>OY728142.1:302741994-312741994 GCA_963277665.1 Viscum album
CACCTACCACTTATTAAGTCTAATTAATTCCTTATATAGATGTTTATAAACATCATCAACATAAAAATACATACTATAAAACTAGAATATGAAATATTAATACTTTCCCTAATTAATAAACATAATCATAAATATTTCATAGTAATATAGAGAATGGTATCAATATTGAACATCCCTAGAAAAACTAATCTTAAACCATCTAGAACAATACCTTTGATAGTATCATTACAACATATTCCCAATCAATCAAAAGAAAAATGATTTATTTTTTTATTAAGAAATAAAAATACCACTAAAATATCCATTTCCCTTTGAAAATAAATTTCAAAAAGATAAAATTTCAATAATATTATGAAACAATTGCATTAAAAATATCATTGTATGTTTATAAAGGATGCTTCAGTATTCGTAGTGGTAATAATGGTGGTGAATTATATACCTATTGAGTTTGTAAAAAAATACTCCTTTTAGATTTTGGTAAAAATTAAAAAATTAGCTTATTTTTAAAATTATAAGAAGATTAATTTTAAAACATTTTTTCATAAAAATAGTGGGTAAAACATTCATTAATAAATGATTTGTATAATTTTTTTTAAAAAAAAAATTGAAACATTTTTTATAAAATAGGTACTTTGAAAAAGGATTTTTTACTGAAAAAAGAAAACAAAATTGTATTATATTAAAATAATTTTCTCAATCATTTTAAGTACAAACAAGTGGAAAATTTTACAATCACATGAAAAGTTAATGAAATGCCAATGTAGAAAAATAATAATTTTTTCTTATAGATATATCATAATATTTCATCATTATAAATATAATCCTAAACAATCCTAATAAATTATGAGATTTTAAAATGAACCCTTACTATAGTGACCCAAACCTTTTACATATAACATTTCATTATTTTAAGCATAATTAATCACCAGAGTACAAGCCAAGGATCGTTATGTCTAGTGTCTTGGAAGACTAGGTACATATAACATAAAACATGGGGCTAAAAAACACTTCTTTGTTTAGTCTCCATAAAGAGCTTCTAACTTCCTTTGAGCCCTTACTTCTACATAGGGTACCTTGGGGATCACATGAACAAAGAGATGAGCTGAAAAACCCCCAGTTAGGTAATGAACATAAGGATGTATCTTAAGAAAATGAGTTAGGAGTAATGACATATTTATTTCCAAAACATGGAACATATGAAATAATATCATATAATCATGGGATCATATAAACATGGAATCATATTAATGTGGCAGAATCATAAAACATTTCTTTAGTACGGGTCAAGGCTAACTGGTAATCCCATTTCCCATTTCAGTATGGGTCAAGGCTAACTGCCAATCCTGTTTCACATCGCATCTCATGAGACATAACCTTACCCAATGCATTGGAGCGCTATCTTGGAGCACCCATAACAACATTTTCATGAATATTCTTGCCACATAAATATTATTTTTACATAAATATTCTTTCCACATAAATAATCATACATAATCATCCATACATAAACATAAGGTTACCCATGGAGAGAATTGGGTACCACAATCATGACCTAAAGCATAACCAATGAGTGTATCATGAAAGTGTCCATGAAATAAAGGGATTAGAACATACATGGACGTTCATAAGGTAATATAGGCATATAACATGGTAGGTGGTAATAATTAAAAGTGACTACATATAAGAAATGTATTTTAGAAACATTAGCATTAAATCATTTTGTGAGGTTTTAAGGAAAATACTATAGAGCTTTTAAAATAGTAAAGAGGAAATTATTTAATATATAACCATAATTTAACCAAGAATTTTTTCATAATAATAATACTGATTTTATAGAGACAATTTTGTCTTAAAACAAAGGATATAGTGCACTTGAAATTGGGTAAAATTTTGGGAAGTTTCTTTAAAACGAGTGTGCTTATTGGGAAGTATCGAGGAGGGATTCACTTAAAAGCATGTATATCCATTAAAGAGAATGATAGATGGATATTTGAACATGATTATGAATCATACAAACAGAGTTTATAATTTTTACATAAAAAGAAATGATAACTACATTTTCGAAAAAAAAGATAGAGTAACCCGAAGGAATAAGGGAATTTCGGGTAAAATCCATTACGGTTTATCAGCATGGTATCGGTTGTAACTTACAGAGCTTGATGAGAGAGGTAAGAGGTTTCACATCACTTATAAAACATTAGTACAGTATGGTGATGTGATAAAACATACCCCATCACTTGTTAATACATAAAAAAAGCATAGCATAGAGAACAATCTTGATTAAGAGTGAAAAGGAGAGGATCCCTTACCTTAAGTCTGTTGGTGTTCTCCACTTGTTATTAAATACATGAATAAAAAAATTTATGATTATTAATTATTAAGTATAGAACCAATTATATATGTAATTTATTTATTGTAACCCTTTTTATTTCATTCAAATCCTTTTTGATTAGTTATAAGGTTCAATTTTATTGTTCGGGCTCGTTTGTTTACTTGGCTTTAAAAGATCGGTTCACTTATATTAAAGTTTGGATTATAAGTAAGATTATTGTGGTTATCCAGAATTGATGTTATATTAATTATTTCAAATCCAGGATATTACATGGTTTTAATTTTAATTTTTTTACTTAGAGTGAAGTCAAATTATTATATATATGACCATAGTGATAACTGTTTTTGTTAATCGGTGGATTTGATTACAAATAACATGTTTTTCTTTATAACTTAATACCATTTGTACAAAAGGATTACAGGACCAAAAATAGGATATATTACATATATATTAATCTATATATACCATAACACAAATGGTTTCATGAACATAATTAAAGATAATAATAGAAATTGATAAATCGTTGTCCTTGAATGTGCTAAATAAGCATATCTCAAATGATGCTTTCATTTCTTTCAAATAAAAGGGTTGGGAAAAGAGAGAAGATAATTAAATATACCATTATCATGAAAACATTATAGTACATGTATGTTACTTTATTTATCATACTATTATGGTGAAATAAGGTGAGGAAAGAAACAAAAAGAAAGAGAACTTAAAAGAAATGAAGGAATTGGAAAGAGGAATTTACCTCTTGAGACTTCCTCCTTTGAGAACCTATTAAGGGGAGAGGTTTTGGTATTTTGATGAGTCTAGGAGATTTTGGAAGTGGGGGAGGAGCTTGAGGAGAGATTTTTGAAGAATAGTGTAAATCCACAAGGCTTTAGAGGAGTGAAGAGAAGGGGGAGTGAAGGGGGGTTTTATACTGGAGGAGAGGAGGGATTTCATAATATTATAATCATTAATTTATAATTTATTCACAAGGCAAAGAATAGTAATTATTCTATGACCAAGAATAGTAAATATATCATGTGATCCTGAACCAAGTGGTCTTACATCAGCAGAAAATCATCAATGACTCAATAAATCACCTATTTAGCATTTATTGTAAATTATCGTATTTTACTATTCATAAAAAGTTCATGTATTTCAGAAAAATCCCAAAAATTCACCCTAACCATTTTTCAATGTGTAGAAACCAAAACAGAGGTCTATTTTTCAAAAATATTTTTCTAAATATGATTATTTTCATATTTAATTAAAATAATAACTTATTATCAAAACCAGTTTTAAAACATTCATTAACTTATTCTAAAATATAGGTATATGGTACTTCCAAATTAAATATAATTTTTACACTATCATAGGTGAGGTTACTATTCATTATCGTATATCACTATTCATAAGGGTACTTTACTATTCAAAAAAATTGTTTTTTTCTTATCGGACTCTAAATAACTTACTCATTACAACCTTGTATGTTGGATTCTCAAAATTCCAAACACAAAAGTGTAAAACTTATGTTTAAAGGTCACATATCATATAATGGTTCATTATGTTATGTTTTTATGTGATTTTATGACATACTTATGAGAAGGTAATTTGCATTGAAAAACATTGGGTCATTACATTCTTCCCCCTTATGAAATATCTTCCTCAAAATTTCATTTTACATTCTAAGCCAAAAACATGTGTAGGTACTTTTCCATCATTTCTTCCTCCAGTTCCCATATTTCCTTTTCATACTTATGGTTTCTTTATAGTACCTTGACCAGATGAGTAGTCTTGTCACATAGAACTTGATCTCTACGATCCAAGATCTTCACTGGCTGCTCCTCGTAAGAGAGATCATCCTCCAACTGTACCACCTCTGAAGAGAGTACATGTGAAGGGTCTGGTATGTATTTACTTAAGAGTGATACCTGAAAGACATCATGTACTTTCAACATGGTAGGTGGAAGTGACAGTCCATAGGTTACAGATCTGACTTGATCAAGGATCTCAAAGGGGCCTATGTACCTAGGACATAACTTCCCTTTATTCCCAAACCTCATGAACTTCTTCCATGGGGATATGTATAGAAATACCATGTCTCCAACTTTGAACTCAAGGTCTCATCGATGGATATATTAATAAATCTTATGTCAACTTTGGACTGCCTTGATATGCTGCTGAATAGCTTTCACCTTTTCCACCATTTCTTCGACCATTTCAGGTCCTAGCAGCTTACACTCACTGAATTCATCCCAACACACTATTGTTCTTCACCTTTTCCCTAAAGGGCTTCATATGGTTCCATTCGGATGGTCGAGTAGAAACTATTGTTGTAAGAGAATTCAACCAGTGGAAGATGTTGGTCCCATCCTCCTTTGAAATCCATAGAACATGCTCTCAACATGTCCTCTAGTGTCTGAATAGTTATCTTAGATTGGCTATTAGTTTGATTATGATAGGCCGTAATGAAGTTCAGTTCAGTGCTTAGATCATGTTATATACTTTTCCAAAACTTTGAGATGAACCTCGGATCACGATCGGATACAACATATAGTGGTACTCCATGCAAACTTACCACTTCTTTGATGTAAATCCGCACAATTTGATCCAATGAAAAGTCCTCTCAAACCAAGATAAAGTGATCTATCTTCATAAGACGATCCACAACAACCCATAAAGCATTGTTTGATAAAGATATCTTTGGAAGTCCAGTGAGAAAGTCCATGGTAATGTTCTCCCACTTCTATGCTGGTATGGGTAGTGGTTGCATCATCCCCTTAATATTTTGTCTCTTAAATTTCACTTTGTGACATACGAGTCACTTTGATGTATATTTGGCAATCCCTCTTTTCACTTTCTCCCACCCTTTTCTGAATTTCTACATCCTTTCTTTAAACATCCTTTATTTTCTCCAAGAGGGATGGTTGTGCATTCATTTGAGAAAGGATTGATTATGTTCCTCCCTTAATGATTCAAATGTCCATCCTTTTCAAATCTAATAAGATCGGGTCCTTTTCAATTCTCATCGTTGATAAAGATGCAGGATCCTTTCTTCATAGAGCATCTGCCACCTTATTTGCCATACTGGGATGGTAGTGGATTGAGTAGTCATAATCTTTGATGAGCTCTATCCACCTTCTCTGGAACATATTAAGATCCTTCTGTGTGAATATATATTTGAAACTTTTGTGGTCAGTATATATCTCACATTTTTTCTATAGAGATAATGCTACCATATTTTCAATGCAAAGATCAAAGCCTCTAACTCCAGATCATGCATAGGATAGTTTTTCTCATGGATTTTCATCTACCTTGTGTCATAGGATATCACTTTATCATTTTTCATTAGCACACAAAATAATCTTTTCTTATAAGAATCACTATACACCACAAAGAGTTCTCCACTTGAAGGGAGTGAGAGTCCTGGCACAGTGATAAGCCTCTTTTTCAACTCCTTGAAACAGTCTTCACATTCCTATGTCCAGAAAAACATTACTCCCTTCCGTGTCAGATTGGTCATTGGATTCTACAATCCTAAAGATTTCTTCATGAATCGTCAATAATACCCAGCTAGACCAAAAAAGCTTCAGATCTCCGTTATAAAAGTTGGCCTCGACCACTCTTCAATTGCCTTCGTCTTGGAATGGTCCACAGATATCCCTTTCCTGGTGATAACATGCCCCATGAATGATACCTCTTCCATCCAGAACTCACATTTACTATACTTTTCATACAAATTATCCCTTCTCAATGTCTTTAACACAGTTTCCAAATTCTTCTCATGTTCCTTATTTCTCTTAGAGTATATTAGAATATCATTAATAAAGACCACCACAAATTTTTCAAGGTAATCTCTAAAGACTCTATTAATTAAATCCACGAAAATTTCTGGAGCATTAGTGAGTTTAAAGGGCATCACTATGAACTCATAGTGTCTATACCTCTTTTGAAAGGTAGTCTTGGGAATATCTTCCTTCCTCACCATTAGTTGGTGATATCTCGACCGAAGGTACACCTTAGAGAAATAACTGGCCCCATGAAGCTGATCGAACATGTCATCTATCCGTGGAAGGGGATACTTGTTATTTATCATGATTTTATTGAGCTCATGATAATCAATGCATAGGCACATTGATCCATCCTTCTTCTTGACGAATAGGACTAGCGCACCCCATGTGAAGCACTCGAGCATATAAAACCCTTCACCATATTCTCCTGTAACATCTTCTTCAGCTCTTCCAGCTCAATGGTGTCCATTCTGTAAGGTTTCTTTGAGATTGGAAGACATCTAGGGATAAGTTCAATTGAGAAATCAACTTCCTGGTCAAGAGGAAGACTATAAAACTCTTTAGTGAATACATCATTTTAATCCCTTACGTTGGGCATGTCTTCAACCATGATTTTATCCTCTGTCTCAATCATTTAAGCTAGATATGCTTGCTCATAAGGAAGCAGTATCCAAACATGAGACAAATATTCTAAAGGAGACTCATCTTCCTCCTTGTACTTGTAAATAATTGGAGGATGCTTTGGGATGTGAAAAGTGATCTCCCTTTCCCGAAAATTGATGTTTTCCTTATACAAAGATAGCCAATCCATGCCCAAGATAGCATCGAACTCCACTAAAAGAAGTATGACAAGATTTTTTGGGAGGTTCAGTCCACAAATGTTAACCCAGGAGGAGTTATAAACCATGGATGCAATAATTTCCCCACTCGTTGTTCTAAAAGATAACTTTTCCACCAAATTTTGAGGTGGTGTTTTAATAGTTCTACTAAACTTGTAAGATATGAAACAATGCGTAGAACCAGAATCAAATAGTACGTTCTCTATTCTTGAATGAATAACAAGTGTACCTGTCACCACATCATTTTTAGGCTCCACCTTAGCAGTAGTGATAGCATAAGACCTTCCTTGATGCCATGGAGTTTGTTGCTAATTGCCTCCAACAACCCTTAGCTTAGGGTAATTGTTCACATAATGACAAAGCTACTTGTAGTTGTAACACTACACTACAGGCTGAGTTTTCACCTAAACCTTCCTTTCTTCTTCAATATTAGTGGGATTTTTCATATCCCTTTGGCAGTTCTTGGCTAGATGACCAAACATTTCTCATTTGAAGCAATTCTCGGTTCCCTTGAGACAGTCACCAATATGATTCTTACCACAATTTTTGAACAGGGGAAAGTCAGTCTTCTTTCCATCATTGGATTTTTTTTTATTAACCAGCCATGTTGTTCTCCATTTTCTTCTTCTTGTCACTGGGCCCACGAGACCACTAAGAGTCTCAAATCTCCATTTCCACCTTGAGGGCACAATGGAAAATCTCTTAATAACTGTCGAAGCCTCAAATCACCAATGATATTTTTAGACTCAGCTTTAGTCTACAAAATATTCGATCCACCTTGCTTTTGGTGTTCATGAAAAAGCCAGAGGCATACATTGCAATCCTTATAAAGTTCACTTCATATGCCCCGATGGTCTCATCTTCTTTCTGATTGAGTTTAAGGAACTCTTCCATATTGAGATGTAGGTTTCGAGGAAAATATTTGTTGAAAAACATCCTCTTGAATTCCTCCCAATCAATGGAATCAATTTCCTCTTTGGACTTTGTATTCATGATCAGTTTCCACCACTGATCAGCTTCCCCATCAAAATGATAGACCGCCAATACAACTTTATCTTCTTCTAAGTATTGGAGGATGGAGAAAATATTTTCAATGGAGTTAATCCATTGTTCTGTGAGGAGGGGTTCTGAAGATCCTCTAAACATGGGAGTCTTTTTTTGCATGAAGGATTCTACAACAATTTGCTCTTTTCTTGGAGGAGGAGGACGTTCCACCTGATTCAAGTTATTATTCATAACATGAGCTAGGTGAGTAGGTACTTCCATGATGTTTTGAGCACCTACTTCCATCACATCGGGCATATTATTAGGGAAATAATCAAATTTCCTATCACATTGGTAGTTGGAACGTGTTCTTCTATTTCCTGACATTAACTAAGAAAAAGAACGTATAATTAGATGTCTTGACTACTTTGTTATTGAGCATAAAAAGGAACCCTTTAACATATAAGTATAAACTTATAAAGAATAATTATATCCTGAATTCTAATTCCATAAGTTTATATCTAGGTTATCCTCAATCTAGTTCATAACTTATATTCTTATGGACTTTTATTTGTCCCTTAATAACAGTTTGTACTAAACTCATGAATCAACCAAATCATATCCCTCGGGAGTGTTGTAACCAAGAGTGCAGCAAGGCCTGTTGTCATGCACCAATTCCCATTTGAGTATATCTCAAAGCAATGTTTTCGGGTTTTACACCAAGATACATCTGTGCCAGATCCGTGTTTACCTGCTCATATCCAGACAGAGATGTATTTTCTTGATAAGCCACTTACTCAATACTCAACAAAATCCTGGAAACTTTTCCTATACATAATCTCATCCTTAAGGTTCTCACTAAGCTTCTCTATTTCAAATCTCCAAAAATGATAAGACCATCCTCTGATAACAACTATAGAGACCCAAGGATTTTACATATAACATTTCATGATTGTAAGCATAATTAATCATCATATTACAAGCCAATGATCATTAAGTCTAGGGTCTTGGATGACTAGGTACATATAACATAAAACATGGGGCTAAAAAACACTCCTTTATTTAGTCACCATAAAGAGCTTCCAATTTCTTTTGAGCCATTGCATCTGCATAGGGTACCCTGGGGAACACATGAACAAAGGGATGAGCTGAAAAACCTAGTAAGGGAATGAACATAAGGATACATCTTAAGCGGATGAGTTAGGAGGCATGACATATTGATATCCAAAACATGGAACATATGAAACAATATCATATAATCATGGGATCATATAAACATGGAATCATATAAATGTGGTAGAATCACAAAACATTTCTTTAGTACAGGTCAAGGCTAACCACCAATCATGTTTCCCATTTCAATATGGGTCAAGGCTAACTGCCAATCTCGTTTCACATCACATCTCATGAGACATAACCTTACCCAATGCATTGGAGCGCTATCTGGGCGCACCCATCTCAACATTTTCAGGAATATTCTTACCACATAAATATTATTTCCACATAAATATTCTTTCCACATAAATAATCATATATAATCATCCATACATAAACATAAGGTTACCCATGAAGAGAATTGGGTACCACAGTCATGACATAAAGCATAACTAATGAGTGTATCATGAAAGTGTCCATGAAAGAAAGGGATTATAACATAAATGGAAGTTCATAAGGTAATATAGGAATATAACCTGGTATGTGGTAACAAATAGAAGTGACTACATATAAGAAATGTATTTTATAAACATTAGCATTAAAACATTTTGTGTGGTTTTAAGGAAAATACTATAGATCTTTTAAAATAGTAAAGAATACATTCTTTAATATAAAAAGATAATTCGACCAAGAATGTTTTCATAATATAAATACTGATTTTATAAATACAATGGTGTCTTAAAACAGATTATATAGTGCACTTAAAATTGGGTAAAAGTTCGGGAAGTTCCTTTAAAATGAGTGTGCTTATTGGAAAGTATCGAGGAGGGATTCACATAAAGCATGTATATGCCCAAAAGAGAAAGATAGATGGATCCTGGAACATTAATATGGATCATATAAACATAATGTAGAAGTTTTACATAAAATTAAATGACAACTACATTTTGGAAATAAAAGAATGATAGAGTAACCCGAATGAATAAAGGATGTTCGGGTAGAATCCATTATGGTTTATCGGCATGGTATCGGGTGTAACTAAGAGAGCTTGATGAAGTAGGTAAGGGATTTATCATCACTTTTAAAACATTAGGGAAGTATGGGGGTGAGAAAACATATCCCATCACTTGGTATTAGACAAAAATTCATATCATAGAGAACAATATTGATTAAGAGTGAAAAGAAGAGGATCCCTTACCTTAAATCTGTTGGTGTTCCCCACTTGTTATTAAAGACCTAAATAAACAAATTTAGGGTTATTAATTAATAAGTATAGAACCTATTATATATGTAATTTTTTTATTATAACCCTTTTTAGTTCATTCAAATCCTTTTTGATTAGTTATAAGGTTCAATTTCATTGTTCGGTCTCCTTTGTCTACTTGGCTTTAAAAGATCGGTTCACTTATATTCATGTTTGGATAATAAGTAAGATGAAAGTGGTTGTTCAGAATTGAAGTTATATTATTTATTTCACATCCCTGATATTACATGGTTTTAATTTTAATTAGTTTACTTAGAGTGAAGTTGAATTATTATATATATAACCTTAGTGATAACTGTTTTTATTAATAGGTGGATTTGATTACAAAGAACATGTTTTTCTTTATAACTTAGCACCATTTTTACAAATGGATTACAGAAAAAAATATCATATATTATATATATAATAATCTGGTTCAACAACAACACAAATGGTTTCGTAACTAGAATTAATTATAATAATAGAAATTGATAAACCGTTGTCCTTGAATGTGAAAATTTAGCACATCTCAAATGATGCTTTCATTTCATTCAAATAAAAGGGTGGGGAAAAGAGATAAGATAATGAAATATACCACTAGAATGAAAAAATTATAGTACAAGTATGTTACGGGATTTATCATACTATTTTGGTGAAAGGAGGTGAGGAAAGAAACAAAAAAAAAAAGAAAACTTAAAAGAAATTAAGGAATTGGAAAGAGGAATTTACCTCTTGAGACTTCCTCCTTTGAGAACCTCTTAAGGTGAGAGGTTTTGGTATTTTGAAGAGTCTAAGAGCTTTTAGACGTGGGGGAGGATCTTGGGGAGAGATTTTATTAGAATAATGGCAAGTCATAAGGCTTGAGAAGAGTGAAGAGACGGGGGAGTGAAGGGGGGTTTTATAGTGGAGGAGAGGAGGGATTTCATAATATTATAATCATTAATTTATTATTTCTTCACAATATAAGGAATAGTAAGTATTCTATGACTAAGAATAGTAATTTAATCATGTGATACCAAACCAAGTGGGTTTACAAATGCATAACATCATCAATGACTCAACAAATCCCTTATTTAGCATTTATTGTAAATTATCGTATTTTACTATTCATAAAAAATTCATGTATTTCAGAAAAATCCCAAAAATTCACCCTAACCATTTTTCAACATTTACAATCCAAAAATGGAGTCCATTTTTCAAAAATATTTTTATAAATATGATTATTTTAATATTTAATTAAAAAAATAAGTTATTATCAAAACTAGTTCTAAAACATTCATAAACTTATTCAAAAATATGGGTATATCGTACTTCCAACTTGAATATTATTTTTATAAAATCATAGGTGAGGTTACTATTCATTAGGGTATGTCACTATTCATAAGGGTATGTTTCTATTCATTGTGTAGGTTACTATTCACCAAAAATTAAGTTTTTCTTATCGCACTCCAAATAATTTACAGATTACAACCATGTATGCCATATTTTCAAAATTCCAAACATAAAAGTGTCAAACTTATGTTTAAAGGTCACTTAGAACTTAGTAGTTAATTATTTTTCATTTTCATGTGATTTTATGACATACTTATGAGAAGGGAATTTCCATTGAAAAACATTGGGTCGTTACACTTACCACTTGGGGAACTTTTAAATCGTAATCCCTATAAATGATATTGCGTTATATAAAAAATTAAATAAAATTTATATAAATGTATTCATGATATAAAATATCAAAGGGGAAGTATATTCACCACATTAAATAACTATACTATGAATATGGAATATGTCTCAAAGATGTAAATTTGAGAAAATAAACCATTATCTTGGGTTCCATTTCCTTAGAACATTATCTATAACTAATTTATAATAAATATGTATTTATTATATATGTATATATATTACAGTACTATACTCATATATTTTAATACCACAAATTTTTTACTTACAGTATTTGATTACCATTTTATTGAAAAAAAATTTAAATCACTTTTTTCAGGTGATAATTGCTTCATTTTCCATGTATGTTTTGGTTTGGTAATTTTATTCCATAAACTTTGATCACAATTAAATCATATAATGAATTTAAAACATGATAAAAATATAATTTATATTAATTATATATTTATTTATTTTAATCCACTAAATTTAAATATATAAAATACATTGCACCATTCATGGAGATAGTAAGTCGTACGTACGCATGAAATCTGTTTCAATTTTATCAATGGATGTAAATAAAGGAAAAAAATTATTTATCTTTTTAATAATCATTATTATGTTACATATGTGGTTTATATTAATAAAATCCATCATAATTACCATCCATGTTTATATATATTGAAAAACATTTCACATCGCCATGTGGAGGCGGTAGTCCACACATACGCATGAGTGATGTTATTGTTCTCAAACAGATTGGAAGCTAAGAAGATATAATGGATTTTATTTTTCGATAAATATTTTTATGTCAAAAAATCACATATGTTAATTAATATTATCCTTACTAACTTCTTATGTAAGGTGTAGGAGAAAAATGGATCACATCGCTTTGTGAGGTTGTAGTCTGCCGTACACAAGAGCGACATTATCGTATCCCCCACATAATGTAAAGTGATAATTAATATGTTATATGATAAATATATATGTATAGTATTGTCATATATATATAATATACATATTTTAAATTAAACATTATATCCATCCATGAATGGTGGAAATGGAAAATGGATTACAACGGTTCGTGAGGTAGTAGTTTGACATACACACGATCGATGGTTTTTTTTCATTTTATGGAAGTATAGAATGATATAGACTTTTAAATTATAATAATAACACAAATTTATATACTATGTAAAAGTTTTATTATTCTATCATATTTGAATAATATTTGAAGGAGGTGGAAGAAAAAAAAACAAATATTCTTGTTAATAGTTTTACCTCTTCTTTGGAGAAACTTTTTTTGAATATACATAAAGACATAGTAGGATTCTTTTCTAATAAAAATAAGGAATCTAGTCTATTTTTATGGAGGTAAGGGGGAGATTTGGTTAGTAATTTCCTAAAATAAAGGGCTTTTGAACTGTGTTTTTGTGCATGTGCATGTTTTCTTTTGTTTGATTACATATGATTATACTATTTTTATCAATATCCAAAACCATTTATGATTTTTTTGATTAGATGTGACTTTTTATTTTTAGATATTTCTATATTTTAATTATTAATTGAGTTTTAGAGATCAAGGTTTAATATTTCCTACTTCGTGTGAAATATAAAATATAGATCTCTATTTTATTAAATTACGAAAAAGTCTAATTCTTTTTCTAGCATATTCATATTTAAGATCAAACATGATTCCTATATTTTGTCTCAAATAATATTTTTCAGTATAAGATAAATTGTTATTTTCCTATGTATTCTAATGATATCTCAATCTAATGTTTTTTTTATTTGTGTGATTCTCATCTTGCGGAATATATAAGATATTTATCTAAACTTATTTTGTTTATGAGGAAGTCTTAAAATTATTTTCTACTACTCTAGAAAATTTAACAAAGTTTCTGATACAGTTTTAAGAAAATATAAAGTATGCAGTTTAGAGAAGTTGTTGTATTTAATAAACTGAAATTGCTTCAGATATTAGATTCACACAAAACATGATTTTATAGAAATATCACATGTTTATATTTATTTCATTACTTTACATCGAAGTCTAAAAAGGTCTTTTGAATGTTCAATAAATTATCTAAATTTTTGTAATGTTTTTATCACATCTATAATTTTTCCTGAATATTATTGCTTCTATTTTTTATAATTTAAATAGAATTATAATTCATATTTATTCATTTATTGATTAGTTATAAAACTAATAATATGTTCAAAAAATAAATATTCTTGAACAATTTTTAAATGTACTGTTAATATCCATTAAATTGTTTTTGATGTTTGTTAAAGTATGTTGCCCAATTTTTCTAAAAGTACGGTTCAGAAACCCTACTTTCAGAATAGTACAAAGTATGGTTCGAAAACCCTATATTCATAACAGTGAAAGGTATGGTACAGAAACCCTTCTTTCATAATAGTTCAAATTATAGTTTGACAACCATACATTCAGAAAAATGAAAATTATGGTTCAGTAACCCTACTTTCAGAATAGTGTAATTTATGGTTTAGAAACCCTACTTTACTAATAGATCAAATAAAAAAGAGGAAATGGTGATGTGATTTTTGTGGAGTTATTTATGAAATATCTTGACTCAATCTATTTTGAATATTTGAAGGTATTGGAGCTGCTGGAACTTATTAATATCTGTTCAATATATATATATATATATATATATATCTTACATGTTAAAAAAACAAAAATAAAAAACAAAACCATGACCTAACATCTTTGATGCACAGTGAAATTTTTCAACCTTCCATTCAAGTCAAGGTATGTGCAGTAAACATTTTCATTACCTGGTCATTCTCTCAAGTTTTGAATTAATTATTCTTTTACTAGAATTTCCTTGAAATAACATGTTAATCTAAATATCAAGAACCAGTACCAATACTTTCATTGTTTATCTTCTCTTTTATATTTTTTGGAGTCTGTAACACTATTTCCCAACTCTGACAAGCACTTTCTATTTTTCTATTTATGCTTATACACAAAAAATGCATTATTTGTTATTATTTTTCCTCAATTTCTAACTCCCATATTCTAAATTTGGGATCTAAGTGTTCTAACTCCCTATATCTAAAGTTATGAATATTATGGTTGTGACTCCTGGTTTCTAAAGTCTGATTGTAAGGGTTGTGACTCTCCATACACGATTTAGTGTCCTGTATATCCCTCCACTAGAAAATGATTTTTTAATTGGGTTATGATTTCCCCTCATAAATAATTTTTAGTTCAAATGTATCTATAACTAAGTAAAGAGGTATAAGAGTAGATTAGGCCCACATTGGACTGAACTACTATAAAAAACAATATTATGTTATTTACTTTTTCTGCTGCAAATTAACCATAATAATTAACTTTGATAATTAATTTAATTAATCAATTTATTTATATAAAAAAATATCTAGTCTATCCACCCCCTCTAGACCATATAATTGTACCCTATCTGAACTAAAAATTGGTATCAAAGGGTACCCTAATTAAAAATAGTTTATTTATAACATTCTCTTCTCAATACGAGATAATCGTTATTAGAGCTTGTTCTTTTCTTAATTGATTCTCTTTGTTATTCTCTTTCTGATACCTTTCAATTTTTATCAAATATTGTTCCTTTTGTAATTAACCAATCTCTCGATAGAGATTAATTTAATATTTAATTATACTATCTTATTCTTAGACCTCAAAGTCTAAGGATAAATATCTTATAAGATAGCAGGATTGAACCCAAATGATATTGCATTCCTCAGAAGGCACCACACATTGATGGAAATGATTATGGATGATGGAGATCCTGAATGAAGGCTTACCTAAAATAGCTGATCATTGGGAACTGGTATATCATGTTAAAACATTTCACCCTTCCTGAATATGACCCATATACTCTTACTAGAAATGATGCCACTAGATATGTTTTAGTTACAAAGTTGATAATATATTATATTTTACTACTAATATAATAATTTTTAGTTGTGTGTTTACTTGTATGATACCTCATGAAAGATGGATGATTCTACAAGTCAGTCACATTGTCTATGAAAAACTAATTTGAACCAATCAAGGATTATTTATGGAGAGTATCAAGACTTTAAGATAGGTGAAGATAAAATGGTAAACCAAATGTTCTGTAGATTCATAGGCATTGTTAATGGAAATAATTCACTTAGCATATCTCTAGAAAACCTAATACCTATTGAAAGATTCCTATAATCATTACCAAATAAATGGAATTCAAATAAGGTTACCATTTATGAAATAAATAATCTTAAAGAGTACACCCTTGATGAATTTTTTGGATCACTACTACAAAATGAACTAAAACTGAAGAACATAGCTCCTGAGGATACCTCAAAAAGAAAAGGTGTAGATTTTAATTCTTAGAATCTTGTTTCTACTGACTCTTATAATTTTGTTCTATAGGATACTGAAAAATTAGATATACCTCATATTGTGACTAGAGTTTATAAAAGAATGAAACATAAAGGATTCAAGAACTGGTTTAGAAGAATTCCTTAAGAAGAAAAATATAAGGGAGATAACAAAGGTGGTACAAATTTCAAAGCTTTATATATAACTGATTATGAATATAGAAATAAAGGTTATATCAAACATGATTTTCCTAAACTAATGAATAAAGACAAATAAAAAAATAAACAGATAATGGCATTGGAAAATAGTTGGAGTTGTATAGAGGAATCTAATTCTAGTGAACAATCTGAAAATGAAAAAGAATCTATTAACTTGTGATTTATGAAATCATTGTATAAGGTTAGTAATTCTAGTTTTTATTATGGTTGTTATGATTCTATCTATAATTTTGATAATATGAACATTTATAAATTACATAATGAAATTGAAATATTAATGAAATATTTTTTCAAATATGATGATTAATATAATAAACATAAAGAAAAAAATTGAGAAACTTATTTATAAAAATAAAATACATTAATATTAGAATGAAAAATTAAGAAATGATAATTCTACTTCTCATTAAAAAGTTTATGAAATTTTGAAATCTATTCAATATTTGAATGAGAATTTGAAAAAATAAGTTTAATGTATTAAACATAGTTTATCACCTTTAATTTAGTGTCGTGAAAAATATCATGAGATGATGTCTTTGACTAAAAAAGATAAAAATAAATATGGTATTGGCTATCATAGGAGATTACACCAAATTTTAAAAACCCATTTTTTTAAAAGAAAAAATGTCTGTACTTCAACAGTTGCTTGTGTTTAATGTGGCATGAAATCTCATTATATAAATTATTTTTCTTTTATATCCAAACAATATTTAGGATGTACAAAAAATAATAATCCTAAACAAATATTATCTAGAATATTGTAAAACACTTGTTTAAATTCTGTATGGGTACCTAAAAATCGTATAATCAATCCCATTGGTCATAAAGTAGATTAAGTACCAAAATTATCAAGTAATTTTTTTTTGAGAAAATTTCATGGATATATCAATAATTAAATATTGTACATGGATAGTGGGTTCTCAAAAATATGAACATAGACCCATCAAATTTTATCACATAAAACATATGTGATGGGGGTACTGTTACATTTGAAGATGATTCCAAAGGAAAAGTATAAGGTTTTGGTAATGTTGGCATTCAAAATTCTTCCTTTATTTATAATGTTCTATACTTAGAAAGCTTAAAACTTAATTAAATTATTATATCACAATTATGAGATGATGGGATGGAAGTTAAATTTTAAAATGAAAAAAATACTCTTTAAAGATGATTATTTATTATTTTATGCTAATCTAAAAGATAAAATTTATATTATTGATTTTAATGAACTAAATGTTAAACATGTAAATTGTTTGAATGGTGTATAGAAGGAAAGAATCCCTTGGCATATAGGTTTATGTCAGGTCAATATAAAAATGTTACATAAGATCTAAAAACATGAAAATGTATTACATCTACCTTCTATGAAGTAAGAACAAATTCATGTTTGTGACGCTTTCATGAAAGGGAAGAAACACAAAATTTCTTTTAGAACCATCAATTAGATAATTACTAATATACCTTTATAGTTAGAAAATCATTATTTAGAACCATCAATTAGATAATTACTAATATACCTTTATAGTTTATCTACATATACAACTTTTTTATATTATTCCAAAATAAAAAATGCTATATGATTATTTCTACTCATAATGATAAAAGAGTTGAATTAAAAAAATTATTTGGAAAAAATCTGGGAAAATATTGGTCATTTTCATAATTTTTCTACTAATAGAACACCATAACAAAATGGTATTTTAGAGCGGAAAAATAAAACTCCTATTGAAATTTCTCAAACTATGTTAGGTGAATATATTTTTCATAGGTATTTTTGGGATGAGGTTTTTTTTCTACTTTTTTTTATTTAAAATATTTTTCTTATAATACTCTTTTTAAATAAAAATCCTTATAATTTTTTTATAAATAAATAACAAAAATTTGGTTAGTTTAGTGTTTTTTGTTGTAAAGTTTTTATTCTAAATTTAAAGCATAATTTAGATAAATATTTTCCTAACAGTGATGAAAGTATTTTTCTTGTTTGATCTAAAATTGTAAAGATTATAGAGTTTATAATAAAATAATTAGGAATATTAAAGAATTTTTTCATATTGTATTTGATGAAAATAATGTTAAATTAAATTCTAATTCTAATGTTTTTTATAATGAGTTTAGATATTTTAATTTCTGTGAAGAAATAACATAATATAATAATGAATCAATTTAGGGGGAGCATACTCTTTATCAACCTGATCCATGATCGTGGAATATTCACAAAGATCATCCTATTGAAAATATAATTGGCAATGTTGGTTCTGGTGTGAAAACTAGTAATTTTATTTTAAATTACCTTGCAAATTCTTCTTTTATATCTGAGTTTAATCCTAATAATGTTAATGATTCTAACTATCTAGTTTTAATAAACGATGAATTAAATCAAATTATACAAATAATTTTTGGAATTTATTATAATTTCTTAATAATAAGAAGGTAATTGTAATAAAGGGGATCTTTCTAAACAAGTAAGATGAATCTAGATAAATTGTAAAAAACAAAGCTAGAATTTTTTTCTCAAGGATTCTCTCAAGAAGAAGTTATAGAATTTGAATATTTATTTTGACCAGTTTCTATGTTAGAGTCAATTAAAATATTGTTGGATTTATCTTGTTTTCAAGGTTTTAAATTATATCAAATGGATGTAAAAAAGTGCTTTCTTAAATGGTTTTATAACTAAAGAAATTTATGTTTCTGAACCCCCTATTTTTGAATGTGAAAAATTTCCAAACCATGTTTTTAAATTCTCTAAATCTTTGTATGGTCTCAAACAAGCACCTCAAGTTTATTGTGAATGTATTTCGTTATTTCTTTTAAATAGTGGTTTTAATAAAGGTAATGTTAATCCATCACATTTTATCAAAATAATTTCAAATAATATTTTAATTTTACAAATCTTTATTAATGATATAATTTTTGGTTCCTCTAGTGAAATACTTTTCAATAATTTTTCTACTTTGAGGTATTTTTAATTTAACATGAGCTTAATAGGAGAATTAAAATGATTTCTTAGACTTCAAATTTCTCAAAAGAAAGATGGAATTTTTCTTAATGAATCTATGTATGTTAAAGAGTTGGTTAAAATATTTGGTCATGATTCCTATAAATAATTAAAAATTACTATCACTACTAATTGTAAATTATATATTGATGTATCTGGTAAATATGTTGATATTAATGTTTATAGAGGCATGATAGGTATCTTGTTATAATTGACTTTATCTAGACCCAATATCATGTTTATTGTTTGTTTATGTGATAGATTTCAAGAGGATCCCAAATAAAGTCATTTTAAAGTTATAAAAAGAATAATTAGATATGTTAAAGGAACTATTTATTCTATTTTATTTTATCCAAAATATAACTATTTTGATTTAAAATTTTATTTTATCTCTAATTTTGTAGGAAGTATATTTGACTAAAAAATCACATCAGGTATATGTCATTTTCTGGGAAATGTTTAATTGCCATGTAATCTAAGAAATAACTATCTGTTTCTTTATCTACTACATAATCTGAGTATATCTCCACTGCTAGTAGTTGTGCACAAAGTTTATAGATTAAGAAAAAATTATGTGATTTTGATGTTTATATTAATAATATTCATATTTATTGTGATAATAATTCTCCAATTTATATTTATAAAAACCTCTTGTGGTATTCTAGAACAAAACATATTGATCTTATATTTCATTTTATTAGATATCATTTGAACAAGGGGGATATTGTTTTAGAATTTATACCTTCTGAAAATCAGCTAGTAGATATTTTTAGAAATCCTTTAAAATCATCTGATTTTGAAAAAAAATTGATCTTGTTATGTTTTAATTTTAAATTTTTTATTAATTAATTTGTTTAGTGGGAGTTTTGTTTCTCTCTTTTTTTTATTTAAAAAAATGAGGAGAAATATATTTTTTTAAAATGTTTTCAAAATTGGTTTTAAATGGTCTAAATGTTTTGGTTTTTTAATCAAACAAAAAGGGAAATATTTTTACATGTTCATGTTTTATTTTTGTTTGATTACATATGATTATACTTTTTTTTAATATCCAAAACCATTTATGATTTTTTTATTACTTATGAATTTTTTTTTAGTCCTTTTTTATTTTAATTATAACTTCAGTTTTAGATATTGGTATTTAATAAATACTATTTCATATGAAAGATAAGATATATATCTCTATTTTCATAAATTATGATGAAATATAATTTTTTCTCTAGAATGATCGCATTTAATCCCAAATATGATTCTTATTTTAAACCTCAAATACTCTTTTCCAGTAAAAGATACATAATAATTTTTCTCTTTATTTTGATAATATCTCAATCCTCAGTGCTTGTATTTTTGTGATTATTATCACACATTATATATAAGATATTTATTTAAAATTATTTATTTTATAAAGAAGTCTAAAAATTAATTTCTAGTACTCTAAAAATTCATCAAAGTCACTATTGTAGTTTTAAGAAACTCTATAGTAGGCAGTTTTGAAAAGTTATTGTATTCAATATACAACAAGTTCTAAAAATATCATATTAATGGAAAAATTAATTTTATAGAAAAAAAATATATTTATTTAATTGGTTTACATCAAATTCTAAATACATATTTTTTATGGTCAATAAATTATATTAAGTTCTATAATTTTTTTTCATAGCTATAGTTTTTCCAGAATGTTGTTGCTTCTATTTTTTTATAATTTTACAAGCAGTATAAGTTGAATTTATTTGTTGTAAATATAATAATATTTTCTAAAAATAAGTATTCATGACCAAACAATTAATCTTCTATTATGATACTTTAAAAATTCATTGAATTTTGTAAATATATGTTGCCTATTTATTCTAAAAGTATGGTTTGGCAACCCTACTTTCATAACAGTGCAATGTATGGTTCGATAACCCTACATACATAATAGTGAAGAGTATGGTATGGAAACCCGACTTTTCAAAAAAATTAATGTATGGTTTGAAAAATCGACTTTCTAAATAGTGTAATGTATTGTTCGGAAACCCTACATTCAAAATAGTGAAAATAAAAAAGAGGTAATAGTGCTCTGATTTTTGTGGGGATATTTATAAAAGTTTTTGACTCAATTTATTTTTCATATCTAAAGGAATTGGAGTTCCTTAAAATTATAAGTATCTATTATATATATATATATTTCTCTCTTACAGGTTAAAAAACAATAATAAAAAAACAACACCATCGTCTAACATCTTCGACCTACTGTGATCTTTTTCAACATATCATACAAGACAAACTCTATGCGATACTATTTTTCATTACCTGGTCATTATCTCAACTGTCGAATTATTTCTCCTTCGACAACAATTTCCTTGATGGCACATCAAAATCCAAATCTCTAGAACCAGGAACAGTGATTTCGTTTTTTATCTTCTATTTTCAGATTTCTGAGTCTGTAACACTATTTCTTATCTCTCACATTGACTTTCTATTTTTCTATTTATCATTTAACACAAAAAATCATTATTTTTTATTATTTTTCCTTGGTTTATTACTCTTGGATTCTAAATTTAGGATCTAAAGTTTTTTTTCTCCCAATATCTAAAGTCAATATTGTTTGGGATGTGACTCCTAGTGTCTAACATCAGGTTGAAAGGTTTGTGATGCCCCATACAAAATTTAGTGTCATGGTTATCTCTCCACTAGAAAAAGATTCAGTAATTGGGTTTTGAATTCTCCTCAAAAATAAATTTTATTTCACATGTATCTCTCACAGAGTAGAGAGGTATATGAGTATAGTATTCCCACTTTGGACCTAACAATTATAAAAATACCTTATTCTTTTATTTACTTTTTCTGTTACAAATTATCCATTATAATTAACTTTGATAATTAATTTACTTAAACAATTTATTTGATTAAATTTTTTAATATTTTCTATTCACCCCACTGTATACCATCTTCCTTTACCTTATCCGACCTAATAGTGTGAAGAGGGGAGCAGAGGGGTGTCCCTTTATAATTTGGGGAGAGGACACACTTGAAGGTTTTGAAAATAAAAAATGATACCCACATTTTTTCATTCCACAAGCCTAAAAAATGGGCCATTATCGAACACTAGCTGTTATAATGTTTGTATATGACCACAAATTAAGAATTATATAATTTTTCGTTCTTTTTTAACTCTTATCTTCTAATTTTAACCCATGTTGAACATGTTTGTACCTTAACCGTGGTAAATAATTTTTATTGTTTTCACTATTAATTATGGTAAAAATTTAATTTCAACGTATTAGATAATATAAATTATTCTAATTAATATTAAGGAATCCATTTTTATAAATTAAAATTATATAAGTGTAAAATTTTAATTTAAAATCTAACCCATAAACATGTTGAAAAAATAGTTTTTTCAAAGAAAAACATTCAATACTTTTAAATGTTTTTATATTTTAATTAAACATTTAGTTATTTCCAATGACCTAAATTAGATGAATATTTATATAATTGAAATAATTTTAATTTAGAAATAATTTAAAATATAATTTATCTTTTTAAATAATTTAAATTAAACATCAGTTTTAAAAATAAATTAGTATTTTCATTATTCATCAAAATGAAAATATTTTAAAAAAATTGAAAAAAAATAACCCAAATATAATTATGAAAGATGTATTTCAAAAATTATGATCATTCTGTTATATAAAATTTCCAAAAAAAATCAAAATTAATTTTAAATTATGTGTGTAATGCGCGACATGAACGCCTTATAAAAACATTGTTTTTTAGAAAAAAATCATTTTTATCAAATAGTTCTTTTTAAATTTATAATCAATAGATAACAACTGGATAAATTTTATAAATTTGAAAAAAAAATCATTTTTATAATTTATTTATTCCTATTCATAACCATTAATTAGTGGAATGGTTATAATGGTCATTTTTAAATAATAAAATTTAAATAGGTTATTGTGTTTACTTTAAACCTAGGGTAGAGCACATCATAAGATTTAGAATATATTGAATTAATTTCAAAATAAATATATCATAATTACTCAGGGTGTTACATTCTCTTCAATTATTGGTTTTTTGTGTCATATATGCTACGAATCACATTTTTTTCTCTTTTAAAATCGTAGGGTGATAAATTATACCCCCATTTAATAAATTGTGACCTCACAGTTTAATCTTGATCTTGTTAATAATGGGTTTAAAATTTTAAAATACATTTATTTGAAAGCTGAATTATAAATATGTTCAATAAAATATCCACATGATAATTGATAAATGTAAGTACAATGTTAATCAGAATAACACACACTGGGTTTCCAAATAAGAAAACATTGGTGGGAATTAAAGATATGAACATGGAATAAAATCATAAATAATTATGGAGAGTGATAGATATAATTGATTATAAGATAGTTACTATTCTAAAATATTTAATGAAAACAAACCCATACATCTATAAAAAAATGAAATGGATATTTGATTTATCTGAAATGAATGTGCTATGATGACATTTTTCTTTCAAGATTCTTTTCATAATATTGTATAATTACTATACCATCTTAACTAAAAACATATGAAATTATACTTAAAATATATATTTCAATTTCATTGGAAGAATCTCATCCTTTAGTTATGCTTCGATCAATTCCCACTTCATTTTATACTCTATGAAATGAATATAAAAAATGAATTTTTATGTTGAAACACTAAAATTAAATCTTAATCGATCATAAATATAATGATATTTCATTTCTAATATCTCTATATATATTTCAAGACCAAAAATTATAGAATAAGTTATCCTATAATAAATTAATTTCTTAGACCTCAATAATAACCCCATGGTTCAACTTAATATATTTCATAAATAGTTACTCTTCCAAAATATATATGGACAATTTCAATGTTAAAAAATTTATAAGTAAGGTCACTAAATTTCAAATTTTAACATGACATTAGCTTTTCAAAACAACATAATTTTACTCTTAATGACACATACCAAATATGTGAATATCTTGATCACCAAAAAATATAAATGAAAACATGCATTTTCCTCTTTCCTTTAACAAGACCGTATATTATTTAATATATTCCATAAATATAAAAAAGTTATAAACTTGATCAATGATAACATAAATGACTTTGAAAATAATCAATAATTAGTTCCATGTTCATCAAGACAACCGAATTTATATTATACATATCAATATTAATAAAAATTGAACACCATTATCTTACCATTCGGAACATATTTAGGGTTACCTTCTCTAACTCGTGTGTTTTCAAAAAAGATAAAATTTTCACTAAATCACTTTTATTGGTTATAAATACCATTAAATATATGTTTTTAAATACTTATAGAAAAAAATGTAGTACAATCATTATTTTCTTTCAGATTATTATAATGAGAATGTTAATGATGATATACTTCTATAACATAATGAATGAATCCATATATATTGGCACTATAATCATTTCACTTCATTCATAAAACATTAAATTGGATTAATAATCTAATTCCTTAATAAATAATGTCTTTCATATGTCATTGTAGTCTCATTATCATCAATAGAAAAATACATTACATGAAAAAACATTCTGATCCTATTATTGATCTTTTTCCCTAGAAAATTTATTTTTATAACTCCAATAATTTCCACATTTAAAACATTCAATTGTTGATGATTACTTTGGGAAACCACCATTCTCATCCATTGTGTTAACTAATCTTTTCTACTTTCTTCAATAATTACTTATTATTTTATCTTCTTCTCCATGCATAATATATTTTTTTCATTCCTTTGGAGACATTCACATGACTTGTTATTTATACATTCTCAATATATATGAAATTAAAACTTATTTCGTCTATGTTACCCTCCACCTGATCACCTGGATAACTTTATCCTTATCTTCTTTGGTGTATGTGAGGGTTTATTAAGGTGTTAGTTGTTAATAATATATTTTTCTAACTAATTAGTAATAATCACAATATCCTTTACTCAGAAAATTATCGTATATAGTTATTCATTAATAAACTATCTATCACATTCAGGGTTAACCCAGTTCTTTCTTGTTCCTACTATTTTCTAAAACCAAAAACATAGTGTAATAAAAAAAATCTCTATAGAAACCACATAATCATGAAAAATAATTAATAGGATATCTAAATAAAAAAACATATTTTCAATCTATGACATTATAGAATTAACCCATGTTATTCATGTTTATAATTTATTCAAATCCTTTATGATGGTTTATAAAAAATGTAAATTAACCAAAGTATATTTTCTGGGAGTGTCAAACCTAGTTCATTGTATGGTCTATTTTTATATACTGGGTAATGAATATTTTAAGACTGACAAGAAATATTTAAGGATATTACCCCTAGTAAAATATGTGGTAGAACCACATACACTTTTTTATCCATACTGGAATGTGTTTCTAGTAAAATCCACATAATCTCTTCCTCATCAAAACATTAGGTTTATCTTTTATAATTATTCAAAAATTATATCATAGGGTTATATTCCCTAATATACTTTTTCCTAAATATAGTTCCCAAGTTTTTTAATAATCTACCTTTAATACCAATAATAAATAAATTTACCATAGTATCCTAGAGTTAGTGGTTACTTTAGTAAATTGTCATAGGATAAAAGGGATTCCAATCCAAAGGACTGAATAGTTTAGTACTATAGGTAAAAAAGATACATACTTGAATCTAAAATTACAATTGAAAACATAAAATAAAACGTATTATTTTTTTCAGGCAAACCATTATTCCCTTTTGCATATATTTGCATGTCAATCACAAACCAGATACAAGTATCCAAGGTAAAATAAAACATAAGGATAGGGTGAGCTTAGATGCTCAAGAAGGGTATTGATATCGTGGAAGTTGTCATAAATAAATAAACATAATAAATATTTAATGTTAAATAGATGAAACACATTCTAATTAAATATTAACATGATAATAATATGACAATAATAAAGGATGATCTAATAAATCCATATAAAAAATCACATGAGCATGAAATATATCCCTGAATATTATATATTATTTAATAATAACATGAAAATAAATAACTAATTATCTAATAATGGAATTAATAATTATGTACATCAAAATCATTCTTTTAAGTCCTTATAATGATAAATATATACTGTCAAGGCCTTTTTCTATGACATCATATATAAATGGGTAAGGCCATGGCCAAAACCCCAAGTTAGTTTGTCTCATTAGACCTACCAAGGCATAGTGGGGATTGAGCGGGATCTACCCATATCTTTTTAAGTCTAATTAATTACTCATATTATATGGTGAAACATAATCAACATAAACATTTGTAATAAAATACTAGCATATTAAGTGTTTATACTTTCCCAATCAATAAATATAATTGCAAACCATTTATATTAATATGGGTAATGGTATCAAAATAGAACATCCCCAGTTTAACTAATCATAAACCATCTGAAATAATAATAATAATAATGGTATCATTAAAAAAAATTTCCAATATATTATAATAATAATGATGTTTTTTATCATTGATGAATCCAAATACCATAAAAATTCTATTAAATCATTCTTGAGGAAAGTATGCTTTTAACTTTAAAATTCACTTTTAAATAAATAATAATTTTTTAGAATATTAAGAAAAAAAATTCCCTTAAAATTATCCTTATGATGATGTAAATGAATCTAAATTTTAATTAGTGGTTATGAATTTGGTAAATTCTATACATGATGAGAATTTTAAAACAAAGCCTCCTTTAACATTTTTTGTAAAATTTCAAAAACAACGCATTTTTTAAAAATTATAGAAATATTCTATTTAACACATTTTTTAAAAATACAATAATAGGTAAAATTTTATTTCAAAAATAATTAAAATAATTTTTAAAAAACAATATTTGAAACATTTTTATAAATCATGGACATAAAAAATATTTTCAACTGAAAAGTGTTATAATTTTGGCTTTTCATGAAATCGTGTTCTCCATAATTTTAAGTATCAAAGAACTGAAAATGGTATTATTAAATAAAAATTTCATTAATATAAATACTATAATAAAATTAATGAGTTTATTTAGTGATATATGATAATATTTCATTATCATAAATGTAATCATAAACAATCCTCATAAACAATGAGATTGTAAAATAAAACCTTTTCAATTTGGTGACTTTTGAATCATAATATCCATTAAAAAAATAGCATAAAATGAAACATTAAACACCATTAAGGTAAATGGATTAATAATATAACATATAAAAGAATAAGTATATATACTAATCAAAAGAGTTAAGTAGTGATTATGGGATATATCTCACAGATGTAAAATTAAATTGAGAAACCACTATCTCAGATCCAATTTTAATTGTATGTGGTTATAACCCTACATAATAAATATTATAATATTATAAATATATTAATAAAACATAATAAAATATTTAAAACCATATGTTATTTACTTATATACTTTTATGACCTATTTTTTAACAATTTGTTGTTAAAATCACTACATCAGGTGATAATGGCATCATTTTTTATATAAGTTTTTGTTTGGTGGTAATTCGGTTAATCTTTCATTGATAACAGGTACATCATATCAATATTTTAAAATATTATATAAATATAATTTATATTAAATATATATATGTATTTAGAGTAATCCTTGAATTTAATGATAGAAAATTCATCATAACATTCATGGAAACCGTGGGCCATACATATGCATGAATGTTGTTTCCATTTTCTCGAAATATGGATAGAAAACAAATATTAAGTAACCTATAAATTTTTATTATTATTTCATATATAGAATTTAAATTAATAAAATCCATCATTATTACCATCTATGTTAAAATAAAATGATGTACATTCTACGTCCCTATGTGGAGGCGATAGTCCACAAACACACACAATAAACATTATTGTTTTACAACAGATTGTAACGTAAGAAGTAAGATGTGATAATAAATATATAGAGGTAGGTTTTGGTAAATAATATCATGTATATTCATTAATATATCCTTATTACCTTCTATATAAAGGTTCAATGAAAGATAAATCATATCACTTCGAGAGATGGTAGTATGTCGTACACATGAGTGATGTAATCGTATCCCTCCATGGAATGAAAATTAAGAAGTTATATCTAATATAATAATTCAATAATTATTATAATTTCATTGATATTATATACATATGTTAAATACATCATTACATCATGACTATAAAGCTGTTGATGGAGAATAAGCATATATCGGTTCGTGAGGTGGTAGTCTTATGTACACATGACCGACTATTTGATTTTGAATTTGATGGCTATGTAGATAGATATTAGTTATTACATAAGAATAATAAAATCACATAATATATTAGATACTAGTTTTATTATTTTATTATTGTTTTAGAATATTTTAATGAGGTGGAACATAGGTTAAGAATTTTACCTCATCTTAAGAGAACAACTTTATGTTTATAGCTAAATCCTTCTTAGATGGTTTTACTAATAATAATGACTCTATGATTTAGGTATAGATATGAGGATTATATACAGGTATTTATTGGGCAAAAAAGGTATTTTGGAAAATTAATGGGGAGTGAGTGGGTTTATTTTTATATGTGGGGAAGAATACACACTTGGAATTTTGGAAAAAGAAGTGATACACACATTTTTCTAATTAATAAATCCTAAAAAATCATAATTTTAAATTAATATACGTTATAAGGTATATATATCACCATAATATATTAATTGGACATGTTTTGGGTCATTTTTAACCTTAATCCTCTTGGTTTGACCCCATAATAAACTCTGGTAACTTAACTGTGGTAATTAATTTTTATTGTTTTAACTATTAATTATAAAATATATATATATTTACATTATTATATGATATTAATAATTTTGTTTATAAATATGGAATATATTTATTCAAATTCCATTTACATAATTGGAAAATTTTAATTTAAAATTAAACTTGAAAACACATTAAAAATGGTTTTTCCAATGAAAACTAATCAAATTTTAAAAATATCTGATAATATAATTAATTATATAGTTTATTAGAATACCCTAAATTAGTTACATATAATTATAATATATAAAATTTTACTTTAATAGTATTTTAAAATTTAATTTTACTTTTCAAAAAAATTAAACGTCAAGGAATTATTCAATAAAGATTAGTATTTTCCAGAATTTATAAAAAACATTAATATTTTCAAAAAATTCTCAAAAATTTACCCCAAGACAATTTTTATATTTATAATTAAAAAATTAATATTATTTTTTCAATTATATTTTCTAAATTTTTAAAAAACTAATTTTAAATTATGTGTGTAAAGCACAACTAGACCGCATTTTAGAAAAACACAGTTTTTAAGTTAACATTTTTTTATTCTAATGGTTATTAATTTATTTATAATAAATACATGACAATAGAATTTATTTTATACTTTTGTAACTATATAATAATAATAATCTAGTTATTCATATTCATACCCACCAGTATTATAGCTTGGTTATAATGTTCATGTATAAAAAATAAAGTTTTAATAGTGTATCATGTTTCCTTTAAACCTGGGGTTGTGTGGATAGTAAGATATTGAAGAGGTTAAATTAACGTAAAAATAAAAATATCATAAATACATGGGGTGTTAAATTATCTTTTTTCACATTGAGTTTCTTATACACAATTGAACATAAAATCATCTTTTAAAATCTTAGGGTGTTACATGTATTAGTTCGCGAAGACACTAAACATTATGATTTTTATGAGTAATTTTTTAATAATAAATTTCATGTTATTTAATAAATATATTTTATTATATTATTATATAAATAAATTTTTGTTTATATTATCTCTTTAATAATCAATACAACCTAGTAATGAATATAGAGATTATTCTGAAACACTGTTTTCTATTGCGTTTGACAAGTTTAATTTTAAATCAAATTATTCTAATTTTATGAAATTTATTTGATAAAAATATATTACATATTTTTAATCATAATTATTAATATTATGTAATAAGGTTAATTTAATTTTGTGTCATATTGAATATTAAAAATAGTAAAAATATGTTACAGCAGCTAATGTTAAAACTGATTTATAGGAGGTTATAATAATGTGATAATGGATAAAAGGACCTAAAAATAAATCAAAATATTATAGGATGGAATTATTTATACACTATAACATCTTATAATAAAAAAATCAATTTCAAACCATTTTTTATTGATAATGAGATAAATATATTTTAATTATTTTAAAAATTCAATTTGTCTTCTCACCCGCTTATAAAATGACACCACTTCTCTTTTCTTCACACTCAAAAATCCATTTTTCAAAAAATACCTATGAAAATGAATTACCTAAATCCCTCCAAACATCTTCAAGGACCTTTTTTATCATAAAAATATCCTATTAACGCTTTTGGTATAAACATAAATACTTTGTTTAAATAAGAGGTATTGTTCTTAAACGAGTGTTTTCATTTTATTTCTTCTTCTACCTACATAAAATATTATCCATAATGATGAAAGAATAATATCGGTATCTTCTATATATTTATATGTTATTATATTAATTCCATAACTAATATCTATCTCAACTTCCATTAAATGGGGAACAAAACTCTTATTCATGTCTAAGGCAAACTACAACCTCACGAGTCGATGTAAAAAATTTTCCATCATCACCTCTCATGGATGATTATGATGATATATTTAAATTATATATATATGTATGTGTGTGTGAAATTAATTTAATTTTTATCATTATTTAATTTTAATATATCATATATTTTCCTACCATTCTATCCATTGAAAAATGATGATGTTGTTCTTTTATACGTGTGCATTACCACCTCCATGAAGTGAAGTGATTTTTTTCAGCACCACATCACATGGATGGTATATCTAATTATATTAAAAGATATAATATGATATTTTTGATAAAATAAAAATTTTATAATGATAATTTTATACTAACCTTCTTTCCCTCATTCACTTTGAAAAATGAAAACATCACTCATGCATACGTATGACCAATCGTCTCTATAATTGAAACCTAATTAATTTCTCATAAAAATCATTAATGGTCACATTTAAAAATATAATTTTTGTAAAAATAATATTTATTTCATTATTCTTATTATATATACACTTTAATAAAAACCAATTTTACCTTTATCAACTGACCACGATCATTTTGGACATATGAGATGAATATCATCAAAAAATATGATGTGAACTTAATTGATTAAGTAATTATATATTACATGGTAATATATAATATTAAATGAATAATAAAAATGAAAAGGGTTATTAAGAAATTATATAATTATCATAAGATTATAATTCAAGAATATAAAAAACCTACATGACAAGCTGGACTCAAGGAAAGGAACACATTACCTTAAAAATATCATTCTAAATGTTTTAAATATTTATTTTCTAAATATTTTAATTCCACGTCTATATTCATAAAAAAATTAATGTATGAACCTATGTGGAAATAAATTAATTATAATATACTTTTTTTATTTCATTTTTCTTTCTTTATATGATTTTCAAAAGGAATATTTTTTGTATATTTTATAAGGATACTTTTTAATAAAGTCAAAAAAATATTCTATTTTAACATCTATAGAATTAACATTTTTCCCATCATCACAACCTTTATTTAATATTTATATTAAATTATAAGATTAATTTTATTATTCAAATAGATCCCCTCATTCCCTTTATTATAGAATTTATAAAAAACGGTTTTATGTGGAATAGATATTTAAATATCTAGAAATATTTTTCACATTGGTGAGAAGAATGTTTTTAGAAGTTTAACACTAAAAATTAAATATTTATTGTGTTATAATTATGTTATTTTTCTTGAAAATAATTTATTATAATTGGTGATCCCAATATAGATCATGATTTCAGGTGATCCCAATGTATCTCATAATGACTTGTGAGCCCGTTATAGCTCTAAAATGCATTAGGGTAAGACAGACTTTACCGATTAGGTGTATTTTAATAGATTATTTGAATTTATGAGGTATTTTATTCCATTTTAATGAGTGGAATATAACTTATGTCCCAGGTTTCCAACATTATTTATCTATTCATTATATGATATTTTGCTAAAATATTATGATTTCACCATGTATTCCAATGGGATTATAATTAAATTAATGTCTATGCAACGACATAAGGGTGACATTTGAAATTTTGGGGGAAAAGTTTTCATTAGATTTTTTTGAGTGAAATTAAAAAATTATGAGTTCTATTTTTCCATTGATAATTGTTATGAAATATTTTGTGAAAATATTTGGATATTGATATTGATATCATGGGTAAGAAAATGCTAATTTGAAGACAAATGCTAATTTGTAGAAAGAATTTTTTTTGAGTATTCATGGACAAATGGGGTTCTTATTTTATTTTTATATACCCATTAATAATATTGTTGTTCCTACACAAAATTATAAAAAAAATAAAAGTTATTTAAAAATAGAAAATGATTATACAAAGATTTAAATTCTAATGATATGTCATGAATATAAAACTCATTATATATTAAAAGTTTTAAATTGTTATAAATGTGGATACTAATTGGATGTTTCTATATTATGATTTAATATTTTATTTATGAATGGTGATCACATAATTATCTGAAACCGTAAACCTAAATGATCCTCAAGATTTGAGAAAGTGGGTTCTTATAAAAAATGAAATTATTAGTTAAGTGAGGATTGGGTCCTTATATTTTGAATTAGAGGAAAGGTTTAGATAATTTTAGAGATAATTATAAAATAAGTACATATCTTATGTGAGACAAATTTATGGATGTCGTGATATATAATTGGAATAATACCAAGTTTCTTTTCCATAATTTTGTTTATTTATAATGGTTTTTTTCATAGTAAATAGGAAAGATAAAGTATAAAGGAAACTAGTGGTCAATATCATTCCAAATAAGCTACCTGGAATTGTTGTAATTGGAACTAAGTAGTTTCTTATTATGATTGATCAATTTATAGAGGCAATAAATTATAGTGACATACAATATAGAGAGAAACTAGATCTACTATACAGGAACATATTGATAGTGGATCATTCTATGAGATAGAGTACTCCAGCATTTTGTGGATCTTCTGAATCAATGGTAGGTGATATACAGACTATATATTTTAAAAATAAATTTAATGTTATGGTTTTTTGGATCTTCAAAATGTAACTCTTATTATTAACTATTTTGAAGGTGAATCTGAACAACAGTGATAAATGGATAAGCTTACAAGATAAATATAATATATTGACACCATGGACTGGTATACAATTAGGAATTTTTTCCATGAAAAATAATTTCCTAAGGCTTCTCAATATAGGATAGAAAATATATTCATGGAATTGAGGGTAAAAAAAGAAGATCCAGTGGAAATATATGAAGAAAAATTCCCCTGATTAGATAGCTACACCTAAAATGTTATATAGGATCTTGATAGTAAAAATAATCATTTTTACATAGGATTAATTTTAAGATACCAAAGAGCATTATCCACTCAATAATTTAAAACTTATGAGAAACCTCTTAGATATGATGAGAAGGTGTAAATATATTTTATTTATGGTCATTTATTTTATGAAAAAAAATCCTAAAAAAGTGGTCTAGGTAGAAAGAAAATGGGAAGAATCATTCAAATAAATATTATGGAAAGAAAATCAATTACTCTGTTTGTAAAATGTGTGGTAAAAAGAAGCTTGGTAATGTATTATGAAATATGGTAAGTTCTTATTATGTGTTAGGTTTGGGAATATGTCTCATATTTAGAATTAAAATAATCATAATAGTGTTAATACATTTTTTTTATAAACAAGAAGTAGGTAGTTTTAAATGTAATGAGATAGGTCATTATGTGTATATTTATCCAAATAACTGCATGAATTATGGGAAGATGAAATACTAAAACAAGAAGGGTATATTTTCATCCTTTAAAACTATATTTTAAAATTTGAGGCCATCAAATTAATTGGTAATAGGTACCTTACATGTTTATTCATATTTTTCTAATTTCATATTTGATTCTTGGTATTTTTATTCTTTTATTTTCGAAAAAAATTAATTGAAATTTGAAAATTTCACCATGAGAAATGAAGTTGATATTTTTCAAAAAAATATGTTGGGGTGGTATTATGTAAAATATAATTTAAAAATATCTTCATGCCATTATCTATGGATGTTTTTTCACAATAAAACTTATTATCTTTTTCTTTGTAGAATTTGATGTTATTATGTGCATGGAATTGATTTTAGTTTAGCATTCTCATATAAATTATTGAGTTAGAGAATTTATTTTTATAAATGAGTTTCATTTTGTATAAAAGAACAAATTCAAACCTTTGATAACATATCATGAAGCTATGAAACCTTTAATATATATAAATTAATTTTATCCTACTCATATTGTTGAAAATAAGTGAATTTTTTAGAGTAAATATATTCCAGTACTAAAAGAATATCTGGATATTTTTCTAATGGGTCTTGAAGATAGTTTGTGATTTTTTTAATATAGTTTTATATTTATTGAAAAATAAATTTTTTTAAAGAATATTTTTGAAAATCAAGTGAATTTGTTTTTGAAAGGATGTTTAGGACTTCTTTTCTGAAAAGTCTATGAGAATAAAAATGAATAAATTTATTTCAAAAAATTTAGTGATCGGACATAGGGATTTGATATCAGACTACCAAAAAAATATTTATTTGGTAGAAATATGAAAGTTTGATGCGTTGAAAAAAAATTAGATGATCATTCTGTACAAATTCAAAGATCCTAAAAAAAATGTTATTTTAGAAAATTAGAAATTGCTATGTCACTGAGAAAGAATTATATTGTAAAGTTATATAGTTAAGAAAGTTAGGAAGTTTTAAACATTTCAAAATAAATCTGATGATGTGTTTATATTCTTTCAAGTATCTAAAATATCAGGAATAAGTCATGATACAGTCACAGGTTACAAGATTTGTTTTTCAAAAACTGATACATCAATTGGATATTGATTCCTTTACATTTGATTTTGTTTCTATAAGAAAGTCTAACAGACTAAGTTGAGAATCGTCTATTAAACTGAGTTGAGGAAGGAAGTCTGTAACGCCCCGACCCTAGTTACCTAGAGTCGGTGCATTATTACATTACATTGGCATGATCACGAGAAAGATCAAGTCTCGAAAGATCGATTAGTTTAGTAGCCTTTGAATAACTAGATACATCCATAATTATTTTACATTACATCATAAAAAAACATCTTGTCTTCATATCCCCTCATACTATCCCTGCAGGTCATTCATAAATTACTTCTTCATAATCCTGGGAAAAACAAAACATTGAAAGGGGTGAGCTCAGATGCTCAGTAAGGATAACATTATAGCATAAGCTTTCATAAATAAGCATAAACACTTAAGGAAATTTATATCTAAAACAAAAGCCTTTTAAACTTGAACTTCAGCATAAAATGGCAAAGGTAAAATGAAATAATTCCATTTACATACTCACATGGATATTCTACTAGTCGAATGATCACATGAAATATCAATATCCACTTTCATAATGTTGGAATGCATAATGCCAGACTATCATAACCACTTAGCCAAGGCCTCGTGCCAAGACTACAAATAAGATTTTGTCAAGGCCTTGTGCCAAGACGCTAGTTTGTCTCATGAGACCTACCGATGCATCGAGGAGCTATAGCGGGCTCCACCCGTCACTTATTAAGTCCAATGCATTCCTCATATGAATAGGTTTAATCATAAAATAAACATTCGTATTAAAACTAGCATACGAAATGTCAATACTTTAACTACAAACCATGAATGGTATAAAAATAGAACATCCATAGTCAAACATAACTCATTTGATACAATATGGAAGATTGTATTGTATCACATTAACCTCAATCATGAATAATGAAGGATGTTGACATAGATGAAAATAATCATCAAAACTATTTGAGGGAAATATCCCCCTTTTCTTGAAATCATTTAAAAGTCACACTATTTGTCAAGAAGCCATTTAAAAATTGATTGTTGAATCAAAGTGTCTCATACCACTTTGAAACTTTTAAAAGGAGTTTTAATTTTAAAACTTTAATGTCCATATAAATAAATCCTTAAAACCATTTTTAAAACATGGACATTAATGAGCAAGATATAGAAGAATAAGTCTTTAAAACATTTTAAAATGGTATTTTGGTTAGAGGTTCTAACCAAAAGAGAGACACTTGAATACAAATAATTGAGGTAATAAAAACTTTGCAATATCATGAGAATAAAGGAATTCATGATATACTATGTCAAAGTACATTATATACACCACATAAAAGTGATTCGGTGTATATCATCAAAGAAGTCTCAATGGAATGTAAATTGAGATGAAATCTCTCATAAAGGTTGTATCCTTAGGTTAAGGATAAATCAACGACATAATTATGTGTGAAAAATATAAATACACTAAATATGATTGGGTATTCAGTGTAAATTAATCAAAGGATATTCACACATATTCTTGTAAAAACAATACCAACGAATTGGATGTTTAACTCAACAAATGGAGAATGAGTTAAAATTACTCTTATCAAATTCATATCAATGAATTGAGAATTATCAATGGAGTGATTATGTGTATCAAACTTATATCCACAGGAAGGGGAGTGGAAATTATGATATAATCAAATGAATAGTGATTCCACACATAATCTTGGGGTAATATAATCAATGAAATATGCGTAAAGCCAAATGAGTGGAAATTGAAATCTCAAATTCCCTTATTGATTAGGTAACTTAAGAAACAAACACCCATGAAAGAAAGATCATACCATGATGATGTAAATACCCATAAAATAAAGTATATTACACAATGAATACAATCATGGGTAGTACACATACACCACATGCAATAATTAAGTGGTGATCAATGGAATTCTCACGGAATTAAAAGTGAGACAAGAAACCCCTTACCACGTTAATCAACTGAGTCGCATGGCCAAAAGTTAATAACAACCAAATTATTTACAAAATAACATGAATATAAAGTGAATCATGATAATATATATCAAATGGAAGTACACAATACACCACTTTCAATAATTTAGTAGCGAACAATGGAAATATCACGGAATTGAAAGTGAGATAAGAGAATCCCTTACATTGTAATTTTTCCTTGGTCGATGGTAGGTTTAACTCCTGTATAATGGTGAAATAATTGTTATTGAATAATAAAATAATCATTTACTTTAATATGATATCATATATGATCTTTTAACATTGATTTGTTAATAATATCTTAGAATTATCGTCATTTCAGGTGTTAACGGGTTCATTTTACTTTATATTCTTTGTTATGTGAGCCATATTCGTTATTAATGGGATGTATATTATTCATATCCAGAATGATATAAAGTCCTTATATACTATTTTTAAATCATCAAATTATAATTATACTTGAATGGATATGATGGACAAAGAATCTCATCGCGTTCGTGGAGACGGTAGTCCGCACGTACGCACGAACGCTACTTCCATTTAATTTTTCATTTTAAAAGAATTGAATCCAAATGATACATAGGTATATTATTATTCCAGTATAATATAATATTTTATATATGTTACTTAAGTTCATTAACACCATCCTTTATACGTTCCATGTGTGGTATGAACGAGTCATATCATTTTAAGGGGGCGGTAGTCCGCACTTCCTCAAATGAAATTATCGTATGTATATACAACATGAAACAAATAAGGATATGAAATAAAATGGAATTACAGAAGCTTATATATAAAATATATATCATTAATATCATATTTAATTACAGTTCCATCATAATGGCCACCATGAGAGGCGGTAAGATGTATTTGAACAATCATCGTTTCGTGAGGCGTTAGTTTTCCATCCACAGAAACATTATGTTCATCATCCATTAGATGGAGTTGTGTGTATGTGTAGTTTGAATCCTTCTTATAACAACATCCTAGTATATTGTGGATATTGGTGTTGTTACAAAATAAAGGAAATAAAAATAGTTTGGGGGTTGGAGAAGCAAAATAATTGAAAATAATTTAAGAGAAAATGTTACCTTTAATTTAGGTAACTCACTTTGGTTGGAACCAAAGGACTTCTTGAAATGCTTTCTGTCTAAGGGGAAGCTTCAAGGAGGAGGAGAGGGATGTGGGGAGATTAGTTTGGCAGAGTTTGGACGAGCCAAGTGGCTTGAGAGGTGTGAGGAATGAGTAGAAGTGGTCTCCTTTTATAAGGGAGAGGAGGGGCTCTTTAGGAAAGAGTGAAAGTATTACTTTATAATATAATTATGTTCGGTTTATAATGGTCCAAAAATCATTGAGGTCGAAGATAAGATGACTCATATTCTAAATAACATCAACCAATAAGAATTGGACAGGTTTTAGATAATATTTTAATCATTATAATCTTATTTATTTAAATGATTTATTAATGAGGTAAACATTGAATCATTATTGTGTCATTAATAATTTAAATTATTTGATGTCTAAAAATTATAAATAAAATATAATTATGTAGGAAATCTTTTTATCTTTCTAATGAATATTTATAATCGAAAATCCAACATGTATAACCCTATTTAAAAATTGTTCTTCTAAAAGATGTAAGCTTATGCCATTTTTATTTTTATTTTAACTTTATTAATATAAAGTGTCCCTACCACATACAAGTGGCTCCAAGGGGTCCCCAAATTGACCCAAGGATGCTCATGGTCGGGTATGTGTCCACCAATAAGGTTAGGACACGTTTTAGGGTAATTTTGTATTATTATAATATTATTTTTTAACCCTTATTTACCGGATTTACCCTTAACCATGGTAAATAAAATATTTACCACAGTAATTATTCAAAATGTCTAAAAATAAAAGTTACCTATTTACACAATTTGGACATCCTGATTCAAAATATGGAATCCATTTTTCTAAATTCAAAATACAGAAGTGGCAGAAATTAGTTTAAAATTAATTCCCGCTGTCAAAACAAAAAGCGTGTTTTTAAGAGGTAATAACTATCAAAAGATTGACACTTGTTTATGTTCAGTTTAATTGTAAAATTATGTCCAATGACCAACATTATATTAAATGGTAAAAATATATTCTAAATATACTTTAAAACCACTCAAATTCACAATTTATCACTATTAATTATTTTGATTAAAAAAGTTGTTTTTAATTAAAATTTAGTAATTTTCACTATTCATCAAAATATAAAAGTTATCCGAAAAGTACCAAAATTTCAGCCTAGGCTAATTTCAATATTACGAATCCAAAAATGAAGTCCATTTTAAAATATAAAATATATATGATTTCAAAAAGTAGGTATTACTATTCACAACGGCTAGTTTAATTAGTTGTGGTGTGTGTTAGAACTCGAGGTTGCGTACAACACACGCTATCGCATTATTCGAAGGGAAACGTACCGTGGAAGCTTGGGGTGTTACAAAGTCAATAAAACTAAGATGAGGAAGTTCCATCAGACTGAGATAAGAAATAAATTCAAACAAACTGAGATGATGAATTTCTATTTGACTATGTTGAGTAAGTTCCATCATACTGATTTGATGAAGTTCTAACAAAATAAGATGAGAATGTTATATCGAGTAGAGCTGAGGAAGTTCCATCAAACTAAGATGAGGACATTCCAACAGACTGAGATGATAAAGTTTCATCAGAATAGGCTGAGGAAGATATTCAACTATACTAATATAAGGATGTTATATTGGACTGAGCTAAGGAAGAAAATCAATCATACTAAGAAGATGAATTTCCATTGGAATCAGCTATGGAAGTTCTAATAGAACTAGCTAAGGAATTTATAAAAGAATAATTTTTCAATTTTATAGTTTCTGATATTTTTTAGAACTTGAGAAGAGGTTATAAATAATTCAAGAAGTTTCTAGAAAACACCATAAGAGATGAAATGGTCTTAAGGATTCAATAAAGAAGTTCAAATGTGAATGAAATTTGGTGTTTTTGAAATTTGGGTGCGTGTAAAACACATATCATTTTACCACTATTGTTATTTTCTGAAAACCTATAAATATAGGTCGAAATAACATGGGTACCTGACACTTTTCACTTGTTTGAAAAGGGGGTAAGTACTGCAAAGTTCAAGTTAGAAGTGTTTTCTAGACAAAAATATCATTAGAATATCAGAATAAAATTAGTTTATATTACTATATTGAGGAAGATTGGACTGAAAAACATCAGTTTGTGTAGTTAAGTGGAGTTTTTAAGAAACAGGTTTTGTTTGTTATAGAATATAATGTTTCTTTAAGTCCATAATAATAAAATGATCATCATACTACGGGCCCTCAGATATAGGTTTTTCAGACCTAGTGACTGTTTTTTTCATATTGAACAAAGTATTTATACTTTTTGTAATTAAAATTTCTTAAACTAATTAGAGTTATTATAATCATTCCTATCAGGATATATAAGTTTTCTAATATAATTTAAAATAAGTTTTATTCAATTATTCATTATAGTAAATTTTTATTTACCCACTATAGAGGATTTGGACATAATTTAAGGCCTCAAAATGTGGCCAAACATTGTAAATCTCATGTACTTTACTTGATTTCATAATTTTATATACATGAGTTTTAACTAACAGATGATACGTTAATGAACTTTAATAAGTTGCAGGGGTTATGTTTCTAAATGTTTGAAACTTATAAAAACTAAACAACCAATTCAACCCCCACCCCCACTCAATTGTTATTTGATTCCTTGGAACATCAATTGGTATCAAAGGGAAGGATCCTTTGTTGAATAATTATCATGTAAAATCTAAATTCTTTAAAATTTATAGTATTTCATAATTTTTATGGAAAAATTTATCATTTTTATAAAAACAGGATGATTCCATATCTTCTATCTCTTATCTTGGAGGTTTCCTATGTAGCTATAATTAACTGACTGAAAATTCATTTTTATTTTATTTTAAAATACCACTTTATGGATGAGTGGAAACCTACATACCACGCAGGAACAAATCCATTTCACATTTCAAAATTCAAACATATCCAACACCCAACGTTAGTTACAGACATCCATATCATGATTTACCACTGTTTTCATCGTCATCCGTCACTGCATTGACATAACCTACAACCAACAAACCAGATATCAGAGAACTTCAAAGACTGCTGAAGCCACAGTAAACATAGTACCAAGATGTCGTTAATACCCATAAACTAGTAACAACTAAAACACCAATACCATACAGAAAAATAAGAGAAACCATCGAACCCACTGAAGAACATCGCACTACACCAAGTCAACATCGACCCCTAGAGAACAAGAAATAAATTAAAATGAAAGAACAATAATAAACATAAATGAAACACCACCAAATAGAAAATTGACCACTGATAAGGAGAAAACTAACATTCATTGACATTATAAGCATGAAATCTGAAAGAACTGAATCCATCATTGACTGTCGTCAGCCTGGAACATTGTCGTCAAACCACACCTCCCAAAACATCAATGTTACCACCACTCCATATCCAACCAGGATAGGAGCAGTGTATGTGATGTCAGGGTAGAGGTTTAAGCAGATGAGGGCTCAGAATGATGGCAACATAGATGAGGTAGAAAACTGGGATCTAACCAAGCAGGAGAAAACAGACGCAAGTAGTGTCATGAGACCCAACAACCAACGAATTGTGATACCAAAAACCTCTTGAACCACTGTTCCAAATTTGGCCTGGAGAGATTCTGGATAACATGAGGTTAGAGTCATAGGAATAACATATGAGGGCATCAGCAGTATACAACCAATATCAAAAGGGAGGATAAGAAGTGCGAATGAGCACTGACGCATCGCCAAATCCACCAAGGAGGATTCATGAGGAAAAACTAGAAAATAAATCATTTAGAGAGAGAAATTCTGAGAGAGAGTGACTAATATAGAGGATACCGAAGAAGGAAGGAAGGAAAAGAAGCATGCCAGAGAGATTCACCGCCACATCTGCAATAGAGGATTTCAGGAGGAAACCCTGGAAAAGGCAGCGTCAAAAGAGATGGACCCTGGGAGAGTGCGGAGCCATTTCTTATGAAGTTTTACTTGGTTTTCCAACAATTGAAAAATATTATCATATAATTTTTTTTAATAAAAAAATATTTATGTTTATGAAAAGTCTATAAATTTCATCCTTATGTCTCTATCAAAAAAATTATATGAAGGTGATGGGTCTTAATACTTTAATCAGTATGTGGTACAAGTTGTAAAGTATTTTTTAAGGGAATGCTAATTTGAAGGAATAACAACATAAAATCTGGCATTGTATGTTTGATGATATAATATTTAGTGGTGAAGAAACAATTGATGAATAATTCACTAGATTAAATGAATTTTTTGTAACATTAGAGGTTTTAGGGATGTCTTGGAATATTCTACAATTGTGAATAAACTCATGTAAAACTTTCAAGATAAGTTTGATTCTAAAATTTCATCATTGTAAGATAAGGAATATTTGTCTCTTGATTAATTTAATATCATTCTTGTAGATTATGAAATGAGAAAATATCCAATGTTTAAAAATAATATGAAAGATGAAATGGATTTTCAAGATGTGAGAAAAATGAACATTCAAAATGTTGAAGATTATGATCATTATGATTCTAAAGATGAATAGGATGACGATTTGAATTATCCAATCATGTCCCATATATCCCAAAAACTTTCAAATAGGAAGTGGAAAGTATAGAAGAAATCATACTCTCTAATGTTTTGTGTGTGGTGGAATTGGAAAATTTTCTATGAATTTTCCTAAGAATAAATTTGAAGAATTTCATGATGATTCTGATGAAAACCCCTGATGGAAGAAGTTAAAAAAATGTTCTAAAGAAGAATATTCATCCAAAAAAATATAAAAAAAAATTATTTGGAATAGGACAAGTATGTTGAGTAAAATATTTGAATGAGACTCATTTGAAAAAAATTATTCTAAAGATAAAACTTCATAAAAATTTAGAAATTTCAATTAAATTTTGAGAAAATAGAATACTCCTAAAATATATATGAAGAAGGAGGTGAATAATGTTACAGATTATCATCTCATAATAGAACAAGTTTCATATATTGAGAAAAAATATATCAATAAAGATATAAAAATGATAAAGAAATATAGTTGAAAAGTTATTTAAGATGAAAAATATACTATCAAGAAAGATAAAGAATAAATCCCAAATATCTTAAGTTACAGAATTAGAATTTTTGAATAGGTAATGATGATTGAAGATCTCATCAAGAATTTGTAAGATAATAAAGATTAACTTAATAATTATCAATCAAAACTTCTTGAATTTGAGTGTATTTTAAAAAATAAGAATGAAAACTTCAACAAAATATATAAATTTAATTTTGAGACTTTTAAAGATGCCAATAATGATAAAATAATGATTCATATTAAATCCTCATCCACCAAAAATAAATATTTAGATGATTTTTCTAAACATTCATGTTCCATAAAAGGTGTTGGGAAAGCTTGGCATGAGGAGGGTTTTGAAAAATTTATCACATTCTCAAAAGTTAAAAATTACCCCCATAACAAGGATTCCGTATGCCCAGAATATGTTAGAGCATAAAGAAGTTATCAACTTCAAAAAATATTCTGTAGAGAAATATGTAACATCAATAAAAAATCAAGAATTGATGGTTATTTCTTGTGTTATGGAATTTCTGGGTAGAGAGAATACATTTTTTGGTACAAAATTTCTCTACGTAAAAATAGGTTTAAAGAAAGATGAAACACGATGAGTAATTATCCTATAACACAGGAAGTTCGAAAAGTAAAAACAAAGTATTTTATAAAAAATCCAATGGAAAATAAATTTGAATGTATGGAATATGTATGTAGAATATGCAACCAGAATGGTTATCTTTCTGAATAATATATGATACTCCTTTAGGAATAGGTTTTTTATAGTATAAAATAAAATATAACTTTAAATAGTAAAGTTGAGGAAAGAGATTTTATTTTATAGAAATATTTGAATTAAATTAATAATAAGAAACCATGGATACTTGATAGTGTTTTTTTCGCACATGATAGGTGATATAAAAATATTAAAACATGTTGAAAATTATAATGGATGAGCAGTTACTTTTGGAAATGAAATTTCCAAGAAAATTAGAGGAATATGAATGGGTGAGATAGAACTTCAAAAACATAAATAAAAAGGAATTTATTTTGATGGGATCCAAAAAAAATACTAATTATGAGTCTACTTTGTGATAACTGGTTGAATATTTTTAGAAAATATTCTTGTATCATTAGAAGTAGTAAATATAGAAATGTTATTACAATGGGAGAAATAACTAAAGAAAATATTTTCCAGATTAGGGAACTTAAAAATATGTGTAATCTATGTTTTGAAGATGTGAATAAGTTTTGGCACTAAAAACATGGCCACCATGGCAAGAAAATCATGAAAAGACTTTCCCATGTTTATTTTGTTGTAAATTTTCCAAAATTGAAAAGAATAAAATAATATATCTGTGTAACTCATCATAAATGGGAAACTACTAATAAAAGTAACAAGAAATTTTATATTTAGTCTAGAAAACCTCTGGAACATACTCATTCCAATTTATGTGGGATGATGAGACATCAATAAAAATGAGATTTTTACTTTATCACTTTCTGTTAGGATTTCACTCGAATGACCAAAATCATTTTTTTGAAGCACAAATTAGAGGTATTAAAAATGTTCAGGGTTTTCAAAAGAGAACATCATGGAGAAATGGGGGTTTATATAAAAAAATTATAATAGATAATATAATAGATTTCACATGCATTTCTATTGAAAATTAGATTACATAGAATGGTATCAAATGTCAGTTATGTTCTACCAATACTCCACTATAAATCAGATTACCAGAAAAGAAAGATATAATTTTGGCAGGAATGGGTAGATTTTTTTAAAGGTTGGGGAAGAAGCCTCATTTTATTATTAAAACAAATCAAATACCTCTTTTAACTGGGTAGAGGGAGACCCATTACATATCCTGAAGGCCCAGTGGACTTGTATCCCATTACATAGCTCGTAGGCCCAATTGTTTTTCCCAATTACCATTCTGTGAATAGTAACCTACCTGCTACAGTACCCGCATAGTACCGCCACTGCTATAGTGCCCTTCCGCCGCTACAGTACCCTCCGATCTACAGTACCACCACTACTACAGTACCGCTATAGTACTGGTACAACAACCAATGCCCAATGGGTTTTGAACCTCCATTTTTAATGTAGGATTACGGGGTGCTTACCACTAATCCAAACCCCGAATACTGAGGAACTGGGTATATGATTGTTATAAGAATACAATGTTTCCCATTTCTATTAGATAGAATCTATTTGTAAAGTTGTACATGTTTATAACCTATGTTTATTATGTACAGAATCCAACATTACTTATTATGAAATGTGGTATAAAAAGAAACCCTTATTGAAGTAATTCAATGTTTTTGGTTGTTTATGTTTTCTAAAAATTTAGATCTCTGAAAATTTGATTAAAAAGTTAGAGAAGGAATTTTCATGGGATGTTCACCAAACAAAATAGGTTTAAAAAGGTCAAACAACATTTACAAATGTTGGTGGAGTCATATGATGTGAAAGTTATTGAAAATCCAAATCCATTATAAAAAGTAATTGAGAATTTTTATGAATATAAACTAAATATTTCCAATGAAAATGAAAGTGATTCAAAATAGACTTATCAAAATTTCTAAGAATCGTGTGATGAGGTAAGTGAATCGAGAATAGAAAATGTGAAATTTCCTACATTAAAAATACATGTTGAGACCTGAAAAATTATTGGGAATCAAATGGATATTGTCAATAAAAGAAGAAGGATGAGATTAGAAAATCACACACCAATCATTTTGAAAATTGAACTAGTATCAATTTCATAAGATATTCAAAAAATGAATGGGTAAATTTTGTGAATAAAGATTTGAATTATATTTATAAAAATAATACCTAGGAAATTCTTCCATGACCATTAAATAAAAATGGTATTGGGACAAAATTAATGGGTGAATATAATCAAGTTAAATAAGTATAGAGATGTTTCAAGAAACAAAAAAAGACATTTTTTTCAAAGGATATACACAATTAGAATGTGTGGATTTTGAAGAAAACATTTCCACAATTACAAGATTAGAAACTATATAAATGTTTTTAAAACTGGTTACACATATAATTTACAATGTTTTTCAAATGGATGTAAATTCACCCTTTCTAAATGGTGATATTTAAGAAAAATTATTCATTGACAAACCTTGTGGGATTTTTTTTGTTTAATATGAAATAAATTTTTTAAAATTGATAAAGGCTTTGTATGGGTTGAAACAATCCCCAAATTCAAGGTATTATAAACATGATAGTTTTTTGAGAATGTTGAAATTTTTTAAAGTAAAAGTTGATAGTAATGTGTATGTAAATGTAGTTAACTCCAACACCATGATTGTATTTGTGTATGTGGATGATATAATTTTTATTAGGTATAGATAAGATGTTTGTAAAATATTTTATGATGATATTAAAAATAAATTTGGGAGGTCAATGTTGGGATAATTAACATTCTTCCTTGGTTTACAAGTTCAAAAAAAGGAAAAATACATTTTTGTATCTTAAGAAAAGTATTCTAGGTAATTTTTTAAAATTTTTGGTATTTAAGTATTCAAATAATTTTCTACTCCTATTTTTGTTGAGATTAAGATGAGTAAAGATGAATCCATAAGAAGTGTGAATGAAAAATATTTTTACAACCTGATAGAATGATTGCTTTATCTCACAGCCTAAATACTTGATATTGTTTATATTTAAAATTTGTGCACCAAATATAAAAGTGATCCAAAAGAATATCATATACTTGAGGAAAAGATAATTTTGTTATATTTCAAAGGGAAAACTTCACATGGGATTTTATACAAAAAAATTATGAAATAATCATACATGTTTATACTAATGTTTATTAGCCTTGAGATTAGAATTATAGAAAATTAACTTCTTGAGGAAATTCTTTCTTTGGTGAATGTTTTTTGAGTTGGAATAGTAAGAAATAGAGTTAAGTAACCTTGAGAAAAGTTAAATTAGAATACGATACAACTACTCGGTTTTGTACTTAGATGTTGTTGATGAAAGTTTTTCTAGAAGATTTAAAAGTGAAATTTTCTAAACCATTTAAGATTATTTGTGATACTAAAATTAAAATTTATCATTTTAAAAATAAATTCCAATATTCAAGATCAAAATAAATTAATAGAGAGTTTTACTTTATAAAAGAGAAATTTTCTGCTAGAGATTTATTTCTAGGATATATCTAAAAAATATATATATCAAATTTCTGATATCTTCACAAAAGTAAATCCCAATGAAGGATTTTTAGAATTAAGACTGCAACTATATGTTCATCCTCCACCAAATACATACTAAAAATCTTAAGAAAGACCCCCATCATGCTTTGCATTATTTTGAAAAAGGTGTAGAATATGTAAAACATTATCCATCTTTGTAAAGAGATATACTTTTCTAAATTAAATGAATATAAAGTTGTTGTTATCATGAAATGGGGGTGAGAAAAATAAAATTGAGAGAAAAATATAAAATTGATGCTGAATTTTTCATTACATGACTGAAAAGGTTTCTCATCACTGAGGATTGAAATTACATTAAAAATATTACTTTATCCAGTAATGTGGTGAAAGTAAACTCTCTTTTGAGAAAGGATATTTTTTGGTAAAATTTAAAAAACATGAGATGATTACAAACATGATTTATAAAAAAATATGATTGTTTAAAAAATGATGAGTTGAAGTGGTTGTTAATGAGAGTTGTCAACAAATCCAAATGGGGAGATTGAATATTTGTTGTGATATTTTTCTAAAATGTTTTGTATTTGTTGACAAATACTATTTTTTTTAAATAATGTATTTTAAATTTAGTTGAATTTTGTTTGGATGGATATTTAGAACATGTTTTCTAAGAATATATTGAGAATCCAAATGAATAATGTTCTTTGAAATGTTTGGTGATCAGGCATAGGTCTTCAAAATTAGACTTCCAGAATCATTTTTTGATATAAATATTAATGTTTTATGTTCTGCATAATTATTTATTAGAAAATCCATAAGTATGATGTTGAAGATAAACTAAAAAAATTCAAGAAATAATTAGTTGGTGAGTTACTAAGAAATAATAATGTTTTAATGTTCTAGAGTTAAGAAAGTTAGAATGTTTTCGACTTTATAAAATAAATCTGATAATGATTTACTATTATTTCAAATATATGAAAAATCATTAAAAATTCATGATACAAGAACAATTTGATAGAGGTATTTTTGGAAATGGGTACATAAAAAGTATGTTGATGCATTTACATCAGATTAGGTTTCTGTAAAAATTCCCAACATACATATATTCACAAGTTCTATCAGACTAGGACAAGGAATAAAGTCAATCAAACTAACCTAATGATGTTATATCAGAATGAGTAGAGGAATAAAGTAAAACATATTGAGATAAGAATGTTCTATTAGACTGAGCAGAAGAATCTCAATCGAACCGAGCTGAGAAAGTTCAAATAGATTTAGTTGACGAAGTTCTATCAGACTAAGATGAGAAATTTTCATCTGACTGAGATGAGGAATTTCCAATGGACCAAGCTTTAGATGTTCCATAAGACTGATCTAAGGGTGAAATACAATTATAATAATCTAATAAAGTTCTATTGAACTGATTTGAGTAAGAAAATCAATCATAATAAGCTAAGTATGTTCCATTAGACTAGGTTTAGAAAGTTCTAATGGAATGAGCTATGGAATTTCTAATGGACTGAGTTTTAAAGACTATAGATTTTGATATTTTTTGAGAATTATAAAATTGATTTTGTATAATTCAATAATTTTCAAGAAGAAACTAGTAGATATGAGAAGGTTTGAATCAGTCAAAGATGAAGTCTAAATTTGAGTGAAATTCGTAGTTTTTAGAATTTGGGTGAGTGGGAAAAAAAATTCCCCCTTTTCTATTTTTAGACAACTTAAAAATAGAGGTGTAAAGTACATAGGATATCGAAAAATTTCACGTATATAAAAAGGTGGAAGTGCTATAGAGGTCATGTAAGATGTGTTTTCTGGATAGTGATATCATCATAGGATAAGATAGAAGATATTTCAGATTACAGACATAAGGAAGATCAAAATGAAAAACATTATTCTAGCTATTTTAAAAGAGTTTGTAAGGAACATGTTTTGTTTTTTGATAGAATATAAAGTTTATCCATATTCATATTGAGAAAATTTTTATTAGACTGAGGGTCATTTGACTCAGGTTCATCATACGCAGTGAATTTTTTGGTGAAGATTTAACAAAGTCTTTATACTTTTTTTGTGGCTCAATTTTGCAATAAAAAAATTGTAAAATAAGAAGAGATTGTATAATCATTCATATCGAGAGATAGAATGTGTATAACATAAGTTGGCATAGCTTTTATTAACTATTTTATTATAGTGAATTTACATAGTTCCATGAGAGTGGTTGTGGAAAGAATATAGGTTCTCAAACTATGGTCTATCCTTGTAAATATCATGTGCTTTACAATATTTTTTACTTTTTCATGCATGAATGTTTACTAAAAAATGATAAGGAAATGTAATTTAATTAGTTTTGGGGGTTCTGTTTCTAAAAGTTTAAAACTTCTAAAAGGTTAATAACCAATTAAACCCCCCTATTGTTATTTGTTATATGGAACTTTGGATTTAAAAGTATTATACATGATTTGGATATTCAGTATACTATTGAATTAATTTCCGATGCTAAGAAAATTTCAAAACCCCTAGATCGAATGAATCAAATAGAACTTTTGAAATTAAAAATATAGTTACAAAACATGTTGATAATGATTTCATTCCTCCAGAAAAATTCACTTTAGGGAACTCCTTCTTTTAAAAAAATTAATATGGTTCTGTGATGATTTTCATTGATTATAAGACATTGAATGAAATAACTACTAGGAATAAGTATCTTTTTTCTCATATCGATGAATTTTTTGATCAACTCTTTGGAGATCAGTATTTTTTAATGGATGGTCTCAGATTTGGATACCATTAGTTGAAGGAGAATGATGAAATCTCTAAAAAAATATGTACTAGTTATGGGAAATATTAGTTTGTCGTTAAGCCCATTGGGTTAACAAATACTTCAGCTATGTTCATGGATCATATGAATAGATATTTCAAATATTATTTTGATAAATTTTGGGTTTTATTGATTGATGAAATTTTTTATTCAAAAAGATAGAGTAATCATGAAAAACATATAATTATTGTTTTTTAATCCCTGAAATAACATATGTTACATAAAAAATTTAGTGAATGTGATTTTTTGTTGCATTATATGCATTCCTTGGATATATCATAAATATATAAGAAATAATTATTGATCTTTCTAAAACTAATGTGGATTATTAATGTATAAGACATACAAATGATACGGAGATTCAATATTTTTCACATATTAGTTTGATATTATAGGTGTTTTGTTGAAAATATATCATGATTATCTTTCCCACTTTCTAAGTTAACAGAAAATGGATTTATGTTCATCTAGGAAAAGGAATTTTATGAATGTTTCCATGAATTGAAAATAAGATTACTGAATTCCCTAGTTTTGGCCCAACTATTCAGAAATAGTGACTTTTTTATCAATAATGGCACTTCATTAATGGGAATGGGTTTTTTAATGATTAATTATTAGGTAATTTACTATTATTTACATTAATTGAAATCTCATTGGAAAAATTATCCTACAGATAACCTTAAATAGTTATTTTTAGTTTTTCCATTAAAAATTTAGTTAAATCATTTATATATATTAAAGTGAGAAATATATAATCTTCATTAAATATTGATGTATTTATTCCATCAAAAAAGATGAAAATAAAGTTGAGATTAAAGGTAAATTTATAGATTTTAATGTTGTCATAAAATCCCTTTTAAGATTCATAAAAAGGTTATATATTCTATGTGACCCAAAAATTAACAAATCACATTTGTGTGAGGCTCATAGGTCTCCATTTTTTGTTCATCTAAGTAGTAAAAAAATGTGTTTGTACCTTTATAAACTTTTTTGGTTAGAAGGAATAAATAAATTTATAATTTATTTTACTATTAAATGTTTTTCTTGCCAACTGGTAAATGGTGAATGAAAATTTTAGAAGGGTGTGAATTAACCTATTCTAGTTCTATATTTAAGGGGATGAATATATCCATGTTCTTCATGATTGGACTACCAAATACATATCGAGGTAATAATTTGAGTTTGATTTTTTTTAAAAGGTTGGGGATGAAGCCCAATTTTATTATTAAAGCAAAGCAATGACCTCTTTTTAACTAGGTAAAGAGAGACCCATTATATATCCCAAAGGCCGAGTGGGTATGTAGCCTATTACATAGCCCATAGGCCCAAATGTTTTTCCTAAGATCCATTATGTGAATAGTAACCTAGCTGCTATAGTACCCGCCACCAATATAGTGCCCTGCCGCCGCTACAGTACCCTCCGATCTACAGTACCACCACTACTACAGTACTGCTATAGTACAGCTACTGTCACCTGCTCCCCATGGGTTTTGAACCCCCATTTTTCATGTAGGATTACAGGGTGCTTACCACTAATCCAAAACACAACTAAAATAATTTTATTTGGATTATTTTTTATAAATTAGATAAATCTAATCATTTTCATAACAATATATATATAATAAATATTTATAACAAACTTTTTGACACTATTTTTATGAGATAATTAATATATATGGAGATCTAAATTTTATTGTACCTAACAAAGATCCCATACTAACATAAAGTTTTTGGAAATGACTACATAATTCATTCAACGTGAAATTAAATTTGAGTATAACCTTTACTCATCAATCTAGTGGACACTCATAGAGAAATATTCTTAATTTTGAGGATATTCTTAGCGATATTAAAATAGATTATCTATGAATTTGGGATCAACATCTTTCATTAGTTTATTTTTCTTATAATAACAGTTTTCATTCCAGTATATATTCATATGGAACCTTTTTAGGAATTATATAGAAAGTTATAAATCACTCCAGTTTTCTAATATGGAGTATGTGAAAGAATGTTTTTCAGGAAAAAATTTGAATAATAAATGTTTTTTAAGGTTTAGATGATTTATAATCACATGAGAAGGGCTTAGATATGACAAAAATTTTAATCAAGTAATCATAGTAATGATCGTTGTTTTATGGTTGACATCATTTTTTTCTTGAATTTTCTCCATGAAAAAGTGTTATGTGTTTTAATAAAAAGGGATAGTTAATTATATGGTTCAACAGAACATATTAAATTATGGAAAATATTTAATTGGTTGCTTATAATGTAGTATTTTATCAATATTTATCCTATTTATATGATTTGTTTCATGTTTCATTGTTTAGAAAATATATGTCGAATGAATATCATGTTTTTTGTCCAGAAGTAGTTCTATTGGAACAAACCCTTTATTATGAGGAATATATAGTAAATATTCATTACCATATAGAGAAGATGCTATAGAATAAATTGATTTAATAGGTTATGTATTTTTTTAAAACCCATAATATTGATTAAGTGATATGGGACATAGTTAATGCTATGACGGAAAAATATCTGCTGGTATTTAAAACATAAATAAAATTGAGAGGACATAATTTTTGAAATGGGGAAGAATGTTGCAACCACAATATTTTTAATATAAATTATTTTCATTCCTTATTAATAATTATTAATTATATTTATTAAGTTATATTATTATTGGATTATTAGGTAATGTTTAATTAAAAATGGGAAAATGTTTTATTTCTAACCAAATCAGGTTTCCATGCATTATAGTATTTTATTTAAAATATTTATTTTCAAACTATAGAAATTTAATTTTATAAAATTAAATACATTATTGAATTCACAATTTCAATAATATATTAAGAATAAATTATGAAGATTTTCTAAAATGTTTTATTTGTCAATGAATAGTAATGAATACAAATTTTAATTTAAAATTGTGTTTTAAATTCAAGAATTTACATTGTTTCATTAAATTTCAGATTACATTTAAAAATTAATAAGTTAATTTTCATCAAAAAGTATCCACTAAATGTCAATTTACTTAACATTATACTTTAATTTTTATAAAAACATTTTTATACTAAAAAATGAATTTTTCTAAAAAAAATGTTTTTCATCGCATTTTACGGGCTTAATTTTAATATCAAGTCCACTAGTTCTATGAAAAAAAATATGATTAAATTGATTACATATTTTTAATTAGTATATTTAATATAATATAATAATTCAACTTAATTTTTTTCATGAAGAATAGTAAAAACTGTAACAATCAGTCTTCATGATTAATGTTTAAACTAATATACTAGGTATTAAACTAAAGTGATAATGGTTAAAATTATATAAAACTAGTCCAAATCCTATTTTATAGAAAAATTTAAACACTATATCATATAATATTTTTAAATGGTCCATTTTGGAGGAATTTATTTTCATTAAGGAATTAATATATGTTAATCATTTTAAAAATTACATGTCTGTCCTCTCCCCCATTTAATAATGGGAACACAAAATCCAATTTTATCCACACTAAAAAATCCTTTTGGATCAATCAATTCCAACCCAAATACATTAATTACAACCCTACCCATGTCCTAGACACCCTGTATGATCATAGAACAATCCTATGATGTATTTAGATATAAACCTAAATATGTTTTCTAAAGAGGTCGTATAGTTTTTTTAGCATTTTCATTTTATTTAATCTTTTGCCTCCATTAAATATTACTAAATAATAGTTAAATAATAAAATAAATATCTTCCTAATACTAATATAATATTATTTTAATAGAATAACCTATATATGTCTCCTCTTCCATCAAATGGGAAATGGAACCATCATTCCTCTGTACGGTGGACTACCGCATTGCAAACCATGTTAATTAATTTTCCATAATTGTATCTTATGTTTGGTTAAAATGATTTATTTATTGTATATAAAATATATTAATTATATATTTTTATTTTTATATAGATAATATATCATCTATTTTCTTACCATTCTATCTATTAAAATATGATAATGTCACTCATGCGTATATGTGGATCACCACCTATACAAAGTAATGCGAATAATTATCCTTCACTATATCACATGGATGGATATATAAGTGTATTAAATGATATAATATGATACATAAGATATAATAATAATTCTATAATGATAAAATGACACTTATATTATTTTACTCAAACTCTTTAAGAAATGAAAAAAAATATTCATGCATATGTACGACCTACCCTATCTATGATTCTAACATAATTCAATTTTTATAATCATCATTCATGGAAAATTTAAAATTTATAATTGATGTATATAAATTTTTTTTATTTAATTATTTTTATTTTTTATATTATTTAATTATGAAATTGTTTACCACATTCAACTTAACAAATTTATTTTGGACATATGATCTAAATATCATCAAAACATCTGACGTGAATTTAATTGATTAAGTAATTGAATATAACATGGTAATAAATTAAATAAAAGTAATAATAAACTTTTAAATGTTTTTTAATAAATTAAAAAATTAACATATGTTTATTATTTAGTAATATAAATAATGTTTTTGATGATTCAAACTCGACATAATGGACACTTTACCTAAAAAAACCTTTGTTAAATATTTTAAATATGTATTCTATAAATATTGTTTCTTCAAGAACATATTCTTAATATTATTTTATTTTATATATTTATATGGATGTTAATGAATTAAAAAGAAAATTCTGTGTAAATTTTTAATTTATTTCAATGTTTTTTAAATGAAATATTTTTACATATATTATATTGAAGGATTATATCAAAAAGAAAAAAATAATGTTATATTTTAATGAATATGATGCTAATGGTTTTTTTCCACAAATGTAAACATTATTTTTTGATTGGATTAATTTAAAGGATTTCAGGTTTCTTCAAATAATCCCCCCCCTCCATTTTATCTAGGTATTTTCAATAAAGGATATAAATGGAATGGATATTTTTTTATCTAGAAATGTATTTCTTGTCGGTGAAAATAATATTTTCATGAGTGTAAGGAAAATAATGAAATATTACAACTGTTATGATTATGTTATGTTTAACTGGAATTTTTTTATGACGGGTGATCCTGATTTAGCTTATAATGATGGGTGAGGCCGATACAACTCTCTAATGCATTTGGTAATGTGATGGAGATATCTGGTTTGGTTCCTCAGAAGATATTATTATATTTTATTAGGTGGGTTATTATAATTGTAAAAGTGATTATAAGAGTGATATAGAAATTATTTCTCATGTTACCTATATGATTTATTTATACATTATAAGGTATTTTAAAGAAATTTTTTTTTCAAGGTCAGTTAAAGAGATTATGTTTAAAATATATTTTATAGTAATTCTTAGGGTTAAAATGTATGACATTTTTAACAAAGTTTTAAAGAGTTTTTCAGGATCTATAAGAACCTTTTATGAGTTTTATGTTGCATTTAATATTTATTAATAATGTTTTATGAAAAAAATGGATATTGATTTCGATTTCATAGGATACAAAATGATGATTTTGAGTGAAAAGTTTATTTTGAAAAATGTAAATTTTTATAGGTATTCATTAACTAATGGGTTTATTTATTTATTTTCAAATAACCCTTATTAATATTTTTATTCACAAACCACATTTTAAAATATTTTTCATAGGGTGTTAGAGATAAGTAGGGACCAACATGAGGTCAAGATTAAAATTATAAAGTTTTTTTGGGAAAATAAAAATACTTACACCCTAAAAATGTATTGTATTATAGAAAAAATAGATATTGAATTGTAGAGTACAAATTATGATGAAATATTATTTTTATGGTTTATGACCAAAATACCTAAAACTCTAAACCTAAAAAATCAACCTAAGAAAATAAATTGAATTCTTGGGAAAATAATGAAATTACATGTTGAATGAGGATCATGTCACTATACTGAAGATCATTTTGACATAGAAAATTCTTGTGGATATCATTATAAATAATTTGATATTAACCATGTATCTTAGAAAGATTAGGTGGGATATGAGTTCATATGTCTTTAAAGAGTGAAATATGAAACATAGGAATCCAAAGATAGGCCAGCAACTATGAGAGGTATAGTATTCATTTTATCATTTATAGTCATATATTTTTTAGACACAGGTTCCTCCAATTTTGTTATATTATATATTTTTATTGATGTTTCCATGTTATACTTATAGATTATTACATTAATAATGGATTATTCCACTCCCCTGTGAATAAGGAAAAATAATGGTTTTAATTGTTTTGAGTGCATATCATTATTGTTAACCTCAAGTTCATGTGGAATTTTCTAGTTCTTGATCATGATATCTTCGACATCATCATTTGTATAGACTAGATGATATGATATAAAACCCAATTCAATTTTTATCAAAACTGGGTTCAGTATCTATCATCCAGTGGGGTTACTCGTGTCTTCATGGTGAGTGGGATCCTAGATCAGATAGAACACTACATTTTTTTATGAGGCCAAAATGATCTCATGATAGTTATTAGATATCTTTCATGACACCATAAACTAGTGTTATAGTAGTTCAATTCCTATAGATTTGGATGATTACATCGATGATTTTCTTACCAATTTTTTTGGTTATTGATGTGGCTATTTTTTCACTTTTATACATCATTTTCACTTTTTATTTATTTTATAATTAAAATAATATATTTTGTTTAATAATTTCCAACTATAGTTAATTTTGTATTTAATTTTTAAAATGATGATTCTTTGTGAAAGAATTTACTATTTTTTTCATTTTTGAATAATTTTCAATTAATTTATTTATCTTATTTTTACTTCCAATATTTTATTCTTTTTTTTAATTTTTAATTTTTTTAATTTGATTATATTAATTAATTCATTATTAATGTGATTAATTTTTTTTCATTTCTTCTATTTTCTTTATATTTTGATTAATTCATCAGTAGAATTTTATCTTTATTTAAATTTTTAAATAAATAAATTTAATTTTTGTAAGTGATAAATTAATTAATTAAATTAAATTAAATATTTTAGTTATTTTCTTTAAATACTTAGAAATATTTAATTCCAATTTAATTATTCGATTTATTTAATTTTTTTAATTAATTAATTAGTTAATTAATTTAAGAGAACTAACTTTACATATTTTTTTATTCTTTTAAATTAATTTATTTTTTTAAAAAAAATTAATCTATATTTATTTAATTTTATAATAATTTGTAACTCAGTTAATTTGGTATTTAAAATTTTTTATTGTGAATTATAATATTAATTTCATTATTAATTTAGTTAACTAGTTTATTTTGAGTTTAATTAATTTATTGATTTAATTTATAATGTTTTTTTGTTGTTTGAATATTTTACAGGTGACCTATCACTACCTCACCCACTATGGTCATCACCCACTGTCATAAGAAGAGCAATGGTGGCCCTTTTGAGTCACTACAGAAACCGCCAACCATGACTACCTTGAGTCACCACCACCCATCCAACCCATGGTGGCTCATCAGCTACCGCCAGCTTCCACCTAGTGTTGACTCCTACAAGTCACCTCCATCCACCAATGGTGACTCCTCTTATTCATTGTTTCTCTCCCCTCAACAATCCACCACCATATTCTTTCACCTTCAGTCACCCAATCCATTGTTTCTCTCCACCCTTTGTTGTTTCACCCACTAATGGCTCCACACCCCTCTTCACCAACTGTGAAACCCAACAGTGGAACAAGACACTATCTATCATCCCTTCACCCACCACTGGCCACTACTAAAGGTGACTTACATCACCCACTTTTGGAAAATAGTTTCTCATCTAGCCTTCTACTACTCTAATCCTTCATCACCCCACCTTCTTCATTACCCACTATCATCCACACTCACCCACCATCGATCATTCACCCTTACAATCCTATAGAGATGCACCTGAGCCTCCTCCATCCACTTCTTTCATCTCCGACAGTGACATCTAGAATTAAAAAAAAAATTAAAAACCATTAAACACAACCAACACTATCCACTGTAGATGTAGATTAATTCCAAAACTAGAAAAGACTCTAAATCAAAATCAGAGAACCAAAACATGAAATAAACATTGAAGAAATACCAAAATCATTAAATGGTTCTAGACATGAACTAAAAAATACCATGTTCATCCACACCCCACCAGAACTTGATTCCCACCAACTAAAGCCTCTGGTAGAACCTATGTTGAAGAAACACCCCCACCCCATGCCCCACCACCACCCCACCCCCAACCTCCACTGTGTACTATCACCCTCTCCCCATACTCAAACCAGCAAATCTAAGACCCCTCCATCCCCCCTTTCCTTTTTTGAAGAAGGCCAAACCCATCGTGTAGTGGGGGTGATTCCTAGAGAAGTCATCCGAACCCCTCCCCTTCTGTCTGATCCCCCCACCCCCGTACCCACTATTGATTCAAGCATGATCCCCTCCACCCCCCCCCCCACTTATATTCTTATTATATATATTATAACATATCTATATAATACCAATAATATTAATTTAATAGTAAATATAAATATAATTTTATTCTTTTATAATATGATATCTATAATTATAGGTTTATATAAATGATACATTTATATATTATTAGTATTAAAATATTTTTTTAAATATTTTTTAGATATATTGAATAATAATAATAATTGTTATAATATAAATGTATATATATATATATATATTTGTTAATAATGATAATTTTATCAATATTTTATTATTTAATTTAGTAATATATATATATCTATGTGTGTGTGTGTCTGTATGTATGTGTGTGTGTGTGTGTGTATAAATTAATCGAAACTCATTTTTCTTCTCATTTTTTTTCCTTCTTTTCTTTTCCTTTTTTTTCTAGCAGTAATGGGGGACCAAAGGAAATGGTGATCCTGGGAGGATTCAAAGGTAGGTGAGGGTAATTTCAAAATTTCTAGTTCACTCATAGATATATAACTGAAGTTTGGTGATGAGACTATTAGGGGACACTACATGGAATGACTCTACCTATTAATTAGAGTTTCAATGAATCATTATTTTTTGAAATTTTCAGAATAAGAGGAACTTGTATTCTTCTCTTGTTCATGAAATACCCCCATACATGGGAATCATCTATAATTCCTAGTTATGGTAACAACCTCTTATCTTATTTCCCTTCTCATTTTCAAGGTTTTTATTTTCATTATGTTTTGTAAATATAGTCATTATCTCTCTGTTTTCAATTATAAATGTGATGTATTGTTTCTTTTTCCTCATTTTGTGTTATGATCATGATTCTCTAGAAATGGATAACTCATTTTCAGGGTGATATTCTGGTAATGAATCCTATTAACACCTCAATATCTAATATTTACTACGATTATCTTCTTTTTTTTTAGCCTTGGCAGATTACAACTATAAATTATGGTGATCAAGAGAATAACCTTTCATCGGAGTAGTTTTTTATTTTCTAGCCTCATTTATTACCCCTTCTATAATCATTTTCCAAAACTAAGATTATGAGTTGGGTTGTGTTATCTGATGACCTCAGCATGATCATTCTCCCTTGGGAGACTTCCTAGCCAGAATGAGTTGTTTGAGGGATTTATTTTAGAATCTAGAGGAATTCTTGAGCACTAAAGAACATCAAGATTTGTGTGTTAATTATTTGAAGAGATATTTGGGTTATCTGATTAATTAGTCATACATTGAGTGGATATGATTGTCGATGGTTTTATTCAGGAGATCTATGAAGTATATTTGAGGGTAGATCCACCTGAATCAATCTTAGTTCCTATTATGGTTTCTTCTATGCCTTTATATCTTTTTTTTGTCATTTTTTATGTTTCCATTATTTCTATTTCATTATAATTTCATCACCCCTTATTTTATTCTTAACATTGTTGCATTTTATTTTTATTATACTATTTTCAGACTATAAAAACACAAAATGATTTTTAGAAATTCCATTATGTCATATGAACCTACTTCCTTGAGATAAACCCAGAGGTTAGTCACTGTTCTATATCTTGGGTTTTATAGATATATCTTTCACTGTCCTCATGACCAGAACGTTGTAAAATTTTGGGACTGTTCTTTGGGAAGCAATTTTTTCCTTATGGGTTTTTCCAATTTTATAAAAAAGTAACAAAAATAAATAAGAAAACAAAAAAGGACACTGCTTTTTCATTTTATAATGACATGCTTGATTTATCTATTGTGTAATAACTTTATGAGGATGTGGTATTATTCTAGTTTTAGATTCAAAATCTACTAATATGATAGATTTCAAGTACTATAAAGGTCATATCACAGCAAACTAAATGGAATTTTTCCCAAACATTTAATCAAATAAAAAAGTTACAAGTGGGGAATGAACCTACCAAGAAGGATTTTCTAGATAAAAAGAGGATCATATACATACATGGACCCACCTACAAGGATCAAGGGGACCAAAAGAGAAAGTAAATACTCCAAAAATCCACTGATATTACACAATCTGGAAATAAACTTAGAAGAAATGAAAAATTAAATAGAATGAGAGACAAAAAAGTTAGAGTTTCCAATATTAGAGTCTAAAACACCCTATGATATGCTTCTAGAAATTCAAGAGTTATATTTAGAATCTTACTTCAAGCGATGACATGACATGGAATTGGAAGACATTGAAGAAGCCTGGCACAATCTGAAAGATCATATTATAACCAAAACTTAATTTGATGATAATATGTGTTTCGAATTGTATAATGATTTTTCAATGTCTCAATAGGTATAACAAGAATCAAACATCCTTTCTTTTTCCATGAATGATATAGAAAATAAGTTAGTATTCATTTAACAGAGGCTAGAAGAGGTTGACTACATCACTCCTTCCACAAACATACAACCAGGGGGACTGATTACTTGTAAATAAGAGAAAACTAACCAAAATTATGTAGAATTTCACTTTATTAAAAAGTATTTAATTTTTTATGATTATGACTTTTATATTTCTGATTCTTATTTTGATTCTCACTATGTAGGTTTTGAATATCCATCTAAGTTATGTGCTTTCTTGTAAAGTATTGTGGAAGAAGAGCCTGTGTAAGAATAAGATAACTGATTGGAGTTGTGCACAATATCCAAAGTGTATGGAGACACATTTCTTTTTTTATAAGAGAAAATAATTAATTATATTGTACTAAAGGACAAGTCGCATCCAAGAGTTTATGTCCTATAATGTATTCACACTCAATCTTAAGAAAAATAAGAAGGGGGGTACTCTTACATCTTGTATTCCCCCTCTATCACTCGATAAGAGGTACTCCACTGCTAAAAAAGGGATTTAAAAAATTGACCAAGGGTGACTCCACCAAATTTGAGTCACTGAAGCTAGAAATAATTACACTTAGTGGTTCTATAACAAGAATCCACATTCCCAATCAGACTAGGGTTGATCTAATAAATTTATAGCTATGGACAGCCAAAATATAGCACCCATTGGGTGTAGTCCCAAGATTATAAATTTTCATTTCAAATTTTTGATTACTTATTCTTTTTGTTTTAATTTTTTTTTTGTTTTTTGTTAGGAAATAATCAGATAGTAAATTCCACAATGTATTCATTCAAGACCAAAAAGATTGGTACATTGGATTTACTTGATAACACTCCATAACTCACACATTGGTTGAATTTTATATTGAACTTTAAATCTTGAATTCTAATGTTAATATTTTTACTATTTGTATGTAATTTAATGAATCATCCATAGATCTTATAAAAATAAAACAAAGGGTAGCTTGATTTTGATGAATATAAAAATGAAATTCTTCCACATTAAGGGAAGTACTGTTTTTAATTTTCAAAATTCTAAAACATTGAATTCATGTTTCATGATACTAAAACATAATTTTGGGGGATTCTCCCTGATTTCTTGTGAAAATTTTGATTCTATTTCTTGTTGGTAGTTATCTTGCAAAAATATTGTGAGTTAAAAATTCAGCAAAGCTATATTGTGAAACATACTTATACCCATTGTTTTCACATTCATTTTACTACTATTTTACAACATTTCTAATCATTTTATTGTTTGAAATTAAATAGAAATATTTTTTTCATATAAAAATTCAAATAATGAAATCATACAAAAAAAATTGTTCTTGATATGCTGAAGTTGCCTGATGGGGTTTCTTTTTTATTTCTTTATTCTTTTTTCGTTTTCTTTTTTGTGGGAAACACACATGAATGTCACTGTTACCCCTTCACAATCCTCTAACTACTCAATTACCCATCTAACTTGAACTGTGATATCTCTCACCATAGTATTCTACAATTGGGTTGTTTTTTAGTTTTAACTATGGGGGATAGGGGTCTTACTCTCACTTCAAATTCCACTATGATTTTTTTTTTAAAAACAATATTCAAATTTTTTCAAAATTTTTAAAATTATTTGAAAAAATATAATTTTATTTCAAAACTTGAGGTTCTGTTATATTTTTTCTATACATCAATTACCCCTTTATTATATGATACCAACTTATCGATTGTTAAGGGTTGCACAAAATTTGGAATTTTTGAGGATGTATGACTATTTAGTGGTGTTACACACTATTTTTTGAATATTTTTTTAGGAATTAAGAAATGAATTGATACAGGATAGATGTTATTTGAATTATTTTCATAACATTAGGAAAATATAAATTTGAACTTGAACTAGGGGACACATTTTAGAAAAATTTAATCACTTTAGGAAGCCAACTCGAATGATAATCATAGAAGTCGTCTAAAATTGGATTAAAATGGGAAAATGGGATCACATGGTGACCATACGAGAATCTAGGAAGTAGACCTTTATTTTCAGACTTTTTTTGAAACTAGGAAAGACAACTTTGTCCATTCTTTAAAAATCCAGAAAAAACTCTGGTTATTTTCCCTTTTAATTTGCAGATAAACATGCTTCATTTTAAGCTAAATGTGAAAAATTATTTTTTATGTTTTATAAAGTCAAAGATAAGAAATTTGTTTGAGTAAAAACAAATATTTATGTGTTGGGGAGTATAATGTGTTTGATGTTTTTTTAACATTACCGCATCATTTTTCACTTTTTGTTCTCTTTTAATAATTATAATAATGTATTTTGATTAATAATTATCAATTTTTGCTAGTTTTTTATTTCATTATTAAATTAATTATTATTTTTAAAATAAATATTTTATTATTTTTTAGTCATTTTTGAATAATTTTAAATTAATTAATTTAATCAATATTTACATCCAATTTTTTATTCTTGTGTTTTTGTTTAAATTATTTTTTACTATGATTCTCTTAATTATTTCATTATTATTATATTTAGTTTTTTCTTTCTTCAATTTTCTTTATTTTTTGATTAATTCACCAATTCAATTTGTTGTTCATTTTAATTTTTAAATAAATAAATTTCACTTTTTTTATTGAAAATTTAAATAATTAAATTAAGTTTAAAATTTTAATTCATTTCCTTAAATAATTAGTAATATTTAATTACAATTTAATTCATTGTTTATTTTAATTCTGTTAATTAATTAATTAGGTAACTAATTTAAGAAAAATGAATTTAAATATTTTTTTACTTTAAATTAATTTATATGTTAACAAATTATAATATGTATTAAATTAAATGTTTAATTATTTTTAACTTGGTTAATTTTGTGATTAACAATTTTTATTGTGAATTATAATATTAATTTCATTACTAATATAGTTAATTGATTTATTTTTAGTTTAATTAATTTATTGATTTAATTTGTAATGTTTTTTTTGTTTTTTATTATTTTCTAGGTGACATGTTGATGCCTCACCCGTCGTGTTCTTAAAGCACCATTAAAAGTATAGCAACAGTGACTCTTTTTGAGTCCCTACAAGAACCCCCAGTGGTGACTCCCTAGAGTCACCTCCACCCATCCATCCAACAGTGACTCATTATACACAACCATCCTCCACCTAGCAGTGACTCCTCCAAGTACCACCATTCACCAGTGGTGACTCCTCTGAGACACCATTGTGCCTCCCTCATCCATCAACCACCATCTTCTTTCACATTCCATCACCCAAGACACTTTTTCCATCCACCCTTTACTGCTTCACCCACCAGTGGCTCTACCCCCCTCTTTACCCACCATTGGACCCAATGGTGGTACAACCCACCTTCTGTCAGCCATTCACCCATCGTTGTCCACTACCAATGGTGACTGCCATCACCCACGGTTGGCCAATGGTATCTCATCCAACCTTTTGTTGCCCTGACCCTCAGTCATTGCACCTTCCTCCTTACCCACTGCCAGCCACAGTCACCCACCATTATCAAGTCACTATTACAATCTAAGAGTGATGCGCCTGAACCACCACCAGCCACCACTTCCATATCTAATGATGACTTCCAAAACCAATAGTAGATAAAAAACCTAAAAACATAACCAGCACCGGCCAATGAAGATGAATAATTAAATCCAGAACATGATAAAAAAACCCCACATCAAACCCATAGAGCTAAAACATCAAACCAGAATTGATGAAATCAAAATATCAAAGTATGATTCTAGACCTAAAAAAATCTATTTCCATGTTTTACTGCAGCCTCTCCAGACCTTGAATCCCACCATCTAAAGCTTCCAACCTAACCAAAGTCAAATAAACCCTTTACCACCGCATGCCACCATCTGTAGCCCTGTCGAATTCCACCTTCCTCTCCCCCTACTCAAACTATCCCACCCAAGACCCTCCTTCCCCCTATCCTCTATTAAAAAGGTCAAACCCGCCATGTGAGGGGAAACCTGGGGAAGTCATTTGAACCCCTCCCCTTATGTCTAATCATGAACCCACCCCTACGACTTTGTTGATCCAAGAAGGACCCTTACCCTTCCCATTTATATTTTTATTATCTATATAATAATAATAAAATAATAATAATAAATATAAATATAATTTTATAAATTTAAAACAGGATATATATAATAATAATTTTATATAAATGATATATTTTATATTATTAGTATTAACTTATGTTTTTAAATATTTTTTTAGATATAGAGAATAATAATAATGATAATATCTATATATATATATATATATATATTTGTTAATAATAATAAGTTTATAAATATTTAATTATTAAATCAACTAATATATGTGTGTGTGTGTGAGTGAGTGAATATATAAATTAACTAAAACTCTTTTTTATTATCACTTTTGTTTCCTACTTCTCTTTTTCAGTTTTTTGACAATAATGGGAAACCAAAAGAAACATTGATCCTGGGATTATTATAAGGGAGGTGTGGTGAGTTTTAAGAGGCCATCTACGCACACAGAGATATCACCAAAGTTTAGTGGAGAGAGTTTCAAGGGACACCATGTGGAATGACTCTTTCTATTAGTTATAGTTTCATTACATCTCTATTTTTTGGATTTTTCCAAGTAAGATGATCTCTTAAACCTCTCTTGTTCTTGAATCACCCCTCATAGATGGGAAACGTATCCAATTCTTAGAGATGGGAACTGCCTATTCTATTATTCCTATTCTCATTTTCATTGTTTTGATTTTTATTATTTTTTTTAAATATCATCATTATATCCTTGTTTTTAATTATAATTTTGATGTATTGATTTTTCTTTATCATTTCATATTGTGATATCAATTCTCTAGAAATATAGAACTAGTTTGAGGGTCCATATTCATGTAGTGAAACCTGACACCAACTAGAGATCTTATCTATATTGCAATCATCTTTTCTTCCTCACCTTAGTATATTATTATTGTGAATTATGGGGAGTGAGAGCGCAACCTTGAACATGAACGATTTTCTACTTTATCACCTCATATATTTCCCATTCCTTTAAAATTTTCTTGAACTAAGATTATGATTTTGGTTCTGTGATCTTATGACCTTTGCAGTATCATTCTTTCTTGGTATACATCTTGTCCAGAATGAGTTGGTTGAGGGATTCATTTTTCAATCTGAAAGAATTCTTGAGCACTAAAGAACTTTGGTGTTCGAGTGTTAATTGTTTAAGTGAGAGAGGTGTGTGATCCAATTAATCAGTTATACATTAATTATAGATTATTATTGATGTTTTTTTTCAACATATCTGTAATGGATAGTTTAGGGTGGATCCGCTTGAATCAATCCACATTTTTTCTTAATTTTCATTTGTGTCTTTCTGCCTTTTTGTTTTTCTTCTTTTTTTCTATTTCCTCATTTTATGTTTCAACACTATTTCATCAACCCTATTTTTATTTTCAATATTGTTTCATGTTATTTATTTCAAATATTCTTAAAATATAAAAACATAAAATATTTTTGTAAATACCCCTATTTCATTCGATATTTATTCATTGAGAAAGGCATCGAGGTTAGCCAATGTGTTGTATCTTAGGTTTTATAAATGTATATTTGACCGTCCTCACGATAAGGAAGCCATAAATTACCAACCCAAATGTAAGATGAGTTTCCCATCAACATGATTATAGGGATAAATATTATCTCATTATCATCTTATAATATGGAACCTGATGAGATGAATGAGCATAAATTTCAGTATAAAGATATTGATTCTAAATGATTTATTCATTCAAACATGTCACCATCAGATTTTCTGGTATAATTTTCATAGAAAAGTTTTGGAATTATTTTCTCTTTATTGATTAATGAAATAATAATATATTTATTATTTAGAATATGTATCCATTTTCTAAAAGTTATGAACTATTTGATCAACACACGGATGATAGATGGTCTTTTAATATTGATATTCATTCAGGGAAACATCGATTAAGGGTGTGATAGGAATTTATTCTTAATAAAGCCTTTCTGAGAATGAATCGATATTAAAATTATTTGGTTCTACCATTTTTTCTCACTAAGGCTCTTGTTCTAGTTATAGATTTGATGAATCAAGTCTTTTATTAATTCTTCATGCTTTAATGGATGCTATTTTTGTGTCATCAAATTTGAAGTATGAAGACAAGTATTTTCTAAAAATCATCCCCAGAACTCTTATATAACATAATAGATATGGAAATATCTATAAATGTGAGTTTTTTTTTAAATATGTAATTTTTATTGGATATTTTATATTTTATATGGGTGTCTTGGTGAATCCTATAAATAATCAAGTGGTTATTTCTTGGGAACAACCTATAAAAGCATTTAAAATTCAGAACATCCAAGGAAAAGTAGAATTTAGAGATATTTTTTATAAAATATCCATGACTTCATCACAAGTGACCTATTTATCCCATTAGGGTTTCATGTTTTAATTGATTTAAAATTTTCATGGATGATCTAAAGAATTGAAAGTGAGATTGACTTCAAATCCTCTTCTAATTCTTCTAGAACTAGGTTCAGGATATAATGTTTTCCTCAATGCCTAAGGTATAGGATTAGGATTTATTCTAATATAGGGTAAATAAGTGATGATAGGTGGTGCTCCCCGACTATGCCTTCTTTAGTTGGTTAAAATGATGAAAACACTCAAGACGTGGTATAATTATCTCTTCAGTGATTGGTTAACTATGTATTCAAATTATAATATTTTGAAGTATATTTTCACCAATGGAGACCTAAATTTTCTATAGAGACACTAGGTTGAATGTCATCAATATTTTTATTTTGATATTGAATATACGCCTAGGAATTTGAATTTGTATTATAAAGCACTAGTTAGGAAATTTTTGTTTGAATATTTAAAGGAATTAGTGGAGAAGTGGTCTTTGATGAGTTTGTTAATTAAGATGAGTTTGGATGTGGATGTCGTTGATAGGTATGTATTACAGCTTTTGATAATAACAATTCATCACTTGATGATGGGATTATATATGGGTAATCAATGTACATTTAATTTCATAATTTTAGTAAAATTGTTAATGATAGTGAGAGAACAGGTGACTAGTCTTGGTCTCTAAATAGTGTCTTGGGTTTCTAAAGATGGTTGGTTGTTCTGTATCTCTAAGAAAAGGGTTGATGTATTTTAGAAAACAATCTAGTTAGTCTATTCACCCTTTGACTATAAACATATACCATGATTAGAGACTTTAATATTGGTGGATAAGGATGAGTCAATTAATTATAGACTTCATGTCACGATGCATTATTTATCAAAATATTATGGTAGATAACCAAATACATTACATGTTGTTATAATCATTACCCTTTTTTTATAAAAGTGGGAAAACATGTCCAAGTACTTATTTTATGTTTTACCATGGACCCCTAGTGAGAGATATTGATTTGGGTATTCATTGATTGACTTACAATATCAGGTTGTTTCCTTCTAGTTAAGGAGTTATGGAAAGTGGAAGAACATTGTCACCTATATGTTTGTGAGATTATGAAGTTCCATGAAGTTCCTTCTATGGATATTTCTAAAAATAACCCATATTTTTATATTCAATTTTTGTAATGGTTTGAAATGGGTGATTTGTACAAATCTTATGTTAATCATGGATTATCACTAGAAGACTGAGGGAGAGAGTAAGTATTTCATTATGATTTTTTGGATATTCTTTAGGTGTACATGATTGATTTTAATGGTTTGTGGGAGAATCATATACATTTAGTTTAGTATTATTTATCAATAGTTTTTAGAGTTATATTAAAATTTCTCTGTTTGAAGTGTTGTATGGGCATCCATGTAGATCTCTCTTCTTCTTAGTGGATTTGGAAGAATGATATTTGGTTGGACTGAGCCTTTTTTAGGAAATGATGAAAAAAATTACTTTAATTCATAGGATTCTTATGATATCTCATAGTCATCATAAATACTAGGTGGACTATTATTGTCACTCGTTGAAGTTTGAGGTGGATGATTGAATTTTTATCATGTTAACGCCTTTTTTGGAACCTTGTTGTTTGGGTATGCAAGGTATTCTAGCACTGAGGTTTTATATCACTTTCGATATCATTGCACGACATGGGACGATAGATTTTTAGTTGGACTTTTCATATCAATTTAAATCTATGAATGATGTGTTTCATGTTTTCTAATTGAGAAGGTATCAAATAATTCCTTCCAATGTGATCGAATGGGAGGATAATGATCTTGAGCTTGATAAAAATTTTGTTTAACATCCAATACAAATTATGGATCACCAGTATAGGGTGTTATGATGTAACACAATTCCATAGATATGTACACTATGGTAGTGTAGGTAACATATCTATGAGACAAGGGATCAAGAATCATTAATGATGTATTAGTTGCCTTATCTTTTTACAATTCTATAATACTAAGTGCTTTTGGAGAGGAAATCATTTATTTAGGGTACAATTATAAGTTCCCAAACTTTTCTTTTATGTATATTATTTTTTTGTGAATTGAGATCTTATTTTAATTTTGAGAAACATCAAAGGTTTTTTTATTCTTAATTAGTGGTTTTAGATTTTTATAATTCAAAAAAGTATTGATCATTCCCTTGTCCAATATTTTTTAAACCTCTATGTTCCATGTGTAAAACGACAATTCCAAAATTCCATGAGTATGGTGGTCCTTCGCATGGACTACTAGGGGTATCTCATTCCACCAAATCAATTAGGTATCCACCAATTAATGGTGCAATTGTAGATAGGATAAAAATCTATGAATTTTACTCTTAAGTGTGTCCAAAGAAATTTTATAGGGATTTTAAATTTTAATATGCCTAAAGAATCATTTAAAATTTTAGGGGAGTTACTCCAACCATTTACAATTTTAATGTAACAGTCATAATTATTTTATTAAATGGGTTCCATATAATAAATTGGTTATTCAATCCCATTTGACATATATTTTATATTGATCATGTTATAGGAATAGTTTTTGAGAATTTGTATCATATCTAGCAATAGTTTAGGGTGAATCAATTGTTCTTTAGATTTTTTATTATTAATCAAGGTTTATGAGGACTATATCTCATCCTCTTACAATATAAAGTTTAAGGTAAACAATTGTTTATTTATTCTTGAGGTATGTGTCAATATAAAACTGTATTATCGATTATTTTAGCTTTTGTTCCTATGAAATTCTTTTGGTTTTGTTTATTAAATTCATTGGTCTAAAATATATGAGGGTTTAGTTATAATATTAAATAATTGGTATCATAGTAAAGGGTTTTTAAAGGGGATGGGTTTTAAAATATATTTATGTACTTAATTTTTTTGATGAATTACATTAGAAAATAGTTTTTACTCAAAAGTGGATTTTTTTAAAGAATGAGAGCGGTTATTCTTCTATTGGAAATTTTATTTTAAAACTATGAGCATGGTTTATATATGTTTCTAAGAAATCATGAAACATGGAAACATATAGAAACCCTGGGTGAGGACATATGTCTATGATATTGACAGACCATAGTCAGAGTAGATATAATTAAGATATACTTTCTGTCATCTTACTAGTCCTTGTTTCTACTAGTTATGTTTTCCCATTAGATAGAGGTCAATTTTGTTTTATGAATATTGCCTTAACATGTGTAAAATATTTTATATTCTAACTTTTTTATCTTCTGATATATGAATTTTATGATAAATTCCCTATATATTTTCAATTATGTTAATAAAAATATTCTTATGACTTTTAATATAGTCCATTTTAATGAAATCCCAATAATTCTTAATCTAGGTGTTCTCAAATGAAATAGATTTATAATTTTTATTTTTAAATATATATATATTTAAGGATTATGGATTGATATTTATATATTCTTGTTTTTATCCTCCCATGTTTTAGTTATCAAAACCTATTTTTCCTTTAGATGTTTGTAGATTTGGTTTTTTTGGATACAGATAAAGGGAATATTACCACATTGATCACTGGTTTCCCTTAGTTGGTGATTTATTCATAGTGGAATGGGATGATGGTTATCTATGTTCACATGAAGATGTGGTTTTGTCTTCGGTCATTACTTTGTTTTTCTTCCTATGTTTAGTTTTTTATCATAGTTTTTATGTGTTATATTTATGTCATTTATAATGTAAATTGATGTTTTATATATTGTTTGGTTTACATGAGGCCTATTTTAGTTCCTCTATTTTTCCCACATTTCTTTGAACTATCCTGGGTGATTAATAGTGTATATTTGGGCTAGGTTGTTATAGATGTCATGGATCAAAGATAAATAAGGTTGTAAATTCTTGTGATACACCACCAATCTAAGATATTCAATGATCTTAAAATTTCCCACAAACCTAGGAGGGAGCTTCCATTTATTTTTGAATCATTGCTAAACCAATAGGGGAAATACATTCAAAAACACCTGATCACTATCCTAAAACTCTAAAGGATTATATGTTGATCCTTATAATACTTTTACTGGCTTTGATCCATGACTAAACACTGATGAACAATCTATATCATAAAAATTTTATCCTAAACCAAACTCAATACACCAAAGAAATATTCACCAACCTTGAACCAACATATAAGATAGCTAATAATACATTTATAAAAAGTTTTAGAAGGATTCATTTTTTATATAAACTATTAATTGTTGTTATCATAAAATTAAACAATCCCGAAATAGATATCCCAATAACCTCTGATTTTTGAGACACTGGTACAAAGAATATATTTTAGAATCTTATTTTCCATTTTTATCATCTCATATATCAAGGGATTATATATTGTGCTCAACCCATTATCTTCTAGAGGCCCTTCCAAAATAATGATGTAATGACCCATCTTTTCAAAGAAGGTGTAAATCATTTTATTCAACTTTAATTCCATAATCATCCATAATAAATATGTATCATCAATATAAAGAGGTCACCGGAGCGTATGGGGATCATTCGGAGACTGGAGCTCTAAAATGGGGAAATAAATTTGGCTACACAGTTTGTATGCAACCATGCGATCCAAGAAGCACGGTCATGCAGCCGATTATAGACATGGTACGAAGCACATTTAATATTTTTTGAATGGTTAAGAAAATTGTGCACCAAACTTTGTAGGGTTCCCCTTACCTATAAACAACCATTCAAGATTGGTGCACATTTTGAAAACCAGGCACCTAAATCATGTGCTTTTTATTTTTTGGTGATTTGATTATTTTTATCTTTATTTAACCTTAAGAGATTATTTTATTTATCCCATATTCCTCCAATGGAAATCCATGCCTCTTCCTGCTCCTTTGATCTCCTTTTCTCTTAAATTATAGGTTTCAAGTTCACTTCTCAAACCAGTGTCCAATCTTCAATCCGTCGGAAGATACCAATCTATCTCGGTATGCTACCCAAGTATCTCAACTCTTATCAAGGTTAATGTTTCCATCCATTATTATATATAGGTTTAGGCTAATTAACCCTATTTTAGGGAATTGTAACTTTTATTCTATCTTAATCTAAAACTGAGGTCGATACTGAGGGAGAAGTCATATATGTCCTTGAGGTAGGTGGTTACGTTGTTTCCCCTTTGAGTTTTCATCATTTGGTAATTATGTTGTCATGTTGTATGCCTTTCATTATTGAGCATCCCAGTTATATTAATTCTTTCATGTATAATTGACCCTTCTTTCTAGATACACATTTATTAAACCTTTTTAGTAGTTTATAGCTTGAACATACCATATATGGTCACCCCATTGGTGTGACACCTAGAATTATACATTTTGGAAAATTAGTTCAATTTTCTCAAAACTCAATTTAGCTTTTAGATTATTATTTTTAAATGAAAGTTTCCTTTCTATATGAGTATTACATGTCACCCAATTCACATATTGGGTGCTTGGCCCTCTTATACTTGGAATTTCCAAAGTGGGAAATTTACTTAATGAACATGTCCTCTTCTAAAATATCATTGAACCTTATGAATTTAGTTTCCCAGTCTTAATGAATTAAAGGATTTGGTTATCTTAAATGGTCTTGGTTTGTATAGGATAGATTATGAAAATGGAACACCAACCTTTTTATAAATGAAATAGGTTATAAATAAAGTTTTAAGAATGATGGATGCCCTACCTTTAATGAATAAAATGGTTTAAAATGGAATTACCCCAAGGGATGGTAATTCTATGCCCAATTTTTATGCTTTATAAAATACCTCAAATGAGTTGTAATGTTTTAATAGAATTAAAATCGGATAATTAATTCATAAGATTTTATCACGTATGCATAATATAATAAATGTGATTATTACTCTTATATATATGTTCTATATGAAAGAAATGATGGGAGTTAATTCCCCATGCAAGTTATAATTATAATGATCCCTTATAGAGGTTCTAATACGATGGTAAGGGGTGTTGAGCATTGAAGATAATCACACTCCTTACATCGGGTGTTGAGTTCATGAAATCTCACACTAATGATACTATATGGGTGTTGGGATGAGGTGCCACATTCCATGATTTGAGTGTTAACATTATGGATCACTCGTTATATTGAACATTGTTGTGTGGAATCCCATCCTCTTCTTGGGATGTAGGGAATGTACCCTTTGGAATGAGATTATAATCTCATTAGACAGGTATGGATATGTGAGTTATGCCTAAATCTGTCTAGCACTTGTATTCCAGGTATATGTCCATTAGACCTCCTCACGTACTAAGTTTATATAGGTGGATTCAATATAGAACTAAAGTATATATATTTTTATAATTAATATTATATATTTAGTGACATAATCAGACACTTTCTAGCCATGAGATGAATCAGGTAGACCCACCATGTGTCCTTTAGGAACCTGAGCGGGTGGTTATTTATTTATTCGGTTTTTCTTTAATTTATTGCTTATATCTTCACACTTTTGAGTTACAAGCACTACTCGAATTTCACATAGACACCATTGGTGGTGGCCTACTGAGATTTTTATCTCACACCATATGTTATCTTCCTATGGTATTTGAGAAGAATATGTTTTTTAGGTATTTATAAGGGAAATTGACCTACTACAGGTTATTAATTTTCTTACCTATTAAATCATATAAGCATAGGATCGGGCATGGGCTTAAGATACTTGGATCCAATTTTTCCTTTTTTTCTTTTTATAGTTGGCATAACAAACATTTATCTGCCTATTTATTTTTGGTATTTTGGAATGCCATGAATCAAGTATTATAAAATTCCTTAGAGGCTTTAGATGTTATTATTAATAGTTTAGTTATCTATTTCTTTGGTTTCTTAGTTATTCAGTTATCTATTTACGCTTCTGTAGTTTATTGATTTTGATTATTTATATTATGATTCCTTTATTGATCGTATCTATTTCTATCCATTGTGATAATCTAATATGATGTTATAGTCTCTCCATTATACCACCTTTACACCCTCGCTACTAGTCAGCATCCTCTGGTATACGTGGAGGCACGCTTGAGTCCATGAGACACACCGACTCAGGGCACAAGTTAAGTGGATCATGGGCCAGGATGTTAGTATCATAGAGTTTTCTTTATTAAATTTTTATATAGAGAAAATAGATTAGAGATTAGGAACACTTCCTTGATATATATATTGAACTGTGTTGACACATCTTGTAGGTATTTGAGAACATAATTGATACTTGAATTTTTTGCCTTAACATAATAGTGTTTTACTAAATTGGTTAAAGTAGACACCTTAAGCATTCAATTATGGAACATTGAGTTATAGACCATTTGTTACATGATATAGAATGTGTTATGGTGTGGGACAAGTGGATTCCATATTTTGATTTATAAAGAGTATGGGCCATTACAGATCAGAAAATTGTAGACCATCTGATTCAACAATTTTTAGTGTTTCAAATGTTTTAAAAATAAAAAATTTAAAATGAATATGAATCCCAATTTGAAACAGTTGTCTTATATATGTCAGATATAGATATATAGACTAAAACCTAGACTTTTTAGGGGGTGGTGGGTATCTATTATGGTCATATGGCTGGTGATAGTTTGTTCTACCATCTAGAAGTAGATTTTGAGTAGGCAGAGAGGTGTGATCGTTCTATAGGAAGTATTTAGTACCTATCCTAGATTCATATCTATAGTTATTATACATAATGAAATCTATTTTGAGGCATTAGTTTATCATTTTAGTGTGATGACACCTTGATTTCCTCCTTATATACCCCATAAAGGTAGTGAAGACCACACAATTGAGGTAGTGGGATGTGAGCCTCCAGTGATTCCTCTTATAGATCCACCCATGGATTCTATTCTTGTTCTAGATATAAGCATTTAAGCCCATATTTGAGAGGGTTTTTTATGTATTCTTTAATCAAGAAAAGTTCTAGTTCAACCTACCCCGAGTATGGAAGATCATACTCAAGAGTTTCAACAGTATCATGCTCCAACCTTTTTAGAGGATGGAAGACCTCATGATACATATTCTTGGATTGAGGCTATCTTATCTATATTTGAGAATCTATATATGCCTCAAGAGTGGAGGTTCAAATTAGTTACATACATGATTCACGATTCTACTAAGAGTTCGTGGGATGTTATCTCCCAGGTAGATCAGTATCATGATACGGTCAGGATGATTTTTAAATGATCTTTCATGACTACTTATTTCCACAGACTCTGAGTATTATCAAATTTTGAGAGTTCATGAACCTATAGTAGGGGAGAATGTAAGTTATGCAATACTCTACCCATCTTACTAATATGTAGTGGTTCACTCCCTCTCTAGCTATTGATGATCTTAAAACATATAGGAGATTTGAGGATGACTCAGTCTATGTCATCTGATCATAGGTCAAAGTGTTTAGCTTGACTACCATTTCTGAAATCTTCAACCATTACCTAATAATATTGTAGAATTTTCGAGATACAAGAAGTGAGAGTTAGGGTGGCTTGGAACCTAGGGATTCTAGTGGTTATTATTCTAGTTTAAAGAGGTGTTTTGAGACTACTCTTAGAGGTAGAGGTAGTTAGTATACTCACACAAATAGTTTTATTATCTTTCATCAGTGTGGGAAACATGGACACATCAAGGCTTAGTGCCTATGGTATCCAGTCGAGTGCAAATGTTTTGGAATGATGGGGAATATTCATCATTTCTGTAGGACTTTTCCTCTAGTTTCTAGTGAGTGGGGAAATATACCTACTCCTCTTCTAGGAGAGATTCTAGTAGGATCTTATCAAGAAGGCAGTAAGAATACCATCAGTCGACCAGGTTGAGGTGGAGGGTGAGGTAGAGGTAGACAAAATTATCATTCTAATTTCTAATAGAGCAGGTTTTCACAAGGAATTCAGGTAGTGACTCAGGGTTGCAGTGCAGGCCAGTTACATGAAGTCTAGCCTATACTATAGGAGAAGAGTGTTATACCTTCTATTGTTTGAGTTATTATTCCAGTTACCTTCACATTAGTGTCTGCTTTACTTGACATAGGAACGTCTCACTCGTTCATATCTGATATTATAATATAATGTTCGGGCCTCTATTTTGAACACTTCCTTGGCATTATGATGCTAGACACATCTCTTGGTATCCTTTAGAAGGGTGTTCTCCATTGTAGGGATTGTCCCCTTGAGGTTGGTGGTTGTCGTTTCATATAGAATCTCTATATCCTTGACATGATGGTCTTTGATATAATCATAGGGATGGACCGGTTAGTTCCCTATGAATCACACACTAATTTTTATCATTAGAGGGTGACGTTTACATCCCCATTAGGTGGTAGGAATGTGCATAAGGGTGAATTTTATGTGCAAGCTTCACGATCAGGACCCAACCAGCAGAGGTTGGGTAATGTGACTTCACAAATCACTAGTCTTTTATTAGATAAATAGGGGTTACAACCCAGTGTCTTTCCTCCATTAGTGTATCACTTTAGATATTTCTTTCCTGAATATTTATCTGGTCTACCTCTGGTATGAGAGGTAGAATTCACCATTGAGCTTAAGTTAGGAGTAGAACCAGTGACCATTCCTCCTTACAGGATGGCCCCTAAGGAGTTTTGGGAGATCAATAAGTAGTTGGGTGGTCTAGATGCTAAAGTATTTAAACACCCTAGTACATGTACTTGTGGTTCACCAGTTATTTTCACTAAGAAGGTGGATGGTAACCTCAAGATCTGGGTGGATTACCATCGGTTGAATCATCTCACTGTAAAGAATCGGTATCCACTACCTAGAATAGATGACCTCTTTGATCAGATCCAAGGAGAGAAAGTGTTTTTCAAGATAGATCTAATGTTGGACTATCATCATTTTTGTTTCAAGACTTTATATATACTTCACATGGAATTTAGAATTAGGTATAGTCTATATGAGTACATGGTTATATCGTTCAAACTCACAAACACACTTGAAGTTTTCCTAGATCTTATGAATCAGGTATTCCACCCATATATATATTAATTTGTTGTAGTATTTTTTGATGATATATTAGTGTATACACTCTCCAGACACAACCATGGAACCCATATTGAGATCATGCTAAATATACTAAGAGAGAACCAGCTCTATACTAAGATCATTAAATTCCACATTTAGATCGACAAATTCCACTTCTTGGGTAACATTATCTCAGAGTCAGGATTTTAAGTAGACTTGGAGAAAGTGAGAGTTTTAGTTTCCTAGGATCATCCCAAGAACATCATTTATATTATGAAATTATTGTTGCTTTTGGATATTATAACCTCTTCATCCCAGATTTTTCATGCCTTGAAGTGTTTCTTATAGTCTTGATAAAGAATGGTGTGAAATTCATATGATTAGAATCCTATGAGGTGGCCTTTTAGGAGTTAAAAGGCCTTTTTATTTTATCATTGATACTAATTCTGTTGGATCTGGGAAGAAGATATATTGTATATAGTGACGCATCATGTATTGGACTTAGAGTTTTTCTATTATAGGACAATTTAATCATCGTGTATGGGTATTGTCAGTTGAGGCCTCAAAAGAGGAATTACCCAACACACAATATCAAGCTCAGGGATGTTGTATATGACTTATATTGTTGGAGACACTATCTACTTGGAGATAATTTTGTGGTATTCACTGATCACAAAGGCCTCAAGTGAATCTTCACACGGTGGGATCTGAATCTTAGGCAATGTAGGTTTGTTGAGTGCATATTGTCTTTTGATTTTGAGCATGCCTAGACACCTGGAAATGGAAATTCAATAGATGATGTTATGATCTGGAAGACTCGGACACAAACATTTTAGTAATCTAGTGGTGAATGGAATATTATGGCCTTATTCTCAAGGATTCATATTGAGGTTAATGAGGAACATGGTCAGACTATCCTATCATCCCTAGCAGTGACATCTATGCTTATGAAATGGGTAAGAATGAGATAGATATCGGACCCAAATGTCATTTTATTTAGGAAAATCATTTTAGATGATGATACATCTTCAGATTTGACTATGAATGGGGGTGATACCTTATTGTTCTATGGGTTTATATGGGTCCCAGCAGACATCATATAGGATATGGTATATGAATTTTATACCTCAACATGGTCAGTTCACCCTGGTGTCACCAAAATTCATCGAGATCTATGATACTAATATTGGTGGATAGTTATGAAATGCAATATTGTTGGATTCATCAGTCGGTGTTCTAACTATTGGTATGTGAAGGGAAAACATCTGTTTCTAGTGGGTATTTTATAGTTTTTGTCCATTCCCGAGTGGAAATGGGATGATTTTTCAATGGTATTCATGACTGGTCTACCTAGCTCACCTCAAGTCAACGATACAGTGTGGGTTGTTGTTAATCGTCTGACGAAGGCTTCACACTTCTTACCTATGCATGAGACCTTCATAATAGAAGAGATAAAAAGGTTGTACATCAGAGAGGTTATAAGTCTTCATGGAGCTCTTTATTCTATTGTTTTTAGTAGAGATGATCATTAAACACCATAGTCCTGGAAAAGGTTATAGAAAGAATTTGGTATGAAGGTATATCTGAATATATCCTACCACCCATATAATGATGGACAGATGGGTTGTATGATTTAGTTTCTGTAAGACATTCTCCATACATGTGTCCTTGACTTTGAAGGTTCTTGGGAGAAACACATTCCCATCATAAATTTTTCTTATAATAATTGATTTCAGTCCACCATCTAGATGTATCCTTATGAAGCCTTATATGGTAGGCCTTATTACTCAACTCTATGTTGGCTAGTGGTAGGGGAACAATCTGTTCTTTAAAACATCTAATGAAAGAGACTACTGATCAGGTCTTTCCTATTAGAAAGTGAATGTTTATAGCTCAGTCAAGACAGTAGTCTTATTCCAACAGATTTTAGTGACTTCTTGAGTTTGAGGTAGAAGACTAGGATTTATTGCGAGGCTTGCCTAGGTTGGCCCATAGGCGTATTCGGAATCAAGGTAATCTCTCATTGAGGTTCGTTGGACACTTTAAAGTTGTGAAACGAATCAAACTAGTGGATTACCAGTTGGAAAATCCTCATAAGTACCAATCTATGAATGATTTCATTAATGTATCTTAGCTTCTTCGATACTATCTAGGAATAACACATTTCCTTTAGCCTGATGATGTTGATTTTGATTTGGATGCTTCCTTCAAAGAGCTCCCAGTTTCTATAGTGGATCCAAGCTTGAAGACACTCTGAGGTAGGTATGTTCCTCTGGTATGGGTGGTATGGTAGAAAGACTAAGTATAGAATGAGAGTAGGGAGTGGGATGCTAATATGCATTCTCAGTGGCTCGAACACTTCGATAACAATACCTCTTTACCCTTAGAAGGAAAACTATGGGATGAGTTTATTTATGGAGGGGAGGTTGTAATAAACCATCATTTTAATGAAGGTATAGATCATTTTTTTAATTTCAATACCTCAAACGACCCTAATAAAGACATATAATCAATCCAAGGAGTCTATGGTAGCATCTAAGGCTCGTTTGGAGCTCAAAGCTCTGAAGTGGGGAAAATAGACTGGGTTATCCAGTTTTTCTAAAACTATGAAACCCAGGGCACACGGTCGTGCGGCCGATTGAAAATAAAGGATAGATCCCTTTTTCATGGTCGGCACATAGTTAGTCAAACTGTGTGACAGACCATGCAGGTTTCCAATTCCATATAGATAATCTTATTTGGTAGGTGCACAGTTTGGAAACTATGTTCTTTAGTTTTTTAGATGAAATGTCTATTTTTTCCTTCATTTATCGGTAATATATTATTTCCTTTCTCCCCTCTTCATCCAGTGGAGAGCCAAGCCTCTTCCTCCTCCTTTGAACTCCTTTTCTCCCAAAACTAGGCATCAAGATAACTTATCAATCTGGTGTCAGTTATTCAATCTGTTAGAAGCTATAAATCTATCTTGGTAATCTCCCTTAGTCTCTCAACTCCTATCAAAGTTAATTTTTCCATCCATTGTGTTATTTAGGTGTAGGATCATATTCCCTATTTTTAGGTCTTTATACTATTTCTCATATCTCTTATAACCTATTATAAATATGAGTTTGATACTAAGAGAGGAGTTTTCTATGGCCTTGAGGAAGGTTCTCTCATTGTTTTCCACTTGATTTTTGGTCATTTTATAATTACATAATCGTGTTGTATGTCTACCTTTGCCAAGAATCCCAATTATATTGATTCCCTCATGTCTAATTGATCCTTTTACCAAAATACACATATACTGAACCATGTTTTGTAGTTTATAGGTGGAACATAACTTATATTGTCACCCAATGGGTGTTCCATAAAGAATTGGCCATTCTGTCCAATTGGTTTAACTTTATAAGAACTCAATTTATATTTCATATTGGTTTTTAAATTAATGTAATCTTGATATATGAGTATTACATGTGACCTAAGACTCTTCTTAGGTTCTTTTCCCTCTTATAGTTGGAATTTCCCAAGTGGGAAATTGCCTTAGTGACCATGTCAACTTCTAAAAGACCATTGAACATTATGAATTGAGTAGCCATGTCTTAATGAATTAAATGGGTTGGTTATTTTATATGGTCATTGTTTGTATAGGATGGATTATGTAAATTGAATACCCTCCTTATAAATGAAATGGTTTGTAAAGAAAGGATTAAGTAAGATGGATGCCCTACCTTTAATGAATCAAATGGTTTTAAATGGAATTAACCCAAGGGATGGTATGGCCACGCCCTTTTATTTATGATTTATAAAATACCTCATATGAATTGTAATCTTTTAATTGAATTGAACTTGGATAATGAATTCATAAGAGGTTATGCCTTATGTATAAGATGAAAAATGTCATTATGAATCATATATATATATGGGATATATGAAAGAAATAGATAGGAGGTAATGCCCCATGCCATTTATAATTATAATGATACTTTATGGAGGTTGTGATATGATGGTAAGGGGTGTTGATCATGGAAGATAATCACACTCCTTACATCAGGTATTGATTTCATGGAGTCTCGTACCAATGATAGTATATATATGTTGGGATGAGGCATCGGGTTTCATGGTTGGAGTGTTGATATGATGGCTCACTCACCATCTTGAGTGTTGTTTCGTGGTGTCTCAAACTCTTCTTAGAATGTAGGGAATGTACCCTTTGGCTTGAGATTATAGGCTCATTAGACTAGTATGGATATGTGAGTTTTTCCCTAGTCTAGATAGCACTAGTATTCTAAGTATATGGCCATTAGGCATCCTCACATGCTTGGTTCATATAGGTGGAAGAAATATAGAACAAATATATATATATATATTATAATTAATATTATATATATAGTGACATTATTAGATATTTTCCATCCTTGAGATGAAGTAGGTAGACCTTACAAGTGTCTTTTAAGTACATGAGAAAAAATTTATTTATTTATTCATCATTTATTTACTTTGTTGCTTATACCTACACACTACTTAGTTATGGTCACTGCTCAAATTTCACATAGACACCATTGGTGGTGGCCTGCTGAGATTTTTTATCTCACACCCTAGTTAGGATTCATTTGGTACATGAGAAGACTATCTTTTAATATGTATTGATAAGGTAAAGGTATCTTCTATAGGATGTTGATTTTCTTACCTAGTGGATATTAGGACTAGAGGATTAGGAATAGGCTCGAGATTCATGGATTTATTTAGTCCTTTTATAGTTTGTATATCATGCATGTATCTTCCTATTTATTTTTGGTATTACAGCATTCCATACATCTTGTATTAGACACTACCTTATTGGAATTTTATATTATTATTAGTTATTCAGTTATTTATTTCTTCCACTACTTACTTATTCAGTTATTAATTAAATATTCAATAGTTTATTAATTATAATTGTTTATATTATTCTTCTATTGTTGATTTTATATGTTTGTATTTATTTTTCTACTCTAATATGAGGGTATAGACTCCCCACTATACCCCCTTTATACCCTTGTTTCTAGTAGGCAGCCTCTAGCATATGGGGAGGCACACATGAGGCCATCTGACTGACTAGCTTGGGGAATGGTTTAATCAGACCCTCGGTAGGGATGTTACACATGAATAAAATGAGGTTCCCTATCTAGTGTTAGGGTTGGTGTCCTGAGAACCAATTTTTTTTTACTTTGATTACATGAATGTACCCTTATTATATATTGTTCATTATTTTGTATGACTATAATATAATAATGTCATGGAATATTTGTTGCATTAATAAGATCATGACAGATCCCTTCTATGATGAGAACATTGAAATGCTATAACAATATTATTAAATAAAGTTCTATGGTTGGATGACATACTATGATAGGACACATAGTATACCGACTGTCATGTGCTAGTACTCATAAGAAGATGAGACTCTCTCTCATGGAGTTCGCAGTTGGTAATCTCTAAGATGGGAGATTATGAGAACAGACCCACCAATAGAAATTCTGCATGTCTTGGTGTCATCGGACATTTCTATCTATGACCGTGTGTAATGGCCCTTAGACTGGAAGATTATCATTAACTCATGTCATGACTCTCGCACTTAGATTTACTGATGAAAACTATCACGCAGATAGTTGGCGGGAAGTAGGGTATGTTGGGTGCATCACGAGTGACATGTTGTTAATGGATTAGTCGAGGAAGGATTTGTTCCTTCCATTTATAGAAGTTGATATCTCATCCATTTGATTGAAATAGAATCGTTGCATGAAATTCCATGGCCATGGTGTAACGACGAGTTTATTTCAGGTAGTCAAAGAACGACGGATCAAGAATATAGGTTTATGACACTTCCATGAAACATGCTTGATGATATATTGAGACAAAGGGATTAAATTACACGGTAAGCATTCGTAGGAGGTGACACGTCAATGTGGCGTCAACTTCTTTCTCTTGGTTTCCTTGACCCATTTCTAGACATTAATCTTGTACTTTAGGAAAGCCCGCCTAATTCCAACAAGAATGAGGCCTAGAGGGTCACACACTAAGTGTATCCAAGTATCTCAAGTATAATAAAGATTATTATCGTACGTGGTTTAATAATTATTTAAGGAATCCTAAATCATTTTAATGATAGAGGAGGAATAAAATGAAAATAAGTACATTTTGTGTATTAATAATTACATGTCGTGTAGTTTTTATTTTGAAAACAAGTACACGCCATGTATTATTGAAAGTACACATCATGTAGTTTTCATTTTGGAAAGGAAATGAATAAATGAAAATAAGATATACACATTGTGTACATTTAATGTACACGCTGTGTAGTTTTCAATTAAAAACAAGTACACGCCATATAATTATGATTACATGCCGTGTAGTTTTTCCAGCAGGGATTTTGAGGAAATAATATCATTTTATTAAATGATATTTATTATAATCAGTGTGGGCACATGTAAAGGAATTAATGACTCGACATGGTGTTTTCAAAAGAGTTAATGAAATAAATAAAATGTGTAACGTGTTTATTTATTGTCATAACTTTACAACCTCAAACCTGATTATAAATATCCTCACAACCCCAACTCTTTTCCTAATAAAATCATTGTGCACAACAATTCTGGAGAATTCTCTCAAGGAAGAAAGAATTCCTTATTCCAAGAACACTCTTAAGACCGAGAGAGATCCTCTTCCATTGGATCAAGATGATCTAAGGTGGACAACGCAAGCAATGGTTTCTCCATGCTAGCACCCAGAGAATTTTTTGGCGACATCCAGAGATGTGAGGTGCACGTGTGGATCACTATTAGAGGAAGTATACACTTGGCTTCTGTGATGCAATGATGAATCACATCAGAACGTGATCAAGAATATCAATGAAGAAAGAACACCGAAAAGGTACATATTTTTAATTAATTAAATTAATTATAATAACCTGTGATGATCCACTTTTGTGGTATAGGGACCTTTCTTCTTATTTTTCTATTTTTGTGAATCGATTCGTGGAGACTGGCATCTATCATCATATTGTTCCTAGATTGGTCATTACTGATGACAAAAATACAAGTGGGCACATACACTCACATGCTTCCACTCTGCCCTGAACATTCAATTGGTATCAAAGGGAGGTTACAATATTGATTATAGTTATTTAATTTTCGTTGATAATTTACGCATTTATATTTGATTCAATTTGTGATAAATCGTTCTATTAAACTGAATGAATGAGATCTGTTCTTCCTTCTTTGTTTATTGATTCAAATCATAGAAATGACCTTTTAATTTTAATTTTGATTAAAATAAAAATGAGGAACTCATCCGGAGGATCCACTCTCTCTATCTTTACAACACGGGAATACACGGCATGTAATGAAAAGTACATGTTGTGTACTTAGGTTCAACGAACCAGTACTAGTCTGCCAAACCACGCCGTGTGAATTGAGTATACCTGAGTTTTATTACACTATGTTGACCAAAAATGAATGGAACGTAGAACCAGAATACATGGCGTGTATGTTGAATCAACACACCATGTACTCCGATCTGGTCCAAGTGAAACCGTGTACAAGGAGAAGTTGTGTTCCGCGTACACAAGTTTTCCAGGCTGGTAACCGCGTAACAAGAAAGTACACACCGTCTTAGATTAATCTACACGTCATGTACTCCAAAAGTTCCAAAGTAAAGAAAACACGCCAAATCCCCCAACATGTACTTTGGATAAAGGGTGAAAAGAAATACACACTGTATAAATACAAACTAAACGCCATGTACTTTCCAGAAATGGAATTTCACTGGGTTTCCTCCAAAGTACAAAGACCCGTACAAGTAATATGGATGAGAAGAATCTCAAGGACATTAATAAAGGAATTTAAGATAAATAATTGATTAATTATAAGATCATAATTAATGGAATTCAATCAAAACTTATCTTGAATAAATAGAACGATTAAAATAATTTGAATGCTAGATATGTGTAAATTTTGTTGCATGCTATGGATGATCATGATCAAGACCAAAGACCCTTTTTATGTGTGTATGGTTTCATTTAAATTTGTTTAATTTAAATTTTTTGGCCTGCAAGCCTTCTTCCAATAAAATGTAGGGAATGCGTGCCCATGGTTTCTTTAATGTAAACCCCATGTAATGAGGATCTCCCAAGCCAGAGGAGACAGTTCAAACCCCGAAGCTGAGGCGAAACCAACCCAAGAAGATACAAAGGTGGACAGGTGGGAGCTGCAAAACACGAACGATCAGGTTCAAGGTTTTTTTCCCTAGGTCAGGGTTACCTTATCAAAACCACTGGATAAGCTAACCAATATAATCTCATGATCATACCATCTTATATTTTTTATTTCTTTCTAATTGCATGGTTTATTTATTATGTATGTGTTGTCGTGATCACATAATTAATGAAATAAATAAGCATGCAAATATGCAATAAAATAAAACCGGACTAAGCGTAAAAATTATCAAAAAATGGTTAATAACTTAATCAAACATCACTTAATATTAACAAGCATGTGATAATGAGAAACTACGCATAAAGGATTAAAATCCTTCAATACCATATTAATTTAGACCAAGCCTTCTGTTACTTGATTAAGGTTAAGACTCAATAAAACTATGTGTTTGACCAACCCTTGTTGGGACACTTACTTTTATAAATGAAGCCCTTATGAAAGGGTTTGGGTTGACTTAACCATATTACATCAAGAGAAGTATCCCTTGCTAGACTTTGTGTAATATTGGAGGAAATTGTTGAGGAAATCCAAGTCAGGATTTCAAGATTGGGGAGTCCACTCAACAGATCAAGGAACTATAAGCTCACAGTTGTCAAAGACCTGCCTAACAAAATATATTCAAATAGCTTGACCAACCCTTGTTGGGGTTATGCGAAGGGAAATATGGATCCTTTCCGCTAGAATGTCAAAGCAACTAGACATTCTGAGTTCAATGATGAGGGCAATTGGGACTTGATAAAATAGTGGGAGACTTCATAAAATTATTATTATTTCTCATAAAATGTAATCAAGAAAGTACTGATGAATCTGATCTTTTGATTTGGAGAATCAATATGACAAACTCGTCAACCACATTTTCTCTGCGATTAATTCTGGATAAAGACAATATCCTCATCGACAGTAACTTTCAAGAATAGTTTAGGCTTCCTGGGGTTATCTTACACCATTAACGAAATTTTTACATGCTAGAGTCCTCACTTCATTATTCGCCCGCCCAAGGATCAAGTGATGAAGATTTCCTGGTCTATGATCAACATTTGAATGTTGCACTTAACATTCAATGTTTGATGCTATCATAAATGTATAGTTAGCTTATGAAGTCTCATGAAGACATGGTGCCTATAGCATGCTTGAGCACCTCTGTGGCCCATAACAGGAGAGATCAAGACAGGAAAGGTTTGAGATCTCCACAGATCTATTCCAGAACAATCTTGAAGAGGGTACCCCAGTTGGGCCTCATTTAGTCAAGCTCATTGGCTATATTGAGTGCTTGGAGGTTCTAGGGTTTAAAATCCCCGAAGAACTGGGTACCAATCTCATTCTTGTAACACTCCCCCAAAGCTTCTCTTACTTTGTTGTAAATTTCAACATGAACAACATTTAGAAGTCTTTATCTGATCTTTTTATCCTCATTCACCAAGTGGAAAATGATATGAAGTGTGAAAAGCCTTCTTTCCTCATGGTAAATAAAAGGAAAGGGAAGGCAATGAGATTTAATCCCAAAGCATCTTCAAGGTCTTCCAAGAAAAGTAAGATCAAAGGAGAGGCAAGAGAATAGGAGGCCGTTTCATATGTGGCATGAAGGGACACTGGAAGAATAACTGTACCCACAAAGGAAGCAAGGGGAAGCTTCAGGTGTGTTTGTTATCGAATGAAATCTATCTTATTCTACTAATTGGGTATTATATACGACTTTTGTTTCTCACATCTGTATCAAAATACAGGAAGAAAGTAGATTTATAAAGATTGATCGAGGTGAGGTAGGTCTATGATCAACCAATGGATCCAGACTTACTGTTGTAACTGTCGGAGACTACCACCTCACATTTCCTACTAGGATGGTCTTGGTTTTGAAAGGATGTTATTTTGTACCCTCTATAACCAAAAACATTATTTCAGTATCCAGATTAGGTACTGATGGATTAATCTCCAAGTTTATAAGTGGATGTTTCTACTTTTATAATGATAGCATTTGTTTTGGTAGGACACATTTAAATAACAGTCTTTATGTGTTAGACTACACAAACCATGTAATGGCAATCGATGAAAAAATTAATTCACATGACTCAAACCACACCTAACTTTGGAATCACTGGTTAGGTCATGTAAATGAGAAACATTTGACAAAATTATATCAAGATGGGTATTTATGTTCTTTCAAACTAAAACCACTTGGTGTATGTCATGCGTGTCTACATGAAAAAATGACCAAATCCCCATTTATTGGGAAAGGTGAAAGGGCTAAAGAGATTTTAGAATTAGTTCACACATATATGTGTGGACCATTTACAGTTGAATCAAGGGGTGGGTTCTTATACATCATAACTTTTACTAATAATTTTAGTAGATATGGATATATTTACTTAATGAGGTATAAGTCCGATTCTTTTGATCGGTTCAAAGAATACAACAATGATGTGGAGAACCAGCTTGGTAAAAATATTAAGAAACTCCGCTCAGACAGAGGAGTAGAATATCTTTATCAGGACTTCATTGATTTCTTACGGGAGTTTGTGATTCTATCTTAAATCAGTCCTCCTTACACACCTCAGTGGAATGGTGTAAGTGAAAGGAGGAACTGCACCCTGTTGGACATGCTGAGATCAATAATGAGTCATGTGAGTCTTCCATTATCCTTTTGGGGATATGCATTACAAAGAGCAGCACACGTACCAAATCATGTACCAACTAAATTGATAAATGGATTTCCATATGAATTATGGAGTGGACACAAAGCCATGTTATCAAATTTACATGTGTGAGGTAGCAAATCATTTTTCAAGGCCTCTTCAGGTAATAAACTTTCACCCTGATGCACAAAGTGTATATTTATAGGATATCCCAAGGAAAAATGGGGATATTACCTATACAACCCCTTAGATAAAAATGTAATAGCATAAAGGCGCGTCATATTCCTTGAGAGGGAGCTCATCTCTAAAAGAGATAGTGGGAGCGAGATTGAATTAGATGAAGTTGAGGCTCAAGATACACAGGAGTTGGTACAAGAAAAAATTCCACAAAGCCCTATGGAAAAACAGTCTATTCCAGAGACAAAAGAATAGCGTAGGAGCATGAGAGAAGTGAGAGAACTAAAGCAATATGGTCTTATTGTCACCGAGGATGGTGACTCATTATTGGTTGACAATGATGATCTTATTACCTACAAGGAAGCAGTTGAAGGCACAATCGTTTCCAAGTGGCAAGAAGCCATGAATTATGAAATGGATTCCATGTACCAAAACCAAGTCTGGATTTTGGTAGATCCTCTAGTTGATGTAAATCCTGTTGGTAATAAATTAGTATTCAAGAAGAAACTGGACATGGAGAGACAAGTCAGCACCTATAAGGCACGACTGGTTGCAAAAGGTTTTAGACAGTGTCAAGGAATTGACTATGATGAATCCTTTTCACTGGTTTCCATGCTGAAATCCATCAGAATCTTATTGGCCATTTCCACTTACCATGACTATTAAATATGTCAAATGGAAGTCAAAAAATGATTCCTTAACAGGAACCTCTGGGAATATGTCTACATGACACAGCCTTAAGGGTTTATCACTCTAAAGGATGCCAATAAGGTATTCATTTTTCATAAATCCATTAATGGATTAAAGTAAGCATCACAGTCATGGAACATTCATTTTGATGAATCCCTAATGGAATTTGACTTTGTTAAGAATGAATGTGAGCCTTGTGTCTACAAAAGGTTTAGTGGAAGTGCAGTCGTTTTTCTAATAGTATATGTTGATGACATATTACTAATTGGAAACGAAGTACCTGTCTTACAGTCAGTTAAGGCATGGTTGGGTAAATTATTCTCTATGAAAGACTTGGGCGAGGAAACATATATCTTTGATATCAACATACATCATGATAGATTGAAGAGAATGTTGGGCATAAGTCAAAGTACATACATTGACAAGATACTGAATAGATTCAGTATGGAATAGTCCAAGAGGGGATTATTGTCAGTGTCACATGGCATTCATCTTTCCAAGAAAATGTGTCCTCATACACATGAGGAATGAAAGAAAATGTAAAGGATCCCTTACGCATCCACGATTGGGTTAGTTATGTATGTTATGCTATGTACAATGCTAGATGTTGCTTACGCATTAAGTTTAGTAGGCAGATATCAAGCTGATCCAAGATACCGCCATTGGATGGCATTCAATACTGTCCTTAGGTATCTGAGGCATACTAAGGATATGTTCCTTGTTTATGGAGGAGATGAGGAACTAGTCATCAGGGGACATGTAGATTCTAGTTTCCAGACTGATCAAGATGACATGAAGTCACAAACTAGATACATCTTCAGTTTGAATGGAGTTTCAGTGAGTTGGAAGAGCCCAAACAAAAGTGTGGTCACAGATTCTACAGTAGAGTCTGAGTATATCGCAGCTTCTGAGATAGCTAAAGAAGCAGTATGGATGTGAAGCATTGTCCAAGAGTTGTATGTTGTACCTAGCATTAAAGATCTTGTCACACTCTATTGTGATAATACTATAGTGGTGGCACTTGAAAAAGATCCAAAGTCACATCAGCGGACAAAGCACATACTTCAGAAGTATCATATCTTGAGGGATTTTTCTCAGAGAGGTGAAGTTGCAGGGAGAACTATTTCCACGGAAGACAACATGGAGGACCCCTTGACTAAAGCCTTAACACCGCAGAAACATGATTATCATGTGAGGTCTAGCAGACTAAAAGTCATAGGAAGTTGGATCAAGCCCAAGTGGGAGTTTTTTAGGTTTGGTATCCTGTGAACCAACTATTTTGTACTTTAATTACTTGAATATACACTTATTATATATTATTCATTGTTCTACATGACTATAATATAATAATGTCCTGGAATATTTTTCCATTAATAAGGTCATGGAAGATCCCCGCTATGATGAGAAACTTGAAATTCTATAAAAATATCATTAAATAAAGTTCTACGGTTGGATGAAAAACAGTTATAGGACACATAGTATACAGACCATCATGTGTGAGTACTCGTAAGAAGACGAGACTCTCTCTCATGGAGTTCGTACTTGGTGATCTCCAAGATGGGAGATTATGAGAAGAGACCCGCCAGTATCAATTCTGCATTTCTTGGTGTCATCGGGCATTTCTATCTATGAGCATGTGTAATGGTCCTTAGATTGGAAGATTGTCATTAACTCATTTCATGACTTACGCACTTAGATTTACTGATGAAAACTGTCACGCAGACAGTTGGTGGGAAGTAGGGTACGTTGGGTGCGTCACGAGTGACATGTTGTTAATGGATAAGTCAAGGAAGGATTTGTCCCTTCCATTTATCTAAGTTGATATCCTGGACCATTGATTTAAACAGAACCGCCGCATGAAATTTCATGTCCATGGTGTAACGACGAGTTTATTTCAAGTAATCAAAGAATGATGGATCAAGAATATAGGTTTATGGCCCTGCCATGAAACCTTCTTGATGAGATATTGAGACAAAGGGATTAAATTACACTGTAAGTGTTCGTATGAGGTGAAATGTCAATGCGGCGTCAACTTCTTTCTCTTGGGTGCCTTTACCCGTTGCTAGATAGTAATCTTGGACTTGAGGCAAGCCCGCCTAATGCCAACGAGAAAGATGCCTATATGGTCACACACTAAGTGTATCCAAGTATCTCAAGTAGAATAAAGATTATTATCGTATGTGTTCTAATAATTATTCAAGGAAGCGTAAATCGTTTTAATGATGGTGGAGTAATAAAACGAAAACAAGTACACGTCGTGTATTAATAATTACACACTGTGTTGTTTTTATTTTGAAAACAAGTACATGGTGTGTATTATTGAAAGTACACGCCATGTATTTTTCATTTTGGAAAGGAAATGAATAAATGAAAACAAGATATACACGTTGTTTACATTGAATGTACATGCCGTGTACACTGAATGTACACACTGTGTAGTTTTCAATTAAAAACAGGTACACACTGTGTAATTATGATTACACGCCGTGTAGTTTTTCCAGTTGGGATTTTGAGAAAATAATATCATTTTATTAAATGATATTTATTATAATCAGTGTGGGATAATGTCAAGGAATTAATTACTTGACATGGGGTTTTAAAAAGATTTAATGAAAAAAATAAAATTCATAACACGTTTATTTATTGCCATGACTTTACAACCTCAACCCTAATTATAAATATCCTTAAAACCCCAACTCTTTTCCTAAGAAAATCATTGTGCACAAAAATTCTGGATAATTCTCTCAAGGCCAAAATAATTCCTTTCTCTAATAATTCTCTCAAGAACAAGAGAGATCCTCTTCCATCGGATCAAGATGATTTAAGGTGGACAATGTAAGAAAAGGTTTCTCCATGCTATCACCTGGAGACTCCTTTGGCGACGTCGAGAGATACGAGGTGCACGTGTGGATCACCACTAGATTAAGTCTATACTTGGCTTCTGCGACACAATGATGAATCACATCGAATCATGATTAAGAATATCAACGAATAAAGAACACCCAAATAGTACTTCTTTTTAATTAATTAAATTTTTTATAATCAACCTGTGACGATTCTCTTTTGTGGTTTCGGGACATTTTTTTCTTCTTTGTCTATTTCTGTGAATCGATCCGTGGAGACTGTCATTTATCTTCGTATTGATCCCGAATTGATCATTTCTAATGACAAAAAGCCAAGTGGGAATATACACCCATGTGCTTCCGCTGCCACTGGAACCTTCAATTAGTATCAGAGGTTGGTTACAACGTTTATTATAGTTATTTAATTTTTTTTGATAATTTATGCATTTATATTTGAGTCAATTTTTGATAAATCTTTCTATTAAACTGAATGAATGAGATCTATTCTTCCTCCTTCATTTATCGATTCACATCACATAAACGACCTCTTAATATTAATTTTGATTAAAATAAAAATGTGGAACTCATTCAGAGGAACATATCTTTTTGTCTGTACAACATAGGAATACACGGTGTGTAATGAAAACTACACGTCGTGTACTTAGGATCAACGAACCGGTACTGGTCCATGAAACCACACCGTGTGAATTGAGTATACCTATATTTTATTACACCGTGTTGACCAGAAATAAACGACACTTGGATCTGGAATATGCGGCGTGTATGTTGAATCAACACGCTATGTACTATGATCTGGCCCAAGTGAAACCTTATATAAGGAGAAGTTGTGTTCCGCGTACACAGTATTGCCAGGATGGTAACTATGTAACAAGGAAGTACATGTTGTTTCAGATTAATCTACACATCATGTACTCCAAAATTTCCAAAGTAGAGAAAACACGCCAAATCCCCCGGCGTGTACTTTGGATAAAAGGTGAAGAGAAATACACATAGTGTAAATATAAACTACATGCCATGTAATTTCCAAAAATGGAATTTAACCAGGTTTCCTCCAAAGTACAAAGACCCATACAAGGAATATGGATGATAAGAATCTCAAGGACATTTAGAAAGGAACTTCAGATAAAGAATTTATTAATTATAAGATCATAATTAATTGAATTCAAGTGTGACTTATCTTGAATAAATAGAACAATTAAAAGAAATTGAATTCTAAATATGCATAAATGTCATTGCATGCTATGGATGATCATGAGATAGACAAATGACCCTTTGTATGTGTGTATGGTTTCATTTAAATTTGTTTAATATAATTTTTTGTCCTGTGAGCCTTCTTCCAATAAAATGTAGGGCTTGCGCGCCCATAGTTTCTTTAATGTAAACCCCGTGTAACGGAGGGTCTCCCAAGCCAGAAGAGACAATTTAAAACCCAAATCTGAGGTGAAACCAACCCAAGAAGATACAAAGGTGGACAGGTGGGAGCTGTAAAACACAAACCATTAGGTTCAAGGTGTTTTTCCTTAGTTCAGGGTTAGCTTATCAAAACCACTGGATAAGCTAACCAATAGAAGCTCATGATCATACCATCTTATTTTATTTCTGTCTAATTACATGGTTTATTTATTATGAATTTGTTTTCATGATCACATAATTAATGAAATAAAAAAGCATGAAAAGATGGAATAAAATAAAACTGGACTATGTGTAAACATTATCAGAACATGGTTAATCACTTATGCAAGAATCACTTAATATTAACAAGCATGTGATTATGAGAAACTACGCATAAAGGATTAAAATCCCTCAATACCATATTAAGTCATACCAAGCCTTCTATTACTTGACTAAGGGCAAGACTCAATAAAACTATGTGTTTGACCAACCCTTTTTGGGACACTAAATTTTATAAAGGAAGCCCTTATGAAAAGTTTCAGGTTGACTTAACCATATTACATCAAGAGGAGTTGCCCTTGCTAGACTTGGTGTAATATTGGTGGCAAGTGTAGAAGAAATCCAAGTCAGGATTTCAGGACTAGGGAGTCCACTCAACAGATCAAGAAACTGTAAGCTCATAGTTGTCAAAAACCTACCTACCTAAATACCTTCAAATAGCTTGACCAACCCTTGTTGGGGTTATCCGAAGGGAAATATGGATCCTTTCCACTAGAATTTCAAAGCAACTAGAAATTCTGAGTTCAATGGTGAGGGCCATTGGGACTTGATAAAATAGTGGGAGACTTGATAAAATTATTATTATTTCTCATAAAATGTAATCAAGAAAGTACTGATGAATCTGCTCTTTTAATATGTAAAATAAATATGACAAACTTGTCAACCACATTTTCTCTGCGATCAATTATGAATAAAGACAATATCCTCACCGGAATTAACTTTTAGGAATGGTTTAGGCACCTTCAAGTTATCAAATTCCATGAACGAAAGTTTTACGTGATGGAGTCCTCACTTCCTGATTTGCCCGCCCAAGGGGAAAGTGATGAAGATTTCTTGGTCTATTATCAACATTTGAATGATGCACTTGACATTCAATATTTGATGCTATCATTAATGTCTAGTGATCTCATGATGTCTCATAAAGACATAGATGCCTATATCATGCTCGAGCACCTTCGTGGTCTATAGCTAGAGAGAGCAAGATAGGAAAGGTTTGAGATCTCCAAGGCTCTATTCTAGACTAATCTTGGAGAGGGTGCCCCAACTGGGCTCATGTAGTCAATATGATTGGATACATTGAGAACTTGGAGGTTTTAGGGTTTAAACTCCCCGAAGAACTAGGTATCGATCTCATTCTTGAAACACTCCCCCAAAGCTTATCTAACTTTGTTGTAAATTTCAACATGAACAACATTTATAAGTCTTTATGTGATCTCCTTATCCTCATTCTCCAAGTGGACAATGATATGAAGTGTGAAATTCCTTCTGTCCTTATAGTGAACAAAAGAAAAGGGAAGGCGAAGAGATTTAAGCCCAAAGCTTCTTCAAGGCCTTCCAAGAAAAGGAAGATCAAAGGGGATTCAAGGAAACGGGAGGATGTTTGTTTCTCATGTGGCAAGAAGGGCCACTGGAAGAAAAACTACACCCTACCAAGGAAGTAAGGGGAAGCTTCATGTGTGTTTGTTATCGAATGCAATCTATCTATTTCTACTAATTTGGTATTAGAAACTACTTTTGTTGCTCACATCTGTATACAAATACAGGAACCAAGTATATTTAGAAAGATTGATCGAGGTGAGGTAGATCTACGAGCAACCAACGGAGCCAGACTTGCTGGTGTAGCTGTCGGAGACAACCACCTCACATTGCCTACTAGGATGGTCTTGGTTTTGAAAGGATGTTATTATGTACCCTCTATAACCAAAAACATTATTTTAGTATCCAAATTAGATACTGATGGATTCATCTTCATGTTTGGAAGTGGATGTTTCTACTTTTATAAAGAAAGAATTTGTTTTGGTAGGGCACATTTAAATAACGGTCTTTATGTGATAGACTACACAAACCAAGTAATGGCAATCGATTAACAAAATTAATTCACATGACTCATACCACAACCAACTTTGGCATCACCGACTAGGTCATGTTAATGAGATACATTTGAAAAAATTACATCAAGATGGGTATTTAGATTCTTTCGAACTAAAACCACTTGGTGTATGTCATGCGTGTCTACAAGGCAAAATGACCAAAGCCCCATTTAGTGGGAAAGGTGAAATGGATAAAGAGATTCTAGAATTAGTTCACACAGATGTGTGTGGACTATTTCTAGTTGAAGCAAGTCGTGGGTTCTTTTACTTCATAAATTTTACTGATAATTTTAGTAGATATGGATATTTTTACTTAATGAGGTATAAGTCAGATTCTTTTGTTCGGTTCTAAGAATACAAGAATGAAGTGGAGAAACAGCTCGGTAAGAAGACTAAGAAACTCTTCTCAGATAGAGGAGGAGAATATCTTAATCAGGTATTCATTTATTTCTTACGGTAGTTTGGGATTCTATCCCAACTCACTCACCCATACACACATCAATGGAATAGGGTAAGTGAAAGGAGGAACTACACCCTGTTGGAATTGGTGAGATCAATGATGAGTCATTCAATTCATCCATTATCCTTTTGGGGATATGCATTACAAATAGTATCACACATACTAAACCAAGTACCAAATAAATCAATAAATGGTATTCCATACGAATTATGGAGTGGACGCAAAGCCATGTTATCAAATTTACATGTGTGGGGTAGTGAAGAATTTGTTAAGGCCTCTTCAGGTAACAAACTTTCACCCTGAGGCACCAAGTGTATCTTTATAGGATATTTCAAGGAAATAAGGGCATATTACTTATACAACCCCTCAGATAAAGAGGTAACAATGGAAAGACAGACCATATTTATTGAGAGGGAGAACATCTCCATAAGCGATAGTGGGAGCAAGATAGACTTTGATGAAGTCGAGGCTCAAGATACACAGGATTTGGTACAAAAATAGATTCCACAAAGACCCGTGTAAAAAAAAATCTATTCCAGAGACACAAGAACTATGTAGGAGTACGAGAGAGGTGAGATAACCAAAATTATATGGTTTTCTTATCACAGAGGATGGTGACTCATTATTGGTTGGAAATGATGATCCTCTTACCTACAAGGAAGCAGTTGAAGGCACAGATGTTTCCAAGTGGCAAGAAGCCATGAATTCTGAAATGGATTCCATGTACCAAAACTAAGTCTGGATTTTGGTAGATCCTTCAGTTGATGTAAAGGCTGTTGGTAATAAATGGGTATTCAAGAAGAAACTAGACATGGAGGGACAAGTCAGCACCTATAAGGGATGACTAGTTTCAAAAAGTTTTAGACAGCGTCAAGGAATTGACTATGATGAAACCTTTTCACCGGTTGTGATGCTGAAATCCATCAGAATTCTATTGGTCATTGCTGCTTACCAAGACTATGAAATTTGGAAAATGGATGTCAAAACTGAATTCCTTAATGGGAACCTTCAGGAAGATGTCTACATGACACATCCTGAAGGTTTTGTGACTCCAAAGGATTCTAACAAGGTATGAAAGTTGCATAAATCCACCTATAGATTAATTAAAGCATCACAATCATGGAACATTCATTTTGATGAATTTGTAACGGAATTTGTCTTTGTTAAGAATGAATGTGAGCTGTGTGTATACAAAGGTTTAGTGGAAGTGAAGTCGTTTTCCTAATAGTATATGTTGATGACATATTACTAATTGGAAACGAAGTACCTGTCTTATAGTCAGTTAAGGCATGGTTGGATAAATGCTTCTCTATGAAAGACTTGTGTGAGGCAGCAGATATTTTTGGGATCAAGATCTATCGTGATAGATCCAAGAGAATGTTGGCCCTGAGTCAAAGTACATACATTGACAAGATTTTGAATAGATTCAGTATGGAACAGTCCAAGAGGGGATTGTTTCCAGTGTCACATTCCATTCATCTTTCCAAGAAAATGTGTCCTCAGACACATGAGGAAAGAAATAAAATAGAAAGGATCCCTTACACATTCGTGATTGGGTCAGTCATGTATGTTATGCTATGTACAAGGATAGATGTTGCTTACGCATTAAGTGCGGTAGGAAAATATCAAGCTGATCTAGGAGACCGCCATTGGATGGCAGTCAAGACTATCCTTAAGTATCTGAGGCGTACTTAGGATATGTTACAGGTTCATGGAGGAGATGAGGAACTAGTCATTAGAGGACATGTAGATTCTAGTTCCAGACTGATCAAGATGAAAAGAATTCATAGACTGGATACATCTTCAGTTTGAATGGAGGTGTAGTGAGCTGGAAGAGTTCAAAGCAAAGTGTGGTCATAGATTCTATTGCAGATTCTGATTATACCTCCCCTTCTGAGGAAGCTAAAGAAGAAGTATGGATGTGAAGATTCCTCCAGGATTTGGATGTAGTACCTTGCAGTAAAGATCCTATCACACTCTATTGTGATAATACTGTAGCGGTGGCACTTGCAAAAGAGACAAGGTCACATAAGAGGACAAAGAACATACTTCGGAAGTATCATCCCTTGAGGGATTTTTCTTAGAGAGGTGAAGTTACAGTGAGCAGTATTTCCACAGAAGATAGCGTGGAGGACCCCTTGACTAAAGCCTTGACTCAGCATAAACATAATCACCATGTGAGGTCTAGCTGACTAAAAGTCGTAGGTAGTTGGCTCTAGTCCAAGTGGGATTTTGTTAGCGATGGTGTCCTAAGAACCAACTGTTTTTTACTTTGATTACATGAATGTACACATATTATATATTGTTCATTATTCTGCATGACTATAATATAATAATGTCCTGGAATATTTGTTGCATTAATAAGGCCATGGTAGATCCCTACTATGATGAGAACCTTGAAATTCTATAACAGTATTCTTAAATAAAGTTCTACAGTTGGATGAAATACTATGATAGGACACATAGTATACAGACCATCATGTGCGAGTACTCATAAGAAGACGATACTCTCTCTCATGGAGTTCTCACTTGGTAATTTCCAAAATGGGAGATTATGAGAACAGACCCCCTAGTAGCAATTTCACATGTCTTGGTGTCATCGACCATTGTTATCTACGAGTATGTGTAATGATCCAAAGATCAGAATATTATCATTAACTCATGTCATGACTCATTCACTTAGATTTACTAATTAAAAACTGTCACGCAGATAGTTGGTAGAATGTAGTGTACGTTGGGTGCTTCATAAGTGACATGTTGTTAATGAATAAGTCAAGGAAGGATTTTTCCCGTACATTTATGAAAGTTGATATCTCAGACCATTCATTGAAATGGAACTGTCACATGAAATTCCATGGCCATGGTGTAATGACGGGTTTATTTCAGGCAGTCAAAGAACGACAGATCAAGCATATAGGTTTATGACACTGCCATGAAACCTGCTTGATGAGATTTTGAGACAAAGGAATTAAATTACACGATAAGCGTTCGTATGAGGTCACACGTCAATGTGGCATAAAATTCTTTCTCTTGGGTTCCTTTACCCGTTTCTAGACAGTAATCTTGGACTTTAGGCAAGCCCACCTAATGCCAATGAGAAAGAGGCCTAGATGGTCACACACTAAGTGTATCCAAGTATCTCTAGTAGAATAAATATTATTCTTGTAGGTGGTTTAATAATTGTTCAAGGAATCATAAATAATTTTAATGATGGAGGAGGAATAAAATGAAAACAATTACATGCCTTGTATTAATAATTACACGTCGTGTAGTTTTTTTTTTTTTTAACAAGTACACGCCGTGTATTATTGAAAGTACACACCCTGTAGTTTTCATTTTGGAAAGGAAATGAATAAATTAAAACAACATATACATGTCGTGTACATTAAATGTACACGCCATGTAGTTTTAAATGAAAAACAAGTACATGTCGTGTAATTATGATTACACGCCATGTAGTTTTTTCAGTCTGGATTTTGAGAAAATAATGTCATTTTATTAAATGATATTTATTATAATCAGTGTGGGTGCATGTCAAATAATTAATTACTCGACATGATGTTTTTAAAAGAGTTAATTAAATAAATAAAATGTGTAATGCATATATTTTTTGTCATAACATTACATCATAAAACCCGATTATAAATATCCTCACAACCCCAACTCTTTTCCTGAGAAAATCGTTGTGCAAAACAATTCTGGAGAATTCTCTCAGGACCGAAATAATTCCTTCCTCCAAGAACTCTCTCATGACCGAGCGAGATCCTCTTCCATCAGATCAAGATGATATAAGGTGGACAACTCAAGAAATGGTTTCTCCACGCTAGCACCTGGATACTCCTTTGGCGACGTCCATAGATACGAGGTGCACGTGTGGATCACAACTAGAGGAAGTCTACACTTGGCTTCTGTGACGCAATGATGAATCACATCGAAACGTGATCAAGAATATCAATGAAGAAAGAACACCCAAAAGGTACATCTTTTAAATGAATTAAATTAATTATATTCAACCTGTGACAATCCACTTTTGTGGTTCCAGGACCATTCTTCTTCTTTGTCTATTTCTATGAATCGATTCGTGGTGACTGGTGTTAATCGTCATATTGATCCCGGATTGATCATTTCTAATGACAAAAAGCCAAGTGGGCACATACACCCACATGCTTCTACTCCGCTCAGAACCTTCAATTGGTATCATAGGCAGGTTACAACGTTGATTATAGTTATTTAATTTTCGTTGATAATTTATGCATTTATATTTGATTCGATTCATGATAAATCATTCTATTAAACTGAATGAATGAGATATATTCTTCCTCCATCTTTCTTGATTCACATCATAGAAATGACCTTTTAATTTTAATTTTGATTAAAATAAAAATGAGGAACTCATTCGGAGGAGCCGCTCTTTCTGTCTGCGCAACACGGGAATACACGGCGTGTAATGAAAACTACACATCGTGTACTTAGGTACAATGAACTGGTACTGGTCCGCCAAACAACGCCATGTGAATTGAGTATACCTAAGTTTTATTACACTGTGTTGACCAGAAATGAATGGCACGTGGAACCAAAATACATGGCGTGTATGTTGAATCAATAGGACGTGTACTCTGATCTGGCCCAAGTGAAACTGTGTACAAGGAGAAGTTGTGTCTTGCATACACGGGATTTCTAGGCTGGTAACCGCGTAACAAGGAAGTACACGCCATGTCAGATTAATCTACACATCATTTACTCCAAAATTTCCAAAGTAGAGAAAATGCGCCAAATCACCTGGCATGTACATTAGATAAAGGGTGAAAATAAATACACACCTTGTAAATATAAACTACACGCCGTGTACTTTCTAGAAATAGAATTTCACTGGGTTTCCTCCAAAGTACAAAGAACTGTACAAGGAATATGGATGAGAATAATCTCAAGGAAATTTAGAAAGTAATTTAAGATAAATAATTGATTAATTATAAGATCATAATTAATTGAATTCAAGCATGAATTATCTTGAATAAATAGAATGATTAAAATAATTTGAATGCTAAATATGCATAAATGTTGTTTCATGCTATGGATGATCATGAGCTAGACCAAATACCCCTTTTATGTGTGTATGGTTTCATTTAAATTTGTTTAATTTAAATTCATTGGACTGCAATCCTTCTTATAATAAAATGTAGTGCATGCATGCCCATGTATTCTTTAATGTAAACCCCATGTAATGTAGGATCTCCCAAGCCAGAGGAGACAGTTCAAAACTTGAAGCTGAGGTGAAACCAACCCAAGAAGATACAAAGGTAGACAGGTAGGAGCTGAAAAACACAAACCATCAGGTTCAAGGTGTTTTTCTCTAGTTCAGGGTTAGATTATCAAAACTGTTGGATAAGCTAACCAATAGAATCTCATGATCATACCATCTTATTTTATTTCTTTCTAATTGCATGTTTTATTTATTATGTATGTGTTGCCACGATCACATAATTAATGAAATAAACATGCATGCAAAGATGGAATAAAATAAAACTGAACTATGCGTAAACATTATCAGAACATGGTTAATCACTTAAGCAAACATAAATTAATATTGACAAGAATGTGATAATGTGAAACTATGCATAAAGGATTAAAATTCCTCAATACCATATTAAGTCATACCAAGCCTTCTGTTACTTGATTAAGGTAAAGACTCAATAAAACTATGTGTTTGAACAACCCTTGTTGGGACACTTACTTTTATAAAGGAATCCCTTGTGAAAGGTTTCTGGTTGACTTAACCATATTACATCAAGAGGAGTTGTCCTTGCTAGACTTGGTGTAATATTGGAGGTAAGTGTTGAGGAGATAAAAGTCAGGATTTCAGGACTAGGGATTCCACTCAATAGATCAAGGAACTGTAAGCTCATAGTTGGCAAAGACCTGCCTACCTAAATACCTTCAAATATCTTGACCAACCCTTGTTGGGGTTATGCGAAGGGAAATATGGATCCTTGCCACTAGAATGCTAAAGCAACTAGACATTCTAAGTTCAATGGTGAGGGCCATTTGGACTTGATAAAATAGTGGGAGACTTACAAAAATATTATTATTTCTCATAAAATGTAATCAAGAAAGTACTGATGAATCAGATCTTTTAATTTGTAGAATCAATATGACAAACTTGTCAACCACATTTTCTCTATGATCAATTATGGATAAAGACAATATCCTCACTGGTAGTAACTTTCAGGAATGGTTTAGTCGTCTTTGGGTTATCCTACGCCATGAACAAAAGTTTTATGTGCTGGAGTCCTCACTTCCTGATTCGCCCGCCCAAGGGGAAAGTGATGAAGATTTCTTGTTCTATGATCATCATTTGAATGATGCACTTGACATTCAATGTTTGATGCTATCATCAATGTCTAGTGAGCTCATGAAGTCTCATGAAGAAAAGGATGCATATAGCATGCTCGAGCACCTCTATGGTCTATACCAGGAGACTGCAAGACAGGAAAGGTTTGAGATCTCGAAGGCTCTATTTCAGAGCAATCTTGGAGATGATGCCCCGGTTAGGCTTCATGTAGTCAAGCTCAATGGCTACATTGATCACTTGGAGGTTCTACTGTTTAAAATCCCTGAATAACTGGGTATCGATCTCATTCTTGCATCACTCCCCCAAATCTTCTCTAACTTTGTTGTAAATTTCAACATGAACAACATTGATAAGTCTTTATCTGATCTCCTTATCCTCATTCTCCAAGTGGAAAATGATATGAAGTGTGAAAATCCTTCTATCCTCATGGTGAATAAAACTAAAGGGAAGGAGAAGAGCTTTAAACCCAAAGCATCTTCAAGGCCTTCCAAAAAAGGAAGATCAAAGGGGAGGAAAGGGAACAGGAGGCTGTTTGTTTCGAATGTGGAAAGAAGGGCCACTGGAAAAAAACTGCACTCGACCAATGAAGTAAGGGGAAGCTTCAGGTGCATTTGTTATTAAATGCAATCTATCTATTTCTACTAATTTGGAATTAGATATTTCTTGTGGTGCTCACATCTTTATCCAAATACAGGAACCATGTAGATTCAGAAAGATTGACCGAGGTGAGGTAGATCTACGAGCAGCCAACGAAGCCAGAATTGTTTTTGTAGCTATCGGAGACTACCACCTCACATTGCCTACTGGGATGGTATTGGTTTTGAAAGGATGTTATTATGTACCCTCTATAACCAAAAACATTATTTCAGTATCCAAATTAGATATTGATGGATTCATCTTCATGTTTGGAAGTGGATGTTTCTACTTTTATAAATATAGCATTTGTTTGGGTAGGGCACATTTAAATAACGGTATTTATGTGTTAGACTACACAAACCAAGTAATGCCAATCGATGAGAAAATTAATTCACATGACTGATACCACACCCAAATTTTGCATCACTGGCTAGGTCATGTCAATGAGAAACGTTTGACAAAATTACATCAAGATGGGTATTTAGATTCTTTCTAACTAAAACCACTTGGTGTATTTCATGCGTGTCTACAAGGAAAAATGACCAAATCCCCATTTAGTGGGAATGGTGAAAGGGAAAAAGAGCTTCTAGAATTAGTTCACACTGATGTGTGTGGACCATTTCCAGTTGAATCAAGGGGTGTGTTCTTGTACATCATAACTTTTACTGATAATTTTAGTAGATATGGATATATTTACTTAATGAGGTATAAGTCAGATTCTTTTGATTGGTTCAAAGAATAAAATAATTAAGTAGAGAACCAACTTGGTAAGAATATTAAGAAACTATGCTCAGACAGAGGAGGGGAATATCTTAATTAGGACTTCATTTATTTCTTATGGGAGTTTGGGATTCTATCTCAACTCACTCCTCCTTACACACCTCAGTGGAATGGTGTAAGTGAAAGGAGGAACCACACCCTATTGGAAATGGTGAGATCAATGATGATTCATGCGAGTCTTCTATTATTATTTTGGGGATATGCATTACAAACAGCAGCACACATACTAAACCAAGTACCAACTAAATCAATAAATGGTATTCCATACGAATTATGGATTGGACGCAAAGCCATGTTATCAAATTTACATGTGTGTGGTAGTGAAGCAATTGTTAATTCCTTTTCAGGTATCAAACTTGAACCCCGAGTCACAAAGTGTATCTTTAAAGGATATCCTAAGGAAACAATGGGATATTACCTATACAACCCCTCAAATAAAAAGGTAATAGTGGCAAGACACGTCATATTCCTTGAGAGGGATCACTTCTCTAAAAGAGATAGTGGGAGCGAGATATACTTCGATGAAGTTGAGGCTCAAGATACATAAGAGTTGGTACAAGAACAGATTCCACAAAGCCCCGTGGAAAAACAATATGTTACAGGGATACAAGAACTGTGTAGGATCATGGGAGAGGTGAGAGAACCAAAACGATATGGTTTTCTTATCACCGAGGATGGGGACTCATTATTGGTTGACAATGATGATCCTTTTACAAATAAGGAATCAGTTGAAGGCACAGATGTTTCCAAGTGGCCAGAAGCCATGAATTCTGAAATGGATTCCATATACCAAAACCATGTCTGGTTTTTGGTAGATCCTCCAGTTGATGTAAATCATGTTGGTAATAAATGGGTATTCAAAAAGAAACTGGACAAGGAGGGACAATTCATCACCTATAAGGCACAAATGGTTGAAAAAGGTTTTAGACAGCGTCAATAAATTGACTATGATGAAACCTTTTCACCGGTTGTGATGCGGAAATCCATTAGAATTCTATTGGAAATTGTCTCTTACCATGACTATGAAATTTGGGAAATTGATATCAAAACATCATTCCTTAATGGAAACCTCCAGGAAGATGTCTACATGACACAGCCTGAAGGTTTTGTGACTCCAAAGGATGACAAAACGGTATGCAAGTTGCAGAAATCCATTTATGGATTAAATCAAGCATCATGGTCATGGAACATTCATTTTGATGAAGCTGTAATAGAATTTGGCTTTGTTAAGAATGAATTTGAGCCTTGTGTCTACAAAAAGGATCAGTGTAAGTGAAGTCATTTTTCTAATAGTATATGTTTATGACATATTACTAATTAGAAACGAAGTACCTGTCTTACAGTTAGTTAAAGAATGGTCTGATAAATGCTTCTCTATGAAAGACTTGGTCGAGCCAGCATATATTCTTAGGATCAAGATCCATCGTGATATATCCAAGAGAATGTTGGGCCGAAGTCAAAGTATATACATTGACAATATACTGAAGAGATTCAGTATGGAACAGTCCAAGAGGGGATTGTTTCCAGTGTCACATGGCATTCATCTTTCCAAGAAAATGTTTCCTCAGACACATGAGGAAAGAATGAAAATGGAAAGTATCCCTTATGCATCTAGGATTGGATCAGTCATGTATGTTATGCTATGTACATGGCTAGATGTTTTTTATGCATTAAGTGTAGTAGGTAGATATCAAGATGATCCAGGAGACCACCAGTGGATTTCAGTCAAGACTATCCTTAATTATATGAGGCATACTAAGGATATGTTCCAGTTTTATGGAGGAGATGAGGAACTAGTCATCAGAGGACATTTAGATGCTAGTTTATGGACTGATCAAGATGACATGAAGTCATAGACTGGATACATATTCAGTTTTAATGGAGGTGTAGTGAGCTGGAAGAGCTCAAAGAAAAGTGTGGTCACAGATTATACACCGGAGCCAAAGTATATTGCAGCTTATGAGGCAGCTAAATAATCAGTATGGATGCGAAGCTTCATTCAAGATCTGGATGTAGTACCTAGCAATAAAGATCCTATCACACTCTATTTTGATAATACTGCAGTTGTGGCACTTGCAAAAGATACAAGGTCACATTAGCTGACAAAGAACAAACTTTGAAAGAATCATCTCTTAACGGATCTTTCTCAGAGAGGTGAAGTTGCAGTGAGCAGTATTTCCACAGAAGACAATGTGGCCGACCCCTTGACTAAAGCCTTGACTCATCAGAAACATGATCATCATGTGAGGTCTAGTGGAGTAAAAGTCATAGGCAGTTGGATCTAGTCCAAGTGCGAGTTTGTTAGGGTTGGTGTCCTGAGAACCAACTGTTTTTTACTTTGATTACATGAATGTACACTTATTATATATTTTTCATTGTTCTACATGACTATAATATAATAATGTCCTAGAATATTTGATGCATTAATAAGGTCATGGAAGATCCCCACTATGATGAGAAACTTGAAATTCTATAACAATATTCTTAAATAAAGTTCTATTGTTGGATGACATACTAAGATAGGACACATAGTATATAGACCGTCATGTGTGAGTACTCATAAGAAGACGAGACTCTCTCTCATGGAGTTTGCACTTGGTAATCTTTAAGATGGTAGACTATGAGAACAGACTCACCAGTAGCAATTCTGCATGTCTTAGTGTCATCGGACATTGCTATCTATGAGCGTGTGTAATGGTCCTTAGACTGGAAGATTATCATTAACTCATGTCACAACTCGCACACTTAGATTTACTGACAAAAACCGTCATGCAGACAGTTGGTGGGAAGTAGGGTACGTTGGGTGTGTCAGGAGTGACATGTTGTTAATGGATTAGTTGAGGAAGGATTTGTCACTTCCAGTTAAGGAAGTTTATATCTCAGCCCTTTGATTGAAATAGAACCGTCACATGAAATTCCATGGCCATGGTGTAAGGATGAGTTTATTTCAGGTAGTCAAAGAATGATAGATCAAGCATATAGGTTAATGACACTGCCATGAAACCTTCTTGATGAGATATTGAGACAAAGGGATTAAATTACATGGTAAGCATTCATATGAGGTGACAAGTCAATTCAGTGTCAACTTCTTTCTCTTGGGTGCCTTGACCCATTGCTAGACAGTAATCTTGGACTTTAGGCAAGCCCGCCTAATGCCAATGAGAAAGAGGCCTAGAGGGTCACACACTAAGTGTATCCAAGTACCTCAAGTAGAATAAAGATTATTCCCATATGTGGTTTAATAATCATTCAAGGAATCCTAAATCTTTTTAATGATGGGTGAATAAAATGAAAACAAGTACACATCATGTATTAATAATTACACGCTCTGTAGTTTTTATTTTGAAAACAAGTACAGGCCGTGTTTTATTGAAAGTACACACCGTGTAGTTTTCATTTTGGAAAGGAAATGAATAAATGAAAACAAGATATACACGTCGTGTACATTGAATATACATGCCGTGTAGTTTTCAATGAAAAACAAGTACACGTCGTGTAATTATGATTATAGGCCATGTAGTTTTTCCAGTCAGGATTTTGAGGAAATAATATCATTTTATTAAATGATATTTATTATAACTAGTGTGGATGCATGTCAAGAAATTAATGACTCCGCATGGGGTTTTCAAAAGAGTTAATGAAATAAATAAAATGCGTAACATGTTTATTTATTTTCATAACGTTACAACCTCAAACCCAATTATAAATATCCTCACAACCCCAACTCTTTTCCTGAGAAAATTGTTGTGCACAATAATTCTTGAGAATTATCTCAAGGAAGAAAGAATTCATTCCTATGAGAACTCTCTCAATACCAAGAGAGATCATTTTCCATCGGATAAAGATGATATAAGGTGGAAAACGCAAGCAAAGGTTTCTCTACGCTAGCACCCAAAGACTACTTTGGAGACATCCATAGATACGAGGTGCATGTGTGGATCACCGCTAGAGGAAGTCTACACTTGGCTTCTACGATGCAAAGACAAATCACATCGGAATGTGATCAAGAATATCAACAAAGAAGGAACACCCAAAAGGTACTTATTTTTAATTAATTAAATTAATTATAATCAACCTGTGATGATCCACTTTTATGGTTCCAGGGCCTTTCTTCTTCTTTGTCTATTTCTATGAATGGATCCGTGGAGACTGGCGTTTATCATCATATTGATCCCGGATTGATCATTGCTAATGACAAAAAGCCAAGTGGGAACATACACCCATGTGATTCTGCTGCGCTCAGAACCTTCAATTGGTATCAGAGGGAGGTTACAACGTTGATTATAGTAATTTAATTTTCGTTGATAATTTACGCATTTATATTTGATTCAATTCCTGATAAATCATTCTATTAAACTGAATGAACGAGATCTATTCTACCTCCTTCGTTTCTTGATTCACATCACAAAAATGACCTTTTAATTTTAATTTTCATTAAAATAAAATTGATTAACTCATATGAAGTAACCACTCTTTCTATATGTACAACACAGGAATATAGAGTGTGTAATTAAAAATACATGTCGTGTACTTAGGTTCAACGAACTGGTACTGGTCCACCAAACCACAGCATATGAATTGAGTATACCTCAGTTTTTTTACACTGTGTTGACCAAAAATAAACGGCACGTGGAACCGGAATACATGGCATGTATGTTGAATCAACATGTCGTGTACTCCGATCTGGCCCAAGTGAAACCGTGTACAAGGAGAAGCTATGTTCCGCATACAAATGTTTTCCAGACCGATAACTGCGTAAGAAGGAAGTACACGCCATATCAGATTAATCTACACGTCTTGTACTCGAAAATTTACAAATTAGAGAAAAAATTCCAAATCCCCTGGCGTGTACATTAAATAAAGGGTGAAAAGAAATTCACGCCATGTAAATATAAACTACACGCTATGTACTTTATAGAAATGGAATTTCACCAGGTTTACTCCAAATTACAAAGACCTGTAGAAGGAATTTGGATGAGAAGAATCTCAAGGACATTCAGAAAGGAATTTAAGATAAATAATTGACTAATTATAAGATCATAATTAATTGAATTCAAGCGCAACTTATCTTGAATAAATATAACAATTAAAAGAATTTGAATGCTAAATATGTGTAAATTTTGTTTCGTGCTATAGATGATCATTAGCTAGACCAAAGACCCTTTCTATGTGAGTATGGTTTCATTTAAATTTGTTTAATTTAAATTCTTTGGCCTGCAAGCCTTCTTCAAATAAAATGTTGGTCCTGTGTGCCCATCACTATTTCATCAACCCTAATTTTATTTTCAATATTGTTTCATGTTATTTATTTCAAATATTTTTAAAATATCAAAAAAAAATATTTGGAAATACCCCTATTTCATTATATACTGCTTCTTTGAGAACAGCATCAAGGTTAGCCAATGTGTTGTAACTTAGGTTTTATAAATGTATATTTGACTTTCCTAACGATAACGATGCCATCAATTACCAACCCAAATGTAAGTTGAGTTTCCCATAAACATGATTCTAGGGATAAATCCTATCTCATTATCATCTTATAATATGAAACCTATTGAGATGAATGAGCTTAAATTTCAGTATAAAGATATTGATTCTAAAGGATTTATTTATCCAAACATGTCACCATCGGATATTCTAGTCTAATTTTCATAGAAAAGTTTGGGAATTTTTTTCTCTATGTTGATTAATGAAAGAATAATGTATATAGTATTTAGAACAGGAATCCATTTCCTATGAGTGATGACCTATTTGATCAACACACGGAAGATAGATGGTCATTTAATATTGATATTCATTTAGGGAAACATCGATTAAGTGTGTGATAGGAATTTATTCATAATAAAACCATTCAGAGAATGAATCAACATTAAAATTATTTGGTTCTACCACTTTGTATCACTAAGGCTATTGTGCTAGTTATGGATTTGAGGAATCAAGTCTTTTATTAATTCTTCATACTTTATTGGATGATATTTTTGTGTCATCAAATTCGAAGGATGAACACAAGTATTTTCTAAACATCATCCCCAGAACTCTTATATAACATAATAGATATGGAAGTCATTATAAATGTGAGTATTTTATTAAATATGTAACACTACAATAGAATCTCAGTTAAGAGGTGGTTTTTTTTGCATTTAGCGGCAGTTTAAACCGCCGCTACATTGTTTGGTGGCTGTTTACAGAAACCGCGCCTAATAGGGCATCTCCAATCTATTAGCGATGGTTATTTGCATTTAACGGTGGTTTCAGGAAAGCATCGTAGCTACCTCATTTCACGGTGGTTTTCCGGAATTTAGCGGCGGTTTTACAAGCCCTGGATATCACTTTATTCGCGGCAGTTATAACTTCCACTAAAAAACTCAAATTCTAGCAGCTGTAAAACCGCCACTAAAGTCACAGGAACCGCTGCGTAATGAGGCAGCCACGATGCTCCTATTTAGCGGCTGTTATAACCCCCACAAAATGTAAATTTTATTTTACATTTAGTGGCAGTTTTCACCATTTAGCAGCGGTTTAAACTGCCGCCAATATACATTTCACAGCGGTTAAAACCGCCGTGAAAAGTTGCCCAGAATAAAAAAAATAATTCTTTGCTTCTACTGCAACACTGCCTTGAAAAACAAATAAAACCAGAAATATAAACCAACTGAGAACAACTTGAGAAGAAACACCCAACATGGGGATCAATAAGAAGGAATCACATATCATATCGACCAACCAGGTCACTACACCTCCTATGTAGGAGGACAAAGTCATCAGCCTCACAAAAAAATGTTTCAACATAAACCCACATAACCTTCCATGAAAGTTAATTATCTGTTTATGAAGGCTCAAAGGACTCCTTTGTCTGTAAAATCACACACTAGAAAATATATATGATGTGAATCCTACATTCCAAATATAATGCATGAGATTCCTCTTTATTCCCCGCCCAAGAGTCAAAAACCATCCCTGGCCTCCCACTAATGACCAAGAGCTGAATATCCAGAATAAATAACAACATCCAAAAAACATGTTTTTCTCTCAATGCGAAATAATATACAACTTTAATATTTAAAAATATAATAAAAATATGAAACCCTGGAAAATAAGACTTCCTATTAGAGAAAGTATTATTAACATAGCAGTCAGATATCCATCAAAGTTTCCAACACATTCCTCATACTCATGTATACAATATCCTAAATAGTAAATACTAGGAAGATAAAACTCCATTGATACAACATTGTAACATCAAAAACTGTATTCCACTAAACTGATGCTCCGAGATGATGGGTTACTAGGAATCAAGCACACCTCCTTGTATGCCAGATGCCACCAACTAGTAGCGAGGACCCAAGTAGTGATATTTGGAGAACTATGACCTCATATAAAATTAATAAACAATATAAAATATATAATTATCATGAAAAAGGTAAAGTAAATGAATGCAGAAGATGTACACAACTAAAAAATAAAAAGCTTCAATAATACATTGATGTAAAATCATGAACAACTACACAACACGATACAACACTGGTGACCCACTAGGCTGACCATAAAAATATAATAGTACGCAATAAAATCAATGTAAAAGTACATGGATCCGCTACAAACTCTATATACTCAAACATGTATAGTCTCATACCTATACACTGATACATAAATATGAAATTCATTGGTTTGTAATATAAATTATTATATTCTAGTTTCCAAAAAATTTCTTTTTACTACTATCTTTAAAAAATTATCTTATTATAATGGTCAAGAATTTCTTAAATGATAAAAACAAGAAGTAATCCATATCATCAATTATCAATCAATAAGATTCAATGCATAGTAATATCATGAAAATCCATAAAGTACAAGTGACTCACTTTTCCCTTATAATTTACTCTTAACTAGTTTACTATCTTTATTTCGTTTGTTCTTCTTTAAAGAGTGTTCCCCCATGTTCTCATTCCTCATAACCATGAGTAATAAAGTAGTCATAACCAAACACATATAAAAATAATAATATAGGACTCTTGTAAAAGTTCTTAGTAGCCTAGTCAAACAATTTATTCCTAAAGATAGAAGATAAGTTTAGAAATATTCTACCTCAACCAAATATATGATGCCTATTGTGTAATGAAGTAGAAAAATAATATGGTGACCTAAAATACATGAGGGGAGACTTAATCAACCTAAAACATAGTTATTTCCTATAAAAACCAAATCCAATCCACTGTACAACCCCTCTGATACATGGTTAAAAATATTTAATTCAATATCATTGAGGAAGGTCGCAATATGAAAAAATAACTACAGCATAACGTCACCCAAGGAAGAACCATTATAAATTGACCTCTAGGTCCTTGTGTCATGATAGAGGCAGACACACCATAAATAACCAACTGGAAGAACTCTAAATTCATCCTTTGAACACCATGTCATATCAAGAAAGTACCACTCTATGAAGGAACTCTACATAAAACATCATCCTCTTATTGATTTTATTTTAGAACCTTTGATCTCTTACAAATGCATGAAAATTATCCTCCAAACCACTCAACTCTGTTCACCACTTGAGGGTTGTATTCAGCTACTAAGTTTTCATTTTATCACTAAATTTTTATCTTTGTTTAACATTAGTTTAACCTCATCCTTTACTCCTCGTTATATCTCCATTATTTATATCACTTGTCTTAAAAAAATCTAAATTTTCTTTTAATCTCAAAACCTCTTTCACATATAGCATCATTTTATTATAGATTTTTAGTGAGTGAATTTACAACTTGGAAATTAGTTATAGTTAAATCCTTTAAACCTAATGATCTATAACTTAATATACGAAACAAGAACATAAGTTAATAACTCCAGTGGTATCCATCAAGCTATCTTCTTCCATATCCTCAATTGGATACCACTTTATATGTTCTAATGTCACTTTTTATCACCATATTTTGATTGATAGCATTGAATACTTTATATAAGTCTTTTACACCACTTGAATTTCAAATCTAACTCTATACCACATGAACTCTTTCATTACTATTTATACTTTCATATTTAACAAGAAATGACCCAATTTGTTCAACACATCAACAATGGTCCTCACCAAAGTGTCCACAACACTATCCCCTTGATCACTATGAAATGACCCAATTTGTTCAACACATCAACAATAGGTTTAACTCCTAGTCATCCAAAATCTCGACTACCAATTCAAACACAGACCTAAATGGAATGATGTATACCACACTCAAGAAATGAAGACATAAAAAGAAACATTAAAAATCAATAAAATGCATAAAAAAGAAACATGTGAAATCAAGGAAATTTTAGGACATGAAAATGTGTGGTGGAAACTATGTGCCATAAATGTTACATATACAAACCAACTATTTCCATTTTTGTTCAACACATCAACAATACAACTACTCAGGGTCTGATGATTCATTGTCACCCTCTTGACCTTCATTTCCACTTTGTGATGTCACCTGTAAGAACATTATATTGAAAATTAAATATGGTTGCATAAATATATTAAAACTTAAAACCAATGAAAGTTAGCAAACTAAATGATTTTTATTTTTTGTGATTTACCTGCATGCCACCACTCGATGCACTCCCACAGAGGGCATATCTGCTCATCTGTTGATGTATTTCAGTCAACTATTTCTGCAATATAGATATTTGATCCCCCTACTGGTGAACTGTGTTTCGTAAAGAAACAATCTCTTTCTTAGAATCTCCGGGTATGGGCTGACTAAAGTCAGGAGTAGATGCAGCAACTATCCCTAGTGGCCTGCTAAAAACCTCATATGGCATGGGTCCCAAACCCATCCCACGCACTCTCCCAGGATGCTCCTTCCCAAGGACTTTAGCAACCGGGTCATCCTTGGAGATAGAGTAGGAATGCGCAGGATTGGCATCCCATAGTTCTTTAATTTTGACCTATAAATCAAATATCAATATATATTAACACAGTAAAAACTAATAATAAGTTATTATGATAAAAAATTGACTTCATACCCCAACTTCTTTAGCAGGCTCATTAACAAAACAACCATCTGATTTCTTGTGAAAATCCAACCACAGTTCAGTTCTGGATGCTTCATGGCCTAAACTCTGTGACTGCATTAATCAAAGATAAATCAATAATTCAATATATTAAACAGATAATATTTTCTTATAAATATTTAAACTAATTAAAATATTACCAATGTCATTCGACTTCTAAAAACCTTTTTGAGCCCGCAGTGTGTGGGATGAATTGCTTCGCTCAGTTTGACACATTCTGTCTTGAGAGATCCTGAAATAAATAAAATGAAATTTAATACTGATGTATTAAATGTCATGTCCTTTTCATATACATGCATAAATGTAAAATGAGGATAATATAATAATATATATATTTCAATATCATCCGCTTCTGATCCTGATTCCTATCAACAAACACTTTCCACTGCTCTTTCGATACCCCACTGGGTAGCTTCTCATACATTTGCAGCACGGTCAATGAAGCATCATTGACATCACACCACAATCTCCATTTAAAATCCTTCCACTTCTTATCTAGATTTTTCAATGTCAACTTCTGTGCTATCACATCAGCAATGGTAAAGTGGAAGAACATTTGTATACATAAATTAATTTTGAACATATTAGTAACATGACATTCAATTAAACCATAATGTAATAAATTTACCTTAATTTAAAAATAAAACACTTCATTTTTCTAGCTTGGAGGAATATGTCTCCAATCGTCATATGAAATGGTAAGGGAAATGGACTCCGCTGCCATCTGGCCTAGAATCTGGCCAAGTAACCCTACGGCATCATCTGTAGGGACCCCGTAAGAATCAAATGGCACCACAATCTTCTCGAAATTCAGATACCTAACATCTGAACTTTTTATGTTTTTCTCCACGGTTGCATTTTTGTCATCTTCAATGAGAAAAAAATTAGTATAAACAAAATGCAATAAATTTATTTAATTAAAATTTATACCTATGACAGTGACACTCCAGTATGTCTGGGATGAACTGGAAGGGGCGTGTCGCTGCCCCACTGCTGAGGTTCCTAAAGGGGGAGTCGATGACTCAACCTCTATTGGGACATCCAAAGATAGTGCGAGAGATGGTGCAGGGGGAGATAGTGCAGGGTTGTCGGCAGCTGGTGCCTCAGATGTCGTGGGGAGGGAGCCAGATGGATCGTCATCTGTCGCATAACTAGATTAAATAATGTACCGCTTATTCCTTGGTATTCTTTTCATTTAATCAAATAAAATTAAGTTCAGAATATATATTTCAAAAAAATTATGCAGAAACAAAAATTAAAAATGATAATAGATGGAGTACTAATAAACAAAATATATATAACAATGATAACGAATGACTACAGAAATGAAACAAGTGGTTACTGAATAAATAAATAATTGTAGATACAATCATTTTCTCCTTTAATCATGTCATTTTCCTGATCCATTGCTTCATCCACTTCATTCATCCTTGCTAGACTAATATTTTCAATATCATGATGGACAAATAATTCTACTTCCTGTTGCTGATTAAATTCAATTTCAAAGGTCAAATTTTCCACTTAATCACCCATATCATACAAATCTATTTGTATTACGTGATCAACTACACTCCACCCTTCATCGGCAACATCATTCACATAATATACAATTTTTTCTTGTGATTCTAAGATATATGGATCATGTAGTTCATGATCACAAACATCCATCAAGCGAGAGAAGTTCACAGAAGTAAATTGCAAGGAATCTATTTTAACACCTCTGATAATATCGACCCATTTGAATTTGAATAAAACTACCAAAAAATGTATGTGGTAGTTTAATTAAATAATATCATGTAGATTTCTATAGTATTCCACTTTATCAAATGTATATATACCACTATTCTATGTTCTCAAACCCACTTCTCGATCGATTGTACGAAATCTAAAGTCATTCACATTATAAGCGTCAAACTTTCTAACTTCTTTTAAAGGACCTCTAGCAAGAAACTTCAAATCTTCTAACACCTCTGCTCGATTATCAGTATTCATGATCTAAAAAAAGAAATATACTTTTTTATATTTACAAAATTTATGTGTCAATCTAATATTCATATTTATTGCATTATTTATGAACTTACATGTCGTGCAAACCATTTTACAAGGTCTTTATTAATAGCTTTCATTATATCTTTCTAATTTCATGTTCGGCCTCCCATTTGTCTCTCTTTTTGTATCCTCAACTATTCAATAAATGGATCTGCAATTTCATTATTTAGCAGCACATATCTATGTGCCTGTAATAATTCCAATTCAGTCAGTGTCACATTTGAGGTCCTCCCAACTGATCGGCCAATAGCAGGAAATATTTTGGATTTATGATGTATTTGAGATAGATTTGATGTGTCGTCAACACGTCCAACTCGATTAAATCTTGTCTCAATATCATCCAAGTATCGAGAAAAAAAGGTAAGACACTCCTCAGGAATATATCCTTCAGCAATTGAGCCTTTTGGTTTTGCTTTATTTCTCGCGTATGATTTAAAATTCCCAAGATATCTGTGAAATAAAATAAACATAATTATGCATTTAATTAAGTACCAAAAATTGTTTACTTAACTAGAAAACATATAAATAAAGTACCTCTTAATTGGATACATCCATCGATAATGAACGGGGCCTCCTAATTTAACTTCCTCAACTAAATTCATAGTTAAATTCATTATTATAGAAAAATGGACGGAGGAAATATCATATCCATTGCGCAAAGGGTCAACACAAACCTCTCCTGGAGGTTGTCAAGCTAAATTGGATATAGAGATTTCTCACATAGTTTTCTGAAAAATGTACAGAACTGGAGTACAACAGTAGTAATTTTTTATGGTAATAATGTACGCAATGCCAATGGTAGTAACTATTGTAACAAAATATGTGAATTGTGGCTTTTCAATCCATGTAACTTATGATTCTTCAAGTAAAAACACCTTGAGATGTTACTTGAATACCCATCAGATACCTTAACATTATTTAACATTCGAAGGAATGTATCTTTATCCCTATTTTTCACTGAAAATTTTGACGGCGGATACTTTTCATTCTCATCTGGACAAAGATCGCCTTTTATGTTCATTGCTTGTAAGTCATTGCGAGCATTGAGAAGATCCTTTGACTTTCCATGCTCATTAAGAAATGTGAAAATCAAATTGTCACATACATTCTTCTCAATATGCATCACATCAAGATTATGCCGCAACAAATTAAATTCCCAATACGGAAGTTTGAAGAATATACTTTTTTTCTTCCATTGTTACGTTCCAGTTTCGCTTGATGATGCACTTCGGACCCATTTTCCGCTATCATTAAAATGATGAACCTTCCCAAATTCTGTTTCAAAATTTTCAAGTTGTGTCAATATTTCAAAACCATTTAACAACTTTGGAGGTGGTCTACAATCAATGGAACCATTAAATTTTGATCTGTTCAGCCTAAATCTATGAGATGCATCGAGAAATATTTGATGACACAAGAAGAACCATTTTCTACTATGAGGTATCCATTTGGACTCAAAATCAAAGTTACAAATGGGACAAGCCAAACCCGTGTAAGTGTTGCAACAAGATAAATTCCCAAGCTCAGGGAAGTCACTAATGGTCCACATTAAAGCATCATGCATTTTGAACATTGTTTTATAAGAATCATCAAATGTCTCAACACCATTTCTCCATAACTCCAGCAATTCATCAATCAAAGGCTACAATTATACATCAATATCATTTCCAGGCATTTGTTTTCCAGGAATAATCATCGAAAGGATAAAAGATGTTTGTTGCATACACATCCACGGAGGTATATTATAAGGGATCAAAACAACTGTCCAAAGTCTATAATTGGTACTCAAAGTCCCAAATGGGTTGAATCCATCAGCAGCCAATCCCGATCGAACATTCCTAGGATCAGCTGAGAAATTGAGATGTAATGAATCAAATGTCTTCCGCAATTGGGAATCTAGTGGATGTCTCATTAACCCATCATTTTTATTATCTACAGAATTCCACTTCATGTGTTCGGCAGTTTTCGATGACATGAATAATCTTTGCAATCGAGGCTTAAAAGGAAAGTAACGCAAAACCTTTTCAAGTGTGCTCCTTTTCTTCTTCTCCATGAAATTATGTTCATTCAGACTTCCAACATCACCCTTTTCCTGCCATAGAGAAGAAGAACATTTCTTGAAATTCTGTCTACTTGAATCCTCTCCCCGATAAAGCATACAATAATTGGGACACACATGTATTTTTTTATAATTCAGACCAAGCTTGTTAACAACTTTTTTCATATCATAAAAAGATTCTGAGATTTTTGATTCAAGAAATGCATCACGAATCAATTCCAATATCATGGACATTGCCTTATTTGTAATTCCACATAGACATTTGATTTGGTATAACTTTAGCAGAAATGAAAGCTTTGAATATTTTAAACACCCACTATACAACTCTTGATTTCCATCATCAACTAAATCATGAAACGCATTTTCCTCAGTGAAGTTTTCTCTTACATTTGCCTCCACAGAATCAAGAGGAGTATCCAATGATATGTGACAATCTTGATCTTCCTGTGTTACATTTTCAAAAACATCACTTGTCACGTTGCAATTTGTAGCACCCTCTTCTGGTTGTTCTGATATGTTTTGATGCTGATAGTGGTGTCTTGTAGTGCCGAATGCATCATTTATTAGGTTTTGCATTTCATTTTCCATTGTAGATGAACTTGGGACCTCATTCTGAGGATTAACATCAGTTCTCAATCTTTCTGTAACGTTCGATTCTCCATGCCAAATCCAACACAGATATTGAACAGGGAATTACTTCAGTATTAAATGTTCATAAACCTCATATCTCTTTAACCATGTTCTAAATTTACATTTAGGACATGGACATTTTATTATCCCTTTAACGGATCGATTAGAAATTGCAAAATCTAAAAACTCATTCAAACCCTTAACATACTGAGGTGTGTTCCTCGGTAATGTGATCCAACTTTTATCCATGTATATCACAATGTTACTACACAAAAAACAAGAAATTTCATAAAATAGCATTAAAACAATGAATAAATATATTCAAAAAAGTAATCATTAAAAAAATCTAAATGAAAACTACCAAAAATCGAAAAATAATTTCAACAATCAAAGGTCCCAAAACCACACCTCCAAAAAATTATCAAACATGAGAAATATTTTATAACCCCATCATCAAAAAACAAATAATGATGAACAAAATTTCCATAATAGAGAAAAATTCAAGGATATATCAAGAAATGGATCTCAGAATTCCTCAAAGTCCCTAAACTGGAAACAAAAAATGGATGAACTCTTTCTATAAGAATGGGCCTTTTCATCATGTTATGGTTCATCCTGTCTCTACTCCTTGCACATTGAATTCTCTTCATTCCCACTATTAATTTTTTGCATACCTGAAAAAACTAAGGAATGAACAACCATCGATTTCCAAGAATATTTAGCTTCCATTCACATGTCCCTAATGACAACCTCCAAAATGGATGTTATGCCCAAAGAAAGTAGAGATGTACCAAGGTCTGGTTTAATACCATCACCAAAGAAATGATCTTTCTCATAATTAATGACCCCTATATTTGGAGAATATATACCAAACTTTTAAAGGTTATTGACATAATCCCATACTGATATGTCACTAATAAAAAGTCTCATGATCTCAGTCTATTTCTCTACATTCATTCCCTTAGGAAATAACCATTAAAAAAATCAATCCTGATGAGATTCCAATTCATACATTCATGATGTTAAGAAGGTACCATTGACTCCCACAAGACTCTACTGAAACTATAAATCCGGTTCTAAAAAATTCTCACCCAAAAAGTATCAGATTCCCTAAGATAATTGAGGATCACCTCAATTTGTTCCAACTACCTAACTGCTTCCACTGACCCTTGAAAAGCACTTAATGAAGGAAGATAGTGATTCAAGAATCCTATGATGGTGTCCGAGATTGAAAATGATTTAACATCAACAAATCAACACATATTCTAGGTCGGAATAAGAACTAAATAATCCTTTTTTAAAATTACAGTGGACAACAATAACATCTAAATGAACTATATCAATTAAATACTCAAAATAAATCCTAATTATTCTATATGAAAGTAAGAATAAAATACAAAAAAAAGTATAAATTAAACAAGGAACACACTAATGAAACCAAAATTACTTTTTGTTTTAAACCACCATTTTTTATAATTAATTATGAAATACCACCTCCAATAAGTGTGAACCTCATTTGGAAAATACAGATTGGAGAGGAGTTGAAACAGGATAATAGGGGGATAAATTGTGATGTAAATTCTTTGGCTTTCTGGGATGGGTGTCTAGGTGCAAACCATGAATACATTTTTGAAACCTGAGAACATGTATATGAAATAGGATAATAGGGGGATAAAAGAGTGATCTCTAAAAATTTCCAAATCTAGACTCAAATGACTCACATGATTCTCCTCGGTTTAATATTAAACCAATATGTCAAACTCAAATACCAATAAAATGAATCAGGATAATCATGGAATATAATGTTTTTCAACACTATAAAAATTATGGGATCATTTGTTAGACTAAAAGGCATAGAAATATACTTTTAATTTCCATACCTACTCTGGAAGAAAATCTCCAATATATCAAACTCTATTATTCTTAGCTAGTGAAAACCAGAATGGTGATAAATATTTGAGAACTAGTTATTAACTTTCAATTGATCAAACATATCACCATTCTAAGGCAATATAAACTTATTCCTTACTATGACTCTATTCATATTTTAGTAATCATTAAAAAGGTGAAGGGTTCCATAATATTTATTCACAAAAAACAAAGTCATTTCCCAATATTAAAGGCTTGGGAGAATAAATCATTAATCAGATACAGTAGGTTTATCAGAACACATCATAAAGGAAAGAACATAGAACATGAAATAAATATATCCCTACCATGAAGAATGAATGTCAATATATACATTCCTATGTGCCTATCATGATGCATGAATGCTCATTTAACACCATTATGGGCTATGAGTATAAATATCAAGAATCAAAATTCGTCACTAAACAATACCATCACACAAAATACAAATCACTCAAGGTGAAATAACATCAAATTTTTCAATAAAATAACATAAGAACCAATCTTGTCCATATGAACACATATTTCCCTAATACATTGGCTAGATACTCCTATTTAGAAGATCATTGCTATGTCTTGACACATCCTAGTATCTCTTATACCTTTCCACAAGTAGTAATGTAATATAAATTAAAACATGATTCTTTGATACCACTTTGCTACATCCCCCAATCCATCACCCTCTCATGTGGCCAAATCAGGTTTTTTATGGGACCTCATGCATTCCTACCCATATTCCATAGGTCATTGACTAGAAATGAGTGTGATATTTATAGTGGGGAGACCATACCCTCGGGTATGTAGTTATATAGAAGTGGAAAAATCAACATAAATAACTATAATAAAATAAATATTCGTAGAGAAAACCATATAATAAAACATGTAAACAAAAAAATCCAACTAAAGAATCCAATAAAGAATAATGGAATAATGTAATGAGATGATGTAATTAAAATGAATTTATTGATGGTTTTAATATAGAGTAAAAGACTATGTGTTTCAAATACCGACAGAAAAGTCCACTATCCCAATCCCCATTTCAATCCATTCTCCAAAATCCAACCCATCCTATATGAAAAAAATTAACAAAAAGGTCTCTTTACCTTTTTGAATCCTACATCCATGCAATTTGCTAGGGTTTAAAATGTTGAGATGAGTAGGTTGTGAGTAAAACTTATTAGTTCAACACCATTATTCATTTAAAAACTATTGGATATATATTGTACACAGTAAGGGGATAAGAATGAATATTAATTAATCAGTCAACACACTACACGAATCATCCTAATATAGAACCATGTCAGATTATCTCTGATCTTATTACAAAACCATGTCAACAATAATAATAAACCATGCAAAAATTAAAAAACTGGGAATATCCCTTTATATAAGTGTTTCATCCATTGGGAATAGCCATATATATAATTATTTCAACATGTGTCCATTGGAATAGATCACTATATTTGCATCTCATCATATATATATTGGAATAATGTGCTCTATAAGAATTTCAAACCTCAGGGTTTCTTATAGGTCGCCGGGGAAGTAGAGTCGTCGGGGTCGTGGGGTCGCCGGGGTCGCCGAGGTCGTGGGGTCGCCGGGGTCGCGGAGTCGCTGAGGTCGTGGGGTCACCGAGGTCACGGGGTCACTGGGGTCACGGGGGGCCGGGGTTGTAGGGGAAGCGGGGGGCCGGGGGAATCTGGGTGAGGAGGGTCGGGGTGGGGGGAAGGGTCGGGCTGTTAAAAAAACAATGTTTCGTGGTGGTTTATTATAAACCACCGTGAAACCTTTTTTAAAAAAGGTTTAACGGCGGTTCCTAGAACCGCCGCTAAACAGCGGTTTTGTTGTAGTGTAATTTTTATGGGAAATTTTATATTTTATATGGGTTTCTTGGTGAATCCTATAAATAACCCAGTGGTTATTTCTTGGGAACAACCTATAAATGCATTTAAAATTCAGAACATCCAAGGATAAGTAGATATTAGAGATATTTTTTATAAAATATCAATTAATTCATCTCAAATGACATATTTATCCCATTAGGATTTCACATTTTAATTGATTTAAAGGTGTCATGGAAGATCTAAAGAATTGAAAGTGAGATTGACTTCAAATCCTCTTATAATTCAACTAGAACTAGGTTTAGGCTACAATGTTTTCATCAATGCCAAAGGCATGGGATTAGGATTTATTCTGATGTAGGGGAAATAAGTGGTGGCAGGTGGCTCTCCCTGACTATGCCTTCCTAAGTTGGTTATAATGATGCAAACACTCAAGACATGGTATAATTATCTCCTCAGTGATTGGTTAACTATGTATTCAAATTATAATAGTTTGAAGTATATTTTCACCAATGGAGACCTAAATTTTCTATAGAGACACTAGGTAGAGTATCATCAATATTTTTTTTCGTTATTGAATATACACCTAGGAATCTGAATTTGTATTATAAAGCACTAGTTAGGAAATTTTTGTTGGAAGATTTGAAGGAATTAGTGGAGAAGTGGTCTTTGATGAGTTTGTTCATTAAGATGAGTTTGGATGTGGATGTGGTTGATAGGTATGTATTCCAGCTTTTGATAATATCAATTCATCACTTGATGATTGGATTATATATGGGTAAGAAATGTACATTTAATTTCATAATTTTAGATGGTGAGAGAACAGGTGACAAGTCCTGGTCTCTATATGGTGTCTTCGGTTTCCAAAGAAGGTTGGTTGTTCTGTATCTCTGAGAAAAGGGTTGATATATATTGGAAAACAATCTAGTTAGTCTATTCACCCTATGATTATAAGTATATACCATGATTAGAGACTTTAGTGTTGGTGGATAAGGATGAGTCATTTAATTATAGACTTCAAGTCACGATGCATTATTTATCAAAAGATTAAGGTAGATAACCAAATACCTTCCATGTTGTTATAATCATTACCAATTATTTCATAGAATTGGGAAAACATATCCAAGGACTTATTTTATGTTTTACCATGGACCCCTAGTGAGAGATATTGATTTGGGTAATCATTGATTAACTTAGAATATCAAGTTGTTTCCTTCTAGTTAAGGAGTTAGGGAAAGTGGAAGAACATCATCACCTATTTGTTTGTGAGATTTTGAAGTTCCATGAAGTTCCTTCTATAAATATTTCTAACAATAACCCATTTTTTACATTCATTTTTTGTAATGGTTTGAAATGGGTGATGTGTACAGAACTTATGTAAATCATGGATTATCACTAGAAGAATGAGTGAGAGACTAAGCATTTCATTAAGATTTTTTTGGATGTTCTTTAGGTGTACATGATTGATTTTAATGGTTTTTGGTAGAATAATCTACATTTGGTTTCGTATTCTTTATCAATACTTGTTAGAGTTATATTAAAATGTCTCTGTTGGAAGTATTGTATGGGCATTCATGTAGATCCCCCTTATTCTTAGTGGATTTGGAAGAATGATATTTGGTTGGACCGAGCCTTTTTTAGGAAATGATGAAAAAATTACTTTAATTCATAGGATTCTTATGATAGCTCGTAGTAATCATAAATACAAGGTGTACTGTTATTTTCACCCATTGAAGTTTGAGGTGGGTGATTAAATTTTTCTCATGTTATCAACTTTTTTGGAACCTTGCTGTTTGGGTATGCAAGGTATTTCAGCACTGAGGTTTTATATCACTTTCGATATCATTGCATGACATGGGATGATAGATTATCAGTTGGACTTTTCATATCAATTTACATCTATGAATGATGTGTTTCATGTTTTCTAATAGAGAAGGTATCAAATAAATCCTTCCAATGTGATGGAATGGGAGGATAATGATCTTGATTTTGATAAAAAATTTCTTTAACATCCAATACAAATTATGGATCACCAGGATAGGGTGTTATGATGTAACCCAATTACATAGTTATGTACACTATGGTAGTGTAGGTAACATATCCATGAGACATGGAATCAAGAATCACTAATTATGTATTAGTTTCCATATCTTTTTACAATTCTATAATCCCAAGATCTTTTGGGGGGAATCGTTTATTTAGGGTAGAATTATAACATCCCAAACTCTTCTTTTAGGTATGTTATTATTTGGTTAATTGAGCTCTTCTTTTAATTTTGAGAAACCTCAAAGGTTTTTTTTATTCTTAATGAGTTGTTTTTTATTTTTTATAATTCAAAATAGTCTTGATCGTTCCTTGTTCCAAGATTTTTTGTACCTCTGTGTTCCATGTGTAAAACGACAATTCCAAAATTCAATGAGTATGGTGGTCCTTCCCATGGACTACTAGGGGTATCTCATTCCACCAAATAAATGAGGGATCCACCAAGGAATGGTTCAGTTGTAGATAGGATAAAATCTATCAATTATACACCTAAGTGTGTCATAATAAATTTTATTGGGATTTTAAATTTTAATATGCCTAAAGGATCATTTGAAATTTTAGGGTTGTTACTCCAACCATTTACAATTTTAATGTAATGGTCATAATTATTTGATTAAATGGGTTCCATATAATAAATTGGTTATTCAATCCCATTTGACATATATTTTATATTTATCATGTTCTAAGAATAGTTTTTGAGAATTTGTATCATATTTAGTAGTAGCTTAGGGTGAATCAATTGTTCTTTATATTTTTTTTTATTGATCAAGGTTCACAAGGACTATATCTCATCCACTTACACTATCAAGTTTAAGGGAAAAAATTTTATTTATTCTGGAGGTATGTGTCTATATAAAACTGTATTATTGATTATTTTACCTTGTGTGCCTATGAAATTCTTTTGGTTTTGTTTATTAAATTCATTAGTCTAAAATATATGAGGGTTTAGTTCTAATATTAAATAATTGGTATCTTGGTAAAGATTTTTTAAAGGGTACAAGGTTTAAAATATATTTATGTACTTCATTTGTTTTATGAATTACATTAGAAAATGGTTTTTACTCAAAAGTGGATTTTTTAAAGAATTAGAGTGGTTATTCTTTTGTTGTAAATTTTTTTTAAAAATTGTGAGCATGGTTTGTATATTTTTCTGAGAAATCATGGAACATGGAAAGATATAGAAACCCTGGGTGAGGACATATGTCGATGATATTGATAGATCATAGTCAGAGTAGATATAATTAGGATACACTTTCCATCATGTTACTAGTCCTTTTTTCCCTAGTTATGTGTTCCCATTATATAGAGCCCAATTTTGTTTTATAAATATCATCTTAACATGTGTAAAATATTTTATATTCTAACATTTTTATCTTCTAGGATATGAATTTTATGATTAATTTACTATATATTTTCACTTATGTTAATAAAAATATTCTTATTACTTTTAATATAGTCTATTTTAATAAAATCCAAATAATTATTAATCTTGGTGTTCTCAAATGAAATGGATTTATATTTTTTTTAATATATAGATATCTAATGACTATGGATTGAAATTTTATATATTCTTGGTTTTATCCTCCCAAGTTTTAGTTCTCAAAACCTATTTTTCCTTTAGATGTATGTAGATTTATTTTTTTGGGTATAGATAAAGGTAAGATTACCACATAGATCATTGGTTTACCTTAGTTGGTGATTTATTCATAGTCGTATGGGATGATGGTGATCTATGTTCACATGAAGATTTGGATTTATCTTCGATCATTACTTTGTTTTGTTTTCCTACGTTTATTTTTTTATCATAGTTTTTATGTGTTATATTTATGTCATTTATAATGTAAATTTATGTTTTATATATTTTTTGGTTTACATGAGGCCTATTTTAGTTCCTCTATTGTTTTCCACCTTTCTTTGAACTATCTTGGGTGATGAATAGTGTATATTTGGGCTAGGTTATTACAAAAGTCCCGGATCAAAGATAAATAAGGTTGTAAATTCTTGTGATACACCACCAATCTAAGATATTCAAAGATATTAAACTTCCCCACAAACCTAAGAGTGAGATTCTATTTATTTTTGAATCAATGTTGAACCAATAGGGGAAATACATTCAACAACACCTGATCACTATCCTAAAACACTAATGGATGATATGTTGATCCTTATAAAACTTTTACTAGCTTTGATCCATGACTAAACATTGATGAACAATCTATATCATAAAAATTTTATCCCAAACCAAACTTGATCCACCAAAGGAAGATTCACCAACCTTGAACCAACATATAAGAGAGCTATAAATGTTTTTATAAAAAGTTTTAGAAGGATTCATTTTTAATATAGACTATTAGTTGTTATTATCATAAAATTATACAATCCCTAAATAGATATCCCAAGAACCTTTTATGTATGAGAAAAAAGGTACAAATAATATATTCTAGAATATTATTTTCCATTTTTATCATCTTATATATGAAGGGATGATATATAGTTCTCAACCCATTATCTTCTAGAGGCCCTTCCAAAACCATGATGTAATGACCCATCTTTTCAAAGAAGGTGTAAATCATTTTATTAAATTTGAATACCATAATCATCCCTAATAAATATGTATAATAAATCCAAAGAGGAAACGAGAGCGTATGGGGATCATTCGGAGACTGGAGCTCTAAAATGGGTAAAGAAACTGGGTTATATAGTTTGTCTGCAACCATGCGATCTAGGGCGCACGATCGTGTAGCAGATTACAGACATGGTACAAAGAAAATTTCCATAGTTTTTGAATGGTTAAGAAAATTTTTCACCAAACTATGTAGGGTTCCCCTTCCCTATAAACAACCATGCAATATTGGTGCACATTTTGAAAACCAGGCACCTAAATCGTGCGCTTTGTATTATTGGGTGAAATGATTATTTTTTCCTTTATTTAACCTTAAGAGATTATTTCATTTCTCCCATATTCCTCCAATGGATATCCAAGCCTCTTCCTACTCCTTTGATCTCCTTTTCTCCCAAATTCTAGGTATCAAGTTCACTTCTCAATCCAGTGTCCAATCTTCAATCCATCGAAAGATACCAATCTATCTCGGTATGCTGCCCTAGTATCTCAACTCCTATCAAGGTTAATATTGTCATCCATTATTCTATATAGTTTTAGGCTCATATACCCTATTTTTAGGTTATTGGACCTTTTCTTATATCTTACTCTTAAATTGAGGCCAATACTGAGGGAGGATTCATCTATGTCCTTGAGGTTGGTGGTCACTTTGTTTTCCCCTTGAGTTTTCAACATTTTGTAATTATGTTGTCGTGTCGTATTCCTTGCATTGTTAATAATTACAATTATATTAATTACTTCATGTATAATTGAACATTGTTGGTAGATACACATTTATTAAACCTTTTTTAGTAGTTTATAGTTTGAACATACCATATATGGTCACCCCATGGGTGTGACACCTAGAATTGGACATTTTGGAAAATTAGTTCAATTTTCTCAAAACTCAATTTAGATTTTAGATTATTATTTTTAAATGAAATTTTCATTTCTATATTAGTATTACATGTCACCTAATGCACATATTAGGTGGTTGTCCCTCTTATACTTGGAATTTCCCCAGTTGGAAATTTACTTAATGAACATGTCATCTTCTAAAATACCATTGAACCTTATGAATTGAGTTTACATGTGTAAATGAATTAAATGGTTTAGTTGTGTTAAATGGTCTTTGTGTGTATAAAATAGATTATGAAAATGGAACACCCACCTTTTTATAAATGAAATGGGTTATAAAGAAAGTGTTAAGCATGATGGATTCCCTACCTTTAATGAATCAAATGGTTTTAAATGGAATTACCCCAAGGGATGGTAAGTCTATGACCTATTTTTATGCTTTATAAAATACCTCATATGATGTGTAATGTTTTAATAGAAATAAACAGCGATAATGAATTCATAATAGTTTATCGCATATGCATAATATGATAAATGTGATTATGCCTCTTATATATATGTTCTATAAGAAATAAATGATTGGAGGTAATTCCCCATGTCAGTTATAATTATAATGAGCCCTTACAGAGGTTCTGATACAATGGTAAGGGGTATTGAGCATGGAAGATAATCACACTCCTTACATCAGGAGTTGAGTTCATGAAATATCACACCAGTGATACTATATGGGCATTGGGATGAGGTTCCACATTCCATGATTTGAGTGTTGACATGATGGATCACTCGCTATATTGAACATTGTTGTGTGGAATCTCATCCTCTTCTTGGGATGTAGGGAATGTACCCTTTGGAATGATATTATAGACTCATTAGACTGGTATGGATATGTGAGTTATGCCTCGATCAATCTAGCACTAGTATTCTAGGTATATGTCCATTAGACCTCCTCACGCACTAAGTTTATATAGGTGGATTTAATATAGAACTAAAGTATATATATTATTATAATTAATATTATATATTTAGTGATATGATCAGACACTTTCTAGCCATGTGCTGAATCAGGTAGACCCACCATGTGTCCTTTAGGAACCTGGGTGGGTGGTTATTTATTTATTTAGTGTTTCTTTAATTTCTTGCTTATATTTTAACACTTTTTAGTTACAAGCACTACTCAAATTTCACATAGAAACCATTGGTGGTGGCCTACTGAGATTTTTATCTCACACCGTACGCGATCTGCCTATGGTATTTGAGAAGAATATGTTTTTCAGGTATTTATAAGGGAAAGTGACCTACTATAGGTTATTAATTTTCTTACCTAATAAAGTATGGAAGAATATGATCGAACATGGGATTAAGATTCTTGGATCCGGTTTTTCCTTTTTGTCTTTTTACAGTTGTAATAACAAACATTTATCTGCCTATTTCTTTTTGGTATTATATAATTCCATGAATCATGTATCATAAAATTCCTTAGAGGATTTTGAGATTATTATTAATAGTTTAGTTATCTATTTCTTTCGTTTCTTAGTTATTCGGTTATCTATTTATACTTCTGTAGTTTATTGATTTTGATTATTTATATTATGATTCTGATGTTGATTATATCTATTTCTATCCATTGTGATACTCTGATATGATGTTATAGACACTCCATTATACCTCCTTTACACCCTCGCTACTAGTTAGCATCCTCTGGCATACGTGGAGGCACGCTTGAGGCCATGAGACCCACCGGCTCGGGGCACAAGTTAAGTGGATCTTGGGCCAGGATGTTAGTATCATAGAGATTTCATTCCTAAATTTTTATATAGAGAGAAATAGATTAGAGATTGGGAACACTTGGGAATTGGTCAAAATTATTTCTTGGGCGTCACGAACATATGTCTGGTGTAACATCTAAGTTTCCTTAATTATAATTGTTATGCTTTTTTCCTATTACTTTTGATATCATTTTGTTTTTGGGGGATATACTTGAATTTTGATGTAATTGATATTGGTGTTACTGAAATTATGATTTTTTTCTATGTCTTGATGAAATGATGGAAATGAATTAAATCATATATCATCATAAACATAGTATTATTAATAGGTAATGCATTTTTTCATGCCATTTATAGTTTTAACATGCATTATCATGTTTTATATTGATTGTGACTTGATATATATTGAATTGCGTTGAAGCATCTTGTAGGTATTGGAGAACATAATTGATACTTGAATTTTTTTCCTTAATGTAATAGTGTTTTACTAAATAGGTTAAAGTAAACACCTTAAGAATTAAATTTTGGCACATTGAGTTATGGACCATTGGTTACATGATCTAGAATGTGTTGAGGTGTGGGAGAAGTGGATTACATGTTTTGATTCATAAAGAGTATGGGCCCTTATGGATCAGAAAATTGTAGACCATCTGATTCAACCATTTTTAGTGTTTCAAATGTTTTAACAATAAAAAATTCAAAATGAATATGAATCCCAATTTGAAATAGTTATCTTATATATGTCGGATATAAATACTTGGACCCAAACCTATACTTTTTAGTGGGTGGTGGGTATCTATTATGTTCTTATGGATAGTGATGGTTTGTCCTACCTTCTAGACCTAGATTTTGAGTAGGCAGAGAAGTGTGATTGTTCTACAAAAAGTACCTATCCTAGATTCTTATATATAGTTATTATACATGATTAAATATTTTATTAGGCATTTGTTTATCATTTTAGTGTGATGACACCATGAGGTCCTCCTTTCATACACCCTAAAGGTAATGAAGACCACACAATTGAGGTAGTGGTATGTGAGCCTCCAGTGATTCCTCCTATAGATCCACCTATGGATTCTATTATTGTTCTAGATATGGGCATTGAATCCCATATTTGAGAGGGTTTTTTATGTATTATTTAGTCAATACAAGGTATAGTTCAACCTACCCCGAGTATGGAAGATCTTACTCAAGAGTTTTAGCAGCATCATCCTCCCACCTTTTCGGGGGATAGAGGACCTCATGATACATATTCTTGGATCAAGGATATCATATCTATATTCGAGAATCTATAGATGACTCAAGAGTGGAGTTTCAAATTATCTATATACATGCTTCATGATTATACTAAGAGTTCGTGGGATGTTATCTCCTAGGCAGATCAGTATCATCATATGGTCAGGATGATTTTTAAATGATCTTTTATAACTACTTATTTTCGCAGACTCAGAGTATTATCAAAGTTATAGAGTTCATGAACCTATAGTAGGGGAGCATGTAAGTTATGCTATACTCTTCCCATCTTAATAATATGTAGTTGTTCTCTCCTTCTCTAGCTACTGGTGATCTTAAAACTTCCAAGAGATTTGAGGATTAGTCAGTCTATGTCATCTGATCATAGGTCAACGTGTTTAGCTTGACTACCATTTCTGGAATCTTCAACCATCCCCTAATAACATAGTAGAATTTTTGGGATACAGAATGTGAGAGTAAGGGTGGTTTGGAACCTCGGGATTCTAGTGGTTCTTATTATAGTTTAAAGAGGTGTTTTGAGACTAATCATATAGGTATAAGTAGTTAGTATACTCACAAAAATAGTTTTATTATCTGTCATTAGTGTGGGAAGCCTGGACACATCATGTCTTAGTTCCTATGGTATCCAGTCGAGTGCAGAAGTTTTGGAAGGATGGGGAATCTTCATCGTTTCTTTAGGTTTTTTACTATAGATCCTAGTGAGTGGGGAAATATACCTACTCCTCTTCTAGGAGCGATGCCAGTAGGATCATATCAGGAATGAAGTAAGAATACCATCAGTCAACCAGGTTGAGGTGGAGGGTGAGTTAGTGGGAGACAAAATTATCATTCTCATTTCCAGTAGAGCGGGTTTTCTCAATGAATGTAGGTAGTGACTCAGGGTTGTAGTGCAGGCCAGCTTCATGATGTATATCCTATACTATAGGAGAAGAGTGTTATACCTTCTATTTTTTGAGGTATTATTCCAGTTACCTTCACATTAGTCTCCTCTTTACTTGACATAGTCGAATATCACTAATTCATATCTGAGACTATAATATAAAGTTTGGGCCTCTATGTTGAACACTTCCATGGCATTATGTTTCTAGACACATTCCTTGGTATCCTTTCGAAGGGTGTTCTCCATTGTAGGGATTTTTCCCTTTTGGTTGGTGTTTTCCTTTTCATATGGAATCTCTGCATCCTTGACAAGATGGTCTTTGATGTAATCATGGTGATGGACTGGTTAGTTACCTATGAAGCCCACACTGATTGTTATCATTAGAGGGTGACGTTTACATCACCATTGGGTGGTTGGAATGTGCATAAGGGTGAATTTTATGAGAAACCTTCACGATCAGGACCCAAGAAGCAGAGGTTGGGTAATGTGAATGCACAAATCGATAGTCTTTTCTTAGATAACTAGGGGTTACAACCCGCTATCTTTCCTCCATCAGTGGATCACTTTAGATATTTCTTTCCTAAAAACTTATCTAGTCTACCTCTGGTATGAGAGGTAGAATTCACCATTGAGATTATGTTTGGAGAAGCACCAGTGACCATTCCTCCTTATAGGATGGCCCCTAAAAAGTTTCTGGAGATCAATAAGTAGTTGGGTGGTCTAGATGCTAAAGGATTTATACACCCTAGTACATGTACTTGTGGTTCATCAGTTTTTTTCACTAAGAAGGCAGATGGTACCCTCAAGATCTTGGTGGATTACCATCAGTTGAATCAGCTCACTGTAAAGAATCGGTATCCACTACCTAGAATAGATGACCTCCTTGATCATCTCCAAGGAGAGAAAGTGTTTTCCAAGATAGATCTAATGTTGGACTATCATCATTTTTGTTTCAAGACTTCATTCATACCTCACATTGAATTTAGATGTAGGTATGGTCTATATGAGTACATGGTTATGTCATTCAAACTCACGAACACACATGAAGTTTTCCTCGATCTTATGAATCGGGTATTCCACCCATATCTATATTTATTTGTGGTAGTATTTTTTGTTGATATATTATTTTATACACTCTCCGGACACAAACAAGTAACCCACATTGAGATCATGCTAAATATACTGAGAGAGCACTAGCTCTATGATAAGATCTGTAAATTCCACTTTTATATCGACAAATTCCACTTCTTGGGTAACATTATCTTAAAGTCAAGATTTTAAGTAAACCTAGAGAAAGTGAGAGTTTTAGTTTCCTAGGAGAATCCCAGGATCATCATTTATATTATGACATTATTGTCACTTTCTAGATATTATAGACTCTTCATCCCGGATTTTTCATGCCTAGAAGCACTTCTTAGAGGCTTGATAAAGAATGGTGTGAAATTCATATGGTTAGAATCCTATGAGGTGGCCTTTTAGGAGTTAAAAGTCCTTTTTATTTTATCACTAAAACTAATTCTGTTGGATATGGAAAGTAGCTATATTGTATATAGTGACGCATCAAATATTGGACTTAGAGTTGTTCTAATATAGGACAAGTAAATCATCGTGTATGGGTATTTTCAGTTGAGGCCTCATAAAAAGGAATTACCCAACACACAATCTCAAGCTTGTCGATGTAACGCACCGACCCCAGTTACCCAGAGTCGGTGCAGTATTTTAATACATTTGCATGATTACAAGGAATCAAGTCTCGAAGGACCGATCGGTTTAGCAGTCTTGGAAAATATATTACATATATTAACATTACATTACAATTTCAAACATAAAACACAGAATAAATAGTTCTTTGAGAATTCCATTATTCCCTTTAGCTTAACCCTACATATCAATCATAATACACTTCTTGGAATCCTGGGAAAAATAAAACATAAAAAGGGTGAGCTCAAACACTCAGTAAGGGTAAGAAATACAGCAAAAAATGGAATAAATATTAAGAATGGTGAATATTTAAAACCACATGCCTCAACCAATAATAAACATGAATACTTTTACATCAATAATATGATTTGAGTAAATAATGCCATAATAAAACATAATCATGGGTATTCTACTAGTCGAATGACAACATGAACCATCAATATTATTTCCATAATGAGGGAATGTATAATGCTAGACATTCTAAAACATTTTGTCAAGGCCTCGGCCAAGACGTCTAAAATGATTAAGGCCTCATCCAAAACCATAAATCAAATTGGGAAAAGGCCTCAGCCAATTCCATGTCTAATTGTCTAATGAGACCTACCGATGCATAGAGGATCTATAGAGGGCTCCACCCATCACTTACTATGTCCAATACATTCCTCATATGTAAAGGTTGAAACATAACATAAACATTTGTATAAGAACTAGGATACGAAATGTCAATACTTTAACCATAAACCATGAATGGTATAAAAATAACACATTCATAGTCAAACATATCACAAAACCTTCAATACAACATGGAAGTTTTGTATCATTATAAATCAACTTCAAAACAATATTAAAATCCATTAAAGTATTTTACATAGATATAAATTATTTGTAAAAATCTTTGATTGAAATATCCCTTTTCATGAAAACATTTAAAAGTCACACAATTTAGAAAGGAAGACATTTAAAGACTTTTTTGAATCAAAGTGTCCCATACCACTTAGAAACATTTTAAAGTAATTAACATTTTAAAAAATTCATGTGCCTTTAAATAAATACTTAAAACCATTTTAAAAACATTGACATTAATTAGAATGGTTTAGAATAATAAATCTTTAAAACATTTAATATGATGTTGACATAGATGAAATCAAAATTATTTGAGAGAAATATCTATTTTTTGAAATCATTTAAGAGTCACATAATTTTAAAAGAAAAAATTTACTTTGAAAATATTCTTATAATCTTGTAAGGTAAGCTTCTACAATTTTATAATGGTGGAAAATAGCCGCACCCGCTGTATAAGTTAAAAAAAGACATTCTTAACTTAATTTTGTCAAAAAGGATAAAAAGGACCTTGTTTGTAAAACTATGGAAATATTCCTTTGAAACCATTTTATAAAAAGTAAAAAAAGGGTATAAATGACTTTAACCCATATTCTATAAAATAGTAAGAATGTTTTGAAATACATGTTTAAGAAACATGGATGTGGATGATAAAGAGGTCCCAATAGATAATTACGTATAAACAACCTCGGATAATGAAGAGATTGTGAAATAAACCCTTACCTTGTACATTTTCTTGGTTTAGGGTAGGTTAACCTCCTTTATAATGGTGAAATAATTGTTATTAAATTATAAAAGATTCATATACATTAATATGATATCATATATGATCTTTTAACATTTCTTTGTTAATAATAACTTAGTATTATCGTCGTTTTGGGTGTTAACTTACTCGTTTTCTTTTATATGTTTTGTTACATAATCTGTGTTTGTTATGGATAGGTTTTATCTTATTCATATCCAGAATGATATCAAATCCTTAAACATTATTTTTAATCATCAAATGAAAATTATTCTTGAATGGATATGATGGGTAATGAATCTCATCGCGTTCGTGGAGACGGTAGTCTGTACGTACGCACGAGCGACAATATAATTATTTTGATATTAAAATAATATATAATTGAATGTTATATCATATATACAGAATCATTATCATGTTTTATTTATTATTTACATGAATTACACATCATTATTATACCCATCCAAATAATAATTTATTGAATAACAATTACACCACGACGTGGAGATGGTAAGCCGTACGTACGCACGTATGGTGACATGTCATTCAAGGGATGGATAGAATAATGAATTTGGTTGTTCCATATTTATAATAACATATCAGTATATAGAATATACTGAATTTATTATTTTAGAATGGAAAGAACAAATAAAGAAGAAGTGGAAGAAGAAATGAACTTGAAAGAGGGTGGTGAAAACATTACCTCTTCCTCAGGTTCTTCCTTTTGATTTGATCAAAAGGGCTTCTTAGGTTGGATTTCTGACTAAAGGAAGTCCTATAGGATTAAGGAAGTATAGTTGAGAGGGTATTTGGGCAGATTTTGGCTGAACTAAAAGGCTTTGAAGGTATGAAGAATTGGTTTTAAGTGGAGCCCTTTTATAAGGGGGGGAGGGGATCTTTAGGAAAAACTTAAAGTATTAATATATAATAAATTCATATTCGGTTTCTAATGGCTCCAAACTAGATTATTTAAAGTATAAGGTGGTTATGGGTCTAAATCCTTTCAACCATTAGATTTTAGACAGGTTTTGGTCACTATATTAACCTTATCGTTTAGTTTTAACTCTTAGTTAATTAGTTTGACATTTACCATGTCACTTTGTATTTTTATATTATATTGTTAATAAGCATACTATATACATCCAAGCGACCCCCAAGTGTTCCATTAATAATACACCTACCATTATATAAGTCCTTTGGCCTAACCTTATAATTTTAGGAATATAATATCAATTATCAATATAATATTTGTTTTAAAATCTCATTTATGTCAATTTTGACACTATTCAATAATTTATTTTTGTTAAAGTCTTAAAAGCATTATTAATTCGAAACAAATTCATTTAAGAAATCATAACAAGTCATATTAACCAATAAAATTCGTTTATGGCATCAAAACTTTCAAATTATATTTATTTTAACTTTTATAATACCAATTATTTGATTCTTTCATTAATAAAGAAAATATTGCATCATTATTGTGTCATAAATAAATTTAATTATTAAATGTCTAAAAATTATAAATAAAATAAAATTATGTTTGAAATATTTTTATCTTTCTAATGAATATTTATAGTCTAAAATATAACATGTATAACCCTATGTTAAAAAAATTTCTAAAAGATATATGCTTATGTCATTTTTGTATTTACTTTAACTTAATTAATATAAAGTGTCCTTATCACCTACAAGTGGCTCCATGGGGTCCCAAAATCGACTCAAAGATTCCCATGGTCGGATATGTATCAACCAATAGGGTTAGGACATGTTTTAGGGTAATTTATTATTATTATAATATTATATTTTACCCTTATTTACAGATTTACCTTTTAACCATGGTAAATAAAATATTTACCGAATTATTCAAAATGTCTAAAAATAAAAGTTAACTATTTACACAATTTGGAAATCCTGATTCCAAATATGGAATCCATTTTTATAAATTCAAAACACAGAAGTGGCAGAAATTAATTTAAAATTAATTTCCTCTATCAAAACAAAAAAACGTGTTTTTTAAGAAATAATAACTATCAAAAGATTGACACTTTTTCATGTCCGGTTTAATTTTGAAATTATGTCCAATGACCAACATTTTATTAAATGGTAAAAATATATTCTAAATATAATTTAAAACCACTCAAATTCATAATTCATCACCATTAATAATTTTGATTAAAAAAGTTGTTTTTAATTAAAATTTAGTAATTTTCACTATTCCTCAAAAATATAAAAGTTATCCGAAAGGTACCAAAATTTCACCCTAGGGTAATTTCGATATTCAGAATCTAAAAATGAAGTCCATTTTGAGAGATAAAATTTATAAAATTTCAAAAAATGGGTATTACTATTCATAACGGCTACTTTGATTGGTCATGGTGTGTTAGAATCTCGAAGTTGCTTACAATGCAAGCTATTGCATTATTCAAAGGGAAACGTACCGTGGAAGCTTGGGGTGTTACATTCTCCCCTTCTTCATTAAATTTCATCCTTGCAATTTTAAATTGTTCTTCGAAAATAAACGTTTGAAAATAGAAAATATCTTTGTGGGAAAACCCACATCGAAAATTAGGTTAATAACATTTAGTCTTAATAAGAGGAAAAGGGAAATGAAAGCATCACCACCAAATTATGATCTCTATTAGGAGGAAATTGGTGGAAATTAGAGACATATAATTGGAGGAAAAATGTAAATATTTATAGGTAGTTATTGAGGTCATCAATTACAAACAAGTGTAAAATTGAGGGCCTTAAATTCATCAATCTATAATGATTTAAAATACCATCAGTTCAACAAAACATATGGTATTATGATAACAAATTTTTTTTTAAGATACCTTCACTAAAGTATAAGAATTAATTTCTTCATAGAATAAGATAAGAAGAAAAATATATACTTGACAAGTAAAGTCCCATCCTTTAACTAATTTCTACCACAAACTCATCTTTCACACTAAAAGATAATAGAACTTAAAAATAATATTCTATTTATCCTATTCGTATAGGGTTCGAAAAAAATGAATTTATAATTCATATACCAGATTTTTTTTAAAAAAAAAAGACTACATTATTCAATCCAGGACATCACGTGGGCCAGTGGTAGGTCATACACCCTTGTCGCCCTTCGGTTGCGGGTTCAAGTCTCGCCGCCTTGCCGGATGTGACGGGTTGCCGCCTGACCTCCAGGTTGTCCTTTTATGGCAATCCAAAAATAATATCAAACTAGAATTATCATAAATACTTATGTCCAAACTCACAGTCCAAATTTTATAAGGAAGGTAAACACAGTGATGATCATTTTTTCAGCGTAATAACATGTGAACAACTTCATCATTTATTCTTTTAAAACACTGCAACATCCTGAATTACCATAAAACCTTATTGATTACATTCATGATCCCTTATTCCTTATAGAATACTGGATATACTCCTTCTATCAAAAAATGTTGTAAACTCCAACAATGATGGAATATACAAATCATTAATCAGTTTCAAGGTAGTCAAGAATATCCAATATAATTTATTCAAATCAACCATATCTTATTCCAAAATCACTACCTCATTATTGGGACCATATTAAGGATTACCTTTTCATCAACCATGTATTTTACCAAAAGTGTCGCTTACTATTTAAGTCACTTTTCTTAGAACCATATAATCTCAAATCCTCAATAAAATAGTACTATAGTACAATCCTTATTTATCTCCATAATTCATATAACCAGTATATTATTGAAAAAACACTCAAATGAAATAATCCTAAAATAAAAACATAAGAACACTAGTCATTATTCTTCATCTGAGGTAGAATCATAACTTTATTATTATCCAATAGCATCATTTGGGGCATACTCTGATGATTTGGACATTGGTTCGCATAGTGTCCCATCTCTTTACAGATGAAGCATTGTACATTTGAAACCTTTTTCTGACCCTTACAGTCACGTACTTGGTGTCCTTTTTCTCCACACTTATAACAAACTCCCATTCCCTTCAGGAAAGTTCCAGGGTGTTTCTTCCCACAGTTATCACATATGGGAAAATCCTTCTTTACCTTCTTCCCTTTATCTATCCTTCTCTCTACCATCCTTTTCTTCTTTGGCTTCCCTTCAAATCCATAGGACTCCTAGAATTATTTACTTATCTTATCAATACACGATACTATTTCTTCATACGATGACAATACGTGGGAGACTATTTCCCCTCTAAATCCTAGATTAAGACCATGAAAGATATGATCCTTCTTACTCTTTGGATCATGCGTATTGTTGGAGTTCTCATTCCTTATACTGGGTTCCATTTCTAAACAATGGCATACACTAGGTCAGTTTATGAAATGAAATAAATAACTCCAAACTTGTAAAATACCAAATGTAAATTGAACATTTTATGGATACAATCCATAATCATAAAAAAAAATTCATTGAGGAATTATATACTCATAAACCCTTTATAATGATTTGTAAAGAAAATGAGAATTATCCTAAGAATATCCCCCGAGAGTGTCATAACCAAGAGTGTATCAAGGCCCGTTGTCATGCACAAGTTCTCGTTCGAGTCTAGAACAAAGCGGTGTTTTCGGGATTTACCCCTAGGTACATCTGTGCCAGAGCTGCCTCTACCTGCTCGTATCCAAATAGGGATGTATTGCTCAGAAAACTCACAAAATCTCTACAATACCAAAATTCTAGGAAGTGCTTATATACTAATCCTCAAAGTCAATCTTAGGTCTATGTTCTCTAATAAGAGTTTATCTAAATATAGCTTCGAAGGTTATTTCTAAACTTCCTCTAATACCAACTGTAACGCCCCCACCCCAGTTACCCAGAGTTGGTGCATTATTTTAATACATTGGCATGATTATAAGGAATCGAGTCCTGAAGGACCAATCGGTTTAGCAATCTTGGAAAATATATTACATATATTAACATTACATTACAATTTCAAACATAAAACAAAGCGTAAATAGTTCTTTGATAATTCCATTATTCCCTTTATCTTAACCTTTCATATCAACCATAATACACTTCTTGGAATCCTGGGAAAAATAAAACATAGAAAGGGGTGAGCTCAAACGCTCAGTAAGGGTAAGAAATACAGCAGAAAATGTCATAAATATTAATCATGGTGAATATTTGAAACCAAATTCTTTTACCAATAATAAACATGAATAATTGTACAGCAATAATATGAGTTGAGTAAATAATTCCATAAAAAAACACAATCGTGGGTATTCTACTAGTCGAATGACCACATGAACCATCAATATTATTTCCATAATGAGGGAATGTATAATGCCAGACATTCTAAAACATTTTTTCAAGACCTAGTCCAAGACGTATAAAATGATTAAGTCCTTAGCCAAAACCAGAAATCAAATTGGGAAAAGGCCTCGGCCAATTCCACGTCTAGTTGTCTCATGAGACCTACTGATGCATCGAGAAGCTATATCAGGCTCAACCCATCACTTACTATGTCCAATACATTCCTCATATGAAAAGGTTGAAACATAATATAAACATTCATATTAGAATTAGGATACAAAATGTCAATACCTTAACCATAAACCATGAATGGTATAAAAATAACACATCTATAGTCAAACATATCACAAAAACTTCAATACAAAATGGAAGTTTTGTATCATAATAAATCAACTTCAAAATAATCTTAAAATCCATTAAAGGATTTTACATAGATGGAAATGATTTGTAAAACTCTTTTTGATTGAAATATCCCTTTTCATGAAAACATTTAAAAGTCACACAATTTAGAAAGGAATACATTTAAAGACATTTTTGAATCAAAGTGTCCCATACCACTTTGAAACATTTTAAAGTAATTAACATTTTAAAACATTCATGTCCCTTTAAATAAATCCTTAAAACCATTTTTCAAACATGGACATTAATGAGAATGGTTTAGAAGAATAAATATTTAAAACATTTAATATGATGTTGACATAGATAAAATCAAAACTATTTGAGAGAAATGTCTCTTTTTTGAAATCATTTAAGAGTCACATAATTTTAAAAGAAAACATTTACTTTGAAAATATTCTTATAATCTTGTAAGGGAAGCTTATACAATTTTATAATGGTGGAAAATAGCTTCACCCACCGTATAAGTTTAAAAAAGACATTCTTACCTTAATTTTGTTGAAAAGGTTAAAAAGGACCTTGTTTGGAAAACGATGGAAAGATTCCTTTCAAACCATTTTATAAAAAGTAAATCAAGGGTATAAATGACTTTAAACCATATTCTGTAAAATAGTAAGAATGTTTTGAAATACATTTTTAAGAAACATGGATGTGGATGATAAAGAGGTCCCATTAGATAATTACGTATAAACAACCTTGGATAATGAAGAGATTGTGAAATAAACCCTTACCTTGTACTTTTCCTTGGTTTAGGGTAGGTTAACCTCCTGTATAATGGTGAAATAATTGTTATTAAATTATACACAATTCTTATACATTAATATGATATCATATATGATCTTTTAACATTTTTTTGTTAATAATATCTTAGTATTATTGTCGTTTCGGGTGTTAACTTACTCGTTTTCTTTTATATGTTTTGTTACATAAGCCATTTATGTTATGGATAGGTTTTATCTTATTCAGATCCAGAATGATATCAAATCCTTAAACATTATTTTTAATCATCAAATGAAAATTAGTCTTGAATGGATATAATGGGGAATGAATCTCATCGCTTTCGTGGAGACGGTAGTCCTTACGTACGCACGAGTGACAATATCATTATTTTGATATTAAAATAATATATAATTGGATGTTATATCATATATACAGATTCATTATCATGTTATATTTATTATTTACATGAATTACACATCATTATTATACCCATCCAAATAATAATTTATTTAATAACAATTACACCACGACGTGGAGACGGTAAGCCGTATGTACGCATGTATGGTGACATGTCATTCAAGGGATGGATAGAATAATTAATTTTTTTGTTACATATTTATAATAACATCTCAGTATATATAAGATACTAAATTTATTATTTTAGAATGTAAATAACAAACTAAGAATAAGTGGAAGAATAAAAGAACTTGAAAGAGGGTGGTGAAAACATTACATCTTCCTCGGGTTCTTCCTTTTGATATGATCAAAAGGACTCCTTATGATGGATTTTTTACTAAAGGAAGGCCTCTAGGATTAATTGAGGATATTTTAGAGGTTATTTTGTCATAGGGTTTCTGAACCAAAAGGCTTTGAAGGTATGAATAATCGGTTAGAAGTGGTGCCCTTTTATAAGGGGGAGGAGGGGCTCTTTAGGAAAAACTTAAAGTATTAATATATAATAAATTCATATTCAATTTCTAATGGATCCAAACTAGATTATTAAATGTCTAATGTAGGGATGGGTCTAAATCATTTCAACCAATAAATGTTAGACTGGTTTGGCTCACTATATTAACCTTATCTTTTAGTTTTAACTCTTAGTTAATTAGTTTGACATTTACCGTGTCACTTTGTATTTTTATATTATATAGTTAATAAACTTACTATATACATCCAAGAGACACCCAAGTGGTATATTAATAATACACCAACTATTATATAATTACTTTGGCTGAACCTTATAATTTTAAGAATAGAATATCAATTATTAATATAATATTTGTTTTAAAAACTCATTTATGTCAATTTTGACATTATTCAATAATTTATTTTTGTTAAAGTCTTGACAACATTATTAATTTAAAAAAAATTCTTTTAAGAAATCCTAAAATGTCATATTAGCCAACAAAATTCGTGTATGACATCAAAACTTTCAAATTATATTTATTTTAACTTTTATAATACCAATTATTTGATTCTTTCATTAATAAGGAAAATATTGTATCATTATTGTGTCATAAATAAATTTAAATATTAAATGTATAAAATTTATAAATAAAATACCATTATGTTGGAAATCGTTTTATATTTCTAAGGAATATTTATAGTCTAAAATATAACATGTGTAACCCTATGTAAAAATTGTTTTTCTAAAAGATATATGCTTATGTTATTTTTGTATTTACTTTAACTTAATTAATATAAAGTGTCCTTATCACCTACAAGTGGCTCCATGGGGTCCCAAAATCGACCCAAATATGCCCATGATCAAAAATGTATCAACCAAAAGGATTAGGACACGTTTTATGGTAATTTATTATTATTATAATATTATATTTTACCCTTATTTACAGGATTTACCTTTTAACGATGGTAAATAAAATATTTACCAAAGTAATTATTCAAAATGTCTAAAAATAAAAGTTACCTATTTACACAATTCGGACATCCTGATTCCAAATATGGAATCCATTTCTCCAAATTCATAACACAAAAGTGGCAGAAATTAATTTAAAATTAATTCCCGTTGTCAAAACAAAAAGCGTGTTTTTAAGAAATAATAACTATCAAAAGATTGACACTTGTTTCTATCCGGTTTAATTGTGAAATTATGTCCATTGACCAAAATTTTATTAAATGGTAAAAATATATTCTAAATATAATTTAAAAACACTCAAATTCATAATTTACCACTATTCATTATTTTGATTAAAAATGTTGTTTTTAATTAAAATTTAGTAATTTTCACTATTCATCAAAATATAAAAGTTATCCGAAAAGTACCCAAATTTCACCCTAGGGTAATTTCAATATTCCAAATCCAAAAATGAAGTCCATTTTGAGAGATAAAATTTATAAAATTTCAAAAAATGGGTATTATTATTCATAAAGGCTACTTTGATTGGCCGCGGTGTGTTAGAATCTCAAAGTTGCATACAATGAAAGCTATTGCATTATTCAAAGGGAAACGTACCATGGAAGCTTGGAGTGTTACAGTGGATGTTTTATATGACTTAATTTGTTGGAGACACTATTTACTTGGAGATAATTTTGTGTTATTCACCGATCACAGAGGCCTCAAGTGAATCTTCACACAGTGGGATCTGAATCTTAGGCATTGTAGGTGTGTTGAGTGCATATAGTATTTTGATTTTGAGCATGCCTACACACCTGGAAAAGGAAATTCAGTAGAAGATGCTATGATCTGGAAGACTTAGACATAAACATTTTAGTAATCTTGTAGTGAATTGAATCTTATGGCCTTATTCTCAAGGATTAATATTGTTGTTAATGAGGACCATGGTCAGACTATCCTCTCATCCCTAACAGTGACATCTACGCTTATGAAATGGGTAAGAATAAGATAGCTATCAGATCCTAAATTCATTTTCTTAAGGAAAATCATTTCAGATGATGATACAACTTCAGATTTGACTCTGAATGGGGGTGATGCCTTATTGTTCTATGGGTATATATGGGTGCCAGCATAAATCATATAGGATATGGTATAGGAATGTTATGCCTCAACATGGTTGGTTCACCCCGGTGTCACCAAAATGCAACGAGATCTATGATGCTAATATTGGTGGATAGGTGTGAAATGCAATATTGTTGGCTTCATCAGTCGGTGTTCTAACTATTAGTAGGTGAAGAGAAAACATCATTTTCTAGTGGGTATTTTACAGTTGTGGTCCATTCCCAAGTAGAAATGGGATGATTTTTTAATGGTATTCATGACTGGTCTACCTAGATCACCTCAAGTCAATGATACAGTGTGGGTTGTTTTTGATCATCTGACAAAGCTTTCACACTTCTTACCTTTGTTTGAGACCTTCATTATAGAAGAGACAAAAAGGTTATATATCAGAGAGGTTACAATTCTTCATGGAGATCCTTATTCTATTGTTTCTAGTAGAGATGCTCATTCCACATCATGGTCCTAGAAAAGGTTATAGAAGGCCTTTGGTATACATGTATATCTAAATATACCCTACCACCCATAGACTGATGGACAGATGGGTTGTATGATTTATGTTCTATAAGACATGCTCCATACAAGTGTACTTGACTTTGAAGGATCTTGGGAGAAACGCATTCCCCTCATCAAGTTTTCTTATAATAATAGATTTCAGTCCACCATCTAGATGGATCCTTATGAGGCCTTATATGGTAGGCCTTATTGATCACCTCTGTGTTGGCTGGAGGTAGGGGAAGCAGCTATTTGTTAAAAAATTTAATGCAAGACACTACCGAGTAGGTCTTGCCGATTAAGAAGTGCATGTTGATAGCTTAGTCAAGACAATAGTCTTATTCCAACAGACATCAGCGAATTATTGAGTTAGAGGTGGGAGACTAGGTTTTCTTGTGAGGCTTTCCTAGGTTGGTCCATAGGTATATTTAGAAGCAAGGTAATCTCTCACTGAGGTTTATTGGACCCTTTAAAGCTGTGAAAATAATCAAATCAGTGGATTACCAGTTGGAAAATCCTCATAAGTACCAGTCTATGTGTGATTTTATTAATGTATCTTAGATTCTTTGATACTATCTAGGCCTAATACATTTCCTTTAGCCTGCTGATGTTGATTTTTATTTGGATTCTTCCTTCGAAGAGTTTCCAGTTTGTATAGTGGGTCTGAGCATGAAGACACTCTGAGGTAGGTATGTTCCTCTGGTATGGGTGGTATGGTAGAATGACTAAGTATAGAATGAGAATAGGGAGTGGGATGCTAATATACATTCTCAGTGGCTGGAACTCTTTGATAACAATACCTCTTTACCCTATGAAGGACAACTAGGGGATGAGTTTATTTATGGAGGGGAGGTTGTAATGACCCATCTTTTTAATGAAGGTATAGATCATTTGTTTTTTAATTTCAATACCTCAAACGACCCTAATAAAGACATCTAATTAGTCTAAGGAGTCCATGGGAGAATCTGATGCCCGTTTGGAGCTCAAATCTCCAAAAAGGGGAAAATATACTGGGCTACCCAGTTTTTTTAAAACCGTGCAACCCAGGGCACACGGTCGTGCGACTGATTGCAAAAAAGGGATAGATCCCTTTTGCATGGTCTGTACATAGTTAGTCAAACTGTGTGACAAACCATGCGGGGTTCCACTTTCCTATAGATAATCTTTCATGGTAGGTGCACAGTTTGGAAACTACGTACTTCGGTTTTTTGGATGAAATGTCTATTTTTTCCTTCATTTAACGTTAAGAGCTTATTTCCTTTCTCCCCTCTTCCTCCAATGGACAGCTGTTACACTATTTAGGTGTAGGATCATATTCCCTATTTTTTGTTCATTGTAATATTTCTCATATCTCATATAACCTACTCTAAATATGAGGTTGATACTAAGAGACAGGTTTTCTATGGCCTTGAGGAAGGTCCTCACATTGTTTTCCACTTGATTTTTGGTCATTTTGTAATTATATCGTCGTGTTGTATGTCTGCCTTTTCCAAGAATCCCAATTATATTGATTCCTTCATGTATAATTGACCCTTTTACCTAAATACACATATAATAAATCATGTTTTCTATTTTATAAGTTGAACATAACTTATATGGTCACCCAATGGGTGTTCCACAATGAATTGGCCATTTTGGCTAATTGGTTCAATTTTATAGGAACTCAATTTAGATTTTATATTGGTTTTTAAATGAATTTACCCTTGATATATGAGTATTACATGTGACCTAAGAATCTTCTTAGGTGTTTTTCCCCCTTATAGTTGAAATTTACCAAGTGGGAAATTACCTTAGTGAACATGTCAACTTCTAAAAGACCATTGAACCTTATGAATTGAGTAGCCATGTCTTAATGAATTAAATGGGTTGGTTATTTTTTATGTTCATTGTTTGTATACGATGGATTATGTAAATTGAATACCCTCTTTATAAATGAAATGGTTTGTAAAGAAAGGCTTAAGTAAGATGGATGCCCTACCTTTAATGAATCAAATGGTTTTAAATAGAATTACCCCAAGGGATGGTATGGCCATGCCCTTTTATTTATTATTTATAAAATACCTCATATGAATTGTAATCTTTTAATTGAATTGAACTTGGATATGGAATTCATAAGACGTTATCCCTTATGTATAAGATGAAAAATGTGATTATGAATCATATATATATATATATATGGGATATATGAAAGAAATAGATGGGAGGTAATGCCCCATGCCATTTATAATTATAATGATACTTTATAGAGGTTGTGATATGATGGTAAGGGGTGTTGATCATGGTGGATAATCACAGTCCTTACATCAGGTATTGATTTCATGGAGTCTCGCACCAATGATAGTATATATATGTTGGGATGAGGCACCAGGTTTCATTGTTGGAGTGATGATATGATGGCTCACTCACCATCTTGAGTGTTGTTTTGTGGTGTCTCAAACACTTCTTGGAATGTAGGGAATGTACCCTTTGGCTTGAGATTATAGGCTCATTAGACTAGTATGGATATGTGAGTTATTCCCTAGTCTAGATAGTACTAGTATTCTAATTATATAGCCATTAGGCATCCTCACGTGCATGGTTTATATAGGTGGAATAAATATAGAACTAATATATATGTATATATATGTATATTATAATTAATATTATATATATAGTGACATGATTAGACATTTTCCAGCCATGAGATGAAGCAGGTAGACCTTCCCGATGTCCTTTAAGTACATGAGCAGGAATTTATTTATTTATTCATCATTTATTTACTTTTATGCTTATACCTACACACTGTTTAGTTATGATCACTACTCAAATTTAACATAGATACCTTTGGTGGCGGCCTGCTGAGATTTTTATCTCACACCCTAGTCAGGATTCATTTGGTACATGAGAAGACTATCTTTTAACAAGTATTGATAACCGACAGGGATCTCCTATAGGATGTTGATTTTCTTACCTAGTGGAGCTTAGGAATAGAGGATCAGGCATAGGCTATAGATTCATGGATTTATTTAGTACTTTTTATAGTTTTCATATCACGCATGTATCTTCCTGTTTCTTTTTGGTATTACAGCATTCTATACATCATGTATTAGACACTACCTTATTGGATTTGTATATTTTTATTACTTATTCGGTTATTTATTTCTTCCACTACTTACTTATTCAGTAATTAATTTAATATTCAATAGTTTATTAATTATAATTGTTTATATTATTCTTTTATTGTTGATTTTATATGTTTGTATCTATTTTTCTAATATGAGGGCACAGTCTCCCCATTGTACCACCTTTATACCCTTGTTTCTAGTAGGCAGCCTCTAGCATATAGGGAGGCACACATGAGGCCATCTGACCGACTATCTTGGGGTATGGTTTAATCAGACCCTCGGTAGGGATGTTACACATGAGTAAAATGAGGTTCCCTATCTAGGATAATGTCCATTGGGATCCTATGAATCCTAAAATATATTTATTATAAAACTTTTGTAATCCCTACACTTTAGTGGTGTCACATATTGGTATAAAATGAGTTGATTTGGTCAAACGATTGATTGCTACACAGATTTCATTCTTACCTTAGGAAGTGTGAGATAAACCAACAAAGAAATCCATTGAAATATCATTATACTTCCATGTTGGGATTAGAAGAGTTTGATTTATACCAAAATTCTTTTCGTGCTCAACCATAATATGTTATTAGTATAATATATAGATATAAATTCAATTATATCCTATTTCATACCTTGCAACCAAAACCAATGCTTTATGTCATATTATATATTTTTGGTTCTAGGGTGGATATCCAAAAAATAATTAAGAAAATATCCCATAATGGAATTTCTTGTAGATGTAGGGACAACTTATTATCTCATAAAGTAAAGAATAACCTCTAAATATAGATAGACCAATCAATGATGGTCTCCCAAACATATAAAGTATCACTAACACACTGAAACTAATCATCTTTCAATTTCTCCTAAATAATAATCTTGAGAATAAATAATTTCCAAGGAAAACTTATTATGAAAAAACTCATCCTCCCAGACTGCCAAGTGCATCTGAGAAAAATTCACATCAAGTTCAATGCATCCTTTCACTCATTTATATCTTGAAAAGGTAAATTTCTAGTAATGGAATTAGAAACTACATTAAAATTTATATATTTATAGTCAATTTTAATGTCGAATGATTTTATGTATTCCACCCATCACCTCTATCATAGGTTCATGTTTTTTTGAGAAAAAAGGTTCCCCAATCATTTTTTGTCAGAATAAATATTAAACTTTTCCCCGAAAAGATACTTGAACAAACATTTTTGTGATTTAAAACTGCTACCAGCTCTAAACACTGATTGGGATAATTCGCCTCAAGAGTTTTAAGCTTACATTAGCCATAATCTACCACATAATCCCCTTTAATAAGTAAGCATCCCAAATATACACTAGAAGAATCATAATATAAAAAATTTACAGTCCATCTTTGGGTAAATTCAAAATAAGTTCTGATTTCATACTCCCATTAAATAATCAAAATATCCCTCAAATATCAAATCTGATATGAAAATAACCCCCTTTTGGGTTATATCATTCAGAGGTGGTGAAATAATCGAGAAATATTTTATGATCTGGTAATAGTATCCTTCTAAACCCAAGATACTAAAAATCTAAATAGCATTATGTGGTTCTTCCCATGACCTGAAAGATGCAAATTTTTAGGATCAACTAATATTCAATGTTATGAGAACACATTTCATATAAACATAACATCTCATATCCAGAATTGTATCTTTGATAATTTATCATAAAGATAGTGATCCCTTTGAATTTCAAAAATATGTCTCAAGTGGCACATGTGATCTTATTCAATCCTAGAGTACACTAATATTTCATTTAGAAAAACCAAGACAAAATCATCACATTAGTGGTGGATAATGTGGTTCATCAATGTCGTAAATATAGTGGGAGTGTTACTCATTCTAAACAGAATCATAAGGCACTCGATGTGGCCATACCTAATCTGTAAGGAGGTCATTGGAATATCTAACTCATTGATATTGAGGGTGTGATATCCAAATGAATATCAATTTTTAAATAAAAATTTTCACCTTTCAAATGGTCTAAAAAATCATTAATGTTAGGAAAGTGATATTTTTTATTTTCCATTACTCAATTGACCCTATAATAACAAATACACAAAAGTGAGTAGTTTCATCTGCTATCTTGGAAAAATGAATGGGGGATGCCCAAGGAAACACTCATTGTTTTATAAAGACCTTGGATATCAAATATTCCAACTACATTTCTGTATCTCATACTCAATATAAGCTATATGACAAGACGATATCAATATCGGCTAAGTTCCAAGAACTAAGTCAATCAAGAACTATAAATATCACTTCGAAGTCAATCCTAAGAATTCATTCCAAAACACATCAATAAACTTTTTAAATATTGTAGGAAGGATGCCCCTACTAGATTCCTAAACTAGTTCAATCATAGAATGGTAAATCAACTAACTAAGATCTAAAAAATATGTCCCTTCCTCATGGGACTATGGGCCCCAATCTCTCTAAATTAAATGGGATATCCAATCAAAAACCAAAAAGAATTATTGTATATAATAACAATCATTAGGATAATTTTGAGTGAACAAAAAATCCATCACATCAAAGAGTTCCACAATAAGAATTATGATATCCCAAAATAGTTATACATCACACATAAAGAAAGTTTATGAGAGACAATGGAAACCCTGATTCTTCTACTTTCCTAATGGCTTCACCAATTCTATAAGTAATAACATAGGTTTCGTTGGATATATTAGTTGTTACACTATATAATTCAATGCAATTGAGTGAGATGAACTTATATCAAATAAATAATTTTTTATGGTACAATAAATAGAAATAGTACCACTAATAGTCATAGGACCTTCATCAACTTCTATAAAAGACACTAAAATTGTGTATAACCACTTCATCGTGGAGTAATGTGGAAGGAAACCTATATTTTGAGAATTATATAACTAAAATTAATATCCTCTAGGTGACAAGAATGTTTTACCAGGGTGAGGAAAATATAAATCCTGGGAAAATTATTCAATTTAACCCAACTCCCAAATGAGTTACAATCCTTTGGAGGTAGGGAAAACACTTCTTGTGTCCTTTCTGGACAAAGTACTAACATTTAAATTCACTAGAAACTAATGATAGTGCATTAATAGGCCTCTTAGAAGCACCACCATTGTCTCCCATGTGAAATTCACTCTACTTAATTATTCCATTTTATGAACCACTAGATCCACCACAAGAGGAAGAAAGGAACTCTGTGGAATCCTAACACACCTTCCATGTCATGTTCCGCCATCAAAACCATATACACAAACTAATAAATAGTATAAAACATTAAAATAAATGATAGGGACCAAATTTTAGTTCAAATACCCATTTGAAACCTCTAAGGTTTCATCTTCTCATTAGATACAACAATAGATAAAAAATACAAAAATCATGGTGAATTGATTAGTGTGCTCCATCACTAATCAGTTCCTTTTCTCACATTTGATAAATTACATGGATTTTTTCATTTTTAAATAATAACAGTAGAATATATATGTGAAAATGTATCTAAATCCTTTCTAATCAAATTTCTCATGATTTCAGCCAAGAAAATTGGGTCCCTCCACCTTCTACTCGAACATTCAAGCTTCACAAAGACACACTTAACATTAAATAAATCATGTGTTGTTATGAATTAAAAAATACTCTCAATATTACCCAACAAATAAGCCACCTAAAAAGGGTAGTTCTTCCCATATAAGGATTAAATATTCTAGGGAAGAAATTATTAGATCAATTCCTATCCTTAGTATTTCAATCTTTCACCACTCTATCCAAAAAGAGGGCTAGTTTAAAACCTTATTAAATATCTTAGAATGTATGCACTACCAATTAAATTGGATTCTAATAAATTGGAGTGTATCATTACCACCATTAATCAACTACACACCCTCTTGTAATAAATATATTCCTTAAAGGGGCATGGTACTAGACATTAATAGACAAAGAGACACAAGAACATGAGATCAATGAATCAATTCTAGATTAAAATAACATAAGTCAACTAGAATTATCAAGAGAAATACAAAAATAAATAATTGTATTAAATTATTCCGACTCCCCAAAGTCACATTTTCTGACCATCCATTGTCACTTAAGGATTCTCATGAGGAGAGATATCCTACTACAGGCTCGTAGTATACCCCTTAATACCCCACAATATGATATTCTATATACCAAGGAATCACAAATTGAATGCTGATAATGGAAAATTAAAAAAATCATTTTATATAAAATTTTCATGAAACAACCTATATTTACCAATTATCCATGACCTTAATAGGTCATAACATGCCCTGAATAGAATTCTTAATCCCCACGGGATGGAGAAAAGTACACTAGTTTCAAGAACGAGAATTTGGGAATGATTTTTCCATAATGAACCTATAAAATAGTGTTTAAATAAACCAAATAATATTTATATACTAAAAACACAACATTAGAAAAGATAAAAATGTTAGGGAAACCAAATTCAATGGTACATAGACAAACAAAGTACTCAAAAATTGCAACATCCCAACTCCATGTGATAAAACATCAATGAGAAAGACTTATGTAATCATGAGGTTCATCTACCATACCTACATCATATATAACAATTTATAAATACACCCAAAGGTTTACACAAGGTGTAAGAAAAAGTTCCCATTATGATCCCATCAAGTGTTCCATTAGAATAAATTTTAATATGAACCAATTAATCTTAAGTAAAAGAGAATTGGGAATGAGGAACAATTCTACATAATTTGATACAAAACATTGATAAATCATCCTTTTAAAAAATTATTAAAACATACAAATAAAAATGTTTCCAAATTATTTTATTAAACAACCAAATTAACAATTCAGGAGTAGTCACTATAGAAAACAAATCCCATGCATATCAACAGTTCCATGAAAATTATGTTTCTTATAACATTATCACATTAGTAGCACACTTGGGTTCACCTTACCATAGAAGAATGGATATATGAGGTAATATTTTACTCCCATGAGTGGATCCTTGAAACAATATTGGATTCATGGTGTATACATTACAAAAGAAGAACAGTTCTAGGGAGAAATATTTTATCCCTGATGATTTTTGAATGCCTCATCATCTATCACATCTAGGTTTACCATGATAGAATCATTAAATGTGAATTTCATATTTGAAACCATTTCCATTAACAACACTAAGGGAAAAATCCATTTTCAAAACCATAACCAGAACCACAACATTTTTTCAAAGTATATTTCATTCCCTTTGAAAAAAAATTGAAAACTATTTCCATGATAAATTCATAATTCAAGATTTCGTACCATTTTAGAAACAAAATTAAAAGAAGAAGAAAGATTGGTTTGAATAATAATGGTGAATCATGAAACTATATACCATGAGAAAACATGTAATTTCGACACTCAAATAAGATCCTCATACCAAGAAAACCTGGCAGTTCATGAATATAATGAATTATCCTAAAATATAATTACAAAATTAGAATATCCAATTCATTTTTTTTATAACAATAGGAGGGAGAGAAATATCATAACATAATTATTCTTCAATAATTCAAAACGATCATTGAAGATCTGAAAAATAAAACCCAATTACACAAAATTCAATAAGAAACATAATTAAATCACATCAAAAAAATTTATATCTAACATCAATAGCCCTGATTTAAGGTTCCATTAAAGGATAGAAAATAAATTCTATAAGAATAATGAAAAACAAACATGAACGGGAATATTCCTTTGAAAAACTAGATCCAACACCTTAAGATCCATAAAAAATATCCTCAGGAGGGAAGGAATCTACATAATCATTTAGAGGATCCTCCTATGGCAAGAACTTATTCCAATAGAAGAAAAATGTGGAAAAATAGATATTTTGGGGTTATAAAATAAAAATTTGGAAAAATAAATTTCTGTCACATTTTTTGGTTTCATAGTTTGACTAATAGTACACCAAATGTGTTCCCCTTTCGTAGCTACTGAAGGACTGATACTTCTTATTCATGTGATTTAAAAAACTATGTACAAACATTGTATAATTCCACTTCCTCCTAATGTATGATTGGAGAAGAAGGTCACATGGTTTGTACTAATCATGTACATTATAGTTCACCCTCCTCTAGAACCCAAAACAGGTTTCACGGTTTCCTTGGAAAAACTTTATAGTTTTCCCTAAATATTTTCTAACTATTAAAAGTCCTATAAAAGTATTAAAAGATCTAAAATTATGTATGGGAAAACTCAAATGAAATATGTTCAAAACAAAGGAATCTATTTTGCAGAAATAGAAATTGGGATGTGATGTTTTGGGTATTTAAATGATGCTAAAACATCATTAATAACACCATTATCACAAGCTCAATATCACAGTTAAAAAAAATTATTCATGATCAGCATATATTGTGACCGATAAGATATTTATACATGATCATGATTTAATAGAAAATCAAGATCCAGATGATAATTAATTAATTATACCTTGAACATGAATATTTCTCATGGAAATTAAAGGATGGGATTACTATTAATATTCAACTTTAGATACCAAAAAACTATATAAAAATAATCTATATACAAATAAATATTTTTCCTTATAGGTAAAATATATCAAAGGTGATGGAATCTAAGAAAAATTTAATATGAACATCTATTAATAGAATATAATATTAAAGAAAATATGAATTTATGTAATGTTATTATGTTATACCTAAGAATAAACAATATTAATCTATAAAGTAATTGAAAACTACACCTTACTAAGACATAATAATTTCAAGGAATTTTATTTCTTATGTCTAAGACAGTCACATGAATAGTTATACATAAAAGTAAATTTATCAAAGGATCCACAAAATACTTCTAAAAATCTCAACATGATCCTCAAATAACCATTAATATACCCATATATTGTTGATAATCAGCAATAAAAACTAATAGAATAACTTTTAAAAAATTAATTTCATTAAAGTGTCAATAATGATACCAAAAAGTATTCTTTTAAAAATATACCTTGTTCGCCACCATTTTATGTTATCTAGAATATATCACAGTCAATAAGTAGAATCATTCTATATTTATTTGAATAATTAATTCCATATTATTCCAATGTGGGTAGTGGTTCTTCACTATCACTTGGTTCAACACATCAGCCAAAACTACTATTGAATTTAAATAAAAACAACAATAGATTTACCCATGTTCTAATGGTATGGATAAAACCCTTTTGAAACATATCATCAATATGAATCTCCCACATATATGGATCTGATGATGATATCCTCTATTGAGTGAAGTAATTTAGAGAGATGATAGACTATGAATCAAATCTAAAATTGATATCACATCATGGTGATAGTATAAAAAATATTGAAAAATACATGGAAATTATTCAATAACTCTAAAAACCTCCTTCACTTAAAGTACAATTAAAGTCATCATTATTGAAACTAATGTGTTGAAATATTATTAATACATTGAAAATCTATCTTGTGATCACTATAACAAAAATATCACATGATCCTAATTAACATCAGAGAAAATAACTCTCAATTTGTATGAATTAATGGGTGGATTCTTCATTAAACCTAATCCATGTGAAGGATTTCATTGTATTGTTCTATATATATTAATAAGAATTCCCCCATTTACTAATTTCACCCTAATAGAAGAACAAACCCATGAAGTTCCTCCATCAAATTAGGTTGAGCATCTACTACCGTGTACAAAACCAAGGGTATAATAACTGTATTCTCTCTAATTCCAATGGAAAAATAAAAATTTAAAACATGGGAGTGAAGAGATCACATTAAATTTCAAAAATGGGATTAGAAAAGAAATAGTTCTAACTAATACATACTCAAACCAAGGTCCATATGGGTGAGGAATATAATAATAATTCTCTCTTACAACTCTATCGTGCTATAGTGGAATGAAATCCTGATGAACTACATGTTATTCATAAATTGTAGAAGGCACTATTCATAAAGTTATCATGACCTATCTATTATAAAAATGAAAAATAAACACAAATTACTATGAAATTTCAATCATTTGTACTATCTATTATAAATCGATATTGATAAACCACTGTGATGGTACTCAAATCAATCCTAACATGGCCTAAAGGTAATTACTAATACCCATGGGTGGGAGACTAGTGCATGGGAATATATAATAAAATAAGAGGTAATTATTTCACAATAAGAAAATATCAACAAGGAAAATCAATGGAAATAAAAGATAATTTTCATGTATTCCAAATAATCATCAAGAGAAAATCTTCACAAGTACACAAGTACAAGTCCCAAAAATGTTAAATTAATTTGAGTCTTCATATATCCATCAATTAAATCATCTTAATATCTACACATACCAAGTAGATCAAATAGTCCCCCAGCCACCACCAACACCCAAGTCACACTATCAAGAACACCCACCTCATCTAATTAGTACATTCATTTTTCCAAGACCAGATATAATAAATTTTACTACCGCCCAACGGAAAAAATAGGGTGTGAAAAATATGATCCTAATAGGTTATGTTATGAATTCTATAGGAATTCTATATCAAATAAACTATATATTTTTAATTTAAAATAAAATATGTCAAGGAAATAATTTCATACTTCATCAAAAATCATTCTTTTCAAATAATTTCAAAGTGTATTATAAAATAGGTACAAAAGTTTATTTCCATCAAAATAATAATGTGTAAGCATTTCTATTAAATAGGCATGAAAAAATAATTTCATGGTCTTTATAATGAATAAATCATTTGAAAATAATCCATTTTTAAATATAGAAGCATGGATATGCCTCTCAGGGTTAGGTCAGTACAAGGATTATCACACATCTCGGTGAAATACGGCTCCAAGTGTGTACAAATCTCTAGATACCATTCCATAGAGGAATAGGAAAGCACCCTAAAAATTGAACTCTATGAACCCATCATAGTTTATATAGAATCCCAATCATCAATCTAGTTCTAGGTAGAGTTTATTTGTTCCTAGTTTTCATTTTTCCCACCAAACTACCTAGACTCTCATGTGCTTCCAGGAAATAAAACATATAATAGACCATCATTCATTTCAATATATCTTATATAATTTAAATTAATCATTTAATAATGGCCCCAAGGTTATGTTTCAAAATATTCGATTACATTTTAATATCTAGTAATATATAATTTTCATAAAAACTAATTCCTTTCAAAAAAATTATTTCATTTCATATACATAAATCATTTCATTCCATCATTTATCTAGAATCACCATTAAATACATTCATAAAATCATGCATTCATTTAAAATACATATTTTCAAAATCAACATATTATTTTAAAATCTATAATCAAATAGGTTTAACACACAGGATGCACTTTTCAAAAAAATCAAGAATCAAAAAATCATTATTTTGAAATCATTTCAAAATAATTTTCAAATAAATATAGAAACATAGGTTTAAATTGATTGGAATTACTTAGAAACCACATACCTCAAATATGATATCACAAAATAGGAAATGATTGATCCAAAACTAGTGATAAAGAGGAACCCATCAGTATAAATAAGAGGTCTACAATGATTTATACATAATAAAAAAGGAAAAAAACTCTAATATCTCTTATACTGATCTCCTACAATAAAAATAGGGAACAATCAAAACACACTTTTATAGTAGCTAGAACACCCATATTTCCTTCAAGAACACATAAATTATCAAATCTAAACCCAAGAAAGGAGAAATATAAGTTCTAAATGAAGTAATATGAGTTAAGAGACTCATTAAATCCTTAAATTAATGATTCATGTGGGTAGAGTAACCATTATGGGAGATAAAATGGTTGTTCATATATTCCATATTTGAAACCCTCACCACACAAATTGGTGAAACATTTCAGGTCATTTTAGAATGTATATGGCCTCCACAATGCCCTAGTGGATCATGGATAGCCATGGTGGATAGGTAAAATACCAGTTGGACATGCCCAGGACAGCACCCATCTCTGGGTGTGGTTTTCAAGCCATTTTAGGAAGGAAGTTCCAAGGCATACACCTAGGTGGGAAATGGAATGGACCAGGGTGTGATCCAAACTATTATGCACCATAAAATGTCCAAAAAATATTTATTCAACCAAAAACATGAATCAATTATAGAACCAAAATAAAACAACGTGAATCAAAGAACATACTTAAAATCAATGTTCTGGAAGTTAGAATTATCATCACCATAATTCTTTCTACCCAAAATGCCTAATTTAGAAGACTTTTACAAAAAGATAAGAGGTCGCTACTCTCTTATCAACACCTCTCAGTCCCATTTCTCATGATATTTAGAACCATGTTATCATAGAACCAGGAGAAAGGGTGTGGTATTAGCATAAATAACCTTCATCTGAGAATCAACAATCCTAACTAGATACTCAATTATAGTTATATTAGGTTCCTCTCCAAGGTCCTCTTTATTTAATAAAAGATATGGGTCTAAAATATAGTTCTTGGGATATGAAACATCGAACAAATCATGAATCAACGTCAACTATATATTAAAGTCCAAATGTATGCTGCATTTCAAATATTATTAACAACCTCAAACGGTCCCACATATCATGGTGAAAACTTCCATTATTTTATAAGCCATCGATAACCCAGTGATAGTGAGATTATTAAGAATACATGGTATCTATCAATGAACACTAAAATAAATTGACAATGATCCACATAATATATAAAGTTTACATACACCATCACAAACATTTTTTGAATTATTTAGATATTTTTAATCATATCCTAGTCCAAATTAAGTCCCATAAGGGATGCTTCACCAATATCTAACCAACTGATTGTAGATTTAAATGGACAGGCTTACATGGCCTCAAAAAAAGTCATTTAATGGAGAAACTATAATTTTTATTATAAGAATACTCAACCAATACCAAAATTTAAATCCCTACTCCATAGTTAGTGATGTAGACAAAAATATTTTACTCAAGAATATTTATATCATGCTCCATCTAACCATCTATATGACGATGGTACATTACACAAAAATTTAACTAGGATCCCATCACATCCTGTAAAACTCTCTAAAAATAATAAGTAAACTGGAGAACCCTATCAGAAATAGTATAATATTAACACCATGAAATATAATGATCACCAACACATATAGATTACCTACATACTAAATATTTATGGTATTGTGAATGGGAATAAAGTGAACCATTTTATTCAATTGGTTAATCACTATTCAAAACATATTCCATCCATGAGAAAATTTTAGAAACATAATAATAAATTCCATGGATATCTCATCCCACTTAAAAGTCCTCACAAGAAGTGGTTTATGTAAACCTGAAGGCTTCTGATGCTCTTTCTTGATGTTCTAACAAGTATATGAATGAGATTCAAAATAAGTGATTCCTTGATTCTACCTAACCACTAGAAGTGATAAACCATATCATAAAACATCTTATTTGTTCCTAGGTGAACATTTCACTATAAATGGTGATAATCCACTATGACGACCTTCCTCATTGGTAACATAATGACATATTAGTTCCTAAAACAAAGGATATGTTCTAAAGAGAGTGACCATTCACTAATGGTCTCACAACCATATATTTAATCCTTAATGTCATGTAAATCATCATCAATTTTATGTTCCCAGAGGATCGCCTTAAGAAAATAGAATATCATGTGAACATTTTTTAAAAAAAATTTGATAGATCATCACAGTATCCTAAATAAATGAAATCAAAGACATCCATGAGATTCCACTCTACTGTAAAAAAAATCATAACCTGGGATGTTATATTCCTTCATGGATAATAAACAAAAACATTCCCCTTTCCAAGGGTTTAATTGTTGTAAAAATAAATAGTTCTCATGTACTCCACCAACCACCACTATCAGATATTCAAATATTTTTATAATGATATATAACTAAAGATTTTATGGTCAAATTAAATGATAAATCTATCTTTAAAAAGGTAATTTCACTAACTCTTAAGATAATTCATCACTAATATATTTTATATATCATATGTGGGATTGTTATTATCATGATGTAGAAGTTGTTGAGAACCATAAGTCGTTATGTGATCAATCTTCAGGAGAATACAGACCAAACCCGAACATAAAGAATCAAAAATTCTATGTATTACTTCCCTACATATGGAAGGGTAAATAGTGGAGCTGATGTTAGAGGGTACTTCATATAATCAAAGTAATTTTTAAATTTGGAATCCTAATTAATCATAGATCTCTTCTCGGTAAGAGAGGACAATGGAGAAGCTGGCATTTAAAAATCTCATATTAATTGGTGGTAATATCTTATTAAACCCATAAATCTCTGAATCTCGAAGACATTATGTGGTTCATCCCAAAACAAAACAAATTTACAGTTTTCATGACCAAATAAAATATAATATTATGATACCATATGACACATAAAATTCACTTCTCGAACCAATAATTATCACTTCAATATATTGGAATAATATAGATGATTCCTCAAAATATCAAGGACTTCCCTTATGTGATTCAACCATTCCCCATAGATTTTAGAGAAAACAGTGATTCTATTCATTAATACCACAAATAAATAATTGATATACTAGTTTAATATCATGTTAATAGATTCTATAAATATAGAAGGAGCATTGGTCAGACCAAATATCATAACAAGATACTTATAGTGGTCATACCAACCCTTTAAAGTGGTCTTAAGGATAAAATATTTCTTGAAACTAAGCTAGCTATATCTGGGAAAATGATCAATCTTAGAGAACCAATTCAAAATTTTTGGATAAATAAACAAATCATCAGTATAGTACAATATATACATGTTCATGACCATAAACAAGTTGAGAATTCTATAGTGAATGCATATGTGAAGGGTTTATCAGCCTTCTTGGGGAAAATAATATGTGTTTTCCAACATAACATAATGGATTGAATGAATCCATTGGGAATCAAGGATTATACATAATATATTATCTCTTTTAGTTCATTTATATTCATATGGTAATAAGTAATAGATATGTGTTGAGTTTCCAATACTAAATCAATATATATATCCACCGACCTCACTGGTAGTGAATAAGAAAAGTATTATGGAAGAACATAAGGACACTCAGCATATTCTAGATGAAGATCACCATATGAGGATTCATTCTCTAGTTCAAAAGAACACATTGAATCATCCTACCTAACCCTAAAAGTGAAGGTATTTCTTAACCTAACCTCAGGTCCCATTCTCCCTAAAAAACCGCATTCCTCATCGAGGGTAGTAAGGGATACCTATTGGAGATAACATTAAATTCTATATATATTAGAAATAATCAAATAAATCCAATGAATAATGTTTAGGAAATTCATGTAGAGGAACAAAAAGTCCCATAAAATCTCAATCTAAAATAAATAGAAGGTTCAAGAGGGGGATAAAATCCCTTACGCTATCTTCGACTTGAGAGGTATTACAATTTTTATCACATAAATGATGAGCTATGTATAAAGATTCAATATAAACATGGTGTGGGTTCATATTAAATAATGAGATGTACTAATATCAAATAAAGGGGTTACTAAATATGAAGAGATAATGATGGTACCTCCTAATTTAATAGGACCTACATCAATTCCCATTGGGGACTCATCCACTTCATGATGAATCTTTTTTTCTGGGGCCTTTGGTTAAAAATCCACTATTAATGAGGTGTCTAACTACACTACATGTAATCTTGGTACTAACAAGCTTGTACTACTACATTGAGGGATAAGAAAATTGAAAACCATTTATAAGTGACATGATAATCTAAAATAGATATAGATCATTTCTTCCTTTATGTAAGAATTCTTTGAATGCTCAATCATGCCACATTGTAAAAAAATCATTAATCCATTAATAGATACTAAAAAATATTTGGGGTAAGACTCTTATTGAGGGTCACCACTAATATTTCCACTTTTATTCTCATTACTCTTCCTCTTCTCTTTACAAGAACTAACAAAACTTGCACATTGAGTACCCAAAACTCTCGTCAACCCTGACCTCCCTACATGGTCAATTTCTATCATGAGAGATTTCTCTAGATCATCATCATGTGTTGTAATATTCATTACAAAAACCTGAGATGGGTTATTTTATCGATGACCCATCTAAAATATCCAGACCATTAACTTCTCATTCCACACCACTTCAGGTGAAAACTGAGAATGTTGAGTAAAAAAATCGGCATACTAAGTCGCTATCTAACCATATTTATGAAGGTCAAGAAACTCTATATACTTAGGTAATACCATGAAATCTAGATATAATTACACCAGGAAAAGTGTCTTGATGTCCTTTCACTCCAATCAATCATTCAATATTTCTATAACTATTACATCCTAAAATATCCATCTAAGCCCATCAAGATTAAATAAAAAACACCTCACCATAAATGTATCTACAATCTCTAAGAACACAAAGTGTTTCACAACCATTTTTAACAAATTCAATAAATACTATGATTCATTTTTATCTATAAAGATGGATTTTATGGTAAATAATCTATAAATAATTATATCTATTATCTTCCCATCGAGGTTCCACCCTTTTAGATGGAATATAGAAAAGTGTGGCTCATTGTCACATATATTAGACAACATGTACATCCACCTCTATAAGGTTCTAGTAAACTAGAGGGTTTTCTTATTGTGGTTCATCAACATCTCCCTCTTGAAGTCTTCTTAGACACCTTCTTGGGGGCAAGGTACTACAACACATAAACAAATAACAAGAGAACAATAGTCAAAAGACACGAGAATAATATATATATCAATCAGAACTCAACTTTAGTTCATAAATCTCATGTAAATGATCAGGAAAAGTGTATAATTATATTCATTTCATCAAATACATATTTTACCAACAACCCATTAAAACTTTTGTCTTTATAGGATGAGATCTAGCCTGAAACTCATTCATAACCACCCTTATATTTCCAAAATCATATATCTTATCTACTAAGAAATCAAAAACTATATACTAAAATCCATTAAAGGACATGAAAAACATTGATAAAAAAAATTCATGAACCAAGTGAGGTAACCTAATCTGATGGTACACTAAAAAATTTTGATATGGCCTGAATAGAGTTCATGATCCCCATGAGCTGGAAACATAGGCATGGAAATTCAAAAAAAACAAGAGGGACTGATTTATCCATAAAAAAAATATCAACAATAAAAATTAGTATAAATAAAATACAAATAGTTGGTATTCTAAACACTCATCAAGAGAAAAATACCAAAATTAGTCAAATACAAGTCCTAAAAAGAGTAAATCAAAATGATTCAACATAAACCCATTAAACAAAACATCACAAGGCCTTTGTGTAATATGGAGATCAATTGGTCCATTTCTTACTAATAACAGCCAAAGTCTCATTATAAAGAACATCCACTGCATCCAAGATGTGCTTTCCCATTTCCTGTACATAGAATAACATAGTCTACAAACACCCAAAGAAAATGTAGGGTTTGAGAGAAAAAATTATAATAGGATCCCTACAAGCATTATATAGGAAATTAATATCAAATAAATTAAATATAAATAATTTTAAATAAAAAATACATAGGAATATTTTCCCTGTTCAACATAAATCATGAATTTTGAATAATTTCTATTGTGAGTATAAAATAGATACAAAATTCCACTTTGATCAACGTAGGAATGAATAATAATTTCTATCATGCATTCATGAAAAAATAATTTTATAACAATTGAATGTATAAACCATTTGAAACGAATTCCCTTTTAATCATAAAAACATGGTTAAGAGTCCCAAAACTAGGTTACTACAATGATTCTCAAACATCTTGGTGAATAATGGATCTAGGTATGAACACATCCTTAAATATCAAGCCTATGGGGGATAAGAGAACACCCCACATAATTAACCACCTTCTATAATTATAGTTTACATAGAATTGGCATCATCAATCCATTACCTATTAGAGATAATACATGATTATAGTGTATTCTTAACACAAAACTACTAAAGATCCCATGTGCTTCAAGGAAATAAATCACACAAGGGGATATCTTTCATTTCAATCAACCTAAAATCATTCCAATTTGTCATTTTAATTTTCCCTAAAGGTTTATTTTCAAATCATTTCATTTTATTTCATTAACATGAATTATTTTTTTTTTACCAAAACTAATGCCTTTAAAAATTCATTTCATTTCAAATCCCTAAATCATTTAACACCATCAATTCTGAAGAACCATCATCAATTTATTTCATCAAATCATTAATTCAATTCAAATAAGTTTCTTGAAATAAACACTTTATATGATGTCATATAATCAAATAGGTTCAACACACACCATTACCTTTTCAAAAATATTATCAAGAATCTCAAATAATAGTTTGGAAATAATTTTGAAATCATTTTCAAGTAAAATAAGTGACAAAAGATTCAATTAATTGGAATCCAATAACAACCCAAATACCTCAAGATGATATCATAAGACACCCAGTGATGGATCCACAATAATGATAAAAAGGGACCCAACAACAAAAAAGAAGAGGTCCACAAATATTCCTACATAATGATCAAAGAAAACTAACCTCTAAACTACCTTAAATTGATCTAAAACAGGAATAACATGGATTAATATGAATAACCTTACGTTGTAGATGGAATTCACGAAACCCCTTCAAGAACATGCCAAATCTAAAATCTAAATGAAATAATAGAGAATGACTGGTTTAATGGAATGAAAATGAGTTAAGAGACTCAATAAATTTATCTATTAATAATTCAAGTGGTTGGAGTAAATATTTTAAGAGATCATCATTAGGGTTTTTTTATTTAAAATCTCCAAAACTCATCCAATTGACTATTCTCCTCTTATAAATCAAATTAAAAAATTATCATCAAATTACTCATACAAAATTAATGACCAAAAACATGGGGCATTATATGTCTACTTCCAAATATTATAAATTGTTATAATTTAATTCCTATTTTAGAAAACCTCAGTTTTTTCTAATGATTTTTTATATTTTAATGTTCCTCAAATTCAAACAATTAAATACACTTACTACTTTATTTCATATCATCTTACTTATCATAATAGAGAATTGCTTTTTCCTTATTTCTTATTTCTTTTTGAAAACCTTATCTAGAATTTATAATTTTTAATATATTAAAAATTAAAATTCCTATTTTAATATACCAATATCTTTTTATCACTCATTTATGTATACCTTTTAGTTTCTAACAATATAATTATCTTTCATTCAGATTTACTTTTGGATAATAATTTCATCTAACATAACATATAGTTAAAATTTCATGTTTACCACCACTTCCTTCTTATTGTGTTGATCTCCTATGAAATTGCCTCATAATATGATTAAATGAAAAGTTATAATCATTTAAAAAAATTACCCTTTAAATAATAAATTTATATTACTATAAACTTATGAGAATTATTATATTTTAGAGAAAAAATATTTCTCATTTTAGGAATTTTTTGTAAAATATTAATTTCTTAAAATTTATTATATGGGATACTAGATATTTTATCACCCCCATAATCTTCTTAAATTTAATTGGGATATTTATAAAAATATTTTTAAATTTTCCACACATGATACAAGTTATAGGAATATTTCATTTGAATTTACATTTTTCACTTCTAAAATTGACGGGAAAATGTATATCATTTAATTTACATAATTATCTTGTAGATATTAATTTTTAGTTTTTTTATTATAACTTTATGAATCATACCTGTTGTTTTATTTTACACAATGGAAATACCTTATTTTATTCTCATCACTAAATCAAAGAGTTCTTTGAAAACTATTAAGGGACTAAAATTTTAGACTATTTCTTTAATAAGTGATTAATTCGAATTAATTTAAGTATTTAATCTCTTTAATACCCTATTCATAATACATACATTATCAATTATCTCACAATGGTTCCAAATATATCTTAGAAAACCAATAACATGGTTAAAAATAGCACTCAAAATATTTAGTGGATTTCATATTCAAGTATTCAAACTTATTTCACAACCTCTAGTTATTAAATAAATAAATTTTATAATTTTACACATAAATATTGACCATTTTTTTTAATAAATAATGTATTATTTTAATAGAATAATTTCATTTAGAATATATTTTTTAATTATCTCCAAGGAATTCATTTATTTAGTGTCTAAATCTAATTCTACAGAAATTTTATTATTAAGTTAACATCACATAATGTTTCCAATATTAATTCCATATAAAAAATCACTACAAACCAATATATTAAATGATTAAAAATATTATATCATTTTGATCTTGTATAGTTGTCAATTTTTTCAATCAAAAATCGGAACACTCATATGATTCAGATGAGTTTTCATGTTTTAAAACATGAAAGAATAATTAACTCAAAAAAATCTATGATACCATTAATTATGAGTAAAAAATGTTACTCTTGTGGGGGTGAATCATGGTATAAATTAATTTTTTTCCCTCTTTTATATCATTATAAAAATTTAATAGAACAATATACTCTCCAAATAATATGACATATAAAAATTAATAGTAAATTATGAACAGAGGATACCTTCTTTTATACTTATTTCACCTTTAATGTGTAGACTAGTCAATGTAGTGAGAATTATTCATGAATTATATCATGGAATTATCTATTCATACTAATCGCAATATTATGTAAAAATAACTCTTGTCATCATGCCACATTTCCTTGAACAAAATTTTCTACACTTACATTACAAATCATTAATCATGAAGGACTAAAATAGATTATACCAATTTTTTATAGAGAAACAATGATCTCTTTAATATTAATCATACATTAACTATCTATAGATAACTAAAAATATATTATAGATCATTTAATAGAGAATTATTTTTTCAAAAACATTTCCACCACTTAATATTTCCCATAATAGTGTAATACAAATAATTTTTTTATCTTCAAATCATTTTAAAAAGTTCTGTCACATCCCTCCTCCTTTACTGTATACTATTTGAATTTTTATTTAAAAATATTGATTAAATTTTTAATTCCTTAATTATATTCTCTATTATTCTATGTCAGTTTTTTTCTTACAAAATACCTAAAATCATTGTTAAATACTTCTAGTTAATATATAAATTCATTAAATAAAATCATCAATGTATAAATTATTCTATTGTATATCATTTATCATATTAACTAAAGTGTAATTAATATGATATTTGTACCTTAAATTAATTCCATATGAGCATTTATTTTAAATATTTTTGACATGTTATTTTATTTTTACAATCATTTTAGTTAAACTGTATGATCAATTGTGCTCAATGGAATGAAATGTTGTGCCATGACTTTCCTAAATTTTCTCTTTTATATCCCCTCGTTCCATAAACATGGTAATGTTCCCTAAGCTGGATTGACCATTGTTAGGGGGGTTGAATCATTGTTTGACATTTTTTTGAATTCTCCTTGTTTATTCATCATCTTGTATTTTTAATCTATCGATCTACTCAATAGATTCTAAAGGCCTCAAAATGTGTGAAGTAATAATATATGAAATCACAATACATGAGATTTATAGGTATCATCCAGAAATAAAAAATTCTTAGAATGATTGGTTTTTCAACCCAATCATAGATTCGTCCACTATAAACCCAAGTGATTACAACCATAGACTATACCAACACTACCAATTCAGAGTCTCCTTATTATCGAACTTATGGAGTCTTACTAGAAGAAACAACACAAAAATATCAAGAGTGGTCTAAATATATAAAGTATTATTATACTCTAGGTGATCTTTGAACCACTTGATGATGATAATACTCTATGAAAAAACTATGTCAATATTATTTATTTTTGCATATAACCCTCATGAAATTTAGTAGCTGACAATAATGAAAAAAACTCTTGGTCTCAAGACTTACTCAAGATCATGGATGATATCATTCATATAATCTCCATGAATACTCAAGAACATGTGTTTCTCAAACCATGAATGACTATTTTATTCAATATTATCCTCTAAAGTAGTATATTTATTGGATATTAATTACTAGTTTCAATCATTGAATGCACAATTCAAATATATTTCTAAATTATTATAGGATAGTATTCATCAAAATAGTCCTTAAACTTACTATTTTGGAGTTTGGAGGTTCTCTTAGATAACTCAAATTCTTCCCACATCTCATTTATACTCAGTATTATCCATATATTTAGGTAAACACAAAAATGGATGAATTAATTCAACTTAAAAAACTAACTTATAGCTCAAAATTATGAGGAATACCCCATAAAAAATTTTAATTATGGAATCCTCAGTGAATTTCTCATATATCATTTTATTATGTCCACCTCCCAGGATCAAAAAATATTTTATTCCTAAAAATAATTTCATGTCTCATGTACATTTCCACTTCTACCCTTCGTCTCCTTCTAATTAATAATAACTCATTCAAGAACCCTCTCTATCTTTGTTCATTAGATATAATTAAAAATAATAATTTATTTTTGAATTATAAAAAGACCCATATTCTTCTTCTTGTTAAAATAAAAATATATTCATCTTCTAAAAATGGTATATGACATCCAGAAATACTCCATGCTGAAAAACTCAAAGACTCGACAACTTGAATAATTTTCTAAAAACCATCATGAATCATCACATTAACAATTTAAAGTGATTATTTGAACTCTAAAATAGTAATACATCATGAAACTAACATTATAGAAATAATATATAGAGATTCATGATGAAAAAATATATCTTAAATATTATTTAGCTACTTTCCTTATATACTAACTCAAAACCTCAAACATATATGCACAGTGATCACCCTTTTCAAATTTATTCATAAATAAGAATAAATTAAATTTCAAATGTGATGTTTTAATATTTTATTATTATATTAAAAATCATTGGATATATTGTTTTTAAAATATTAAAATTCTAGAAAATTCAAATTTTCAGATAGTAGAAACCTCAAAATTTCTCTATGTGTTGTTTTATACATAGATGAAATGATGTTTATGCAAATAATTAAATAATTCTTTCACACATCAATACTAAGGTGGTTCATAGACCATGTTTTTGAATTTTGAATCAAATGTGAATTTTTTCGTCGTGGTTTTTGGATTTCAGTAATTTGGTAATCTCGTGTATAGTTCGGTTCCTGCTCACCCAAAAATTGGTTTTCAAAACTCAAATAAAAATAGAATTTTTAGACAATCATGTTATTAGGATTATGTGGAACTTTATGGTTATGGATTGATCATCCATACAAGCTCAATGATGTTTGTGTGAAAATTATTCATAGGTGTTCCTTCATCATTAAGCCTTAGTCATCCTTATAGGATGTGATGAATACAATAGTCATTATTATAGGCTCCAAGAATCATCCTTGCATGACTCTATATAATAATTCATTTTTCCAAATTGAATTTAAATAACTTTAGATCCACTCAAAAATAACTTAGTTTGTCTAAAATTTATTGAAACCACCATTATAAATATTTTTAACCATTTAAATATCTTCAAAAAAATTACCAAGTACTCTTATAGAATAATTACTCCTATTTTAGTGTTTCTACACTGAATTTATAATTCTAGTAATCATTAAAGAGTTATTTAACTTTTTATATACCAAACATCCAAAACAGTAAGCCTTGGATGGGTTCTCCATTAGTTAATATCATCGACATTCAAAACCATTAAGCCTTGTATAGGTTATCTATTTTTTCAACTCATCCTTCATCCATTTATCATGGAATAACCTCTATCAAATCCAAAAATATTCAAAAAACATATTTATAACATCTTTTAAATTAAATATTTTTCCCCTATTAAGAATAAATACCATTCAATCAAAAAGAAATAAAAATATCCCTCCTTAAATCTTTTTTCAATACATTCAAACTATTTCATGTTCATATGTGTGATTCTCTTTCACTCTCCTTTATTGAAAATAAATACAATGTGAATATATGTAACATTTCATAACATATAGATTCATTAAAAGGTTATAAAATATGATTTTCTTCCCATCCTTCATTTTTAAAAATAATATGGATGGTATGACATGTGTTGTTAGAAATGTGAATTTACTTAGTCAAATATATATCACGTGGACTAACTAAGTGTATAAATCAAGAGTGATTTAATCATGGTTTTCAATGTTTTCAATAAACACACATTCTTGTGATATTAACTCAGTTTCTCATTTTAAGGGTTTTTTGAAAAATATTTATAAAGAAAAAAATGTATACTTCACACATCTCATTTTTTTTATATTCAATGTTTTTATGTGAAATGAAAATAACACCCCATTTTTTCATCTTTATCGTCAACCAACACGCCCAAATTATTAAAATATTTTATATGTCGAAAACTACGGGATGAAATTTTGACTATAATACCTAATTTTATACATTTTCAAGGATGTATTTAAATTTCAGAATCATAGAATCATAATATTTTGATTTCATTCCGTTATATTTTTTCTACCTAAAGGAATGAAGTTATTTTATCCTTTTAATGGTTGTTGAGACATTTCCTAAAGAATAATATTCTTTTTTCAATAATGACAATAACATTCTTCTCCTTCAAAGTCAAAACATGTTTTGAATAAACAAATAAGAGTTTTATTAAATAAAGAGGGTCCTTTAGTACCTTAGTAATAGAATTAAGGCTGAAAGGTTCCTTGTAACACCCCAAGCTTCTACGGTACGCTTCTCTTTGAATAATACAGTAGCGTGTGTTATACGCAAGTTCGAGTTCTAACACACACCACAATCAATCAAACTAGCCGTTATGAATAGTAATACCCACTTTTTGAAGTTTTATAAATTTTATATTTCAAAATTAACTTCATTTTTGGATTCATAATATCTAAATTAGCTTAGGGTGAATTTTTGGTATTTTTCTGAAAACATTCAATTTTTGATGAATAGTGAAAAAACACTGAGTTATAGTTTAAAACCGAATTTTTATTTAAATAATTATTTATTTTATATAAATTTAATTAAGGTCAAAATGGATATATAATACCTATATAAGTTCAATGTAATTCATTGGAGTGGGTTTAGAATAATTATATATATATATATAAATTTTATGGAACTTTTCACCGTCTTTTACCCACCTCCTAGGAGAATTTGGAAATTCACATAAAAATTAATTTTACCGCTCTTGTGAGTGGAATTTAGAAAATTCGAGAAACAGAGTTAATATCAAGGAGTAAAATGTGGTTCAATAAGACAAAAATAATTTTTGGTGAATAGTAACTTTATGCTTTTATTTACCACGGTTAAAAGTAAATAGGGTAATTAAGGATAAAAATGATATTAATATTACCATAACACGTGTCCTAATTCTATTGTACAAATTTATCTTGACCAAAAACAACCTTAGGAATAAAATATTATCATTTAGGTCCACTTGGATTAGATTAGTACATTTATTGTTATTTAATTCAAAGAAGAGTTAAAAGAGTTAAAATCAAAGTTTAATTACTAAAACATTTTTAATATAGGGATATACATAAGATAAATTCAATTATAAATATTAATTGGAAAGATAAAAATATTTCCTACATAATGGTATTTTATTTAAAAAATTTAGACATTAAATAATTTAATTTATTTATGACACAATAGTGATGCAGTAATTACCTAATTAATGAAATATTAAAATAACTATTATTATAAATATCAAAATAAATGTAAATTGAGACTTTTAATGAATTCCACTAATTTTATAGGTTAACATGAAATATTAGGATTGGTTATATAAATTTTTTTAGAAGTAATAATTCTGTTATGAATTTATAAAAAACAAAATACCCAATAGTGTCAAAATCGACATAAAAGAGTTTTTAAAACAAATATTATATTATTAATTGATATTCTAATCCTAAAAATCGAAAGTTTGGACAAAGGAATTATATAATTATATTTGAATCATTAATAGACCACTTGGGGGTATCTTGGATGTATATAGTAATTTTATTAACTATATAATATAAAAATACAAAGAGACATGGTAAATGTCAAACTATTTAACTAAGAGTTAAATATAAACGATAAGGTTAATATAGTGACCCAAACCTGTCTAAAATCTATTAGTTGAAATTTTTTCGACCCATCCCCACCTTAACCTTTAAATAATACACTTTGAAACCATTATAAACCGAATATGAATTTATTATAAAATAATATTTCTAGATTTTCCAAAGGTGCCCCTCACCCCTTTTATAAAAGGGAACTCCCCCTTCTCTCTAATTTACACCATCAAAGCCTTTTGACTCGGCCAAACCCTGCCCAAATATTCTCTAAAATTCCCTCACTTTAACCTAGAGGCCTTATTATGATTATAAATCCAACTTAAGGAGCCCTTTTGATTGAATCAAAAGGAAGAACCCGAAGAAGAGGTAATGTTTTCACCACCCTCTTTCAAGTTCCTTTCTTCTTCAACTTCTTCTTTCAATGTTATTTCCATTATAAAATAATAACTCCAGTATATTTTAAATACATTGATGTTATTATAAATATGGTACAACCATATTCATTATTCTATCCATCCTTTAAATGACATGTCTCCATACGTGCGTACGTACGGCCTACTGTCTCCACTTCGTGGTGTAATTGTTATTCAATACATTATTATTTGGATGGGTATAACAATGATGTGTAATTCATGTAAATAATAAATATAAAATGATAATGATTCTGTATATATGATATACCATCCAATTATATATTATTTTAATATCAAAAGAATGATATTGTCGCTCGTACGTACGGACGGACTACCGTCTCCACGAATGCGATGAGATTCATTACCCATCATATCCATTCAAGTATAATTCTCATTTGATGATTAAAAATAATGTTGAAGTACTTGATATCATTCTGGATATGAATAAGATACAACCAATCCAAAAAAACATGGCTTATTTTACAAAACATATAAAAGAAAACGAGTAAGTTAACACCCGAAATGACGATAATACTAAGATATTATTAATAAAACAATGTTAAACGATCATATATGATATCATATTAATGTATATGATTCTTGTATAATTTAATAAAAAAAATTTAACCATTATACAGGAGGTTAACCTTCCCTCAACCAAGGAAAAGTACAGGGTAATGGTTTATTTCACAATCTCTTCATTATCCGAGGTTGTTCATACGTAATTATCTACTGGGACCTTTTTATCATCCACATCCATGTTTCTTAAAAATGTATTTCAAATAATTATTAATATTTTATAGACTATGGGTTAAAGTCATTTATACCCTTATTGAATTTTTATAAGAAGTTTATAATGGAATATTTCTATCATTTTCCAAACAAGGTCCTTTTTAACCTTTTCGACAAAATTAAGGTAAGAATGTCTTTTTTTTAACTTATATGGTGGGTGCAGCTATTTTCCACCATTATAAAATCTTCGAAGCTTCCCTTAAAAGCTTATAAGAATATTTTCAAATTAAATGTTTTATTTTATAATTATGTGACTTTTAAATGATTTCAAAAAAAATAGATATTTCTCTCAAATAGTTTTGTTTTCATCTATGTCAACATCCTTTGATGGATTTTAAGCTTATTTGAAGTTGATTTATTATGATACAAAACATCCATATTGTATTGAAGGTTTTTTGATATATTTGTCTGTGGATGTGTTATTTTTATATCATTCATGGTTTATGGAGAAAGTATTGATATTTTGTATGCTAGTTTTAATACGAATGTTTATGTTATGTTTAAACCTGTTCATGTGAGGAATGCATTGGACTTAATAAGTGACGGGTGGAGCCCGTTATATCTCAATGATGCATCGGTAGGTCTCATGAGACAAACTAGTGTCTTGGCACGAGGCCTTGACAAAATCTTATTTGTAGTCTCGGCACGAGGCCTTGGCTACATGGTTATGATAGTCTGGAATTATGCATTCCATCATTATGAAAGTGGTTATTGATATTGCATGTGATTATTCGAAAATTATAATATCCATGTGAATAATTAAATGACATTATTTCATTTTATTTCTACCATATTATGCTGAAGTTCAAGTTTAAAAGGCTTTTTTTAGTTATACATTGCCTTAAATGTTTATGCTTATTTATGAAAGTTTCCGCTATATTGTTATCCTTAATGGGAATTTGATCTCACCCCTTTCTATGTTTTATTTTTCCTAGGATGTGAAGAAGTATTTTATGAATGACCTATAGGGTTAGTATAAGGGGATATGAGTGTGTAGAAAAGATGTTGTTGTTGTTTTTACTTTATGATAAAATGTAATCTTTATGAATATATCTAGTCATTCCAAGGCTACTAAACTAATCATTCTTTCGAGACTTGAACTTTTGTGATCATGCCAATGTTATGTAATAATGCACCGACTCTGGGTAACTGGGGTCGGGGCGTTACGGTTGGTATGAGAGAAAGTTTAGTACAAATCTTGGAAGCTAGATTTAGATGAACTCTGATTAGAGCATATAGACCTAAGATTGAATTTGAGGATTAGTATATAATAATTTCCTAGAATTTTAGTATTGTAGAGATTTTGTGAGTTTTTTGAGCAATACATCCCTGTCTAGAAATGAGTAGGAAGACGCGGCTCTGGAACAGATGTACCTAGGGGCAAAACCTGAAAACACTGCTTTGAGCTAGACTCGAATGGGAACAGGTGCACAACAACGGCCCTTACTGCACTCTTGGTTACGACACTCCTAGGGGATATGATTAGGATAATTCTAATTTTATTTATAAATCATTATGAAGGTTTTATGAGTATATACTTCTTAAAAAAACATTTTTTTATGATTATGGATTATATCCATAAATAGTTCAATTTATGTTAAGTGTTTTACAAGTATGCAATTATGTATTTTGATTCATAAACTGATCTAGTTTATGACATTGTTTAGAAATGGCGCCTAGTGGAAGAAATGGAAACCGTATCAATGCACGCACTCCATGTAGAGATTTCCCTCCTGCTTAAGATAATTATAGTGGAGCGAGTAATGCAACTGGTGTTGATCAGCTAATTACCATACTAGGACAACTCACTCAGTTTATGAATAATAACCTTACCCGTATGGAGCACCCCGGTCCGTAGCGTGGAGGATCAATGTTAGATCGCTTCATGAGGCAACACCCACCAAAATTCAATGGGAGTACAAATCCATTGGTAGCTAAGAAATGCATAAGTTCCCTAGAGAAAATATTCCAGGCTTTGGGGAGTAGTGAAAGGGAAAAAGTTATCATGGTAGTTTATCGCCTCACTGGAGATGCTGATCAATGGTTGTCATTGATTCAAAACACAAAAGAAGATGACTAAGTATCAAATATTGAATGGAGGGAGTTCAAAGAGCTTTTCTTAGAAAAATACTTTCATCGTGACCATTGAGCAGATATGGAAAGGTAATTTCTATGTCTGAGATAAAAGGAGGATGAGAATGTTGAAAAGTATGAGGATAACTTTACAAGGTTATCAAGGTATACTGGAGATTATATATATAACCCAAGAAGTAAGATTTATTGTTTATTTTATGGGTTAAAACCGTTTCTCCATCGAGCATTGGTCTCAAAATCCTTCTCGTCATACAAAGATATTGTCTCATGTGATATCAAGACATAAAAATAATTCTCTAAGTCTTACGACTTTAAGGAAAAGCAAGAGAAGAAGAGATCTATTGATCACTCTTGGATTGTAAATAAGGGGAATAAGGGAAAATTTGAATATCCATCCTCTAGTAAATGTGGGAAGAAACACCCCGGTACTTGCTTGAAAGGAATGGGAGTCTATTACATGTGTGGTGAAAAAAGCCACCAATCTTGTGATTGCAAGGGGAAGAAAGAAGCTACTGAGGTTCAATGCTACAATTGTAGGGATATGGGACATTATGAAAATGAATGACCTAAGGGTCAGGGGAACTTACCTCAAAAAATGCCAAGGGATCAAGGCCAAGCTTATGTTATCACTACTGCTGAGGTAGAAGCTCCGAAAGACATGGTGACAGGTAAATTAATGGTTTCCTCAAGTTTAGAAAATGCATTATTTGATTTTGGATCATCGCATTGTTCCATATCTTCCCAGTTTGCTAAGAAAATTATATATTTCCAATTTGATTTAACAAGGGAGTTGTCAGTTAAAACTCCTAAGGGAAGTATCATTGCTATAAAGTTCTGTGGATCTGTTCCCATTAGGGCATATAAATGTTCTTTATCTGCGGATCTCATCGTCATACCCATGATTGAGTTTGATATAATCCTTGGTATGGATTGGATTTTAGAACATGATGCAAAGATATATTGTAAGATGAAGGAGGTTATGATTTTTGATGATGATGATAAGGAACACCTTATCTTTATTGCAGAATTGTCACCACCTGATTCTTACCTAGATACACCCCCAGTAGCTCAACTAAATTTAATTATTGGGGGTAAGAGAATTAAATAACTGTGGGTGAGTAAAGTAATGCTCAAATAGAGGATTTACCTATTGTGAGAGAATATGTTGATGTGTTTTCAGAATATTTTCATGGGCATCCTCCAGAATGAGAAATTGAGTTTTCCATTGATTTAATTCCTGGTTTAAGGCCTATATCAAAGACACCTTATAGAATGGCCACTGTGGAATTAGTTTAACTAACGAAATAACTAGATGAATTGAGTAATAATGGATTTATTTGCCCTAGTGTTTCTCTATGGGGAGCCCCTGTCCATTTTGTTAATAAGAAAGATGGATCTATGAGGTTATGTATTGACTACAGGAAAATCAATGCTATAACAATAAAGAACAAGTATCCCCTACCTCGCATTGATGATTTATTTGACCAACTGCATGGAGCTCAATACTTTTCAATGATTGACCTTCGATCAAGATACCATAAATTGTGTGTGAAGAAGGAAGACATTCCGAAGACATCATTTCGAACTAGGTACGACCACTACAAGTTTACAGTAATGCCTTTTGGATTGACTAATGCACCCTCTGTATTTATGGATCTAATGAATAGAGTTTTCAAGAAATATCTTGATTAATTTGTAGTGGTATTTATTTATGATATCTTGGTATACTCCAAAAGCTACTAAGATCATGAAAATCACTTGTGTATTATCCTGAAGAGTCTGAGAAGACATGAATTATATGGGAATTTTAGCAAGTATGAATTCTGGCTTCAGGAGATTTCTTTTCTTGGCCATATTTTCTCTAATGATGGAATTTTCATTGATCCTTCTAAGACCAATGAAATCCAAGAATTTCTAGCACCAACAAGTATAACTGAGGTACGTAGTTTTATTGGTTTAGAAGGTTATTATCAATGTTTTGTCTAGAATTTTTTCCAATTTGCTAACCCATTAACAAAGCTCACACGTAAAAGGGGTTAAATTTGTTTGGAGAAAAGTGTGTGAAGAATTTTTTGAAGAACTGAAAAGAAGATTAGTCAATTATCCTATATTCACACTGCCATCGGGGAATGATGGGTTCGCTATTTATAGTGATGCATAGAATAAAGGACTTGGTTGTGTCCTTATGCAGAATGATAGGGTTATTTCCTATGCATAACGACAGCTAAAAATTCATGAGAAAAATTATTCTACTCATGATCTTGAGTTAGTTTCTATAATCTTTGCTTTGAAGATATGGAGACATTATCTCTATGGTGAAAAATGTGAGATATATACTGATCACAAGAGTTTGAAGTATATTTTCTCACAGAAAGAACTCAACATGAGGCAAAGGAAATGGCTTGAACTACTCAAGGATTATGATTTCATGATACACTACCACCAGGGGAAGGAAAATAAGGTGGAAGATGCTTTGAGAAGAAAGCATCATGAAGTTTTGAACAAGATGAGAGTCGAAAGGGATCCTGTTTTCATGAATTTAGTAAATATGGATATGGGAATCACCATTGATGGTGAAACATCGATGATTTTTTAAATAGTTTCCAAACCATCTTTACTAGAAAGGATAAAGAGTTCTTAGACCGATGATGAAGAGTTTCAAAAGAAGATTAAAGCTCTAAATGATGGGAGATTGAGTGACTTTGTGTATAAAGATAGAATTTTGAAATTTCGGAGGAGACTTTGTGTTCCCGATATACCTGATCTAAAAAGGGAATTGTTGGACGATTCTCATAGTTCCAATTTCTCTATACACCCTGGGAGAACCAAAATGTATAGGGATTTGAAGGAACGTTTTTGGTGGGACAACATGAAGAGGGAGATTGCTTATTTTGTGTCAAGATGTATGGTTTGTCAACAAGTGAAAGCTGGAAGGCAACAGCCTGGAGGAGTCATGAAACCTATTCCTATACCTGAGTGGAAATGGGATAATATCACAATGAACTTTGTCATGGGACTACCAAAGACTGCTAGAAGGAACGATGCAATATGGGTCATTATTGATTGTCTTTCCAAGTCAGCACATTTTCTTGCTATAAGGGAAGATTTACCACTTGAACGTCTAGCAAGTCTATATATTAATGAAGTTGTGAGACTTCATGGATTACCCCTATCGATTTTTTCTGATCGTGATCCCTGTTTTACTTCAAGATTTTGGAAGAGTCTTCAGAAGGACTTGGATGCTGAACTTCGTTTGAGCACTGCCTACCACCCTCAAATAGTTGGACAATCATAACGGACTACTCAAACCTTAGAAGACATGTTGAGATCTGGATAACTTGACTTTCAGGGTATTTGGGATCAATATTTACCTCTGGTAGAATTTTCCTATAACAATAGCTTCCATTCAAGTATTCAAATGGAACCATATGAAGCGTTATATGGAAAGAGACGTCGCACACCAACCTGTTGGGATGATGTTGGTGAAAGAAAACTTGTAGGCCGATAACTGGTGGAGGAAACGGTGGAAAAGGTAAAGGTAATCCAAAACCACATCAAAGCATCTCAAAGTAGGCAGAAGAGCTATGCCGATAACTAAAGGAAGGATTTGGAATTTCAGGTAAGAGATCATGTTTTCTTGAAGGTATCTCTAGGGAATGGTGTTATACATTTCGATAAGAAGGGAAAATTGAGTCCCAGGTACATCGGACCATTCGAAATTCTAGAATGAATTGGGGTTGTAGCTTACCGTTTGGCAATTCCGCCAAGTCTCTCCAAAGTTCATGATGTGTTCCATGTATCACTGTTGAGATAATACATGCATGGCCCAACGCATGTACTCACTTACGAGGAATTAGAATTGGAACTTGATCTGTCTTATTGCGAAGATCCCATCAGGATTCTTGATACCAAAGAACAAGTGCTGAGAAACTGGATGACTCGTCTGGTAAAAGTTCTATGGAAAAACCATAAGATGGAAGAGGCAACGTGGGAACCCGAGGAACTTATGATGAAGAACCACCCAAGTCTTTTCATGTGGTAGTATTCTAGAAATTTCGAGGATGAAATTATTTGAAGGAGGGTAGAATAAAACACCCCAATCTTCCAAGATATGCTTCTCTTTGAATAATACAGTAGCGTGTGTTGTATGCAACTTCGAGTTCTAACACACACCACAATCAATCAAACTAGCCATTATGAATAGTTATACCCACATTTTGAAATTTTATAAATTTTATATTTCAAAATGAACTTCATTTTTGGATTCTTCATATCTAAATTAGCTTAGGGTGATTTTTTGGTATTTTTCTGAAAACATTCAATTTTTGATGAATAGTGAAAAAACACTGAGTTATAGTTTAAAATCGAATTTTTATTTAAATAATTATTTATTTTATTTAAATTTAATAAAGGTCAAAATGGATACATAATACCTATATAATTTCAATGTAATTCATTGGAGTTTTTTTAGAATAATTTTAGATATATAAAAATTTTATGGAACTTTTCACTATCTTTTACCCAGCTCCTATGAGAAGTTGGAAATTCACATAAAACTTAATTTTACCGCTCCTATGAGTGAAATTTTGAAAATATAAGAGACATGGTTAATATAAATCACTAAAATGTGGTTCAATAAGACAAAAATAATTTTTTTTGTATAGTAACTTTTTATTTTTATTTACTACGGTTAAAAGTAAATAGGGTAATTAAGGGTAAAAATGATATTAATATTACCCTAACACATGTCCTAATTCTATCGGAAAAGTGTATCTCAACCAAAAACAAACTTAGGAATAAAATATTATCATTTAGGTCCACTTGGATTAGATTATGACGTTTATTATTATTTATTTCAATGAAGAGTTAAAAGAGTTAAAATCAAAGTTTAATTACTAAAAAAAATTTAATATTGAGTTATACATAAGATAAATTCAATTATAAACATTAATTAGAAAGATAAAAAGATTTAATACATAATGGTATTTTATTTATAAGTTTTAGACATTAAATAATTTAATTTATTTATGACACAATGGTGATGCAGTAATTACCTAATTAATGAAATATTAAAATAATTGATATTATAAATATCAAAATAAATGTAATTTGAGACTTTTTATGAATTCCACTAATTTTATAGGTTAATATGACATATTATTATTGGTTATATAAATTTTTTTAGAAGTAATAATTCTGTTATGAATTTATAAAAAACAAAATACCCAACAGTGTCAAAATTGACATAAAAGAGTTTTTATAACAAATATTATATTATTAATTGATATTCTATTCCTAAAAATAGAATGTTTGTCCAAAGGACTTATATAATGATAGGTGTATCATTAATGGACCACTTTAGGGTATCTTTGAAGTATATAGTATGTTTATTAACTATATAATATAAAAATACAAAGAGACATAGTAAATGTCAAACTATTTAACTAAGTAATAAATATAAATGATAAGGTTAATATAGTGACCCAAACCTGTCTAAAATCTATTGGTTGAAATGATTTTGACCCATCCCCACATTAACCTTTAAATAATCCTCTTTGGATCCATTATTAACCGAATATGAATTTATTATAAAATAATATTTCTAGATTTTCCAAAGGTGCCCCTCACCCATTTTATAAAAGGGAACTCCACCTTCTCTCTAATTTACACCTTAAAATCCTTTTTGCTCGGCTAAACCCTGACCAAATATTCTCTCAAATTACCTCACTTTAACTTAGAGGCCTTAGTTTGGTCATAAATCCAACTTAAGGAGCCCTTTTGATTGAATCAAAAGGAAGAACCTGAAGAATAGGTAATGTTTTCACCACCCTCTTTCAAGTTCCTTTCTTCTTCAACTTCTTATTTCTTTGTTATTTCCATTATAAAATAATAACTTCAGTATATTTTATATACTTTTATGTTATTATAAATATGGTACAACCATATTCATTATTCTATCCGTCCTTTGATTGACATGTCGTCATACGTGCATACGTACGGCCTACTGTCTCCACTTCGTGGTGTAATTGTTATTCAATACATTATTATTTGGATGTGTATAATAATGATGTGTAATTCATGTAAATAATAAATATAACATGATAATTATTATGTATATATGATATTACATCCAATTATATATTATTTTAATATCAAAATAATGATATTGTCGCTTGTGAGTACGTAAGGACTACCGTCTCCACGAACGCGATGAGATTCATTCCCCATCATATCTATTCAAGTATAATTCTCATTTGGTGATTAAAAATAATGTTTAAGTACTTGATATCATTATGGATCTGAATAAGATACAACCAATCCATAACAAACACGGCTTATGTTACAAAACATATAAAAGAAAATGAGTAAGTTAACACCCGAAACGACGATAATACTAAGATATTATTAACAAAACAATGTTAAACGATCATATATGATATCATATTAATGTATATGATTCTTGTATAATTTAATAAAAATTATTTCACCATTATATATGAGTTTAACCTTCCCTCAACCAAGTAAAAGTACAAGGTAATCGTTTATTTCACAATATCTTCATTATCCGAGGTTGTTCATACGTAATTATCTAATGGGACCTTTTTATTATCCACATCCATGTTTCTTAAAAATGTATTTAGAATCATTATTAATATTTTATAGACTATGGGTTAAAGTAATTTATACCCTTGTTGACTTTTTATAAGAAGTTTATAAAGGAATCTTTCTATCATTTTCCAAACAAGGTCATTTTTAACCTTTTCGACAAAATTAAGGTAAGAATGTATTTTTTTAAACTTATACGGCGGGTACGGCTATTTTCCGCCATTATAAAATCATCGAAGCTTCCCTTACAAGCTTATAAGAATATTTTCAAATTAAATGTTTTATTTTATAATTATGTGACTTTTAAATGATTTCAAAAAAAGAGATATTTCTCTCAAATAGTTTTGTTTTCATATATGTCAACATCCTTTGATGGATTTTAAGCTTATTTGAAGTTGATTTATTATGATACAAAACATCCATATTGTATTGAAGGTTTTGTGATATATTTGACTGTGGATGTGTTATTTTTATATCATTCATGATTTATGGAGAAAGTATTGATATTTCGTATGCTAGTTTTAATACAAATGTTTATGTTATGTTTAAACCTGTTCATATGAGGAATGAATTCGACTTAATAAGTGACGGGCGGAGCCCGTTATAGCTCCTCAATGCACCGGTAGGTCTCATGAGAAAAACTAGTGTCTTGGCATGACGCCTTGACAAAATCTTATTTGTAGTTTCGGCACGAGGCCTTGGCTACATGGTTATGATAGTCTGGCATTATGCATTCTGTCATTATGAAAGTGGTTATTGATAATGCATGTGATTATTAGACTAGTAGAATATCCATGTGAATAAGTAAATGAAATTATATCATTTTATTTCTACCATATTATGATGAAGTTCAAATTTAAAAGGCTTTTTTTAGTTATACATTGCCTTAAATGATTATGCTTATTTATGATAGTTTCTGCTATATTGTTATCCTTACTGGGAATTTGAGCTCACCCATTTCTATGTTTTATTTTTCCTAGGATGTGAAGAAGTATTTTCTGAATGACCTATAGGGTTAATATAAGGGGATATGAGTGTGGAGACAAGATGTTGTTGTAGTTTTTACTTTATGATGTAATGTAAACTTTATGAATATATCTAGTCATTCCAAGGCTACTAAACTAATCAGTCTTTCGAGACTTGATCTTTTGTGATCATTCCAATGTTATGTAATAATGCATTGACTCCGGGTAACTGGGTTTGGGGCATTACAGTTGGTATCAGAGGAAGTTTAGTACAAATCTTGGAAGCTAGATTTAAATGAACTCTGATTAGAGCATATAGACCTAAGATTGAATTTGAGGATTAGTATAGAATAATTTCCTAGAATTTTAGTATTGTAGATATTTTGTGAGTTTTTCGAGAAATTCATCCCTATCTAGATACGAGCAGGTAGAGGCGGCTCTGGCACAGATGTACCTACGGGTAAAACCCAAAAACACCACTTTGAGCTAGACTCGAACGGGAACTGGTGCATAACAACGGGCCTTGCTGCACTCTTGGTTATGAAACTCCCGGGGGATATGCTTAGGATAATTCTCATTTTCTTTACAAACCATTATGAAGGGTTTATGATTATATAATTCCTCAAAGAAAACATTTTTTTATGATTATGGATTATATCCATAAATAGTTCAATTTATGTTAAGTGTTTTACAAGTATGGAATTATGTATTTTGATTCATAAAATGATCTAGTTTATGACATTGTTTAGAAATGGTGCCTAGTGGAAGAAATGGAAACTGTATCAATGCACGCACTCCATGTAGGGATTTTCCTCCTGCTTAATATAATTATAGTGGAGCTAGTGATGCAACTGGTGCTGATCAGTTAATCACCATACTAGGACAACTCACTCAGGTTATGAATAATAACCTTACCTGTATGGAGCACCCCGATCAGTAGCGTGGAGGATCAATGTTAGATCACTTCATAAGGCAATAGACACCAACATTCAATGGGAGTACAAATCCATTGGTAGCTAAGAAATGGATAAGTTCCCTAGAGAAAATATTTCAGGATTTGAGGAGTAATGAAAGGGAAAAAGTTATCATGGTAGTTTATTGCCTCACTGGAGATGCTGATCAATGGTGGTCATTAATTCAAAACACAAAGGAAGATGATGAAGTATCAAATATAGAATGGAGGGAGTTCAAAGAGATTTTCTTAGAAAAATACGTTCATCGTGACCATCGAGCAGATATGGAATGTAAATTTCTGAGTCTGAGATAAAAGGAGTATGATAATGTCGCAAAGTATGAGGCTAACTTTACAAGGTTAGCAAGGTATGCTGAAGATTATATACATAACCCAACAAGTAATATTTATCATTTATTTTATGGGTTAAAACCGTTTCTCTATCGAGCATTGGTATTACAATCCTTCTCGTTATACGAAGATATTGTCTCATGTGCTATCAAGATAGAAAAAGAATTCTCTAAGTCTTACGACTTTAAGGAAAAGAAAGAGAAGAAGATATCTATTGATAACTCTTGGAATAGAAATAAGGGGAAGAAGGGAAAAGTTGAATATCCATCCTGTAGTAATTGTGGGAAGAAACACCCCAGTACTTGCTTGAAAGGAATGGGATTCTATTACAAGTGTAATGAAAAAGGCCAACAATCTTGTGATTACAAGGGGAAGAAAGAATCTACTGAGGTTCAATGCTACAACTTTAGGGAGATGGGAAATTATGAAAATTAATGACCTAAGCGTCAGAAGAACTTACCTCAGAAAAGGCCAAGGGATCAAGGCCAATCTTATGTTATCCCTACTGTTGAGGTAGAAGATCCAAAAGATGTGGTGACAGGTAATTTAATGGTTTCCTCAAGTTTAGAAAATACATTATTTGATTCTGGATCATTGCATTGTTTCATATCTTCCCAGTTTTCTAAGAAAACTAGATATTTCCAATTTGATTTAACAAGGGAGTTGTCAGTTAAAACTCCTAAGGGAAGTATCATTGCTACAAAGTTCTGTGCATCTGTTCCCATTAGGGCATATAAATGTTATTTATCTGTGGATCTCATCGTCATACCCATGATTGAGTTTGATATAATCCTTGGTATGGATTTTATTTTGGACCATGATGCAGAGATTTATTGTAAGAAGAAGGAGGTTATGATTTTTGATGATGATGATAAGGAACAACTTATCTTTAGAGCAGAATCATCACCACCTGATTCTTACCTAGATACACCCTCTGTAGCTCAAATAAATTCAATTATTTGGGGGGAAGAGAATGCAATAACTGTGGGTGAGTAAAGGAATGTTCAAATATAGGATGTACCTATTGTGAGAGAATATGTTGATGTGTTTTCGGAAGATTTTCCTGGGCATCCTCTAGAACGAGAAATTGAGTTTTCCATTGATTTAATTCCTGGTTGAAGGCCTATATCGAAGACACCTAATAGAATGACCACTGTGGAATTAGTTGAACTAATGAAATAACTAGAGGAATTGAGTAATAAGGGACTTATTCTCCCTAGTGTTTCTCCATGGGGAGCCCCTGTCTATTTTGTTAAGAAGAAAGATGGATCTATGAGGTTATGTATCGACTACAGGGAAATCAATGATATAACAATAAAGAACAAGTATCCCCTATCTCGCATTGATGATTTATTTGACCAACTACATGGAGGTCAATACTTTTCAATGATTGACCTTCGATCTGGATACCATCAGTTGTGTGTGAAGAAGGAAGACATTCCGAAGACAACATTTTGAACCAGGTACGGCCATTACAAGTTTTTAGTAATGCCTTTTGGATTGACTAATGAACCCTCTATATTTATGGATCTAATGAATAGAGTTTTCAATAAATATCTTGATGAATTTGTATTGGTATTTATTGATTGTATCTTTTTATACTCCAAAAGCTACAAAGATCATGAAAATAATTTGCGCATTATCCTGAAGACTCTGAGAAGACATGAATTATATGGGAATTTTAGCAAGTGTGAATTCTGGCTTTAGGAGATTTCTTTTCTTGGCCATATGTTCTCTAAGGATTGAATTTCCATTGATCCTTCTAAGACCAAGGCAATCCAAGAATGGGCAGCACCAACGAGTATAACTGATGTACGTAGTTTTATTGGTTTAGTAGGTTATTATCAATGTTTCGTCTAGAATTTTTCCCGATTGGCTAACCCATTAACAAAGCTCACACGTAAAGGGGTTAAATTTGTTTAGACAAAAGAGTGTGAAGAATTTTTTGAAGAACTGAAAAGAAGATTAGTCAATTCTTCTATATTGACACTGCCATCGTGGAATGATGGGTTCATTATTTATAGTGATGCATCGAATAAAGGACTTGGTTTTGTCCTTATGCAGAATGATAGGGTTATTTTCTATGCATCACGACAGCTAAAAATTCATGAGAAAAATTATTCTACTCATGATCTTGAGTTAGCTGCTATAATCTTTGCTTTGATGATATGGAGACATTATCTCTATGGTGAAAAATGTGAGATATATACCGATCACAAGAGTTTGAAGTACATTTTCTCACAGAAAGAACTCAACATGAGGCAAAGGAAATGGCTTGAACTACTTGAGGATTATGATTGCACGATAAACTTCCACTCGGGGAATGAAAATAAGGTGTCAGATGCTTTGAGAAGAAAGGATCATGGAGTTTTGAACAAGATGAGAGTTGAAAGGGATCCTATTTTCATGAATTTAGTAAAGATGGATATGGGAATCACCATGGATGGTGAAACATCAATGCTTTTTCAAATGGTTTCCAAACCATCTTTACTAGAAAGGATACAGAGTTCTCAGACCGATGATGAAGAGTTTCAAAAGAATATTAAAGCTGTGAATGATGGTAGATTGAGTGAATTTGTGTATAAAGATGGAATTTTGAAATTTGGGAGGAGGCTTTGTGTTCCTGATATACCTGATCTAAAAAGGGAATTGTTGTACAATGCTCATAGTTCCAATTTCTCTATACACCCTGAGAGAACCAAAATGTATAGGTATTTGAAGGAACATTTTTGGTGGGACAACATGAAGAGAGAGATTACTGATTTTGTGTCAAGATGAATGAAAGCTGGAAGGCAACATCCTGGAGGAGTCATGCAACCTATTCCTATACATGAGTGGAAATGGGATAATATCACGATGAACTTTTTCATGGGACTACCAAAGACTCCTAGAAGGAACAATTCAATATGGGTCATTATTGATCGTCTTACCAAGTCAGCACATTTTCTTGCTATAAGGGAAGATTTACCACTTGAATGTCCTGCAAGGCTATATATTAATTAATTTGTGAGGCTTCATGGAGTACCCCTATCGATTGTTTCTGATCGTGATCCCCGTTTTACTTCAAGATTTTGGAGGAGTCTTCAGAAGGCCTTGGATGCTGAACTTCGTTTGAGCACTGCCTACCACCCTCAAACAGATAGACAATCCGAATGGACTATTCAAACCTTAGAAGACATGTTTAGATCTTTCTCACTTGACTTTCAGAGTATGTGGGATCAATATTTACCTCTGGTAGAATTTTCCTATAACAATAGCTTTCATTCAAGTATTCGGATGGAACCATATGAAGCGTTATATGGAAAGAGACGTCGCACACCAACCTGTTGGGATGGAGTTGGTGAAAGAAAACTTGTAGGCTGAGAACTGGTGGAGGAAACGGTGGAAAAGGTAAAGGTAATCCAAAACCACATCAAAGCAGCTCAAAGTAGGCAGAAGAGCTATGCCGATAACTGAAGGAAGGATTTGGAATTTCAGGCAAGAGATCATGTTTTCTTGAAGGTATCTCCATGGAAGAATGTTATATGTTTCTGTAAGAAGGTAAAATTGAGTCCCAGGTACATCGGACCATTCGAAATTCTATAATGAATTGGGGTTGTAGCTTAACCTTTGGCAATGCCACCAAGTCTCTCCAAAGTTCATGATGTGTTCCACGTATCACTATTGAGAAAATACATGCCTGACCCAACGCATGTACTCACTTACGAGGAATTAGAATTGGAGCTCAATCTATCTTATTTCGAATATCCCATCAGGATTCTTGATACTAGAGAACAAGTGCTGAGAAACCGGACGACTCGTCTGGTAAAAGTTCTATGGAAAAACCATAAGATGGAAGAGGCAACGTGGGAACCTGAGGAACTTATGATGAAGAACCACCCAAGTCTTTTCATGCGGTAGTATTCTAGAAATTTCGAGGATGAAATTATTTGAAGGAGGGGAGAATGTAACACCCCAAGCTTCCACGGTACACTTCTCTTTGAATAATACAGTAGCGTGTGTTGTACGCAACTTCGAGTTCTAACACACACCACAATCAATCAAACTAGCCATTGTGAATAGTAATACCCACTTTTTGAAGTTTTATAAATTCTAACTTTCAAAATGAACTTCATTTTTGGATTCGGAATATCGAAATTAGCTTAGGGTGAATTTTTGGTATTTTTCTGAAAACATTCAATTTTTGATGAATAGTAAAAAACACTGAGTTATAGTTTAAAACCGAATTTTTATTTAAATAATTATTTATTTTATTTAAATTTAATTAAGGTCAAAATGGATACACAATACCTATATAAGTTCAATGTAATTCATTGGAGTTTGTTTAGAATAATTTTAGATATATAAAAAATTTATGGAACTTTTCACCATCTTTTACCCACCTCCTAGGAGAATTTGGAAATTCACATAAAACATAATTTTACTGCTCCTGTGAGTGAAATTTTGAAAATTTGAGAGACATAGTTAATATAAAAGAGTAAAATGTGGTTCAATAAGATAAAAATAATTTTTTTTTGAATAGTAACTTTTTACTTTTATTTACTATGGTTAAAAGTAAATAGGATAATTAAGGTTAAAAATGATATTAATATTACTCTAACACATGTCCTAATTCTATTGGACAAGTGTATATCGACCAAAAAAAACCTTAGGAATAAAATATTATCATTTAGGTCTACTTGGATTAGATTAGGACATTTATTATTATTTAATTCAAAGAAGAGTTAAAAGAGTTAAAATCAAAGTTTAATTACTAAAACATTTTTAATATAGGGTTATACATAATATAAATTCGATTATAAATATTCATTAGAAACATAAAAATATTTCCTACATAATAGTATTTTATTTATAATTTTTAGACATTAAATAATTTAATTTATTTATGACATAATGGTGATGCAGTAATTACATAATTAATGAAATATTAAAATAATTGATATTATAAATATCAATATAAATGTAATTTGAGACTTTTTATAAATTACACTAATTTTATAGGATAATATGACTTATTATTATTGGTTATATAAATATTTTTAGAAGTAATTATACTATTATGAATTTATAAAAAACGAAATACCCAATAGTGTCAAATTGACATAAAAGAGTTTTTAAAAAAATATTATATTATTAATTTATATTCTATTCCTAAAAATCGAATGTTCAGCCAAAGGAATTATATAATTATATTTGTATCATTAATGTACCACTTGGGGGTATCTTGGAAGTATATAGTAAGTTTATTAACTATATAATATAAAAATACAAAGAGACATGGTAAATGTCAAACTATTTAACTAAGAGATAAATATAAATGATAAGGTTAATATAGTGACCCAAACCTGTATAAAATATATTGGTTGAAATGATTTCGACCCATCCTCACCTTAAACTTTAAATAATCCACTTTGGATCCATTATAAACTGAATATGAATTTATTATAAAATAATATTTCTAGATTTTCCAAAGGTTCCCCTCACCACTTTTATAAAAGGGCACTCCACCTTATCTCTAATTTACACCTTCAAAGACTTTTGTCTCGGCCAACCCCTTCCCAAATATTCTCTCAAATTACCTAAATTTAACCTAGAGGCCATAGTTTGATCATAAATCCAACTTAAGGAGCCCTTTTGATCGAATCAAAAGGAAGAACCCGAAGAAGAGTTAATGTTTTCACCACCCTCTTTCAAGTTCCTTTCTTCTTCAACTTCTTCTTTATTTGTTATTTACATTATAAAATAAAAACTTCATTATATTTTATATACTTTTATGTTATTATAAATATGGTACAACCATATTCAGTATTCTATCCATCCTTTTAATGACATGTCGTTATACATGCGTGCGTACGGCCTACTGTCTCCACGTCGTGGTGTAATTGTTATTCAATACATTATTATTTTGATGGGTATAATAATGATGTTTAATTCATGTAAATAAAAAATATAACATGATAATGATTCTATATATATGATATACCATCCAATTATATATTATTTTAATATCAAAAGAATGATATTGTCGCTCGTGCGTACGTACAGACTACCGTCTCCACGAACGTGATGAGATTCATTCCCCATCATATACATTCAAGTCTAATTCTCATTTGATGATTAAAAATAATGTTTAAGGACTTGATATCATTCTGGATATGAATAAGATACAACCAATCCATAACAAATATGGATTATGTAACAAAACATATAAAAGAAAATGAGTAACTTAACACCCGAAACGACAATAATACTAAGATATTATTAACAAAACAATGTTAAAAGATCATATATGATATCATATTAATGTATATGAATCTTTTATAATTTAATAACAATTATTTCACCATTATACAGGAGTTTAACCTACCCTCAACCAAGGAAAGGTGCAAGGTAAGGGTTTATTTCACAAACTCTTCATTATCCGAGGTTGTTCATACGTAATTATTTATTGGGACCTTTTTATCATCCACATCCATGTTTCTTAAAAATGTATTTCAAATAATTCTTACTATTTTATATACTATGGGTTAATTTAATTTATACCCTTGTTGAATTTTTATAAGTTTATAAATGAATCTTTCTGATGTTTTCCAAACAAGGTCCTTCTTAACCTTTTCGAAAAAATTAAGGTAAGAATGTATTTTTTTTAACTTATATGACGGGTGCGGCTATTTTCCACCATTATAAAGTTGCCTAAGATTTCCTTACAATCTTATAGGAATATTTTAAAATTAAATGTTTTATTTTATAATTATGTGACTTTTAAATGATTTCAAAAAAAGAGATATTTCTCTCAAATAGTTTTGTTTTCATCTTTGTTAACATCCTTTGATGGATTTTAAACTTATTTGAAGTTGATTTATTATGATACAAAAAATCCATATTGTATTGAAGGTTTTTGTGATATGTTTGACTGTGGATGTGTTATTTTTATACCATTCATGGTTTATAGAGAAAGTATTGACATTTCGTATGCTAGTTTTAATATGAATGTTTATGTTATGTTTAAACCTGTTCATATGAGGAATGCATTGGACTTAATAAGTGACGGGTGGAGCCCACTATAGCTCCTCGATGTATCGGAAGGTCTCATGAGAAAAACTAGTGTCTTGGCATGAGGCCTTAACAAAATCTTATTTTTAGTCTTAGCACGAGGTCTTGGCTATGTGGTTATGATAGTCTGGCATTATGCATTCCATCATTATGAAAGTGGTTATTGATATTGCATGTGATTATTCGACTAGTAGAATATCCATGTGAATAATAAATTCCATTATTTCATTTTATTTCTACCATATTATTCTGAAGTTCAAGTTTAAAAGGATTTTGTTTTAGTTATACATTGCCTTAAATGTTTATGCTTATTTATGAAAGTTTTCGCTATATTGTTATCCTTACTGGGCATTTGAGCTCACCCCTTTCTATGTTTTATTTTTCCCTGGATGTGAAGAAGTATTTTATGAATGACCTTCAGGGATAGTATAAGGGGATATGAGTGTGGAGACAAGATGTTGTTGTAGTTTTTACTTTATGATGTAATGTAAACTTTATGAATGTATCTAGTTATTCCAAGGCTACTAAACTAATCCGTCTTTCGAGACTTGATCTTTTGTGATCATGCCAATGTTATGTAATAATGCACCAACTCTGGGTTATTGGGGTTGGGGCATTACATTTTTCTCAAACAAGGCCTCTCTTTCCTTTCATACTCATTATATGAGAAATCCATCATGTCTCTTTTCTACTTTTGAGCCTTCCTAGGTCACATGATAATCTTTTTCCATTGAGGTTTTTCTTTGAATATAGTAGAATTATATTTCTCTTTTATAATGGAAAATTCATTATATACTGCTATATACTCCTTTTATTTATTTTATATTAATCTAGTAAAATTATCATATAATATTGTGTTCCTTACTAAGTCTGCCCAAAAATATTGCATAGTGTTTCTTGAATTTTTAGAATATAGCTCATAGATAGCTTTTCATGCTCTTGTATCACTTCATGTATAACTAATTTTTTCCATTTAGAACAAAAATTCATCTCTTTTTTATCCATTTTCCAAGCTATCTCTATTTGGTTTGGTAAGACTCCTAAAAATTATTTTTTATATTTGTCATATTTCATGGGATTATCATAGAATGACTTATCTTCCTTTTCCTTCAGAAATTCATTCCCATTCACTCTAAATGGAACTTATTCTTGTATAATTTTCAAACATTCCACAAATTTTTGACCACCTTGGTCATATTTTAAATATATAATCTCTAAACATCCATATCTATTTTAGGTGGAAATTTTTAATAAAACGCTACCCACAACATTCTATTTCTAGAAAGTAGTCCTCATTGGCATATCACAGCTCTACCCCGATTCATGTCTTTTTTCTGGTAATTAAATATAGTGGAAATAAGTTTAGGATTTATTTCCATACCTTCCATAACACTATAAAAATATTAAAACATGAATCTAACATGTTGATAACATTTATGCGAAGAAATATTATGTCAATAATTTTTTATTTCAATATAAATAAACACTATGATCTTTCTCCCTCCTATTAGTGGAAAATAATTTGGATATATATGTTATTTCTCAATTTTATAAGAGTATGTATCATTTTTCCTTTTATAAAACACCTCAATAATTTAATGTAAGAACTCTATATATGATTTCATACAGAACATGCAATACCATGTCTAAACAAACCCCAATATAATATTAAAATATTATAATTTAATGTAACAACTATCTTCTAGCCATTATATTAGAAGGTAGGAATAGTAATAACCAACTTATGAAATGTATAAAGGGAGGACATACATAATATAAATTCATTGATTAATTCTTATTAAATCAGTACCCAATTTTTTGTAAGTTTATTTTATGATTTAAAAATGCATTTTCTTAAAAAACTATTTTAATTAATTATTGTGAAAAAAATTTAGGATTAATTTTTAGAAATAACTTTTTTTTCTAATCATCGTCTTAAGATTTTTATAGGGTGAAATATTCATATTTTTCTGAAAATATTCATTTTCCGGTGAATAGAGAAAATGCCTATTTTTATTTAAAACTTTATTTTTATTTCAACCATTTTAAAATATATAGTTTATTTTAAAATGGATTAAAAATAAAAATTAGTTTTATTATATTATTAATAATATAATTAAGTTCATTATAATCAATTATATGTTTAAATTAGTCATAAAAACATTTTTATACATGATAATTCATTTTTCTGGAAAACAATTTTTATGCAAGAAATGTGTTATTATATTAATAAATTAAATTGAACACTATTGATGAATGATTTTAATTAAATTTAAATATTAATACAAAGACCTGGAAATTACATGTAATTTTTTTAAAATTATATGGAATATTATGTGACCGTGAAAATTGACAGTGTGTGATTCTGAGGCCCGGTGTGCCCGGAATGAATTTCTAAACATTATTTTCGGGTACGTTCAGTAAACGTGTGAGTGGGTTTTTGTAACTTTAGAACCAGTGCTAGGAATAGAAATATGAGGACACTGTTGAACTCACAGTGCCGTTATTCACTTAAGGAGACCTTTACCTTGTCCGTAGTAGGTCGAGGGAGAAAGATGTTTTTTCACTTTTTCGTGGGAAAATAAATATAAAATTATTTAACATTTTATTTTTATTCTTAAAACCTCTCTACATGGGTTATGGATGTGGGGACCACCCAAACTAAAATCCCCTATTTGAATTCAAATTTTGTGACCACCTGACTCTTAAACTCCTTCATTAATGAGTGTGGTGACCCTAGCTTTCCTCTAAATTAATTATGCCAACTCCCCATTTAGTTGTTGGATCCAACTAACAATTAATGAAATGTGTCACCATTTTAATTATGCCAACATAATTAATCTTCTTAAGTTAAATTATATTGGCACCTCATTATTTTGGTGTGCAAAGGAGAAGGAGAGAGCTTTTGGGAGGATTATGCTTCTCGAATAAAGAACACCTCCCAATGAAGAACTTCTTCTACGAAGAATGTGCCACCTCCAACGTGGGGCGTCTTCGACAACAACGAATTTACGTCCGCCCTTCTCTCCACACCGACGTCAACAAACCTTCGAGGTAGGTCTTTTTTTATTCTTCGTTTTTTACGTCGAATTAATCATCTTGATCTTCCTGCTACCGAACTAATGTGGAGGGAGCGGGCCAAACGAACACAGCCCCATCCCTCCGACATCCTTCATGGTTGGTGTGTTCATCGCGATGGAGGAGGATAGCAACCGACACCGGTGGGGTACAAGAATGGTGGTCGGCACCATGGTCAGCGATGACGAAGGTGATGAAGTGACCACGCCACCCGACAGAAGAGAACAAAGGCCTTGTGCCGCGGCGGTGAGGGAAGGGTTGCTGGCTCGTTGGCGGCTGCCGGCGAAGGCATGACGCATGATCACACCGTGCGGAGAGGAAGGCTATCCATCTAGCCGGATGCAGCTGACAGCCACACCGCAGTCGCCCCTCCGCTTCACGGCCGCCCCGCTGCACCACGGCCGCCCCGCCCTGCCGCACCGCGGGCTGCCCAGGCTGGGTCGTCCAGCATGGGATGGACTGCCATGCGCGGGCCGGGCCGCCCACTGTGGGCCAGTCCAGACCAAGCGGACCGGGCCGCCCAGCGGGTCGGACCGGACCTAGACCAGTTTCGACCCATTCCATATATTTGGATATAACTTTTGTATTGGGCATCCATTTGACAAACCATCTACAGAGACATAATCCTTAGAGTGAGATGATCCTTTTGGTATATCCCATTTGAGATTTAGATAAAGTTGTGGTATGGTCGGGTTGGATCGATCACGAACCCAATAGGTCCCTCGAGAGTAAAAGGCTAATAACATACAGATCGGGTGTCCAATTGATGCACTGTCTATTGCGTTGAGATCCTAATTACCCTGCGGTCCTTTAGAGTACTTTTTCATGGGAATTTTTTATCTTTGGATTATAGAAAAGTGTCTTGAGTGTCGGACACTCATGGAGAAAAGCGGGCTTAGTGCGGGAAACCAGTAGCTGGCTATAAAGATGTACTAGGATCTTGGGTGGGTCTGAGGACGTACTGAAAATGTACTAGGATCTTTTGTGGGTCTGACGATGTACTGAAGATGTACTAGGATCCTGTGTGGGTCTGACGATGTACTAGGATCATGTGTGGGTCTGAACACGTACTAACTATGTACTAGGATCCTGTGTGGGTCAGACGATGTACTGACGACGTACTAGGATCTTGTGTGGGTCTAACAAATTACTGACGATGTACTAGGATCCTATGTGGGTCTGACAACACACTGACGATGTACTAGGATCATGTGTGGGTCTAACGACCTACTGAAAATGTACTAGGATCCTATGTGGGTATGATGACGTACTGATGATGTACTAGGTTACTGTGTTGGTCTCATGATGTACTGACAATGTACTAGGATCTTGTGTGGGTCTAATGATGTACTGATGATGTACTAGGATCTTGTGTGGATCTGACGACGTACTAGGATCATGTGTGGGTCTGACGAGGTACTAGGATCCTGTGTGGGTCTGACGATGTACTAGGATCCTATGTGGGTCTGACGAGGTACTATAATCCAATGTGGGTCTGAAGATGTACTAAAATACTCTGTGGATCTAATGATGATTTAGGATCCTTTGTGGGTTTGCCTCTTAAAAAAGTAAGATGAATTAGTAGTTACATCTAATCATCTCTACTACTGTACCTAATATATACCTGGTGTAAGATGAGTCTGTACATGTGTGGTACATTCCTTAATGGTAATACCTTTGTGGTATTCTTTAGTGTGGAATACATGTGTGGTACTTACCTTTATGGTATTCTTTCCTTTATGGAATAGATGATCTTTGGGCTTTTGAGTTAGACCTTGTGTTTCCTCATGACTGAGATGGGTTTACTTGATAACTTAGGTATATGTATGGGCATATACCTAAGTAGGGTTTTTAGTTGATTACATGCTTTGTGGTTTATCCTTTGTGGATTTTGTGAGACCTTTGAGGGTCTCGGGGTCCCTACTGAGTATCGTTATACTCACCCCTGCACGGGCTATGCCCGCACCTTGTTGTGTTTGGTGTAGACGACGGACAGCTCTGACTGAGGACGTGGGTACCAGGACTAGAGGTATCTCAGAGGTGGACATCAGATGAGGCCTACCATAGAGATGAACATTCGATAGTTGTACCTACCCTTCAAGTAGTATCCTTGGTAGGTGATCATAGGAGTTGTTTCAGTTTACTTGTACCTTTCAGTTTTCTTGTACTTTCCAGTTGGGCTTGTATTCTGGTCACTTTTACTTACTGTAATCACTCTTTTTACTATTTAGTTTTTTCTTGTTCATATCTATTTGTGTGTTTCATTGCATGTGTTTACAGGTTATAAAGGAAATTTCTTCCCAGTTTTAGGGAAATACGCCTTCGGTGCTAGTCGTCATCCCCTAGCTTATGGAAGGTGGGCTTGGGGTAGTCACGGTAAGGGCCCCAGGGGATGGGTCATGACAAATTGGTATCAGAGGAGTCAGTTCTACCATAGAACATTAGACTCTGATATTTTTAATGTAAATAGTGTTTAGTGTAGTGAGTGTGGTTATCAGTTTTGGGAATCTAGTGTTGGTGTGGTGGCTGATGTATCCATACACCAGGACCTTGACTTCTGATTTCTGAATCAGTGCACAAAAACATTGATTGTGTGTGTGTGTTTCAAGAGTTTTCTTTGTGTTCACTTTGTGTCATCTCACCAGGTATAACTTATTTACCGAGACGCACCTGTTTCTTTTTATGATGTCTCCATGAAAACATCCATCTAGGGTTCTACGTATAGTACACATTGATATCCCACCAAGTGACGATGCCTCGGTGCAAGGCCCTCTTCCAGTAGAGTCACCAGCGGAGGCACTAGCGGTACCATTACCCATTGGGTCACCGATGCCACCAACCTCAGTAGTAGAGGGTGCATGCCGCTTGAGCGCGTTGCACAAGTTCCAGTGCCAGAGGCCACCCAAGTTCAGGGTAGAGATGGGCCCACAGGCAGTTGAGGATTGGTTGGAGGCCGTAGTGAGAGTCTTCTGACTGGTAGGGACACCAGCTGATCTCATGGTGATCCATGCCTCCATCCTTCTACAGGAAGCAACAGTAAGATGGTGGATCTTGATGATCCAAGTTCACGATGAGGTGATGATTCTCTGGGCAGACTTTGAGAGCCTATTTCGGACAGAGTTTGTCCTAGTGACTCTTCATGCAGTGCGCATACAGGAGCTTCTTCATCTGTAGCAGGGTAGCATGATTGTGGCTCAGTACTCAACAAGGTTCACCAACCTCTCATGATACTCTACTGATATGGTATGGGACCCATTCTTCAAGTCCCAGACCTTCTATCAGGGACTCAGGTGGGAGATCAGTGCATCGATGATCTCACTCAGCATTCCGACGCAGGCGGGGGTGTTAGAGCGAGCCTTATTAGTGGAGATTTTTCTTATTGAGCAATCACCAGAAGCGAGACCCACCACAAATCGTCATGTAGTAGAGTCTTCTACAGCAGGCAGCAGACAAATCTCACAGATGTCCAAGAGGACCACACCGACAGGCGGACGACCGCATGACTCAGGATCGGTTGTGCGGGGTACCAGAGACAGAGCCAGTCATGTGAGGAACCAGTAGTGTTTCACATGTGGTGGGTAGGGTCACATGGCTCGTGACTGTCTGACCCGCCATATGGATGATCAGCAGATGGTCGAAGGACCACCCAGGCAGAGATAGAGGTTTGACCGAGGAGGTCCGTAGGGAGCTGGTGGACGTGGTAGAGAAGCTGGTTGTGCAGTTGGCAGTGGGTGATGATTCGAGATGTTACCACCACCACCACCAGGTGGTCAACCCCGACCATAGGGAGCAAGTGGACCCGGGCGATCTTAGCTTCGGGCAGCTGAGGCCAATGACCACGGCACTCCGGAGATGATATGAGGTATGATCTGTGTCTTCTTCACCTTAGTTGTAGTAATTATAGACACAACTGCCAGTCATTATTTTATTCCCACTACCCTTGTTCAGAGCTCGAAGATTTTGATGGAGTTGTTGGCTCTAACCATATGTCTAGAGACTCTTACGGGAGCGGATTTGATGATTACACACTAGTGCTGGTAGTGTGAGCTTACTCAAGGAGGTGAGAGCTTCGGCTGAGATCTCCAAGTAGTGGCATCGAGGCCTTATGACATCATCTTAGGTATGGACTATTTATCTACAGTCCATGCTCAGATTGACTGTATTAGGTGCAAAGTGCAGTGTGTCCGCATGGATGGCACCAAGTTTACCTTCACCGTTGAGAAGGGAGCCTTTACAGCACAGGATAGACTTACCTAGAAGAGAGTGATGCCGATCACTCATCAGTTGGATAGCCTTACCCTCAGAGTGGTTGATTTGGAGAGTCTGAGATATCCTATATAGTGACACTTTTACATTGACTTGTACCCATGTACATCACTGATATCTACACCAGCATATTGAATGGCTATCGCGGAGCTTTGTGAGCTATGAGTACAGCTAGAGGACTTACAGGGGAAGGGATTCATCCAGCCCAGTGTTTCTCCTTGGGTAGCCCTGATTTTGTTCACCAAGAAGGCGGACGAGAGCTTAAGAATTTTTGTCGACTATCGATGCCTAAACCTGGTGACCATGAAGAACAAGTAACCACTTATGAGGATTGACAACCTCTTTGATCAGCTGAAGGGAGAACAGTGGTTCTCGATGATAGACCTTAGATCAGTCTATCACTAGCTCAGAGTGCGAGATGAGGATGTGGAGAAGATGGCTTTCAGATGTCGGTGCGACCATTATAAGTTCTTAGTTATGTTGTTCGGCGTATCAAACACCCCAGCAGTGTTCATGGAAATCATGAATAGGATCTTTCAGGCATACCTTGATCACTTTGTAGTGTTATTATTCGACGACATACTAATCTACTCAACTACTAAGGAGGATAATTCCTATCATTTTCATATAGCTCTGGACACACTCCGAGATCACCAGCTATATGTTATGCTCTCGAAGTGCCAATTATGGATTCGAGAGGTTCGTTTTCTGGGACATGTCATCTCGGAGGCTGGAGATGCAGTGGATCCAGTGAATATTGTGGTGGTACTTGCTTGGGAACCACCCAGTAGTGTGACGGAGGTACGTAGTTTCCTAGGTTTGGATGGATACTACCAGAGGTTTGTGCCAGATTTCTCCAGAGTTGCAGCACATTTATCATCATTGATGAAGAAGGGGCAACCCTTCGTTTGGTCGGAGAGATGCCAGCCGAGTTTTCAGGAGCTGAGGCAGAGGATGACTACCACCCCTATCTTGAGGCTACTAGAGGAGGTCATAGGGTACATAGTCTACTACGACGCATCAGGGACCAGACTCGGATGTTCCCTGATGCAGGAGCGATCAGTGATAGCATATGGTTATCAACAGCTGAGACAGCATGAGCATAACTACACCACCCATGATCTAGAGTTAGCAGCAGTGGTCTTCGTCTTGAAGATGTGGTGACATTACTTGATGGGAGAGCGTTTTACACTATACTCAGATCACAAGAGTCTCAGGTATATCTTCTTGCATAAGGACCTGAGCCTGAGACAATAACATTGGATCGAGTTCCACCGGGACTATGACTTCAAGATAGTCTATACTACTAGGAAGGGGAACATTGTAGTAGATGCACTTAGCCGAAGATCTGGTATACAGCTGCTAAGTGAGGCGACAGAGCAGCTGGCCGCTTTGTAGATACCCTTTATGGATCCATAGGGATTTTCTTTTCTTCAGTCTCTTACAGTCACTCCCCCACTTCTTCAGTATGTCAGGGAGGCGCAGCATAGGGACACTGACTACGAGGCTCAACGTGCTCAGATATCCACAGGACATGAACCTGGTGGATTTTATGAATATGGGGAGCACGTCATCCTTTTCAGCGGGCGTACCATGGTACCAGTGTCTCTTTGGGAGGAAGTGTTGAGGGAGTTCCACACATACCCTCTTGAGGTACATCCATGAGTGGAAAGGATGTACCAGGATCTTCGAAGATAGCACTGGAGGCTTAAAATGAAGAAAGCAGTAGCAGAGATTTTCTCTCAGTGCCTCACTCTTCATCAAGTGAAAGTAGAGCATCAGGTACCAGTAGGCTTAGTTCATCCTTTAGAGGTCCCAGAGTGGAAGTGGGACGGGATATCCATGGACTTCATGATGGGACTTCCACGTACATATAGGGGTCATGATTCTATCTGGGTTATCATCAACCGACTCAACAAGTCATCCCACTTCTTACCAATCAAAGAGCAGGGTTCAGTAGAGAGCTTAGGACGCCTTTATTTGAAGGAGATTATGTGGCTAAATGGAGTACCCTTGATGATTGTCTTCGATAATGATACATGTTTCACTTCCCAGCTATGGAAGGGTTTTCAGGAGTCTTTTGGGATGTAGCTTCGTTTTAGCACCACCTTCCATCCTCATACAGATAGCCAGACTGAGCAGACCATTCAGGCCATCAAGGACATGCTACGTCCTTTCATCCTCGACTTCGACCGCAGGTGAGAGGATCACTTTCCTTTGGTGTAGTTTGCATACAAAAATATCTATCACTCCACCATTGGGATAGAACCTTTTGAGGCATTGTATAGGTGACCTTTTAGATCACCTTTGTGCTGGATTGGCCCAGGGGAGTCAGCACTCGTGGGACCAGAGATGGTACGGGCTACCACAGAGAAAGTGCAGATCATCCAGGATCGAATGAAGACTACACAGTGTAGACATAAGTCTTATGCCGACAGGATACAGAGACCTATGGAGTTTGAGGATGGCAACCACGTCTTTCTACGTGTCTCATGTTGACGAGGTTTGCGGAGATTTGGCCAGGGCAGAAAGTTATCTCTGAGGTTTATTGGAACTTTATAGGTCCTCAATAGAGTTGGTGAGGTGGATTACCACTTAGAACTTCGCCCTCAATTGCACCGAGTGCATGACTTCTTCCAAGTATCCCAGCTAAAAAGATACGTGCAAGACCAATCTCACGTCATCAACCATTGTGAGCTGGACATTGACGATGGGGCGACATTTTTAGAGGTTCCAGTGGAGATTGAGGATTGACAGGAGCTGGTTCTTCATAGGTAGGCAATAACTTTGGTGTTAATTTGCTGCCAGTATGGGAACCTCCAGGAGATCACAAGGGAGCGGGAGGCTTAGATTCATGTTCAGTACCCCCCACTTGTTTTCCTAGTTTTGAGTTTTGGATTATGGGGACGCAAAAACCTGAGGTGGGTAAAAAAAATTAAATTATATGGAATATTACGAGACTGAGAAAATTGACAGCGCGTGATTCTGAGGCCCGGTTTTCCCGGAATGAATTTATGAACTGAATTTTGGGTACATTTAGTAAACATGTGAGCGGGTTTTTTTAACTTTTGGACCAGTGCTCGGAATTTAAATCTGAGGACGCTGTAGAACTCTCAGTGCTGGTATTCACTTAAGGAGACCTTTACCTCAACCTCAGTAGGTCGAGGGTGAAAGATATTTTTTCACTTTTTTGTGGGAAAATAAAAAATATATTTAACATTTTATTTTCATTCTTGAAACCCCTCTACATGGGGTATGGATGTGGGGACCACACGAACTAAAACCCCTGATTTGAATTTAAATGTGGGGACCACCTGACTCTTGAACTCCCTCTTTAATGAGGGGGGAGACCCTTGGTTTCCTCTAAATTAATTATGCCAACTCCCCATTTAATTGTTGGAGCCAACATACAATTAATAAAATGTGTCATAATTTTAATTGTGCCAACATAATTAATCTTATTAAGTTAAATTATATTGGTACCTCATTCTTTTGGTGGGAAAAAAGAATGGGAGATCTTTTGGGAGGATTAGGCTTATCCAATGAAGAACACCTCCCAACGAAGAACTTCTTCAATGAATAACGTGCCACCTCCAACGTGGTACGTCTTCGACAACGACTAACCGATGTCCTCCCTTCTCTCCTCACTTACATCAACAAACCATCGAGGTAGGGGTTTTTTATTCTTCGTGTTTTTCGTCGAGTTAATCATCTTTATCCACCTGCTACCGAACTAATGGTGAGGGAGCGATCCAAACAAACACGGCCCAATCCCTCTATCGTCCTTCATGGTTGGGGTGTTCATTGCGATGTACGAGGAATAAAACTGACACAAATGGGGCATGAGAATGGTGTCTGGCACCACAGTCGGCCGCGACGAAGGCGATGGCGTGACTGCACCGCCCAGCAGAAGATAATCATAGCCTTGTGTCACGGCGGTGAGGGATGGGTGGCTCGCTCGCTGTCGGCCGCCGGCAAAGTCGCGGCATGCAACCACGCCACGCGGAGAGGAGGACTGGCCATCCAGCCAGCCGCAGCAGACTGTCGCACCGTGGCCACCCCGCCACACCGCGGGCCGCCCAGGACAGGCCATCCCGGGCGGGCCAGACCGCCCAGCGTGGGCTGGGCTGCCCCCTGTGGGTCGGGCCGCACCATGGGCCGGGTCACGCCGCAGGCGGAGCCAGACCTAGTAGGTCGATTCGGGTTGACCCAAACCAGGTTGGCCCAGCAGTTCGGGCCGGGTTGGACCGAACGTGGACCAGTTCCGACCCATTCCATACTTTTGGCCATATCTTTAGCACCGGACATTCATTTGACTAACCGTCTATGGCACCGAAAACCATGGAGCGATACGGTCCTTTTGGTATACCCCACATGAGATTTGGATAAATTTGGGGTATGGTTGGGTTGGATCGAGCAAGAATCCAACCGGGCCCTCAGGACTAAAAGGATCATAACTTATAGACCGAGCATCCGATTAACACACTGTCTGTTGCGTTGAGACCCCTATTACATGGCGGTCCTTTGGTAAACTTCGTCGGGGGACTTCATGGCAGTTGGGGTATCTACTAGTGGCTTGACAAGTGGACTCTCTCAGAGACAAGCGATCTTAGTGTGGGAACGTTGTAGCTGGCTGTGACAATGTACTAGGATCATGTGTGGGTCTGACGATGTACTGACTATATACTAGGATCCTCTGTGGTTCTAATGACTTACTAATGATGTAATTGGATCCTCTGTGGGTTTGACGATGTGCTGACGATGTACGAGGATCATGTGTGGGTCTGATGATGTACTGATGATATACCAGGATCATGTGTTGGTCTGACGACATACTAATTATTTACTAGGATCCTGTGTGGGTCTAACAATGTACTGATGATGTACTAGGATCCTGTGTGGGTCTGATGACGTACTGACAATGTACTAGGATCATGTGTGGGTCTGACGATGTAGTGATGATGTACTAGGATCCTGTGTGGGTCTGACGACGTACTGATGATGTACTAGGATCATGTGTGGGTCTGACAATGTACTGATGATGTACTAGGATCCTGTGTGACTCTGACGATATATTAGAATCCTATGTGGGTCTGACAATGTACTAGGATCCTGTGTGGGTCTGACGAGGTACTAGGATCATGTGTGGGTCTGACGATTTACTAAGATCCTATGTGGGTCTGATGAGGTACTAGGATCTTGTGTGGGTCTGACGATGTACTACGATCCTCTATGGGTCTGATGATGATTTAGGATCCTTTTTGGGTCTGCCTCTTAAATGAGTAAGATGAATTAGTGGTTATATCTAATCATCTCTACTACTGTATATAAGAAATACCTTGTGTGAGCTGAGTCCGTACATGTGTGGTACGTTCCTTCATGGTAATACCTTAGTGGTATTCTTTAATGTGGCATACATGTGTAGTACTTACCTTCATGGTATTTCTTCCTTTGTGGAACAATTAAGCATTAGGCTTCTGAGTTGGACCTTGTGTTTCCTCATGATTGATATGGGTTTACTTGATAACTTAGGCATATGTATAGGCATATACCGTAGTGAGGTTTTCAGTTGATTATATTCTTTTTTTTCCTTTGTAGATTTTGTGAGACCTTTGAGGGTCTCAGGGTCCCTACTGAGTATCGTTATACTCACTCGTGCACGGGTTATGCCCCCACCTTGTTGTGTTTGGTGCAGACAACGGACATCGCTGATTGAGGACGAGGGTACCAGGACAGGAGGTAGCTCGGAGGTGGACATTAGATAAAATTTACCGCAGAGACAGCCATTCAAGAGTTGTACCTACCCTTCAGGTAGGATCCTTGACGGGTAATCAGAGGAGTTGTTTTAGTTTACTTGTACCATTCAGTTTTCTTGTACTTTCTAGTTGGGATTTTATTCTGGCCCCTTTTACTTTCTGTACTCACTCTTTTTACTATTCAGTTTCCTCATGTTTGTATCTTGCTATGTGCTTGGTTGTGTGTGTTTATAGGTTATAAAGGCAATGCCTTCTATGTTTTAGAGAAATACGTTTTCGGTGCTAGTCACCAACCCCTGGCCTATGGAAGGTGAGCATGGGGTAGTCACGGCACGGGCCCTAGGGGACGGGTCAGGAAAATTACATATTAAATAAAATATTTTAACACTCATATAATATTTTTACTATTCATTGGATATAAATAAATCCAGTATATTCTTAAAAAATATATTTTTCTAAAAAAAAATCTCCATCGTGTTTTGTGAACTTATATAAAAATAATTATTTTCACATATTGGTATTGAATTATATAAAATAGATTAAATATTTGGAATCAATTTTTTCAATTTGATAAATGTTACCCTTTTATTGTTGGTCAATATGAATTGACATTGTTGTAAAATTTATCACCTTGGTAAAGGGTAAATTCAATTAATCTATGTTAAAACTAAGAGAAAATATCATAATTTTTCATTTTAATTACTCTTGGGTGAATTTTCTTCAAAAATTATGACCATATATTTGTAATTTACTTGTTTAATGGACACTTGTCTATGAAAACTATTCATATAATATTTAAATCAATGAAATTTAAAAAAAATCACTCTCTTGGTTTTTAATATCTATTATTTTTTCACATTAGAACAAAATAAATATAGGGAAAAAATTCTATTTTGGGCTTAATAAAATTATTTTAATGAGGAAAATTTATCACTAATTTTAATTAATTATTTAATAACATTAAATGCTCATGAAACAATAATACAATATTTATTTAATTAATAGAAAAATAATATAAATGATTTTAAAAATATTATAATAAATATAATTTGAATGATATAATGTGTCCCACAAATTTTAATGTTCTATATTTAACTTTATGTTAGTTTTAAAATATTTTTTTAAGATTTCATTTTTCTGTTGATTCATTTAATGTCAAATTAAATTAATAGTGTCAAAATTGTCATTAATAATATTTTATCAAAATAATATTTTTTAAATTTATTTAAAATTCATAAAAATATTATCCCCATCCATTTTAATGTATCATGGATTAAAAAATCATTTATGTTTCATTTATGAGTCAATTTTTCATTCATAGTAACATTATTAGACCTTTCTGATAAAAATTATTGTTATCATTGTTAAGTTCAAGAATAATTAACCAATAATTAAAAAAAAATAAGGATTAAAATTTTATAAAAACATGTATGAATTTCATTGGTTTTTTTATTTATATTTTACTCAATTTTTCTTCAAATTCATGACCATTTGGAAGCATTTTTCTATAATAGGGATATTATATTTTTTTAAAATTCTAAAAGTTCTCATCACCTCAATTATAAAATGGCACCCCTTCTATAACTTCTTTACACCAAATTGAGCAATATACCTCAACCAAAACATACACATTCATCTTTTCAAAATCCTTATCCATGTTCTTGAGTTGAATGTATCCCCAAAAGGCCTACCCCAAGTACCTTAAGGAGATATCTAGAGGACTTCTACTGAGGAAGAGGAAATCATCTTTACTGATCCCTTCAAGTTTATATCTTATTATACTTACATTTAAAATTTTGTATTCATCATAAAATAATAAATCCAGTATCATAAAAATAATAATATTTCATTATGATTATGGTAAAACCATATTTTTTCTCTTTTTCATCATATAAAAAGTGAAAACATCTCCTGTGTGTACATACAACTTACCGTCTCCGCATAGCGGTGTAGTTGTTTGTCACCACCAATTTATTTGGATTAATATAAAAAATTAAATAATGAGTAATTTTTTTATTTATTACATAAATATGATTCTATAACTATTATATCATATATATATATCCTTACCTTCCAATCTATTGGAAAATGATAATGTTGCTCATGCGTAAGTGTGAACTATAAACATCCTGAAACAATGTGATCCGTTTTGAATTTATGTTTTACATAGATAATAATATGTATGGATTTAATTAAAAAAATTGATATAAATTATATAATAATTATTTTTTAATGACTAATTATTATTTACCTTTCTTTCATTCCATCCATCAAAAAGTAAAAAACTGCTTTCATGTGTATATACGGCTTATTATACCCATTAACGGTGTAATTCATCTTTCTATCATTATATATATGGATGATTATATAAATATATATATTATACATATTATATCTATCTCATAAATAGTATTATTGATGTTATGGAACCATGATAATGACATAAGGATTGAGACTATGGAATCAAAAAAATGAAAAAACTAATTAATTAACATCAGAAATAATGATAATAATAAATGATTAATAACAAACAGGTGATACAATAGTATAAAAGTATCATATAGGATATCATATATATTAATATGAATAATTTATGTAATTATAATACATCTAAATTTATTATAAAATATTCTAGAGGACCTATGTGACAAGTCAAGCCTTAGGTAAGAGATTTCATCTAAATTTCCACTCCATTGATACATATTTAGTAATATGCATCTATGTATTTTTATGTGGTGTATATATTGTCCCTTTCAGTTATTTAGAATGGATATTTATTTATTAATTATGATTAAATTTCATTTCATGTTTACTCTTGGGATGATTTTTCATATCGTCTTATAATATTTCTTCTCTTTGGAACTTGAATCAAGCAAATAATTATTTAGAATAAAAAATGCTATTATTTCTCTTTTTATTAGATATATTTTTCTTCCATATCAATATTTTATGTTAATAAAATACCTAAATTATTTTGAAATTTTAAAATTATTTATCAAAATAAATTTCAACCCATGTTTTTCATTTTAAAAAATGGTTTGGAAGGAATCTTTTTTTTCATTTTTTGAATGAATTACTTTGTGATATTTTAATCAAAAGTATAGAAAGATTTTTCTTCTCATATATAGCATGTGTGAGTATTACTTCCATCATGACTAATTATTGATTTGAATCCCTATTTACATGTTTATAAGTTTAATTTCATTGAAAATGTTTAACTTTAAAATTGGGTATTTTTTTAAATAAGTAATTTTGAAAAATGGAAAGGTTATTTTACTAAAGATATTTTTAATTATATTTTAATGGAATTTATATTAATTAATGAAAAAAAATTATTATAATTATTAAACACTATGGATATTTTGTAATGATAACATACTTTGAAATAGTCAATTTCTCATGATAATTTAATATTAGATTTCTCTTAAATATCAAAATTATTTGTATCATTAATTTGATTATTTACTAAATTTTATACCATTTCTACATACGGTGTTATAATTTAAAATTATTTGATTTATTGGATAATTATTGATAAATCCATAGTATTTATTCAATATGGATATTTGTTGATAATCAATATTTTTCATGAAATAAATTGATCATTTGATATATTAGGAATGCATTGGACATGTAGTGATAGGTGAGGCCAGAAATTATATATCCCCTTGATGCATCAACAGGTCTAATAATACAAATTAGTAAGATAAAATTAAATTGTTTTTTGGGGTATGTGTACCCACAATTTTAAACTATCTTGGAAAAAAATTCTACAGTATAAGTACCATGTTATACAAGATCATGGCATCCAATATTAATCGTTTTTTTTTTCATTAAGAATTCAATTATTATTATTATCATTCTTGAGAGTACTGCACTGATATTAGTCATAGTTACATTTTTTTATGAAGTTATTGATTAAATGGAATGTGTTTTTAGTTATTTACATTTTCATATTTATTATTTCTTTATTTACTCATGATATATTCCTCAGTACAGAACCCTTACTGAGAATATATTATCACCATTTTATTTTTTTTCTTTTTCCACATTATATGAAGAAATATATTATAAATACTATCAAGGATGCAATAATATTTTTAGGATATGTATTTTACATTTATAATGTAATATTGTAATCATTTATGTATGTGGTTCTTCAATACTAATAAACTATTATATCCATTGGGATTAGGTCACTTGTATCTAGTGCCAATGTAATAAATAAGACACCAGCTTTGGGTTACTAAAGTTAGAGTTGTTACCTTAGGTATTATAGAATGTTTAGTATAAACATTGGGAACTATATTTTGAATAATCATAGCGAACATGAGAACAATGTTAATCTTATATAGTATTTATAAATTTTTACCATTAGAGCTATTTTATTTTATAGCTATATATTCAGGATGATTATGAGATGAATCTGTGTGTGATATTATTTAATGATAGATCCTCATAGAAGAAAGGAAATTAATACTCATATAAAATTTAGGGATTTTTTTCTTTGAAAACTAATAAATCTACTGTTGAAACTTAGCATCTCATGTCTACATTAGGGAAGTTAACTCAGGTTATGAAAAATAACTTTTCTCGTATGGAACAACCAATTCTTATACAACATGAATCACCTATGTTAGTTTCTTCATGAAACAAAATACTATATATTTTAGTGAAACTAAAAATCCATTGGTACTTGGGAAATTGATTAAATATCTAAAAAATATATACATAGATTTGGGATATAATGAAACTAAATATTTTATTGTGGTAGTTTATTTTTTAAAAGGAGATGTTAATCAATGGTTTTCATTCATACAATATACTAATGAGACTGATGAAATAAAAATTTTAGAATGGGGAACTTTTGAAGCAATTTTCTTGGAGAAAAACATCCCTCTAGAATAGTGAGCTTAAACGGATAGGAGCATCCTCACATTAAAGACGAAGGAATACAAATGTGTGGAAGATAATGAGGATAACATTTCTAGACTATCCAAGAATGCATTGGATTATATTTGTAATCTAATATGGCATTATTGGCCATATGTTTGATGGGTTTAATTCGATTCTATGCAGGGCTCTAGTTTTCTAAATGTTTTCATCTTATAATGATATAGTATCAAGATCCATTAAGACTAAAAATGAATTTTCTAGATACCATATATTTAATGGAAATCAAGAGAAGAAATGTTTGATTGAGAATCCATAAAAATGAAAAGCATCAAAGGATAATAATAAAATAAATCAAATTTGATCACGTGAAAATTATAGACGGAAACATCCTGGATTATTATTCAAGGGAATGGTAGTTTTTTACAAGTGTGGATATAAGATTCATCTTGATAATGATAGTAAGGGAAAGATTGAATCCACTATTATCCAGTGATCCAAATATAGAGAGATGGTTCAATATTCAAAAAGTTCCTTAGGAATCAATATAACTTAACAAATAATAAGACAAGGTGAGAAGCACAAGAATATTCTGTTAATATAGATGATGTGGAATGAATAACATTCTTTTGTATCTGTATTAATGAATTATATAGAAAAATATTATTAATGATATATTGGTTATAATAATCATTGAATATATAAGTATTTTCCTACATATTTTTCTTTGATTATTTTAATGAATATATTGAATTTTATCGATAAACAAAGAAATTGATTCAGTGGTAAAGTGATATTTTAAAAAAATTATTACAAATTTAAAGATAACCATTAATATGTTTCTAATATTTAGTTAATAATGATTATATGGGATAAAGAGTATATTTAGATTGATTAAGTAAATATGAAAACATTGATGACCTTGAAAATGGTTAGTGATTTGATGATAATGTAATTTATGATAAAGATTAATGAATTTTTGGATTTATGGGATATATGGGATAAGGAAAATTTAAAAGTTATTTAGGTTATAGGTATATGTGATCAAGGACATCACATGTTTGTAATATGACATTATGAACTTCTTGATAAAATATTTCATGTTTTTATGTTTTGAATTTTGTTATAATTTTTTTTAAAGGTTTTATAATCTAAACTACATAAGGGAGAGATTAAGTTAAACTTTGAATATTATTATTTAAGGTTCAAGTATGATTAATATTTCAAGATAAATTATGATAACCATTTAGGTTTTGTTACATTTTTATAAGTAATGACTTATGGATATTATGGTCGATTAAATGTTTATTATTCATAAAAAATATTCATGTCAAATATCAATTTCATGGCTTAAGATATGAAGTAGTGATTAGTAGAAGAAAAACCAAAGGATGAGAATATTCTTAAAACATAGAATAAAATAATATATGATTATTTTTTCTAGTGATTTATCTGGTTAGTAAAATAATCCCATGACTTTAAGAAAATAACATTCAAATAAAAACGTTATTAATTTTATTTTCTTACTGAGAATTCAATAAAATTTTAACCCATCATAGATTTATGTTTTTTGATGGTTAAAATTATCATGATAATATTCCCTATGATTATCTATTAATCCTTGTGTGTTATTTTTCTTTTACATGACCATATTTTCACTTCCCATCACTTCTCTCCTATTTAGAAACATAGTTTTGTTGTTATGTTCATACTTCCCTTTTACTCTTTTCTAAATTATGTTTCATTAATACTTTTTATGATGTGTATTATCAAATTTGAAAACATTAATTTCCAAATTCATGATAAAATTGAAATTTAAAAATTTATTTGTGGGGGGAGAATGTAACACCGTGATAATTTAATGCATGAAAACAATATTCGATGGTGTACACAACACGCAACACCAAGTCTAAACAAACCCCAATATATAATTAAAATGTTATTATTTAATATAACAATTATCACCAAGATATTTAATTTATAGGTAAAATAGTATTAATATGATTATGAATTATATATACAGAGGACATACATAATAAAAATTCATTTATTGATGCTTAAGAAATTAGTACTCATTTTTCAGTGAGGTTTTTTTATGCTTCATAAATAAGTTTTCTTCCTAAATAATTTTTATTTATTTTGGTGGGAAAATGTTATAATTAATTTCTAGAACATATAAATACTTGTATTTTAAAAAAAATATTATCATTTTTCAAATCATCGTATTAGAATTTTCTTAGGGTGAAATTTTCAGATTTTTTTGAGAAGATTTATTTTCTAGTGAATTGTGAAAAATAACTGTTTTTATTGAAAACTGTATTTTTATTTCAAAATTTGTCATTGTTAAATAATTTAAAATGGTTTTAAATTAATTAATTGATATATTTTATTATTAATATTTCAACTGAGTTCATTGTAATCAATTATATGATTAAATTTTTAATAAAAAAAATTATAAATAAAAATGAATGTTTCTGAAAAACTATTGTTATGAATGAAACATTTTTTATCATAAAATAAATAAATTGATCATTATAGGTGAATTAAATCACATTAAATTTATATATTATATCTCTAATAAATAAATTTAATATTCATATAATATTTTTACTATGCATGGGATTAGAATAAATCCAGTTTTTTCTTATAAACTATATTTTTCAAAAAAAACAATTTTTCATGTTTTGTGCACATAGATTAAAATAAATTTCTTCTAATTATTAGAATTGAATTGGGAAAAATATATTTCATATTTTTAATCAAAATTTTGAAACATTGGTAAATAGGCCCCTTTTATTTGTGTTTATTATGAATATTGATCGTAGTATAATTTATCACCTCAATAATGGTTGGATTTGGTTAGTCAAGGTTAAAACTAAGTGATATGGCCATTTTTTTCATTTTCATTCTTATTGGATGAATATAATTCTGCACATATCAATTTAGGCTTGAAATGTAATTTTTTAATGGATATATGTCCATGAAAATGACCCTTATAATATTTAGATCAAAGAAAATTAAAAAATGTCACTCTCTTACTTTTAAATATTTATCAGGTATCGACATAAAGAAAAAAATAAATATATGAAAGAACATAATTGTATATTTTAAGTTTAATGATATAATTTTCATGATATAAATTAATTTTTAATTTTTAGAAATTATATAATTTTCTTATGTTCTTTTGAAACACTAATACAATATTTATTTAATTAACAGAAAAATAAAATAAATAAAATTAGAAATATAAAAATTGATATAATTTGAATGATATATTATGTACCATGAGTTTTATAGATATATATGAAATTTTAGGGTAGTTTTAAATGATTATATTTTAATTCCCCTTTTTCATGATGTATTTAAGTAAAATTAAATTAATACAATCAAAATTGACATTAGTGATATTTTATCAAAATAATATTTTATTAAATTATTCAAAATTAATAAAAAAATATCATTTCCCATTTCAATTGAAAATGGTTGAACACATATTATGTGGTCAATTTATGAATCACTTTTCCATTTATAGTAACATTATTATCCCACTGCGATTAAAATATTGGTTTCCACTATTAAGGTCAAAAATAATTAACCATGGGGTTAATAAAAAATATAAGAATTAAAATGATATAAAAACATGCATAAATTTAATTTTATTATTTTATTTTAACCGTTTTCCACTTTTATGAATTTTTTACCATTTTTAAGTGTTTGGATCAAGATTAATCTTATTATATTTTAGCTTTTTAAGAAATTTTAAAAGTTATCATCACCTCAATTATAAAAGGGAACCCCTTCTTTCACTTATTTACCCCATATTGAGAAGTCTAGTTAAACCAATCCATCACCATTAAAAATATGAAAATTCTTATGAATTTTATTTAGGTTTTGGTATCCCTAAAACTCCAACCTTAGGTCCCTTAAAGAGATATATCAAAGATATTAATCGATGAAGAGGTAATCATCCTTACCAAGTCCATCAAGTTTATTTCTTATTATAATTTCTCATAACATTTTTTACCCATATTAAAATAATAAATTCAAAATAATAAATATAAAATTATGTTATTATGATTATGGGAAAATAATATTCCTTCACTTTAAAATCCTAAAAAAGTGAAAACATCTCCCATTAATATATATGACTTACCATCTTCATATAGAGGTGTAATTCATTTTTCATCACCACATTACATGGATGGTTATAAAGAAATAAAAAATGATTAATTAATATATTTATGGTATAACCGCATTTCTGGAAACATAATACCATATATACCTTCTTACCTTCCAAACTATTTGAAGATGATAATGTCACTTGGGTGTACATGTGAACTATCACCTCTATGAAGTGATGTGATCTGTTTTTTATTTACATTTTACATGGATGGTAATATGGATGAATTTAATGAATATATATGATTTATATAACATAATAATGATGATGAAAATATTAATTATTATTCATGTTTCTTTTGATCCATCCACCAAAAAGTGAAAATATTGTTTATCCAAATGTATGGCATATCATCTCCATGAATAGTGTGATTAATTTTTTTATATTTATCTATATGGATTACTAAAAATATATCTATATATTTTATATCTATGATATATATATCATAAATAAAATTCTATAAATTATTTAACCATTATAAAGGCATAAGGACGTAGACTATTGAATCAAAACATACAAGAAAAACAAAGTAGTTTACACCCAAAATAATTATAATAATGAAATATTAGTAACAAACAGGTGATACAATATTATAAATGGATAATATATGACATAATATATAAAATATGGTTCTTATATGTAATTATAATACATTTAAATTTATTATACTATAGGTTAGATAACCAATATGACATTCCGGACCTAAGGTAAGGGATTTCGTCTCAATTTCTACTCTATTGAGACATATTTGGTAATATTTACTTGTTTATTTTTATATTGTGCATATATTACCCCTTTGAGATAATTAACATGAATATCTATTTATAAATGATGATTAAATTTCATTTAATGTTTACACTTTTAAATATTTTTTATGTTTTTCTTACAACTTTTCCTCTGTTTTGATCTTGAATCAAGCAATGAAATGTTTAAAATAATAACTGATATTATTTCTCTTTTTATCAGATGTATTTTTCTTAAATATCCATATTTTCTATAATATTTTTACAAAATAACTAAACTTCTACAATTATTTATCAAAATATATTCCAAACCATGTTTTAATTTTTACAAAATGGTTTCAATGGAATCTTTTTTCCATTTTCCAAAAGTGGAACTTTGTGACTTTTCTAAAAAAATAATGTATGAATGATTTTTAACAAATACATCATGACTGAATTTTCAAACCATCATGATTTTTTTTAATCTTCCTTTACCTATTTACATGATTATTTTCAATGAAAATTTATGACTTTATAATTGCACATTTATTTTAATTAAGTTATTTCTAAAAGTGGAAAGGTGATTTTACTCAATAATTTTACAACAATATTTTAATGTAATTTTTATTCATCAATGGAAAAAACCCTTTATTTAAATTATCCTTCACTAAATATATGTTTTTATTATGACTTCCTTTGAAACACTCACTTTAATTTGATTATTGGATATTACATTTCTCTTAAATATCCATATTTTTTTGTATCATTGATATGATAATTGCATAAACTATATACCATTTCTACATATGGTGTTATATTTTTAAAATATTGGATTTACTAGGTAATTATTCATAAATCCATAGTATTAATTTAATGTGGATATTTATTTATAAGTAATGTTTTTCTTAAATTAAATCAATCATTCAATATATGAGGAGTTTATTGGACATGTAGTGATTGGTGGGACCTATAATTATATATCCCCTTAATGCATTGATGGGTCTCATGAGGCAGACAAGTTAGATAATATTAAATGGTTTTCTTGTTTATTACTTCAAATAGTTTTAAACTATATTGGCATAAAGAATTTATGGTATATATTCCATGACTTCAGAGATCATGGAATTTGATATTAACCATTTCCTTCATTGAGAATTCTGTTATTATTATTATCATTCATGAGATTACAACACTGATATTGTCTATGTATGAATTTTTTTTCTCAATTTATTTATTAAATGGTATATGTTTTCGGTTATATACTTTCACATATTTATTATACCTTATTTACTCATGATATCTTCCATTCTACTTAACCCTTATTGAGCATCTGAGCTCACCTTTTTATCTATGTTTTCCCTAGGATATGAAGAGGGATATTATGAATAATATCGAGTATACATGAATGTTTTAGTGTTATGTATTTCAAATTTATAATGTAATATGGCATTCATGTATGTGCCTAGTTATTCAAGACTACTAATTATTTGTTCCTTTGGGATGTGATCGCTTATACCAAGTGACAATGTAAAAAAGAAGAAACAAGTTCTAGATTACCTGAGTTGGGGTTGTTATATTTTAGTCCATTCTTTTCTAGATTTTTAATCTAATCCTACAATATTAGTCAAATTAGAATTAACATTGTGATATTTTTTAGGCAAAATTTTGACCGACTTTCTTGAGTTTTTCATCTCAATTAATTTATATGTTTCATCTTGGAATTTAATATATTTCTTAAATCCCATTTTCATCCTCTTCAACTCAGTTTTATCTTAAAAGTTGTTTTATTACAACTTTCGTAGTTCATCTTGTTTATAACTAACTTCACCTAAATATTTTTCAGCATCTTATCATGCTCAACCAAATTCAATTTATGTTTCTAAATATTATTTAACAATTTACCAACCCTTATTTTATATTTATGTTTCTCAACTTCCACATTCTTATTCTCTTTATTTGATATTATATTTACATTCTCATCCTATTTATTCTAAACAAGATAATAATCTAAATCATATTTCAACATCAAATCTAGTTCATCCCTTTCATATTTAACACTACAAATTTAGGTGTCAAAACATTTTTTATTTTGCGCCAAAAGATTAAATTCATCATCTGATTAACTATTAGATGATGAATTATATTTATCCTTCTTTTCCATCAATCACCTTTTCCGACTAGAGTTTTTTATTCTTACACATACTCCAATTATATTTTTATGGTTTATCATTATTATCATTTGAATCTATGTCAACAACCTTCTTCTTGAGTAAATTAATTTAAATGTGGAAAAATCCCTTAAAATTATGGATCCTTAGTGGTTTTTTCACCCATTATTTCTATTTTCAATGCATGATCACATTTGATAAAATTGAAAAAATCTAATTAAATGCAGTATGCCAACGAGCCCGTACCCAAGTGGTAAGGTCTCCTACTTGGAATCCAAGAGACCCAGGTTCAAAACTGGGCGGAGGCGAATTTCCGGGGGTACTGTAGCAGTACTGTAGTAGGCACTATAGCAGGCATTGTAGCAGGAAATGTTTGGTACTGTAGCAGCCGGACTATTCACCTAATTTGTGATTTCGGGACACTGGTTTGGGCCTATGGGACTCAGGACCTTTGTACCATCAAAGTCCTTCGGGCCACATGGCATTTGGGCTATTGAAGACCATGAAGTAGCTTAGTTCACACAGAGTAGTCCCCAGTTGAGGATCAGAGCACCAGTAGCAGTCACCAGAAGCAGAGCTAACTGGATTGGAAGAATGAGAGGGTATGGCAACCGCCATCGGGACCAGGCACCATTAATATTTGTATGGGGAAATGCTAGATGATCAAAAATGTAGGTGGGGAGCTAAATGCAATCAATAATGTAGAAGCTGGGGAGGGGCAGTTCTAGTGGGCTAGGCCTACGGGTTATGTATTGGGCATGGTATGCCTGTGGGCCTTCGGGTCATGTATTACGGGTAATGTCGTACATTGTGCCTTGGGCCTACGGGTCATGTACGGGTTCCCCTTCAACCCTTAAAAGGGGTATTATCTATAATAAAATAAAAAAGAAGGCCTTCGGGCCATTCGGGTAATTAAATGCAGTATAACCTTCTTCACTTTAAAAATCTCTTGATTATTTTACTTATTTATCATTTCCTTTACACTTTATCAATTATTAAAAACCAACATGTCCATAATTATCTTCTTGAAATATTGGATCATTATCATTTCATAATCTGTGATTGGATTATGTAGGTTATCTAGTGAAAGGTATTATCTATCCTTGAGAATGAAATTTTTATATCAAATCTATATATAACATTTCTCATAAGATTCTTGATAATAATAGATTCATCAATATTTTCACAAAACCCCTGGATATGGATCACAATATCATTGACTCTTTTAAATTAGTTATCAATTTTTTCATCATCATCATAATTTATAACATCAAATATACTCCTCTACACATATAATTTTTTCCCCTTGAGATTTTTATTTCCTTCATAATTACTCTTATATATATATATATATATCAAATATACTTAGTAGTTGGGAGTCCAATAACCTATGTATATAAATTTTCTAATATTGACATAAAAAAGGAATTTTAGGTTTTTTGATCAACTTTCAAATTTCTCTTATCAGGAAGAATTATACGGTTTATCTTCAGAATGTGTGGAAAATCAATTTTGGAAAAATCACTTACCTCTAAGACAAGTGATAAGAGGAATGGTTTCATTTTATTTCATCAAATATGGTATTTATTACTATTGATAGTGGTAATTACCCTTTTATTTTCCAAATTATTATTATTTATACTAAGGATCTTGTTGTATTATAAGTGGTAACCTATAATTTCTCTAATACAAGTTGAATTACCCAAAATTGGAATGACCAAAATGGGTACTTTAATCAATGGTTTAATTTTTATGAACTCTCCTAATTTATTTAATATCTTATACTTGTTATGGTCCCAAAAAATTCAATATATTTCCATAACCTCATCACGTGTGTAGTAATGATAAGAAAAATAATAGAACATATTATTTAAAAGTTTTGGATATAAACAAATACTCCTTACCATAATTGGTTAGTCTACCTAATCGTGGATTCATACACTATATATACAGGTGATTACAACCATATAATATCCATTATGATCATCACATTATTCTATATTCTATAGTCTCTTTGTATAAAAAAACTCACTAATATAATTGATTATCCAATTATGGTAGGATTTTCATTTTAACTAAGTGATATTTGAAATAATTAATAATGATCTTCCTCCATTAACAATCCAAATAAATATGATCTTATCATGTATAACACCTTCGATAACATCAGCAATTAATAATCATTATTAAAACTATTAGTCTTAAAACATACTCTTGGTCATTGATGATCTATTTCATTTAAGATTATCATATACTCTGGAACATTCCATTGTTCCACATTTAATAACTCCTTATTTTGAATAGCTCATTGCATGTAATAGCTGTATTAGATCCTCTACACCATCATCATTTAATAAATACTTGGTTCAAGTAAAAAATTTTATTGATGTAGGATAGTAATATTAAAAATCTCTTTGTTTATACTTACCCTTCAAGGGCTTGGAGGTTCTCTAGGATTACTCACACTAAATCACATTCTTTGTACACTTAATTTTTTACTTTGTTTCTCCATATATTCTGGTAAACTCGTAAATTTCTAAATTAATTTAATTTGTAAAATGGATTTATAGCGACGCATTATAGAGGATCCCCCCATAAAACATTTCTCTGATTGTATCCTCACTATATTCAACAAATCAACTATTCTCATGGACACCTCCCGTGATCACCAAATATTTTATTCCTAAAAATAATTTCAAGTCACATATATATTTCCACATCTATATTTCATATCATTTGGCTACTGAACAAAAAATCATTCATTAACCTTCACTAGACATATTCATCATAAATAATTACCAAATAATGTATTCTATAATTCTAGTTATACAAATATTATTCTCCTAACTAAAAAAACACTAAAATTATATTCTACAGAAATATTATAATATAATGAAATACACCACCCAATAAAACTTCAGAACTTGGTATCATGAATACTCTAGTTCGAAAGAATAGAAAGAATCACTACATTAACTATTAAAATTAGTTTTTCATATTTAATCCATTACATCATCATCATATTAACATTCTATAAATAATTTATGCAGATTCTTCAAGAAAAAAATAAACTTCAATACTCTTTAGTTATATTTCTAGAAAAGTTTCTAAAAACATAAAATAAGATATGCATGGTGAAAACCCTTTTTGAAATCATTCATTAATCATCTTAAATTAAATTTACATTGTGAACCTTTGAGAATCAACATCGGTATCATTGTATTTTGTTTCTTTGGAATATTTAAATTCAGGAATATTTTTATTTTTACTATATATATACCTCAAAAAAAATCTATGTGTTTATTCTTATGTAGATGTAATGATGTCTACATAACTCATAGAATTATAGTCATTTTCATAAAGATTTAGGAGATTTTATATATATATGCTTATGGAATCCAAGCTTATGGTCCCCAAACATCATTCTTAAGGGACTCTGCAAACCGAATCAATTTCAATATTTCTAAATAATGAATTCAAATCTACATAAATATATATTATGCCATCTCAAATCTATTAAAAACACATTTTGGAATATATAAAACATTATATAACCCTTTATCCTAATTCCTATGTCCTCTTGTAATATATGTACTCATCTTTGGGTGTTTTTACGCCACACATCTCATAATATCTATCTACCATGAATTACTCAACACTTTATATAGTAATATTCTAATGCAAAAATAATTGAAGGGTATCTCTATTTTTTTAGCACATCCATCATCAAAAACAATCATCCAAGGATTGGTTATCCATTTTTGAATATCTTCCATATTTCAATAAATAAGAAAATACTTCAATCAGAACCTCATATATTATAAATGCATATTGACTCCATCATTAATCATCAAATAATATAACCTTGTTGAAAAAAATACAATTCAATCAAAAGGTCACAACACATGGAATCATATTCTAAGGAATATGGTAATATATTCTTAATGTAATGCTTAGTTGTGGATAGGGGAATTAAAGGTTTTCTATTAGGTAATAATAGGTTATTCATAAGGGAATAATGATTCATATGGTTATTTATACAATTTTAAAATTTCATGATTAATTTTTACTTAGAGAAGGTTTGTTTTTCCTAAAAGTATTATTGTTTATGCCAAAGGGATTAATATGTTATTACATTTGATGAGATGGATTTTTGTGAGGTTTATATAAGTATAATTTTAAATACAAAGCAATATAGTACTAGTGAAGGCTATATGTTATCTCTCATGGAGGTAAAAATCACTCATCATTTATGTTTAAAAAAAATTAATTATATTTTTCATATTTCATATAACTAGTCAAGATATGAGAAATATTAATTTGATAAAAATTTTAAAAAAAATAATAATCAGAGAGAAATTATTATGACACTTAGGTGAATCTATAGGTCTATTCTTTTATTTTTTTCAAAAATTTTATTTAGGCTTAATAAATACTCAAAGACATAACTCAATATAATTACATAAAGTTTCACAACTTTTTTATATATTGTAATCACTACCACTGCAAGTCATAAAATGTGTGTTTTTCTTATTCTCTAAATATCCAGTGGTTGGTTATGTAGATCAATTAAGTATATGAAACCACTTTAATTTATGTCAACTAGAAAATTCAATATAGGTTTTCATTTCACATGGCTTGTGATATTATAACAACTTTATACAAATCCACCTAGTTCAATAACATAATATATGATAATGTATATGAAATAATTTTTATAACTGTGAGAAGAATAGTTATAGTGAAAATATAAGAACAATAAAAATAAATTCCATACTAAAATCAAATAATCTGCTAAAAATATCATAGTGAAAATAAAATTATGAAAATAATTATCATGAAATGAAATCTAAAAATAAAAATTCTATTCTCCCAAATTAATATACATTGAAAATTAACCATTAATATAAGGAGGTGATAGTGAGGAAGAAACACAAAAAAAAATGTGCTAAATCAGTATATGATAAAATAATTCTATCCAAATCCAAATATCATGAATCCTAAAATACTTATTCTCCATAGGTTTTTTTCATATTTAAGACATTTTTATATCCCCTATTACTATATATAACTCTATATGACTTTTAAAATTTTCATGTTTCTTCCATATAGGTATTAGAAGCTTTTAGACATCCAATTCTGGATCATATTTTAATAGCTTTAAGAATATAATTCAAAATTCGTTGATCTCTTCATAGAATGTATATATTCCATATATCTCCTTTATTATTAATTTTCTAATTTGGGTCATCAAGTATAGTATTTATATTCCTTAATATGAATAGTAGTCATGCTCATTTTAGATTTAGTAAATCACCAGGGTCTAATCATTTTTTAGGATTCTTCTATCATTCTATATCTCCTTTAAGAATCATGATTGATTCTTTTAAAGGGTTTAGTTTATTGAATTATGATTCATACCTTATCACTCTAGATGATATATCCCATTTTTGTAAAATGATATATCCTTAAACTATGTCGCCTTTATTGATATTGGTGTGTCACAGATAATGAAATATTGTTGCCTATGAATTTCAAAGACTGATTTATCATTCTATTCATTTAAATTCATTAAAAATATGGGATATCCATCCATCCTCCCTTAGTACCACTGATACCACCTATATCATAATTGATATCTAATTACAATTCCATTATAAATTTATATTATATGAGAAATTAACATAGTTGGGTATTGATATCCCAATATCATTAGGGTAGATAAAATTGTAGTAAAAAATATACAAATGTCATAATGAGTATAAGAATTATTTAGTTGATTCCTTTTTCTTCACTATTCTACATGGTGATGTTTTTTAGGATGATATTAATCATGGAATGTGAAATAGAAAATCATAATAACTGATTGAAACATGGTCAGTGACATTCCATTTTTATGACATATGATACTTGATCCCTTTAATCATGCATAGTGTTACTGATTAGGATTTATTCAATCATCCTTTATGATATGTCAGCTTCACACATACAATGAAAGTTTATTTATTAAATTTTTTATATTTGGTTTAGTTACTAGAGGTGAAATTTCATGTCATTAAATGCAATTAACAATAAATTCCCACATCCCACTAATTCTCGATCTTTGTGGGTTTTACATGGCTTCCAATCTCCATTGAAACATGAAAAAAATATTAGATTTTTATAGGGAAAATTAATTAGAAAATAATAATAAAACACAAAAAAATCCATTTTTGTATCTTTTATCATTTATTTACAGAAAACCACAAAAATTACATTTTTTTAGTAAATTCCAATATATATTGAAATTATTAGGAATTAAAATATTTAATTATATGAAAAAATATAGAGTAATTTTAGTTCAATCAATCTATTACACTTATCTATTTCATTCATAGGAAATACTATCAATGAATTATTATTTTAAAGATGTTATTATTTTTTTAGAAGGTGGTGACATGAATTGGTTTCCCAATTCATGTCCCCTGTGGAATTTATTAAAAAACAAAAAGAAGCATTACAAACACGAGGTGTAATGAACTTACACCTGCAGGGAGTTAATGGGGATATAAAAAGGTAGATCAAACATACCAATTAAAATTAAAGACTGCCAAATAGTGATAAAAAAAGGGGGTAACATGACCTTCATTCCAGTAATCAGTTGAACCATCCATCTATAGCTTTCCTCAAGTCTAGAAAAACAATAGAAATAGACCAAAATAAAAGGAAGAGATCTGCTCAAATAGTAACTCACTCATCAAGTCATGCAGAAACAAACTAGAAAATATCCTAGGGAGTCATTATCAAGATAATATACACTCATGAAAAGAACAAATAATCCGGAGCCAACTGAAGAGAACAAGTGGAAGAACCATCCCAGACAGAGGTAAATCAGTTCATAGAATCAAAAACAATCAGTTGATAAATACAGCCTATCCATAATACAAACAAGTTAGAAATAACCTGACAAGGCAAGGGAATCTGAAGATCCAAAAGTCAACTTCCACTACAATCCAAAGTCTCTGAAAGAAAATCATGAAAAAGGCAGATTTAAAAGGGATAACACTGAGATCAAGGAGATTAGATATACATCTTCATCCTTTCGTTGAAAATAAAAGGTTTTGTATTAAGATATTATTCAGCAGAAATCACACCATGTTGAAGCTCTTGATGGGAAATTTTTTGTTGCCTTTCCATATGATTGTTCCAATCCTAGATCTTTTGGTTTGTGAAATGTTGTGAGAAGTAATATAAAATAATGCTCGAGGAAGATATCAAATGTTTTTCTTGGACTTTTTCAGTAGATTCCCTCTAGGAAGCATCCAATGATCTAGTCACAATAGTCTTTTCCGTATATGAATAATCTCTAAGTCTTTGTGTTTTCTTCGGATTTGGAGTGATAAATCCATCCTGATCCACCATAGGTTTTTTCCTTTCTTGGACAAAGATTTTAAATCGGACTCTTCAATTTGGTCAGGCTTATCCTCTTCATCAACTGAGGAGTCACTGGAATCTGAAGTATCAATATGAACCTTACCTTCCTCCTCTTGAGACTTTATGTGATCACTCCATTCCTCAATAGTGATTGGATCATGGAAAACTATTTCCCTATTATCATTTGAAAGATAGGTCTGATTTTATGCATCAATATAACCAAAACTACACATAACCCTTCGGTATAGTCGACATCCCACAAACGTATAGATAAAATCGGGTTACCCACGGGCTGATACCATCAATAATATAAAATAGTGAACAATATATATGATTTATCAACTATAAATTGAGAAAATAACAATACATAAAAATATGTAGTATATACATTAAAATGGAACATTGTTCAGTACATGCTCACAAAAATAGAAAAATAAATACATGGCCTTCACCCTAACTCACACATTATAATTCCATATCCCTAACCTCCATGAAAATATGTCTTATACCATGAACTTTACTCCATCTAGTACCTATTTCATGAATGAAAACATGAAGGTCTATCCATGTGAATTGGAACCCACGTCATGTATGTGGATAGTGAGTGAGTCCAATGACCCAGTAAGTATCCCTGATTCCTTAAACAAAGCGAGTTATATGGTGATCAAGTGAATTTGTAAGCAATGCATATAGAGAGTGTTTTCATATTGATACAACACACCCACCCAGAAACATAATAAACATACACATACAAGCATAAATGCTTTGATACCATATTAGGATCGACCTCATACCAAAACCCATATAATACAATTTTTGGTTCTATGTTGGGATTCTTATTATACCACAACCCATACACTACCTTATTTGGAAATATTTCATTAAGAACATATATCAAAAACTTGATAACACACATATCTCATAGCTCGTTCCCATTACTCAATCCATGGCCTCATCAAACACCTCAAACCATCCCTGTGTTCATAGAGAGGTCCATCAATTTAACCCAACACATCCTCGTGGAGTCTAGGGAGGACATAAAATACAAATAACCATCCTTATAGGTTTTAGTGATATCATTATCAGTCATATTTCCCCAACCCAATAGGAATCGATGATGTCACCATCAAAAGAACCATCCCAACCCCACAGGTTCTAGAGTGGACATGATCAAGAAGACCATTTAATCCTCAAAGGTTCTAGAGTGGACATAATCAAGTTAAATGGACCATCTCCATAGGTTCTAGGAAGGAAATAATAATGTACCTCAACCTATCCATACACACTTAGAGAGGTCATGTCAGTCAAACAATCAATACATTCTAGCATTAGAAAATATGGTACGAAACTCATATCTCAACTCACTAACTCATCACCAGAGAATTAGTCCCTATGGACCAATACCCATGTGAAAGCATCCACCTAGGTCCCTTAGACCCATCCCAAACCTATAATGGTATATTCTCTCTATCAGGATCATCCTTTCACTTTTATACCATGGGAAAACACTGTTAGTCAAAAAACACAACACATGTTATATATTGGAAGTTATACTAATGTTGGTACATGAACATAGATAACCAATTAAAGAAGGGACACTACAAGTTTAGTTCCCCTACCTCAAACTGAATATGTTCACATTATCTTCATAGATCAACCATCATTGACTACGCTTATCGATGAACCTTCACTACTTTTGAGGGACTAACTCACATCAAGAATCTCAGAAGAATTAATTATAATAATTTATAATTAATTAAACATATAAATAAAAAATCATAATTCCCCAAGGCTTTCCTGGTAGTCTATTAAATCTATTTGGGGTTTTTTTGGCCTCAACCATTCTCTAAGAACCTTCATAACCCATAAATATCCTAAAATTAATTCATTCATTAATTCAGTCATTCATTTAAAATAAACCTCCAACTATGCATAATTCATGGTAAACACGCCTGAGAAGTCCAATGATGTTAGAATTATGATATATTGGGTTCATTTCACTACCAATGCACCCCCAATATTATGTCATAGAAAGTCTCAAATTTATAATATCAAATCAATGGCCAATTTTACCCAAAATAGATGTAATAGATAATCAAATTCATGTAGTGACATACCTTATGATAAAATAGAAAAAAACAACATTATTTCAACATCTTTAGGTTCCATCTATAAGACACACAAATAATTCATTTAAGAAAAAATTATTTCTATGTTATTTAATGAAATAATCCACCCAAACCCTATCCAAACTAAATAAAATTTAGTAAGAAATGGAGGAATATAACAAAGGAAATAAATAATGGAACCTAACATAAAAATCACATGTTGATTCATTCAGAATCACGTATATATAATTTATTATGTGGGATAGAATGAGATATACAAGAGGGGATACCCCCTTTTTGTTCATATAGAAAAAGGAGGAGAAACCTCATGTGATTCTAAATTGAAACACATAGAAAAAAACAAAAAAGTCCCCTCATTAAAATGAAGGAACCAAGACCCCGTTGGTAGGCTATTTGGGATCACCAATAAGTGGGTGGGTTCTGATAGTGTTCCTAGTAAACTATCTGGCCCATCGGCTTGTCAGTTCCCTTATATGGTGTTCCTCGCACATTTTATAGGCCACCAGCTAACTGGTGGCCATCTGCTGAAATTCAGTAGTTCATATATATGAAAACTTCTTCAAAACACCTCTGAACACTTAAAAACCCCTCTAAATCTCAAGATAAATCAAAAATCACACCATTTATATGTATAAATGTTTATGATCCCATTCAAAAATGTCATCTCTCAAAACAAAGCTTCCACCAAAAAAATAATCTCAATTTCAATTTGATTTTTCAAACAAAAAATAGAATGGTTCATTATAGACTCCCCAATATAATTCTCCGTATCCTAGATAATTCATTTTAAATCTCCATCCATGTGTCTTGATATATCATTGTCCTTAATTTACTGAGAGCCCACCATGATCCTTCCCCAATTCTCAAAATGATTTTTTTGTGAAACTTTGCTCTAAGATCAGACACACTAGATATCTTCCAAAACATTCAATTAAATATTAAAACCACACCAATTGTATCATGAATGATGATACAGGTGAAATTATAAACTCATTAGAACCAATTTCAATGGATATATTGAGTTAATCTCTCCCTGGTAAACTATCATCGAAACCACTTGTCCTCACATGCTGATAGATCATCAAAACCTACTGATCTCAATTCCATGATCTGAGGAATCCCATTCCATCCAAGGATGCACATTATAGTCGAACCTTATTTTCAAATACATATACTAATTAAAACGTAAAATAAGAATAATGAATAAAAATTCATACTATGAGAACCATCACAAAATTGATCTAACTATCACTCAAATCAACTCAAGTCATCCTAATTTAGAGGATGATACTTAGACCCATTTTGATAATGCATCGAATTCATACCTAGTTTTCAATGAGGAGTCCATTAAACATGAACTTGTTGATCAATAATTCTCAAAATGACATAAATATCATCTATCAATTGTCCTCAAGCACCTCTAGTCCCCCTTGTATGAGGGTTGCATCACCAAGACTGACACCCCTCTCCCCACCATATGATCCTACATGGAATTTTATTACTGAAGCACTCTTTTAATTTTCAGTCCCCCACTCCATCTATCACTAAACATGATGGTTATATGGGGCCAACACCGCTCATACCTAATAATAACTATGAAAGTTAATTCATTTTCTTTCCTAGATCATTGACATTCCATGAACAATTATCACCAAGAGGAACACCAACTATGAGGGTCTCACCTTGAACAGCTGATGGTTTACTCCACACTATCTAGTGTGATCTTAAAGACTCAAAGAGAATCAAACAAGATTGTTCTCTTAAAAACCACACATGTGATGCCCCTTCCGATCCATTCTCTTGTATTAGCCTCATCAACCCTAACCTCTCATCGAGGTTCAATCCATAAGTTATGATGTTTTTTATATGATCATCAAATGATAATTTTCAACAAAATAAAACCCAAAAACATTGGAGTTATATCTATGAGAAATAAATTTATATGTAATCCAAAAATATTCATGAACAATAGTAGTTTCAATCACCCTTCCTTCGAGAGTGTTTGAAGAAGATCACGAGGAGTAGTGATCGAATGCACCTTGCCTCTGAGGTGATAATCCTGCCAATGGATCCACTATCATATCATGAGGAGACCAAAAATATTAAGGGATTATATAACCTTATTCAAATTATGTAAATAGATTATATGGAGAAAGAGAGTCTCATATAAATCACACACCCAACAGGAGAGAATTTATTCTTCTTATATAGTCAAAGTATGAGGCTCCTCCTATTCATAACATATCATATTCATTTTTACTATTGGGATAAAATTCTTTAAAAAAATTTAATTAATTTAAATCGAATTACATAATCCCCTCATAGTGGATTATAACTAATAAATAAACTATTATAGATAAATAACTAATATATATATATATATATATATATATTATTCATGCATTGCATGCATGAAAAATACTTACATCTTATGAATATATTAAATGTACACATATATATAATATAATATATTAAATATATATATATATATATCATATATCATATGAAGGATTAAATTCATATCAAGCATATATATTTTGGTGGACACCCAACAATCTCCCACTTGTACTAAAATATCAAAAGGTATTTATACAAAACCTCATAGCTATTTCTGAGTCTATCCAAATATGTTTAGAAATATTTTTTCATCAAAATTTCTTTTTTTTAAACAAACACTCTTTTCAAAATGTTATCTTCATCCAAGGGACTGTATTTTTTATTCTAAAAGACTTAGTAACATTGAATAAAACTAAGAAATGTTAATTTTATAGATAAAAGTAAAGAGTGTCATATATCCAATAATTGGTGCTACTCATGCTACTAAGGGTTATGTTGTGATACCTAATAAACATACTCATATCTCTATATGAACATGTCCCCCAAAAAATGTATCATATGCATCATATTTATACCAATATTATACCTTTTTCTATGACATCAAGAAAACACTAGACATGGATCATGTCAATCTAGTATTGGCCTCTCGTTATTTCATGATTCTCCAAAAAAGTTTAACCCTATTATTCAATACATCACATTTCATTTATTTATTAGATAAGTAATTTACATGTCGCTTGTCCAAGTAGTTGAAAACATCATATGTGAAGAAACTAAGGATGTAAATGGATTTACTCAGTCTAATTAAATCATGGTCTATATGTATTTTCTTGTTATACAGGTGGGAAATCACATCATGGTTATACTTCAACAAATGACATGATTAGAAACATACCCAACCAAATTTGTATTATTTACATTCATATGTTGACATGAGTAAGTAGGGTGTCATCATATAAAGTTTATCAAGCTATGTATCATGCCAAAATAAAGTAATAAAGACTGATAATAAGCATACACCCCTTTGTATATCTATGACCATATGACATTCTAGGAGATAAACTTTCTCAGAATAGACCAAGTAATGAATTACTAATTATTACATAATGAATGTATTCATTGTATCTCGTATACAACCCTTTTTAATTAATATAAGAATAAATTCAAGATAATATTAACATATCCACACAACCATTATTAATCCATGATGATCATAATTTATGGAAAACATTCTGTAGTACTTTAAGGGTACATATATCATTTAAATCATCATATAAAATAATATTATAGCACATTTTAGTGAATGAAAAATGGATATTTCCATTATTATTATAATATGATATGTTTATAACCATTACAACCAATATCTTAAGTATTTAATATCTAGAGATTCAACGTTACTCAAAAGTTGTTACTGCAAAAATGGTTTTTGAACATTACATCCATATCTAATTATTGTCACATCCATAGAAAAATGTTTGATAAAATAATCCCAAAAACCTCTTACTAAGTAATATTTATGAGGTAAGCTAGTTTTAATAATGGAGAGTCTTAGGAAAAATATTACTGACGTTAAACACTTTAAACTTATATTCAAACTCGTGAACATTATTAAATGAAACTCTATATTTGAAAATTCTATTGTCGATATAGAACTTCTTCTAAGTATGTCATCATCATTCTTTGAACCCTTTCAATTAAAATTTTTTACTTTAAATATATTCTAAATAATGTAACTATTTACATTATCACTTTACCATCACGTGCTAATTTTTTTGGATAAAATTATATGTATATAGAATGATTACAAATGAATAAAATAAATTTTTATACTTATGAATAAGGTTATTTTTTATGTATTTATTAAACATAATTTAATTATTCAGGATGTTTGGTGTAAGTGTAGATCTAATTAATACCAAGGTAAGGGTTTTCATCCAAAATTCATGTCCACTTAATTATGGTAACTATTATAACTCTGTATATTTATCATTCCTTCCATACCCTAAAGAGTTTTAAGATACCATGTGTTACAATTTGTGTATTGAATGGTATAAACCTTTAGGGAATAGTTATGTTTAGTTGTTATGTTAACTAAATATAACTCTTTAACTTTTTATTTACCATCATATATCAAAAACATCATTATGATATTAAGTGAGTAATTTCTATAATGTTAGATTGGAATAATACTTAATAGTGATATTAACTTTCTCATAATGACTAAATGTAACTATTCTCATTTTTTTTAATTACTATAATATATCCAAACTCTTTAGGATATTAAGTATAAAATCACTTGAAATTAAATAGGAAAAATATTTTATTCATTAAAATTGAACATATATAAGTACAAGTATAATCTCACTAGACTCGTAGATACTATATTCTATTCATAATATCTTATTTATACACAACACAAACAAATTTGTGTTTTAGAAAATATCACTAATTTCATTTCATTGTAAATATGTAACAAATAAAGTTTTGTTTACATGTCTATTATTTAATTCTCTATGTTTATATAATATATTCATAAACATTTTATGCTTAATAAAACAATTTTATCCACATATTCTTCTAAAAACGTGTTATATAACCCAATTAATTATAAACCTAGCATTTACAATTAATTATCTAATTTTGATCATAAAAACTCTCTTTTAACACCATTAATAATATAAGATAATTAATATAAAGATACACTTCCATTCCCTAGATTATTCCAAGAATTGAAAGCATATTTACATTCACATTTACAATATTAAAAAGCTTTACTTCATCACTTTAATGATAACACTAATCTATTTCAATTATTCCTATGATTTTAAACTCTCGTATATTTATAACACATGAAAAACATACACTCGGTATCACATACCCATAAAAATATAATAATTAATTTATATAACATTAATACCTAACAAGGACATTCCATGAAGTTCCCAACCCCTTTAGGTATTCTAGATAATCGCATCATGTGGAATCATTATACTTTCTTGATAATAACATTCAGTTTTAAATAACATTAACTGGATTCTTGATGAAATGTTATTAGATTTTAAAACTATAAATTTTTTTCTAGTATTGTATTTTTACTATATGTATTATTAACACATTACAAGAATATAAAAAATTATTTCTAATTCATTTATTCTCAACATTTTGAGAATATAAGGAAAACTTTCGTGAATATTTCCATATTTCTAGAGTGTTTTTGTAGAAGACAATAGAATGAATTCCATAGACAAAATAAGACTTATAGGAATTCTCTAGTATTCCCAAACATATCTAATAATATTGAATATCAATAAAATACCCAATAATATAGAGTATATGGCACAAGAATCCCTTATAATAATGAAAACTTTCATGCTTCCATAACCATCTAGATTCAATAGTTGAATAATTTGAATTATTGGTTACTAAGGAAGGAACTCTTTTAACATATATTATTTATCTCTTATTTATGAACTTTTATTAAGCTACTAGTCTTAAGAGTTTCTTAATTTAATCTTTGTATTTGAAGGGTTAATTTCAATGTTTAGTTTGATGATGATTATTTGTATATCTAAAAAATTATCAATTGAATATCAAGTTTTTATATATTTTTATTATAGACATTTGATGATATTTATCCCACTAAAGTTGATAACCTCATACATCAAATCCATTTAGTGATCCAAGATATATAATTCACTAGAAATTGAGTATTCTATGGTTTTTATCTCACCACATGGTTATTTAGGTAGGGAATCACTCCAATCACAATATTTGGGACTCTTGTATAGTTGAGTGGTTAACCCTTTATCAAAATAACCCATAGGATATACTCAACTCTATTCCTCTAGAAATATATTTCTATTAGGGTCTCTAAGATAGTGTAGCCGATAGAAAACACTAAAAATGTGCTAACAAAGGATGATATAGTGGCACACAGCAATGGAATGACCTACCCGAGGATGTTCTAGTGTCTCCTATTACTTGATTTACTTACATAAAATAATACATGGGATCCTAGTTATGGTGTCACCTACCTGGTTGGATGATCGATTTCCTGAAAAATACTACTTTAGAAGGATATCACACTTAGTATTTTACGGGCTTTCATTTTTAATCTCTCACCCATTTTGTATAAATAATATTCTTATTAAATTCATAACTATTTTATCATATGTTTTAATTATATTCTCATGTTTTATTTTCTTTTTTATGAATGATTATAAAGATTTAGTTTTGGAATCCCTATTCAAACAACCAAATTAATGTGTTTACATAAAATAAATGTGTAACTATTTACATAACCGACAAGTCCTAATTAATCATCCAAAAGTAGAATCCATGTATATTAATACATGTGAAAATGCATCATATGAGTAAAGTACATTAATTATTTGGGTAAATCCATAGAGTTATATGTGATTTAAAAAATACACATAAGTAAGACTAGATCCATAGACAGATAACCTCATTCACTTTCCTAGCCATGTAAATATTCCAGGAATGTAGGTGGTCTGACCCTAAGCCCCTTTCCTCAGGGAGACATTACTCAAGAGAGAATTAAATTCCTGGAAACACTTACACCTAATATAAAAAACTATACCCAAAAAAAATTCTTAAGATCATAACTAAAAATAAAAATTGAGTTCAATTTAAATGAAAACTTTCTTTTATGATATCAAACCTAGAATAATATTCAAGGATCTATCCTAGAATAACTTTTTCATATAAATGGTAATTCACAGCATTCATCTTTAATAAGAAATCTATTAAAAATGAATATCATTGAAATTTAACAAATAAAAAAAATTATTTATTTTCCAAAACATGTGAAATTTATAAGCAATTCATAAATAAATGCTAATTATAGAAATTTTATAATTTAGCATGAATGAATAAATATTATATTTATTTCAATCTGAACCCCTTTATATTTTATATTAAATGAATTTTTTTTTATATTACATGATTTATAAACATTATAAAATTCAATATCTACTATATAAAAAAATATACAATATAAATATAATATATTTTTTATTTATATTTACTTTATAATTCACATATTATGAGTTTTAAATAAACATTTTATTTCTAGAATATAATTCATGACATTTAATTTCATAAAAGGTAATTTAAAATATTAACCTTTAATATTTGGGAAATATGATTCATAAAAATTTATTTTTTATCTATAAATAGATTATAATTAATTAAGTAATATATAAAATATATATAAATAAACATTTCCCAAAATATATTTTATTATGATTTATAGACATCTTATAAACCATAAAACCATTTAATACTTAAAAAATTAAAATATAGTTTAATTTTATCCTTAAATTATATCTTTATTCTACCTAAGGGTTTCATCCATATAACCCTTATCTAAATGCTCTATATATGGGTAACTGATGTTATTATAAGCCTACGTAATGGTAATATAAAGGTTACCATTACAGAGCTTGATTTAAAAAACTATTTCATAAAGGTAATAGAAAAAAATTCATTATGAAACTCTTTCATGTAAAGGTATTTCCATTATACATCTCCTTTGTATTAGCGTACTCTAAATATTCCATATTCTGAGTAATGGTAAACTTTTGAGGCTGTTATGTTACATTTCCATCACCTCTATGCATAAGGGTGATGTAACACCCCAAGATTTTATGAGAAATATTATTTTTAATTTATTTGATGTCTTGTGTTGTACGCTACACCAAGATCATCTTGTGCTATACACAACACCATATTAGCTTGTAGTATACAGAAACACTATTCTAGGCTTGTGTTGCACGCAAGAGCGACCTTCCTCGATAGCGTGTGTTGTATGCAATACTGAGTTTCACTAAACAATGATATATTGTTATTATGAACTAGCCGTTTTGAATATTATTAACTAAATTTTGAATTTTATGACATTATAATTCATAATACACATATTATAGAACATGGTATGAGAACAAAACAAATTTTTCAGGTAAAATAAGTATTTTTCAAAAAATACAGTTTTTCCACCTTTGGATGGTACACCCACTTTAGATCTAGTTTTTGACATGTTTATAAGTTCAATTTGACAAATAAAACTTATTTCTTGAAATAAGGATATAAAAATTTACTTTGGATAAATTTTTGAGATTATTCTGATAACCTTCATATTTTGATGAATAGTACAAATACGCTAAATTTTAATTAAAAACAACTTTTTTCATTGAGATAATTTATATGGTTAAATTATAATATTTAATAGTTTTAAATTATAAATAGAATATATTTTTACCATTTAATATAACTTAAGTCATTATCATTAATTTTACATTGAATTCATAGGTAAAAATATTTCAATCTTTTACAACATTTTAACTTTTAAAAACTCGTTTTCTCAACAGCGAGATTAATTTTAAATTAATTACTGCAACTTCTGTGTTTTTAATTTTGAAAAATGGATTCCATATTTGGATTCAGTGGGTCCAAATTATTTTAATAAGTTACTTTTACTTTTTTGATATTATGAATAGTAACTATGGTAATTTTTATTTACTACATTTAAAGGTAAATCGGGTAATTAAGGGTAAAAATAAGATTATAAAATTACCCTAACACCTACCAAAATTCTATTAGATGAATAAAAGTAGACCCATATAACCTAAGGGTCGGAATAGATTCATTTCATGGAATTTTTACCACGAAAATTATATAATTATTATTAAAACCAAAGAAAGTAACAACATGTCACTCTCTTATATCTTATAAGTATAATAATTTTAATTTAGTGATAAACTTCATAAAACTTAGAACATGAATAGTCTACAGAAATCTAATAAAATTATATAAATCATTAGAATTTATTTAGAATTTTTAAGGATTAAATAATTATCATTAATGATGACACAATAGTGATATAGAAATTATTGTATTGATTGAAATATCAAATAAATGGTTTTAAAACTATTAAAATAAATATTATATGAACTAATTAATGTTCTCCAAAAAATTTCTAGACGAATATGACATGTTTGTATTCTATTAAAAACATTTTTTTGAATATATCCTCTGTGTGTAATTTATTTAAATTCAAATAAATGAATAGTGTCAAAATTGACACTATTGTTGTTTTATAAAAATAACATATTATAAAATTGTTTAAAATCACAAAAATATTTAAAAATTATAAATTGAAATTTATATGGTCTAAAATGTCAAAAATTATACAATTATGTACAATTAACAACACAAAATTAATTATTTATAACAATTTAAAATTTAGAATATTATTACCATAAAAAAATTAAATAGATTAAATAAGGATAAATCAAGTTGATATGGTTTAAAATAAATTTCCAACATGTCTAAATTTTATTGTTTATTTATATTAAAACCCTATCTCATCTAAGATTTGGATTTTAGTCATTTTTGAAGTTTTTAAGTGGGGTTTTAATTTATATTAAATTAATATTTTTGAGGTTTCCAAAGGTGCCCCTCTCCTCCCTTATAAAATGGAACCTTCCCCCCTCTCCTCTTCACAAAAATTTGAGCCTTCAAGCTCGGCCAAACCCTACCCATTTTACTTATACACTTCCATATAAACCTACTAGAGTTCTTTGTCTTCTTCAAAGACCAACTTTAGTGGCCTAAGAGAAGGTTTAGAAGAGGCGCGTCGAAGAAGAGGTAATCTCTTCTACCGATTCTTTCAAGTTTCCTTCTTCTTCAACATAATCTTCTTTAGTTTTTTCATTATAAAGTAATACAATAAGTATAACTAATATACTGATATTATATTATAAATATTAAACAACCCCATTTCACCTTCTACCCATCCTCCGGAAAATGAAATCACTGTGTGTGCGTACGTACGGAATACCGTCTCCACGCTGTGGTGTAATCTATTTTTTCACCACCAACTTACTTGGATGGGTATAATGGTGTAAAGAATAACTATATATGTTTATTATAACATCATAATGATTCTGAGATATTATATCATCCACTATAATTCCATTCAATAATTATGGGAACGATATCACCGCTCGTGCGTACGTACGGATTACCGTCTCTACGACGCGATGAGATTCATTCTCCATGTTAACCATTCAAGAATGATTATAAATTATATATAATAAGTAATAATGAAAGATATGACATAATAATGATACTGGATTTATGTACATATATGTTTCATTTATTTAATTCCATTCAATTCAATAAGTAAACGAATACAGCGTTCATGCATACGAACGGCCTACCGTCTCCATGAACGGTGTATTTCATTCCATTTATCGATCTATAATATATATTTATATGATTAATATAATATATATATTTATATATATCATGTTTTACATTTTGTAATTAAGTAAATCAGGTTATAAGTAATAATATCAAGAACAACAACTCCAAACATGTACGATAAATGAAACAATTTTACCCAAAACGCTACTTTAACATGGAATTGACAAAAGAACGGGTAATATAAAGTCATAAGTGAATCATATATGATATCATAAATATTATTATGATTCTATTACAAGTTAATAATATGTTTAAACCCACTATACAGGATTATCAGACACGTACGGAAGAAATTGGACCTAAGGTAAGGGATAATTTTTCAATCTCATTTTTATTAGAGATTGCTTATACATAAGTATTTACTGGGGTTATATTTTTCATCCATGTCCATAAAATTTTTTTCATAAATTGTTTAATGTTATTACATGTATGTTTAAATTCATTTTTACCCCTCTTTGACTTTTACATTGTGTTATGGAAAGAATCTTTCTTTTGTTTACCATACGAGGAACTTTTTTACTTTTCTAGCAAAAGTATGAGGAGAATGTTTTTTTAACTTATATGGCATGAACGGATTTTTACGGTTTAATAACACATTATTTTCATGAAGCTTACTCTACAATATTTCATGATTATTTTCAACAAAATATTTTTCTTTTAAAAATTTCATGGAATTTTGTGAAAATAAAATGATTTTGAAGAAGAAAGGATATTTTCCTCAAGAACTCATTTAAAGTGTTTATTCAAAACAATTTTCCCTTTAAAATTAAATTCTTTAAAATGTTTATGTTTCAAGTATAATGTATCTATTATTTACATGGTTTGATTCTTCTTATTATGAAATTATATCCATTTATTTTATATGGATTATGTTATGATGGGATGATGTTTATAAAACCCATTTTATTCCTTGGGTTATGATGAATGATTTATGTTTATTTTGTGGAAAAAGTAATAATGATTTCATTATGATATGGGAGGGACCTATATCTCCCTCCAATTCATTGGGTAAAGATTTATATCTCATGAGATAGACATGGCTGGAACGGTAAGTTAATCTGGTTCAGCGATACGGGACTGGAATGAGGAGTGAACTCGATTCAGTAAGGGACTTTGTCCACTAAGATGGTCTTGGAAGCAATGCATTGGATACTATAGAAATCATATCATGTGATTAATGGTTTTCCAAAATTACATGTTTCATTCCCATGATATTTTATCATAATTAATGTTCCTTTATGATCTATTCCTTATGTACTTCCAAGATTTATTTCTCAAGATTTTGATGTTTAAACTTTATGTTCATGTTTTTTTAAGTTCAAATATATATGATTTGTTTTATTTTCTTCATGCTTACCCTTACTGAGCATTTTAGATCACCCATTATATGTTTTATTTTCCCTATGATTTAAAGAAAGGTTTTAGGTAAGAAAACAAAAGGGGGATATCTTTATGGGAGATGTTGAATATCTTTCACCATGATTACAATATTATGTTTCGAGTTTCCAAAGACACTAAACTATTATGGTATTTGAGTGTTGTTTCTTGTTATGTATTAATTATTCTTTAAAATTAATGTAATTTCCATGTACGCCAAGCTTTGGGTCTCTACAGTTGGTATCATAGGAAAGGTTTAGTTAACCTTTAGAAACTAGGATGAGAAAACTTTATATCCCTAGAGATATTTCTAAGGTATGTCTAGGGATGTCCCTAAGGTTAAGTATAAGTATAAGTTATTTTCCTATAATTATGGTAACGATATTAGAATTAAACCTAATATGTTATATATTGAAGGTAATCCCCCTTTATTATGTTGTTTTCCTAGCATGATTTTTGCCTCTCACATTGTTCTTTTTGGGTTTTAGACGATGGTTGGAACCCGAAGGAACCATGTTGATAAATGTAATGTACAATGAAATGGTTGTCCTCTTAAACAACCAAATGTGATGGTAGATTGAGTGAAAAATCTTATTATTATAATTACACAAGCTATGAATCATTCTGAACTTCCAAATGAGCATAGAAAGGAACAATATTCTATTGAGTCCTTCATGAGGCAATGTCCACCTTCTTTCATTGGGTCTTTTGATCCACTTGTTTCTGAACAAAGGATAAGTACCATTGAAAAGATATTTTCCATACTTCGTTGTACGGAGCATGAAAAAGTCATTTTGGATGTTTACCAGTTAGAAGGAGAAGCAGACCAGTGGTGGACTCTAATTAAGAATACAAGGCCCCAAGATGAAATTGAATCCATGGAATGGGGCAAGTTCAAGAACTTGTTTTTCAATAAGTACTTCCCTCGTATTCTTCGAACAAAGATGGAAAAGGAGTTCCTTTACCTTAAGCAAAAGGATGATGAATCTTTTGGTATATACGAAGTGAATTTTACAAGGATTGCAAGGTATGCACCTGGTTTTATCATCCAACCTGAAAGTAAAGTTGATCAATTCTTCAGTGGATTAAAACCAAGTCTTCGAAGCGCATTAGCTATAAGAGACTTCAATAGCTATGAAGAAATTGTGCGTTGTGATATCAAGGTAGAACTGGAAGTTGGTGTTACATATCCATCTCATGGTTTTGACAAGAAAAAAAGATGGAGTTCAAGGAAAAACCTCAGAACAATGGTGAAAATAAGGGGAATGTTTCTTTATGCTCAAAGTGTGGAAAGAAGCATGGTGGAGATTATCTAAAAGGTAGTAGAAAATGTTTCAAGTGTGGAAAAGAAGGACATCGAGCAGCTGAGTGCCGAAGTAATGGGAAAAAGGATTCTAATAACTTGAATAGAGAAAAGACTAGAGAGAAGGCTCCACCAACACTTCAATGCTACAAGTGCAAAAGAATGGGGCATTATGCTAACCAATGCCCTAATCCAAGGGTTAATGATGATCGACATCAAAAACCTCTTAAGGAAAAGGAAAAAGGGAAGTCACATGCGATCACTATTGGCGATGTTGAGTATGAAAACGATGTGGTGGAATGATCATGTGTTTATGTAATGGGATTACAAAATAATGTTGTAGAATATCATTTATAGTATTGTGGAATATTGGAATATCTATGTATTGGTTTATTGTGGTTTTCAATAATTATATGGTACCGGTAACCATGAAAAGTGATTGAAATATTTTTGGAAAGCAGATGATATGCACATAATGAAGGGATAAGGAGAAAATAATATGTTTGATAGTATTAATGAGCTCATGACTGATATAGGACAAAGTGATATCATGGTTTGAGTATATAGAAATTTTGGGATTTTGGTATGTGGAAAGAGTTAACTTTTGATAGCATTCATGTTTTCACTAAGGTTCAATGGGTATTCATTTTTTAAGAGAATACATGATTAAGGTATTTATATGTTTGGAATGTGACCAACAAGATATATTGTATGATAGATGATGGTATTCACATGCTCGGTAGATGAAATTCCTAGTAATCGTTTACTTTGAACTATGAGATTGGATAGAAGTATCTTGGATAAGCCTAAAGATTGGACATCATATAGTATTATTTAAGTCTAGAACCTTTTTTCAATATTATTTCTTAAATGTTATAATGGTGAAGTTTTAGAAAAAGGATAACCTGTAGGATGGAAAACAACCCATCACGTCGGACAAGGTTGCGGGAATCGAACAACCGAAGTGAGACAAGCCTTTATCGCCTACCACTGGCCTACAGGAATTCCCTGGTTAGTAGAAACTAGTTTTACTTTATTAAGCGGTATGATAGATGAAGTAAAAATCCATTTTTTGAACCATATACGATTAATCTCACCATAAGATTGACTTATGTATATAAATTTTGCTAACCTTATGTTTGAGTCAGATGGAATGACCTATCATTCTATCACATGATCTGCTAACACTTCATAGAAGTCAAATTCAACTTCATTTCTTTAAGAGATGAATTATAAATTGTTCAAGGAACAAATAAAAGTGAGATTGTACCAAAATCAAGTAATTATTTCTTTTAATTCAAAAATTATTCAACTTTAGGGAAATGATCTTGAAAACCAAAAATGTTGTCCTAGTACCCTAATATTAGATGAATTAGATGGTACCTTATAACATCACAAATTTATGGCTTTGTGGTTGTTGTCTTTTTCATAGCCATGTTCTCTACCACTCTCCATCAGAACTTGATGGTTAAATTTCTCTTCCATATCCATATTTTCACCTATGTTATCCTATATGGAAACCCACTGATGAGTTAATTTGGGTAATCGTTACGTTTCATACTTCACTTTTTAAAATTAATTTTTAGTATTCCTTTTTACGATGTGGGTTTCTATGAATGAAACTTTCAAGTAGTAAACCATTTATAACCCCGATGAATTTCGAGGGTGAAATTCATTTTAAGGGGGGTAGAATGTAACACCCCGAGATTTTATGAGAAATATTATTTTTAATTTCTTTGATGTCTTATGTTGTACGCTACACCAATATCATCTTGCACCATACGCAACAACGTATTAGCTTTTAGTATACAGAAACACTATTCTTGGCTTGTGTTTCATGCAAGAGCGACCTTCCTCGATAGCATGTATTGTACGCAATACTGAGTTTCACTAAACAACGATATATTGTTATTATGAACTATCCATTTTAAATAGTAAATACATTTTGAATTTTATGACATTATAATTCATCATTAACATATTGTAGAACATGTTATGAGAACAAAATAAATTTTTTAGGTAAAATAAGTATTTTTCAAAAAATAGAGTTTTGTCGTCTTTCGATGGCGCACCCACTTTAAATATAGTTTTTGACATATTTATAAGTTCAATTTGACAAATAAAACATCTTCCTTGGAATCAAGATATAAAAATTTACTTTGGATAATTTTTTGAGATTATTCTGATAACCTTCATATTTTGATGAATAGTAAAAATACGCTAAATTTTAATTAAAAACAACTTTTTCCATCAAGATAATTTATATGGTTAAATTATAATATTGAATGGTTTTAAATTATAAATAGAATATATCTTTACCATTTAATATAACATATGTCATTATCATTAATTTTACATTGAATTCATAGGTAAAAACATTTCAATCTTTTGCAACGTTTTAACTTTTAAAAACTCGTTTCCTCAACAGCAGAATTAATTTTAAATTAATTAATGTACCTTCTATGTTTTTAATTTTGAAAAATGGATTCCAAATTTGGATTCATTGGGTCCAAATTATGTTAATAAGTTACTTTTATTTTTTTGATATTATGAATAGTAACTACGGTAATTTTTATTTACTACAGTTAAAGGTAAATCGGGTAATTAAGGGTAAAAATATGATTATAAAATTACCCTAACACCTGCCAAAATTCTATAGGTTGAATAAAAGTCAACCCATATCACCTAATTGTTGGAATAGATTCATTTCATGGAATTTGGACCATGAAAATTATATAATTATTATTAAAACCAAAGAAAGTGACAACATGTCACTCTCTTATATCTTATAAGTATAATAATTTTAATTTAGTGATAAACTTCATAAAAATTATAACATGAATAGTATCCAGAAATACAATAAAATTATCTACATCATTAGAATTTATTTGGAATTTTTAGGGATTAAATATTTATCATTAATGATGACACAATAGTGATATAGAAATTATTTTATTGATTGAAATATCAAATAAATGGTTTTAAAAATATTAAAATAAATATGATATGAACTAATTAATGTTCTCCAAAAAATTTCTAGATGAATATGACATGTTTGGATTCTATTAAAAAAATCGAATATATCCTCTGTGTGGAATTTATTTAAATTCAAATAAATGAATAGTGTCAAAATTGACACTATTGTTGTTTTATAAAAATAACATATTATAAAATTGTTTAAAAATCACAAAAATATTTAAAAATTATAAATTGAAATTTATATGGTCTAAAATTTCATAAAGTATACAATTATGGACAATTCTCAACACTAAAGTAATTATTTATTACCATTTAAAATTTAGAATATTATTACCATAAAAAAATTAAATAGATTAAATAAGGATAAATAAAGTTGATAAGGTTTAAAATAAATTTCCAACATGTATAAATTTTATTTATTTAATATATTACAGCCTTATATCATCTAAGATTCATATTTGAGTCATTTTGGAATTTTTTAAGTGGGGTTTGAATTTATATTAAATTAATATTTTTGAGGTTACCAAAGGTGCCCCTCTCCTCCCTTATAAAAGGGTACCTTCCGCCCTCTCCTCTTCACAAAACTTTGAGCCTTCAATCTCGGACAAACCCTGCCCATTTCACTTCTCCACTTCAATAGAAACCTAATAGAGGTTCTGGTATTCTTCAAAGACCAACTTTAGTGCCCTAAGAGGAGGTTTAGAAGAAGCGTGTCGAAGAAGAGGTAATCTCTTCTACCGATTCTTTCAAGTTTCTTTCTTCTCCAACTTCGTCTTTTTTAGTTGTTTCATTATAAATTAATACAATAAGTATCATTAATATACTGATATGATATTATAAATATGAAACAATCCCATTTCACCTTCTATCCATCCTCTGAAAAATGAAATCACCGTGTGTGCGTACGTACGGAAAACTGTCTCCACGCCATGGTGTAATATGTTTTTTCACGACCACCTTACTTGGATGAGTATAATGCTGTAAATAATAACTATATATGGTTATTATAACATCATATGGATTCTGAGATATTATATCATCCACTCCAATTCTATTAAATAATTATGGGAATGATATCACCGCTCGTGCGTACGTACGGATTACCGTCTCCACGACGAGATGAGATTCATTCTCCATGTTAACCATTCAAGAATGATTATAAAGTATATATAATAAGTAATAATTAAAGATATGAAATAATAATGATACTGTATTTATGTACATATATGTTTCAATTACTTAATTCCATTCAATTTAATAAGGAAACGAATACAGCGTTCATGCGTACGAACGGCCTACCGTCTCCATGAACGGTGTATTTCATTCCATTTATTGATATATAATATATATTTATATTATGAATATTATATATATATATATATAATTTTTTACATTTTTGAATTAATTAAATCTGGTTATAAGTAATAATATCAAGAACAACAAGTCCAAACACGTACGATAAATGAAACAATTTTTCCCAAAACGCTGCTTTAACATGAAATTGACAAAATAACGGGTAATATAAAGTCATAAGTGAATCATATATGATATCATAAATATTATTATGTCTCTTTTATAAGTTAATAATATGTTTAAACCCACTATATAGGAGTTTCGGACACGTACGGAAGAAATTAGTCCTAAGGTAAGGGATAATTTTGCAGTCTCATTTTTATCCGAGATTGCTTATACGTAAGTATTTAATGAGGTTATATTTTACATACATGTCCATAAAAATGTTTTTCATAAAGTGTTTAATATTCTTCCATGTATTTTTAAATTCATTTTTACCCCTCTTTGACTTTTACATTGTGTTATGGAAAGAATATTTCTTTTGCTTACCAAACGAGGAACTTTTTTACTTTTCCGGCAAAAGTATGAGGAGAATGTTTTTTTTAACTTATACGGCGTGAATAGATTTTTACAGTTTCATAACACCTTATTTTCATGAAGATTACTCTATAATATTTCATGATTATTTTCAACAAAATCTTTTTCTTTTAAAAATTTCATGGAATTTTGGGAAAAGAAAATGATTTTGAAGAAGAAAGGATATTTTTTTCAAGAACTCATTTCAAGTGTTTATTAAAAACTATTTTACCTATAAGATTACATTCTTTAATATGGATATTTTTCAAGTATAATTTATCTATTATTTACATGGTTTGATTCTTCTTATGATTAAATGATATCTATTTGTTTTATATGGATTATGTTATGATGGGATGATGTTTATGAAACCCATTTCATTCCTTGGGTTATGATGAATGATTTATGTTTATTTTGTGGCACAAGTAAGAATGATTTCATTATGAGATGGGTGGGACCTATATCTTACTTCAATGCATTGGGTAAAGATTTATATCTCATGAGATAGACATGGCTGGAATGGTAAGTTAATCCGGTTGAGTGATACAGGACTGGAACGAGGAGTGAACTCGATTCAGTAAGGGAATTTGTCCACTAAGATGGTTTTGGCAGTAATGTCTTGGCTACTATGTAAATCATATCATGTGCTTAATGGTTTTCCACAATTACATGTTTTATTCCCATGCTATTTTATCATGATTAATATTCCTTTATGATCTATGCCTTATGTACTTACAAGATTTATTTCTCAAGATTTTGATGTTTAAACTTTATGTTCATGTTTTTTTAAGTTCAAATGTATATGATTTTTTTTATTTTCTCCATGCTTACCCTTACTGAGCATTTGAGCTCACCCTTTATATGTTTTCTTTTCCCCAGGATTTAAAGAAAGGTTTTAGGTAATAAAACAAAAGGGGAAGATCTTTATGGGATATGTTGAAGATCTTTCACCATGATTATAAGATTATGTTTTGAGTTTCCAAATACACTAAACTATTACGTTCCTTGAGTGTTGGTTATTGTTATGTATTAATTATTATGAAAAAGTAATGTAATGTCCATATTTTTCAATCTTTGGGTCTCTATAGGTGAAGTTCCAAATACCCTTATGTAAACCTCTTGCATAAGGCTACTGTCATTATGTAACACATTTTCATAAAGGTAAAAATGTGTTAACCCTTGCATACACCTTCTACATAACGGTATCTCATAATGGTAAAGGCATATCTACCTTTACACAATGGTTCGTGTAAGGTTATAAAATTTGCATAGCCTAACTGTATAAGGGTTAATAATATTTACCCTTACACAACTCATATAAGGGTATAAAACATGAATAAATTTTATAAAAATGATATTAATTATATTTCTTTAAAAATCAATGATAAAAAAAATTATTCTCAAATAACCATCCCTCTGATACCAATGGTGGGTTTTTTATGATCATCAAAATATAATTTATAATATAATACAACTTAAAAACATAGGAGATCTATCTTCCAGAAATAAGTGTATAAAATATCAAAAAAACATAGTACTTAGAATTAATTAATACTGGAAGTTTCTGGCTTCCTTCTACATAGATTGTTTGAGAAAGATCATGAGGAGAATTGAACGAAATCACCCTACCTCCAAAGTGATACACTATCCAATAGATCCATGATTATTTCATGATGATGCCCAATATCTAAAGTGGTGATATAAAATTATCCAAATGATGTAAATGTAGTTTTCAGAGGAATAGAGTTTAAAATAGCCTCATATACATCGCACACCCATCATGAGAGGATTTCATCCACTTATATAGCTGCAGCCCGAGGAACCTTCTATTCACAACACATCGTATACATTTATGAATTATTAGATATAATTCGTTAAAAAATAAACAAATTTAATACATACTATTTAATCCACATGTAATGGATTATAACTAACTAATAAAACATTTAGGAAAAATAGATAATTTATATATCATATATATAAATATATATATATATATATTATTTAAACATCGTATGTATGAAAAATATTTTCATTATATGAAAATATTACATGTACGCTTATATATATAATATAATAATATATGTGTGTGTATTTCATTCATCATATGCATGTATACATAAATCACATGCATGTATATTTTAGTGCCTGCTCAATAGGTTAGTCATGTCATCATACCTTATCCACCCATGTTCACTTTTCCCAACTAGAACATCCTAATTCTCAACTGAGGCATTATGCCACTATGATCACGGTCCCCTCCTCGAATCCATGAAACTCAAGAATACACTTATATTTCCACAAAAAAATATAGCTAAATGGAAAAATACCTCTTTAATGAATGTGTTCCTCCAAGATTCCCTCAATGATAAATGGTTTCACACTCTTGTACAATCAGAAAACAAGGTCCTAACTCAACTCTAGTGAGCCACATCTCACTGAACATTGATTAAATTTTTAGGTCACTAGTCATGTCACTTCATAATCTAGTCTCCCAAAGAGAAATAATCCTTGATTATATCCAAATATACAGTATCTCACTGCAAAAAAACAGTCACATGACCACTAATCCCAAGTATTGTTTTGTAATTCCACTAAAATTCATTTATTCTCTCACCAAACACAAACTCAGTCAACTCCAATGACTATATTTCTATCATCTTGCTCTTCACCACCACCAAGAACTGTTATGGACATCAACCACACCCATCAAATTTTAAAACCCAATACCCACATAAATCAAAACATCCTTATGATTATAGTACCCCCCCCCCCCCCACACACACACCACCATTAGGATCTTCCAACGATGACAGATTCTAACTATTCATGAACCCCTACAATGTAATCACATATAGAGAGTCAACATCAACTAATCCCAATTGGGAACCCAAATCAAATACACATCAAATATTCTAACCTAAAAATTCACAAAAATAACATTAAAACGCATTCCTCGGTTCCAATCCTTAAACTCAGAAAAATAAAATTTGTATACTCTATCCTCATTCCAAACATCCAAAATCCCTCCATAAGTAGGTACCACAAATCATCCACACTGATATCTCCATTAGAGGCTCCCTCCGAATATAATTTCACAATATTTCTACTATAGGGTCCCTCAAAAAACTATGGAAATATTGATGATTGAAAAAAAAACAATGTGGTCTCTCTTCGTCAACCACTAGTGATATATAAAATTAGTTCACATGAGCATAGATCGCCCTCTACACATCACTCTAATCCAAGAACTCACACACATATCAACCTCACTCAAAGAATTCCAAACAATAACATCACACATGGTAGGAGCACATGTCAAGAATCCAAGTCACCCAAAAGTACATGAAAAATCCAAGTAAATTTGTCCTCACAGTTAATGATTGACTAATTCCAAACCATATTTCCAAATTATTTTAATCACAAAAAATGTAATGACTTAGTGTTTGTTATTAAATTTTCTTTCTTTAATAAATGTTTTATATTATATTATACACATAAAAATATAGAGTAACCAACAATTTCTTTGTTTCATTACTAAATATTGTTACATTAATCAACAATGAAACCAATTAAAATTAAAAAAAAATCACCTAGAAAAAAAATATAGAATAGAAAATCTAGAATGGGAAAACAGGGATCACCCCAATCTACTAGAATCATTTCCCCTACTAAAAACACTATATAAAAGAAACAAATTATTAATAAACTAGGAAAAATTATAGAAAATGGAAATATTTAACCTTGAGAAGAATTGAGTTGAATATTAAGTGTAATAATTAATTGGTACTTATAAGAAGTAAAGTGACTGTTGGAATAGTAATGTGACCATTGGAATAGTAACCAGAACGTTGGGAATGGTAACATGACCATTGGAAAAGTATTTTCACCTCAAAATAATAAATTCTAACATAAATAATATTTATCATGTTTAATTTAAGAAAATATAAATTTTATAATTCCATGAAAATAAATATCATGATTAAAAACTCAAAGAAAATATAAACACAGTTTTAATAAACTATATTTTAATTTATTTTATAAAAATAACTATTTTTATATTAAAATTTAATATTAATTGTTTATAAATTTATTTTGATAAAATGAATATCAGTTTTTAAATCATCACGCTCAAATTACCCAAGGTTTATCTTTTTGGTAATTTTCTAAAATACTTCAATTGTTTAGTGAATAATAAAAATATAGTTTTTTACATAACTGGTGTAACTCGAAAATACATAATTCATGATGTAATAATGACATAATACATTATATAAATTTATGCTCGGCCATTTTATATTTATTTTCATAAATTGTTTGTTAAAATATAATAAAATCAATTTTCAAACCACAAAATAACTTTCCAAAACCTAAAGTCAAAAGTGATTCCTTAAAATAAATTTTTTTATTTATTTCCACTTTTCTTTTTAATAAACTAATAGATTCATATTATAGAAGTTATTTAAAGTCATAAAATCATTATATTATACTAATATATTGTTTTTATGGTCAAAAAATTTCTATTACAAGTTTTATCTTTGATAAATTATTTTATTCAATATTTTATTCGAAAAATACCCTCTCCTCAAGTATAAATAACCCCTCTACCTCATCTTGTAAATAGATTCCTACGACCCATTAAAAAGCCTAATATCTACCCAAATTCTCCCTTTTAATCCTATTATGAATCTTAAGGACGTTCTGGAGCCATCCAACTCCAATCACTAAGGGATTTATAGTGTCATGCAAGAGAATTCACGCTGAGGAAAGAGTAAGTCTCAATTAACTATTCCCTCTTTTCTTCTTCTCCTTCTACTTTTACTGATTTATTCAAAAATATATACAATAAAAATTAGTTATGAATTAATTTAAAATTAAATTAATTATTTTAACCTACTTCAAATATTATATATATGACATATAATTTTATTACTCCATTTTCCCGATCTTTCGACAACATCCCATTGAAGGTCAGTTAACCACCTACGGAGACATTGCCAAGAAATTATTTTGACCACCTTCATGGATGGATATTATGAATTTTATATAATATATAAATATATTTAATTTCATTTATTCTATTCTTATTTAATTAACTATTATAATGTATAAATAACATTTATTAAAATAGCCAAATCATTGTAAAAACGGGAAATTTTTAAGTAAAATAAGATATCAAAACAGTTCAGTTTCATCAATGGAAATTAAGAAATATAATCCAATTATTATAATTGATAATTAGTTTTTATAAATTACTATAATTAATTTGTAGATATGTTTTCTAATAAACAAAATTTTATTATTCAGGAGGTGAAAAAGTGGCGAAATTAAGTAGAAATTAAGGTAAGGGGATTGTCGAACCCAACTCCCTTTCTTGGGTTTTCCCTATTTATCAAAACTTTTAGTATGGAAATTCATTTAATTTTAAATAAATATAATTTATTAGTTCTTAAATTTTCTTATTTATTATATCTATGTTTACAAATTGGTTTCATGACAAATATAAGGATTTTTCAAAAATAAATCTTCTTTTTAAAAACACATATTTTACTTCTATTGAGATTTTTTCTTTTTCACTCAAGATTAATGAATCTTATATCAAGTATGTTATTACCTTTTTATTTTGGGAACCCCAATGATTATTCATAAATTAAATTCATTCCTTTACATTGTTTATTTTTTGGATGTGATTGATATACGTTCTATGATGCATGCATGATTACGTAAATGTTATGTTGTAATAGGTGAGACCGGAATTATATAGCACTCCATTGTATTGGGTAATGTAATATATCTCATTATATGGTGCTCAATATTCATTAAAATGATTATTATTTTTTCATAATGACTATGTCTTGATTATGCACATATGTAATGCATGAACATAATTCTAGATTTGTTGACAACTATGTGTGGTATTTGACCACTAAGACATGATGTTCCATTTTTATGCATTGCCACATTTCATGTCTTTACCTAATTATTCCACTCATGATCATGATTATGATCCTATTATTATGATATGATGAGGATTTTTATGATCACCCATGTCACGACCCGCCTTCACCAAAAGGAGGGAAGGGTCAGCAGATTGCCAGGACCTTCCTTCTTTAAGTTGAAGGAGAGATAATGACCCCCGAAACCCGCCTTCAATAGGTCCCGGAGTGGCGACTAGCACCAAGGGTATAGAAAATTCTCAAAAATGGAAGGCATTACCCTTTTTATTTTATAGGATCGAGAGATAAGGAGAAGAAAACCCAACAACACCAAGGTAGAAAGAAAAGTAAAGCCAAAAGTAAACCATTCCCACATGCATGTTTCATAAGTAAAAGCCACAAAGTGCAAAAGGTGACTACAAGGTAAGTACCAAAGGGAAAAGAAAAACAACAACTGCAACTGCTCCAAAAGTCCGAGCTAGTAAGGTCATGCGTGATCCCCGAAGTCCTCCTGGAAACCTGAAAGCAGTTTTATATACGTAGGGTGAGCATACAAGTACACTCAGTAGGGAAAACCAAGACTCCCGTGCACAAGTGGGCGAACGTACTAAAGTCCCATGAGAAAAAGAGTAAACCAAACACCTAACAAGGCAAACTATCCATCCCAGGCCTCGCCAAGGCTCACTCCCCAAATAACGCAAGTCAAGTAATATATATAGTAATAGCACATCGATGTTTGGGTACCCTGCGCCACTTTTCCACTGGTTATTGAGACATCCTACGCATCAGACCAATCCCGCCATTCTCACCGCAGTCCCACTGAAATCCCGCTCGCACACACCTGGGCCACAACTGTCACATGTAACCATGCCTGCAAACACCTAGTCCAGAACAACCACCACCATGCCCGAAGACACCTGGGCTAAAGGATCCACTGTCACACCTGAAGACACATGGGCCTCATCCCGAAGATGCTTGGGAAACCACCTGCCGCACACACCTGGCCAACCACCACACCACCCCGCCCGAAGGTTATTGGGATAATAATGGACCTCAAGCCATCATATCCTGCCCAAAGATACTTGGGCTATCCGGGAAAGGGATCAGAAAAGGAGCTAATAACCATCCACTAAGAATAGTGTTGGGAAAAACACCCTCCCCCATGAAATGGGGCTGTTCGGCACTAAGTGCTCAACTTGGGTGGGGCGTGAATAAGAAACACAAAGCTACAGATATATATATATGTATGTAACAAGCACTCACCCAAAGCTAGGTTTTTCTAACCGGCCTGCGGAACACAGCACCACTATATCCGAGTCACAAGTCACGACTCTCGCCAACAAAACCCATCATCCCATTCTCGTTTCATGTTCATTAATAATTTTTGAGTTTAAGCACTATTGGGAAACTAGTAGGCATAGGAACAAGTCCAGAAAAATTAAACAAACAAGCTACAACCAAAACATCCACACCTGGTTCTCAACAACAGAGGATTCCACCCCAATTTGTGATATGAACAAGTAACCACCCGGATTTAAAAATCACACAACCACCAAGGGTATAAAAGAACAGGGGATCCCATCCCCTCCCACATCTCCAGCAATTGGCCTGAAGGGAAAACAACCAACTACCACCACCAACACAGGAAGGGCCTTGCATGTATTTTCAGATTTAAACGACTTAACACACTCCATGATTCAAATTCCCATGTGTTCTAACCGGGAGTTATCATAAAAGGGTTGATCCTGGTGCTTCCAATTTATTCAGCCGAATATACGTGATTAACCAATTCACTTTTCACAGCAGAAGCTTACAACCACAAACAGGCCTTGTAAAACATTAGCAGGGTTCATTAGTGCACAAACAACGACCACCAACGGCCACGATTTTCAGAAGGCATAAGCCAGCACAACTCAACCGGATGGCCATAAAAGAAACAGTATCAAAATATAAGATAGAATCAATGATCACAGCCCCCCCCCCCCCCCTTCTTTCTTTATAGAATTTGTTCTTTATCTTTAATTAGGTCTGGTTTACCCAATTCTACAGGATCAAAAGCACGCCCACCCCGCATGATACACAAAAGAGAGAGACGAAGGAGATATTTCCTACTTGTTGATAGATGATCGACGTTTAGGCCGGGGGCACGGAACTTTATGAATAACGATGCGGCGGGCCCGATGCACCAGAAGCTGTTTGTGAAAATCCACGATCCAGGAAAAGAGAAACCACGGCTAACCCTCGGTTTATAAGAGCCGGGGACGGTTGGGGTGAAAACGTGAAATCGCGTAAGGTGCGGGGGTTGTGGGTTGCCCACGCGGCTCCACTCATCATAAAAGGGGGTCGGGTAGTTTAATCCAACTCATGAATTGATTAAGTATTTAATTAAAACTCTTATGCACGTTACGGGTCTTGAAAACAGGTTTAACAAGTCAGAATAGGGTTTAAAAACCCTATTTGCGCAAAGGAGCGCTGCTGGGAACAACTTGACAAGGTCGGGTGACGCCGATCGATCTCACCGATCAGTATCACCGATCGGTCTCGCCGATCGGTCTCGCCGATCGGTCTCTCCGATCGGTCTCACCGATCAGTCTCACTGATCGGTCTGGCCGATCGGTCTCACCGATCAGTCTCGTCGATCGGTCTCACCGAGACGTCACTCCCTTAGGACCCGGATTTTGGAAAAGGGAAGAACCAAGAGTGTCTAGGTCATCACATCAGATACCTCTCAAACTATTCTCGTCCTCGAGAATTTAAACAACCCAGAAGGGGAGGGCGGGTCCGAACAACCACCCCGAAAGATACCTCTCAAGAGTGAACCTCATCGTTAACTAAGAACACTTCCTGCCACGTTCTTGGGTATTCTGTCACGACCCAACCAACATACCATGCCAAAATGCCCGGGCACGTGGGTTGGGGAGCCTCTTCCCCCATGTCAAGATATTATTCGCTTTGGGCGGCACTGACTCTCCCGCACGGGTTTAATCGCATCCAACTTAATACGTCTTGATTAGGGGTCGGGTTCTCTCCTTCCCTATAGCTGGGGGTTTTCACACACAAGAAGAGGAAGAAAACCAGTACATTTCATAGCCAAAAGACAAAACGTTCTATCTTAACAGGTACAACGAGGAACAAAACTCAAAACAACTCGGGGTACTGGGTACGCATCTGTGTTTCCCTCTCCCACGTACTCTCCTCAAGCCCAAGTAGTGCAGAATATCGCTCTTAAAACTTCTTAAAATTTAATTTATTATTAATTCCCAGGATATCTCAGAAACACAAGAACACAAGTAATTATGATGCATGTACCTTTCCTAGGGTCTCTACCCTGCAATCAGTGTGGCCTCACTTGGTCGTTCGGTAGGTCCAGAGTCCTTGCATCGGATCACAGGGGGCCCTAAAATCCCGTGTCCTAACCGGTCTTCCCCGGCCTAATTCACGCTCCAAGGTCACCCAACACTGTTGCCTTACCACCCCATGAAATCCTCACTATGCCTAACTCCAAACTCCATCCTATCTCTCAACCATCACCTTTGATACCATTCTGTCACGACCCACCTTCACCAAAAGGAGGGAAGGGTCAGCAGATTTCCAGGCCCTTCCTTCTTTAAGTTGAAGGAGAGATAATGACCCCCGAAACCCGCCTTCAATAGGTCCCGGAGTGGCGACTAGCACCAAGGGTATAGAAAATTCTCAAAAATAGAAGGCATTACCCTTTTTATTGTATAGGATCGAGAGATAAGGAGAAGAAAACCCAACAACACCAAGGTAGAAAGAAAAGTAAAGCCAAAAGTAAACCATTCCCACATGAATGTTTCAAAAGTAAAAGCCACAAAGTGCAAAAGGTGACTAAAAGGTAAGTACCAAAGGGAAAAGAAAAACAACAACTGCAACTGCTCCAAAAGTCCGAGCTAGTAAGGTCCTGTGTGATCCCCGAAGTCCTCCTGGAAACCTGAAAGAAGTTTTATATACGTAGGGTGAGCATACAAGTACACTCAGTAGGGAAAACCAAGACTCTCGTGCACAAGTGGGGGAACGTACTAAAGTATCGTGAGAAAAAGAGTAAACCAAACACATAACAAGGAAAACTATCCATCCCAGGCCTCACCAAGGCTCACTCCCCAAATAACGCAAGTCAAGTAATATATATAGTAAGAGCACATCGATGTTTGGGTACCCCACGCCACTTTCCCCCTAGTTATTGAGACATCCTATGCATCGGACCAATCCCGCCATTCTCACCGCAGTCCCACTGCCACACCCACCCACACACACCTAGGCCACAACCACACGCAGTCCCACTGTCGAAATCCAACCCGCACACACCTGGGCCTCAACCGCACGCAGTCCCACTGCTGAAATCCCGCCCGCACACACCTGGGCCACAACTGTCACATGTAACCATGCCTGCGAACACCTAGGCCAGAACAACCACCACCACGCCTGAAGACACCTGGGCTAAAGGATCCACTGCCACGCCCGAAGACACCTGGGCCTCATCCCAAAGACGCTTGGGAAACCACTTGTCACACACACCTGGCCAACCACCACACCACCCCGCTCGAAGGTTCTTGGGCTAATAATGGACCTCAGGCCATCACAGCCTGCCTGAAGATACTTGGGCTATTCGAGAAAGGGATCATAAAAGGAGCTAATAACCAGCCACTAAGAATAGTGTTGGGAAAAACACCCTCCCCCATGAAATGGGGGTGTTCAGCACTAAGTTCTCAACTTGGGTGGGGCACGAATAAGAAACACAAAGCTACAGATATATATATGTATGTAATAAGAACTCACCCAAAGCTAGGTTTTTCTAACTAGACTGCGGAACATAGCACCACTATATATGAGTCACAAGTCACGACTCTCGCCAACAAAACCCATCATCCCATTCTCGTTTCATGTTCAATAATAATGTTTGAGTTTAAGCACTACTGGGAAACTTGTAGGCATAGGAACAAGTCCAGAAAAAGTAAACAAACAAGCAACAACCAAAACATCCACACCTAGTTCTCAACAACAGAGGATTCCGCCCCAATTTGTGATATGAACATGTAACCACCTGGATTTAAAAAACACACAACCACCGAGGGTATAAAAGAACAGGGGATCCCATCCCCTCCCACATCTCCAGCAATCGGCCCAAAGGGAAAACAACCAACTACCACCACCAACACAAGCAGGGCCTTGCATGTATTTTCAGATTTAAACGACTTAACACACTCCATGATTCAAATTCCCCTGTGTTCTAACTGGGAGTTATCACAGAAGGGTTGATCCTGGTTCTTCCAATTTATTCATCCGAATATACGTGATCAACTAATTCACTTTTCACAGCAGAAGCTTACAACCACAAACAGGCCTTTTAAAACATCAGCAGGGTTCATTAGTGTACAAACAATGACCACCAACGGCCTCGATTATCAGAAGGCATAAGCCATCACAACTCAACCGGATGGCCATAAAAGAAACAGCATCAAAATATAAGACAACATCAATGATCACAGCCCCCCCCCCCCCCCTTATTTCTTTATAGAATTCGTTCTTTATCTTTAATTAGGTCTGGTTTACCCAATTCTATAGGATCAAAAGCACGCCCACCCCGCATGATACACAAAAGAGAGAGACGAAGGAGAAATTCCCTACTTGTTGATAGATGATCGACGTTTAGGCCGGGGGCACGGAACTTTAAGGATAACAATGCGGCGGGCCTGATGCACCAGAAGCTGTTTGTGAAAATCCACGATCCAGGAAAAGAGAAACCATGGCTAACCCTTGGTTTATAAGATCCGAGGACGGTTGGGGTGAAAACGCGAAACCGCGTAAGGTGCGGGGGTTGTGGGTTGACCACGCGGCTCCACTCATCATAAAAGGGGGTCGGGTAGTTTAATCCGACTCATGAATTGATTAAGTATTTAATTAAAACTCTTATGCACGTTACGGGTCTTAAAAATAGGTTTAACAAGTCAGAATAGGGTTTAAAAACCCTATTTGCGCAAAGGAGCGCTGCTGGAAACAAATTGACAAGGTCGGGTGACGCCGATCGGTCTCACCGATCGGTCTCACCCATCGGTCTCACCGATCGGTCTCACCCATCGGTCTCACCGATCAGTCTCACCCATCGGTCTCACCGATCGATCTCACTGATCGGTCTGGCCAATCGGTCTCACCGATCCGTCTCACTGATCCGTCTCTCCGATCGGTCTCACCGATCGGTCTCACCGAGACGCCACTCCCTTAGGACCCGGATTTTGGAAAAGGGAAGATCCAAGAGAGTCTGGGTTATCACAACCCATGTTATATTTATTTATTTTCATTATTTATCCTCTTACTGGGATTTTATCTCACATATTTCATTGATTTATATACTCATGTGATTAATTATACTATGAAGAATGTGAAGGCCAATAAGAAGAAAGAGAAGAAGGGAATAAATAATTTTTATATTTTTTTATGTAAATGTTATGTATGAGACTAATTTTCCCAAGACACTAAACCATTTTATCCTAGATTTGTGATGGTATTTTTTTTTATCTTTAAAATGATGTAATAGTCAAGTAAGAAAATGTAGGGTAGCTATAGTTAGGATCAGATCATAGTTTAGTTAATTTGGAAATTAGTATTATATAACCTTAGTGAAAACCCTTAATATAATACTAATTATAGTTATATATACAATAATATTTTCTTCAAAATAATTCTAAACATAGAGATCCCATAAGATATTCTTTTAGAGTTATTGCACAAAGGATTAAATCATTAATTCATGACTTGCTGACTTATGTTTCATTCAAACCTTTTCTATTTTATAAAATTGTGGGAACTAGTAGAAACTAGGCTAATATCCTATATGAGGGATAATACAAAAATTGTTCGAACAACATCCCCAATACAATAGGAGGATAAGTTTAAAACATTATGTAAATGCTTACCCATCTATCTCAAGCTATGAATAATAACCTGAATCATGTGGAACATCCAAATTCACCCAAGATGAATCAATTATCCATTGATTCATTCATGCATAAATTACCACCAACATTTAGTGGAAATTCTGATTCACTTGTCACGGGATAGTGGGTTAACTCAATAGATAAGATATTTTTTATGATCCATTATTCTAAGAAATAAAAGGTGACTCTTACAATTTATCATTTAGATGGATAAGCCGATCAATAGTGGGAGTTAGTATAGAACAACAAGACAATGGATGAAATAGATGATATAGAGTGGGAATAATTTAATAAAATATTTCTTACCAAGTATTTACCTCAAACTATTTGAACAAATATGGAGAGAGAATTCATAAAGCTGAATAAAAGGGAAGGTGAATCTATCCTGGCTTATGAGGGAAAATTCAGAAGGATTTGAAGATATACCTTGGGGTTTTTTGTGAACAATTATAGAAAAATAGATAAATACTTTAGTTTAATACCACACCTTTTAAAAGATCTATCTATCTAAGAATTTGGGAGCTATAAAGAATTTGTTCATTGTGCTCTCAAATTGGAGATGGAGTTTGGATAATGGTCCCATGGTTTTAGAGATAAGAAGAGAAGAATGGAGTTTTAAGCTGGTGGGTAAAATGAAAAAAGGAAAAAAGACGATCCAACTACCCACATGTCAAAAATGTGGGAAGAAGAATCATGGTAATTTTCTCAAAGTTATTAGTAAATGATTTAAGTTTGGGATAGAAGGACATCAAGCTCGTTAATTTTGAAGATACAAAAAGAAGTTGTCCAGCATGGTGGAGTAAAGAATGGAACCTCCTAATGAACCACCTATGGTTGAATGCTAAAATTTTAAGGAGAAAGGGAACTATGAAAGCTAGTGAACTAAACCTCAAGTCTTTGAGGGTAATAAGCTTTAGTAAACCACAAAATCTAATAGAGAAAGGGAAAACTTAGTCCATCACAACTGTTGATGTGGAGAGACAAAATGAAGTCATGCAATGTATACTTCATATTCACTCGATAACGGAAAAAAATTATTATATTTTTGTTCTAAACATTCCTTTATATCATAAAGGTTTTATATAAGTATTGAATTTAATACCTAATACCTTGGATTAGATATATCTATAAAAACACCTAGTTTTGGAATCATTGTAACCCAAGTGTTGGACTCATCTCCTGTTGGTGTATGTAGAATGATTCTTCTATCAAATCTCGTAATGCCTCCATTGGTGGAATTTGTTTCTATAATTGGAATAGATTGGATCACATTATATAGATCACACATCAACTATAAGGAAAAAGAAATATCATTTTATATTCTGAACCATCCAATGCTCCTCTACAAATTCAAGCAAGATCATGAACCTCATTTGGAAAATCCTGCAACATTGTGGGTGTTGATACCCTACATAGAATCATGCATTTCTTTAATGTTTTAGTCAAAGGAAGGTATCAACCTAGAGTAAATGACCATTTTTAGGGAATATACTGATTCATTTCCCAAAGAGTTACCCATATTTCCCCCAAATCATGAGGTAGGATTCTCAATAGTGATCATTCTCGGAGAGACTCATATCTCAAAATGCCCCTATAAGATGGACCCGATTGAACAGGAGGAGTTAAATAAGAAGATAAAAGAGAATTTGGAAAATGGGTTTATATTCCCTAGTGTATCAACTTAGGGTGAACCAGTGCTCTTTTTCAATAAGAAGTATGAAAAATACAGATGTGTATAAATTATCGGTATCTCATCAAGATCACCATAAAGAACAAGTATCCTATTCAAATGATTGATGACTTGTTTGATTAACTATGAGGAGATTAGTACTTCTCAAAAGTGGATTTTATTTTTGAATATTATCAACTCAAGGTGAATAATGAAGATATTTAGAATACTGCTTTCCATACAAGGTATGGTCACTATGAGTTCGTAGTGATTCCCTTCATACTTACTAATGCCTCATAATTATTCATGAATTTTATGAATAGAGTATTTAGAGACTACCTCACAAAATTTTTGGTAGTGTTTATTGATGATATTTTAATTTACTCCAAGAGAAAATAGTAACAAGAAAAACATCTAGTGATTGTTCTATAGACATTAAGAAAGGAGAAAATATATGCTATGCTCCGAAAGTGTGACTTATGGATGCAACAAGTCACATTATTGGGGCATGCGATCACAAGTGAGGGAATTTCTGTGGACCCTTCAAAGACAAAGTTAGTTATGGAATGGTCTAGACCCAGTAGTTTCAAAGAAATATGTAGTTTTCTTGAATTATCTGGGTACTATCGACATTTTATAAGAAATTTATCATGATTTTATAGCCTGATAACTAAGTTAACACAAAAAGGGGTAATGTATGTTTGGATGTAAGATTGTGAGGAAAGATTTAATGAGATAAATATTAGGATATTCACTACACCCGTACTCACACTAACAATAAGTGGATAAGGTTTTGTGATATACAGTGATGCTTCAAAAAAAGGCTTGGGTTGTGTACTCATGCAGAATGATAAAGTGATAGCCTACGCCGCATGATAGTTGAAGTTCCATGAGAAGAACTACTTGATGCATGATCAAGAGTTACTAGTTGTAATCTTCACTATAAATATTTGGAAGCACTATCTCTATGGTGAGAAGTGTGATATATATACTGATCATAAAATTATAAAGTATATATTCACACAGAAGTAGTTAAAAATGCATTAAAAGAGATGGTTAGAGCTAATCAAGGACTATGATTTCTCAATTCACTACCAACCAGAAAAGGAAAACAAGGTAGGTGATTCTCTTAGTAGAAAATAACATGTCACTCTATCCATGATATAGATTAAGAAAAACTTATCATCGTGGATATTCAAAGGATGTATTTGGAAATCATAACAACATGGAATACATATTACCCATCCCAAATGATTTCCCAACCATTTATCGAAGAGAACATCATGGTAGAATAGAGGGATAGTATGGATTCTTAAAAGAAGGTGAATGTGGTAAAGGAATAGAACCTAAAAGAGTTCCATATAAATGATTATGGTGTGATTTGGTTTGGAGAGAGGATTTGTGTTCTTATATCACCTGAGATAAGAAGGAGCTATTGGATAATACAAATAGATCATATTTCCTTATCCATCCTAGAAGTACAAAGATTTATCATGATCATATAAAAAACCTATGGTGGGATAACATGATGAAGGATGTTGTTGAGTACATCTCAAAGTGTCTGGTATATCATCAAGTTAAGGTAGAGTGATAGAAGTCTAAAGAGATAATGTATCCATTGCCTATACCCATCTAGAAATGAGAAAAAGTCACCATTTACATTGTCACTGGTCTCTAAAAAAACATCCATATGAAATAATGTGATATATGTTTTGGTGGATCGAATCACAAAGATTGCCCACTTTATTTATATTTGGGATAATCTATCACTTGAAAAACATGCTATGATATATGTGATGGAAGTAGTGAGACTGCATGGGGGGTCCACTTTCAATCATCTCTGAACATGATCCAAGGTTCACCTCTAAATTCTGGAGAAGTCTTCAATGGTCTTTGAGTACTAAATTGAATTTTAGTGTGGCCTATCACCCCCAAACCAATGTTCAGTCTAGAAGAAATATTTAGATGCTCGAAGACATGCTAAGAGCCTACTCAATGGAATTTAAAGGAGGATGGGATTTGAATATCTTATTGGTTGGGTAATCATATAACAATAGCTTCCACTCGAGTTATCAAATGGATCCATATAAATATTTATATGGGAATCGATGCATAACTCCAACTTGTTCATATGAGTTTGGATAATGAAATATACTTGGACCTAACCTTGTTCAAGAGATTATCAAGAAGGTTGAAATTATACAACAACATATAAGAGATTCTCAGAGTTGAAAAAGATCTATGTTGGAAACCATCAATGGGACTTGGAGTTAATTGTTGGAGAAAAATACTTCCTTCAAATATCACAATAGAAGAAATTAATGCGGTTTGGAAAAAAAGGTAAGATTATCCCAAGGTACATTGGCCCCTTTGAGATCCTTGATCATATAATAGCAGGATCTTATAGGCATGAACTTTCAAAAAATATGGCTCAATTTCATGAAATGGTCCACATATCACTCCTAAGGAAGTACATACCTAATCCCACACATGTAATAAATCAAGAGGTGGTACAACTCTAGAATAACCTATCATACAAAGAATAGTCGATGAAAATCATGGACAGTAAAGACAATATTCTACACAACAAGACAACTCACCTTGTTAATGTGTTATGGAAGAATTGTAAGTATGAATAGGTGACTTGGGAACTAGAGGAAATAGTGAAACAGAAGTACACTCACCTATTATCAACAGAGAATAAAAGTTGAAATTTTGGGGATAAAATTTCTAAAGAGGGCAAGGATATAATGACTTACTGTTAGTAAAAAATCCTGAATAAATGTGATATATTATATTATACACATACAAAATATAGAGAATCCAAAACAGAATTTGTTTCATTATTTAATATTGTTATTTTAATCATCAATTAAAAAAATTAAAATTACAAAAATATAATTGGACAAAAAATATAGAATATTAAAGCTACAATGTGAAAATAGGGATCACCTCAATCTACTAGAATCAACGCCCCTACTACAAACACTATAGAAGTGAAACAAAATATTAGTAAACTAGGAAACATTATAGAATATGGAAATATAGAACCTTGATAGGAATTTAGTTAAATATTAAGTGAAATAATGAATTAGTATTTATAGGAAGTAAATTGACCATTGGAATAGTAATATGATTGTTGGAATAGTAACATGACCATTGGGAATAGTAACCAGACCATTGGAATTGTAATTTTACCTAAAAATAATGAATTATGATATAAATAATATTTATCATGATTTATTTAAGTAATTATAAATTTTATAATGGTGAGAAAATAAATATCATGATTAAAACATCAAAGAAAATATAAACACATTTTTAATAAACTATATTTTAAATTATTTTGTAAAAATCATTATTTTTATATTAAAAAATAAAATAAACTATTTTAGAAATTTATTTTGATAAAATAATATAGTTTTTTTAATCATAAGTTCAAAATTATCTATGGTTTGTTTTTTTAGTAATTTTTTGAAATACTTCGATTTTCGGGTTAATTGTAAAAATACAGTTTTTCACATAATCAGTGTAACTCAAATTATATAATTCATGATGTAATAATTATATAATCATTTATAGTTTAAACTATGGTATATTTAGTTTTATAAATGGTTAATTAAAATACAATAAATTCAATTTCTAAACCTAAAAATAACTTTCCAAAACCTAAAGTCAAAATTGATTCCTTAAAATTACATTTTTTCCTTATTTTCATTTTCCATTTTAATAAACTAATAGATTCGAGTTACAAAGGTGTTATAAAGTCATAAAATCATTATATATTATCAATATATGACTTTTATTATCAAAAAATAACTATTACAAGTATTCCCTTTGATATATTATTTTATTCAATATTTTATTATAAAAATACCCCTCTCATCAAGTATAAATAACTCCTCTCTCTCCCATTAGAAAACCACACCTACCACCCATTAAGAAGCCTAATATCTTACTAAATCCTCCCTATTAATCCTCTAAGAAAACCTAATTACTTTCTAGATCCATAAAAATCCAATCACCAAGGGAGTTATAGTGTTGTGCAAGAGAAACCATGTCGAGGAAAGAGTAAGTCTCCATTAACTATTCCCTCTTTTATTCTTCTCCTTCTCCTTTTATCGTTTCATTTCAAAACCATATACTATAAAAATTAATTATACAGTAATTTAACATTAAATTAATGGTTTTAAACTACTACAAGTATCATAGATATGACATATAAAATTTTCTTACTCCCTTTTCCTACCCTTTTGACAACATCTTATTGAAGGTCTGTTAACCACCTACGGAGAAATTTCCAAGAAAATTATTATAACCACCCTCATGGATAGATATTATGAATTTTATATAATATATAAATATATATAATTTCATTTATTCTATTCTTTTGTAATTAGATATACTAATTTATAAATTAAATTTAATAAAATATAGAAATCATAGCAGAATGGGAAATTTTTAAGTAAAAAATGATATCAAAACGCCGCAGTTTTAACAATGGAAAATGATAAATATAATCCAATGATTATAATTGATAAATAGTTCTTATAGATGACTATAATTAACTTTTGGATTATTTTTTTAATAAACATAAGTTAATTATTTTGTATGCACAAAAGCAACAAAATTATGTGGGAAATAAGGTAAGGAGATTCTCGAACCCGACTCCCTTTATTGGGTTTTCCCTCTTTCTCAAAAACTTCATTATGGATATTCATTTTATTTTACTGAAATATAATTTATTTATTATTAAATTTTCTTTTAAAGGATATATATGTTTCCAAATTAGTTTTATGACATATATAAGTATTTTTTCAGAAGAACTCTTCTTTCTAAAAACAAATCTTTTACTTCTCTTAAGGTTGTTTCTATTTCACTCAATATTGATCAATATTATATCAATTATGTTATTAAATTTTTCTTTTGGTAACCCCAATGTTTATTTATGGAAAAAATCCTTATGAAAATCATTCGTTTTCATGGTTTATTTTATAGATATGATTGGTATACATTCTATGTTGCATACATGATTATGTAAATGTTATGATACAGTGGGTCCATCGTGATTAATATAACATTACAATGCATTGGGTAATGTGATTTATCTTATGATATGATGTGAAATATGCATAAAATGATGCTATATTTGTTCACAATGATGATTTTGTGATTATGAACGTATGTTATGTGTGATCATGATGTTAGCTTTGTTCACAACTATGTGTGGTATTTGATGACTAAGACAGGATGTTTTATTTTTGTACATTGTCAAATTACATTAATTTATCTAATGCTTCATCTCATGATTATTATTATAATCCTATTATTACGATATGATGATTATGTTTATGCTCACCCGTGTTATATTGATCCATATCCTCTATTTATCCTCTTTCTGGGATTTTAGCTCACCCATTTCATTGATGAATATCCTCAGGTGATTATTTGTACTAAGGAGAATATGAAGGCCAATAAGAAGATATATAATAATTAATTAAATGTTTTTTATGATTTTTTATGTAAAAGTTATGTATGAGCCTAATTTTCCCAATACACTAAACTATTTGATCCTGTATTTGTAACACTATTTTGTTTTTTATATTTAAAATGATTTAATATTAAAGTATGAATAAGTAGGGTCTCTATACTAAAACTACAATGATTTTTCAAAACAACTCACCATTAATGTGTTTTCTGTAAAAAAAACAAAATAACTAAAATCCCTATCCTGGCCAATCCATTTTTTAAAACCCTTTACATTCCCCAAAACCGCTTTGAAATGAAATTTCAAAACATATTTTTAAAAATAAATTTATAAATTCTATTTTCAAAAAAATTTACTAAAACCCCAAAAAAATATCATTTATTTAAAAATTCCTAACTTCATTGGACATTTTTTACAAAACCAACTCATAAAACCATTTTCCCATACCTTACCCCAACTCTTGAGTTTTCCTTTTCAAAAATACATTTTTTTCTCAAAAAAAACTTTCCAAAAATTCATTTCCTAATGGTGTCCAAGAAAAAGAAAAAAAAATCACCAAATAATCCTCTTATAATATAAGTGAGTAAACAAATAACTTATATGATGAGTTTATTTAATTAATATGGATTCTATGAGGCATTGTAATGGAATGGACCCTCCTGGTCCAGTACTTTTCCAAAACAAGGATCCACCAAAATAGTGGCATCGGTCATGGTGGTACCAGTTACGGTGGGACCATGATGGTCTCACACCATTCACAGTGGAACCGTGAGGGTGACACTATGACAGTGGTACTGTGTTCTTACTGGATGGTGTCCCACCCTTCGTTCTTTTTCTAGTTCCGACTTTTCCGCTCCCGCAATGTAACTTTTGACGTAAAAGAATTTTAATACCCCTTTAAAAATTCATTTAAAGACCATAAATAATATCTAAAATTCCCTAAGATCTAGGAAACCCTTAACTTACCAAAAGATATGGTTTTCCTTGGTGTCACACCTTTTTTTCATGTTCCGCCCTGTTGCACATTTTTCTCTGATTAAAGGTAACCGTTTAACGCATAGCCATTATGGACACCTCTTCGATGGGAATTATTAAATGACAATTAATTCCATCGTGTGTAACTGCCCAACTGCGTGGGAAACCACGATCTGTCTTTTATGCCATTCTAAATTCTCAAATCTCGTAACTCCAGGATCTAACCATTTTAATCTAACGAAGTTATTTCCTTCCTTCTTGACAGCTCTCTTTTCCTTTCCTTGGTGCGTTGAAGTTCCCCCTTCCCGAGATGAGTGGTGCGCCCATGCTAGATTCCATCCTCCTCATTCTTGGAGTCCTTGGATATCTTCCCATGCAAATCGCACATCCCTATCTCTTGGAGTAGGGAGGAGAAACTTCAATCTTTGATTATCCAAGTAGGGTTTTACTTCATCTCTCTTTACTGTGTATCATGCGAGGCTGTTATTCTATTGTTTCTTCGGGGATATATAAAACCAAACTTTAACAAAGATAATAAATGGACTTTTAAAGAATTAAGGGGGTGTGATCAATGTTTATGATGTACTTTTTATCCTTGATTTTGTGTTGTACATTGTATGGGCTTATGCCCACTAAAAATCATGACTGTTGGTGGTCTTTCTTTGTGCACTAATGAACCCATGTCTTCTATGATGATTGAATGGTTGTAACATGGGAATTTGGTTAATCACATAAACTCAACTGATTAAATGTATGTCCAGTAAATAGCAACCCCTGTGTGATCACCCTGTTTAACCAAACATAAAGGGGGGACTTGATGAATGATGTGCTTGAATCTGGAAACTCACTTTCTCTGTCTTGGTGGTATGTGTGATTATTCTGCTTGATGCTTATGGGGTTATATGGATGGGGATGGTATTCTATATTGTTGTGGTTTTTTGTGGACTTGAAGTTGTGTGGGGTAGTATCTTGAGGCTTGGTTTATTTCCAGTACTTTGAGGTATCTCAAGGATTCCTTTGTTTTTGTGAATTTACAAGAGAACCAGGTGTGAATGCTTAGTTGTTGGTTGACTGTTTTTCTTTTCCTTGGTTTGTGGTTATTCCTGTTAGTTTCCCAATAGTGTAGGATCTACTTAAATGGAATCACTTGAACATGAAAATAAGAACGGGTTCAATGGGGAATTGATTTTGGGAATGAGTCCTGGCATGGTTGTGGGTTTGATGTTCTTATGAATGAATAGTAATGAGGTGTTTGTGTTGGGTTGGTTTTGGGAACCCTAGGCTGGGATGAGTTATTTCTATATATATATATATATATAATTTTAGATATTTTTTTCTTATTCGTGCCCCACCCAAGTTGAGAGCTTTGTGCCGAACACCCCCATTTCATGGGGGTGTTTTTTTCCAACACTTTTACAAGTGACTGGTTATTAGGTCCTTTTCTGATCTCTTTCCTGAGTGGCCCAAGACCCTTCAGGCAGGCTGTGATGGCCTAAGGTCTATTATAGCCTAGGATTCTTCGGGAAGGGTAGTTGTGGTGGTTGGCCCAGGTGTGTGTGGGAAGGTTGTTTCCCAAGTGTCTTCGGGATGAGGCCCAGGTGTCTTCGGGTGTGGCAGTAGTTGTTATGGTCCAGGTGTTTGCGGGGGTGGTTAGGCGTAGTTTTTGTAGGCCAGGTGTTTGCGGGTGGGATGTGTGGTTATAGCACAGGTGTGTGCAAGCGGGGGGATAGTAGTGGGACTGCGGTGAGAATGGAGGGAGAGTTCTGATGTGTAGGATATCTTCAGTAACCAGTGGGGAAGTGGCACGAGGTACCCAAACATCGATCTGTTGTTACTATTACATTACATGACTCACTTTATTTGGGGAGTGTGACTTGGTGAAGTTTTTGTGGATAGTTTTCCTTACTTGGTGTTTTGGTTATCTCTTTTCTCATGGGGCATTAGTGTGCCTCCCGATTTGTGCACGAGAGCCTTGGGTTTTCACTACTGAGTATACTTGCATGCTCACCCTACATATATAAAACTGCTTTCAAGTTTCCAGGAGGACTTCAAAGATCATGTAGGATCATACTAGTTTGGACGTTGGGATAGTTGTTGTTGCTGTTTTTCTTCTTTTTGGTACTTTATTTTAGGGATTTCTTGTACTTTTTTAGAATTTACTTTTGGAACATGCATATGGGAATGGTTTTTTTTTTGCCTTACTTGTACTTCCACTTTCGTCATTCTTGGGAATTACTATCTTATCTCCCGATCCTATTAAAATAAAAAGGGGTAATGCTTTCCATCTTGTGTGTGATTCTATACCTTTGGTTCTAGAAACCAATCTATGACCTATTAAAGGCGGGTCTCGAGGGTCATTATCTCTCCTTCAACTTGAAGAAGGAAGGGTCTGGAAACCTGTTGTCCCATCTTTCATCTTGGTGAAGGCGGGTCGTGACAGAATAGTATCAAAGGAAAGGTTGGGGGATAGGATGGGGTCTGGGGTTAGGCATAGTGAGGATTGCATGAGATGGTAGGGCAACAGTGTTGGACAATATTGGTGTGTGAAATAGGCCAGGGAAGACTGGCTAGGACACAGGATTTTAGGGCCCCCCGTGATCCGATGCAAGGACTCAGGGCCTACCAAACAACCAAGTGAGTCTACACTGATTGTAGGGTAGAGACCCTAGGAAAGGTACATGCATCATAATGACTTGTGTTCTTGTGTTTATTGAGAATTTTGGGCATTTAAAATGAATAGGAAGTCTAAAAAAATTTAAAAGCAATATTCTACACTACTCGGGCTTAGGCATTCCTTATTTACCTTGCAGCTATGGCACCCGGATGGCTACCAAGGGTAGTGCAAGCGATCGAGTCCTAGGAGGATGATTTGGCAGATCGATAGAGGGCTGACTGAGAGGATGAAGAAGATCAGTGGAAGAGGAAACTTTGTGACTTTCGGTAGTAGACCCTTGGGAAGTATGATGGCAGCATCTCAGACATGGTTACAGAGAGATTTCTAGAGGATCTGGTGATAGATTTTAGCTTGATTCGGGCTCTGATGAAGTACTGGGTTCCTCTGGATGTAATCCAGATGCCGGTAGCAGAGCCTCAGGGGTGGATTCTTTATCTTGAGGAGAAAAGGGAGGCTGAGGTGACGTGGACTGACTTCTAGAGGGAGTTCCGGGTGGAATTCCTCTCTTCCACGATGAAGGCTGAGAAGAGGAAAAAGAAACTCTCCCTTCAACAGGGGAGCATGTCAGTGAGAGAGTTGGGAATCAAGTTCAAGGATCTCCTTTGATTTTCTCGGGACCTCTTTCTGGATGACGAGTCTTGGGAGAGACATTTAGAGGAGGCACTCTGAGCTTCTCTTCAGTATGTGTTTACCCCCTTTACCATACCAACATACATGGAAGTCTAGAAGAAGGATTAAGTGGTGGAAAGGATGCACACACTAGGAGGTGTATCGCGAGAGGGAATCTAGGTGGGCTCATCAAAGGGGAAGGTCATCAGCAGCAGGCCTCTAGCATCAGGGCCCTCTAGGTTTTGACTAGTAGGGAGCAGGCCTCAGCAGTTCCAGTTCTGATCTCCCGGTCCTCCCCCTTTCCTTTCGGGCCTAGTAATGAGATGCTTAATCTATGGTATCTATGGGAACCTTCAGAATCAGTGCCTAGACCGAGTACAGTATAGTGGGGGTGGGCCGGTGCAGCACCTGCCTCAGCCACAGTAGTTTCCAGCCCAGCCCTTTCAGAAGAAGTAGCAAGGACAGTGAGCTTCCGCTCCTCCAAGGGAAGGCATTGTAGGAGGATATCTACCTCAGGTCACTCCTCAGGGACATCGGGAAAGGAGCGGTCAGGGAGGTGGCTGACAACCGAGGGGCAGAGGAGCTGGGCATGGTTATTTACATTCCATAGAGTCAGCAGTTTCGGCAGGCCTGGAAGTCGTTCGAGGTACGATCAGCTTGTTTAGCACTCTTTTCAATGCCTTGTTCAATACAGGATCATCTCACTCCTTTGTTTCACCCAGTATAGCCCATTCTCTGGGTATATACGCTTAAATACTTCTAGTGCCCTTGGTGTTGAGTACTCCAGTCAAAGGTCCAACTGACTTGTCTTATGTTTTCCGAGGGTGTAGACTGATGATAGGGCAATACTAGTCTAGTAGGGATCTTCTACTGTTGTAGATACAGCCATATGATATCATCCTGGGTATTGACTGGTTGTTCTTGGTATGTGTCTTTATTTATTTCTTCTAAAGAAGGATCATGTTTTCAGATTTGGGTGGCCGATGTGTAACTTTCATCAGCAAGTGGGGTTTCTAGGAGGGAATCCAATGAGTGGAGCCTCTCCTTTCATTGTTAGCTGAGCTGTTAGTGGAGTGGATGGATATAGAGATGGTAGAAGTCCCGATGATCATCAGTGAGTTCATGGATGTCTTCCCTGAAGAGGTGGTGACTCTACCCCCTCGATGCGATGTTGAGTTCGGAATAGACTTGCAACCCCTTGCTTGTCCAATTTCGATGGCTCCCTACTGGATGGCGCCTTCTGTGTTGCGGGAATTACAGATTCATATTGAAAATCTAATGAATAAGGGATTTGTTCAATCAAGTTTGTCACCATGGGGTGCTCCAGTCTTATTTGTAAAGAAGTCATATGGTGGTCTTAGGATGTGCATAGACTACCAGAGATTGAACTAGGTAATGGTCAAGAATGGTTACCCTCTCCCAAGGATAGACAACCTTTTTGACCAGTTAAATGGGGCAGGATGGTTCTCCAAGATTGACCTGTGATTAGGATATCACCAGTTGAGGGTGAAGGAGGGTGACATCTCAAAGACTTCCTTTAGGTGCATATATGGTCACTTCGAGTTTTTAGTCATGTCGTTCGGCATCACAAATGTACCAGTTGTGTTCATGGGGCTCATGAACTCCGTCTTCCGGGAATATCTGGACCGGTTCGTAGTCGTGTTTATTGACGACATTCGGATCTACTAAAGTTCATAGGAGGATCACGCTGAGCATCTGAGAATGGTCTTAGAGGTCATCCGGTGACACCAACTCTATAGGAAATTGTCTATGTGCATGTTCCGTATGTGAGAAGTGCACTTCCTTGGAAACATGGTGTCCAAACGGGGAATAGAGGTGGACCCATCAATGGTCGAGGTGGTTATTTCTTGGGCAATGACCAAGAATGTGGCTGAGGTTCATAGTTTCCTTGGTCTAGTAGCTTACTACCGGAGGTTCATTCCCAACTTTTCCCATGTTTCATCACCTTTGACAGCCTTGACTAAGAATGGCTAGGCTTTCGTGTTGAACAAGCAGTGTGAGGCGGCCTTCAGTTATCTGAAGCGAAAGTTGGTTACTACCCCATTGCTAAGGTTTCTAGAAGAAGGGGTGGCTTATGAGGTGTTTTGTGATGCTTTAGGACAAGGCCTGGGGTGTGTGATGATGCAATAGCAAGGGGTGATCTCTTATGGATCTAGGCAGTTACGTCTCTATGAGTGTAACTATGTCACCCACGATCTGGAGCTTGTGGTGGTCATGTTCGCACTAAAGTTGTGGTGGCATTACCTCGTCGGGGAATGCTTCATAGTCTTTACGGATCACAAGAGTTTGAATTATATCTTCTCCCAGTGGGACCTAAACTCGTGAAAGTGAAGGTGGATGGAGTTACTTTAGTACTACGACTTTGAAATCTCCTACACCTTGAGAAAGGAGAACGTGGTGGCTGATGCCCTGAGTAGAAAGTCGCAGAAGGACGTGGTTTGAGAATCAGCAGATGCATGGAAGGCGATGGAAGAGTTGGATGACCTACACCTAGATGCAAGGATGGATGGTGGTAGAGGTTTCCTGTTTCATATGACAATGCAGTCCTCTCTGTTGTGGTAGGTAGAGGAGTCTCAGTGGGGAGACTTAGGGACTGATGTAATGTGAGATCGCATTATTCAAGGCAATGCTCCATAAAGATGGTCAAAGGATGGTCAGAATCGGATTATTCTACAAGGGAGGATTTTTTTCCCAAATACGATGCGCGATAGAGTTCTTGGTGAGTTCCATAACTCACCCCTAGTAGTGCACCTAAGAGTTTCCAAGATGTATCAGGGTTTGAAGAGGCCGTTTTGGTGGCTTGGGGTGAATCGGGTGGTGGCAGAGTTTGTAGCAAAGTGCCTCATGTGTTAGCAGGTGAAGACTGAACACTGCATCCCAATAGGTTTGTTACAACTTTAAATGTCCCTGAGAGGAAGTGGGATGACATCTCGATGGATTTTTTCACGGGACTACCCAAAGTTCAAGGGTGTTGCGATACTATCTGGGTAGTGGTGGACCGACTGACGAAATCAGCTCACTTCCTGGCGATCAAGGAGTCGGGTACATTGGATTCCCTAAAATAGAGGTATGTGGATGATGTGGTGCAGTTTCACGGGGTTCTGAGGTCCATAGTCTCCGATCGGGATACCCGGTTTACCTCTCGGGTCTGGAAAGGATTGTAACATGCTTTTGGCAGCCAGCTATGCCTCAGCACTACTTTCCACCCCTAGATAGATGGGCAGACATAGCGCACCATCCAGATAATGTAGGATATGCTATGACCATGTGTTTTGGACTTTGGGAGATCATGGGTACGACACTTGCCTCTGGTAGATTTTTCTTACAACAACGGCTATTACTCTACCATTGGCATGGCTCCTTTCGAAGCATTGTATGGGAGGCTGTGTAGCTCACCCGTATGCTGGACAGAGGTTGGGGAAGTAGGTGTTCTTGGCCCGGAGGTGGTGCAGAGAACGATGGAGAAGGTTCTGCTTATATAGGAGAGGATTAAGTCAGCTCAATACCGGAAGAAGTCATATGCCAATAATAGGAGGAGACCCTTGGAGTTCGAGGTCGGGGACCACATATTCTTGAAGGTATCCCCTCAACGTGGGAAACAGAGGTTCGGTAGGGGGAGTAAGATTTCTCCTAGGTTCGTCAGACCATTTGAAGTGTTGCGGCAGGTTGGTGAAGTGGCTTATCAGCTAGCACTACCACTGCAGCTACTGAGAATGCTCAACATCTTCCATGTTTCTCAGCTCTGATGGTATCTGCGCGACGATTCACACATCCTTGACTGGGGAAAGATGGATATCTAGGCCGATGTGGAATTTGTAGAAAGACCAGTGAGGATCAAGGATCATGAGAAGAAGTTGCTCTGTGGATGAACCATTATTTTGGTTTGTGTGTTATGGAGGCATGGTGGGCTCGAGGAGAGTACCTGGTAATGGGAGGCATAGATGCACACCCAGTACCCAGAGCTGTTTTGAGTTTTGTTTTGATTGATTGTACTCATTTGTGATGAAGCGTTTTACCTTGTTAACTATGGAATGGAATGTTTCCCTTGTTATCTGGATGTCTTTGTGAAGATTCCTAATTGTGTGGAGGGGAGGACCTGATCCATAATCAAGACACATTAAGGTGGATGTGATTAAACTCGTGCGGTCGATTCAGTGCCGCCTAAAGTGGATAGTATCTTGACATGGAGGAAGTAACTCCCTAATCCATATGACTGGACGGTATGAACCTTGAATGTTGCATGGTTACTTGAAGGAGAGGTATTCCTAGATGTTGATGAGGTTCACTCCTTAGAGGTATCTTTCGAGGTGGTTTTTCAGACCCCCTCCTTTATTCGAGTCTGGTTCTAATTATCGAGGGCGAGAATAGTTTGAGAGGTATCTGATGTAATGGCACAGACCCTCTTGGTCCAGAACTTCACCAAAACATGGCTCCACTGAAATGGTGGCACTGGTCACGATGGAACCAGTTACGATGGAACTGTGACGGTTGCACACCGGTCACGGTGGCACCGTGATGGGGGCCCTATGACCGTGGCACCGTGTTCTCATCAGACGGTGTCCCACCCTTCATTCTTTTTCTAGTTCCAACTTTTCCTCTCCCACAATGTAACTTTTAACGTAAAATAATTTTAATACCCCACTTAAAAATCCATTTAAAGCTCATAAATAATATCTAAAATTCCCCAAAATAAAGGCAACCCTTAACATACCAAAACATGTGGTTTTCCTTGGTGTCACACCTTAATTTTTCTAATTCTGTCCCATTGTGCATTTTTCTCTAATTAAAGGAACTATTTAACGCACAGCCATTATGGCCACCTCTCCAATGGGAATTATTAAATGATATTTAATTCCATCATGCGTAACTTCCCAACCGCATGGAAAACCACGATCCGACTTTTAAGCCATTATAAATTCTCAAATCCCATAACTCCAGGATCTAACCCTTTTAATCGAATGAAGTTATTTCCTTCCTTCTTGACTACTCTATTTTCCTTTCCTTGGTGCATTGAAGTTCCCCCTTCCCAAGAAGAGTGGTTCACCCATGCTAGAGTCCCTCCTACTCATTCTTGGAGTCCTTGGATCTCTTCCCCTTCAAATTTTGCATCCCCAGATCTTGGCACAGGGAGGAGAAACATTGATTATTGATCATCCAAGTAGGGTTTTCCTTCATCTCTCTTTATTGTGTATCATGCGAGGCAGGTATGCTATTGTTTCTGTAGGGATAAATAAAACCAAACTTTAACGAATATAATAAATGGACTTTTAAAGAATGAAGGGGGTGTGATTGATGTTTCTGATGTACCTTTTATCCATGATTTTGTGTTGTGAATTTTATGGTCTTATGGCCACTGAAAATCGTGATCGTTGGTGGTCGTTCTTTATGCACTAATGAACCCTTGTCTTTTGTGATGATTGAATGGCTGTAACATGGGAATTTGGTTAATCACGTAAAATTGACTAATTAATTGGATTCCCAGTGAACAACAAACCATGTGTGATCCACATGGTTAACCAAACGGAAAGGGGGAACTTAAAGAATGATGTGCTTGAATCTGGAAACTCCCTTGCTCTGTCTTGGTGGTATGTGTGATTATTCTGCTTGATGCTTATGGGGTGATATGGATGGGGATGGGATCCTCCATTGTTGCAGTTTTTGGTGGACCTGAAGCCGTGTGGGGATGTATCTTGAGGCTTGGTTTGGTTCCAGTACTTTGAGGGATCTCAAGGATCCCTTTTTTGTTGTGAATTTACAAGAGAACCGGGTGTGAATTCTTAGTTATTGGTTGATTGTTTTTCTTTTATTTGGTTTTTGTTTATGCCTGTTAGTTTCCCAATAGTGTTAGATTTACATAAATGGAATCACCTGAACATGAAAACAAGAATGGGTTCAATGGGAATTGATTTTGGGAATGATTCCTCACATGGTTGTGGAAGTGGTGTTCTTATGAATTAATAGTAACGAGGTTTTTATGTTGGGATGGTTTTGGGAAACCTAGGCTGGGATGATTACTTTATATATATATATATATATATATAATTTTATGTTTTATGTTTCTTATTTGCGCCCCACCCAAGTTGAGCACTTTGTGTTGAACACCCCCATTTCATGGGGGGTGTTTTTTTCCAACACTTTTATAAGTGACTAGTTATTAGCTCCTTTTCTTTCCCTTTATTGAGTATCCCAAGACCCTTTAGGCAATCTGTGATGGCCTGAGATCCATTAATACCCAAAATTCTTCGGGAAAGGTAGTTGTGGTGGTTGGCCCAGGTGTGTGCGTGCATGTTTTTTCCCAAGTGTCTTCGAGATGAGGCTGACATGTCTTTGGGAGTGGAAGTATTTATTCTGGCCCAGGTGTTTGCGGGCATGGTTACGTGTGGTTTTTGTTGCCTAGGTGTTTTTGGGTGGGATGTGTGGTTATAGCCTAGGTGTGTGCGGGTTGGGAGATGGAAGTGGGACTACGATGAGAATGGCGAGAGAGGTCTGATGCGTAGGATGTCTTCAATAACCAGTGGGGAAGTGGTGTGGGGTACCCAAACATCTATGTGTTGTTACTATTACATTACTTGACTCGCGTTATTTTGGGAGTGTGCCTTGGTGAGGTTTGGGTGGATTTTTTTCCTTGCTTGGTGTTTTGGTTATCTCTTTTCTCACGGGGCATTAGTGTGCCTCCCTACTTGTGCCCGAGAGTCTTGGGTTTTCCCTACTTAGTATACTTGTATTATCACCCTACATATATAAAACTGCTTTCAGGTTTCCAGGAGGACTTCAGGGATCGTGCAGGATCGTACTAGTTCGGATGTTGGGATAGTTGTTGTTGCTGTTTTTTTTCTTTTTAGTACTTTCTTTTAGATATTTCTTGTACTTTTGTAGCATTTACTTTTGGAAAATTCATATGGGAATGGTTTGTTTTGGCCTTACTTGTACTTCCACATTCGGTGTTGTTGGGTATTACTATCTTATCTCCCGATCCTATTAAAATAAAAGGGGGTAATGCCTTCCATCTTGTGTGTGATTCTATACCCTTGGTGCTAGTCGCCACTTCGGGACCAATTGATGGTGGGTCTCGAGGGTTATTATCTCTCCTTCAACATGTTGAAGGAAGGTTTTGGCAACCTGTTGTCCCTTCTTTCATCTTGGTGAAGGCGGGTCGTGAAAGGCATCATGTCAATAAACATCTCTCATTGGTGTGTGTACTATGCCCCTAGCATGCCTCTATCATGATGCATGAACAACCCAACGACTCCCAGCTAAGACCTATGACTCTTCCTACATCCCATCAATCCCAAATTAGTATTCTTAGTTCGACTAAACACCTTACTCATCTGATTTTTCTTATCCCTAGAACTAAAAATCCTTTGTCAACTTGAGTTTCAACCGATGTCATGTTGGCTAAGAATAAAATCGATACACCTATGATGTATATATATCATATCTCCACTTATAAATATTATCTCCATCCCAAATACACTCTGATTCCGTTTGGTAATTCCTTGAACAAGGACATCCAAATGGTTCCCCAGTAGGGAGTTCCACATCACCTTTGTAACATCTACTCATATTCTATATTATATTGATTAGTTGTGAGATCCTGACATTTTCAGTGGGAGAATATTCCCTTTAATATGATTCCTGGTAGTTATCACTAAATATATTGAAAATTTAGAATGAACCATCAATATAGTGGATATCCCACTAACCTGTGGACAAAACTAGGAACCCCATGGGCCACCACCATATATAATATAAAACAATGAATTATATATGTGATGCATCAACCATAAAATGAGAGATAACAAAAAATAAAAATAAGTAGGCATCATATTCAATAAATTAGAATACTAGCCAGTATATTCAAATGAAAACATAAAAATAAATGCATGTCCTATAGCCCATATCACATGACATCCTACCATATCCATGGAATCCATGACCACCTAATATGTACAATGATACTAGATCCATAAGATATGTATGTTCTTAAATAAGACATGAATGTCTACCATATACATTAGAACCCAAATAATGTATGCAGATAAGGAATGAGTATAATAACCATGTAGGTATCCTTAGTCCCTCAACAATATTGAGTGTTTCTTTGATCAAGTATATGTGAATGAAATACATTTATAGAGTGTGGTCATGTCCGTAAAATACACCCACTATGAAACTTAACACACATTCACAACAAGTGTACTTTCTTCGGCATAATTTTGTGATCTACCTCATACCATATCTTATATAATACCTTTTTAATCTCTATATAGGTATCCACATAATACCATACCCAATAAAATACCTTCCCCATCACTATGACAGTAAGAAAAACTTTCTAGAACTTGATAACACACATATCCCATGGATCATTCCCATTACCCATGTTACAGCCTCATCGAGATCCCAGACCCATCCCTATGTACTTAGGGAGTTTTGTCAAGTCACCTCAATACACCCCTAAATAGTCTAGGGAGGTATTCCAACACACTGTACCATCCCATAAGATTTATGGGAGTTCATCATCAATCACACCAACCCATATTCACAGGCTCCGGGGAGTCCACCACCGAGCTCATTGTCTAAACCCCACATGTTCCATGGAGGAAATAATCAAGCAAATCTTCCAATCCACATAGGTTCTAGTGAGTCCACAATCAACAACATCAACACTAACCCACAAGTTTTAGAGGGTAAATAATTGAGTACCCCAAACCATCAATGCACACTCATAGAGTCATAGAAGTCAAACAATTTGTACACACAATCATTGTAATATAGAGTATTTAACCCACCTCGCATCTCTGCAACACATCATCAGGTAACTAGTCCTTATAGACCAAGTACCATAGAAAAGTATCGACTTAGGTCCCTTGGACCCATCTTAACCCTCTGAGGCTTTTTCTCTCTATCGAGATTGATTTTCCACTTTGATACCATTATAAATCACCATTAGTAAAAATGTAAAATGTATGTGACATGTAGGATATTATACTAATGTTGTAACATTAACATAAATAAACAATTAACTAGGAGACATAGCATGGTCATAGATCTCTACCTAAAATTAAATCCCTTCACTTTAACTTTGTAGCCTATCCATCACTTCTTAGACTCATACAAGACTTTCTTCTACTACCAAGGCCCTATATCACACCAAGAATCTCAAAAAAATATTATAACTTACAATTAATTAAACACATAAGAAAAAGTAAACTTAATGACCCAATACACACCCAACAGTACATTAAATTCATATGGGGTTCATGGTGGCATCAACAAGTCCCAGAGAACCTACCTAACACACAAACATAATTGAATTAATTAATTAATTAACTAAAAAACATTAAAATTGGATTAATTGGGTCCAAAATCACCAGGAATCCCAGTGATATCAAAATCACAAGAAATCAGGTGTGTTTCACTCCCAATGCACCCCCAATCCTATGCCATGTGAAATATCTAATTTATAAATCTGAATTGACAGTCAATTTTACTAAATATATATGAAAAGAAAAATTAAATCCATTCAATTACTTACCTTGTGATAAATGTTGAAAAATAGGTTCATTTATGTGTCTCATGATTACCTCTATAAGTCAAACACAAATCACAATATGATGAAATCATTTCTCTGTGATTCATGAAATCTTCAATCCAAACATTAGAAAACCTAAATGAATTTTGGTAAGGGATATATGAATAGAATAAGGGGGTAATGGAGGATACCATACCTCAAATTAACATGTTAATACATATTGGAATCACCCATATCAAAAACAAACCATGGGATAGAATTAAATAACTGAGAGGGGCTCTCCCTCATCTCTATATATTTTTGGAGGAGGAGAAACTCAAGGGGTCCTGAATAGCAACCCTTGAAAATAACCGAAAGGACCCTAATTAAATTTATGGTACCCATACCCCACCAGTTGTCCAGTGGAACTCGTTGGATAGCATGTTACTTCAAAAAGTGTTCATAATTCACTATCCATCTTGTCGGCTAGTTAGTGGTATCTCACTAGCTCACAAGTAAGATCATAGAGTGTTCCTAGAAAAATGTATATCCATCCATCTGGTTGGTGTATAGGTTCTAAAATTCAGTAACTCGGCCACCCAAATATAGCCCTGAGACCCCTCTAAACACCGAAAACATCACCTAAATATCATTATACATCTAAAATAACACCCTTGAGATATAAAAAGGTTTAATATCCCATTTTTAATCTTAAATATCAATATAAAGTGGTTTCCAAATGGAAAAATTCAATTTCCATTAGAATTCTCTAACTCATAACAATACAGGTCATTACACATATCTTTTAAAATTTATAACCAAAAAGCCCTTATCCTCATTTAAACATTTTTATATTTTCCTAATTATATTTATTATTAATTTATTTTTTAATTTCCAATTTTTTTTACTGATGTACAATTCTATGAAATTTTTTATAAATTTATCCCTCATCACTCATAGGGGTTTTCTTAAATATATTTTTATCTTTTACTCATGTATATATCACTATAAGATTTTTTTATCTTGTATATACACATACTATGTAATCAACCCCGCAAATTTAGGTATGAATTTAATTAAATATTTGTGAATCCATGTGAATTTTAGTGGTCTTATATTGTTAGAGTTATTAATAAGGGATAAGGTTGGTATTTGATAAAAAGGTTCAGTGATGAAAAATCCATATTTTATGATTGATAAAATGAGGTACTACGAGGCTCCCTAGATCCACACTCCAGGATTAGTTTCTAAAAACAATAAACATTACAAAAAAATTTTGAAACCCAACCTTCATTAAAATAAATTTCACAAATGATGTATCACTTACATTCTGAGTAACCTTTTAGGTTTAGAGTTTTATTGAATTAGAAAGAAGATTATATGATTAGAACACAAGTTATTTGTATCAAATAAAAAAATCCCACTATATAAATAACTAGTTAATAAAAAAAATTATTCAACATCTACCATAAATCCTACACATAATATACTCTTCTAGACGCATCTTACATATTACATTTATTCATAACTAGGGGAAATGTAAATATATGAAAAGAGTTAGCTCAAATGAATATTAAGTGTAAACATATTCAATACAAATGAAAGATCATAAGTGAGTATAAAATAATAATATGGGTATAATAATGATACATAAAATAGTTAAACCCAATAAATAATAAAACATAATTCATGTCATAAGGCGTAGTGTAATATAAAAAATGTATAAATATAGTGTGTAAAATTAGTTTATAAATATAATCCATGTGGGAAAAACATGTTCAAGAGAATAAGAATAAAAATATGGAAAAAACATAATCATATGAATTTATTATGAGAAAACTCAGTTTTCCCATTTATTTGTAAACAAAATCATTATGTTCACACCTAAAAAAGTTAGATTACCCGTTATACCCATGTTTGTGGGACTAAACTCATTTATGTCCATGCCTGACTATCTTATGAGATATAAACATAAACTAATAAATTATAGGGTGATATAGGATCCCACCCATCATAATATATACATATTTCTTCCACATAGAATAAATAATCATCAAATCATAAAGAATCTATGGAACAAAACTTGGTTTCATATCCTTTTCAAATTTAATCAAATAAGAAGAACATTTTTAATTAAATTAATAATCATAACATGTTATACCCATGAAAAATATTGGTTTTCTATGATATTTAGAATATTTATAGGTAAATATTATTCAATAAAGAAAATAAATCATATTTATTTACACCATATAAATAAATTGTATATGGTTAAGTAAATAATTTTCCCAAATCAGTTAATGCATAGAATCTAGGTGACCACCCATCAATTAAAGAAAAAAATTTGGGTATTAACAAAGAAAGGGAATAAAAATAAAAATGGTGGTTATACAAAAAGATGATTATGAAATAAAAAATTCATTCATGGATAATTTTCATGTAGATATTTAACACTTCTTGTTTTTGAAAACATAGAAAAAGAATCAAAAGGTATTAAATAATCTTAGAATTTTAATTTTAAAATCTTGATCAAAATAAATTTTTTTCCATGTAAAACATTTTAAATAAAATAGATATATTAATGGAAAATTTATTTACATTGTAAAAACCTAAAACATGGGAAACAAGATTTAAAATAATGGGAAATAATTTCTTGTGAAAATGTTTTAAAAATAATTTTCAATTCATATTTTTTGTAAATAATGTCTGTAGCACCCTCATTTTCTGGTACATGACCTATATTTATGTATTTTAGGGAAATATAATGATTGGATTAAGTTTTATGAGGTTATTATGTGTTTTATACTTATTGAAGGATATTATAAAGGTTCACAATATGATAATGGTTAGTATAAACTATAAAACAACTCCTAGAAATCATGAAATGGAAAATAGTGAATAATGGGAAGGCACACGGTTGGTGCAAAATTTGGTAAAACCATGTGAGTTATTAGGAGAAACCTTGTGAGCATACTATCATTTAAGATGGTGGAAAAATCATAGTTGGAACATGGTTTTTCTAACCATGTTATCCAACCATGTTGGGTGTTCAATAGAAATACTAAAAGCTACACGGTTGTCCCATGATTTGCTAAATTGTATGGCCTAACCATGAATTGTACTCTCATCCCACAGAAATTTTTGGATCTAATTCAAATTATATCCTTTAAGCCTTGGTTTCTCCTAGTTACCCCATAAAAGAAAATAATTTTTCTCCCATGTTTTGAGATATGTTTCCCTTTGGTTTGGGAGCAATCCCGAGGAATTTCAAACATTGTTAGAGATCCAAATTATCTAGTAAGTCTATATTCTTGGTTGTTATTTTTTTATCTACCCTTTATTGGTTGATCCTTATTACCTTATGGTAATTTTGATGTTTTATTATTGTATCTAATGAAGGGAACATAATTTGTGATCAAATCGAGATGTTTTAAGTGTCTTTCTTCATTTTTTCCAATGTTTGCGAGGTAGATCTCCTTTTTATTTGAACTTGAAGGATTAGATTAAAATTAATTTTTTTCCTTGAGAGTATTGTAAAATCCTTATTTCATCCTTTTTTAAAACCTATTTAGTGATGGTTTTTTTAAATTGTGTAAATTTTTTAATGTTTTCGAAAATGTACTTGAATGAAAATTTTAAAATAAAGATATTAAAATTATTGATATGTGTTGAATAATGGAAAAGGTTTGTTAAAATGTTTTAAATAATGAAAGTTTTATCATAATTTTCATGCATTGATTTTTGTCATACATGGTTGGTGTGAGTATAAGGTTTAATTGACATGAACTTAAATAAGGGGAGTGTATCATTGGGGTAAAATTATGTGGTCTTGTAGAAGGGGCATGTTCCATTAGGGCCCCTAGATATTGTTTACCGAATGATGACTTGGTAAATTGAAAAGAGATAAATCATGAGTATGGAACTATCACCTGATCATGCATGTGTGAGTGTTTTTGTAATCATGTTATGGGTATAGAAAATGAGATGATAAATGTTTTAAATGGTTTTTTTTATTTCTTTTGTAGGAAAACATTTTGTATTTGATATAGAGTATTATAAATTTATTTTAAAAAATTTTATATAAATGTGAAAAAAAATTCCTAGTAATATGATTTGGGATTTCATTAGTAGAAATCCAATTTAGTTTAGATTCACCCCCTACAAGGTCACTTTTTTATATTTGAAGATGTCATATATTAGGTCACACATAAAGGTAGGGTATCTTAGTTCTATAGTGGTGATTCTTGATACTGTGAGAATGGATTGTCGATTAGGATGTTAGAGTAGGTTGGGAGTTTCTAGTTTGATGTCTAAAATGTCTATGTGTTTCATTTTCATTTGAATCCTTTTGTTATGTCACTTGGTTTCTTCTTGTACTCTGATAGGGTTATTGGTTTTGTTTTGGATCGAGTTGTATTATTGTACTCATTCACTATATAGTGGTTTGTTTGGTTTCTACCTTGTGTTTTGAATGATTCTATTTCAAAGGAAAAATCATCCCCCAAATGGAATTTATTTCCAGAATTTGTTGTCTTGAGAATATCACTTAAAGACTAATAACATTCACAACCTCCTCCCAAGACAATGGGTGAGGGGTGGGATTTTACAAATGGTATCTATTATTCTGATCGTCGGGTATCAATTGTGTTCAGTCCTGGAGTTGGAAATTATATCAGTATGAATAAATTCCTTTTTTCTATAGTATGGTAAAAAAGAAATATTATTGTTGAAAATTGAAATTTAGATCATAATAAGTCATGTCTAACCTCTTTATGATGAAATTCAAGTTACCAGGGAGTTTGGGTGCATGAGTGTCTTAATACCCTACAATGTAATTTGTCACCTCATCATCATTGGTTTAGCCAATGAGTGTTGTAAGACATTAATATATAGTAATATTTCCCTCTAGGACTACATTATTCATTATTGAGTTGATGATTTATGGAAATGGTAAAAAGTAATGCTTTTTTAAAAGCAATTGGAATATTTTCAAATGGTTTGATTTTGAAAAGGATTGATAGTGGTATTTTGAAAATGGTTAGAAATTTTTATTATGGATAAACATGATTATGGAAATCTATGTCGTGATATAGGAAATTTTATAAAAATGAAATAGATAAAACATCAATTTCTAGGGAGTGAGGCTAAATGGAGTTCATTTTGGTTATAGTGAATGGAATAGGGTAGGCACCATAAGGACCAACCAAAAGAAGATGTTTATAATGTGGTTGTACCTTATCCATAAGTGAACCAATATTTGGTCCAAAAAAATTTCAGGCTTTCCAAGCCATGTAAAGAGGGACAAAAAATGATGATTCAATACAGGTGGATCATCCAGTTCAATTCTAAAAGAAAAATACACCAATCTATTGAGGTGATTTAAAGCTAGAAAAAGCAAAAGTGTATATTAATATAATTAATTGATTATCTTTTTTCTTTGAACTCAAAAAGAGATGAATGTAACATTGGTGAAATATATTTTGGAGGACATGTCATGATATTGATGGGATTTTTCAATTCAGACTAAATTGGATCAAGGGATTCCATGGGAGGATTTTAAAGAGTTTTTCAATAAACAATTATATCCTCACACATTCAGGATTTCTGGAATTATTTAGTTTGAAGTAGGTGAATATCATGGAAATAGAGTATGCTACTAAATTTCTAAACATGGTCTTCTTTTCAACAAAATTTTCTATAAATGCATTCATGAAGGAACACATTTTGGAATTGGGATTGATTCTAGTAATCCACTCAATGATTGATGTTATTTTTATAACATATTATAAAGAAATGGTTAATAGAGAGAAAGTGAGAGAAAGATACATCATAGGAAATATATTTGGATGAAGCATATTTATTCCTATAGAAACATATGGGAACTCGAATGTTGGAAACAAGAGGATGAGGGGTACCTATCATCAAGGAGTAATGTATCTCATAAAAATATAGTGGGATTAGTAAACTTATCTCCTAGAACAAAGAGTATGCCTAGATTTTTTCAGTGTGGTTATTTGGAGCATATGCAATGAGATTGTATGGAACTACATAGAGCATGTTATAATTGAAACTAGATATGAAATATTTGTTGATATTGTCACAGTTCTCCAAGGTCAGGTTCTAGAGATACATATCATGCTTCTTATGCATTGTATGTTTCGATGGGACAAGTGAAACAAAATATCTCTCACTAGAAGAACCAAGAAATTCATGGTTATTTTTGGTAGACCATGAATCCTGAATCTATACAATCTCAACAATGTAATAAAGAGAAATGGTTACTGAGTAAACAATTCTATAAATGTGATAAATTGGTCACAGATGATCAATCAAGACCTAAAATGTTGAGAGGTAGAATTCTTTTTAATTCTACACTTAATAAATCATTTTTTTAATACATAAAATTCATATTTTTTATTTATTCTCATATCATTGATCTGATGGGTTTACATGTTAAGATGATACCTTTTGTTTCAAAACACTAAAAACCTTTGGGAAAATAATAGGGTCAAGCCTTGACATGTGTTTTGTGTTTTGTAACAATCGATGGGACTGGGTCGGTATGATATTTGTCTTTAATGGAGATGGATTTATATGAATATATTCTAGTAATGGATTGGTTTAAGTGCGTTGAGGCCCATATTAATTTTTATACATCACGTGTGAGTTTCAAATATTATAATAGTGTTATACCTCACTTTAAAAGAGATTTGGTAGTGGATGTAAGAAAATAAGGACCCTTGTTATTGGTGTTTATAATTATCATTTACTAGTTGAGAGAAATTGCATTGGAATCAGTATATGAGATCAAGAATAATGATTTTACTACTATAGTAGACCAATTCCTTGATATTTTCCTTGAAAATTTCTCAAAACTGCCACCCAAAAGAGAAGTTAAGTTTATAACTAATCTTCTACTAGGGACCATTCCTATTTTTATACTATCTTATCTAATTTCACTAATATAATTGAGGGAATTGAAGGATCGGTTGGAAGAGTATAAAAGTAAAGGGTTTATCTGACTGATCACATCTCTATGGGTAGCACTAGTTCTATTTTGGAAGGAGAATAGAACTATTAGGATTTGTGTACACTATCATAATCTTAACCAAGTGAAAATAAATAATTGGTATCCTATTACAATACGTGATGACCTATTTGTAAAATTTAGGGGATCCTAGTGGTTCTCTAAAAATGACTTATGTTCAAGATATCACTAATTATAGGTTAGTAAGGAGGATATTCCAATGATTGCTTTCAGAAGCAGATATTTGTGTTATGATATTTTTGTTATTTAATTTTTTATCACAAATATATCATTCATCATTATGGAATTAATTAATCATATATTTTAATGTTATATGGATTCCTTTATGGTGGTGTTTGTAAATGATATACTGGTGTATTCTAAGACAATATAGGATTAGGAACAATGGATGCATCTAGTGTGGAGTACCTTTTAGGATAAGTATCTATATTCTAAGTTTTCAAAGTTTGATGTCCTAATACAAGAGGTCTGTTTCCTTAGCTATGAAATTTTTGAAAAATGAATTTTTTTATCCAAAAAATAATGGAGTTTTTTTCTCATAGAAACCATAAAAGAATGTCTTTTAGATACATATTTTTTTTTGTCTTAGTGGGAAACCACAGATGTTTTGTACATGAATTTTCATTCATTGAATTATCGATGATAACTTTGATGTGGAAAGGTGTTAATTTCTAGTGGAATTGTAAATGTTATAAATCCTTTTAGGATCTCAATGTTATAATTACATCATCCCCAATCCTAAAATTTATATAGTATGAAAAGGGTTATTTAGTCTATTATGATTCATAGGGATCTAGTTTGGGTTGTGATCTCATTTAGATAGATCTTTTTACTGTTTATGGATCACGGAAGTTATGGTTTCCAGATAATAAATACAAAATACATGATTTATAATTAGTAGTTGTGGTCCATTCTTTTATGATGTTGAATATTTATCTTTTTGGTGATAAATTTACGGTGTTTATGGATCATAATATTTTGAAACACATTTTCTCTTAATGATAATTTAATATAAGGTAAATATGATGGATGGACTACCTTCAAATGTTCGACTTCGACTTGATATATACATTGGGTAAAATAAATTTTGTGGTGGATTCATTAAGAAGGATTTCTTATAATTAGTTGGATAAAGAAGCTTCTAGTTAGTGTTAGTTGATTTATGTTATTGTATAAATACACATGGATGGTACCGACTAGGGTGATGTTTCAGTATTCGTCCAAATTTCATTTGTTTTTTATTTGGTTCAACATGAGAAAGAGGCTAAGATATATGATACTGAATGTGTTTCTTTAAGGTAAAAACTCAATGATGGGGAGACCATTTTAGGATCGAAACTGGATGGGAGTTTGGTTTTACTATTTAGATATCACGTCATGGTACCTTTCTTGTCATGAACTACTTATTAATGTTTACTACCATTCGAAATGGGTTGTTCAACCAATAATTTAAAATATGTATTGAGTGATGAAAGAATAGTTTTGGTGGGTTAGAATGAAAATTTAAGTTCAAGATTTAGTTTCGTGATTCCAAATCTATCAGTATGTAAAGATAAAGCATCAATGACCAGTAGTCATGTCGCAAACTTTACCAATTCCCATATGGAAGTGGGAGAAAATATCCATGGATTTTGTGACATTTTTTCTAATTATTGTTAGGAAACAAGATTCTATATGGTTAATTGTGGATCACCTCATTAATTTGGCTCATATTATCCCTATTCATGAATCCCATTTAGTGGGGTACTTGACCAAAATCTATATATGATAATTTTTAAAGTTTCATGGTGTTCCAGTCTCAATTGTTTTGGAAAGAGACCCCAAGTTTATGTCTTGTTTTTTGAAATTCTAATAGAAATACCTTGGTACTTAGTTGAATATGAGCATGGTGTATCATCCTGAAATATGTAAAATCTAAAAGGACAATCCATATGTGAAAATATATTTTTAGGGATTTTGTAATAGATTTTTATGGCTCAAGGAAGAAGCACATATTGTTAGTATAGTTATTGTACAATAATGTTGATCAGGAATCAATACATATGGATCCTTTTTAAGCATTTTATAATCCTTCTTATCATTTTCAACTTTGTTGGGTGGAAATAGGTGATACTTCAATGGTTGGATCAAGCCTTGTGTTAGAGACCATGAATAAAATTCAGTTCATAAAGAAGAGAATGGAGATTGCTCAAAGTCATTAGAAATAATATGTGAATAATTGTTGATGGTCTTTTTCATTTATGTTGAGTGCTAATGTTTTTTTAGAATATCTCTAATTCTTGGTCATTGTTATGTTAGGAAGTAGGTAAAGTTTTTTCTTCAGTACATAGGCCCATTTGAGATACTTGAATGGGTTGGTGAGGTATCATATCTGTTGGATTTTCTACCAAGGTCCAGTTCAGTGCATAATGTGTATCATGTGTCATAGTTGAAAAAGTATCAAACTAATACTAACCATGTGATTCGATGGGATCACATTGACCAAGATCAAGATGCTACATTGGTTTATGTTTTAGTATAGATTGTGGATAGGTAAGAGAAAGTATTTTATAGAAAAATCATCATTCTAGGATGGGTTTTATGGAAACATGGTCAGATTCAAGAATAAATGAAGGAGAGTGAAAAGGAAATGTTAGAGCGATGTCCCAACCGCTTTCAGGCCACCGATAGAGTTCTAATTTCTAAGGACGTAAAGACCAATGGTGGAGATAATGTAGCATCCCTATTTAATTTATATGACTATATATATATGTATTTTAGCATATATACTGATTGGGTTATGTTTATAGAGGTTTTAAAGGGTTTTGACACTTATTATAGGATTTTATAGTTGTTTATGGTTTGATAACAGTTAGTAAAAATCGTGAAACACCTCCAGGAAACCATGAAAATGAAAACAGTGTGTAGTAGGAAGGATCGCGGTTGGCACACAATTTGGCCAAATCATACGGGTGCTCAGGATAAACCATGTGAGCCTGCTATCATTTGAAATATTTGAAAATGAAAGGTTAAATCATTTTTTATCTAATAGTGTGATCCACCCAAGAAAGGTGTTGTCTTGAGACAGTATCAACTACAAGTTTAGTGCAAGGTTTGTCAAACTACGCATCCTAACTATCAGGCATACAATAATCCCTCTAAAATTTGTTTACCTATTTATAATAAGATAACTTAAGACTTTTTTATCCCTTAATTATCCCATAAAATTAAATATTTTTGGTCCCATGGTGTGAGAGACATTTTCCTTCTATCCGGGGGAGATTCATAGGCATTTAAAAGGTTGTTGGAGATCCAAATTCACCAGTAAGTCTTAGTTCTTGTTCATTATTTATTGATATATACTCCTTATCATTCCTAAATCCTTATATCCAATATTCTATTGTTAGTTCTAGTTTTAATGATGTTAATAGTAATTTTTAATTGTTAGATATAGTAAAGGAAACATAGTTGGTGATCAGATCAAGAATTTGTAAGATTTTTTCTTCTTTTTCGCCAATGTTTGTGAGGTAGGTGGATTCTCTCTTGACTCCTCATGATTAAAACTTGAAGGATTATTTTAAAATAAATTTTTTTCAGAAAATTATAGTGTAATTATTATTAGAAACATATTTAGTAATTGTTTTGGGAAATTATGGAAATTTGGTGGTTTTTGTAGAATATTTTATTGAATGATCATTTTAAAATGATGGTTTTAATATTATGGATTTGTGTTAATTCCTAAAGAACATTTTTTTAATTTTTTTAAATAATTAATGGTTTATGTGAATTGTATTAGAATTTATTTTTATAATACATGGTTGGTATAAGTAAATTTTTTCATTAACTTGAACCTAAATAAGGGGCATATACCATTGGAGTATAATAAAGTTTCCATGTACAAGGGGTGTGTTCCATTGGGACATCTAAACATTGGATACCTTGTGATGACTAGGAATATCTATGAGAGTCCACTCATTAGTATGAAACTATGACATGGGAATTCCTATCTGGGTCTGTGTGGAATCATGGAATGGGTATGCCAAATGAGATGAGAAATGTTTTAAATACTTTTTTTGATTTTATTTCATGGAAATTATTTTAATTTGATATAAATTGTTTTAAATTTATTTTAAAATATTTTATATAAATGCAATAAAATATTTTTTCTATTGGATTGAGTTTGGAAGTCATTGGGGAAATTCTACAGAGTTTAGACTCACCCCCTTCATGGGAACTATTGTTTTCTTTAAAATTTCCATCAATCAAGACGTAGGTACAAGAAAGGGATATCAGTTATTTATTGATTCTTCTCGATACCATGGGTGTGGCTTATCGATTTAGAGGTTGGAGTAGTTTTTGAATTTTTGGTTGGATGTATTTAGTGTCTCTGGGTATTTTTTTTCTTTTGAATCCTTTTTTATATCACCTGGTTTCTTCTTGTACACTGATATGGTTGTTGGTCTGGTTTGGTTTTGATTTGTATTTTTGTGCTCATGAATCATATAGTGCTTTTTTTGGATTCTTTCATGTGGAATAGATATTTATTTTTAAAATATAAAGTTTTCAACTAAATTTTCTTGATGCCCTTGGAATTTATGTCCATCCTTTAGTGTCTTGGTGATGTTACCTAAGGCCTAGTAACACCCACCAACTCTCTCAAATCCAATGGGTGAGGTGCTAGGTATTATAATGTCTAAGAGGAAAAGTAAATAGTTTATTTTGAAAAATAATATTAAAAAAATTGGAATCAACAATTTTTTAAATATATTATAATATTATTTTTTCTAATAAATTTAAAATAATGGATTATTAAAAAATATATATAGGTAGTATAGAGAAAACATGTACTTAATGATAAAACATTTTATGTTGAAAGTATGGAAAACCTTTTGAATATTTGGAAATAATATTATTAAAAATTGACATTGTGAAAATAGTAATAAAAAAACTAATTTAAAATATGATAATTAACATATGATGGTAAAATTAGGAAACAAATAATAAGTTTTCCAATTATAATAGAAATCTTTGGTAGGAAATAAAATAAATTTATTGAAGAAAAGATCTATTTGAATGAATGGGAGTTATTCTTTAAAATGTTAATATTTTATTTGAGGAGGAACTTCATCAAGGATAATGATATTAATGAAAATACAAATCCTTACGATGTAATAACTAAAAATACAATATTGAATATGAATTGGGAGGATGAAAGGAGATTATAATATTATAATCATATAGGGAATTTATGACTCACAGATAAAGAATTTGAGTTAAGAAAACTGTAATGGATCAAGTACCATTTAAATTGAAACACCTTGAATGAGATATATCATGAAATTATTGTTATAATACCCTGAATTATGAGAGGATCATGATACATAATATTTTTGGAAATTAGATACACCGTTCCAAATAAAACCCAATGTGTAATAAGGAATATTTCCTAATAAGTAAAATTTGAGATAAGAAACCCTTATAAATTGAGTATCATCTAAATAAAAACCTTTGAAGGAGAAATTAATTAAAACTAAGAATTAAATACCATGAAATATAATTCATGTATAATATAACCAATAAACAATATATACACTATATAAAAGTAAATTTGTGCATAAAAAGAAGCATGTTATAAGAAATCTAAATTAAGACCAAGAAACACCATACCTTATTTCTCCACATATTGAAATGTACTATAAGACCATTTATAAAAAATTAACATTTCAATCACTTATTTTATAACATATTTCATATACATAAGCATTTATAATCATCATTTTTAATTAATTTCTACATTTATATTAGTTATCTATTATCTATTTTCAATATCAGGTGTGAGTAATATTGATTATTTTAAACTCATTTCATAATAGTGGTGTTGTTCTTCATCCTTGTCTCACATTTTTTCATTACCATATAATAAAAAGTACTAAAATTTGTGTTATATAACTATTTATAATTATATAATTTGATTATATTGTTTTTTTGGTTATGATCCTTAAAGTTGAAATTGGAAATGAGCATGTTTCCAATATTTTTAATGAATGAACATTAGTATTCTAATTAATGATTTTAATATTAATGATAAAATTATAGAAACAAAAAAATTATATACTTATTTATATCATATTTTATCATGAATTATCTTCTCACAATCATCTATGATATTATTTTATATCACTGTTCAAGTAGGTGGTTAGACTAAACAAAACATGTATATACCATAATTAATTGATGATTATGATTATAAAAGTTGTTTATTTTGGTATAATATCAATAGTACGGGTCCATAATTATATAATTTAGATAATTTTAAGGTGGTGATAGATATTTAAATATGTTTAAATGAATAATTAAGAATCTAGATGAAAAAGATATATGTAACTTCATGAAAGAGGTAGTCCTTGCAATGCATAATTAACACTTTCATTTCTTAAATAATGAGAGGATAAGACGGAAGATTATAATTTCCCTCTTAATAGAAATAATTATATCATATATTTATCATTTATTTATTTATTTTACCATTATAATCATCAAATTGAGGTGGATATGAAATAACAGAAGTCGTTGTTACGTCAAGGATGTAGTCTGCACACCACACAGATGTTAGGGTTGTTTTCTTAATAGAAATGGAGAAATGTGTCCAATATTTAATATATTAGAATAATAAAAATTAGTATACAATAAATAATTATTTTTTTATTTCAAAATTAGATAATTCAATTTGGGATAGAATGATAAGAAGGAAAAAATGTTAGGAAAAACAAGTAGTCACGTTGACAACATCATCTTTTTGTTGGAATACTTATTAGAGATATAGGTCTTAAGAAAATATCTTATGACTAGAGTCATAAGGATAAGGAATGGGGTTATAAAGAAAGGTGTATGTGAACATATTCATTTGGAAACTGAGTTTTTAGTGTGGTCTTGATGGGGTGGTGAGAGGCCCATTATATATGTGGAAAGAATGGTATTTTTGTAAACATTTTAACTTAATATAAATATATCACATGATTCACATGTCAATAAGACTCCAAAATAAAAAATAATGGACTTGGGTGTGAGATAAGACCAGTAATACCTCAACCATTCATTATAACACTTTTTTATATCATTTTTTAAGTCTTTAAATCTTTAAATTTTCATCTTTATCATTTTTTATTTAACTTTTGTAACTAATTTTAACCAATGTAATTTGCATTTAATGCCTAAATATTTACTTAGGTAAAATTTCTTTGTTTTTTTAAAATAATTCTAATAGTATTGTATGTAAATCATATGACCATATTATTAAAAAAATTATTTTTATTTATAAAATTATTAATAGGATAAAAAAAATAATTTATTTTATTTTCATGATATAAATTTATTTAATATAAAATAAATAATTATTTTACCAGAATAGATTTTAATTAAATGAAAAGCTAGAAAATAGTGTTTATTAGAAAATGTTAATTATGTTGTTAAATATAGGTTTACGAAATTAAAAATAGTATTTTAAAATGTATAGTTTTAATCCTTGAATAAATTTTTGATAATGAAAAAAAATATTGTATTTTTATAAGCTATAATTACTTATTGGTATGGTCACAAACACTATGATTTATTAAAAAATTTATTTTTAACTCTTAGGAAAAAAATTAATTACATAGGAAAAATATCAAATAATAACCATAAACTAATTTTGAAATTATAAATTTTAAAAAATATGTTATGTTTATCAAATTTTAAAAATAAAATTTTTATATTTAGTGATTTAAATGGAAATAAAAAATATTGACATAAAATTATTAGTAAAAAAATAACACAAAAATTATTATTAAACATAAATTGTGTTTAATATTATTTTATATAAATTTATAAATAATCTAATATTGACATAGTAATTTATAAATTTAAATATTAACTATTATAAAAAATATATAACTATGATCAATTTAACAAAATAAAAATCTTATTAAATGGTTCTTTAAAAGGCATACTTTTTTAAAATAAATTAATCAACTAAAAAAATAATATTTAAGTATTTTAATTTATTATTATCTTTTTAGTTACTAATGGTAATATTCTTCATATTATTTAAATATGTTTTAGTTTATTTTAGTTGGGTTTTTTTAGTTCGATATTATGTTTGAAATAAAATATCAAATATTGTATTAATTTATAGAATCAAATGTCTCATGTTGTTACATTATACCCCCTTAAATAAATTTTATCCTAACAATTTAAATTATTAATCCGTAAATAAATTATATGAGGTTATTCATAAAAAATTATCATTCATGGTATACCATTTACCTTACTCTCTAATGTTATATTATGTTAGTTTTTGTTCCCCAAACAAGAGTAATCTTACATACAATCATATACTCAAGTATATATATACCTTACCAAACATTATCCAAAATTCACCTTTCCCAAAATCATCTTAATATCCATGAAATTAAAAAATTGTGAAACTATATAATCCTCAAATAATTAACTCTACCTTAAATGATCAAATGTTTTTAACAATAGTATATAAAGAAAAAAAACCAAAAAATATATATCATAATACCAAAAATGAGAAAACATCACAAAAATTATCATGGGTTACTTTTTTATTAAATTAATAATTGATTCCAAGTCTGAAAAATCCTATATAACACACTTTTTTCTAAACTAATCTTCCTTATATTACCACAACATCAAAAATATATTAAACTTGGGAGTTGTCTATATCTCAATCTTGTGTTATCCCACAGTTATCCCCAAAAATATAAATATTTTAAAAAATATCTTTTAAATGTTATTGACACCATTTAATATATTTTTATAAATCATTAAATAAAAATTATTGAAGAATAATCCATATATGATTCACATAACTAACAAAATATTTATAATATACTAGAATATCATTAATAAATAGCACTCATTAATGAAAATATATAAGAGTAACAATATTTAATTTCTATTAAGATATTGACCTCACTAATATAGGTATGATAAGGAAACTCACCTTTTCCAAAATAAGTATAATATAGTAAGGTTCCTATCCATTTTTATATAATCCCGTATTTGGTTATAAAACATAGTAGTTTCTAAATACATACATTTTTATTATCCATTTTAATGATAATATTTCAAACAAATACTAAAACCAAAATTGTTATGATATTATAAAAAATATTAATATAAAAAATCAATCTAAATATGTATTCCCTTATGAAACCTTCATTTTTAACAGATGATACTTTTGGTTTAACCTATGAATCTATTTGTTTGATCCTTGGTTATCCATGGTCATTTTCATATTAGGTTATCTAGCCTAATTTTTTATCAGTATATTCAAATCCTTCATAAATATTAATTAGAGATAATGTGAATTAACTATATAATATTCCCCAAAATTGTAAAACTAGGTGTGTAATCAGGCCCTTTTATTATGCACTAGGTGATGATTGAGTTAATATTGAATATACCATTTTTAGGATTATTACCACTAGGAACATATAAGCTAGAGCATGTATTCACATTTAGTGTCTATAGAAGGATTCTATTGGTAGGAAAAACACAAAATCTCAACATTAACAAAATTTCAAAATGAGATCCTAGATTTAAACTTATCCCTTAGATTTATCCCTATCATTTTAACTAAATCTCACTTATCATAAACTATAAAATATTTAGTATAACTAAATTAATGGTGTATATATAACTTTTAAACTATTATAAACCTTAAACTATAAATCCTTAATGAAAATTATAACTATTAATTTATATTTAGTTGATAACATCATAATCTTTAATGGCATCTAAATCATTATTTGATACCAAATGTGGTGCCCTGAACCCGTAGTACTATATCTAGCACTAAAAACAATATGATTTACACAATTCCTTGTATAACTATCCTTAATTACAATATCTCTTACACATAATGTGTCATTTTCATTTTTAGTATTATTTTAGGTTTGTTGTTTTTGACAGTTATGAAATAGATTTAAATATTATAACCCATGTTAATTGTATAAAATGATTATTTTCCAACTATATAAAAAACAACATTATCCAAAAAAAAAATATTCAATTTCTTCAACAAATCCTCTAAACAAGATACTCATCTAGAAACACTTTATCTATAAATTAACTTTATAACCTAGCTAAATAGAAATATAAGAGAAAGGGGTAAGCTTAAATACTCAGAAAGGGAAAATATAAGCGATATCAATTAAATATCACAAGTAACCATAAGATGAGAATATTGGTATAACCAAGATACATCATAATTTTATACCCTATAAGGAATATGACATAAATCATGTAATAATCCATGGAATAACATAATATATGAATAAAAAGAGTGTGGATGCATGATTCAATAAACTTAATCCATGAGAGCCTAACATTCTCAAGAGAATTTGCATAAAACAATTGACCAAAAATAATTGTAGGAAAACCTTATCATAAAACCTAGTTTTACAATGTTTATTGGGACAAATATATTATTTCCATGCATAAAAATATGAGAAAACTCATTATTCCCACTTATGTGTGAAAAAAATCATTATTCCCACACCTGACTATTCCATGAGATATAAATATAAATCGATGCATTGGAGGGATATTTTAGACCCCACTTATCATAACCCATATATATGTACTCCGCATAAAATAAATCATCATTATATCATAAATAATACATTGAAATAAAATTGGGTTTCATATCCTTTTTAAATATAATCACATAAAAACAATATTCATAATTTCATCAATAATCATAACATTGTAAACCTATAGAAAATAAATGAGTATTCAATGGTATTCAATAAATTTATAGGTTAATACCATTCAATAAATATAATCAAGAATGTTTAATTTAATGTATATAGATAAAGGGTATATAGTTAAGTCAATAATTTCCCAAATCAATTGATAAATGGAATCTTGGTTAACACCCTTCAATAAAGGTAATAAAATAGGGTATTCATAGAGTAAAGGCATTAGAAGAAAACTTTTCATATAAACTGATAATAATTAAAAAATAATATGTTAGTAATGGATCATTTCATTTATACATATTTAATATTTATCATTTTTTGAAAACATTGGTAAAGAATCAACATTTAAGAATATAATAGTAGAAATATACATTGAAAATCTTAAGGAAAATAACCCTTTTCCATGAAGAAAATTTTCCATAAAAAATCAAATAATAATGGAAAAATAATTTACTTTGTAAAACCCTAAAACTTGTGAATGAAAAATAAATTTATGGTAAATCTGTTCCAGTTAAAATTGTTTAAAAATAACTCTCTTTTTCTTATTTTTATAATTCACCAGTTTCTTTTCAATTTTCATTTAAAAAAATTTAAATAAAATAAATTGAGATATTTTATAAAATTATTTTTTTAATAAATTTAAAATAAAAGAGTCTTGATAAATACATAATGGTTTTATAAATAAAACATGTTTTGTAAGATAAAACAATTATTTTCAAAATAATAGAAAAACATTTTAATATTTTCAAATACCACTGTTGAAAACCCACATCATAAAAAGATTAATGAAATAAAAATTTTAAAATAATAAAATGGTAATATTAAGGTTAAGTTACATAAAAAATAATTATTTTTATAAATATAATGGAGAACCTTGGTGGGAATTAACATATGGATGGGGAAAATAATTGTTGAAAATAATCAGAATTATTCATTCCAATGTCATACTTTTATTTGAGAAGGTATTTAGTCATTTAATTTAATATCAATGAAAATAAGTAAATTTAAAATATATAAAGATAAAATACCATATATAAAAGTAATTTGGAGGAGAAAGGGTTCTTATAAGATCATAATCAATTAAAAATTTTATGACTTAAAGAGTACGAATTTGAGTCGACAAAACTGTTACCGCACGAGTAACGTTTAAATCAGTACCCTTTAAATAAGAGATAGCTTGATATTAATCATATAATATCATTAATAATGGGAGGATAATTATAAAAAATATTAAATGGAATTAGATACACTATTCCAAAGATAGCATAGTGAATAATAATAATTATGTCTCAAGGAGTGAAATTTTGAGACAATAAACTTTTACGACTTCGGTATCATCTAAACCAAACCCATTTGATGAAAAATGTAATGAAACAAAATTTAAAATAAAATTAATGATAATTAATTATATAATATAATGTATAAGCAATATATACACCATTTATAAGTAAAATAGTGTATAATAAGAGGCTTATCTCAAGAAATTGGAACTGAGATAAAGAAACCTCTTACATTGTTTCCATGTTTAGTCAAATGCACTCTATGATCCATTATAACAAAAATAAATATCATAATATAATATTTAATGAACATTTTCATATAAATAAACTTTTATAAAATACATTTAAAATTATTTTATACATATATATTTATTATTTATTATCTATTTCCAATATTGAGTGTGAGTAATCTTCATTATTTTGAACAGGTTTCTTAAAATTAGTTTTGTTATTCATTATTATCTATAATTTAATCATACCCAAATCATAAAAGGTACCCAAATTTATTTTTTATAATTAATTATAATGTTATAATTTTACTCGGTTAGTGTCTTGTTTAGGATGTATATAGATTAAATCGACGATGAGCATGTTTTATTGATTTTTAACAAATGGGAATTGGTATCTTAAATAATGTTTTTTATATTAATTTTACAATTATAGAGATAAAATAACATAATTATTAATAATTTATATCATATATTTCATGTAATTATGTTCTCTTATTTATTATGATATTATTTTTTATACTAGTTCAGGTAGGCGTTCAGACTGACCCAAACATAAAGAAACCATAATTGATTAATGATTATGATTATAAAAGTGGTTTATTCTTGAATAATATCATTATTATACAAGAATAATGATATATTTTAGATAATTTTATGGTTTTAAATCATATTTTAATAATTTTTAACAAATAATAATGAAACTAGATGAAAAATGTATATGTTACTTCATGGAGGTGTTAGATCGTACAATTCATGGTTAATAATTTCATTTATAGAAGAATTAGAGGTAAAGAAGTTAGATTATAATTTTATTAAATTTAAACATAATTATACTAAATATTTGAGATTTATTCCGAAATTTAAATTTTATAATCAGTTAATATAGGTGGGGATGAAAAAACAGAAGTTGTCGTTATGTAGAGGTGGTAGTCCGCACAACGCACGAATGGCAGTTCCATTTTTTGTAATAAAAATAAAAAAAGGTATATGATGTTTAATAAAATATAATAATAAAATTAATTATATAATCAATACATATGTAATTATATAGTGATTGGAAAATTATATTTGGGATGGTAAGATAGAAAGGAAAAGAAGTTTGAAAAAAAAGTACTCACCTTGAAAACTTCAGTTGTCCCTTTGATGACTCCTTGGAAATGGGGATTTAAAGAAAATATTTTATTACCAGAGGCTCATAGAGGATGAATAGGGTTATAAATTAAGTATTATGGGTATATTTTCATGTGGAAACAAAATTTCTAGTGTGGTTATGAAGGGTTGGTGTGGGGTCCATTTTATAAGTCGTGCGAATGGAATTTTTTTAAATATTTTAACTTAATATAAAAAGAGAACATGTTTCACTTGTCATGAAGACTCAAAAATGGATAATAATGGATTGGGGTATGGTTTAAGGTCTATAATCCCACTATATTTCATTTTAAAAAAACATTAAATCATTTACTCTTTGACATTTCACTTCTACCATTTTTGGTTTTATCGTGGTCACTAATTTTTACATTAAGTAATTTTATTTTAATGATAAAAAATAAAATAGACCCTATAACAGAATTTCTACCTAATGATTCAAAATTAGAAATAAATTTTATCATATAAAATTCATGTGAGTAGGAAAAAAATTTAGCATTAACGCATGTAACTCATAAAAATCCCATTTCAATAAAAAGTGTATTTCTAAGCTTAAAATTTATTTATAGGCTAAAATTATCAACATATTTTATTTTCATGATATAAATTAGTTTATAATAAATAAAATAAATTTTAAATGTATTTATAATAAAACCAATACCAAATTTTACCAAAATAATATTTAATTAAAAGAAAAGACAAAAAAATTGTTTTTATTTGAATATATTACTTATGTTGTTAAACATAGGATTCATAAATTTATAATTTTATTTTGAAATATCTATTTTTATTCCTTAAAATATATTTTATTGTGAAAAAAATTATATGTTTTTATGTTGTACTTATTTATATAGTCATATATTCTACCATTTTAGTAAAAAATATATTCTTAACTATTCACCTAAAAATCAATTATTTCATAAGAATATCAAAAATTAACCCCGAGGTAATTTTGAAATTCAAAATTCAAAATTAAAGTTATTTTTATGGAATTAAAATTATAAAGTTTATATATTTACTTATTTAGATGAAAATAAAATATATATTGAATTTTTTTTATTAAAATATAACCATTTTAAACATCAAGAGTATATAAAATTATATCATATAATATTTTAAATAATTTAATTTTGACATAATACATTAAAAATATAAATATTAACTCTTATAGTAATGTTTTGATTGTGATTAATTTAATATAATACCCCCTTTTTATTGGTTCTTAGAAAGGCTCCATTTTTTATAAATAAAAATCAAATAAAATTAAGAATATATAATTATTTTAGTTTTAAATTATCATATTATATAAATATTATAATATTATTAATTTAATTTAAATATTTCATGGTTTTTTAGTCTAGTTTTGTTTTAGTTTTTTTTTGGGACGTAAGCTATCGATGATATTATTCATTTAAAGGATCTAAAATCTAAGATCATTACATACTAAGTGGACTATTATCAAAGAGATTATAGAAAAAACATAAGAGGTTTTCCCTTGGTCTGAAATCAGCTAGCCACTGACCCCTATATAGATGTTCTATGGGATATCAGGTACTTGATTGGGGTAAATCGGGTACTCAATGGCTTCCTATTGTGTTTATTTAAATTTTAATTAAAAATAATTGGATTGTTTAAGGAAATAATTAACAATCAATTATCCCCCTCTCCCAAGTAGAATGATTATACCCCCCACCTTATATCATGTTCTTACCTTCATATGAAAATATCTCTTTTGGGTGTTATTTGACTCACTAGTCATTTGAATTGTTGGGTCTCTAGAGGAAATTCTAACATTCTTCTTTACTCTCTTATGTTTTCCTATCAATTATTTTTTATTCATCATAAAAATCCATAAAATTGGGGGGAATTTAATTTATGAATTTATATTGAGTAATCCTAATTCATACAATAATACTAGATGAGTGGGATTTTATGACTTTATGATTAGTTCACTTTATGTTCTTACTCTATTTTATTTGATATTGATTTATAATATGATATTTTTGTGAAGGTGAGATTATTATATTAACAAATAATTGTACTAAATGTGGTTTACTTGATTTTTGGGTGGTGGTTATAAGTATCAATCTTGTGATATTTCATTTAATGATTATTCATTATGCACAGGGTCACTGATAATTATCTCACATTGGTAAAGTATCAGGATACATAAACAATCAAACTTGATAGGGGTTCATTTGCTTATAATTTAAATTATTATTCCTTTTTTATGTCTCCTTGATCATTATTTTTGATTTTATATTTACATATGTATTATTATAGTGGTAAATTTTCATTATTATGGGACTTCAGTATCATTAGTTCCCACTTCAGAGTGATCCTTTTGTGATGGGTGTTTATTTGTGATTTTAATCCATTCTAAAGGGAGATTGGAAATTGTATTTCTATTCTAAGTGAAAAATGATTATTGAATGGGTATCTAAGTGACTAAATTGGTTCATTTGAACCATTTTCAAGGTTTATAACATATTCACCATATATATGAGCTTATTTTTTTCTTTTTCTTTTTTATCCATTTTTACCATTCACTATTGTATTGATTATATTTATTTGAAATTTATGTTCTGTTTTGTTTATGATTTAGTTATTGGTGATGTTTAATTCAACCATGTTTAAATTTATGATATTAGTGATTATTAATTTAACTTTTCAATGATTATGACATGTTTATCACCTATTCTCCTTATTTTTTATATTATGATGATAACCCCATTAAACTTACATTGTACATATAATTATTATTGATTCACCATATTATAGTGTGTGTTATTAACCTTCCACCTTGATTAGTTTTCTATAGTTATTTCAGGCCACCTTTAGAGGCATTTTACTTTGTATATTTCTCACATAATTTACATTATCTTTGGTGGTTTTTTAGATTCATGGTTAGGGATTATATTTGGGGAAAGGTCCATATAGTTGAGTTGTGAGTATGATTGATAGTAGGATTGGGGGACAGAACCGATAAAAATACATAAAACCATAATTTAGTACATTAATTCATTATTTTATATATTTTGGATTCTTTTTGTATACAATCTACCCATATGGTGATATTTAAGTTGATTTATATACTATATGACATTACATTGGGTTTTTATTGTTATGGAATGTGATTTGTTATCATGGTAAGTTGATCTCTATAATTTTTATATTATACTACCCATTATAAATGAAACTTAATAACTAATATTGATGTTACTTTTTTTTATCTAATATATTTTATTGTATTCTTACATATTTCAACAATCTTCTCTGGTAGTTAGTAGTCTTTTACATATTGTGGGGTGTGATTTGGGTCACCAGGCACAACCAGCTCAACAATATTCAAGCTAAGTAGACTGGTGATGCTATAAAGTTATATCAAATCCATTGTCTTATATTGTATTACTACTTAAAATAAGGTAATTATAGATAATAATTCTTGTAAATAAGGATAAAGCATATGAATTTCAATATTTAACACCTCTGTAGGGAGATTCTATGTTTCTAGTATTCTAAATTGTTGTTTTTGGTTTTAAGATTTTATGTTTTTGATGATTTTTAAGTAATATGGACTATTCTTTACTATTTATTATTTTACTCTTAGTTTGTAGAATATATATGTAATGTGTTCATATATATTATTCAATATATAGTAATCCAATAGAATTTGTATAATTTTATATGTTTTATATCCTAGTTACAAAATGGTCTTTGGTTATCAAATGTATCAATAATATATTACATAGTGTTTTTCTTAAATTTGTTATTAGTTTCATTTTAAAGTGTTTATCATATTGTTACATTTTTGATATGTTAATATTATATGATAAATATTTATTCGAATATTATATATTATGTTCCTAATAATAATATATGGTAAATTTGGATAGGTAAGTCCTAAGTGGTATGAGACACTCATGTGTTTAGGTGAGTATAGAGTTGTGAAACATGTTTATTGTTACTCTTTCTCCTGGTATATAATATCAAGAACCATGGAAGATATATTTAGAGTCATGAATTTGTTATTTCTTTTATATTTCATGATGGTGAAGACTAATAAAGAAATAGGTGGACATAGGTGAGAATACTCCCACCAATAGTGGCATTAGAACCTATCGTCCACTAGGACATTTTATTGATGAGAAACCCAAGGTTTTATTATTTTCTTTTTTTAATATATGGTTCATAAGTCACTAAAATATGATTCATCCTTATCTAATTTAATAATGGATATTTAGTTGATATATTCACCATTTATTCTATATAAGTGTTATTCTCATGATATTGTGTTTTGGATTGAGTTTCACCAAAGAATATTTGATCTGATCAAGACCCCCACTAGGTGGAAAGTGAAGATGTTGATGTACATGCTTCATATACTCACAAATCACTAGTTAGAGGTGAAATTCTAGAATGGGTGGTAAGAGGGACTCTCTAAGATGAATATAGATTCCAAATTTTTTGATAAATTACTTCCTAAAAACTTAAATTGGGGAAAAGATCAAGAGTTTATACACTTAGTCTAGGGAGTCATGTAATGGGATGAGTTAGTAAGAGTCAGGTTTATTGAGTATTCACTAATGTATAGTATTATGTTTTTTATGAAAATTTTTATTTCATATATCTTTTGTATAGATAATGAATAAATCCTTCATAACTTAGAGTTTCCATATCAAGGACTTTGTATATGAGTAGGTGAATTAATCTATTGGAACTAGGTATGGGTTTCTGATTAGATGGAATAGTATATTTAGTATTTCCTACCTGAAAGTTAATAATGAAGTCTCTCGTGGTGTTGGTTCATCTCTTCACCAATATGAAAGGGAATATCTTGAGTTCTATCAGTAATTTGATTAGGTAAACTTCAATGGGATCATGATAAACCACTGAAGGTGTTTTATTCTTATAGGTAGACAGGGAACATGCAAATATTTTTTAGGAGTAAACTGAAGCTAGGAGGTGGGGATGGATTTGGCCAGACACAGGATCTATATTTGGCTAGGGATATCACCTTAGAGTGGTATTTGGAGTTATTTTAGGAATTTAGGATATGGAGGTGGATATGATTCCTAACAAAAAGGTAAATAGAGGTTGTATGTTTGTATCCCTTAGGGTATCCATGTGGTGGGAGTTCGGGCTTGGGGTTTTGGCTCAGGCTTTTTTTTCCTTGAGTTGGATCATCTTTAAGGTATCAAGGATCCATTGAATATACAAGGTATGAATTTAGCAATATCCACCCCAACCCAAAATTTTATTTTTTATATTCTTGACACACTTCATCATTTATACATAGTTGGTTTATGATGTGGATTTTATTTTTATAGTGTATTTGATGGGGTGATGATAATTAATACATCCTTAAAGAATCTATTTGAGGATATTTAGATATTTTTTGGATGTACTATCATGACTAGAGGTTATTTTTATTACTAGGATTTCCTTTTATCATAGATTAATAATTTTGATGTGATCAATGGTATGGGATGGATGAATAAATATTGAGCACACATTAGCCATTATCATAGTCATGTCTCTTCCATATACCCTTTGGGAAATTTTTATACCATTATTGGGGAGTGGGACTTTCATGTGCTCTATTTGGGACCTGATAATATCTGAAAAGTTGTGATTATAAATTCATACATAATTAGGGTTATAAGGTATTTGGTGGAGATGTACCAATTAATTATTAATCTATTAATTGATTAGTTTCATGAAATAATTCTTGAGGAATTATTAGGGTTTATAATTGATATATATGTACATTTTTCAACCTATCTAGTATTATATATGGAGATCAAAACTATTATAATACATTTAATTGATATAGTTGAGTTAAAAGAGTTGAAGTTCTAATTGGAGGATTTTGACATGAAGGTTTTTATTCACCAAAGAACATCACCATGAGGTTAACCCATTTTTTTCAATATGGGAGATGATAGTTTATTATTTTTGATGGATTAATAAAGTTTGAATTAGGTGGTAATAAAAAACCGGTATCCTTTCCCCCATATTGATGGTATTTTTAATCAAATGAGGGGAGAAAAGTGGCACTCTATGGTTAATCTAATGTCGATATATCTAATGATAGTAATATTTTCTAAAAATATTATTTAAATTTCATTATTAACTCACTTATATTTTGTAATTTAAATGTAGATTCAACAAATTCTCAATGATTTAAAATAAATTGAAATTTAAAATGATAAATGGATTAAAATTATAATTTTTATAGATTTAATAATGTTTAATTTTTACAAAAAAACAACATTTATTTTTATTTGTTCCTATTTATATGAATGGTTTATAGGATTATCTTATATGAAAATGATGGTAAAAAATAATACATTTGAGAAACAATTACATTATTTAATTCCTCAAAGAAGAAAACCTATAAAGTGGATTAACCATTTTTTGGTTAGGTAACCATGGGACATAAGAACTATTGGGGAGTGATAAAGGTCGAACAATAGTAAGTAAAGACGTCAAGAAAAGGATTTAAATCAATGGGTTTTATCATGGGAAAGTATTCAAGGGGAAGGAGTTGGAGTCTGACAACTCTGTATGGGGTGATCATTTCCAATTGGATTGGAACTCAGCTTGACTAAGATTATAAATAAGTACTCTATCCATGGAAACAAATTATGGTGGATAAATTATTTCATGTATTCAAAAGGATAATCAATATACAGACACATGACAAAAGTATATGAAAATAAAGAAATTATAGAACACTAAGAACCCATGCGGCATGGGGTAGTGTCATTTGAATAGATGAAAAGAGTTAATAATTATATAAAGTGGTTCACATCCCATTAATTGTTCTAATATAGAAAATTCATTTATTTCTATTTTTTAAAAATATTTAAAATTCTTGGGGATTGTCATCATTGTTTTTTTGCACCTGCAACTCATAGGAACAACACCTCCATGTTAACTAACTCACCCAAGACCTTATATAAATCATTTTAAACACTAAAAAAGGATTATATACACTCTAAATGATGTAATAGCACTCGAGATGTTTATGTCTGGTAGTATGATCAACCAAAAAGATAATTATAGGTCATTCATGAAAATTAACCCATTTATCCCCCCCATACCTACAAATATGGTAATGGATGAATGAAGGTCACACATGGCATTCAACCACACTGATCAAATGAAAAATCTATTAAATGTTATAAGAGAATCATTATGGGTAATCTAAAATTTATTTATGAAGATACGTGCTTTTATATAGAAACATTAACCCAGTATTCCATGTTATATGGAGTTTAATAGGAAGACCTTGTTTGGATTCTATTTCCAATAAATTGAATGTGAAGTTCTCAGTTCCCAATTTTAGTTCAAATGGACACTTGATATTTTCTATTTTGGATATGTATATTGGGTAGTGATTTTTCCATTATTATTATTTTCTGAAATTATTCATTTTTTATTTTCATTAGTATCATACTTTTTTATATTTTAATGTTGTTATTAAAATATTTAAATTTTTTGGATTTTATGTTTTTTAAGGGAATGATTTTTTGGAATCCACCTAGGTTGGAATGGATATGTATGTTCACTAGCGTACATGTCTATTCACTATCTAATGATATATGGTCTATTTATTTAATTAAGTACGATCCAATGGATATTATTAAATTTAGAAAATGAATGCCTTTCAAGGAATAGTATCAGCCCAATTCAATGTGGTATGATTCCTTATCCAAATGAATGGTTCCATGCCTATAAAATAGAGTCTCCATTGGATGGGAAAATTGATTCCAACAATTCCCATGATCTATAGTAGTTTTTATAAATTTATATTCCTCTAAAATTCATAAATAAACATCAATAGAATTTTTTTATGTATAAACCATTCCTTTTATTAATGTACTATTTCCAATATTTCTTTATAAGATACTATCCACATAGTACAAGTGTAGATAAATGAGACACAATTTTATCTGAGTTAGAATTCATTGTAATCCCATTATACTGCTGATTTGGTGTTTTAGAATCTACTCTTAAGTGGAGAGACAATGTTGTGTGCCTCTATGAGAACCTTCTACTGTCATGGAAGAAATTTTCATTTATATACCAAATAATATATCCCCAAAAAACATAATTATATATTTTATCAACATGTATATAGTTATTCTCATAAATATAATGGAAATAGATAAATTCAATGGAAATAATTTCAAGAGGTGGAAAATGAGTAAGAACTAGCTACTTGAAACTCTCAATGTTTTTTATATGTTATTAACTATGGAGCCCCCCACATCATTGAGGATGTGGTGTGAAATAAATTCTTAGTAAGAAATTTTATTTCATACAATTAGTAGATTATATTTTTATTATAGATGAATTATATTAAATAAAATTCATCTTACAACACCTTAATAAAAATAAGATGAACAAGGATGATTCCATAATTTTTGCATATATTATCAATAATCCCCTACCCCTTCATGTAAGAATGTTAAATGTTATCTAAATAATGAGATGGAATATCTTTACCTCATTTAGTTTCTCTACTACCTACAATTTTAGGAGGAATATAAATTCCATAAGGAGAAAAATGAGCCTAATCATGATAAAGCTAAGGTTCTCGTTATAGAGGGGTTGGGAATTTATGGGCTCCCAAATGGGAAAAAACACCAAACCTTCCATCAAAAGGAAAGGTAAAATTCATGAAGTAGAAATACACATGAAACTTATCTGTGAATCTAAGACACTTAAAATGATACTTTCATCTCTATGAGAGGAATAATGGAAACAATAGTACTATTAAGGATCAATTTATAGTCGTGATATCTAAATTTAATGTTCTTGAGGATAACTATTCTTGTTGGACCAATTCTGAAGATACATGACATGTGTGAAATAACAAATATCTCTTCATGTAGATGGAATCAATTAGTGATGGGGTGTTTATCTATATAGGGAACTCAATAATCATAATAACACATAGAAATGTAGTGGATTATCATGAGTTTACCTTGAAAAAGATCTTCACCTTAAATGATTTCTTGTATGTGCATGAATTTCATAATAACTTAATCTTTTGGAGCATGATAAACAAGCGTGGGTTTAATCTTGTATTTGAGGAAGATAAATTTATTTTATACAAGGGTAGAATTTTTATTAGAAGGGTTCACTTATATAATTTATTATTAAAATTAAATATAATTATAAAATTTCCATACATGTTAGAGCATTTTGATTTATACCATAATTTTTTTGGTAACATAACTTTTAATAAAATTCATGACATATAAAAAATTGAATTATTACCTATCATGTATAAAAATGATCGTAAATATGTGACTTAAATGAAAACTAAAATAGTTAGGAAATATTTTCCCACTACATAAAGGAAAATTAATATATTTAAATTAATGCATAGTGATGTATGTGATTTTCATGATACATCTACCATAGGTAATAAAAAGTACTTTATAACTTTTTATATTATTATTCATGATTTTTAAATGTCTATATTTTATATGATAATGTTGAAGTTATAGATAAATTTACAATCTATATTTATTAGGATAAAAACCAATGTGGGCTTATAATTAAAATTCCAATGATCTAATGTGGGAAGAAAATACTATAGACCTTAATTATATGAAATAATTGTGATCATATATGAAGTGAAAGCTCCCTATACACCAAAACTAAATAGTTTAGTTGAGATAAAGAATATAATATTAATGGAAATTGTTAATTCTATGATGTCTATCTTGGTTCTCTCAAAATTATTTTTGGGTGAGTGATTATTAATTACATGTCACATATTAAATACACTTCCCACACAAGGGAAGGATAAGAATATATATGAATTATGTAATCATAGGAATCCAAACCTAAATTGATCCTTAAATGTTGAAATGGGATCTATAATCAAGAAAATTCAATTTAGAGATCAATACTATAAGAAATCACTTTATAAGGAATCCATAAATGTTGAAATGGGATATATAATCATGAATAATACTTTTATATTGGTTTCACTTTCTCATAGTTCACAAAAAATATTTTTTAAGTGGTTATTTATAATAAAACAAATAGTTGGTGGTACAATTGAAATATATAGAGCCAGTTTGGTAGCCAATGGATTTAAAAAAATGGGAAGGAATTAGATATTTTGATACTTATGAACTCATGGCTTATAATACATCTATTATAATTCACCCCATGTTAGATTCCATATATAATGTGTAAATTCACCAAATGGATGTTAAAACATCATTCATAAATGTTAAATTTGATGAATAAATATATATAGAACAACCATAAGGATTCATAGAACCAATTAAATAAAATAAGGTTTTTAATTTTTTTATTATCCCTATATGATCTAAAATAAGCTTTAAAATAATGTAATGAAAAATTTAATGATGTAATTTTATCAGATTTGTTTATAGTTTTACAAGATAATAAATGTTTTTATATTAGGTTCCATAATAATCATGTTTTTTTTTTGTTTTTTTTCTGGTGAAATGTTAATATTTTGAATTGATATGAATCATGTAAATGAGGATAATTTGGTCTTATCTAGAAAAATTTAAATAAAAATATTAGGAGAATAGAATGATAATTTTGGAATAAAAATTGTTTGGTATAAGAATTTTATTCTAAATTCTAAATCTATTTATACTGAAATAATATTTAATAGGCTTGAAAACATTTATTTCCTACCAGTTTCTAACCCATATGATTCTGGGATTTAAATACTACTATGTCCTTATAGGGAAGTTTCTCAATTAGAATTTATGAGAGTTATCTGGTGTGAAATGTATGTCATAACATGCATATGACCTGATATTTCATATGTAGTTGGAATGTTTTTCAGGTATACAAGTAATATATATTATACATAATGGGATGTGGTTAAAAGGTTACTAAAGTGTATTATGGGTATTATAGATTAGTATATATGTTATATTTGAAATACAAGGTTATTGTAAAGGTTTTATAATTTAAGTTAGATTACTAATATGGAGGATCACTCTTCAACAGGTGTTTAGATTTTTACACTTGTAGGTGGAGTGATCTCTTAGTGATCGAAGATAAAAAATTGTATAATAGACTCTATTATGGCTTCTGAGTTTTATAGAATGTTGAGAAATAAGTGTATTTTCTTATATCTCTTTTATCAGGTTTCCCATTATGCCACATGCCTATGTATTTTTTTATACATTTTGATAGTCAAAAAATACTGGATAGGGATTATAGAAATACTTATATTGTAAAATAAAGACACATTGGACATAGATATAACTATGTAAGGCAGTTTATACAGGAGGGTTCCATAACAATGTAATTTGTTAGATCAACCTGAAATTTTATATATCCACTAAGAAAGGGACTTTCAAGGGATTTTTTATAAAAAAAACATCCTTAGTGATGCATTAATGTCCTTTTCGAAAATCCATCAATGACCCCAACATGATAACTTTTCATGTATAAGTTCAATATCGAAAATTACATCATATGTATGAAGGAAACAAAAAATATATATTACATCCTAGAAAATGGTTTTTGGTTCTAAATAATAAAAAAAAAGTGAGTTTTAAAAACTCTTAATGAACCAAGGTTTACAAAAAAGTATTGAAACATGGGAACACTGTTTGGTTCACCAATGAGAATGAAGGAGTGGAGATGATCTAAAGATCTTATGACTTTGGGTCACAAATATTTATAAAAGGATAAGTGATAAATGGCTATAATGGTGTCTTGGAGTATATTATAAACTATGGAATTTGGTCAAACTTGTATAGGATGAATATAGTTGATAAGAATAGATACATGTTCAAGTTAATGTTCATATGTTTCTCTATTAATCATTGAATTGTATCAGATATATAAATGATCAAATCGTGAGATAAATCTATTTAGGAATATTCTTTGAAAGAGATTATGATGATTGATTTTTAGAAGGTTTTTTTAAATATTTTATAATAGTGGTGGATTTTTATATTTTAAAATGATTTTTAAAATATTTAAATTGTTTTTTTATATATATTTTTTAATGTAAGGATTCGTTGGAACCACACAACGGTTTTAATGGATATTTATATTCACTATAAAACATTACTATTCACAATAGGTTGTGATCTAGGCCACATCCTTAACCAGGCTCAATCTAATAGGTAAGATTAAATCTAGAAAGGATAGGTACTTCTAGAAAAGGTATCAACCAAATTCAAAGGAGTATGATGCCTTATACAAATGGTCACTTCTATTCCTATAAAATGTATTCCTCATTGGTCATGAAAATTTATTCGAACCATTCTAAATAACTCCAATCCTTCCAATAAATTGAGATTAATATAAAATCCTTCAACAATAATTAGAAAATATTTTTGGTGGAATAAATAAAACCATTTTATTACTCTATTGTTTAAAAATTTCCATAAAGGTATACTCTCCACTTAGGAAAACTATCGAGTATTGATGTACTATCTTATCATAAATAGGAATTGACTACAACCCATTGTACAACTAATTTGATGGGGAATAATCTAATCTTATAGAGAGTGAAAAAAAACATGTCTCTGTGAGATCCTTATACTATCATCCATGAAAATATATTCATTTACCAATTGATGTATCCCCAATATCCTTCGTTAGTTATCTTCTACACTATCCTCATTATTCTCACATTTATTCTCAAACTATATTATTGGACCCTCTATGATATAATGTTTTTCGTAATCACAAATAATGCCAATCTACAAATTCTATTATTTCATTTAATTTAATATCTCTATGTGGATCAATTATGTCATACTGAACACTATATTTCAATAACTCAATAAACTATATTTTTGCTTCAATATATTTACAAGTTTATATTTCCATGTATTTATGGATTTCACATAATCTAGTAGTGATCAATGTAGGACAGACACTTCAAAAGTCTCTCAGAGTTTGTAGCACTGTTAGTTCAATCAACACACTGATGATCAAAACACCATTGGACGACACATAGATGATTGACAGACAGATGGACAACACACCGATGATTGATACACTGATGATCAACACACCAATGGATGACACACTGATGATCGACACACCGATGGATGACATAACAATGATCAACACACCAATGATCAATACACCGATGGATGACACACTAATGATCGAATCATCGATGGAAGACACACCGATGATGACAGACCAATGTTGACAGACTGATGCTGGAAGACCGTTGATGACAGACCGATAGCACAAATGACTCATCGATACTCTAAGTCACTGATACCAATGGAAATAACTCACCAATAATTAGGGTCACTGATGTTGATAGATCGATGCTTATAGACTGATGCTGACAGATCGATGATGACAGACCGATGCATATGAGTCACCTATACTTATGACTCACTGATAGTTATAAATACTGTTTAAAATTTATTAATTAAAATTTATTTCTAACAGTCATATTTATACAAATTAATTTTTTTGACATTATTTAATGTTGTATGTAGGACTATTTTTAGACAGTACGAGGTACATGCATGTGAGGAGATCTTCATGCCTACTGGACCTTGAAGTATAAAAGGATTACAAACTAAACTGTGCATAGTGTGTGTGATATATAGAATAGGCGAATCTAAGAAATAGTGAAAATAGAAGAACTCAAAAGCTATATTCATAATTCCAATAACTTGAAGCAAGAGTACACAATGAGTTTAATAAGAGAATCAAGAATGTGCTAAATTTATCTAAACATACTAACATCAAAGAGATGAAATTTTTACACCTAAACCTAGAGTACTGAGACTGCGATGCTCTGTTATAAATCCATCTTCTAGAATAGGACTCGAATATCATTTTCTCTACTTCAATCTAGTCCAGAGATTCACTGCATAATACAAAAAGACTTCTTAACTCTATTCCTCATCTATATCTTTATTGTGTTCTTTTGTTTAATTTTTGATCAGTGTGTGTATTTTTCTGTTACACACACATTATCTCATGTGTATAACTGGAGGATACTCAATATCCTCACACTCACTTCCTTTTTGCTCTTGTATCCCATGATGAATAGTGGAATGAATCAAGTGTAATTTCTTTTGTTTTTCCCACAAATAAATGTGGTAGAGGTCAATTGTGACCTAGATATCCTTGTGTGTTGTTGTAAACCCTGATCCAGGGTGTGGATCCAATAGTTTATTAATATAAAATACTTAGTTGTAGGTGATCACCAAGTGGAGAGGACTAAGTATCAGCTTGATTCTAAACCACTTGTTTTTATCCGAGGTGTATTTATCTTTTAGTTTAATTAGATCTATGTTTATTTTATTTCAAATAAAACTAAATTGATCTTTGATAGTTAGTTTAGAAATTTTTTATATCTCTTTTGAATTAGAATATTAGTTTCAAAAGTTTGACTAATCTTTAGGTTGTTAAAGGTGAGAACTATCAATCTTCTGAGAAATTAATTGAACATTCAGGACTTTTATAAATTCACTACAAAATGAAATTGATTATATTTTAATTGGGTGATATCGTTCAATGAACCTTTGTAATTGAAATTTTTTTAGATACTCAATTCACCCCCCCCCCCCTCTTTTTTAATCTACTCTGACCAACATTTTGTATCAGAGGCATAAAATTTATTTTCGGTTTTCAAATATTTTCAATTGTGATTATAATTGTTTTTCAAAGATCTTAAAATTTCTATTATTTCTAAATTTTTATCTCTTTGAAATTATCTTAAAATTTATATTGTGGATAATAGATTAGAAGGGGATGTTACCAATAGGCCACCTTTATTTAATGTAACTAACTATGCTCAGTGGAAGATTAAAATGAAAATACATCTAGAAATCATGGGTTTTGAAATCGGAACTGCTATTTAAAGTAAATATGCAATTCCTAAAACTACTAGAAACACTTGGGATGAACCTACCCAGAATTCTAATTACAATAATTATAAAGAAATGAATGCTTTGTACTGTGCACTCAAAGATGAAGAGTTTAATTGTATTTCTACTTGTAAGACTGCACATGAGATTTGGGACACTGTCTATTTCTTATGAGGGAACATCTAATGTTAAAGAAATGGGATTAAATACTTATACTATTAAATATGACAACTTCAGAGTGAATCCTAAAAAATCTATTTCTTATATGTATCTCAGGTTAAATGAAATATTGAATAACATGATTTCCTTAGGAAGAGAAGTTATAGATAAAGATCATATTATAAGGATTCTACGATGCTTACCAGAAAGATGGAGAGGGACTTCTATATCTATTAGAGAATTGTGCAACTTTGATAAGATTCCAGTGAAAGAATTTATTGGAAAATTAATGATGTATGAAGAGGAGTTGAAGGGAAATCAAGAAGAGGATGAACCAAAATGAAATTTTGTAGCCTTCAAGACTACTGAATCTAAAAGTAAAGACAAGTAGAAAGTTTAAGCTATTGTTGAAAGCTCCAGTAGTGAAGAATCAGCTTCATATTGTGATGAAGAAATGGCCCAGTTGTCTAGAATATTCAAGAAATTTTATAGGAAAAATAAGTTTTCCATAAATCCCAATTACAATGGAAAGTATGATAATAAGGGAAACTAAAAAAGGGATTGGATGAGAAATGATAAATCAGAAGAGATAATTTTCTATGAATGTAAAATTAAAGTACATATCAAGGTTGACTGTCCAAAGATGAAATGCAAGAAGAAGTATTAAAATAAGGATGGGAATTATAAGAAATCAATGAAGTCCATCTAGAGTGCCTCTAAGGACAGCTCCAGTGAATCTGCTTCATCTCATAATGAGAATGAGGATATGTATAATTTGTGTTTTATGACAAACACAACTTAGGTAACAATAGAATCTCATGTATATAATTCTTTTTATTCTGAAAAAGAAAGTTAGTCTGAGAATATGAAAAATGTTGATTTATTTGAATATTTCAACATTATAGAAGAAACATGAAATGAGTTAAAAGATAAGTATAAATCTCTAAATTAATATCATGCTCTTACTGTGACTGTTAAATTTGAACTTACAACTGAAAAAGATAAAGATTCTCAACTGCTCAAGGAAAATAATGAGTTAAAAAAAATTAATGATTAATTGAAGGTGGACATATAAAAGTTTACCATTAGAAAACATACCCTTACTCAAATTCTTGGGAAACAAATAGCTTCTAATTATACTTATGGGATAGTATATCAACCAGATCAATGGAATTTATCCAAACCACATTTTTTAACCAAATCTGGAAAATCTGCTTCTTTCTTCAAAAATGAGAATATTACTACAAGTTCTAGTTCCAAGAATTCTTTTATTGCGTTAAATTCTTCAGGACCAAATAGATTTAATCTTTCAAACACTCTATATTCTGCATATAGGACGTCCATAATACAATTGTGGATTCCTAAAGCTGGTATTATTAATATATGTGGACCCAGAAAAATATGAGTACCAAAATCATTTCTTGGATGAACTATTTTGTAGGAAAACTACCTAAAGATATCATGTTTAAATCTATGGTACTTGAATAGTGGGTGTTCATGACATATAATAGGGGACTATTCATGCTTTAAAAGTCTTATCAAGATTAATGGAGGACATGTCACTTTTGGTGACAATGGTAATGGAAAAACCATCGGTCTTGGGAAGATTGGTAACCCTAACTCTATTTCAATTTCCAAAGTAAATTATGGTGATGGATTAAAGTATTACCTTACTAGCATATATCAATTTTTTTATTATGGATTTAATGTAAAATTTAAAAATGATTCATTCCATGTTTTTATGCCAAAAATAACTTAATATTTACTACTCTTAGAAATGATAATGTATATGAAATAAATCTTGACATACTAGCCTTACAGGATGTTTCTTGTCTAAATGGATTTCACAAAGAGTCTTGGATTTGGCATAGAAGACTTGGACATTTAAATATATACTCTTTTAAGAAGTTAACTCAAAAAGTCTTAGATAAAGATCTACCCAAATTAGAGTTTCCAGAAAATAATGTGTTCAATACTTGTCAAAAAGGAAAGCAACATAAAATCTACTTCAAACCAAGGAAAGAAGTAAACTAATTATCAACCTCTTGAGTTGGTTCACATGGATTTTTTTGGAACATCTAGATTTTGTAGTATCAATGGGAGTAATCATGTTTATGTCCTTGTAAATGATTTCTCAAGGTATATCTGGACCTTTTTTTAGCTCACAAGAGTGAAGCTTGTTCTCACTTTACCAAGTATTATAGGACTATAGAAAATCAAAGTGGACTTAAGATTAAATCCATATGAAGTGATCATGTCCATGAGTTTGAAAATCAATATTTTTAATCCTTTTTTCACAAAATGGATATAATCATGGATTCTCTTCCCCTAGGACACCTCAACAAAATCATGTGGTAGAAAGAATAAATAGAACCCTATAGGAAATTTTCCAAACTATACTTAATGAATTTGACCTACCAATTTATTTCTGGGATGAAGTTGTTAATACAGCTTGTTACATTATAAATAGAGTCTCAATCAGACCCATCCTTAAGAAAACTCTTTATGAGTTGTAGAAGAATAGGAAACCCAAATTAAGTTATTTTAAAGTGTTTGTATGTAAAGTTTATATTCTGAACACTAATGACAATTTAGATGCATTTTACCCCAAAATTTATGAAGGGATATTTCTTAGATATTCTACATCAAGAAAAACCTATAGAGTCTTTAATAAAAAAACAAAGTGTGTGGAGGAATTTGTACATGTCAAGTTTGATGAAATAGATCCATATGAGCCTAATACCTCACTAGAAAATATTTAAGAGGATATTTCCAATCTTGATATTAATGATAAAACCTCAAATAATCATATTAAGGAATCTATGAAGACTCCCAGTTTTGGAAATTATTCATATCCTAGCCATAATGAACCGGATCAAAATAAAAAACCTGAAATAACCAGTCCTACTTTTACTAGACCAACTAGGACAATTAAAAATCATCCCTTAGATGTTATTGTTTAATATTTAGATAGAGGAACGCAAACTAGATTTTCCCTGAGAAACCTGGTTGAACATCAAGAATTCTTGTCACAACATGAACCTAAAAATATAAATGGTGAAATCAATGATGAATTTTGGGTAATTTCCATACAAGAAGAACTTAACCAGTTTGAAAGAAAAAAAATTTGGAAACTTTTAGATAGACTAAAAGATATTTTGACTATAGGAAGAAAAAGGTTGTTTAGAAATAAAGTGGATGAAACTGGAAATATAGTTAGAAACAAATCTAGGTTGTTTTCACAAGGATATAATCCAGAAGAAGGAATTGATTATGAAGAAACCTTTTCACCAGTATCTAGTAATAAATCTATTAGAATCTTACTTTGCTATGCAGCACACTTGGATTTTAAGATTTATCAAATGGATGTCAAAAGTTTATTCTTAAATGGTTATATAATTGAGAATTTTTTTTGTTGAACAACCCCCAGCTTTTACCAATACACATTTTCCAAATCAAGTGTTCAAATTCTCTAATTCTTTATATGGTTTGAAACAAGATCCAAGAGCTTGGTATGAATGATTAAGTAATTTTCTTATTTCTAAAGGCTTTAAAAAAGTACTTGCAGATCCTACTTTTTTTATAAAAATAATTTCAAAAGAAGTTTTAATATATCAAATATATGTATATGATATTATCTTTGGATCTTCTAAAAATTCTTGATGTAATGATTTTTCTAATATAATGCAAAGTGAGTTTGAAATGAGTTTGATGGGTGAACTTAAATATTTTCTTGGATTTAATATATTTCAAAATGAAGAAGTTATTATTATAAAACAAAGTAAGTATAGTAAATATATTTTGAAAAGATATGTCCTTGATTGCATTAATTCTAGTGAAACCCCTATGAGTTCCACATGTATGTTAGATCATGATGAAAATAGAAAGTCCTTTGATCAAACTACATAGAGAGGAATGATTGGGAGTTTACTGTACTTAACTGCTAGAAGGTCTAATATTATGTTTAGTGTGTGTATGTGTTCAAGATTTCAAGAAAACCCAAAAGAGTCGCATTAAAATGTTGTTAAAATATTTTTCAAGTACCTCAAGTATACAACTAATTTAGGACTGTTTTATCCTAAAGGATAAGCTTTGGATTTAGTTAGTTATTCATATGTTAACATTTGTGGATGTAATTTAGATAGAAAAAGTACCTCTGGAACATGTCACTTTTGGAGAAAGTCTCTAATATCATGGCGTAGTAAAAAAGAAAAACCCAGTTACATTATCAACTACGGAAGCAGAGTACATTGCTGCTGGTAGTTACTGTGCACAAATTTTGTGGATGAAACACACTTTATTAGACTATAGATTTCAATTTAGAAATATCCCCATAAACTGTGACAACACAAGTTCTATTAATATTTCTAAGAATCCAATTTATCATTCTATAAAAAAACATATGGATGTAAGACATTACTTTTTGAGATATCATTATCAAAAAGATGATATAACTCTTGAGTTTATTGGGACTGAGCATCAACTTGCTGACATATTTTCTAAACCCTTAATCTTTGATAGAATAAAATACATCATACATGAAGTATTAATGGTAAATCTCTAAAGTCCTATCAAACCTTTATTATCAGTGAAATTCATCTATGAAACTGATCAGTTAAACCGGTCTCTTGCGACCAATCTCGTGAAACTGGTCTTGTAAAACTGATTGTGTAAAACTAATTCCTTGAAGGAAATTTTTGTAATTCTATTTGTTTTAAGTAAAATGACACAATTTTATGTTCTTTTTTCCACTTTTCATTTCTTTTTATGCTTTATGATTTTATGATCCCTAAATGATAAACCGAATTCAATCCACTTTGACCTTTCACATTCCCTCTTCCATAAAACCTTCAACTCTTTGACACTCTATCTCTTGATGAATGACCTTTCAACTCTATTTGGACCCCATATTTAGAAATAGTAAGGATGAATTGCACGATGGAATATTTAAGGTAATCTCCATCAGCTAAGTGTCAGAAGGGTGAGTCCAGTGGTACTACAAATCCATATTTAGGAAGCTGAGTTGTTACAGTTGAGAAAGAAGTTTTTGCATAATGGATTTTGTTAAGAAGTTTACTTTTTATAAGGGTGCTAGAATTTCAAGGATGGCTATGCTGGTTCTCAAACAATGAAATACCATTTTATCCCCGTATTGTGCATGAGTTTTATCTCCACCTAAAGATATCTCGGGATGGAGCTGAGGAAGCAAAAATTAAGTCTGTAGTAAAGGGAAAGAAATTTATTTTTCTTCAAAGGAATGGGTTAAATGCTTGGAAATTTCTCATGAAGGTATCTATGCTGACTATCAGGGTAATATTCCACCTTCTTCTGATTTATTCTCATATGAGGATGCTCTAAAGGAGCTAACTGGAAATGAAGAATTGTGGAGAGATACTTCCAGTGAATTTGATAGAGAGGCAAGATTACTTTTTAATTTTAATCAACATCAAATATTCCCAAGGGAGATTTCTCTACTGTGAAGTATCAGGATGTATTCCTGATTTTCCTCTTGAAAAATAGGATAAAGGTGAATCTTTGTGGGTATCTAATGGTGCATATTTCTGATATGATAAAACCCTCCAATAAAGAAACATGCTTGTAATAACCTATGATGATCTCTATAATGAAAAAGAAATTGGGTTATGTGGAAGATGGAGATGAAATAATCAGTGCCTATATTGGTCTCTACCTTCAAAAAGATATTTTCAAGAGAATGAATATTTTCTAAAACCCATGGAATAAATGTTGGGTAGGATATGAGTAAAGACTATATGAGTAGTTCAATCTGATTGATGATCCTACCAGACCAAAGGATTGAGTTGATCTAGGCCTAAAACCAGGAGATAAAGCTATCTATTCAGATGAGGAAGCTAAGGCTGAGTTTCCAAGGGAAGAACAATCTAATTTTGATGAGAGGAGTAATCCTGATATTTCTGAAATTCTAAAAGACATGTATTATGGACCAGCAAGTCCACCTTTGAATTTACCCTTAAGGGAACCATTGTTAGGTGATGAGGATGTGGAAGAGACAGAAGTCCCTAGTGTGGAAGGATATGTAATTAAGTCAGATGAGGAGTCTGATTATGATGATGATGATGTAGATGATGAGTATGTCAGTTATTATTTAAAAGTGGGACATCAAGTAGTTGATAGATCTGGTGAGGAATCTGTACATGGAGCTGCAGATGGTGCTGATCATGTTGGATAGGAGGTTATTGATCATAGAGATATCGATAATGAGGACAGACCTCATCATCCTATTGTTGAAAATCAAGAAGTCATTTAGGGGATTAATGAAATTATGGCTCATTGTCATGAAGAAGAGGATGAGGATCAGGTGCCCCAGATTGAGTAAGTGCCTGGAGAAGTTGAAGTGGATGGATCACATGCAGAACCTCAAGTTCAGTTGGTACATGTGCCCAGAAATGTTATTTTTCCTAGAGGATAGGATGAAGATGAAGTTGTACCTAAGCCTTAGGGAAGAAGATTCAGGATTAACACTATTGAGTCAAGATATTTGACCTATACTCGAGAGTGGAATAAATATCTAGGATACATTTTATTTTGTTTAGAATATAACTCTAATGAGGAGATAGTATAACCTCCTCCTTCTCATCAAGTTCAAGCTGAAGCAGAACCTATTACACCTGCTTCACCAGGTGCACTTCTAGCAGATGTACCAGTAGCACAGCTAGTGCCTAGTGACTATGTCAATAAGTCTGATTTAGAGAAATTCAAAAATGATATATGTGAGTTAGTGAGAGCCTCAGTTAGATCCAAAAGTGAAGCCTCTACTTCAATGATTATTTCGTATATTGATGTTGTAAAAATTGAAAGGATGGTGATATAAGAGATTCAACCTAATCTCATTACCATAGTTAAATTATTCATTAGACATAGCACCTTATAGAGAGAAAAAGTAAGGAAAATGAGAAATGAGTTAAATTCTCTAACCACTAATTTCAAGACATCTTTTAGTGGTGTGATGGAAGTTCTTAGGAACTTAGTGATGCATATACTGAGTATAGATTAAAAGAAATTAAAAGAATATCTTGGAAAAATGATCACTAGTCTATCCAGTTCTTGAGGTGGGAGAGGTGATGTTCCTGATTTGGAATCTCTCAAGGCTATGATAAGAGAAGAACTCACGAATCTTCAAAGCGATTTAGAAAAGGAAACTCTTGAAAAGGTATATAGAAATACAGACCTAGTTTACAACATGGTAAGGCAGTTCATAAATGAAGCCTCTGCTGCTCAAAGAGATATTTGAGAGAATGTGGATAAGTAATTTACTAAGATCTATACCAAACATGAGCTCATCAATATCTTTAATTTCTTATCTGAATATCTCAAAATTCCTCTAGTAACAGAAGCCTTTAAGAATCAAGTGTAACAATTGAAGGAGTTTACCCCTCTACTGGATAAATTATTGGAGAATAAGGATGATTTCGAGAAATCCATGCAATATAGTGGTGAAATCATTAATTATTTCATCAAGATCCTTAATTCATATCTGTATGTTCAAGCTCAAGCAATTGTGGTTCCTCTTACTGCTTCCATTGGCACTACCTCTCGGCCTCCTACTCTAATGACTATCTCTCAGGACCTTTCTCATATTTGATCAGTCATTACTGAGCAATCTTAGAGCTTTGTGTTGTCAAAAGAAGACCAGACCATATAGAAAATGTCCCAACATGTGTTTCCATGCCTGGTGTTTTCTTCAGAACACCTCTTCCCACTTCCAAACCGAAACATTATAATCCTACTCATGATCCTTTAGATAATGTAAAAACACCTTAGAATCCAAACCCTTAATGGTGGATTGTGTATTTGATAAGGATTTTTCTTTTTATTTTGCTGGTTGTACACTTTTTACCCTTAATGGAAATCCTTTTTTTTCTTCACTATGTTTCTCATTTTCTTTATGTTATTTCTTTCTTCTTTCTCCTTCTATTGCACTTTTTTCTAATTTCAAAAGGGGGAGAAAGGTATAAGCATAAATTATTAATTTAAGGGGCAGAAACTTTGGCATAGACCACATGGCGTGCACTCACCATAATATATGTATAACTATATTTTCATTGATTCAATAATTGAGGGGGATTTTTGTTTTAAAAATACAAACAAGGAAAGTTTTAGTTATATTGAACAATCACATTTAGTGAGGTGTGATAATTAAAGTAATTACTTTTCATTAACATCACTTGTATTTCATAATTTGTGATTATCAAAAAGGGGGAGATTATTGGACCCTCTATGATATAATGGCTTTCATAATCAAAAATAATGTCAATATAAAGATTCTATTATTTCATGTCATTTAATATCTTTAAGTAGATCAATTATGTCATACTGAACATTATATTTCAATAAATTAATAAACTATATTTATGCTTCAACATATTTACAAGTGTATATTTCCATGTATTTATGGATGTCACTTAATCGAGTAGTGCTTTGTATAAGACAGACACTTCATAAGTCTCTCAGAGTCCCTAGCACCGTTAGTTCAATCGACACAATGATGATCGACACATTGGTGGATGACACACTAATGATCGACACACTAATGGAAAACACACCAATGATCGACACACTGATGTTCGAAACACCAATGGACGACACACCGATGATCGACACACCAATGGAAAACACACTGATGATCGACACGACGATGGACGACAGATCAATGATCAACAAACCGATGGACAACACATCGATGATCGACTCACTGATAGAAGACACACTGATGATGACATACCAATGCTAACAGACCGATGTTGATAGACTGTTGATGATAAACTGATGGCATAAAAGACTCCTCGATACTCTGATTCACTGATATCGATGGAAATAACTCACCGATACTCAGAGTCACCGATGCTGACATACCTATGCTTACAGACTGATGCTTATAGATTGATGCTAACAGACCGATGCATATGATTCACCGATACTAATGAATTACAGATAGTCATAAATATTGTTTCAAATTTATTAATTAAAATTTATTTCTAACAGTAAAATTTAGACAAATTAATGTTTTTGACATTATTTAAGGTTATCTGTAGGACTATCCATAGACAGTACGAGGTACATGCATGTGAGGAGATCTTAATGCCTGGTAGACCTTGAATTATAAAAGGATTGCAAGATAAACTGTGCATAGTGTGTGTGATATACAAAACAGAAGAATCTACAAATAGTGAAAATAGAAGAACTAAAAAGCTGTGTTCAAAATTCTAATAACTTGAAGCTAGAGTACACAAGGAGTTCAATAATACAAGAAAGAACATGCCAAATTTCTTTGAACATCCTAACATCGAATATTTTAACTTTTCACACCTTGAAGCTAGAGTACATAGACTGAGATACTCTGTTCTACATCCATATTCCAGAAGATTACTTGAATATCATTTTCTCTACTTCAATCTAGTCCATAGATTCAATACATAACACACAAAGGTTTCTTAAATCTATTCCTCACCTATATCTTTTTTGTGTTATTTTGTTTAATTTTCGATCAGTGTGTGTATTTGTCTATTAGACACACACATTGTCTCGTGTGCATAACTAGAGGATAATCAATATCCTCACACTCACTATCTTTTTTTCCTTGTGTCCCACATAGAATAGTGGAAGCAATCATGTGTGATCTGTTTGTTATTTTTCCCATGAATAACTATGGTAGAGGTCAATTGTGACCTGGACATCCATGTGTGCTATTGTAAACCCCAATATATGGTTTGGATCAAAAAATTTATTAATATAAACTACTTATTGGCAGGTGATCACCATGTAGAGTGGTCTAAGTCTCAGCTTGAGACTGAACCTTTTATTTTTATCCGCTGTGTATTTGTCATTTAGTTTAATTTTATCTGTGTTTATTTCATTTAAAATAAAACTAAATTGAACATTGATGGTTATTTTAGCAAGTTTTTATATATGTTTTGAATCAGTAGATAAGTTTCTGAATTTTTACTAATATTTAGTTTGGTAAAGTTGGGAACTAATCAATCTTCTGATAAATTAATTAAACATTCAGGACTTTTATAAATTAACTAAAAACTAACTTTGATTATATTTTAATTAGGGGATATCTTTCAAAGAACTTTTTAATAGGTTTTTTTATAGATACTCAATTAACTCCCCCCCCCCCTCTTGAGTGATCTACTCTAACCAAAATATATTTTAATGTAGTAATAATACATGGTTGATATAGGTTGGGTTATTTCTCATTATGTTCCATCAATATTTTTATTATTTAATTTAAATTCTAATTTCACTAATTATGATCATAGTATAAGATAAAGGATTTCTGTCATGTCTATTATTTTTTATGACCAAATTATTACACATTTAAATAATGAGTCATTAAATTCATTATATGTTGATAATCTCACACATTAAATAATGAATGTCTTACAAAGGAATTATATATTTTCTATATGATGAAAAAATAAAACAAACATTGTCGAATCATGATAGCAACACAAAATATCTTCTTGGATTATCAAATTATCTTTCTAACATTTTCATTTAATTTTTTTTTCTTTTCATTTATATTTCATGTTTTTATTTAATTTCAATTTTAATATTTTTTAGACACATATCCACATTTATTTTCATAAATTTATTATTTAATTAAAAATATAAAAAATATTAATAAGGGACAAACCCCCTTGATGAAAAACAAATTTTTTTACTCTACTTAATAGACAATCCACAGTCATCCACTTGACTGCAACCAAATGGGAGTAAAAATATTATTTACAAGGAACCTATAATTGGTTACTTTCATCAATTTAGAGCCTTTATGGGGGAAAATATCTTGATTAGTTATCTTGACATAACATTTATAATAAACTCACATCATTTATTTCTTAATATTTTGTTTTTTTTTTCTATCCATTTTTCTTTCTTTTATTATCAACCTGATATAAGAATATTATATTATTAATTAATTTATTATGGATAAAACTATCATTAACTAGTTAATGAGGGTGAATGATATCGCTACTATTGTAAGGGTCTCTGTCATAACCCAAAATGAATACAATTACCATTCGTTTATCTTCGTTCTAGTGTCCATAAAAATGTTTCACTATCCACCACAACCTCTGATGTACTAGATTTAATTGAAATATTCAAGAATAAAAATAATGAACTATGTTAATAATAACATCTAACACCCCCATTCCACCATGAAGATTAAATCAACACTTTCGAGTTTCACTCAGCATTATACATATACAAAAAGAACCAAAGGGATATCATGGAGATTATGTAAATCATAAAAATAATGAATTCCACCATATAAAAATTCATTGAATAGGGAAAAAACAATATTTATATGAAAAACTACTTATAATAGTTTTTTATATGAGTAAATCATGTTGAGAGACAATTTCATTATCCAAATCTCCCAAAAAAATATTTTTTTCTCTAAGGCCTTTTATGAAAAATATCGGCATTTAGTAAAAATTTATCAAGGAATTTACCTTACATTATATTGAAATCATTTTGATATTTATCAAACTAAAATATTAATAAGTGGTTCATTTTCAAATTTCATATTTATAGAAATTTTTAGAAGACTTGGAGAATGATTAGTCCATAATAGATGTAATATTCATTCAAAAAAACTAGAGGATCTGAATTTTTATACCATTAATCCTTTACTTATAGATAATTAAGTCACAAAATGGATCATAATTTAACTATTAAAGAGAGATGAAAATTATTTAGATTCAATTTAATTTATTCAATCACTGCTTAACATTGCTCATAAATCTATTAATGTTTTCAATATAGAATTTTTTGGGAAACTCATTGCCCTAAAGAGTGAATAAGAAGAAGAAAAAGAAACCATCAAGGGTAAATGGTACATGAATTTGAAGTTAAACTATAGAACATTGGTGAAAAGATATATTTTTAAAATAAATAAGATTCCCTAGTAGTAAGGCCAACACTATCTTAGAAATGACAAGGTTACTAATTAGAGGAAGATATAATAAATTTTAAGAAGCACCAAATCATTCTATCCCATAACCTAATAATATTTATTATCTTTATTCAAAGGCGGGATGGTTTATTTTTAGTTTTTAGAGTACATAATTATTTATGTTATCTAATAGAAATCAATAAAATTCATATGTGGTAGTTCCTATTAAAGATACCACACCCATATAATAATTAATAATGACCACTACCACTACCAAGATATACACAGTACATTTTTACTAAATTTAAAGACAAAACCCAATGATTATGTAAATTTAAATAAATCTTCTTTTAGTTTTTCATTAGAATAATTTTTCTAAATGGTTTATTTTCATTTAGGTATTTTTTAGTGTATTATGGATCTTATCCTTTTCCTTGAAAAAAATAAATTATGTGTTATTTTTTCAACCCACACATTTTGTTTCCATTGTCTAAAACTTTTTCTATATATCATGGCTATCAAAGTTTTATGTTAAATTGGTTTAATTGTAACAATTACATGTACGGTTGAGGGGAACATGATTTCAAGGTTTTTTTGGATTTGATTTTTTCTATGCTGAAAATTTTCAATTTCATCTATCATTTTATGGTTTTCCAAACACATTGCTTAAAAGTGAATGTAAAACTCAATTTTGACATAAAAGTATATTTTTGCGTGGATATAATCATTTTTTAGCTTAAATTTTTTAAATTTACCATTGATATATTTTTATTTTTCAGTGTTATTCATTTAAATCATTTCTATGCTTTTTTCTAGATATTGAAATTTAAACCCAAAACTAACTAACCCAAATAACTTTTTATGTCCTGAGAGGTATTATAAGGCTATTTGAAAATCTTATTCTTAATACCCTCAAATTATTGATAGAATCGTGGATTTTTTATTCAAACTATAACATGTTATTATGGGTTTTCAAATATTCAGTGTTTATAAAATATTTTTAATATTAGTGAGGAACTTATTTGGATATCCAACATTTTATATTGAGAAATGCCTATTAAATAATTCTTTATTAATCCATTAGTAAACCATGAATGGCCTTATAGGTTTAATCCACATCTAAATCACATTTTATCTTATACCTATCTTCATTATTAATATAATTACATGATTTTTTCATGTGTGAGTGTGGGCAAAAGAAATTTCATGTGTATATTTGGGAGGAATTTTAATGTGTGGATAATTATAATTATAGTGACATAATTTTGGGAATTTAATATTAAATTGAATGTGATATATTTAGTTTTTACATTTTTTATTCCATTATCCTTGCAAACAAATGTATGAAAAATATTTATATAAAAAAATTCTACATATAAAAAACATATCTATAATAATGGATAATTAGAATTTAATTATTTCATTAACATTAATTTGAATGGGTCATGATCCTCATAAAATGAGAAAAGGAAGCATCAAAATTATATTTTGATAGGGTAATTTGATAAGGTATTATTTTATTAGCAATTCTTAAATTTCATGCTCTGTATTTACCTGTAAAACCTCCTCTTTCTAAATTATTTTTCATATTCTTACTATCCTACCTTATGTTACATAACATATTAAGATGGGGCCTAAAACTACTATGAATTTCACTATATTAATCACTATCCAATATCAGCAATTATAATTTTTCACAGACAAAGGGGATACTTTTATCAACACTAGCTAAAAGTACTGATAAAATGAACTTTTTTCAGTGCTATATAAACAACGATAAAAGGTAAAATTTATCAATAATTTTTTGTAGCACTGATAAATGTTGCCCATTATCAACACATTTCATATATTAGATAAATTTTTGACCTTTATCAAGGATAATGCTCATTTTTTTAACACTAATAAAAGGCACATTTTAAAAAATTATATTATAAAAATTAATATTTTAATATATAGATATATAAATATATAAATATGTATAATATTTTATTAAATTTAATTTATATAATTATAAATATGTATTTACACATAATATATAATATATTTAGTAAAAAATTATTTATAAAATAATTAAAAAATAATTTTAATTATAAGATCATTAATTATTATCAATTAATTGACATTTAACATCAATTTTATGATAGAAAAAATCAATAAATTGATTAAAATATTAAGAAAAGATTAAAATAAGCATTTGATCATCAAAGGACCATAATGTTTTTTCCACATTTCTCTTTGAGCTCCAAAAGATGTCGAATTGAAGCTTTTGAATAGACCTATAATGTTAGGTATAATAGGATTTCAATCCCTATTTTTTTGTTAAAACTAACATGGATGACCAACAAAACTGAGTTTTTAGTTGTGATACCTTAATTATATAATAGTTGATATAATTTCAAATTGTTTTAAGAGGTTATTTTATTATTTTTTAGTGGATACTGAATGTATTCTCTAGGATTACATTCATATAGATATTATGGTGTATAAATTTTAATTTTTGTCATATTATAGTATTATTTTAAACGATATGTATAAATATATATATACATATGTGTGTATGTTTACATATAAAAATTTTATTATGTAAATAATATTTTAACATATTTAGATATAAAATATCTTCTTAAATACAAAAATAATATTAAAATAAAGAAACTCATTATCCGTTTTATTTAAAATAGTAATTTAATCATTTTATTTACAATACAAAAATTTACAGATATGTATATAATAATATAATTGTATATATGTCTATATATAAATATATGTGGGTGTATTAAGAAACCAATATGATTTTAAATATATTATAGTATATGAAAATAGATAGATAGATATATATTAAAATAACTATATATCATAAAAAATATACACAGACACACACACACACACACACACACACACATATATATATATATATGTCAATATGTCAATACATGATAAGTAAAATCCCATGGGATACTTGTAAGGGTATTTATTGAGATTACAGTTGGTATGGGTTCAAATCTCACTAATTAAAAATTAATTCTATAATTGTGGGGGTGGGTTCATGTATGTGTGGTGGGCCTGGGGGCGTTGCATGTGTAGGGGTATTCCCATGTGGGGTGGGGTCATGGGTGTGGTGTGGATCATGAAAAAAATAATAATTTTTTTAAAATATTATTTTGAAAGATAATTTTTTAGAAAAAAGTTTTTAATAGAACTATAAAACTAAAACTGAGAAAGGATCCCTTTTATCTATGCTTTTATCTTTATTTTTTAGCACTAATAAAAGAAGTCAACTTTTAAGGGAACTTATAATATCAACACTTATTAATTATTAGTAAATTCCAAAACTAGCAATAATAAAAGGATAATTTATAGTAATGTCATGATCGATTATATTTTTAATGTGTCATGGTGTGGAGAAATAAGAATTTTTACAAGATTATAATGATAAATGGATTTTATAAGTATGAGAATAAATCTATAAATATTAAATCTCATGAGTGAAGAGTGGAAATGTGCATTGATGTGTGGATGGGAAAAGGGGATAAATAGAGATTAAAAGATTATTTTCATCTGGATAGGATAGATAATCACCATTAAAGAAAAATAATGAATAAGAAATTAAATATAATTTAAATACTATAAAAACCTATAGTCATTTCTAAAATTCATGATTTCAAATATTAAAATAGAAATGACCTGCTACGTGATTACAAAGCAGGAATATTTTATCAATAATAAAAAGGTGAATATGAAAGAATCATACATCAACACTAATAAAACACTGATAATTGGTGATTTTATCATTGTTTTTTAGCACCATTATTTGGGGATTTTATAAGTTCTTTGTTTCACTAATAGTGGATGAATTTTTTATCACTAAAATTAATGCTAGTAAAACCCTATCAGCTATGGTAGATCTATTTTATACTTTTATAGTAACTCTAAAGAAACCCAAAAACATAAAAATGGTTTAAGGAATAAAATTTATAGAAAAAAATTGCAGTAAAATATTATAATAAAAAAATATTACATTTTAAAAAAACACACCATACAAATATTAAAAATAAAAAATTAATAAATAATATATTACATTGTTTCATATTAAACATAAAAACACAATTACATTGTACTATCATTAAATTTACAATGTTCTGCCATTTAAATTAAGATATTACATTAAAGAATTTTAGAACAGCATAATTACATTGATAAATAATTGAAATACAATTCAAAACAAATAAAACAAACAAAAAATAAAACCTCTCATAAATGTATTTCTCTGGTGATCAACCAAACCTCATCATAAAGCATGTTTCTACAATAAAAACAATATTTTCCTTAGTAACAATACATAAATAATAATAAAAATTGTAATGTTATATAATACATCATAAATTTTAAATGATACTTTTGATCAAATCTTATAACACCCCTATATTTTTAAACAAGAACATTATTTTTTATTATGTTACAATAATTAATTTAATCAATCTATGAAATATTTGTTTTAAATTTAATCTATTCGATAACTTACAGAACACGCAACCCCGTGTATAATGGAACTATAATATAATATACCTTTATAACCTAGACATTTAATTTATGAGTATGAATAGTAAAGATTAAATTATTAAAATTATTTTTATTTATTATTTATAAATAAAATAATCATCATTTAAAAGAAAAAGAAATGTAATCTGAAAAACTGTATTTTTTTCTAAAAGACCGTTTAGTCGATATTTGTAAACATAATTTAAAATTAATTTTTTTCAATTTTATAAAAATACATTGAAAAAGAAACATAATTTTTAAATAATAATATACATATTATCTTAGGTATATTTTTTTATATTCTTATAAAAATTTTCATTTTTTGATAAATAGTAAAAATTCATAATTTCAATTGAAAATTGTATTTTACTTAAAATTATCTATAAAAGTTAAATTATATTGTGAAATGGTTTTAAAGAAAAATTAGTTCAATTATATATCAATTTATCCAATTTTGTTCAATGGAATCATTTTCATATTTAATTTTTATTTAAAAACCTTATATACATTTGAACATTTTCTCTTAAAAACCCTTCAATATCGTCAAGTATGTGGGATTAGATTTAAATTAAATTTTTTTAATTATACGAATGGAAGTATAAAAATAGGATTCCATATTTTAAATATGATTAATTTATATTATCTAATAATATTAACTTAATTTTTTAAAAAAAATTAATTGTGTAAACATTAAAACTAATTTATCGTGATTGAGGTTAAAATGGATTAATCGAGGGTTAAACTAAATAGATAAGGATTAAAAAGACTAAAAAACATGTATAATATACATTTTATGGAAATATTTAGAACATATAATTTCTATGTATTATTAATACTCTATTTTTTAACCTTTTTGAATTTGAAAATTTTTGGTACACCTTTTTCTTTTCAAACATTTCAAGTGTGCCTCTCACCTCACTTATAAAAGGCCATTCCCTATCCTATATTCCTCACACCATCTAAAAGAATTGGTTTAGACAAGACCTATACAAATAACCTCTAAAATTTCATCCAATCATCATATAATCTTTATATTTGGATTAAAGCTAGTCTAAGAAGGATTTTTTTGAAAACCTAATGAGGTTACCTGAAGAATATGTAATCTTTTTTAATGAGAATTTTTATTATATTTCTTCCTAGTCCTACTTAAGTTATTATTAAACAATACTGATATAATAAACCTAGAATATTATATATACATATATGTTTTTATGATAATTTCATGACCCAAAACCATCTACACTTCCATTGAATGGGTTACGAAAGAGTCATTCGTGTGTATAGCGGACTACCACCTCACGAACTCATGTCATTAATTTTTCCATTACCACCTCTCCCGATTTGGTATTATAATGAATATAAAGTATAAATATGATATTTATTGCATAATTATAAATAAGGATTAATTATATAATATATACCTTTTTCTCTTTCCATTCCATACGGGATACGATAACATCGATCACGTGTATGGAGGACTACCATTGCATAAAGTGATGTGATTATTCTTTCACTAACTCTTTACATGGATGGTAATAAGGATAAAGTTAATGAATATACGATATATTAAGGAAGAAATTATGGTATTAATGAAATATTTTTCATTATTAACATATAATAAATTATTGAATTTTTTTACCTGTTCACTCACAGAAAGATGATAACATCATTTGTGTATGTGTGGACTACCATCTTCACGAAGTGATGTGATTCTATTTACAATACCACACCACATGGATGATATGTATAATTATATTTAAAGAAAAAAATATGAATTATGATCATTATATAAATTTAAAATATTAATTATCTTTATTCCATGCTGATTATTGAAAAATCAAAACATTACCCAAGCATATGTACAACTTATAGTATCAATGACCATAACGTACATCATTTATAAAAACCAAATTTCATGGTTAGAATTAAAAGTATAATTGATGAATAAATATGATAATTATATAATGACTATTATTATGGATATGACATAACTATATATTTTCCACAATAAGGGTAATATTCATGACAAATAATGAATGAGAAAATAGGGTAATTAACACCCAAAATAATGAAAATAATGAAACATTATTAACAAGCAGGAGGTAAAATGTTAAAATATTATCATATATGATATTATAGATAAGATTTTGGTTTTTTTATAAATTAATAACATTCTTAAAACTAATGTACATGAGGTTAAATCATGTTCAACTAATGGAAGGCATGATGTAAGGGACTTCATCTAAATTTCCCTTTATTAAATAATATTGTATTTTTATTCACCAAATTTATTTTATATAGTGTATATAATACCCATTTGAAATGGTATATCATGATTAATTCATAGTTTATGGTATTTTATGTTTCAATTTTTAATTATTTCACCCAAGGGGATTTGAACTAAAAATTACAAAGTGGTAAAAGTTATTGAATAATCTCACTTTCGTTTGTGATTATTAATCTTCTCCTGAAAAAATCACATTATTGGGATCATTTTTCATTAGAAATTTATTTTTTATTAAATATCCATATTATTTTATAATTTATATGAATATTTCCTAAACAATATATCATTTTTGCATAGGGTGTTTACTCTGAATTTTATTTGGTTAACTAGGAAAATATTGATAAATATGTATCCTTTACTCAATAAGAATATTTCATGATAAGGTATATTGATTAATTAATTAAATTTATTATTAGATATATGTGTAATTATTTGGTCCTATAATGATGGGTGAGGCCCGGTATTATATATCACCATGATACATCAATAGGTCCCATGAGACAAATCAATTGGCCAAATTATATGGGTTTGTACCTGTAGTCTAAGTTGTCTTGTAAAAGGTCATGATAGTAGAGGTATCATGATTCATGAGTTCATGGTTACCAATAATTAAGCATTGTCTTCATTGATAATTTAGTTATCATTATTATCCATGACTGTTTCACAATGATATTATCTCTAGAATCATTTAATTATCAGATAATTAATTATTTGGCATGTATTTTCAGTTATTTACCTTTCCATAGTAACTATTACTTATCTATTTAGGTAATCAAGTCATTTATAGAATGTGTGTTCATTTATTTTCCATTATATATATATATATATATTATTCTTTATTTATTCATGATATCTTCCATTTTACATAACTCTTACTAATCATTTGAACTCAACATTATTTTTTTTCCTTTCCCTGTGATATGAAGAATAGATCTTTGAATGAGTTTTCAATGTATTATCTTTTATTTTCTATTCCCAATATAAAATGGGAATCATGAATGTATATATTTATCCAAAACTACTAAACTTATCATTACTTCTGGATTTGATTCTTTGAATCTGTCCTAATATAATAAATAAAGTCATTGGCTCCGGGTTACTGCGGTTGGGGGTGTTACATTTGGTATTAGATAAATTTTAGTATGAATCATGAGAACTAGATTTAGGAAAACATAGATTAGGGATCTTAACTATATGGTATAATTTTAGGATTTTTATAGTAGAACATTCTAAATTTTTGGTCAAATATAGATTATTGGATTTTCCTTACAATACATCCTTGTCTGGATACAACAAGTATACATGGATATGGCATAGTTGTACCAAGGGTAATAACCCCAAAAAGGATGTAATGGTCTTGACCTGATCGTCACATGGTGTATGAAAATTATCCTTAATTCATACCAATTTTGAAACTCCTAGGTGATATACTTATGATAATTAACATTACAAACTATTATGAAGGATTTAAAATAGAGATATCCCCAAAGAAACCATGTTTATGATTATGAGATTCACTATGAATATAGTTTTCAATTTATTTTATGTATTAAACTAGTTTTCAGATTATATAATATATTTCAAAAATATATGATCTAATATAGAGTATTACATCATTTATAAATGTAATATAGAAAAAGGAAGGGGAACCACATCAATGTACATAATCCAAAGAGTAAGAATGATCAATTCATTGATGGGCCTAAGACAGTCTTAATAATGGAACTAGTCCCCCAAAAATTCTCATCATATGAGGACATAGTATCATGTACTAAAAAATATAGAAATAATTCTTTAAGTATTATAGATTTTAAGGGAAGTGAGATAATATGAGGATGGAAGAGAACATAATAGATAAAGGGAAGAAGGGAAAGATGTATTTTCCACACATGATAATTTTATAAAGAAACACCATGGTACATACTTAAAGGGAATGGGAGTTTTCTAAAAGTGTGGAGGGAAAGGCCACCATGCTCATTATTTCAAGGTAAATAAAATGGTATCTAATATTTAGTTCTTCAATGGTAAGTATATGGAGAACTATGCAAACGAATTACCTATGTATAAAAGGAAAATATCTCAAAAGTATTTAATGAATCATGGTCAAGCTTATGTTATTACCATAGAAGATGTGGAATGAATAATTTTTTTTGTGTTTTTATTAAATAATTATGTAATTTGAGTATATTATCAATGATATCCTATTTATAAGAATTAATAAATTATAATGATTTTACTATAGTAATTTTTCATTAAATATTTGAAAGCATATGTTGAATAGTAACGATGACCAAGAAAAAGGATTCAGTGATAAGAGGATTGTATTTGAAAGCACGTGATTGATTGAATGGTAAAACTTAATGTTCTTTTGATGATGAGATATTGATATTGGTATAAAGAGATGATTGATATGGATAATGTAAATTGGATAGTACTAACTGCCTTGGAACTGATTAATAATTTTTTTATAAGTGGTTTAGGCTATCATTGATCGATTTAAAATCATTTTTGTATTTAATGATAATATCAAATAATATGTTTTTTGTTTAAGGAATAATGATCAATACATTCTTTCAAAAATATTTTATGGTAATTCATGTTATTACTATATTTCAATAGAATACATGATGAAGGTATTCACATGTTTGGTATGTGATGATTAAGTTTTACTTCATGTTGTTTGAGGGATTAATGATAAGTTTATTTTAGAAATTTAGTGGCCTTATTTATATAGTTTTGGATCTTAATATTTCAAAATTTTAATAAGGTTAACCATTTATAAAATGGTTTAAGTTTAACGTTGGATGAGGTTTTATATCATAATTTTTCACTTCACTGTATGATAATTTATGAATATTAGATAACCTATATTGACCATTTTATTATAATAATAACTAGATATTGAAATAATGACTTATCATTCCTTCATGAATCATATAATATATTAAATTCTAATTTTATTGCTTCAGGAATAAAAAATTCATTTTTGGATACTCATTTCTTAGAGTAAGTGATGAATTAGAAATAGATCTAAACATATCCAAAGGATAAAGTTGAGATTATGAAATAAAAATATATCAATTAATTATGTTTCCTTTTATTCATAGGTGTAAAATAATTATATAACTCTAAGAAAAGTATCTTGTAACAAAAAAAATTGTCTTAATATCATCATTTTTATGATACCAATGACCCTTTTCATACCTATTTGGTTTAGTTCATTGTGGTCATTGAATTCTACTTTACCATGTTTTCTATCACTCTATATCATTATTTGGGTGTTAGTTTTCTCTTCTATTTCTAGTTTTTCACATACCATGTATGTTCTCCTTTTTGGAATCCTAGTATGTGTTATTCCATATGACATTTCTTCTTCCATTTCTCTCTAATTAAGAGGATGTTTTATTAATCCATTTTATGATCTTGATTTTTCAAAAATGGTATTTCTAAATGCCAAAACATTGATTACCTAGATCAAGTTTAAATTATGATGTTGAAATTTATTTAATGTGGGGGTTATTTTAAAATAATAAAATTATTTTTGATAGAATATATGACATGCAACACCAATATTAAACAACCAATAAAATATATTTCTTTAAATTTAATCTCTTCGATAGATTGTGGAACATGCCACCTAAGTATAAAGGAATGATAATATTGTATAATATTATAACCATGCCATTAAATTTTTGTGTATTAATATTACTAAAAAAATATGAAAATCATGGTTATTTATTGATTATAAATAAAATATGAATCATTTAAAAGAAAATTAAATGTTTCCTAAAAAACAATATTTTTTTCTAAAAAAAAGTGTAGTCGTGCTTTACACACATAATTTAGAATTAATTTTTAAAACTTATAGATAATTTATTTTAGAAAATAAAACTTATTTTTGAAATAAAATATCATAATTATCAAAGTGAATTTTTTGGATTTTTCTAAAATGTTTTATTTTTGATAAATAGTGAAAAATACTGAATTTTAATTAAAAACTGTATTTTCATTTAATTTATTTATAAAGTTGAATTATATTTTTAATTGGTTAAAAGGTAAAATTAGTTAAATTATATATCAATTAATCCAATTTAGTTTATAAAAATCATTTTAATTTTTAATTTTTATATAAACATTATGTAATCCTTTGAATGTTTTCTCTTTAAAACCACCCTTTATCATCGCATCTGTAGAATTAATTTTAAATTACATTTTGACACATATGTGAATGGAATTTTGAAAAATGGATTCAATATTTGGAATCATAATAATTTAAATTATATGATAAGTTCAAATTAATTTTTGAACCAAATGGATTGTGAAAATAGTAAAAATTATTTATCGTGGTTAAGGTAAAAATGGATTCACCAGGGGTTAAACTAAAAAGATACAGGTTAAAATGGACATAAAACCTGTATAAAATATATTTTATGACCATATTTTGTCACTAAATTTTATAATTATTTATTATAATCAATTTTTACTTTTTTCTCATGTGAAAAACTTGGGTACAACATTTTATTTTTAAAAATTATATGTTTGAAAATCACCTCCCTTATAAAAGGCCACCCCATCTCCTCTCTTATTCACACCTTAAAACCCTTTTGTGTTAGACATTAACTAAAAAATAACTTACCAAATCCCCTAAAAATATCATATAATCTTTAATTTTGGAATAAATTCAACCTACAAATTATTTTTGTGAAAACCATTGAGGTTACCTGAAAAACAGGTATTGTTCTTCAAAGAGCATTTTTATTTTTTTTTTTCCTTAATTTCATTAAATTATTATTAAAAATTGATTATATAATAACCTCATTATATTTTATTTATTTATATGTTTTAATTATTTTTTCATTACCTGAAACCATCCCCACTTCCATAAAATGGGTTACTAAATCATCATTCGTGTGTATGGAGGACTACCGCCTCACGAACTGATGTCTTTTGTTTTCCCATTACCACCTATAATGGCTAGGTATGATGATTTATATGATGTATATATATTATATTTATAAAAAAATTATATATATTTATTCATTATATCATATATATACCTTTTTTACATCCAATTTCATAGGGGATATGATAATGTAGCTCATGTGTACGGCAGACTACTACCTCGTGAAGCGATGTTATTCGTCTTTTACCAACGCTTTACCTAGAAAGTGATAAGGAAAATGTAAATTAATATATGTTATATATATTAAATAATAATTATGTTGAGGAGATATTTATCATTCTTAAATGGTAATACATCATTTTATTTTTTTACCTTTTCACTCACTGAAAGATGATAACATTGTTCGTGTAAGTGTGGACTATTGCCTTCACCAAGTGACATGGATCTCTTTTCATCACCACACCACATGGATTGTATTTTTAGCTATATTTAAATAGATAATATGATATTATTATCATTATATAAAGGTAAAATATTATTTACCTCGTTTTTATAATGATCATTAAAAAATGTAAACATTACTTATGTGTATTTGCAGCCTACCATCTCTATGATCGTAACGTACATAATTTCTCAAAAACATAATTATTGATTGGTATTAAAGTTATAATTTATGTATAAATAAAATAATAATTTTATTATTATTATTATTATTATTTAGAATATTTAATTATATAATATGAACAAGAAATTGAACTTTCATAACAATAAACAAATGAGAAAACAAGGAAATTAACACCCAAAACAATGAAAATAATGAAATATTATTAACAAAAATGTGGTAAAATTTTATAAGATAATATTATATTATATTATAAATATTAATATGGTTATTTTTTAAATTAATAAAATTCTTAAAACAATAATACATGTGGATAATGATTTTTTATCTAAAGGAAATTGTGAGGTAAGGGACATTATCTCAATTTTCATTCTTTGTGGAATGTTATAATGTTATGCACAAAATTCCTTTTATATGTTGTATATAATACCCAAATGACATGTAATATCATGATTAATTCATAATTTATTTTATTTTATGTTTTAATTTTAATTCTTCAATTTAAGGGGATTTGACATGAAAATTACTATATGGTAAAACTTATTGAAAAATATCACTTTTTTTCTAATTTTTAAACTTCTATTAAAATAATCACTTTATTGTTATAATTTTTTATTATACATTAAATTTCTATTAAATATATATATTATTGTATTATGGAAATTATTATGGAATAAAATGTATTCCATTTTTACATATGGTGTTTTCTTTTAAAGTTATAAAATTAACTATAAAAATATTAATATATCAATATACTTTACACAATTTGTATAATTGATGATAAGGAATATTTATTCACGAATTAAATTGGTTATTAGATATGTTAGGAATTATTTGGACATCTAGTGATTGGTGGGCCTGGTATTATATATCCCCTTGATGCATCAGTAGGTCTCATGATACAAATCAATTGGATAAATTAAACGGGTTTCTACCTGTAGCTTAAAGTGTCTTGTGAATGGTCTTGACAGTAGAGTTATCATGATTCATGAGATCATAACATCCAATAGTTAATAATTTACTTCATTGATAATTCAGTTATTATTATTATCTATGAAATTTTCACAATGATATTATTTCTAGATTATAGCGACCCGACCCCAGAAATCCTGGAGACAATGTCTTATATAAATTATATTGCTATGATTACAAGGAATAAAATCCCAAAGGACCAAGAGTTTAGTAGTCTTGGTAAACCAGATACATACATTATTCTTTAATTAAAATTTATATACTAATTACAAAAAACTAAATAACTTCAAGGATAATTTTATTTCATCTAGAATATCCTTACTATCTTTCATAGTATGATTCTTGGATTCCTGTAGAAATGAAACATAATAAGGGTGAGATAAAATTCTCAATAGGGGTAAATTACAGTGGAAGAAATAATATACCAATAAAAATAGACAATATGGAAAGGTGAATAACTTAACACACATGCCACGTAATCAATAAACTGAATGGAAGTGCATAAATAATATGAAAATGTAATAACTAGAAACAAATTATATTCAAATAACTAGATAAAGAAAAATAAATATGGTAGGGTGAGAAACTGAAACACATGACATTTAAACAATGAAATAAAAATTAAATGTATCCATAGATATGTCAACACAAAATCTCATGGATGAATAATAATTAAAACTAAATGAGGGAGGTGCTTAATTATTGGATGCCACATTTCCTAGGTACATGGAACCAGTGCCATCAAGACCTTTCACAAGACAGTTTAGCATGTTGGGTAAAAACCCATTTAAAGTATCTATCTAACTAACTCATCCCATGAGACTATAGATTCATCAAGGAGCTATCTATAACTAGTCCTCACCTATATCGTACCTGTCCAAAGAATTCCTCATATCTAATAATCAATTTAACAATTTTCCTTATCAAATATCTATATTAAGTAGAAGGTACAGATTTATCAATATTTCTCTAAATAATCAAATGAATTTCAAATTAAACACAGTACTAAAAATGGTATAAGATTTAGGAAATGTAAATATCTATGATAAATGGTATGGATAATTATTGGAAATTAAATATTAAATGATTATAAGAAATTGAATATTTCAAGGGGCGCTAACAAAAGAATCAAGGAAGTGGATGTGAATACTATACTTTTCTAAATAAATCATAAACCATCCATAGGAAGAATAAAGATGGTATCAATAAAAAATATCCCAAGTTGAGTAAAAAAAAATTTGTTGTTAAAGAATATAAATGATATAAAAATATCTTTTAAAAACATTCTTGAGGAAAATATCCTTTTTTAACCTTTTGAAAAATCTTTTCATGGAAAATTAAATTTTAAAAAAAATATTTAAAAAGTAAAATTTTAAATGTAAAAAGGAATCTTAAAATAAATTATATCAAGTAAATATGTATATGTCATATGAATTAAATGAATATTATTTTTTCACGGCAAAAGGTTAGAAAAATTCCTTGTTTAGAAAGAGACAAGATGAATCCTTTGAAAACATTGGTAAAAGAATAAAAGGGTAAAAATTTCATTATAAAATCATTTTAAAATCAATTTTTAAAACATTTTAATAAAAATTTATTTTTAGAAGAAAAAAATTTCTCCGACTAAAGAGAAAAATAATGTCGGGTTTTCTAAAAAACATTTTCTAAAACGTTTTGCGTACCAAAGAGTAGAAAATGGTACTAATAGTTTAAAAATGTAATGAATGAAAAAAGGAGATAAAAATTAAACGTTTTTTTGAATAATGGTATTATAACTTATTCCAATAGAAATATCATTGAAATATTATTAAATTTATTATTGAGGAAAATAATCTTTAAACATTCCAAAGTGTCCCATACCACTTTGAAATATTTTAAATCATAAAACTCATGAAAAAATAATATTAAATGAAATTTTTAAATACCATGAATATAAATAAATTCATGATATATTATATAAAAAATTTCATTAGATAGAGCACAAAAAAATAAGTAAGTGGTGAACATGAAATTTGTCTCACAGAAGTAAAAGTGGGATAAAAATCCCTTACTATTGTGGTAACATATGAATTAGAAAACCCAAAAGTAATAATATTTAAATGAAGAATTTAAATAAAATTAATATAAAATAATTAATTATATAGTATATCAAAATGGGTATTAGTTACACCACACAAAAATAATTAAGTGGTGTTAATGGTGTAGGCCTTATAGAAAGAAAAATGAGATAAGAATTGTTTACCTTGTGTTTCCTTTCGGGTGAATGTCCTTTAAATTACTATATGATAAACTTATGTTAATTATATAATTAATTCATGACATTTTTTATATTTATAAATATTTTTATTTCACATATTACCATGTTGTATACATCTATTTAAACAATTAATTTTACATCGTGTGTTTTGACCAAATTCGGTATATGTGTCAAAAACAACTTTGGTAGGTCAACTACGGTTAAAGCAGTCATTATATAACATCTCTATAATAGTTATAATAAAATAATTATCATATTTATACAACAATTATACTTTTAAAAACTATCATTAAATATTTTTATGAAAATGAATCAATGTTACAATCATGGAGATGGTAGGTCATACGTACGCCTGAGTAACTTTCTCATTTTTTAATAATCATTATGAAAATAAGGTAAGTAGCATTATATAATTCCAGAATGATAATTATATCATAAATACTATATTATTTAATAATAAATACTTATATATATATAATTATTTTTATGTAAAATTAATTTCATCATGGCAATGAGGTGGTAGTCCACATATCCATGAATGACGTTATCACTTTTTTAAGTGTGTGAAAGGGTAATAAAAAATTGATATATATTATATTTCCAAAAAGTTAATTATGTCATTAATATAATATAGCTTATTTTATGTATCATATTTTTAATTATAATAATCCTTTATACATTCTATTTATCATGTGAATGAATCACATCGCTTTTAGGAGGTGGTAGTCCACACTTCCACAAATGATGTTATTGTATTCCCAAAAAATGGCGCGTATAAATATTTGTGTTATAAAAAAATTAAATAAGTATAGATAAATTATAAATATAATATACATAATATATAAAAATAGTTTCCATCATAATTACTACCAAGATAGGTGGAAAAGGAAGAATGAACAATCATTGTTTGGTGAGGCGGTAGTTCACTGTTCACATAAACAGTATGTTTATTACCCATTTGATGGAAGTGTGTATAGGTGTAGGTATAACCCTTAACATAAAAGAATACTAGTATATTTAGGATTCTGTTGTTGTTATATAATCACGTAATAATAAGAGTTTAGGGAGTGGATAATGAAAATAAAACTTAAAATGTTCATGAAGTTTGTTACCTCTTATTCAGGTAACTCCTTTTAGTTTGTACCAAAAGGATTCCTTAGATTGCTTCCTGCCCAATGGGATAATTCTAGGATAAGGGGATATATTTTGAGGAGATATTTGGGTAGGGATTTTTTTATCAAAAGTGGCTTGATATGTGTCAGGAAGTGGGAGGAGAGGAGGCCCTTTTAAAAATGGAGGAGGAGTGGCACTCTTGTAATATTTTAAAAAAGGAATTTCTTACATATTTTTCACATTGAAAGTGGAACCCATAATGGTAAAATTTAGATAAAAGTGGGGATAGAGTCTAAATATGTCCATAAAATGGATATTGAAAATTTTATAGGTCATTTAGGCCCTTAAGATTAAGGTTTAGTCCCTTAAAAGCTTAATTTTACCTTAGTTGTTGTAATTAATTTTAATTACATTCACTAATATTTTTTGTCAAAAACTAAGTTAAACTTATTAGAAATTATAAATTATGATGATTTAAAATATAGATTCCGTTTTTTCAAATTAAAATCATAGAAGTGGCAGAAATTAATTTAAATTTAATCTCATAAATGGGATGACAAAGCGGGGTTTTAAAGTAAAACACATTCAAAAGTTTTCTATGTTTTTATAGTCAATTTCAAAATAAAATTAATTAAAAGGAAATAAATTGGATTAATTGATAAAAAAGTATCTAATTAAACTTTAATACAAATTTAAAATGTAAATTAACCTTATAAATAAATCATATAAAAAGTATTTTTGAACTAAAATTCATTATTTTTTATTATTCATTCAAAAATAAAACTTAATAGTAAAATGCCCAAAAATAACCAAAACCTAATTTTTATGTTTCAATTTAAAATATTACGTTTATTTTGACATATAATTTTTATAAAATTTCCAAAAAAAATATTAAAAATAGGTTCTCCATTAAAAGGCAGTAAAAATATCTTAATAAAATGTAGTTTTTTATGAGAAAAATTAGGTTTGTTCTTATCTTATGTTTGTCAAATCTATTGGAAGAATATAAAAAACATTTTATTTAATATGATATATATATATATTACATTAATGTCACTCACTAATTGTAAATAATTTAATTTATTTTGGTATAACAGCTTTGTGATCATACAAATAGTTTTATATAAAAACATTACCTTTATATTTAATTGGTTTTTATATTTATCTCTAATTAATTTGAAACCAATGAATTAATTTTATATTTTTTTAAACTATATATTTCAATAATTTATTTAATACTATTCATAATGTTTAGTTTATTATATCTTATTATATTAAATAATAATATTTTAATAATATATTGTTGTTCGGTTAAAACTTGATCTTATGTGTAACGCAATCCATTGAAGAAAATCATTTTGTATTTCACATGATAAATCAGTATCATGTGCATTGAAAGCTATAGAATATATTAAATTTATTTAAAATAGTAAATATATTATAAATTTTCAGGATATTTTATTCCCTTACACACTTGGTGTTGCGTGTCATGCATGATATCGAATAAAATGTTCCTACTTTAGATTTTCAAGGCGTTTCATGCATTTCAACCTCAAATTATTGATTAATTTTTATGTTTGTTCAGTTATTTAACTTGAAATACATATTATTACTTATCTATTTATGCAGACAATTTATTTAAATGGAATATATTTTTAGTTATTTACCATGACATATCGATTATTCTTTATTGATTCATGATAGATTCCATTATATGTAACCCTTACTAAGAATTTGTGATCACCCTTATTTTTTTCCTTTCCCTGGGATATGAAGATAATATATTTGAATGTGTTTTCAAGGATATAGTTAATTTTATTTTTCTATGTATTATGTTTTATTTTCTACTCCTAATGTAAAATGGGTATCATATATGTATCTGGTTCTCCAAAACTGAGGAGATGATAGGTCCTTTGGGATTTGATTCATTATATTTATGCCAATGTAATAATTTAATTCACAGATCTGGGTTTGTGGGGTCACGTTCTTTTCAAATAACCCTTGTGATCATGTAAAGGAATAATGGTGTTGAATTAATGTGTGGTTGATACCTTCATATCAAAAATTACTCAAAGACCATTTCCCTAATTTTTTATGCCTATACAATCTTGTTTTCTAAGAGATGAACCATACAAAGATGATTTTTCATTTATTAATAAGTGTTAATAATATGAAATCATAATTTTCATCATAGTAGGATATCTAGGAATTTTATTGATGTGTGGTTGACTCCAACCAATCCAAAATGATTTATGAATCATTTTCCTAAGTTTTCGCATCAATTTGATCTCATCTTCTTGGTTTTGAACCCTCAGTTGTTGATATGTCATTTTAATTAAAATAGAAAGGTTATATGATACATTGGATCCTATCGAGAAACATAGTAATCATATTAATGTGCGGTTAATTATGACATATCAAAAATAAATTGATGTTCTTCTTGCTATGTTTTGTCAGTATTTCATACTCATTTGCTCATTTTTTTAGCTTTTATACGGCCTGACACCTTGATAACAATATGAATGTTAAACAACACTTTCAATCATACTGATAAATTCAAGTACTAGATTATTTTTTTTTACTCTAATATATTAAAAAATACTCAAATATTATTATCAAAAAAAATCACACCAATCTGAAGTAGTTTACTTAATTTTGGACCCTAAAAAGATAATTTTTAATTTATTAATAAGTGTTACCAATATAAAATCATAATTTACAACATTACGATAATTTTAGGGAACATATTGATGTGCAATTGATTCCTAAGAGTCAAAAATAATTCAAGGATCATTTTACTATGTCTTCACATTAATATGAACTCATATTTTATCTATTTATTCCTTGATGGGTGATATGTAATTTTAAAAAAATTATAAAGGTGAAATTTTAATTGGGATGACATCGAGAAATTTGGGTATCATATTGACATCTAATTAATTCTCACAGTTAAAAAATGATTTAAGGATCATCATGTTATGTTTAAATGGTAATCTGAACTCATTCACGTGGTTTATCCCCTTTTTAGGTGACTTGAAAATTTAATAACAATATGAAGTTCAAATGGAAATGTCAATCATAATGATAATTTTAAGTATCAAATTGATGTGAGTTTGACTCATATAGAACAAAAATTTATCAATGGTCGCATTCTTAATTTTCATCACCATTATAATATTTTTCTTGGTTATAACCCATAATTAAGTGATTTTTCATTTATTAATAAGTGTTAACAATATGTAATCATAATTCTCATTATACCGAGGAATATGGTCATTAGATTGATACGTGATTGATTCCAACATATCGTAAATGATTCGATGATTATTGCCCTAACATTCAATTCCAATCCAATCTATCCAATTTTATTTTGACCCCTTTATCGATGTTATTTCATTTTAAAAAATATATAATGGTGAAATTTTACTCTAGATCATATTGGGAAGTCCGAGAATTGGATTGATGATCAATTGATTCCTATAGATCAAAAATTACCCAAGGATTATTGTCCATATTTTTATGTCAATATGAGATCATTTTCCTAGTTTCAACCACTTCATTGGTGATATTTCATTTAAAAAAAATATAATTTTGAAATAGTAATTTAGATCATACTATGAAATATGAGCATCATATTGATGCTTTATTGATTCATATAGATAAAAAATGAAATAAAGATCAATTTCATATGTTTTCATATCAATAATAAGTAATTTTCATGTTTTGACCCCTTGATAGATGATATTCCACCTCAATAAATATAAAATGGTGATGTGGTATATTGGATCTTATCAAACAATTAGAGAATCAAATAGATGTGTGGTAAATTTTTATAAATCAAAATTTTCCCAATGATCATTCTTTAAAGTTTCTAAAGAAGTAAGAAATCATTTTCCTAATTTTCACCCCTTTTAGATGATTAGTTACTTTAATTCAATACAATGGTGAAATGGAACATTCGATCGTTTCAATAAATTTAGGTATTATATTGATATTTGGTTGATTCAAACATGTTTGAAATGAATCAAAAAATAATTTTAAAATGGTTTCGCACAACTCTAGTCATGTTTTCTCTTTTATGACCCCAATAACATATATTCGACATTTATTAATAAGTGTTAACAATATTAAATCATACTTTATATCATAACAGGTAATTATTGTATAATATTTTTTTTGGTTGATTCTTATGTATCAAAAATGATTCAAGGATCATTTTCCTATTTTTTCACAACAATATGAAATTTTCAGCTTGGTTTTGACCTCTAGATGGGTGATATGTCATGTTAATAAAAATAAAAGGGTGAAATTATCATTTGGATCATATCAATAAATCAGGGTATTATATTGATGCATGATTGATTATTATATATCAGATAGGATTTATGGATCTTCCTTCTATGATTTCATAGTATTCATAGCTCCTTTTATTATCTTTGACACCTTTTAGGTGATCTAATAGTTTAATTACAATATGACTATCAAATGAAACTTTTATTCATATCGATAAATTTAGGTATCATATTGACGTGTTTTTTATTCCTATATATAAAAAATAAAACAATGATCATTTTCCTAATTTTTTATGAAATCCAATCCTATTTGGTTTATTTTTACCCCTACACTAGAGATTTTAAATTTATATTAAGTGTTAACAATATGAAATCATTGTTTCTATAATACTAGAAAATTTGAGAATTAGAATAATGTGTGGTTTATTCTTATGGAATAAAAATTATTTTTAGAATTGTTTTCAAAAGTTTTCATATCAATATGAGGTCCTTTACTTGGTTTTGACCCCTTTATGGGTGATATGTTATTTTAATAGAAATGAAAATTTGAAATTGTAATTTAGATCATATAGAGAAATATGAGAATCATATTGCCACATAGTTCATTTCTACAAATAAAAAATATCCCAAGTATCAATCTCTTGTGTTTCTACAACAATAAAAACTCATTTTATTGGTTTTGGTAAAGACTCCAAATTTAGTTTCCTAGACCATGTGTCTTATTTATTAGATAGGAAATAGTCAAAATTAATCAAATCCCAAAGGAATGGATAGTTTAGTAGTCTTGGTAAACTAGATATATAAATTCTTCCCATTTTACATTGGATGTAAAATATAAATCATAGTGTAAGTAAATATTTTGCATCCTTGAACTCATTAAAATATTCCTTCTTCATGTCTTGGGGAAAGGAAAAAAAATAAAGGGTGATATCAGATTATTAATAAGGGTTACATACAGTTAAATATATCATGATGAAATAAGTAAAAATCAATATAGAAAGGTAAATAACTAAAAACACATTCCATTTAATCAATAACATGAGAAAAAAATGCATCCATGGATAATATCAATTTAATAATCTCATGGATACTATTAACAGGATTATAAATAAATAAAATTCATTATGTTTTACATCATGAACTCAAACATTATGATATCATTATTTTCAATGCCTTACACCATGACTGTTAAACTTATGTGTATGTATACACCAAAAACTTATTTAATAAGGCTATCCAACTGATTTATCTCATGATACATGTTGATGCATCAAGGGACTATATAATTCCAGGGCCCACCAAACACTACATGTCCAATGCATTCATAATATGTTGAATGGTAAATTTAATTGATAAAAGGGATTTAATATCAACAAATATTCATACTGAAAAAATGATAGGTAATATCAATATTTCCCCAGTCAATCAAACAACATTCAAAGAAAAACACCGTATGTTGAAATGTTATATGATTTAGGAAATAATAATATCCATGATAAAAATAATATAAATATTTAACATTAACGTAATTTCAAAATATCACAAGAAAGTAAATTATTCAAGATAAAGTAAATTAACACAAAATTAATTAGATAAAAAATGACTATCAGTTCATTAGAAATATAGGTTTTGTAATAAAATCATGTCCTTTGGAGAAATACACAAATAAAATAAAATAAACATAAATAATATTTAATTAAAGTGTTTGATTTTTAAAACCATTTATATATTTTATAAAAATATAAAATAGTGTAAAATATTTTTTATAATGAGAAAATTTGTTTTCTCAATATTGGTTAAAAATCATTCCTTTTGACTTTTTTGTACATAAATTTATAAACAATAAACTCAGAAAACAATAGAATGATTATTTTAAAACCATTTAGAAAGTAAATAGTAACATAAAATGTCATTAATAAATCATTTTATTAAATAATAATTTCTTTTAAAAAAATTAAAAAAATGGATATGGAAGAAAAATAAACTTGATAAAAAAAAGAAATAATATTAGTTTTTTATATAAAATTTATTTTTCAAATTCATGTTACAAAGAGATGAAAAGTTCGGATAAAAAATGAAACCACTTAAATTTTTAAAATATTTAAACATATATATATTTTATTAAGTATATATTATAAGAATCCCTCAGAAATAACTATAATAAATCCCAGAAAATAGACTATCAAAATAAATTCACACCTCATTGGAAGCTTTTAAATTGAAACCCCATGAAAATGTAAATGTGAAATGAAACATTAATCATCATGAAAAAATATATATTCATGTTAAATACATAAATTTTTTATTATAAACACCACATAATAATAAATAGGTTCATAATTCCATATATGTCTCAATAGAGTGGAAATTGAGATGAAATCCTTTATAAAGATCATATCACTGAAGTGGGAATTAATAAATGAAGTGATTATGCATAAAAAAATGTAAATAAAAAAATATATGTATATAAATTTTAATACAATCAGATATTATAACACACGTAATCATGGCATAACATAATCAATGATGTATATGTATAGCCAAATGAAGGGAAATTGATTTAAGAACCCCCTTTCATCATTTTTGACTTGTCGCATAAGGAATTTTAACCTCCTGTGTAATAAATTTAATATTATTATAATTAAATTATAGAACAATAATAATATATATAATATCATATATGATCCATTTATAAAATTTTATCATCCATTTGATAACAATCTTTTATTATTATCTATATTTCAGGACTTAACTACTTTGTTTATCCTAAAAATTTTGGTTTGGTAGTTTTGATACATGTACTTTGATTATGGATCGATAATGTCTATAATTTTAATAATTATATAAATATAATATATATTCATTATATATATTGACATATATAGATTCATCCATAAAATGTAGAGATGGAAAAATGAATTACACTGTTCATGGAGATGGTAGGTTGTTTGTACGCATGAACATTGTTTTAACATTTCAAAAGATGAAATAAAAGAATGGTAAATAATAATTAAAAATTCTTAAATAATTATTATATATTTTATATAATATATATTTATTAAATAAATACTCATTAACATCCATTTAAAAAATAAATTAAAAAATCACATCACTTCTTGGTGGTGGTGGTCCCCAAGTATGCATGAGTGATGTTATAATTTTACAATAGACAGGAATGTTTGAATGAAGATATCATAATATAATTACAATATATTATTTATTATATTAAAACCATAAATATTCATTAGTTACATTTGTATAAACATTTAATTAAAATGGTTATGAAAAATGAATTACACCGCTACGTGGAGATGGTAAGTCATGCGTATGCCCAAGTGATGTTTTCACTTTTAATGGGATGGAAAAGGGATGTAAAATGGTTTTACCATAATAATAATAATATATAATTTTATTATTATACCATATTATTTATTTTATAATTGTTTCAACATATTTGGTGGAATTATAATAAGAAATAAAATTAAAAGTCTTGGAAAAGATGATTTCCTCTTCTTTAGTAGAATTTATTTATATATCTTCTTAAAGTCCCTTACACTTCTATTTTAAGATCACCAAAACCTATAATTAATGTATATATATGTTTATAATATAATTGGACATGATTTGGTTATGTTTTTACCCTTATCTATAACTTTTAACCCTTGTTAACCCTTTTGACCATTACCATGATAACAATGTTTCTTACTCTTTAGGGGTCAACATTGTTACTATAAATTTAAAGGTGACCAATAAATTTACCATGGTTTATATTTTAAATAATATATCATTCTCTTTGATTTTTTTTATGAATTTTAAATCAGTTAATAAAAAACTATTTATTATAAAATATCATTAATGTCATTTTTGGAAATACATGAAACATTATAAAATAATATGTGTCTAAATCAAGTAAAATAGTTAAAAATGATATATATTATAATATAATTGATATAAGGTCTTATTATAATCATTAAAAAAATTTATATTGGTACAGATGTCATTTTAAAGCTTACATTTTTGTTTTAAACCCTTGGTTAACTGAGTTTAATCTTAATCATGGTAATGCCTTTTTCCAAATTAATGGGTTGTAATTTTACATATAAGGTAAAAATTTAATCATATATGTACAAGGTATGAAATTGTAGAAAATTTCCCATCCTATTTTTTCTTTTCAATATATTTATGATTTTCAAATAATTTAATAAAAAAAGTATCCTAAAATATAATTAATGTCCTTTTAAGAACTATTCAGATAATGTGACTTTGAAAATAACATAATAGAAATTGAATTTAAATATAAACCATTAAAATATATAAAATATGTTATATGTTTATAATTTATTCATGTAAAGTAAAATAGATCTGCTAAATTATATTACTTTTAAATTTTTTTAACTCATTTATTTTATTTTTTTCATTAATTGAATAAATATTATGTTGGTGTTGATTAAGAATTTAAGGTAATTATTCAATAAAAATAACCTAAAATTAAATTTCCATTAAATAAAATTTATTTATATATCAAATAAAATTTTAACCGAACATTTTCTCTTTTTATCCGAATGTAATAATTTTTGATATATTAAAGTCAAGAGAGTGAAATTTTCTATTTATTATTTTCCTAAAATAATATAATGATCATAATCAAAGAAAAATGAAACCAAGTTGAAATATAATCAATAATTACATGGATATATCCAAAATACACAAATAAAATATGATAAATGAAAGTTTTATTGAAATTTTTAAGGCATAACCCATGGATTTAACCTTATTTTACCTATTTTTCTCTTACAGAGGTAAAAAATATTTATCAAGGCTACTATTAATAATGAATAAAAATAAAAGGGGCATATTTAAAAAATTTAAACATCTTAATTAAAAATATATAATTCATTTCTCATTGTTAAATTCACAGAAGTGGTTGAATTTATTTTATAATTAAAACCACAAAATGCAATGAAAAGTAGTTTTCCAAAAAAAAAATTCTTGAAGTTCAAAAGGTATTCATTTCAAAATAATACCATAAATTGATATAAATGACATTAATTATAATATAAATTAAACAAATTAAATAAATTTACTTTTAAAAAAATTGAAAAAAAAAATTGAACTTTTCTATTCATTAAATAAAATTATTTCTTTCAATAAAAATTAGTATTTTTCACTATTCATCGGAAAAACAATCTTTTCAATAAATTATAAAATATTCACTCAAAGATAATTTTTGAATTAAGATTTGAAAAATGAAGTTAATTCTATAAAAGTGAATTTATAAGAGTAGAAGAAATTAATTATAATTTCCATGCACATTATTTAATAAAATTATTTTTGTAGAAAATTCATTTTTGATGTATAAAACGACTTCAGAAAAAATTGAATAATTATTTCCTTAGAGTTTATCAATGCATTTTTATTGAGTAGGACCATTATAAACATATTTTATAATGATTTTACTCATATTCATACTAGCTAATTCAACGTCTTTTTTTAATAGTCACATTTAAATAATAAAATTTTTATAATATATCTCAATTCACTTAATCCCCGATGTTGCATGTTAAGGAAACTATTTATTTTATTATTCATTTAAAATATATTTTTAGGGTGTAATAATTTTGAAACATTTTAAGTGATTTTATAACTTAATAATAATGATATCATGAAATTGTACATTAGATCATGTTGATCAAGAAATCATGATCTCTACGAAATAAAAACATAATTACAAATGTAATAAGAAATCACCACTTCATGATTTCTACAAATAGTATGATATCATGTACTCAAAACACTCATTTATAAAAAAAATACTTATTCTTTTAAATAAATATCTTTTCATCAATCCTTATAGTGAAGGGCCCTGGAATGCCTTGAGAGGGGAGGGGAGAATCATGGTGTCAACTTTTTCTTTTAAACTGAAGGATCTTATTCCCATGATGGTAGGAACCTATTAAACCTTTCTAATGAGAAAGTAAAGAAAAAAACAATCACATGCAAAGAAAATATACAATAATTTTATAGGATTCACCAAAAAGATTTACATCCAAGGAGCATATGCCGATAGGTTATTGGTTGTACCAAAGTCCACTAATATTTACTAGTTGTGGAGTATAAAAGTTTAGCACTTTCACTTTGTTCCAAGAACAATGCCTTTAAAAGGTTTTAGAGTTAGAAGACTATGTCCATCAGATCACTTCTATTGACTCTCCTTTGCTCACTATGTTAGGAATAATATAGAATCAATTTATCGACTTAAATGTCACTTCAATAGATTGGAATTAAATAATGCATCCTCAACTGTAGATGGATTCTCTGTTAAAGTTCCATTTTTATCCATATATGAAGTTCATTTTTCCACGTACTGATAATTCATGAACTTCTACTCCAAGAACTGACCTTTTTCGTCCACGTACTGCACTACACCACGTGTTGGGTGTACACCACATACCATCTCAGTGTCTTACCATCGTGAACTGCCTCTATGATCCACCTCCACATTCTGCCTCTATAAACCACCTTCCATGAACAACCATTGCTCCACATACTACATCCACTCTGTGAACCATCACCACTCCATTGACTTTCTCCACTTCCTCTCTACGTACTATAAGAAATCTGAAGACCGGGTTCTTTCTCCACGTACTGGCTCTCCTACGTGGACATGTCTTTCTGAAAATTGGCCTTCCTCCTCCACTAACTGTCTTTATTGAACTATTTTGGACTTCACCAAATTCCTTTTATATTTTTAATTAAATTATTTGTGGGGTTTTCTTCCTTTTAACTACTTCAATATTTTTCCAAATTCCTCTTGGATTTTTAATCTCAGAGTCACACCCTAATGAAGGTATTAGTGCTCTTTATATAGGCAAATAGATCTGTATAATCCGTTAAACCGATATTTACAAAATCTTTATTACAGTACCACATTCACCACATACCACACATCTTCGAAAAACCATTTTCTTTATATGGTCGATGTACCACCATTTTCCCTTACAATGGCACAAATCACCGCCTTGTTTTTACAAACAACACGCTTCACAGTTTCTCAAAACTCTTCCTCGGTTTCATGAATGGCACACCATCCCATGAACCATCATGCCTTTCATTTATAGTGATCCTTTATATGAACCAAAAGTAGTCACTGCAAACCCCCTTCACTCTGTGAATTGTTCCTTCTATGTGGTCTGTATACCTTTTCGGCTTTGTGGTCCGCGGTTCGCCATTCTGTGTACCAAAATTCGCGATCTATGAAATGTTCCTGGAACATAGTTCATGGTTTGTGTCCCATGCTACACAGTTCCCATTATTTGCCTATTTCATTTACCATTTCACATTTCATTCACTCTTATGAAGATTTACTTCCATTATCAAAAACAAACTCTTGATTTTAAGGCCCAAAAATTTGGCAAACACTGGGAAACTACGTCACCTTCAATATTGCTTTCAGCCTCGAATTCATGACCACATTTCTTTCAAACTCCTGGATCAACCTAATGAGTATTGACAAAAAACACAAAAAAATACTCCATTTCCAGCAAATAATAGAATTTTTTCAACATATATTACTTGAAAAATTTAGATAAAAAATAATTGATAAATATTGTATACGGAAGTGTAATTACCTTCAGAAATACTTCTATGGGGATTATAGTTTATTGGTCGAATATGATATATTTCATAAATTTACAAATGTAATATTTATAATCATTTCCATTATTTTATTTTATATACAAAATAAACATTAAAAAATAAGTAATTTTTTAGGCATGTGATGTGATATTTAAATATTATTATATATACCATAATTTTTATCAATTTATTGAAATCTGTAGGCTTCTTCTGCTCAGTCACTAACCTCATACCATAATTTTTTTATATTTAAATATCACCATATCATATCAAAATTCCCATTATAACATAATATAATAAATATAATTTGAATTTTATCTATAAAATATTGACTTTAGTTTATTTAAATTCATAATGGGCATTATGTGTGGTCGATTATTTGGAATTTCATGCATTAGATCCAAATAATAAACCTTCAATGTATCTAAATTGACTGTAATGAGCATCCAATGATCTCTAAAAAAGAAAAGGAATGTGTTTTGAAAAAATATAAATATAATTTATATTATTGGTTTATATAGTTTTACCCATGAACTGTAGTTATAAAGAATAGAATGTCATATATTATTTTCTGTTTAAATATTGTGGCTAGCTCAACTTTTTTGCTTTTTAATTTCACCACCTTCCAATGAATCTTTTCCCATAGAAATGATTTCAAGATTAATGAGACTATATTTTTCATCATAGAGTTTTCTATTTATACATTAGTGATGTATACACCTATAAAAACTATGAATTTTTATTATATTTAATAAAAATAATAAACATTTTATTAGAAAAATTGATTTTTAAATTCTAAAACATATATACATTCACAAATATGAATCCATGTCATTCATGCTTGAGAGTTTCATTTATATTCTCAAGACCAATATTTCTTGTATTAACTTCTCATACATATGTTTTTCCTATTCAATAAAGGTCATATTTATATATTTTGAATATTGTTTCCATAAGAACATGTAATGTTAATAAATATGTTAGTAGAATTAGTGGTGTAAAGGTACTCCCAGAAGGTCCTTTTGAATTCTTTTTTGATCTACTATATTGGTTTGATACGACCTTTTGTTTCCTCTTATCTTTATCAATATGTAATATCATACCTCATTTCATACCTCTTTTATTCAATTTTAATGGATTTTAATATGAAAAAAATGTAAATTACATAACATATTATCATCAAGTATCTTTATAAGATTTAGCATCCATGCTACAAAAGTTACAATGTCTTGTTCAGCCGTGTTAATAACCAAATCATCAACGGGAACAGGTATCTTGATTCTTAACTCATTGTCTACTCCAATCCCCACTCTCACATTATTTTTGGGTGTTTTTTAAAGTATATCATATCAATTTTAATATTTTTATAGTTTACCCCTCACAAAAAGTTGATGGGTGGGTGTTGATAGAAATAAAACATATTCACTTTCACTCTATATATTCTTAACATTAGAAAGTTATCAATAGTTTTTTGATTAACACTTTTAAAAAAATATTATGAAAAAATAGATTAATTTATAAATAGAAGGTGGATTAAGGGAATGTATAGCCTCAAAGATTATTGGTTATCAGTCATAATGTAGTGGTTTTTGTTATATTGTTGGTTGTCCTTGACCACTTTTCATATATCAGTCCATCAATCAAGGTTTGATCATAATTTATTTTAGAGGATCTGTTTCTGAATTATTATCATTAAATTTCCCATATTCATTCCCTTGTGACTTTTATTTCTAATAATATGCTTGAAGTGGCACTGCAAAATCTACACCTATAAAATGGATATATTATTCCAGATGCTTAAAATATATTATAAGTAGACTTTATTCGGGTATAGTTGATCATGATTATTTTGTCTAAAATGTATAAAAACAAAAAAAACTAAGTAGATATTTTATTTAAAGAATAAAAAATTACTATTATGTCATACTGACACATTATTCTTATATTTTTTTGTGTTTTTTCATCTATAATTTGTCTCTATTTATTTATATTAGGGAAACGAGCTTGTACCCAAGTGGTAAGAGCTATTGCTTGGCATCCAAGAGACCCAGGTTCAAAACCGAGTGGAGGAGAATTTCGATGGTACTGTAATAGTACTGTAGCAGCCACTATAGCAGGAACTGTAGTAGTTATTGTAGCAGTTATTATTCAGTACTGTATTACCCAGAACTATTCACCTTATTTGGGCCTTCGGGCCACCGGTTTGGGCCTACGGGTCTCCAGGGCCTTCGGGTCATCAAAGACCTTCGGGCCACAGGGCCTTCGGGCCACAAAGACCATGGAGTAGCCCAATTCACATAGAACAGGCCCTAGAAGAGGATCAGAGCAACAAGAGTAGCATCCACTAAGAGTAGAGCTAACCTGATTAGAAGAATGAGAGTGTATGGTAGCTGCCATCGGGACCAGACACCATGCAGCTTTGTACGGGGCAATGCTATCCAATCAGTAATGTAAGGTGGGGATCTTGGTGATCAATGATACAGATGTTGGGGAGGGTCAGTTCAATTGGGTTGGGCCTATGGGTCATGTAATTGGAATCGTATGCCTCTGGGACTTTGGGTCATATATTGCGGGTCAGTCAGGCCTTGGGCCTTGGGCCTACGGGTCATGTACGGGTTCCCCTTCAACCCTTAAAAGGGGGATTATCTATAATAAAATAAAATAAAAAGAAGGCCTTCAGGCCATTCGGGCTATTTATTGTAGTCTCCTTTCATTTCACATGACATGGGATAGAAGTGGATTTGAATTTTAATTAATCAATATACATATAAACAATAAAACTTAATTATGCTGGTGTTTCATTCCATACAATATAGTTTAGTATATTTAAAATACATACCCTTTTTTAATGTGAAACAAGCCCCATACTTTCATTATGATAAAGGTATGTTATTTTAGATACATGATGTTTATTTTCATTAATCATTTATTGTTCAATAAATTAACAATTTTTACTAAAATTAAATAATATATATTAAAATATCACCAATTATAATTAACCAGAAATGATTCATCCTCACTGAAACAAATTGAATAACACCATGTTTCCTATTTTATCATGTGTTCATATATAGTTGGTGGGTGGGTATTTACTTTCCCCTCAACAACCCTTATATATTTATTCATCAAAATTTTATGAGAGGATCTATGAGCCATTATATCAATAATTAGTACAAATTTTATATATAAATAATTAAAAATAAATGTACTCTACAAGGAATAATGAAAATAAAATCAATATTTCAATATATGATTTATCATTAAAATAAAGAAAGTATATCAAAATGTTTCCCTAATGACTTACTAAATGATTTTATTTAACATAGGTAGAATATTGTACCACATATGTATATTAATCACCAAAAGCATTAGATTTTTTATCCCAATATAACTAATGAAAATTTACTTGTTTTGATCAAAGTGGTGGTTATGTTCCACTAAACATTAAATTTTATTCCTTTTCTTCACGCCTTGATAACTTTTGTTAACATGTTGGTGCTAGACCACTCATTTTTTCTTTCATCCACATGTTATTGACCTCTTAAAAATTCATTAGTTTCACTATATATGATTTCTTATTCCTCAATATTGGTAGAATCAATATGTGGAGAATCCATTTTCATTATGATTAGTTAAACATTAAATTTAGATTACATAAATATAGCAGTGTGAACATAACATAATGATAAAATTCATAATATAATAAAAACATTAACCTATTCACTAACTCAATTTTTATTCATCAAAGGTTTGAGGTATTTGGATTCACTGTCAAGTATCTAAATCCACTGATTATAATTCCCTTTGGCATATAATACACCTTCTATATTCGAACCACTATGAAATGACTGTGACTTCCCAATAAAAGGTTCATCCTCAATTGAATTTTCATCTGGCCCTATAGTCATCTTGGTTCTAAAAAAACAATTAACAAATTTTGGTTTATAGGATCTGATAGATAAAATAATTACACTATAGGTGATTCAACTATAAACGGTTCATCCTTATACCCTTCTATACTAAAAATCACCTTAATAAATCCCAATCCATAGATTGTAACTTCCCTTCTATTGTTTTTCCATTTGCAAGATATAAATTTCACTTGAAAGTTTTGTATAATACAACATTTATATATATATTTTGATGAAAAAGTATGACATATTCACATAAATTTGATTTATATCCTCAATACCAAATACAGATTTTTTATTTGATAAATCCTTAAAACTTGTAATCATATTAGATTATCTAAATTTAACAACATCATCCAAGTTAATTTCTACCTTTATTTCTTTCCCATGATTATTCCAATATTTATAATTTTTATTTAATCAATTAGAGATTAAATTTTCTTTCAACTCCTCTGGACTAATTTTTCAAAAATAATAACAACTTAAACATAGATAAAAAAATTTAGAAGTGTTATATGGATACTCTATTGCAAATATGATGAAATCTCTAATCCCATACTCATACTCCTTTGTTATATGATTAGAATCCATTTATTTTTTTCTTCATATCCATTCTATTTTATTTAACAATAATCATATTTTATTAAAAAAATATACACTGAATATGCATATATGATATCATTTTTTATATCCATAAGTTATATAATATATAACATTAAAAATATAATTATAAATTATAATACATAAAAATATAAATTATATAAAATAATACATATAAAACTTGTGTTTTATAATAAAATTTTAATACATACATATAACGAAGCCTATGTTTTTGAAGTGATTGAGTATTTTTTCTTGGTGGAGATTGTTTTCCTAGTGTGATGTATGTAACTTCACTCACAATGTGATGATATAATGTGATGTTTATTTCATTGATGATTTAATGAAAAAACAATAGATATTTCTCATTTTGTTTTATTATTCACAGTCTAATTTCTTCCACTATTAAATCATTTTTATCAATATTTTTCTAACTCATTTGACATATTTCATATTCAATCATGTCGAGCATTAAATAAAATATGGGATTCCATTGGGATTTTTTGTTAGAACATACACTTAAGATAGTAATATTTTATGCACATTCTCCCAAATTAAAGTTAATGGTTAGTTAACTTTTAGAGGCTCATATCAATAGGATATTTTCATCATAAATATTTAGGAACTTAATATATTAGAGGTGTCATGTCCCTAGTTTCGGCTATGTGTTTTTGTGATTTCGGACTAGTTACATTGGTTTCAAGATGTGTTGGTTAGTATTTAGAGGATCAAACATGGTTTTTGGAATTTCTAGGTGAAGAACAGGCTAGAAAAAACCATGGTTCAAGCCATGTTGATCCTAGGCGTCGCATTTATACTATGGGAAGGTGAAATACACTCAATTTTGGGCATGGTCTTAGGTGTGGTTTGCATGGATTCCTCCTATGCACAATTACAATTTTTGGCTCCACCACACCATGGTGAAAGGTTTTTTGGGTACAAAATGTATATACCCTTTCCACAATTTCATGATCAGTCAACATATCAATCTCATAGGTGTGGTGTGGTTGAGACCACCATATGAATGGTGAACACTCACCATGATATGGTTTCAGCAGTTTCATAATGTTGAAACTACTGAATTGGTCATTTGAATATAATAGGATGTTACACCCATTGATGATGATCTGTTATGTATTTATAGTAGGGTTATTTAGTGTTTTCATTACTCATTTTACCTTTTAGAAATATGTCACAATTACTTATTCAATATATATTTTAGATCAAGTTGATTGTAGTGTGAATTTTAGGTGTTTTCTTCTTTTTCAATCAATAAACTTTGACAATCCCTTCATTCTTGTGTTGATCCATTGAGGAGTTAAAAATTAATTCACATTAGAGGTATATTGTTTCCCTTAATATTTTCCCCATATTATTTATGTTTCATTCTACCTGAAGGCTATGGTATCCTAGGGTTTGTTGAATTCAAAAAAAATATGTGGATTTCTTTCATTAGGGCTCTCTCTTACATCTTTGGATCCTTTTATCTCTTCATCTCGTGGATTACATTAAATTGTTGTAAATTACAAGTGGATGAGGTAGGTGTTCCATTAATCTCTCTATAAAATTGATTCTATGATTGTTTATGATTTATTCATAAGATTTAATTTTCTTCAAATGTTTTTCACTTATACCTAGTAGAATGTTGCTTTCATGAGATGTTGATAAAAGTGTGAAAAGGGGGGTTCTAATATGATTTGATTTGAAAACTATTTTAATGGAACATGCCATTATTTTATAAATTAGAATACCCATTTGGATCATGATGTAAGATCCTAACCTTTTTTGAAGTTATCTCAGGTGAAAATTAAGGTACTTTTTTGTTTTATTTAAGTATCTTTGGTTGCAGTTATGACTTTGGGTGTGTTTTGTTGGAGTTTTAAGAACATTTTAAGTAAAGGGGACTATGCATGATTGGTGTATGGTTAGAGTAAATTATGCACCAAACCCAGCTAACCGTGCGGACCCAGACAGTGAGGGCCGCACAGTTGGTGCACAGTTTTTTAAATTGTGTGCTTCATCCTAGAAAAACCGTACATGTGGTTTTATTTCACATGAAAATTTATTTTAAAATCCTCTAAACCCACAAAATACCTTTATTTAGACCTTGTATTGGGACTTAACATTTATGGGAGATTCTATATCTTCTTATATGGATTCTAAGGTTTCCTGACCTCTATTCTTTAAGATTCAAATCCTAAATCGAAGATTTGTTCTTCTTCCAGTAAGTGGATCTCATCCCGATACTTATTCTATTTATTCTTCCTTCTTATCTTGATATTTTGGTAGAGTTTATTCTTTATTTATTTAGATCTAAACCTAATTGGTGATATATAGATCTAGGATTATAGATCTAAATCTATATTAATTAGATATAGATATCTTTGATCTTGGATTAGGGATTTAGATCCATAACTCAGATCTACATCGTTGTAATACTCGGATTTTGGGGATTTATTTTGAGTGAACATCCATCAATGAATTTAGGTAGGTGGTATAAAATTAAAATCTAATAGTCTTGATTAAAATTGTGTGCATGTAATTATAGAATTACTATTATATGTTTAGAAATTGTATTCTTGATTAAATCAATTAATTTGGTGAATAAATTAATTAAAGGAATACAGAATTGGGATGTTGGAATTTTAGATCTTGAATAAATAATTGATAAATTAAATATGGAGTTGTTGAGATTGTTGAACAGGATTAATTAATTAAAAATTAATTGATTTGAATGGTTTGTATTATGAAATTTTGATTTAAAAAATTAATTGTCAAATTAATTATTAATATGTTGAAATTATGAATGAGATAATTAATTATGGAATTAATTATGGAATTATGAGTTGGTGGATATTGATTAATTAATTGTTGAATTATTTAATTGGAATTAAGTAGATAATTAATTAGGTAATTAATTAAGGTCATTTATGTGACAAACTAATTTTTGAATTATTAATGAAATTTGGGAATAATTAATTGGTGAATTAATTATTGTATGTCAAGTTTTGAAATGATTAATTAATTTTTGAATAAATTAATATAATTTATATGGTTAATTGATTGTTGAATTAATTAACCGAAGGGTTGTGATTAACTAATTTTTGAATTAATTAATGAGATATTCATGGTTAATTAATTGTTGAATTAATTAAAAAGTTTGTTATAGTTAATTAATTATTAATATTAATTAATGAAATTAATGTGTTTAATTAATCGTTGGGTTAATTAATGTAAATGGGTTGTGGTTAATTAATTGGTGAATTAATTAATGGAATGATTGGTGGAATGGATATTGGTTGTGATTATGTTGGCATGGAATATCACATGTGATAACTGTGGTGTGAGGAAGATCAAGAGAGCTTCTATTATTGTTTTCCAAAGTACAATGTGAGCCTTCAAAGAATAAGATCATGTGATCTTTTATTTATTTTCTGAAGGACCATGTGAGCCTTCAAAGAATAAGACTGTGTAAGCATATATTTTTTTAAGGACTGTGTGATCTTTGAGAAAAAAGACTAAGAGAGCTTTCCCTTTTTACCTAGGAAGCATTTATGATTCATTTTTTATTACTCACTTCTGACCCTTGAGGTTAGGACCCATACTTCGCATTACTCATGCCTATCGGATTTACATGTTTTATGTATTTGATAAATTCCATATGAATGATGATAATGAATGGTAACATGGACATTCATATTTTTGATATCCCGTGGGAATGGTTTAAACTCTGGTGAGGGCTGAATCAGGTATTGTGGATTGGGTGTCCATGGGAACCCAGGAGAAAATCTAGTCAAATAAAGAGTAAGTGAATAAATGTAAAATGGTTACTTTATTGATTTATTTATTCTTTATATAACTATATACATTTTTATTGACTAGAACATTTTAGACACTGTTGGTGGTGGCCTTCGGAGTTGTACTCACACCCTACTTGGGTTTCCTGGTCGATACCCAAATAGACTTTATTGTGGTGGGAAAGGTTAAGGGAAAGGGACCTATATTAGATTGATGATTGGGGATGAATCATGGATGAGGGAATTAGATATGGTTCAAGACCCTATTAGAAGTCATTAGTGTCTTTACTTTCAGTTACATTTTATATATTTTGGTACTTATTTTATCATATCATGTTTCTCTTTTAGTTGAGTATTGTATTTCTAGTTTTGGTTATCTTGTGACATTGGTAATGTTTATGATTATATATTCACCTTATATTGATTATTTACTTACAATGGTGTTTTACTCTGATAAAATAGGGTATAGTTTCCCCATGTTTAACTTACTAGACCCTCGCTTCTAATCAGTAGCCTCTGGCATATGGGGAGGCACACCTGAGTTCATGTGACTGACTGGCTTGGGGAACCATTGTGTGGCACCTGGGCCGGGATGTTACAAAGTAGTATTAGAGGTCCAATTTTCTTTCTTATTATTTTGTATTACTATTTGGGAAAGGTAGACATGAAAATAAGAATATTTGAGGCTTGGTAATGAGATCATGTATGGGAGTTTCAGACCCATGTACATGGGAAAACCCAAATACTCGGGGTGGGATTTTTGTTATTGTTGTTTTCAATTATAGTTGAATATTATTTCACCTTGGGTGACACACTTGTTTTGTGCTCTGATGATTTTTGTTGATATTTCTAAGAATTCACTCATGGCCAAGAATTGCATGATATTTGGGTCTTTATTCATCATTCTAGGCACTCATTATTTTTTTTACATTCATCATCTTAGGCATGCACAAGAAAATGAGTTTTGGGTAAGTTGTTAAACATAAACTATTTTCCTAGCTTATCAAATTGAAAAAAAAAAGGTGAATAATATGAATTTTAAAGATGTAAAATGATGCAATGATATGAATAAATGGGTGTATAAATGAGAATCTTGGTAATGATAATGTGGTTACCCTTGTAAATTGGGATTGGGTGTAGGGTGATTAAGGGTGGTAATAGCTACTTGGTTTTGACTGTGTGGATGGGGTGGGTAAATGACTAATTGTGGCTTGTTGTTGTTTTAATCTAACTTAAATGTGATAAATTTATTTTATGAGTCCTAATATGTGTGTTTGAATTTGTAGAGATATGCCTCCATGATGACACTTATTGAGATGACAACTAGAGGACATGGCTATAGATGATCCTCTAGTTGTGGAACCTGAGGCACCAATAGTGTTGGGGGAGGACGTAGGAGAGAAGTTCCAATATAAATTCACTGGTTTCATGCAATTGATGTAATGAGACCCATAAAATGTTGTGAAAAGCATTTCTGATCTGATGAGGGAGTTTCAGTTATAGTACCCTCTAACCTTTACTAGAGAGGGTGGACCTAAGAAAGCTGAGTTCTCGATTTAATCTATCCAAACTATACTTGAACTCATGGAGAATCCTATTGAGAAGAGATTCAAGCTAGAATATTACATGTTTCCTATTCAAGAAAAACATTGGTGGGACATCCACACTTGGGATTCACAGATAGAAGCTATTGAATGGAAGGACATTCAAGATAATTTATTCTAGAACTTCTACCCAAAAACTTTGAAGAGGGAGAGAGATGTTGAGTTCATGTGGTTGAATCAAGGAAATATGTTTGTGATGGAATATTCCTAATACTTTATAGATTTGAAAAATTTATCTCCAACATTGGTAGTGGATGAGGCTACTTCATCAAAAAAAATCAAGATGGAATTAAGTGTGAAATTAAGTCCCAATAGAATATATTCATGAAGAAGTTTATAGAAGTGGTAAATCAGTCTCTCATCTATGAGGTGAACCTAAGGGAGGATTCTAATGGAGTACATGTGGTTTCTACTGAATGGTATGAAGTTAGATCTTCTGAGAGAAGGAAGCATCATTATAGAACTTTCTCCCAGAGCAGTGGTAGGAAGAGTAGTTAGGGGGAAGGGTTTGTTACACAAGACCTTACCAATGTGGTTTTCCACTACTGTGGTAGGGTGGGTAATTTTTGGAAGAATTTACCCTAACTACCAATGGTGTGACAAAGATACTAAAATATGGTACATCTGCAGAGGTTATGTAGGAACTCAGGGCGGATAGTTATTGATTGTACAGCTTGGAAAATTAATGTATGAGAAGGGGATCTTTCACACCATATCATGCGGGTAGCTTGAGTTATACCTGTAGAGGTAGTAGAGGAAGTGGATGTGGTGCTTCTAGGAAAGAGCACCCACATTAGTGTATCGGTTAAACTCAGGGAAGTCATATAGAATCACCAGGAATATGGGTAGGATAGTTATATTTGGTGCATCCTGAACTTGTGGATAGCGAGGCTAGTCCATAAACAGTGAGATGTATTATTCTTATACCTTTTATATTATCTAGTTCTTTTTTTCTGATACTGGTTTCTCTCATTCCTTTATATCTATAAAACATTTTAATGGTTTGAGCCTGGTGGTGGAGTTTTTGAGTGGGGTAATGACTATAGATACACCTTTGGGAGTATGATATAGATACATATGTATTTGTAAGGGATGTTCTCTTGAGATCAAGGAGTACAATTTTCTATGGGATCTCTATATCCTTGACATGATAGGCTTTGACCTAATTATTGGTATGGACTGTATAGTCACATAACAAGACCACATAAACTATTATCATAGGAGAGTTACATTTAAATCTCTTAAGGGTGACCATTACATTCAATGAGGAGAGTGGGATATCCAGGTGGGCCAAGCAGGGCCAATTACCCAACAATTGGGAGTGCTCACAACCCAAGATGTAAGTCTTTTAATGGATGAATAAGTTGTTAGGAATTATGTCATTCCAATAGTAGTAGAACTATTTCAGGATGTCTTTCCTGGAGACTTCTTAGGGCTTCCACCTGAGAGAGATGTGGAATTCACTATTGATCTCATGTAGGGGGATGAGCCAGTATCTATTCCACCATACAGAATAGAAGAAACTAATCTTCAAAAGCTCAATTCTTAGCTAGATGAGTTGAAAGATAAGGTATTTATCTGTCCATGTATGTCTCCTTGGGGATCACCTATAATTTTCATAAAGAAGGCTGGAGGGCGTTTATGTTTGTGAGTCGATTACTGGAATTTGAATAAGATAACTGTCAAGAACCTATATACTCTTCCACGTATCGACGGTATTTTTAATAAATTAAAGGGGGGTTATGTTTTCTCAATGATTGACTTGAGATCGGGGTATCATCATCTAAGAGTTTTAACTTATGATATACCGAGGACTGATTTTAGAAGCAGTTATTTCCTATATTATTATGATGTAATGTATTTTGGGCTGATAAACACACCATCAATGTCTATGGTCTTGATGAATAGAATCTTCCATAAATACTTATACCAGTTTGTGGTGGTATTTGTGGATGACATCATGGTGTACTCCAAGACTCATGATGATTATGCTCAACATCTTAACATCATTCTGAGTACACTAATAGAGCATCGATTATACGCCAAGCTATCTAAGTGTCAGTTTTGGATTGACCATGTACACTTTTTGGGGAATATAATCTTGGAGGAAGGTGTGTTAGTGGACCTAGAGAAGGTTCATGTAGTGGTTTTTTGGGAGCATCCTAATAATTTTTTCGATATATGAAGCTTTCTGAGATTATCTAGATATTATAAGAGATTCATCCAAGACTTTTCCCATTTGGAAGCACCACTTTTAGGCTTAACAAAGAAGGGGATAAATTTTGAGTGGAAGGAAGAATGCAAGAATTATTTCCACGATCTAAAGAATAGTTTGATGTCGGCACTAATTTTGATCTTACCTGAGTTATGTGAGGAGTACATAGTGTATTGTGATGCCTCTAGGGTTGGACTTGGATTTGTAATGATACAGGGAGATCGATTTTTTCATAATGGTCACAACATTTGAGGCCTCGTGAACTAAATTACCCTACACATGACCTCGAGTTGGTAGTAGTGGTATATCCTTTTAAGTTTAGGTGATACTATCTCTTGGGTGAAAAGTTTATAGTTTACCCTGACCACAAGAGCATGGAGTATATCTTCACACTGAGAGATTCAAATATTTGTATGTGAACATGGGTTGAATATATACAGTCTTTAAAATTTGAATTGGAATATATGATTGTAAATGTAAATAGTGTGGATGATGAATTTAGCAGGAAAACTCAAACTCATATGGTTTATGAGTCGAGTATTGAGTGGAAGATGATGAATTTGTTGGCTGAAATGCATGTGGTGGTTCAGGAGAGTTGGGAGAATATGACTCTGGTTTCAATTATAGTGGATTATAAACTTTTGAGATGGATTAGGGATAGACAGTATGAGGATCTGGAGTGCTTATCCTTGAGGGAAATCATTGAAGGTCTAGAGAAACCTTTGGAATGGTTGATAGATGAGGATGAGATCATCTACATGAAGAATTGATTTGTTGTTCTTAAGATCATGCGAGAGGATATCTTGTGGGAATTTCATGCCACAAAGTGGGTGTTACATCCAATCATGACCAAAATGTACCATAACCTACGATGACAATTTTGGTGTCCATGCATGAAAATGGAGATATCCAAGTTCGTGACACAATGATACACTTTTCAGCGGGTAAAGTTAGAGCATCAAAAACCTGGATGTTTGTTATAGACTTTGACCATTCTAGAATGGAAGTGGGATGACATGTCTAAGGAATTTTCTATGTTACTTCTGAAGATACTTATAAATAATGGCTCTATATGGGTTTTTGTGGATTGATTGACCAAAGTAGTACATTTCTTACCAATACGGGAAACCTTCACTGTAGAGAATTTGGGAGAACTATATTTTTGGAAGATAGTCTATTTTCATGGGGTTCCATGGACTATAGTTTCAAACTGTGATTCACGCTTTACTTATCACTTCTGGAAGAAAATACATAAGGTGTTGGGTAGAAAAATATTATTGAGTACATCTTTTCACCCATAGAAGGATGGTAAGTCATAGCATACTATATGGGTGCTTGAGGATATGGTATGGGCATGTGTTCTAGACTTCAGTGGGTCATGGGAGAAACACTCAATTTTAGTGGAGTTTACCTATAACAATAGTTATCAAGAAATAATACAGATGGAACCATATGTGGCTCTTTATGGTAGATCATATAGATTAACGCTATGATGGATGGAGGTTGGTGAGTCAGAGTTATTGGAGTCGAGTCTCATGCAGAAGACATCTGAGTAGGTATAGCTAATTTGGAAACATATGGATATGGCTCAGACTAGGAAGAAGTTGTATGTTGACAAACGGAGACAACCCCTAGAGTTTACATAGGTTGATCGTGTATTACTTTAGGTGTAACCTAGTTTGGGTCACCACAGGATATGGAGATAGGGCATGTTAGTTCCCATGTTTGTTAGACCTTTGCATATTATAGAGAGAATCGGGCTAGTGGTGTACCAATTGGATCTTCCACGGAATTACAGTTCAATGCATGATGTATTCTATGTGTCATAACTATCGAGGTATCACCTAGACCCTTCTCATGTGATTTATGTGGATGAGGTTTATCTTGAGATAGATGCATCCTTTGAGGATCATATGATTCCTATGTTGGATCGTAGTGAGAATGTTTTGGAGGGAAATATTGTATTGATAGTTCGTGTGTTATGGAAACATAGATGATTACAAGAGGAAACATGGTAAAGGTAAGTAAATATGAGGACTCAATGGATCGATATTTTTGGCTCATAATCATAGGAAAAATTTCAAGTAAGATTGAGGACGAGCTATTATAAGGTGGTGAGATTGTAATATCCCGACGTTTCTAGAGTTATCATGGGTGAAAATTCAGGTACTTTTTTTATTGAAGTACCTTTGGTTGGAGTTATCACTTTGGGTGTGTTTGAGTGGATTTTTAAAAAAAATATTGAGAAAATGGTACTATGAATGATCGGTGCATAGTTAGAGAAAATTGTGTGCCTAGCCCAGCTAACAGTGCAGACCCGGGTAATGAGAGTTGCACGGTTTTTTAAACAGTGCCCCCCAACCCAAAAAAAATCATGCACGTGGTTTTATTTCACCCAAAATTTTATTTTAAAATCCTCCAAACCCTCAAAACACCCTCATTTAGACCTTTTCTTGGGACATAATATTTTTGGTTGATTCTAGAGCTTTCTAAAGGGATTCAAAATCCATACGACCTCCATTATTCAAGATTCAAGCCCGAATCGAAGATACATTCTTCTTTCGGTAAGTGGATCTCATCCCAACCCTTATTCTATCTATTCTTCCTTCTTCTCTTAATATTTTAGTGGATTTTATTCTCTGTTTCTTTAGATATAAACCTAATTGGTGAGATATAGATCTATTATTATAGATGTAAACATAGATTTATTAGATCTTGATATCTTGGATCTTGGTTTGGGGATCCATATCTAGAACTCAGATCTACGTCGTTGTGCTACTCAAATTTTGGTGATTTCCATTGAGCGAACATCTATCAACGAATTGAGGTAGGTGGTATAAAATTCAAATCTCATGGTCTTGATGAAAATTGTGTGTATGAAATTATATAATTGTTACTAAATTTTTAGAAATTGTGTTCTTGAGGAAATTAATTAATTTGGTGAATAAATTAATTAAAGGAAATGCAGAATTGCATTGTTCAGATTTTATATCTTGAATAATTAATTGTTAAATTAATTATGGAGTCATTGAGATTGTTGAAATTGATTAATTAATTGTATAATTAATTAATGGGAATGGTTTGGATTATGAAATTGTGATTTTAATAATTAATTTTCAAATTAATTATTGATATGTTGAAATTGTGAATGAGATAATTGATTATGGGATTTTGAGTTGGGGGATATTGATTAATTAATTTTTGAATTAGTTAATGGGAATTACATATTTAATTAACTAGGTAATTAATTGCCCCCATGGGCGTGGTGGAGTGGTCGAAGGCTCCGCTTCCCTCAGGGGAGGTCGGGGGTTCGAACCCTGCCAGGGGGTATGCTATAAAAATCATGTTCACCACACGTGGTGCACGATTTCACGCCGGTTACCCAAGCGTTTACGCGGCGCCGGCCCCCGTTGGGGAACTGGGTTTCACCCCTTGGGTGGGCCTGGGGAAGGTAGGGGATTTTCGGGCCACTGCATGCCTGACCACGTAACCACTCGTGGGCTGGGCCATCACCCGTATTGTTTCCCAGCCCCTGCCTTTTGAAAAAAAAACTAGGTAATTAATTATGTAACACCTTAATATTTCATAGTACGTTATTTCTTCAAAGTAATTCAATAACTTTCACTACACGCAACACCAAGTTCTATCGCACCATGACTTACCAAACTAGCCGTTCAAAAGCGGTTATGAATAGTATTAACTAAATTTTGAACTTTATATAATCCTAATAATTTTAGAATCCATATTTTGAGTTTCTTAGATATAATGTAAGAAAAAATTCATATTTTTTAGTTAAAAGAAGTATTTTTAAAACAAATGAAATTTTACCGCCTTTTAATGGAGAAACCTATTTAAATACAATATTTGAAACTTTTATATATTCAATTTGACAAAATAAACTTCTTTTTTAGAATTGAGACATAAGAATTTAGTTTCAATATATTTTTGGTGTTTTTATGATAACTTTCATATTTGGGTGAATAGAGAAAAATACTATACTTTAACTGAAAACAACTTTTTTAATCAAAATAATTTATAGAGTTAAATTATACATTTTAATGGTTTGTAAGTTTAAATAGATTACATTTTTACCATTTAATCAAATTCTGGTCATTTTAAGTAATTTCACTTTGAAATTGGACATAAACAAGTGTCGATCTTTTGATAGTTATTATTTATTAAAAATACACTTTTTCGTTTTGAAAAAAGGAATTAATTTTAAATTAATAAATACAGCTTCTATGTTATAAATTTGGTAAAATGGACTTAATTTTTGAATTCAGAAAATCAAATTAGATTAGGGTAAATTTTGGGTATTTTTCTTAAAACTTTCAATTTTTGATGAATAGTGAAAAACACTATGTTATTATTTAAAACTGACTTTTTATTTAAATAATTATTTATTTTATTTAAATTTATTTTAGGTAAAAATAGATACATAATACCTATATAAATTAAATTAAATTCATTGGAGTTAGTTTATAATAATTTTAGATATATAAAAAATTTATCAAACTTTTTACCGTCTTTTACCCACCTCCTAGGAACATTTGCAAATCTACATAAAACTTAATTTTAATGCTTATGTGAGTTGAATTTCAAAAATTAGAGAGATTCAGTTGATATCAATAAATAAAATTTGGTTCAATAAGATGAAAATAATTTTTTTATAATAGTAACTTTTTACTTTTATTTACCACAGATAAAAGTAAATAGGGTAATTAAGGGTAAAAATGATATTATTTTTACCCTAACACATGTCCTAATTCTATTTGATAAGTATAATTCAACCAAAAACATCATTAGGAATAAAATATTATCCTTTAGGTCCACTTGGATTAGATTAGGACATTTATTATTATTTAATTCAAAGAAGAGTTAAAAGTGTTAAATTCAAAGTTTAATAACTAAAACATTTTTAATATAGGGTTATACATAAGATAAATTCGACTATAAATATTAATTATAAAGATAATAAAAAATTCCTACATAATGGTATTTTATTTATAATTTATATACATTAAATAATTAAATTTATTTATGACATAATGGTGATGTAGTAATTACCATATTAATGAAATATTAAAATAATTAATATTATAAATATCCAAATAAATGTAATTTGAGACTTTTTATAAATTCCACTAATTTTCTAGATTAATATGACTTTTTAGGGTTGTTTAGATGAGTTTTTTTTAAGTAATAATGCTATTATGAATTTAGAAAAAACAAAATACCAAATAGTGTCGAAATTGACAAAAAATAGTTTTTAAAAAAATATTATATTATTAATTGATATTATATTCTAAAAATATAAAGTTCAGAAAAAAGACTTATATAATAATATTTTTATCATTAATTAACAACTTGGGGTTCTCTTGGAAGTTTATAGTAAGTATATTAACCACATAATATAAAAATACAAAGAGACATGGTAAATGTCAAACTATTTAACTAAGAGTTAAATCTAAAAAACAATGTTAATATAGTGACCAAAACCTGTCTAAAACCTATTGTTTGAGTGGTTTTAGACCCATACCTACCTTATCCGATAAATAATTCATTTTTGATCCATTATAAAACTAAAATGATTTTATTATAAAATAATATTTCTATCTTTTCCTAAGGTGCCCCTCACCCCTCTTATAAAAGGTCACTTCCCCTTCTCTCAAATTCACACCTCCAAAGCTATTTGTCTTGGCCAACCCCTACCCAAATAACCTCAAAACTACCGTACCTTCATTTTAAAGGTCTTACTTTATTCATAAATCCAACCTAAGGAGCCCTTTTGATCAAATCAAAAGAAGAACCCGAAGAAAAGGTAAAAATTTCATCACCTCTTTCAAGTTCTTTCCTTCTTCCACTTCCTCTTTATTCATTGTTTCCATTATAAAATAATAACTCCAGTATCTTCTATATACTGAGATGTTATTATAAATATTTTACAACCATATTCATTATTTTATCCATCCTTTTAATGAAAAGTCACCATACATGCATACGTACGGCTTATCGTCTCCACGTCGTGGTGAAATTGTTATTCAATACATTATTATTTGGATGGGTATAATAATTATGTGTAATTAATGTAAATAGTAAATATAAAATGATAATTATTATGCATATATGATATACCATCCAATTATATATTATTTTAATTTCAAAAAAATGATATTGTCGCTCGTGCGTACGTACGGATTCTCGTCTCCACGAGGCCATGAGATACATTTCCACATTCATCATTCATCGGCGATTATAAAAATATATATTACTAATAAATAAGTAATATATGACATAATAATTCTACTGGAGATATATATATATATGTATTTATTTACTTACATATATATTATTCACCTAGATCTGTTAAATACGATATGAAAACGGAAACAACGTTTATGCGTATGTACGGATTACCGCCTCCATAAATGGTGTTTTCCATTTCATATATATGTCTATTATACATATTTATATTCTAAATATATATGATATATAAATCATTTTTTATATTCTTGATGTATTTAAATCATTATCTAAGTGATAAAATCAAGAGTAACAAGTTAAAATGTGTACGATAAAGAAAGCGATTATTACCCGAAATGTTAATTTAACATGGAAATTATTATTAAATGGGTAGTATAAAGTTATAAATTAATCATGTATTGTATAATAAATATTAATATGGTTTTGGTATAATTTAATAACATACTACGGTCTTTATACAGAAGGTTAAACGTACACTTGACTAAAGGAAAGTGCAAGGTAAGGGTTAATTCCTCAATCTCATTATTATCTGAGATTGTTTATGTGTAAGTTTTTACTGGGAAATATTTATTATTCATGACCATGTTTCATAAAAGAGTTTTCAAAAGGATTATTTTAAGGGACTCTTTAACTAAAAAATCATTTTAAATATTTTAAGGATTTATTCTTCTAATCCTTTCTCATTAATGTCCATGTTTTCAAAATGATTTTAAGGATTTATTTATATGGACATGAATGTTTTAAAATGTTAATTCCCTTTAAAAGTTTCAAAGTGGTATGGGAGGCTTTGATTCAAAAATATATTTTAAATTACTTCCTTTATAAATTGTGTTACTTTTAAAATCATTTCATGAAAAAAGGGATATTTCTCTCAAAGAGATTTGCTGATCATTTTCAACTATGTCAACATCCTTTATTGGATATTAATCTTGATCAAGGTTGATTTATTATGATAAAAATATTCCATATTGTATTGAATGTTTTGTGATATTTTTTACTATGGATGTGTTATTTTTATACCATTCATGATTTATGGATAAATTACTGACATTTCATATGCCATTTTTAATATGAATGTTTCTGTTATGTTTAAACCTTTTCATATGAGGAATGCATTGGACTTAATAAGTGACGGGTGGTGCCCGCTATAACTCATTGATGCATCGGTAGGTCTCATGAGACAACTAGACGTGTAATTTTCCAAGGCCTTTCAAAAATTGATGTATGGTTTTGGTTGAGGCCTAAATCATTTTTTGGACGTCTTGGATGAGGCCTTGAAAAAAAAATTCAAAATGTCTGGCATTATGCATTCCCTCATTATGAAATTAGTTATTACATGTTATTATTCAAGTATTATAATATCCATGTTCATGTTAATAAGGTAATTTTTTTCCATATTATTTTCGGTTTTATGTTTAAAAGGTTATTTTTTTTATTACACATCTTGCTTTAAATGTTTATAGCTTCCGCTAAATTATTTACCCTTTCAGAGCATCTGATCTCACCACTTTCTTATGTTTTATTTTCCCAGGATCGCAAGAAGTGTTTTATGTTTGTGATGTAGGGTTAAGCTAAGGGAAAAATGGAGTTCTCAAAGGATTATTTTTTTTATGTTAGAAAGTGTAATGTAACGTTCATGTATGTAATCTAGTTTCCAAGACTACTAAACTGATCGGTCTTTCAGGACTTGATTCCTTGTAATCATGTTAATGTATTAAAATAATGCACCAACTCTAGAAATCTAGGGTTAGGTCATTACAGTTGGTATCAAAGGAAGTTTAGTACCATCCTTAGAAACTAGAATTAGATAAACTCTAATTAGAGCACATATCCCTAAGATAGACTTTGAGGATTAGTAAAGAAGAACTTCCTAGAATTTTGGTACTATAGAGATTTTGTGAGTTTTCTAAGAAAATACATCCCTGTCTGGATATGAGCAGGTAGAGGCGGCTCTGGCACAGATGTACCTAGGGGTAAAACCCAAAAACACCGCTTTGAGCTAGACTCGAACGGGAACTAGTGCACGACAATGGGCCTGGCTGCACTCTTGGTTACGACACTCCCAGGGGATATGCTTAGGATAATTATCATTTCCTTTACAAATAATTATAAAGGATTTATGAGTATATACCTCCTCAAAGAAAATATTTTTATGATTATGGATTATATCCATAAACTGTTCAATTTACCTTAGGTATTTTACATGTTTGGAATTATTCATTGCAATTCATAAACTGACCTAGTGTATTCCATTGTATAGAAATGGCGTCCAGTAGAAGGAATGTAAACTCCAGCAATATGTATGATCCAAAGAGTAAGAAGGATCATATCTTTAATGATATTTAGCCAACATTTATAAAGTAAATAGTCTCCCATGTATTCTCAACATATGAAGACATATTATCATGTGTTAATAAGATAAGTAAAGAATTCTATGAGTCCTATGGCCTTGAAGGGAAGCAAGAGAAGAAAAGGATAGAAGAGAGAAAGATGGATAAAGGGAAGAGGGAAAGAAAGGATTTTCCCATATGTGATAATTGTGGAAATAATCACCTTGGTAAATGCTTGAAGGGAATGGGAGTTTTTTATAAGTGTAGAGAAAAAGGACATCAAGTACGTGATTGCAAGGGTAAGAAAAAAGTTTCAAATGTACAATGCTTCATCTGCAAGGAGTTGGGACACTACGTGAATCAATGTCCAAATCATCAGAGTATACCCCAAATGTTGCTACTGGATAATAATAAAGTTTTGATACTATCAAAGATGAAGAGGAATGATTAGATTTCTTATATTTTTATTAAAGTATTGTGTCATTTGAGGTTTGTATTAATGATGTACATGTTATACAAATTATAGAGTATATAAGGATTGTACTACAATACTATTTCATTAAGGAATTGAGATTGTGTGTAACCAATAAAAGTGACTCGATGGTAGGTTTAATTTTTTGGAAAATATATAGTTGAGAAAAATATAAACCATAATATGGTTCTGATACCGAGGTAGTGATTTTTGGAATAATACATGATTGATTTTGATAAATTATATGGAATATTATTGACTACCATGAAGCTGATTAATGATTTTTATATTCCATCATTGTTGGAGTTTACAAAATTTTTGGATAAAATGAGTATATCCAGTATTCTAAAAGGAATAAGGGAGCATGAATGTAATCAATAAGGTTTTATGGTAATTCAGGATGTTGAAGTGTTTTAAAAGAATACATGATGAAGGTGTTCATATGTTATTAGGTGGAAAAAAGGATCTTCATTGTGTTTACCTTCTGTTTAAATTTTGAAATTTCAGTTTGGACAAAAGTATTTTGGATAATTCTAGACTGAGATTGTTTTTTGATTGCCATAAAAAGTATAACTCGAAGGCCATGCGGCAACTCGTCGCGTCCGGCAAGGCCGCGAGACTTAAACCCGCAACCGAAGGGTGATAAGGGTGTATCACCTACCACTACCCCATGTGATGTCCTAGATTGAATAATGTAGTTTTCTTAAAAGGTCTGGTAGATGGATTATAAATTTATTATTTTGGAACCCTATACAAATAGGATAAATATAATAATTTTTTTAAAATTCTATTATCTTTTAGAGTGAAAGATGAGTTTGTGGTAGAAATTAGTTAAAGGATCGAACTCTACTTGTCAAGTATATATTTTTTTTCTTTCTTCTCTTCTTATATGAAGAAATTAATTCCTAAACATTAGGTAAGGGATCTTAAAACTAAAAATTTGTTATCCTAATACCTTATGTTTTTTTGAACTGATGATATTTTAAATCATCATAGATTGATGGATTTGAGGCCCTCAATTCTACAATTTTTTGTGATTGATGACCTCAATAACTCCCTAAAAATAATTTTGTTTTTCTTCTAATTATGTGTCTCCAATTTCCACCAATGTTCTCCTAATCGAGATCATAATTTGGTAGTGAATTTTTCATTCCCCTTTTCCTCTTATTAAGACTAAATTTTATTAACCCAATTTTCTATGTGGGTTTTCCCACAAAGGTATTTTCTATTTTCAACCTTTTATTTTCAGAAAAAAATTTCAAATTGCGAGGATGCAATTTATTGAATTAGGGAAGAATGTAACACCCCAAGATTTCATAGTACGTTATTTCTTCAAAGTAACTCAGTAACTTTCACTACACGCAACACTGAGTTCTAGCGCACCATGACTTACCAAACTAGCCGTTCAAAAGCAGTTATGAATATTATTAACTGAATTTTGAAATTTATATAATACTCATAATTTTAGAGTCCATATTTTGAGTTTTAAAGACATAATTTAAGAACAAATTCATTTTTTTCAAATAAAAGAAGTATTTTTCAAAAAAAAAATGCAATTTTACCGCCTTTTAATGGCGAACCCTCTTTAAATACAATATTTGAAAGTTTTATATATTAAATTTTATAAAATAAACTTCTTATTTAGAATCATGACATAATAATTTAGTTTCAATAAATTTTTGGTGTTTTTCTGATAACTTTCATATTTGGGTGAATAGTGAAAAATACTATATTTTAACTGAAAACAGCTTTTTTAATCAAAATAATTTATAGTGTTAAATTATACATTTTAATTGTTTGGAAGTATATATAGATTATATTTTTACCATTTAATCAAATTCTGGTCATTGTAAGTAATTTCACTTTAAAATTGGACATAAACAAGTGTCAATCTTTTGATAGTTATTATTTCTTAAAAATACGCTTTTTAGTTTTGACAACATGAATTAATTTTAAATTAATAAATGCAGATTCTATGTTTTTAATTTGATAAAATGGACCTAATTTTTTAATTTAGAATATCAAAATTATCTTAGGGAAAAATTTTGGTATTTTCCTGAAAACTTACAATTTTGGATGAATAGTAAAAAACACTGTGATATTATTTAAAACTGACATTTTATTTAAATAATTATTTATTTTATTTAAATTTATTTTAGGTCAAAATAGATACATAATACCTATATAAATTCAATGTAATTCATTGGAGTCAGTTTATAATAATTTTAGATATATAATAATTTTATCGAACTTTTTACCGTTTTTTACCCACCTCCTAGGAGCATTTACAAATTTACATAAAACTTAATTTCACCTCTTCTGTGAGTTGAATTTAAAAAATACTAGAGACACAGTTGATATCAGTATATAAAATTTGGTTCAATAAGATGAAAATAATTTTTGGTGAATAGTAACTTTTTACTTTTATTTACCACGGTTAAAAGTAAATAGGGTAATTAAGAGTAAAAATGATATTATTATTACACTAACACATGTCCTAATTATATTGGATAACTATAATATGACCAAAAACAAACTTAGTAATAAAATATGATCCTTTAGGTCCACTTGGATTAGATTAGGACATCTATTATTATTTAATTCAAAGAAGAGTTAAAAGTTTTAAATTCAAAGTTTAATAACTCAAAAAAATTTAATATAGGGTTCTACATAAGATAAATTAGACTATAAATATTAATTAGAAAGATAAAAAAGCTTTCCTACATAATTGAATTTTATTTATAATTTTTAAGCATTAAATAATTAAATTTATTTATGACACAATGATGATGTAGTAATTACTGTATTAATGAAATATTAAAATAATTGATGTTATAAATTTCCAAATAAATGTAATTTTAGACTTTTTATAAATTCCACTAATTTTATAGGTTAATATGACATGTTAGGGTCGGTTATATGAATTTTTTTCTAATTAATAATGCTATTATAAATTTAGAAAAAACTAAATACCAAATAGTGTCAAAATTGATATAAAAAGAGCTTTTAAAACAAATAATATATTTTTAATTGATATGCAATTCCTAAAAATATAAGGTTAAGTCAAAAGACTTATATAATGATATTTGTATCATTAATGAACCCCTTGGGGTTCTCTTGAAAGTTTATAGTACGTATATTAACCATATAATATAAAAATACAAAGAGACATGATAAATGTCAAACTATTTAACTAAGAGTTAAATCTAAAAGATAAAGTTAATATAGTGACACAAGCCTATCTAAAACCAATTGGTTGAGTGCTTTTCGACCCATCACCACCTTAGGCTTTAAATAATTCATTTTATATCCATTAGAAACCGAAAATGATTTTATTATAAAATGATATTTCTAGCTTTTCCTAAGGTTCCCCTCACCCCTCTTATAAAAGGGCACTTCCCCTTCTCTCAAATTCACACCTCCAAAGCCATTTGGATCAGCCAAAACCTACCCAGATATCCTTCCAACTATCCTCCCTTCATCCAAGAATCCTTAATTTAGTCATAAAGCCAACCTATGGAGCCCTTTTGATCAAATCAAAAGGAAGAACCCGAAGAAGAGGTAAATATTTCATCACCTCTTTCAAGTTATTTCTTTCTTCCACTTCCTCTTTCTTTGTTGTTTACATTCTAAAATAATAAATTCAGTATATTCTATATACTATGATTTTATTATAAATATGTTACAACCATATTCATTATTTTATCCATCCTTTGAATGATATGTCACCATATGTGCGTACGCACGGCTTACCGTCTCCACATCGTGGTGTAATTGTTATTCAATACATTATTATTTGGATGGGTATAATAATGATGTGTAATTGACGTAAATAATAAATATAACATGATAATTATTCTTTATATATGATATAACATCCAATTATATATTATTTTAATATCAAAATAATGACATCGTTGCTCGTGCATACATATAGATTACCGTCTCTACGACGCGATGAGATTCATTTCCATGTTCACCATTCATCGACGATTATAAAAATATATATTACTAATAAGTAAGTAATATATGAAATAATAATGATAATGGATATATATATATTTGTATTTATGTATTTATTTATGTACTTATATATATCTTATTCACCTAGATCCGTTCAATACGATATGAAAACGGAAACAACGTTTATGCGTACGTACGGACTACCATCTCCATAAATGGTGTTTTTCATTTCATATATATGTCTATTATACATGTTTATATTTTAAATATATTTTATATATAAATAATTTTTTATATTATGGATGTATTTAAATCATGATCTAAGTGATACAATCAAGAGTAACAAGTTAAAACACGTACGATAAAGAAAGCGATTATTGCCCGAAATGTTAATTTAACATGGAAATTATTATTAAATGAGTAGTATAAAGTCATAAATGAATCATGTATTATATCATAAATATTAATATGGTTCTGTTATAATTTAATAACATACTACGTTCTTTATACAGGAGGTTAAACGTACCCTTTACTAAAGGAAAGTGCAAGGTAAGGGTTAACTCCTCAATCTCATTATTATCCGAGATTGCTTATGTGTAAGTTTTTATTGGGAATATTTATTATCCATGCCCATGTTTCATAAAAGAGTTTTCAAAAGTATTATTTTAAGGGAATATTTAACTAAAAAATAATTTTAAATGTTTTAATGATTTATTATTCTAAACCTTTCTCATTAATGTCCATGTGTTTAAAATGATTTTAAGGATTTATTTATATAGACATGAATGTATTAAAATGTTAATTCCCTTAAAATGTTTCAAAGTGGTATGGGACACTTTGATTCAAAAATATATTTTAAATAACTTCCTTTATAAATTGTGTGAATTTTAAAATTATTTCATGAAAAAAGGGATATTTCTCTCAAAGAGTTTTACGGATCATTTTTAACTATGTCAACATCCTTTATTGGATATTATTCTTGATCGAGGTTGATTTATTATGATAAAAATATTCCATATTGTATTGAATTTTTTGGGATATGTTTGACTCTGGATGTGTTATTTTTATACTATTCATGGTTTATGAATAAAGTACTGACATTTCGTATGCTAGTTTTAATACGAATGTTTATGTTATGTTTAAACCTTTTCATATAAGTAATGCATTGAACTTAGTAAGTGACAGGGGGAGCCCGCTATAACTCCTTGATGCATTGATAGGTTGCATGAGACAACTAGATGTGGAATTTTCCAAGGCCTTTTCCAATTTGATATATGGTTTTGGCATAAACCTAAATCATTTTTTAGACGTCTTGGCCGAGGCCTTGATAAAATGTTTCAGAATGTACGGCATTATGCATTCTCTCATTATGAAATTATTTATTACATGTGATTATTTGACTAGTAGAATATCCATTTTCATGTTAATATGGTAATTTTTTATTTATTTTTTCCATATTATGTTAAATTTAATGTTTAAAAGTTGTTGTTTTTATTACACATCTTGCCTTAAATGTTTATGGCTTCTGCTAAATTATTTACCCTTACTGAGCATCTGAGCTCACCCCTTTCTTATGTTTTATTTTCCCAGTATCCCAAGAAGTGTTTTATGTTTGAGATAAAGGGTTAATATAAGGGAACAATGGAGTCCTCAAAGGATTTTTTTTTTTGTATGCTATAAAGTATAATGTAACGTTCATGTATGTAATCTATTTTCCAAGACTGCTAAACTGATCGGTATTTCGGGACATGATTCCTTGTAATCATGCCAATGTATTAAAATAATGCATCGAATCTCGAAATCTAGGGTCGGGTCGTTACAATTGGTATCAGAGGAAGTTTAGTACAAATCTTAGAAGCTAGATTTAGATAAACTCTGATTAGAGAACATAGCCCTAACATAGACTTTGAGGATTAGTATAGAAGAACTTCCTAGAATTTTGGTACTCTAAATATTTTGTGAGTTTTCCAATAAAATACATCCCTATCTGGATACGAGCAGGTAGAGGCGGCTCTGGCACAGATGTACCTAGGAGAAAAACCCGAAAACACTGCTTTGAGCTAGACTCAAATGGGAACTGGTGCACAACAACGGGCCTTGATGCACTCTTGGTTACGACACTCCTGGGGGATATGCTTAGGATAATTTTCATTTTCTTTAAAAATAATTATAAATTATTTACGAGTATATACTTCCTAAAAGAAAATAATTTTAAGATTATGGATTATATCCATAAACGGTTCAATTTACCTTAGGTATTTTACAGGTTTGGAATTATTCATTACAATTCATAAACAGACCTTGTATATGCCATTGTATATAAATAGTGCCCAGTTGTCACAAACCAACCTGGGTCGACCCTGAATTTATCACCTGAGCCGGTCTGTGACATGACCCAAGGGGCGTTCCCGATCCTCCCAGGCTGGCGACAAGCACTAGGGCATCAATAGAGGACAAGTAGGAATGATTTATCCCAATAAAAATAAATAGAGCAGCGGAAAAGTAGAACAATGCGAAGTAAATAAATGACCCCAAAAAGAAATAATGACCAACAAAACACACTAACCTGGTCTCAACGAAAACTCCCCATGACTCCGAGAGTCATGCACCAGTCCCCAACCAACTCTCGCCCACGGCGAGCAAGCTCGAGCCAAACCTGCAAAAAAACTAAAAACAGGAAAAAACTATAGGTGTGAGTATTAAAACTCAGTAGGCGTGCCCAAAAACTATTCCCAATGCACTACCTTTAAATAATGAATTTATCAATTTCATGTTTGAATTGAATAATATAAAATATTATCTTCCACATACACTTTCATTTCTAAAACAAGTATTAGTTCATTGCCCTTTTTAATTTAAAAAAATTAATGTTTGAAAGGATAAGGTGCATTACATTTTGAAAATGTCTTCCCAAACAATTTAGAAATCCAAATTTCAATTCTTAGACAAATGGGAAAACACACATAACCCACAACACACACTAAGGGAAATGGAAAAAGTGGCACGCAGGGGCCAGCAACCGAAACAAACATCTCAATCATCATCCACATACAAATAAACACTAAAGGAAACATGAGTTGAACCTAGGATCTCGTGAACAATCCAGAACATACTATACATGTGACTCATCCTGAAGGCATTCCCTAACTCAATGATGTTATAACACCCTAATGCTTGGTATAGCCCTTCATGGCCTAACCGAGGGTCCCAATACCCATAGAACAATAACTCAGTATTCCCCTTCTATAGGGCCACTAGCCAGTACGTAATCTAAACTAGTGCAGCAATCATTCTCAGAAGATTCACTCACTATGTCAGATTCCCATGTTAACACACATAATAAAAGGGAAAAGGGTGAGTCAGCAAATTCAATCAAGTAGCACAGATATCACACATAACTCATGCAATTAACGTACACCAAAGATCACCGCAGAGTCACCCCAAAGAGAGTTTTCCAAAATAATTTATTTTTATTAAAGTGCCAAATGGGATTTCACCAATTTTAAAGAAAAACCTCATTTCTCAAGAAAACCCAAAACACTCGTTCACGCTTCAAAATAAATCATTTATCATTTAAACAAAAATTACATTTGAAATTCCATGAATTGTGTTTAAAGGCCAAACAGGCATTCTTTCACGACTGAGTTTCTGTTCATCAATAAAACATTTTAAGTGTCGTGTATAAAATAAATGGCTCTTTTTACACCAAATAATCATTTAAAAATAAATTATCTTATATTATTTCCCATTTATTAAAATTAATATAAACCTCAAGGAATTAATAAAATCTATATTTAATGGTGAATGCAGTGGGGGACCTACCTCAACTTGCAGCTCGGTTACAATGACAATGTGGCACCTCTCACACTCACGCACAAGTACGTGCAACCTTTTGACGACCACAAAAACACAGAAAACCTTGCCAATGTGCTGCAACAATGCAAAGAATCTAAAAACATAGTAACACTGACTTAAAATAATTCAAATGAATAAACATAGTAAAACTTGCCTTGAAACCGGTGCACTCAAAACAAAATGAACCCAAAATCAATCACCTTAGCGGTGGGAATTCTTCGTATACCTGATTAAGGATAAGGTGTGCAGCTGTCGAAAGGAGATCTGCAGCCAGTGTAGCGAAGGGTAAAGTCATTGGGCCACTGCGCCGCTGTTAGACGGAGAGAAGGGCCGCGCAGTAATAGATCGCACCAAGGGGCTACGCACTAGGGAGTGGCTAGTCGTGCCTGGTGTGCGAGGCTAACAGGAGGGCTCCAGTAGAAGGGGATTCCCCAGGAAGAGCAGGGCAGTGGCGAGTGAGCAGGGCAGGGGGCGCCACACTATGCAAATGGTTGCGAGGGAGGTAGGGTGCAATGGGAGAGGGAGAGGAGCTGCGGGAACCGCTGCAAGGGGTTGGCCGAGATCTGCTGTGATGAAGGTGGTTGTCCAGGGAGCCTCGCATGAGGGTTGCAACGCTGGCTGGTGGCCTAACCTCGATAGCCGATAGGGGTAGCGCGACGTCTTGGATCTAGCATCTGGGCCATGATTGGCCTAGATATGGGGGGCGACGGTGGTTAGACCTCACGATGGAGGGCTATGTCAGTGCAGGATGTCAACAAAGGCAATGAGGTCCTGCTATAGTGACGTGGTCGCCCAATCCAGAAAAAGTAGAGGAGGTCGCGATGGTCTCGATTAGGAGGGTAGCAACGAGATACATGCTCATAAGGGAGGGAGGTCGGAGCGATTGGGATGGGGAAGGAGAAGCCCACGGCTGGCGCTGTGTGGGGTGAGCAGGGAAGGAGCGGGCTGGCCGATGCATGTGCATGCGGTGATGAAGGTAGGAGGAGGGCTCGGCTACTGGACATAATGGGGATCTGGGCGGAGAAGGCTTCTAGGCGTGCGCAGCAAGGGGGGACAGGAAGAGTATGGGCGGTGTCTTTCTTGGGTGGTTCAGGGTGTGCATACTACCGGAGCGGGTGTGGGGGACCGGGTACTGCTGAGGGGAAAGAGAGGGGTGCCCGCAAGGGTGGTGCAGCGCTGGGTGCTGCAATGGGAGAAGGCTGGACAAGGCAGGCCATGCGAGAGAGACCACCAGAGGGTACTGTGTGTGAGGGAGTGTGGGACGCGGAGGGGAAGGAGTACGAGGGTGGCGTTGCGGGAGGCCGAGTGCGTGTGGCGCTGTTGGGCATCGTGGACAGGGAGAAACTTGAGCAAGTAGGGGGTGAAGGCCAAAGGCGAAGCAAAAGCTGAAAAGGGTGAGCAGGAGGGCACCTGTTCTATAGTGTGTGAAGGGAAAGAGGGGCGCGGTGCAGGAGAAGACATGCAGTAGCCAGGGTGCTGGTTGGGGCGTCGAGCAGGCATGGGGTAGTCAGAGGCTTTGAAAGGCGGGATCCAGCGGAGGGAGTCCCACTGCAGGGTTGGAGCATTGTAAGGGAGAAGAGGAAGAGGGAGGGGGTGTCACGGGAGCTACTATAAGGGGGGCCCAAGGTGCGCTGCAGAGCAGGGGTGGCGTGCCAGAGCGGGGCGCTGCAGCAGGTCGAAGGCGCAAGCAAGCAGCTGAGGGGCGACTCAGGAGTGAGGGAGCGCCAGAGTAGGGCACTGCCGCAGGTCGAAGGCACAGGCGGAGTAGGTGGTAGGGTGCACCAGCTGCTACAGGAAGAAGAAGAGGAAAAAAGAAAATAAATGGGGCAGCCATGTGGAAGAACATCAAAGAAGAGAGAGAAAAATAAAAGGAAAAGAAAAAGAAGATGAGATAAAATAAAATAAAATAAATAAACCTTAATAAAATAATATAGATAATAATAATAATAATAAAAATAATAATAATAACATTAATAATAATAACAAAAATAAAAAAAATACGGATAGGTCGGGGCATGACAATTCTCCCCACCATAACGCTTCCTGCCCCCGGGAAGCCACAACAAGACTTAGACCCAAGAAGAAACTCCTTAAGTGTCACTCACCCCCAAAAGTTTAAGTGCCTCCATTTGATCGATCCACATGAACACCAAACTCCCATGACATGAAACTTATCCTCAAAACACAAACACTTTAAACACCACCCAAAATGAAACCCGAAACGAAACTCTGATACTGACATGGGGATGCCCGAATGGACTCCCCACCATAGGAAACAAGCCAAATGAATTCAACGAGACCTGCGATGGGTCTCCCCACCATAAGGACTGAGGAGATTAACCGAACTTGAAGACTTTTCCACATGAACCAGAAACCCCCCACCACAAGGGGGAGAAGGGAAGGGCCCAACGGATCGAACATCAAAACTACTACCACTGCTACTCCAATGACGTCACACTCTCGAATGAACACAAAACACGCCATACTAAAAACCAAGATTAAACCAAGGTCTTTTTACACCACTGGGGTTCACCTGACTACGCGCCAGCTTCACTCTGAGGCCTATGGTTGGAGCACTGATGATTGAAGCATCTCCTGCCTCACAGTCAGGATTCAAAATTTCCCAAACACGTCACATGAACCAGAGTTTTAACAAACACACATCCATTAGAACAAAGTTTTCAAGGAGGTTCATCCATAACCATTCTTACAACTGAAAGAAAAGAAACACCACAAAACGGTACAAGTGACGACTACTACATCCAAGAGACACTATAAAGAGAAAACCTCAAACTAATCTCCAAACACCATCCTAATCCTGCTGATGGGCTGAGGTGACCTTCAATGTGTCAGGTCTGGCTTCAGCACGCTTCTTGGAAACACCTTGAAAAAATTTCTTCATGTGACCCAGACGCCCACAAGTGTGGCAAGGTCTTGGAGCATTCAGGCACATCGGCCTCTTGTGCCCCCACTTACCACACTGGTGATAGATCAAGGCATTGTGTTGTGAGGAAGATGAATGAAGGCCTGAAGGCCTCTTGATTCCTCTACCAGTTCCACCACTATCAGGTCGCTTCCCATTCTTCTTATCATTATCTTCTACACTGCTTCCCAAGGTCAGAGGAGGATTCACCACCTCAAGTCCTCCTGCTAACTCAGCTTCGGCAAGGAAAGCTTGTCTCACCACGTCAGGGAAGGTGATCACATTGAACTCTCCCACCTTCGACTGCATCTCAGGACGTAATCCAAGCTCAATATGCCGAGCTTTCATGGGATCATTTCCAACATACCGCAGTTCATATGAATCTAGGTCCAGGAAACGATGAAATAATTCCAACACCTTGCTGAAGACCGCACAACTCTATCCTCTTTCTCAGATTTGTCAACTCAGAGAAATACTATTGGATGAACGACGACTTGAAGAACTCCCAAGTGATATCTTCTCGAGGTTTTCTTTGAGACACAGACTTCCACTACTTCCAGGTTGGACCTTCAAGCATAAAGTTGGCCAAATTCACTTTCAATGAATCAGGCAACCCAATGAAACTGAAGTTCCTCTCAATCTTACACAACCACTCCTCTGCCTCAAGAGGCTCTACTTGTTCATAAAAGAGAGGAGGGTTTAACTTCCAAAAATTGAGGATGTAATCTATGGGTTGATCAACTGGAGGATTTTCTAAGGATGCACCACTCGAAGCTACACCCTGGGCATCCATCGAACCTTCGTGGGGGCGAACACTAAGGGACAAGAAAACAAGGATATGGGTCAAACAAGTTCATTATATTTTCAAATACCAAAATAACACTTTTCACAATGATTTTCAGAATGGTGGAAAACCCAAATGATTCACTAGGGGAAACTGGTGATCATGGGTGACTCGGCCATATGGTTGGCGGCCATACTCCAGTCACACCACCATCACTAAGATCATTCTAGGGTAAAGTCCCCGGCTCCACATGGCTTTCCAGACCATGTGAGCTCACAAAGGTCACTTTCCCGACTCTCGTTTCATTTCCCAATACCAAACAAACCATAAAAATCAAAAGACATCAACAACCCAAACATCCCATGGTAACCTGAGGTTTCGGAATGAGCAAGGGTCCATGACATCCTTCTCGTCTATATGCCTCAAGTCCTGACAATTATACTCCTTCTACCATGACAACCCCAAATGATAATAGGTGCTCTGAAAAAATAGGTCCGCTAAGGAGCCGAACTCCTATGATACCATTTTGTCGCGAACCAACCCAGGTCGACCCTGAATCGATCACCCGATCTGGTCTGTGACGTGACCTAAGAGGCGTTCCCGATCCTCTTGAGCTGGCGACAAGCACTAGGCCATCAATATAGGATAAGTGGGAATGATTTTTCCCAATAAAAATAAATAGAGCAGCGGAAAAGTAGAACAACGCAAAGTAAATAAATGAACCTGAAAAGAAAGAACGACCAACAAAACACACTAACCTGGTCTCGACGAAAACACCTCCTAACTCCAAGATTTTCTCACCAGTCCCCAACCAACTCTCACCCACGGTGAGCAAGCTCGATCCAAACCTGCAGCAAAACTAAAAACAGGAAAACACTATAGGAGTGAATATTAAAACTCAATAGGTGTTCCAAATAACTATTCCCAATGAACTACCTTTAAATAAAGAATTTATCAATTTTAGGTTTGAACTAAATTATATAAAATATTAGTTTCCACATACACTTTCATTTCTAAAACAAGTATCAGATAATTTCCCTTTTTAATTTAAAAAAAAATTAATGTTTGAAAGGATAAGGTGCATTACATTTTGAAAATGTCTTCCCAAACAATTTAGAAATCCAAATTTCAGTTCTTATCCAAAAGGGAAACCACACATAACCTACAACACACACTAAGGGAAATGGAAAAAGTGGCACGTGGGGGACATCAACCGAACCAAACCTCTCAATCGTCCGCCACATACAAATAAACACTAAAGGAAACATGGGTTGAACCTAGGAGCTCATGAACAATCTAGAACATACTATACATGTGACTCGTACTGAATGCATGCCCTAACTTGATGATTTCATAACTCCCTAATGCTCGGTATAGCCCTTCATGGCATAACCGAGGGGCCCAATCCCCAGAGCAGCAATAACTCAGTATTCCCTTGCTATGGGACCACTAGCCAGTGCATAATCTAAACTAGTGCAGCAATCATTCTCAGAAGATTCACTCACTATGCCAGGTTCCCATGTCAACACACATAATAAAAGGTAAAGGGGTGAGTCAACAAATTCAATCAAGTAGCACAAATATCACACACAACTCATGCAATCAACATACACCAAAGATCACCCCTGAGTCACCCCAAAGAGAGTTTTCCAAAATAATTTATTTTTATTAAAGTGCCAAATGGGCCTTTACCAATTTTAAAAAAACCCTCATTTCTCAAGAAAACCCAAAACACTCATTCACGCTTCAGAAGAAATAATTTATCGTTTAAACCAAAACTACATTTGAAATTCCTTGAATTATGTTTAAAGTGCAAACAGGCATTCTTTCACGACTGAGTTTACGTTAATCAATAAAACATTTCAAGTGTCATGTATAAAATAAACGAATCTTTTTACACAAAATAATCATTTAAAAATTAATTATCTTATATTATTTTCCATTTATTAAAATTAATAGAAACCTAAATTAATTAATAAAATCTAAATTTAATGGTGAATGCAGTGGGGGACCTACCTTGACTTGCAGCTCGGTTATGATGATGACGTGGCACCTCCCACACTCGCGCACAAGTACGCGCAACCTACTGATGACCGCAAAAACATAGAAAACCTTGCCAATGCACTACAACAATGCAAAGCACCTAAAAATATAGAAACACTGACTTAAAATAATTCAAATGAATAAATAGAGTAAAACCCACCACGACATCGATGCAGGAGAATCAAAATGAACCCAAAATCATTCACGATTAACGTCGGGAGTTCTTCACGCGCCCGATTGAGGATAAGGTGCGCGGCTACCGAAAGGAGATCTGTGGCTAGTGTAACGAAGGGTAAAGTCATCGGGCTGTTGCGCCGCTACTGGTCGGAGAGAAGGTTTGTGCAATAAGAGATCACACCAAGGGGCTATGTGCTGGGGAGCGGCTGGTCGCGCCTGGTGTGTGAGGCCGACAGGAGGGCTTCAGCAGGAGGGGGTTTTCCAGGCGGAGCAGGGCAGCGGCAAGCAAGCAGGTCAGGGGGCTCCGCACTATGCAGATGGTTGCGAGGGAGGTAGGGTGCAGCGGGAGAGGGAGAGGAGCTGTGGGAACCATTGAAAGGGGTTGGCCGAGATCTTCTGTGATGAAGGTGGTTAGCCAGGGAGCCTCACATGAGGGTGGCAACGCTGGATAGTGCCCCAAACTCGACAGGCGACAGGGGTTGTGTGAGGGTCTATATCTGGCATTTGGGCCACGATTGGCCTAGATATGGGGGGCAACGGTGATTAGACATCACGATGGATGTCTATGTCAGTGCGGGATGTCAACAAAGGCAGTGAGGTCCTACTGTAGTGACGTGGTGGCCCAATCCAGGAAAAGAAGAGGAGGTCGTGATGGTCTCTAGTAGGAGGGTAGTGACGGGATACATGCTCATGAGGGAGGGAGGGAGGAGTGACCAGGATGGGGAAGGAGAAGCCCGCGGCTGGCGCTGTGCGGGGTGAGAAGGGAAGGAGCGGGATGGCCGATGCATGTGCATGCGGCGCTGAAGGCAGGAGGAGGGCTTGACTGCGGGATGAGGGGGGATCTGGGCAGAGTAGGCTATTGGGCATGCGCAGCAAGGGGCGATGGGAAGAGTATGGTCGGCGACTTGCTTGGGTGGTGCAGGGTACGCAGACTGCCAGAGCGGGTGTGGGGGACCAGGTACTTCCGAGGGGAAGGAGAGGGGCGCCCGCAAGGGTGGTGCGGCACTGGGTGCAGCAATGAGAGAAGGCTGGACAAGGCAGGCCATGCGAGGGAGACCACCGGAGGGTGTTTCGTGTGAGGGATTGTGGGACGCGGAGGGGAAGGAGGTCGAGGGTGGCGCTGTGGGAGGTCGAGTGTGTGCAGTGCTGCTGGGTGCTGTGGACAGGGAGAAACTTGAGCAGGCAGAGGGGTGCAGGTTGAAGGCAGAGCAACAGCTGGAAAGGGTGAGTATGAGGGCGTCTGTTCTACAGTGCGTGAAGGGAAAGAGGGGCACGGTGTAAGAGAAGACCCGCGGCGTCCAGGGTGTTGGTTGGGGCGTCGAGCAGGCATGGGGTAGGCAGAGGCTCTGAAAGGCGGGATCCAGCGGAGGGAGTACCGCTGCAGGGTTAGAGCGTTGTAAGGGAGAATAGGAAGAGGGAGGGGTGTTTCAGGAGCCACTACAAGGGGGAGCCGAGGTGCACTGTAGAGCAGGGGCGGCGCGCCAGAGCGGGGCGCTGCAACAGGTCAAAGGCGCAGGCAGGCAGCTGAGGTGCGGCTCAACAGGGAGGGAGCACTAGAGTGGGGCACTACCACAGGTCGAAGACACAAGCGGAGTAGGTGGTAGGGTGCAGTGGTTGATATGGGAAGAAGAAGAGGAAAAAAGAAAAGAAAGGGGGGCAGCTACGTGGAAGAACAGCAAAGAAGAGAGAGAGAAAATAAAAGGAAAAGAAAAAATAAAATAAAAAAAAGATAAGATAAAAAAATAAAAAATAAAATAAACCTTAATAAAATAATATAGATAATAATAATAATAACAACAACATTAATAATAATAATTAAAATAAAAAAAAATACGGATAGGTCAGGGCGTGACACCAGTATAAGGAATATGAACTCCAGAAATATGTATGATTCAAAGAGTAAGAAGGATCGTATCTTTCATGGTATTAAGCCAAAATTTAGAAAGGAAATAGTCTCCCGTGTATTCTAAATATATAAAGAAATAGTATCATGTGATAATAAGATAAGTAAAGAATTCTCTGAGTCCTATGGCTTCGAAGGGAAACAAGAGAAGAAAGGATGGAAGAGAGAAAGATGGATAAAGGGAAGATGGAAAAGAAGGATTTTCCTATATGTGATAACTGTAGAAATAATTCCCTTGGTAAATGATTGAAGGTAATGGGAGTTTATTATAAGTGTGGAGAAAAGGTACACCAATTACATGATTGCAAGGGTAAGAAAAAAGTTTTAAATGTACAATGCTTCATCTGTAAGGAGTTGGGACACTACGCGAATCAATGTCCAAATCATCAGAGTATACCCCAGAAGCTACTATTGGATAATAATAAAGTTATGATACTATCTAAGATAAATATGAATGATTAGAATTTGTACATTGTTATTAAAGTATTGTGTCATTTGAGTATTGTATTAAAGATGTACATGTTATAAGAATTATAGAGTATATAAGGATTGTACTGCAGTACAATTTCATTAAGGACTTGAGATTGTATGGAACTAAGAAAAGTGACTCAATAACAGGTTAAATTTTTGGAAAATATATGGTTGAGAGAAAGATAAACTATAATATGGTTCTGATACTGAGGTAGTGATTTTTAGAATAATACAAGATTGTTTTGGATAAATTATATTGGATATTCTTGACTAGCTTGAAGCTGATTAATGATTTGTATATTCCATCATTGTTGGAGTTTACAACATTTTTGGATAAAAGGATTATATCCAGTATTCTATAAGGAATAAGGGAGATTGAATGTAATCAATAAGTTTTTATTGTTATTCAGGATGTTGCAGTGTTTTAAAAGAATACATGATGAAGGTGTTCATATGTTATTACATGGCAAAAATGATCTTCATTGTGTTTACATTCCTTATAAATTTTGGACTGTGAGTTTGGAAAGAATTATTTGGGATAATTCTAGTTTGAGATTATTTTTTTATTTTCATAAAAAGGATAACCTGGAGGCCGAGTGGAAACCCATCGCGTCCAGAAAGGTCGTGAGACTTGAACCCGCAACCGAAGGTCGACAAGGGTATATCACCTACCACTGGCCCATGTGATGTCCTGGATTGAATAATATATGTTTTTTAAAAGGTATTGTAGATGAATTATAAATTTATTTTTTTGGAACCCTATATGAATAGGATAAATATAATAATTTTTTATGTTCTATTATCTTTTAGAGTGAAAGATAAGTTTGTGGTAGAAATTAGTCAAAGGATGGAACTCTACTTGTCAAGTATATATTTTTTTATTTCTTCTCTTCTTCTATGAAAAACTTAATTCTTATACATTATTTAAGGGATCTTAAAACTAAAAATGTGTTATATTAATACCTTATGTTTTGTTGAACAGATGATATTTTAAATTATCCTAGATTGATGGTTTTGAGGCCCTCAATTCTATAATTGTTTGTGACTGATGGCCTCAATCACTCCCTATAAATATTTATGTTTTTCCTCCAATTATGTGTCTACAATTTTCACCAATGTTCTCCTAATCGAGAACATATTTTGGTGGTGGATTTTTTATTCCCCTTTTTCTCTTATTAAGACTAAATTTTATTAACCCAATTTCCGATGTGGGTTTTCCTTCAAAGGTATTTTCTATTTTCAACCTTTAATTTTTGAAAAACAATTTCAAACTTCTAGAATACAATTTATTGAAGGAGGGAAGAATGTAACACCTTAAGATTTCATAGTACGTTATTTATTTAAAGTAATTCAATAACTTTCACTACACGCAACATCGAGTTCTAGCGCACCATGACTTACCAAACTAGACATTCAAAAGCGGTTGTGAATAGTATTAACTGAATTTTGAACTTTATATAATACTTATAATTTTAGAATCCGTATTGTGAGTTTCTTAGACATAATGTAAGAACAAATTCATTTTTTTCAAATAAAATAAGTATTTTTCAAAAAAATGCAATTTTACCGCCTTTTAATGGTGAACCCTCTTTAAATCCAATATTTGAAACTTTTATATATTCAATTTGAAAAAATAAAATTCTTATTTAGAATTGGGACATAAGAATTTAGTTTCAAAAAATTATTGGTGTTTTTCTGATTACTTTCATATTTGGGTGAATAGTGAAAAATACTATATTTTAACTGGAAAAAAAAACTTTTTTAATCAAAATAATTTATAGTGTCAAATTATACATTTTAATGGTTTGGAAGTATAATTAGATTATATTTTACCGTTTAATCCAATTCTGGTCATTGTAAGTAATTTCAATTTGAAATTGGACATAAACAAGTGTCAATCTTTTGATAGTTATTATTTCATAAAAATACGCTTTTTGGTTTTGACTACGGGAATTAATTTTAAATTAATAAATGCAGCTTCTATGTTTTGAATTTTTTAAAATGGGATTAATTTTTGAATTCAGAATATCAAAATTATCTTAGGGTAAAATTTTGTTATTTTCTGAAAACTTTCAATTTTTGATGAATAGTGAAAACACTATGTTATGATTTAAAACCAAATTTTTATTTAAATAATTATTTATTTTATTTAAATTTATTTTAGGTCAAAATATATACATAATACCTATATAAATTCAATTTAATTCATTGGAGTCAATTTATTATAATTTTAGATATATAAAAATTTTATCGAACTTTTTACCATCTTTTACCCACCTCTAAGGAGCATTTGCAAATTTACATAAAATATAATTTTACCGATTCTGTGATTTGAATTTCAAAAATCTGAGAGACACGGTTGATATCAATAAGTAAAATGTGGTTCAATAAGATGAAAATAATTTTTGGTGAATAGTAATTTTTTACTTTTATTTACCACGGTTAAAAGTAAATAGGGTAATTAAGGGTAAAAATGTTATTATTATTACCCTAACACATGTCCTAATTCTATTGGATAAGTATAATTTGACCCAAAAAAACCTTTGGAATAAAATATTATCCTTTAGATCTACTTAGATTAGATTAGGACATTTATTATTTTTTAATTCGAAGAAGAGTTAAAAGTGTTAAATTCAAAGTTTAATAACTAAAACATTTGTAATATAGGGTTATAAATAAGATAAATTCGACTATAAATATTCATTAGAAATATAAAAATATTTCCTACATAATGGTATTTTATTTATAATTTTTAGACGTTAAATAATTAAATTTATTTATAACACAATGATGATGCGATAATTACCGTATTAATGAAAGATTAAAATAATTGATGTTATAAATATCCAAATAAATGTAATTTGAGACTTTTTATAAATTCCACTAATTTTCTAGGTTAATATTACATGTTAGGGTTGGTTAGATGAATTTTTTTCTAAATAATAATGCTATTATGAATTTAGAAAAAACAAAATACCAAATAGTGTCAAAATTGACATAAAAGAGTTTTTTAAAAAATAATATATTATTAAATGATATTTTATTCCTAAAAATATAATTTTCGGTCAAAACACTTATATAATGATATTTTTATCATTAATTAACCACTTGGGGTTCTCTTTGAAGTTTATAGTTAGTATATTAACCATATAATATAAAAATAAAAAGAGAGATGGTAAATGTCAAACTATTTAACTAAGAGTTAAATCTAAAAGATAAAGTTAATATAGTTACCCAAAACTATCTAAAACCTATTGGTTGAGTGGTTTTCGACCCATAACCACCTTATCATTTAATTAATTCATTTTTTAGCAATTATAAACTGAAAATTATTTTATTATAAAATAATATTTCTAGCTTTTTCTAAGGTGCCTCTAACCCCTCTTATAAAAGGGCACTTCCCCTTCTCTCAAATTCAAACATCCAAAGCCATTTGACTCATCCAAACCCTGCCCAAATATCCTATCAAATATCCTACCTTAATTCCAAAGTCCTTCATTTAGTTATAAATCCAACCTAAGGATTCCTTTTGATCAAATCAAAAGGAAGAACCCGAAGAAGAGGTAAATATTTCATAACCTCTTTCAAGTTCTTTCCTTCTTCCACTTCCTCTTTCTTTGTTGTTTTCATTATAAAATAATAAATACATTATCTTCTATATAATGTGATGTTATTATAAATATGGTATAACCATATTAATTATTCTATCCATATTTTGAATGACATGTCACCATACGTGCGTACGTACAGCTTACCGTCTCCACATCTTGGTGTAATTGTTATTCAATACATTATTATTTGGATGGGTATAATAATGATGTGTAATTTATGTAAATAATAAATATAACATGATAATTATTCTTTATATATGATATACCATCCAATTATATATTATTTTAATATCAAAATAATGATATTGTCGCTCGTGGGTACGTACGGATTACCGTCTCCACGACGCAATGAGATTCATTCCCACGTTCACCATTCATCGATGATTATAAAAATATATATTAATAATAAGTAAGTAATATAAGAAATAATAATTCTACTGTGTATATATATTTATTTATTTATGTACTTACATATATCTTATTCACCTAGATCCGTTCAATACAATATGAAAACGGAAACAACGTTTATGCGTACGTACGGACTACTGTCTCCATAAACTGTGTTTTCCATTTCATATATATGTATATTATACATAGTTATATTCTAAATATATATAATATATAAATAATTTTTTATATTTTGGATGTATTTAAATCATGATCTAAGTGATACAATCAAGAGTAACAAGTTAAAACACTTACGATAAAGAAAGCAATTATTACCCGAAATATTAATTTAACATGGAAATTGTTATTAAATGGGTAGTATAATGTCATAAATGAATCATGTATTATTTCATAAATTTTAATATGGTTCTAGTATAATTTAATAACATACTACGGTCTTTATAGAGGAGGATAAACGTACCATTGACTAAAGGAAAGTGCAAGGTAAGGGTTAATTCCTCAATCACATTATTATCGGACATTATTTATGTGTAAGCTTTTACTGGGACATATTTATTATCCATGCCCATGTTTCATAAAAGAGTTTTCAAAAGGATTATTTTAAGGGACTCTTTAACTAAAAAAATCATTTTAAATGTTTTAAATATTTATTCTTCTAAACTATTCTCATTAATATCCATGTTTTCAAAATGGTTTTAAGGATTTATTTATATGGACATGAATGTTTTAAAATGTTAATTCCCTTCAAAATTTTCAAAGTGGTATGGGACACTTTGATTCAAAAATATATTTTAAATTACTTCCTTTATAAATTGTTTTACTTTTATTATTATTTCATTAAAAAAGTGATATTTCTCTCAAAGAGTTTTTCTGATCATTTTCAACTATGTCAACATCCTTTATTGGATATTATTCTTGATCGAGGTTGATTTATTATGATAAAAATCTTTCATATTGTATTGAAGGTTTTGTGATATGTTTGACTGTGGATGTGGTATTTTTATACCATTCATGGTTTATTAATAAAGTATTTACATTTCGTATGCTTGTTTTAATACGAATATTTATGTTATGTTTAAACCTTTTCATATGAGGAATGAATTGGACTTAGTAAGTGGTGGGTGGAGCCCGCTATAGCTCCTCGATGCATCGGTAGGTCTCATGAGAAAACTAGATGTGAATTGGCTGAGGCCTTTCCCAATTTGATATATGGTTTTGGTTGAGGCCTAAATCATTTTTAGACATCTTGGTCGAGGCCTTGACAAAATGTTTCAGAATGTACGGCATTATGCATTCCCTCATTATGAAATTAGTTATTACATATGATTATTCAACTAGTAGAATATCCATTTTCATGTTAATATGTTAATTTTTTATTTATTTTTTCATATTATGTTCAATTTTATGTTTAAAAGGCTATTGTTTTTATTACACATCTTTCCTTAAATGTTTATAGCTTCCGCTAAATTATTTACCCTTACTGAGCATCTGAGCTCACCCCTTTCTTATGTTTTATTTTCCTAGGATTCCAAGAAGTGTTTTATGTTTTAGATACACGGTTAATCTAAGGATACATTGTAGTTATCAAAGGATTATTTTTTTTATTGTATGTTAGAAAGTGTAATGTAATGTTCATGTGTGTAATCTATTTTCCATGACTGCTAAACTGATCGGTCTTTCGGGACTTGATTCCTTGTAATCATGCCAATATATTAAAATAATGAACCGACTTTAGGAATCTAGGGTTGGGGCGTTTCAAATTAATGGTATTTATATAAAAAACTAATTATTTAATTAGTTTTGGAAGTTGGGAATAATTAATTTGTGGATTAATTATTGGATGCCGATTTGTGAAATGATTAATTAATTATTGAATTAATTAATAGACTTTATATGGTTAATTGATTGTTTAATTATTTAACCAAAGGGTTGTGATTAATTAATTTTTTAATTAATTAATGGTATAGACATGGTTATTTAATTGTTGAATTAATTAAAGGATTTTTTATAAATAATTAATTGTATAAATTAATTAATGAAATTTATGTATTTAATTAATTGTTGGGCTACTTAATGGAAATGGGTTGTGGTCAATTAATTTATAAATGAATTAATGGAATGATTTGTTAAATGTATATTTATTGGGATTATGTCAGTATGGAATAGCACATGCAGTAATCGAGGTGTGAGGAACACTGAGAGAGCTTCTATAATTGTTTTTTGAAGGACCGTGTGAGCCTTCAAAGAAGAAGACTGCATGAAATTCTATTTTTTTCTGAAGGACCATGTGATCCTTTGAAGAAGAAGACTATGTGAGATTATTCTTTTTTTAAAGGAACATGTGAGCCTTTGATGGAAAATATTGAGAGATCTTTCCTATTCTTCCTAGGAAGCATTTATTCTTCATTTCGTATTACTCACTTCAAACCCTTGAGGTTAGGACCCATAGTAGACAATACTCATGCCTATTGAATTTACATGATTTATGTATTTGATAAATGCTATATGAACTACGATAATGAATGGTAACATGGAAATTCAGATTCATGATATCCTTTGGGAATGGTTCAGACTTTGCAAAGGGCCGAAGTTGGTATTATGGATCGTGTGTCCATGGGAACCTGGGGGAAAATGTGGTTAAATAAAGAGAAAGTGAATAAATGTAAAATATTTACTTTATTGCTTAATTTATTCTTCTTACAACTAAATAAATTATTATTGACTGGATTATTTTATATGTTGCTTGTGGTGGCCTACTGATTTGTACTCACACCCTACTTGGGCTACCTAATCAGTACCAGAAAATATTTTATTATGGCGGGATAGGTTAAGAGTAAGGGCCCTAGATTATATTTATAATTGGGGATGAAGCATGGATGAGGGAACCTGACATGGTTCAGGGCCCGCCTAGGAGTAGTTAGTGTCTTTACTTTTAGTTTTATTTTAGACACATTGGAACTTTCTTTGGCATAGAATGTTTCTCTTCTAGTTGAGTACTATATTTATGGTTTTGGTTATCTTGTGAAATGGGTATAGTTTATGATTATAAATGTTTCTGTTATTTCTTATTTACTTCCACTGGTGTTTTACTCTGATAAAAGGGGGTATAGTCACCCCATGACTGACTTACTAGACCCTCGTTGATAGTCGACAGGCTCTGGCATACAGGGAGGTACGCCTGAGGTCATGTGACTGATCGGCTCGGGGTACCATTGCGTGGCACCTTGGATGGGACGTTACACATGATAATAATTTTTGAAATTTATTATAATATTAATTTCTAAAATGTTGAGAATGATCTTGTTTTTTGGAGATTGTGTGGGTTTTCCAATTTTTTGAAATTATTTAGATTTTGTATTTATTGAAGTGATTAAATGATTAATATATGGTTGGATTAACAAATGGATTTTCATTGAATTCATTTTTAATGAATGATTATATGGTATAGTTGTACCTTTTAATGAGTGATTATAAAATCAAAACCCATAGTACATGTACCTTTACATGTGATGGAAATTATGTATGTTTGAATGCATGTAATAAAATGTCCCCTTATAGGGAAGTTGAATTATATTGTTATGCTTTGATAAAAGGGATGTTACTATGTGGGTGTTTGGAGGTGTTGGTGGGATAAATAGTTGTTTTTTGACTTGAATATTTGTAATGATTATTACTTTTAAAGGCTCACCTACATTTATAATTTATGGGTATACTTAGTCGGCTAGGTGGAAAAACTAGGTACACATGTTCACTAGTTTATAATAACGATATGAATAGTTTACCTAGGTGGGACATAGTTTACCTATGTGATGTTTCCTATCAGCTAGACCTAGACTGTTATGACATATATGTATTATCTATGGTATGGGTATTCAAAACTATGAAATTTTATTTTTATATATTTCATGATTTATAGTAATATTATTATGAAAAAAATATATTTATATTTTTTAAAGAATGGTAACTTTTCCTTTTATTGAAATGTTTGATATTTAATTCCATGTTTTAGAATAAAATAGATTTAAAGTTATGTTATTAATGATTTTTTTAATGTAAAGTGACTCAATTTTTTTTGTTTATAAGAATGATAGATTTTTTAGAATGGTTGTTTTCATGGAAAATCATTTTATACTTGTTTTATAAGAGAAAATATGGAAAACCTATTTTATATATTTATTTTTGATCCTTTGTTAAATTGACTTCATTCAAATAGAGTAATGTTATGGTTCAGAGGGGGGTAAATTGCTATGATTTTCTATTCATGCCAATATAGTACATGTTATCTTCTGCTTGAGTGAAGTAGATGTTCAAAAACCTATAAGTTCATGTTGATATAGGTGAAAGTGGAGTTATTTATTTTCATGTGGAGTTTGAGAAATTGAATTGTTATGTTTATTTCTCCTTGTAAATCTATAAACTTGTATTCATGTTTTTTTATTTATTATATTTTATTTCGTAGTTTACTTAACTTTTCATTTTATTCCTATACTACTTATTTATTATTATTTTTGGTAAAAATTAGTCCTAGTTCCTTCTTGTTGTTTACCATGTACTTTTCACCAACCTATTGGGATTGGAAACACCCTTTAAGACTTTCCATGGCTAGCTTGGGTGTCCTATTTAGGGATAGCCCAGATTTTTTCATTACATTTTTGTATCAAAGGTTTTGTTGTCTTGTTACATGGGAATGTTCAGTTGATAGGAGTTAGTGTTATTGTAATTTTGGAGGTAGATCATGGATAGGATCTTGACTACCACCTTTGGTGATTAAACCTTAGTTTATAGGGTTATAATGTATGTTTATATCTTTTAATAGATATTATTTGTTAGTTTTTTTAGAATTTTGGTTATTAATTTTTATAGATTTGTCTATTATAATGGAAATTGGGAGAATCTTAGTGAAAAACGGTCCCAGTACAAGGTTTTGGAAAACTGTGTGTAGAATTTTCAAAAAATGGTTTGAATTATATTCTATATATTTATGATATAGTTGGACAAATTTTGTGGTTAATCCTTATATTATCATGTGATTCTATGATTTTGGAATATTTTTTCTTTTTTTATTTGAGCTCATTCATTTTTATTTAAGTTTGACTTATGGTGACTTGTGGTCTTTCATGATTGTATATGTTTTAGATGGAAAAATTGATATGTAACTTTAAAATAGAATATTCTAGATTTAAAAAATGGTGTTTTTCATATAAAATTTGGGAATACATCAATAATTATTTTTAATTTTTTGGAAAAAAATTTGGATCCAAAATGACACTCATTTTTAGAGTGTCTCCAAATTTCTTTGAATCTAAAATGAAAAATTTATTTGGAAATATGTATAAATTTTTTTTAATTCAAAATGATGATTGGTTTTTGGAAAATCTATTTGTGACTTTGGGTAAAAGGTGTAGTTTTAATTATTTTCAACATTTTCATGTGGTGTCAAAAAATATTCATTGGAATATTTTAATTATTTTAAGTGTGATAAAATTTAAAATGGGATGTTTTGAAACATTTTGGTTTTAAGTATGTTTCCTTTAAAAGTTTAAAAATAGGTTTAAATATTGTTATGAAGAATGAATTTTCATTTTCAAATGAGTTCTGATCAAAACACCCTTGGTTGAAGAGGTGAATTTATTTTGGTTTAAAAAAGGGGGGTTTGGTTGATAATTTGATAAGTGTTGGATTTTAAAAAATTTCATAAATGGTGTTTTTGTGATTTTTGATTTATTATTTATTTTCCCCATGGGGTGTTACTTTTAATTTTTATCTTGGTTGTGTTTATCTCTATTATATTTAGAGTATGTCCCAATTCAAATTTAATATATTCTTTGGATAATCATGATTCTCTTAGGAAAATTTTTCCATCTACTATATTATATGAGATTGGTGTTTTTCCTTACATTACATAGTATTATGATTTAATTAGATAGTTCCAAAACATTAATCTTCATCATTTATTTTGGAAATAAGATTCTTAGGTAGTGGTTATATAGCTACTGCAACTCAAGGATTTTTCTATCCATCTTAAACTTTATGAATCACTTAAGGTTTAGTTTTTGGCCATCATGTTAGAGTGTCTATGTTGGAAGTGGTGTAAATTTATAATCTAGACTAAGACATAGAATTAACACTAATGGAAATCTTTCAAGGCGTGATTCATTCAATAATTATTTTCTATTTTGGTGAAGGTATTTAAGGCTATGAAATTCCATGGTCTTTAGTAAGGAGATGAAATGGTTTTAAAATATGAACATCATTTTATAATGTTTTTTTATACCTTCATAATATGGTATTGGATTATCAATAATGGATTGGTTTTTGGTGGATGATCTATGACTAAATACATCACTAGTTGTTTCCTCTCTTGGCCTCGAATCTTATAGAGTGATGGTAAGGCAAGCTATCACGGTTGAAATATACTTGGAAGGAGAAAGAGTGGTTTTGGATGATTCTATTATTTATGGGTGTGATAGGGTATTCTTAATTATATGGGAAATAATGTGTGCCAAGTGATACCTAGGGAATAATAGAATCAAATGTCCATCTTTTCTCTTGTTTCCAAATTTTTATGGACTCAAGTATCTGGTTTGTTATCAATATGTAAAGGCAAGGCATAAAAAATGTTATTATCAGAAGAATCATAATGCTTATAATTCTTATGGACATTTGGATAAATTTAAATGATTCTAAATAGGTGATACTCATAAAAAAAGTGCAGTGAAATCTACCCTTTTGAGGATCCTCAAATTCAGCTCCTTGGTTTTTGACATCCAAGTGAAGACCTGTAAAACCACTACCTTTTCTAGAGATGTATCAGGCTCATTTTTAGGTACTTTTTTTCCTATTTTTGAGTAATTTTTTTTGGTTTATTAGTTGGGGAGTTTTTGGGTGAAATTGGATAAATTTAAGAGGAAAGAGGGCAATGCATGGTTGGAACACTGTTTTCCCAAACTGTACACCCTAGCTCGACAAACCATGCAACCCGAGATAAAGAGGTGTTTCACAGCTGGCACATGGTTTTTCAAATCACGTTCCCTAAAAGGATAAACCATGAACCCTCTAGAAGAGGTGCACAGTTAAAGTGCATGGTTAGGGGAAATCATGCGACCCTACCCAGCAAAACGTGTGCGAGATTTAAATTAATTTAAAAATTAGTTTTGAAATTCCCAAACCCCCTATATTAACACCAAATAGACCCCAAATCATACATAACCTTTTTTTCATTTTTGGAGGCTCTCAAATGGATTACAAATCCTCCTGACTTCCTTTCTTGGTGAATTAAATGGCGGATTAAAGATTTTCACCTACCCAAGTAAGTGGCTTCTTCTTATTTAAATATCTCTTTCTTTCCCACTCCTCTTCCTGAATAAAAGAGGGATGTTTATATGATATTAGTTCTATATCTAGATCTAGGTTTTTTAGATCTTGATTCGTTTAATCTTGGATCTAGGTTCCAGATCTAGATCATGTTCTTCATTGTGTTCATGATCATTCAGTTTGTAATTGGGGATATCCATTGGTGAGTGTTTATCATCATTTCGAGGTGGGTGGTCTGTTATTAAAATCTCATAGTCATTATTTCAATTATATGTATGTAATTGTAGAATTTCTAGGGTTCGTTTAGAAATTGGGTTTCCAAATTGAATTAATTAATTTGGTAAATTAAATAATTAAGGGATTGTGAATTGGGAGTAATTAATCATTAAATAAATTATTAGAATATTATAATTATGGGATTTGAGTAATAATTAATTATTGAGATAATTATTGGAATATTGAAAAAATGAATTGGGAATAATTAATTGTTTAATTAATTATTAGAGTTTTCAAATTGTGGATTGTATTAATTAATTGTGAAATTAATTTATGGAAATGATGGATTAATTAATTGGTGAACTAATTAATGGAGATTTATGTGATTGTGAAATTGTTGAAATGGATTAATTAAGTAGTGAATTAATTAATGGAATGTTGTGGTTATGAAAATGAATGAATTGGATTAATTAATTTGTGAATTAATTAATTAGGGTTGTTGTGATGATGCAATTGATTGAGTTTGACTAATTAATTGGTGAATTAATTAATGGGAAATGTTTTTTTTATGAAATTGATCAAATTATAATAATTAATTTATTTAATTAATGAATAGAAGTGATGGTATTAATTAATTATTTAATTAATTAATGGAATTGATGGAATTAATTTATTCCAAAAATAATTAATGGAATTTGTAGGATTAATTAATTTTTGAATTAATTAATGAGATTTTTTTGATTAATTAATTGTTGAATTAACTAATAAAATTGTCATTAATAATTAATTAGTGAAATAATTGAATGGATTGAATGAGATTAATTTATAATGGAATTAATTAATAGTGTTGGAATCAACAACTAACTGGTGAATTAATTGAAAGGATTGAATGTGATTAATTAATTGTGGAACAAATTAATATAATTGAGGTGAACAATTAAATGATGAATTAATTAAAGTGATTGAATGCAATTAATTAATTTTGAAATATATTAATGGAATTGATGTTAACAATTAATTGGTGAATTAATTGAAGAGATTGAATGTGGTTAATTAATTGTTGAAATAATTTATAGAATTAATGTGAAAAATTAATTGGTGAATTAATTGATGGATATAATGTTTTGATTATTTATTTAGATTAATTAATTGTAGGATTAATTAATGAATCGTTTTGATCATGGAAATGGTAAATTTGGGGTAATTAAATGAGAATTAATTATTGAGATATTATGATTGTGAATTGAATAATTAATTGTTGAATTAATTATCAGATTGTGAGATTGTGAGCCAAATAATTAATTATTTAATTAATTATGTGGATATTGAATAGTTCCATCAAAATGATTAATTTTTAAATTAATTATGGGGATATTTAATTGTTGATTTCGAATAATTAATTGTTGAATTAATTATAGGGATATTGAATTTTTGAGTTGGTATAATTAATAATTGAATTAATTATGTGAATATTCAATTTTTGAGTCTGAATAATTAATTATTGAATCAATTATGCGAATATTGAATTGTTGGATTAGAATAATTAATTGTTGAATTAATTATGGGGATATTGAATTGTTGGATCAGAATAATTAATTTTTGAATTAATTATGGGGATATTGAATTGATTGAGTTGGAATAATTAATTAATGAATTAATTATGGGGATATTGGGATTTTTGAATTGGAATAATTAATTGATAAATTAATTATGGAGATTTTTTTGTGATTGGGGATTTGATTAATTAATTGTTGAATTAATTAATGTAAGTGGTGTGATTAGTTAATTGTTGAATTAATTAATGGGGGTGATTTGATTAATTAATTGGTGAATTAATTAATGGAAGTGATGTAATTAATTAATGGGAAAATTAATTATTGGATTGATGTGATTATTTTTTGAATTAATTAATAAGATTTGTGTAATAAACTAATTTTTGAATTAGTATGAAATTGATCTGGTACATTAATTATTGAATTAATTTAAGGAAAGATTTGAACATGAAATTTTTAAGTTTGATTAATTTATTTATGAATAAATTAATGTGATATTGTGATATATTTGACTTTAAATGGTGAATGGTAACATGGAAATTTAGCTAAGTATTATGAATGGTAACATGATCATCCAATTATGTATTATTAAATGGTGAATGGTAACATGGTCATTCGGCCAAGTATTATGAATGGTAACATGTTCATTCAATTATGTATTGTTAAATGGTGAATGGTAACATGGAAATTCAGCTAAGTATTTTGAATGATAACATGCTCATTCAATTATATATTATTAAATGGAGAATGGTAACATGGTCATTCGGTCAAGTATTATAAATGGTAACATGCTCATTCAATTATGTATTCTTAAATAGTGAATGGTAACATGGTCATTCGAACAAGTATTATAACTGGTAACATGTTCATTCAATTATGTATTATTAAATTGTGAGTGGTAATATTGTCATTCACCCATGTATTATGAATGGTAACACGGTTATTCAATTATGTAATGATGAACTGTAATAATGGAATTCAATCATTTATTATGAAATATCAATGGTAACATGGCCATTCAATTATGAATTATACATTATGAATGGTAACAATAACATCTTGGTATATGATTTGATTTCAGGTGTCCCTGGGAACCCAGGTGATATGTGGTTAAATAAAGAGTAAATGAATAATTGTAAATTTTTTAATTTATTGATTGTATTTTATTCTTTATACAATTGCAAACACATTTATTGACTATATTGTCTTTAGACGTCATTGGTGGTGGCCTACTGAGTTGTACTCACATCCTACTAGGGCTTCTTGATCAGTACCCAAATAGATTATATGATTGCATGATATGTTACGGGAAAGGGTCCTTTATTAGAGGGTTGATTAGGATGAAACATGATGAGGGAACCAAATATGGTGTTGGGATCCACTTGGAGTACTTGTAAGTGTCTTTGTTTATTTTTGGTTTTGCATGTTGACACTTGGCATGTAATTTAGCATGGCATGTCTATTATTCAGTTTTGATATTGTCTTTCCAGTTTTGGTTCATCTTGTGATGTTGATATTATTCTGGTTATGTTATATCATTTATGATATTGCTTTATTATTTCTGCTAGTATATTACTCTAAAGAAAAAAAGAGGGTATATAGTATCCCCATGATCGATATTAGACCCTCACTGCTATTCGACAGCCTTTGGTGTATGGGGAGGCGCACATGAGGTCATGTGACTGACGGCTTGGGCACCGATTTCTGGCACCTAGGTTGAAATATTACAAAGTGGTATCAAAGGAGTTTTCTTTTTTTATTTTCTTTTATCTTATTATTTGGGAAAGGTAGACAGGAGACTAGGAATACTTGGACCTTAGTTATGAGCTCGTGCACCAGAGTAGCTAACCCATTTACAGGGGAGAACCCAAGTACCTGGGGTGGGATTTTGTTTTTTTTTATTGTTATATTTGAATGTTATTTCACCTTGGGTGATGCACTTTTGGTGTGATGAGATAATTGATTAGAGGTTTTGTAGACAATTGACTCCTGGACCTATATGGCATGAGGTTTGAGTATACATATATCATTCTAGGCACTTAGGATTATTTTTTGACATGCATATTCTTAGGCATGCACTGAAAATGGGTTTTGGTTAAGTTGTTAAACATGATTTTTTTTCTTTCTTGTGTGAATTAAATAGAAAATGATGCCTAATATGAAATTGAAAGTGGCAAAATGATGAAAAATGTGAATAATTGGGTGTATGAATGAGAAATGTGAATGATGAGAATGTGTTTAACCTTTTTTAACCATGACCTATATGTAGGATGGTTAATGGTTGTGATAGCGCCTATGTTTTGATCATGGGGAAGTGTTTGGGGGATGCGACATCAGGGGTGAGGAGTGGTCACTTGGTTGGGATTTATGTGGAAAAGGCTAGTGTTTTTCAGTGAAAATATTGGTGTACTTCTAGTCTTGAGACGATCATACCTAATACCTTGACATCATCATGGGTACACCGAGAGGGCATTGGTTATACATCTAGCTACCTGAATGTGTTTTGATTGGATATGGGGCCTCTTAGAGGTTGCACTTATGATACGGTACATGTGGAGCTAGATGGTGGGAGGTACGCCTTTGACAGAGCAGTGTTAAAGATGCTCCAAAGGTGGGGAGAGATGTTTCAGTAGTAGGTGCATGGATAAGGACCATGGGTTGGAAGTGGTGGAATTTGAATGCTAATGAAAAACCTATAAGGTGCATGTTTAAATCCCTCAGGGAAAGGCTAGGTGGGCCTTACAGGTAGTGGATCTACATAATTTCAAGGAGGTTTTGATGGTAAGGATCAGTGCCAATGATGGATAGTGTTCTTGTAGTTGTCGGTAATGGCGTGTTGGGAAACACATCAGGTATGTTATATAAGATGAGCTTCAGACCGATGCATCCTTTGAGGATCATATGATTCGTGTGTTAGATCATAGTGAAAATGTTTTGTGGGAAAAGATCATGCTGATAGTTCCTATATTATGGAAACATGGATGGGTTTAGGAGGAAACTTGGGAGAGATAAGTGGATAAGAGATCATAGTGGCCCGATATTTTTGACTCAAAATATTATAGATGTTTGGGAGAATACTCAAGGATGATCTGTTATAAGGTGGGGAGATTTTAAAACCCCGATTGTTTCTAGAGATGTTTAGGGATCATTTTTAGGTACTCTTTTTCCTAGTTTTCAGTACTTTTTTGGGTTATTAATTGAGGATTTTTTGGTTGTAATTTGAAAAAATTTTGAGGAAAGAGATCATTGCATGGTTGGCATATATTTTTCCCAAATTGCGTTCTCTGGCCTAGCAAACTGTGTAACCCTGGATAGAGAGGGTTTGCATGAATGGTGCACAGTTTTTTAAACTGTGCACCCTAAAAGAAGATATCTTGAACCCCCTATAAGAGTTGAATGGTTAAGGTTCATGATTAGGGGAAACTGTGCGCTCATTCCCAACAAACTGTGTGCGTGATTTAAATTAATCCAAAATTTAGTTTTTAAATTCTCAAACCCCCTATATTAACCACAAATTAAACCCAACTCATCCATAAACTATTTTTCACATTTTTAGAGGCTCTTGGATAGATTATAAGCCCTATAAAACTCTTTTCTTGGCGAATAAAGGGGAGGATTGAAGATCTTCACCTTCTCAAGTAAGTGGTTTCTTCCCGTTTAGATCTCACTTTCTCTACCACTCCTCTTCTCTGATAAAATAGTGATGTGTATCCGCTGTTGGTTTTAGATATAGATCTAGGTTTTTTATATCTTGATTCATTTAATCTTGGATCTAGGTTTCAGATCTAGATTTTCTTCATTATCACATTCTTGATCATTCTGTTTGAAATTAGGGATATCCATTGGTGAGCGTTCGTCACCGTTTCGGGGTAAGAGGTCTATTAAATCTCACAGTCATGATTTCAATTACATGTATGTAATTTTAGAATTTCTAGAGTTAATTTATAAATTAGGTTTTGAAAATTAATTAATTAAGATATTGTGAATCGGTGATAATTAATTGTTGAATTAATCATCATAATATTGGAATTATGGGATTTGAGGAATAATTAATTATTGAATTAATTATTGGAATATTGAAACTATGAATTGTAAATAATTAATTTTTGAAATAATTATTGTATTTTTGAGTTTGTGAACTAGATTAATTAATTATGAAATTATTTAATAGAAATGATAGATTAATTAATTGGTGAACTAATTAATAGAGATTTTGTGATTATGCAATTGTTGAAATTGATTAATTAATTGTTTAATTAATTAATGTAATTTTTTGTTTATTTAAATGAATGAATTGGATTAATTAATTGTGAATTAATTAATGGGGGTTATTGTGATAGTGAAATTGATTGAGTTTGATTAATTAATTAGTGGTAAGTGTTGTGTTTATGAAATTGATCAAATTGGAATAATTAGTTTTTTGAATTAATTAATGTAATTGATGGGATTAATTAACTTTTGAATTAATTAATGGAATTGACGGTATTAATTAATTCTGGAATTAATTAATGTAATTGGTGAGATTAATTAATTGTAGAATTAATTAATGAGATTGGTGTGATTAAATAATTAATGGAATTGGCATGAAAAATTAATTGGTAGATTAATTAAAGTGATTGAATGTAATTTTTAACACCCCAAGCTACCACGGTACGCTTCTCTTTGAATAATACAATAGCGTGTGTTGTACGCAACTTCGAGTTCTAACACACCACAACCACTCAAACTAGCAATTATGAATAGTAATAACCACTTTTTGAAATTTTATGAATTTTATCTTTCAAAATGGACTTCATTTTTGGATTCAGAATATCGAAATTATCTTAGGGTGAATTTTTGGTACTTTTCTGATAACTTTCATATTTTGATGAATAGTGAAAATTACTAAATTTTAATTAAAAACAACTTTTTTTAATTGAAATAGTTAATATTGATAAATTGTACATTTGAATGGTTTGAAAGTATAATTATATTATATTTTTATCATTTAATTCAATTTAGGTCATTATAAGTAATTTCACATTTAAATTTGACATAAACAAGTGTCAATCTTTTGGTAGTTATTATTTCATAAAAACACGCTTTTTGTTTTGACAGTGGGAATTAATTTTAAATTAATTTATGTCACTTCTGTGTTTTCAATTTAGAAAAATGGATTCCATATTTGGAATCAGGAGTTCCAAATTTTGTAAATAGGTAACTTTTATTTTTAGACATTTTGAATAATTACTTCGATAAATATTTTATTTACCATGGTTAAAGGGTAAATCCGGTAAATAAGGGTAATAAATAATATTATAATAATATTAAATTACCCAAACATATGTCCTAACCCAATTGGATGATACATTTCCAACCATGGGAATCTTTGGGTCGATTTTGGGACTCCATGGAGCCACTTTTAAGTGATAATGACACTTTATATTAATTAAGTTAAAGTAAACACAAAAATGACAAAGCATATATCTTTTAGTAAAACAATTTTTACATAGGGTAATACATTTTATCTCTTTGATTATAAATATTAATTAGAAAGCTAAAAAATTACCTACATAATTATATTTTATTTATAATTTTTAGACATTTAATAATTAACTTTATTTATAACACAATGATGATTCAGTATTTTCCTTATTAATGAAAGAATCAAATAAATGATATCATAAATACTAAAATAAATATAATTTGAAAGTTTTGATTGTAACACCCCAAGCTTTCACGGTACGTTTCCCTTCGAATAATGTAATGGCGTACATTGTACGCAACTTCGAGATTCTAACACACCACAACCAATCAAACTAGCCGTTATGAATAGTAATACCTACTTTTTGAAATTTTATAAATTCTATCTCTCAAAATGGACTTCATTTTTGGATTCAAAATATAGAATTTATCCTAGGGTGAAATTTTGGAACTTTTCGGATAACACTTATATTTTGATGAATAGTGAAAATTACTAAATTTTAATTAAAAACAACTTTTTAAATCAAAATAATTTATAGTGATAAATTATATTATTGAGTGGTTTTAAAGTATAATTAGAATATATTTTTACCATTTTATCCAATGGTGTTCGTTATAATTAATTTCAATTTGAAATTGGACCTAAACAATTGTCAATCTTTTGATATATATTGTTTCTTAAAAACACGCTATTTGTTGTGACAGCGGGAATTAATTATAAAATTAATTAATGCAACTTATATGTTGAGAATTTTGTAAAATAGACATCATTTTTGAATTTGGAATATCAATTATAGCTTAGGGTGAAATTTTGGCATTGTTCTGAAAAACTTCAATTTTTGATGAATAGTGAAACTACTAAAGGGAAGTTAAAAAAAACTGAATTTTTCATAAAACATAATTTTACCGCTTCTGTGAATGGAATTTTGAAAATCCGAGAGACACGGTTAATATCAAGAAGTAAAATGTGGTTCAATGAGATGAAAATAATTTTTGGTGAATAGTAACTTTTTACTTTTATTTACAACGGTTAAAAGTAAATAGGGTAATTAAGGGTAAAAATGATATTAATATTACCCTAACACATGTCCTAATTCTATTGGACAAGTTTATCTCGACCAAAAACAACCTTAAGAATAAAATATTATCATTTAGGTCCACTTGGATTAGATTAGGACATTTATTATTATTTAATTCAAAGAAGAGTTAAAAGAGTTAAAATCAAAGTTTATTTACTAAAACATTTTTAATATAGGGTTATACATAAGATAAATTTGATTTTAAATATTCATCCGAAAACTAATAAGATTTATTACATAATGATATTTTATTTATAATTTTTAGACATTAAATAATTTAATATATTTATGACACAATGATGATGCAGTAATTACCATAATAGTAAAAAATTAAAATAATTGATATTATAAATACCCAAATAAATATAATTTAAGACTTTTAATGAATTAAACTAATTTTATAGGATAATATGACATATTAGGATTGATTTAATTGACTTTGTTCGAAGTACTCATTCTGTTATGAGTTTCACAAAAATCAACTATTGAATAGTGTCAAAATTGACATAAAAGAGTTTTTAAAACAAATATTATATTATTAATTGATATTAAATTCCTAAAAATTTAAGGTTAGGAAAAGAGACTTATATCATGATATTTATATCATTAATGTACCACTTGGGGGTCTCTTGTATGTATATAGTAAGTTTATTAACTATATAATATAAAAATACAAAGTGACATGGTAAATGTCAAACTAATTAACTAAGAGTTAAAACTAAAAGATAAGGTTAATATAGTAACCCAAACCTGTCTAAATTCTATTGGTTGAATGGTTTTCGACCTATCCCCACCTTAACCTTTGAATAATCAACTTTTTAGCCATTAGAAACTGAATATGAATTTATTATAAATTAATATTTCTAGCTTTTCCAAAGGTTCCCCTCACCCCTCTTATAAAAGGGAACTCTTCCTTCTCATTTCTTCACACCTTCAAAGCCTTTTGGTTCGTCCAACCCCTGCCCAAATACTCTCTCAAATTCCCTCAATACAACCTAGAGGCCTTAGTTTGATCATAAAGCCAACCTAAGGAGCCCTTTTGATCAAATCAAAAGGAAGAATCCGAAGAAGAGGTAATGTTTTCACCACCCCTTTTCAAGTTCCTTTCTTCTTCCACTTCTTCTTTCTTTGTTATTACCATTCTAAAATAATAAATCCAGTATATTATATATACTGTGATGTTATTATAAATATGGTACAACCATATTCAGTATTCTATCCACCCTTTGAATAACATGTCACCATACGTGCGTACGTACGGCTTACCGTCTCCACGTCGTGGTGTAATTGTTATTCAATATATTATTATTTGGGTGGGTATAATAATGATGTTTAACTAATTTAAATAAGAAATATAATATGATAATGATTCTGTATATATTATATACCATCCAATTATATATTATTTTAATATCAAAAGAATGATATTGTCGCTCGTGCGTACGTACAGACTACCGTCTCCACGAACGCGATGAGATTCATTCTCCATCATATCCATTCAAGTATAATTATAATTTTATGATTTAAAAATAATGTTTAAGAACTTTATATCATTCTATATATAAATAAGATACAACATATCCATGACAAACATGGATTATGTAACAAAACATATAAAAGAAAACGAGTAAGTTAACACCTGAAACGACGATAATTCTTAGATATTATTAACAAAGCAATGTTAAAAGATCATATATGATATCATATTAATGTATATGATTCATGAATAATTTAATAACAATTATTTCAACATTATACAGGAGGTTAACCTACCCCCAACCAAGGAAAATTACAAGGTAAGGGGTTTCTTATCTCACTTTTAATTCCGTGAGAATTCCATTGTTCACCACTTATTTATTACATGTGGTGTGTGTACTGCTCATGTTTGTATTAATTGTGTAATATACTTTAATTCATGTATATTTACATCATCATTGTATTATCCTTCTTTCATGGGTGTATGTTTTGTATGTTACCAAATCAATAAGGGAATTTGAAATTTCAATTTCCGTTTATTCGGCTTTACGCAAACTTCATTGATTATTTTACTCTGAGATTATGTATGGAATAACTATTCATTTGATTATGTCATAATTTCCACTCCCCTTTTCTGTGGATATACATTTGATACACATAATAACTCAATTGATAATTTCTCAAGTCATCGATATGAATTTGATAAGAGTAATTTTAACTCACTCTCCATTTGTTGAGTTAAACATTCAATTCATTGGTGTTGTTTTTATAAGATTATGTGTGGATATACTTTGATTGATTTACACTGAATATCCAATCATATTTAGTGTATTTATATTTTTCACACATAACTATGTCATTGATTTATCCTTAACCTAAGGATACGGCCTTTATGAGAGATTTCATCTCAATTTACATTCCATTGAGACTTCTTTGTTGATATACACCAAATCACTTTTATGTGGTATATATAATGTACTTTGACATAGTATATCATGAATCCATTTATTCTCATGATATTACAAAGTTTTGATTACCTCAATTATTTGTATTCAAGTGTCTCTCTTTTGGTTAGAATCTCTAACTAAAATACCATTTTTAAATGTTTTAAAGACTTATTCATCTAAATCTTGCTCATTAATGTCCATGTTTTAAAAATGGTTTTAAGGATTTATTTATATGGACATTAAAGTTTTAAAATTAAAACTCCTTTTAAAAATTTTCAAAGTGGTATGGGACACTTTTATTCAAAAATCTATTTTTAAATGGCTTCTTGACAAATAGTGTGACTTTTAAAATGATTTCAAGAAAAAGGGGGATATTTCTCTCAAATAGTTTTGATGATTATTTTCATCTATGTCAACATCCTTAATTATTCTTGATTGAGGTTAATGTGATAAAATACAATCTTCCATATTGTATCAAATGAGTTATGTTTGACTGTGGATGTGCTATTTTTATACCATTCATGGTTTGTAGTTAAAGTATTGACATTTCGTATGGTAGTTTTAATACGAATGTTTATGTTATGTTTAAACCTATTCATATGAGGAATGCATTGGACTTAATAAGTGACGGGTGGAGCCCGCTATAGCTCCTCGATGCATCGGTAGGTCTCATGAGACAAACTAGTGTCTTGGCACAAGGCCTTGGCAAAATCTTATTTGTAGTCTTGGCACGAGGCCTTGGCTATGTGGTTATGATAGTCTGGAATTATGCATTCCATCATTATGAAAGTGGTTATTGATATTGCATGTGATCATTCGACTAGTATAATATCCATGTGAGTAAGTAAATGGAATTATTTTATTTTATCTTTGCCATTTTATGCTGAAGTTCAAGTTTAAAAGGCTTTTGTTTTAGTTATAAACTGCCTTAAGTGTTTATGCTTATCTATGAAAGCTTCTGCTATAATGTTATCCTTACTGAGCATCTGAGCTCACCCCTTTCAATGTTTTATTTTTCCCAGGATTATGAAGAAGTAATTTATGAATGACCTATAGGGATAGTATGAGGGGATATGAATACAAGATGTTTTTGTAGTTTTTTTTTACCTTATGATGTAATGTAAGACGTATGAATATATCTAGTGTTTCCAAGACTACAAAACTAATCGGTCTTTCGATACTTGATCCTTTGTGATCATGACAGTGTTATGTAATAATGCACCGACTCTGGGTATCTAAGGTCGGGGCGTTAGAGTTGGTATCAGAGGAAGTTTAGTACAAACCTTGGAAGCTATATTTAGATAAACTCTGATTATAGCATGTAGATCTAAGATGAACTTTGAGGATTAGTATAGAAGAACTTCCTAGAATTTTGGTATTGTATAGATTTTGTGAGTTTTCCGAGCAATACATCTCTGTCTGGATACGAGCAGGTAGAGGCGGCTCTGGCACAGATGTACCTAGGGGTAAAACCCGAAAACACCGCTTTGAGCTAGACTCTAACAGGAACTGGTGCACGACAACGGGCCTTGCTGCACTCTTGGTTACGACACTCCCGGGGGATATGCTTAGGATAATTTACATTTTCTTTACAAACTGATTTAAAGTATTATATATATAAGATGGGATTAAATGACCTTGGTTAATCCTAATGTGTTTCAAATTGAGAATATGGTGACATGTTAATCTCTAAATGATTGTATGACTACTATTACTCACACAATGCTTTCTGGTTTTAGTCAATGGCTGTATTCCAAGGAAGTCATAGTGACTTTGAGAATGATGTACAAGGTGGGAAAAGTGGTGGCAATGAGCAACAAAATGGAATGTTGATAGGCGTAAAAGATATCGTCTTTATGCCAAATCAATTTTCCAAAAATATGATCAACAATATATATATTAACCAATTACCGGACTCAACAAAGAAGAGAAAGGTGATGAATGATAAGAGCTCCAGTAGTGGAGACCATGGAGAATGAAATCCTCAATTTCCATCATGCAGGAAATGTGGAAGGAGACACCCAGGAAAGTGTCTCAATGGGACAAAGAAATGCTTTAAATGTGGGAAGGAAGGACATAAAGTTAAGAATTGCTGAAGAAAAATGAAGAGTACTATGGAAGAAGATAAAAATGGTCCCAAGAATCCATTTACAGTCATTTTCCGTAAATGTAGGGGACCTGGACATTACCCGAGTGAATGTCCTATTCTATAGGATATTTTATTGGTCAGAGAAGAAGCTATGTGGAAATAAATTATTGGATAAATGTTTAAAAATTATTAGTGATCCTTGTTGAAGGGTTTACTTTGGAATAATTTTCTCTTGTATTTTTAACCCTAACATTTTCCATGTGAGAATGATATTTATGGAAGAATTATCTTTTCTCTTGTGGATATAGTTATAAATAACCTTTTGGTTTTATATGATCATTGGGTTTGAGGCAATTACAAATTATTATAATTTGGGATGAAAATGCAAGGTATGAGATAACATTTGTGGTTAAATTATGTTATGGTTATTTTGAGGAATTTATCTCATTTTGGTAATGTTATAAAATATAGTTTTTGAAAAAGGACAACACGTAGACCGTGTGACAACCCGTCGCGTCGGACAAAGCTGTGGAAATCGAACCCACAACCAAAGTGCGATTCGGATTTATCGCCTACCACTGGACTACGTGAAGTCCCTGGTTAGTGTGACTATTATTTTTAGTTAAATGATTTTATTGATCAATAATAATTTTATTTGGGATCTTATGTCTTATCAAATGAATACCCTTAGTATAGGAAAATGATTTGGTGATTAAGTGATAAATGTTATTTTGGAAGTTGTTCACTTTGGTGTGAACACTATATGCCCAAGGAAAATAGAATAGTATGGGATTTCATTTGAGGAGTAATGGTGGATTTTTATCTATGTTTTTATTCTGGATTTATAATGATTTGGGTTATTTATGGAAATGATTAGGTTAATTACTTTTAAGTATGTGACTTTAAGAGTAATTAATGTCATTTGGAGATACAATTTAACGTGGAAGACTACATTCTTAATAAGTTTTGGTTTTCAATATTAGTTTTGATTATATTGAAGGATTTTAAGGAAAATTGATTATTGAATGGTATTTATTTAACTTTGGGGTATTATTGGTTTAATTTTAGAAATTAAGATTAGTGTTTATTTCTCTCAAGGAAGGATCATTAGATCTTGTACTAACCATTTTGGTTTTGATTAATCTCTAAAGAAAATGTAAATATATAGTTTATCCTGCATGGATCATGTGATTCTATAGAATTTTATTCTAGCTCTTCCAGTGTGACCAAGTCTTCTTGAATACTCATCGTTTAAAAAAATGAGTTAGTGGTGGAAATTTATTAAATAATGAAACTCTACTTAAAATGTAAGTATATATCTTTATATTCTTAGTCAATATCATAAATTAATTCCTCATCCTTATGTAATGTAACTTAAAACAAAAAAAATGTTGTCCGTTTACTTTCCTACTAGGAGACTAATGGTCGTTTGTCCCAACACAAGTTTGTGGTTTTCTTATTGTTAAATTTCTCCTGATCATGATTTCTATCCCTCTCCATCAGAACTTGACACTTAGTTTATCATCCATATCCATGTTTTCCTATATGGAATCCGAGTATGGGTTATCTTGGTTGACCTTTATACCTCTCTTTCTTTTAAAGTGATAGTTTTATTGACTCTTTTTATGATGTGGGACTTTCCATTATATTCCCAAGAACAATTTTAAAAATTGCAAGGATGCAATTTATTGAATGAGGGGAGAATGTAACACCCCAAGCTTCCACGGTACGTTTCCCTTCGAATAATGTAATGGCGTGCATTGTACGCAACTTCGAGATTCTAACGCACCACAACCAATCAAACTAGCCGTTATGAATAGTAATACCTACTTTTTGAAATTTTATAAATTCTATCTCTCAAAATGGACTTCATTTTTGGATTCGCAATATCGAATTTATCCTAGGGTGAAATTTTGGAACTTTTTGGATAACACTTATATTTTGATGAATAGTGAAAATTACTAAATTTTAATTAAAAACAAATTTTGAAATAAAAATAATTTATAGTTATAAATTATATTATTGAGTGGTTTTAAAGTATAATTAGAATATATTTTTACCATTTTATCCAATGGTGTTCATTATAATTAATTTCACTTTGAAATTGGACCTAAACAATTGTCAATCTTTTGATATATATTATTTCTTAAAAACACGTTATTTGTTGTGACAGCGGGAATTAATTATAAAATTAATTAATGCAACTTATATGTTTAGAATTTTGTAAAATAGACATCATTTTTTAATTTGGAATATCAATTATATCTTAGGGTGAAATTTTGGCATTGTTCTGAAAAACTTCAATTTTTGATGAATAGTGAAACTACTAAGTGGTAGTTAAAAAAACTGAATTTTTCATAAAACTTAATTTTATCGCTTCTGTGAATGGAATTTCGAAAATCCGAGAGACACGGTTAATATCAAGAAGTAAAATGTGGTTCAATGAGATGAAAATAATTTTTGGTGAATAGTAACTTTTTACTTTTATTTACCACGATTAAAAGTAAATAGGGTAATTAAGGGTAAAAATGATATTAATATTACCCTAACACATGTCCTAATTCTATTGGGAAAGTGTATCTCGACTAAAAACAACCTTAGGAATAAAATATTATCATTTAGGTCCACTTGGATTATATTAGGACATTTATTATTATTTAATTCAAAGAAGAGTTAAAAGAGTTAAAATCAATGTTTATTTACTAAAACATTTTTAATATAGGGTTATACATAAGATAAATTAGATTGTAAATATTCATTAGAAAGATAATAAGATTTTATACATAATGATATTTTATTTATAATATTTAGACATTAAATAGTTTAATATATTTATGACACAATGATGATGCAGTAATTACCATAATAGTGAAAAATTAAAATAATTGATATTATAAATACCCAAATAAATATAATTTAAGACTTTTAATGAATTACACTAATTTTATAGGATAATATGACATATTAGTATTTATTTAATTGACCTTTTTCAAAGTAATCATTTTGTTATGAGTTTCACAAAAATCAACTATTGAATAGTGTCAAAATTGACATAAAAGAGTTTTTAAAACAAATATTATATTATTAATTGATATTAAATTCCTAAAAATCTAAGGTTCGGCCAATATACTTATATCATGATAGGTATATCATTAATGGACCACTTGGGGGTCGCTTGGATGTATATAGTAAGTTTATTAACTATATAATATAAAAATACAAAGTGACATGGTAAATGTCAAACTAATTAACTAAGAGTTAAAACTAAAAGATGAGGTTAATATAGTAACCCAAACCTGTATAAATTCTATTGGTTGAATGGTTTTCGACCTATCCCCACCTTAACCTTTTAATAATCAACTTTTGAGCCATTATAAACCAAATATGAATTTATTATAAATTAATATTTCTAGCTTTTCCAAAGGTGCCCCTCACCCCTCTTATAAAAGGGCACTCTTCCTTCTCATTTCTTCACACCTTCAAAGCCTTTTGGTTCAGCCAACCCCTACCCAAATACTCTCTCAACTTCCCTCACTACAACCTATAGGCCTTATTTTGATCAGAAATCCAACTTAAGCTTTTGGTCAAATCAAAAGGAAGAACCCGAAGAAGAGGTAATGTTTTCACCACCCCTTTTCAAGTTCCTTTCTTCTTCCACTTATTCTTTCTTTGTTATTACCATTCTAAAATAATAACTCTATTATCTTATATATACTGTGATGTTATTATAAATATGGTACAACCATATTCAGTATTCTATCCACCCTTTGAATAACATGTCACCATACGTGCGTACGTACGGCTTACCGTCTTCACGTCGTGGTGTAATTGTTATTCAATATATTATTATTTGGGTGGGTATAATAATGATGTGTAACTCATTTAAATAATAAATATAACATGATAATTATTCTGTATATATTATATACCATCCAATTATATATTATTTTAATATCAAAAGAATAATATTGTTGCTCGTGCGTACGTACGGACTACCGTCTCCACGAACATGATGAGATTCATTCTCCATCATATCCATTCAAGTATAATTATCATTTTATGATTTAAAAATAATGTTTAAGAACTTTATATCATTCTGAATATGAATAATATTTAACCTATCCATGACAAACATGTCTTATGTAACAAAACATATAAAAGAAAACGAGTAAGTTAACACCCAAAACGATGATAATTCTAAGATATTATTAACAAAGAAATGTTAAAAGATCATATATGATATCATATTAATGTATATGATTCATGAATAATTTAATATCAATTATTTCAACATTATACAGGAGGTTAACCTACCCCCAACCAAGGAAAAGTACAAGGTAAGGGGTTTCTTATCTCACTTTTAATTCCGTGAGAATTCCATTGTTCACCACTTATTTATTACATGTGGTGTGTGTACTGCCCATGTTTATATTCATTGTGTAATATAATTTAATTCATGTATATTTACATCATCATTGTATGATCCTTCTTTAATGGGTGTGTGTTTTTTATGTTACCAAATCAATAAGGGAATTTGAAATTTCAATTTCCGTTTATTCAGCTTTATGCAAACTTCATTGATTATTTTACTCCGAGATTATGTATGGAATAACTATTCATTTGCTTATGTCATAATTTCCACTCCCCTTTTCTGTGGATATACTTTTGATACACATAATCACTCAATTGATAATTTCTCAAGTCATCGATATGAATTTGATAAGAGTAATTTTAACTCACTTTCCATTTGTTGAGTTAAACATCCAATTCATTGGTGTTGTTTTTATAAGATTATGTGTGAATATCCTTTGATTTATTTACACTGAATATCCAATCATATTTAGTGTATTTATATTTGTCACACATAACTATGTCGTTGATTTATCCTTAACCTAAGGATACGGCCTTTATGAGAGATTTCATCACAATTTACATTCCATTGAGACTTCTTTGTTGATATACACCAAATCACTTTTATGTGGTATATATAATGTACTTTGACATAGTATATCATGAATCCCTTTATTCTCATGATATTAAAAAGTTTTTATTACCTCAATTATTTGTATTCAAGTGTCTCTCTTTTGGTTATAATCTCTAACTAAAATACCATTTTTAAATGTTTTAAAGACTTATTCATCTAATTCTTGCTCATTAATTACCATGTTTTAAAAATGGTTTTAAGTATTTATTTATATGGACATTAAAGTTTTAAAATTAAAACTCCTTTTAAAAAGTTTAAAAGTGGTATGGGACACTTTTATTCAAAAATCTATTTTTAAATGGATTCTTGACAAATAGTGTGACTTTTAAAATGATTTCAAGAAAAAGGGGGATATTTATCTCAAATAGTTTTGATGATTATTTTAATCTATGTCAACATCCTTCATTATTCTTGATTGAGGTTAATGTGATACAATACAATCTTCCATATTGTATCAAATGAGTTATGTTTGACTGCGGATGTGCTATTTTTATACCATTCATGGTTTGTAGTTAAAGTATTGACATTCCGTATGCTAGTTTTAATACGAATGTTTATGTTATGTTTAAAACTGTTCATATGAGGAATGCATTGGACTTAATAAGTGACAGGTGGAGCCCTCTATAGCTCATTGATGCATCGGTAGGTCTCATGAGACAAACTAGTGTCTTGGCACAAGGCCTTGCCAAAATCTTATTTGTAGTCTTGGCACGAGGCCTTGGCTATGTGGTTATGATAGTCTGGCATTATGCATTCCATCATTATGAAAGTGGTTATTGATATTTCATGTGATCATTCGACTAGTAGAATATCCATGTGAGTAAGTAAATAGAATTATTTTATTTTATCTTTTCCATTTTATGCTGAAGTTCAAGTTTAAAAGGCTTTCGTTTTAGTTATAAACTGCCTTAAGTGTTTATGTTTATCTATGAAAGCTTCTGCTATAATGTTATCCTTACTGAGCATCTGAGCTCACCCCTTTCAATGTTTTATTTTTCCCAGGATTATGAAGAAGTAATTTATGAATGACCTACAGGGATAGTATGAGGGGATATGAAGACAAGATGTTGTTGTAGTTTTTTTTACCTTATGATGTAATGTAAGACTTATGAATATATCTTGTGTTTCCAAGACTACTAAACTAGTCGGTCTTTCGAGACTTGATCCTTTGTGATCATGTCAATGTTATGTAATAATGCACCGACTCTGGGTATCTAGGGTCGGGGCGTTACATTGATTCCATAAAAAAAATTTATAGGTGACTATGAAAGATTAGGGTTGATTAAATGTATTTATTTTGAAGTAATAATGTTGTTAGTACTTTAACAAAAATCAATTATTAAATAATCTCAAAATTGACATAAATGAGTTTTCAAAACAAATACAATATTATTGGTTGATATAATATTCCAAAAAGTATAGGGTTCGCCCAATGGGCCTAAATAATATTATATATGACATTAATAAACCTATTTTGGTTCTCTTGGAATTTTATAGTAAGTTTATTAACCATATAATATAAAAATACAAAGAGACATGGTAAATGTCAAACTATTTAACTAAGAGATAAATCTAAAAGATAAGGTTAATATAGTGACCCAAACCTATCTAAAACCTATTGGTTGAGTTTTTTTCAACCAATCCCCACCTTAGACTTTAAATAATCTACTTTGGATCCATTATAAACTGGAAATTATTTTATTATAAAATAATATTTCTAGCTTTTCCTAAGGTGCCCCTCACCCCTCTTATAAAAGGGCACTCCCCCTTCTCTCTAATTCACACATTCAAAGCCTTTTGGCTCAGCCAGCCTCTGCCCAAATACCCTCTCAATTGTCCTTACTTCATCCTAGAGTCCTTCCATTTGTCAGAAATCAAACCTAAGGAGTCCTTTTGATCAAATCAAAAGGAAGAACCTGAAGAAGAGGTAAATATCTCACCACCTCTTTCAAGTTCCTTTCTTCTTCCACTTGATTTCTCTTTGTTGTTTTCATTCTAAAATAATAACTTTAATATATTCTATATACTGTGATGTTATTATAAATATGTTACAACCAAATTCATTATTCTATCCATCCTTTGAATGACATGTCACCATACGTGCGTACGTACGGCTTACCGTCTCCACGTCATGGTGTAGTTGTTATTCAATACATTATTATTTGGATGGGTATAATAATGATGTTTAATTGATTTAAATAATAAATATAACATGATAATGATTCTTTATATATGATATATCATCTAATTATATATTATTTTAATATCAAAAGAATGATATTATTGCTCGTGTGTACGTACGGATTACCATCTCCACGAACGCAATGAAGTTCATTCCCCATCATATCCATTCAAGACTAACATTCATTAGATGATTAAAAGTAATGTTTAAATACTTGATATCATTCTTGATATGAATAAGATACATCCTATCCATAACAAATATGACTCACATAACAAATAATATAAAGGAAAATGAATTCATTAACACCCGAAACGACGATAATACTAAGATATTATTAACAGAGAAATGTTAAAAGATCATATATGATATCATATTAATGTATAGGATTCTTGTCTAATTTGATAAAAATTATTTCAGCATTATACAGGAGGTTAACCTACCCTCGACCAAGGAAAAGTTCAAGGTAATGGTTTATTTCACAATCTCTTCATTATCTGAGGTTGTTTATAAGTAATTATCTAATGGGACCTCTTTATCATCCACATCCATGTTTCTTAAAAATATATTTAAAAATATTCTTACTATTTTATAGACTATGGTTTAAAGTCATTTATACCCTTGTTTGACTTTTTATAAGATGTTTATAAAGTAATCTTTCCGTCGTTTTCCAAATAAGGTAATTTTAACCTTTTCGACAAAATTAAGGTAAGAATGTCTTTTTTTTACTTATACGGAGGGTGTGGCTATTTTTTCCGTTTTAAAATCATTGAAGCTTCCATTAAAATCTTATAAAAATATTTTCAAAGTAAATATTTTATTTTATAATTATGTGACTTTTAAATGATTTCAAAAAAAAGATATATTTCTCTCAAATAGTTTTGATTTCATCTATGTCAACATCCTTTGATGGATTTTAAGCTTATTTGAAGTTGATTTATTATGATACAAAACTTCCATATAGTATTGAAGGTTTTTTGATATTTTTTACTGTGGATGTTTTATTTTTATACCATTCATAGTTTATGGATAAATTATTGACATTTCATATGCTAGTTTTAATACGAATGTTTATGTTATGTTTAAACCTGTTCATATGAGGAATGCATTAGACTTAGTAAGTGATGATTGGAGCTTGCTATAGCTTCTCGATGCATTGGTAGGTCTAATGAGACAAACTAGTGTCTTGGAACAAGGCCTTTACAAAATCTTATTTGTAGTCTTGGCACAAGGCCTTGACTATATGGTTATGATAGTCTGGCATTATGCATTCCATCATTATGAAAGTGGTTATTGATATTGCATGTGATTATTCGACTAGTAGAATATCCATGTGAATAAGTAAATGGAATTATTTCATTTTATTTTTTACATATTATGATGAAGTTCAAGTTTAAAAGGCTTTTGTTTTAGTTATACATTGCCTTAAAAGTTTGTTCTTATTTATGAAAGTTTCTGCTATATTGTTATCCTTACTAAGCATCTGAGCTCACCCCTTTCTATGTTTTATTTTTCCCAGGATGTGAAGAAGTATTTTGTGTCTAACCTACAGGGATAGTCTGAGGGGATATGAGTGTGGACTATAGAGACTATGTTTTTATAGTTTTCCATTTTATCATTTATGTAAGACTTATGAATGTATCTAGTGTTTCCAAGGCTACTAAACTAATCGGTCTTTCGAGACTGGATCTTTTGTGATCATGCCAATATTATGTAATAATGCACCGACTCTAGGTAACTGGGTTCAGGGCATTACATAATTAATTAATTGTGGAGTTAATTAATAGAGTTGGCATGAAAAATTAATCGGTGAATTAATTGAAAGGATTGAATGTGATTAATTAATTGAGGAATTAATTAATGAAATTGAGGTGAACAATTAATTAGTGAATTAATTAAAGAAATTGAATGAGATTAATTAATTGTGGAATTAATTAATGGAATTGATGTGAACAATTAATTGGTGAATTAATTTAAGGGATTGAATGTGATTAACTAATTGTTGAATTAATTAATGGAATTAATGTGAACAATTAATTGATGGATGTAATGTTTTGAATGTTGATTTAGATTAATTAATTATTTAATTAAATAATGAATCATTGTGATCATGGAAAAGGTGAATTTAGGATAATTAATTATGAATTAATTATTGATATATTATGATTTTGAATTGAATAATTAATTGTTGAATTAATTATGAGATGATGAGACTGTGATCTAAACAATTAATTGTTGAATTAATTATGTGGATATTGAATTTTTCAATCAGAATAATTAATTATTGATTTAATTATGGGGATATTGAATTGTTGAGTTGAAATAATTGATTGTTGAATTAATTATGGGGATATTGAATTGTTGAACTAATTATGAATATATTGAGTTATTGAGTCTGAATAATTAATTATTGAATTAATTATCTGGATATTGAATTATTAGATTGGGATAATTAATTGTTGAATTAATTATGGGGATATTGAATTGTTGGATCAGAATAATTAATTTTTGAATTAATTATGGGGATATTGAATTGATTGTGTTGGAATAATTAATTGATGGATTAATTATTGGGATATTGGGATTGCTGAATTGGAATAATTAATTGATGAATTAATTATGGAGATTTTTTTTGATCGAGGGTTTGATTAATTAATTGTTGATTTAATTAACGGAAGTGATGCGATTAATTAATTTTTGAATTAATTAATGGGAGTGATTTGATTAATTAATTATTGAATTAATTAATGGAAGTGATGTGATTAATTAATTGGTAAATTAATTAATGGGATTGATTTGATTGATTAATTGTTGAATTAATTAATTGGATTAATGTAATAAACTAATTTTTGAATTATTATAAAATTTATGGGGTAAATTAATTGTTGAATTAATTTACAAGAATATGCAAACATGTAATTATTGAATTTGATTAATTAATTGATGAATTAATTAATGTGATATTGTGATATATGTGACTTTAAATAGTGAATTGTGGCATGGACATTCATCAAAGTATTATGAATGGTAACAAGCACATTCAATTATGTATTGTTAAATGGTGAATTATAACAAGAAAATCAGGAAAGGTATTATTAATGGTGACATACTCATTCAATTATGTATTGTTAAATGGTGAATGGTAACATGGTCATTCAGCCAAGTATTACGAATAGTAACATGCTCATTCAATTATGTATTGTTAAATGGTGAATGGTAACATGGTCATTTAGAAAATTATTATGAATGGTAATATGCTCGTTCAATTATGTATTATTAAATGGTGGATGGTAATATGGTTATTCATCCAAGTATTATGAATGATAACATGGTAATTCAATTATATAATCATGAATTATAACAATTTCATTCAATCATGTATTATAAAATATAAATATTAACATGGTCATTCAATTATGAAATATGAATTATGAATGGTAACAATGACATCCAGGTATATGATTTTAGTTTGGGTGTCCTTAGGAACCCAGGTGATATGTAGTTAAATAGAGTAAATGAATAAATGTAAACTGTTTACTTTATTGATTGTATCTTATTCTGTGTACAAGTGCATACACTGTTATTTACTAGATTTTCTTTAGACTCCATTTGTGGTGCCCTACTGAGTTGTACTCACACCCTACTCGGGCTCCATGATCAGTACCTGAATAGATTATATGATTCTAGGATACGTTAAGGGAAATGGTCCATTGGTCAAGGGATGATTGGGATGGATCTTGATGAGGGAACTGGATATGGTGTTGGGACCCACTTAGAGGATTTTTTTGTGTCTTAATTTATTTTGGGTTCTATATGTTGACACCTGGCATGTACTTTAGCATGGAATATCTCCTGTTCAATTTTGATATTGTCTTTATAGTTTTGTGTCATATTGTGATGTTGATATTATTCTTGTTATGTTATATCATTTCTATTATTTCTTTATTATTTTTGTTTTTATATTAATTTGAAGAAAAAAAGAGGGTATAATCTCCCCATGATCAATATTATACCCTCGCTGCTAGTCAGTAGCCTCTGGCATACCGGGAGGTGCTCTTGAGGTCATGTTACCGACCAGCTCGGGGCACCGATGTGTGACACTAATGTCAGAATGTTACAAAGTGGTATCAAATGAGTTTTCTTTTCTTTTTCTTTTGTCTTGCTATTTGAGAAAGGTATACATGATACTAAGAAGAGTCATACCTTAGTTATGAGCTCGTGCACGAGAGTAGTTAACCCATGGATGGGGGAGAACCCAAGTACCTAGGGTGGGATTGCTCTTATTGTTTTTTTTTGTTATAGTGGAATTTTATTTCACCATGGGTGATGCACTTTTTGTGTGATGGGATAATTGTTTTGAGGTTTTGTTGAGAACTGACTCCTAGCCCTATATGGAATGAGGGTTGGGTATACAATAATCATTCTAGTCACTCAAGATTATTTTGTGACATTCATCATCTTAGGCACGCACGAAAAATGGGTTTTGGTTAAGTTGTTAAACTTGAACTATTTTTTACTTGCTTGTGTGAATTAAATGGAAAATAGTTCCTAATATGAAATTGAAAGTGGTAAAATAATGAAAAATGTGAATAATATGGTGTCTAAATGAGAAACATGAATGATGAAAATGTGTTTAAACTTTGTTAACCATGAACTATATGTATGATTGTTAAGGGTTGTGATAGCACCTCAGTTTTGATCATGGGGTAGGGTTTGGTGGATGTGACACCTGGGGTAAGGGGTGGTCACTTGGTTGGGATTAATGTGCGAAATGCTGGTGTTTGTTAGTGAAAATATTAAAGTACTTTTAGACTTGATATGATCATACTCAATACTTTTACATCATCATGGGTACACTAAGAGAGCATTGGTTATATGCCTAGCTACCTAAATGTGTTTTGATTGGATGTGGGGCCTCTTAGAGGTTGCGCTTATGATGTGGTACATGTGGAGAAGGATGGTGGGAGGTTTGCCATTGATAGAATGGTGTTAATGATGATCCAAAGGTGGGGATAGATGTGTTGGTATTAGGTTCATGGAGCAGTACCATGGGTTGGAAGTGGTGGCATCAAAATGCTAATGAGGAACCTATTAGGTGCATGTTTAAATCCCTCGGGGGAAAGGCCAGGTGAGCCTTACAGGTGGTGGATGTACATCCTTTCTATTCAATTTTGATAGTAAGGCTAAGTGACAACTATGGATGGTGTTCTTATGGTAATTGGGCATAGTGATTTAGGAAACATGCCAGGTATGTTGTGGAAGATGAGCTTGATACCGATGAATACCTTGAGGAGCATCTGATTCATGTGTTAGATCATAGTGAAAAATTGTTGCAGGGAAAGACTATGCTCATAGTTCTGTATTGTGGCAACATGGATGGGTTCAAGAGGAAACATGGAAGGGTAAGTGGATAAGAGGGAAAAGTGGCCTGATATTTTTGACTCAGAATCTTAGAGATGTTTGGGGGAACACTTTAGGATGAGTTGTTATAAGGTGGGGAAATTGTAAAACCCCGACCATTTCTGGAGATGTATGGGGATCATTTTTAGGTACCCTTTTGCCTAATTTTCAGTACTTTTTTTTGGGTTATTAATTGGTTTTTTTTTGGAATTTGAGAAATTTAAGAGGAAAGAGAGCATTTCACGGTTGGCATACAGTTTTCCCAAATTGTGCGTCATGGCCCATAAAACAATACAACCCTATACAGAGAGGGTTTTCATGGATAGCGCATGGTTTTTCAAACGGTTTTCCCTAAAATGAGAGACCATGAACCCCATAAAAGAGGTGCATGATGAAGGCGCATGATTAGGGTAATCCGTGTGCCCCTTCCCAACAAACTGTGTGTGGGATTTAAATTAATCCTAAAATTATTTTTCAAATCCCTAAACCCCCTATATTAACCACAAATCAACCCCACATAGATATAACCTATTTTCATGTTTTTTAAGGCTCTCAGACATATTCCAAGCCCTATCAACCTCCATTATTAAAAAATTAAAGGGAATATTGAAGATTGACACCTTCTTGGGTAAGTGTTTTCTTCCCGTTTAGATATCTTTTTCTCTCCCCCTCCTCTTCCCAGATAAAATAAGGATGTTTATCCACTGTTGGTTCTATATCTAGATCTAGGATTGTTAAATCTTGATTCATTTAATCTTAGATCTGGGTTTTAGATCTTGATCACATTCTTTTTCGTGTTCTTGATCATTCCATTTGAAATTGGGGATATCTGTTGGTGAGTGTTTGTCACTATTTCGAGGTTGGTGGTCTATTATTCAAATATCATAGTCATGATTTCAATTATGTGTATGTAATTGTAGAATTTTTAGGTTTAATTTAAAAATTGGGTTTCCAAATTGAATTAATTAATTTGGTAAATTAATTGATTAATAGATTATAAATCGAGAATAATTAATTGTTTAATTAATTATCATAATATTGGAATTGTGGGAATTGAGGAATAATTAGTTATTGAGTTAATTATTGGAACATTGAAATTATGAATTGGTAATAATTAATTGTTGAATTAATTATTGGAGTTCTGAGTTTGTGATTTGGATTAATTAATTATGGAATTAATTAATGGAAATGATGGACTAATTAATTGGTGAATTGATTAATGGAGATTTGTGTGGTTATGAATTTTTTGAAATGGATTAATTAATTGGTGAAAATTAATTAATGTAATGTTGTGGTTATGTAAATGAATGAATTCGATTAATTAATTGGTGGATTAATTAATGTGGGCTGTTGTGATTTTGCAATTGATTGAGTTTGATTAATTAATTGGTAAATTAATTAATGAGAATTGTTGGGTTTATGAAATTAATCAAATTAGAATAACTAATTTTTTTAATTAATTAATGTAATTGATGGGATTCATTAATTGTCTAATTAATTAACAGAATTAATGGGATTAATTAATTGTGGAAATAATTAATAGAATTGGGAGGATTGATTATTTTTTGAATTAATTAATAATGTTGATGTGATTAATTAATTATTAAATTAATTAATGTAATTGACATGAATAATTAATTTGTGATTTAACTGAAGGGATTGGATGTGATTAATTAATTATGGAATTAATTAATGGAGTTGGCATGAACAATTAATTGGTGAATTAATTAAAGAGATTGAATGTGATTAATTAATTAATGGAATTGGTTAATGGAATTGATGTGAACAATTAATTGATGAATTAATTGAAGGGATTGAATGTGATTAATTAATTTTTTGAATTAATTAATTGAATTGATGTGAACAATTAATTGATGGATGTAATGTTTTGATTGTTGATTTAGATTAATTAATTGTTGAATTAATTAATGAATCATTTGTGATCATGAAAATGGTGAATTTGGGATAATTAATTGAGAATTAATTATTGAGATATTATGATTTTGAATTAAATAATTAATTATTGAATTAATTATGAGATGCTGAAATTGTGAGATGAATAATTAATTATTGAATTAATTATGTAGATATTTAATTATTTGATCAGAATAATTAATTGTCAAATTAATTATCAGGATATTGAATTGTTGAGTCGAAATAATTAATTATTGAATTAATTATGAGGATATTGAATTGTTGAGTCACAATAATTAATTGTTGAATTAATTATGCAGATATTGAATTATTGAGTCAAAATAATTAATTGTTTAATTAATTATGCGAATATAAAATTTTTGGATCTGAATAATTAATTGTTGAATTAATTATAGAGATATTGAATTATTGGATCAGAATAATTAATTATTGAATTGATTATGGGGATATTGAATTGATTGAGTTAGAATAATTAATTGATGAATTAATTGTTGAGATATTGGGATTGTTGAATTGGAATAATTAATTGATGAATTAATTATGGAGATTTTTTATGATTGGGGATTTAATTAATTAATTGTTGAATTAATTAATGGAAATTATGTGATTAATTAATTGTTAACTTAATTAATGGGAGTGATTTGATTAATTAATTATTTAATTAATTAATGTAAGTGATGTGATTAATTAATTGGTAAATTAATTAATGGGATTGATGTGATTAATTAATTATTGAATTAATTAATAGTATTTATCTCATAAACTAATTTTTGAATTAGTATGAAATTGATTTGGTAAATTAATTGTTGAATTAATTTACAGAAACATGCAAACATGTAATTGTTGAGTTTGATTAATTAATTGATGAATTAATTAATGTGATATTGTGATATATGTTACTTTAAATGGTGAATGGTAACATAGAAATTTAGCCAAGTATTATGAATGGTAACATGCTCATTCAATTATGTATTATTAAATGGTGAATTGTAACATGGTCATTCGGTCAAGTATTATGAATAGTAACATGCTCATTCAGTTATGTATTGTCAAATGGTGAATCGTAACATGGTCATTCAGCCAGGTATTATTAATGGTAACATCCTCATTCAATTATTTATTGTTAAATGGTGAATGGTAACATGGTCATTTGGCCAAGTATTATGAATGGGAATATGCTCATTCAATTATGTATTTTTAAATGGTGAATAGTAACATGGTCATTCATCCAAGTATTATGAATGGTAACATGATCATTCAATTATGTATTGTTAAATGGTGAATGGTAACATGGTCATTCGGCCAAGTATTATGAATGGTAACATGGTCATTCAATTATGCAATGACGAATGGTAACAATGACATTCAATCATGTATTATAAAATACGAATGGTGACATGGTCATTCAATTATGAATTACGAATGGTAACAATGACATTCAAGTATATGATTTGAGTTTGGGTGTCCTCAGGAACTTGGGTGATATGTGGTTAAATAAAGAGTAAATGAATTAATGTAAACTGTTTACTTTATTGTTTGTATTTTATTCTATATACAACTGCATACACAATTATTGACTGGATTTTCTTTAGATGTCATTGGTGGTGGCCTACTGAGTTTTACTCACACCCTACTCGGGCTACCTAATCGGTACCCGAATAGATTATTTGATTGCAGAATAGGTAAAGGGCATGGGGTACTTTGTTTGAGGGATGATTGGGATGGAGCATGATAAGGGAACCCGACATAGTGTCGGGACCCACTTAGAGGAGTTGTTAGTGTCTTTATTTATTTTGGGTTTTTCATGTTGACACTTGACACATACTTTAGCATGGCATATCAACTATTCAGTTTTGATATTATCTTTCCAGTTTTGGGTCATCTTGTGATGTTGATATTATTCTGGTTATGTTATATAATTTCTATTATTTCTTTATTATTTCTGCTGGTGTATTAATCTAAAGAATAAAAGAGGGTATAGTCTCCTCATGTTCGATATTAGACACTCGCTGCTAGTCGGTAGCCTCTGGCGTATGGGGAGGCGCGCCTGAAGTCATGTGACCGACCGGTTCGGGGCACTGGTGTGTGGCACCTAGGTTAGGATATTACAAGACCATTTGATCTATCTTCTAATGTATTTTGTTGTCTCGAGTTGTCGTTGTAATGATAGGAGTTGTGTGTCTGTTATTTTAGAATTTCAATGGTGATGTATTGAAGTTTCTAGTGTCATTGGTGAATTCAATCAAGATGGTGTAAGAATTCAGTTTATATGGATTTTTATGTGATCTTTCTCTCATGTTGAATTTTCATATATTGATTATTTGGGTTGGAAGAGTTTAAATCTGAGGTAAATTCTTATATGGTTGGGAGAACCATCCATCTTTGAGTATTCCATATCTAGAGGGTTTTACCACCTAAATTGGCATGGTTTTGTTATCCTTTTTGGAATCAAGAAAATTTTGATTTTTTAGGACACTGATACCTTTGAGGTGGTCCATGTTTGGTTCCTTTATTCCATTTCTCCCGACTATTACCTAAGAGATGTTGTTGTATTTGAAATTCTCGTGATTCAGTGGTTGTTGTACCTCTCTTTTCATGGATCCATGTGTTCCTCATGCTGATTCATTTCCATTGTATGATTGTACATAGGATATCTTACGTAACTATTAGGGTGATTAGGAGCTAGTGTTTTCTATGCTATGATTTTCAATTGGAATCACTGAGAGTCGATGCTTTAGAAGAATGACCCTAGTTTACCCATACTTAACATCAGGTTGGTCTATATAGTTCAATATGAGTTGTGATTATTTTTTAGAAATTTCCTATTATTTTATTTTGTTCATTTGAGGTGGTAATATTTTGAGGCATCTTTTATACTTTGATGGAAAAAGTTTATCATGTGTAGTGCCATTGAGTTTCCATTGGGATTTTGACAGTTGTACTCTTTTTTGATTGATTAGTTGAGTATCTATCATTCTGTTTTTGGATGAAGATCAATTTGAAAGTTTTCTATAGACAATTATTCATCATTATTGATTTGTTCCTTGGTTGGTTCTATTGGAGAGCCTAGAATTTTGTGGGGGTAGTTCTTAAATGAAATCTACCATGGTGGGGAGACTACTATTCAAGAATTCTCACATTAGAGAGAGTTACATCATCCAATTCCCATCTCTGTGAGTTGATTTTTTAGTTTCTTGGGTTTTGGATCAGTGTTTGGGTTTGGAAGTGTAGCCTTTGTCGACTTTTTCATCTTGAATTATATGTTTCTTCTTCCCCTTAATCAACCATTTTCCAAGAATCTTTTCGGTGATAGAAAGTGCTATGGCTGGGAGATTGTCACATCCCTGGTTTAAGGTATGTTTTTATCTTTGGGATAGTTTACTTTGTGTTCGTGCTTTGTTGGTTGGTCTCTATTGTCTTAGATGTGGTTTTAGAATTTTTAGGTGCAACATGACTGGAACATACCATAGTTTGAGTCATTTTGAGATTAGAGAACACCTTTATAGCATGAGAAGAACCAACAAACCTAGTGCTCGGAGTGGTCTTAGGAATGGTGTGGGGGGAGTCCTCTCATTCACCACGACTAGTTTGGCCTTCATCACATTGTGGTGCATGGCATATAGAACCTAAAATGGATAGAACCCTTTCACTAATCTCTAGTTTGTTTGAATGTTGAAATCCTTGGTGCGGTGTGGTTGAGACCAACCACCATGGGCGTGGTAAACACCCACCATGTTATGTCGTTGGTAGTTTCATAATTTTGAAACAGTTGAATCAAATATTCAATCTTATGGGGATATTAGGCCCATGGATGGGGGTGTGTCATGTCTTTATGGGAGGGTAATTTAGTGTGTCCTTCCCATTTTACATTTTAAAAATCCCTTTCCATTCCTCCTTTATTAGATCTTTCAGATCCAGTTAGTTTTATAGTGAATTCCAAACGTCCTCTTCTTTGTTCGATCAACAATCATCGATGATCACTTCCATTCTATGTTTCACTTATATGGAGTTAGCAGTGTGTTTGGACTAGAGGTATGTGGTTTCTCTTGATCTTTTCCCCATCATCATTAAGCTTACTTCTACCTAATGTTTATTGTATCATAGGGTTCAATCAATTTAGAATTTTGGATGTGTATTCCTTATTTTAGGTCTCTCTCTTACTTTTTTTTATCCTTTTCTCTCTTTATGCTTGTTGGTTCTATTCAGTCGTTTGAAATTCCAAGTTGTTGTGGTGGGTATCTTATTCACCACTCTTTAAAATTTAATTGATGATTCCTTGATCTTTCTTCATATGAATCAAATTTATTCTAATTTTTTCCACTTATACCTAGTAGTTATATCAAAGAATAATGTTTTCTTGAGATTTGGATAAACATAAAAAAATGGGGTTTTATTATTATTTGATAAGAAAATTGTTTTAAAGGAAGAATGGTTTATTTTATATGTTTTACTACTCGGTTGTCTATTGAAAATTATTTTTCAAACTATTTATGATGTTGATTTCCAAAATGATGGTAAAGATGGTGTTCGATGAAGACTTGGTAGGTTGGGCCCTTTTGTGAAATACTTTGAAAGTTGTATCCATTGAAGTTATTAAATGATGAATATGTTGTTTTTTTACCAAGGATACTTTCTTTGCATTCATTTCTAAATAGTGATTCTAATTCCCAATTAACACTTTTAACGGTTTATTAGAAAAAAACCCATAAGCAATGCCTCTTTATGTGTGATGGAATTTATAAATGTTTCAATGCTTGTAATGAAATTTCCCTTTATAGGGAAGCTGAATTGTTTTGTTATTCTTGGATAAAGGGGATGTTCATATGTTTGTGTATGGAGGTGTGAGCGAGATAAATGGATGTTTTCTAACATGATGATATGATATGATTATTACATTGAAATGCTCACCAACATTTATATGTCATGGGAAGAGATGGTTTGATATGTGCGATGTCTATGTACACAAGTGCACTAGTTTAGAATTACACTTTAGATAGTTTCCCTAGGTGGGACTTAGGTCAACCTATGAGATGTTGCCCCTCAATTAGGCTACAAATGGTAAGGTCGGGTGTTTGGATGGGGTCGATTAGTGTGTATTTGTTTTCTGGTTCACACTTTTCTTCATTGATCTCCAAGTTAGCTCTGTACTAGATTATTCCCCTTGAGCACCAAGGATTCCATGATGATGATGTATACATATTTTTCACGATATTGGTATTAGGAACTGTGAAATGGTATTTTGATATATTTCATAATTTGTCATAAAACAGCTTTAACTGTTACGTATGTAAATTTTCCAAAGAGTGGTAATTTAGCTTGTTTTGAAAGGTGTTTTCTTTTCTTCCATGTTTTGGATTAAAATGATTTTAATGGTATGTTATGAATGATTTTGTTGCATGTGCATAAATTTGGGTGTTATTTAGAAAGAACCCTGGATTTTTGAAAATGAGTGTTTTCAAAGAAAACTGTTTGATACTTGTTTTATAAGAGAAAACCTAGAAAACCTATTTTTATATTTATTTTAAAACCTAACTCGAAATAGATTTTCTATTAAATTGTTATGTTATAGGTCAGTGGGTAGATGCATACTGAGACTTTTTATCTCATGTATATATATTATAGGTTATCATCAACTTGGATGTAGCAGAATTTTGTGCACCACTCGGTTCATGTTGATGGAAGTGTAAGTAGAGTTATTCATTTGCATGTAGAGGTTGGGTAGTGGTCTTGTTTTATTTATTTATTCTTGTATATCAATGATCTTACATTCATGTTTTATCTATTTTATTTCAATTCCTATTTTACTTCCCATTTCGTTTTATTTTTATGATGCATAGTTATTATTACTATTTGAAAAAATAATTTTCAAGACATTTTTGTTAATGAACAGGAGCTTGTCACCAGCATGTGAGGATCAAGAACGTCTTGCAGACCTTTCCATGACTTACATTTATGTCTTTTTTGGGAATTACCTAAGTTGATTTGTGGCAACTGGCATGTAAGTATTCATTAATCAGTCACCAGATATTAGAAAAGGGAGATGAATCACTTATGTTGAAATTGTCATGCATTTGGGGAATAGAATAATAGAAGATGATCCCAATAGGGAAAGGTAACAATCATCTTTTCTTGTAATCTACCAATGATACTCTATTTTATAGAAATATGGATTCTACAACCTCAACATTGGGGTTTTTAGGATTTTGGATTGGGACATCAACTTATATCCTTATACACATAAGCATACTAACTCTCAAATATGTGCAGAATTCAGACAAAGCTGGATATTATGGCATTCTCATGTTTTAAATAACATTGTTCTGTGTATAGGATCACCATTAAATACGGATGATAAAATAATTGAACACAAATTAGGGTATTGCATAGGGGTGATTGCTGATGTAGATCTTGAGCACCCACTCAGGGAAATTTGTATTTCTAATGGATATAAGATTGATGTTGAATATTAATGAGTTTATCCCCACTTTTTTCATGTTCTATAAATTATTAAGACAAGATGTTACAAGTTATACGAATGTCAAGAATATGTAATTAAAAAAAAGATAATTACATATAAAAGGAGATTTATAAGATAGTATAAAAATAAGGAAGTGAGAATCTACCTTCAAAAATGTTGAATCTTCGATGATTTCATTGAAAAGATTTAAATCTTTTGAAAAAGCATTAATTCTGTAGGATAATTAAAATCTCAATACTATGAAATAGAAGAAGAATCCTTTATGGAAGTCTCCAAACCATTATGTTGGATGATCAAAACATTTTTATTCCTCTAAACCACATTTAAATTTTAAATTAACATCAAATAACAAATAATTTTAATAATTTTGTTGGCTGTCTATATTTATATATTCAAAGAGTTATAGAAACCCAGAAATTTGGAAAATTAAGAAAAATTAGTGAATGAAAATGGAAAGCCCACTAAAGGGTCGATTCATCACCAAAACAGGGAATAACAATGCAAAAAAATTGTTATAGAAGAACACACAGGGAATATAGAACCATTATTGATGAACTGGGGATGATAAACTCAAAAAAATCATGAAAAACATATGAATGATGAACTAAAAACCCTTATAAATAAGTTTGAAATATCATAAATTCTGACTTGTGATTCGATTATTCCAAAAAAAAAACAAGTTTCTGATGCTATAGACGAACGTGGAAAAGATAAACTCAAAAAAATCATGAAAAAACATCCTCTGAATTTATTACCTCCGTTTTTGAGGTTGGGTTTAAAAAACAAATCTTCTCCGACTGCAGCAGAGTTTTGGTTCTGCGGGAGCTTCAATGTGGGGCGAGGAAGATGCGATCTACTGGGACAGCAGCTTTGCCGGACGACGCCGCAATCCCCAAGGTCACGCGCCACCGGCAGATCTGCTTCGCCGCCCTAATCAATCGTCGGCCGGCAGATCTGCTTCGCCGCCCTAATCAATTCCCGGCCCGCAGATCTGCGTCGCCTCCACTCATCTCTGCGAACTGTGCCCAAATCATCATCGAGGGAGATGTCGACTCCCAGACTGCTCTCCCAATTCCGTGCTGTGGCGGTGGAAACCGCCGAAAACCTCCTGAAATTTGTCCAAACCGACCGCCTGAATAAACCCTCAAATTGGGGGCAGATGAGGATTGAACCCTAACATAACACCGGCAACACTACATGAATGAAAATTAAAATTGAATAAATTATAAAAAAAATAAAAATTGAATTCAAAACATTAATAACATAAATTTATGACATATAAAATTTGAATAAAAATGAATAAAGAAGTTATAAAAGTTATTTAAAAAATACTAAAAATGATTTATATAAGTTATTTAAATTTAAATATATTAAAAAAATAATTTAAATAAATTAATAATATAAATAACAAACATATTATAAATATTAAAACATAAAAAATAATAATGAAAAAATTTTAATCATGTGTATTATAAACATATTGAAAATATTAAAAAATAGTATATAAATATTAAAAAATCATTAAATTCCTAAAAAATTTAAAAATTAATGAATAATAAAAAATAATATAATATAAATTTGAATTAATTTAAAAGAAACGAAATTTAAAACATTAATTGCAAGAAATGACATAAAAATGAATAAAAGAGAATAAATAAATATTATAACTTATTTAAATAAAAGAATTAAATATTAACTATATTAACTATTTAAAGTAAATAAATATTAAAAATAAATGTTAATATTAATCATATAAACTACATACATATTCATGATTTTAAAACCAAATATATATATATATATATATATATATATATATATATTAAAATTTAATAAAAAAGGTATATAAAACATATTAAAATTTTATTAATATTTTGATAAATTTATTAACACAATAAAAAATGTTATGCTCATAAATGTATCATTGATTGTATTAATTATAATTAAAAATATTGTCGTTAAAATAATTGTAATTTTTTTTGAAAAATATATCGTTAATAAAACTGCATAAAAAGTAATATTATGTATAGATTTTTTCCACGATATGGCAATAATTATAAAACTATAAGATTAAATATAATAATTTTAATAATTGTATTAAAATATATTTAAAAATTATAGATGTATATTACTATCATTAATTAATGATTTATATATTGTATAGATTCTATATAAAAATATAATTAATTACTAAAATTTTGGATTTCTAATTATAATTAAAAATATTATTATTTAAGTAAATTTATAAATATCAGCAAAACGATTTAAAATGTACATTACCAATTATTTAAATAACTAAAATTCTAATAATTTTTTCAATTACTTATATGTGTGTGTGCGCGCACACACACATAGATTCGAGATAGATATATCTGGCGGGTATAAACCCCATGCGTGATGGGATGGGTCAACATTTGCTACTCCAACTCGTTTGAGATATGAGTAGCGACACATTGGTTTATTGTTGTATATGTTAGTTTATATAATAATAAATATGTATATATATTGTAATCATAAAAATATATACTTATTGTTGTATACTTACTATGAAATAAATAACATTTAAAAATATATAAATTTAAAGACCTGAAAATTTCATATAATTTTTTTTTTAAATTACTTGGGATAATTACGAGTCTGCAAAAATTGACGGCGCTTGATTCTGAGACCCGGCGTGCTCAGAACGGAATTTTGAACATTTTTTTAAAGTATGTTCATTAAACGCGCGGGCCGACGTTTTCTATCTTTTGAACTGGTGCTCGAATTAAAAATATGAGGGCACCGTTGAATCCGCAGCGGCAAGATTTTCTTAAAGGAGGCTTAACTTCGACCGCAGTAGGTCAGGTGAAAAAATTAGTTTTTTCTACTTTTAAAGAAATAATAAAATAACATAATAAAAATTGGTATTTTATTTTCCTACCTCTGTTGATCGGCAGTGGTGGGACCGATGGGTTGTCAAGACATTTAATGGCTTGACACTTCAGTTTATCACCACACCGTTGAGAGATTAAGAGTTTCATTCATTAATAAACCTCATTAATCACTCATTGTGTTAACCTCATTTTCCATTCTATTTAATTGAGACTTGGGTTGGGGTTTTTGACACGAATGTGAGGAACCTCTGGCAAAGTACCGCGACATCTTCCACTGACGATGGACGAAAGCTTGGGAGGCAACGATCCAGAATCGACGAACATCGACGACTTCATCCAATGAGAACTCTTCTCTCGCCACAACCGCCGCATCACCCAACGAATCTTTAGGTAGAGGATTTTGTTCTTTAATTCAAGTGAATGGTTCTTCTTTTCCTCGTTCTTGAAAACGTGACGAACGCGGATCAACCAAAACGAGTTGATCCTCGATTAGTACGACATTGCGGGATGTTGTGGGGTTTTTGAACGAGGTTTTATTTGGTCTTTGATAATTGCTTAAAACACCTCCCTTTTGATATGATGCTAACGCGGAGGGCACGTGTAACGTCCCGGTTCCGGGTGCCACTAAACGGGTGCCCTGAACCCGGTTCGCCATGTGACCTCAAACGCATTTCCCCAAACGCCAGAAGCTGCCGACTAGCAGTGAGGGCCCAGATCTGATAGTGGGGAAATTATGCCCTCATTTGTCAAAGTGTAGCGCAACGGAATAATAAAAACATACAACAATAGCGGAATCAATAAACCATACACATTTAAAATAAACAACTGCAGTAAAAGATAACCAACAGTTATATAGAAAATGATGCAACATGTCACAAGTTCTAAGAAAACAGCCAGAACATGTTACGCAACAATACAGTACAGTACAATACAGAGTACAACAAAACAAAACAAAATAGTCGGTAGCATCGCGAGCCTAAGCCCGATCCCATGCTCCCCTACTCCTCAGCAACAATCAAGTACCTGTATAAGGACCCTTTCCCTTATTTACACCTGCAGAAATGTAATCTATTTGGGCCGAAGACATGACCCAAACAGGGTGTGAGAAATAAATCCCAGTAGGCACCCACCAAAGGCCCGTGCTCAACTGTGTGTAAATATGCAATAACAATGTGCAAATGTAAATGCAATAAACTAAGCAGTACTCAAAAGTAACTAGCTTTACCAGTTATATTGCCATTTAAATATTCATTTAATCGTTCATTATAAGGAAACCACCTCAGTGAATTCCCATGTAAACAGTCAGTGTCCTCAGACACGCAAACCCTTACGCTCAGGTAATCAGAAACGTAACCCACAGGTACTTGCCCACAGGCATAACAGATATTGCCCTCAGGCGTACGAAGTGTCGCCCTCAGGCACAAATTCTATTGGCCACAGGCACGAAAGAAATTGCCCTCAGGCCGAAATAACCACTGCCCTCAGGCTAAAGATAACACTTCCCTCAGGCTAAGTAAAGCACTGCCCTTAGGCTAAGCAAGTAGTCGGGTCAATCCCAACATATAAATAAGCAATACACATGCAATTCCACTCAAGGAAATTCAATAAACAATATTACAATGGCATACCCTTGGCTATCCGGCCAAACGGCTAAACAGAGGAACGCACCCCCGGGGTGGTCCTGGATCCAAGCAGCGATCCCAAACAACAGTTTATTATCACATTTAATTACCTATACAATTCTAGGTATTTAATTCAATAAGGCCTTAGCCATACGTCACCCCATTCATGGACGCGTATCACAACGGTACACAAAAATGCACAACAGTTGGAATTTAAACACCAAGCCACCTACCTCGATCACCCGTGATCGATATACCCAAACGACGCCTTCTGAAACGTCCAAGAATGTCGTAGATCTGAGGTAAAAAAAATTTCATTCAACCTCAAATAACTTCCATTAGAGGAAGAATTGGCAAGAACTACGTAAGGAGATGAGAGGGCCTACCCATGCGGTTCCAACGTGATCGACGGAAGCGGAAACGGATTCCTGACGCTCGATATGGAGATCCACGAAGGTTCGGTCGTCCTCTCCCGAGCTCTCGTCCGGTTCTAAGCTAATCCTGTGAACAAGGTTGGCTATTGCCCATTTTAAGCGAAAAAAACAAAGTACACGATGTGTACTTTTGACTACACGACGTGTACTCCCCTCATTTAACTGTTCCTATGGCGGCACCGCCAAACTGTTCATCCATCGACATGAGTACACGGCGTGTATTCCGACTACACGGCGTGTACTGTCGACTAGCTGGCGGCTGCTCCGACCGCCTTACTGTTTCGTCTGCCGACTGACTACACGACGTGTAAAGGACCACTACATGACATGTAGTCGGTTTTTACACCCTTAGTCGCCAATAAGGCTACACACCCTGTGTACTCATCACACATGGCCAAAGTACACAGCGTGTGGAAAAGTACACGGCGTGTAGTCCCAAAATTTAGGATTTTCCCCCATTTTCTTTATTTTATCAAAAACACTTAAGAAAAAGAGAAAGGAAGAAACTCGTACCTCAAAAATAAGAACCGGGTTCTTACAAACTTCCCCCTTAAAGCAATTCATCACTGAATTTACCTTCCAAGGGTGGTGAAGAATAAGCTCAGAACAGCTCTGGCCACTGAGCACGTACGTCGGTCTCCTGCTCCCAGGTTTCGTCCTGCACTCGGCCATGCTGCCATAACACCCGTACGAGAGGAACTGACCGGCCTCGGAGAACCTTCATGCTCCTATCAACGATATGAATCGGATGCTCCTCAAAGGACGCATCTAACTCAAGCTCAACCTCCTCGGGCTGAAAAACGTGAGACGGGCCTGAATGATAGTGACGCAATTGAGATACATGGAAGAGTCGTGCATGGCTCGGTACCTCTGTGGTAACTGCAACCGGTAGGCAACCAACCCGACTCTCTCCAGAATCTCAAATGGCCTCACATACCTCGGTGAAAGTTTACCCTGTCTCCTGATCCGCTTGTGTCCCAACCTCTGTGAAACAGGCAAGAAAACCTGATCCCCAACCACGAAATCTAAGGGCCGTTTGCGGTGATCAACATAAGATTTCTAATGAGACTGTGTGATAGTCATCCGCTTCTGAATCAACTGGACCTACTCAGAAGTCTCCTGCACGAGCTGTGGTCCCAGTAAAGCTGCCTCACCTGCCTCTAACCAACACAAAGATGATCGACATGGCCTACCATATAAAGTCTTGTATGGTGCCATCTCAATAGTTTCCTAAAAACTATTATTATAAGCAAACTCGATTAGAGATATATGCTTCTCCCAAGAGCCCACAAAGTCTAGGACGCATGCACACAACATGTCCTCTAGCACCTGTATCGTACGCTCTGACTGGCCGTCGGTCTGAGGGTGGTAAGATGTGCTCAGAAGCACCTGTGTACCCAGTGCCCTCTGAAAACTCTTCCAGAAACGAGATGTAAAACAGGCGTCCCTATCTGAAACGATAGAATGGGGGACCCCATGAAGACGTACGACCTCTCAGATATACAATTTCCCGATCTCGTCAACACCAAAGGTCTCCTTGATCGGCAAAAAGTGAGCTACCTTCGTGAGTCTGTCCACAATAACCCATACGACATCATTGCCTCGAGGTGACCTCGACAACCCAGTCACGAAGTCCATCGCGACATCATCCCATTTCCACTCTGGAATGGGTAACTTCTATAACAGTCCGACTAGCCTCTGATGCTCCGCCTTCACCTGCTGACAGGTGGAACATCTCGTAACAAAACCAGTTATCTCTCTCTTCATACCCGGCCACCAGTACTGACGTCTCAAGTCACGGTACATCTTGGTAACTCAGGGATGAACTGTCCAGACTGAAGCATGAAACTCCCGCATCAGATCCTCACATATATCCCATGGAACCCACACTCGTCCATGGAAACACAATATTTCATCATCGCCTATCGTCCACCCGGGAGGAGGGTCCCCACTTGCCATCGACTCCTATAGAACTAGGCCTTCTGAATCAGATAGCTGTCTCATCCTCACCCTATCTAGGAGGATAGAAGTCACAAATAAAGAAGAAAGATAGGTCTGCCCCTGACTGTCGTGCACCTGCAAATGCATCTCAGAGAATAAAGCCATAAGCTGTCATTCACCACTGGCCTCCTACACTGCCTGTATCTGAGTCTTCCTTCTCAGTGAATCAGCTACTGCACTACCTTTACCAAGTGTATAGGCAAGCTCAAAATCGAAGGACTAAAGGTATTCAACCCACCTTCACTGTCTCAGGTTTAAGTCACGCTGGGTAAAGATGTACTTGAGACTTCTGTGGTCCATGAACACCACAAAATGTTCTCCCAAGAGATAATGTCTCCAACAGCGCAACGCATGAACAACTACAACCAACTAGAGATCATGTGTCGGGTAATTCCTCTCATGTGGCCTCAACTGCCGAGACCCGTACACAACTACTCGATCGCCCTACATCAACACAGTTCCTAGCCCAATACCTAATGCATCACAGTAAACTGTATAGCTCTTCCCCTGCTCTAGGAGTATCAGGATCGGTGTTGATGTTAACTTTCCCTTCAGCTCCTGGAAGGCTGTCTCGCAAGATTCTTACCTAACTAACTTCACACCCTTCTTAGTCAAACCCATCAATGGCGCTTCTAAGTGGGAGAAGTCCTGTATGAAGCGTCTGTAGTAACCAGCCAGCCCCAAGAAACTCCGTATTTCAAAAACATTCTTAGGATGCTCCCAGGAAACTACTGCCCTCACCTTCTCTGGGTATACTGTAACTCCTGCCTCTAAGATGATATGACCCAAGAAGTGTATCTAGTCCATCCAAAAGTGGCACTTTGAGAGCTTAGCATATAACCGATGCTCTCTCAGTATACTCAATACGATCTCAAGATGAGTGTCATGGTCGTGTCGAGTGTGAGAGTACACCAAGATATTGTCCACGAATACTACCACAAAAGAATCCAGATAAGGATGGAACACACGATTCATTAGAGCCATAAAAACAGTTGGTGCATTCGTGAGTCTGAACGGCATAACCGTATACTCGTATAGACCATACCTTCTCCTGAAAGCTGTGAGAGGTACATCAGATGGTCTAACACGCAGTTGACGATATCCTGATCTTAAGTCAATCTTTGAGAACACTCGTGCTCCACGAAGTTGATAAAAAAGATCATCAATCCTTGGAAAGGGATATCGGTTTTTAATCGTCAACTAGTTCAACTTCCGATAATTCACACAGAGTCTAAGAGTACCGTCCGCCTTCTTCGCAAAAAGGACAGGAGAACCCCATTGAGAAGTACTGGGTCAGATGAAACCCTTTTCCTGTAACTCCTCTAACTGTCTCTTGAGCTCCTGAAACTCTGATGTAGCCATCCTATAAGGAGGAATAGACACCAGTGTTGCTCCTAGCACAAGCTCAATAGAGAAATCCGCCTCACGCTCTGGAGGTAGACCTGAAAAGTCATCCAGGAAGACATCCCTGAAATAATCAACCACTGGAGGGAAATCCTTCTGACAAGTCCACTGGTCGTCCAGATATAAGCTCGCAATCTGGGCTGTTATACCACCTCACCCATGATGCTCTAGTCCAGCTCGACTTGCCTGAACATCCCACTCACCCTTGTATAGAAACTCTCTGCCCTCTGGTGACGTGAAACTCACCCTTAGACGATAGAAATCCAAAAAGGCTCGAAAGAGAACCAACCAGTACATCCTGATAATGACATCATATCTTGTCATCTCTAAGACATAGAGGTCCTAAAGGAAGTGACACCCACCAAACTCAAGGGGACACTCCTTGCACTGATGCACACTAGCCATTCTAGTCCCCAACGAAGTGTCTAACGTCATAACATTAGAAGAAGAAGAAACACAGAGCCTAAGGCTCTCCACAATGGGTACAGATATGAAACTATGTGTAGCACCCATATCAAAAAGCACTGCAGATAAAAAATAAGCTACTAAAACAGTACCTCTGACAGTAGAAGGTCCGGAATCCTGCTCCTACTGGGTCTGTTGCACTGCATATGTCTGCCCAGTGCCGCGACCCTACGACACAGCCTGGCTACCCTGAGTTGTCCCACCCTGCTGCCTCTGAGATCCTAGTGTCTGGCTACCACGACCATGTCCACCATCTTTGCCTGCACACCTTGACGTATTCCAGTTGCTCGACTGGTAAGAAGCTGCTGGTCCTGCCCCTGCACGCGGAGTCTGTACAGAACCCCTCTCACTAGCCACTAGTAGAAACGCCCTGCAAAAGCACTGCAGATAACCCATCTTTCCGCAAGCTCGACACTCCACTGGGTCTCGTGGACACTGAGGTCTCTTATGCCCCTCCTTACCACACTAGTAGCACATGACCTGGCCACCTGAAACATTCTTCTGGATGGTACTGCCACCCTGAGAGAAGTTCATATGTCTCTTCCTCTTACCAGTAGAAATAGTACCAGAAACTGGTGCTGAACCGCCCTGTCCCACACCACTAGCTTCCCGTAGGTTCCTCTCTGTAATCAGTGGCTGTTTCACAATAGTGTGTACTGAAGGCAACCTGAAAACATTCACCAGTTCTCATATGTCATATCGAAGACTATCCTCAAAGCGTCTGGCTCTCAACGTCTCATTGCCCTCCAGAACGGGTGAAAAACACCGAAGCTCGGTGAAGCGAGCAAAATAATCCATTACTAACATAGCGACCTGCTGTAGGTTCATGAACTCTTGAGCCCTATCCGCCCTCAGCGTCTCTGTGAAGAAGAAGTCATAGAAGGATGTCTAGAAATCTTCCCAAGCCATGTCTCTGTGATACTCTGACTGGGTGGTAACATCCCACCACCTCTTGGCGGAATCATGCAACATATAAGTTGTGAGCTTGACCCTCCGCCCTGGAGGCATCTCAAGATGCTCGAAAATAGTCTACATCGACCCTATCCAAGACTTCATAGCCTGTGGTCCGCCATCCCCTGAAAATGTAGGCGTATACTACTGCTGGAAGATACGAGTTAGCTCGGCCATAGATGTGGCATTCGACGGTGCTCTCTGAAAGGTCTGCATGAACCGCATAAAGCCTTAACGGAACTGCGCCTCCGCGCCTGTGTCCGGTATAATGGCTGGCACCACATCTGGATCTATTGGAGGATCCACTAGTAGCCCATGGACCACCATTTCTAGAGTATACTCATTGCCTCTCTCCTGGTGAACAAGGCGTGAATGTCTCAGTGGCATGACACTACAAGGTCAAATGCACACCTTAGATCAAGATTATCACAGTCTGAAAATGAAGGAACTAAAAGAAGAATAGGAGGAAGAAGGTATTCAAGATTTGAAAAACAAGACTACACGGTGTGTATACTGACTACACGACGTGTACCTGACTTCTCTTCCCTGCCCGGGTCCTTTTACACGGCCAAGCCACACGGCTCCCGTTGAACAAAACTACACGGCATGTATATAATCTACACGGTGTGTATGGTGTAATTTTCCAACTGCCTGTGTCATTTGTGACATGGCTGAATACTCGGCTTGATACTACACGACGTGTTACACCCGCACATAGTGTGTACACTCCCCTGTTTCCCAGCCACACGGTTAAGTCCACACGGTCTGTCACTGGTCAAGACTACAAGGCGTGTCCCAAAGGTACATGATGTGTACTAGACGAGCTTCGCCGACCCGTGTTGTTAGTTACACGGCCGAATACATGGCTCCAACTACACGACGTGTTCAATATACACACGGCGTGTACATGAAAGGATTACACTGACCTGTGTTGTTAGTTACACGGCTGGATCCTAGGTCAGACTACACAGTGTGTTCCACAGTGGACACGGTGTGTATATATTAAGGTCTCCCCCATTCATGTTGTTAGTTACACGGGCGGACTCCGGGTCAACACTACACGACGTGTACTTCCGATACACGGCGTGTTCGCCCCAAGCATTTCCCTTCCCCATGTCCCTACCCACACGGTCTATGAAACGGGAAGAGACTACACGGCGTGTACTTATACTACACGATGTGTACTCAAAAAGTTTTCTTTTCTTCCCGAACAGAAGGACATACACGACATGTTTAAGGTACTACACGGCGTGTATACTGGGTTTCCAAACAGTATGCCTCAAAAACTTCTCCGGAACCCAGAAAATACTGAAAAACAACACCTAAGTGCCAAATTTTGATCCTTGAGGGCCCATACTCCCCACGAATCAAATTTTGGCATCTTATATGTGTTATAACCGGATAAAAAACTAATGATCCACCAAATTTTGGTCAATGAGGGTCCATACTCACCAAAAACCAAAGGTTGGCGTCCATTCTATAAATAGGCTCACAAAATAATACCCTATCAAACAACATGTATCTATCCAAGAAGCTATCACAACAGCATGCTTTTACTAGTACAACATCTATCACAACAACATGCAATTTCTAATGCACCTACATGGCATGGAAACTATTCATGGTATGTGATTTCTATCATGTTCCTAAATGATGCATGAGATGGAATACCCTAATCTCATTGGGTTGCAACTAAATAGAACCCATGAATAAAATATAAATAGCACGATACAAGTGCGTCACCCTTCAGTGAAAATCAATTCAACTGTAAAATTGAAAAATCAGAAAAATTGAAACACGAGGTAAATTGGCTTTTCCCTATACACGGGTTAGCTACGCCCGGGCACAACTTATTATCAATTACCGTTCTTGTTCTATTCCTGACTAAGGATCGAAATAGTAATTAAAAGAAAAGAACTCCTCTGATACCACTTTGTAACGTCCCAGTTTTGGGTGCCACTCAACGGGTGCTCCGAACCCGGTTTTCCACGTGACCTCAAGCGCATTTCCCCAAATTCTAGAGGCTGCCGACTAGCAGCGAGGGCCCAGGTTTGATAGTGTGGAAACTATACCCTCATTTGTCAAAGTGTAGCGCAGCGGAATAATACAAACATACAACAACAACGGAAGCAATAAAGCATACACATTTAAAATAAACAACTGTAGTAAAAGATAACCAACAGTTATATAGAAAATGATGCAACATGTCTCAATTTCTAAAAAAATAGCCAGAACATGTTACACAACAATACAGTACAGTACAATATAAAGTACAACAAAATAAAACAAAACAGCCGGTAGCATTGCGAGCCTAAGCCCGGTCCCGTGCTCCCCTACTCCTCAGCAACAATCAAGTACTTGTATAGGGACCCTTTACCTTATCTACACTTGTAGAAATTTAATCTGTTTGGGCTGAAGACATGACCCAAACAGGGTGTGAGAAATAAATCTCAGTAGGCACCCACCAAAGGCCCGTGCTCAATTGTGTGTAAACATGTAACAACAATGTGCAAAAGTAAATGCAATAAACTAAGCAGTACTCAAAAGTAACTAGCTTTACCAGTTATATTGCCATTTAAATATTCATTTAATCGTTCATTATAAGGAAAACACCTCAGTGAATTTCTATGTAAATAGTCAGTGTCCTCAGACATGAAAACCCTTACCCTCAGGTAATCAGAAACGTAACCCGCAGGTACTTGCCCACAGGCATAACAGATATTTCCCTCAGGCGTACGAAGCATCTCCCTTAGGCATAGATTCTATTGCCCATAGGCACGAAAGAAATTGCCCTCAGGCTGAAATAACCACTGCCCTCAGGCTAAAGATAACACTTCCCTCAGGCTAAGTAAAGAACTGCCCTCAGGCTAAGCAAGTAACCGGGCCAAGCCCAACATATAAATAAGCAATACACATGCAATTCCTCTCAAGGAAATTCAATAAATATTATTACAATGGAATACCCTCGGGTATCCGGCCAAACGGCTAAACAGAGGAACGCACCCCCAGGGTGGTCCTGGATCCAAGGAGCGATCCCAAAAAACATTTTATTATCACATTTAATTACGTATACAATTATAGGTATTTAATTCAACAAGGTATCATCCATACGTCACCCCATTCATGGGAGAGTATCACAACGGTACACAAAAACGCACAACAGTTGGAATTTAAACACCAAGCCACCTACCTCGATCACCCATGATCGATATACCCAAATGACGCCTTCTGAAACGTCCAAGAACATCATAGATCTGCGGTAAAAGAATTCTCATTCAACCCCAAATAACTTCCATTAGAGGAATAATTGTCAAGAACTATGTAAGGAGATGGGAGGTCTTACCCGTGCGGTTCCAACGTGATCGACGGAAGCAGAAATGGATTCCTGATGCTCGATTCGGAGATCCCCGAAGGTTCGACCATCCTCTCCCAAGCTCCCATCCGGTTCTAAGCCAATCCTGTGAACAGGGTTGGCTACTGCCCATTTTCAGCAAAAAAAACAAAGTACATGACATTTACTTTTGACTACACGATGTGTACTCCCCTCATTTAACTGTTCCTATGGCGGCATCGCCAAACTGTTCATCCGTCAACATGAGTACACAGCGTGTATTCCCGACTACACGGTGTGTACTGTTGCCCAGCTGGCGGCTGCTCCCACCACCTTACTGTTTCGTCTGCCGACTGACTACACGGCATGTAAAGGACCACTACATGGCGTGTAGTCAGTTTTTATACCCTTAGTCGCCAACAAGGCTACACACCCTGTGTACTCATCCCACATGACTAATGTACACGACGTGTGGAAAAGTACATGACGTGTAGTACCAAAATTTTGGATTTTCCCCCATTTTCCTTATTTTCTCAAAAACAATTAAGTAAAAGAGAAAGGAAGAAACCCGTACCTCAAAAATAAGAACTGGGTTCTTATAGTACGAGCTAAACGAATAAGGCCTAGACCCTCCACCCCCTCATTTTTGTCATGTTCTTCATGGGAAATTTTTTGAAATTTGACGGGAATGTGAATCAGAGGGTCACGCTATGATGACGGATTTTTGAGATTCCCTTAGGCCTAGACAAGAATGAAAATAGAGCTCTAGAGCATCATCTAAGCCCCGCGAAAGAAGCGCCATTGACCGGCGCTTGCCGGCCACGGAATGGGGTGGCGTTGCATGATGTCGCGACGGACCGAAGGGGCAACCAACTCTTGGCCGACCACATTGGAGGAAGGGAGACGTGACATAGGTGGAGGCCACCGTAGCCCTGCTGGTTCGGGCTGGGTCGGGCTGCGACCCATCTAGTTCGGGCCAGACCAAGTCGGACCGGACTCGGACCCATTTCACCCGAGATACGCTTAAAAGGTTGTAACTTGCAAACTAGACGTCCGATTGATGAACTTTCTTTGACGCTATAATCCTTGGAACGAGACGGTCTTTGGAGATAATCCACCTAAGTTTTGGAGAAATACATAGTACGGTCGGGTTGGATCGTACCCGAATCCAATTAGGGCCTCGACACTAAAATGCCTATAACTCTCAGACCGGGTGTCCGATTGACTCGTCGTCTATTGCGTTGGAACCCTTACGACTTGACAGACCATTGGGTTACTTCTTCATGGAACTTAATGTTGGTTGATGTACAACTTATGGCTTGAGGAGAAGATCCTCCCAGAATCAAGTGTACTATGTACGGAAATCCAGTGGTTGGCTGAGACGTGAAGAATGAATAGGGATCCTGTGTGGATCAACACCTAGCGATCCTGTGTGGATCAACACCTAGGGAAACCCTTGACAAAATGAGATGATCTATCTTTACAAATAATCATCTGTACTTTTGTACTTAAGTTATACTTGGTTTGAGCTGAGAATTTTGCTTTGTGATTTTGTGATTGAGATCATGTTTTGTGGTTTTCCTTTTTCAAATTCTGAGAGACCATCGGGGGTCTCGGGGTCCTTACTATTTATTTTTATACTCACCCCTACTCAGGCTTCACCCACACCTTGTTGTGTTTTATGCAGACGATGAGGAGCTCCACTGAGAGTATAGGATCCTGGACCAAGCGGTACACGGAGGTGATTGGTTGACGTGGAGAGCTATGGAGACTTGTTGCACCTACCCTTTAGGTAGGATCCTTGGAGGATGATCTATGGTGTTGTTTTTTTCTGTTGTAGTTGTATCTTTCAATTGAGTTTGTATTCTGGCCTTTTTACTTTCAGTACACACTTTTAATATTGCAGTACTACAATGTGATTTGCATCTTGTCATGTTATTGGTCTGTGTGTTTGCAGGTTTAAAGGCAATGCCTTGCCATTTTAGGGATACGCCTTTCCAGTGCTAGTCGCCAACACCTTGCCTGTGGATGGTAGGCTTGGGATAGTCGCGACACGATCCCCGGGGGACAGGTCATGAAAAAGTGGTATCAGAGGAGTCAATTCTACCTAAGAAATATGACTCTGATCTTTTCAATGGAGCAATAGTGTTGAGTGTTTTGAGTATGGTATTCAGTTCGGGGAGTCCAGTGTTGGTGCGGTGACTGACGTATCCATACACCATGACCCAAAATTCTGATTTCTGACTCGGTGCATGAAAACACTGATTGTGTGTGTTTTAGAAATGTTTTACATTTAATTTTTTTATAGTTAGCTCAAGAGTTCTAACTTATTGACCGTGGCACACCTATTTTTTTTCAGGATTCCCCCATGTAGATAGCCATCTAGGATTCCAGAAAGAGTACACGACGATGTCCCACCGAGTGCTGAGGTTTCGGTGTAGGGCCCTCTTACTATGTTGTCTCCTTCGAGTGGTGTACCAACAACACCACCACTCATAGGGAAGTAGCTACCACCAACCCCACTAGCAGACTGTGCATGCCGACTAAGCTTATTGAATGAGTTCCAGAGACAGAGGACTCTGAGGTTTTGAGGTGAGATAGATCCCTAGGCAGCTGAAGACTGGCTGGAGGCTGTGGCATGAGTGTTTCACTTAGTTATGATGCCAGGAGATAAGATGCTGATCCTAGCTGCTAGCTTCTTCTAGGGAACACTAGGGAGATGGTGGAGTCTGACACTCTAGAAGCATGAGGAGGCGACACTCTCCTAGTTGGACTTAGATACCCTCTTCATGGTGGAGTTCGTACCATTGATTTTACGCTCAGTGTGTATCCAGGAGCTGTTGCACTTACAGTAGGGCATCCTATCAGTAGCCCTGTACTCAGCGAGATTCACTGACCTCTCAAATGAATCTACCGACATGGTACGAGACCCATTCTTTAGGGCCTATACATTTGAGCAGGGTCTCCGGTTGGAGATCATAGCATTGATGATATCTCTCAATATCCCGACACAGACTGGAGTGCTCAAGCGAGCATTATTGGTGGAGAGCTTCTTAGATGAGCAGGAAATGACGGTGAGAGACACCATCGGACGACAGGTAGTTGATTCATCTGCAGTAGGTAGTAGGCATATGATGCATAGGTCCAAGTGGGCCAGACCTTCTGATGGATGACCCCAGGATACAGGGTCGGAGGTGCGGAGCTCGTGAGACATAGGAGGTCTTCTGAGGAATAAGCATGTTACTCTTGCGGCAAATAATGACACATGGATCACGACTGTCCGAATCCCTGCATAGACGATTAGCAGATGAACGAGGGACCTCTGAGGCAACAACTGAGGTTCGAGCGAGGCGGTCCGCAGGGCAACAGACGTGGCAGAAGAGAAGGTCGTGCAGTAGGTGGTGGACAATGGTTTGAGGTTCTACCACCACCACCACTAGGTGGTCCACCCGACCACAAGGATCATGTGGATAGGGGTGATCTCAACTTTAGGAGGCATAAACCTATGACCATGATTCTCCATAGATAATTAGAGGTATGATATGTCTGTATTCCACCCTAGATGTAGTTCTTATAGACACATATGTCAGTCACTCTTTTATTGTGACGACACTCGTTCAGAGCTCAGAGATTCCGAAGAAGCTGTTGGCTCGATCCTTACGATTAGAGACTCCTACAGGAGATGATTCGATGATTACACACTGGTGCTGGAAGTGTGAGCTTACTATTGGGGTGAGAGCTTTGGCTGGGATCTACTAGTAGAAATGTTGAGGCCTTATGATGTTATCTTGGGTATGGACTGGTTATCCATGGTCTATGTTCAGATCGACTATTTTAGGCGCAAAGTGCGGTGTGTCTGCGAGGATGAGATCATGTTTTCCTTCACCGGTGAGAAGAGAACCTTTGCAGAATAGGATGGACTTACACGGAGGAGGGTGCATCCGATCACTCATCAGTTGGCTAGCCTTACCCTCAGAGTAGTTGACATGAGGAGTCCATGTTATTCTGTAGTGTTGGACTAGTATGCTGATGTATTTTATGATGATGTTCCGAGTTTACCTCCTTGTAGAGAGGTACAATTATGAATCGACCTATACCCCGAGAAGACACCAATATCTACGCCAGCATATCGGATGGCCCTGTGGAGCTTCGTGAGTTGCAGGTACAGTTGGAGGACTTTCAGAGAAAGGGGTTCATAAGGCCTAGTGTTTCTCCATGGGCATCCCTAATTTTGTTTACCAAGAAGGAAGATGGGAGTCTGAGTATTTGTGTGGATTATTAATGCATTAACTAGGTGATTTTGAATAACAAGTATCCACTCCCAAGTATTGATGATCTCTTCGACCAGCTAAAGGAATCTTGATGGTTTTTGAAGATAGACCTCAGATCAGGCTATCATCAACTCAGGGTATGAGATGAGGACGTAGTGAAGACAACTTTTAGATATCGATATGGCCATTATGAGTTCTTGGTGATGCCCTTCGGTGTGACCAATGATCCAATAGTGTTCATGGGGCTCATGAACATGATATTCCAGCCTTAACTCGATCACTTCGTGGTGGTATTCATTGATGAAATCTTGATATACTTGACGTCGGAGGAAGAGCACGCCACACACCTACAGATAATTCTGGATACACTCTGAGAGCACCAGCTTATGAAAATATCTCAATGTGCCAGTTCTGGATAGGGGAAGTCCACTTCCTAGGGCACATTATCTTGGAAACTAGTGGTGTAGTAGATCCGGCAAAGATAGAGGCAATGCTTGCTTGGGATCTACCCAGGAGTGTGACCGAGATGCAGAGTTTCTTGGGATTGGCTAGTTACTACCAGATATTCGTACTTGACTTTTCTAGAGTTGTGAAACACTTGTCATCTTTGAAAAATAAGGGACATCCCTTCACGTGGACGAAGAGAATCCAATAGAATTTTCAAAAACTGAGGCAGAGGCTAACAAGTTCCCCCGTCTTGAGCCTACCAGAAGAGAGCGTTGAGTATTTAGTCTACTACAACGCATCAGTGGATGGAATAGGTTGTGTCCTGATGTAGGAGCGAGCAATGATTGCCTATGACTCACAGCATTTGAGACAACATGAACAGAACTACGCTAACCATGACCTGGAGTTAGCAACAGTGGTCTTTGTACTGAATATGTGGCAACACTACTTGATGGTTGAACAGTTTAGTGTTTACTCTAATCACAAGAGTCTCACTTATATCATCTAACATAAGGACTTGAACCTGATACAACGACAATGGATTGAGTTCCTTAAGGACTATGACTTTGAGATTGTCTACACAATTGGGAAGGAGAACGTAGTAGCATACTCACTCAGCAGGAGATCTGGAATATAATTGTTGAGTGAGGCGACATAGCAGCTAGCCGCATTGCATATATCCTTCATGGATAGTGATTGAGCATCTTAACTTTAGTCTATGACAATTACTCCCCCACTCCTTCATTTAGTCAGGGAAGCACAACTTGGGGACATTGACTGCGAGGCCCAACGTGCTCAAATATCCTCAGGATAGGATCCTGATGGATTTTATGAAGGTGGGGAGTACGTCATTCTTTTCAAAGGACACACCATGGTACCAATGATTCTATGAGAGTCAGTGTTGAGAGAGTTCCATACATCCACTTTTGCGGTACATCCTGGTGTGGAGAAGATGTACAAGGACCTCTGACATCAGTTCTGGTGGCCAGAGATGAAGAAAGTGGTAGCAGAGTTCGTATCACGATGCCTCACTTGTCAGCAAGTGAAGGTCGAGAATCAGGTACTAGTAGGATTTGCTCAGTCACATAAGGTACTAGATTGGAAGTGGGATGGTATATCCATAGACTTCGTGACAAGACTACCACGTATGTATAGAGGCCATGACTCTATTTCGATGATCATTGACCGACTCACAATGTCGGCCCACTTCTTACCCATCCGAGAGCAGAGATCAGAAGAGAGCTTGGGACACCTCTACATACAAGAGATTGTACGAATCCACAGGGTGTCATCGACGATCGTCTCAGATCACGATGCTTTTTTTAAATCTCTCTTGTGAAAGGGATTGCAGGAGGAATTCGGGACTCAGCTATGCTTGAGCACTGCCTTTCATCCTCAGACAGATGGTCAGATGGAGCGGACTATACAGACACTTGAGGACATGCTTCATGCTTATGTCCTTGATTTTTGGCTGTAATTGGGAGGACCACCTACTACTGGTGGAGTTCTCATACAATAATAGTTATCACTCCACCATCAACATGACTCCGTTTGAGGCCCTGTACGGGCAACCTTGCAGATCACCTCTATATTGGACAGACCCAGGGGAGTCGACACTTATGGGTCCAAAGTTGGTACAGGCTACCACGAAGAAGGTGTAGATCATCCAGGAGAGGATGAAGACTACACAAATCCGGTAGAAGTCTTATGCCGATAGAATACAAAGACCCATGGAGTTTAAGGAGGGAGGCCATGTATTCCTACATGTCTCACCCCGATGAGAATTACAGAGGTTTGGTCGAGGCGAAAAGCTATCTCTGAGGTTCATTGTACCTTTCCAGATCATCAATAGAGTTGGTGAGGTGGCGTACTATCTATCTCTTCCCACAAAAATGCACTGGGTGCATATTGTTTTCCATGTGTCACAACTGAGAAGGTACGTGCATGATCCATCGCACGTTATCGACTGGGGTGAGATAGACATCGATGATGGGGTGATGTTTGTGGAGTTCCTGGTAGAGATAGAGGATCAAAAAGAGCGGGTCCTTCATGGGTGGTTGATTCCTCTAGTGCGAGTTCGTTGGATGCATGGGAAACTCCATGAGAGCACATGAGATTGGGAGGCTCAGATATGTGCACAGTACCCCCATTTGTTTCCCTAGTTTTGTTGTAGCTTTAGGGGATGAAAATCCCTAAGGTGGGGAGAATGTAAAGACCCAGAAATTCCATATTACTTTTTTTTAAATTATTTGAGATTATTACGAGTCTACAAAAATTGACGATGCTTGATTCCAAGTCCCGGTGTGCCTGGAACAAGATTTTGAACTTTTTAAGGTACATTCAGTAAATGCGGAGGTGGAAATTTCTATCTTTTGAACCAGTGATCAGATTAAAAATCCAAGGGCACCGTTGAATCTACAGCATCGTGATTCGCTTAAGGGAGGCTTATCTTTGATTGTAGTAGGTCAGGTGAAAAAAGTTAGTTTTTTCAACTTTTAAAGAAATAATAAAATAACATAATAAAAATTGTTATTTTATTTTTCTACCTCTTTTTGAGTGGCGGTGGTGGGACTGATGGTTTTTCAATCCATTTAATGGATTGAATCTTTGATTAGTAACCAAACTATTGAGATATTAGGAGGTTCATTCATTAATGAACCTCATTAATCTCTTGTTGCGTTAACCTCCTTTTCCCCTCTATTTAAATGAGGCTTGGGTTAGGGGTTTTGACATGACTGTGAGGAAACTCTGGTGAAGTACCGCAACATCTTCCACCGATGGAGGATGGAATCTTGGTCGGAAATGATCCGGGATCGACGAATGTCGACGACAGAGGAATATTCTCTTTCCATAACCACAACATCACCCAACAGATCTCAAGGTAGGGGATTTTGTTCTTAAATTAAAGTGAATTATTTTTCTTTTCCTAGTTCTTGAAAACGTGACGAACACAGATCAACCAAAACAAGTTGATCCGTGATTTGTATGAAATTGCAGGATGTTGTGGGTTTTTGAATGGGGTTTTATTTTGCCTTTGATAATTGTTTACAACAACCCCTTTTGATATGATGGTAACGTGGAGGGCATGGACTAAACGAACAAGGACTGGACCCTCCACCCCTTAATTTTTTTCATGTTCTTCATGGAAGAATTTTTTAAATTTGACGACAATGCGAATCAGAGGGTCACGCTGTGACAGTGACATTCTGGGAGGCCTGTAGACACAGACGAGAGTGAAAACGGAGCTTCATAGCATCACCGGAGCCCCACGGAAGAAGCACCAGTGGGCGAAGGCAGTGACCGACGCTCACCGGTCATGGAAAGGGGTGGCGCCGCACGGTGCCACGATAGACCAAAGGGGTGGCCAACTCTTGGCCAGTCGTGTTGGCGGAAGGGCAACACACCGTCGCATGCCGAAGGTGGAGGCCACAGATTCGAAGAGATGACAGAGGGGGACCCGCTCATTGTGGGTCCCTCAAATAGCTAGGAAGTGCCATGTGGTGTTGTCAGTTAAAGAGACGAACAACTCTTTGAGCCATTCAGGAAGAAGGGGCCGCACGACCCCTCATGCGGGTCACGCCAGCCGGCGGGCCAGGCCAATCCGTTGCCCAGTGGGCCGAGCCCACCGCGGCCTAGACGGTTCGGGCCGGACCGGTCTATGGCCCAACCAATTCGTTTTGGGCCGGTCCACAGTCCAACCGATTTGGGTCAGACTGGGTTGGACCCAGACCAGGTCGGGTCGACCTGAACCCATTTCGGCCCATATACGCTTAAAAGGACGTAACTCCAAAACAAGATGTCCATTTGGAGAACCGTCTATGAAGATGGAATCCCTGTAATGGGATGGTCCTTTTGAGATTCTCTACCTAAGTTTTGGAGAATGTTGTAGTATGTTCGGATTGGATCATACCTAAATCCAACCGGGCCCTCAGCACTGAAATTCCTATAAATCATAGACCGGGCGTCCGATTGACATGCCGTCTATTGCGTTGGAACCCTTTGGACATGAAAAACCATTGTGTTACTTATTCATGGGACTTCATTCTGGTTGAAGTAAGACCGCTGGATTGAGAAGTGGATCCACCCAAAATCAAGCGTACTATGTACGAGAATCCATTAGTTGAATGAGAGGTGAAGAATTAATAGCGATCCTGTGTGGATCAATATCTAGAGATCTTGTGTGTATAAACACCTAGAAATCCTATGTGGATCATCACCTAGAGATCCTATGTGGATCATCATCGAGCGATCCTGTGTGGATCAATAGCAAAACCCTTGGAAAAATAAGATGATCTAGCTTTACGACTGATCATCTGTACTTCTATACTTAAGTTATACCTTGTTTGAGTTGAGTCTTTTGATTTGTACTTTGTGATTGAGATCATGCTTAATGGTTTTCCTTTATGGAATTTTGAGAGACCTTCGGGGGTCTCAGGGTCCCTACTAGGTATTTTTATACTCACCCCTGCATGGGCTTCGCCTGCACCTTGTTGTGTATTGTACAGATGACGAGCACCTCAGTTGAGACTATAGGATCCAGGACCAGGCAGTACACGAAGGAGACTGGTTGATGTGGAGAGATGTGGAGACGATCTGTACCTACCCTTCAGGTAGTATCCTTGGAGGATGATATCATGAGCTGTTTTCTATTTTTCTGTTGTAGTAGTATCTTTCAGTTGGGCTTGTATTCCGGCCCCTTTACTTTGAGTATACACTTTTACTATTGCAATACTACTACATGGTTTTCATCTTGATGTGTTCTTGGTCTGTGTGTTTGTAGGTTTAAAGTCAATGCCTTCCTATTTTAGGGATACACATTTCTGGTGTAATCTCCAACCCCTGGACTATAGAAGGTGGGCTTGGGGTAGTCACGACATGGGCTCCGGGGGACAGGTTATGACAATAAAATTGTATAAATAAGTTAAATTATTCAGAATTCATTTTAACAGTGCCCATTAGAAGTTTTAATAAAACTAGGTTTTTAACATTTCATTTTTTTGTGATGATAGAATTCCACATTTTTTGTTCTTCCAATTAGCAATAATAAATATTAGGTTTTATCAGTGCTTTTGGTTACAATTTATAAAAGCGGTCACCAAATAAAGTGGAGTCTAAGGGGTTTTTTTCTTCTGAAAATTAACAAGTCCTACACATTTGATTTGGGTCATTCAATTGGATGAAGATATAGTTTTTTGGCTAGTGCGCAAAAATTAAGTACAAGGGAGTTATGAAATCCATATTTTCAAAAGTTTTTCATTGAATTTCATTGTTGAATCGCACATTTTTTGTTATTAAAATGGGTGTGGAACATGCTTTTCATGTTTTTAAGTAAATTTTAAATCATATAATAAATGGATTATAATTATTTTTTTAGTAGTTTTAATAATTATGAAGATTTTTGAATAAATAAAATATTGATTTCGATGTGTTCTTGTTTATAAACATGTTTTCAGGTCAATCCACCATGGAAATGGAAAATAGAATAAATTTTGGTGAAAAAACATATAACTCAACTCCTTAAAGAGTCAACCCTACCCCATAGAGCCACCCTAGTTAGGGTAGGAATAAATTTTCAGGGAGACCTGTCAAGATAAATGTAAAAGAAAAAAATCATAGGATGAGACACATCTACATATCTCGCTTTATTTAGTGTTATCCTTTATCAGTGCAAAACAGTCATTGATAAAGGGGGTTCTTTATCAATACTGAAAAAATGTGCATAAATGAAACCATTAGCAATGCTAAAAGAAGTGTGGATAAAGGATGACCCTTTATGAGAACATCTTTTAGAGCTCATAATGGTTCTAATTATTAACACTTTAATTTGTGATGATAAAGGACAACAAGAATAATATAATTTTTTATACATATTTATATATTTTTAATAAGATATATATATATAAGTGTATATATGTAAATATAATATATAAATATGATTTATATACCTATATTATCATAAAAAATATTAAAATATTATTTTCAAAATTTTTTATATAAAAAATTATCAAATTTATAATAATCAATAAAAATGTTTAAATATATATTTATGTGCATTAATTAAAAAATGTATATAAAAATATAATATATTAATATTTTTTTTAACAATTAAACAAACATATAAATGAATATAAATTTATTTAAATATAATTATTTGAATTTATATATTTATATTTATATTAAATAATTTAAAATATACACATATATTTGAATGTATAAGTATGCATGTGTGTATATGTGAATATATGTGTACATTTGAATGTGTGTTTATGTATATATGTGTGTATGTGCATGCATGTGTTTGTATGTGTTTATATGCATTGTGTGTCTGTGTCTATATTTTTGTGTACGTATAGAGAAGTATTTGTTGTATTTGTGTATGTTTATGTACATGTGTATGAATGTATGTGTGTGTGTGTGAGGATGTGCCCGTAAGGGGCCTCGCGACGATAGGGTTTCCCCCGCGTCGCCTTCATCTTCACCGTCACGGATCAGATTTCTCCTCATCTCCTTTGATCGATGCGTGTGCAGTGTGCATCCCCTTCTTGTTGCGGCATCGTGCGGGTTCGTGACTCTCGGAGATCCCACCATTTTATTCTAGTTAGGTTCTTTGTCACGACCCGTCCTCGGGACCCGTGTCGTGACTACCCCAAGTCCGCCTTCCATAGGCCAGGGGCTGACGACTAGCACCAAGGCGTAAATACCGACAAAAAGGGGAAGGCATTGCCTTTATAAAGTAAACAAACACCACAGAGTAAGCAAGCAGAAGTAAACACTAAGTAAACTGAGTACAACAGTAAGTGAAGAAAAGTAAGTGGGCCAGAATACAAACCCAAAATGAAAGTAAAGTACAACTGAAAGAAAGTACAACAACTGAAAGTAAAGCAGCAACGCCGAGCCGTCCACTGGAAATCCCACCTGAAGGGTGGGTATAGATAATCTCCTCAACTCCTCGGGTCCAGCTGTCCACTCTGTGTACGTCCCACCCAGTGGTCCACCTCCAGGTACCGACTCACTCCGCAAGCCTCAACCACGATCAACGCTGTTTGTCGTCTGCATCCAACACAACGTAGTGCGGGCATAGCCCATGAAGGGGTGAGTATATGCTACTCAGTAGGGACCCCGAGACCCCTGAAGGTCTCCCATAATCCACAAAGAAAAGATACAATCATGAAGTAGCAACCAACTCTACTTAGGTGTATGACCATAAATATACCTAAATCATCAATTCCAGTTCGACTCCAACATCCAAGCCCAAGTTCGATCATGTCCACACAGGATAGTACAACCCAATCCACAAAGGAAAGCAAAACTCAATCCACATAGGAAAGCACAACCCAATCCACATAGGAAAGCACAACCAAATCCACATAGGAAATAAGTCAATCATATCGAAGATAATGATTGAAAGTCAAGACTCAGCTCACACAAGTATACTTCTTTGTAAAGTGATAGAGATGATCAGATGTAACCACTGATTCATCTAAGATGGGACCCACGTAGGATACTAGACCAGCTAGGCTGTCAGACCCACGTAGGATACTAAACCAGCCACTCTGTCGGAGCCACATAGGATACAAGTACAGAGTCGAATACTACCGGACCCACGTAGGATACAAGAACAGTAGACACGTACTGCCGGACCCACATAGGATACAAGAAAAATAGTCATCGCCGTTGAACCCACGAAGGATTTCAGTATGGTCGTCGTAGCTGCCAAACCCATGGAGGATCCTAGTATAGTCGTCGTCACTGTCGAACCCACGGAGGATTTCAGTGCAGTCGTCGTCACTGCCGAACCCACGAAGGATTTCAGTGCAGTCATCGTCACAGCCAGTTCTAGGGTTCCCGCACACAGCATGCTCGTTTCTGGGAGGGTCCGCTCCACAAGACAAGGGGGTAGATACATCAACTGACACTTAGTCAAGAGTTGATGTATCCCAAAGTTCTTCCTCGTCGATAGGAACTCATCGTGACAGACGGCGCGCCAATCGGACGCCCGGTTTGAGAGTTATTGACTTTTTTGTTCCAGGGGTCTGGTTGGTTTTTAAGTCAAAACCAACCCAACCATACTCCAACTATGTACAAACCTCAATAGGAGTAAACCAAAAGGTCCGTCTCACTGAGAGGAAACCAACAAAGTCAACGGAACGTCAATCGAACGTCCGAAGCTCAAGTTATAAGCGTTTCCGCTCCGAGGGCCCGGTTGGTTTCGTGTTCGAACCAACCCGGAAATACCCAAAGTTCTCCAAAACCCTGTGTGTAATATACCAAAACCACCGTCTCAATCCAAGGATCTCAACACAACTGACGGTGTATCGATCGGATGTCCAAATCATAAGATATGAGAAAATGACTGAAAACAGTACGAAATGGGGGTCTGGGCCCGGCCCGGCCCGACCCAACCCCCCCGGGTCGACCCGACCCGGGTCCGGGTCCGGCCCGGCTGGGCGCGGCCCGGCCCGGTCCACGCGACCCGCCCTGCCCCAGCCTGGGGGGTGCACTGGATCAGCCAGCGGGCCGAGCAGGGGGGGACGCATTTCCCCCCTTTGCGCCCCACAGACGCGGCAGGTGTCGCGTCCTCCTCCTCCGGATCCTGCGCGGCCGCAGGATCCAACCGCCTGCCACTGCGGCTTCAGCCACAGCGGTTCCTCCTGGCAGTGTGCCGGGGTGCCATCGCCTCCTGGCGGCTGGCCGGTGCCAGCGTGGCACGCCAGGAACGTTTTCCGCGGACCACCGGACACGCTCCGGTGGTCCGATTTGCCCGCCGTCTGCGCCTACGGCTCTCTCGGGACCCATACTTTACTACGAAGGCCTCAAATTGCCATTCTGGTCCCGTTTCATCATTTTCAAATGCTCCGCGCATGAAGAATAGAAAAACGGTGGGTTCAGACATGTTTGTTGGTCCGCACCCACCGCGTTAGTGGTTTGAAATCTCTTCCAACAATTCTCGGCAAATGATAATCCCCAACCCGCAAATAATAATCCATGGATCAACTTGATAATTAGTTGGTCCGCATTCATTTTTTAGAGGAAAAGAAACATGGGAGTATTATCATTCTCAAAACAACCCCTACCTCGATGAAGTCGTCGAATGAGGTTCGTCGCGGGAAAAAGACGTCGTGGAAGACGGCGTCATGGAATGAGGCTCCGTAAGCATCTTCGGTGTTTGCTTGATGAATAATGCGGTGCATAATCATTCTATAAAGAAGGCATCTCTCAGTGGCTACGGAGAGGAGATGAGACGGTACGGTGATATCCCCTTGCGATGATGGAGTTCTTCATCGTAGACTCAGCGTTCTTCGCGTTCTTCGACGAGGAAGAAGATATTCTTCAGAGCACAAGAGTTCTCTTCCTTATTCCACACAACAAATCCGACAACAATAAAATAAGACCTTGTCTTATTTTATTCACACACACAATGCCAACATTAATTTGAAAATAAAATTGAATTCACGAATAAATTAACGTGCGTTGGCCAATTAAAGAGGTGTTTTATTGGCCTGTAAATTAATGTAGAAGATTTACGGAATAATTGCTAGAGGGGAAATAAATGGGGTGTTGGGAAAAAATTGAAGGAGGTGGGGGATCGTGTGGGCCCCACCCCAACTTCCTTGCATCTTCCCTTTACACAACGCTTAACCATCAGTAAAGAAATAAAAAATAAATTGTAAAACAATTTTATTTTTATTCCTCACATTTTTAACATCTCCTCCCGAGAAAACGCAACTCCAGGAAAAGTATTACTAAGAAATTACCGGCACTACAGTTTCATAGATGCCCTTGGATTTCGATTCTGATCACTAGTTAAAAAGTTATAAAAACCCGCTCGTTCGTTCACTGAATGTATCCGAGCTAAACTTCAGAAATTGATTCTGGGCACACCGGGCCTCAGAATCAGGTGCCGTCAGAAACTCCGTACTCGTAAAATACTAAATAAAATTGAAAAAAAGTTTCCCTTGAAATTTAAAGGTCTTTATATTACTCCCACCTCAAGGATTTACGTCCCCGTAAAGATACATCACAAACTAGGGGAACAAATGAGGGTACTAAGCACATATCTGAGCCTCCCGCTCCCAAGTGCTCTCCTGGAGGTTCCCGTGCTACCATCTGATGCGCACTAGTGGAATCGACCGCCCACGTAGGACTCGCTCATGTCGATCCTCGATCTCCATCGGGACCTCCGCCAAAGTCTCCCCTTCATTAATGTCCATCTCCCCATGGTTGATGATATGCGTCGGGTCGTGCACGTATCTCCTCAGCTGAGATACGTGGAAGATGTTGTGCACCCGGTGCAACTGAGGTGGTAGAGCCAGGCGATAAGCCACCTCACCTATCCTATTGAGAACCTGGAAAGGTCCGATGAAGCGTGGAGATAACTTGCTGCCCCGACCAAATCTCCGTAATCCACGTTGAGGTGAGACCCGCAAGAAGACATGGTCGCCATCCTCGAACTCTAGTGGTCTCCGCCTCCTGTCAGCATAAGACTTCTGTCAGCTCTGAGCTGCCCTCATCCGCTCCTGGATGACTTAGACCTTCTCTATCGTGGCTTGGACCATCTCTGGTCCCACAAGTGTTGACTCCCCAGGGTCTATCCACCACAGAGGTGATCTGCAAGGTCGGCCGTACAATGCCTCATATGGTGCCATCCCGATGGTGGAGTGGTAGCTGTTGTTTTACACAAAATCCACCAAGGTTAGGTGATCCTTCCAACTGCGACCAAAGTCGAGGACACATGCACAGAGCATGTTCTCGAGAGTCTGAATGGTCCTCTCTGTCTGACCATCCATCTGAGGGTGAAAGGCGGTGCTCAGATGTAGCTGCATCCCGAATGCCTCCTGTAACCCCTTCCAAAGCTGGGAAGTAAAGTGAGAATCTCGATCGGAGATGATAGATGATGGCACACCATGAATCCATACAATCTCCTGAACGTAGAGGCGTCCCAAGATCTCCACTGAAGCCTTCTCCCTAATGGGTAAGAAGTGGGCCGACTTGGTGATTCGGTCGACAATCACCCAAATGGAGTCGTGACCTCTGGAAGTACGTGGAAGTCCAGTCACGAAATCCATAGATATCCCATCCCACTTCCACTTCGGGACCTCCAAGGGCTGTACCAAGCCTGCTGGTACCTGGTGCTCCACCTTCACCTGCTGTCAGGTGAGGCATCGAGAAATGAACTCTGCTACAACCTTCTTCATACCCAGCCACCAGTGCTGTCGTCTGAGATCCTAATACATCTTCGCCACTCCTAGATGTACCGCTAAAGGGGAAGTGTGAAACTCCCTCAACACCTCCTCCTGTAAAGCAGCTGGTACCGTGGTACGTCCTCTGAAAAGAACGACGTGCTCTCCTACCACATAGAATCCATCAGGTGCCTGTCCTGAGGATATCTGTGCACGCCACGTCTCATAGTCAACGTCCCCACGCTGCGCCTCTATGACCCACTGAAGAAGTGGAGGAGTGACTGTGAGTGACTGAAGAAAGGCTTCTCCATCTATCCACGAAGGATATCTGCAAAGCGGCTAGCTGCTCTGTCACCTCCTCAAGTAGTTTAATGCCCGTCCTCCTGCTAAGTGCATCAGCCACTACGTTCCCCTTTCCAGGAGTATAGACTATCTCAAAGTCATAGTCCTGGAGGAACTCGAGCCATCGTCGATGTCTCAGGTTCAGGTCCTTCTGCAAGAAGATGTACCTAAGACTCTGGTGGTCAGAGTAGACTATGAAGTGCTCGCCCATCAGATAGTTTCACCACATCTTCAGAGCGAAGACCACTACTGCTAACTCCAGGTCATGGGTAGCGTAGTTCTGCTCATGCTGCCTCAACTGTCGTGATCCACAGGTGATCACTTCCCGCTCCTGCATCAGGACACATCTGAGTCCGGTCCCTGATGCATCGTAGTAGACTACGTACCCTACTCCCTCCTCCAGTAGCCTCAAGATAGGTGCGCTGGTCAATCTCTGTCTCAGCTCCTGGAAGCTCTGCTGACATCTATCTGACCACATGAAGGGTTTCCCCTTCTTCTTCAAAGCTGAAAGTGGTGCTGAAACTCTGGAGAAGTCTGGAACAAACCTCCAGTAGTATCCAGCTAGACCCAAGAAACTCTGCACCTCCGTCACGCTCCTGGGTGGCTCCCAAGCGAGCACTGCCTCGATCTTCGTAGGATCCACCGCAACTCCCACCTCAGAGATGATGTGTCCCAAGAAGTGGACCTCACGTAACCAGAACTGGCACTTCGAGAGCTTACCATAAAGCTGGTGCTCTCAGAGTGTGTCCAGTACAACCCGCAAGTGGTAGGAGTGCTCCTCCTCAGTGGTCGAGTATATCAAAATGTCGTCAATGAAGACCATGACAAATCGATCGAGGTAAGGCTGAAAGATCCTGTTCATGAGGCTCATGAACACTACTGGTGCATTGGTTACATAGAAAGGTATAACCAAGAACTCATAGTGGCCATACCGACATCTGAAGGCCGTCTTCTGCACGTCCTCATCTCGTACTCTGAGCTGATGATAGCCTGACCGAAGGTCTATCTTCGAGAACCACCGTGCTCCCTTGAGCTGATCGAAGAGGTCGTCAATCCTTGGTAGTGGATACTTGTTCCTCACGGTCACCTGGTTCAGGCGATGATAATCGACACACAGTCGCAAGCTCCCATCCGCCTTCTTAGCGAACAAAATCGGGGAAGCCCAGGGTGAAACACTGGGTCAGATGAATCCCTTGCCCTGCAAGTCCTCCAGTTGTACCCGTAGATCTCGAAGCTCAGCGGGAGCCATCTGATATGCTGGAGTGGATATTGGGGCTATCCTGGGGTACGGGTCAATATAAAATTCTACCTATCTTTGGGGAGGTAGTCCTGGAACATCGTCAGGAAAAACATACGCATACTGATCCACCAATATAGGAAAACTCAGACTCCGCATGTCAACTACTCCTAGGATGAGGCTATCCAACTCATGAGTGATCAGATGTCCTCTCCTCTGAGTGAGTCCATCCTGCGCTGCAAATTCTCCCTTCTCACCAGTGAAGGTGAACCTGCTCCTATCGGTGCAAACACACAACACCTTGTGCCTAATACAGTCGATCTAAGCATGGACTGTAGATAACCAATCCATGCCCAAGATGACATTGTAAGGCCTCGACGCTGCTATAAGAAGATCCCAGCTGAATCTCTCACCTCCTAGAGTAAGCTCACACTTCCGGCACCAGTGAATAATCGTCTAGTCTGCTCCCGTAGGAGTTTCTAGCCGTAAGGATCGAGCCAACGGCTCCATCGGAATCTCCGAGCTCCGAACAAGGGTAGCGGCAATGAAAGAATGACTCGATCCTGTGTCTATAAGAACTACAGAAAGGGTGGATTAGACATAGATAGTACCTCGAATCATATCTGGTGCATCGTGGTCGTAGGCCTCCGCCGCCTGAAGCTGTGCCTGCCTCTGCCCGCCAGATCCCTGTGGTCAAGGTGGACCTCCTAGTGGTGGTGGTGGTAAAGCCTCAAAGTGTCTCCCACAACCTAGTACTCGACCAGCTCCTCTGCCTCGTCCGCCTTCTCTCTGCGGACCACCACGGTCGACCCTCTGCCTCTGCCTAGGTGGCCCCTCAACCATCTGCTGCTCCTCCGCACGGCGGGTCGGGCAGTCAGGAGCCATGTGGCCCTGCCCGCCGCATGCATCGCACTGTCTACTCCTCGTAAGACTGGCTCTGCGCCGTGTGCCCCGCACCTATGAGCCAGTGTCCTGAGGTCATCTGCCTGCTGGTCTGGTTCTCCTGGACCCCTGTGAAATCCGTCGACTACCAGATGCAGAAGACTCTGCTACGTGCCACCCTGCGGTAGGTCTCGTTGCTGGTGTAGGATCAGCAAGAAAGATCTCTATGAGAAGAGCTCACTCCAGTACTCCTGCCTGCGTCGGAATGCTGAGGGAGATCATCGATGCTCTGATCTCATGCCTCAGTCCCTGCTCGAAGGTCCGGGCCCAGAATAATGGGTCCCGTACCATGTCCGTCGAATAGCGCGAGAGATCGGTAAATCTCACTGAGTAATGGGCTACCATCAGGCTGCCCTGCCGCAACTGTAGTAGCTCCTGAATGCGCACCACACAGAGGGTGGCTGGGATGAACTCTGAGTGGAAGATGCTCTCAAAGTCCGTCCAAAGGAGAGATTCCTTGTCGTCCACCTAGAGCATCAGGCTCCACCATCCGCCTGCTGCCGTGTACAGGAGACTCACTGCAAGGATCACCATGAGGTCAGCTGGTGTACCCACTAACCTAAAAACTCGTACAACAGCCTCCAGCCAATCCTTGGCTGCCTGAGGGTCCGTCTCCCCACAAAAACTGGGTGGTCTCTGATGCTGAAACTCGTGCAGTGCACTAAGGAGACGTGTACTATCAGCGGATGGGGATGGGGGCATCGGTGGCTCGGTGGGTAGCGGTACCGCCGGTGCCTCTGCTGTAAAAGGGGCCTGCACCGAGGCCTCATCGCTCGGTGGGCTGTTGTCTCGCACAAAGTTCGAAACCCTAGATGGCTGCTATCGTGGGGCCATCCTAAAAAGAAACAGGTGTGCCACAGTCAATACAGTATACTTGGTGAGATGAGACAAAGTAATCACAAAGAAAACTTTTGAAACACACATGCAATCAATGTTTTCGTGCATTGAGTTAGAAATCAGAAGTCAGGGTCCTGGTGTATGGATACGTCGGCCGCCGAACCAACAATTGACTCCCTGGACTGATAACCACACTCAATACCCTTAACACTATTGCTTCACACAGAAGAAAGATCAAAGTCCTGAGTTCTGCGGTAGAACCGAACTCCTCTGATACCAATTTGTCACGACCAGTCCTTGGGACCCGTGCCATGACTACCCCAAGCCCGCCTTCCATAGGCCAGGGGCTGGAGACTAGCACCAAGGCGTAAATCCTGACAAAAAGGGGAAGGTATTTCCTTTATAAAGTAAACAAACACCATAAAGTAAGCAAACAGAAGTAAACACTAAATAAACTGAGTACAATAGTAAGTGCGGAAAAGTAATTGGGCCAGAATACAAACCCAAACTGAAAGTGAAGTACAAATGAAAAAAAGTATAGCAACTGAAAGTAAAGAAGCAACGTCGATCCATCCACTGAAAATCCCACCTGAAGGGTGGGTACAAATAATCTCCTCAGATCCTCGGGTCCAACTGTCCACTCCGTGTACGTCCCGCCCAGTGGTCCACCTCCAGGTACCGACTCGCTCCGCCATCCTCAACCACGATCAGCGTTGTCCGTCGTCTGTATCCAACACAACGTAGTGCGGGCATAGCCCATGCATGGGTGAGTATACGCTACTCAGTAGGGACCCCAAGACCCCCAAAGGTCTCCCAGAATCCACAAATGATAATCCACAAAGGAAAGATAAAATCACGAAGTAACAACCAACTCTACTTAGGTATATTCCCATACATATACCTAAGTCATCAATTCCAGTTCGGCTCCAATATCTGAGCCCAAGTTCGATCACGTCCACACAGGATAGTACAACCCGATCCATAAAGGAAAGCACAACTCAATCCACATAGGAAAGCACAACCAAATCCACATAGGAAAGCACAACCAAATCCACATAGGAAACAAGTCAATCATATCGAAGATAATGATTGAATGTCAAGACTCAGCTCACACAAGTATACTTCTTTGTAAGGTGATAGAGATGATCAGATGTACCCACTAATTCATCTAAGCTGAGACCCACGTAGGATACTCGACCAGCTAGGCTGTCCGACCCACGTAGGATACTAGACCAACCACTCTGTCGGACCCATGTAGGATACAAGTATAGAGTCAAATACTGCCGGAACCACGTAGGATACAAGAACAGTAGCCACGTACTGCCGGACCCACATAGGATACAAGAACAATAGTCATCGCTGTTGAACCCACAGAGGATTTCAGTACGGTCGTCATCGCTGCCGAACCCACAGAGGATCCTAGTACAGTCATCGTCACTGCCGAACCCACAGAGGATTTCAGTGCAGTCGTCGTCACTGCCGAACCCACAGAGGATTTCAGTGCAGTCGTCATCACAACCAGTTCTAGGGTTCCCGCACACAACATGCTCGTTTCCGGGAGGGTCCGCTCCACGAGCCTAGGGGCTTGATACATCAACTGACACTTAGTCTGGAGTTGATGTATCCCAAAGTTCTACCTCATCGATAGGAACTCAACGTGACAGACGGTGCATCAATCAGACGCCCGGTCTGAGAGTTATTGGCTTTTTTGTTTTAGGGGACCGGTTGAGTTTTAAGTTAAAACCAACCCGACTGTAATCCAAATGCATCTAAACCACAAGCGGAGTAATCCAAAAGGTCCATCTCACTAAGAGTAAACCAACAAAGTCGACGGCACGTCAATCGGACGTCCGAAGCTCAAGTTATAAGCGTTTCCGCTCCGAGGGCCTGGTTGGTTTCGTATTCGAACCAACCTGGCCATACCCAAAGTTCTCCGAAACCCTGAGTGTAATATACCAAAACAACCGTCTTGATACAAGGATCCCAACACAATTGAAGGTGTATCGATCATAGGTCCGAAGCCCAAGATATGGGCAAATGATTGAAAACAGTCCGAAATGTGGGTTTGGGCCTGGCCCGGCCCGACCCAACCCCCCCTAGGTCGACCCGAACTGGGTCCGGGTCCGGCCCGGTTGGAGATGGCCTGGCCCAGCCCGGTCCACGCGACCCGCCCCGCCCCGGCCGGGGGGGGGGGGGTGCGCTGGCTCAGCCAGCGGGCCGAGAAGGGGGGGATGCGTTTCCCCCCTTTGTGCCCCACGGACGCGGCAGGTGTCGCGTCCTCCTCCTCCGGATCCCGTGCGGCCGCCTTCCGCCATGGATTCAGCCGCGGCGATTTCTCTTGGCGGCGCGCCGGGGCACCTCCGCCTCCGGCCACCGGTGCCGCCGTGTCGGCGTGGCACACCGACAACGTTTTCCGCGGACCACCGGACGCACTCCAGTGGTCCGATTTGCCTACCGTCTGCGCCTACGGCTCTCTCGGGACCCGTAATTTACTGCGAAGGCCTCCAATTTCCATTCCAGTCCCGTTTCTTCATATTCAAATGCTCCGTGCATGAAGAACAGTAAAACGGTGGGTTCAGACTTGTTCGTTGGTCCACACCCACCGCGTTAGTGGTTTGAAACAACTTCCAACAATTCCCGGCAAATGATAATCCCCAACCCACAAATAATAATCCACAGATCAACTTGATAATTAGTTGGTCCACGTTCATGTTTTAGAGGAAAACAAACATGGGGGTATTATCATTCTCAAAACAACCCCTACCTCGATGAAGTCGTTGAACGAGGTTCATCGCGTGAAAAAGACGTCGCGGAAGACGACGTCGTGGAACGAGGTTTCGTAAGCCTCGTCGGTGTTCGCCCGATGAAGGATGCGGCACGTCGTCATTTTCCGATGAAGGCATCTCTCAGCAGCTGCAGAGAGGAGGGGAGATGGTACAACGTTCTCCCCTTGCGGTGACGGAGTTCTTCATCGTAGACTCAGCGTTCTTCGCGTTCTTCGACGAGGAAGAAGATGTTCTTCAGAGCACAAGAGTTCTCTTCCTTGTTCCACACAACGAATCTGCAAACAATAAAATAAGACATTCAATTATTTTATTCACACACACACATGCCAATATTAATTTGAAAATCAAATTGAATTCACGAATTAATTAATGTGCGTTGGCCAATTAAAGATGCATTTTATTGGCCTGTAAATTAATGTGGAAGAGTTACGAAATAATTTCTAGAGGGGAAATAAATGGGGTGTTGGGGAAAAATTGAAGGAGGTGGGGGCTCGTGTGGGCCCCACCCCAACTTCCTTGCGTATTCCCTTTCCACAATGCTTAACCATCAGTAAAGAAATAAAAATAAATTGTAAAACAATTTTATTTTTATTCCTCACATTTTTAACATCTCCTCCCGAGCAAACGCAACTCCAGGAAAAGTCTTCCTAAGAAATTACTGGCGTTGCGGTTTCATCAGTGCCCTCGGATTTCGATTCCGAGCACTGGTTCAAAAGTTAGAAAAACCCACTCGTTCGTTCATTGAACGTACCCGAGCTAAACTTTGAAAATTGATTCTGGGCACACCGGATCTCAGAATCAGGTGCCGTCAGAAACTGTGTACTCGTAAAATATCAAAGAAAATTAAAAAAAAAATTCCTTGAAATTTACGGGTCTTTACATTCTTGGAAGAGTGGTGTTGGTCCAGAGTTCATGTTTCAGTTGCTGCGGCCTGGGGTTGTCGTCGTGCTTCGGGTTGATTGTGGGTGTGCTAGATGGGCTACTCTCTATGTGTGGGTTTGAAGGCAGCGATGGGATCCGCAGATCTGGCTCTAGTGAGGACTTATTCTGGTGCGATTTGGGCGGTCCTCAATCAGTTCTAGTTCGTGACTCTTGATCCTCATTTACAGCTTTTGGTTTTGATTTTTCTATGGGTTGACTTCGCTCAGTGGATCTTTGTATTCTGAATGAGATTGGTTCTGATTTCTGGTCAAGTAGATGGTTTTATTCTATGCTACTGATTTCTGTTGTTGAGTTTTGTGAAGTGATTCATTATAGGGTGTGTTGGTTCTTATGGTGTGATGCACTCGACATTTTTGTGGTTCTTTTTTGGGGTGGTCTTGATGGTGGATGGTCCGAGGATGGTTTCACGACATCGCGACATCGGTATGGCCCATCCATTGGTCCTCACTGGTCTCCCCCTATTCCGCTTTAGGAAGCTTGTTCGATTCATCCTCCGGTGCATCTTCCCATTTTCGGCTCAGATATGCAGCTTTGGTTTCAGTGGAAGGCTTGTGGGTTCGTTGCGGTGGGGCTACGGCGTTTTTCGGCAACCGGGGTGCTGTCTTAGTTGGTGAGGTTTTCTCTAAAGGTGACGAGGTGTACTGGATACATGATGATGGTGGGAGACATGATTGGAAACTGTGGGTTCTTGTGGCTCAAGGTCTCCTCAGGTCCTGTGGATGTTTTGAATTTTGAATTTTCATTTTTGAACCTTAGAATTCGGATCCCACGTTTGGTGTAAGTTTTTTGTTTAGGTATTGTGTTGTTGTGTTTACCGCTCACCCGTAAAGTGGGTATTTGGAAAATCAAACAAGGGAATTTTCAGTCAGTATGTGTGTGTGTGTATATGTGCATCTATGTGTTTGTACATATGTTTGTGTGTGAATGTGTATGTCTGTGTGTATGTGTGTATGTATGTGTATTTGTAAGTTTATGTTCATGTATGTATGTGTGTATATGTGTATGTGAGTATGTACATGTATGTTTATGCAGTATATATATGTTTATGTAGTATGTGTATGTATGCATATGTATGTGTGCGAAGTTTTATGTATGTGTACATATATATATGTACGTGTATATAATTGTATATGTACGTGTATGTGTATATGTTTGTGTACATGTATGTATGCGTATATGCATGCATATGCACATATATATGCATGTATGTATGTTTATGTCAGTGTATGTGTGCGTGTATGTGTATGTGTACATGTAGGTGTATGTGTATGTGTATGTTTATATATGAGTATATATATGTATACTTTTGTCTATACTTATGTATGCGTGTATGTGTTTGTATGTATTGTGTATGTCTATGTGTGTGTGTGTGTGTGTGTGTATGAGTATATCATTATGCAACAAGAAAAACCATTTGTTTTTTCAATATGACATATCTCCTTATAGTATATGTGTGTATATATATACCTATGCATACACATAATCACATTAAAAGTCATACGATTTATTAAAATGAAATTATTGAAATTTTATATAGTAATATATATATATACACACATTTAATATTTTTTTATTATTTTTTCAATTTTTAATAATTTTTTATACATTTTTAATTTTTAATTATTAATATATATATTATGTTTTTAAATTATATAATTAATAAATATTAATTTTTTAATACTTTTTATTATTTAAATCTTTACAAAATTATTCTTTATTAAATTTAAATTATTAATTTATTGTGAATCTATTGCATTTAAATTTATTTTTTTAATATATATTCATTTTTATTTTGATATTTATAAATTTTTAATATTTTAGTAACTGATATAATTAACAATTTTAATATATTTTAATATTTATTTAATTTAAATAATCAAATTTTAATCATTTTTGAAATTTATTCATTTAATATTATTTATTCATTATAAAATCTATCTGTTTTTAATATTTCCCATAATTTATTTATTTTTAATATTTATTCATTTTTTAATATATTCAATATTGATTATTTTTTATCTATTTTTAAATATTATTGTTCAATACTTTTAATATGTGTAATTTATATAATTAATTTTTATTTATTTTTAATTTAATATATTTTTATTAAAATCTTTATACAATTACTATTTATTCATTATTAATCAATACTTTATTTTAAACCTATTATTTTTAAATTTAATTATTAATATATTTTTTATTTTAATATTTATTCATTTATATCGTTTTATTATTTAGTATATTTATAATTATTAATTCATTTTTTAATATTTTGTAAATTTATTCATTTGTAATTATTAATTTTTATTCATTTTTATTATCAATTCATTTATTATTATCTCTTCATTTTTAATACTTCTTATCTTTTAATATTTTTGATTTTATTATTTTTAATATTTATTCATTTAACATTTGAGTAATCTATTCATTTTTAGATGTTAACTGTACATTTGTATATATTAATATTTAATATTTTGTATATGTTCAAAATTTACATAATAAATATTAATTCTTTTTTAATTTTTTTATTTAAATCTTTATTCATATATTATCTACTCATTTTTAATTAGGAAATTATTTTAAATTTTTTTAATTTAATTTTTTTTTGTATTTATTCATTTTTATTTTATTGTTTAATCAATTATATTATTTTTCTAATATATATAATCTATATAATTTATTCATTTTTAGTATACTTATGGCTTACATAATTAATATTTTTTTACAAATTTATCATAATATTAATACATTTATTATAAGATTTTAACATTTATTAATACACTTAATATATATAATATTGTTTATTTAATTTTAATTTTTTAAGTTAATTTATTTTTAAAATATATTCTTCTTTTATTATAAATTAATTTTTGATATTAATTTTTATATAATTAGTAATTTATTGTAATATTAATATTTAATATTTAATATTTTATTTTCCTATAGTATTTATTTGTGCTATATTAGGCGTTAACAAAACAAACATTTATCAGCGCTATATTAAGTGCTAATAAAAGAAACATTTTTCAATGCTATATTAAGAGTTCATAAATGAATCATTTTAAAGGTGTGATTTATCATCTCCTTTTTAACACTAATAAACTCATGGCCTTATCATCACAAAAAAATGCTGTAAAATCATACCTATAGGGATTCTTGATTGAATTCCTCTAGATAATAGTTGAATTCACCATAGACTTTTGGCCCTTTTCCTCTCTTGCTTTAAGAAGGTTACTTTGGGTTATTTGCTTTCCATTAATCATTACTTTGATTGTGGGTGACTGAGTTGTGTTTTAGATTAGTGATTTGTACTTCATATATAGATTTTGGAGATGGTTTTCTTGATGTTATTAATGTTTTAGGGATACTATGTTTTTTGAAAAATTTATGGGGTAAACCACATTAATTTTTATGGGATTTTATTGATCTTCCATTGTGGTGATTATTTGTTTGGGTTCCTGTAGTTGTTGAATTATTATTTAATAGTTTTAGGGGCTACTCGATGATTTCCTGCAGCTTTTAAAGCTCTCCATTAATATTAGTAGGTGGTCTTGACTCACCAAGTGATTCCTGATCCATAATTTCCAGATGTCTTCCTTTAATTTTTCCTCAATTAATAAAACAATTAAGTATATATTTTGAAAATGTCATCAAATAAGTCTCAGCTGTATTTTTACACAATGATGTAAATTTTCTTAATGGGGGTTTTCCCTTTATGTGATGGAAACAAATTCCCATTAGTGTATAGAGTGATATTTATATAAACCATTTAGTTTTTTTTAGGCTTGATCATTTTCATAGAACGTCCCTTGATATATGAGTTAGGAGACCTATTCACAGGTCATGTCATCAAGCCCCATTGTCTCTATGTGTTGGACACTTTAATTGATGTTAGACGTGGACGAAATCTGAAACCATGGGTGTTTCCTTGTTCAAAAACATTATTGAGGGTATCTTGTATACTAAAAACTTTCATTTGGTTTTGTATCACCCTGATATTTTATGAAATATTTTTCTCAAATAAATTTAATTTCTTCGATAGCTTGCATTCCACACAACCCCGAATTTTAAAGGATAATGAAAATCGATTAATATTATTATTTAAACCTGATTTTCATTACCTAGCCTTTAATCATGGTGGTGTGAATAGGAATAAAAAAATTTACAAATTAATTATGATGGTCTTATATAATGATATCACATTGATAAAAAAGTACTTAAATTTTAGTAAAGTCTTTACATACTTCTATGAATATATGTTTTCTCAAAAAATGATTTGTTTTTCATTTTGTGAAAAAATAATAAAATTAATTTTTGAAACTTTAAGATTATAAAATTTTAAAAAATAAACATTATTTTTGGAATCAACATGTCAAAATTATCTTTAGGTGATTTTTTGAGATTTTTTAGAAAAAATTAATATTTTAACGAATAGTGAAAAAGACTGATTTTTATTGAAAAACACCTTTCCATTTATAGAATTTATAGGGTTCCATTATATTTTAAAATGATTTCAAAAGTAAAATTAGATAAATTATATTATAATTAATCCAATATAGGTCATTTGAATCAATTTCATATTCCATTTGGAAATATTTTTTTTTACTTTTGAACATTTTCAATTTAGAAAACTGCTTTTCCATCGCGTCTACGGGTATAATTTTAAATTAAAAAATTTTAGTTATACAAATTAAGTTTTTAAAAATTTATTATATATTTTTAATCATTATAATTAATATTATACAATAATTTAAACATATTTTTTTTCAAAATGAATAGTAAAAACAGTAAAAATTAATTACCACGGTTAAGGTTAACACAGATTTATCAGAGGTTAAAATAAAAACATAAGGGAAAAAATGACCTAGAAATTTCTCAACCATATCACCTCAAAGATTTTATAAACATACATTTTAGAGCATTGTTTCATTTGAAAAACATGGGCACACTTTATTCTTTTCAAAAATTCAACGTGTGTGCTCTCACTCACTTATAAAAGGCCACCACCTCTCCTGTCCACTTCACACTTCCAAAAATCTCTGGTTCATCCATTACCTATCCAAATAGATTTTATACATACATATCTACCTCCTAGATCCCTTGGGATAATTATTAAACTCTCTTACCAAGGCTTTAGGTATAAACCTAAAGAGGTTCTCCAAAGAAGAGGTAAAATTATTAACCTTGAATTTTGTTTTATTTTTTCCTCATCCTCCTTAAAATAATATTCAATTATGATGATATAATAATAATAATATATCCCATATTGATATGTTATTTTGTTAATATCATAACATATATTAATTTCCTCTTCTATCAAATGGGAAATGAAACCATCAATCATGTATACGGTGGACTGCCGCCTTGTGAACTGATGTTATTCATTTTCTACCACCAACTCTCATGGATGGATATAATAATGGATTTAATGTTTATATATGATTTTTTATGATATTATTATACCTATATAATTATAATACCACATGATACATCTTACCTCCCAACTCATTGGAGTACAATAATGCCGCTCGTGTTTACGGTGGACTACCACCTCATGAACCAATGTGACGTGTTTTTCGTTTAATTTTTACTTGGATAGTAATAAGAATAGTTTAAATGAATATATATGATATTTTTAACATATTTATACATATGAAATTATTATATCACATATTACTTCTTATTTTTCATTCCATATGGGATACAATAACATCGTTAATATGTATGACTAACTATAGCCTCGCAAAGTGATGTGATTCGTTTTTCACCAACACTTTGCATGGAAGGTAATAAGGGTAAATTTAATTAATATATTTAATATATATGAAATAAAAATTATCCATTAAATTTAATATATTATTTACATTTATTTCATTTTATCCATCGAGAAAATGGGAACAACATTCATGAGTACGTATGACCTACCTTCTCCATAAATAGTGTAATTTATTTTCTATCTCTAACATTAAGGTATTACACTAAATATAATGAATATATATGATATTTATATCATGTTTTAAATTTTTTATAATATGGATCCATGGTAAAAATTATAGAACCAATGATACCAAACCAAAACAAACATGAAAAAAATGAAGATGTTATTACCCAAAATGTAATTTTAATAAGGAATTATTAATAAATATGTAATGAAAGGTTATAATTAGATCATATATGGTACGATAAATTTGAATATGGTTATATATTAAATTTACAATAATCCTATATTTATTATATAGAAGTTTCAAATATGTATGAAGAAAGTCGATACTTACGGTAATGGTTTTTTGACCCAAATTGCCTTCTTTGAGAGACATGTTCTGTTTTGAACCTATCTTCTTTTATAAGGTATACATAATTAAAAATGAAATTTTATATCATTAACATAATTATATTAATGATAGATAATGTTTAAATTTATGTTATGGTGTAATGGGGTTTATGATTCAATAGTTACCAAAGTGTTAAGGGTTAGAAGTTATAATCTCAATGTTTATCAGGATTTTTTATGATTAAGATTTCGATGATGAAATATTATTATATAATTATCAATAACATCATTAATTTTATTCTACTCTGTTTATATATTGATAATATATTTTTTACTTTCATTTTTCTCTATTTATGTACTCAAGATTCCAAAATAAGTTTTTAATGAAAACCGAGATTATTTCTCCCTTTGGTCGAAAAATCTTCCTCTTACATGACATTATTTTCTAAAAATTCTTAAAAAATTATTTTAATATTCTAATTTTATTGATTAAATTCATTTTTACCCATTTACTTAATTTTAAAAAAATTATTTAAAATGAATATTCAAGTCATTTTTCAAACAAGGCCCATTTGGATTGTACTAAAAATGTGAATGAAATGTTTGTTTTAATGTGTATGACATAATTTTTTTTACCATCATCGTGACCACTCAATGTTTTAATGATAATGTTATAATATTAAATGTTTATATTAAAATAAATTTATTTCCAAAATATTTTATATTTTTTAGTTTTAAAAATTGATTTTCAAATAAAGGTTATTTTTCTCATGAAATGTTTCAAGTGATATTTCAAAATCATTTTTATCTAAGATGACATCCATTGATGGTACTAATGTTTTATTGGAGAAATTATCCAAGGAAACCATATTTATCCTTCCTCCAACTAGTTTATGTTTATGATGAAAATATGTTTATGAAACCCATTAATTTTCTACGGGTTATACTATGATGAAGTGCCTATGAAATCCATTTCTTTTCATGGGTTTTTATATGATGAATGTTTTATGGTAATGTGAATAAAATATGTATGGTTTTCACACTTTTATGGCGGTTTATTATAACCAATGACGGTGTTTACGTTATAACCAATGATGGTGGTTATGTTATAACCAAGGATGGTGGCTACATTATAACTAAAAATAGTGGTTATGTTATAACAAAGGATGGTGGTCACATCATAACCAAGGATGGTGGTTACGTTATAACCAAGGATGGTGGTCACATTATAAACAAGGATTTGTGGGACCCATATCTCCATCCAATTAATTTGGTAATTATATGTTTTGAATGAACCTGACTTCATGTTCACATGTTTATGTGTGCACCTACTTCCATGTCCATTGGATTATGTGAGTGCCTGATTTCACGTCTTTAATTAAATTATTGAACCTATTTCTATTTATACATGTTTACAATATTATATGTTTATGTGTATTCTACACATATATGTTGTATTCCAATTTTCTACTCACATGGATTATTTACTTTGATTCCTTTATTATTTATGTATTATGAACTGAAAAGATTTATTCCTCGACTTAAGTTTATTATATATGATATGTAGTGTATGGTTTTAAAATGTTAATATCATGTTCTCATATCCTTATTATCATTTTATTCTTATGTGATAATTGATATCTCCATTTTTACCGTTATTGAGAATCTGAGATCACCATTTATTATGTTTTCTACCTCAGGTTATGAAGAAAGGTTTTATGTATGATAATTATACGAAAAGTGATACATATGAATAAATTAGTGGGAGAAGATGTAGTTTGTAACCCCCCAAGCTTCCACGGTACACTTCTCTTTGAATAATACAATAGCATGTGTTGTACGCAACTTCAAGTTCTAACACACCACAACCAATCAAACTAGCCGTTAAGAATATTAATACACAATTTTTGATATTTTATAAATTTTATCTTTCAAAATGGAATTCATTTTTGGATTCATAATATCAAAATTAGCTTAGGGTAAATTTTTGGTATTTTTCTGAAAGCATTTAATTTTTGATGAATAGTGAAAAACACTAAGTTATAGTTTAAAACCGAATTTTTATTTAAATAATTAGTTATTTTATTTAAATTTATTTTATTTCAAAATAGATACATAATACCTATATAATTTCAATGTAATTAATTAGAGTCAGTTTATAATAATTTTAGATATATAAAAATTTTATCGAACTTGTCACGAACCAGGCCGAGTCGCCTTCTGACCCGACACCCGACCCGGTCCGCGCCAAGGCCCGAAGGGCGTTCCCAATCCCCACGGGCTGGAACAAGTTCCCGGGTATCAAGAGTAACAAGTGGGAACAGTTTACCTGAAATAAAAGACAGAAAAACAATTAACAAGATAAATAAACGGAAACTGGAAACAGACTACCGAACACACTTCTAAACTATAAACAGGTTTAGGTCTGCAATTCAACTAGAAACCCAAAATGAACAACAACAAGAATAGAGGACTAAACTCCAAAACCAACCTCATGTGACACGATAAGTTGCATCCCCAAGCTACCAACACCAACCTGCACACGAAGACCAACGACAACCAGAACCCCCATCGCTAAGCATGATGTCACAACCTGGAATACACAAGAAACAAAATCTACATACACCCAAAGGTGTATGTAGGGTGTGAGCCAAAAGCCCAGTAGGAAATCACCCAATAAAAAGGTTCCATTCCACAACATCAAAAAGACAATTCAATGTGCTTATTTAAAATTATACTTTTGAAATGCTTTTAAAGAAAACATTTACAAGCCAAATGCTAAAGGAAAACACTAAAAAGAACTCGTTCCACAAACACGATTTTTAAAGAGGAAGAGAATAGTTCATTATGGGCACACACACACATACTCACACACACACACGCACACATACTCCCACACACACACACACACACAGACACACTCACACCCAAGTGGTCCTCCATATGCCGACGGAAGGCACCAGGCCATAGATGGTAGAGCACTATGGGTACATCCCCTAAGGTTCATCTAGCTCGAGTGGGACCCTAGAACCTCGTGTCTCGGTGAAACGTGGCTTAGAAACCATGAACCTCAGAAGCGTGGCTTAGAAGACCACGACCCTCAGAAAACGTGGCTTAGAAGGCCATGAACCTCAGTCATCAAATGTTTAGTTAGTGTTGTAACCGTCAATCCAGCTAAGTGAGACAGGGACGATACCCATCTGGCTCACTAGCGTACTAGTTCTAGTCCACCCACCTAGATACCCAGGATTTTCCCTTGTGCTCAATCAAGTTTCACATTCACATAATGTATATCGATTTCACATATCCCGAACCAAACAAAACATTACACATACACGTCACCGTTTGCATACCCAAACACCATTAAAAAAAACAAATGCACACCAAAACCATTTTATAAAATAGTTTAGATCACTTGCGTGACTTGATAAACTATTTAAACAATTTGAAGAACATTTCAAAATAGCACAATAAGATTTTGCACATGAGACATGTCCAATTTCACATGTAAGAATACCTTTAAAAACTTAACACACACATAATTCTTTCAAACACAAATCCTGCGCTCCACATATAAATTTAATAAGTGCAATTAACAATTTATAAAAAACTTAAAATTAGAAAGAAAAGGTTTGCACCAGAACGAAAAACTCGATTTCATATACGAACGTCACTTTAAAACCAAAAGTGCAGCTTATACAAACTAAAACATGTTTTCCCATTGTTCAAACAATTTTCAATTTAATTCCAAAAGTATGAAACACGGAAAACACACCCAAAGTGACTCATTTTCATTGAAAATCTACATTTAATTACACAAACACCTCAAAGAACTTGAAAACACATTTCGCACCTACCAAACAACCCTGAAAACCTTCCCAACCATATTCCGCATCCCAAACTACACTTAATTAAACAATTGCTCAATTAATAAAACATCACATATACATACCACACGGCCTCACTTTAAAACACACAAATTTTAAATTCCAGAACCATTTGAAAATCAATTGCACATCCCAACCCTTCTAAAACCTCATTCGCACCCCTAAAACATACTCAAGGTTCATAATAAAAATTAACACGTCAAATAGTTTACCTTATATTGAAAAACTCAGTTTAATATCATCCGTACCTCAAGCGTTCTTGAAAACACAATTTTCACACCTTAAACAATTAACTAAAATGCATCTGAAAATTTCAACAACACAACGCACATGAAAAACATTGGCATTTACTTAAAAACAACTCAAATTCATCAATATGCATATCGAAGCATGCCCAAAAATAAAATTCGCATCACACAATTTATCACTAGAACACATTATAATTTAATTAATGAGAAATTTAAATTATCTAAAGATGGTATGGCATGGAACCACCTACCTTGTCAGAGCATACTTCATAACCATGGTTTGCAACGACTGTCGCACGTCAACTGCACCTCCAACAACCCAGCGCGAAACCAAAACAAGGCAAATTCCCCCCCAAAAACCACCAAATTAAACCCCAAATGACAAAATATTTAAACCCCTTGAACACAACCTAAAACACTAGAAAGAAAATAAATGAACAAAATGAACAAAAGAGAGGAAAACTAAACCCTACAAAGAGTGCGTCACCGGAGGTTATGGCAAGGGAAGTAGGGTGCAACATAACTGGTGTCCGAGGGGTGCAGGGTGGTGTGACGGTGGTGCTGACTGGAGAAAGAGGGGGGGGGGGGCGTGGTTCAAGGTGAGAGGCCGATGAGGTCGGTGCCGGATGGTAAGGAGGCTGGCGGGTCGAGGGGGGGCCGGCCAAGGGCAAGGCGGAGCAGGGGAGCCGGGGCGACGACAGGTCGCCGGAGGGGTGTGCGACACTGGAGGGGAGCGGTGCGGGAAGAGGAGGAGTCCACTGAGGGGGCGGCGCGAGTAGGAAGGGTGAAGGGAGAGCGGCGCACAGGAGGGGGGAATGCGATTCCGAGAAAAAAAAGGGGTGAAACCCTAAGAAAAAAAGAAAAACAGGGGGGGAATAAAGATAAAAAGAAATAAAACAAACAAAATAAGTAAAATAATAATAATAATAATAATAATAATAATAATAATAATAATAATAATAATGATAATAAACTAGAATATGAATAATGAGGATAAAAATAATAAGACTCGTTTGATAAAACTAAAATAAAATAAAAAGTATATCAATTAAGATAATAATAACAATAATAATAAAATTAACAAAACAGTAATAATTGTAATAAACTAAAATAAAAATAAAAATAAAAATAATAATAATGATAATAATAATCTCAAATGACATTATTATGATTATTATTATTAAAACAATTGTTAATTCACTTTATTTCATTAATTAATCATCGGTAAGGCGTGCGGTGAATCCAGCGGGGCCGCGCGGCGACCCAACTGAGGCCACGCAGCTTCGACCGTGTTGCGATGGACGCAAACAAGACCAAAACACAAAGAACTCGAAATCTTAAGTCAGGTTTCGACCCGAATTACCCGATGCAAAGTAAATTAATAATATAAATAAATTAGAAACGACAGGTGTGACAAATATCCCCACCATAAAGATTTCAGTCCCCAGAAAGCCACAACCAGAACCAAACCCCACAGCATAAAACCACACTCCCTTTAGATTCAAAGGGAATCCCCACAAACATCAAGAAAAGTGAGGAAAAAGCATCGTGCTCAGAGAGAGTGACTCAATGACAACTTCAAGAAACTCATATAAAGACTTTTTGATATGTGTCGCCATCCCCAAAGAGCAAGAACGCCTCCAGTTGACTGATAAAGGAAGGGGACCCTCGCCCCCACGGAAACCAACATCACAAGATGAAACATCCCAAGAACCATTGAATGAAAACCACGTCATTTTTCTAGAACAAAAAAAAAGAGAGTAACCACGACCCAGAATCACCCTTATCACCTATCACCAACTCATCTTTAGAAAAGGAACCAACAGGTCAACGTGGGGAATCCTGAGGGGCTCCCCACCATTAGAAATTTACCAACATCCGCGACGAGGCTAAAAAAAACTGTCACGAGGAGGCCCGGACGGACTCCCCACCATTATGGAGAAGGGCCAACCCAATTCAATCCAAAGTTTCTTTTTTTGAGCGAGACCCGGCATGGGGCTCCCCACCATTTGAGATGACAGAAGATACAAAACCTTGAAAATTTCACAACGGTGACCAAACACCCCACCACAAGGGGTGGGGAGGGAGGGGCCCAACTACCGGGGCGTCAAAAGCATGACCCAAGACAAACCAACATTTTCACATTCCTAGATGAGAATTAATCAAATTTGAGATAGATTTACCCAACATACTTCCATAAGAACCACTAAAGCGATTGCATACAGTGGGATGCAACCCCCAAGAGTTTTAAGGCAACGAGAAAAACACGCCCTCACATGGTCATGAAAACCTTATGCAACCAGATGGTTCGTTTGAAACAGAACAACTGTAGAAAAAAAATTAATCTGATTTCACTTTCAACACCAATGACAGAAATAAAGTTGGGTTCCCCTACACTCTCGGGGTTCCTGACCACGCGCCAGCTTCACTCCGAGGCCTTTGGCTGGAGCCCTGATGTTTGAAGCATCTCCTACCTCGCAGTCAGGTATTGAAGACTCCTGAACGGAGCTTCTCCTTTTTGGCGTCGCCCGTAGCCACACTGCAACCGAGACAACACCAGAAAACACAACACATTAAGACATCTAACTGATCATACACAGAGCATTCACCAACACAAGATCTGAAATGGGGCATGCACATCACCCTTTGTCACACTGGATGAGAACACGACACCACAAATCATCACCTGAACATGACCATTGTTTTTGAGAGGAACATTATTCAGAGAGGGACTTCAAACTGAGTATTAAACAACACGTGACTCCTGCAATTGATCGTAGCATCCCCATGTGACTAGGTCTGCCACACTAGTGGTATAACGTAGACCCTTCCTTAAATGAAACCAACAAAGGACTAAAGGTCATTTAGAATAGTGGCCCACACTGACCACTCTAGGCCGCTTCCACCTTTTCCCCATTGGAATCACCTTTACCGTTTCCAAACAGAACTTTAAAATTAAGGAGGTCAAACTTCACCCTTGAAAATCAAAGAGAACTTACAATGCAAGACGTCACCGAACATGACCCTTGCAACCGATGAAAATACCACAAAGCCCTTCAAGACACTGGTCAACACTGAAAATTCTAAACCACCTTCAACTTTCCCCGCTGGAATTTATTTCACTACTTCCAAGGGGACCTTTAGACACAACGATGTCAACTTCATACACGACGAGTCAGACAACTCAAAAAGACCAAAACTCTCTTCAGCACCCCTCGCATATGTCATTCCACTGCAAGAGGATCCGCTTAACTAAAGGAGAAAGGAATAGACTTAGCATTGTCACTAAAAAGGAAGAGTCCTTACTTTAGTCAACTGGAGGGTCGGCCAACGGCGAACCATCTGCGGTCACACGTCATTCGCACATTAACTATTTATTGGGGGCATACACTAGCCAAGAAAGAAAACTGTGGACCCAACCAAACTGGTCCAATGGTCAAGACATACCACAAGCGGACACCAAACATGTAGGGGGAACCACGACAAGGGCTTCCCGAAACACTTTTCGAAAGAAACCATTTACTACACGTTTTCACACCAACTCATGAATAAGAATTCAAACTCAAGACACAAATCATCTAAAAAGGATTCTCAGCTCGAAACTGCTCACATCCAACCTTTCAAAAATACAAGGACACACCACACAATCACCGGTTATTTAAAAGCGCCAAATTTTCCTTTAACAAAACATTTTGAAAATAAGAAAATCCAGTGGGTTACACAAACACCAATGGTGTGCCATGGGCCTCACACATGCATGTTCTCATGCCGGACTGGCACCCACCTCATATCCATCCAGGCACTCCTCAGCTCATGCCATTAACCCTTTCTCTTTCCATATACACTCATGCATGTGGTTTCCCACGAGAACACCAAGGATAAAAACCAAAGATTTCCATATTTTTCAAAACCAAATCATCCAACCCACACTTTTCAAACCTCATACCTCATTTTATTTTTAAAGTGCTTTATTTAAAAGCATTTTCCAAAACATTTTCCAAGACCAAATCAATTTTACTTAAAAAATCAAATGTCCACAATTTCCAAAACAAAGAAACGAGGAACAGTGCAAGAGAAAACTAGTGTCAACGGGTGACTGGAACATATGGTTGGCGGTCATACGCCATCACGACACTGCCATGGAGGGTATTCTAGGACAGCATCCCTGGCTCCACATGGCTTGCCAGACCCTGCGAGCTCACTAGGACCATTGGCTTTACCCGTTTTTCATTTCCCTTAGACAAGATTAACTGCAAGGACCCAAAAACTCAGACAAACCTCAACATACTTTGGTAACTTGAGTCCCGCCATGAGGTGTACTGGCCAGGCACATTACCCATAGCCAGGACGTCAAGTCCTGACAACTTTAACTCAAATTTACCGTGACTCTATCCTAAAAGAAAACGACCCAAGAGAGCAAACCTTGCCCTCTGATACCATTTTGTCACGAACCAGGCCGGGTCACCTTCTGACCCGACGCCCGACCCGGTCCGCGCCAAGGCCCGAAGGGCGTTCTCGATCCCCACGGGCTGGAACAAGTGCCTGGGTATCAAGAGTAACAAGTGGGAATGGTTTACCCAAAATAAAAGATAGAAAAACAATTAACAAGATAAATAAACTGAAACTAGAAACAGACTACCAAACACACTTCTAAACTATAAATAGGTTTAGGTCTGCAATTCAACTAAAAACCCAAAATGAACAACAACAAGAATAGAGGACTAAACTACAAAACCAACCTCATGCGACATGAGAAGTTGCATCCCCAAGCTACCAACACCAACCTTCACATGAAGACCAACAACAACCAGAACCCCCATCGCTAAGCATGATGTCACAACCTGGAATACACAGGAAACAAAATCTACCTACACTGAAAGGTGTATGTAGGGTGTGAGCTAAAATCCCAGTAGGACATCACCCAATAAAAAGGTTCCATGCCACAACATCAAAAAGACAATTCAATGTGCTTATTCAAAATTATACTTTCTAAATGTTTTTAAAGAAAACATTTACAAGCCAAATGCTAAAGGAAAACACTAAAAAGAACTAGTTTCACAAACACGATTTTTAAAGAGGAAGAGAAAAGTTCATTATGGGAACACACACACATACTCACACACACACACACACATACTCCCCCCCCCCAAAAACACTCACACCCAAGTGGTCCTCCATATGCCGACGGAAGGCACCACGCCATAGATGGTAGAGCACTATGGGTACATCCCCTAAGGTTCATCTAGCTCGAGTGGGACCCTAGAACCTCGTGTCTCGGTGAAACGTGTCTTAGAAACCACGACCCTCAGAAGTGTGGATTAGAAGACCACGGCCCTCAGAAAACATGGCTTAGAAGGCCATGACCCTCAGTCATCATATGTTTAGTTAGTGTTGTAATAGTCAATCCAGCTAAGTGAGATAGGGACGATACCCATCCGGCTCACTAGCGCACTAGTTCTAGTCCGACCACTTAGATACCCAGGGTTTTCCTTTGTGCTCAATCAAGTTTCACATTCACATAATGTATATCGCTTTCACATATCCCGAACCAAACAAAACATTACACATACATGTCACCGTTTTCATAACCAAACACCATTAAAAAAAACACACGCACACCAAAACCATTTTATAACATAGTTCAGATCACTTGATTGACTTGATAAACTATTTAAACAATTTGAAGAACATTTCAAAATAGCACAATAAGAGTTTGCACATGAGACATGTCCAATTTCACATGTAAGAATACCTTTAGAAACTTAAAGCACACATAATTCTGTCAAACACAACTCCTGCGCTCCACATATAATTTAATAAGTGCAATTAAAAATTTATAAAACACTTAAAATTAGAAAGCAAAGGTTTGCACCAGAACGGCGAACTCGATTTCATATACGAACGTCACTTTAAAACCAAAAGTGCAGCTTATACAAACTAAAACATGTTTTCCCATTGTTCAAATAATTTTAAATTTAATTCCAAAAGTACGCAACACGGAAAACCCACCCAAAGTGACTCATTTTCATTGAAAATCTACATTTAATTACCCAGACACCTCAAAGAACTTGAAAACACATTTCGCACCTACCAAACAACCCCGAAAACCTTCCCAACCATATTCCGCATCTCAAACGACACTTAATTAAACAATTGCTCAATTAATAAAACATCACATATGCATACCACAAGGCCTCACTTTAAAACACACAAATTTTAAATTCCAGAACCATTTGAAAATCAATTGCACATCCCAACCCTTCTAAAACCACATTCGCACCCCTAAAACATACTCAATGTTTATAATAAAAATTAACACGTCAAATAGTTTACCTTATATTGAAAAACTCAGTTTAATATCATCCGTACCTCAAGCGTTCTTGAAAACACAATTTTCACACCTTAAACAATTAACTAAAGCGCATCTGAAAATTTCAACAACACAACGCACATGAAAAACATTGGCATTTACTTAAAAACAACTCAAATTCATCAATATGCATATCGAAGCACGTCCAAAAATAAAATTCACATCACTCAATTTATCATTAGAACACATTATAATTTAATTAATGAGAAATTTAAATTATCTAAAGATGGTATGGCATGGAACCACCTACCTTGTCAGAGCAAACTTCACAACCATGGTGCGCAATGACCGTCGCACGTCAACCGCACCTCCAACAACCTAGCGCGAAACCAAAACAAGGAAAATTCCCCCCAAAAAACCACCAAATTAAACCCCAAATGAAAAAATATTTAAACCCCCTAAATACAACCTAAAACACTGGAAAGAAAATAAACAAACAAAATGAAAAAAAGAGAGGAAAACTAAACCCTACAAAGAGTGCGTCGCCGTAGGTTATGGCAAGGGCAGCAGGGGGCAACATAGCTGGTGTCTGAGGGGTGCAGGGTGGTGTGACGGTGGTGCTGACCGGAGAAAGAGGGGGGGGGGGGGAAGTGGTGCAAGGTGAGAGGCCGACGAGGTCGGCGCCGGCTAGTAAGGAGGCTGGCGGGTTGAAGGGGGGCCGGCCAAGGGCGAGGCGGAGCAGGGGGGCTGGGGTGACGACAGGTCGCCGGAGGGGTGTGCGACGTTGGAGGGGAGCGGTGCAGGAAGAGGAGGAGTCCAATGAGGGGGCAGCGTGAGCAGGAAGGGTGAAGGGAGAGCGGCACATAGGAGGGGGGGGGGACACGGTTCAGAGAAAAAAAAAGGGGCGAAGCCCTAAGCAAAAAAGAAAAACAGAGGGGGGGAATAAAGATAAAAATAAATAAAACAAACAAAATAAGTAAAATAATAATAATAATAATGATAATAATAATAATAATGATAATAAAATGGAATATGAATAATTAGGATAAAATAATAAGACTCGTTTGATAACACTAAAATAAAATAAAAATTATATCAATTAATATAATAATAACAATAATAATAAAATTAAAAAAACAATAATAATTGTAATAAACTAAAATAGAAATAATAATAATAATAATAATGATGATAATAATAATCTCAAATGACATTATTATGATTATTATTATTAAAACAATTTTTAATTCATTTTATTTCATTAATTAAACGTCGGTAAGGCGTACGGTGAATCCGGCGGGGCCGCGCGACGACCCAAGTGAGGCCGCGCAGCTTCGAGCGCGTTGCGCTGGACGCAAACAAGACCAAAACACAAAGAACTCAAAATCTTAAGTTAGGTTTCGAACCGAATTACCCGATGCAAAGTAAATTAATAATATAAATAAATTAGAAACGACAGGTGTGACAAAACTTTTTACCGTCTTTTACCCACCTCCTAGGAGCATCTGCAAATTTACATAAAACATAATTTTACCGCTTATCTGATTTGAATTTATAAAATACAAGGGAGATGGTTGATATCAGTTAGTAAAATTTGGTTCAATGAGATGAAAATATTTTTTTGGTGAATAGTAACTTTTGACTTTTATTTACCGCGGTTAAAAGTAAATAGGGTAATCAAGGGTAAAAATGATATTATAATTACCCTAACACATGTTATAATTCTATTGGATAAGTGTTATTCAACCAAAAAAACCTTAGGAATAAAATATTATCCTTTATTTCCACTTGGATTAGATTAGGACATTTATTATTATTTAATTCAAAGAAGAGTTAAAAGTGTTAAAATCAATGTTTAATAACTAAACCATTTTTAATATAAGGTTATACATATGATAAATTCAACTATAAATATTCATTATAAATATAAAATATTTCCTACATAATGGTATTTTATTTATAATTTTTAGACATTAAATAATTTAATTTATTTATGACACAATGATGATGCAGTAATGACCTTATTAATGAAATATTAAAATAATTGGTATTATAAATACCCAAATAAATGTATATTAAAATTTTTAATGAATTACACTAATTTTATAGGTTAATATGATAGTTAGGGTTGATTAAATGAATTTTTTTCGAAGTAATAATGCTGTTATGAATTTAAGAAAAACAAAATACCAAATAGTGTCAAGATTGACATAAAAAAAGAGTTTTTAAAACAAATATTATATTATTAATTAGTATTTAATTCCTAAAAATATAAGGTTCAGCCAGAGGGATTAAATAATATTATATATGTCATTAATGAACCACTTGGGGTTCTCTTGGAAGTTTATACGAAGTTTATTTACCATATAATATAAAAATACAAAGAGACATTGTAAATGTCAAACTATTTAACTAAGAGTTAAATCTAAAAGATAAGGTTAATATAGTGAACCAAAACTGTATAAAACCTATTGGTTGAATATTTATCGGCCCATCCCTACCTTATCCTTTAAATAATTTATTTTTGAGCCATTAAAAACTGAACATGATTTTATTATAAAATAATATTTCAATCTTTTCCTAAGGCTCCCCTCACCCCTCTTATAAAAGGGCACTTCCCCTTATCTCAAATTCACACCTTCAAATCCATTTTTCTCGGCCAACCTCTGCCCAAATATCCTCAAAACTATCCTACCTTCATCCTAGAGGCCTTATTTTGATCCTAAATCCAACCTAAGAAGCCCTTTTGATCAAATCGAAAGGAAGAACCCGAAGACGAGGTAAATATCTCACCACATCTTTCAAGTTATTTTCTTCTGCAACTTCCTCTTTATTTGTTGTTTACACTATAAAATAATAACTCCAATATCTTCTATATATTTTAATGTTATTATAAAAATGGTACAACCATATTCATTATGTTATCCATCCTATGAAAAACATGTCACCATACGTGCGTACGTACAACTTACCGTCTCCACGTCGTGATGTAATTGTTATTCAATACATTATTATTTGGATGGGTATAATAATAATGTATAATTTATGTAAATAATAGATATAACATGTTAATTATTATGTATATATGATATAAAATCAATTTACTTATGATTTTAATTACAAAAGAATGATATTGTGGCTCGTGCGTATGTACGGATTACCGTCTCCACAGACGCGGTGAGATTCATTCCCCATCATAATCATTCAAGAATAATTTTCATGTGATGATTAAAAATAATATTTAAATAACTTAATATCCTTATTGATATGAATCATATACACTCTATCCATAACAATCATGGCTTACATAACTAAGCATATAAAGGAAAATGAATCAGTTAATAACCGAAACGATGATACTACTAAAATATCATTAACAAATCAATATTGGAAGGTCATATATGATATCATATTAATGTATATAGTTCTTGTATAATTTAATTACAATTATTTCACCATTATAAAAGAGGTTAACCTACCCTCGACCAAGGAAAACTACAAGGTAAGGGTCAATTTTACAATCTTTTTATTATCCGAGGTTGTTTTTACGTAAGTATCTACTGGGACCTTTTTGTTATCCACATCCGTGTTTTCCTAAAAATGTCTTCCAAATTTTTTTTACTACTTAATAGACTATGAGTTATAGTCATTTATACCCTTATTTTACCTTATACATTTTGAAATGAATCATTCCTTCGTTTTCTAAACAAGTTACTTTATGAACTTTTCGACAAAATTAAGGTAAGAATGTTTTTTTAACTAATACGGCGAGTGCGACCATATTATATAGTTATAACATCATCAAAGCTTCTATTACAAGATTATAATAATTTTTTCAAAAAAAAATGTTTTCTTTTATAATTATGTAACTTTAAATGATTTCAAAAAAAGAATGAGATATTTCTCTCAAACAATTTTGATTTCATCTAATTCAACACCCTTTAATGGATTTTAATCTTATTTAAAGTTGATTTATTATGATACAAATATTTTATTTTGTATTGAATATTTTGTGATATGTTTGATTATGGATGTGTTATTTTTCTACCATTCATGGTTTATGGATAAATTATTGACATTTCCCATGCTAGTTTTATTATGAATGTTTATGTTATATTTCAAAATTTTCATATGAGGAATGCATTGGACTTAGTAAGTGATGGGTGGAGCCCGCTATAGCTCCTCGATACATCGGTAGGTCTTATGAGACAAACTAGTGTCTTGGCACAATTCCTTGACAAAATCTTATTCATTGTCTTGGCATAAGGCCTTGACTATGTGGTTATAAAGTCTGAAATTATGCTTTCCATCATTATGAAAGTGGCTATTGATATTTAATGTGATTATTCGACTAGTATAATATCCATGTGAGTAAGTAAATGGAATTATTTTGATTTATATTTTCCATATTATGATGAATTTTATGTTGAAAAGGCTTTAGTTTTAGTTTTATACATTGCCTTAAATGTTTACGCATATTTATGAATGTTTCTGCTATAATGTTATCCTTACAGAGCATCTGATCTCACCCCATTCTATGTTTTATTTTTTCTAAGATGCGAAGAAGTATATTATGACTGACCTGCAGGGATAGTCTATGGGATCTCAGTGTTGTCTATGGAAAAAATGTTGTTTTAGTTTTCTATTTTATGATGTAATGTAAACCTTATGAATGTATCTAGTACTTCCAAGGCTACTAAACTAATCGGTCTTTTGAGACTAGTTATTTTGGGATCATGCCAATGATACGTAATAATGCACCGACTTTGGGCTTCTGGGGTCGGGGGGTTACAGTTGGTATCAGAGGAAGTTAGGTACAAACCTTAGAATCTAGATTTAGAAAAACTCTGATTAGAGCACATTATCCTAAGATAGACTTTGAGGATTAGTATATAAGAACTTTCTAAAATTTTGGTACTGTAGAGATTTGGTGAGTTTTCTAAGAAATACATCCCTGTCTGGATACAAGCAGGTAGAGGCGGCTCTGACACATATGTACCTAGGGGTAAAACCCGAAAACACCACTTTGAGCTAAAATCGAACGAGAACTAGTTCACGAAAACGGGCCTTGCTGCACTCTTGGTTACGACACTCCCAAGGGATATGATTTGGATATTACACATTTTCCTTAAAAACCATTATGAAGGATTTATGAGTATATACCTCCTCAAAGAAAACATTTTTTTTATGATTATGGATTATATCCATAAAATTTTCAATTTATGTTAAGTATGTTATTAGTTTTGAATTATGTATCGTGATTAATAAACTAATCTAGTGTATGTCATTGTTTAGAAATGATGCCAAGTGGAAGGAATGGAAACCATATAAATACACACACTCCATGTAGAGATTTATCTCTTGCTCAAAATAATTATTATGGAGCTGGTGATACAACTGGTGCTGATAATCTTATCACTATATTAGGACAACACACTGAGGTTATGAATAATAACCTTACACGTATGGAGCACCCTAATCCGCAACGTAGAGGATCAATGTTAGATAACTTTATGAGGAAATAACCACCAATATTCAATGGGGGTAAAAATCCATTAGTAGCTGAGCAATTGATAAATTCCTTAGAGAAATTATTCTACGCCTTGGGGAGTTGCGAAAGGGAAAAATTTGTCATTTTAGTTTAGCGCCTCACTAGAGATTCTGATCAATGGCGGTCATTGATTCAAAACACAAAGGAAGATGAATAAGTATCAAATATGTAATGGAGGGAGTTTAAAAAAAATTCTTAGAAAAATACTTTCCTCATGACCATCGAGCGGATATGGAAAGACAATTTCTAAGTCTGAGGAAAAAGAGGATGAAAATGTTGCAAAGTATGAAGCTAACTTTACAAGGTTAGCAAGGTATGTTGCAGATTATATACATAACCCAAGAAGTAATATTGATCATTTCTTTGATGGGTTAAAACCATTTCTCCATTGATCATTAGTCTCATAATCCTTCTCATATTACAAAGATATTGTCTCATGTGCTATCAAGACAGAAAAAGAATTCTCAATGTCTTATGACTTTAAATCAAAGCAAGAGAAGAAGTGATATGCTAAATACTATGGAAATGGAAATAAGGGGAATAAGGGAAAAGTTGAATATCCATCCTATAGTAAATGTGGAATGAAACATCCTAGTACTTTTCTAAAGGGAATGGGAGTCTATTACAAGTGTAGTGAAAAAGGCCACCAATCTCGTGATTGAAAAGGGAATAAAGAGGCCATCAATGTTAAATTCTGAAATTGTATAGAAAAGGGGCATCATTAAAATTAATGTCCTAAGTGTCATGAAAACATACCTCAAAAAATCCCAAGGGATCAAGGCCAAGCCTATGCGATAACTAATGCTGAGGTTGAAGCTCCAAAAGACGCGGTGGTAGGTAATTTAATGGTTTCCTCAAGTTTAGCCAACGCTTTATTTGATTATGGATCATTCAATTATTTCATATCTTCCCAGTTTTCTAAGAAAATTAGATATTTCCAATTTTATTTAATAAGGGAGTTGTCAGTAAAAACTCCTAAGGGAAGTATCATTGAAACAAAGGTTTGTGAATTAGTCCCCATTAAGGCATATAAATGTTCTTTATCTACTGATCCTATTGTCATACCCATGATTGAATTTGATATAATCCTTGGTATGGATTGGCTTTCAGACCATGATGCGGAAATGTATTGTAAGAAAAAGGAGGTTACAATTCTTGATGATGATAAAGAGTACCTTATCTTTAGAGAAGAAACATCACCACCTAATTCTTATCTAGATCCACCCATAGTAGCTCAACTAAATTCAATTATTGGGTAGGAAGAGAATGAAATAACTATGGGTGAGTAAAATAATGTTCAAATAGAGGATGTAACTATTGTGCAAGAATATGTTGATGTATTTCTAGAAGATTTACTTGGACATCCTCCAAAACGAGAAATTGAGTTTTCCATCGACTTAATTCCTAGTTAAAGGCCCATATCGAATACCCCTTATAAAATGGACATTGTGGAATTAGTGGAACTAAAGAAACAACTAGAGGAATTGAGTAATAAGGGATTTATTCTTCCTTGTGTTTCTCCACAGGGAGCCCTTTTTCTTTTTGTTAAGAGGAAAGATGGATCTATAAGGTTGTGCATTGACTACAGGGAGATCAATGCAATAACAATAAAGAACAAGTATACCCTACCTCGCATTGATGATTTATTTAAACAACTTCATGGAGCTCAATAATTTTCAAATATTGACCTTCGATCTGGATATCATCAGTTATGTGTGAAGAAGGAAGACATTCCAAAAACAGCATTTCGAACAAGGTACATGCATTAGGAATTTACAATAATGCCTTTTGGATAGACTAATTCACCCCTTTTCTTCATGGATCTAATGAATATAGTTTTTAAGGAATATATTGATGACTTTTTAGTGGTATTTATTGATGATATTTTGGTATACTTAAAAATCTACAAAGATCATGAAAATCACTTGAACATTATTCTAAAGTCTCTTAGAAGACATGAATTATATGGGAAGTTTATCAAGTGTGAATTCTGGCTTTAGGAGATTTCTTTTCTTGGCCATATTGTCTATAAGGATAGAATATATGTTGATCATTTTAAGATCAAGAAAATCCAAGAATGACCAACACCAACGAGTATAACTGAGGTACGGAGTTTTATTTCTTTAGTAGGTTATTATCAGAATTTAGTCAAGAATTTTTCCCAACTGGATAACCCATTAACGAAGCTCACATGTAAAGAGGTTAAATTTGTTTGGAAAAAAGAGTGTGAAGAATGTTTTTAATAATTGAAGATAAGATTATTCAATGCTCATATCATAACTCTACCATCGGGGAATGATGATTTTGTTATTTGTAGTGATGCATCAAAGAAAGGACTTGGTTGTGTCCTTATGCATAATGATAGGGTTATTGCCTATGCATTAAAATAGCTAAAAATTCATGAGAAAAACTATACTACTCCTGATCTTGAGTTAGCAGCTGTAATCCTTGCTTTGAAGATATGGAAACATTATCTCTATGGTGAAAAATGTGAGATATATACCGATAATAAGAGTTTGAAGTATATTTTATCACAAAAAGAACTCAACATGATGAAAAGGATATGTCTTGAAATACTCAAGGATTATGATTTCACCATACACTACCACCCGGGAAGGCAAATATGGTGGCAGATTCTTTGATCATAAAAAATCATGTAGTTCTGAACAAGTTGAGATTTGAAAAGGATCCTATATACAAGGATCTAGTAAAGTAGGATATGGGGATAACCATGGAAGGTGAAACATCAAAAAATTTTCAAATGGTTTCCAAACCATCTTTACTATAAAGGATAAAGAGTTCTAAGACTGATGATGAAGAGTTTCAAAAGAAGATTAAAGATGTGAATGATGGGAGATTGAGTGACTTTGTGTATGAAGATGAAATTTTAAAATTTGGGAAAAAACTTTGTGTTCCTGATATACCTGATCTAAAAAGGGAATTGTTGGATGATGCTCATAGTTGCAATTTCTCTATACACCCTGGTAGCACTAAGACATATAGAGATTTGAAAGAACATTTTTGGTGGGACAACATGAAGAGGGAGATTGCTGATTTTGTGTCAAGATGTATGGTTTGTCAACAAGTGAAAGCTGAAAGCCAACACCATGGAAGAGTCATGCATCCTCTTCCCATACTTGAGTGGGAATGGGATAATATTACGATGGAATTTTTCATTTTACTACCAAAGACTCATAGAAGGAATAATGTAATATGGGTCATTGTTGATCATCTTACCAAGTCAGCACATTTTCTTGCTATAAGAGAAGATTTACCACTTGAATGTCTCGCAAGACTAAATATTAATGAAGTTGTGAGACTTCATGGAGTACCCCTATCGATTGTTTCTGATCATGATCCATGTTTGACATCAAGATTCTGAAAAATTCTTCATAAATCCTTGGATACTGAACATTGTTTGAGCACTGCCTACCACCCCCAAATTGATGGACAATCACAACGGACTATTCAAACCTTAGAATACTTGTTGATATCATGCTCAATTGAATTTCATGGTATGTGGGATCAATATTTACCTCTGGTTTAATTTTCCTATAACAATAGCTTCCATTCAAGTATTCAGATGGCACCATATAAAGTGTTATATAGAAAGAGATGTCGCACACCAACCTGTTGGGATGATGTTGGTGAAAGAAAACTCGTAGGCCCAGAACTTGTGGAGGAAATGATGGAAAAGGTGAAGGTAATCAAAACCCACATCAAATCATCTCAAATTAGGTAAAAGATCTATGCCGATAACCAAAGGAAGGATTTGGAACTTCAGGTAGGAGATCATGTTTTCTTGAAGGAATCTCCATGGAAGGGTGTTATAAGTTTTGGTAAGAAAGAAAAAATTAAGTCCTAGGTACATCGGACCTTTCAAAATTCTAGAATGAATTGGGGCTGTAGATTACTAGTTGGAAATGCTGCCAAGTCTCTCCAAAGTTCATGATGTGTTCCACATATCACTGTTGAGAAAACACATGCCTGACCCAACACATGTACTCACCTATGAGGAATTAGAACTGGAACCCGATCTGTCTTATTGCGAAGAGCCTGTCATGGTTCTTAATACAAGTGAAAAAGTGCTGAGAAACTGGATGACTCGTCTAGTAAAAGTTCTATGGAGAAACCATATGATGGAAGAGACAACATGAGAACTCGAGGAACTTATGATGAAGAAACACCCAAGTCTTTTTATGCAAAAATATTCTAGAAATTTCTAGGACAAAATTATTTGAAGGAGAGGAGAATGTAATGCCCCATGCTTCCACGGTACGCTTCTCTTTGAATAATACAATAGCGTGTGTTGTACGCAACTTCGAGTTCTAACACACCACACCCAATCAAACTAGCCGTTGTGAATAGTAATACCCACTTTTTGAAATTTTATAAATTTTATCTTTCAAAATAGACTTCATTTTTCGATTCGGTATATCGAAATTAGCTTAGGGTGAATTTTTGGTATTTTTCTGAAAACATTCAATTTTTGAAGAATAGTGAAAAACACTGAGTTGTAGTTTAAAACTAAATTTTTATTTAAATAATTATTTATTTTATTTAAATTTATTTTAGGTAAAAATATATACATAATACCTATATATGTTCAATGTAATTCATTAGAGCCAGTTTATAATAATTTTAGATATATAAAAATTTTATTGAACTTTTTACCATCTTTTACCCACCTCCTAAGAGCATTTCCAAATTTACATAAAACATAATTTTACCGCTTCTGGGAGTTTAATTTGGAAAATCTGAGAGAAACAGTTGATTTTAGTAAGTAAAATGCGGTTCAATGAGTTGAAAATAATTTTTGGTGAATAGTAACTTTTGACTTTTATTTACCATAGTTAAAAGTAAATAGGGAAATCAAGGGTAAAAATGATATTATAATCACCCTAAACATGTCCTAATTATATTGGATAAGTTTTATTCGACCAGAAACAATCTTAGGAATAAAATATGATCCTTTAAGTCCACTTGGATTAGATTAGGACATTTATTATTATTTAATTCAAAGAAGAGTTAAAAGTGTTAAAATCAAAGTTTAATAACTAAACCATTTTTAATATAAGGTTATATATAAGATAAATTCAACTGTAAATGTTCATTAAAAATATAAAAATATTTCCTACATAATGGTATTTTATTTATAATTTTTATACATTAAATAATTTAATTTATTTATGACACAATAATGATGCAGTAATTACCTTATTAATGAAATATTAAAATAATTGATATTATAAATACCCAAATAAATGTAACTTGAGACTTTTTATGAATTAAATTAATTTTATAGGTTAATATGACATGTTATAGTTGATTAAATGAATTTTATTTTAAGCAATAATGCTGTTATTAATTTAGCAAAAACAAAATACCAAATAGTGTCAAAATTGACATATAAGAGTTTTTAAAACAAGTATTATATTATTAATTGGAGTTCTATTCCTAAAAATCTAAGGTTTGGCCAAAGGTATTAAATAATACTATATATCTAATTAATGAACCACTTGGGGTTCTCTTGGAAGTTTATAGTAAGTTTATTAACCATATAATATAAAAATACAAAGAGACATTGTAAATGTAAAACTATTTAACTAAGAGTTAAATCTAAAAGATAAGTTTAATATAGTGACCCAAACCTATCTAAAACCTATTGGTTGAGTGGTTTTCTACCCATACCCACATTATCATTTAAATAATTCATTTTGGATCCATTATAAACTGAAAATTATTTTATTATAAAATAATATTTCAATCTTTTCCTAAGGTGCCCTCACCCCTCTTATAAAAGGGCACTTCCACTTATCTTGAATTCACACCTTCAATGCCATTTCACTCAGACAACCCCTTCCCAAATATCCTTCCAACTATCCTCTCTTAATCCTAGAGGCCTTAGTTTGATCATAAATCCAACCTAAGGAGCCATTTTGATCAAATCAAAAGGAAGAACCCAAAGAAGAGGTAAATATCTCACCACCTCTTTAAAGTTATTTTCTTCTTCCACTTCCTCTTTATTTAATGTTTCCATTATAAAATAATAACTCAAGTATCTTCTATATACTATGATGTTATTATAAAAATGGTAAAACCATATTCATTATGTTATCCATCCTATGAATAACATGTCACCATACATGCATACGTACGACTTACCATCTCCACGTCATGGTGTAGTTGTTATTCAATACATTATTATTTGTATGGGTATAATAATGATGTATAATTGATGTAAATAATAGATATAACATTTTAATGATTCTGTATATATGATATACCATCCATTTACTTATGATTTTAATTACAAAATAATGATATTGTCGCTCATGCGTACATACGGATTACTATCTCCACGAACCCGATGACATTCATTCCCCATCATAATCATTAAAGAATAATTTTCATGTGATGATTAAAAATAATATTTAAATAACTTAATATAATTCTATATATGAATCAAATACACTATATCCTTAACAATCCTGGCTTATGTAACTAAGAATATAAAGGATACCGAATCAGTTAACAACTGAAATGATGATACTACTAAAATATCATTAACAAACCAATATTGGAAGATCATATATGATATCATATTAATGTATATAATTATTTTATAATTTAATAATAATTATTTTACCATTATATTGGACTTTAACCTACCCTCGGTAATGAAAAAGTACAAGGTAAGGGTTAATTTCACAATATCTATATTATCCGAGGTTGTTTTTACGTGAGTATCTACTGAGACCTCTTTATCATCCATATATGTGTTTTCCTAAAAATGTATTCCAAAACATTTTTACTATATACTAGAATATGGGTTAAAGTCATTTATACCCTTATTTGACCTTATACATTTTGAAAAAAATCTTTCCGTCATTTTCCAAACAAGGTACATTATGACATTTTCAACAAAATTAAGGTAAAAATGTTTTTTTAACTTATACGGTGTGTGCAGATATATTATGCCATTATAACATCGTCAAATATTCCCTTACAAGCTTATAAGAATATTTTCAAAATAAATGTTTTCTTTTATAATTATGTAACTTTAAATGATTTCAAAAAAGTAATGAGATATTTCTCTCAAACAGTTTTTATTTCATCTATGTCAACATCCTTTAATGGATTTTAATCTTGTTTGAAGTTGATTTATTATGATACAAATATTCTATTTTGTATTGAAGGTTTTGTGATATGTTTGACTGTGGATGTGTTATTTTTATACCATTCATGGTTGATGGATAAAGTATTTACATTTAGTATGCTAGTTTTCATACGAATGTTTATATTATATTTCAAACTTTTCATATGAGGAATGAATTGGACTTAGTATGTGATGAGTGGATCCTGTTATAGATCCTCGATGCATCGATAGGTCTCATGAGAAAAACTAGTGTCTTGGTACAAGGACTTGACAAAATCTTATTTGTAGTCTTGGCACAAGGACTTGACTATGTGGTTATGAAGTCAGAAATTATGCATTCCATCATTATAGAAGTGGCTATTGATATTGAATGTGATTATTCAACTAGTAGAATATCCATGTGAGTAAGTAAATGGAATTATTTTGATTTATATTTGCCATATTATGATTAAGTTTATGCTAAAAAGTCTTTTGTTTTAGTTTTATACATTGCCTTAAATGTTTATGCTTATTTATGATAGTTTCCGCTATATTTTTATCCTTACTGAGCATCTGAGTTCACTCCTTTCAATGTTTTATTTTTCCTAGGATGCAAAGAATAATATTATGACTGACCCACAGGGATAGTCTATTAGATCTCAATGTTGTCTATGGAAATAATGTTGTTGTATTTTTCCATTTTATGATGTAATATAAACCTTATGAAGTTATCTAGTACTTCCAAGTCTACTAAACTAATCTTTCTTTTGAGACTAGATATTTTGTGATCATGACAATGATATGTAATAATGCACCGACCCTGGGCTTATGAGGTCGGGGCATTACATAGTTCACCTATGAAAACGTTGTTTATGTTTCCTTTTTTTCTAAATTGAACTATACCTATATGACTCTAGAATGGATATTTCTACTATTTAATAAATATTCTACCATTAAGATGTAATATATATGAATAAGTATGGGTATTTATAGTTGTTATCAAATAAATGTTTAGTTAACATTTAGAAACTATGATGAGAAAATAGTAGTGAGAACTCATAGAGTGAGACTAAGTATAGGATAACATCCTAAAATGTCGGTAAGGAATAGATTTTTTTCTTACCTAGAAATAAATACCTTTATGAATACTGCAAGTAAATGTGGTTCTGGTACCAATGTACCATGGGGTAATAACTTAGAAAATGGCACATCAGGCTTGACTCAAGCATTACATACACGAAAATAGAACTTACTACACACCTGGTTTGACACTCATGAGAGATATGATTTGATAAATTCATATTTTCTTTGTAATACATCTTGAAGGATTTTAATATATAATGACTATAAATGAAATATAGTAAAAAAAGTGTCATATATTGAAAATAAGTTCTCATGATTTAGAAAACCTATGAATTATTGATCACTCTGATAAATGATTCATGATGGTCATGCAGACCATTTTTGTTTTACTAAGGAATTGAAGATAAAATGAAGTTGGGGTGGTGAAAAGTATGCTCAAATATTGAACTATATTATTTGATATTAGTTATATAAATTCCCTAATGTTATGAAATGTATTTAGGAATGTTAATTCTGATCCCAATGACTAGATGATTAATTTTCAGTGAAAACACATAATGGTAGGGTTATCAAATCTTAAGTCTATTACTCTTCTCTAGTTGAAGTTTGTGGGAATGTGCTTCTTACACACCTTGTTATTCTTCCTATGGTTGATTTTTTTTGTTACCTTAGGAATGTATTAACATTATCTATATAAATTCTACACCAATTACTAAGGAAATGAATTCATGTTTGACATTAAAAACCAACCTATTATCCAGAATCAATGTGATGATAAATATGAACATCTGATGGAAATCACATCCATTGTATGGGTCTCGATTCTTATAAAAAATGTTTTTTTATCCCAAATGGTTGGGGAGAAACTAAACATCAATGACATTAATATTTTATGAATGTTTGTTGATGTATTTAAAGAAGAGTTTCCTAGTATCCCAATAAATCATGAAGTTGATTTTTCAGTAGAACCCAAACTAAGTGACACACCCATTTTAATGAATCCATATAGAATAGCCTTGATTAAGTTGCAGGAATTGAAGAAGTAATAATAGTGAACCTTGACATGTGATTTATTCAAGAAAGTGTGTCACCTTTAGGTACACTGGATTATTTTGTTAAGAAGAAGTATGGATCAATGAGACTCTGCATTGATTATCAAGAACTGAACACGATTACTATTAAGAACAAGTATCATCAACTCCATATTGATGACTAGTTTGATCAACTACGCATAGATCAAAACTTTTATGATATTGAAATTCATTAAGAATATCTTAAATTGAGGGTCAAGATAGAGGATATACCCAATACAAAATTTATTACAGGGTATGGACACTATGAGTATATGGTGACGCCATTTTATCATACTAATTCCTCACTATATTCATGGATTTAAGGAATATAGTCTTTATATATTAACTTGATTTCATTGTGGAAGTATTTATTGATGATATTATTATATATTTAAAGAGAAATGGAGAGCATGAATAAAATTTAAGGACTATAATGAAGACCATAAAAAAGGATAAATTATATGAAAATTTTGAAATGTGTGAATTTTAGATATAAAAGGTTTTATTTTTTGGTCATATAATCTCATGCCCGGGTATATTGGTGGAACCATCTGAGATGGATGTTATTGAACATTGGACAAGACCAACCACTGAGACTGAGATCCGAATATTTCTTGGTTTGGATAGATATTATCAATTATTTATGTATAATTTATCATGACTATAAAATCCACTAACCAAGATAACTCATAAGGTAGCTAAGTTCTTATGGATGAATGAATGAGAGGAAATTTTTTAAATAACTAAAGAAATTTTTAGTTAGCACACCTCTTCTCACATTAACCCATAGTAGAGAAGGGATTTTAATATATAATGATGAATCCAAGATGGTATTGATATGAATTATTAGGAATAATGACATGGTTATAGTTTATGCCTCATGACAATTAAAGGTTCATGAGAAAAATTATCTAACTCGTGATTTGGAGTTAGCTGTGGTAATTTTTTCATTAAAGATATTAAGGCATTATCTTTACTGATAAAAGTAAAATATATATACTAATCACAAAATTTAAAAGTAAGTATTAACAGAAAATGAGTTGAATATTCTCTAGAGAATATGGTTGGAGAAGATTAAGGATTATGGCTACTCAATACATTTCTACCCTTGGAAAGAAAACATGGTGGCTGATGCATTGAGTCAAAAGGATCATACTAGATTATCCATGGTGAGAATCAAAAGAGATATAATATTTTTTTATTTCCAAATGATGGATCTAGAAGTCCTGAAGGAAGGGTAAAAATTATATCTTTCTCAAAATATTGTTCAATCATCCATACAAGTGAATATTAAAGAGGTGCAAAATCAAGATATAGTGCTACAGAAGAACATGAGAAATGTACCCCATTTCAACCTTGATTGTGATGGAATAATAAGGATCATGAATGGTGTATGTGTTCCATATATACTAGATTTAAATAAGGAGTTTTCATAGGAGGCTTATACTTTTTCATTCTCTATTCATGTTGGAGGTACATAGATATATAGAGATTTTAATTAGTATTTTTTAGGGATAACATAAATAGATATATTACAGAGTTTATATCTTTACTCATGGTATATAATCACTTTAAGGTCGATAGTAAAAATTATATGGATATGCTAGAACCATTATCTATACCATAATGGTAATGGGAAAACTTCACCATGGGTTTTCTCATTGGAATATCCAAAACATATAAAGGGAATAATTCTATATGTGTTGTAATTAATCACCTTATATAGTAAATTCACTTCATCGTTATTAGAGAAGAGTTCCATCTAAATCAACTTTATAGGATATATATTAAGAAAGTGGTAAGTATGCATAGATTATGACAATATATTACACCTAATCTAGATCCGAGGTTTACCTTGATGTTTTGGTGAAGTATTTAGCAAGCCCTTAATACAAAGAAGAGTTTCAAAAATGAGTATAATGCTCATATAAATGGACCATCTAAGAGAAAAATTCAAAACATTTAGAATATTATTAGATCTTTTTATATGAATTTGAAATGTGTTTGTGATTAATACATTCCTCTAGTTGAGTTTTCTTACATAAATTTCAATTATTTGAGGATTTAGATGACTCCTTATAAAGATCTTTATATAAAGATGTTTAAAACTCCAACATAATGGGATACAGTTAAGGAAATAAATCTATTAGGAATATAGTTGGATGAAGAACTAAAATATAATGTTAGATCCATTCAAAAAAACTTAATGGAAACACAAATTTGTCAGAAAATATATGGTAACAATAACCAACATGATTTGTAATTTGATGATGGTGACAAGGTGTCTCTAAGAATTTCTCCATAAAAGATGGTAATGATATTTTGGAGGATGAAGAAAATAATCCCTAGGTATATCAGATACATGGAAATTATTTATCATATCAGGACTGTAGCTTATCATTTGGTGCTTCCACAGAAACTATTTTGGATTCATGATATGTTCTATGGATCTCTCTTGAGTAAGTACATACCTGACCCATCACATGTACAAAAATATATTTTCATCACGTCTGCATGTTTAATTTTAAATTAAAATATTACACTTATGTGAATGTAATTTAAAAAAATTGATTCCATATTTTTAATCATAATAATTAATATTCTATTATATTTTCAAATTATTTTTGGGTCAAAATAAATATAAAAATAGTAAAAATTAATTATCACGTTTAGGGTTAAACAGGTATATGAGGGGTTAAACTAAATTGATAAGAAGTAAATTACCTAGAAAATTTAATAATACACATTGTATGAAAATATTTAGACCTTATCACCTATAATGTTTAATAATTAACCATTTTGAATTCTTTTTTCATGTGAAAAATGTGGTTACACATTATTATTTTCAATAATTTTATCTGTGTCCTCTCACACACTTATAAAAGGAAACCCCATCTCTAATACTATTAAAAATTAAAAGAACCAATATATTACTACCCAAATATATTCCCTAAATATCTTTCCACATCTTAGATTCCTTGGGTTTATTATGAAACCCTTATAAAAATGATTTAGGTATAAACCTAGATATGTTCTCTAAAGAAGAGGTAAAATTATTATCGCTGTATTTTGTTTTATTTACTCCTCCACCTAGTTCAAATATTCTTCAGTTATGATGATATAATAACACCAATATATACCATAGAATTAGATGTTATTATTTTAATTTAATGACCTATATTCTCTTCTTATTCTATAAAATGGGAAACTAAACCATCGATTGTGTGTACGACGGACTACCGCCTTATGAACCGATGTTATTCGTTTTACATCACCACCTATCTTGGATGGATATAATTATGAGTATAATGTTTATATATAATATTTATGATATTATTATATCATTTTAATTAAAATAACACATCTAAATTCTTACCACTAAACCCATTAAAAAATAACAGCATCCCTCGTGTATACGGTGGTCTACCGCCTTGTGAACCGATGTGATGTATTTTTCATTTATTTTTTATCATATGCTAATAAGGATATATTAAATGAATATATATAATATTTTTATCATCTTTTTAATTTTATATTTATTATATCACATATAACTTCTTACTTTTCATTCTATGGGGGATACATTGACATCGTTTTTGTGTACGGTGGACTATTGTCTCACGAAGTGATGAGATTATTTTTTCCACTTACACATTTAATTGAATGTAATAAGGGAAAATTTAATGAATATATGTGAAATATATTAGATTAAAATGATTATTTAATGATGATACATTATTTAACTTTTTTATTTTCATCTGTCGAGAAAATGGAAACATCGTTCATGCGTACGTACGTCCTACCATCTCCATGAAATGTGCAATTCATTTTCTATCTCAAAATTTAATTGATTAATAAAAATAATTATATAATTAATAAATGTTATATTTAAATCATTTTTAACATTCTGTTCATGATGGAACCACTATCAAAATTAAAGGACTGAAGATACAAAACCAAAACATACATGGAAAAAACAAGCATTTATTACCTGAAACATGATTTTAACAAGGAATTGTTAATAAGAAAGAAATAAAAGGTAATAATTAGATCATATATGGTATGAAAAATATTATTATGGTTCTGTAATATATTTATAATAAACCTATATTTATTATATAGGAGGTTCGAACATGTATGAAGGAATTCTAGACTTATAGTAAGGGATTTTTGCCACAATTTTCCATCTTTAAGAAATATGTTGTGTTATAAATATTTCTTGTTTTATGAGGTATATATAATTCAACTTGAAATATTATATCATAAATATAATTATATTAATTATATTTAAGGTTTAATTTGATTTATTATTTAGTGGGTCTTATGATTAAATATATACCAATGTTCTAAGGTTTTGATTTTAGAATATCATTTTTTATCATGATTATTTATGATTATGATTTCAATGATAAAATATTATGATATATTTATCAGTAATATCATTAATTTTATTATAAACTGGTTATTTATTGAGAATAAATGTTTCCCTTTCATTTTAATCTCTTAATATACTCATGATTCCAATTTTCTTTAAATAAAATGATATTATTTATCTATTCGATTGAAATCCCTTTTCCCTCCATGCCCATGTCTTCATAAAATATTTTAAAAATTGTTTTAATATTAATATATGGTTGTTTAAAGTAATTTTTACCCTTTTATTTATTTTATAATTTTTTTTAAAAGGAATATCATGTCATTTTACAAACAAGTCCCCTTTGGATTTTACTGAAAATGTGAAAGGTGTCTTTATTTTAACTTGTACAACATGAATGTAATTTCCCGACATCATGAATTTTTTTTAAATATCAATTTATAAGTTTCAATTATTATATTCATTGAGAATTATCTCTAAAATATTTTATAAATATTTATTTTAGAAATTTAATTTAAAAAAATATTATTTTCCTTAAGAAATGATTCAAGTGATCTTTCAAAAATATTTTCCACCTAGGATGACATCATTGATGTCACTGAAGTTTTACTAGGGATATAACCCTATGATACAATATTTATTATTCTTTTGGATGGTTTATTTTTATAATAAAAACATTTTTATGAAAACTGTTCATTTTTCTATAGGTTATACTATGATGAAATGTTTATAAAACGCATTTCTTTCCCTTGGTTCTGATATGATGAATGTTTTATGTTCTTTTGGAATAAATATATAACATTATAATTAAGAAAAATGGTTATTTTATAACTAATGATGGTGGCTACATTATAACCAAGTATGATGGTTATTGTATAACCAAGGGAGGTGGATACATTATAACCAAGGATGATTATTACATTATCACCAAGGTTGGTAGCCACATTATAACCAAGGAATGTGGTTATGTTATAAAAAAGGATGTTGGTTATGGTATAACCAAATAAAGGTGGGAATTATATCTCCCTTCAGTTCATTGCATAATGATATATTATGCTTGAACCAAACATCATGTTCACATATTTATATATAGACCCACTTTTATGTCTACAAGATTATGCGAGGGACTGATTCCATGTCCTTAAAGAAATGAGTGAACCTTTTTTTATTTATAAAAGTTCAAAATGTTATAAATTTATGTTTATTCCATAAATCTATATATTATTACAAGGTTATGCTCTCATTGATTATGTATATTGATTACTTTATGATTTATTCCTTATGAACATCCATGATTTATACCATGGATGAAGTTTCAGATCTATGATATACAAGGTATGGTTTTCAAATGTTAAACTCATGGTATCATACCCTTATGATAATGTTATTATTATGTGATCATTGATATCTCTCTTAATTACCATTACTGAGCATCTAATCTCATCCATTATTATTTATTCTTCCCCAGATTATGAAGAATGGTTTTATGTATGATAATTTCATGAAGGGTGCTACATATGAAGAACTTAGTGGGAGTTTATGTTGTTCACATATGAACCAGTTATTTATAATTCCAATTTTTTAAAGGCACTAAAACTATATGATTGTAATGTGGATCATTATGTTATGCAATGAATATTTTTTTATTAGGATATAATAACTATTCATGAGAATTATGGTTCTATAAAATTTTAAACCTTCTTGGTTTGTCCTTACATAACCAAGGAGCTCATCATCGAGTCCCAACCATGTTTTATAATTGTAAATAACATTATTCCACTTATTTCAGAATGAGATAAAAAAAAGAACAACCCGTTAACCTTTGATCAAGAGGTTACTTTAGTTTTGATGTTTCTGATCAATTTATGAGGATGGAAGTAGTGATTTAACCTATAGATCTTAATAACTTAAAATTTTATCAATTTATTACATTTGATATCCCCTTTATTTTTTAAAGGATTTAGGTATGTGGGTTTTATGAAAAAAAATATTTTTTAAATAGATTTTTGGTAATATTTTCCTAATTAGATTCCCTATTTTATTACTTCCCCTCTTCTTCTAAATGTTTTTATAGAAATTTATTTGAAATGACATGTCACTTCACTATTTTAAACCTTCACAAGTTAAATGAAATATGGTTGAATAAAGTGTTTATTAAAATAATTTAGTGTTGGACCATATACCGATTCACTTGAATAAAATTTTGTGAGCTTGTGTATGTAGTCTTAGGTTATGTACTTACCACATTGACCTAGTCACTACAATTATATGCCCATATTAGTGTCTTGTTTATAAAACCCACCTCATATGTAAATTTTTGGACATGAATTTATCATCACTTTATTTTCTCCGCTTCAGTACATTTTGAATTTTCAATCTTTTATAAATTTGATTTTATTTGGATTGAAATTATCATGATTTATAATAAAATGGTTTTATTTTATTCTATTAGTAGTGTATTAAGAAATCCTTTCTTTTTTCTTTTCATTTTCATTTATATTAGGATTTAGTGTTGTTATGATTGTATATATTTTGAGAATGGTTATAGTTTAATATTATAATAATCAAACTATCACTTTTTTATACAATTCTTTATAAAGTTATCATTGTTTTGTTGTTTTGAAAATGGATAATATTTTTTATTAAGTGAGCATGGTAAAATAGGTACAATTTTGTCCTATGAAAATTGAAACATGTTTACTATTTGGAATATAGCATGATAATTTTATGATAGGTATATTTTTTATATTCTATTTTATTTTTCCTATTATGAACTATTTAATTAGATTAACCAACCTCTAACATATTTGATTCGATGGGATAAGTTTTTGACACAAACAATTTATCACCAATTTAATTTTCCCTAAATGTGACGGGATTATAGTTCTCTAACTATATAATACACTTTCCCTTATCCATGGAATAGAGGATTCCACTTTATATACATGTTTTGAAGTGATATGTACATATGTATAACTAAATGAGTTACTGATTGGACCTACCATACTCATAAAAAATTCCCAAAATTGACTCAAATTAGGTAACACATGTATAGATTCACTAGATATAGAAAAATATGATTAATGTTTTTATGAATTTTTGTGTTGTCTCACTACTAATATACCACTTACATTTTCAGCAACCTGCTTCTATCCACATACTCTTGACTATAAAAATAATTTTTTAAAATTATATAAAATAGTAAACTTGTTTATGCATACACACATTATTCACTAATATGTTGATACACCATTAGTGGTTATCTAATAAATATTTTATGCCCATACCCTATATGAAAACTTAAAAGGATATAAAACATCCCTTTTTTTTTATTCATTTATATATAAGTATAATGATATTTTTTAGACCAACATAAATGGTAAATCATATTGTTAATGGAAGAAATATAAGTTTCCACCTCATATTTGGGGCTATTTGAGGTGGTTATATTTCATGTAATTCTGATTGCATACTCTCATTCTAGTTTTTCCAATATTTTTCCTCATTATTCTTAAAAATTCCCAAACAACTTATTCCATAAACAAGTGGGTAAATCGTTTCTCATATTACAATTTGGGGATCAAGGTTCTAGTCTATATCCACCGTGGATAAAATAGTGATCACGAGGTCAAAAAACATAGATTTGGGTTCTATACTATTTTCTATTACCATCTCACTACAAAATGGAGTTATTGAAGTATCTCGAGGTCATCTAGGATTTTATAGGTTTATAAAAGAGCTAGATCTATTGAGGTATGAGAAGTAACCCATAAAAAGGCATCGTGAAACTCTTCAAGCATGAACATCAGGTGAATAAGGTTATCCAAATAGTATACACTATAGGTCTAAGTTATTCTTTAGTTTCTTTTTCTTGAGTATTATGGAGTGAAACTTAAGACGTACATCTTGGAATCTACTCCAAGCCAATCATATTTTGATTTCATGAATCATGTTTGCTGTTGATAGATAAGCACATGTTGTATGTGATTCAATGATTTCCTGTAAATTTTATATTGTATTATAACCAATTGAGATTTATATTAATATAACCATCATTATTGTATATATATAGTATTTTTCTATAAATATTCATTTTTGAAAACTAGGTTAATTTAAATAAACTATTGGTTCCCTTATTTGAGATATGCATACTTATATTTCAAATATATAATCCCTCTCCTTTAAAGTTATATCTAATAAATAATTACATTATTTTATATTTATATTTTGATTATTCATCATGTCCCATATTTTCTACTTATATTTTGACTCATGAGAATGTTCCATGTATTTATCATATAACTTTTTATCCTGTATGATATCTATTTTTTTTGTTTAGTGGTATCCCATGAACATGCCTATGTTTTTATATATATTATCTTACTAAGATTCTAACTGAGGGTGTTCATGATAAATGTTATATTATTGATCATGTTATTTGTGTTTATATTTCTAAATATTTATGAGAATGTGACATCCATCTTGTGAGAAAGTTTATTATTTACTGTGAATTAATGTGCTATTAAATATATAGTTTAAAATAAAGTAGTCAAACATGGGAGTAATTTTTTATTGGTCATATCATTGGGAAACCTATTTTATCAGGTTTGAGTATCTACAAGGGGAAAATTATTATTATAATCTAAAATAAAATTTCTTAATGTTTTTTGGTTTCATAAATTGAATAAAGTGATTTTCTCTCACAATGATTTAAATGGTGGTGTATTTTGAAAAGTGGGATCATGTTCACTTTATAACTATTTTTTACTGTATAGTTTTGGGAATTAATAGTATTTTAAAATTGGAATATCATTTTTGAGTGTTGGACTAGGATGGGACTTGGTAAAGAATTGTTTACTATAACTTTTTTTAAAATGGGTAGGATTTTTTTATTGAAATATACAATTTATTTAGAAAATGGAATCAGAAAGAGTGTTTTAAATGATCAATCATTCAATTATGAGATAAAATGGAACATAATATATACCACTCTTTTAAATTGAATTTTTAAAATTAATGTTTTATTTTTATAAAACAAAATTTGTATAGTTTGTATACTCAAATTGGAAGGTTATAATAGATATAGTGTCTAAAATGTGGCTCAGAGAGATCCCTTATCATATCTTCTAGAATTGTTCTACTCTTTCTCTCAACATCCTGAATTATAAAATTAAATTCATTAAATAATTAATTTAGAACCATTTTCATATATATTTTATTTATTATAATTTTATTATGTTTATTCATAACTATTTAACTAAGATATAATTTTTAGTTTCTTTTTTATAGAATCACTTGTTTCATGGTTTTATGGTCGGATCACTTATGCATAATTATTGATGTTTTTTTAAAATGATACTAAAATTATAAAAGTTAAATTAAATGGTATTTAATACCTCATAAAAATTTAAATGTTTTCAAATACACATATGTGTTCTGATATAGGGATAATTAACTTAGTAAAACTACTAGTGTTAAACAACTAGTTCATTTAGGTAGTTTTACCTAACATCACAAACTCGATTAATTTTAATTAATTAATTAATATTAAAAACATCACTATAATTTAAATAAGTTATATTATAATTATTATCATCTTATCTGGCCATAATAAAATTTTTATGGCCATCCTTGAAGGTGGTTGATAAAATTAAAATGCATTGTTCATGGAGGCGGTGAACCAACCATATTTAAAACAATATTTTTGTTTAATAATATAAATAAGGGAGGTAGAAGATGGAAATTATATTAAAAAAATAAAATAAAATAATATATTTTTCACTTGGTTCATCATGTAATTTTTGATGATGGAGGTGATGATAAGGCTGACGAATAATTTAATTTAAAAGAGGTAAATTGAGAATATTACCTCTTGAATGTCGCCTACTTGAAATACTTTTTAAGGAACTTGGAATTGGTATTTTGGTAAGAAAACCAACCCTAGTATGTCAGGTAGACGTTTTTGAAGTCATTAGGATAGAAATTTGGCAATATCCATGGCTTAGAAGGTGTGAGGAGAGGGGTGGTATTTGTAAGGGGAGGAGAGGGGTATTTTTTAATATTATATTCATTAGTTTATTAATTTGGATCAGGACTAACAATAGCCTTGATTATTTTAAATATATATAGTAAATGGTACATATGAGTTCAAAATAATGGGTTCTTACATCATTCATTATTGAAAAATTCATGTCCTTATCTTTTAATGTTAAATACCGTATTTTCTGTATTTCACTATTCACAAAAAAATCAACTATTTTAGAAAAGTACCATAAATTCACCTTAATAATTATTTAATATACTGATTCCGAAAATGAAATAAATTTTATGAAAATAATTTTATAAATATGTTAAATTTAATTTTTAAATAAAATCCCCATTTATTTGAAAAATATATATTTTAATATTATAATTAATTTTTTGACCATTAGAGAAATTACGTATAGTCTCAAAAAAATTATAATATCATTATAATAAAATCTAATATTGATTTATAAATAAATTTTATAAAATTAATATTTCTTTTAAATCATTATATTTATTAAAAAAGTGTAATTAAAAAGTTTATGTTTTATAAAAATACAAACACTTAATTTATCATTTTGAAAAAATTTATTTACATGTATCATGGTATGAATATATAATATTTTTATTTTATAAGATGACTAAATATTATTTTACACTTGCATAATTGAGGTTAATATTCTAATGGTTAGGGTATAATTCTTAATGGTCATATTACCATTCTAATAGTCATATTACTATTATAGTGGTCGGATTACTATTCCAACGGTCAGATTTGTAAAGGTCATATGGGTTCTATATTTTCTATAATTAACTCATATTCTAGTCATTATTAATTCAATTATATTTTCTAATCCTAGTAATATATTTTCATTTTCCAAATGCATATTGGATTACTAACATTCTTCTTCATTTCTATAGTTCTGTTCGTCAGTGCAATTATTTTGGGGGATCAATTAGATCTAAATTTTTCTATTATTATTATTATCATCATATTTTCTATTCATTTTACGATTGTAATAATTTAAATTCATATGTCCATTTTTATTATATAAATTTAATGGTCAAATTAATATAATAAAATGTTATTGGTTTCATCTTATGGTGTATTTGATTTATACTACATTACTAAATATGAAACAATTATTTTAATAAAAAGTCCTTTGATAAAATTATAGGTTGTTATGTTCTTCCACTTATAAGAAATTTCAACATAAAAATTTAATTTATATACTATGATGAAAATAGGTTAGGGAACATACTCTTCATCACTTCCTCTAATTCCCATGTCACCTCGTCACACTTATGGTTTCCCCATAGTACATTGACTAGGTGAGTTTAATTATTGCATAGAGATTTATCTATATTGTCCATGATCTGCACTGGATGATCCTAATAATAGATATCATTTTCTAGTTGTACCACCATATAATTTAGTTCATGTGAGGTATCTTTTATGTACATCCTCAAGAGGGATGCATGGAATTCATCACGTAATTAATAAACGGTTGTGGAGAGTTCTAGTTGAAAATCCACATCTTTGATGTGATCAATAATATCAAATAGGCTGATGTACCTAGGACATAGCTTACCATTCATCTCAAATATCATTACTCTCTTCCATGGTGATATCTATAGGGAAAAATTATCTCAAACCTCAAACTCCAGGTCTCATCAATGATTTTTATCATATATCATTTTTCTACTTTTAGAAACCCTATTGTGCTATTGTATGGTCTTGAAATTTTCTATCTTTTCCTCTACCATTTCAAGTCCCAACATCTTGTGTTAACCAAATTCATCCTATCATGAAAGTGATGTTTATTTATTCCTATAAAGAGTTTCATATAGAACCATATGGATAATTGAGTGAAGACTATTAATTTAGGAGTACTTGAATAGAAGAAGATGATGATGTCATCCCCCGTTGAAGTCCATCGAGCATTATCTCAATTTATCTTCTAGTGTCTATATATTTTTATGAAATTTTTTATTAGTTTGGGGATGATAAAATATACTAATATTCAACTATTGGTTTAGATAATGTTGGATACTCTTCTGGAAAATATATGTAAATCTTGGATCTCAAATGGATACAATTGGAAGTGGTATTGAATGCAGCCTCACTACTAATCAAATGTATATCCTTTCAAGTTTATTGAGTGAGAAGTCCTCTCAAATTGAAATAAAGTGATAAGTCTTCATAAGATGATCCACTATAACCCATAGAAATTTATTTCTCCTTGATGTTTTTAGAATACTAGTGAAAAATTCCATATTGATATTTTCCAAATTCAATATTGGTATGGGTAATGGTTGTATTATCCCCCTATACTTTATTGCTTTTATCCTTCACCTACTAACATAATAATAATTTTTATGTATGTTTTTTGTTCTCCTAATTTATATTTTTTCACTAATAGTACTCTTAGAGATATCGATACATCTTTTTACTTCATGGTTAGATAGATAAGGTCGAGCTTTGTGCATCATTAAAAAACTCCTTCATTATATCAGGATTTTATGGTACATGATCTTGTGGTTAAAATATAAAAACTCCTTCATCAAATTTTAACTATAAGGAATTATCTTTTCTTATAGATTCCTCCTTCTTATAAATTTCCACATCAACATGTTGAGAATCATTTATATTACCAAAAATGGATAGTTGATCAATAATTTGTGAATGGAATGATGCTATTTCTTCCTTTATGATTCCCATGTCCACATTTTGCAAGTCTAAGAAGATTAAATACTTCTTAATTGTCATCATTGATAAGGTTACCAAATACTTTCCACTTATAGAATTTACCACTATATTTTATTTCACAGGATGGTAGTTGATTGATAATTTCTATTCCTTGATTAGATCTAACTATCTTTACTGGAACTATTAATCTCATTCTGTGTGAATTTATATTTAAGGTAGTTAAAATATGTATTTATGTCACACTTATACACATATAGATAATGCCACCATATTTTCAATGTGAAGATAACTATAACAAACTCTATATTATGTGTTAAATTGTTTTAGTCATAAAATTTTAACTCCCTTGAGGTGTAGGATATCACAATTATCATTTTACATTAGTAAAAAGCATAATCACTTAATTTAAGAATAAATATAAACCATTAAAAGTTCACCACTTATGGGTATAATAAATATCAGTGTAGTGATAAGACAATTTTTCAATTATTTATATCTCTCTTTACACTCATTAGTCTAGAAAAAAATTACACCATTACATATTGCTTAGTTATAGGTTTTGAAAAGCTTGAGAATTTTCTCACAAATAATCAGTAATATGAAACCTGTCTAAGGAAAATAAGGATGTTTATTATAGAAATTATTCTAGTATACTCCACAATTTCCTTATCTTAGATTGTTTAACTGATATCCCATTTCTTGTGATAACATTTGACAAGAATGATACATCCAGCATCCAAAAAATTCATTCACTGTACTTTTAATTGATCTTATCCTTTAAAATAATCTTTAGAATATTATTCAGATACTCAAAATCACCCTCTTTGATTTTGGAGTATATATAATTTCATCAATAAAGAGAACCAGAAATTTGTCAAGGAAATATCTAAAGAATTTATTAATTAATCCCATAAATATTTTTGAATCATTAGCGAGTCCAATGGGCATCAATATGAACATATAGTGTGCACACATTATTCAAAAGGTAGTATTGGGAATATATTACTTCTTTACCATTAATTAGTGATATCCCGACCAAAGGTCCACAATAAAGAAATACTAGACCCCATGTAGTTTATCAAAAAAGGCATCTATCTGTGGTAGAGGATACTTTTTCATTATTGCATTTTTTCTCAGTCATGATAATTAATATAGAGTTTCATTGACCCATCCTTATTTTTGAAATATAGGAACAACACACCCCATAGTGAAGAACTTAGGTGTATAAAACCCTTTTCCAAATTCTATTAAAACCAATTACTCATTTATTCCAACCCAGTGATGGCCATTCTTCAAGGATTATTATATATAGGTAGAGATCCAGGTATAAGTTCAATTGAAACTCAACCTATCAGTTATAAGGATGACCCAATAATTATTTAGGGAATACATCAGTATAATCCCTCGAAAAGTGTATGTATTTAATAATTATTCTCCCATTTTTCTCAATAATTTGAGATATATATTATTTCTTATATGGAAATAATATCCATAGTTAAAATAAAGATTCCAAAGAAGATTCATCATACTCCTTACACTACTAAAAAAATTAGAGGATGACTCGGGATGTGAAGAGTGACATCCCTCTCTTAAAATTTGTTGTTGACTTTATATAAGAACAAAAAATCCATGCACAATATAGAATCAAACTACACTAAAGGATGTAACATAATATTTTATCAAAGATTAAGTCCAAAAACATTGTCTTGGGAGGATTTATATTCTTGAGATATAATAATTTCTCTCTTCATTGTTCCTGAAGATATATCAACCCCCATGTTTTGAGATGGTGTTTGAATAATTATACAAAACATTCATGATATGAAATAATTCATTGAACAATAATAAAAAATTGTGTTCACTATACTTGTCTGAATATCAAACATACCTATCTCCACATCATTATAAGGATACACCTTATAAGTAGTGATAGAGTATGACCTTCCTTAATCTCTAGGAATTAGTGGTTTTATTCATTGATTGTATCTGTCATCCCTTGAATTATAGAATTGTTTCACATAATAAAATTTTTCCTTACAGTTGAAACATTATACTATATAATAACTATTATTCATAACCTTCTAATCCTATTTTATATTAGTGTTATTCTTCACATCCCTTCAGTATTTATTAGTGTTGTGTCCTTATTTTCTAAAAATAAAGCATATCCTAGTTTCATTCATAATATTTTTAGGATGATTCTTCCCACAATTTTTACACTTGGGAAGTTGGGTTTTCATTACCTAATGAGATTTATAGATTGATCCTACCAAAGAAAACTCTTTTAAACTTTTTATCTTCATCCCCATGAGACTAAAAAGAGTCTCCAATCTATATTTAGACCTTAAGGGAACAATAAAAAATATATTTATATCTATAAAAGTCTCAAATTTCCAAATATTTTTGTATAATCATCTTTAATATACTATATAAGAGATCCACCTTACATTCAGTTTTGATGATGAATCTGGAGGTGTACTATGAAAACATCGTGAAGATTACCTCGTACACCCTGATTGAATCATCTTACATTTGATTTAGTCTAAGTAACTCTCTATATATTTTAAGACATAGAGTAAATGGAAAATGTTTACTAAAAAATATTATCTTTAACCCTTCCCATTCCATGGAATAAAATTTATCTTTGGAATTTGTGTACTTAATAAATTTCTACCTTTGATTGACTTCCCCTTCAAGAAGATAGAGATCCAACACAAATTTTTATTGCTATGAGGATTAGAGGACAAAGAATATATTATTAATGGAGTAAATCCATTATTATATGAAGAGTGGATCGAAATATCCATTAAAGGATGGTGGACATTGTCTTATAAATGACTTGACCACAACTTTCACTTTCTTAAGAGGAGGATGGATTTCCATATGATTAATGTTATTATTCATGGAATTAGTCAGTTGATCCATTACTTCCATGAAGTTAAAAAATTATATTCTTATAAGTATAGGCATATAATTAGGGAAATAATTAAATTTACAATCATTTTGGTTATTATCATTATAACCACCCATGTTTTAGAACTGGACAAAAATCCAATGGAATTTGAATTTTTGCATTTAGTTGATGGGCCATTCTTTGAACCGATATTTAGATTGTAATTATAAGAGTTGGAACACTTAAATTTATTTTTATTATAATTGGGTAAAGACTCAATAGGTTTCTTGGGTGCTCCATTGAGTTTTGGGTGCGCCAAGCCCCATAAATCACAAGTTCGGGTGGTCTGACAGGGGCACACAATTGTTTTTGAAAATATTCGGCCCCCAACAGAAAACTGTGTGACATGTGGAAGTGTGTAGATGTGAAGCACACAGGATGTGCATGGTTCACCCAAACCATGAACCTAGAATACATGGTTATTTCCACTTAATAAATACCTAATCACTATTCATCGCATGGTTGGTGCACGATTAGACAAACCGTACAACACAACCATACGAGGTGGGTTCCTAAAGTAGTGGGAGATGCATGGTTTGTCCACATGGTTTGGCCAAACCATGTTTCCAAAATGTACGACCCAGTTTTGGGGGTCAAATTATGAAACTATCCTTAATTAGTTTAAGATTTATTTTTCTTTCTTTCTTCTCCCTCTCTAGCCACATGAGCCTCCTTCATGATGCCTTGGGTTCCTTCTCCTCCCTATTCTATGTATGGTTAGATCTCCTCTATTAAAACTCTGAATCACATGTTTTTGGTATCTATGGATCTGCATCGACACTATCTCTATTTCTTTTAAATATTTCTTCATTTAATATTATCTTGATTGAGTTATTGAGGTGTGAGATCATTTTACCTATTTTCATGGTGGATGTCCATATCGTAGATTTCATCCAAATTGGATGAAATCAAAGCTCGATATTGGATGAGTAAAAATGAGGTAGATGGTCTATGGATTTTTCCTCAATTTTCTATCATTTTATAAATAGTGTCATTGCGCTGCACGACGACCTTTGCCGCGCGATGCCTTAAAATTTGTTCCCACATACTAAATTGATCTACACACCTTGTATTACTCTTGTTGAGCCTTGTTTAGTGATTTTAGTTTGCCAATCATGATCGTATACAACACATGGGTGTGTCAGCTTATATTTCCCTTTTAGTAATTAAATGATTAAATGCCCAGAACTCCTTCTAAGCATTTAGATTAGATTATAAATAGAATTCACTGCTGTAAAAAACTTACCAATTAATGACAGTATCTCTTAAATTTCATGATAAACCTCTATTAATTGGATTTCCATGTTGGGAGGTTTCTATAAAATTCTACTTTTATGTGAATTGAGTTTAGATTTTTGAATGTGATGATTAATTGATTAAATGAATTGTTTGTTGAGTCAATAAGGTTTTCCTTATGACTTTTCCATTCCTTCTTGTTTTGAAAATCACAAACACCTTATACTTAAGGAAATATTATTATTACTCAAATAAGGAAAATTTACTTCCTTAAGGAAATTTACCTTAACCTAGATTTTCTTATACTTAGCTATTTGTTTTCCCTTAAAATCAAAAACTGGAATCACAACCAAATTGTCAGAGCCTTATAATGAAAAGTTGGAGTATTATATTTTTAGGATCTGAATCTTGGATGTGATCTATAATATAGTTTCAATCCGAATTCTGGACTCCAAACTCTGAAGCAGTTCTAATTCTAACTCTTTAGAAGTTTGACTCCGAACTCTTAAGAAGTTCGACTCCGAACTCTTTAGAAGTTCAACTCCGAACTCTTTAGAAGTTCAACTCCGAACTCTTAAGAAGTTAGACTCAGAACTCTTAAGAAGTTCGACTCCGAACTCTTTATAAGTTCGACTCCGAACTCTTAAGAAGTTCGACTCCGAACTCTTAAGAATTTCGACTCCGAACTCTTTAGAAGTTTGAATCCGAACTTTTAAGCAGTTCAACTCCGAACTCTACAGATTTAGAATCCTATTTCTGACGAAACCAGACTCTAATTTTCTATAAAATAGAATCCGAACATTTCTTAACATAGACTCCGAACTTCATTTTGGTTAGACTCCGAACCTTTGACTTGCTTAACACTCCGAACTATTAATTAGTCTTTAATTACATTTGCTTCATTCCAAAACGATTTCTTACATTCAGTTATAAAAAGTTTGTTATAAAACGATGTCATCTATTCTGTTTCTCATTAACCATTGGTTGAGTTACACATGTACATGTCCTTCCGAATTTCATGGAAAATATGACCGTTGGAAGAAGGAGCCGACTGTTGGAAATTTGCCTATAAATAGGATCTCATTTGAAAGAGCTCAGTGCTAAAAGGCTGACTGATCTTCGACTCATGTGATTACATACTTGAAGTGATTTCTAGAGAGAGAGGCTCTTATTAACTCTCAAAGCTTCATGCGACTCCGAATGTTGGTGATTACATTCGAGGGATTCCGGGGATAGGAATACATAGGTGAAGACTACCTTGAAGTTTGAGGGCTTCCTTGCTGAGGAAGACAGAGGTTGCTAACTACCTTGAAGTTGATGGCTTGCGGGGATAGCAAGACAGAGACTCCGATCTTCGTATCGAGGGCTTACCCTGGTGTGGGTAAGACAGACTTGCTTGAAAGTATAAATCAAGGTACCTTTATCCAAGGTTGAAAGTATAAATCAAGGTACCTTTACTAGTAGTTATACTACTTTTTTATATTCCGCTGCATTTTGTATTATAAGGAAAGTATAACTTTCTTATACTTCCTTACTTGTACTCTGTTTCATTTAGATTCTATACGCTTTAAGGTAGAATCTCATATTGTAATCTTTTGTTAAGTTTCAATTTCCGGAATCATATTTCCGGAACCTACTTTCGGAATCCATTTCCAAGTTTGAATTCGGTGTTAGAGGTGTTGTGAATTTGCTTAGTTTAACTTTGTTAAACTTATCCCTTTCCTTTGCTTAAGGAAAAAATTGTTATTCTTAACTAACTTTAAAGGTTCCAAAGGAATTTTTAAAGTGTAAAATTCACCCCCCTCTTGTAAATTGAGCATCTACATCACTATTTCGATCCTACATTGTTTTATAAAAAATGTCATGCATTTATAATAAAACCCCTCAAATGTGGTGTGCTGTCTTCAAAATTTCAAAGTGATTAATGGTGTTTTAAAACATACTTGGATTAATGATTTGATGTTTCTATATGATTTGATGTCATAGTGTGATATATGGAATGTTTAGTACATGGACACTGATTATCTTCTAAATTGAGTTTCCCTCCTTTTTATATAAATGTTAATTGAACCAAGGAACATCCTAAGTCCTTGGAACATTTCATAAATTGAATGGATTGAAGCACACCTATCTAAGTGACTAATGAGACATGCTCCCTCTAATAGCTTGGATTGCTTTATAAATTGGATTTTCCCAGTAGGTAAATTCCCAATTGACAATAAAACTTTCTAAGTGTCTCTTTGATCCATAACCAATGAATTAATTTCCTCATTATGTTTAGTTAAATGGAATGTATTAATATGAATGGAATATTAATTATTTATTTCCTTCCTTGATTGTATTTAGTTGTTTAATTGAAATGAAATTTAAAGGGATGAAAGGCCACATTGATCATTTCATGCTTATGTATATGCTAAAATTGAAATGTTATAACTTGTTTATAATAAGATTAATAAAGATAAATCATGATAGGTAATGCCTCATGGATTTTTTTTATAAATATGATATGAATTTATATAGGATATGGAATGATGGTAAGGTTTCTGTTGATAATTGAAATATCATGCTTCCTTATATCAGGTGCTGAGTCATGGTGTCTCGCACCAGTGATACAATTGGAAGGTGGACATGACGCACCACATCCCATGTTGAGTGTTGACATGATGGTACAATCAATACTGATTGAGTGTTGACCTTATGGCACACTAACCTTCTTGAGTGACGATCATGGCATATCCCACACATTATGTTACCCTTTTGTTAGAGCTTATAGGCTCATTCAGACTGGTTATGGAAAGTTGAGTTATGCCCCAGTCCATTCAGCACCTAGAATTCTAGGTATATTGACACTTACATCTATATATACATGGTTCATATAGGTGGATGAAATATATAACTAATATATATATATATATATAACTATTAATATATATATATAGTTATTAGACAAATATCTCTTTCTGACTGTGATATCAAGCAGGTAGAGCTGCTAAGTGTCCTTTAGGAACCTGAGTAGGATATTGTTTATTTATTCAGTTCTTTTTATCATTAATATTACCTAAACACTATTTTACTTATACTCATAGATTGGATTTAGTTGTAGAAATTGTTTTTGGTAACATACTGGGATTTATATCTCACACCCTGCATAGGCCATCATTTCACTAGGGTACCCGAGTAGAACTTATGTTCGCATGACCATGGATTATTGCTTGTGGATGTTTTTTTATACCTTGGAGTTTGGAGAATAGGACTGAGATGGAGCTCAGAATTCTCATGGTGATCACCCTTGGGGATTTTACTTCTTTTCATTATTGTGTACCATATTTTATCTTATTGAGTATTGTACTTCCACTTATTTAGATTACGTATTATCATTAGGACATTAATGAATATATTGTATATTTTTGTTGGCCATATTTTTAATTCAATTCATATTATTCTTCTACTACTCCATATTTCATTTATTACTACTTCTATTATTGAATGTTATTTATTATATGATATACCATCGTGCTACTTTGATCATGAGGGTATAGTCTCCCCACTATCACCTCCTTATACCCTTGCTACTAGTCATTAGCCTCTGACATATGGAGAGGTTCTCTTAAGGTCATGTATCCCATCGTTTCGACTACCATTTTAGTGATCAGTCAGGTCGGGACATTACAATGTGGTATAAGAGGTGGTTTTTTCTTTTATCTTACTGTTTTGAGCTGGTAGATGGGAGACTAAGAAGGTTTTAATGCTTTATAAATAGTTTTTATAGGGATTGATCATCCCATTTATGGGGAAATGTCCAAGTGGCCATGACTGGGATTATTGTTCATGCTGTTCATTATCATAGTGTATTATTATTTCACCTTGAGCAACTAGAGTACTTTTTGCTGCTTATTAATTTATGTAATTTATGGTATTTTATCCTTGTCCTATTATAGAAAGGATGAAACATTACAAGAATAATTATAGGCACATATAAATTCACATGTCACACATATTCCATTTCATGTAGTTTCATTTATAGACTGTTATTGATTTGGATTGTGTGCCTTGAGTGTTATGCCATGATTTTATAATGCTTATATGTTTATATAATGTTTATATATGTTTATTTCTCATGATAACATCTAATTTTATTTGATATATATGTAATTGGTTTCATGGGATGAATTTATTGGTTACAATTAAACAAGAATTGGTTTTCAATTGTAAAGTTCATGGGAACCTTATAAATGGTAAAAAGTTACCCATATACTTAAACCATATCTAAGCTTTGTTTATAATTAGATACCATTTTTAGAATGTAAAATATTATAAAGTTTAAAGGTTTAAGTGAATTGGTAGAAATTAATGGGAGCCAAATGAAAACCTATAAAGTGTATGGATGCTTTATGGATTGGTAGATGGAAACCCATATAACTAAACCATTATATATGATCATGGTATATATTTTTTTACGAAAATAATGTAAAAGATGCTTAATTTTAATTTGGAATGAATTAAATGCCTTATAAAGTCTTGTACCTTTATTACTCGGGCATAATGAATATGGATAAGTTCTTAATGCACAAATGGACTTAAGTAGGTTATTTGGGGTATGTTTCTTATAAGACAACCCGCTACGACTGTTTTAGAGTTTAATAATTAAGAAACTTATATTGGGTTACATTTTGATGAACCTAGGATATCTTAGTGTGCCCATTTTAGGTTGTCATATATTTTACAACCCAAAAAAATTTATTTGATAAATTTCCTAATTATGATGAGATGTCAGTAAAATGGTTAATATTTTAAAAGTAATTTTGATAAGACTTTACTGTTATGCCTTAGTGTTTTGTTTTAAATATTTAAAATTTTTAACAACAGAATATGAACTAATGTAATGACTTAAAATTAAACTTAAAGTGGTGTACTTTGTTTAAACCCTCATTTAAGGGAAGTTAAATATCTATTAGAGTTTCCTTGGAATGAGAACATGAGAATTTTATGTAGGCATCCTTTTATTTTTAGAAAGGGATTAGATAATAGGATCTTAAGCCTAGTGAATTTAGTTTTGTGGGACCTATTGATGGGGTCAACTATTTTTCTTTTGTAATGGGATAGCCTAAGGTAGGTAAAACCCTTAGAGATTAAATTCCTTACTAAATCTATGAGTTTTCTATTGCATGGTTCCATTGTCCCTAGTAAGACTTTTAACTTCTAAAAGACATCCTTGTATAGATGGGTGGTTATTGTAACCTTGAACCTTTTTATGGGTATGAGCACTAGTTTTGTGCTATGTTTTTATAGGTTATACATGCCTAGGAAATGTTCGACCATTTAGTAGGTCTTGTGACCCTTTTCTTTTTTCCTTGGGTAACTCAAGAGGTCGTCAGTCTACTTTGCAGTCATATAAGATTGAATGAATTGCGCTAGTTTCCTATAAAGGACACCTAATACTAGAATGCATAGGGAGGATATCTTATGGATAGTATTGAGGGAGTGACTTCTTTCTTCTAAGATCTACATGTGGTATTCATGGATATACTTAGTACCATCGAGTTTCTAAATGATGTAACAAACCTATTGAGTTCGGTGTAATTGTTGAGCTTCGTGCTATTATGTATGTTCTCAGGTCATATCAGTAGTAGAGTAACCTACGATATAAAGGAAGTAATTAATCCCAATGCTGTAGATGAATTCTAGAGGACCAGGTATTTTGGTATTCTGGTTAGCTTGGTTTTTGTTTTCATGCTAAATGCCTTGATGTTGTGAGTATGAATCGAAGGAGTGACACACATATGTTTAAGGTGGTTTTGATCTAGCACACATATGAGTGGCTGGTCTATCTATCCTATTTGATGACCATGATTCTCCTAAGGTGGGAAGCATCATGTCGGTTTTGGTGAATATGTATCCTTCCAAGTAGAAGGAACACAACTGAAGAGGACCATTTAGAAATGGTTGATATTTCTTGAATTCCCTTGAGGATGATGAGTTTTGAATCATGTAAATGATTACTTGAAATCATTATGATGATGTGGTTGGTTGTGTATGAAACCCCTGAGACACAACTTTGGTTTTTAATGGACATCAGTGGTTATGTCGAGCGATCCTGGGATGCCTCGGGTGGTAAAGGCTTGTGATTGGTTAATGAAGATGCGTTGGTAGGTGAATCTGAGATTCTTTCAAGAGGTTAACCAATAATTGTTTGACCATTATTCTTTTAGTTTTATTGGTTGGTTGGAAAATGTTCAAATCCTCTTAGTTTACTTTTCTGAAAGAGATGAGCATACCGCTTATCTTGACGTCGTTCTTGATGCACTAACAGAGCATCAGTCTTACGCCCCACTAAAGTTATATAATATTTTGGTATTGATAAGTGTTATCTATCAGAGTTGATCATTAGACAATTGATTTTTATCAAGACATGGTTAGTTCATATTGATACTCAAGTTTCTTTGTAGGAACACCTTGAACGAGCTCTTAAACACTAGCTATTTCCTTTGACTTGATCTCCAGGCGGATGTCAATCTAGGCTCAGTTGATGATATAATTTAGATATTTTGGACTTGTAACAATGCATTTTTGTAAATTTGGAGTATGGAATACCTTGAGTTAGTTACTTAGACTATATTTCATTGAATCCGAGGTTATCCCAGACTTGTTTTCAGGCTCAGAGGTGAAGTTTAATGCGTGATGATTCCAATGGGATGTATATGAGTTATACCCTTGTTCATGCTAAGGCATGGTGACTTGAATTTTTAGGTGATTCTTTGATCATATAATATCACTGTAAGTTAGGTATAGGATTCAATGAGCGTACTTGTTGTAAACATGAAATGGTTTGGAAGAGGGAATTTCAGATCAGTTTGAAATGCATCAGTAGTCTAAGCCAGGCATCTTCAAGAAATTTCATCAAAAGGTGGATAGACTTTTTATTCCTCTTGTTCATTATATGCAGTTGAAAATAACCATATTAAAGAAAACTGTTTGGTTTAAAGAGGGTGTGGTGTAAAGGGTCAGTTAGGTCATTCAGAAAATCTTGCACAACCAGTTTTAGTTAGGTCGATCGATATTTGAACATTTATTTATAGTGAGGTCCTTATTATGTCCTCAGTAGTAATAGGGTTCACCTAGTTAAGGAAATCACATCAATTGAATTGTTTTAATGCTTAGGGAATGCTTCGTGGACAATTCTAATAGTGGAGGCCTCATGGTTTGGAATTGGACCCTTATGATATTAAAGCCTAAGGTGGGGATCACCTTTGGACAACTGTTTAATGAGATGAAGAAATGATTTTATATCTTGCTAAACTGGTTCAGGTATGATCCATTTCAATGTTTCTTTTAAAAAACAAGTGTTTTCTCAAGTTTTGTTGGATTTAGTGTCATATTCTTAATTGATGTTTGGTGGTGTGTTGGGCATTTGGGAACACAACACGACCATTTTAATAGGAATTAATTACCCTTGTTGGTAGGGTGATGTTTTCATTATCCACCAAGGATTCTTGAGGATGAGAAGTTCTATAGTGGGGAGATTTTAATGACCTGTGTTTTAGAACTGGAAGAAAATCCAAAGGAATTTAAATTTTTGCATTTAGTGGACAATCTATTATTTGAAACAATATTTTGAACATAATTGTGAGATATGGAACACTTCAATGTGTTGTTTTTAGACCTGGATAATGGCCCAAGATGTTTTTAGGTGCTCTGTTGAGTTTCAAGAGTGTTGGGCCCCAAAAATCATAAGTTTGGGTGGTATGATAGGTGTGCATGGTTTGTATGAAATTGTGTGTCCCCTAGTAGAAAACATGCAAATAATGGAGGTGTAAAGATGTGAAGTGCACATACTACACAATTTTTACCCAAACTATGTACCTTTCCTTCACGGTTAATGGAAAATAGGTAGTACATAAGAACTATTAATCGCATAGTAGATGCATGGTTAGGAAAAATCTACAGGAAAACTGTGCAAGGTGAGTTCCTTTGGTAGTGGGAGCCGCATGGTTGGCACACAGTTTGGACAAACTATGCGGCCAAAACACACAACTCGATTTTGAGGGTGAAATTATGAAATTTACCTTAATGATTTTATGTTTTATTTTTCTTTATTTCTTCTCCCTCTTTAGTTACGTGAGCCTCCTCCAAGGTGACTTGGGTTCCTCCTCCTTCCTATTCTAGGCCGGGATAGATCTACTCCATTCGAATAGAAAATTGAACTTCATTGATATCTATGGATCTGCATTGGTAATATCTTGATTTCTTTTGAATCTTTATTCATTTAATATTCTCTCAATTGAGTTATCAAGGTGATAATTCATTTTCCCTATTTTATGGGTGGATGTTTGTTTCTTATATTTATTCTAAATAGGACCAAATAAAAGCTTGATATTGTATGAGTTAATCATCCTAAGAATGAGGTACGTCATCTTCATATTTTCTATCAAGTTTCTATCATTTTATAAATAGAGTTTTTGTGCTTCACACCAACCTTTTCTGAATGATGCCTTAAAATTGGTTCGCTCATATTAAATTGATCTACACAACTTGTATTACTCCCGTTGATCCTTGTTTAGTGATTTGAGGTTGTTAATCTTGATCGCGGACACCCCATGGGTGTGCTGACTTATTTTTACCTTTCTTTAATTAAATGATTAAATTCACAAAAATTCTTCTAAGAATTCACATTGGAGTATAAATGGAATTTTCCATTATAGGAAGTTTCCCAATTATTGATAGCATCTCTTAAATGCCATGTTCAACCTTTATGAATTGGATTTCTATGCTGGGTGGTTTCTATAAAATTCTTCTTTGATGGGAATTGAGTTTAGATTTTTGAATGTGAATCTTAATTGATTAAATGAATTTTTTTATAAATAATGTCACGATTTTATAATAAAACCCCTCCAATGAGGTGTGTTGCTTCGAAATTACAAAGTGATGAGTAGTGTTTTAAACCATGACTGGTTTAATGCTTTGATGTTTCTCTATTATTTGACATCATAATGTGATATAAATCATGTTTAGTACATGGCCACTTATTATTTTCTAAATGGAGTTTCCTTCCTTTTTATATAAATTTTCAGTGAACCAAGGCACATCCTAAGTGATTGAACCATTTCATAAATTGAATGGATTAAACCACACCTATCTAAGAGACTAATGATCCAAACTCATTATAAGAGCTTGTCTTACTTTATAAATGGGATTTTTCCCTATAGGTAAATTCTTAATTGACTATGACACCTTATAAGTGTCTCTTTGAGCCATAATAAATGAATCACCTTGTTATGATTAGTTAAATGACATGTATTAATATGGAATGACATGTTCATGATGTCTTGACTTTATTGTGTGTATTTAGTGGTTTAATTGAAATGAAATGTAAAGAGATACGAGGCCATGATGACCATTTCATTCTTACATACATGATATAATTGAAATGTTATGCATTTTTTATAATGGGATTAATATAGATAAAGAAAGAATGGTAATGCCTCATGGATTTTTTTATAAATATGATATGCCTTGATATAGGCTATGAAACGATGTTAAGGGATCTGTTGATCATGTAGGTATCATGCTCCCTTACATAAGGCATGGAGTCATGGTGTCTTGCACTAATCATACTATTGGATGGTGGTTATGGCACACCACATCCCTTTTTGAGTGTTGAAATAGTGGCACACTCACTACTGACTGAGTGTTGTCATGACATCACACTCACCATCTCAAGTGAAGAGCACGACATATCCCACTAAATATGAGATGTAGGGAATGCGCCCATTTTTTGGATATTTTAGTCTCATTCATATTGGTTATGGAAGACTGAGTTACGTCCCAGTCTAGCCAGCACCTAGTATTCTAGGTATATGGCCACTTATGTCTGTACGTACTTGGTTCATATAGGTGGATGTAATATATAAGTAACTATATATATAACTATTAATATATATATATAGTTATTGTACATACATATCTCTATGGCTGTGAGATGATGCAGGAAGAGTCACTAGGTGTCCTTTAGGAACCCGAGTAGGCTGTTGTTTAATTATGCAATTATGTTTATAATTAATATTACCTACACACTGTTTTACTTATACACATAGAATAGATTCAATTGTAGACACCTTGGGTGGTAACCTACTAGGATTTATATCTCACACCCTTTTGGGCATCCATTACACTGGGGTACCTGAGTAGGCCTTATGTTCATAGGACCAAAAATTATTTCTTGTGAATGTTTGCTTGTACTTGGGAGTAAGGAGAACATGACCGATCTGGATCTTAGGATACATGTGGAGATCTCCCTTGGTGATTTTACTTATTTTACTTATTGTGTACCATATTTTATCTGGTTGACTGCTATATGTCTATTGCTTTAGGTTATGTATCGTTATCAGGACATGCCTGCATCTATTTTATATTAGTGTTTTCTATCTTTTAAATTTATTTTATATTATTCTTCCACTGCTCGGACATTCATTTATTACTGCTTCTTCTATTGTCTGTTATTTATTATCTGATATACTTATACACTACTATGATCATTAGGGTATAATATCTCCACTATCACATTATTAGACCCTCACTACTAGTCAGAAGCCTCTGGCGTATAGGGAGGCGTGATTAAGGCCCTGTGACCTACCAATCCAGCTATCGATTTAGTGGTGGTCAGTCAGGCCGGGACATTATAGGAATTATTCCTCCTATTTCCCACCACTAACAAAAATAACTATATAAGATGATAAAAATAAAACTAAAAATTATATAAAAAGGAAACTATGAACATATAAATAATATATTATAAATGAAAGTATATCCTAACTTATGTGTATCTAGGTTTCAATCTAGGTTATACATGGTAATTTTCCTATTAGTTTTTCCAAACTAATAGTTTATTCAAGTCATAATTTTTCATAAAGAGTTTGTGAGTTTTACAAAACATATCTTACATGAGTGTCAAACTTAGTGTGCATCAATGCCTCTTTTTCATACACCATGTGATGATCGAGTCAATTCCCAATGAACCATTTTTTGATTTATTATCCCCATGTAACACTATGTGAGAGACACATCCAATTGTATTATATAGAAAAGTATTTAATTACATGGAAACTAATCGATATACACATCACCAAAATTTCAAGATATTCTCATATTATTAGTCTTATCCCTAGGGTTATCAGAAACTATTCTAGTCCTAATACTCAAAAATAAATAAATCATCCTATGATACCAACTATAGTGAAATAAACCTTTTAAACATATTATTAAATTATTTTTCACATAAATATCCATTAAATAAAACTGAATGATCAAAAGGCATAATTACTTTAAAATACTAGGTTCATAATATATCAGGGTGAGAATAAAATAAAATTATTTTATGGTAATATTTATAGTGAGATTCTATATCCATTTGAGCTCCTAAAATTGGATAGGATAACCTGGGTAATACATTAATAAATGGGGGTGATCTAAAAATCATAGTAAGGGAATGAAAATAATAATGAATCATAACATGAGAGTCAAATGAGATAAAATTATATCATAAAAGAGAAGTCTCATGAATAATCATGTGGGAGCATAACATAATGAACATAATATCATAAGATCATTGAAACATTAGAAGGTGGAATCAATATAAAACATGAAACAAGAATAACACAAGGCTAACTACAAAGACAACATCACATGGTGAATGGTGTCCCATTATGGACCGGGTTCACTCACTAATCTTGTTCAAAATGTCTGATGACACAAACACATTACCCAAATGCATCAGTACATTATCTTGGATCACCTATCATAACTTGTATATGATTATGTTTTCCAAAAAATTAAATCAATCATTATTCATAAACATATTAATTTCCCATGGAATGAAATGGATTGTATAATTGTTCCTCATATCATAATCGAAGGTGATTTTATAAAAAAGTCATTTGAGAAATGAATTTAAGGCATGTATTTCCCATAAAAAGGAAGATATAATAAGATAGTTATATATTTGAGAGAGATATATACATAATTTAGAATAATTAAAAATCATAAAATAGGGATAAAAAGTGTACTAGAGAGAGAAAGGTCATAACCCAAATAAAAAGGGTAGTTTGAAGAGATCCCTTAACTTATGTTCAAGAATCACTAAGTACTTTCACTTAACGTCTTATATAATCAAATTAAAATAAATTATAAATTAATTTAGAAACTTTTTCATATATATTTAATTTATTAACATTTTATTATATTAAATTATAACAATTTCACTAATATATAATGTTTAATTTCTCTTTTTTGAGAGCATTTGTTTCAGGGTTCCATGGTCAGATCATTGGTTTTTACATATTGATGTTCTTTTAAAATGAGAAAAAAATTATAGAAGTAAAATTAAATGGTATTAATGAACTTCAATAAATTTAAATGGTTCAAAAAACCCATATGTGTTGAGATATAGGTATGAATCCCTTAATAATCAGGATATTGTTAAATGGTTAGTTCACTTATGTTGTTTTACCAACCATCACAAAAATGATTTTTTTATTTAATTAAATGACAATTAAAAAATTATATAAATATAATTAAGTTATATTATAATTATTATCATATTATATAATCATAATTATGTTATTATGACAGGATGTCGAAGCGGTGGATAACAAATAATTCTGTTGTTATTTGAGGCTGTGAACCATCCATATTGTTTACAATATTTTAATTTTAGAATCTCATATTGGTAGAGTAGGATATGGATATTCCATTATTTTTTTTGGTATATTTATGATACTAGGGTTATCATATCATTTTGGATGAGGGATGTGAGGATAAGGTATAAAATTTAAAATAGGTAAATTGAGAATATAACCTCTTAAATGTCTACTCATAGAAATACTCTTTAAGGAACTTGGAATTAGTCTTTTAATGAGATTAATAGTACTAGGATGCATGGTCGAGGTTTGGAAAGATAGTTTTTTATATTTTTGTCAAGCTTTAAGTCTTGGAATGTGCGAGGAGAAGGGGTGGTGAGGGGTGTAATTTATAAGGAATGGATATGAGTGTTTTTTGTATATTTTATTAATTAGTTTATTATTTTGATCAATACAACTAATATTATTGATTATTTTGACTATATATAAAAAATGGTGTATTTTAGATCAAAATAATGGGTTCTAACATCATGCATGACTCAAAAATTCATGTTTTTAGATTATAAAGTTAAATACTGTATTTTACCGTATTTTATTATTCATAAAAATTTCAACTATTTTAAAAAAATATTCAAAATTCACCATAATAATTTTTGGAAATTCAGATAAAAGAATTAAATTAATTTTATGAAAATAATTTTATAATTATGAAAAATTTATTTTTTAATTAAATACTCATTTATTTGAAAAATTCAATTTTAATATTATAATTGATTTTTTGACCCTTTGAAAAATTAATTATGGTCTTTTAAAATTATCTTATCATTATAATACAACATAATATGGATTTATAAATTAAATTTTATAAATATAATATTTATTTTAAATCATTATATTTATTTTAAAAGTGAAATTAAAATATTTATGTTTTATAAAATTACAAACACCTAATTTATAATTTTAAAATGCTTATTGACTTGAATCATGGTCTAAATATATAATATTTTTATTTTATAAGATACATAAATATTATTTTACAGTTACATCACTGAGGTTACTAATCTAATGGTCATGTTACTATTTATAATGGTTGAATTACTATTCCAACAGTCAGATTATAATTCCAATTATTAGATTTTTAATAGTCATATGGGTTCCTTACATTCTATAAATTCTTCATATTTTATTCACACTACTAAATTCCATTTTCCCCTTAAAAGTATATATATTTTCATTTTAAAAATTCATATTGGATTACTAACATTCTACTTCATTTCTACATTTTTTTTCTTTAGTGCTATTATTTTGAGAAATATAGCAGATGCATTTTTTCCTATTATTATAATTATATTATTTTCTATTTCATATCCAATTGAAACACTTTGAATTATTATGTACATTTTTATTCTCTAAATGAAATGTTCAAAATAATATAATTTTTTTTTGGTTTTATCATGTGGTGCATGTAGTTTATATTAAATTGATAAATATTACTCAATTATTATAATGGAAATTCCATTGATAAAATTCTGGGACATTATGGGTTTCTATGAATATTTGATTCTAGTTGAAGGGTTAATTTTTATTCAATGATTTATTAATAGATTTGTGTGATTGAATATGAGTTATAAGGTATTTTTGGATGATGTTTAGGTATCATTAATATTTTTAGTGGTTTGGGGAGCCAATAAAGGGGTGTTAACTAAAGGTTACACCTATTTATGAAACCAAGTGCCTGTTATCCCTAATAGTGGATTAGGTGACTCAGGGGTACAACATAGTACCTAGTGGTACCTGAACAAGTACCCAATAGACTTTTGGGGAGTTTTTTTGGGGGGGGGGGTTGGAATTTCCACCTTTCTTATATTATCTCTTATTATTCCTTCACTTCAAAGTTCTTTCCTTACCAAACAAAGAGATCCATCCCATGAACCCTTGGATTCTCCCTCTATCCCTCTTATACCCCTAGATTATGGTTTATCCAAGGATATTATTCACTTCTAAATATAATATCAATCCTTTCCCTCCTCTCATCTTTTTTTCTCATCATTCCTAATTTTCTTTATGGTGGTTATGGATTCTAGAGTGAATTATACTAGAAAATATTATAATTCATCCTAGAATTTTGGGTTTGGTATCACATATTTGAATAAGGTTTGTGTGGGTTTTTTTATCATTTATCATCATTTTCATTAATGGTTAATGAGATATGGTTTTGATATTATTTTTCCAATTTATTTGGATCAATTTATTGATATTTTTAGGTATTAGGGATGCTATGTTTTTTTTAGAAAATTTATAGGGAAAACCACAATATTATTTTCTTTTATTTTATAGATATTTAATTGTGGTGTTTTTGTGTCTTCATACCTTTAGATAAATAATTGGGTTTTAATGGTTGTAACATCCTGACTCGGGTGTCACATACCGATGCCTCGAGTCGATTGGTTATATGATCTCAGGCATGCCTCCCCATATGCTAGAGGCTACCAATTATCATTAAGTGTATAATATAGATATATCATGGGGAGACTATACACTATTTATTAAGGTATCTCAATAGTATAAATAAATAAAGAATATCTAACTGATAATAAACAATAACCAGAATATTATAATAACCAATACAGACTAGTATCACATGATAATCCAAAATAGGAAAACAATATCCAAACTAAATAATTAGACATTTCATTCCATATATGTGTCAAATGTTAAATGAAAAACTAAAAATAATGATACTAAAAACTCCCAAGTGGTTCCCAACATCATGTCTGGTTCCCTTATCCAAGCTCTATCCCAATATCAACCATATAATATAGGGCTCTTTCCCTTATCTTATCCTGCAAATATGAAGGCTATTTGGGTAATGATTAAGAAGATGGAGTAATGTGTGAGTAAAACTCATTAGTCCACCACAAATTGATTCTATATCAATTTACAATCTATAAAAGTGTATTCATTAGTATAAATAATAATGTACAATAAATAAAGTAAATAGTTTTTACATTTTATTATTCTTTAATTAACCACATAATTCCCTGAGTTCACGGTAACACCAGAACCATAAATAAATGCTTCAACCCATGTCAGTGTTTAAACCATACCAAAATGGGATATCATATTTTATTCCATCATGATATTTCATTAATAAAATCATTTCAATTTCACATTCAAACAATGGGGTCCTAGAGTAGCAGTCTGGCACCCCGTGGGTATTTGGTGGAGAAGTCCCTATCCCACAACTCATTGATCATATATATATATATATATATAATATTGGGGGCCTATAGCGGTAGTTTGGAACCCCATGGGTATTTGGAGCAGTAGTCCCTATCCCACAACTCAGTCACATATATCACATCACATGGTTTTATATTTCCAACCATTTAACAATCAAGTAAACATTAAAAAACACAATTTCCATCTTATATACACACCCCAAGGGTGGTTACTAGTTTAAAAATTTACATTAATTAACCAATTTCATAATTTAATAAAAAAATTCATAAATTAAATGTATCACAATTTCAATCATATCGTCACACCCCATGGGTCGCTATCAAATTCATAACTCATTAATCAATCAAATTAAATATTCCATTACTCATCAAATTTCATAACCATATGTTGTAAAAATATCATAATCACATTATTCCATAAATTCAATGATTCCATTAATAAATTAACTAACTAATTAATCTAATTAAAGACATGATTTCCAAACATTGAAATTGAAATTTTATAGTTAAATACACTCAATTATAATCAATACTATGGGATTTGAAAATTAGACCACCTACCTAAAGGTCATTGATGGATGTTCACCAAACCAAAAACTCCCAAATTGATTATAAACATTCAAGATCACAATGGTGTGGAAGATTTCAGACCAAAACCTACAATCAAGATCAAATAGAACACAACTATAAAAAAAAAGATCTAAACCCAAATCTAACATAGGATAAAAGATTCATCTTCATTCAGAAAGATATATGAGGGATAGAGGAAACTAAATTGGGATGGAATAACTTACTAAAAAGGAGTTGAGCCTTCAAATGGATCATTGATTAAATAATAATGGGGTTTGAGGATCCTTTGAATCTTATCAAGAATCTTCAAAAATCATAGGAATAGGTTTAGGGTCATGTGGAGGAGAATAAGGGTTAATACCAGGGGGTTCAGGAATTTTTTATAAATTTTTAGAGAAATAAACTCACACACATGGTTTCCTAGGTATGAGCATAGTTTGAAAAATCGTGCACCTCTATTTAGGGGTCACATAGTTACTCCTAAGTGGCACACAGTTTGGAAAAACATGCACCAACCATGGACTGAACCTTTTTCTTCTATAATTCACCAATCGCACCTGAAACATCCCTTAAGTAAAACCCAACCAAGATATACTAAAACAAAGGTAAAATAGTACATGTACATGAGAATGATACATATTTAGAAATGGTCAGGATATTACAATCTCCCCACCTTATAACATCTCATCCTCAATTTATACTCCCATGAATATCTAAGATTTTGAGGTAAAAAGACCAGGCCATTGAGCCCACATATATTCTTTTTATCTCTTCCACGTTTCCTCCTTAATGTCTACATGCTACCATAATACTCAAACTATTGACACAGTATTTTACCACAACACTTTCTTACTATGATCCATAATACGAATCAGATGCTCCTTAAAGGACACATTGTTCTCAAGCAAAACATCATCAAAATCAATCACATGATAAGTGTCAATGTGATAATACTGAAGCTGTGGTACATGAAAAACATCATGCATAACACCATACCTCAATAAAAGATCCAATAGGTATGCCACCGAACCAATTCTATCCACAATATCAAATGGTCCAACAAATCTAGGTGCCAAATTTCACTACCTATATATCCTACAGTGACCCAATCTAGGCGACACCTAAAGGAATATACAATCACCCTATCTACCCTGATCCATAGCCATAAATTTCCAAATCAGCCCAACCCGCTCTGACATATCCTTCAGGAGACTCGATCCCAACAACTTTGACTCACTTACCTCTATCTAACATATAGGTGATCTGTATGAAATACCATAAAGAGACTCATACAGTTACATCTAAATAGATTCCTAATAACTGTTATTATAGGTGAACTCAAGGAGTTATAGGTGATTCTCCCAAGACCCACCAAATTCAAGAACACATGCACCTATAATATTATCCAAAACCTAAAAAATACATTTTTACTTCCCATATTTTTGTGGGTGGAAATACATACTAAGAAATACCTAGGTACCAAGCACCTTTTAAAAGCCTTTCTATAAGTTAAAATTCAAATTTGAGTAAAGGTATGAAACTATACTTCGTGGGACCCCATATATATGGACTATCTCTTGAACATACATGTCCCCAAACTGATTCACTGAAAAAGTCTCCTAGATAGGTAAGATATACGCTACTCAATTACTCCAAAATCACCTAAATAGAATCATTATTTGGAATAATCCTCAGGAGGCCCACCAAGAAATTTATGATAAAGTTATCCCACTTCCATTCCAGAATGGAAAAAAATTGTATTAAACCACCAAGTCATTGATTCTCATCCTTCACCTGTTGACAGGTGTAACATCATATTAGGAACATTGGAATCTCTTTTTTCATGCATGGAAACCAATACTGTTGACATAGGTCATGATACATTTTGGTCAAACCTGAATGCACTACCAACTTTGAGGCATGAAATTCACACATCAGATCCTCTTGTTGGGACAAATTTTTGTATAACTTTTATTTTTTATCAAAAGGTGTCAATAATGGTCAAAATGAAGAAGGAAATACAAATTTATTGGTGATTTATTGAAGTGAAGATGCCTGGAGAATTGTTATGGATTCATATTACTTGATTCCATGCTTGGGAAATTCTCCATGTTGATCAATTCAGACGATTGATGCACTGAACTCAATTTCAATGAACTTGTATCATAGGTGATAAATTATCTACAACATTGAAGTATCATCCATTTGAGTATGATTGAAGTATTTTTTGGAATTATTATTCCATAAAAAATAAGAATAAGAAGATTTGTGATGATTAAGATAAGAAGTGTGGAAGAGGCTTGGAGTTCTATATTTGAAGGTGGCCATGTATATTTGAAATACCAAGTGTCCATGCATTGTGTACAATGTTTTTATGGGATTACTTGGACAACACTCAAGAAAGACATGGCTAGATAGAACCTAGCGCATGTGGGACACAAGGTCAACCGCATTGAGGGAACTAGCCCTGGCCAGCTCGAATGTCACGAACAAAATCGGGTCAAACTTGAACCGGTCAACCAAGTCAGCCCGCGAAAAGGCCCAAGAGGTGTTCCCGATCCTCCCAGGCTGGAAAAAGTTCCATGGGAATCAATAAAGTGACTATGGGGAAGATTTAACCCAATATAAATAAACATAAGTTGTAGAATAATAAAAAAGCATCCCTAAAAATAAATAAACTAAACAAAACACTAAGAAAGAACTGAAAATTAAAACTAACCATACCTAATGACCACTACAACTCCATGTGACCCCGTGGGTCACTCTCTGATCCCAAGAATCAACATTGCCCATGGAAATCGAGATCAAGCTGAAACTTTCACCTGGGACTAAAAACACGAATAAAGTATATGAATGAGTATTAAAACTCAGCAGGCGTGCTCAAGTAATCTATTCCAAAATGCGTTTCATTTAAACAAAAGAATCATCTATTTTTGGTTTGAACTAGAATATATAAAAGTAAGTTTATATAAATATTTTACTTAAAAACAATGTAAAAACCATTGACCTCATTTATTTTCAAAACTAAATTCTATTCATTAGTGCCAATAGAATTTTAAAAAGGAAAGTGGTTTTTATATTTTCTGATTTGTACAGAGAGAATAAGACACTTTCATTTGAAAATCATTTTAGAAAAACTACTTAAAATCATCTCACCACTTTCCAAGAAAAAAAATACATAAAAATTCACAATATTATGTACAAAACAATGAAAATCTAGATACACATACAAGCATAATATTCATCACTGTGAGCAATAGAAATACAAATAGACATGGGTTGAACATGGGAGCTTGTGAAAAATCCAGAATGTACTATACGTTTGACTTATCCTGAAGGCATTCCTACTCTCAATAAATTCATAATTCTCTAATTCCCAACCATTGCCCCACTTTTCCTGGCCGAGAGGCCCAATATCATAGCAATAAAAATAACAAAACATCTCTCTTCTATGGGACACTATCTAGTGTGTAATCTAAACTAGTGTAGAAATCATTCACAGAAAATTCACTTATTATGCCAGTTCCCCATGTCATCACATGTAATAAAAAGGGTGAGTCAACTGATGCCAACTAAGCATCAAATCACATGCATATAATAATAATTTAGACAACATGCATAACCCAAGTCACCACATGGAAAAACTTATTTCCCTTTTAACAATTCAAACACAAGGGAGCCACTTGGCATGGGCTTCCTTCCACATTCAATGTATCCAATGCAAGATCATTATCTAGGAAGAGTTTTCTACAAAACTATTTATTTTTAAAGTTACAAACGATCTTTAAAAACCCTTCTAGAAACCACCCATTTTTAAAAGAAACAAACACCTTTGCATCACAAGTAATTTTTTTTTCAAACATCCAAATGTACCCCACATTCACCAAGATCCAAACGAGCCTTAAAAAATCATTTAACACTAAATCATTTCCAAAAGAAGCAACACATTCCATTACTTTGAAAAAAAAACACACCTGGAAACCCATTTAAGAAACTAAAGTCACCACTTTAAATCTAAAGCGCATTTATAAGGTCCAAATGGGAATTTTATCGAACACTTAATAAGAACATTTAATAAAAAAACTTAATGAAATTCAAATATAAAGGCTCTTACTTTATTTCACAACAAGAAATTATTCTAAAATCCCTAAATTACTAACAAGAATTAAATAAAAGTTAAAAAACAAGAAATCAATAATTCATTAATTAAATGGCTAGGTCATAGGGAAACCTACCTCAAAATGGAGTGGACCAAGATGAACAATAGTGATAATGTTTAATAACAAAATAGATTAAAAAATAATTTTAATAATAATATTGCATGATGAAAAAATTAGCAATTTTATTTTTCACCTAAAATAGAAATATTAAAATTCTTAATGACCATAAATATTTTAAACGACACAATAAATTAAAATTTATTTATTCACTTTAATTATTTGAAGACAAAATGGCCAAGCAGTTTCCTAGGAGAAGCCGCGGGACATCGTGCTTTGCCCATGCTTCCAACGACGTCAAACCCAAAACACACACTTTTTAATATAAAATCAAAATTTTTATTCGGGGCTCACCCAAGACCCCAGAAAAAAATTATTTAAGGCATAAAATAATTAAATAAATTAAACACATAGGTTGGGGTGTGACAATTCTCCCCACTATAACTCTTTCTGCCCCCAGAAAGCCACAACACTATCCATCCAATTGATCAACACTTAAGGATTCCATATCAACATGATCCAACCTCTTAAACCAAGGAAATTTCATCGACCACCAATGTTACTCAACCTCATTGCCTGAAATAGATTACTAATAGAGTGGAGGATTGAATGAACTATCCACCATAATAAATAAACTAGAATCAGATAACAACTTAAGAGAAAACCCAAAGAGACTCACGGTGGGTCTCCCCACCATAAAGAAACAACCTATAAACAGCCACACGGAAAAACCGACTTAGGCCTGATCCGGGCCTTACTCAAGCTTGAAAGAACATAGTAAGAACATTTAATCCATTCACTCCCACCTGAAAAAGATAGGAGTTGAATATAAAACTCTGCAAGAACTAAAAACCCTAACCCCATGGGTGGTGAGGGAGGGACTAATGATTAGAGTAATGAAACTATGATAGAAAACTACTCATGACTCACCACTTCGAGATGGAAACAAACCAAAGCCGCAACTGATTCACATAGGTGGTTCGTGCAAGGCCACTGACTCGTAACTCACATCCAAAAAGTTACAATTACTAGAATTGCATGAGGGGTAAGTCCATCATGATTTTTATGACCAGAGGAAATTCATAACAATGGAGAAGCCTCAAATAATTCTAAAACTATCTCTCTGCAATGATAGAGGAACAACATTAACCATGATCCATAAAATTCCCCTAGGGTTCCTGAATACGTGCAGGCTTCACTCTGGGGCCTTTTAGATGGAGCTCTAATGGATGAAGCATCTTCTGCCTCGTAGTCAGGTTCTGATAATCCTAATAAGAAACATACATATATTTATTTGATAAAGGAAAGGACAAGATTCTTAAATGAAAGACACACTAGCATTGAAAACCAGAGTTCATCAAAATACCTATGAAATTCACACACATTTAAAACCCAAAACATGATCAATAAAACTAAAACGACAAAAGATCTCTTACACTAAAAAGAAAAATCACACAATAAACTTCAAACAAAAACCCAAAAACACCTCACTTATGAGAACTTTTTCCATGAACCTTTTTAGCGATTCCTTGACAGAATCGTTGTAAGTGACCCAAACGTCCACAAGCATGATAGGGCTTAGGAATAATTTGGCATGATAACCTCTTGTAACCTAGCTTTCCACACTGATAACACACGAGGATCTTTTACAGTGAATAGGTTGATGAATGATCTTGAGGCCTTTTGATTCCACAAGCTACTCCATCGACTTTTGATCACTCACTCATATTATTGTTGGAAGTCTCCCCACTGCTCCAAGGAATTGAAGGAGGGAGGAATACCTCATTAAATCCTGCCAAAATGGATTCAACACAAAATAATTTCCTCACCACATCAGGAAACGAAATTAGGTTAGACGCTGACACTATTGCCTGCAGATCGGGACAGAGCCCCGCCTCGAAACACCGATCCTTCATGGAGTCATATGTGGCATACCCTAAATCGTAAGGGAATATCTCCATAAATCACTGGTAATACTCAAACACCATTTGATCACCCTGATGTAGATAACACATCTCCAACCCATTTCTCACTCTTTCTTTCTCAGAGAAATACTGACGAATGAAAAAGGCCTTTAAATACTCCCATGTAATTTCTTGAAGGGTCTTGTTTCGAGAAACTGACTTACACAACATACACAGTGAACCTTCAAGCATAAGGGTTGAAAACTTTACCTTCAATGACTCAGGAAACTCAATGAGGATAAATTCTCTTTCAATATTTTACATCAACTTCTCCATAATAGAAGGGTCTGTTTGACCATAAAAGAGAGGTGGATCTAGCTTCTAAAACTCAATCATAAAAACCTTAGGTTGATCAACCACACCACGATCACCCATATAAGATTCAAGGGGGAAACCGCTGAACAAGAAAATTAAAGAACCTAATCAAGACCAAATCAATAAATAAAAATCCTCATGATCAAACACCACATAGGTGGAAATATCCAAACACCAGAAAACAAGCTATCATATCATTAAAAATTTCTTTTTTTAAAATATATTTAATTTAAAACTAGCTTGGTGGGTCAAACCCTCACCACTGGTATTATTTAGAGTCTCACTGACATGCATGTCTCTATGCCTCCTAGGAAATCCATCCACCATATCAAACATACCTTTATATTCTAACATACAAATATGCATGTGAGAACCCATAGAAACACTAAGGCCAAAATGAAACTACATCATTTTTTTAAAAAAAAATTATTAATCCCATTTACTTTAAAACAATCCTCAAATTAAACATGTTATTTTAAATAACCATTTTTCAAAACCAATTTTTTTGATTCAAACAACTTTCAAAAGTCATAAGAGACCCAAAACAACTCAAACTAGAAACTAGTGTTAGTGGGTGACTTGACCATATGGTTGGTATCCATATTCCAAACACGTGATCGACACAAAGATAATTTTATGACCATTACCCTACTTCCACATGTATTTTCGAGTCATGCGGGATCACAAGGACTATTATCCCAACTCCCCTTGTTGTATCCCAATCAAAAGAAATTCAATAAAAATCCAAAGAAACTAATTAAACCAGACTTCCCATGGAAACCTGAGGATCAGAATGAGAAAGAGTTCAGGATGTACTTCCCGCACCTACCCCTAGAGTCCCTACAATCCTACTTCATATCCTTGAAATCCAAAATAAAAAAGGGCACTATGAAAAGCAAGGTCCACTAAGACCCGACTTGCTCTGATACCATTTTTTCACGAACCAACCCGGGTCGACTCTGAACCGGTGACCCGATTCAGCACGCAACAAGGCCGAATAGGCCTTCCCGATCTTAGCAAGATAGAGACAAGTGCCATGGGAATCAAAAGAGTGAATATGGTAATGATTTCATTCAATATAAAAGAACATAAGCAGCATACTAATTAAAAATCATCCCAAAAAAAATTAAATTGAACAAAACACTAAGTAAGAACTGAAAAGAAAAACTAACTGTACCTGATGACCACTAAAAATCCATGTGACCTTGCATGTCACTATCCGATCCCAAGACTCAACATTGACCATGGCGATAAAGATCAAGATGAAACCTTCACCTGTGACTAAAAACAAGAATGAATTATAGGAGTGAGTATTAAAACTCAGTAGGTGTTCCCAAGTAATATATTCCCAAATGCATTTCCTCTAAACAAAAGAATCATCAATTTTAGGTTTAAACTATAATATATAAAAGTAATTTTATATAAATATTTTAATTTAAAATAATATATGAACCATTTCCATCATTTATTTTCAAAACTAAAATATTTTCATTAGTGCCAATAGCATTTTAAAAAAGAAAGTGGTTTTTACATTTTTAAATTTTTACAGAGAGAAGAAAAAAATTTCATTTGAAAACAATTTTCAGAAAACTACTTAAAACCATATCACTACTTTAAAAGAAAAACAATACAGAAAAATGAACAATATTAAGTACAAAATAAGGGAAATTTAGATACACGCACAAGCAAAATATTCATCACTACGAGCAATAGAAATCCAAATAGACATGGGTCGAATGTAGGAGCTCAGGAACAATCCAGAACGTACTATACATGTGACTCATCCTAAAGGCATGCTTACTCTCAATGATGTAATAATTCCCTAATTCCCAACCATCACCCTACTTGGCCTGGTTGAGGGGCCCAATCCCATAGCAATAATAATAACAAAACATCTCTATGCTATGGGACACTAGCTAGTGCGTAATCAAAAACAGTGTAGTAATTGTTTACAAAAAATTCACTTACTATGGCAGGTACCCATGTCAATACATGTAATAAAAAGGGTGAGCCGATTGATGCCAACCGAGCATCAAATCACATGCATATATATAATAATAATTTAGACAACATGCATCACCCGAGTCACCGCATGGAATAGATTATTTCCTTTTTAACCATTCAAACGCAAGGGATCCACATATCATGGACCTCCCACCACATTAAATGTAACCAAATTAAGAGAATTATCCATGAAGTGTTTTCCACACAACCATTTAATTTTAAAGTGCCAAACATGCCTAAAACCCCTTTAAGAAATCACCACTTTTTAAAAGAAACCAACACCTTTTCATCACAAGTAAAACCATTTTCCAACATCCAGACGCACCCCACTTTCATCAAGAGACAAAGGGGCCTTAAAAAATAATTTAACACTAAATAATTTACAAAATATTAAACACATTCCATTACTTTGAAAACTATATGCACTTGAAATCCCATTTAAGAAACTCAATTCACCACTTTAAATCTAAAGCGCATTTATAAGGGCAAAAGGGGAATTTCATCAAACACTTATTAAGCAAATTTAATAAAAAAAACATCATGCAATTCAAATAGAAAGGTTCTTAGTTTATTTCACAAAAATAAATTATTCTAAAATCCCTAAATTACTAACAATCATTAAATAAAAGTGCGAAAAACAAGAAATAAATAATTCTTTAATTTAAAGGATAATACATAGGGAAGCCTACATCAAAAGGGAGTGGACCAAGATGAACAATAGTGACAATGTTTCATAATAAAACATATTTAATAATAATATTAATAACAATATTTCATAATGATAAAATTAACAATTTAATTTTTCACCTAAAATAGAAATATTAAAATTCTTAATAACCAAAAAATTATTAAATGACATAATAAATTAAGATTTATTTATTCAATTTAATAATTCAAAGACAGAAAGGCCACATAGTTTCCTGGGAGTAGCCACGTGGCATCGTGCTCTGCCCGTGCGTCTAGTGTCACTGATCCCAAAATGAACACTTTTTAACATAAACTCAAAATTTTTGTCCGAGACTCACCCCGGACCCCAGAAAAAATTTTATTTAAGGAAGAAAATAATTAAATAAATTAAACACAATGGTTGGGGTGTGACAAAGAAGGTGTCATGGGTTGGTCATAGGTGCGCCCAGATACAGGGCTGTGTATAGGCCTGTAGGAGCGCACGGGGGATGAGCTATGCATATTTGGGTCGAAGCCTGCAGAAAGAAGGTGGGAATAGAGCACGCCCACAGAACATAGTACGGGGTGGTACCATGAAGGGAGGAGGATAATTATGTCCGAATTCTAGTACATGTTGATTGGTAAATCGTAACTTCCCCAAGGTTTCATTTCAATGTGGGACAAAAGTTTTTAATGACCAAACTAATCTCAACCATTCATCACATCCCACATCTCGCTCGACCGTCTGATCAGTGTGGCATCCAATCATCTAATATTGGCTACCCATACATCTTGTACTGCAAGTCTTTGAACAAGGACCATTTATCTCCCATGACATCTATATAAGCTCAAACCATCATATTCAACCTCTAGATGCCGCTCGACACCACTACTACATTCCAGAGTTGATGAATAACCACAACCCAATCACCATGGATGATCATTTAAATATTTTAAGGACCACTACATCACATCGATACCATGAATTCAACTTATGTTGTTCATGATTGTGATATCTTGATGAAGAAGGATCGGTAGAGGAAAACAGAGTTTCTGAGGACATGTGGATTCATTCTTGATTTTAAAACGGGATACATAAATGTGTTCTTGAATGCATGTGATCAGGGAGAAGGTTGTGAGTTTGAAAAATGAAAATAGTGAGATATACGACATATATCGTATCAGCGAGTTGATGATTTTAAAAATAGAATATCTCAACGATAGGATCTTGGCCGATTTAAGGTGAATATTTGAACAGAAAAAAGGTTTAATCCCTGCCTCTGAAAATGAGAAGCCACGAGCTAAAGATACTACTTCCCTCTGCATATTCGAGTTCTTCTATTCAAAAACAGAACACACCATAGTTCACTATTCTTCACTAAGATGAAAGTAGACCCGCAAGCCTTTATAGATTTGTGAAGAGGAGATAATGTAAGACTTCTATAGGTTCCCCACACTCTTTAATAGCTTTGTGAAGAATTTATATGCTTAGAAAAAACTGGTTACCATAAACAAGTGATCAGTTTTCTCAAACCCTCATTGTGCTTTATCAAGGCCATGTCACCATGAGTCAGTTTTTGAGTCTTGCACTCCCATTGTGCTTTGCATAGATAAGCCAACGAACCCTACCTGGTTCTATAAATATGAAATGCACAAGGATACTTGCAGATCTCTCTTCTCACACAAAGAAGAATAACCTCAAGTTTTCACTATTAATATACACTATTTATAGGGGTTTGTTTTTTAAAATGATTACATGAAAGAAGGAGGTTGTATATGTATTCATTGAGCATATGCACTCATGTTATTTATTTGAAGAAACCCAAGGCCTCGTGTTTTTAAAAAGAATAATAATGGAGGTTTCATGCATGATTCACATGCATTCATGTGCATGAGTTGAGATAACTGAATGTATGTGCATGCAAAGAGAGAGAGAGAGAAGAAGATGAAGAAAATCACATACATGCATGAACTTATTATTTGAATATATATCTAAGGATATATGTGTGTGCACTTTTTAAGAAGGAATAATTATATAAGAGTATATTCATGCTTTTATGCACATGTAAAAAGGGTGAAATCCAGTTAAAAAAATATTAATTGCATCAAGAAGAAGAAGTGGAATAGAGTTCAACCAAATTTCTACATGCATGATCTCATGCATATATGAAAAGATGAAGAGAGAAGAAGATAATTATGATGATTCCTAGTGATCTAATCCTCAGTGTTTGAATAATCACAATGGTGCTTGTGATTCCATCCAAGAAAAAGGATGAAGAAGTTCTAGTGCAATTGGTTTTTTCATTAAAGAAGAATAAAGAAGAAGAAGAAGTAGTGCAGTTGGTTTTTCAATAAGAAGAAAAAAGAATAAGAAAAGAGTTGTTTGCCTACATATTTTCAAGTAAACAAGTAATGAGAACTAAAGAAGACCAAGAGAACAACCTACCTTATCAAGAAGAAATAAGACTGTCTTCAATGGAAGTATAAAGAACCTGCAAGGAAGATGTTGTAACGTCCCGGTTCCGAAAGCCACCCATAGGTGCCCCGTACCCGGTTGGTCACATGGCATGAAGCTCATTCCCCCGAAAGCCAGAGGCTACTGACTAGCAGCGAGGGCCTTGGGTGTGATATTAGGGAAACTATTCCCTCATTGGCAGAGTACACAGCGGAATTAAGAAATACATACAATAGAAGAAGCATTAAATATCCAAAAATTTTAAATAGTGGAAGACTTGAATAATAAAACAACTGGAGAACATATATAAATTATGAAAGATACATATGTCTAGTAAAGCAGACAAACAAGTCACAATACTAAAAATACAAATAGTGTTAAACCAAAGTAAAAAAGAAAGATAAGCAGCTCCTCAGCATCACAATCCTAAGCTTGGTCCCATGCTCCCTAGCTCCACAACAGTCAAGTAACTGAAGTAGAAGGGTGATTTCCCTTATCTATACCTACAAAAATATAATCTGTTTGGGCCTAAAAGAATGACCCAAATATGGTTTGAGACTAAATCCCAGTAGGAAACAACCCGATTATCTATTCCTAGCAGTCAGTGAATATATGGCAGGTAAAAGTAAATATAGCAGTAAACATGAAAGTACTAGGCCGTAAACAATCCCCAGTTTCAGATCAAGTAATAGTGAAAGAAACAGCTAAACCTCAAATAGGTAACCCTTTGGGAATTACTCATGTCCATCCCCTCTAGTCCTACCTAAAAAGTACAAGCAACCATCTGGGCAGAACACTCGGTCTAACCCCTATAGTTTTGTATATGAATATAATTAGACTCTCTAAGGAAGCGCTCAGAGTAAATCCCATTATAGTCAAAGGTAAAGCAAGACTCTATGAGGAATCTCACACATTTTATTACCCATATAGTCTTGGGTAGTCAAGGACTCTCTGAGGAATCTCACCCGGTCAATTCCCCTTATATCCCCAAGGTCTAGGACTCTCTGAGGAAGCACACTCAGTCAATTCTCCTTATAGCCCCGGTCGTACAATTGAAACAAATATTCTCTGAGGAAGCTTACACTGTCAATCCCCTTACAGTCTAAAGTAATCAAGGACTCTATGAGTAATCTCACTTGGTCAATTCCCCTTATAGCCCCAAGTTATTCTAGGCTCTATGAGGATTCTCACTCGGTCAATCCCCCTTGTAGCCTAAGTGCTCAAAGACTCTCTGAGGAAGCTCGCCCGGTCAATTCCCCTTACAGTCTACTACACCAGGATCTCACAGCCCTCTGTAGGTCAAAGAGAATAACAGTGTAATATGGCCAAATTAAATCTACATAAATACTAGGCTAATAGTCTACAACATATCAAGCATTCCAGAATACAAACTCACCACCCTACAACAACAGGCATGGAAATCAGGCAAGGAAGCCAAACTGGCTAAACAGAACCAAATGTTCGTAAACAGAACATGCAAGGGAAAAAACATCCAAAGCATAGAAATCAACCCAAATCATATCCAAATTACCTCTACATAGGCATACAAGCATGGAAGACAAACAACAAGGGTAAAATGGTAAACACACAATACCCCATTCAAGGTTATTGGTGGAATTTGCACATAATACTAAAATAATTTCAACTAAAAGGCCAAAACCACCTAGCTCTTAGGGTTATGATGAAGTTGATCCACAAGCTACCACACCACCACAAATTCAGCGAATGCACCACCGAAAACGCTCTATATCCACTTCCCTAACATCCACAATTCTTAAAATCAACACCCAAGGCAACCAAAACCCTAGATCTACACACAATGGGTGTAGATATAGAAAATCGAGAGAGAGAGAGAAAGATGTAGATCTAGAGTAAAACACAAAGAATCCAAGAGGAGATACTTTCCCGAGGAGAACTGCCTTCGATCCACCAAGAAAACCCTTCTATTTGCCTCCAAAACGAGCCAAAGGGCTCCCATAACCTCTGAAAATCACAACTCCCACATGAACAATGAGTGAGAGGAATAATGGTAGAGGAATGGAAAATCTTGAGTGGCCCAAGACTTAAAAACCCTAACTTTAAGTGGCCGCACGGTTACCCAACACAGTTTGGAAAACCGTGCGCCAAATGTACATTTGCCACCGTCTCACCCAAGGACTTCGCACGACATGCCCATACGGTTTGGAAAACCGTGCACAGCCCGTGAGGTGCCCACTGTCAAGGGTGCACAATTTTTGGGGCTGGCCGCATGGTTTGTCCAGACCGTGCACCAAACGTGCGCCCCTGCACAACCTCCCGAAAAACCTCTTTTTCTCAAAAACGACTAGAAAAGGAAAACATACCTAAAAAGAAGCTTCACATTCTTACAAACTTCCCCACTTAAATAAATTCGTCCCCGAATTTATCTAGCGCGGCGCAGAAGAAGAAACCCCAAACAGCTTAGGCCATTGAGCTCGTACATCGGCCTCCCTCTCCAAAGTCTCATCTTGTACTTTCCCATGCTTCCATAGAACTTGTACCAGAGGAACAAACCAACCATTAAGAACCTTTGTAATACAATCTACAATATGGATAATATGCTCCTCGAATGACACATCCACTTTGATCTCATCATCCTTAGGTTGAAAGACATGAGACGAGTCTAAAATGTAACGTCGAAGCTGTGAAATGTGGAAGACATTGTGCATAGCCCGATACCTCTGAGTTAACTGCAACTGATAGGCAACCATCCCAACACTCTCCAACACCTCAAATGGCCCGACATACCTCGGTGGAAGCTTACCCTGTACCCTGATCTTTTTGTGCCCCAACCTCAGTGTGACATGTAGAAAAACCTGATCCCCGACCTCGAACTTTAGATGTCGTCTCCACTGATCAGCATAAAACTTCTATCGAGATTGTGCAGTAGACATCCTCTTCTGAATCAACTCTATATATTCTATGGTCTCTTAAAAGACGAGGTTCGAGAAAATTTGTATCTCCTGCCTCCAGCCAACATAAGGGTGATCAGAATGGCCTACCGTACAAAACCTCATAAGGTGCCATCTGTATAGTTTATTGAAAACTATTATTGTAGGAAATTTACACAAAAGGTATATGATTCTCCCAAGAACCTATAGAATCCAAAATTCATGCTCGGATCATGTTCTCAAGCACCTGAATCATATAATTGGACTGGCTATCTATCTGGGGGTGGTAAGCTGTACTCAAAAGCACCTGTGTACCCAACGCCTTCTGAAGTCCTTTCCAAACCTGAGAAGTAAAACGTGTATCCATGTCTGAAATGATGGAGTGTGGAACTCCATGAAGACGTACAATCTCACGGATGTTCAACCATCACAGATCATCAACACTGAAGGTCTCCTTGATCGGAAAGAATTGATCAACCATCGTAATCCTGTCAATGAAAACCCATACTGAATCATTTTCTCAGGGAGACCTCGGAAAACCAGTCATGAAATCCATCACGATGTCGTTCCACTTCCACTCGGCAATGGGTAACTGCTGCAAAATCCATACTGTTCGCTGGTTCTCCACCTTCACCTACTGATAGGTGGAACACCTTATGATGAAACCAGCAACATATATCTTCATACCTGACCACCAATACTAACGGTGTATACCATGATACATCTTGGTAACACCATGATGAACTGCCCAAATTGAGGAATGGAAGTCCCGCATCAGCTCATCGTGTATGTCTTCTGGAACCCATACGCACCCCTGGAAATGCAATATCTCATCCTCTTCTATGTTCCATCCAAGAAGAGGGTCCTCTCCGGACGCTTTATCCATTAGGACTAAGCATTCATAATCTGATAGCTACCTCATTCACACTCGATCAGGAAGAGTAGAGGTAATAGCTAAAAATTATAGAAAAGTCTTCCCCTGTCTATCATGAACCTCTAAATGATTCTTAGAGAATAGATCCATAAACTTCCACTCACTGTTGACCTCCTGAACTGCCTATATCTGAGTCCTCCTACTCAACGCATTAGCCACCGTGTTGCCTTTCCCAGGAATGTAGGCAAGATCAAAGTCAAAAGACTAAAGGTACTCAACCCACCTTCACTGGCTCAAATTCAGATCATGCTGAGTGAAGATGTACTTGATGCTTTTTTGGTTAGTGAAAACCAAAAAATGCTCTCCCAGATGATAATGTCTCCAAAAACGTAGGGCATGAACAACAGCTTCCAACTCCAGATTGTGCATCATGTAATTCCTCTCTTGTGGCCTCAACTGCCAAGACCCATACACAATGACTCCATCTCCCTACATAAGAACAACTCCTAGACCGATACCTGATGCATCACAATAAATGGTATAGCTCTTTCCAGGCTCATGCAAGACTAGTATCGGTGCTGAAGTCAACCTCCCTTTCAGCGCCCTAAAGGCCGACTCACAAGAATCTAACCATAAGAACTTCACACCCTTCTTAGTAAGACCCGTCAGTGATGCTGCTAAGCATGAGAAGTCCTGTATGAAATGCCTGTAGTATCCAGCCAGACCTAAAAAACTCCGCACCTCAAAGACGTTCTTTGGCTGCTCCCAGGAAACTACTGCCCTCACTTTCTATGGGTCTACCGACACTCCTGCCTTTGAGATAACATGACCCAGAAAGTGAATCTGATTCTTCCAAAAGTGGCATTTTGAGAGCTTATCATATAACTGATGATCTCTTAGTGTACTCAAAACAATCTCCAGATGTCTATCATGGTCGTGTCAAGTGTGAGAGTACACCAAGATATCGTCTAAAAAGACAACCACGAAGGAATCCAAGTATGGATGGAACACTCGGTTCATCAGTTCCATGAAAACTACAGGCGTGTTCGTGAGACCGAATGGAATAACCATATATTCATATAGACCATACCTAATCCGAAAGGCTGTGAGAGGTATATCAGATGGTATAACATGCAACTAATGATAACCGGATCTCAAGTCAATCTTTGAGAAGACCCAGGATCCTCAAAGCTGATCAAATAGATCATCGATCCTCAGCAAGGGATATCGGTTCTTGACCGTTAACTTGTTCAATATCCGATAATCCAAACAAAGCCTGAGGGTGTTATCTACCTCCATCACAAACAGGATAGGTGAACCCCAAGGAGAAGTACTGGTTCAGATAAAACTCTTTTCCTACAACTCCTCCAACTACTTCTTGAGATCCTGCAACTCTGGTGTAGCCATCCTATACGGATGAATGGACACCAATGCCACTCCTGTTACAAGTTCAATTGAGATTTCAACCTCACTCTCCAGAGTCAAACTTAAAAAGTCCTCTAAAAATACATCTCTGAAACGATCCACCACTGGAAGGAATTCTAACTAATAAGTCCCTAGATCATCTAGATACAGACTAGAAATTTGGGCTATAACTTCTCCTAACCCATGATGCTCTGGACATGCTCTGCTCGCCTGGACATCCCATTCTCCCCTATGATGAAACGATCCGACCTCTGGGGATATGAAACCCACCCTATGGTGATAGTAGTCGATGACTAAATAGAATATAACTAACGAGTTCATTCTGAGAATGACATCATATCATGTCATCTCTAGGACATAGAGGTCTCATAGGAAGTGACACCTGCCAACCTCTAGAGGGCACTCCTTACACCGACGCACAATAGATGTTATCATCCTCAATGGAGTGTCTAGCATCAAGATATTGGTAGAAGAAAAGATGCAGAGCCCAAGTCTTTCCACAATAGCAAAAGAGATAAATCTATGGGAAGTCCCTTTATTGAAAAGATAAGAAGCTAAAACTGAGGCTACCAAGATCGTACCTCGAACTGTAGAAGGTTCGAGATCCTACCCCTACTGGGTCTGCTCCAGTGAAAAAGTCTACCCTACACTGCAGCTCTGTGACCATACCTAACCACTATGAGTTGATCCACCCTGCTGCCGCTGAAAACCGGGAGACTAGCTACCCATATCACGACCTCCACCTTGGCCCGAACATCTGGAAGAACTCCAGTTCCTTGACTAATGAGAAACTGGTGGGGCTACTCCTGAACGAGGAGACATAGATGAACCCTTTTCCCCAGATTATGGTGAAAAGATCTGAAAGAAACACTGAAGGTGACCCATCTTTCCACATGATCGACACTCCAATCGGTCTATCGGGCAACATGGCCTCATATGCCCACTCTTCCCACACTGGTATCACACCACCTGGCTACCAGAAGATGCATCCTGCCTACTCTGATATCCTCTAAGATCATCAGCGTGGCATCTATCCATGACTCTAAAACATTCAAGTTTTACAAAACAAGACTACACGGCGTGTATAAACCCTACATGGCGTGTTCCCTTAAGTCTTTAACATGGGTGTGTACTTATGCCAACCTAGGTCGTGTAACACCCCAAACTCATGGCGTTTTGTCTTAACACATGGTGTGTACTTGGATATTCTTCCCCTTCCCGTGTCCTTCTACACAGTTAAGCCACACATCTCTCCTAAGACAAGACTACATGGCGTGTTCAAGAGGAACACGAAATGTACTAGATAAGTTTCACTAACCCATGTTGTTAGGGAAACGACTGGATACATGACTGACACTACATGGTGTCTTCCAGAAGGACACGATGTGTACTAGAAAGATTTTGTCGACCCGTGTTGTTCTTTACACAGTCAGGTACGCGAGTTACAACACACAACATGTTCTATATGGACATGGCATGTACTCTGGTTTTTTCTGGATAGTAAGCCCTAGAAACTACTTTGGATTCCAAAAAAACACTGATCCAAACATTGAAAGTGCCAAATTTCAATCCGTGAGGGCCCATACTCCCCGCGAATCAAATCTTGGAATATTATACATGATATATCAAGAAAAACAAAGCAATGATCCACCAAATTACGATCCATGAGGTCCCATAACACCTCAAGAACCAAATTTTAGCATTCACTCAAACAAAACCTTACACAACAATACCCTATCAAAACATCAGGTATTCTTATCAAGGCATCTATCACAACAGCATGCATATTCTACACAACGTCTATCACAATAACATGCAATCACTAATGCATCCTAGATGACACGGTAAGAATGCATGACATGTGATTTCTTGAAAGTTCCAATATGATGCATGAGATGTCATACCCTCATATCATTGGGTTGTGACATAAATAGAACTTCAATAACACCAATAGTAATAACACAAAACATGTAAGTCACCCAATGATGAAAATCATATCAACCGTAAACTTTCAAAACCATAAGAAATTGCAATAAATGAGGTTGATTGGATTTTCCCTATACACGGGTTAGCCACTCCCAGGCACATCTTATTACCAAGTACCTATTCTTTCCTATCCCTGGATAAAGGCTCGAAATAGTAAATCAAGAGAAAAGAATCCTCTGATACCACTTTGTCATGTACTGGTTCCGGAAGCCACACATAGGCGCCCCGTACCCGGTTGGTCACATGGCCTAAAGAAAATTTCCCTAAATTCCAGAGGCTACCAAATAACAGCGAGAGCCTTGGGTGTAATAGTGGGGAAACTATGCCCTCATTGGCAGAGTACACATCATAAGTAAAAAATACATAAAATTGCGGAAGTAGTAAATATCCAATAATAGTAAATAGTGAAATACTGGAATAATAAAACAACTAGAGCACATATATATATGATTCAAGATACATATGTTTAGGAAAGCATCCAAACAAGTCACAATGCTGAATATACAAACAGTTCTAATCCAAAGTACAAAAGAAATATAAACAGCTCCTCAGCATCGCAAGCCTAATATTTGTCCCATTCTCCCCTGCTCCATAGCTGTCAAGTACCTGAAGTAGAAGGGCACTTTCCCTTATCTATACCTACAACAATATAATATGTTTGGAACAAAAAGCATGACCCAAACATGGTGTGAGACTAAATCCTAGTAGGAAACCACCCAAAGATTTGTGCCTAACAGTCAGTGAATATATGGCAGGTAAAAGTAAAGATAATAGTAAATAGGAAATTAATAGGCAGTAAACAATCCAGAGTTTCAGATCAAGCAACAGTGAAACAAACAGATAAACCTCATATAGGTAACCCTATGATAAGAACTCACGGCCATCCCCTATGGTTCTACCTAAAAAGTACAAGCAACCCTCTGGGCAACACACTCGATATAACCCCTCTTGTTCTGTATATGAATATAATAAGACTCTCTAAGGAAGTGCTTACATTCAATCCTTTTATAGTCAAAGGTAAAGAAAGACTCTCTAAGGAAGCTCACACAGTCCATTACTCGTATAGTATAGGGTAGTCAAGGAATCTCTGAAGAATATCACCCGATCAATTCCCCTTATGGACCCAAGGTCTAGAACTCTCTGAGTAAGCTCACTCGGTCAATTCCCCTTATAGCCCAGGTCGTACAATTCAAACAAAGAATCTCTGATGAAACTCACGTTTTCAATCCCCTTATAGTCTAAAGTAATCAAGGACACTCTAAGGAAGATCACACGGTAAATTATCCTTATATCATCAAGTGGTTCTAGGATCTCTGAGGATGATCACTCGGTCAATCCCCCTTATAGCCTAAGTGCTCAAAGACTCTCTGACGAAGCTCGTCTGGACAATTCCCCTTATAGTCTACTACACCAGGTTCTCACGGCCCTGTGTAGGTAAAAAAGCATATCAGTGTAATATGGCCATAGTAAACCTATAAAACTACTTGGCTAACAGTCCACAACATATCAAGCATGTCAGAATACAAACTCACCACCCTGCAGTGACAGGCATGAAAATCAGGCAAGGCAGCCAAACTGGTTAAATAGGACCAAACAGTCATAAACAGAACATGCAAGGTAAAAAAAATCCAAAGCATAGAAATCAAACCAAATCATATCCAAATTACCTCTGCACATGCATAAAATCATGGCAGGAAAACAATAGGGGTAAAACAGTAAACATGCAATACCCAGTTCAAGGGTATTCATGGAATTTGCACATAATACTCAAAGAAATTCAACAAAAAGGCACACACCACCTACCTCTTAGGGTTCTGACTAAGTCGATCCACATTCTACCACACCTCCTCAAATCCAGTGAACACAGCACCAAAAACGCTCTAAATCCCCTTCCCTAACATCCACAAGTCATAAAATCAACACTCAAGGAAACCACAACCTTATATCTACACACAACAGGTGTAGATCTAGAAAACCTAGAGAGAGAGAGAGAGATGTAGATATAGAAGAAAATCCAAAGAAACCAAGAGGATAGACTTACCCTAGGAGAACCGCTTTTGATCCACCAAGAAACCCCCTCGATTTGCCTCCAAAATGAGCCAATGAGCTTCCCCAACCTCTAAGAATCGCAACTCCCATGTGATACATGAGTGGGGGAAAGAATGGTAGAGGAATGGGAAATCCCAAGTGGCCCAAGACTAAAAAACCCTAACTTTAAGTGGCCGCACGGTTACCCCGCACAGTTTGGAAAACCGTGCGCCAACCATGCGTTTGCCACTATCTCACCCAGGGACTTCGCACGGCTTGCTTGCATGGTTTGAAAAACCATGTGTAGCCGTGCAAAGCCCATTTTAAAGGGTGCATGGTTTCCTGGGCTGGCCACACGGTTTGTTCAGACTGTGTGCCCCTGCACAACCTCCTGAAAAACCTCTTTTTTCAAAAACGACTGGAAAAGGAAAACATACCTGAAAAGAAGGTCCGTGTTCTTACAGCTACAATTTGAACTAGGTCATTAGCAGTTCAGAAAGAGGATTGTTTCCCTTCCCCCTCCAAAGTGTAGGGACTCACATTGGGAAGGATTGTTTCGTTCCCCCCTCCAAAGTGTAGAGACCCACACTAGCTAAAGTATTTATTTCCAAGCCAATCCACTATAAAATATATCACATTATAGTAGAGAAGACATACATTGGTCATTCCCATGCATAGAAAGGATGTAGATTCTCTTATTGAGTAGTGAACCGTGTAAAAATATCATGTTCATATTTTTACTACTTTATATTATTGAATGAGACAGGCAAAAGAGAATAAGAGAATCAAGATCATAACAGGTCTAGAGGTATAGGGATAAAAAGTTAGAATTGGTTTAAAAAGCCCCCAAAACTGATTCACCCCCCCTCTGAGTGTTAGGAATATCCAAATCTGGTCCTCTCAATTGGTATCAGAAGAGGTTCACCTCTATTGGATTCTCTAAAGTAAAGTTACCCTCTTTTAAAGAGTTGAGTTTATTTCTTGATTAATCAATGAAGTGTAGTTTCAATGAATATTTATTTTTCTTTGAATAGAATTCCATATCTATGAAGACCATGATGAACATAAAAAAGTAGGTGAAGAGAAAGTTTAAGAAGAAGTCCCTCTAATCCAAAGATGAGGAAGTATCTAGTTCTCTATACCTTGATGATAGTGAAGACATGTCAGGCTTAAAAAGTAATAAGTAGGTGGATCAAGTTCCCACCAAGATGATAGAAAACCTTCTTACCTAAAATTATTAGTAGGTATGTGTTAGTTCATTTTAAAATTATTCTCATGATGTAAATACTATCACAAGTGGCGATGATCAATCTACAACCTCTTAAGAATTATCAGTTGAAATATTAAGAGCTATTCTGCATGATATCTCTGAAGAAAGTGCATCCCTTATTTGTTGTGTATTTCAATGTATACATGAAGATTTAACCTAGATGGAACAGTAAAATGATGTTTTGGAGAAGGGCATGGAAGAAAAAATTGTTGAATGTCTAAATCTCTCTTGACAGGTTTGATCCTTTGAAGAAACAAAGAGTGAATTCGAAATAAATTCATTAAAATGGATCCATGAAGTCAAATAGGGTGATAGAGTCAATGAAACTATGAAAGGGAAGAACCATGCACTTGAAAATTATCTAAAGAAGAGCATTTATTTCAAGGGGTTATATTTGGAAGAAAATTACAAGAAGATAAAGGAACTTGACTCTTTGTTACAAAACAAAGTGAAGATGCATGAACATAAAGTTGAAAGGTTAAAGAAAACTTTTGAAGAGAAGATGATCATGATTGAAGACCAGAAGATCATACTCAATATTTAATGTCTAAAATTGAAAGCTTAGTGTGCCAATATTGAGAAGATACATATTGAACCATCAAAAAAGAAGTTGAAAGTTTCTACTGGTATTCAATGTTCATCAGAGGATTATTAGGGTGAAATAACTCCAACACATGATAAGAAGATCATGAATTCACTCAATGATGCATCACATGCAGCTAAGAAAGAACATGTACTATACATACCATCTTTTACTAATGTTTCTAAATTTTCTTATACAAAAAGTGTAGGTTGAAAGAAAAATTATAAACAAGTATGGATGAGTAAAGGTGATGATATACCTACCACCGTGGCTAGGGTTGATAGGAAGAATGATGTGGAAGGAGATTCCCCACAGAGAGAATAACAAATCAAGATGAAGGCTCAACAACCTTATATAGAAGATATCAAGAAGACAAAGTTTGTTGGTCAATGTTGGTGCTACAATAAATTTGGGCATTGTGCATTGGATTTTTGGTATAACCCCTTAAATGAAAAACCATAGAGAAAACCTATATCAAGGGGGAGAAATCTAGAAAAGAATAAGAAACATCCAAAGATCTAGAAGCATCTGTACACTGGAAAAATATTTGGAATGCTAGAAAACATATGTGATGTATGAAATGGGAGTGGTCACAAGGTTGGTACATGTTCATATTAATAGGTACCCAAATATGATAAGAAAAAAAGAACACAGAATCTAACTAAGATAGAAGAATCATCCTTGGGAAGTAGTCAGAAGAATTTTTTAAAAACTAATTCTACCAAGAAGACTCCAAGAAGGAAAGTAGATAATTCCTTGGATTCTAAATCCATGAAGTTGAGGGGTGGTGAATCCAAAATAACTCCTAAGAAGGATGTCACTCATAAGAGGAAATGTGGAAGATCCAATCTTGATGCCTCAAATTATAATGACCTATTGGTTATCTGGACAGAATATTTTTAAAGAATGTGGGAAATAGAAGATACACAAGATAAGGCTAGTGCAAAAATAAAAAATAATATTTCAAATGAAGATAAATAATTCATGTGTGTGAGGTTCAACAAGGATAGACACAATGATAAAAATTTAATTACATTTATTCTATCCTAAGAAGAAGTCCTCAAGAATATGAAAGCTTCACTAAGAGATTCTAGTGCTCTAAAAGCACTTGAATAAAGAAGGCTCACACAAAAAGATATGGAATAAGTATTGAAATCTACACAAGAAAAGTTAGAACTGAAGATCAAATGTGTAAGTGAGAAGAGTGAAGAATCTTGTTTGGGAAAATCATCTCAACCTAGCTATTCACACTAACTAAGAAAAGAGTATCCACCTTTTCCCCTTAAATCTTTGTATTTTTTTTTGTTCTTTTAATACAGGGAATTGAAGGTGAAGAAACATATCATGGGGAGAACTTGAGAGTCAGTGATGAGTAGTGTTTCCTTGAGTGGGAGACACATGAAGAAGCTACCAGAGTTATTATTTAAGTTAATATCAACTTCAGTTGGTATCAAACTCAATTACTATGGAAATTTCTTAAATATCATGTAATTTTAAAAGGCATTTCATTTATCAATCTATCATCCTTGGCTACTCAAAATAAATATTATCTTACAAAGGGGTATTAAATAAATTAATCAGTGACATAATAATATTGGTAGTTCCCCAAGGTCACTCATCTTGCCTATTGTACTTGAATTTTTATGATATATTTGTTGAAGTGAGTGCATGAGTTTCAAGTTGATTATTTCATACCACATTTTTTATCCTCATCCTAGAATGAAAGCAGAAAACCCTAGAAGACAAATATATGATTTCTTATCTCATGAGGTATCATGATCAATTGATAATGGAAAACCTTGTTGTCTAAATCAAATACTATTACTTTCTACATAGAGCATTGCTCAAGTAGTCATAGAGTGAAATAATTGATGGCACATTACAGAAATATGAATGGATGCCCTCTCTATTAGGAACTTCGTATTTCTTATTAATAAGGGGGTAGAATTGAAATAAAAGTTATGGGGAGGGAAAGAGGTGAAGGTGAGAGAGAAGATTCTCATTTTGATATTGACACATTCATTTGAGAAAGAACATTTAAGTATTTCCAACAAATACAAAGGGGGTATTTTTGGGACCACATTGTGTATAAGTTTTATTTTTTGCCAACAGTTGTCAATAATGGTAAAAATTAAGAAGTATCTATAAAGAGATTGTAGATTGTTTAAATATAATATGCCTAGATAATTGTTATGGATTCATATCATTTGATGCCACACTTGTGAATTTCTCCATGTTTATCAATTCAGATGATTTATGCACTAAACTTGATTTCAAAGAACTTTTTTTTGGATAAAAAATGATATGGGATGGAACAAATACAAGAGAGGGGTGAATTTAATGTTTGAAAAATTTCTATTATAAACCTTTAAAGAAGGTTATTATTTTAATACAAAAAAAATAAAATAATTCACAATGCCTCTAATAAAAGAAAAAAACTATCAGACCGATTCTTGGTCCGATGATATGATACTATAGGTTATGAAACAATTTTATTCAGGTTGAATACAAATACTAGATTATTTCAAGTGCAAATGATTCTACCATATAGCATATAGAATAAATACTAAAAATTATAAATTGAAACTGAAACAATTACAATATAAACGAATACAAATAGAAAGAATAAATAAAAGGATTCTCTTTCTATTAAAATAAGTAGTGGAAAAGTAAAAGGTATTACAATTATTTTATCCCAAAGAGTAGGGTATACTTTCACCTAGGATAATATGTCCATCTTACCAACACCGATAATACCTCAATACAATGATCAGTCACACCATATTTTTATCATCACAATCCCTCAATTTTACAAGTAATTGACACCTCTATCATTCACACACTTGAAAGCCCTCGATACGATGATCGGTCGCTCCGTCTGTCTATCCCTGGTAGATCTCAATCATTATCACTTGATCGAACACACAGATAAAAACAAAGAACTTATTGAAATACAAAAACTAAGAATGAGCCATTCCAGTTTTGTAATTTCAAGGAATTTGCACGACATAATAGAGAAGTCATACAGTCTCTCTATAGAACTTAGAAAAAGAAAAAGTTTTTATATTCAGTTCAAATGACCTCCTATTTATAGGAATTGGGTTCCAATGGTTACATTTTCTCCAATGGTCATATTTCTCTAGAAAATTTGGAGGGACTTGGACACATGACATTATAACGATCATATTGAAATAGAAAACATGACATTATTTTTATTAGTTTTATACTAACTCTAGGATATTGTATTGGTTAAAACAATAGATATTTTAAAATGATAACATGAGTTCAATTTGTATAAAACATGTGTTATTATAAAAGAATGAAAACATGCATGTGATAAAGGTATGACATTAATATGATTAATGTCGCTTGTCAATATGAATATAATAAAAAATACTGATATGATACAAAGTGGGTACAATGCACATTGTGAGTATGATGGTCAGAGTCATTATGAAAAATAGAGTGGGTACGATGAAATAGTGAGTATGATGAACAACATAGATATAATAAACAGTGTGGGTACGATAAATTAGTGAGTATGATAAAATAGGGAGTACGATGAATAGAAACTATATTCAAAGTAAATCCTTTATTTGAGAATTGAGTATAAATAGATTTTTGATTTCCAAAATAAAATACATAAAAGTTAAAAGAGGAATTTTGACTTAACAATCTAACCCTTTTTGGAAATCATAAAACACAAAGTAAAACTTGAAAGAAATACTTATCTCCCCTTGAGTTATGAAAACTCTCCTGAATAAAGAAATTAATACAAATAATGCCCACTTAGGTATAGAATTTCTTAAGGATTGTATTCATATAGATTTACATGGTTTAGATTATTATTTTCTTTAATATATTATATTTGAGTAAAACATTAAGGATTATACCCTTTATAAATTCTCCCCCCTTTGTAATTATTTCTCCCATTTTATAAAACATTCTACCCCTTTGTCATTTAAAAAAATAATGGAGTAATATTGTATAGACTAAAAAGGTTAGAGAGAAATAGAATACAAACAATGTAAATGAAAACATAAACCCATTGAATTTTCAAAAGTTCAAAAAGTTTCAAAAGACAATCAAGAAAGAAAAATGCAACAAAAAATCCAATTATTTTATCTTTTTCTTTCTTGATCAAATCATGTAGAACAACCTTCATATTATTTATCTATTTATTTTCTTTTGAGATAGAAACACTCTGGGATTTGAAAAGATCTTATTAGTCTGAAAATAGATGATCCTAGTTTTTTATGGTGTCTTATTGGATTCAGATCACTTATTTGAGAGTAATAATTATTTCTTGCATATTATTATTTTCTTTGACCATCAAGGTGTTTTGTTTCTTTAAAAAGACAATTTCATCTTTGAATGATGAAACCTTTGAAAACTCAGAATGGAAAGCATTGAACCTTTCTTGAAACACTTTTATTGAATGTGCATCATCACCATGGGTTTTTGGAATCTATTTCAACCACTCAACTATTTCCTTATCAATCTTATTAAAAGAAATAAAAATATCATTTTAAATAATCCTTAAGTATTTAATTTACTCCTCATGTTTATTTAATAAACACTATATTTTTTATGACCATTTCGTCATCTTGTTACAAGCCTTCTTATGAGAAATAGAACTATTACTCAAAACTTTTAGATGAGCCTCTACTGATATCACTTTCTTTCTAAGATCTCTTACTGAAACGAATTTATTACTTTGTTTCAATGTAATGAAATCAAACTTTCCTTATATTCTAGAAAATTAAGGAATATTCTTCTCAATAATTCTTAAAACATGGAAAATGTAATCAATTTTCTTTAGAGAAATAGTGTGCTATGAATAAGTGACTTCATCGTATGATTCAAGTTCATTAGATCGGCTTGAGTCTTCATCATGTTGTTTTACTTTTCCTTTATCTTTTTATTTTTCAACTCTGTATTCTTTAAATTTATCACTGATCATAATGTCTCTCTTGGCTTGGGAACTTTGATCCATCTGCTTGACTGGAGAAGGAACTCTTTCTGATTGAGTTTCCATAGATTGTACTGGTTCTTGACCAGCATGAGCATTCTGTTGTTGAACTCCTTCACTATATTTTTTAAGGGAAGGTTCTTCTCTACTTCTCTTAGAACTCTGAAGATATTCCATAATAAATACATCTTCCTCTTCTTCTTCACCTTCCTGTTTTGAATCTGATTGAATTACTTATTTCACTTTTTCTTTCCCTTTCTCTGGAATAGTCTGTACGATCGGTTCTTGTTCTATTTCTTCTGTCTATTGAGAACTTTCTAAAAAAACACTTTTTAGTATCTTGGAAACATCAAAACTATGAGTTTTTCTTTTTAAAATTTTTTATTCTTATTCTCATCCTGTAGGGTATCTTCAATTCTTATTCTCTTGGCTAAAGCTTCAGCTGGATCAAGACCAGACTGAGGATCACCTTCTTTTATTTGTTCTTTCACCTTTCTCCACTAGGCTATAAACTCTTTACTATATTTACTTTTATTTTTAGAATTTTCACTGGTTTAATGATATGAATTTTGAGAAGCTATAACAGTTGGAGCAGATTCCACTTAATGTGGTGCTGATTAATTTGGTTCTGATTATTTCACATCTTCAACAAAAAAATTTGATTCAACATTAAAACTAATGTTAATTTTTTTGATTGTATCCTTGTTAATCTATGATCCCTTCAACAATTTCAATTCTCATTTCACTGGAATATTGAAAAACTTTAAACTCTAAATAATAAAATTTGTACTAATGGTTGGATACATGATTAGATGATAATTAATCGTTCCAGACTTCACATTATTAATTGTTTCAAAAATGTAACCCATGATATTTACCTTTCTCATATTCACAAGATTATCAAACATAAAGATATCAGAAATCTTAAGATTTTTTCTATCCCCCTTCCTCAGAATAAGAAACCCTTTCATACATAGGGCGATAAACCTATTTTCTTTAGAAATATGGCCTACCTTTATTTTCTCCTCATTTATAAGAAAGAGTGACTTTTCATCTTTTTCCTTATTAAACGTACCAACTTCCTCAGGTAGCATATGAGACTGACAGAAGGAGCCACCTTCAGTAGTGACATTAAAAAAGTGTGATGCTTATTTCGCTGACAAAGCATACTTTCTTTCACACATAGAAATATTAATCATCACATACTTATCAAAATGCATTGTATTATATAATTTTCTAACCTCTTCAATAAGAATCGGATCCCGAGATATAGGTTTCTCAACACAAAGGTGTTCCTAGCCTTGGAAAAAAATGATCCTTTTAATCGAATAATCAAAACCATCAAAGAAATCTCGAGTAACTAACCTTTCTATAAGAAATCCATTTCTGAGAATGTCTTTTAAGAAATATCAGAAGAAGTATTGGCATAAGACTGAAACATAAAGATGATTGAAAAAAAGAAATAATCATACTAAGACTTAAGAGTAGGAGTAGAGATTTTCCGAGAAATTTTGAAGAAATGATGTGGGTTTGAGGATAGGGCGATCCCTATTTATAGGAAAATTTGGGTGATCATTGGTATTATATGGTTGATATTAGAAGATAAATGATCCAATGGTAGATAATTAATGATTTTTTAAAATGATTTTTTTAAAATTATTTATTATTTTTTATAAGATAAAAAAATGAGAAACATTAACATAAAATAAAAGTGATATAAAAGGAAAATATAATGCACCTGTTGAAGATTTCAAGTGAGTTGTTGGTTTCATACTATTATGAATGTAAAAACATAATACAATACAGAAAATAAATATCCGAAATAAGAAAAGTGAATCTGATCAAATATCAAACCAATAATAAAGAAAGTGAATATGATTAGTTTTAAATCTGATGGAAAACAAAGTGAATACCATAGGTTGTCAAGACAGTTGAAAAAAAGTCAATACCATAGGTTGTCAAGACTATGGAAAAAAAAGTGAATACCATAGGTTGTCAAGCTAAGGGAAAATAAATTCAATACCATAGGTTGTTAAGCTGACAGAAAACAAATTCAATAGTATAATTTTTCAAGATGATAGAATATGTTTTGTCAGATTAATTAGAAACAAAGTCATTAGTCAAGGTTTTCAATCCGATAGACTATGTTTTGTCGAATCGATTAGATAGGGTGTCAAACCGATAGACATGGTGTCAAAATGATAGAAAGGGTGTTAAACTGATAGATAAGGATAAAAAATTAATAAAAGTGAAGCTGAATGACATATAACAAATATAAATAAAACAACTAATGAAACAAATGAAACAAATATAATTAAAAACTAAATAATTAAGATAAAATACAAAACATAAGATAAAAAAATATAAAATAATAAAAACAATATAAAATAGATAAAATATAGAACAAAAGACTAATTTTTTCCCTCTATGAAGAGGAGTGTTTTAATGTAAGGGTGTTATAAAAACAGTAATTAGATGTGAATGATTATTTTATTTTAATCATTCCAAGATTTTGTTTAATATATTCAAATCTATCATAAGGTAATAGTTTTTTAAAAATACCAGAAAGTTGTTCTTGCATTCCGATGAATTATAAAATTATATCTTCTTTTTGTGTGTGATCCCTAAGAAAGTTATGCCTAATATCTATGTGTTTTCCATGATAGTGATGTTTAGGGTTTTTACTTAAAGCAATGGAACGTGTGTTATCACACAATATTTTAGTTTTAGTAAAACTCATGCCATAGTCTGTGAGTGTGTGTTGCATCCACAAAACATGAGCACAACAACTTCCAGCTGCCAGATATTCAACTTTAGCAGTGGAGAGTGAAACTGAGTGTTGTTTTTTTCATGAAAAATAAACAATAAAATCTCCCAGGAAATGAAAAGTTTGAGAAGTATTCATTCTATCCATTCTACAACCACTAAAGTCAGTATCTGAAAAAAAATCAATACAAAATCAATTTTAGAAGAATAGAAGAAGCTCAAATCCAATGTTCATTTTAAATACCGGAAAAATATTTTCATAGATTTTAAATAAGATTATTTTGGATTTTCTCAATAATTATCACATACGAATACAAAAAACATTTTGTCTGTACGACTAACTGTTAAGTATATTAAACTTTTAATCATACCTCTAAAAGTTTCTTGATCAATTGGTTGCCCAACTTCATCAAGATAAAGGGTTCTTAGGGTTATAATGGGAGTACTAATACTTTTAGTATTGTCATATCTATACTTTTTGAGTAAATCTTTGATATAATTATGTTGATATATAAAAATACATTCTGGTTTTTGAGAAATTTGAAAACAATGAAAGAATGTTAATTCACCCATCATACTCATTTCAAACTTAGACATCATTAGATTCATAAATGAATCTGTTAAATACTTTTGGGTTGATCAAAAAATGATTTCATCAACATAAATTTGAATAATAATAATATTTTTGTTTTATTTATTTATAAAAATAGTTGGATCAGTTGTTCCCTTAATGTAATTATTTTTAACAAAAATCATGTTAACCTATCATACCAAGCTCTAGGGGCTTGTTTAAGTCCTTAAAGAGCCTTGGTATGTTTTTAAATATATTTAGAATGTTTTTTATCTTCAAAACTAGAGGGTTCGTCTACATAGACTTCCTTCTGTACATATCCATTAAGGATCACACTTGACATCCATTTGAAAGAGTTTGAAATTTAATAATACTGCAATGGCTAATAGAATTCTAATATATTTGAGTCTTTATATTAAAGAATATGTTTCTTCATAGTCTATTCCTTCTTTATGATTATAGCCTTTAGAAACAATTCTATATTTATTTCTTACAATGATACCATTTTAATCGCATTTGTTTCTAAAAACCTATTTTACTTCAACAATGGATGTATCCTTAGGTTTTTCAATGAAGGTTGAGACTTTATTCCTTTTGAATTCATTTATTTCATCTTGAATTTACTTTATCCAATCCTTATCACTTGAAGCCTCAATTGGAGTTTTAGGTTCAAATTGAGATAGAAAATAAAGATGATCTATTTCTTTTCTTAAGGAATTCTTAGTCCTTATTGGTTGATTTACATCACTGATGATGTTATCACTAGGATGATTCCTAAGTAATAATTGATATGAATTTTGTAAAACCTACTCATCAACATAGGGTAAAAATTATTCAGGTGTAAATATCTCATAGAAAATTTCTTGAGTATTTACAATGTTTGAAGAATCTTCTATCAAAGGTTTATAATCAGTTTTGGAAAACACTTCAGAAGAAATATTTTGAGGGTTTTTGAAAACAAAAGGATATTTTTTATCAAACATAACATGTATTGTTTCTTCAACAACACAAGTGTTTTTATTAAAAACTATATATGCTTTAGAGGTAGTGGAATAACCTAAAAATACCCCTTCATCAGATTTAGGTGCAAATTTATATAATTTATCTTTTGTATTTAAAATAAATACTTTAAAAACAAATACATTGAATTATGAAACTTTTGTTTTTTGGATTATCCACAACTCATAAGGAGTTTTATTAAGAAAAGGTCGAATTAAAACTAGATTTATAGCATAACAATAAGTACTAATAGCTTCTTTCCAAAAATGTTTGTCTATTGAGTATTCACTCAACATGGTTCTTGTTATCTCTTGAAGAATTCTATATCTTCTTTCAATAATACCATTTTTCTTAGGCGTTCTTGGTGAAGAAAAGTTGTGAGTAATACCTTTCTTACTATAAAAAGATTCAAAATCAGAATTTACAAATCATCCACCATTATCACTTTATATAGTCATCAATGTTAGGTTTTTCTCATTTTTAACATTAGCAACAAAATTTTTAAACAAACAAAAATCTTCTGATTTTTTACAATAAAATATACCCATGTTAATCTAGTGTAATCATCAACTAAAAAAAATACATAGTAATTGCCTCCAATACATCCAGTTTTTGTAGGACCAAAAAGATTCATGTGAACTAACTGTAATTCAAATTTAGTTATAACCTCACTAATTGATTTAAAGCTTGACTTGTGTTGTTTTCCATACTGAAAAGGGTCACAAAATTTATATGAATCAAACCTAAGATCAAATAGATCTTTAAAATGTACTTTATTAGATATTTTATATAAATTTATAAGATTATATTGTTGTAGTCTTCTGTTCCATAACCAAGATTGGTCTTCCATTGCATTTAGAAAAGGTAAGTCTTGGCTCTTGAGGTCTTCTAAGTTTAAAGTGTAAAAATTCTCATGCCTTTGGGCAGATATAATGAATTCATCCTTGGAATTGTGAACTATAAATTTATCATTCATAAAATTCACAAGGTATCCTTCATCACATAATTAACTTATGCTAATGTGGTTGTGTCTAAGACCACCAACTAATAAAAAATTTTAAATCAAAATTTTACCAAGGAAAACAATATTAACTATACCAACAACATTTCCATGAGCATTGTCTCTGAAGGAAACTTTTTCACCTTTCATCTTGATAAAATTTTCAAATATGTTTCTATTTCCAGTCATATTCTTAGAACATCCACTATCCATGTACCATGTAACATGTATTGTTATTTTTTCTTGTTTTTTTCTTGAAACAAAAACTATCAAACTTTTGGAATCTAAACATGTTTGTATCTGGAAATGTTAGAAATAATTTTTTTTGGAATCCACATTTGTTTTGAAAAGTGTGATTTGTGGAAACCCAAATATTGTGTTTTATTTAAAGAAAAATCATTATTCCAATTACCAAAAATTTTACACTTAGTGTAGAATGGGGATTTTTAGGAACAAAATAGTTATTTTTAAAATTGGGTTTTGAATGAGTGTAACCTATTCCTTGAATATTACCACGAGGTCGTATTTGATAATACATCTTATCAAAATTTTATTTTACAGATGTAAAATTAGATAAGAGTTTCTTCAAAGAAAATATTTAATATTTTAGTATGATGACCAAATTCTTATCCTCATTTGTATTAGTCTTGGAATTGAGTTTTTCTTCTAAAATAATTTTCTCAAAAATTATATTATCAAAATCTTTAGAAAGTTCATTCTTTTAAAAATTCACTTTCTCAAGGTTTTTAGAAAAATTTTGAATCTCTAGATTTTTAGAAACAATATATTTAGAGAGATCACAAACTTCTATTATTAAAATATAAATACTAGTATTTTCTTTCTCAAGTTTCCTAGAAACATTACAATTTTTATTTTCTAAATGTTTAGCAAATTAGGATACTTCTTTATAAGAAGGTAAAGAATTATCGTTCTCTGATGAGGATATTTTTTTATCCGAAGAATAATCTTTATTAGGATAATTTTTACTCAAAGAAATATTAGTAAGAGATTCATAACTGTATACCTTGTTAATTAATCAAAGATAAGGAGTTTTGGCATAAAGACGAACAATCTTGTGATTTGAGGTATCACTATCTGAAAATTCTTCAGAAGAACCACCTCCACTGGCACTCCATGAGTCATTTACTTTCAAGACATTATTTCCCTTGGATTTCCAGTATTTCTTCTTAATCTTCTATGAATTTATTTCCTTTCTATCATTTTATTTTTAGCATAGGATAATCAGGTTTAATGTGTCCTGTACTTTTACATTCATAGAAGGTGACTTAAAAATCATTCTTTTCCTTGTTACCATTAAAAGTTTTTTTTATATCTATATTGGAAATCCTTATTTCCAACAATTTTGTTCATTCTTCTAGAATTATTTTCAAGATCATTTTCTATCTGCTCAGAATCACTGGAATCTGACAAGACTTAAACCTTTCTCTTTCTTGACTTAGTTTTTATAGGTGATTTAGACTTAAAAGGATCATATATAGTAGTGAATGCTACTACACCATTCTTATTTTTCACTTTTTCTAGATATCTCTTAAGTCTTCCTTTATATTTAAATAAAGTTACAAATAGATAATCAATAGTAAGATTTGTAATCTTTCTAGACTCATAAACTGTGTTCATCTTAGATTCTCATTCATTTTTCATAATGTCTATGATCTTCTCAACTAAAACTCTCTCTTCTAAAATTTTCTCTCCCATAGATTGATGACTATTAAAAATTTTCATAAATCTTTGTTAAACCTTAACTACATGTTCACCATAAATAAATTAAAAATCATGATAGTCATCTCTAGCACATCCCTTCTTGTTTCAACAACTTTGGATGTAACAAAGTTTGTAATCTCAAATTTATTCCATATTCTATTTGCGGCTTCACATGAAGAGATTAGACTATAAATATTATTGGTCATATAACATAATAAATTATTGCGTACCTTATAGTTTAACTGATATTCATGTATTTATTGGGCTGTAAATGTTCTGACTTCTTTCTTAGGGATCTTATAGTCACCAGTGAGCATAATGAAGTTATCTAAACTAGTATTTCTGATAAAATTCATCATTAAATATCTCCAATATTGAAAGTCATTTCCCTCAAAGATAGGTGGTCTTATAGGATTAATATTGTCAATTGAACCCACATTAATCATTACTTCCATCATAAAGAAACAACATTATTTTTCCACAAATACTGGTTAGTGTATTTAGAAATATAAAAAAAAAATATAACTTAAAAAATATACAAAGTAGTGGAAAACCTCATCTGATACCAATTGTTAGATGGAAATGGATATGAGATAGAATAAATACAATAGGGGGGGGGGGGGTGAATAGTATGTTTGAAAAATTTCTAATGAAAACCTTTAAGGAAGGTTCTTAGTCTAATACAACATAAACTAAAACAATTCACAATGCCTCTTATAAAAGAAAACAAACAATCAGAATAACTCTCGGTCTAATGATATGATACTATAGGTTATGAAACAATTGTATTCGGGTTGAATACAAATATCATAGTATTTAAAGTGAAAATGATTATACCATACAGTGTATAGAATCAATATTAAAAATTATAAACTATAAATGAAAGAATTATAATATAAAAGAATACAAATAGAAAGAAGAAATAAAATGATTTTATATCTATTAAAATAAGAAGCAGAAAAGTAAAAGGTATTTAAATTATTTTATCCCAAAGAGTAGGGTATCCATTCAACTAGGATAACAGGTCCATCTTATCAACACCAGTAATTCTTCAATACAATGATCAGTCACACCGTCTTGTTATCCCCACAAGCCCTCTATTTTATAGGTAATCAGAACCTCTTTCTTTCAAACACTTTAAAGCCATAAATATGATTATTGGTCGCACCATATGCCTATCTATGACATCCCTCGATCCTTATCACTTGATCGGATGCACAAAGAAAAACAAATAACTTATTGAAATACAAAACCTATGAATGATCCATTCAAATTTTATAATTTCAAGGAATTCGCATCAAGAAAAGAGAAGTCATACAATCTCTCTCTAGAACTTAGAAGAAGCAAAAGTTATTATCTATGCTTCAAATGACCTCCTATTTAAAGGCCATAGGTTCCAACTGTCACATTTTCTCCAATAATCATATTTATCCAGAAAATTCAGAGTAACTTGGACACTTGGCATTATAATGGTCATATTGAAGCAAAAAACATGAAATCATTTTGATTAGTTTATAACTAACTCCATGAAATCATTTTAGTTAAAACAATAGATATATGAAAATGATAACATTAGTTTGATTGGTACAAACCATGTGTTTTGATAAAAGAATAAAAACATGCATGTGATAAAAGTATAACACGAGTATGATTAATATCGCTTGTCAGTATAAATATATTGCAAAATATTAATATGATGTAAAGTGGGTATAATGCACATTGTGAGTATGATGCTCAGAGTCAGTACAAAAAACAGAGTGGGTATGATGAAATAGTGATTATGATGAACAACATACATACAATGAACAATATGGGTATGATAAAATAGTGAGTATGATAAAATAGAGAGTACGATGAAAAAGAAAAAATATTCAAAGTAAATTCTTTATTTGAGAATTGATTATACATAGATTTTTGATTTTTAAAACAAAAGAAATAAAATTAAAAAGAGGTATTTTTGCTTAACACTTGCATAATATGTGATACATTGTCTACAACATTTAATTGTCATCTATTTGAGGATGATTGAAGTGTTATTTGGAATTATTATTATATAAAGAATAAAAAGAAGAAGATTTTTAAGGATGAAGATAAGAAGTGTGGAAGAGGATTGGAGTTATAAATTTGAAGGTGGACTTGTATATTTAAAATACCAAGTGGGCATGCATTGTGTACTATGTTTTTTATGGGATTACATTAAAAAAATTGGCCAACCCTCAAGAAATACTAGGCCAGCTTGATCCCAACACATGTGGGACTCATGGCCAACCATGCTAAGGCAACCATCCTCGTCCAGCCTGAAGGTGGCATGAGTTGGGAATAGGCACGCCTAGATGAAGGGCTGTATATAGTCCTGCAAGAGTGAATGGGGCATGATCTGTTCATAGATGGACCAAAGACCTTGCAAAGAAGGTTGGCATAGAGCACGCCTGTAGAAAACGATATGGGGAAGTACCATGGGGGGAGGAGGAGAATTCTGAGTGAATGTTGGGATGGGTTGATTGATAAACTATGGATTCCCCGTGGTTCTGTTTTGATGTGGGATGGATGTTTTTAATGACTGAACTAATCGCAATTGTTCATCGCATCCTATATCTCGCTCGACCGTTCGACCAATGTGGAATCCAATAATCTAATCATGGATGCCCATCCATCCCATGCTGTGAGTATTTAAACTAGGACCGTCGATCTCCTACGACATCTGTATAAGCTCGCATCGTCATCTTCATCCTCTATCTATTGTTTGATGCCACTACTACATGCCAGAGTTGATGAAAACCCCTGATCTAATCACCATGGCTGATAATTTTGATATCATGATGACCACTTCATCACACTGAGACCATGCATGAAACTTACATTGTTCATTCATGAAATATCTCAATTAATACGGCTCGGTCAAGGAAAACGGAGTTTCCGAGGCTATGTGGATTCTTTCTTGATTTAAAAATGAGATACATGTGCATGTTATTGAATGAATGTGATTAGGAAGAAGGTCGTGAGTTTGAAAAAAGAAAACACTGAGATATGCGGCATATCTCGTATCCTTAGTTTAATGATTTTGAAAATAGAAGATCTAAAAAAGTGGATCTCATCCAATTAAAGGGTTATATTTCAACATGAACAAGTTTTTATCCATACCTATAAATATGATTACCTCCAAGCTGAGGATGCTACTACCCTCTACATATTCGAGTACTTTTGTTCAAAAACAGAGCACTCTCTGGTTTGTTGTTCTTTTCAAAATAGCAAGGAGACCCACATGCATTTACGGCTTTGAGAAGAGGAGATCCTGCAAGCATTTAACAAGTTATACACACTATCAAATAGATTTGTGAAGATTTTTTGTTCTTAGCATGAACTGGTTACCAAAAAAATAGACCGGTTTTCTCAAACCTTCATTTTGCTTTGCGAAGGCCATGTCACCATGAGCCAGTGTTTGGGTATTTCAATCCCAATGTGATTTACAAAGACAGAACCACAAACCCTCCATGGTTCTATAAAGAATAAACACACAAGGAGACATGTGGAGCTCTCTTCTCACACGAAGAAGAATACCCTTAGTTTTACACCGTTAATATACACTGTTTATAGGGGTTCAATATTTAAGGAAATTGCATGAAAGAATGAAATTGTATATGCATTCATTGAGCATATTCACCTATGTTCTTTATTTGAAGAAACCATAAGCCTCATGTTTTCACAAAGAATAATAGTTGAGGTTTCATGCATGAAGCACATGCATTCATGTGCATGAGTTTAGATAACCTAGTGTATGTGAATGCAAAGAGAGAGAGAGAGAATACAAAGAAAAGTACATACATTCATGCCCTTATTATTTGAATATATATCCAAGTCCATATGTGTGTGAAATTATGAATAAGGAATAATTAGATAAGATTTTATGCATGCATGAATGCATATGAAAAAGGGTTCAATCCAGTTAAACAAATATTAATTATCCCAAGAAGAAGAAGTGAAAGAAAATTCAACCAAAATTCTTACATGCATGATCTCATGCATATATGAAAAGATGAAGAGAGAAGAATCTAATTTTTATGATTCCCAATGAGATGATCCTTAGTGTTTGAAAAATCACTATGGTTCTTGTGATTATAGCCAAGAAGAAGGAAGAACAAGTTCTAGTGCATTTTGTTTTTTCACTAAAGAAGAAGAAAGAAGAAGAAGAAGTAGTGTAGTTGGTTTTGAATTAAGAAGAAGAGAGAAGAAGAAAACAGTTTCTTACATACTTCCTTGCAAGTAAATAAGTGAAGAGAACTAAATAATACCAAGAGAAGAACCTACCTTATCACGAAGAAAGACGTATGTCTTCAATGGAAATGAAAATAACCAGCAAGGAAGCTGCAAGTTGAACTAGGTCATCACCAGTTAAAGAAGAGGACTGTTTCCCTTACCCATCCAAAGTGTAGGGACTCACACTAGGAAGGATTGTTTCATTATCCCCTCCAATGTTTTGGGATTCACAATAGCTAGAGGATTATTTTCCTATCCAATCCACTGTAACAGTTATCACATTATAGTGGAGAATCCATGCAATAGTCATTCCCATGCATGGTATATATCTGCTCTTATTGAGTAGTGAACCTTGTAAAAATATTATTTGCATATTTTTACAACTTTCTATTATTTCATACGAGGGGAAAAATAATAATAGAATCATGATCCTAACAGGTCATGAAATACAGGGATAAAAAGTTGGAATTGGTTTAAAAAGTCCCCAACACCAATTCACCCCCTCTCAGTGTTAGTCATATCCCAAAATGGTCCTCTAATCTCTTGTATACACGTAGGCTCAAAAAAATATACCATGATATATATTATCTGACACTCATCTATGGTCTAATCTAAAGGCGACTCCCCACCTTCAAGGATTTCCCTCAAGGTAAAATACTCTATATTCTTATACAACCTCTCCCTAATATGACATAGAATTGTGAAATCCACTAAAACTTATATGAGAATCATCTTCTCTTGGCCCTTTTGAACCAAAATATGCATCTCATCTAGAAAGGTTATCATTTTCCATTTAGAACCAGACTCTTGAACTAATTGAGTTTGAGTTTTGATCCTCAAAGTGTCAGCAACACTATTTTCATTCCAAGGTGTATATTCCATATCAAAATCAAAAGTCTTCATTTACTCAACCCATATTCACTACCATATATTCAAATATAAATGTGAAAAGATATAATTTATGCCTTTTTGATCACTATAAACCGTAATATTTTCTCCCAATAGATAATGATGCCAATAATTTGAGGCATAAACCACTGCAACAAATTCAAGGTCATGAGTATAGTAATTTCATTCATGTGAAATCAACATCCGTGACCCATATGGAAAAACTTGATCCCTTTCATCAACAATCCTCCATGAACTATCCCAGATGTGTTACAAAACACTATATATTCCTCACCCAGCTTGGGTATGATCAAAATTGGAGTGGTATTCAAGAGATTATTCAAATCCTAGAAAGGATTATCACATGCTCTATACCATTAAAACATTATCCCCTTATTGGTTAGGATAGAAAGTAGATATTAAATGTAGAAAAAGTCCTGGATGAACGTACAATAATATCCTACCAAACCTAGAAAATTGCAGATATCAAAAAGATTCTTAAGATGCTCTCAATAAACCACTGCCTAAACTTTCTATGGGTCTAATGACACACCTTCCTATGAGATGATGCAACACATAAAATATACCAGGTCAATCTATAATTGAAACTTATATTTATTAGAATATTGCCGATTCTCTCTTAGTGTACTTAAGATGATGTCAAGATGTTGGGAATGGTCATAATGAGTCTTGGAGTACACCAAGATTTCAACCAAAAAAATAATAATAACTGATTCAGTTATAGGTGGATGATTTTGTTCATGAGGACCATAACACTGGTAGAGAATTCATCCGCCTAAAAGACATAATGAAAAACTCATAAAGTCCACACCTACTTATGAAATCAGTCTGTGGTATATCATAAGGTTTAACTCTCAACTGATGATTCCTTGATATCAATTCAATCATGGAGAAAAAAAAGCTACTCTCAATTGTTCATATAGATCATTGACACACATAATAGGATACTAGTTCTTCACTGTTATCCTGTTCAACTTTTGGTAATCAACATATAATCACAAAGTCTTATTAGCCTTCATTGAAAACAATACTGGGGAACCCTAAGGTGATGTACTCAGATCAATAAATCCATTATCCATTAACTCTTCCTACCAAGTCTTGATCTCTTAAAACTCTCTTTGTGAAATTATATAAGGTGGAATATAATCTGGCTCAGCTCCATGCATGAGCTCAATCATAAAATCAATATACCTCTCAGGTGGAATCCCTAAGAAGTCCTTAGGAAACACATCATGGAACTGACAGGTTCCTATCATGGGGTTTGGAAAAACAATTACTTACTAAGTTAAAATATAGTATAGTGGTTAACCAAGGTTGTCTTCAGAGAGGAGCGCTCAACAATCAAGTTTTTCACTTTAAAATTAGACAATGTATTAGTGGTTGTTTTTTAAATGATTGGTTTTGAAAATAAACTAAAGATATAAATTAAGTAAGATATTGAAATAAAATTGACAAAAAATTTGATTAAAAATAGTTATTTGAATTGGGTGATTAGGTAGAGTTCAGTTTTTCAATTGAAATGTTATCATAGTTATGATTAATTCAATCCTCTTCTGCAAATCTGATTAAAGTGAGATTCCACAATCGCTTCCTTTCACTTTTTTGGACAATGGTGTTGGTGAGAGTAAAACTTAAAAATATATTATTTTCATCTAATATATTTTCTTTTGTGAAAGAGTTTTAGTGAATACCCTCAATTAATTTAAGAAATTCCCTATCAGATCTTGTTTATCCCAAACAATCTTGAATATGGACTGCAACTCTCACACGTACTGACGATCACCAAGTACTTCCCCACTAAGATCTGATATATTACATCATATATAGACCATAAACTAGTGAGGGAGATAATTTTCATTAAAAAAATAAATAATAATAATAGAATATAAAATCAAATATAATCACACAATATAATATAAACTGTTATTACAAATTGAAACCAACTTCTTAGAATAGAGAAAACAATTTATAACATTAAGCTCATGAACTAAAACATTATAAAATGGAAAACCTAACCTTCCACAATAACTCATAATATTTAACCCACAATGGTAAGGGTAATTGAGAAGAATGGGGAAGAATAATACATTAAAAAACTAAAATAAATAAAAGAGGTAAAATGAAGAACCAAAAAAATATCCTCCAGAATATGTCTGCTTGATGTTTAGCTTCGGTTCTCCCACCATATGGCTGAAAAATGATAAGGTACATTCTTGTAGGATGTGAGGAATGTGGTTGGATCTCTACCATTTAAATTTCAGAGCAATTTGTGCAGTGTGAAAGATGTTATGTCTAAAATACTATAGCTGACTTATTCTGGCCTCCAAACACAATTCCACCAACCCAACTTTCACCAGATTAAGGGAACCCTTAATGAAATAATTTCTCACTAAAATTTAATTTCAAACTTCCTATTCTAGTTGGATTTATAAATTAGCTAGAATCATCCCATTGGTGGTTATTATCCCGAGATATGACTCTTGGAATGGGGTAAGGTCCATTATGCCAACTAGATTATGTGTTCACATTAATCGAATATTTTGAGCTTGTGGGAGTTCAAATTGGTTCTCGGTAAAGAAGAATATTTTGTATCCTGAGAACCATGAAATCATAAAAAAGGAATCCATGAATTGGTTAAAAAATTTAGGAGTTATTCTTGAAATACAGAGGAAACATAAAACTGTTAAATGTTCAGAATTAACCACTTTTCACATTTAAGCTCCAAACTCACCATAAAAACATAAAATGATCCAATGAAGCTCAAATTGGTTAATGATAAGGTATTTAATCATTTAAAAACACATGTATAAATATGAAAATATAATCTCTGTCAATTCCCCCACACTTAGCACTTAGACTCCTGGACAAGTAAATATCAAAATCAAATCAAAGAAAATTTAAAACACATATCTATGTGATCCAACAATTTATCACAAAGAAAAAAAGATATCCTCATAAAAAAACCATTATATCAAGATCTAAATTCATATAATTAAATATATTTTCTCTTCATTTCTCTTCCTATGCACATAAAACACTTACCTCACTTTCATTTTCTCTCATCACATAAATTTTAAAATTTTCAGAATTTCTTTCTCATTCAGACTCATACAAGGTTCACCATAGACTTGATAAATTCCTAAATCTCTACCCATTGTGATTCAAGGACATATTATTATCATGAGGACTTTTTAGGGATATTTTATGGCTTTTATTTTTTAGTATTTAGATGTGAAAAATTACGAGGTTGAATGAGGAGGGCTTGTCTCTTTTTGAAGTAAAATTGCATTATTATAATTTTTACTCAAGTATTGTCTTCTCCTCAATCTGGTTAGTATAAATTCATACCAATCAGAATGAAAAATCAATGAAATTTTACACTATTAATAATTTTAGTAGCAAAAGTTTCAATAATCTCAAACATGATTTTTCGTGAAATCTCTTAATAGGCACATCTTTCTTTTTTCCATTAGAAGATCCAAAAAGGCATAGCTTCTAATACATGAAAGCTATAGAAAAGAAACATATTTCAATAGAATGATTTTTTAGTAGCAATAACATCTCTTCAACATTTTATTTTCCACCCAAAGTTTCACCAAATGAGGTATTACAATACAATACATATTCCCCCACACTTAAAGTTCAACTAGATTATGAAATTTCACTTCAAGAGTAGGTTGGATAAGAAAAATTGTCTTGTAATGTGGATAACCTAATAGGATGTTCATGGATTATAAGGGATATAAGGATTAAATGTTAAATATAGTCTATTATAAAAAGGATTCCTATAAAAGGGGTCTTTAAAACCAATGAAATTCCTCAATCATTTAGAACACAAGTACCTCATACCCTCAAGTTTTGATAGAAATAAATCAAATTCTGGTTAAATCAAGCATGAGTTGGTTCTCTCAAAAAGTTAGTTGAATAAAAATAATATGAAAAGTAGGTTTATAATCCTCATAGAAAAGTGATTTCAATGATAAAGATAGTGATGTGTAGCAAGTGATTCAAAAATCAGAGTACTTTTTCATGAAATTTATAAATATTTTATGTTGAAAAAAGTCATTTTCAATATTCATTTAAGCTCAGTTTCATGGGATAAATTTCTTCATACATTAACATGGGTTTCAAAATTTTAAATGATAAACATTTCATCTAAAAGTTTTTAGAAACGCAGAAAAATTTAAAAATCACACAATTTGTTTTTTTTTGAAAAATTGAAAAACAATTAAAATTACTAAACTACAAAGGTTCTATTAGGTTCCCTCCCCCACACTTAAATAATGCAGTGTTCACAATGTCTTCAAGTGGATTTAACATGTAATTATATTTTAAATTCAATCAGAATAATAAAACAAGTGATAAATAGAGGTACAACTAACTTATTGGTAGTGCAATGTTGAGTTAAGCTCTTAAGTTACACACACTAAAAACCTACAACCAAAAGTAGAGAAAATAACATAAGAAATTTATTACAAGAAAATTAAAATAGAAATAGAGTGATAAAAGGATATATCATGGTTTAATCCCCCAAGTGGGCCTTGGGTTTTGATTTCCTCTAGATGGAAAGTTTCAGTTGGTTATCCACAATCTAATGGTGGGTTGAGTTTCTTTGAGATGAACCACAAAAAATTATTATTTAAATCATGGACTTATTCCTTTTTTTAGGAATATATGGATATAGTATTCCAAATCAACCCCATGAAAATAATATGAATATTTTATGTTGGGGTTAGGATAAATAACGAGTCCTCCTCTTTCTTGGTTTATACTTTCACAACTTCTTCTTATTTCTCTAGTTGTTTCTGGTGGTCTTCAAAAAAAAATGGATGGAAAAGAATGCGCCACACGTGCCTAGGGATTTTCAAATTCTTTCTCCCATTTCTGTCCCAGTGACCCACTCTACAACGGTGGATCTATCCCCGTTAACGGTTACCTCTGGGGTTGTGGCTCCGTCCGACAGATCTTCTCCTCACGGGGGGGGGGGGGGGGTCTCCAGTTATGGCTTCCCTGACGAGGCATCAGGTGCTGTCCTTCAGAGATGCGCTTTGTAGTCCGATCTTAGGGGTTTTGGATCTGTGCTTTCCAGGCATCGATCCATTCTCTCACTCGGTGGTCTGGGAAGGATCGCATATCACGCTGTCGGCTCCCTCAACGACGGTCAATGAGGCGATTGCTGGACTCAAATGGATACTGGTGGCGCGATTCGGAGCTTTGAAACCTTCGCTTCCTGTATTCCAATGTTTTGTGACGTATTGGGGTTTGAAGGAAGAGGCTCTCATTTCGGTGATCCACAGGTTCTCGTTCTTTTTGGTGTTAGCTTCAGAGGAGGATTTTGTTAAGGCATGGTGATTTTCTCCTCACATCTTGGGCCGATGGCACTTCAACCTATCTCAGTGGTCGATGGAGTCTCATAAGGGGAAGGAAGATCATCGTGCTGCTATTTGGGTAATTATCCCCAGCCTGCCGCTTCATTTTCAAAATAGTACTTGTCTCAGGGCCATCAGTGACTCGCTGGGGAGATTGTTTTGCGTGGATGCGCGTACTCATAGAGGTGAGGAGATGTTGGCCCCTCGGATCTGCGTGGAATTGGATCTATCTGTGTCTATCCTGAAGATATTGTCCCTGAAGGTGCAGGATTCCTCTGTCTAGTCTCAGGAATTGGTTTATCCTATTTTCCCCAGGTTTTTTTTAGAGTGTCTTCTATAGGGGCATTCAGGGAAGATCTGCAGGAAACGACGCCCTGTAGGGAGGCATCGTGAGGGATGTGATCCCGTGACAAGAGGACCTTCATTCTATGTGGATGGCGAGTCTAGGTTAGTCTCGCCTATGCTTGCAGTTTCAGAGTTTTCCTCTTCTTCTGTCCTGTGTTGCATCTCCCCTGTGTCCCCAGTATGCAAAGAGCTCGTTCCCTCCTGTCTTAGGCCTGAGGCCTTTCCTGATGCGGATCTAGGTTCCTATGGGCCGAGTGATTTTTTATGGATACCTTGGCACCCTCGGCTTGGTCTTGGCCACAACCCTGGATGATCTAGGAAGGTGCTTTATGAGATGTACTTTGGGAGGTTGCTCCGAGCCTGATGGTTTCCTTTTCTTGAGTTCACCCTCCATCGTTTCTGGTTCCTCCCTCTTGTGATGAGCAGCTGTCCAAGAAGGCTTCTGGACAGGGAGTCATTCTCTCTAGAGTGGATCTTCTTCAGGGTCATAGGGGGATGGACTAAGCTGGTTGTCTTGATGTGATAGGATTCCATGAATATCGGCTCCCCACTGAGGACGGTTGGTTGGTCAAAAGTGCTTTTGCTGCTGGTGCACCCTCTCCGCCTGTGCAGGTTCTCGTGACGTTGGAAGAGGAGGCTCGACCGCCTCCTATGAAGGTGAAGGGGAAGGCTTCTAAGAATGTGTTGAGGATCATACACTCCCCTCCAATAAAAACTGGTTTGGGTATGGGAGTGTGCACTAGGTTTTCATCGAAGAGGCTACAGAATAGGGAGTGCTCTGTTTCCCTTGTGAAAGAGACCGAGTTGCATGGGGCCAAATCTAGGCATTCATTGTTTCCATGAATCCAATATTTATCTGGAATGCACGGGGTGTCGGGGTGAGAGTTAAGTTAGATTTTATTGTCTCAGAAGTCAAGAAACATAAGGTCAAGGTAGCGGTGATCCTCAAGCACAAGCAGAAATCTACGAAGATCAATGCGTTCACGCGCAAGCTGAAACTTCATGCATCTTTTCATGTGGAGCCTATCAATAAGTTTATCTAGATTTTCTGGCACAGGGAGGCTACAATGGATTTAATTCAAGCAGGTGAGGATAATTTTATGATTATGGTGTCCTGTAGTGGAGGATCCTTGTTTGTTTCTTTTGTTTATGGTAGTTGCGATGCACAGAAAAGGGAGGAGTTATGGAGCGAGCTGAGTGTTTTTGATCCAGGGGGTCAGCCTTGGGTGGCGGGTGGTGATTTCAATATTGTATCTAACTTGGAGGAGAATAAGGGAAGAGGTGAACTTCCAAGGAGGGCTTGCAGGGCGTTCATCTAGTTCATGGATGGAAAGGGGCTCCTGGATCTTGGGTATTCAGGTGACCCCTTAACTTGGTGTAAAAATCGGAGGGGATGTAGTCGTTGCTGGAGCCGGCTCGACCGGTGCTTAGCCAATGTTCTAGCGATCTCTATGTTTCCAGAGGCGAAGGTTAAGCATCTAACTCACAGTATCTCTGGCCATTCTCCACTCCTTCTTTCTCTAATAATAAGAAGGGAGGCTCCGTAGTCGGGCTTCGGGTACATGATCTACTAGTCGGGTATTCCGGGTTATCATCAGACAGTGAGGAGAAGCTGGGAGGAACCGATCCAGGGGCAATCCTAGACTGCGTTGCATGTAAAGTTAAGGCAACTCAAGCAGTCCCTCTTTTCATGGGCTAGAAGCATCATTCCCTTAGATCAAGAGCTGGAGGTGCTCAGACAGGATATTGAACGGCTTGAGGCTGGTCTTGAGGAAGACTAGGATGACGTTGTATTTGGGGAGCTCTTTGAGAAGAAGGTATCCTTTGCGGTTATGATTCTTGATCATGAAATAAGGGAGAGGGAGTATTCGAGAATCAAATGGCTTAATGAGGGCGATAATAATACTGCATTCTTCCATGCTTGTGTAAGGGAGAGGCGGCGTGTGATACAACCAAACCTGGATTTAGAAGATGGATCTTTCACTAATGATAGGGAAGTGGTTGGGGGATTGGTGTTTTCTTTCTTCAAGGATCTCCTTGCAGGACCCAATCCAAACATGCTATAGGGCTACCCTATGGGGGGGGATGAGTTCTGGGAGGGGATTCCACACTTTGTGTCCCCGTAGGAGAATGAGTTGATGGAGGGGATACCGGAGGAGGAGGAGATCTTTACGACTATAGTGAGTCTCAATCATGAGAGTGCCGCAGGCCCTGATGGGTTTTCAGGTGGGTTCTATAGGATCTCCTGGGAGGTGGTGAAGGGGGATATCAACAATTCTATTCAGGATTTCTTCAGAGGGGGAAGTCTACCACAGATTGCGTCTACCACGACTCTTGTTATATTACCAAAAAACAAATATCCCTCCTCCCTCCTCCATTATTGGCCGGTGAGTATGTGTAAATTTACATATAAAATATTGGAGAGTATCATCAACAAGAGGTTATCCAGCAATCTTCCTCAGTGGATCTCCAAGGAGAAACATGGTTTCGTGAAAGACCGCTCTATTCAGGGAGCTATAGCATTGGCCTAGGAGATACTGAGAGATATCAATAACAAGGTTCATGGATCCAATATGAATATAAAACTTGATATGAATAAGACATATGATAGGATCGTGTGGGGATTTATTAACAGGGTCCTAATCAAGATGGGGTTTTCGAGATGGTCTTGTGATATTATGTTCAGGTGCCTTAGTTCGGCCTGGATGGCTGTGTCCTTTATGGGGAGAACTCAAGGTTTTTTTCAAGATAGTTCAAGGCCTCCATCAAGGTGATCCACTATCCCCGAGTATTTTCATTCTTATATGCAGGATACCTTAAGAAGGATAATTAACAGAGGAATCTATAATGAGGATGTTCTTCCTTACCAAAGGAGGTTGAGGATGCCTTCTGTTTCTCATCTGATGTTTGCGGATGATACCCTCATCTTCATCAATGCGGGGAGGCGATCGGTGCAGGGGACTATTGCGATCCTTGAGGAATATTTCCACTGGAGTGGTCAACAAATTAATAAGGAGAAGAGTGGATTCTATGTGGCCTAGGCTTTCACTTTGAGTAGGGTGATTGATATGGGTCAAAGATTGGGTATGAGGCGCGGTGTGTTTCCCATGGAATATCTTGGCACCCCCGTATCCCTAGGAAGAATGCGTATCAGGGACTTTGACCCTATGGTCAGCAAGATTATGGGGCACATTCATAATTGGAAGAACCACTTTTTATCTTTTTGAGGCCATATTACTCTTGTGAACAGCGTCCTCTCGGCCATCCTGTTTCATGATCTCTCACCCACCAATGTGCCGAAGGAGGTTATCAAGGCCATTGACAGATTTTTGGCTCGTTTCATATGGGATGAATCTTCAGAGGGGAAGAGGCATTGGATCTCTTGGGGGAAGATGGATCGGCCAATCTCGGAGGGAGGGATCAAATTTAAAATTATGGAGAACACTATTCAGTACTTGCACGTGAAGTTGGAGTGGGAGGTAATTGAAGAGCGATATTTGTGGGGTAAGACGATGTCCTGCAAAAACCGGGCCACCACTGATGCATCTGCGGGTAGTGGGTCTCAGATTTGGTCCTCTGTTAGCAGTTTTATTCTGTCTATCCTACAGAACTCACAGTGGATTATTGGGGAGGGGAATATACATTTCTGGTACCACAACTGGTCGAGAAGTACTCTTGGATATCCAGGGTTCCCAGCTCCTTTGATCTCATACAAGGAGGTAAGTCAGTACCCACATTTCTTCAGATCCATTCTGGATGCGGACCAGCAAGAGGTTTTTGACTCTGTTTTTTTGAGTTCGGATATGGACTGGTGCGTCTACACCCCCTCCACCTCGGGTAGGTTCAACGCGAAAGATTTTATCAGGACCAGCTTGTCGTAAGGCCAGCAGGTAGGGGGGGTACGGTCGGGTGTGGTGTAAGATTATCCCTACTAAATTTAACCTTTTGACATGGAGTATCCAGAACCGAGCTTTACCGTCTGATGATATCATCAAGAGGCTTGGCGTCAGTATGGCCTCTTGCTACCAGTGCTGTGTTAAAAAATGCGAGGAGAGTTTATCACACATTTTCTTTGAGGGATACTAGGAATGCCAGGCTTGGGGAGTCTACGGTAGACTCATAAGATACTCCCACCATGCGCTGAACTTCGACTCCTTCGTGGAGAACTAGTTTCAGGGGATGGACGAAGCCAACAATGAAGGGAGGGCGAGATCCATCATCTTCAACGCTATATGTTGGTGTGTATGGAAAGCGAGGAACCATTCCAGGTTCGAGGGGTTCGTATCTATGGGGAGATCCATTACAGTAAGAGTGAGTTGTATTCTGGTGGAATTGTGTGGCACCGATGCTGTATGGAACCAGTCCCCCGACCTTTTCAAACTGTTTGTGCCTCACAGCGTGGTCTAGTGGCCAACACCTAGACAACAAGGACACTGGGTCCGGTGGAATCCTCCTGAAGATGGATTCAAACTGAATACCGACAGATCTTGCATGCTGGGAGAGATGCATGGTGGCGGTGTGGTCCGTGATCCTAGGGGAAGTGTGGCATTGTATTTCTTAGCACACTATGGTTATGGGGATTCTATGCAGGCGGAGGCAAAAGCGGTGCTCACAGGTATCACAATGTGCAGGCAGCGGGTGCTTGACATCTCCCAAGTCGAGACTGAATCTATGGTTATTCACGATGCTCTTCATGGGAAAGGTATCTTCCCCTAATCCATTTCATACACTATTCAGAAATGCAAAGACCTCCTGGAAAGTAGCACCAGAGTCACTCACACATGGAGGGAAATAGGGTGGAAGATCACTTGGCCTCAATGGCAACCCCCAGTAGCATGGTCAATTGTCATACTCATGTGTCCCATTTTAAACCAGAGGGGTTGAACTTGATACAGGGTGATTCCCTTGGTCTTCATTACTATAGACCCACCTAGACACTGGTTCTATACCTGTTTTAATTCCCTTTTTGAATAAAAATGGTAACGTTGGATGGTGGATAGTGGTTTCTCAAGGTATGCTGCATCAAAAGAATAGTCAAAGAGAATATCAGAGTGTAATTATATTTGAATAAAATAGAAACATGAAGAATCAATATCAAATTATTCCCTTTCAAATTAAGCATCTTGTGTATCTTTTTCTTCAATAAAGTCCACTTGGATATCCTCTTGAACTCTTTCCAATAAATGATCAACATGTTCGGGGAGATCTAGGTGTTCCTCTTTAGGTGTATCTTATTATTTTTCCTCATCATCCAGGGAAATAATTTTTTTTAAAAATATAAAAATTTCAAGGAAGGGGAGGTTATAATCAACTCAGTTTCAACAAAATTAGAAGGTAATGAGTTTAAGAATAAATAATCTCCCAGATTTTGTTCGGCTTCAATTGCTTATTAAGTGTAAAGTTCCTCTTAGAGGTGAGTTGTAGGAGATTGAGGTAGGTAGTCAGGATTCTATAATTCCTGGATAATGGAAAAATTATAAAATTTTAGAAAGTAATGGGACAACTCAGTTAGTTCCAGGGGAATCACTTAATAAATTTGCTGGTTTAGGACCTCCCTCAGGCCTTCTATGAATTACTTGAATTTATGCAACTTATTATTTGATTTCTAAAATAACATCACCTATCTAAAAATAATAGAAATGCCATATTACATAGAAAATGGTGAGATATTAATTGTTTATTTCCTTTTTTATGTAATTATTCCATGAATTAAATAAATGATTATTTGAAAACATCATAGTAAAATATTTTTTTAACTTTTTTTAGGAAAGTGTCAAATATTTATAATTAGATTATGACACTGCCTCCCCAAAAAAATTGAAATCTTTTGACACATTCCTATGATATGGTGTGGAAAAAAATTATTCAATAAGATAAAATATATTATAGTGGTTAACCTTGGTTTTCTCCAGAGAGGAGTGCTCAAAAATTGAGTTTGTTATTTTAAAATTAGATAATGAAGTGGTGGTTGTTTTTTGAAATAATTGATTCTGAAAAGAAACTGAAGGAAGAAATTAAGTAATATATTGAAATAAAATTGAAAAATAATGTGATTGAAAATATTTATATGAATTGGGTGATCAGGTATAGTTCGTTTTTCCAATTGAAATGTTATCATAGTTCCGATTAATTCAATCCTCTTCTGCTAAGCCGATTAAAGTGAGATTCCACAATCTCTTCCTCTCAATTCTTTGGTCAATAATATTGGTGAGAGTAAAAATTAACAAGATATTATTTTGGTATACTATACTTCCTTTTGTGAAATAGTTTCAGTGAATACCCTTAATTAATTTAGTCAATTCTCAATTGGGTATTGTTTATCCCAATCAATCTGGAATATGCACTATAAATCTCACACGTACTAAAAATATCCATGTACTTTACCACTAATCTCTGATCTATTACATAGTATAAAGACCAAAACATAGAGAGGGAGATAATTTTAATTAAACAAAGAAATAATATTAACAGAATATAAAATCAAATACAATCATATAAGATAATATAAACTGTTATTACAAATTGAAACCAACTTCGCAGAATAGAGAAAACATTTTATAACATTAAGCACACACTACTGGAATTGTGGTTTTTACCAACAGGTGTTTACCAACGGTTTTCCTAAACCGTTGGTGCTGAAGGATTAGGGAACTCTTTACCAATGGTTTCATAAAACCATTGGTAAAGAAATGGTCAAGGAAGCCTTTCGCAACGGTTCACTGAAACCGTTGGGAAAAGTCACCCCTTTGCCAATGGTTTCTTCAAACCGTTGTTAAAGGGGTGTTTTAGGTTCCATTTTTCCAATGGTTCTATGTAACCGTTGGGAAAGGGTACCCTGAACATCTCTTTCCCAACGGTTTTTAAAAACCATTGGGAGAGATTTCCCCCAAATACAGCCGCGGTGCTGCTCTCACCCATTCGCGACAGAACCCTAAATTCGTTCCTGCTTCTCCAGCGCTCTGCTCCTCTCGCGAACTCCCCCATCCGAAGAGGTGAAAACCCATCTAAAATCAGGTATTTTTTCCTTTATTCACATATACTACCTTATTTTTATTGTTATTGATATAATATTTTAGTTTTAAGTTATCAATCTAGCTCCAGCTCTCTGCTACTCTCAAACTCCCCCATCCGAATAGGTGAAAACCCATCTGAATCATCTCAAATCAGGTATGTTATTCTTTATACACATATGGTACCTTGTTTTTATTGTTATTGATCTAATATTTTAGTTTTAAGTTTGGATTTTGATGTGATTTCACCGTGAAAAATAGGAAAATGAATGAATATTTTGTTAATTAATTAGTTTCCCCTGGAATATCAGTTGTGTTATAATGTCCATGCTAAATAAAGGGGTAATGTAATAAAAGACCTTGAATAAATAAATTGTGGAAGTTGGGGTATGTTTCCTCTATGAGAGGTTTTTTGTTGTGTTTCATTGTATGTTGTAGGCTGTTTTATGGGGATTGGGGTGACCAGTTGGGCTTTGTAATATGTGGGGTTGTAATGTGATGGTTAGTGGGCATGGATGTGACATGTGAAGTTGTATGATAGTGATGATGTGTGGTGGTGTTGTGTCATGTGGAGGTGTTGTGTGATGAAGTTGTGGTGTTTGATGTGGTGAGGTGGTTTTGGTTGTGCGGTGGTTTGTGATGTGCAATATTTTTGTTGTGATATGTGGTTGTTTTGGTGAGATGGTTTGTCAATGTAACATGGCGTCGATGGTTATTGTGAGATGGTGAGTTATTGTGTGGTGGTTTTATTAGTTTCCTTCTTATCTATGGAATAAATTATGCTGTTAAAACAAAAAAACAAGATATTAAATGAATGAGATGGAATAGAAATGGATGTGTGGTAAATGGATTTAATTAATTTAACATTAAATGAATGGACAATGTAAGTGTGAATGAAGTGGCTTATAAATGAAAGTGAGAAATTCTATGCATCTTGTGTGGTGGTGGTATGGTTTATATGTTTTATGGTAGTAGTGAAGTGTGTGATTATGTAGTTAATTTGAACCCATAGGTTCAGTATTTTGTGCTATCTATATATCATGTATTTTTATGTTATTTCTACACATTCCCAACCAGAGTTGGATAAACATACCAACGATCAGAGGTTTTGAGTTATGGTTATTTTTTCTAATATCTAGGATGGTGGTTATATGGTTGGATAGATACCATGTCTTCCCTACTCTTCCTTCAAAAGTGATTGACCATATTTTTTTAGGCAAGATGTGATGTGATTGTCCACGTGTCTTTAGGTGAGATGTACTATGATTTCCCTAGTGTTTTCCGGTGAGGTGTGATGTGATAAGGCTATAATAAGATGTGGCATGTGGTTGGGGTCATGTAGGGTAGGAGGATGGAACGAGGTTGATGTTATTCATGTTCATGATACCCTACTAATATGGTTATGGGATGAGGCATGATGTGATGTGATATAACACATTAAGTTCTTGTTGGTTTTACATTTTTTCAATAACACATTTGTATGTTTTTTTCACATGTGTAGTTGATACCTTGACTATTTTCTTCCTTTATCGTTTACTTAAATGTATTTTCTATTAAAGTTCAATCCTATTGAATTGTTTATGACAAAATGACTTATATAAATTCTTTTTACAGAATGGACAGAAGTTGAACTGTATTCAAACATAGTCAAACAATATTTCTAACTTGGTGAGAATTACAACTTGTATGATTTATTAAACCCATTCAAGATCTTCTAAAACAATTGATAGCTAAATTACCTATGAATCCCCTATTCTCTCATATATTTAGTTTTTTGGGTTACACATTAGTTTTATTTTTCTAATTAATTACATATTTGTTTTCAAAAGCAGGAAATGAAGCCAATTTAAGAGAGACAAAGGAAAAAAATGATTGAGAACAATCGTCGAATGACGGAGATGGGCGTTCCACCATTAGTGCCTACAGTGAGTACTTTATTTCAAATTGATATATTTAAAGAATATATAATGTTATGTGATTAATTTTTTTGTAAACATTTTTGTAGGATCCACCTATACGTTGACAGTTATTCGACGAGGAGCCTAGTATTGGTCCTAGTACTCAGGCCGGTGGTACGAGGAGGGTTCGTACCAGAGGTGGACGAGCAGCTACGCGTACCCGACTAGACCCTAACCCTCCCACTAACATATCATCCTTCCCACATTCTGATCCCGATGTGTCGTTAGAGACACACGGGATATTTAGGCCTCCCATGTTTTTTCTACCTTCTGCATCTTCTGGCCCATCATTTTCACATCCCATGATGATTCCCACTCCTCAGTCAGCATCCGGTCAGAAAGCTATCCCATATTCTTTTCCTTCTACTTCTGTCTCCCCAAGCTTCTATATTCCATCATCTTTGACTCCTATTCCACCACAGGGTGTTCCATCAGTTTCCGTGGATCCAGCGGCACTCAGCGATCAGACCGACACATGTATATTTATAGAACCCTAACAAATTTTTATAGAAATATTTATTTTCATTATAAAATGTTTTGATAAAATATTTGTTTTTCTTTCATGACAGATACATCTACTGATAGGAGGCGGGGGCGGGGGCGTACACGCATGAATTCGGTGTGGAACCGCCGCACACAGGTTATGGTGGATTATAATGAAGACAACCAAATGGTTGAGAAAACAGGGCAACAATGTCGGAGTTTTTTGGCGACGCTTGCCAAATACTCCGACATCATTCCCGTCAACCCGCTATCATGGAGACATTTGCCACATGAGGTCAAGGATAGATCTTGGGAAGAGATATGGGTAAAAAAATCTGTTCTATTTAATGCCATGAATTATTTTTGTATTTATATGAATTAATATTTTGATTTCAACTTCAATTTAATTTTCCCGATGGTGAGGGTGCACGATCAGAACGTCTAAAGGATTTAGGTGAGATTTGGAGAGCCTACAAGCATGAGTTATATATTGGCCGGTTTTCTAGAGTTGGAACTGAGTTAGAGGCGGTACCGGTGGTGGATGATTGTCCTATAGAGCAGTATCGTCAGATGATTACTCATTGGACGGGTACCCAATTTAAGGTATTAATAACATTTGAGGTATTTAAATAATAACTTTCATGTTTTTCATTAATACTATCTATTTCATTTTCTAATTTTATTTAGGAATCATCTGGAAAAAATAAAAATAACATTGATTCAAAAAAATACCTCCACACACTGGGACGCACTACGATGCCTGATCATGAGAGGAAACAGGTATAACAATTGTTTATAAGTTTTCTTTATGACTTACACTTTCTTTTGTTTCTTCAATTATTTAATAGTTTGATAAAGTTTTCATATAAATTTAGTTTTCAATGTCATTGTAGAGGCAAATACAAAATATTGAAGGATGCGTGCCTCGAGCAAAACTGTTTTGCTCGAGTAGACGGAAAAAGGATGGAAGTACCGTCAACCAAGCGACTCAGCAGCAGATTGTAAGTTTTAATCTATTGAATTTATTTTTTAATATCTATTTTGTAACTTAATGATATATTTATATTTGAAAAATGATTCTTTAGAGGCCCTCGATGCCCAAGAACCAGAAAATTTTGGGCCAACAGATCACTTACATCAGGTGTTGGGAGAGGAGCATTCTGGCAGAGTACGCTGCCGACCTAGGATAGCCCTGAAGAGGTATTGGCCCTCCACAGGTACGAGATGTAGTCCCACCGAGCTGCAGAAAGTTAGGGCACAGGAAGAAAAGGCTGAGAAAAGGGCCACATAGACAACAGAACAGTCTACTAGGGCAAACAGTGCGTTTATGAAATTTATTTAAGTTCTACGTCCTACACTTCCAGCAGAGGCCAGCCCAGCTTTTGATGAGTATATGTCGTTGATATGTTCTATATACGGTGAACCAGGTGGAAGTTCTAGTGGTGTTCAGGATGATTTACATCTTGATGATGATGATGGCGAGGAGTCTGATGCAGAAGAGGATGGAGAGGAGGAGGGCGAGGCGGGTGGCGAGGGCGAGGTGGAGGGCGAGGACGAGGAGGAGGGCGAGGGAGAGGATAATGATTGGGATGAGGACGAAGGTGATGATGATGATGGTGATGATGGTTATGGTGATGTGGGACAAGTTGATCCATTAAATTTTTGACTGATATTACTGAGATTTGATATTTAATCTATTCTAGTTGTTGGTTTTATCTAGACTCGTAGTATAATATTGGAGTTGAGTTATTTTTATATATTATCTATTTTTATGGATGTTGTTGTCTTTTAGTGGTTGTGTGTTTGGGAACCCCCGTCCTTCCTGGACCTTGGACAACCCCCACCCTCCTCCCTGGACCCCAGACAGCCCCGCCGGACAACCCCCCAGACAGCCCCCCACCCTCCTCCCTCGACCCCGGACAACCCCCCAGACAGCCCCCCAGACAGCCCCCCACCCTCTTCCTTGGACTCTAGACAACCCCCCGAATAGCCCCGGACAGCCCCCTGACAGCCCCCAGAATAGCGCCTTGGACAGCCCCCCCCCACCCTCCTCCCTGGACCCCAGACAACCCCCCGAACAACCCCCCGGACAGCCCCCGGACAACCCCCCAGACAGCCCCCCACCCTCCTCCTTGGACCCCGGACAACCCCCCGAACACCCTTCGGACAGCCCCCCGTACAGCCCCCCACCCTCCTCCCTGGACCCCAGACAGCCCCCCGGACAGCCCCCCCACCCTCTTCCTTGGACCCCGAACAACCCCCCGCACAGAGGATTCTCATAAAATGGACAATATTTTAAGTACATACGGAAAACCGACTAAACGCATTCGGATTGTGTCAATACATTAGAATAACGATCCATAGGTCATATGTGATGTGTACGAGTCAACCCCGCCTCAATCCGAGGCGCGGTGTGGCCGCCACCACTCAAAGTGTCTGCCTTTTATTTCAAAAGGACGTCATTTTAATTGAAAAACATCAAATGGCATACGAAAAACAAACCAAACGCATTCGTATTGTGTCGATACATTAGCACAATGATCCATGGGTCAAATGTGATGTGTACAAGTCAACCCCGCCTCAATCCGAGGCACAGTGTGGCCGCCACCACTCAAAGTGTCTGTCTTTTGTTTCAAAAGGACGTCATTTGAAGTGAAAAACATCAACTGGCATACAGAAAACTGACCAAATGCATTCGTATTATGTCTATACTTTAGAAAAATGATCCATGGGTCATATGTGACGTGTACGAGTCAACCCCTCCTGAATCTGAGGTACGGTGTGGCCGGAATCACTCTAAGTGGCTCTCTTTTGCTTAAAATGGACAACAATTTATGTACATACGGAGAACCGACCAAACACATTTGGTTTCCATTGAAACTTTAGGAGAATGATCCATGGGTCATATGTGACGTGTACGAGTCAACGCTGCCTCAATCCGAGGTGCGGTGTGGCCGGCACCACTCAAAGTGTCTGCCTTCTATTTCAAAAGTACGTCATTTTAATTGAAAATCATCAACTGGCATACAGAAAAATGACCAAACATATTCGGATTGTGTAAATACATTATCACAACGATCCATGGGTCATATGTGATGTGTAAGAGTCAACCCCGCCTCAATCCGAGGCATGGTGTGGCCGCCACCACTCAAAGTGTCTGTCTTCTGTTTCAAAAGGACATAATTTAAAGTGAAATACATCAACTGGCATACGGAAAACCGACCAAATGCATTCGGATTGTGTCGATACTTTAGAAAAAAGATCCATGGGTCATATGTGACGTGTAAGAGTCAACCTCGCCTCAATCCGAGGCGCGGTGTGGCTGCCACCACTCAAAGTGTCTGCCTTTTGCTTAAAATGGACAATAATTTAAGTACATATGGAAAACCGACCAAACACATTCGGTTTCCATTTAAACTTTAGGAGAACGATACATAGGTCATATGTGATGTGTATGAGTCAACTACTCCTCAATCCGAGGAACGGTGTGGCCGGAACCACTCAAAGTGTCTGCCTTTTGTTTCAAAAGTACGTCATTTTAATTTAAAAACATCAACTAGCATACGGAAAACCGACCAAACACATTCGGATTGTGTCGATACATTAGAAAAATGATCCATGGGTCATATGTGATGTGTACGAGTCAACCCCGCCTCAATCAGAGGCGCGGTGTGACCGCCACCACTCAAAGTGTCTGTCTTTTGTTTTAAAAGGACGCCATTTGAAGTGAAAAACATCAACTGGCATACGGAAAACTGACCAAACGCATTCGGATTGCGTCGATACTTTAGAACAACGATCCATGGGTCATATGTGACGTGTACGAGTCAACCCCTCCTGAATCTGAGGCACGGTGTGGCCGGAATCACTCTAAGTGTCTCTCTTTTGCTTAAAATGGACAACAATTTAAGTACATACAGAGAACCGACCAAACACATTCGGTTTCCATTGAAACTTCAGGAGAACGATCCATGGGTCATATGTGACGTGTACGAGTCAACGCCGCCTCAATCTGAGGCACGGTGTGGCCGAAACCACTCAAAGTGTATGTCTTTTTCTTAAAATGGACAACAATTTAAGTACATATGGAAAACCGACCAAACGCATTTAGTTTCCATTGAAACTTTAGGAGAACGATCCATGGGTCATATGTGACGCGTACGAGTCAATTTTGCCTCAATCTGAGGTGCGGTGCGGCCGGAACCACTCAAAGTGTCTGCCTTTTGTTTCAAAAGTACGTCATTTTAATTGAAAAACATCAAATGGCATACGAAAAACTGACCAAACGCATTCAGATTGTGTCAATACATTAGCACAACGATCCATGGGTTATATGTGACGTGTAAGAGTCAACCTTGACTCAATTTGAAGTGCGGTGTGGCCACCACCACTCAAAGTGTCTGTCTTTTGTTTCAAAAGGACATAATTTGAAGTGAAATACATCAACTGGCTTACGGAAAACCGACCAAACGCATTCAAATTGTGTCTATACTTTAGAACAACGATCCATGGGTCATATGTGACGTGTACGAGTCAACTCCGCCTCAATCCGAGGTGTGGTGTGGTCACCCCCACTCAAAGTGTCTATCTTTTTCTTAAAATGGACAAAAATTTAAGTACATACAGAAAACCGACCAAACGCATTCAGTTTCCATTGAAAATGTAGGAGAACAATCCATGAGTCATATGTGACGTCTACGAGTCAACGCCGCCTCAATCCGAGGCATGATGTGGCTGACACCACTCAAAGTGTCTGCCTTTTGTTTTAAAAGTACGTCATTTTAATTGAAAAACATCAACTAGCATACGGAAAACTAACCAAACACATTCGGATTGTGTCGATACATTAGCACAACAATCTATGGGTCATATGTGACATGTGCGAGTCAACCCCGCCTCAATCCGAGGTGCGGTGTGGCTGCCACCACTCAAAGGGTCTTTCTTTTGTTTCAAAAGGACGCCATTTGAAGTGAAAAACATCAACTGGCATACGGAAAATTGGCCAAATGCATTTGGATTTTGTTTATACTTTAGCACAAAAATCCATGGGTCATATGTGATGTGTACGAGTCAACCCCTCTTAAATCTGAGGCACGGTGTGGCCGGAATCACTCTAAGTGGCTCTCTTTTGCTTAAAATGGACAACAATTTAAGTACATATGGAAAACCAACCAAATGCATTCGGTTTCCATTGAAACTTTAGGAGAACGATCCATGGGTCATATGTGACGTGTAAGAGTCAACCCCGCCTCAATCCGAGGCGCGGTGTGGCCGCCACCACTCAAAGTGTCTATCTTCTGTTTCAAAAGTACGTCATTTGAAGTGAAATACATCAACTGGCATATGAAAAACCGAACAAACGCATTTAGATTGTGTTGATACTTTATCACAACTATCCATGGGTCATATGTGACGTGTAAGAGTCAACCCCGCCTCAATCCGAGCCGCGGTGTGGCCGCCACCACTCAAAGTGTCTGTCTTCTGTTTCAAAAGGACATAATTTGAAGTAAAATACATCAACTGGCATACAAAAAACTGACCAAACACATTCGGATTGTGTCGATACTTTAGCACAACGATCCATGGGTCATATGTGACGTGTATGAGTCAACCCCGCCTCAATCCGAGGTGCGGTGTGGCTGCCACCACTCAAAGTGTCTGTCTTTTGCTTAAAATGGACAACAATTTAAGTACATACAGAAAACTGACCAAACTCATTCGGTTTCCATTGAAACTTTAGGAGAACAATCCATGGGTCATATGTGACGTGTAAAAGTCAATGCCGCCTCAATCCGAGGCGCGGTGTGTCCAACACCACTCAAAGTGTCTGCCTTTTGTTTCAAAAGTACGTCATTTTAATTGAAAAACATCAACTGGCATACAGAAAACTGACCAAACGCATTCAGATTGTGTCGATACATTAGAACAATGATCCATGGGTCATATGTGACGTGTACGAGTCAACCCCACCTCAATCCGAGATGCGGTGTGGCTGCCACCACTCAAAGTTTCTGTCTTTTGTTTCAAAAGGTCGTCATTTGAAGTGAAAAACATCAACTGGCATACAGAAAACCGACCAAACGCATTCATATTATGTTGATACTTTAGGAGAACGATCCATGGGTCATATGTGACGTGTACGAGTCAACCCCGCCTTCATATGAGGCACGGTGTGGCCGGAATCACTCTAAGTGGCTCTCTTTTTCTTAAAATGGACAACAATTTAAGTATATATAGAAAACCGACCAAATGCATTTGGTTTCCATTGAAACATTAGAAGAACGATCCATGGGTCATATGTGACGTGTACGAGTCAACACCTGCTCAATCCGAGGCACAGTGTGGCCGGCACCACTCAAAGTGTCTTCCTTTTGTTTCAAAAGTACATCATTTTAATTGAAAAACATCAACTGGCATACGGAAAACCGACCAAACGCATTCGGATTGTGTCGATACATTAGCAAAACGATCCATGGGTCATATGTGATGTGTACGAGTCAACCCCGCCTCAATCCGAGGCGCGGTGTGGCCGGTAGCTCTCCAGGTGTATGTATTATGTTTAAAATGGACATTATTTCAAGTAAAAATATATGGTATACAAAAAACCAATCAAATTATGAATTGACTTCCGGATTCCACATATAATTGTCATCTAAATTTTAAATTGAATTCTAAATGAATTATGTATGTTTATAATTATGTTATGAATTCTAATTTAATTATGGATGTGTATAGTTCCACCGTTATATGTTAAATTTGTATGAATTTGTTCTCTATATGTAAGTGTTAGTTGGTTATTGTATATAAAATAATTGTATATGTATGTGTTAGTTTATTTCTGGTATAATAATTGGATTGAAAATGAGAGGGAACCCACAAAATGAGACTTGGTGGGAAAATTGGAGAGTCGGTGGTCAAATTGGAGAGCTGCTGGGTAAATTGGTGGTCAAATTGGAGAGTTGCTAGGTAAATTGCAGAGCGGCTGTGCAATTTACCCAGCAGAGGCTATTCCAATGGTTCAAGACCGTTGGAATAGAATGTGTAGGTCTTGTTTTACCAACGGTTCAAAGAACTGTTGGTAAAACACTTTTCCCAACGGTTCTAAACCATTGGGAAAGAGGATATGTTGGGTTTTTCCCAACGGTTTGCCAAACCGTTGGGAAAAACATGATAATTTTGTGCAGTGTATCCCAACGGTTGTAAACTGTTGGGAAAAAGATTTCCCAACGGTTTTACAGAACTGTTGGGATAAGGTAATTTTTCAGCACCCTATCCCAACAGTTAACTATAAACCATTGGGAAAAACTTTTCCCAACAGCTTACTTCCCTATGGTTTGCAGAACCGTTGGTATAACATATACCTACAATTCTGCAGCCTTTCCCAACAGTTCTAAACCGTTGGCAAATCCTGCATTTCCAGTAGTGACACGAACTCTAACATTAAAAAATGGAAAACATAACCTTCCCCAATCACTCATAAGATTTAATCCACCATGGTAAGGTTAATTGAGAATAATGGGTAAGAATAATACATTACAAAACTAAAAGAATGAAAAGTGGTAAAAATAAGAATAAAAAAATATCCTCTAGAATCTGTCCACCAGAGGTTTATCATTGGTTTTCCCACCATATGGCCAAAAAATGCTGAGGTCTCTTCTTATAGAATTTGAGTAATGGGTTTGGATATCTATATTTAAAATTTCAGGGAAATTGGGGTAGTGTGAAAGAAGTTATTGATGAAATACTATAGATGACTTATTCTGGCCGCCAAACACTATTCCACCAACACAACTTTGACTAGTTTAAGGGTGACCTTAATGAAATAATTTCTCCATGAAATTAAATTTAAAACTGCCTCTTCAAGTTGGATTTCTAAAAAATATGTAGTCACCTCATTTTTTAGTTAGTATCCCATGATATGACTCTTTGAATGAGGTATGGTCCATTCTGATGACCAGATTATTTGTTCACATTGATCGATTTTTTGAGCTTGTGGGAGTTAGAATTTTCTCTTGGTCAATAAGAAGATTTTGTATCCCACAAACCATTAAATCCTAAAAAAAATTAATCACACGAATTGGATAAAAATTTTAGGATTTATGATCGAAATACAGAGGCAACATAAAACTATTAAATGTACAGAATTAACCAATTTTCAAATTTATGCTCAAAACTCACCAAAAAAACATAAAATGATCTGAAGAAGCTCAAATTGATTAATGATAAGGGATTGAATAATTTAAAATCATATGTATAGATATTAAAATATGAACTCTTTCAGGAACCAATCCACTACGGGTGGAAATACATCCTGTTTGACACCCCTATCATCTAGCAAAAGACTTGTATCCTAGGTGGTGATCTCTACAGTTTTCTAATGAACTGGACATAAAAGGCCTACCTAAATATCCCACTCTCCATTATAAACATAAATTTCACCCTAAGAAGATATAAAATTCACTCTCCTATGGTAACAATATATATGGTCTTAGTATGATTCTAACAAGTCCATAACCAAAATCAAGTCAAGGATTGACATGTCAAAGATATAAATATCTTATAGGTAATGATAACCCCCAACCTTGAGAGAAAAACCTTTTCATAAAATGGTGTATCTCAAAAATACTCCCAAAGTTGTATCGATCATCCCAACCCCACTAACAAACTCCACCACCAGACTCAAACCATTCACAAATTGTGATGATATAATGGAATGAGAGGATCTTGAGTCCAATAAGGCACTAGAATGGGTAGAAGCTACATGAATAGTACCTATAACTATCGATGGTCCAACCTCACTATATATGAGTGTAGGATGAATGAAATGTAACTATCTTACCCTTATTCCCTATATTATAGTTTGATTTCCTTGTGCTTCAAGACTCTTTTGATATGAGAACTCTTTCCTAGAAGTACCATGTTCACTACCTCGACCTCAAAATCCAGTAGAACTCAAACTGCTATACTGATATAGGGTATAATACCACCTACCAGTTTTATGTCTCTTCCTAGATCCTCCATCATTACCCATAGGTCAAGGGTTTATTCAATACCTCTATAGGTGACCCATCCTACAACAATCTCGGCACTACACTGGTGGTTAATGACACTGGGTATGAATCTGTCCCGACCTAACACACTAGTGGAAAAAAATATATTTTTTCTGAGTAAATGATACTTTTCCTTGGAAACTCTATTTTCTATCTCCCTGGTTGACATTATCAAAGTGATGCTTCTAACTCTCCAAAGATATACCTTTTGTTCATCTAGAAAAAACCACATGTATTCCACTAGATTCTTCCTTAAGGTTCCCCTAAAAAATGATAGCCCTATTCACCACCTTATAAAACTTCTTCAGTTAAAAGATATTAACCTAGGACATAATATCAAATTTAATACCATCCTAAAAGAACTTTTCTATAGTATCCTTATATCTATCCAATTCTAGAAAAATAACTACAAATCAGTAAATCAACTAGTATATCCCATCACAGGCATAATACACTGGGTTAAACTCATAAACATAACTTCCATCTCTTTCCTGAGCATATCAAGGTAAAAGTGATCTAAGAACTTCTCCAAAAATCCCTATCACTCCATATTCTCCCACTATCCATCCTGAGTCTAGATGTCCCACCAATGCTTCACTTGACCATATAACATATAACCAGAAAACATGACCTTGTTTTCAGTAGGTGTCTCTAAGTGGTAAAGGAAAATTTGGATAGAGTCAATCCAGAACTCAGCTCCCTCAAGTCCACACACTCCAGTTAAATTCATATGTTACAGCAACTAGAATTCTCGTGTCAAGTCAGATATATTCTACACAACCTCCTCTAGGTAACATTCTATAAACTGCATAAAATGACCAAAGTTATCAGAAACCTCTCTATCAAACCTTCACTTGGAAGTATTGGGTCCCAACATTCCACTATTGTAGGATCATTTCCAACAATTTATTCCTATAATATTATAAAAAAGTGTCATCATGGAGGCATATATATACAATTTTAAACACATGTATTAGGAAAAATAACACACCATCATCACATTTTAACAAGTGGGATTCACATAAATCCATAACAATTAATCCCCCACATCCTTCCATATGATCCAAACTGGGTCACAAATGGTACCCTCAACAATCCCTCATCTTAGTCATGGCTAACAAAGGGTGAAACATTTTCATATTTAGAAGTTTTCCATTAGTAACCCATTTATCCATTTCAATTTCTAAATTTATCATCATTTACAATTATCAATTTTATATTAGAAACCTTTTTTGATTTAAATTACACAAAAAATAAAAGAACTTTCATTTAAACAACTCACCATATACCCTCTTTTCCATGAATTCCTATAATAATGAATGTCAAAATAATTTCTGAGTACCTAGAATGATGCATGTTTAAAAATATCTCATGCCATACCAGGTCACAAGTAAAATATAAAAAAACAATAACATCACACAACAAGTGCATCACCCAAGGTGAAATAATATCCAACTATAACAACAAAAAACAATAAAAAAAATCCTACCTTGGGTACTTGGGTTCTCCCCCATTCATGGGTTATCTACTCCCATTCATGAGATCATGACCATGGCCTGACTCATCCTTTTATTTTATATACCATTACCAAATAGAAAGACAATGGAAAAGAAAAGAAAACCACATCTGATTCCAATTTGTAACATCCTCTATTAGGTACTACATATCAGTTCCCCGATCCATTCAGTTAAATGACCTCATGCATTCATCCCCATACTCCAAAGGATGTTGATTAAGAGTGATGATCAAATATAGATATGTAATGGGGAGATTGTACCCTCTTTATCAAAGTATCTAAACAACATAAATAAATAAAAATATCCCACTGATAATAAAAAATAACTAGAATAATACCATAACCAATATAGTCCAACATTACATGATAAACCAAAAAAACAATATCAAAAATAAATAGGTAGATATGTCATGAAATATATTCATAAAATGTAAAATGAAAAAAAATAAATACATGGAGAACTCCAAATATGGTACTAACATCATGTTTGGTTCCCCCATACATGATCTATCCCAATCTCATTCATCTAACATAAGGATCTTTCCTTTACCCTGTCATGTAAACATTAATTCTTTTCAGGTACCTATCTAGTAGCCTGATTAGGGTGTGAGTATAACTTAGTAGGTCACCAAAAATGATATCTAAAACAATTTATTGTCTATATCATTGTATGCAGTTGTTTAAATAATAAATTACAATAAATAAATTAAACAATTTTCACATTTCATTATTATTTAATTAACCACATAATTTCTCGATTTTACGATGAAACCTGAACCATAAATACCTAATTTGGCCTAAATCAGAGTCTATACCATCCTAAAAAGTGTTTTCACAATTCATTTCATAATGGGAAATAACTAATTTAATCATTTAAATTTTACATCCAAACAATGAGGGACTAGATCAGTAGTATGGAACCCTATGGGTTTTTGAAGCAAAAATCCTTGTCCCACAAATCAGTGGTCACATGTATACATAATATATATTGGGGGCCTAGAGCAGTACTTGGGCACCCCATGGATATTTGAAGTAGTAGTCCCTATCCCATAACTTATTCAAAAATATCAAATCATATGGTTCTATATTTCGAACAATTTATCAATTAAGTATAAATTAAAAAAAATCATTTCCATATTATCAGCACACCCCAAGGGTGACTAACAGTTTAAAAATTTCCATTAATCAACCTATTTCATAATTAAATAATCAAGAGATTTCATAAATTCAATTATCATAATTTCAATCATATCGGAACACCCCATGGGTTGATATCAAATTCATAACTCATTAATCAATCAAATTAAATATCCCATGATTCATCAATTTCATAATCATATGTTGGACCAATCTCATAATCACATTATTCTATCAATTCCATGATTCGATTAATTAATTAACCAATTAATTAATAAAATTAAATATGTGATTGTATAACTTTGAAATTGAAATTTCAAATATACATACACACAATTATAATCAATACTATGGGATTTTTTAATTAGGCCACATACTTCAAGGTCATTGAAAAATGTTTGCTAAACCAAGAACCCCAAATTGAAGCAGAATGTTCAAGATGACATTGTCATGGAAGATTTAGGAACAAATAGTTAGAATCAAGATTAAAAAAAAAACCAAAAAAACCTATATCTAAGCCTAATTACAATAGTGGATAAACATTCCTCTTCATACAAAAAGAAATACAGGAGAGAGAGGAAACCAAATGGGGAAGGAACCACTTACTAACGAGGAGATAATATTTCAACCAGAATTCAATTAGTTAAGAAAGGGTTTCTAGGAGCCTTGGAATCTTCCTAGAAGATTAAAAAAGTATAGGAATAGGTTTGGGGTTAAGTGGGAAAAATAAGGGTTTATACCGGGGGTTGGGAAGTTTTTATAAATTTCTCGGAGAAATAAAACACACGTGCACTGTTTCCTAGGCAGGGGCTTGAAGTTTTCCAAACTATGCACCTATATTTAAGAGTTTTATGGTTACTAATAAGTGATGAACGTTTTGAAAAACCATGCACCAAACTTGAAATTAAACTTTGTCTATGAATGCATGGTTTACTGGGGGTAGGAGCACGGTTTGGGAAAGCTGTGCACCAACTATGCACTGCCCCTTTTTCTTCCAAAATTATCCAATTTCACCTAAAACATCCCCAAACTAAAACCAGACCATGATATAAAAAAATGGTAAAATATTACCTATAAAAAAGAACAATACATCTCAACAAAATCCAAGATCTTAGATTTCAGGGGATGCTCGATAATTTTATGGTGCTAGTTAAGATTTCTATTAATATTCGTAGGTGGCCTTAAGTAACTGAGAGATTCTCTGGATATAACTATAACATTCATAACTTTAATTTTTTACTAAATTAATAAAGAATATCTGTTATAAATTTTGTAAATTTAAATTTATAGTTTTTATCCACATTTTAATATAACGGGATAAACCTTTTAAATGGGGTTTATTAAATATATGTGATTTGATCTTCTTTTCATTTTTTTGTATGGTGATATTTTTCATGAAAGTTTTTCATTATTTATCCCTTGTAAGAATGGTCCTTTCATCAGGACCTATTACATCATTATGTTGAAAACATTTTTTTTGTTAAACATGGGCTAAATGAGAAACCTACGTGTGTCCTTAGTCACCAAACTTATTGACTGCAACTTGTGTGTTAAAAATTTTTCTTTGGTTTAAACCTTCTCAGCTGTCCTTATATAACAAAAGGGTAATTCTATGAGTCCCAAAAATGTTATATAAAAATAAATTAACTTTCCCCACTTAATCATAAATGGTCTATAATCTAATTAACCACACTTAAACTATAGTTATAAGGTGCTTTAATGAAGATATAGTGGTTGGGTATCAAATTATTGAATAAGCCATATAATTTATAGATTATAATAGCTTAAACATAAAAAAACCATGACACTCGATAACCATAGGATTCTAATAATGTTTATGGTATGTGAGTTTTATGGTATAATTGTTTTAAAAATGTGTTCTTTTGGTGATATTTTCTTAATTAGTTTCCCCATTTTGTTTCCTCCCATATTATTTCAAATGTTTAAAGAATATATTTTTTATATAATTTCACTTACCTATTTTGAAACATCATTACATAAATAAAACTAGTTAGAATAAAGTGTCAATTTTAAATTATTTGGTGTTGGAACTTTGTCTAATTAACTTGAATGAACTTTTATAGAATTTTTAATTTACTCATGGAATATTCCCTGATCATGCTTTCCATTAAAACACATTTAATATGCCTTGGTTAATGTCTCATTTGGAATGACCACCTCATGTGAATTGTTTTTAAATCACTTGACCATTACCTTATCAGATACCCATCGGTATATTATGAATGTTTAGTCTATTATACCTTGAGTTCCATTTTTATTTACTTTTTCATGTTTTACCATTGAATTTTTTTATTCTTAGAGAGGATTATTATCTAATCATTTATTTTATTCTATTTTGATCTTAATCATGCTTGGGTTATATTATTTTTATAGATATATATATCTTAAACATGGGTAAAGTATCACGATATTAAAATCATGCTATCACTATGTTATACAAATCATCATGAAGGATATCAATAATATGTTGTTTTGAGTGTGGCTATTATTTTTTTAGATTGTGAGCATAATAAAAGAGGAATATAGTATTTTTATAAAATGAAAACATGTTTACATTTTTGAATAGATTATGATTGTTACATGACTAATATAAATAATAGATATGGTTATATTAATAACTATTATGGGCTTCTACTAATAATTTGTTTATAGTGTTAAATGGGATGAGTTTTAACAAAGACACCATTTTATTGCTTCCCCTTTCCCTTAATGGGATGGGCCCCCGGTTCCTTAACTCTATTATACATTTTATCTTACACAAAAAATGTTGGAATCCTTTTTTCAACTTATGATAAATTTATAAGTTCATAGTTTTTAGTTAATGAACTATCAATTATCCCCAACCCTTTAATCTCATATTTCAGGCATTGACTCGAAGCAGGTAGTATATGTACAAACCCTCTTTTTATATGGTGTTATTTTTTATTTTATTATATATCTAAATGTTTTCATTCTATTGATATACTACTTAATTTTTTTCTAACATGTTTTTTAGTATTACTATTGTGTAACACCCTAAGATTCTAGTTTCCTTTAAAATGAATACTACACTCAATATCATCAACTTCTTGTAATCTTAAGCTTAATTGAGATGTGAAATAATATTATTTAAAAATTAATGTTTTAACTAAGTTTTCTAGTTGGAAGGTATAAATAGAAATAACTATATTTTTAAATACACGTCTAAATTATTTCACTAATATAATTAATTAAATTAGATTAAAATAAGTTTACATTCATATAAGAATAAATTCATTTTATTCTATAAGAATACATTCTTCATGAAAATGGTTTTTAGATGTTTTATGTGAAAATAGTTATAATTAATTTAACTCATTTTTATAAATTTTATTTTAATAAATGAAAATAATTTATGAAATTATCATCTCAAAATAATATTAAGGTGAATATATGATATTTTTCAGAAATAATCGATTTTGGGTGAATGAGGGAAAATACAAATTTTACAAATACTGTCACTTTTATGAAATTATAATGATATAATAAAAACATAAAATTTTATGAAACAAATTTTATATAAAAATATATAATTAATATGTAATATAATTAATATAATAATATTATATTTAACTTATAAATACATTCTTAAAATTTTGAAAATCTTAGCAGTGTTTTTATTCAAATAAAAACTATTCTTAGTTCTTCTGTCTCAATCAAGTATTTACAAGGGAAATTTATATTTTTTTTTGTTTTAAATAAAAATAAGACTTATTTGATTTAAAAAAATCGATTTAATTCCGTTGGAGTCAAAATTTTACTTTATTTGTTTTGTAAAATTAATTTTTTTCTTAAAAAAACATTTCTATAAAAATGATTTTTGTTGTATTTTGTGCACTTATATGAAAATTAATTTCTACCACTTATAAAAATACAAATATATAAAATTTATTACATATTTTTAATGATCATAATTAGTATTATTTAATAAGGTCAACATAATTTTTGGTAATAATGAATAATAAAAACAGTTAAAATTTGTTATCATGGTTAGGGTTAAAATGAGTTTATCGGGGGTTAAACTAAGAGATAAGTGTAAAAATTTCAATTAAACTTGTATAAATATTATTTTATAAGGAAATTAAGACAATATATTCTCTTAAAATTTAATTCAAGGAAATATTCTGCCACTTTAACATGAAAATAAATTTTTATTATTTAAATATTTTAAGTAATTTCATGTGTGTCCCTCCCCTAACTTATAAAAGTGTACCTATTATACACATTTATTCTCATAATTTATGAATTATTTATCAGAAAATAACTAACCAAAATCAATATTATATTCTTACTCATATTTATTGAGATTCCTTTCTTACCCTAGGACCATCCTCTGAAGGATTTAAGTATATACCAAAGGAGGTATCTTAGTGAAGAGGTAATCGCCTTACCAAAATATTTAAACATTTATTTCTTCTTATACTTCCTATAAATCAGTTGTATACATACCAGAATAATTATTATATTATAATAAATATACAAATATGTTATTATGATAATGTGATAAAAATTCCCAACTCCTTGATATAAAATATAGAATAATAAAAGTATCACTTGTGCGTATATGTGGACTAACTTTTACACATAGTGGTATAATTCATTTTCCTGAACCACCTCACATTGATGGATATAATGATGAATTTAATGAATATATATATGGTATTTATGAAATAATTATTATTTTATAATGATAAAATATTATCCTATTTTTTTCTTGTTGTAATATGGAATCATCATTCACACATATGTATAAAATACCATATCTGTGATCAATATATTTCATTTTTAATATCCACATTTTATAAATGATTAAAAAATTCTAAATAATGAATATATATAATACTTAAAACATTATAAATATTTTTTAAATATTATATCAATATTATAACTTATCATGTTCTTACCTAGTCATTCTTTATAACACACTCTTGTATAGGTTATTCTTACCACCTACATGAGTGTTATTATAATGTTTATCACATGATTTATTAAGTAATTATTAATACATGTAATATTATGTAATAATAATATATAAATTACATAATTGGAATTTATGATATTATGGATCCATGATCAATGTTAATGTACTAAAACTATAAATATAAAACATGCCTAAAAATGAAATAATTATCACTTGAAACAGTGATTTTAATAAAGAAATTTTTAATAAACACGTGATAAGATGTAATAAATGGATCACATATGATATTATAAGTATTAGTATTTTTAGGAACATAATTATAATAAATTTAAATTTATTTTACATGGGGGTAAAATCAATTACATGGTAAGTTGAACTTGAGGTAAGGGTTTATTTTATAATCTCATCCATATTCAAGATTTTTTATTTTTATGTTTCAATTGGAGTAATTATATGATATTTTTATCTAATACCCCATATATTTTATTATAATATAGTTATTTATATAAATTTAACATTTTAAATTCATTTTTATCTCTATATGTACTCAAAAGTATGAAAGAATTTTTTTAATAAAGACTAACTTTATTTTTCTATTAAGAAAGGTATATTTTTTTTCATGTACATATTTTTATCAAGATTTTTTTCAACAATGAATTTAATATTATATAATATTTTATTAAATTAATTTTAACCCATGTTTTAATTTCTATAAAAAGGCTTTAAAAGTAATATTCTTTTCATTTTATGAACATGGTACTTTTACCAAAGGTGTGAATAGAATATTTGTTTTAACATTTACCTCATAAATGAAATTTCTTATAAACATGACTATTATTTTCCTTGAAGATTAATTTAAAATATTCCATTTTTTTTTCAAAAAAAAATTGTTCTAAATATTATATAAATTATTATATTTTAAATAATTTAATTTTAAAATAAAAGTGTATTTTACACAAGAAATGTTTCATTGATATTTTAAAGGTATTTTTATCTATGTAAAAATCCATTAATGAATATTATTATTTAATGGTGATATACTATAATGATACCACCCAGAAAATTACTTTAGATATCTTATGATCATGTTGACCTCATAATTTACTGGGGAGAAATATTAACATTCTGTATGCTATTTTTTCAAATATGAATATTTATGTCGATTATGTATTAAATTATTAATCATTTAATTTATATGATGAATAAATTGGACTCAGTTAGTGACATTAGTGTCCAATTATATACTCTCAATGAATCATTAGGTCTCATAAGATAAACATGAATGGGTATTTGGTGTATATGTGCCCAATTATTATTTTTATGTCTAAGCACAAACCCTTAATGGTATTTTTATATTGTCTTGGAACAGTCCCTTGATAGTTTGATTATGATTTATAACATTATAAATTCTATAATTAAGAAAATATTTATTATTATCCATTTGATTATTTATGTTTTCATGATATCCATGTATATATTCCCCTTTTCTGATATTAGTTATATGGAATATTTTTTTTATCATTGTCATGTTATTCATGCTTTATTTATTCTATGATAGTTTCTATTGTACGCTTTCTCTTATTGAGTATTTGATATTACCCTTTATTTTGTTTATTTTTATAGGATATGATGATGTATTCTATGACTGATTTCATTGAAATAATATAATAAATAATATTGGTTTCACAAAAAAATTTAAGTTTTATTTCATTTTTTCAAATATAATTTGAGAATCATGTATGTATATAGTCTCTCAAGACAAATAAACTATTAAATCTTTTTAGATGGGACCAATTTTAACTTGTTCCAATGTCTTAATATAACCACTTAATTTGGGTTATTGGAACTATGGTTTTATAGTTTGTATCAAAGGACGTGTAGTAGGATCACTAGGAACTTGATTTTGGAAAGTGTTGGATCGAAATGTATATGAAGATGGATAAATATGGGGGGGGGGGATAAATTTTAAGTTTAAAAAACGTTAATTTTTTATCTTAAAGTAACTTAGTTTAATAGTTTTAAACTAATAGTATTCACAAAACCTCTTTGGTATTTAAATTGTAATCAGACTTGGCCCTCAGGTCCGATGAACAAAGTATCACAATCAAATAGATTCTAATATGTATCCCAAAGGTTGTAATGAGATTATATATTAACAGTGTATAGAATCATATTCAGTAAGCAGTTGTAACGTAATTAGAGTTTAATCATTTTCACAATTACACAGGGAATAGTAATCACAATGATTATGATATATCAACATATTCACAAAATTAATGATTCTATCTTAATGTATATAGAATCATAATAAGAGTAATAATGTATTCACAAAGTAATATAGGGTAGAAAAAATGTATCATAATCAAAGATATTATGATAAAAAAATACAAACATAAAGATGAATGTAAAAGTATTAACTTGCTATTATAATTACAGTAGAAATAAAAGACTTGTAATAAAATAAGTAAATGAATACAAATATTTTAACCCAAAGAGCATGGTATCCAATCACCTAGGATAAAAGGTCCCTTATTTTATACTTACAAAAAATTCTGTCTTTACCTTAATAGAGAAATACCTTGATATGATGATCATTCTATCTCACTATCCCTGTGATCCCTCAATACAATGATTGGCTTCTTTGTCTCACTATCCCTATGACCCCTCGATACGATAATTGGCTTGTCTATCTCGCTATCCCTATGAGCCCTCGATACAATGATCAGATTTTTTGTCTCACCATCCCCATGATCCCTCGATTGAATTCTCATTCGGATTCACAAAGAAAATATGAAATAAAAAATATTATAAGTATGAGGAACAAGTAGTTCACTCTTGTAAGCTTCCGAGCTCTCGTACAATAAGAGTTTTTTAAATGAAAATGACCAGAAATTTGCTAAAAACACTTTGAATGGATGGGTATTTATAGGAAAATCCCTAGCGGCCATCTTGATCCCACAATAGTCATATTTATCCATGTTTTTTGTGATGACTTGGAAACCTGGAACTTGAATGGCCCTATTATAATAAAATGCCCAATTACATTTTGAAATACAATATTTTTAGTATAAAAGGTATTCCATTACAATAGAATATAATTTTCCATATCCAGAATTTAAACTTGGGTAAATATGATGTATTTTCTTAATGTATGTCCTTATGATTTTCTTTATGAGTTTGATTCCAATGATATCTACTATGATGAAAAGTCTAATTAAATAACTTTTTCATTATGAATGCCAGACAGAAAGTCTTTAAATCAGATTTGATAAAGGTGAATCCAATCATTATCATATCTAAGATCAATATGATAATTTTAATGAATAAAGTAAGTTTATATCCACAAAAACATTAAAAATAAATGTAAGTATGGTGAAACATATTTTTTTCTATAAAAAATTCTTAAAATACTTAGGAAATGAATGAGATAGTAATTAAGTATTTATGAAAGGCTTTGTGATTTCCAAAACAAATGGAATGGAAAATTCATAAAGAAACTTTTGATTCAATAATCTCACCATTCTTGGAAATAAAAAACCACATGACTAAAAAAATAATTTATGTAAGTACATTTTCTTTTAGGTACACCAAATTCAAAATTTCGATAGTAATACTTCACTACCCCTGAGTTTATAACTCATCTGAATATGATGATGAATACGACTAACACCCCCTTAGGATAATAACTTCTATAAGGATCATATTTTATTATTTTATATGTTTTTATCCCCTTCCTTAAATCATTTCCCTCTTTATATAAAATTCTCCCCCTTTGTGATTTTATAAAAATAGTTAGGGAAACTTCTATATGAAACACAATAATAAAGTACTTGATCATATAAAATAAATGAAATAATATTCAACTAAATTTTAATACATTCAACCATTTTATAAGTAGATGAATTTTTTTCCATTGAAAGTCCAAACCAAAAAAATAAAATAATTGTTTGAGAAATTAATATTTAATTTTCATTAAATATTTGAAAATAATTTTCAACTTCTTGATTTTTTTTCTTCCATCTTTTCAAACAACTCTTTCTGAGACTTGGTTTTTTTGTAAATCCCATATTCTTTCCTCTTGAATCAAAATTATTTCATCTTCACTTTTATCTTTTATTCTTAAGACTAAAACTTTTCTTCCAAAAGATTTTTCTAATCTTCCTAAGCTATAAACCATTATAAGAAAATAACATTAAAATTATTCAAACCAATAATATCATCCTTTTAGAATTTAAATCATGAAATTTTACTAAGTATAAACTTTAAGCTTTCTTGTAAATATAAGATATATTGAGTTTGTTTCTCAGATGTGATTTTGAATTGCTCAATATATTTAACCCTGATGGCCATATCCTTTACAAGACTACTAAAAGAAATATCGTTTTCATTTAAAAATTTCTTGAACTCTCGAAAATTATCATCATGGATCTTGATATTATCCTCAATACCATGAGACCATTTAACCATCTTATTACAAATTTTCCAATGAGACTCTACACTTTTTTTAAATATTGTGAAATATTCTTCCAAATGTATCAGATTTTTTGTTAGGGATTTCAATAAATCATATTTTTTATATTGATTTTTTAACAACCAAATCAACCTTTGTTTCCAACCTAAGAAAATATGGAATTTTTTCCTATAACCTAATTAATTTGTGAAAGATATAGTCAAGTTCCTAAGTTGTGATTGTATTCATAGAATTTGATTCTAAATGATTGTTTCTATGACTAGTTTAGACATCTTCTTGAACTAATTTCCTTTTCTCTTTCTTTGACACTAATTTATCTACTTCATGATCAGTATTATTTTCATCAGAAATTTCAATTACATCTACAATAATTATTTTTTCCTTAAGCCTTTCATTTTTGATCTTGTTCATCCCTTTTTAATGAAGAAATTTTTTTCTGAAATGATAGATACTTTTCTTTTTCTTGACTAACTAAATTCTCATTACGATTTCCCAAAGAAGACAATTGTTTTGATGAAGCCTAAGAGGTCCTCAATAAAAGATTATAGGATTTTTTATCATCATACTTTTATACTTATTCTTCTTATTCATCAATGAATTCTTATATTTCTTTGTCTGTATTATCTTCTTCAACCAACTCTATAGTTTCTTCTTCTAACAATACTGTAAGTACTAACAATACCAACGCCCCTATACTAGAAGTTAGTAAAAATTGTTGGTATAAGACACCGTATCTCAAATTTTCTTAAAAACCATTGGGATATGCCATGAAATATAAGGCTATCCTAATGGTTTTTTGAAAATGTTTGGATATATCCAAAAAATTGGCCATATCCCAATGATTTTTTCAAACTGTTGGGATATGGTATGGCTATAAAACAGTTTTATGAAAACAGTTGGGATAAAACATTTTTGACAACAACTATTCCAATGGTTTGCTGAAATCATTTGGATAATACATTTTGATGACACCTATTCCAAAAGTTTTGGAAAAATATTAATATAGGTTAATGTTATCCCAAATGTTTTGAAAAACTATTGGTATAGACCATTTTTACCTGGGTACCTATCCTATTGGTTTTGAGAACTATTGGGATAGGTAACCTTAATTTTTATCAATTATTTTTTTGAATATCATCAAATAAATCAATATATAAATTTATTATATATATATATATTTATTCAAATATATTCTAAAAATTTATTTTAGGATAGTGGTAAAGTATTTGATTTATAATGTGCACGTCATGGGTTCATACATCCCTTTTGAATTTTATTTTATATTTACCTATACCAATGATTTGGGGAAAACTATTGGGATAGATCTATACCAATGGTTTGAAAATCATTGGTATATGTGTATTCCAAATCCAAATTAACTAAAGGTTCTCCAAAACATTGGTATAAGCTATAAAAATGGTCTGGGGACCTATAACAATGGTTACAAAACGTTGGTATAGGATATTTTTCCATTAGTGTAACATCTTATGAATATGTGACTCTGATATCAATTTAAAATTACCAATATGAATCTATTCCTTATCAACCAAAACTGCTTTTACATTATTTGCAATAGAGGGAACATCAGTATAGACAATATTTTTTTCTTGAAAAGACAAACCAACATCAATATTTGGTAAAAAAATATTTTCAGAAACAATATCTACTCCTTTCATCAATCTATCACACAAATATGGATCTAATATATTCTTCTTTAGTTTATTTTCTTTTTATTGTATTTCTAAATCTTTGTCACCAAGTAACCTTATATCTAGTTCTTTATCTAGGTCAAGTCTGATATGAGGCTCTCATTCTTTTCTTCAACTTTATTCTTTATCCATTCTCGAGAAACTACATCTGAAACTTTCTTCTTCTTTTTTACTTTGTAAGGGGAAGCGAATCAGATTTTCTATTTTTAAAAAATTTCTTATCATTCTTTTTTTTGTATAAGGTTATGCTTCTGAAGTAAAAAAGTGATTATTTTTGAAAAACATTTTTTTTTATTTTGAATCAAACACATATTTCATACGCCTTATCATATCATCACTGATAAACATAATCTTTTACCTAACAGGTTCAGACTTGATTTCAATATTGAAATGTTTCATACATGATTCAATAATATTACTAATAAATCCTAAAAACAATATGATTTGTGAATTGATTGAATTGGATTTTATGTTCTTAACTATGAATAGAACAAATCCATCCAAATTTATTTTTCTCATATTGACCAATTAATCTAGAATAAAAATACCAGACACCTTCAAATTATCTCGATCGACTTTTCTAGTAATCAGAAAACCTTGCATCCAAATAGCTAAAACTCTATGATCTTGAATTATATGAGTGAATTTCTTCAGTTCATCATCTGTTAAATTTTTATATATAGACTTTTCATCTCTATCTTTGAAAAATATACCATTTAAATCCAGTAATTCATGAGAAGGAAAAGACGCATCCCATTTATCATAAATAATTATAAATCTTACTGCTCCCCTTAATGTCATCTTGTAATAATTCTCATAAATTTGTAATTTTTTTCCATCTTCTTTAAAGATAACTACTGAATCATAAAAATATCTAACCAAATCCAAATAGAAAAAATCATAATTTGGATTGGATTATTCCACACATAAAGATTACCAACCTTGAAAAACTATCAACCTTCTCAAAGATGAATCACACTTCTCATAAAAAGAACTTAAAACTAACCTTTTATGAAAAAAACCAACCATTTTAATCCTTTATTGGATCCATCGTACTTGGGGAAGAAACTGAGGATTCATACATGAAGTGAGAATCAGATTGAGATACTTAAATGAGGCAACACTTCATGGTTAGAATTCTAAAATAACCGATGTGGGATATGAGGATGGGGGGTTCCCTTTATATAGTAAATTTTAGGCAATGGTTAAAATTGAAAAAATATCTAATGGAAGATATTTGATCCATCTAATTTGACGGTTGATAGAATATTCAAAGAAAATTTTTCTTAAAAAAATATAAATTCTTGAGGTTTTATAAATATTTATCATCATATTGGGTGAATATGAAAAAAATTAAAAACATAAAGGATTTTTATAATAACAACAAGAAAGAGTAAAACTAATTAAGATGAAATAGTGTCAAAATGTAAAATAAAGAAGAATACCTTTCATTGTGGAAATATAAATATGATAATTTGTTCTTCTTTGTTTTAACAGATTACAATAATTAATAGATTTTTTTTAAATGAACTAAAATAGTTGAATACAACAGTTTTTAAACAAATTTATCAAGAAAAATTTGAAATAACAACTTGAATATGATAAATCTTGGAAATTTGATTTAAAACGTGAATCTAGAAAACCTATTATAATAGAGTTTTTAGAAAATACATTTTTTTTTGAAAACTTAATAATTTTCAAAAACTAATTTTTTTTAGAATAACATTAGTTATATGTAACCCCCTATGAAAATGATTAACTTAATATAAGGAGATGGTTTAAATAATAAGTATATATGAATTATTACATTACAATGATCATTCATAGTTTTTTTAATATTTTCAAATCTATCAAAAGGTAATAGTTTTTTAAAAATATCAGCGAGTTGTTATTACATTTTGATTAATTGTAAAATGATATCTTCTTTATGTGTGTGATACCTAAGAAATTGAGGCCTAATATCTATATGTTTTTAACTAGAGTGATGTTCCAGATTTTTATTTGTAGTAATGGAACAAGTGTTATCTCATAGTATTTGAGTTTTATTAAAACTCATGCCATAATCAGTGATTATGTGTTTCATCCACAACACATGAGCACAAAAACTTTTAGTTGCTGCATATTCGACTTAAATAGTGGAGAGTGAAACTGAGTATTGTTTCTTACATGAATATGAATCTAATGAATCTCCTAAGAAATAAAATTTTCCATTATTACACTTTCTATCCATTCTATAACCACCAAATTTAACATGTGAAAAAACTTTTTAATTCAAAATAATTTATAGAAGAATAGAAAATTCCTAGATCCATAGTTCCATTTAGATAATAAAAAATTGATGTAACTGATTTTAAATGGGATTCCTTTGGATTAGATTGATATCTTTCACATATGAATATAGAAAACATTAAGTCTAGATGACTAGCTATTAAGTATAGTAAGCTTCCTATCATACCTCTAAAAATTGTTTGATCAATTGGTTGCCCAGCCTCATCAAGATCAAGTGTATTTGAGGTACTAATTAGAGTACTATTGCTTTTAGTATTTTCATTTCCATAATTTTTAAGAAGATATTTTTTATACTTTTGTTAAGATATATAATTACCTTCTGTTTTTTGAGAATCTTTAAAAATAAGAAAAAATGTTAAGTCACCTATCATAATTATTTCAAACTGAAATTTCATAAGATTCGTAAAGAAATTTGTTAAATATTGTTGAGTTGATATGAATATAATGTCATCAATATATATTTGAACAATCATAATGTTATTGTTCAATTTATTTACAAAAAATATTTTTATAAGTAGTTCCCTTAACAATTTTTTTTTGTATAAAAAATATTGTTAATCTATCATACCATGTTCTAGGGGCTTGTTTAAGTCCATATAAAGATTTGGCAAGTTTAAAAATGTATTCAAGATATTATGTATCTTCAAAACTAGGGGTTGTTCAATATAAACATCCTTCAGTACATATTTATTAAAGAAAGCACAATTTACATCCATTTGAAAAATTTTGAAATTAAAGAATGCTGTAAGGGCTAATAAAATACAAATATATTCAAGTCTTGCTACCGGTGAATAGGTTTCTTCATAATATATTACCTCTTATAAATTCTAAACTTTAACAAAAATTGTTTATTTATTTCTAATGATTATTCCATATTCATCAAATTTGTTTCTGAAAACCCATTTTAATCTAATTATTGAAGTTTCTTTAGGTCTTTTAACCAACGTCCATACTTTATTCCTTTAAAATTAATTTAGCTCATCTTGCATTAATTTTACCCAATAATAATCACTTAAATCCTCATTATAATTTTTAGATTAAAATTAGGAATGAAAAGAAATATGTTAAATTTCATTTCTTAATAAACTTAGTGTCTGAACTGTTTGATTAACATCACTAATGATACTATCACTAGGATGATTCCTAAGAAACATCTAACTTGGGATTTTTAAGGTCTGCTCATCAATATATAGTAGAAACTATTCTTGATTATATAATTCAAGAATATTTTATTGAGTATTTTCCTAATAAGAAGAATCTTTTTTCAAAGGTTGACGATCGGTTTTAGAAAACACATATGAGGTAGTTGGTTGTATTTGTTAAAAAAATAATCAGTTTCATAAAATTTAACATGTAATATTTCCTAAACAATTTAATATTTTTTATTAAATACTCTTAAAACATAGAAATAGTGGAATAACCTATAAATACACCTTCATCAGATTTTGGGGAGAATTTGTGTAAGTTATATTTTCTATTCAAGATGAACACTTTTCATCCAAATGCTTTGAATTAAGAAACTTTTGGTTTTCAGTATGTCAAAAACACATAATAAGTTTTATTAATAAATGTTTGAATTAAAAATTTATTTATAGTATAAAAATTAGTACTAATTTCTTCATACCAAAAGTGTTTATAAATTGAGTATTTACTCAACATGGTTCTTGTTATTTCTTGAAGAATATAATTCCTTCTTTCGACATTACTATTTTGTTGAGGAGTTCTAGGAGATGAAAAGTTATGTCTAATGCCCTTTTTACTAAAAAAAGTTTCAAAATTAGAATTAAAAAATTATCCACTATGATCACTATGAATAGTTATCAAGGGAAGGTTTTTTTTGTCATTTTTAACATTGGATACAAAATTTTGATAATAGAAAAGGCTTCAGATTTGTTTTCTAGAAAATAAACCCATGCATATCTAGTGTAATCATTTACTAAAACAAATATATAGTACTTTCCAATAATACTCCAGGTTTTTGTAGTACTAAATAAATCCATGCGCACTAAATATAAACCACCATAAGTTTAGACATCACTAATAGATTTAAAGGTTGAATTATTTTTATTACCATATTGACAAGGATAAAAAACTTTTGAAAAATCAAGTCTAAGTTTCAATAAATCCTTTACAGGTATTTTCATAGTCAAATTAAATAATTTATAAGGTTACAATGTCCTAAAATTATATTCCATAACCATGATTGATCTTCCATTTCACTATGTAAAGTTACGTCTTGGCTCCTAAGGTTTTCTAAGTTAAGAGTGTAAACGCTCTCATGGTGATGGGAAGAAAGAACATATTCATCCTTGGAATTGTGTACTAAAAATTTTTTATTCCAAAAATTCACTAGGTATACTTCCCCACATAATTAAATTATGGTTATAATTTTGTGATTAATACCTTTAACAAATAAATTTTTTGAAATTAGGGCTTTACCAAGATGAATAATATTACCTATATTGATAATCTCTCCTTGATAATTATCTCCAAAGGCAACATTCCCACCTTTCATCTTGAAAATATTTTCAAAGAAATATTTGTGTCTAATCATATGTCTAGTACACACACTATCCATGTAACATTTATTCTTATTGTTTATACTCTATTTTTTTCCTAAAAACAAAATAATTATATTTTTGGAAACAAAACCTTCTTGGGTCTAGAAATGTTAGAAAACAAAATTTTAGGAATCCACATTTTTTTTTAAAAATAGAATTTTTGATATCCTAAGGATTGAGTTTTATTTAAAGAACAATTATTTTCTCAATTACCTTAACATTAACATTGAGTACAAAAGAAGGTATTTTTTGGAATAAATAAGTAGTTACTAAAAATAGGTTTTATATGATTATATCATATTCATAAACTAGTACCATGTGGAAATATTTGTGTATACATCTTTTAAAAACCTTCTTTACCGAAAATAAAGTTAGATAAAAGTTTATTTAGTTAATAAATTTCAGATTTTATTTTTACAAATAAATTATTATCTACATCTATATTAGTTTTGGAATTGAATTTCTTAAAACTAGTTTTTAAACTATACGTTTTGAAAAATAATTTTTTCTAAATCATTAGAAATAGTATCTTTTTCATAGTTGGATTTATCAAGATATTTTTATAGATTATATATTTAATTTTTTAAAATATAAATTCTAGAATTAGATTTTATAATTTTTTCATTATCCTTACCATATTTTTTACACATTTTACAATTTTCATCTTTCAAAAGATTTGAAAAGTGAGAAACTTCTTTAAAATAAGGTAAAGTATTATAATCACTATATGAGAAAGATTATTCATATAAAGATATATGATTATTCTCATCAGGGTAATTATAATTTAAATACATATTAGTTAAAGAATTAGCAGTGTGTAACTTGGCCATAAAAAATTGATTTGTAATAGGCATTTTAGCAATAAGACCAATATTCATCTGGTTTCTTAATTTCATTTGGTGAAGAATTGTCTACAGAATCACCTCCACTAAAACTCCAAGTGTAAAAAACTCTAAAAAATTTATTACTTATGGAATTATAATACTTCTTCTGATTCATATCAAATTTCTCTCCTTTCAGTCATTTCATTTCAAATTGGGACAATCGAGTTGTATATTTCCATCTACTTTTCACTCATAACGAGTAACTTTAAGATATTTCTTTTCATTTTTGTTCATGTTAGTTTTCTTATAATGATACTGAAAATCCTTTTTACCAATAATTTTTTTTATTTTTAGATCACGATTGAATAATTCATCTTTAGAATGATCGGAATCACTTGAATCAGATTAAATGATAGCTTTCTTTTTCTTTATAGACTTGTCAAATTTATCAGGAGTCTGATATTTTATCGAATTTGAAGTATTAGTAAATTAAAATCCACCATTCTTAATTTTTTAATTTCTCTGTATCTCTTTTCAACCTACCCTTAAATTGAAAAAGGGTTCCAAATAAATCATCAAGAGTGAGATTTGTTAACTTCCTTAATTCATCGACAAATACTATCTTAGATTCCCACTCATTGAGAATTATATCAACAATCTTTTCAACAAGTATTTCATCTTCTAATAATTTCTCTCCCATATACCATAATCTACCCACTATTATCATATACCTTTGTTGTAACTTTACAACAAGTTCACAAAAAGAAAATTCAAATGCATAATAGTCACCTCTAAGAAATGCTCTTCTAGTATAAAAAACCTTTCATATTCCAAAATGAGTAATCTATAGTTTTTTACAAATAATATTAGAATCTTCAAAAGAAGAAATATGACTATAAATGTTCCTAATTATAGAACATAATAAATTGTTTCTAACTTTTCAATTCAATTGATATTCCTATTTTTTCTGATTTGTAAAAGTAGTCACTTCTTTTTCAAAAATATTGTAATCTCCCATTAACATGATTTTTTTTCAAATTCAGTATTTATAACGAATGTATTCATTATATCTCTCCAATAATCATTATCATCCCCATAAAAAATAGGGGGTTTATTTGGATTGAGGTTATTTTTTTACCTGCCATTGAGTCCTTCTATGTTTAAGAAAATATGAAACTTTTTTTCCAAAATACACGTTAGTGTATAAAATATTTAGAAAAATAAATTTTATAACAAAATTTAACTTACTTTCAAAAGTCATGTAGTTAAATTTAGAAAGTATGATCAGTGAAAACCTCATATTATACCAAATATAAGTATCAATATAACAGAGACTTGGATCTGATACCAATTGTTGGATAAAAATGTATATAAATATGGATAAATACAAGATGGGGGGAGGGGTGAATACTAAGTTTAAAAACATTAATTTTTAATCTTTAAGGAACCCAGTTTAATAAGGTTAAAATAATCATTTTCACAAAACCTATTAGTTATTTAGATGTTAATTGGACTTGACCCTCAATTATGATGAAAAAAGTATCTTCACCAAATAGATTATGATATGTATTCTAAAGGTCATAATGAGATTCTATCTTAACAACATATAGAATTGTATTCAGTAAGCAGTGGTATGATAACCAGAGTTTAATCATTTTCATGATTACATAAGGAATCGTAATCCCAATGGTTATGACATATCAACGTATTCACAAAATTAACGATTCTATCTTAAAGTATATAGAATTGTAATCAGAGTAATAACGATTCACAATGTAATATATGGTATAAAAAATGTATTATAATCAAATATGTTATGATAAACAAAATAAAAATAGAAAGATGAATATAAAAGGATTGACTTTCTATTATAATTTTAGTGGAAATAAAATATTCTTAATAAAAAAAGTAAATGAATAAAAATATTTTAACCCAAAGAGTAGTGTATCCAATCACCTAGAATAAAGGTCTCTTATTTTATACTTACAAGAATGTTTGTCTTTCCCTTACCAAGGAAATCTCTTTATACATTGACCAGTCTATCTCACTATCCCCATGAGCCATCGATATGTTGATCATCTTCTCTATCTTGCTATCCCCGTGATCCCTTGATACGATGATCGACTTGTCTGTCTAGCTATCCCCGCGAGCCAATGATACGATGATAAACTTTTCTATATCACTATATTTGTGATCCCTTGATTGTATTCACAATCATATGAACAAAGAAAATATGAACTCAGAAAGATTACAAGTATGAGGATCAATTAGTTTACTCTTAAGCTTCAGAAATCTCGTACACTAAGATTTTTTCAAATGAAAATTATCAACACTTCACTACAAACTCTTAGAATGTCTGGGTATTTATAGAAAATAGCACAATGGACATCTTGATTTTCCAACGATCATATTTATTCGAGTTTTTTGTGATGACTTGGACACCTAGAACATCAATGGTAATATTATAACAAAATTTAGAATTTCATTTTGATATACACCATTTTCAGTATAAAAGTTATTCTATTAAAATATAATATAATTTTCCATATCTAGAATTTAAACTTCAGTAAATACAATGGATTTAATTACATGATTTCATTACTATTTTCTGCATGAGTATGATTTTGATGATATGTACTCTAATGGAAAGTCCAATTAAATAAATTTTTCATTAGGAATGTGAGATAAAAATTATTTAAATTAGATTCGATAAAGATAAATATCATCATTATTGGATATATGCTCAATACTATAATTATAATGAATAAAATAAGTTTATATTAATAATCAATTTAAAACTAAATCTATGTATGGTAGACATATATGTTTTCTATAAAAACATTCTTAAAATACCTAGGACATGAAAGATTTATCAATTAAGTATTTAAGAATGATTTTGTGATTTCCAAAACAAACAGAATGGAAAAGTCATAAAGAAACTTTTAAATCAATAGAAACATCATATAATAGAAAATATAAACCTATAATATAATCTAGAGACAAGTGCAAGTATAATAAAAAATCATAAAATGTTGGTAAAATTTATATTGTGGGGATTCTTAAAAATGAAAACCATGTTAGGATATTTGTTAGTGGATGAAGGTATGGAAAAAATGCACCTAGGGGTAAATACCCTGAAAAATGATGGCTGAGTATCAAATAATTCCTCACTTGGCACACAATCAGTGTTCCTAAGAATTCACACCTAGATAGACACTCCTAGGGGATATGATTTGGTTGATTAAAATTCTATTTATAAATCATTATGTAATATATGGAACTATTTTTATTATTTGAGGATATTATCAATGATATCAAGCTTATGATTATGATATTATCTATGAATAAAATTTCAATTTATGTAAGGTATGGAACCATATTTGGAATTATACACTCTTATTCATAATTTTATTCACCAATATAGTGTATAAAATTATTTAGAAATGTAAAAAAATGGATGGAATGGAAAATGATCCAACACCCATAATAATTTTTGTGATTTCCCTCATGAGATAGTCCACATGACTGGTACTAGAGTTTAGTAGATAATGAATATATTGGAATAGTTGATCCTAGTTATGATTAATAACCTTGATTCTATGTAACATAATATTACTTCACATAATTATTCATTAATGTTGTAAAAATTCATGGGTGGTAACATCCATCCTTTAATGGAAATAATAATCTTATTATAGTTTAATAGAGGATCAAGTCCTTTGAAAATATATTTCTGAAATAAAGAAGTAATGAAGGGGGGAAGGTTATTTAGAATTGTATTATAATAAGGAAAATGATAATCGATGATGGTCATTGAATCAAAATACAATGAAGGAGGAGGAGATAAATATAATGGAATGAAATATTTTTAAGGAGATATTATTTAAAACATAATTTCCTCATGACAAATGAGAATATATGGAATTATAATTCCTCAATATAAGATAAAAGGAAGAGTAAAGAGTTATTTAAGATAAGTAAAAAATTAAAATATCATAAAGTAATGCTATAGATTATGTATGTAATCTGAAAATTAATATTTAACATTTATTTTTTTGGGCTTATGAAAAGAATATATAGGGCATTATTCTCTATTTTTTTCATCATATGATGATATGGTATCATGTTCCATCATAATAGAGAATAAATTCTCTAAGTTATATTTTTTAAATTAAATAGAATTAAGAAGAGGATGATATAGTACCATGAAGAAATAAATATAGAGAAGGTAAATATGGAATAGATGTATCTTCTCACATGTGATAAATGTTGAAAATAAATACCATGGTAATAACTTTAAGGGAATGTGAGTTTTATACAAGTATGGATAAAAAGGTCATTAGAACCATAAATTCAAGGGAAATAATGAATCCACCAATTTCTAGTGTTACAAATTAAAGGATATGGGGAACTAAAAAAATGAATTCCATAAGTTCTAAATGGATTTACCTGGTAAAAGGATAATAGAGAAAGTCTAAGTTTATGAAATTACTACAACTGATATTGAAATCCCTTAAGATATGATAATAGGTACCTTGATCATAAACTCATTCTTTATTTGATCATAGATATATGCACTCTTTTATATTTTTCATGGATATCAATTCATCCATTTACACTCTGAGGAAGGAATTTTTAATCCAGGAAGCTAGTTGAAATATATATATAATGAGAATATTTTGATCTATTTTTTAATAAGAACAACTATTCCATAGTGAAAAACATGGTTATTATACCTTTTCTTGGATTTCAAATAATCCAAAATTTTGAGGATTAATTAGTTTTTTGGATTTTGGAATTAGAAGATGAGGCATAAAATAATATATGATGAACTAGTGGTATTAAAATTTAAATTTTAAAGTATTATAGAATTTATATGGGTGATATTAATGATGTTTTATGTATTAATTTATTACTTATTCATAATAAGGTTTATTCATATTTAGTATTATCTTTGATTTTTCTAAAAATTTATTTAGATGGATGAAATGACATGCTATTATTTTATGTATATTATGATACATTAAAGGTTTATTTTCATGATTCAGGTTTTATAAATGCCTATTATTCATTAATCATGAGAATCTGAAGTGGGAAATGATTGAAATAATCAATCAATGAAAAATAATCACTTTGAATTTTAAATGAATCAAGTTTTTATATTTTCTTATAACTCCCAAAACTCAAAAAATAGAAGATAAATCTATCATTTTTTTTGAAATTATCAATTAAATATTAAGGTACTTATTTGAAAACACATTCATAAGTTAAATTCTTGTAAAGGTACACATATTATTTATTTATTAAATAACATGTTCCCAAGTATTATTATAGATTTTAAAATTAATGCTAAAATATATTAAAATTTTATCATAAAATCCAAATGAATTAAAATTATTAGAATCAAATTTTTGTATGGAGTGGATAATGTAATACCCTAATATTTGTTTTTAGTAAAATGAATATTATGTTCGATAACTTTCACCACAAACTATCTCGATCTTTAATGAACTATAAAATAATAATATTTAAATATGACTATTATAACCTAGTCATTGGGTCTGTGGGTATGAATTAAAATAATGATTACAATCATTTTTTTACATTCACCTAATTATATTTATTAAGAAAGGTATAATGACAAATTCATTTTATTACATAATAATGCATTTTTCATAAAAATAAATTTTAGGTGTCTTATGTGTGAATAATTAGAATGAATTTCTTCATTTTTTAAATTTAGTTTTAAAAAATTAACTTCATTTTATAAATTATCATGAAAATTTTAGATTAGGGTGAATGTTTTAGGTTTTTCATAAATAATTTATTTTTTGGGTGAATTGTAAAAAATATCAATTTTACAAATACTGTCAATTTTATGACATTATAATGATACAATAATAACATTAATGTTCCTAAATTTTTATAGAAAAAAAAATATATTATATGTAATATAAAAAATATAAAAATATAACTTTGAACTTATAAAAATATTTTTAAGATTTTTTAAATCGTGGTAATGTTTTTATTCAAATAAGAAATGTTTTTAGTTATTATCTCTTAATAAGGTATGTACATGTTTACATCCAATTTCAGTTTGTCTTGAATGAAAAATAAGTATTTTTCTTAAAATAAACCAATTAATTCCTTTTTAATTATCATTATACTTTATTTTTTTGTAAAATCATTTTATGCTTAAAACAAGGTTTTTTCTAAAAAGGGTTTTCATCACATTTTGTGCACTTATATTAAAATTATTTTCAAAAAATTATATAAATTAAATATCATAAAATAGAAATCATATTTATAATTATAATAATTGATATTTTTTTAAAATTAAATTAATTTTTATCATAATTAACAACAAAAATAGTAAAAATTTGTTACAATGGTTAGAGTTAAAACAGTTTTATCATGGGTAAACAAAAAAGTAAGGGTAAAATAAAATATAAAAATTTCTAAATATTATTGGTTGAATATATTTATACCATATATTATATTTCATTCTAATTCATGTACGTTTTTTCAACTTACACAAGAAAATTAATTCATATAATTTAAATCTTTTATGTAATTCCATATGTGTCCTACCCATCACGTATAAAAGGGATCCTCTTATCCACCCTTATTTACAAAAATTGATCCCTCTATCTCAACCAAGACTGGAAAAAAATATTCCCAGAATCTTCACCTTCATTATTGAGCTTCTGTTCTTATCCTAAGACCATCCTAAGAAGGCTTAAAGTATAAGACAAATGTGGTCTCTGGAATAATATGTAATCTCCTCACTCAACTCTTTCAAATGTTTATTTATTATTATACATCATGTAAATATATTGCATAAAAACTAAAATATTTATTCCATTATCATTAATATATTTAGATGCCATTATAATCACAACACAACTGTTTTCCACTAACATTCCATCAAATGGGAACTAAAACTACCACTCATGCGTATGTGTAGACTATCGCCTCTATATAGTATTAGGATTTATTTTACATCACCACATAACATTAATGAATATAATGAGAGATTTAATAAATATTTATTTTATTTATTATATAATTATTATTTTTTTATGATAAAATATTATTTTATTTCTTTTCCTTTTTCTCGCTAGAAAATAGAAGTATCGTCCATGCATACGTACAAACCACCATTTCCCTGAGCGATATATTTCATATTAAAATTAATCCTTTTAGAGAAGGTTATAAAATTATATATAATAAATATATATATTAATTATTACATGAATAAAATTATTTAAATTTTATATAAATATTACACTTTATCATGTTCTTAAACATTCATTCTTTATAACACACACTTTTTTATGTCATTTTTACCACCAACATGAGTGATGTTATAATGGTTATAACATGAATGAATAATAAATGTTTAATACTAAGAATATTATGTAATAATAACATATACATAAAATTATTAATGTTAAGAACATGTTGGAATAATGATCAATGTGCAAGGACTAGAGCTGCCAAACCAAAACCTGCATGAAAAATAAAACATTTATAACCTAAAAAAATAATTTAAATAAAGAAATATTAATAAACCAATTATAGTATGTTATAAATGGATAATATATGATAGAAAAATTATTTATATGGTTATTCAATATAATAATAATAAATTTTAACTTATTATATAGGAGTTTAAAATCACATATGAGGTAATAATAACATAAGGTAAGGGTTTATTTCAAAATCGCATCCTTATTCAACATTATTTCTATTAATGTTTTGAGAGGAATTATATGATATTTTTATATTAAACCACATATATTTTATTCTCCTATATTTATTTCTACAAATTAAAAGTTTTACTTTCAATTTCATTTCTCTATGTACTCCCAAGCTTCAAAGAATATTTTTATGAAACACAAACTTTGTTTTTTTATTAAATTAGAAATATATTTATTATATGTCCATAAATTCATTATGATTTTTTAAATAGTTTTTTTATTATTATTCAAAGAATTAATTAATTAATTTTTACCCAATTTTGGATTTCTATAAAAAGTTTTAAAAGGAATCTTCTGGTAATTTTTTAAATGTGTTATTTTTATCAATAGTGTGAAAAAAATACTTGTTTTAAAATTTCACACATGAATGAATTTTATCACCATCATGAATATTCTATGAATTGAAGACTCATTTAAATCATGACACGGTACTTGTAAATAAATGTGTTTCCTAATATTCTGAAAAATTTATTTTAAATAACCAATTTTTAAAATAAAAGGTTACTTTTCTCAATAAATGTTATAGTGATGTTTTAAATGTATTTTTATCTTTTTTAATTCCATTTGATGAATATTATGATTTAAGGGGGAGATAATATAATTATACCATCATCAAAATTACATTTTATAGATTATGATATTGTTTCTCATGTGATTTACTAGGGAAAATATTTTCAATATGTATGTAAGTTTTAAAAATATGAATAATTATATTGATTTTGTATTGAATTATTATTCATTTGATTCATATTATGAATGAATTATACTTATTAAGTGACCATAAACACCCATTATATCCCCTCTATGAATCACTAGGTCTCATAAGATAAACTATCCTTGGGATTTGGTGTATACCTACCGAATTATTTATGAATTATTATCATGTAACATATCATCATCTTATTTCAGGAATTTTCCTTATCATTTATAGTTTTACCCTTTATTTGGGCGTCTCTTGGGATTATTGAGGATGTAAAAAATTTGTTGTAGAAAATATCCTAATATTTGGAGATATATGTTTGTTTTAATTAATAGAGTCTGTGTATAAAATGTTTAATTGTTTTTTAGGTTCTCACTGAGTTCATAGGATTCTCAAGGTATTTTGGGTTATCATGTAAAAATATATTGATTTTTTAGACTATAGGATAAATACACATTTTTTAATATGAGTACACATTGTGTAAGTTCTGTAGGGAATATTTCATGAATATGGTATATAGCGTGAAGTGTTTACATGTTATGTAAAGATTACGCATCGTATAATAATAAAAGGTTAGTTTTTAATTAAAAGGTGATAGGATTTTTAGTTTATGTGGTCTCTTTGGATTATATAACATGTAAATGTATCACACACCATGTAGCGAAGTGTGCGAGTGATATGATATTTCATTATTATACAACTCTTTTGTATATTAACCTAAATGGATTATCCTATGATTTTAGGAGTCTCAGTTCATTATAGATTGATCCGTTCGACATTGGATCATCGTTGTGGTTGGATCGTATCTCTCCTGGTGTGTAAACCTTTCTTATTCTTCATTACATTGATCGTGGTAGTGTCGTTTCATTTCATTATCATATCTGTTGATCTATAGTTTCATTTCCATTTGTTTATCTCAATATATGTTGTATGATATTGGTTCTAGGGCCTCTATTGTCACTTTTTTTGTTCCTTCTTCCATTGTGGGTGTGTATGACCCATGTTTTGAGGTAGATGGTTCTATTTCTAGATTGTGTTGGATGAATTGAATTACTCATGATATTATAAATTAATTTATGAATAAATTTGGCATTATTTTTTTTGCATGTTCAAATGGATTTGTGATACAAGGTTGTTTTACCATGGTTTTTTGGTAAATGAAAAAAAAGTATTTTCAATGAATTTAAATGATTTATGAAATAAAAAACATGGTAAGTCTTGGGTATGTAGGTTCAAGGTTTAGCTTAGGACTATTGTCCATATTTCTATCAGGAGGTTTTCTTATGAGAATTTACTTTTCTATCTAAGCCTATTATTCTTGGTATATGTTCATGGCATTGTTGGGGGGGTTCAATAATAGGGTTTTTTATTCTCATTAGGCCTATTTTCTAATGAATTGTTGTGCACTAGTCATTTGTTTTGGTATGAGTAGTCTACTAGCCAGACCTGTTGAGTTACTTAGTGTTATTTAACTCTGATTTTATTTGTAATATTTTGATTATGATATTCATGCTTTGGATTTTGATAAATGATAATAGAAATTATGCTTTAAATTCATATACCTACCTTTGTTTTGGAATTTTTGAAAAGGGAAATATTTACCATTCTTTTGATATAATTTCTTTACTGCTTATAATGCCATGTTTTATTTAAAATGGGCATACTTGAGTTATATGTATAGGGAATTTTTTTGAAACACCTGAGTGAGACCCTACTGATCCTATTATCTAAAACCATGTGTACCCCTTTTACAGTGTGTAGGATTGGTTATGTATTTTGATGCAGGGAAAGGCAATGAGCCACAGTGAGGTGGTGAGTTTTCTGGTCAGCTAAGTATGGGTAGCTGGTGGTGTGATGGTGGGGGTTTAAAAATTATATCACATGGAGTAAAAGTTATTATTTTATTGTTATTTGATTTTTGAACTTGTACTTGGAGATTATAACTACTTTTTGTTGTTTGGTTTTCTCTTTTTGTTTTAGTTTTGAAATATATATTTATTCCATTATTGTCTATTTTATCTTTATATATGCCATGTTATTGATTCAGGTTGGGTAAAATCATTCCCTATGGTTGTTGTCTGATGCCCGAGTTCTAGTCACCAGCCCTTGGGAATTGAGAATGCCATTTAGGAGTGTGATGGGTTGGGTCGGGTACCATGTTGAGAGGGTATTTTGGTCAGTTTGTTATAGTTTGGAATCATAGGTGGGTTTTCATCAAGATTCCTTGTCTTGGTACATCTGATATACTAGAGATAATATTTTCAAGTCATGGGAGGAATATTTTTTTGAGTGTTTAGACATCTCTTTCCTTGATGAGACCCAAGTTACCATTGGAAATTGGAATTTTTGTCTCATATTTTGATTTCTTATTATTGATATCAGTTTTTTATTATGGGTTCTCTTGTTTGAATTGATATTTTTATATTTTCTAATTATTTGTTTTGTTTTGGTGTGCAACTGTATCCCTCTAAGACATGTTTTGTGAGTTCTTTAGGAGGATTAAACTGATTATCCTCAAATAAATCATTTGATAGATCAGAATCTGATAGAGAATATCATGCAAGAAGTTTTTTTCTACTGATAAGAATGTTCCACAAGATCAAAACACTATTTTTGAGAAATAACCAAAATATATATGAGATATAGATCTATCATGGGAGTTCTTGTATGAGAAGATTTTATCTTTTAAGGTTATGAATGAATCTCAAGAGGAATATGACTGGATTTAAAAGATCGATTATATTTTCAACATCCTAGATACACCTATGAGAACCAAGGTAAAGTGTGATGTGTTTTGTCTCAAGGGTCCCAATAAGATGTGGTAAAATTCTATGGAATGGGCTGATAAGCACATGGCCTTGGATTGTAAGGGTTTTAAGATTCTATTCTTCTAGAAGATTTGTCTATATTATCTTATGATTATGAAGTCTCTGGAGTTCCTATCTTTATAGCAGGGAGAGCGTGCAATGTCAAGATACACCAAATTAGTTCACTGAGCTAGTTTGTTTTTCACCATAGGTGGTGGAAAATGACTAACTAAAAGATCATAAGTACTTGTAGGGTATACAATTGGATATCAAATCACTAGAATTTATGCTAAATAATTCGACCTATGAGGAGGTAGTGGACATGGATATGATAGAAGAAATTAATATTTTAGGAAAGGTTGGATTTTATTCCCCTTCTCTTCCATATAGTGGTGACATCAATGGCACACTAGGGAAAAAGAGAAATTGGAAGGATCATCACAGGAGTGGAGAAGGTAGTTCTTAGCTGTAGGCCTCCTCAGCACCTTCAGTTATATCTAGTAGTTTTCCTATGACATATTATTAGTGTGGTAATATCAGACACACTCTAATTTCATGTACTACACCAACAAAAATGTTTAATAGTTATGGGAGTTTTGATCATCTACAACACATCTGTTAGGCCATGTTTAATTATTGATATATTATGGGATCATCAAAATCAAAGGCTATTGTGGTGTAGTAATATACTTCAAAGACTATTGGTCTTCAACCATAGGCCTCAGTATTGAAGAAACTTTATATATTAGATGAGTTTATAGTAGAGGTAGAAATGGGCCCAATGATAGTGAGAGGTAGTATCATTATTTCATACCTAGTAGTGATTAATTTATTTGATACTGGTGCTTCCTAATCATTTATATCTGGCCATTTTTCTTGATATTCTTAACCTTTCAATGGAACTCATGTCATTTTTTAGGGATTTAGTGACACCAATAGGGAATAGGAAAGTGTAGGGTTTTTTATGTCCTTCTAGTGTGCTATCAATAGCTAATACAGATTTAGTATGGGATTTTCTTGTTCTCGATATAGATTTTTTTGATGGCTGGATTGAATTGTTTCTCATCATGATGAGGTGGATTGTTATCATCGGTGTGTCTCATTTCTTGAATCTGATGGGATCTCACAGGTGTTTTAGTGAGAGTGGTATCTGAGGTCTGGCTGTGCAGGACCTTCCCACCCAGATCTCAAGAGTTTTTTGCCTGATGTTGTAGTTGATCCTGATAACATTTATTCTATCATTGATCTTCCCACTATTGTTTGAGTTTTTTTCTAATGTTTTCCTAGATGATTTATTTGGGATTCCTATAGGTAGAGAGAGTCATAGTTTACGATTGACCTAGTTATAGAGATGTAGTCAATATTGATACATTCTTATCATTTGGAACTAATAGAGCTTATATAGATCAAGATTCAGTTGGATGATCTGGTGAAAAAGGGTTTTGGTCACCCTAGTTTTTTACCTTGGGAAGTCCCAATGCTCTTTTCCAAGAAGGAAGATGGTTTAATCTTATTATGTGTGGACTATTTGATGTTGAACCAGGTAATGATTAATAACAAGTACCATTTTCTTAGTGTGGATTATTTTTTTGATCAGTTAAAGTGGGAAAAGTTGTTTTTGAATATTGATCTTCTTTTGGGTTATTATCAACTCAGAGTTAGGGAGTTTTATATAAAAAAATATGTATTTTAAGAGCAGGTACGACCATTAAAAATATATTGTGATTTCATTTAGTATGATTAAAACTCCTGTAGTTTTCATGGCTTTGATAAATCATCTATTACACTAGTATCTCAACACTTTTTTAATAGTTTTGGTAGATGAAATTTTGGTTTAATAATGATCCATGTGTGAGAACGACCTCCATCTGGGCTAGGTTTTAGAAATCCTGAGAAGTCACCATTTGTATGAAAGGATATAGAAATAAAATTTCTACATTAAAGAAGTGAAATTATTTGGGAACATAATTTATGATCATGGATTCTCAGTTGATCCTGAGATGGTAAATGTTATATTGTAATAGGATGATCCAAAAAATGTCTTTTAAATTTAAAGCTTCCTTGGACTTGCTCGTTACAATCATTGGTTCATCAAAGATAACACGAAGTTGGAATCACCCTTGACTACTCTTACTTAGAAAGGGGTGAAATTCATATTAGTTGTAAGGTGTCAGTATTATTTTAACAAGATGAAATGAATTCTATATCATATTATATTTTGATCTTACCTAAGCCTCGTAAGAGGTATATGGTTTTTTGTGATGCTTCTAGAACTGGTTTGGGTTGTTTGATCATACAGGATGATCATGTAATAGTATACAGTTCTTATCAGTGTAAAATGCATTATAAAAATTACCCCACTCATTATTTAGAGATTTATACAGTTATGCATGTGCTTAAGTGTTGGTGGAATAATATTTTTAGGTAAAGGTTCACATTCTTATTTGACCATAACATTTTGAGTTATATATTTTCTCATAAGGACTTTCTTATTAGGTAGAGGTGGTGGGTCGAATACCTTCAGATGTTTGAATTCGATATTGACTAGACCCCATGTAAGGAGAGCGTTGTTACATATTCTATTAGAAGGAAATAATCCTCATAGAGTATTTTAGAATCAAAGGAAGAGTGAAAGCTTCTGGGTATTTTTAATCAGTTTCATATAGATGATAAAGTGGATATTTCAGGAATGGTTTTGACTAATACTGAATTATCTTCACCTATTCTTAAGTATGTTCTATAGAGGAAGCATCAAGATGTCATGTTTATAAAAATTTGAGAAACCCTATATGGTGGGGAGACGATTTCAGGTTGGTATATTTCTTTAGATGGTATCCTATATTTTGGGAGTCAGTTTGTTATACGAACATCAATGAAGATTTTAGTGTTTTTTCATTGCCATAATTCATTGTGGGTCATTCATCATATCACTAAGATGATGTATTATGAAATGATATGGTAATTCATGGGGCTGGGTATGAAGCATGACATTACTGATTATGTATTCCATTGTTACACTTGCCAGTAGATAAAGGCAGAACATCTAAAACCTTCAGGATTACATCAACCTCTTTCAGTGACTATTTGGAAATGGGGCAAGGTATCGATGATTTTTTTGTCAGATTACCACATAATCCCTATGAGAGAAATTCTATCTGGGTGCTGATTGATTGGTTGAAAAATCCAGCTCATTTTTTTTACAATCAAATACTTGAATTTTTTAATATCTGGAAAAATTGTATGTGCAGGAATTTTTGAGGTTACCTGGGGTCCCATTAACTATTATTTTTGATAGGTATCCTAGGTTTACTTTTAGGTTCTGTAGAAGTCTCCCAAAGGTTTTGGGGACTCATGTCAGATTGAGTACAACTTATGATCCACAAATAGATGGCCAGATAGAGCGTGATATTCAAATTCTAGAGGATATGCTCTGTGCCTATGTCTTGAATTTCAGTGGATCTTGGGATAACCATATGAGACTGATTTCATGTTTTTATAACAATATTTATCAGTCGTCAATCGTAATATCTCCTTTAAAGGCTCTATATGGTCCCCCGTGCATGTCACCTATTTTTTGGGTAGAGGTCGGTGAATCATATTTGGTGGGAACAAGTTCGGTTCAGGAGATATCCATGAGGATTCATGATATACATTAAAATATAGTTATATCATAGAGTTGGAAGAAATATTATGTGGATAAATGAAATCATCCTTTGAAGTTTTCTATTGGTGACAGGTATTTCTTGAAATTTTCTCCTCAATTGGGTAAGTATCATCTTGGAAGATAGGGAAAGTTGGATCCAAGATATGTGGGTCTATTTGAGGCCATTAAGAAGCTTGGGTAGGTTATTTATTGATTGTAATTGTTTTCTTAATTGATAATAATTCATGATGTTTTCCACATATCACGGATTAAGAATTATCATCTTGATCCCTCTCAAATTCTGAGTTGGGAAGAGATTGAGTTAGAGCCAGATGTTTATGTTGTTAAACATACTTTTGAGATCATTTACTCTCAAGTGAAAGTATTTCATGGGAAGTTAATTTTTTTGGTCACAATTTTATGGTGGCATAGATCATATTCTCATGAGACTTGGGAACAAGAGTTGTTGATGAGGGAGTAATGTTCTCAACTCTTTACCAGACTTATTTCTTCCACATGGCTTCCTGGGTACAAAAAGTATTATGTTGGGGAGTTTGTAACACCCCAATACCATATTTTAAGAATTTCCATTATCCATAATAGTTCTATTATTTAATTTGGTGCATATTGGGATTCTTGAGGATGAATAGAATTTTTTGGGGAAATTGCCCTAAAGTTTAGGGATGTAAGTTTGTTTAAATTAATGGAGTCTGAGTATAAATGTGTTAATGTATTTTTAGGGTTCTCCCTAAGTCCATAGGATTCATGAGGTGTTTTGGGTTTTCGTGTAATAATATGCCACTTTTAAAGACTGTAGGAGAAATACAAACTGTGTAATAGGAGTACACACTGTATAAGTTATGTAGGGAACATGTTTTGAATTTGGTACACAATGTGAAGTGAGTACAAACTGTTTAAATATTACAAGCCATGTAATAATAAAAAGCCATTTTTTAATAAAAACATGATAGGTTGTTTGGCTTATTTAATCCCCATGGATTACAAGACATGTAAATGTATTACACTCTATGTAAATATCATGAATAGAGATTTTAGGGTGGCGTTTGAGTGATTTGTTATTTTATTCTTCCAAAGATCCATTTTATCTCAACCTAAAAGGATTATCCAACAATTTTTGGAGTCTCCATTCATTCCGGATTGATCCATTCAGTGTTGGATCACCATTGTGGTTGGATTGAATATATCTGGGTGAGTAATCCTTTTTATTCTTCTTTTCTTGGATAAATGTGGTGCCATTGAATTTAATTATCAGATTCATTAATTAGTAGTGATGTTTATTTTTGTTTCCCTTTAGATCTATTATGTGATATTTGTTTTAGAGACTCTATTATTATCGTTGTGTTCCTTATTGTTACTGGGTTCCATTGTGGGTGTGTGTGGCCCATGTTTTGAGATGGGTGGTTCTATCTCTATCCCACATTAGATGAATTGTATTTATCCTATTTTTATAATTTGATTTGTGAATCAATTTTTCATGATTTGTTTTGTATTTGTAAATTGGTTTATGATAAATGGCAATTTTCCTTTGTTTTTGGTAAATAGAATTTGTGTATTTTCAAAGCATTGAAATTTTTTATGATATGAATCACATGGGAATACATGGGTAAATAGGTGTAATGTTTAGACTAAATACATAATACATATTTTCATTAGGAGGCTTGGTTATGGGTTCCATTGCAGGCATGTGTGACCTGAGTTTTGAGGTGGTTGGTTCTATCTCTATCCTGCATTAGATGAATTGTATTTCTCCTATTTTTATAAATATATTTATGAATAAATTTGGAATTATTATTTTTTGTGTATAAAATTATTTGTTATAAATGGTTGTCTCCCCTAGTTTTTGGTAAATAGAATTGGGGTATTTTCAAATCATTGAAATGATTTATGATATGAAACACATGATAAGCCTTGGGTATATTAGTGGAATGTTTAGATTATAGTCATTGTCTATATTTTTGTCGGGAGGTTTGGTCATGGGGATTTTCTTTTCTCCCTAGGATTATTGTTATAAGGAAATTTTATTGACATTATTGGGGAGTTTCACTAATGGGGTGGTCCTATTCTCCATAATACTATGTTCTAAGGACTTTTTATTCACTAGTAATTTTTTTTTCGAATGAGTAGTCTACTATCCTGACCCATTGAGTTCCTTGGAGTGATTTACGTGTGCTTGAATTTGTACTATTTAAAATGTGATATGAATTCTATGTCATTTGATAAATAATAATGGGAATTATTGTTGAAATTGATATAACTTCCTTTATTTTGGAATTGTTAAAAAAGTTAAATATTTACCATGATTTTGATTAAACTTATTTACTGATTATCTTTCCATGTTTTTTTAAAATGAGAATACATGAGTTATTTGTAGAGAGAATTATTATGGAATGCATGGTTGGGACCCTACTGATCCTTTTATCTTATACTCTATATACCCCTTTAGTGGTGTACAGACACAGTTATGTCGTTCGATGAAGGTAAAATAAAGACACCATAGTGTGGCGGTGTGGTTTTTGGTTAGCTGTGTCCAGGTAGCTGGTGGTGAGAAAGTTGAAATTTCCCACATTATCACATTCTGGTTTTTTGTCCTTTTATGTTTGGACATGCAATTTGAGATTTTAGCTACTTTGATTAGTTTTTTTCCTCTTTTTTTCAGTTATAACATATATATTTATTCCACTGTTGTCTATTTTATCTTTATATATGAAATGTTGTTTCTTCAAGTTGGGTGAAATCATTCCCTATGGTTATTGTGTGATGCCTAGGCGCTAGTCACTAGTATGTGGGGATCATGAACCCCCTTAATGTATGTTACATGTTGGGTAGTGTACCAGGTTAAGAGTGTATTTAAGTTAGTTCTTTACATAGAATGTGGCCTTGATAGTATTCTTATGATTTCTTAGCACAAGGCATTAATAATTTTATTATGTTATCTGAAATCATGCATTCCATCTTTATGAAATTAGATATTTTCATCCATGTGATTTTGTTTTATCTCTATATATATATATTCCCATTTTATGATATTATTTATATGAAATATTTTATTTTTGTTTATCTCTATCATATTATTAATGATTTATTTATTCTATTATTGTTTATGTTGTATGTTTTTCCTTATTGAACATCTGATCTCAAACTTTATGATTTTAATGTCTCAGATTTTCTATGTATTATTTTTTTAATATTATATGGAATTTTTTTGAGACCTATATTTTTATGGCATGAAATTCCAAGGCCCTAAGTTCCCTAAATAAATGTTAAAAATAAATTAAACTTTTAAATAACGCGTGCTAATAGTTTTCCTGAAAAATTTGAATAAGTTTTAAATAGGTATCTGGATCATAAATCTGAGGGCACCATTTTATTCAGAGTAGTGACTTTTCCTTAGGTAGAACCTAACATTGATTGGCACGAGTCAACTTCCAAAGTTAGTTTTCATCCATTTTAAAGGAAATAAAATAAATAAAAATAAATTAATAATTTATTTTTTTAAAATGTTTCCGTAACGCAGTGAACTAATCCTCCACTATTAATACCCACTTATGGAAAGTTCATAGGGGTAGCCACATAACCTTGTGAATTGATGATTCCCATTGGATCTTGAGAGGGGGACCCATTGGCAGGCGATGACCGAGTGATCGGTTGGTGCATCTCAGATTTTACGAACCCCACAAATGAACGTTACATGATGATTGTTATTCAACCGAATCGAGGTAGGGTTTTTTTATTTCAATTTTTTTCTTGTTCTTCGATTAAATGATAGAGGTAGATAAAATCAAGAACCAGTTGATCCGCAGATCATGAATTCTTGTGGGAGTGTTTTGTTTTCCATGTCTTTTGGGGTTTTGATTCCGGAATTGATTTTATGATAATTATGAATTTTTGTTTTTGATTTGATGTTAATAATTTTAATGGGAGTGTATTGACACCATGATGAATGATGGAAGAGGTGTGTTCCTCTTTTTTTCTTTGATTTCTTCCTCCCTCACCCCACTTTCTTAACGTTCTTCATGAGGCAACGAACAATGGATCGTTGAGAATTCATTTCGAAAAAAAACGATCCCAAATCCGAGATTGGACATCCCAATGACCTAGAAGAGGTGTGAAAGTGACAGAGTATGAAGAATCATATCATATTGAGGAAGAATTTTCTTTGAACATTCTTCATGCAGGTGGATCGAGAATCATTTTCGAGGCCGATCGGAGGCCCGGAACCAACAGAAACGGCCTCGGGGTTTTGGGGTGACCTCAAACTTGGATTTTTGAGATGAACGAACAGCAAGATCAATGAACGTAGATCCATTAGGGTGCAGAATGAAGAACGCGTTGTTCTAGAAAAATCTAAATAACACATCATGTTCTTCTATGAAGACACCATATGGGATTGGCATGGAGGCCACTAGGGTTTGCGCACTGCAAATGATGAAGAACACGATGTGCCTCGGGAAGACATGGCGCATAGGCCCCACCTAGTGGCGACTGAAGTTTCGAGCAAGTGGAATCACTAACATAGTGTGAGACCATCGTAACATGGCATGTGGGTCCTTACATGGACTCAGCATGTATCTCAGAATATACATGGACACGGGGTGGAGCACACAACATGTATTCCACCACACGGTTAGATGCGACTGAATACCCGAACTACCCCATGTATCGGTACACAATCTAGGACACACATGTTGAAAACATGTACAGGCACATGGATTGTGTACACAAAGCCTTCCCCGAATAGTAGGACATGGAATGTCATTATCTTACACACTGTGTATACCTTATTCTTTATGACAAGCCTTATGACATGGGTCATTGTACAAGGGAAGTACCCTTAGTCAACGAAAATGGCATTTGACCCTTCTACACATCATGTACTTCTCATTACATGGATTTATCCCCTTTTAGACCATTCCTTGGACAAGTTTTGCTTGGGTTAGTACCCCTTTTTCTAATTTACCCTAAAAAACAAGTATCGTTTCCCATTCAAATGAGTACGAACCATTCAGCAGGACTTCCTTTGGTAGAGTCAGGTATCCCTCTGAGAGTCCCTGAGCGAGATCATCTATCAATCCTTGACCCTAGATAGAGTCAAGTATCAGTATGACCAATCCTTCTAAAATGTCGATCCTCTACTTAATAGGCAGGAATCTGGATGATTTGTGGTATCCTCCAAGGCCCTGGAAGCGATCCTCATCAGTGTATCATGATCTTTTACAACTTAGGAGTGTGTTCTCCAAGAATGAGTGTATCAGTTATCTCTTCAGATCTATTAGTGTGTCTATCTCTCTCTCATGACACTTCAGGACAAATTTACTTCTTAAACATAAATCATCAAAGATATTAGACTCGTGAAGTGATTCTTCCAGGATGAGTGGTTCGTGCAATTGTTGAGCTGAATCCCTACCATGGGTATGCAGATCCTTGTGAATTATCTCTAGACTATGAGTCTGGGGTTTTAAATATATCTGGATTAGTTTTTATTATTATATGTTTAGTAGACATATACTATGTAGATATGACTATACCTTTAAATTGTAAATTTCTATGTGGTTTTTGGTCCCCCTAACAAGTATTGTTATACTCACCCCTGCATCGGCTTTTCCCACACTTATCATGTCTTGTGCAGACGAGCACCCTTTTGACAGAGTCCAGGGAAGACCAGGACTGGACTGAGATTTATAAGTTCCTTACCAGTTAAGATGTTCCTATGAATATGAGAAGTAGTCTCAGTACCTCTTTATTTCTTACAGGTTGGACTTTTTAGTTTAAAGACTCTTTATTTTGGTGGGCTTGTATTCTGGCCCAGTTTACTTTCTACACATTACTTTCTATTGCACTCTGTTGGTTTGGTTTAGTTGTATGAATTAATTTTTTTCTCCTTAGTGGTTTTTTACATTTTATAATTTGTGGTCTTTGATATGTGTGCTTGTGTGTGTAGGCACTTAGGAAATGCCTCCCATGTTAGTAATATGCCTACTCAGTGCTAGTCACCAGCCCCTAGCCAATCGTAGGCGGTCTTGGGGAGTCACGCACGGGCCCTACTGGGATGGGTTGTGATAAAGTGGTATGGTAGGTGGTTAGTTCTACCTTTGGATTAAGAGTCTGTGAGATTAGTTTTTGGAAACAATGTTAAGTGTTTCGAGCTTGGATTTCAGGTCAAAGACCCTAGTGTTGGTGCAGGCAGCCGACGTATACATACACCAGGACTCTGATAACCTGCTTTTCAACTAGGAACCTGAAAACAGTAGTTTTAGGGAGTAAAAAAGAATAATACAAGAATCATATAGGAATGGGTTGGGTTTCCATGTCTTTTGTGTGAGCTATCCAGATATACTCTTTGACTATGGTATATCTTGTTTCCTTACAGGATGCCTCTGCGACACATACCCACTAGGATTTAGCGACTCGATCATGAGGATGCCCACCTCAACGACGGGGATTCAATTTTGGGACCAAGTCCCCAGGAATTAACTCCAGTTGGTGCCCCTTCTACACAACCACCAGTGGAGAGAAACATGGTACCTACAGTACCGACATACGAGGAGCACAAGATGAGCGTGCTGCATGAGTTTCAAAGACAGAGACCCTTAGGTTCTGAGGAGAGCCCGAACCTCAGGAAACTGAGGACTGGCTTGAGGTAGTGATCAAAGTTTTCCATCTGGTGAACACACCAGTGGAACAGATGGTGATCTTAAGAGAGAGGCTTCATCAGGTTTTTGTGGGAAAATGGTGGAGTTTGACCATGAAGACTCATGATGAGGAGACACTTTCATGGATGGAGTTTGAGAGACTCTTTAGAGAGGACTTGTATCCTATTACGCTGAGAGTAGTATGTATCCAAGATCCTCTTCAGCTCAAGTAGGGTAGCATGAAAGTGGATGACTATTTATAGAGGTTCACCATCCTTTCTAGGTACTCAATGGATATGGTCAGGGATCCATACTTCAGAGCTCAGACCTTTGAGCGGGGACTGCGACGAGATATCCGAGATAGTGTTGTGCCACTCTGAATTTAGACATATGCTAGAGTGATTGAGAGAGATTTGGTGATTGAGAGATTCTTGGAAGATTAGAGACAACCAGTGGTAGTCATCCACGGGAAGACAGGTGAAGAGACCTTGGTGGCAGGGAGTTGATGTCAGACATAGGGATCAGGATTTCCGAGACGTCACAAGAGGACCCAAGATAGGGGATTAGCAGTCCAGGGCTCTCAAGATGGATCAAGTAATCCTAGGGAGAGGAGATGGTAATCTTGCATTGATAGGGGACATTTCATGAGAGACTATCCGACCCTTCTATATGCTAACAGGATCACGGTGGATGGGCCACCGAGGCAGATAAAAAGAGTGGAGTAGGTAGACCCTCTAGGCAGAGAATGTGGCGGAGGAGCTGGGAGAGCTGGCAGAGGTGGTAGAAACTTTTACATACTTCCACCACCACCCCCAAGAGGTCTACACCAGGATTAGGGAGTTGAGGGATAAAGGAATGGGAAGCTACACATAGTTGAGGCGTATGACCTAGGGACTCCAAAGATGATCCGAGGTACCATCTTTGTCTTATATACTTTAGCTTATGTACTTATAGACACCGGTTCTAGTCATTACTTCCTCTCCGCGTACCTTGTGAAAGACCTTGAGATTACAGTAGAGCCATTGACTCAAACCTTATGCTTGGAGACACCTATATGAGGAGACTCGATGATCACACATCTTTTTAGACAGTGTGATCTTACTCTTGTAGATGAGAGTTTAAATTGGAACCTCTTGGTGGCAGCATCGAGGACTTATAATATTATTCTCGTTATGCATGGGTTATCTTTGGTCCATGCCCAGATTGATTGCTTTAGGAAAAGGGTGTGGTGTTTCCGCAACGATTGGATGAGGTTTTCCTTTTTTGGTGAAAGGGAAACCCTTGAAGAACAGGAGGGGATCATGCTTATGAGGGTGTAGATGATTACTCATTCATTGGATAGCCTTAACCTCGGAGAGGCGGATGTTATGTGATTCCAATTTCTAGTATCAGTGGTGGAGTAAGAGGATGTATTACTAGAAGATGTTCAAGGATTACCTCCCCACCAGTAGGTTGACTTTTACATCGACTTTCACCCTGATACAACACTGATATCATCACCAGTGTATAGGATGGATCCCAAAGAGCTACGTGATCTGAGGGTGTATCTATAGGATTTGAAGAGGAAGGGCATATTAAAGCCCAATGTTTCACCTTAGGCGGACCCAATGTTATTTTCCAAGAAGTCATATTGGAGTTTGATGTTGTACATGGATTATTGGTTCATGAACCTGGTGAAGATGAAGAATAAGTATCCACTTACAAGGATCGATGACCACTTCGATCATTTGAGAGGGGTATGTTAGTTCTCTAAGGTTAACATCAGGTTGGGTTATCACCAACTTCGAGTACGGGATGAGGACGTGATGAAGACAACTTCCAGATGTCGCTACAGTCACTACGAGTACTTGGTGATGCCTTTTAGTGTGACAAATTCTCCCATAATGTTTATGGGACTTATGAACTGGATCTTCCACCCATATCTAGACCAGTTAGTAGTAGTCTTCATCGATGAAATCCTTGTGTACTCAACATCACAGGAGGAGCATGCAAGACACATGTGGATGGTTTTAGATGTACTCCAAGAGAACTAGATTTATGGGAATCTCTCGAAGTTCTAGTTCTAGATACATGAGGTCCACTTCTTGGGACATGTCATCTCAGTGGGTGGGATAGAAGTGGATCGAGCCAAGGTCGAGGCAGTGCTAGGATGGGATCCACCTCGGAGTGTGACAGAGGTGTGGAGATTCCTTGGGATGGAAGGATATTATCGAAGATTTATCCCTAATTTATCCTAGATATCAGAACCAATGAAAGCATTGACTAGGAAGAGACAACCCGCTTTTTGGACAGAGAAGTGTGTACAGGACTTCCAGTAGTTGATGCAAAATTTGACGAGTGACCTGATCTTGAGATTTATGGAGGATGGCGTCGAGTACATAGTATTTTGCAATACATCAGGGATAAGGATTGATTATTTTTCTATGAAGAGATATACAATGATTTCTTATGGTTCACGCCAACTGAGGCCACACATACAGAACTACATGTCCCATGATCTCAAGTTATAAGTAGTAGTCTTCACATTGGAGATGTGGTGACACTACCTTATGGGTGAGTGATTTATTTTATACTCTGACCAGAAGAGCCTCAAGTACATATTCTTGTAAAAGGATATGAATCTGAGGTAGAGGCGATGGATAAAGTTCCTATAGGATTATGAATTTGAGATTTTCAATACCCCTAGGAAGGGGAAAATTATGTCAGATGCTCTTAGTAGGAGATAAAGTTCACAGCTGTTGAGTGAGGAGTCGGAGTAGTTGGCCTCACTGTAGTTATCCTTCGTGGATGGAGAAGATATAGCTTATCTCTAGTTGATGGTTGTCACCCCTCCACTCTTTTGAAGAGTTAGGTAGGAACAACTAGGGGATGTTTACTGGGGGAATTTACATGCTCAGTTGTCCACAAGGCATTCTTCAGATGGATATTTGAAAGGTGGGGAGAACATAGTCCTTTTTAGAGGGTGAATGGTTGTGCAATGGTTTTACGGGAGTAGGTTCGGAGGGAGTTCCATACATCCCCCTTGAAGGTACATCCTGGAGTGGAAAATATGTACCAGGACCTCTAGTGTCAGTTATGGTGGATAGGTATGAGGAAGTCAGTAGCATAGTTCATTTCTCGATGCCTTATGTGCCAGCAGGTGAAGACTGAGTAGTAGGTTCTGGTAGGGTTTGCTCACCCCTAGAAGTGCTAGAGTGGAAGTGTGATGGAATATCAATGAAATTCATGACAGAATTACCACATAATTCAAAGTGACATAATTCCATCTAGGTGATCATTGACCGACTCACCAAGTTGGCCCACTTCTTAGATATTAGGGAGCAGAGTTCTGTAGAAAGCTTGGGATTCCGCTACGTGCAGGAGATAATTCAGATTCATATAATCCCTTCGACGATAGTCTTAGATCACAATTATTATTTCAAATCCTGGTTGTGGAAGGGATTTTTAGAGGTTTTTGTGACTCATCAATGCTTGAGCATAGCATTTCATCCCCAAACGGATGATCAGACAGAGAGAAACATTCAGGTTCTGTAGGATATATTGTGGGCATGTATCTTGGACTTTTGGTCTCAGTTGGGAGGACCACCTACAACTGGTGGAGTTTGTGTACAAAAACAACTACCACTCCACCATCAGTATGGAACTATTTGAGTCTTTATACGGGTGACCCTCCTGGTCACCGCTTTGCTGTACCGACCTCAGAGAGTTAGAATTCATGGGTCCATAGTTGGTGCGAGCTACCACTAAGAAGGTGCTGATCATCCAATAGTGGATGAAGATTACAAAGAGCCGGAAGAAGTCTTATGCTGATAGATGATAGAGACCTCTGGATTTCAAGGAGGGGGATCATGTCTTCCTTCGGGTCTCACCTCGCCGAGGGTTGTAAAGATTTGGTCAGGGTGGCAAGCTATCTCCGAGGTTTATTTTCCCTTTCTAGATACTGTGTAGAGTTGGCGAGGTGGTATATAGCCTAGCTCTACCACCGTAGTTGCACCTGGTACACGACGTCTTCCAAATCACACAGTTAAGGAGGTACATTCATGATCTTTCATACGTTATCAACTAGGGTGAGATGGACATTGAGGATGGAGTGACCTTTGTAGAGTACCCATTGAAGATCAAGGATCAGTAAGTGATGACCCTTTGTGGGTGATCTATTCCCTTGGTGCATGTCCAGTGGAAACCTGAGAATCTTCATGAGAGCATATGGTAGTGGGAGGCTCAGATTCATTCCCAATACCCTCATCTTTTTGAGTATCCCCCTTTTTTTTTGATTTCCGGGACATAAATCCCTAAGGTGGGGAGAATGTAATATCTCTGATTTTCTGTGTATTATTATTTTATATATTATATTGCATTATTTCGATACTTGGATTTTGATGGCGTGTGATTCTGAGTCCCAGAGTGTAACACCCCAAGATTTCAGAGTATGTTATCTATTTAAAGTAATTTAATAGCTTATATTGCACGCAACACCGACTTGGCATGCGTTATACGCAAGATTCAGTTTCTACAAAATAACACATTAGTATTATAATTATTTAAATGATATATTAATTTATCAATTAAATATTGTAACATTAATAGTAATAAATAAATTTTAAATGTTATTTATAATGTTTTCACATAATGAAAACATATTTATAATGAAATTTACAAATTTTTTTAAAATAGTGATATATTTAGAAAACTATTTTCTTAAAAGAACTATGTTTTATGTCCATTTGTGTACAACAATAAAATTAATTTTAGACACTCCTAAAAATTTAATTTGGTAAAATAGACATCATTTTTTATTTCAGAATATCAAAATTAGATTAGGGTGAATTTTTTGTACTTTTCTAATAACTTTAATAGTTTGATGAATAGTGAAAAATAGTAAATTTAAATTGAAAACAACTTTTTTAATCGAAATAATTTATAGTGTCAAATTATAAATTTGAGTGGTTTTAAAGTATCATTAGATTAGATTTTTATAATTTAAAATAGTGTAGGTCATTAGATGTAATTTCACTTTTAAATTATACAAAAACAAATGTCAATCTCTTGATAGTTTTTACTTCTTAAAAACTCTCTTTTTGGTTTTGACAATGAGAAATAATTTTAAATTAATTTTTGCAACTTTGGTGTTTTGAATTTGGAAAACTGAATTTCATATTTGGAATAAATAGTTAAAAATTGTTAAAATAGTTAACATTTATTTTTAGACATTATGAATAGAAACTTCAGTAAATATTATATTACCATGGTTAAAGGGTAAATCTGGTAAATAAGGGTAAAAAATATTATTATAATATTATTAAATTACCCTAACACATATTATAAACCTATTGGATGATACATTTATGACCATAGGAATCCTTGAGTCCATTTTGGGACCCCATGGGGCCACTTTTAAGTGAAAAGGACTCTTTATAAAATAAATTTAATGTTAAGGAAAATGTAACATAAACATATATCTTTTAGTAAAATAATTTTTATATGGGGTTATATAAGTGATATTTTTGACTATAAATATTATATAGAAACATAAAACGATTTAAAACATCATGGTAGTTTATTTATAATTTTTAGACATAAAATAAATATATTTATTTATAACACAATAATGATGGAGTATTTTCCATATTAATGAAGGAATCAAATAAAGGATATTATAAATATTAAAATAAAAATAATTTGAAATTTTTGATGCCATCCATGAATTTTATAGGTGAATATGACATATTTGGGTTGATTAACTATATTTTATTCTAAGTAATCATGTTTTTATGACTTTCAAAAAACTAAATACTAAATAGTGTCAAAATTGAGATAAATGATTTTTTAAAATAAATACAATTTTATTAAATAATATAATATTCCTAAAAATCCAAGATTCAGACAATAGACTTAAAAAAGGTTATATATTTCATTAATGAACCAATTTAGGTTCTATTTAAACTTTATAGTATGTTTATTAACAAAGTAATATAAAAATACAAGAAGACAAGTTAAATGTTAAACTTTTTAAATAAGAGTTAAATCTAAAAGATAAGGTTAATATGGTGACCTAAACTTGTCTAAAAACTGTTTTTGAGAGTATTTAGACCCATAATTACCCTAAAATAGAAATAATTACATTTTTATATATTAGTAAATAGAAATGATTTTATAATATATTAATATTTCAAGCTCTTCCTAAAGTGCCCCTCACCTCTCTTATAAAAGGGTACTTCCCCTTATCTCAAATTCACACCTCCAAATCCATTTGACTTGGACAACCCCTAATAAAATATTCTCCCAACTACCCTCACTTCAACCTAGAGGAATTAATTTGATAAGAAGGCAAACCTAAATACCAATTTTGTTCAAATCAAAAGGAATAACCCAAAGAAGAGGTAATTACTTTATCACCTCTTTCAAAGTTCTTTTCTTCATCCACTTCCTCGTTCTTAGTTGTTTCCATACCAAAATAATAACTCCAATAACTTCAACATAATTATATGTTATTTTAAATATGGTACGAACATATTCATTTTTCTATCCATCTTATGAATGAAAAAGTTACCATACATGTGTACGTATGGCTTACCATCTCTACGTCGTAGCGTAGTTTTTTATTCAACACTTCATTATTTGAATGAGTATAATAATGAGCATAATTTATGTAAATAATAAATATAACATATTAATGATTCTATATATAAAATATACCATCCAATTACATACTATTTCACTATCAATAGAATGATATCGTCACTCGTGTGTACGTATGACTTACTGTCTCCATGACGCGATGAGATTCATTTCTACGTTCACCATTCAATGATTATTGTAAAAATATATATTATTAATAAGTATGTAATATATGAAATAATAATTATACTAGATATATATTTATATATATGTATGTATTTACATATATCACATTCACTTACTTCCGTTCAATACGATATGAAAATGGAAACATCATTTATGCATACGTATGACCTACCGTCTCCAAAAAATGGTGTTTTCCATTTCATATATCTATCTATTATACATATTTATATTATGAATATATATGATACATAAATAATGTTTTATATTCTGGAAGAAATTAAATCATGATATAAGTGACACGATCAAGAATAACAAGTTAAAACACGTACGATAAAGAAAGCGATTATTTCACGAAATGTTATTTTAACATGGAAATTGTTATTAAATAAGTAGTATAAAGTAATAAATGGATAAAATATGAAATAATTAATATGAATATGGTTCTGGTATAATTTAACAACATACTATGGTCATTATATAGGAGTTTAAAGGTACTATTGACCAAAGGAAAGTACAAGGTAAGGGTTAATTCCTCAATATCATTATTATATGAGATTGTTCATTATAACTATTTATTAGGAAATATTTATTATCCATGTACATATTTCATAAAATAGTTTTTAAATGGATTTTTAAGGGACTTTTTAACTGAAACATCATTTTAAATGTTTTAAATATTTATTCTTCTAAATATTTCTTATTAATTTCCATGTTTTCAAAATGATTTTAGGGATTTATTTATATGGACATGAATTTTTTAAAATGTTAATTAAATTTAAAATATTAAAAGTGTTATGGGACAATTTGATTCAAAAATATCTTTTAAATATATTACTTTATAAATTGTGTTAATTTTAAATGATTTCATGAAAAAGGTATATTTCTCTCAAAGAGTTTGTCCGATCATTCTCAACTATATCAACATCCTTTACTAGATATTATTCTTGATTGAGGTTGATTAATTATAATACAATATTCGATATTGTATTGAATGAGTGATGATATGTTTGACTGTGGATGCACTATTTTTATACCATTCATGGTTTATGGTTAAATATTTACATTTCGTATGCTAGATTTAATACGAATGTTTATATTATGTTTCTCCCTTTTCATATGAGGAATGCATTAGACATAGTAAGTGACACGCAGAGCCCTATATAGCCCCTCAATGAATCGGTAGGTATTTTGAGAGAAATTAGTGTATTGGCATAAGGCCTTGAAATTTTTTTATTTGTAGTCTTGGAACTAGTCCTCGACTATGTGGTTATGATGTCCAGAATTATGCATTCCCTCGTTATGAAATTAGTAATTATATGTGATTATTCGATCAGTAGAATATCCATGAGCATGATTATATGATAATGTTTGATTTATTTTTTCCATATTATGTTCAATTTTATGTTTAAAATGTTGTTGTTTTTATTACACATCATGGTTTTAAATTTTATAACATCCACTAAATTATTTACCCTTACTGAGTATCTAAGATCACCCCTTTCCTATGTTTTGTTTTTATAGGATTACAAAAAGTGTATTATGATTGATATAATGGGTAAAGCTAGGGGAATAATGGCATCCTCAAAGGATTATTTATGTTTTTCTTTATGTTTTAATGTGTAATGTAATGTTCGTGAATGTAATATATTTTCCAATACTACTAAACTGACCGGTCCTTCAGGACATGATTCATTGTATCATGCCAATGTTATGTAATAATTCACCAAATCTAGGTAATTGGGGTCAGGGAATTATAGTTGGTATCAGATGATGATTAGAAATAACCTTAGAAATAGATTTTAAACAATTATATTAGGGATCATAACCCTACGACAGACTTTTCAGATAAGTATAGAAGAACCCCGTATAATTTTGGTAAAGTAGGGATTATGTGGGTTTTCAAAGAAATATATCTATGTCCGGATACTACATGTGGACGTGGTTCTAGAACAGATGTATCTAGGAGTAAAAACTCTAATAAATAGTTTTGATCTTGACCCATGGTATCTTGGTACATGAAAACAATCCTTACTATGCACCTGGTTTGACACTCCCTGTGGATATGCTTAAGATAATTCACATTTTCGTTAAAAAACATTATGAAAGATTTATGATTAAATATGTCATAAAATAAACCATTTTTATTATTGTGAGACTATATGTGTGAAAGTATTCAATTAAGGTTGAGAATTTTTCTAGTTTTTGGATTATACACTATGATATGATCTAACTGAGTGTATTTCGCCATTTAAAAATGGTTCCCAGTTGAAGGAATAAGAACTCCAGCAATACTCATGATCCAAAGAGTAATAAGAATCATATATTCCATGGTCTTAATCCAACATTAAGAAGGGAAATAGTCTCCCACATTTTCTCATCATATGAATAAATAGTACCATATGTCAATAAGATAAGTAAATAATTCTCTGAGTCATATGGATTTGAAGGGAAGCCATAGAAGAAGAGAATGTTAGAGAGAAAGATAGATAAAGGGAAGAAGGGAAATAAGGATTTTCTCATATGTGATAACTGTGGAAATAATCACCCTAGGATGTTCTTGAAAGTAATGAATGTTGGTTATAAGTGTGGAGAAAAAGGACACCATGTTTGTGATTGTAAGGGTAAGAAAAATGTTTCAAATGTATAATGATTCCTCAGAAAGAAGTTAGGACACTACGCCAATCAATGTACCAATCATAAAAGTATAACCCAAATGATGCTATTGGATAATAATCATGTTATGGTACTACCACAAATGAAGAGTAATGATTAGTGTTCTTAATTTGTTATTAAATAATTGTTTCATTTTAGTATTGTATTAATGATGTAAAAGTTATACGAATTATAAATTATATAAGGATTTTACTGCAGTATATTTTCATTTAGGATTTAAAATTTTATGGTACCAAGTAAAGTGACACAGTTTCAAGTTAAACATTTTGGAAAATATATCGTTGGGGGAAATATAACCCCTAATATGTTTATGTAACTGAGATAATGATTTTGGAATAAGATATAGTTGATTTGGACAAATTATATTGGATATTCTTGACTACCTTGAAACTAATTAATTTTTTATTTATTCCATCATTGCTGAAGTTTAAAACATTTTTCGATATAAGAAGTATATCCAGTATTCTATAAGGAATAAGAGAGCATTAATGTAATCAATAAGGTTTTTTGGTAATTAAGGGTGTCACCATGTTTTAATAGATTACATGATGAAGGTATTCACATGTTATTATGTGGAAAAAGAGATCATCAATATGTTTACCTTCCTTATAAATTTTGGACTGTGAGTTTAGACATAAGTATTTTGAATAAATCTAATGGTTTGAATGAATTAAGTTGAAAATTTGATACAATTGTTTAAGGTTAAAAATTTCTTAAGATTATTTTTTAATTATTATAAAAATGACAACCCGGAGGTCGGGAGAGAACCCATCGCGTCTGGAAAGGCTGTGAGACTTGAACCGAAAACCGAAGGGCGACAAGGGTGCATCAACTACCACTGGCCTATGTGATGTCTTGGTTTATATAATGTAGTTTTTTTAAATGGTCTGATAGATAAATTATAAATTATTTTTTTGGAACCCTATATAATTAGGATAAATAGAATATTTTTGAGTTCTATTATCTTTTGGAGTGAAAGATGAGTTTTTAGTAGAAATTAGTTAAAGGATGAAACTCTACTTGTCAAGTATTCTTTTTTTCTTATTCTATGAAGAAATTAATTCTTAAAATTTAGGTAAAGGATCTTAAAAAAAAATGTGTTATCTTAATACCTTATGTTTTGTTGAATTGATGATATTTTAAATCATTATAGATTTTTGGCTTTGAGGCCCTCAATTTTCCATTTATTGTTCACCTGTTTGTGATTGATGACCTCAATCAATCCCTCTAAATATTTACGTTTTCCCCCCAATTATGTATCTCTAATTTCCAAATATTTTCTTCTATTAAAAATTATTATTTTGTGGTGACTTTTTCATTTATATTTCTCTCTTATTAAAACTAAATATTATGAACCCTATTCCAGATGTGGGTTTTCCACAACGGTATTTTCTATTTTTAACCTTTTATTTTTAAAGAACAGTTTTAAATTTTGAGGACGCAATTTATTGAAGGAGGTAAGAATGTAACACTCCATGATTTCATAGTATTTTATCTATTTAAAGTAATTTAATAGCTTATATTGCATGCAACACCGACTTGGCTTGCGTTATACGAAAGATTGAGTTTCTGCAAAACAACACATTAGAATTATAAATATTTAAACGATATGTTTATTTATCAATTAAATATTGTAATATGAATAGTAAAAAATAAATTTTAAACGTTATTTATAATGTTTTCACATAAATAAAACATATTTATAATGAAATTTATATGTTTTTTTGAAATAGTTATATATTTAGAAAAACTATTTTCTTAAAAGAACTAATTTTTATGTCCATTTGTGAATAATAATAAAATTAATTTTAGACACTCATAAAAATTGAATTTGATAAAATAGGCTTAATTTTTCATTTCTGAATATCAAAATTATATTAGGGTGAATTTTTGGTACTTTTATAATAACTTTCATATTATGATGAATACTGAAGAATACTAAATTTTAATTGAAGACAACTTTTTTAATCAAAACAATTTATAGCGTTAAATTATAAATTTGAGTGGTTTTAAAGTATAATGAGATTATATTTTTATCATTTAATATTTTTAGGTCATTTTATGTAATTTCACATTTAAACTGTACATAAATCCATGTCAATCTTTTGATAGTTTTTACTTTTTAAAAACCCACTTTTTGGTTTTGAAAACAAGAATTAATTTTAAATTAATTTCTGAAACTTATGTGTTTTGAATTTGGAAAAATGGTTTCAATATTTGTAATCAAGAGGTCCAAATTGTGTAAATATGTAACTTTTATTTTTAGACATTATGAATAGTAACTTCAGTAAATATTTTATTTACCATGGTTAAAGGGTAAATTCGGTAAATAAGGGTAAAAATAATATTAAATTACCCTAACACATGTCCTAACCATACTAGATGATACATTTCATACCATGGGAATCCTTGGGTCGATATTGGGACCCCATGGAGCCACTTGCAAGTGAAAATGACACTTTATAAAAATTAATTTAAAGTTAAAGAAAATGATACATAAACATATATTTTTTAGTAAAACAATTATTATATGGGGTCATATAAGTGATATTTTAGAATATAAATAGTAATTATAATGTTAAATATATTTAAAACATCATGGTATTTTATTTATAATTCTTAGACAAAAAATAAATATATTTATTTATGACATAATAATGATGCAGTTTTTTTATTATTAATGAAGGAATCAAATAAAGGATATTATAAATATTAAAATAAATATAATTTGAAAGTTTAGATGCAATAAACATATTTTATAGGTTAATATTACATGTTAGTTTTTATTAAATTTATTTTTTATGTAATCAAGTTGTGAGGACTTTCACAAAAACCAAATACAAAATATTTTCAAAATTGACATAAATATTTTTTTAAAACAAATACTATTCTATTAAATGATATAATATTCTTAAAAATATAATATTCTGCCAAAGGACTTAAATAAGGTTAGATATGAAATTAATTAACCAATTTATTTTCTCTTGGAATTTTATAGTAATTTTATTAATAGTGTAATATAGAAATACAAGAAGACATGGTAAATGTTAAACTATTTAACTAAGAGTTAATTCTAAAAGATAAGGTTAATATGGTGACCAAAACTTGTATAAAACCTATATTTTGAGATCATTTCTACCCATCCACACATTATCCTAGAACTATGTCCATTTATAGATATTAGGAACTGAAAATGAATTTATAATTAATTAATATTCCAAGCTCTTCTTAAAGTACCCCTCACCTCTCTTATAAAAGGGTACTTCCGCTTCTTTCAAATTCACACCACCAAATCCATTTTATCAGCCAAACCCTGACCAAATATCTTCCCAAATACCCTAAATTAAAACTATAGGCCTTAGTTTTATCATAAATCTATCCTAAAGATCCATTTTGTCCAAATCCAAAGGAAGAACCCGAAGAAGAGGTAGTTACTACATCACCTCTTTCAAAGTTATTTTCTTCTTCCACTTCATCTTTCTTGGTTTTTTCCATACTAAAATAATAAATCAAGTACCATATACATAATAAGATGTTATTATAAATATATTACTAACATATTCATTATTCTATCCATCCTATGAATGAAAAAGTCACCATATGTGCGTACGTACGGCTTACCGTCTCCATCTCGTGGTGTAGTTTGTCATTCAACACTTCATTATTTGGATGGGTATAATAATGAGTATAATTTATGTAAATAATAAATAAAAAATGTTAATTATTCTGTATATATAATATACCATCCAATTACATACAATTTCCCCATAAATAGAATGATATTGTCACTCGTGCGTACATTCGGCTTACTGTCTCCACAATAAGATTAGATTCATTTCCACGTTCAACATTCAACGATGATTATAAAAATATATATTATTAATAAGTATTTAATAAATGACATAATAATGATACTTAATATATATATATATATATATATATATGTTTATTTATTGACATATATATTATTCACATACTTCCGTTCAATGCGATACGAAAATGGAAACATCGTTTATGTGTACGTACGACCTACTGTCTCCATAAATGGTGTTTTCCATTTCATATATCTATCTATTATACATATTTATATTCTAAATATATATTATACTTAAATAATTTTTTATATTTTGTAAGCAATTAAATCATGATATAAGTGATATGATCAAGAATAACAAGGTAAAATACATACGATAAAAAACAATTATTACCCAAAAATGTTATTTTAACATAGAAATTATTATTAAATAAGTAGTATAAAGTAATAAATGAATCAAGTATGAAATCATAAATATTAATATGGTTCTTTTATAATTTAATAACATACTATAGTAATTATATAGGAGGTTAAACGTACCCCCGACCAAAGGAAAGTACAAGGTAAGGGTTAAATCCTCAATCTCATTATTATCTGAGATTGTCCATGTGTAAGTACTTAATCGAACATATTTATTATCCATTTCCATGTTTCATAAAGTAGTTTTCAAAAATATTCTTTTTTGAGGGACTCTTTACCTAAAACATCATTTTAAATGTTTTAAATATGTATTCTTATAAATCTTTCTCATTAATGTCCATGTTGTCAAAATGATTTTAATGATTTATTTATATGGACATGAATGTTTTAAAATATTAATTCCTTTCAAAAGTTTGAAAGTGGTATTGGAATATTTAATTAAAAAATATCTTTTAAATTTATTCCTTTATATATTTTGTGACTTTTAAATGCTTTCCTTAAAAAGTTATATTTCTCTCAAAGAGTTTTACTGATCATTTTCAACTATGTCAACATCCTTTACTAGATATTATTCTTTATTGAGGTTGATTAATTATAATACAATATTATATATTTTATTTAATGAGTTATGATATGTTTGAATGTGGATATGCTATTTTTATATCATTCATGGTTTATGGTTAAAGTATTGAAATTTCATATGCTAGTTTTAGTACAAATGTTTATGTTATGTTTTAACCTTGTCATATGAGAAATGCATTGGACTTATTAAGTGATGGGCATGGCCTGATATAGCCCCTCGATGCATCATTAGGTCTTATGAGAAAAATTAGTGTCTTGGAACAAGGCCTTGACAAAATTTTTATTTGTAGTCTTGGCACAAGGTATCGACTTTGTGGTTATGATGTCCGACATTATCCATTCCCTCGTTATGAAATTATTTATCACATGTGATTATTAGACTAATAGAATATCCATGTGCATGTTTATATGGTAAGTTTTGATTTATTTTTTCTATACCATGTTCAATTTTATGTTTAAAAGGATTTTGTTTTTATTACACATCTTTCCTTAAAATCTTATAGCTTCCACTAAATTATTTACCCTTACTGAGCATTTGAGCTCACCCCTTTCTTATGTTTTGTTTTTCCAAGATTCTAATAAGTGTATTATGATTGATATGTAGGGTTATGATTGGGTAATAATAACATTCTAAAAGTATTATTTATGTTGCGTTTAATGTTTGAATGTGTAATGTAATGTTCATGTATGTAATCTATTTCTAAGACTGCTAAACTGATCTTTCCTTCAGGACTTGATTCCTTGTATCATGCCAATGTTATGTAATAATGCACCAAATATGGGTAACTAGGGTTGGGGTGTTACAGTTGGTATCATAGGAAGTTTACCAATAACCTTGGAAATATATTTAGAACACTTATATTAGGGATCATAACCCTACGATATACTTTACAGATAAGTATAGAAGAAACCCGTAGAATTTTGGTATAGTAGGGATTATGTGGGTTTTCTAAGCAGTAAATCTTTGTCTAGATACTATAACTGGATGTGTTTCTGACACAAATGTACCTAAGAGTTAAAATAACAACATGGAGTTTCGTTCTTGACTCGGGGTATCTTGGGACATGAAAACGAGCCTTACTTGTCTCCTGGTTTGACACCCTTAGGGGATATGCTTAGGTTAATTTACATTTTCTTTAGAGACCATTATGATGGATTTATTATTAAATATGTCCACAATGAAACCATTTTTATTATAATGAGACTAGATATGGGAAAATATTTAATTAATTTTGATAAATTTTCTAGTTTTTTTATTATACATTATGATTTAATTTAACCTAGTGTATTTTGTCATTTAGAAATGGCACCCAGTAGAAGGAATGATATCTCCAGAAATACGCATGATCCAAAGAGTAGGAAGGATCATATCTTTCATGGTCTTAAGACAAAATTTAGAAGGTAAATAGTCTACCACCTATTCTCATCATATGAAGAAATAGTACCATGTGTTAATAAGAAAAGTATAGAATTCTTTGAGTTGTATGGATTTGAAGGGATTCCAGAGAAGAAGAGGATGGTAGGGAGAAATATGGATAAAGGGAATAAGGGAAAGAATTTTTTTTCCATATGTGATAACTGTGGAAAGAATCTCCCTGAGAAGCGCTTGAAAGGAATGGGAGTTTGTTATAAGTTTGGAGAAAAAAGATACCATGTTCATGATTTCAAGGGTAAGAAAAATGTTTCAAATGTACAATGCTTTATCTGTAAGGATTTGGGACACTACGTGAATCAATGTACCAATCATCAGAGTATACCCCAAATAACATTGTTGGATAATAATCTAGTTACGATACTACCACAGATGAAGAGAAATAACTAGTGTTGTTAAGTTGTTATTAAATAATTGTGTCATTTTGATTATTGTGTTAATGATGTACAAGTTATAATAATTATAAAGTATATAAGTATTTTTTTACATTATGATTTCATTAAGGATTTGAGATTTTATGGTACCAAGTAAAGTGACATAGTTTCAAGTTAAACATTTTGAAAAATATATGGTTAGATGAAATATAACCCTGAATATGTTTCTGAAACTGAGATAATGATTTCGGAATAAGATATGATTGATTTGGACAAATTATATTGGATATTCTTGACTACCTTAAAACTAATTAATTTTTTTTATTCCATCATTGTTGGAGTTTACAACATTTTCGGATATAAGGAGTATATATAATATTATATAAGGAATAACAGAGAATTAATGTAGTCAATGATTTTTTATTGAAATTAAGGGTGTTACCATGTTTTAAGAGAATACATGATAAAGGTATTCACATGTTATTACCTGGTAAAAGAGATCTTCAATATGTTTACCTTCCTTATAAATTTTGGACTGTGAGTTTAGAAAGAAGTATTTTGGATAAGTATAAAGGTTTGAATGAGTTAAATTGGACATTAGATACTATTGTTTAAGGTTAAAAAAAGTTATTAATAATTTTTTTATTTTTTTTAAAAGGATAACCCAGAGGTCGGGTGACAACCCATCGCGTTCAGAAAGGTCGCGATACTTGAACCCGCAACTGAAGGGTGACATGGGTGCATCACCTACCAATGTCTTACGTGGTGTCCAGGTTTGTATAATGTAATTTTTTTGAAAATGGTCTGATAAATAAATTATAAATTCATTTTTTTGAACTCTATACGATTATGATAAATATAATATTTTTAGTTCTATTATCTTTTGGAGGGAAATATGTGTTTGTGGTAGAAATTAGTTAAAGGATAGAACTCTACTTATCAAGTATTCTTTTTTTCTTATTCTATGAAGAAATTAATTCATAAAATTTATGGAAAGGATATTAAAACAAAAATGTGTTGTATTAATACCTTATGTTTTTTTGAACCGATGATATTTTAAATCATCATATATTTATGGCTTGGTGGCCCTCAATTTTCCATTTATTGTTCACCTATTGTTGATTGATGACCTCAATCATTCCCTATAAATATTTAAATTTTACAATAATTATGTGTTTCTAATTGAAATCAATATTCTCCAATTCTAAATCATAATTTTGTGGTGACTTATTTATTTCTATTTCTTTTTTATCAAGACTAAATTTTATTAACCCTATTCCCAATGTGGGTTTTCCACAAAGTTATTTTCTATTTTTAACCTTTTATTTCCAAAGAACAATATAAAATTGAGAGGAAACAATTTATTGAAGGGGGGGGGGGATAATGTAAAACCAAAATATTTCATATTAGGTTATCTCTTTAAATTAATTTAATATATTACATTGCACACAACACCGACTTGGCTTGCGTTATACGCAAGATTGAGTTTCTGCAAAACCACACATTAGTATTACAATTATTTAAAAGATATATTTATTTATCAATTAAATATTATAATATGAATAGAAAAAATTAAATTTTAAATGTTATTTATAATTTTTTCTCATAAATAAAACATATTTATAATGAAATTTTTCTGTTTTGTTAAAATAGTTATAGATTTTTAAAACTATTTACATAAAAGAACTATTTTTATGTTCAATAATAAAATTAATTTTAGACACTACTAAAAATTGAATTTGGTAAAATAGACTTTATTTTTTATTTCATAATAACAAAATTATCTTAGGATTAATTTTTGGTACTTTTCTAATAACTTTCATATTTTGATGAATAGTGAAAAAACTAAATTTTAGTCGAAAACAACTTTTTTAATCAAAATAATTTATATTGTTACGTTATAAATTTGAGTGGTTTTAAAGTTTCATTAAATTATATTTTTATCAATTAATATAGTGTAGGTAATTGGATGTAATTTCACATATAAATTGTACATAAACCCATGTCAATCTTTTGATAGTTTTTACTTCATAAAAACCCACTTTTTGGTTTTTACAACAAGAATTGATTTTAAATTAATTTCTACTACTTCTGTGTTTTGAATTTGGAAAAATGGATTCCTTATTTTTAAATTAGGATTTATAAATTTTGTAAATAGGTAGCTTTTATTTTTATACATTATGAATAGTAACATTAGTAAATATTTTATTTACCATGGCTAAAGGGTAAATCCGATAAATAAGGGTAAAAAATAATATTATAATAATATTAAATTACCCTAACACGTGTATTAACCCTATATGATGATACATTTCAGACCATGTGAATCCTTGTGTCGATTTTGGGACCCCATGGAGCCAATTGTAAGTGAAAATGACACCTTATAAAAATTAAATTATAGTTCAAGAAAATGTAACACAAACATATATCTTTTAGTAAAACAAATTTTATATAGGTTTATATAAGTAATATTTTAAATTATAAATAGTGATTATAAAGATAAATTTTTTTTAGACATCATGGTATTTTATTTATAAATTTTGGATATAAAATAAATATATTTATTCATGACACAATAATGATGCAGTATTTTTCTTATTAATTAGGGAATCAAATAAAGGATAATATAAATATTAAAATAAACGTAATTTGAAAGTTTTTATGCCATAAACGAATTTTATAGGTTTTTATGTCATTTTAGGGTTGATTCAATGTATTTTTTTTCTATGTAATAAAATTGTGATGACTTTGACAAAAACCAAATACTAAATAGTCTCAAAATTGACATAAATGACTTATTAAAACAAATACTATTTTATTAAATGATATAATATTCCTAAAAATATAATATTAGGATAAAGGAATTAAATAAGGTTATATATGTCATTAATGAACCACTTTATCTTCCCTTGTCATTTTATTATATGTTTATTAACCATGTAATACAAAAATACAAGAAGACACGGTGAATGTTAAACTATTTAACTAAAAGTTAAGTCTAAAAGATAAGGTTAATATAGCGACCTAAACTTGTCTAAAACCAATTAGTTGAGATTATTTCGACCCATAACCACCTTTTACTCGAAATAAGTCCATTTATAGATATTATGAACCAAAAACTATTTTATAATAAATTAATATTTCAAGCTCTTCCTAAAGTTCCCCTCACCACTCTTATAAAAGGGCACATCCCCTTCTCTCAAATTCACACCTCCATACCCATTTGTCTCAGCCAAAACCTGATCAAATAACCTCCCAACTATCCTAAATTCAACCTAGAGGCATTAAATTGATCAGAAATCCATCCTAAGGAGCCCTTTTGTTCAAATCCAAAGGAAGAACCTGAAGAAGAGGTAATTGTTTCATCACCTATTTCGAAGTTCTTTTCTTCATCCACTTCATCATTCTTTGTTGCTTCCATACCAAAATTATAACTCCAGTACCTTATACATAATTACATGTTGTTATAAATATGGTACAAACATATTCATTATTCTATCCATCCTATGAATGAAAAAGTCACCATACGTGCGTACGTATGACATACCGTCTCCACGTCGTGGTGTAGTTTGTTATTCGAAACATCATTATTTGATGGGTATAATAATGAGTATAATTGATGTAAATAATAAATATAACATGTTAATGATTATTTATATATAATATACCATCCAATTACACACTATTTCAACATTAATAGAATGATATCGTTGCTCGTGCGTACATATGGGTTACTATCTACACGATGTGATGAGATTCATTTCCACGTTCACCATTCAATAATGATTATAAAAATATATATTATTAATAAGTATGTAATATATGAAATAATAAATCTATTGAATATGTAAATAAATGTATATTTATTTACATATATCTCATTCACTTACTTTTATTCAACACGATATGAAAACAAAAACATCGTTTATGCGTATGTACGACCTATCGTCTCCGTAAAAGGTGTTTTCAATTTCATATATCTATCTATTTTACATATTTATATTCTGAATATATATGATACATAAATAGTGTTTTATATTTTGTAAGAAATTAAATCATGATATAAGTGATATGATCAATAATAACAAGTTAAAACACATACAATAAAGAATGCGATTATTACCCAAAATGTTATTTTAACATGGAAATTATTATTAAATAAGTAGTATAAAGTAATACATAAATCAAGTATGAAATCATAAATATGAATATTTTTATGGTATAATTTAAAAACATACTGTGTTCATTATACAGGAGGTTAAACTTACCCTCGACCAAAGGAAAGTACAAGGTAAAGGTGAATTCCTCAATCTCAATATTAGCCAAGATTGTTCATGTGTAAGTATTTACTGGTACATAATTATTATCCATGTCCATGTTTCATAATATAGTTTTCAAAAGGATTATTTTTAAGGTAATATTCAACAAAAACATCATTTTAAATGTTTTAAATATTTATTCTTCTAAATCTTTCTCATTAATGTCCATGTTTTAAAAATGGTTTTAAGGATTTATTTATATGGACATGAATGTTTTAAAATGTCAATTCCATTAAAAATATTCAACGTAGTATGGGAAAATTTGATTCAAAAATATATATTAAATTTATTCCTTTATAAATTGTGACTTTTAAATTATTTCATGAAAAATGAATATTTCTATTAAATAGTTTTACTGTTCATTTTCAACTATGTCAACATCCTTTACAAGATATTATTATTGATTGAGATTGATTTATTATAATATAATACTATATATTGTATTGAATGAGTTATGATATGTTTGACTGTGGATGTGATATTTTTATACCATTCATGGTTTATGAATAATGTATTGACATTTCATATGCTAGTTTTAATACGAATGTTTATGTTATGTTTCACCCTTTTCATTTGAGGAATGAATTGGAATTAGTAAGTGACGGGCGGGGCCTGCTATAACTCATCGATGCATCAGTAGGTCTCATGAGACGAATTTTTGTATTGGCACAAGGACTTGTTTTTTTAGTCTTGGCACGAGGCCTCAACTATGTGGTTATGATGTCCGGCATTATGCATTCCCTCATTATGAAATTAGTTATTACATGTGATTATTCGACTCGTAGAATATTCATGTGCATGTTTATATGGTAATGTTTGATTTATTTCTTTCCATATTATGTTCAAGTTTATGTTTAAAAGGTTTTTGTTTTTATTACACATCTTTCCTTAAAAGTTTATAGATTCTACTAAATTATTTACCCATAATGAGCATCTGAGCTCAACCCTTTATTATGTTTTGTTTTTCCAAAATTTAAAGAAGTGTATTATGATTGATATGCAGGGTTAAGCTAGGGTAATAATGGAAATCTTAAAGGATTATTTATATTGTGTTTTATTTTTGAATGTGTAATGTAACATTCATGTATGTAAACTATATTACAAGACTGCTAAACTGATCGGTCCTTCAGGACTTGATTCCTTTTATTATGAAAATGTTATGTAATAATGCATCGACTCTAGGTAACTGGGGTTGCAGCGTTACTTGGAGTACCCAGAATAAATGTTTGAAATAAATTAAACTTTTAAATAGCGTGTGTGAACGGTTTTCCTGATAATGTGGAATAACTTTTAAAGGGGTATCTGGATCTAAAATTCAAGGGAACCATTATGTTTAAAGTAGTGAATTTACCATAGGCAGGGTCTAAAATTTGACTAGCACGGGTCGAATGCAAAAGTTAGTTTTTGAACATTTTAAAGGAAATAAAATAAATTAATAATTTATTTTTAATTTAAACATTTCCTTAACACAACAACCTAATCCTCCCCTATTAATACCTGCTTTTAGAAAGTTTGTAGGGTTATCTGTATAACCCTGTGAATTGAAAATTTCCATTGGAGTTTGGGAGGAGGACCCGTTGGCGGGTGACGATAGAGCGATTGGTCGGCGCATCTTGGATTCGACGAACCTCTCCAATAAACACGACATGATGATTGTTCTTCAAATAAATCATGGGAGGGGTTTTGTTATTTCAATTTTTTTCTCGTTCTCCAATTAAATAAAGAACATAGATCCACCCATGAACCGACTGATCTACAGATCATGCATTCTTGTGGGAGGGTTTTGTTTTTTGTTTCTTTTGGGGTTTTATTTGGGAATTGTATTTGTGACAATTGAGAATTTTCTTTTGTGATTCACTGTTAAAACTTTTAATGGGAGTGGATCGATGTCATGATGAATAATGGAGGATGTGTGTTACTCCTTTATTTTTTTGATTTCTTCCTCCATCACCCCGCATTCTTTGTGTTCTTTGTGGGGTGAAAAACAACGGATCGTTGAGAATCCGTTTCACAATGTAATGATCCAAAATCAGAGATCAAACATCACGACAACCTAATGGAGGTGCAACTGTGACAGAGGAAAATAAATCATCTCGGATTGAGGAAGGATGTTATTCGAGTGTTCTTCATGAAGGTGGATCAAGATTCATTTTTAGGCTCGAACAGAGGCCCGAACGCAACAAAAATGGACTTGGGGTGTTGGGGTGACCTCAAACATGGAGTTTCGCAACGAACGGATGGTCGGATTGACGAATGCAGATCCACCAGGGCACAAAATGAAGAAAAAACTATTATGGAAAATTCCTAAGAACACAATATGTTCTCTGATGACCATGCCATGTAGGAATGGCATGGCAGCAACTTGGGTTTTCGCGCTGCACATGATGAAGAACAATGCGTTCCTTCAGAAGACACGATGTGCAAGACCCAACCAACGACGATTGGGGTTCCTGGTGATAGGAAGCACTAACACGGTTCGTGACTATCGTCACACAATGTGTGGGTACTTATGTAGACTCGACATGTATATTGGAAGATACACGAACAAGGGGTAGAGTACACAACATGTAATCCACCACATGGCTATACACGACCAGATACATGGACTACCCCGTTTACCATTACACGGTCTGGGACACATGTGTTGAACTTGTGTACGGTCACATAGCCCACATACAACGAGCCTTCCCCAGATAGAGGGACACAACATGTTGTTTTCTTACACACCGTGTATACCTTATTCTCTATGAAAATCCTTACGACACAGTCTGTTGTACACAGGTAGTACCAGGGGTTAGAGGACACGATGTGTGACCCTTCTACATGCCATGTACTTCTCTATACATGGATTGATACCCCTACCCACCATTCCTTGAACTACATTAATTTGGGTAAGTGCCCCATTTACTCATTTCCACTGAAGGCTAGGTATTGTTTCCCATTCCTAGGAGTAAACCCCCTTTAGCATGACTTTATGGGATAGAGTCAGGTATCCCATTGAGAGGCCCAGAGCAGGATCCTCTCTCCATCCTTGACCCTAGTTATATTCAGGTATTGGCATGACCAATCCTACCAGAATGTCAATCATCTACTTAGAAGGCAGAAATATAGATGAGTCATGGTATCCGCCAAGGCCCTAATAGTGATCCTCATCCGTTTATCGTTATATTTTACCAATCAAGAGTGTGTTCTCCCAGAATGAGTGTATTTATTCTCTCTTCAGATCAATTAGTGTGACTATCTATCTCTTGTGACACTTCTCAATGAATAGACTCCTCATATAGACATCATCAGAGCTATCAGACTCATGGATTATGTTTTTCTAGATGAGTGCTTTTTGGAATCTTTGAGTTGAATCTATAGCACGGGGATGCAGATCATTATAACTTATCTCTAGACTTCAGGTATGGGTTTTCATGGATATCTAGATGTTTTTTTCTTGTTATATGTTCAGTAGACATATACTATGTAGTTATAAATACACCATCACCTTGTGTATTGATTTTTTGTTTTTGGGGCCCCCTACTGTGTATTGTTATACTCACCCCTGCATGGGCTTGGCCCGTATGTATCATGTCTTGTTCAGATAAGCAGCCTTTTGATGGAGTCCAGGGAGGAGCATGACCAGACCGAGAATTCTGAGTTCCTTACAGGCTGAGTTGTTCTTATGGCTAGGATCAACAGTCCCAGTACCTCTTTCTTGCTTAAAGGTTGGAATTTGTAGTTGCAGACTCTTTCTTTTGGTGGGATTTTATTTTGGCCCAGTTTAATTTCTACACATTACATTCCATTGCACTCTGTTGGTTGGGTTTATTTAATGCATGCATTATTTCTCCTTATTAGTTTTTTTACATTTCAGCATTTGTGGGCTTGGAGATGTGTGTGTGTGTGTGTACATGCACTTAAGAAATTCCTCCCATGTTAATAATATGCCTACTCAGTTCTAGTCACTAGCCCCTGGCCTATAGAAGGTGAGATTGGGGATTCATGGAACGATCCCCACTTGGACGGGTTATAACAATTATATTTTCTTTACCAAAGGATACCAAGATGGGATCTATGAATGATTAAAAGGATATACAAAAATAAATACTAATTTTTACACAAGTATTATATGTTTTATTTCATTTTTTCAAGTTTAATTTGTGAATAATGTATGAATATAGTCTCATAATACTACTAAACTATTCAATCCATTGGGATGTGATCCCTTGTATCCAATGAAAATATAGTAAAATAATGACCAGTTCCAAGTTACTAGATTTGAGATGTTACATATTGAATATAATTCTTCTTTATTATATTTATATAAATGAGTAGTAATTTTTAAGAATACAACTATTTTTCACTATAACGTTGTGATATTATTTTTTGTTCTCTATTTGGTGTTTTATGCTCACATGTTTCACAAAAACATCAATGGATATACTACACTAGTTGTTCTCTTTTTCTGGTATATACATGTAATCTAATAGATATTATGTCACCTTTAATGGCCACTCATAAATTTCATGGAAGTTATATCATATCTTATATTGGATTTGGGGAAATTTGAGGTGGATGGAGGTGGTGTATGGGTCATCAACCAATCTTCTTTCAGTTTTCCTAATCTTATGCTATCTTTTCAAAAACAATCACTATGTACTAGTTTTTATGGGACATTCTACATGTTGGATGGATTTTACTTAATTTATTTATAGAGTTACATAATATTTATATTCATATTTATTTCATTTTTAATATTTTGTCTTGGGTTTTATATTTTAAATTGTCTTACTTATGAATCAGTCATTTTGGATCTCTAGTAGAGACCAACTATTACTTTGTTCTATAACAATGTTGGTAAATCATTCCCTTACATCTAATTTAAGGATATTAATGTTAGTCACTAGACCATGGGGTTCATGGTTCACTTTAGGGTCATAACACTATTATTTGGGTTCTATATGAGTTTTTAGGTTAAGGTCACTACCAAGGTAATAGTGATTGATTGCGTTTCATTAGTATTATGATTTTTATATAAAATTGACCATGGGAAATTGAAAATGTGTTTATGAGTAATTTCAATAAGGGATCCTATGGTGATGTTGTTTATGAGTTGATATACGAGTGGATTTTTATGGAAGAGTTATGAGTTTTTTATTTTGATATGAATGTTTTTTTCATTCATGATTTATATATTAGAATTTATTTATATCTTCCCTGGTGTAGAAGGTAAAAGTGTCTCCATTAAGATATCCTAAGGATATGGTTTTGCATGATTAGATTATTTAGGTTGATGAACTTGATGGATGGTTTAGTTGTAGTTAGCCCAAACTAATGTTTTGAGGAAAATTATTTAGTATAAATAGTATGAATGAGGTAGTGTTACTAGAGTTTGTTATTTTATCAGTAGTTATTTATCCCAGTGTGGTTTAGATGTATATACATTAATACCAAAAGTTTGGTGTTTAGAATGTTTTTTTGGAGTTTCTTGTTATATTTCTTACTTTCTATCAAATAAATGTTGAATGGAATGTTCTAATCGGTTTGGCGAAACCAATTCATATTACACTATGTAAGTGGGGAAATATATTTCGATGGATTTTTTTTGTTTGGGTTTTCATTTTAACATAGTGGATATGATGATAAATGGGTGAACATTAACTAGTTAACAAATTCATCTCCTTTTCAAGTGATTATAGAGTAGTCTTCAATTGATTCTTTAGCATCGTTTTATGTTTGAGGTGTAGTAAATTTCATGTTATTACTTACATGTTTGTTTCTAATCATGATAACTAATTTATTTTTAAGATGTGGAGGGTACTATAGAATAATATTGACATTGATATACCTCTTAGTGATACTTTTGATCAACAGAAATATGGTCTGTAGTGAGGATGACTAAAAAATTAGATGATATTTCGTAGGCATCTATTTTGTATTTTGGTATCTCATGGGATGAGAATATATCTTCTGTGGAGTTATCTTATAATAAAAAAATTATTCTGTTACTAGTATGACCCCATATGGAGAATTTTATGACTATCATGATTTGTTTCTTTTTTTTGGTTGATGTTATTGAGTTATTAGAGATTTTACTTGATTTTGTGTAGATGATATTAGATCTTATTAAGTATATTTATGTGTGGATGAGTACTAATCATCATAGGAATAAGTATTATAAAAATTTAAGGCATGATCCATTAAATATTAAAATCAGTGATTAAGTTTTTTTTGAAGATTTCATTTCATTATGATTATCATATGGTTGGTTTAGGTAGTAATACATCTTTTTGGTTCAATAATACTTTAAATTTATTTCATCAAGAAATTGATTGGATTATATATTACTACATCATCCTTTGTTTGGAAATATTTAATGATGTTTTTCATGTATGGAATATTTGGATATAATTTTTTTATCATTTTAATGTGATTAATTAATGTGAGTTTGAGTTGTATAAGAATATTTTTTTACTAAGAAACCAATGGATATTATTGATCACTAGGATATAATATTTTTAGGTCAATAAATTCTTTTAGGTTTTGTTCATTGAATGAATAGTGAACTTGAGAAGAACACCAAGGAGTGAGGGTCTGAGAAATAGTTTAATTTTTCATATTTATTTTAGTTTGAATCATTCCTTAATATTTTATTAATATTTTTTATGTTAAGGTGACATTTTGGTTATGATTTTTTATTGATATGAGGTGAGTATATTTTTTTATTTTTTTTAAATTATTTAGGATGAAATGTTTTAAATATAAAAATAATGTAAAGGATATGATGTTATGGTTCTAGAAGTTTTTCTGTTTTTTGGTTCATGGGTGATTTTATTTTGTGGGGAATTTTTCTATGAGGGAATTTTGACCAATGGGTGCATGATATTCCCAATTGTTAGGCGGCTGGGAGTGTTTAGGTGATAAATATCTGGTTGAAGCTTATTTAGAGGATAATCCAGTTCCATTGAGGGTGATAATAGATATTTTATAGTTCCAAAAGGAATCAAGAGTATGGTTTTAGGATTCAATTCAGCTCTTATAAATAGGTCCTTGAGATCTCACCCTATTTTTGTAGGAAATAAATAGTTGAAATCCTAACTATGTTTTTTGGAAGATTATACTTTATTTTCAAGAGGATATTATTACTAGAGTAGAAGAGACATGTTACATGATATTATACAGTGTAGATCATAATTTAGAGGTTGTAATATTTAATGAATGTGGTGTCTCAAAAGGTTTTATAGTTTTCGTTAGAGTTGGTGATCCTTTTTGGGGTATGAGATTTTGGATTTCATCTCCAATGATAAATTTATGAGTATAAAAATTCTTTTATTTTATCATTGTAGAAGTATATTTTTATTATTTGGATGATTTATATTTAAATAGTTCTCATTTCATGAGGATTCAAATATATATGGCCTGAAAATCAGGTTCAAATAACTTTTATGATGGTTAATGTTCTTCTTAATGTTTTTTATGTTTGAAGAATCCATGGGTCTTCATGGGATATAACATTGGAATATGAATGGTTTATGTGTAATTTTTAGAGTTTTAGTTTATATTAAAGAGTTATTAGATCATGAATAATCCCTAACTAAATATTCATATGAAATCACAAAGTTGGGTTGATTGGAAATAACATTTTTTGGGTTATTTTATGCAGTTTTCATGGAATGTATTAGATGTTTTATAGTGGATTATTATGTAATTAATGTTAAAATAGTGGTTTGAAAGTGTGATATGGATTTATTTTTGGATCATTGAATTCCTTTTAATACTTTTTTGGAATTTCAATAAGACATATCTTGGAAGGTGGAGTTATGATGGGATGGGAAGGGTAATACATCCGTTTTTATTACCTTTTTGATATATAGATGAAAACGTGGTCAGTTTAGGGAATTTTATTTAAGATGATTGGATGGATGTATTACTAAGATGATTTATTTTTTGATAAGTTACTTATTGGTACCATGACTACGAATTTTGAATGATAGTGCTTTGTGACCAAGGTTCTTGTTCAGAAGGATTATAATGGAATTTTCATAGCTATTTTTTGATGGTGTGGATTTAAACACATCTAATTGATCCATTTTATTTGGTTTGAAATTTTTATAATTTATTTTTGTAATTTAGTCATTTAAGTATTAGGTTATAAACTTTTCTTGAGATGATACTATGCCATGTACTGATATTTTTGATTATTATTCTCAAGATATGTGATGCTATGTTTTTCCATGGAAGCTTGATTTATATGTGAAGGGTGTTAAGATTTTATGTGTAAAGATATTATAACTCCAACCATGGGTAGAGTTATTCCATTTGGATTTTTTGGGATCAAGGTAGTATCCCCTCCCCATTTGAGTATAAAAATGGAATGAGGTGATTGGATTTTTATAATATGTAGTCTAGGTTTTTTTATCCTTCCTAAGTGATGAGGTATGATGAGTGAAATTGTGATAGAAAATTGTGAGAGATATATTTATATGATTTACATAGCGGTAATATGGTTTAGATTATAGGGTTTTGTTTATTACTTCTATGTTATATTATTTTAGGTGTAGATTCATTTGCTATGTGAATAACTACCCAAGGTAAAAATGGGTGTGTACCAACTTCTTAGTAGAGAGGGGGTCTTTAGGATACATAGGTTACTAGACCTTATCTCATTACCAACAAGTATATACTTATGATTATGTCCATGTATACTATGTTGATTAAATATTATTTTGTTAGTAGTGGGTTGAGGTGGGACATGGGTTATTGAGAGCATGCGAGAATTGTAGACTGTGTGACTTATGGGGGACCTTAATTTGATGGATATTAGAGATTTATTTAATGTATATGTATCCTTATGATTCTATGAAGTGTGATTGTATTGATATAAAAGGTAGATATAGTAAATGTTACCCGAGTATAGCTTGGGTTTCTGATTTATCTTTTATACTCACCGATACATTAATATTCATTATTAACATCAGTATAGTTGGAGTGGGAACCTACCAGGTATGATTATAATCATCAATTATAATATATAATTTATAGGTATATTTATCCATGTTAGTGGTGATTCAATGTTTTTTTAGATTAGTGGGTGGTTTATAGATGGATCATAAGTATCCCAAAACATGTAAAGGTTTACATGGATTTTGGGTACACATTGTTTGGATTTTTTTATGGATGTATTCTACTATTTAATTTTCTATATTTCTCTATAAAATTAATACATTGATGATATATATCGAATTTACTTTGGATATTTAATTTATTTATACATTACATCATTTTTATATATTTTATATCCCAATCCTATTTAATTGGGGGTAATCCCTCCTATACAAATGTTTTATACTCTTGGTTTCTAATAGAAGCCACTTATTTATTGTATAAAAACACAGGGAGTCACACATTTTTTATTGGTTACCAAGGGTATCATTCTAATTAGAATCAATTCATGATAATATTGAGTCATATATATATTTTTTAGTAATTTGGGAATAATTAATTTGTAAAATGTCTTGTAAGACATTATTTCCCTTTGAATTAACATCTATATAGAAAGTGAGCCAAATAATTCATTATGTTCATGACATTATTGCCTTAAATTAAAAGGAGAAATTCTAGGAAACAAATATCATAAATAAATGTTAGGATAAATTAACATTGAAGTTATTAATCCTACTATACCCTAATATATACCCCCTCTCAATGTAGTTTCTTATTTGGGACTACCAAGTGAAACAATCATGACCTATGGTAATCCCATTACATGTTGTCTTGATCACTAACCCACAAGTAGGGGGGAGATGAAATATGTCACGAAATATGGTTCTTAAATATAAAGGAACTATAATTAATTTTACTAAATATATGAAGAGAGTCCTAAATGTGAACATGATGAAAAAAGTATCAAATATTCTCTATGTCAATGATTTTAAATGGAGATAAAGACCTATCGTTTAATCAAGAAACTTACCCTTTATGAAGGATCAATTTTTACTAGAGGGTTCAAAGAGATATCATATAATTTCTCACATATTCAGTTGATATGATTAGAATATTAATCACTATCATTGACCACCATCTAGAAAGTTTGATCATATCATCTCATTACCTACATCAAGGACATGACCATCACCCTCTCTGATTACATTAGTCCACATAGGATACATCATTATCATCTCTCAACCCCAACTAAATGCATTAACATGATTTTATATCCCCCATTAGATACATAATCATAAAATCTCATAAAATTCTAGATTAATTACAATATTTAAAATATAAAATGTCACAACTAATATCTGATTAAGAAATCATGTAACTATAAATCATAATAATTGGAGGAAAATCTAGATAAATATTGGGTGAACCCTATAACCACAACTACTAAATAAAGGAAAGAATAAAATATTATTAATGAAATACTTATCATAAAGTTACTAATTTATAACATTATCCATATACATACTCAAGTATCAATGATAAATGATGATATGGGAAATTCCCAATAATACATACTACCTATATAATCACATAGCCATTAGAAGGATACTAGGTACCTATTGGTAACCTATCATGTACCTATGACTGAATTAGGTTTCCTATGACATTATAATAGGAACCTAATATCAATAGTGAACCTAGTGGGATCCCATAATAAACTAAATTCTAATTTAGGTACCTGGTGTTGTTTCACCAAAATACACCTTGTTTTAGATCCTTTTCCCAAGCAGAATGAATGTTCATCAAATGATCAATAAATCACCAAAAAAATATAAAAAATCATCAAAATATGAGTTATTAAATATTCAATAATCATATAACATTAAATTTAAATCATATAACTGATTAATAATTCCATAATTTAAAAACTTTCTCATAAATGAAATAATTTGACGAAGAATGGAGAATAATTTCTATTTCAATTTTTGGATTTAATACCTATTCCACTATCACCAATTCTAGTATAATGTTCCCAATACTCCAATTTTTCTAAAAAATATTTTTTATATATTTTATATTATGTAGAGTAAAATTTAATCTAAAAAAATATATGGTTTATTCACTAAGTTTCAAATTTCAAAAATTCAGTAATTAATCTAAATTATCCTGATCTGATATAGTTTTAAAAATTACAATCTATAAATAATCAATATAAAATGTCTCTTCTATAATTAAAATGAATTTTATAAAGGGATTGTAAGAGAATCATATGAATTCAAATCAAGGAATTCATGGATAATTTCAGATTTAAAAGAAAATAAGAATAAATTAATATCACTAATGTCAATCAATATTACATGGAGATTATTCTTGATTTTTGTAGTGTTAAATTTTTAATGAGATAATTTTTTATCTAGGTAAAATATTAGAAGTTGATTTTGGAGAAATTATAGGCTTAATATCACAATTAAAGACATTTTAATTTAAATTATAAACCTGAAAAAATTGGTAAAAAATATAACTAACATTTAATAAAATGAAAATAATACTCCATTACAAATACATCATTTAAAGATAAATTTCCTGATTTATTTATTTTAATTGATGTAATTTACTAGTAAAAATTTCTATTTACACTCATGATAATCTTTTAATGAAGTAACCATATGATTTAACCAACTTAATAATAAAAATTTTACATAACTCACTTCAAAAACATTTTTGCATCAAAAATTTCTCCCCACAACTAAAGGGAAAGAGACCAAATGAATAAAACCAAATGTTAACTAAAAATTTCTATAATAGACCACAAAATATTTATATGGATTTTTGATAAATATATGTGGTGGGTATTGGGGAGAAAAATAAAACATATAATGGTCTCATTTATGAATATATATCTATCTATCTCCAAGTTTCACTCCTCAAAGCACCATTCCTTCCATAATATTTATGAAAAAAACATGTAAAAAATTAAAACCTAATCTCTTATTTTTATAAATTATATTGGATAACCTATAAATGTTTAATACTCCACCAAAAAAATCTCCCCACATTGTATCTCTTGGAATGGGTCATGGATATACTTTCAGAGTTATGAAACATAGAGTAAATCATCTATATATTTTAACTACAAATGTAAATCAAAATTATGTGACATTTATTCATCATGATAAGACACCTAAAACAGTACTAATAACCTCAATGATACCATTATACCTATTGCAATTTTTTATGACCCATAACAAAAGGAAACTCAATAAAATACATGGTCAAAAACCATAAACAAAAAATTTCTATAGATTTAATGAACATAATACAATTGTTGGCTCTCCTATATTCTTACAGGATTCTAAATATTATTCATTCCAAATCTAGTTCCTTTTACTTGTTCTCTCTAATATGTTTCAAACTCTCCAAAATTCACCAAAAAATAAAGGACAAAATTATTTTACATACAATAACACTTTAAACATTGTCTAGATATATGAGTAATAAATTTCATTTTAATATTACTTCACTGGTAATAGATGTTCAACACATGATCCAATAAAATATAGTAGGAATGATCATATCAAATAATATAAAATTTATATCATTTTCTTAATCTTATAATATATTTTAGAAGGAAATTTAGTTATCAATAAATATTTTTAAAATCCCTACACATAAAAGATGTAAACTGACCATCATTACCCAACAATATTAGTTAAGGAACACAATGAATTTATAAAAAATAAACCATATAATGTATACTGATATATTTAATGGATTCATCCCATTTATTGATAAAAAATATGAATAATATCCTATATAATCCACAATAACTTAGATATATTAATAACCCATGTGTGCATGAGAAAACTCTAATGTCCTAGACCCAGATACCCCTCAACAGTGCCCCAAGCCTGGATACTCACAAGGCTTCAAAAGAATCTCCCAATATTCCAGTGGTTTCCGATTAGTAATGAGAGCCTAGTTGTGTCTCTAGGAAAACTATTCTTTTATCACCATAATGCAGAACAACAGAATATCAATAATAGTCAATAGAAGAAGTAGTATAATAGTCAGAAAATAGATAAGAACCTGAATAGATAAAAATAATTATATAAGAGTCTCATATACAATGATGATGATACATGTTTCTAAAAAGAATCCAAAATAGGCACAAAATTGTACAATATCATCCAATTATCAAAATACCAAAAATAGAAAAAGTTTTATCTCTAAATATAATCTTGATCCTTAGTTTGGTGTTGTACTCCCCTACTCCTAAGCATGATAAAAAATCAACCCTCGAACTGTGGTCACTTTCCCCTGTATTTAACTACATCCAAATAGTCTATTCAAGTACCCAATGACAGCCTGAATAAGGTGTGAGATACAATCCCAGTAGGTAACCACCCAAAGATCTATAAAAATTCATACTGTGAAATATAATAAGCTAAGTAGTGTGAAGGAAAATAGGTAAATAGTAAATAAAAGTAAATATTCAAATGGAATGTAAACTACTAAACAATATATCTTGAATTGACTCTCAAGGATACCTAAAAAACATGGTAAAGATTCTATACAAGGTAACTATAAGTAAAAGAGAGTAAAAACCATTACCTCACCATACAAAATAGCGAACCATATCAACCAAGGCCTTTTCATATAACTTGACGAGTCCAAACATACACTAATGAGCTGTTCAAACAAACATATCCCATTTCTCAGGGACATGTCATAGAAAGAAATTTACATACCATGAAGGGACCGATCAAAGGTATAAAATACCTTGGTATCCTCATCGAGTCCCAAGACTATCTCATTGGAAACTTAGTTAGGCACAGGTTATAGTCCTAGGATCATGTCAACTAAACATGTCCAATGCGAGTCTAAGAAAGATGGATCCAAGGGGTATAAAGGCCCAAAGAATATCATAGAATCAAGACCTAAAGAGAATACTCAATCCAAGGCATCCAACACCACATCAATATACAAGGAGTAACATACAAGGAATCTAAATGGAATCAAGACCCTTAGTATACCAACTATGGAGTCCATTACCATTTAAAATACATCTCATTTCATTTATCAAAAAAATTAATTAACATTTCATACCATTAGTTTACCCACTCACCGTATACATTTCATATTCAAGTAAACTTATGAGTATACCCACTCATTTATAAAATTTATAACAAGACCATTTAAGCAATAATATTTCCATATAAAAAATTTAATTGAAAAAATAAACATGCAAGGGAGATATTCCATCACCTATTCAACAAATTTGAAACAATTCGATTATAAAATGGAATCCTCTAACTATGAAAGCATAATAAGAAAACCCATGGGTTGTATAATAAGGAATATGCATCTAAAGAATCATTTATCATTTCATACCATTAATCAATTCATACCATATGAGTATACCCACTAATATAACCATTCACATTCAATTCCATCTCATAAGTATACCCACTCACATAACCAAATTCAAAATAAAATTCAGCCAATGATCATACCCACTCATTTTTCACAATTCACATTTAAACATATCACATGAGTTACCTAATCATTTCCACATTTTCCAAATAAACCATTTAAGTAATTCAAGTTCAAACTAAACCATTTAATCAAGAATCACAGAAGAACATAAGGTAATCCCTAAAAGTTTCAATTTCATTTAATTAAATTAATCATTTTAATTTTGGGGTCTCTGAAAGTACTATAGGTGGAACAATGGTAACTAGGTCTATAATGAACCAAAACCAATGTGAAGAGTATAGACCACCTACCTTAAGTCTTTAGTGGATATATCTTCCAGTCTCAACTCCCGATTCAACTCAGATTTGGAGAAATTCAAAGAATTAATGAAGAAACTAACAATTGGAAATATTATATTTCACCTAAATAGATCAACTGATATATAAAATAATGAATAAGGGTTAAAAAGTAATTTAGAACTCACTGATGTAGATCTAATGAGATGTGCAGTGCTTGAATTGGAGATCAGACTAAAGAGGTACAATAATTCCAAGATTAGAAACTAAAGAGGTATTATTTGGGAGCGAGTTAATATGTGGGAGGAGAAAGAAAATATGGTTTTATTTAATAGAATAAATAGAGAAAAAATTAAAATTTCACCAAAAATATGGGGTCATACAGTTTAGCTACATAGTTTAATAAACTAAGCACCAAACATGAATGATGAGCTATTAGAAAGATTCACCCACATGACTTGACTAACTATGTACAAACTGTGAAAATCGCCACTATCAAAATTACAGACCTAGCCAAATGGTCGTGTGGCCAACTCACACTATTATCACTAACTATTCACTAGACCATTTCATCCCAAACTTGGTTCATAGGATCTAAACCAGCCCCATACACTCTTTATACCTCCATAAACTCAAAAGTCATTCACATTAGGCCATATTTAAATATTACAATTGAAAAATAGGGGATCTGTACCTCATATGAAAACTCAGGTTCATATAGAAACACAATCCATAAATTTATAGAAAAATTATTCTAATACCACAATTGAATAATCATTAACTATAAAAAATAGTAAAAACATGATGCTTTACCTTACTCTATTAACATATGAGGCATCTACCTATAAAACTATATATAAACATATTGATACATGAAAACAATAACTACTACCTCAATGTATAATATATCATTTTCACTCTTTGATTCACAACCTTTATTGAAATATGAAGTTCACATATCACATCAAATTAAAAACACAACTAAAAAAGTAATGAATAATATAATATAATGTTATAAAAAACTCCATTAGACCTACTACCTAGATATTCTATGTGAACTATGATTTCTAGAAACACCCCAATCCCATGATAACCCTATAAAGACTCAAAAACTTATTGAACCAAGTAATAGGATACTAACATATTATATAAATAATCTCAAAAATTTACCTCTTTAAGGTTTAAATAAATCATAAATAACTACTATATCATCTTTAGTTCATGAATGATAACTTAGGAAAACTATTTATATGTTTTTTCTCAAAACATCAGACATAAAATTTCTCTTCATAGGGATATAAAATATTGTAAAATAATAATCCTAGTGAGAATAAAGATAAATCATTTTTAATATATCAATATCCCTATGTAAAATTTAATATCTTAGGATATTATGATACATAATGACCATAAATTACTCAAATAACAAATACAACCTATAAATATTTAATGAAAATAAAACTATTGAAAACTAAAAATTATTATTGTCCAAGATATGTTCATGGGGGTATATATTTATACAACCATAGGTGGTGGCATTATGATACTGTATCAACACATGTACTATGGTTTATTGAAAATTATATCAATAAAACTCATAGGCTGTAAAACCATGAAACATTTGATTCCTTAATAAAATAATTGTTTTCCATATTCTTCTCATTGTTCCTTGAGTTGATCCAAGTTTGGGGCAAGGAATCATGGAATTGAGGAGCATTGGGAATCTTAAGTTTTTTTTGTAAACATTCAATCAAACTGGTGCAACCCACTATGGTCAAGGTGGATGTGTTATAGGGGTGTTATAGAGATGTGACCATACTATAGGGTATATAGTTACAAAATTGTTTTACTGACCAAATTAGGTTTCACAGTACACTTCACCATGATTAGTTTCAAGCATCTAGTATAGTCATCCATCCAACCTCTAGTATTTAGGAGTTATGGATTGAAATGGTCTGTTTTGGAATTGATTTTGGGCCTTTATTGAATACTTATAGATGGAAATTCACAAGGATTTAACAAGGGTGTTTTTATATAGACTGTACCCCTAAAAATAGTTCTTTCCATTATATATTAACTATTATTCCAGATTTCTAAAGGACTATAGAGATGACTCCATGATATAATCCTCAATTTATGATGTAGTGGTTTGATTTTTAGATATGTTCTATGTTGTATTATTTATCATTTCCCCATGGTGGTCATTATCCAGGGTTTCCATGATGTAGTACCCTATTTTGTACCATATTAGTCAATTTCCATTATAATCCATTTATTATATGTAATGGTGGTTTCCCCTAACACACCTTTACAAATTAGTGGATGAATCAGAACCATATCTGTATCTTCCTATGTACCTTGTATTCCATATTGGTATATAGTGTTCAACAATGCTCGTCTCGTGTACAAATCCATACCATAACACCCTTCTTTCACTATAGAGCCTTCTAGTTTTCAGAATAGATTGATTTTTTTGACGATAGACCTCAGATGAGAATGCGTTCTACCTTTTGAGATGTTTTTACTTATATTATTCTAGAACTATTTTCATTTTAGTTTAGAATAGGTTTTAGGAATCCTTGGGATTCTATTTTTTATTGGTTGTCCCATGAAATTGGTTCTCAGGATGTCACCCTTGATGAACCTCAACATTGACATTGAAAACCATGTGGTAGAAAGTTCTTTACCTATTGGGGATTTTTTGAAATATGTTTCCATGTTATAATTTATGAGATGGTATAATTTATAACCATTACTGATTGGGATTGCATGTGTGTGTGTGTATTCCACGAGACTTGTTAACAATTGTTTTTTTCACGAGTGATACTAGACCAGCTGTTTAAATTTTTCATTTTGATCACATGTTATTATGTTTTTATAATTTATTCTCATGTTGATATGATTCCTATATATGATCTACCTTTTTTATATGTTAAATTACTTTTCATGTATCATTATTGGTTCTCAGAACATGTGGACCATCATGAATTGTTTATCCCTTTTAGGGGGAGTGTTCTTGACTTGCATTGACGGAGACAACAAACTTGAGAACAAGGTGGAGATATAATGATAACATGGAATGTTGTGTTGGAAATGAACTTGAAACCTATGTTTCAAGATGTTCGATTCCCAGTTGACATTTAATTTGAAATCCATAAATATAGAACTTGATACAAATATTGAGTTGTATGTATGCACTATCCCAAAAGGTTTTCGAGAGATATGTTTTGTTTCCTGATGACTAGTTTTCTTACTTCTTAAATCTTCTCCTTATCCTTCTGTCAGGGAGCTAGCTCAGGTATAACCAAGGGGTTTTAGTGGATTGGTAAGCTCACGACCGCTTGGTTTTGGATTATATTTTATTATGAATTTTAACATTTTATTATATTCATGGTATAAACCTATTATTCTTGAGAACATATGGTTAAGGTTGAATTAGTGGTGGATGGTTGAGTAGAGGGGTATGAATAAGGTGGTAGACTGATATGGAATATTAAGGACCCCACTTATTATTTATTTATTTATTTATATTCTGATTATTACACTAGATAGAATTACCACTTTGGGATGTTCTTATTATTATATTAATTGTATTCCATTATTTAGTTTCAAGAAGTTTACTTTGGTTATTTATTATATTATTTATGATTTATTATTGGTCTTACAACATGATATTAAAGATATTGTCTCCCCATTGATAGAATTAGATCCTTGTTTCTAGTCATCAACCTCTTTCATATTGGGAGGCATTCATGAGGTCTTATGACCCTTCAAACCATACCCAATGGTTCAGTTAGGGTTATTAGAAAATGGTATAATAAGACTAGGATTCACTAAAAATTTCTTACATATTACTTGATTTAGGATAGGATAGATAAGAGATAAGATAATTGGGACTCGAGTAGGGGAACTATGAATTTGTTTTCCAGAATTGTAGAGTAGACCTTAGAGATTCCATAATATGGGGGAAATTATGTTTTTCTTGTTACCATTGATTAAATTCATATTGGGTGCTGTACATGATTTTTATATCTTATTTATGATATTTTGGGTGTGTTCATGCATCATGAATAGGAATGTAGGTCCACATTTCATATGTATAACTTTGGTTGTGTTTCATAGTAGTTCATTAATTAAATACCTTTAAATGTGCTATCTATTTGGGATTGTTTCTTTATTGTATGATATATTTATTTTTTTCATGTTTTTATGATAAATATATATAAAAAATAATTAGATAAACTAAGAATTATATTTTGTTAATATATATGATGACCATTACTAATGTTCAGGGGTAGAGACAAGGGTTAATGTTAGGATAAGTACACCTTGGGTTATAGGTAGAGTCTTAGGAGAACATTGTGTGATCCCATATGCTGATTAGGATCTTTTCATGTTTCTAATATTATTTATTTTGTTTATATTCCAACTTTTAGATGTTTGGTAGGATCGCTGACCGAACCAGAGTGTTCTCTAGAGCATGTTGACGTACCCTCCCTAGTGCTGTATATATTGGTCCCATTCCATCTTCCGCCAAGATAAATTATGGACTATAAAAAGTATTTATATATCTAGAATCCTCCATTATTTTAGGGTACTAGGGGGTCAAAATATTCTGAGGATCGAGTGGAAAATATTGAGGGAATCATTGACCTTATCACAACACCGACAGATAGAAAGGTGAATCTGGAAGCATTCATGCTATAGGGACTCACCAAAAATTAGTGGGAAGTTATGTTTCATGATAGAAGATATGATATATTCTCATGGGAGGAATTTAAAAACATGTTTTTCAATGATTTCATCCTTGAAACACTAAATCTCCAATGGGGACAAGAGTTCTTGGAACTGCAACAAAGCTATAAGAATTTTTCATCCTAATACATATATTTTATTGAGATTATATAGTTTTCTCCTATTTTGGATAGTAATTATGACCCAAAGGATAAGAAGTTATAGATTAAATATTGAAATGAAATTAGACATTAGGTCTAAATCATTGAACTGTATTCATACCCCAAGGTGCTGGGAAAGGATCTGAATATCCACAGGATCACTGAAGAGGGTTGTTTGATTGAGCTTCACCTTCCCTTAAATGATCATTTGGGTGGGCCTCCCACTACTTACATGATTATATCTTATGATGACCAAAATAGGAAGACTATAGATATATAACAAAGTAATAGTATATAGGTGGAGTAGTGTAACACTCTGACCCCGGACTACCCCGATGCCGGTGCAGTTTCGTTAAAAACATGGTGTGTAATTTTTTTTTTATAAAAAGGAAAGATGAAATCACACAAAAACATGTTTCATTCTAGATTATATTTTTGGTTTTGGTCTTAGAGAATCAGATACAATTATTAAATTTCTTTCAAAATTGGAATAGAAAGAAACTCCACAAAGCTGACACCAAACAAAGTGACTGAAATCTACTAAACCTATAAAAGAAAACATATTGAAAATGTAGGGTGAGCATACAAATTCCCAATAAAGGGTTTTAAAATAACATAATATAGAAATTAAAACCTTTCCAAAAAATTATTTTAAAATTATTCAGAAAAAATCTCTTTTAGTAATACTGTAACACATATAACATAAATTAATATTTTGTCTAAGAATTAAAAGAGCACATTTCATGGAATACTAACAAAATTACAAAGAAACATGTTCCAATTATAAGAATGATCATACAGAAATAATATGTATGGACAATCTAACTTTAATAGGTATGACATGTGAAAATGAAAGTACAGAATTTAAAACTAAGAGTATTACATGTTCAGAGTTTCAAATAAAATAATAACATCAATTTCATCATACACTGGATGATGAATCTGTGAGTGGTGAATAATTATTAATCCATAAGATTTTACTTTCTCTGATACTCATAGGTATATGCTCTTTAACCAAGAATATTATATAGTTGAATACACACTTGGTTAATTAAATTCTATACATCTCTAAATCAAGCATATTCTCCGGTTGAATAGACACTTGATTAATTAAATACTATAGACAAAATGAGGGAACATATAATACCAAAACCCATCAAGACCTCGTGCCAAGACCTGAAATGTCAATGGCCTCATACCATGACTTGATTGTCTCATGAGAACTACCAATGCATCGAGGGGATTTCATTAACCGGTCCCCAACCTGTTATAGCGTGTATAATAAATTCCTCATATGCCAAAAAGGGTCGTATATTCAAAATGTCACATACCACTTTGAATATTTAATTTCTCATTTCATATTATCCAAAGTGCCCCATAACACTTTGAATATTGTAATACTTACTCCATAAAAGTCATACGAATTTAATTTTATTCTTTATAATTTACATATATTTAGTGAATCTGGCATATAAGTGTTAATTACAAAACTATCAACTTTATGCCTATGGAATTAAATGGAAAGTATGATAAGCATATTATAGAATATGTGAGGAAAACTAATGCACAAAAATAAATACAAGTTTTTTCATATAAAATGATAACCTTAAATTTTAAAACCTTATTAGTCAAATACATATAGGAATTTTATCATAGATTCAATGCATAATTAATTAAAAGATAAACCAAATATTTCATGTGGGGTATAGATTCCCAAACATTTATTACCGTTATGCTTATGTATAACATATCACCAGGGTATACATAATGTTAAAAATGAAAACCATGAAGTTCAACCATAACTAATACCATTTATTATTTATGAAAATAAGTGATTCATACATATGTATATAAGTGTAGAAAACCCCAAATATTATACTCATTAATTATCCATAATTACTAAATGCATCAAAAGTATAATATTAGGAATACCCGAAATTAGGGTTTAGTGTTGTGTAAATCCATTTATACACAAGGGTGTATATGAAGAGTTTTATTTTTTAAAATAAAAACCACTCATACTTCGAAAAAAACAGGTTTTATTCTTTCATAGAAATCCTTGGAAAATTCTATATAAAACTGAGGATCAAGGTTTATACATATGCACATATATTCACCTAAACAAAAATAAATAATGTATTAAAGTGTTTATACCAAAAATCTAATGTCACCCATATGACTTTAATATATTAGTCACAACAATTAACAAGGGTTCCTAAAATTTTATAAAATTTAAAATGTTTATTTATTAAATAGCTCATATATGTGTTTAAGTAACATCGATATACATAGATTATTTATGTGTATAACCAAATATATATGGTATATATATATATATATGGTATATATATATATATATAATGGTCTTACACTGAGATTTATTAATACTTACATGTTTTAAATTTTAGGAACAATAGTAAAAACAAGTGTTCATAAATATCAAAACGTTCCATTAATTATAAAATGTTTTGTTTATGAAATATGTATACATATATATACTTATGTATATTTCAATTTGTTTAGTATCACAAAACCTCACACATCCTTTTCAGGATAAATAATTAAAAACTACATGTAGGATGAAGGACTCACCAACTTAGATGAATCGACAGTCCTATACTCAACCATATACATATATATAAGTGTATAAATCTATATTTTTATATATATATAAACCCAAACCGAATCAAAGCAAGGAAACATAGAAACCTTACCTATTTTGAGGAGGATCGGTCTGAGGAAACGTGCCAGAGGGTTGAGAAGAAGGATAACCGAGGGGTTTTTGGTGTGCAACGAGTTTTTTATAAACTATATTGTACATTAATTATATAGAATACCTTTAAGGACACATGCTGCAAAACAAGACCCAGCCATTTTATAAAATGAATGAGGCTCAGTCTTTTTGGAATAAGAGAGCAGAGGAGGGTCCACTTAAGTCACAGGTGGAGAAAGGAAATGGATAAAGTGGAAATAAAACCATTGGTGCAGCGCATTAGGAGGAAGAAGAAGACGCCACAGGGAAGAAAATCTGAAATATAAATGGATGGTTGGGATTAAATCTCACCCACATATGAAGGGTGGGGTGAGATGTGGAGATTTAAAAATGACAGATGACCCAGATTAGATCGTGTGTGATCTGATGGATTAGGGCAACACGATGATTTAAAATAACTTGGATAGCCACGATTAGATCGCGAAGGATTGGATGATGCCCAAAAACACAACAGATATACCACAAATGCTAAGGGTCGGGGACCAAATCGAATCAGATGACCTAGATTGAACGCGGCAAGATTTGACTTCCCAGATCCGATCCCAGATGATTTTTTCCGTCTGACTTTGAAATTGAGAAAACTCTATGGATTTCTTATAAGCATGGAGCATATGACGTTATTCCAAATTACCCACCTCCCCTCTTGGTACTGCCCCATACCAGGTTCTTCTATGAGAACTCTCTTCGCATACCCTTGACATCATGCCGCCCTGCATGGTGGCATGCTGGTTCCTTACATATTCACCCGCATGCACCCTTTGGGGTAACTATGCCCCCTTCGCGCTAGGCCTAGAATTCACCATGCGTGCACACTACCCATGGGACATTTCTAGGGGGTAGAGGGTTAGAATCCCATCAAGGCTCTAAGGGCCTTCCACAAGGTGGCCCTTGGCTAGGTGGGGTACTCCCCTAAATTTTAACAATGTAAACACTTATTTTTTTTGTTATAAAAATAGGTATATATATATGTATATAGGTATCTTCAAGATATTATTTCCCAATTATAACCTAAATATTTTCCATAGTTGTATAGATGATAATGTTTTAAAAACACTAAGTGATAAATTCATGTTTAATACATCATTAAGAAAATCTTCTATTAGTATTATAAAAATCAAACACATAGTTTTAATTAAAACCTTTTTTTAAATATTAAGAATGAAAACACTTATAAAATATTTTCAACACATTTGGAATATCTAAAAAGTATTTGAAATACCAAACTCATTTTGAAATCATAATAAGTGTAGCTTAAATATTAATTCACTATGATTTTTAAAGTTTATAAAAGATTTTATATGTTTAAAGTTATAATTTCAATGCATACTTTAAATAATTTGGAAAAACTAATTATACCTAGATATTTTAAATTAAACCAAAAAAATAACTGACAACTATACTTATATCTGTTAGAAACTCAACGATCATCTAAGTGTAACAATTGAATTGAGGCCCTTATAAATACAAGTATCAGGGTGTTCCATATTCAATAAAACTTGGTGAAAAATGGTTCACATCATTCCTCTAATTCTTAGTGCAGTTGTCGTGGCTTTGGTCATACTGATGTTTATTTTGACGGATCTGAAGGACCCTCACTATCTTCTTCAGTTTTTTTGTATTGGGTGGTCTCCCTGTAATTATAATAGGTCTATTAATAGGTATTTTTGGTTAGTATGGTTTCCTTTGATCTTATTGTAATGTAAACACTTAAGTGTTATATTAAATAAAATTCCCTGTGTTTATTTCATATGTTTTATTCATAAATATGAAAATTAAATAGAATAAAACCATAATATTATTATTACATGAGAAATAAGTTTTGGGGAGTCACAATATCCCCCCCTTTAAAGAATTGTGTCTTTGCATTTCTAAAATACTAGTACACAACCCACTAGAAAACCCAGGCTCACAACACCCCCAAGAACCCTTTACCGAGAACACCACCACGGGTAGGGTGCTGAAGACCTCAGGTGAATTCCTAAGGTAGTATTCATCTCCTCAATTTCCTTGGCCCAAATTCACTGTGAATAGCTAGGGTCGAACCTGTGCTTAAAGTAGAAAACCTTCCACAGAGAGGCATAAGAGGTGTTGAGGTCAGAGATTTTCGAGTGCACTAAATCCCTATAAATTTCACACACCATGTAGTGCTTGAAAATATTGATGTCGTAGAGTTACCCATACATACTAGAACTCAGGACCTGGAATGGGTAGGACGCTCGATGGTCACTATCCAAAGAAGCTTCTAGAAACTTACCTAGAGCTCGTTAATTATCAGCCAAATTAAAACATAGAAATAGTGCTTCATGATACTTTCCTCATTGTCTATATTATGAAAATTGTGCATTTTCAATTCTATAATAGGATAGATTGTTTCCTTGGTAAATATAGAGGTTTTTGGGTGGTTCAACACCCGATGGAGTTGTTTACAAGTGAGACATAAGTTTTCATAGGCCTGTTATTCCTCTATGCATTTCTTGACAACTATAATCTCTAAAATATATGTAGAAAGTAATAGGAGATTGGTTGGTGAACTCATGTCTTCTATCTGAATATTTCAAGAGATGTTTTGTTATACAAGGCAAAACAATATCAAAATATAGAATTTATTTAAAGTATCAAAACAAATAACATTATTCAGTTACACAATGTTCATAAACCCAAGGTATTACATAACTACTCGCTCACTCTCACAACACTAGTATGGATTGCCTAACATACTCCAAGATGGCACTTCACCGAATTCACCAGTGTTGGTGTGTGCCCCAATTTCCAGTCAAACGGATTCCCAAAGCTGTAACAAACTCTTCAATATTCTGGGTCCAGATGTAGTATGGGTAGTATAGATTAATCGGATGTGGGCATATAATGTTCCAACAAAGGAAAGAATGAAGGGTATGGAGTTGGGTGACATCTGCTTGAACTTACTGTCTATAATTCAAACAGGTAGATTCATCCTTGAGAATTTTGAAGTCCATGACCTGAACTCGAAGACCATAGGTTATGATTTGGTAGAGGTATGCTACCTAGAGGTCTCCCCCTTTTACAACTTCCTGGAAGTTCATCAGTGAAAAGAAGTTTTCGGCCAAGGTGAAGTATCAGAATAGTCCTTCATAATACATTTCCTAACGTGCATAAAAGGGAAGTTGGGCATGCATCATCAGAAATTAATCAAAGCTAGATCCTCAATGAGGTTGGAGTATGTGAGGATAATTGGACACATGATAGAGATGTTGACATGATAAACAAAGGTTCTAAAAAGTTTCATATCATTCTAAACATGCCCTTCCTACTATAGTTTCTAATATTTCTGTCAGAAGGGACAAAAGACATGATTCATCATCCATCTGAAAATTTTAAGGAAATGAATACTTAGTAAGAAATAAACAAGTTTTTAGTATTGTTTTAATTTTACATGGTTATCTAAACCAATCCTCTAATACCAACTGTAATGCCCTAGCCCTGGGCTGCCCCGAAGTCGGTGCAGTTTCGTTGAAAACATAGTGTGTAAATTTTATTTATAAAAAGAAAATATGAAATCACACACATATGTTCTATTCAAAAGGATCATTTTGGTTTATGTCATGGAGAATCATATACAATTATTAAATTTCATTCAAAAATATAATAGAAAGAAAATCCAAAAAGATGACACCAAATAACGTGACTTAAATCTACTAAACCTATAAAAGAAAACAGATTGAAAACGTATGGTGAGCATAAAAATTCCCAATATGGGGTTTTAAAATAACATAATATAACAATTAAAACCTTTAGAAAACATTCCTTTAAAATTATTCAGTAAAAATTTCATCTAGGAATGTTGTAACACATGCATCATAACTTAATATTTTTGTCTAAGAATTAAAAGAGCACACTTCATCGAATACTAAAAAAATTACAAATAAACATGTTCCAATTATAACCATGATCATAAATAAATAATAAGTTGAGAAAATCTAACTTTAATAGTTATGACATGTGAAAATTCAAGTAAATAATTTAAAACTAAGACTGTTAGATGTTCAAAGTTCTGTATAAAATAATAACTTCAATTTCATCATACACTAGCTAAAAAATCTATAAGTGCTGAATAATTAATAATCCATAAGCTTTTACATTCTCAGATACTCATTGGTACAATCTCTTTAACCAAGCATATTCTTTAGTTGAATACACACTTGGTTAATTAAATTCAATACATCTCTTAATCAAGTATATTCTCCAGTTGAATACACACTTGATTAATTAAATTATGTAGACAAAATAAGGGAACATATATTGCCAGGCTCTATCAAGATGTCGTGTCAAGACCTGAAATGTCAATGGCCTCGTTCCCTGACCTGATTGTCTCATGATAACTACTGATGCATCAAGGGGCTTTCATTAACAAGTCCCCAACCTGTTATACCGAGTCTAATATATTCCTCATATGCCAAAAGGGATATATATTCAAAATGTCCCATACCAATTTTATTATTTAATTTCTCATTTCATATTATCCAAGGTGTCCCATACCACTTTGAATAATTTAATACTTAATTCATAAAGTTCATAAGAATTTAATTTTTTTCTTTTTCATTTACATATATTTAGTGAATCAGACATATAAGTGTTAATTACAAAACTATCAATTGCATGACTATGTAATTAAATAGAAAGTATGATAAACAGATTATGTAATATGTGAGGAAAAATAATTCACAAAAATAAATACATGTTTTGTCACCTAAAATTATAACCTTAAATTATAAAACCTTATTAGTCAAATACATATTGTAATTTCATCATGGATTGGATGAATAATTAATTAAAATATAAACCAAATATTTAATGGTGGGTATAGAACCCAAAAATTTATTACCGTTATGCTTATTTATAACATATCACAAGGGTATACATAATGTTAAAAATGAAAATCATGAAATTCAACCATAAATAATACCATGTATTATTTATGAAAATAATTGATTCATACGTATGTATATAAGAGTAGAAAACCAAAAATATTATACTCATGAATTCTCTATAATTACTAAATTCATCAAAAGTATAATATTTGGAATATCCAAAATTAGGGTTTAGTGTTGTGTAAATCCATTTATACACAAGGGTGTATATAAATAGTTGTATTTTTTTAAATAAAAACCACTCATACTTTGAAAAAACATGTTTTATTCTTTCTTAGAAATCCTTGGAAAATTATACAAAAAATTGAGGATCAAAGTTTATATGTATAAACATATATTCACCTAACATAATATATATTATATATTAAATGGTTTATACCAAAAATACAATGACCCCTATATGAATTCAATATATTAGTCACACTAATTAACAAGGGTTCCTAAAATTTTATAAAATTTAAAAGGTTTATTTATTAAACAGCTCATATATGTGTTTAAGTAATATCGATATACATAGATTATTTATGTGTATAACCGAATATATATGGTATATATAAATATATAACGGTCTTACATAGAGATTTATTAATACTTACATGTTTTAAATTATTAGGAACAGTAATAAAAATAAGGGTTAAAAAATTTCAAAATGTGCCTTTAATTATAAAACATTTTGTTTATGAAATATGTATACATATATATACTTATGTATATTTAAATTTTTATAGAATCATGAAACCTCACTCATCCTTTTCATGATAAAGAATTAAAAACTACATGTAGGATGAAGTACTCACCGACTTAGAAGAATTGACAGTTCTATACTCAACCATATACATATATACAAGTGTATACATCTATAAGAATATATATATAAAAACCCAAACTCAATTAATGCAAGGAAACATAGAACTGTTACCTATTTTGAGGAGTAGAGGTCTGAAGAAACGTACCAAAGGCTTGAGAAGAAGGATAACCAAGGGGTTTTTGGGGTGTAATGAGTTGTTTATAAACTATATTATATGTTAATTATATAGAATATCTTTAAGGACACTTTTTGGAATACAAGAACCACTCAGTTTTTAAAATGAATGAGGGTGATTCTTTATGGAATAAGAGAGAAAAGGAGGGTCCACTGGAGTCATGGGTGGAGAAAACAAAAGAATAAAGTGGAAATAAAACCACTGGTGTAGCGCATGGGGAGGAAGAAGAAGAATCCATGGGGAAGAAAATCCAGAAAATAAATGGATATCTAGGATTAAATCTCACATAGATCCGACGATTGGGGTGCGGCGTGGAGATTTAAAAAGGAAGAATGACCCAAATTATATCGTGTGTGACCTGACGACTTAGAGAGACACAGTGATTCATAATAAATTGGTTGGTCACAATTAGATCGTGAAGGATTGGATAATTAACAAAAATGTGGCAGATATACCATGGCTGCTGAGGATTGAGAACCGAACCGAATCAGACGACCCAGATCGCACACAGTGAGATCTGACGGCCCATATCTGATCCCAAATGATTTTTTCCATCCCAAATTGAAACAAAGCGAACTCCACAGCTTCCATATAAGCCTGGAGCATCTAGACTTATGTTATATTACTCTCCCTTCCCTCTTAGTACCGCCCTGTAACGCGTTCTTCTGTGGGCGTGCTCTGCGCCCACCCTTTCCGTCGTGCCGCCACGCACGGTGGCATGCTAGTTCCTTGCATATGCACCTGTGTGCACCCTTAGGGGTAACTATTCCCCCTACATGCTGTACCTAGGATGCACCATGCATTCACACTTCCCCTGGGCCATTGCCAGGGGTAAAGGTTGAGAATCCCATCAAGGCTCTAAGATCCTTCCATAAGGTGGCCCTCGGCTAGGTGGGGTACTCCCCTAAATTTTAACAAAGTAAACATTTATTTTCTTATTATTAAAATAGGTTTACAAATATATGTATATAGGTATCTTCAAGATATTATTGACCTATTATGAGTGAAATATTTTCCTTATTTGTATAAATGATAAAGTTTTAAAAACACTAAGTGGTAAATTAATGTTTAATACATCATTAAAAAAATCTTATATTAGTATTATAAAAATAAAAGACATAGTTTTAGTTAAAACCATTGTTTAAAAATTAATAATGAAAACATTTATAAAAGATTTTCAACACATTTGGAATATCTAAAAAGTATTTGAAATCCAAAACTCATTTTGAAATCATTATAAGTGTAGCTTAAATATTAATTCACTATCCTTTTTAAAGTTTATAAAAGATTTTATATGTTTAAATTTATAATTTCAATGCATACATTAAATTTTTTGGAAAAAATAATAATACCTAGATATTTAAAATTAAACCAAAATAATGACCAACAACTGTACTTATAGCCGTTAGAAACTCAATGGTCATCTATGGGAAATAGTAAAATTGAGGCCCTTATAAATACATGTATCAGGGTGTTCCATATTCAAAACAACTTGGTGAAAAATAGTGCACATCATTCTTCTGATACTCAGTGCGGTTACCTTGGCTCTCGCCATACTGATGTTTATTGTGATGGATCTGAAGGACCCTTACTATTATCATGGGGTTATTTTTGTATTGGGTGGTCTCCCTATAATTCTAATAGGTATTTTAATAGGTATTTTTGGTTAGTATGGTTTTCTTTGATCTTTTTGTAATGTAAACACTTCGGTCTTTTGTTAAATAAAATTCCTTGTGTTTATTTTATATGTTTTCTTTGAAATGTACAAAAATAAAACAGAATAAAACCATAATATTATTATTACATAAGAAATAAGTTTTGGGGAATCACAATACCCCCCCTTTAAATAATTTCATCCTCAAAATTATGAAATACTCTTAGAAAACCCACTAGAAAAACCATGCTCACAACACCCCTGAGGCCCCTTTACCAGGAACACCACCGCAGGTAGGGTACTGAAGACTTCAGGTGAATTCATAAGGTAGTATTTATCTCCTCAATTTCCTTGGAACAAATACAATATGAACATCTAGGGTTAAACCTGTGCCTAAAGCACTCAACTATACACAGAGAGGCATGAGAGGTGTGGAGGTCAGAGATTTCAAAGTGAACTAAATCCCTATAAATTCCACACACCATGTAGTGCTTGAAAATATTAATGTCGTATAGTTCCCCGTACATACTAAAACTCAGGACCTGGAATAGGTAGAACGCTCGATGGTCACCATCCAAAGCAGCTTCTAGGAACTTACCTACAACTCGGTAATCATTATCCAAAGTGAAACATAGAAAAATAGCTTCATGTTAATTTCCTCTTTGTCTATATTATGCAAATTGTGCATTTGAAATACTATAATAGGGTATATTGTTTCCTTGGTAAAGATGGAGGATGTTTTGGTTGTTCGACACCCGATGGAGTTATTTACAAGTTAGAAATAAGTTTGCATAGGGCTAGTATTCCTCTGTGCATGTCTTTACAATTATAATCTCAAAAAGTTAAGTAGGGAGTGAAAGAAGATTGGTTGGTGATCTCATGTCTTATATCTAAAAATTTCAAGAGATGTTTTATTCAGGAAGGCATAACCATATCAAAATAGAGACTTTATTTAAAGTATCAAAACACATAAAATTATTTAGTTATAAAAATTTCATCAACCCAAGGTATTACATAACTACTCACTCACTCTCACAACACAATTATGGATTTATTAACGTCCTCTAAGACAGAACTTCACCGGATTCACTGGTGTTGGAATATCCCCCAATTTCCAGTCAAACAGATTCCCAAAGCAGTTCCGAAATCTTTAATATCCTAGATCCAGATGTAGTATAGGCAGTCTGGATTAATAGGATGTGGGAATATAAAGTTCCGAAAAAGGAAATTATGAATGGTATAGAGTTGGGTGACGTCTGCTTGAACTTGGTGTCTATAACGAAAACTGGTAGATTCATCCTTAAGAATTTTGAAGTCCATGAACTGACGTCGAAGACCACAGTTTATGATTTGACAGAGGTATTTTTCCCAGAGGTTACCCTCTTGTGCAGCTTCCTGGAAGTTCATTAGTGAAAATAATTTGTCTTCCAAGGTAAACTATCAGAATATTCCTTCATAATACCTTCCCTTACATGCATAAAAGGGAAGTTGGTGATGCATCATCAGAAATTAATCAAAGACAGATCCTTGGTGAAGTTGGAGTATTTCAGGATAATTAGTCACATGATAGATATGTTGACATAATAAACAAAGGTTATCAAAAGTTTTATATCCTTCTAAATATTCCATGGCCACTATGGTTTCTAATATTTCTGTTGGAAGGGACACAAGGCGTGATTCGTCAGCCATCGGAAAATTTTAAGGAAACAACAACTTAGTAAGACATAAAAAAGTTTTTAGTATTGTTCTAAATTTATAGGGTTATCTAAACCAATCCTCTGATACCAACTATAATGCCCTAGACCTGGGATTCCCTAAAGCTGGTGCAGTTTTGTTGAAAACATGGTTTGTAATTTTTTTTATAAAAAGGAAAGTTGAAATCACACACACATATTCCATTCAGGGGAATCATTTTGGTTTAATTCCTAGAGAATAAGATACAATTATTAAATTTCTTTCAAAACTAAAATAGAAAGAAACTCCAAAAAGACACCACTGAACAAAGTGACTTAAATCTACAATACCTATAAAAGAAAACATATTTAAAATGTAGGGTGAGCATATGAATTCCCAGTAAGGGGTTTTAAAATAACATAATATACCAATTAAAACCTTTTGAAAACATTCCTTTAAAATTATTTAGAAAAAAATTCTCTTTAGGAATGTTGTAACACATGTATCAAAACTTAATATTTTGTCTAAGAATTAAAATAGAACATTTAATGGAATACTAAAAAAATTAAAAAGAAACCTGTACCAATTATAAGAATTCTCATACAAAAATAATAAGTAGAGACAATATAACTTTAATAGGGAATTAAATGTGAAAATTCAAGTATAGAATTTAAAACTAAGAGTATTACATGTTTAGAGTTGCGCATAAAATAATAACTTCAATTTAATCACACACAGACTCATAAATCTCTGAGTGCTGAATAATTAATAAGCCATAAGATTTTAAATTCTTTGATACTCATAAGTGAAATCTCTTTAACCAAGCATATTCTACCATTGAATACACTCTTGGTTAATTCAATTCTATACATCTATTAATAAAGCATATTCTATAGTTGAATACACACTTGATTAATTAAATTCTATAGAAAAAATGAGGGAATATATAATTCCAGACCCCATCAAGACCTCGTGTCAAGACTTGAAATGTCAATGGCAATGTGGCATTACCTGATGGTCTCATGAGAACTACTGATGCATTTAGGGGATTTCATTAACCATTCCCCAACCCGTTATACTGATTCTAATACATTCCTCATATTCCAAAAGGGTTGTATATTCAAAATTTCCCCTACCACTTTAAATATTTAATTTCTCATTTCATATTATCCAAAGTGTCCCATACCACTCTGAATAATTTAATACATACTCTATAAAGGTGATAAGAATTTAATTTCATTCTTTAGAATTTAAAAATATTTAGGGAATGAGGCATATAAGTGATAATTACAAAACTATCAAATGCATGACATTGGAATTAAATGGAAAGTATGGTAAGCAGATTATAGCATATGTGAGGACAACTAATGCACAAAAAGAAATAAAAGTTTTGTCACATAAAATGATAACCTTAAATAATAAAACCTTATTTTCAAATACATATTGGAATTTCATCATGGATTGGATGCATAATTTATTAAAATATAAACCAAATATTTCATGTGGGGTATAGATTACCAAATATTTATTACTGTTATTATTATGTATAATATATCACAATGGTATACATAATGTTAAAAATGAAAAGAATGAAATTCAACCATAACTAATGCAATTTATTATTTATGAAAATAAGTGATTCATACATATGTATATATGGGTAGAAAACCCCAAATAGTATACTCAATAATTATACATAATTACTAAACACATCAAAAGTATAATATTTAGAATATCAAAAATTAGGGTTTAGTGTTGTGTAAATTCATTTATACACAAGGGTTTATATAAAGAGTTGTATTTTTTATATAAAAACCACTCATACATTTAAAACAACATGTTTTTTAGCAATCCTTGTAAAATTATATAGAAAATTGAGGATGAAAGTTTATATGTATACACATATATTAACCGAACTGAATATGCTTTATATATTAAAGGGTTTATACAAAAAATCCAATGACACCCATATGACTTTAATATATTAGTCACATTAATTAACAGGGGTTCCTAAAATTTTATAAAATTTAAAAGGTTTATTTATTAAATAGCTCATATATGTGTTTATGTAACATATATATACATAGATTATTTATGTGTATAACAGATTATATATGATATATATATATATAATGGTCTTACACTGAGATTTATTGATACTGAAATGTTTTATATTATTAGGAACAATAGTAAAAACAAGGGTTCATAAATTTTAAAATGTGCCACTAATTATAAAACATTTTGTTAATGAAATATTTATACATATATATACTTATGTATATTTTAATTTGTATAGAGTCACAAAACCACACACATCTTTTTCATGATAAATAATTAAAAACTACATGTATTATGAAGGACACACCAACATAGAAGAATTGATAGTCCTATACTCAAGCATATACATATATTCAAGTGTATACATCTATATGTATATATATATATATACCCAAACCGAATCAAAGCAATGAAACATAGAACCCTTACCTATTTTGAGGAGGAGAGGTCTGAGGAAACATGATGAAGGCTTGAGAATATGGATAACCGAGTGGTTTTGGGGTGCAACAAGTTGTTTATAAACTATATTATACATTAATTATATAGAATATATTTACGGACACTTGCTGAAAAACATGACCCAGTCGGTTTATATAATGACCGAGGATGAGTCTTTGTAGCACAAAAGAGAAAAGGAGGGTCCACTAGAGTCACGGGTGGAGAAAAATAAGGAGAAAACAGAAATAAAACCACTGGTGTAGTGCTTTCCGAGGATGAATTAGACACCACAGGGAAGAAAATACGAAAATGAAATGGACTGCTGGGATTAAATAACGCCCAGATCCGATGGCTGGGGTGTGACATGGAGATTTAAAAATGACAAACGAACTAGATTAGACCATGTGTGATTTGATGGTATAAAGAGATGCAGTGATTTAAAATAACTTGGACTGTCACGATTAGATCGTGACAGATCAGATGATGCAAAAAAACATGGCAGATATACTACATCTATTGAGGATCGAGGACCGAATCGAATCGGACAACCCAGATCAAATGCCGCAAGATTTGATGGCCCAGATTTGATCCCAGATGATTTTTTCCATCCCAAATCGAAACAAAGTGAACTCTGCGGCTTCTTTATAATATTGGAGCATCTGGCCTTATGCCAGATTACTCTCCCTCCCCTCCCAGTACCACCCCATTCTGGGTTCTTCTACTGGCACGCTCTGCACCCACCCTTGCCGTCGTGCCGCCCCTCACGGTGGCATGTTGGTTCTTTGCATATGAACCTACATGCGCCCTTAGGGATTACTATGTCCCCTTCACGCTAGACCTAGCATGCACCATGTGTGTGCACTGCCCCAGAGCCTTTACCAGGGGGTAGAGGGTGAAAATCCCATCAAGGCTATGAGGGCCTACCACAAGGTGGCCCTCAGCTAGGTGGGGTACTCCCCTAAATTTTAAAAAATTAAACATTTATTTCTTTGTTATAAAAATAGGTTTACATATATATGTATATAGGTATCATCAAGATATGATTTACCTATTATAAGATAAATATTTTCCTTAGTTGTATAAATAAAAAAGTTTAAAAAAAATGAGTGATAAATTAATGTTTAATACATCATTAAAAAAATCTTATAATAGTATTATAAAAATCAAAGACATAGTTTTAATTAAAACCTTTGTTTAACATTAAGAATGAAAACATTTATAAAATCTTTTCAACATATTTGGAATATCTGAAAAGTATTTGAAATACAAACCTCATTTTGAAATCATTATAAGTGTGTCTTAAATATTAATTCATTATCCTTTTTAAAGTTTATAAAAGAGTTTATATGTTTAAAGATATAATTTCAAAGCATATATTAATATTTTTGGAAAAACTAATAATACCTAGATATTTAAAATTAAACCAAAAGAATGACCAACGACTATAATTATAGCAGTTAGAAACTCAATTGTCATCTAAGGGAAACAGTCGAATTGAGGCCCTTATAAATACATGTATAAGTGTGTTCCATATTCAATACAACTTGGTGAAATATGGTGCATATCATTCCTCTGATGCTCAGTGTGGTTACTGTGGCTCTGGCTATACTGATGTTTATTGGGACGGATCCAAAGGATCCTTAATATCTTCTTGGGGTTTTTTTGTATTAGGTGGTCTTCCTATAATTCTTATATGTCTTTTAATAGTTATTTTTGGTTAGTATGGTTTCCTTTGATCTTGTTGTAATGTAAACACTTTGGTGTTTTATTAAATAAAATTCCTTGTGTTTATTTTATATGTTTTGTTCAGAAAGTAAGAAAATTAAACAGAATAAAACCATAATATTATTATTATATGAGAAATAAGTTTTGGGCATCACAAGTAGAGTCAGGATTATTTAGAACCTTCTAGAGGTGACCCACAATGATTCAACTTGAGATAGTTTGTATACTACGGTAGGGTCTGCAGAGTACCGTGGATCCATCACTATGAGTGTGTAAAGAGTATACATATCTTGATTTTTTTTCAAGATAATTGAGAATGAGGTTATATATGGGCACAGGACAGGCTCGATATTCGACCTAGGGAACTAGCCAAATGTCTCTGAAGTGAGCTTAGATTGGTCATGCATCTATGGGAAAGGGTCATGGATATGGTATTGTAAGTTTGTAATATTTGGATCAAACTCCATAAAATAGTGAAGAGGGTACATATATTGATTGAGGTACATTTATGATAACTTATTATCTATCCACTTCCTTATTCAATATGGGTGCTTTCTATTCTTTCATATCTATGCAATTAGTTGTTGTACTTAACCTACACTTGATGTTATACCCTAAGTTAGTCTCCCTTAATACACAATTGGGAATGATAGTGGAATATCTTCAATAATTCATATAATTTCATTTAATCATCACTATATATAGACATATGTGGGAATTCATGATTCCAGATTTGACGACCTTTGATGTGATTCTCAAAAATGGATTGGCTAACCAGCTTCCAATCCCACCATGATTGCTATTATATATGGGTTTTATTTAAATCATTGAATGGAGAGATATATTCGATGACTGAATATTAGAAACTGGGTTAATATTGAGATATAAAATACTTGAGTCTACTCGAGATGATAGCAGAATAGATTTATGGATTGGATCTTTTGGAAGGAGTTCATAGCCTCAATGAATCATCCTCTAGTCATAGATAATAACCAGGATATATTTCCAGATGACTCAACATGAAATCCTCCTGATAGTGGTGAAAAATTTTATATTGGGAGATGTTCATCCCATTTTAATACCCATATATCATATAATTCCAATATAATTTATGGAGATCAATGTACAAGTAGATGACTTGGAGCATAAGGGATTTATCAGGATGAGTACTTTACTGTGGGTGCTCTATTGATTTTCACCAAGAAAGAGGATGCCAATTTTTGAATTTTTGTCGATTACCAAAATTTGAACCATTTTATGGTGAATAAAAATATACTTTACCAAATATTAATAATATTTTTGATCATTTATGGGATTCTTGGTGGTTCTCTAAGATTGATCATTGATTAAGATATTACCAAATTTGAGTTAAAGAGTAGGAAATTTAGAAGATGAAATTTTGGAGTAGGTATGAGCTCTATGAGTACTTATTGATGTTGTTCAGACTAATGAATGTGCTAGATGTGTTTATGGATCTCATGAAAAATGTCTTCCACCCATTTTTTGAGTATTTTATCATGGTGATCATTGATGATATACTCATCTACTCACTCACACAAGAGAAGTTTTCTAGGAACCATGGGACAATCCTTAGTATGATTTGAGCAGATCAATTTTGTGAAAAAATATCAAAGTGTTATTTCTATATTTGGGAGGTGAAGTTCATAGGAAATATGGTAACTAAGATGGCTATATAGATAGACCCCTTAAAACTATTGGTAGTAATGTCTTGGAAATAACCAAAAACATGTTCAATATCAGGATATTTCTAGGATGAGTAGGGTATTAATTATGGTTTATCTAGGATTTATCCGAAATATCACCAACCATGACACTATTTATGAATAAGAGAGTGAACTTCAACAGGTTAAAATAGTGTGAAAAATTATTCCTTAAGTTTAATATAAGGATACCGATATCCCAAATAATGAAACTCCTTGAGACTGAGATTGTTTATATAGTGTATTTAAATGAATCATGTGTTGGTTTGGGAGAGGTGATGATTCAGAGAGAGAAGATAGTAGCCTATGGGTCTCATTAGCTATAAACTAATGGGTGGAACTATCCCACTCATGATATAGATATTTCTTCTATGGTTTGTTCTATAAAGTGTTTATAGTAATGTATCTTTAGATGGAGATTTATTATTTATAAGTACCACATGATCCTTTACTATATCTTCACAAATAGGGACCTAAGCATTAGAAAATGGTGTTGGGTTGAGTACCTGAAGACATTTAACATCAATATGACTTATACACAAAGGAAAGGTAATGTAATTTTGGATTCTCTTATCTATAAGATATAGGTTGAGTAGAATGTTGGTGAGATGAATTAATAAGAGAAGTGGTGTTTGGTGATCTTATTATATGAATGGAGGATGGATGGTTCTTTGGAATAGGTATTGGTGGTTTGTGTTCTAGTAGTTTTCACATATTATTTGGTTAACTAGGTAATTATGGGACATGAGTTAGATCCAGAGTGTGCCGTGATGGGAGAATGGATGGATAGAGGTGATCCAATACCTAGGTGATCATTGAGCTATGATGATGTAATCCTTATTCATGGGAGGTTAATAATAACTACTTCTATTAGATAGAATATAATGAGGAACTTTAATAACTCCAAATTAGAATTACATCCTAACATGATGATGATGTAGCATGACTTCTGATGATAGTTTTGGGGGCCTTGGATGAAGAGGGATATTAATGTAAATGTTTTTTCCGATGCCTCACTTTCAATATGGTGAGTGTTGTGAACTAGATTCCTGGTGTCTTGATCCATAAACTTCATGTACCCATGTGAAAGGTGGAGGATTTCATAATGGAATTTATGACAGGTTTACCTAGGACCCTATGGAATCGTGATGCTACCTGGGTGATTTTGGATCAGTCGATGAAGGTATTTCACTTTTAATGACCTAATAGAATCACTCAATAGATGATATAGGAAGGATTTATGTTTGTGATATCATGTATACATACATGGAGATCCCTTGAGAATTATTTAATACAAATATTCAAATTTTATGTATCATTTTTGGAAGTGATTATTGAAGTTTGTAGAAACTATGTTATGATTGAGAACAACGTACCTTCCTCACCTAGCTGGATAGTCATATAGGATTATACACATATTGGATAATATTCTTTGAGATTTCACCCCTGACATCGATGGATATTGGGATAATCACATAGTCATGATATATTAAACATAAAAAATAAATTATCAGGATTCGATTCATATGTAACCATATAATTTTCTTTATAGGAGACTATGTTGATCATCACTTTGTCAGAATGAGGTAAGGGAGGTTGTAGTTATGGGCCCTTGTATAGTTCAATAAACTTTTAAGAGAGTGAAACTTATTCAAAATAAGGTTGTCACTAATTAGAGAATATAGAGATCATATGATGGACAAATGAGTATACCTTTGTATTTCTCTATGGGTGGTTGAGTTTTCATAATAGTGACTCCTTGATTAGGGACCCAATATATAAGGAAGATAGTCAAGATAGAACTATGTTTTTCTAAACACATTCTTATCACTAAACATGTGAGGGTATTGGTGTACTTTACATACCTTCCTCTTTATTATTGTAGCATGCATGATGTGTTCCATATTTCTCAGTTTAAGAGGTATACTCTCAATCTAGAAAATGTTATAGACTAGAGGATGTTTAGGTTGAACCATATGCATCATTTGAAGAATTTATGGTGAGGATTATAGATTAGAGTGAAAAAGTCCTCAAAGGGAATACTATACTATTCATTTGAATTTAGTGGTAACATGAGAAGATCCTAGAGGATAATTTGAAGTGTGAGGAAGATGTTCAAACTCAGTGGCTTATATTGTTTGAGATGGAACCCTAGAGGCACTTATTGGTGATAAGAGTTCTTTATAGGGTGTAATTATAAAACCTTTTAAAATTTAGTTCCATAATAAAATACTCTTTTCCCTTATTCTCCTCCTTTTTCCTTGATTTTATCCATGTTTTGAAATATTATTAAGGAACTTTTGGATCTTGGGGAAGCTTAAGTGTGTTTTTGGTAAAATTTATTTCAAATAACTTATCTATATTCCATGGTCATTGTGGATGCACCATAGGGGTGATTTAAAGGTGATTCCATGTTGTAGATTATTTGGATACTACATGGTGATGCTGACCAAATAAGGTTATTTCATAACCTCTTCCATGGAGGAATGGTTGGGGAGGATGCACCATGGGTTCTTAGACCATGATATGGAGACTTTATTCATGTCATTTTTAGAAATATAGTATAAACTTTCATCCAAAATTAAGTCTCCAGAAGTTACAAAATTAAATGGTCTATTTTATAATTGACTTGGGGACTTTGGTTTGGAATTCATAAGGATTTAACAAGGGGTTTTCCACATGGATTTAACTCCTACAAATATCAATTTCCCATCTCTATTCAATATTGTTCCATATATCCAAAGTCCTAGAGAGATGAATCTATCCCTTATTCCTCACCCCAAATAATTTAATATTGAGTTTCAAAGAAAAACTAGACTTTAATATTCCTTTTTATATCATTGAGGTCATTATTTAGTGTTTTTGCACCGTAGTACCCTATTCTATTCTATGGAAGTCTGTTTCCACATTGAATATATTAATCTCATGTCATGGTGGTTTATTTCGATGTATATATTCTTCATGGTGGATGAATCTAAATCATGGGGGCCTCTTTAAAAATACCTCTAATTATATAGTGGTATACTATATGCCTCATTTTTTTCTCTTGTATACCTCAATATTGTAGCACCCTGCATGTGTCATTTATCATTCTAGTTTTCAGTAGTGATTTTAATTTTCCGAGGATCGACCCTGGGTGAAAATTTATTCTTCCCTTTGATTTTTTCCTCCATCATATACTCTATAACACTTTTCATATTGGCTTGAAAATAGTTCTAGGAGTCATTAGAATAACATTGTGTCCTGGTTGGTGTAAAAATATCTTTTGGGTGATGATACCTTTGAAAAACCATGACATTGAGTTTATAAACCATGAAGTAGATAGTTCCTTATCTTAGGGATTTTTTTACACATGTTTCCATATTATATTTTATGTTTTTACATAATTGATAACCATTATTAATTTTGATCCCATGTGGGTATATGTGTGTGTGTTCCATGGAACCCATTGTGATATTTGTTTCCATGAGATATACTAGAGTAGCAGTTTCCATGTTTTATTATTATAACATTTTTTTTATGTTTTGATTCTTTATTCTCATGTTAACATTATTTTTATATATGTTATAACTTGTATATATGTTACCTTAATTTTTAGGTATCTTTAATTGTGATAACAATAGGTGGACTATAGTGACATGTTTATCTCTTAGAGGTGGAGTGCACTTGACATGCGAGGATGAAAATGATGGACCAGAACACAAGGTGCAGATACCATGATACCATTTAACACCATGTTTTTAATTCATTTGATGCAAAAATTATATGGATTCTAAATGACTATTTTATCTATTATTTTCATGTTGTATATCAAGCCTCAAGGCCTAGTTTATTTTTGAGTCGCATGTCATACTTGAGGCCCAGACCGAGTCGCACGTATGCAAAAATCCATGACGTTATCATGAAAACAATTTAGTATCCCAGTCGTTAGTTTAGATAATTATAAAATCTTCTCATAATCCTTATAAAATGGAACTGAAGTAGTTATCACCTGGGATTTGGGGCGTATTGGAAAGAGTATGACTTCTTAGTTTTGGATTGTATGTTATTATATGTTTTTCTTATTTATAATATTCATGTAATAAACATGTTATACTTGAGCACACTTGGTTATGGATACATTGGTTATATTTTACTAAGTCTTGTACTCAAAAACTACTCATGTGTCTTGGGGTACTTGTAGATTTCAGGGCTAGAGACCCGACTAAGGGAAAGGGAACAACAATTGATGGCTGAGAAGAGGGATATGGAGTAGGTAGAAGACTGATATGGACTCTTTAGGACCCCAATGATTATTTATTTATTTATTTTTCTACTTATTATTACATTAGAAACGATTTTCAATTTGAGAGATGATTTATATTGTATAACATGTATTCCATTCTTTAGTTTCTATATGTTTTATTTGGTTATTTATAATATTGTTTATTATTTATTACTGGTCTAATGAAAGGATACCGAGAGTATAGTCTCCCCACTAAAATACATAGACCATTTATACTAGTATAAATCCTTTTGTGTATGATAAGGTGAACATGAGGTCATGTAAGCCTCAGTATTAAACTAAATGGTCCAAGTTTGGGTGTGATAATCAAAAAACTGATGCCCAATTTGAATAATGTAACACCCCCAAAAATTATAAAAGAGTAACTTGTATAGATATAAGATAATAAAAAACCCAATTTTACGCATAAAAATATATATTTTTATAAAGGTAGTTTTACCTACTTTTAATGGGGAACCTATTTTAAATAAATTTTTAGCACTTTTATAAATTGCATATATCAAAATAAAATTATGTTTTCAAATATAAACAAAAAATTTGTTTAGGGTGAATTGTTTGTATTTTTCTATGAAGTTTTATTTTTTGATCAACAATGAAAAATAATGAATTTTAATTCAAAACTACTTTTCCATATAATTTATTTATAAGATTAAATTATATTTTGGTTTGGTTTTAAAGTTTAATTAGAAAAATTTCATATAAATTAATCTAATTTATTTAATTGGAGTTAGTTTCACTTTGAAATTGAATATAAAAACAAAGCAAAATTTTGAACATCTTACTTAAAAACCTGCTTTTTCATCCCATCCGTGGGATTAAATTTAATTTAATTTATGCCATATATTTGATTATAAATTATAAAAATGGATTAAATATTTGGAATCAGAATAATTTGTAAATATTAATAATATAAACTCAATTTTTACAAAAAATATTAGGGGAATTAATTAAAATTAATTACAGTGACTAAGAGAAAAATTAGCTTAACAATGGACTAAACCTTAATATTTAGGGCCATAATTACTTATAAAAATTTTAAAAATCCATTCTATGTTAATATTTATACCATATATTACATTTTCACAAATTTTTACCATTATTGGATCCAATTTTCATAGGAAAATGCTGGTGGAATTCCATTTTAAAAAATTTACAAGAATGCCACTCCTCCTCTACTATAAAAAGGAACTCACCCTCCAACTTATTAACACATATCAAGAAATTTGGTTTTAAAAAAAATCTTATAAAATAATATTCTAAAATACCTTCCCTAAACCTATAAGCCTCACCTTAGGAATAAATCCAACTATGGAATTATTTTGGAATAAACAGGAAGGAGTTACCCGAAAATGAGGTAACATTATTTAACAATCAATTTCATTTTTGTTTCCTTCCACACCCCTAAAATATTCTTATTACATGATTATATAATAACATAAGTATCATAAATATAATGAGATGTTATTATTATAAGGGTTTTACCTATTGTTACACACACATTTATCTAATGGGTAAAAAGCATACCGTTTATGTGTACAACGAACTACAGCCTCGCAAAACGATGTCGTCTGTTTTCATTTACCACCTCTCATGGTTAGGAATTATGATGGAAAAATTATTTATATATGATATATATGATATTTATTATTTCATTATTCTTTTATAATATTTATATAAAATATACCTTTATGCTTTCCATTTTGTGGGAATACGATAACATTATTTGCATAAGTGTTGACTACTGTCTCCTCAAAGTGATGTGATTCGTTCATGCTACAAATAGAATGTATTAAAGAATGACTTTTTTTTGAAATTTAATAAATAAATATTTTACATTAGTTTTAATATACATATATATCATTTACATTTCATTCTTTTAATACGATAAATAAATGGAAGTAGCAATCATGCATACGTATGACTTACTGTATCCCTGATTAGTGCATTTTATTTCTTATATGAAAATATTATGGATTATTATAAAAACATTTATAATTGATATATATGATAATTATATCATGGTTTAAATTCTGGATATGAATAAATCATGATCCATGTAAGGATATAAAAATAACAAGTCAAAATAGACTTGAAAAACTAGGCCATTAACACAAAAAACTAGTGAAAATAATAAATGATTATTAACAAACATGTAATAAGATATTATAATAAGATTATAAATTATATTATAAATATGATTATGGTTATATTATAAGTTAGTGACATATTTAAAACCATTATATTGGAGTTTAATCGATGTTCACCTGAAAGGAAACACAAACTAAGGAATTCTTGTCTCACTTTTCTTTTCATGAGGCATACACCATTTTCACCACTTACTTATCTTTTGTGGTGTGTATAATTCCCATTTTGATATATTATATCGTGAATTATTTTATATTCATGGTATTTTCAGTTTCAATTTGAATGATTTTTTCTAATTGTATTTGAACTTAAAATTACCAAGTGGTAAATAAGGTTCATAACTCAATTCCTTTTTCATTGGGTTATATTACTTCCTTGTTGTCATTAATATTACTTGATTATGTGTATAAAGAATTTTAACATCTATTTAAATATTTACAATTCTTATATTTGTATGTATTATTGATACATATAATCTATTCATTGATTGATCCTCACTTCAACGTTAGAGTTTTTCAAGGTTTTACTTCACAATCCCATTTTATTTGGGATTGTCTACACTTAAATTTATATTAAAGGAAATTATTTGATAATTATTTAATAAACCCTTAAATTTTATTATCCTATGGTCACTAATGACTTTTTTCAAGTAATAATACCATTTTACCACTCATTGGTACTCAATGTTTTTTAGAAAATGTTTTTTAAAAAACCCATTTCATTTCCCTCTTTATTCAGAGTAAATATCCTCTTATAAAAAACATGTTTTATAAAATGGATTTCAAAAATGTTTCTAACCTTTATAAAAAGTTTTATTAATAAATTTTACCCCTTTTTTATTTTAAAATTTTTCTCAAAAGAATCTTCTTGTCCCATTCCGAACAAGACATTTTTCTAACATTTTACCGTGGAAAAAGAATGTTATTTGAACCATGTACGAAATTTATATATTAACTCACCATCATTTCTTTGAATATTACTTTACAAGTTTAAATGTTTATTTTTTGAATAATTGTTTTTCAAATTTATTTTTAAAGAAAATTATTTTCAATTTTTTTTCAAAATGTTTTCCAAAATTAAAATGTTATTTTCCTCATAAAAATTTTCAAAATATATTTTTATATTAACTCTATCCATCAACGACAACAACATTTTATTTTACTCTATATGAGATATATTATATTGATACTATCCTTATTCTTTATTTGTATGGTTTATTATTTATATGGACAAGGATAGTATTGAAATTCAATTCCTTGATTTCTTTGTTTGTCCCATTTAAATATTCAATTTTCAGTGATCATTGAACATTAGATTTCACCTAATTTTCGATATTATTTTTCATGGATGTGATATTTTCCTAAAACATATATCATTTTTCTATATGATGCTTACTTTTAAATTTATTTTATTATCTATAGAAATATTGATAGATCTATATTAGTTATTCAATATAGATATTTTATAAGGCATATTTTCTATTAATTAAATTAATTAATTGATATATGAGGAATTCTTTGGACATACAGTGATGGATGGGGAATGAGATTTATATATCCCCAAGATGCATCAGCATGTTCTCATGAGAAAAACTAGTTTCATAAATTAAAAAGGTTTCTACCTATAGGTTTAAACTATCTTGTAAATTTTTTGACGGTATTGGTTCTCATGTGTCTCAGATATGACATCCAATAATTAAGAAATTACTTCATTAATATTCAATATTTATTATCCATGATATTTTCACAATGAAAATTTCTATGTATTTATTTAATTCTTAGTTTATTAATTAAATTTAAAATGTTTTCAATTTTTTACCTTTCGTATTTATTATGCCTTATCCAGTTTTTTAAATTGAACGCGTTTTAAATTATTTACTTTTCCATACTATTTATGCACTTCATTCTCAGTTTATTGATTAAATTTAACGTGTGTTCAGTTATTTACCTCTCCATAATTACTATTCTCATTGATTCATTATTTATTTTGATATACATAAACATTACTAAGTATTTTATCTCAACCTTATTTTATTTCCTTTGACCATGATTTCCTAAAGTGTACTAAGAAAGATATGAAAGGATATTCTAGATAGAATAAAGTTAACCATGAAAAAAATTATGTCATAATTTTTTTATTCAATTATAATAAAATACTAATTTATATATCTAGTTTTAAATGTCTACTAAACTGTTCAGTCCTTTGGGACATGATTTACTTGTATCTTATTCCAATGTAATGGTAGTAGACACCGAAACTAGAATTTTTGGGGATGGGGATCTAAAAGTAATGCTCTGAACACTAAAAATCAAATTAAATGTGTAAATAATATTAAAATGAATGAAAAAACTTGGTTTAGTATAATAAAGGATTCCCAAGATAAGGAAATTATGTTTCAAGCATCTTTTAGTTTCTCTCATATGCTAGACAATTAAGCACTTTATAAATATTACTAGGATGTTTCCAAGAGTCAATGTCAATAATATTTTCTAATTTTATATTAATATCACTCTCTATTGTGATATAAACCTATAAATACACCCACTAAGTATAAAATGAAACTATAATAACAAAGTGTTCCCCCCACTTAACATCTCTAAAACAAAGATTAAATTCTCAACATTATCTACCTATGACCTTAGATAGGTAAGGATATCACTTGTGTGTAACCAAAAAACTAGTATAAATAAGGTTCTAGTATTTGTTTCATTATAACTATGAACATATATATGATATTTTTCATAAAAAAAATCATAAACACACACTCAAAGTTACGATAAAATACCAATTTTTTTTTGTACATATACCTTTATACTGAACTCTCAAAAAATGACATGAATATAAAATTTTGGCCTTTTAGAACAAATAAAATTATATTTAATAATAAAAATACCATTGATCCTAGATAATTGAAAATATTTCATCACTTTCCCCTCAATAAATTAATGTAAACTGCACACAACCATAATCTATCATCTACCTTCTTAGTGAATGAAACTACTGAAACCCATGTCGACATGCTTGGACAAAAAATATTGAATAGAAAGAAATTTAAATTTTTTTATTTTCTATATGGATTCAATCATATTATAAATCATAGAGATTATAATCTTAACCATGTGAAAATCAATGATAAAATATACCTTAAAATATTGTGATAATATAAATACCTCGATTAAGAAAAAAATTATTAGATCTCAAACTACCTTGGAGTGATTGTTCATATAAAATAGTGTAATGAACAAAAAATATACTCATTAATGGAAAAGAAATACATTAGTGAACTATAAAATATGAAATTTATAGGATGTATCAATTATATATATATATACACACACTATTTGGTGTCTTTCATCACTCCTATAGTCGACTCTATTGAAAATAATTACTAAATTCTTCCAAAAAAATATTAGAAAATATAACATGGATAATATCATAAAAAATAATCAATAAGAGGGTAAGATACAATAAAAAATTATTATTTTAAATTACCAACTCATATAAAATAAAAACTAATAATTAATTCGAGATATCACCAAATAGCGTTGAAGATTTATGTCATTCAAAAGTAAATCCTAACTCTTGAACTTTGTTACCAACAACAAAATAATAGAACAACTCTATGTTTACCGTCACTATAGAAATAATATATATATATATATATAGTACATATGAAAATATTTGGTCCATCAGCCTTATATATATCATCTATCAATAGCAATTGGTGCCCTAATTATTATCTATTATTTCCTTACTTTTTACAAAAATGAAATAATTTAATCAAATCACGCTCTTTGTAGATGTGAAGATTTATTATTCTAAGCTATATAAAATCAATCCTATATCAAATATTTAAAATTATTATGGAATGGATATTAACATATAGGCCTCAATAGATAATTTTAAGGACTATCCATTATATAAGTACACTAAATCTTCCTCTAAATACCCTAAAAAGATGTTCATACCAAATTTTTGTGACCCCTAACCACATAGAAATAACATAAAAAACATATAATCATCTATATGCATAATAATTTCTTATAAAAATGTATAATATTGTATCGGTAACTTGTTCCCAAGATCTTGTTGGTCTTTCATCTACCTAGTAGAATAAAAGATGTAGATTCATTCTATATATATAATATTTATACAACTCCTTGAGTCATAATATGAACAAAAATATTTCTAATAAAGTAGAGTTTTTACTATATTTACTCTATATATATCCTTAAAGTATGTACTCAATATTAAGGTACCTTTCTAGTGGTAGGTATTTAGTTACAATGATTCCTCAAAATTATGTGAACTCAACTTCTCATCAATAATTATATCAAGTGAAAACAAAAATAAACTTATAAAACATGGGATAAAATCCAATAAATTATTATATTCCCGTCTAATGGATAACACCAAAAATCAACACATAAATAAAAAAGTAATAGATATCTACCTGCTCTTAAAATAATTTTAAATCTTAATCTAATGGAATACTTATTTATCACAATCCTTAATAATAAAACACTTCCATTGCATAGTTTCTTAAAAAAATAATCTTTTATTTATCCCAACATTATTATTAATTAGCATTATTACCAATCAAAAAGTGATCTCCTTCCTCATAACTCACTACTCTATCTACTGATTAGCTCTATCTGATCTTTAGAATCCCTTAGAAAAAAAAACACATTATCATCACATCCAATTACTCATATATAACATAGAAATACTCTTATACTCTATATAGAGAAAAAATTAGTTAATATTTGATTGATGAAACCTCTTCAAGCTCATGTCTCTAGTGAATAATTTCCAATTAAACCATATAAAGTTAAAATATTTATTAAAATTTAACCCAAGAATATGGTTTGAGGAAATATATAGTGACTCATATGTTGTAATTTACAACCTGGGAATGTTCATTGTATTTTCATAATACATAACAATCATGTACTGAATAAGACTATATGATACACATCCCAACATATAATAGTACCCATTTGATAGTACATTATCCTCTTATAATGAGTATAATATTGTATGGAAACGTTTTCATGATTACATTGGCCCTTTTCTTCGGTAAAATATTTTCTTATCCTATACCTCATAATAATTAAAAGTATACTGCAATATTACCAATGCAATTTAAATATTAATACATGAAACTACTTAAATATTATTTCTAAAATATTTATTTTTTTTAAAATGATATAGGTGTTTGATCGTTTATTAAAAACTATAAAAAACATTGGGAACAAATATGGTATGGGAAAACAAATAAAATTCCCAAAGCATAAAATTTAGACGCCTAACCTTTTTTAAACCTTTCACTTAATTTTTTTTATTCCTATAGAAATGAATTCCAGTAAAATATTCCTTATCTGTAACCGAGACCTATGGTTATACCCCTAATTGAAGGATGCTATTTAATCCTTTCTAGTAAGGTATCTGTATCAGTGCTTTTAGAGTTATAGGTACGAACCTACTGCTCCTTTATTTTTTCAGGAGAGATACCCCTTTCCATCAGAGTAATCATCCCCTCAACCTCTTTTGTTCCATCCCGGGGATGAGTATCATGGTGTTTTTTCTCTTCTTGAAGCATATTTGATGTACCGGGAATTTCATCCTTCATCTCATTGGAACAATCATATTTTTTTTCAGAAAAATGAGTAGATTTACCTTCATTTGATTGATCAAACACCACTTAAGAGTCAACCAGAGCCCTTGAATTTTATAAGAAACATGTTGAAAACCCTCATTATCCATAATGGATTTTGAATTAGCTTGGGCAAATTTATTAATCACTATAGAATTAGATTCTAAAATTTTCTTACCCTTTTGAGTACCTGAAGTAGCCACCCTTTCTTTTGAAAGTTGTTCATCAACCAATTTTTGGATATCTTCTTCATTAACTTTTTTCAACTAGAAATTCATCATAACTTCTTCCTTTTCTTTAAATATCATCATTGTTGACATTATCCTCTTCAGAGAAGATGGAATACCAAGTTTTATTCTTAGTCACAAAAGTAGAGGCATTCACAATAGATGAATTTCATCTTGCATCATTCAATGCAAACATTTTATCTAGTTCTAGTTCCAGTGGTATTGTATGTTGTCCAAAATTTTCCTAAAAAAAATCTAAGGTTTTACGGATAAAATCAAGGATATATCTTCATAATGGAGTGTAATTACCCCCAAATTAACTTGAAACACCATTGAAAACCAAATAGAAACCATATACCAGTGTAAATTCAAATAATCTTGTTCAAATAGATGATATTAATAGAGTCTGGAATAATGTACGTTATATTTAAAAAAATCAATTGAATACCATGAATAATAGAACATTGAGAAATAAATGAAAATTATTACAAAAAACTTCACAAGGGATGTTAGATAAAGACATAGGTCATTATTATACCTCCAACTAAAATATGCGTGTCCATTCAAATTACTTATAAAACCTATACTTCCATAGATAACTTTATTTGAATTTATTATAACTATAGTCTTCATATTATTAAAGAATCGAAATAAAATTTCATAGGTAAAAATAAAATTCTGTAAAAAATTAATCAGTATTTTCATCCTTGGATGGGTGACATTGTGAAAAATGTGAAAAAACAATTATATTGAAATAATGAGGAAAAATTAAACTAAATCATGAAATCTAACTTCAATCCAAGGTAAGGTTCTCAACCATTAACAATAATAAAAAATGTGTGATATATAAAATATAATTCATGAAAAAATAACCCTTAATATAATGGTACCCCAAAAACCAATTAATATTAGCTAGTAAATGATGATCCTAAGGTTTATTCACTAAATATTTAAAGACATATACATGTTGGTAAAAATTATTATAAAAAATACCCTTTTAGTTTCTAGATTATGTATTTAATGTTTGTTAACACTTACTCGTGAGTTGTATGTTTTTTTTTGGTACATTGAAACATTGATATCATTTATAAAATAAAGATAAGTAGAATGTATATAAAAAATCCCAAAAACATAACTATGAAACCAAAATGATGTATTATACCCTTATCAATATGTTAACTCAAGTATCTTCTCATAATCAATGATAATATAAGGAAATGAATCCCCAATATTTTAAATATTAGAAGGAGTATATGGAAAATGGGGATAAGGTAAATTTTAGTTAAATAAGAGGAATAAATTATCCTTGACTGAACATTAGAAGTTTAGAAATAACTAGGTTTAAAGGAACATCAATGTTAGGAAATATCACTCACCATTCTAAATATATTAGGAGTGAAAATAATTTTCAGAATATCAAATAAACAAGAAATGGAAAGGTCAATTATCTTTATAAAAACAAGAAGATAAATAATTAGGCAGTTATACCCAACGAGTATAATTGTTTCCCTATATTATAAAATCTGTATAGTGCTTTGTATGAATTCTTAAATCTTTCTCACTACTCTCCACCAAGGATTTTTGATCTTGATATTACACCTAAAGAGAATACATAATATCTCATATCCATATCCTCTATCATGTAAATAAACAATACTTTTATCAATAGTTATCCTACATGAACACATAAAAGAAATATCACATCATCTTGTAAGAATACAATAAGAAAATGATAATCACACTTATTAATTAAATAAATCTATATAAATATTCACCATAATAATTTATTTTCCATCACCCATTACAAAGTCATCACCCGTTATCAACTATTGAGTAAATTTTAAATGTATCACCTCATTTAATGGATGTATGATCGTCATTACTGAATAACATTGACAACTACTAGTCCCTATCAAACTGATATCATATAAAAAAATCATAATCACTAAATTAAAACCCATAAAAATCAAAACTAAACTATAGAATCACTAAACAAAGGGAAAGAATTAAATTTTTATGAGGGAAAATTGATCAAAACATATTTTTTTAAAAATAATTTACTTGATATTATAAAATATCTATCATATGAGATGTGAATAGAATTCCCAATGGTCCAAGTAATTGATAAAATTACATAGATACTAGATATGTTTATAGTAACCACTATGGTTTCTGATATTCTATTCATTACCAATGGGTACGCAATGTTTTTTTGGAATCAAGTGGGAGCTTAAAGAAAATATGGGGATTGACCTCGTATATGGTGGTACTCTATCAACAACTATATTAGATACCTAAAATCCATTAAATATTAATAGAACTTAAAACTACCTTTAATAAATAACATAAATTTATCCCAAACCATCAAAATTGTTTCGCCAAAAATATATATATTATATTTCATTGAGTTTATATCATATAATAAATTCAATAATCTATAGCTAATGAAACTATTTATAAATATTATAATTCAATGATAAATAAAAAAACATGGATTTTTTTGGAATTCTTATAGATTCAAATATAAAAAATTTTATAGCTATAATACAATCACTATAATGGTTATAAATAATATTTTATTATATTTATTGTAATAAAAAATATTTTTTAATTCATATATAATATTATTATTATTCATAAATTTATTAATTCCAAGAAAAATAGATATATTGAATTATCATGATCTAATATTTCTCCATCAATTCAATTATTCAATAATTGTTAAAACATTTCTCTTTAATAATTTTATTAAATTTTAGAAGAGTATTGTTAGAGGTGTATATGTATTCAAATTAAAAATTCAAGGGAAAAATTATCATAATAAATAAAATGGAAATAATAATTACCTACTTTAATAAATATTTTTGGGATTTTATTCTTAATTTAAATAGGTAGAATCTTCTAGGATATATATTCTAGTTGACATAAAGTATTATATAGTGATTATGAATAAATTAGAGGTTCCATATCACTTATATATACACTTTTATCAAAAATAACAACCCAATAAAATGTATATAAAATCACTTATCATAGAACATAAATAAAATGATACCATATAGTAAATACAGAATTATATAATCAATGATGTGGTTTATTATACAATATAATGTTATTTAATTAGTTTAAATAACTATTTTTCAACTATGGTTTATGATAAAAAATAATCATAAGATATAAAAAACTCTAAACATTGGATTTTACATGTTTCTATGTGGAATAAAGTAATGTATCAATGTTTATATAACTAGTTTACTCACATACAAACCATTATATATTGATTAATATCATGGTTTTAAAATATAATCAAATATTTAGAAGACTTTTTATTAAAATATGTTTATAAGGGATTTAGTAATATTTCCCCTACTCTACAAACTCTATGTATTTATATGATTTTTTATATATAGATGTTTTTATACTCTATAATATTATACATATTTAAACTTTTCATATATTTTGTTTTAAAAATATTATATATATATTAAAAAACTTTAATTATATCTAAATAATATAGAGATCCATATGTTTTTTACAATTCTTGATAAAATAATGTAGCAAAGAATTAACCATTTTATATGGACAGTAAACTCTTTATTTGAACTATTACATAACTAACACCATATTATTATATAATTCATCCTTCTTATTATACTAAAATATGTTTCTTAATATTAGAAAACTATTATATATACTAATGTATTCATGTTATTTTTAAAACATAGTGTATTAGAAGTTGATGTTATTGAAAATCAACTATATGAGATGAAATAAAGTTATTAAATTGGATATATATCTATGTCGTATTTATAAAATAATTATGTTGAATATACAACAAGTATCATAAATAGTGATAAGCATAAATGGTATTATTATTATATTATATTTTATGAACACTATATATAGTATCAAATATACGTTATATTTTAAACTCATTTCATTTACTGATCGTTGCGTTATTTTTCATAGTGACAACATTATTTACTAATGAATGTCTATTTAATTTTATCCTATATAAAATATTCCATATATAATTTATATAATTATATTTATTACATTTTTCACTTCCTTCACATTAAATAATATTGATTAGTTTAAGTTTAAAGGGTTTCTATGGATCAATAAACAATTATTCAATACAGTTGAAAACATTTGATACAACAAACCCCAATATCACTTTGATTGAAAGAGAAACTATTTAAACTAAAATTAATATCACGTGTACCATTCACTATAGATCATTTTTGCATAATTCATCAACCACACTTTTAATAGACACCCCTTAGAGGTATCTAATAGACTTTGTCAACCGTTATGTATCCATGGATTGACAAGAATCACCTATCAAATGGGAAGTTAACTTCTCTACACAGTTATATGCTAGAATATTATGGAATCAATAAATGGAGAAGAATATATATATGGGAATAATTTATTAGAAAATTCTTGTTAAGGGATCATGGACTATTATCATGTCTACTATCATATTTATACCTACTTTACGACACTCTTGAGATTTTTATAATTTAATCATACATTACATAACATATAAGAAACAAATTTGATAGTTTAAGAATTTATTATGTGAATTCACTCTAGATTATACCATAAAATTATTCATATAAAATATATACAATATTGATATCCAGAGTAGAAGATAAACTGAACTTAAAAAAACTAATTTTTTACCATTATTAGTTTTAGTGTGTTACATGATTCATATAATACAACTCTCCACAGGACACTACCATACATGAAGACAAAATCACACTTACAATAGGGTTATGGAATTGGCATGAAATCTCTATTTCATTACATAAAATGTACTCAAATCATACAATACGGTATAACATAATCTCATCATATATTCTTTAGGATTTAGGGAATATCTTTATCAATATACTAAATATATTAATTCCATATATACTTTGTTACATTTTATAATATAACATATCATACATAATAAATTTTGAAATGATATCCAAAAATTCATTTCAATATATTCAAATCACTTTGGAAAAATATCATCAACATCACCTTATATCCCATTATATGAAATACCATATAAATACCCATCTATAACCCCTTTTGGATAAACTATAAAATAATTTTAAATAATATCTCAAATTTCTATAAAATTATATCACCATTAATTCAACCAAAATGTGTAATCCTATAAGAATTTTTATTGATGAAGACAAATATGAATATCATAATTCATAAATATAATAAAAGAGTTTCCTTTAGCAAAACATTAGTGTTAATCAATCCACAAAGGCATCTGGTGTGATCTCCATAAAAAATTGTATATCAAAATCACTGTATACAAGTTTCATCATATGTAGACATGAATAATCATATAATAGATTTTTCTACGACATTGAGTGACCATGGAACATAGGGTATGTCAATCCAATATAGCCTCCTCATACATTATCCATTATTTGAGTATCTATTGACTAGCTTGATGAATACATTAGTTTTTGTTAATCTAAACGGATTATCACATCATAGACTATCTAACCCAAATTTATAAATAAACCACATGCACATTATCTATATATATCAAATCACTTTATCAATTTATCTTAATCAAGGGCCTATAGTCATGCATGTCAAATGAGAGGAAAATCCAATCTTTCTTAACCTCCAAAAGAAAACATGATAAGTAAAATACCAAATGAAAATTTTATTTTCTAAGAAAAAAGGAATTTATAATAAAATTACGAAATTATAAAGTTTCAAATGATAGTTATATCACCAAATTTTTTTTGATAATTCAATATGAAATACACATCACTTAAATACCAAGACACAATGTTTTACACTCTATATGGTATACATAGTCGGTAATCCAATGTAGAATAGAAATTTTAATCTTCATGAGCATATTCTATATCTCTCTACAAGAATATTACTAAGACTAACAATAAAATTTCATAAAAACATATAATACTCCATGGGGAATATCAGTTAGGAATAATTAGAAGGTCACAATTTGAGAGGAAAAATATTATTCCACATAACATAATATATTTATCCAATGTGAATTAATGATAAATAAAATAATTCATTTTTTATAACATGATTAATTTAATTTTCTTAAAATATTTTAAAAATATTAACAAAATAATACATAAGATATTATATAATCATGTCACATATGATAGACTTCCAGATCATCCTTATATTCATTGAAATTTTAGTGTTTTGTTAAACATAATACATATTTGTTTAACTCATGACTCATATATAGGGGACTAATTGATAAAATCCATCCCACTAAAATAATTTAGAGGATAACATATATAAATAAATCTAGTTTTAATAATGGTGGGAACTAATAATTGTATTCCTAAATTATAAGTTATTAATCAAGTATTCAAAATTCTATTATATAAAATCATCATATTTTATAATGTTAATTACTTATGTTGTCTATATAAAACTCTTTCTTTGTCTATCATAATTATCATACTTATAAACCATACTTTAAGATCTATCTATAGAATATATTTTTAACTATTGTAAACTTTTACAATGGTATTTTATCAACACACATTAAACAATTTAGGATATTAAGTGGCATTCACTTTGAAATTTTACTAGAATAATCCTTTATATGTTATTATTTAAATGTAACTAAGACCAATAATAACTCCAAAAACACTCTTAGAAACTATATTAGTTTAGAAATTCAATCTATTATATTCAGGAAATAAAACTTATTTACTTCATATAGATATTTTACAATATAATATTTATGTAACAAATATTGTATTTTATATTTGTAGATCATCATTCTAAAAAAAGGTTTTTATTTTTTAAAATATTCCACTAAATGTTGGTGGGATTAAATCTATGATGTTTTATCTAACATCTATAAAAACACCTTTTCATGGATATAACACTATTTATCCTTACCTTTATTTTCATGCATATTTTATATCTGAATGAATCCTAAAACATGTTTATTAAATCCATTATCTAATATTCTTCATATAAAAATGTTGTTAATAAATATTTATATTATTAAATAAGATAATTATGATAACTATACACACCCTTTACTAAGATCCATTTAATATTGATATTTGTTTCATTCCAATTCCATAATTTAACAACCAATTTACCTATAATTTAAATTAAAACAACATTATATATAAATTCCTTCATTTATTTTTAATCCTTATATATTTTAAATATTTATAAAATATAAATCATGAATCTTATAAATTTTAATATATAATGATTTCATTTCAATAACTCTGAAACTTGATATCGACTCTTCGTGATGTTTCTCAAACTCTTTTAGGTATCCTATAATATCCCATCACATATTGAAAATTTTATTCTTTTCTCAATAAATATTGGTTTCAATGATCAAGTCTATCTTTTAGAAAAATAAAATTTATTTAATTTGGAATAAATCATTTCTGTATTTTAATATCAACATAGTACCATAATCTACACATCACATACATAATCAACCTATTTATAATACTTTAAAAATATTGGATAATTTTTTTTAACTCATTCACATTATTAGAATATCTCTAATGGTAATTCTATAATGAATTCCATGGCTGGATAAATTCTTAATAGAAACTATCAGTATCTCATTTTCATTGATGTAAATATTCAAAATGAGTAAATGGGGGAAGTTTAAAGTTCCTCATGTAATTTTCCATCTGATTCCTTTAAAATAATATTTAATAATTCTATTCATATCATAAGAATAAATATTTAATTAATGTATAATTTCAATAGTTAGTTACATAATTAAGGGTTTTCTCTACAATAATAATTTTTCTCACTTAATTAAAAAAAATTATTATATTTATGAATCGATATTAGAATATGGAATCCAATAAGGTTATACTTTCTATATGATTTCTATAAAAATAATTTTAAATCATTGTGATACTGTTATATCATTAACAAATTATTTATTTGATGATAATAATATATTTATAGTAATTTACTATGAACTTTAATTAAAATTACACCCACTAAAATGATAACACATTTTAACAGTCATCATATTCATTAGTGGGACATGATCCATATTTAACTAATATTTAGATCTATATATATTTTTCACCAATAACTTATCTATATAGGCTGATAATAATTTCAATCATATTTTATTTGAAAATTTTATATTATAGTAGATAAGGTTTTATGATGATATTTTATATGGATTCACTCAACATTATTTATTTATTAACCTAATCCTATTAAGGTCTCCCAGTAAAGTGTAAAACAAATAAAATTCCCAAAAAGCGCACCTAATACGATAAGGGTCACCCATTACTTTGTTTTCTTACACAAGATAATCCCTGGGAACTTATATTTATCATGATATACCTGGTTCATGGATGAGGTCTTGAAAAGTGTTTGAATTAGAAAGAATATGACACTTAATATTTATAAAGGGGACTCAATCTCACCATATTATATCATGTATTCTTTTTTTTAATGTGTTAATTATTCTAATGATTTAGTCTAGAGTCATATTAATTTCCCAAAATCAATATGTTCAAACTATATTAACTTCTAACTGATTACAAAACTCATTATATGTATTAATAACCCAAATATCTACACATATCAAAATATATCATCTGCATAATGTACATGAAACCCTTTTATGTAATGACATAAAATCATATGAAATCATTAATCCAAATTAGAGCAATCATTGAGAAACAAATAGACAATACATACTTTTCTATACAAGGAATAATCCTCCATAATAGTGAGTAGTCTAACTTAATATCTCAATCTCAAAGGATAAATTACATAAGAAATACCTATAATAAATATCAATTATAACACCTAATATGTAAAACTATATATAAATGATTAATTTAACATAATAACTTAATATATTCCAATGTTATTTTAGAAAAAAAACTAAATTAATTATCATACGCAGAATGAAACTCTTTAAACTCATGTTTGGAAATTTATTGAAATAGTTTAACACTTTAATCTAAAGCATGAATTCATTTATAATATAATGAAAATATTCATCAATAATGCATGTAATAAAGTAAATAGATAAAAAATTCATATATTTAATATGATATAAAAAAATTATTAACTATTAATAAATAAACATATTATAAAAAATATTTATTTTTCCTCTGCATTATGAACATTAAATAATCAAATGAATATAATCACATTGTATTTACATCAAATATGAACTATTCATTTTTTTATATGGATTTTTACTTAATCATGCGATATTTAAAATATAGACATTATATATATATATGAACAATTAAAATATTCTTAAATATTTCCTTTTCACAAATTTAATATTATTTAAAACTTGATTCTATCAATTATAAGAGCCCCTTTTCATATGGTTTAAATAAATTCAAAAAAGAATACCATTAACTTGAACATTTTAAATTTAAAATTATTAATAATTCACTATTTATTATAAACTCCTTTATATTTTGACTTATTTCATTATTAATAAACATTTTAGAAATTACACTGATAATTTTTTTAAAAAAAATATTATATGAAAATTATATATCATTTCATAAAAGTTTAAAATTTATTTGAATATTAATATATTTTTATGAACTTTTATTTATTAAATTTTTGATAAAAACTTTATAATTAATTATAATTTTTTTAATTAACTGATTTATAGTCATTTCATAAATTACATAATTATCCAAAAAATAAATTTCTATATGAATTAAAAGTTATTTATAAACCATACAATCTAATTTTAAAAAGAAATTAAAAAGGTTGTATATATATATCATAATTTATAATATAATTTATATCCTAACACATGATTTGGGTCAAAACCCAAATTGTGCCCTATAATATGCATGTCATGACCTATTATTGAAAATACAACATTATGAATCATTTTAAATTATATCATTATGTTATATTTTATGTCATTCCTATCATAGCTTATGACAGGGACTAAAAAATACTAACCAACTTTGATGGGTGACTAGTAAAAGGTAAACCCTTTATGCCTAAGAAGTCCCCACTTATGGTATGTCGTTATATCATAAAGGAAATATGAAACTATATTTTTCATACTTCAAATAAAACCAATGTACCTTATTATAGGTCATATCGTACACTATGATATATCAAAAATTTAAGGACCACTATGCACCACCTATAATGAAATTGCATAACACATTAGGAAATAATATCACAACTTATGGTATTGAATATCATATAACCATCCAGAGTTCAATTTATATATTAATTTTTTATTATATCTAATGAAATAAGAAAATGAAATATAATTTCATCCTTTTAAAAGAATAATTTTTTGCATAATGAATCATAGTGAATATTTGATACAACTAAAATGGTTTCTAAGAATTGATTAACACCTAATCAATGAAGCATCAAACATTTTAACCCCAATTCACAATATAACCATTTCTGAAATTGAATCCATGTAAAACAAAATAAATAACATGTGTACCATTTACCATATTTATCCACCACATCAATAATAAACCACAAATTTGATAAAGACCCCTGAGAGGAAGCCAATAGGCTCCCTCATCTATGGTGTATCCATTAGATTACATAAATCACCTATTGAATGGGGAGGGCCCTGCTCCACACTCTGATATTCTAGTGTCACATTGAAGCTATGGAATGACAATATGAGATCTATAGGAAAGTTTGAGAGTTATGTCTTGGAAAATGATCTCACACCACTCTTATTGATACTACCAACTCTATATATGTTTTTGGACGCTCTAAGTTCTTTATAAAATTGAATCATATATTATAAAATATACGAGTTAATGATTAATTCCTCTATGAATTCATCATATTAAAAATCTTTAGAATATCCAATACGTTTCATTAAATGAAACATATACACTAATGATATCTAACCTATAACCCATGATTAATGTTAAAAAATAACATTCAACTACTATTCTTAGTCATAGTGTGTTATATGTATCATATAATACAACTCTCTTCATGACACTACCATATGAAGTGACTGAATCATATAGTATGATATTCTTCAAATGTTGGTACGAAATATCCATTACATGGATTACAATAAACCAAAATCAAACATTAAAATATAGTGTTAACTCTTCATATGTGTTTGAAGATTTATAAAATATCTACATAAGATTTAGGATAGTTTAAGAATAATTCCACCATTTCAACTGATCTAGGAAACAAAACATATCAAATAAAAACCTAATTATGGTTTGTTAAAATTTTTATGATCACATCACTAGAACTACACATTTGAATGTTATTTAATGTAAATTATTTCAGTTAATTATATTATGCATGATACAAATATAATAAACCATGGTGGACATTCATGAGATACATAAATTAAATGGTATGATCATTATAATTATTTATTTTTTACTAAGATGATATATATTCTAAATATGACATTGATCAAGTACAAAATATTCCAAATAAATAGGTTTATAATTAATTTTTTGACTAAGAATTATGTTATATAATATATATATGAATAAAATTATCTATCATCAATAATTTGGTTCTCATTTTGAAAATTGAGTGTGATGCTTTAAAATTTCATCTAACTGGTTCAAACCTTATCTAGTTTAAGAAAAAATCATATGTATGGGATATAAAAATATTGATAAAAATAAAAAAATGTGTTCTATCATATTTCACCATAAATATAAAACTAATATAGATATTATTAAAATTCATCAAATTATTATCGGTGAAATGGATTGTACACCATGGTATGTTATACAAACTGACCTAAAGACCCATCAGCCTAGGCATGAAACTGATTCCCAACAAGACTAATTATGTAGTCATGATCCTTATGGGATAGTGAAAAGAATCCATGTCACCAAATACAACCATTTAGAATAATTATTCCCAAAAATAAGAAAAATGACACAAGATATAAGAAAATAATGGGTAAATATTCCATAATAAAATCAAATAGTGGTTATGATACATAAAGATGCAAAACAAACCAATCCCAAAATACAAAATTTAGAAACAGAACCTAGATTAATCAAAATCAACTGTAACAGACCAACTGAGGTCAACCAAAACCGTACACCAAATACAACAATAACATGGTGAGTTAAAGCAATAAATTAGAACAAATCATCTATATAAAAAAACAATATATACAACCAAAGTACTATTCAGAAGAAAAAGATACAACCAAATCCATATATTCAAATAATAACCAGATAAACTAGAAATTATAAGTAATGAAATACCAACATGTCTTTATATGATGAAAATTAACCTCCAAAACAACCCGAACTGAAGGCAAAGAACAAAGGATAAGCTGATAAATGACATTATTCCCTTTCATTTACATGTATCCTATAACACAAAATCTAAAAAATTCTACGACAAAAAGTAGGGTGTGATAAAAAAACCTAGTAGGATACCACCAATGAGTCAATACAAGGTCTAATACCAAGAATGCAACAGTAATATATTTTAAAACAATGTCAATTTTATAAATCATTTTTTATAAATTCAATTCATTTATAAATAATTTTCCCTATTCTTTTCATAACATCCTTTCATATTCTCAAATCCAGATATATGAAAAGTATAAGTGACATAATAGGAAAGCATATACATGAATCAAGAGGTAATAAAGTAAACACATATTCATGAAACAACCTATCATGAAAAACTATGTAACAAAACCTCATATAAAAACATGTGACCAACAATCCATGATAAAAACCATCATGTGATAAAAATACATAAATGATACAACATCTTGTATTAGGACCTATACTATGGAAAATACATAATAGACACTCAAGATCCTAAACAAGCATAATGTTGGATCCAAACAATACTAAGTCATGTTGAAATCCATTAGTATCTAAAACTTTTACTTTATAGTGGTTCCACACACACTAAGGATACTCCTGTATATTTCTCAATTCACCAAATTTTCCTAATGTTCCAATTGTAAAAATACATTTAAAAAACATGCTCAAAATTTCATAAAATATTTTCAAATCCAAGACAGTCCTCTTCGTTGTTTAAAAACCCATTTTTAAATAAAAATAATCTATTTTCAAAGAAAACACCCTTTAAAAACATTTCTTTTCTATTAAATATTTTTAAACACATAATAATTCAAATAAATAAACAAACCAAATGAAATTATAAAGAACTAAAATAAATTCATTGAATTAATCCATTTTATATAAATACCAAACTCAAACTGGTATAAACCTATACGCCTTCGACAACGGTGACTGGAAGCCAAGAGATTTGCCTTAAAAAGACAAAGAGTGACAAGAAACATCAATGGATCCATAGAAAACACTATCCGATCAAGAATATGAAACCCATATAAAGCTAAAACAATAACTTATACCATTGTAAATAATATCTAGATGGAACACTTACCTGGAGAGGCTCACCGTAACAACCCTTATAATAGCATGATGAACGAAGTTATCCATAATGAGTATTGATCACCAAAATCACATAGGGTGAACTCTGGGTCGAGAGAGGGTGGATTCAAATTGAATGAAAAATTAACCACTCATACAACACCCTTAAATCACTATTCACAAGAATTACATAGTGTAAAATCCCATTACATGACATGTAATTCGCTAAGGATGAATACACTAAAAAATGCATCAGATTTTTATTAAAATATGATTCCATAAAATTACACAATGTGAACCAATTACATGTATTGTAAACCCCTCACACTGTGTATCTTTTTCACTGCATCTTCTCTAGAACCATTTGATATCATATAATCCCTTTACATGGCATGTAATTGACCAACAGATAGAAAACAATCCATTTTCTAGGAGAAAGAAACCTAAACACCCAGGTTATCCTCTAAACATTGGGAGAATACCTAAAATCCATTTAAAAATTTATACCAAGACACTATTAATTAAAATAAACATACATCCTGGAAATTTATATTATTTTCTATAGAAAAGTATCTTCATCCCGAAGAACCCCGAAGACACACCTAATCATACAAGATTAACAAATAATAGACATGAGAGTCCTTAAAAATGTAATGGGTTGTTAAAATTACCCCACCATAAAGATTTATACACCCAGAAGGACCTCTGATTCCTAAAATCCAAAAAATTGAAGTCCATTTATACTTCATCAATAATTCCCTCCCCCACCTCTCATGGATATACTGTCTGCACTACCATAGTACATAGACCGAACAATACCTTATCTCTGTGATCCATAATATGAATTGGATTATCAACCAAATTGGTGTTGGTTTGAAGATAAATATTCTCTCATCCAATCACATTTGAAGGATATTTTATATACCTCCTCAACTAGGAAACATCAAACACATTATAGATATATGTAAAACTAGACGACATGTCCAATTGATAGGCCATTTTCCCTTGTTATCCAATGATCTCAAAGGGTCCTGAAAAACTTGGTGATAACTTACCCAACATACCTAAATGATGATGTCAAAAGTGGGTTGAAACTATTATAAAGACAAGATCACCAACCTCAAACTCTATCAGCCTATGATGACAGTCTGTATAAGATTTTTAATGACTCTCTTCCAAGATCAATCTTATCCAAATCAACTAAACCATCTTTTTTATCTCCTAAATGAGACTCAGCCCAACTGGGGTCCACTCTCCCCACCATTCCTAACATAAGAGATATTTACATGGCTTTGCATACAAATCCTGAAAGGTATCTTTAACAACATGAAGTATTATAAATGATGTTTCTCTTTGTGATTTTAATTAAATGTCTTATTTTGTAATATGGTTATAGAAAACAAATAAACTTACTTAATTATATCTTTGGATTTAAAATACCATTAAATAATTTTACCAATGTTAATATAGTTTTTAAACAGTGATCATATGATTAATATAAATATATGGCTTTAACAAATCCAATTGGCACAGATAAAGGAAGTGATGGCCTCATCCAATACAATTGTACCCTATGAAGCGCATTTATTGGAGGTTCCAAGGGAGATAAGATCACTAGGATTTTCCCTTGATTAATACCAATATGATATCCAATAACTTAAGCATGAGAAAAACCATTTACAGGAGAAGTTCAACCACATCCAGACCACGACCCAAACCATGTTTTCCAAATAACCCCATGAAAGTATCACCGTCACGCACCATAATCTTAGGAAGTATGCCAGTGTAATAAAGGAATATTTTTCAAAACTTTAATAATATGAATATTTATATTGTATATAATAATTAATTTCTTTTCATTTTTATTGTTACTTTATAAATTATTTTGATTCAATTAAACACAATTTTATTTTTTTGGTAATATTCAAATTTAATTAAGGGATTTATTTATCTGAGTTAATGTATTTTTTAAGTAAATAGTATTTTAATAAATTTTTATTTTTATTATTTTTTATTAATTATAAATGGTCATATAATCTTTATGAATTGAAATATACTTTTTATAAGGGTTTAAAAAAAATTATTTTAAAAAACCGAACAATTTTCAATAAATGTAAAATATTATTTTAAAAGTAAAAATTCACTTATTTAAAAAATTATTTAGATAAAATTAATATTATTTTTGGAATTAGAACATCAAAATTATCTAACAATGATTTTTTTTTTAATTTTATGAGATAATCAATTTTTTGGGGAAAAAATAAATACCATATAAATATATGGTGTGTTTTATGACATCATAATGACCAAAAAATGATGTAATAAATAATATAATGGATATCCTTGTACAAATACATGTTTTAAAATTAAAATAATGTGATTTTAAGTTTAATTTATTAATTTTATTAAGGCTTTATTAATCCTTTATAACATTTAATATATTTTAGAGTTTTAAATTCATTTGTTTAGAAGTGTGACTCACCTCCACATAAGAGAAGGAATTATTTTAAATATTTCATCCCTTTTCCTAATATAATAATGAAAAACTCTCAACCTTTGAAAAAAATATGGGAAAGTTTATGTTATAAAATATTTTATTTTGTAGAGTCATAACCTAAATATTAAAGAAATATCTATCTTTTCCAATATAAAACCACCCAAGATTTCACTTCTATTAACTAAAAATCCTTGGATAACGGACTTAATCTACCTTATTCTCTCTAGAATCCTCTTAAGGTTCACTCAATCTCTCAAGAATACCATTTCAAGCTTTTTGTGTCATACTCTTAAAGTAAGGGATCCTCTCTTTCTCACTTTTATTCAAGAATCTACTCTATGTTATATCATATTATTTTTCATTCCTAATGATGAAGAACATTTTAAAACATCCCAAATAATTCCCTTATGATGTATAAATTATGAGATATCCCTTTCTCTCTCATTAATTCCTCCAAAGAGCACCTGTTACCGTGCCGAAATTTTAGAAGGTTTATTTCCTTTCACCTCTTTATCCAAGTTTCTCTATCTTGTTATGACTTTTTATTTTCAATTACTAATTATGGGGTATGTTTTCACACCTCCCCCATACAACAATTATTATTTTTAAATTATGAGATTCACATTTATCTCTCATTAAACCCTCCCATGTACACCCGTTACCATGACGAAATTTCACAAGCATTCTATCCTTTCTCCTTTATTCAAGATTATTTATTATTGTATGACTTCTTATTATAAATCTATATATATGGAAATATACTCCCATATACCTATTAATATCCACTTCATGTCTAAATGATGAGATACCCATTTTTCTCTCATCATCCTATGTTATGAATTTTTAAGTGATGTCATTATGCAGCCGAATTTTTAATGAAATTTTCCATGCCAAACCAATGGTGTAGTGAATGCCATACCCATTTACTATCAAGAGTGTTCACTTTTATGAACATATACATTTCTATTATAGTTGATCATGGAATAAATTATGATGATTAATGAATTAATGTTTTATGATCTATGTGGAACACTTAAGAAAAAAAATGAAATGAAATTGACGAGTGTGACCAAAATTATATAGTGTTCCAATGCATTGGGTTCTATTTAGTATCATGATACATCATTTTGGGATATGTATGTACCCGATTACTTTATAAGACTTTTTCCACCATGAATACTTGGCAGTTTATCCATGACTTATGATGTAGTGTTTTAAGTTGTTGGCACATTTCCCATTTTATGATTATCATGCTATATCATGCCTTTTTATTTGTGTTCTGTTATACCTCATTGATATTCCTTATATAACCTGTATTATTATATTTATTTTATTCCATGTTTATTCCCTTACTAGGATTTATGGATCACCCCTTTCTTATATATTTCCCTAGGTAATTAAATATAGTTTTAAGCTCAAGCATGTTAAAGGAGTTTTCAATAAAGATATTGTAACTCATGTTTAGAGTTATAATGCAATGTACCTAATGTACAAAGGCACTAGACTTCTCGATATTTTGGATTGTATTATGTAACGACCTGAAATTTTGAATAATATTTTTTTCCTAAAAATTTATTTCTTACTATGTCATAATCAATAAAAAATATATAATTATAAATGAAATGTGACCATTATGTTTTGACCATTATATGACAATTGGTCAATATGACCATTAAAAACAATAATAATTTTTAATTTTATAATTTATTTTACAATAGAAATAATAATGGATAATTAATGCAGAAAGAAGAGTCGATGGCCTAATTTGTAGACTTAGGTCGTACGAATCCCATATTTTGTAGCTTGGGAAGAAGGTAGAATCATTGGGCTTTGCTACAGAAAAAGAATGAGCTAAGCTTCAAGAAGTTAAGCATGAATGTAATCACCTACAAAATAATTTCAAGTTGATAGAAATCACTACTCAGAAAATGTTATCCGAGCCGCCTAATGATTCTATCACTATTTCATACCTTACTATTATGTCATATTCATGTGTTATAAGAGGACTTGTAATGAGGACTTAGTTACTTTGTGTGATCCTTTTGTAAAAATAAAATTGTTATATCTTATTATGGTAAAATAACCATTATTTTTTAATTTCAAATATAAAAATAAATATAGGATGAATTTATAGTTTTTTTCTAATAAGATTCATATTATTAATGAATATTGAGAAAAAATATTTTTTTAAAAGATTTTTCATAATTTAAATAATTAATAATGTGTAATTATATTAAAAAAAATGAACATATACTATTGTGATCAGTAAGAAATTTAGAGTCTGATAAGATCAAATTATTTTTTGGTGAATAATAAATTATGAATAGTAATATTACCCTTATTAATAGTAATATTACCAATGGAATAGTAACCTCACTAAATTAAGTATACATATAGGAATCTGGAATGGTAATGAGATATAATTGTATAAGTAAATAACTGTTTTATAAATTATTAGTTAAGTATTAGTATTCTTTTCAGTTAAATAGTGATTTTACTTAAAAATTAAATTTATCATATTTAGAAAATTATTTTCATAAAATGGTGTTTATTTTTTAATTCATAACATTTATATTAGGTTAGGTTAAATTAATGAGATTCTTATAAAATGTTTTGTTTTTTGTGAATAGTAAAAATTCGGTTTTTGAGTTTCGTTGTGTTTTATGACATCATAATGATGTAATATTTAATTTAAATGATAGTTAACTCATTTGGATAAAATATTATATGAGGTGTCCTAATTTTATAAAAACATGGACAAATACCATGGGCAAGCCCATGGTTTTGCAAATACCACTGATGAGGTGTCCTTAAAAATAAATAAAATACTCCCTCTCTGTTACTATAAGTAACAAGCCATTAATTCTTTTTATTTCATTAAAAATTCATTGACCTATATGATATGATATTTATACCTCCCAATTAGTCCTAAAAATGTTTCTAGAAGCCCTGAAAGTCCAGATCTTAGAGTTTTAGAAGTTACTCTTCAAGGTATTAGAATTCTCAACTTCTCTTTTTTCCATTCAAGATCTCTTCTATGTTGAATATCATTCATGTTTCCATACCATGTTTTTATTTACAAGTTATTATGTTATTATACTATATTATGAGTCTTTTATGAATGGTTTACCCCTTTACCCTATCTTTTTAATGTTTTCTAAATCCATGTTGCATAGTTGTTATGCTGCAGAATTTTCATCTCAAAATCCCTCTCTTTTTTTCTCAATAAATTCTATTATTTTATTTATTTTAATACCAAAACCTATTTAATTTCCATGGGTATTAATAAATACATAAAAATTATATGTTTTATTTTATAATTGACAAACATAAACCCCACATTCCATTTCCATGGGTTATAAATGACATAATGATCATTTTTAAGAACTTTTTAAAACGTCATGATTGTGATATGAAACACATTTGTTTTATTTTCATTGGGTTATTTATTAAATTTTTGATTATGATATATGTGGATCACATGAAAATAAATACATATTAAAGGTTTTCCCTGATATCTCTCTAATGAATTGGGTAAAGAAATTAATCTCCAAAGATGGCGAGTTTTATGATACCTTGGTGAATAACCTTAGTAATTTTTATGACACATTGGGGATGAACCTTGGTGATATGCTTATGAATGCCTAAATTAAATGTTGTAGCCAAATTTTAAAGATATTACTCTAGTTATTATTATTATTATATGTATATTCTCATTCCTTTATGATATTTCCTCATATTCTTATTGTATTCTCTCAAGTTCACATGTAAACTATTTTCCCTATTTTCCCTTATTTGGCCTTATGCTCACCCTTTCATTTGATGTATGTCCCTAGGTTTTGAGATACAGTAATTATATATAGGATTAAAATTTAAATAATCTTTTCAATAGGATTAAAATAATTTTATATGTTTTCATATATTATTTATCTTTTTCCCAAGACACTAGAATTTAAAGATCCCTTACTTGTAAAATGTAAGGAAAAATTATGTAATAAAACGGTGGGATGATATAGTTGGTATCAAAGTATAGTTTAGTTATTTGTGGAAATTAGGATATGATAACCTCATTAATTACCCTATATAAAATTTTAAATATAGGAAAACTTCTTGTTATTTTGGTGAAATGTTATGTAATTGGTTTCCGAACAAATAAATCCCTATCTAGATAAGAACAAGTGGATGTGGCTCTAGCATAGATGTATCTTGGTGTAAAACCCAAAAACGCTTCTTTGAGCTAGACTCAAATAGAAACTGGTGCATGAAAATGGTACTTTCTGAACTCTTGGTTAGACACTCCCAGGTGATATGTTTGGTTTTTTGTGAATCATTATAGAATATTTATAGAAAAATGCAATTTTTGATAAAGAATGACATGTTTAAGAAAGAAGTTTTAAGACATAAAAATCATTTATAGATAAAATATTCATAAATGAAATAAATTTTTCACTAAGGTTTTATTCTTTTAGAAAATGGAGGGAAATAATAGGAACCATGCAAATTGTGACTACAATGGGCCATGTGCTGATAGACCTCCTATGGAAGTCGGAAATAAAAATTTCATGAGAATGATGAACCAAATAACTCAAGTTATGGAAAATAACTTGAATAAAGCTAAGATACCAATTTCACTATGAAGGGAATAAATTAATGTTGAGTATGTTATGCATCAAATACCACCAAACATTAGTGGATCTACCAACCCATTGATAGCTGAATACTGGATCAAATCTATCAAAAAATATTTTTTCTATGATCTAATATTTAGAACAAGATAAGGTCACCCTGGTTGTTTACTACTTAAAGGGAGAAGCTTATCACTGGTGGATAATAATGAAAAACAAGAGACCAAGAGTGGAGGTTGAATCTATAGAGTGGGAAGAGTTCATAGGTATCTTCTTCAATAAGTATTTCCCTCATTCGATGAGAACAAAAATAGAGAAGGAGTTTATTGAACTAAATTAGAAGGAGAATGAATCTATTGGATGCTATGAGATAAACCTAAAAAGGCTTTCTCATTACACCTAAAGATTTTTCATTTATCCTAATGGGAAGGTTTATAGATTCTATGGTGGTTTAAGACCTCATCTGCGGAAGAATCTAGCCAACTGAGACTATGATAGCCATGAGGTGATCATGCAGAGTGCTATGAAAGTCAAACTGGAGTTCGGTGAGACACAGTAGTATCATAAATCCAATTAAAAGAATAGAAAAATAGAGCCAAGCATAGGAAGGATATTTTTATAGGTAAGAGTAGGTAAGAAATTGAAACTTCCCACGTGTAATAAGTGTTGGAAGAAGCATTCATGGGAACTACTTACTCGGGAGAGGGAAGTGATACAAGTGTGAAGGGATGGACATATAGTGCAGAATTATTGTAGTGGGGTGAAGCCTCAACTTCCCCAAAATAATGAAAAAAGGAAGATGGTGCATTCCCTACCTCAAGTCCAATTATTAACGTCTGGACAACTTGGGATCTTTTCCAATCACTGTCCAAGTCTGAGGGCGGTGGATGAGAATCACCAACAGCCTTAGCAAAGGCTAAGAAAGAAAGTTCATGCTTTTTCTATCATAAAAAATGATGTTGAAGCTTCAATTAATGTGGTGGAAGGTAATCAGGTTGTTATCTCAAAGCTATAAAATATTTGTTTTTTGATTTTGGTTCTATTCATTCTTTTATTTCCTCCCGATTTTCAAAGAATTTAGAATCAAAACCTAAAATCATAAAACTAGAATTATCAGTCAAGACTCCTAGTGGAATTATCCCATCATCATCAATGTTTAAAACTCTAGTATTTACTTTAGTGAGAACAATCTTATCCCAAATATAGTAGTCATTCCCATGTAGGAATTTTACATTATACCATGGATGGACTTCCTCTCAAGGTATAATGCTAAGATAAAATGCATAAAAAGGAAATCTCTGTAATATTAAAAGGACAACCTATATGATATTTGTCTAGAATCACATCCTATAGCCTTATATATGAAGTTTATTGGTGATGAAAAAGAAGGAAATGAGTGTATAAGGATAGAAAATGTCTCAATATTCCATGAATACATTGATGTATTTTCTGAGGAGTTACCCAGACCTCCCCTAGAAAGAGAGGTAGAGTTCTCCATTGAACTCATACTTAGATATCATCTAATATAAAAAACCCCTTATAGGATGGAAAATGTAGAGTTGGAGGAATTAAAGAAGAAAATTTAATATCCTTTGGAGAAAGTGTTTATTCGATCGAGTGTGTCTCCTTGGGGTGAACCTGTTATATTTTTATATAAGAAGGATGGGTCAATGTAGATTTGCAATGATTATATGGAACTAAATGAGATTATAGTGAAGAAAAAATACCCTCATCCAAGAATTGATGACTTATTTTACCAACTTCATGGGGATCAATTATTCTCTAGGATTGATCTTTGATCTGGTTATCATAGATTGAGGGTGAAGAAAGAAGATATTCCCAAAACCGCCTTCCGATCAAGAAATGATAATTATGATTTTGTTGTTATTCCCTTCGGACCGACTAATGCACTTGATATTTTTATATATTTGATTAATAGAGTTTTTAAGAACTACATTGATAATTTTGTGGCAGTTTTTATTGATGATATTATGATATATTCTAAAATTAATGAGGAGTATGAGGATCATCTAAGGGTTACTTTTCAAACTCTATGGAAGGATATGATTTTTGGAAAGTTCTGCAAGTGTGAGTTTTAATTACAAAAATTTACTTTCTTGGAGCACATTGTAACCAATGAAAGAATCACAATTGACCCTACAATGAAAAAGGTTGTAGAGGAGTGGCCTTAAACTGCAAAAATTGAGATTTGTAGTTTCCTTGGATTAGTGGGATATTATAGGAGGTTTGTGAAAAACTTTTCAGAACTTTCTAATCCACTAACCTAGTTAACAAGAAAGGGGTTAAGTTCATATAGAAAAATGAGTGTTAGGAAAGTTTCCAAGAGCTGAAGAAGAGATTGGTTACTACAACAATGATAAATCTTCCCTCAAGAGGAGAAGGATTCATTATTTTTAGTGATTCATCTTTAAAATGGCTTAGGTGCATCCTTATGAAAAATGACTAGGTGATTTCTTATGCATCTCGACAATTAAAGACTCGTGATCAGAACTATTATCTTCATGATCTTGAGATGGATGTGGTTTTTTTTCCTCTAAAGATATGGAGGCGCTATCTTTATGGTGTGGAGTGTGATATATACACATACCATCAATGATTGAAGTATATTTTCACACAAAAGTAATCGAACATGAGACAGAGGAGATGGTTATAATTTCTTAAAGACTATGATTGTTCAATTCATTATCATCCAAGAAGAGAAAACAAAGTCGCTGATGCATTAAGTAGGAATGAAACTATTGTTCTGTCCATGATGAGGATCCAAGGATATCCCATCATCAAAGACCTATTGAAATTGGACATGGGGTTTTTAAGGGAAAGTACGTCATCAACAATATCCCAAATTATTTCTCAAACTTCATTACTATAGAATATCATGAAATAAAATAAAGAAGATCCTTTGTTACAGAAGAAGTTTGAGTCTATGAATGATGAAAAGATTCCTAAGTTCAATATTGATCAAGAAGGTTTACTGAAATTTCATACAAGACTATTTGTTTCATCTATTCCGAAAATAAAAAGGAGATGATGGATGAATCTCATATCTCTACTTTCTATATAGATCATGGAAGCATGAAAATGTATAGGGACCCTCATGATCATTTTTAGTGGGATAATATGAAATGGGATATTTCTTACTACATTAGATGGTGCCTTGTATGTCCAAAAGTGAAGGCATATCAACAAATTTCTAAAGGGGTATTACAACCACTACCCATACCAACATGGAAGTGGGACAATATAAATATGGGATTTGTCACTAGTATCCTAATAACATCCAAAGGAAACAATGCGATATGGGTTATGGTGGACCATCTCCCCAAGACTGCCCATTTTATATCTATTTGGGATTATTTTTCTCTTGATCATCTTACTAGGATTTACGTGAACGAAGTGGTAAGGCTGAATGGGGTTCCACTTTCTTCCATATTAGATCATGATTCAAGGTTCACATCAAAATTATGTAGAAGTATTCAACATGATCTGTGTACCTAATTGAATTTTAGTACGGCCTATCACCCCAAAACTGAGGTCCAATATAAAAGGACTACTAAAACACTTAAGGAAATGCTGAGAATATGATTAGTGGAATTTAAAGGTGGATGGGATCAACATCTCCCATTAGTTGATTTCTCATACAACAATAGCTTCGAATCGACAATTCAAATGGAACCCTATGAAGATATGTATAGGAAGTGATGTAGAAAGCCTACTTGTTGGGATAAAGCTAGTGAGAGAAAGCTTCTTAGTCCTAATCCTGTTCAATATATGACAGAAAATGTTCATGTGGTCCAACAACACATTAAGGCTGCTCAGATTTGGAAAAAGAGCTACGACGAGAACCATAGAAGGTATTTAGAGTTTGATTTTGGTGACAAGGTATTTATTCGAATTTTATCTTGAATTAGATTCATGAGGTTTGGGAAGAAATGGAAGATCATACCTAGGTACACTGGCCCCTATGAAATCCTTGATTGCGTAGGAGCAGTGGCATATCAGATTTCACTTCCTCCAAATATATAACAAGTTCATGACATCTTCCACATATCCCTCTTGAGAAAGTACATACCTGACCCTTAAAAAATACTAAATTCAGAGGTTGTACAAATGGAACATGACCTCTCTTATGAGGATCAGTAGGTGGATATCTTGGATCGTATAGATAAGGTTCTACGAAATAGGACTACCCACTTTATTAATGTGTTGTGGAGAAACCAAAAATACGTAGAAGCGACGTGGGAACCAGAAGAGTCTATGAGGCAGAAGTACCCACACATTTTCTCTTCTGAGGGTATGAGTTGAAATTTTGGGGATGAAATTCCTTAAGTGGGGAAGAATGTAATGACCCAAAATTTTGAATAATATTTTGTTTCTTGAAAATTTATTTCTTACTATGTCATAATCAATAAAAAATTTATAAGTATAATGAAATGTTACCATCAGGTTTTCATCGTTATATGACCATTGGTCAATATTACCATTGGAAACAATAATAAATTTTAACATTATAATTGTGGTTTAAAATAGAGATAATAATCGATAATTAATGCAGAAAGAAGAGTCGATGGCCTCATCTAGTATACTTGGTCCGTACAAAGCCCATCTGTTATAGATTTGGAAGGAGGAAACATCACTACGCTTTTCTCTAGACCAATCCCAATCCAAGATTCAACATATTAAGATTGAACATAATTTTCTACGAAATAAGTTCAAGTTCATAGAAATCACCACTCGGGAAATTTTTTCCGAGCCTCCCTAAGATTCTATCACCATTACACACCGTACTCTTAGGTCCTTTGTAGGTGTTATAAGGGGCTATGTAATGAGTCGTTAGATACTTTGTGTAATCCTTTTGTATAAATAAAATTTTTATTTTATATTATGGTAAAATAATAATTTTTTAATTTCAGATGTCAAAATAAATATTGGATGAATTTTTAATTTTTTTCTAAAAAGATTCATATTATTGATGAATATTGAAAAAAATAGTATTTTAAAATATTTTTTATAATTTAAATAATTAATAATGGGAGATGATTTAAAAAAACTGACATAACTGTTGTGATCCATAAAAAATTTAGAGTCTGATAAGATCAACTTAATTTTTAGCGAATAATAAATTATGAATAGTAATATTACCCATATGAATAATAGTATAACTAGTGGAATAGTAACCTTAATTAAGTAAGTATTAATATAATTTATGATTCTTGAATGGTAATGTGATATAATAGTATAAGTAAATAAATATTTTAAAAATTATTAGTTAAGTATTAGTATTTTTCAGGTAAATAGTTATTTTACTTAAAAATTAAATTTCTCATATTTATAAAATTACATTCAAAAAATGGAATACATTTTTTAATTAAAAACATTGATATTAGTTTCGGGTGAATTTATGATATTTTTTAAAAATGTTTTGTCTTTCAGTAAATAGTAAAAATACAATTTTGAGTTTTTAGTGTGATTTATGAAATCATAATGATGTAGTATGTAATTTAAAATGATGGTAGATTAATGTAGATTAAAATATTATATGATGTGTCTCAAGTGGCCAAAACCATGGGAAAATACCATGGGCAAGGCCATGGCTTCTCAGATACCACTAATGAGGTGTCCTTGAAAATTAATAAAAAAACTCTCTCTCTTTTACTATAAATAGGAAGACATTCATTCATTTTATTTCGTTAAAAATTAATTAAACTCAATGATATGATATTTTTACCTCCATATGAGTCCTCCCAAAGTTTCCCTAATCTCTTAAGGTCCTGATCCAAGAGTTTTAGAAGTTACTCTTCAAGGTAAGGGAATTCTTAATTTCCCTTTTTTCCATTCATGTTCTCTTCTATGTGGAATGTATTTCAAGATTCCATAACATGTTCTTATTTAAATTTTATTCTATTTATATACTATATTATGAGTCTTTTATGAATGGGTGACCCTTGTACCATCTTTTTTTAATGTTTTCAAAACCATGTTGCATAGTCTCTATGTTGGAGAATTTTCGTCCCAAAATCTCTCTCTTTTTTCTCAATAAATTATCTTATTTTATTTATGTGAATACCCAAACCAATTTAATTTTTAGGGGTATTCAAAAATACATAAAAATTATATATTTTATTCTGGAATTTACATACATAAAATCCCCATTCCCTTTCTGTGGGTTATAAATGACATAATGATCATGTTTTTAAACACTTTTTGAAACATCATGATTTTGATATGAAACCAATTTATTTTATTCTATTTAATTTATTTATGAAATGTTTTATTAGGATATATGTGGATCGCATAAAAATAAATACATGTTAATGGTTCCCCTTTATAGTGCTCTAATGCAATGGGTAATGAAATTAATATCTAGAGATGAAAAGTTTTATGATACCATGGTGAATAACCATGGTAATTTTTATGATACCTTGGGAATGGACCTTGGTGATATGATTATGAATGTATAAATTAAATGTTTTATCCACATATTCAATGTATAATTCAATTTATTATTATCATGATATGTATCTTTTCACACCTTTATGATATTTCCTCATGTTCTTATTGTATTATCACAAGTTCACATGTAAAATATTTTACCTATTTTTTCTTACTAGGACTTATGATCACCCTTTAATTTGATATATGTCCCTAAGTTATAATATTTAGTAAGTGTACATAGGATTAACATTTAAAGAATCATATAAAGAGTACTAAAATAATGTTATATGATTTTATGTATTATGTACCTTTTTTCGAAGACACTAGACTTTAAAGATCCTCTATTTGTAAAATGTAATAAAAAGTTGTGTAATTAAAAGGCATGATGATATATATTAAGTGTAATTTTATGTAATTAAATCATGAATTAATGTTAAATATTTATAAGGGTTGTTATAGTGTCTATCCTAATCAAAGCCTGATAACTATTGTTATAGGAAAACTTGACCATAGGAAAATGATTTTCCCAAGATCCTCAAAAATCTAGCACACAAGCTCAGAACATATCCTCAGAAACCTAGATAGTCCTCTCTATTTTTCAATCCATAAAATATGTTATGACATGATCAATCTAATTTGGTAACCCATCATCTCTTTCAAACCTTTCTTGAACCTAGATGTGATCCTAGAGTCCCTGTTAGATAAAACCATTAAGGGAACCCCATGAAGTATCACAATATCTCACACATACAAGTCCTCAATATACTCAACTTCCTTCAACACCTTGAAAGGTATAAAATTATCCCATTTCATGAGTTGATAAATAATCCCCAAAATCACATCCTTCCTACAAGGAGTATGTGGCAACCAAATGAAAAATTTCATGTAAATATCATCCCACTTCTATATTGGAATGGGTAAGGGATACATTAAACCTATAGGTATCTAGTGTTATACATTGATTATATGACAAGTAAGACATCACGATACATAGTCTAAAATAAAAAAAAACTCATCCCTAAAAAACAATACTAATGTCTCAAGTCCTGATACATCTTGGTATCCCCATGGTGCACAGACCAACAAGACTGGTTTCCACTATATAATAACTCATGCCTTAGGGAAAATGAAACAACCGAAATACTATAGAGCCACAAAGGACAACTAAGATACTGAAACCACCAACCTAAGGTAACCCCACCATAAATTATTTCACTAAATAATTTATACTAAATGTTTTCCACCTTCTCAAGATGGACTCTCTCATGAAGAGTCTATCCATATTTCTTCAAATCCATGAATAGATGTATAAAAAAATTTTCCACTCCCATTCTCCTCTCAGAAAAAATCATCAAAGACTATTGGTTAATTGATTCCTCCCTGGCTTGTGTCTATAATTTTTGGCTCAATGCATAGATAACCACATTTACATTCCAATGGGTGTATGCAATAGTAAAATATAAAGTATGAAGATACTCAACCTGATATCTCCATTGCATGTTAAGATCCCTCTGCATAAAAATATATTTTAGTCTTTTATAGTCTAAATATAGTATAAACCTCTCCCTAAAAAAATAGTGATGGCACATTTTGAGTGCTTGCATAAACAATGCCAAATCAGGATCATGGGTAGGTTAGTTCTTCTCGTGAGGGTGTAACTGGCTTAAGATATATTTTACAATTTTTTTCCCATTTATCAAGAAACATTCGAATCCCATACAAGATGATTTATAGAAAATGTCATAACCCAAACCCAGTTTCTGAAGAATCAAAATTGGTACTGAATGAAACCTCATCTTCATCTCCTCGAAAGATATCTTAACATTTTCATTCCACTCAAAATTTACACCCTTAAGGGTTAAATTATTCATTGAAGATGTGGTCTTGTGAAATCTTGAACAAACCGCCTATAGTAACCGTCCAATCCCAATAATATCCAAATCTAAAACACATTTTTGGGATGTTCCGAGTACAAAACTGCATATATCTTTTTAGTATCCACTAAGACACCCCTCTCAGATGTCAAATGATGTATAAATTTCACTTCATGGATCCAAAACTCACATTTGTAAATCACACGAAATAGATTATGTTTCTTCAAGGTTCAAAGAACAATATACAGATGTCCTAGTGCACCTGATCAGTCTTGTAGTACACAAAAATATCATCAATGAACACAAAAAATAGTACAATAACTAATAAAAAATACAGTTCATCAAATCCATAAACACCATATGGGATTTAATAAGACCAAATGGCATAACTAGAAACTCATAATATCAATACCAAATTCTGAATGATGTCTTAAGTATATCCTCTTCGTAAAACATACAACTAGTACTGCTCTAACCACAAGTCAATCTTTGAAAACTAATATACCCCTCTAAGATGGTAAAAAAGGCCATAAATCCTAAGAAAATGGTATTTTTTCTTAACAGTCACCTAATTAACTTCTGATAGTCAATAAAGAGATTCAAGATCTTGTATTCCTTATTAGAAAATAGGGAAGGTTAATCCCATAGTGACACTCTAGGATTCATAAATAATTTAGTATCTAGGTCTTCAATATGGATATTAAGTTCCACCAACTCAGTAAGTTTCATTCGATAAGATGGAATTGAAATATGAATAATACCAAAGAACTATTCAATAGTAAAACCAACCTATATCAAGGGAATTAAACTAGAAAAATCATCCAAAAAGACCTTGGTCACAAACTTTCCACTACAAGAATTCGACCCAACAAACAATATTCAACCACATCATTAAAAATATCTAAAAACTGACACAATATTACCCTAGAATAAGGAACAATAGGCCCTTACCTTTCCAATATAGAGTCCTACTTAACCTAAAAGATATGAGTTAACCCATCATTAAATAAGAACTATACCCATTAGTGATAACAATATATTTGTAAATTAACATTTATCATCCAATCCATACTAATTATCAGGTTGAAGATGTCAGGATCAAGCACCAAGAAGTCCCATTCTACCACAAAGATGGCTATCATCACCCAACTTATGGGAAACTTAAAACCTTTTTCAAACATCTTTCCCAAAGGCATGTAATGATCCAAAAATAAAGTAATAGGTCTATAACCTAAGACTAATACATCAAAAAACATTTATGATATTAAATAATGAGAAGCACTTGTATGAAACAAAGATAGCACCATAAATGATAAAATAAACACTGCACCAAAAACAGTAGCTAGCCCTGCTTCAGATTCCTCTTGTGCATACTCAATCACATAAAGTAATCTGGTCTTAGACACATGAATATCTCATTTGTCCAATGTATTTGATCCACCAAACTTAGAAGCATTAGAGAAAACCTATGAACCCTTATCGATAGTGGATATTTCCTTAGAGCCTTAGGAAATCCTTTCACATAAACTCTTAAGATGGCCTGATAATCTGCAATGACAACATGTACTAGGAGATTATTATAGTTAGGTCTCATATAACCAGACTTCCCCCACTTAAAGAATAAAACCTGATGCTATCCTGATGGATTCGTTAAAACTAGTCCTAAAAAGAATGGACCAACCTTTCTTTTCCTTTTCTAGCTAGAATATACTCTATAGATAACAAATTCATGAACTAAAACTCCACCCAACCTTTTATTCATAGATATGTTTACCTAAGACAAATATTCTTTGTAAACTACCTCCAAAAAGGTCATATGTCACATGATAATAAACATCATCCTATTATCAGGCCTCTATCCTAAGTCAAACATCTGATCCTTTAGCTGATCATTAGTGATAAGATCATGTTCCATATTCCATATCTCATAAAATGGGTAGAATACAACAAAATAGTATGACCCCTGCTCCATGGTTAGAATGTACTAGTTATTTTCTACACGTAACATCTAAGTATAAAATAGATGAATAAAAATTTTATTAAAAGAAGCTAGGGTAATGTCCTCATGCAACTTTATATTCCTAATGTAGTTCCACTATCTCCTTCCGGGTCCCTCGAGCACGTATGTGGGAAAACCGACCTTTGATTATTTAGAAATCTTCAAAAAACTAAAGAACCTATCAATATTTTCAAGATACTCATCATATTCATATGGTCATTTTTCACCCTGGAAAATGATGTATATTTCTTAGTAAACTTAGATCCATGATGCACCACACATCTTTGGTTTTTGACACCCACTTGTCTTAGAGTCTAAATAGTGAGGATTACTACTTCAATAAAAGAAGGGTCGACTAGACGATTAACCTAAAGAACCTATCTCATAGCTTCTTATCATATATTTAGAAGATATATTCTTAGATGATTGTCTAATAAAAAAATTAAAATAACCAATTATCTCATGAACTCATTCCAAAAAACATAGAACCACTTCTGTAATTCAAATAAATTCTTTAAATCAAAAATAATTTAAATAAATTAAGAATTTTTATAAAAAAACATTTAAAGGAGGAACATCTCTATTTGAACAAACTTCCCATATATTTTATTCAACATACCCCAAAATCTATGTCTCAAACCTAGTAAAAGTCCCTGACCACCCATTAGAACTCTGATTTAGTAAAAAAGTGAGTTGGGTAGGCCCTTTTTCCATACTTACTATCATAATTCCAAAATTCCTAGCTCTTGTATACCCAAGAAATAGAACAAAACTCATCCAGTGTTAAAACAAATCAAGTTGAACCTTCAATTTGATAAAAATTATAATAGAACAACCTAGGTCCACCAAATCGTACAACCGAGCTAGCCCTCACAAGGTGAGGTGAAGAAATAAAACAGAACAAGTCTTGTATATAACAAAATAAGACATACGACTATTGTACTATGCAAAAGAAAAAGATACATCCAAATCTTACAATCCAATCCAAACTGACTAAACTCGAAAGTATGAATAATTAATGTCTAAATAGACTCCATGTGACCCATAGTCACTTCCAATCTAACCAGAATCAAGTGAAATGACCAAAGGAGAAGCTGACATGCTATAATATTCTCTTCCCTTTACCCATGATCTGCATTACAACATCTAAAAATTACTAAAGGGAAAAAGTAAGGTGTGATAACAATCCCAATAGGATACCAACATTGAGTCTATACAAGGTCTAATATACAGATTTCAACTATTATAGATTAAAAAAACTATTTTACAAATCATTTTTCATAAATTCAATTCATTGGTAAATAATTTTCCCTTTGGTTTTCATAAAATAATTTTATATTCACAAAACTAGAAATATAAAATGTAGAAGTGATATAAGAGGAAAGAATACCCATATATCAAAATGTAATAATGTAAACACATATCCATTAAATAACCTATCATGTAAATCTATCTGATACAACCTCATCAAAAACCCCGTGAGAAAAAAACCATGATAAAAAACATCATACAATAAAAATATGTAAATAAAAAAGCACCTCATATTGGGACCTAACATATGGAAAAATACATACTAGACACTCAATTTCCTAAACAAGATTAACACTGGATTAAACCAATATTGAGTCATTCCATAGTTCATCGATATCCAAAAAGGTTACCTCCTAGTGGTTCTACACAAACAAAGTCTACTAGTGTGTATTTATTCATATACCCAAGGTTCCTAATGTGTCAATTGTCAAAATACATTTCAAAAAAATTCTCACAATTTTATAAAAAAAATTCAAAGACAATCCATCCTATATCAGTGTTTGAAAAACCATTTCTAAATCAAGAAAATATATTTTCAAATCAAAACCCCTTTAAAAATATTTTTCATTCCAATATATCATTTGAAAAAATATCACTTCAAAGAAATGAAAAGCCTAAAAAAATTATAAAGAACTAAAATAAAATCATCAAATTAACCCATTGTATAGAAACACCAACCTAAAACTTATATAAACATATCCCCCTTTGAAAAAGGTGACTGGAAACCAATAGACCGACCTTCGAAATACATGGCACAACAAGAAACTGTGAAGGATCTATAGGAAAGACTATTAGAATGATAATATAAAACCTATACTTATCCAAAAAAATAGACATGACTAAAGGAAATAAGAACAAGAATGAATAATTACCTAGACAGAAAAATCATAAAAACCCTGACGATCGATCTCCAAATAAAGAGACTCAAAGGGCGAGGAGATATCAAAAATTACTTAGGGTGAGATCTAGGTTGGGAGATGGAGTCAGTAGGTTCATTAAAACATTAACCACCCTAAAACCACCTTTAAAACACTTTTCATGGAAATTAAATGGTGTTTAATCCCATAACACTTCGTGTAATCCACCAAGGCTAAATATTCTTAAAAATTATCCACATTTTTATTGTAATATGATTATCAACCATTACATGATGTGATCCAATTACACGAAGTGTAAAACCCTCATGAGGTGTATTTAGTAAATTAAATCTTACCAAAAAACATAAAATAGTGTGAAATCCCTTTAAATGGTGTTTAATCACTTAGTAGATAGGAAAAAAACTATTTTCTAGAAGAAAAAATACCTAAACACCAGGGACATCTTCTGAACATGGTGAGTACCCATCAAGGCCCTAAACACACTTATATCAAGACTACATTAACTAAAATAAAAAATCCTATACTATTAGATCATTTTAACTAGAAAAGGCCTTCTTTCCTTGAAAATCCCATAAATGAACCCAATCAAGGATGATAAAAGAAAGCATGAATAAGGGAGTACCTGAAAATTGTAACAGGGTGTTACACCAACACTCGATAACTTAATGTGTTTTGTGGGAACAATCCCAATATCTCAACCCCAGATGGCAAAGACAAGAAAAATAATATACATGCTTCCAAATTGTGATTCCATTCCATTTTTGGCATTAGATAAAACAAGTTCAATACACACCCAAACATATGTGCAGGGTGTGAGAAAACATTCCCTATAGAATCCCACCAGGTATTCAATGTGTATAATTTTTCTAAATAATCAAAATATTCTTATTTTAGAAGAAAACAAGGAATGATATATAATTTTACAAAATTTTAAAAAAAACATAGAAATATACCATTTTAAATTGTCTATAAACATTTACATATAAAACAAATTTCAAGGATCCTTAAAAAACCACACATCATTTTCAATGCATGGATTATAAATCCATTTAAAAACCAAAGGACAATTGAAATTATCCTTATGATAATATATGCCTGATCTATCAAGGTTTCTCATATAATCATCAATAATTACTAGTTCCTAATAAATATTTCCCCAATATACCCTCTAAATGATAAATGGAATTGTTAATGTGTAATATCCCCCTATGATTTTGTGTAAACATTTCCATGGAACTTATGTTAAATGAGCATACGAATACCCTGATTAGTAAGTCCCCCTAGAAATTACTAAAAACATTTCCTTCATAACCCCCAAATTAGTACCCTAGGAACTCATTTCATGAATAATTCAAAACATTTTCAAAGGCTATAGAAAGTTTTAACAATTAATCCAAAATTCCTTTCACAAATCAAAAATACGCTTTGAAAACCATTTTATCCAATGAAACCAATAGTGATTTGAAATAACACATTGATTATCAAATAAAAGGTTGAAATTTTTTTATTGAAAACCTCCAAATTTTTTTTTAATAAATTATATACCATTACAATATAAATATAGAAGACATGTTTTTAAATGATAAAGAATCCATAGTTCTTAAGAAAAAATTAGATAAATCCACCACATTAACATGCCAAATTCCAATAATTCCATGGTATTCGAATGCCAAAAGAAAAAGAGGGTGATAAGAAATGATATAGAATACTAAACCATTAATTCCCAACTATTTATCTCTAATTAATTTCTAGAATAATGTAAATGAGAGAAAACACTTTCCTCATAATTTCTTGAAGAACACACAATGATAATCAAAGATATGGACAATAACACCCAATTCAATGACGGACCTATAATAAAACGAAATAGATCATGTATATAAACATAAATTTTCCATAAAAAACAAAAAATATAATTTTTTTCCATGAGATAAGTGTAGATCCATAAGATCAATTAATAATGACAAGGAATTGGAATATACCTTTGAAAATATAGATCCAACATCTAAGGATCCATCAAGATAAAACACTATAAGGAAGGGAATATCAAAAATCACTAAGTGGATTCTCCTAGGGAGAGATAATATTGCATTATAAGATAAATAATGTGATTTATAGGTGTTTAGGTTATTAAAATAAGAATTAAAATTAATTAATTCACATTGCATGGTTTGGCCGCACAATTTGTAAAATCGTGCATCAATCGTGGTCCCTTTCACGAGATACTAAAGAAGACACTTGGTTTTATAAACCATGCATCAACCATGTGAAATACCTATGTATTGTTTTGAATATTTTGAGAATAAATACACATATTCTCAACTATCCATACTCCCAAACCCATACAGTTCCCTATAATTCTAAAACAAGTTTCATGATTTCCTAGGATGGATCGCCCTGTTTACCAAAACTGTATTCCTGACTATGAAAAAATACCATGAAACAATAAAAACTATAGAATATAACCCAAAACGACCCATGAAAATATTTAAATAATATAAATTCAAAAAAATAACCTGAATCTGATGTCGGGATGTGATAATTCATCCCACTATATCACTTTCTTCCCCCATAATAATAAGTCACAGAAGGTTGTTATAGAAATAGATGAATCCATTAATACCTTATCAATATTTTCTTCTCACAAATATCATGATAATTTTTTCCATACTACCATATCCTTCAAACCAATGGAATAGAAAATACAAACATGAAGTTTTTTAGGGAATCCATAACCTACACTGGTTCCTGAACTACAGACACATACATTTCTAGGGAACGTTCTTCCCATTTTAAGACATGAGAAAGGTCAGGATAATATTTATTAAGATGAGACATATGAATATATAAATAAAATTGTATGGTTATGCCAACTAATAGGATTCATTCCTAATTTACTAAATAATCTGAAAAGGTCCAATATATATCAGATATAACTTACCCTTTTCCCAAAATGATAGTGACCTAACCGAGATGATTATTTTAAGAAAAGATGGTTACAAACTGATAATTCTAAAATAATGATGTCAATTGTCCATGTATGACTTATTTTTTACATTAATCCATGACCAAATGTCAACATATAAACACAATATTTATCAATGTGACTTGTTTAATTCTACGCCCCATAATAAAATCCTCAATCATCTCCAACAAACATAAAGAAGATATACAAGGGAAATAATATAAATATTTTAAACGATCCATTTAAATTTACTATTGATAATTATTATTATAAAAAATACACATGTTCCTAATTAATATCCTAATATCCTCTAAAACTGAGAACAAAATCACAGAGTTTATCCTCCATGATCTTAATAGAACAATCCATTTAGCCTCCTGTTTGAGGATGGTAAACCATACTCAATACTACCTATGTCCTCATATTCCTTATATACCATTTTATAATTTTAATTTAAACCAAAGATCCTTATCTAGAATAAAAATATATGGAATACCATAAAACATTACAATTACCCACATGTATAGATTCCTAAAATCCTTGAAATTAATGGTATCCAAGATTTTAATAAAGTGTGTCAACTTATTCACCTAATAAATCACCACAAGTAATATTTCTTCCCTTAAAAAGTTTGTGGTAATTTGATAATGAAATCTGGGGATAGTCTTTCCCATTTTCAAACTAGAATAAGGAGAGGCTAAATGTAACACCCCAAGGTTTTGAAAATAAATATTGAATGCATGAAACACTTAGTCCCTACAAATTTTTTTTTTTATAATATATTCATTAAACACAACTTTTCCTCTACTAGGATTTGAATTTCAAAAAACGGTCATCCAGAGTTGTGATTAATAAGTCATTTGGAGTGTGATAGAACCATCTTGATTATTGGTGATTAGTAACATACCCTTATAAATTGTAATATGAATAGCAATATGACCCTTATGAATAGTAAATAATGATATTATTTTATTTTCTTATTTTTATAAGATAATGAGATCTTAATTAAAATTTCAATGTGATATAAAACTAATTATACATTTAAAATTGTTATTTTTTGAATTAACTATGATTTTTTTAAAAATTAAATTAATAATATTTAAAAAATTATTATTGAAAATTTGAGTTCATTTTTTAATTCTACATGTAAAAAAATGGTTAGGCTGAATTTTTTGGATTTTTCTGAAATTCTTGAATTTTTGATGAATAGTGAAATAAGGTAAAATATCGTATATACAAATTATCAGTTAAATACACTATTTATGACATCATGAGTGATTCAAGGCCAATTGGTTCGAACTAAAATGCACTTATTACTATTATTTGTCACATGAAACAACACTATTGGTTGTATTGAAAGAAATTATAAAATAATGAATAAAATATTCATAATTCACTCCTCTCCTCCACTATAAAACCCCCCTCACTCACTCTTCTCTTCACTCCTATAAGAATTGAAGCTACTAAATGTTCTTTATAAATACCCTTACCTAGTCACTCCCCATGTAAATGAAGCTATTTTACTTTCCAAAAGACTAAAAACCCTTCCCTTAAAGAGATTCTCAAGGAGGTGGATTCAAGAGGTAAATTCACATTTTATTTCTTTTATTTTTATTTCAAGTTCCTTCCTATTGTTATCCTATACTCACATAATCTGTCCAAATGAACATGATAACTCTATTATAGTCTATATACTATATTTATATCATGTTAATGGAATAACCATCATCAATATTCTTACTCTCTCTCTCTTTTATTTTATAAACGAAATCATCGTCCGTGAGGTTCCAATTTACAACCTTCGGGGACAATGAAGTTTCATTCTTCAATTTTTCTTTAATTAATGGTAATGAAACCATTTTTATGGTTAAAAAAACTATAATACATGTATAATAACTTATTTAATATTGAATAACCACTATATGTACATAACATTAAATCAAATGACCAAACTAGTACCTAATAATCAAATACTTAAAAAATAATCTAAGTGATTATAATTAATATTTCATCTAATGATTCATCCTCATTCAATGTAACCAAATTATATAAATTACCATTAACACTTATGGTAGTTCATAAATAATATGTAAATTCAATTTTAGAGATTTACATCCATTCGACATAAACTCTATTATATAAAACAAGTGGACCGATTATGAATATCAAGAAAACGAACACTCTGGATCGACGAAATTCAATCTTATAACTAATAAACAAGGACATAATGGTCTTAATAAAATCATGATAAACTAAATAAATGTCTAATTGGTTTTGAATTAAGTTATTAATAAGTCTAATTTCATATTCCAGGACCTTAAGTTCAAGAGTGGAACACATTCAGACTTAAGGTAAGGGTTTTCCACCTGAACCTCCATTTTCATTCGGGTTACTTTTATTGTCTAATTACCGTAATAAAATTATAATTTTTTATTAATTACTCCTAAAAAATTCTTTGTGAGTGTCCTATATATTTTTACCAACCATAATTCTTCCTTGTTTTATGGGTAGTTACACATTTTAAAAGGAACATTAAAAATTATTTCCAAAATATAGGCCTAATTCAGGAAAATTTCTCAAATTCATACATATTTTCAAGAAAACTCTATAATATCATTTTGGAAACCATTATATTTACAAAATAAATAATTTTATTTTTAAAATACTATCTTACTTCATTTATGGTTTTATAAAAATACTTTTCCAAAATAACTCTTCTTTTCAAAGTAAAATGGTATTTATCTCAAGAATTGTTCGATGATTTTATAAGAGTATATTCATATTTTTCAACACTATTGTTTATTATTATTAATTATATATATATAATATTTAATTGAACATTTTATGATTAGTTTTATTGTATATTTTCTATCCTAAAACCATTCACTTTTTTACTTCAAATGGATAGTGTTTATTTTTAATGTTTGGGAAAAGTTATTTACATGTCATATGTTAGTTTAAATATGAATGTATATGTTGATTATATTTAGTACCAATAATATGAGGAAATAATTGAAACTATTATGTGATGGGTGGGGACTTCTATATCCCCTCGATGCATCGGTAGGTCTCATGAGACAAATAGATGTGGAATTGGCCAAGGCCTTTCCCATTTTGAGATATGGTTTTGGTCGCGGCCTTAATCTTTTTTAGACATCTTGGACGAGCCCTTGATGGTATGTTTCAGAAAGTCTAGAATATGCACTTACCTAATTATAAATCCAGTAATTCAATTTTAATGTTGTTATTCAACTATTATAATACCCATGATTATGTTTTATTATGGAATTTTTTACTCAACTCATATTTCTTCCATAACATGTTCATGTATTTTATTTGTAAAAGAATGTGTTTACAATTATTCACCATGCCTAATGTTTATGTTTATGTTATATTCCTCTATATTTATTTATCTTACTGAGTGTCTGAGCTCACCCCTTTCATATGTTTCATTTTCCCAGGATATGAAGAAGTAAATTATGAGTGACTTGCATACATAATCTAGGATGCATGGATGTTTCTAATGAAATAAATTAGTGTTGTTTTACTTTAAAGATGTAATGATGAACTGATATATATATCTTGTTTCTAAAATCTACTAAACTAATTGGTCCTTAAAGATGCATATTCCTTGTTTATATTCAAATGTAATAAAATAAGGCACCGACTCTGGGAAACTGGGATCGGGTCCTTATAGTTGGTATCAAAAAAAGTTTAGTAGATAACTTGGAAACTAGATTTAGAAAATCTAGATTAGGGAAAAAATACCTAAGATAGTCTTTGAAAATAAACATACAAGGACATCCTGGTATTTTGGTAAGGAATATGTTATGTGGATATTTATAGAAAATTCATCCCTATCTGGATACTACCAGTGCACGTGGTTATGGAACAAATGTACCTAGGAGTGAAAACTTTGACAAGAAGTTTCAGGTTTGACCCGAGGTATCCTGGTACATGAAAATGGGATTTACTACACACCTGGATTGACACTCCTAAGAGATATGCCTAGGATAATTCACATTTTCTTTACAAGCCATTATGAAAGATTTAAATGTAAATTTTTATTCAAAGAAACCATTTTTATGATTATGGGGTTAGGCATGCGTAGGATTTCAATTTATTCTAAGTATTTTGAAAAGTTAAGATTATACATTATGATTTATAACTTAATATATTGTATGACATTATATAGAAATATCACCTAGTGGAATAAATGGAAACCACATAAACACGCGTATTCCATTTAGGGATTTCCCTTCGATGCAAGATAATGTTGTTGGACCTAGAGTTGCAACTGGTGCGGAGAAACCTATAACTACACTGAGACAACTTACTCAGGTTATGAATAATAACCTTACCTATATAGAGCATCTAGATCCACCATATATAGGAGCTTTGTTAGATCGTTTTATGTGAAAACAACCTCTATAATTCAATGAGACTACAAACCCATTTATAAATGAGAAGTGGATAAGTTCCCTAGAGAAGATATTTCTCGCTTTGGGGTGTAACGAAAGAGAGAAGGTCATAATGGAAGATTATCATCTATTGGGAGATGTAGATAAGTGGTGGTCTTTAAAGACCCGGAAATCCAATGGAAAGTTTTTTCTTAAATACTTGTGAATTTTATGAGTCCGTAGTTTCTGACGGCGCTTGATTCCGAGCTCCGGTGTGTCTGAAATCAATTTTTGAAGTTTTGTTCGTGTACGTTCAGTAAACATATGTGTGGGATTTTATATCTTTTGAACCGATGCTCGGAATTGAAATCTGAGGGCACCGATGAACTCGCAGCACCAATATTCACTTAAGGGGACCTTTACCGCAGTTTTGTTTTATACAGGTTGGAAGTTATTTTTGGGGGTTTCTAATTTAAATAAATAAAAATATGATTAACATATTTTTATATAGGTGGTGGATAAATCCACCAAAGGGAAGTTGAAATTGGGGCCCACCCCCCACATGACCTCCCATGGGTGGATAATGTGTTGTGGGGCCCACACTAACATCAACTCTTCAACTCCCCCTTTAAACCCTTCGAACCCCCCATTGATGTGGGTTAAACCCTCCACCTTCCACCTCCCTTTTTTATTTTTAAAACTATCCACCTTCCTCCTATCATTAAGTGTGTCAACCATCTAATTAATAAATTGAACTTATTCCATTTAATTAATTCTATATTTTAAAATCTTTTGAAAAGCTTGTCAAAAATAAAATAATAGGAGAGAATATTATTTTAGTTTGGGTGTGGAACTTTGAGAAGAATTAGAAGGAAATCTTGGAGAAATAATATTCTCTCGATGAAGAACGTCATTCTTCAATGAAGAATGCTCCACGTCTCAAAGAACATGAAGCAACACCTTCTACCTTCTTCAACCGGAGCAAGGAAGGGAAGAACTGTTGTCCACTACACTAACGGTGTCAACTCGACTCGACTACACCGGGCTCTACTCCTTTCGACGTAGACAGAATGATGTCTGTCTTCCACAACATTAGTTTTTTTTTTCGACTCGTCAACTGTCAATGACAATCGAGGTAGGGTTTTGAATTCGAGTTTCAATTCCTTTCTTTTAAGTTCTTATTTTACCTTGGATAAAAAAAAACCACAGATCAACCCCAGAACATGTCGATCCATAGAACTAATGTTGATTGCGGGATGGGTTAGATATTAAGCTGGGGTTTTTCTCTGGTTCAATTATATGCTGGATTACTGTTTGAGCATCTAACGCGGAGGTCACATGCTAACAAACAAGTTCGGACCCTCCACCAATTCGTTCTTGATGCGCGATTTGATGAGCGACGGGTGAACGGAATGGAAACTCTGATTTGAGGCAATCACAGTGAAGAAAAAGATCTGAGAAGACCGTAGGAACAGACAATAGGAAAAAAGGACCACCAGAACGACTTCGGTGGCCCGCGGAGAAGTGCGGCGCTGCGGGTCGCTGGGGCGATGACGGTGGAGCGGAACCTGCAACCACGGTTTCCGGGAAGGATGGGCGGCGCCAGCTGGTGCCGCCGTTATGGGACACCGGGGGGACACTCCTCTCCCCCCCCACCACCCCGCATTGCGTGCCTTTCACGTAACGCGCTCGGCCAGCCCGGCCGCCTGCCGCGCGGACCGGACCGCCTACCGCGCGGGGACGAACGCCCTCGCACGGGCTGGGCCGTAGCCGCCGGGCCAGGCCACATCCACTAGGCCAGGCCACACCTTACTGGGAAGTACCTAGATCCGGGTCAGGTCGACCCACTTCGGGTTGACCCAGGGCAGGTTGGGCCGGGTCGGACCAGACCCATACCCCCCTCTTCGGACCACTTTTGGTTTTTCACCCATAACATGAGCTACAGACCTCCGATATATACACCTTCTATCGTGTATGATTCCTTGGATCAAGATGGTCATTTTATTATATCACACTCAAGGTTTTGGTGAAGTTTGGGTACGGCCGGGTTGGTTCGAAACCGAAACCAACCGGGCCCTCGGAGCAGAAACGCTTATAACTTAATGACCGAACGTCCGATTGACGTGTTTTCAACTAAGTTGGATTCCTTTTGATGAGATTTTACTTTTGGAATAATACATATAGGATTCAGATGAGGTTGGAGTATGGCCAGGTTGGATTGTACCCAAAATCCAACCGTCCCCTTGGAACGAAAATGCCAATAACTCTTAGACCGGGCGTCTGATTGACGCACCGTCTGTCGCGTTGGGTTCCTTATGATGAGACAGAACTACGGGATACATCAACTCAGGAATTCATGATATTTTATGTATCAAAACTTGACTCGAGGAGTGGACCCTTCCGAAATTGAGTGTGCTGTGTGCGGGAACCCTAGGGCTAGCTGCGACTGAGATGACAGAATCCTCCGTGGGTTCGACAACGATGACTACCGTACCAAAATCCTACGTGGGTTCGACAGTGGCGACTTCTATACCAGGATCCTTTGTGTATTCGACAACAGTGACTTCTATACCAGGATTCTACGTGGGTTCGACAGCGATGACTAGTGTACCAAAATCCCACGTGGGTTCGACAGTGACGACTTCTGTACCAGGATCCTCCGTGGGTTCGACAGCAGTGACTTCTGTACCAGGATCCTACGTGGGTTCGACAGCGATGACTACTATACCGGAATCCTATGTGGGTTCGACAGTGAGGACTTCTATGCCAGGATCCTATGTGGTTTCGACAACGCTGATATTGTTCCAGGATCCTACGTGGGTTCGACAGAGGTGATGATTCAGAGGCTACATCTAATCATCTCTACCCCTCTTCGTGAGTTCTATACCTGTGTGAGCTGAGACATGTCTTTCAACCATTAACAACGTGGTGATTGAATTTACTTCCTTTGTGTAATGGTTTGTGCTTGGGATCGAGAGTTGGAGTCGGACTGTGAATGATAACTTAGGTATATGTATAGACATATACCTAAGTAGGGTTGGTTGTTACTTCGTGATTGTATCTTTCTACTGCGGTTTATCCTTTGTGAATTTTGTAAGACCTTGAGGGTCTCAGGGTCCCTACTGATTATTGTTATACTCACCCCTGCACGGGCTATGCCTGCACCTCGTTTTGTTGGACTCAGATGACGAGTAGCATTGACCGAGTCAGAGTTTACATGGATTGGATGGTACCCGGAGGTGGACCTCACGAAGAGTCGGTACCCGGAGGAGACAGACAGACGTGGAGCACTGAGGAGGTTATCTATACCTACCCTTATGGTAGAATCTGTGGTGGACGATCCATGATCTTTTAGGCACCTTCCATCTATTTTTCTTTTTAGTTATAACTTTTTGTCATTCCCTTGTACTTTACTGTTGGGTTTGTATTTCTGGCCCTTGTACTTTCCAGCAATTCTTATGTATTTAGTTTTTACTTAGAGTTTGCTTCTTCTTGTTCTCTGGTTCTGTTTTTTTGCAGTTATAAAGGAAATTCCTTCCCAGTTTATGGATTTACTCCTTTGGTGCTAGTCGCCAGACCCTAGCCTATGGAAGGCAGGCTTTGGGTAGTTACGAAACATGCCCCAGGGGACAGGTCGTGACAAATTGGCATCAAAGGAGTCGGTTCTACCGCAGAACTTGGACTCTGATTCTTTTAACAGCAACAGTGTTAAGTGTTTTGGGTGTGGTTATCAGTTTAGGGAAACCAGTGTTGGTGCGGAAAACGATGTATCCATACACTAGGACTCTGACTTCTGAACTCCGACTCAGTGGATGAAAACACTGATTGCGTGTGTTTTTTCTTGAAAAAAAAAGTTTTCTTCATGATTACTTTGTTTCATCTCACCAGGTATATTTTTTTGACTATGGATTACCTGTTTCTTTTTAGGATGGCGCCATGAAGGCAGTCAGCTAGGGTTCCGAGTTTTGTACGAGATGGTAGCCCACCAAGCGACGAGGCCTTGGTGCAGGGCCCCATCACAGTAGAGGTAACAATGGTACCACTACCTGTTGGGTCAACTATACCACCAGATCTAGTAGCAGATATTGAACACCGCCTGAGTGCATTGCACGAGTTCCAACACCATAGACCACCCAGGTTCTGGGGAGAGATGAACCCACAGGCAGCTGAGGATTGGATGGAGGATGTTGTGAGAGTTTTCATATTGGTAGGGACACCCGCCGACCTCATGTTGATCCTTGCAGCGAGTCTCCTGCAGGAAGAAGTAGGAAGATGGTGGAGCCTGATGCTCCAGGTGCATGATGAGGCATCAATACTCTAGATAGACTTTGAGAGCCTGTTCCGGGCAGAGTTTGTACCAGCCACCCTTCGTGCGGTACAGATTCATGAGTTACTTCATCTGTAGCAGGGCAGCATGACAGTAGCTTAGTACTCAATGAGATTTACCAACCTCTCGCGCTACTCCAAGGATATGGTACATGACCCATTCTTCAGGGCCCGAACCCTTGAGCAGGGACTCAGTTATGAGATCAGGGCTTCAATGATCTCCCTCAACATCCCGAGGCAGATAGGGGTATTGGAGAGAGCCCTCCTAGTGGAGAGTTTCCTTGCTAAGAAGTCTCCAGCAGCGAGACCCACCAGTAGTCGACATGCACTAGAGTCTTCTGCAGGTGGAAGTAGAAAGATGTTGCAGAGGTCCAAGCAGACCAGACCATCAAGTGGGCGACCCCAGGATATAGGTTTGGTTGTACGAGGGCACACGGGACATATCTAGCCATACGAGGAGCAGGAAGTGCTATGCATGCGGCGGGCAGGGTCACATGGCTCAAGACTGCTTGACCTTCCCTACAGATGAGTAGCATTCAGTAGAGGGACCTCCCAGGAAAGGGTAGAGGTTCGACCGTGGTGGTCCGCCAGGAGCAGGAGGACATGGAAGATGAGCTGGCTGAGTAGTAGGTGGTGGACGACGTTTTGAGGCCCTACCAGCACCACCACCAGGAGGTCCATCCCGACCACAGGGAATGGGTGGACATGGGAGAACTCAGCTTCAAGTAGCTAAGGCCTATGACCATTGTGCTCCAGGAGTAGGTGGACAGGATAAGGACTAGTTCCAGGCATAGAGTCCTTTTTTCATGAAGCTTCTAGCTTTGTTGATGTCATTGTTTGTGGTTTCTTTGTGTCTATGTACATTGAGATGCAGAAATAAAAGACACTTTTCCTTATAACCTTTGTTTTCCTGACTTTTGTGTGGATAAAACTAAGAGATTCCAGATAAAACCATTTACTTGAACCTCACATTAAAGATTCTTACTAGAGGAGACCCAGTGACCACACACTGATGCCGATAGTGTGACACAACCCTTGGAGGTGGGAGTAATAGTTGGATCTCTTATTAGTAGCCTCTAGGCCTTACGACGTCATCCATGGAATGAATTAGTACAGTTTATGTCAGGATAGACTGTATTAGGCAATGGGTGTGGTTCATCCAGGGGATGAGACCAGATTTCTCTTTTCGACAAAAGATAAATCTCAGCAGCTCTTATAGAAAGTAGGTGAATAAGGGTGTAGACAATTTATTTTAAATTGAATAGTCTCACCCATAGTTCATTGGGCGAATTCTTTACATTCTACTCTGACCACCAAATTCTCTGGTATATCTTCTCTCAGAAGGACCTAAACTTGAGACAGCGGTGATGACTTGAATTCCTCCAGGACTATAACCTCAAGAAAATCTATACTCCTGGAAAGGGGAATGTTGTAGCTGATGCTCTCAGTAGGAGATCAGGCATTCAACTGCTAGGAGAGACGATCGATTAGCTGGCCACGTTGCAGATATCCTTTGTGGATCCGGATGGATCATCCATTTTACAGTCTCTCACAGTCACTTCCCAACTTCTTCAGCAAGTCAGGGAGGCGCAACATGGGGACGCTGACTGCGAGACACGACGTGCTCAGATTTCCTCAGGGAAGGCACCCGAAGTATTTTCTAAAGGTGGGTAGTGTGTCATTCCTTTCAAAGGACGTACCATGGTACCAGTTTCACTTCAAAAGGAAGTGTTGGGGGAGTTCCACACCCCCCCTTTAACGGTACATCCAGGATTGGTAAAGATGTATTAGGACCTTCAATGAAAACTCTGGTGGCCAGGTATGAAGAAGGCATTAGCGGAGTTTGTCACTAGATGCCTCACTTTTCAGCAAGTGAAGGTAGAGCATCAAGTACTAGCAGGCTTGGTTCAACCTTTATAGGTCCCAAAGTGGAAGAGGGATGAGATATCCATGGACTTCATGACGGGTCTTCCACATACGTCTAGGGAACACGACTCAATTTGGGTGATCGACGACTGAATTACTACGTCGTCCAACTTCCTATTGAGTAGAGATAGTATGAGCTACCACAGAAGAGGTTCAGGTCATCCAGGAGCAGATAAAGACTGTGTAGAGATGAAAAAAGTCATATGCTGATATGAGACAGATATCTCTAGAATTCGAGGATGGAGACCACTTCTATCTATGGGTCTCACCTCGATGAGGTATACGGAGATTTAGCAGAGGCCAAAAGTTATCTTCGCGATTATTTTAACTTTTTCAGGTTCTTAGCAGGGTAGGAGAGGTGGCTTACCGCTTGGACCTTCCACTTCAGTTGCACCGGGTGCACGATGTCTTCCATGTATCTCAGCTGAGGAGATATGTGCACGATCCATCCCACATCATTGACCACAGAGAGCTAGATATCGATGACGGGGCGACTTTCACAGAGGTTCTAGTGAAGATTGAGGATCGAAAAAAGAGGGTCCTACATGGACGGTCGATTCCTCTGGTGCGTGTTCACTGGAAGCACGAGAACCTCCAGGAGAGCACATGGTTGCGGGAGGCTTAGATGCATGCTCAGTACCCCCATTTGTTCCCTTAGTATGTGATGTAGCTTATGGGGACGTAAATCCCTAAGGTGGGGAGAATGTAAAGACCCCTAAATCCCATGGAATTTTTTTTCTTAAATACATGGGAATTTTACAAATCTGCAATTTTGGACAGTGCCTGATTTCGAGGCCCGGTGTACCCAGAATCAATTTCTGAAGTTTTGTTCAGGTACGTTCAGTAAACGATCATGTGGGATTTTATATCTTTTGAACCGATTCTTGGAATTGAAATCTGAGGGCACCGATGAACTCGCAGCGCCAGTATTCAGTTAAGGGGACCTTTACCGCAGTTGCGTTTTATACAGGTTGGAAGTTATTTTTGGTGGTTTTCTAATTTAATTAAATAAAAATATGATTGACATATTTTTATGTAGGTGGTGGTTAAATCCACCAAAGGGAACTTGTAAGTGGGGCCCACCCCCCACATAACCTCTCATGGGAGGATAATGTGTTGTGGGGCCCACACGAACATCAACTCTTCAACTCCCCCTTGAAACCCTTAGAACCCCCCATTGATGTGGGTTAAACCCTCCACCTTCCACCTCCCTTTTTAATTTTAAAAACTCTCCACCTTCCTCCTCTCATTAAGTGTGCCAACCATAATACTAATGAATCGAACTTATTCAATTTAATTAATTCTAGCTTTTGAAATCTTTTGAAAATCTTGTCAACAATAAAATAATAGGAGAGCCTATTATTTTAGTTTGGGTGTGGAACTTTTAGAATAAATGGGAGGAACTCTTGGAGAAATAATATTCTCTCGATGAAGAACACTCCACGTCTCGAAAAACATGAAGCAACACCTTTTACCTTCTTCAATCGGAGCAAGGAAGGGAAGAACCACCGCCCACTACACCAACGGTGTCGACTCAACTCGACTACATTGGGATATACTCCTTCCGACGTAGACGGAATGACGTCCGTCTTCCACAACGTCTGTTTACCGTGACTCATCAACGGTCAACGACAATCGAGGTAGGGTTTTGAATTCGAGTTTGAATTCCTTTATTTTAAGTTCTTCTTTCCCCTTGGATAAATACAACAACCACAGATCGACCCCCGAACGTGTATATACACAAAATGGATGTTGATTATGGGATGGGTTAGAGATTAAGATGGGGCTTGTTTCTGGTTCAATTATATGATGGATTACTATTTGAGCCTCTAAAATGGGGGCCACGGGCTAACGAACAAGTCCAGACCCTCCTCTAATTCGTTCTTGATGCGCAGTTTTATGGGAGATAGGTGAATGGAATGACAACCCTAATTCGATGTCGTCGTAGTGATGAATAGGATCCAAGGCGGCCGTAGGTGCAGACAATCAGCAAAACGGACCACCGGAATGACTCCAATGGCCCACGAAGGAGCACGGTGGCGCCCATCGCGCACCGCCGGTGAAAGGCCTCCGCGGCACCGGCCATGGCGGTGGGGCGGAACCCGTAACCATGGGTTCCTCGAAGGACAGGTAGTGCCAGTTGGCGCCACCGTTATGGGACACCCCCCCCTGCGTGCCACGCGCCTTGCGCGTAAAACGCTCGACCAGCCGGGCTACAGCCACCGGGCCAGGCTGCGTCCTCCAGGCTGGGCTGCGTCCTACTGAGCCGGACTTGGATCCGGGTCGGGTCGACCCGGTTCGTGCCGACCCAGGGAGTGTTGGGCCGGGTCGGACCGGACCCAGACACCCCTCTTCAGACCACTTTTGGTTTTTCACCCATAAAATGAGATAAGGATATCCAATAGATGAACCGTCAGTTGAGTAGGATTACTTGGATCGATACGGTTGTTTTGGTATATTATACTCAAGGTTTGGGAAAAGTTTGGGAACAGACGGGTTGGTTCAAACCCAAAACTAACTGGGGCCTCGGAGTGGAAACACTTATAACTTAAGGAACAGACGTCCGATGGATGTGCCTTAAACTATGTTGAATTGATTTTGATGAGACGGTACTTTTGGAATACTTCACACAAGATTCAGATGAGGTTTGATTATGGCTGGGTTGGATTGTACCTGAAATCCAACCGGCCCCTTGGAACGGAAATGCCAATAACTCTCAGACCGAGCATCTGATTGATGCACCGTCTATCACATTGGGTTCCTTATGATGAGACAGAACTATGTGATATATCAACTCAATAATTCATGATATTTTATGTATCGACACTTGGATCAAGGAGCGGACCCTTTCGAAATCGAGCGTGCTGTGTGCGGGAACCCTAGGGTTGGCTGCGATTGAGATGACAGAATCCTCTGTGGGTTCAACAGCGATGAATACTGTACCAGAATCCTACATGGGTTCGACAGTGACAAATTCTGTACCAGGATCCTCCATGGGTTCGACAATAGTTACTTATGTACCAGGATCTTACGTGGGTCCGACAACGATGAATACTATACCAGAATCCTACGTGGGGTTGACAGTGACAACTTCTGTACCAGGATCCTCCGTGGGTTCGACAGTAGTGACTTATGTACCAGGATCCTACGTGGGTTCAATAGTTATGACTACTATACTGGAATCCTATGTTGGTTTGACAGTGACGACTTTTGTGCCAGGATCCTACGTGGGTTTGACAGTGCTGATATTGTTCCAGGATCCTACGTGGGTTCGACAGAGGAGATGATTCAGAGGCTACATATAATCATCTCTACCCCTCTTCGTGTGTTGTATACATGTGTTAGCTAAGTCATGTCTTTCAACCATTAACAACGTGGTGATTGACTTTACTTCCTTTGTGGAATGGTTTGTTCTTGGGCTCGAGAGTTGGAGTTGGGCTGTGAATGATAACTTAGGTATATATATGGGCATATACCTAAGTAGGGTTGGTTGTTACTTCGTGATTGTATCTTTCTATTGTGGTTTATCCTTTGTGAATTTTGCGAGACCTTGAGGGTCTCGGGGTCCCTACTGAGTATTGTTATACTCACCCCTGCATGGGCTATGCCCGCATCTCGTTGTGTTAGATGCAAATGATGGACAACGTTGACCGAGGCGGAGTGTACGAGGACTAGATGGTACCCATAGGTGGACCTCACGATGAGTCGGTACCCGGAGGAGACGGATGGACATGGAGCAATGAGGAGGATATCTGTACCTACCCTTCAGGAAGGATCTGTGGTGGACGATCCAGGAGCTGCTAGGCACCTTCCAGCTGTTTGTCTTTTTAGTTGCACATGTTTGTCCTTACCTTGTACTTTACTGTTGGGCTTGTATTTCTGGACCTTGTACTTTCCAGCACTTCTTCTGTATTCAGTTTTTACTTAGAGTTTTATTCTTCTTGTTATATGGTTGTGTTTGTTTGTAGTTATAAAGGCAACTCCTTCCCAGTTTAGGGATTTACGCCTTTGGTGCTAGTCTCCATCCCCTATCCTATGGAAGGTGGGATTGGGGTAGTTACAACACGGGCCCTGGGGGATGGGTCGTGACAAGGTCGTTAGTCCAAAACATGGAGGATGAGGAAGATATAAAAGAGATAGAATGGAGGGAATTTAACTAAATATTCCTATAGAAATACTTTCCTTGTGAAAAACAAGATGATATGGAAATAAATTTTCCGAATTTGAGGCAAAAGGAAGGTGATAATTTTTCAAAGTATGAAGTTAATTCACAAGGTTAGAAATACATGATGTGGACAACATATGAAATACAAGGAGAAAAATTGATCGATTCTTTGATGTCCTAAATCCATTACTCCAATGGGAACTATTCTCCCAATGTTTTTCATTATATGAGGATATAGTTTCATGTTCTATCAAGACAGAAAATGAACTCTTTAAGTCTTATAAATTTAAGGGAAAATAAGAGAAGAATAGGGATACTAAAAACTCTGGGAAAAGAAATAAGGAGACAAAGAAGAAAGTAAGAGTTGAATTTATACCCTGTGATAATTGTAGAAGGAAACACCCTATTACCGACTTAAAGGGAAAACAAGTATGCTATAAATTTGGATAGAAATGCCATCTTTCTGGTGATTTCAAGGGTAAGACTGAAGCTATTAATGTTTAATACTATAATTTTATGGAGATGGGACACTATTCTAATGATTGACTAAAGCATCAAGGAAGCATTCCATAGAAAAGGCCAAGGGAGCATGGACAAGCTTATTCAATCACAACTGCTAATATTGAAGTTTTTATTGGTGTGGTGATAGGTACTTTAATCATTTCATCAAACTTGGCCAATTATTTATTTGATTCTGGATCACCACATTCTTTTATATTGTCCTAGTTTTCCAAGAAAATTAGATATTTCCAATTTTATTTAATACGGTATTTTTCAGTCAAAACTCATAAGGGAAGTATTATTGCAACAAAGTTGTGTGAGGCAGTCCCCATTATGGAGTATAAATCTTCATTATTAGTTAATTTTATTTCCATAACCATGATTGACTTTGATATAATCCTTGGTATGGATTGGATTTCAAACCATGATTCAAAAATTTATTTTAATAATAAGGAGGTTACTATTTTTGAGGTCGATGTAAAATCCCTTATCTTTAGGGAAGAAAAATCACCATCTAATTCTCATATAGATCCACCCCAGTAGCTCTACTGAATGCAATTATTGGGGAGGAAGGTAATAAAATAACTATGGGTGAGGAGAAGATTGTTCAAATAGAGGAAATACTGATTGTGCAATAATATGTTGATGTATTTTCATAAAACTTACTTGGACATCCTCCAGAGTATAAAATTGAGTTTTCCATTGACTTAATTCATGGTTCAAGGCCTATATCGAATACCCCTTATAGAATATACAATATGTAATTAGTGGAACTGAAGAAAAAACTATAGTAATTTAGTGATAACGTATTTATTCTCTCTAGTGTTTCTCAATGGGGAGTCCCTATTCTTTTCGTTAATAAGAAAGATAGATTCATGAGGTTGTGAATTGACTATAGGGAGATCCATGATATAAAAATAATGAACAAGTATCCCCTACTTTTCATTGATGATTTATTTGATCAAATTCATGGAGCTCAATATTTTTCAAAGATTAATCTTTAATCTAGATATAATCAGTTGCTTGTGAGGAAGGAAGACATTCAAAAAATATAATTTTGAACCAGGTATGGGCATTTTGAGTTTACAGTAATGCCTTTTGGACCAACTAATTTACCCTATGTTTTCATGTATCTAATGAATAGAGTTTTCAAGTAATATCTTGATGAATTTTTGGTGGTATTTATTGATGATATCTTGGTATAATATAAAATCTATAAAGATCATAAACATCACTTGAGAACTATTCTGAAGACTCTTAGATGTAATGAATTATATGGGATGTTTAGCAAGTATAAATTTTGGCTTCAATAAGTTTCCTTTTTGGTCCACATTTTCTCTAAATATGGAATAAATGTTGATCCTATAATGACAAAGGATGTGAAAAAATGGACTACTCCAATGAACATAACTGAGGTACATAGTTTTATTGGTTTAGCTGGTTATTATTGGCATTTCTTTCATAACTTTTCCCATTTAGCCAACCAAATGAACACAGTTACACGTAAAGGGTTTATGTTTGTATTGAAAAAATAATGTGAGGACTATATTAAAGAATTGAATATGATATTAGTGAATGTTCCAATCCTAACCCTACCATTGGGGAATGATGGGTTTGTGATCTATTTCAATGCATCAAAGAAAGGACATGGTTGTGACCTTATGCATAATAAAAGAGTTATTTCCTATGCATCAAGGCAATTAAAAATTCATGAACAAAACTATCCCAAACATGAACTTGAGTTATCAGTGGTAATCTTTGCTCTGAAGATATGGAGACATTATCATTATGGAGAAAAGTGTGAGATATATACGAATCATAAGAGTTTGAAGTATATCTTCTCACATAAATAACTCAACATGAGGCAACAAGGATGGATCAAACTACTCAAGGATTATGAATGTACTATACACTATCACCTAAAAAAGGCAAACAAGGTATCTGATTCATTGAGCTAGAATAATCATGGGGTTCTCAACAAAATGAGGTTTGACAAGGATCCTTTGTAGATGGATTATTGGGGATGGATATAGTAATTATCAAAGAAGTAGAAACATAACTACTTTTTCATTTGATTTCCCAACCATCTTATTTAGAAATAATTAAATGTTCTTAGCCTAATGATGAGAAACTACAAAAGGAATTGAATGCTATGAATGAGGGGATGTTTATTGACTTCATATGTGAAGATGGAATTCTGATATTTGGCAAGAGGCTTTGTGTTCCAGCTATACCCAAGATAAAAAGAGAGTTATTGGATGATGCCCATAGTTTGAATTTATTTATACATCTGAGAAGCACTAATATGTATATAGATTATAAGGAACATTTCTAGTGGGATAACATGATGAGGGAAATTGCGGATTATGTATCAAGATGTTTTGTCTATCAACAAGTGAAGGAAAAAAGGAAACATCCAAAAGAATTAATGAAACCTTTACCTTTTCTTATGTGAAAATGGGATTAAATCACTATGTATAATGTCACAAGATTACCGAAAAATCCATGGAAGAATGATGCGATATTGGTAATTGTGTATTGACTAACGAAATATACACATTTACTCACTATAAGGGAGGATTTTTCACTAGAGAGCCTAGAAAGACTCTATATCAATGAAGTTGTGAGACTTCCCAGAGCACTAATCTCAATTTTGTTTGATTATAACCCAAAAATTTCATAGAAACTTTAGAAATGTCTTTATAAATAATTGGATACCAAACTTCGATTGAGTACTACTTACCACCCACAAAATGACAGGAAATCAAATAGGATGATCCAAACCTTAAAGGACCTGTTGACATCATGTTAACTTGACTTCCAAGGTATGTGGGACCAATACTTACCTTTAGTGTAGTTTTCCTAAAATAATAGTTTCCATTCAAGTATTCAAATGGTTTCATATGAATCATTGTATGGAAAAAGATGTCGTACACCAAGTTGTTGGGATGAAGTTGGAGAAAGGAGGATTGTGGGTCCATAGATTGTGGAGGAAACAATAACAAAGGTAAATACTATTCAAGGTCATATCAAAACAACACAAATAAGACAAAATATTTATTCCAATAATTGAAGGAAGAATATGTAACTTCAAGTGGGTGATCATGTTTTTTTGAAAGTATCTCCATGAACAGGTGTTATAATATTTGGGAAGAAAGGGAAAATGATCCCTAGGTATGTTGGTCCTTTTAAAATTATGGAGAGAATTAGAGTTGTTTCATATCGTTTGGCTATGCCTCTTAGCCTGTCCAAAGTACACAATATGTTCCATGTCTCATTTTTGAGAAATTACATGCCATACCCAACGCATGTCATCACTTCTGAAGGTATAGAGTTGGAACATGACATATCTTACTATGAAGAGCCTATCTAGATTCTGGAAACTAAAAAACAAGTTTTGAGGATTCAGATGACTCATCTAGTAAAGATACTTTGGAGGAATCAGAAAATCGAAGAGGCAACATGGGATCCTAAGGAGCTTATGATGATGATCTACCCAAATCTTTTTGTGAGTTAATGTTCTGTGAATTTTTAGGAAGACATTTTTATAAGGAGGGGATAATATAACACCCCCAGGTTTTGAAAATAAATATTGAATGCATGAAACACTGAGTCCCTACAAAACAACACATTTTATAATCTATCTATTAAACAAAACTTTGCCTCTACTATGTTTTTAATTTCAAAAAATGGTCATCTAGAGTTGTGATCATTAATTCATTTGGAGTCTGATAGATCCAGCTTGATTTTTGGTGAATAGAAACATACCCTTATGAATACTAATATGAACCTTATGAATATTAGAGAATGATATTATTTTATTTCAATAAGTTAATAATATAATGAGATCTTAATTAATTTTTCAATGTGATATAAAACTAGTTATACCTTTAAAGTTGTTATTTTTTGAATTTACTATGATTTTATTTAAAAATTAAATTAATAATATTTAGAAATTTATTTTTGAAAAATGGAGTTCATTTACTAATTCTACATGTTGAAAAATGGTTTGGGTGATTTTTGGGTATTTTTATAAAATTCTTGAATTTTTGATGAATAGTCAAATACGGTAAAATACTGTATATACAAATTATTAGTTAAATACACTATTTATGACATCATGGGTGATATAAAAATACTTGGTTCGAACTTCACATGAACTTATTACTATTATGGGTCCCATGAAACAACAATATTGGTTGTCTTGTGGAAAATAATAAAATAATGTATAAAATATTCAAAATTCACTTCTCTCCTCCACTATACCCCCCCACTCTCCCTCTTCTTTTCAATTATATAAGCCTTGAATCTCCTCAATTTTATGCAAAAATACCCTTCCTTATTCACTCCCCATGTCCAAGAATCTCTTAGTTTTTTCAAAAGACCAATACCCCTTCCCTTAAAGAGATTCTCAAGGAGGTGGATTCAAGAGGTAAATTCACATTTTATTTCTTTAATTTTCATTTCAAGTTCCTTCCAATTGTTATCCTATATTAACCTACTCTGTACAAATGAACATTATAAATTGATTATAATATATATACTAGAATTATATCATGTTAATGGAAGAAACAACATCAATATTCTTACTCTCTCTCTTTTATTTTATAATCAACATCATCATCCATGAGGTTCCAATTTACAACCTTAGGGGAAGACGATGTTTTGTTCTGAAATTTATCCTTAATTACTGGTCATGAAACATTTATTATAGTTGAAAAAGAATATAATATTTGTATTATAACCTATTTAATATTCATGAACTGGTATATGTAAATTATATTAAATCAAATAACCAAACGAGTACCTAATAATCAAATACCGCTAAAATTATCTAAGTGATCTTCATTAATATTTCCTCAAATGATTCATACCCATTCTATGTAACCATATGATATAAATGACCATTAAAATTATGGACGTTCATATATAATAGGTAAATATAAATCTAGAAATTTACATCCACTCCACATGAACTCTATTACATAAAAACAAGTTAACCAATTATGAATATCAAGAAAACGAACACTCCGGAACGATGGAATTGAATATTATAACTAATAAATAAGAAAATAATGGACTTATTAAAATAATTAAAAATTAAATAAACTTATAATAGGTTCTTAATTATGTTATTAATAAGTCTAATTTCATATTCCATGACATTAAGTTCAAGAGTGGAACACATTCGGACTTAAGGTAAGGGTTTTCCACCCGAACCTTCATTTTAATTCAGGTTACTTTTATTGTATAATTACCTCAATGAAATTCTTTTGTGTTACTATTTAATACTCATGAATTATATGTGACTGTTCTATATATGTTTACCAACAATTATTATTCCTTGTTTTTTGGGAGTTACACATTTTAAAAGTAACTTTCAAAATTATTTGCAAAATACAAGCCCGATTCAATGGGATTTCTCAAATTCTTACATATTTTCATGGGTGCTCTATAATACTTTTTTGGAAACCATTATCTTTATAAAATAAATTATTCTATTTTAAAAATAATATCTCATTTCACTTATGGTTTTATATGAATACTTTTCCAAAATAACTCTTCTTTTCAAAGTAAAATAATATTTATCTCAAAAATTATTTGATGATTTTTTAAGAGTGTCTTAATATTTTTTAAAACTCTTTTTGATTATTATATATGATATAATATAAAATATTTAATTTAATGTTTTATGATTAGTTTTACTATGGATTTTCTTTCCTAAAACCATTCACCATTTTACTCTGAATGGTTAGTGTTTGTGCTTAATGTTTGGGGAAAGTTATTTACATCTCATATGTTAGTTTAAATATGAATGTATATGTTGTTTATGTTATTACCCACTCATATGAGGAATGAATTAGACTTATTATGTGATATGTGGGGCCCGCTACATCCCCTATATGAATTTTTAGGTCTCATGAGACAAATAGACGTGGACTTGGCCGAGGCCTTTCCCATTTTGAGATATGGTTTTGGCTGAGGCCTTAATCATTTTTAGATGCCTTGGTCGAGGCCTTGAAGGTATTTTTCAGAATTTCTGGCATACACACTTCCCTTATTATGAAGCTATTAATTGAAGGTTCATGTGGTTATTCGACTAGTATAATACCCTTGATTATGTTTTATTATGGAATTATTTACTCATCTCATATTCCTTCCATAATGTGTTCATGTTTTTTATTTGTAAAGGTGTGTGTTTTAAATTATTGGCCATGAATAATGTTTATGTTTATGTTATATTCCTCTGTATTACTTACTCTTTCTAAGAGTTTGATCTCACCCCTTTCTTATGCTTCATTTTTTCAGAATATGAAGAAGTAATTTATGAGTGACTTGTAGGCATAATCATGGAGGCATGGATGTTTCTAATGGAATAAATTAGTATTGTTTTCCTTTAAAGATGTAATTTTGAACTTATATATGTATCTATTTTTCAAAATCTACTAAACTACTTGGTCCTTTGGGATGCATATTCCTTGTTTATATTCCAATGTAATAACATAAGGCACTGACTTCAGGAAACTGGGGTCAGGTCCTTACACTAAAGATGGAAAGAAGACATTTAGTGCTCAACCTTAATATATTGGTAGGTATATCAATGATACACAAAGTTATCAATGCCACACTTCATTCCCAACCCCCAGAACTGATGCTTCATGTCATAATACTTCTTCATAGTTCTAGGGTGAACTGACCATGAGAAAATATGAAAATCTTATATCATGGACTTTCTAATTGATATTTGGATTATGAACTAAATCTTGAGGCAAATAATATCTTATAAAGAGTGAGACCAACTAGAAATTATCTCCCCACCCTATAAGGTTCCTTTGATTCCCCTGAACTCGTTATCTTATGAATTATTTTGAATAAAAAACATAATGAGAGATGAAGAAATTAAGAATTGGCCAAATTCAGACATGTATCACCCCCTCTCACCTCTATGTGAATCTAAGGAAATATTCCTATAATATTTCATTCCTATTTAGTTTATAAGATTTCCTTAGATGTAAATTTTTTCCTAAGGGAATCATCAACAACATTCTCCATTCCATGGGTGTATGTTATGTCAATGTCTAATATCTGAAGGTATTCTACCCATAACATCTGCATGATGTTAAAGTACATATACAAGATGATATATCCTAGACATTTTTGATTAGAAAAGACAGTGAACTCATTTATTTTTAAAAATTTAGCATTATAAGCACATGAGATCATGAATAATTATAGCGAGTTCAAGTTCATGAATGGGATAGTTCCTTTTATGTGGCCAAATATAGCTAGATTCATATTAAATCACAAGGAATCCTTGTATAAGCACACCACATAGATCTAAGTATAATTCATTAAAATAAAACACATATCCTTGACCAAATTGAAGTAAAATAATAATAGGACATGAGGTCAGATATCATTTAAATTCATCAAAATATGTATTAATTTTGTTATCTCACATAAATTTCACACCTTTCTTAGTAATTGTTTTCAATGGTGATTCTATATTTGAGAATACTTTCACAAAATACTGATAATAATCATCAAAACCCAATGATATCCATATCTTCAATGAATTATTTGGATCCTCCCATTATAATATAACTTTAACCTTATTTGAATTAATTGAGATTCCATGTTCCAAAACAATATATACTAATAACTTTAATTCCTAAATCTAGAATCAAATTTTGATAACATATAATTAATATTGTGATTTCTCAAGACTCCCAAAACTATTTACAAATGATTATCATTCCATTTATCAATTTTTAATGAACCAAGGAATCACCTTCAAATAACACAAAAAAGGTGTCGAGATATTGATGGAATATATGATTCATCAAGCTATAAGAACTTCTGGAGTGTTAGTTAAGTGAAACAGGCTCACAAGATATTTATAGTGGCCATAAATTTTTGTGAAAGTGGTATTTAGGATATTTAACGTTTTAATTCTAAGTTAATTATAACCAAACCAAAGGATGTTCTTTGAAAACAATTTTCACATTTTAACTACACAAAAAAATCATCAGTATAGGGAAAATAATATTTGATCTAAATTAGCACCCGATTAAGCACATGATAAATAAAGACAAAGAGTTCCATCACCCTTCTCAGAAAACAAAATCTTCCCAAGGAGATATTATAGGATGAATAAATCCTCTCTCTTTAAGATCATTTAATTAAGCCATCAACTATTTTCAATGGGATAGTGTCATAAATTAGGAAGGAATATAGATCACCTAACTCCCATCCACAAAGTTGATATAAAAATCAACCTCACTCGCTAGAGGAATAACAAAGAATTCATCAAATAATACTTTTAGGAAATCCTTGAATACCAAAGGAAGATCAAAATTGAAGGATTCATCCCAAATCATAAATAAAAATAGAGAAAACAAAATCATTTATTTTATAATATTATTTAATGTTCAGTAAGAACTAAGATCCCATTATCCTAAAAAAACCCATGAGGTCCAATTGGGAGAAGTAAAATAAATCATTCTATGATAGAATACAACTTCAACTCAATGGAGAATCAACTTATATATCAAATCTATATTTAAAACCAAAAACTATTAAACTATCTCAACATTATATGTTGTGAAAGAATATTTAGGGAATAAAAAACCATGATACTTTTTCATCCCAAGAGGTATCATCAGTTCTATAATGAGCATAATGTGATTTGATAGATGTTTTTAATAAAACAAAAATTCATTGATATAATGTAATTATAGGCACATGTATTAAATATATTGGTTTCTATAGATGATGTAAAAAATATTATACATATCACTATCATTGGTCCTGTGTCAAATTCCTCTAGAAAATCCTATACTGTGTCAAACCACATCACTCTAGAGGCCTATGGACCAAGCCATGTATGATTATAATTTTCTGTTTGAGTCACAATTACCTTTGGATTTGATAAACCATAACCATAATGAGGTGTATACAGGTCTCTATAGAATCTATGAAAATGACCTAAGTGATCACATGAACTAAAATTATTCGAATGTATAGAATTATAATGCTTAGTATTCTCTATCATTCCATCCTAGTTGCAAGTAAAAGGAATAATTATAGTTGATATCGATAGTGTGGAGGAAACCCAATACTAAGAGATACCACTTTCACCTCTAAGAGTCTCATTCTACTTAAGTTTTTTCCCATGTGAGCCACCAAAGTTTCCACTATGTGGCGGGGGAAATCCAAACAAACCTGACTTTATCATTTTGTACATATCTTCTATAAATGATCTATCCAAAACATATATAAAGGTGAAATGATTATATATAAATACAGGACAATGAATTTATTTTCATAAACCCATCTATAATATTTGAGTCTTTAGCTTGTCTTTTTTTATAGTATTAACAGAAAAAAGACTAATTTAGTAAAATTATTTTCATAATCAATCACCAAATAATTTGACTTTTGTATTGGTATTGAAGTATTTTTGCCCCATGACCTCATATTGGTTCACATAGAACACTAAATCCCACCAACATTTTCTATGTCCCTCAAGTTTTAAGGTTGGACACTTAACATTATTAGATTCTATAGTCTCTAATAAGTCGATGATCTGGTCAATATTTTCCAACAAGTCCTCTAACTTATGAGGTCCATTCTTTCCCAAAATGAATAGATACCTCTACAAAAGAAAATAATGAGCTCAATATTTACATCCTTAAGGACCTGGTTGTGCTCACCTAGATTGAGTTTGAACAAGAGGTGAAATCTAGTCCACTACGTGAACTGGTCCCACTATTACATCCATAAGGTTCTAATCAGTCAAAGGGTTCCCCCACGTATCATCACCCATAGTTTCCTCCTAGGTAACATGATAAATTATTCTAGGTGGCGTGTCAATATATCAAAAAATTAAAATATACAATTATATAATGAATAAATCTCAGTTTAAATCGAAATAATACAATTAAATAATTAAGATAAGGTCAAATCTAGAAATAATAGAAACACTTCCCAACATCCCTTTGTATCTAAAGGATCATAATGATGAAATGTGTCTAGGAACTCACTCATATCATTCCCCCTAGGTCTCAAAAGTCCAATATCCTATCTACCCAAAATACCAAGACATGAGAACTTAAGGATAATTCTCACATTGATATAAATGTTTCAATAACTGACCTAGAGACATGTAAACTAAGGCTCTGAAATAATTCACAACAAAATCCAAAGGGAATTCGCAATCCACATATTCTAGAGGTAAGAAATAATGAATCAAAAACAACCTCTATGAATTATTTCAAGAAATTAGATATATTAATTATCTTAACATATAAGAAAATAATGGTAAATATGATATGAATTTAGTCAAATAATAGTTGTTAGACATAGAGGCACAACAAATAAACCCCACAATATGCTATACTGGAATAAAACCCAATGTGATCAAAAACCATAAATAACAAATTAAATGTGTCAAGTAAGAAACATCACACCATCTCACCACAGGATTCCCAAGACTAGGAAACTAAGAATCTTTATAATTCATTGTAGTTCCTTTTCATTTAATATATCCGATAAAGTAATGTCTACAAACTTCCAATGATTTTCACATGATTTAAGAAAAACATTCCCAATGGGATCCAATAATGTTTTACATAAAAAAGTCAATTTTAAATAATCCAAATGTTCTAATTTTCAATGAAAATAAGGCATGGTATAAAAATTTACATAATTTTATATATAACATGTAAATATAATCATTTCAATAGTTTATAAACATTTATATATAAAACAATATTGAAATAACTACAAAAAACCATTAATTATTTATGAAGCATGCATCATAAATCCATTTCAAAACCAAATAACAATGAAAATTTAACTTAGGATAATATAGGCCTGAGATATCTTGGTTTCTTATTAAATGATAAATCATGACAAGTAAACACTAAAAATTTCCCCAACATGCCTACCAAAATATGCGAGGAATAACCCAATGTGTAATCCCCCGTATGATGTTATGTAAATTAGCCCTTGGATTTCCCCCTAAGAAGCTGTGGAATACCCCAATGTGTAATTCCCACAACTAATCACTGAAAAAAGTCTGCTCATATGCCCCACTTAAGTACTCCAAGTCTCTATTTTTGAACAATTAAAATCATTTTCAACGTATGTAACACATTTCAATAATTAATAAAAATTATTCTAACATTGAAACCAATGATAGAAATAAATTTTATTTAACAAAACAACTGGTACTTTTAACTCATCCATTAGTTAAAAAATTAACAGTGGTAAACTATTTTTTATTAAAAACATCACACACACATATTTCAAAAAATAAATGATCATTCCACTTTCAATTTAGAATTTAAATTTATAAATGAGTGAGCACACATTTTTTGTAAAACAAAAAATTTAGATGAAAAAAACCACCTTAGAACTTGGTATTCCAATTATTTCAAAGGATCCAGACACTAATAAAAGTAGGGAGATCTATTAAATGAGGCATTTTCCCAAACTATGAATTCCCAATTATGAATATCTAATTCATCAATATCTAAAACAAAGGAAATAGGATAAAACAATAACCTTGAAAATTCATGTAGAACACATAACAACAATCGATGATCCAGATAATAACTCCCAATTACATGATGGATCCAAAAGAAAACTAATTAGATTATGTCACATACCTTAAATCTTGAATCAATAGCCCTGATTAATGGTTTTGTTCTAGAAGAGAAGATAATATATATAATATCAATGAATAATGATAAAGAATAGGTATATACATTTGAAAATAATGATCCAACACCCAAGGAAACATCAAAATTGATTACCAAAAGAAAAAAATATCCAAATTCTATAAGATTAGTCTGCAAGTTTGAGACCCTATTACACCATAATAAGAATGATGTAAATGAGAGATCTATTGGATATTAAAATAATAATTTTTATTAATTGGTTCATGTTGTAAAGATTTTCCACATGGTTTTTAAAATAGTTCACCAACCATTCTCTCATTTTCAGGCTACTGGAGAAGCCACATGGTTGGGAAACATAGTTTGAAAAACTATTATACAACTTTTTGAAATTACACTACCCCATAATGGTTAGTTTTAGGATAAAATCTAATGGTTTTGACTAAATATTCACTTAAACATGTGTCCTATACTATAATTCTAAGACAAGTTTCATGGGTTTCTAGGATAACCCCCTTGGTTTACCCTAATTGGTCACTTATCCTTGAAATAGAATAAGAAAGTCTAAGAACTCCAATATAAAACATTAAATAATTCAAGGAAATTTTGAAATAATATATGGTAAAAAAATATAAATTCATTCATAAAAGTGATGTTGGGATGTTACCGTATGTGTATGACAACACAAAAAATAATTATTATTTTAAACATAAGAATCCAGTTACATATAGCTAAGGTGATGAAATTTAAAATTATTTTAGTAAAATACCAATATAATGGTAATCCATACATTATAATGATACTCCATCCATTAGAATTAATCATTATAAATATAGTATAAAATGTTTATAAATAGGGTATTAATTATGAAATTTATGTAAAAGGAAGGAATTATTAAGTTTTGATCATGAAATAGATATGCATCACTCAAAGAATACATGGATTCTATTAAAAAAAATAAATACCATCAACTATTTCCTTTGGATATGAGGAATATAATCATTAAAAAGTATGACATAAACTAAGTCAAATATATGAGAATTTAAAAGTTGTTGAAGATACCTATGTAGATACCCAAAGATTGACGTACATGGACATTACATTACTTTTTCGGAATACTTAATACATAACAAAAACAGACACCAAAGGACTGTAATAGTTTAGTGCCTTTGGAAACTTAGAACATAATATTCTAATCTTGGTGAAAGATCCTCAACATCTCCCATAAAGATATTCCTTTTTTTTCTTGCCTAAAAACTTTCTTTATATCCCGGGGAAAATAAAACATAAAAAGGGTGAGCTTAAATTCTCAGTAAGGGCAAACATAGATAACATAAAACAATACATAAAAATTTGAAAGAAAAAACTTGAACATGAAATTTATACATCAAAATCTTGAGTAAAGACATAAATCGTGGAAGTACGTAAGGAATATATCATAATGGAACATCAACCATGATAAAATATAATGGGAATAAAACATTTAATTGTGGAAACCATTCAGCACATGTTAATATTTCTATAGTATCCAAGGAATTGCTGCCAAGACCATCTTAGTGGACAAAGTCCCTTTCTGAATCGAGTTCACTCATCATTTCGGTCCTGTAACACTGAACCAGATTAACTTACCATTCCAGCCATGTCTATCTCATGAGATATAAATCATTACCCAATGCATTGGAGGGAGATATATGTCCCACCCATCTCATAATGAAATAATTCTTACTTTTGCCACAAAATAAACTTAAAACATTCATCATAACCCAAAGAATAAAATGGGTTTCATAAACAGGATCCCATCATCACATAATCCATATAAAACAAATGGATATTTAATCATAAGAAAATTGAAACCATGTAAATAATAGAGACATTATACTTGAAACATACACATATTAAATAATGTCATCTTAGATGGAAAATGGTTTTGATAAAACAATTGAAATGAATTCTTGAGGAAAATATTCTTTCTTCTTCAAAATCATTTTCTTTTCACAAAATTCCATGAAATTCTAAAAGAAAAGGATTTTTTTGAAAATAGTCATGAAATATTGTAGATTAATCTTCATGAAAATAAGGCATTATAAAACCGTAAAAATCTATTCATGCCGTATAAGTTAAAAAAACATTCTCCTCGTACTTTTGTCCGAAAAGTCAAAAAGTTCCTCGTATGGTAAACAAAAGAAAGATTCCTTCCATAACACAAAGTAAAAGTCAAAGAAGGGTAAACATGACATTAAATATAAATGGAATAATATTTAACACTTTATGAAAAACATTTTATGGGCATGGATGAAAAATATAACCCTAGTAAATACTTACGTATATGCAATCTCAGATAAAAATGAGATTTCAAAATTATCCCTTACCTTAGGTCCAATATGCTTCGTACCTATCCAAACCTCCTGTAAAATGATTTAAATAATGTCATTGAACTATTATAGAATCATATTCATTGTTATGATATCATATACGGTTCACTTATGACTTTATATTACCCGTCATTTTGTAAATTCATGTTAAAATAGAGTTTTGGGTAAAATTGTTTCATTTATCGTCCGTGTTTTGACTTGTAATTATTAATATGATTACTTATATCAGGATTAATTAATTAAAGAATATAAAAAATGATTTATATATAATCTATATTCAGAATATACATATATATAATTGATCGATAAATGGAAAGAAATACACCGTTCATAGAGACGGTAGGCCGTACGTACGCATGAACACTGTTTTCGTTTCCTTATTGAATTGAATGGAATTAAGTAGATGACATATATATATATATATATATAAAAATAAATCTAGTAGCATTATTATGTCATATATTTTTTGATTACTTATTATATATACTTTATAATCATTCTTGAATTGTTAACATGGAAAATGAATCTCATCGCGTCGTGGAGACTGTAATCCGTACGTACGCACGAGCGATGATATCATTCCCATATTTATTGAATGGAATTGGAGTGAATAATATAATATCTTATAATCAGTATGATTTTATAATAATCATATGTTTTTTTTCTTACACCATTATACCCATCCAAGTAAAGTGGTGGTGGAAAAACAGATTACACCACGACGTGGAGACGGTATTCCGTAAGTACGCACGCGCGGTGATTTCATTTTCCATAGGATGGATAGAAGGTGAATTAGGGTTTCTTAATTTTATAATAACATATCAGTATATGAGTGATACTGATGTTATAAATTCATATTGAAACAACTAAATAAGAATAAGTATAAGAATAAATAAATTTGAATGAATCGGTAATGGATATTACCTCTTATTCGACACGCCTCTTTGAAACCTCCTCTTAGGGCAATAATATTAGACTTTGAAGAAGACCAGGACCTCTAGGATGTTTCTAGGGAAGTGGAGAAGAGAAATGGATAGGGTTTGGCCGAGCTTGAAGGCCCTAAATTGAGTAAAGAGGAGAGGGAGTAGGTTCCCTTTTATAAGGGAGGAGAGGGGCACCTTTGGAATTATAAGAAATATTAATTTATAATAAATTACAAACCCACTTAAAAACCTCCAAAATGACTCAAATCAGAATATTAGATGCTATAGGGTTGAAATATCATCAACCAATATAATTTAGACAAGTTGGGAATTTATTTTAAACATTATCAACTTGATTTATCCTTATATAATATATTTAATTTTATTTATGGTAATAAAATTATAAATTATAAATTATTATAAATAGTCACTTATATGTTGTGAAATTTCCATAATTGTATGATTTATTAAATTTTCTACAATATAAATTTTAATTTATAATTTTTAAATATGTTTGTGATTTTTAAAATTTTTTATAATATGTAATTTTTATAAAATAACAATAGTGTCAATTTTGAAACTATTCATTTATTTGAATTTAAATAAACTATATACAAAAGATATGTTCTAAATAAAAGACTTAATAGATTTATAACATGTCATATATATCTAGAAAATTAGTGGATCACATTAAATAGTTCATATAATATTTATTTTAATATTTTTAAAACCTTTTATTTGGTATATCTCTTAATAAAATAATTATTAAAAAAGTTTTGTATAATTATTTAATATACTTATTTGTTTCATAAAAATTTAAAATAAAATCCTATGATAAAGATAAATATAATAAATTTCATAATAATGTTCTTACTTGAATTTATCATCTTAAAATCACAACATTTAAATTGTTATATTTATTAAATTATGAAGGTGACATCTTTGATATCATTTAAAATAAATAAATATAAATGTCATAATCGGTTTTATAAGGCTCAAAATGCTCCAAAAATAGACCCTAGGACGATTAGGGTATATATATACTCGACAAATAATTTTTGGTCAAGTTTCTGGTCCTTTTAAATGGTATTTTTATTTTAATAAAAACCATATTATTGATTTTTCACTAAATAAACAATTTCTGCATCACTATTGGGTCACCATTAATGACAATTATGTAATCCCTAAAAATTATAAATAAATTCTCATGATGTAGATAATTTTGTTATATTTATGGCGACTATTAATGTTTTAAGTTTCATGAAGTTTATCACTAAATTAAAATTATTATACTTACAAGATTTAAGAGAGTGACATGTTGTCACTTTCTTTGGTTTTAATAATAATTAAATTATTTTCATGATCAAAAGTACATAAAATGAATCTAATCAGACCCTTAGGTGATATGGGTCTACTTTTAGTCATTGAAAATAATTTTTCCATGTGTTAGGGTAATTTTATAATATTAGGTTTACCCTTAATTACCTGATTTATCTTTAACTGAAGTAAATAAAAGTTACCGTAGTTACTATTCATAATATCAAAAAAATAAAAGTAACATATTAACATAATTTGGACCCACTGAATGAAAATATGGAATCCATTTTTCAAAATTAAAAACACATAAGTTTCATTAATTAATTTAAAATTAATCATGTTGTTAAGAAAACAAGTTTTAAAAGTTAAAACATTGCAAAAGATTGAAATGATTTTACCTATGAATTCAATGTAAAATCAATGATAATGACATAAATTATATTAAATGGTAAAAATATATTCTATTTATACTTTAAAATCATTCAATATTATAATTTAAGAATATAAATTATTACGATGAAAAATGTTGTTTTTAATTAAAATATAGCGTATTTTTACTATTCATTAAAATATGAAAGTAATCAGAATGATATGAAAAATTTATCCAAAGTAAATTTTCATATCATGATTCCAAAGAAGAATTTTATTTTGTAATATTTAACTTATAAACCTGTCAAAAACTAAATTTAAAGTGGGTGCGCCCTCAAAAGGCGGCAAAACTGCATTTTTTGAAAAATACTTATTTTACCTGAAAAATTTAATTTTTTCACATACCATGTTTTAGAAAATTTGTAAGATGAATAATAATGTTATAAAATTCAAAATATTGTTAATAATATTCATATAATCTAGTTCATAATAATATTATAACAATATATCGTTGTTTAGTGAAACCCGGTATTGCGTACTACACATGCTATCGAGGAAGGTCGTGATTATGTGTAACACAAGAAAAGTCAAGGTTGCGTGTAGTAAAAGACTCATTTATTGTTGCGTATAATAGAATCCAACCATATTTCATTTATACATTGAATATATATATATATATACACTCAATGTTGCGTAGAATAACTATTATCAAACGAACTTTTAATTGTGTGTAACACAATCCAAGAATTGTGTTGCGTATACTACAAGCTAATATGGTGTTGCATATAGCGCAAGATAATCTTGGTGTAGCATAAAAAAAATATATGAAATAAATTAAAAATAATATATCTCATAAAATTTCAGGGTGTTACATTCTTCTCCCCTTAAAATGAATTTAGCCCTCGAAATTCATCGGGGTAATAAATGGTTTTCTACTTGAAAGTTTCTTTCATAGAAACCCACATCGTAAAAAGGAATACCAAAACTGAACTTTAAAAACTAAATTATGAAATGTAATGGTTACCCAAATTAACTATTCACTGGGTTTTCACATAGGATAACATAGGTGAAAATATGGATATGGAAGAGAAATCTAACCATCAAGTTCTGATCGAGAGTGGTAGAGGACATGGCTATGATAAAGCCAATAGTCACAAAGCCATAAATTTGTGATGATTAAAGGGACCATCTGATTCATCAGATATGAGAGCACTAGGACAACATTTTTTGTTTTCAAAATCATTTCCCTAATGTTGAATAATTTTTGAATTAAAAGAAATACTTACATGATTTTGGTACAATCTCACCGTTGTTCGTGCCTTGAAAATTTCCACTTCATCTCTTAAAGAAAAGAAGTTGAATTAGTCATTCGTGAAGCGTTAGGAGATCATGTGATAGAATGGTGGGTCATTCTATCTATCTCAAATAAAAGGTTAGAAAAATTTATTAAATATACATAAGTCTATATATAGTGAGATTAATCATATATGGTTCTCAAAATGGACTTATAATTCATATATCAAACCACTTAATAAATTAAAACTAATTTATACTAACCAGTGACTTCATATAGGTCAGATGTAACACCCCAGGTAAATAAAGCATATGAAATTTTCATATTTATCCATATTTGTGAATAAAATATTGATATTACTTTAAAGGGGATTCTATGCTCGATGGCGTACCCAACACGCAACAACGAGTTTTTTGGGAATCTTACGTTGCACTCTAATAATAAAATAATATTATTTTAAATGGTAGTTAACATGTAGCCGTTTTAATGGCGGGAATGGATAGAAATAACTAAAATATGATTATATATGTTTTTAAATGTTTTTACATTTATCCAATAAAGGATAGAGGCTTAAAATACGGACAGAATTCAATTTTAGGCGTATATGCCCTAGTTTTCACTAAAGGTTCACTTATCACCTTTTGATGTTGAACCATCATTAAATATAGTTTTGTTCACTCTTAAACATTCTTTTGGACCAAATAAAACTCTTATTAAGAATCAGGACATCAAAATTTACTTTGTGTAAATTTTTGGTATCTTTCCGATAAAGTTCATTTTTTTCAATGAATAGTGTAAAATGTTGTATTTTAATTCAAAACCTCTTTTTAATCTAATTTATTTATATGATTAGATTATCTTTTGAATTGGTTTTAAAGTTAAATTAGAATATATTTTTACCATTAAATCCAATAGTGGTCGTTGGAATTAATTTCACTTTGAAATCAGACTTAAACTAGTGTCAATCTTTTGATACTTATTGTTTCATAAAAACACGCTATTTGCTTTGACAGCGGGAATTAATTATTAAATTAATTAATATGACTTATATGTTTTGAATTTTGTAAAATAGACTTCATTTTTGATTTCGGAATATCAAATATAGCTTATGGTTAATTTTTGGGATTTTTCTGAAAAACTTCAATTTTTGATGAATAGTGAAACCACTAAGTGGTACTTATAAAAACTGATTTTTCCATTTAAATGAAATTTTGCCATCTTTGTGTTTTGAATTTCAAAAATCCGACATACATGGTTGTCATTAAGAAGTAAAATGTGGTTCAATGGGATAAAAATAATTTTTTTTGTGAATAGTAACTTATTAAGTTTTTAATCGCGATTAGTGGTAATTAGTGTAGTTTAAGGTAAAAATAATGCTTTAATAAAATAAGATGAGCTTGACACATGTCATACCATCATTTTTTGTGTCATGGATGACCAAGAAAAGCCATGGGTCAACTTGGGGACCCCATGGAGACACTTTGGTTGGGAAATGACATAAATAACTTTTTATTTAATGTAAAAGTCAAAATGACACAAACATCATATGTTTTACAAAAAAATTTTTTACATGGGGTTATAATGATCAGATTTTTGATTATAAATAGTCATTGGAAAGATAAAACGATTTCCTACATCATAGTATCTTTTTTATAATTTTTAGACATTAAATAAATTAAATTATTTATGACATCATAATGATGCAGCGATGACATCATTATCTGACGATTTAAATAAAATGAGAAGATAATGTAAACTCTATGACCTACACATGTACAAAACTTATTGGATGGGTGGATTTCGAACCCTTATCACCTTATCCACAAATTATATCAATGAGGGACCCTTTAAAACCGAAACAAATTTTCAAATAAAGTAATATTTCTTACTTTCCAAAAGTGCCCCTCCTTTCCTCTTATAAAAGGCCCCCACCTCTACCTCATTTCACACACTCCTCAAGCCTTTGGATCGGCCAAACCCTGCCCATTTACTCTCTCCACATCCCTCCCCTCATCCTAGAGGATTCCCTTTGGGAATAATCCTTTCAAAGGAAGCCTTTAGGCTCAAATCAAAAGGAGTTACACTTTTAAAGGTAATTCATTCTCTCATGTTCATTTGTTTTATTTTGCTTTTCCAACCCCCTAAACTCTTTTTATTTACTTTTTTTGTAACAAAACAAGTATCTTCAATATACTAGGATGTTGTTATAATATTTATTCGAGCTACACTCTCACACAACTACATCAAATGGTTAAAGAACATACGGTTTCTGTGGATGGCGAAATTCTGCCTCCCGAAACGATGATTGTTCAATACTCATTTAACACCTTCAAAGGTGGCCATTATGATGTCACTATTTTTATATATAATATATAATATGTTTATGTTTTACTTATACTTCTGTATTTTTCATTTGTGTCTTACCTTTATGGCTTCCATTATGGGTATACACGATATCTTCATTTTAGGAAGTGCGGACTACCGCCCCCTCAAAGTGATGTGATTCGTTAATGCCATACGTGGGACGCATAAGGGATGGATTTAATGTTATTATATATTATGTTATACTAGAATTATTATATACCTCTATATCATTATTATTTCTTTCCATTAAAGTATGAGATAGAAATGAAAGTAGCGTTAATGCGTACGTACGGCTTACCGTCTCCATGAACGGTGCATTTCATTTCTTATCCCCAAATGTAATGTACTATTATAAGTACATGTATAAAATGGATATATATGATTAATGATACATCTAAATGATGAATATAATTCTGTAATTAAAATATACATACCTCTCATTTAGTTTTAATTCCATTAATATGGCAAAGAAATGAAAGTAGCGTTCATGCGTACGTACGGCTTACCGTCTCCATGAACGGTGCACTTCATTTCTTACCTATAAATGATTATGTAATATTATAAATACATGTATATGCTGGATATATATTATATATATGATATCCAGATCAGGAATGTCATTATGGATATAAAGAACCTTTGACCACACGAACAACATGTAATTGTAAGAAGTCCACTTTCGACTTAAGAACCAAATATCCACAAAACAATCATTATTAACTTAATGATTACATAATGTTTATAACATGGAAATAAGTGATATAAAAGGAATAATAAGCTTGAAAAAGGTTCTTACTCAAGTATAAATTAACTCAAGTTTATTATTCAGGAGATTAAAGAACGATCGAGTCAAGTCGGACCCAAGGTAAGGGATCATACTCCTCTCTTTCTTTTTAAGTACACTCTTTTATGTCATTCCTTCTAAAGATCATCTTTCATGTTATTGGGATGTTATTTTATATTACACTTACTATAATTTTTATGTTCATGTTATGAGATACCCTATTCTCTCTCATCAATCCAATTTGGAAGTTTTGAGTGGCGCCGTTAGGCTGCCGAGTTTTTATAAGGGATTTTTCATCTCACTTTTATTCCCGTGAGATTTATGCTACATTTGCCACAATTTCCTTTGAGTGGTGTATGTACTGCCCATTATTCTACTCTTTGTGTAATATACTTTCGTTTATGAGTATATAAATCAATGATTTATTGTCCTTCTTTCATGGGGTGTATGTTTTGAAAGATACCCATGTCGGTAAGGGAACCTTTCACCCTCCTCTTTTTTAAAAAAGACTTCCTTTTTTTGGGTCTTTTAATTTACATATTGTTATGCTGGGATATATTCTCATATATCCTTATTGATGTAAATTTTATGTCCAAGTGATGAGATACACTTTTTATCTCTCATCAACTCATTTTGATGTGACGCCGTTAGGCTGTCAAGGGAACTTCTTAACCCAATTTCGATTTCTTTGGGTTCAACATGTAGTTATTGAATATGTCATCCTTTGAATATGTGTGAATGACCCTTTTATTGTTTTACACTTAATATCCAATTATATTGGGTGTATTTATATTTTTCACACATAATTTTGAGATTGATTTATCCTTAATTTAAGGATACCTTCTTTATAAGGGATTTCATCACATTTTACATCCCTATTGAGACTTCATTGTTGTTATGCACCAATTCACTCTTATATGGTGTATATACTGTCCTTTGGAGTATTATATCATGAATCCATTTATTCTCATGATATTATAAAGTTTTGACTAAATGTTATTCCTCAATTATTGTATTCAAGTGTCTCTAATTTGGTAAAACCCCTTTAACCAAAATATCGCTTTAAATGTTTTAATGATTTGTTCTTATTAATATCCATGTTTTCAAAATGGTTTTAAGGATTTATTTATATGGATATTAATGGTTTAAAATTTTAAAAGCTTCAAGGTGGTATGGGACACTTTGATTCAAAAATCTCTTTATTAAATGTTTTAAATGGTTTTGGAAATGGTTTCTTTTTGAATGGATTCATTATTTCAATACACTAAAATGTTATATTGTGATTGAAATGTGGAAATGTTATGTTTCCTTTATGCATGTTTTATGTGATACGTTTATGTTATGGTTCTTGGGCATTGTTATGAAAACGGGTGGTTCCGTGATAAACTAAGGGCAGGTGAGCCCGATATATCTCTCCAATGCATTGGGTAACGCGAAGGAGTGAAACGTTAAGGTTTCTCCGAAGAGATTTAGGGAATATACTGTGATGGGTATTCCAAACATAACCAAGAGGGTTACTCCCTACGTAAGAATGTTATGAATGCCTCAAGTTACCTTTATGTCATATGTTTTCTATGATTTATTCATGATTTGATATGCCTATGTTTTATGGGTAAAGTGTGATTTCATTCTAATGTATATATTAACTCATGTTTCCTTTCCATATTTTTTATAACTCTTACTGAGCTTTTTATGCTCATCCCAAGTTTTTGAAATGTTTTTCACAGGTCAAGGGAAAGGTACATGATGTGATGATAGTGTCAAGGATGTGTCAAGAAAGAATCCGTGTTATATTTTAAATATGTTTCCGTTGATGGGAAGAATGAATACTGTCTTTTATGGAACCACTTTGTTTAAATGTGGAATGTAATGCAAGTTTCATGATCTAATTCTCTAAAACTCTAAACGTGAAAAGATCCTCAATGTGTAATCTTGTAATAACTCAAGATTAAGTAAGGTTTAAGTCTAGGGCCTTATAGTTGGTATCAAAGGCCGGTTTAGATAACTTTAGAGTCTAGGGTATTCTTTAAGCATAAGTGACATTACCATAATGGTTCAGATTTCAGAAAGAGTCCTAGTTTTGGATAAAGTGAATGAGTAAGTATATCTTAGTGTTTACCTTCCTCATTAGTACATGATGGTTTTCTTGATATACTCACACTGACCTTTTTGGTTTTAGTAAATGGCTGGATCTAGCAGGCACCAAAGTGACAATGGGTTTGAAGGAAACTGTGGTGGTTCTCTGATTAAGACACTGGATGAGATGGGGGATTCAATGAGGAATCTCATAGTTGTTCTAAACCAACTATCAAGGAGTCATGATCAATCACTTCAACCTTGGTGAGTTCTATAATGCATCATGTATGAGATGGCCAACTCGATGTGGAAATTCAGGTAATAATTATTAAGGTAACCATTAGGGTTTATGTGATCCTTAATTTTGAGGTAATTATGGGTTATTATATGATATGATGGAAAATGAAGGGCATGAGATAAACTTGAGGTTAAAATATGTTATGATTATTCTTGAAGATTTTATCTCATTTTGGGGAATTTTTTAAGAATTATACAGTTTTTGAAAAAGGACAACGCGCAGACCGTGTGACATCCCGCCGCGTCGGACAAAGCTGCGGGAATCGAACCCACAACCAAAGTGTGACTGGTATTTATCGCCTACCACTGGACTACGTGAAGTCCCTGGTTAGTTTGGCCGATTCTTTCTAGTTATATGATTTTATGAATTAAGAGTAAGTTGATTTTGGGTTATTTATGAAAATGATTATCATATCATGGAGGATATGTGATTAGGTTAATTACTTTTCAATACGAGACTTTAGGAGCAACTGATGTTGTTTGGAGATAAATGTTACGATTTAACTTGGAAGACTATGTGACTAAATCCTTAAAATATTTGGGTTTCAATCTTAGTTTGGTTTACTTTGAATAATTTTATGGACAAATTGATTATAGAATGGTCCTCGTTGAACTTTGGGTTTTGTTGGACAAATTTTGGAGGTTAAGAATAGATTTTCTTTTTATAAAGGGTTATCCTTTTCTAGATTATCTGATCTTGTACTAAACTTTTTGGTTATGGTTTTGGTTAAAGTATAAAGATAGGGGAAGTATATAGTTCTCTTTTTTGGGTTATGTGATTATCTAGAAGTTGATTATAGTACTCTTAATGCGAACAAGTCTCCCTAAATACTCGTCTTTTGGAAAAAATATGAGTTTGATTAAGGAATCTAGTAAAAGTTGAAAGTCAACATGATAAGTGATTATGTTTCCTTATGAATAAATTTCTCAATAAAAAGTAACTTAACACGAAAATGTTGTCTATTAGCTTTTGCTACTGGGGAATCTAATACCGTTTAACCCATCACAAGTTTGTGATTTTCTCATTGTTAACTTTCTCCTAGACATGTTTATTATCACTCTCCCTCAAGAACATGACCCTTTGATTTTTCTTCCATGTCCATGTTTTTCTACATGGAATCCTAGTACGGGTTAACTCGGGTGACCTCTGTACTTATCTTCCTTTATTTTAAAGTGATTGTTTTACCGAACCTTGTTCCGATGTGGGACTTTCAAGGATGTTTCCAAGCTCAATTTTAAAAATTGCGAGGACACAATTCCCAAAAATGGGGGAAGGATGTAACAACCCAGGTAAATAAAGCATATGACATTTTCATATTTATCCATATTTGTGAATAAAATATTGATATTAATTTAAAGGGGATTCTATGCTCGATGGCATACCCAACACACAACAACGAGTTTCTTGGGAATCTTACGTTGCACTCTAATAATAAAATAATATTATTTTAAATTGTAGTTAACATGTAGCCGTTGTAATGGCGGGAATGGATAGAAATAACTAAAATATGATTATATATGTTTTTAAATGTTTTTACATTTATCCAATAAAGGATAGAGGCTTAAAATACGGAAAGAATTCAATTTTAGGCGTATATGCCCTAGTTTTCACTAAAGGTTCACTTATCACCTTTTGATGTTGAACCATCATTAAATATAGTTTTGTTCACTCTTAAACATTCTTTTGGACCAAATGAAACTATTATTAAGAATTAGGACATCAAAATTTACTTTCTGTAAATTTTTGGTATCTTTCCGATAAAGTTCATTTTTTTTTCAATGAATAGTGTAAAATGTTGTATTTTAATTCAAAACCTATTTTTAATCTAATTTATTTATATGATAAGATTATCTTTTGAATTGGTTTTAAAGTTAAATTAGAATATATTTTTACCATTAAATACAATAGTGGTCGTTGGAATTAATTTCACTTTGAAATCAGACTTAAACTAGTGTCAATCTTTTGATACTTATTATTTCATAAAAACACGCTATTTGCTTTGACAGCGGGAATTAATTATTAAATTAATTAATCTGACTTATATGTTTTGAATTTTGTAAAATAGACTTCATTTTTGATTTCAGAATATCAAATATAGCTTATGGTGAATTTTTGGGATTTTTCTGAAAAACTTCAATTTTTGATGAATAGTGAAACCACTAAGTGGTACTTATAAAAACTGATTTTTCCGTTTAAATGAAATTTTGCCATCTTTGTGTTTTGAATTTCAAAAATCCGACATACATGGTTTTCATTAAGAAGTAAAATGTGATTCAATGGGATAAAAATAATTTTTTGGTGAATAGTAACTTATTAAGTTTTTAATCGCGATTAGTGGTAATTAGTGTAGTTTAAGGTAAAAACAATGCTTTAATAAAATAAGATGAGCTTGAAACATGTCCTACCCTCATTGGTTGTGTCATAGCCGACCAAGACAAGCCATGGGTCAACTTGGGGACCCTATGGAGACACTTTGGTTGGGAAATGACATAAATAACTTTTTATTTAATGTAAAAGTCAAAATGACACAAACATCATATGTTTTACGAAAACAATTTTTACATGGGGTTATATTGATCGGATTTTTGATTATAAATAGTCATTGGAAATATAAAAAGATTTCCTACATCATAGTAGTTTTTTATAATTTTTAGACATTAAATAAATTAAATTATTTATGACATCATAATGATGCAGCGATGACATCATTATCTGACAATTTAAATAAAATGAGAAGATAATGTAAAATCTATTACCTAAACATGTAAAAAACTTATTGGATGGGTGGATTTAGAAACCTTATCACCTTATCCACGAATTATATCAATGTGGGACCTTTTAAAACCGAAACACATTTTCACATAAAGTAATATTTCTTACTTTCCAAAAGTGCCCCTCCTTTCCTCTTATAAAAGGCCCCCACCTCTACCTCATTTCACACACTCCTAAAGCCTTTGTCTCATCCAAAACCTTCCCATTTACTCTCTCCACATCCCTCACCTCATCCTAGAGGATTACCTTTGGGCAGAATCCATTCAAATGAAGCCTTTAGGCTCAAATCAAAAGGAGTTACACTTTTAAAGGTAATTCATTCTCTCATGTTCATTTGTTTTATTTTGCTTCTCCAACCCCCTAAACTCTTTTTATTTACTTATTTTGTAACAAAACCAATATCTTAAATATACTAGGATTTTGTTATAATATTTATTCGAGCTACACTCTCACACAACTACATCAAATGGTTAAAGAACATACGGTTTCCGTGGATGGCGAAATTCTGCCTCCCGAAACGATGATTGTTCAATACTCATTTAACACCTTCAAAGGTGGCCATTATGATGTCACTATTTTTATATATAATATATAATATGTTTATGTTTTACTTATACTTCTGTATTTTTCATTTGTGTATTACCTTTATGGCTTCCATTATGGGTATACCCGATATCTTCATTTTAGGAAGTGCGGACTACCGCCCCCTCAAAGTGATGTGATTCGTTAATGCCATACGTGGGACGTATAAGGGATGGATTTAATGTTATTATATATGATTTTATACTAGAATTATTATATACCTATATATCATTATTATTTATTTCCATTAAAGTATGAGATAGAAATGAAAGTAGCGTTCATGCGTACGTACGGCTTACCGTCTCCATGAACGGTGCATTTCATTTCTTATCCCCAAATGTAATGTACTATTATAAGTACATGTATATAATGGATATATATGATGAATGATACATATAAATGATGAATATAATTCTGTAATTAAAATATACATACCTCTCATTTAGTTTTAATTCCATTAATATGAAAAAGAAATGAAAGTAGCGTTCATGCGTACGTACGGCTTACCGTCTCCATGAACGGTGCATTTCATTTCTTACCTATAAATGATTATGTAATATTATAAATACATGTATATGCTGGATATATATTTTATATATGATATCCATATTAGGAATGTCATTCTGGATATAAAGAACCTTTGACCACATGAACAACATGTAATTGTAAGAATTCCACTTTCGACTTAAGAACCAAATATCGACAAAACAATCATTATTAACTTAATGATTACATAATGTTTATAACATAAAAATAAGTGATATAAAAGGAATAATAAGCTTGAAAAAGGTTCTTAATAAAGTAGAAATTAACTCAAGTTTATTATTCAGGAGATTAAAGAACGATCGAGTCAAGTCGGACCCAAGGTAAGGGATCATACTCCTCTCTTTCTTTTTAAGTACACTCTTTTATGTCATTCCTTCTAAAGCTCATATTTAATGTTATTGGGATGTTATTTTATATTAAACATACTGTAATTTTTATGTTCATGTGATGAGATACCCTATTCTCTCTCATCAATCCATTTTGGAAGTTTTGAGTGGCGCCGTTAGGCTGCCGAGTTTTTGTAAGGGATTTTTCATCTCACTTTTATTCCCGTGAGATTTATGCTACATTTGCCACAATTTCCTTTGAGTGGTGTATGTACTGCCCATTATTCTACTCTTTGTGTAATATAATTTCGTTTATGAGTATTTACATCAATGATTTATTGTCCTTCTTTCATGGGGTGTATGGTTTGAAAGATACCCAAGTCGGTAAGGGAACCTTTCACCCTCCTCTTTTTTAAAAAAGACATCTTTTGTTGGGTCTTTTAATTTACATATTGTTATGTTGGGATATGTTCTCATATATCCTTATTGATGTAAATTTTATTTCCAAGTGATGAGATACACTTTTTATCTCTCATCAACTCATTTTGATGTGACGCCGTTAGGCTGTCAAGGTAACTTCTTAACCCAATTTCGATTTCTTTGCATTCAACATGTAGTTATTGAATATGTAATCCTTTGAATATTTGTGAATGACCCTTTTATTGTTTTAAACTTAATATCCAATTATATTGGGTGTATTTATATTTGTCACAAATAATTTTGAGATTGATTTGTCCTTAATTTAAGGATACCTTCTTTATAAGGGATTTCATCACATTTTACATCCCTATTGAGACTTCATTGTTGTTCTGCACCAATTCACTCTTATATGGTGTATATACTGTCCTTTGGAGTAATATATCATGAATCCATTTATTCTCATGATATTATAAAGTTTTGACTAAATGTTATTCCTCAATTATTGTATTCAAGTGTCTCTAATTTTGGTAAAACCCCTTTAACCAAAATATCGCTTTAAATGTTTTAATGATTTGTTCTTATTAATATCCATGTTTTCAAAATCGTTTTACGGATTTATTTATATGGATATTAATGGTTTAACATTTTAAAATCTTCTAGGTGGTATGGGACACTTTGATTCAAAAATCTCTTTATTAAATGTTTTAAATGGTTTTGGAAATGGTTTCTTTTTGAATGGATTCATTATTTCAATACACTAAAATGTTATATTGTGATTGAAATGTGGAAATGTTATGTTTCCTTTATGAATGTTTTATGTGATAAGTTTATGTTATGGTTCTTGGGCATTGTTATGAAAATGGGTGGTTCCGTGATAAACTAAGGGCGGGTGAGCCCGATATAGCTCTCCAATGCATTGGGTAACGGGAAGGAGTGAAACGTTAAGGTTTATCCGAAGAGATTTAGGGAATATACTGTGACGGGTATTCCAAATGTAACCAAGAGGGTTACTCCCTACGTAAGAATGTTATGAATGCCTCAAGTTACCTTTATGTAATATGTTTTCTATGATTTATTCATGATTTGATATGCCTATGTTTTATGGGTAAAGTGTGATTTCATTCTAATGTATATATGAACTCATGTTTCCTTTCCATATTTTTTATAACTCTTAATGAGATTTTTATGCTCATCCCAAGTTTTTGAAATGTTTTTCACAGGTCAAGGGAAAGGTACATGATGTGATGATAATGTCAAGGATGTGTCAAGAAAGAATCCGTGTTATATTTTAAATATGTTTCCGTTGATGGGAAGAATGAATACTGTCTTTTATGTAACCACTTTGTTTAAATGTGGAATGTAATGAAAGTTTCATGATCTAATTCTCTAAAAATCTAAACCTGAAAAGATCCTCAATGTGTAATCTTGTAATAACTCAAGATTAAGTAAGGTTTAAGGCTGTGGCCTTATACCAGTGGTATGCGATAAAGTCCTGTCGCACTTCGGTTGTTGGTTCGATTCCTACAGCCTAGTCTGATGTGGTGGGTTGTTGCCCGTTCTGCAGGTTTTTCCTTTTCTTAAACTACACTATTATAACATTCTATCAATAATATCTAAAAAATTTCTAGCCTTAAACAATACTAACTTATGTTCAACATAATCCATTCCAATCTTTAGGCTTATCCAAAATACTTATTTCCAAACTCATAGTATAAAGAGAATTATTGCTAAAAAGTTCATATAACAAGAATGTGAATACCATCATTTATCCCTCATATATCTTGTTGGTCACATTCCAATCATGTGAATAACTTAATCATGTATTCTCTTGAAAAATGAATACCCATTGAACCTTAGTGAAAACATGAAAGCTGTCAAAAGTTAACTCTTTCCACATACCAAAATCCAAAAATTCTATATACTCAAACCATGATATAACTTTGTCCTTATATGAGTCATGAGCTCATGAATACTATAAAACATTTAATTTTCTCTTTATCCCTTCATTATGTGCATATCATCTGCTTTCCAAAATATTTGAATCACTTTTCATGGTTACCAGTACCATATAATTAGTAAAAACCACAATAAACCATTACATATATATTCCAATGTTCCACAATACTATAAATGAGATTCCACAACATTATTTTGGAATCCCTTTACATAAACACATAATCATTCCACCACATTTTTGTCATACTCAAAATTGCTAATAGTGATCGCATGTGACTTCCCTTTGTCCTTTGACTTAAGAGGTTGCTCACGTTGATCATCATTAACCCTTGGATTAGGGAATTGATTAGCATAATGCCTCATTTCCTTACACTTGAAGCATTGAAGTGTTGGTGGTGCGTTCTCTACAGTATTTTTTTTATTCACATCATTATCAACCCTTTTTCCATTACTTTGACACTCAGCTGCTCAATGACCTTCTTTTCCACACTTAAAACATTTTCTAGTCACTTTAAGACAATCTCCACCATGCTTCTTTCCACACTTTGAGCATAAATAAACATTTATCTTATTTTCACCATTATTCTGAGATTTCTCCTCGAACTCCATCTTTCGTTTCTTGTCAAATCCATGAGATGGATATGTAACACCAACTTCCATTTCTACCTTGATAGCACAACACACAATTTCTTCATAGCTACTGAAGTCTCTTATAGCTAATTCCCTTTAAAGACATGGTTTTAAGACACTGAAGAATCGATCAACTTTACTTTCAGGTTGGATGATAATGCCAGATGCATACCTTGCAAGCCTTGTAAAATTCACTTCGTATACACCAACAGATTCATCATCCATTTTCTTAAGCTCAAGGAAATCCTTTTCCATCTTTGTTTGAAGAATACGAGGGAAGTACTTATTGAAAAACAAGTTCTTGAACTCATCCCATTCCAAGGATTCAATTTCATCTCAGGGCCTCGTATTCTTAATTAGAGTCCAACATTGATCTGCTTCACCTTCTAAATGGTAAATAGACATAATGAATTTTTCATGTTCTAAACAGTGAAGTATAGAAAATATCTTTTCAATGGTACTTATCCATTGTTCAGCAACAAGTGGATCAGAAGACACACTGAAAGAAGGTGGGCGTTGCCTCATGAAGGACTCAATAGAATATTATTCCGTTCTATGATCATTTGGAAATCCAGAATGATTTATAGCTTGTGTAAGTATAGTAATAAGATTTTTCACTATATCTACCATCACATTTGTTTATTCAGGAGGACAATCATTGAATTTTCAATTACATTGATCAACACGGTTCCTTTGGGTTCCATTCATCATCTAAAACCCAAAAAGAATAGTGTGAGAGGCAAAAATCATGCTAGGGAAAACAACATAATAAAGGGGGAGTACCTTCAATATATAACATCTTAGGGTTAATTCTAATATTGTTACTATAATTCTAGGACTATAACCTATACTTATACTTAACCTTAGGGATATCCCTATACATACCTTAAAAATATCTCTAGGGATCTCACTAAAGTTTTCACATCCTAGTTTCCAAAGGGTAACTAAACCTTTCCTCTGATCCCAACTGTAGAGACCAAAATATTGACGTACATGGACATTACATTACTTTTGCGGAATACTTAATACATAACAAAACGAGACACAAAAGGACCGTAATAGTTTAGTGCCTTTGGAAACTTGGAACATAATCTTCTAATATTTGTGAAAGATCCTCAACATATCCCAAAAAGATCTTCCATTTTTTTCTTACCTAAAACCTTTCCTTATATCCTTGGGAAAAGAAAACAAAAAAATGGTGATCTAAAATGCTCAGTAATAGAAAATATAGAGAACATAAAACAATCCATAAACATTTGAAAGCAAAAACTTGAACATGAAATTTAAACATCAAAATCTTGAGCGAAGACATAAATCGTGGAAGTATGTAAGGAATATATCATAATGGAACATGAACCATGATAAAATATAATGGGAATAAAACATGTAATTATGGAAACCATTCAGCACATGTTATGATTTATATAGTAGCCAAGGCATTGCTTCCAAGACCATATTAGTGGACAAAGTCCCTTTCTGAATCGAGTTCACTCCTCATTTCTGTCCTGTAACACTGAACCAGATTAACTTATTGTTCCAGCCATGTCTATCTCATGATATATAAATCATTACCCAATGCATTGGAGGGAGATATAGGTACCACCCATCTCATAATTAAATCATTCTTACTTGTGCCACAAAATAAACTTAAAACATTCATCATAACCCAAAGAATAAAAAGGGTTTCATAAACATCATCCCATCATCACATAATCCATATAAAACAAATGGATATTTCATCATAAGAAAAGTGAAACCATTTAAATCATAGAGAAATTATTCTTGAAACATACACATTTGAAATAATGTCATCTTAGATGGAAAATGGTTTTGATAAAACACTTGAAATGAATTCTTGAGGAAAATATCCTTTCTTCTTCAAAATCATTTTCTTTTTGAAAAAATCCAAGAAATTTTTAAAGAAAAGGATTTTGTTGAAAATAGTCATGAAATATTGTAGAGTAAGCTTCACGAAAATATGGATTTATAAAACTGTAAAAATCCTTTCATGCCGTATAAGTTAAAAAAAACATTCTCTCGTACTTTTGTAAGAAAAGTTAAAAAGTTCCTCGTATGGTAAACAAAAGAAATATTCCTTCCATAATAGAAAGTAAAAGTCAAAGAGGGGTAAACATGACATTAAATATAAATGGAATAATATTAAACACTTTATGGAAAACATTTTATGGGCATGGATTAAAAATATAACCCCAGTAAATACTTACGTATAAGCAATCGCAGATAAAAATGAGATTACAAAATTATCCCTTACCTTAGATCCGATATGCTTCATACGTATCCGAACCTTCTATATAATGATTTAAATAATGTCATTAAACTATTACAGAATCATCTTCATTGTGATGATATCATATATGGTTCACTAATGACTTTATATTACCCGTTCTTTTGTAAATTAATGTTAAAATAACGTTTTAGGTAAAATCGTTTCATTTATCATCCGTGTTTTGACTTTTAATTGTTAATATGATTACTTAGATCATGATTAATTAATTACAGAATATAAAACATGATTTATATATAATATATATTCAAAATATACATATATATAATTGATCGATAAATGGAAAGAAATACACCGTTCATGGAGACGGTAGGCCGTATGTACGCATGAACGCTGTTTTCATTTACTTATTGAGTCTAATGGAATTAATTAGATGACATAAATATATATATATATATATATATATATATATATATATATATAAATCCAGTAGCATTATTATGTTATATATTTCATGATTACTTATTATATACACTTTATAATCATTCTTTAATTTTTAACATGGAAAATGAATCTCATTGCGTCGTGGAGACGGTAATCCGCACGTATTCACGAGTGATGATATCATTCCCATATTTATTGAATGGAATTTAAGTGAATGATATAATATCTTAGAATCAGTATGATGTTATAATAATCATATGTAGTTATTCTTTACACCATTATACCCATCCAAGTAAGGTGGTGGTGGAAAAACAGATTACACCACGTCATGAAGACGGTATTCCGTACGTACGCACACGCGATGATTTCACTTTCCATAGGATGGATAGAAGGTGAATTAGGGTTGTTTCGTATTTATAATAACATATCAGTATATGAGTGAAACTTATGTTATTACTTCATAATGAAACAACTAAATAATAAGAAGTAGAAGAATAAATAAATTTGAAAGAATCGGTAACAGATATTACCTCTTCTTCGACACGCCTCTTTGAAACCTCCTCTTAGGGAAATAATATTGGACTTTTAAGAATTCCAGAACCTCTAGGATGTTTCTAGGGAAGTGGAGAATTGAAATGGTTAGGGGCTGGCTGATATTGAAGGCTCTAAATTGAGTAAAGAGGAGAGGGAGTAGGTGCCCTTTTATAAGGGAGGAGAGGGGCACCTTTGGAATTATAAGAAATATTAATTTATAATAAATTCCAACCCTACTTAAAAACCTCAAAAATGACTCAAATAAGAATATTATATGAGATAGGGTTGAAATATCATCAACCAATAAAATTTAGACAAGTTGGGAATTTATTTTAAACATTATCTACTTGATTTATCCTTATATAATCTATTTAATTTTATTTTTGGTAAAAATATTCTAAATTTTAAATTATTATAAATAATTAATTATATGTTGTTAATTTTCCATTATTGTATGATTTATTACATTTTAGACCATATAAATTTTAATTTATAATTTTTAAATATTTTTGTGACTTTTAAACAATTTTATAATATGTAATTTTTATAAAATAACAATAGTGTGAATTTTGACACTATTCATTAAATAAAATATATACAGAAGATATGTTCGAAATAAAAGACTTAATAGATTTATAACTTTTCATATATATCTATAAAATTAGTGGATCACATTAAATAGTTCATATAATATTTATTTTAATATTTTTAAAACCTTTTATTTGGTATATCTCTTAACAAAATAATTACTACAACATTTTTATATAATTATTTAATATACTTATTTGTTGCATAAAAATTTAAAATAAAATCCAATGATGAAGATAAATATAATAAATTTAATAATAATATTCTTACTTGAATTTATCATCTTAAAATCACAACATTTAAATTGTAATATTTATTAAATTATGAAGGTGACATCTTTGATATCATTTAAAATAAATAAATATAAATGTCATAATCGGTTTTATTAGGCTCCAAATGGTCCAAAAATATACCCTTGTATGATTAGGGTATAGATATAATCTACAAATAATGTTTGGTCAAGTTTATGGTTCTTTTTATTGGTATTGTTATTTTAATAAAAACAATATTATTTATTTTTCACTAAATAAACAATTTCTACATCACTATTGTGTCACCATTAATGATAATTATGTAATATCTAAAAATTATAAATAAATTCTCATGATGTAGATAATTTTGATAGATTTCTGGATACTATTCATGTTCGAAGTTTCATTAAATTTATCACTAAATTAAAATTATTATACTTATAATATTTAAGAGAGTGACATGTTGTCACTTTCTTTGGTTTTAATAATAATTAAATTATTTTCATGGTAAAAAGTCCATAAAATGAATCTAATCATACCCTTAGGTGATATTGGTTGACTTTTAGTCATACAATATAATTTTTTCACGTTTTAGGGTTATTTTATAATCTTAGGTTTACCCTTAATTACCCGATTTATCTTTAACTGAAGTAAATAAAAATTACCGTAGTTACTATTCATAATATCAAAAAAATAAAAGTAACATATTAACATAATTTGGAACTACTGAATTCAAATATGGAATCCATTTTTCAAAATTAAAAACACAGAATTTGCAGTAATTAATTTAAAATTAATCATGTTGTTAAGAAAATGAGTTTTAAAAGTTAAAACATTGCAAAAGATTGAAATGATTTTACCTATGAATTCAATGTAAAATCAATTCTAATGACATAAATTATATTAAATGTTAAAAATATATTCTATTTATAATTTAAAATCATTAAATATTATAGTTTAACCATATAAATTATTACAATGAAAAAAGTTTTTTTAATTAAAATATAGCGTATTTTTACTATTCATTAAAATATGAAAGTAATGAGAATGATATGAAAAATTTATCCAAAGTAAATTTTCATATCCTGATTCTAAAGAAGAATTTTATTTTTTCAAATTGAACTTATAAACCTTTTAGAAACTAAATTTAATGTGGGTGCGTCATCAAAAGGCGGCAAAACTGCATTTTTTGAAACCCATTATTGCATACTACACACGTTATCGAGGAAGGTCGTGATTGCGTGTAAGACAAGCTAAGTCAGGGTTGCGTGTAGTGAAAGACTCATTTGTTGTTGCGTATAACAGAATCCAACCATATTTCATTTATACATTGAATATATATATATATACACTCAATGTTGCGTAGAATAACTACAATCAAACGAACTTTTAATTGTGTGTAACACAATCCAAGAATTGTGTTGCATATACTACAAGCTAATATGCTGTTGCATATAATGCAAGATAATCTGGGTGTAGCGTACAAAAAAAGATATGAAATAAATTTAAAAGAATATATCTCATAAAATCTCTGGGTGTTACAACATATGTGGCCCTTTTGATCCTAGTCGATAGAAAAATCTATCACCATTTCCTATATAACCTTGATCGTTTTTGTAGTAAACATTAGAGATAATGTAATTTTTATGTATTGTTATATTATTATTTTTATACCGTAATACCCTCAAATGCTTATTAAAATTAAAAATATTTTTTAAAAAAATTAAAAGTTGTAATTTGAACAACATGATTGAAAATTTAGAATCATGGCCTCAAAATCATATAAGATTGAAACTTAATATACTCTTAAAATAGTAAAATATTTATTGAATTATAGAATATTATGCTCATATATGTTATATTTATTGAATTAAATTTGAGATAAGAAATATGTAATAATGTTTTTTTAATTCGAGAAAATATAACATATTTTCATTATAAAAAAGTATCTTTGGAAATAGTTAATTATATTTTATAATAATAATATATTAATTATTAAATTTATAATCTATTTTAATTTTATTTATAAAAATTTAATACTCCCATTCTATTAAATTTAATTATTCAATATTTTAATCTATTTAAGATTATAAAAATTTAAATTTCTATTAAATAAAATATATTTTACATGAAATGAGGCCAAATTTTAAATTATATATATATATTTTAAAAAATATACTTTTATTCGGTGTATATTTATTTAGGTGTAATTTTTTTTGGGTATGTATTTTATGAATTATCAATGGAAAATTTACCATTAAGACCTAAATTAAGAAAAATAAAATATTGATATATATAATAACCATGAAATTAAAATTTAACACTCAATTAATTCCAAAATGGTCATTCTCATTATGGATAAAATTTCATTCGATTTTTATAGTTAAATTTTGGGATCATTTTATATATAGTACCCTAAAATTATTATAAAACCTTATTGTTTACTTAAAAATGTTGGATTACATATATTATCATTTTTAGAGAAAATATTTCAACTATGTTATTAGTGTTTCTAGGTTGTGGTTATTAAAAAAGGTATATTAAAAAAGATCCCTAATTATGAAAATTGATACTGTCTTGATGATATGGTTTATGGAATAATTTGGAGTTCATTTTTTGATGGTCTTCAAGGTTTAAAGTTAATGGAAAAGTTCAGTGAAAAATATTAAGACAGGGAATAAATATTGATAAATAATTATAAGGAATCATGAAAAAATTACATGGGAACATGAAAAATTGTATGGAATAAAAAACAGTTCAAAGGAAGAAATCACATGAAATAATTACATAGGACCACATAAGAATTACACAATTTGTTGAAATAATTACATAGTGGGATGTCTAGGGAAATGTATGAAATCATATGAAATAATTATCCAAGACCATGAAATAATAAAATTAAATAAAATTAAGAACAATTTAAGAGATTATGAGAATGAATTTCATAAAACTAAATATTTTTTATTTATATGAAGAATCCTATAATAGATTTTGTATGGGTATGTGATAATTATACATGTGTGGTAATTCATTTTTGGTTGGAAGATTCTAAAAAATAATAGATCCCCTTTGATCATTTTTATATAGAAAAATTAAAATTTTTGAATAGAAAGAAGATTAGTTCATGATCAGTGAATAGAAAATATTATATGCTTACCATTAACCTTAAAAAATTAATGGGAATTTTTATTTAGACAAATCATATGAAATAGGATGAAATATAATATTTTGAGGATATTTTTTTGTAGACCATTTCATATACATGCATAACTAAAAATATCATTTTATAGATAATAATCTTTTTGTGGAATATTTTAATATTTAATCAATTTTATTTCACAATGGGGGGATCATGTGAAAAACATTCATGTAAATATTACCACACAAAAATTATATAGAAATAAGTTTTACATGAATAACTCATGTAGAAAGTAGACTATGGTGAATAAATTCTATAGAAAGTAGAATACCATTAAGAACTTATGTGAAGTGTAAAATATTTTAAAGAAATTATATAGGAAATATTATACAAAGAGGATTTTTTAGATATTAGTTTTCCAAGGATGACATCTTACATGATAAAGGATAATGAATCTCATTTAATTAAAAAGGAACTTCATATCACATGACTTATAATATAAATAGTTTCTGAGCTAATAAATATTGTTTAAATATTCTAACATTGGATAAATGTATCCCCTTTAGTTTAGAGAGTAACATGTTATATGTTTTAATCAATTTTATTCATGGGGGATATTAATTATAATCCAAAATTTTAATCAATATTTTTGTTTAGTGAATTCATCACACCAACATATCTCTAAGTGTATGCTAATTAGATGTAACCCAATACAGTTGAACCATGTAAAAATTTTTATATCACTTGAATTATTTTAATTTAATTATAGATTAATTAATGTTAAAAATAGAAGTGTGGTTTATTTAAAAATGGAACATGGTGAATATAAATTTTTTATAAAATTTCCATACCTTGATTCACCCCTCCTCATAGTGAATTTGACTTAGTATAGGTCCAAAATATGGTATAACAACGAGAGGTTTTAATTTTATAATTTATTTTCTATTCGTGGACATAAAATTTATGACCATTGATAAAAATAGTATTTTTATGGAATAATCAGATGAAACAGTACTTTAAATTTTTAGGAATAAATGTTTATAGAAGTATTATTGATGGAATTTTTGGAAACATTAATTGAGGATCTTTATAAGAGGGAGGATATAAAATATAGTAGTCGATGCTAAGGGAATCAATTATTGGTCTCTATGGATTGATTGAAACTTAATCATGATGTTAAGGTAAATTATAAATATCATTCCATGATATACCATGCTTGATACCAATATCACATATAATCTAAAATGAAGAACACTATCTTGTACCACACACCATCGATCACCATTACCACTCTAATATTTGATGAGCTTAATAAATATAGCATCATAGGCTTTACATACAAAGATATTACATCATAAAATATGAATAATCATTTCAAATTATAAATATACACATGAGGATTATAAAATATTAGTGTATTTGGAGACTTAAATATCTAAACATGTGAACTAAATTATTTTCTAGTATGTTATACATAAGTAGAACCATTATTATAAAAATATTACATAATAATTATCTTCATAACTTTGAGAAATAAAACATATTAATGGGTGAGATAATATGTTCAGCAAGGGTAAATTATGGATATATCAATGATCACATAATAATAATATGGGCATAAGTGTATGAGAACATGAGGATAACATTTAAAAACCATACCCATAATATCAAAGATCATGTTATTGAGACATGGTAAAAACAATGACAGTTCACAAGAAATTAGTCATAAAAGAATCAATAATCACAATCCATAGAATCACAACACTGAAATAAGATATAGAATTGTGGCATAAACAGAAGAATAAAAAATCATTTACTTAGTAATCAATGATTATTTCAAAAACTATCATATTGGAATGGGTTTACAAACTAAACCATCATAGTAGTTGTGGTTCACTCTCACAACTACCACTGTGGAATGGGATTTCTCAAAAAACCATCATAATAGTCAAGGTTCACTCCCAGTACTATCATAGTTGAAAAATTACCTTACTTAACTGGGTTCATTCCCTATTCCATACCTATTTATCTCATTACATATCAATCAATGCCCAATTAATTATAGGTAGATATAGGTCCCACCCATAACATAATTAAAATCATACATATGTGTTCCATAATATTATATAACATACCTCATTTCATAACCCACGAAATCAAATAGGGTTTATAAAAACTTCATAATGTAATATCCTATGGAAGAGAAATAGGTTTCATAAACATTTTAACATTTCATAATATCATAACTCATGTAAAAAGAAAGGGTTTCATAAACATTTCAACATTTCATCATATCATAACCTATGGTAATGGAACAAGTTTCGTAAATATATTTTCATCATAAATATAAAACATCTAAAATAATAATAAGTATGATAACATTTAATAATATCCCTATTAAATCACATTCCACATAAAATAATGTTATCTTATATGGAAATTATTATGAAATATCACATGGAACATTTTATAAGGAAAATATATTTTTCAATTTAAAATAACTTTTTTAAAATATAATAAATTCTCAAATTTTAAATAAACCATTTTCTTTTAAAATAATTTTTTAATCTTTAAATATAATATTTAAATAATTTATTTTTCATAACAATGGGAATTATGGTTCATGTCATACACAATAAAATAAGTATTCCTTTCACTTTTTTTGTAAAAAAATAAGAGTACCTCAATTAGAAAATGAAAAGAAGTTTCCTTTTAATTTTTTTAAAATTAAAATAGGGGTAAAAATATCTTTAAATATTCATAGGATAATAATAAGAAAATTCATTAAAACTTTTGTGATAAAATATTGATATGGAAGAAAAAGGATTTTTGACCAAAGAGAAAAATAATGTTTATTTTACTAAAAAACATTTTTTGGACTCCTAGGTACATAATGAGAAGAAAATGAAAGTAAAATATGTGTCTTCTTTAAATAAATAGATGGTAATAAAAGGCATGAATTTATTTAGATATATATTGTAATATTTTATCATCAAAATAATAATCATAATCAAACCTAAAAAAATAATTAGATTGTAGCATCAAGCCCTTACAACTTTGGTAAATTTTGAATCGTAAGCCCCATAAATGAGATAATATTTTATGGATATATATATATATATATATATATTAATTTTCATGATAATAATAATAAAATACATTTTTTTGTATATAAACCTCAAAAAATAAAAAATTATTGAATATGAAATGTGTCCCATGAAAATAATAGTTAGAAGAAAATCCCTTACAAATTAGGAAAATATTGAATTATAATCCCCATTAAATGATAAAATAAAATGAAAAAATAAATATCATTAAAATAATGATATTGATGATTTAACATATCAAAGTTTAAGTGTATACACCACACAAAATAAATGAGTGGTGAGTATGGAATATGTCTTCTATAAATAAAAGATAGACTAGAAATCCCATACATTAAGTCTAGACATTCTTCACATACATTAAAACCCGTTTTATAAAAAATATAGTTTTATTATACATTTTTAAATAAATATAATAATATATATCATACTATATATGATTTACATATGACGTTTTATTACCCATTTATTAAAAATTCCTTGTTAAAATCATGTTTAGTGTAATACCTGCTTTGTTTTTTTATGTATGATTTGGTCTGGTATTTATATTAATTTTACATTGATCATGGTTCCATAATATAAGGAATTTTATCCATGATATAAATATAATATATATTTATTATATATGTATTTAGATTATTCCATGAAAGTTAGAGGTAGAAAATGAATTACACCATTCATGGAGATGGTAGACCGTATGTATGCCTAAATGCTATTTACATTTTTTTGATGGACGGAAAAAAATGAAGGCAAATAATATATAACTTAAACAGAATTATATTTATATATATCATATATATTCAAAAAAACTATACTTATTACCATCCATTTAAAAATAATATTAAATAAATATTAGGTCTCTATATAGAGATGGTTGTCTAAACATGCTCATGAGGGACGTTATCATTTTCCAATAGATTAGAAGGTAAGATTAAATATGTGATATTATAATTACATAAGTATAATTTTGAAATAAAAATCATGTAAATATATTTAATACATCATTATATCAATTTGTGATATGCGATGATGTAACATAAATTATATTGGTTCGTGAGGTGGTAGTCATCCAAACAAACGATTACCGATTTTCTTTCATTTTGAAAGGAGAGGAGATGAATGTAGATTATGAAACTAAAATAATAAAACATAATTATATGGGATACATTTATGTTATTATTACATCATGTTTGAATAATATTTGATGGATGTGGAGGAATAAATAAAACAATAATGCATGGTTAGGATTTATACCATCTTCATCAAAGAGCCTCTTTAGGTTTATACATAAAGCCTTCATATGAGGGTTTACTAGTCAATATAATGATTATAGGTAATGGGAAAGAAAGTAAAGAAATAATTTGGTTAGGTATTGTCTAAAACAAAATGATTTCAGACTATTCATAAGATAGTATATGGGATGTCCTTTTATAATTAGGGAAATGAACCCACTTCAAAACTACATAGAAACTTACCAAATAAATTGATAATAATAAAGTCATTCCTAAGAAATATAATTACAAATGAAAATATATTAGAATTTCGGATATAATAACGTTCAAAATATGGGTATAAAATAGTTTTTATACATCCTTTATTAGAAGAATTAACCATATCCTTTTAGTTCAACCCCTAGTAAACCCGTTTTTACCTTAACCACATTAATTAATGTTTTATTATTTTAACTATTCACTATGACCAAAATTCAAGTTGGACATATAATGTAATATTAATTATTATGATTAAAAATATTTAATTAATTTAATAAAAATAAATTCAAATATTTATACGAATTTAATTTAAAAGTAATCTTCAAGATGTGATGAAAAAGATGTCTTCCAAAGAAGATGTTTTCATAAGTATTAAATGTTTTAATATCAAAATTATATATTAAATTGATTCCAATGAAATATGTTTAAATAATAAATATGTAATTAAAATAATTTTAATTTTAAAACCATATTAAATTATAAGTTAACATTTTAAATAATTTAAATTAAAATAATGTATTAAATAGAAATCATTATTTTATGTATTTATTGAAATATTATTATTTTCAAAAAATTGTAAAAAATTCACCAAAATATAATTATGAAATGTTTATTATAATAATGATGTTAATTCTATAAAATAAATTTTCTAAAAATGGGAAGAATTAATCTTATTATTTTTCAGAAAAATCATTGAAAATCATGTTTCAAAGAAGAAATTTATTTTTCTAAGTATATATAGTCTTTAAAAAATAATTAGGTACTTAATTGTAAATATATTTTATTTATATTAAACCATTATAGAAAATAGTAAAAATATTTTTATTCCTATTCAAATCACTATTTTTAACTACTAGGTTAAAACGGTCATGTTAAAGTAATAATATTAATAGTATATTACAATTTTTTAAAACTCAGTATTCTGTGTAACATAAGATATCGAAGAAATTAAATTTATTTGAAAGAAAAAATATTTATTAAAATATTAGGGTGTTACATTAAAATTAATTTCACCCTCAAAGTTCATCACTTTTATACAAATAAATGATGATTGTTATGCCTCATTATATCCCTAGGTTCCCATTAATCATCCTAAAGTTGGTCGTTTCAACACAAAACATTGACTAGGTCAGTCGTCTTGTTTCGTAACACTTTAACCCTATGATACCAAATATCTATAGGTTTATATTTATAGAAAATATCATGATCTATATATACAAACTCTGCGTTCATTACATGTGAAGGATTAAGTTTGTACTTCCTTAGAAGAGATACATTGAACACATCATAGACTTGAGAGAGGATCAGTTAAAGTGAGAAGTGATAAGATTTCTTACCTACTCGACCAAGTATATCTAAAAGTAAAAATGCATTGGCCTCAAGAGTTATTTACTCTAGAATCTTATAACATTATTCCATTTAGTAATTCTTAGAAAAACATTCTCAGCAAATTCAAAATCTAGGTCATGGTGATGATTATCATCATAACATTTCTATCGAATTTGTGCAACACTAATGTGTTGATGAATGGATCTAAACTCATCTAGATTTTTTTAGATATATCAGGATCTAATATCATTATTTCTCTAAAATTATCCTAGAAATTAGGATGTATACACTTTTTACTCTATTGGGAATTATAAGGATCCATCTGAATTCTTGAGTGAATGATATTGTTTTATGAAAACATGACTTGAGAAGGTGTTGATCCCAACCACCTTTGAATGAAATTGAAAAAGATATCATAATATCCTATAGGTTTTTAATTGTTCTCTAAGGATTAACATCTATTTTTGGATGATATACAGTACTTAAGAACAACTCTATGTCCAAATACTATTGAATAAATTTCTAGAACATCGAGCAAATCCTTATATCCTAGTCAGATACAGTAAAATATGGTGCTACATGAAACCTTACCACTCCCTTAATATATATATTATAATATTGACACATAGAGAAATATTATCTAACAGTGATTAAGTGTTCTTACTTCATAAGGTGATCAACTAAAACCCATATAACATTACACCATTTAGATGTTTTGGGGAGTCCCATAAAAAATCCATGATGATAGTTTTCCATTTATAATATGGTATGGGTAACAGTTTTAAAATTCCTATATACTTTTCTCACATAGCCTAAAATTGTTGACATACCAATCACTGAGACAAAAACTTTTCAATACCTATCTTTATTCCATCCTACCAAAAATAATCTTTCATATCTTTATACATTCTTGTACATCAAGGATGAATATGAAATGAATAGCTAATTGGTATCTCTATCAAGTACTTCTTAAGACCAACTATGTATGGAACACATACACATTTCCTTAATACTATAATTTAATCACAATTAAGGTTAAACTCTAGAAAATTTTAACCTTCTTCTTTAGGGATACATCAACCTTTTATGCCATTTTAATATTTACATAGATAGATGGTTGAACACTCATTTGATAAAGATAATATTTCTAGCCTTCCTTTAATATTTCTGGATACATCATTTGAAAATCCACAAGTATTATATATTTTGTGATCCTCATAATAGATAATCTAGAATGAACTTTTCAAAACAATCCATCAACCACCTAGTTTGCTTTCCTAGGGTGGTAATGTGTTGAGTACTCATAATCAGTAATCAGTTCCAACCATCTCCTCTAGTGAAATTAAACTATTTCTTGGTGAATAATATTGTAAACTTTTTTGATCAGTATATATATCACACCATTTTCTATAAAGATAAAACCACCATAGATTTAATAAAAAATTAACGTGGATAACTCTAAATCATGAGATGGGTAATATTGACCATGATCCTTTAATTTTCATGAGGTATATGCTATCGCTATACCATTATTCAACGTAATGAATCTATTCCCATTTTCTAGTGAATAACTATAGATTAAAATACTTTCTCTAATACAACATATAGTAAGTAAAAATTCACTAACTAATATTCTCTTTAGTTCCTTGAAATTTTCTTCACATTCATCTCTCTAAAGTAACATGAATCCCTTTAGAGTTAACTTGATGAGTGGATTAGACAGTCATGAAAAATTATCCCCAAACCATCAATAATATCAATATAAACCAATATAACTATGGATCACAGTTATAGTTGTTGGACTAGGAAATTTTCCTTAGACATCATCTTTTATGGATCCACTAATATACACTCGTAATTATGTGACCAAAAAATGAAACCCCCTTTATCCAAAATCCACACTTTTCAAAATTTCATATTTATTCTCCTTCTATAGGGTCTTCATTACAATCATTATGTGATCTTCATAATCTTATATTCCATTTTAATAGATAATAATATCATCTATAAAAGATACTCGAAATCGATCAAGGTAATATAAAAAGACATTATTAATTATATATAGAGAGATAGAGGTTGAATTAGGTAGACTAAATGTAATCACTATATATTCATAGTGTCCAAAAATTGGTTGAAATATTTTCTTGGGTATATCCTCCTTCTTGAACCTCAATTGAAGATATCCATAATGAAGGTCTATCTTGGAAATGTATTGAAATCCATAGAGTTGATCAAAAAATTCATCAATACAATGTTAAATATACTTGTTCCTGATTGTGATCTTATTCATCTCCCAATAATGAACAAGGAGTCAAATCGATCCATATTTCTTCTTAACAAAAATTATATATTTACCCAAAGGTGAAACACATAGCTGAATAAATCCCTTTTAAATATTCTCCTGGATTTTCTTTTTTAATTCTTGAAACTCAATCTAGGCCATTCCATAGAGAGCCCTTAAAATAGGTATAGCACCTTGTATGAGTTGTTTTGAGAACTCAACTTCACAATTCATTGGAATACTACAAAAATAGTACATAAATACCTTTAAAAACACCCTTAAAATAGGTATATCATCAATTTTGTGTTTCTGAAAATATGTATATGATAACAAACCATATTCAATTGGAATCAAGGCCTATATAATGGATGAAATTTACATTGGAAGTTTATATTTATCAACACACTGAATAATGATCATAGTTTGGTACATATTATCAAAGGTGACAAAACTTTCTTAGAAATTGACGTGGGATTTATCTATAGAAATTCAATCCATTCCTCACATAACATTAAATTCAACCTATGTTATAATAATGATATTTTTAGGAAGTTGACTCTAACATAAGTCTACAGAAGAAGAATCATATACTTGAAATTAAATCATCATAACATTAGGGGTTCTCACTACTAATTCCACATCTAATCATTGTGTACAACCATATACATTTCAAAATAATTTTCATGATATATAAGAACTCATTCAACTCTTCACAAATAGGTTAATTAAATATTTTAGCATATATGGTACCACCTCAACTTTATCATTCAATTTTAATTCCCATAATACAACTAAAATGTTTAGAATAAGCATCATGCATAATTAATTAGAGTGAAAATTCATGAAAAATAATTTATAGGATGTATAAATCATGAAACCTTATTTTTATTCTGTGAAACCATTGGTTTATTCTAAGAAATTCATGGCCATAATTTATTCAAATCCTTCGTTACAGTTTATAAAGATTTTTTGAATTTCTAAATAAAAATCAAGGGGGGTGTGAAAGAAGGTGTACAACAAATCACATTTTCATAAAACATGTGATGATCTATTAAAATAATAACGTGTCCTTTTCATATATATTATCACTATGTAAAAATATTCCAAATCCACATCCATTCATCATTCCTAGATAGAGATGTAATTTATTGGAAACCAATTACTCTATCATTCACCACGATTCTAAGATATTATCTTATAGTTAGAATCATCCATAGACTTATCCCTAGGATTCTCACTAAATTTTTATCATCATATTTAAAGAGGTTAACTAAACATATTCTTTGATACCAAATATAGAAACCTAGGATTTACATATATAGATATTACATCTCAAATTATGAATATTCATTTCAGCTTACAAAAACACACATGGGGATCATAAATGATTAGTGTCTTCGAAAACATGGATACATAAACAAGTGAACTACCTAATCTCCCAAAATGTTCTCTATAACTAAAACCCCTCTAAGACATAAAAATCACAATACCTTTCTTAATTACATGGGTCAGGGAAACATAAAAAATAGTTGGCTCAAATTCTATATAAGGGTAAACAAAGGAGATATAAATGATCATATTAGAATTACAAGGTAATATAGATATGATAACATGATATTAACATTTTTAAACCATACCCTATATATTAATGATTATAAAATTGATATATGGAATAATTCATGGAAGATAATAAGACATGAATCATAATAGAATCAAAGATCACGATCCATATATACTTAACATTGACATAATACATGGAATTGTTGCATTCACATAATCATAGAGTATAATTTACTTATTATTTAGGGATAATTGAAACAAATATCATAGAGTAATGTGTTCAATACCAAAACCCTCATAGTAGTAAAGGTTTACTCTCAATATTATAATAATAGCATTGGTCCACTCTTTAAACCATCATAGTAGTCAAGGATCACACCCAAGACAACCATAATGACAAAGTCCCTTACTAAACTGGGTTTAATCCCCATTCTATTCCAATTTATATCATGTGAAATCAATATTTAAGCAATTTATTGGAGGGAGATATATGTACTACACATCATATAATATAAATAATACATATGTGGTATATAATATAATAAAACATTCATCATATCATAACCCACGAAAATAAATGGGCTTTATAAACATTTTCTCATGGAATAACCCATTAAAAAATAGATTTTATAATCATTCCATTAATTTCTTCATTGCATAACCCATGGAAATGGAATGGATTTTATAAAAATTTCATCTTTTTATTATAACAGATCTTGTTAAAAAATAATGAGTTTCATAAACATATTGTCATAATAAACATAAAAAATATAGAGATTGAATAAGGATAGTATCATTGAATTATATCCCCATTAAATCATAATTAACATAAAGGTATGTCATATAAGAAGGAAAATTATTTTGAAATATCACTCAGATCATTTCTTATTGAAAATATACATTTCACTTTGAAATCGCATATTTAAAATCTTAAAATTTCCCAAATATTAAATATATTTTTTATTTTTAATGTAACCTTATAAACTTATAAAGTAGGATTTAAATAATTTATTGGTCATGAAAATAGGAATTACCATTCATGTTTTACACATTAAAATAAATAATCTGATAAAAATTTTGGTAAAAATTCACGAGTACTTTGTTTGGAAAATTTCAAGAAGATTTATTTTTAATGATTTTGTAAAAAACCCAATCATGGGTAAAATTTCATTAAAAAATCTATATAATAGTAAAAAAATTATTTAGAATATTTTTGGAAGAAACATTTATACAAATTTTTTTATACTAAGAGAGTAATAAATTCGGTTTTCCTTAAAAACATTATTTTGGAATATTGAGTACATTAAGAAAGAAAAATGATAATAATGAGTATATTTTCATGAAATAACTAGAGTATAAGAAATTTCAGGTGTTTATTGGTATATAGATCATATGACTTCATCATTTATAGCATAATCATAAACAATCCTGATAATCAATGAGGTTTTGACATCAAACCTTTACCACTTTGGTAACTTTTGAATCATAATCCCCCTGAATGAGATAATATAAGATGGATATTTATATCCCATAATTTTTATGATAAGAATAATAAAATTAATTCATGGGTAATATATACACCACAAAAAGGAAATACCTGGGGGATATGATATGTGTCCCATAGAAATAAATGTTTGACAAAAATCTCATACAACTTTAGAATATTTTGAATCATAAGACCCATTAAATAATAGTATTATATGAAACATTAAATTTCATGAAAATAATAATATTCATGATATAAAATTTTTATAGATAAATTTATAAACTATGAAAACAAAAAAATTCATGAATATGGAAGATGTCTCCCATAAATAAAGGTGAGACTAGAAATCCCTTGCTTCAAGTATCGAATTTATTTGTATATGTTAAGACATAATTTATAATAAATATTTGATTATTATAAATTTATTAAAGAATAATAAAAATATATATCATACCATATATGATTTACTGATGACCTTTTATTGAACTTTTATTTATAATTTCTTGTAAAAAACACATTTCATATAATAAATAATTCATTTTTCATATACATTTTGGTTTGGTATTTCTGGTCCTTTTAATTTAATCATTGCTAAATAATATCTATAATATTAACAATCATATAAATACCATATATTTTAATTATATATTTATTTAGAGTAATCAATAAAATTTATAGATAGAAAATTGATTACATTGTTCATGGAGATGGTAGATTATACACACGCAAAAATGTTATTTACATTTTTTCAACATACGGCAAGAAAGAAAAGAAAATAATAAATCAATTTTCAAAAATAATTTTTTTCTAATTTATATCATATATATTCACTAAATATATTATTTGTAACATCCATGTCAAAATAAAATTAAAAACATATCACATGGCTTTGTGGAGGCAGTAGTCCACACGTACGCATGAGCGATATTATTGTTTTCTAATGGATTGGAAGGTAAGAATATAGATGTGATATTAGAATTAAAAATAATAATTATTTCATAAATATCATATAAATTTGTAAAATAAATCATTATATCCATCCATGATAGTAGGTGATAGAAAATGAATTACATCGGTTCATGAGGTTGTTGTCTACTATCTTCATGATCAGCGGTTTTATTTCCCATTTGATGGAAGAGAAGATGGATGTAGGTTATGAAAATAACATAAAAAAATAAAATTATATTTTAGATAAATATTTTATTATATTATTATGGTTTAATTATAATTTAAGGAGATGTAATTTGAAATAAAAACATAATTCATGGTTAAAAATAATACCTCTTATTCGGAGAGCATCTTTTGGGTTATACCTAAAGCCTTATTAAGAGGGTTTACTATATATAATAAGGAATCTAGGACATGGTTAGGAAGTAAGAAAATTATTTACATAGGTATTATATGAATAAAATTCATTGGTAGGGTAAATATGAGTGGATGGGGTATGTCCTTTTATAAGAGAGGAAAGGCACCCACTTGGAATCTAATTGGAAATTTCCCAAAACAATTAAAAATGATAAATCAATTACCAAGAAAAATGCTTCAAAATGACCAAAAGTTCAAATTTTGGATATTATAAGGCAGAAATATGTCTATAAAATAGGATTTAGATGATTTGTATTGGCATAATTAATAGGAAAATTTTATTCTAACTCCCATTAAACTCATTTTAATCATAACCGTGATAATTAATTGTTTTTACAGTTTTCACTATTCATTATGACCCAATATTAAGTTTTAATTATTATAAAATATTAATTATGATAATTAAAATATGGAATCTATTTTACCAAATTAAATTCAATTAATTTGGTGAATCTAATTTAAAATTAATCCCACAGATATAATAAAAAATAGTTTTCAAAAGATTTTTGTTTTTATAAGTATAGAATGTTTTAATATTAAAATTATACATGAAATTGAATAAAATGAACTAAATTGTATTAATAAATATATAATTTAATTAATTATTATCTTAAAACCATTTTTAAATATAATTTATCTTACTAAATAATTTAAATGAAATCACAGTTTTCAATAAATGTTAGTATTTTTTACTATTTATAAAAAAAATTCATCTTTTAAAAAATTTCTCAAAAATTCACTCTAAAATAATTTTTACATTTTCATTCCAAAAATAAAGATAATTTTTAAAAATAAATTTTCTAAAATTGTAATTTTTTTTTTAATATTTGTTCACAAAAAGTGATGAAAATTATTTTTTTGTGAAGAAATATATTTTTCGATGTATATAAAAAAATTTCAAAAAATTAAGTAACTAATTATAAATATAATTTATTTATATAAAAAATATATAGATAACTTTAAAAATATATATTTTACTATTAATACCTCTGATTTTAATGGTAATATTATAATGGCCATGTTAAAATAATAATATTAAAAATATATCACGGTTTTTTAAAACTCGCTGTGATATGTAATGAATGATATCAAAGAAAATAAATTTAATGGAAAAAATATTTCAAAAAGTCTAAGGTTTTTGCAATAAAAATCCATTATAGTTATTAAATATATCCCCTCTTCAATGGTGTTTCCATAGGTTTACATGAATTTCTCAAAAAATGGGTAGTATCCTCATTATTCTCATGTTATACCAATACCTCTCAGGGTAAAGAGATAAGGAGTGAGATATTAAAAGAGAGTCATTGAAGGAATTATAAGACTCATTTTTCATCATATAATTATGGTTAAATATTTATATTTCCCTGAATAAATAAATCCAGTGACCTTCCATTAAATAATATGTCTCAAATATATGATATAATTCATCGACCATTAATGTATTCATCACATGAAATCAACATTTGATCCTCCCGTGTGTTTCATCTTATGAAACATCATATTAATGATCTATTAAATGGGTAAATATTTACACATTAATATATTATTATTCAACTACCACTAGTTTTTTTGATGATATATTGAATCATACCATATTATTCTACTCATAACACTATCATATGAATAAGGTAAAGTGTGTAGTATGATTGATTATGATAGTGGAATCAAATCTAAATTCAATTCCATTTGACATACAAAATTTATTAAATATGATATAGCCAAAAATATCCTATCAAGATATTGATTTATTTCATATTACTAGAAACTAAAATTCAATAAATCCTTATAATTTTTTTACATTCAACTTATATTTTATCATAAAAAAATAACTTTTGAATCCACACCCAAATATCCTTCTGAATATCACCCAAAAATATTTTTTTAAAGCTTCAATAATAATTTTGGAATTTTATCATTACCATCATAATGTATCACATCATATGTAATACCTTATAAATACCTATCTAAAAAAACATTTTCATAAACTCTAATTTTCTTTTGATATTCTCTCTAAGAAAAAATCTATCCCCATTCAGTCAAAAAAATGAGAGTAAACCCATAAGAATTTTTAGAATTGATAAGAAATATTATTTTTTAAATTAATAAATATAAGATAATAGAATCCTCTAGAAATGTTCCTATGCTACTCAAGATACAGAGGGATTTAGAGTGATCTCTTTCAGAAACATGTATTTCTTTACCTATGTCCACTAGTTTCATCATATAGAAGCATGTATTTTTATATAATCATTGTTTCCAAGATATTGGTGACCGTGGGACGTGGTCTTTTTCAATATACTATATCCTCCTCATACATTCTCATGTGTATGAGTATAGACTAACTAGTTTGATAAATACATCACATTACATTCACATTTATAGATGATAACATCATATTCTACATCCAATTATAGATAATAATATCGTATATATTATGTATGTATGATCATATAATTTGTATATCAATCTAAATCGAGGGACCAAAAGTCATAATTAATATATATAATTAAAAATCCCATCATAGTAAATCTCCATCAGATGACATGACCTGAAAACATACCTAATGACCCCCTCATTTGAAAACCCATAAATAATTTATATGAAAATTTTCAAAGTATAAATTTTCCCATATGAGGTATCTCCATAACCTCATGTATTTTGGAAAACCAAATATGAACCAAACACCCCTAGTGTTCCAACAAGAGAGTGTATGACACTATATGGTATACTTCTTGTGTCGTCAAGGGTAAGATAATATTTAACTTCTCTTGAGAATATTTTGTATCCCAATAAAAGAGTATTAATAATAATTAATTTCATATTTCCCCAAAGCCAAAAATCTACATGAAAAATATTGATTAGGAATTACTCAATGACATAATTTCAGTGGTTATTTTTTATTTCACTTTGTGAAAATATGTATCCATCATAGAAGAATGATAAATTAAATATTTCATTTTGTATTACATGTTAAATTTTATATTATTAAACTAATTTAAAAATATACATAGAAATATACATAAGAACCTACCTTATCACATCAGATATGAAAAAATTTCAAACCAACCTTTTGTTGGTCTTAAATTAAGGGGTTTATTCAGCTAAGTTCATATCTATATAATTCTATCCACATATCTATGTGGACACATAATAGTACCCACCCCATTAAATTGTTAGTGTGTAACCTTCTATGATGAAATGCATTTTTAATAATTGCGGGACATAAGAATCATATTCACCGTGTTAATTTTTTTTAAATAGTTTTTAAACTTCTTTAACTTAATAATATCTAGAATTTTGGTGTTAATAACTTTTTGTTTGTACATATAACTCTTTCTAAGTTCATAATCATCACCAATCATTGGAACCATTTCAAAAAAATAATTTGCTGATATATTTTTTATAATTAATGTAACTCTTCACATTAATTTTTTTATAAATACCCTAAAACTATATTAGGATATGAAGTGAGATTAAATTGGTATTCTAATTAGTTTAATATTTTATTTGTTAACTTCAATCTTATAGAAGTCAAAATAAACTCCCCCTACAGTTTTAGTCACCATATTTTTTTTTAAAATATAATGTTAAGATACATACATTCCTTTGTGTTGTGAAATAATAATTATTTTATTTTATTTAGAATATTAATCAATTAGACTATTGAGCGCTATATCTTATATGATGATATATATAATTTAGAATTATTCCAACAAATACTATATTATTTAAAATATAAAATTAATGATGGGATAAAATCATTCATATTTTTATAGGAATCTAGATAAAAAAACATTATCCTTTATTAGAAATTTTATTCTTCATGTTATTCTCATGTTTTTTATATAATATAATGAATCATAAACCATATATATTAATAAAATATTTTTCATAAAAACTATTTATTATTAAAAAATACATTATTCTATAATAAAATAATATGAAAACACTCATCCATTATTTAGAAAAATCTAAAAATGATAAATTAATATCCATTAAAATATATGGTTAAACAAACCTTTGTATTTTAATTTGAATGAAAAATAGAATCTTCATCAAATCATTCCTTGATTTGTACACTTATATATTTAAAAAACATGTAGAATATATAGTTGGTATGTTTCAAAATGATTTATATAACACATATACCTTAAATGGGCATAAATGGAGTCTCTATAACTCCTTCAAGTATCAAGGATAATTCCATCATATTGAAATGCATTTCTCTATCAAAAATTATCCATAGGTTTTAATTACCCCAACTAACTATTATAGAAAAACATTATTGGACTCTAAAACTAACTTTTATTCTAATTTTTTTAACTATTAACAAATCTTTTTAGATAAAACAATGGAAACTAGACATAACATACCCTAGTTCATCTATTATTAGTACTATTAGAAAATGGGGTAAAATATTCTTGAAATCATTCACATTTTAGGTATTTTTTTGAGACAAATGTAAAAAAAGTATTACAATGCATGCTAGAGGTATAATGAGTTTACACCAACCCGAAAATCAGAGTGATACATGATAAATGATCAAAATGGGAAATCAACAGCTCCCTCAAATTGCCAAAAACATCATGCCTTCAAGTAAGCAAACACATCAGACCAAGAGTGAAACAAATCCAAGAAAGCTTCAAGTCTTCAAGATATGCTGTCAACAGGAGGCAAGAGAGAAGAGAAATAAAATGAAAAAAACAAAAAAAAAGTGACATCAAACAATAGCTAGATTAATCTATATATGTGATAGCACTATCAAATAAAGAGAACTCCCCTTAAGAGCAGCTCCAACATATCTGGAATGGTCAAAAAAGAAAGCACTGACACACACAAAAGGGGAGACCACAAAGTTGGTGCAAAGAAGTTCCCTGCCAAAATCCAAGATGAGAAGCCAAGGGTTCTATTTATATAGCCAACAGGGATGACCAAAACAAGAGGTATTTGTCCTTCCCAAAAAGCGACGACAGATCGCAAAAAAAAGACACAAAAAGGGTTGCCAGATTTTGGCGTGCATCCTTCGCACATGGAGAGATGCCAGTCTTCTAGGGAAGAAACAATAAGTAGCTTCAGTTCTAAATCCAAAAAGAGAACCAGAAAATAGGAACTAAAAAGTTGCATGAGACATCAACCCACACTTTAATATGAGAATATCAAACCTATGATATTCCTCTGAAGTTAAAGTTAGGATTCTTCTTGTATTCATCAACCATCCTTATGTACATTCATCTTCTAATTTCAAGGTATGTTTCAGATGACATTTGATGACATATATATTTTGTGTGTATAATTTCGTCTTGCTCCTCCATCCATGGTAATACTTCATCACTCACCTCATCATCCTCATGGATCTGGTATGCATCTCTGTATGCATGATCTTGTTTATTGTTAATATTCTCCTCCTTGTAAGCGATTAACATTTTTTGAAAATTTATAATGGTGATATACTAAATGAATTCTATATTAAAAACAATTATTAAGGAAAAACATTAGTCTCTCTATGTAATTAACACAGTCAATTATATTTATTAAATTAATATATGCTGAACTTCCTTTGGTTATCATGCATCTAATGGGTTTTAATACTTAAGTGAATCATTCTATTTTATTATGAATCTAGATACTATTGAACAACTTCAACATTATGTTACACAAGAATAGATTTCTTTAATGCATAGAGTTTTATTTTTTAGGAATAATTCTTATATTTCTATACTAGTATATGAAATTTATTAAATTTAATTTCTCTTTAATTAGATTGATCTCAAATATGCATTATATATTTATAATGTTTTTATTAAAAATAAAATATTTTATTAGATGATTATTATGTTTTATATTAATCTAATTTTTTTAAACAATATCCAAATAAAATGATTATACCTTTTGAATACATAATAATAATTAGTGAGATAAGATACACATTTCACTAAAAAATGGGGCTAATTTGGTATTCCACTCATATTTAATTAATTTAAATAGGATATTATGCCAATGATATCATATATTAATATTGAATGGGTTTATGGATAATTTTTGATCTAATCTATCACATGGATAAAGTCAACACCATTCCACTGGTATCCTAACTAATAAGGTTTACCAACTAAGTATAATATAAATACAATTACAAAGATGAGGAACCAAACTCTTGGGCCACTTTAATACTTTCTTACCTTTCCCAATATAATTTTGGGAAACTATATTTTTCAAGAACCTATATAGTTGAATAATCTGGATTATAGAAGTGTTAAATTCGGAAGGAATCCTACACATAGAAATTTAAAGGGAATTTTATCTCAATATGTTATACCATTTTATTCCATTAAATCTTATCCATGATTTTAAGGATTTTGTTTCGAATCATATTTCTTATAAAAATTAATATATTCAAACATATTGATGTGTAACCCTTTTCTGAAATAATATCTTGTGTAACAAACCCAAATTAAAATCCAATCATATTTATACATATCTACATAAATACATGCATAAGGTATACATGCCCCATTCATGTAAAGGATTATAATCATATGAAATCAAAAGTCTCCATAAGAGTAAGCCCACATTGATAGATAGTCAACCCCCACATTTGTATACAAAGTATAAACCTCCTAACTAGTGATAAGTCCATAACAAAGTCCCTCTACCCAAAAACTTTTTAATCAAGAGATACCTCAATTATATAAAAATTATAACACCTAAAATATATAAAATATCATTAACATCTAAATCCAAGATCATAAACTAAAAAAGGCCAAATTCAAGGTAAAATAAGATTGAATCAATTATCATACCTAACATGTAAATCCTTATATGAATGTAAGATAATATATAGAACTAGTTTAAAAGTAAAAACTAAATCATACATTCATTCATAATATGAAAATTTTATATTTATGAATTTAAGTTGGAATAAATTAAATAAATAAACAATTAATATATTTAAACATGAGATAAAAAATTTATGAATATTTAATGAATAAATAAATTATAAAAAAATTATGACATTTATAAGAATAATGGACATTCTATTATAAAATAATTATAAAAACTTCATATTTATTTCATATATAATCCTCTTCATATTATTATTTTACATGGGATTTAATTAAATATATTATATGTGGAATATAAACATTATATATATGTGGTATATTATTATATTTTTTTAAATATTTATAATATTTCACATTTAATCATGTTTAAATCATGATCGTATTAATTATTAAAACTCATTTTGATATGGTTTAAATAAATTCTAATTTATGGCATATTAATTTAAAAAATTTACATTAAATATTATGAAAAATACATAATTTAATAAATCTACATTATATTTTTCCTTATTTTGTAATTTATAAATATTTTATAAATTAACATATAATTTCCATATAACACCTTATATGTAAAATATATTCCATTCAATAAAATTTCAAAAATTATTTGTCGTGACAAGAATTAATGATATTCCCTATTTATTTATTAAATATTTAATAAACATCAAATAATTAATTATAAAATTTATTGTTATTTTGTTTATAAATAATTTATAAAATGAGTAAATATCACAGAATACATTTTCCTATGATTTATACAAAATTTATAAATCATTTTTTTTAATTCTTGATAAAAAAAATTGAAACATTATATTTTTCATGTATATCGTATCATAAAATATCCATATATCATAATCTATCACTATGATTTATTCTCTATAATATTTAACATAATATAATAGTTAACTATAATATCCTTTTGGTGCACGAGTATTCATATGTTATGCCTAACTTTGATTTCATTTTGATTGTATGATGATATATATTCATACACGACATGATGATTTCATTTATTACAATCACTTATGTTATATCATGCAATAGGGTAAGAATTGAAGGATTATAACTATATCACTACCTATGATATACCATATTGTATGCCTTAACCCCAATAAATCTTAAATAATCACAATACATAAGGTCTTCCATGAAAATAATTTTTGGATGATATGGAATATGATACATATTTCCCTTAAGAAAATATATTTTTTATCCTCTAGTAGACAATATGATATAAATTATTTTTTTTTTATTTTCCACAAGATTTTTTTAATTAAAGGACTTAGTAAGCCTATCAAACTACTTATATTGTTGTCATATCAATTATTCATATCAAAAATATTATTTTACATTTATATGAACCCATAAAATAACTCTATTAACCCATCTATCTGGGTCATGAAACTATTTACATCAATAATGGAGCTCTAGAGGAGAGAGACATGCTTTATTATTTTCCATGTTTGAAAGTTCCCAAGAATTGATCAACACTTTAACCACTTATATAATACCACTGATTGGTTTATAAGGATCTTATATAACATAATCATAGTATGCTACAAAATTTGTAAATTTCCTTCCATGATCTTTTATGCATGAAACCAAAACCATGTATTAACTGAAATGAATAACTCTATTGTGTACCTTCCACCATCGAGGACCACTACCACATTCTTCCTTCATGCAGTTGATAAATATCCCTTATTGGTAGTTAATTTAATCTCTCCCCTATTAGGTATCAATTGGATAATATGGATCACCCAAAAAATGTGCAATATCCTCATAATTTCTCATGAAATGATAGTGCCTCTTGAGGTAAAGAGGGAAAAAGGGAGAGCTTTGGGAAGAATCACATGAGGAATTGGAAAGAAAATATTTTTCCACAATATCATGGGGGTTAATCTTATTCTATAACACAAGAAATAACCAAAGTGACCATTCATTAAATAATATGTTTCATGATTAATATGCTAATGTTTTGTTCATTCATATATTCATCAAATGAAATCATACTTTGATCATCACATGCATTTCAGATTATTAAATGTTGTATTAATGATAGAATATGTAGGTAAAGACTTATAAATTAAAATATAAATATTTATATGACAATGAATTGTATTATTTTAGAGCGATTAATCATATATAATTCTACTAATAACATTTTCATATACTGAACCCAATACTGTAAATGATTTGATTAGGTAATCTAATGAAATCTATATTTATTCTAGATGAAAACCTAAACAATCCAATACAATATAACCAAAACACAACATATGTGTTTGTTAATTTATGGAAAATATACTCCAATAAATGTGTTATTTGAAGATTTATCTAACCTAATAAATATTGAAGTTATTTTATTTCAATCCTGACATTACATTTTGGAGAAGTTGATTAATTTCTATTGAATAAATTACAAGTTATGTGAAGCTAAATGATTGATTTATTGAACATGTTATATGATAAGAGGATGTATCCAAATGAATATTTAGATGTAATATTTGATTAAGAGAATGAAATATTATAGGATATTCACATAATATTAGAAACTATAAACAATATGATTATTATGAAGAGAATTTTAAGAATACTTCCACCTCAATAAAATCCAATGTTTTTAGTTTAATAGGATAAGGATATAAAGGAGTTTACATTATATATTACTCATATGACATTCATTTCGTATGAGGTTAGAAATAATGATAATAATGGTTTGGTAAAATTGAAATAAATGGGAGTAGAATTCAATGATATAAGGAAGATTTTATTGGATGTTGATCCTGATGAAAGGGAAGTCAAACAAGTTATATTATTCATTTCCTTAAATCATAAATAGGTAAATTGACTACTCAGTGGTAATCTTCCACTTAAATGATTTTAGTATAGAAAGGTTATAAATATCACTATAAAGTGTCACAAGAAATACAAGGGTGAAGAAGAAGATTAAATTCACACAAGAAAATCATTAAAATATGTAAATGTTAAGAGGATATCACAGAAAAGATTCTTCGAAAATAAGAATCTATATTTAGAAGAAGAGTTTATCTCAAATTAAATAGATTAATTAAAATTTAGCATTATAAATTCCTCAATAAATAAGTTCTTTAGGCCATCATATATAATCCAAAAATATATAAAGATATTTAAGGTGATAAAGTTAAATTAGAGAGGATCTTATACATAAAAGTTTAGTTATATGAACCACTTAAAGAGATATTTTTTGATTACTCAAAATGAAAAAATAAGTTTTATTTTATTAATAATACTAAAAACATAAAAATAAATAGAAATATATATTGAAGGATAAAATTTAGAAGCATAAATTGGAAAAACCTAAATTCTCAAAAAAAGTGGTTGACTTTATACTCAAAATTGATCAGCAAGACTAAGTCATCGATGGTTTCAATATCATATAAAAATATCTATTTAGATTTTTCAAGAAGTATTATAATATGATTATTGATTTATGTTGAAAAATAAAATACCAATAGTTGCTTCTATCTCATGTTATTGCATAGATAAATTTAATCGTGCTAACTGTGAAGAAAGTCAAAGAAAATCATAGTGATGTAATGAATAAGTTGGATGGTTAACATAAAAAAACTTGTCAACAATAATGAAATAAAAGGTACAAGGATTCAATATAAAGAAAATGAAATCATGTTCCACAAAAACTACAATCTCACACTCCCATGAGGAATAACAATTTTTCTATCTCTAAAATTAAAACACCCAATGAACCCAAAATACTACTGGTGTAGTAGTGAATTCAGATTAGGATAACCATAAATTTAAGTATTATTATTGTTTAAATATGGTTCCTTATAAAATCATTTGTTTCTTAAATAATATTCATTGAATTAAATAAGTGAAAAATTTATCCTAGAATAATTCGATATTTTAAGTATTCTTTTGATAGGTACTAATTATTGTGTAATGGATCTGAGTTTATGTACCAATCACCACCATTTTTGATGTTTAAGACATGGATTAATAATAAAATTGATGACAAGGTAGTAGTTATAGATATTATCATTAAAAATATATCATGTAAAAAATTGATTGTTGATACTTGATGCACTCCCAATATGACAAGAAATAACGATCTTGTCATGAAAATCAAGAAAAATAATTATGGTTTCATGGGATTCATAAATGATAAAGGATTAAATTTTAATGCCTATATAAAATGAAAAATTTGTGGAAATGATGTTATGAATCCAAATATCTTTTTTATTGAAGTACATGGGCATTTATTTCTTATGTCTAGCTCATTATGTAACTCAGAGAATGTTATAAGATTCACTGAGAATATTTATATCATTAAGGAAATAGATCATGTAGTTTTGATAGAAGTGGATCCTATGAAGGGGGACCTTAAACACATCATTTGGAAATATTAAATAATCTTTTTATCAAAGGATGAAGAAAACATACCATGTAATACAGTAATTTCCACATGAGAAAAAAATCCTTGGAATATTTAGTGAAGGATGATGGAGCTTATGATATTCCAAGGCTAGTATGTGATCATAATTCAACATGTGATTTATGTTAGAAAGTTAGGATCATTTAAAAGAGTTATAATTCAATGGAATAGTATTCAAAACAATTTCTCAAGTTATTTTGCATTAATATATGAGGGATAGTATAACTAAAATCCACCAACAAAATAACATATTATGTAATTTTCACTATAGATTTAAGTAGGATAAAAATGTTAATGGTGATGTCTCATAAGTTTTATGGGTTTTATTATATTACTAATTATTTTAGGATCGAGGTAATTTGTTTATAAACAAAATTATAAAATTTCATACTAATTATGGACAAGAGTTTACCAACATCCCAGTGGAGGATTGTATTGATAAGCATAAGATAATGCATCAAGTGTCACTTGTGAAAAGTCTTCAGAAAAATGGATTCATTTTAAGGGGAAAATATATTATAAAATATTAATAAGATTATACTAATTGAGAAACACCTACCATATAGGGTTTTTAAAGATTCCTTATTCACATCGTTCTATTTTATGAAGTATGTTTTCATGTGTTTAGGAGAAGATGACATCCCATTTGAGATATATCAATAGAAAAAAAATATTGATGTACATTTAAATAATTAGAGAAGGATCATGAATATTTTATCCCATATATATTAAAGTATTTATCTTAGATACTCTAAAAACATAAATGTGTATATGTGTTTTAAAAAATAGCTTGTGAAAATTGTGTAAAGATAAGACATAATTATGGTATAAAATAAGTAGAATTCACATAAAAATATGGAGAATTATGGATGATAATGAGGTGTATTTTATCATATTATAATGAGAATAAGGTTTTTATGTTGATATAAAATAATATAAAAATGCTGGTATAGATAATGTTAGATTATTGGTTACACAAAAGATGAGAAGAAAGACTGAAATCATTGAACAAAATAACATTGGTGATAAGATTACTCCATTGCAATCAAGGATAATTAAATATCGACAACAAACTTCACACTGATCTAAGGTTATGAAAATTACCATTAAATAGGCCAATAAGTATGAGATTTAGATCAATGTCATTCATAAAGAGCTTAATGAAATTGAGATAAATTAAATATAGAAATTTTTTTTAGTTTTTTGAATAGAAAATTATTGGGACTAAGTGCATCTTCATTAAAAAAGTAATTTAATAAATTGAGCTGATTTTAAACAAGGGATTAAATATGTGAAACTTATAACACCATATAAAAGTATCAATATAGATTAACTATTTTTACCATGGATAGGTTAGAGAAAATTAATTTATTCATATCCATAGGGATACAAAAGAGGTTTAAGTTTTTTCCAATGGATATAAAATCATCATTCCTAAATGTATTACTAGAAGTATAGGGGTATATTTAGCATCCATATAAATTTATTATGAATAAATATAGGAATAATGTTTTTTACTTAGGAAGGTTCATTATGTGTTTATAAAATCACCAAGATCATAATATATGATACTTGATAAATACTTAAAGAAGAATGGGTTTTATCATGAAGGAATTTATCATAATATATATATATATATATATATAATAATAGTGATAAATGGATGATTATACTCATATATGTTGAGGAAATTATCATTGGAAGATTTAACAATGAATAATTCAAATAGATTTTGGAATTCAAGAAGTGTGAGTTTGAAATTTTTATGATTGGTGTGGTGGAATTTTTCCATGGTTTATAGGTGATACATGGTAGGCATATAAATTTTTTCTCCTAATATAAATATTAAAAAGAGGTTATAAAATTATTTTTAATAGTGGAATACAAGGAAATGAAAAAAATAGGTGATACCCAGTTGAAGTATTCAAAGTTTGATGGTGGATAAGAGTTTAATATCATAGAGGTTAGGAAGATCACATGAATCCTATTCTACTTAACATCAACAAGAAACAAGATTTTCTTTCCATTTGTTAAGAGGAATGGTACCAGAGTAGTCCCAATGAAAACAACTTGAAATTAGTTCAAGTTTTACTCTAAGATCTCATCTTTATTTTCTAGGTATGTATCTCTCTGAGTTTTTCATTTTATCCTTGGTGTTATAGTCTTGTTTGGAGATAAAGAGCCTTTGTTGGAGAAAATGGCCTAATGTTTGGGGATGTATGATTGTATGAATTAATAGAGTATAGGAATCAATGGGTAATGTGTTTCATGGGTTCTTTGTATGTTGAGAATATTTAAAGGGGGTTCATATGGTTTAAAATTAAATTGGTTTGAAAAATCAATTGAATAACATTTATACATCATGAAAAGGGATTAAACATGATGTAATTTTCATGAGTTTTAATAAAATAAATATGAGGTGATGGGTATTTTGTAGAATTTTGTTAAAAAAATTTACAAAACATGTAATGGAATTACATAATGTGTTAATGACTGACCTACTATTTTAAACATGCAGTATGACTGATATTCATCCTAATTAGTTACATATTCTCTCCTATTGACCCTAGGGAAGAGTCCATGAAATTTTTTTGTTCCAACTTCTCTTATGGACATCCCATTTGTGTGAGAAATCACTATTACTTCTTTTAGGTTATGTTCTTCCTTCTTCTATAACCATTATAGTTAAATATTTTGACCAATTTCATCATTGGTTTTGACCATGATAAGTTTTGATCTAGGAACCTCTTTACAATAATCCAAACCTTCTTTCTCATAGGTGTTGGATGTTGGAAGCATTTTTGGATTTTTGGTTAAATTTAAGAGGTCTAAATATTAACCTCACAGTTTTATTATTTTCAAGTTTATGAAATATTGTGATTGTACCAACAAAATCTGCGCCCAAATTGAATAAATAATAAATGTGATTATTCCTTTAATTCCTTTTTTTAATTTGTATCTGAACTATCTTATAAATAAACATTAGGTTAGAAAACCTTTGAATAAAATTGAATTATATAATGGATTAAAGTATGTTTAGCATGACATGTGACATAGGGTGATTTCTTTTTATATAATCCCTAAATTATGGATTATTACTTATTGATATAATTGTTAATCAATTTTGAATTAAATTCAATGTGTAATATAAGAGAAGAATGGTAATTCACATAATTAACCATTGAGAATTGTGATGTGATATTGTGATATCCAAATTATATGATAGGTAATTTGTTCCTTTTTGTAATACTTATATTGTAGGATTGGCCCTGGAGCTTGCACACTTATATGTTGTAATGCTGATATTGAGGTGTCTTGGCCTAGTCCTAAGCTGTAATTCTTATAGAGAGTGGGATATGCCTAATCTCATGATTTAATTCTTATAAATATTTGACATAGAATAATGTAATTCTTATAATGATTTAAACCAGAATTTTCTAATTCTTATAGGTCTTTGACATGAATTTTTGTGACTATACCGTGGTTATTTGGCTATGGTTGGAATGACCGCAATACATGCACATAGATATTTTGGCATTGCGTCAAAGCAGGTTATTTTACCTTGGTTATATAGTTGTGGTTGTAATGGTTGTAATAAATGCCCAGAGATATTTCAAAATAGCGGTGAAGAGGGTTATTTTACCTTAGTTATATGGTTTTGGTTGTCTTTCTCACAAGACATTCTTAGAGATATGCCAACATGGGGCCGAAGTAGGTTGTTGTATTTTATTTGTTTTTGAATTAATTAATACACATGTTTATCACTTTATTATATACACTTAATATGAGACTTGGTTAGTTTAGACATGGTGGTGTCAACCTTTTGAGTTATACTCGCACCCAATTCAGGAAATTGTTTGGCACTTAAACAGATTTCATGGATATAGGTTTGGATAGGGGAAATGATCTTGATGTTGACTGCTTGTTTATTGTTGGGTTGGATTTTGGAGATTGGAACGATGTGGGATTCAGGACCCAATACTCATAGTCTTTTATTTAAATCTGATAGCATTTTTCGTATATTTTTTAACATGACATTTAGTTACATTCCAGAACATCATTACATTATTATTTATTTATTTATTAAATTATTCAGTGAATATTATTATTGTCTTAAATAGTGTATTTACTATAATTATTACCATTTTATTATTTAATATTTGTACTACTATGACATTTCATACCATGGGGTATTGTCTCCCCAATATACTATTCACACCCCCAATTCTAGTCAGAAATATCTAGCATATGGGGAGGCACACTTTAGGCTCTATAAACAACCATTTTGTCCATGGAAAAGAGTAATAGATTGGGGGACATTACAAATTGGTATCAAATGATCGGGTTTTCTTTTAATTTTTACTTACAGTTTAGGAAAGGTAGAAATGAGACTAGGATGTGTCAGGACTTAGTAATGATCTTATGGATGGGAGTAGCTAACCCATGTATGGGTGAAATATGAGTTCCATGGGATGGGATTGCTGTTTGTGTTGTGTGGTTTTTATAGTTGGTGTTATTTCATCATGGTTGATTCAAATATTGTATGAGGTTATTGTCATTTGAACTTACTATTTCTCAATATTTTTACTCATTTCCTAGTATGATACGATATAAGGACACCCACATCATAACAAACACATAGGTATATATTGACATGAATTGTTCATGATAGGGATATATAAATTTTTTTCATGTGATATATACTTGAATATTGAACTATAATATGAGATATCTGTTTCACTGGATAATTAAAATGAGTTATCGTGTCATACTAAAATAAATGTAAGTTGTGTCTAGGGAAAAGAAGAGTTAGTGGTTCTGTTTTGCAGTCAACTATTGGGGTTGATTTGTTTTCTTTCCAGTTCTCTAAGGTGTGAATTTATCTTATAGAAAAATTCCTCCTTATTATCTTAAACTAGAGAGTCAGGAGAATGGAAGTTAGTATTCTTATAATACAGCCAAACTAAAACTTTTTGTTGTTCCTAAGGATCATATGGATATTTGGATTCACGACACCTTCCTGAGGGTTATGCGATCCAAAGAAAGGGAGACTCTTCATACCGTTCCTTTGATGTCTAATCTGGAATAGAGTTTTAGCTTTAGCATCTGCCTATTTTCACTAGGGAAGGGGGAACATAGGTAGATGATTTTTGGATTGAGTTAGTCCATACAATCTTCAAGCATCTCGAGACACCCATAAATAGGAGGGTGAATCTTGCTGCATATATGCTTCATGGATCTTCCAAGAGTTGGTGGGATATTCTAGTGGAATCAATACAACATGATGAGCTATATTGGAAGGACATTTAGATGAATTTCCAGATCCATTTTCATCTTGAGACCTCAAGGGATGAAAGATCTAGTGCGTTCAAGCATCTAACGTAGGAGGGTTTTTCAGTGCTGGACTACACTAGATGTTTTACCAACCTTCAATTCTTTGCACCATTTTTGGAAGTTGATGTGATCTCCAGGTCAAGATGTCTCTAGAATGATCTTCATTATGAGATTAGGTTATTAGTAAATGTTTTCTATTTAATAAACTTTAATGATGGTATGAATCAGAAACTCATCATGGAAGAGAATATCAGATATGCTACAAGAAGTATCCAGGCTATTTCAATAGGGTGATATGAGAGTTCTTCTTTGAGTGGTAAGAAGAAAACTTATGATAGTTTCTGTAAAAGAAGTTGTGGGAAGATTATTTATGGAACTAGAAAACCATATCAAGATCATGTTTCTTTCAAGTGCTATCCATGTAGAAAGTTTGGTCATAAGTTCCCGTAGTGTACGTACCCCATAATCGAGTGACATATCTATGGAATACGGGGCCATATCTAGAGGTTTTTGCAAATTTTCCATATTAAACTAGTAGAAGAATATCAGAATATGAATTGGAATTAGGAATGGGCTCAACTACTCCTTATTAGGATGGTATATGGAGTTCCATAGGCCATTCAGGTTGAGGTAGGGGATGTGGTACCCCAGTTCATGCACAATAGTACCAAGTAATGGAAATAGCTTAGGATAGTCAAACTCAATCCTATGAGAGAGGGATAAGTTATTTTCATGTTATATAAACTATTTTGGATATTTTAAATTTTGGAACATTTACCATTAGAGGAAAAATTCTCATATCATCTACCTTATTTTATGTTTTATTTGATATAGGATAATCATATTCTTTTTAATCATCCCTTTTTAAAAATAGTTTTGGATTGGATGTTGAAATATTAGATGGTGTTTTAACCATTGAAACACTGTTGTGAGTCAGTTTAGAGAATATCAAACATTGTAAGGTGTATTCTCTAGTGATTTTTGGTTACCATTTATTTTGGGAACCATTCGAGCTAGAAATTAATGTCTTTGATTGGATTCATGGTATGGATTGGTTAGTTCTATACTAGAATCATATCGACTATTATAGGAGGAGAGTTTCTTTTTTATCTTTAGAAGGAAGCATATAATCTCACTAGGGTGAGTGGTATCTTCAGGTTGGTTGTATGGGACAAATTTAAGGAAGATTGGATTGTCACACAGATTAAATAATCAATTTTTCTCTAGATAATTGTGGAATTAAGCAGGATTCATTTCCTACAGTGGTAGACCATTTTCATAATTTTTTCACTAATGATTTCTATGTCTTACTATCTGATCAAGAGATCTAGTTCATGATTGAGTTTTTGCTAGGAGCAGAGCCAGTTTCTATCCTTCATTACTGAATGAAACCAAAAAGGATTATAGAGTAGAAATTTTAGTTGGAATATCTGAAATCTAAAGGATTCATATGGCTGATTACATCTACTTGGGTTTCTACAATTCTCTTTTACAAAATGGTTGATGGATCTTTGCAATTATTTATGTATTATCGAATGTTTAACCAGATGAAGGTCAAGAATAGATATCCTCTTCTACATAGTGATGATCTTTTCAATCTATTGATAGGTGATAAGATGTTCTCTAATGTTGACTTGAGATTAGGATATCATCAGTTAAGGGTGAGATCATCGAACATACCTTGGGCTGCTTTTAAGAGTAGGTATGTCTTGTATGAATCCGTATTGATATAGTTTGTGTTGACTAATTCACTTTTGGTATTTTTGGTCTTAATAAATATATATTTCATCCTTTTCTAGATCATTTTCTGGTGGTTTTCATCAATTATATCTTAGTGTGCTCCCAGTCAACAGATGATCATGCCAAATGTCTTGACATCATCTTGAGTACATTGATAGAGCATCAAATTTATTCAAAGTTAACCAAATATAGTTTCTAAATTTATGAAGTTCAGTTATGGACTATGTCATCTCAGAAACAATAGTATCATTAGATACAGAGAAAGTCACAACCACAATATCTAGGGAACATCCAAAGAATGTATTTGAAATTCAGAGCTTTCTATGATTAAAAAGTTATTACTGGTGTTTTATCCAAGATTTATTCTATTTTTTAGAAGTTGTGTCTAGGCTAAACAATAAAGGTGTGATGTTTGTTTGGTATTATGATTTCAAGAGTGATTTTTAGGATCTAAAATATAGGCTGACCTCAACACCTATCCTCACTTTTCCTATGTTGGGTGAAGAATATACCATGTATTATGATTTATCCAGAGTGGGACTCAGATTAGTTCTAATGCAGGAGGATTGAGTGGTTTCTTATGGATCTAGGTTGTTGAGACCACATGATATGAATTAACCTACTCACAATATGGAGTTATCAGTAGTATTATATGACATAAGAAGTTGGAGAAACTATCTCATCAGTGAGAGGTTTTTGGTATACACAATTCATAAGAGCCGCAAGTATATATTTTCCTAGTGATACTTAGACCTTGGGTAGAGGAGGTGTGTCGAGTATCTACATTAATTTGATTTTTAATTGACTTATACACCAAGAATGGGAAATGTTATTTCCAATGACTGCAATCCATTTTTTTATTTTCTAATAAACCAGTTTATGGGTTACCGGTAACCATATAGACCCTGACCAAACAAACCATCTGGATTCAAATTTCAAACTATTAGAAACCATCATCACAGTCACAAAGATCGAGGAATATCGATTGATGAACCACCTTGAGCCACGCCCACTGCATCATCAATATCATTTGAGAAAAAATAAATAGAAATAGTTAGTGTGAGAGTATTGTGATGAGTGGCGGATAATGGACCTCTTTATAGACATGCATCTGGATGTTCAGGAATATTAAGGGTGATTAGCTCTGACTTAGACAACTATTATACCCATTCTTTTAGAACAGATTAAGACTGAGTAGTTGTCTGATCTAGAGGGTTCAGTTCTGAGAGAGAAATTATGTGTTGGGGAGACTCCATTAGGATGGTCTCTTTGCAGTGGAAATTATATTCTTTTCTAAGGATAAGTATGGGTTACTATGAGATTTTGTGAGGATATAATAAGATATTTTTATAATTATATATGGGTGGTGAATCTTGGTTTAACAAATATGTATCATGATCAATGTAGATAGTACTTGTGGTCAAGAATGAAGAAGGATGTGGAAAGATTCATAGTTAGATGCTTCACTTTTCAGTAGGTTAATGCCGAGAATCAGATGACAACTAAGATTTTGCAGCCTTTACCCATTCTTAAATAGAAATTGGATGATATCATGATATATTTTGTGATAGGACTACCCTGGAATACCCATTATAATGATGTTTTATGGGTTTTTTTGGATCGAATAACAAAGGTATACCACTTCTTACCTATTAGGTAAACCTTTATAGTTGATGATCTCATAAATATTTATGTGAAAAAGGTGGTTCTATTGAATGGTGTTCTAGAGAGTATCATATTAGATAGAGATCCTCATTTCACATCATGTTTCTGGAATGGTATTTAGAAATCCATGGGATCATGAGTTCTTTTAAGAACAACCTATCATCCCCAGATTGATGGTCAATCTAAGTAGACTATTTAGATTTTAGAGGATATTTATGAGCCTATGTTTTGGATTTTGGTGGTTACTGGGAGAAACATATGAAACACGTGGAGTTTTTATATAATAATAGATTCTATGAATTCATCCAAATGGAATATGTTTAGGATATGTATGGATGACCATTCCTTTAGGCTCTTTTTTGGTTGGAGGTGGGTAACTTAGTACTTGTTGGGACTAGTCTCGTGTAATAGACATCTGAATAGGTTTAGTTGATGAGACAAAATTTGTGACCATGTAGAGTAAAAAGAATTCAAAAAATGACCATCATAGATGACCTCTGGAATTCGATTATGTTCATCATGTTTTACTTCAGGTGTCTCCTAGGTTGAGGCATCATCATATCAGGAAACAAGGAAAGCTAGCACCTTGGTTTTTTGTGCTGTTTGAAATAGAGGTAAGGGTTGGTCTAGTGGAATACATTCAATCCATTCCACAATGGTATAGTTCCATGTATGATGTGTTCCACATGTTTCAAGTATGAAAATATCATCCAGAACCTTCAAATGTGATAGACTTAGTAGAATTCGAGCTTTGTGCTAATACGCCCTTTTAGGAGCATCTGATATAGGTTTTGGATCACAATGAGAAATATCTTTATGGTCTAACTATAATTATGGTTTGGGTATAGTGGAAGTATGGGAGAGTTCAAGAGGATACTTGAGAGAGGGAGTATGATATGTAAACATAGTGGCCAGACTTGTTTACTGTGAACTCACATTTATTCTTGGATAAGATCATGGATGATCTTTTATAAGGTGGGGAGGATGCAAGATCCGATATTTTTTTCTAGTACATCTCTGTCTTAGTTGTTTGTTTTAGCCTTGGTGGCTGAGTCTTGTTCAGATATGGAGATCCTTTGTTGTATAAAATGAGCTAATGTTTAGGGATGTATGTTTATTTAATTTAATAGTGTCCTAGAATTAATGAGTTATTTGTTTCATGGGATCTTGGTAATTTGGGAAGCATTAAAGGGGGTTAAGATGGTTTAAAAGTATATAGGGATCAAAAAACAACAACAGAACATTTATACATCTTGTATAAGGATTACATGTTATGTAATTTTTTGTTAATTTCAATAAAATAAATCCAAGTTGATGGGTTTTCTTGTGAATTCCATTAAAGAAATTTACGTAGCATGTAAATTTAAGACCTATTATTTTAAACATGCAGTACGAAATATTTTCATCCTAATAAATTACAACTACTCTCCTCTCGATCATAGGGATCCCTCCGGCCAATTTTGGAGTTCCAAATTCCCTTTTGGAAACCCTGTTTGTTTGATAAATCCATAGAAGTCCTTTCGGTTAGGTTATCCCTTTTTCTATAACCGCTGTGGTTAAATACTTTGACCAATTGTGTTGTTGGTTTTGATCCTGATATGTTTTGATCTAGGAACATCTTTGTAGTCATCTACACTTTCTTCCTCATGGTATTTAGCCGTTGGAAGCATTATTGGATCATCAGTCAATGTTAGGTGGTCTAAATATTAACTCTATGGTTTGATTATTGTTAAGTTTATAAAATATTGCGATTTCTCCAAAGAAACGAGTTCCCAAACTGAATAAATAATAAATGGTATTATTATTTTAATTCATTTATTATCAATTGGAATCTATCCTGAATTATGGATACCCATTGGGTGAAAAATCCTTTGAATATAATTGAATTGGATAATGTATTAAAGTATGTTTAGCATGAAATGTGGCCTATGGTGATTTAATGTTATAGAATCCCTAAATTATGGATTATATCTCATTGATATAATTTTTAATCAATTGTGAATTAAATTGAATTTAGCATATGAAAGAAGAATGTTAATTTGAATAATTAACCATTGAGAATTGTTATGTGATATTATGATATCCATGATGTATGAAAGGGAATGTTTTCCATGTTGTAATGCTTATATATTAATATCATCCCTCACACTTGCACACTTATATGTTGTAATTCTGATGTTGATCAGGATTGGCTGAGTCCCTTGTTGTAATGCTTATAGAGAGAAAGCCATGCATAGTCCCATGATTTAATGATTATATAGATTTGACCAGGAATGTTGTAATGCTTATAGGGATTTGACCTAGAATGTTGTAATTTATAAAGGAATTTGACCAAGATTGTTGTGACTATTCCATGGTTATATGGTTTTGGTTGGCATTCTTGTAATTAAAGCACATAGATATTCCAGAATGGAACTGAATATGGTTATTTTCCCTTGGTTATGTAGTTGTGGTTGTCATGATTGTATGAAATGCTCAAATAGATTCCAGCATGGTGTCAAGTCAAGTTATTTTACCTTTTTTATACGTTTTTGGATTGAATGGTTGTAAGACATGCTCATATATATTCTGGAACAGAGCCAAAGAACATTATTATTGTATTTTATTAATTGTTGAATTAATTAATGCACATATTTAGAGAATTATTTCATAAACTTCATATTAGACCGCTTTAGTTTAGACATGGTGGTTTCAACCTACTGAGTTATACTCTCACTATATTTGGGATTTTGTTTGGCACTCGAGAATATTTGGTGGATGTAGGTTTGGACAAAGGAAAATGACCTTTCTGTTGATTGCTTATTTACTATTAGGCTGGAGTTTTGAGATGGGACCGACATGGGATTCATGACATGAGGGATAGATTATTTAATTTCAATTTTCTATTATTTTTGTTATAATGTTCAAACATGTCATTTAGTTACATTCTATAATGCCATTACATTATTCATTATTTACTTATTGGATTATTTAGTTTGATTTTATTATTATAATCTCTAATATATTTAATATAATTATTTATATTTTATTATGAATTGTTTTTACAGATATGACACTTTATACCAGGGTATATAGTCTCCCCACTTTACTATTCACACCCCACTACTAGTCGGTAGCCTCTGATATATGGGGAGGTGCACTTGAGGTCCTATAACTGACACTTTCTGGGAACATGAGAGAGTTCTTGATTAGAGGATGTTACAATTATAATATTATGTAAATGTAATTGTGTGTTTTTAATAACTAAATATAAAATATGGAACTTTCAAGATATGCAAATGTATAATGGTCTAGATCAGATGATAATAGAATGTCTTTACATGTTATGTAATTTATCATGGTATATTATCCATATCATATCATTGTAAGAAACATTATTTCATTTTAATGATTACTACAGAAGATGAATATATTATGACCACTAGAGATTGTACACACTGCTATATATGAAGTAAAAAATTGAAGATATGGGTGTTGAATTGAATTCATTTATCATAACTAAATGATAAAATTCAAGTGTTATTGAGCATAGAATAAAAAATCATACATTACTCAAGGATGAATCACATTTAATTAAAGTATCACTTTATTCTAGAATAAGATATTCAAGTGTTAGTAATTTTGGTGTGTGTTCATAACCAAATAAAATCTACATATATCGTTAAAAATACCATGAACTTGGGCATTATTGAGATGTATCGACTGGATATATGAGTTTAATTGACATCCCACACCACGATAGTATGGAATAATGACCCCCAATTCCAAAAGGAATGTCTTGGATTAACTTGTGTTCTACAACCCATAAAAGATTAATATTTGGATTTTTTGAAAAAGGGGGATAGTTTTATCAAACATTATAGTCAAAGGGGGATATTTTCATAAGAAATATGACAAAGGAGTTGAATTTTTAAATGTTAAATCATGGAGAGAAATGATGATGAGTTATAAGTAATGTTGTGTTCAGTTTATATTTCAATCATGATGTTTTGATTGAGATAAATGAAGTTATTCATTGATGGACATTACACCAAGTGGATATTAAGAAAAATAATGTTATTAATAAATAAAATTTTCATGTCACAATTTTTTCACTTAATGAGAGTTCATTATGTGGGATTAAGGAACATGCTAAGTGAATCATTAATCTCTATATAGAGTTGAAATAAGTAAATATTGATTGATGTGTAAGTGTAATATATTTTCTATATGTGTTTCTTAAGTAGTTCGAAATGTTTTCAATAAATCCAACAAGAGATAATATTAAAAAACATCAACTAGGTTTTTAATATTTTTAGGTTATGTTTTTTGATAGTGGAATATTGGAAAAGATCTGTAATGATTATTCTTGATGTTACCATAAATAGATGGTTTATAAATGAGTTTGGTGTTGTTATTATGATAGTCAAAACACTTTGGAGTTAAAGGTGATGATTGTTGAAAAATCAATATAAAATGAAGAAATCCCATGAAATAATTTCATAGTTCCATGAATGAATTGTGAGATACAATGAAATAATTATACAGAGTAAAATCCAAAAAAGGAAGAAATTATAAGAAAAAATTATGTAGGATTGTGAAATAATTATATAGGATTGTAAAATAATTACATAATGTAAAATTCAAATACAGTGATAAAATCACATGATATAATTATATGGGAATATAAAAATATATACTAAGGTAAATTCATAAAAAAATTAAGGCATTCTATAAAATAATTATATAAAAAGGTTTTATTTGGATAAAGAATCCTTTAAAATAATCTATATGATCATTTGAGAGTTTTAGGGTAGTAACAAATTTATTTCCTATTAGATGGTGATATAAAATATTGTATCACAGGGAATCATTTTTATATGGAAGAAGAATAATTTTAAAATGTTGGGTAGTTTTCTTTACAAGACGTGAATGGGAAATATTATGTATTAAAAATTAAAATAAAAATATAGAGGGGATTTTTTATATAGGCCAATATTATGAAAATTCTATAGTTTAAAATTATATAAAGCATGTTTTTAGGTAATTTTTACTACAAATATACTTATAAGAATCTCATTTAATAGAAAATTGTTATTTGGTATAAGATTTGAAGATTTAATCACTCTATTTTTATTTATGTGGGGGTTAAATGAAGAACTTATGAAATAATCATATTATAATGAAATGACTTATATTGAAATCATATTTCACAAAAGAACATATGTTGAAATATGACTACAATGATGAAATTTCATGGAAAGAATGTGATTCCATAGACCCTTACACCCAGATATGGTGCTAAAAAGATATTACATATAAACTAATATTGATACCTATTAAGTGAACCAAACATAACTGACTATAATTATTTTATCAATAATTTTTTTCACATAAATTCCCATGAACGTTTTTTATTAGATTTTTAGATAATTTGGAGAAACTTTTAAGTAAAAATAACTCATGTACCATAAATATAAATTGTTCTCATTAAAATTATAATTCCTAATATTATTACAATAGACCATACATTTCATATATATATTACTTTTTTATATGAATATTCGTGAAATAACATAACAAAAAATGCTAGAACTATAACATTTTAGTGCCTTTGGAAACATTGAAACATGAAAAAATACTTAATAAAATATGTAAATCATATCCCACTTATTAATTTATAAGTAGAACCCCTTTTAACATATCATACTTAATACATTTCTTCATATCCTGTGGAAAAGATACATAATAAAGGGTGAGCTTAGATACTTAGTAAAAGTAAATAAGGGAGATACCAATGATTTCATAATCATAATATGAGAATAATGGTATAATAACATAAACAAAAAATTTGGAAAATATACCCTTCATATCAAATATCATAATCATGAATGAGGTAATAAATCTTGGTATTTCATAACACATTAATCATAAGGAAATCAAGGAATATGATATTTGAACATAATATTTTCATAAGTAATAGAATTTATGGCATACATATAAGAATAGAAAATTATTTCCATATTAGTCAAGGATCAATTCCAAGACCATCCTAGTGGAAAAGACAATTACTAAACTGGGTTCCCTCTCCATTCCATCCATGTATTACTAAACCTTTTTTACTTCCCATTCTATACATGTATTATTGAACTGAGTTCACTCCTCATTCTAGTCCTTTCTATCTTATGAGATATTAATCGTTATCTAAGGAATTAGAATGAGATATAGGTACCGACCATCACATAATAAAAAACATACATATGTGTTCCACATGAACATAAATCATTCATCATATCATAAACCCTGAAAAATAAATGGGTTTTATAAACATTTTATCATAGAATAACCCATAGAAATGAAATTTATTTCATAAATACCATTCCATAAAAAAACATAAACCAACCATATAAATAATAGGGATAATATACTTGAATAATAACAAAAATAAAGCACAATTAACACAAAATAATTATTTGTTATATAGAAAATGTTTTTTGAAGATTATTTTAAATGATTGTTGATAAAAATACCCTTTCTATTTTGAAATCACCTTTCTTTTTTAAAATATGCGCACTTAAAAATGAAAACATTTCATTTGAAAATAAACATTTAAAAATATAAAAGAATATGAAAAAAATTAAAAGTAATGGAAGAGGGAAAATTATTTCACGATGTTTAAGCCAAAAATATTCATTTTGGAATTTTAAAGAGGAACTTTAAAAGATATTTTTTAAAAGAAAGTCCCTTACAAATATCATATCATTGAAGTGGGTATTAATAAAAATAATAAATTATGTATATAAGATATAAATTCAAATAAAATAAGTATAAATACAACATAATATATGAAAAATTAATTTCACACATAATATTATCATGACATAATTAATTAAGTTATAAGTTTAACTCAAAGAAGGTATATTGAGTTTAGAATATACCTTACCTCAATTATTTCACTTCTTTGTTCATGTTCAAACATACTTTATAATGAATATGGACTTACAATACATTTATTCCATAAAAATAATTTTATCATATCATTTATTATTTATTTATAACATCATATCACTCTTTTTTAAAATAATGTTTTATTAAATTCACTTTTCTGGGTGTTAACTGCTTCATTTTATAAGCATGTTTTGATTCGGCAGTTTTGGTCCTTATACTTTGATATTGATATCATCATTTAAAATTTTTTATTAATGGTTTAAACATCATATAAGATAATTATATACATATTTATAATCATTTATAGAAATTATAAATAGAAAAATGAATTACCCCATTCATAGACACGGGAGGTCATACATACACATGAATGCTATTTTCATTTTTTTCGATTGATGGCATAAAACGAAGGTAAATAATAATTAATATTTATAGAAAAATTATTATACCATATTTATAAAATATATCAATTAAAAACATCCTAATACTAATCCATAATAGATGGTGATAAAAAATGAATTGTATTGTTATGTGGAGATGGTAAGCTGTACATACGCACGAGCGATACATTCACTTGTTTTTTGATGGGAAGGAGGGTTTATAATGGAATTTTAATAATCATAATAAAATTTTATATTATTTAGGATAATTAATTTATTATTTTATGATATAAATATTAGATTAATAGGAGGTAAGGAAGAGTATAACAATAAAGTGATCAGTTAAAGCGATTACTTATTCATTGAAACATCTCATATGGATTTCCATAAAATGGATATAGGGTTAGACATTTGAGAACAAAAGTACCTATATAATGTATCTAAGAATGTTTAAAATTGAAATTTGTAGATTAGGGTTGATCTAGAAGGCTCAATGTGTTGTAAATAAGTGAAAGAGGAGGTTCCCTTTTATTATTGAGAGGAGTGGCACTTTTGGAATTTCTTAGAAGAATAAATTATAATAAATTAATCTTCTATACAAATACAAAAAAAATTGAAATTTATTATAATATAATATAAGATAAGTTTATAATATCATAAAATAGTATAATTTATACAATTTTTGGTAGTATTTTTAACCTTATCATTTTTATTAACCCTTTGTTAACCTATTTTAATTTTAAATAGAATAAAAAAGTTTTCAATGTTAAAAGGTTTTAATATTTACTTATAAAGTTTCATTTGCACCATAAATGTAAATGAAATGATATTTGAGAAAAAAATTATCCTATTTGTACTTATTTAATATTTTTATTGTTTTTAAATAATTTTATAAAATATTTTTTTCACAAAATATTATTAGTTTGAATTTTGAAATTTTTAGTTACATTAAATTTAAGAAAATAATGAAAATAATATATCATCAAACCAAGTAATCAAATACTCTTAAATTATGTAATATTAATCTAGAAATATTTTAATTATATTAATTAATTCAAATTATATTTCTTTAAATATTTTTAATATCATTAATTTGATTTTTCATTTATTTGAAAAATTACTGCATCAGCATTGTGTAGGATTTTAGGGTAATTATTTAATTCATAAGAATCATAAATAAATTAAAATGTTGAATATAAAACATTTATATTTCTAAATAATATATAATTTTGATAATATATTCCCATAAATTATATATTAAAAATAAGATTATGAAATTTTGTAACTATCATTGATTTAAAAAATATATAATTCATCATGAAGGAAAATTGCCCATTTAATAACTAAATTTAAAAATTAGTTGTTAAATGTATAATTTATCAAATAAAATAATAATTAGAATGAAAAAATATGTCCTTATCACTTATTTTTAATCCATATTATCTTGTTTTACCCTTTACCAAGGTAATAAATTTTACCATAGTTACTATTCACATTGACTAAACATAAATGGGGATTAATTAAAAAATTTCAAACTCATGACTAAAAATATGTAATTCATTTTAACCAATTAAAAACACTGAAGTTTCAAAATTTAATTTACAATTAAACCCGATAAATACAATGGAAAACTGTTTTCTGAAAAATACATATTAAAATATAAAATGTTATTATAATAAATTCCTGTATAAAATAATTTTAAAAAGTAATAATTATTTTAAATAAAAATTAACTAATGAAAATTTAAAACTAATATAAAACATAATTTTATTGTGAAACTTTTTAAAATAAAATATAAATTTCATTAAGAATCGGTATTTTTCACTATTCATTGATAAATTATTATTTCTAGAAAATTATCAAAAATTCATCCTAATATATTTATGACATTATAGAACCAAAAATTAAATTAATTTTTTTATATACATTTTATAATAGATCCATAAATTAATTATAATATTCATACATGAAAATCAAGAAAAATCATTTGTAGAGAAAACATATTTATGAAGATTAAAATTAATTTATTATTATATTATTTTCTAATCATTTACCAATGTAATAATATTGAGTTGTACCTTTATATTTATTTCATAAATTAGTTATTTTTATTCATTCCCTATATTTTAGCTTCTATTTTATAATAGATATATAATATTTTAGTAATGTTAAGTGGTTCGTTCAAACTCACTATTGTGTGCACCACAAGTTATCGAATAATTATTTAAAGAGAAAATTTTCATAAAAATATTGGGGTGTTATATTCTACCCCCTTAAAAATTAATTTTACCCTTGAAATTCATAACTCATATACAAACATATTAGGATACCTCTTCCTCATCACATCTTCATGTTTCCATATAGTTTCCTCAAAATTGTGGTTTCACCACAATACTTTAATACTCAATTGGTCTTATTTCATATAAATTTTTAAATATGATATATAAATATCTAAATTTTTATGTTTATAGAAATATATTTCTATATAATTATGATCTATGAGTTAAATACATGTGAATAATGAGGTATGCACTTATTCAGGAGAGATACATGGAACATAACATGAACTTGATAAAGATTTAGTGGAAGCACCAATCGATAAGACACTATCCCAAAATGATCAAAAATTACAAAAAATAAATTCCTCAAAATTTAAAATTTCAATTAGAAAATCAAAGGTGGATATTTTAAAATTCATTTGTTAGAAACCTGAATCATAAATAGGGTCAATAAAAAATACTCCTAAAAAGAGTGAAAGTAAAAGGTGAGGGTCACCACAAAACAAGGATTCTGATTAAGATAACATTAGGAGAAAGTGAGAATATGAATATGGATGATAATTATAACTATCAGGTTTTGATGTAGAATGATAGATAACACGGTTCTTATATTTTTAATAACCAAAAAAATCATAGAATAGATGGGTTTAAAAAAGTTCATTGATATCATCAAATGATAATATTATAATTTTTTTTCAAAAATCATTTGCGAAGATATACTTACTTTACTTAATCTCATAAGTAAACTATCACTATTTAGATTTTCCTTGATCAATTTTCACTTCAGTTGCGACTATGAGAATTCAATTTGAAATTTTAATGTCTGAAGAACTTGTGGATCATAAGATCCATAATGGGATCAAAAGTTATTTCTTCTATCCCTAATTATCATCCTAAAAAAGTGTTTAGAACAAATTATATAATATGCATAAATATTTATAGGGTTAATTAATACATTAATCCATAAAACCTTAAAAAAGTTTAATGTAAACTATTTTATAAATTATTTCCCTTATAAACCTTCCAAAAATATTAAAATCTAAAAAAATTGAAAAAGGGTCACTTAATCAACTTATCAGAAATCCCCTAAACAACATGATGCATCTCTTTAATTTTCAGACACCAAACATGCAATGATACATATAATTAATTCTCTTGAAACATGGTAATAACCTGAATCACTATAAAACCTTTATGAAAACATATATTATTTTAAAAATTAACTATATCGTCATACCATAAATCCAACAATTCTATAATATTAGTCCACAAACCACATTTTCATCATATTAATAATCAGTTCCAATTTCATAAATACTATACCATTTTTTATCACAATAAAACATTTATTTACCTCATTATTATATCATCTTCATGAACATATTAATGGTCATATTTCCCTTAATCAGGTGTTCTATAAGAATATCACATTACCACATCAATCACTTTTCGGGGTTACCAGTACATTCAACATATAATTTCAAATACTTAAGTAAATATACAATAGAGAAATCATTTTATGTATTATTATTTCATAATACCATAAAAGTAATTCTACAACATTATTATATAATTAAAATATATAAACGCTTAATCATTACACTTCCATATTAAACTATTAACCAAGATTAATCATTTTATTCCTTAATACTTCTTTTACCTCATATGTCAATTGTAGTCTCTTCATCATCAGAAATATAAAAATTACTCATAAAAACTTTCTGATTCTTTTCATGAGATTTCCCTATATGGAATCAATTTTCACAATTCCTATACATTTCAAATTTAAAACATTTAACCATCGATGATTCCTTAAGAATACTATTATTCTCATCAATTTTATTAACTAAACCTTTAACTTTTCCTTTGAAATTTCTTTCTTTGTGTACTTCTTTTCCACACCCAAATAATCATCCAATTTCTTTGAAACATTATCCTTGATTCATCTTCCCTCGTTCTTTACACGAGAAAAATTGAGCATTATTTCATCTATAGTCAAGTTGAAAATCCATATTTATCTTATTAGAAAGGCCATAAAACTCACCATATTTGATATTATTAATCATATTATGAGATTTATGATTAGGAATAATAATATATTTTGGCCTTACGACTCTCATTTCATTTGGTTTTTGAAGATAAATATCATTCTATTGTCTATCACATTCACCATTAACATGAATCCTATTGTATCTATAAATTTTATAAAACCCAAAAAGTATAGTGTGAGAAGCACTAATCATACAGGTAAAACCACATAATCAAGGAAAATTAATTATTAAGTTTCAATCTATGACACCTTAGGTTTAATCCATGTTTATTCAGGATTGTTACCAAAACTATAGCATTATAATTTAAACTTACCCATAGGGTTCCTATTATGGTTTTACTATCCTAATTTCCAAAGGTTAAATAATCCTTTCTCTAATACCAACTATAATGGATCATACTTTTCATACATAGATATTATATCTTTTTATATGAATATACATGACTCTGCATAACAAAACTAATCCATAACTATATGGGTTTTGTTCCATTGGATACATGGAAAGAAAAAAAGTGTTCATAAAATATCTATATCATCTCCTTCTTATTCCATCATAACTAGAACCCTTTTTGAAATATCATACTTAATACATTTATTCATATCCTATGGATAATAAAAATAATAAAGGGTGAGATTAGATGATTGGTACGGTTAAAAAAGGATAGATAACACTGATTTGATAAGAATAATATAAACATAAGGGTATATGAACATGAACAAAACATTTGGAAAATATACACTGCATAATAAAGTTCATAATCTCAAATGATGGAATAAATCATGGTAGTTTTTAAGACATGAATAATAGGAAAGTTAAGGCGCATGAGCCATGATCATAATATTGGAATAAGGCACAAAATTTATGGAATACACATAATCATAAAAAATTATTTCATATTAGTCAAGGATCACTGCTAATACCATCATAGTGGAAAAATTATTTTATTGAACCGAGTTCACTCCCTGTTCCAACGCTGTATTATGAAACCAAGTTGACTTCCCATTCTATCTCTGTATTACTTAACTATGTTCACTCATCGTTACAGTCTTTTCAATCTCATGAGATAACAATCTTTACCCAATTCCCTAGTATAACACACCAATATTTTATGGTATGTATTGTCTTAAATAAATTCAATTTATTTGATATCTTAAGTTTCATGTAACACCAAGCTTAAACTAATTGTGATATACTATTTAATATTAACATGAAAGTTGGTATAGTAATGTGACCATTAGAAATATTAATTTAGTCATCAGAATAATAACCTCACCTAGGAAAGTATATAAATAATTTAGGTATCTAATAAATGAAAATATGATATATTTATATCACTTAATAAGTAAATAAATGTTTAAAGATAATAAATTAAGTGTTGGTATTTTTTGTTAAGCGTAAATGGTTGTTACAATTTTATAAATAATATAATGATTTAAAATAAAATTTATTTTCATAAAATAGAATCATAAATTAATATTTAATTTCTATATAATTATAATTTAATTTTATGATACCATAATAATTTTTTCAATGTGTTGTAAAATCGGTTTTAATATTAAAATCACTATTTTTTTAATTAATGATGATTTTATTTAAAAATTAAAATATTCATATTTATAAAACTATTTTAGTAAAATGAATTCCATTTTTTAAATATAAATTATTAAAAATGGTTATGGTGAATTTTTATAATTTTTATGAAATAGTTAATATTTTTATTAATAGTGAGATATGGTAATTTATGGTATTTAGCATTATAAGTTAAATACAATATTTTTTGAGTCATTTATGATGTAATCAACCATTATTTTGAATTAAAATTTACTATTTACTGTACTTAGTCATAATAGTCAACACTATTGATAGTCTTGAGCCAAAATATTAAACAAATGAATAAAAAAACACCCCTAACCATATAAATACCACCCCTCCCACCCCTTCTCCTCATAAATTATAAGAATTTAATATTTTATCAATTAATCATAATTATCTTACCAATCATATTCCCCATGCCCAATTCCTGATGGTCTTACCAATAGACCAAATCCAAGTGTCTTAAGGAGGTTCCCAAGTAGGTGATATTCAAGAGGTAAAATCCTTATTTCTCTTTTAATTTATTTTCTTTTCTTATCCTATCCTCACCTACCCTATCCAAAGTGTCATGTTAACTCTAGTATTATATTTATACTTTAATTTTATTGTGCTAATTTATTATCCATCATAAAATCCCGTCTCTTCTCTTTTAATTTTAAAAATGAAAATATCATCTGTGACGTGTTGATTCACCGCCTTTATGGATGATGAGTTTTTATTTTCCGTTACTGCATTAATGGATGAAAATAAAACCATTATCATGGTTAAATAAGTTTTTAATAAACATTTTATAATTTATATTATATTTTGTGACCAATATATAAACCTAATATTAAATAAAATGGCATAAGTTTGCAAGTCTCCAAAAAACCACCCAAATAAATTAAGACATTTTCATCAACAATTAATCTAATGAATCATCCTCATACCATATAACAAAATTATACAAGAGACCACATAAAATTATGTCGCGACTCGGGTTTTTGGCCCTGTCAGACTTTGCAATTTTTCTATGAATAATTTCAGAGCTAGGCGCGAAGACGACATGCAATTCTGAGGCCCAGTGTGCCTGGAATTAATTTTATAAAAATATTAAGTATTTTTATACTATTCACATGGCGAGGGTGTTATATCTCCTAAACTGTAGCTCAGAACGGGAATCTGGGTGCACGGTTGCGTCCGAAACGTGCCGTTTACCCTAGGCGAGGTGTAAACTTTGCGGGCACGACCTGCGGTGAGAAACGCCACCAGGGGCGTTTTCTCAAATAAATGGAGAAGTTAGTTTTCGAGCGCCCGCTCGAATAACTATTGAACAGAGTCTCAGATCGCAAATCCGAGTCCGCCGTTGCGTTCAGAACGACGCGTGTACCCTAGGGGTGACCTTACCTTTGTCTACATCGGGTGCTGGGTCGGAGGCTAGTTGGCGGGGAGTTATATGAGTTTGTTTTTTTAAAAAAGAAAATTAAAACAGAAATTCATCCCCCCTCCCCCAAATCCGCCTACGCGTACGGACAACACCTCCCTCCTCCTCAGCTGTTCTTCGCCAAATCGAGCTCCGGGAGTCCGAATTTAGCGCCGTTCGTCTGCGGATCCAGCTTCAGGGCGTCGCGAGCGCCGTTCTGCATCCAAAGCGTCGGCGATCCACCAACAGGTAAGAGTTTTACATTTTGAAAATCTGGGATCCCATTTATGTGTTGTTTTTCTTCAAATCGTCATAAGGGTTGTATAGTTCGGGTCCCGAGCTTTCCGAAACTTTTTTCGGATCTGAATTTGGAGCACCGGGGTGCTCGAGGTGGCTCCCGGAAGTTTTCCGGCGAAAACCCGGTTTTCCGGCGAGACCCGCGGTGGCCATGGCAGAATCCGGCGAGTTCCGCGGCAGCGCGGTGCGTCCGGCTCCGGCATGGCGGAGTCCGGTGGCGGCGCGGTGGTTTCCGGCGACCCTGCGGTGGTCCGGCCAGATTGTTCCAGGGGTTCTTTAAACCCCCATAACTCGCAAACCGTAACTCCGATTTGAGAGCCGTTTGAGGCGACGCGTTCCTTGCGTCGAGACAGAGCCTTTGTACTCACTTTGAGAATTTTGTGAGTTGGTATTTTGGCCCGAGGGCTTGAAATGTCGAATAAAATAATAATATTTTATTATTTTACGACCTCAGGCCGTTGTAACTTCTACTCGGAGCGTCGGATTGGCGTTTCATCAGTGGCGCTGAGACCCTAATGGTACAACAGACTTTTTGAGATAGTTTACGGGTGTTGGGACCGAGTTCGGGGTGCGAGCCCCACGAGGCCAGGTTTTGGCGTTTCCGGAGAAACGCAGCTTTCGCACCAGGAGTCCAATTTTGGCGGATGAATAGTCGATCCTGTGTGTTTTTACGAGAGTATCGCAATGGTGTGATCTGTTCGATGAGTTTCAGGATCGAGGTGTGGGTCCCACTCGAGCTGGCCTTCGGTGAATAGTGCCTTTTTCACCGGGTGCCCGTTTTGGACGAACGAGTAGTCGATTCTGCTTGTTTTTTCGAGGGGATCATCGTGGTATGATCCACTCGATGGGTTTCGGGATCGTTGTGTGGGCCCCGCCTGAGCTAGCTACGGTGAATAGTTCCTTTTTCACCGGTGCTCCGTTTTGGGCGAGTAAACAACCTATCATGTGTGTTTTTCCACGTAGATTGCGATGGTGGCCTCAGTATTGGCCTTAGATTTGAGCAGTGTGGCGTTGTTGCGTGTCGCTCGGGTTAGCGATGTTTGGACCATCAATGGTTGAGGGTTCTCCCTTGGTTCATTCCTACGAGGGTTCGCGCAGCATCACAACCTTCGTATAGGTTTGTGATCCTCTCGATGGGATGTTTAAACTGTTAGAGTTGTGTCATCCCTCCAAGGGTCCGGAGCGGGATCCTCTAGCATCTTTACCCTAGATCGGGTTCTTGGTATCGCTGTGACCGCTTATTCACGGGAGGTGATCCCCTATCTAGCAGGTTAACCCCGCAGGGTTTGTGGCATCATTGGGAATATGATCCCCTACGCGGTGGGTCATGCTCAGTAGGGTTGTGGCATCGTCAGGTATACGATCCTCTACTCAGCATGAGGTTTATAGTAGGGTTGCGGTATCATTGGTTATACGATCTCCTACTCAGCTCTTGGTGTCGGTAGGGTTGCGGAATCGTTGGTTATATGATCCCCAACTCAGCGCGTGGTTTCAGTAGGGTTGCGACATCGTCGGTTCGATCACCTACATCACGAGTTATACCAGATAGGGTTCCGGTATCATCGTGACCACCTTTATATGGGAGATGATTCTCTATCTGAGTGATGTGGTTCGGTCGAGCACCAGATCGGGTTGTGGTATCCCCCAGTGGATCTTGGGTGTGATCCCCTATCTGTGAGAACAACGTATGCCAGATCGGGTCGTGGTATCCCCCAGCAGACCCTGGGAGTGATCCCCTATCTATGAGCTACGTATACCGGAGTGGGTCTTGGTATCCCCTAGCGGACCCTAGCGGTGATCCCCTATCCAAGGAGTTTGGTGGTTCTATTGTTTCAACGAGTTTTCCTCAGTGATGATATCCGACGAGCGAGATCTCTCAGGTGAGCGTCTGAGAGGTTTGTGAGAAACCCGATGGAGTGGATCTCTCGGTTGAGTGTCATCTTGGATGACAGTGATCATGGAGTGTACTCTCCGGGTTGTGGATAGTTTCTGGTGACGAGGTCAGTACCTTTTGTGTCTTTGAGAATGAGCTGAGTATTTCTGGATTGTTCAAGGTGTATGTATGGGCATACACCTGAGCTAAGTTGACTAGTTGTGTTTTTCCGAGGATGGTCACGAGATGGAGTTTCTCTCTCATATAGGTTCCCTCTGGATGGGTTGAGCGGACTATTGCCTTTCAGTTTCTCCCTTTGGTTTTGGGTTTTTGGGGTGCCTACTGAGTATGTTTATACTCACCCCTGCACGGGCTTTTCCCGCACATGTTTGTGTCTTGTGCAGACCACATGCCTTTCGACGGAGTCCCAGGAGGACCCGGAGCAGGCAGGCTGAGTGAGCGAGGCTGACCGGGGGTTTGCCGGTGCGGTGCCGAGGGAGCTTTCCAGCGGTGTTTGTGGTAGTATTTACCTTCTTCAGAGCAGATTGGACGCGCTTTTGTAGTTTAATTTTGGTGGGACCTATTTTTCCCTTTGTACTTATGCTGTACTCTAGTTGTGGGATAGTGTATGCATGCATTTTTTTTAGTTTTATATATCTCTGCACTGTTTCATGGGGGTGTATGTGGATGCGTGTGTACAGGTAACTTAGGATAATGCCTCCCATGTGTGTGATAGCCTACTCGGCGCTGGTTGCCAGCCCCTGGACTATTGGAGGCGGGCTTGGGGAGTTGTGGCTCGAGCCCCGTTGGGTCAGGTCGTGACAGAGTGGTATTAGAGGAGGTTCCACCTTTGGGATCTCAGAGCGTAGCTGGGCTAGCTGTGAGTTTGGTTTGGGTTGCATAGCGGTAGTGTTAAGGTGTTTCGAGCACGGCTTTCAGGCTAGAGACTCCAGTGTTGGTGCGGCAGCCGACATATCCATACACCAGGACTCTGATAACCTGCCTTTCGACTTGGGACATTCGTACACTGGTCGCAGGGACATAATGGTACAAGCATCATATAGGACTGGGTTTTTGGTTTTTCCTTGTCCTTCTTGAGTCAGATCTCCGGATATACTCTTTGACTATGGTGTGTCTTGAATGTATTTCAGGATACCTCCACGACGACAACCAGCAAGGGTTCCGCAGCAGGATTGTGCTGACGACCCGCCCCGTGTAGAGGTTGTGTAGAAGGGTGCGGGTTAGGAGGTTGCACCTCCAGGTGGTCTGACGGTTGAGCCACCACCTGTCGAGCAGCTGGTTGTTCCGGCGATGCAGGATGAGGTTGCATGCAAGGTGAGTGCACTGTATGAGTTCCAGAGGCAACAACCACTGAGGTTTCAGGGTGATCCAGACCCCCAGGCAGCTGATGACTGGCTTGAGGCAGTCACCCGAGTTTTCCGCCTAGTGAGGACACCTCCTGATCAGATGGTGGTCCTAGCGGAGAGCCTTCTGCATGGATCGGTCGTGCGATGGTAGAGTTTGGTGACGTAGTTCCTTGATGAGGAGACGCTCACGTGGGCAGAGTTTGAGCGACTCTTCAGGGAGGAGATCTATCCGGCGACGCTGAGGTCAGTGCGGATCCAGGAGCTTTTGCAGCTTCGACAGGAGGGCATGATCGTGTCGGAGTACTCGATGAGGTTTACAGACCTGTCGCACTACTCCCGGGATATGGTTCGAGACTCGTTCTTTAGGGCTCGGAACTTCGAGTAGGGATTACATAGGGACATCCGAGCAGGTGTGGTTTCCTTGTGCCTGCCCACCTATGCTGGAGTGATGGAGCGAGCGTTGGTGGTGGAGAGTTTTCTGGATGAGAAGATCCCCCCTGTTAGTGTTGGGCTTGTGAGAGCTGAGACTTCTTTAGTCGGATCAGAATCTGGTGGCCGACGATAGACTCGGGGGTCTGGACGTGGCCGACGTTTCAGGAGGCGACCCCAAGATGGAGGATCTGAGCCTCAGGGCTTATAGGGCTCGTAGGCCAGTTTTGATCAGCCGTAGGAGAGGCGGTGTTACGCTTGCGACGGTCGGGGACATCTTTCTAGAAATTGTCCGACCCGTCGAGCTGCTGAGAGGGAGCCGGTCGATGGACCGCCTTGGCAGAGGAAGTGTCTCGAGCAAGGAGGTCCGCAGGGCGGCGGACATGGCGGCAGAGCGGGTGCAGCAGGAGGAAGTGGTAGGCGGTATCAGTTGCCACCACCCCCACCCCCAAGTAGTCCACGCCAAGATCAGGGAGCTGGTGGCCGAGGGCGAGGACAGCTACATTCCTTGGAGGATGTTGACCCAGAGGCTCTGTGGATGGATAGAGGTATGCCTTGTGTCCTTTCTACTTTCTGCAGTAGTTTGATAGACACTGTTTAGCGGTACCTTTTCCTTTTTGTTTCTTGCTCGAGTTTTGTTCAGGGCGTTGGTAGGACCCTGTGTGGTTGTTGTTCGGCGTGCTTCGAATGCATGAGAGAGAGGTCTCCTTCCCCCACCGAGACGCGTTTATGTGACACGATCAAAACCGTGCGGGCGAGTCAGTGCCGCCCAAAGCGGACAGTGTCGAGGTGTGGTGGATGAGTCCCTCTGACTTATGCATTCGGGCAGGGGTGTTAGTTGGTGAACTCGCTGGTGTGTGAGACCCAGTTGAGAGTCCAGTCGCTCTCCTTTTTCTTAGGGCTTTTCGAGGATGAAAAGTTCTATGGGGGGGGGGGGGGTTGTAGCGAATCAGGTTTTTGGCCCTGTCAGACTTTTGAAATTTTCTATGAATAATTCCAGAGCTAGGCGCGAAGAAGGCGTGCGATTCCGAGGCCCGGTGTGCCCAGAATTCATTTTATAAAAATATTAAGTATTTTTATACTATGCATATGGTGGGGGTGTTATATCTCCTAAAAGGTAGCTCAGAATGGGAATCTGGGTGCACAGTTGCGTCCGGAACGTTCCGTTTAACCTAGGCGAGGTGTAAACTTTGCGGGCGCGGGCTTGCGGTGAGAAACGCCACCATGGGCATTTTCGTAAATAAATGGAGAAGTTAGTTTTCGAGCGTCGGCTCGAATAACTTCTGAACGGAGTCTCGTATCACAAATCCGAGTACGTCGTTGCGTTCAGAATGACACGTGTACCCTAGGGGTGACCTTAACTTTGTCTGCATCGAGTGCTGGGTCGTAGGCTAGTTGGCAGGGAGTTATATAAGTTTCTTTTTTTAAAAAAGAAAATTAAAACAGAAATTCATCCCCCCACCCCCAAATCCGCCTACGCGCATGGACGACACCTCCCTCCTCCTCGGCCTTTCTTCACCAAATCGAGCTCCGGGAGTCCGAATTCAGCGCCGTTCGTCTGCGGATCCAGCTTCAGGGCGTCGCGAGTGCCGTTCTACATCCCAAGCGTCGGCGATCCACCAACAGGTAGGCGTTTTACATTTTGAAAATCCCGGATCCCATTTATGTGTTGTTTTTCTTCAAATCGGCATAAGGGTTGTGTAGTTCGGGTCCCAAGCTTTCCGAAACTTTTTTCGGATCTGAATTTGGAGCACCGGGGTGCTCCCGGTGGCTCCCGGAAGTTTTCTGGCGAAAACCTGGTTTTCCGGCGAGACCCGCAGCGGCCTTGGTGGTATCCGGCGAGCTCCGCGGTGGCTTGGCGGCGGCGCGGTGGTTTCCGGCGAACCTACGGTGGTCCGACCAGATTGTTCCGGGGGATCTTTAGACCCCCGTAACTCGCAAACCGTAACTCCAATTTGCAAGCCGTTTGCAGCGACGCATTCATTGCGTCGAGACAGACCTTTTTCACTCACTTTGAGAATTTTGTGAGTCAGAATTTGGCCTGTGGGCTTGAAATGTCGAATAAAATAATAATATTTTATTATTATACAACCTCGAGCCATTATAACTTCTAGTCGGAGCGTCCGATTGACGTGCCATCAGTGGCGTTGAGACCCTAATGGTACGACAGACTTTTTGAGATGGTTTCCGGGTGTTGGGACCATGTTTGGGGTGCGGGCCCCACAAGGTCGGGTTTGGCGTTTGCGGAGAAACGCAGCTTTCGCACCAGGAGTCCGATTATGGCGGATGAATAGTCGATCCTGTGTGTTTTTCCGAGAGGATCGCAATGGTGTGATCCATTCGATGAGTTTTAGGATCGTGGTGTGGGTCCCACTCGAGCTGGCCTTCGGTGAATAGTTCCTTTTTCACCGGGTGTCCATTTTGGACGAACGAGTAGTTGATTCCACTTGTTTTTACGAGGGGATCGCCATGGTATGATCTTCTCGATGGGTTTCAGGATCGTTGTGTGGGCCCCACCCGAGCTAACTATGGTGAATAGTGCCATTTTCATTGGTGCTCCGTTTCGGGCGAGTAAACAGCCTATCCTGCATGTTTTTCCGCGTAAATTGCGATGGTGGCCTCGGTATTGGCCTTGGATGTGCACAGTGTGGCGTTGTTGCGTGTCGCTCGGGTTAGCGACATTTGGACTAGCAGTGGTTGAGGGTTCTCCCTTGGTTCGTTCCTACGAGGGTTCGCACAACATCACAACCTTCATATAGGTTTGTGATCCTCTCGATGGGATGTTTAAACTGTTAGAGTTGTGGCATCCCTCTAGTGGGACGGAGCGGGATCCTCTAGCATCTTTACCCTAGATCGGGTTCTTGGTATCGCTGTGACCGCTTATTCATGGGCGGTGATCCCCTATCTAGCAGGTTAACTCCGTAGGGTTTGTGGCATCATCGGGAATATGATCCCCTATGCGGTGGGTCATGCTCAGTAGGGTTGTGGCATCATCGGGTATACGATCCCCTACTCAACATGAGGTTTATAGTAGGGTTGCGGTATCGTTGGTTATACGATCTCCTACTCACCGCTTGGTGTCGGTAGGGTTGTAGAATCGTTGGTTATGCGATCCCATACTCAGCGCGTGGTTTCGGTAGGGTTGCGGCATCGTCAGTTCGATCCCCTACATCGTGAGTTATACCAAATAGGGTTTCGGTATCATCGTGACCCCCTTTATATGTGCGATGATCCTCTATCCGAGTGATGTGGTTCTGTCGAGCGCCAGATTGGGTTGTGGTATCCCCCAGCGGATCCTGGGTGTAATCCCCTATCTGTGAGAACTACGTATGCCAGATCGGGTCATGGTATCCCCCAGCATACCCTGTGAGTGATCACCTATCTATGAGCTACGTATACCAGAGTGCGTCTTGGTATCCCCTAGCGGAATCTAGCGGCGATCCCCCATCCGAGGAGTTTGGTGGTTCTGTTGTTTCAACGAGTTTTCCTCAATGATGCTATCCGACGAGCGGGATCTCTCGGGTGAGCGTCTGAGAGGTTTGTGAGAAAACCGATGGAGTGGATCTCTTAGATGAGTGTCATCTGGGATGACAGTGATCGTGGAGTGTACTCTCCCGGTTGTGGATAATTGCTGGTGACAAGGTCGGTACCTCTTGTGGCTTTGAGCGTGAGCTGAGTATATCTGGATTATTCAAGGTGTATGTATGGTCATACACCTGAGATGAGTTGACTAGTTGTGTTTTACCGAGGATGGTCACGTGATGGAGTTTCTCTCTCGTCTGGGTTCCCTCTGGCTGGGTTGAGCGGACTTTTGCCTTTCAGTTTCTCCCTTTGGTTTTGGGTTTTTGGGGTGCCTACTGTGTATTTTTATACTCACCCCTGCACGGGCTTTTCCCGCACATGTTTGTGTCTTGTGCAGACCACAGGCCTTTCGACGGAGTCCGAGGAGGACCCGGAGCAGGCGGGCTGAGTGAGCGAGACTGACCGAGGGTTTGCTGGTGCGGTGCCGAGGGAGGTTTCCGGCGGTGTTTGTGGCAGCGTTTCCCTTCTTCAGAGCAGGTTGGACGCGCTTTTGTAGGTTACTTTTGATGGGCCCTGTTTTTCCCTTTATACTTATGCTGTACTCTGGTTATGGGATAGTGTATGCGTGCATTTTATTTTTAGTTTTATATATCTCTGCACTGTTTCTTGGAGGTGTATGTGGATGCGTGTGTACAGGTACCTTAGGCTAATGCCTCCCATGTTTGTGATAGCCTACTCAGCGCTGGTCGCCAGCCCCTGGCCTATTGGAGGTGGGCTTGGGGAGTCGCGGCTCAAGCCCCATTGGGTCAAGTCGTGACAAATGATTTATTTTCATTAATACTAAATAGTTTCACTTTTATATAATTTATTCCCATTTTACAAGAACTCCCATATTTATACTTAATGGAACCGACCATAAAACTATGAAACGAATGCTCTGAGAACAATGAAATTAAACATTATAACTCATTGAAATGGCCATAAACTAACTTAGTAAAATTATAATAAATAAAATATATGTTTAATAGGTTCTTAATTAAGTAATTATAGAATCTAATTTGATTATCCTAGACATTAAGTATAACTGCAGAACACTTTTAGATATAAGGTAAGGGCTTCTCATCTCACTTTTAATTCTGTGAGATATATTCTTTATTCAACTATTATTTCTTGGGTATGGTGTACAAAATGAAATTTAATATATCAAATCATGAATCTATTTATCTTCATGTCATTTAATGTTTTATTTTATGATCATTAATTTTATGATGTATATGGTTTGACAAATTACAATGTTGTAAGGAAATTATTAATCCAAGTTTTGTTATTTGGGTTAAATTTATACTCCATTGATTATGTAATACTATGATTATGCATGAAACTACTTTTTATTATCTTACATTGTATTTATAATTATTTTATGTGGATTAATAACTGATAGACACAATATATTCATTTTTTTAACACTCATTCTTTCTTTCAAAAATTCTCTTTTAAATGTTTCTTTTTCAAAATTTAAAAGGAATGATTTTTAAACTTAGAAAACATGAGTAGTTTTTTCTAATTTCATGAAACCTTAATTTCTGGAAGAATATTTTAAATGGTTATAAGGTTATTTTATAAGAGTTTTTTTTCTTTTATAATCTCACAACTTTTAGAATAAATTATTTCAAATTAACGTGGTATTTCTCTTAAGAATTTATCAATGATTTTATGAGATCATTTTCATCTATATAATCACCCTTTGTTGAATCCTATTTATAATTGAGGTTGATATATTAAGATAACATCAACCATGTTTTATTGAATTTATTATGATTATTTTGACTAAGTAAGTGATATTTTTATACCATTCATCATATTACACTAGATGGTTTATGATTACATCTATTATTTGGGGAAGTAATTAACATTTAATATGATAGTTTCAATATGAATGTATATTTTGATTATGTTTGAACCCTTTGATATGATTAATTAATTGGACTTAGTATGTGATGGTTGGGGCACACTATATCCCCTCTATTCATTGATAGTTCTCATGAGATGAAATAGATTGGGTATTGGATGGTGTCTTACCCGATTATGTATGGTGTCTTGACTAAATCATCGACGAAATGTTTATGATGTCCTACATTATTAATTTCCTAATTATGAGATTAATAATTTATAATATATTTTAATATTAGGATAGTATAATATCCATGGTTAAGTTTCATTCTCATATTATTATATATATGACATTATTTGATCATATTTTATTACTTCGATATTATGCTTAAGATTAAGTTTTTATGGAATGAATTTTCAGTTATTCACCTTGCCTTATTATGTATGTTTATTTATGATAGATTTTACTATATTCTTAATATTACTATGTATATAAGCTCACCCATTTATTATGTTTTGATTTTCTCCAAGGCTCTAAGATGCATATTATGATTTACATGAATAGATAATCTTAGAGAATATGGGTGTTTCCAATTGAGTTATTATGTTGTATTTTATTTCAAGTTGAAAAGTAATACTTATGTTTTTATCTAGTTTTATAAAATGAATAAACTATTTTTTCCTTTGGGATGCTATATCTTGTAATTAGTACTAATGTAATAAAATAAGGCACCAACTCTGAGCTGTTGGGGTTGGGTTCTTTACTGTTTGAATATGATGAAGTTTAGTAGAATATTTGGAAACTAGATTTAAGACAATATTTATTAGGGAAATATTACACATTAAATGACTTTTAGAATATTACCAAGGTAGATAATATTATTATTCTGATATTAGTTATACATATAATGGTAAACCTGGAATATTTTCTGGGGGTGGTGATGCTTTTTTTTCTGCTGGTAATGCTCCTGATATACATGTTTACCTACTAATGCTCATTTGTATGTCCACGAGAGATATTATCTTATGTTTATATCTAAATTCATATGCCTTTAGAATGTTTTTGGAAGGATCTATTAAACAATGTTTTTCCTTAGATAGTCATTTATGGTATATCTGGTTGGATCTTGGAGCTACTAAAACATCGACAACAACTGATTCAGGTGAGTACGATATGTTTATAGATTATTTCAGGGGATTCCATAGGAAATTATATTAGAGTTTGAAAGAAATTCATTTGGTGCTTTATCCTAATTTCATTCATTACCCAAAAATAGCCTGGGAGTCTGTAAGGATGACATTTTAGAGAATAAATATTCTGAAAGTCAATTATCCATGAACTAATAAATGAAGGTTCTTAATAGGGGTCATTCTTTTTCAGATTCTCATGTCATGTATATTTAATCCTATAATACTAGAGTGTGTACTAGGGTGAAACTTTGGTGTATTAAAGAGTATCTGGACTCCCATTCTAGTTCGACCAAGATTCATGGGGCCAATTCCTGACCAAAATTATTTCAATGATTCTGTTGATTATTTGGAATTCTCGTGGAATTGGTGCATGAGTAAAGACCAATTTTTTAGCACTGGAAATCTAAAAGAATAAGGTGTGTGTTGCTTCTATTCTGGAACATAACCAAAACCTGAATAAGATTAGTGATTTTTCCTGTAAACTGAAAATGCATGCATGGTTTAGTGCAGAACCGAATAACCAAAATATATGAGTTTTCTGGAATAAAAATGTGTATGTTGTATTAGTTCAATCTGGTGATCAATACATCACAGTGAAATTCAACACTGGTAGAGATATTCTGTTTATGACTTTTTTTTATGGAAGTTGTGAGCTTCAATGGAGGGAGTTTTTGTGGAAAATCTTGGATAAAATTGATTCCAAAGATCTTCCCTGGATTGTTGGCAGAGACTTTAATATTATTGTTGACCCAAGTGAGAAGAAGGGTCGAGGTGTGTTTCCTCATGTGGCTAGTAAGAGTTTTGTCCAGTTCATGGAAAGGAAATGGATTCTTGATAAGGGATATTCTAGAGATTTCTTCACGTGGTGTAATAACCACAAAGGAAGTAATCATTCTTGGAGTCACCTTGATAGGTTCTTGGATAATTTCCGTGATGTCTCCAGTTTCTCTAACACAAAAGTTGATCATTTGGTTTGAGGAATTTCAGATCCCTCTCCTCTCCTTGTGTCCTTTTCCCCTTGTCAGAGAAGTGAGAATCATTTTAGGTTCATTGAGCATTGAAATGATATGTATGAATATTATCAGATTGTTAAGAATTGTTGGGCTGAAACTATTAAAGGTTATGCTTGAGTATCGATTCATAATAAAGTGAGATGGATTAAACAAAAGATTCATTCCTGGGAAAGAAATATCCCTCCTGTTGATCAAGAATTGAAGTTTTTCAAATAGGACGTTCATAATATAAAAATATATCTTGAAGACAACTAGAATGATAGGGTTTATGAGAATCTTATTATTAAGAAAAATGTGTTGTAGGATCTTATTCTGAAAAAGGAGTGAATTAATCATGAAAAATATAGAGTCTAATGGCTTCGTAAAGGGGATAAAATACAACCTATTTCCATGTGTGTATTAAAGAGAGGAGAATGATGGTTAAGCCGAACATTATTATGGAAGATGGGTCCTTCTCATGGGATAGGGATATGTTTTTTTCCTTATATTTTTCTTTATTTAAAAATATTCTTATTGATCATAATCCAAATATGGTGAATGGTTATTCTATTGGGAATTCAGATTTGTTTGAGGGGATTCTGAATATGATTTCTGATATGGATAATAATCTACTGCAAGATATTCATGTTGAGAAAGATATTCATGATTCTATGATGAGACTTAACTCAGAGTGTGCTCTAGGTCCAAATGGTTTTCCATGAACTTTTTATAGAGGGTATTGGAAGATGGTTAAAACTGATGTGATTTTTTCCATTCACGATTTCTTTCAAGGTTGTTTCATACCAAGGGTGGCTTGTTCTATTACTCTAGTTATACTCCCTAAAATTAAAAATCCGTCCTCAATCAATGAGTATATGTAATTTTCCTTACAAAATATTATCTAGAATCATCAACTCGCATCTGTCTATCTATGTTTCTCATTGTGTTTCATTGAAGCAACAAGATTTTTTAGAGGCTGATCTATCTAGGGAGTGGTTGCTTTGGCTCGTGAAATGATTCATGATATCAATATCAAATTCCATGGTTCAAATATGGCTCATAAGCTGAATATGAATAAATCTTATGATAGGATGGAATGGGGGTTCATAATCAGGGTTCTAAGAGGTATGGGCTTCTCTTCGTGGGTTATTGATATTTTGTTTTAGTGTTTTAGATCCACTTGGATGTGAGTCTAATATATGGGAAAAACTCATGGGTTTTTCAAGGAACTCATGGTCTCATGTAAGGGGACCTTATATCCCTGACTCTCTTTATTCTTATAGAAGATTTTCTTAGCTGTCTTATGAATAAGAATTTATCCATAGGTGATATTTTACCGTACCATAGGAAAATAAATCAACCATCGATCAGTCACTTGATGTTTGTGGATGAAAATTTAATTTTTATTAATGATAGTTTTAGATCGATTGGTGGTCTTATGAAAGTTCTGGATGAGTATTGTTTATAGAAACAGCAAAACTATCAATATGGGAAAGAGAATTTTATATATTTCTAATAAATGTGGTGATAGGAAGGTCCTATCCATTTTTAGGTTGTTGAACATGAATAAGGGTTTGTTTACCTTGGATTATATTGGTTCCCCTATTTATTCTGGTCGTATTTGTGTTAGATAGTTTGATGGTATCATTAACAGTATCATGATCCATGTACTTGACTATAAAAATAACTTTTTATATTTTGGAGGAAGGATTTATTTAATTAACAGTGTACTGATGGCTATTCTGACTCTGTTCTCTCGGCTTGCAATGTGTCAAAGGGAATTAATACAGCTATTGATAAAATCCTAGATGATTTTATTTGGGATGCTCACTTTGAGGGGAAATGTCATTGGACTTCATGGAAAAGAGTGGCTAGACCGGTTTAGGAAGGTGGTGTTAATGTCAGATTTCTAAGGGATACATTGTAAGGAATGGATGAAAAACTAGTCTGGGAGGTTGTGGTTGGTCGTACACTTTGGGGTAAAATCATATCCTTATAATTAGAAAACTCTGTGGAAGACAACAATCCTCTATCTCTTTTCTGGCCTTTAATTTTGAGTATTTTTCTATCATCTGCCAACACTCATGATGGATTATAGGAAGGGGAAATATTTCTTTTTGGAATCATAATTGGATAGGGTCCACTATTGGTTTCCTAGTCTCTTTAGTTCATATGATTTATTTCAGGGAGGCTAATATATATCCTAAATTTATCAATGCTATTTTGGATAACGATCAAAAGAAAACTTTTGATATTATTATTCTTGAATCAGGATGTGGATAGGTGTGTGTTTACTACATCAATGTCTGGTATGTTTTCTTCTAAAGATTTTAATAGTATTTCTATTCCTTAGGCTCAACATGAAATTTAGAATAATACGACTGGGTTTATAGAATCCCAACAAAATTTAATTTCGTTGTATATATAATTAGAGACCAAGAAATCTATATATATGGAAATGTGAGAATAACGGGCATCAAACTGGTTTCCAAATTCCACTGTTGTATCCTTAATAACGAGGAGGAATCCATTCCTATATTCTTTGATAGTGAATGTGACATGGATATTTGGAGGTTCTTTTGGGAACATACAATTTTTTTATAACCTTTTTTTTCTGGAAATTCTTTTCCGGTCAAGTGGTTTCATGGTTTGAATGATCACTTCCTCAAAAAACTGCAAGAGTTGTGATTCTCAGTGAAGGATGTTGGTGTATTTGGAAAGCAAGAAACAAAGATAGTTTTGAAGGTATTAATTGCACAAAGAGATCAGTTATCATCGAGACATGAATCATGCTACTTGATTTGGTACATTATTCTAAGACATCTAGTGATAATCCTTCTTTGAAGAACATGTGGATATATAGTTCAAATTTTATTCATTCAAGTCATATGATAAGAGGTAAGTGGGTTCGCTGGATTCCTCCAAGCATGGGTATTAAGTTTAATTTTGATGGCTCATGCATTGGAGGAATTATTCAAGGTGGTGGTGTTGCGGAGGATGAGTATGGAAGAATACTTCTTGCATTTAATTCTTTTTATGAAAGGGGAAGTTTGATCAAGGATGAGGTCGAGGAGATGTATATGGGGATCACATTATGTGATCACAAGAATTTATACCTTAAACAAATTGAAACTGACTCAAAGATCATCCATGACTCGATGAGTGGAAATATGTATCTTCCTTGGTTGATTTCTTATTATCAAGAATTATAGAGGTAGCCTTGAAATCAACAAAACATAGTTTCCCATACATGGCATGAAGGTAACAAAGTAGAAAACTACATAGCATCATTGATGGTGGTAGATCAAGGTACCGATATTTTCTGTTTTTCTTATTCTCCTCAAATGGAACTGGAAGGGGTGGACTTAATTATGGGAGACCATCTTGGTCTCCACTATTTTAGACCGCCATAAACTGTTTGTATTCTTCCCATGGCCTTGTTTGCTGTGGGTTTTTATCTTTTATAGTAAAAATAAAATGTTAATCCATGTAGGGATTTCCCTCTTATGTAAGATAATGATGTTGTATCTAGATTTTCAACTTGAGATGAAAAACTTATAACTATATTGGGATAACTAGCTTTGGTTATAAGAAATAACCTTACTCATATGGAATAACCCAATCCACAACACGATGTAACAATGTTAGACAAATTCATGTAACAACAATATACATCATTCAATGGGACTATAAACCCATTTATAAATGAGAAAATGATAAGTTCCATAGATAATATATTTCTTTCTTTTGGAAGTAATGAAATGGAGAATCCTATCATGACAGTTTCTTATCTCTTAGGAGAAACGGAGCAATGGTGGTCATTATTTAAAAACACAAAGGAGGAGAAAGAAATTAATAATATGGAATGAAATTATTTTAAGAAAATATACTTGGAAAATATTTTTCTTGCGAACAATGAGCTGATATTGATAGAAAATTGTCGAGTCCAAGACAAAAATAGGATGAAAGAATTTCTAATTATGAAGCCAAATTTGCATTGTAAGCAAGCCATTCTGAGGATTTCATGCATAATCCATAAGAAAATATTAAACGTTTATTTTATGTTCTTAAGACAATTATATAAAGGTTACTAATCTCCCAAACATTATCATCATACAAGGATATAGTATCATGTTCCATAAAAATAGATAAAAAATTTTCCAATCCATATGGATTCAAAGGGAATAGAGACAAGAAGAGGGATACTGAGTACTCTGGAAAAGAAAATAAGGGAAAAAGTAAGAATGGATAAATAAAATTTCAATATTGAAATAAATTAGGAATTAAACATCATTGAACATGCCTATTGGGAATTAGAGTTTGATACAAGTGTGTAAAAAAGGCCACTAGGACCTTGATTGTATGTGAAAGAAATAATTCGACAACATGTGATGATTCACCTGCAAGTAGATGGGACACTATGTACATGATTTTCTTAGATATCAGAGAAAATTTCTATATAAAAAGGCCAAAGTAACAGGGACATGCATCTATAATAACAATAACTATGGTTAACGTTCCTAATGATGTGGTGGAAGGTAATTTAATCACCTCCTCAAATTTAGCTAAAGCTTAATTTGATTCTGGATTATCACATTATTTTATATCTTCTAGTTTTATATAAATATTAGATATTTCTAATTCACCTTAACAAGGGAGTTGATAGTCATAACTCCCAATGGAAACCTTAATGCAACAAAGATGTTCAAATATTGACACATAAATGTGCTCCAACCGATGATTTTATTATCATAACTATGGTTGATTTTTATATAATCTTTATTACATATTTATTTTCAAAATACAATGAAAAAAAATATTTTAAATAGAATTAAATAATTATTCATGATGAAGATATGGAATTTATTATTTTTAAAGGGAATAGTTCATTATTAGAGTCATACCTAGATCTACCACCAGTATATCTTCTAAATGACATTCTTGGATAAGAACAACAGATAAAACCTATTGATGAAAAATGTGATAATCACATTGAGAATATACATATTGTAAAGGAATACATTTACGTTTTTCCTGAGGTGTTAACTAGACATCCTTGAGAGAAGAAAGTTGAGTTTTTTGTAATGCCCTGACCCCAGTTACCCCAAGTTGGTGCATTATTACATAACATTGGCATGATCACAAGGAATCAAATCCTGAAATATTGATCAGTTTAGTAGCCTTGTATGTACAAGATACATTCATAAGTTTTAAATTACATTATAAAATGGAAAAAAAACATCAAAATTGTTTCCATTGACCAAATTAATATCCCTTAGACTATCCCTGCAGGTCAGTCATAATATACATCGTCGAATTCAGGGAAAAATAAAACATAGAAAGGGGTGAGCTTTGATGCTCAGTAAGGATAACAATATAGATGAAAATTTCATAAATAAGCATAAACATTGAAGGAAATGTATAAGAATAAAACACAGGCCCTTCAAACATAAACTTCATCATAATATAGCAAAGATAAATCAAATAATTCCATTTACTTATTCACATGGATATTATACTAGTCGAATAATCACATGTAATATTTATAGCCAATTTCATAAGGATGGAAAGCATAATTCCAGACTTTATAACCACATAAATAATATTACAAATAATATAACTAGTCAAGGCCTCATGCCAAGAATACAAATAATTTTTTTAGGGACTTGGGCCAAGACACTAGTTTGTCTTAGGATACCTACCAATGCATCAAAGAGCTATAGCGGGGTCCACCCATCACTTTCTAAGTCTAATGCATTTCTCATATAAATTTTTTTAAATATAACATAAACATTTGTATTAAAACTAGCATAAAAAATGTCAATACATTATCCATAAATCATGAATGGTGTAAAAATAACACATCCATATTCAAACATATCACAAAACCTTCAATATAATATGGAAGATTTATATCGTAATAAATCAACTTCAAACATGATTAAAATCCATCAAAGGATGTTGACAGAGATGACATCAAATTTTTTTAGAGAAATATCTCTTTTTATTTTGAAATCTTTTAAAATTAATAATATTAAAAAACAAAACATTTATTTTGAAAATATTCTTATAATATTGTATGAGAATCATTGATGATATTATAGTGGCAAAAAATAGCTGAACCTACCGTATAAGTTTAAAAAAAAGATATTCCTACCTTAATTTTGTTGAAAAGATCATAAAGTACCTTCTTTGGAAAACGACGAAAATATTTCTTTCAAAACATATATGGTTAAATAAGGGTATAAATGAATTTAACCCATATTATAGTAAATAGTAAAAATGTTTTGAATTGCATTTTTTAGAAAACATAGATGTGGATGATAAAGAAGTCCCAGTAGATACTTACGTATTAACAACCTCGAATAAGTAAAGAGATTGTGAAATTAACCCTTACCTTATATGTTTACTTGGTCAAGGGTATGTTAACCTTATGTATAATAGTTAAATTATTTTTATTAAATTATACAAGAATCATATACATATATATTATATCATATAAGATCTTTTAATATTGTTTTGTTAATAATATTTTAGTAGTATCATCGTTTCGGGTGCTAAATGGTCTGTTTTATTTTATATGATTGTTTAAGTATACCATGTTTGTTATGAATAAGATGTATTTGATTCATATCCAGAATGAAATTAAGTTCTTAAATATTATTTTTAATTATAACATGAAAATTATTCTTGAATGATTACGATGGGGAATGAATCTCATCGCATTCATGGAGACAATAATCTGTACGCACGCTCAAGCGACAATATCATTATATTGATGATAAAATCGTATGTAATTGGATAATATATCTTATATAAAAAATAAATAAAATGTTATATTTTTTATTTACATCTGTTATACTCATTATTATACCCATCCAAATAATGATGTTTTTGAATAAAAACTACACCACAACGTGGAGACGGTAAGCCGTACGTGCGCACGTATGGTGACTTTGTCATTTATAGGATGGATAAAATAATGAATGTGGTTTTACAATATTTATAATAAAATCACAGTATGTATAAGGTACTAGATTTATTATTTTGGTATGAAAACAAAAAAGAAAGAGTAAGTGGAAGAAGAAAAGAACTTGAAAGAGGGTGGTGAAATTATTACCACTTCTCTGGGTGTTTCCTTTTGAGACGATCAAAAGGGATCCTTAGGTTGGATTTATGAGAAAAGTAAGGCCTCTATGTTAAAGTTAGGGAAGTTTGGAAGATATTTGGGCATGTTTCGGTAGAGCCAAATGAATCTGGAGGTATAAAATTAAGACAAGGGGAAGTACCCATTTATAAGAGAGGTGAGAGTCACTTTAGGAAAACCTTGAAATATTTTTTTATAAAAAAATAATTTTCGGTTTCTAATGGATCCAAAATGATTTATTTTGAATCTAAGGTGGTTATGGGTTTAAATACTCTCAAAAAATAGGTTTTAGATAGGTTTAGGTCACCATATTAACCTTATCTTTTAGATTTACCTCTTAGTTAAATAGTTTGACATTTACCATTTCTCTTTGTATTTTTGTATTATATGGTTAATAAACATACTATAAACTACCAATAGAACCCCAAGTGGTTATTATTTGTATATTCAACCTTATTTAAGTCATTTTGTTTATCATTATATTTTTAGAAATATTATATCAATTAATAATATAGTGTTTGTTTTAGAAACTCAATTATGTCAATTTTGACACTATTTAGTATTTGATTTTTTTGAAAGCCATAAAAACTTTATCACTCAAATAAAATTTATTTAATAAACCCTAACATGTCATATTAACCTATAAAATTAGTGTAATTCATCATAAGTTTCATGTTACATTTATTTGGATATTTATAATATCAATTATTTTAATATTTCATTAATTAGGTAATTACTTCATCATCATTGTGTCATAAATAAATGAAAATAATTAATTTATAAAAATTATAAATAAAATACCATTATGTAGGAAATATTTTTAGCTTTCTAATGAATATTTATAGTCGAATTTATATTGTGTGTATCCCTATATTAAAAATGGTTTATTTATTAAACATTGAATTTAAGTCTATTAACTCTTTTTTAAATAAAATAATAATAAAAGTCCTAATCTAATACAATTTGACCAAAAAGATCACATTTTATTCCTAAGGTTGTTTTTGGTCTAATTAAACTTATCCAATATAATTAGAACATGATTTAGGGTAATTATAATATCATTTCTACCATTAATTACCCTATTTACTTTTAACTGGGGTATATAAAAGTGAAAAGTTACTATTCACAAAAATTATTTTCATCTTGTTGAACCACATTTTACATACTGATGTCAACCGTTTCTCTTATATTTTTTAAATTCAAATCACAAAATGGGTAAAATTTTGTTTTATGAAAATTTTTAAATGCTCATAGAAGGTGTGTAAAAGGTAGTAAAAAGTTCAATAAAATTTTATATATCTAAACATATTATAAAATGACTCCAGTGAATTAAATTGAACATATATAGGTATTATGTATCTATTTTTACCTAAAATAAATCAAATTAAAATAAATAATTATTTAAATAAAATGTTAGTTTTAAACAATAATGTAGTGTTTCTCACTATTCATCAAGAATTGAAAGATTTCAGAAAAATACCAAAAATTCAACCTAAGATAATTTTGATATTCTGAATCCAAAAATGAAGTCCATTTTGAAAATTAAAATTTATAAAATTTCAAAAAGTGGGTATTACTCTTCATAAAGCTGAGTTTGATTGGTCATGGTGTGTTAAAACTCCAAGTTGCGTACAACGCAAGCTATTGCATTATTCATAGGGAAATAAATCATGGAAGATTGGGGTGTTACATTATCCCCTCCTTAAAATAGTTTCATCCTCATAATTTCTAGAATATTACTACATAAAAAGATTCAGGTGGTTATTTATTACAAGTTCCTCGGGTTCCCAAGTTATCTCTTCCATCTTATGATATCTCCATAAAACATTCACTAGACGAGTCATCCGGTTTCTCAACACTTTTTCTCTAGTATTAAGAATTATTATAGGCTCTTCATAATAAGATAGACCGGTTTCCATTTATGATTATTTATAGGTGATTACATGTTTTGGGTTAGGCATGTATTTTCTCAACAGTGATACATGAAACACAACATGAACTTTGGTGAGACTTGGAGGCATTTCCAAACAATAAGTTACAACTCTAATTCATTCTAGAATTTTGAAAGGTCTGATGTACCTGAGACTCAACTTACCTTTCTTACTGAAATTTATAACACCCTTCCATGGAGATACCCTCAAGAAAACATGGTCTCCTACTTGAAATTACAAATCCTTCTTTCGGTTATCGACATAGCTCTTTTGCCTACATTGGGCTTCTTTGATGTGGGATTGGATAATCTTCACTTTTTCCATTGTTTCCTCAATAGGTTATGATCCTACAAGTTTTCTTTCACCAACATCATCCCAACACGTTTTTTTGAGACATCTTTTTCTATATAATGCTTTATATGGTTCCATCTGAATAATTGAATGGAAGATATTGTTATAAGAAAACTCTACCAGATGTAAATATTGATCTTACATACCTTGGAAGTCAGGTGAGAAATATCACAACATGTATTCTAAGGTTTGAATAGTCTATTCTAATTTTCCGTCGGTTTGAGGATGGTAGGCAGTGCTCAAATGAAGGTTAGTATCCAGGTCCCTCTAAAGATATTTCCAGAATCTTTATTAAAATGAGGATCACGATCAGAAATAATCGATAGGTGAACTTCATGAGGTCTTACAAATTCATTAATATATAGTCATGCTAGACATTCAAGTGGTAAATCTTATCTTATAGCAAGAAAATGTGATGACTTGGTAAGAAGATCAACAATGACCCATATTGCATCATTCTTTCTAGGTGTCTTTGGTTGTCACATGACAAAGTCCATCATAATATCATCCCATTTACACTTAGGTATGGGAAGAGGTTTCATGACCTCTCTAGGATGTTGTATTCCAACTTTCACTTGTTGACAAACCATACATCATGACACATAATCAGCAATCTCTCTCTTCATGTTGTCCCGCCAAAAATATTCCTTCAAATCTCTATACATCTTGGTGCTCCCAGGGTGGATAGAGAAATTAGATCTATGAGCATCATCTAAGAATTCCATTTTTAGATCAGGTATATCGGGAACACAAAGTCTCTTCCCAAATTTCAAAATTCCATCTTCATATACAAAGTCAATCAATCTCCTATCATTTACAGATTTAATATTCTTTTGAAACTCCTCATCATCAGTCTGATAACTTTTTATCCTTTCTAGTAAATATGGTTTGACAACCATTTGAAAAAGTATTGATGTTTCACCTTCCATGGTTATTCCCATATCCATCTTTACTAGATCCATGAAAATGGGATCACTTTCAACTATCATCTTGTTCAAAACTCTATGATCCTTTCTGCTCAAAAAATATGCCACCTTATTTGCCTTCTCTGGGTGGTAGTGTATAGTGCAATCATAATCCTTGAGTAGTTCAATCCATCTCCTTTGCCTCATGTTGAGTTCTTTTTGTGAGAAAATATACTTCAAACTCTTTTGATCAGTATAAATATCACATTTTTTACCATAGAGATAGTATCTCCATATCTTCAGAGTAAACATTATATCTGATAACTCAAGATCATGAGTGAGATATTTTTTCTCATGAATTTTTATCTGTCATGATGCATAGGCAATAAATCTATCATTCTACATAAGGAAACAACCAAGTCATTTCTTTGAATCATCACTATAAATAACAAACTCATCGTTCCCTGATGGTAGATTCAAGATAATAGCATTGAATAATATTATATTCAATTCTTAAAAACATTATTCACACGTTTTTTCCAAACAAATTTAACCCCTTTACATGTGATCTTGGTTAATGGGTTATCCTATCAGGAAAACTTTTGGACGAAACATCGATAATAACCTGCTAAACCAATAAAACTACATACCTCAGTTATACTCATCGGTGATATCCATTCTCTGATTGACTTGGTATTTAAGGACCAACAGAGATTACATCCTTAGAGAAAATATATCCATGAAAAGAAATCTCTTGAAGCCATAATTAACACTTGCTAATCTTCCCATATAATTCATTTCTTCTAAGGGTTTTTATTAGAAAAGTGAGCATGTGATTTTCAGGATCTTCGTAGGTTTTTTAGTATACCAAGATATCATCAATAAATACCACTACAATGTCATCAAGATATTCCTTGAAAACATTGTTCATTAGATCTATGAAGACAAAGAGTGCATTAGTCAATCCAAAAGGCATTATTGTAAACTCGTAATGGCCGTACCTAGTTCGAAATACTATGTTAGGAATGTCTTCCTTTTTCACACACAATTGATGATATCCAGATCAAAGTTTAATCATTGAAAAATATTGATCACCATGAAGTTGGTATAATAAATCATCAATGTGATTTAGGGGATACTTTTTCTTTATTTTTATAGTATTGATCTCCCTGTAGTCAATGAAAAACCTCATAGATCGTTTTTTCTTCTTAACAAAAAGAACAGGGGATCCCCATGGAGAAACACTAAGGAGAATAAACCCCTTATTACTTAATTAATTTAGTTGTTTATTTAGTTTCACTAATTCCATAGTGGAAATTATATAAGGTGTACTTGATATAGTCCTTGAACTAGTAATTAAATCAATGGAAAACTCAATTTCTCATTCTATAGGATGTCCGGGTAAATCCTCGGGAAACACATCAACAAATTCTTGCACAATAGGTATGTCCTCTATTTGAAAATTCTTTTCATCACCCATAATTATTTCATTATCTTCTTACCCAATAATTGAATTTAGTAGAGCTACTTGGGGTGGATCTAGATAATAATCACGTGGTGATGTTTCTACTCTAAATATAAGGTACTCTTTATCATCATTGAAAAGTGTAAAATCCTTCTGCCTACAAAAAATTTTCACATCATGGTCTGAAAGACAATCATTTATAAGGATTATATCAAATTCAATCATGGGTATGATGATGAGGTCATCAGATAAATAACATTTATATTCCCTAATGGGAACTGATTCACAAAACTTTATTGTGATGATACTTCCATTAGGAGTTTTGACTGAAAACACCCTTGTCAAGTCAAATAAAAAATATCTAATTTTCTTAGCAAAATGGGAAGATATAAAATAATGCGATGATCCAGAATCAAATAAATCAATTGATAAACTTGAAGAAACCAATAAATTACCTGCCACCACATCTTTTGGAGCTTCAACCTCAGTAGTAGTGATCTCATAGGCTTGGCCTTTCTCCCTTTACATTTTCTAAGGTAAGTTTATTTGGCGCTTAGGACATTTATTTTCATAATTCCCCTTTTCTCTACAATTGTATCATTAAACATTGACATCCTTTTTCTTTCCCTTGAAATCACAAGCTTGGTGGCCTTTTTTTCAGCACACTTGTAACAGACTCTCATTCCCTTTAGCCAAGTACCAGGGTGTTTCTTCCCACATTTACCACAGGATGGATATTCAACTTTATCCTTCTTCCCCTTATTTCCATTTCTAGAGTGTTCAACAAATCTCTTTTTCTTATGATTTACTTTAAAGTCATAAGACTTAGAGAATTTCTTTTCTGTCTTGATAGCGCATGAGACAATATCTTCATACGATGAGAAGGATTGTAAGACTAATGCTTGATGGAGAATTGGATTTAACCCATCAAAGAATTAATCAATATTACTCCATGGGTTACATATATAATCTACTAAATGCCTTGCTAACCTTGTAAAGATAGCCTCATACTTTATTACATTTTCATCCTCCTTTTGACTCGGACTCAGAAATTGCCTTTCCATATCCGCTCGAAGGTCACAAGGAAGTATTTTTCTAAGAAAATCTCTTGAAAATCCCTCCATTCCATACTTGATACTTCTTTATCCTCTTTTTTTTGAATTAATGACCAAAATTGATCTGTATCTCCCACAAGGAGATAAACTGCCATGATAACTTTTTCCCTTTCACTACTCCCTAAAGCATGAAATATTTTCTCTAAGGAACTTATCCATTACTCAGATACAAATGGATATATAGTCCCATTGAATTTTGGTGGTTGTTTCATCGTGAATCGGTCTAAAATTGATCCTCCACATGGTGGATCATGGTGCTCCATACAGGTAAGGTTATTATTCATAACCTAAGTGAGTTGTACCAGTATGGTGATAAGAAAATCAGCATCAGTTTCATCACCATATACACTATAATTATCTTGAATATGAGGGTAGTCCCTACATGGATTATGTGCATTGATACAGTTTATATTTCTTCTACTAGGCACCATTTCTAAACAATGGCATATAGTAGATTAGTCTATGAATCACAATACATAATTCCAAACTTATAAAACACTTAACATAAATTGAACATTTTATGAATATAATCAATAATCATAAAAAAACTTTAAGGAGGTATATACTCATAAATCCTTCCTAATGTTTTTTAATGAAATGTGAATTATCATAAGCATATCCCCTAGGAGTGTCTTAACCAAGACTGAAGTACATATCGTTTTCATGTACCAGGATACCCCAGTTTAAGCCCAAAACTCCATATCGAAGTTTTCACTACCAGACACATCTATTCCAGAGCAGTCTCTAACATCTCATATCCAGACAAGGATTTATTTCTTGTAAAACTCATAAAATCTCTATGTTACCAAAATTATATAAAGTTATTCTATACTAATCCACAAAGTCTATCTTAGGTTAATTTTCTCTAATCAGAGTTTTTCTAAATATAGCTTCCAAGGTTGGTAATAAACTTCCTCTGATACCAACTGTAACACCCTGAACCTAATTAAACAGAGTCGGTGCATTATTACATAACACTAGCATGATCACAGGGGTTCAAATTCTGAAAGACCGATAAATTTAGTAGCTTTTGAAGTACTAGATACATTAATAATTTTTACATTACATTATAAAATGAAAAACCACATCAACATTGTCTCCATTGAACATATTCATATCCCTTAGACTATCTCTGCAGGTCAGTCATAATATACTTTTTCACACCTAGGGGAAAAAACATAGAAAGGGGTGAGATCAGATGCTCAGTAAGGATAAAAATATATGGGAAAATTTTACAAATAAGCATAAACATTAAAGGTAATGTATAAGACTAAAACACAAGACTTTCAAAATTAATCTATATCATAATATAGAAAAGATAAATCAAATAATTTCATTTAATTATTCACATGGATATTCTACTAGTCGAATAATCTTGTGTAATATCAATAGACAAGGTTTAAACATAACATAAACATTCATATTAAAACTAGCATAAAAATGTCAATAATTTATCCATAAACCATGAATGGTGTAAATATAACAAATCCATAGTAAAAAATATCACAAAACCTTTAATAAAATATGGAAGATTAGTATTATAACAAATCAACTTCAAAAAATCTTAAAATCCATCAAAGGATGTTGACATAGATGAAATCAATTTTTTTTTTATAGAAATATCTCTTTCTATTTTGAAATAATTTAAAAGTCATATAATTATAAAAAAAAATTTATTTTAAAAATATTCTTATAAGCTTGTATGGGATGCTTCGAAGATGTTATAATGGTGAAAACTAGCCACACCCACCGTATAAGTTAAAAAAATACATTCTACCCTTAATTTTGTCGAAAAGGTCATAAAGTACCTTGTTTGGAAAACAATTGAATGATTCCATTAAAAAAATATATGGTGAAATAAGGGTATAAATGAATTAACCCATAGTCTAGTAAAAAGTAATTTTTTTTTGAATTATATTTTTAATAAAACATGATTGTGGATGATAAAGAGGTCCCAGTAGATACTTACGTATTAATAACCTCATATAAGGAAAGAGATTGTAAAATTAACCCTTACCTTGTAATTTTCCTTGGTAGAGGGTATTTTAACCACCTGTATAATAGTTAAATCATTGTTATTAAATTATAAAATAATAATATAAATATATATGATATCATATATGATATTTTAATATTTCTTTTTTAATAATATATTAGTAGTATCATCGTTTCTGGTGTTAACTGATTCATTTTCCTTTATATACTTGTTTACGTATGCCATGTTTGTTTTGAATATAATATATTTGATTCATATCATGAATGATATTATGTTCTGAAATATTTTTTTAATACTAAAATAAAAATTATTCTTGAATGATTATGATGGGGAATGAATCTTATCGTGTTTGTGGAGACGGTAATCCGTACGTACACACGAGCGACAATATCATTATATTGATGGTGAAATAGTATGTAATTGGAGGGAATATCATATATAAAAAATAATTAACATTTTATATTTATTATTTACATCAGTTATACTCATTATTATACTCATCCAAATAATTAAGTGTTTGAATAACAAACTACACCACAACGTGGAGATGGTAAGCTGTATATACGCATGTATGGTGACTTTGTCATTTACAGGATGGATAGAATAAAAAATATGGTTGTACCATATTTATAATAACATAATATTATGTATAAGGTACTAGATTTATTATTTTGGTATGGAAACAAAAAATAAAGAGGAAGTCGAAGAATAAAAGAACTTGAAAGAGGGAGGTGAAATTATTATCTCTTCTTCAGGTGTTTCCTTTTGAGTTGATCAAAATGGATCATTAGGTTAGATTTCTAATCAAAGTAAGGAATCTAGGTTGAAATGAGGGAATTTGGGAAAATATTTGGGTAGGGTTTGGCCGAGTCAAATGGCTTTGGAGGTGTGAAATTAAGATAAGGGGAAGTACCCTTTTATAACAGAGGTGAGGGTCACTTTTAGAAAGTCTTGAAATATTATTTTAGAATAAAAGACTTTTCGGTTTATAATGTCTCAAACCTAATTTATTTCGAATATAAGGTGGGTATGGGTCAATATACTCTCAAAAAATAGGGTTTACATAGGTTTAGATCACCATATTAACTTTATCTTTTAGATTTAACTCTTAGTTAAATAGTTTGACATTTACAATGTCTCTTTGTATTTTTATATTATATGGTTAATAAACTTATTATTAACTTCTAAGAGAACCCCACGTGGTTAGTTATTAATATATCTAACCTTATATAATTCCTTTGTCCAAACCATATATTTTTAAGAATTTTATATCAATTAATAATATAGTATTTGTTTTAAAAACTCAATTATGTCAATTTTGACACTATTTAGTATTTGATTTTTATAAAGCCATAAAAACTTTATCACTTCCAATAAAATTTATTTAATAAACCCTAACATGTCATATTAACCTAAAAAATAGTGTAATTCATCATAAGTCTTAATTTAAATTTATTTGGATATTTATAATATCAATTATTTTAATATTTCATTAATAAGGTAATTAATGCATCATCATTGTGTCATAAATAAATTAAATCATTTAATGACTAAAAATTATAAATAAAATACCACTATGTATTAAATATTTATATATATCTAATTAATATTTATAGTTTAATTTATATTTTTTGTAACCTTATATTAAAATTTTATTAGTTATTAAACTTTGAATTTAACTCTTTTAACTATTCTTCAAACAAAATAATAATAAATGTACTAATCTAATAAAATTAGACCAAAAGGATCATATTTTATTCATAAGGTTTTTTTTGGCCAAATAAAACTTATCCAATAGAATTAGGACATGTGTTAGGGTAATTATAATATCATTTTTACCCTTAATTTCCCTATTTACTTTTAACCGTGGTTAATAAAAGTCAAAAGTTACTATTCATCAAAAATTATTTTCATCTTATTGAACCAAATTTTACATACTGATTTCAACCATGTCTCTCAGATTTTGGAAATTCAACTCACAAAAGTGGTAAAAATTATGTTTTATGAAAATTTGTAAATGCTCCTATAAGCTGGGTAAAAGACGGTAAAAAGTTCAATACAATTTTATATATCTAAACTTATTATAAAATGACTCTAATGAATTACATTGAACATATATAGGTATTATGTATCTATTTTTTGAAAAAATAAAATAAAATAAATAAAATAATTATTTAAATAAAAAGTCAGTTCTAAACAATAACGTAGTGTTTTTCAGTATTCATCAAAAATTGAATGTTTTCAGAAAAATACCAAAAATTCACCCTAAGATAATTTTGATATTACAAATCCAAAAATGAAGTCCATTTTTAATATTAAAATTTATAAAATTTAAAAAAGTGGGTATTACTATTCATAACGGCTAGTTTCATTGGTTGTGGTGTGTTAAAACTCCAAGTTGCGTACAATGCATGCTACTGCATTATTCAATGGTAAACGTACTGTGGAAGCTTTGGGTGTTACATTTTCTATTGATTTAATACTTGGTTAAAACCCATATAAAATAATCCATTTAGAATGACCATGATAGAGTTTATAGAGTTAAAGAAAAAAATAAATGAATTATGTGGTATGGGATTTATATGCCCCAGTTTTTCACATTGGGTAGTTCCAATTATTTTCATTATGAAGAAAGATGGATCTAAAGTGATGTGCATTGACTGTTGAAAGGTCAATACTATTACAATAATGAATAAGTATCATATACCGCATATTGATGAATTATTTGACCAAATTCATAGAGCTCAATATTTTTAAAATATTGATATTCATTTTGGATATCATCAATTATAGGTAAAGAAGAAAGATATTCCAAAGACAACATTTTAAACAAGGTATAGACATTATGAGTTTATAATAATTCCATTTGGGTTGAATAATTAAAACTATGTTTTTTAATCTAATAAATAATGTATTGAAGGAATATATATATATATATATATATATTTATTGATGATATCTTGGTGTACTCCAAAAGATACAAGGACCATGAGAACCAGTTGTGTATTTTTCTGGAGACTCTTACAAGAAAAAAGATATATGGGATGTTAAGAATGTGTGAATTATGGCTTTAAATAGTTTATCTTCTTGATTGTATTGTCTCTAAGGATAGAATCTCAATTAATATTGGGAAGAAAAGGTAGTCCAAGAATGGCCTATACTAATAAACATAACCGAGGTACGTAGTTTTAATGGTTTACCAGGTTACTATCAACATTTTGTTCAGAATTCTAACCAATTAACTACCCTATTAACCAAGATTAATCAAAAAGGGGTTAAGTTTATTTGGACAAAAGAACATGAATAATGATTTAAAAAATTTAAGATGATACTATTGAATGATCCAATCATGAATATACTATCAATAATTGGTGGATTTTTTATTTATAATGATGCATTGAAGAAAGGACCTGGTTTTGTCTTTATGCAGAATGATAGAGTTATTTCTTATGCATCAAGGCTGTTAAAAACTCAGGAATAGAACTATCCAACTCATCATCTTGAGTTAGCAGCTATAATTTTTTCTCTGAAGATATAGAGACACTATATCTATGGTGGACGATATGAGATATATACAAATCACATGAGTTTTAAATATATCTTATCACAAAAAGAACTCAACATGAGTAAAAGGTGATGACTCAAGCTACTCAAGGATTATTATTGTTCAATACACTACCACCCAAGGAATAAAAATAATGGAGAATATTCTTTAGAAAGGAAGGATCATTAAATAATGAACAAAATGAGAATTGATAGAGATCCTGGGTACATGGATGTAGTAAATATGGATATAAGAATTATCAAAGAAGGGGAAACATCACTACTTTTTCAAATTGTTTCCAAATGATCTTTATTAGAAAAGATAAAAAGTTCCCAGTCTAATGATAAGAATTTTCAAGAGAAAATTAAATTTTTGAATGATGGGAAAATGGTGGAATTTATACATGAAGATTTAATTTTAAAATTTTCAAGGAGGTTTTCTGTTCCCTCTATACCCAAGCCAAAAATGTAATTATTGGGTGATTCTCAAAGCTATAATTTCTATATACACCCTTGTAGCACTATGATTTATAGATATTTGAAATAAAATTTTTGGTGGGATAATATAAAGCATGAAATTTCTGATTATGTATCAATATGTTTAGTATTTCAACATGTGATGGATTAAATACAACAACATCAAGGAGTCATGTAACTTATACTTATTCCTACTTGGAAGTGGGTTGACATTACTATGGATTTTTCTACTGGATTACCAAAGAATCCAAGAATGAATGATAAAATATGAGTAATTGTTTATTAACTTGACAAATATACACATTTTCTCACTATAATGGTGGATCTTCCATTGAACTACCTTGCACTACTCCACATTAATGAATTTGTAAGACTTCATGGTGATCCTCTATCAATTATGTGTAACACCCTGATATTTTGTGAGTTATTTTTTAAAAAATTAATTTAATATTTTTGATTATTTTAATTTCACACAACATTAAATATAGATGTTTTATTATATAAAATCACTAATATTGGATTATGTTATAGGTAATACCAAGTTATTCTTTCTCTACAGGCAACACTAACTTGTTTTTCGTTACACACAACACTGGTTTTATGCAAAACAACACTTTATTATTATAATTATTTATAATGATATAATTATATCCTATCCATTAAACATAGTAATATGAATATTAATTACTAATTATTTTTTTCATGTAAATAATACATGTTTATAATAAAATGTTTAACTTTTGAAAAAGTCTTTATATGTTTAGAAATAATATATTCTTAAAGTAACTACTTTTTATGTCCTTTTTTGAGTAATAATAAAATTAAATTTAAGAACTATTTCAAATTTAATTTGATAAAATAAACATCAATTTTTAATTTGGAATGTAAAAATTAACTTAGGGTTATTGTTTAGTATTTATATGAGAAATTTTATTTTTTGATGAATAGTGGAAAATAATGCATTTTAGTTAAAAACTACCTTTTTTATCTAAAAAATTGATTTACATAAAATTTATTTTTAATTTAAAATTGTTCAATTATACATATATTAATTAAATTTATTTCATTTTAATATTTTTTATATTTAAATTAGATATAAAAACTTATTGAACTTTTGAATTTTCTTTTTATCTTCCTTCTTGCAACATTTGTAAGATTAGAATTAAACATAATTTTTTTCGCTTTTGTGAATTCAATTTTAAAAAATGGAAATAAATGGTTGTAATCAGTATGATATTTATAGTATAATAGGATCAACTTAATATTTTGGATATTATAAATATTAACTATTGTAAATTTTTATTTAACATAGTTAAGGGTAAATTAGATAATTAAGGGTAAAAATAATATTATAATATTATGAAATTACACAAACACTTGTCCACCGGATAAATGATTTTAGATAATAATAAACCTTATTCAGAAATTATTATCTTTTTATGCTACATTGATAATAATCTGACATTTATTATATTTTATTTAAAGATAAGTTAAAAATGACATACTCATATTTTTAACAACTATAACATTTTTAATATAGAGTTTGATAGAATATAAATTCATCTATAAATAGTAATTTAAAATCTAAAAAATATATATACATCATGATAATTTATTTATAAATTTTAGTTTAAAATCTGTAACTTAAATGGTGATAAAATAATGATGTAGTAATTATTTAATTAACCAAAAAGATCAAATAAATGATATTAAAAATATTAAAATAAATATAATTTGAATTAATTAGTGAGATACATGAATTTTGTAGGAGATTGTGATATTTTAGGTGTGTTTGAAATGGAACGGTTCAAATTTTTTTTATTGTTTGAATTTTATTTAAAGACAAAGTTACGAATAATGTTAAAATTGACAATAATGATATTTTATAAAAATAATATTTTATTAAATTAATTAAAAATCCTAATAATATTTTAGTAAATATAGAGAAATTCTTATAGAGTCTAATAATTCATGAAGTTTCCATTTATAAAAAAATTGGCCCCATATAAGTAATAATTTAAAACCTCTTAATATATAAAATGTTGTTACAATAATTAAAATTACAATATATTAATTAAGGACAAAATGATAAGGTTTAAAATAAAACCAAAAAATGTCCAAAAATTATTATATGAAGATTATTAAACAATTATCACATTAATATATATTTATATTTTTTAATGGAAACTATTTTATTAAAATAAATTTTATATAACTTGAAGTCAGGTATAGTTATAAAATCTCACTCTCTTGTATTTACTATATTTTATGTGTCCAAATAGGAACAAAATAAAGATATGAATGAATTTAAGTGTATATTTTGATTATAATGAAATTAATTTCATTATATAATTTTATTTTTAATTTTTAGAAATTATATAATTACCTTAAATGCTTCTTCAATGTTAAAATAATATTTATTTAATTAACAAAAAAAATAATATAATTGATTTTAATAATATTAATTTGTATATATTTTGGATGAATTAAACTATATAAATGATTTTTTTGATCTATAATATATATTATATATGTGTAAAATTGTTATATTTTAATTAAGAACAATTCTTGATGTATTTAAAGTCAAATTAAATGAATATTATCAAATTTGAAAATAATGATATTTTATTGAATTAATATATTATTAAATTATTTAAAAATTAAAAATGGAAAATAATAAAAAATGGGAAATTATATGATCTAAAAACTCTTCCAACATTCATTTATATCTTATTTTTATGTTTTTGTATCTATAATAGCCTTATTATATTTAAATATTTTAAGGATTTCTAAAAGTGAACCTCATCTCAATTATAAAAGGGCACCTCATCCTTCACTTACTCAAACTACATAGAGCCATTTATATTGACCAAATCCTAACAATTTCTCTTAAAAACATCATTGGACAAGTTTTTGAGGTCTTGTTCTTCCAAAAAGACCAAATTTAGTTACCTTGAGAAGAGATCTAAATGAAGATCATCGAAGAAGAGGTAATATTCTTTACTGACTATCTCACGATCATTTCTTCTTATACTTCATATTCCTATTTTTATCCAATTATAAATAAATAAATACATTATAAATTATATTATTGTATGTTATTATGATTATGGACCAACCATATTCCCCCTTTTATTCATCCTATGAAAAATGAAAGTACCATGCATGCGTACGTACAGTTTACCGTCACCACATCATGGTGTAATATGTTTTTCATCACTAATTTAATTTGATCAGTATAATTATAGAAATAGTAATTATATATGATTATTATAACATGATATTGATTCTAGAAAAAAATATATACCATCCATTTATTTACCTTTTCATAATTAAGGGAATGATATCGTCACCCGTGCGTACGTACGACCTACCGTCTCCACAATGCGATGAGATTCATCTTCCACGTTGTCCAATTAAATAATGATTTGAAATAAAGTATATAATGAATAAATATTAAATATATGATTTTTTTAATTTAATAATATATATATATATATATATATATATATTTCATTTTCCTTTTTCCATTCAGTATGATAAGAAAATGGAAACAACGTTCATGCGTATGTACGACTTACCGTTTCCATGAACGGTGTATTTCATTTCATATATCTATCTTATATATATATACTAAATAAATATGATATATAAATCATATTTTACACCATAATCTATTTTTTTATTTTATTAAAGAACCACTTTTAAGGTTAAGTGAGAACCAACAGAATACTCATTACCAAATCCAAATTCAAAAAACCATTCAGCCCGGCAAGATAGTAGCATGCATCCTGATTCAAAATTCAAAATAAACGAAATCACTACAAATACTATGAGTCTACCGAAGATACCAGCTGCAATGAGTACTATACATCCTCGCCATCATATGAATCACCTTTCTGTCGTCTCGACACCAACGTCCACCACCCCAAGCCACATCAAACACTAACAAAGCATCGTTGCATCCAATATCCAACATCATAATCATCGACGATGAGACACAACCGCATCAGAAAGCCAGAGACAATCGAAAGCCAAAAACCATAATCACTGCCAAGAGAAACCAAAACCAAACACCAAAGCGACAACAAAATAAAAATGAATCCACAAATCCCAACTATGGGAGCACCTTTAATCCCTTTGAACCTTGAAACACAATCCCAAAACCATTTATTTACCATTGCACCAGATCTAACTCAGAGAGGTGTGCAGGAACTTGGTTTAAGAGCAGGTTGATCATCCAAGGAACTCTTCGGCACATAACCGTCGTTGGGTCTAAGAAGCCATCTGGAAAGTAGCACAAAACCTTCTCCAACCTAAAAATCTTCACCAAGAACGGGACCAGTAGCACATCGACCAAAACCAAAAAGAGAACCGCAACCACAACCCTCCAAACAGGGACATGGAACATACCATCTGAAAAAGGAACCAACCAGAAGACCGCAAAAATCTCCACGAAGAACCCAAGAAAGTAGAAATAGGGGATGAATCCTTAAAAGGAACAAATGCGAAGGGAAAGAGGCAATGTCGATGAAAGAGGAACACGGGGCTGAAACCCTAATAACAGCACCAACCAAAAATAAACGAAATAGGAGATCAAGAAGCAGTCGAACGGAAAGGCCTGTGATGCCTTTTCTCCCACCACCACAATCCTAAACCCACCTGAAAATCAAACCCACCCAACCAGTATGGGGTCACGTATGTCAGACAAGGTCGACAGAGAAGGGGAGGAAGAAGGTAAACGAACCCATTCTGAGGGAGGAGGAAGGAACAAGGTAGAGAAAAGAAGAAGGTAAATCATATTTTACATTCTTTAATTAATTAAATAATTATCTATGTAATAGGATAAAGAATAACAAGTCAAAACACGCATGATAAATAAATATGTTATTACCCGAAAATTTTCTTTAAGTTGGAATTGTTAATAAAAATGTTATGTAAAGTAATAAATGAATCATAAATGATATCAAAAATATTATTATGAGTCTGGGATAAGTTAATAATATGTTTGAAACCATTATATAGTAGTTTCAAACACATACGGGGGGGATCCAACCTAAGGTAAGAGAATTTCATCTCACTTTTTATTTCCATAAAATACATTCTAATTCACCACACTCTTCTTTTGTTTGGTTTATATATAGAACTATAACATGTTATATAATTAATTTTATTTATTTTCTAATATTTAATTACTTTTATTTATTTTATTCTTTTATGGGATTCACAATTATAATGTTACTCAAGTAGTAAGGGATTTAGGTCTCACTTTTAATTTTGTGGGACACATGCCTTATACACCACCTGTTTCTTCTACATGGTGTATATACTGGCCATGATTTTCTTTTATGAGTATTATAAATAATTTTATCATATTATAATATCCATATAATTTTCATTCATCCATGTGGCATAAGATTCTACAGAAGTTAAAGTGACGAGTTACTACTTCACAATCTCATCAATATTTTGGATTGTTTTGTTTTAAGTATATGTTGGAAAATATTTATCTTCCATGTCCATGTTTTCTAAAAATGGTTTAAAAAATGTTTCTAATGTTTTAGTACATATCTATAAAGTCATTTTATTAATTTTTACTTTTACTATACGTTTTGAAATGAATCTTTTTGCTGTTTTTGAAATGAGGTACTTTGTGAATTTTCTAGAAAGGGTGTGAAATGAATTTTTGTTAACTTATATGGAATGAATAGAATTATATACCATCAATAAACCATAATACCTTAAAGTTTACTTTACAATATTCATGGGTTATTTTTAAATAAATCTTTTTTTTTAAAACTGCACATCATTTTAAGAAATGAAAATGTTCTCAAATCAGAAAGGACATTTTCCTCAAGAAATATTTTCAAGTGATCACCCAAAATTTTTTTCCATATTTAATAACATTATTATTTTTACTTATGTTTTACTAGGTATTAAATTCAATATTACCATTATTATTATTTTGAATAATGTTTTATGTTTATTATTGAATGATATTTATGAAACCCATTTCTTTTCCATGGGTTATATTATGATTGAATGATGTTTATGAAACCCATTTCATTCCATGGGTTCTGATATGATGAATGATTTATGTTATTGTGGAACAAATATGTATTTTTTTCATTATGGGATGGGTGGGACCTATATATTACTCTAATACATTGGGTAAATAATTATGTCTCATGAGAAAATGATGAGAATCAATTTGACAGGCTTAATCCACTATGGGAAGATGGGGAAACCCAATTCACTATGAGAATATAGGGAAACCCAATCAACTATAAGAACATGGGGAAACCTGATCCACTATGGGAACAAGGGAGCTTGATCAATTAAAAGTAAATGAATATGAATAGGCGTGGTGTTGTGTCTCACCCAGTAGTTTTAGTCCCCATGAAGTTCCCTGATATGTTCTAGCATTGCGTATTGACTTATAGGGAATGATATTACCTGTTTATGTGTATGAACCAATTTTATGCCTTATTCATATATTATGATTGCATGGATTATGTTATTAATTTCACTATTATTCATGTATTATTAATTTTCTATATTTATGTCATTATTCATGTTTAATATCATTGATACACTGGGTATGATCTTTTATTTTCATGATCATGTTCTCGTACCTTATTCTCGTGATTATGTTTACTTGTCTCCGTTTTTACCCATATTGATCATATGAGATACCCCTTTCTTATGTTTTTCTCTTAAGTTTTAGAGAATGGTTTTAGGTAGGATTAATAAAGGGGAATATCTTTGTGGAAAACATTAAAGATCTTTTTCCACACTAGAAGTTTCTGTTATAAGTTTCCAATGGAACTAAACTAATACAATCTTATGGTGTCTATTTTTATAATGTGTTATATATTCTGTAAAAGTGAGGAAATGTTAATGTATGTTAATAATGGGACATTATATTTTCTTTCATAATGAATGTTTAGTAAAAATTTGGAAACCAGGATGAGAAATATTTAGTGATATCCGTAGGGATATTTCAAAGGATATATCTAGAGGTTTCTTTAAGGAAAAGTCTAAGGATGAGTTAATGTTTAGAAAAATGTCATGGAATTTTGGTAATGGATAAGGAAAGTGGTTTTATTTTATTACATATCTACCTAGATAATAAAAGTGGATGTGGATCTATAATAGATATACCTTGGGTTAATAACTATGACAAGGTGTTCCATGCCTGACTAGAGCGTAACCTAGTACATGAAAACGTACCTTGTTGCATGCATGATTTGACACTCCCTAGGGATATTATTTTGAATTTCAAAAAATCTTTATGAACCATCATAAATTATTTAATGTGAATTTATATATGAATAACCTAGGATAAACATAAGGTGTTATAGATTATGAATGGTGACCCAATTTAGACATCATATAAGTGCTTTTTCATTATTATTTGGTTCCTCACTATGATAACTGTTTATTACTCTATACTTTTTGGTTTTAATCAATGGTTGGAACCCAAAGGAAGCATATTAATGGTAATTTCTAAGGATAGTGAAACAATCATTCTCCTGAGCATCCTAATGTTATGGGAGTTGGAATGAAAAAACTCATTGTTATACTGACAAATATTTATCAAGATATGAATCATTATGAACATACAAATTAAAAAAGGAGTGAACAATGTTATGTTGATTCATTCATGAGAAAACAACCAAATTATTTCAACCTGTCTTTTGATCCACTTACTTATAAACACTAAATTAGTACCAATGAAAATATATTCTATATTATATAGTGTGCAGAACATGAGAAAGTCATTCTGGCTTTTTATGAGTTGGAAGGTGAAATAGATCAGTGGTGGGATTTGATAAAAAATTCAAGGAAGCAATAAAAAATTTAATCCCTGGATTGGGATGAGTTAAAGAACATATTATTCAATAATTACATTCCTCATGTTCTTTGTATGAATATAAATAAGTAGTTTCTTGAGTTGAAGAAAAATTATGATGAATCTATCGGTACCTATGAGAGTAATTTCACAAGACTTGCAAGGTATGATTATGGAATTATTATCCAACCTAAAAGTAAATTTTTTAGGTTCTTTAGTGGATTAAATCCAAATATTATAATGATGTTGGACATACGATACATTAGTAGCTAAAAATATTTTGTGTATTTTTCAATCAAAGTTGAAATGGAGGTTGGAGTTACATATCAATATCATGGTTTTAATAAGAAAAGGAAGATGGAGTTCGGAGGAAAATCTAAAAACCATGGAGATAAGAAGATTAAATTTTATTTATGCTCTATGTATAAAAATAATCATGAAGTAAATTGTCTTATGGGGTCTAATAAATGATTTAGGTGTGAAATGGAAGACCATAAAGCAATTGACTACCAAACTGATGGGAAGAGGAATTCATCCAATGATTCGAATAGAGGGAAATCCACATAGGATGGAAATACCACAATTAAATGCTTCAAGTTTATATAAAATGGTCATTATGATAATCAATGGACAAATCCAATGGTTAATGATGAAGATCACCATTAGAATCCTCTTAAGGACAAAGAAAAAAAGGAAATATCATGCGACCACTATTGGAAATGTGAATTATTACAATGATGTTGAGGAATGATCGAGTAATTATGTAGTGGAATTCAAGAATAATTTTAGAAAATTAATTTATGGTATTATGGAATAATGAAACATCCATGTATTGGTCCACTATAGTTTTTTACATATGGATTTAAGAGAATATGCTGAATAGTACTAGTAACCCTGAAGAGTGACTGAGGTAGTAAGGTGATATTTTTGGAAAACACATGATTAATGGAATGATAGCCCTTAATATTTTCCTGATGTTGAGATAATGATATTTGGATAAAGATATGTTAGATATGAATTGTAAATTTGTTGGTATTTATTACCTTTGAACCAATTAAGGATTTTTTGAAAATTGTTTTATGATATCATTGAGGAAGTTTAAATCTTTTTAGACTTAAGGAATATATCTGATAAAAATTTGAATTAGGAAACATGCATGGTTTAAATAAGGATGTATGATAATTCAGGTTATTCCAATGTTTTAAGGGAACATAAGACGAATATATTTAGATGTTTAAAATGTGACAACCAAGTTCTAGACTATCATATATGCGAGATAAATGTTAAGGCGATTTAGTGAACTTATTTCCAAATTTTTGGATTTTTATTCTTAGAATGGATTTTAAGGTTATATATTTATCGAAATTTTAAGTAAAAAACTGCACTAACATTGTGAGATTAAAGTGTTATCTCACCATAGGTGGGCTTATGAAAATTTTATAACTTGTGATAACATTTTTTGGTGATAAAATATCATTATATTTATGGATCTCATGATCTGTTAGTACTTTAGGAATCCCAATATTACCTTCATTTATTGGAATAAGAGATAGAGTGGAAATTAATCAAGGTATAAAAAGGGTAATATTATGCTAAAATCAGGTAAGTATATCTTATCTTGAAAATTATTCAACATTAGGAAAATAATTGTGATGTAAAAGGTTATACTGTTATCATAATTATTTATGACATCAATAACCTCTTTCATGATTCATTAGTTTAAGGTTTAGTGATTGTTAAATTTATCTAGTTCACCCACTTTTTTGTGATCAATGTTTTTTTTCAATCTCTATTACTATTTACTCTTTTCCTACATAATAAATATTTATCTATATTCTTTAATATAGAAACCTAGTTATGAGTTACTTTTGGTAACAATTATTTTCCAACTCTTCATTTATAAAAGGAAGTTTTAGAATTAATTTTTATGATGGTGGTTTCAATATATGAAACATTCAACTATTAAGACTTTGATAACCCAAACAACTTTCTAGGGGTACATTCATATTTATGGGGGGGGGGGGGGGGTAGAATGTAACACCCTGAGATTTTGTGATTTTTTTTCTGAATTAAGTTAATATTTTTGATATTTTTCACTTCGCACAAAAATGAATATATATTTTTATATTATATAAAATTACTATGTTTGGATTTTGTTATATTCAACACCAAGTTATGCTTGGGCTACATGCAATATCGACTTTACTTACGTTACATGCAACACTGAGTTTCTGTGAAACAACACTTTATTAATATAATTATTTAAAAGAAGATAGTTTTAACATATCCATTGAACATATTAATGTGAATAGTAATTAATAATTAATGTTTTCAATTAAATAAAACAATCTTACAATAAAATATATAACTGTTGAAAAAGTCTTTATATGTTTACAAATACTATTTTCATAAAGGAATTACTTTTTTATGCCCTTCTATGAATAATAATAAAATTAATTATATACACTTTTAGAAAATAAATTCAATAAAATAAACCTATTTTTTGAATTTTTAGTTTCAAAATTAACTTAGGGTTAATTTTTAGTATTTTTCTAATAAGTTTCTTTTTTTGATGAATAGTAAAAAAATACTACATTGTAGTTAAAATCCTCCTTCTTCATTTAAAGAATTATTATAATTTAAATTTAATTTTAAGTCAAAATAGATCAATTATGCATATATTAATCCAATATAGGCCATTTTAATCTTTTTTATGTTGAAATTATCTATAAAAACTTATTGAACTTTTGAAATTTCTTCTAATCTGCCTTCTTGCAATGTTTGTAGGATTAGAGTTAAACTTAATTTTGCCGATTTTGTGAAATGAATTTAAGAAAAGGAAAAAAATTGTTGTAAGAAATGTTATATTTAGATCCTAATAGGATCAAAAGAATATTTTGGACATTATGAATATTTAATTTTGTAAATTTTTATTTACCATAGTTGGGGGTGAATTAGATTATTAAAGGAAAAAACAATATTATAATATTGTAAAATTACCCTAATACATGTACTAATTTCATTTTATAACAGGGTTTAGACTAAAATAAACCTTATTATGAAATTATAACCATTTTAATCTACTTGGGTAAGAATATGACATTTATTATATTTTATTAAATATTAGTTAAAATTGGAATACTCATATTTTAATAACTATAAATTTATTAATATAGGGTTATAGAGAAGATAAATTCAACTATAAATTTTATTTTTAAAGATTAAATTTTTATATAAATCATGATAATTTATTTATATTTTTTAGTGATAAAATATTTAACATAAATGGTGACACATTGATGATGAAGTAATTGTTTAATTAATAAAAGAATCAAATAAATGATATTATGAATATTAAAATAAATATAATTTTAAATTAATTAATGTTATCAACAATTTTTTAGGTTAATATGATATATTATAAGTATATTAAATGGTTTAGTTCAAAATTATCTTTTTATTTGGATTTTATTTAAAGACAAAGTTTTGAATAGTGTCAAAATTGACGCTAATGATGTTTTATAAAAATAATATTTTATTAAAATAATTAAAAATCATAAAAATCTTTTAAAAAATACAAATAGATTTTGATAAGGTATAAAATTTCATAGTGTCTATTTATGGGAAATTTACCCCATATAAGTAATAATTTTAACCTCTTAATATTTAAAATGTTGTTACCACAATTAAAATTACAATAGATTAATTTAGGGTAAATAAAAATGATAAGGTTTAAAATAAAAAAAATATTATAAAAAAATTATTGGATAAATTTTATTCGACCCTTATCATTTTATTATTAAATTAGAGTTGTTTAATAGATACTATTCATTGAAAATAACTTTTATATCATTTAAATTATAGGATGCTTACAAAATATCACTCTTTTTTATTTAAAATCTTTAATGTGTCCACATAGGGAATAAATAAATATATGAACGAATATAAATGTATATTTTGATAATAATGAAATTAATTTCATTATATAATTTTAGTTTTAATTTTTAAAAATTAAATAATTACCTTAAATGCTTCTTCATTGTTAAAACAATATTTATTTAATTAAAAAAAAATAAATTAATTGATTTTTATACTATTAATTTCTACATGTTTTGTATGAATTGAAGTTTATAACAAATTTTATAGATCTATAATATATATTAGAGATGTTTGAAACCATTATATTCTAATTAACACTTTTTATCGTTTTATTTAATGTCAAATTAAATGAATAGTTTTAAATTGGACAATAATGATATTTTATTGAATTAATGTATTATTAAATTATTTAATATCAAAAAAATTAAAATAATAACAAAGTGGATAATATATTGTCTAAAATGTCTTAACCAAACCATTTAAATCTCATTTTTAAGTTTTTTGTCTCTAGAATAACCATAATATATTTTAATGTTTTAGGGATTTCCAAAAGTTCCCCTCACCTCAATTTTAAAAGGCACCTCCTTCCCCACTTCATCACACCACTTTGAGCCTTTTAGATTGACCAAAACCTACCCATTTCTCCTACCAAAATCTTTATATAGTTGTTGGAGGTTATAATCTTTTAAAAATAACAACTTTAGATTCCTTGAGAAGAGATCTAAAGGAAGCTCACTGAAGAATAGGTAATCTCATTTACCAACTCTCTCAAGATCATTTCTTCTTCTACTTCCTCTTCCTGTGTTTATAAAATTATAAAGTAATAAATATAGTATTTAATATATTATGAGATATTATTATTATTATGGAAATACCATATTCCACTTTTTATTCATCTTATGAAAAATAAAATTACCACACATGCGTATGTATGACTTACCGTCTCCATGCTGCTGTGTAATATATTTTTCATCACTACTTTACTTGGATGAGTATAATGATAGAAATAAAAATTATATATTATTATTATAAAATTATATTAATTATTTAAAAAAACATATACCATTAAATTCCTTACATTTTAAAAATTAAGGGAATGATATCGTCACTCGTGCATTGTTCGGCTTACTATCTCCACAATGCGTTGAGATTCATCTTCCACATTTACCATTTCAAGAATGATTATAAAAAAATTTATATAATGAATAAATATGTTATATATGAAATAATAATTATAATTTAATAATATATATATTTATACATATATTTCATTTACCTTCTTCCATTCAGTACGATAAGAAAACCGAAATAGTGTTCATGAGTACGAACGACTTACCATCTCCATGAACGGTGTATTCCATTTCATATATCTATATATTATATATATTTATATACTAAATATATATGATATATAAATCCTTTATCACATTATATAATTCATTAAATAATGATCAAAGTAATAGGATCAAGAATAACAAGTCAAAACACAGATGATAAACAAAGTGATTATTACTCGAAACATTTCATTAACTTGGATATAAAGTCATAAATGAATCATATATGTTGGACTCATAATGTTTTAATGCTCAAAAATCATGATTAACATTTCAAAAATAATATTTAGATATTTTTTGACTCCTCATTTTTTAATGCTCACAAATCATGTTTCACATATCACAAATAATGTATGAATATTGTAAACTATGGTTAATCTTGTTATATTATGTTTCAGTATGTTTATGTTTAATCTTAATCCATTATATGAATATTTCTTCTTAAGATAACATAAATTTTTTCACAAAGTCTGTGATATCGTATTTTTGGTTCCAGATCTTTGTAAAGGACCTGACACCATTTCCTTACTACCGTTTCCAAGACACCGTAACAAGAAACTGTTCAGAATTTTGACAAAGGACTAGACACTGCTACCTGAGACACACCTTCCTAACACAATAGTCTTGATACTAGTTTCAAAAATTATAAAGTAAATAAAAATGTACCTATTCTACTAGTTCTATATCTCAACACAACTATGGAACAGTGACTGTCTCACCGTGACTATCTCACCACAAGTGTGACACCATTCCATACTTAACCATTTTTCTGTCTTTTCCAATTAAATTTAAGAGTTATCTCTAACGATTGTATTTGAGTAATTTAATGACACTGATATAGTTAATGTTCTTTTGTAGTCTTTTTAGAAGAAATTATGATGTACTAGGTTTAGAAATCGTGCTCCCTATGATCCATAATAAAGACATCCTGAAGATAAAATACATGGTGGTGCACGAGCTGCAGATAGTTCGAGCAGTGGATTTCATGAAAGAATAGAGAACATACATACATTCAAGAACACAATGAGGGAATAATATACAATTAATACTAGCTTTAAACAAATAGAAACTAGTTTTGAACCATCTTGAAAGAATCCTTGCAGCAACTCAAAGGAGAAGAGGAGCATCTCTTCAAACTAGAAAACAGAAAACTCAACTCACGACACTCAGTTTCCACAAGAGGACTCGAAAATAGCATCTGCTACATACTAAAGGTCTATAGCTACATAGAATAACACTCATATAATTTCTATACCTTTATCATTATCATTTCATTGTTGTGTACTATTTTATTACTTTTTGAGTTGTGTGTGTATTTTATTAAAAACACACACTGTCACCTGCACTGAACTGGAGGATACAAGATATCTTCACTCAAATATCTTTTACACCTTGTTTCACCCATGAAAAACATTTTAAGAGATCTCATATGACATGGTTGTTAGTTTTTCAATGAAGAACAGTGTAATAGGTCTTGTGACTTAGACATTATTGTGTACTATTGCTATCCCCGATCCAGGGAGTGAATCCAAGAATTATATAAATATTTCATAGTGGAAGGTGATAACCAAGTGGAGTGGATAAGGTCTCAGATTGAGACTGAACCACTTGTTTTTATCCATGGTGTCTTTAAATTTAGTCTTTCTCTATTTTAAATCATATTTCATAAAATTAAATTTTACTTTGATAGTTAGTATAGGATAATAGTTATAACTGTTTTTCTTTATTAGAGTAGTTTCAAAAGTTGTATCAATATCTCATATTGTTATAACTAGGAATAAATAAATCTTTTAAGAAACTATTAGAATATTAGAACTATTATAATTTTAATACCTTGGTTAACTATCATGTTTTACTTTTTTAATTGGCGAAATCTTTTAAATAAGCTTATTAACAAAATTGTTTATAGGAATTCAATTCACCCCCTCTTAAGCATCCTACTATGACCAAGAATATATGATGTCATAAATATTATTATGATTTTTTATATGTTTATAATATATTTAAAACCATTATACATTAGTTTTAGACTTTTACATATGGAATCAGACCTATGTTAAGATAATTTAATCTCACATTTTTTATATCTCTGAGATACATGCAATTTTCACCACTATCTTTTTTTATGTCGTGCATGTACTGACCCTTGACATGTTATATCATTAATTTCCTTTATTTAATGATATTAAATTATTTAATTGATTTTATTATTTTATGTGTTTCATGATTGTAAAGTTACTCAAGTAGTAAGGGATTTATGTCTCACTTTTATTTTTGTGGGATACATACCTTATACACCACTTGTTTCTTATACATGGTGTATATACTACTCATAAATGTATTTTATGAGTATTATTAATAATATTTTGGTATTTTCATATCCATATAATTTTCTCTCTTTCATGGGGAATATAATTCTAATAATTATAAAGTGATTATTATTTACTTCTCAATCTCATAAATATTTGGGATTGTTTTGTTTTCATTATTCATTGGGAAATATTTATCTCCCATGTACATGTTTTATAAAAATGGTTTAAAATTTTTTATACTATTTTTTTATTTGTTTTTAAAGTCATTTTTACCCATTTTTCTACTTTTACTACATGATTTGAATTGAATCTTTTTGGAATTTTCTAAATGGGGTTATTTGGGAATTTTATATAAAAAGTATAAAAGAAATGTTTTTTAACTTATATGGCATGAATAAAATTTCCCACCATCATGATGCCTTAATTAATTGAATTTTATTTTAAAATATTCAATGGTTATTTTCAAATAATATTTTTTTCGTTTAAAACTTCACGTCATTTTAAGAAATGAAAATGTTTTTAAAGCATAAATAATATTTTCCTCAAGAATTGTTTTCAAGTGATCTCTCCAAATTATTTTACATCTAAGATTACATTATTTGATGTTGCTAATGTTTTACTAGTGATATGATTCAATTTTACAATTATTATTCTTTTTAATAATTTTTTATGTTTATGATTGATTGATATTTATGAAACCCATTTATTTTCCATGTGTTATGTTATGATTGAATGATGTTTATGAAACCAATTTTATTTCATAGGTTATGATATGGTGAATTATTTATGTTAGTGTGGCACACATATGTATGGTTTTCATTATGTGATGGGTGGGAGATATATAATCCTCCACTGTATTGGGTAAATATTTATGTCTCATGGGATAATGATGGGAATCAAGTCGACGAACATGATCCAATATGGGAATATAGGGAAACTCTATCCACTATAGGAAGATGGGGAAACCTGATCCACTATTGGAATATAGGAAAACATGATCCACTAAGGGAAGAGGGGAAACCTGACCCCTTACAAAGAATGGACTATGATTTGGGATGGTGGTGTGTCTCTCCTAGTAGGTATAGTTCCCATAATATGCCCTGATAAGTTATAGTAACATGTCTTGACTTATAGGGAATGATATTACATTTTTATACATATTAAAAAATTCCAGGTCTTATTCATATGTTATGATTTCAGAGATTATGTTCTTTATTTAATTATGATTATTGTCTTATGAATTTCCAATCTTTATTCCATGATTCATGTTTATGATCATTGATACACATGGAATGATCTGCTATTTTCAAGATCATGTTATCAAACCCTTATGCTCAATATTATGTTTAGATGTCTCCCTTATTTACCGTTAATAAGCATATGATATCACCCTTTATTAGGTTTTATTTTCCCCAGGTTATAAAGAAAGGTTTCAGGTAGGGGTTTTAAATAGAAAGTTATTTGTGGGAAACATTGAAGATATTTCACTAAACTAGATGTTTTGTTCCAATTTTACAAATGCAGTAATCTTGGACGGTCATTAGGGGGCCTATTTGTGTAATGTGTTAAGTACCCTAAAAAAGTTATGTAATATTAATTTACAATAAGACTAGGTTGTTATATTATGTATGATCGAGATCCCATTTTTAAATAAAAATTCAAAAAGAGTATTCAAAAGGCTCTTGATACCAAGACTCATTGGAGAACTACTTATTACCCTCAAAATTATAGAGAGTCTAAAAGGACTATTCAAAGATTAGATGACATGTTGATATCATGCTCACTTGACTTTCAAGGTATATGAGATAAATATTTACCTTTTGTATAGTTTTCCTACAAAAACAGTTTCCATTAATGTATTCAAATGGCATCATATGAAGCATTATATAAAAAGATATGTGGTACAAAAACTATTTGGAATGAATTTGGTAAAAGGAATATTATTGGGACAAAAATTTTGGAGAAAACAACAGAAAAGGTAAAGACTATAAAAACCCATATCAAATAAGAACAAAGTAGTAAAAAAGAGATATACTGATAACCAGAAGAAATATTTTGAGTTTCTAGTGGGAGATCACGTTTTTTATGAAGGTATCTCCATAGAAGGGTGTCGTAAGGTTCAGTAAGAAAGGGAATTGAGCCCCAGGTACATTAGACCATTAAAAATTATAGAAATAATTTGAGTTGTGTATTATCTTTTGGCAATTCCACCTAGACTTTCTAAAGTACATGATGTGTTCCACATCTCTCTGTTAAGAAAGTACATGCCCGACCCAATGCATGTACTTACCTATAAAGAAATAGAACTGGAACCCAAATTTTCATAATGTGAAGAGACTATTGAGATTCATAACACTATAGATAATGTATTGATAAATTGGATGAATCTTCTAGTAAATTTTCCCCGAAGAATCCATAAAATTAAATAAGCAACAGGGGAACCTGAAGATGCTATGAAGGAGAACCACCCTCATATGTTTATAAGTTAATACTCAAGAAAATCTCAAGGATGATGTCTTTAGGAGGAAATAATATGACACCCCAAAATTTTATGACATGTATCTTCTTAGATAAATTCAATTTTTTCTATAGTTTACATTGAATGTAATAGTAAGATTAAACGAACTGTAATATACTATTGAATATTAACATGAACGTTATAATAATAATGTGACCACTAGGAATAGTAATCTAGCCAATAAAAAAATCATCACTTATGAAATTATAAATAAAATTTTGGATTCTCATAAATAAAAATATGATATATTTATGTCATGGAATAAGAAAATAAATGTTTTAAAAATGATAAATTAACCATTGTGTTTTGTAAAATGTAAAAGTTTATTAATAATTTTATAATTAATATCATGGTTTAAAATAAAATTTATTTTCATAAAATATATTCATAAATTAATATTTTATATCAATATAATTATAAGATAATTTTATTAGACTATAATTAATTTTTTAAAGTGTTATATAATTAGTTATAATATTAAAATCAGTATTTTATGTGAATAAATGATGATTTTATTTAAAAATTAAATTTACCGTATTTAAAAAATTATTTTAAAAACAAATATATTCAATTTTTGAAATCTACACATAAAAAAATTATTGGGCTTAATTTTTTTGATTTTTCTAAAATAGTTGTATTTATGCTGAATAGTGAAATATTATAACTTATAGTCTTCAACATTATAAGTTAAATACATGAATTTTTGATTGATTTATGATGTAATAAACCATTATTTATAAATCACATGGTCTATTTACTATAATTAGTTATGAGAATAAATAGTATTTATAGTCTTGAAATAAAATATTAAATAAGTGAATAAAATAATTAAAAAAAACCTATCTCCTCCTCTATAAATACCACATCCACCACCCCTAATCCTCACACTTTATAAGAATTAAATTATGTATAAATTATGAAAAATTACTATCTAAATACTCTTCCCCAAATCCAAGAACATGTATTCTTACCAAAAGACCAAAGCCAAGTGTCTTAAGGAGGTTCCTAAGGTGACGATATTCAAGAGGTAAAATCTTCCTTTATTCTCTTTTAATTTTTTTTATTTTCATATCCCTCCTCACCCCCTATAAAAAATTTCATGGTAAGTCCAATATAATATATATACGGTAATGTTACTATTCTAATTGATTATCCATCATCAAATATCTTATCCTCTCCTTTTATTATAAAATTGAAAACATCATCTGTGATGTGTCGATTCACCGCCTTCGTAGATGATAAGTTTTTATTTTTTATTATCACCTTCAATTCTAGTCATAAAACCACTATTTTGGTTAAATAATATTATAATATACATATAATAATTTAGATCATTTTTTAGAACCAATATATAAACATAATATTAAATAAAATTACATAAGTTTGTGATGGTCGTAAAAACCGCTAAAATAAATTAATACATTTTCATCAACATTTTATTTAATAAATCATCATATTACCATATAACAAAATTATATATGAGGCCATTTTAAATTATATAATTTTATTAATTCTAAATAATTTCACTTATGTGAAATTTATTTGCATTTGACAAGAACTCCCATATTTATACTCAAGGGAATCGACCATAAAAATATGAAACGAACACGCTCATAACAACAAAATTAAACATTATAACTCATCAAAATGGATAAAAATAAACATAATAAAATTATAATAAATAAAATATATTTTTAATAGTATATTGATTAATTAATTAATCTAAATTTATTATCAAGGACATTAATTACAAGTGAAGGATTCTTTCATACATAATGTAAGGGTTTCCCTTCTCACTTTTACTTCTATGAGTTATATTAAATATTTGACCCTTATTTATTTTTTTTGGTTTAAATAATTTCCTATAATATATAATATGATGAATATAATTATCTTAATGTCATTCAATGTTTCATTTTATGATCATTAATTTTATGGGGCATACAATTCGACTAATTGTGAAGTGGTAAGGTAATTATTAACCCAATTTCCATTATTTGGGTTAAATTTCCACTCCGTTGATTATGTCATGCTATGGTTATGTGTGAAATTAATTTTTATTATGTTATGTTTTATTTCAAAAAAATTATGTGGATTTATAGATGATAAATATATTCAATTAATTTGGTTAACACTCAAAATTTCTTTGAAAAATACTCTTTTAAAAGTTTATTTTTCAAAATTTAAAAGGAATGTTTTTTAACTTATAAAACAAGGGAATATTTTTCCACTTTCATGATACCTTAATTCCTTGAGGAATTTTTTACAAGCGTAGAGGGTTATTTTTAAATAATTTTTTTTTATTTTATAATTGAACAAGTTTTTAAATAAATGATTTCAAAGGAAAGTGGTATTTCTATCAAATATTTATCAATGATTTTATTAGAGTGTATTTATCTATGTCAAAAACCATAATTGGATCTTATGATTAATTGATATTGATCTATTATGATACCATCTACCTCATTTTATTTAATTTTTTATGAACAGTTTCACTGTGGATGTTCTATTTTGATACCATTAATCATATTACACTAGATGGTTTATGATTACATTTATTTCTTGGGGAAGTTATTATCATTTCATATGTTAGTTTAAATATGAATGTATTTATTGATTATCTTCCACCCCTTTTATATGAGTAATTAATTAGACTTAGTTAGTATCGGGCATGGCCGACTATAGTCCCTTGATGTGTCGGCAGGTCTCAAGAGACAAACTAGGTTGGGAAATTGATGATTTTTTACCGTATTATGTATAGTATCTTGGACAAAGCCATTAAGGTATATTTATGATATCCTATATTATTAATTACCTCATTATAAGATTAGTTATTTATAATAAATGTGATTATTTTACTAGTATAATATCCATGGTTAAGTTTCATTCTCATGTGAATATTTATATGGCATTATTTAATCATATTTTATTTTTACCATATTATGCTCAAGATTATGTTTTAATGCAATGTCTTTTTAGTTACCTTATTATTTATGCTTATTTATGATAGATTACACTTTATTCTTACCATTATTGATAATCTGAGCTCACCCCTTTCATTTTTTATATTTTCCCCTTGGATTCCATGATATATATTATGATTGACTTGTAGGGATAATCTTAGAGAATATGGGTATTTGAAATGGAATTACTATATTGTATTTTATTTAAAATTTTAATGTAATAATTATGTTTTTATATAGTTTTCTAAAACTAGTAAACTATTCAACCCTTTGGGACTAGATCACTTGTAATTAGTACTAATGTTATAATGTAAGGCACTAACTCTGGGATATTGGGGTTAGGGTCTTTACAATTAGAGAGATATATAGGTATCACCCGTCACATAATGAAAATCATACATATGTATTCCACATGTACATAAATCATTCTTCATATCATAACACATGAAAGGAAATGGGTTTCATAAATATTTAATTATAACATAACCCATGAAAAAATGGGTTTCCTAAATATAATTACATCATAAACATTTACCAACCATATAAAGAGAAAGGATAATATCCTTGAATAATAACCCTAGTAAAGTATAAGTAACATAAAATTGTGATATATTAGATAGAAAATGGATTTTAATGATCATTTTAAATAATTATTGAGGAAATTATTCTTTCTATTTTGAAACCTCTTTTAATTTTAAAAATATATACTCTTAAAAAGAAAAAATTTTATTTGAAAATAAACTTGTAAGATTGTAGAGAAAGCTTTAAAAAATTGAGGAGTTATTAAAGAAGATAAATATGTTCATGCCATATATGCTAAAAAATTTCCTTATGAATTTTGAAAGAGGAACATTAATAGATTATTTCTAAAAAAATTATCTTACAAATATCATATTATTGAAGTAAGAATTAATAAAAAAAATTAAATTATGTATATTAGATATAAATTCACATAAAAAAGTATAAATAATATATAATATAATAAAAATTCATTTCACACATAATATTATCATGGCATAATTAATGAAGTATAAGTTAAACTCAAATAAAGGAATTTGAGTTAAGAATATCCCTTACTTCAAGTATAAGGCACCGACCTTAAACCTTACTTAATATTGAATTAAATGAATAATTCACATTGAGTATCTTTTCAAGTTTAGAGTTTTAGAGAATTAGGACATAACTATTACATCTCAAAAGATTACAAAGTAGTCACTTCTAATAAATTTCCATAAAATAAAAACTCTTAAAAAGAAACATGTCTAGTTCCATGTTTTAGATAGCATGACTTTCCTTTGATCCCATCCTTGACCCTATTCTACATTAAGTCCTATGAAAAACATTTCAAAAAAACTTGGGGTGAGCATAAAAAGCTCAGTAAGGGATACACAAAGAATGAAAACTGTTAGTTTTTCAAAAAAACAAGTAAACCATGTATACTTTATCAAAGAAATACCTTTAACCTTTAGGAAGTAGTAAAAACTCCTCACTGAATAAAATATCATTACTTACCCTTTTGTAACCAATATATTACCATAAAACCCATATAAAGAACACATACATATAAAGGTAACATGGGACATAAACATACTTAAATGGAATAACTATACGATCGACTTCCACACATATCACTCAATGGAATAGCCATACAGCCGACTTCCATACCCAATGAATTAGAGGTTATAACGTAACCACCCATCCTGGTATTCACGGAACCACCAGTTATATGGTTTATGACGTAACCACCCGTCAAATGTCCAAGTACCATTATAAAATCATAAGACATAAAAAAAATATAATGGAAAGAAAACATTTCCACACTTTGTTCACAATATATCACTTAAATATATTGACATAACAAATCCATTATAAAAACCATTTTCAATACCAAAATAAAAGAAAATAAAAACATGGTATTTATTTTTCATTTAGAAAGTTATGACTTGTAGAGGAAACCGAAGCTCAAATAATGGTCACGGTGGCGGAGAAGTCATTGTCGCCGCATACGTATGATAAAAACATTCCCTTTTTTCATTTAGTAAAATGATTCGTATATAATGATTCATTTTGAATGAATGTAAAATTCAAAGGGGTTTATACACCGTATAAACTGAAGTGGTGTATAAAACAAAATATGACTCAATGAAAGGAGATTGAGACAAAGTCCCATACCTCGGGTCTGACTTGACTCGATCATTCTTTAACGTCCTGAATAATAAACTTGAGTTAATTTCTACTTGATTAAGAACCTTTTTCAAGTTAATTATTCCTTTTATATCACTTATTACCATGTTATTAACACTATGTAATTATTTAAGTTAATAATGGTCGTTTTGTCGATCCTTGGTACTTGAGTCAAAAATAAACTCTTTATAATTACAAGTTGTTCATGTGGTAAAATATCCATTATTTCAAGAATTATATTCATGATGTAGATATCATATATATCATATATATCCAGTATATACATGCATTTATAATATTACATAGTCATTTAGAGGTAATAAATGAAATGCACCGTTCATGGAGACGGTAAGCCGTACGTACGCATGAACGTTACTTTCATTTCTATGTCATATTAATGGAATTAAAACAAAATGAGAGGTATGTATATTTTAAATCCAGAATTATATTAATCACTTAGATTTAAAATACATCATATATATCCATTATATATACATACTTATAATAGTACATTACATTTGGGGATAAGAAATGAAATGCACTGTTCATGTAGACGGTAAGCCGTACGTACGCATGAACGCTACTTTCATTTCTATATCATACTTTAATGGAGTGAAATAATAATGATATAAAGGAATATTATAATTACAGTATAATATCATATATAATATCATTATATCCATCCTTTATACGTCCCACGTATGGCATTAACGAATCAAATCACTTTGAGGGGGTGGTAGTCTGCACTTCCTAAAATGAAATTATTGTGTTTACCCACAATGGAAACCAGAAAGGTATGCCAAAAATGAAAAATACAGAAGATTAAGTAAAAAATAAACATATAATATATCATATATAAATATAGTGTCATCTTAATGGCCACCTTTGAAGGTGTTATATGAGTGTGGAACAATCATCGTTTCATGAGGCAGAAATTCTCCATCCACAGAATCAGTATGTTTTTTAACCATTAGATGAAGGTGTGTGTAAGTTTATCTAGAATACTTCTTATAAAAACATCCTAGTATATTTTGGATACTGGTTTTGTTACAAAAGAAATTAATAAAAAGAGTTTAGGGGGTCGGAGAAGCAAAATAAAACATAAGAACACAAGAGAAGACACTACCTTTAAAACGAGTAACTCTTTTTTATTTGAGATCAAAGGATTCCTTGGTAAGACTTCTTCCCAAAGTGAGGATTATAGGAGTAATAGAGGGATGTGTAGAGAAAAAATGGGCAGGTTTTGGCCGAGCCAAAGGCTTGAGAGGTGTGGGTAAGGAGGTAGAGGTGGGGGGCTTTTATAAGAGGAGAGGATGGGCACTCTTGGAAAGTTAAGAAAATATACTTTATTATAAAATGATTTTCGTATAAAAAGGGTCCCACAATTATATATTTAGAGGATAATGTGACAAGGGTTCGAAATACACCCATCCAATATATTTTTGACCAGTTTAGGTCTTATATTTTACATTATCTTTTAATTTTATTTAAATCGTTAAATAATGAGGTAATCGCTGCATCATTATGGTGTTATGAAAAATTTAATTTATTTAATGTCTAAAAATTATAAAACAAATATAATTATATAGTAAATCTTTTTATCTTTCTAATGAATATTTATAGTCAAAATTATGACTTGTATAACCACCTTTAAAAATTGTTTTAGTAAAACATCTCATGTTTGTGACATTTTTATTTTAACATTAAATAAAAAGTTATTAATGTCATTTTCCTACCAAAGTGGCACCATGGGGTCCCCAAGTTGACACATGGATTTTCTTGGTCTGCCATGACACATAAAATAAGTGTAGGACATGTGTCTAGGTCATTTCATATTATTAAAACATTATTTTTACCTTAAACTACTTTAATTACATTTAATCGCGATTAAGAACATAAAAGTTACTATTCACCAAAAAATTATTTTAATCCCATTTAACCAAATTTTACATCCTAATGAAAACCATGTATGTCGAATTTTTGAAATTCAAAACACAAAGGTGGAAAAGTTTCATTTAAACGAAAAATCAGTTTCTTTAACTACCACTTAGTGGTTTCACTATACATCAAAAATTGATGTTTTTCATAAAAATACCAAAAATTCACCCTAATCTATATTTGATATTCTGAACTCAAAAACGATGTCTATTTTAAAAAATTCAAAAAATATAAGTTTCGTTAATTAATTTAATAATTAATTCCCGCTATCAAAAAAATAGTGTGTTTTTAAGAAACAATATCTATTAAACGATTGACACTAGTTTAAGTCCAATTTCAAAGTGAAATTAATTCCAATGACCAATATTGGATTAAATGGTAAAAATATATTCTAATTTTACTTTAAAAACAATTCAAAAGATAATCTAATCATACAAATCAGTTAGATTAAAAAGAGGTTTTGAATTAAAATACAACATTTTTCACTATTCATTAAAAAATGAACTTTATCAGAGAGATACCAAAAAATTACACAAAGTAAATTTTGATGTCTGGATTCTAAAGAAGAATTTTATTTGGTCAAATATAACACATAAAATTGTCAAAAATTGGATTTAAAAGAGGTTCGCCATCAAAAGGCTGTTAATCGACCTTCTAAAGAATATTAGAATGTTTGCGCTTAAAATTGAATTCATTCACATTTTTAATCCTCTAACATTTATTGTAAAAAGTAAAAATATTTGACAAACATATATAATCATTTTGTAGTTAGTTCTGTTCATTCCCTCCATTACAACGGCTAGGCGTTAACTACCATTTAAAATAATATTATTTTATTATTATAGTGCAACGTAAGATTTCAAAGGAACTCGTTGTTGCGTATTGGGTAAGCCATCAAGCATAGCGTTCCCTTTAAATTAGTATTAAAATTTTATTCACAAATAGGGATAAATATAAAAATGTCATATTCATTATTTACCTGGGGTGTTACATCAAGTCTTTCATTTCATTGTTAACATTAAATCCAAATGTATAATAAATATGTAATTATTATAATTTTATTCAATTAAATAAATTATATCATATCCTTAATTATTTATTTATAACATCATATAAGCCTTTTTTCATAATTTTTTATTAAAATCCCTATTATGGGTGATAACTGCTTCATTTTCTATGCATGTTTCATTTTGGAAGTCTTGGTCCTAATACATTGATCTTGATCTAACAATTTAAAAAAATTTAATCATGGTATAAAAAACATATATAATAATTATATAAATATTTATAATCAGTCATATAGAAAAATGAATTGCATCGTTTATATAGACGGTAGACCGTACGTATTCATGAATACTATTTTAAATTTTTCAATTTATGTAATTAACAAAAGGTAAATAATAATTCATATTTTAAGAATAACTATTTTATCATATTTATCATATATTTTCATTAAATCTATCATAATACCAATCCATAATAGATAGTGACGAAAAATGAACTGTATCACTATGTGGAGACGATAAGTAGTACATACGCACGAGCGATACTTTCACATGTTAATTGATGATAAAGAGGGTGATTAATGGTGTTTTCATAATCCTAATATCATTTTAGAATATTGAGGATAATAATTATAATATTTTATCCTATAAATATTATATTTGAAGGATGTATGGTAGAATATATAAAGAAATTGATCAGTCGGAGATATTAAATTTTCTTCAAAACATCTCCATTGGATTTCCTCTAAATGGCTCTTGGGATGATCTTTAGAGAAGAAAACTTCTCCATAATGTATCTAAGGGATTTTAAAATATAAATTGAAATATTATGGTTGAGATATATTGAATTATGTGGTGTAAATAAGTGAAAGATGATGTGCCCTTTTGTAATTGAGGTGAGGGGTAATTTGGGAATTTCTCAAAAGATTAAATTATAATAAATACATTTTCTTTTCAAATACTATAAAATGGAAATGGATTAGATTATAAGATTAGATATAATTTAAATATAATCAAACAATATAATTTTTACATGTTTTTTATTATTAACAATATAATTTTAATTAAACCTTAGTTAACATATTTTAATTTTAATTATGGTAACATATTTTTCAATATTAAAAAGCTGCAATTTTTACATATAATGATTCAATTGGACCATAAATGGAAGATTTATGATATTTATGACCATACCCTATTAATTTTTTATTATTTAATATATTTTTTATTTTTAATTAATTTAATAAAATATTATTTTCATAGAATATCATTTTTGTCAGTTTTAAAACTATCCATTACTTTGACTTTAATAAAATCAAGACAACAAGTTATTTTCAAAATAAATAATTTAATAGACCCCTAATATTTCAGAATCAACAAGAAAATTCATGGATTATCTTAATTAATTAAAATTATATTTTAAAAAAATTATTTCATTTATTTCATTTTTTATTTAATTGAATAATTAATGTGTCGTTATTGTGTTGGATTTTAGGGTAATTATTTTATTATTATAAATTATAAATAAATTACAATTATGAAGATAAATATTTTATACTTTTAAATAATATTAGTTGTTGATAATATCTTTTTTTAACCCTATATTAAAAATATTATACTTATTACAAATAAAAGTGCGATATTTTGTCACTTTTATTGATTTTAATAATATCTAAGTCATTATCATGGAAAAGATTAAATTAAATGAATAAATTTCAAGCCCTTGGTGTAAAGGGTTGAATTAAATTCATCAAATAAGAGATAGGTTGATAATGTATGGCCTTATCACTTATCTTTATTCGATATTTACCTGTTTTACCCTTTACCGAGGTAATAAATTTTCCATAGTTACTATTTAAATTAACTAAAAGTAAACAGGGCTTAATTAAAAAATTTGATCCTCTTGATTATAAATATTTTTTTTCATTTTATCTAAATCAAAACATAAATGTTTTATAATTTAATTTAATATTAACCAGAAAAATGCAATGAAAAACAGTTTTTTGGAAAAATGCTATTTGTAAATATAAAATGTTTTTATACAAAATTCATGTTTAAAATACATTTCAAAAATTATATTTATTTTAAATCCAAATTTTATAATGAGAATTTAAAACTAATATAAAAAATAATTTTACCTTGTAAAATTTTTAAAATATAATATAATATTTCTAAAAAATGAGTAGTTTTCATTATTTGTTGAAAACTTAATATTTTCAGAAAATTATCAAAAATTAATTCTAATATAATTTTGACAAGGTAAACCCATAAATGAAATTAAATTTGTTAAATAATTTTTCAAAAATATCATAAAATTAATTATAATATCCATTCATGAAAAGTAAGAAAACCCATTTTTAAAGAAAATGTATTTATGAAGATTAAAATTACTATATTATATTATTATTTTCTTATAATTTACCAACACCTTAATATTGAGTTTTAAATTTATATTTATTTCAGAAATAAATTATTCCTATTCATTATCACCAATTTAGGAGCTAGGTTATAATATATATATATATATATATATATATATATAACATTTTGATAATGTGATGCAGTTCGTTTAAACTCACTATTTCATGCATCACAAGCTATCAGAAAATTATGTAAAGAAAAAAATATCATAAAAATATTAGGGGTGTTACAATTATAACAATTCTTCAATATTTACCATAATAATTCTCTATAAAAGATACCCTTTAAATCACATCATACATTATTCTGTTATTTCTTTACTAGGGAATGGAATCATAAGAAATGGGTGATATTAAAAACTTAGTAAGGTGTCACGACCCGTCCTCGGGGCCCGTTCCGTGACTACCCCAAGCCCGCCTTCCATAGGCTAGGGGCTGGCGACTAGCACCAAGGCGTAAATCCCGATAAAGGGAAGGCATTGCCTTTGTAAAGTAAACAAGCACCATAGAGTAAGCAAGCACAAAAAGTAAACACTAAGTAAAAACTGGTACAACAGTATGTTCGGAAAAGAAAGTGGGCCAGAATACAAACCCAAACTAAAGTAAAGTACAACTCGAAAGGGGAAAACAACAACTGAAAAGTAAATCCACAACGTCAAGCCGTCCACTAGAAGTCCCACCTGAAGGGTGGGTACAAAAAGACTCCACTGCTCCTCAGGTACAGCCGACCGCTCCGAGTACATCCCGCCCAGTGGTCCACCTCCAGGTACCGTCCTACTCCGCAAGCCTCCACCACGATCAGCGCTATCCGTCGTCTGCAACTAGCACAATGTAGTGCGGGCATAACCCGTGCAGGGGTGAGTATAAGCTACTCAGTAAGGACCCCGAGACCCCCGAAGGTCTCCCAAAATCCACAAAGGATAAACCACAAAGGAAAGATACAATCACGAAGTAACATCCGACACGACTTAGGTATATACCCATACATATGCCTATGTCATCAATTCTCGCTCGACTCCAACATCTGATCTCAAGTACAACCCAGTCCACACAGGAAAGCAAAACATAAATCCACACAGGATAGCACAACACAATCCACAAAGGAAAGCAAACGTAAATCCACACATGATAGCACACCACAATCCACAAAGGAAAGTAGAACAGGATTCAGCTCACATAGGTATACTTCTTTAAATGATGATAGAGATGATCACTGATCCATCTAAGTCATCGGAACCACAAAGGATCGATAGGTACTAACCCCCGCAATGACCCACAAAGGATCTGACCCACAAAGGATCGATAGGTAACTAACCCCCGCAAAGACCCACACAGGATCGGGCCCACACAGGACCTGTAGGCACTGGCCCACACAAGACGACTGAGTGCTGACCCACAAAAGATTGGACCCACACAAGAACGGTAGCACTGACCCACAAAGGATCGCTGAGTGCTGTAGTTGTCGCCGTCGAATCCACTGAGGATCTCTGCACAGTCGTCGTCGTCACAGTAGCAGTCGCAGCCAGCTCTAGGGTTCCCGCACACAACAAGATCGATCGGGAGGGGCTGCTCCATGAGCCGAGAGGCTGATACATCAACTGACACATAGTCCAGAGTTGATGTATCCAAAAGTTTCGTATCGCCAACAGGAACTCAACGTCGCAGACGACGCGTCAATCGGACGGCCGGTCTGAGAGTTATTGACTTTTTTGTCCCAGGGGCCCGGTTGGTTTTTAAGGAAAAATCAACCCGACCGTACTCCACCTATGTCAAAACATTGGGCTGAGTAAGACAAAAGATCTGTCTCACTTAGAGGAAATCAACAAAGTCGACGGCACGTCAATCGGACGTCCGGAGCTCAAGTTATGAGTGTTTCCGCTCCGAGGGCCCGATTGGTTTGGTGGATGAACCAACCTGGCCAAACCTAAAGTATTCCAAAACCTTGAGTGCAATATACCAAAACGACCATCTCAATCCAAGGATCGCATCACCACTGACGGCGCGTTGTTCGGAGGCCCGTAGCTCAAGTTATGAGCAAAAGACCGAAAAGGTCCGGAATGGGGGGTCTGGGCCCGGTCCGACCCGGCCCCACCCCCCCTGGGTCAGGGTCCAACCCAGTGTAGCGTGACCCGGCCCAGCCTGGGCGTGACCCGGCCTGCAGGTCGGCCCAGCTCGGCTCGTCCGAGCGGCCGAGCAAGGGAACCGCGGGGCGCGCTGCCCCCACAGAATGAGATGCTGCGGCCCCACGTGGGGCCGCGCTTGGTCAGCGGACGCGGCTTTGCCGCCTCTCGTGTGTCGCCGGACCCGCGCGGTCACGAGTCTGGTCGGCCGCCACCGCTGTGGCTTCAGCCGGGGCGGCTCCATCCGGCGGCGCGCCGGGGCGCCGCCGCCTCCGTCTGCCGGCGCCGCCGCGCCGGCGACCCGCATCGCCGGTGGATTCCGTGGGCCACCGGAGTTGCTCCGGTGGTCCGATTCCACTTCTGTCTGCACCGTGGCTCCTACCGGGTCCCATTCTTCACTACCAGGCCCTCAAATCTCCATTGCAGCCCTGTTTGTCATCGTCCACCATTTCACGCACCAAGAACGAAAATGTGCGGTGGGTTCAGACTTGTTCGTTAGTCCGCACCCATCGCGTTAGCGGTTTAAAAAATAAACATAAATTCCAGAAATTGATAAACCACATCCCGCCATAATAATGATCCGAGAACCAACTTGTTAATTTGGTTGGTTCGCGTTCCTTCCTTAGAGGAAAACAATATAGTAAAATAACATTTTCAAAATGACCCCTACCTCACCATCGTCATCGAGCATGCGTTCTTCGTGGAATTGATCGTCGTAGAAGAAGAGGATCGTCACGTCGCGAAAGGGCGTCGCATCGTCGCGGTATACGGCATCGCGTCGGCGATCTCCGAGGGGTAAAGAAAACACACGGATTTAATTTACACGAATTAAATCCATGTCAAGTATAAAATCCACAAAGGAATATAAAATATTCATAAACTCCTACCTCAACTGAATATTCGAAGATTTGTCGTGGAAGAAGGAATGTCGCAGAAGAACGTCGCAGGAGGAGAATCATTGGCGTCGCGGAACACGGTGTCGTGTAGTCGATCTCCGAGGGTTCGGCATTCTTTGTCGCCTTTTGTCGAAGGCCGGCATTCTTCACGTTCATCGCATTCTCCACGTTCTTCACGTTCTTCGCGTTCTTCGAGAAGGAGGTTGAAGGACTTAAGGTTCTGTCAAATCCTCTCAACGAACGACACACAAGAAGAAGAATGTTGGTCTCATTTTATTACCTGCCAACAAACAAAAAAACTAAGTTAAGTAAAAACCCATTAGATCATAGAATTAATTCCACGAATAAAACCGCCCAATTAAAAAGAGCGTTTAATAGATTAAGAAACGCCCCAGTTGACTTTCAATTAATAGGGGTTTTCGCAGGTGTGTTACTTATCGGAAAAGAAACAGCGGGGCTCGTGCGGGCCCCACCTCACAAATATCCTACCAAGAGGGTAGGATATTTTTGGGTTCCACCCTATCCGCTTCAACTCACCTTAAGCAGCTTAAAGTGGCTTTTAAGCGGCTTTAAGTGAAATAAAATAAAGTTATCGTACCACATTATTTTATTTCTTAACTTAAAGCCCAATAATTAAAAACCACACCCGAGAAAAGGCAACTCTGGAATAGGAGTTTCTAAGAAAATACCGGTGCTGCGATTCCATCGGTGCCCTCGAAATTCGATTCTGAGCACCAGTTCAAAGGTTAGAAAACCCGCTCGTTCGTTCACTGAATGTACCTGAGCCAAACTTCAGAAAATGATTCCGGGCACTCCGGGCCTCCGAATCATGTGCCATCAAAAACTGCATTCTTGTAAAATTCCAAAAAAAATTAAGAAAAAAAATTTCCTTGAAATTTACCGGTCTTTACATCACTCCCACCTCAGGGCTTTATGTCCCCATAAAGATACATCATAAGCTAGGGAAAAAATGTGGGTACTGAGCACGCATCTGAGCCTCCCGCTCCCAAGTGCTCTCCTAGAGGTTCCCGTGCTGCCACCTGATGCGCACTAGAGGAATCGACCGTCCATGTAGGACCCACTCCTTTCGATCCTCTATCTCCACCGGGACCTCCGCAAAAGTTTCCCCATCATCAAAGTCTAGCTCCCCATGGTCAATGATATGCGTCGGGTTGTGCACGTATCTCCTCAGCTGAGATACGTGGAAGACGTTGTGCACCCAGTGCAACTGAGGTGGTAGAGCCAGGCGATAAGCCACCTCGCCAATCCTGCTGAGGACCTGGAATGGTCCGATGAAGCGTGGAGACAACTTGCCACCTCGGCCAAATCTCCGTAATCCATGTCGAGGTGAGACACGCAAGAAGACGTGGTCGCCATCCTCGAACTCTAGTGGCCTCCAACTCCTGTTAGTGTAAGACTTCTTCCGGCTCTGAGCTGTCCTCATCCGCTCCTGGATGACCTGGACCTTCTCTATCGTGGCCCGGACCATCTCTGGTCCCACAAGTGCTGACTCCCCAGGGTCTGTCCAGCACAAAGGAAATCTGCAAGGTCTGCCGTACAACGCCTTGTATGGTGCCATCCCGATGGTGGAGTGGTATCTATTGTTGTACACAAACTCCACCAAGGGTAGGTGGTCCTCCCAGCTGTGACCAATGTTGAGGACACATGCGTGGAGCATGTCCTCAAGTGTCTGAATGGTCCTCTCCATCTGACCATCCGTTTGAGGGTGAAAGGCGGTGCTCAGACGTAGCTGCGTCCTGAACGCCTCCTGCAACCCCTTCCAAAGCCAAGAAGTAAAGTGAGCATCTCGATCGGAGGTGATAGATGATGGCACACCATGAAGCCGTACAATCTCCTGAATGTAGAGACACCCCAAGCTCTCCACTGAGCCCTGCTCTCTGATGGGTAAGAAGTGAGCCGACTTGGTGAGTCGTTCGACAATCACCCAGATGGAGTCATGACCTCTGGAAGTGCGTGGAAGTCCAGTCATGAAGTCCATAGATATCCCGTCCCACTTCCACTCCGGGACCTACAAGGGATGTACCAAGTCCGCTGGTACCTGATGCTCTGCCATCACCTGTTGGCAGGTGAGGCATCGAGAAACAAACTCTGCCAAAACTTTCTTCATACCCGGCCACCAGTGCTATCATCTGAGATCCTGGTACATCTTTGCCACTCCAGGATGTACGGCTAAGGGAGAAGTGTAAAACTCTCTCAGCACTTCCTCCCGTAAAGCAAATGGTACCATGGTACATCCTCTGAAAAGGATTTCGTGCTCTGCTCTAAAGGAGAATCCATCAGGTGCGTGTCCTGAGGAAAACTGTGCACGACGCGTCTCACAGTCGGCATCCCCACGCTGTGCCTCTCTGACCCGCTACAGTAGTGGAGGAGTGACTGTGAGTGACTGAAGGAAGGCTGCTCCATCTCTATCCATGAAGGATATCTACAAAGCGGCTAGCTGCTCTGTCGCCTCCTCAAGTAGCTGAATGCCCGTCCTCCTGCTGAGAGCATCAGATACCACGTTACCCTTCCCAGGAGTATAGACTATCTTAAAGTCATAGTCTTGGAGGAACTCGAGCTATCGCCGCTATCTCAGGTTTAGGTCCTTCTGCGAGAAGATGTCCCTGAGACTCTGATGGTCCGAAAAGACTGTAAAGCACTCACCCATCAGGTAGTGTCGCCATGTCTTCAGGGCGAAGACCACTGCTGCTAACTCCAGGTCATGGGTAGCGTAGTTCTGCTCATGCGGACTCAACTAACGTGATCCATAGGCGATCACTGCCCAATCCTGCATCAGGACACATCTGAGTCCGGTCCCTGATGCATCGCAGTAGACTACGTACCCTACTCCCTCCTCCGGCAGCCTCAAGATAGGTGAGCTGGTCAATCTCTATCTCAGCTCCTGGAAGCTCAGCTGACATCTGTCTGACCACACAAAGAGTCTCCCCTTCTTCGTCAAAGCTGAGAGTGGTGCCGCAACTCTGGATAAATATGGCACAAATCTCCGATAGTATCCAGCTAGGCCCAAGAAACTCCACACCTCCGTCACGCTCTTGGGTGGCTCCCAAGCTAGTACTGCCTCGATCTTTGCAGGATCCACTGCAACTCCCGCCTCAGAGATGACGTGTCCCAAGAAGTGGATCTCACGTATCCAGAACTGACACTTCGAGAGATTTACATAAAGCTAGTGCTCTTGGAGTGTGTCTAGTACAACCCGTAAGTGGTAGGCATGCTCCTCCTCAGTCGTCGAGTAAATCAAAATGTCATCGATGAAGACTACGACAAATCGATCGAGGTATGGATGAAAGATTCTGTTCATGAGGCCCATGAACACTGCTGGAGCATTGGTTACGCCGAATGACATAACCAAGAACTCATAGTGACCATACTGACATCTGAAGGCCGTCTTCTGCACGTCCTCGTCTCGAACTCTGAGCTGATGATAGCCTGACCTGAGGTCTATCTTCGAGAACCACCGCGCTCCCTTGAGCTGATCGTAGAGTTCATCAATCCTCGGTAGCATATACTTTTTCCTCACTGTCACCTGGTTCAGGCGACGATAGTCGACTCAAAGTCGCAAGCTCCCTTCCGCCTTCTTGGCGAACAATATCGGGGAAGCCCAGGGTGAAACACTAGGTCAGATGAATCCCTTGCCCTGTAAGTCCTCCAACTGTACCCGTAGCTCTCGAAGCTCAGCGGGGGCCATCCAATATGCTGGAGTCGATATCAGGGTTATACCAGGGTACATGTCAATATGAAATTCTACCTCTCTGCGAGGAGGCAGCCCTGGAACGTCGTCGGGAAAGACGTCCGCGTACTGATCCACCACTGCAGAAAAACTAGGACTCCGCACATCAACTGCTACAAGGATGAGGCTAGCCAACTGATGAGTGATGGGCTGTCCTCTCCTCTTCGGAAGTCCATCCTGTTTTGCGAAGGTTCCCTTCTCGTCGGTGAAGGTGAACCTGCTCCCGTCGGTGCGTACACATTGCACCTTGCGCCTAATACAATCAATCTGTGCATGGACTGTAGATAACCAATCCATGCCCAAGATGACGTTGTAAGGCCTCGAAACTGCTATAAGAAGATCCCAACCGAAGCTCTCGCCTCCTAGAGTAAGCTCACACTGCCGGCACTAGTGCGTAATCATTGAGTCTGCTCTCATAGGAGTCTCTAGCCGTAAGTATCGAGCCAACGGCTCTGTCGGAATCTCTGAGCTCTGAACAAGGGAAGCGGCTATGAAAGAGTGACTCGCTCCTATGTCTATAAAAAATGCAGCAAGGGTGAAATAGACACAGATCGTACCTCGAATCATCTCGAGCGTGCCATGGTCGTAGGCCTCCGCTGCCTGGAGCTGTGCCTGTCTCTGCCCGCCAGCTCCCTGTGGTCGGGGTGGACCTCCTGGTGGTGGTGGTAGAGCCTCAAAGCATCGCCCACCACCTGCTGCTCGGCCAGATCCTCTGCCTCGTCCGCCTCCTCCCTCTGAACTGCCACGGTCGACCATTTTCCTTTGCTTGGGTGGCCCCTCAACTGTCTGCTGCTCCTCAGCACGGTGGGTCGGGCAGTCACGAGCCATGTGGTCCTACCCGCCGCATGTGTAGCACTGCCTACCTCTCGAAAGACTGGCTCCATGCTGTGTGCCCCACACTGCTGATCCAGTGTCCTGAGGTCGTCTGCGTGAGGGTCTGGTCTGCCCAGACCCCTGAGTCATCTATCGACTACCTTCTACGGAAGACTCTACTATGTGCCGCCCCACGGTAGGTCTCGCCGCTGGAGAAGTCTCAGCAAGAAAGCTCTCGATCAAAAGGGATCACTCCAGTACTCCTGCCTGAGTCGGAATGCTGAGGGAGATCAGCGATGCCCTGATCTCATGTCTCAATCCCTGTTCAAAGGTCCGGGCCCAGAATAATGGGTCTCGTACCATGTCGGTCGAGTTGCACGAGAGATCGGTAAATCTCGCCGAGTACTGGGTGACCGTCAAGCTGCCCTGCCGCAGCTGAAGAAGCTCCTGGATGCGCACTACACGGAGGGTGTCTGGGACGAACTCCGAGCGGAAGAGGATCTAAAAGTCCGTCCAGAGAAGAGATGCCTCATCATGCACCTGGAGCATCAAGCTCCACCATCGTCCCGCTGCTGCGTGTAGTAGGATCACTGCGAGGATCACCATGAGGTCTGCTGGTGTCCTCACTAGCCTGAAAACTCATACCACTGCCTCCAGCCAGTCCTCGGCTGCCTGGGGGTCCGTCTCCCTGCGGAACCTGGGCGGTCACTGGTGTTGGAACTCATGAAGAGCACTAAGGCGACGTGCATCGTCAGCGGTTGGTGCTGGAAGTGTCGGTGGCTCGGCGGGTAGAGGTACCGCCGGTGCCTCTGCTGTCAAAGGGCCCTGTACCGAGGCCTCGTCGCTCGGCGGGCTATCGTCACGTACAACTCTCGTAACCCTAGTTGGCTGCCGTCGTGGGGAAATCCTGAATGGAAATAGGTGCGCCACGGTTAGAACAGTATACCTGGTGAGCTGATACAAAGTAATCACAAAGAAAACTCGAAACACACATGCAATCAATTTTTTCGTGCATTAAGTCGGAAATCAGAAGTCAGGGTCCTGGTGTACGGATACGTCGGCCGCCGCACCAACACTGGGATCCCTAGACTGATAACCACACTCAATACACTTAACACTATTGCTTCACATAGAAGAAATATCAGAGTCTGCGGTAGAACCGAACTCCTCTGATACCAATTTGTCACGACCCGTCCTCGGGGCCCGTGCCGTCACTACCCCAAGCCCACCTTCCATAGGCCAGGGGCTAGAGACTAGCACCAAGGCGTAAATCCCGGTAAAGGGAATGCATTGCCTTTGTAAATTAAACAAGCACCACAGAGTAAGCTAGCGGAAAAAGTAAACACTAAGTAAAAACTGGTAAAACAGTAAGTGCAGAAAAGCAAGTGGGCCAGAATACAAACCCAAACTGATGTAAAGTACAACTCGAAAGGGGAAAACAACAATTGAAAAGTAAAGATGCAACATCAAGACGTCCACTAGAAGGCCCACCTGAAGGGTGGGTACAGAAATCCTCCACTGTTCCTCGGGTCTAGCCGACTGCTCCGAGTACGTCCCGCCCAGTGGTCCACCTCCAGGTACCGTCCTGCTCCGCAAGCCTCCACCACGATCAGCGCTGTCCGTCGTCTGCAACCAACACAACGTAGTGCGGGCATAACCCGTGCAGGGGTGAGTATAAGCTACTCAGTAGGGACCCCGATACCCCCGATGGTATCCCAAAATCCACAAAGGATAAACCACAAAGGAAAGATACAATCACGAAGTAACATCCGACACGACTTAGGTATATGCCCATACATATGCCTAATTCATCAATTCTCACTCAGCTCCAACATCCGAGCTCAAGTACAACCCAGTCCACACAGGAAAGCAAAACGTAAATCCACACAGGATAGCACAACACAATCCACAAAGGAAAGCAAACGTAAATCCACCGAGGATAGCACAACACAATCCACAAAGGAAAGTAGAACATGATTCAGCTCACACAGGTATACTTCTTCAAATGACGATAGAGATGATCACTGATCAATCTAAGTCGTCGGACCCACAAAGGATCGATAGGTACTAACCCTCGCAATGTCCCACAAAGGATCTGACCCACAAAGGATCGATAGGTAACTAACCCCCGCAAAGACCCACACAGGATCGGGCCCACACCGGACTTGTAGGCGTTGGCCCACACAGGACCGCTGAGCGCTGACCCACACAGGATCAGACCCACTCAGGATCGGTAGCACTGACCCACAAAGGATCGCTAAGTGCTATAGTCGCCGCCGTCGAATCCACTGAGGATCTCTGCACAGTCGTCGTCGTTACAGTAGCAGTCGCAGCCAGCTCTAGGGTTCCCGCACACAACAAGCTCGATCGGGAGGGTCCGCTCCACGATCCGAGAGGCTGATACATCAACTGACACATAGTCCAGAGTTGATGTATCCAAATATTCCGTATCGCCAACAGGAACTCAACGTCGAAGACGGCGCGTCAATCGGACGCCCGGTCTGAGAGTTATTGGCTTTTTCGTCCTAGGGGCCCGGTTGGTTTTTAAGGAAAAACCAACCCGAACGTACTCCACCTACGTCCAAACCTCGGGAGGAGTAAGCCAAAAGATTCATCTCACTTATAGGAATTCAACAAAGTCGACGGCACGCCAATCGGACGTCCGGAGCTGAAGTTATGTGCGTTTCCGCCCCCGAGGGCCCGATTGGTTTCGTTGATGAACCAACCCGGCCAAACCCAAAGTATTCCAAAACCTTGAGTGCGATATACCGAAACGACCGTCTCGATCCAAGTATCGAATCGCTACTGACGGCGCGTCGTTCAGAGGCCCGTAGCTCATGTTATGAGCAAAAGACCGAAAAGGTCCAGAACGGGGGGTCTGGGCCCGGTCCGACCCGGTTTGGCGCGACCCGGCCCGGCGCGGCTCGGCCGAGCGGCTGAGCAAAGGAAGCGTGGGGCGCGCTGCCCCCACAGAATGAGATGTCGCGGCCCCATGTGGGGCCGCGCTTGGTCAGCGGACGCGGCTTTTCCACGTCCCGTGTGTCACCGGACCCGCGCGGTCGCAGGTCTGGTTGGCCGCCGCCGCCGCGGCTTCAGCCGCGGCGGCTCCATCCAGCGGCGCGCCGTGGCGCCGCCGCCTCCGGCTGCCGGAACCACCGCGCCAGCGACCCGCGCCGCCGGTGGATTTCGTGGGCCACCGGAGTTGCTCCGGTGGTCCGATTCCACTTCCGTCTCCGCCGTGGCTCCTCCCGGGTCCCATTCTTCACTGCCAGGCCCTCAAATTGCCATTGCGGCCCCGTTGGTCATCGTCCGCCATTTCGCGCACCAAGAATGAAAAAGTGCGGTGGGTTCGGACTTGTTCATTAGTACGCACCCATCATGTTAGCGGTTTAGAAAAAAAACATAAATTCCAGCAATTGATAAACCACGTCCCGCCATAATAAGGATCCGCGAACCAACTTGTTAATTTGGTTGGTTCGCGTTCCTGCCTTGGAGGAAAACAACATGGTAAAAAAACATTTTCAAAACGACCCCTACCTCACCATCGTCGTCGAGCGTGCATTCTTCGCGGAATTGATCGTCGTGGAAGAATAGGATCGTCGCGTCGCGGAAGGGCGTCACGTTGTCGCGGTATACGACGTCTCGTCGGCGATCTCCGAGGGGTAAAGAAAACACACGGATTTAATTTACACGGATTAAATCCATGTCAAGTATAAAATCCACAAAGGAATTTAAAAGATTCGTAAACTCCTACCTCAACCAGATATTTGAAGATTTTTCGTAGAAGAAGGAACGTCGCAGAAGAACGTCGCAGGAGGAGAATCGTTGGCATCGCGGAACACGGCGTCGCGTCGTCGATCTCTGAGGGTTCGGAGTTTTTGTCACCTTTCGTCGAAGGCCGGCGTTCTTCGCGTTCTTCGCGAAGGAGGTTGAGGGACGTAAGGTTCTGTCAAATCCTCTCAACGAACAACACACAAGAAGAAGAATGTTGGTATTATTTTATTACATGCCAACAAACAAAAAAACTAAGTTAAGTAATGACCCATTAATTCATAAAATTAATTCAACGAATAAAACCGCCCAATTAAAAGGAGCGTTTAATAGATTAAGAAACACCCTAGTTGACTTTCAATTAATAGGTGTTTTCACGGGTGCATTACTTAGCGGAAAAGAAACGGTGGGGCTCGTGCGGGCCCCACCTCACAAATATCCTACCAAGAGGGTATGATATTTTTGGGTTCCACCCTATCCACATCAACTCATCTTAAGCAGCTTAAATTGTATTTTAAGCGGCTTCAAGTGAAATAAAATAAAGTTGTCGTACCACATTATTTTATTTCTTAACTTAAAGCCCAAAAATTAAAAACCACACCCGAGCAAACACAACTCCAGAAGAGGTGTTTCTAAGAAAATAACGGCGCTGCGATTCCATCGGTGCCCTCAGAATTCAATTCTGAGGACCAGTTCAAATGTTAGAAAAACCCGCTCCTTCGTTCACTGAACGTACCCGAGCCAAACTTCAGAAAATGATTCCGGGCACACCGGGCCTCGGAATCACATGTCGTCAGAAACTGCGTTCTTGAAAATTTCCAAAGAAAATTAAGAAAAAAAAAATTTCCTTGAAATTTACGGGTCTATACATAAGGTGTATTTTGTAATTGAATATATCATTGAATAAGAAATTCATGAATAATAGGAATGGAATAAATAATAATCTAATAATTCTATTTAACTGATAACATGAGTATTTAATATATACATGGAAAACCTAACAATGTACGTAATCACATGGACAATGAAAACTAATTTTGTATCATAGGAATTAATAACATCATACATGATAAACATTTCTCCAAGGAATCATGAAAACATATTATACAAAAATGGGAAAATATTAAACTAAATACCTAAGCTAGTATGTATCATGAGACCCACCAACGAATCAAGGGTTAATATTATTTCACATCACACCTATAAACAATTAATTCCAATGAATTCATCATATGAAGGATTTAATAAATAATATAATACATAACCTAAATACCCTAGTAATCAATAATCATTCATATTGACCTATCAAGAATGTGGAATGTTAATATTTCCCTAGCCAATAAATGGAATTACTTTCTTAGCATTCACCCTTCAGACTAACATCATATTTAGTAATGTTTATATTGTTAAGTAATTTATGGAAAAATATATATAAATAGTGGAGTTAATATAGAAGATATCATTGAAATTAATTAATATGAGTATGAAGGAGAAAAATACAGTCAAGAGATAAAATGAGAGTTAGTGATGATTTAACACTTGTGAAAATTGTGAGGTATGAACTATAAATTCATTTGAAAATTTAGAGGGAAATATATTACAAATATCACCAAAGTATAGAGTTATTTTATAGTTTTATAAGAAAATGTAATTGAAATTATAGAAACAATTTTCATAAGTATTTTATAGCATGGTTTTAAATCAGACAAATAAGTCACTACCAAATTGCAATTCCAAGAGAAGATAAGTTTACATTGAAGAACTTCATTTTAAAATATTTCAAAATATTTAAAACATTAAAAGACTTAAATTTTTATATAATATATGTGGAGTGGATAATTAAAATATTCATAAGTGGAGTGAAATTCAATTAATTATTAAATCTAAAATATTAGAATTTTTTTGAAATAAAAAATTCACAAAAAATGGGAGGAAAAATAACATTAGTAAACCCTGAGAAAATAATGGAATATTCAAAAATAATTATGGTTATAAATTTAGTAAAATGTTCTCTTGTATTAAATGTTAAAAATTATATTCTTTTAACATTTTTCAAAGAAAATTAAAAATTACCCATGCAAAAAATAATGAATATTCATTTTAATCCTTTTTTTAGATTATAAATTTTAGAAGAAAATTACATTATGTAATCATTTAATTATAAAGATTTTATTTTCGAATAAGTTTAAATAATTTATACATGGAAGAAAAATATCCATCATAAAGGATTATAATTATACTTATCAACATAATATTTTTATAGAGAATAAAATTCATCAAAAAAGACATCTTCAATGTATATATATAAATACCCTATATGAAAATATAAAAGATCGTACTGAATAGAGATATGCATAACTAAAATAATACTAGAGTATCATAGTTAATGAATAATGTTGTGATCCAATACAGAAGAATGAATGTCAACAACCCCCTTATCACTTTGCAAAACATTAAATCTAACACAATTAAATGAGGGAACATGAATTGGAACAATGATTTATGTTAGAATAATTTTATAATATTTCAATAGGTATTATAAACAACAATATAAAATATAATAGGTTTATAATACAAAATATATCCCAAAGATGAATATTTTTAGAAGAAAAAACCATATGATTAGGTATTGTATGAATCAAAAAAACATAAAAGGGAGATCAAGATATGGAATTTATAATATCATGAAATAAAAGTGTTTTATTATTATTGAATACAATATGGAATAAAATACAACATATAAAATAAAATTTTGTGTATAATATGAAATTTATTTCAAGGAATTGAAATTGAGATTAAGAACCCTTACTTTAGGTAATTTTTTATTTCATCACATTTCATCCTTCTTTATAATAAACTTATATTGAAAAGAAAAAAGAATAAATAAATCATTATATTAATTTTTTTCAATATCTATATAATATAATAATTTTAAGTCATTTATTACTATATTTTTAAGTGAGAATTTTTTGAAGACATGATTTCTTTTAATGTATTTCATTTTGTTTCGATTTCATTTTGTTAATTATTCAAAATTAATCATTTTGGAATATTATAGAAATAATAATAGGATAAATTAAAATAAATTAATATTATTTTATATAAATTTACCATTTTTGTAGACGGTGGTAAGTAAATCATTAATAAAATCATTATAGTAATGTGAAACCAACCATTATCTAGATGTCTAAAAAGAGAAGGAGAGAGAGAAAGTATATTCTATAAATAAATTAACATTTTTATGACATAATAAAAATGACATTTATATATTATATAATTATATATTAAATATTATTGAGAGATATAAAAGGGAAAATTTATTAGGGGATTAAAAAGATGAATAAAGAAAAATAAAATGAAAGAGAATTAGGGTTACCTCTTCTTTAAATACTTACTAGTTTTCTAATTCTTTTACATATCTGTGTTGGGTAACTCCAAAATGACCCTAAAGGTACTATGTGGCTTAGGAGAGTGTAAATGGGTATAATTTGGGAATTTATAAGTGTATGTGATGTTATTTTATAATGGAAAGGTAAGGGGGTATTTATACATGAGAAGAGAGGTATAATTAGATTAAAATATTGAGTATTTTATCATTTAGTCCAAATACATGTGAAAAATATTGAATCCCACAATTTTTTTCTTTGTTCTTAAGTAATTTATAGTTCATTGAAATTTATATTGATTAAAAATAGAGGGTAACTTTTGAACCACTTAAATAAGTCAAAAGAACCAAAAATAGTTTTTTATTATGATAAAATATGAATTATATTTCAAATTGTAAAATATTTGTTTCTAAATTAAATTTGATATATTTTAATTCATTATTTATATCCTTAAATTTTGTTTTGAAACAATATTTTTTAAATTTTTAATTCATGCTTATATCATTATGATATCATAATTTCTATGGTATTTTTTAAAAAATGTATTTTATTATGATTCACTAAAAAATAAAATTCTTATAAAAAATTCCAAAAATTTACCACAAAATAACTTAGAAATTTTGATTACCAAAATTATTATCCTTTTAAAATATTTAAAATTTTATAATTTATAAATTTAACTTTTAAATGAAAAAATATATTATAATGAAAAACTATTAATATTAATGAAATTTCCTTTTTAAAATTTATGTGACATCGGTCTTATTTCATATAAATTACTAATTAAATGGGTGATAATATATTATATTGTACATTAAAAATATTAATTTGAATAATGTATTAAAAACTATTTTAATTTTTTAAGATAAAATATATAATATTTAAAATATAAAGTTCATTGAAAAATATTCTGTTTTAATTTAAAATGATTTCAATCACATCCCATTAAATTTTAAAAAATGTAGGAGGGAGGACCATCCTTTATATTATTATAAACATGTAAAAAAAATCTTTTTTCTATGTAGAGGGAGTCTATTATAGGACCATTAAGGCCTATGGGGGCACAAAGACCAAAGATACATGGCTCCTAGGGCCAGACTCGTAGGCCTTCAAATAGCTTACAGTGCAAGCCCCTAATGCACCTTCACCACTCCCAGTCATCAACCTTTGGTCACCATAACCCATAAAACCCACCCATAAGTCATATCACGCATATAATTCCATAAGTAATACCACTATCAAGGACTACCTATGTCAACACTCACCGATTGCGCCTCTGTAACCTACCACCATCGACACTCTCAAACTGCTGCACCATCACCATACTTGTGACGGCCAAGATCCCTCTTCCACTCACTGTTGTGCTTTCACCATCACATCATCCATCGATATCCCATCATTATACATATCTATTAATGAGCACAATACCTTAACCTTTGATGTCTTATCCCCTCACTAAAAATATGTAAAACCACACAATATTTCTTTGAAAACCCCTCAAATCTAAGGTAATTAACAATCCAACCCTGATAATGGTGTAGTATTATAGGAAAAAATCCTACTAAGTTTCAACACCAACTAAAAAAGCATATTTTTTGGTTATTATCAAGTCCAGTTGGGTAGGGAAGGAAAATAAAAAAGTTAAACACACATTTTCCACTCAAGAAAATGGATTTTAATCACCCTATTAATAATATGCACATTTAAAAGTATGTAGAGACTCAAGCTTGTGCCTGTTTCTATTAAGATAGAGTGGTTAAACCCATTGGTACCAATTCAATAAAACTATATGGGAAAACCATGTTTATAGTATAATCCTGACTCCTAATGGGGTGGGGGGACCAATCCCATAGTACGCCACACATTACCTATTTAAGAAATGTATTTGAATAACCCTTAGTATAATTCACATAGTACCCAAGTCCAACAAGACTCGAGCCTATTCTAGTTCCAACTGAATATAATTATTTTTATTTTAAGAGTTATATATCATCAATTTTTTGGAATCATAATACGTAAAATTATTCATAATAATTATAATAATATAAGGAATAAAAATAAATTATTTAAACTATATTTTTTACATATGGTTTTACTCTTCTTGTAACTTTTTTAATGATATTTAACATTTTATCCTCACAATGTTTTAGTGTTTTTATATCATTATAAAATGTATCATAATATATTTTATTTTAGTTTTTATATGATTCATGATATTAAAAATATTATTTATTTATTTAAAAACACATACTAAAATCTTGAAGAGTTACATTTTACCATCATTAAATAAATTGTGTCTTCATGATTTTAATTGCTTTCACCAATGTAAAAAGATGTGAACATTATTAATATAATCACAAATTATGATATAGAAATTTATAAAAATCCATCTTAATTGTTCATAAAGAGCATGTAAAATATTGAATTAATATCCCTTAGGAGGGTCAAACTAAGAGTGCAGTTATGCCCTCTTATCATGAATTGAGTAAAGATCATGTTAATACCCAACTAACCATTTTCAACAGTATTACCCCTAGGCACATAAAAGATAGATCCTACACCAAATTTTAGTATCCATAATGGTATTTAATTTTTATAATACCATGAAATATTTCATTAATATAATTTTATGATGTTTTATAATATTTAGATTTATCCCTAGGGTTTCTATTAATGTATCCTTGTACTAATTTATAATAATAATTGAGCATAAGCTTATCAATATCTCTATTACTACATTCTAAATCCAAAACATTATGAAATCTTATTCTTTATAAATCAATATACAATTCACTCCAAAAATAACATAATATTAAATTTCAATCAATATATACCTTAATCATATATACTCCCAATATATTTTAATATTTTCCTAAAATAACCTGGTTTTAATTATCACTATATTAATTTTCATCCACCAATGTTATATATACTAATCAACTTATATTCCCAAAATTTATTAACCCATCTTGCAAATTATTCATAATTACCTCCATAGAAAATCATATATCAACATAAGGGTTTATCTAAACCACAATAATGTATTTTTCTTAAAAATGAATAAATGTTTTCCATAAAATCAATTCATATAAAAACACAAAGTGGAATCCTTTAATTTTAAATTATCATCATCCTTAAACTTATTAACCCATGATGGTATCCATAACCCTTAAAAAAATATCATACTAAAATATCATAACCTCTAAAATTATCTAAACCCTGATTTGAAACCAACTATGAGACCCTATAACCACACTACCATATCTAGTACTAAAAACACATTATTTATAAAGTTTTTTGATACCAACAAAAGCGACACAAACTTAACCTTCCATAACTATAATGTTAGTAAAAAATATTGAGTAAATTCCATTCATATAACCTTTAAGGTTTAGAGTTTAGAGAATTAGAAAAACCCTATTAACAAAATAATACCATATCTTGTTCCTCTAAAAGAACATTTTACCACAATAATGATAATTCCTTATACTATCATATGTCTTTAATATCTCCAATAAAAATTAATTACACCTGATACACTTTTAGACTAATCATACATAATTTTCTTCTCATTTTATCTAGGGAATCTAAAAATAATAAAATGGATGGATCAAATTCACAATAAGTGGTAGCCTAAAACATATTTATAATTGAATAAATAAGGCCTAAATAATATAGAAGGAATAAATAATAATCAAATAATTCCACATAACTGATACCAAAATCATGTAATATATGAGTAGATAATATAAAAATTTAAACAATTATATGGATAATAATAAATAATTTTGTGATGATGGAATAAATAATATAGAACATTATAAACACACCATCAGGTAAATCTATGAAGACATCATATATAAATGGGTAGTGATTTCATCAAATACACAGGCTAGTTTTTTAAGACACCTATCAAAGCCTCAACGTGTTATACAATAATGGAAAAAAACTATCACTAATTATGTATAATTCATTTATCATATTAAGGAATAAATAAATAATACAATAATCATTTAACGAGTCTTAGTAATCTATAAAAATTCTTATTGATATAAAAATATATGTAAGGTTAACATTTCCTCATACAATAAATGGAATAATTTTGTTATTAATAACCATTTTAACTAAAAATGTATATAGTAATTGGTTTATGGTTATTTAAATACTATAAAATATAATATATAGATTTTGGAAGTGATATAATATAAATTAATTAAATTATATAATATGGATGTGGAGGAGAAAAATAAAGGCAAGAGAGAGATGAAGAGTTATAGAGAGATTAATCCTTATAAATAAGGTGGGGTATTAATTATCAAATCATAATATAATTTAGAGTATAACTAAAAAATCATGTCCCCAAATAAGATAGATCACTTAGAGTTAGAGAAGACATATAAATAAAATTAAAAAATAATTATCATAATGATTTTGTAAGATGGATGTTAAAAGAAACCTAGTAATTAATTAAAAAACCAATTCAAAATGAGTAAAATTTTACCTTAAAATGATTATTTTAAAAGAACTCAAAATATTGAAACCTCAATAAATAATAGTAAATATAAGAGTTATATATTAGAAGAAAATAATACTCATAAGTGGAAGGAAAACCTTTTATTTATTCATCTAAAACATTATACACTCTTAAAAATGAAAAATTCAAAAATTCAAAAAATATAAAAATATAAATTACTTTATAACACCATTAGAAACTAGAATATAAGATTCAAAAATAATAATGGTTATAAAATAGGGAAAATAATCCATGTGGTTAATGTTAAAGATGGTATTATTTTCATATTTTGTAAATAAAAAAAGAACATGTCTGAAAAATGTTAATAATACTCCATTGAAACATTTTTATGTAAATTAAATTCTATTGGAAAATGATCCTAAAAATAATTTAAGTAAATGTAATAATATTTTTCAATCATTTTATGGAATATGGACATAGAAAAAAATTATAATTAATGATAATTATTTAGAAAAACCTCATATTTTTATAAAGAATAAAATCCCAAAAAGATGAATATTTTTATTTAAAGATCTAATTTATTTATATTGAAAGGTAAAATATCCTATAGAATATAGTGATGCTATAATAAAATAATAATATAATAGTATAATCAAGGAATAAATTTTACGACCCAATGAAAAGGAAAATTGAGTCGAAAAAACCCTTACTGCTTTGGTAACCACTGAATCAATACCCCTTGAAAGAGGGAAATAAAATTTTAATATTAAATATCTTAAATAAATAGTGAGTAATAAAATAATATATCAATTGGTAGTGTATACCCCATGTTAATGAAGATAAATTTATTATACAATACATATCACAAAGAATGAAATTTTGAGACAAGAAACCATTATGAATTTGGTATTATATGAATCAATATAACACCAAAGGTAGATCATGATATGGACTTTGAAATCTCATAATATAATTTTTTTTAAAATAAATGAATAAAATAAGGATTTAATTACACCGTATAAAAGAAAAAATTCCACATAAAATGAAATATGTCTCACGGAATTGAAATTGAGAAAAAGAACCCTTACCTTATGTCTCATTTATTGAATTATGTTTTCACCTCATATATACTATATTCAGACCAATAGGTTACAGGGTATTGTTTTGTTAAAAATAATATATTTTGGGGGATAGAATATTTTATTATGTATTATATTTTGTTTCTAAACATAAATATATTTTCTTTGTTGAGCATTTCGTACAACAGTAAATTAATGGGGCTTGACAAACACAGTTTATCGGATAGTGTCCAAGGAACAAAATTATGTGGATGGAATATATTATTAAATTTTTATTCAAATAAATTCACAGATTTAACAGATAGACATTTTATATAATTTAAAATTTTAAGAAGGATATTTTTCTTCAATATACTCATACATCATATTTATATGAAGGTATTCGTGATTATAGATAATTTATTAGAAGGAAGGATGCATGTATTTTTAGTCAGAAAAAAATATTGCTGATGTTTCAGATGAAGTTGGATTGGATGGAAAGTTTTTTAATTTCTACCAAATAAACATTTAAAGTCATTTAGATAGAGTTTTTTGAGTTCTATTGTACATGGGCACTCAAATTCATTGGACAAAGGTTTTCTGAAGTCCACTGGATGATTAATTTCTATAAGATTATCAAGAAGGTAATATTCATGGATGTTATAGATAGAATATATCCTTATAAACATTCATGAGTTCGTTGAAAATTAGTTTTTGTGTGAAGAAAATAAATAATAGATTCTATGTAATATTAATTATATAAAAGAATACAAATAAGGTAATCAAATAAAGTCATATGACCAAGAAACATGAAGAGATCTGGAAAGAGGATTTTAATATATCATTCGAAGGATTTATAACGAATCAATTAAGAAATAATTTCCTATAAAAATATGATTGGACGAAGGGAGAATAAAAAAATTAGAACCCAATAAGGATATTGGATAAATTAATTCACATGACAATGAATTATATAAAGTCCTTGGAAGATTTTTAATTTATTTTATATAGAAATTTAATGTGACGATATTGATATATACATTTAATGTTTTGATAATCATAAAGTAAGATCATTCTTTAAGATAATATTTTAATAATTGTTCCAAATTCATTAAAAATGATATTTAAAAAATGAATCCTTTAATGTTATGTTGACTCTTATATTTTATCCGGTTTAAATGAAATCACTAAAATAATGTTTTGAGTGGGATAATGAAAAATAGAGTGGGGAGTTTTTAGTTTGGATTTCCAACATCACCCTTAATTCTTGGAGAATAGTTTCCTATATAAAGTGGATGAAGATGCAATGTGTATGTTATTTCTAGGGTTATTTATATAATGAGAAGTTATAAATATTTGATGTGCCAATAGAACAATATGATAGATATATTGAGTCATTGAATCTAATATAGAATCATTTTAAAAATTGATACAAGATAGATTATTCCAATAAATTGTTATCGTAAAAAAAGTGGAGAGATAATTAAATAAATAGGGATTTAGTTGATATTTGTTTAAGTGGCATTGACTAGAGATTTATTTTAGATGGTATCATTCATATTAGGTAATATAGAGATTATCTTAGACTGAAACATTAGATTCAGTTTATTGTAGAGTGATTATCACTTGGATAGGTTCCGATGAAGAATTTGATAAAGAATTTCTTACTCGGTACTGTGTTGGAATGTTATGTGTGGGAATAAGAACTTATAATATAGAAAGTCTTATAAAATTTGAAGCATCAAAGATAAAATGGTAAAACCTTTTAGTAATGGTTTTTATTATTATTTTAAAAATTGTAATATCATACTATTTTGAAGGATCACATGTACTATCAGAAAAACTATAATGTTATGAAACTGATGGATACTACCTACTGACTGTAACCACAAAAGAATTATTTTATAGTGGTTGGTGTGTTCGTTGATTAACTATTGTACATGCTAAATACTAGATACTATTTTTAGATATTTAACCTTATAAATAACTATGTTATTTTGGATTTTCTTTTTTGTTTTCTTGCAATGTCATTTCTCACTAACCAAAGTAGAAGGTTGTTTATTAAGTAAGAAAACATAAATAGAGAAGATCACTGATTCAACCCCATCCATGTAACACCCAAAAAATTATAAAAGAATATAATTTTAGTTGATAGATTAAATTACACATAATGATGATTTTATCTTTAATTACATGAAACATTTATTTTATCTTATGTTACATGGAACAACAAGTTTCATTGATATCTTTCATTACACACAAGACCAAGTTTTACCAAAAAATAATATACAATTAATATTATTATTTAAGATGATAGTTATCACCTATCTATTTGATAGAGGGAATTAATAGGATTAAATAAACTATGAAAATATATTATAATCAAATTTTTATTAGTTATATATAGATTATAAATAAAAAAGGAATAATTTAAAAGGAAAAGATATGTTTTTAAAAACATTATCTTTTATAAAATATGGTTTAATCATGCTTGTTGCACATAAATAAAAATTTCATTTTACCAGTTTTAAAAATTTTAATTGAGTAAATAAAATTAATTTTTAAAATAGAAATATAATAATTTCATTGGGTGATTTTTTGGAATTTTTCTAAATGATTTATTTTTTTAATGAATAGTGAAAAGTAATGAATTTTAATTGAAAACTGATTTTTAATTTAAATTATTTATAATGATAAATTAGTATTTTAATTATTTTTAAAGTGAAATTAGATAAATTTTATATCTATAGATCTAATTTATTTCACTATAATCATTTTTATTGTCAATTTAGATATAAAAAAATTATAAAATTTTGAACATTTTTAATTTAAAAATCCTCTTTCTCATCACATATGTGGTAGTAATTTTAAAATAAATTATGCCACTTATATGAGTTAACTTTAGAAAAAAAGATACCATATTTGAAATTTTAATAATTTATAAAGTCTAGTAAGGTCAACATAAGTTTTTACACTTATTATTATTGAAAACATATATAATTAATTATAATGAATAAGGTAAAATCGCATTTACTTAGTGGTTAATAATAGAATTGTCACGACCCGTCCCCCGAGGCCCGCATCGTAACTACCCAAAGCCCGCCTTCCATAGGCCAGGGGCAGGAGACTAGCACCAAAGGCATAATTCCCCAAATCTGGGAAGGCATTGCCTTTATAAAACAAAACACACACAACTAGAGTACAAGTGGAAGCAAACACTAAGTAAAGTAGTATAACAAGTAGTGCCAAAAAGTAAAGGGGCCAGAAATACAAGCCCGACTGTAAAGTACAAGGAAAAGACAAAATAGGTACAACAAAAAGACAAACAGCTGGAAGGAGTCTAACAGCTCTTGGATCGTCCACCACGGATCCTACCTGAAGGGTAGGTACAGATAGCCTCCTCAGCGCTCCACATCTGTCTGTCTCCTCTGGGTACCGACTCATCATGAGGTCCACCTCTGGGTACCGTCCAGTCACAGTGCTCTCGGTCGCCGTCAGTGCTGTCGGTCGTCTGCATCTAACACAATGAGGTGCGGGCGTAGCCTGTGCAGGGGTGAGTATAACGATACTTAGTTGGGACCTTGAGACCCTCAAGGTCTCACAAAATCCAACAAGGATAAACCATAAAGTATGATTTCAATAGATAACCATTACTTAGGTATATGCCCATACATATACCTAAGTTATCATGTAACCCATCTCAATCATGAGGAAAACACAAAGGTTATTGACTCAACTCAAACCAGGATTTTATTCATGATGTCGAAACCATGGCTGCGGGAGAACTCCTCCTCTATCAAGAACAATAGTCCTGTCGCGACTCTGAGGTGCTACTCACTAACCTTAGACTGTTGAGGTACTCCTCCTGTCGAGTACGGTTGGTCTGCCACCTCACACAGTAGTGCTTCCCGCCATGGGTCTGCCGCCTCATACAGTAGCGCTCCCCCTGATAGCCTACAGAGGTAGCCCTCCTGTCGAGTACCACGGGTTTTCCGCCTCACATAGTAGCGCTCCTCCTCCATGGGTATACCACCTCACACAGTAGTGATCCCCACTGGGCTAGTCAAGTCACTCCGAAATGAATCAGACAAGTAGTCATTAGGTCACAGCCAGCTACTAGGTCTCCGTACTCCATATGCTCATCTTTGGGAGGATCTTCTCAATGAGCTACTGGTCGATACTCCAAGTGTCACTAAGTCCCATAAATAATTATCTCAAAGTTCTGCCACGTCATAGGGATCTCAACACAACAGACGGTGCGTCAATCAGACACTCAGTCTGTGAGTTATTAGTCTTTTTTTCCCAGGGGCCCGGTCGGTTTCGTGTACGAACTAACCTACCATATCTCAACTGTACCCCGAACTCCCATGGGGTATACACAAAGGGACCGATTCTCAACGAACTTACTAATGCTACTGACGGTTCGTCAAACAGACGTCTGGTCTGAGAGTTATTAGCTTTTCCGTTCTAGGGGCCCGGTTGGTTTTTAAGCTAAAACCAAACCAACCATACTCCTACAACGTCCGATCCTCAATTGGAGTATTCCAAAAGAACCATCTCATAAAAATGAAACCAATGTAGTTGACGACGCATCAATCGAACGTCCAATACTTAAGTTATAAGTGTTTCCGCTCCGAGGGCCCGGTTGGTTTTGAGTCCAAACCAACCCGGCCATTTTCCAAAGTCATCCAAAACTCACTTAGAGTATCGCAAATGGACCGAATCATCGCGAGAATCCTTGTGCCGCAGACAGTGCTTCAATCGGACGGGCAGTCTTGAATATATTCCCGTTTCAGTAAAACGGGCCCTGCCCGTCAAGCCCAGTGGAGGGGCGGGTCGGCCCGACCTGATTCGGAGGGTCCGATCCGACAGAGGGTCGGACCGGCCCGGTGAAGCACAACCTGGATCGGTGGGGCGCGGCCCGGCCTGAGGTGGGCATGGCCCGGCCCGACAGGCCGGGCGACTAGGCCAGACTGGCCGAGCGCTATGGGGGGGGGGGGGGGGGAGGGGGGGAGGCCCCCCCGATTTCCCGAACCGGTGGCACATAGCGGTGCCACCCTCCTGTCTGGCCGGTCGAAGCCGGCCAGTCTTCCCAGCACGAGCGGCCCGTGCAGGCCGTGCTCCTCCCACGTAGTACCTGCGGGTGCCGCGACCTTCTCCAACTCGGCCGACTGATAAGCCATCCGGTTTGCCCACTAAAGCGGCCTGCGGAGCACGGGCCATGGTTCTCCGCAGCGCGACGCCATGGGGCGCTGCGGTTCCACCAGCCCGGACGGCTACAACCGGGCAGTTCTTCTTCGGCCAAGCGGCCCGCGAATGCGGCCCGCAGTTCCTCTCCACGCGGCCGGCATATGGTCGCCGCTTTCTCTAGTCGCCACCACTCCTTCCATCTCTGTTGCCATCAAAATAGAACACGGATCAATGGAGGGTCTTCGAGCCGTGTTCGTTCATCCCGCTCCCTCTGCGTTAGGCGGTATCATATGGCCTAAGATAAAACATAGTTCCAATAATGAATGAAGAACAAGATAATTTATTCATGTACAATTATACAAAACCCCTACCTCACAATTGACGTCGCACATCGTCGAGCCGTGGAAGACGAGCATCGTGGTAGTCAGGAATCGTGGAAGAATGGTTTCATCCTATCAATGTTGGAGAAAGAGTCATTGATGTAGGCGACGCTTCTCGCGAGCGGTGTCTTCTCCCTTGACGCGGGGGAAGAATAAGGGTGGAGAAGTCGTGGAGCATTCTTCACTGAGAGAGGATGATGTTCTTCGTGGAAGAATGAAGCTCCTCTAATTCTCCAAAGCTCCCCCCTAATATTTTCCAAGGCAAATATTATAATAAGACTCTCAATTTTTAAAATAATTTCCATGCAATTCAAATTGTTTCAAAAGAGAGATGTGCCAATTAATTAATGAAGTAATCAATTTGTTGGGGTGGCATAATCAATGTTTCAGAGGTGTAAAGGATCCACCATAATGAGGGGAGGAGTTAATTAATTAAAGGGGGGTTTAAGGGAGTTAAGGGAAGAAGAAAGGATTAGTGCTCGTGCGGGCCCCACCACACTATATCCTCTCATGGGGGGTTATGTGGATGTAGGCCCCACCTATAACTCCTCTTGTGAGGAAATAACCACCACTAAATAATAAAATTATGTACCAAAAATTTTATTAATTTAGTATTAATTCCTCAAAATATAACATTCAACCCGCATAAAACGCAATTGCGGTGAAGGTCCCCTTAAGCGAATACCGGCCCTATGAGTTCATGGATGCTCCCAGATTTCAATTATGAGCACTGGTTCAAAAGATAGAAAATCCTACATGTATGTTTACTGAACATACCCGAACAAAACTTCAGAAATTGATTTCGGGCACACTGGGCCTCAGAATCAGGCGCCATTAGAAAATACGGACTCTTAAAATTCCAAAGTATTTAAGAAAAAAGATTTGCTTAAAATTTCTGGGTATTTATAAGAATATAAGGTGTAAGGGTGATAAATTCTTTTACAACACAAATTTAAGGGATATAGTTAAACCCTTATTACTTTTTACCATTTTTATGATATTTAGGTACCCTTTTTCCATGAAAGTGACCTATATAATAAGTTATGCAAAGAAATATACAAAAAAAGAAACCTTATTTACTTTTGAAAAATATAATGATTTGGGATAAGGAAGAAAAGACACATTGGTTCTATTATATACATTATTTTTAAATATAAATTATTTTTTGTTATAATAATTTATATTTTATTTTTCATGGTAAATTATTTACATAAAAATTCTTCTAAAAGGTAGAGGAAGTAATTATTTATTGAATAATTAAATAAAACAAATGATACTAAAAATATAAAAAGTGATTAAAATTGAATGAACTATTGAATTATCTTTTTTATATTAATATATATTTTTATATATTTTTGAACACAATTTAATTTAACCCCATAATTTTATTGATATTTTTTATTCAATTTAAATGAATAATTCCAAAATTGACATTAATGTTATTTTCTAATAAATGATATTTTATTAATTGATTTAAAATTCTTAAAAACCCTATATTCTTTAAATTTATTGTTAAGTATTAATAAATATAAAATGTGGTTCATTAATGGACATATGTTTCTATAAAAATTATAATATTTATCATTAAATAGTAAAAAACTTGGTTAGTACTTTTATGGTTAAAGTGGTATTTTTACACATTACTTGTGCTTATGTTAAAATTAATTTACATAACACATGCTTTTTTTATTTTATAAATTATATATCTTATTTATAATGATTGTTTATAAATTTTATAACATGTATGACTTTAATTTATACTTAAATTATAAATTAACTTGGTTAGAAAACTAGTTACTATAATGAAAAATCAAAATGGTAAAAGTAGGGAAACATAGAAGTTAAGGAAGAAAATTATAAAAATGAATTTTTTTGTTGAAGATTTTTATAGACCAAATAAACCCATATATCCAATATTATTATATTTTGGAGCCACATTAGGTAAGGTAGACCTCCCAATAGTGAATACATTTGAGTATTTACAAGAATACCTTTACTCCTAAACTATAAAAGGGCACTCACTCTCCCCCTTATTCACAATTTCAAATTGAATTAGTTCAGAAAAAAACTACCCTAATCACTTAAAAACTTCCCTACCCTCATCCTAAAATCTTTAGTTTTCAAAAAATCCATACTTTTCCGGATTTGGTGAAAACCTAAGGAGGAATCCCGAAGAAGAGGTAATGTTCTTCTGAAAGCATTTTTATTTTATTTTTTCTCCACCCCGAAAAATTATTATTATTACATTATAATATAATAAAATAAGTATATCCCATTTAATGAGATATGTTTATTTAATGTGTATTTACAAAAATAACATACTTCAATAAAATGGTCTATGAAATAATCCTTCATGTGTGTGGTAGATTACTGCCTCACGAATCAATGTCATTCATTTTTTCGTTACCACCTTTCATGGTTCGGAATAATGATGGATTAATATTTAATATATTATATTTATGATATTTAAAACATTATTATTTATCTTAAATAATTATATCATAAATATATCATTATCTAATATTTTATAGGAGACACGATAACATCACTCATCTGTATGGCGAACTACTACCTCCCGAAGCAATGCGATTCGTATTTCACTAACTCTTTAAATTTTAGGTGATAATAAATGATTTTATGCGATATAAATGACATTAATATTATTTTATTATCATATTTATCATTCTGTAAATATAATATACCATTTTATTTTCTTAATTTCTCACACAATAAAAGAAGATAATGTTGTTCGTGTACGTGCAAACTACCAGTTTCACGAAGGGATGTGACTCTATTTTTATGACCAAGACACATTAATAATATATATAAGTAATAATATGTTTTAAATTATATTATTATAGTTCTATAAATGAGAAAAATTACTTACATACGTTTGATAATGATCATTGGTAAAATGAAAACAAAACCCATGTGTACATATTGCCCACCGTCTTCATGATCGTAACACACTTCATTTTTCATAACCATCATTCATCAACAGTTTTAAAAGTAAAATTAATGTATATATAGGATAATTTTTTCATAAATATTATTCTGTAAGTTATTTAAATATATAATATATGAAATAACTAGCAAATTCATAATGAAACACACATGAAAAAATAAGGTAATTAGCACCCCAAATAATAAAAATAATGAACAATTATTAACGAATATGTGAGAATATGTTATAAAAGGATCATATCTGATAACATAAATATTAATATGGTTATTTTATAAGTTAATAACATGTTTAAAACCATTATAAATGAGGTTAAATAATTTACAATCAAAAGGAAGCATAATTTAATGGATTTCATTTCAATTTACATTCTGTTTAGACTTATTTGTAATTATAAACCAATTCACTTTTATATGATGTATATAATTACAATTGAAATTTATAATAATGAATACATAATTATTCATGGTATTTTATGTTTTACTTTTAATTATTTTAACCATGATAATTTTACTTAAAAATTACTAAGTGGTAAATGTTATTGAACAATCTCATTTTCTTTTGTGGTTGTTAGCTTTATCTTGAAACAATCACTTTAATGTGGTATATTTTCATTAGAAATTACATTTTAATTAAATATAAACATATTTTTATGATGGATATTATTATTTCTAAACCTACATACTATTTTTTCATATGGTGTTTACATTTAATGTTATTTTATTTACTGGGGAAATATTGATAATTATGTACCTTTTACTAAATATGGATATTTGATGATAAGGAATATTGTTCATGAATTAAATACATTATTTTATATATGTGTAATTATTTTGAAATGCCGTGATAGGTGTGTGAAAAACTTTATATATCCCATTGATGTATCGACAAGCCTCATGAGACAAATCAATTGGTAAAATTAAATAGGTTTCTACTTATAGTTTTAGACTATATTCTAAATGGTTCTAATAGTATAGGATTTCAGGTTCCTTATAATTGATGTCCTATAATTAATCATTTCCTTCATTAATAATTAAGTTATAATTATTATAATTCATGAGTTTTTTCTTTTAAATTATCTATGGATTCATTCCATTCTCATTTTATTGATTAAATAGAAAGTGTTTCAATTATTTACCTTACCATATTGATTATTCTTTATCTCACCATGATAGAGAAGTTATTTAAATGGAATTTTTATCCAATTATCAACATTTAAATATTTATTATTCTTATTAATACATGTTATCTTCTATTTTATATAACATTTACTTATCATTTGAGGTAACCCTTATTTTTTTCCCTTCCATAGGTTTCCATGAAGAATACTATGTTTGATATTTCCTGATATGCTAGTGGGAATAAAGTTATTCTAAAAAAAAATATGTTTTAAGTCTTGTATTAGATTTTAATACATTATTTATGGGTTTATTTAGTTTACGTGGACTACTAATCTATTCAGCCTATCAGGATGCAATTATTTTTATCTTAATCCAATGTAATGAAGTACGACACCAGCTACGGGCTGCTAGGGTCAGATTTGCTAAAATTTGTATCAAAGGAATTCTACTATAAACCTAGGATAATTGATTTAGAAAAAATAGATTAGAAAAAACAACCCTATTATAGACTTTTAGGATAATTATATAATAACATATTAATGAAAACATGCTTAATATGATGCCTAATAGAAGGAATGGGAACCTCACCAATGCACGTGATCTAAGGAGTTAGAATCATCATTCCTTTTAAGGTCTTAAGCCAATATTTTAAAAAAAACTAGTATCCCAAATGTTCTCATAATATAAGGATATAATATCATGTGATAATAAGATAGAGAAGTCATTATTTAATTATAATATCTTTAGTGGGATGAAGGGAGAGAATTATTTTCCAACATGTGATAATTTTGGAATGAGAAACCCGGATACTTTCTTAAAAGGATTCCGAGGGTTTTAGAAGTGTGGAAAGAATATCCACCATGATTTATTCAAGGGAAATAAAAAAACATTCCAATATACAATGATTCATATAAATAGATATGGGGCACTACCCAAATTAATTCCCCAATATTCAAGGGAATATACCTTAAAAGAATCTAAGTGATCAAGGTCAATCATATGATATTGATACAATTGAAGAAGAATGATTAATCTAGTTATGTTTAGATTCAAAAATTATATCACTTGAGTATTTTATCAATGATATACTGGTTATGATAATTAGAAAATGTATATATATTGTACTTCACTACTATTTTTTAAAGGATATGAAGTCACATGTTTAATGGTAGTAAGAAATTTTTTTAGTGAAAATTTGAAATTCATGAAAAAAAATAATTGGGGGAAATTTAACCCTTAATATTCCCATGATGTTAAGATAATGATGTTGGGATAAAGATATGGTTGATATTGATAAATTAAATTGAATAGTAATGATTACCTTCAAATTGATTAATGATTTATTGACAAAGTGATTTATGTTATCATTGATGGAGTCTAAAACATTTTTGGGTCTAAAGAACATATCCAATAATATATGTTTTATTTAAGGAATATGGAAGGATTCATATACTCATTAAGGATTTAAAGAAGTTCATGTTCTTACCATACTTAAGAGAATACATAATGAATGTATTAAAATCTTTGGGTTGGGATGATTAGGATCCACTTCATTTTTTCTATGGAATATAATTTTTATTGAGTAACTTTCCTTCTAAATTTGTTCAGAAATATTTTGGATAATATGAAAGGTTGACTATTTATGTTATTGATTAATTTTATATTTAGGTGTTATTAGATAATTTTTTCTAAAAATATTGGTTTTAGTAAAGGTAGGTGGAATATCTTGTTACTCCTTTATGATCATATGAACTATTAAAGGGTAATTTTAGTATTTCATGTATAAAAGTTCATTTTTTGATATTAATTTCTTTGGAAAAGGGATATATAGGAAATTAATCAATGTAAAACCTAAATTTGAAATTTTTCTTATGAAATAGAAACATATCAAGTAAGTATATTTCCTTACATTCTTAGAGAGTGAATGAATTACTCAAATCTAGGAAATGGGTTTTAAAAAAATATTTTCCTATTATCATCATTCTTTGTTGATGTAAATGACCTTTTTAACACCTCTAGTTTATAACATTGTTTTTTTAACCTTTCTCCTGAACATGTTCTCTATCACTCTCATTTGGTATTTGGGTATTATTTTTCTCTATTATGTCTATGTTTTAATTTCTCACAAATGTTCTCCTACTTAGAAAACTATTTTTGTAATTATTTTATATGAAATTTTTACTTCCATTTCTCTCTAATTAGGAGGATATTTTTCTAACAATTTTATGATTTGGTTCATTAAAAAAAATTATTTCTAATTTTCTAACCTTTGATTACTGATATCAAATTTAAATTAAAAGGGCCTAATTTATTTAAGGTGGTGAAAATCTAACGCCCCAATAATTCTAAAAGAATAGAATTTTATTCGATAGTATACGTTACACATAATACAATGTTATCTTGTATTATAAGAAAAACTGATATTATAGTATTTTACATGAATTATTGATTTTAAATTTTGTTACACGCAACAATGAGTTTGTTTGATAGCTTGTATTAAATGGAAGTATGAGTTTTATCCATCAAGAATTTATTATTAATATTATTATTTTATATGAGAGTGATCACACTGTCATTATAATGAACAGAATAAGTATAAAATTTTTATTAGTTATTTTTTAATTTTATATAAAATTATAATCATTTATAATAAAAAGATTTATTCTCTAAAAATTGTATCTTGTTTGAAAATTTCTTTAATCATGCATGACACACATTATTTAAAATTAAAATTTTACAAATTTATATTTTTTTGAATTATGGCTTCATTTTTGTAATTGGAATATCAAAATTATCTTAGGGTGATTTTTTTGGTATTTTTTTTGAGAATTTATATTTTTAACGAATAGTGAAAAATAATAATTTTTAATTGAAAAAGGAATTTTCATTTAAATTATTAATATTCATAAATTATATTTTTAATTGTTTATAGAGTAAAATTAGTTCAATGATATATAAATTAATCCAATTAAGGTCATTAAAATTTTCTATATTGAATTTCTACATAAAAACCTTAAAATTTCGAACTTTTTAACTTTAAAAACCAACTTTCTCATCACGCTTATGGGATTAATTTGAAATTATATTATTCAACATCTATTAGTTAAAATAGAAAAAATGGATTCAATATTTTGAATAATAATAATTTTTATTTTATAATAAGTTAAAAATAATATTTTTCTGTAGTAATTAGTGAAAACATTTAAAATTAATTATAGCGATTAATATAAAAACAAGTTTACTTAGTGGTTTAACACAGAATATAAGGTGTAAGAATGAATTTTTTTTAAAACACCATTTAATGGAAATATTTCTACCCTTATCTATTTTTTATTGGTTTTTATGAGTTTTATGGACACTTGTCAAGGAAAGATACCTATATAATAAATTAAGTTAATAAAAAAAGAACATTCATTGCTTTTAATATGTTTAATGATTTTGGATTGGGAAAGAAACAAAAATGGTTTGATAATATATGTTATATTGAAATATAAATTATTTTTTTATCATAATAATTTATATTTAATTTTTATACATAAATTAGTTACTTAAAATTCTTAAGAAATGCCAAACGAGTAATTATTTAGTTAATAATTTTATAAAATAAATGATACTAAAAATATTAAAAGTGAATAAAATTTAATGAATTGTTATGTTCACTTATTTTTTAAGAAATTATGTCATGTTTCAAATATATGAAATGAATATATTTTAACCCCATAATTTTTTTGATATTTTCTTAATTCAATTTAGATGAATAATGTCAACATTGACTTTAATTTTCTTTTATAATAAATGATATTTTATTAATTGATTTAAATTTAACAAAAATACAATCTTCTATGAAGTGATTTTAAAACAATAATAAATAGAAATTATAACCCAATAAATATACTATTTTAAGGATTATATTGACCATTAAATAGTAAAAAACTCTGTTAGTGCAGTTATAGTTAAATCAATATTTTTACAAATTACTTGTGCTTCTATTAAAATTAATTTACAAAACACTAGGTGTCTTTATTTTATAAAATATGTATAATATTTATCATTAGTGAGTATAATTTTTCCAATAATTTTCAATTTCATTAATTCGTGAAGTATAAATTAACTAGGTTAGAAAAGTAGTTACCATATAGAAAAACAAAAATGGTAAGAGTAGGGAAACGTAGAAGTTAAGGAATAAAATTATAAAAATGAATTTAATTTTGTGTGTGGGAGGTATTTATAAACTACATAATCCATTACCTCCACAATTATTAAATTTTTAGGCACATGATGAAAGGGATACCTCCTAATAATGTATACTTTGGAGTATTTACAAGAATTCCACTCTTACCCAACAGTAAAAGGGAACTCACACTCCCCCATTATTCACACTTTCAAACCACATTGATTCATTTAATACCCATAAAAATAACATTCTTAATTCCATAAAAACTTCCTAGAAGACTTATTTTGTATAGAAATGCATCCTTTCAATTATTATGTGAAAACATAAGGAGGAAACCCAAAGAAGTGGTAATGTTCTACTGAAAGAGATTTTATTTTATTTCCTTCCCCACCTCCTTAAATTCATATTATATGAAAATAATATATTAAAATCAGTATCTTATATATACTTATGTATTTTTCATGTTAATTTTATGACCTGAAACCACACACACTTCAATCTAATGGGTTATGAAATCATCATTTGTTTGTATGGAGGACTACCAACATGCAAACCGATGAAGTTCATTTTCTATTACCACATTTCAAGGTAAAGAATAATGATGGATTTATTGCTTATTTATGATATATATTATATTATAATATTATTTTACATCTGGATTAATTATATCATATATATATATAGTTATCTTCCATTCTGTAGGTGATAAGTCAATGTCGCTCGTGTGTACAACGGACTACCACCTCACGAAGTGATGTGACTCATCTCTCACTAATAATTTACATGGAAGGTGATAAGAAATATATATATGAGATATAATTAAAATAAAAATTATATTATTGAAATATTATCATTCTCTAAAGATAATATATCATTTCCTTTTAAAAAAAATTCACTCAATAAAAGAGGATAACATCGTTCGTGTATGCGTGGACTGCTGCCTTCATGAAGTGACATGACTCTCTTTTCCTAACCACACAAAATGAATTATATGTATAAGTGTATAATATTGTATTAATGTTATTATGATTATTATTTAAAGGTAAAATATTACTTACCTATTTTATTTAATAATCATTGAAAAATTGAAAATGTTACATATGCGTACATATGACCTACCATCTTCATGATCGTAACACACTTAATTTTTCATAACCATAATTAATGATGATTTTCTAAAGTATAAATTATTTTAAAAATGATAATTATGAATTTATTATTATTATGAAGGTTATGTAACTATATAATATATTGAATGACTAAAACATTCATAATGAAACATGCATTATAAAACAAGGTAATTAACACTGAAAATAAAAAAAATAATGAATGATTATTAAAGAATGAATGGGAAGATGTTATAAAAGAATAATATATGAAATAATAAAATTTAATATGGTTATTTTATAAGTTATTAACATGTTTAAAACCATAATGCATGAGGTTAAATAATGTACAATAAAAAGGAATCACACGGTAAGGGATTTCGTCTCACTTTACATTCCATTTATAATTATTTGTTATTATGAACCAACTCAATTTTATAGGACTTATATACTTACCATTAACGTGTATTATTAGTAAAAAATAATCCAACATGGTATTTTATGTCTTAATTTAAATATTTCATCCAAGGGGTTTTGACGTGAAAATTACCTACTGGAAAAATTTATTGAACAATCTCACTTTTTATTGTGATTGTTAACATTCTCTTGAAACAATCACTTTCATATAACCATTTTTCAATGGAAATAATAGTTCACATAAATATCCACATATTTTCATTATGGATTGGATTATTTCTTAAACTGTATAAATTTTTTTGTATATTGTTTACTTTGAATGTTATTTGATCAATTGGGGAAATATTGATAAAACCATATATTTTAATCAATATAGATATTCAATGATAAGAAATATTATACATGAATTAAATATACTTATTTGATATATGAGGAATTATTTGGGAATGCAGTTATGGGTGGGACCTATAAATTTTGTAGCCCCTTGATGCATTGAGAGGTCTCATTAGACAAATATGTTGGCCAAATTAAATGAGTTTTTACCTGTAGTTTTAAACCATCTTATGATAGGTCATGAAATTAAAGGTTTTCATGTGAAAAATACATGGAATCTAATATTTAATCATTTCATTTATTTAGAATTTAATTATTATTATCCCTGGTTTTTTTTCATTTAAATTATTTATGGATGAATTTCATTCTCAGTTTATTGATTGATTGTGTTTCTGTTATTTACCTAACCATATCAATTCTTCTTTATTTCATGATGATAGTAAAATTATTTAAATAGAGTGTGTGATAAATTATTAAAATTTACATTTTAACTATGCTTATTATTTCATGGTATATTATTATGTACTTAACCCTTGCTGATCATTTTAGATCACCCTTATTATTTTTCCTTTCCCAAGGATTCCATGAAGAATACAATTTTTTATATGTAATGACATGCTAGTTGGAATAATATTTTTCTTTAAAAAATATGAAGAAATTTTTATATTCAATTGTAATTAAAACCTAATGTATTTATCTATTTTATCAAATAATATTAAATATTTGGTCTTTCCGGATACAATTCTTTATATTATATGCCAATGTAATGAAGTACAACACCAGCTCCGGGCTACTAGGGTCGGGGTTGCTACAATATCAATTATCACAAAGATAATAATTGGTCATTTAAATTGGTATAACAGTGAAGTTACCATCATGAATCTTTTATTTTGTTTAATGAAAACAAATGTTTTCATTGATGTTCAAAACTCATTGAACGGTAAGGGGATTACTATTTTTATAGGAAAAACCATCATATCTGTAAGGGTAAAATGTTACCCTGTCTTATATCTATTGGATATAAAAAATTTTATGATAAAAAATATGTTTTCCATATTACTATTAATGGTGTTCCCTTAATAGATACTGATAAGAATAATTTATTTAATGATGGGTGAGCCAAAAATTCTATACTTTTCTTTTTATCTGAAAGTAAATTTTTAAGAGTTAGGTTTATTAGAATAAAAAAGGGCATCTGAAACAAGATAATAAAAAATTATGAAATAAATTATATATTTAAGAAATAAAATTTATATATATGTATATTTAATGTAACACCCTGATATTTGATAAAAGAAAACTATGTTTGATATCGTATTCGACACAAAGCACGAGCACAAAAAACCCACAATATATATAACCATTATAACCTAGCTGTTAAATTTGATGTTATGGATATTATTAAATAATTTATGATATATATATATATATATAAATTTACTACTCAATATAAATTTTTGATAATTATTTACTATATAATCAATCATTTTTTAGTAAAGTAATTTTATTCTTCAAAAATAATTTTTCTTTAAAAAATAATTTCTGTTGCTTTTCATAAAAAATATTATAATTTATTTTTTGTACTATTATAAAATATATTTGATAAAATGAAATTCATTTTTTAAATATACATATCAAAATTTACATTTGGGAAAATTTTGATATTTTTCAGAAAATATAGATTTTCTACTAAATAGTGAAAATACTGTTTTTGGTAAAAATTTCATTTCATTTCAATAGATTATGAATTATAAAATTCAGATTATGTTTTAAATATGATTTAGAGTAAATTAATTATTTTTAATTACATTTAATTCTCATAATTTCTTTTTAATCAACATCATATGGGATTTTAGTATCTATTTGAATTTGGTTTTTAAAAATGATAATTTTCTGAAAGCTGTTTTAAAGTGCATAATGTTTCTCATTTTTAATTAGTTAATATCAACCCTAATGAAGAATGATTTAAATTAAATTCATAGATTATATATTAATAAATTTAAATTTATATACATAAAATAAATGTAATTAGTAACAGAGTTAATATAAAATTATCATTTCATGGAAAAATACACTTTGTAAAAACCCGATTTTTCATCACATCAACGAGTTTCGTTTTAAATTAAAATTTTAAAATTTTGTGAATTTAAGTTGGTAAAATGATTTAAATATCTATAATAATTATAATTTATATTATCTAATAAGATTAAAATAATTTTTGACCATAATAAATAGTGAAAATAATAAAAGTTTATTACCGTTGTTAAGGTAAAAATGAATTTACTGAGGGATAAACAAGAAATATAAGGATAGAAATGAAATTGAAACATTTATATAAACTATTTTATGTCCATATGTAGAACTTATAATGTATAATACTTGATAATGATCAACTTTTTAGCCTTTTTGTTCGTTAAAAATGTGTATACACCGTTTTCTTTTAAAAAATAACCATTGTGCCACTCACTTAACATATAAAAGGTCACCCCTATCCCCTATTATTCACACCTTAAGACCCATTTTGTTAAGAAAATACATTCCCAAATAACTTAAAAAATTCCATACTTGCATCTTATAAGCCTTTATTAGTCATAAATTCACTCTAGTAATAAATTAGGTATAACCGTAAAGTGGTTGTCTAATATGAAGTATCATTCCTTACTATGTGTTTTTGTTTTATTTATTCTTACACCTAATTAAAATATTTTTAAACTATTAAAAAATGGTAACACTATTATATAATTTACAACAATTTGTTATTATATTAATGTAATAACCTGAATCGATCTCATCATCCATCAAATGGGATACGAAATCATCATTTGTGTGTATGGATGACTACCACCTCACAATCCAATGCCATTTGTTTTCCATCATGCCATCTAATAACTTGTTATAATGAAGTATTTAAAATATATATATTATTTTTATAAAATATGTAAACTTATGAAAATATTATATCACATAAAGCATTTTTGACTTTCTATTCTGTGGGGAATATGATAACTTCACTTCTCTGTATGATGGAAAAAGTGATGTGATTCATTTTTTAGTAAAACATTAAATGGAAGGTAATATGTAACACACTAACCCTAGTATCCTATATATTGGGTTTTACTTTATTACATTGGCATAGATACAAGTGTTGAATTTCAAAGAGCTGATCAGTTTAGCAGTCTTGCAAAATAGATTACATATATAAATATTATATTACAATTGAAAACATAAAATAAGGAATAGTTAATAGTTTGATAATTCCACTAATCTCATATATCAACGCTTCATATTACTCATAATATACATGTTGGCATACTAGGGAAAAACATAATAAAGGGTGATCTTATATGCTCAGTAAGGGTATGCATACAACGAAAGCTATTATGAATAAATAATGATAAACCTTAAGTTAAGGTGTATAATTGAAACATAAACCCTTTATATATAATCATGAGCATAATATGGAAAGAATAAATAATACCATATAGAATAATCACATGATCTTGAAACCATAACCATGGAAATTCCAATAGTTTAATTATCATATGGAATATCAATAACAAATATCATAATGAGGGAATGAAAAATTCCAGACAGCTTAAACATACCTTCATGGTTTTGGACAAGACACCGTACATAAACAAGTAAAAACAAAAATAATTTTTCTAATGAGAATGATCGATAAATCGATGGGATATAGTGGTACCCACCTATTATTTACTAAGTATAATTTATTCATAAAATGAATAAGGTGAAACATAACCAATATAAACATCCATATTAGAAAAATAATATGAAATGTTAATACATTAACCATAAACCATGAATGGTATCAAAATATCATATTCATAATAAAAATAATAATAAACCCTTTTATAAAATATGGTATATTTTATCATAATAAATCAACCAAAATTAGGCAAAAAATCCAACAAAGGATGTTGATATAGATGAAAATAATATAATAAAATAATTAAAAATTTCATGAGAGAAATTCCTCTTCTTATTTTAAAATCATTAAAAAGTATCACAATTATAAAATAAAATATTTCATTAAAAAATATCTTTTTAACCTTGAAAGGGAATCTTCAAAACATTTAGGCATCAGGATGGTATAAAAAATCTGCTCACGTCGCATTAGATAAAAGACAAATTTTTTTTGTCAAAAAATCCATAAAGTACCTAATATGGAAAATGAAAAAAAAAGATTCCTTTGAAACCATTTATAAAAAGTAAAATATGGGTAAAAATTACATTAAACATTTGTCGAATAATAATAAAAAATTTGAATACATTATTAAGAAACATGGACACATATGATAAAATATTCCCCAATAAATACTTACATATAAAAAAACCCGAATAAAATTGAGATTGTGAAATTAACCCTTACCTTATACTTTACTTTAGTTGATGATGTGTTAACCTCATGTATAGTGGTTAAAGAATTTTATTAAATTATACCATAAATGTATAGATATTTATGATATCATATAAGATCCTCTTATATAGTTTTGTTAATAATATTTCATTATTTTAATTGTTTTGAGTGTTAAATTCTTCATTCTCTTATGATTGTTTTATCATGTATGCCCTACTTTTTATACATAGGATATTTTTTCTTCATATAAAAAATGATATCAAGTTTATAAATACTATATTAAATCATCATATACATTTTTATAATCATTATTGAATGGTTAACATGGAGAATAAATCTCATCATGTCGTGGGGACGATAGGTCGTACGTATGCACGACCGAAAATTTCACATCCTTAATGGTAATGTGGTAAAGAATGTTATGGTATATTAATTATAAATAATAAATATAATTTTATAATTATTATTTATATCCATTATATTCATCATTATACCCATACAAATAATGTGGATATGGAAAAAATTTACACAATAATATGGAGACGGTAAGTCGTACGTACACACATATGGAGATATTGTTTCTCGTAGAATGGATAGAATGAGTAATATAGTTGTCCAATTGTAAAGACCCATAAAATTCAAGGTAAATTTTTTCTTAATTTTCTTTGGGATTTTACAAGAACGCAGTTTCTGACGGCACCTGATTCTGAGGCCCGGTGTGCCCAGAATCATTTTCCTAAGTTTGGCTCGGGTACGTTCAGTGAATGAACGAGCGAGGTTTCCTAACTTTTGAAATGATGAACGGAATCGAAATCTGAGGGCATCGATGGAATCACAGCGCCGATAATTTCTTAGGAACACCTATACCGGAGTTCCGTTTACACGGTAGGAGTTGTTTAAAAATTATGGATGTTAAAAATAAAATTTAACTACAAATTTTATTTCTCTTTCTAAGTGGTAGTCCTTTGAGTGGAAGTTGGGAACCACCCAACTTCCCATGAGAGGTTATGAGGGTGGTGGGGCCCACACGAACCCCACCCCTTCATAATCCCTAAACTCCCATAACCCCCTATTAAATGACACATGAGTTAATTAAGTGGTTTAATTCAATTTTTGAATTTCAAACTTGAGTCATGAGTAATAAAATAAGTGAAACACTTATTTTATTATTGTTGGGCTTGTTGTGTTGATTCTTTGAGGAGAAAAAAGGGAAGTCTTGAAGTTCTTCATTCTTCGTCGAAGAATGTGAAGAACGCACTGGTGCCAACAAAGAACGCCGACCTCCGACGACGAATGACGGCGAGGGAAGCCTTCCTCGGAGATCAAACACCAACGATCCTCTCCTTCCGCGATGCCTTCTTCCACGACAGTTAATTTCGCGACGAACCCCCGCTCAACGAATTCAACGAGGTAGGGGATTTTGTTTTTGTTCGTGATTACTTCCATTGTCATTCTTTATGAATATTTTCCACTTGCTATCGATTAATGGGAGGGGGTCGGACCACAAAAACACGGCCAACCCTCCTCCCTTGTATTTGTGTTGTTGCGGTTCGAAGGAAAGTGGCGAGGTGCAACGACACCGCGCGGGATCATACGTCAAGGGTGCGCGACGCCGTCGCGCCACACTGTTGAAGTCGAACAAAGGCACGGCGCCGTTGCACTGCACGGGAGAATCATGAAAACACCGCGGCCGGAGTGGGGCCACGGTGGAGGGGTGCGGCGCTGTCACGCTGTGCCGGATGGACCAAGGCCGTGGCGGAGCAGGGACCGGCGGCCGGTTCAAGGCCGCCGGCACCGGAGCAGGGGGACCGGCCCATGACAGTCTCATGGAGGCAGCAGCCAGCCTGTCGGAGTGGGCCGTCTGGTCAGAGGAGGAGCCGGGGGTTATGACCCTGGGCTGGCCGGACAGTAGCGCCCCCCCCCACATGGGGGTGGCAGTTACAAACAGGCGGGGGGGGGGCAGCGCACCCCCCCGCACCCCAAACTCTCGGCCATTTCGGCTGAGCCACCTGGACAGTGCGCCGAGCCGCGCCCAAGTGGGATGGAACCGGACCCGGGTCAGGTCGACCCGGTTCGGGCCTACCCAGGGGGGGTCTCAGGCCGGGTCGGTCCGGGCCCAAAACCCCCACTTCCGGACCTCTTACGGTCTTTTTCCCATAACATGGACTACAGACCTCCGATCGATACACCGTTAGCTACGATGCAATCCTTGGATCGAGACGGTCATTTTGGTATATTACACTCAAGGTTTTGGAGAACTTTGGGTTCGGCCGGGTTGGTTCGTACAGGAAACTAACCGGGCCCTCGGAGCGGAAACCCTTATAACTTGAGCTCTGGACGTCGGATTGATGTGCTGTCGACTTTGTTGGATTACTCTTAGTGAGATGGACCTTTTGGATTAATCTGCTCGAGGTTTGGATGCAGTTGGAGTACGGTCGGGTTGGTTTGACTTAAAAATCAATCGGGCCCCTGGGACGAAAAAGCCAATGACTCAAAGACCTAACGTCCGATTGACGTGCTGTCTGTGGCGTTGAGTTCCTGTTGATGATACAGAACTTTTGGATACATCAACTCCGGACTTCGTTTCAGTTGATGTATCATCCCCTCGGCTCGTGGAGCAGACCCTCCCGAACGAGCTTGTTGTGTGCGGGAACCCTAGAGCTGGCTGCGACTGCGACGACGATGACGACTGTACAGAAATCCTCTATGGATTCGACGGCGACGACTACAACACTCAGCGATCCTACATGGGTTAGTGCTGCCAATCCTGTGTGGGTCAGGTCCTGTGTGGGTCATCGCTCAGCGGTCCTGTGTGGGCTAGCTTATACCAATCCTGTGTGGGTCAGATCCTGTGTGGGTCATTGCGGCAGTTAGTTACCTATCGATCCTTTGTGGGTCATTGCGGGGGTTAGTACCTCTCGATCCTGTGTGGGTCCGATGACTTAGATGAATCAGTGGCTACATCTGATCATCTCTATCATCTTACGAAGAAGTATACCTGTGTGAGCTGAATCTTGACTTTCAATCCTTATCTTCGATACGATTGACTTTCTTTCCTATGTGGATTGTGTTGTGATATCCTGTGTGGACGTGATCGAACTTGGGCTCGGATGTTGGAGCTGAACCGGAATTGATGACTTAGGTATATGTATGAGGATATACCTATGTAGTGTTGGATGTTAATTCGTGATTGTATCTTTCTTTTGTGGATTATCCATTGTGGATTCTAGGTGAACTTCGGGGGTCTCGGGGTCCCAACTGAGTAGCTTATACTCACCCCTTCATGGGCTATGCCCACACTACGTTGTGTTGGTTGAAGACGACGGAAAACACTGATCGTGGTTGGGGCTTGCGGAGTAGGTTGGTACCTTGAGGTGGACCACTGGATGGGACGTACTCGGAGCAGACGACTGGACCCGAGGAGCTGTGGAGGCTATCTATACCCACCCTTCTGGTGGGACTTCCAGTGGACGGATCGACGTTGTGGCTATACTTTCAGTAGCTGTTTTCCCTTTCCAGTTGTACTTTACTTTTAGTTTGGGTATGTATACTGGCCCACTTACTTTACCGCACTTACTATTGTACCCAGTTATTACTTAGTGTTACTTATGCTTACTTACTATGTGTATGTTTGTTTACTTACAAAGGCAATGCCTTCCCTTTCATCTGGAATTATGCCTTGGTGCTAGTCGCCAGCCCTTGGCCTATGGAAGGCGGGCTTGGGGTAGTCACAGCACGGGTCCCAAGGACGGGTCGTGAAAAATTGGTATCAAAAGAGTTCGGTTCTACCGTAGAACTCAGGACTCTGATCTTTTTCAATGTGAAGCAATAGTGTTAATAGTATTGAGTGTGGTTATCAGTCCAGGGAGTCCAGTGTTGGTGCGGCGACCGACGTATCCATACACCAGGTCCCTGACTTATGATTTCTGACTTAGTGCACGAGAACATTGATTCCATGTGTGTTTCATGTTTTCATTGTGATTACTTTGTGTCAGCTTACCAGGTATACTGTTTGAACATGGAGCACCTGTTTATTTTCAGGATGGCCCCACGACGGCAGCCAGCTAGGGTTCCACGTTTTGTACGTGACGACAGCCCACCGAGCGACAAGGCCTCAGTATAGGGCCCCTTGACAGGAGAGGCACCAGCGGTACCTCTACCTGCCGAGCCACCGATGCTACCAGCCCCAGCCGCTGAGAGTGCACATCGCCTTAGTGTATTGCCCGAGTTCCAGTGTCAGCAACCGCCCATGTTCTATGGGGAGACGGACCCTCAGGCAGCCGAGGATTGGATGGAGGCAGTTGTACGAATTTTCCATTTGGTAGGGACTCTAGGAGACCTCATGGTGATCCTTAAAGCGAGTCCTTTGCACGCGGAAGCAGGAAGATGGTGGAGCTTGATGCTCCAAGTGCACGACAAGGCATCACTCCTCTAGATGGACTTTAAGAGCCTCTTCGGCTCGGAGTTCGTCCCAGCCACCCTCTGTGCGGTGCGCATCCATGAGCTTCTAAAACTGTGGCAGGACAGCTTGACGGTCACCCAGTACATGGCGAGATTTACAAACCTCTCGCGCTATTCAGATGACATGGTACATGACCCATTCCTCCAGGCCCGGACCTTCGAGCAGGGACTAAAGCATGAGATCAGGGCATCGCTGATCTCCCTCAGCATTCTGACACAGGAAGTGGTACTGGAGTGAGCCCTTCTCATCGAGAGCTTCCTTACTGAGCCTACTTCAACAGTGAGACCTACCGCAGGGCGAGACGTAGCAGAGACTTCTGCAGCAGGAATTCGAAGGATGACACATGGATCCAGGAATACCAGAACCACAGGCAGATAACCTCAGGACACTGGCTCAGAGGTGTGGTGCACTCAGCACAGAGCGAGTCTTTTGAGAGGCAGACAGTGCTACGCATACGACGGGCAGGGCCACATGGCTCGTGGCTGCCCGACCCGCCGTGCGGAGGAGTAGTATACAGTTGAGGGACCACCCAGATAGAGGCAGAGGGTCGACCATGGCGGTCCGTAGGGAGGAGGCAGATGAGACAGAGGAGCTGGCCGAGGAGCTGGTGGTGGATGATGCTTTGAGGCTCTACCACCACCACCACCAGGAGGTCCACCCCGACCATAGGGAGCTGGAGGGCATAGACAGGCACAACTTCAGGAAGCGAAGGCCTATGACCACAGCACACCCAAGATGATTCGAGGTACTATATGTGTCTATTACACCCTTGCTGCAGTTCTTATAGACACAGGAGCGAGTCATTCCTTTATTGTCGCTGCCCTTGTTCGGAGGTCGGAGATTCTAACAGAGCCATTGGCTCGATTCTTACAGCTAGAGACTCTTACGAGAGTATACTCGACGATTACGCACTAGTTCCGGCAGTGTGAGCTTACTCTAGGAGGCGAGAGCTTCGACTGGGATCTTCTTGTGGTGGCGTCGAGGCCTTACGACGTCATCTTGGGAATTTATTGGTTATCTATAGTCCATGCTCATATTGACTGCATTAGGCACAAGGTGCGGTGTATACACACTGACGAGAGAAGGTTCATCTTCACCGGTGAGAAGGGAGCCTTTGTAGTGTAGGATGGACTCACGCAGAGGAGAGGACAGCCCATAACTCATCAGTTAGTCAGCCTCATCCTAGGATTAGTTGACGTGCGGAGTCCGAGCATACCTGCAGTGGTGGATCAGTATGCAGACGTTTTTCTCGACGACGTTCCAGGAGTACCTTCTCATAGAGAGGTAGACTTCTATATTGACCTATACCCCAGGACAGCCTCGATATCCACTCCAGCATATCGGATGGCCCCCGCTGAGCTATGAGAGCTATGGGTACAGTTGGAGGACTTGCAGGGAAAGGGATTCATTCGACCCAGTGTTTCACCCTGGGCTTCCCCGATATTGTTCGTCAAGAAGCCGGACGGGAGCTTGCGACTTTGTGTTGACTATCGTTGCCTAAACCAGGTGACCGTGATGAAGAAGTATCCTCTACCAGGGATTTGTGACCTCTTCGATCAGCTCAAGGGAGCATGGTGGTTCTCAAAGATAGACCTTAGATCATGCTATCATCAGCTCAGAGTTCGGGACGAGGACGTGCAGAAGACGACCATCAGATGTTGGTATGGCCACTATGAGTTCTTGGTTATGCCATTCGGCATAACCAATGCTCCAGCAGTGTTTATGGGCCTCATGAACAGGATATTTCATCCATACCTCGATCAATTTGTCATGGTCTTCATTGATGACATTTTTATATACTCGACCACTGAAGATGAGCACGCCTATCACTTGCGGGTTGTACTAGACACACTCTGAGAGTACCAGCTTTATGGAAAGCTCTCAAAGTGTCAGTTCTGGATACGTGAGGTTCATTTCTTGGGAAACGTCATCTTTGAGGCAGGAGTTATGGTGGAACCTGCGAAGATCGAGGCAGTGCTAGCTTGGGAGCCACCCAGGAGCGTGACGGAGGTGCAGAGTTTCTTGGGGATAGCTGGATACTACTGGAGATTTGTTCCAGACTTTTCCAGAGTTGCGACACCACTCTCAGCTTTGACGAAGAAGGAGAAACCCTTTGTGTGGTCAAAAAGATGTCAACAGAGCTTCCAGGAGCTGAGACAAAGGTTGACCAGCGCGCCAATCTTGAAGCTACCGGAGGAGGGAGTAGGGTACGTAGTATACTACGTTGCATCAGGGACCAGAATCGGATATGTCCTGATGTAGGAGCGGGCTGTGATCGACTATGAATCACGTTAGTTGAGGAAGCATGAGAAGAACTACACTACCCATGACCTGGAGTTAGAAGTAGTGGTCTTCGCTCTGAAGATGTGGAGACACTACCTGATGGGCGAGCGCTTTATAGTATACTCTGACCACCAGAGTCTCAGGAACATCTTCTCGCAGAAGGACCTAAACCTGAGATAGTGACGATGGCTCGAGTTCCTCCAGGACTATGACTTTGAGATAGTCTATACTCCTAGAAATGGGAACGTAGTAGCCGATGATCTCAGCAGGAGGACGAGCATTCATCAACTTGGGGAGGCGACAAAGCAGCTAGCCTCTTTGCAGATATCCTTCGTGTATAGTGATGGGACAACCTTTCTATAGTCACTCACAGTCACTCCTCCTCTTCTATAGCGGGTTAGAGAGGCACAGCGTGGGGATGATGACTGTGAGATGTGACATGCACAGATATCCTCAAGACAGGCACCTGATGGATTCTCTATGGGAGGAGAGCACATCATCCTTTTCAGAGGACGTACCATGGTACCATCTACTTTACAGGAGGTGGTGCTGAGGGATTTTCACACTTCCCCTTTAGCGGTACATCCATGAGTGGAGAATATGTACAATTACCTCATACGACAGCACTGGTGGCTGGGTATGAAGACGGTTGTGGCAGAGCTTGTTTCTCGATGCCTCACCTGCCAGCAGGTGAAGGCAGAGCACCAGGTACCAACAGGCTGGGTATAGCCTTTGGAGGACCCAGAGTGGAAGTGGGAAGGGATATCTACGGACTTTGTGACTGGACTTCCACGCACTTCCAGAGGTCATGACACCATTTGGGTGATTTTCGACCGACTCACCAAGTCGGCACACTTCTTACCCATCAGAGAGTAGGGCTCAGTGGAGAGCATCAGATGTATCTACGTTCAGGAGATTGTACGGATTCGTGGTGTGCCATCATCTATCGTCTCAGATCGATATGCTCACTTTACTTCCTGGCTTTGGAAGGGGTTGCAGGAGGCGTTCGGGACGTAGCTACGTCTGAGCACCGCCTTTCACCCTCAGATAGATGGTCAGACAGAGAGGACCATTCAGACTCTTTAGGACATGTTCCGCGCGTGTGTGCTCGACTTTGGTCACAGCTGGGAGGACCACCTACCCTTGGTGGAGTTCTCGTACAACAACAGCTACCACTCCACCATCGGTATGGAACCATACGAGGCGTTGTATGACCGACCTTGCAGATCACCTCTGTGTTGGACAAACCCTGGGGAGTCAACACTTGTGGGACCAGAGATGGTCGAGGCCATGACAAAGAAGGTCCAGGTCATCCAGGAGTGGATGAGGACATCTCAGACCCAGAAGAAGTGTTATGCTGATAGGAGGCGGAGGTCACTGGAGTTTGAGGATGGCGACCATGTATTCTTGGGGGTCTCACCTCGACATTGGTTATGGAGATTTGGCCGAGGCAGCAAGTTCTCTCCAAGCTTCATCAGACCATTCCAGGTCCTCAGCAAGATTGGAGAGGTGGCTTATCGCCTGGCTCTACAACCTAAGTTGCACCAGATGCATGACATCTTCTACGTATCTCAGCTGAGGAGATACGCGCACGACCCGACGCATATCATTGACCATGAGGAGTTGGACATTGATGATGGGGAAACTTTTGTAGAGGTCCCAGTGGAGATTGAGGATCGACAAGAGCGGGTCCTACGTGGATGGTCGATTCCTCTAATGCGCATCAGATGGCAGCACGAGAACCTCCAGGAGAGCACTTGGGAGCAGAAGGCTCAGTTGCGTGCTCAGTACCCACATTTGTTCCCCTAGTTTATGATGTATCTTTACAGGGATGTAAAGCCCTGAGGTGGGAGTAATGTAAAGACCCATAAAATTCAAGGGATTTTTTTTCTTAATTTTTTTTTGAGATTTTACAAGAACGCAGTTTCTGACCGCACCTGATTCCGAGGCCCGGTGTGCAGGGAATCATTTTCGGAAGTTTGGCTCGGGTACGTTCAGTGAACGAACGAGTGGGTTTTTCTAACTTTTGAACCGGTTCTCGGAATCGACAGCCGAGGGCACCGATGGAATCGCAACACCGGTAATTGCTTAGGAACACCTATACCGGAGTTGCGTTTACATGGGAGCAGTTGTTTAAAAATTGTGGAAGTTAAAAATAAAATTTAACTAAAATTTTTATTTTTCTTTCTAAGTGGTAGTCCTTTGAGTGGAAGTTGGGAACCACCCAACTTCCCATGAGAGGTTATGAGGGATGTGGGGCCCACATGAACCCCACCCCCTCTTATTCCCTAAACTCCCATAACCCTCCTATTAAATGACACATGAGTTAATTAAGTGGTTTAATTCAATTTTTGAATTTCAAACTTGAGTCATGAGTAATAAAATAAGTGAAACACTTATTTTATTATTGTTGGGCTTGTGGTGTTGAGTCATTGAGAGAAAAAGGGAAGTCTTGAAGTTCTTTGTTCTTCGTCGAATAATGCGAAGAACACATCGCCGCCAACGAAGAACGCCGAACTCCGACGACAGACGACAGCGAGGAACGCCTTCCTTGGAGGTCAAACGCCAACGATCCTCTCCTTCCGCGACGCCTTCTTCCGTGATGGTTAATTCCGCGACGAACCCTCGCTCAACGAATTCGACGAGGTAGGGGATTTTGTTTTTGTTCATGATTATTTCCATTGTCATTCTTCGTGAATCCTTGCTGCTTGCTATCGATTAACGGGAGGGGGCCGGACCACACAAACATGGCCGACCCTCCTCCCTTATCTTTGTGTTGTTGTAGTTCGAAGGAAAGCGGCGTGGTGCAATGGCACCACGCCGGATCATACGGAAAGGGTGCACGACACCGTCGCGCCATGCCGTTGATGTCGAAAAAAGGGGCGGCGCCGTCACGCCGCGCTGGAGATTCACGAAAACACAGCAGCCGGAGTGGGGCCCCGACAGAGGGGCGCAGCACCGGTGCGGCGCGCCGGACGGACCAAGGCCGCGGTGGAGCAGGGACCGGCAGCCGGTTTCGGGCCGCCGGCATCTGAGAAGGGGGACCGGCCCATGCCGGTCCTGTGGCGGCAGCAGCTGACCAGCCTGAGCGGGCCGGCCGGTCAGAGGAGGATCCGGGGGGTTATGACCCCCGGCTAGCCAGATAGCAGCGGCTCCCCCCACATGGGGGCCGCAATTACAAACAGGCGGGGGCAGCGCGCCCCCCCGCACCCAAAACGCTCGGCTGTTTCGGCCGAGCCACCTGGCCAGCGCGCCGGGCTGGGCCGCGCCAGCCGGGCCGAGCCGCACCCAAGCGGGCCGGACCCGAGTCAGGTCGACCCGGTTCGGGCCGACCCAGGTGGGGGGGGGGGGGGGTCTCGGGCCGGGTCGATCCGGGCCCAAAACCCCCACTTCCAGACCTCTTATGTTCTTTTGCCCATAACATGGGCTAAAGACCTCTGATCGATGCACCATCAGCTACGATGCGATCCTTGGATCGAGGCGATCATTTCAGTATATTAAACTCAAGGTTTCGGAGAACTTTGGGTTCGGCCAGGTTGGTTCGTACACGAAACCAACTGGGCCCTCGGAGCGGAAACCCTTATAACTTGAGTTCCGGACATCCGATTGACGTGCCGTTGACTTTGTTGGATTCCTCTTAGTGAGACGGACCTTTTGGATTACTCCAATCGAGGTTTGGACGTAGTTGGATTACGGTCGGGTTGGTTTGACTTAAAATCCAACTGGGCCCCTGGGACGAAAAAGCCAATAACTCACAGACCAGACATCCGATTGATGTGCCGTCTGTGACGTTGAGTTCCTGTTGACGATACAGAACTTTTAAATACATCAACTTTGGACTTCGTCTCAGTTGATGTATTAGCCCCTCTGCTCGTGGAGCGGACCCTCATGAGTGAGCTTGCTGTGTGCAGGAACCCTAGAGCTAGCTACGATTGCGATGATGATGACGTCTGTACAGAAATCCTCCGTGGATTCGACGACGACAACTACAACTCTCAGCGATCCTACGTGGGCCAGTGCTACCAATCCTGTGTGGGTCAGATATTGTGTGGGTCAGCGCTCAACGGTCCTGTGTGGGCCAGCGTATACCGATCCTATGTGGGTCAGATCCTGTGTGGGTCATTGCGGGGGTTAGTTACCTATCGATCCTTTGTGGGTCATTGCGGGGGTTAGTACCTATCGATCCTGTGTGGGTCCGCCAGCTTAGATGAATCAGTGGATACATCTTATCAACTCTATCATCTTACGAAGAAGTATACCTAGGTGAGATGAATATTGACTTTAAATCATTATCTTCGATATGATTGACTTGATTTCCTATTTGGATTGTGTTGTGATATCATGTGTGGATGTGATTGAAGTTGGGCTCAGATGTTGGAGCTGAACTAGAATTGATAACTTAGGTATATGTATGGGAATATATCTAATTAGTGTTGGATGTTACTTCGTGATTGTATCTTTCTTTTGTGGATTATCCTTTGTGGAATTTGGGAGACCTTTGGGGGTCTCGGGGTCCCTACTGAGTAGCTTATACTCACCCCTGCACGGGCTATGCCCGCACTACGTTGTGTTGGTTGCAGACGACAGACACCGCTGATCGTGGTTGGGGCTTGTGGAGCAGGTCGGTACCTGGAGGTGGACAACTGGACGAGACGTACTCGGAGCGGACGGCTAGACCCGAGGAGATGTGGAGGCTATCTGTAACCACCTTTTAGGTGGGACTTCCAGTGGACGGCTCGACGTTGCGACTTTACTTTCAGTTGCTGTTTTCCCTTTCCAGTTGTACTTTACTTTTAGTTTGGGTTTTTATACTGGCCCACTTACTTTACCGCACTTACTATTGTACCCATTTATTACTTAGTGTTACTTCTGCTTGCTTACTCTGTGTGTGGTTGTTTACATACAAAGGCAATGCCTTCCCTTTCATCGGGAATTACACCTTGGTGCTAGTCGCCAGCCCCTGGGCTATGGAAGGCGGGCTTGGGGTAGTCACGGCACGGGCCCTGAGGATAGGTCGTGACACCAATAATCTTAATAACATATAAAATTATGACCCCTCCCCAGATGGTTTACCCTTACTTGTCTGGAAATGGGAGAATAGAGATAGTGACTCCCAAGTCCCACCTCTTGTAGGCCTCAGGTTGGCGACTAACACTGAGGGTATGATAAACACACAGATGAGAGGAATTTCCCACTAAGAGAACACATGAAAAAGGGATAGATAAGATAGAAAAAAAAACTCATGATAATACTACAATATGAATGAAACCCAAGTTCACATATGTAATTTCATGCAATAACTATTAAAAGTGAAATGGAAAATTTCAAGTACCAAAAGAAAGTAAACCAGTAGTGACCACGAAGCCTAAACAACTCTTACAAAACCCCAAGATAGTAGTTACAAAATGATCTCCAACCTACTCCACGCGAGATGAAAAATATTTTATATAACTTATAGTGAGTATAATTTTATACCCAGTAGGATCCTCCCCAGAGCCTCTCAAGCAAATGTAAGGAAAGCATGCTAAAGCACAATAAATAACAAGTGAAACTAACTCATCACATAAACATGTATACTAAGTTCTCATAATAACCATGAATAATATAACCAAGTATCATATACAATAGTATATAATATTATAAATAATATCAAGGGTACCCTGCTACCACTTCCCCACTGGTTTGCCTCTTTTCCCCAAAGTCGCACATCCTAATCATCTCTCTCTAAAAGCAAGCCCGAAGACACCTTGGTGAAGCACCACAAGATGCACCTCATGAAAAGCACCACCATATACATATAAAAAAAATTAAACAGTAGTTTCTAGGATCCACCACAACCTGCATGATGTGTATTAAACAATCAGTATTATACCTCAAGCTATTACAGCCCACATACCAAGTAGGGATCCTCAATAGTCACAACCTATACACGTTATACCCATAGTAGTCTTTAAGAAACTATTTCAAGAATACATGTGTGTGAAGTAACCACAATCCATTACCTCCCTATACAATAATATTTGGGGAAAAATAACCAACGTGCATACCAACACAAATAACTACTAAGAGAAGAGAGTAGAGCCAAGGGGGGTATTCAGTAATCCATCCTCCTACTTGGATGATGGGAAAAACACCTCAGAGCTCAGAATCCTCGGTATTTCAAACTGATAGGGTGGAGTAGCATATAGAAACACAAAAAGTAGAGGATATAATATAGCTCAAAACCACATAGTGGACATAACATAGTGTCAGACACAATTATAGTTAACGTTACTCAGACTCCAGAATATCATTGCTATGACCAGATATCCTATAATTAACCATTTTAAAGAGACTCATTAAGTTAATTTATCCATTTTCATAAATTTCTCTTTTTGTTAATTAATTATTTAACCATTAATTAACCGTTATCATTTTCCACATTTCTTTACATTAGAATCACAACAATGTTCCATGCCCTATAGGCATAACCAAACCAAGTCCACAACTTCTCAGAAATACCCCTTAGTAATGCATCCCAAAAAGCTCCAACCCCATGGTTTAAACATTTATTCATTCATTTATTTACAACATTAAAACCTTACATATTTCCATATTTAAAGGCATTCTAGGAAAAAATTTTAATATACCAAATTTAAGGGGCTCAACACGGTGAGTTAAGGAACTACCCATTGAGTCTTTTTCACATATAGTAGGAGCATAAAACCATCGAAACTCAAGAGTATAAACACGAAAATCAAAAGGAATACCCCATGAATGTTCAACTTTATTGGAAGGAAGGTAAGAAACATCATCATCCTCAAGAATTGGGGAAAGTAAAGAAGATAAAAAGTATCATATTCAACAAACATCCAACATTCACATCAACGGGTAATCCGGACTTCAACCTATTTCATCTTCTCTGGTGTCCTCCCCTGACACCTATATGCATAAACTGATGCATCTCACCACTATAGGAATCAAATTCCACCACAAACACTAAACCTAACTTCCCAACATACCACAATAACCATCTAGACTCAGCAATCCCAAGCTCACATTACATCACATGTAGCAGGAAACAAATAAGCAACCTGGTTATCGGCCCTAAAACATGGCATTCATCCTTCACACAAAATGAGTTCTCACATATACAAAGAAAAATTCACTTGGAATTTATAAGAAAGCAGGTAACTTAAACCCCATAATGAATTACATTTATCACACATACAATTCTTTATTCCATCTTAAATGAACAAATTCATTATTCACCGGTTACAACTATGTAAAACCTAAGAAACAGGATATAAAAATCTATCATAATTAATAAAAAAATTAATTTTACACGCCTTTAATAATTTTATCAACAATATCAACATGCTTAAGGTTCATCAACCAATTCAGTTAATCATGCACATCTGCATCAATTTTATTGTCATGAAATTACAACAACATCCAGATTCATTAACATGCCTCTATAATATTATGCCAATTAATTATTTATCAATTAAAACTTTACGTTATTTATTAATTTTACATTAAGAAAATGCTAATCCAAGAAAGGAATATATATCACACTATCTATAAAATCCATAGGAAAATTGTTATCATGGTATAAAGCAACAACATCGCTATACAATTGAAACCAATTCTTTAATCTAGTTAAAAAAATTATTAGGTCAATTTCATTGTGATTTAAGGGGATAAATAATGCTAGCTCTATAATTGAACATAAATAAATAGACAATAAATGAGTCCCCTACCTCAAATGGTCATCAACATTCTTCACGTGAGAATGGATCAATGAAATGTATCCTAATCAACTTTCCCGCAACAACTACATCCACATGAGGATGTTGCGATACCACCACACCAACAACAACCAAGAGAAACTCTATTAGAACCATGGAAATCACATTAAATCACATGGAAAGGAAGAATGGTAGAAAATATATTGAGGAATCCAAAAGAACAAAGGTAGATCATGCCTTGAAATAAGAGACAAATGACACTTCCTGTCTGTAAAAAATAGGGGGTTTGCATGTAGCCAGAAAAATTCCAAGGGAAACACGATCCAAATATTGTAGTCTGATCAAACGAATCCAAGGTGTGGGTCATATTATACCAAGGGAAAAAAAATAAGGAATAACATGGGAGGCTTATATCTTCACCTTTTGAAAATATAAATAGAGGAGCCGTTTAGATACAATTTAGATTTTCGATTAAAGGCGAAGCGGGTCATGATTCAGAATTTTGACTGAGTAAGGAACCTTAACCCTTAAGAATATTTAGATAGGAGTTATGGGATTTGAATTAGACATAAATACCTTAAAAAGAAATTGAATGTCCAAAATGATAACAAAAATCATGTTGGAGACCTCTCTACACCCTAGAAGTAAAATGAGGATCTCAATCAGAAAAGGTCATCTTCAGGACTCTATGGATTCTCACCACCTCTTCCAGATATGGCCTTGAAAAAACCTCCACAGATCTTGGCTCCTTGATTTCTATGTTGTGGGATGATTTCTTCAATCAATACACTACCACCCATATCGTGTCATAGCCTCTCTGATCTCGAGGTAAACTAGTAAGAAAGTCTATAGAGGTGTCCTCCCACTTCCACTGAGGAAAATATAATAGCTGGAGAAATCCACCATGAATGTGGTGCTCGACCTTCACCTTCTGACAGATCAAACATCAAGACACAAACTCTAACACTGTATGATTTAACCGAAGCCACTAAAAATATCCTCTCAAAGCTCGATACATCTTTATCACTCCAGGATATACTGTTAAGGGTGAACTATGGAACTCTTTGAGAACCATATCAAACGACGCCAAAGGAATGAATAGTCATACCTGAAACAAAAAATGGTGTTGTTTAACATCAAACCAACCATTAGGGGACTCGCTAAAACAACTCGGTCTCTCTTGACCTCCATTTGAAGATCCCACAATTAGGAATCTTCTACCTACTACACTAGATATTACTGCACCATCATATGAATTTGACAACCTCTTCCCCCAACTTCTCACATATCTAGATGTAATATTGAATGTTCTCCCATTACTCTCCAGGAATCACCAAATTCACGAGCTACATCACTACATGATTTCATGCTTAGTGCATAAACTACAACATCCACCTTTCTAGGTGTTTATGCAATTTCAATGTCTTAATACTATAAGAGCTATATCTGTAAATGTTTTTGCAAGTTCAAGTCATGTTGGGAGAAAACATACCTCAACCTCTTATGATCGGTGAAGACCAAAAATGATCTCTAATGAGGTAATGTCTCTACAAAATCCAAGAAAATACCACTATTGTAAATTTGAGATTGTGGTGGAATAGTTACATTCATGGGGATGTAACATCTGATACCCACAGGAAACAGTCGATCTATGCTACATCAGAACACAACCTAAACCCAGACACAAAGCATCACAAAAAACCTCAAACTCAACTCCTTCTGCTAGAAGACAAAGAACAAGAGAACTAACCAACTTGTCCATAGATACTCAAAAGTTGTTTAACATTGATTAGTCAACACGAATGTCTAATACTTTCTAGCCAATGATGTCAGAGGAGTCACAACTCAATATAAATTTTCTATGAACCTCCTATAAGCCTATGTGACCAAGGAATATTCACACATCTTCCACTATAATGGAGGCTACCCAAGACACAACTACTTCAAAATTTGAGGGATCCATATCCACTCCTTTTTGGGATACAATATTCCCCAAGAAACAGACTTCTCAATCCCCAAAGTCACACTTAGATAACTTCTAAAATCGCTTCTCATAGTGAAGAACTCTAAAAATAGAATGTAGATGTCATGCATGATCCTTCTCATATGTAGAGTACAAAAGGATGTTGTTGATGAAAACCACCATGAAAATATCTAGGAATTTACAGAAAACATCTTTTATTATCCCTCTGAACATAGCTTGATCATTCATCACACCAAACAACATCACAATGAACTCATAATGCCCATGCCGACCACATAAAGTAGTTTTTGGTATATCCTCATCCTTCACACACATCTAATGATATCCTGACCAAAAATGAATTTCTAAGAACCAACTTTCACCATTCAATTGATCGAATAAATCATCAATCTATGGAAGAGGATAACAGTTCTTCACTTTCACTTGGTTCAAGCGATGAAAATCGACACACAACTGTAAACTGCCGCTAGCCTTCTTCACGAACCGAATTGGTGCACCCTATAGTGACATGCTTGGATGATCAAAACTTCACCACAATAGACCATCAATATATATATGTAGATCACACAACTTATAAGGCGCCATCCTATATGTAGACACCGAGATAGGAGACACGTTTAGATATATATTGATCATGAACTCGATGTCCCATCTAAGGGTAATGATATAACCTCTTATAGAAATAAATTAGGGTAATATTCCATGACCCTAAGAAACGCCGACTACTGATCCTCCGACAAACTCAACATCGTCTAAGCCATCAATGAGGACAAGGAAAAAACAGGCCTCTGACCCATCTGAGGGTCTCTCTCACTAAAAATCACTACTGGATTGCCACCGGCATAGAAGAACACCACCTACCTATGAAATAAATCCACGATGGCCTGTAAGTAATAAAACTAATCCATGTTGAAGATGACATCATAGAGTTGTATTAATAAACATAATAAATATCCCCATGAGCAGTGCTGCCTCAACACTAGCTCATAGTCTCTACATACTTCAAAAAAGTCAGCTCGACCTCTAACTAGTGTTGTAAATTACAAGAGTACTAGAAGCCTCTCTACCTCAAGTCTGAAGGAATAGAAAAGGGAAAGTTATATGAATAAGTGGATCACTCCTGAATAAAAAAAGCCATGAAACCAATAAAAAACTATCAAAGGGTACTTTTAATGACATCTGGTTCACCTGGAACTGGAAACACTAATGCATGATGCTACCCACGACCTAATCCACAACCTCAATAACCCTGCTGACGATCAGCACCATGGATTTCTCTGCTCTCTGAGGACGGGGAGCATCTTGAGGATTTCCTCTTCAGGACCCATATCATCTTTGATGATCCAATGCTGGTACAACATGCTGCTGCTGCCCCGGCTGGAACATCCTCAATAGAGGAACCTAGAAGGGAAAACCTAGAACACACTGAATACTCATAAAAGTTAGGCACTTATTCCCATGATGTCCCTGACCACCATAAGAAAAAAACTCACCTGATACTTTAACATAGTCTTGAGAGATGCTACCCCTTGAGAAATGAGAAATTGAGGGCTAAGACCTACTCGCGACCAAACAAAAACTCCTTTACCCTGAAAACCAAGAAGCTCAAACCATAGATTTGCCTCATGAGAAATCCTAGAGACTCCCCTCTCATAATGATCTGGTCTTGGATAACATCCTCTCAATTACCTCTAACCTCACCAACAGCAAAAGATATGTCATCATTATAAATAGGGTGACCTGACACTAGATCTTTAGATGTAAAGCCTCTTCAAAATGCCTCACACTGGCCTCCTCATCTGAAAAAAGTTTTGAAGTATATTGTAGAAGGTTCTTGAAATAGATACCAATCTTTCACACACTAGAGAAAACCTATCTAAGGGTAAGTATCTATTTATTACTATATTCCTTCATAGTCGAAGAAAGAATCTCAGCCCTGAATTGGTCTTAGATTTTCTCCCACAATAATGCCAACTCATCGTGATCCCTGAGGAAAAAGCACCACCACTACCTCACTGCCCCACACAACATCATCACAACCAATGATACATGACCCTATTGTCATTGACAATGTGTCAATGTTTAAATTTTTTATGTTTTCCTTCTACTATTATATAGTGGCTAGTAGGTTCGAACCCATAGGGAAGGATGGATAACCAAATTTCATTCAAAACAACCCCACTATTTTCAGCAGTATAGTAAAATTTACTTTTAGTTTTTATTATTTTTAAATTTATATATTTTGATTAAATCGCTAATGGAAGACAATGTTTTTTTAATTTCTGTTCTAAGATATGATGAAATGGGACAAAATATGAAAAAGAAGTCGGCAATAGAGACAAGAGATGGTTAAAAAACGAACAATCAAGAGATATAACTAGGGAAAGATCTATCCTACTGGTTTAAAAAGGATTTCTAAACATGTAAATGTAGATGAAATATAACCATTGAAGAAGATTGAATTTTGTACCTTTCCAAGAGACATGTCACTTAGATTGAACAATCTCAGAGTTCACCTCTCCAAGAGAGGTTCATCTTCAATATCTGTATTTGAAAAATTCAACAGACAAAATCTTACTGAATGTTCTAAAGTTATTTTTTTGATTTAAGTGATTTGAAACAATATATATCAAAAATAAAACTCACCAAATAGCCATATAATTGATAATTGAATGCAAGTGGTACAAAGAAATAGTTTGATTTCAGAATTAATCTCGGTGATTAATTCTAAAAATATTAAAATAAAAAAGTGAAAGGTAAATTGAAGATAACTGGTAGAAAAAGACATTCCCCAAAATAATAATTCTAGCTAACTTTCATGTTCAAAATCTAAAATGAAATCATTCAATTATAATATATGGAATTGAGAAATAATATGCGAAGAAAGAATCCCCCCTACAAACTAAAATGGTGTCGTACTACTTCACCTTCTGCTCTGTGAGAACTCCAAGAAGTGGTACTCCAATGGTCTTCAAGGAATCTTCGATGTAATGTGTCGAATAGTGAATGAATGAATACCTATATTAGTTCTGCTACTGCTCTATAATTTTAAATCATCTATCATCCGCTACATGTCACTAATGAATTCCACTGACTTAGGTAAGTCCTTATCTATCACACCACACATTGGTGTTTTTTGGGAAATGGTTGTGGAAGTAATCAAAACCCATAACTATCTACTAGTCAGTTAGTTAATTTAACATTGATTTCAGACTAATACAACACCAGAGACACCTCCTCCTTCACCAAAAATTGTTGTGAATAGTTTCAACCTCTCACCAGGTGTCCGACATGGGTATTCAGATCTTCCGGTGATTTCTTCTATAGCACACCCCTTGGTCCTCCGACAGCTCGTGGATCCTTCATAGTGCTAGCTCGCGGCGACTCCAGATCCAACATGGGGTAATTCGTTGATCCAGGTAGTGAACCTTCTCAGTATCAGCAGTGAAACTAGGCAGCGTCAGGATCCCTCGTAGCAGCTACAGATCCGGTGAGGGTTTAGTTCAGAGTGGGGATTTGGATTTAGAAATGGTGTAATATTTTTATTGATTTTTGTGAAATTGGTTATATGTGGTGGTATTTGTGACTTGTGAGACACCGACAATGGAAAGGTGTATCAGTAGCTCAAGACGTCGGTGACTCGTAAGGAACCTGTCGGTAGGTGTCGAGTTGGTAAAACGTAAGTAGAGGGTGTTGTATATAGCTTAAATCTTAACCTGAAAATGTTTCAAATAAGGATCGTAGTCACTGATTACTCATCACTAGGTCACAAAAGTGATGGTTCATTCTCTGCAATCAAATTAAAAAGTTAAATAGAAATTAACTCAAATTAAATGAACATTAAAAAAATAAAATATACATATTAATAAAATAAAATACAATTAACTTATTTAAATATTTATGATAAAAACTTAAATAAATGAATTAAGTATAAACAAAAAAGTGAGAATATTTATGAAAATGAATAGAAATTAAAAAACGAATAAAATTAACAATAAAAAAACACAAATAAAATAAAAGATAAAAAAATATAATATTAAATTAATTAGTTATATTCTCATTAAATAAAATTTATTAAGTAAAGTTAATATAATTAATAAAACAAAATTAAAATATTATAAATTAAATAAAATAAAGATAAACTAAAATTTAGTTTTAATTAACAAAGTATTCAAACAAATACTATTAATCACATTTGAAGAAGGGTCAATTAAAATTGATATTTTTAAAGATAAAAGGAACCTATAAAGACGTATTTAATAATATGAATGTTAAAAAAATTTGACTAAAAAATTGATTAATTAAAAATTTAAACAATAACACTATTAAAATGAAATTAATAATAAAAAACTGTAAATTTAATAAAATTTTGGATTAAAGACATAATAAATACATGTGGAAAAATCATGTGATTTTAGAGCCACATCAAATTACCCCACACTTGAGAATTGGTTTTCCTCAATCAGTTACATACTTTATTATATTTAGAGAACAAAAAAATGATTTTTAATTATTCTGTTCAAATCAACGCATGGTAAAGAGATAAAAATACAGAGGACAATAAAACTATGAGTAGGATTTTGAATTTAAATGCCCAAATAAAACCTACCCTAACTTCAAATACTCATTGATTAATTAAAAGAGTAAAGAATCATCCATTTCTGAGGATGTATTACCCCACATATGAGACTTCCTAATGACTTACTACAATTAAACTCCAATTTATAAGTTCAAGAGTGATAAAAGGTTAAATGTAAATGGAATTAAAAACTTAACAAAATAAACTTTGTACATTGAATCTCCCCTGGGTTCTAAAAGGAAAAATAAATGTAAAATAAAAAAAATAAACCATCTTATCGATACAACCTAAATGGTTTTATAAAAATAAATGCCCCCTTCTTCATCTGGTGTTCATTATTCCCCTCACCTTAATGAAGTCAATTTTTACCCCAGACACTTTATTTTATTTTTCTCCCAAGACATGCATCTTATGTTGAGCACTTTGCATATGTAATTATTCATTATTTTACAGGGGGATTTAGTTAACATAAACACACCCAGTTCCTTTAGTCTTAGAGAATAACCATGGGTTCCGAAATGCCCATTTTACTCTAGTTAAAAAATATTCATATGAACAATATCCAAACTGGCTCACTATGGTGATTACTTTATTTTTTAATAATTAAAAAGTGATATGATTCCCCTAAGATAAAGTCCAATATTATAGTTCCTAAAGTTATGATGTCAATTATACAAACAAGTATCCGATATCACTCTGAAATGTAGTTCCTAAAAAGAATATTCATAAAATCACTAAGAATGTTCACTCAACAATCATTAATCATCATGAATTTCAGATTCAAAGGAATTATTAACTACCAATAAAGTATCTATCATTTGGAAAGACTCATTTTAAATATAGTGTGGAGCCTAAGATGATAAAAATTCTGTAATAATTTTGAAAATTTTTAACCATTTTTAACAAAATGTTTGACGAAAGAGTTGTAGGAATTGATGGGCTTCCATTAAACATAGTTTAGCTCAAGGTAATTTGACACACTCCCCCACACGTAAAACCCAACCTTTTCTCCAAAGTTGACATAAAATATATTGAATAAAATTTTTATAGTTAAACATCAATGTATATTTTCATTTTAGTATATTGATAACATGTAAAGGGTCACATTATATTACAGACAAAATATTTTCAACAATGATATTTTAAAATATGATTACATAAATTTTCATTATAGCCAGTGAAAATATTTTCCAATTAAGTTCAAACTTTTTCATTTAAAGCATCAAAGTACATTGTGAAAAAGATGTAATCAATATAACAAATTTTATTCAAAAATATTTCTAATAGAGAAAAAAATAATGCTAAAAACACAACAATTGAAAACACATTCAACAAAAAACAAAAACCCTAACTACATATACCCCAACCACACCTAGTATCAAGCATTAAATATATTTAAAATAATTAAAACTCAATTTACAACATCAATTTCATAAATAAGAAAATATTCTAGTATACCAGCACATGAAGCAATTTTTTTTTAGAAATAGCAAAAGATATAATAGAGTTTCCAAAAGCAACAGAACATATAAAAGATTTTTTAAGAAACAACACACTAAACAAAACAATTTCTAGAAATGGGGGAATGCATAGGAATGTTTTCTAGAAACAGGAAAATTCAACGACTCACCGAAACTAGTATCGGTATATCAAGTGTATCAGTGAGTCAGTGACTCACGAAAAGTAATGGATTGGTGACTTAATAGGGATTTTTTTAAAATTAACAAGGATTAGAAAAATGAAATCAAAAAATTATGTGAAAGAACTTCCTTAAAAAAAATTAATCCATTTATGATCAAGCATGAAATCTATATGAACTGAAGAACAAGGAATTTAAAATCCTCTTCTAAAACAACAACTACATAGTTTACATTGAAAGAAAAATCCGGAAGAATGAGAAAGATCTAGAAGAAATAGAAAGTACAAAGAACATTAGTAGTAGAAATTTTTTCAAAGTAAAACAAGAAAAATAGTAGAAGTATAAGGAAAAGAAAAACCATGGGTTGACTCCCATGAAACACTGAATTTTAAGTCTTCAGTGAGACTTTATTGAAATTTAGTTTTCCAGCATAGTAAAGGAATCCAAGACCTTTGGATATCATTCAAAATAGTTCTTGAATCTTTGTTCATTAACCAACATAGGTTTGTTTTCTTCTCCTATAATCTCAATAGCCTTATTATTAATCACTCTAACAACTTCAAAAGGTTCAGACCACTTTGATTTCAATTTTCCAGAAAAGAGATTAAGTATTAAATTAAAGAGAAGGACTTTCTCTACATGTTTAGACTCTTTATTTTGTATGATAGAATCATAAGATATTTGATACCTCGCTTTTTATATCTTATAATTGTCATTTGAATATCTCCTTATCTCATCCATCTCACTTAACTAAAGCAATATCAACTCACCATCACTCTTAAAATAAAAAATAATGGCCTTAAATGCACAATAAGATTTGTTCTGAAACTCCACAAGAAAATGACAACATTTCCTGAATAACAGTCTATATGGAGATATATCTATTGGGGTATTGAAAGCTATTCTATAGGCCCATAAATCTTCATATAATTTAAGAGACCAGTCCTTCCAAGAGTGAGAGACAATTTTCTCTAAGATCTGTTTTAGCTTTATATTTGAAATCTCTACATGTACACTAGTTTGTGAATGGTAATAAGTACCAGTCTTATGGTTGCATCTATACTTTTCCATTAAATCCATAAAATTTTAGTTTCTAAAATGTCTTCTATTACCAGTTATAAAGGCTTTTGGTACTCAAAATCTTGAGAAAAGATTATTTTTTACAAACTTGATTACACTATTGGCTTGTTTGTTGGGAAGAGCTACTACCACAACCCACTTAGACACATAATCGACAACCACTATAATATACTCATTCCAATGAGATGATGGAAATGGACCCATGAAATCTAAAACCCAAACAAAAAAATTTGGACTTCCAAAAAACCCTTTTGAGGTAACTCATACTTCAAACCGAAATTTCCTCATATCTGAAACCTATAACAAACTGCAAAGAAAATCCTAATATCCTCGAATAAGATGGGCTAATAAAAACAAGAATGAAGGAAATTTTTAGATTTCCTTTCCCCACTATGGTTTCTTCCCCAAGGTGAGAAGTGAAAAATTTCTAATATTAGAAGCATCTCTTCCTCTAGTATAGACCTTATAATAATCCCATCAACACACCTTTTAAATAGAAAGGGATCATCCCATAAGTGATAATTCGGTATAGAAATGAATTTATTCCTTTAGTTATTAATCAAATCATTAGGAAAGACTGTAGCTACCAGAAAATTGGCATAATCTACAAACCATGTAGAATACCTAATGGAGACAGTGAGTAACTTTTCATCAAGACAGAATAGTTTATCTCCCTTGGATATTCACATTGGGTTCGAGGAATCCTAGAAAGATGGTCTAAACCTATTTTCTCAGCTCCCTATTTATATATAATTTCCAGATCAAACTATTTCAATAATAAAATCCATCTAATCAACCTAGTTTTAGCATATTTCTTAGAAAAAAAATTCAAGGTAAAATGGTTTGTAAATATGAGGACTTTTGAACATCACAGATACTTCATAAATTTATCAAGAGAAAAAAAATAGTGAAACACTCTTTTTCAGTGGTGGTATAGTTCATTTGTGCCTCATCTTGTAGTATAATATCATAGCACAATACATTAAACTTCATATCTCTCCTCTATAATACAAAATCATCAACAACCATATCACTAGCATCACACATTAATTCAAAAGGATGTTTCCAGTTAGGTGCAATGATGATAGGTGATGTAGTGAGTTTATTTTCAAAATGATTAAAGGATTTTAGATAATTTTCATCAAAGTGGAAGGGTTCATCACTGATAAGAATGGAACACAAGGGATTAGTGATTTTTCAAAAATCTTTTATAAACCTCAGGAAGAAACCGGAACGCCCTATGAAACATCGAATAACTTTAACATTTTCACGAGGTGATAATTTTTTTATTACTTATATCTTTATAGTATCAACCTAAAACCCCTTTTGGACACTATATATCCTAACAAAATCCCCTCAGTGACCATAAATTGACCATTTTCCCAGTTAAGAACTAGGTTAGTCTCTGAACATCTCTCTAAAACTAACTCAATAATTTTTAATCAAGTATCAAATATGCTACCCAAAATAAATAAGTCATCCAAAAAAGGTCTATATTCCTATAAATCATATCAGAAAAGATAGACATCATACACATTTAAAAGATAGCGTGGGCTCCACATAACCCAAAGGGGATCTAATTGTAGAAAAATGTCCCAAAGGGGAATGTGAAGGTAGTTTTCTCCAAATATTCTTGAGAAAATGGTATCAGGTTGTAACCCAAATACCCATTTAGAAAATAAAAAATTTATTCCTAGAAATTATCTCAAGAATATGATCATGGAAGGGCATAGGAAAATTGTTTTACATAGTGAATGAATTAAGATTCATATAGTCTATACAAACTCTCTATTCGGTAGATTTCCTAACTTGAATTTCATCATTTTTCTCATTCTTTACAATAGTGAAGCCTCCTTTATTAGGGACCATATAGACTAGACTCACCCAATTATTATAAAAAATATGATATATTATTCTAGTTTCGAGTAGTTTTATTACTTTCTATTTCAAAAACTCTTTATTGTTGGGATTTAATCTTCTTTAGCACTCTAATACAGGTTTATAGTCTAGTTTCATAGGGATTTTATGCTTACAGAATGATGGGAAAATTCCTTTGATATCAGCTATAGTCCAACCTTTAGAAGATTTAATGTTTTTAAGATAGTTGACGATATTTCCTTTTGAATTTCATTTAGATCAGTAGAAGCAATACTAGAAAGTGTGTCTTTCTTACAAAAAATGAATATTTAAGATGATTAGGAAGTGGTTTTAGTTCAATGATGGGTTATATTTTTATTAGATGGAAGGATTTGGGGAATAATAGGTACATGGCCTTTAACATATATCTTATAGAGAGTTTTAAGTGATGACAAAATTTCAATTTCAAGACTATTTTTTGAATTTTTTACACTGCTGTCCTAGGTGGATTGCTCAATGTCTAAATTTTCCAGATTTCAGTTTAAAATATTTATTTAGGTAAAATTATATTGTTGTTTTATAATCTATCCCCCTACTTCATAATTTTTTTTAGCAATGTTAGTGATAGAAAAATTTTCAACAAGTTCTCTCAATAAGTTTCTATGTTTAGAAATAGATGACTCATTTCGCGAAGAAGTAGAAACTGGATAGTTGTCCACTTCTAATTTATTTTCTAGATTCATTGTTTGAGCAGATTCTACAACATGTGAAATTGGGAAATCAAGTTTTTTCATTTCCAAATTTATTCATTCACCAGAGGTTTGTTTTTTATATTTTTCAAGATTTTTAATTTAACTGTCAGCTTCTAAAGACATTATTTTTGAAAAACTTTCTGTGTATTTTGGTCCTTTGAATTTTTTTAAAACATTTAATTCTTCTAATTTCTCTCTAATTTTAATGATAAGGTGACCCTTAAACATATCAATAATAAATCCACCAGTAGAAAAGAAGGGTCTACCGAGAATTATGGGAACCTCTTGGTCACAATCCATATCGAAGACTAAGAAGTTAGTAGGTAGAAATAGTTTCCCAAATACAACTAATAAGTCATCTAACCTCTTCATAGGATGAGTGAAAGAATTACTAGACAACTGTAGGGTGACTATAGTGGGATGTAGATCACCCAATCTCAACTGTTGGAACAATGATTATGGGAGCAGGTTGATACTAGCACCTAATTCACATAGTAATTTGAGTTAACTAGAATTTCTTAAGGTACAAGGAATGACAAAGCTATCTACGTCATTAATATTGGGTGGGATTTTCTTTTGGAGGAAATCACTGCACTCTTCTGTGAGACTATTGGTAGAAAATTATTCAAGGGTATTTTTGTTTAAAAAAATCTTTTAAATATATTTGAGATAAGATGAGATTTTAATTAAGGATTGAATGAAAGGGATATTTAGTGTAACTTGGTAAGAAGCCTAAGGAATTGAAGAAGTTTAGCCTTGGTGTTACATTGAGTTTTGAGTTTTTCAAGGAAAGGGATGGGTGTGTAATAATTTTCTAGGATTGTAGGTTTCCTACTAAGGGTGACCCATTTTTAGATAATTACAACTATGGTTATTAGAACCATCATAATCTATCATGGAATGACTAACGTTTAATCAAATAAATAACTAACCCTAATTACAAAAATCAACCCAGAAAATACTATAAAACTCAACAAAGGGAAGAATTGTCTAATACATAAGGAAACTCTGATTACCAAGTGTCTTTAAAATTGGATCAAATTTTTAATAGCATAGACTCTCAGGAGGAAATATTCAAAACTCAACTGAATAAACATCAAGCCCAATATAAATATGATAAAATTAAAACTGATTCTAGAATGTAAAACATAGAAACTTAACTGAAAAAAACTAGAGACTTTACTTCTAAGGCAAAGGATGGCTACTTAGTATAACTAAAATCAACCATAGGGAGAATGTAATGGTTTTTTTCACAAGAAGTGGGATAAACACACAAATTGATAATGAATAAGATATACAAAATTCCCAACTGGAAAAATCAAAGAATATAGAAAGAAAAATATGTTGTGCAAAAAATATATAAATAAATAGAAATGTCTTGTAAATGGGGAAAATTTTAATTTTTCATCTGGAAATCAACCTTGAAATTTTGTTGATTATTAGGTGCATGAACCTTATTTTATAAATTCTCCATTTCAATTTTGTTTTTCCTTTTTAGAGAAGTAAATTTTTTATCTATTTTTGGGTACAAGGGATCTAGACTATTATTTCAAGTATTTGTGCTCAAATAATGGGTTAAAAAAGTGAATTTCAATACAAATAAGTTCAAAAACATAAATTATTACAAAAGTAGTAATAGTTCAACGATACAGTTCTAATAGTGAAAAAATATAATAGAAGTATAATAGAGTGATAGAAACAAAAAAACTAGTTACTTAGTAACAAAAATATAGATAGAAAAAGTTTTTTTTAAAAAAGATTTCAATTTTAAAATTTTTGGGATTTTTTTTATATGTGAATTTTTTTGAAAATTTATTAAATTTTAAAAAAAGGTTGCTCGAAGCCTTCCCCGAAATCGGTGCCAAAAACAAGACCCACTTATCATTAAAAATGAGTCAATGTTTAAATTTTTATGTTTTTCTACTTCTACTATATAGTGTCTAGTAGGGTAAAACCCAAATGGAAGATGAACAACCATAATTCATTGAAAACAACCCCACTATTGTTAGTAGTTGGGTAAAATTTATTTTTAGTTTTTTTTTAAAATTTTTATATTTTGATAAAATCATCAATTTCGCACAATTTTATTTTTAATTTATGTTCTAATATATGATTAAATATGACAAAATATAAAAAATAAGTGAACAATAAAGACAAGATATTCTAAAAAATGAATAATCAAGAGTTATGCATGTGGAAATATCTATCCTTCTATTTTAAAAATGATTCCTAATCACATAAATATAGAAGAAATGTAACCACTAAAAAATGACTTATTTTACTTTCTATGAGATAATTCACTCAGATTGAACAATCGTTGAGTTTTCCACTCGGAGAAAGGTTCAACTGAATTTTTTTTTGAAAAATTCAATAAACACAGTCTCACCGATTGTTCAAAAGTTCTATTTTAAATTTTAAATATTTTAAAGAAAATGTATCCACGATCACACTCACTAAATGAACATGGAATTGAGAATTGAATGCAAGTTGTATGAATCAAATTTTGATGAAAAAATTGATCTCACTAATAAAATTTGAAAATATTAAAATAACCATGTGAAAAGGAAAATTAAAGATTATCAGTGGAAAAGAAATTCACCAAAACAAGAATTCTAGATAACATTCATGAGAAAAATAGAAAATAAAATCATTCAATTACAATATATTGAATTGAGAAATAAAAGGGGAAGAGAGAAGTCCCCTGCAAACTACAATGGTGCTGCACTACTCCTGCTTCTGCTCTATAAGAAATCCAAGAAGTGGTACTCCAATGGTCTCTAAGGAATAACTAATGTAAAGTGTAGAATAGTGATTAAACGAATCCCTCCATCAATTCTGCTACTGATCTCTAATTTTAAATCATTTATCATCAATTTAATGTCACCAATGAATTCTACTGAACAACTTCTCTGTAATTTTAAATCAATTATCTTCTATTCCACTTCACCAATGAATTCCACTAACTTAGGTAAGTCCTTATCTATCACACCACCCATGTGCATTTTTTCAGGAAATGAATATGGAAGTATCAAAACCCCTCTAACTAACTATCGAACAGTTAGTTAGGATGCATCTAGATGGGATTTCAACTCTCGCATGTATCTGTAAACAAACAATGAAGATAAAGCACGATTAAACTGTTTAAAACACGATAAAAATATTTATGAACAATTTACTTATAAAATTTATTTTTATTATTATTTTTAAAATAATATTAAATTACTTTTTAATATTATTAATAGTTATTTTTTATTTAAATTGTTAATAATTATTTTTATGGATTATTTTATTTTATTTATTTTATTTAAAACTTAAATTAAATTAATTATTAAATATTAAATTTTTAATATTTTTAAAGTAATTATTTTAGTATCTTTATAAAATATAATTATTAAAATTATTATTTTCAGATTAATATTTTAACTTTACTATGTTAATTAATTTATTTAATTTAATAATAATATTAATTTTTATTTTAATTAATAAATTTAATAAGTTTAATATTATTATAATTATTAAATTATTTACTATTTTAAATTTATTTGATTTAATTAGTTTGTTTTAATAATTAATTTTATTTTTAAATTATTAATAATATTTTAGTTTTAAAACTTTTTATTTAAATAATTAGTTTTATATTTTAATTATATTATTATTTATTAATTATTTGTTTTTTTTAAATTACTGTTTATTATATTTTTTTATTTTATTTTTTATTTTTTATTCCATTATTTTAAATCATCCCCCCCATCTTGTTCTCTAAGCGACAAGGGGTGGGGGTGGGGTTCTGGTTCGAGAGGCTTCCGTGGAAATCGAACGGCGGGAACAGACTTATCCGGCACTGGTGGAACCTCCTCCTTCACCAGATGACAATGAGACTTAGGTTATCCTCTCCACAACATCGCAACACAGTTCTTCAGATCTGCTGGAAGGTTCTTCTATAACACAACTGTTGGTCCTTTGGCAGCTCGCAGATCCTTCACAGTACTAGCTTGTGGTTGCTCTAGATCTAGCGAATGGTGGTTTGTTGATTTAGGTAGTGAACCTACTCGGCGTCAATGATGAAATTGGGCAGAGTCATGATCCTTCACAATGGCTGCAAATCCAGTGAGGGTTTGGTTCATAGTGGGGATTTGAATTTAGAAATGGTGTAATTTGTTGATGGATTTGTGTGAAATTAGTTGTTTGTGGGGGTATTTGTTGATATGGTTCTATATCTGAGTTTGGTTCAAGTCTGAAATTGCAGGTGTGTTGTTGATGACTTTTAGGGTTGTGGCATTGGTAGCAATGTGATGCAGGTGACAACTACTCATGACTGAGGGTAGGGTAGGATGAGGTACCAATGATAGTGAATACATGCTGATGTCGTGCATCAGTAAGTTGGATAATGGGGGTGCGTAAGTGGGTTGAACTACTGATGAAAGGGTATCAGTGAGTGATTGAGGTAAGACTGAATAGTAGGTGTGTCATTAGTAGGACAAAAGGGATGCATCAGTGAGTTAAATGGAAGGAAGTTTCTAGTAGATGGGTTTCAGTTTATTTGGATATGGATGTCAATATATGGATCGTGAGACACTGACTAAGGGAAGGGTTATTATTAGCTCAATGCACTGGTGACTGAGAAGGAACTTGTTAATATGTGCTGAGTTGGTAAGACATAATAAGGGGGTGTTATTTGTTACTCAAAGATTTAACTTAAAATGTTGGAAATAAGGATCTTCATCACCGATGACTCAATGGTGAGTCACAAAAGTGACGGTGGCTTCTCTACATCTGAATTAAAAAGTTAAATAAAAGTTACACAAAGTGATTTAAAACGAAAAAAATAAAATATACTGATTAATAAAATTAAATCCAATTAATTTATTTAATGTTGAAGAAAAAAATGTAAATCAATGAATTAATTAAAAATGAAAAAGAGAGAATATTTATGATACTAACCAAAAAATAAAAATTGAATGAAATTAACAAATAAACACAAATAAAATTAAAAAAAAGAATCAAATATTAAATTAAAAAGAGTTAAATTAATTAGTTATAATTTCATTAAATAAAATTCATTAAGTAAAGTAAAACTAGTTAATAAGAAAATCAAAATATTATTAATTAAATAAAATAAATATAAAAAAATTAAGTTTTAATTAACAAAATATAAAAATAAATATGTTTAATCATAGTTGAAGAAGGGTCAAATAAAATTGATATTTTACAAGATTAAAAGAACCCATAAATAAATATTTAATAATTAGAATCTAAAAATACAAAATTGATTATAAAAATTGACTAATTAAAAATTTAAAATATAAAATTATTAACGAGAAATTAATTAACGAAAACTATAAAATTAATTAAATAATTGATTAAATACTTAATAAAAATATGTTTCAAAATTATATGATTTTAGAGCCACATCAATACCAAGTGCTCCTTCTATGTAAAAATAGAACTGAAATTTATCTCAACCTCTTACAACCAATCTTTTATGACTACATCAAAAATGGAGCCCTCATAATTATACATACTTTGGCGCTGAAATTTTCAAAGTGTCCTCCTCCAAGTGTCAACATCATCAACCTCTACTCTACGATGATTTGTGGGAGAAAACTTCTGGACATCTTCTATGTAAACTTGATAAGGATATCGACTAGGGGCCATACCTAAAAAATGAAATATATTTAGATCTAAAAAACAAGTAATATGGAAGAATTTAATAGTAGTTAATTATTTTATTTTATTCATTTTAGGTTAACATATCCCAAGGTGTACCCATTCAAATATAGGAACAAAGAAGAATGATGCATGATACTTTCCTAGATTTCTACCATGCAACAAGTATCACCACATTTAGTAACCATTGTAAGATTAAAGTTAAATCCATAAAATCAAAATGGGCCATTAATACCTGTGTGTCACCTAGTCTCTAGTGTTCACAGCACTTTCTAAACATTACTGACACTATGACCCAACTAAACCATGCAACCTCACATGTGCCTAACTCCAAACTCTATCACATCCTTCAACCAAACCACTAATACCAATCTGTCATGACTCCCTACCCATAAGGTGTACCCCTCTTGGGTCGACAATGGGAGAAGAGAGATAGTGACCCCTATGTCCAACCTTCAGTAGGCCTCGGGTTGGCGACTAGAACCGATGGCATGGTAAACACACAGATGAGAGGCATTGTCCTCTAAGAGAGCACATACAAAAGAGCGAGATATCATGGACACCAAGAAACCCCTGATAAGACTACAATATGTAATAAACCAATGTCCACATATGCATTGTCATGTAAGTACTACTTAAACTAAAAGGGAGAACTACAAGTACCAAATGAAATTAAAACGACAATGACCACAAAACCCAAAAAGATCTTGAAAAACCTCGATCTATTAGTAACAAGACTGATCTCCAACCTACTCCAAGTGCCCTAAAAAATATTTTATATAATTTAGGGTTTGTATAACAGTATAACCAATAAGATCCCCCTTGCGCCTCTCATTCTAAAGTAAAGAAAACATGCTAAAGCATAGTGAAGAAAGGAGAAACTAACTTGTCACCTAAATAGGTATACTATGTTCCTAGCCTCAGCATGGCTACTCTCACCATGTATCACATAAAAGAGTATATAATATTATAAATAATATCAAGGGTACCCCACTACGACTTCCCCAGTGGTTTGTTGCTTTTCCCTAATATCGCACGTCATGAGTATCTCCATCCAAAAGGTCTAACTTGAAGACACCTGGGAAAAGCACCACAACATACACCTTGTGAAACTCACCACCAGATACATAAAAACCAAAGTAACTAGGTAGTTTCCAAGATCCACCACATCCTGTATAACATGTATCAATCATTGAGTATTATACCTCAATCCATTATACCCCACACAACGAGTAAGGATCCTCAAGCCATCACATCCTATACCTGTTATACCTATAATAGTCTACAAGAAACTATATCTAGAATACATGTGTGTGAAGTAACCATAGACCATTACATCCCTCTATACAAATATTTTGGGAAAACTAACCATCGTATATACCAGCACAAATAACTACAAAGAGAAGAGAGCAGGGCCAAAATGGGTGGTCAGCAATCCATCCTCCCAATAGGATGTTAAGGAAAACACCCCCAAGGATAAGAATCCCAAGTGTGTCTATTTTCCTAATCGACAGGGCATAGCAGAGTATTGAAACAAAAAAAGTACAAGATATAATATATCTCACAACCACACTATGAAAATATCCTAGTCTCAGATACAACTACAGCTAACATCACTCGGACTCCCGACTGCCACTACTAATACCCGATATCATATAATCACACAACCATTTCAAAGAGCTTCATTAAGTTACTTTATACCTTTTCATAAATTTATCATTATGTTAATTAATTCATTAGCCATTAATTAACAATTATCACTTTACACATTTCTTTACATTATTATCACAATAATGTTTCATTCCCTCTAAGAATAACAAAATTGAGTATGTGGATTTTCTAAAATACCACCTTAGTATTGCATCCTAGCAAGCACCAACCCCATGGGTTAAAAACTTATTTATTCATTTATTTATAACATTAAATATTTCAATATTTCAATATTTCGAGGTTTTCTAGGAAAAAATACTAAGCTACCAAACGCAAGGGGATCAACATAGTGAGTAGAAGAACTTCCCACCGAGTCCTTTCCACCTTTAATTGAAGAATAGAACCATCCATACTCAAGAATATAAACATGAAGGCATGTGGCATACCCCACACATATTCACCTATTTTATAAGGAGGGTAAGAAAGGATATTTTCATCATTTAGTGGGGAAAGTGAAGCAGATAAATAAATAACAGATTCAACAAGCATCCAAAATTCAAATCAACAAGTATTCCTATCTTTAACAAATTTCATCATATCAGATGCCCTCCCTGATACCCACATGAATAAACTAATGCATATCGCCACTCTAGGAATCATTTGATACCACAAACACTGGGCCTCCCCACCCCAAATACCACAACATCCATCCAGGATCAGCTATCTCAGGATCACGTCACATCCCAAACAGCAAGAATCAAATATGCAACTGGGATGTTGTCCCTAAAAGAAGGCATTCATAATTCACACACAATGATATATTATATATCTAAAGCATAAGGCACTTGGATTTCACAAGAATATAGGTAACTCATAACCTATATGGAATTATATTTATCACACAACCATTTCTTTATTCCATCTTGAATTAATCGATTCATTATTCACCGGTTCCAACTATAGGAGTCCTAAGAAACAAGCTATCACAAGATATCACAATTAATTGAACAATTAATTTAACTTTCCATTAATACTTCTATCAAAACAATCAACCATGCTTAAGGTTAATTAACAAATTCAATTAAACATGCACATCTGCATCAATTCGATTATCATCAAATTACAACAATAACCAGATTCATTAACACGCCTCTTTAATCATAAGACAATTAATTTTCAATGAATCCCAGGTTTATGTTCTTTATCATTGTTTTTCTAGAACATGCTAAACCGAGAAATGAATAGACATAAAACTATCTATCAAATCAACAGGAATACCATTATCAAATCATAACGAAATGACATTATTATGAAATTAATACCAATTATTTAATCCGATTCAAATATTTATTAATTTAGTTTCATTGGGATTCAAGGGGATAAATCATTCCATCCCTATTATTTCACATAAATAAATATAGATTAAATGAATCCCATACCTCAAAAGGTCTTCAATGTTCTTCTCTCCAGAATGGATCAATGTAACAAATGCCGATCACCTTTCGCGCAACAACTGCATCCACCCGAGGACTCTGCGACACCACCACAATAACAAAAACCAAGAGAAACTGCATTAGAACAATGTATATCAAGTTCCATAACATGTCAAGGAGTAATGGGTGGAAACATATCAAGGAATCCACAAAAAAAAGGTAGATCATACAATGGATGAAGAGACAAACGTCATTTCATGGTTTCCCCAAAATAGGGGATGTTCATGTAGTAAGGAAAATTATAAGGGAAATAAAACACATGTATTTTAGTTTGATCACACAACTCCAGGGTTTGGGTCAAATTATACCAAGGGAAAACAATATAGAAGAAAAAGTGTGGAAGATATCTCTACCTCTTGAAAATCTAAATGGAGTAGCAGTTTAGATACAATTTAGATTTTCCATTAAAGGAAAATCAGGTTAACAATATGTGTTTTGACCATGTAAGACACCCTGACCCTTAGTAAAATTTAAATAGGAGTTATGGGCCTTGAATCGATATTAAATCCCTTAAAATAAGGCTTTGAAAGCGTTTTATGTCAAAGACTTATGTCAAAAAGGTAAAATTGTAGGAAACTGGAAACATTATTCACAACCCACCGTTAGATGACTTACCGGTCCTGGAAACACTATTCTGACTCAGTGGTCCTAGAAACACTACTCACAACCTACTATTGGATGACTCATTGGTCTTGAATCACCGGTCCTAGAAACAATGTTCACAACCTACCAATGGATGACTCACCAGTCTTGGAAATAGTATTCACAACCTACTGTTGGATGACTCACTGATCCTGACTCACTTGTCCTAGAAACACTATTAAAAACCTACCATTGGACAACTCACCAGTCATGACTCATCGGTCCTAGAAAGACTATTCACAACTTTGTAAATTTTTGCAAAGTGTTTGAATGGGTCTCCTTATCCTCCCAGAACACCTAAAACACCTAATGTTCACAAAGTAATGGACTAAATAGGTCCAAGCCATTAAAAATAATAATAAATCTTATACAACAGTTATAACTTTATTATGAAAAAATAGGAATAGTAAGTAGAAGAATAATCAATTTTGAAGGATTCTGTATAGACAATTACCTCTTCTTTTGAAAACCTCCTTTAAATATTCTCTTAGGGACACTAGGGTTGGTATTTTGAGAAAACTATCACCTATGGGATGTGTATAGAGAAGTTGATAAGGTAAGTTGATAGGGGTTGGTTGAGAAATAATTATTAAAGTGGTGTGAGGAAGTGAGGGAGGAGGTTCTTTTTTATAAGAGAGGGGATGGACACTATTAAAATCATTTAAAATATTAAATTAATATAATTTATTTTTCGATTTCAAATAGATCCAAAGTGATTTAGTTAAAATATATGATGACTATGGAACCAATTACGATCAAAACCTTATTTTTAGACATGTTTAGGTCACAACATTACCCTTATATTTGGCATTTAAACCTTAGTTAAACCCTTTAACTTTTACCATGAAAACTTACCTTTTTATTCTTTCGGGTTAATATAGTTAATATATAAAATGAAAAAATAACCCAAAATGGATCATTGATGGCATATTTAACCTCATTATAGTTATTTATCCTAATTTTATATTTTTATTAATTTTATATCATTTAATAAGATATTATTTATTTTAAAGTATCATTTATATCAATTTTGATACTAATCATTATTCATCTTCTTAAAAATATCATAAAAATAAGGTAACTTTGATCCAAAAGTTCTAAAAGATCACTAAAATGTTTAATTTTTCTATAAAATTTGTGGATTTCATTAAATATTCCAAATTATATTTATTTTAGTATCAATTATTTGATATTTTCATTCATTAAACAATTACTACATCATTATTATGAAAGAAATTAATTAAATCATTTCTTATCTAAAAATTAAAAATAAATTATCATGATGAAGATAAATTTATTATATTTAAAATTACTATTTATAGTTTAATTTATCTTTTTTATTACTATGTATTAAAAAATGTAATACGTATTTAAAACATGAGTATGATATTTTTAACTTATAGTTAAATAAAATATTTTAAATGTCATATTCATAACCAAGTGGCTTAAAAAGATTATAATTTCAAACTAAAGTTGGTTTTTGTCAAAATACACTTATACAATTAAATTAGGACAATTGTTAGGGCCATTTTATAATATTTATAATATACTTTTTACTTTTAATTACGCAATTTACCATTAATTGTGGTAATAAAAAATATTATTAATGTTACTATTCATATTCCCAAAAATAAAATAAACCTATTCAAATAATTTGGACTAAATGATTCCAAATATGGAATCAATTTTTCAAAATTTATATCAAAGAAGTTTCAGTAATAAATTTTAAATTAATCCTATTGATTGGGTTAGAAAACTTGTTATTAATGTTTAAACATGAAAAATATAGAAATTTTTTAATATTTAAATTCAATGTACAATTGATGCCAACAAACTATATTGAATCAAATAATAAAAAACTAATCTAGTTATAATTTAAAACTAATAAAAAATATAATTAAATAGTATCAATTATTTCGATGAAAAAAGTTGTTTTCAATTAAAAATTAGTATTTTTCACTATTCATCAAAACATGAAACTTATCAAACAAATACCAAAAAATTAAGAAAAGTAAATGTTTATATTCATATTTAAAAGTAGAAATTTATTTTATTAAGTATTATATATAAAAGTTTTAAAAAATTTACTTAAAATAAGTTCTATAATAATAGGTGATAAAACCGTTTTATAGAAAAATATAAGTTTTTATGTGTAATATTGGGTTTGTATCTTATACTTATAAAATAAGTTGGATGAATTTAAAAAATATTTGATTTAATATATAACTTATATATATCATTAATATCATTTAATAATTATAATTAATTTTATTGATCAAGAAAAAACACTTTTGGTAGCATATAAAAATATTTCCTTTATATTTAATTTGAATATATTTTTATTTCTAATTAATTAGTAACCAATGAATTTATATTATATTAAAATATTTTCACATGTTAATACTATTCATAACCACTAATTTAATGAATAGATAATATTTTATTATATTAAATTATAATTTTTTAAGAATATACTGTTGTTTGGTAAAACTCTGTCTTGCATATAACACAAACTTTCAAGGAAAGTAACTCTTGTGCGTAACAAAAACTAACTCAGTGTTACGTTATTTACAAGGTATTGAATATATTAAATTTATTTTAAATGAGAAAATATTGTAAATTCTTTGGGTGCCACACTCTCCCCAACTTAATTATATTACATCCTTGCAATTTGAACTTGATATGATAAATCAAGAGCTTGATTTTTGAAAGTACAATTATTGAAGAACCCAAATCATAAAAACGGACAATAACACATATTCTTAATAAGATGAAAATGGAAATATAAATATCACCATAAAACCAAGCTTTCTAATAAGAAAACATTAGTGTCAAGGAGAGATACACACTAGGAGGAAAAGCATAAATATTTGTAGGGAGTGATTAATGTCATCAATCAAAAACAAGTGAATGATCCATGAAAATTTGAGGACCTCAAATCCATAAATAATTTATTATTTAAAATACCATCGACTCAATACAAATTAACATTTTTTATATTCTTTTTATATAGTGTAGGAATTATTTTAATTTATATAAATTTGAGCAGATATAATTACTTTATTTGTTTCTATAAATAGAATCTAATCATTTGTTTATGACCTGAACTATTTATACTTAATTTCATAGAAATCGTTTCATCATAGGGTGAAGTAATACATTAATCTCTAAATTTTTTCCAAACATCAACTTAAACCATTTCATAAGTAGTCAAATTTTACAAAATGAACTTATCATTAATCTTTCCATATCATGAAGCATCACTTATTTGTCACATTCAAAATATGTGAATACCTTTATCATGTATTCTCTTGAAACATGGTAATAAATTTAACTAGAATAAAACTTTATTGAAGACATTAATTATTCGTTATTCATTAAATATAACATAGATTATTTTATAAAATCCTTAAATCCAAAAATGCTTTAAACTCCATCAATGATGGAATAAACCACTTTTTCAACAAACCATTAATCAGTTCCAAGGTAGTCAGTATTATCCAATTTACTTTATCCAAAACAATAATCTATTTATTCTGAACACATTATCTTAGTATTAAGAACATATTAAGAGTTAGTTTTCCCTCAACCATATGTTTTCTAAAAATATTAACTTTCTACTAATTAAATTTTCTTGGTCGTTAGTACCATTGAACATACGATCTCAAATCCTTAATGAAATAGTATTGTAGTACAATCAAGACATATTCCATAATTCTTATAACTAGTAAATCATTTATAAAATACCCAAATGACATAATTCTTAAATCCCAAAAAAATCAGATTAATAATTCCTATTCTTCCATGGTAGTAGTAGAATTTGTACCACGATCGATTAGCCTCTTTCTGGGTACACTCCTATGATGCATGAGAAATTGATTTGCATAGTGTACTATCTCCTTATATTTTTAGCACTGTACATTACAAACCATTTTATTATCCTTGAAATACCATGAACGATGGCCTTTCTCTCAAAACTTTCTTAAAAATCCCATTCCTTTTAAGAAAGTACTGGGGTGATTATTTTAAAAATTATTATATGTGGAAAAATTATTCTTTCCATTTTATGTTTATCCATATTTTCACCAAATGTGTTATTATTTTCATGCTTCCCTCCAAGTCCATAATACTTGGAGTACTCTTTACCTATCCTATTATCACATAATAATATGTACTCATATGATGATAATGATTTGGAGACTATTTGCCTTCAAAATATTGGCTTAAGACCCTGAAATATAGTTTTTTATTACTCTTTGGTTCACATGAATCATTGAGATTCACATTCCTTAAACTAGGTTCCATTTATAAATGATGACATACACCAGGATAGATCATATCATAATGTATAATCCAAAAACAAGAAAAATAGTTACCATAAATTTAAAAATTTATGCATATCTAATCTCATAATAATAAATATGATTTCTTTGGGAAAATATTTACTTTTAAATATTTAAATAATGTATCATAATGAAAATTTAAATTATCCTAAGAATATACCCTAGGAGTGTCAAACCAGATGCACAGTAAGGCTCATTATTATATACCAGGTTGCTCTGAGTAAGGTCCGATGCAACTTGTAAGAGTTGTTTGTTCTAGGTAAATCTGTGCTATAACCATGTCCAATTGTAGTATTTAGATAGAGATATATTTCTAAGAATACCCACATAATGTACACCTTACCAAAATTTTAGGATGATCTTCTCTACTTATCCTCAAAGTCGATATTAGGGTTATCTTCCACAATCTATGTTTTTTAAATATAGTTTCCATGGTTGCTGTTAAACTTACAATGATACCAAAAATAATGTCCCAACCCCAAGAGAATTGATTCAGTGCCTTATTTTATTACATTGGAATAGATACAAGTGTTGAATCCCAAATGACTGACCAGTTTAGTAGTCTTAGAAAATTTATTTAATACATTAACCAGACATTATAATTTGAAATATAAAATACAACATGGATAATCTTTTGATAATTCAATTAACCTACTAGATTAACACTAAATATCAATCATAATACAAATATTAGAATCCTGAAAAAATAAAACATAAGAAATGGGTGATCTTAGATGCTCTATAAGGGTAAGCATACAATGAAATCTATTTTGAATAAATAATCATAAACCTTAAGGACAATTATATAACTAAAACACAAGTCCTTTAAATTTAATCCTGAGTATAATATAGAATGAATAAATAATACCATATAAAATAATCACATAATATAGAAAAATAACCATGGATATCTAATAGTCGAATAATCACCTGGAATATGAATAAATAATCTCCTAATAGGGGAATGCATAATATTGGACATCTTAAACATGTGGTTCAGTCTACAACTAAGACACCATAGATAAATGGGTGAAAACCCATATTAAGTTCTCTCATGGGGCCTACTGATTCATCAAGGGGCTATAACGAGCTCCACTCGTCACTTACTAGGTCCAATTCATTCGTCATATGCAAAGGGTGAAACATAACCAACATAAACATTCATAACAAAACTATCATATGAAATATTAAGACATTAACTATAAACCATGAATGGAATAAAAATAGAATATCCATAGTAAAACATATCATAAACCATTTAATATAATATTTTATATTTTATTATAATAAATAAACCTTAATTAAGCATAAAATCCAAAAAAGGATGTTGACATAAATGAAAATAATCTAATAAAATTATAAAAAATTTCTTGAGAGAAATTACTCTTCTTACTTTCAAATCATTTAAAATAAAAGAAATTATAAAAGAAAATATTTAATAGAAAATAACCGTGTAATATTGTATGGTAAGCATCAAAATTTTAAGGAATCATGGTGGCGGAAAAATCCACTCATGTTTCATGAGTTAAAAAACATTCATTTCGTCAAAAAATGCATAAAGGGCCTTGTTTGGAAAATGAAAAAAAGATTCCTTTAAAACCATTTTATAAAAATTAAAACCTGGATACAAATTACTTTAAGAATTTATAATATAATAATAAAAATATTTTTGTATATTATTTTTAAGAAACATGAACATGTATGATAAACATTTCTCAGTAGATACTTACATATAAAGAATTCTAAAAAAAATGAGATTAAAAAATTAACACTTATCTTGTAATTTCATTTAGTTGAGGTTGTGTTAACCTCATGTATAATTACTAAACCATGTTATTAAATTATAACCTAACTATATCCATATTTATGATATCATATACAATCTTATTATTTCATTTTGTTAATAATATATAATTATCACCATTATGTCGAGTGTTAACTGTTTCATTTTCTTATGTTTGTTTTATCGTGAAAGTCATTTTTATTATGAATAGGATATATTTTATTCATATAAAGAATGATATAATTTTCATAAATATTATATTAACTCATAATATACATTTTTATAATCATTCCTTAATGGTTAATGGGGAGAATTAATCTCATCACATTGTGGAGATGGTCGGCCGTATGTATGCATGAGCGACGATATCATTTTATTAATGGTAAAGTGGTAATGAATTGGATGGTCTATTAATTATTAATAATAAATATCATGTAATATTTATTATTTATATTCATTATATTCATCATTATACCCATCCAAAAAAGTGGTTATGAAAATAAAATTACACTATAGCGTGGAGATAGTAAGTCATAAGTACACACGCATGGTGATATTATGTTTCATAGGATGCATAAAAGGACGAATATGGTTTTACCAAAATAATAATAATATATCATAATATATATTATAAACTATTTATTATATTATTATGGGAAAAACATTGTAAAATGGATTAAAAGAGTAAACCATGTTGAAGGAGTCGGTAAATATGATTACCTCTTCTTTAGCAATCCTCCTTTGGGTATCCCCTTAGGGACACTAGGGTTAGTACTTTGAGAATACCATAACCTCTAGGATGTGTATAGGAAGGTTTATACAGAAAATATTTTGGATGTAGTTGTTAAATAAGCTTAAATGTTGTGTGAGGAAGTGATGGAGGAGGTGCCTTTTTATAAGAGAAGACTGGGGCACTCTTGGAATCCTTTAAAATATTAAATTAATATAAATTGATTTTCAATTTCAAAGATCTAAAAAGTGAATTATGTAGAAGATAATATTAGTATGGGTATAAATACTCTCAAACAATTATTTTTATACGTGTTTAGGTCACAATATTAACCTTATCTTTTGGATTTAACCCTTAGTTTAACCATTTAACTCTTTCCCTGGCAACTTGGATTTTTTACTCTTTAGGGTTAATATAGTAAAAATAAAATTCTAAATGAAAAAAAAATAGATCATTGATAAAATAATTAACCTTATTGTAGATATTTAGATGAATTTTATATTTTTATGAATTTAATTTCATTTAATAAAATATTATTTATTTTAAAGTATCATTTATGTCAATTTTGATACTATCCATATTTATATTTTTAAAATATATCATAAAAACATAATAACATTGAAAAAAATTATAATATATTAGGAAACATTATAAGTTATCTATAAAATTATTTTATTTCATAAATTATATCAAATCATATTTATTTTAAAATTTTCAATATAATTTATTTGATATTTCCATTTATTAAACAATTAATTCATCATTATTATGAAAGAATTTATTGAAATTTTTTCTTCATTGAAGTTAAAAATAAATTATAATGATTAATATAAATGTATTATCATTCAAATTAATATTTATAATGTAACTTATCTTCTCTATTACCATGTATTAAAATTTTAATAATTATTAAAAACATGAGTATGCCATTTTTAACTTATCTTTAAATAAAACATTACATATTCTATATTATTACAAAAGTGTCATAAAAATATTATAATTTCATTGTAAGGTTTATTTGGGTTGAAAAAAAATTATCCAATAAAATTTAGACAATTATTAGGGTAATTTTATAATATTTATAACATATTTTTTATGTTAAATTACAAATTTTACTCTTAAATGTGGTAATAAAAAATATTAATAATGTTATTATTAATACTCCCCAAAATAAAAGAAACCTATTTAAATAATTTTTTTCCAATGATTAAAACTATATAATTTTTCAAAATTCAAAATACTTAAGTTGTAATTAATTTAAAATTAATCTCGTTTATGAGGTGAGAAAACATGTCATTAAAGCTTAAACATGCAAAATATTTAAATGTTTATATATATATATATATTCATTTTAAAATTGATTCTAATGACCTATATTTAATTAAATGATAATAGAATAATATATTTATACTTTAAAACCAATCAAAAATATAATTTAACACTATAAATTATTTCAATGAATCTTTTTTCAATTAAAAATTATTATTTTTCACTATTTATCAAAGCATGAAAATTATAAAAAAATACCAAAAATTTAACCAACATGATTTTTTATATTAATATTTTATTTTTTTTAAAAATACAATATATAAAAGTGTTAAAAATTGGATTTAGAATAAGTTTCCATTAAAAGGTGGTAAAACAGTTTTAATAAAAAATATAGGGTTTTATGCGTAATAATCATTTTATTCTAGTCTTATTCTTATAAAATATATTGGATTTAAATAAAAAATATTTTATTGAATAGATAAAATATATATTTCGTTAATATATGTTACTAATTATAATTAATTGAATTTGTTAAGACAAAGAATCTTTGGGTGAAAAAAAATAAAAAAATTTCTTTATATTCAATTAGTTTATATTTTTGTTTCTAATAAATTAATAACAAATGAATTAATATTATATTTATATATTTTCATACGTTTGTTAATAATAGTTATAACCACTAATTGAACCTCTAGGTTACATCTTATTATATTAAATAATAATATTTTAATAATATACTATTTTTTTGGTAGAACTCGGTCTTGCATATAACACAAGTTATCAAGGAAAGTTTATCTTACATATAAAAAAAGATAAATCAGTGTTGCGTGCCTTATAATTTATATAATATAATAAAATTAAAAAAAAGAAAAAATATTGTAAATTCTTCGGGTGTCACATAATAAGGATAATGTTAATGAATATATATGTGATAAAAATGAAATAATAATTGTATTCCTGAAATATTTTTCACTCTTAAAAGATAATATATCATTTTGTTTCTTAGACTGAACAATGATTACATCGTTCATGTACGTGTGGAATACTTCTTCCACGAAGCGATGTGATTATTTTTCCATCACCAAATTAGATGAATTGTATGTATAAGTATATTTAATAAAATAATATTTTATCTAATATATTATTATCATTATGAAATTATGAAATAATAGATAACTTCTTTCTATAATGATCATTGAAAAATGGAAATGAAACTAATGTGAACGTATGACCTACCATCTCCATGATCATAATGTAGTTCAATTTTTATAACCATTTTTCATTCTTGGTTTTAAAATTATAATTACTGAATAAATATGATAATTATAAAATTATTATTAATATTCACTATACGTTTATATAATTACCTCTTTAACCATGATAAACACACAAAATCAATTCGAAAAGAGTGAAGTGAACATACCCAAACCACATAATGTAAACATAAGTGATTAAATATTCCAATATGTCATAAAAGACAAAATAAATGATTTAAGTATAAGGTATAAAACCAGTCAATGGATGATAATAAATAAAATAATTTATACAAGATTATTACAAAAGTGTTAAATGACATACAATAAAATTATTGACTCGAGGTTAGGGGTTTTTATCATCTCACTTTTATAACTTTGAGACATGCTATATTCACCAATTATTTATATTTTTTGGTAAATATAATACCAATTTTACATATTTTATTATGAATAAACCATATATATTTTTTATTTTAAGTTTCATTTTGAATTATTTCATCTAATTATCTTTGACTTGAAAGTTACGTAGTAGTAAATAATTTCATAAATTATTTTATTTTAATTGGGTTATATTACTTCTTAATTGTATTTTATGTTCTATTATTATGTTTGTAATGAAATTTAATTATATTATTCAATATTTACAATTTTTTATGTTTATTTATATTTGATAAACATAATCGGTTCATTAATGTGATTCTCAAATTCAGTGGTATGATTTTATGTAAGGGTTATTCTTCTCAAATTATATTTCTTTGGGGCATACAATTATGATATGTACCTATATTAATCATTGATTTGTATATACTTCCATTTTACATGTTATATAATTAAGTCATTTTTTTAATTTTATCTAAAGTATCATCTAATGTTATTCATTCATGAGTTTTACAATTGATGATTTACTAATGTGGAAAAGGCTTTATGTTAAAATATCTTTTCCTTTGGGATTGTTTATATTCAATTTTCTTTTTTACTAAATAATGTGATATTATTTTATTAAACCAAATATATTTTATTATAATTTGGTTAGAAATTTGGTTTTCATGTTTGATTTATATTTTATCCATTATTTAGTAATGAAACATTGAGAAATTATTTTGGATACGATACCGATCTTGTATTTTATTTTAGAGTAGTGATCTTTCTCTTCCATAACCATGTTTTTAAATGGTTTAGAAAACTGACATTTCATAAAAATAATTTTTTTAAAAAATCCATTTTACATTATATTTTACCTTATTTTAAAATTTTTAAATGTAAATTCATTAATATTTCTCAAATGGTTCACTTTGACTCCTTTTTCAAAATGTTACGAAAATAATATTTTTTTGACATTTATGACATCAATTGATTTTCACAGCATCATGTGATTTTTTTAAATAAATTTTAATTTAAATTTATCATAGGTTATTTTCAAAGTAATTTATTTTCCCAATATTTTTTGATTTTTTATTTTGTAAATGTGATTTTAAAAATGAAAATATATTTTCTTGAAAAATTTGTTTAACAATATTTTTTTTGGTATTTTACATTCATAAACATTAACAAACTTTATTTATACATAGAATACAATGGTGATATTTTGTAATGATACCATCATAATTATTTATCTATATGTATTATGATTTTTTCAAGGATATTTTTATAGAAACCATTTCTTTTCCCTGAGTTATTCATGTTTTAAATATATTTCATTTCCCCAGGTTAATTATGTTTTGAATAAATTTATATGGAAAGAATTTACTCTCCATGGGTTAACAATGTTTCAAATAAGTTTTTATGAAACCCATTTCTTTCCACAAGTTAACAATGTTTTAAATAGATTGTTATAAAACCCGTTTATTTTCTACATGTTAATCACATTTCAAATATATTCTCACAGAACCAATTTATTTTCTATATGTTAATAAATTTACAAAATAAAAAAATATGTTTATGATTTTTATGATAAAATTAATTCTCTATGTATCTTATTCATGTTGTGCCTCTTGGACATTATATACGATGGGTGTTCCCATATAGCGCTGGGTGAGACCGATATAGCTTATACAATGGGTGTTCCCAGATAGTACTCCATGGAATTGTGTTCTGATTTTATTAACTAAATAATTATATTGGAATTATAAAATATGTTTATTCCATTTTTAAGTGTTTTTAATTTTTATATTTAAATGATATCCCAAGATAACAATACATTTTTATTATTCTTACTATGAGTTATAAATGTTTCATTTGATTAATAAGTATATCATATGGCTCATGATTTTTGATTGTGATGAGTATTTCCTTTTATATGTACTTATGAAATGTTTTCATGTTTTATGATCTACAAATTTATGTATATGAATATTATTTTGTTATGATCATAATCTTTGATTATGTCATCTTACCCTTATTCCATCCTTATGCTCACAAATGATATTTATTTGATAAAGATTATATATACCCTTACTGAGAATTTGATCTCTTTACCCCGGTTATCAATAATGAAGTTGAATATATAATGTTTAGAAGTTATTGATATGGATAATTTTTATGACCAAATATAGAATATGAAAAGTTATGTATAGTCTAAAAGATAATCTATTTAATTATTGAGTACTATTTATGTTAGAGTTTTTCTTAATTCTATAAATATCTTAACCATAATAGTCCTTTAGAATTTATGTGACCCAATATTTTCATTTTTATTTTTTATGTTTTGGATGGTGAAATTTGGGTAACCTTCATTGGTATAAAATATGAAAATTTAAAGTTCATATTTTCTATACTGGATATGGGAGTGTGGGTTTTGGGTTATTATACTTAGTATCAAAGGAATGTTTTAGATAAATTTAAAGATTATGATGTTCTAATGTGGGGCTGTATAATGAGTTATAGATACCATATTATGTCTATAATATTAAGGATGATCATAATTTCAATGTCTTAGATACCCCTTTAAGGTTCTAAGTGGTGAAATCATAGTGTGATTAATGACATTGTAGGAGAAATTTTATTAGGTTAATTCATATGTAATGATTTGGTTTAATAATAAATATGAATTTTCATATTATGTACATAGGTTTTAAGGTATTTATAACCCTTATGGTTTATATGATATTTTATATTGAGTTAATTATTGGAACAAAAGTTTTATTGTATAGATAACCATGAAATTGAAAAGTTAGTTGGTGATGAAGTGATTATTTTTGTAACACCCCAACCCCTCTAGACTGGATCCAGTGCATTTGTAACGCCCTGACCCTAGTTACCCAGAGTCGGTGCATTATTACATAACATTGTCATGATCATAGAAGATCAAGTCTCGAATGACCAATTAGTTTAGTAGCCTTGGAATCACTAGAAACATTCATAAATGTTACATTACATAATAAAGTGAAAACTACAACAACATCTTGTCTCCACACTCATATCCCCTTATACTATCCCTGCAGGTCATTCATAAAATACTTCTTCACATCCTGGGAAAAATAAAACATAGAAATGGGTGAGCTCAAATGCCTAGTAAGGATAAAAATATAGTAGAATATTTCATAAATAAGAATAAATATTTAAGGCAATGTATAACTAAAACAAAATCATTTTAAACTTGAACATCAGCATAACATATCAAAAATAAAATAAAATAATTCCATTTACTTATTCACATGGATTTTATACTAGTCGAATAATCACATGCAATATCAATAACCACTTTCATAATGATAAAATGCATAATGCCAGACTATCATAACCACATAGTCAAGGCCTTGTGCCAAGACTACAAATAAGATTTTATTAAGGCCTTGTGTCAAGACACCTGTTTGTCTCATGAGACCTACCGATGCATCGAGGAGCTATAGCGGGCTCCACCCATCACTTATTAAGTCCAATTCATTCCTCATATGAACAGGTTTAAACAAAACATAAACATTCGTATTAAAACTAGCATACGAAATGTAAATACTTTCTCCATAAACCATGAATGGTATAAAAATAACACATCCACTATCAAAAATATCAAAAAAACTTTAATACAATATGGAAGTTTTGTATCATAATAAATCAACTTCAACTAATCTTAAAATCCATGAAATCAAAACTATTAGAGAGAAATATCTTTTTTTTTGAAATCATTTAAAAGTCACAATATTATAAAATAAAACATTTACATTGAAAATATTCTTATAATCTTGTAAGGTAAGCTTAAATTTTTTTATAACAGCGGAAAATAGCTGCACCCGCCGTATAAGTTAAAAAATATATTCTTACCGTAATTTTGTCGAAAAGGTTAAAAAGGACCTTGTTTGGAAAACGACAGAAAGATTCCTTTCAAACCATTTTATAAAAAGTCAAACAAGGGTATAAATTACATTAACCCATAGTTAAGTAAATAGTAAAAATGTTTTGAAATACATTTTTAAGAAACATGGATGTGGATGATAAAGAGGTCCCAGTCGATAATTATGTACAAACAATCTCGGATAATGAAGAGACTGTGAAATAAACCCTTACCTTGTACTTTTCCTTGGTTGAGGGTAGGTTAAACTCCTATATAATGGTTAAATAATTTTTATTAAATTATACAAGAATCATATACATTAATATGATATCATATATGATCTTTTAACATTTCATTGTTAATAATATCTTAGTATTATCATCTTTTCGGGTGTTAACTTACTTGTTTTCTTTTATATGTTTTGTTACAAAAGACGTGTTGGTTATGGATAGGTTGTATCTTATTCATATCCAGAATGATATTAAATCCTTAAAAATTATTTTTAATCATCAAATGAAAATTAGTCTTGAATGGATACGATGGGGAATGAATCTCATCGCGTTCGTGGAGATGATAGTCCGTACGCACGCACGAGCGCCAATATCATTATTTTGATATTAAAATAATATATAATTGGACGGTATATCATATATAAATAATCATTATCATGTTATATTTATTATTTACATGAATTAAACATCATTATTATACCCATCCAAATAATAATTTATTGAATAACAATTACACCACGACGTGGAGACGGTAAGCCGTACGTACGCACATATGGGGACATGTCATTAAAGGGATGGATAGAATAATGAATTTGGTTGTTCCATATTGATAATAACATCTCAGTTTATCTAAGATACTGAATTTTTTATTTTAGAATGGAAATAACAAATAAAGAAGTGGATGAATAAAGGAACATGAAAGAGGGTGGCGAAAACATTACCTCTTCCTTGGGTTCTTCCTATTGATTTGATCAAAAGGGATCCTTAGGTTGGATTTTTGACTAAAGGAAGGAATCTAAGATTTACGGGGTATATTTTGGAGCATATTTGGGTAGAGGTTGGTCCAACAAAAAGGCTTTTAAGTTATGAATAATTGGTTAGAAGTGGTGTCCTTTTATAAGGGGGAGGAGGGGCTCTTTAGAAAAAACTTAAAGTATTAATTTATAATAAATTCATATTTAGTTTTTAATGGCTCCAAAGAATATTATTCAATGTATAAGGTGGGTATGGGTAGAAATAATTTCAACCAATAGATTTTATACAGTTTTGGGTCACTATATTAACCTTATCTTTTAGTTTTAACTCTTAGTTAATTAGTTTGACATTAACCATGTCACTTTGTTTTTATATATTATATAGTTAATAAAATTACTATATACATCCAAGAAACCCCCAAGTGGTCCATTAATAATACATCTACCATTATATAAGTCCTTTTTCCGAACCTTATAATTTTAAGAATATAATATCAATTTTTAATATAATATTTGTTTTAAAAACTCATTTATGTCAATTTTGACACTATTTAATAATTGATTTTTGATAAAGTCTTAAAAACATTATTAATTCGTATAAAATTAATTTAAGAAATAATAACATGTAATATTAACCAATAAAATTCATGTATGTCATCAAAAATTTCAAATTATATTTATTTTAACTTTTATAATACCAATTATTTTATTCTTTTATTATTAAAGAAAATACTACATCATTATTGTGTCATTAATAAATTTAATTATTAAATGTCTAAAAATTATAAATAAAATACAATTATTTAGGAAATTTTATTATCTTTATAATGAATATTTATAGTCAAAAATATAACATATATAACCCAATGTAGAAAATTGTTTTTCTAAAATATATATGCTTATGTCATTTTTGTATTTACTTTAACTTAATTAATATAAAGTGTCATTATCACTTACAAGTGGATCCATGGGGTCCCAAAAATCGACCCAAATATACCCATGGTCGGAAATATATCAACCAATAGTTTTATGACACATTTTAGGGTAATTAATTATTATTATAATATTATTTTTTACCCTTATTTACCGGATTTACCCTTTAACCATGGTAAATAAAATATTTACCGAAGTAATTATTCAAAATGTCTTAAAATAAAAGTTTCCTATTTACACATTCTGGACCTCCGGATTCTAAATACGGAATCCATTTTTCTAAATTCAAAACACAGAAGTGGCATAAATTAATTTAAAATTAATTCCCACTGTCAAAACAAAAAGCGTGGTTTTAAGAAATAATAACTATCAAAAGATTGCCACTTGTTTCTGTCCAGTTTAAATGTGAAATTATGTCCAATGACCAAAATTGTATTAAATGTTAAAAAAATATTCTAAATATACTTTTAAACCACTCAAATTCATAATTTATCACTATTAATTATCTTGATTAAAAAAGTTGTTTTTAATTAAAATTTAGTGATTTTCACTATTCATCAATAATTGAAAGTTATCCAAAAAGTACAAAAAATTCACCCTAAGATAATTTCGATATTACGGATCCAAAAATGAAGTCCATTTTTAAATATAAATTGTATAAAATTATAAAAATTCGGTATTGTTATTCATAATGGCTAGTTTGATTGGTTGTGGTGTGTTAGAACTCGAAGTTGCATACAACACACACTACTATTTTATTCAAAGAGAAGAATACCGTGGAAGCTTGGGGTGTTACATTATCCTCTCCTTCAAATAATTTCGTCCTCAAAATTTCTAGAATACTACCGCATGAAAAGACTTGGGTGGTTCTTCATCATAAGTTCCTCGGGTTCCCACGTTGCCTCTTCCATCTTATGGTTTCTCCATTAAACTTTTACCAGACGAGTCGTCTAGTTTCTCAGTACTTGTTCTCTCGTATCAAGAATCTTGACAGGCTCTTCGCAATAAGAGAGATCAGGTTCCAGTTCTAATTCCTCATAGGTGAGTACATGCATTGGGTCAGGCATGTATTTCTTTAACAGTGATACGTGGAACACATCGTGAACGTTGGAGAGACTTAGTGGCATTTCCAAACAGTAAGCTACAACCCCAATTCGTTCTAGAATTTCGAAAGGTCCGATGTACTTTGGAATAAATTTAACTTTCTTACTGAAACGTATAACTCCCTTCCATGGAGATTCCTTCATGAAAACATGATCTCCTACCTTAAATTTCAAATCCTTCCTTAGGTTATCGGCATAGCTCTTCTGCCTAATTTGAGATGCTTTGATGTGGTTTTGGATTACCTTAACATTTTCTATCACTTCCTCCACTAGTTCTGGGCCTACAAGTTTTCTTTCACCAACATCATCCCAACAGGTTGGTGTGCAACATCTCTTTCTGTATAACGCTTCATATGGTGCCATCTCAATACTTGAATGGAAGCTATTGTTATAGGAAAATTCCACCAGAGGTAAAAATTGATCCCACATACCTTGAAAGTCAAGTGAGCATGATCTCAACATGTCTTCTAAGGTTTGAATAGTCCGTTCTGATTGTACATCTATTTGAGGGTGGTAGGAAATGCTCAAACGAAGTTCAATATCCAAGGCCTTCTGAAGTCTCTTCATGAATTTGAAGTAAAACGGGATCCCGATCAGAAACAATCGATAGGGGTACTCCATGAAGTCTCACAACTTCATTAATATATAATCTTTCTAGTCGTTCAAGTGGTAGATCTTCTCTTATAGTAAGAAACTGTGCTGACTTGGTAAGACGATCAATAATGACCCATATTGCATCATTCTTTCTAGGAGTCTTTGGTATCCCCATGACAAAGCCCATTGTAATATTATCCCATTTCCACTCAGGTATGGGAAGAGGATGCAATACTCCACCAGGATGTTGCCTTCCAGCTTTCACTTGTTGACAAACCATACATCTTGACACAAAATTAGCAATCTCCCTCTTCATGTTGTCCCACCAAAAATTTTCCTTCAAATATATATACATTTTGGTGCTCCTAGGGTGTATAGAGAAATTTGAACTATGAGAATCGTCCAACAATTCCCTTTTTAGATTAGGTATATTGGAAACACAAAGTCTCTTCCCAAATTTCAAAATTACATCTTCATACACAAAGTCTCTCAATCTCCCATCATTCACAGATTTAATCTTCTTTTGAAACTCGTCATCACCGGTCTAATAACTCTTCATCCTTTCTAGTAAATATGGTTTGACAACCATTTAAGAAAGTATCGATGTTTCACCTTCTATGGTAATTCCCATATCCATCTTCACTAGATCCATGAAAATAGGATCCCTTTCAATTCTTATCATGTTAAAAAAACCATGATCTTTTCTGATCAAATCATCTTCCACCTTATTTGCCTTCCCCGGGTGGTAGTGTATCGTGAAATCATAATCCTTGAGTAGTTCAATCCATCTTTTTTGCCTCATTTTGAGTTATTTCTATGAGAAAATATACTTCAAACTATTTTGATCAGTATAAATATCACATTTTACACCATAGAGATAGTGTATCCAAATATTCAAAGCAAAGACTACTGCTTCTAACTCAAGATCATGCGTAGTATAGTTTTTCTCATGAATTTTTCGCTTTTGTGATGCATAGGAAATAACCCTATCATTCTGCATATGAACACACCCAAGTCCTTTCTTCGATGCATCACTATAAATAACGAACCCAACATTCCCCAATAGTAGAGTCAACATAAGTGCATTGACTAATATTCTCTTCAATTATTCAAAACATTTCTTCACACTCTTTTGTCCAAAAAAATTTAACCCCTTTATGTGTGAGCTTTGTTAATGGGTTAGCCAATCGAGCTAAATTATGGACGAATCATTGATAATAACCTGTTAAACCAATAAAACAGCGTACCTCGGTTATACTCGTTGGTGCTGGCCATTCTTGGATTTCTGTTGTCTTAGAAGGATCAACAAAGATTCTATCCTTAGAGACAATATGTCCAAAAAAAGAGATCTCCTGAAGCCAGAATTCATACTTTCTAAACTTCCCATATAATTCATGTATTCTAAGAGTCTTTAGGATAATGCACAAGTGATTTTCGTGATATTCATAGCTTTTGGAATATACCAAGATATAATCAATAAATACCACTACAAAATCATCAAGGTATTTCTTGAAAACTCTGTTAATTAGATCCATGAATACAGAGGATGCATTAGTCAATCTAAAAGGCATTATTATAAACTCGTAATGCCCGTACCTGGTTCAAAATGCTGTCTTCAGAATGTATTACTTCTTCACACACAACTGATGGTATCCAGATCAAAGGTCAATCTTTGAAAAGTTTTAAGCTCCATGAATTTGGTCAAATAAATCATCAATTCAAGGTAGGGAATACTTGGTCTTTATTGTTATAGCATTGATTTCCCTGTAGTCGATACATAAGCTCATAGATCCATCTTCTTCTTAACAAAAAGGATAGGGGATCCCCATAGAGAAACACTAGGGAGAATAAATCTATTATTAATCAATTCCTCTAGTTGTTTCTTTAGTTCAACTAATTCCACAGTGGCCATTCTATAAGGGGTCTTCAATATAGGCCTTGAACCAGGAATTAAATCATTGGAAAACTCAATTTCTCATTCTGGAGGATGTCCAGGTAAATCTTCTGAAAACACATCAAAAAATTCTCTCACAATAGGTACATCCTCTGTTTGAACATTTATTTCCTCACCCATAGTCATTCTATTCTCTTCCTCTCCAATAATTGAATTTAGTTGAGCTACTGTGGGTGTATTTAGATAAGAACTAGGTGGTAACGATTCTGCTCTAAAGATAAGGTGTTCCTTATAATCATCATCAAAAATCATAACCTCCTTCTTCTTAAAATAAATATTCACATCATGGTCCGAAAGATAATCCATACCAAGGATTATATCAAATTAAATCATGGGTATGATGATGAGATCAGCAGATAAAGAACATTTATGTGCTCTAATGGGGACTGATTCACAAAACTTTGTTGCAATGATACTTCCCTTATGAGTTTTGAATGACAATTCCCTTGTCAAATAAAATTTGAAATATCTAATTTTCTTAGAAAATTGGGAAGATATTAACCAAGGAGATGATCCAGAATCAAATAAAGCATTGACTAAACTTCAGGAAACCATTAAATTATCTACCACCATGTCTTTATGAGCTTCTACTTCAGCAGTAGTAATAACATAATATTGGCCTTGATCCCTTAAACTTTTATGAGGTAAGTTCCCCTAACACTTAGGACATTCATTTACATATTGTCCCATCTCCCTGAAATTGTAGCATTGAACATTGGTAGCTTCCTTTTCCCCCTTACAATCACAAGCTAGGTGGCCCTTTTCACCATACTTGTAACATACTCCCATTCCCTTCAAACAAGTACATGTGTGTTTCTTTCCACATTTACTACAGGATGGATATTAAAATTTTCCCTTCTTCCCCTTATTTCCATTTCTAGAGTGATCAGCAGATTTCATCTTCTCTTGATTTGCTTTAAAGTCATAAGACTTAGAGAATTCTTTTTCTGTCTTGATAGCGCATGAGACAATATCTTCGTACAACGAGAAGGTTTGTTAGACTAATTCTCGATGGAGAAACTATTTTAACCCATCAAAGAAATGATCAATCTTACTTCTCGGGTTATTTATATAATTTACAACATACCTCGCTAACCTTGTAAAGTTAGCTTCATACTTTGCGATATTCTCATCCTCCTTTTGTCTAAGACTCAGAAATTGCCTTTCCATATTTGCTCGATGGTCACGAGGAAAGTATTTTTCTAAGAAAATCCCTTTGAACTCCCTCTATTCCATATTTTATACTTCATCATCTTCCTTCATGTTTTGAATCAATGAACACCATTTATCATCATCTCTAGTGAGGCGGTAAACTTCCATGATAACTTTTTCCCTTTCACTACTCACCAAGGCATGAAATATTTTCTATAAGGAATTTATCCATTGCTCAGCTACTAAGGGATTTGTGATTCCATTGAATATCAGTGGTTGTTGCCTCATGAAGTGATCTAACATTGATCCTCCATGCTGTGGATCAGGGTGCTCCATACGGGTAAGTTTATTATTCATAACCTGAGTGAGTTGTCCTAGTACGACGATTAGTTGATCAGCACTAGTTGCATCACTATCTCCACTATAATTATCTTGAGTAGGAGGGAAATTCCTACATGGAGTGTGTGCATTGATACGATTTCCATTTCTTCCACTAGGCACCATTTCTAAGCAATGGTGTACACTAGATTAGTTTATGAATCACAATACATAAATCCAACTTGTAAAACACTTAACATAAATTGAACAATTTATGGATATAATCCATAATCATAAAAATGTTTTATTTGAGGAAGTATATACTAATAAACCCTTCATAATGGTTTGTAAATAAAATGATAATTATCCTAATAATATCCCCCGGGAGTGTCGTAACCAAGAGTGCAGCAAGGCCCGTTGTCGTGCAAAAGTTCCCGTTTGAGTCTAGCTCAAAGTGGTGTTTTCTAGTTTTACCCCTAGGTACATCTGTGCCAGATCCGCCTCTACCTACTCGTATCTGGACATGGATGTATTTCTTGGAAAACTCACAAAATCTCTACAATACCAAAATTCTAGGAAGTTATTTTATACTAATCCTCAAAGTCTATCTTAGGTCTATGTGCTCTAATCAGAGTTTATCTAAATCTAGCTTCCAAGGTTTGTACTAAACTTCCTCTGATACCAACTGTAATGCCCCGACCCCAGTTACCTAGAGTCAATGCATTATCACATAACATTTTCATGATCACAAAAGATCAAGTCTCGAAAGACCAATTAGTTTAGTAGCTTTGGAATCACTAGATACATTCATAAAGTTTACATTACATAATAAAGTGAAAACTACAACAACATCTTGTCTCCACACTCATATCCCGTTATACTATCGCAGCAGTTCATTCATAAAATACTTCTTCACATCCTAGAAAAAATAAAACATATAAATTGGTGAGCTAAAATTCCCAATAAGTATAACAATATAGTGGAAAATTTCATAAATAAGCATAAAAATTTAAGGCAATGTATAAATAAAATAAAAGCCTTTTAAACTTGAACTTCAACATAACATGGAAAAAATAAAATAAAATAATTCCATTTAATTATTCACATGGATATTCTACTAGTCGAATAATCACATGCAATATCAATAACCATTTTAATAATGATGGAATGCATAATGCCAGACTATCATAACCAAATAGTCAAGGCCTTGTGCCAACACTACAAATAATATTTTTTCAAGGCCTTGTACCGAGACACTAATTTGTCTCATGAGACCTACCGACGCATTGAGGAGCTATAGCGGGCTCCACCTGTCACTTATTAATTCCAATGCATTCCTCATATGAACATGTTTAAATAAAACATAAAAATTTGTATTAAAACAAGCATACGAAATGTCAATACTTTCTCCATAAACCATGAATGGTATTAAAATAACACATCCACTATAAAACATATCACAAAACCTTCAATACAATATGGAAGTTTTGTATCATAATAAATCAACTTTAAATAAGCTTAAATTCCCTGAAATCCAAACTATGAGAGAGAAATGTCTCTTTTTTTTGGAAATCATTTAAAACTCACATAATTATAAAATTAAACATTTACATTGAAAATATTATTATAAGATTTTAAGGGAAGCTTCAATTATTTTATAATAGAAGAAAATATCTGCACCCACCGTATAAGTTAAAAAAGACATTCTTACCATAATTTTGTCGAAAAGGTTAAAAAGGACCTTGTTTGGAAAATGATGGAAAAATTCCATTCAAACCATTTTATAAAAAGTCAAACAAGGGTATAAAAGACATTAAACCATAGTCAAGTAAATAGTAAAAATGTTTTGATATACATTTTTAAGAAACATGGATGTGGATGATAAATAGGTCTCCGTCAATAATTACGTATAAACAATCTCGGATAATGAAGAGATTGTGAAATAAACCCTTAACTTGTAATTTTCCTTGGTTGAGGGTAGGTTAACCTCTGGTATAATGGTGAAATAATTTTTATTAAATTATTCAAGAATCATATGCATTAATATGATATCATATATGATCTTTTAACATTTCTTTGTTAATAATATCTTAGTATTATCGTCTTTTTGGGTGTTAACTTACTCGTTTGCTTTTATATGTTTTGTTACATAAGACGTGTTTTTAATGGATATTTTGTATCTTATTCATATCCATAATTATATAAAATCCTTAAACATTATTTTTAATCATAAAATAAAAATTATTCTTGAATGGATATGATGGGGAATGAATCTCATCGCGTTCGTGGAGACGGTAGTCCGTACGTACGCACGAGAAACAATATCATTATTTTGATATTAAAATAATATATAATTGGATGGTATATCATATATAAAGAATAATTATCATGTTATATTTATTATTTACATGAATTACACATCATTATTATACCCATCCAAATAATAATTTATTGAATAACAATTACACCACAATGTGGAGACGGTAAGTCGTACGTACGCACGTATGGTGACATGTCATTCAAGGGATGGATAGAATAATGAATTTGGTTGTTCCATATTTATAATAACATCTCATTATATAGAATATACTGAATTTATTATTTTATAATGGAAATAACAAATAAATAAGTGGAATAAGAAAAGAACTTGAAAGAGGGTGGTGAAAACATTACCTCTTCCTCGGGTTCTTCCTTTTGATTTGATCAAAAGGGATCCGTAGGTTGGATTTCTGACTAAATTAAGGCATATAGGATTAAGGGTGATAGTTTAGAGGGTATTTAGGTAGAGTTTGGCCGAACAAAAAGGATTTGAAGGTATGAATAATTTGTTAGAAGTGGTGTCCTTTTATAAGGGGGAGGAGGGGCTCTTTAGAAAAAACTTAAAGTATTAATTTAAAATAAATTCATATTCAGTTTATAATGGCTCCAATGTCTATTATTCAAAGTCTATGGTGGGTATGGGTATTAATCCTTTCAACCAATAGATTTTATATAGGTTTTTGTCACTATATTAACCTTATCTTTTAGTTTTAAATCTTAGATAATTAGTTTGACATTTACCATGTAACTTTGTATTTTTATATTATATAGTTAATAAACTTAATATATACATCCAAGAGACCCCAAAGTGGTCCATTAATAACACACCTACCATTATATAAGTCCCTTTTCGGATCATTAGAATTTTAGGAATAGAATATCAATTATTAATATATTTTTTTAAAAAACTCATTTATGTCAATTTTGACACTATTCAATAATTGATTTTTATTAAAGTATTAGAAACATTATTAATTATAATAAAATTAATTTAAGAAATACTATAATGTAATATTAACCAATAAAATTCATGTATTCTATTAAAACTTTGAAATTATATTTATTTTAACTTTTATAATACCAATTATTTGATTCTTTTATTATTAAGGAAAATACTACAGCATTATTGTGTCATAAATAATTTTAATTATTAAATGTTTAAAAATTATAAATAAAATAAAATTATGTAAGAAATATTTTTATATTTCTAATGAATATTTATAGTTTAAAATGTAACATATATAACCCTATGTAAATTTTTTTTACTAAAAGATATATTCTTATGTCATTTTTGTATTTACTTTAACTTAATTAATATAAAGTGTCATTATCACTTACAAGTGGATCCATGGGGTCCCAAAATCGACCCAAATATTCCCATGGTAGGAAAGGTATCAATCAATAGGGTTAGGATACGTTTTAGGGTAATTTATTAGTATTATAATATTATTTTTACCCTTATTTACCGGATTTACCCTTTAACCATGGTAAATAAAATATTTACCAAAGTAATTATTCAAAATGTCTAAAAATAAAAGTTATCTATTTACAAAATTTGGACCTCATTATTCTAAATATGTAATCCACTTTTATAAATTCAAAACATAGAAGTGTCAGAAATTAATTTAAAATTAATTCCTGCTGTCAAAACAAAAAGCGCATTTTTAAGAAATAATAACTATCAAAAGATTGACACTTGTTCATGTCCAGTTTAAATGTGAAATTATGTCCAATGACAAAAAATGTTTTAAATGGTAAAAAATATATTCTAAATATACTTTAAAACCACTAAAATTCATAATTTATCAGTATTAATTATCTTGATTAAAAAAGTTGTTTTTAATTAAAATTTAGTGATTTTCACTATTCATCAAAAATTGAAAGTTATCCGAAAAGTAAAAAAAAATCACCCTAAGATAATTTCTATATTAATAATCCAAAAATGAAGTCCATTTTTAAAGATAAAATGTATAAAATTTCAAAAAGTGGGTACTACTATTTATAACAGCTAGTTTGATTGGTTGTGGTGTGTTAGAAATCAAAGTTGCGTTCAACACACGCTACTGTATTATTCGAAGAGAAGCATACCATGGAATCTTGGGGTGTTACAACATTACTTGTTATATTGGAATGGTTATATGGAATGAAAATCCAAAAGGAACGATAATTTTAGTAGTCTTGAAGAAACTGGATACATAAATGTAACTCCAATTACATTGGAAAATGTTGCAAAATAAAATACATAACAAAAACTAAAAATTGCATCCACATGAACTCAATAAATGATCTCTTCATCACCTTTTGAAGGTAAATAATGAAATGGGTGAGCTGAAATTCTCACTAAGGGTTAAAAATGGTGGAATAATGAATCAATAATAACTGAATTGTAAACAATTTTACATAATCAACATGGCATGGTGAATAAATGAAAAACACACGCCATTAATAAACTAAGAATGAAACTGCATCCATAGATTCTGACACAGTGAAAACCTCATGGATAGTAACAAATGATAATGAATAAAGGGAATTATTATTAACTATACATCATGTATCTGGAACATGATACCATAATACCACTAAAACAGTTTATTTCTATGGGTAGAAACCCGTCTGATTTTTGGAAACAAACTCCAAGGGTTTGTAACCAACTGATTTGTCTCATGAGACCTACCAATGCATCGAGGGGATATAGTGGGCCTCACACAACACATAATGTCCAAATAATTCTTTATACATTGATTCAATACAAGATCATTATTCCTTTTCAGTATCTGTATAGTGTAGGGTCTATATATTCATCAATATTTCCATAGCTAAAATAACTTTCCAAATAAACACCGTATGTAAAATGGTATACAGTTTAGACAACACAAATATACATGATATGAGATTATGGATATTTAAGATAAATAAAATTTAAAATTAAAATTGATATCAAATGGGAAGTAGGCATACCACATAAGAATGATTAGGTGTATAGTACAAAGTTAGTCACAATAAAATAGTAGTTGAGACAAAGTCTCTTACCACAATGTAATTAGTTGAATCATATGACCATAACTTAATAAACATAAAATGAGTCATTTAATACCATGAATATAAATAAAATAATGTTATTATATATCAAATGGAAGTATAGATATACCAAATATAAGAAATAATTGGCAAACAATGGAAATATCACAGAAATGAAAGTGATATGAGAAACCCCTTACCTTTTGCTCAAGTGTGTTCTTAATTTGTTTTAATGACATGAATAATCAAATTTATATTCATTAATTAATAATTCCATAACCTCCTATACATGTAATTGATTTATTATAACCTTATTATGTTCAGTCATGGTCCTTTTAATGGGTTTAAGAGGTTTAATTTTATTGTTTTGTAAGCATTTTCTTCCATGGTTTTCATGATTCGTTTACTTGATCTCATGAATGGAAGTTCGTTTGAAATGTAGTTAAACATACAGAATTTATAATATATATTATTTTTGACATTGAATAGATATAAATTATCTTATAATTATTCTGGGATATATTCTTGAGGATGAATCATTAATTAAAAGTTATTGACAAATGCTTGGATTAAGCTTGGCGGTTTTGCGACCAGTTAACTTGTTTTGTGTTATTATTCCATATTATGAGTGTGTAGGGATTACATAACATTAATTAGATGAAATAAATATATTATGATTTGTTTCAACCATAAAAATGGTATCATGAACATAATTGGACATGGTAATGAAAATTGAGAAACCGTCGTCCTTGAGTGTGATAAATTAACACATCTCGGACGATGTTTTCATTTTTAGTATAAGAGGTGGGGGAAAAGAGATGATGATGAAATATTCCATTAGCATAATATAATTACATTTCATGTAAGGTAATGTAATTATCATATAATTTTGATGAATTGAGGTTAGGAAATAAGTATAAAAGAAAGGAACTCAAAATAAGAGAATAATTGAGAAATCTCTTACGAAAATTCAGAAGCCTAACGACGTCTCCTAAAATTTCATAAAATAGTTTGATGAGATAAAGGGGATATTTCATCACTAAAAAATAATATGGGAATTATGGGTAACATGTAATGACATATCCAAACATAGTATAATTAAAAATAAAAGAGAAAACATAAATGAAATATTTAAGAAAAGAGAAGGGTGGTCGATTCTCTTACCTTGTAGAGTAACTCCTAAAAGTTGATGGTTGGGACCTTGGGGGTTTGAGGAAACCTTGGGAGGACTCATCGGAAGGTAATACCACCCAATATTCAAGGATATTGAGTTTTAATGAAATAAAATGAAGGGGGTGAGCGGGTATTTATAGTAATTAAAAGAGAGTTTTTTATTATTTTAAAGGGACACCTCCTTAGTGGTTTTTTCAAAACCATAGGCTTTCTCGTGGTATTGGCCCATGGTTTTAGCCACGTGGAACACTTAATGTCATTTTATACTATTCACAAGTTTATCATACTTTTATATTTATTTATTATATCATTATGATGTCATTAAACTACCAAAAACTCAAAACAATATTTTTACTATTCACAAAAAATTCAAGTATTTATGAAAAATCCCAAAAATTCACTGAAACCATTTTTTAACGTGTAAAACTAAAAAATGAACTCCATTTTTAGACAATAATTATTGAGGTAATTTTAATTTACTTTTTAAATAAAATCACAGTTAATTCAAAAAAACAATTTATAAAGGTATAATTAGTTCTATATCACATTAAAAAAATCAATTAAGATATCATTATATTATTACCTTAAGAAAATGAAATATAATCATTATTTACTATTTATAAGGGTCATATTACTATTCATAAGGTCATGTTAATATTCATCAAAAAATCAGGTTGGTTCTATCAAGATCCAAATAACATTCTGGTCACAAATCTAGATGACCGTTTTTCGAAATTCAAAACATAGAAGTAGAAATTTTATGATTAATGGATAGCTTATAACATTCTCTTATAATGTTATGATTCACAAAATATTTAGTGATTCATGCAATATAGGCTATCTAATTAATAGAAAGTATTTTATAGGAACATACCATAAAATGTTTGGGGTGTTATATTATTCCCTCTATTGGAAATTTCATCCACGAAATTTTATGTATAAATCCCACCAAAAAGACTTGGGTGGTTCTTATTCATAAAATTCTCAGGTTCCCATGTTGCTTCCTCCATTTTCTAGTTTTTCCAAAGAACCTTTACTAGATGAGTTTTCCGATTTCTCACTAACTACTCCCTTATGTCAAGAATCCAGTTAGGCTCTTCAATGTATGATAAATCAGGTTCCAATTCTAATTATTCATAGGTAAGTACATGTATTGGGTCTGGAATGTATTTTTTCAACAATGACACATGGAATACATCAATGAATTTTGAGAGACTTGGTGGCATTGCTAATCGGTAAGCTACAACTCCAATTCATTCCAGAATTTCAAATGGTCTGATGTCCCTTGGGCTCAATTTCCCTTTCATACCAAACCATAAGACACCCTTTCATGGAGATACTTTCAGAAATACAAGATCTCCCACTTGGAATTCCAAATACTTCCTCTGGTTTTCAGCATAACTGTTCTTCCTACTTTGGGCTGCCTTAATATGGGCTTGGATTGTCTTCACCTTTATCGTGGCCTCTTCAATAAGTTCTGGGCCAATAAGCTTCCTCTCACCAACTTTATCCCAACATATTGGAGTTCAAAATCTCTTTCCATACAATGCTTCATATGGAACCATTTGAATACTAGAATTAAAACTATTGTTGTATGAAAATCCCAACAAAGGCAAGTATTGATCCCACATACCTTGGAAGTTATGAGTTCATAAACCCAACATATCTTCTAGATTTTGAATAGTCCTTTCAGAAGGTCCGTCAGTTTGGGGGTGATAAGAAGTACTCATATGAAACTTTGTATTCAAAGCCTTCTGGAGACTTCTCCAGAATTTTTAGGTAAAATGGGGATATCGATCGAACAAAATCGATAGAGTGGCATCATGATGTATTAAAAATTCATTAATATAAATCCTTTCCATGCGCTCAAGTTGTAAATCCTCTCTTATAGGAAAGAAATGTGCTGATTTTGTGAGGCAATCAACAATTACACATATTACATCATTCCTTCTAGATGTCCTCGGTAGTCCGGTGACAAAATCCATCGTAATGTTATACCAATTCCACATAGGAATAGGTAGTAGTTTCATCACTCCTCTAGTATGATGACTCTCTACCTTCACTTGTTGACAAACTAGAAACCTTAACACATAGTCAGCAATTTCCCTCTTCATATTATCCCAAAAAAAATATTCCTTCAGATATTTATACATCATTCTTCTACCTTGGTGTATAGATAAATTTGAGCTATGAGCATCGTCTAATAGTTCCCTTTTTAGATCAGGTACTGATGGAACACATAACCTATTCCCAAACATCAGAACTCCTTCCTCATACACGAAGTCTTCCAACCTCACATCCTTACCATCAATAATTTTCTTATGTTGATTTTCATCATTATATTGAGATCTTTTTATCTTCTCTAGTAATTATGGTTTAGAAATCATTTTATAGATTAAATATGTTTGTCCTTTTTTAACAATTTCCATATCCATCTTTTTGTAGATCAATGAATATAGGATCTCTTAGAATCTTCATTTGACTCCGAAGTCCACGATCTTTACTGCTTAATGAATCTTCCACATTTTTTGCCTTTCTTGGGTGGTAGTGTATTGAATAATCATGATCTTTGAGTAACTCAATCCATCTACTTTTTCTCATGTTGGGTTATTTATGTGTGGAAATGTATTTCAAACTCTTGTGATCTGTGTATCTCTCACATTTTCATCGTAAAGATAATGTCTCCATATTTTCAGTGCAATGATTACAGCTGCTAACTCAATATCATGTGTTGGATAATTTTTCTCATGATTATTCATCTTCCTTGATGTATAAGAAATAACGTTACTGTTTTTCATAAGGACGCAACCCAGACCATACTTTGATGCATCACTGAATATTAAAATCCATCACATCCAGATGGAAGAGTCAAATTTGGAGCATTGACCAATCTTCTTTTCAATTATTTGAAGATTTATATATATTCTTTTGTACACACAAACGTAACTCTTTTATGTGTGATCTTGGTAAGCGGGTTAGCCAGTCGGGCGAAATTCTGAATGAAACACTAATAGTAACCTGCTAAGCCAATAAAACTACGTACCTTAGTTATGTTTGTTGGCATGCACCAATCTTGTATTGCCTTTGTCATGACATGATCAACTAGGATTATATCCTTAGATATGATATGACCTAGAAAAGAAACTGATTGGATCCAGAATTATCACTTGTTAAACCTCCCATATAATTCATTTCTTCTAAGAGTTTTCAGAATAATCCGCAAGTGATCCTCATGGTCTTCATAGCATTTTGAGTATACCAGGATATCATCAATGAATACCACAAAAAATTTATCAAGATATTACTTGAAAACACTATTTATTAAATCCATAAAAAAAGATGGAGCATTCATTAGTCCGAAAGGCATCACTGTAAACTCGTAATTCCCATACCTGGATCAAAATGTTGTCTTTAGAATATCTTCCTTACTCACACGCAGTTGATGATATTTGGATTAAAGGTCAATATTTGAAAATAATTGAGCTCCTTGAAGTTGATCAAACAATCCCAAGAAAATGATACTTATTATTTTTTTTAATATCATTTATTTCCCTATAATCAATGCATAGCCTCATGGATCCATCTTTATTTTTGACAAACATGATAGAGGATCCCTATAGAGAAACACTAGGTCGAATAAATCCTTTGTCACTAAACTCCTCTATTTGTTTCTTTTTCTCTACTAACTCCACAATGGCCATTCTATAGGGGGTCTTTGATATAGGTCTTGCACCAGGAATTAAGTCAATGGAAAAATTAATTTCCCACTCTGGAGGATGTCCAGGTAAATCCTCTGGAAATATATCAATGTATTCTTGCACTATATGCACATCTTCAATTTGAATATTTCTTTCCTCACCCATAGACATTGGGTTCTCTTCCTCTCTAAGATTTTCATTCAATAGAGCTATTGGGGGTGGGTCTAGATAAGAATCATATGGCGAAGTATTCGCTCTAAAGATAAGATATTCTACACCATTTTCAAAAATTGTAACTTTTTTTCTTGCAATAAATATTCACATCATAGTTAGACAACAAATTCATACTGAGAATTATATCAAATTCAGTCATTGGTATGATTATAAGGTTATCAACTAAAGCATGTTAATGTGTCAAGAGGGGGACCAGTTGACATGACTTTATTGCAATGATGCATCCCCTAGGAGTTTTGACGGATAACTCCTTTATTAAATCAAATTGGATATGTCTAAATTTCTTGGAAAACTGGGAAGATATAAATGAATGTGATGATCCAGAATCAAATAATGTGTTGGATAAGTTTGAAGAAATAATTAAATTACCTGCCACCAAACCATTAAAAACTTCAACTTCCACAGCTGTAATTGCATAAGCTCTCCCTTGTCCTCTTGGATTTTTTGAGTCATGTTTCCCTGGAACTTAGGAAACTAATTTTCATAGTGTCCCATGTCTCTACAATTATAGCATTGAACATCATCAAATTGTTTCTTCCACTTGAATTCATGAGATAGATGACCCTTTTCTCAACACTTATAGCAGACTCCCATGCCTTTTAATAATTTCCCTATATGATTCTTTCCACATTTTTCACATAATGGAAATTTCTTTATTCCCTTGTTCTTCTATGGCGCTTCGACTTTCCATTGGTTATCAAAGTACCTCTTCTTATCTTGGTTCCCCTTAAAAAAATTTGATCTAGAAAATTCCTTCTCTATTTTGATGGTACTTGATACAATTTCATCATATGATGAATTTTTTTTGAGAAGCTAGTTACCTTTGAAGACTTGGCTTAAGACCTTCAATGAAATGATCAATCTTATCTGCCGAGTGACATATGTAATCTATGACATACCTGGATAGCCTTGTGAAGGTAGACTCATACTCTGTAACACTATTTTCTTCCCTTTTCTTTAAGCTAATGGGTTTTACTCTTCATTTCAGTTCGTTTCTCACAAGGGAAATATTTTTCAAAGAATATTTCCTTAAAAGTCCTCCATTACATATCTTCTATTTCCTCTTCTTCCATGGTTTTCTGAATCAAGGACCACCATTGATCAGCGTCTCCCTTGTGACAATATACTCCCAGTACTATCTTTTCATTTTCATTGCAACTTAATTCCATGAATATCTTTTCAAGGTACTTGATCCATTGCTCAGTAACCACTGGGTTAATAGTCCCACTAATATATGGGGTCTTCTGCCACATGAAACAATCCAACAAAGGTGTGGAATGGTTATTTGTTACAACCTAAGTATGTTGTACTAATATGGTTATGATCTGATCTTCTCCAACATTGACTGTATTGACTTGCTCAGTTGGGAGATCCCTACCTTGATCACGAGTATTGATTCCCATTCTTACATTAGACACCATTTATAAATAATGTAACACACTATATTAGGGTATGATTCATAATGTATAATCTTAACTTAACAAAATACATAGCATAAATTGAGATCATATGCATAACTAATCCCATAATCAGAAAAATGGTTTATTTGTGGAATAATTTACATTTTAGTTCTTCATAATGGATTTTAAAGAAAATATGAATTATCCTAAGCATATCCCCTGTGAGTTTCGTAACCAGGAGCACAACAAGACCCATTTTTTTGTACCAGGATACCCCGGGGCAAGCCCAAAACTCCTTGTCAGACCTTTCAATCCTAGGTACATTTGTGCCAGAGCCACCTCTACTTGCTCATATCCAGACTGGGATGTATTTGATAGAAGGATTCACAAAATATATTCCTTACCAAAATACCGAGACATTATTATATATTTATCCTCAAATACTACCTTAGGGATTTGTTCCCTACTATACATTTTCTACTCTAGTTTCCAAGTTTTCTACTAAACTTCTTCTGATACCAACTGTAACACCCCGGCACCTCTATACCAAAGCTAGTGAATCATTTTTTATATTGGCATGGTTATAAGGAATTAAAATACCAAAGGAATGATCAATTTAGTATTATTAATGAAACAAGATATATAAATGTAAGTCAAATTACATTGGAAAAGGTTACAAAATACAATACATAACAAAAACTAAAAACTACATCCAAAGGAACTCAATAAATGATCACCTCTTCATCAACTATTGAAGGTAAACAATGAAAGGACTGAGAAAAAAATGCCCAGTAAGGGTAAAAAATGGCAGAAGCATGAATCAATAATAACTGAATTGTAAACAATTTGACATAATCAACATGGCATGGTGAATAAATAAAAAACTCCGCCATTAATAAATTGAGAATGAAACTGCATCCATAGATTTTTTCATTGTAAAAATATCATGGATAGTAATAAATGATAATGAATAAATAGAATTATTATTAACTGGACATCATGTATTTGGAACATGATACCACACTACTATTAAAAAGGTATGTTTATGTGGGTAGAAACCCGTCTGATTTTTGGAAGCAAACTTGAAGGGTTTGTCGCCAACTGATTTATCTCATGAGACCTACCGATGCATCAAGGGGATATAGCAGGAACCACCTACCACTGAATGTAAAAATAATTCTTTATACATAAATTGAATAAAAGATAATTATGCCTTTTCAATATCCGTATTGAGTAGGGAATACATATTCATCTATATTTCCATAATTAAAATAACTTTCCATATAAACACCATATGTAAAATGGTATATGGTTTATAAAAAAAACATATACATGATATGAGATTATGGATATTTAATATAAATATAATTTCAAATGTAATGTTATCTCAAATGGGCAGTAGGTACACCACATAGGGTTTATTAGGTGAACAATACAAAGGTAGTCACAATAAAATAATAGTTGAGACAAAGTCTCTTACCACAATGTAACCGGTCGAATCATACGAACCGAACATAATAAAACTCAAATGAGTCATTTAATACCATAAATATAAATAGAATAATGTTATTATATATCAAACGGAAGTACACATACACCACATATAATAAATAATTTGAGAACAATGTAAATCTCATGGAAATGAAAGTGAGATGGGAAAACCCTAACCTTTTGCTCGAGTGTGTTATTCCTTTATTTTGATGACCTGAATAATAAAATTTAGATTAATTAGTTAATAAGTAAAGAACCTCCTATACATGTAATTGATTTATTATAACCTTATTAGTTTCATTCATGGACCTTTTAATTTGTTTAATATGTTAAATTTTATTGTTTGGGAAACATTTTCTTCCTTGGTTTTCATGATTCGTTTACTTGCTTTCATGAATGGAAGTTCGTTTTAAATGTGGTTAAACATACATAATTTTTAATATATATTATTTTTGAAATTAAATATATAATAATTATCTTTAATTATTCTAGGTTATATACTTGAGGATGAATCATTAGTTAAATGTTATTGATAAATTCTTGGATTAAGCTTGGCGGTTTTGTGAACAATGAACTTGTTTTATTATTAGTATTCCATATCATGAGTTTGTAAGGATTACAGAAAAATAATGAGATGAAAAAATATATTATTACCTGGTTCAACCATAAAAATGGTTTCATGATCGTAATTGGACATGGTAATGAAAATTAAGAACCCGTTGTCCTTAAGTGTGATAAATTAACACATCTCGGACGGTGTGTTCATATTTAGTATAAGAGGAGGGGGAAAGAGAGATGATGATGAAGTATTAAATTATCATAATATAATTAAAATTCATATAAGGTTCTGGAATTATCATAGATTTTGGATTAATTTAGGTGAGTAAAGAATTATAAAAGAAAGGAACTCAAAATAAGAGAAAAATTGAGAAATCTCTTACGAAAATTCGATAGCCTAACAACGTCAATTAAAATTTTATAAAATAGTTTGAAGAGATAAAGGGGATATCTCCTCACTCATAAATAATATGGTAAGTAAGGGGAATATGTAATGACATATCCCAATATAGTCCAATTGAAAATAAAAGAGAAAACATAAATGAAATCATTAAGAAAATAAAATGGTGGTTGATTCCCTTACCTTGTGAAGTAACTCCTAAAACATGAATGTTGGGACCATGGAGGTTTGAGGAAACCTTAGGAGGAATCCTAGGGAGGTAATTCCACCATATATTCTAGGATATTGAGTTAGTAATGATATAAAATGAAGGGGGTGAGTTGGTATTTATAGTAATTAAGAGAGAGTTTTTTATTAATTAAAAGGGACACCTTATTACTAGTTTTTGCAAAACAATGGGCTTGCCCATGGTATTTTCCCTTGGGTTTAGCCACCTGAGACACATAATGTCATATGTTACTGTAAAAAAGTCTACCATACTTTTATATTTAATTATTACATCATTATGATGTCATTAAACTACCAGAAACTCAAAACTGTATTTTTTACTCTTCACAAAAATCATGTCTTTTAGAAAAATCCCAAAAATTCACCCTAACCATTTTTCAACGTGGTAATTTCAAAAACGAATTCCATTTTTGGAAAATAATTTTCTAATTAGATATAATTTAATCTTTTTAAAAAGGCATAGTTAATTATAAAAATAATTTTTAAAGGTATAATTAGTTCTATATCACATTAAAAAAATAAATTAAGATCTCGTTATATTATTACCTTATGAAAATATAATATATTAATTATTTACTATTTATAAGGGTCATATTACTATTCATATTAATATTCATAAGGGTATGTTTCTATTCATCAAAAAATCAAGTCAGTTCTATCGGACTCCAAATGACGTACTGGTCACAACTCTAGATGACCATTTTTCAAAGTTCAAAACATAGAAGTGGAAACTTTATGTTTAATGGATAGATAATAACTTTATCCTATAATGTTTTGATTCAAAAAAGACAAAGTTATTCATGAAATATAGGCTATCTAATGAATAGAAAGTATTTAAGAGGAACATAACAAAAAATGTATGGGGTGTTATAATTTTTATTCCGAAAGAAAAAGATGTTAATATTGGTAGTCTTAAAATACAAAAAGTATGAGATAAAATGTGAGTTTAAAAAAAAAATTATGTTGAGTTTATTTAGGAATGATTTATTTTAAACTATGATTATTACTTTTGAATTTTGAAGATTGATTATATGAAGGACTATTATTTTTGGTAAACATATTACCATATGCTAAGAATTTTGGTTTTGGTTAATGTGGGAAGATAGGTGGAATATCATGATTATAACATTTATCATTATGTGTTATTTTAAATGTTATTTTAGTTCTTCAGGCATGAAACAAAAATCATCATGAATAATTATTATTTGAAGAAAAATATGAGATTATGATTTAAATTGATAAAAGGATGAACTTATACTCATAAAGTAAGTATATTTATGTATTCCATTTTTATAGAAGGGAAGTTAATTCTAAATATATTTTAAAATTATCTTGAAACAACATTTTTGGCTATTGTAATCATTTCAGTTGATATCAATTATTTTTTCGCACCTATTTGGTTTCTGTTCTTGTGTGTTTTAACTTTCTATTTACCATTCACATTCTTGTGATTGATGATATTTTTCAATTCACATCATTATTTGGATTTTATGAATTTATTAAATGAAAAAAATTTCACTTCCCACCTATGTTCTCCTATTTGGATACTTGTTATGTGTTATTCTAGATGACATTCGTACTTTATTTTATTTCTCATCAAGATGGTGTCTGATCAACTAATTTTATTATGTGGGTTTAAAAAAAGTATTTTAAAAAACCCAAATTTTTTTATAGAGATAAAGTTAAAATTATAAGGTTGATATTTATTAAAGTGTGGAGGATTTAAAACCCTAATATTTTGGAAAGGAAAACTATGTTCAAGAGTGTATTCGACACCCAACACCGATGTAAAACAACCTAAAATATATATAACTATTATTACCTAGCAGTCAAATTGGTAGGTATGAATCATATTAACTGCATTATGATATATATATATATAAACTTATCAATATATATTATTGAAAAATGGTCAATAAATAATCAAAAAATTGTTAGTAATGTAATTTTATACTTAAAAAATATATTTTCATCATAAATGATTTTTTATTGCTTTTCTTGAAAAAAATATTAAATTTAATTTTTTTGAAAGTTTTTAAAATTTTATTTGATAAAATTATTATTTATTCAAATCCTAACACCAAAATATATTTTGGGTGAAATTTTAGGATTTTTTGGAAAATATTGATTTTTCAGTGAATAGGGAAAAATACCAATTTTAGTAAAAATTTCATTTCATTTCCTTAAATTAAGAAAATTAAAAGTACCATTATGTAATAAATATGATTTTATGTAACATAATAATTATTTATTTATATTTAATCCATTTAATTACTTTATATTTAACTTCATATTGGATATTAGTATAAGTTTGTCTTTGGTTTTAAAAAACAAGATTTGTCTAAAACGTCTTTTAAATTGCATAACGTTTCTCCATTAAAACACACCGAGTAATGGTATAAATTAAAATTATAGATTATATAGTAATAAATATTAATTTATATTCATAAAATGTTTTTTATTAGTCATAGAGTTAATATAAATTCAAATTTTCCTTGAAAGATACTCTTCTTGAAAACATTCTTTTTCCTTGGAATATGGGTTGTGTTTTTAATTAAAATTTTCCTCCTATATAAATTAAATTTTGAAAAATCAATTCCATATTTTTAATCAGAATAATTTATATTGTTGAATAATTTCAACTTTATATTTAACCATAATGAATAGTTAAAATAGTAAAAATTAATTACTATTGTTAAGGTAGAACTAGGTTTACCTGTGGGTTAAAATAAAATAATAAAGGAAAAAATAACTTAAAAACTTGTCTAAATCATATTATATGGCTCTATGTAGACCTAATAATTAATAGTTCCTGATTATTCTCCTTTTTTTAGTATTTTGGAGAGAAGAAAACTCGAGTATACCTTTTTTCTTTAAAAAATTACAAATGTTCCCCTCACATCACTTATACAATCCCACCACCTATCCTCTCTTATTCAAACATTAGAAAACTTTTGGTTTGTCCCTAACCATCCCATGTATCTGTAAAACCTTCATACACTCATCCTATAATCCTTTTTTCTTCACTAATCCATTCTAGATGTAATTTATGTATAATCTTAATGTTGTTGTCTGAGAATAGGTAAAATTACTAAATATAATTTTTGGTTTATATATTATTTTAACTCCATAAAATTATCTTCGACTACTGTAATATGATAAAAAAGTATCTCTTGTATAATAAGATGTTGTTATATTAATTTTATATCCTAACTAAATCTCTAATTTCATCGAATGGGATAAAAAATCATCAGTTGTGTGTATAGAGGACTACCGCCTTGCAGACCAATGTCATTCATTTTCCATCATCTACTCTTACAGGTTATTATAAATATGGATTTAAATTATATATAATATTTCAGTAACATATTTATTCTTTAGAGTTATTATATCACATATATCTTTTTACTTTTCATTCTACAGGGGATACAATAATGTCGCTCGTGTGTACGTCGTACTACCGTCTTGCTAAGTGATGTGATTCATTTTTCACTATCTCTTTACATGGAATTAAATATGGATAATGTCAACAAAAATTTGTTATATAAATAAAATAATAATTATATTAATGACATATTTGTCATTTAAAAAATACAATATATCATGTTATTCCTTATATTGAGAAATGATAATGTTGTTCGTGTATATATGGACTACCACCTCCACAAAGATATGTGATTATTTTTTCATCACCACATAAAAAATTATATATATATTTATATATTTAATGAGATAATATGGTATTTATGATTTTATGATAATTTTTTAAATATAAAATAATGTATACATTATTTCTATAATAACCATTTAAAAATGTAAATTTCACTCATGCATATGTACAAACTTCCATCTCTAGAATCATTTCCTAGTTCATTTTTCATAACCAATTTTAACGATTCTATAATGTACCACAATCCAGAACTCTCTCAAGTAGACAAAATAGGTTGTCCATGAGACCTCATGTGCTCTTACCTATACACTAGAGGATTACAAGTAGTTGTGGGGGTGTGATAAGTATAGTGGAGATACTATACTCCCTCGTTATAGAGTTACAATATAATAGAACCAACTAATACTATTAATAATAATATAAATATCAGAGTTCCAAAAAAATGGAAACAAAACAATATAATAGAAAACTAAAAATCAAAGGCAACTAAATAATCCAATAAATAATAAAGGAATAATGTAATGACATGCTAGAATGTATCTAAGTGACATTCTAGAAGTAATAAAAAATAAAATACTTGTATAATCAAAAAAAGGCTAAAAAATCCCCAATCCCAAACCCCATGTAAGTTCCACCTCCAAAATCTAGCCTACCAGAAGGAAAATAATCAACCACAATGTCATTTTCCCTTGTCCAAACCTGCATCCATATAATCATCTCGGGTACCAAATGATATATTGAATAAGGTGTGAGTGTAACTCAGTAGGTCAACACCACGGTGTCTAAGAATGACTAGTCTAATAAAAAGTTCATGGAATAATGCAATAAATAAGTATTTTATTTAAGTTAAAAATTTTTTTAATACCACATAAACATTTTTCACACTATTCAAAAATGTGTCTAAGCATTTTTCACAACCATGAAAACCATAACCATAAAACCAAGTTATAAATCAAACAAATCTAGGTCAAACCTGCAATAAAATCATTCTATCATTTAATCTAGGACAAGCCCACTATGTAATCATTTTTACATGTGTCACTAGGCCTGACCCGATAGATAATCGTTTCAAAATTTCAACTTCACATAACCAACTATATAAGAATTTCAACATGTTTCAATAGGCATAACATTCTATATAATTATTTCAAAATGCATAACTATAAATATGACACTATATAATCATTTTATCACGTGTCACTAGTTCAACACCCTATATAAGAATTTCAACATTTATTCACAACACAAGTCCTTGAAATAAATAAAATAATAATATCACATCATGTTACCCAATGTTTAATTATGAAAATTACCATTTATTTTTCAATTACACATTTCACATATCAACTGGTCATAACTTGTAACATGAAGGTTATCTTAAAAAACAATCCAATTCATGGTGAATCTATATCAAGCAATCACCCACAATCCATGTCATACTAAACACTCTTTAATCCATTTAAACAATTCATTTATATTTAAAGGTTTTCTTACTTGAACAGAAACAAAAAGACAATTCAACAATCAATTATATCCAAAGGGACTCCAAGAAATAATTAAATACATCCTTTCAATTTATTTGGCACATGTTATGTTGCAGAAATTTCACTATTTTACATGTATTATAATTATCATACCATAGGGTTAAGGTTTATACCCCCTACCATTAACTACCAATCAAAAAATTCTTCAAATGGAAAACTCCTAAGAGTAAGAAGGTGAAAATTATCACATGAAGGATATTACATCAAATCCAATGAAGATAAAAAAATAAACACGGTCAATAAATTACACCAATATAGTCAAATAATGAAAGAAGAGAAATGGAAATTGAAGAAAAACCACTAACCAAGGATCAATTTCACAAATTGATGTCTAAAAATAGGTAAGGGGCCCAAAATTGCTTGGATGATCTCCCTAGCTCAAGATGAGGAGAAACACATGTGGGTGAGAGAAAAATATCATCCGTATGGAACTTTTTAAAAAAATTATTAGAGAATTACATGGAATGTAATTTAGTTACAAATCATGTAAATATTTTTAGAGGTATACATTGAAAAACCCATCACTTAAAATTATTATTTAATTAACCTAAAAACTACATTGTATGTAATTGGTTCGTGATGTGAAACCACATAACGTCATGAATCAGGTCACGACATGAGTCTGGTGGATTTTACATGTCGTGTGACCCATTTACATGGTGTCTTAATGTCCTAAAGATAGTTTCTCATCCAATTTCCAAATAAAAACCAAAACCCATTTAAGGACTCTCAAATTACCAAGTACCCGTGCTAATAATCGACTACTTTATATCAATAATCCTTTAGTTAAAACAAACATAAAACCTTGGACATTAATTTATTTTCCTTAAAAAAGGATCTCCATCTCCAAACAAGAACCACTAAGTGTCAAAAAAACTCAAAGTGGGATGTACCTGAAAAAAGATATGATCTTATAACCTCCCGAATATATAACAAAACATCCTCGAGATACTCCATGAATTATTTTAGGGCATCGAAAAACAAATTCTGCTTATAATGACAACATATCAGACTTCCCCTCCTTGGTATCCTATTTAACTAAATGATGCTTCCACTACACTCGAACCAATGGTATAGTCCTACCCTCGAGACCCTTCTCATTACCTTCCACAATCATTATCAGATAATTCTAAAAGGACTCATAATAACTATGCTCGACATCTTCTACATCTATCATATGAGAATGTTATGTAAAATATCTATAAATCTGTGACACATGGAATACATTATGCATGGAACAATAGAACTATGGAAGGGTTAAATGGTAGACCACTAGACTAACCCTATCTATTATCTCAAATGACCTGAAAAACCTAGGCAATAGATTCTTTTGTTTCCTAATACAAAATTTCACCAACCTAGGTGGCACCTGAATGAAAAATACGATGACCAAACTCAAACTCCATAGTTTTTCTATAATGGTTAGTGCATGATTTCTACCAGCTATGTGTGTCTATTGAATGATGTCTGACAAAATGAACCTACTCAGATGTATCCTTTATGAGACTAGTCCCAATAATCACTGACTTACCAACCTCCAACAAAAAAATAGGTGAAAGAGATGACCTTCTATAAAAAGCCTCAGATGTTTCAATATGGATTCATTATTGGAATATACTATTATATAAGAACTCTACAAGTTCTCTATATTGCTCCCATGAAGAAACAAAATCCAAAACACATGCTTGTAACATATCCTCCAAAACCTGAATAGTTCTCTTAGATTAATCTTCATTCTGAGGATGATATGTAATACTTAAAAGAACTTGTGATCCCATATATTTATGAAGACCCTTTGAGAAACGTGATATGAAATGAGTACATCTATCTAAAATGATACTCATCAAAATAACGTGAAACCAAAATACCTCACATACATAAATAATGACCAAAAACACAACTGTGAAGTTCGCACTGATTGGAAATAAGTGGGTTACCTTGTTTAGTTGACACAAAATAATACATAAAACACCATTCTTATATGTTATCCTGGGTAATCCTATCAAAAAATAGATAGTGACATCATCCCATTTCCACTAATAAATGCCCAAGGGATACAAAAGACCAGTTCTCCTCTGATACTTGGATTTCACTTGCTAATAAGTAAAACATTGCATCACAAATACTACTACAAAATTCTTCATTCCTAACCAATAGTTCTATCTACAAAGATCATCATGTAACTTTGTCAAACCAGGATGTACCACCCATCTAAAAGCATGAATCTTCTTCATTATCTAATCATTAAAACTTGTAGGAACCCATACTCATCCATAGAAAATAATAGAATTTACACTTCTAAGATACCATCCCAAGGATGCAGCCTCACCACATAAACTATCACTTTGAACTAAGCCCTATGGATTAGATAACTTATTGGTTTTAATATGTTCTAAAAGCATGGGTATAAAAGATGTCGAAGTCAGATCTACTCATCCATATGGATACTAAACATCTAGATTCATGTATACAAAGTGATATATCCCACAAAACTCCTCAAAAGACTCCAATACTACCACTTCATGTGTATTTTATTTCAAATCATCAAAAAAAAAATGTTTCCATTTCTTGGTGTATATTCCATCTCGTTGTCAAAAGGCATCTGATACTTGACCCACCTCATCTGATAAAGGTTTATATACCCCTGGGAAAGATTTACCTAAGGATATTGGGATTTTTTTATACCAAAAACCTCTCCCCATGATATAATTCCTCCATCATCTCAGGATATGCAGCACTACTGCTAACTCAAAATCATGGGAAGGGTAATTCTCCTCCTACAATCTCAACTGTCTGGATCCATATGCAACCACTCAATACTATTATATTAGAACTGTTTTGAGTCTAACTCTAGATGCACCCTAGTGCATGATATATTCTATACCTAGAATAGGTAAAGTGAGTATCGATGATAAGGTCAATATTTATTTCATCTCCTAAAAATACCTCTCACAAGCATTCGACAAAATAAACATCACCCATTTCTTGGTCGTCCCTGACGTTGATGCTATCAAATGGGAGAATTCCTAGATAAATCATCTATAATGACCTTCTAATCCAAGAAATATATGAATATAAAAGTCTTTCTTAAGATACTATCATGATATTACAATCCAAATTTCTCTAGTTCCACTAACACATCGACCTCTGGAATTAAATTACCTAAGAAATGCACTTTATCAATCCAAAAACTACATTTGGTTATTTTGGTGAAAAGCTGATGCTATCTCAATATAATTAAGATAATTTCATGATTTTTGGAAGGATTGTTTACCTATTGGGAGAAAAATAATATGCCATCAACAAAAACCACTCTGCAGAGATCTAGAAAAAGATTAATGATCTGATTTATCATGTCCATGAATACCTCTGGTGAATTTTTCAAACCATCCAACATCAATATGAACTCATATAATCCATACCTACTCTTATAAGATTTAAGGGGTATGTTCGATGGTCTCGACCTAAACTGACGGTATACAGATCTCAAATAGATCTTAGATAATATCTTAACACCTCTTAACTAATCTAATAGATCATCGATTTCGAGAATAGGATACTGGTTCTTAACCGTCATCTGGTTTATCCAATGATAATCCACACACAAACACAAAGTCCCATCAGCCTTCTTTGCAAAGGGAACTAGAGAAACTAGATTATATGCATGCATCCATATAAAAACTTTAGATTATATATCATCCTAATGGAATTGGAATCCTAATTCTTTTATAGTTCCATTCTGTAAGGTAGGATAAAAACTGGCTCTACTCCCGACACAATATTGATTGTAAAATTGATCTCTAACTTTAGTGGTAATTTATTGAAGTTATCATGAAAGACATCCTAAAAATGGTCCACCATAGTTGGAATAGAATACTATTACATTACAACATCATTAGGGCATGAATAGTTATTTGATCCATGGGATAATTATATCTATATTGAAATGTACCTGCACAATCAACCTAAAGATCCAACTCACCTTGGTGAGAATAACTACCTCTCTTTGGAGATAAAAAGGTAACTATCCTTGGGTAAAATTCTATATGATACTATTGTATAACTAACCAATATATACCCATAATCAACTCAAAGCCTATCATTTCTAGCATGAATGGTTTCCAAAAAAAAAAACAGTAACATCTAATGTCTCTTGAGAATGCTATTCAATGTTTTATATTCTCTGATCGCTCTCCCAATTGTGTGTCAATGAGAAAAAAACTATCCAATATTTCCACATATAAGACCAAAAAATTAAGAAAAAGAGTGTATAGAAAAGAATTCAATGCCTCTATATAAAAAAACACAATCAAGTATAGATGATACAAGAATCATACCACTGACAGTTGATGGTCCTGCATCCACAATAGTTAGTGTAGTCTGTATGAAATGTAACTGACCAACCCCCTTCCCTAAGATCTAGCTGGAATACCCTAAGATATACCCTCTTCTTGGTAATATCATTACTATAAAGGGGTACCATGTGCCCTACCTTGACCAAAACAACACATAAAACTCTAGCTAATTGTCTATAATGGTGTAACTGAGTCGTTCCTAGACTTTGGTACCTATCCTATTACCCTTCCATTTCTATGCTATTGTATTCCCATAAAAAACATATTTATCTTTCATAATTTTATAATAAATTGACACTCTATGGTAGGTTATGGACACTAAGGTTGTTTATGGCCCATCTTTCTATACTAATATCACCTCAATGGAACATGATCTTAAGAATGGCCACCCACTACCCTGACTTCTCTGATCATTTAATCCCTAGAAAAAACAATCATCGCAATGCTTCTCTATAATAGAAGTAGAGTTCATGGTTTTCCTTGATAAAATAGTATGGCTGCTCCATGAGGCCTCTCTCATATTTCCTTCCATGATGATAGACTAATTCATCACATCTACAAAACTACTCGGACAAAACATGTTCACCCACGACCTGATATCACAGTAAAAACCATCATGAAAACATATCTCTCTGGAGATCTCATCAGCTACCAAAGATGGTGAAAAGTATTGTAGGTTAGTGAAAAATTCAGCATAGTACAACACTAACATTCCCTCCTATGTCAGGTGTATGAAATCATTATCTTTATCATCACTCAATGTCTTGGGATAGAAATGGCCCATGAACGTTATCTCGAAGGTCTTCTTGGATCACATCTCTATATACACTAAATGCTCTTGAATGTCCCAAAAATGCATGGTTGGTCCATGAAGAATATATGTATCAAGATTCACCCTCATATCTATGGGTGTCCTAATATAATTGAATATCATCTGGACCGACTTGATCCATAAATCGTCTTACCAGGGGCCTCCCTTCATAGTGAACGTAGGTGAATGCTATAACTGAAACTATCTCATTAGCTCATACATTGAAGAAACTATGCAATAAATAACTCTTTCTATGTATATCATGACCCTTAGGATGCTTTCACGAAGACATACATCCATCGTATCCTTAAGAACTATATGAATATATGGTTCAACTATATTATGATCGTGCTAATTTCCACTCGGTTAATGACCAACCTAAATAAGACAATGAGATATTTTCACTATAAGAAAAACACACTCCTTAGTACACAGGCTATAACAAAATTATCTTAAAAAATTGGCAATAATAGAGAACCAATGACTCCTGGTCTCTCTAAACATAGATTACAAGTGTTTTATTATGAAATAATAGTTCATTTATTTCATTTATCGGGTATAACAGATATATCAAATCAAAGTTTAATATGAATGTATATATCACATGAAAAATAAATATATCCCTATAAAGAAAAATTCATGTCAATATATATCCCTATGTTTTAATTATAATGCATTCATACTCATCTCAAACCATATAGGTCCAGGAGTGTAAATATAAAGAACCAATAACACCATAAAACCGTATCTTCACATATTATATGAATCAGACAAGGTAAAAAAACATCAACTATAGAAATTACAAAGTATAAACAACAATCCACCCCTAGGAACTCATATTTCCCTCGTTCATGGGTTAGATACTCCCATGGACAATCTCATAAACAAATCATGTTGTATACTAGTATCATTTACACCATTCCCAAATAATAAAGAAACAGAAAAGAAACCATTATATATGATACCACTTTGTAACGTACCCCGATACAACACTCTCTCACATGGATGAAACATGTTGGTTACAAGACACCAAGTGTGCCTCCCCATATACTAGAGGCCACCGACTAGATGCGGGAGGGTGTGATAAGTATAGTGGGGATACTATACCCCCTAGTTACCAAGTAATAATACAATAAAAAAACTAACACCAATAATAATATTATAGACATCCGAGTTCTCAAACGATGGAAACAAAAAAATACCACGGAAAACCAAAAATCATATCTATCTAAATTATCCCATAAATAAAAAAGGAATAATGTAATGATGTGATATTATGTAACTAAATTCCATTTAAAATGTAATACCAAAAAAGGCTAGTATACTTAAGAGAACACTTAAAAATCCTCAGTTCTGAACTCCATGTCAACCCCACATCCAAAAACCATCCTATATAGCAGGAAAAAAACCAACAACAAGATCCTTTTCCCTTTTCCAGACTTATATGCATACAGTTTTCTCAAATACTAAATGATTTCCCAAATAGGGTGTGAGTATAACTCAGTAGGTCAATACCACAATGTATAAGCCTAAACATTCTCATAAAAAGTGCATCCAAAAATTTAATAAATAAGTTTGTTAATTTATTAAATAATTTAATTAATACCACATAATCCTTCTTTAACACATTTTTAGAATGTCTTAGAGCATGCCTCCCAACCATTCCATTCATAACCATATAACGATGGTATAAATAAAAAAAATATAGTTCAAACCTACTATATAATAATTTCAGAAATTAATCAAGGCTGAGCCTGCTATATAATCATTTCAACATGTGTTACTGGGCCATGCCTGCTATATAAGCATTTTAGTATGTCAACTGGGCATAAACCACTATATAATCATTTCAACATGTGTCACTGGGAATATCCCACTATAAAAGCATTTCATTATATATCACTAGGAATAGTCTTATATATAATTATTTTTGGATGTTTCATTGGGAAAAATCCCTGTATAAGAATTTAATCATTTAATCACAAAACAATTCATCACAATAATAATAGAATAATATCACATCATATAGGCCAATGGTTAATTATTAAAATTATGATTTGTTTCACAATTAAATATTTCATATATCAATTTTTTATAACCAATAACATGCCAGTTATATCAATATACATTAAAATTCAAGGTGAATCTATATAAATAAATCACCCACAGTTCATTTACAGCTTCTTGCCTTTTTATTACATTAAATTTTCATTACATTATACAAAATAGAGGATCTTTTAAAGTTTAGTTTCTTGAAAATATGGTACATAATACAAGAAAACATAAATAATTACTCAATTACACTTGAAATGATTATTCAAGGTTCATCCTAAGTACATTTATTTCATATCATAACCTAGGGACCTACATCAAAGGAAAGGGTGAGCATAAGGTTTGGCAAGGGAAAACAAGCGAAACTATTTAATTATAATCTTGAGGAATATCTATAAGAACTTAAGTGAATATAGAAAGGAATGAGAAATATGAATATAATAACAATAAAAACATTAATAATAACTTGGAAATGTGGATACAATAATTAATTTAGTCTTTAATAAGAATATCTCCATTTTTCGTCACCAGGGCGTCATAAAAACTACAAAGGTTATTCAGAAAGGTATCATAAAACATGTCATCTCTAGAGACTAAATTATTTGATGAATGCATTGGAGTGTTATAATGGTTAAAAATTCATTTTTATTAATTAATGTAATCCACAAATATCAGAATAATAAAATTTCATAAATAACTTGTGGAGAATAAAAGAAATGTGTTTCATATCAAAATCATGGTGTTTTTGAAAGTGTTTAAAAACAATATTTTTTTTCATATTAAACCCACATAAAATGAAGAAGGATTTAATTTATGTTTATCACATAATTAAAAATATAATTTTTACATATATATGATTAACCCTAGATATGAAAGAGGTTTGGTTATTTACAAAAAAAATAAAATAATTTATTGTGAAAAAAGAGAGAAACATTGATAAGTAAAATCAACCACATAACGAGTATAAAATGTGGTTTAAAATAAATTAAAAAGAGAGGAAAAAATAAGATCCCAATAATACAAGAATATTAATATAGAAAAGGGATAGAATAAAATAGAAATAAATACATATTTCTTAAACTTGAAATATATACCACATAAAAAGGGAACTTGAAAGGAAAAGGGAATATGAGATTTCCCTAACCATGAAGATCGACTCCTAAAAATTGAGGATAAAGACCTTGGGGGATTGAGGAAAACATATGATTAATCCATAGGATTTAATTATATCAAATATTCAAGGATAAATTATGGGTAATAAATGAAAACTATGAAATGTATGGGTATTTATAGCAAAACAGAAAGAGTTTTTTATTAATTTCCTTGGACACCTCGATAGTGGTATTTGAAAAACCAGGGTCTTTACAATGATATTTGCCCATGGTATTGGACACTTGGGACACTTATTACAATAATTTAATCCACAAGATTATATTATCATTTTATATTACTTATTACATCATTATTATGTCATTTATCATATTGAAAACTCAAAACTATATTTTCAATATTCACGGAAAAACAAAATGTTTTAGAAAATTATCATAAATTCACTCTAACCTAATTTCAATTTTATGATTTCAGAAATGATGATAATTTTATTATAATAATTCGCTAAGTAGATGAAATATATATTTTAAATATAAAAAACCCTATTTATTTAAAATAATTGCAGTTAGAAAATACATAGTAAAATGTATAGTAAAATTTATGACACATGGAAAAAATAAAATTATTTTATTATTTATATTTAAATAAGAGTATTTTAATCATAATATTTCATTAAAATAAACATTATTAATAATAAATTAGTTTATTATAATAATTATACCTTTCCTTAAAAGTCAATTTCTATCTAATTTTAATTATCAAATTCGTCATATTTTTTTTATAAAAAACTAAACTCAAAACATAATTGGTTAAAAAAATATTTATAAAAATGGATTATACAATAAGTAACTATGTATTCGACACATAACCCATTATAACACCCGCATAAAACCTAATGGTGAGGTGATTGATAGAGATAAGTTCATGGGGAGGCTCATCTAACATCATCCAAGTGGTAATATCCATTAACATGGACATTTTCCTAGGATACATCATTTAAGATTAACATATTGATGATTATATTGGAATTGGTCAATAGAAAATCCCAAATACACTAACTACCTCCCAAATTATGACAAATGGTCTTTGTACGAAAAGACTCCACTAGATGAGGTCATTAAATCTTCTTTATGCATGAATTAACCATTATCATTTCTATTTATAATACTAATTATAACATTAAAATTATTATTTTGAGTATAGTTTCCAATTTTCACATTGACTAATGGTCATAATTGACCAATGATTATATATATATCAAAACCCAATGGTCACATTTAAAATTATACACACTTCATTATTAAATAGAAATATTTATATTGAGAAAAATATAATATAACACACATTTTAGGTGAATAAACATTATTAAAAAAGTTAGGGTCATTATATTCTTCCCCCTTCAATAAATTTCTTCATAAAATTTAAAATTGTGCAATCAAAAGAGAAATTATTTCTACCTTATTTTTTTCCTTTAGTTACCGTTTAAATTCTCCATATTTATGGTTCCTCTACAACACTTTAATGAGGTGGGTAGTCTTGTTGCATGGAACCTTGTCTTGATGGTCCAAGTTCTCTATTGGCTGCTCCTCACAACAGAGGTCATGTTCCATTTGTACCACCTCTATATTTAGTACCTGTTGAGGGAATTGTATATACTTATTCAATATAGATATGTAGAAAAAATCTTGAACTTGAGCTAGGTTTGGTGGAGGTTCAAGATGACATGCCACAACTCCCATGAAATCAATGATTTTATAGGGGCCAATGTACTAGTGGATGAGCTTCACTTTCATCCCGAACCGCATGAATCTCTTCCATGGTGAGATTTGAAGAAATATTTATCACCAACATCAAACTCCAAGTCCCTTTGATAGTTGTCAACATAGATCATATTCTAACTCTGGGAATCATTTATGTTTAGTTGGATGGAATATTCCTTTTATATCGTCTCTTGCACACGATCAGGTCCAAGAAGCTTTATATCACCAAATTCGTCCCAACGAGTAGGATTTCTACATCGATTCTCATATAGAGCTTCGTAGGGTGGAATTTGAACTCTCAAGTGGAAGATGTTTTTATATGAGAACTCAACAAATGGGAGATGTTGATCCCATCCACCTTTAAATTCTATCGAGCATGTTCTCAGCATGTCTTCGAGTGTCTGAATAGTACTTTCATATTGGCCATCCATTTGAGGGTGATAGGACATAATAAAATTAAATTTTATATTCAAATAATTTTAAATAATTCTCTGGAATTTTGATATGAACCTTCTATCATGATCATAAATGATATAAATTTTCACTCCATGAAACCTAACCACTTTTTTTTATGTAAATCATGGGAAGTTTTTCAAGAGAAAAATCTTCTCAAAAAGAGATAGTATGAGAAGACTTGGTGAGATGGTACACTATAAACCATATCTCATTATTTCCTTTGGATGTTATTGGGAGACTAAGGAAAAAGTACATAGTTATATTATCCCACTTCAATGCTGGTATGGGTTTTGGTTGTAAAGACTATTTAAGAAGTTTTCACTCCATAACTTGTTGGCACACCAGATACCTTGTATTTTATTCAGCAATCTCCCTTTTCATGTTATACCATCAACAATGATCATGAAGATACCTACACATTTTAATAATTCCAAGATGTATAGATTAAGGATATCTATTAGATTTATCCATTATCTTCTTTATTTATGAAATTTATGTAACACACAGTCTTGAATGAAATTTCATCACACCCTCATGTTCAATATTGAACTAAAAAAATTCCCACTTTTCACAACCTCTATCTTATTTTTCAATGAAGAATATTTTCTTTGAGATTTATTGATCTTATCTAGTAATTACAATTAAGAAATCATTTGGGATAGGGTTGATGATATCCCTTCCCTTATAATTACCATGTCCAGTTTTAATAGGTATTATATTAAAGGATCTCAATGAATCCTCATAATTTCTAGCACAACCTGGTTATTACTACTTAATTCATCAATGACTTTGTTTTCACTTTTGGGATAATAATGAATTGAACAATCACAGTCTTTAAGAATTTACAAACATCTTATTTATCTCATGTTCAATTCATTTTTCATGAAAATATAATTTCGTCTTTGATGGTTTGTGAATATATAAAAATTTTCCCCATAATGATAGATCCTCTATATCATCAGAGAAAAAACAACCATAGACAGCTCTAGGTCATGTCTAGGATAGTTCAGCTCATAAGGTATCAACTATAGAGATGCATAATAATTCACCTTGTCATTTTTCTTGAGGATTCACCCAATCTATTTCAAAGATAAATCACTAAAAATAACAAATACTTCTTCAATAGTGGGTAGAGTTAACATGGGTGGAGTAACAAATTTATTCTTCAGCTCCTAGAAACATTATTCAAACTCTTTTATAAAGATTAACATACCCCTTTTCCAATTAACATAGTTAGTGGATTAGAAATTCATGAATTTTCTTTCAAAAACCTCCTATTATATCCTTATAAACTAAGGGAAATACAAATATCAGTTAATATTGTAGGATGAAGCCACTCCTACACAACCTTTGTCTTTGTAGGGTCAACCGATATTCCTTCATTGGTTACAGTGTTCCCCAATAAAGAAACATATTGTAACCAAAATTCATATTTTTTGGACTTTTCAAATAGCATCTCCTTCCTCATAGTTTTCAATATAACCATTATACTATCCTCATGCTCCTTGTGACTTTTAGAATATATTATAATATCATCAATAAAAACTACCACAAAGTTATCAAGGTAGTCGTTAAAGAATATATTAATAAAATCTCAAAATATAGCAGGATCATTAGTCAAGATGAAGTACATAACAAAAAAAAAACAAATTATGCACATATCTTGATCAGAAGGCAGTTTTGGAAATATATTTTTTCTTCACCCTCAATTGATGATCACCAGAACGAAAATCAATCTTAGAAGAAGAATTTATCCCCACAAATCTAGTCAAATGAACCATCAATCCTTAGAAGAGGGTACTTGTTCTTCACTGTGATCATGTTATGTTCTTTATAATAAATGCAAAACCATATTGATCAATAATTCTTCTTTTTAAATAGAATATGTGATTCCCGAGGAGACACACTTGTCCAGATAAACCCTTTATCCAAAATATCATGGAGTTGTTTTTTTAATTCATCCAAATCTACATTTTCCAATCTATACAGGGTATTTGATATCCTATTAGATCTAAGAATATGTTTAACAGGAAACTCTACCTCTCTTTCTAGGGGTGGTTTAGGTAACTCTTCATGAAATGAATCAATGTATTCTTGAATGATAGGGACATTATCTTTTCATATACATTCATTTCCTTATTAATATTAAATAATAATATTTCTAAATAATGATTTGGGAGGTGTTTCTAGATAAATATTAGGTTGAGATATATATTCTTTCAAAATAACTGTAGGTTATTCATTCAAGACTATTCCTATTTCCTTACTTCAATAGTTGATCTTAGTATTATACTTTGAGACCCAATATATCTATCATATAATTTCAAATTCCATCATGGGAATTACTACCATATTTGTGATGATATTATGTTCACCAAAGTAAATAATAGAGTTTCTATACATTTTTTATTCTTGTATAATCCCTCAAAGTTTCTTGACAATTAACTATAATTATAGCAGTTCATTGGATTGATTTTATATTCTTTTCAATCTTGGATGAAATAAAGGAATGCATAGAACCCGAATCAAACAAATTACTTTCTATATTTGAGATAAAAATGAGAGTACCTTCCACCACATAATTTAGAGATTTAACATAATCCGTTTTGATAGAAAAAGCATGAAATTTTTTACTTGTCCTATGCTAAGGTTGATGGTGATTACAATCCATTAACTTCAATTTTATATAGTGATTATAAACTCTCCCGAGCTATCTACAATTAAAGAATCAGACTTCAGGTAGGTCCTACATTATCATTCCTGTGTTGTTGGCATTAAGAAGTTGAGGATTCACCTTACTATGGTAGTTCTGAGCAATATGGCCTTCTCTTTCACACATTTAACATTTCCCACTCCCAAGTAAGCAATTCCCCAAATGATTTTTCCCACATTTTTTCATGTGGAAAATAAAACTTATTTTTCTCATATTCCGTGATCAAATATCCTACCTATGTTTGGATAAAAATATCCCTTCTTTTCATTCGATCTATAGGACCAATGCATCTCTCAAAACTCCATTTGAAATTTCCTAGCACTTATCACTATCTCCACATAGCTGTCATAGCCTCGATTTTAATAGATTCTTCCATAGATGGGGTTTTATTTGACTGAAAAATATACCCATAGTTACATTATGATCCATGAAAAAGATAGAGGTTTAAAGAGAGAGTATTCTAAAGTTTATCTCATAGATTCTCATAGATTCATTTTTCTTCAACATTAACCCAAGGAATTCCTTCTACATATTCATTCACATAGAACGAGGGAAATATTTTTTAAAAAATGATCCCCAGAACTATTCAAAATCCATTACTTTTATTATCACTTATTGGCTTGGTTTTTTTAATTAGTGTCCACCACCGATCAGCTTCCCCCTTGAAGCATTACATAGGCAAGGTGATTTTTTCTTGTTCTGATCATTAAATCATAGAAAAGATCTTTTATATAGAGATTATCTACTATTAAGAAATCAATGGGTTCATAGATCCATTAAAAGTTGGTGATAATTGATGCATAAATGACTCAAAATAATTTTTCTCCTTTGATGCTGAATCCGGTATCTTAGCTTCATTCAACTTATTTATCATAATCTGAGTTAGTTGATTCATTATTGTCATGAAATTTTCCATTACGGATTATATCAGAAGACCATAAACACCTAGTCCATTAACCTTACCATTTACATAGTTTTTCTCATTTCATTCCATTTTATAAAATAATAAAACCTTAGTGAGTAATGTGTTTCATTTAATAATATTATATTTCAAAAGGAATTTCATGTCTTAAAAAATCATGATTAAAATTTTATTCTTCAACAAAAATTACATTTTTTATAAATCTTTCATAACATTTCATAAAAACCTTTCGATTAACCAAGAATAGCTTCCAGGAGTGTCAAAATAGAAGTGAAGAAAAGCCTTTTGTCATGTACCAATTCCCATTCGATTCCATATCAAATCAGTGTTTTTAGGTTTTTCCCCTAGGTACATCTGTGCGAGTACCGAATCTACTTGTTCGTATCCGGAAAGGGAGTTCCTTTCTATGAAACTACTTACATAATATTTCACCAAATAATAGGATGTTTTCCTATATTTTAACTTTTGACTAAAGTTATTATTAATGTTTTAAAATCCTTAGTTATATAAATAACTAAACCTTACTTTGATAGAAACTATAACATCCCACATTTTTATTACATAAACTTTTCATTACATTATACAAAACAGGGGATCCTTTAAAGTTTAGTTTCTTGGAAATAAGTTACATAATACATGAAAATTATAAAATTATTCTATTACAATTTTAATCCTTCTTCAAGTTTTATCCTAAGTACATTTATTTTATCTCATATCCAAGAGACATACATCAAAGGAAAGGGTGAGAATAAGGAACAGTAAGGGAAAACAAGGGAAATGATTTACTTTTGATCATGAAGAATATCAATAAGAAAATAAAGAAATATATAAATGGATGAGAATGAATAATATCAAAATAATATGAACATGAATAAGAAAATGGAAATTTTTATACAAAATTTAATTGAGTCATTCATGATCATATCATCAAGGTTCTTCACTGAGGTGTCATATAAATTACCATGGTTACTCACCAAGGTGTCGTAAAATATGTCAGGTATAGAGATTAAATTATTTAACAAATGAATTGGAGAGCTATTAAGGAAAAACCTTCATATGTATTAATTAATGATATCCAAATATATCACAACAAAACATTTCATAAATAACTTGTGGAGAATAAAATATATGGACTTTATATCAATATCACAGTATTTTAGAAAATGCATAAAAACAACATCCTTTTGTCATTCTAAACCCAAGAAAGATGTAACATCCCAAGTAAGTAATGAATAATAGATATTTTTACCTATGTATATTAATGATTAATATAGTGTTTTAGAGGCTTAAGATGAAAATAAATGCAATCTTATGCATGGAATACACTAATATTCTTAAAAGATTGTTTTACTGCCTTTTGATGGCAAAACATTATTGAATCTATATTTTGAGAATTTTACCAATTATGTTTGTCAAAATAAACTTATTCTTTAGGACTGGGACATCAAAATTTGCTTTGTGTAAATTTTTTGGTATTTTTCTGACAAGGTTCATTTTTTAATGAATAGTGAAAAATACTGCATTTTACATCAAAATTGCTTTTTAACCTAATTTATTTATATGATTAGATTATGTTTTGAATTGGTTTTGAAGTGAAATTAGAATATATATTTACCATTTTATCCAATTTTGGTCATTGGAATCAATTTCACTTTGAAATTAGACTTAAACTGGTGTCAATCTTTTGATACTTATTGTTTCGTAAAAACACGCTTTTTGCTCTGGCAGCGGGAATTAATTATTAAATTAATTAATGTGACTTATATGATTTGAATTTTTTAAAATAGACTTCATTTTTGAATTCGTAATATCAAATATAGCTTAGGGTGAATTTTTGGTAATTTTCTGAAAAACTTCAATTTTTGATGAATAGTGAAACCACTAAGTGGTACTTATAAAGACTGATTTTCCGTTTAAATGAAATTTTTCCATCATTGTGTTTTGAATTTTGAAAATACGACATACATGGTTGTCATTAGTATGTAAAATGTGGTTCAATGAGATTATAATAATTTTTTGGTGAATAGTAACTTATTAAGTTCTTAATCACGATTAGTGGTAATTAGGGTAGTTTAAGGTATAAATAATACTTTAATAAAATGAAATGACCTAGAAACATGTCCCAAACTCATTGGTTGTGTCATGGCCGACCATGACATGCCATGGGTCAACTTGGGGACCCCATGGATCCACTTTTGTTGGGAAATGACATAAATTACTTTTTATTTAATGTTAAAGTGAAAATGACACAAACATAATATGTTTTACGAAAACAATTTTTACATGGGGTTATAAAGATCAGATTTTTGATTATAAAGAGTAATTGGAAAACTAAAATGATTTCCTATATCATAGTATTTGTTTTATAATTTTTAGACATTAAATAAATTTAAATATTTATGACATAATAATGATGCAACGATGACATCATTATTTGACGATTTAAATAAAATGGAAAGATAATGTAAAATCTATGAACTAAACATGGCCAAAACCAATTGGATGAGTGGATTTCGAACCCTTATCACCTTATCCACGAATTATATCAATGTGGGACCTTTTAAAACTGAAACAAATTTTCAAATAAAGTAATGTTTCTTTACTTTCCAAAAGTGCCCCTCCTCTCCTCTTATAAAAGGCCCCCACCTCTACCTCATTTCACACACTCCTCAAGCCTTTTGCTTGGCCAAACCCTGCCCATTTGCTCTCTCCACATTCCTCTCCTCATCCTAGAGGATTCCCTTTGGGAAGAATCCTTTCAAAGGAAGCCTTTAGGCTCAAATCAAAAGGAGTTACACTTTTTAAGGTAATTCGTTCTCTCATGCTCATTTGTTTTATTTTGCTTCTCAAACCCCCTAAAATCTTTTTATTTACTTCTTTTGTAACAACACCAGTATCTTCAATATACTAGGATGTTTTTATATGATTTATTTGAGCTACACTCTCACACAACTACATAAAATGGTTAAAGAACATACGGTTTCCGTGGATGGTGAAATTCTGCCTCCCGAAACGATGATTGTTCAACACTCATTTAACACCTTAAAAGGTGGCCATTATGATGTCACTATTTTCATATATGATATATAATATGTTTATGTTTTCCTTAAGCTTCTGTTTTTTTCATTTTGGACATACCTTTATGGTTTCCATTATGGGTAAAACAAGATATCTTCATTTTAGGAAGTGCGGACTACCGCCCCCTAAAAGTGATTTGATTCGTTAATACCATATGTGGGATGTGTAAAGGATAAAGTTAATGATATTATATATGTTATTATACTGGAATTATAATATACTCTTATATCATTATGATTCCATTCCAGAAAATATGAAATAGAAATGGAAGTAGCGTTCATGCGTACGTACGGCTTACCGTCTCCATGAACGGTGCATTTCATTTCTTACCTCTAAATTATGTAATATTATAAATGCATGTATGTACTGGATATATATGACATATATGATATCTACATCATGAATACCATTCTGGATATAATGAACCTTTGACCAAATTAACAACATGTAAGTGTAAGAAGTCTATTTTTGACTTAAGAACCAAATACCGACAAAATGAACATTATTAACTTAACTGGTTACATGATGTTCATAACATGGTATAAAAGGAATAATGAACTTGTTAAAGATTCATAATCAAGTATAGATTAACTCAAGTTTTTTATTCAGGAGATTAAAGAACGGTCGAGTCAAGTCGGATACGAGGTATGGGACTTCGTCTCAATCTCTTTTCGTTGAGGCATATTTTATTTTATACACAACTTTCTTTTATACGGTGTATAAACCCCTTTGACTTTTACGTTTATTCAAAAGTAATCTTTTTTATACGAAGCATTTACTAAACGAAAAAAGGGAATGTTTTTGTCGTACGTATGCGGCGACAACGACTTCTCCGCCGTCGTGACCGTTATTTGAGTTTCGGCTTCCTCTACAAGCCATACCTTCTTTTTAAAAGAAAAATAAATACCATGTTTTACTTTTCTTTTATTTTAGTATTGAAAATGGTTTTCATAATGTTTTTATATCAATGTGTTGTATTGATATCTCGTGATTGAAATGTGGAAATTTTATGTTTCCTTTATGCATGTTTTATGTGATATGATTATGTTATGGTTCTTGGGCATTATTATGAAGACGGGTGGTTCCGTGATAAACTAAGGGCGGGTGAGCCCGTTATAGCTCTCCAATGCATTGGGTAACGCGAAGGAGTGAAACGTAAAGGTTTCTCTGAAGAGATTTTAGGGAATATACTGTGATGGGTATTCCAAACGTAACCAAGAGGGTTACTCCCTACGTAAGAATGTTATGAATGCCTCAAGTTACCTTTATGTCATATGATTTCTATGATTTATTCATGATTTTATGAGGTATGTTAAAGTGCCTATGTTTTATGGGTATAGTATGATTTCATTCTTATGTATATATGAACTCATGTTTCCTTCCCATGTTTTTATAACCCATACTGAGTTTTTATGCTCATCCCATGTTTTTGAAATGTTTTTCACAGGTCAAGGGAAAGGTACATGATAAGATGATAGAGTCAAGAATGTGTCAAGAATTAATCCATGTTTTATTTTAAATGTGTTTCCATTGATGGGAATGAAGAATACTATCTTTATGTAACCACTTTGTTTATATGTGGAATGTAATGCAAGTTTTATGATCTAATTCTCTAAAACTCTAAACCCGAAAAGATCCTCAATGTGTAATCTTGTAATAACTCAAGATTAAGTAAGGTTTAAGGCTGGGGCCTTATAGTTGGTATCAAAGGTCGGTTTAGATAACTTTAGGAGTTATAATTCTATTAAATGATTATCCAAAAATATTTTTTTGAAATGATATAGCATTTAAAGATTACCATGTTGCTTCATCTAAGACATGTTTGTTCAGAATGGTTTTCCGCTGAGGAAACAGGGAAGCAGTGCTAGGAAGGCATACAGAAGGAAATAACCTTCCGAATCAGCATCCAGAAATGGTCTGAATTGGAACTGAACAGTTTGTGGCAGTAATGGAGCAGTTGACTCAAGCGATAAATGGTGGTGGTATCCATGCACGAGATCAGGCAGATCAACCGCAGAGGAACATGTCAGTGGTGGAACATTTCATGAGGCAACATCCCCCATCATTCAGAAGGATCATCTGACCCTGTACTAGCTGAAGGGTGGATTAAAGCACTGGAGAAGATTTTTGATGTCATGGGGTGTTCAGACAATCAAAAGGTTAGTCTTGCTATTTACCGTTTGGAGGGTGAAGCAGATCAGTGGTGGTCTATGGTTAAAAATATCAGGGATGCCGATGAGATTGATGCTCTTGACTGGGATGAATTCAAAGGTATGTTTCTTGAGAAGTATTTTCCTAAGGCTGTTCGACTTAGGATGGAAAAGCAATTCTTGGAATTGAGGCAAGAGGAAGACTCAGTGGTTGCTTATGAAGAAAGGTTCACTCGATTGGCAAGGTATGCTCCAAATTTTATTCGAGACCTTGATAGTAAAATCAATCGTTTTTTACTCAGGATTAAAGCCAAAATATCGAAGGGCATTAGCTTCTCGTGAGTTTAAATGTTATGAAAAGCTTGTTCGATGTGCTGAGAAGGTGGAAATGGAGTTTTCCGATGACCAAGTGTTCTATAACAACCAGCAGAAGAAGAGACCGAGGTGGCAGGAGAAAGGTAAGAATTCTTCAAAAAAGTATGATGGTAAGAGAACTAAGTTTCCAGTTTGTGATAAATGTGGCAAAAGGCATGCTGGGGAATGTCTTCTGAATTCTGGAAAGTGCTACCGATGTGGTAATATGGGACATAAGGCTCGTGATTGCACTGAAAAGGATCAAGATGAAGGTAAGAACAAATTTGATTTACAGTTAGTGAAATGTTTTAAGTGCAATGAGATGGGTCACTATGCAAATGAGTGTCCGACAAAGAGCTTGAGTGATGGGAATCAGTTAGACTATAAGCCGAAAGGGGTGGTGAAATCCTTTGCAACTACTTCAGCAGATGTCGGGCCATCAAATGATGTTGTATCAGGTACTTTGTTTGTTTTTTCAGATTATGCCAGTGTATTGTTTGATTCAGGGTCTACACATTCTTTCATCTCTAAAACCTTTTCTAGTAAAATGGGAATACCATCTCAAGAAATGACTCCTGAACTTTTGGTAAAAACACCTGGGGGAAGTGTCGAGGCAAAAAGAATTTATAAGAATCATCTTATCCTTATCTGTGGAAAGAACCTACTTGAAAACCTTATTGTTCTACCTCTAGTAGAGTTTGATGTTATCCTGGGTATGGATTGGCTCTCTATTTACCATGCTAAGATTGACTGTAAAGCTAAAGAAGTTTCTTTTCAGAAATACTTTCTGTTTGTTTACAAGAATTAACCCTTACTTTTGATAACATATCAAGAGGCCGAGAAACATGTAAAAGATGTAAATGAATGTTACCTTGCACACATCGTTGAAAATAAAGGAACTGTTCAGATTAATGATGTTCCAGTGGTAAATGAGTATCCTGATGTTTTTCCTGATGAGTTTCCTGGAATAATACCAGATCGGGAAGTTGAGTTTACTGTTGACTTAGTTCCTGATGCTAAGCCAATTTCCAAACCCCCTTATCGAATGACACAAATTGAACTTTTAGAGTTGAAGGAGCAATTGCAAGATTTATTAGAGAAAGGTTTCATTAGACCTAACACATCACCATGGGGTGCTCCTGTTTTATTTGTTAAAAAGAAAGATGGTTCTATGAGACTTTGCATTGATTATAGAGCCTTGAATAATATCACTATTAAGAACAAATATCCTTTGCCTCATATCGATGATTTGTTTGATCAGCTCCAGGGAGCTCAGTTTTTTTCAAAGATTGACTTGAGATCGGGGTACCATCAGCTGAAGGTAAAGGAGGCAGATATTCCGAAGACCGCGTTCCGTACGAGATATGGCCATTATGAATCTGTAGTAATGCCTTTTGGGCTAACCAATGCACCTGCTGTATTCATGGAATTAATGAATAGAATTTTCCATGAGTTCTTGGATAAGTTTGTGGTGGTTTTCATTGATGATATTTTGGTGTTTTCTAAAAGTAAAGAGGAGCATGAAAAACATTTAAGGGTTATCTTGCAAACCTTAAAAGAAAAGAAACTGTATTGGAAATTCAGTAAGTGTGAGTTTTGGTTGCAAAAAATTTCTTTCCTTGGTCACATTGTTTCTAAAGATGGAATAACTGTTGATCCTGTAAAAACAAAAGTTGTGGAAGAATGGCCAAGATCCACAAATGTAACCGAGATTCGTAGCTTCCTTGGTTTGGCGGGCTATTACCGAAGGTTTGTTAGAAATTTTTCACGGTTATCTAGTCCAATGACTAAGCTAACTCGGAAGGGTGTTAAGTTTATCTGGAAAAAAGAATGTGACGATTGTTTTTAGGAATTGAAAAGAAGATTGGTGAATGCTCCAGTTTTGGCACTACCTTCCAGGAATGGTGAGTTTGTTATATACAGTGATGCTTCATTGAAAGGACTTGGTTGCGTCCTAATGCAGAATGATCAGGTAATTGCTTATTCTTCACGACAGTTGAAAACTCATGAGGTAAATTACCCTACACATGATTTGGAACTAGCTGCTGTTGTTTTTTCTTTAAAAATTTGGAGGCATCATTTGTATGGAGTAAAGTGTGAAATATATACCGATCACAAAAGTTTAAAGTATATATTCACTCAGAAAGAGTTAAACATGAGACAAAGGATATGGCTGGAATTAATCAAAGATTATGATTGTACAATTCTTTACCATCCTGGAAAAGCAAATAAAGTGGCTGATGCTTTGAGTCGAAAAAGTAATGCTTCATTAACAATGTTGCATTTGGAACATGATCCTTTGGTTAACGATTTGATGAACTTTGGCATAGAAGTTGTTGGTGTAGGAATTCCTTCTGTTTTGTTTCAGGTATCAATGAGATCTTCTCTATCAGATAGAATCAAGCAAGCACAGAAGCAAGACAGTGAGTTGCAGAAAAGGGTAGATCTGGTTCAGAAAGGTATGTTGCCTGAATTCAACATTGATAATGATTGTGTTTTGAGATTTGGGAAGAGATTGTGTGTGCCTTGTGATTCACAGTTGAAGAGAGAATTTTTATGTGAAGCTCATAGTTCTCCGTTTTCAGTTCATCCGGGCAGTACTAAGATGTACAGAGATCTGCGAGAGTATTACTGGTGGGATGGAATGAAAAGAGACATTGCTGATTTTACTGTGAAGTGTTTGACTTGTCAGCAGGTTAAAGCAGAGCGGTAGTTACCGAAATGGATGCTTCAGCCTTTACCAGTACCAGAGTGGAAATGGGAGAATATATCCATGGACTTTGTTGTTGGATTACCGAAGACATCTCGAGGTAATAATGCAATCTGGGTTATTGTTGATCGCTTGACCAAATCTGCTCATTTCCTTGCTATACGAGATACTTTCTCTCTGGATCAACTTTCCCGTTTGTATCTTAAAGAGATAGTCAGGTTACATGGAGTTCCTCTCTCCATTGTATCGGATCGTGATCCCAGGTTTACTTCTAACTTTTGGAAAGGCCTTCAGAAGTCGTTGGGTACTGAATTAAATTTTAGTACAGCTTTTCATCCTCAATCAGATGGGCAGTCAGAATGAACAATTCAGACATTGGAGGATATGCTACGAGCTTTTTCTATGGATTATCAGGGAAGTTGGGACCAACATCTTTCTTTGGTTGAGTTTTCATATAATAACAGTTTTCATTCCAGTATACAAATGGCACCATTTCAGGCATTATATGGGAAGCGGTGTCGAACTCCAGCTTTCTGGGATGAAGTGGGTGAAAGGAAGTTGATGGGACCAGAATTGGTAGAAGAGATGGCAGAAAAAGTTCAGCTGATTCAGAAACACAAGAGAACAGCTCAGAGCAGGCAGAAGAGTTATGCGGATAACCGGAGGAAGGATCTATCTTTCGAGGTAGGTGATCATGTTTTTCTCAAGGTTTATCCTTGGAAAAGTGTGATGAGATTTGGTAAGAAAGGAAAGTTGAGTCCAAGGTTCATTGGACCATACAAAATTCTAAAAAGAGTTGGATCAGTTGCATACCGAGTGGCTTTACCTCCGAGTTTATCTCAGGTACACAATGTTTTTCACGTTTCGATGTTGAGAAAGTATATGCCAGATCCATCTCATGTTTTGAGTCCAGAGGTAGTTCAGCTGGAAGAGAACCTATCTTATGAGGAACAACCGGTCCAGATTCTTGACCACAGGGAGCAAGTGTTACGGAATAAGGTGATTTATCAGGTAAAGGTTTTGTGGAAAAACCACATGATTGAAGAGGCAACATGGGAATCTGAAAATGCAATGAGGGATTAGTACCCCCATTTATTCGATAAGTAAATAAATTGCGGGGACGCAATTTTATAAAGGGGGGAAGGATGTAACATCCCAAGTAAGTAATGAATAATAGATATTTTTAACTATGTCTATTAATGATTAATATAGTGTTTTAGAGGCTTAAGATGAAAATAAATACAATCTTATGCATGGAATACACTAATATTCTTAAAAGATTGTTTTACTGCCTTTTGATGGAAAAACATTATTGAATCTATATTTTGACAATTTTATAAATTATGTTTTTCAAAATAAACTTATTCTTTATGATTGGGACATCAAAATTTACTTTGTGTAAATTTTTGGTATTTTTCTGACAAGGTTCATTTTTAATGAATAGTGAAAAATACTGCATTTTACATCAAAACTGCTTTTTAACCTAATTTATTTATATGATTAGATTATGTTTTGAATTGGTTTTGAAGTGAAATTAGAATATATTTTTACCATTTTATCCAATGGTGGTCATTGGAATCAATTTCACTTTGAAATTAGACTTAAACTGGTGTCAATCTTTTGATACTTATTGTTTCGTAAAAACACGCTTTTTGCTCTGGCAGCAGGAATTAATTATTAAATTAATTAATGTGACTTATATGATTTGAATTTTGTAAAATAGACTTCATTTTTGAATTCGTAATATCAAATATAGCTTAGGGTGAATTTTTGGTAATTTTCTGAAAAACTTCAATTTTTGATGAATAGTGAAACCACTAAGTGGTACTTATAAAGACTGATTTTCCGTTTAAATGAAATTTTGCCATCATTGTGTTTTGAATTTTGAAAATCCGACATACATGGTTGTCATTATTATGTAAAATGTGGTTCAATGAGATTATAATAATTTTTTGGTGAATAGTAACTTATTAAGTTCTTAATCACGATTAGTGGTAATTAGGGTAGTTTAAGGTATAAATAATACTTTAATAAAATGAAATGACCTAGACACATGTCCCAACCTCATTGTTTGTGTCATGGCCGACCATGAAATTCCATGGGTCAACTTGGGGACCCCATGGATCCACTTTTGTTGGGAAATGACATAAATTACTTTTTATTTAATGTTAAAGTGAAAATGACACAAACATAATATGTTTTACGAAAACAATTTTTACATGGGGTTATAAAGATCAGATTTTGATTATAAATAGTAATTGGAAATCTAAAAAGATTTCCTATATCATAGTATTTTTTTTATATTTTTAGACATTAAATAAATTTAATTATTTATGACATAATAATGATGCAGCGATGACATCATTATTTGACGATTTAAATAAAATGGAAAGATAATGTAAAATCTATGAACTACACATGGCCAAAACCAATTGGATGAGTGGATTTCGAACCCTTATCACATTATCCACGAATTATATCAATGTGGGACCTTTTAAAACCGAAACACATTTTCAAATAAAGTAATGTTTCTTTACTTTCCAAAAGTGCCCCTCCTCTCCTCTTATAAAAGGCCCCCACCTCTACCTAATTTCACACACTCTTCAAGCCTTTGGCTCGGCCAACCCATGCCCATTTGCTCTCTACACATCCCTCTCCTCATCCTAGAGGATTCTCTTTGGGCAGAATCCTTTCAAAGGAAGCCTTTAGGCTCAAATCAAAAGGAGTTACACTTTTTAAGGTAATTCGTTCTCTCATGCTCATTTGTTTTATTTTGCTTCTCCAACCCCCTAAACTCTTTTTATTTACTTCTTTTGTAACAAAACCAGTATCTTTAATATACTAGGATGTTTTTATATGATTTATTTGAGCTACACTCTCACACAACTACATCAAATGGTTAAAGAACATATGGTTTCCGTGGATGGGGAAATCCTGCCTCCCGAAACGATGATTGTTCAACACTCATTTAACACCTTCAAAGGTGGCCATTATGATGTCTATATTTTCATATATGATATATAATATATTTATGTTTTCCTTAATCTTCTGTTTTTTTTCATTTTGGACATACCTTTATGGTTTCCATTATGGGTAAAACACGATATCTTCATTTTAGGAAGTGCGGACTACCACCCCCTAAAAGTGATTTGATTCGTTAATACCATATGTGGGATGTGTAAAGGATAAAGTTAATGATATTATATATGTTATTATACTGGAATTATAATATACTCTTATATCATTATGATTCCATTCCAGAAAATATGAAATAGAAATGGAAGTAGCGTTCATGCGTACGTACGGCTTACCGTCTCCATGAATGGTGCATTTCATTTCTTACCTCTAAATTATGTAATATTATAAATGCATGTATGTAATGGATATATATGACATATATGATATCTACATCATGAATACCATTCTGGATATAATGAACCTTTGACCAAATTAACAACATGTAAGTGTAAGAAGTCTATTTTTGACTTAAGAACCAAATACCGACAAAATGAACATTATTAACTTAATTGGTTACATGATGTTCATAACATGGTATAAAAGGAATAATAAACTTGTTAAAGATTCATAATCAAGTAGAGATTAACTCAAGTTTGTTATTCAGGAGATTAAAGAACGGTCGAGTCAAGTCGGATACGAGGTATGGGACTTCGTCTCAATCTCCTTTCGTTGAGGTATATTTTATTTTATACACAACTTTCTTTTATACGGTGTATAAACCACTTTGACTTTTACGTTTATTCAAAAGGAATCTTTTTTATACGAAGCGTTTACTAAACGACAAAAGGGAATGTTTTTCTCATACGTATGCGGCGACAACGACTTCTCCGCCGTCGTGACCGTTATTTGAGTTTCGGCTTCCTCTACAAGCCATACCTTCTTTTTAAAAGAAAAATAAATACCATGTTTTACTTTTCTTTTATTTTAGTATTGAAAATGGTTTTCATAATGTTTTTATATCAATGTGTTGTATTGATATCTCGTGATTGAAATGTGGAAATTTTATGTTTCCTTTATGCATGTTTTATGTGATATGATTATGTTATGGTTCTTGGGCATTATTATGAAGACGGGTGGTTCCGTGATAAACTAAGGGCGGGTGAGCCCGTTATAGCTCTCCAATGCATTGGGTAACGCGAAGGAGTGAAACGTTAAGGTTTCTCCGAAGATATTTTAGGGAATATACTATGATGGGTATTCCAAACGTAACCAAGAGGGTTACTCCCTACGTAAGAATGTTATGAATGCCTCAAGTTACCTTTATGTCATATGATTTCTAGGATTTATTCATGATTTTATGAGGTATGTTAAAGTTCCTATGTTTTATGGGTATAGTATGATTTCATTCTTATGTATATATGAACTCATGTTTCCTTCCCATGTTTTTATAACCCATACTGAGTTTTTATGCTCATCCCAAGTTTTTGAAATGTTTTTCACAGGTCAAGGGAAAGGTACATGATAAGATGATAGAGTCAAGAATGTGTCAAGAATTAATCCATGTTTTATTTTAAATGTGTTTCCATTGATGGGAATGAAGAATAATATCTTTATATAACCACTTTGTTTATATGTGGAATGTAATGCAAGTTTTATGATCTAATTCTCTAAAACTCTAAATCCGAAAAGATCCTCAATGTGTAATCTTGTAATAACTCAAGATTAAGTAAGGTTTAAGGCTGGGGCCTTATAAAAAAGGAAAGTGAGATTCAAATATTTTAATAATATAATTAAATAGATCATTTTAAAATATATCGAATACCACTGGAGAAGAATGAGGTTTTGGTATTCATAAAAGAAAATAAAATAATTTCTTGCGAAAAAGAGAGAAAATTTGAGATGTAAAATTGGAAACATAACAAGTATAAAATGTGGTTTAAGAAAACATTAAAAAGAGATGGGAAAAGATAATAATACTCATAAAAGACTCTTAATACAGTAATGTTATATAATAAAATTTACATAAGTACATATTTTTGAATCTTAAAATACACACCACATAAAAAGGGAACTTTAACAGAAATGAAAAGTTGAGATTTTTCTTACCTTGAAGAGAGGCTCCTAAAACATGAGTATTAAGACCTTGGGAGCTTTAGGAAACCTTGGTATGACTCTTATGGAGGTAATAATCTTCGGGAATGATGAATAAATAATTAGGAATGAATGGAATCAAATAAATGGGTGGGTATTTATAGAAAATGTGAGGGATTTTTTTTATTAATTTCATTGGACACCTAGATTGTGGTATTTGAAAAACCATGCACTTTCCCATGGTATAGAAAAATTGGGACAAATATTACATTATTTTAATCCAAAATGGTCTACTATAATTTTATATTACTTATTTAATCATTATTATATAATTAGTCATACAAAAAACTCAAAAGTGTATTTTTATTATTCACTAAAAAACAAAATGTTTTAGAGAATTCTAATAAATTCACCCGAACCTAATTTAAAATTTCCTATTTCTAAAATGTTTTTTATTTTATCATAATAATTATCTAATTATGATAAAATTAAATTTTAAATATAAAAAATATTATTTATTTAAAATAATAGCGGATAAAAAACACATAATAAAATGCACAGTAAAATTTCTGACCCTTGAAAAAAAACTAATATTTTCATTTAAATTTAAATAAGTGTGTTTTAATCATACTATTTAATTAAAATAAATGTTATTAATAATACATTAATTTATTATAATAACTATATATTTTCTAAAAATTAATTTTTTGGTCCAAAAAATCAATTTAGATATTTCATCATATTTTTTAAGAAAAAAAACTCAAAATGGAATTGATGAAAGAAAAATTTCATTTATAAAAAGGGATTATACAATAATTAAATATTACATTTACATATAACCCCTTATAACACCCATATATGATATAAGGGTGAGGTGTGCAATAGTGATAGACTCATGGGGCGGCTCAGCTAACAATGCCTGAGTGGTAATCTCCACTAAGTTGAACTTATCCCATAATAGATTTCATTAAAGTATAACATATTGATTCTTGGATTGGGCTTGCTCAAGAGATAAACCCAAACATGCTACACCCTCCCAATTTCGGAAAATGGGATTTGTATGAAAAGAATATATTGGACGAGGCTATAAAATCTTTTTTCTGTATTAATTAACCATTATCATTTCTATTTGTAATACTAATTTTGATGTTAAAATTTTATTTAGAGTATAGATTCCAATAGTCATATTGAAAAATGGTCATATAATGGTCGAAACTCGATGGTAAAATTTCAAATTAAACTCACTTAATTTTTAAAGAGATATATTCATGTTGAGTACACGATAATTTAACACACATTTTCTAGAAATAATCTTTATCCAAAACGTTCAGGTCGTTACACCTTTCCATGATAAACACAATTTATGAAATATAAACAATTTATTTATATTCAACCGTTCACTCAACCCAAAAAAAATTACAATAAAGGTCAATAATTAACTGGATCTAAAGGGACTACAAGGAATAATTCAATTTAATTTATTCAGTGCACATTATGTTGTTGAATTTTCACTATTACACAAACTTGAAAATTATAAAATTATAGGGTTATGGTTTTTACCCCTTACCATTATGTTTTTATCAAACAAAGATTCAAATGGAAGACTCCCATGAGGAAGAAGGTTTGGATGATTGCAAGAATTATACTAGATCAAAATAGATCATGATAAAAAAAAATTCACTATGTATAAAGATTACACCACTGTGTTTAGAAAATGACAAAAGAGAAGAGGAAAATTGAAGCAAAATCACTTAATAAAGATCCATTACTCAAACGGGATGTTCTAAATAGAGGGAAGGCCCCAAAATTTTATTCTTGATCACCCTAGGTTTAGAGGAGAAAACAACATCTGGGTTAGAGAAATAAAAAATCCACACGACGCATTTTAAAAACCTAGTTGAGGAATTACATGACATTTAAATTTGTAACACTTCATGTAATAATTTTTTGAGGTATAGACTAGAAAACCTATTGCCTCAATTTATTATTTAATTATCCATAACACTACATGGTGTGTAATTGGTTCACGACATGTAACCACTTTACATAAAAAATTAGTTCAGGACATGAGTTAGGTGGATTTTACACGTTTTGTAACCCATTTGCATGGTGTGTGAATTTCCCACATATAGTTTCTCATCCCATTTACTTATTGAAACCTGAACCCTATTTAAGGATTATCATCTTAATAAAAACCCATGATAACATTCAACACATTTATATCTAGACTTCATTAAGTCAACCAAATATGAAACCCTGAATATTAAGTCATTTTCCCTAACAAAGGCTCTTCATTTCTGAAAAAGATAAGGCTACCAAGGATCAAATGAAAAAAATCAAATGGGACATACCTAAAAAAGATATGATATTACAAATTGGTTGTAAATGAAAAATTTATTAAAAAATATGATAATAATTTCATGATCATTATTCTCGACCTGTTGAAATAATGATGTTTTTGACAATGGTAAACACACCAAATTCATTTTGAAATAATGAACCGAATGTCCTCAAAACACATGATGTGGAATTAACTGATTGAATATTTAAATATTTCATTAAAAATAAATAAAATAAATGTTTTATTTTTATGGTATTAAACATGGAATTTTTTCTTAAGAAATCAAATAATTGATTTAATATTATTATACAATAGTTAACATGCATATAAGGAATGTCATTACTTGAGGTAATATATTTTTCTCTTCTCACTTTTAATTGTGTGATACATATGAAATATTCACTAGTTATTTATATTTTTAGTGTATATACTTCCCTTTTTACAAGTAATATTAACAATATATCATAAATCATGGTATTTTAATTTTCAATTTGAATTATTCAATCTAAGCTGATTTGACTTAAATGTTACCAAGTGGTAAATAATTCCATGACACGATTTCTTCTAAATTTGTTATATTACTTATTCATTATATTTTATATTCCATGATTATGTGTGTAATGAATTTTTATTATATTATTTTTTATTTACACATTTTTATTATGATTTAACATTGATAAACATAATATATTCACTGATTATTTCTCAAATTTGTTGGAAAAAAATCCATCAAGGTGTCCAATCAGGTTGTTTTGGGTGTGATTATGTTTTTTGACAAAGCCAGATGACTGAAAATGAGTATGGTTGGTGTTTGTTGTTGGTCGGAGTAGAATAATCAGGGGGGGGGGGTGAATTAAGTTTTTATAAAAATTTCTATTTATAAAAAACTGTTCTTAAAAGGATTTCCCCTTCAAGTTAAATACAACCCAGTTAATCAAAGTAATATGATTATAAAGGTTTAATATTATAAATAACTTTTTAAAAGATTAATTATTTCTTAGTAATAATAATAGTTATTAATATTAATTGTGAAACTAGATTACTAAGACAAAGAAATTATAACTTCTTTCCATTATTAACTATCAAAGTAAGTTTAGTAATTTATGAATTATATAATAGAGTATAAAAACAGATAAAAAACAGTAAGCAGCACAATAGATATACAACAAGTGGTTCAGTCTCATGTAGAGACCTAATCCACTCGACTTGGTTATCACCTACCACCAAGAAGTTTATATAAAAAAACATTATCCACACCCTGGATTGAGGTTAAACAGCAGTACACATGACTGTCTAGGTCTCACAAGGACTTATTCCACAGTTTTTTGTGGGTACAAATTACCAGGACACATAATGATCTCTTCCACACTTATCCATGGGTATACACAAGAGTAAATGAGTGTTTGAGTAAGGATATCTTCTATCCTTTAGTTTAATGCAAGAGACAGAGTGTGTTTCTATACAGATACACACTTTTCTCTAAAATTAATAAATTAATACACAATAGAGCAGTAATGTTGAGATAGGTTTAGAAATTCTCTGAGTGTTGATCTTTATAGCTCAGGACTTCTGAAATGAGGCTGATGCAAAACTCAAGTCCACATATGAAAAACATATTGTCACATGTTAGACAAATTCACCATGTGTTTTTCATGGTGTTTTACAGTGCAAAGATGTCCTCAGGATTCTAGTATGCTTCATGTGTTCTTCAGCAGAATCGGGTTGCATGAGAAAATTCACAAAAATGTATTCTGTTATGCCGCTCACACCCACCATCTTTTTCTTTTGTATCATGTTTTTACTACAATCTTTCTCACACATTGTTTCGAGGATGTAGTACTCTTTTCATCTTGGAGTGAATGTGTTAGAGTTGATAGGTTGTATGTATTCTGCACCTCATACCTTGAACTGTATGATGATATGTATGTAAATAGACATTAATTATGTTAGTGCATTAAAATATTAAAATATGATCGTTAAAGATTAAATTAAAATATAAAAAAATATTTTAGGAAACAGTGTCATAGTATGTTAGGGAAACAGTGCCTCCTTCACATGGTCTCTGGATTGGTCATGGTGTCTTGTTCACAATGTCACATGGCCACAGTGTCTGAATGTCATGGTGTCTTGTTCACGGTGTCTCATAGTCACGGTTTCTGGATGTCACAGTGTCTTCTTCATGGTGTTTTCTTGTTCAAGGTTTCTGATCTTTCATGGTGTCTGATTGTCATGGTGTCTGATCCTTTACGGTGTTTGATTAGCTTTTCTAGAAATAAAAAACTAGTGGAAGATTCATGGTTTCTCATACTTTTCAGAATAACTATATTCAGACTTATACAATGATGATCATAGAATGGATTAGACTATATCATTTGTTAAAGAAGGTTCTATAAAATTAAATCAAGGATAATATAAAGTAATTAAACTTAATGTAAGAAAATTAATATCTTGAATGGATTTTCTTAAAGGATGAGAGTACTTAAACAATAATACACATGATTTGATATAATTTACAGAATCTAACCAGGTTGAATAGGATTTTTGATCATTAAAACAAGATTAGTACATGAGGAATCCAACAATATCTCCCTTTTCAATCATCACAAATCATGTAGATTGAAAGTGTATATTTGATTCAACTATTAATATAGTAATAAATGTCTAACATATATAGATTTATACTCCTTTTGGGATTATCAAAAACATTGAATTAGAGAAGTCATAAAAAGTGCACATTTCATTAAATAAAATAAGATCCAGTACAAATAGAAAATATCATAACAAAAGGAACATCATTCATATCAAAAAATGTTAACCATTGTTCTTCTTCATGGGATGGCCTTCTCTTTTCCATTAGTAGCAGTAGCAGAAGAGGAAGCCATATAAGCAGAGGCCGAGGTAGAAGAAGGGAGTGAGGTTGTTGATAGAGAAGGTAAAGGAAGGCCTTCAAAGACCGATGGATCCAGATTAGGAGTAGTAGAAGATCGAGTTATGTGTTGATCAAGGATCACATGCCTGATATGATTCGGATCCTGGCTGACAGACATAATAGTGGAGTCTAGGGAATAGGTGAAGGTAGGAAATCCATGCCTTAGAGGTGTAGCTACAGGAGCAAAAATGGATGTACTATATACACAAAGGTAATGCCTCATAAGCTTAATAAAATCCACAATGATCTTTCCACCATACTTCATGGATTTCTCAAAATCATCCTTATTTTTCATATACTTATCTAATAATTGAGTGAACTCTGTGAGGTTTTGGACATGAGTCTTGAAAGCTTGATTAATAGGCCAAATCCATAGATTTTATACAAGATACATGAAATGATTATTCATGTCAGTCTTGGAGAAGATTTTGTTGAAGTAGAAATTCACTTTCATGGAAATCTCTTGCTGAGAATCATTAGCAATTTTAGAATGGATTTGGACCAGGTCAAGAAATCTGTCACTGTTCATGATAACTGCAGAGAGGGAATATTTATTGAAGCCACTAAGCATAGTATGAAGATACTATTTGACCACTGTTCTGATAAGATCACTGACTAAAGAGGGTTGGGAGGATATACTAGAGGATTTAGAAGCATTGACAGCGGTGGTAAGAGATTTTAGTTGATTCATCGTTTCTGAAGACTCCCTGTATAATCATTAGTGGGTTTTTTTAGATTAACTACAAGATCTCACATTTCTTTCACAATCTATTTGTTCCTTTTTGTGACCTTTTCAGCTGAGGAAGCTAAATGTGACTGAATCTCAGAGACAACATTCTTTGGGGTTTGAGGAACAACCAATTCCATAGGATGAGAAACAATCTCTGATCTCGAATACATCTTTTTTTTCATGTATTCAATCATACCTCTTAGGGTCTTTATTTCATCACTAAGTAGTCTATTCTCAACTCTTAATTCCTAAATATCATGAAGCATTTTGGGTTGAATTTTATAAATAACTTTCTCCAACAATAATGAGGCACCTTTCAAACTTAGATGTGTCATAAGAGCAGGTTGGGAATTCATAACTTTTTCAACACCAGAAAAAAGGGTAGCACCAAATTCAATTAGATAATCTTTAATCACCAAATATGGTTGTTCTGATGAAGGTTCAAAAATAGGGACTGATACAGGCTTAGGTTCCTTCTCAAGAGCAATATTAAAGACAAATTTCAGTTGGAACATAGTAGAAAGGTCAAGGGATTTTACTGAAACTTTCTGAGTGTCATCCACATCATAGAAATTGGGGAACATATACCAAGTTTATACAGGTCTCAGATCAAATAGATTTGGTACTTTTATAGATTCCGGATTTGGGGGTTTCTCCCCCTCAACAGTTGAATCCTTCTCAGGACTGAGAGGCTTAGGATCTTGATCTAATTCCAAAAACTCATCTCGTAGTTCTTCTCTCATTTCCTGCCTAGCCATCTGAAAAACCACCTTCATCCTTTCCTCAGATGAAGGAAGGACATCAAGAACAGAATGTTCCACTGGGAGTTACTCAAGGTCAACTCCTTGCATTGCAAGTAATTTTTCCTCTATAGGATATTCTACAAAATTCTTCTCAGTTTCTTGGACAGTAGATTTTGTTTTAGCCTCGGGTTGAGATTCTAGAGTAACAACTTCTATAGGTGCAGGGACTTATTTTTCACTTACCACAAGAGGGATAAGATTACTGTCTTCCTCAACAGAAAAAGTTTCCCTAGGGGACACAATAACATATTCTTCCTCTTTAGAATAATATTCAACAACCTCATCTGGTTCCAAACCAGGATCATCAATATCTCTTGGACTTGAGGAATGTTCCACAGGATTGAATTTTTCATAAATTCTATCATTGACTTCCACCCATGACTTTTTCCAAGAATTCCAATTAATCTTCATTCTCTTGATGGTGAATTTTGAAAGGTAGTACTCACAATCCTTTATAACTTTGTCATAAGGGCCATCCATACCTTGGTCAAGAAGCATGGCTGAGATAATCCAAGAGTAACACAGGGAGGTTGAATTGGAGGTGGCTTTGATCAGTTCACACATGTGGTGAATGATATTCTTCTAAAGGTTGATATTATGCCCTTTTTCATAAGGTGGATCAGAAAAACATCCTGATATTTCAAAACAAAAAAATCACCTTTTCTGAGGATAACCAGATTCTGAATAAACTTGAACAGAAGCCTCGATTCTCTATATAGTTCATTAGAAATGGATCTCCTCTTGGTGCTATTTCTAGTTAAGGCTTTCAAAGCCTCCTCTAGATCAAAGAATTCGATTGAAGGTGGAGGTCCTCTCTGATAATACTCATAGATGCCTTCATGAGGTATCCTAAGGCATGAAACTAGTAACCTCGAAGAGAATGAGCATTTCTAGCCATTTATCTAGCTTCTCACATCATAAATATCACCATAATAAAAAGATAACTGTACATACTGATAAAACTGATCCACTAAATTAGGGTAGATAGGCCTATCTTTCTTCAAAAACTACTCTAAACAGCCTTAATGTTCTAATACTTTCAAAACTAGAGACAAACTAGACATAATCCACTTAGGGAAAACCTCTTTCTTAGGTACTACAACTCGGTTCACTAGATTTGTATTTATAGGTCCTTCATGTGCTAGTCTAGGTGTAATCTTCTTCTTATTTGATCTGTGATTCTCAGGAGTTGACTATGAAGGGAGTTTCATCCTGGGAATCTACCGAAGGTTTGAGAGAGAGAAAAGGGTTGTAGGGTTGAAGAAGGATTTGAAACGAGTGAATAGAAGGAAGTCCAAGATAATAATTGAGTGATAGTTTAATTATTTTATCATTTAGGAATACAAAATGTAGCAAATGTAAAAACACGGGAAAACAAAATGGTGAAATGAATAATTACCACGATACGAATTTTAATTCATAACGAAAAGGTAAAGAAAATATTTACGTTGAGACCATATCAGGTCTTTATGGTGAGGCAGAGAATGACTGTTATAGTGAGATAGTAACTGAGCATTACTGTAAGACAATAATATGGTGAGACAGTAACTCAGCGTTAGGGTGAGATAGTAATACGGTGAGACAGTAACTGAGAATTACAATGAGATAGTAATATGATGAGATAGTAATATATACAATAGTAAAACATTTACTTAAGCTTTATCATGCCTAATTCATGTATGATGTAGTCTATTCTTTCAGAATTAATTGGTTTGGTAAATATATCAGCAAGATGATACTTAGTACCAATGAATTCCAATCTATCAAAAGTGATGTCTTACATCAATATGCTTTGTCCTAGAATGTGAAACATGATTTTTTGATATGTCAATAGCACTTGTGTTGTCACAATTTATAGGTACATGCCTGAATTGATATCCATAATCTAGTAATGTGTGTTTCATCCACAAGATTTGTGCACAAAAACTGCCAGCAGCTATGTATTCATCTTCTGCAGTAGACAATGCAACATAATTTTGTTTCTCAATACACCATGATACTAGTGACTTGCCTAAAAATTAACATGTTCCAGAGGTTCTTTTTCTATCTAAATTACATCCACCGAATTCATTATTAGAATAACTAACTAATTCAAATACTTTCCCTCTAGGATAGAATAATCCAAGTTTGGGTGTATGCTTGAGGTATTTGAAAATTCTCTTTAAAATATTTAAATGATATTCCATAGGATTTTATTGAAAATGAGCACACATACACACACTAAACTTAATGTTAGGTCGACTAGCAGTTATGTAGAGTATACTTCCAATCATTCCTCTATATGTGGTTTGATCAACAGATTTTCTATCTTCATCAAGATCCAACCTACAAGTGGTACTCATGGGAGTGTTACTACTTTTAGTGCTATCCAATCCAAAACATTTTAAAAGATCTCTAGTATATTTACTTTGAGTTAAAATAATACCATCATTATTTTGAAAGATTTGAAATATGAGAAAGAGTTTTAGTTCACCCACTAAACTCATTTAAAATAAATTTTGCATCATTTTAGAAAAATCAACACATAAAGAATTTCTTGAGGATCCAAAGATAATTTCATCTACATAGATTTGAATAACTAAAACACCATTAGAAATTTGTTTTATAAAAAGGGTAGGATCAACTATTCATTTTTTAAAACCTTTGGAAATAGGAAAAGTACTTAATCTATCATACTAGAATTTTTGAGATTGTTTTAAACCATATAAAGCTTTTGATAATTTAAAAACCTGATTTAGGAAATGGGGGTTTGTAAAAACTAGATGGTTGTTCAATAAAGACATCCTCAACAATATACCCATTTAAGAATGCACTCTTAATAGCCATTTGATATATTTTGAAATTCAGATGTGCAGCATAAGAAAGAAGGATTCTGATGGCTTCATGTCTAGCTACTAGTTCAAAGGTCTCTCCTCATAGTCAATTCATTCTTCGTGACTATATCCCTGTCCAACCAATATAGCATTTTTTTAACTATGTTACCAGCTTCATCTACCTTATTTCTAAACACCCATTTAGTGCCTATGGTGAATGTATCCTTAGGTCATTCAAACAGTTTCCAAACGTTTTTCCTATCAAACTGATTAAGATATTCTTGCATAGAAATCACCCAAAATTCATCATTGATAGAATCATTATTGTTTTTAGGTTCAAGTTGTTACAAAAAGACTTGATGTTCAACCTGATTTCTATGAGAATCTCTAGTTTGAGTGTCTTTGTCTATGTATCCTACAACATCATCTAAGGGATGGATCTTAAGAGTTCTAAAAGATCTAATGAAGGGGGGACTAGTAATTTCAGGTTCATCCACAGGTTGAGGTTCTAAGGAATTTTCAGAACTAGATGTTTTGATTGATTCTTTCACAGACTGATTTAAGGATTTTGGATTGATGTTTAGATTTGATAGATCATCCTCTAGGTTCTCTAGAATGGTTTTAGTCTCATGTGGATCTATTTCATCAAATATGAGATGGATAGATTCTTCCACACATTTAGTTCTTTTATTAAACACTCTATAGGATTTATTAGACATAGAATATCCTAAAAAGATACCTTCATCACTTTTGGATGCAAATTTGTCAAGATTGTCCTTAGTATTAAGGATATAGAATTTGAAAGAAAAAACTTTGAAGTAGTTAAACTTGGGTTTTAGATTGTTCCATAACTCATAAGTAATCCTTTTATGTATAGGTATGATCAACCCTCTATTGATTATGTATCATGTTGTATTGACATCATCAGCCCAAAAATAAATAGGAAGGTCATATTCACTAATCATTGTTCTAGAAATCTCTTATAGGGTTCTATTTCTTCTCTTAATAACTCCATTTTGTTGAGGTGTTATAGGGGAATAGAAATTATGATTATAACCATTTTTTGAGAAAAAGGATTTAAACTCTTTATTTTCAAACTCACAACTATGATCACTTCTTAAAGATTTAATTCTATATCCACTATGATTTTCTATTGATTTGGAATATTTAGTAAAATAAGAGCATGATTCACTCTTGTGAGCCATAAATAAAGTCCATTTATATCTTGAAAAGTTATATACAAGAACATAAACATAGTGCTTCCAATTTAAATTAGAATATCTAGATGGTCCAAACAAATCCATATGAACCTGTTCGAGTGTTTGAGAAGTTGACACTTGTTTTTTTGGTTTGAAAGAAACTTTGTGTTGTTTTCCCCTTTGACAGGCATTACATACTTTGTCATTTGGAAACTCAAGTTTAGGTAAGTCTTTAACTAGGATGTTTCTAGTTAGCTTTCTAAGAGAGTGAACAATACAGTGTCCTAGTCTCTTATGCTAGAGCCAAGACTCTTTATGAAAGACACTGAAGCATGAAGCATTTTGAGAAGCTAAGGAATCTATGTTAACAGAGTAAACATTTTCATTTCTAAATGCAGAAAATAATAATTCTTATTTATAATGTAAGACATTGCAAGAATCATATGCACATATAAAATGAAATCAATCATCACATAACTGTGAGATACTGAGAATATTGTAATTTATTCCATCAATAAACAATACTTTAGAAATCAATACTGAATTAGAGTTACCGATTTGGCCAAGGCCAATAATCATTTCTTTTGCATTATAACCAAATGTGACATGTCCTTCATATATTTTTATTAGGTTCTTGAAGCATGAGTATTCTCCTGTCATGTTCCTTGAACATCCACTATCCAAGTACCATAGACTTTTACAGAAACTCATTAAGCATATTTCGTACAAAATCATCAAGAAAAAATAGATTTTGATACCCATACTAATTTTGGTCTATTAATATTAATAATAAGTGCTTTGGGAACCCATATTTGTCTCATAGGTTTCTTATAAGCATTAAGTAAAGTATTTAAAAAAAATCTATTTGGTATGGAAAAACTTGAAACAGCAGATAGTGTATCATTACTTGAATTAGATGATTTGTATCCAGAATTGGAAGTAAAATTGTGTGTCCTAGATTGAGAAGAAAAATTTATTCTACCAAGGTTTCTTTTCCCAGGTTAATAACCAATTGCAGTGTTATATTTATGGGAAATTTGTTTTCCTAGCATTTGGGTAAGTGTATTTTTACCATTGGTAAAATTTTCTAGGTCATTCTTCCATTGATCATTAGAAATTTTTAATTTGTTTTTCTCTTTGAGAAGTTGAGCATTTTTCTCATTTTCAATTGTGAGTTTAGATTTAATAGTCACTGTAAGAGAATGATATTTCTTCAATGATTTATATTTGTCTTTTAGTTTATTGCATGCTTCTTCAAGCATGTTACATTATTCAAAAATTTCTTCATTAGTCATCTATTCAGAGTCACTCTGAATTTCAGAATATTACGAATTATGTAAATGAGAGTCTTGTGTTACCTTAGATGTGTTTGTTATAAAAGACATATTGGATTTGTTATCCTGTTCATCATCTGTTGTTTCTGAGTTGCTTGAACTATCCTCATAGGAACTCCGGGTTTCTTTCATTGCCTTTTTATACTTACCTTCCTTTTCCTCATATCTCTTTTTGTACTTGAGATTTATAAATTTATCCTTGACATATCCCTTGAGGTTAAATTCATAGTAGACAATCTCATCAGTCTTGTCACATATTTTCTAGTCCATCCAACTTCCTTTTTTTGTCATATTTTTCCTTGAAGTTAGGCTTTGAGAAAAATTTATTCTTCTTGTAAAATATTTTTAATATTCTGGTTATTTGAGCCATCTCTTCATCTCTATCAGGTGATGAATGTTCACTTAATGAAAATTCTACAAAAGCTTCCAATTTCCATTTGTCTTTGTGATAAGAGGTGGTGGTCTGGAATTCAACCGATATCTTTTTTGATTCATCATAATACTCCATGTTGACTTTCAGATCTTCTTAAAACATCATTAATTTCTTAATGAGTTCTTTTATAGGTAGCTTGCTGATATTTCATGATTCTCTAATAGAGATAGAAGTTCCCCTCCATCTATTAGGCTGAAATCTGAGAATTCTCATGATCTGTTCCTTGGCAGTGACTTCTCTTCCTAAAGAAATCATTGTGTTGACAATCTCATTGAACCTATAATACATGTTAAAGAAAGTTTCAAGAAGTTTCATTTTAATGCTATCATATTTAATAGTATAATTATTAAGTCATATTTCTTTTAAACTAGATGTTCCTTCATGTGAAAAAAACAGGGTATCCCAAATTTCATGGGCAGTTTTACAAGAAAAATTCAATTAAATTCCCCATATTTTGAGGAGCAGTATAAAGAATTCATATCTTTGCAATTTTTATTGTATGAAGTTTTGATAGGTTAATCCCATGTAATTCTATCAGTAGCAGGAATATTGTTTTCATCTATAATGGATGACCAAATCTCAAAGCCCATAGTCTCTAAGTGGATTTTTATTTTAATTTTCCATTGAGCATAGTTGGTTCCATTAAAGAATGGTGGTCTGTTAGTTGTATCATCTTCCAATCTATTAACCATAATAACATAATAGGTTTAAAGAGATAGAAATTTAGAATTGAAAGGAATTTAATGATCTTTAATGTACAACTACAATCACAGTTTCATGAGATTAAACAAAGTCTTAATAATAGAACCTCTGATACCAAATGTTGGTCGGAGTAAAATACTCAAGAGGGGGTGAATTGAGTATCTATAAATATTTCTTGTTAAAAAAACATTTCTTCTAAGGATTTCCCCTTCGAGTTAAATACAACCCAATTAATCAATGTAATATGGTTATAAGGTTTGACTGTTTAAATAACTTCTTAGAAGATTGATTATTTCTCAGTAATAATAATAGTTATTAATATTAATTTTGAAACTATTTTACTAAGACAAATCAATTATAACTTCTTTCCAAGATTAAATTTTAAAGTAAGTTTAGTGATTTATGAATTATACTGTAGAGCAGTAAAATAGAGAAAACTAATGTAAGCAGAAAAACAGATATACAACAAGTGGTTCAGTCTCAAGCCGAGACCTAATCAACTCCACTTGGTGATCTCCTGCCACCTAGAAGTTTATATAAATAAACATCACCCACACACTATTTCATGGTTAAACAACTGTACACATGATTGTCTAGGTCGCACAAAGACCTTTTCCATAGTTATTCATGGGTACAAACTACCAGGCCACACATGGACCTCTTCCACACTTATCCATGGTTATACACAAGATTAAATGAGTGTTTGTGTAAGGATATCTTGTATCCTTTAGTTTAATGCATGAGACAGAGTGTGTTTCTATACAGATAGACACTCTGCTAAAAAATTAATAAAATTATACACAATAGAGAAGTAATGTTGAGATAGGTTTAGAATCTCTCTGAGTGTTGAACTTTGCACTCTAAACTTCTGAGATGAGGCAGATGCAGAAGTCAAGTCCTCATATAGAAAACAGAGTGTCGCAAGTTAGACAGATTTAACTTGTGTTCTTCGTGGTGTTTTATAGTGAAAAGATGTTCTCAGGATTCTTGTATGCTTCAGGTATTCTTCAGTGGAATTGGGCTGCATAATCCAATTCACAAAAATTTATTATGTTATGCCAATCATGCCCACCAGCTTGTTCTTTTGTATCATGTTTTTCCAACAAGATTTTTTTCACTTTGTTTCTGGGCCGCACTACACTTTTTTATCTTGGAGTGCATGTGTTGGAGCTGATAGGTTGCATGTATTCTGCACCTCGTACCTCGTACTATCCAATGATATGTCTACAAAAAAACATTAATTAAGTTAGTGCGTTAAAATCTTCACATGATGTTCGGATTGGTCATGGTGTCTTGTTCACGGTGTCTCATGGTCACGGTGTACGAATGTCACAATGTCTTGTTCATGATGTCTCATGGTCACGGTGTCTGGATGTCACAGTGTCTTGTTCATGGTGTATGTTTTTTCATGATGTCTAATCCTTCATGTTGTCTGATTGTCACGATGCTTGGTTGTCACGATGTCTGATCCTTCATGGTGTCTGATTATATCGGTCTCTGATTGTCATGGTTTCTGATCCTTTATGATGTCTGATTTACTTTTCCAGAAAGACATAACTAGTGGAAGACTAACGATGGCTCAGACTTTTTAGAATAATTGTATTCAGACTTAAGCAATGATGATCATAGAATGGATTATACATAATCATTTGTCAAAGAAGGAATTATAAAAGTAAATCAAGGATAATATAATGTAATTAAACTAAATATAGAGAAATTAATATCATGAATGTTCTTATTAAGGCATGAGAATACTTAAACAATAATACACAAGATTTGATATAATTTACAGGATTTAAACAGGTTGAATAAGATTTGTGATCATTAAAACATGATTAGTACATTAGGAGTAAAACATTTATCATAGACAAGTGTTTAAGGAAGCATAGGTTTCCAGTGTTTTCTATATTTTTGGGTCTCAAAATTGGGAGTTTATTTTTGGAAAATGAGGGTTTTAATCATAGAACTGAATGGCCTGAAGATCTATGAAGGAAATCAGTAGAGGAAGAGAATGATGTAGCCCGATACATGAATTACATCCCATGTCCAAGAACGGTTCGCAGTTACGTATCGAGTAGCGGAAAAAATACATGGAATAGTTTGTAGTGAAGGGATCATACTATGCAGGAGGCATAAAGATTCATGTAATTGTTCTTCCATGTAGGAAGAGATGTAGCACATAAACTGCATATGAAAAATGGTTTGTGGGTGGCTTGTTGTCCGCAGTAGGTGAAGTGCTACGCGATGAAAGAGGTGCTGCATTGATGATTTGGTAAATCATGTATTAGCATATTTTCAAATATCTTTACCTATATATGGAGTTCCAATACCATTGTTTTAGAAAAGACAAAATATCATTAGATAATATCTTTTCTCTGGAGGAAATTTGGATAAGTCTGAAAGAGTTTGTGGGAAGCGATTCTGTAAAGGGATGTAGTTCACATAGAAGGAATTCCGCCAAAGGTTTTTGTAGGGTGTTATAGGCTGAAAATGAAGAACTTACGTAGAAGAAGAATGTAGTATTCATAGGGGGATCTTTAGTACTTAGAAGTGAAGAAATTCCACCAATAGAGAACAATTCACAGATACCAGGCGGTTTACGAAGGTAGAAGTAGTCCATAGACAGGGAACAATTTGTGAACATAGGATAAATTATAGAGACTATTTGTAGAAGCAGTTTATAGAGGAAGTTTATGAAGTTGGTAAGTGGAGGTGGTATGCGATAGATGAGGAGAAGGCAGTCCATGAACATAGGTGGTCCACGAAAAAGGTTGCGATACACAGAGGAGGTGGTCCGTGTAGCAAACCTGGTATATAGTACGCGGGAGGAGGAGGTGGTTCGTGAAACACTCGAGGAGGCCTGAAAAAGCTTCAAATCAATTTGTGAAAGTATTTTCTAGTGTCTAACAGTATCCAGGAAGGAAGAATTCATCTGTGGGTAAAAAGAGACTTCAATAGAGCATTTACATATAGCTGATGATGTATGAATTCATGAAAATCAAGAGGCCTACTTGTCCATAAATTGTGTTTAACCAAAAAGTATATAAAATATGACTTCATTCTATTCTAGGAGCAGTGTGAGAAACAAGAGGAATACTATGATCATTTCACTTAAAAGTGATCTAGAGAAAGAGGCATAAGGAGTGACCATTGGGAATGCAGTGAGTAAACCCTAAAATTTTTAATGGAAATGATCCTGTGCCTAGAATATATAGCTCAATCCTTGTAATTGGTGGTAATATTTCGTAGATTTGGTACATCGGAACATCACCATTGTATGATCCTTGGACATATCCCAGTGAGGGTGAACTAAGTAAAAATCACTGTATCTTGTGCATTTTTTCTGTTTATATATTTCTATGGGAAAAAGAGAGATGTGTGTTTTGTTTAAATATGGAACAAGATCCAAAAAAGCATGAGTTTTAATATTTCATACCCAGATTCACCCCCCTCTTAGGGTATTTGACCTAGTAGACCTAAAAAAATTAAATGGTATTATTTTCATAAGAAATATTCATCCCAAATTATCTTTCTTTGATACATGTGGATATACTACCCTTTGATATTATATATCATGAAACATTATATTTTCATGATATATAAAGTATTATTTTACATTATTCATTCAGGTGAATTTTTATTGATGGTTTACCACTGTGGGAAGGGTTTTACATTACAATCTTATTTTTTTTCTATATTTTTTATGTTACAGACTATTTTATAAGAAATAATGATATATTTTTTTCTTGAATCACATATCTTTTATTATTCTTTGATTATGAATTTTTTTTACATGAGTTATTCCCATTTCCTACCTTATTTATTAATGAAACATTTAGAAATTCATTTGTAATTGATGCCAATCTTGTATTTTTATATCAACAATCTCTTTTCCATTACCAAGTTATCTAAAATGTTATTAATAAAGTTATTTTATAAAAACAAATTATTTTCTAAATCCATTTCACATGATCTTGTACATTAATTTTAAAGTATTTAAAAATAAAATTTCTGAATGTTTTCTAAATGGGTCACTTTGAATTCCTTTTTCAAAATGTTATGAAGATAATTTTTTTTAACATTTATAACCTAAATAGATTTTTCCAACATAATTTCCATTATTTTCCAGGAATTATCATTTATATGTCTCCAAGATTAGTTTAAAAATAAATATTTATCATAATATTTTATGAATATTTAGTTTTAAAAAGTTATTTTCCAAATAAAAATGTATTTTCCTGAAAAACAAATTTAATTATATTTTAATGGGATTTCCATTCATCAATGTCCACAACCATTTTTTATTTTAAGTGGATTAATGGGGATATTTTCTAATGATACCATCCCCAATATTTATTTGTATGAAATATGATTATTTCAAAAAAAATTATACAATCTCTTTCTTTTCCATGGGATAATCATCTTTGAAAGAGACTTTTATGTAACTCGTTTTTTTCCATGGGTTAATCATGTTTTATATAGATTGTTAAGGAACCCATTTAATCTTTATAGTTAAATCATATATGAAAGAGATTATTATGGAACCCATTTATTTTCCTTGCTTTTATCATGTTTCCAAGCGATTTTTATGGAACCCATTTCTTTTCCCCACATTAATCTTGTTTCAATGAGATATTTATGGAACACATTTTCTTCCAAGATTAATCTAGTTTTGAAAATAATAAAGGTTGCTTCATGAGTTTTAAAATAAAATGAAATCTCAATGTACCTTATTTTGGTTGTGGTTTATAGAGAATATATATAATGTGTGTACCTGGACATCATTGAGTGAGCTCGATATAGCTTATATGATGCGTACGACCTGATAGTTCTCTAATGAATTGGGTAATGATTAGGTTCTCTATAGAATAATATTGCAATTAATTGTTATGATTATTTTATTTTTAATGGTTCTGTAGTGGTTATGTATGTTTTCTATGAAGATGATGATCCAAGATACCAACACAATTTCTTTAGGTTTTCTATGGGTCATAAAAGTTACATTGATCAAAATTGATATTAAATGGCACATGAGTATTGATTATGACGACTTCAGCCTTTGTTAAATAGTTCTTCCTTGTATTTATGTTTGATGACTAAGATATTTATGCATAGAAATATTCTTATTTTATTCTCATGCACTTTGATTATGTCATCGTACCCTTATTCCCTCCTTATTATCACTGGTGACATAAATTTTTTAATGCTTATGTTTACACTTACTGAGAATTTTAGATCACTCTTATTATGATTCTTCTTTCCTATGTAATTAAGAACGATGTTGGATTAATTATTTCAAGAAGGATTTCATATATATTTGGTTGATGACCAAATATGGAATATGAAAAGATAGGTATATTGGTAAATATACTCTCATCAGAGTGATGGATGAAAATTAACTATTAAATAAGAGGATGTGAAATAAGTTTCAGAGGAATATGAGAAATATGAGAAATATAAAAATTATTCACTATATTTATAAAATAAAAATAAGAAGAGATTGGCTTTGTTTAATAAAAAAATGGAATATTCCAAACATAGTTCATATAAAAGTTGAGATACATTAAAATCATCCCCTAGAGATTATACATGTTGATATATGCAAGATGATAAGAAAAAAAATAAAAAATAAATATCAGTACTTTGTTTCCAGTATTGATGATTTTTAATTCATTTCATGAATTATGTTTTTTAAACAAATTTCAGTGTCTCCCAAAATGTTTAATAATTTTAGAATAATTCTTAAAAAGGAATGTCGATATCCCATAAAAAATATTAATACTGATATTGGCGTTCAATACACAAATGGTAAATTTAAAGACTATCTTGAAGAAAGTGAAATTTGTCATGAATTTAGTGCACCATACACACCACAATATAATGGTGTTATTAAATAAAGATTTTTTTGAGATGCTACTAATGATATTGGTTTAAAATGAAACTTATTCATACATTTAAAAGAAAACTATTTGAGTGGTTATTCCAATTAAAAACCACAATTTCTATAGGAAAAACTCTGATATGATACCTTATGGGATGTATTAAAAAGAAACTCCATGTTTGAAATACCTTTGGGTGTTTTGAAGTTCCTCCCTTATCAAACTGAAAGTAAAAAATCAAGGGAGGTTTGATGAAAGATGTGTTGATGTAATATTTATTAGCTATTATCCTAATGGTAAACTACATAGTTTATATAATAAATAAATGGGAAATATTTTCAACTCTGTAGATGTTTAAGTGTTGGAACATTTTGATTTAATTTTTTCATAGCCGCTGCATATATAAAATAGAATGATCATAAAGTTGTTTTTATCAAACATCATAATAATGTTTCTATTAGAAGTAAATATGTAGAAGATATTCGAGATGAAGATTATGTATTTACATTTTCTTATGATTAGGAACAATCTAATTCATCTCATCTAAGAATATGAAAATAGTTATAGGTATAAAAAATAATTGGACATCAATGGAAATATGTTAAAATTTGAATAAAATTTAATTTAGACTTACATACCTCTCTATATTCATTGGTAAAACCAAACGATATTGAAAATGACTTGGAGAATACATAGTGGAATGATTCCATAAATAAAGAGTTGAATCTGATTAATGAGAAAGAGACATGGTAATTTAAACAAAAAAAAAACAAATAATAATGTTATTAGAATAAAATGTGTTTTTCAAAAAGAAGTTTAATGAAAATAGTGAAGTGATAAGAAACATGGAACAACTAGTTTATAAAGGCTACTCATAGGTTTAAGGCATTGATATGGAAGATACGTTTACTCCATTATCAAGACATAGAAAAATAAAAATATTTCTTATTGTTTCTAAAAAATAGAGATAATGTATAATCCACATAAATGTCAAAAAAACTCTTCTTAATATAGAGATAAATGAATATGTTTATATTAAACAATAGTGTAGCTTGGTTTTCGGTGAAGATGAATACTATGGGTTAAATTTGAATAGGTAATTATATGGGATGAATAATTCTCCATGATCATGGAATTCTAAAAATGATACTTTTTAAAGAAGTTAAATTTTAAGAAAGATATAGTTTATGGTAATATCTATATAAAATAAAATCAATACCTTTACCTTATAGTAATTGTTTATGTTTATGAAATCGTATTCACAGGTAATTATGAATAAATGTGTGGAAGGACTATGGAGGGGATAAAAAATTTATTTGAAATTTCCATGTTGGGTGAAATGAAATACTTTCATGGAATACAAATATATCAAATAAATAAGTAGATTTTCATATATCAAGATAAGTATGGAAAATTAATTCTTAAAAAGTTTATCATAGACAATTCAAATCATGTTTTGACATCCACTTTAGTGGAAAAAACGTTTTATAGAATAGGAAAGGCAAGGATATTGTTCTTAAAGAGTTTATAAATATTATTAAAAGTTTTCTATATATGAAATTTTCAAGAGTATATTTCATGCATATTTTTACACTTTGTCCCTCATATTAATGTGTTCCTAAATAATATAATATTATAGATAGAAAGGTAATTCTTTGATATATCAAAGACACAGTAAGTTTTTTGTTGAAATATGATATCATAGAAAAGAATAATCAGTTTAGATAGATGGATTAATATTTAGAAGGTTGGTTTGATGATATAATTTGGATCACATATGTTATTTTGGGTGTTGTTTTTATTGTAGAAGGTTAGGATGATTTGAGGTACCTACAAGAAAATTGTGAAAGAGATCTATTGTCATTCTATCAGAAAAAGAATCATCAGATAGAGTGATAACATAAAAATTCATTCTGTAAATCTATATTAGAGGAACATATTGAATAGATGATTTTGGGAATAAAAATTATGTGTATATCATTTTATATGATACTACAAATAGTTTTTAATTAATTGGTATGATTCAGATAAAATTCTACGTAGATAGTATCAGAATAATGTATCAAGGAGATTGTTCTGGATAAAGAATTTGATAAGTAATTTCTCACTCACTGATGTACAGGAATGTGAAATAGAGGAAGAAGAACTTATATTACATCAAGTGTGATGAAATTTTAAGAAACATAGAGAAAATAATAAAACCTCTTTGAGAAGGTCCTTATTATTTCTACAAAACATTATTATATCATATTATCTTAAGAAGGATCACATAAACTATTAGAAGAGAAATAATTCTATGAAATTGATAGATATTTTATACATGTTCATACCATAAAAATGATTGTTTCCTATTAGTTTTAGTGGTCTTATATTATATTCAGATCATGCCAAGGAATATCTGCTAATATTGAGTACCGAACCTTATCAACACTTTGTATTACTACGAGTGTGATTGTTTTATTTCTATCCGATAAATTTATTAATTACCAAATGTGATGGTTGTTTTTTATATAATAAAATATAAAATGATTAAATCACTAATTCACCCCTCGCCCTCTTAGTGATCACAATAGATCTTTTTTGGTCATTTCATAATAAACCAATGTTTAATACATCATAAATCTAAAATTTATCTATATTAATTTTTTTCATTCTTGGTTAGGTATAATCATTGTGATTTATTTATTAATATTTCATTTGAAAAGATAAAATGTCTTGTAGACATTTTTTCTATTAAAATATATTTTTTTGTTTTGATTATTTGATTTCCATTATTTTTTTTTGTTTTTTATAGTTTTCTATATTAGATTAGAATAAATTAAAATAAAATTTAATTTCATAATATAAATTAACAATTAATTTATGTGATGATAAGAAAATAATTGAAATTTTTTTACAAGGTGGATGAAACTACCAAATTATCTGGACACATCAAAATAGAGGGTGAGTGGGACAACATGGTGATGGGTGATGACAGAGACGACATTGAACACAAACAGAATGACATGGCATTCAATGTAAGTGAGTGGTGATGGGTGATATTATGGTTAAATAGGTGATGTGGCATATGATGCTTTGTATGGTGGTGTTTTTATATGATTGTAGTGCAATAGCAAGCTGTGGTGATAGAATTGTACTGGGGTGCTTTGGGATTTCCGATAATCCAATGTTGGTGGACTAGGGAATCACCAGTTATGAGGGGTTTAATGAACATTCCACTTGATCTAGACTTCTAGGAATGTATTTCATTCTTATATTACTATATAATATATAAATAAATATCTTATGATGGGTTCTCACCCCTGGTGGGGGGGGGGGGGGGTTAATGGGATACTCATCATAAAGGATAATGTTGTGTGTGTGAGTTGTTTGGTTATAGTTGTACACCCAATACCAAAATATTTAAGAACATTACTATATCATATACCATATATATGAAATATTTTATAATTTAGAGGTGGGTGGGATGACCATTGGTTGATGGTGATGTAAACTAGTGGCTTGTCATCATGGGTGGAAGACTTGTTCGTGCATGGACATACATATTGGGTGAGGCACACAAGGGGATCCCATTTTTATATAATTTGAATACAAAAAACACAGGACCAATCATCCTAGAGTCATAATTACCACATATGTACTATTTTTTGAACTCTTGAAATTTTCTCCACCACCTTTTAATGACTTTGGGCCATGGGGCCTTTAGAACATGTATTATAATAAAATAGGTTCAGTAGATTATTACCATTTCATGGTGTGGAGGGACAGGGATTAACCCATTGGGATTCTTTAGTGTGTGTGTATTTTGGTTTCATGTAATACCCTCTATATGTAATAAAAATAATATATTATAAATTAAAATAAATCATTGTAAATATCTTTTTATTTACTTGTGGGTTCACTCTTATTGTAATTTTATTAATGATATTTTACATTTTATCATCATAATTTTTTTAATGTTTATCCAATATTTTGAAATATATCACAATTAATTTTTGCTTATTTTTTACATGATACAAGATATTAAACCTATTTTTTTTAAAATCAAAACATATATTAAAAGTATAGGGTTTCAAAAATAGGACTATAATGGAAAAATAATATAGAAATAATACTAATATAAAGAACATTTATGTTCAGTCTTACAAAGAATTGAATTTATTCCAAGTGGAATTTTATGGAGAAAATATTATATGGTAAATATTAATTTATTTAATTTAGGAAAATAATGATTCATTTCACATTAATTCTAGTGTGTATAGTTTTTGAGTTGATTCAACTTGTTTATTTTTTTAGTCATTAGAATTAATGGATTCACTTTAGTAGAGAGTGCATCTTGTTATCAATTTTAATAATGTATAAACTAAAGGGATAATGTTCTAGCTATGAAATTTTTAACAGTAGTATTATTTAGTGAATTTGGTATACTGACACATCACTAAGTGTATTCTCCTTAGACATATCTCAGTAATGGTGAACCAAGTAATTATGTTGGAAACTCTTTTATGATTCTATTTTCATTATACATTTTCAAAGAAATAAATAAGTGGTGTGGTTATTCTCACAACATTGAAATATAAATAAGGTATTTGATCAATATTTCAATTCCCAAATTCACCCACCCACATATTAGGGCATTTTCCCTATAATGGGGCCAAAATGAATTTTTATTACATTAACTAATCCTAAAAATAACACTAAGAGTAGAATTATCTTAGTTTAAATATAATAGATGAAATTTATTGGAAGAGATTGACAAGTTATGTATATTAAATAATCATCATCTAAAATTAATTAATGAAATGTATGTTCATGATATTTTATAATATTATTTCCAAAAATTAATGGATCCATTCGATAAATTCTAATACTATATTTTCATTTCAAATAATTTACATTATGGGAATTTATTTTAGGGATATTTTTATAGGATTATTTTCCTTGAAATTATGTATAAATTGTTATTTTATATCTTCTACATTAATTAGTGATATTATTTTCATTTTTGTGTGGTTGATGTAGTGGCATGTCTTTTGAGACACATTTTTTATTGAGTGACTGGTTTTTATGTGGGGTTTTTTTTCATTGTATTAGTGAATTTGTATTTGGTATTTGATTTTTTTAAGTTCCCAAAAATTACTTTGAATGTGGTTTTAAGATTAAATATTTGAATTTATAGGATAATCCCAAGACTAACATTTGAATATTTTTTAAATAAATTATTTCCTGTTTTGTATCATTTTTTATTTTAGATTTTATGGTTGTCATAGAAAAACAAGGTCTACTTTGAACATGATGGAAATAAGGACAACGTTTCATGGATATAATCAATTTTGGAATGTAATTGTTCCTTTTTTTCAATGTTTAATTAGTATAAATGAACATGGAAATATCCGTTATATGGTTTTAAATACCTATTAGAGAAAAAATCAAGTCACTTATGACACATTATGAGGTAAAACTATGAGTGCTATTTTATAATTAATCAAATACATATGGATTATATTTTTTGTAATTAACATGCATCGTGAAAATTCCTAAATATGAAAATTAATTTTTGTAATTATCATTACCATGAGTTAGGTATATGGGTTAAAATTCTACCTAAATTAGAAATATTAATTCTTAAGTGGTTGCAATTTTACCTATTTCGTCATTTCAATACCATAGTAATCATTTGTAGATTAATGATCATGATATTTCTCACTTTATATTATTTTATAAATATTTGTGAAATTCTATTTGATTATGTAAATGGGATGTGTGACCAAAAATATTTTAATGATTTTTCCATCATATCAACAGTTCTACGTGATATTTGAAATATTGATTAATTACATTAATTATATAGTTATTCACTTCATGGTCATATTATATACAAGTATATGTGGGTTTATTGTGTTCGAATTTTGGGAATGTGTAATTCTGATTTCCAATTGGTATATATTGAGATACACTATAGAATTAAGTGGACATGGGGTTAGCATATTGATGATAGGGTAGTATAGTCATGATTGGATAATAATTTGAGTTGGTTTAATAGTATACGAAGGTATACAAATGGAATAAAATAATAAAAAAGTATATTATATTATATAGGTGTTATATATATGGATAAATTTTTATTTAGTGATCTTAAGGATATTTCCCTTCCAATTTCTGAAAAAATGGGGAAAATTTATATTACATTAAATCTAGGTATATAACGACTGCCCAATGAATCAGTTTGATTAACTACTAAAATATGAGGTATATGTATCAAGTTTTTGACAGCTTATAGATGACTATAGTAACGATATGTCTATATTCTATAAATATAAATGTGTAAAGTTTGTGGGAGTGTTAGTTTAGTTTAGCTATGTCTTTGAGAGATCAATTCTTATGGGAAAAGTTATTCTGAAATTTAATTAGTGATTTCAAGTTTTGTAATATATATATGTATATATATGAGAAATTTATATTTCCATTATTTTTTGAGATTTTGTTGTATAAATCTATGTATAGGGTTGGAACACATGAACCATATTGATAATGTTACAAAATAATCACCTTTTTATTATAGAATATTATTATTATTTTTGTTAAAATTTTGGTTTTATTATTTATTATATTTACTTTTAATTAGGCTTTAATTTTTCGATCTGTGGAAGTGGTTTTACTTTTATATTTGTACTATGTTCATTGATAACATTTTATGTATTTTTTTATGATAATTATTAATTGATGGTTAGTCATATTTACTTATATCTAATTAAAAATATTATTATTTAATTTCTATATAAATTTATCATAGGGAAATCCCTCTTATTCGGTAGATTTTTACCATTAGTGTAAGTCAACATGATTCCAAGGTATGATATAAAATAATAGGGGTAAAATGTTAATCAATTAACTAATATTTATATTAAAAGATACCATTTTATTAATCACTATCATCTATTTTGATGATTATTTTCCTCTCATTATTATTAAATGTTACCCAAAACCATATGTCCAAAAATAAATTAAAAAAAATGTCACATAATTATTTCCATGGTTTCCAAACAGAAAAATTTTATACATCCTAGGTTTTGTTTATATAAACCAATTAATAAGAATTCTATATTCTCATATATTATATTATAACAGAGATATAGTATTATTTTCATCATTACAAAAGGGAAGGTATCATTTGTACCCATAAAAAGTATCCTCCTTTACTATTTATATATTCATCATGAACAAGTGTACTATTCCCACATGATCTATTCAATATATTTGATTCATCATTAAGATAAATCATGCATAATGACAAAATGATGGTGAAAATTTTCTCTTGAAAACCTTATAGACATGTTTCTATAAATTTTTAGGGATTATCCTAGAATGAAAAATTTTCTAATGAAAAATAAAAAAAAGAAACTTTCATATGTCCAATTTTTTTCCGGAAAACAATTATGAAACAATTAATTAAAAAAATAAATATTCCTCCCTTACAATATAATTTTATATATCAGTTATTGTTAGTATATTTTCTTTTAAATAATGTGAATCTCTATTGATACATTCAAAATGGTTACACATTTTTATATGAGTATCTGTTTTTCTATCACTATCTCTCATATTTTCTCAAAATTTCTATATTCATTTAGGAATTTATTCCCATTATTTATCAATCAATATTATCCCACTATATTAATATTCATTTCCAAATAATAGTTTTAGATATTTCTAACAGTATAATATTTCTATGAATTTAATTTTTTTAAAAAATCATGAAAGTCTATTAACCTTTTAATAAATTGTTATTAAAATTTTGATTAGTGTTATAAAATTTATCTATATAAATAATCCATCCTAAAATACTCATGTAATGAATCAAAATATGTATTTATTAAAAAATACAATGAATCGGCCTCGGTGGAGCAGGTACATCATTCTATTCAGCTTCCTAAAAGACATGAAGTCTGTTTCCAATAACTATACGTTGGTGACATGAACCACAATACCAAAATAAGAAATTTTTTCAAAATTTCACCCTTTGATAGTAAATAACCAAGATATGAACTCCACCAAAAAACATGACACGACCACACTATATATCGGGATTCTATAAACAAAACTAAAAAATTTAAATGAAAACTGAATAACCATACAGAGTATAATGAAACATAAATTTATAACTAATCATTATCCTTAAATATATATATAAATACAACCACAAAAGCCTCATATATATAATAATCCATAGTGAAGTAATGGATAGAATGATAAACTTGTTAATTATCCAGAAAAATAACACTAAATGGTCCCAAATAAATACCCAGAAGTAACTCTCTCCAATACCCACATCAACACCAGATACAAAACCAAGTATGATTATAATGTGATCAAGAACCACATACATATAATGTGGCTCCTTTGACTTTAACTTCATTATCCATAATCAAATCTAAAAACAACCAAATAAATATAAACGATGTGAGGAAAATCCTTGTAGGATACCACCCTTAATATATATGAAACATTTCATATTTCAAATCCTTTGTTCTAGTTTAAATATAATTTTAAAATGAATTTAAAATTTTAGAATATTCACACCCCCGATAAACAATTTCAATTTAAAAACTAATAATAAAAGGAAAACCAAATTGACAATTAATGAGAGAAATGAGCTAATACTAATACCACCAAAACAATAAAAAGTGGGAATAAAATAAATTTCAGGAAAACAAACATAACATATAATAAATAAGGGTAGAGGATTAACCTATAGATTTTAAAGGTATTCATGGAAAACTGGTTGGGATATGTGATCCAAAATAATTTATATAGTGCGAGGCCTCTCAAGGCATAACAAGAAACAACTCCCAACTAGTTTTTTGATAAAGCTAGGGTGACACATATCTGGTCACCCACGTACCTAAGGTCTCTTATGTTCCAAAAAACAATATATCATCCAATAATTCAATCCACAAAAATTTTCAATAACCCAAACATAACAAAATATAGTCAATAAAATCCACCTTTACAAAATTTTCTTGGAAATCCATTTTAAAAAAGGTTTTCTCAAAAACATTTTATAAAATACCTAGAAGGAAAATATCTGGGTTTAGATCAAAACTCATTAAAAAACATCAATTTATAAAATATAATAAATGAGAAAAATTAATAAATATAAAGTGTCTTTCAATAAACAAATCCAAGAATATTTAATCATGTAAAAATATATAAAACTAATAAACTCTAGGTATGCCAATGTAAGAATCAATTACACTGAGATACCTTCCTCATATTATTTGATATAAAAAACTGGGTTGTTATTGCACTGATAAGAGTTAATAACAATATTATTTTCAACCATAAAAACCATCAACTCCTAAAATTTAAAAATGGATTTAATTAAATTTGAAAAAAATACTATGAGTTATATGAAATCAAACTGGGATGTTCCCTTCTACCCACCAATAGAAATTATGCATAATTGATGACACATCATTCCAATAAATATAAATAAATCTACTAATAATGGAAAATATTGGAATTATGTCTCGAATCACCTAGTCTGGGTTGGTGATCTACATAGCCTCATGCATGGCTCCATGTATTCAGAAGGTTTTTGACTTGTTTTGAGGGTTTTAATGGTGTCGTGGGGATACTACAAACTCCATATCAAATTCCAAAAAATATCATAATAGTATATGATTAATAATAGCTTAAATAAAGGCCCATTGGAACTAAATAATAGTAGATTCTTTAATATATGACATGTCAGTTATCATAAAATCATATAAGTAATAATTAGGAACTTCTCAATGTTGTGTGTTAAAGAAAAGTATACGGAAAAACAATAGAAAATAATTGCTGACACCAACACATCTCTTCAAATATTTTCCCAGTACCATCACCAGACACAAAGATCTAACTCCTCAACTACACGTTTCTATCCACTTTCCATTTCATAGATCCATGATCATGAAGTATTCATGGAAATGAAGATTACTATGTAGGGTGTGAGAAAAAAATCACTAGGACACCACCAAAGTGTCCCTAACATAATTTTACATGCATAATACGTGTATTTCATTATAATACACAAATTCAAAAGAATAGAACAATCAATCATATATCAAATGATCATGATCTATCTATGATTCCATGAACTATGGTCACACTATATACGATTATGTTCTAGATGTAAAATCATAAAGGAAGTGGTGATCATGGTCAACCACATGGCCACCATATATCCCTGAACGTACACTTGGATAAAGACGCTCATGTCCAACCATGCAGTCAAAATTCCCCATATTTTTCTTAAGTTAAGCCATAAGGCTATCATTCTATATCTTTATTATGAGTCAATCCACAAGAAATTTATATCATGCTACTACCACAATCCACGAATCCAGGACATTATACCTCTTCAATGTGTCAAGGTTCATCTTCATTATGGTCTCATGTCATGCATAATATCTTTTTAGAGTCTAACCAATCTATTTTGGTCCACCCATAACTTTATAATAGAATTTTAATCTTCCAAGTCATATAATCGCACCCAAAATTCCATATCACATAGTGGAACAAATAAAATATCAAACACGAGCCTCGAAACACACACACACACATGTGATCAATATCGAACATGGGTATCATGTGATACAAACATACATATTGGATCGATATTAAATATGGTCTTAAGGAAAGAAATTCAAACACATGAAATAAATTTAAGAAACAAAATATGAAAGACGCCTAAATTATATTGGAAATCCTACCATAATCATGTTTATGTTAAATAGGAATATTGTCAATAATTGTTACCCAAGTCATACCCGCACAATAATCAAATCCACGCACATACCAAGGGTCCCAATATCTGACTAAAATTAATAAAAAATAAACTATAGAGTAAGGTTTTATAAGAAGATGATGACACAAGAATTGAAAAAATTTAACTTACCCAAGAAAGATTATCATTATTGGTAGATATACCACTATTATCAGAAGGACATGAATTCTCTAGATCTGATTCCGTTATATCAACACATTGGAAATTACTTGATATATTGAGATAAAATCCATATATCTTACTATTATATAATAGAAAAATGTACAATTCAAGAATAATAAGTATAAAATAATGTTTTAGGATAGGATATAAGAACTATTCCTCATTGAAGCTAATAGATTGATCTAGACATTGACTGCTAAAGAGAGAAGAAACATAAGATTAAATTTTCAAAGGAAATAATATATTAAAAAGATGAGTTAGGGTGAAATTATGAAGGATTCCTTATTAAATGATTTAGTTGGGCAACCTCGGTAGGATGGTGGCACTATAGGCTTTCTGATGTTCTTAGAAGAGGTGAAACACCTCCTCATTCACCACCAGGTGTCTAGTGGGACCTGTAGAGTTCCATGTATTTTTAATCACCATAGACTATCTAGAATCTTTTTACCAGGTAAATAGTGCCCCCAATTACTCTGAGATGCTAGTTGATTCCACATACTCATTTAGTTTAAATTCAAGGCCCTTCTAACACCCTCAAAAAGTCTCGAAAACATATTTATTTTATGCCAAATCATAAATTAATGAACCATGAAAATTTTAGGAAGTCACATTAATATGGAGAGAGAAAGGTAGAGAAAGATAGAGTTCTATTTCCCCATTTTATAGTACACTCAGTGCACCCCATTCTTTCCTTTATTTCACAATTTTTTAAAAAATCTATTTTTTTTAATTTTATTATTTTAATATATTTTTATATTTATGAATTATTTTTTTATCAATGCACTGTGTAGCACATGAACCCTCCCCATTTTCTTCTAACTCCATTCCCAAAACGTATTTTAATTAATTGAGTAATTTAATTACCTTTCTTCCATATTTTACAACACATTTAGGGAAATTATTCCCCAATTAATTTTCTTTTCCCATTCAATTAGTGGGAATTCCCCACCTATGCATAGAGACACCCCCTTTTTATTATTTTTATCTTTAATTTTTTTAAACTCAACTAATTAAAATTTTAAATAATAATAATCACCAATGGTCCTGGAGGATGAAAGAAAATGAAACAACACACACACCCATGGGACCACAAGGATAGGAAACACACCCATATTAGGATTATCCTGTCATATAAAATGATCATTACATTGATTAATCTTTAGGCCTAGTGACCTGAAGGCCGTTACATGAATATGCAGTACTGCTTGCAGCACTCAATCATAAACACATTGCATCACCACCAGACATCATCATTGTATGTTTCACCACCTGTATCATAAATACTTAAGGGATATATCATTGATCAAACCCTGGAATCTTGGATGTGGAGGATAACAGTGTATATCACTCCATCGTGGAGAAAGGAACATTAAATAATAACAATAATAACAACCACAATAACAATGATAATAAGATCTAATTATTATCATTATTATTATTGATGAATTAATAATAATTCATAAAACTAGACACACACAAATATATATATATATATATATACATAAAAAATAAAATTAGATTTCCAATTTTTTTTAATGGAAAAAATAACAAAAATAAAAAAATAACCTATATAAAAAAAATATCAATTTAAATGAATCAAAGAAAAAAATAATAAAAATAATAAAAGAAATGGATTTTTTTATTAATTTAAAACTATAAAAATAATATAATTATTAATGAAACACTTTTATTCTTTAATAATATATACAATTATCACTATTATTATTTTTAACTACCCAATAAATAACCACAAACTAGTAAATTTCATTTATTAATTTAATGAAATATTAAATGAATTAATAATGTGTTTACATAAATATTTTCCACCATATAATAAATCTAATAAAAAATTTAAAAACCAGAGAAACATGTTTTTAAAATCTCCACACCAAATTGATTCTCATCCTTGAAAGGATTATTTGGTCATGAAAAAACTTTGAAACACCTAATAAAATAATTTTAAAACACAGATAATGATAATCTTCAATATTGTAGTTTACATATAAAAAATACCATACACTAATCAAAATTAGAACTCTATTAATTTCATAGAAATTAAAATCATATAAAAATATATTTTTCACCAATTTACCCTCATAAATTCAGTTATTTCAAAGGCATTAACAATCACAAACACAATAAAAATGTTCAAAATTATTTTTAAACATCAAAATTAAGAACTAATACTCATCAATGTTTTTAATCCTTTAACATCAACCAGATAAGACTTATGTCAAAAAAAGAACAATCAAATGTGGAATTATTCTTCCTATAACCAATTCAAATAGTTCAAAAAATAAACATAATAAAAACATACCAAAATCACAATAATTTTTTTTAATTTCTCATAAATAATATTCCAAGTGAATTTTTAAAATCATGCTAATATTATTTCATAATATATACACCAAAAAATAACATTTCCATTATAAAAATTATGTTTTAAAAGGAAAAAGTACAAAAATAAATTATAGCATCAAATAAATTATTTTTATTGAAACTAATTAAACTCAATTTATCAAATATAGTGAAAAAGTAGAATCATTAAATTTACTTATTCATTAACATAAATGTTTACATAAAATAAAATTTATCACCCAAATTATTTAAAAACACTGCAAAAAAATTATAGACATACCTTTTTAAACCAAAACAACATTTATCATTATAAACTTTTCCCATGTATCAATAAACTATTACCAACACAATCCAATTCATTTTGAATATTAACAAAAAAAATTATTTCACTTATTTAAGTATAATAATTTTAACACTTATCTTATAACGTAACCCCAAACAAAAATCATACACATCATAAAAGGGAAATAAATTCTAAACAACATGCATGAATCACAAAAAAATATCATTTTAATATACCCTTTAACACATTATCATCAACATGTTTCACACAAAAAATCTAACATAATTTCAAACTAGTTAAAGACTCATTTCAATTAACATATTTACCCATTAAACACAAAATGTATGATTCAATAAATAAATATGTCATGGATTTTATTCTATTTTTTTCAACATAAAAATTAAAAAAATTGGTAATATTACTTACCAAAATTCCTTGAAAATTTGTCTTAACAATTCATTTTCACACATTTCATACCACACTTCTAATATTGTAAAAAATCATAACACAATAATCATGATTCAATAACAACAACACCATAAACATACTGTCAAAATTATCTCAAAAAAGCATAGAATTTATCAAACATATTAGTAATATATTTAATTTAAACTAATGTGTTCATCATAAACACAATCAAGACTTTAACAAAATGATAAACAACACAATGAAAATTCATTTTAGAATGTTCATTATAAAAATTAAAAATATTCAAAAATATTTACCATGTTCAATTAAATCACTTATTTTTAGAATATTAAAATTGGGAATGATTTTACACTTAAAAACTAAATAACCAAGACACAGAATCCCCTTGGAAATCTATCCTGACTATCTATATCTTAGATTTCAATGCACAATAATAATTTTTTTTAACAAAAATTAATGTCCAAATGGAGTGAAACATAATAGAAATAGGTAACCAATAATTTTCCCATAATCTATAAATATATCCAACTAAAATTTTCACATATACATAACAATACAATGTGAAGTCCTATCCGAGAAGGAATATATATCATCGATCCAAAAATAATTAATAGTGAAGGATATAATTTTTTTCACTGAAAACCTCACTCATCATGACCCATTGTCACCACTAAAAAGAAAACCAATATGGTCAAAAAAGTCATCAAGATTCTCCACCATATGATTCATATCCTTCCACATTACTTGTATCACACACAATTGAATCTATATACACCAAAAAAAAATATAAATTGTGTGAGGAAAATCTTAGTAGGATATCATTGTGAATCTATATGAAACATTTCACATTGAAAACCATTAGTACTTGTTTTAACACCATTTGTTTAAATAAATTTCAAATTTCCAAACATGTCCACAACCTATTTGGTTTTATAAAAAATGGTAATATAATAAATAATATGAAATAGATAGAAAATTTAAAAATTAAATAGGAAGGGGCTATCATTACTAAACATGAAACATATACGAGAGTGGGTATAAAATAAAATGCATTCCCCCAAACAAAAAATATATAGAACATCATAATATCTCCAACCTATAGGTTCCAAAGTTGACTAGGAATCACTCAAAAATCACTTGGAAAATTATTTGATCATAAATGAGTATTAATTTTTGGGAACTCTCAAGTCCTCATCACAAATGACCCCTTCTTGATTATGAAAAAATATAGGGCATCACTCATCTAGTCACACACTACCTAAGATATTCCATGTTTCGAAATATTAAAACATATTCTAAAATCAATTCCACAATAAGTGTCAATCCCAAAAACTTAAATAAATATAGTTTTATCAAATCCGTCCTTAAAAATTCTATTGATAAAACATTTTTAAACTAAATTTTTTATTTAATGGATTTTAAAAAACACTTTGTAGGCTTAAATATGTTATTAAATAAGAAGTCATGTTAAACCGCCATTTTATCTATTATAATAAATAATTACAATTAATAAATATTAAAAAAATCATGAAAACATTCTAAAAATATTTAATCAAGTAAAACCAAATGAAAATCATGAAATATAGGTACACTAAATGAATTATGGGTTATATAGAGACACCAACTTCAAATCCATTAATCTATAAAAACTGTATGTTATTAGACCAGTAATATATGATGTAGATTGATGTTATAGCCATAAGAATATCCATATCAAAAAATTAAAACATTAAAAATATGATTTAATTAAATTTTAATCAAAACTATAACATTTTTGAAATACATATAGGGCTTAATTTCAAGTAACTATAAAAAATTAAACACCACCAAATAAATTTCCTTCATATCAATAGTGAGAGATATACTAAAGATATAATGTATATGAATTAAGATAGAGAGTGGGGTGAGGTAGGGAGATATGATTTCTCTCTCCTTTTATAGTGTTACATTTGTGCCAATTGAGCCCCTTTAGTTATCATGTTTTTTAAATTCCTCAAGATTTTTATAATTTCATTCTTATACACTATTAATTTATTTAGGTTTTTTATTAATCCTTGCATTTTGAAAAACATTCCCCATTATTTTCTTCCACACTATTCCCTCACAATAATTACACTATACTTTTTACAATTTTTTTATTTTATATCTCTTGCATAGTTTATATAGAAGAGGCTAATGATGGTATTTTTTTTACAAATGCCTTAAAAATAATTTATTGTTACCCAATCAAAAATTATAGTACACACCCTAGGAATATATCTAAAGGAGGCCTCTCATAATAAATGATTTTCTATTATCACTATTTAAAACTTGAATATACTACTATAATAAAAAAATAATATAATGAATGGGGTGGGTTAAAAATTTATATGATACATAAATATAAAAAATAAAATTTTTAAAAATAAAAAACTTATATAAGTGAAAATTGATATATTTTAGTGAAGAAAAAAGATATTTTTGTTCTTGAGATTTAATGATATTGAATTCAATATCCTTTAAAATATTAATTCTCCATAATATACTCAATGATGAAATACACCCTATCGATGAAAAATCACCCATTAAATTATTATTATCATAAAATGATAATCCATATATGGTAAAATAATATTTTACATCATCACCACAATACTAATCCACACCATGTACAATATTACAATTTCTAGTGAGTGGAAAAAATAAATGGTAAGAAGAATAAAATAGTAGTAAAAAGGTGGGTTTGACCCTAAATTGTTTTTACAATAATAAAATTCTCAAAATATAATAATTATAAACAATGAATCAAAATGAACTGAAAACATCACCTCTCCCCCCTTGAAAAATAATCAAGGTTAGATATCCGTTTTTATGAATATTATAAGGATAAATTTGGGGTGAAACAAAATAAAAAAACAACAAGAAATGATATTGATGAAATAAAAAACATTAAATATGTAAAAAAGGTTATATTAGAATAAACCCTATTATACTCAAAATTTATAAACAGAAATATTTATCCCTTTGAAATAGAGGGAGGTGAAAATTTATTAGAAAATATTTGGCTATATTTCACTTAAATATTTTTGTCCTAAATTTGGTTTCATTTAGGACCAATTAATAGATGAAACTTGGAATGGTGTACTGATTTATATTTATTCTAAATATATCATCTATCCAACCACAAAATTTTATCTTAATTGGCCATCTATAACAATAGTTATATTAGTTTTACTTTAGAAATATTTTTTCACATGGAGACTGTTACTATTATAATGAACCAAATACCCATGTATTTATGGAATTGAATAATTTATAATATTGAGTGAGAATAGTAAAGGAACATTTTCTCAATATTCGTGTTAGTTTCAATGAGAAATTTCATCTTATTTGGGATGAACATTCATAAGATATTAGATTATATAAAATATTCATTCAATTTGGGCAAAGAATTTAGGGCCCAAATTTTAAGATTCATTTGGACTTTATAATGTTGGATTCAAATTTGGACTATATTAATTTAAAAGTATCCCATAATGGTTTGAATCCAAAAAAATGAGTTAGACATTTGGGATTAGTTTTAATGATGTTAATTATGAATTTTAAATATGATATAAAAATATGAAAATTAAAAAATTATCCTACTACCCAATTAATCTCAAATTGTAAATATAACATAAAATTGTGACAATTATATATATAATATGAAACTAGTGGTATTTTGTAGTGACCTTGACCCCAATAGCTTGGAGCTAATGTCTAATTTATTATATGAGCATAAGATACATAGAATTACATCTCGAATGACTGACCAGTGTAGTAGTCTTGGTAAACTAGATACATTCATTAAATTATTATTACAATTGAAAATATAAAATAAAAAAATTATTTTCTTCTATAACTCCATTATTACTCATAAATTATCTTTGAATACCAATCAAAAAATACTTCGATATATCCTAGGGAAAATAAAACATAACAATGGGGTGAGATCAGATTCTTATTAAGGGTAGTCATATAACATACTCTATGAATAAATAATTTATAGTTAATATGTCCTAGTAAATAACTAAAAAAAATTCCATTTAATCAATAACCTGGGAATAATATGCCCAGAGTAAATGATGATGAAATAATTCCATATAAATAATCACATGAGATTGAAAACTTGACCATTTATATTATATCTTATAATATTTACATTTAATATAAGTAACTAAATTCATAATTATTAAATTCATAATTATGGACATATCAATCATACCTTTAAGGAAATATTCCAAGAAATATTTATAAAGGGGTAAGTCCTCAGTCAATACCCAATCTATTTTTTCTTATTAGACATACTGATACACTAAGGGGTTATAGCAGGCTCCGCCCGTCACTTACTTAGTCTAATGAAATCCTCGTATGAAATAGGCCATACATAATCAATTTTAATCATTCATATTTAGAAACTAACATATGAAATGTCAGTACTTACCATAATCAATAAAAATAATCACAATTCATCCTATGTAAATTGGTGAATCATAATAAAATTGTACATCTCCAGTCAAACTGATCATATACCATCCATAGAAATAATAAAGATGGTATCAATATAATTTATAACTAGTGGATCAAATATAAAATAGAGGTTTTATATCATTTATTAATAAGAGTACCATGGAAAGATCTAACAAATATTTTTGAAAAAAAAACCTCACTATTTTTAATAACCTTTCTAGAATTAAATGTTCGCCAAATATTTTAAAAATAATATTCATTGAAATTAAACTTTCAAAACTTATAGTAAATTCATCAAAATAGTGATTGGTCATGATGGTAAAAAGTTCCATTCATTCCATATTTGTTAATAAAATATTCCATTCACATTTTCATTAAATTAAAAATAAGAACTATTCTGAAAATGACATGATTTTTTATTTTAGAAAATTATATAAAAAGAAAAAAATGTGTAAATATGTCTTTAATAAATAATTTTTAAATGGTTAAAAACCTTTCTGAAAATATTTTTAGAAAACATGGTCCATGATAAAAAAGTATTTCTAATCAAAGAGAGAAATAAATTTTGATTTTCTTAGAAACATTTTCTAAATAATTTAATGTACTAAAGAGTGATAAAATGGTACAAATACTTGAAGAATATCACAAATAAATATGCTAGAATAAATTATTTTTATTTTAGGTTATAAATTTTAAATAAATAACTTTAGGGAGACAAACAAAAATAATCCTGACTAATGAAGAGATTGTAAAATATACCCTTACCACTTTGTAAAAATTTATTAATAATAAAAATGAAAGAAATAAAATCAAGTTAAACATTAAATAAAATGAATATAAATAGAGTCATGATATAACATATCAAATGAAGAATTATATACAATACATAAAGGAATAAGTAATGAATATGGTGTATATCTTATGGATGTAAAACTAAGGGGAGAAACCCGTACCTCTAGTCATATTTCCTCCATATTTTTATAAACCTATGGTATAATAATTATATATTTTCACACATAAATTATAAATATACTAATATATATCATACAAAATAATTTTGACTTATATTCTTTTACCACTCATTTATTTTGAATTCTTTGTTAAAATCATTGATTAAAGTGAAAATTGTTTCATTTTTCATGTCTATTTTGGTTAGGTAATTTTGGTCCTTTTAATATGATCATAGTTACATAATATATAGAATATTAACCATGATATCAAACTAAAATATATTAATTATATATTTAATTATAGTTATTTATAAAATTTAGAGAGAGAAAACTGATTACACCATTCATGTAGATGGTAGGCCGTACAAACACATGAAATTTGTTTCCATTTTTCTTGATGGATAGAATGAAAGGAAAATAAATATTGATTAACCATTAAATAATAATTATTTTGTTATATATATAATCTTTATTAATAAAATACATCTTTATTTCAATGTAAAAATTAAATGAACATTTCACATTGTTGTGTGGAGGTGGTAGTCCACATGTATGCACAAGAAACATTATTCTTTGCCAATGGATTTTAACATAAGAATTTAAATGTAATATTATATTTACAAAATTAAATTTTTATCATAAATATCCCAAATATTATTTATCATTTATCCTTATTACTTTCCATGTATTGAGTATGTGACAGAAAAATCACATCACATCACGAGGAACTAGTCGGTCGAACACATGAGTGATGTTATTGTATCCATCATGGAATGGAATGTATTTATTTATATGTGAAATGATAATTATAGAAGTATAATAACATAATAAATAACTATTAATATGTTAAACACATCATTATATCTATCCTTCAATAGTGGTGACGGTAAATGAACTACATCAGTTTGTGAGGAGGTAGTCCACCGTTCAAATCAATGACGATTTCATAAATCATTTTATGAAAGTGGATATAGATATAGTTAATTAAAATATGATAGAAATATCTAAATATATTTAACATACTTAGGTTTTTATATCATCATTTTTTGATATGAATTTAAGAATGTATAGATAGAAATAAATAAACTCCTCGGTTAGTGTCATTACATGTTCATTGGAAAACCACTTTTAGTTTGCACCAAAATCCTTACTATGTAAGATTTGATACCAAAGTTACTCTTTTAATATGAGATAAGGGATATAAATATTTTATTTATGAAGTTATTTGAAATAAAAATGGGCTTTTAATGTGTGAAGAGGAGAGGAGACGGGTTGGCCTTCCATAAATGTGGTGAGTGAGACACTTGTAACTTTTGAAAAGAGAGAGGTGTAATAAGGTTTTTCATTTGAAACCTGAACAAGAAATGTGAAATTATCTAAAATATAAGATATAAGGTCTATATATATATATATATATCCAAATACAAGATGTTATATAAGTCTTGAGTAAATTTTAACTTATATTTTCAGTTTAACCCCCAGGTATACCCATTTTTACCTTAATCAAGTTAAATTATATTTAATGTTTTACTCTTCATTATGGTAAAAATTAAGTTAAATTTTTTAAATAATATAAATTAATATATTTAAAAATATATAATCTATTTTTTTAAATTTCATTCCCATAATTGGATAAATTTAATTTTAAATTAATCTCATAGACATGATGATAAAAGGAGTTTTCAAAGAGATGAAGTTCACAAGTTTACAATATTTTATATAAAAAATCATTAATAAATTGATTCTAATAACATAATTTTTTATTAATAGATATACAATTTAAAAAAATTTATTTTTAAAAAATATTAAAACAATTTGTACATTTTTAATTTCTCTGAATGAAATTACAATTATTAATAAAAACTAGATTTTTTCACTATTCATTGAAACATTTATTTTTTTAGAAAATTCTCGAAAAATAACCCAAAGATGATTTTTGCATATAAATATAAAATATTATATTTTTTTCAATTTTTTTCTAAATGTTTTAAAAAACAAATTATAATGTATGTGATCAACATGCGACTAAACCACCTTTTAGAAAAGTATAGTATTTATGAAAACATATTTTTACTTTAAAATTATTCTTATTTTATTTTAAATTAATAAATAACCATTGAATTTATTTTTTTACATGCGTAAACCAAAAATTTATTACAATTTAGTTTCTAATATTTATACTATCTAAATTAACATCTAGGTTATAATGGCCATGTTTAAATAATATTATTTTAATATATTATCTTGTTTTATTGAAACTTAGAGTTTTGTGCATCCCAAGATATAAAAAATATTGAATTTATTTCAAAATAAATATATCATAAAATATAAATCTATTTCATTCTCTACTATTCATGGTGTCATGTGTTATATATTCAATTGAATGTGTTATTCCACTTTTAAAATATTAGAGTGTTATATACAACCCCCTTAAATAAATTATATCCCCACAATTTAATCATGACCTTGGTAAACAAGGTATTTAATTTTGGAAAAGAATTTCTTTAAACCCACATCATGAGAAATGTTAATATAACAACCTCTTAATAAGATAGAAATAGAAGGAAAATGGTTATCCTGAATAATTTTATAACCAGGTTTCTAATCGGAAAACATAGGTGAAAAGTGAAGACATGAACATTGAAGAAAATGATAAATTATTATAGATATTTTTAATATCATTGATCACATGAAAGTGGGTGATCTATAGAAAGTTAATGACCACAAAACCTTATATTTTTAAAGGGTTAAAAGACCATAGATTAATTCAAAATCAAGGTAATATGTCTGACCAAATATATATGGATGTCACTAAATCAACATTATTTTCAACATTGAATTTAATGTGAATATTAATGTCATATTAAAAATATGTGAATACCTTTATCACTATACAAAATTAAAGAAAAAATGCATGCTTCAAAAAAATAAAATCTCATATTGTCAAATATATTCTATATATCCAAGAATATAGTAAAATTCAGGAAGGATAAAATAAACCAAAAAACCACTAACCAATTTCATGGTCACCATTAATATCCCATTAATATATAATTTATATTATTATTTCAAAATAGATAACGTATTTAATGATATATTCCCTCAATCATGTATTTTTCATGACGTTAAACTTTCCATAAAATCAGATTTCATGGTACCATTCAACACATTATTTACAATCCTTAAAGAAATACATCTATATTATAATACTTATAATTTTAAAAATTATTATTACTAGAATATCTTTGATTAAAATACTTCAATAACATAATTATTTAATCCAAACACGAGAACATTAATTATTCTACTTTATCTGTAGTAATAGCCTAAGCTTAGACTTGATCTCTTTGCCTATTTTGAGGTATATTCTCTTGAATCTTAGGGAATTCATTTTAGTAGTTCCCCATATCTTTATAGTGGAATAATTTCACATCTGAAGACTCTTTCATTAAAAAGAAATCATAATACTGCTGGCCTTTTTCTCCATACATGAAGATGGATCCTTTTCCTTTTGAACATGTACCAATGTGTTTCCTTCTAAAAGTATCACATGTTCAAAAACAATTCATTCAATTATTCTATTAGTCTATGTCTTTATCAATATTACTATTTTTATATTTATTCCCTTTATTCTCATATGTTTTTGAGAACTATTTGATATTCTTGATAGCACATGATAGTATATCCTTTTCTGATGAAATTTTTTTGGTGACTAGTTCTCATCAAAGGATTGTCTTAAGCCCATTAGGGAAACATTAAAAAAATTTCTTTGGATTATTCACACAGTTTATTATAAGGACCAAGCCTTAAAACATTACATAATCTTGAATTAAATGAGTAATTCACATTGAGGATCTTTTCATGTATAGATTTTTAGAGAATTAGGCCATAAATATTACATTACATCTCAAAAATTAAAAAGTAGACACTTCTATATGTTAGCATTTATTCATAATATAAAAACTCGTAATAAAAGATTCATCTTTAGTTCCATGATCTAGACAACATGAATTTTCCTTAATCCCATATTTGACCCTATTCATCTTTATGTCCCATAAAAAACATTCCAAAACATGCGAGGAGCATATAAACCTCAGTAAGGGTTATAAAGTAAGGAAAGGAAACATTAAACCATTAATAAATACAAATCAAATAATCCATACTTTTCAATCATAACATGCCTCATGAAATCATAAGATTTATGAATAACACAAAAAAATCACAAATTATAAAGGTAACTTGTGGCATCCATATAAAAATTGCATTATAGCTTTCACAGCTACGTAGGGTGTTACATTTGGAATAACCATCACAGTATATTCTTAAATCTCTTAGGAGAAACATTAACTTTTACCTTCGTTACGTTAACCAATGCATTGGAGAGCAATCTTTGGCTCACCTGCCCTAGGTTTATTATAAAACGACCCATATAGAGAAACAATTCCCAATAACCATAAAATATTCATAATGTATAAAACAAGCATAAGATAAAGCTAACATTTCCACATTTCAATCATAATATATCATTTCAAGATATTGACATAATCAATGCTTTATTAAACCATTTTCAAAACAATTTCAAACATTTAATAAAGTCATTTTTTGAATCAAAGTGTCCTATACGACTTTGAAACTTTTAGAAAATTAACATTTTAAAACATTAATTTCCATAAAAATAAATCCTTAAAACCATTTTGAAAACAAGGAAATTAATGAGAAATATTTAGAAGAATAAATCTTTATAACATTTAAAACAATATTTAAGTTAAAGAGTCCCTTACCACATGAGAAAATACTTAAATAAAAATAATTGTACAATAACATTAAAAAAAGCTTATAAAAACATTAAAATATGTAGATTCATGATATAATATGTCAAAGGGTAGTATATACATCATATGAAAGTGAATTTGTGCATAAAACCAATAAGTCTAAATGGAATGTAAATTGAGACAAAGTCCCTTACAAATACCGTATAGTTAGATTAAGGATAAATCAATAACATAATTATATGTGAAAAATAAAAATGCAACAAATATAAGTGGGTATTAATTGTAAAACAATCAGAGGTCATTCACACATATTCATATCACAACATAATCAATAAGTATAAGTTTAGCACAAATAATTTAAAATGGGTTTAAAAGTTCCCTTACAGAAATTCGACAGCCTAACGACGTCACATTAAAATTAAAAAAAATGAGTTAATGAAAGAGAAAAGGGTATTTCATAACAAGGAAATAAAATGTACCAAAATAAAGATATATAAGAGAATTTCCTAACATAAGAAAATGGAAATTTTAAAAGACATAACATTAAAAAAGTCTTGATTGGAAGAGGAGAGTGAAAGGTTCCCTTTTAGATTTGGTAACTTACAAAACACTCCCCACATGAAAGAAGGATCATACAATGAAGATGTAAATACCCATAAATTAATGTATATTTCAAAATGAATACAATAATGGGATGTACATACAATACACAAAAAGAAAGAGTGGGAAATATAGCAAGAATCTCATGGGAATAAAAAGTTAGATGAAAACCCCTTACCCTGTGTCCTACTTGACTCGTTCATTATTTTATCCCCATAATAATAAACTAAAGTTAATTTATAATTGCTTTAGAACATTTTTCATCTTTATTAGTCTTTTTATATCACTTATTACCATGTTTTAAACATTATATAATCATTTATGTTAATAACGGTTGTTTTGTCGATATTTGGTACTTGAGTCAAAAATGAAATTCTTATATTTAAAAGTTGTCCATGTAGTCAAAATTACATTATATACAAGAATTATATTAATTATTTAGATATCATATAAATCATATATATCCAGTATATATATGTATTTATAATACTACATAACATTTTGATATTAGAAATGAAATTCACCATTCATGGATATGGTAAGCCGTACGTACGCATGAACACTACTTTAATTTATATTTCAAATTTAATGGAATGAAAAATTAATGATAAATATGTATATTATAATTACAGTATAATATCATATATAATTTCATTAATTAAATCCTTTATACATTCCACATATGGTATGAACATGTCATATCACTTTGAGGGGGCTGTAGTCCGCACTTCCTCAAATGAAATTATTGCATTTACCCATTATGGAAACCATAGAGGTATGCTATAAATGAAAAATAAATAAGTATATAAACAATATAAATATAATATATATCACATATAAATACAGTTCCATCATAATGGCCATCATAAGAGGTGGTTGAAGAATATTGAACAATCATCGTTTCGTGAGGCAGTAGTTCGCCGTCCACAGAAACAGTATATTTTTATGCATTAGATGGAGGTGTGTGTAAGTTTAGTAAAAATAATTATCATAAATTCAACCTAGTATATTTAGGATACTGGTTTTATTATAAAATAAATTTATAAAAAGAGTTTACGGGGTTGTATAACTAAAATAAAAGAAACGAACTTATGAGAAGAAGTTACCTTTAAATTGGGTAACTCCCTTTGGTTTGAACCAAAAGGATTTCTTGAAGTGACTTCTACCTAAGGTAAGTCTTCTAGGTGTAATAGAGGGATCTTGAGAGATTAAGTTTGTAGGGGTTGGATGAGCCAAGGGGCTTGAGAGGTGTGAGTAATGGGTTAGAGGTGAGGTATTTTTATAAGGGGGAGGAGGGGCTCTTTAAGAATGTTTGAAAATAATACTTTATTATATAATGGTTTTCAATTTATAAAGGTAAAAAACTCCTTAAAGTAAAATATAAAATGACTATTGTTCTAAATAAAATCATACAATAAAAATTGGACTTGTTTTGGATATTTTTTTAATATTTATTATCATATTTAATTAATTAATTAATTAATGAGGTAAACACTGCATCATTATTATGTCATAAATTATTTTATTTATTTGATGTCTAAAAATTATAAAAAAATACCACGATGTATGAAATATTTTTATATTTCAAATAATTTTTTATTGTCAAAGATATAACATATATAACCTCATATAAGAATTTATTTACTAAAAGATATATGATTATGTCATTTTTGACATTACATTAAATTAATTAATATAATGTATCATTATCACTCTTAAGTGGCTCCATGGTGTCCCAAAATTGACCCAAGGATACCAATGGTCAGAAATGTATCAACCAATATGATTATGACTCATGTTAGGGTAATTTAATATTATTGCAATATTATTTTTACCTTGAATTACCCTATTTACCTTTAACCGCAGTAAATAAAAATCAAAAGTTAATATTTAAAAAAATTATTTTCATCCTATTAAACCACATTTTACTTACTTATGAAAACCATGTATGTCGGATTTTTAAAATTCAATTTATAGAAGTAGTAAAATTTCATTTAATTGAAAAAGAAGGTTTTTATCTACTACTCTGTGTTTTCACTATAAATCAAAAATCGAAGGTTTTCAGAAAAATAACAAAACATATTTCTAAGATATATTTGATATTACAAATTCAAAAATAATGCCTATTTTATCAAATTAAAAACATAGAAGTTGCATTAATTAATTTAAAATTAATTCCCACTGTCAAAACAAAAAGAATGTTTTTAAGAAATAATAACTATCAAAGGATTGACACTTGTTTATGTCCAATTTACAATTTAAATTACTTATAATGACCAACATTGGATTAAATGGTAAAAATATAATATGAATACACTTTAAATCCAATTAAAATGATAATCTAACTATATAAATAATTTAGATTAATAGACAGTTTTGAATTAAAATACAGTATTTCTCAATATTCATTAAAAAATGAACATTATCAGAAAAATACCAACATTTTGTCCAACGTAAATATTGATTTTCAAAATCTAAAGAAAAATTTTATTTTGTAAAATATATCATATAAATGTGATAAAAAATAGATTTAAAAAGGGTTCTCCATCAAAAGGTGGTAAAACAACCTTTTAAGGAATATTATAGTGTTTCATGCTTATTATTAGATTCATTCTCATTTTAAGACTCTAAAATTTATTTGGAAAATTTAAAAACATTTTAAAAAATATTTAATCATTATGTGGTTATTTTTTTTCATTACCTCTAATACAAGAACAATGCGTTAACTACCATTTAAAATAACAATATTATATTAATATTTTTCAGTATAACTCAACGTTGTGTGAAACATAAGTTTTCAATGAAACATTTTGTTGTGTATTAGGTATGCCATCAAAAATAGCATACTTTTTAAAGTAAAATTAATATTTAATTCAAAAAATTTAATAAATATGAAAAAGTTATATGCTTTATTTACCTGGGATGTTACATCCTTCCCCCATTTGGGGAATTGCGTCCTCACAATTATAAAATTGGGCTTGGAAACATCATTGAAAGTCCCACATCAGAAAATGGTCAATAAAAAATATCAGTTTAAAAGAAAGAAATAGATATACAAAGGTCACCCTAGATAGATCATACTAGGATTCCATGTTGGAAAAAATGGATATGGAAGTGAAAAAAACCATCAAGGTTTGATGGAGAGTGGTAGAAAACCTGATTAAGAGAAAGTTAACCACCAGAAAATCACAAACATGAGATTGGGTAAACGGTCATTAATTCCCTAGTAGGAAAAGTTAAGGGACAATGTTTTTGTTTACTTTTACTTTCCATAAAGTCAAGGAATTTATTTATGAGCTTAAAAACATAAGGAAACATACTTACTTGTCATATATACTTTCATCCTTTACTAAATTTCTACCACAAACTCATCTTTTTTCCAAACAATGAGTATTCAAACTGACTTAGTCACATTAAAAACGCTAAAATAAACTTCTAGCATATCAAATAACCCAAAAAGATGAAATATATATTTCCCTTGTATTTAGACATAAACCAACACCAAACTGTTTAGTACAAGATCAGATAATACCCAAAAAGGATTATACTTTATAAAAATAATTACTACTCTTAATCCCAAAAATTAGAAAAACAATACCCAAAGTTTAGCAAATACAATTAAATAAAAAATGTCCTTAAAATTCTTTAAAGTAACCCAAACTAATATTGTTTCCCAAAACTCAGAATGATTTAATAACATAGTCTTCCACAATAAATCTTAACTTTTATCTCTAAATAACACCGACTACTCTAAAAGTCTCACACTAAAGTGTAATTAACCAAATCACATATTCTCTATGATAGGTTAGTCATTAAAATAAATAACTCAAATTTCCATATGTACATAATAAAAAATATATTATTCCAATAAAAAAAATCCACCATTACTCATCAATTTAAATACCAAAGTATTCTTTTTTCCTTAGGCATATAGTTTCCCAAAAAGAGAAAACGTCTTACAAAATAACTTTTATCACTTAGTCCCCAAATAATTTTCTTATAATAAAGATATCCATTTGATAAAATATAATATCTCAAATCAACTTATTCTTGATCAAAAAATCATTTAACTAAAAAAAAGTCATACTAACCAGGGACTACATGTAGTCCAAGGGTAGAGAATAAATCCCAATTGTACTTTGGTTATATGTTTTATTCATGCAGCTCTGTCCGACGTGACGGGTTTCCACACAATTTATGTGTTGTCATTTTTTAAAAAAATTATATAATATTATTGAATTCCAAAAAATGAGACAAATACCTCAAAAATAACCATAACATATTTTAACCACAAATCCTTTCTCATACCTAGCATTTTCATCCCAAACCCAATAACCTATAATTGCCTCAAATTTAAGGATCATATAAACCCAAATGATTCCTTATAAATATATCCACAAAAGAAAAGATAATTATTACTTGAATAATATTTTCATATATCAAACTTATGGGTTACACAAACTAGAAAAAATCTTCCAAAGTAATCCCATAATCAAAAGAGCCTTAATACTTTTAATCATTTCATCATCCGAAAATCTACCATAAATATTAAATCCCTTATATATTGACTTCTTACTCTTTAAATGTTGTTCATGATTTATTAACCATTCTTTTCAAACTTATTCTAAAATACTTAATTCCTATAAAAAAAATCATGAATCACATCCTAAGAATCAATAATGTCCAAATATCAGTTAAGAAATAATCCATTAATTTCATTAGTCATTTTCAGTTTCCTCATACTCAATTGGAATGGAATTAGGTATTGGTAAACATATATTTGTATGATCATGGTGATCCTATTCTCGAACCTTCTTCGTAGGATATCTATTTCTATAATTACCATACACAACACATTTAAAACAGTCATATGATCCCTTATAAATAACTTCTTTCTATTTCCTAGAGTCAACTGGGTGCTTCCCTTTTCCATGGTAGGTTCTTGCTTTATAAACTTCATTCACACATCTATAGCACCTTCCCATCCCTTTGAATCATTTTTAAGTGTTTCTTTATACATCCTTGACACATAGGGTTTTGAACAAACTTACCATTATGGTTATTACTTGATCATCTGTAGGGATTTGTATTTTGCATATATGGTGCCTTATAATAATCACCAATGTTCAATTGTACAATCATGACTCAAGATAGTTGGTTGAGAATAACCACAAGAGTTATCATTATAGCTCCCATTTCATTTATTTACTCATTCAAAAAACCATCATAGTTTTTTTTTCACATTCACTGATACTTTGGTTCCTGCTAGATCTATCCATTTAAAAAAACAAAAAAGGTCAATGTGTGTATATGAGTATAATCATCATATAATATCTTATGAGAATGGTAAATACTAATATATACTTATTCATGTTATCTTAAACTTATTCAATCCATATAAAATGACTATGGATCTTTATAATATGCTAACCATTATTGTTAGGTCACTTATTCTTAAATAAAAACCTAACCATTAAATTTATCTAAACTGACATCAGATACCATCTATAAGGACATGACATTAAAACATTACATAATCTTGAATTATATGAATACTTCACATTTATGATCTTTTTAGGTTTAGAGTTTTAGATAATTATGCCATAATTATTACATTACATCTCAAAAATTACAAAATAGGCACCTCTACTCAGTTTCCATTTTTTCATAAAACAAAAACTCTTAAAAAAGAGTCATGTCTAGTTCCATGTTTTAGATAGAAAAACTTTTCCTTGATCTCATCATTGACCCTATTAATATTTAAGTCCCATGAAAAACATTTCAAAAAAATGGGATATACATAAAAAGCTCAGTAAGGGTTATAAAATAAGGAAGGAAAACATTAACCCATCAATAAATAAAAATCAAAGAAACCATACTTTTGAATCATAACATACTTCCTGAAATAAGAAGATTTATGAATAACACACAGAAAGCATAAATCATAATGGTAACTTGTGGAATCTATATCAATCTTACATTGTTACTTTAAAAAATACATAGGGAGTTACATTTGGAATAACCATCACATTATATTACTTAAATCTCTTATGGGAAACAATAATGTTTACCTCTGTCACGTTACCCAATGCATTGGAGAGCTATCTCGGGCTCACCTGCCAAAGGTTTATCATGGAACCACCCATATACGTAAAAATTGCCCAATAACCATAATATATTCATAATGTATAAACCAAGCATAAATTAAAGCTAAAATTTCCACATTTAAATCAGAATATATCATTTTAAGATATTGACAAAATCAATTCTTTATAAAATGATTTTCAAAACCATTTAAAACATTTAATAAAGAGATTTTTGAAATAAAGGCTCCCATACCACTTTGATACTTTTAAAAGAATTAAAATTTTAGAACATTAATTTACATAAAAATAAATCCTTAAAACCATTTTGAAAATATGAACATTAAAGAGAAATATTTATAAGAATAAATCTTTAAAACATTTAAAACAATGTTTTAGTTAATGAGTGCATTAGCACTTGAGAAAATACTTGAATAAAAACAATTTTAGAATAACAATAAAAAAGGATTATAATATCATGAAAATATGGATATTTTTGATATAATATGTCAAAGGTCAGTATATAGAACATATGTAAGTGAATTGGTTTATAACATCAAATAATTCACAATGGAATTTAAATTGATACAAAGTCACTTACAAGGATCACATATTTAGATTAAGGATAAATAAATGACATAATTATGTGTGATGAATAAGAACACACCAAAGATATGTGGATATTAAGTGTAAACAATTAGAGTTATTTCACAGATATTCATAGAACAATACAATCAAGAAGTCGAAGTTTAACCAAAATAATTGAAATTGGTTTGAAAAGTTCCCTTACAGAAATTTGATAGCCTAAAAGTGTCACATTAGAATTCAAAAAATGTGTTGATGAAAGAGAAAATGGTCTCTCATCATATAGAAATTTTTTTATAGCAATAATGATATATAAGAATATATCCCGACATAATAAAATGTAATATTTAAAAGATGTAACATAAAATAAGTCTTTGATTAGAAGAGGAGAGTGAAAGCTTCCCTTTCCGATTCGGTAACTTACAAAACATAAACCACATGAAAAAAGAATTATACAATAAATATGTAAATACTAATTAATTAAATTATATTACAAAATTAATAGTATAATGGGAAGTACATACCCAAGACAAAATGAAATAGTGGAAAATATAGATTGAATCTCAAGGGAATAACATGTGAGATGAAAACCCCTTACCTCAGGTATGACTTGACTCGTTCATTCTTTAATCTCTTGAATAATAAAATAATGTTAATTTATAATTTCTTAATAACCTTTTTAAATTTTATTATTCCATTTATATCACTTATTACCATGTTTTATATATTATGTAATCATTTAAGTTAATAACGGGTTTTTCTCGATATTTGGTACTTGAGTCAAAAATGAACTTCTTATATTTACAAGTTGTCCATGTGGTCAAAATTCCATTATCTCCAGAATGATATTCATGATTTATATATCATATATATCTGATATATATATATATATATGTATTTATAATATTACAAAACATTTGGAGATAATAAATGAAATGCACCATTCATAGAGACGATAAGTCGTACATACGCATGAACACAACTTTCATTTCTATTTCATATTTAATGGAATGAGAACATAATGATAAATATATATATTATAATTAAATTATAATATAAAATATAATTATATTAAATCCATCATTTATACATTCCACATATGGCATGAATGAGTCATATAACTTTGAGTGGGCGGTAGTCCGCACTTCCTCAAATGAAATTATCGCATTTACCTAATACGGAAACCATGAAGGTATGCAATAAATAAAAAATACATAGTATATAGACAATATAAATATAATATATATCACATATAAATAATTTTCCATCATAATGGAAAACATAAGAGGTGGTAGGACAAGATTGAACAATAATAGTTTCGTGAGGCAGTAGTTCGCCGTCCACATAAACAATATGTTCTTAACCATTAAAAAGAGGTGTGTGTAAGTGTAGTTATAATACCTATCATAAAAAACCCAATATATTTATGATACTACTATTTTTATAAAATAATGTAATGAAAAGAGTTTAGTGGATTGGGGAAGTAAAATAAAAGAAAAGAACATAATAGAAGAAGTTACCTTTAAATTGGCCTACTCCCTTTGGTTTGAACCAAATGGAATTATTGAAGTGACTTATTAATAAGATAAGGCATCTCGGTGAAATAGAGGGATATTGAGAGATTATTTTGGAAGATGTTGGACAAGACAAGTGGATTGAGAGGTGTGATTAATGGTTTAGAGTTTAGCACTTTTTATAAGGGGGAGGAGGGGCTCTCTATGAAAGTTTGAAAATAATATTTTATTATATAATGATTTTTGGTTTTAAAATGTCCAAAACTCATTAAAGTCGAAGCTAAGATGACTATATTCAGAGATAAAATCATCCAATAAGAATTATATAGGTTTTTATATTTTTTTAATCATTATAATCTTATTTATTTAAATCATTAATTAATGAGGTATACACTGCATCAATATTGTGTCATAAATAATTTTATTTATTTGATGTATAAAAATTAAAAAAATACCATGATGTATGAAATATTTTTATATTTAAAATAAATATAAATTTTTTAATATATAACTTATATAAACCCATGTATGAATTTATTTACTAAAGGATATATGTTTATGTTATTTTTGTCAATACTTTAAATAAATTAATATAAAGTGTCATTATCACTCTTAAGTGGATCCATGGGGTCCCAAAATCAACCCAAGGATTCACATGGTCGTGAATGTATCAAAAAATAGGATTAAGACACATGTTAGGGTAATTCAATATTATTATGATATTATTTTTATCTTGAATTACCTTTTATACTTTTAACCGCGAAAAATAAAAATAAAACATTTACTATTTGCCAAATATTATTTTAATCTTATTGAACCACATATTACTTACTGATTTCAACAATGTATGTATTATTTTTAAAATTCAATTTATAGAAGTGGGAAAATTTAATTTAAATGAAAAAGACTATTTTTTAACTACTACTTAGTGTTTTCACTATTCATAAAAAATTCAAGGTTTTTAGAAAAATACCAAAATTTTGGCCTAAGATATATTTGATATTACAAATTAAATGACTTATATTTTAACAAATTGAAAACATAGATGTTTCATTAATTAAATTAGAATTAATTACCATTGTCAAAACAAAAAGCATGTTTTTAAGAAATAATAACTATCAAAAGATTGACACTTGTTTATGTCCAATTTCCAATTAAAATTACATCAAATGACCATAATTTGATTAAATGGTAAAAATATAATCTAATTAAACTTTAAAACCAATTAAAAATATAATCTAACTATATAAATAAATTATATTAAAAGGATGTTTTGAATTAAAATACTATATTTTCACTAATCATTAAAAAATGAACATTATCAGAAAAATACAAAAATATTTTATAAATTAAAGGTTGATTTCCCAATTCTAAAGAAGAATTTTATTTTGTCAAATATAACATATAAAAGTGACAAAAACTATATTTAATATGTTTTTTCCATCAAAATGCGGTAAATCGACCTTTTAAAGAATATAAGATTGTTTCATGCTTAATATTGGATTCATTCTAATTTTAAGCCTCTAAAATTTATTAGGTAAATGTAAAAACATTTAAGAAACATATTTGATCATAATATGGTTAGTTTTGTTCATTCCCACCAATACAACAACTACATGTTAACTACCATTTCAAATAATAATATTTTATTAATATTTTCAGTATAACTCAACATTGTGTGCAACGTATGTTTACAATGAAACATGTTGTTGTGTATCAGGTATACCATCGAACATAGCATCCCTTTTCAAGTAAAATAAATATTTAATTCACAAATTTTTATAAATATGAAAAAGTTATGTTCTTTATTTACCTAGGATGTTAGATTTATAGTATTCCTTACTAACATTGTAATGTTGGATTCAAACTTATTAAAACTTTTATATTCATTCCAACTTAGACCCATTAATTATATTTCTATATACTATTGTTTCTCATGAAAAAATAATTGTTCCATAAAGATTATCTAGAAAAACATCCACTCTATTATGTCTATTACCTCCTTATCCTTAGTGTTTTTAATTAATGAAAAAAATTGATACACATCTATTAAGAGACTATTGGCTACTATAATAACATTATCCCTCTCAATACTTCCCATAGTGAGAAATATCTCACTAAAGGAACTTATCCATTTCTCAGATAAAAATAAATTTTTAGTTCCATTTAATAATAGAGGTTTATAAAGTGTGAAGTGGTCTAGAGTCATTGAACCATACATTGGATCAACAGACTGCTCCATACATGAAATTTTATTACTCATATCCTATGTCACCTAGGCCAATATATTTATAATTTATTCACTTACATATTCAACTCTATATTTAGATTCGTTATCTTTCCAATGGGGTCAATCTGTCCATGGGGTACATGTGTTGGTATGGTTCCCATTTCTTTAATTAGGTATGATTTCTAAATAATAGAATAATCTATATTAGAACATAAAAGTTTGAAACCTAATATATAATATAAAAAATACTAAAACACTTAATGTAAATTAAAAAATTAATGCATATATAATCTCATAATAATAAACATGGTTTCTTTGGGGATATCTTCATTTTCAACTCATTCATAATGTTTTGTAAATAAATTTTTATTTATCCTAAGAATAATCCCTAGGAGTTTTAAACTAGGTATGTAGTAAGTTCCATTGTTGTACACTAGGTGATGATCTTGTTAACCCCAATTCACCGTTTTCAGAGTTACAACACCTAGTTACATGTTTTTCCAAACCAAATCCACTTGCATTATCCAATACATAATTTATTTTATTAGAGGAAAATTCATATAATATATTCCTTACAATAGTATATTATTATATACATATCCACAAAGTTTATCATTTGGTTTGTGTTCCCCAATCTATATTTTCTTAAATCTAGTCTCTAGGGTTTCTTTTAATATTCATATGAAACTAACGGTAGTGACTTAGACCCATGTATCCCAAATACGATGTCTAATTTATTACATTATAATAAGATAAAATAACTCACATCCAAAAGGAATTAATAGTTTATTAGTATGAGTAAACTAGATACATAATTTAAATTCTTATTACAATATAAAAAAATAAATACATAGTGTATCTTTTTTGAAAAATCTATTATTTATCATAGTTTATCTCTACATATAAATAACATAAAACTTCCAAGAATCATTGGGAAAATAATCCAAAATAATGGGGGGATATCATATGGTTAAGAAGAGTAAGTTTATAGTAGACGCTATGAATAAATAAGGCATAATGAATATTTGAAGGTAAATAACTAAAATACATTACATTTAATCAATAAAATAAACATAATAATCTGAATGGGCTGAAAGACATCTTTTTTATTTTATTATAGATAATCACCCTTTTAGGGGTTCAAGGGGAACCTGTACATGACCCGCAGGCCCAAGGCCAAAGGCCCGACATGACTCGCAATACATGACCCGAAGGCGCAGAGGCATACCATTCCCATTACATGACCCGTAGGCCCAGCTCACTAGAACTGACCCTCCTCCAGCATCTTGAATCATTGATCGCCTTATCTTCCCATCTTGCATTGATGATCAGCTAGCATTGCCACGTACAAAGCTGCACGGTGCCTGGTTCTATGGCGGCTTCCATACCCTCTTATTCTTCTAATCCGGTTAGCTCTTCATCTGGTGGCTGCTACTCCTATTGCTCTGATCCTCTTCTGGGGCCTGCACTGTGCGAATTGGGATACTCCATGGTCTACATAACCTGAATACCCTATGGCCTAAAGGCCTTTGATGACCCGAAGGACCTGGATACTCGTAGGCCCAAACCGCTGGCCCGAAGGCCCAAATCGGGTGAATAATTATGGAATGTATAATATAGTACATTTAAATAACAACATAAAGGCCTTGTGAAAAGACATGAAAATAAATGGGTAAGGACTCATACTAAACCAAATAAATTTTGTCTCATTAGAACTACCCATGCATTGAGGTGCTATAGGACACCTCCCATGAATTACTATGTCCAATTAAATTCACATATTAAATGGGTGAAACATAGTCAATAAATTCATTTGTATTGAAAATTAACATTCAAAATGTTAATACATACCCCAATAAATAAACATAATAATATACCATATAGAGAAAAATGGGGAATGGTAATAAAAATGTACATAACTAGTGAAACAGATCATAAACCCTTCTGATAAATAATAAAGGTGATATTAGTACAACATATCATTAGTGGATCATAATTAAAAGATAAGGTTGATGTTAATGATTAATATAAATAAATTAGAAAGATTATAGAATTTTTTTAGATAAATAACTTTTACATTTTAAAAATCAAATTTTAAACCAAAAGTCCAAAAAATATTTTGAAAATAATTTAAATTGGAAGTTATCTTTTAAAAACTTTAATATAATCACAAATACATTGATTATTCATGATGGTGGAAAATTATATTCATTCTGTACATGATAAAAAAATATTTCATTAAATTTTTTGGTAAAATCAAAATAAGAATTTTTATAAAAATGATATGAGGAGTTCATTCAAAAAATCCCTTTTAAATTAAAAATGAATAAATAGTTTTTTAATAAATAATTTTAAAAATTCTAAAATGTTTTTTGAAAACGTTTTTATAAAATATGGGGTTTGATAAAAAAATATTTCTGTAGTGTTCTGACCCCAGAAAGCCCGGAGCCAGTGCCTACTATGATTTCATTGGCATAAGATACAAGGAAATAACTTCTCAGATGACTGATTAGCTTTCTAATATTGGTAAACTAGATACATACATGAGTCTAATATTAAAAATGAATACAAAATTGCAACATAATTTTTAATGAAAACAACTTTATTCCTTCTAGAATATCCTTATATATATTTCTTAGTATGCTTTATGGAATCATAGGGAAATGAAAAAAAATGAGGGTGAGTGAAAATTATTAGTAAGGATTATATAAAACAAGATAAATAATGGATTAATGAAAATAATCAATATAGAAAGGTAAATAACTGAGAAAACATGCCATTTAATCAATAACTGAGAAGTTACTGAGTAAAAAATAGGGAAATGTAAATAACCTAAAACACATTCCATTTAATGAAAAAATATAAATTGAAATGTATTAATATATTTTATCATATGAATATATCATGTATAATAATAATGAATAAATTATTAATGAAGGAAATGCTTAATTATTGGATGTTATCTCTAAGGCACATGAAAACCTATATTATCAATACCTTTCATAAGATTGTTTAAAACTATAGGTAGAAACCTGTTTAATTTGGTGAACTGGTTTGTCTCATGAGAACCTGTTAATGTATTGATTGACTATTAGAAGTCTGGGTCCCACCCTTCACTACTAGTTAATATCATTCATCATTAATATAATATTTTATTTAATTCATGAACAATTTGCCTTATCAAATATCCATATTGAGTAAAAAACACAAATTTATCAATATTATACCCATATAATAAAATAATTGTTAAATTAAAGCTATATGTGAAAATTTTATATATTTTAGATAATGACCATATTCATGATAAAGATGTATATATTTTGGAGAAATTAATTGTTTTGTGGTCACTAAAAAGTGAATAACTGAAGGAGAAGTTAATGAATAAAAAAATGAATCATGTAAGTGAATTCCAAAACTATAATTGGTAAAAATAACCATAATCCATAAAAATTAAGAATAAATATTCTACCAATATAGATTATACTAATTTGAATATGAATAAGAGTTATTGTTATGGATTAATTTAAATATAATAAAATTACCTTTAAAAATATTCTTGGGGAAAATATCCTTTTTATTTAAAAAAAATATTGAAAAATAATTTTATTTCAGAATCACTTTTAAAGAAATTTTATTTTAAAATATCTTATTAAATTTACAAAAGAAACTTCAAATAAGTAATGTTGAGAAATTATATATGAGGTATAAATAATATTTCTTTTTCATTGTTAAAAGGTTCGAATAATTCATTGTTTGGAAAGAGACAAACAGATTCATTTGAAACCATTTTGTAAAAATAAAAAAGGGAAAAAAATTGTTTTAAAAAATAATTTATAAAAGAATAATAATTATTTTTTAATTTTTTTAGAAAACATGGTTTATAAGAAAATTAGGTTTTCAAAAAATAGATTTCTAACTGAATAAAAAAATAACGTTTTGTTTTATTAAAACATTTTATAAATTTTTTAAGTATGAATGATTTAAAAAATGGAAATATTAATTGAAAAATATTATGAATATCCATAGGATAAAAAAAATAAATGTTTTATTAAACAATTATCAACTAATTCCTTTTAATAGAAATTAAACTGTAAATAATTCCAAATAAAACGAGATTGTGAAGTAAAACCTTGGAAAAACTATACCATTAAAGTGAGAACCAAAAAATGAATCAATTATATGTATCAACTACAAATACACATAAAATTAGTGGAAATAAAACAATATAAAGTCAGAAATTATTAGACACATATTTATAAAAAATGAACGACAATGAGGAAGTAATATAACTCAGGGAAAAGAAATTGAGTTATGAAATTCCTTACCACTAGTAGCTCTAAATTCAAATCCCCTTAGATAAAATTATTAAAATTAAAACATAAAATTCCATTAATAATGAATTATTCATGATATTACATATAAAATTATAGTTTTTACATTATAAAAAATTTGTTATGTGCATAAAATTATAATATGCCTCAATGAAATAAAATTGAGACATAATCTCTTAACTTATGCACCTTTTTGGTTGAACTCCCTTTAACATAATTTAGAACCCTTTTAAAAACTTTATTAACTTATAACATTAACATATCAATATTTATTATGTCATATATAATCCATTTAAAAAATTAGATCACCTATTTTTCAATTATCTTTTATCATTTTCATTATTTTGATTGTCAATTGCCTTGTTTTCCGTGTATGTTTTGACTTTCTATTTTTGTTACTATTACTTAGATAATTATTTAATAACATAAATAATTTAAAATATTATATATATACTATATATATTCAGTATATATTTCTTTATTTTAATCCATAATGTTTGGAGATAAGAAACGAAATACACCATTCCGAGAGACAATATTCCATACATACGCAAGAATAATGTTTCTATTTTATTATCATATTAAAAGAATGAAACGTAAATGATAAGTATGTATATTATAATACTAGTATCATAATTATTTCATATATTTTTTTTATTAAACTCATCCTCAATACATTCTATTTAATGTGTGAACGTATCACATCGCTTTGAGTAGGCGATATTCCATATGTCCACAAATGATGTTATCCTATTACAAAATAAAGGTAAATCATAAAGTCATGTGTCAAGAAATATTTCAAGAAGTATAAATAAATTATTTATATCATATTAAAACTATAAATACTTCATTATTCACAACCTTTAAATGTGGTAACAAATTAATGAATGACATCAGTTCGTGAGGTACTAGTCTGCCATACACACGAATGATGATTATGTGTCCCATTTGATAGAGATATGTGAATTTATAGTTTTTAACCTTTACATGATAGAATATAATATATTTATTATACATATATTATTATATAATAATTATATATGAATAATTTAATGGGTGGATTAAGAAATAAAACAAAAGTTCTCATTGAAGAACGTTTCCACTTCATCGGGTAACTTCTTTTGGTTAACAACAAAATACTTTAATGGTTTTCATTCTGACCAAAATGATTCATATAGTATTGGTGGAGGGATCTTGGGAATTTCTTTTTTCATGTGTTTTTTTCGATCCAAATAGCTTGATATGTGTGAATAAGTGAGTGGGTTGAGTGCCCTTTTATAGTGGAGGAGGACTGACATTCATTTAAAAATAAAAAGGTAAACACTATAGGGAGGTATTCCCTATATATTATTCCTAAAATAATGAACCAAATTATATAAAAGAAAGAATATGGTAAAAACTGGTATATTCAATTGGTTTTGAACAAGTTTCTAGGTCATTTGTACTCTTAATATTACAGTAAACCACTGAGTAAACTCATTTCCACTTTAATCACTGTAAATAACTTTAATTAATTTCACTAAAACATTTGAAAAAAATAAGTTAGATTTAATATAAATTATAAATAAATTTTATTCAAAATATTGAATACATTTTTTAAAATTCTAATTACATAAGTGGTAAAAATTAATTTAAAATTAATTCTACAGAGAGTACAGGAAAGCGAGTTTTTAAAGTAAAAATGTTCAAAAGTTCTCTATGTTATTATATATAAATTTTAAAAAAATTATTACAATAACATAAATTATATTAACAGATTGAAAATTTATTTAATAATAATTTATGACCTATTTTAAATATTGTTGAAAAATATAAATTAATTAGACAAAAAGTCAGTTTTCAATTAAAATTCTATATTTTTCACAATTTATAATGAAATAAAATTTGATAGGAAAATACCAAAATCTACCCCAAACTAAATTTTGACTATAATATTTAAAAAAATAATTTTATTTTTTCATATTAAATTTCTAAAAGATCTGAATTTTAGTTTTAAAATAGGTGCACCATTTAAAAGTGACAAAGCTACCTTTAAAAATATATATCTTTTTATGAAAAAATTGTATTTATTTTTTAACTTGTGCTAATAAAACCTATTTGATGAATGTAAAAAAAATTTATTGAATATATAATATATATATTTCTTTAATATCATTCCATAATTGAAATTAATATAATTTATTAAGACAAGAATCCTTTAAGTGCATAAAGATACTTTTTTTTATAAAAACATATCCTTTACATTCATTTTGTTTTTAATTTAATTTCATTTTTAATTGATAAAAAATGAATTAATTTCATATTTTTCAAAATAATATAATTTAATAAGTTAAATTTTTTTTCTTTAACTACTAATTTAATGTCTAGGAGGTAATTTTCATTTCAAATAAGAATATTAATAGTATCTTGAAAAACATGGTCTTGCTTATAACATAAGCCATTGAATAAAGACATCATTGCATATAACAAAAACTAAATCTGGGGGTTAGTTTAGATAAATATAAAAATAATGTTTCCTCTAACAATATCTATAATCAATGTTTTATATAGTGTAATATGAAGATGGTGTTTTTTATAAATCAATCTACAATCAAAAATAAATTTATTACAAAAAGAAAATATTATAATTTCTTGAGGTATTACATTCTACCAACATTAAATAAATTACATAATCTAAATTCAATATTCATATCATTAATCAAGGTTCATATACTTGGAAATACTATTTTTGAAAACCCACAACATTAAAGTGTTAATAAAATATCTTATTAATAATAAGGAATGATAAGTACAAATGTTACATGGAATAACAAATAACAAAGTGTCTGCATGGGAAAATATTAGTGGCCTGTGAAAATATAGATTTTGAGGAAAAATGTGAATAATCACAAGGATTAATTGAGTTCATTGATAAGAAATGGTGAATTATAAATTTAATGTTGCGATCCTCAAAAACCATAAATCATTGATGATTTAAAAGACCATTGATTCAAAAAATAAGGTATTCAAATAACATTATTTAGATTATTTTCTTAATTTTGGGTAATCCTTTAATGAAAAAGTTTATAAGGAAATAGTCATAATTGATATGATTCTATAAACACAATTACATCATTTGGTTTTGGTGTAATCAATTTCAAATTTATCCATTTACTCTAAGAAATGAATAATTAAATATGATTTTTTATGTACGAATCACTAAAATTAACTTTTTGAAGATCATAAAATCCATAAACAAGTATTTATATCTATTTAATACTGTTTTGAAAAACTAATGTGGTTAATATGTTAATCATTAAACCAAAAAATTAATACTATCGGTTCATCATTAATATTTATTCCTCAAATTGTTTAATAAAAAATGACATATTAACTGAGAAATTGCTAGGCCAGAGGTAGTCACGAATCCTCTATCGTGCATCTGTCATGGGTTCAAGGCTCACCACCTCACTAAATAAAATGTTATTTCACCTTAAATATTGGTTTTCATTTTTATTAAATATATTATGAAAATTCCTATAATTTTCCAAAAAATTATGATTAACATCATTGAAATAAGGTTAATCATTAAATAACCTTTTTACTATGTTTATCGATACAACCTATTTTTTTACAATGTCTATTTATCTTATTTGACTTTAATTCCATTAATAATCATATAAACCCTAATTAATAACAATACCTTTAAACTTATGTTACTAAAATTTAATGGTACGATTCCTCAAATAAATTTTCAACTAAAACATTTATATGCTATAAATTTATCGCAAAAATATCCTTAATATTATGACATTACTACTATATAAAATCTAAAATGAGGTGTTTAAGAATTATAACTTATGATCAATATTAAAATCATTACCCCATGATGGTATCCATAATTATTATGTTAATTAATACAAAATGGATTCTATAATATTTAGATGTTTCATGATTCTTGTAACCAAAATACTTTTGGTAAAAAACATTGATAATTTGTTTCTTGAATCCCAAAACATATGTACACCATCCTTGTAATTTAAACTTAGTTAATTACATGATCAATAGGATACCCTTTAGAAGGGGTAATTGACTTGGTTAATTCCTGGGTTCTCCTCATTTTTTTCAATAGACTACAAATGGATCCTGGGAATGAGATTTATTTCCATCCATCATACTCATCCTTTTTTACTCAATAACTATTTTATAAATCCACTAATTTTCAATAAAATAAAGCATTTTCATATTCCATTGAGACAATTTCATCGTTGTATCCTTCCAAATTTTTTCCATGGTTAAAATCTAGTATTTGTTTTCTCCATGGTCTCCACCACTTGAGTTATTAAAAAACTCCATCATTATCTTTTTTATTGGGTAGGGTAGTTGGTTAAGGTATATATTGTTAATCATATTTCTGAAAATTATTATTTATAAACACAATATATTTCACTCCTATAAATATATGATTTTTTTTCTCATTCTCAACACATTTTATTTCATGTTGAATGATAACATCATTCATTGGGTTCCAAATATTGACTAAAACCAAAAAGAATATTGTGAGAAAAAAGAAACGATATAATTATTTATTTGATGTCTAAATCATTACCAATTATTTTCAATTTAACAAACCTTAGTTTTAACCTCGGTATTTTATTATAATCATCTATTCAACTCTTTCAAAACAATTCATAATGAAAATGTGAATAATCCTAAGAATATCCCTTATGAGTGTCAAAACTGGTGCGCAGTATGGTCCTACACTCGAGTCATTCCTGACGAACACTTTTTGGAGTAATTACCCCTACATACAGATGTTCTAGAACCACATCCACTTATAGTATCCATGAAAACATGTATTTATAAGAAGTTACACATAATATCTACCATAGAAAAACTTTTGGATATTCTTCCATACTTATCCTCAAAATCAATCTTTGGGTTATTTTTATTAATCTATGTTTTCCAAAATCTAATTACCAAGGTTTCTACTAAAATTCCAATGATACCAGATGCAAAGACTCGACCCCAAAAATTCCAGAACCAGTTCCCACTACTTTTTAATTATCATAAGATACAATGAAATCACATCTCAATAGACCAATCAGTTTAGTTGTCTTCATAATCTAGATACATACATGAGTCTTGTATTACAAATGAATATAGAAATTATAACATAATTGTTTTTGATAATAATTTTTTACATCTATAATATCCTTGAATATATTTATTAGTACATTTTATTTAATTGTGGTCAAAGAAAAAAAATAATGGTGCGATCAAATGATCAGTAAGGGTTATATACAACGAAAGAAATACTGAATCAATGAGAATAATAAATATGAAAAAGTAAATATCAGAGAACACATTGCATGTAATCAATAACCAATAATGAAGTGTGTAAAAAATATGGGAAGGTAAAAAACTAAAAACACATGAAATTTAATTATTAAATGAAAAATTAAATGAATCTATAGATTTTATCAAATGAAAATCTCATGAAAAATAATAACAACAACTAAAATATCAATGTAGATAATGTTTAATTATAGGATATCATTTCTAAGGCACATGAGAAAATATACCATCAACTGATCGATAATAATAATAAAAATTGATTTGTCTCAGGAGAACCTGTAAATGTATTGAGGGGATATATAATGTCTAGTCCCCACCCATCACTTATAGACTAAATAATTACTCATATATCAGATAATCACTTTAATTAATAAACAATATGCTTTATCAGATATCTGTATTGCGTAATGATTACAGATTTATAAATATTTTCCTTAGATAATAAAATAACTATCAAAGTAGACAATATATGTTAAAATTGTTTATGATTTATGCCATAATTATATCCATGTTAAAAATTTGGACATTTTTGGGAAATTAAATATTCAGTGGTCACTACAAAGGGAATAACTCAAGGGGAATTTAATGAATACAAAAATGATTCAAGGAAGTGAATTTCAATAATATCCTTAGTCAAAATAATCATAATCTATCCAAATAGAAAATATTTATGGTATCATTATGACATAAAACAATTGGATCAATAATAATGGTTGTTTTCATTGATAATAAAAAATAAAATAAAAAAATAAATAAAAAATTTCATGAGGAATATATCATTTTCATTTAAATAAATATTCTATAAAATAATTTTATTTTTAATAAATATTAAAAAGAATTCCCCAAAAAAATATATTCTTATAATTGAAAGGGAATCGTAAAAAAATTATGTTAGTTAATTCTATATTAGGTAAAAAGAACATTCCATTTTCATTGTAAAAATGTTATAAAAATGCCATTATTGGAAAGAGACAAGAATATTCCTTTGAAAAAGTTTTGTAAAAATAAAAAATGGGTATATTTGTATTTTAATAAATAATTTTGAAAATTATACTTATTTTGTTTATTTTTCATGAAAACATGGTTTCAAAAGAAAACACAGTTGGAAATAAAAATAGATTTTCCAATGAAGAGGGAAATTAAATAGGGTTTTCTTAAAAAAATATCTAAAACATTTTAAGTATCAAATAGTGGGAAAATTTTAAAATTACTTGGAAAATATCATGAAAACATATAATAGAAGAAACTTATTTGTTTTATTAAATAATTATCGAATAATTTGTTTTAATAAAAATTCAAGTTTAAATAATCCTGAATAAAATGGGATTGTGATGGAAACCCTTGAAAAGTCATTAATGTTGAAATGAGAATCAAACAATGAATAGATTATGTGTATATAAATCCAAATAAAATAAGTGTAAACAAAACAAATAATCATATGTCACTTTACACATTATCATATAATATCAAGGACAACGAGGAAGTAATATAACTCAATGAAAAGAAATTGAGTTATGAAATTAATTACAACTTGGAAACCCTTAATTAAAATTACATTAGATAAAATAATTCAAATTTAAACTTAAAATAACATGAAAGCTTTATTATTAATGATATTATAGGTAAAATGGGTAGTTTATACACTATAAAAAAATTTAGGTGCTTAACATTTCAATAAGTATGAATGAAATGAAATTGAGACAAAATCTATTACCTTACGCTCCCTAATAGTTTAACACCTTATAACATCATGTATTTTGGTTTTAAGAATTTTATTTAATTTTAAAGGAACCATATTATTATTTATTATATCATATAAAATTCCCTCACAATATCTTATCAATATATTGTTAATAATTAATCTTCATTTTCATCACTTTGGGTGTTAAATTCTTTGTTTTTCAAGTATGTTTTGACCTGTTCTTTTTGTTACTATTAATTAAATTAATATTTATTCAAATATGGAATGTAAAACAAGATTTATATATTATATATATTATTTATATACATATTTATCATAATCCATAATGTTTGGAAATAGGAAATGAAATATAACGTTCATGGAGATGGTAGGTCGTACGTATGCAAGAACGTTGTTTCCATTTTTTTGTAATAAAAGATTGAAAAATAAATTATATATATGTATATTATAATTCTAATATCATATTTATTTCATATATTTCAAATATTTTTATTAATTACATCCTTAATATATTTCATATAAAGCATGAACGTATCACATTGCATTGAGGAAGCAATAGTCTGCACACCCATAAACAATGTTATCATATTCCCACAAAATGGAAATCAAGATGGTATGTGTTATAAAATAATTACATAAGCATAAATAAATTATTAATATCATATATATAATATATAATATATAAATACATCATTATGTTCAATATTAAAATCTGGTAATGGAAGAGCGGATAACATCGGTTCGTGAGGTGGTTGTTCGTTGTTCTCACAAATGATGATTCTGTATCCCATTTTGTGGAAGTGTGTGAATTTTTAGGCCACAAAATTTACATAAAAAATTATAAGTATATTTATGAAACTAAAGATATTATATAGTCATGATATATGATTAATTTAAATAGATTAGGAAGAAATAAAATAAAAGTTCTCCTTGAAGAGCATTACCTCTTATTCGAGTAACTGATTTTGTCTTATACCAAAAGAATTACATGAATTTATTTATTAAAAAATTCAGGATTATAGGATTAGGGTAAATATGTTTTTAATTTTTTTTTTCTGGTTTTGGTTGACACTAATGGCTTCATATGTGTGAAGATGTGAGGGGGGGGGAGTAACATTTTATAGTGGAGGAGGAGTGCCAGTCTTGTAAATATAAACGGAAAAAAATATTGGGAGGTATCCCTTATATAATGTGCCTCCAATAATGACTTTTTTTATAAAATTTATAATATTATCAAAATATGTCCATAAAATATGTTTTAGATATTTTTTAGGTCATTTACCCCTTAAGAATAAAGTTCAATGACTAAGTAAACTCATTTCCACCTTAATCACTATAATTAATTTTAGTTGATTTCACAAATATTTCTTTTCAAAAACAATATATAACTTACTAAAAATTATAAATTAGTATTATTACATATATTTAATCCATTTAAAAAAATTAAAATCATATAATTGGTATAAATTAACTGAATATTAATCTCACAGATGAGGTGACAATTATAGGTTTTAAAGTGAAAATGTTCAAAAGTTCTGTAAGTTTTATATACTAATACAATATAAAAAACATTCAAATGACATATATTATTTTAATATATTTAAAATTTTTCAAATTTTTTTATAAACTAATTAAAAATATATTTTATCAAATATAAATTATTTAGATGAAAAGTCTGTTTTTAATTGAAACTCAATATTTTTACTATTCATCAAAAAATGAAACTTTATAGAAAAATACCAAAATTTAACCCTAATATAATTTGGAAATTAGGATTTTAAAAATAAATTTTATTTTTTCATATAAAATTTATAAAATTTTCAAGATTTAGTTTTAAAAAAGATATTCCATTAAAAGGAGGCATAACTGCATTTAGAAAATTATATCTTTTTGTGCATAAAGATGTATATTTTCTTATATTATGCATGTCAAACCCATTAGATGAATGTAAAAATCTATTTATTTAATACATAATATATATATTTCATTAATATCATTTAATAATAGAAATTAATTTAATTTATCAAGACAAAATTCCTTTGGGTGCATAAAAATAAATTTTTTTATAACATATCCTTTATATTAAATTTGTTTTTATTTTAATTTATATTAAATTGAAAACCAATGAATTAATTTTATATTTTCATAAAAAATATATTTTTATAATTCAGTTAGTACTATTTATAACTACAAATTTAATGTATATGAGGTAATTTTCATTTTAAATAATAATATTAATAATATTTGTTAAAACTTGGTCTTGCATGTAATGCAATACATTGAAAAAAGTATTTGTTTTATTTAACATAATCTATATTATGGGTTATGAATATATTAATCTAAGAATAATGTTTTGTTTAATTGTATATAAAATCATTGTTTCATGTAGAATAATATTAACTTGGTTTTTTCAAATAAATCATTCTAGGAACTAATTTATATTTATTCTAAAAGAAAAATATTTTAATGTCTTGGTGTGTTACAATTTTTGACCGAAGAGATAAATGAAGTTATATTTTATTAAGAAACATTTCTCAGTCATTTTAAGTAAAAAATAGTGTAATGTCATACCATTAGAAGAAATATTTCAGGAATAAAAATGGTATAAGAAAATAAATTGAACTTAAGATAGAAATATCAAATAATTTCACATAGGGACACTAAAAATAACCAATCCTGAACAAAGATGAGATTTGGAAATAAACCCTTACCACTTTAGAATAAGTTGAATCATATCCCTATGAAATAAAAATATTTAAATGAAAAAATAATTAACAATAAGGGAAATATATTCATTATATAACATATAAAAATTGGAAGTAAATGTTTTATACAATGAAATAAGTGGTGAATTTTGTCTATAAATCATATAAGTAAAAGTTAGACGAGAAACCCTTACCCTAAGTTTTATTTTCTTAATAGGTTTCCATAACTCATGTATAATAAATATATGTTTATTACAAATCTAATAATTAACCATACTCATCAATCATAGACCATATATGATTTAATTAATGTCTTTTTTCACTCATTTATTATAAACTCATTATTACATAAACTGATTTGGGTGGTAATTTCTCCATTGTTCATTTAAGTTTATGTTTGGTAATTTTATTCCTTTTAATTTTATCATGGTTAAAATATATCAGTAATTTTATCCATTATATAAATATATTATATATTAATTATATATTTATTTATAGTAATCAATAAAATATAGATATAGAGAATAAATTACACTATTCATAGAGACGGTGGGATGTACGTATAGATGAATGTTGTTTCCATTTTTCTTAAACGATGTAAAAAATAAATATTAATTAACATTTAAAGAAAAATTATTATGTTATATATATAATTTATATCAATAAGATATATCATAATTACAATCCGTGTAAAAATAAAATGAAAATAATTTCACATCAATATGTGGAGGCGGGAGTCCACGCGTATGCCTAAGCAACATTTTTTATTTTTAAATGGATTGGAAGTTAAATAGATAAATGTGAAATTATATTTCAATAAGTATTGTTAAATAATAAATACAACATCAAATCCTTAAGGTTTTCCCATAATAACTTCAATGTAAAGCATAAGAGAAAAATAGATCACATTGCTTCGTGAGGTGGTAGTCTCATGTACACATGAGAAATGTCATGGAATCCATCATAGAATGCAATGTAAGAAGGTAAATGTGATATTATAATTCAATAAGTATAATAATATCATAAATATCATTTACATTTGTTATATCCATCATTACATTTAACCATTAAAGGTGGTGAAAAAAAAACGAACTACATCGGTTTGTGTGGCTGGTAGTCCACCATATACACACAGGAATATTTTTAACCTATTTTTAGGAAATGGAGATAGATATAGATCAGAAATTAAATTAAAATAATATATCTTTAAAATACCATTGTTCTTTTATCATCATGGTTTAATAATAATATAATAATGTGGAGAAAGAAATAATATAAAATGCCCAATTAGGCATGTTACCTCTTCCTCAGAAAGTTTCTTTTGTGTTGTACAAAAAGACTTACTAGGTTATATTTTAGACCAAAGTAAGTAGTATTATATGAGAGGATAGAAGTATGTTTTTTGGGTATGTTTTTCCTAAATAATATTTTTTGTAAGTGTGAAGAAGAGAAGATAGGGATGACCTTTTATAAGTGGGGATAGTGGCACACTTGTGTTTTTTGAAATGAAAACGGTGGACCCACAATTTTCACATGAAATATTATTGAAAATGTGTCACTATTGAGCCTATAATATATAAGTTGTAAATATTTTCATTAGATGTGTTTTTTAATAGTTTTTGGTTATTTAAATCTTTATATTTTTAGTTTAACACCCAGGTAATCCAATTTTTAAATTAACCATAGTAAATATTTTTTATTGTTTTTACTATTCAACATAGTAAAAAATTATGTATAGAATAACATATAATATAAATTACCATGACTATAAATTTTTAATTAATTTTTCCAAATTATATTTATATAATTGGAAAAAATTAATTTAAATTTAATCTTGTAGAGATGACGAGAAAACGAGTTTTCAAAGAGAAAATGTTCAAATATTTATAATGTTTTTATAAAAAAATTAAATATAAAATTGATTATAATGACCAAAATTGGATTAATAGATATATAATTAATCTATTTTTACTTATATAACCATATTAACTTTTATGATTTTAAATTAATTAAAATAAATAACAATTCATAATAAAAAGAAATATTTTTCACTATTCCTGAAATATTTTTCTTTCCAGAATGTTTTAAAAAACTCACCCAAAGATTATTTTAAAAGTTAGATTTTTAAAATAATGTTTATATTTGAAATTAAATTTTATACAAGTGGTAAAAATTAATTATAAATTCTTTTATAAAATCAAGAAAAAACTGACTTATAGAAAAATATAGTTTTTCAAAAGGAAATTTATTTTTCTTTAAAATTATTATTATTATTTATAATCAATAGATAAACATTGAATTAATTTTATACGTGTTTGAACCATAAAATTTTCATAATTTACTTAGTACTATTCATACATTCCTACATAAGAGCTTGGTTATCAAGGTCATGTTGAAATAATAATATTTTTCTAGATTATCGTGTTTTTTAAACTTGATGTTGTGTGAATTGAAAACTATCCAATAAATTGAATTTATTTTAAAAAAGTATATAATAAAGTCTATGGGTGTTCCATTATATTTTATTATATGTGTTTATTATTATATATGATATCAAATATGATGTTCCTATTTTAAAATCACGGGGTGTTATGAATTAAAACATCAAATTATAGAATAATATATTTAAAATTATGATCTCCAACAATCCCACACTCTTAAACATTGAACTCTTGAGAAATCATCGAATATCCAACTCAAAATCCAAATCAAAATAAAAAGTGTGAGACTTTTAAATATCTTTTCCAAACTGGAGTTTCATCAAGTACCATATATGATAAACAATTCTATTTCTATTTTTTCTCTCACATAGAAATTCATTTGACCTAAAAAATCCTTCCCTATCCTAATAACACCTACCTCACATTGAAATTTATATCACTCTTCACAAAATATAAATTAAACATGAAGTTATTCTCATACATGGAATGTTTGTGTTCCACCATACACTACAAGAGTATTATAATTTTACAATGGGACATTAAGGGTGGATTCTGATCACTGATGACCTTTTGAGATGGGAATCCATCCCTAATGTATACTCATAATAAGAAGCGTCACAATTATAATGTTTTCTGATAACCTGTTGAAAATAAAAATAATTTGAGACTATATCTGAGTCATACAAAAATAATATTGACAAAATTTAATAATAAATTATGGTAGACATGATATCCATCATAATTGATAATTTTTTTTTCAAAAAATAAAAAATTAAAAAAAAATTAAAAACAAGATTTTAAACAATAAAATATATTAAAAATAAGAATAATATTGTTACATAATTCCATTTATAATAGGTTAATTAAACCAAAATAAATAACAATCATAAAAAAATAGGGTATCAATAGGCATCAAGTGGAGAAGGATCACTCAATGGGTTAGGGGGTTGAAACCCCCTACCAACTCGACACGCAAGTTGTTGCATATACTTTAACATCTTCTCAACTATCTAATTATACTTATCACAATCATCCTCCCTCTTTCTATTAATATGAACTATCATTTAATCCTAAGCTCTCAACCACTCATCATACTATATAGTGGATGATTATGAAAACAATTCAAGAGCATTCTTTGAGGTGACCGATGACAACATAGATGTACCATAATAACTAGAAGGTATCATTCATGAAACAATATGGGGCATCCAAAATTTCTTGACACCATGCATAATTTCCTATTTTAAAGTCTCTTATTTAACACCTGAATTATAGGTGGAATCTAATTTGATCTTGTCTTGAGTCTCTTGTGAATGAGAAACCATAGTATCATATGTTTCCTTCAATTATAATTATAATTTATAATAACAACAAATTAATAACAGTATTTTTTTGTAAAATACTATCCAAATTCCAGCATTTTCAATCACCAAAAAGTTACCATATATGGAGATCTATGTAAATCATCTTACAAGCCATTAAGATGCATAATAGAGGGGTAAATAGTGGTATGTATCATATAACAAATATTTTACATTTACAGTAAATATATATTACTAAATAATATTACTTTCCATATGTCATCGATGTATAAAAAATGTATAATTTCCAGTCCTATGATTAACCAATTTGATCCCCCTTTACTTGTAATGTCTCGAACTGGAATCCACTAAACCGATGGTCCATGTAGGTTTACGACAAGGCCTCAATCATGCCGCCCCATATGCCGGATACTGCCAAATAGAAGTGAGGGCCTAGGGTGTGGTAGTGGGGAGACTATTCCCTTAGAGTATCTTATAAAAAATTGAATAACTATATATCATACACAATGGAATGTAAACAGAGTGCAGAAAAAATAATCAACTGAAATAGAACAAGATGTAATAGTAAAATGATATAAAAGCATGAATAGCTATACAATACAATAAAACACTGGTCACCCATTGGGCTGACCATACAGATAAAAATACAAAATATTTTGAATGTAAAAGTATAAGGATCAACAAATAACTTTTATCCAACACACATAGCTGATATTCAGTCACTGTAGAACTACAACAACCCAATCAAAAGAACTACTCGAGCAGCTCCGCTCAGTCATGCAACACTGGGTCTCAACCCTATCCACCATGCAAATGGTGATCAACATGAAAAGAATACATATGGTCTACATTCACACTAAGGTGTAGATATAAGGATGATAAATAATATTATAAGGCCACCCCTATAAGCAACCTAAAACTATGCTGCTAATAGTGTATGCAACAATAATGTGCTCTGCCTAGCTAAAACCCAACAAAAGGTAGTAAAAACCAATCATGAAACCACTATAAAACTCATGGTATGTAATCCCGGTATAGTAGGAATGTGCTACCATGGATGTCCATATCTATATATATACACATGTATAGTCCCATACCTATACAAATATACAAAAATATGATTATTCATTGGTATTTGTATCAAACTACATGAAACCAAAACAATAGTCAATCCATGGGTCTATAAGACTGATCGCCTGGACATCCTGTGTAGGGGAATTGAGATAGACATCATGCCACTCAAGCCGTGTATCATTAAGCCGATCACTGGGTCCATAATTCCATCAAAATAAACCTAATTTGGCCAATACTGGAATTATATCTCTGAGCTAGCTACGTCACCACAAGGGGATACTCTTCCTACACCTTAGTTTACCCTTACTTGCCTCCAATCACTAAATAGGATACTACATACCGACATTAAATCCTACAAGTAAGGATACCATATATTGATGTTTAATCTTGTAAAAGGTCACTGATTGGAAAACATAAAGCATAATCCCATGAATCCAACCAAGTCTCAGAAAAATTTCCCACAGGAATATCAAAACTACGCCGATAGGCATATCAAAACCTTTCTCGCTGGCATATCCCAAACTTGACTGCAGGCATATCCAATCCTTTCCAACAAGAATATCTGATCCTTTCCCACAATTATATCTCAACCATGACCATAGGAATATCCGATCCTTTCTCACAGGCATATCTGTTCTATCCCCACATGCATATTATTCTTCCCATGAATCCGTCCAAGGCATTCCTACCATGGGAATCCAAGTATCACTCAATGCATAAAAGTAAACATGTAAGGCTCAACAACCAGATACCAGGAAGCACCTATGGATATCCCTAAAAAATATATATCACAATATATAAATATATCTAGGCTTAACAGCCAAGTCCTAGGTAATATCTATGGGTATTAGTAAATTATTAGAAATAACATGGCTCAGAAGCTGGATCCCAGGAGAGTTCGTCCAAGAATCCCAATAAACATTAAAGACTCATAGCTTCAATATTAATAGGTATAAACTAGTAAGCACCTATGGTGAATATCACTACATCATAAACAAATAAGTGAAAAATAACAAAGAGGCAGGGTGGACCGAACGCCCAACCCAACACTACAGTCATAGTCCCATGGGCTTACAACTTCAGCATGGGTTTTACGTGACACCCAAACACAATATCTACCCAAACATGATGTAACAGATCAGGGTTGGTCAAACAACGGGCACCCGATGGGTCCCTCAAGTTAAAGACTAAGGAGTCATCCTACTCAGGATCCTCCAGGTTAACACTAATGAAGGAACCCTATATGGTATCCTTAGTAAAAATCAAAGAAATAATCTTACACAAGATCCTAAAATGAAAAAATAGAGGCATATTATAATATAGATCCTCTGAAAGGAAAATAAGAGAGAGATCCTACAAGGGAATCCCTAGGTCATTTCATAAGTAAAGACTTCCCTCATCAGATCATTGGAAGTATTCAGTCTCACCGCCTCATAGGAAAGAAGGGCACATCTCACAAGGAGGACTTTCTCAAAAGTATAGTTTATGGGAGATAACATAGATATCATCTTAGATCAAAGGTCTCAACTAGGTTGGTGTGGACACCAAACTTATCATATACGATACATGTCACTCCTAGGTGAAAACTCAACTCGATAACTAAGGGAAGAACCTCTCCATTTAGTTAGAACCCTTAAAACATCATTTATACGACCTCTAAATGTCAAGAGTATTCCACCAATGCGTTCTACGTAGAAATAATCTCAGAATGAACTGCTTACACGTCCAAAACAGTCAACTAGTGAAAAAGGTACTATTAACCATAACAATCCCAGGTGGGGCCCACACCTTAATTCGGTTTTAGAAAATGAAATATGTCACTAAAATTCCTCGTTTAATTTAGGGTCAAAACACAACTAATAGTGCGTCAAATGGACATCGGACATAGAAGATACACTCGATTCAATAATCACTAAATAATAATTATTAAATTATTATTATTATTTTTTAGAGGTTTCGTACCCTTGAGAATCGTTCCCAAAACCAAAAGTCTTCCAAATGGTTTAAAAAGGTCCAACTTAGATCAAGGTTTATGTGTCCATAGATGGAACACAAAACGGACCCCTATATTGCAACTTATAGGGGTTCAAAGAACACCAGGATGAAAATAAGTTGGACAAAGTACATGGCATGTACTATGGAGTACATGAGGTATTCTAATGTAAATATAAACAATGTGAATGTTATTGTACATGGTGTTTACATTTCACAAAACACCATCCCATGTTATTTTTCAACCAGACACATGCCCATGTACCACTATATAGTTGTACTCCCAGAACACGACATGTACTGTTCAAAAACCACAATTATGTGTTCTTTTTTCACATAGACGGACACATGGCCAACCAACAGACAAAATGTACTCATAGTAAAAAAATATTACTTAAGAAAACTTCTACATCCCCAAAAGGGAAGAACATAGGGTGTGTTCCCCTAGAACACACACTGTGTTACCTGGGTTTTTTGACAGGAAATCCCTTGGATCACCCGAAACACCAGTTTTTTCCCCCAAAACAGGATATCGAGCCTCAAGAGGCCACAAGTAAGAAATATATGGATATATAAACATAAAACATCCAAATAAATGGTTCCTAATAGAAAAAAGTAAATAAACCTTCCATCGTGTGGAAACCACCAAACTCTAGTTGATTTCACCATCCACAGATGTCATACGATGACTCAGCGCATCAAGAGCTTCGAAATAGTACCTATCTTGCCTTCCATCTCTCTATATTTCTCCCTATCTCATTTCAACCATAATACATTTCCATGTAGTATCACATAGAATTTGTGCACAAGGAGGAGGAGGAAAGATGAAAAAGGAAAAGAAATGAATAAAATAAAGAAAAATAAAAATGGGTATGGGCCGACCCCAGTGCCCAACTCGAGTTTATAAATTTCCTAGGCTAAACATTCCATTCTGGACTCAAAAAAGCATACAGAATATCACCACGTTTCTCAATTTAAAAGTTATTTGCAAATTAACCTTCATGAATAATTTAATATTTAATTTATTTATATTAAAATTTTAAATATTCTGCTAAAATTAGAACAGCTCAGATTTCCACCAATCTCTTCTCCTAGGATAAACACCCTATTTTGGGACCAACAGAGTTGTACGAAAAAATTATCCTAGGTAATTATATAGGGAAAAAAGAACATTTTACTCCATTACAATCATGTGATAGTAAAAATACAAATTTCTCCTCAAAAAAGCAGTCCGATAAAACACAGGTCCTTACAGTTCTCATCCTATATGGCTAACTTTTATTAGAAGTCTCTTATACCCTATTGGATCACAACCCATATCATACCTAAGTTAAGATATAGTTAGGTCGATGAGAGAGCCCGAAATGGTTAAAAATAGTAATGAAATATTTCTCCATGAATCAATTTCTTATATTGTGTAAAAACTGATGAAAATATTCATGTATACAAATTTCCCATGCCCCTTTGATAGGAGATATAAATATACCATGAATTTGTGACCATATGTTCACCCATAAAATTAAAAACAACAAGTTATTAAATAAATAAATATTAATTAAATTATATTATTTAAAAACATTCAATGTTGTGGTTGAATATCTACTGATGAAAAATAATGGGAAACTAATCCCATGAAACACATTTCACATAAAAAATAATTCGTAGAATCTCATAATCCCTTTTAATAGGTAAATGTGAAAAAATTGAAAATAAAAACAATTATCAAGAATATTATTAACAAAATTAATACAAAAACTTAATATAAAATAAACACTATAAATAGATGAATATACCTCCTTAAACAAGGATCAAAATAAATAGATGGAAATTCCATTAGAAGAGGGTCCTAAATCATCAATCGAGCAAGGACATACCCCTTAAAAATAGGTGAAGCATCTTGTAGATTAGTTGAATCTGGATTATTATTGGGAAGTACGACATCAGCAAGAGGAAAAAATATATCATTTTGAGAATCTCAAGAAATCTAAAACAAATAATTAAACCATCAATAAATTATTAATTAAAATATCAAATATAAAAAACTAATAAATACTAAAATAAAATAATCAAACTTATAAGTAATTGTTAATAAATATTTCAAATATAGATAATTAATAAACACTAGAAAATAATAATTTATTGTAAATAAAAACCATAATATAATAATATAACATATAAATATTTGTTAATATAGATATACTATATAAAAAACTAATAAATTCATTATAGAATATTATATTCATACCTATCAATAATTGTTCATAGAGATATCAATCATAAAAAACTAATAATTACTAGTATCAGTGTACGAAAATTGATAGATCGTTGGTTCCATCTTTATAAAAAGAAAATTTTACAAATATTTTTTTTATTAAAATATAATAAAATAATAAATATATGAATATATTACATTATTCATCATATTCATCCTCATATTCATTGATTAATATTTCATTATCTTTATCTTCATTATTTTGATCTTCTATATGACTCTTAGTTTCATCATCCCTTATTGCTTGATCAATATTATAATTTTTATCAAACTAATCTAGGGGGTTTCATCACTAATATTTATATGTCCTTGGGTAATATATATATAGATTTGGGTATGTCTCTTTAAAAATATAAATATGTTTCACTTCCATAGATCCATTATAATTTTTAAAGAAAGCTAATTCTCATGAAATTTCATTTTTATTACAATCTTCCCGTCATTAAAATATCTCTAAATATCATAGAAATTTTCATTCTAAACAAGATTTGATTGATGTTCCAACATAAATGGTTCATTTGATGTAAGAAGAGTGTTATATTTACTATTAATGATTTTATGTCATTAACGAACTCACAACCCTCAATCAATATCAAACTAATGGAATTTAAACATTGTTATATAATTTGGTCCCCGGTAATAAAACTCAATTATTTCATCCAATATAAAAAAAATTCAACTTCACATTCTTTATAATGAGTTCTTGTGAAACAAAAATACTATTCATTGATTTATTTGATTCACAATATATGCATGTATAGAATTAAATTAAATTAAAAATTATCCCATTATATGATTTTACCATTTTTGATGGAGTATTTCTGAGCTTAGATAATCTAACATCAATTTTACTTTCATGTTTTTCTTCCTACAAACAAAAAAATTATTAATAATAGATATCCTAAAAAATATTTAATATTTGACAAAAAACAACATAATATACACATCACTAAAACCAATATAAAAAATTATACTCATGATGTTCTTCAATAGAATAAAAAGTATTTTATATTAATTATTTTTTGATATGGTCATCATATATCAATTATAAAATATTTTAAATAGATTTATTTATTTAAAAAAAATTAAACAATAATTATAAGCAAAAAATAATTCTCAAATAGTTCAATTTCATCACAATTTTAGAAGAACATATATATATACTTTGTAATGTTCTTTATCTGAAATTCATCATTGATGATCACCACCAAAACCATGATTAGGATGACTAGAAATTTGAAAATGACGGGTTGTGAAATCATCACCATTTTCTCATTGCGACCAACAAGTTACTTTTTGAAGGATATTATTATTGAAAATTATTTGATCTAAAAATTTAAAATTTATATGGAAAGTACACTTTTGAAATTATCCCTTCAACTGATGCTTCAATAGATACCTTTTTATTATTTTTATACATCTATAAAATTATTAATCAATCAGAATTGTTCGAGCTATTGAAATTTATATTTATATGGAAAATGTAGTATTAAATGTTCAATTGAGTCCAATAAGGATGGTGATAATATTTTCACTAATTAATAAAAAAATATTATTGTAGCTTTTTTAATGAATCATATCAAATCTGACTTTTCAATCAACTCATCCTATATTAAATAATTCAACAACCCTATAAGAAAAATAATTAGAAACCATTCCATTATGAATTGATATTTATGACTTTTAACCTGGTAATATGTCCATTTTTGATATAAACAGAAAAATTAAAAGCATAAAAATCACGTAACATCAAATATTTATCCATTGATTAAATAATAAATGAATTTAGTTATAAAGTGTTTATGATTATTTTGGATTCATTAAATTGTGTGATCATTCAACTTCAAATAATTCATGTCCAGGATGTCAAAAAATCTTGGAAATATTTAACAATGGGTTTACATTACCTTTGGTTATACTAGGTGTATCTAACATTGTATAAAATGTTATATCATGAAAATTATTCCAATTATTCTTTATATATAACCTGTGATGGAAAAAAAATCAGACCAATATACAAGTTCCTAAAAATATTCTCTTTTACCCAATTATGATATCTCCTAGAGACATTTTTTTATAGTCTTTTATGGGTGGTACAAACATAACCGGATGTAATTTAGTGACAATAAAATTTCCTTAAATACCTGATTAAAAATCTATAGGTTTTTCTATTTCAGTTATACCTTTTGTGAAATTATTTCTAATCCTTTAAAAATGGTGATCTATAAGACAAAATCTATAACAACAATCCAAAAAAATATCATTTCAGTCATTTACATGAATAAATGTATTTTTATTATACATGAAGTACATATAAAATTTTAGATCATGTTTACCCCTTATAGACAACATAACATATGCCAGAAATTTACAAATCATCCATATAAATGAAACCTTCTATGTAAAATTTTTATCTATAACTATATTAAATATAGTTACACAATTATTCCATATTGAAATTAACTCATCAATTAGTAGATTCAAATAAACATTGATATTTTTCTACTTATGTACTAGAATTATAACACCAAATATATATGGTTCCTTTATCAAAATCCAAGTAGTAATGTTTTATGGATTAATGAAAGCATGACAATAAGAATATTGATTTTCTTAAGGAAGAAATGAAAAAACCATATGTAGAAAGACTCCACCATATGTTACGAGGTTCTAAATAGAAAGAACTATTCATATGATCATAGTGTTTACATGAATCACCATGACATAGATGATTTACCCTTTAATAATTGAAATATTTTATTTTTTTGGTGTCATAAATTTATCTATTTTTCAAGATATAAATAATCACTATAAATGGTGTGTAATTTGAAAATTTCTCAAATGTTTCATAGTAAATCTACACATTACTTATTGTACCTATTTATATCATAATTCACCACATTTTGGTCAATTAAATAATGATTCATTATCATAATAATATAATATGTATTCGTTTGAACATGGATGGATCTTCTGATAATTAAGACCCAAATTATGGACTAAACACTTACATTTATAAAGGCATGCATGTAATGTATTTTCGTTTGGAAATAATAATTTATGAAAATAAAAATATTTTCTCAAAAAAAACATTTTACATTTTAAAATATGATTTAATAGTCAATTTGTTTAACAACATCAAGTATTCTTATCAATAATCTCAGAAATAAGTTATCCTCAATAAATTTTAAAAAATTTTAAAATTTAGAAGGTTTTGATTTAGAATTTGGAATAACATTAGGAGTTGTTGTTTCTAGAAAATGTGGGGCAATAGGATTATTTACTAAATTCTAGAATGATATATCTAGAACCAATTTTTTATATCAAATTTCATTAAATATATTGATACCAAAAAATAAAATACTTCTAAAAACTAAAATATAAGAGATAAAGTATAATATTTTCAAACATTTCAAATCTTCTAAGATCACTTTTCATACATATAAATTTATGTATTACCTCAGAAATTTATATTGAATTTGATGATGAAAATCATATAAAAGTTCAAAACCCTCAATGTATACAAGATATATACCAGATCTATTAGGATTTTTTCAATGATTTTTCTAATCACGATCACCTGATAGAAACTAGAGTCTACATTCTAAGTCAATAATTGTCTATAAAAACAACTAAAATTAGAATAATTTTTACTCATTATAAATAATTTAAAATTACTATTATATTATAATTATGTCTAACTAGTATTTTATATATTTTTTATTCAATTAATCACAAATTATAATAATTTAAATATATTTACAAACTATTAATAATTATGTCTAATTATTTAAATTATTACTATATTTTAAATAATTTCTAATTATTTTAAATTTTTAATGATTATTTTTATTTTCTATAATTCATTACAAGGATTTATAATTTTTTACTAGTTATTAGTAGCTACGTTTTTAATAAATATTGATAATTTTAAATGGTAATTATATTTTAATTGAAATTATTTTTATAATGTTTTTATAAAAATTGTTTTTTAAAACATTTCTAAATTTATATTTACATATTAATATATATATATATATATTATAATATTTTTTAATAAAATATGTTTACATAAAATATATTTTTCCTAATTTTTAATAGATATACATATCAAATACATACATACATATATACAAATATATAATCTTACACATTTTTTGAAAATTTTTGTATATGTTTATTCACATGGTAATATATATATACAAATATATTTCATTATTTATTAATCAAATATATATATCACATAATCTTTGAAACGTGTTTATAAAAAAATATACATATAAGATACATACATACACACATACATACATAAATACATATAAATATATCAAAAATCTGACATGTTTTGTAATCATTTATAATTGTATATTCACAAGATAATAAATAAATCCAAATTTTTACAAATATATATTAACTTATTTTAAATAATTTAAAACAAATTATAATATAATAACAAAAAATGGGTTCACATCATGACCATAATCGAATTATTATTATAATTCATCAAAAATTATATCAAGCATGCAATACAATTGAACAATTAAATAGGTTTATACAAATTATATCAATATCAGATATACCTAAATAATTTATATAATAATCATTCTTTATAAAAATAATATAAAATAATAAACTTATATTAACCCTAAATTCCAAACAGAAAATTATATTATATCTAAAGCTTAAATAATGAGTAAAATACCTCAAATCAATTGAAATCTACCCATTTAATGCTGGTGGACACCCAAATAGGGAATAATAAAATTACAGTAACCCTAAATTCTGAATAAAACATATAATTTGGGTAAAGTTTTAGTCCCTGTGTTTGAAAAAACTAATATTTGCAGGATTGAATGGAAAATCTCAAAATAATGAAATTGGAGAGAAGTGGTGTCCATGATTGTTGGATTCGAACCCAAATTTGTAAGAAATAAGGTATTATGGAATATTTTTTTGTAGGATCCATCCATGGGTTGAGTGATAAGAGCGATGGTGAGAATGGGGGAGGAGGGGAGGAGAATTGGGACTACATGGTTATAATTAATTTTTAATAGTGATGTGTGAATAGGGAAATATTTTATTCCATCATAAAAGGTAATTTCTCAGGGGATTTTGAGATGGATTTCTTTATCCATTGCAAAATTACTTATTGGGATGAAAATAAGTGGATTGGGGTGCATGCACACCAAATTCATTTGTGGCGAGGTTTCATATCTCTTCACAAAAAAAATATTTTTGATAAAAAATGTCATCCATTAAAAATAACTAATTATATTAGACTATTGTTGATGGTTCCTTCCCCATAAAAGTATTTTTCAAAATTTATATTCTTGTAAAAATTATAGTATCTCCATATTGTGAGTCATAAAAAGTTTTATCTGTCATGATGACCTTTTTAAAGTGAATTATATGGCTAAGGGTTTATTGGTAAAACATTTAAACATTTAAGGTAATAAATAGGATAAAAAATCATTAATACAAATTTGTGAATATTCATGTGAATACCCAGAAAATATACCTGGATAAAATCCTAATACATTTAAAACACAATAACTAGTTTTATTTTTTTAGTCTACAAGTCAAAAAGAGAATCCAATGAATGATTTCATCCAAATTCTCTCTTTCTATTTTTTTATATTTTTTTCATGGAAGATGAGATGAAAATAAAGTAAAATGAAATAATGAAAATCATTCCCATTATTCTTCAGAGATAAATTAGTCATAAATGTAACCACAATAAATAATTCAATATCACATTAATTTTTATTCTCTATGATTTTTTCTATTTTTTATTTTTTTGGGAGAACTAGATGATGGAAATGAAGAAAAATGAATGAAAGTGACCCATTAGTATTCTGTAAATTTCCATAATAATGATACAAACCTCACACAACTAAAATGGGACATATCCCATGTTTACATCTTAAAATATTTTCCTCCACACTAAAAATTGAATTATTAAGGATAAAATATTAGAGTGGATGAATGTAATGAAAAAATAGTTTTTAATATTGCATAAACCTATAAATAAATTCTTGTATTATAATTTCTAATAATGGGTAAATGTAAATATGAGTCTCAAGTTAAAATTTATATTTCCAAAAAAATTACTCCCTAATAGTAAAAAAATGATGAACTATAAATCTTATAAGGAAAATAATCACATGTTCTTATATCACAGAAAATTTAATTTTCTCTTAAGAAAGAGTGTGTATAAGGAAAAATATGTCAAAAGTAATGAGAAAACCTCGCATAATGGTATTTTTTTTGACATAATGTTTCATTGTAATAGATTTAAAAAACATTAAAAACTTATAAAAATACTATAAAATCATATTCAAGGAAAATTTTCCACATCAAAAAGCATTTAAAACCCATTTTATCCAATAGCCAAAATTCTCACAAAAAATTAATTCAAAGTTATGTATGAAATTAGATATTCATTGAATCTCAAAGTTTCTAAATACAAAAAGAAAAAAAAGTCACAAGGACTCCTATGAAATTTTATGATCCCATAATAATTAAATCTCAATACCCTTAATTTAAAACCAATAAAATAAAAAGATAAAGAAATAAAGACAAAATAGAAATAAATATATAACTACAATTAATATTTTGGTGGTAGTATTTCATTATTCTCCTAACAATTACCCCATAAACCTAGAATTTAAAAGAAACATAATATTAGAAAAATATTGAAAAATAAAAAAAGGGAAAAAGGGATGAAACATGGTTTTATCCACCTTTTGGGTGCTAGGTTTTTTTACCCCCAGTTAGAAAGTTACATCACTTTATCCTTCATCTGATTGTGGTTATGGTTTATATGATTTGAAACACCACATTATTTTTTCCAATATTAATTCCTTAAAATATGATATATAAGATCCCATGTATAGAGTATAATGTATATGTGACTTATATAATATAGTACATATTCCATGGTGGGGGATAGAAATAATGGGTTCTCTTTATTTAGTTCCACTACTTATAAGGGATCTTTAACTTCAATAATATGGATTACTCAAGTGATTTTTTTTAGAAAATTATGTAACAGGGATTTAATAAAAATATGTCAACTAGAATATGATTAAAACATGATGAAAAATAAATAAGTTTTCCCCTTCAAGTAGGTTAACTTGGAATGTGATTTCCATTTATAGGCCCACTACACACTCAGTCATTGTATGTGTATAATCTAGTACATAACCATTAACCAATGATATCAATATATTACCAGAATATTAAAATTTAAAGTTGTTGTAGGTAATAACCAATTAATATTAAATAAAATTAGATCATTACGAGTTAATGAAAATATGATCTAATTGAGCAGGATTTTCTTTTAATTATTCTTCTTTGATCAATGTCTCATTAAGTAAGTTTTTCTGATAATGGAACGAGGTTTAAAATATCTTCCATTTTCAATAAAATTTAATGAAATGGTTGGTGTATTTCTCAAATATGGAGAGAGAAAGAGAGGTACAAATTTTTCATTAAAAAACATGGTGGAACGATATATTGTTTCATCATCTACAAAAGTATCCCAATATTAATCTAATTCATGTTAGCCTTCCCAATGTGAATCAATTATATTTTCTTCTACTTAAAACACATATAAAAATTCTGTGGTTTTGTTTGAGACTATTTCATTTATAATTACATCCCTACAAAATTGTTAAATTGAAAATTTTAGGAACATAATATTTTATTAACCCTTTTTATGAGCCTCATTTTGAGATTCCAATTCCTTAAATGAAGATAAAAAAATTTCCATTTCATTACTCAAATATAAAAAAAATCATTTTACTCCAAATTAATCTTCAAAGATAATATTATTATACAATAATATTTTTTTAATAATATTTCAATCACGTAAAAGTCACTATCCAATTCCCTCTGTGACCTTACTGAACAATGATACTCAATAATGTTTTATTGGTTATTTGATTTTTTTTGTGTTTTTTGGTTTTTTTATTTAATAAACACGGTGTGAAATCTATTAGTATCCCCTAAAATAGTTCAAAATTAACCATAGGTATTATTCATGGATCCCTCACTAATAATATTTTATTACCCAATCATTCAATATAGTTCACAAATAGGGTTGATCTCTTGGGGAGATCACTCCCACACACCAATTTTTTATCATCTCAGTAAAAAATAATAATATAATGGTGGGTTAATAATATATTTTATATATAAATATAAAAAATAGAATATAAAAACACAAATAAGTGAAAACACAAAGGTATTAGTGTCATAAAAATAATTCATTGTTCTTTGGAGTTCATGGTGATGCTATCATTGTTCTTTAAAATATTAGATCTTAATATTTTAATCAATTTTGAGATCAACCTCATTAGTCAAAACCTTCCCATTTGAATTGTTAGTATTCCACACTAACCCTCCAAAAGTGGGATAATACTCTCTCACATGATCACCATAATGATACTCCACATTGTATGAAGCATTATATAAATGAAAGAGAGTAAAAAATGAATGGGAAAAAGAATACAATAATATTAAAAAAAATGAGTGAATGATATAAAAAATTTGATTTTCCAATACTATATATATATGTAAATAATAATTAAAATAATTGAATCAAAAAAACATAAAGAATATTTCATTCACCTTAAATAATAATGATGGCTAGTTCTCCGTTTTATGGTGATAAGTAGGCGAATATTGGGGGAAAATAGAAAAATAAACGATAAGGGATGAAGATAAACAAAAATATATTGAATCTTTAATACAAAATTAAAAAATCATAAAATATAATTTTACTCAAAATGTATAAATAAAATTTCCATCACTATGAAATATAGAGGTGGTGAATATTTAAAAGAAAATGTGTGGCCATATTTCCCTAAAAAACCATCCTATGAAATATGTATTCTTTTCAACTAAATTAACAAATGAATCATTAAATTGTGTCCTCATTGATGTTGATCCTCCAAGAATAATTTATCTTCCCCTAAAATTTTATCTCGATTGGAAATTTTTATCACATGTCATGATGGTTTTACTATGAAAATATTTTTTATCCTAGAGAATTTTTATATTCAAATGCACCGAATTCTCATGTATTCATGGTTTCAAAGATGTAAAAATACCAATTAAGAATAGTAGAGGATAGTATTCCCTATATTAATTTATTTATATATGTGAAATTTATACTTATTTAGGCTTACAATTTATAATATATAGAACCATGTTAAAAATTCATTCAATTTGGACACAGATTTCATAGACCAACTTATTATATTTAATTAAGCATTATAATGTTGGATTCAATTTTAGTGCCAATTTAATTAAATTCATCCCATTAATTTTTTATTACTAAAAAATATTTTTACAATTTTTATTAATGTAGAAGTGGTTATGGTCTAAGTACTTGTTAAATATAGAAATATTTAAATTTCAAAATAAGTCAATTTTCACATTTATGATCTAATTTCAAATAAACCATAAAATAGTGAAAATTACTATTAAAATATGAATTTATATGGATTAAAACATTGAATTATAGAAATATATATATATATATATATATATATATATAAATTTTAACTTCATCAAATAACCCCAACTTCTTTTTTTTCATTAATTAGTGGTTTTTTCAAATTGACATACGTAGAAAACTCTGTTTCTTAAAAAAAATCATATATTTTTTTAAACATAAAAAATTATTTTCTTAATAATAATAGTAATTAAAATATCAAATTAGTTATATTATTATCAATTAATGAGTTATAATTTATAAAACCACACACACACACAAAGAAAAAAATAATATTATAAGATCAATGTTCTAGGATTTTGGTGTGTGTCGAAAACCTCTCCCTTTTTGAGTTTTGGAATTGTTGGGTATGTTAATTTATTTTTCAATCATCAGAACCCAATTCAGAATTTTTCATTAACCCTATATTGTTTTTTGGATTTTCTATAGTCTTTAAAGGGAATTGGGTGTTCGAATCGTTTTTTGGCGTGTCGGAGGACTGAAGGCCCAATTCTAGAGTATTTAGGTCAAGGAACATTGTTTAGGTAAACCATGCAATCTCTCCCAAAAAATAGCAGAACCCAATTTTTTACTATTTTACATTTTGGATAAGTATGTGGGTTTTATCACATGCCCATGCATAAATCTATGTAATTTTTACATAAAAAGTTTTCACAGCATGCACATGATTCAGGTAAACCGTGTACATGTCACAGGAGTGGTGTCACTTAGGCAGTACCTCAACACAGTAGTCCTCATGGTTACTACATGGTTTGGTAAAATGTGAAAGCTAACCATGTCTCATCATTATATGCTTGAAATTACCAAATTTTACTGCCCTCCTATTTCTTTATTCTCATTCATTTTTTCTCTCTTCGTCGGACACGCAATAGATGGATCACTCTTTTCTTCCTCCCATATGGTGTGATCCCCTTATTTATCTAAGCTCTATTTTGTTTACTATTAGGTGTATTAGAACAGAATTTGTAAGGCTATCCTAAATAATTCCTAATTTCTTATTTGTTCTATACTCATAGACCATTAAATTTATGTGAGTTTTGTTTCACTATTTTCCGGGCATTTTTTGAAAAATATGATTTTACCTTAACCGTTAGGAGTTAGAGGCTAATAAAAGACGTTCATATGTCTAAGACTCTAAGGTAAGTGGTACATACATTTATTTATGGATTCATCGTTAATTTAAAGTTTCATCAATTATCCCTCTATTGGGTAGATGAGAGAGGACATAAAAAAATTGAATGCTTGAGGTAGCCAGGACATCAAGTGGAGGGAATAACACATGACATTAGATGGTATGATCATTGGATCTAAGAAACTTGGTAGTAGGGGCATGAGGTTCCAGTCATGGTGTGGCTTACATACTATTTTGGTGATGTCAATCACTTGTGAATGGATAAAAACCCATTGGTGTCATGTGTACACTGGTTAACTCAGTGATAAGTTGGTTTTGACCAATCATGTGGGTATTTGACCACAGTAGTGAGGCTTAGGTAAATTGGAGTGGGTTTAAACCTATAACTTTTTTGAGTTTTGGAATTAATGGGTATGTCAATTTCTTTTTTCACTAATTGGAACCTAATTTTGAGTTTTCCTTCAACCATATATCTTGTTTTTCTTGTTTAGTGGATTGAAAAGTTCCTCATGGGATGAAATGTGTTTCAAGTACGTTGTAGTCCCAAAGTCCCAATTTTGGAGGGTGTAGGTCAAGGTGCATGATTTGGATAAGCTGTTCAGCAACTCCCAACAAACCATGAAACCCAATTTTGTTGTACTCTATGGTATAGAAAATCATTCGGGTTGGAGTGCAAGTCCATGCAGAAACCTCTACAGTTTTTGTTGAGAGATTTAACATGGATAGTACACAGTATGGGAAAACAATAAGCAACCTGCATGGGTAGTGCGACTTAGGAATTTCCTTAACACTATAGCTTGCACGAATTGTACAAAATTTGGTAAACCATGTGAGCTTACCACAAAGCATCATTAAAGGAGTAGAATTACCAAATTTCACCTCCATAATATTTATTTATTCTCATTCCATTATCCTCTCTTGTTTATGCACACATCACGAGGCTTACCCTTTTCTTCATCCACTAAGTTGTGATCCATATCCTTCGTTCGAGCTTCATTTCATCTTTTTTTGGGTGAATTGGAACTATATTGGTTTGTATTTACTCACCCAAGGCTTATTTATTCATTGATATCACCTCAAGGACTTCTAAATTTATGTGAATCTTTTTTTTTCAAATTTTCAATGAATTCGTTAGGAACTTTAAATTCTTCCAAAAAGGTTGGAGTTTATTTATAATACTGGACATGATTATGCCTACGAATCCAAGGTAGGATGTTCATAAATTACATTGTGTTTTCACAGTTTTTTGGGGGGTGAAAATTTTAGCACGTGATTGGGTAGACTAGAGAGTCCCTAATAAAATTGAATAATTGATGTTAAATTAATTTTATAACCGTATTGAATACCTTTGGGCATGAACCAACCTTATCCATTCATGAGAGGCCTGGATAGAGTTGTTTAACTCATAAGTAGTTACGTTGGAGTGTGTTTCTTTGAATTGAATTGAATTTTTATTTAATTTTAACTGAATTAAAAATATAAATTGCATGTGATATACTATTTTGATCCATGGTATTGTGGAGGCCTTGTCTCAAAGAATTGAGGTTGCATGCCCATCAGGTTTGAGGTTATCTGATGGTATGTTTGGGCTTGGCTCGGTTAACTGGGGTTATGTTGATCACCAGGTTGGGCATCATGAAGGTCAACTTGATGTGGGTAGGCCATCAGGTGGGGGTCATGGACTAGGATATTGGATGGAATAACCATCAGATTTTAGTGACATGGTTTTACGGACATGAGGTGATGGACTTGGTGTATATTTGGTAATATTTTGGTTATTTTTTTCACTCGGGATTATCTAAAGCACCATTGGATTCATGTTCACATAGGGTGACTTAGTGATAAGGTTGTTTCAAAAAATAATGTTGGTAGAGGCCCCCAATATTGTGTCTTAGGTAATTTGGTTTGGGGTTCTTTTCATAGAAATCCTTATATATGGTAAGGAGGCATAAAATGATAGTGTTGAGGCTATCAGTTGGGGGATGATACTCTGTTTATTAAATCTGTTGGGCCAGGATCATTTTGGAGGATGAAAATCACTTTTATTGGTGGCATCATTCTATGAGTTGACGATGGATTTACAATGAGGATATATATCGTTGTGACTTTGGACATTGGGATTCAAGCCGAAATGTTCTTTCAAGTAGGAGTTCGAGATACCAGATTTGAATCATTTGCGTGTTCCTTTGGGATGATAGTGACTTGTTTTGGACACATTGTGTTGGGAGGCACATGTTGTTAGGTTACATTACTATATGTGGAATATGATGTTTCACCTAGGACTATTTTACATCAGGGAATACATTTTTCCATGGTATAAATAGATTCTCTTCTCCAGCGTTTCTGGCATTGGATAAAGTAGGCGACAACTTTATGGTAGCTATTAAGCACCAGGTAAGCTTGTATGTTTTATTAAATGGAATGGAAATTGTCCTTATTATATTACATGAATTCTTAAACACTTATGTTGGGTATGCACACGTGGGTGGTACCATATTGAGATTCATTCTCACACCCTACATAGGACATTCATGACGCGTGTAGACTTTATGACTTTATGACCACATAGGGGTTCGATCATTGGAGCTAGAAACTAGTTGAGTTTAAGAGGATGGATAGAAGGGGGCCTTGAGGTTTCTACATCCTCTAGAGTTACTTTTTTGTTTTCCTTTTTTGTATTATCGTGCTACTATATTATCTATACACTGTGGTCAGCCATTAGCAACCCCTTCTGGATACTGTATGTATGACTTGTTTTGGATGAATGTCTTATATTATATTTTATGAATGTAATGTTGATGTGTTTAATTTTCTTCTCCTATTTTTCCATATGATTCCTATATTTCTTTTTATTTATTTGGATTCCATCATGGGTAGCTCTGGTTTGAGTCTTTTGAGTCTTTTCTTCTGTTATTTATTCTATCAGTACTTAGACTATTATATTATCATCACCCGATGGTATATCCACCCTGCTATTACATCTTTACAATATCTCTACTAGTAAAAAGCCTTTGGAAGTCAAGGAGGTGCACCTAAGGGTAGTGTGACATGGCCCAAAATCACTATTCAGGTGGCTAATGGGGTCAGGGACACAACAAGAAAAAATAAATATTAGTTTAAATGAAACCAATAGAACATATTCAATAAACTAATTGAAATGAAAAAATTTCTAAACATCCTCATTTTACAAACATAAAAAATTCTAATAAAATATTTATTATTTAAAAATTTCTATTAATTTAACATAAATAATATTATCACCATTATTATTTTTAACTGAACAATGTATTTTCTAATGAAACTAAAATCCCTTTATCAATTTTAATCAATTATAAAAAAATTAATAAATTTCATTGAGATCATAATTTTTTCACTTTTTAAAAACAATTAATTATATATTTTTAATCTAATGACATAAGTTGTTAAAGAAAACAAAAAAATATGATTTTTTTGGAACATTCTTGTTTAAACTTACTCATATATTTAATAATAATAAGTCCATGTATACTACAATTTTAACTAGTCTAACACCATAAAATTCACTATGTTAAACAATATGGTTTGAGTATAAATGAGTATTATTTATATATATTGAAAATAAGCATGTTTGGATTTATAAAATTAGGATCCAATTGTGATAGTTAAAAACCAAATCATGATTATTTTATTGACCAAAATGAGAAGAGATTTTTTAGGTGAAAAAATCATCTTCAAATCCAATAGAAAATACGCAATAATTGTAAAACACATGTAAGAAAAAAATAAGCAATAAAGATTCACAAAAAAGAGGAATCATGTAGGTTAGGCCTTGAGTAAATGATCAGAAGATTACAGTATATAAAAATCTAAACCCCTGACTAATTCACACATGTGAACTCAATGAAACACCACCTAATGCATGCTACACACCCATGCCAATAAAGACTACACACCATCACTAACAATACATATTTATTATTAGACATACAACTTTTTTTGAGTCCAACACCAAGGAAAATACTCATTATACATGTATTCATCCTCACAGTCCACCTTATCCATCTTCATCACTAATTAGAGATTCCATGAACCGTAATAAAAAAACACCACAAGAGGAAATCTAAAAAATAGAACACTCAATATTGCCTTTATAGCACCACACATCCTTACCATCCCATAGAGAGAACAAGACAATATCATCATATTTTAAGGTTGTTACTAAAAACATTGGACTACCTACATGAAATATAATAAACCTATAAAAGAATAAAATCAATATCCTATGAATCAATAAAAAATAATCCAAGATAGAGAGCCTCATGGAATAAGAAAGTAGGACAAGGAGATCATGGAAGAATTAATATGGATAAGGATACGTAAACATAAGGACAAGGCCAACACATAAACCACTACAAAAGAAGGAGAAGACACCAGATACTTAATGTCAACTGAATTTATTACTAGAATATCCTCCACCAACACTATACTTTTAACCACAACCCATAGAACACTTAAAAATAGAAAATAAAGATGAGAAAACTAAACAACAATGAATAACAAACCAAAGAGGACCAAGAATCACATTAAATAAAAAATTAACATAGTTACTCCTGATGGTTTTATTCTAATGTAAATATGTTCATCCCTAAGGAAAACTAATATCACATACTAGAGGTTGGCAGATTATATGAAGGACATGCCAAATCTATTCCTTAAATATAAAAAAATCCCAACCATAATTGATAACCAACATGAAAAAATGAAAATGATTATCATATAAGGAATAACATTAGACAATTTAATGGAAGACTAAGAGAGAGAGAAGAAATAAAATATATGAATGGATCACCATATATGATTTTTCTAGAATCATAGATCTTGGGTGGGAGAACCTAGAGAGTGAAAGATGTATAATTTCTATAACTATTAACTAATAAAAATCAATTTACAAAATATGATGTGGATATTTATGGATAAAGGATAAGTCCTTTACTTGGGGTGGTTCTATATGGATCACTATGAGGTACATTATGATATCAGTCTCTATAAGAGCATATTCCCCCCACCAAAATGGTAGAATTATAGGTTTTCAATGAATACTCTTTAGGATAAAATGGACGACTGACACTCAACACAAGTATATTATAGAGAGAATCCCTGGAATAATATTTGAAAACAATTCAGAATTAAAATGTACATTGCTGATCTAAACCAAAAATGTTTTTTTGAATCTAATTCATGTCTTTTCAAGAATCTTAATAAAAAGAGGAATTGGAGTTGTGAATTGATTACTAAAACATAATTTTATCATATTATAGAGGTTCTATTTTATATACATAGAGGCACATATTTAGATATGACATTTTAACCCTTGTAATTAGGTTGATACAATTCTTATAAAAAAAGTTATAAGGACATGACCTAAAACATTACATTATCTTGTGTTTTAGTCAAGAATTATCTTTCTTACCTTTTGAGGATCTTTTTAGGTTTATAGTTCAGTCATAAATTATATATAAAAATCTATAGTATAGAAATTGGAAAATTTAGATAAATTTTTATTTTAAACAATATAATACATTTAAAACGAAACAAGTTTTATTTTCATGAAATATCTTTAATACTTTAAACATGGAATCTTTTTTATTCTTACTAAGTAAGAAACCCTATGATTTTTTTTAAAATGTGGGATTAGAAGAGAAATATCTAAAAAGGATATAAAATTAAGAAATAATAAAACTCATTAGTCTATGGAAACTTATAAATTTCTAATTTTTAATCATATTTGGGCTCAAAATAAACATTTTCTTATCTAAGAAAGCTCCTTTTTTGTGAAAATATTTTCATAAAACATATTATAGTAAATCTAAATAGAAATGTCAAAATCAAAAATGGTTTACATACAATCATGAGAACTCATAAAATATTTTTCACACAATTGTACATTTCACCATTAAAAGAGGAATATACATTCCTTCAAATATAATATAATTATCTTACCTTCAGAAATCCCAATATTTTTATAAAATACAATATTAATCATAGAGAAAACATGTTTTCAACATGGGAAATTATTTCCATATCACTATTTCAATCACTCTTACAAAAATAAGAACTATATAGTTGACTTGTATACCCAATAAATTATATTTCTATCACATACCCACCATTATTGTTTTATCACATAACCCCCATCCTTGTTTAAAAATGTAACTCCCCGTCCTTGGTGTATTATATCACCATCCATCCTTGGTAAATAACATAACCACCCATATTTAGATAATATTATAACCCCCTGTCCATAGTTTAGAATGGAACTACATATCATCATAAACAATGACCAAAAAAGATAACTTAATCATAATATATAACATACTGCTTCATAAAAACATTCTTTTCACCCATAATATATCATTTTGTAATATATATATATACTTTTTTTCAAACCCATTTTTGAAAACAAAAATTCAAAAAATGAAGGGAAGGATGGTTGTTTATTTGATGAAAAAATTAACACTTTTAAAGGAATACAATAATGAAATTATGTTTTCATTAGTAGGAAATTTCATTATCTTCATATAATTTCAAATAAAACAGTTCTTTGGTCTTTTTTAAATAATGTATAAATATTCTATTTGAAATATTTAAAAATATTCTTTTTTAAATCCCTTTAAATAAAATATAAATTGGAATTTAATCGAATTTAAAATTATTTTACATTCATACAAATACATATATGAAATATTTTTATGAATATGGGCATGGAAGAAAAAGTGTTTTAAGGGAAACATTAAAAGATGATTTCTAAAAGGAAATCCATTACATAAATCCTTAAAAATATTACATTTTAAAAACATATAAATAAAGTTAAATATGTTCAAAATTACCTTTATAATCAATTGAATAATAAATAATAATATCTTTGAATCATTTATAATAACATTCAAATTAAAGACAAATATATATAAAATAAATCTTTAAAACACTAAAAATGAGGTTTTAAGTTAATCTGTCCCTTACGTTGAGTATGAATCATCATGTATGTTTTTTAAATTCCTCAATAATAAACATATTTAAATTATTTGATTATTTAATAACTGTTTTAATGTTCATTATTCAACATATTTTCTATGTAACAATCATTTACTTAACCAATTAAATTCATATTGGTTGTTTTGTTGATTTTCAGCTCATATATGCAAAGTAACATTTGTAGGTTGACTGTGAGAAAATAGGTCATTATTCCATTATCTATATAATAATAATAATAACTACATAATTACCATTTTTTACATAAATTATCATTTTAAAACAAATAAAAAATAATAGTTATTAAAAATTAACTACATTACATACATAGAGAGGGAAGGTCGTATGCACACATAAGTAACATTTTAATTTTTTAATGATCATTTTTGGAAATAAGTTAAGTAATATTTTATTTTAATATAATTATAATAATATAATAGATATAATTTTATTTCATAAAATAGATATATATAAATCATTAATGATATGTTGTGATGAAAAAAAATCTCACCGCTTCATAGAGGTGGAAGTGCACACGTATGCATGAACAATGTTATCATTTACCAGTGAGTGGAAAAGTTAGAAATTAAATGATATAATATCTTTTAGAAAGAAAATAAATTCCATGAATATGATATATGGAAATTATTTTCCTCATTATAATCATGAATGAGAGGATACAATGTTAAATGAATTACATAGGTTTGCACGGAGGTGGTCCTCCATACTCAGGAATGATGGTTTCATTTCCCATTTGATAGAAGATGATAAATATTTAGTTTATTAATTTAAAATAATAACATATCATCATATCATATATCCAATTTTAATTATAACTTCATTGTTAAATAAGATTATATGGAGGTGGAAGAATAAACAAAAAAATGCTCGGTTAAGAAAGATACCTCTTCTTCAAGAAACCTCTATATGATTTTGACTAAAGCCATCCTAAATTGGATTTATAATAAAACAATTCCTATTGGATGAGGAAAAAAATAGGAAATACATTTTTAAGGTATATGATGAACCAAAATAACTAGGATGTTTGAATAGGAAAAGAGAGGATGTTACCTTTTATAGGTTAGAAAGAGTGGCATTTTTGTAAATACTGAAAAATATTAAAAAAATGGGGAGTCAATATCAAACCATGGTACCTAAAAATTGGAAAGAAATGGAGTTAATGGAATATATGGTCAATAAAAACATTAAAAAATGTTTCAAACATGCTATTAATTAATCACTAAGGTTACTCACTTTTATTATTTTAGTTTTGTTTTATGGTAACTAGTTTTGTTTACATTTTTTATGGTGATGATAGTTATTATATAATGATAATTAGAACCTAATTGGGCCATGTATAATACTTATAACTATATCCTAATCACTTGTCTAATGATTGTATTTTCTGAACACTCAAATCATTTAGTAAAATATTAATTATTATAAAATATCATTAATGTAAATTCTGACCATATTCATTTAACCTGACTGTAATAATGGATATAAAAAGATTTATTATGAATATATTAAATTAAAACCTACATATCATGTTTTAATTATCATTAAAATTAATTGAAAAAAATTATAAATTCAATTTATATTATTTTTTATAATTTTGAAATGTTTTACTTTATTTTTTAATCAATTAAATAATTACTATGTCATCAATGCGTAAACTCTTAATGTAAGTATATCATCACAAAAAATTAGGAATAAATAAAAAAGATAAAAATATTTATTTATATTTATAATTTAAAAATTAACATAGGTTGTGTTTATCCATATCTGAATGTATTATATATATATATATTAGAACCATGGAATGTTCCATTTTTTTCTTTTTCATTACATAAATTAATATATAGGTCATAATCATAGAATGTGGCTAAAAAATGTGAAATTTATAGGAATTGTTTCTAGAAAATTGATAATTGGACAAATTTATATGTCATTTAAACCGACAATGTTTTAATTTTACCCCAGATAAACCCATTTTCACTGTAACTACAAGACTTTTTTAAGGTTTTAACAATCCATTATGACCAAAAATTTTGTAGACATTATTTTATAATATAAATTATAATTATTATAAATATTGACCATATTTTACCAAATTCAATTCACAGAAGTGGTATAATTTAATTTTAATATTATATTCTTAGACATTATGAAAAAGATGCTTTTCAAGAAACATGTTTTTGAAGCATAAGATGATTTTATATTAAGTTTATGACAAGTAATAATCATTATACAAATTTAAGTTAATATATATAGATATATATTATATAGATTTTATTTAAATATATCCTTATTAGGGGGTTATAATTAATTAAAATATGGAAACATCATTCCCTTTAAAAGAGTTTAAAAAGATTTTTACGCCAAAAATAAACTTATTCTAAAAAATTTCATAAATAAGATCAAATGTAATTAATTGAATTATATATAACTAAATAATACTTATTATAATTATAAAAAAATAAAAATAAAAATTTTACTTTTAAATTATTTAATTTCTTTAAAATAAATGACCATATTTCAAAAATCTATATTATTCACTATTCAATTAAAAAATAAATATTTTGTGAAATTTCCTAACATATTTTTACATTAAGTTAATTTTGATATTCTGATTTCAAATTTTTTTCCCACTATATCTAATAAATTGTCTTATATTTCTATAAAATAATTATATTATTTATCAAAAATAGAATTAAAAATCATTTTTTGGAAGAAAACATTTTTTGATGAATAACATATATTTATTAAAAATTGAGTGATTATTTCCTAAGAATGTATTAATACATCTCCATTGAGTTGAAAAATTATTTATATTTTATAAATTAGTTAACACTATTCGTGGAATCCAATTTAATGGTTAGATTATAATGGTCATATATTTCATGGGTCGTTTATGCTTGATGTTGTGTGTCATATATATGATATTAAGACTAATTTTTTTCATTTAAAATATCAGTTTGTTAAATTACCAACCCCATTTAAAAAATTTCATCCTCAAAATTTTAAATTTATCTTAATAATTAAATGTATTAAATTTTAAAATAACTTTATTGAAATAAAATATCATAACGAGGGTTAATAAAAATTCATCTAGAAAATAGGGAATGGAAAATAAATTGTTCACCTAAAATTACACATAAATATAATTCAAAATAAGTATAAATTTATTGGAAGAGAAGATATTAACTTTAATGAAAAACATAATTCTTAAATAAGTATGGATAGTGATATAGATCATTGATCATAAGAAAGTTAATGATCATGATAAATTAACAAACAAAATACCATAAACTAAAGAGGTTTGAAAAAGAACATCATCTCATCGAAAATGAATGTAAAAGGATAAATTTTTCATTTCAAGATCTATTTACTATACTTGAATAATTTAATAAAATATATAATAAGAACATAAATAGAATATATATACATATAAGGTATAATTTCATCATTTAATCCATTTCTTCCATTATCTCATATTTCTATCTAAATGATGATTATTTTGGAGATTTTATTAAGCATAAAGTGCTAAAATTCTATTCTAATGGACCACGTACATAAAAAAATATGATAAAAAACCATTCCTCATGTTTTAGTAGATAAAAATACCAAAATGGTTAGCAAAAGTTATGATAATTCAAAAAATTAATAAACCCCTATATGATTAAATAGGACATTATTCTCCAATTCCATAATAATAACAGAAAAAAGATTAGTTTAGATCAATAGATAAACAAATATCCTTAAAATTCAAAATCTCTCTAACTAAGATTGAAACCAAAATGTTAAAAGGGTTTGATCATTTATTCTTTCAATATCGATTTAACATTTGCCTCCAAATAATTCTAATCACTTTTAAATTCCCATACCTAACTTGTATATGCTTTAATAATACAATATCTATAATATATTTATAATTTCAAAGAATAAATTGAATCACCATATGTGATTTAAATATCATATTTTCTTCTAAGATATAATTTAATATCTATTCCTCAAATAAAATCCCACAATGTCCTGTCTACCATAATAATATAAGGTTTTAAAAAAATTATTTCTTTTATAAAATAATACTAATCACTTAGTCACCACATAAATTTTAAATTCCATTGTTATTTATATGATAAAAATTATGTTTTTAAAATCAACTTAACAATTATATTTAGACAATTTAAAGTATTAAAATGATGTCATACTGACTTTGATGTCAAATAGGAAAGTGGTAAGAAATGTACCCTTGGCGTCTTTATGTTGTGGGATCAACCCCCCCATGGCCTTTATAGATGTGATATGTTTTCCTTTTCCTAAAACCATACTAATATAATTATCATAAATTTTTTAAGAATATGATGATCATCTTAAAAAAGCATCAATCATTAATGATCATATAAAACCTGAAGTTTATCAATAACTATTAATATATTTGCACCCAATTCAAAAATTATTCTTTCTCAAATTACGTTTCACATATTAAACTGAGGGTTATATATATACATTCAACATCAATCAAAAATTAAAATATTCCTCCCAATGTACTTCCATCATATAAAACATAAAGTATTAATTATTTTAAAATCATTTTAAAACTTAATTACACTACTACATTATAATGCTTGAATGTATATATGTAGACAACCTAATCATTAAATATTAATCACAATTAATTAACAATGATTTTAGATCTTAAGGATTTACACCATAAATGACTATGTTTGGAAACACATTAGTTTATTTCATCAACTATATAAAATAAAACAATTTTACTATTGGATTATAATTATTTTTCTTATCATTTTCATTTTAGTAAATTTCTATATGCCCAAAATTTATACATTGGATGAATTTACCATACTTCTTAAGACATTTCACAGTGTTCTTTTATATTTCACTAGTCACAAGATGGGAAATAAAATTTTTTACTTCTAAATATCATTGATGGATAATTACCCATTTTATTTTAATCAATAACTTTTATTTTTATTGTCATCATAGAATATATTATCATCACTAAACTCTATTTGTACCTTATAATAATATGAAGAATGTTTCTCATAAATTTTTAATTACCAAGAAGATAGTTTGCTTTCATATATTGGATTCAATAATGAGTAAAACTGATTAAATTTAATTACTACATTATAGAAAAAAATTGGTAAATATCATTCCAATTGGGTGAGGGTTTCATCATATGTGTCCATATAATCTTTTTACATCTTTTATATTTCCAAGAATTGTTTTTTGTATCCAAAGTAATACAACTATAAGAAAATATTTCTTAGGGAAAATAATCTTAAATTAATCCCATTTAAAGGTATAAATCATTTCCCTATATATCATATTCTTAACCATTGACCACCATTCCTATACTTTACCCTCCAATGAAAAATAAAAATAGTTACCTATTAATTATCTAAAGATACCCATGACATTGAATAAATTTTCCATGTCTTTAATACATTCTTCACCTTGTACAAGGAATGATGATCCACTGAATAAATGAGGGTGTTACCTCAAAAAATGATCCACTAATAATATATTTCTATATAGTAGATATATATTCTCTTAATAATGGATACTTCCACCATTTATAACTTTTATAAATAGAGCCATCATATAAAAAAACTACTCAATTCCAATTCTAACATTTCTAGTTTACTGATTTGGAAGGATATTTTTCTCTTGGTGACTTCCCACTATAGATTCCTTATTTCCTCTTTGAAAAAACATAATGAATAAAAATAGTTTAGAATAAGAAACATGGTGATCAAAAAATGTTAGAACTTGATAACTATAACATAAAATATCTTATATATATTTACTTAAATGATCACATCCTATGAAATTATCTAAAAAATTCCTTTGATTCCAAATATAAAGACTCATACCTAAACATTACATAATATTGAGTTTTAGTCAAGAATTCACTTTCTTTATTTTTTATGATATTAGGCTTATAGTTTTAGATAATTCTATCTTAACTCATACATAAAAATAATATTTCACAAAGTAGAAACTTTTAATCAGTATCCATTTATTCATAATATAAAACTGTTAAAAAGAAATAGGTTTTTATTTCATGAAAAATCAGCATGAATTTCGACATTACTTCTTCATTATTCTTACTTATCCTTAAACACTATGATAAAAATATTAAAAGGTGGGATGATTACAAAAATATTACTAAGATATATAATAATAATAAATAAAGAAACTTATTAGTCCATGAAACGTTTAAATATTTCACCTTTTCAATTTTCCTTGTGATAAAAAACCTAATTATTACATAAAAATCACCTTATCTACCCAAATATTTTCAGAAAAAATTTAATAAGAAATATAAAATTAAAAATTACACTCATTATAGTTTCATTTAAATGATGAAAAACTATAAAAAATTTAATAAACCTAATAATTTTCTCCCTTAAAAGAATGTTATACATTCATTTTAGCATAAGATCATTATCTTAACTTGATAAATTGAAATATTTATCAAAAAATCCATAAAAAAAATATATAAAAATATATTTAATTTGAGAAATCATTTCCATAACACTATTATAATAACTCGTACAAATGAAAAAACCATACAATTAAAATCCATACCAAGTGAATTTTAGGGCTATCATGGACCCACCCGTCATTGGTTTATCATATAACCACTCAACTTTGGTTAATAGTGGAACTACCCATCCTTGGTTTATAATAAAACCACCCATCCATGATTAGTAATGTAATCGCACTTCCATAGTTAATAATATAGGCACCCATATTTGGTCTATAATGGAACCATAAATTATCATAAAAAGTTCCAAATAAACATATTATAATCATAAAATATAAATTTATTCATTATAAAAACATTATTACCACCAATAAGAAAGCATATTTGGATATTGATATATCCATTTCCTATATTTCAAAACTAAAATATCCAAATTAAATGGAAATTTTGGTTTTATTTCATGGAATCATTGATGATTGTAAATGAATCCAAATAATAAAATAACAGTTATGGTGGTGGGAAAAGTCATTGATGTCGTATACATTAAAATAAAACATTCCCTTTTTCCTTTGTAATAAAAGACAACGTTTTTGGTATAAAATATGTAAAAAAATTTATTTTAAAAAACATTTAAATAAAGTAAAAAAGATACATAAAATTTCATTTAAAATTATTTTATTTCCACATATATACATATATATAAATTAATTTTAAAAATATGGACATTGAAGAAAATGTGTTTTAAGGGAAACATTAAAAGGGGATTTTTAAAATAAAGCCCATTATATTATACTATAAAAATAATAATTTTTAAACAACTTGTAAAGAAAGTAAGGTATGGTAAAAATTACCTTTATCATCTATTTAATAATAAATAAGGATTTCATGAATTATTTAAAATAATATATACCTGTAAGATTAATATTTATTATATAAATTATTAAAACATTTAAAACAAGATTTTTAGTTAAAGGGTCCTTGACATTGAGTCTGACTCATCATGTACATTCGTTATATTCTAGAATAATAAACCATTTTTTAATTATTTACTTTTTTAAGATAACTTTTTAAGTTCATTATTTATTTTATTTACCATGTTATAACCATTTACATAATCAATTGAGTTCATATCAGACATTTTGATGATATTCAATTAATATGTCCAAAATGACATCATTAGGATGACTACGGTCAGAAAGTTTCTCATTCCATAATCGATATAATAATAATAATGAAATAAATATCATTTTTATACATAAATTGTAAATTTAAAAATAGTTATGAAATATGGTTATGAAAAATTAACTTTGTTACAATCATAGAGATGGTAGGCCGCACATATACAAGAGTAACATTTTAATTTTTTAAAAATCTTTATAAAAATATGTTAAGTATTATTTCAATATTTATTAAATAATATTCATAAAATAAATATGATTCTATTTCATTAAATATACTTATATATATTATCCATGCGATGTGGGGATGAAAAAATAATCCCATCACTTCATAGTGGTTGTAGTCTACATGTACGCATGATTGACATTATCATTTTTTATTGAGTGAAAATGTAAGAAAGTAAATGATATATTATCTTCTTGTGGTGATAAATATTTCATCAATATAATATATTAAACTCAATTCCAACATTCTTACCAGTTGTGATAGGTGATTATGAAAAAGGAATTATATCAATTTCTGAGGCGGTAGACCACTGTACACATGAATGATGGTTTCATTACCCATTTGATGGAAGAGGATATGGATTTAGTTTATAAAATTAATATAATGACAAGTATGTATAACTTATATAATGGTATTATTATATCATCACATTTAAAAAATATTTTAATGAGGTAGAATAAATAACAAAAAAACTCGTTTAAGAATGACATATCTTCCTCATACTACCTTTTTAGGATTATAAATAAAGGATTCCTAGACTGGATTTATGATTAAAACTAAAACTCTAGGACATGTGGAGGAAATTATGGAAGGTATTTTGTTAGTAAATGGTAGAACCATGAGACTTTTTATATGTGAATAAAATAGTAAAATTTGTTCCTTTTTATAAGTGATAATAAGTAATTTTTTTGAATACCAAAATTTATTCAATAAGGTGAATTCACACACAAACCAAGTTCCTACAAAATTGACTAATATTAAATTGAGGGAAGATAATTTATAGAAACTCATGCACTGATATATCTTTTTTTATCAATATATTATTGTGTTTTTTTATGTTTTAGTTGAATAATTATTGATTAAATATGATATTAATTCCTTATATTAATTTTTTATGTATTCTTATGGTAGAACCAACATTTGGGAAAATATGAAGAAACTTATAATATTTTTTAAAGATAACAACACATAGCATTACAATGTGAATTAAAATTGTGTATCACTAAAAAATAATGAAAAATCCAAGACTGAAAAATAGATGAACATGTAATTTTTTCATCATATAATGAATTTTCACAACCTAGGATGCCTATGGGAGGTTCCAAAGGCTTAAAAAAAAGAACTAAGATGAAAAAATATTATAGGGATTCACATCAATATCTATGTTCCTAACATTTACCAGGTAGAATAAAAGAAGGTAGAATGTAAAAAAGACCAATTTGGAGAGGTGGTCGATACTTTGACGACATGAAAACAATTATCATGATGTGAAACATGTAAAGAAGGACCAAATATGAAATTTATTATGTATCATTTCATAGGAAAAAATACATGGACTTGTAATGGAAATTTAATTCCATTAATAATCCTGGGAACTCATTAGTTTTATTCCATGCCTAAAAATCTATGTTTTACCCAAAGGTATAAAAATAAATTCCATGAGTAGGGATTCGACCACTGAGAGGATACCTCTACGGTTCTGAATTAGAGTTATTCACATATTGGTTTTTATTTCTTATTTACTATTTTCTCTTTTGAGGTAAAAAATGGATGATTAATAGTTCCATTTCATTATTTTCTCAAAATTCAATTTTATCTAATTACTTCTCTATGGTTTTCATCTTATTTATCACTAGTGATCACCCAACAATGATTAGATAAATACTAAAGAGAGAGATGAATCAACTGAAATGGGTGTGTAAACAATTGCTATATTTTATTAATCACTTGTGAGAGGATTTTATTATAATATTATTTTATAATAACTAATTACTAACTTATCTTTTTTTAAATCGTAGACTTAGTGTTTTTGGTAGCAAGAGAAACCCAACATGATAAAGGAAATTAATTCCTGAAAAATTATTGTATTATTCTTATGATTTTGTAATCTGGTCCAAATGGATCTTGGAATTATGATTAATCTAGTCATGATAAATTATGATTCTTTCAAATATTGATAGAGATTTATCACTTATTGTATTGATAAAAATTATTTATTACACATCAAATGAGTATTATTATTTTGTAAGTGCAGTTATGATTTCTATTCAGAAAAAGATCCCATGGAAACTAGTTTCCCTATATTTTTCCTTTTCTATCCTTATATATTCATGATAATTAACTAATTTTCACAATTTATTTAGTTTAATAAAATAAAAAAATATTTTTTACAACCAAAAAATTAGCCGAGAGTTCTCCAAAACTAAAATATCTACAAAGGCGTAGCATAATAATAGTAAGAGGTGAATCCCAAAGAGATTGAAGAACAAAGTAATGATATATTTCAACAGATGTTTATGTCGTACCAATTATTGTTTTATATAATTATTACAGTTAAATTTGAAACAAAAATATAGGAAATGAATAAGAGAGGGGAACCATTTTCTATGGTTGTTTTTTCAAGAAAGAAATCCTAAATGAATATGTCAGCCATTAAAAATCATTGAATGAAAAATAAATCATTTTTATGATAAAAATAAATGGTCGATACATATCAATATACTAGATAATCCTAGTTATTCATTTCCAAATAAATTAAAATTGAATGATATAGTTGGATTATATTGAAAAAGTAGAATAATAAAATAATTCGGTGGTCATGAATTAATTACCTTTAACATGTTGTATTTTGTCTGCTACAAATACAATTATTCCAGATGTAATAATATATATGATAATAATGAGTTATAACAAAATAAAAATAGAATAAAATCATCATACAATTGATGAAATAAAAATAAAAATTTTTTATGCACCCATTTTGATCGATTCTTCTCCCCCCTACAGATTTATCCAAGCATTGTTGGGTGAACATGAAAAACTAATAAACCAACACCCATAGATAAGTAATAAAAACAGAATGATGAGAATCAAATGCAATTAATATATTAATCGGAAAATGTTTACAAAAAAAGTGATAATAGTAAATGAGGAACAAAAATATATCTATGAATAAATCAGTGTCAGAACCCTAGAAGTAGTCACCCAGTGGTAGAATCCTTATACCTAGAATGAATTCCTATATCATTGGATAAAACCCACATTTTTACTCATGAAATTATTATTAAGGGTTCCCAGAGTTATAAATGTATTTAAAAGAACATTCCAAGTCCATTTAGTGATGTAATGTTAAAATATATTTAATAAATTTCACATCTTAGCCTACCTTCTATGTTTCACAGCATGAAAATTGTTGTGACACTATGAAAGTATTGAGAACCACTAAAAATTGATTTCTTTATGTTGTTACTTAATGTATTCTATGTTTTACACATCCTAAACTTGGTACATGACATGAATTCCACTTTTCAATCATCATAATATTTTATTTTTCATGGTTCTTTAGTTTCATGACTTCAGAACATCCAATAGACATATTAAATTTTGAGAATCATTCTTCTGATGAAAAAATGATTTGTCCAAAAAAAATTTAGTCTTTTATTAATCTTTATTTTTTGATGTCACACCACACTAATTTTTATCACAGTGCTATTTGAATTTCCCCCCAAATATTTCAAAATGTCATTCATATTGTCCCAAATGTCAATCCTTCCATTTGAATACATAAAAAATTAATATCATCCATGGATCTCATATTCATTCAATCAGTATTTAGAAAAATTAAATATTAAAATATGTGAATATATAGAGGAAAAATAGACATATTATAAAATAAAGAATTGATTTAATTTACAAATGTAAACCATATATTTCCATAATTTTATTAACCCTATTCATACCCGTTATTCCAACGGTTAGGTGATAACAATCATAATAATTAAAAAAAATTAATAGTATAACATACTTTGTTTGTACTTGGTGGTGCATATAACACTAGATAATGAAACATACCCCTTGGAATAGGATCGATACATTTACAATAAAAGAATTTTTTATAGATTCATTCTTATCGATTGGATCACACGCAATCAAATAAGTTGACCTGATCACACCAACTAATGAAAAAACATGTCCATTCAAAACAATTTCTTAATATGGTATTAATAAATTATCCCTCCTCTTAAAAAAATTATAAAACATTTTAAATAATTTATAATAATTAAAATCCAATTGTAAAAACCTTTATCAAATTTTTATCTAATAAACCTAAAAAATATAGTTGTTTGTAGTATAAATACACTGGGTAGAAAAATTCATAACCCTATAATAGGTCTATCCACTAACATAGTTTCTAGTCACCTTATATAAATTATTCTCCGTTTCACTATTATTCATTGCACTATGTTGATAAGATATCATATTATTTATTGGGAAATATTTTATCAAGTGGAAGTTCATGTACTCTATCACATGTTATCACATTGAGAATACTATATTATACTACATCATGTAATCAAAAAAATAGATTCATTTAAAATATTTTTATGTAGTTCATCTATAAAATTTAAATAATACTCTATGAAATTTAATTTTTTTTATTTCATATATAACTTTTAACTATTTAAAATTTAATAAATACAATATTTTAACTGTTTATAATTTTTATTTAAAATATTTAAACCTCAAAAATTAAATATTTTTAGCTGAGTAGCATTGTTTTTGGATTTTAATGATGTTTTGAGCATGAAATTTAAAATTGTACAATTCTGTAATTTTAAGTCTTTTCAATAGATTTAGTATTTTGGGTATATATATTCCCATATTTATCCAAATTAAGTTATTATTATTTTTTGGTTCTATTTTTCCTAGGATACCTATTTTTTAACTATTACATGTATTGATTCATCTTTCTATAGGCCCTAAAAAATTAGTATTTGTGGAAAATATTTATGGCCAACAGAATGGACCAACCTCATTAAATGGTGTGTAACTCAAGATACAAGTGACCAAAATAATTCATTCCAACATTCAATGAAATAATTCTCAACGTGTCACATTCATGATGGGTTTCATGGAAAATTTCGCTCATTAGGTCAGTATTTGATGAGTCAAATAGATGAATATTACGGGTATCTTTGCATAGAAACAATTTCATTTCGTAATATATTCATAGCTTTTGAACCATGTGTCCAAATTATATAAACATTTGAGGGTATTCATAGGATTTTATTATGAAAAAATATTTAAAATGCTTTATAGGTATATTCATCTAGATAGAGACCCCAAATAAATCCATCATTAAAGGGACAAATTCTATATAGAAGATTTCCAACCCTCCTCTCTTTATATTCCCATATCCTCTTCATTTCAAGGGATGGTTGGATTGAAGGAGGGTTCAATACTGGTGAATATATGAGGGAAAAGAGGATTTATATTGAGTATAACAAATACACTATGGTATGTATTCGATATGGTGGTGGGCAGTGGAGATTTGAGGAAATATCATCTTTTGAGTTTGTCCATTTCTCTTTCCCTTGCATTTCATTGGAAAATATTTTTCTTGATTGAAGTGGATCATTTTATTCTTCGAATACAATTTATATTAAATTAATATATATTTATTTTAAACTTATGAATGCCAATTTTTTATTATCATTGTATAAATTTCCTTGGGGGAGGTCTCCTCATTGAGCATAATGAGTGTATTTTAATTTGGTTTCTCAGAGGACTTCAAGTAATCAAATCACATTCATTAGAGGATTGACACACAATTTTGAGGTCTCAATATAGTTTTTAGTTAATTTATGAGTATAAATTTAGGTCTTGAGGTATAAAATGGTAAATAAAATTTGATAATTCATTTATAAAATGATAAAGGGAGTGACAGAAGACCTAATTTTGTCTACCACTAACTTCATTAGGCTGTTCTTTTTAGATTTTTTTTTATTTATAATATTTAAATTTATATTCAGTTGTATTATGATTTTATATAATTTAAAATAGTTAAAATAAATTTAAATCCACAATTTTTTTTATCATTAACAAATATTAATTAAAAAAATTGATAGTTTAGCAACTTAGCATGAAACCTCCTCCTGAGAAAACCCCATGGTCACCACTGTGCTACATTTGAAAGGATAAAATATTTACCTGGGTAGCACAAATAAAAAGCCATGGATTCAATTTATATATTTTTTCAGTGAGGTTTTCTTTGTTTTTTTATTTATTTATTTATTTCTAATTTTATTAAGAACTAATTAAGAATCATTAAAAAATATATTCATAATGACTACTTCTATGATTGGACTGATTATAAAAAATATGAGGATTATATTTATGATGTATTTTTAAAATTTCAAATAAAATATAATTTGTTCAAAAATGAAACAAAATAATTTGTATGTTCAACAAATAGATTCTATGATTCAAGAGTTATACAAAAAATGAATATTATTTCCAATTCTTTCAAATAATTGAACTGACTAAACGCTAAAAAAGACACTCAAGAAATGGAAAATCTAATAACACCCTCTTTTAATATTTATGATTTTTTTAAATTAGATGAATACTGATTCAGAATCTCATTTTTCAAATTTTATGGAAAAAATCATGCCTGATTCACGAACTTATGTGTCTTTTGGAAATTAAAACTTTTTGGAAAATAATTTCACGGAATTTGATGAAAATTAAATTTAATGTGAAGCTCCACATTTTGAAATTGGAAATTGAGAAACTTTGTATGTATATTTGGATAAAGAGAAAGATAAAATTGAGCTATTAATATTTGAGGAGCATATAGATGAACCTCAGCTACTACCCACATTCAATACCAATATTTTTGACTCATAGAAATAGTTGTAACCTGATAAGTCACAAAAAGAATTAATAAATATTGATCCATATTTTATAGAATATTTTGATAATAAATTTCCAATAATTTCTCCCTGTGTATTTTTAATTCCCATTTATTTTTAGTGGATTGATTTATCATATCTATTGATCCCTCTGGAAGAATGTTGAATTCTTCCAATGATTGCTGTTTTAATAATCACAAATCATCAATTACTTAATCTGGTTGGATTTATCATATATATAATCACAATCTCTTAGTGAATATGTGTATATTGGTTGGATCATGTTTTATCTCTTTGTTATTGATTTTCAAGTATTCTGGGAAGTGCTTTGGATCAAAGGACAACGGTCGCACCGATCCATATCAAAGGACAACGGTCTCACCGATGCTGATGAAATGAGTCATCGAAGATGTCTCACCGATGCTGATCAAATGCGTCACCGAAGATGTCTCACCGATGCTGATCAAATGAGTCACCTAAGATGTCTCACCGATGCTGATCAAATGAGTCACCGAAGATGACACACTGATGCTGATCAAATGAGTCACCAAAGATGTCTCACCAATGATGATCAAATGAGTCACCGATCATGACACACCGATGCTGATCATCTCAGTCACCGAAGATGTCTCACCAGTGCTGATCAAATGAGTCACCAAAGATGTATGACCAACTGATGCTGATGACCTACCGATCACTTGACACACTGATAGTCATAAACAACTGTTTGAATTTCTTTATCTTTATTTAATCTAACCAACGATCATATTAGAAATATTTTAAATGCTCTGTCATTTATTTAATGTGTGTTGTTGGTTGTCAGGAAACCGAACCTCGTACCTGCAAAAAGAAATCATATCTTTTGCCGGAGCTCGTGTGTAAAATAAGAGCTTCTTTCAAGCTGAAGAGGTGTGCGCGTGTGTTGTAAGAAAAAGGGTTGAACACAAGGATGAATACGCAAAGTGCTGAACAGAGTGTGAATGCAAAGAGACGACTGAACTTACACGAGGAACTCTTTCATCAATGCTAACCAGTGAAGTGCTGAGAACGAGAACATAAAACAAGAACTTCATCGACTATTTCTTATCTATATCTGAACCTGGACGTCAAGGAAACAAACGATACTCTGTTTTACAGACAAAAATCAGAAGAGGACTCAGAGTGAATTCTGATCAATAAAGGGAGTCCATAACTGCACGACAATCACTAGAGCCATTTCTAGACTCTAAATATTTGCTCTATGATTTATCTTTTTACATATTGAGCAGTGTGTGTTATATGATGTATTTTAAACACACACTGTCTCCTGTGACTTAACTGGAGGATTTGTAAATCCTCACTCAACTCTCTTACTTCTTTTATTTCCCACTAGGATAGTGGTAGAGGTCTTGGACCTGGAAATATGGTTGTTTTTGTTATCCCCGATCCAGGGAGTGGATCATCTTTTTATAAAAGCTTTTGAGAGGACTAAGTCTCGGCTTGAGACTGAACCTCTTGGTTATATCTGCTGTGCTATATCTGTCAAAGTTATTCTTTTATTCCGCTGCTAAGTTCTTTAAAACCAAAACTGTTTTAAAGTCACTTTTATAATTAAACTCGCAAGTGTTTATATTAGTTGTAAATCAGTATGTTTGTTTCAAAAGTTAATCAACTCTTCTGATTTGATTAACTGGGAAATAATCAATCCCTTGAGAACCTAATAGAACCTTAACTTTGGTATAAATTCACTACAGTTTAATTTTGTATTTTAATTGGGGGATTTTAAGACAATGTTTTTAAAAACAGAAATTTTAATTGGAACTGAATTCACCCCCCCCTCTTGAGTATCCACTCCGACCAACAATTGGTATCAGAGGTTTTGGTTAATTTAAAATATTTTCTAAAGTACTTTGTCTTTCAAATGTGATTTTAGTTATATATTAATGTTCTTAAAATTTCTGTTATTTCTAAATTTTTATCTCTTTAAAATCATTTATTTAATTTAGTTATCATGGATAATAGACTTGATGGTGTTGCTACCAATAAACCACCCTATTTCAATGGCAATAACTATGCTCAGTGGAAAATCAAGATGAAAATTCATTTAGAAAGCATGGGTTTTGATATTTGGACTTCTATAGAATCAGAATATAATATTCCTACTACTGTTAGAACTACTTGGAATGAAGCTACTAAGACAGCCTAAAATAATAACTGCAAAGCTATGAATGCCTTGTACTGTGCTTTAGGAGATGAGGAATTTAATTGAATATCTTCTTCTAAAACTGCATATGAAATTTGGGATACCTTAGCTGTTTCTCATGAAGGAACAACGAATGTTAAGGAAATGAGATTGAACACTTATACTTTTATGTATGATAATTTTAAGATGAAACCTGATGAATCCATTTCTACATGTATCTGAGTTTTAATGAAATTTTCAACAAAGTGACTTCTCTGGGAAAGTATGCTTCATCAAAAAAACAAATTATGAGAATTATGAGATGTCTACCTGAATGATGGAGGGGAACTTCTGTCTCCATTAGAGAATCATGTGACATTGGTGAACTGCCAGTCGAGGAACTAATTGGAAAGATGATGATGTATGAAGAAGAACTTAAGGTGAATAAAGAAGAAGAAGATGAACCTAGAAAAAATTCTGTTTCTTTCAAATCGTCAACATCATAGAATAAGGATAAGGAAAAGCTTCAAGCTATCAATGAAAGTTCAAGCTGTGAGGACAGTGAGAGTTATTCTGACAGTGATACTAAGATGGCTCACATTTCCCGAAGATTTAAAAAGTTTTATAGGAAGAATAAGTTTTTCAGAAAGTTAAACTACAAAGGTAAGTATGAAAACAAAGGACATTGGAAAAAGGATTGGAAGAGGCCTGAAAAATCAGTTGAAGTTTCCTGTTATGAGTGAAAAAGGAAAGGACACATAAAAGCAGATTTTCCAAATCTGAAATACAAGAAGAAGTATGAATACAAGGATAACAAGTATAAGAAAGCCATGAGGGCTACTTAGAGTGCTTCTGAGGAAAGTTCTAGTGAATCTAAAGTTTTTGAAACAGAACACAGAAATAAGGAAAACATGTGTTTTATGACAAACACTTCTGAGGAATCCTGCTTAAAGAGCTCCTGTAAAAATACCTGTTACTTGGACAGTGGTTTTTCAAGACATATGTCAAGAGACTTCTCATGCTTCAAAAGCTTAGTCAGAGTTGATGGAGGGTTTGTCACTTTTGGTGATAAATCAAAATGGAAAATCATCGGCTTAGGCCGGATTAGTATCACCGACTCAGTATTGATTTCTAAAGTTTTATTTGTTGATGGACTTAAAAACAATTTGTTATGTATTTCTCAGTTATGTGATGATGGTTTTTATATTAAATTTGAAAATGATTCTTGCGATGATTTCAATTCTAAAAATGTCTTAGTGTTTTCTGCTTTAAGAAATTAAAATGTTTATGCTGTTGATCTAAATTCTTTAGATAAGCAAAATATTACTTGTTTAAATTCTTTTCATAAAGAGTCTTGGCTTTGGCACAGAAGATTAGGTCACTGCAATGTGCATTCACTTAGAAAACTTTCTAGGAAGAACTTAGTTAGAGACCTACCCAAACTTGAATTTCCAGCTGACAAAGTTTGTAATCCATGTCAAAAGGGAAAGCAACAGATAGTATCTTCTAAATCAAAGAAAGAAGTGTCAACTTCTCAACCTCTCGAGTTGGTTCACATGTATTTATTTGGACCTTCTAGAGTTTCTAGTTTAAATGGGATGCATTTTGTCTATGTTCTTGTAGATGACTTTTCTAGATATACATGGGTATATTTTCTATCTCACAAAAGTGAAGCTTGTTCTTGCTTTGTAAAATACTCCAAGTCTGTATAGAACCTTAGTGGACTGAAGATTAAAACCCTGAGAAGTGATCATGGCCGTGAGTTTGAAAATCATGAGTTTGAATATTACTGCTCACACTATGGCTATAGTCACAATTTCTCTACCCCTAGGACCCCTCAACAGAATGGTGTAGTAGAAAGGAGGAATAGAACCCGGAAAGAAATTTCTAGAACTATGCTTAATGAGTATGATCTACCTGTTTATTTTTTGGGATGAAGATGTAAATACAACTTGTTATGTTATCAATAGAGTCTTGATCAGACCTGTTCTTAAGAGGACCCCTTATGAGTTGTGGAACCATAGGAAACCTAAGGTTAACTACTTCAATGTTTTTGGCTCCAAAGTCTTTATTATTAATACTAAATACAATCTTGATAAATTTGCATCCAAGAGTGATGAATGAATTTTTCTTGGTTACTCAACTTTCAGTAAAGATGGTATTATTCTAAATCAAAGTAAATATACTAAGGATTTATTAAAACGTTTTGGTTTGGATAGTATTAAGGAAAGTGATATACCCATGAGTACTACCTTCAAATTGGATGTTGATGAAACTGGGAAACCAGTTGATCAAACCTATTACAGAGGTATGATTGGGAGTCTACTTTATCTTACTACTTGTCGACCAGATATTATGTTTAGTGTGTGTATGTGTGCTAGATTTCAAGCTAATCCTAAAGAATCACACTTATTGGCTGTTAAAAGGATTTTTAAATATCTTAAGTATACTGTGAATTTATGTTTGTTTTATCCAAAAGGACAATCATTTGACCATACTAGTTATTCAGATGCTGACTTTGCTGGATGTAAGTTAGATAGGAAAATCACATCTGGAACATGTCATTTACTTGTAAATTCCCTAGTATCATGGTTTAGTAAGAAACAGAACTCAGTTGCATTGTCTACCGCTGAAGAAGAATACATTGCTACTGGTAGTTGCTGTGCACAGATTCTGTGGATGAAACACACTTTATTAGACTATGGATTTGTTTTTAAACAAGTTTCAATTAACTGTGAGAATACTAGTGCGATCAACATATCTAAGAATCCTGTGTCTCACTCTAGTACTAAGCAAATTGATATCAGACGTCACTTTCTAAGAGATCATTATCAGAAAGGTGATATTTCTCTAAAATTTATTAGTTCTGAACATCAATTAGCTGATATTTTTACAAAGCCTTTATGCTCTGAAAGAATGAATTTTGTTAAACAAGAATTGTGTATGATAGATATGTGAAACTGATCTATGAAACCGATCTGTGAAACTGATCTGTGAAACCGATCTGTGAAACTGATCTGTTAAACTGATCTGTGAAACCGATCTGTGAAACTGATCTGTGAAACTGATCTGTGAAACTTATCTGTGAAACCGATCTGTGAAACTGATCTGTGGAACTGATCTATGAAACCGATCTGTGAAACCGATCTGTGAAACCGATCTGTGGAACTGATCTGTGAAACCGACCAGTGAAACTGATCTGTGAAACTGATCTGTGAAACCGATTTGTGAAACTGATCTGTGAAACTGATATGTGAAACTGATCTGTGAAACCGATATTTCTTTATATTAATTTTTATTTTGAGATTAATTATCTTCTTTTATCTTTATTATGGGGACCCTAAATAGTGAAATAAATGATATGCGACTATTCCTATTCCCCAAACCATCAACCTTTCATTTCTTTCCCGCCAAACCTTATTTCCTCTCTTCTCCACCACTTCGAACCTTCGAACTCCTGATTTCCCCAGAATCGTCAAATGGCTAAGCAGAAGAGACCGAGCAAAGGATCAGAAAGTCATGTACCTTCAAAGCGTGCTCGAGGCGAGTCGAGTAGTACCACTCAAAGATCAGTAAATCCGAACCTGGAAAGTCGGATTATTTCTCTAGAAAAGGAAGTCAGCTCCGCCTGGCTTTTGACAAGTAATTCGCTGTTGTTACAAGTTTTAGATTCACAAGGATGGAAAAGATGGTTCTCAGATAACTCTCGTGTATACAACCCAAAGCTAGTGCATGAGTTTTATATAAATCTGCAAGTTACTTTAGACGGTGTCGAGGCTGCCAGAATGTCTTCTGTAGTGAAAGGAAAGAAAATATCTTTTTCGTCTATACAATGGGCTGAATGTTTGAATGTACCCTACGAGGGTCGGTATGAGGATTATGCTGGAAAAATTCCTCCAACCACTGAATATTTCTCTTATGAGTTAGCTTTAGAGATTTTGACTGGAAACAGAGAGTCAAGGAGAATAATAGCATCAGAGCTGGATGGTGAATGTAGACTTCTCTTTAGGTTTATTCAATACCAAATTTTCTCCTGGAAAGGAGATTTTCCTTCTGTTAGATACCAGGATGTTTTTCTACTATTTTTACTAAATACCCATGAGAAGATCAACTTGTGTATGTAAATAATGGTGCACATAGCTGGAATGGTGAAACCTTCTAAGAGAGCCACTGCCCTGTTCTATCCCAAAATGATCTCTGCTATGTTAAAAAATCTGGAATGTGTTGATGAAGCTGATGAGATAACTGAATCTGATAATGATTTTTGTATTACAAAAGAAATTTGTAAACGGATGAAAATAAACTGGAACCCATGGAAAAAATGTTGGGTTGCTGATGAGGACAAGCTGTATGAATCTTACAATCCCACTGATCATGGAAAGAGGCCGAAGGGTTTGAGAGACCCTGGTTTGAAATCAGATGAGGAGCCAATTTATTCTGATGATGAAGAAGAAGAAAATGTTGAAAGGAATAAAGACACTGAAGAGTCTAGTAAACAAGGGATGGAAGCAGCTGAAACAGAAGAAGGAAGTATGTCACCTCCTGATTATAGGAGTGATCCTGACACTGTGTGTCCTAAAAGAACAATAGACTTTGGATCTTCCAGTCCACCTTTACCCATACCTGAATCAGAACCAGTTCTTGATGATGAAGAAGCTAGTGACACTGAATTATCTGACAGTGACGTTTTTGTGAAGAATGGAAATGAAAATGATGATGATGATGGTGATGATAATGATGATGATGATGGTGATTATAATGATGATGATGATGATAACCAACTAGTGAATGGTCTTTCTATACCTCCAACAAAAACACATCAAACTATACCAGAAACAGATGACAATGGTAAGAGAGAATCTCTTGAAAACAGTGGAAAAGAAAGTTATGACAAACCGAAATATACTCTATGTGCTGCTGTCTGGGATGAATATCCTGGTTTTACTGTTTTGAGTTTAGAGTATTCTAAAGAAGAAGAAGAATAATCAGAATCTACTGTGGTTATGATGGAATGCCGACCAGTTGAGACAAGGTCTTCTCATGTTGTTGATGCTGCAGGTGCTCATCTACCTAGTTCTACTGTCTCTCAGTATGATTTTGAAAAGTTCAAAAGGGAGTTGCTTACTGCTGTGAGAGATACAATCAGAGAAGAGATTTCAATTGCTATTAAACCAGACCTGGCCAATACTGGTGAGTTTATTGACAGTCACATAGCCTCTCTAAATCAGATTCTGAAGGATCTACAATCTGGGTTAGTTTCTTTATCTAACAAATTTAGATCCACCATCTCTAGTATGATGGAGGTGTTGAGAAATATGATTGAACATCTTAAGAAGTCTGATCTGAGAAAATTGAAAGCTGAGATAACTCAGATAGTTTTTCAAGCTAGTATAACCAAAGTAACCAAGATCACTACTCGTGAGCTAGAGGCTCTAAGGAAAATTGTGCATGATGAATTGGCTGCCATTCGGAAAGTTCTTGATTTGGACTCGTTGAGGAAGATGAAGGAACACAGTGATAACATTCATAAGATGGTAACAGTATATTCAGTAGATGCCACTAAAGATTAGTGAGAGATCAAGGAAAAGGTTGATCACTACTTTTCAAAAATCTATACCAAGCATGAGATGACCGCAACTTTCAAAGTGTTAGCTGAAAATATAAGACTACCTCCAGTCACTCAAGCTTTCAAGACTCAAGTCCGATAGTTGCAAGATTTTACTCCAACCTTGGAACGGTTCATGGAAAATAAGGATGATTTTGAGAAGGCTATGCAGTACGGTGCAGAAGTTATTCATAATTTCATAAATCTTTTGAAGTCTTATCTGAATGCACAAGCCACTGCCATGGTGCTTCCTACTGCTGACCCTCTCAGTGCCTCTGATGTTGCTCCAAATCAGATCTATGTTGCTCAAGCTCTCTCTCAACTCCGACCAGTTCCTCAGAAATCTTCTCACCCAACTTCTACAGCTCCAAAGCACATCCCGGTGGCATCCTATTCTCCAACTTCTAGAGTCATCATACCACCGTTTCAAATTCGCCCGGTTAAACCTGCCTCCAAACCTTCCAACTTACCATAATTGATCCTAAAGACAAAGGCAAATCCCCTTTGTATCCCCAGAAATAGTTGTGTATCGTTTTTGATAGGGTGAACACTGTACTAATTGTATTTCAATGTTCTTTCTAAACTCTTTTCTATCTCTCTATTATTTGTGTTTACTTCCATTACTCTCATTTCTTTTTATTCTCACTAATGTCTTCTTTTCATCTCTTCTTTATCTGTTTTCCCTCATTTTTGATTATCCCAAAGGGGGAGAAATCTGTATCTTTATGGATCTATGGGAGATATAGGGGAAATGGGAGAAATCTGTATATCTTTGGATCTATGGGAGATATGGGGGAGATGGGAGAAATCTGTATATCTATGGATCTATGAGAGATATGGAGGAGGTGCATCTCTAAAGGGGGAGATTTATTTCTTTTTATGGAAATGCTTTCCTAAGTTTTTAGAGGCATAACTTCCGGGGGAGATTTATATCTTATTATTTGTTTATTATTATTATGCCTTATTATTGATGATATCTTATATTTATTAATGTCTAAGCTTTGTGATTGGCTAAGATTTGTGATTATCAAAAGGGGGGAGATTGTTGAGCCCTCTGGAAGATTGTTGAATTCTTCCTATGATTGCTATTTTAATAATCACAAATCATCAATTACTTAATCTGGTTGGATTTCTCATATACATAATCACAATCTCTTAGTGAATCTGTGTATATTGGTTGGATCATGTTTTATCTCTTTGTTATTGATTTTCATGTATTCTGGGAAGTCCTCTGGATCAAAGGACAACGGTCTCACCGATGCTGATCAAATGAGTCATCGAAGATGTCTCACCGATGCTGATCAAATGAGTCACCGAAGATGTCTCACCGATGCTGATCAAATGAGTCACCGAAGATGTCTCACTGATGCTGATCAAATGAGTCACCGAAGATGACACACCGATGCTGATCAAATGAGTCACTAGAGATGTCTCACCGATGCTGATCAAATGAGTCACCGATCATGACACACCGATGCTGATCATCTCATACACCGAAGATGTCTCACCGGTGCTGATCAAATGAGTCACCAAAGATTTCTCACCAACTGATGATGATGACCTACCGATCACTTGACACACTGATAGTCATAAACATCTGTTTGAATTTATTTATCTTTATTTAATCGAACCAACCATCATATTGGGAATATTTTAAATGCTCTATCATTTATTTAATGTGTGTTGTTGGTTGTCAGGAAACCGTACCTCATACCTGCAAAAAGAAATCATATCTTTTTCCGGAGCTCGTGTATTAAATAATAGCTTCTTTCAAGCTAAATAGGTGCACGCGTGTGTTGCAAGAAAAAGTGTTGAACACAAGGACGAATATGAAGAGTGCTGAACAGAGCATGAATGCAAAGCGACGACTGAACTTACATGAGGAACTCTTTCATCAATGCTATCTAATGAAGATCTTAGAACGAGAACATAAAACAAGAACTTCATCGACTACTTCTTCTCTATCTCTGAACAAGGAAGCCATGGAAACAGACGATACTCTGTTTTACAGACAAAAATCAGAAGAGGACTCAGAGCGAATTCTGATCAATAAAAGGAGTCTGGAACTGCACGACAATCACTAGAGCGATTTCTAAACACTAAATATTTTCTCTGTGATTTATCTTTTTTACATATTGAGCAGTGTGTGTTATATGCTATATTTTAAACACACACTGTCTCCTGTGCCTTAGTTGGAGGATTTTTAAATCCTCACTCAACTCTCTTACTTCTTTTATTTCCCACTAGGATAGTGGTAGAGGTCTTGGACCTGGACAGCTGGTTGCTATTGTTATCCCCGATCGAGGGTGTGGATCATCTTTTTATAAAAGCTTTTGAGAGGACTAAGTCTCGTCTTGAGACTGAACCTCTTGGTTATATCAGCTGTGCTATATATGTCAAAGTTATTATTTTATTCTGGTGCTAATTTCTTTAAAACCAAAACTATTTTAAAGTCACTTTGATAAATAAACTTGCAAGTGTTTATATTAGTTGTAAATCAGTAAGTTAGTTTCAAAAGTTAATCAAATCTTCTGATTTGATTAACTGGGAAATAATCAATCCCTCGAGAACCTAACAGAACCTTTACTTTGGTATAAATTCACTACAGTTTAATTTTGTATTTTAGCTGGGGGATTTTAAGACAAAGTTTTTAAAAACAGAAATTTTAATTGGAACTCAATTCACCCCTCCTCCCTCTTGAGTATCCACTCCGACCAACAATATCAATATGAAGTAAATGATGAAATAGAATAACAAATAGTGTGTCTGGTTGAAGAGTATATAGGTTTAGATGGGGATGGTGGAACCAATAATGTTTTTATAGAAGAAATATTATTTGAAGATGAAATTAATGATGAATCACTTATAGGTATTAAATTTCATCAACCAGTGGAGGTTTTTGTGAGGATAATGTGTTGGGATGTTTTTTTTATTTTCCCCCTCCAACTATAATATTTGAACCAAAATTTAATGGAAGGGAAGCAAGAGAAATTTATTTTTTGTATGTTATACAAGTTTTAATAGCTAAATAAGATTGGAGAGATTTCAGTTTGGTGGTTAATGAAGAAGAGAAATCACCCACCTCAGATTGGGGATGATTAGATGGAACTACATGACTAGTTGAAGTGAAATCTTAGCACCCACATGGGGGTTCATACCTAGGATCTTTTCCCTTCACTTTATTATTTATTTCCTTTCTTTCAATAAATTTTTTATTATTTTCTTTTTTCATGTTGTTTTCCAAATTGAAGTATCGAAGAGGCTAGGACTAAACTACTACTACTCAATAAAAACTAGCTTCTGTCTTTCCTCTTTTCTTGTTTTTTTTCATTTCATATCTTCTTTATTTTTACTTCATAATTTAATAAACTATAAAAAAATTAGAAATTGTAAAAAATAAGTGTCTACGGAGGAAAATCCTTTATTGATTTGGTTTTTTTTAATTTTAAAATATTATGTTAAAAAAACATGTTATCTAAAATGATTGTCAATATAATTTTTGAAACCCATGTCAATGAATGAACTAATTGATCCTTTGAAATAGAAAAGAAATGAATGCTAAGAAAGACATCATTTCAAGTTTAATATTTTAAAATTTTCATGAAGATACCTTTGATTTTTGAATCTCATGCCACATCTCACTATCTTTATCATTGAAATTACTCTCATGTGAGGCTTTTGAACCCCTTTTAGAATCTTATTTACATTTAACTATTTTATTGAGTAATACAATACATGTTTTCTTTAACCATTACATGATGTGTTTTTATCAAAACATGAGGTGTAATGTTCTTGTGGTTTAAATGATTGAGGCAATTTATCGGATTTCAAAAGATCATTTTTCATTATTATACTTTTTATTCTAGGATTCCTTGAACATTTAATCTTTGTAATCTCTTAGTATCCTTCTAGAACCTGTTACATTGTCCACTTTACAACCCGAATTTCCCATTCAAACATACTCTAGAAGTGAAAATGCATGATCTAGTTGAACCTAAGTGTGGGGGAAAGATGACTTGTGGTGTGGAAAATTATTTTGTGTTACTTTGGGTGGAGATTCAAATTTTGAAGAGATTTATGGTTGGTATAAATTTTTTTGAGGTTTTCCCATTTAGAGATTTCAAACGAAATAAATTTGTTCCCGTTTAGAGCTTTCAAAGGAAGAAAGATGGGACTATCCAGATCTTTCAAAAAAAGGTGAATTAAAATATCAATTATCCTAAATTTTAATGGAATGGGATATCAAATAGATTTTTAAATATTCTTAGATCTGATTTACATATAAGTGGAATAAAGAGGATAACATATTTCAGTGAAAAATTAGAATTCGACATTTTTTCTTCCAAAATAGAAAAAAACTTCTTATTCGACCTCATAATTTTTCACATTTGAAACCCACCAAAATTAATACACAAAACATCATTGAAAATTTCTCATTATATTTACATGTTTTTAGATCACGTTGGGTGGAGATATAGAAATTTCTCAATCCCATGGTGATTCTTTCATGAGTTTGGATGAGAAAAGCCTTGATGAAAATCCAAATTTGTGTTTTGAGAGAATATTTATATGAGGTAAGTGTGTTGTATGAATAAGAGGAGAAAATAAAAGGAAATTAATTAACTGAGATGAATTTTGGATTTTAAATATTCTTTTGTGAGCCATGATATTTTTTTTATTTGGTGATAAATTAGTGAACCTTATTAGTATGTATTTTGAAATTAACTTGATTTGATTTTGATGCCCACATGTTCATGAGTCCATGTTATAAGTGTGGCGGAATTCATAGATATAATATTTTCACTACTTCTAATTTATATTTTAATGATTTTAACCCCTCCAATTTATCATTTGAGATTAATTTCATTGTTTTTTTTTCATTTTTTAGATTATTTTGAGATTGAAATTGAAAATTAAAAAATTATGAAATTTTAACTATTTTCAATAGATTTAGTAATTTAGGTATATATTTTTCTATATTTATCTAAATCGACTGATTAGTTTTTTAGTCTCCCAATTTTGACGAGATTCATCTTTTTTAACTGGGAAATGTATTGATTTGGCCTTCTAAAGGCTTAAAAATATCTGTCTTTGTGGAAAGATTATATGGCCTGTAGAATGGACCGCAACTCAGTAAATTAGGTATAATTTATGATATACATTTTCAAAAGAAATGATTCAATATGGAGATGAAATATTTCTTAAATCATAATGTCTATTTTGATATTAAAAGAAAAATTCGCTCATTATATCAGTCTTTGAGTGAGTAAAACTAAAGGAAGATGAATGATCTATCCAGGTAGACACAATTTCCTTTTATAATAAATACATAACTTTTTGACCACATGTATAAAGAATATAAAAATTATACAGTTTAAATAGTATTGAATTACTTACAAATCATAGAAGATTATAGTTGGATATTCAATTGGAATGATTCCAAAAATATATCCAACATTCATAGGGAGGATTCTATAAAGAATATTTTTGACCCTCCTTTCTTTATATTTTCTTTTCCTCTTCATTTTAAGGGATTTTTGGATTGAAGTAGGTTTTTGTTCTAGTGAATACATTATTGAGGAATTGGAGTTACATTGAAGATAATCCAGAAATGAAGGTCTAGAATCCATGTGGAGGTTATAAATGGAGATATGAGAACATATCCCCTTTTGAGTGTATTATTTTCTTTGTTTTCCATTGTATTTATCTAGAAAAAGTTTTTCATGAATAAAGAGTGTCATTTAATTTATTGAATTCAATTTATTATAAATTAATCTAGATTTTTTTTAAATTATAAAAGTAAATTTTATTATTATCATTGTTTAAATTTCATTCGATGAGATATCCCCATTGAGAACAATTAGTGTAATTTGATTTGGATGTTTGGGGGTCTTCGGGTAATCATATCACATTAATAAGAGGATCAACACCCATTTTTAATGTCTAAATATGGTGTATAATTAATTTTTCTATATTCATTTAGGGATTGTGTAATTAAATGAGAACTAAAATTGGAAAATTCATTTAGACAATGGCAAAGGGAGTTTCCGAAGATTAATTTTTGTCCACCACTACCGTCTTTAGCTTGTTATTTTTAGTTCTGTTTTCTTATGATTTCAAATATCTAACAGTATCTTTAGTTGTAATATTATTTTCTATAATTTAACATTTTTGAAATCTTTTATAAAGCCCCAATTAGTGTTTTAACATTAAAAAAACAAATTAACATTGTGATTGTTTGACAATATGGCATGAATCCTCTTCATGATAAAACCTCGTGGTCACCACTATGATAAATTTTAAAGCTTAAAATATTTTCTAAAGTTTTACAAAAAACCCCATCATAAAAAATGTTTCATATAGTAAAATTTCTCAATAGATAAATCTAGTATTCAATAAAATTTTTGTTTTTGAAAATCATTCTCTTATAATTATCTATATATTATAACTGAATTATACCCTCCGTTGATTATTCATGTCCAAATAATTAGTATAACACCCCAAGATTCCATAGTACACTTCTCTTTGAATAATACAATAGCGTGTGTTGTACGCAACATCGAGTTCTAACACACCACAAACAATCAAACTAGCCGTTATGAATAGTAATACCGACTTTTTGATATTTTATAAATTTTATCCTTCAAAATGGACTTCATTTTTGGATTCAGAATATCGAAATTATCACAGGGTGAATTTTTGGTATTTTTCTGAATTTTTTTAATTTTTGATGAATAGTGAAAGACACTGAGTTATAGTTTAAAACTGAATTTTTATTTAAATAAATTTTTATTTTATTTATATTTATTTTAGGTAAAAAGAGATACATAATACCTCTATAAGTTCAATTTAATACATTGATGTCATTTAATAATAATATTTGATATATAAAAACATTATTGAACTTGTTACAGTCTTTTACCCACCTCATAGAAGCATTTTCAAATTTACATAAAACATAATTTTACCTCTTCTGTGAGTTGAATTTAAAAAATATGATAGAAACAGTTGATATCAGTTAGTAAAATGTGCTTTAATAAGATGAAAATAATTTTTGGTGAATAAAAACTTTTTACTTTTATTTACAACGGTTAAAAGTAAATAGAGTAATTAAGGGTAAAAATGATATTATTATTACCCTAACACATGTCCTAATTTTATTGGATAAGTTAAATTCGACCATAAACAACTTTAGTAAAAAAATATAATCCTTTAGGTCCACTTTGATTAGATTAGGACATTTATTATTATTTAATTCAAAGATGAGTTAAATGTGTTAAAATCAAAGTTTAATAACTAAAACATTTTTAATATATGGGAATACATAAGATAAATTAGTCTATAAATATTTATTATAAAGATAAAATTATTTCCTACATAATGGTATTTAATTTTTAGACATTAAATTATTTAATTTATTTATGACACATTGATGATGCAGTGATTACCTTATTAATAAAATATTAAAATAATTGATATTATAAATACCCAAATAAAAGTAATTTGAGACTTTTTATGAATTAAACTAATTTTATTGGTTAATATGAAATGTTAGGGTTGATTAAATTATTTTTATTAATGTAATAATGCTGTTATGAATTTAGCAAAAAAAATACCAAATAGTGTCAAAATTGACATAAAAGAGTTTTTAAAACAAATATTATATTATTAATTGGTATTATATTCCTAAAAATCTAAGGATCAGAAAAAGGGATTAAATAATATTATATATGTCATTTATGAACCACTTGGGATTAGTTTGGATGTTTATATTAAGTTTATTAACCATAGAATATAAAAAAACAAAGAGACACAGTAAATGTCAAACTACTTACCTAAGAGTTAAATCTAAATGATAAGGTTAATATAGTGACCCAAACCTGTCTAAAAATTATTGGTTGAGTGTATTTAGAACCATCCCCACCATAGAATTTAAATAATTCATTTTGGATCCATTAAAAACCGATCATGATCTTATTATAAAATAACATTTCAATCTTTTCCTAAGGTTCCCCTCGCCCCTCATATAAAAGCGCACTTCCCCTTATCTCAAATTCACACCTTCAAAGCCATTTGACTCAGCCAAAACCTGCCCAAATATCCTCTCCACTATCCTACATTCATACCATAGACCTTATAGTGATCATAAATCCAACCTAAGGATCCATTTTTATCAAATCAAAAAAGAAGAACCCGAAGAAGAGGTAAATATCTCATCACATCATTCAAGTTATTTTCTTCTTCCAATTACTCTTTCTTTGTTGATTCCATTATAAAATGATAAATCCATTATCTTCTATATAGTGTGATGTTATTATAAAAATCTTACAACCATATTCATTATGTTATCCTTCTTATGAATAACATGTCCCCATACGTGCGTACGTACGACTTACCGTCTCAACGTCATGATGTAGTTGTTATTTAATACATTATTATTGGGATGAGTATAATAGTATATAATTGATGTCAATAATAGATATAACATGTTAATGATTATGTATATATTATATACAATCCATTTACTTGTGATTTTAATTACAAAATAATGATATTGTCTCTCGTGCGTACGTACGGATTACTGTCTCCACGAACGCGATGAGTTTCATTCCCCATCGTAATCATTCATGAATAATTTTCATGTAATTATTAAAAATAATATTTCAAGAATGTAATATCATTATGAATATGAATCAAATATAACCTATCTATTACAATCATGACTTACGTAACTAATCATATAAAGGAAAACAAATCAGTTTACAACCGAAATGATGAGACTACTAAAATGTCATTAAAAAATCAATATTGGAAGATTATATATGATATAATATTAATGTATATGGTTCTTGTATAATTTAATAACCATTATTACTCAATTATACAGGAGTTTGACTTTCCCTCGACTAAGGAACAGTACAAGGTAGGGGTTAATTTTACAATCTCTTTATTATCTGAGGTTTTTTTACGTAAGAATTTACTGGAACCATTTTATCATCCACATACATGTTTCTTAAAAATGTATTCCAAAATAGTTGTACTATTTACTATACTATGGGTTAAAGTAATTTATACCCTTGTTTAAAATTTTATAAAAAGGGTCAAAAGGAATCTTTCCATCGTTTTCTAAACAAGGTTCTTTATGTCCTTTTTGACAAAATTAAGGTATGAATGTTTTTTTAACTTATACGGCAGGTGCAGCTATTTTCTACCATTATAACATTGTCTAAGCTTCCATTACAAGATTATAAGAATATTTTCAAAATAAATTCTTTCTTTTATAATTATATAACATTAAAATTATTTCAAAATAAAAATATATTTTTCTCAAAAAAAAGTTTTCATTTCATCTATGTCAACATCCTTTGATGTATTTTATGTTTATTTGAAGTTGATTCATTTTGATACAAAAAATCCATATTGAATTGCTGGTTTTGTGATGTTTTTGACTATGGATGTGTTATTTTTACACCATTCATGGTTTATCGATAAAGTATTTCCATTTATTATGATAGTTTTAATATGAATGTTTATGTTATGTTTAAACTTTTTCATATGAAGAATGCATTGGACTTAGTAAGTGATGGGTGGATCATGCTATGGCTCCTCGATTCATTGGTAGATCTCATGAGAAAAAATAGTGTCTTGACAGAAGGTCTTGAAAAAATCTTATTTGTAGTCTTGGCACAAGGCCTTGACTATGTGGTTATGAAGTCTGGAATTATGCATTCCATCATTATGAAAGTGGCTATTGATATTGCATCTGATTATTCGACTAGTATAATATCAATCTATGTAAGTATATGGAATTAGTTTTATTTATATTTTATATATTATGATGACGTTTATGTTGAAAATGACTTTGTTTTAGATTTATACATTGCCTTAAATTTTTATGCTAATTTATGAATGTTTCTGCTATATTGTTATCCTTACTGAGCATCTGACCTCACCCCTTTCTATGTTTTATTTTTACCAGGATGCGAAAAAGTATATTATGACTGAACTGTAGGGATAGTCTATGGGATCTCATTTCTGTCTATGGAAACACTGTTTTTGTAGTTTTCCATTTTATGATGTAATGTAAACCTTATGAATGTATCTAGTACTTCTAAGGATACTAAACTAGTCATTACTTCAAGACTTGATCTTTTGTGATCATGGAAATGATATGTAATAATGTACCGACTCTGAAATTCTTGGGTCGGGGCATTACAGTTGGTATCATAAGAAGATTAGTACAAACCGTGGAAGATAGATTTAGAAAAACTCTGATTAGATCACATTATCCTAAGATAGACCTTGAGGATTAGTATATAAGAACTTCCTAGAATTTTGGTATTGTAGAGATTTTGTGAGTTTTACAAAGCAATAAATCCCAATCTAGATACAAGTAGGTAGAGGCGGCTCTAACACAGGTGTACCTAGGGGTAAATCCCAAAAACACCGATTTGAGCTATACTCAAACGGGAACTAGTGCACGACAATGGGCATTGCTTCACTCTTAGTTACGACACTCCCGTGGGATATTCTTAGGATAATCCACATTTTATTTACAAAACAATATTAAGGATTTATGAGTATATACCTCCTCAAAGAAAACATTTTTTTATTATTATAGATCATATCTATAAAATGTACAATTTATGTTAAGTATGTTATAAGTTTGGAGTTATGTATTGTGATTGATAAACTAATCTAGTGTATGCCATTATTTAGAAATGGCTCCTAGTGTAAGGAATAGAAACATTATCAATGCACGCACTCCATGTAGGGATTTCCCTCCTGCTCAAGATAATTATAGTGGAGCTGGTGATACAACTAGTTCTGATCTACTTATCACCATACTGACACAACTCACTCACGTTATGAATAATAACCTTACCTGTGTAGAGAACCCTGATCTGCATTGTGGAATATACATGTTAGATTGCTTCATGAGGCAACAACCATTAACATTAAATGGGGGTACAAATCCATTAGTAGTTGAGAAATAAATATATTCCTTAGAGAAAATATTCCACACCTTGGGGAGTAGTGAAATGGAAAAAGTTTTTATAGTAATTTATTACCTCACAGGAGATGTAGATCAATGGTGGTCATCGATTAAAAAAACAAAGGTAGATGATGAATTTTTAAATATGTAATGAAGGGTGTTAAAAGAAATTTTATTAGAAAAATAATTTTATTGTGACCATCGAGCAGATATGGAAAGGCAATTTTTGGGTGTGAGGGAAAAAGAGGATGAGACTGTCGCAAAGTATGAGGATAACATTACAAGGCTAGCAAGGCTTGCAAAAGATTGTATACGAAACCCAAGGAGTAAGATTGATTGATTCTTTTATAGGTTAAAACAATTTTTATGGTAAGAATTGGTCACACAATCCTTCTTGTCATACAACGATATTGTCTCATGTGATATCAAGAAAGAAAAATAATTCTCTAAGTCTTACGACTTTAAAACAAAGTATGAGAAGAAGAGATCTGCTGAAAACTCTGGAAATTGGAATAAGGGGAAGAAAGGAAAAGTTGAATATTCATCCAGTAGTAAATGTTAGAAGAAACACCCTAGTACTTATCTGAAGGGAATTTGAGTCTGTTACGGGTGTGGTGAAAAAGGACACCAAGCTCGTGATTGAAAGGGGAAAAAAGAGGATGTTAATGTTGAATGCTAAAATTGTAGATAAAGGATACATTATTCAAAAGAATTTTATATGCATTAGGTAAATTTACCTCATAAAAGGAAAAAGGATAAATGTCAAGCTTATGCTATTACTACTACTAAGGTTGATGATCCAAAAGACATAGTGGTAGGTAATTTAATGGTTTACTCATGATTAGCCAATGATTTATTTGATTTTGGATCATCGCATTGTTTTATATCTTCCCATTTTTCAATGAAAGTTAGAAATTTTCAATTTTACATAACAAGTTAGTTTTCAATAAAAACACATAATTAATGTTTCATTGCAACAAAGTTTTGTGAATCAATCCCCATTAAGGCATATAATCGTTATTTATGTACTGATCTCATCATCATAACCATGATTTAATTTGATATAATTCTCTATATGGATCGAATTTCAGACCATGATTTGAAGATTTATTATATGAAGAAGAATGTTACAATTTTTTATGATGATGATAAAGAAAACCTTATCTTTAAAGTAGAAACGTCACCACCAAATTCTTATCTAGATCCACCCACAATAGCTTAATTAAATTCAATTATTGGGGAGGAAGAGAATGAAATAACTGTGGGTGAGGAATATAATGTTCAAATAGAGGATGTACATATTGTGCAAGAATATGTTGATGTGTTTCCATAAGATTTCCTAGACAACCTCTAGAATGAGAAATTGAGTTTTCCATTGACTTAATTTCTGGTTCAAGGCCCATATTGAAGACCCCTTATAGAATGGACACTGTGGAATTAGTGTAACTAAAGAAACAACTAGAGGAATTGAGTAATAAGGTATTCATTCTCCCTATTGTTTCTCTATGGGGAGCCCCTATTCTTTTTATTAATAAGAAAGATGGACCTATGAGGTTGTACATTGACTACAGGGAGATCAATGATATAAAAATAAAGAACAAATATCCCTTACCACACATTGAAGATTTATTCGACCAACTTCATTGAGGTCAATACATTTCAAAGATTGAACTTCGACCTGGATATCATCAGTTATGTGTGAATAAGGAAGATATTCTAAAAATAGCTTTTCAAATGAGGTACGGGCATTAAGAGTTTACAGTAATGCCTTTTTAATTGACTAATTCACCCTTTGTCTTCATGGATCTAATGAATTGAGTTTTCAAGGAATATCTTGTTGACATTGTAGTGGTATTTATTGATGATATTTTGGTATAATATAAAATCTATGAAGATAATGAAAATAAATTGTGCATTATTCTAAAGACTCTTAAAAGACATAGATTATATTGGAATGTAAAGACCTGTAAAATTTAAGGGAAATTTTTTCCTAATTTTCTTTGGAAATTTACAAGAACGCGGTTTTAGACGGCACTTGATTTTGAGGCCCGGAGTGCCCGGAATTTCTATCCGAAGTTTATCTCGGGTACCTTCAGTAAACGAACGAGCGGGAATTTCTAACTTTTGAACCGGTTCCCAGAATCGAATTCCAAGGGCACCGATGGAACCGCAACGCCGATAATTGCTTAGGAACTCCTGTTCTGGAGTTGCGTTATCACGGGTGTGGATGATAAAAATTGTGGAAGTTAATTTATTTTTATTCTACAATTTTTATTTTTCCTTTTTGTGTTTAAAGGCTATGGGTGGAAGTTGGGAAACTACACAACCTCCCTTGGGAGGTTATGAGGGTGGTGGGGCCCACACGAACCCCACCCATTCATATTCTTCAACTCCTCTCAACTCACCACAAATTAATATAACTTGTGTAATTTAATGAGGTGAGTTAAGTGTGGTTAATTGAATTTCAAACTCTTGAAATTCAAAAGGTTAAGTTGTGTTAATAAATTAAGACTTGGGGTTATTTTGTTAATGTTAGAGTTTATGCCACGTTGAGAGGATTTGGGAAGCGTGAAGATCTTCTTCATCTCCAACGAAGAACATCTTCGATGAAGAACGTGAAGAACACCTCAGACTCCGACGAAGAACATCTCCGCCGAAGAATGCGGAGAACATTTCCAAAGACGTTTCCTCTTTGGATGCACCTCGACGACAACAGAATCGACGTTCGTTTTCTGTGACGCCCGACCTCCGCGACGCTCATTTTCCGCAGCTCGTTGATGAGCACCATTCTTGAAACCAAGGTAGGTGATTGTAATTAATTATTTTGTTTGTGTTTACATCCCTGAATTTCTTCGTGAAATTTTAACCAACTGCTATCGATTAACGTGAGGGGGGGGGGGACCGCACAAACACGGCCGACCCACCTCATTATTATTCTTGTTGGATGCTTTCGGTTCGATATGGAAGTGGCGCGGTGCCGTCGCACCGCGCAGGTTTATTTGGCAAGAAATACACGGCGCCGTCGCGCCGCACCGCGAATTTAATACAAGGACGCGACGCTATCATGCCGCGTCGGAGACACCCGAAAATACCGCGGCCGGTACCGGGGCCGCGGCGGAGGGGCGCGGCGCTGACGCGCCGCGCCGGACGACAATGGTCGTGGCCGGTTCTGGGCCGCGGTGGAGTAAGGTGATCGGCGGCCGGACCGGGCCACCGGCGTCGGAGCTGGAAGGGGACCAGATATCGCCAGTCCCGTTGAGCAGGAACCGGCCGGCCAGGTTGGGCCGGCCGGACATCAATGCGGCCCTAATTAAGGGGCCGCGGTTACAGAAAACCGGGGGGGGGGGGGGGTCGCCGGACCGGGCCGGTCCAACACGGACCTGGGGCAGGTCGACCCGGTTCAGACCGCCCGGGGGGTCTCGGGCCGGGTCGGTCCGGGCCCGAAACCCCCATTTTTGGACCATCTTTGGTCTTTTGCCCATAATGTGGGCTATGGACCTTCGATCGACGCACCGTCAGTTGCGATGCAATCCTTGAATCGAGACGGTCGTTTCAGTATATCGCACTCAAGGTTTTGGAATACTTTGAGTTCGGCCGAGTTGGTTTGTACACGAAACCAACCGGGCCCTCGGAGCGGAAACGCTCATATCTTTAGATTCGAACATCTGATTGACGTGACGTTGACTTTGTTGAATTCCTCTAAGTGATATGGATCATTTGGCTTACTCCGCCCGTGGTTTGGATGTTGGTGGAGTACGGTCGGGTTGGTTTTGCCTTAAAAACCAACCGGGCCCCTGGGACGAAAAAGTCAATAACTCTCAGACCGGGCGTCCGATTGACGCACCGTCTGCGACGTTGAGTTCTTGTTGACGATACAGATTTTTTGGATAAATCAACTCTGGACTATGTGTCAGTTGATGTATCATACTCTCGGCTCGTGGAGCGGACCCTCCCGAATGGGCTTGCTGTGTGTGGGAACCCTAGAGCTGGCTGCGACTGCTACTGTGACGACGACGACTGTACAAAGATCCTAAGTGGATTCGACGACGACGACTATAACACGTAGCAATCCTATGTGGATCAGTGCTACCGATCCTGTGTGGGTCCGATCCTGTGTGGGTCTTTGCGGGGGTTAGTTTCATACCGATCTTATGTGGGGCTTTGCGGGTGTTAGTACCTATCTATCCTTTGTGGGTCCGATGACTTAGATGGATCAGTGATCATCTCTATCGTATTCGAAGAAGTATACATGTGTGAGCTGAATCCTGTTTTCTTTCCTGTGTGGATTGTGTTGTTCTATCCTGTGTGGATTACATTTTTCTTTCCTGTTTGGAATACGTATACTTTCCTGTGTGGACTGGGTTGTACTTGGGCTTGGAGGTTGGAGCATTTTGGAATTGATGACTTAGGTATATGTATGGGCATATACCTAAGCAGTGTCGGTTGTTACTTCGTGATTGTATCATTTCTTTGTGGTTTATCCTTTGTGGATTTTGGGAGACCTTCGGGGGTCTCGGGGTCCCTACTGAGTAGCTTATACTCACCCTACACGGGCTATGCCCGCACTACGTTGTGTTGGTTGCAGACGACGGACATAGTTGATCGTGGTTGAGGCTTGCAGAGCAGGACGGTACCTGGAGGTGGACCACTGGGAGGGACATACATGGAGCGGACGACGGAACCCGAGGAGCAGTGGAGCTATCTGTACCCACCCTTCAGGTGGGATTTCCAGTGGACAGCTCGGCGTTGTGGCTTTACTTTATAGTTGTTGTTTTCCCTTTCGAGTTGTACTTTACTTTTAGTTTGGGATTGTATACTGGCCCATTTACTTTTTCCGCACTTACTCTTGTACCAGCTTTTACATAGTGTTCACTTCTACTGCTTGTTTACTCTATGGTGTTTGTTTACTTTTCAAAGGCAATGCCTTCCCTTTTTACTGGGATTTACGCGTTGGTGCTAGTCGCCAACCCCTGGCCTATGGAAGGCGGGCTTGGGGAAGTCACATCATGGGCCCCGAGGACGGGTCGTGACAAATTGGTATCAGAAGAGTTTGGTTCTACCACCACACTTTGGACTCTGATATTTTTCTATGTGAAGCAATAGTGTTTAGCGTATTGAGTGTGGTTATCAGTCCAGGGAGTCCAGTGTCGGTGCGTCGACCGACATATCTGTACACCAGGACATTGACTTCTGATTTCCGACTTAATACCCGAAAACATTGATTGCATGTGGGTTTTATGTTTTCTTTATGATTACTTTGTACCAGCTCACCAGGTATACTGTTCTGACCCTGGCGCACCTGTTTCCTTTTCAGAATGGCCCCACGACGACAGCCATCTAGGGTTCTGAGAGTCGAGCGTGACGACAACCCACCGAGCGACAAGGCCTCGGTGAAGGGCCCTTTGTCAGCAGTGGCACCAGAGGTAGCCTTACCCGCCGAGCCACCGATGCTTCCAGCCCCAGCTGCTGACGATGCACGTTGCCTTAGTGCACTGCATGAGTTCCACCACCAGCGACTGCCCAAGTTCCGCGGGGATACGGACCCCCAGGAAGCCGAGGACTGGATGGAGGCAGTGGTACGAGTTTTTCGGTTAGTGAGGACACCAGCAGACCTCATGGTTATCCTCGCAGCGAGCCTACTGCATGCAGCAGCGGGCCGATGGTGGAGCTTGATGCTCCAGGTGCACGATGAGGCATCTCTACTCTGGATAGACTTTGAGAGCCTCTTCCTCTCAAAGTTTTTCCCCACCACCCTCTGTGCGGTGCGCATCCAGGAGTTTCTTCAACTGCGGTAGGGTAGCATGACAGTCGCCCAGTACTCGGTGAGATTTACCGATCTATCACGCTACTCTACAGACATGGTACGCGACCCTATTCTTCTGGGCCCATACCTTTGAGTAGGGATTGAGACACGAGATCATGTCATCGCTGATCTCCCTCATCATTCCGACTCAGACAGGAGTACTGGAGAGGGCCCTTTTGATCAAGAGTTTTCTTGCTGAGTCTACACCACCGCTGAGACCCACCATAGGGCGGAACGTAGCAGAGTCTTCTGCAGCAGGCAGTCGACCGCTGACACATGGGTCCAGGCAGACCAGACCCTCAGGAAGACGACATCAGGACACTAGCTCAGCAGTGCGGGGCACACAGCATGGATCCAGTCTTTCGAGAGGCAGGCAATGCTACTCATGCGGCGGGCAGGACCACATGGCTCGTGACTGCCCGACCAGCCGTGCCGAGGAGCAGAAGATGGTTGACGGACCACCGAGGCAGAGGCAGAGGGTCGACCGTGGCGGTCCGCAGGGAGGAGGCGGACGAGGCAGAGGAGATGGCCGAGCAGCAGGTGGTGGGAGACGCTTTAAGGCTCTACCACCACCACCAGCAGGAGGTCCACCCTGGCCACAGGGAGCTGGCGGGCAGAGACAGTCACAACTCTAGGCAGTAGAGGCCTACGACCACGGTGCGCCCGAGATGATTCGAGGTACAATCTATGTCTATTCCACCCTTGCTGCAGTTCTTATAGACATATGATCGATTCATTCTTTCATAGCCGCTGCCCTTGTTCGGAGCTCGGAGATTCCGACAGAGCCGTTGGCTCAATCCTTACGGCTAGAGACTCCTACGGGAGAAGACTCGACGATTACGCACTGGTTCCGGCAGTGTGAGCTTACTCTAGGAGGTGAGATCTTCGGCTGGAATCTTTTTTTAGCAACGTCGAGGCTTTACGACATCATCATGGGCATGGATTGGTTGTCTACATTCCATGGACAGATTGACTGTATTTGGCGCAGGGTGCAATGTGTATGCACCGACGGGAGCAAGTTCACCTTCACCGGCGAGAAGGGAGCCTTCGCAGCACAGCATGGACTTCCATAGAGGAGAGGACAACCCATCACTCATCGGTTGGCTAGCCTTATCCTAGGATCTGTTAATGTGCAGAGTCCTAGTTTTCCTGCAGTGGTGGATTAGTTTGCGGACGTTTTCCCCGATGATGTTCCAGGGCTACCTCGTCGTAGAGAGGTAGACTTTTATATTGACTTGTACCCTGGGACAACCCTGATATCGACTCCACCGTATTGGATGGCCCCCGATGAGCTTCGAGAGCTACGGGTACAGTTGGAGGACTTGCAGGGCAAGGGGTTAATCCGACCCAGTGTTTCACCCTGGGCTTCACCGGTTTTGATCGCCAAGAAGGCAGACGAAAGCTTGTGAATTTGTGTCGACTATCGTCGCCTGAAACAGGTGACAGTGAGGAACAACTATCCGCTACGGAGGATTGATGACCTCTTCGATCAGCTCAAGGGAGCACGGTGGTTCTCGATGATAGACCTCAGGTCAGGCTATCATCAACTCAGAGTTCGAGACGAGGACATACAGAAGACGTCCTTCAGATGTCGGTATGGCCACTATGAGTTATTGGTTATGCCATTCGGCGTATCCAATGCTCCATCAATGTTCATGGCCCTCATAAACAGGATCTTTCAGCCATACCTCGATCGATTTGTCGTGGTCTTCATCGAAGAAATTTTGATTTACTCGACGACTGAGGAGGATCACACCTACCACTTGCAGGTTGTACTAGACACACTCCGAGAGCACCATCTTTATGGTAATCTCTCGAAGTGTCATTTCTGGATACGTGAGGTACACTTCTTGGGACACGTCATCTCTGAGGCGGTAGTTGTAGTGGATCCTGTGAAGATCGAGGCAGTGCTAGCTTGGGAGCCACCCAAGAGCGTGACAGAGGTGCGGAGTATCTTGGGACTAGATGGATAATACCAGATATTTTTGACAGACTTCTGCAGAGTTGCGGCACCACTATCAGCTTTTAAGAAGAAGGGAAAACCCTTCGTGTGGTCAGAAAGATGTCAGCAGAGCTTCCAGGAGATCAGATAGAGATTGACCAGCGCACCTATCTTGAGGTTGCCTGAGGAGGGAGTAGGGTATGTAGTCTACTGCGATGCATCAGGGATCAGACTCGGTTGTGTCCTCATGTAAGAGCGGGCAGTGATCGCCTATGGATCACGTCAGTTGAGGCCGCATGAGCAGAACTATGCTACCCATGCCCTGGAGTTAGCAGTAGTGGTATTCGCTCTGAAGACATGGCGACACTATCTGATGGGCGAGTGCTTTACAGTCTTTTCTGACCATCAGAGTCTCAGATACATCTTCTCTCAGAAGAACTTGAATCTGAGATAGCGGCGATGGCTCGAGTTCCTCCAGGACTATGACTTTGAGATAGTCTATACTCCTGGGAGAGGAAAAGTCGTAGCCGATGCTCTCAACAGGAGGACGGGCATTCAGCTATTTGAGGAGGCGACAGAGCAGCTAGCCGCTTTGCAGATATCCTTTACGGATAGAGATGGCGCAGCCTTCCTTCAGTCTCTCACAGTCTCTCCTCCACTACTACATCAGGTCAGAGAGGCACAGCGTGGGGACGTTGACTGTGAGACGCAGCGTGCACAGATATCCTCAGGACAGGCACCTGATGGGTTCTCCTTTGGAGCAGAGCACGACGTCCTTTTCAGAGGACGTACCTTGGTACCAGTTGCTTTACGAGAGGAGGTGCTGAGAGAGTTTCACACTTCTCCTTTGGCGGTACATCTTGGAGTGGCGATGATGTACAAGGATCTCAGATGACAGCACTGGTGGCCGGGCATGAAGAAGGATGTGGCAGAGTTCGTTTCTCGATGTCTCACCTTCTAGTAGGTGAAGGCTGAGCACCAGGTACCAGCATGATTGGTACAACCCTTGGAGGTTTTGGAGTGGAAGTGGGATGGAATATCTATGGACTTCGTGACTGGACTTCCACGCACTTCCAGAGGTCACGACTCCATTTGGGTGATTGTCTACCGACTCACCAAGTCGGCTCACTTATTACCCATCAGAGATCAGGGCTCAGTGGAGAGCTTGGGACGACTTTACGTTTAGGAGATTGTACGGCTTCACGGTGTTCCATATTCTATCATCTCCGATCGAGATGCTCGCTTTACTTCCCCGTTATGGAAGAGATTGTAGGAGAAGTTCAGGACGCAGCTACGTCTTAGCACAACCTTTCACCCTCAGACAGATGGTCAGACGGAGAGGACCATTCAGACTCTCGAGGACATGCTCCGCGCATGCGTCCTCGACTTTGGTCGCAGCTGGGAGGACCACCTACCCTTGGTGGAGTTCACGTACAACAACAGCTACCACTCCACCATCGGGATGGAACCATACGAGGCATTGTACGACTGACCTTGTAGATCTCCTTTGTACTGGAAAGACCCTAGGGATTCAGCACTTGTGGGACTGGAGATGGTCTAGGCCACGACAGAGAAGGTCCAGGTCATCCAGGAGTGGATGAGGACAGCTAAGAGCCGGTAGAAGTCTTATGCTGACAGGAGGCGGAGGCCACTAGAGTTCGAGGATGGCGACCACGTATTTTTGCGTGTCTTAGAGCGCCCAGTGCGCGGGTCACCGGGTCGGGCCGCGCCAGGCTGGGCCGACCCGGTTCGGACCGACCGAGGGGTCTCGGGCCGGGTCGAGCCGGGCCCGAAACCCCCGTTTCAGACCGTCTTCGGTCTTTTTCCCATAACATGGGCTACGGACCTCCGATCGATGCACCTTCAGTTGTGATGCGATCCTTGAATCGAGGCGGTCGTTTTGGTATATCGCACTCAAGGTTTCGGAATACTTTGAGTTCGGCTGGGTTGGTTCGTACATGAAACTAACCAGGCCCTCGAAGCGGAAACACTCATATCTTGAGCTTCGGACCTTCGATTGATGTGCCGTCAACTTTGTTGAATTCCTCTAAGTGAGACGGATCTTTTGGATTACCCCGACCGAGGTTTGGATGCAGGTGGAGTACGGTCGGGTTGGTTTTTCCTTAAAAACCAACCGGGGCCCTCGGACGAAAAAGCCAATAACTCTCAGACCGGGCGTCTGATTGATGCGGCGTCTTCGACGTTGAGTTCCTGTTGACGATACAGAACATTTGGATACATTAACTCTAGACTATGTGTTAGTTGATGTATCAGCCTCTCGGCTCGTGGAGCGGACCCTCCCGAATGAGCTTGTTGTGTGCGGTAACCCTAAAGCTGGCTGCGACTGCTACTGTGACGACGACGACTGTACAGAGATCCCCAGTGGATTCGACAATGACGACTACAACACTCAGCGATCCTATGTGGATCAGTGCTACCGATCATGTGTGGGTCTGATCCTGTGTGGGTCAGCGCTCAGTGGTTCTGTGTGAGGCAGCGCCTACAAATCCTGTGTGGGTCCGATCCTGTGTGGGTCTTTGCGGGGGTTAGTTTCCTACCGATCCTGTGTGGGTCTTTGCGGGGGTTAGTACATATCGATACTTTGTGGGTCCGATGAATTAGATGGATCAAAGATCATCTCTTTCATCTTCAAAGAAGTATACCTGTGTGAGCTGAATCTTGTTTGCTTTCCTGTGTGGATTGTGTTGTGCTATCCTGTGTGGATTACGTTTTTCTTTCCTGTGTGTAAAACGTATACTTTCCTGTGTGGACTGGGTTGTACTTGGGCTCGGAGGTTGGAGCATTTTGGAATTGATGACTTAGGAATATGTATGGGCATATACCTAAGCAGTGTCGGTTGTTACTTTGTGATTGTATCTTTCCTTTGTGGTTTATCCTTTGTGGATTTTGGGAGACCTTCAGGGGTCTCGGGGTCCCTACTGAGTAGCTTATACTCACCCCTGCACGTGTTATGCCCACACTACATTGTGTTGGTTGCAGACGACGGATAGCGTTTATCGTGGTTGAGGCTTGCAAAGCAGGACGGTACCTAGAGGTTGACCACTGGGCGTGACATACTCGGAGCGGACGGCGGAACCCGAGGAGCAGTGGAGCTATCTGTACCCACCCTTCAGGTGGGATTTCCAGTGGACAGCTCGGCGTTGCGGCTTTACTTTAAAGTTGACGTTTTCCCTTTCGAGTTGTACTTTACTTTCAGTTTGTGTTTGTATACTGGCCCAATTACTTTTTCAACACTTACTCTTGTACCATCTTTTACTTAGTGTTCACTTCTACTGCTTGTTTACTCTGTGGTGTTTGTTTACTTTTCAAAGGCAATGCCTTCCCTTTTTACCTGGATTTACGCCTTGGTGCTAGTCACCAGCCCCTGGCCTATGGAAGGTGGGCTTGGGGTAGTCACGGCACGGGCCCCGAGGATGGGTCATGACATGGATGTTTAGCATGTCTGAATTCTAGATTTAGGAGATTTCTTTTCTAGGCCATATTGTATCTAAGGATGGAATCTATGTTGATCCTTCTAAGACCAAGGAAATACAAGAATGGCCGGAACCAATGAGTATAACCGAGGTATGTAGTATTATTGGTTTAGCAGGTTATTATCGGCATTTTTTTTCAGAATGTTTTCCTATTGGATTACCCATTAACGAAGCTCACACGTAAAGGGGTTAAATTTGTTTGGACAAAAGGGTGTAAAAAATTCTTTAAATAATTGAAGTGAATATTATTCAATGTTCCTATCAGGACTCTACTATTAGGGAATGATGGGTTTGTCATTTATAGTGATGCATCAAAGAAATGACATGGTTGTTTCCTCATACAGAATGATAGGGTTATTTCCTTTTCAACACTATAGCTAAAAAATCATCAGCAAAACTATACTATTCATGATCTCGAGATAGAAGCTGTAATATTTTCTTTGAAGATATAGCGAAATTATCTCTATGGTGAAATATGTGAGATATATACTAATCAAAAGTGTTTGAAGTATATTTTCCCACAGAAAGAAATCAAAATGAGGCAAAGGACATGGCTTGAACTACTCAAGGATTATGATTCCACCATACACTACCACCCGGGGAAGTAAAACAAGTTGGAAGATGATTTGAGCAGAAAGAATCATGGAGTTCTGAATAATATTAGAGTGAAATGTATCCTATATACAAGGAACTAGTAAAGGTGGAAATGATGATAACCATGGAAGGATAAAAATCAAAACTTTTTTAAATGGTTGCCAAACTATCTTTTCTATAAAGGAAGAATAGTTCTTAGACCGATGATGAAGAACTCAAAAGAAGATTAATGCTATGAATGATGGGAGATTGAGTGACATTGTGTGAAAATATGGAATTTTGAAATTTGGGAAGAGAGTTTGTGTTCCCTATATACTTGATCTAAAAAGGTAATTGTTGGATGATGCTCATAGTTCCAATTTCTCTATACACACTGGTAGCACTAAGATGTATAGATATTTGATGGAACATTTTTGGTGAGACAAAATGAAGAGGGAGATTGCTGATTTTGTGTCAATATGTATGGTTTATCCACAAGTGAAATCTAGAAGGCAATAGCCTGGAGGAGTCATGCAACCTTTTTTTATACCTGAGTGGAAATGGGATAATATTACGATGGAATTTTTCATTGGACTACCAAAGGCTCCTTGAATAAATGATGTAATATGGGTCATTGTTGATCGTATTACCATGTCTGCACATTTTCGTTCTATAATAGAAGATTTACCACTTAAATGTCTTGTAAGACTATGTATTAATGAATTTGTGAGACTTAATGGAGTACCCCTATCGATTGTTTCTGATCATGATCCACATTTTACATCAACATTCTAAAATATTCTCTAGAAAGCCCTGGACACAGAACTTCATTTGAGCACTACCCAGCACCACCAAACTGATGGACAATCAGAACAGACTATTCAAACCTTAAAAGACATGTTGAGATCTTTATCGCTTGACTTTCAACATATGTGGGATCAATATTTACCTCTGGTATAATTTTCTTATAATAATAGCTTCCATTCAAGTATTCAGATGGCACCATATGAAGCGTTATACAGAAAGAGGTGTCGCACACCAACCTGTTGGGATGATGTTGGTGACAGAAAACTCGTAGGCCCAAAACATGTGGAGGAAATGATGGAAAAGTTGAAGGTAATCCAAACCCACAATAAAGCAGCTCAAAGTAGGAAGAAGATCTATGCCGATAACTAAAAGAAGAATTTAGAATTCCAGGTAGGAAATCATGTTTTCATGAAGGTACCTCCATGGAAGGGTGTTATACATTTTGGTAAGAAGGTAAAATTATGTCCCATGTATATCGGACCTTTCAAAATTCTAGAACGAATTGGGGATGTAGCTTACCATTTGTAAATTCTGCCAAGTCTCTCCAAAGTTCACGATGTGTTCCACGTATCACTGTTGAGAAAATACATGCTGGACCCAATGCATGTACACACTTATGATGAATTAGAATTGGAACTCGATCTGCCTTATTGCGAAGAGCCTATCAAGGTTCTTGATACAAGAGAGAAAGTGCTGAGAAACTGAATGACTCGTCTGGTAAAAGATCAATAGGGAAACCATAAGAATTAAAAGGCAAATTGGGAACCCATTAAACATATGATGAAGAACCACCAGAGTCTTTTTATGCAGTAATATTCTAGAAATTTTGAGGATAAAATTATTTGAAGGAGGGGATAATGTAACACCCCAAGCTTCCCCGATATGCTTCTCGTTGAATAATAAAATAGCATGTGTTGTATGTAACTTCGAGTTCTAACACACCATAACCAATCAAAATAACGATTATGAATAGTAATACCCACTTTTTTGAAATTCTATAATTTTTTTTCAAAATGGACTTCATATCTGGATTCGGAATATCCAAATTAGCTTAAGGTGAATTTTTGGTATTTTTCTGAAAATTTTCAATTTTTGATGAATAATGAAAAAATTTGAGTTATAGTTTAAAACTGAATGTTTTATTTAAATAATAATTTATTTTAGTAAAATTAATTTTAGGTCAAAATAGATACATAATACCTATATAAGTTGAATGTAATTCATCAGAGTCAGTTTATAATAATGTTAGACATATAAAAATTTTATTGAACTTTTTACCGTCACTTAACCACCTCCTAGGAGCATTTTCAAATTTACATAAAACTTAGTTTTACAACTTCTTTGAGGTGAATTATGAAAATCTGAGAGAAACAGTTTATATGAGTAAGTAAAAAGTTGTTAACTAAGTTGAAAAGAATTTTTGGTGAATAGTAACTTTTTACTTTTATTTACCACGGTTAAAAGTAAATAGGGTAATTAAGGGTAGAAATGGTATTATAATTACCCTAAAACATGTCATAATTCTTTTAGATAAGTGTAATTCTAAAAAAACATTAGGAATAAAATATGATCCTTTAGGTCCACTTTGATTAGATTAGGACATTTATTATTATTTCATTAAAAGAAGAGTTAAAAGTATTAAAATCAAAGTTTAATTACTAAATCATTTTTAAAATAGGGTTATACATAAGATAAATTAGACTATAAATATTGATTTGAAATATAAAACAATTTCCTACTTAATGGTACTTTTTTTATAAATTTTATACATTAAATAATTTAATTTGTTTATGATACAATGATGATGCATTAATTACCTTATTAATTAAATATTAAAATAATTGATATTATAAATACCCAAATAAATTTTATTTGAGACTTTTTCTGAATTCCAATAATTTTATAGGTTAATATGACATGTTGGTGTAGATTAAATTATTATTTGAAGTAATAATTCTATTATAAATTTAGCAAAAACAAAATTCCAAATAGTTTCCAAATTGACATGAAAGTGTTTCTAAAACAAATATTATATTATTAATTGGTATTTTATTCCTACAAATATATGGTTTGGAAAAAGGGATTAAATAATATTATATATGTCATTAATGAACCACTTGGGGTTCACTTGGATGTTTATAGTATGTTTATTAACCATATAATATAAAAATACAAAGAGACACGGTAAATGTCAAACTATTTAACTAAGAGTTAAATCTAAAAGATAAAGATAATATAGTGACCAAAACTATATAAAACCTATTGGTTGAGTGTTTTTAGACCCATACCCACATTATCCTTTAAATAATTCATTTTAGAGCCATTATAAACCGAACATGCTTTTATTATATAATAATATTTCAATCATTTCCTAAGGTGACCCTCACCCCTCTTATAAAAAGGCTCTTCCCCTTCTCTCAAATTTACACCTTAAAAGACATTTGGCTCAGCCAAAACCTACCCAAATATCCTCTACACTGTCCTCCATTCATCCAAGAGGCTTTAGTTTGATTAGAAATACAACTTAATATACCATTTTGATCAAATCAAAAGGATGAACCAGAAGAAGTGGTAAATATCCCACCACCTCTTTCAAGTTATTTTCTTCTTCCACTTCCTCTTTCTTTATTGATTCCATTATAAAATAATAACTTCATAATCTTCTATATACTATGATATTATCTTAAAAATGGTACAACCATATTCATTATGTCATCCATCATATGAATAACATGTCACCATACATGCGTATGTATGGATTACCGTCTCTACATTGTGGTGTAGTTGTTATTAAATACACTATTATTTGGATAGGTATAATAATGATGTATAGTTGATGTAAATAATAGATATAACATGTTAATGATTATGTATATATGATATACCATCCATTTAATTATGATTTTAATTAAAAAAGATTGACATTGTCGGTCGTTCGTACGTACAGATTATCATCTCCACAAACTCGATGAGATTCAATCCCCATCATAATAATTCAAGAAAAATTTTCATGTGATGGTTAAAAATTATATTTAAAGAACATAATATCATTTTGGATATGAATCAAATACACTCTATCCATAACAATCATTGCTTATGTAATGAATAATATAAAGGAAAATGAATTAGTTAACAACCGAAACGATGATACTACTAAAATATCATTAACAAATAAATATTGGAAGATAATATATGATATCATATTAATGTATATGGTTCTTGTATAATTTATTAAAAATTATTTTACCATTATAAAAAAGTTTAACCTACCCTCGACCAAGTAAAATTACAAGGTAAGGGTTAATTTCACAATCTCTTTAGTATCCAAGTTTGTTTTAACGTAAGTATCTGTTGGGATCTATTTTTCATCCACATCCATGTTCCTTAAAAATGAATTTTAAAACTTTTTTACTATTTACTATACTATGTTTTAAACTCATTTATATCCTTGTTTGACTTTTTATAAAATGGGTTGAAAATAATATTTCTGTTGTTTTCCAAACAAGGTAACTTATGACCTTTTTAACAAAATTTAGGTAAGAGTATTTTTTTTAACTTATACGAAAGATGCAGCTATTTTACACCGTTATAACATCATTGAAGCTTCCCTTACAAAATTATAAAAATATTTTCAAAATAAATGTTTTCATTTATAATTATATGACTTATAAATTGTTTCAAAATAGAATGAAAAATTTCTCAAAAAAAAGTTTTGATTTCATCTATGTCAACATCCATCGATGGATTTCAAGCTTATTTGAAGTTGATTTGTTATGATACAAAACATCCATATTGTACTGAAGGTTTTGAGATATGGCTGACTGTAGATATTTCACTTTTACACCATTCATGGTTTATGGATAAAGTACCTACATTTCATATGGTAGTTTAAATATGAATGTTTATGTTATGTTTAAACCTTTTCATATGAGGAATGCATTTGACTTAGTAAGTGACGGGTGGAGCCTGCTATATCTCCTCGATGCATCGGTAGGTCTCATGAGAAAAACTATTGTCTTGGGATAAGGCCTTGAAAAAATCTTATTTTTAGTCTTGGCACAAGGCCTTGACTATGTCGTTATGAAGTCTGGCATTATGAATTTTATCATTATGAAAGTGGATATTGATATTGAATGTGATTATTTGACAAGTAGAATATCCATGTGAGTAAGTAAATGGAATTATTTTGATTTATATTTTCCATATTATTATGATGTTTATGTTGAAAAGGCTTTTGATTTAGTTTTATAGATTTCCTTAAATGTTTATGTTTATTTATGAAAGTTTTATCTATATTGTTATCCATACTGAGCATCTTAGATCACCCCTTTCTATGTTTTATTTTTCCCAGGATGTGAAGATGTATATAATGAATAACCTGTAGGGATAGTCTATGGGGTTTCAGTGTTGTCTATGGAAACAATGTTGTTGTAGTTCTCTATTTTATGATGTAATGTAACCTTTATGAAACTATCTAGTACTTCAAAGGCTACTAAACTAATCGGTCTTTTGAGACATTATCTTTTTTTATCATTCCAATGATATGTAATAATGCACCGACACTGGGATTCTAGGGTTGGGGCATTACAATTAGATTCCTCTTAAAAAAATCAATGATACTAATATTTTTTATAAAAATGTACCAATGTTAAAAAAATATTTTTAACATTGTAAAAATGTTAGATATAATCATGTTTACCACTTTAAAATTAATTTTTTTTAATGAAAACCTAAACACCCTAAATTGTGATTTTCAAAAAATCCATTTTGATATGAATTAAATAAAATAAGTTGGTTCCCATAAAATAATGGTAGAATTAATTTCACATAATCATGAGTAAAAGATATACATCTTCACATATATACATATATGTATATATGTGTGTATGTATGTATGTATGTATGGATTGATGGTTTCATGATTACTTGAATGTATGTATAAATAATAATTTTTTTTGAAATTTCCTCATTTACTTTATTATGTGGTTTACTAATAGTATCTTCACATCAACGCCATGGCTGATTGTTATCAATTTAATGAACTATTATCATGAAATAAAAAAAATTATTCATCAATTTAATAATAAATTTTCAATTTTTATTGACATACATCACTAATTATTATATTCTAAGTGATGCTTCTCTCATTATAAGGACTATTTAGGGTGTTTTTTTCTGGGGATGTAATAGGGATTGAAATAATAATTTACACAATGACTTTGTCTTAGTTAACTAAATTTATAGGTTTATAGAGGTTTGGAAATTTCATCGAGATTTTCCAATTCAATTGGATCATTTTATATTTAAGATAAATATTAAAATTTTGGAAAAAATATTAAACATGGATGAAATTTTCATGTACACTATTAAATTTATAATATAGTGTTTACCTAAGAGAATTAGTTTAATAACATTTCAAGATGTTTTAGAATTTTTATTTAAAATAATTTTAGAATTTTATTAATATTAATATAATTCTATAAATATTCCATTTTGGATCATTCACGATTTATGTAATAACTTTTAATGTCTTTTTTAGTAGCAATAAACATGTATTTATTTTTATATCGATTTTTTATGAAATTGCTGAATATATTGTCCCCTAAACCATCGAGAAAATAGTTTCATGTTCTATGCTTTTCATATCTCTTAATCTATTGAAAATCACTATGATTATAATGTATTTTTATTTATGAAATCCATACCCTATATTCTAATAAATTTATTTTTATTCAACTATAACATTTAATCCATTATTTATCTATTATGAATTTATGTGCATTGGAAACATTATAAATAGAGTGGCTATATGTTTCATTTTTGTTTTTGTATTCTCTTGATGTTTTTTCTATCATTATTATGAATCTTTTGTATTATATTTTTATTAGTGTAATTTTCTTTTCTATACCACTCTTAATATTCAATTCACTTCTACAATTTACATTTATGAAGATTTTGATATCCTCTTATATTTCAGAAGTCAATCTTCTAGATTTATATTATATGAATGTGAAATTAGCCTAATAATAAATTTTCCCAGGATACAAATTTTTTTAATGTTCTATATCTATAGTTTTATAAAAAAGAATTTAGTATTTCTTGTTAATTATTATTATAATAAATATTATATGTATGTTTTTCTAAATAATTTGGATAGTGGTTTATCAGTACTCATTTCATTCCTATCTTATAAATGGTATAATAGTTTTAAAATAATTATATTTGAAACATTTTTAATCAAGGATGGTTGTTTTTTGAGTAATGATGTGGTTTATGATTTTTAAAGAATATCTGTGTTCCAATTTTTTCATTTCCTTCTATTATATTATCCATATTGACTCAGTAGTATTTTTTTTGAATGGTATCATTAGTACCTAATGAAATATCTTATTACATTTATATATTCTATATGCATAGAAAACCATAATAATATAATATGAACATTAAAAAACAATAAAATATTTAATATTTAAATGATTTTATGATTAACAATCATTATATATAGTGATAACCAGTTGTCAGGGATTATACATATGAGGAGTTCACAATAATATTTGAGGTAGAAAATTAAATTTAGGTAATAAATTAATATAAATTTTTAATGTTCTTAATTCCCTTATTTTATAGTATACAAAATAATATTCCTTATATAAAGTGTTTTATATATTTATATTGATTTACATAGAGTATCTATTAAGTGAATTCATTATATAAATCCATAGGGCCTCAATAAAACTTTATTGGTGAACATTTTTTCACAATTGGTGTAAGATGATAAAAAAATAATGACCATGTTATTTTTTTAGAAGAGGAAAATAATTATCTATGGTTCATATTTCAATGTTTGATTTACAAAAAGATTAATTTCATTTTATTTTTCCCTTGTTCAATTTATTATTTATTTTACAAAAAAATTTAATATTAATTCTTTCGTCCCAATATGATTATTATTAGGCATATGGTAGTGTGATTGATTATGGTATGTCCCAAAATCTTATTGAAATTTTTGATATGGAAATCATATGAGGATTTGTATGTGGGTTTAACTAGTTTATATCAAATTGACATGAAGTCATTTCCTGACTAACCATTAGAGTATCACTATGAACTATTAATAATTGATATAATTTTGATGTGAGTTTAGATAGTTAACTTTATATAATTATATTATTTGTGAGATTATAGAATAATTCTAAATTCAAATACCACATTAGGGGTTTCTTCCAGGTGTGATCCAATATCTAACATGTTGGTGGGATAAACAGACATCCTAATCAGCACTATCATATGAAATAGGTTTGTAATGATTTGATAAATCAATATTTGGATCTAAAATGGGGTTTATGTGGTTATAAGTGTGTTAGTGGATATATATTAGGGGTTATAGATATTCATACAAGATGTTTATTATTAGACTGTGGGGTCCCTTATTGATTTATATTTCTATAAATGTCTGTTACTATATATATTGTTCATTTATTTTAGAAGGCATGATTGCAGTCATACATAAGATAGTGAGTTTGTAGTTATGCCTTAACCTATTTTGGGATGTATTTTTTTATCACACATTCATATACTTTTATGATAATATTTTTCCTTATTATAGGTTTAGATGAATAACTACCCAAGTATGTTAATATTCACACCCAATTTTTTATTTTTTGATACATATTTGGGATTTATTTTGTGAAATTTGTTGTCAAATTTATCTTAGACACCCAAGTTATTGGTTAGATCATCGAGTTAAATAATGTTTTTATACTACTATGGTGTACCAAGATCCTTTGGGTTTTATTCTTTGCAGATGGGGAGTCATTGTTTTTGGTTAAATTATGGTTTCATTTCACTATATCTTTACATTCAGTTATTATATATTAGTTAGACAATTGATAATATATGTATTCTGTTTCTATACATGGGATTTCAAATTAAATTATCTTATTTATTTATTTCACTAAGAGTATACCTTACATGTATGAGTGAGTATACTCTCAATACTAGTAAACTAGACCTAAAATTTTGAATGTGTAATTTTTGGATTCCTCTCATTATATCCAATAAATAACACATGATTTTTGATATGGTTGGTGTTGGGAGAAGAAGAAAACTATGACTAGAATCATAAAAACATCCAAGTCCTATGTTTCTTCCTTGATTGATAGGAATTATAGGTGAAGATGATCGATTAAAAATTTATTTTCCACTCTAATATTAGTGGTCCTAGATATATAAATATCACATACCTAACAACTGCATTTATTTGAAACCTCTGACACTATCAATGAAACTCACAATTCAACGCAAAAATTAATAAAATGTGAAAAACAATAAAATAAGTGCATAATGTTTAATGTGGTTCATATATTAATCCTAAATCCTTGGGAGTGAACTAAAAAAATTTACATTACATAAAATACATGAAGTGTTTCAATCATAATTAAAAATTTATTATATTAAAATAATTTGATTCATTTTCACCAGCACACCTAAGAAAAAGGTCCCACCCCATCTTAACAGTGGAATCCAACTTCTTATATGGTATCACCAACCATCAACATTCATAGGAATCCATAAATTTAATTCATGTGACTATTGATACAATATGGACTTTAATAGGAAACCCAACACATCATGTATAGTTCTTTATACCTAAAACGTTGTCTCAAAACTTCATCCATTAATCCCCAATGTGAGTTACAATATTCCTTTATCATTACTGAAATCATCACTGTACCACACATCAAAATAACTATTTCTGATCAGTCTTATTTATAAATGACCGTCCACCACTACTATCTAGATTATCATCATCACCCTATATTCTAATGATCCCTCAATCTAGTTTATGTTAAATTGAAAATAAATCTATATTCATTTCCTTAAAATCTAGAACTTGATTAATATTTCATAGAACCTCCTTAGATAACTATAACAATTTATAAATAATGGGAATCTTTCCTAACAAAGAAAACATATAGTGTTTCCTTATATTGTATTCATCACAACCCCACAAGCTCACCATTTTTCATTAGGATTTCTTAGACTAAGACCTATTTGAAAATGTGTGTCATATTTTTTTCATGGATATCTTACATAAATTGAAATAAAATTTCCAAAATATTCTAAATGAAATGGAATTTCAAGTTTATCTATTTCATCCTTTAATGAATCACCATATTCCATGCAAGGTGAAATGTACTATGATTTTTTTAATAGAGTTCCACCACCTTTTGGAATCATCCATGTTCCTATAGAAATAAAATTTCCAAAATAAATTCCTTTACCTCTTCCATTGCTACAACATATACAATATCCATGTTAGAAAAAGTGACCACCAGTTTTAATAGGGACAACCAAATAAACACCATACCTTTATAAGTATACACTAATTTTGTTTTTATCTTATGGGAATATGAATCTATAGTATAACTTATTTCAATAGTAACCTATAGTGGATCATCATTCTCAAATCACATTTTTATTTCTTATGACCCTTTTAGTGTCATATGATTTATTATTTATCATTTGAGTATTATCTTCATAAGTTTTATATGAAACGAATAACAACATAAAATGAAAAGAAAATATATGTCCATGTAAAAATCATCACATACATCAAACTTATTACAGTTAATAAAAATAGAAAATTTAGAATATATTAAACCTCATCATTCATGCTTGGTTCCTTTCCCTTGGATATCCTTTAATTTCTAACAAATAAAACTAAAATAGCCTTATATCCATTTCTTTTTATTTATTTATTTTTTGATGTATTATTTTTTAAATATTAACAATGTTATGGAATTAAAATATTTCTAAAAAATAATTTCCAAAATCATCCTGTAATGTTTAATATCATTAGTCTTGAATCTTTTAAACATGTCCCATATCTGTGCCAGATACTTGTAATTTCTATTCCAGTAAGAATCTTGTCATTCATTTATATAAGAAAGATGATGTCACATCAATCATCTCATACCTTCTTATTTTAATAGTGTTATAAATTTCCCATTTTTAATATTTCTTCATCCATGACACCATAAAGACATAGAGTTATATTTTTTTAGGTGTATAATTCAAACTGAAAAGTCTTTGCTTCAATTTATAAAAACTTATTTTCCTTCAATGACACTAGAAACATTTTTTATGATTTATATAAATCTCTTCTTTGATGTCCCAATATTGGATGGTTATTTTTACATCTTTATTCCAGTGATATAGATTATCTAAATGTACCATTCACAGAACTTAATTAATGTTTATATTCTTAACTACTGATGAAAAATTGTTTATAAATTTATCCATTATATCAATTTGAAACCATTCATCATTGAAAAAACCTTAAATATTTTCTTTAAATCATATAATTCCTTCAAACAGAAGACCCATTTATTCTAAACTTCACTTTATCATTTAGTAACTCTATCAGCTGATAAGTTCCATTAAATACATGTAATCTATTTCATAATTAATCAATGAATCACACAAATTACATTCATTGAGTTATTACACTTATTCAAATCATTTGAGTTCTCTTATATATGATAGAATCATGAAATTTATGTTAGACCAAAACCATTAGGCTGACCCCAAAACTCTGGAAGATATCCTCATGTAAACTAGTTAATTTTCTCTTTCTGATACTTCATTTTCTAGTTTTATGTCTTCTAATAATTAAACATATGATGAACCAACATGTGGGGCTTTACCAAAGAGGTTTGAAGTTCTGGAATACTCTAGAGTATCTTCTAATGGTATATTTTTAGAAAATATATATTTATATCTAAACTCACCATAACTATCTCTCTTCATATTTCCGAACATAGATTATATTAATATTAAATAACCTATTAATTACCTTCAATATTTAATTCTTCCAATTTATGATCCATCCATTGAAACCTCTCACTAAAGAGAATATCTTTACTTCTGATGATATTTTTATAACAATCATTCCATAACCAAAATCTAATGCCTTCATATTCATAACCTATAAAGAATCAATTTTTGGACTTTGACTCAAAATTTTCTATATCATATTCATCTATATTTCTATACACATGGATACTGAAGAATATGAGGTATCCAATATTTTTTAGTCTACTTAACCATATATGTTGCATATTTTATCTCCAAACTAACAATAAAGTTCTTATGATAATGAGATGGGATTCTATGTTCACACAACCAATGCAAATTTTCTTATGAATCCATAATTTTAGATGGATTTTAGAGAATTATCTATCACAGTTTGATTCATCATTTCTGCTACATAATTTTTTTAGGGTTTTTGTGGAACAATATTCTTCGTCTTGATCTTCTTAATCCTAAAAAAGTTTTATATGTTCTTATCCTTGTACTCACCTCCATTCTTATATCCTAATAATTTTATTTTCTTAACCAGAATACTTTTCCACCATGTCTTTGCAGAAAAAAATGTCACTAAACACATTAAATTTATTCTTATAGAATTAAATCCAATCCTTACTTGTATAATCATCATTGATTGGAACAAAATAGAGAGAAACTCTATGATACCGAGTAGGTAAGGCCGACACAAATCAAATTTGACATATTGTAACTTCCAAATTATGGAATTCCAGCCACTCAAATTACATGACCCCCTCTTTTTCATCCCAAGAACACATTTCTCACAAAATAAAATTTCATTATGATGGATATTTTTTGTAGAAACCTGACCCCAAAATCCCAAAGATGGTGTTTACTACCATTAAATTGGCATGATTACAAGGAATCAAATCCTGAAGAACCAACATGTTTAATAGTCATGGAAAAATAGATACATACATGAGTTTTATATTAGAAATAAATTTACTAATTATAATATTTTTTTTTTCATTTGAAGATAAGAATATTACTTCAACAATATCAATTCATATATTTATTATGACACTTCATGTGATCCTAGGGAAATAAACAAAATAAACGAGAGTTCAAATGCTCAGTAAGTGTCAAGTATAGCGGAAGAAATAATGAATCAATGAGAATAGTCAATTTAGAAAGGTCATAACTAAACATACCTTCCATGTAATAAATAAAATGAGTGGGATTCATGTAAAACTTATTAAAAGGTAAATAACAAAAAATCATTTTATACAATAGGATAAAGAATAATCAACACTGAAATGAAAATATTTGAAACACATTTTATTTAATCAATGAAATATGAATGAAATACATCCATATATAATGTCAAAGAAAAATTTTTATGGATAATAATAAATTAATACTGAATGAATGTATTTATTAATTATTGGATGTCATGTTTCCCACGAACATGATACCTTTACCATCAATACCTTTGAAAAGATGGTTTAATATACTATGAGAAAGAACTTTCACAATACAATTTAAATCTATGGGAATAAAACCATCTATTATCATTGGAAACAAAAAATAAGGGTTTATTACCAACTTATTTCATCTCATGAGACTATACATACTTAAAGGGGATTACTTAAAATGTTCCCCAACCTATATCATGCATATCCAAATTATTCCTTATATATCAAATAATCGATTTAATTAAAAGACAATGTGCCCTAAAAATAAGCATATAGATTAAAAGATAAATATTTATAAATACTTCTCCAGTAAATAAAATAATTTTCAATATAAACACTATAATATCATATGATTTTTAGATTTATTATTTTTTTTCAAATTAATTTATTTTTTTGATATTTTTCATTTCAGATAACCCTGAAAATAGTTTATTTTAAATTAATTCACTATGTTTGGCTTATGATATATAAAATAATATGTTATTCATACACAAAATAAAACAAAAAATTTATCTATCCCTACAATGAATAGTGTGGTTATCTTACCTCATAGGAAAAAATTACTTTCCTCATTGAATTTCATAACACACATGACCAATTTTTACAGAACAATAGTATATCATTAAAATATAATCATTTAAAATAACAAGATATAACCTAGTTTTTAAATTTGAGGTTATGTATATTATTAAATAATTTAGGAATATATATGGTTTACAAAAAACATAAAATAAATTCATAGGTTACCATTTAATTAGAAATGAATATGAAAATTGATTGAATATAAAGGAAAATATTATTATTTTTATAGCCACAAAGTTGTTTTAACCAAATAAATTAAATTAATTAGAATTAATGAGTGATATTAATGTAATATATATGTTATATATCCAATTTTTTAATAATCATCCAATTTATTTGATAGAAATAAGATAAGAACAAACCCAAATTGATGCATAAATGTATATTGTTTTATTAAGGTAATTTTACCACCTTTTAATAGGGAACCCATTATAAATCTAATTTTTGTAACATTTAAAGATTTAACATGAAAAAATATACTTTATACTTAAAATAGACACATATAAATTATATTATGATAAATTTTTGGTATTTTTCTGTAAGGGTTCATTTTAATGAAAACTTAAAAATTCAAAATTTTAATTCAAAACTGATTTTTCATTTAATTATTTATATGGTTAAATAATATTTTAAATTTGTTTAAAAGTTTAATTAGATATTAATTTTATCAATTAATCCAATTTGTTTCATTGTAATTAATTTTACATTGAAATTTCATATAAAAAAATAGCATATTATTGATCATTTTTTTCTTTAATAACCCACAGTGTCGTCCCTTCAACATGAATAACTTTAAATTAATTTTATTCACTTATATGGATGGAATTTTGAAAAAGTATTCCACATTTAAGACCAGAACAATTTATAATTTATAATAAGTTTAGCATAGTTTTTTACAAAAAATATTAATGAATTTAATTAAAATTAATTACTTCGATTAAGGTAAAATTAAGATTAACTAAAGAAAAAACCTTAAATTCATGACTCAGAACATCCTATAAAAATTTCCAAGTGAAATTTTCTAGAAATATTTATATCATATCATCCATTATATTATATTTTTTACATTATTTTATTCACTTGAAACATGAAAAACATGGGTGAAAGTCTCTCTTCAATATTTACATGAGTGATACTCCTCCTCCACAATATAAAGGCATCCTCTCCTCCCACTTACTCACACCACTAAATCCCCTTGAATCACCTAAAATATTCTCAAATAAGATTCTAAAATCCCATATTTTTCCCTATAATCATATAATTGGGCATGAAGTCTTTATAGGAAGCCTTTTGGCACACACCAAATGGAGTTACATAATTAAGAGGTAACAACTTATCTCAAGATCCTTTATTTTATTTTCCTTCTACAAAACCTCCACTCTTTTTACTCTATTAATATATAAATAAAATATTATTTTAAATATAAAAGGATGTTTTATGGTAATTATATGACCTAAACTTATGCACACCACCATCCAATGGGTATTGAATGTATTGTTTATGTGTACGACGAAGTACAGCCTAAAAAATGATGATTTTTCAATTTTTCCTTACCACCTTTCGTTATAGACATTATGATGCACACTATATTTATAAATGTCATATATTATATTTATTATGTATTTAATCTTATTTATATATTTTTATAGCACATACTTTTTTTCTTCCCATTACGTATTAATACGATAATTTTATTTGAGGAAGTGTGTACTGCCGCCCCCTCAAAGCAATATCACTAATTCATAAACTATATGGATTGCATTTAATATGGTTTTAGTGAATATATAAAATATATATGATATAATAAAGATACTATAATAATGAGATATATATTTATATATATAAATATATGTAATTTACCTTTTTTTTCATGAAAATTAAATTGAAATAGTATTCATGTGTACATACTGCCTACTCTCTCCAAGAATAGTTTATTCTGTTTCGTATATATATATATATTATATAGATTATTATCATTAAAATAAACTATATATAAATGAAAATAATATAATTTTTTACATTCGTGAAATCATGATATAAGTATAAGGGCCAAATATATAAAAAATTAAGACACATGTGAAGAATAAAGAAAATATTACCCAAAGTTAACCCTTAACATAAGATGGTTAACATGAGGTTAATATAAGGTAGTTATAAAACCATATATAGAATTATATATAATAATATGGTTATTTAAATTATTTATAATAAATTTATATTTATTATACATGTGGTCTGAATGATTACAATGAGAGTAAAGACATAAGATAATGGGATTTCATGTCACTTTTTATTTCCATGAGATACATATATGTTCGCCATTATTTTTTTGTGAGGTGTATTCCTTGACCATTATTATATTCCAAGTATCTTGTAAATAAAATTATAGGTATTTACATATCCATTTTATGATCTTTATTTCATGGGTATTACATTTCAAAAGTTACCAAATTGGGAAAACAGTTTAGTCTCAATTTTCCTTCTTTAAGACAAATGTTTTATTATGAACCTGAAATATTTTTTAGGTGTATATACTTCAATTTTAAATATTATATCATGAAATTATTTCTTTTAATTATATTTTAATCTTAATTTAATTTTTTTTCTTACATGGAGTGTATGATCAAAATTTACCAATTTACGAGAGTTTACTGAGACAATCTCTTTAGTTTTCGAGATTGTTTATGTTTATGATTCCTTTGATGAAATATTATGATCAATATCTCAAGAAAAATCATGAGCTTAATTTTCCTATATATATTTAATATATATCCATGTGTTAGTACTAATTTACCAATATTTGGTACTTAATATAATAAAGATAATGTTTTTAAGAAAAATATTACCGCATCTCTTTCTTTGGTTGGAAATTTATTTTATTTCAAAACAATGTTATAAAAAATGTTATAAAAAATGTTTTAAAATGATCTTTGATTATAATTTTCAAACAAATAGGATTTAATTTTTTATATATTTAAAATTCTTCTTGATATGTTTTAAGAGTTATTTTTAAGGAAATGGTTTTCAAAATTCTCTCAATGTTTCTTTATATGTTTTCAAAGTGTTTTTGATAAAAAAAGGGTTTTAAAATTTTTTGAAGCTTATTTTAAAAGACTTCAAGAAAAAAGGTTTTCAAAATTTTTTCAGTATTCTTTCTTATGTTTTCAAGGATAAAGATTTTCAAAATGATTTAAAGTCTTCTTTCTATGTTTTTAAATTATTTTCAAAGAAAATTGATCTTAAAATTTTTAGTTTTCATTAAAAAAAATTTTTCAAAGAAGAAAGGATATTTTAGTCAAATTGTTTTTTCAAAATACCTATCAAAGTTATTTTACATATGTGATGAAATCTGTTGATGTTAATCCATCCATTCAGGGAAATTATCAAATGGTTCCATTCATATTCATTATTGATTGGTTTATGTTTTAATGGAATAATTTTTATGACACCCATTTTACTTCCAGGTGTTACTGTCTTTTAAAACATTCTTCTCTTCATGAGTTATTCTAGGATGAAATGAATTTGATGCCTATATATTTTCTATTTTTATGATATTATCTCTTATTATAGGTAATGATATAATGAATATTTTTTTATCTTGGGGCATATGTATGAATGATATTATCATGAGATGGGTGGGACCTATATCTATCTCCAATTCATTGGGAAATATGGATGACTCATGAGTATAAATGTTCTGTATGAACCTATATACATGTTCAAAATGTTATGCATAGACATGGTTAAGTGTCTATTACACAATGCATGAACCTGATTACATGTTCATAATGTTATGCATGAACATGATTAAATATTCACAATGTTACAAGTGAACTTTAGTATGTGTTCAAAATATTATTCATGAACCTGGTTTCATGCCCATATGTTTATGGCTAAACCTGATTACATGTTCACAATGGTATAAATGAACCTGATTACATGTTCAAAATATTATGTATGGAACTGGTATTATGTCCAAAAGGTTAAGCAAGAACCTAATTACACATTCACAATGTCATTCATGGAACGAGTTTCAAGTCCATAAGTTGATGTAGGGGGCCTGATTCCATTTCCTTAACGTAATGAGTAAACCTATTTCTACCTATAGATGTTCACAACATTATAAATCAATGTGAATGCCACAAATTCCTTATTTATTTATATTTAATGATTTCATTACTTTTCTCTTAATTCTATTATAATACATGTCTCATGAACAACCAATCATTATTATGATCTTTAATATAAAGGGTATGATCTTCAAAATTTATTCTCAAGTTACATAAACTTTTTTCATGTTATGATTACATATTTCCTTTATTTAACCTTACTGAGCTTCTGAGTTCAAAAATTTCTTATATTTCATTTTCCTAGGTAATGAAAAATGGTTTTTAGTAGACATAATAATGGTGGAGGTATTTATTGGAGATATTGAATATGTTTTACTATGACAGAAGATTTTGTTTCCATGTTTCCAAAGATACTAAACTATTATGGTCCTCATGCATGTTTGATTGGAATGTGCTGAATATTCTTATAAAATGGTTTAATATCCATGTATGTTCAGCTTAGGTTTCTATAGATATAATCAATTGAAGGGTTTAGTTAAACATATTATACTAAGATGAATAAAATTTAGTGATATCCCTAGGTATATTTCACAAGATATGTCTTGGGATATCATCAAGGAAAAGTATATGGATGAGTCAATGTTTATGAAATTGTCCTAAAATTTTGGTAAAGGTTAGTGTGATTGGTTTCTTGGAAATACATACATGTCTGGATACTAATATTGAATTTGTCTCTAGAATAAATGTAAAAAGGGGTTACAACTCTACAAAGATGTCCTGAGCCTTACATGGGATAATCTGATACACAAAAATCAACCTTACTTCACACCTTGGTTGAAATTCCCATGTTATATGCTTTGGGAATTCAAAAACACTTTATAAACCATCGTGAAGGATTTAAATAGTGTATTAGTATGAATAACCTAGGATAAACGTAGGGTGTCGTATATAAAAGACGTAGGATCCCGGATTTAGGCACCCTATAAATAATTTTACATGATTTTATGGTATCCAATTATGATAAATGTTTCTAACGCTATGTTGTTTGGTTTTAGTCAGTAGAGAGAACTAAAAAAATGGTTAAAATTTAATGGTTTAGATGTAAATTTTTTATGAATTATAAAAATCGATTTTGCAAGTGGAAATATCATAATGAGAATCAAGAAGAAGGTACAATTATTAGTTATACATTTCAAGATAGAGGCTGAAAATGACATGTGAAACATATGTGATATTCCTCCAGTATTATTTAAATTTAACATAAAAAGCATGATTAGATGTAGGTTTAAGAACCTTCAGAAATGATTCATATTTCATATTCTAAGAAAGAGGTATTTTGGAATAATTTGACTAAGAATATGTAATGTTTTAGGAATAATGCTATATGAATAAAATATTCATTTCTTGGAATTCAGAGATTATGGGATATGAATAATGAAATGTTTAAGTATTGTCAGTATAATAATTCATCAAGGATTTAAAATTAGATGTTTAATGATGATAAAGAAATTGAAAATTGATTTCATATAAATGTGATATTTTTATTAATGGAAGGTAATTATTAATTAATGTCTGACATTGAGATAACGATGGTTGGATAATGAAATGTTGGATATGAATAGAGAAATTGGAAGGTACAGATTATCCTAGAACCGATGGTTGAAAAATTGTTCTATGATATCAAAGATTATGTTTACATGTTCATGGATTTAAAATATATATCTAGTAATTGTTGGAATAAAGAGGCATGCATGTTTTCTAAAAGGATTTATGGTAACTTTGGTTGTTACCACGTTTCAAGGGAATATATGATGAGGGTATTCACATGTTTGGAATGGGACAACCATGTAATAAAATATGATATATGGGGGATCAATGTTAGGAAAATTTCCTGACATTATTTCTAAGGCTTTTAATTTCAATATTTTGGAACAGTTATATGGTTAACTATTTATGGAACATTTAAGTTAAAATATAGGTGAATGAAGTAATATTAAACTATTATCTATTTATATAAGGATTTATGAATATTGTATATCATGTTCAAACTACTATGTGTTTCTGAATACTAATGAAAAATGAGATGTCATATCATGGATCTCATTATCTGTTAGTACTCTAGGAATGAAAAATTCACCTTCTATTTTAGAGAAAGAGGTGAAGTGAAACAAAAAAAAACAAAGGGTGATATTTTCCCGAATCTTGAAAGTATATATTTTTATAAGAATTTTTAAAATTTAATAAAAAGGATCTTTAAACCAAATTCTTTTATAATAGTACCTCTATATTCAATAAATCAGATTGTCCATTAGTTAATCACATATTTATGGATTTCTGATTATTAACTTTCTCTTTTCTTTTTTCATCTATCAATATCCATCAGAACATGATAATTATATTTTTTCCATGTCCATGTTTTCAGTTCCCACTTATGTTCCCAAATTTTTAATACTAGTTATATGTTACTTTTGGTAACAGTTATAGTTCCTACATTAGATTTTTAATGGAAGTTATAATAGTCATTTTTACTGTGTGGGTTTCTATTTATGAAACGTTCTAGTATTAAAATGTTGATAACTCAGAAAAATTTTTATCTAAGAATTCATTTTATGGGGGGTATAATGTAATATCCCAAGATGTTTGAAATTATTTTTTTCCAAATTAATTAAATCTTTTTGATATTTTTTATTTCACGTAACTCTGAAAATAGTTTATCTTATATTAATGCACTATGTTTGGCTTGAAATATATAAAACACCAAGTTAATCATGCACTATATGCAACATTAATTTCATATTCCTCTAAAAATAACACTAGGGTCAGATATTGATACATGAAACAATGACTTTCCTTGATGGATTGCGTAACACACTTGACTGATTTTTTCCAAACAATAGTATATCATTAAAATGTTAATATTTAAAATAATAAGATATAACAAAGCCATAAAATAGGTGGTTATAAATATTACTAAATAATTTATTATAATATATGTTTTACATAAATATAATATAAATTCATATGTTACTAGTTAATTAGAAATGAATATGAAAACCGGTTGAATATAAAGAAAAATATTATTATTTTTATAGTTACGAAGATGTTTTAACCTCGTAAAATAAATAAATTATAATTAGTGAGTGATTTTAATGTAATATATATTTTATACATTAAATATTTTTTTTACATTCATCCAATATATTTAATATACATAGGATATGAACACACCCAATTATATGTATATAAACATATTTTTTTATAAGGGTAGTTTTACCGCTTTTTAATTGTGAACCCATTTCAAATACAATTTACAAACTTTTATTGATTTAATATATCAAAATAAACTTCAAATTAGGATAAAAAAGATAATAATTAGTTTAGGATAATTAATTGTTATATTTCTCTAAGGGTTCATTTTTAATGAATAGTTAATAATACTAGATTTTAATTCAAAACAGATTTTTATTTTAATTTTTTATAAGTATAAATTATATTTTAAATTGGATTAAATGATGAATTATATAATAATTGTATCAATTAATCCAATTTAGGTCATTTTATCCAACTTCACATTCGAATTGGATATAAAAAAATAAGAAACATTTGATCATTTTTACTTAAAAAAAACCCACAGAGTCATCCTGTTAACAGAATTAATTTTAAACTAATTTATACCAATTATGTAATTGGAATATGGAAAAATTGATTACATATTTGGAATAATCATAATTTCTAATTTCTAATAATTTCAACTATGTTTCTTACCAAATATATTAGTGAATTTAATAAAAATTAGTTATATCAATTAAGGTAAAATTAATCTTAACTAAGAACTAAACCTTAAATATAAGACTTCAAATGACCTATACACTTGTCCAAGAGAAATTATATGGAAACATTTCTACCCCATACTCCCATGGATCTACTTTGGCCCATTATGGGATCTAATTGTGACATGAAAAATGTTGGTGAAATTATCTCTTTAAATATTTACAAAGTGCCACTCCTCCTCCACTATTAAAGCCTCCTCTCATCCCAGATCCTCACAATTCTAATGCACCTTGTATCAAAATAAATATGATTAAATAAGATAAAAAAATTTACCAATTCATCAGAGAATAATATCCTTGTCCACAATGTCTTCTAAGGAATACTTTTGGCACACACCAAATGGAGTTACTCAATTATGAGGTAAAACCTTCTCTCAAGCTCCTTTCTTTTACTTTATTTATCCACACCCTCGGATAACTTTATTACATTATTTTATAACAAAACTAGTATCATAAATATAATATGATGTTTTTATGATATGTATTCTACCCAAAATCAGACACGCCACTATCTAATGTGTAATGAACATAATGTTTTCGTGTACGACGAACTGCCACCTCACAAAATGACGATAGTTCAATTTTTCCTTAACAAATGTCAAGGTTAAAATTATAATTGAATTATGTTTTTATATGTCATATATTATAATTATTATTTTTTAAGCATATTTATTACTTTTTAAATTACATATCTTTTTTTACGTTCCATTTTTCTTAATACGATAATTTCATTTGAGGAACTGTGGATTGCCGCCCCCTCAAAGCGATATGATTCATCCATACAATACATGGATTGTATTGAGGATGGATTAAGTGAATATATATTATATATATTATATTATAAATCTAATTTAATAATTATATATATATACACATATAATTATTTTACTTTTTTTCTTCCAACATGAAAGTTAAACGGAAATAGCGTTCATACGTACATATGGCATATCATCTCCATGAACTGTTTATTCCATTTAAAATTTATATATTATATATATTATTATTATAAAAATAAAATTTATAAAAATGATATTTATATCAGGTTATATATTCTTCAAATCATGATATATGTATAAGGACAAAAGGTAAAACAAATTAAGACACATGTGAATAATAAAGCGAATATTACCCAGAGTGAAACCTAAACATATAATGGTTAACTAGAGGGTAATATAAGGCTATAATAAAAAAATATGGTATTATATATAATAACATGGTAATTTTAAATATGTATAATAAATATATATTTATTATATAGTTTTTTTGAATGAGTATGATGAGATTCAATACACAAGGTAATGAGATTTTATCTCACTTTTTATTTCTATGAGATAATTATTATCTTTACAACACTTTCCTTTTTCATGGTGTATGTACTAAACATGATTTTGTTCTTGATATTTTATACATAAATATATGGGTATTAAAATATCCATTTTAGGATCATTATTTCATGTGGGTTATGGTTCAAAAGTTACCAAATTGGGAAAATAGTTTTGTCTCAGTATTCCTTCTTTGAGACTCTTGTTTTTTTATGCACCTACATTATTTTTAGAGGTGTATATATATCCATTTTACATGTTATATCTTGAAATTAATCATTTTAATGATATTTTAATATTTATTTAGTTTTATTTTATTACATGAAGATTATGATCCGAAGTTACAAAGTTATGAGAGTTTATTAAGACAATCTCATTGCTCTTTGAGATTGTCTATGGTTATGATTCCTTTAAGGAAATATTATGATCCATATCTAAAGAACACTCATGACATTACTTATCTATTCTTTATTCAGGATATATCAATTTATTTGTACCATTTTCCATTCATTGGTACTTAATATAATTAAGAAATGTTTTTAAGAAAAATATGCTCGTATCATGCTCTTTGGTCAGAAATCTCTTTTATTGAATAACCAGGCTTTCAAAAATGTTTTAAAAAATATATTCTAACTATACTTGAAGATAATTTTCCAAGAAAAAGTATTTTAAAAACTTTTTATGGTCTTTAAGTATTTTTTTATATGTATTCAATGTTTTTTCTAAAAAAATTGATTTTAAAACATTTTCAAGCTTTCATGACAAGTTTTCAATGTTTTTTTAATGATAAAGGTTTTTAAAATTTTTTGATGATTATTTTATAAATTTTCAAGGAAATTTTTTTCAAAATTTTTTCAATCTACCTTTATATGTTTTGAAGGAAAAATGTTTTCATAAATATTTCTATACTTCTTTATATGTTTTCAATATATTTTCAAAGAAAATGGATTTCAAAAAGGTTTCTTTCTTTAGAAAGTTTTTTTTTAAAATAAGAAAGGATATTTTTCCTAAAAATGTTTTCAAAATAACATTCCAAGTTATTTCCCATCTAATATGACATTCTCCAATGTTAATCGATACCTTATAGGAATTGATACAAATTTTCCATTCAAATTCAATCATGAATGGTTTATGTTTTGATGGAATAATTCTTATGACACCCGTGAAACATCCACAGGTTATATTATTTTGAAACCTTCTCTTCTTCATGGGTTATTCTAGGTTAAAATAAAATTAATGCCTATAAATTTTATATAATATATTATATGATATATTTTTATGGGTCATGATATGATGAATGTTTTATTATCTTATAGTATTGATATGAATTGTTTTATTATGAGATGCGTGGGACATATATCTACATCCAATGCATTGGGTAATGATGGATGAATCATGGGATTAAATGTTATATGTGAACTGATTACATGTTCACAATGTTATTCATGGACCTGGTTTTATGTCCATAAGTTTATGTGTGGTATTAATTACATGTTCACAATGTTATGCATGAACATTATTACTTGTTCACAATGTTATGAGGGAACCTTATTACATGTTCAAAATGTTATGCATAGACCTGGTTTCATGTCAATTATTTTATTCATGATCATTATTACACGTTCATAATGTTATGTATGAACCTGATTAAATTTTCACAATATTATTAATGGTATTTGTATCATGTCCATAATTTTATGTGTGAACCTAATTACACATTCATAATATTATGAATGAACCAAGTTTAATGTTCATAAGTTGATGCGGGGGCCTGATTCCATGTTCTTATCTTAATGAGTTAGCATGTTTCTACCTATACATGTTCACAATGTTATAAACCTATGTTCATGCCATAAATTACATGAATTATTCTTATTTTATTCCTTCATATATTATGATCTTAATTATATTATGATCCATATCTTATGAACTTCCAGTATTTATTATGATCATTAAAATGTAGGGTATGATCTTCAAATGTTATTCTGAAGTTCCATACCCTTTTGTTCATGTTATGATTACAGATTTCCTTTATTTAATATTAATGACCATATGATCTCACCCCTTTGTTATTATTATTTTCCATAGGTTATGAAGAAAGGTTTTAGGTATAAGTAATAAAAGTAGAGATCATTACGAGGGATTTTAAAGATATTTCACTGGGATAGAAGAATTTGTTTCAATGTTTCTAAATACACTAAACTATTATCGACCTCGGTCATGTATTATTATAATATAAAAAATATTCATCTAAAATGGTCTTATATCCATGTATGTTATACCCGGGTCACTATAAAAACTATATGTAAAAATGGTATATGATTTATGAAATTAATATATCCATCATAAATGATATGGAAAATTAAGGGAATTCAATGTTCAATGATCATAAGAAATTTAATATTTCAAGGAGAATGAAAAAGTAATCAAGCTAGTGAATATCAATAATATCCTTGATCAAAAGAATTATAAACCATACAGTTGAATAATAAAGAAGATATCAATACAAAATATCTTATGTGGGCTAAAAATAAATAGTTGTTGTTATTGATGAATGTTATTGTTATAAAATTATCCTTTTAAAAAAATTCTTGAGGAAAATATCCATATAATTTTGAAATATTTTCAAAGTACTTTAATTTGAAAATGACTTTTAAAAAAATTCTTTAAAAAAACAATATTCTAAATGAGTAAAGAAATCCTCAATGAAATAACTACAGGTAATTATCTACATGGTGCACAAGGTAAAAAGAACATTATTTTTACAAGGTAAAAATATTAGAAATGTTTTTTCTTCAGAAGGCGATAAGGTTATTACATTTATTTTTTTTAAAATAAATAGGGTAAAAATTAATTAAATTAATTAATTTGTAAATGTTAAAAACATATTTGAAAACATTTTTATAAAATTGTTATTTTAGGGGAAACCATGTTCTTTGACTAAAGAGAGAAATGAAGTGAGGTTATCTTAAAAATGTTTTTTAAAAATATTCGAATACCAAAAAGTTGAAAAATGGTAATATTAATTTAAAATGTAATAAATAACCATAGTATAATAAAATAAATTTATTTATCAAATAATTTTCAAATAATTTTATTTAGTAGATATTTAAGTGCAAAAAATATTAGATAAAATGATGGTGTGAAGTAAACCCTTGGAAAGACCATAACATTGATGTGATAATCAATCGATGAATATATTATTTGTGCCAAATATAAATCCACATAAAATAAGTTTATATACAAAAATATATAGTAAAAATTTGTTACACACATAATCATATAATATTAACTACATCTAGGAAGTAATATAACCAAATAAAAAGGAACCAGGTTATGCAATTCTTTACTGTAGGGTAACATTTAATTCAAATCCCCAAAGAGTTAATAATTCTAGTTTAGACTCAAAATAACATTAAGAAAAATAATTCATGATATAATATTTCAAAATGGATAGCATATAATGAACAACTAATATGTAAGTGGGGTATCATAAATTTATCTCTCAAATTTAAAAAGTGAGATGAAAATAACATATTATCCAATTCATTTTTGATGAAAATCCTTTAACATCTTGTATAATGTTTTGAAGGAGGTAAATAAATTATTCTAGAACTATAGTAATATTTATAATAACATATATTAACTTCTTATATTATCTTATTACCCATTTTCTAACAATCTTACATTATTTTCACTATTTTAGGTTTTAATTGCCTAGTTTGTCGTGTTTGTTAAAACATTACATTTTTATTCCTATTAAATAGAACAAAATTTAATGATATAAATAGTTCAAAACAATTTTTAAATTTTATATATATTTATAATACATTTATTTATAATAATCCATAGTATTTGGATATAGGAAATGAAATGCGTCGTTCATGGAGACAGTATGTTGTATGTATACGTGCATGCTACTTCAATTTCCTTATAATATTTAAAAGAATGAAAAGTAAATAATATATATATATATTATAATTATAGTATCATATTTATTTCATATATTTCACATAAAATTATTAAAATAATCCTCAATACATTCAATTTATAGCGTGAATGAATCACATCGCTTTAAGGAGGCGGTAGTCCACATGTCCCCAAACAATGTTATCATATTTACACAAAATTAAATGAATTAAAGTATGAGTTATATAATTATTTAATAAGAATTAATAATACATAAATATCACATATATCATATATAAATATAATTTCCATACTAATTTCCATCCACAATAGGTGGTAAAGGAAAAAAATAATGATATCATTTCGTGAGGTGGTAGTTCGTTGTTCAAACAAACGGTATGTTCATTACCTATTTTATGGAAGTGTGTGAAGGTGTATTTATAATAATTTAAATATAAGCATATAAGTATATTTAATATACTAATGTTATTATATAATAATGAAATAAATCTTATTTATGGGTTGGAGAGTTAAATGAAACAAAAGTGATTGTTGAAGAAGGTTATCTATTATTCGGGTAACTCCTTTTGGTTTATACCAAAATACTTCCTTGGTTTTATTGCTTCCCAAATGGAGGATTATAGGTTTAGGGTAAGTATGTTTGGAGCTTAAGTATGATTTTTATTTATGAGAATAAGTTCTTGAGAGGTGTGAATATGTGGGAAGGGTGAGTGCCTTTTTATAGTGGAGGAGTGACATTCTTGCAAATTTTTAAAAACTGAATTCCTCTCACGTTTTTCACATGTAAATTAGATTAAATAATGGTTATAATTCATTATAAGTGATTACAAGGTCTAAATATTTACATAAAATGGATTTTGGAAAAGTTTCTAAGACATTTTGGGCGTTATGTTTAAGGTTTAGTCTCTTTTTAAGCTAAATTTTCTCATAATCATAGTGATTAATTTTAATTACATTCAATAATTTATTACTAAAAAACTAGGTTTATCTTATTATTTATTAAAAATTATTCTAATTCCAAATATGGAATAAATAGTCTAAATTCCAATCATATAATTATTAGAAATTAATTTAAAATTTATCCTGTAGATGGGACGATAAAAAAGGATTTTAATGTAAAAATGCTCAAAAGTTTGAAATGTTTTTATAACAAATTTTAAATTGAAATTGATTCTAATAAAAAAAATTGGATTAATTTATGTATAAATTATATTAATAAACTTTATAACTAATAAATAATATAATTTCACTTTATAATTAAATTATATGAAAAAATATTTCTGAACTAGTATTCAGTATTTTACACTATTAATAAAAAAATGAAACCTCACAGAAAAATAGAAAAAATTAACCCAAAACTAGTTTATTATGTTCCTATATAAAAATTTAAGTTTATTTTTACATATAATATTTATAAATGTTCCAAAAATATTATTTAAAATATTAATTCAATTAAAAGGTGGTAAAATTACCTTTTTATAAAAATTTTTTTTTGCATAAAATTGGACTTTTTCTAATATTATGCTTATAAAACCTATTGGATGAATATAAAAAATATTTTATTGAATATATAATATATATATTTTATTAATATAAATCAATAATATTTATTAATTTATTTTATCAGGATAAAACACATTTTTATTAATAAAAACATATCATTTATTTTTAATTGGTTCTTATATTCATTTCTAATAAATTTACTACTAATGAATTTATTTTATATTTTTGTAAACAATATATTTTAATAATATAGTTAATACTATTAATAAATACTAATTTAATAGCTATGTTATATAATATAATATTAATTATTAAAATTTTACTAATATATGATTTCTCTACAAAACTCATTCTTGCATGTAACACTTGCTACTAGAGACAAACATTGTTTCCCCCGATGCAATCTAACTTAGTATCATGTGCATTTCAAGCCACACCATCGATTAAATTTATTTAAAATATTAAATAAATTTTAAACTTTTGGATTATTATATTCCATTATGTTTTTGGTGTTGCATGTCATACAAGTTATCAAATAAAATGTTACTTTTATAGAAGTTTTTAGGGTGTTACATTCATCAGGCCTTTCCCCATGATAACATTCATGTTTTTCTAACTCATATTTCCTAGAATTATATTTTTCAACTTTAATTATTTAGATAATTAACATCCAACAATTTATACTCCACCTAATAATATTTTTGGACAAATAATACAATCATTTAATCCGAGTTCTACCCTCATTGATCCTCAAGTCAATTTCAAAAATCATTAAGAGAATCATGTGTTGAATATTGGATCACATATATGACCAATGATATTTTGGTTCATCCTTTGTTGGGGTATGTTTATATATTATTATGGGATTAAGAATCCTCTATTCTTTATTTAGTAATTAGGATCTAATTTTTTTATTTAGAATCTTTATCATCCACTACATGTAACATTATGATTATTATGGATACATAATTAACCATTAATCCATTATATAATATTGAGTGAATAGATGAAATAGAATCATCAACCCAAGGTTCCAACATAATATTAACACTTACTTTCATATCAACAGTTCCCCCATATTTTCTAAAGAAAGTTTTACCTCTCAAATATGTCATAAGATTGCCTTCTATAAAATTTCTCAAACCATTCAAGAGACACCCAAATTTTAACAAATATTGTTAAGTAGGAAAAGGTATAATCAATATTCTAGAAATTTTGTCTCAAGATCTATATTTTGATTGATTATTCTAACATGTAATTTCATGGTAGTGTCATCTCCCATCAACACTCAATGTATTACTAGAAGGTTCCGGGACCTCCCTCTTTTATATATATTCATTTAGGGTTTAATAATTTTTTTAAATTCATTTTTGAATTTTTTATATTAGAATAATTTTATTCAATGATTCCAAACCATAATTATACTTCAATTCCAAAAAACTAACATATTTATCTACCCCTGCACCCATTATCTTCACTCAGAATACTTTTATCATGGTTAATCTCTAATAACATCTCTCTAGTATCTATTATACAGGTTTCTAACATTTATAAGGGTTTTCTCACTTTTTAAAGATATTTTTAATTAAGAAAATTATATATTTTATATTTCTATTTTAATTTCATGTGTAATGTTACATTTTAATAATAAATTTCATATTAAGGGATTATTTTTCGGTCAATTGTAATGTGTGGGGAGGTGTAGGAATGTCTCAACATGAAGATGTCCGAACTGTTTCTCAGGGGAATGAGCAAGAAGTGGTCCAAGAGAAGATGATAGGAAATGGTTATGTGGTGTCAGCTTTTGTAGGTGTTGGGGAGTTATGTCTGGATAGTGGTGATGGGAGTAAGGTTATGTATGGATATTCTTTGTGAATGAACCGAGTAGAGGATGCAGGGTGTCCAGATTTATTCAGTCGGACTCAAGTCTATATGAGAAATAGGTTTGATGATGATATACAATCTGTTTTGATTAGTCATGACAATAGAGATGAAGGTGGTGTGAGGGAATGTAAGGGGAGTGGGCTCGGTCTCTCTACAGTAGTTGCAGAGATAGCCTGCTCCATTTCGAGTGATGTGGAATCAGTTGCTGATGGTGTTCAGGAGCAGGTGATTTCCACTAGTCGGACAGTGGATGATGAGAATCCTCAAGATGATGTGGTCTGGGCTGTGGATATCAGTCTTGTAAACACAATGCATGGGGATTTTTAGATGGAGGTGTAGAATGAACAACATGTAGACTCATTTGTCTCTGAATTGGAGGTAGTGGATGCCTGTGCTAACAAGATGCAAGGGAAGGAGGATGTTGCTGAAGCAATGATTATCATGGTTTCCACTAGTAACCATTTTCGTGAAATGGATAATGAAAAGACCTCTCATATAGAGGAGAATGATAAAAGGTAGGAAGGCGTAAAGCTTCATCATGATTTCTATGAGGATGCAATTGGAGAGGGTGGAATGTAGAATATTTTGGAGAAACCACAATGTCTTTCTATGTTGGAATCCAAGAGTCAAGTCCTGTAGGATTAGGGCTTGAATTAGGGTTACAAAGAGGTGATCATCTATGGAAAATGAGGAGATGTCCCAGATAGTGACAAAAAAATGATAGTGTTGTTTTTTGGCCTTCCTACAATGATGTCGTTCAGGATGGGATGATAAAGGTGCTCGAGAGTGTGGATGCTAAAACTATCCCACCAAAGCGAATGATAATGAAGGACTACTCTTCTCTTCTAAGGTCATTGTCTACTAGATCTTCTGCATCAAAGGAAATTCCAGTTATAAAGTCCTTTAATGAGTTATTATTGTTGGAGAAGTTGAACCTATGAAGGAAATATGCCAATGTTATTAAGCATTATGAAATCTCATAGTTGGATTCAACTATGGTAGAGGATGACATATAAAATTTATGTGATGATGGGTATGATTTCTACAAGCTGTAGTTATTTTTTCTTCCTGATTGTACTTTCTTTATGCTTTTTCTTTATTAATAAATGGTCAGAGTGTTTCCTCTGACTATGCTTCCCAGGTATTACATTTCAATATACTCTATTCCTGATATTTTTTTTATAAAAAACATTGTATCTTGAAACATAAGGAAGTAATGATGTGGGTTTGAAAAATGTAATTATGGTTCAGTGTGTGGTTACATGGTCTCTATATCTCATTGTAGTAAGCTAAATAAATATTTATATTATCTACAAGTGCTTAATTTTAGGTTTAATCCTTTTAATTTTCTTATATTGTGATATATTTGATTGAAACCTAGAAAATAATTTAATATTATATTTCTATTAAAAGATTTATTATTCCATCATTGTTTATAAACCATTTTTAAATACCTAACAAGTCATGAGTTTGTATCATTATATATAATGATGATTATATTTATTTATCCATTCCTATGTTATCCTATAAAATATTGAGATTTTATCAAATAAATTATTGAGTAAATTTAATATTTTCGATAGCTTATGATACACACAAACCCAAGTTTAAGGAACTATGATATAAATAATATTATTTCAACACGACTTCGATCACCTAACTATTATATTAGAGGGTATGAATAGGAATAAATAAAATTTAAAAATAATTTTAATTTCACATGTATAAAATAAATTCCTTTTTTTATAAATTTATAAAAATAAAAATCATTGGAGAGAAAAAGAAATGTTTTTATAAAAAAATTATATTAAAAAAATGGGTTCGTCATATTTTAGACAAATGTTTTAGAATTATTTTTTTCCAGTTTTATAAAATTTATTTGAATAAATGATCCTAATTTTTTAAATCATATTTTCAATAAAAAATATAGTGATGTTTTTTTATTGTTTTGGGAAATGATTAGTTTTGTGATAAATAGAAAAGAAATACATATTTTTATTTAAAAAAAATCATTTTTTAAAGAATTTACAAATTCAAATTTTGTTTTAAATTATTTTGAAATAAAATTTGTTCGTTATTATTTTAAATAATCCAATTTCATTCATTTTAATAAAATTCATGTTCAATTTTGATATAATAACTTTTATAATTTTGAAAAAAATTTCTTTGGAAACCAGTATTTTTGTCTTGTTTATGGGTTTTATTTTAATATAAATTTTTCCACTTCTTTAAAATATATTGATAAAATGGATTAAATACTTTTAATCAGAATAATTAATATTATGTACTATATTAAACATAATTTTCATTCATAATTAATAGTAAAACTAGTAAAATTTATTAACCTCAACTAATGTTGAAACAGGTTTAAATATGGGTTAAACTAAAAAATATAATGGTTTAAATGAACTAAGAAAATGTATTATTTATATTTTATGGAATAATTTGGACTATATATAACATTTGTTTCGATAATAAGTTAATTTTAAGCCCCATGGAATGATAAAAACGTGAGTATAATTGATTATTTTTTAATATCAAACTATGTCCACTCCATCGCATATAAAAGGACACCCCTACTTGTCTTCTCCGCACATCAATATAGATTTTTTAATAAAATACCTGACCATGTTATTTACTCACTTCCTTTCCCATGCCCTATAATACTTGGTTTGAATAATAAACCCTTTTAATAAGTCCTTCAGTGCTAACATAAAGTGGTTTTCTGAATATGTGCAATGGTTCTTGACCAAGAGTTTTTTTCTTATTCCACCTATATTAAAACTTCTCCAAATTTTCTGAAATAATAACTTCATTATATCCCATATTCTATGATTATAATATTATAATGATATATCCTATACCCATGAAATCTTCCAATCCATTAGAAAATGAAACCTTCAATCATGTGTACGGTGGACTACCACCTCACAAAGTGATGTCATTTATTTTCTATAACCACCATTCCTGAATGGATATAAAGATAGATATAATGTTTATACCATAAATATAATTATGAAATTATAATATCTCATCTACATTCTCCCCTTCCAATCCATTATATAATGATAACATTACTTGTGTATATGTGTGGGCCACCGCCTCCACAAAAAATTTTAAAACATTTTTTGTTTTATTTTTTCATAGATAGTAGAAAGGATAAATTTGTTACATATATATATCTATATATATAATATTCTATTATAATGATTATGTAATGGTAAAATATTATTTATCTTTTTTCATTCCATGCGTACATACACCTATAGTCTTGATAAATAGTGTAATTTGTTTTTCTATCTAACATTTATGCATTAATTTATATTCCTATAAAATGAATATTTATGATATTTATATTATTATTAAAATATTTTAGATTATGTAACCCTTATCTATGTAGATTTACATAAAATACAAAACCAAAACATACATATAAAACAAAGTAGTTTTCATTCAAAATAATGTTTTTTTATATTTGAATTATTAAAGAATGGGCGATTAAAAGTAATAAGAAAATAATATATGGTTTGAAATATTTAATTATGGTTCCATAATAAATTTATAATAAATATATATTTATTATATAATGTTTTAGAACATGTACTAAGTAAATAAGACATGGTGTAATGGTTTCTGTTATCACTTTAACTTCGGTGAGAATATCCCATTTTCATTACATATTAATTTTATGTGGGGTATATATACCAACCCTTTGATACGTTGCATCAAGAATAACTTATTAATCACATAGCTTTTGTTTAATGTTATTTCTTTAATGGGTCTTACAATTCAAAATATTCTAAATTGGTAAGTGCTTATTTCCCAAGATCATCTTATTCAAGATTGTTTATGCAGAATCCTCCCTTGTAGGAATTGTTAAATATTTATATGTTAAAACCAATATATTTCATTATCCTCCAGTTATTCATATTTTTTAGAAATAGTACCATTTTTTTCTCAATGGTACTTAAAATAATTGACAAATGTTTTAAATATAACTTGACATTATTTCTCTCCTTATTCAGATATCATTTTTCTTTCATATCCATGTTAAAAAAATAGAAAAATTATTTTTAGAATTATCCAAATTATTTATTAATGAATTTTTTACCCATTTTTTTATTTTAAAAAATGTTTTTAGAGTAATATTCTTTTCATTTTCCAAATAAGGTACCTATTAATATTTTTTCAACTTTATGAAAGGAAATATTTTTTATGTTATATAGAAATTCCCACCATTATAATCACTCACTTATTTGAATATTTCATTAAATATTTCCATTATTATTAGCAAGTAAAATTTTTTATTTAATATTTTGTAAATTTTATGTGTTTGAGATTTATTTTCAAAGTGAAAATTATATTTTACTCTATAATGTTTTTAATGATTTTTTTGTTATTTATATTCATCAATGAAAAAAACCATATTTTCCCTTTCCCCAATCTTAGAATATGTTTTAATGATACCATAATTGTTATTATTACACATGTTTCATGATCAGTTTGACTGGGGATTTTCTATTTTGATACCATTCTCCATGTTAATCTCGATGGTTTATGATTATGTTTATTTATTATAGAAATTATTAAGATATCATATGTTAACTTTTCAATATTATTTTTTTTACATTGATTATATTTCTCTCCTTTCATATAAGTAATGCATTGGACTTATTAAGGGATAGGTGGGGTCCATAATTATAAATACCCTCAATGCATCGATAAGTATCATGAGACAAACTAGCTTGGATATTTTTCTCTGGTATTTCTAATTATATAAGATATCTTAGCATGAGGCCTTGAAAATGTTGTTATAATGTCATCCATTATGAATTTCTTCATTATGATGTTTTATTATTGATTTACAAGTGATTATTCAATTAGTTATATTATCCTCGGATAATTTTAAATATCAAAACATTATTTATATAAAATTATTTGATCATTATTTATTATTTCCAAATAATTCTTCATATTAATGTTATTGATTAAATTAAATGTCTTTCAGTTATTTAAACTTCTATGTTGTATATTACACTTTTATTCATGATAGATTACATTATATTCATACCATTTCTGAGAATTTGAGCTCCCCCTTTTTATCTATCATTTCTAAAGGATTCCATAATGTTTTTAATGGATGATATGGTGGTATATTCTAAAAGGAATAATGGTGTTCTCAAGGAAAATCAATTTTTTAGTTTCTTTTTTAAATTGTAATGTGATATTAATGTATTTATATTGTTTACCAGAAATACTAAAATATTCCATTATTTTGGATGATATTCCCTATATCTAGTAAAAATATAATAATGTGATAACCCACTCTAGGATACTTGGGTCATGGACATTAAAATTGGCATCAAATATTGTTTAATAGAAAACCTAGGAACTAGATTTCAAAAAAAAAATATTATAGAACATAATCCTATGATATACTTTCAGGATATGTATAGAAGAACATCTAAAAGCATTGCTAAAGATTAAATTATATGGGGATTCTTATAAATACATCCAAATGTAAAAAATAAAATTTTATGTGAATCTTGAACATATGTATTAATGGGTAATAACTCTAAAAAAGATTCATTGGGATTTTACATGATCGCCTCTTGATAAAAGACAATAGGCCTTGTTATACACCTAGTTTTTAATGAATAAGACTTCTTTAATGATACTTGTTTCCTAAAAAATTTGTTTTATATTAAATAATCTTTAAAAAATAGTATATATAGAAGTTATAAAAACATTAATCATTAATAAATATCATTATATTAGTTATCTAGGAATCCAATGAATATTCCTAACATTATAATTTAATTAATAATAAAATAAAAATAAAAATATAATATGAGAAAATATGAATCACCTCAATCTGTTAGAATCATCACCCTCATGAAAAACACTATAAAAATGGAAGAAAATATTAATAAACCAATAGATGTCATATAAATTTAAAATATACCCTGAGTAGTAATTATAGTGAATTTTGAGAGAAATAATAGAGTGGTATATTAAAGAGAAATGATAAAACTAGAATAATAATATGACTTTTATTAAAATATGATAATTAATCAGTATAAACATTGGTCTATTTTAATGTTTGGAACTATACTCATTGGTAATAAATTTATTTTTATAGTTTGTGTTTTTAAGTAGTAATGAAAATAGATAGTTGATGTAGAAAGTAAATATGATGACATCAACTAGTAGAGTCATGTCGTTAGAAGCCTATTTTTTATAACATTAGAGGGAGGTACAATCAGTTGGTTTCTATTATGACCAAGGTGAATCCTAGATTTAATAAGTGGTGTTTCAAAGAAATATCATATAAGATAATTTCAAGTTAGTGGTGATTATCACCCAGTCAATGTAAATCAAGCCACCCCTTAAAACTACCACCATTGCACACCATACCCTTAGGGTGTGGCAGGGTATAATAAGGGGTTATGTGACCCATAATTTGTTACATAATGTTTAAAATACCTTGTATAAATAAAATGGTTCTTCCAAAAATTCCATTTTGAGGATAATTTCATTTTATAAAATATATGTTTATGTAATGAAAATTTGAAAAATTCGGTATTAGAAACAAATAAAAATATATTTTTTAGAAAATGTATACACATTTTTAATAAAAATTGTTATTCTGAATAATATATGTTTTAATGAGATATTCTTTTTAATTTTTTTTTTAAATATAAATGATATCAAAATTTAAAAACGCCCTAGTAATTTTCTATAAGTGTCATAAAATTGAGTGTATCATAAAAACTACTAGTTTCAAATAAATAAGAATTTTTATATTTAATTCTTAAAATTCTTATTTTAAGAGAATAATTTTAAAAAATATATATATTATACTTTAAATCAAAAAGTTGAATTTAGTTCAGGGTAATTTTTTGATAATTTTCTAAAATAATTTATTTTTTAGTGAAAAGTAAAAATACATTTTTTTCTTTTTTGTATGTTATTTTAATTAATATTTATTTCATCATGATGTAATAATTAATTAACTACAATATAAAAACTAATTTTTTTTATATTATTTATTTTAAAATATTTAAATCAATATCCAAAACTATAAGTGACATTACGATGTCTACAAAAGAAAATTTAATATTAAAAATATTATTTTGTGGAAGATTATTTTCTGATGTCTAAAAAAGTATTAAAAATGGTTTTTTTAATAGATTAAAATATCATAAACAGTGACTTAAATTACCCAAAATATGAGAAAAATCCATGTATAAGATAATTATTTTTCATTTTCTGCAACCTTGATCTCCAAGACCTATATTATGAAATTATTAATCAATTCCTACAATTTTTTGATTAATACACACACAGTTCACCATCACTATTCATTCATAATCCATTCTCCAGAAATTTTTCATTTAAAATGGTTCCCCCTTGGTGTCTTTAATCCCCAAGGGTTCTATCATCAAGTCATAGGAGAAACTCTTCAATATAAGGTAAATATCAACTTCTCTCTTCCATTTATGTTACCTTTTTGTGGTATGTCTTATAATTGATAATTTTTTCCACATTCTACTATCCCATTATTGTAATAATTTTATTTTATGAATGGGAGGCCCTTATTACCTCTCATTTTTCTTTTCCTTAATCCATGTTTTATAAGCATTATTTTACTGAATTTATTTATCGCATTTACTTGATTAATTATCATTTATTTATTAGAAATAAAAAAACAAATTATTTTTCCATGATTGATCAACATTATTTACAAATTATTTATTGATTTAGGTGGTTATTTATATGAAACCCACATTACATTATCTTGTGTTAATAATTCTGTGATGATCATTTTTATAAGCAATTTTGTATGCCATGATTTTGATCATAAAATTTATTTGTTCTCCATGTGCTATTAATGAAATCATTTATTAGGATCTATACAGATCACATTAATTAATACATATGAAGGGTGTTCCTTGATAACTTTCCAAGGATTTTTGTAATTAATTATTATATATATATAAGAAGTTTTATGATACCAATATGAATTACCGTGGAAATTTTGATTTATGATATCTTACCAAAACATATTGGTGATATGATTATTAATGTCTCATTTAAATTTTGTTAACAAATTTCCATGTTATAATACTTGTTCTTTTTAATATAAAATTCCTCATGTTCTCTTGATCATGATATATTTCTATTCCACATGTTCTTATTGATATGACTCCTGATCACATGCTAAATGTCACCCTTACTTATTCTATTACTAGGATGTTTCTTTGAACTTTATTATTATGTATGTCCCCAGGACATAATATGTAATAAAACTAACCAAGGGGAATCCATGCAGAATCCATTCACATGCATTAGAAAAATGATTTATGTTTTCATGTATACTTTTCATAATTTCTTAAAATCAAAACTTTAAAATATCCTCTATTTTATCCATGCAATGAGAAGTTTATTTATTAAAAGGCATGTTTCCATAGTTTGTTTCAAAGGATAGTTAGTTATTTATGGAAATTCAGACTTTAGAAATTTAGTAATAACCCTATAGATATGTCTAAATATATGATAACATACTAGAATTTTGGTGAAGCATTAATTGAGTTGTTTAAAAGAAATTAAATCCTTATTTGTATAATACATGTGGATGTCTATATTGAACAGATTTACCTAGGGGTAACAACCCCAAAACACCATATTGAGTTAGACTCAATCGGGAACTGGTACATTACAATGGGTCATGCTGCAAATCTAGTCCAACACACCAAAGAGAATGTTTTGGTAAATCACATTAATTTTTTCAACCATTATGAAGAACATATAGAAAATGTAATTTCTATAAAATAATAAATTTTTTAAACATGATGTTTCAAGGATTTAACTCCCTTTTAAATTATAATATTCCTAAATGTAACAGATTTCCCACGAAGGTTTTATTATTTTATAAAAATGGTAGAAAATAAGAGTAACTCTACCATTGACGTGTGTTATAGATGAACCAATCAAAGAAATACTAAAATGATTGAATACTCTCTGGAAAACATTATGAAACTATCAATAGTTATAGATAATAACTTAAACCACATTGAGAAACTAGATTCGCCTCAGAGGGAACAACTTTTGGTTGAGTCTTCCATGCCTCAATGAATACCTTATTTTAGTTTATATATTAATCCATTGATTACTAAAAAAAGGACTACCTCTATATAGAAGATATTGCATATTTTATTCTCTTCAAAGGTAGATAAAGTCACCATAGTAGTATACCCCTTAAAATGAGAACCTGATAAGTGGTGAACACTGATTAAATACATAAAACAAAGAAGAGAGATTAATGATATGGAGTTAGAAGAGTTCAGGGGAATATTTTTCAATTAATAGTCTCCCTATTTTATTTAAACAAAAATGGAAATAAAATTCATAGATTTTAAGAAAAATTATAACGAATCATTTGGAAGCTATGAAATGAAATTTAAAATACATAATCGATACACCTCTAGCAGTGTTATGAATATTAATGGAATAGTTGATAAATTATTCTATGGAATGAGACCCCATCTACAAACGAATTCAATAAATCAAGACTATGAAATATATTAGGAGATCATGTACAGTTTTATGAAAATTAAATTGGAGTTTGAAGAAACATAGTGGTCACAAAGTTTGAATGAATAAATTATATTAATAAAACTAAACTCAAAGAATAATTTTGACCATATAAAATGAGGAATGAAATTAAAAACTCCCACATAGAACAAATTTAGAAATAATAACTTTGGGTAAAACATTATTAGTAGTGTAAGGTTCTACAAGTGTGGGGATATGTAGCTCATAATTTTCATACTAAGGTAAAGCCTTAACTTCTCAACACTAACAACAAATGGAAGATGGATCTGGCCCAACCTAAAGTTAAATGATTCAATTTTGGATAACTTGGAAACATTCCAATCAATGTCCGAATCATAAGATAATAGAGGAAAACCACCATTAACTTCAGTGTAGGGAAAGGGATCAATTTTGATCATTTTTAATCATAATGGATGAAGTAGAGGCTCTAAATGATGTAGTGGTATGAACACTAATTTTTCTATCAAATATAATAAGTAATTTGTTTTATTACAGTTGTATATATTACATTATTTATTCTATGTTTGAAAATAATATATAATCAATCATTAATATTCTAGAATTAAATTTATTATTCTGTACTCATTGATAGATAATCCCAATATCATCTGTTTATAGAAACTCTTATACTAACTATGGTGAGTAAAATAAAATTTCAAATCTAGTTTTCATTCCCTTGGTGGAATTATATACTATTCTAGGGATGGAGTGGATATAAATAGATAATTCTATTATCAAATTTTGGATAAAGGAAATTTTAGTAATCTTGAATGGATATCCTATATTTATTTTCAAATGAGATATATCCTAGCCTAAATGTTGATAGAAACACATACTATAGTCTTATCTATAGAGATGATCAATAGATTGGGGGATGGAAATGAATATATAAAGATAGAAAATTTTACCATAGTTTAAGAAAATATTAAATAATTTCCATAATTTCTATAAATATATTCCATATAAATATAGGTAGATTTCTCCATTGAACTCATACATAGATCCAAGTTGATATTGAGGACCCCATATAGAATTAAAAATATTGAGTTAGAGGAATTAAAGAATCGAAATCTATTTTAGGGATGTGATTTATCCAACCACGTGTGTCTCCATTGGGAGAATCTATTCTCTTTTTAAGTAATAAGGATATATCAACGGATCTATGAATTGATATAGATAACCTAACAATATGAGAATTAAGAAAAGTACCCTCTCTAAAAGATTGATGACTTTTTTGACCTGCTTCACAGGGCTAAATTCTTCCCTAATATTGACCTACAGACAAGGTATCATCAATTTTGGGTAAATAAAGGTGACATTACACACACTGACTTTTTAACAATATATGGTAATTATGAGTTATTTGTAATGTACTTCATCAAGTCCAATTATCTTGCCATATTTATAGATTTTATGAATAGAGTCTTTAAGGAATACCATGATAAATTATTGGTTGTTTTTATTTTTGATATTATGATATATTCTAAAATTTTTAAGGATCCTAAGGATAATCTATTATTTATATTGAAAATTATAGGGAAGGATAATTTATTTAGAAAATTTAGAAAATTTTAATTCCTGTTATTAATAGTTTTTTTTTGGTGAACTTTGTAACCAATGAAGGAAAACAAGTTGATCCTCTAAAGAGAAAGGATATTGATGAGTAGCCCCATCCTATAACAGCAACTGATAATCATAGTTTCCTTGGTTTAGATGGATATTATATGAGGTTTGTGAAAAAATTTAATGAACCTATAATCCACTAGCCAGGTTAGCTCAAAAGGAGTTATGTTCATCTGAAAAAGGAGTGCGAAAAACATTTCCCTGAAAAAAGTAAGATATTGGTTACTGCACTTGTGTTAACTCTACCCTCTATCTAAAAAGGGTTTGTTTTTTATAGAGACTAATCTATTAACGTGATTCGGTTCATCATGATGAAAAATGAAAAGTTAATTTCTTATGTATCTCAATAGTTAAATACTCATGAGTATATTCATAGTATGCATAACCTGGAGGTAGTTACAATCATTTTTTCTATGAAGAAATCAAGTAAATATATTTATTTAGATAAATGTGACATATAATCATACCACCAAAGGTTTTTGTATATTTTCAAACAAATGGAATTGAACATGAGAGAGAATATATGGTTAAATATTTTTAATGACTATGATTGTTCAATTCATTATCACCCTGAAAGAGAAATAAAAGTTACTGATTCATTAAGTAACAATGACCTTTTTTTGTTGGGAATAACGAGGATTCAAGGGGATCCATTGATAAAAGACCTAGTATTGTTGTACATGGGAATCGTAAGGGAAGAGACATCATCAATATTATCCCAAACAATTTCTTAACCAATATTAATAGATCATACCAAGATAGCTCAATAAGATGATACTTTCATACAACCTAAAATAGAGTTTGTAAATAATGTCAAGTTTCTTGAGTTTAATATTAATACAGAACATTAATTGAATTTTCATACAAAGATATGTGTCCCATATACCCTAAAAATAAATAAGGAGATAATAGATGAAGCTCAAAGGTATATATTCTTTATAAATCTTGGAATCACTAAAATGTATAGGGACATTCATGATAATTATAGGTGGGACAAAATGAAAAGATATTTTCTTGACTAAACTATACTCTTCTGGGTGTGTCAACAAATGATGGAGGAGTGAAAAATTCCTAATGGGTATTTAAGACACTACCCAGACCGATATGAATGTGGTAAAATATCACTTTGGACTTTATCACTGGTCTCCCAAGGAAATAATGTGATATTAATTATAGAGTATTAACTCACCAATACTACACAGTTCATCACTATTAGAGATTATTTCTATCTTGAAAAAAAATCCATGATATACTCAAAAAAGTGGTGAGGATGAATGGAGACCCACTTTTATTCATTTCTAATCATAATACAAGGTTCATATAAAAATAATTGGGAAGTCTATAACCTGATTTGAATAATAAATTGAATTTAAATACCGCTTATCTCCCCTAAACTGAATTCTAATATAAAATTACTATTCATAAACTTAAAAACATGATGAGAACATGATTAATGGAATTTAATGGTGGATGAGATTAACATTTCTCATTAGTTGAGTTCTTATACAACAATAGCTTCCACTCAAGAATTAAAATTACACTATATAAGGCTCTATATGGGAAGCAATGTTGAACTACAACTTTTTGGCATTAAGTTGGTGAGATAATGCTACTTGGGATCGATATTGTGGAGGATATGACATAAAAAGTTCATTCCATACAAAAAACATAAAATTTAAATATATTTGGTAGATAATATATTTTAAAAACTATTGAAATGATGTAGAGTTTGTTGTTAGAGACTATGTTATCTTCAAAATACCACCATGCCAGAGAGTTGGTATACTTGAAATAACTGGTATTTTTAGCTTTAGAATTATTAGTCCAATTGAAATCCTTGATCACATAGGAAGAGTGGATAGGCCGGAACATCTACCAATTATGGATCAAGTTCATGATATACTCCATATATTTGTCTTGAAGAATTATATACTGAATCCCTCACATGTACTTAATCTGCAGGTGGTACAATTGTAATATTACATCTTTTATGAGGAGAATATAATAGAGATATTAGACCATGGAGAAATATTTCTACACAACCAGACACCTTATATTTTCAATGTTTTTTGATAATTAATATGTATGTAGGGGTGACATGAGAACCAAAGGAAATAATAAAACATAATAACCCTCGATTATTCTAAACCAATAATTTCAGTTTAAGTTTCAAGGTAGAAACTTATAAAGGGGTAAGAATATAATGACCAAATATGTTTAAAGTATACTTATTTTCTTAAAAAAATGTGTTTTATATTATATAATATTATCCATAATGAAAATATAAAGAAGCCAATAAGATATTGTATCATTAATAAATATCATTGTATTATTCAGCAACAAATCAAATAAAAATTCCAATCATTATAATTAAAAGAAAAGTATAAAATAGCAAATATAAAATGGAAAAAATATGGATCACACCAATCTTCCAGAATAAATGCCCTCATGTACAACACTATTGAAATGAAAAAAACATTAGTAAACAAATTAGAATATTAAAAAATAAAAATATAAACATAAGAGGAATTGTATTCAATGTTGTGTGATGGAAATAAGTTGTATTATAGGGATAAATATGGATACTGTAATAGTAATATGAATACTGTTAAAATATATTTGTTGGTCAAAATAACCATTAATTTATTTGAATGTTTGTAACTATACCCACTGGTAATAATTTTACCATTTTAATTATTCGTTATTAGTATTAATGAAAAAGGATAAATTGATTCCGAAAGTAGAAATGATGCCTCAACCTGTAGATTCATGCTGTTTGAATCACATTTATCAAAACATGGGAGGGTGGTAACATCACTGTGTTTCACCCATGACCATGTCCAAGCCAAGATTTATTAAGTGAGGCCTGAATGAAATCACATATTTGAGAATTTCATGTTTGTAGAGATTACCACTCTATTAATCCCAGGTGATCCACCCCTTGAAACTACCACCATTACACACCTTAACCATCAGGAATATATTGGTGAATTAAGGTGTTTTGTGGCCAAGGATTAGTTATCTAGTATTTAATTTAACTTGTATAAATAAAATGGTTATTCCCTCAATCCCATTTTGATAATTTTTATAACAAAATATTTGTTTATGTAAGATGAATAAGAAAAATTTATTATTGGATTGAAATAAAACATAATTTTTTTGAAAGCATACACAGTTGAATAACAAACTCAAGTATTATAAATAATATTTTTTTAATAGAATATTATTTTAAAAAACTCTTATTTAAATTAAAATGACTAATTAATATTACAATGTCATAATAATGTTTTGATAGTTTCAAAAATTTGTCAATGTTGTAAAAATTATATCTCTCAATAAATTAGTATGAATATATTTTGATGATAAAATACTTAAATTCAGAGCATTTGTTTTGAAAAAGTAAATTTTATATTTTTAAGAAACATTTCAAAATTAGATTTGGGTGTATTTTGTTAAATTTTATGTAATAAAATATTTATCAGAGAATAATAAAATACAATTTTTGGATTTCAGTATATTTTATAACCTCATATTTATTTCATAATAATATAATAATTATTTTACCAAAATAAAAAAACTAAAATATTTTATTTTATTTATATTTTTTATTTTAATAGATTTCAATCAATTTCAAAATAGTTAGGTGGCTTTCCAATGTCTAAAATGGAAATTTTGATTTTAAGAACATTAATTTATAGAAAATTTCGATTATCATGTCCAATGATGTATAAAAAAATGGATTTAGATTCTAATTGATTAAATTATAATAAAATGTGACTATAATGTAAAAAGTAATGAGGAAAAACCACAAGTAATCCAAAATGTTTTCATTTTCCACAAACTATACTTCCAAGACCCATATTTAGAAATTATTAAACAATTCTATTACTTCTTTTATAAATACACAAAAATTTCACTATTCAAATTCACTCAAAATAAATTATCCATAATTTTATTTTCAATTTTATATCTAAATAGTTTCCCCTAATGTTTCCTTCATATCTATCGTTCCTTCTTCATGTATCCAGAAAAACTCTTGAAGTTAAGAAAAGTCTCAACTTATTTTTTACATTGAGGTTCCATATTTTTGTTATATATTCTAATTTCTAAAATGATTTATTTTTTCAAATATTATAGTATCCCATTAGTTTAGGAATAGTATTGTATCAATTCCATACCCCTGTTCCATATCGTTTTACTTTTCCTAAATCTTGGTTTTTCACTCATCATTCTATCAAATTTATTTTTTATTTTTTAGATAAGAAATTATCATTTATTTTTTATGAATACCCAAACCACTTTATTTTTTATGGGTTTTAAAATATATATTAAAATGATCTATTAATTTTATTATTTATATATAAAAAAACTCATTCCATTTTCATGGGTTAATAATGATTTCATGATTGTGCTTTTAAGAACTTCTGTATTCCATGATTTTGCTAAAGAACCCATTCTTTAGATTCCAAAGGTTATTAAATAAATAACTTATTATGATCTCTATGGGTGAATTTAAGTAATACATGTTGAAGGTTCACCTTGATAGCACTAAAATTCATTGTGTAAATAATTAGTCTTAGGAGATTATATCTTTTGCAATACCTCGGTGAATAACCATGGAAATTTTGATTTATGACACCTTGGTGTTAAACCTTTTTCATATGATTATGAATGTATCATTTAAATGTTGTAGCCACATTTAAAGGTTATTATTCATGTTATTATTATTATTATTATAAGACTCATGTTCTCTTGATCTCACTATATTATTATTCGTCATATTCTTATTTATTTTCTTCATGATAACATGCTAAATGTATCTCTATCTTACTCACATACTGAGATCATGCTAGCCCCATCCTTTCATATATGTCTTAAGGATATGATAAAAAATTAAATTAACTTAAGGTAACCCATATAAAAACCTTTCACTTGGATTAGAAGAATGTTTTAGGTTTTTATGTATTATGTTATTAATTTCCAAGAAACTAAAATATAAAATATCACATGTTTTGTTCCATGTAACAAAGTTTTTATGTAATAAATGTGCATGATTCTGTATAGTTTGACACTCCTATAAGATATTATTGGTTCAATTAAAATTTTCTTTATAAACCATTATGAATTGTTATAAAATATTTCATTGATTTTAATACATTCCGAAAGAAAACATGTTTATGTTTATGATATTAGTTATGGAAAACATTTTCAATTTTTGTTAAGTGTTACAATAGTTTTGGCATTATAAATTTTAATTTTATGATATAATATATTGTATTAAATTATTTTAAATTGAATCCTAGTGGAAATAATTGGATCCATATCAATTCATTCACACCTTTTTTCATTTACCTCAGGAGAAAGATAATGAAGCTTGAGATGGATCAATAGTTGGAGCTGATCAAATTATAACCATATTAGAGAAGCTAACTCAAGTTTTGACCAAAAAAATTTCTTGTACGGAGTATCATACTAATCTAAAATAAATTCAAATAATTTTATCCCTCATTATAAATTAGAAACCTCAATAATTTAATTAGAATATTAATATATTTATAGATGGGAAATGGATAAGTTCTTTAGAAGAGATATTTCTCACTCTATGAAGTAATAAAATGGGTAATGTTGTCATGGAACTTTATCATCTATCATGAGTTTTAGATAAATTATTTTGAATTATTTGAAACAATAATGATGAGGAGGAAATATATATAATGTATATTAACTGTTTTAAAGAAATTTTCTTAGAAAAATATTTTCCTCATGAAAAACTAGTAGATAGTGAAAATAAATTATTGAGTCTAAGACAAGAGTGAAAGGAAAATGTTTTTATGTATGAAGATAACAATATAGGGTTAGTAAGTTGTGTTTCAAACTATGTACATAATCTAAATAGAAATTTTTACCATTTTTTTGACATACTAAATCCACTCCTTTAATGGGAACAAGTCTCCAAAACATTCTTATCATATGATGATATAGTATCATGTGCTACCATGATAAATAAATAATTATCCATATATTATGGAATATAAGGATTGAAAAAAATAATGAGATGATATAGTAAAAAATATATAAGGGGAAGAATAGAAAGTGGAGTTTCCTAACAATTGATTCTTTTGGAAATAAATACCTTGGTAAATTCCTAAAATGAAAAGAATTTTTCTTCATGTGTGTAGAAAAAGACCATTATACTCATGAATGAAAGTGTATTGGAGAAACCATCAATGTAATGTGAATTAACTATAAGGATATGGGTAATTATTTCAACCAATGCTGAAAAAATCAGGGGAACTTATAAAAAATAAGAAAAGTGGAAAATTTAATTCATATTCAATTACTACAATAGACAAGGATGTTTCCAATGAAGTTGTGAAAGGTATACCTATCATCCACTATATTATTAAAAATGTTTTATTTCATTCTAGTTCTACCCTATGTTTTATATACGTTTAATTATCTAATAGTATCACATGACCACCTTAATTATTATATGTTGAGTTAGTATTAAAAATAAATAATGATATGATGATTTCATCTTAAGAATATGATTCTTCTAGAATTTATGTTTTTGATAATTTGATTCATATAAATATTATTATTCTTTCAATGGTTGATTATATCTTTTTTGGGAATTAATTGGATATCTCCATATAAATTCATTATCAATTTCCATGGAATGGAGGACATTATTTATATTTTGAACAAAACATTGATCATATTTTAGCATGATAATAAATATGACCAAATTATGGAAATCAAAACCTCTATATGAGTCTTAATTTCTATTCAAAAAGGGTTTTATCCCAGATATTTGGGAAAAAAATCTACATCAATGATATTTCTATTGTGTGGGAGTTTGTTGATCTCTTTCTAGAATATTTTAATAGTCTTCCACCGAATTTTGATGTTTATTTTTCACTATAACTCATAAATGGTGTGAAAGATATTTTAAAGACTCCATAAAATATATCCTTTATTGAGTTTATATAATTGAATTATAAACTCTAGGAAAATCATGAAAAGAGATTCATTTCCCCATGTGAATTTTTTGGGGGTTCAATAATTCTTTATGTCAAGAAGAAATATTTATCAATGAATCTTATTGATTATTAAGAACATAACAAGATCACTATCATGAAAAACGTCCTCATCCCCATATTCATGATTTGTTTGACCAATTATGATGATATCATTAGTTTCATGAGATTTATCTCTAATATGGGTACTATCAGTTTTGGGTCAAAAATTAATACATACCCAAGATATCCTTCTATACATGGAATGGACAGTATACATTTATAGCAATTAAATTTGGTCTTATGTGTAAAGACCTTGAATTTTGATTTAATTTTTTTTATTATATGGGAATTTTAAGAGTGCGTGAAAATTGATGATGTGTGATTCCAAGGCCCGATGTTCTTGAAAAGAATTTATGAACCTTTTTTTGGTACATTCAGTAAATGTGAAAGTGGTTTTTTGTAACTTTTGAACCGGTGCTCAGAATTAAAATCCGAGGACACCGTTGAACTCACAGCGCCAATATTCTCTTAAAGATACATTTACCTCGACCGCAGTAGGTTGAGATTGAAAGATAGTTTTTCACTTTTTCGTGGAGGAATAGAAAAATAAAAATATTAAAATTTTTATTTTTAAAACCTCTCTACATGGGTTGTAGAGGTGGGGACCACCTGAACTAGAACCCCCCAATATGAATTCAATAGTGGGGACCAACCGACCACCCTTAAACTTCATCTTTAATGTGGGGAAGTCTCTTATAATTCATCCACTTTAATTATTCCACCTTCTATTAATTTATTAAATAAAACTTTAATTGTGTCAACAATTTAAATTTGAAAAACATATTTTATTTGGGTTGGCTACCCATTTTGGCTCGGGAGAAATCATGGGAGAAATGGAGGAATTGGGAGAACTCTGGAGGAACTCATACACCAATGAAGAACTTATCCTCCAAACAAAGAACTTTATATCCATTGAAGAACATTCTTTGGAACGAAGAAATAGGACGACGCACGAGCCCGACTTCGGAAGTGTGTTGTGGAAGCAACGATCGTTGGCACCCTCTTCGCCTTCACTGATTTCATCTCTCAACACATAAACGAACCTTATAGGTTGGGTTTGTTGTAATAAACACCCCCTTACCTATTCTTGATGTTATTCATGATTCAAGAATTGTCGAGCCGCTTTCTACCACTTTAACACAGAAGGTACAGGCCAAACAAACATGGTCTGACCCCTCTAAAAATCTTGTGGTTCTTCCCGTGTTCTTCATGATGGAGGAGGACGACGACCGAAACCGGTGGGGCTCGAGAACGGCGGCCGGCACCACAGCTGGCCACGAAAAAGTCAATGGCACGACCATGATTCCGGAGAAGTTTCATGGCCCGTTGGCCGCGGTGCAGCAAGCGCAGTGGCCTGAAGCGGCCGACCGCTCGAAGGGGTGGCGGTGTGCGTCCGCACCGCCCAACGGAGAAGAACCGCAGTCTTCTTCCATGATGTCAAGGTGAGGTGCGGCTTGCTAAACACCGGAATCTAGAGATAGTGTGGCCCATGACCATTCCACACAGAAGATGGCGGCTGGATGACCAGCCAGCTGCGTGCCAAGCAGACCCACGGGCTACCACCACGGAGGGGCGACACACGATGCGCTGCCGGGAGGACAAGGGGCCGGCCGAAACGGCCGGTACAGCTGGACCGAGCAGTAACTATGGTGGGTCCCGTGTGCTTCTTGGAGACCAAACGGAATCATCCATTTGGTGATTGAGGTGGGGGGGCCTGCGAACCCCCCCCCCCCCACACACACACGCGGCCAGGTCGGGCCGCCCAGCGCGGCCCGGGTCGGACCGAACCCTAACCAACATCGACCCATTTTTCTCTCTTTTGGCCATAACATTGGCATCAAGATTCCTTTTGATGAACCTTCTGTGACACCAAAATCCTTTGAGTGAGACTGTCCTTTTGGTGTACTCCACCTATGATTTAAATAATGTTGGGGTACGGTTGGTTTGGATCGAGCAAAAATCCAACCATACCATCTTGACTAAATGGATAATAACATACAGACTGAACATCTTTTTGATGCACCGTCTATTTCCTTAAGGCCCATATGACATGGTGGTCATTTGGGAAACTTTTTAGTGGGAATTCGTGATAGTTTGAGTATCGACCAATGGCTTGATGAGCGGGCCTTATCAGAGACAAGTGAGCTTAGTATGGGAACCCTGTAACTGGATGTAACATGGGAAATGGATCCTTTGTGGGTATATGCTCAAGGATCCCACATAGATCCTCTCTAGAAATCTATGTGGGACTACTCTAGGATGTTGTGTGGGTATACTATACTAGGATCTTGTGTGGGTATGATGATGTACTATGATCCTGTGGGGGTTTACTATACTAGGATTTTCTGTTGGTCTGATGATGTACTAGGATCCTATGTGGGTCTGCTGTACTAGGATCCTATATGATTCTGATGATGAACTAGGATCATACATGGTTCATCCTCTTAATGGAGTAATATGATTCAGTAGTTATATCTAATCATCTATAATTATATACTTAAGTTATACCTAGTATGATCTGAGTCCTTACCTTCATGGTGATACCTTTGTGGTATTCTTGTGTGTGACATACCTGTGTGGTACTTTCCTTCATGTTGATACCTTGGTGGCATTATTCTATATGGAGTACATGGGTGGTACTTACCATTTTGGTATTCCATCCTTTTTGGAACTTTTTTATATTTGGTCTTTTGAGTTAGAACCTTTGTTTCCTCATGATTGGGATGGGTTTATTTGATAACATATGTATATATGTGGGCATATACCTAAGTAGGGGTTTTAGAAGATTTCATGATTTTTGTTTTATCCTTTGAGTAATTGTGAGACCATGAGGGTCTCGGGGTACCTACTGAGTATCGTTATACTCACCCCTGCATGGGGTTTTCCCGTACCTTGATGTGTTTGGTGCAGATGACGGACAACAATGACTGAGGACGAGAGTACCAGGACTGGAGGTAGCACAGAGGTATACTTAGATGAGGCGTACTGCAGAGACGATCGTTCGAGAGCAGTACCTACCCATTAGGCAGGATCCTTAGCGGGTGTTCACATGATCTGTTCAGTTTACTTGTACCTCCTAGTTTTACTTGTAATATCTAGTTTTCTTGTATGTTACAATTTGGCTTGTATTCTGGCCCCTTTTTCATCAATACACTTCCCATTTATTATATAGTTTAATTGTGTTTGTATCTTTCTGCATGCTTAGTTCTGTTTGTTTAGTAAATATTAAGGTAATGTCTTCTCGGTTTTAAGGAATACACCTTTCGGTGCTAGTCACCAGCCCCTGGCCTATGGAAGGAGGGCTTGGGTTAGTCACTACACGGGCCCCGGGGGATGTCTCGTGAAAAATTGGTATCAGATGGAAGTTGGTTCTACCATATAACATTGGAATCTGATATTTTGATAGAAATTGTGTTAAGTTTAGAGAGTGTGGTTATCAGTTTAGGGAATCCAGTGTTGTTGCGGCGGCTGACGAATCCATACACCAGGACCCTGACTTTTGATTTCGGACTCAGTGCATGAAAACACCGATTGCATTTGTGTTTTGAAAAGTATTCTTTTAAAACTCTTGAGTAATATAACATGGTATAACATATTGACCATGGAAAATCAGTTTTTTTTAGGATTCCTCCACACAGACATCCAGCTAGGGTTCCAGGTCTAGTACACAGTGATAGCCCACCGAGCGATGATGCCTCAATGCAGGGCCCACTTTCAGTAGAGGCACCAACAGAGGCACCTGTGGTTCCATTACCTGTTGGGACACCGATTCCACCAGCCCTAGCAGCATATAGTGTATGCCACTTGAGCACGTTGCACGAGTTTTAGTGCCAGATGCCACCTAGGTTCAGGGGTGAGACGGACACACAGGAAACTAAGGATTTGTTGGAGGCTGTAGTGAGAGTCTTCTGACGGGTAGGGACACCAGCCTATCTCATGGTGATCCTTGTCACTAGTCTTCTACTGGTAGCAACAGGCTAATTGTGGATCATGATTCTACAGGTTCACGAAGAGGTGACACATCTCTAGGAAGACATCAAGAGCCCGTTTCAGGCAGAGTTTGTCCCAGCGACCTTTCGCACAGTGCGCATTCAAGAGCTTCTTTATCTACAGTAAAGAAGCATGACTGTGGCACAGTACTCAGTGAGGTTCACCGACCTATCATGCTACTCAACTGATATGGTACGAGTCCCATTCTTCAGGGTCCAGACCTTCGATCGGGGACTCAGGCGGGAGATCAGGGCTTCGATGATCTCCCTCAGCATACCAACGTAGGCGGGGGAGTTAAAGAGATCCCTCTTAGGGGAAAGTTTTCTTGCTGAGCAGTCACCAGCAGTGAGACGCACCACCAGTCATCACGTAGTAGAGTCTTTTACAACTTGCAGCTTAAAGATGTCACATAGGTCCAAGAGGGATAGACCTACTGGTGGAACACCACATGATTCAAGGTCGGTTGTTCTGGGCACCAGAGATAGAGCCAGTCATGCGAGGAGCAGACAGTGTTTCCCATGTGACAGGCATGGTCACAAGGCTCGAGACTACCCGAACCATTGTAAAGATAATCAGAAGATGGTAAAAAGACCGACTAGGCAGAGACAAAGTTTTGACTAAGGAGGTTAACATAGAGCAGGTAGATGTGGAAGATGAGATGAACGTGTAGCTGGCCGTTGGCGATGATTTGAGATGTTGCCGCCACCACCACCCGGAGGTCCACCCTGACCACAGGGAGTAGGTGGACAGGGGTGAGCCCATCTCCAGGTAGCTGAGGCCTATGATCATGGAGTTCCAGAGATGATACAAGGTGTCATCTGTGTCTACTCCACCTTAGCTACAATAATTATTAACAAATTTTCCAGTCATTATTTTATTTCCACTACCCTCATTGGGAGCATGAAGATTCCGACAGAGTCGATGGCTCGATCCTTACAGCTAGAGACTCTTACATGAGAGGATTTGATGATTGCTCACTAGTGCCGACAGTGTGAGCTTATTCTAGGAGGAGAGAGATTTAGCTGGGATCTCTTAGTAGCGGCGTCGCGGCCTAACGACATCGTCTTGGGTATGGATTGGTTATCTACATTCCAGGATCAGATTGACTATATTAGGAAAAAAGTGTGGTGTGTTCTCACGGATGGGACCAGGTTTACCTTCACAGATGATAATGGATCCTTTACATCACAAGATGAACTTACCCATGGGAGAGTGCACTCGATTACTCATGATTTGGCTAGCCTTACCCTCAAAGCGGTTGATGTGGAGAGTCTGAGCTATCCTGTAGTGGTGGAACATTACACGGATGTCTTCCCTGATGATGTTCTGTGTCTACCTCCTCATAGAGAGTTAGACTTTTACATTGAATTTTACCATGTGATGGCACCGATATCTACACTAGTGTATCAGATGGATCTCGCAGAGCTTCTTGATCTACAGGTATAGTTGGAAGACTTACATGGGAAGGGGTTCATTCGGCCAAGTGTTTCTCCTTGGGCAGCCTTGATTTTGTTTTCCAAGAAGGCGGATGGGAGCTTAAGACTTTGTGTTGACTATCAGTGCCTGAACTAGGTGACCATGAAGAAAAAGTACCCACTTTTGAGGATTTAAGACCTCTTTGATCAATTGAATAGAGCACGATGGTTCTCGATGATAGACCTCAGATCAGGCTATCACCAGCTCAGAGTACAACACAAGGATGTGCAGAATATGGATTTCAGATGTCGGTACAACTGTTATGAGTTTTTTTTCTTGTTGTTCGGCGTGACCAATTCTCTATTATTGTTCATGGGACTCATGAATAGGATCTTTCAACCACACCTTGATCGCTTTGTAGTAGACTTCATCAATGGCATTATGATTTACTCAGCTACTAAGGAGGAGTATGCCTATTATTTTTAGATAGTTGTGGAAACACTCCAAGAGAACCACCTTTATGGTAATCTCTAGAAGTGCCAGTTCTGGATCTGATAGGTTCAATTTTTGGGATATGTTATCTCAGAGGCTGGAGTTGCAATGGATCCAGCGAAGATCGAGGAGGTACTTTCTTGGGAGCCACCCAGGAGTGTGACAGAGGTACGGAGTTTTCTTGGTTTGGTTGGATACTACTGAAGCTTTGTGATAGATTTATTCCAGAGTTTCAAAACTGTTATCAGCATTGATGAAGAAGGGTAAACCATTCCTTTGGTCAAAGAGATGCCAACAGATCTTTCAAGAACTGAGCAAGAGGCTGACTAGTGCCCCCATCTTGAGTCTACCAGAGGAGGGCATTGGGTACGTAGTTTTCTGCGACTCATCAGAGACCGGACATAGATATGTCCTGATGTAGGAGTGAGCAGTGATCACATATGGTTCTTGACAGCTGAGACAAAATGAAAAGAACTACGCTACCCATGACATGGAGTTAGCAGTAGTGGTCTTCACCAAGAATATCTGGCGACATTACATGATGAGACAACATTTAATAGTCTAATTGGTTCCCAAGTGTCTTAGGTATATCTTCTCTCAGAAGGACCTAAATGTAGATACCCAAACCTTGACATACATGGAAATTACATTACTTTTGTGGAATACTTAGTACATTACAAAAACACACACAGAAGGACCGTAATAGTTTAGTGTCTTTGGAAACTCGGAATGTAATCTTCTAATCGTGGTGAAAGATCTTCAACATCTCCAATAAAGATCTTCCCCTTTTTTTACCTAAAACCTTTCTTTATATCCTGGGGAAAAGAAAACATAAAATGGTGAGCTCAGATGCTCAGTAAGGGTAAACAAAAGAAATATCAATCACATCAAATTCATAAGAACATAACATTTTGGAAATCTTAACCTACAAAAAAGATCATAATATCATAACATGGGATAAATCATAGCAGTGAAATGTAATCCCAATAATCATAACTTAAAACATGAAACTTTGTGGCATACACACATAATCATAGAGAATCATTTATTATTAGTCAAGACTCATTGCCAAGACTATCTTAGTGGACAAAGTCCATTTCTGAACCGAGTTCACTCCTCGTTTCAGTCCTGTTTCACTGAACCGGTTTAACCTGCCGTTCTAGCCATGTCTATCTCATGAGATATAAAATCTTTACCCAATGAATTGGATGGAGATATAGGTCTCACCCATCTCATAATTATACCATTCTTATGTGTGCCACAAAATCATAAATCATACATCATTGCATAACCCAGGTAATAAAAATGAGATTCTTAAACAACATGACATCATAAAATAATTCATATAAGATAAAGGAATTCATAAAAATAATTCCATCATAACATAATCAAATCAATGTAACAATAGGGATAGAAATAGAACCCTATATTATCTTAGATGGAAAATAATTTTGATAAAACACTTAAACTCCATTCTTGAGGAAAATAACCTTTATACTTGAAAAACATTTTCCTTTCTTAACATGTCATTAAATTTTAAACTAAAAGAAGTTGATTAAAAATAAACATGAAAACATGTAAAGGAATATTCTTGTAAATAATGTTTTAAAAATCCATTCATTCCATATAAGTTAAAAAAACATTCTTCTCGTACTTTTGTCAGAAAAGACAAAAAGTACCTCGTACGAAAAATGACAAAAGATTCCTCTCATATATTTTAGTAAAAACTCACCTAAGGGTAAAATTGGTTTTAAAAAATTTTATGTGGATGGAAATAATATTACATATTGAGGAAACATGGATTTGGATGATAAAATACACCCCAGTAAATACCAAAGTATAAACAATCTCGGATAAAATGAGATTGTGATATTTTCCCTTACCTCAGGTCTGATTTGCTTCGTAAGTGTCTAAACCTTTTGTATAATTATTTAAATAATGTCATTTACTTATTCCATAATCATACACATTGTTATGATATCATATATGGTTCACTTATGACTTTATATTACCCGTTCTTTTGTAAATTCCATGTTAAAGAGCGTTTTGTGTAAAATCGTTTCAATTTTCGTCCGTGTTTTGACTTGTAATTATTCATATGATTACTTAGATTGTGATTACTTAATTACAGAATATAAAAAATGATTTATATATAATATATATTCAGAATATACATATATATAATAGATCAGTAAATGGAATGAAATACACCGTTCATGGAGATGGTAGGCCGTACGTACGCATGAACGCTGTTTTCGTTTCCTTATTGAGTTGAATGGAATTAAGTAGATGACATACATATATATACACATAAATAAAGTATCATTATTATGTCATATATTTCATGATTACTTATTATATATAATTTAAATAATTCATGAATGGTTAACGTGGAGAATGAATCTTCTCGCGCCGTGGAGACGGTAGTCCGTACATACGCACGAGCGATGATATCATTCTCATGATCATGGAATTTTATTGGAGCGTATTTATACTATTTCATAATCAATATCACATTAAAATAATCATATATAGTTATTATTTACACCATTATACCCATCCAAGTAAGGTGGTGGTGGAAAATAGATTACACCACGGCGTGGAGATGGTATTCCGTACGTACGCACACGCGGTGATTTCATTTTCCGTAGGATGGATAGATTGTGAAAGATGGTTGTTTTATACTTATAATAACATATCAGCATGTGAGTGATACTGATGTTATTACTTCATAATGAAACAACCTAAGAAGAAGAAGTGGAAGAAGAAATAAAGTTGAAAGAACCGGTAACAGACATTACCTCTTCTTTGAAGTGCCTCTTTGATATCTCTTTTTAAGGCACTAAAATTGTTCTTTAAGGAATACCAGAACCTCTAGGATGTTTCTAGGGAAGTGGAGAAGGGAATTTGGCAGGGGTTGGCCGAGCATGAAGGCTCAATGTGGTGTGAGTAAGAGAGGGAGTAGGTGCCCTTTTATAAGGGAGGAGAGGGGCTCCTTTGGAAAAACGAAAAATATTATTTTTTTATAAAGCCAAATTCGGTTTTAAATAGATACAAATTGATTTATTTCAAAGCTAAGGTGGGTATAAGTCGAAATATTCTCATAAAATAGAATTTAGACAAGTTTAGGTTCCTATTTTAACCTTATCATTTAGATTTAACATTAAGTAAAATAATTTTACTTTTACCGTGTCTTCTAGTGTTCTTATACTACAAGGATAATAAACTTACTATAAGCAACCAAACGAACCCGAAGTTGTTTATTATTAATATATATATCCTTATATAAGTCTTTTGGCTGAACCTTAGATTTTTAGGAATAATATAAAAATTAATAATATAATATTTTTTTAAAAAACTATTTTATGTCAATTTGGACACTATTTAGTAATTGATTATTTTGAAAATCATAACAGAATGATTAGTTCGAAAAAAGTTAAGTAAATCAATAATAACATGTCATATTAACCAATAAAATTAGTTTAATTCATAAAAATTCTCAAATTACATTTATTTTGGTATTTGTAACATCAATTATATCAATATTTCATTAATAAGATAATTACTGCATCATCTTTGTGTCATAAATAAATTAAAATATTTAAAGTTTAAAAATTACAATTAAAATACCATTATGTAGGAAATATTTTTATCCTTCTAATTAATATTTATAGTAGAATTTATCTTATGTATAACCTTATATTAAAAATTATTTACTTATTAAACTTTGATTTTAACTATTTTAACCCTTCTTTAAATAAATTAATAATAAATGTCCTAATCTAATCCAAGTGGGCCTAAATAGACATATTTTATTCCTAAGGTTGTTTTTGGTCGAATTGAACTTATCCATAGAATTAGGACATGTGTTAGGGTAATAATAATAACATTTTTACCCTTAATTACCCTATTTACTTTTAACCGTGGTAAAAAAAAGTAAAAAGTTACTATTCACCAAAAATTATTTTCATCTCATTGAACCACATTTTACTTACTGACATCATCCGTGTCTCTCAGATTTTTTTAATTCCATTGACAGAAGTGGTAAAATTAAGTTTTATGAAAAATTCATTTTTTTAACTACCACTTAGTGGTTTCACTATTCATCAAAAAATGAAAATTTCCAAAAAAATACCAAAAATTAGGCCTAAGATATATTTGATATTATGAACTCAAAAATGATGTCTATTTTAACAAATTCAAAACATATTAGTTGCATTAATTAATTTAAAAATTAATTCCCGTCGTCAAAACAAATAGCGTGTTCTTAAGAGATAATAACTATCAAAAGATTGACACTTGTTTATGTCTGGTTTAAATGTGAAATTACATACAATGAACAAAATTGTTTTAAATTGTAAAAATATATTCTAAATATACTTTAAAACCACTCAAATTAATAATTTATCACTATTAATTATTTCGATTAAAAAAGATGTTTTTAATAAAAATAGTAATTTTCACTATTCATCAGAATATGAAAGTTATCCAAAAATTACCAAAATTTAACCCTAAGATAATTTCGATATTCCGAATCCAAAAATGAAGTCCATTTTGAAAAATAAAATTAACAAAATTTCAAAAATTGGTTATTACTATTCATAACGGCTAGTTCATAATAATATTATAATAATATCTCATTTACTGAAACTCGATATTGCGTACTACACACGCTATCGAGGAAGATCGCGATTGTGTGTAATGCAAGGCAAGTCAAGGATGCGTGTTGTGCAAGATCGTTTTGGTGTAGTATACAACACAAGACATTAATGAAATTAAAAAGAATATTTTTCATAAAAGCTCGGGGTGTTACATTCTACTCCCCTTAAAATGAATTTCGCTCTCAAAATTCCTCGGGGTTATAAATGGTTTACTATTCAAAAGATTCTTTAATAGAAACCCACATCGTAAAAAGGAATACCAAAACCAAAATTTAAAAACAAAAGTATGAAACGTAATGGTTACCCAAATAAACTAATCACTGGGTTTCCACATAGGTGGAAATATAGATATGGAAGAGAAATCTAACCATCATGTTCTGATGGAGAGTGGTAGAGAACATGGCTATGTAAAATCCAACAATCACAAAGCCATAAATTTGTGACGATATAAGGTACCATCTGATTAATCAGATATAAGAGCACTAGGACAACATTTTTGGTTTTCAAGATCATTTCCCTAAAGTTGATGAAATTGGAATTAGAAGAAATACTTTCGTGATTCTGGTATAGTCTCACCGTTGGTCGTTCTTTGGACAATTTCCACTTCATCTCTTAAAGAAATAAAGTCGAATTTGTCATTCGTGATGTGTTAGCAGATCATGTGATAGAATGATGGGTCATTCCATCTGTCTCAAACAAAAGTTTAGAAAAGTTATCAAAAAATACACAAGTCCATCTATAGTGAGATTAATCATATATGGTTCCTAAAATGGAATTATAATTATTATATCATACTTCTTAATATAATAAAACTAGTTTCTACTAAACTGGGACTTCTTGTAGGCCAGTGGTAGGCGATAAAGGCCAATCACACTTCGGTTGTTGGTTCGATTCCCACAGCCTTGTCCGACGCGATGGGCTGTCGCCCGTCTTGCAGGTTGTCCTTTTTCTAAAGCAATATTACTATAACATCCCATCAATAATATCAAAAACATTTCTATCCTTAAACAATACTAACTTATGTCCAACATAATCCATTCTAATTTTTACGCTTATCTAAAATACTTCGGTCGAAGGTCATAGTATAAAGAAAATGATTACTTGAAATGTCATCAACCTAGCATGTGAATACCATCTTTTATCCCCCATATATCTTGTTGGTCACATTCCAATCATGTGAATACCTTAATCATGTATTCTCTTGAAAAATGAATACCCATTAAACCTTAGTGAAAGCATGAATGCAGTTAAAAGTTAACACTTTCCACAAACCAAAATCCTCAAAATTATTTATACTCAAACCATGATATAACTTAGTCATTATATCAATCAGGAGCTCATGAATACAATCAAACATCTCATTATCTTCGTATCCCTTAATTATGCGCATATCATCTGCTTACAAAAAATATCTCAATCAATTTCCATGGTAACCGGTACCATAAAATTATTGAAAACCACAATAGACAAATACATAAATATTCCAATATTGCACGATACTATATACAACATTATTTTGGAATCCCATTACATAAACACTTAATCATTCCACCACATCGTTGTCATATTCCACATCGACAATAGTGATCGCATGTGACTTCCCTTTGTCCTTTTCCTTATGTGGTTGCTCATGTCGATCATCACTAACCCTTGGATTAGGGCATTGATTAGCATAATGCCCCATTTCAATGCACTTGAAGCATTGAAGTGTTGTTGGTGCATTCTCTGCAGTCTTTTCATTATTCACACCATTAGAAACCCTTTTTCCATTACTTCAACACTCAGCTACTCGATGACCTTCTTTTCCACACTTAAAATATTTTCTAGTCCCTTTAAGACAATCTCCATCATGCTTCTTTCCACACTTTTATCATAAGGAAACATTCCTCTTCTTTTCACCATTATTCTGAGATTTCTCCTTGAACTCCATCTTTCGTTTCTTGTCAAAACCATGAGATGAATATGTAACACCAACTTCTATTTCTACCTTAATTGAACAACGCACAATTTCTTTATAGCTACTGAAGTCTCTTATAGCTAATTCCCTTCGAAGATTTGGTTTTAAGCCACTGAAGAATCGATCAACTTTACTTTCAGGTTGGATGATAAAGCCATATGCATACCTTGCAAGCCTTGTAAAATTCGCTTCGTATACACCAACATATTCATCATCCTTTTTCTTTAGTTCAAGAAACTTCTTCTCCATCTTTGTTCGAAGAATACGAGGGAAGTACTTATTGAAAAATAAGTTCTTGAACTCATCCAATTCCCTGGACTCAATTTCATCTCTTGGCCTCATATTCTTGATAAGATTCCACCATTGATCAGCTTCACCTTCCAAACGATATACTGCTAAGATGACTTTATCATTTTCAGAACATTGAAGAACTAAAAATATCTTTTCAGTGGTACTGATCCATTTTTCAGCAACAAGTGGATCAGAAGACCCACTGAAAGAAGGTGGACGTTCCCTCATGAAGGACTCAATAGAATATTGTTCCCTTCTATGCTCATTTGGAAGTCCAGAATGATTCATAGTTTGTGTAAGTATAGCAATAATATTTTTCACTCCATCTCCCATAACATTTGTTTGTTCTGGAGGACAATCATTTCATTGTCCATTGAATTGATCAACACGGTTCCTTCGAGTTCCAGCCATCGTCTAAAACCCAAAAATAATAGTGTGAGAGGCAAAAATAATGCTAGGGAAAACAACATAATAAAGGGGGAGTACCTTAAATATCTAAAATCTTAGGTTACTATAACTATAGTACTATAACCTATACTTATACTTACCCTTAGGGACATCCCTAGAAATACCTTAGAAATATCTCTAGGGATCTCACTAAAGTTCTCGCATCCTAGTCTCCAAAGGTTGACTAAACCTTTCCTCTGATACCAACTGTAGAGACACAAAGCTTGACGTACATGAACATTACATTACTTTTTCAGAATAATTAGTACATTACAAAAACACACACACAAGGACCGTAATAGTTTAGTGTCTTTGGAAACTCGAAATGTAATCTTCTAATCGTGGTGAAAGATCTTCAACATCTCCTATAATGGTCTTCCCATTTTTTTACCTAAAACCTTTCTTTATATCCTGGGGAAAAGAAAACATAAAAGGGTGAGCTAAAATGCTCAGTAAGGGTAAACAAAAGAAATATCAATCACACCATATTCATAAGAACATAACATTTTAGAAATCTTAACCTGCAAAACAGATCATAATATCATAACATGGGATAAATCATAGGAGTGAAATGTAATCCCAATAATCATAACTTAAAACATGAAACATTGTGGAATAAAAACATAATCATAGAGAATCATTTCTTATTAGTCAATACTCATTTCCAAGACTATCTTAGTGGACAAAGTTCATTTCTGAACCGAGTTCACTCCACGTTTCAGTCATGTTTCACTGAACCGGTTTAATCTGCCATTCCATCCATGTCTATCTCATGAGATATAAAATCTTTACCCAATGCATTGGAGGGAGATATAGGTCCCACCCATCTCATAATGATACCATTCGTATGTGTGCCACAAAATGATAAATCATACATCATTGCATAACACATGTAATAAAAATAGGATTTTTAAACAGCATGACATCATAAAAGAATTCATATAAGATAAAGGAATTCATAAAAATAATTCCATCACAACATAATCAAATCAATGTAATAATAGGGATAGAAACAGAACCCTATATTATCTTATATGGAAAATAATTTTGATAAAACACTTGAACTCCATTCTTGAGGAAAATATTCTTTCTACTTCTAAAACATTTTCCTTTCTTAACATGTCATAATATTTTAATCTAAAAGAAGTTGATTAAAAATAAACATGAAAAACTTGTAAAGGATGCTTCTTGGAAATAATGTTTTAAAAATCCATTCATTCCGTATATGTTTAAAAAACATTCTTCTCATACTTTTGTCGGAAAAGACAAAAAGTACCTCGTACGAAAAATGAAAAAAGATTCCTTTCATATATTTTACTAAAAACACACCTAAGAGTAAAATTGGATTTAAAAAATTGTAGGTGGATGGAAATAATATTACATATTGAGGAAACATGGATTTGGATGATAAAAGACACCCCAGTAAATACCAAAGTATAAACAATCTCAGATAAAATGAGATTGTGATATTTTCCATTACCTTTGGTCTGATTTGCTTCGTAAGTGTTAGAAACTCCTGTATAATGATTTAAATAATGTCATTGTCTTATTCTATAATCATAATAATTGTTATTATATCATATATGGTTCACTTATGACTTTATATTACCGGTTATTTTGTAAATTCCATTGTAAAGAGTTTTTTGGGTAAAATCGTTTCATTTCTTGTCCGTGTTTTGACTTGTAATTATTCATATGATTACTTAGATCATGATTACTTAAATCCAGAATATAAAACATGATTTATATATAATATATATTCTGAATATACATATATATAATAGATCAGTAAATGGAAAGAAATACACCGTTCATGGAGACGGTAGGCTGTAAGTACGCATGAACGCTGTTTTTGTTTCATTATTGAGTTGAATGAAATTAAGTAGATGACATACATATATACACACATAAATCCAGTATCATTATTATGTCATATATTTAATTATTACTTATTATATATACATTATAATCATTCATTAATGGTTAACGTGGATAATGAATCTCATCACGTTGTGGAGACGGTAGTCCGTACGTACGCACGAGCGATGATATCGTTCTCATGATCGTGGAATTTTATTGGAGTGTATGTATACTATTTCAGAATCAATATCACTTTAAAATAATCATATATAGTTATTATTTACACCATTATACCCATCCAAGTAAGGCGGTGGTCGAAAATAGATTACACCACGGCGTGGAGACGGTACTCCGTACGTACGCACGCGCGGTGATTTTGTTTTCCGTAGGATAGATAGATGGTGAAAGAGGGTTGTTTAATACTTATAATAACATATCAGTATATTAGTGATACTTATGTTATTACTTCATAATGAAAAAATTTAATAAGAAGAAGTGGAAGAAGAAATAAAGTTGAAAGAATCGGTAACGGACATTACCTCTTCTTTGAAGCGCCTCTTTGAGATCTCCATTTAGGGCACTAAAATTGGTCTTTGAGGAAGACCAGAACCACTAGGATGTTTCTAGGGAAGTGGATAAGGGAATTTGGCAGGGGTTGGCCGAGCTTTAAGGCTCAATGTGGTGTGAGGAAGAGAGGGAGGAGGTTCCCTTTTATAATGGAGGAGAGGGGCTCCTTTGGAAAAACTTAAAATATTATTTTATTATAAAGCCAAATTAGGTTTTAAATAGCTCTGAATTGATTTATTTCAAAGCTAAGGTGGGTATGGGTCTCAACCCTCCCATCCAATAGAATTTAGACAAGTTTAGGTTCCTATTTTAACCTTATCATTTAGATTTAACATTAAGTAAAATTATTTAACTTTTACCGTGTCTTCTTGTGTTCTTATACTATAAGGTTAATAAAATTACTATAAGCAGACAAACGAACCCCAAGTTGTTTATTATTAATATATATAACCTTATCTAAGTCATTTGTCCGAACCTTTGATTTTTAGGAATAAAATAACAATTAAAAATTTAATATTTGTTTTAAAAACTATTTTATGTCAATTTTGACACTATTTAGTAATTGTTTACTATGAAAATCATAACAGAATGATTAGTTCGAAAAAACTTAATTAAATCAATAATAACATGTCATATTAACCTATAATATTAGTGGAATTCATAAAAAGTCTTAAATTACATTTATTTTGGTATTTATAACATCAATTATGTCAATATTTCATTAATAAGATAATTACTGCATCATCTTTGTGTCATAAATAAAATAAATTATTTAATGTCTAAAAATTACAAATAAAATACCGTTATGTAAGAAATATTTTTATATTTTTAATGAATATTTATAGTCGAACTTATCTTATGTATAACCATATATTAAAAATTATTTACTTATTAAACTTTGATTTTAACTCTTTTAACCCTTCTTTAAATAAATTAATAATAAATGTCCTAATCTAATCCAAGTGGGCCTAAATGATCATATTTTATTCCTAAGGTTTTTTTTGGTCTAATTACACTTATCAAATAGAATTAGGACATGTGTTAGGGTAATAATAATGACATTTTTACCCTTAATTACCCTATTTACTTTTAACCGTGGTAAAAAAAATAAAAAGTTACTATTCACCAAAAATTATTTTCATCTCATTGAAACACATTTTACTTACTGACATCAACTGTGTCTCTCAGATTTTTTAAATTCCATTCATAGAAGCGGTAAAATTAAGTTTTATGAAAAATTCATTTTTTTAACTACCACTTAGTGGTTTCACTATTCATCAAAAAATGAAAGTTTCCAGAAAAATACCAAAAATTAGGCCTAAGATATATTTGATATTATGAACTCAAAAATGATGTCTATTTTACCAAATTCAAAACATATCATTGCATTAATTAATTTAAAAATTAATTTCCGTCGTCAAAACAAATAGCGTGTTCTTAAGAGATAATAACTATCAAAAGTTTGACACTTGTTTATGTCTGGTTTAAATGTGAAATTACATCCAATGAACAACATTGTATTAAATTGTAAAAATATATTCTAAATATACTTTAAAACCACTCAAATTAATAATTTATAACTATTAATTATTTCAATTAAAAAAGTTGTTTTTAATTAAAATTTAGTAATTTTCACTATTCATCAGAATATGAAAGTTATCCAAAAAGTACCAAAATTTCACCCTAAGCTAATTTTGATATTCTGAATCCAAAAATGAAGTCCATTTTGAAAAATAAAATTTACAAAATTTCAAAATTTTGTTATTACTATTCATAATAGCTAGCTCCTAAAAATATTATAATAATATATCGTTTAGTGAAACTCGGTATTTCGTACTACACACGCTATCGAGGAAGATCGCGATTGCATGTAATGCAAGGCAGGTCAAGGATGCGTGTTGTGCAAGCTTCTTTTGGTGTAGTGTACAACACAAGACATTAATGAAATTAAAAAGACTATTTTTCATAAAATCTCGTGGTGTTACACTAAATCTCAGACAATGACGTTGGCATGAGTTCCTCCAAAACTATGACTTTGAGATAGTATATACTCCTAGGAAGTGGAATGTAGTAGCAGATTCACTTAGCATAAGATCTGGTATTCAGTTTCTAGGTGAGGTGACGAAGTAGTTGGCCTCTTTGCATATATCCTTTTTGGATCGAGATAGAGCAATTCTTCTTCAGTCTCATATAGTAACACCCCCACTTATTCAGCGAGTCAGGGAAGCGCAGCGTGGGGACACTAACTACGACACATGACGTGCACAGATATCCATAAGACAAGAACCTGATGGATTTTATGAAGGTGTAGAGCATTTCATCCTCTTTAGAGGATGTACCATGGTACCAGTGTCACTTCAAGAGGAAGTGTTGAGGTAGTTCCACACATCCCATCTAGTAGTACACCAAGGAGTGGCGATGATGTTCCGGGACCTTCGACGACAACACTAGTGTTCGAGAATGAAGAAAGTAGTAGAAGAGTTTGTCTCTCGATGCCTCACTTGTCAGCATGTGAAGGTTGAGCATCAGGTATTAGTACACTTAGTTCAGCCTTTAGAGGTCCCATAGTGGAAGTGGGACGAGATATCCATGGACTTCGTGACTGGACTTCCACGTACATACATGGGTCATGATACTATCTATGTGATTGTCGACCAACTCACCTATTCATACCACTTCCTACTGATCAAGGAGCAGGGTTCAGTAGAGAGCCCGAGATCCCCTTATGTGCATCCAATTGTGCGGTTACATGGAGCACCCTCGACGATTGTCTCCGATCGTGATGCACATTTCACTTCCCGACTATGGGAGGGGTTTCAAGAGGCTTTTGGGACCCAACTTATTTTGAGCACTGCCGTCCATCCTCAGATGAAAGCCTAGACTAAGCGGACCATTCAGAACCTTGAGGAAATGCTCCATGGTTGCTTCCTTGACTTCAGTCGCATCTGGGAGGAACACTTTCCATTAGTGGAGTTTGCATACAATAGCTATCACTCCACCATTGGGATGTCACCTTTTGAGGATTTGTATGGACGACCATGCAGATATCTTTTATGCTGAACTGACCCTGGGGAGTCAGCACTCATGGGACTAGAGATGGTACATGATACCACAAAGAAGGTGAAGATCATCCATGAGTGGATGAAGACTGCAAAGACCTGGCATAAGTCTTGTGCCAAAGGAGAGGGAGAGCTCTGAAGTTTGAGGATGGTGACCACATCTTTTTACAGGTCTCACCCCGACGAGGGTTTCGGAGATTTGGTCCGGGTGACAAGTTATCTCCGAGGTTCATCAGACCATTTGAGGTCCTCAGAAGAGTCGGAAAGGTAGTATACAACCTAGGACTTCCACCTTAGTTTCACTGGGTGTAAAAAAATTTCCACGTATCTCAGTTGAGGAGATACGTGCATGACCCATCACACATCATCGACCACGATGAGCTAGACATCGACAATGGGGAAACATTTAGGGAGGTTCCAGTGGAGATTGAGGATCGATAGGAGAGGGTCCTTCATGGGAGGTTGATACCTTTGGTGCGTGTGTGTTGGCAGCATGAAAACCTCCAAGAGAGCACATGGGCGTGGGAGGTTCAGATACGCGCTCACTACCCCCACTTGTTTCTTTATTTTGAGTTGTGAATTTCAGGGATGCAAAGCCCTGATATGGGGAGAATGTAATGACTCGTAATTTCTATGTATTTTGTTTTTAATTATATGGTAATTTTATGAGTCTGACAAAATTGATGGAGTGTGATTCTGAGGCCCGGTGTGCCCAAAAATAATTTCTAAACTTTTTTGGGTACGTTCAATAAACGTGCGAATGGGTTTTTGTAACTTTTGAATTGGTGCTCGGAATTGAATTCCAAGGACACCGTTGAAATCACAGTGCTAATATTCAATTAATAAGACCTTCACCTCAACTGCAGTAGGTTGAGAGTGAAATATTGATATTCACTATTTCGTTGAGGAATAAAAAAATAAAAAAATAAACATTTTTATTTTTGAAACCTCTCTACATGGGTTGTGTAGGTGGGGACTGTAACAGCCCAAGATTTTATGAAAAATATTCTTTTTAATTTCACTAATGTCTTGTGTTGTACGCTACACCAAAAGGAGCTTGCACAACATGCACCCTTGACTTGCCTTGCATTACACGCAATCACGACCTTCCTCGATAGCGTGTGTAGTACGCAATAACGAGTTTCACTAAACAACAATATGCTATTAAAATTTTATTAAAACTAGCCGTTATGAATAGTAATAACCACTTTTTGAAATTTTGTAAATTTTATTTTTCAAAATGGAATTCATTTTTGGATTCGGAATATCGAAATTAGCCTAGGGTGAAATTTTGGTATTTTTCTGAAAACTTTCAATTTTTGATGAATAGTGAAACCACTAAGTGGTAGTTAAAAAACTGAATTTTTCATAAAACTTAATTTTACCTCTTCTGTGAGTGGAAGTTCGAAAATCCGAGAGACACGGTTAATATCAAGGACTAAAATTTGGTTCAATGAGATGAAAATAATTTTTGGTGAATAGTAACTTTTTACTTTTTTTACCACGGTAAAAAGTAAATAGGGTAATTAAGGGTAGAAATGATATTATTATTACCCTAACACATGTCCTAATTCTATTGGAAAAGTTTAATTCGACCAAAAAAAACATAGGAATAAAATATGACAATTTAGGCCCACTTGGATTATATTAGGACATTTATTATTAATTTATTTAAAGAAGGGTTAAAAGAGGTAAAATCAATGTTTATTTACTAAAACATTTTTAATATGGGGTTATACATAAGATAAATTCAACTATAAATATTCATTATAAATCTAAAAAGATTTAATACATAATGGTATTTTATTTGTAATTTTTAGACATTAAATAATTTAATTTATTTATGACACAACTATGATGCAGTAATTATCTTATTAATGAAATATTGACATAATTGATGTTATAAATACCCAAATAAATATTATTTGAGACTTTTTATGAATTCCACTAATTTTCTAGGTTACTATGATATATTAGTGTTAATTTAATCAACTTGGTTCGAACATATAATTCTATTATGACTTTCACAAAAATCATATATCAAATAGTGTCAAAATTGACACAAAATAGTTTTTAAATAAAGTATTATATTATTAATTGTTATTTTATTCCTAAAAATCTAAGGTTCGGCCAAATGACTTATATAAGGTTATATATATTAATAATAAACAACTTATGGTTCTTTCGGCTTCTTATAGTAAGTTTATTAACCTTATAGTGTAAGAACAAAAGAAGACACGGTAAAAGTACAATTATTTAACTTAATGTTAAATCTAAATGATAAGGTTAAAATAGGAACCTAAACATGTCTAAATTCTATTGGATGAGAGGATTTCGACCCATCCCCACCTTAGCTTCAAAATATATCAATTTGGAGCTATTTAAAACCGAACTTGATTTTTTAATAAAATAATATTTTTAGTTATTCCAAAGGTACCCCTCTCCTCCCATATAAAAGAGCACCTCCTCCCCCTCCTCCTCACTCCAATTTGATCATTCAAGCTCGGCCAACCCCTGCCCAAATCTCTTATCCACTTCCCTAGTATCATCATAGAGGTCCTGGTCTTCTTCAAAGACCATCCTTAGTTCTTTAAGTGGAGGTTAAGTGAAGGCACGTCAAAAAGAGGTAATATCCATTACCGATCTTTTTCAATTTATTTCTTCTTCAACTTATTATTATTTAGTTATTTCAGGATAAAGTGATAACATCAGTATTTATTATATACTGATATGTTATTATAAATATGAAACAACTCTAATTAACCTTCTATCCATCCTACGGAAAAAAGTAAATCACCGCGCGTGCGTACGTACGGAATGTCGTCTCCACGCCGTGGTGTAATCTATTTTCTGCCACCACCTTAATTGGATGGGTATAATGGTGTAACGAGTAACTATATATGATTATTATAAAGTGATATTGATACTAAAATAGTATACATACACTTCAACACAAGTTCACGATCATGAGAACGATATCATCGCTCGTGCGTACGTACGGACTACCGTCTCCACGACGCGATGAGATTCATTCTCCATGTTAACCAATAAAGAATGATTATAAAGTATATATAAGAAATAATATTGAAATATATGACATTATAAAGCTAATGGATTTATGTATATATGTATGTCATCTACTTACTTCCATTCAATACAATAAGGAAAGGAAAACAACGTTCTTGCATACGTACGGACTACCGTCTCCATGAACGGTGCGTTTTATTTCATTTATCTATCTATTATATATATATATATACTGAATATATATGATATATAAATCATGTTTTATATTCTGGAAGTAAGTAAATCATGATATAAGTAATAATAATGTCACGAACAACAAGTCCAAACACCTACGATAAATGAAACGATTTTACCCAAAACGCTCTTTAACATGGAATTTACAAAAGAACGGGTAAAATAAAGTCATAAGTGAACCATATATGATATCATAACAATTATTATGATTCTGGAATAAGTCAATGACATTATTTAAATCATTATACAGGAGGTTCGGACACTTACGAAGAAAATCGGACCTAAGGTAAGGGAAATATCACAATATCATTTTTATCCGAGATTGTTTATACTTTGGCATTTACTGGGGTGTATTTTATCATCCACATCCATGTTTCCTAGATATTTAATATTATTTCCATCAACCTACAATTGTTTAAATCCAATTTTACCCTTCGGTAAGTTTTTAGTAAAAGATATGAAAGGAAACTTTTGTCGTTTTTCGTACGAGGTACTTTTTGACTTTTCCGACAAAAGTACAATGAATGTTTTTTTAACTTATGCAGCATGAATGGATTTTTAAAACATTATTTCGAAGAAGCATCCTTTACAAGATTTCAAGTTTATTTTTAATCAACTTCTTTTAGTTTAAATTTGTATGACATGTTAAGAAAGGAAAAATGTTTTTGAAGAAGAATGGATATTTTCCTCAAGAATGGAGTTCAAGTGTTTTTATCAATATTATTTTCCATCTAAGATAATAAAGGGTTATGTTTTTATCCCTATTATTAAATTGATTTGATTATGTTGTGATGGAATTATTTTTATGAATTCCTTTATCTTATATGAATTGTTTTATGATGTCATGATGTTTAAGCTTCCCATTTGTATTACATGGGTTATGCAATGATGTATGATTTATGATTTTTTGGAACACATAAGAATGGTTTCATTATGAGATGGGTGGGACCTATATCTCCCTCCAATGCATTGGGTAAAGATTTTATATCTCATGAGATAGACATGGCTGGAATGGTAGGTTATACTGGTTCAGTGAAACAGGACTGGAACGAGGGTGACTCGGTTCAGAAAGGGACTTTGTCCACTAAGATAGTCTTGGCAATGAGTCTTTACTAACAATTAATGATTCTCTATGATTATGTGTGAATGCCACAAAGTTTTATGTTTTATGTTATGATTATTCTGATTACATTTCACTGCCATGATTTACCCCATGTTATGAAATTATGATCTCTTTTGCGGGTTAAGATTTCCAAAAGTTATGTGCTTATGTATATGATGTGATTGATATTTATTTTGTTTACCCTTACAGAGCATTTGATCTCACCCTTTTATGTTTTCTTTTCCCCAGGATATAAAGAAAGTTTTTAGGTATAAAAAAAATAAGATCTTTATGGGAGAGGTTGAAGATCTTTCACCACGATTACAAGATTATGTTCCGAGTTTCCAAAGACACTAAACTATTACGATCCTTACGTGTGTGTTTTTGTTATGTACTAATTATTCCACAAATGTAATGTAATGTCAATGTACGTCAAGCTTCGGGTCTCTACAGTTGGTATCAAAGGAAAGGTTTAGTCAACCTTCGGAATCTAGGATGCGAAAACGTTAGTGAGATCCCTAGAGATATTTCTAAGGTATGTCTAGGGATGCCCCTAAGTATAAGTATACATATAGGATATAGTCCTAGAACTATGGTAACGAAATTAGATTAAACCAATGATGTTAGATATTGAAGTTACTCCCACTTTATTATGATTTTTGCCTTTCACACTATTCTTTTTGGGTTTTAAAAAATGGCTGGAAACAAGATGATTCACGATAATGGAGGATATGATGGACAATGGAATGATATTCTTCATGAGCAACCAAATGAAATGGGATTTGGAAGTCCAAACATCATTATTATGCCGAATCAGCAATCTCATAATATGATCAATAAAATAAATTTTGGTAAGTTTCCTGACTCGGCTAATAAGAGAAAGATGGAGTTTCATGATGATCATAGAGGAAAGAAAGTTCAATTTCCCCTATGTAAATCATGTGGGAAGAGGCATCAAGGAGAATATTTCAAAGGAACTGTAAGATGCTTCGGGTGTGGAAAAGAAGGACACAAAGCCAGTAACTGCAAAGGAAAAGGTTCAGTTAACACCAGGGATGAGGATAATGGTATTGCTACGACATTAACAATGGTTAAATGTTTTAAATGTGGAATGTACGGGAATTATGCAAACCAATTCCCTAAGGGAAAGTCTCATGAAGAGAATCAGTATGGCCGTATGGGTAGTATTTATGTGGATGATGATGAAGAGACTACAAATGATATGTGAGATGAAAGAATTGTTGAAGCTCGGTCAATGGTTTAAGAATGTAGTGGAATGATTACATGTTTATATTGTGTAATGTTGTATAAGTAATCTCATGCTACTATGGAATAAAGAGACATCTATGGATTGTTATACTGTTGTCTTTCCTTGAGTTAAGAAAGTGTATGATTAATGTTACTAGTATCCATGAAAGGTTATTCAGATATTTTTGGAATGTAGATGATATGCGCATAATGAAGGGATAAGGAGAAAATTAAATGTTTGATAGTATTCATGAGCTCATGACTGATATAAGGAGAAGGTTATATCATGGTTTGAGTATATAGAATTTTTGGATTTTGGTATGTGGAAAGTGTTAACTTTTAACTGCATTCATGTTTTCACTAAGGTTCAATGGGTATTCATTCTTCAAGAGAATACATGATTAAGGTATTCACATTTGACCAACAAGATATACCTTATGATATATGGGGGATAAATGATGGCGTTCACGTGATTGTTCTGTGACATTTCAAGTAATCATTTTCTTTATACTATGAGCTTGGACCGAAGTATTTTAGATAAGCCTAAAGATTAGAACAGAGTATGTTGGACATAAGTTAGGATAAAAAGTTTTTCGATATTATTGATGGGATGTTATAGTAATATAGCTTTAGAAAACGGACAACCTGCAGGACGGGCGACAGCCCATCGCATCGGACAAGTCTGTGGGAATCGAACCCACAACTGAAGTGCGACTGGCCTTTATCGCCTACCACTGGCCTACAGGAAGTCCCTGTTTAGTAAAAACTAGTTTTATTATATTAAGCAATCTGATATATGAAGTATAAGTCCATTTTAGGAACCATATATGATTAATCTCACTATAGAATGTCTTATGTATATTTAATAACTTTTGCTAACCTTTTGTTTGAGACAGATGGAATGACTCGTCATTCTATCACATGATCTGCTAACACATCACGAATAACAAATTCAACTTCATTTATTTAAGAGATGAAGTAGAAATTGTTAAAGGCACGAACAACAGTGAGATTGTACCAAAATAAAGTAAGTATTTATTCTAATTCAAACTCTTCAACTTTAGGGAAATGATCTTGAAAACCAAAAATGTTGTCTTAGTTCTCTTATATCTGATTAATCAGATGGTACCTTAGATCGTCACAAATTTATGGATTTGTGATTGTTGGCTTTTCCATAGCCATGTTCTCTACCACTCTCCATCAGAACATGATGGTTAGATTTTTCTTCCATATCCATATTTTCACCTATGTGGAAACCCAGTGATTAGTTTATTTGGGTAACCATTACGTTTCATACTTTCGTTTTTAAAGATTGGTTTTGGTATTCCTTTTTACGATGTGGTTTCTATTAAAGAAACTTTCGAATAGTAAACCATTTATAACCCCGATGAATTTCGAGGGCGAAATTCATTTTAAGGGGGGTAGAATGTAACAGCCCATGATTTTATGAAAAATATTCTTTTTATTTTCACTAATGTCTTGTGTTGTACGCTACACCAAAAGGATCTTGCACAACACACATCCTTGACTTGCCTTGCGTTACACGCAATCACGACCTTCCTCGATAGCGTGTGTAGTACGCAATAACGAGTTTCACTAAACAACAATATGTTATTAAAATATTATTAAAACTAGCCGTTATGAATAGTAATAACCACCTTTTTGAAATTTTTGAAATTTTATTTTTTAAAATGGAATTCATTTTTGGATTCGGAATATCGAAATTAGCCTAGGGTGAAATTTTGGTATTTTTCTGAAAACATTCAATTTTTGATGATTAGTGAAACCACTAAGTGGTAGTTAAAAAACTGAATTTTTCATAAAACTTAATTTTACCACTTCTGTGAGTGGAATTCCGAAAATCTGAGAGACACGGTTAATATCAAAGACTAATATTTGGTTCAATGAGATGAAAATTTTTTTTGGTGAATAGTAAATTTTTACTTTTTTTACCACGGTAAAAAGTAAATAGGGTAATTAAGGGTAGAAATGATATTATTACTACCCTAACACATGTCCTAATTCTATTGAAAAAGTGTAATTTGACCAAAAAAAACATAGGAATAAAATATGACCATTTAGGCCCACTTGGATTAGATTAGGACATTTATTATTAATTTATTTAAAGAAGAGTTAAAAGAGGTAAAATCAATGTTTATTTAATAAAACATTTTTAATATGGGGTTATACATAAGATAAATTCGACTATAAATATTAATTATAAAACTAAAAAGATTTCCTACATAATGGTATTTTATTTTTAATTTTTAGAGATTAAATAATTTAATTTATTTTTGACAGAACTATGATGCAGTAATTATCTTATTAATGAAATATTGACATAATTGATGTTATAAATATCCAAATAAATATAATTTGAGACTTTTTATGAATTACAATACTTTTCTAGGTTACTATGATATATTAGTGTTAATTTAATCAACTTGGTTCTAACATATAATTCTATTATGACTTTCACAAAAATCATATATCAAATAGTGTCAAAATTGACACAAAATAGTTTTTAAATCAAGTATTATATTATTAATTGTTATTTTATTCCTAAAAATCTAAGGTTCGTCCAAATGACTTAGATAAGGTTATATATATTAATAATAAACAACTTAAGGTTAGTTTGGCTTCTTATAGTAATTTTATTAACCATATAGTGTAAGAACACAAGAAGACACGGTAAAAGTACAATTATTTAACTTAATGTTAAATCTAAATGATACGTTTAAAATAGGAACCTAAACTTGTCTAAATTCTATTGGATGAGAGGATTTTGACCCATCACCACCTTATATTTGAAATATATCAATTTGGTGCTATTTAAAACCGAAATTTAATTTATAATAAAATAATACTTTTAGTTATTCCAAAGGTACCCCACTCCTCCCTTATAAAAGAGCACCTCCTCCCCCTCCTCCTCACACCAATTTGAGAATTCAAGCTCGGCCAACCCCTGACAAAATATCTTCTCCACTTCCCTAGTATCATCCTAGAGGTCCTGGGCTTCTTCAAAGACCACCCTTAGTTCTTTAAGTGGAGGTTAAGTGAAGGCGCGTCAAAAAGAGGTAATATCCATTACCGATCTTTTTCAAATTCTTTCTTCTTCAACTTCTTATTCTTTAGTTGTTTCATGATAAAGTGATAACATAAGTATTTATTATATACTGGTATGTTATTATAAATATGAAACAACTCTAATTAACCTTCTATCCATCCTACGGAAAAAAGGAAATCACCGCGCGTGCGTACGTACGGAATACCGTCTCCACGCCGTGGTGGAATCTATTTTCTGCCAACAACTTAATTGGATGGGTATAATGGTGTAATGAGTAACTATATATGATTATTATAAAGTGATATTGATACTTAAATAGTATACATACACTTCAACACAAGTTCACGCTCATGAGAACGATATCATTGCTCGTGCGTATGTACGGACTACCGTCTCCATGACGCGATGAGATTCATTCTCCATGTTAACCATTTAAGAATGATTATAAAGTATAAATAAGAAATAATAATGAAATATATGACATTATAAAGCTACTCGATTTATGTATATATGTATTTCATATACTTACTTCCATTCAAGACAATAAGGAAAGGAAAACAACATTCATGCGTACGTACAGACTACCGTCTCCATGAACGGTGTGTTTCATTTCATTTATCTATCTATTATATATATATATATACTGAATATATATGATATATAAATCAGGTTTTATATTCTGGAAGTAAGTAAATCATGATATAAGTAATAATAATGTCAAGAACAACAAGTCCAAACACCTACGATAAATGAAACGATTTTACTCAAAATGATCTTTAACATGGAATTTACAAAAGAACGGGTAAAATAAAGTCAGAAGTGAACCATATATGATATCATAACAATTAGTATGATTCTGGAATAAGTCAATGACATTATTTAAATCATTATACAGGAGGTTCAGACACTTACGAAGCAAATCGGACCTAAGGTAAGGGAAATATCACAATCTCATTTTTATCTGAGATTGTTTATACATTGGCATTAATTGGGGTGTATTTTATCATCCACATCCATGTTTCCTCGATATGTAATATTATTTCCATCCACCTACAATTGTTTAAATCCAATTTTACCCTTTGGTAAGTTTTTAGTACAAGATATGAAAGGAAACTTTTGTCGTTTTCGTACGAGGTACTTTTTGACTTTTCCGACAAAAGTACAATGAATGTTTTTTTAACTTATACGACATGAATGGATTTTTAAAATACTATTTCCAAGAAGCTTCCTTTACAAGTTTTCAAGTTTATTTTTAATCAAATTCTTTTAGTTTAAAGTTGTATGACATGTTAAGAAAGGAAAAATGTTTTTGAAGAATAAAGGATATTTTCCTTAAGAATGGAGTTCAAGTGTTTTATCAAAATTATTTTCCATCTAAGATAATAAAGGGTTCTGTTTTTATCCCTGTTATTAAATTGATTTGATTATGTTGTGATGGAATTATTTTTATGAATTCCTTTATCTTATATGAATTGTTTTATGATGTCATGATGTTTAAGATTCCCATTTGTATTACATGGGTTATGCAATGATGTATGATTTATGATTTTGTGGCACACATAAGAATGGTTTTATTATGAGATGGGTGGGACCTATATCTCCCTCCAATGCATTGGGTAAATATTTTATACCTCATGAGATAGACATGGCTGGAATGGTAGGTTATACCGGTTCAGTGAAACAGGACTGGAACGAGGGTGACTCGGTTCAGAAAGGGACTTTGTCCACTAAGATAGTCTTGGAAATGAGTCTTGACTAACAAGAAATGATTCTCTATGATTATGTGTGAATGCCACAAAGTTTCATGTTTTAAGTTATGATTATTGTGATTACATTTCACTTCCCTGATTTACCCCATGTTATGAAATTATGATCTCTTTTGCAGGTTAAGATTTCCAAAAGTTATGTGCTTATGTATATGATGTGATTGATATTTCTTTTGTTTACCCTTACTGAGCATTTGAGCTCACCCTTTTATGTTTTCTTTTCCACAGGATATAAATAATGGTTTTAGGTATAAAAAAAGAATATCCTTATGGGAGATGTTGAAGATCTTTCACCACGATTACAAGATTACGTTCCGAGTTTCCAAAGACACTAAACTATTATGATCCTTGCGTGTGTGTTTTTGTTATGTACTAAGTATTCCGCAAATGTAATGTAATGTCAATGTACGTCAAGATTCGGGTCTCTATAGGGACCACCCAAATTAAAAACCCAAATTTGGATTCAGTGGTGGGGACCACCCAACCCCACTTAAACACCCTCTTTAATGTGGGGAAGTCTCTTGACCTTCATCCACTTTAATTATTCCACCTTCTATTAATTAGTTAATGCCAACTTTATTTGTTTCAATAATTTAAAATTAAAAAACATATTCTATTTGGGTTGGATCCTCATTTTGTATTGGAATAAATCATGGGAAAAAGGGAGGAATTAAGAGAACTCTGGAGGAACTCATCCACCAATGAAGAACTTCTCCTCTAAACGAATAATTCCATCTCTATCAAAAGACGTTCTTCAGAATCACAAAAAAGGACGACACACAAGACCGACTTCAGAAGTGTGTTGCAGAAGCGACGATCATTGACACCCTCTTCACATTCGCTGATTTCATCTCACAACACAAAAACGAACCTCCAAGGTAGGGTTTGTTTTTTATATAGACTCTTTCCCATTCTTGATGTTTTTCGTGATTAAAGAATTGTTGAGCTGCTTTATACCACTCTAATGCGGAGGGTGCCTGCCCAAAAAACATGGCCCGAAGCCTCCGCAAATCTGGTGGTTCATTCTACGGTCTTAGCGATGGAGGAGGATGGCGACAGACACTGGTGAGGCTCAGGAATGGCCGAGAGGAACCACGACCTTGTGCCACAGTGATAAGGGGAGGCACAGCCAGCTTGATGCCGACCGCTGGAGATGGCACGGCGCGCGACCGTGCCGCCCGGATGAGGGCGGATGGCCGACCGGCCAGGTGTGTGCCAAGTAGAACCACAGGCTGTCATCACGGAGGGATGGTGCCCGACCAACCGCCGGGTGGAGAAGGGGTCGGCCGAGCTAGAATAAGCGGGGCCTGTGGCGGGCCCCATGTGGTTCCTGGCGATCGAACAGCTTCAGTCGTTCGATGATTGAGGCGAGGGGCCACACGACTCCCCCCACATGCATCCAGGCAGGGCCACCCAGGCCAGGCGGCCCAGCGGGGTAGGCCATACCTAGTGGGCCAGGCCGGACCCAGCGGGCTGGGTCAACCCGAATCGGGTTGGGTCGACCCCGGCCCGGTCGGACCAGACCAAGAACAACTTTGACCTATTTTTTTGGCCATAACTTCGGCACCGGGTGTCTGTTTGATGAACCATATATGTCGCCATAAACCTTGGAGCGAGACGGTACTATAGGTATACCACACATGAGATTTAAATAAATTTGGGGTATGGTTGGTTTGGATCGATCATGAATCCATCCGGGCCCTCAGGACTAAAAGGTTAATAACATACAGACCGAGTGTCCTTTTGACGCACCGTCTTTTGTGTTAAGACCACTATGATGTGGTAGTACATTGGGATACATCATAGTTGGGATTTTGGTAGTCGGATTATCGGCCAGTAGCATGAGGAGGGTACCCTCTCGGAGACAAGCAAGCATAGTGCAAGAACCTTGTTGTTGGTTGTAACATGAGAAAGGGATACTTTGTGGGTCTATGCTCAAGGATCTACATGGAGCCACTCTAGGAATCCATGTCAGACTACTCTAGGATCCGGTGTGGGTCTAATATACTAGGATCCTGTGTGGGTCTAATAATGTACTAGGATCCTGTGTGGGTCTACTATAATAGGATCATGTGTGGGTCTGATGATGTACAAGGATCCTATGTGGGTCTGTTGTACTAGGATCCTGTAGAGACCCGAAGCTTAACGTACATAGACATTACATTACTTTTGAGGAATACTTAGTACATAACAAAAACACACACACAAGGACCTTAATAGTTTAGTGTCTTTGGAAACTTGAAATATAATCTTCTAATCGTTGTGAAAGATCTTCAACATCTCCAATAAAGATCTTCTTTTTTTTACACATAAATTCTTTCTTTATGTCCTGGGGAAAAGAAAACATAAAAGGGTGAGCTCAAATGCTCAGTAAGGGTAAACAAAAGAAATATCAATCACGTCATATTCATAAGAACATATCTTTTGGAAATCTTAACCTCGAAAAGAGATCATAATTTCATAACATGGAATAAATCATAGTAGTGAAATGTAATACAAATGATCATAACTTAAAACATTTAAATTTGTGGAATACACACATAATCATAGGGAATCATTTCTTATTAGTCAAGACTCATTGCCAAGACTATCTTAGTGGACAAAGTCCCTTTCTGAACCGAGTTCACTCCTCGTTTCAGTCCTGTTTCACTGAACCGATATAACATACCATTCCACCCATGTCTATCTCATGAGATATAAAATATTTACCCAATTCATTGGAGGGAGATATAGGTCCCACCCATCTCATAATTATACCATTCTTATGTGTGCCACAGAATCATAAATCATACATCATTGCAAAACCCATGTAATAAAAATGGGATTCTTAAACATAATGACATCATAAAACAATTCATATAAGATAAAGGAATTCATAAAAATAAAATTCCATCACAACATAATAAAATAAATGTAATAATAGGGAAAGAAACAGAACCCTTTATTATCTTATATGGAAAATAATTTTGATAAAACACTTGAACTCCATTCTTGAGGAAAATATCCTTTCTGCTTCAAAAACACTTATCATTTCTTAACATGCCGTACAATTCTAAACTAAAAGAAGTTGATTAAAAATAAACTTGAAAACTTGTAAAGGAAGATTCTTGGAAATAATATTTTAAAAATCCATTCATGCCGTATAATTTTGAAAAAACATTCTTCTCGTACTTTTGTCTAAAAAGTCAAAAAGTACCTCGTACGAAAAATGACAAAAGATTCCTTTCATATCTTTTACTAAAAACTCACCGAAGGGTATAATTGGATTTAAACAATTGTATTTGGATGGAAATAATATTACATATTTAGGAAACATGTATTTGTATGATAAAATACACCCCAGTAAATACTAAGGTATAAACAATCTCGGATAAAAATGAGATTGTGATATTTCACTTACCTTAGGTCTGTTTTGCTTCGTAAGTGTTTGAACCTCCTGTATAATGATTTAAATAATGTTATTGACTTATTACAGAATAATTATAATTGTTATGATATCATATATGGTCATATTCGTAGCTTCTTATTAGTAATATTTCATTAATACTTGTTATTCGGGTGTTTATTACTTTTTGTTCTTATGTGTGTTTTGTCGAATAAATTCTTATTCATCTCTTTAGGTTATAGATACCTCATTCCCAGAATGGTATTAGTGTAATATATATCATATTAATTCGTTCAATTCATGTATATAATCATTATACAATGAAGATCATGTAGAATGAGTCGCATCACATCGTGGAGACGGTATTCCGTACGTACGCACGAGTGATGATATCATTCCTATGATTGTGAAATTGTATTGGAGTGTATGTATACTATTTCAGAATCATTATCACTTTATAATAGTCATATATAGTCATTATTTACACCATTATACCCATCCAAGTAAGTTGGTGGTGGAAAATAGATTACACCACGGTGTGGAGACGATATTCCGTACGTACGCATGCGCGGTGACAACATTTTCCGTAGGATGGATATATGGTGAAATAAAGTTGTTTCATAATTATAATAACATATAAGTATATAAGTGATACTGATGTTATTACTTCATAATGAAACAACCTAAGAAGAAGAAGTGGAAGAAGAAATAAAGATTAAAGAATCGGTAACGGACATTACCTCTTCTTTGAAGCGCCTCTTTGAGATCTCCTTTTAGGGGACTAAATTTGGTCTTTGAGGAAGACCAGAACCTCTAGGATGTTTCTATGGAAGTGGAGAATGGAATTTCTCAGGGTTTGGCCGAGCTTTAAGGCTCAAAGTGGTGTGAGGAAGAGGGGGAGGAGGTGCCCTTTTTTAAGGGAGGAGAGGGGCACCATTGGAATAACTAAAACTATTATTTTATTATAAAGTCAAATTCGGTTTTAAATAGCTCCAAATTGATTTATTTCTAAGATAAGGTGGGGATGGGTCGAAATAATCTCATATAATAGAATTTAGACAAGTTTAGATTCCTATTTTAGCCTTATAATTTAGATTTAACATTAAGATAAATAATTTTACATTTACCGTGTCTTCTTGTGTTCTTATACTATAAGGTTAATAAACTTACTATAAGCAGCCAAACGAACCCCAATTTGTTTATTATTAATATATATAACCTTATCTAAGTCATTTTTCCGAACCTTAGATTTTTAGGAATAAAATAACAATTACTAATATAATATTTGATTTAAAAACTATTTTATGTCAATTTTGACACTATTTAGTAATTGATTTTTGTGAAAATCATAACAGAATTATTAGTTCGAAAAAAGTTAATTAAATCAATAATAACATGTCATATTAACCTATAAAATTAGTGGAATTCATTGAAAGTCTCAAATTACATTTATTGTGGTGTTTATAACATCAATTATGTCAATATTTCATTAATAAGATAATCACTGCATCATCGTTGTGTCATAAATAAATTAAATTATTTAATGTCTAAAAATTACAAATAAAATATAATTATCTAGGAAATATTTTTATCTTTCTAATTAAAATTTATAGTCGAATTTATCTTATGTATAACCTCATTTTAAAAATTATTTACTTATTAAAATTTGATTTTAACTATTTTAACCCTTCTTTAAATAAATTAATAATAAATGTCCTAATCTAATCCAAGTGGGCCTAAATGGTCATATTTTATTCCTAAGATTGTTTTTGGTCGAATTACATTTGTACAATAGAATTAGGACATGTTTTAGGGTAATAATAAAATTATTTCTACCCTTAATTACCCTATTTACTTTTAACCGTGGTAAAAAAAGTAAAAAGTTACTATTCACCAAAAATTATTTTCATCTCATTGAACCACATTTTACTTACTGACATCAACCGTGTCTCTCAGATTTTTGAAATTCCACTCAAAGAAACGGTAAAATTAAGTTTTATGAAAAATTCATTTTTCTTAACTACCACTTATTGGTTTCACTATTCATCAAAAAATGAAAGTTTTCGAAAAAATACCAAAAAATAGGCCTAAGATATATTTGATATTATGAACTCAAAAATTATGTCTATTTTACCAAATTCAAAACTTATCAGTTGCATTAATTAATTTAAAAATTAATTCCCGTCGTCAAAACAAATAGTGTTCTTAAGTGATAATAACTATCAAAAGATTGACACTTGTTTATGTCTGTTTTAAATGTGAAATTACATCTAATGAACAACATTGTATTAAATTGTAAAAATATATTCTAAATATACTTTAAAACCACTCAAATTAATAATTTATCACTATTAATTATTTCTATTAAAAAGGTTGTTTTTAATTAAAATTTAGTAATTTTCACTATTCATCAGAAAATGAAAGTTATCAGAAAAGTACCAAAATTTCACCCTAAGATAATTTTGATATTACGAATCCAAAAAATGAATTCCATTTTGAAAAATAAAATTTAAAAAATTTCAAAAAGTGGTTATTACAATTCATAACGGCTAGTTTTAATAATATTTTAATAGCATATTGTTGTTTAGTGAAAGTCGTTATTGCGTACTACACACGCTATCGAGGAAGGTCGCGATTGCGTGTAATGCAAGGAAAGTCAAGGATGCGTGTTGTGCAAGCTCCGTTTTTTGTAGCGTACAACACAAGAAATTAATGAAATTAAAAAAATATTTTTCATAAAATCTCGGGCTGTTACATTCTACCCCCCTTAAAATGAATTTCACCCTCGAAATTCATCGGGGTTATAAATGGTTTCCAATTCGAAAGTTTCTTTAATAGAAACCCACATCGTAAAAAGGAATACCAAAACCAATCTTTAAGAACAAAACTATGAAATGTAACGGTTACCCAAATAAACTAATCACTGGGTTTCCACATAAGTGAAAATATGGATATGGAAGAGAAATCTAACCCTCATGTTCTGATGGAGAGTGCTAGAGAACATGGCTATGGAAAATCCAACAATCACAAAGCCATAAATTTGTGATGATCTAAGGTACCATCTGATTAATCAGATATAAGAGCACTAGGACAAAATTTTTGGTTTTCAAGATCATTTCCCTAAAGTTGATGAAATTGGAATTAGATGAAATACTTTCGTGATTTTGGTATAGTCTCACTGTTTGTCGTTTTTTGGACAATTTACACTTCATATCTTAAAGAAATGAAGTTGAATTTGTCATTCGTGTTGTGTTAGCAGATCATGTGATAGAATGATGGGTCATTCCATCTATCTCAAACAAAAGGTTAGAAAAGTTATCAAAAAATACATAAGTCCATCTATAGTGTGATTAATCATATATGGTTCCTAAATTGGACTTATAATTCATATATCATACTGCATAATAAAATAAAACTAGTTTCTACTAAAAAGGGACTTCCTGTAGGCCAGTGGTAGGCGATAAAGGCCAGTCGCACTTCGGTTGTGGGTTCGATTCCCACAGCTTTGTCCGACGCAATGGCCTGCCGCTCGTCCTGTAGGTTGTCCTTTTTTTCTAAAGCTATATTACTATAACATCCCATCAACAATATCAAAAAAGTTTTATCCTTAAACAATACTAACATATGTCCAACATAATCCATTCCAGTATTTAGGCTTATCTAAAATACTTCGGTCCAAGCTCATAGTATAAAGAAAATGATCACGTGAATTCCATCATTTATCCCCCATATATCATAAGATATATCTTTTTGGTCAAATTACAAACATGTGAATACCTTAATCATGTATTCTATTGAATAATGAATACCCATTGAACCTTAGTGAAAACATGAATGCAGTCAAAAGTTAACTCTTTCCACATACCAAAATCCAAAAATTCTATATACTCAAACCATGATATAACATTCTCCTTATATCAGTCATGAGCTCATGAATACTATCAAACATTTAATTTTCTCCCTATCCCTTCATTATGCGCATATCCTCTATATTCCAAAAATATCTGAATAAACTTTCATGGGTACTGGTAACATTAATCATACACTTTCAAAACTCAAGGAAAGACAACAGTGTAACAATTCTTAGATGTCTCTTTATTCCATAGCACCATGAGATTACTTATACAACATTACACATGATAAACATGTAATCATTCCACTACATTCTTAAACCATTGACCGAGCTTCAACAATTCTTTCATCTCACATATCATTTGTAGTCTCTTCATCATCATCAATATGAATACTACCCATACGACCATACTGATTCTCTTCATGAGACTTTCCCTTAGGTCCTTGGTTTGCATAATTCCCGTACATTCCACATTTAAGACATTTAACCATTGTTGATGTCGTAGAAATACCATTATCCTTATCCCCGGTGTTAACAAAACCTTTTCCTTTGCACTTACTGGCTTTGTTCCATTCTTTTAACACCCAAATCATCTTCCAGTTCCTTTGAAACATTCTCCTTGATGCCTCTTCCCACATGATTTACATAGGGTAAATTGAACTTTCTTTCCTTTATGATCATCATGAAACTCCATCTTTCTCTTATTAGTCGAGTTTTGAAACATACCAAATTTTACTTTATTGATCATATTATGAGATTGCTGATTCGGCATAATAATGATGTTTGGACTTCCAAATCCCATTTCATTTGGTTTCTCATGAAGAATATCATTCCATTGTCCATCATATCCTCCATTATCGTGAATCATCTTGTTTCCAGCAATTTTCTAAAACCCAAAAAAATAGTGTGAGAGGAAAAAATAATAATAAAGGGAGAGTAACGTCAATATCCAACATCTTTGGTTTAATCTAATATCGTTACCATAGTTCTAGGACTATATCTTCTATGTATACTTATCCTTAGGGACATCCCTAGACATACCTTAGAAATATCTCTAGGGATCTCACTAACGTTTTCGCATCCTAGTTTCCAACGGTTGACTAAACCTTTCCTCTAATACCAACTGTAGAGACCCGAAGCTTAACGTACATAGAAATTACATTACCTTTGCGGAATACTTAGTACATAACAAAAACACACACACAAGGACCATAATAGTTTAGTGTCTTTGGAAACTCGGAATATAATCTTCTAATCGTGGTGAAATATCTTCAACATCTCCCATAAAGATCTTTTTTTTTTAAACCTAAATCCTTTATTTATGTCCTAGGGAAAAGAAAACATAAAAGGGTGATCTCAAATGCTCAGTAAGGGTAAACAAAAGAAATATCAATCACGTCATATTCATAAGAACATATCTTTTGGAAATCTTAACCTGCAAAAGAGATCATAATTTCATAACATGGAATAAATCATAGTAGTGAAATATTATCTCAATAATCATAACATAAAACATTAAACTTTGTGGAATACACACATAATCATAGAGAATCATTTCTTATTAGTCAAGACTCATTGCCAAGACTATCTTAGTGGACAAATTCCCTTTCTGAACCGAGTTCACTCCTCGTTTCAGTCCTGTTTCACTGAACCGATATAACCTACCGTTCCAGCCATGTATATCTCATGAGATATAAAATCTTTACCCAATTCACTGGAGGGAGATATAGGTCCAACCCATCTCATAATGATACCATTCTTATGTGTGCCCCAAAATCATAAATCATACATCATTGCATAACCCATGTAATAAAAATGGGATTCTTAAACATCATGACATCATAAAACAATTCATATAAGATAAAGTAATTCATGAAAATATAATTCTATCACAACATATTCAAATCAATGTAATAATAGGGATAGAAACAGAACCCTTTATTATCTTATATGGAAAATAATTTTGATAAAACACTTGAACTCCATTCTTGAGGAAAATATCCTTTCGACTTCAAAAAAACTTTTCCTTTCTTAAAATGTCGTACAATTATAAACTAAAAGAAGTAGATTAAAAATAAACTTGAAAACTTGTAAATGAAGCTTCTTGGAAATAATATTTTAAAAATCCATTCATGCCGTATAAGTTAAAAAAACATTCTTCTCGTACTTTTTGTCAGAAAAGTCAAAAAGTACCTCATACGAAAAATGACAAAAGATTCCTTTCATATCTTTTACTAAAAACTCACCAAAGGGTAAAATTGGATATAAACAATTGTAGGTGGATGGAAATAATATTAAATATTGAGGAAACATGTATTTGGATGATAAAATACACCCTAGTAAATACTAAAGTATAAAAAATCTCGAATAAAAAAGAGATTGTGATATTTCCCTTACCTTAGGTCCGTTTAGCTTCGTAAGTGTCCGAACCTCCTGTATAATGATTTAAATAATGTTATTGACTTATTCTAGAATCATAATTACTGTTATGATATCATATATGGTCATATTCTTAGCTTCGTATTAGTAATATTTCATTACTACTTGTTATTCGGGTGTTTATTACTTTTTGTTCTTATGCGTGTTTTGTTGAATAAATTCTTATTCTTCTCTTTAGGTTATAGATACCTCATTTATAGAATGGTATTAGTGTAATATACATCATATTGATTCATTCAATTCATTTATATAATCATTATGCAATGAAGATCATGTAGAACGAGTCGCATCACATCGTGGAGACGGTATTCCATACGTACGCATGAGTGATGTTATTGTTCTTATGATTGTGGAATTGTATTGTAGTGTATGTATACTATTTCAGAATCAATATCACGTTATAATAGTCATATATAGTGATTATTTACACCATTATACCCATCCAAATAAGGTGGTGGTGGAAAATAGATTACACCATGGTGTGGAGACGGTATTCCGTACATACGCACGAGCTGTGATTTCGTTTTCCGTAGGATGGATAGATGGTGAAATAAGGTTGTTTCATAATTATAATAACATATCAGTATATAAGTGATACTGATGTTATTACTTTATAATGAAACAACCTAAGAAGAAGAAGTGGAAGAAGAAATAAAGATGAAAGAATCAGTAACGGACATTACCTCTTCTTTGAAGCGCCTATTTGAGATCTCCTTTTAGGGGACTAAAATTGGTCTTTGAGGAAGACCAGAACCTCTAGGATGTTTCTAGGGAAGTGGAGAAGGGAATATGGTATGGTTTGGACAAACATGAAGGCTCAAAGAGGAGTGAGGAATAGGGGGAGGAGGTGCCCTTTTATAAGGGAGGAGAGGGGCACCTTTGGAATAACTAAAACTATTATTTTATTATAAAGTCAAATTCGGTTTTAAATAGCTCACAATTGATTTATTTTGAAGCTAAGGTGGGTATGGGTCGAAATAATCTCATCCAATAGAATTTATACAAGTTTGGGTTCCTATTTTAACCTTATCATTTAGATTTAACATTAAGTTAAATAATTTTACTTTTACCGTGTCTTCATGTGTTCTTATACTATAAGGTTAATAAACTTACTATAAGCAGCCAAACTAACCCCAAGTTGTTTATTATTAATATATAAAACATTATCTAAGTCATTTGGCCGAACCTTAGATTTTTAAGAGTAAAATAACAATTACTAATATAATATTTGTTTTAAAAACTATTTTATGTCAATTTTGAAACTATTTAAAAATTAATTTTTGTCGAAATCATAACAGAATGATTAGTTAGAAAAACGTTAATTAAATCCATACTAACATGTCATATTAACCTAGAAAATTAGTTGAATTCATAAAAATTCTCAAATTACATTTATTTTGGTGTTTGTAACATCAATTATGTCAATATTTCATTAATAAGATAATCATTGCATCATCTTTGTGTCATAAATAAATTAAATTATTTAATGTCTAAAAATTAAAAATAAAATATCATTATGTAGGAAATATTTTTAGATTTCTAATTAATACTTATAGTCTAATTTATCTTATGTATAACCCCATTTTAAAAATGATTTACTTATTAAACTTTGATTTTAACTATTTTAACCCTTCTTTAAATAAATTAATAATAAATGTCCTAATCTAATCCAAGTGGGGATAAATGGTCATATTTTATTCCTAAGGTCGTTTTTAGTCGAATTAAAGTTGTCCAATAGAATTATGACATGTGTTAGGGTAATAATAACATCATTTGTACCCTTAATTACCATATTTACTTTTAACCGTTGTAAAAAAAGTAAAAAGTTACTATTCACCAAAAATTATTTTCATCTCATTGAACCACATTTTACTTACTGACATTAGCTGTGTCTCTCTGAATTTAGAAATTCCACTCACAAAAGCGGTAAAATTATGTTTTATGAAAAATTCATTTTTCTTAACTACCACTTAGTGGTTTCACTATTCATTAGAAAATGAAAGTTTCCAGAAAAATATCAAAAATTTGGCCTAAGTTATATTTGATATTATGAACTCAAAAATGATGTCTATTTTACCAAATTCAAAACTTATCAGTTGCATTAATTAATTTAAAAATTAATTTCCATCGTCAAAACAAATTGCGTGTTCTTAAGAGATAATAACTATCAAAAGATTGACACTTGTTTATGTTTGGTTTAAATGTGAAATTACAACCAATGAACAAAATTATTTTAAATTGTAAAAATATATTCTAAATATACTTTAAAACCAATCAAATTAATAATTTATCACTATTAATTATTTCGATTAAAAAGGTTGTTTCTAATTAAAATTTAGTAATTTTCACTATTCATCAGAAAATGAAAGTTATCCGAAAAGTACCAAAATCTCACCCTAAGCTAATTTCGATATTACGAATCAAAAAAATGAATTCCATTTTGAAAAATAAAATTTAGAAAATATCAAAAAGTGTTTATTAATATTCATAACGACTAGTTTTAATAATATTTTAATATCATATTGTTGTTTAGTGAAACTCGTTATTGCGTACTACACACGCTATCGAGGAAGCTCGCGATTGCGTGTAATGCAAGGCAAGTCAAGGATGCGTGTTGTGCAAGCTCCTTTTGTTGTAGCGTACAACACAAGACATTAATGAAATTAAAAAGAATATTTTTCATAAAATCTCGGGCTGTTACAGATCCTGTGTGGGTCTGATGATGTACTAGGATCTTACACATGTATTCCTCTTAACAGAGTAAGATGATTCAGTAGTTACATATAATAATATATACTTCTGTACTTAAATTATACCTGGTATGAGTTGAGTCCTTACTATTGTGGTGATACCTCTGTGGTATTCTTCTGTGTGGCATACCTGTGTGGTACTTTTCTTCATGGTGATACCTTGGTGGTATTCTTCTTTATGGAGTACCTGTGTGGTACTTTCATTCATGGTATGTCTTCCTTTGTGGAACAGTTGAGCTTTGGGCTTTTGAGTTAGACCCTATATTTCCTCATGATTTATATGGTATATTTGATAACTTATATATATGTATGGACATATACCTATGTAGGGTTGTCAGATGATTTCATGCTTTTTGGTTTATCTTTTGTGGAATTGGGAGACCATGTGGGTATCGAGGTCCCTTCTGAGTATCGTTATACTCATCCATGCATGGTTTATTCGCACACCTTATTGTGTTTGGTGTAGACGATGGACAACACTAACTGAGGACGAGAGTACCAAGACTAGAGGTAGCTCGGAGGTGGACTTAGATGAGGCGTACCACAAAGGTAACACCCCAAGATTTCATAGTACTTTATTTCGTCAATGTAATTCAATAACATACACTACACGCAACATCGAGTTCAAGCGCACCACGACTTCCCAAACTAGCCGTTCAAAAGCGGTTATGAATAGTATTAACTGAATTTTGAACTATATATAATCCTTATAATTTTAGAGTCCATATTATGAGTTTCTTTGACATAATGTAAGAACTAATTCATTTTTTTAGATAAAAGAATTATTTTTCAAAAAATATAATTTTACAGCCTTTTAATGGTGAACCCTTTTTAAATCCAATATTTGAATCGTTTATATATTCAATTTTACAAAATAGACTTCTTTTTTATAATCGGGACATAATAATTTAGTTTGAATAAATTGTTGGTGTTTTTCTGATAACTTTCATATTTGGGTGAATAGTGAAAAACACTATATTTTAACCGAAAGCAACTTTTTTAATCAAAATAATTTATAGTGTTAAATTATAAATTTTAATGGTTTGGAAGTATAAAAAGATTATATTTTTACCATTTAATCCAATGCTGGTCATTGTAAGTAATTTCAATTTGAAATTGGACATAAACGAGTGTCAAACTTTTGATAGTTATTATTTCTTAAAAATACACCTTTTGGTTTTGACAGCGGGAATTACTTTTAAATTAATAAATGAAACTTCGATGTTTTGAATTTTGAAAAATATACTTCATTATTGAATTCATAATATCAAAATTAGCTTAGGTTGAATTTTTGGTATTTTTCAAAAAACTTTTAATTTTTGATGAATAGTGGAAAACACTGAGTTATACTTTAAAACCAAATTTTTATTTAAATAATTATTTATTTTATTTAAATTTATTTTAGGTCAAAATAGATACATAATACTTATATAAGTTCAATTTAATTCATTGGAGTCAGTTTATAATAATTTTAATATATAAAAAAAATTATTGAACTTTTCACCGTCTTTTACCTATCACCTAGGAGAATTTGCAAATTCATATAAAACATAATTTTACCGCTTATGTGAGTGTAATTTCAAAAATATGAGAGAAACTGTTAATATCGAAGAGTAAAATGTGGTTCAATAAGATGAAAATAATTTTTGGTGAATAGTAACTTTTTACTTTTATTTACCACGGTTAAAAGTAAATATGGTAATTAAGGGTAAAAATGATGTCATTATTACCCTAACACATGTCTCAATTCTTTTGGTTAAGTGTAATTAGACCAAAAAAACCTTATAATAAAATATGAACTACTTTGGTCCACTTGAATTAGATTAGGACATTTATAATTATTTAATTCAAAGAAGAGTTAAAAGTGTTAAATTCAACGTCTAATAACTAATTTTTTTTTAATATAGGGTTACACATAAGATAAATTTGACTATAAATATTAATTAGAAAGCTAAAGTTATTTCCTAAATAATGGTATTTTAATTATAATTTTTAAAGATTCTATAATTAAATTCATTAATGATACAATGATGATGCAGTAATTACCTTATTAATGAAAGAATCAAATAAAAGGTATTATAAATATTAAAATAAATATAATTTAATAGTTTTTATGAAATAAAAGAATTTTCTAGGTGAGTATGACATGTTAGGGATAATTAAATGTATCTTGTTCTAAGTAATCAACTTTGGATGACTTATACAAAAACAAAATACCAAATAGTGTCAAAATTGACATAAATTAATATTTAAAAACAAATACAATATTATTGGATGATATAATATTCCTAAAAATGTAAGGTTCAACAAAAGGGCTTTAATAATATTATATATGTCATTAATAAGGCCCTTGAGGTCCTCTTAGAAGTTTATAGTAAGTTTATTAACCATATAGAGTGAGAATACAAGAAGACATGGTAAAAAATAAACTATTTAACTAAGAGTTAAATCTAAAATGTAAGGTTAAAATGTTATCCTAAACTTGTCTAAAACCTATTAGTTGAGTATTTTACGACCCATACCCACCTTAACCTTTAAATAATACATTTTTGAGCCATTTTAAACCGAATATTATTTTATTATAAAATAATAGTTTTAGTTTTTCCTAAGGTGCCCCTCACCACTATTATAATAGGGCACTCTTCCTTTACTATAATTTACACTTCCAAAGCCATTTGGATCGGAAAAAACCTACCCAAATATCCTCCCCACTTCCCTCAATTCAACCTAGATTCCTTATTTTGATAAGAAAACCATCCTAAGGAGCCATTTTGATCAAATCAAAAGGAAGAACCCGAAGAAGAGGTATTGATTTCACCACCCTCTTTCAAGTTCCTTTCTTCTTCGACTTCTTTTTTATTCGCTATTTCCATTATAAAATAATAACTCCAATATCTTATATATAATGTGATGTTATTATAATTATTTTACAACCAAATTCATTATTCTATACACCCTTTGAATGACATGTCACCATACGTGTGTGCGTACGACTTACCATCTCCACGTCGTGGTGTAATTGTTATTCAATACATTATTATTTGGATGGGTATAATAATGATGTGTATTTGATGTAAATAATAAATATAACATGATAAGTATTATTTATATATGATATAGAATCCAATTATAAATTATTTTAATATCAAAAAATGATATCTTTTCTCATGCATACATACGGATTACCGTCTCCACGATGCGATGAGATTTATTTCCATGTTCACCATTCATCGATGATTATAAAAATATATATTTATAATAAGTATGTAATATATGACATAATAATGTTACTGTAGATATATATATATTTATATATATAAGTATTTATGTACTTACATATATCTTATTCACTTACTTCCGTTCAATACTGTATGAAAACAAAAACAACGTTTATGCGTACGTACAAACTACCGTCTCCATAAATGGTGTTTTCCATTTCATATATATATCTATAATAAATATTTATATTCTAAATATATATGATATATAAATCATGTTTTATATTATGGATGTATTTAAATCATGATCTAAGTGATACAATCAAGAGTAACAAGTTAAAACACGTACGACAAAGAAAGCGATTATTACCCAAAATATTAATATAACATAGAAATTATAAATAAATGGGTAGTATAAAGTCATAAATGAATAATTTATGATATTATAAATATTAATAGGGTTCTGGTATGATTTAATAACATACTATAGTCTTCATACATGAGCTTAAACGTATCCTCGACTAAAGGAAAGTGCAAGGTAAGAGGTTTTCATCTCACTACTTATTCTCGTGAGATTCGTACCATATTTCCACTATTACCTTTTGTGTGGTGTATGTACGGACCATAATTGTATTCTTTGTGTAATACACTTTAACTTATGTGTATTCATATATTCATTGTATGATACCTATTTCATGGGGTGTATTTTTCATAAGTTACCAAATTGGTAAGGGTTAATTTCACAATCTCTTTATTATCCTAGGTTGTTTATACGTAAGTATCTAATGGGGAATATTTATTATCCATGTCCATGTTTCATAAAATAGTTTTCAAAGGGATTCTATTAAGGAACCTTTTAATAAATCATAATTTTAAATGTTTTTAAGATTTATTCTTCTAAACCATTCTCATTAATGTCCATGTTTTCAAAATGGGTTTAAGGATTTATTTAAATGGACTTGAATGTTTTAAAATGTTAATTACTTTCAAAAGTTTCAAAGTGGTATGGGAAAAATTGATTCAAAAATGTATTTTAATGACTTCCTTTCAAAATTGTTTGACTTTTAAATGTTTAATGAAAAGGATATATTTCTCTCAAAGATATTTACAAATAATTTTCTTATATGTCAAAATAATTTAATGGATTTTATACTTGTTAAAGTTGATTTATTATGATACAAATATTCATTATTGTATTGAAGTTTTGTGAAATGTTTGACTATGGATGTGTTATTTTTATACCATTCATGGTTTATGGATAAAGTATTTAAATTTTTTATGCTAGTTTTAATACTAATGTTTATGTTATGTTTAAACCTTTTCATATGGGAATTCATTGGACTTAATAAGTGACAGGTGGAGCTCACTATAGTTCCTCGATGCATCAGTAGGTCTCATGAGACGAACTAGTGTCTTGGAACGAGGCCTTTCCAAAATCATACTTGTAGTCTTGGAACAAGGCCTTGACTATGTGGTTATGATAGTCTGGCATTATGCATTCCATCATTATGAAAGTGGTTAGTGATATTGCATGTGATTATTCGACTAGTAGAATATCCATGTGAATAAGTAAATGGCATTACTTCATTCTAATTTTTTCCATATTATGCTGAAGTTCAAGTTTAAAAGGCTTTTGTTTTAGTTATTCATTTCCTTAAATGTTTATGCTTATTAATTAAAGTTTCCACTGTATTGTAATCCTTACTGAGCATAGGATCTCACCCCTTTCTATGTTTTATTTTCCCTCGAATTCCAAGAAGTGTATTGTGATTGATATACAGGGTTAAGCCAAGGGAATAATAGTGTTCATAATGGATTTTTTATGTTGTTTTGTATGTTATAAAGTGTAATGTAACATTCATGTATGTAATATATTTTCCAAGACTGTTAAACCGATCTGTCCTTAGGGACTTGATTCCTTGTAATCATGCCAATTTATTAAAATAATGCACTGACTCTGGCTAACTAGGGTTGAGGTGTTACAGTTGGTATCAGAGAAGTTTATCAAAACCTTGGAAACTAGATTTAGATAAACTCTGATTAGAGAACATTACCATAAGATGGAGTTTGAAGATTAATATAGAATAACATCCTAGAATTTTGGTAATGTAAAGATTTTGTGAGTTTTACAAGAAAACACATCCCTGTCTTGATATTAGCAGGTAGAGGCAGCTCTGGCACAGATGTACCTAGGGGTAAAACCCGAAAACACCACTTTGAGATAGACTCGAACGGGAACTGGTGCACGACAATGGGCCTTGCTTCAATCTTGGTTACGACACTCCTGGGGGATATGCTTAGGATAATTCTCATTTTCTTTACAAACCACTCTGTAGGGTTTATGAGTATATACCTCCTCCAAGAAAACATTTTTGTGATTATGGATTATATCCATAAACTATTCAATTTACGTTAGGTATTTTACATGTTCAGAATTATGAATTGCGATTAATAAACTGACTTAGTGTATGCCATTGTATAGAAATGACACCCAGTAGAAGGAATGTGAACTCCAGTAATACGTATGATCCAAAGAGTAGGAAAGATCTTATCTTTCACGGTATTAAGACAGCATTAGGAAGGGAAATAGTCTCCCATGCATTCTCAAGATATGAAGAAATATTATCAGGTGTTAATAATATAAGTAAATAATTCTTGGAATCCTATGTCATTGAAGGGAAACAAGAGAAGAAAAGGATGGAAGGGAGAATGATGGATAAAGGGAAGAGGGTAATGAAGAATTTTCCCATATGTGATAACTGTAGGAAGAAACATCCTAGAACTTTCATGAAGGGGATGTGAGTTTGTTATAAGTATAGAGAAAAAAGGGCACCAAGTACATGACTGCAAGGGAATGAAAAACGTTTCAAGTGTACAATGCTTCATCTGGAAGGAGTTGGGACACTACACGAACCAATGTCCAAATCATAAGAGTATACCGCAAATGATGTTATTGGGTTATAATCAAGTTATGATACTACCTCAAATGAAGAATAATTACTAGTTTTATTTTGTTGTTATTTAATATGAGTTTTGTATCAATAGTATACTAGTTACATGAATTATGGATATAAACAAGGGTTATACTGCAGTACTATTTTATTGAGGATTTTAGATTATATGGTTCTAAGAAAAGTGACTTAATAGTAAGCTACACGTTTCGGAAAATACATGGTTGATGGAAAGGTAACCCTTAATATGGTTCTGATAATGAGGTAGTGTTTTTGGAATAAGAGATGGTTGATTTTGGTAATTCAGAATTTTGCAATGTTGTAAAAGAATACATGATGAAGGCGTTCACATGTTATTACCTGGAAAAAGGAACCTCATTATGTTTAACTTCCTTATAATTTTTGGACTGAGAGTTTGGATATAAGTATTTCAGATAATTCTAAATGCTGGAATGGATTAAGTTTGAAAATGGATTCTATTGTTAAGGTTATTTTTGGATTGCCATAAAAAGGACAACTCGGAGGTCGGGCGACAACCCGTCGCATCCGGTAAGGCCACGAGACCTGAACCAACAACCGAAGGGTGAGAAGGGTGTATCACCAACCATTGGCCCAAGTGATGTCCTCGATTGAATAATGTAGTTTTTTTTAAAGGGGTCTAGTAGATGAATTATAAAATCATTTTTTTGGAACCCTATATGAATAGGATAAATAGAATATATTTTTAAGTTCTTGTTTCTTTTAGAGTGAAAGATGAGTTTGTGGCAGAAATTAGTTAAAGGATGGAAATATACTTGACAAGTATATTTTTTTATTCTCTTATTCTATGGAGAAATAAATTCTTAAACTTTAGGTAAGGCATATCAAAACCAAAAATGTGTTATCCTAATACCTTATGTTTTGTTGAACTGATGATATTTTAAATCATCATAGATTGGTTTCTTTGAGGCCCACAATTTTACAATTGTTTGAGATTGACGACCTCAATCACTCCCTATAAATATTTACATTTTCCTCCAATTATGTGTCTCTAATTTCCACCAATGTTCTCCTAATCTTTATAATAATTTTATGGTTACTTTTTCATTCATTTTCCCCTTATTAAGACTAAATTTTATTAACCCAATTTCCGATGTGGGTTTTCCCAAAGGTATTTTTTATTTTCAACCTTTTATTTTTGAAAAATAATTTCAAATTGTGAGGATGAAATTTATTGAATGAGGGAAGAATTCAACACCCCAAGATTACATAGTACGCTATCTCTTCAAAGTAATTCAATAACTTACACTACATGCAACATCAAGTTCAAGCACACCACGACTTACCAAACAAGCCGTTCAAAAGCGGTTATGAATAGTATTAACTGAATTTTGAACTATATATAATCCTTCTGATTTATGAATCCATATTATGAGTTTCTTATACATAATGTAAGAACTAATTCATTTTTTCAGAAAAAATAAGTATTTTTCAAAAAATATAATTTTACCGCTTTTTAATGGTGAACCCTTTTTTAAATAAAATATTTGAAACTTTTATATATTCAATTTTACAAAATAAACTTCTTCTTTAGAATTGTGACATATTAATTTAGTTTCAATAATTTTTTGGTGTTTTTCTGATAACTTTCATATTTGGGTGAATAGCGAAAAACACTATATTTTAACTGAAAACAACTTTTTTAATAAAAATTATTTATAGTGTTAAATTATACATTTTAATGGTTTGGAATTATAAATAGATTATATTTTTACCATTTAATCCAATGCTGGTCATTTTATGTAATTTCAATTTGAAATTGGACATAAACAACTGTCAAACTTTGATAGTTATTATTTCTTAAAAATATGCCTTTTGGTTTTGATAGAAGGAATTAATTTTAAATTTATAAATGAAACTTCTATGTTTTGAATTTGGTAAAATAGACTTCATTATTAAATTCAGAATGTCAAAATTAGCTTTGGGTGAATTTTTGGTATTTTTCTCAAAACGTTTAATTTTTGATGAATAGTGAAAAACACCGAGTTATAGTTTAAAACCGAATTTTTATTTAAATAATTTTCTATTTTATTTAAATTTATTTTAGGTAAAAATAGATACATAATACCTATATAATTTCTATTTAATTCATTGAAGTTGGTTTATAATAATTTTAGATATATAAAAAGTTTATTGAACTTTTCACCGTCTTTTACCCATCACGTTGGAGAATTTGAAAATTCATTTATAACTTGATTTTACTACTTCTGTGAGTGGAATTTCAAAAGTTCGAGAGACCCGGTTAATATAAAGGAGTAAAATGTGGTTGAATAAGATGAAAATAATTTTTGGTGAATAGTAACTTTTTACTTTTATTTACCACGGTTAAAAGTAAATAGGGTAATTAAGGGTAATAATGATGTCATTATTGCCCTAACACATGTCTTAATTCTATTGGTTAAGTGTAATTTGACCGAATACAACCTTATAATAAAATATGAACCTCTTTGGTCCACTTGAATTATATTAGGACATTTATTATTATTTAATTCAAAGAAGAGTTAAAAGTGTTAAATTCAAGGATTAATAACTAAAACATTTTTAATATAGGGTTAAAAACAAGATAAATTCGACTATAAATATTCATTAGAAAGATACAAATATTTCCTACATAATGAAATTTTATTTATAATTTTTAGAGATTAAATAGTTAAGTTTATTAATGATACAATGATGATGCAGTAATTACCTTATTAATGAAAGAATCAAATAAATGGTATTATAAATATTAAAATAAATATAATTTCAAAATTTTATGAAATAAAATAATTTTATAAGTGAATATGACATGTAAGGGATGATTAAATTTCTCGTGTTCTAAGTAATAAACTTTGGACGACTTTCACAAAAACAAAATACCAAATAGTGTCAAAATTGACATAAATTAATATTTAAAACAGATACAATATTATTGGACGATATAATATTCCTACGAATTTAAGGTTCAGAAAAATGGCTTAAATAATATTATATATGTCATTAATTAGCCACTTCAGGTCCTCTTGGATGTTTATAGTTAGTTTATTAAACATATAGAGTAAGAATACAAGAAGACATGGTAAACAATAAAATATTTAACTAAGAGTTAAATCTAAAGGATAAGGTTAAAATGTTAACCTAAACTTTTGTAAAACCTATTGGTTGAGTAGTTTGCGACCCATCCCCACCATAACCTTAAAATAATACATTTTTTAGCCATTATAAAAAGAAATTGATTTTATTATAAAATAATATTTTAAGTTTTTCCTATGGCACCCCTCACCCCTCTTAGAAAGGGGAACTCTTCCTTCACTCTAATTCACACTTCCAAAGCCATTTGGCTTGGCCAAACCCTGCCAAACATCCTCCAAAATTCCCTCAATTCAACCTAGAGGCCTTAGTTTGATCAAAAATCCAACCTAAGGACCCCTTTTGATCAAGTCAAAAGGAAGAACCCGAAGAAGAGGTATTGATTTCACCACCCTCTTTCATGTTGCTTTCTTCTTCCACTTCCTTTTTATTTGTTGTTTATGTTATAAAATAATAAACCAAGTATCTTCTATATAATGTGATTTTATTATAACTATGTTAAAACTAAATTCATTATTCTATCCACCCTTGGAATGAAATATCACCATACGTGCGTACGTAAAGCATACCGTCTCCAGGTCGTGGTGTAATTGTTATTCAATACATTATTATTTGGATGGGTATAATAATGATGTGTATTTGATGTAAATAATAAATATAACATGATAAGTATTATGTATATATGATTTACCATCCAATTATATAATATTTTAATATCAAAAGAATGATATTTTCACTCGTGCGTACGTACAGATTACCATCTCCACAACGCGATGAGATTCATTTCTAAGTTCACCATTCATCGACGATTATAAAAATATATATTACTAATAAGTAATGAATATATGAAATATTAATGCTACTAGATATATATATATTTATATATATAAGTATTTATATACTTACATATATCTTATTCACTTACTTCCGTTCAATACTGTATGAAAATGGAAACAATGTTTATGCGTACGTACGGACTATCGTCCCCATAAACGGTGTTTTACGTTTCATATATATGTATATTATACATATTTATATTCTAAATATATATGATATATAAATCATTTTTTATATTATGGAAGTATTTAAATCATGATCTAAGTGATACAATCAAGAGTGACAAGTTAAAACACGTACGATAAAAAAAGCGATTATTACCCGAAATATTAATATAACATAGAAATTATTATTAAATGGGTAGTATAAAGTCATAAATGAATATTGTATGATATTATAAAAATTAATATGGTTCTGTTATAATTTAATAACATACTATAGTCTTCATATAGGAGGTTAAACGTATCATCGACTAAAGGAAAGTGCAAGGTAATGGGTTTTCATCTCACTCCTTATTCCCGTGAGATTCATACCATATTTCCACTATTACGTTTTCTGTGGTGTATGTACTGACCATAATTGTATTCTTTGTGTCATACACATTAATTTATGTGTATTTACATATTCATTTTATGATACCACTTTCATGGGGTGTATGTTTTGTAAGTTACCAAATTGGTAAGGGTTAATTTCACAATCTCTTTATTATCCGAGGTTGTTTATACATAGTATCTACTCGGACATATTTATTATCCATGTCCATGTTTCATAATATAGTTTTCAAAGGGACTATATTAAGATAATTTTCACTACAAAATCATTTTAAATGTTTTTTAGATTTATTCTTCAAAACCACTCTCATTAATGTCCATGTTTTCAAAATGGTTTTAAGGATTTATTTAAATGGACATGAATGTTTTAAAATGCTAATTACTTTAAAAAGATTCAATGTGGTATGGGAAACCTTGATTCAAAAAATATATTTAAATATCTTTCTTTCTAAATTGTGTGACTTTGAAATTTTTTCATGAAAAGGGTATATTTCCTTCAAAGTGTTTTACAAATCATTTTCATCTATGTCAAAGTAATTTAGTAGATTTTAAAATTATTTGAAGTTGATTTATTATGATACAAATATTCCATATAGTATTGATGTTTTGTGATATGTTTGACTGTGGATGTGTTATTTTTATACCATTCGTGGTTTATGGATAAATTATTTAAATTTTGTATGCTATTTCTAATATGAATGTTTATGTTATGTTTAAACCTTTTCATATGGGAATGCATTAGACTTAATAAGTGATGGGTGGAGCCCGCTATAGCTCCTCGATGCATCGGTAGGTCTCATGAGACAAACTAGTGTCTTGGTACGAGGCCTTGACAAAATCTTATTTGTATCTAGGCACAAGGCCTTAACTATGTGGTTATGATAGACTGGAATTATGCATTCCATCATTATGAAAGTGGTTATTGATATTGCATGTGATTATTCGACTAGTAGAATATCTATGTGAATAATTAAATGGCACGACTTCATTTTAATTTTTTCCATATTATGCTGAAGTTCAAGTTTAAAAGGATTTTGTTTTAGTTATACATTTCCTTAAATGTTTATTCTTATTTATGAAAGTTTGATTTTATTGTTATCCTTAACGAGCATCTGAGCCCACCCCTTTCTATGAATAAATTTTCCCAGGATTCGAAGAAGTTTATTGTGATTGATATGCAGGGTTAAGCCAAGGGAATAATGGTGTTCATAAATTATTTTTTATGTTGTTTTGTATGTTATAAATTGTAATGCAACATTAATATATGTAATCTATTTTCCAAGACTGCTAAATCGATCAGTCCTTCAGGGGTTGATTACTTGTAATCATGCCAATGTATTAAAATAATGCACCGACTATGGGTAACTAGGGTCAGGGTGTTACAGCAATGAAGATCATTCGAGAGCAGTGCATACCCTTTTGGTAGGATCCTTGGTGGGTGTTCAAGGATCTGTTCAGTTTACTTTAACTCCCATTTTTTACATTAGTTTCTAGTTTTCTTGTACTTTATAATAAGGCTTTTATTTTGGACCCTTTTTTTCTATACACTTCTTGTTTACTATATAGTTTAATTGTGTTCATATCTTAAGGTATGTTTGGTTGTGTGTGTTTATTATATATAAAGGTAGTTCCTTCCCAGTTTTAAGGAATACGTCTTTCGGTGCTAGTCGTCATCCCCTGGACTGTGGAAGATTGGTTTGGGGTCGTCACGACACGGGCCCTGGGGGACGGGTCATGTCATTATGAACTCCCTCATTATCATCATGGATTTAATGAATAAAGTCTTTATTGATAAAATTGATCTATTTTAAGTAGTATTTATAGATGACATTATTTTATATTCAAAAAGAAGCGAGGATAATGAATATTATTTGATAAATTTTTTTAAATTCCCTATATATGAAATTTTTTAATAAAAAATATACCAAGAATGAATCTTTCCTTTATAAAATTTCATTTGTTGGTCATATAATCTATTGAGAGGGTATATTATTGTATCCTTCATAGAGGAAAGTTGTTAATAAATGGAATAGATCAACCCTAATTACTAATAACCATATTTTTATTTGATTGGTTATATATTATGAATTTTTTGTGGAGAATTTATTACGGTTATCTAATCCACTCACCATGTTAACTCAAAAAATATCCATGTACCATTGGATATATGAATGTGAGGTAAATATCAAGGAACTGAAAATATTTTTAGTTACCATACATGTTCTTACATTACCCTATAAGTGTGAAGGATTTTTTATATATAATGATTCATCGAAGAAGGTATTGGGATGTTTCCTCATGGATAATGAAACAGAGATACCATACACCATGTGATAATTGAATGTTAGTGAGAAAAATTACCCACCATATGATTTGGTGTTAGCTATATTATGTTTTATAGTAATGTTATGAAGCCATTATGTTTATGGTGAAGGATGTGATATATATAATGATTAAAAAATATTAAAGTATATATTCACTAAAAAATAGACAAATATGTGGTAGATAAAATGGTTAGATCTAATTAAATATTATGGGTTTTCAATAGATTACCTCCCTAAAAAGGTGAACAAGGTGGTTTTTTCTCTAATTCAAAAGTACCACATTATATTATCTATGATGATGATCATAAAAGATCCAATATTTGTGAATTTTTAAAGAATAGATCTAGAAATACTGATGCAAAGGGAAGAATCATATCAGAATCAAATGAATTTCCAATCAACAACCCATGTGATGATCAAAAAAATAGAATAATGATATGTAGGTACAAAATATGTTGAAAAATCTTTCTAGGTTTAACCTTTATTATGATAGACATATACCTTTTAGGAACCTTGTATGTGTGTTATCCATACTAGATTAAAATGAGTTATTGGATGAGGGCCATAATTCATAATTCTCTATTCAAATAGTTTTTTTGAAGATGTATACAGATATCATAGAGTTGTTCTTATGGTACATTCAGAAGAGAGATATCTCAATGTCTGTATGTCAATGGTTTGTATGATAGAATGTTAAGGATAAAAGGAGAAATTCTAAGGGAATGTTACAATAATTACCTATACCAATATGGAAATAAAAAAACATCACCATGTATTTTTTCATTAGAATCCATAAAATGTCAAAATGGTATTATTCTATATGGGTTTTAATCGATCACCTTATAATGCATGAAAAATTCATTTTTATCAAATAATAAATAACTCTTGATTAGACAACTAGAATATTTTTTTAGAAAGAATTAATGTTAAATTGAATAGCACATTATATTGTATCTTATTGGGATCCAATGTTTTCCTCAATTTTATGGTGAATTATTCATAAAGTTCAAGACATGGAATTGAGTTTTAACACTATATATCATCCTCATACATATGGTCAGTTTGATTAAACAATTTTACCCCTAGAGAATATACTGAGATATTTTTCTATATATTTAAAAGGTGGTTGGTATCAAAACATTCCCATATATTATTTTTAATTAAAAAATATAAATACAAAATCATTAATATGAATATATATGAATACCTTTGTCGAATTTAGTGCAGAACTCCAATGTGATGGGATAAATTTAAATAAATAATGATATTGGGACCTTAGGTAGTCAAGGAAATGGAAGGAAAATATAGATCCATTCAAAAATAAATAGAGGTTTTTCAGGGTCAATATTAATAGTACACTAATAATTGTAGATACGATCTAGAGTAAAAGTTTAGTGAGATGATTTTTTCTCTATATTTATTCATGAGAGAAGGATATGATATTTAGGATGAAATTAAATGTAAGCCTAGATATATTATCCTATTACAAATTATACATTAAGTTTGGAAGGTAGATTATCATTTGGAACATCCACCAAACTTCTCTCAAATTCATCACATATTTCAGGTTTCTCTCGTGAGAAAGTACATATACGATCCTTCATATGTAATGAAATCATAGGGCATACCACTATAGATTGATTTATATTATGAATAGAAATTAGTAGAAATTATTCATTATACAGAAAATGTGATACAAAATAAGACCATTCTCTTGCCCACTATTTAATGGAGAATCAACTAATTTGATGAAGCTGTGTTGGAACCTAAGGATTTGATGAGGAAGGAGTATCCTCATTTATAGGTATTATATTAATTGAATTTTTAGGGAAAAATATTTTTATGTGGGGTATAATGTAACATCTCGAGATATTATGAAATATATATTTTTCAAATAAATACAGTCTCATTTATAGCATGCAATACACGTAAACTCAGGTTTTAATGAATCGTGATATAAATAATAATATTTCAAACTGACCATTATAACAGGGAAATTATATTGATGTTTCTTAATAGGGTTAAGAAAAATATTTAATTTATATTAATTACACAATTATAAAATAAACACACTGGTTATAAATTGATGAAAATAAAAATAATATGAAATAAAAATAAATGTTTTTATGAAAATATTATTTTTTTCTAAAAATATTTTAATCACGTTTTTCAAAATTATTATAAAATACAATTTCTTAAATTTTATAATATTTTTTTATAAATTTAATTTAATTTTTTAAATTATCTTTTCAAAATAATATTACATTTAATTTTTTATAATTTTCATAAAATACTAATTTTTCGATGAATATTAAAATAATAGTTTTTATTTATTAATTACATTTTTATTAAAATTAAGAAAATATTATTTTTTGAAACAATTATAGAACAAAAATTAGTTAAAATATATTATAAATAATCTAATTTAATTCACTATAATCAATTTTATGTTCAATTTTGATAAAAAAATGTTTATTCTCATTAAACCTTTTTCTTTAAAACCACATTTTTTTTGAGTTTTTTGGGTTTAATTTCAAATTAACTTCTTCCAATTCTGTGAAATGAATTTCATAAAATATATTACATATTAATAATCAATATAATTAATATTATTTAGTAATTTTAACACAAATTATGGTCATATTTAATATTAAAAACATTATAAATTAATTACACTCTTAACATTAAAATGTGTTTAACGGGGGTTTAATTAAAATGATAAGGGTTAAAATGGCCTACCAAATTATCCAATTTCAATTATAAGACTATATGTGGATCTTATATCATTTAATTTTTGATAACTATCTTTTTTGGATCCTTTTTCATCATAAAAATGTGGGTATAAATAATTTATTTCTAAAATTCCAAGTGGGTCCTATCCCCCTCTTATAAAAGTCCTCTATTTATCATCTCTTATTCACCCTTACAAAGTGATATTATTTTGAAAATAAATAAAAAAATATCATTATTACTTACCTCGCCACATCCTAGATTCCTTTTTATGATTATTAAACCCTTATATGAATAATTTTGGTGCTAAACTAAATCAGATTCCCATAGAAGAGGTTCCATTCTTAACCCATTGTCTTTATTTTATTTCTTCTTTGAAATATTTATAATATTCTATAAATATTATGAATTAAATAAAATTATCTAAATTATACAAATATTTTATTATGTTTATTTGATAACATATATCCTTATCTTATTCCATCAAATGAGAAACGAAACCATCGATCATGTGTAAGGCAGACTACCGCCTCACGAACTGGTGTAGTTTTTTTCCCATCAACGCCTTGAACAGATGGATTTAATGATGAAAATATTATTTATATAATATATTTATGTCATTATTATACTTTTAAATTATAATATCACATATAATTTCTTATCATCCAATATACTGGAAAATGATAATGTCACTTGTTTGTATGTGTGGACTATAGCCTCCACGAAGCGATTTGAAACATTTTAAATTTATTTTCTAATGGATTGTAACAAGGATTAATTTAATTATTATATATAATATATATGATATTATAATTACTCAATAAATTTGAAATATTATTTACCTTTACTTTGTTCAATCTGATAAAAAATGGAAACAATGTTCATGCATACATACGACTTACCTTCTCCATGAATGGTGTAATTCACATTTTCTATATTACTTTTTCAGATTAATCTAAACATATATTCAAAAAATATATGTTATATTTATATAATGATAATATTTTTTACATTATTGGACCATTATATGAGTATAATTACCAGAAGAACCAACCTAAAACATAAATGAAAAACAAAGGATTTATTATGCTAAAGAGTGTTTTAATGAAAAATTGCTAACAAACATGTGATCAAAAGTTATATGAAAACTGTATATGGTATTATATATATGAGTGTGTATCTATAATATATTTATAATAAATATATATTTTTATACTATATTTTTGAACATATATGATGGAAATTGGACATGAGGTAATTCTTTATCATGTAACTTTTAATTCCATGAGACATATTCCTTATTCACCACTTATTTATTTCATATGATGTATATAATAACTATTTTATGTGATATATGACGAATATTTATATCTTAATGGTATTTAATGTTTGATTTTAAATCATTTATTTAATGGGGATTAAGATTTAAAGACGTTTAAAGTGGAAAGGGTCTATTTCACAGTCTCATCATTATATAGGATATCTTATGTTTAATCTTCCTATAGGGGAATAGTTTGATATCTGTGTCTTAAAATGAAATAATTTTTTTATCCTCCAGTTACTCATAAAAATTTCATGTAATAGAAATTTTCTCTATCATTAGTACGTAAAATTATTCATATTTTTTTTATGAAAATCCATCTTTATTTCCCTCATCGGTCTAAAATCCTTTTTTTCCACATCCATGTTTTTAATATTATTTTAAAAAATATTTTTAAAATTCCCAAAATGATTTATTAAAGAAAATTTTACATGTATTTTAAATTTTTAAAAATGATTTTATTGGAATATTCATGTCGTATTCTGTACGAGGTACTTTGAAAACGTTTTACAAGAGTTTGAATGGAAATGTTTATTTAACATAACAGAATTACACAATGTGATGGCTATTTATTTCTTCGATGTTTCTTTTATTATTTTCCATGATTCCATTCAAGAAATTTTTCCTAATATTCATAAATATTTAGTTTTAGAAAGTTATTTTCATTGTTAATAGGATGTTTTCCTAAATAATGTTTTATGAAATCACTACGGTATTTATCTTCATTAATGATAGAAATCAAAATTTTAATTATTCTCCAATGGGAATATATTTCCATGATACTATTATTAATATTTTATGTATGGTTGTTGATTATGTTTACCAAGGATGTTCTATTTTGACACCATTCTTAATATTACTATTGATGGTTTATGATTAATATTATTGATTGGATAAATTATTAACATATCATATAATTGGTTTTTAATATGTATATTTTCATTTATTATGTTTCTTCTCTTACATATGACTAATTCAATAGAATTTTTATGTGATGCGTGGGGCCAGGAATTACATAGACCCTAGATATATCAGTAGGTCTCATGACACAAACTAGACTGGGTATTTGGATAAGGCCTTACCGGTTTATGTAAGATCGAAAAAGGACATGACAATATGGTTATATTGACTCAAATCATGAATTACTACCATATTATTCTTAATTTTCAAGTAATTTATTAAATAGAATATGTTGATTTTATTTAAATTTACATATTTTTTGTTATTTTTTTATTCATGATATCATCTTATGTATAAATATCCTTGATAAAAATTAAATATCACCCCATTCTTAAGTTTCTTTTCCCCATGATTTTCAGATGTGTTTTATGGTGTATATGCATGGATATGTTAATGTGAATAATGGTTTTCTCAAGGAATATACTTTGTTGTACTTCAAGATTTCAACTGTAATGAGATATTCATGTATGTATGTAGTTTACCAGGACTACTATAGTATTAGGTCCTTTAAGATGTGATTCCTTTTATCTGATGCCAATTTAATAATTTGACCACCGACTATGGGCTACTAGGGTTGGTATTTTTACACTACCCTTATTTTAATTCCAAAAAATTACAATTTTAATCAGAATAAAAAATTAACTAAAAAGACTATTGATTATTTAATCATCAATATAAATTAAATAATAAAAATTTCATTATGTTTATATTTACTATAATATCTTTAAGGTGAACAACCTATATCAAAATATATGATCAAATTTCATTCCTTAATATGTATTTATCATTATATTAAATTTATATTAAAATATTTTAAACAAACATCCCATAATATTTTGTTATTAATATAAATTTATCTCAAGTTAACAATGATTTAGAATATAGGATCATGGATTAATTTTATGAATTGTATTTAGATTATATAAAAGAGAATTGGTGTCCAAAATTATAATTTATTTTAATGAGTTATGAAATTATTAATTTCTTGAGATGGAATGAATTTTTAGGGGTATGAAATTTATATGGTATATCTTATTGATGGGGATAATAATGTTTTTTTATTATACAATAGTTATGAGACATTATATTTTGATTATACTAACTTGGTGATGAGACTTTATAATATGTTTATGATGTCAAGAATTATATATTACTTATCACTTAATTATTTATGTTCTATAATTATTTTAATATTTATCATATTTTTAATTATTCATTTATTATATACAACCCATAATGATAACATCATTAACAATTTCCCCTGATTAATTCATAGTTAACTATGTTAGAATCACATATTATAATGTCTCATACCTTACTTGAGACTATGAATAATCTTTCAGTCATTATATATAATATGTATCAAATATATATTATATTATGAAAATTATATTTACCTCTAAGATATGTTTACGGTGGATTCGTCCTTGATATTATAAAATTCTTTTACAGTACCCATACCAAGCAAAATAGATTAAAAATTTCTTATGATTCCCATTTCCCAATGAAATATGAAATAATATGAGAAGTATAGGACAAAATTATCATAACAGATTTGTAATATTCTAAAATATATTTAAAAGTATATTTTTATTTATTTATATTAATAAAATATACATGGTTCCTATATATATTAGATTAATAATTATTATAAAATGGATTTTTTTTCTTAAATGTTATAAAATGTCTCTATTTGGAGAAATGATTTAGTATGGTTAGGATCAGCTATTTTAACTATTGTCCATTTTTGTGTTTCATTTAATTTATTTCAATATTTAATATCTCTATAAGAAGTGGATTCCTTATATTTATCAAAAGTCATCCATTATTTTCTAAACATCAATCCACATTCGAATGTTATGAAATACCCAATATTTTATCCATTAAAAACTATGTGGTATGGTTTGATTAAATATAAAAACATATAAATATGAATGAAATATAAGTCATTATAAAAGATTAATGATCACTCAAACTATGATACTATTAAAGTTTGGCATGACACTGTGCTCTCTAATCAATAGTTTAATTTAGGATCTATGATGAGGGACCCTTATATAAATTATTTTTAATTTTGGATATTTAGTTTATTTTATTATATAACATCATAGTAACAAGTTTAGAATAACATTTTTCACTATTAATTGGCTGTATTTTTAAATTTGAGAAAAAATTGTTCATGTACGAACATCATTTCATCACCATGCTATGTGAAATGAATTTGTTAATAAAATATTTTCAACAAATTGCACAACAATTTTATTATTCAAATTAGAATATTTTAGGTAGTTTTTCAAAATTATAAATCCTTAACCATGGATAAGACTGTGGGATGATATATATAATTAGGTCATAGTGTCAAGAACCTTTGTAACACCATCCCTTCCAAATTCCCTATAACAAAGATGAGTTAATTTATACCGCACCATAGTTAAATAACTAGGATATAATTATTTTAAAATGGTATCTAATATAGCACAAACATTCATTTTGTTTATCTTAATGAGAATTATTTTTCATTTTTTGTCAATATTATTCTTGAAAATCTTGTAATGGAATGTTTAATATCATTCATGAAATTTTCAAAATATTGAATTATTTACATTGTGATACATAAAATATAATTAGTTATATATAATATCTACAATGACATTTATACGATATATTTGAAAAATTGGATATTTGATATATATGACCACACTAACATATGAAAAGAGTTTGTCAATTTATATTAACTATGGTTATTTTTATTTATGATTATTTTTGTGTTTGAATTTTAGAATTTAATAGGTTTTTAGGTTTCGTATAGTTATCAAAAATGATCATGTAAACAATTTGGAAACCATAAATTTAGATATCTCTATATTGAAGTATTGTTTTCATGATTAAAACATGGCCAATAAACTATGTGGGGACCTAGATGTAACTACATGAAACAATTTTAGTCTAGGAAGTACATGATACATGGTATGGGTTGCCCAAAATATTATATTCTTATAATACTTTACCCTTTCCTTATATAACCCTCTCCCATCTTTATCATGTCTAAACCCTTGTCTGAAGCCCCCTCTTTACACATAAACTCCACTAGATAAGCTACCATGGTGAACACCTCCTCCCCTACCCAAACAAAAACCCCATGGACAAGACCCTATCAAGATTTCCTCCCTCACACATGACCTCACCTATATTGAGATCATCTATTATAGAAATTTATTTTTAGATTTACCATGATTCATATCCATCCCTCCTTGGTATGATATCCTATCTCAATATTCCCACTCTACACCGTGATTTCATACCCCAATCTTTTTGTTTTTTTATGAACAAACCCTACTTTTGTTTTATCATGATTTTGATTTATGGGTTTCGATTCAAAGTATTTTAAGGGTATTTTCAACATTGTTTGTGAATATATGTTGGAGGCACATTTTTGGACCATCATATATTGATTCTAGGTAGGTTTCCCAATGTTCAAAACTTTTAATTTTAAATACCATAGATTTCATGGGATTTAATTTATTTTTAATGATTTAATGCTGTTATAAATTAGTTTTATTTATTTTATATAGATAAAATTATCTTTTAAATTTTTTTCATCAAAATCAATTAATTTTCCTATTTTAATGAGTGTGTAATTTTTTATTAAATAAATTATTTCAATTTATTAATGATGGATGATTGGATCTCTAAAAATTATATTAAAGTTTATAAAAATGTTTTAGGCTTTTAAATTAACCTTCCAAAAATATTTATAGATAATTGATGTTATACATGAAATTCCATGTAATTTCGAAATATTTAAATAAATATATAAATAAGAAATTAAATTATAAAAGTGATTCATGCTTTTTGGGATATGGTGTCACGACCCATCCTCGGGGCCCGTGCCATGACTACCCCAAGCCCGCCTTCCATAGGCCAGGGGCTAGCGACTAGCATCAAGGCGTAAATCCCGGTAAAGGGAAGACATTTCCTTTGTAAAGTAAACAAAAAAACAACATAGAGTAAGCAGGCAGAAGTAAACACTAAGTAAAAATTGGTACAACTTTAAGTGCGGAAAGTAAGTGGGCCAGAATACAAACCCAAACTGAAAGTAATCTACAACTCGAAAGGGGAAAACAACAACTGAAAAGTAAAGCCGCAATGTCGAGCTGTCCACTGGAAGTCCCACCTCAAGGGTGGGTACCGAAATCCTCCACTGCTCCTCGGGTCCAGCCGACCGCTCTGAGTACGTCCTGCCCAGTGGTCCACCTCCAGTTACCGTCCTGCTCTGCAAGCCTCCACCACGATCACCGATGTCTGTTGTCTGCAACCAACACAACATAGTGTGGGCATAGCCCGTGCATGGGTGAGTCTAAGCTACCCAGTAGGGACCCCGAGACCCCCTAAGGTCTCCCAAAATCCACAAAGGATAAGCACAAAGGAAAGATACAATCACGAAGTAACATCCGACACTACTTAGGTATATGCCCATACATATACCTAAGTCATCAATTCTCGCTCAGCTCCAACATCCGAGCTCACGTACAACCCAGTCCACACAGGAAAGAAAAACTAAAATCCACACAGGATAGCACAACACAATCCACAAAGGAAAGTAGAACAGGATTCAACTCACATAGGTATACTTCTTCATATGACGTTAGAGATGATAAGATGTAGCCACTGATTCATCTAAGCCGTTGGACCCACAAAGGATCTGTAGGTACTAACCCCAGCAATGTCCCACATAGGATCGATCATGAAGTTGAACCCAAAGCTATTGGGAAACTCCTTCTCCATCAAGTACAGTGGTTATTCCGCTACAACCAAGCGCTTCCCTTTTACCTTGGACTGATGTAGTACTCCACCTATCGAGTACTGTGGGCCTACTGCTACAACCAAGCTCTTCCCACCATGGGTCTTCCGCTACAACCAAGCGCTCCCCCTCATAGACTCTATAGGTACTCCTTCTGTTGAGTACCATGGTCAGCCACTACAACCAATCTCTCCTCCATCGTGGGTCTACCGCTACAACCAATCACTCCCCCGTGCTGCTACAACCAAGCGCTCCTCCATCGGGGGTCTGCCGCTATAACCAAGCACTCCCCCTCAAAGCCTCCAGAGGTACTCCTTCTGTTGAGTACCGTGGGTGTGCCACTACAACCAAGCGCTCCTCTGTCGTGGGTCTACCGCTACAACCAAGCACTCCCCACTGGGCTATCCGTAACACACCGAGTCGTTCGATCAGTAGTCGTCAAGTCTCAACCGGCTCTAGGGTTTCCTCACACAGCATGCTCGTTCCGGGAGGGTCCACTCCACGAGCTAAGAGGTTGATGCATCAACTAACAAGTAGTCCGGAGTTGATGTATCCCAAGATGTACTGTAGTGGTCACTACCAAAAATATGGAGGATTCCCATACTGTTTTCATCATCGTCACAGTCGCAGCCAGCTCTAGGGTTCCTGAACACAGCAAGCTTGTTCGGGAGGGTCCGCTCCACGAGCCGAGAGGCTGATACATCAACTGACACAATGTCCGGAGTTGATGTATCCAAAAGTTCCGTATCGCCAACAATAACTCAACATCGCAGACGACCCGTCAATAGGACGCCCAGTTTGAGAGTTATTGGCTTTTTCGTCCTAGGGGGCTGGTTGGTTTTTATGGCAAAACCAACTCGACCATACTCCACCTACGTCCAAACCTCTGGTGGAGTAAGCCAAAAGATCCGTCTAACTTAGAGGAATTCAACAAAGTCGATGGCACGTCAATCGGACGTCCGGAGCTCAAGTTATGAATGTTTCCACTCCGAGGGCTCGGTTGGTTTCGTGGAGGAACCAACCCGGCGGAACCCAAAGTATTCTGAAACCTTGAGTGTAATATACCGAAACGACCGTCTCGATCCAAGAATCTCATCGCCTCTGACGGTACGTCAAACAGAGGTCTGTAGCCCATGATATGGGCGAAAAACCAAATGAGTTCGAAAACGGGGGGGGGGGGGGGGTCTGGGCCTGGACCGACCCAGCCCGATCCCCCTGGGTCGACTCGACCCGTGTCCGGGTCCGACCTAGCTTGGTACTACCCGGCTCGGCGGGTCGGCTCGGCTTGGCCGAGCGGCCGAGCGAAGGAACCGCGACCCCCGCGTGGGGGCAGCTCCGCAGCACCCGGACGCGGCATGCCAGCCGCGTCCCACCTCCCGGTTCCGTGCGGCCGTGGAACCGCCTCGCCGCCATGGCATCAGTTGTGGCAGGTTTTTCCGGCGGTGCGCTGGGCGCCGCCGCCGTGCTAGCGTGGCGCACCGGTGTGAGATTCTATGGACAACCGGACGCGCTCCGTTGGTCCATTTTACATGCGGTCTTCGCCAATGGTCCTCCCGGGACCCGACCTTCACTGCAAGGCCCTCAAATCTCTCTTTCGACCCCGTTTTTCATTGTCCTCCATTCTGAACACTAAGAATGAGAAAGAATGCGGTGGTTCGGACTTGTTCGTTGTTCCGCACCCACCGCGTTAGCGGTTTGAAACAACACCATAATATTTCCCATCAATTTGATAAACCCATAACCACAATAATAATCCACGGACCAACTTGTTAATTAGTTGGTCCACGTTCATGCCTTGAAGGGAAACAAAAATAGAGTATTATCATTTTCAAAACAACCCCTACCTCGTAGCTGTCGTCGGACGAGTGCGAGTACATCGCGGAATTGACCGTCGCGGTAGGACGTGATTGTGGCGTAGCGGAAGGGAATCCCGTCGTCGCGGAAAGGCATCGCGTCGATGAAAAGAAACACATGGATTTAATTATTACAATTAAATCCATGTTGAGGACAAAACCCACAAGGGAATTTAAAAGATATTTAAATCTCCCACCTCAAGCAGTTGATCGAAGATTTGTCGCGGGGAAAGAACGTCGCGGAAGAAGCATCGGTGTCGCGTCGATCTTCGGGGGTCGGGCATTCTTCGTCACCCATCGTTGGAGGCCGATGTTCTTCGAGTTCTTCGCATTCTTCGCATTCTTCGCATTCTTCTCTTTCTTCGCATTCTTCACGTTCTTCGCGTTCTTCGCGAAGGAGGATGAAGGCACAGAATCTCCAAATCCTCCCAACAAAATGCACCCTAGAAGAAAGGTGTGTTGGTCTTATTTTATTAATATGCCAACGGTTTGAAAACAGGTTAAGAAACGAACAAATTAATTCATTGAATTAATTTCAACGAATTAACCGCCCAATTAATAAGAGCATTTAATTGTTTAAGAAAACGCTCTAGTTGACTTTCAATAAAAATGGTTTTCGCGGGAGTGTTAATTAGCGGAAAAGAAACGTTGGGGCTCGTGTGGGCCCCACCTCACAAATATCCTACCAAGAGGGTAGGATATTTTTGGGTTCCACCCTATCTGCTTCAACTCAGCATAAGCAGCTTTATGTGGCTTTTAAGGGGCTTTAAGTGAAATAAAACAAAGTTTCTCATACCACATTATTTTATTTCTTAACTTAAAGCCCAAAGATTAAAAACCACACTCGAGCAAACGCAACTCTGGAAGAGGTGTTTCTAAGAATTTACCGGCGTTTCCGTTACATAGGTGCCTTCATAATTTGATTCCGAACACCGGTTCAAAAGTTAGAAAAACCCGCTCGTTCGTTCACTGAACGTACTCGAGCCAAACTTCGGAAAATGATTCCGGGCACACCGGGCCTCGGAATCACGTGCCGTCAGAAACTGTGTTCTTGTAAAATTTAAAAGAAAATTATGATAAAAAATTTCTTTCAAATTTACGGGTCTTTACATCACTCCCACCTCAGGGCTTTACGTCCCCATAAAGATACATGATAAGCTAGGGAAACAAATGTGGGTACTGAGCTTGCATCTGAGCCTCCCGCCCCCAAGTGCTCTCCTGGAGGTTCCCGTGCTGCCATCTGATGCACACTAGAGGAATCGATCATCCACGTAGGACCTGCTCCTTTCGATCCTCGATCTCCACCAGGACCTCTGAAAATGTCGCCCCATCATCAATGTCTAGCTTCCAATGGTCAATGATGTGCGTCGGGTCAGGCACGTATCTCCTCAGCTGAGATACGTGGAAGACGTCGTGCACCCGATGCAACTGAGGTAGTAGAGCCAGGCGATAAGCCACCTCGCCAATCCGGCTGAGGACCTGAAATGGTCCGATGAACCATGGAGACAACTTGCGGCCTCAGCCAAACCTCCGTAAACCATGTCGAGGTGAGACCCACAAGATGACGTGGTCGCCATCCTTGAACTCTAGTGGCCTCCGCCTCCTATCAGCATCAAACATATGCTAGCTCTGAGCTGTCCTCATCCGCTCCTAGATGACCTGGACCTTCTGATCCTACAAGAGCTGCTAATATTTCTTCTTTGCTGAAAAGAGAAATCCGGTCTCATCCCCTGGATGAACCATGTTCTTCACCTTATACAGTCAATCCTGACATGGATGATACTATTCCATACCATGGATGACGTCGTAAGGCCTCAACGCTACTACCAATAGATCCAACCGTTACACTCGCCTCCAAGGGTTGAGTCACACTATCGGCATCAGTGTGTAGTCACTAGGTCTCCTCCAGTAGGTATCTCAAAGAGAGGGTCAAGTCAACAGTTTTTAAACCGGAACCTCTTAGTAACAACTAAAAGAGAGGACAGGAAGGAAAACGCCACAAGTAATGTTTCTTTTATTACTGCAGCTCAAAGTTCAAAGACACAAAACATCTACAAACATACATCAACAATTCTAGAAGCAGCATAAACAAAAGTCTCCAGGGCTGGAGGTAGTCCCGCTCCTGTTCATCTACTCCCGGATCTCCACGATCGTAGGGCTCAGCTACCTAAAGCTGAGCTCTGCCATGTCCACCAGCTCCCTGCGGTCAGGGTGGACCTTCTGGTGGTGGTGGTGGCAACACCTCGAAGCGTCGTCCACCTCCAGCTGCATGGCCAGCTCCCCTGCCACGGTCTCCTGCTCCATGCGATCCGCCTCGATCGAACCACTACCTCTGCCTGGGAGGTCCTTTGTTCATCTACTGGTCATCCATATGGCGGGTCGGATAGTCACGAGCCATGTGAACAACCCCACCATAGGAGTAACATTGTCCGCTCATGGTAAGTTATTGTCCACCCCGGGTGCCTCGCACAAACGATCCTGAGTCACGCGGTCGACCACCGGTAGGTCTAGTCCTCATGGACCCCTGCGTCATCTGTCTACTACCCGCTGCAGAAGACTCTGCCGCATGTCGGCTAGTGGTGAGTCCTGCTGCTGGAGACTGCTCAGCAAGGAAACTCTCCACTAAGAGGGCTAGCTCCAACACCCCTGTTTGTGTCAGAATGCTGTGAGAAACAACAGAATATCTGATCTCTCGCCCGAGCCCCTACTCGAAGGTTCGGGCCCTAAAGAATGGGTCTCGTACCATGTCCGTGGAATATCACGAGAGATCGGTAAATCTCGCCGCGTAATGGGCTACTGTCAAGCTGCCCTGCCGCAACTATAGTAGCTCCTAGATACGCAACGCTCGGAGGGTGGCTGGGATGAACTCTGAGCAAAAAAGGCTCTCAATGTCCGTCCAAAGGAGTGATGCCTCATCATGCACCTGGAGCATCAAACTCCACCATCTGCCTGCTGCAGCATGCAGAAGACTCGCTGCATGGACCACCATAAGGTCTGATGGTGTCCTCACTAACGGGATAACTCACACAACCACCTCCAGCCAGTCCTTGGCTGCCTGGGGGTCCGTCTCCCTGCGGAACCTGGGTGGTCGCTGGTGCTGGAACTCATTAAGTGCACTAAGGAAACGTGCAACGTCAGCGACTGGGGTTGGAATCATCGGTGGCTCGGCGGGTAGAGGTACCGCCGGTGCCTAAGCTGTCAAAGGTCTCTGCACCGAGGCCTCGTCGCTCGGCAGGCTGTCGTCACGTAAAACCCTCAGAACCCTAGCTGGCTGCCGTCATGGGGCCATCCTGAAAAGAAAAAGGTGTGCCACGGTCAGAACAGTATACCCGGTGAGCTGACATAAAGTAATCACAAAGAAAACATGTAACATTCGTGCAATCAATTTTTTTGGGCATTAAGTCAGAAATCAGAAGTCAGGGTTCTGGTGTACGGATACGTCGGCCACCGCACCAACACTGGACTCCCTGGACTGATAACCACACTCAATATGCTAAACACTATTGCTTCACATTGAAAGAAGATCAGAGTCCCAAGTTCTGCGGTAGAACCGAACTCCTCTGATTCCAATTTGTCACGACCCGTCCTCGGGGCTCGTTCCGTGACTACCCCAAGCCCGCCTTCCATAGGACAGGGGCTGGTGACTAGCACCAAGGCGTAAATCCTGGTAAAGGGAAGGCATTTCCATTGTAAAGTAAACAAACAAAAAACACAGAGTAAGCAGGCAGAAGTAAATACTAAGTAAAAACTAGTACAATAGTAAGTGCGGAAACTAAGTGGGCCAGAATACAAACCCAAACTAAAAGTAATGTACAAATCGAAAGGGGAAAACAACAACTTAAAAGTAAAGCCGCAACGTCGAGCCGTCCACTGGAAGTCCCACCTGAAGGGTGGGTACAGAAAGCCTCCACTGCTGCTCAGGTCTAGCCGACCACTCCGAGTACGTCCCGACCAGTGGTCCACCTCCAGTTACCGTGCTGCTCTACAAGCCTCCACCACAATTAGCGCTGTCCGTCGTCTGGAACCAACACAACGTAGTTCGGGCATAGCCCGTGTAGGGATGAGTATAAGCTACCTAGTAGGGACCCCGAGACCCCCAAAGGTCTCCCGAAATCCACAAAGGATAACCACAATGTAAAGATACAATCACGAAGTAACATCCGACACTACTTAGGTATATGACCATACAAATACCTAAGTCATCAATTCTCGCTCGGCTCCAACATCCGAGCTCAAGTACAACCCATTCCACATAGGAAAGAAAAACGTAAATCCACACAGGATAGCACAACACAGTCCACAAAGGAAAGTAGAACAGGATTCAGTTCACACATGTATACTTCTTCATATGATGTTAGAGATGATCAGATTTAGCCACTGATTCATCTAAGCCGTCGGACCCACAAAGTATCTGTAGGTACTAACCCCCGCAATGACCCACATAGGATCTATCATGAAGTTGAACCCAATGCTATTGGGAAACTCCTTCTCCATCAAGTACAATGGTTATTCCACTATAACCAAGCACTTCCCTCTTACCTTGGACTGCTGTAGTACTCCACCTATCGAGTACTGTGGGCCTGCTGCTACAACCAAGCGCTTCCCACCATTGGTCTGCCGCTACAACCAAGCGCTCCCCCTCATAGCCTCTATAGGTACTCCTTCTGTTGAGTACCACGGTCAGCCGCTACAACCAAGCGCTCCTCCGTCATGGGTCTGCCGCTACAACCAAGCGCTCCCCCGTGTTGCTACAACCAAGCGCTCCTCCGTCGTGGGTCTGCCACTACAACCAAGCTCTCCCCCTCAGAGGCTCCAGAGGTACTCCTTCTGTTGAGTACCATGGCTCTGCCGCTACAACCAAGCACTCCTCCGTCGTGGGTCATCTTCTACAACCAAGCGGTCCCCATTGGGCTATCCGTAACACACCGAGTCGTTCGATCAACAGTCGCCAAGTCTCAACCGGCTCTAGGGTTTCCGCACACAGCATGCTCGTTCCGGGAGGGTCCACTCCTCGAGTTAAGAGGTTGATGCATCAACTGACATGTAGTACAGAGTTGATGTATCCCAAGATGTACCGTAGTGGTTACTACCGAAAATATGGAGGATTCCCATACTGTATTCATCATCGTCGCAGTCGCAGCCAACTCTAGGGTTCCTGCACACAACAAGCTCGTTCGGGAGGGTCCGCTCCACGAGGTGAGAGGATGATACATCAACTGACACAACGTCTGGAGTTCATGTATCCAAATGTTCCGTATCGCCAACAGGAACTCAACGTCGCAGACGGCGCATCAATTGGACGCTCGGTCTGAGAGTTATTGGCTTTTTCGTCCTAGGGGCCCAATTGGTTTTTAAGGAAAAAACAATCCGACCGTACTCCACTTGCGTCCAAACTTGGGCGGAGTATGCCAACAGATCTGCCTCACTTAGAGGAATTCAACAAAGTCGACGACACGTCAATCGGACGTCCGGAGCTCATGTTATGAGTGTTTCCTCTCCGAGGGCCCGGTTGGTTTCGTGGACGAACCAACCGGGCCGAACCCAAAGTATTCCGAACCCTTGAGTGTAATATATTGAAACGACCGTCTCGATCCAAGAATCGCATCGCCACTGACGGTACATCAAACTGAGGTCCGTACCCCATGAAATTGGCGAAAAACCAAAAGAGTCTGAAAACGGGGGGTCTGGGCCCGGACAAACCCCCTGGGTCGGCCCGAACAGGGTCGACCCGACACAGGTATGGGTCAGACCCGGTTGGGTGCGACCCGGCCCGGCCTGGGCGCGACCCGGTCCGGCGGGTCGGCTCGGCTCGGCTCGGCTCGGCCGAGTGGCCGAGCAAAGAAACCGCGGCCCTCGCGCGGGGGCCGCTCCACAGCACCCGGACGCGGCATGCCGGCCGCGTCTCGCCTCCCGGTTCCACGCGGCCGCAGAACCGCCTCACCGTCGCGACTTCATCCGCGGCGGGTTTTGCTAGTGGCGCGCCGGGCGCCGCCGCCTCGCCGGCGTGGCTCGCCGGTGTGAGATTCCGCGGACCACCGAACGCGCTCCGGTGGTCCGTTTTACGTGCGGTCTTCGCCAGTGGTTCTCCCGGGACCCGACCTTCACTATAAGGCCCTCAAATCACCCTTGCGGCCCCGTTTGTCGTCGTCCTCCATTCCGAACACTAAAAACGATAAAGATTGCGGTGGTTCGGACTTGTTCGTTGGTCCGCACCCACCGCGTTAGCAGTTTGAAACAATACCATAATATTTCCCATCAATTTGATAAACCCCTAACCACAATAATAATCCATGGACCAACATGTTAATTAGTTGGTCCACGTTCATTCCTTGAAGGGAAACAAAAATATAGTATTACCATTTTCAAAACAACCCCTACCTCGTAGCTGTCGTCGGACGAGTGCGAGTATGTCGTGGAATTGACCGTCGGGGTAGGAGGTGATTGTCGAGTCGTGGAAGGGCATCGCGTCATCGCGGAAGGGCGTCGCATCGACGATATCTGATGGTTAAAGAAACACACGGATTTAATTATAACAATTAAATCCATGTTGAGTATAAAAACCACAATGGAAATTAAATGATTTTTAAATCTCCCACCTCAAGCAGTTGATCGAAGATTTGTCACGGGGAAAGAACGTCGCGGAAGAAGTGTCAGCGTCACGTCAATCTCTGGGGGTCGGGCGTTCTTCGTCACCCTACGTCGGAGGGCGGCGTTTTCCCGTTCTTCGTGTTCTTCGCATTCTTTGCGTTCTTCGCGTTCTTCGCGTTCTTCGGGTTCTTCGCGTTCTTCGTGAAGGAGGATGAAGGCACAGAATCTCCAAATCCTCTCAACAAAACACACCCCAGAAGAAAGGTGTCTTGGTCTTATTTTATTAACATTCCAACGGTTTGAAAACAGGTTAATAAATGAACAAATTAATTCATAGAATTAATTTTAACGAATTAACCGTCCAATTAATAGGAGCGTTTAATTGTTTAAGAAAACGCCCCAGTTGACTTTCATTAAAAAGGGTTTTCACGGGTGAGTTACTTAGCGGAAAAGAAATGGTGGGGCTCGTGTGGGCCCCACCTCACAAATATCCTACCAAGAGGGTAGGATATTTTTGGGTTCCACCCTATCTGCTTCAACTCAGCTTAAGAATCTTTAAGAAGCTTTTAAGCGGCTTTAGTTAAATAAAATAAAGTTTGTCGTTCCACATTATTTTATTTCTTAACTTAAAGCCCAAAAATTAAAAACCACACCCGAGCAAACGCAACTCTGGAAGATCTGTTTCTAAGCATTTATCGGTGCTACAGTTCCATCGGTGCCCTCATAATTTTATTCCGAACACCGGTTCAAAAGTTAGAAAAACCCACTCGTTCGTTCGCTGAACGTACCCGAGCCAAACTTCGGAAAATTATTCCGGGCACACCGGGCCTCGGAATCACGTGCCATCAGAAACTGCGTTCTTGTAAAATTCCAAAGAAAATTAAGAAAAAAATTTACTTGAAATTTATGGGTCTTTGCGTATGGGATAGATAAAATAAATTTGTTTTTTCCTTTTAAGGGATTTATAAAATGGAAGTGGAAATCGTAAATGAGTTTCATGGGTGTTTTTAACATAAAAAATTTAAATCATTATTTGAAAATGTTTTCAAATTATTATAATATTTCTCATCATCCCAAGTGGATCTTGTTACGGCCCATTTAATACAATAAACTATTTGTAAATGGTATGGTGTATGTGATTCCCACTTGATACCCATGAAAAATTATACCCTAGAGAGTGATTGTTCTTATAATATATTAGTTTTCGCTTGTAGGCCAGGCATTGTACTATCAATGACATGGAATTTATGTTTGGGTATATTTATTTTTGAGGAATTGAATGGTGAATTTAGGATTAATTTCTTCTGAATATTATGAATATAATACTAATTTTCTTTATTTTATTTGTCAACTATATCCTTTTATTTTCATGGATAACCACTATCAGTGTGGTGAGAAATATTTGTACACATGTTACACTAACTAGTGGAACTGGTTTAGATTTTTTATGTCTATGGGTTTTCCCCTCAGTTATACCAATGAGGGTGACACCAAATGTTCGAGAAGATTGATTTTAAGCCATCATCAGAATTTGATTATTGTAATATTTCAATGATTTATTACACTATGCTTCTAGGTTCACAAGATATTAAATGATTATACTTAGGGGAATCTCTCTCTCTCTCTCTCTAGGTACCCTATTTTGAATGGTACTAGGGAATCATGTAATTTTTTTGAGTATTGAATTTTTATTTAGTGATTATTTTTATGGTGTTAGTATTTATCACCATTATTTAAAAAAATTATAAAATGGGGTTTAAAAAGGTAATTATAATGTGATTTACAATGTTCATTAAGAATTTATTTTTTATTTATGAAAATGAAATGAAACATGATAAATGGTTTTTAAGTGAATTCTCTCATTTATCATAATTATGAAATATTTTTTTAACTATCATAGTATGTAATTTTTGTCATTTGTAATTCTGAATGAATAACAAACTTTTTATTATTTTTCAAACTATATTAGAAAGGATATTTAATTATAATTTTTGAATATGTCAAGGAGGGGGCAAACTATTATGGAATTTATGTTCAAAACTATTTTTACCTTTCAGTTTCATGATATTGTTTTTCTCTAGTTCACTCTTAGAGTGAAATATTTGTCATGTGCAGTTAGTCAATGGTTAGTATTGGGGTTAATATCCATTTTATTTATAAAAATTGTCCAAAGTGTAAATTTTAAATGATTTTATAAGAATTCCATTTATTTTCATAGATTTACTAGATAATTTTTCCCTTTACATGTTCTCTTTACTACTTTAAATAATGAATGAATTATTTTTATGCAGATATATTTATTTAAAATATAGAACATAGTGAGGAATTTTTGGGGTCACAAGTGTGTATTTTAACTATATAAATGATTTAATTTATCTTATAGGATAAATAATCCCTAGTTATATCTTATAATTCCTTTTATTCTTATTATCATCTTGGGGGATCAATGTTTTCATTTGTGTTTGTGGTGTACTTGTTCAGTCATTTCATGGATGGATGGAATGGGATGGTCTATGAAAAAATTGTATCATATATAAGTTTTTTAGAGTCCTTATATTTCAAATCACAAAATTTTATTTATTTATTAACGTTACAGTGGATTTAGGTTTTCATAAATCTATAGGTACATGCAGGGGAGAGTGTTTTGAGCTTTCTTATGTATAGAGTCTTGAGCTTCCAAGGGATTATAGGCTTTAGTCTTGTATTTTATTTTTTCTTTTGATTGGTTTTAGGATTTGGATATGAAAGTGATATTTTAATTCAAAATGATTTGTATGTGATTTGGGTATTCACTTAAGCTTTAGGTGATGGGGGAAAAATAATTGGATCTACATGGCTTTCACCCATGATATGGAAACCCATGTAATTCTCATGTAGATGGTTCTAAGGACTCCAATAAACTTTTAACTTCTTTCTTTATTACATTTAGTTCTTTTTAATAACTTATTTTAATTCTAGAGTCACTCTTAAAGTGAATTATCATTTTATTGAGCTGAATTAAAGAGTAAGTTTGTAACACCCTGAGATTTTATAAAAAATATTCTTTTAATTTCATTAATGTCTTGTGTTGTATGCTACACCAAGATTACCTTGTGCTATACGCAACACCGTATTAGCTTGCAGTATACGCAACACTATTCTTGGATCTTGTTACACACAATTTTGATAATAGTCATTCTACCCAACATTGAGTATATATATATATATATATATTCAATGTATAAATAAAATATGGTTGGATTATGATATACGAAACAACGAATGATTCTTTCACAACACGCAACCCTGACTTGGCTTGCATTACACGCAATTGCGACCTTCCTCGATAGCGTGTGTTGTATGCAATACCGGGTTTTACTAAAAAATGATATATTATTATATTATTGTTATGAACTAGCCGTTATGAATAGTATTAACTAAATTTTGAATCTTATAACATTATTATTCATCTTACACATTTTCTAAAACATGGTATAAGAACAAAATAAATTTTTCGGGTAAAATAAGTATTTTTCAAAAAATGCAGTTTTGCCACCTTTTGATGGCACACCCATTTTAAATCTAGTTTTTGACATGTTTATAAGTTCAATTTGAAAAAATAAAATTCTTCTTTGGAATCATGAAATAAACATTTACTTTGGATAAAATTTTCATATTATTCGAGTAACTTTCATATTTTGATTAATAGTAAACACACGCTATATTTTAATTAAAAACAAATGTTTTCATCGCAATAATTTATATGGTTAAATTATAATATTTAATGGTATTAAAGTATAAATAGAATATATTTTTACCATTTAATATAATTTATGTCATTATCATTGATTCTACCTTGAATTCATTGGATAAATCAATTCAATCCTTTGCCATGTTTTAAAGAAAAACCCGTTTTCGTTCGACAACAGGATTAATTTTAATTTAGTTTCTGCAACTTTTTTGTATTGAATTTGGAAAAATGGATTCCATATTTGGAATCAGTGGATCCGAATTATGTTTATAAGCTACTTTTTATTTTTGGGATTTATGAATAGTAACTACGGTAAATTTGATTTACCATAGTTAAAGGTAAATCGGGTAATTAAGGGTAAATATAATATTATAAAATTACCCTAACACATGTAAAAATACTATTGGATGACTAAAGGTCGACCCATATCACCTAAGGGTCGGATTAGATTCATTTAATAGACTTTTTTCCAGGAAAATAATTTAATTATTATTAAAACCAAAGAATGCGACAACATGTCACTATCTTAAATCTTATAAGTATAATAATTTTAATTTAGTGATAAACTTAATGAAACATAGAACATGAATAGTCTCTAGAAATTTAATACAATTATCTAAATTATAGGAATTTATTTATAATTTTTAGGGATTAAATAATTATCATTTATTATGACACAATGATAATGCAGTAATTGTCTTATTAATGAAATATTGATATAGTTTATGTTATAAATACCGAAATAAATGTAATTTAAGACTTTTTATGAATTACACTAATTTTATAGGTTAATATCACATGTTATTATTGATTTAATTAACATAATTTAGAACTAATCATTCTGTTATGATTTTCAAAAAAATCAATTACTAAATAGTGTCAAAATTGACATAAAATATTTTTTAAAACAAATATTATATTATTAATTGTTATTTTATTCCTAAAAATATAATGTTCTTTCAAATTAAATAGATAAGGTTATATATAGTAATAATAAACAACTTGGGGTTCGTTTGTCTTGATATAGTAAGTTTATTAACCTTATAGTGTAAGAAAACAAGAAGACACGGTAAAAGTAAAATTATCTAACTTAAAGTTAAATATAAATGATAAGGTTAAAATTGGAACCTAAACTTGTCTAAATTCTATTGTATTAAATTATTTCGACCCATCCCCACCTTATCTTCTAAATAAATCAATTTGGATCTATTTAAAACCGAATTTGGATTTATAATAAAATAATATGTTTTGTTATTCCAAAGGTGCCCCTCTCCTCTCTTATAAAAGGGCACCCCCTCCCTCTCTTACTCACACCACATTGAGCCTTAAAGCTCAGCCAAACCCTACCAAATTATCTTCTCCACTTTCCTAGAAACATCCTAGAGGTTCTGGTATTCCATAAAGACCAATTTTAGTACCCTAAGAGGAGGACTCAAAGAGGGGCTTCAAAGAAGAGGTAATGTCCGTTACCGATTCTTTCAACTTTATTTCTTCTTCCACTTCTTTTTCTTAGGTTGTTTAATTATGAAGTAATAACATCAGTATCAATAATATACTGATATACTATTATAAGTATGAAACAACCCTATCTCACCATCTATCCATCCTACGGAAAATGAAATCACTGTGCGTGCGTATGTACGGAATACCGTCTCCACACCGTGGTGTAATCTATTTTCCACCACCACCTTACTTGGATGGGTATAATGGTGTAAATAATAACTATATATGATTATTTTAAAGTTATATTTATTCTTAAATAGTATACATACACTACAATACAATTCAATGATCATGAGAACGATATCATCGCTCGTGCGTACGTACGGACTACCGTCTCCACGACGCGATGAGATTCATTCTCCACGTTAACCATTCCTGAATGATTATAAAGTATATATAATAAGTATTAATGAAATATATGACATAATAATACTACTGGATTTATGTATATATATATTTATGTCATCTAATTAATTTCACTCAATTCAATAAGGAAACGAAAACAGCGTTCATGCGTACGTACGGCCTACCGTCTCCATGAACGGTGTATTTCTTTCCATTTATCGATCCATTATATATATGTATATTATGAATATATATTATATATAAATCATGTTTTATATTATGGAATTATGTAATCATGATCTAAGTAATCATATGAATAATTACAAGTTAAAACACAAATGACAAATGAGACGATTTTACCCAAAACGCTACTTTAACATGAATTTAGAAAAGAACGGGTAATATAAAGACATAAGTGAACCATATATGATATAATAATAGTGAATATGATTCTGTAATAAGTCAATGACATTATTTAAATCATTATACAGGAGGTTCGGACACTTACGAAGCAAATCGGACCTAAGGTAAGGGAAATATCACAATCTCATTTTTATCCGAGATTGTTTATACTTTGGTATTTACTGGGATGTATTTTATCATCCACATCCATGTTTCCTCAATATGTAATATTTATATCCTTATAAAATAGTTTATATCCAATTTTACTCTACTTTGAGTTTTTAGTAAAATATATGAAAGGAATCTTGTGTCGTTTTTCATACGAGGTACTTTTTGACTTTTCTGACAAAAGTACGAGAAGAATGTTTTTTTAACTTATACGGAATGAATGGATTTTTAAAAAATTATATCCAAGAAGCATCCTTTACAAGTTTTCAAGTTTATTTTTAATCAAATTCTTTTAGTTTAAAATTGTATGACATGTTAAGAAAGGAAAATGTTTTTGAAGTAGAAAGGATATTTTCCTCAAGAATGGAGTTCAAGTGTTTTATCAAAATTATTTTCTATATAAGATAATATAGGGTTCTGTTTCTATCCCTATTATTACATTTACTTGATTATGTTGTGATGGAAATATTTTTATTAATTCCTTTATCTTATATGAATTGTTTTATGATGTCATGATGTTTAAGATTCCCATTTTTATTACATGGGTTATGCAATGATGTATGATTTATGATTTTGTGGCACACATAAGAATGATATCATTATGAGATGGGTGGTACCTATATATCCCTCCAATGCATTGGGTAAATATTTTATATCTCATGAGATAGACATGGATGGAACGGTAGGTTATACTGGTTCAGTGAAACGGGACTGAAACGAGGGTGACTCGGTTCAGAAATGGACTTTGTCCACTAAGATAGTCTTGGAAATGAGTCTTTACTAATAAGATATAATTCTCTATGATTATGTGTGTATGCCACAAAGTTTTATGTTTTAAGTTATGATTATTGGGATTTCATTTCACTATTATGATTTATCCCATGTTATGAACTTATGCTCTCTTTTGTAGGTTAAGATTTCCAAAATGTTATGTTCTTATGAATATGATGTGATTGATATTTCTTTTGTTTACCCTTACTGAGAATTTTAGCTCACCCTTTTATGTTTTCTTTTCCCCAGGATATAAAGAATAGTTTTAGGTTAAAAAAGGAAGATCTTTATGGGAGATATTGAATATCTTTCACCACGATTAGAAGATTATATTCTGAGTTTCCAAAGACACTAAACTATTACGATCCTTGTGTGGGTGTTTTTGTTATGTACTAAGTATTCCACAAAAGTAATGTAATGTCCATGTACGTCAATCTTGGGATCTCTACAATGTTTTTTTTATTTTATGTTTTTGGAGTGAATTTAATGCATTGTTTTTATAATATTCCTTAGTTTTGATTGAAAATATTAAATTATTTATTGAAATTTGGTTTTATTATTTATTAATAAAATAATTGATTTAAAATTGGTTTTAGTGGGTTTTTTTAAATATAATTTCATATTTTTTAATTGATAAAGTTGTGGATTTCATTAGGGGTTTTCCGAAAAATGTTTTGGAATAGGGTTTTTTATGGAGATATTTGAAAATGATAATTTTATTTAAATATGATTTTAAATGGTAATAAAACGCTGAAAAAGTTTTTCGTCCTTTTATTGAGGGTGGTGTTTTAAATTCCATTATTGATGGTCAGTTAATTTTATGAAAGGGAGGTTAATAATGTCTGAATAATGTTATCTGTTTTGATAATTAATTCTCACAATTTTTTCCATTTAAGATGAGAGTATTCAGTTTGTGTTTTGAGACATGAATTAAACATGTTCATGTGTTGTCTAAATTTTTTATATGCCTATAATAATGGTAAAAAAAGTATGTGGTTTGTATCCAAATATAACACTCTTATTGAGTTTTTTTCGAAGGATATTTATTCTATTCCTATTTATACCCTATCTCTGAATTAAATGGTGGACATGAATTTCTTATTTCTCTTGTATCATATATTATTAAATTATATTGGTGGATGCATAATTTTTTGTTCATTTTTAATCTAGTGGATGATTATTTTATGAATGTTATTTTTATTTCATGCCTCATTTTTTTGGTAAGACCTATATTTAGTTGTGGGGTTGTGTTAGTGAATGGTTTCTATTTTTACATAATTTTAGTATAATGCTTCCATCATGATGGTTGGATTAGTTGTTATGGAATGTGGTTTCTCCCTTTATCTTCAGAATTTGTGTATTTTGGAGATCCTTCTTGAGGATTATTTTCATGTTATATGGGTGATGAGGTTGTGGTTATCGATAGAGGGATATGGGTATAACCTTGGGTGTGAACCTGAGTGCAAAGTGTTCAGATGGAATTAGTTTGTGTTCTATGATGAATAGTGTATGTTCTAGTTTTGTTAGGTTATCAAAGTGATGGTTTACCACTATTGATACACAATATCACTCATTTATGTAGTGACCTGATGTTAAAGCACAAGTAATAATATGTATTTGATATAATATCAACATCCTTGGTGAATTTATTATAATGGTTTATAGAGGATTTTTATTGTTAAATTGTTATATTTTTTGGTTTCTTATGCATGGTTTCCTATTATTCTTTTGTGGAGGTAGTTACTTTCAAAGTGGTTTTTATCCATTTTTTATTCTTAATTTATTTTCACAACATTTAGATTCATTTTAAATGGTGGGGAGACCCTTTATTATACTAACTTCTCTTAGGAATCCATTATTTCAGGTTAGGTTAGGTTGTTCAATGACACACATCACTATTTTCAAAGGTGAGTTGGATGATTTTGATTATTTATGTTATATTTTTTTAAGGGATCATGTTTAGTGTATCCTTTTTTGTTTGGTCTCTCTATAGTTTGTACCTACCCTAATCAATCAAGAATTTATGTGAAATAAAATTTCTTATTCTAATTACCTTCACTTGAACATATGACTTTCTATATACAAGAGTTGTATAGGTGGGAGAATAATCACATTCACGTGTGACTTGGGAATTTTATTTTTTTAATAAATTATTTATTTGAGTTATTTTAAATATATATAAATTAGGAAATTTTAATTTTAAAATTTATGATCTTTTTAGGAGAATCATGATTAACTAGAATGGTTTAGTTAACCTTGTGGAACCCAAGAACTTTGTTCTATTTCATGGGATGTTTTTTCCATAAAATTAGGTCATAGTTAGTAAATAATGAGAGGCCCTAGAGTATGTTCTTTATGTCTATTTTGTTATAGGCATTTAGTGCCACATGGTTTGAAAAATCATGTATGTAAATCATTTAGGTTGAAAAAAATATTAGGTTTTGATTTTAATGTTAGTATTATTATTAATTTACCTTAATCACTACCATATACCTTGTGTCACATCCCTTTGATAAATATATCTCCTCATATAGGGTCTCTCATAGCTGAGCTCACATGGTGTGGGAATGCCACCTCACTCTAGTCTTTTCCTCTATTGCATGCGTGACACCCATCTGACTAAGACCATGTCATGAAAACCTCCATCTCATGGGAAAATCCCTCTCCCACACTCCTCTATAATTAATATTTACTTATAGATTCAAAATGATTCCTGGTCAACCATCCTACGTAATACCCCCTCTCCCTTTATTCCTTAATTTTTCAATGATTTCTTTTTCCATTTGTAGAAATATGGTTGTAAAAAACCTAAGTGGGGTTTTGGTCCATTTTTTCCATTTATTGAATCTCGAATTTTTTTGGGAATTTAATCTTATTTTTAACATTTGGATATAGAGGTATTGAATTTTGGGCTATCCTCCAACAATTCTAGGTGGGTTTCTTCGTGTAAAAATGTTTTGTTTTTTATAATCTTACTTTTTATGTTATTAAAAATAGGTTTTAAGGGTTTAATGATTTTATATTATATATATATATTGAATTTTGGGAGATAAAATTCGAATTTAATTGGTTTTAATGGAAGGAATTAAATTTATATTTATAAAATATGTGTTCATTTTCTTATTTAAACCATTAATTCCAATTTTTATTATGATACCCTATTTTATATCTACAAAATATATAGGTGTTTAATTTTCTTGGCTTTAAAACTATTTTTCAAAGATTTTTACAAGTAATATCATGTGATAATTTTTATGAAATGTAGTGTTAAATTTTTTATATATATTTTTAATAAAAACATGAATTTAAAAAGTGCATAATCCCTTTGGTCACGAGATAAATAAAATATCTATATGCATGAAATTGTAAGGGGTTTGTAAAAGTAGATTTTATTTAGTAAATCAGTTTCAAGAAATATTTTGAATCAATTTTTATAGAGATGTTTGAAAATTTTATAAAATTAATATAGAGGATATCAACATCCCTAGATGCTTTTGTGAAAGCTTGTCAGACACTTAATTTTTTTTTCTAAATTGGATGGTGTGTGAGACCCTCTTTTCCCCCATTCTAGATTATAAAACCATATAAGATTGTTCATGATTGATATCAGTTGTTTCCTATGGGTAATGAATTGTATTTTTTGGGATGTGACGTTCTCACTCTCATGGTAGGACTATTTTACAAAAACCGTTTTCATATTAAAGTTGTCATTAATTGTGTTGATTCTTTTTGGGGTGTTCAACGAAGAAAATAGCTCAAAGGCTATAAATTTTTACTATAATAGAATTTCATGTCATGAATAGATATTAAATATGTGAAGGGATTATAGGTGGAATCCATGAATCTATGATTACGATTTGAAATAAATTCACGATGTGAAAGTAAAATCCCCGACATGAATATGCTTTGATAATTTAAGTTTAATTGATGCGTTTTTAGTGTATTTATTTTCCCATGAATTAATGACTTTAATACATTAATCACATCATGAATTTAGCTAGTTTATATAGATTTAATGAACTATCATCATTTTATTTTATCATATTTATTCCTTATTATTAGGGTGAGCCCTATGATCTCTTTAGGAGTTAGGATCTTCTTGACCCTTACAACTTATCTCTTTAACACCTGAATGCCCAATCGGCTAGGTAAATCCAACATGGTAAATTATTCATTAATATTTGTTAAATGTATCTTGTTAAAATTGATAAAAATAAATTATTCATTCAAAATACTAATCAGAGTAAAGGGTAAAATCAAGATCTAATGAGGTATTTTTTGATCATTGATAAAATATATATCAAGATTTAGGGATTTGGAATCATTGAAATTATTGGAACAACACTATTGTATCAGGATGGTCTTCTTTAGTGAGTAAATATTGTCATATGCATTTGGTTTTGGATGATATTCTATGTTAATCCTAGAGTTATAAATTATTCAAATAGAGAATTATTATTGGATCTCATGGTGCTTCAGGACTTGGATGGTGACCCTTTATTTGATCATCCTTGTTGAAATTGAGTAATGATGACCCTGACATTAGTATATACCTTATATGGGATGTTGGAATGATTTTTGGAATATGTTTGCATTTATGAGATTTCTACATCTGATTCCTGATCAAATGAGGGATACATGTGTATCATCGACTCGTTATAGAGTTTCTTTCATATCAAATTTTCTAATGATGATACTTATTGACATGATGTGATGATTGATGTTTCATTTTCATATTTTAATGTATGTGATAATCTTATGTATTATGCATCCAAGATTGAAGGTTGATCCTTATAGACTATGTCTTCATGTTGATGTGTTAGGTGTGTGGTCAGAATGAATTTGACTATCCATTAAAGAAGGGATGATTCAACCACATTTGATACCATCCCTTCCGTGATGGGGTTTCTATTAGGTGGACCACTGATGCTATTTCTAGAATAAACTAGAAGTAGGTAGATCTATTCATTGCGGTCTTTAAATATTTTTTGGACTTGTGTGATATATTGTTATGATATTTGTACCATGTTTAGTTTTATGGATTTTACTTTTATTTTTTATGACGTTATTTTATGATTTGTTTGTGTTGTCTTACTAATTTATGTACTCACACTCTACTCTGGAATTTTAATGTTCTTGTAGAATACATGATAATGGATTTAGTGAAAGTAAAGTGACCCATGGTTGATTTTTGAGAAGGCTGGTAGGAGGATGTGGAAGAATAAGAACAGAGTTTGGATCATAGGTGTTTTTTCATTGCTTTTATTTTTCTATATTATCACACTTGTATCATTTTTGTTAGTTTTGGGTTTTGTATCTACCATGAAATACTTTTACTATATGTGATACATGAATATATGTGATATGATTATGGTTATTTTATAATTTTATAATTTTTTTATTATTGTTATTGCTTTGTTTATATTCTTTTATGTCTCCCTTTTACTGATGAAATAGAATCAATATACCATTCCATTATCCCTACCCACTAGTTAGAATCCTCTTGCATATATGGAGGTGTTTATTAGGTTTTGTGGAACTCCCATATCAGAATCCATGGTTTATATTGGTGTGTTATAAAATGGTATCAAATTTTATAGGGTCACAAAATTATTTCTTCTTTTCTTGAATTGTGATACGGTATACATGATATATATTGGTTGGGACTTATGTCATGGAACTATGTCAGTGTTTGACCCACACAATACAAAATACCTATTAATTTACACAAAGTGGGTAATTATGTTTTAAGGATATATGTTACCATTTATTAAATTCCCCTTTGGTGATGCATATGATGTTGATAAAATGATTTATCTGATTTGCTGTGAATTCAGACATCATTCTTGAAATATATATAAAAATGAGTTATATACCTATTGCGTTCATTATATATAGCCAACATGATTTATTTTGTGATTAAATTTTAATATTTCCATAGGTGAATTATTTATCAACTTAATTATTTGAGATTGTTGTATTATATGATTGAGTATATATAAGTGTGGTTGTGATTAGTGGGTAGGTATATGAGGCTTATCATATTATTTATTTCGTTATTATAGGTTATTCCATATTCTTATGAAAATTATATTAAGTTGAAATTTTTTGTAATCCATTTTGTATGTCTGTGAAAGTCTTATTGTTCTAGTAATTTTGTTTAATTGGGTGGCTTTTTCCATGTTTTGTTCCAATATTTTAGAAAATGTACCTCTATATAAGTATTATGAAATTAGTTGTACCACCTACTTTTTATGTGGATACAATTAATAATTATACCTTAATTTCTCTATCTGTTCATACAATATGAAGTGCCCAGATCAGTGTGAATCACTGAGAGGGGGAGGGGGTGAATCAGTGATCCCTTAAAACTTTTTACTAATTGATTCTTATCAATTAAACCTCTATGGCTGGTTAAAGCCTCGATCCACTCTTCTTGTATCTCTCAACCTTTCCCGAATGATGCAGTAATGAAAAGGCACAGGACACAAGGATTTACAAGGTTCGGCACCAAAGGCCTACATCCTTTCCATGCTCTCCCAGCATGGGTTCTCCCATTATAATCTGTTAGTATTACAATGGTCGATACAGCTTCCCACCGTATCTCTCTTGAGTCCCACAGGAGGGTCTTTATACTGCATCCCACAGTGTTACCAGAGTCCCACTGGCCTGCTCCAGAATCCCACTGAAGACTTCTTCTCCCTGAGTCCCACAGGGTCTTCTCTTGGCTCCTCGAGTCGCACGAGTAGCTCTTCTTCACTTTAAGTTCTTCAAGTATCCTCAGCAGCCTGGGATAAAGGCTGCTGGCCTTGCTCTTCTTCTGATCACTTGTGGTGAACAGATCTTCTCGTCTTGCTCAGGATTTATCTCCTTCTTCTAAGGATGACCTGGCCTCTCTCCAATTACTGAATACTCAGACAATTGATGTCTTTAACTTCAGTCTGGTCCAGTCTCACTTCACTTCAACATCATGCACTGAGTGCATGGAAACTCTTCATCTTCATGCACTGATAGCATGGGTTCTCAAATCTCTTCAAGAACCTCCTGGTCTTGGACAACTCAAATGCACACCACTGATTTGGCTCTGTTCACGTGTGCACGTGCATGCATGCATGCACTCTCCTCTTTCTCCTCTTGGTGCAATAAACCCTTGAAGGGTGTAACACTTTAAGCACACACCAACTCCTTAAACTTCACACACTTTATTCAATTTGGTTACACACTTAGAAGTGTGTTATACTCTAGTGTGAGTCCTCACTTTTCTTCTTCTATGTGTATACACACTTCTTAGTGCACACACTAGGTTCGGCCTTCACTTGTTTTCCACACACAATTTGTTCCACGTTTTGCACACACTTAAACTTGGCATGTTCTTATTGTTGTTGCACACACTTAACCCATAGGTGGTTCTTCAATTTTGCACACACACACTAAGGTGTGGTCTTCACTTCACCCACACAAGGCTACGACTTGGGTTATCCACTTTGCACACACACTGCCCAAATTCAATCATCCCATAGGGTGTTCTCCCACTTTGCACACACACAAGGCTCGACCTTCTCAAAGTTCACACACGAGGCACTGCCTCGGCCTTCCACTCCTTGTGCACACACTGCCCGAACTCCACATTCAAAATAGGCGTGCAAGGGGTGCGGCCTTCCTCTATTCACAGCTTCTGTCGCGCAAGCACAAGGCACAAAGGACCTCGGCCGTGGGCGCGCAAGTGCAAGGGTGCACTTGGCCGTGCAAGCGCTCGGGTGTGCAAGCTGCAACACCGCGGGGCTTCAACCGTGGGCGCGCAAGATGTTGAGGCCACGGGTCTTCCTGCTGCGCAAGGGAAAGGCACGCAGGGGTCCTCTCAATTCTTCTTTCGCGCAAGAGGTGCGCAAAAGGAACCTCGCGGAGCAAGGGATGCTCCGGGCTTCACTGCCGCGCAAGTGTGCGCGCAGGGCTTCGACTTCGTGAGGCACAGAGTGCTTCTAACGGGACTTCCTTCTTCAAAAACTCTGCAAGCACTCCAAGGCCTCGAGTGCTCCTTTTATAGGCAGAGGAATGCCTTTGATCATCCGCGTGATCTAACTTCAAAATCCCGAAGATTTCGGATCTTCAAGATTCTTTGAAATCTTCTTTTTCTCCTCTGTTCACGCGGGTTCTTTTATCTTCAGCCTTATCTTCGTGCATGCATTTTAAAACACATGCATGACTTCATTTAAAACCGGTCCATGCATAGCACGAACACCACATGGCCTCGGCACCTTCGGTTTGCCTCGGCCTTGTTCGAAATTCTTTCTCGATGCATGCATGCAACATTTTAATGCATGCATGAGTTTGTTATGGCCTAACGATCACAATGGAGGCTTCGGTTTGCTCGGAGGTGGCCGGGAACTCAAAAACCATCTTCGGGAGTCGCCTGGTTCAGCGGCGGCTGCAGGAATGCTCAGGTGGCCTTCGGCTGAGCTCGAGGAAGGAGACGGACCGCAGGCCATTGGATCGGGCGTTTGAAATACATCGGACGGCCTGGATCTGAAGATCTCGCGCGGGATCAGATGTGCAGCTTAGATCATCCGCGCGATTGATTGTGCGGCCAGGATCGCTCCCGCGGAAAAATTCAGCGTCCCACATCGAAACGGCGGCCATTTTCCATGCGGTTTATCAAACACCGCGTGCCGTCCTCAGTTCAATTGAACTTCTCCCCTCCCGGTGCCGCTTCGCACCGGGTTCTCTCTGCGGGCGCGCTCTGCGCCCACTCTCGCCTCTGCCGGGCGCGCACCTAGCGCCCACTATGCACCTCACGGGCGCGCTCCTCGCGCTCACGCTGCACGGGCTTCATCACCGCGTGGCCTCGGGGCTTATACACGGCCCCTGCCTTGCCTCAGGGAGCGCCTTGGCCTTGAGGGTTCCCCATGGGCGTGGCACCTTAGGCCCATATGTGCCTTGGGTGATCCCTCAGCTGGCCTCCTTGGTGGCTACTTTTTGGCTAAGTGTTTGAATAAACACTTTGTAAAAACAAAGTTCTCCCAATGTATAAATGCCAACCCAAGTTCTTCCAAGCCAAATGCCACTTCAAATTATTCTTCTCCATTTCTTCTTCTTAAGAATTCAAACATTAATCCTCTTCATTAGAAACAACTCCTCAATTTATAATTCTTCTTTAGCATCTCATTTTCTACTTAGGAGAGAATTATCAAGGATCTTCATCAACCGAACTCCTGAATCACATAACTTCTTCAATTCTCTTTGTTGATCTAATCAGAGAACAAATTGGGACTTCTCCAGATTCACATGCACTAAGTGTTAGTGCATGGATTTTATTAAACCACTTCATCCACTTAGAACATGTAAATGGATCATCTTCAACTCCTCATGCATTGTCACTACAATGCATGGTCTTCTAATCATGTTGTGACATTGTATCCAGTTGATACAAGTTCTTTGAACTTAAAGAGCAGCTCAAAAATCGTCAGATATCCATGGAGAATGTTTCAACCATATTCTCCAATGCCACTTAGTGAATCTCCTAAGTGACATGCATCTTAGTACCATGGCCATTCTCCTTCACCACCAACACCATCACAACCTTTGTCATTCACCTCTTGACATTCCTTGACTTCCATTCATTCCAAGACAACTTTCATGCCTCATTGACAACAAATGCAACACAGTTCACTTCAATCTCCCCCTTTGTATTTGTTGTCAATACACTCCTTCAGCACATATGAATGGGTCAATATGTGTGCCAATATTTTCTCCCCCTTATTGGCAATCAAATGCAAAGGTGTGGTGTGGTTCACTTTCAAAAATATCTTCCTCCCTTATAAAAGCATTTTTTTTCAAAATCACTAAGAGAGGGATGATGTCACACGTTCTCTTGAGCAAGGAACCTTTAGTAAATCAACTCTAAGTCTACTTGGGCTAACCCGGTGTAGAAAACAAGAGTGATGTAACCAAGGAACTCAATGCTGTCCATAACTCTCTACACATGTGAGATCATGCTTAGGGGTTTGAAATTTTTCAGATATAACAATGAATTTGCTAAATCCTGTACAACTTCACAAAACTCATTAGAAAGTTCAGTGCAATGGTAAAGCTCCCCCTTTCATTCATTTGTCTTCAATCAATACTCCCCCTTAATTGATAGGATAGACTCAATTAAGAAACAAGGGATGAAAGTATGATTGGAATACCTTCACTTTTCTCAAGATGGTATTAATCTAAGAATGCCATCTTCTTCAGATTGGCTCCCCCTCAAGGGGTGCACTCCGTTCTGTCCAAACCATCCTCCAGATGAGAATGATCATCATCTTTAATTCCCTGCAATGTCAGCACATGTAAATACAAGTGATTAGGGAATAAGATGGAACCTCCTTGGTTCATCAATGTGAACAACAAGGTTGAGAAGATTCTCTCAACCGAGATGTCCCATTTTCACCATTCTTCACACTTGCACATTTGATCTTCAATGATGATTGTGCTGGTGTGGTTCTCAAATCATCTTCATGTGAAATCTTCTTCTTCCCTTTTTCTTTAGCAATTGCCAGAACTTCATCTTCAGCTCTCTGGAGATCTTTGGAAAGTTGCAACTGATTTGGCCATATGACTAAAGAGTCATTTGGAAGTGTGGCCTCAGTTTTGGAAGTTTCACATGGTTCCTTTGATGCTGTCAAGCTACCTCTCTTAGGCAACTTGTTTTCAATCAATCCCTTCTGCTTCTTCTGGATTGATTGTCTATTTGAGTCCAGTCTGCCTCTATTGAATTTCATGGCTTGTTTGCAAAGATCCATGGTATGACCTTTCTTTCCACAGTAGAAGCATATTTTCTTGGTGGTCCTTCTAGATGACTCACCCTTCTTGGATTTAGACTCCAAGGACTTATCTTCCTTTTTCATAATCTTCTTGGGAGCAGCTTCCAATTTCTTATGCTTGCTTCCCAAGGATTCATTCTGAGCCAGGTTCAGTGATCTTTTCTTCTTTTGAGCTCTGGATACAGTTGGAGACTGACATGTATCTTTTTGACCACTTTTGCAATCATCCCAGATGTTGTCAAGTAATCCAAATCTATTTGCAGTAAACAGATGTCTCTGGACCTGTGGATGCTGCTTCTTTTCTTCTGGCTTGCTCCCCCTTGGCATGGGCTTCCTTTGTGATTTGACATTCAGTGGATTGTACCAACAATAATTTGCACAGTTCCCATACTTATTACAACACCAACATTGACCCACAAATCTTGACCTCTTGTGTACTTCTGATTGCTGGGTACTCTTTTTGATTTTTTGTGCTGCTTCAGGAGAGCTCTGCTTCTTTAATGTCTTTATCCATACTTGTTTGGATTCATTCTTCTATCCTGCACTTTTAGTAGAAACATTATTAGAAGCATCAATACAAGATGGGATGGATGGTACCTTCCTTTTAGAAGATGTTGCACTATCATTAGAGGATGTCTTTATCTTAGAATCATCCTGCTCAATGCTCACTTGAGTGGCAACATTTCTTCTTTTAGCTAACTGGGAGGATTCAGCTTTGGGTGATTGCAGATTTTTCAATATCACCTCCAGTTCTAAACACTTCATGTTGAGGGAGTTCTTCTCATCCTCAATTGTTCATAGCCTTCCTTCCCATTTCTCTTCCAGCTGTTTTATCTGGTCTTCATGCACCTGCTTCATTTCAAGCAATGAGTTGTCAAGCTCCTTCACCCTTTTGACTTTGTCTTCTAGTTGAGCATCTCTGACAACCATTGACACTTTGTGCCTCTTTTCCAGTGCATGGACAACATCTTTGACTATTATCATAAAGAATTCTTTCTCAGAAAGGCTTCTTTGCAATTCTTCAGCAGTGTCTTCATATCTTTCATTGCAAAGAGATACTGTTTCATCTTTGGCATTTACCAGCTTTCTGAGAGTGTTGGTTATGCCAACCCTTTTAGCCAGCTGATCTTCCATAGCATTGGCTTCTTCTTCTAACTGTGATTTTTCTTCATGAAGATCATGGATGCCTATAGCTATACACTTTGCCACTTCCATGGAAACTGTCTTCTGAAGATATTTGAGTGCACTCTGAAGATCATTCATTGTTTCAACTTCATCACAGCTAGGACAGGCTTTCTTCATCTTCTTGGCCTGTTTCTTCTTTCTATTTTTTCTGACTCTTGGCAGATATCTCCATTTGAGGATGGTTGCTCATTTCCTCAAATCTGCACTTCATTTAGACTCCCTTGGATCTTTTAGAGGTAACCTCCCTCTGATACCAATTGAAGTGCCCAGATCAGTGTGAATCACTGAGAGGGGGAGGGGGTGAATCAGTGATCCCTTAAAACTTTTTACTAATTGATTCTTATCAATTAAACCTCTATGGCTGGTTAAAGCCTCGATCCACTCTTATTGTATCTCTAAACCTTTCCCGAATGATGCAGTAATGAAAAGTCACAGGACACAAGGATTTACAAGGTTCGGCACCAAAGGCCTACATCCTTGCCATGCTCTCCCAGCATGGGTTCTCCCATTATAATCTGTTAGTATTACAATGGTCGATACAGCTTCCCACCGTATCTCTCCTGAGTCCCACAGGAGGGTCTTTATACTGCATCCCACAGTGTTACCAGAGTCCCACTGGCCTGCTCCAGAATCTCACTGAAGACTTCTTCTCCCTGAGTCCCACAGGGTCTTCTCTTGGCTCCTCGAGTCGCACGAGTAGCTCTTCTTCACTTTAAGTTCTTCAAGTATCCTCAGCAGCCTGGGATAAAGGCTGCTGGCCTTGCTCTTCTTCTGATCACTTGTGGTGAACAGATCTTCTCGTCTTGCTCAGGATTTATCTCCTTCTTTTAAGGATGACCTGGCCTCTCTCCAATTACTGAATACTCAGAAAATTGATGTCTTTAACTTCAGTCTGGTCCAGTCTCACTTCACTTCAACATCATGCACTGAGTGCATGGAAACTCTTCATCTTCATGCACTGATAGCATGGGTTCTCAAATCTCTTCAAGAACCTCCTGGTCTTGGACAACTCAAATGCACACCACTGATTTGGCTCTGTTCACGTGTGCACGTGCATGCATGCATGCATGCACTCTCCTCTTTCTCCTCTTGGTGCAATAAACCCTTGAAGGGTGTAACACTTTAAGCACACACCAACTCCTTGAACTTCACACACTTTATTCAATTTGGTTACACACTTAGAAGTGTGTTATACTCTAGTGTGAGTCCTCCCTTTTCTTCTTCTATGTGTATACACACTTCTTAGTGCACACACTAGGTTCGGCCTTCACTTGTTTTCCACACACAATTTGTTCCACGTTTTGCACACACTTAAACTTGGCATGTTCTTATTGTTGTTGCACACACTTAACCCATAGGTGGTTCTTCAATTTTGCACACACACACTAAGGTGTGGTCTTCACTTCACCCACACAAGGCTACGGCTTGGGTTATCCACTTTTCACACACACTGCCCAAATTCAATCATCCCATAGGGTGTTCTCCCACTTTGCACACACACAAGGCTCGACCTTCTCAAAGTTCACACACGAGGCACTGCCTCGGCCTTCCACTCCTTGTGCACACACTGCCCGAACTCCACCTTCAAAATAGGCGCGCAAGGGGTGCGTCCTTCCTCTATTCACAGCTTCTGTCGTGCAAGCACAAGGCACAAAGGACCTCGGCCGTGGGCGCGCAAGTGCAAGGGTGCACTTGGCCGTGCAAGCGCTCGGGTGTGCAAGCTGCAACACCGCGGGGCTTCAACCGTGGGCGCGCAAGATGTTGCGGCCACGGGTCTTCCTGCTGCGCAAGGGAAAGGCGCGCAGGGGTCCTCTCAATTCTTCTTTCGCGCAAGAGGTGCGCAAAAGGAACCTCGCGGAGCAAGGGATGCTCCGGGCTTCACTGCCGTGCAAGTGTGCGCGCAGGGCTTCGACTTCATGAGGCACATAGTGCTTCTCACGGGACTTCTTTCTTCAAAAACTCTGCAAGCACTCCAAGGCCTCGAGTGCTCCTTTTATAGGCAGAGGAATGCCTTTGATCATCCGCGTGATCTAACTTCAAAATCCTGAAGATTTCGGATCTTCAAGATTCTTTGAAATCTTCTTTTTCTCCTCTGTTCACGCGGGTTCTTTTATCTTCAGCCTTATCTTCGTGCATGCATTTTAAAACTCATGCATGACTTCATTTAAAACCGGTCCATGCATAGCACGAACACCCCATGGCCTCGGCACCTTCGGTTTGCCTCGGCCTTGTTCGAAATTCTTTCTCGATGCATGCATGAAACATTTTAATGCATTCATGAGTTCGTTATGGCCTAACGATCACAATGGAGGCTTCGGTTTGCTCGGAGGTGGCCGGGAACTCAAAAACCATCTTCGGGAGTCGTCTGGTTCAGCGGCGGCTGCGGGAATGCTCGGGTGGCCTTCGGCTGAGCTCGAGGAAGGAGACGGACCGCAGGCCGTTGGATCGGGCGTTTGAAATACATCGGACGGCCTGGATCTGAAGATCTCGCGCGGGATCAGATGTGCGGCTTAGATCATCCGCGCGATTGATTGTGCGGCCAGGATCGCTCCCGCGGAAAAATTCCGCGTCCCACATCGAAACGGCGGCCATTTTCCATGCGGTTTATCAAACACCGCGTGCCGTCCTCAGTTCAATTGAACTTCTCCCCTCCCGGTGCCGCCCCGCACCGGGTTCTCTCTGCGGGCGCGCTCTGCGCCCACTCTCGCCTCTGCCGGGCGCGCACCTAGCGCCCACTATGCACCTCACGGGCGCGCTCCTCGCGCTCACGCTGCGCGGGCTTCATCACCGCGTGGCCTCGGGGCTTATACACGGCCCCTGCCTTGCCTCAGGGAGCGCCTTGGCCTTGAGGGTTCCCCATGGGCGTGGCGCCTTAGGCCCATATGTGCCTTGGGTGATCCCTCGGCTGGCCTCCTTGGTGGCTACTTTTTGGCTAAGTGTTTGAATAAACACTTTGTAAAAACAAAGTTCTCCCAATGTATAAATGCCAACCCAATTTCTTCCAAGCCAAATGCCACTTCAAATTATTCTTCTCCATTTCTTCTTCTTAAGAATTCAAACATTAATCCTCTTCATTAGAAACAACTCCTCAATTTATAATTCTTCTTCATCATCTCATTTTCTACTTAGGAGAGAATTCTCAAGGATCTTCATCAACCGAACTCCTGAATCACATAACTTCTTCAATTATCTTTGTTGATCTAATCAGAGATCAAATTGGGACTTCTCCAGATTCACATGCACTAAGTGTTAGTGCATGGATTTTATTAAACCACTTCATCCACTTAGAACATGTGAATGGATCATCTTCAACTCCTCATGCATTGTCACTACAATGCATGGTCTTCTAATCATGGTGTGACATTGTATCCAGTTGATACAAGTTCTTTGAACATAAAGAGCAGCTCAACAATCGTCAGATATCCATGGAGAATGTTTCAACCATATTCTCCAATGCCACTTAGTGAATCTCTTAAGTGACATGCATCTTAGTACCATGGCCATTCTCCTTCACCACCAAAACCATCACAACCTTTGTCATTCACCTCTTGACATTCCTTGACTTCCATTCATTCCAAGACAACTTTCATGCCTCATTGACAACAAATGCAACACAGTGCACTTCACAATATAACCAGTATTAAATAGAATGTTTCATATGGTACCTTTTCAAGGTAGAGGAGCTCATAGGTGTGGGCTGAATATGGTCAAATACTTACATTAGATTCATCTCCATAAACCCAATCCTTCTAGGACACTGGAGGCCCTAAAGATTTAAATTAATGGATACATATATTTGTGAGTATATTAAACCTCATTGAGACAAAATAGGATTGGACGGTTAATCATGAAACCATTATGGTTCAAGGAAGAGATGGAAGATGATGGGAAGTCATGTTTCAAGCAAGAATAAGATAATGGTTGAAATGGGGAAAAATATTGAAACTTTTTTTTTGAGTTATTAATTACTTCACTTATGATAGGCCATAATAAAAACTTCATGGAGGTATAGTTGTGGTCAATGAAAATATCTTCCTATTCAACATACTTCATAGATTTGATCTTCTTTTCACCACTTTTAGTGGGAAAGTAGGATTATAAATCAAGGTTGTTCAGGAATAGAATTCACCCAAAGATGAAGTGATAGGCTAATAATCTTAATATGTATACCAATATTTCATTGATTTAAATATAAATGAATATATATAAAATAATTTAGGAATACATAGCTGATGGTCATCATCATGTTATTAGTGGGAAAACATGTTCCCTATCAAATATATTCTCATTTTCTTATTTTGGGAGAAAAAAAATATATTTCATAGAATGGATGATCGGTAGGTGATTAGAAGTTAGGGAAGTCAATATATTTTTTGGAATCCTTCTATGGGGATAATATTTTTTAGATGATATAACTATAGGAGGAAAAGAAAAATTTTCAATGGTTACACCTTTTACCCCAATACTTGTCACTAATGTGGTATGAAGGGATATCTAAAGTAGGTGTGTAATAGAGCATCAAGGATGTGCTTGGATTAGGAAGGAATATAACTTATAAAGTATGTGTGGAACCTGAAAAAGTCATTTAGTAATTGATTCATGATCCACTAGGGATTCATGGGGTGGTGGTTGATAGGCCTTATGAAGTTGAACATGCTTTAGTAGGTGTTGGAGAGGTACCTTCCATTGTAAAAGGTATGGTCTTAATTTATTATACTCCATCTATTTATTTGTTTGATATACGAGCTTTCAATTTATTCATATAAGCTCAAGTAGTTTTTTTGTTTGATTTACCATATAAATTCTATTCCGATATACTGTCCATCGATATAACCCTAAGAAATAAAGTAGCTCATTTTTATATCTATTCTATCTTAATGTTGGTAATTTTTAGCTTGGATCTTGTTTGGAACATCATATTTTTAGATATTATTTACTTAATTATGAGCCTTGAAATGGAAAAGATGACCAGTTTCTATGAACACATTAATTTTTAGTATAGATGGCCAATTTTTTTATTATGGTGTAAATGTTTGTGTTTTACAATAAATGGGATGTCAAGGAAATCAAATTAGGACCAAACCCTTGGAAAAGAGAATTATCTTCAATACAGGTGGCATGTATGATCCTTATAGTGGATCAAGTGGGGTATCCCTCCTCTAAATCTTTGATAGTAGAGCTATACTGGTATTTCATTTGAGATGACTTCTTGGGTTACTTATACATAGGGATGTTGAGTATGATATCAAATCTATATTTATAGTGCAACTAATATCGATTCCACCATATCTCAATGAACAATCATTGGTGAAAGATCTCAAGAGGATACTAGAGTATCTTGAAGAAACAAACTTTATTAGACCAAGCACTTCTCCTTGGGGTGGTATAGTGTTGTTCACCAAGAAGGTATATTGTAGTTTTCATATTAGTGAGGACTACAAAATGATTCATTAAATAAAAATTAAAAATAATAACATTTTTCTAAGAATAGAAGACTTGTTTTATCTGTTGATTAGAGCCCAGTGGTTTTATGAATTACATTATAGACACTTAGATATCATGTTGAGTACTCTTCGAGCATATAATCTACACACCAAGATCTCAAAGTGCCACTTATGGATATAAGAGGTATACTTTATTAGGTATGTGGATTCATAAGATATTACATCAGTTAATCTATATATGGATAATGTAATTATTTATTCGGAATATTTCAGGAATGTGTTTGATATTCATTGTTTTCTCGGATTATATTGGAACTACAAGAGATTCAATCAAGAATTATCCCACATGGATTCATCCCAATCACACTCAACAAGAAGGGTTCCGTGTTTCTATAGATAGATCATTGTGAAAAAGACATATTAGATATAAATAATATGTTGTGTCTCCCTTATATCTTATTATTACCAAGACTCTAATTTGATATGTTGTGTTCTATGATGCATACAGAGTTGTCTTAGGAGAGATAAAGATGTACTGTGACAAGTTAGTCACTTATGAGTCTCTTTAACAGTGACCAAATGAGAATAACTACCAAACTAATAAATTCGATTTAGTGGTGGGGGTCCATGTACTGAATATTTTTTGTAAATACCTATTTAGTTAGATATTTTTTGGGAATACATACCAAAATATTATTCAATATATCTTCTCTCATCATGAACTGATTCTACATCAACATAATTAGGTAGAGTATCTATTGAAATTTAAATTCATGATGTATTATTCTAATGAGAATGAAATATAGTTATAGATTCACTGAGAATAAAAAAATATAAATTGGTGAACATATGGTAGAAGACTGATAGAAGCTCATATCTTTGTATGTAGACTAGAATATGGGAATAGTTTAGGATCTAGGAAAAGTAGTTTATGAACCCTTAATGATTATTTACTTAATGGTTAATCAATTGAGGGGTAGTCACGAGCATTATCCACAGTGTGGGGTGATGTGTGATAAGAATACATCAAGTGGATCTATTTCATGTTGGGATTTGGGCATGCATGGAATGCTCTTAGTTCATGGAAGGGTGATGGTTCCATATTCTGAGAGAGATGATACGATTAGAAGCTCCCATGAATAACTCTTTTTAGTTCACAAAATTTCTCCCAATATGTATCATGATGTCAAAATGATGTTTTGGTGTCTATAATAAATAGGGAAATTTTCGGTTTATCTCTTTTTTTTGACTTGTTAGAGTGTCAATTTGAAATTTTAGAGACCTAAAGGGTCATTATATTCACTTATAGTGCCTTTATGGAACTTGGATGTGGTTACAAGAGACATAATTATAGTTTTTCACATGTCTATAAGAGGTAAGTACATAGTTTTGTGGTTATGGATCAATTGACTGAGGGTGATAATTTCATACCGATTTGGGAGATGAACTCAGTGGATGAGAAAAGACACATCTATATTTGAGAGACCATGTAGCTTTAGGGAGATCCTTATAGTTTAGTATATTATCGATACACTATGTTAACCTCTCATATTTGGAAATATTTATAGATGATTATGGGTACCCAGATGAAGATGAGTATAACCTTTTATCCTCAAACTCATGGGCTACAGAAATAACGATCAAGACATTAGAGGATTTAATTCGATCATGTATTCTATATTTTTAAGGATCTTTGGACAATCACTTGTTTTGGTGTATTTTAACTATAATAATAGTTTCTAATATTCATTTTAAATATCTTGTTTTGAGTATTTTTTGGGTGGTCATATCATTCACCTATATATATGAATGAGTTGAGTTAATCATCAGTTGTTGGGTCATGTTTTTTATAAGAATCATCTGCTCATTTTAATTTGATTTAAAACATATTCGGTACAAATCTAAATAGGACGAAATATTATTTTAATAGAAGTAGGATACCATTGGAGTTCAGGGTGAGAGATATGACTTTCTTGTGTGTGTTCCCTCGGTCGGGGCATAGACCTCTATGATGGATGAAAAGTTGCATTATGGTATGTCACAATATTCGATATTGTCAAAATCAATGGGAAGGTGGCCTATTGGTTGGAAATGTCTTTGGATTAACAAGGTATAAACATAATTTTTCATGTTTCAAATTTTTATATGTATGATCCAAACTCCATGCATGTTCTCGATTAAGAGGACGTTGAGCTAAAATTGGATTCATCCAATGTGAAATGGATGTTTGGATTTTGAACCTAAAAATTTTTGATGTCAACATTTATTATTCCTCTTGTTTATGACCTATGAAAGAATAAATTTTTTATAAAAGATATGTGAGAGATGAAGGAATACATTCGGATGCAGTGAGATGAATTTTTCAAGTATACCTATGGGGACACATATCAAGAACAATAGCTCATTAGAGGGTGGAATTTATATCATCTAAATACGCATGGAACACATATTTAAAATTTTTGTTTCAGATTATTTGACTAATTAAATAATTTAAGGCTTTTTAGGGGTGTTGGGAGATAGAAATCACTTAAAGGGTGGAAAATTTTCCATATGATCAATTCATGTGGTGAATGGATAAACATGACATAAATGGAATATGGGATGAATTTGTGAATATATATTCATGACAAGAAATAAATTCATGAAATGAAAGGTAAATTTAAAACATGAATGAGATTTTTGGTTTTAATATGAGGTTGTGTGTTTATCATTGTATCAGTTTACCCATGAATTCTCAACATGAATCCTTAATTAATACTATGAATATCACTAGTCATAGATGATTTAATGACCCATTTACATTCAATTTTCCCAATTTTCTCCCTTCCTACTAGGCCAAACCCTAGGATCTCCCTAGTGGATTTTGGATTATCTTCTCCCCTTCCATATTCTGTCTTCAATGAATGAAAACCCATTTGATTCCACATATCCAATCTAGTAAGTTTTTCTTTTAGAATGAAAAATTTTCTCATATTATCCTCAATTAAAATAAATTATATATTTATATTATTGGATATATATAATGGTTTTGGATTGATATTAAAAGTTTTCTAATGAATTTTTATTGAATTGATATCCATTTTTAATTCTTTTACAACTATTCAATTATTAGACCAACACAGTTTTCTATAGAGGGTTTTCATTGGTGAGTTATTTTTTCATGAAATTTAGGGATTAATTCATATTCTAACTTAATAATAGATTTCTAAATCTGTCAAACCAAGAATGGTTATAGTATTTATACATTCCTCTATATTTAGATATTGAACCTTTCCTTTATCATCATTATTACACCTAATGTAGAAATACCTTTTCCTTAACACATGTCTTGTATGGGTTATTTTCATAATTGTTGGTGAGAGTATGTATCACTAAGAAACCTATGTATGATTATTAATAACTTGATGTGTGGGTATCCATGACCTATTTTTATGTTACATGAGTAAGATTGTTTTAATGATGAAATAGTTTGTCTTGCAGTGATGATTGATCTATCATTTTCATCTTATATATTATGTGATATACTTATGTCCTCTACATATGATCATGAAAGTATATCCTATTGGATTATACATAGAGTAGGATGTGTTAGATATTATTTTTTCATGAATTTGACAATATATTTAATTAGGGATGTTTCATCCATGGTTGGTTTTATCCCTTGCATAAGGGGGATGTGTTAGGAGAGTGAATGTTGTTTCTTCTAGTATGGAGGTAAAGCATTTAGATTTGGTGTCTATGGACCCAAAATTTTATTATACTTTTTTGTTATATTTTTCATATAATTATACCCTATTAATCTTAATGGTATAATCTTATACATGCCATACAGTTAGGCTTAGGGTCATTGGTGGTGTCCTACAAAGTCTTGTATTCACACCCTACCTAGGTAACTCGGTGCCCTTATAGATTTAATGCTCAGGGATCTGGTGAATGGAATGGGCCCTATGATGGACGGTTGAGAAGGAATGAAAGAGTGGGTGGATGTTTAAGGATGTAGTTTGTTCTAGATATTTTTAGATTATACTTTTATTTTTTTATTTCTCCATAAGGATCATTTTTTTTGTTTTGGGTTTTGTATCTCTCAACCACACTACTACTAAATGGGTTATATTTTTTATTCCTCTACTCTAATAGTTATTATTTTATTCTTTATTTATTGATTGTGTTTATTAGTCTATTTATATACACTAATGATCACCTAGTACTGAGGGTGTAGTCTCCCTAATCAATTTCATAGGCTATGTCCACTTTTTGAAAATATCTTATATATGTTGAGGTATGAATGAGGCCATGTGCACCTCCTGGATTTGACATAATTGTTTAAGATGGGGTTTTATTTAAAATTTATATCTGGGGATTTTGCATGCGAAGCATCGAAATTTGATGGGTTGTTTACGTGCCAATTATTTTGATGCATGTACCATTTATTATTTTATTTTGTTCCTCATCTCCATCCTTTTATTTTCATTGGAATCCATGGGTTTTTAGGAAGGAAATTCTTGATACACATGCAAAAAGTAGTTTCGAATTGTGATATGAATAGTTTCCTTGAGATATATTTTATCAACATACAGGATATTCACCACAGTTATACTAGTGAGGGTAACACTAAGTCATAGGGATAGTCAATTGTTATACAATTATAATATTCGTTTATAGTAATTTTATAAATGATTCATTAATTTTACCCCTAATATAATATGTTCCAATGATTCAGTATGATTTTTCATATGCAAATCCTTTTTCAACTGTCTAGATTTATGGGAACATTTGTGTTGAATGTTATTTTTTAATTTGTACCACAATGCCTTAGTGATTATTTCTATTTCATGCATATTTATCCTATTTCTTTAATCAACTATTATTATTTTTTAAAATGTATTTATAAAGTGATATCAAATGATAGTTCAAATGGTTTTTATATTTAAAAAAAATGGTGTGAGCATAATAAATTTCTTTTAAGTGATTTATTTTATTTCAAATAATTTGGGAATAATGTTCATTTTTCAATATCAATATGTTATTTGATTTATAAGTAATTGAGAATGAAAAAAAACATTTATATTTTATTTAACACTAGTGTAAGTCGTATTATTAAATAAATGTTAGGGATGTGAAAATTTGGTGGGGACCAATTGATTTCACTATGATAATGCCAATTAATTTTTCAATTAATTTAAATATAATAATCATCTCTTGATAACACATGGGGTGGATTCAGTGTCTAGATTTCTCATTGAATGGTTGGGATTACAGATAGTTTATATTTTATCTCGAACACTCAACCATACGTTCCTATTACTTGATTTTACAAAACATATATTTTGTTTCATAAAATTATTGGATAAGTGTTCACTTTAAATAAGTTATTAACTTATTTCATTTACAATTACCTTTTTAATTCATTATGTCTTCATAGTATCAATGATTCAGTAGCTGTAATATGATGGGGGATTTTTGGGGTGAGAAGAGGGTGATTACTAGATAGGGTAGTTTAGATGTTGAGATGATGTATTAGTTTATTTCTAATTCTACATTATATATGTTTATTTTTTAATATATTTCTTTCATTTCATTTTTTTGGAATGAACATTTGAAATATGGATGAGACATGCAGAATTATTAATTGAAACCTATTTATGATTTATATTTTATTTAATATATGATATGTATATGTCATAAAAAATTATTGACTATGATTCCTTTGATGATTATTTTAAATAAAAGGACAATCAGAGATTCCCCTCAGGCACTTTATAGACTAGTTCAAGTGTCATAGAGATGATTATTTTCATTCCTGAAATTTAAAATAACTACATGAATTCCAATGTGTTCTTGGTATGAGAAGAAAATATAGTAGGTACAACATTTATTTTTCTAAAGAATAAATAATAAAAAATAATTACATCACAACTTCTAACTCCCAATAAAAAATTCATCCAAATATATTTCTTTATTCAAAATTTCAAAGATACATATTCATGAATGGAAATAAATTAAAAAATAATATATTTTTATAATATAAATTAGATAATGTATATGGAATGGCATATATGAAAGGAACTAGAAAAAATACCATTTACATGGATTTTATCTATTAAATAGAGAAGAAATAGTGTATCCTAAGAACAATACTAACATAATAATTTTGAGGTATATTTAAGATCCAATTTTTGGATATGTAAGACTAAATGGATGATCCTAGGTGAAATAAGATTACATGTTATGATTCTTAATTGTTCATAAGTAAATATATAACATGATTACTTATGGAATAAATAGAAATTAAAGCTAATATTAATACTGAGAAATTAAAAAGGATTTTCAATTCTGAGATGAATCTTTTTACAATTATATTATTATTGTCTGCGATAATGCTTGCATGGAAAAAGAAGTTTTATTTTGGGATGATTGAGGGAAATAAAAAATCATTAATTTAATATAATTTAAATGAGAATATCATTATGATATATTTTATGAGGTGGTAATGAAAATTTTGTCTCCTCTTTTCTAGATTAAATGTTATAGGACATCATAGGAAAATTTATTTTAGAGAAAGATAAATTTGAATGTAAAGATCACGACACTGAATTTGAATAGAGATTAAATATTTTAATTAAGGAATATTCTGTGTTATATATATATATATATATATATTATGTTTTCAATTGAAAGTAAATATGTATATTATAATGAAGAAATATTTGTGTGATAAGTTACTATATCTCATCTTATAAGAGAGTGATAATAAATAGACCATGGAGATTGTAGTATAACAAATAAGGAAGAAGTTCATATCTATTCAGTCTATTGGGGACCTATGATTCAGATTTTGATAGTTACATTTGATTATTTCATTTATGATTTTTTAACTGGTGGGTTCTAGTTAAAAAATTTATGGTGATGGTAATATAGAGAGTTAAATGGTTATACCTATACTCAATACTTCATCTTTATAATAAAAATTATTTTTGGGTGTTCAGGATGAAAAACACAACTCACTAATAACATATTCATATTAAAAATGAAACTTATTTAAAAAAATAGTAATTTTAATTAATTATTTTTTATAACACGTTAGATAAGGTTATAATTTTTGATCAATCATGTTAGAGATGGTGTTTTGAATTATGGAATATTACTAACACTAATTCACCACATATCAATGTTATAATTATTTAATATATCCTAATAATTTTTATTATAAAAATGATTTTGTCTTTAATCTATCTCATTTAAATTTATATAGGTCATCTTAAATATATTTAAAAAGTGAAATATAATTTTTTAATAGATATTTTATTTACATTTGGATGGAAATAATTTTATATATTATTCTTTACATCATACATGATATTGGTGAGTGTAATCTTCAAGGTTTTATTGTACTATATGGGACTGTAATATTGTCTTTATATGATAAAAATAATGTTAGGAGTAATTGTATGGCAAGGAATTAATCACTATATTCATTAATATTGAATGGAATAAAAAAGGGATGATAAACTGCTAAATTGATATGAAAAGAAATAAAACCATCCTTTTTAGAGATTAAAAGTAAAACTATTAAATTTTAAAAATTTATATAAGTTAATTTGAAGATTTAAAAATGAACCAAGATGAATGTTTTTATGAGTAATTTAACAGAGTTAATAGGATTATAAAAACAATCATATGATATAGATAACCTCTAAAATAATCCATAATTGTATAATAATTGATAATAAATCTTCCTAGAAAATTTTATTCCAAAATTTCAGCTCATGAATATCAACATCTTGAAGGTTTCATAATTAATTAACTCTATATCATTTTAATTTAGCATTATATAAGAGGAGGAACTAAACCTAAAATAAATGTTATGAAGTTGAATTAAATTCCATCTAAAAAATCCATTAATTTTAATATTGAAACTAAATTGATGAGTTATAATAAATATACAAATTAAGAAGGTTTTAAATAGATTCTTTCCCTAATACCATGATATATACAAAAACATAAATTTAATTATTATGATAATATTTCATTTTTTTGCCAACATTATCTCTTCCCTAACAAGGTTCATTTAATAATCTATAATAAAAATAAAGATGATAGAAAAACTAAAATATCCTTTAAGAAAGTAGATTCTATAATGATAAATTAGTATCAATAAAAATATTATAATGGGGTTTCCATCCACTTTTTTATAAAAGAATGTTATATCACATAAAATTGATATATATGAAAAATAAGAATGTCATTATTATGGTAAAAAAATAAAATTCAAAAATGTATTCATGGATCAAGAAGATGAATAGTTTGCATCCTTAGAGGTTGACATATAATTGTTTTTGTGATTCTATATCATGAAGAAGGAGAATCATCTAATGAATACACCATGATAAATGATTTTAAGATGTTCATATGGTATATTTGAAGGTTGAGAGGTGAAAATTCATATCTCAAACTAAAAATGATGAGGTAAAAAAATTAATTTTTGAAAATTGAGGTTTTGGAAAGGAAATTGGAATGTTTAGAATTAATAATTAAGTGAAAATAAATACCATTAGTGATAAAAATTCTATTATAATTCATAGTGATAAATATTTTTATAGTGTAAAGAAAAAAATATTAATTTTGATTATCAAGTGGATAAAATCAATAATAATTATAATAAATATATCACAGTAACATGTGAGCGATCCATTCAATATATGGAAAAAAATTATAATACTAAACTATTAAATGAAGGTCCAATATAGTAAAATCCAATATATCTTTGTGTAAGAATTGTTGGAGATGAACAATGTATGTCTAATAACATTATACCTTAGTTGAATAGAAAATATTTAGGAGAATCTAGTAAAAATATCTACCGAAGTTTGAATACATGATTGAAGAAAAGATAAAATATTAATATATATAGAAAATTAAAAAAATCACTAGAAGAAATATTTACACCACACCCAAATTTCCATTGAAGATTTTAATAAAGGGGTCTAGTGTAATCATCTCATTGTAGTTTTGAAAATGATATTGAACACAAACTTAAATAAGAAAAAAATAAATTATCAAATAAATAGATATGAGAGATATGTTTGTTGTTGGGTTATGTTTGGTCATAATTCTTAAAGATTTTCGTACACTATGTATCTACCTAAAAAATTACTGTTCACAATTTAAGGGGGAGTCAATTACAACTAGAAATATATCATCAAATTCAATTTTCCAAGAAAGAGATTAATTAGAAAAATCATTTTGAGAGATTGAAGGTTAATTTTTCAAGGCGTGACTCAAATTTTCATAAATAATATATGTTTTCCACAATACTACCTATTCAATTCAATCACTATTTGTGATATGTGACTATTAAAAAAAGGAATCAATAAAAACATCATTAATATATTATAAAAGTTTATTTTAAATATTTCAAATGTAAGAATCCATTAATGTTGTTTAATATTCATTTGTTACAAATTATAGGAAATTTAAATAACTTCTAAAGTATTTAATGATATTAGAAAGGATCTATTAACTTTGGAAAATATAGATAAGAAATGATCAAAGGTGTTGGAGTGGATAAAATTGGGATGAATTAGTAAAAATCTATGACTATTCTATTTTAAGGCAGTGAATATATATTTCTATGTGTATCAAAACTAGATGATGATGTTAGTTAGGTGTTTTTAGAAATAATGACTATTTCGTGTTATAATTTAATTTTATAGTTGAGATATCAAGAGGTTTGAGAACCTATAACAATATGTTTTAGGATATACATGAAAAAACTAGTTAATATATGAGTATACAACATAAGAATAATATATGTAATAAATGTCTTGGTATGGCCCAAAATTTAAGGAAAATTTTGAAAAAAATAAGATATTACCAAAAATTTCATTCTTGAAGGATAACACCAAAACCATTTTAAGAAAATATCAAAAGGGAATGATGGTGAAAATAATCACAAAGGTATTTAGATTCAAACTGTATGACAATTGTAATTATTTCAAACTGATAAATATTGATGTGTGAAAAATAATTACAAAAACAGAGATAGGTATTTCTGGACATAAATTATTTACATAACTCAAATGAAAAGTTTATGTATTATTAATCATAATCATTTATCAAGATCATATATTTTTGGAGACATGATGAGAAGAAAAATAGTTATTCGTTAAAGTGGATGTGATATGACAATTAGAGTGAGTATGTGAACAAATAATTTTCAGAATTATTTAACAAACATGGTATAATGTATGAGTTCACATCCACATACACTCTAAAAAAATATGGAAAGTTTAAAGGATAAATAGTAGCCTTATAGATATATCTAGAACAATGAAAAATGCGCCTGATAAATCATGTATTCTCTTGATGGAAGCAATTTTTTCAATCCAATTTTTTCAAAAAAGGCATTTATTGATCCTATATTCAATCATTCCCTTATGTTAAATATGGTTCAATTGGAATGAAAAATCCATGTCACTTGAGAGTGTTTGTGAGTCCATAATTGATAAAGAATAAAGGTAACAATGAATCAAAATTTTATATGGAGGAAAAATAAGAAATATTTCATATAAATACAAAAAATGGATGGTCATATAGATACTAAAAAAAATTAATGGATATTTGAATTTTATAAGGTGACCATCATTGAAAATTATTATGAGCTCAAAAAAATTAATTGATGATGTGGAGGATGATTTTGTTTTCACTATTGAACTAGTGATACAGTATAATGAAAATATAAAAATCCATGATAATGAAAAATATTATACTTATTCAAGTGGTGGGGTCTTTTAATTGAAAACTACAAAGATAAATATAAGACTATGAATGAATATTGATCTTGAGAATATCTATAGAGATCAAAATTAGGTGGCACAAACAATAAGAAAAATGTAACAACTAGTAAATCTAGTCTGCTTTTAAATGATAAGATCCAAACTATTGAGGTGGATTTCGAACATAAATAATTCAATTCTATTAATGAATAGATGAACCAAATTGAAAAAAATTATAAATGCGAGCTTGTACCAATGCCTAATGAAAGAATATCATTTGTATAACATGAGTTTTTAGAAACCAAACCAATGAAATAGATGATTTTAAAATGAATGAAGATATATTAGTTTTGAAAGGGGTAATAAAAAATTAATGGAACTGCATAAAAAAAATACCAATATATCTATAAATGAGTAAATATGAATATTTTTTGTTATTACAACATAAATAAACTACAATTTCAATAAAATGAATTTAAAATCATCATTTATGAATAGTGAGTTTGACGAATAACATTATATGGATTATCCTGAAAGATTTATGCTTGATATTTATAGAAGAAAACTAGAAAAATTAAATAAATATCTATATAAGTTGAAATAATAATTAAGTGTTTAGTATTTCATATTAGTTGAATATTTTAGAATCATTAAATATATAAAATCTAAAAAGGTTGGAAATATATAAGTGAAAAATATTAGCATTTCATCATTCATTATGATTCTATATGTTTATGATATAATATTTTCTATTAATTAATAAAAATGTTTAAATATTTTTTGACACAAATGAAGAGGAAATTTGAATTTTTTATACATGGTGAGTTGAACTTAATTATAGGTTATCAAATTAAACATGGTGGTAAAATTTTTATATCTATAGAAAAAATATGCAAATATATTATTGATTGGGTTTTTATGAAAGAATAAAGAGTGTCTATAACTATCCGAGAGGAAAAAATATTGAGTTATGATAATTAAGGTAAAATTTCCAATGAAAAATAGTTCAAAAATTTGATTGGTTATATTTTTTATATAGTTACCTCAAGAATTATTTTTTATGATTTCATTATCCATACTAGATATCAATCAATTAAACAATATTTATATTCATTAGAATCTAAAGGAATTATAATGTATACGAAATTATATCCAACTATGTACTTTTATATATGAATAATATTATCCTGAAATTAAAATGTTTTACTAAAAAAGAATGGGAATATCTTATTTTTCATGATCCCCTCATATTGAAGGTACTTGTCTTGGGATAAATATGAGGTAAGAGAGATAGTGATTTCTTGAATCCTTCCTGAAATAATATGTGTGTTAGAGACAAGCACCATTGGTATATTAGACAATAAAATATGAGGAATTACCCACTATGAGAACATGTAAAAGGGAGAGTGATAATAATATAATCTAATAAAATCCTACTCATAATGATAAAATGAAACTGAAGAACATACATTTAATTTTATAAAAACCCATTACAAGAAGAAAAGAACTACAAGTACTAAAAGGATAAACTCAGTAAGGATAATGATGCCCAAATAGATCCAAAAAAACATGATCTAGAAATATGAATCATGATATCTACATTTATTCAACTAAATTGAATAATATTGAATATATATGTTGGGTGATAATAATAGCTATAATCAGAATGATTATCCCTATATCCTCTAATATAAAAGATAAATAAATAATACTAAATCCAAGTGAAAAAATTGAAAGTAACTCATCACCTAAATAGGTATACCAATTTCCCAAAATCACCTTGGATATCGCTCACCAAGTAAATAATACAAGATATATTTTAATATAATATCAAATAATAATACCACGGTATCACATTTCCAATTGTTTGATGCACTTCCCCAATATCGTATGTCATGAGCCATATCTCCATAAAAAATATAGCTTGAATACTTCTATAGTAATGTGTCACAATATGCATCTCATGCATCACATCATCTCATCTTACCCTAAAATGTATCTATATAATAACTGAGTAGTGTTAGGGATCCACCCCTACCCATATTTCAAGAGTTATATAGCAGGTACTACTCCTCAAACAATCACATCCATTACATGTCATACATATAATAATATTTAGGATACTATATCTGATGATACATGTGTGTGAAATAACCACAATCCATTACCTCCCACTATATACATATATGGGAAACTATCCATCATGCATACCATCAAAAAATACCCTATAAAAAATAGAGCAATCCCAGAGGGGGTATTTAGCAATCCATTTCTCTCCAACCCATATGTTGGGGAAGAAACCCTCCCAAAGTCAATAGGTTGTCAGTATCCTAGTATATGTTGGTGGGGGTAGCATATGAAATACCAAAACATACATGTTATAATATTACTCAAAATCACACCACAAAAATTAAACTAATCATAGGATTGAAGACATCTATGGTCACATGGACACCTGACTTCCACTACTATGGACTAGATATTCTATAAGAAAAAAAGTGACTCATGGATATATATATATATATATATATATTAAATTACTTCATTCCATTAAACATTTTACCTTACATTAATTAATTCAATATCGATTAATTATGATTGAGATGATTCAAATGTCATTAATCACCAAAGTGATGTCCATGACCTCTTGGTATAATTTAACTAAGACAAAAAATTCATAATATTAATAACATTCCACTCTAACACGCACAATCCCAATTGGTTAAACATCAATTATTCGTTATAATTCCACAATTCTAGGTACTCTCAGAAACATCCTAAGATATCATAATGATATGAATAACCATGCACAGCCAGCTCCCTCTAATAGTGTGGAAAAGAGTATAGATAGATAATAAACTTAGACTTCCAGAAATTAAAAATATTTACTATCAAAAATGAATCCTATTGTATCAAATCAATGGTTTATAAAATCTTAAACACATCCTATCAAAATCTTATCATCCCTGACACCGTCATATATATCACCTGGAATTCCACCATAATGAGAGCTATCTTCTTCCCAAAACCAGGCCTTCCCACCCATATCTCATTTTATATCTTAGGATCATATCACATATAATAAAAAATGATACATATATAGAAACATAGAAGGTAGAAAACTATAATCAAAACCAACAGGGAAATCTAATCCCTAAAATAAAAAATCTAGCCTTTATATGAAAATAGGTTATCACATCACTAACTATATATTTATATCAAATGAAATATTTTATTACATCTTGAATTAACTAATTAATTTATCATAGTTTACAACTATACAAAACCTCAAGAATTAGATATAAAAAACTACTAAATATGTAACATGGTCTTTAGCATACAATTCCTTTTTCAAAAAATCATGAGAAGAAAAAATCATCATTTAACTCGTGTTTTTTTATTATCATTCACAAAAAGAAGAATATATTTATGTCCTTAGAATATTCTATTCACATAAGGATGATGAAATTCAACTATAATATGTATTAAGAAACTATTTTATTTCCATATAATTATATAAAACAATGTTTTCTTTAATTATGCTTCTTTATGTTCTTTAGACAACTATTTTTTATGATTTACATTCTTTATCATTTTTATAAGACAACATAAAAACCCAATCACAAAAAATTTTCTACTAAATTATAACATAGATAAAAAATATCTCACAAATCAAGAGGAAATCTATTATTATAATATAATAATAGACGATCGCTAACCATGAACTAATTATTTCATTAATCAGATGTATCCATTATTATGGTTAGTTAAACCACCACCCAAAGAAGACAACACAAAATATCCTTATTATTTAACATTTAAATAATTTATAATACAAAAATCCCCGACCTAAAGGAATCAACTTTATTTACATGATAATAGAACTACAAATATGATCTCTGACCACCTCTCCCCCAAAGAAACTTCATCCCTACAAGTATTTAGTGCCAAAACCATAATGAAAATTTCAAAAGAAACCTCATTATAATTATGGAGATAAACCATATTATCATTGTAAGATTGGGGGATGGGGGTAAACTTGACTGATCATAAAAAAAAATCCCAAGAAATAAAGTTATATTTCACATTGCATATCACTATTAATCAAACTCTAGAAGTCAACTCTTAATGCATGTAAAAAGTGGGTTCCAAGACCTTATAATGAAGAATACAAGGTTTATAGAGTTTTAGAGAGGCAAATGGGTGAATAATGGGTTTATATGTGGTTTGGGTATTTATAAATCAATTATCAAATAGAATACCACAACGTAGCCTCCCAAACTACACAATAGAACCGGTTGACACATGGAGTATTAAGATGTAGTGAAAAAACCCCACACTAAAATTCCCTATAAAACACACATATGGGGAAAATGGATCCACAATCACTGCATATCCTATAAGAGAGTGTAGGGATTATGGATTAGGTAAATCCAATATGTTACAACTACCTTAATTTGGAAATACACCCAAAAACCCATATTCTATAACTGATACCTCCATGCTATAGAATCTTTGCTTCCAAGGAAAAACCTATTCTATAACTTGCCTCTACTAAATATACATATCAATACATTTAGTAGATTATTAGTTCTCATCCTAATACTATAAACTTTAGCATGATCATCCACCCAACAGAAACCAGCCTTATGACATATCTTTAATCTCCATGTCATAGAATCCTATGGAATTGAAATTTTACATACAAACTCATTTGTTTCCACCTTGATATTAAAATGGGATCCTCCAACACTAAAAACAATCAACTATAATGGATACTGGGATATGAACCCCAACATCAGATACATCTCAAATAACTCATGTCCTCAAAATTTTAAAAACAAACCTAAAGAGAAAATAATGAAAAAGGGTTTTTCAAAAAAACCACCCTGGGAGATACCTCTCACTTATCATTCCATCATATAATATCAGCCACCTAACTGAATGAAACCTTGAATAAGGCTTAAAAACAATGATATATATATCTCATAAAAATCTCCTAATAGAGATACCACTCAAAAAAGTGAAAGTCTATAAACAAAAACTCAAGAAGAAATCATCTCATAAACTAGAAATAGACAACATAAACAATAAGAAAAACCACAATAACAGTTTTTAAAATATATCCAAGTACTAATTTCATATCTACAACAAACATTTCCATTTTCTACTCTATAAAACACCATAAAAAATAAAAAAATAATGAAGGGAATAACATGAGGGAGCAACACATTTTTCTAGAAGATGTGAATTACATTAGGCTTCTTCATGAAGGTCACATAATTGACATCATTGATATCACCCAAATAAATAATGAAAAATTAATCACAAAGGTAATAGTGGAGTTAAAAACATTAAAGAAATAATTCATCTGGATCAACTATGGGGTATGTTCTATATGATATGTCATAGTATTAACACGATCCAAAACCTCAAAAAGCCCAAAAACCGGGGGAGAAAACTTACTCCCATGATGAAATCCTTGATTCCCATGATGATGAGTTAAATTATAGTACATGTGATATCCAAATTTTAAAATCATGAGGCATACTTATATAATCAAAAAAGGAAATCATATGATCTTTTTCAACATTCATTCTTTCATGAGTCACTTGAACTATCTCTATTATGTTATGAAATAGATTTAGCTCATGAAATTTTGAAACTTTGACCCTAGTCTAGCACAATGGAGAATAGAAAGGTCAGCCTTAAAAATAATCATACATTTTCAAACAAATGGTGAAGTTAAAACTATTGATATATTTAAACTCAACTAAATATATGTTCCTCATCCAACAACCCCCAAAATCTATGTCACGAGATTGAAACATATCTTCAAATGTATGGATTGTTCTATCTATTTAATCATATTCCTATGGATGAAAATTATTTCCAAAGAATAAATGAAATAAAAAAATCATGTTAATGATATCTCCACACTATAGAGTTGAAATAAGGATCATGATCTATGATTATTATTTTTGGGACTCCATGGAGTAACAAAAATTCTTCTAGATACTCCCCTAACAAAAAAACCATTTTTTTCGACTCCGTGATTTCTATATAGAGAGTTGACTTCATAAAACAATACACAATCACCAATATATCATCCTAGAATACCTAATCACAAAGTTAAATGGTAACTAAGTATATTGATATGTCCTCCCACAACCACTATGTAATATCAAAGGAATAATGAAAAATATTGGGAATAAGTAGCCTAGTCTTCATCTTCTTCCCAACCAAACATCAATAAATAAACTCTAAAGCTGCACGATTTAACCTAGGATTCCAATATTACCCTCACAAAGCTCAATAAAACATTTATTACAAGGATTTACCACCAAGGGCGAGCCATAGACATCATGGGGAACTGTATCTTGCATTTCAAAAGGGATTAAAATCCTTCCCGTGAACAACTGTCGATGTTGTACATCCTAAGACCAACCATAAAGGGAATCGCAAAAGGAAACTCAATATCTCCATACCCCTAGCTTAGATTCCCTGATATGGGACTCCGCCACCTATTGTACCAAATAAAACTACATTTTCATTTAGAAAATAAAATATATGCCACCATCCTCTCACATATCTGTATGATTTATTAAGATCTCTTCTACTACTCTTTATGAATCTATTGATTAATGAAATGAATCACTCTGTGACTTCTTACTCAGAAAATAATCAACAAAATTTTATTTTTCTAGTGTATATTAATTAAAAATTTCATAATTTTTCAATAATTCTATCCACCATTACAATTTTAATTTCATATCACACTGGACAAAAAAATACCATTGGATTTTAGGATCAATAGAATAAAAGAACACTCACTAATGAGGTAATGTATCCATAAATTTGGGGAAAACAATTATTCCATCCTAAAATTATAAGTGGTATATTTATATTTATTGGGATGTAACTGCAGATTCCCATAAGAAAAAATTGATCAATGATGCATTTGAACACATCCCAGACAAATATGAGATGAATCACAAAAAACAACAAACTAAACTCCCCATTTTGGTAGATAAAGAAATAGAGCACTGAACCACTTCATTTTTATATACGTGTAATCTGCCTGGAAATTTTTAGAACACTAGAACACATGATCCTTTATCATTAATGATGTTTGATGAGTCACAACCAAATATAAATCTATTATGAACATCCTATAATATCTAGAATTACCATGGAAACTTTGCACCATCACGACTGTATTAGAGGATACATAAGAAATGACTACCTTGATCATTAAAGGTTCCATAGTTACTTTCTTCTAGAAAATGACCTTTTATAAGAAATGAACATCATTATCCTATAAATCACACTTAAAAAACATATTGATTAGTTTATAAAAATGGAGAGCACCCAAAATGGCATGGAAATGCTTCATGTGTTCCTTATCACACACATAGAATACAAGAATATCATTAATGGAAACCACCATGATCCAATCCAAAATCTACATATAATATATGTTCCATAAACCTAGGAACATGGCATGAAACTTTATCACACCAAATGCCATCACAATGAACTCTTAATTCCCATACTAACATGATAATGTGGTCTTAATATCATAAATATCTTTCACACATACATGACAATATTACGACTACCCGTTTTCCTTTGATAACCAAAATTCTATTTTATGTATTTAAAATAAATCATTATTCCATAGAATAAGATTTTGGTTCTTTACTATTATCTAGATTATGTGATGATAATATATATAGATATTCATACATCCATAAAATATTTTCATGAACAAAACGGTTTCAACCCAAGATTGAACACACATTAGAACAAAATCCCACTCCAATAGATCATTAATATATACTAATAGATATTCAAAATAAAAATGTTACATCCTATATAAAAAAATTTATATCAAAGAAAAACCCAACTATATCATTATTAATAACTCAATCTCTCATCAAGGGGGTAATGTAATTACCTCATGGAAATAAGATGTTTTGGAATGGTACGTAACCCATCTAGTCTGGAAGCTCATATGTCCAGAAAACAATGATCCTTTGAACACATCATTGTATTTTATATAACACTGAAAACTCCCATTTCATGATGTTCTAGTTTGTTCCATCATCCTCTAAATAAAATTTTCTCTCATTTGCACCTTGATATATATTTATATTATAAACCAGATGACATAGAACTAGATCTATAAACTAAAATCCTCCATAAAATAACTTTTCATGGAATCCTTAACTGAGAATAAGTATGAATCATATTCATATAAAGGTCTAGAAATAGATTATTAACTCCCACATCATAGAACTACCCTGTTGAAGGGTAATAAGCTCAAGGATACATGCCAACTTTATAGTCGAAGAAAAAAAACTACTCTAATATTCCCTCAAAACATGTTTCAAAATACTACCAACTCTTCATTACCATGTAGAAATAGATCCACCACAATATAACTATCCTAAAAAACATTGTCATGACCAAAAAATCCTAGTTATTTATTTGAGTATAGATAAAACTAATTGGTATCTTTTCCTTGACAAGCCAATCATCAATAACTATGTTTGAAATATATCCCTCAAACTTATATAGTCCCCAGCGTTGAATATATTATAGTTTCCTCCACCATTTTTCATCATCATTGACATCTACCCAGTGATGATATTCTGGATCATCTTACATAACATATTCTATGCAAACCGTATGGGGATGTTGACCTATATCCATAGCTAAAAAAGATAAAATGTCCAAATACTCTTTCTCCTAGAAAATAGAATACATAAGATTAATTAATTAATAATTTTATTTTTTTTTAATATACCGGACCTCTCTGGTCCATTCCTTTGTGAAAATGTGGTGTTTGAGGTGTCCCGGGAGGTCAAGGTGACTAGTGGGTGTGTTTCGGAGGACTTTTAGGGGAAGATAAATGATAATTGCTTTCGCACGGTTGGCACACGGTTTTCCTAAACTGTGCGGCCAAACCATGCAAGGTTGGTTTTGGAGACAGTGGATAACACACGGTTAGCACACAGTTTGTCTAACCATTCGTCCTAATCGTGCGAGGAGTGTTTGACGAGGTAGAAGCTAACGCACAGTTAGCGCACGATTTGTCAAACCGTGCGAAGTAACCGTGCGGGCACTTAAATCTAGATCCTAAATTGCGGATCTAACTCATTTTGCCTCTAACTGATTTGTTTAAGATCCTAAGCGGCCATAACTCGAGATTACCCCCCCTTGAAGGTAGGAGAACCTCTCCCAAGAATTTTGGAGGTGATCCAAAGGCTTTTCTCGGTGAATCGAAGCTGGTTTCTTGAGGTATGTGATTGTTCTTGTTTGGTTTCTTAGATCTACCTAGATCTACTCCTTCTATTCTCTCAGTTTATTATATCTATGCCCGTTATGAGTAGATATACGTGTGTGGATGTCAAACATGATGAGCTTTGGTCTTGATATTTCTATGAGGAGATATCTAAGGTGGGTTTTTGGAGAATTGACTTGGGTTTCATGAGCATTCTTCGACCGTCGTGGTTTTCATCAAAAACCTTGAGGTAGGGGATTCATTGCTTATCTAATTGTTTATGTGCAATCGTAGAGTTAGCATGATTTAACCATTTGGATCACAATGTAATTGACCTAATAAAATACTTTGAACCTGATAAAAAAATAGTATCGATTGTATGTTATAGCCTCATGGTTTTCTAGATAGTTTGAAATCTACACCTTTCTTGTTATCATGTTGTTCTTGATGAAATTGATAAAGAACGTAAAGCCAGAATTATTTGATAATTATTTGGCTAAAGATAAAGAGGCATGTAAATGAATATAGTTGTTGTAGTTTTTCTAATTTTATTTTAATCAAATTGATGCCGATATGCATGTTTAATTCAGTTGGTGGGTAAACCTGAAACATGTTGGTTCTTGTTGTTTGAATGCATGTCAAATTAATTGTTTAATTAATTTGTGATAGCTTACTGATTGTGTTTCCTGGTTTTTGAACCTACAAATTAAATCTGTTAATTCAAGATGGATTAAAGAGTTGATTGTTTGATAATTCCTTGAAGGGTTCTGAGTTACCGTCTTGTTTATGGAACGGGACATAGCCCAAATAAGGTGATATTTGATTTCCTCCTGCTTGTGTTGTGATGTGACCCTAGAGGGATGTTGTGATTTGTGGAGGAATAGAGGCCTTTTGGTTGTGGAAGAAAATGACACCTAGAGTGGCGAGATGCATCGGTTTATGCATGTGGGTTACACGGAGGACACTAGGGATGATGGAATGGGATAGATGTGATTATTGGATGCTTTGTTGATTCTTTGGTTGTTTATCTGCTTTAATTTTCCCCACATCTCAAGGTAAGTAGTCTTGCTTACCATTCTTTCGAAATAGGTGAAGACACATGGGGTATTCCACATGCTTTCTTTGTTTAGCATCTCAAGGGAGAATGGGTCTACGCTCTTGCTATAGGCGTCAAAGACTCAACAGGTAGTACATCTACTTACCGTGTTGATCCCCCTTGTGTTTAGTAGCATAAGATGATTTTATAGAATGCCTGGGAATATGGGAAAGTAATTCTGTAATGGATGTTTGAATAAATGATGTTAACCCATGGGGTTTGAGTTTATTGAATCATAATGATGAGGTTGAGAACTTTTGAAAGGACAGTTGAATTTTTGGATGTGGTGTGAATGGAATTTAATGTGGAATTACTCAAGTTTAATTAATGTGTAAAGAATTAATTAAAGTAAAGTGTAATGATAAAAAGGGAATGAAGTAATCTAATAAAGCCCTTAAAATGTTGTGTGCTTATAGGATACCTAGTCTTAGAAGTGGCAGTCCGAAGTCCGAGAGACGTTAGATGCAATTGTGTCTAAGACTAGGTTATGCCCATTGTGTGGTTGTGAGTTATAGTATATTCTATACTTTTTGTGTTTCTATATGCTACTCCACTGTGTCTGTAAGGGAAACTAGCACCCCATGGATTCTGATCCCTGGGGGGGTGTTTTCCCCAACATTTTGGTGGGAGGATGAATGGCTGACTAGCCCCTTTGACCCCACTCTCTTCTCTTGGTAGATACTAGTGCCTTTAGGCACATCGATTAGTTTTCCCCATATTTGTGTTTAGAGGGTTGAATTGGATTGTGGTTATTCACACACATATAATCTAGATATAGTATCCTATAGACTACTACTGGTGTAACAAGTAAAATCTATGATGGATTAAGGATCCTTACTCGGTGTATGGGCTATAATGTCTTGAGGTATAATACCCGACATATGATACATGTTATGAGAGCTGTGGTGGCTCTCGAAAATTACCTGGTTACTTTGGGTTGTGAGGATGGTGTGGTTCTTCACCCAGGTGTCTTCAGGCAGGCCTTTGTGGTGTACATGGTGCAGATTATGGAGATTAGCCTAGGTGTCTACGGGAAAGCCTTTGGAGAGAGATTGATAGGACATATGTTGTTGGGGAAAAACAGAAAACTACTGGGGAAGTAGTAGCAGGGTACCCTTGATATTCTTTACTATATGATATATTCTTATATGCGTTACATGGTGAGAGTAGCCATGGTGAAGTTGGGAACTTAGCATACCTTTTTAGGTGACGTGTTAGTTTCACTTGTTGTTCACTGTGATTTAGCATGCTTTCTTTACTTTTGCACGAGAGGCTTCGGGGAGGATCCAAATGAGTATACTGTTATACTCACCCTATGTATATACAAACTATTTTTCAGGTCACTTAGAGCATATTGGAGATCAGGCTAGTTACTACTAGCTTGTGGTTGCAGGAGCTGTTCGGGATTGTGGTTGCAACTTTTTTTACATTTTTTTGGGTACTTGTAGTTTTCCCCTTTTATTGTAGTACTTTTTCATGAAATTCCATTTGTGAACTTGGGTTTCATTCATAATTCTAGTTCTGAGTTGGAGTTGATTCGTGTCTATCTTATCTCTCTCTTCTGCATGTGTTCTCTTAGAGGGTAATACCTCCCATTTGTGTGTTACTATACCCTCAGTGCTAGTCTCCAACCTGGGGCCTACTGGAGGAGGGACTCGGGGGGGTCATTATCTCCCTTCTCACATTTCTGTCCCAGGAGGGGTACACTTTGTGGGTAGGGGGACATGAAAGAGTGGTATCATAGGTCTGGTTCAGGGATAGGATGGAGTTTGGAGTTAGGCACATGTGAGGTTTCATGGGTTGGTAGGGAAACTGTGTCAGTCATATTTAGCAAGTGAGGTAAACACTAGAGACCAGCTGAGACATAGGAGTTTAGGGCCCCCTATGATTTGATGTACAGACCTTTAAGTTTATAATGGATACTAAAAAAGGTGATACTGGTTTCAGGGTAGATACCTAGGAAAGGATCATGCATGATTCTTCTTTGTGCATGTGTTTGAATGGGTAGACCTTGGGATAGGTTAACCTAAAATGAATAAAATAAAACAATTAATTAATTAATGTTGAGTCTTCCATATTCCAGGCTTAGGAGTTCTAAGTGTTTGTTATTTTACAGGTATGGCTCCAGGTCGACGTCCTCGTCAGGTTTGTGCAGAAAATGTCCAACAGGCTGTTCTAGCAGATCGCTGCAGGAAAGAGGTTGACGATGACGAAATGTGGAGGAAGAAACTCCGAGAGTTTCAGTGCCAGAGTCTGCATAAGTTTGAGGGCTCCATTTCAGATGCAGTCCTGGAAGACTGGTTGGTGGAAGTCGAGATATGCATCAGTTTGATATGTACTCAGAAGGAGCACTGGGTGTCCGTAGCTGTGACGATGCTATGTGGGGAAGTGAGGTAGTGGTGGTTCTTGTTCCTCGGGGATTGTGAGGAGTCAGTGATTTCATGAGAGGAGTTCCGAGACAGGTTTAGAGTCGAGTTTCTTTCTTCGACTGTGAAGGCGTCCAGTCTCCATGAGCCTTTTACCCTTCTATAGGGGAGCTCCAGTGTTTGAGAGTTTGGAATATATTTTCAGAACCTTTTAAAATATTCTTTGGACATGTTACCAGATGAGAAGGCCAGGACGAGGAATTTTGAGGAATCTTTGGATCCAGAGATCCATCGCGAGGTCACCCCATTTATGCTGAAGACATATCATGAGGTGCTGGTGAGGGAAGAGGTTTTCAAGAGTACTTTGGCCAGAATCGGATCACCCTGATGGGGGGATCATCATGATCCATCTTGAGGAAAGGATATGGTCCAGGGTTCATATTTTCTAGGGAAGAAGAGTTCTTGTTCAGCCGGGGGTAGGTCCCAAACCTTCACATCTCATTTCTCTGGAGGCAGCAACTCTCAAGACTATACTAAGGGATCAGGCACTTCTTTTTCTTATTATGGTCATGGCCATCATCAGTGGGGGTGTAACACCCAAGACTTTTATTTTATATAAATCATCAAAGGAATGTTTTTATACACACAACACTTTCGTGGCTTGCTTTACATGAAATCACGACCTTCCTCGATAGCTTGCGTCGTACGCAAGACCGAGTTTCACTAAACAATGATATACTAATAAAATATTATTAAAACTAGCCGTTATGAATAGTAATAACCACTTTTTGAAATTTTATAAATTTTATTTTTATAATGGAATTCATTTTTTGATTCGAAATATCGAAATTATCCTAGGGTGAAATTTTGGTATTTTTCTGAAAACTTTCAATTTTTGATGAATAGTGAAACCATTAAGTGGTAGTTAAAAAACTGAATTTTTCAGAAAACATAATTTTACCGCTTCTGTGAGTGGAATTTCAAAAATCCGAGAGACACGGTTGATGTCTGTAAGTAAAATGTGGTTCAATGAGATAAAAATATTTTTTTTGGTGAATAGTAACTTTTTACTTTTTTTTACCACGGTTAAAAGTAAATAGGGTAATTAAGGGTAAAAATGATATTATTATTACCCTAATAAATGTCCTAATTCTATTGGACAAGTTTAATTCGACCAAAAAACAACCTTAGGAATAAAATATGACCAGTTAGTCCCACTTGGATTAGATTAGGACATTTATTATTAATTTATTTAAAGAAGGGTTAAAATAGTTAAAATCGAAGTTTAATAAATAATTATTTTTAATATGGGGTTATACATAAGATAAATTCGAATATAAATATTCATTAGAAAGATAAAATGATTTCCTATATAATGGTATTTCATTTGTAATTTTTAGACATTAAATAATTTAATTTATTTATGACACAAAGATGATGCAGTAATTATCTTATTAATGAAATATTGACATAATTGATGTTATAAACACAAAAATAAATGTAATTTGAGTCTTTTAATGAATTCAACTAATTTTCTAGGTTTATATGACATGTTAGTATTGATGTAATTAACGTTTTTCGAACTAATAATTCTTTTATTATTTTCACAAAAATCAATTACTAAATAGTGTCAAAATTGACATAAAATAGTTTTTAAAACAAATATTATATTAGTAATTGTTATTTTATTCCTAAAAATATAAGGTTTGGCCAAATTACTAATATAAGGTTATATATATTAATAATAAACAACTTTTCATTCGTTTTTCTTCTTATAGTAACTTTATTAACCTTATAGTATAAGAACAGAAGAAGACACGGTAAAAGTAAATTTAATTAACTTAATGTTAAATCTAAATGATAAGGTTAAAATAGGAACCTAAACTTGTCTAAATTCTATTGGATGAGCGGATTTAGACCCATACCCACCTTATCTTCGAAATAAATCAATTTTTAGCTATTTAAAACCGAATTTGGCTTTATAATAAAATAATATTTTTAGTTATTCCAAAGGTGCCCCTCTCCTCCCTTATAAAAGGGCACCTCCTCCCTCTCTTCCTCACACCACTTTGAGCCTTCAGGCTCAGCCAAACCCTGCCACTTTCTCCTCTCCACTACTCTAGAGACATCCTAGAGATCTTGGTCTTTTCAAAGACCAATTTTAGTGCCCTAAAAGGAGGTCTCAATGAAGCACTTCAAAGAAGAGGTAATGTTTGTTACCGATTCTTTCATATTTATTTCTTCTTCCACTTCTTCTTCTTTAGTTGTTTCATTATGAAGTAATAACATCAGTATCACTCATACACTTATATGTTATTATAATTATTAAACAACCCTATTTCACCGTCTATCCATCCTACGGAAAAAGAAATCACCACGCGTGCGTATGTACGTAATATCGTCTCCACACCGTGGTGTAATCTATTTTCAACCACCACCTTACTTGGATGTATATAATGGTGTAAATAATGACTATATATGACTATTGTAAAGTTATATTGATTCTTAAATAGTATAAATACACTCCAATACAATTCCACGATCATGGGAACGATATCATCGCTCGTGCGTACGTACGGAATACCGTCTCCACGATGTGATGTGACTCGTTCTACATGATTTTCATTGAATAATGATTAAATAAATGAATTGAGTGAATAAATATGATATATATTACACTAATACTATTCTGGAAATGTGGTATCTATAAACTAAAAAAAATAAGAATTTATTCGACAAGACATGCATAAGAACAAAAAGTAATAAACACCTGAATAACAAGTAGTAATGAAATATTACTAATAAGAATCTAAGAAATTGACCATATATGATATCATAAAAATAAGTATTATTATGTAATAAGTCAATAAAATTATTTAAATCATTATACAGGAGGTTCGGACACGTACAAATCATATCGGACCTAAGGTAAGGGAAAATATCACAATCTCATTTTTATCCGAGATTGTTTATACTTTGAAATTTACTGGGGTGTATTTTATCATCCACATCCATGTTTACTCAATATGTAATATTATTTCAATCCACCTAAAATTGTTTAAATCCAATTTTACCCTTCGGTGAGTTTTTAGTAAAATATATGAATGGAATCTTTTGTCGTTTTTCATATGAGGTACTTTTTGACTTTTCTGACAAAAGTACGAAGAATGTTTTTTTAACTTATACGGAATGAATGGATTTTTAAAACATCATTTCCAAGAATCATCCTTTACAAGTTTTCATGTTTATTTCTAATCAACTTCTTTTAGTTTATAATTTTATGACATGTTAAGAAAGGAAAAGTATTTTTGAAGAAGAAAGGATATTTTCCTCAAGAATGGAGTTGAAGTGTTTTATCAAAATTATTTTCCATCTATGATAATAAGGGTTCTGTTTTTATCCCTATTATTACATTGATTTGATTATGTTGTGATGGAATTATATTTTTATGAATTCCTTTATCTTATATGAATTGTTTTATGATGTCACGATGTTTAAGATTCCCATTTTTATTACATGGGTTATGCTATGATGTATGGTTTTTCTGATTTTGTGGCACACATAAGAATGGTATCATTATGAGATGGGTGGTACCTATATCTCCCTCCAATTTATGGGGTAAAGATTTTATATCTCATGAGATAGACATTTCTGGAATGGTAGGTTATACAGGTTCAGTGAAATAGGACTGAAACGAGGAGTGAACTCAGTTCAGAAATGGACTTTGTCCACTAAGAAAGTCTTGGAAATGAGTCTTGACTAATAAGAAATGATTCTCTATGATTATGTGTGTATGCCAAAAATTTTCATGTTTTAAGTTATGAATACTGGGATTACATTTCACTACTATGATTTATCCCATGTTATGAGATTATGATCTCTTTTTCAGGTTAAGATTTTCAAAAGTTATGTGCTTATGTATATGATGTGATGGATATTTCTTTTGTTTACCCTCACTGAGCATTTGAGATCACCCTTTTGTATGTTTTATTTCCCCAAGTCAGGAAGAAGGTTATTAAGTAGAATATTCCAAAAAGGGACTCTAGATATGATGAAATAAATGGGAGGAAAAGTAGATGCTTTATGAACCAGTTGTTTGTGCTTTCCAGTTTCTAAAGACACTATACCTATACGGTCCTTTCATGGTTTTGTTATATGTTGTAATAAGTGTGCTTCAATTTTGAAGCAATAACAATGTAGGTATATTATGGGTCGTTATAGTTGGTATCAGAGGAAAGGTATAGTCAACCTTTGGAAACTGGGATGTGAAAGCCTTAGTAAAAATCCTAAGGATAAGTCTAAGCATAGAACACAATCTTAGTGTTTTAGAAATGGCATTGAATAACCTAAGATAAGACCTTAAGTGTTAAATTTTATTCTTGATTATGTGGTTTTCCTATTATAATTAGTGTTGCTCACACTATTCTTCTTGGTTTTAGTCAATGGATGGAACACGAAGGAACCGTGTTAATGCGGAATGCGACAGGCAATGCAATGATTGTCCCCCTGAGCAACCAAACGTTATGGGAGCTGGAATGAGAAATCTTGTTGCCATGATCACACAACTTTCTCAAGCTATGAATCATGCAGGACTTCCAAACGAGCAAAGGATGGAGCAAAATTCTGTTGAATCCTTCATGAGACAGCGTCCACCTTCATTCAGCAGGTCTACTGATCCATTAGATGCTGAACAATGGATTAGTACTACTGAAAAGATATTTTCATTTCTTCAACGTTCTGAGCATGATAATGTCATCTTAACAGTGTATCGTTTGGAAGGTGATGCTGATCAATGGTGGAATCTTATTAAGAATATGAGACAAAGATATGAAATTGAGTCCATGGAATGGGACGAGTTCAAGGACTTATTTTTAAATAAGTACTTCCCTCGTATTCTCCGAACAAAGATGGATAAAGAGTTTCTTGAACTTAAGCAAAAGGATGATGAATCTGTTGGTACCTATGAAGCAAATTTTACAAGACTTGCAAGGTACACTTCTGGTATTATTATCTAACCTGAGAGTAAGATCGATTGATTCTTTAGTGGCTTAAAACCAAGTCTTCAAAGGGCCTTAGCCATAAGGGACTTCAATAGCTATGAGGAAATCGTTCAATGTGCTCTCAAAGTTGAGAAGGAGATTGGAGTAACCCATCAGTCATATGGGTTTGATAAGAAGAGGAAAATGGAATTCAAAGGAAAATCTAAAGAGCACACTGAAAAGAATATGTGCATTCCCTTTTGCTCAAAGTGTGGAAATAATCATGTAGGGAGTTGTCTTAAAGGGACCAGTAAATGTTTCAAATGTGGAAAAGAAGGTCATCGGGCATTTGAATGCCGCGATGATGGGAAGAAGATGTCTAATGATGCAAAAAAAGGAAGGGATACATAGAATGAACCTACTACACTTCAATGTTTCAAGTGCAAGGATATGGGAAATTATTCCAATAAATTCCCTAATCCAAGGGTTGATGATGATGGTCGACGTCAACAAACTCTTATGGCTAAATAAAAAGGAAAGTCACATGCAATTTCTATCAGTGATGTGGAGTACGATAACGATGTGGTGAAAGGTACACTTACCATCCACTCTAAAGTAGAAAATGTTTTATTTGATTCTGGATCCACCCACTCTTTTATTTCTGTAGAATTTTCTAAGGGTATCACCTATTACCTCAACAATTAGATGTTGAGTTAGATGTGACAACACCTAATGGCACAACAGTCGCATCAAAAGTTTATAATTATTCTCCGATTGAAGTTTGTGGGAAAGTGCTTCCTGCAAATCTTGTGATCCTTCCTATAGTGGAATTTTATGTGATTCTTGGCATGGATTGTCTTTCTCTACATGGAGGTCATATCAATTGCCAAAGAAGGGAAGTCACATTTCATATTCCAGATCAATCTATGATCGTCTATCGATGCAAGGATGAACATAACCTTCCAGTGGAATTTTCTTCCATTTTTTGGGTATTGATTCCACTACATGAAGGTTATTTATCTCAAATTGTTGGTGAGAAACTCACGATTAAGAATATGCCCATTGTACAGGAGTTTGATGATGTCTTTCCGGAGGAATTACCGGGTCTTCCACCGAATCGTAATGTTGAGTTTTCAATAGAACTTGTACCGAGTGCTTTGCCTATTTCAAAGACACCTTATAGAATGGCCCCAATTGAGTTGCAGGAATTGAAGAAGCAACTCCAAGAGAATCTTGATAAGGGGTTCATACGCCCTAGTGAGTCACCTTGGGGAGCACATGTTCTGTTTGTTAAGAAGAAAGATGGATCAATGAGACTCGGCATTTATTATCGAGAACTTAACAAGATCACTATCAAGAACAAATATCCTCTCTCATGCATTGATGACTTATTTTACCAACTACGAGGAGATCAATACTTTTCCAAGATTGATCATCATTCAGGGTATCATCAATTAAGGGTCAAAAGGGAGGATATACCAAAGACGACTTTCCGTACAAGGTATGGACACTATGAATTTATAGTGATGCCATTTGGTCTTACTAATTCCCCTGATATCTTCATGGATCTAATGAATAGAGTTTTTAGAGACTATCGTGATCAGTTTGTGGTAGTATTTATAGACGATATTCTTGTCTATTCAACGAGAAAGGAAGAACATGAAGATCACTTGAGAATTATATTGAAAACCCTGAGAAAGGATAAGCTTTATGCCAAATTTACCAAGTGTGAATTTTGGCTTCAAAAAGTTTCATTTTTGGGTCACATAATCTCAAAAGAGGGGATATCTGTGGATCCAGCAAAAATAGAGGTTATCAAAAGATGGTCGAGACCAATAACAGTAACTGAGATCTGATGTTTTCTTGGTTTGGCTGGATATTATTGACGTTTTGTGAAAGATTTTTCACGATTATCTAATCCACTCACCAAGTTGACTCAGAAAGGAGTTAAGTTTGTTTGGACGGAAGAATGTGAAGAGAATTTCAAGGAGTTGAAAAGAAGGTTATCCAGTGCACCTATGCTCACACTGCCTTGTAGTGGAGAAAGGTTTGTGATCTATAGTGATGAATCTAAGAAGGGATTGGGGTGTGTTCTCATGCAAAATGAAATGGTTATAGATTATGCCTCACGACAGTTGAAATACAGGAGAAAAATTACCCAACTCATGATTTGGAGTTAGCTGCAGTAATCTTTTCATTGAAGATTTGGAGGCATTACCTTTATGGTGAAAGGTGTGATATTTATACTGATCATAAAAGTTTAATGTATATTTTCACACAAAAGGAGCTGAATATGTACAAAGAAGATGGTTGGAGCTGATTAAGGATTACAACTGCTCAATTCATTACCACCCTGGGAAAGAAAACAAGGTGGCAGATGCATTAAGTCGACAAGACCATGCTAGTTTATCCATGATGAGGATCACAAAAGATCCAGTATTTATGGATTTACGAAGGATGGATATTGGAATTATAATGAAAGGGGAAAAACTGTATATTTATCAAATGAATGTTCAACCATCTATACATGTGAAGATTAAAGAGGCACAGAAAGAAGATGTCAAGTTACAAATGTAGGTGAGAAATGTTCTTGAATTAAACATTGATTGTGATGGGATAACAATGTTTAGAAATCGAGATTGTGTTCCTCCCATCCCCGAATTAAAGAAGGAGCAGATGGATGAGGCTCATAGTTCTTCATTCTCTATTCATCATGGAAGCACGAAGATGTATAGGGACCTGAAAGAGTACTTCTGGTGGGATGGCATGAAAAGAGATGTTGCTGAATATGTTTCTCGATGCTTGGTTTGTCAACAAGTTAAAGCTAAGAGACAGAAGTCTAAGGGGATGTTACAAACATTACCCATACCTGAATGGAAATGGGAAAAAATCACTATGGACATTGTCACAGGACTTCCTAAAAAATCCAAAGGCTATAATGCTATCTGGGTCATAGTTGATCATCTTACAAAGTCTGCACACTTCATTACTATTAGAGAGGATTTTTCTCTAGATCAGCTTGCCAGGATATATGTAAAGGAAGTGGTAAGATTGCATGGAGTACCACTTTCTATTATATCTGATCGGGATCCGAGATTTTCCTCGAAGTTCTGGAGAAGTCTTCAGCATACTCTGGATACAGATTTGACTTTTAGCACTGCTTATCATCCTCAGACAGACGGCCAGTCTGAGAGAACAATTCAAACTCTAGAAGATATGTTGAGAGCTTTCTCTATGGATTTCAAAGGTGGTTGGGATCAACACCTACATTTGGTGGATTTTTGTTATAATAATAGCTTTCACTCTATTATTCAGATGGCTTCTTATGAAGCTCTATATGGAAAGAAATGCAGGACTCCTACTTGCTGTGATGAAGTTGGGGAAAGAAAGCTATTAGGACCTGATCTCGTTGATGAAATGGCAGAAAAGGCCAGATCTATTCAACAGCACCTAAGAGCAGCTTAGAGTCAACAGAAAAGTTATGCCGACAACCAAAGAAAAGACCTAGAGTTTGAAGTGGGTGATAAAGTGTTCTTACGAATATCTCCCTGGAAGAGGGTCATGAGATTTGGAAAGAAGGGGAAGTTGAGCCCTAGATATATCGGTCCTTTCAAAATACTGGATCATGTTGGGAAGGTAGCATACTAATTGGCGCTTCCACCGAATCTCTCTCATGTTCACGATGTGTTCCATGTATCTCTCCTGAGAAAGTACATACCTGATCCTTCACATTTACTTAGCTTAGAAGTTGTACCGCTGGAACATGATCTTTCTTATGAAGAATAGCCGATAGAGATTCTGGATCGTAGTGAAAAAGTCCTCCAAAACAAGACCACTCGATTGGTGAATGTTTTGTGGAGGAACCACCAATTAGAGTAAGCTACATGGGAGCTTGAGGATATGATGAGGGAGAGGTATCCTCATCTGTTTGTTACAAAGTGACAAATTTCAAGGGATAAATTCATTTTAAGGGGGGTAGAATGTAACACCCGAGACTTTTATGTTATATAAATAATCAAAGGAATCTTTTTCTACACACAACACTTGCTTGGCTTTCATTACACGAAATCACGACCTTCCTCGATAGCTTGCGTCGTACACAATACCGAGTTTCACTAAACAATGATATGCTAATAAAATATTATTAAAACTAGCCGTTATGAATAGTAATAACCACTTTTTGAAATTTTATAAATTTTATTTTTCAAAATGGACTTCATTTTTGGATTCAGAATATCGAAATTATCCTAGGGTGAAATTTTGGTATTTTTCTGAAAACTTTCAATTTTTGATGAATAGTGAAACCACTATGTGGTAGTTAAAAAACTGAATTTTTCATAAAACATAATTTTACCGCTTTTGTGAGTGGAATTTTGAAAATCCGAGAGACAAGGTTGATGTCAGTAAGTAAAATGTTGTTCAATGAGATGAAAATAATTTTTTGGTGAATAGTAACTTTTTACTTTTTTTACCACGGTTAAAAGTAAATAGGGTAATTAAGGGTAAATATGATATTATTATTACCCTAAAACATGTGTTAATTCTATTGGACAAGTGTAATTCGACCAAAAACAACATTAGGAATAATATAAGACCAGTTAGGCCCACATGGATTAGATTAGGACATTTATTATTAATTTATTTAATGAAGGGTTAAAATAGTTAAAATCAAAGTTTAATAAGTAAATCATTTTTAATATGGGGTTATACATAAGATATATTCATCTATAAATATTCATTATAAATATAAAACTATTTCCTACATAATTGTATTTTATTTGTAATTTTCGACGTTAAATAATTTAATTTATTTATGACACAATGATGATGTAGTAATTATCTTATTAATGAAATATTGACATAATTGATGTTATAAACACCAAAATAAATGTAATTTGAGACTTTTTATGAATTAAACTGATTTTCTAGGTTAATATGACATGTTATTATTGATTTAATTAACTTTTTTCGAACTAATCATTCTGTTATGATTTTCAAAAAAATCAATTACTAAATAGTGTCAAAATTGACATAAAATAGTTTTTAAAACAAATATTATATTAGTAATTGTTATCTTATTCCTAAAAATCTAAGGTTCGGCCAAATGACTTATATAAGGTTATATATATTAATAATAAACAACTTGGGATTCGTTTGGCTGCTTATAGTAAGTTTATTAACCTTATAGTATAAGAACACTAGAAGACACGGTAAAAGTAAAATTATTTAACTTAATGATCAATCTAAATGATAAGGCTAAAATGGGAACCTAAACTTGTATAAATTGTACTGGATGAGAGTATTCCGACCCATCCCGACCTTATATTCGAAATAAATTAATTTTGAGCTATTCAAAACCGAATTTGGCTTTATAATAAAATAATATTTTTAGTTATTCCAAAGGTGCCCCTCTCCTCCCTTATAAAAGGGCACCTCCTCCCTCTCTTCCTCACACCACTTTGAGCCTTCAACCTTGGACAAACCCTACCAATTTCTCCTCTCCACTACTCTAGAGACATCCTAGAGATCTTGGTCTTTTCAAAGACCAATTTTAGTGCCCTATAAGGAGGTCTCAAAGAAGCACTTCAAAGAAGAGGTAATGTCTGTTACTGATTCTTTCATCTATATTTCTTCTTCCACTTATTCTTATTTAGTTGTTTCATTATGAAGTAATAACATCAGTATCACTCATATACTGATATGTTATTATAAGTATGAAACAACCCTATTTCACCATCTATTTATCCTACGGAAAAAGAAATCACCATGCGTGCGTACGTACAGAATACCATCTCCACGCCGTGGTGTAATCTATTCTCCACCAACACCTTACTTGGATGGGTATAATGGTGTAAATAATGACTATATATGACTATTGTAGAGTGATATTGATTCTGAAATAGTATACATACACTCCAATACAATTCCACGATCATGGGAATGATATCATCGCTCGTGCGTACGTACGGAATACCGTCTCCACGATGTGATGCGACTTGTTCTACATGATTTTCATTGCATAATTATTACATAAATTAATTTAGTGAATTAATATGATATATATTACACTAATAACATTCTTTAAATGAGTTATCTATAAACTAAAATGAAAAATAAGAATTTATTCGACAAGACATGCATAAGAACAAAAAGTAATAAACACCTAAATAACAAGTAGTAATGAAATATTACTAATATGAAGCTAAGAATATGACCATATATGATATCATAAAAATAAGTATTATTCTGTAATAAGTAACTAACATTATTTAAATCATTATATAGGAGGTTCGGACACGTACAAAGCATATCATACCTAAGGTAAGGGAAAATATCACAATCTCATTTTTATCTGAGATTGTTTATACTTTGAAATTTACTGGGGTATATTTTATCATCCACATCCATGTTTCCTCAATATGTAATATTATTTCCATCCAACTACAATTTTTTAAATCCAATTTTACCCTTCAGTGAGTTTTTAGTAAAATATATGAAAGGAATCTTTTGTCGTTTTTCATACGAGGTACTTTTTTACTTTTCCGACAAAAGTACGAAGAATGTTTTTTTAACTTATACGACATGAATGGATTTTTAAAACATTATTTCCAAGAAGCATCCATTACAAGCTTTCATGTTTATTTTTAATCAACTTATTTTAGTTTATAATTGTACGACATGTTAAGAAAGGAAAAGTGTTTTTGAAGCAGAAAGGATATTTTCCTCAAGAATGGAGTTCAAGTGTTTTATCAAAATTATCTTCCATCTAAGATAATAAAGGGTTATGTTTTATCCTTATTATTACATTTATTTGATTATGTTGTGATGGAATTATATTTTTATGAATTCCTTTATCTTATATGAATTTCGTTATGATGTCACGATGTTTAAGATTCCCATTTTTATTACATGGGTTATGCTATGATGTATGGTTTTTCTGATTTTGTGGCACACATAAGAATGGTATCATTATGAGATGGGCGGGACCTATATCTCCTTCCAATGCATTGGGTAAAGATTTTATATCTCATGAGATAGACATGGCAGGAACGGTAGGTTATACAGGTTCAGTGAAACAGGACTGAAACGAGGAGTGAACTCGGTTCAGAAATGGACTTTGTCCACTAAGATAGTCTTGGAAATTAGTCTTGACTAATAAGAAATGATTCTATATGATTATGTGTGTATGCGACAAAGTTTCATGTTTTATGTTATGATTATTGGGATTACATTTCACTACTATGATTTATCCCATGTTATGAGATTATGATCTCTTTTGCAGGTTAAGATTTTCAAAAGTTATGTGCTTATGTATATGATGTGATGGATATTTCTTTTGTTTACCCTTACCGAGCATTTGAGCTCCCCCTTTTGAATGTTTTATTTCCCCAGGTCAGGAATAAGGTTATTAAGTAGAATATGTCAAAAAGGGACTCTAGATATGATGAAATAAATGGGAGGCAAAGTAGATGCTTTATGAACCAGTTGTTTATGCTTTCCAGTTTCTAAAGACCCAATACCTATATGGTCCTTTCATGGTTTTGTTATATGTTGTAATAAGTGTGCTTCAATTTTGAAGCAATAAAAATGTATGTAAAGCATGGTTCGTTATAGGGGGGGCGACCATTCAGAGTGGTCATCGTGCACCGGGAGCTACGCTCCAGGTTCATCCTTTGAGGCAGTTCCAGCAGAGGCAGTAGCAGCCAGTTGCGCCAGCTTTAGATCAACAGAGGGTAGATGGGGCAGGCAGAGGACAGCCCCATGATGCTCCCCATCCATAGAGATCAGAGCGTGGCCATGGTGGTGGTCATCATCAGGGTTAGAGACGCCGTGGAGAAGGTCATGGTGGTGGTCGTCATCAGGGTTAGAGAGGCCGTGGACGAGGTCGTGCCCAGCTTCATGCTCTAGGGTTTCCAGCACCAGATGAGCCAGACGTCATTCCAGGTACCCTTTCTTTGTTTTTTACCTTGGTGTATGACTTTTTTGATTCAGGAGCGACACACTCCTTCATATCACCTACCCTTGTCCATGCTTTGTGACTTGAGGTAGAGAGGCTTCCAATGCCCTTGGCATTGACTACGCCAGTTGGAGGTCGAGCTAACATGATTGAAGTATGTAGAGATTTCAAGCTAGTGTTGGGGAAACACCACTCTTGTGGAAATTTCCAATGTTTATGAATAAAACCATATGATGTCATCCTCGGCATGGATTGGTTTTATTCAGTGTAGGATATTGTGGATTGCTTCAAGAAGAAGGTCATCTTCATTAGTGCAGATGGAGAGCAAGTGGTGTTTTTTGGTGAGTGAGATATTCGGATGGGTCATAGGTGTGTTCCATCATTATCATCCATTATGGATGAGATGATGCTGAGTTCTTCAGAGGTTCAACAGTTGGTGCTTCCTAGGGTCGTATAGGTGTACCCTGATGTCTTTCCAGAAGAGGTTGTAGCATTACTCTTGGCTATAGATCGAGTTTGGTATCGAGATACATCCAGGAGCGCCTCTTATATCCATTTATGCATATAGGATTCCCCCTTATGAGTTAAGAGAGCTACGTATACAACTTGATGTTCTGTTACAGTGTGGTTTTGTTTGGCCAACTATGTCACCATGGGGTGCAGCAGTTCTGTTTGGGAAGAACGCCGACAGCAGTTTGCAGTTGTGTGTCGATTACCATCGCATAAAAAAGTGACAATAAAGAATATATGTCCTCTTCCGTGAATTGATGATTTTTCGATCAACTGAAGGGTGCAAGTTGGTTCTCCAATATCGACTTACTGTTATAGTATCATCAAATGCGTGTGAAAGATGAGGATATCCCGAAGACTGCATTCTGTTGTCGTCAGGGGCATTATAAGTTCATTATAACGCCGTTCGGCATGAAAAATGATTCAGCTCTGTTCATGGGATTGATGAATACTGTGTTCCATGAGTTACTGGACAATTTTGTAGTGGTTTTCATCGACGACATCCTTGTGTACTCCATATCTGAAGAGGAGCATGTAGAGCATCTACATGCTGTTTTGGGAGTTCTTCGTAAACATCAGCCATTTGGGAAGTTGTTGAAGTGTGAGTTTTGGGCTCAAGAAGTCCATTTCTTTGGCCATGTTGTGTCCAAACAGGGAGTAGTTGTGGATCCATCGAAGATAGAAGGATTTGTGTCTAGGGAAGCCCCCAAGACAGTGTCAGAGGTGTGAAGTTTCCTTGGTATCATAGGCTACTACAAGAGGTTTGTAGACAATTTATCCCAAGTTGCAACTCCTCCCACAGCTTGGATCGGAAGGATAAAGCATTCATATGGACTGATTAGTGTCAGTAAACTTTTGTGTATCTAAAGGAGAAGTTAGTAAGTGCTCCAGTCCTTTGTCTCACAGTTGAGGGAGTCCAGTTTGATGTTTTCTGCGATGCTTCACATCTGGGATTAGGTTGTGTTCTTATATAGAAGAGGTCAGTTGTTTCTTATGGGTCTCGGTAGTTACGTCCCCATGAACATAACTATTACACTCAAAATCTTGAGTTAGAATCCATGGTGTTTGATCTAATGTTATGGATACATTACCTCATTTGTGAGCACTTTGTGGTTTTCACCTATCATAATAGTTTGAGGTATGTTTTCTCCCAGCATGACTTTATCTTGCGACATCGTCAGTGGATGGAGTTCTTGCAGCAATACGACTTCAAAATATTGTATACACCTATAAAAGGGAATGTTGTAACTAATGCACTGAGATGAAAGTCACACAGTGATGCTGTGGATGAATCTGGTGATTCCTGGAGATTAATGGAAGAACTGTCAGCATTGAATCTTGATATGAGAGATGTTGTGGGAAGAGGTTGACTTTAATAGATGACGGTACAGTCATCCTGATGCAGAAGGTGGAAGAGTCCCAGTTGGGGGATCTAGAGGTTGAGGTCTAGAGAGACTGAGTTTTTTTGTGGTGAGGCCCCTGATGGTTGGACGGAGGACGAACAACACCGAGTGTTGTATCATGGAAGGATTTTTGTTCCCTTGGAAATGCACAAGATGGTTCTCAGATACTTTCATAGGTCACCTTTAGCAGTACATCCAGGCGTGACAAAGTTGTACCAATCCTTGAGGAGTATGTTTTGGTGGCCTGGGCTAAAGCGTGCAGTTGTGGAGTTCATGTCTCGATGTTTAGTCTGCTAGAAGGTGAAGGTCAAACACCGTGTTCCTGGTGGTCTTCTCCAGCCATTAGAGATTCCTTAGTGGAAGTGGGATGACATCTCAATGGAATTTGTTACTAGTTTACCTTGAGCTATGGGAGGAAATGAATCTATTTGGGTGGTAGTGGATCAATTAACAAAAATAACCCACTTCATAGCGATCAAGGAGTCTAGGTCAGTGGAAGTCTTGTCGAGGCAGTATCTAGAGAAGGCGGTGAGACTTCATGGAGTCCCTAGAACAATCATTTCTGATTGAGATCCCCATTTTACCTCTAGGGTGTGGAGAGGTCTCCAACATGCTTTTGGTTCTCAACTATGCCTTACCACTACTTTTCATCCACAAACAGATGGTCAGACAGAGAAAACCATCCATAATATTGAAGACATGTTACCCTCTTGTGTTCTTGATTTTGGAGGTTCATGGATGAATCACTTACCGTTGGTGGAGTTTGCTTAAAAAAATAGTCTTCACTCCACCATCGGTATGGCTCCATTTGAATCCTTGTATGGTCGGCCTTTCAGTTCTCTGTTGTGTTGGACTGGGGTCAAGCAGTCAGCAATTCTCAGACCGGAACTAGTGCAGAATACAACAGGGATGGTCCAGGTGATTTGTGAGAGGATGAAGAAATCGAAATATTTTCAGAAATCATATGCTGATCAAAGGAGGAGACACTTGGAGTTTAATGTTGGGGATCATGTGTTTCTGATGGTGACTCCCCGTTGTTGGAATCAAAGGTTTGGTCGTGGAAGTAAGCTTTCTCCCCGGTTTGTTGGGCCTTTAGAGGTGTTAGACTGTGTTGGAGCTGTGGTGTATCGTGTTTCACTTCCCCCACAGACGAGTCAGATACATGATGTTTTCCATGTATCACAGCTCCATAGTTATCTTAATGATGACTCTCACATCATCAATTGGTGAGAGATCGATGTTGATGATGATGCAACCTTTGAGGAGAGACCTGTGGAGATACAAGACTGCAAGAAAAATGTGTTGTGCATGCGTTCTATTCCTTTAGTTCGTGTCTTGTAGCGACACGGTGGCATAGAGGAGAGTACCCAGGAACATGAGTCATAGATATGTGCTCAGTATCCAGAGTAGTTGGATGTTTAACTATATTCATGTATCGTTGTAACTTGTGTCGTTATGAAATTTTCATGTTTATGAGATGGCACCCTTTGTTGCTTTGGTGGATTTCCATCTTTTGAGAGGTATCTCGATGGGTGGTTGTTCAGACCCTGTTTCGTTTTCTCTTTAAGTGGGTTTTGGATTCTCGAGGATGAGAATGTTTTCAGTGGTATCTGATGTAATGGCCCGGACCTCTCCGGTCCATTTCGTTGTAAAAATGTGCTGCTGGAGGTGTTTCGGGAGGTCAACGTGACTTGGGGGTGTGTTTGGGTGTACTTTTAAGGAAACCTAAAGGGAAATAGATTTCGCACGGTTGGCGCATGGTTTTCATAAACAATGCGGCCAAACCGTTCAAGGTTGGTTTTGGAGACAGTGGTTAACGCATGGTTAGCGCACAATTTGTCTAACCGTACGGCCTAACCGTGAAAGTAGTGTTTGATGAGGCATAATCTAACACACAATTAGTGAAAGGTTTGTCAAACCGTGCTGACTAACCATGGAGGAACTTAGAGATAGATCGTAAAATTGTGTATCTAACTTGTTTTGCCTCTAAACGGTTCTTTTAATCTCCTAAGAGGCCACAACTCGGGATTACCCTACCTTGAAGGTAGGAGAACCACTCCCAGGCATTTTGGAGGCGATCTGAAGGCTTCTATTGGTGAATCGAAGCTGGTTTCTTGAGGTATGTGATCGTTCTTGTATGGTTTCTTAGATCTACTTAGATCTACTCCTTATCTTCACTCTATTTCATAGATCTACACCCGTTATGAGTAGATCTATGTTTGTGGATGTCAAACATGATGAGCTTTTGTCTTGATCTTGCTAGGAGGAGAGATCTAAGGGGGGTTTTGGAGAATCGACCCGGGTTTCTTGAGCATTCTTCGACCGTCGTGGTTTTCGTCAAAAACCATGAGGTAGGGGATTCATTGCTTCTCTAATTTTTTATGTGCAATCATAGAGTTAGCATGATTTATCACTTTGTATCACAATTTAATTGACCTAATAAAATACTTTGAACCAGATAAAGAAATAGTATCGATTGTATGCTATTGCCTCATGTTTTTCTAGACAATGTGATATCTATGACTTTATTGTTATCATGTTGTTCTTGATGAAATTGATAAAGAACGTAAATCCATGATTATTTGATAATTATTTGGATAAAGATAAAGAGACATGTAAATGAATCCGCTTTTTGCAGTTGTTCTAAATTGATGTTAATAAAATTGATGCTGATGTGCATGTTTAATTCAATTGTTGGGTAAACATCAAACATGTTGGTGCATGTTGTTTGAAGGCTTGTCAAATTAGTTGTTTAATTAATTTGTCATAGCTTACTGATTGGGTTTCCCGGTTTTGGAACCTATGAATTAAATCTGTTAATTCAAGATGGATTAAAGAGTTGATTGTTTGATAATTCCATGAAGGGTTCTAAGTTACCCTCTTGTTTGTTGAAAGGGCCATAGGCCAATTGATGTGATGATTGATTTCCTGTTGCTTGTGCTGTGATGTGACCCTGGAGGGGTGTTGTGATATGTGAAGGCATAAAGGCCTTTTGGTTGTGGTAGCAGATGATTCCTAGAGTGGCGAGATTCATCGGTTAATGCATGTGGGTGTCGGAGAGGACACCGTGGACGATGGAATGGGATGGATGTGATTGTTGGATACTTGTTGATTATTTGGTTGTTTATCTGATATACTTTTCCCCACTACTCAAGGTAGCTAGTCTTGCTTACCCTTCTTCTAAAAGAGGCGAAGACATGCAGGGTATGCCACGTGCTTTCTGTGTTTAGCCTCTCAAGGGAGAATGGGTCTACGCTCTTCCTATAGGTGGCAAGGACAAGATGGGTAGTACATCTACTCACCGTGTTGAGCCCCCTTGAGTTTAGTATCATAGGATGCTTTTCTAGAATTCCTGGGAATATGGGAAAGTAATTTTGTAATGTATGTTTGAATAAATGATGTTAACCCATGGGGTTGGAGTTTGTTGAAACTTAATTATGAGGTTGAAAACATTTGAAAGGACAGTGAAATTTTTGGATGTGGTTTGAATGGAATTTAATGTGGAATTTCTCAAGGTTAATTAATGTGTAAAGAATTAATTATCATAAATTGGAATTGATAAAAAGGGAATGAAGTAATCTAATAAAGCCTTTAAATGTTTGTGTGCTTATAGGATACCTAGTTTTAGATGTGGCAACCCGAAGACCGAGAGACGTTAGCTGAAGTTGTGTCTAATACTATGTTATGTCTACAGTGTAGTTGTGAGTTATAGTATATTTTGCACTTTTTGTGTTTCAATATGCCACTCCACCCTGTCAGTAAGGGAAACTGGCACCCTAGGGATTCTGAGCCCTGGGGGGGGGGGGTGTTTTACCCAACATTCTAGTTGGAGGATGAATGGCTGACTACCCCCTTTGACCCTGCTCTCTTGTCTTGGTAGATACTAGTGCAATTAGGCACAACAGTTAGTTTTCCCCATATATGTGTGTAGAGGGATGTAATGGCTTATGGTTATTCACTCACATGTATTCTGGATATAGTATCTTATAGACTACTATAGGTGTAACGTGTATAGTCTGTGATGGCTTGAGGATCCTTACTCGGTGTATGGGCTTTAATGGATTGAGGTATAATACATAACATATGATACATGTTAAGTCAGATGTGGTGGATCCCAGAAATTACCTGGTTACTTTTGGTTGTCAGGATGGTGTGGTGCTTCGCCCAGGTGTCTGCGGACAAGGCTTTGTGGTGCACGTGGTGCAGATTGTGGAGCTTAGCCTAGGTGTCTCTGGGCAAGCCTTTGAAGAGAGATGCACATGACGTATGTCATTGGGGAAAAGTAGAAAACCAGTGGGGAAGTAGTAGTGGGGTACCCTTGATATTCTTTAATATATGATATATTTTTATATGTGTTACTTGGTGAGAGTATCCATGGTGAGGTTCGGAACTTAGCATACCTGTTTAGGGGACGTGTTAGTTTTACTTTTTGTTTACTGTTCTTTCGCATGATTTATTTACTTTTTCACTAGAGGATTCAGGGAGGATCCTACTGAGTATACTGTTATGCTCACCCTATGTATATACAAACTGTTTTTCAGGTCCCGTGGAGAGGGTTGGAGGTCAGGCTGGTTACTACTAGCATGTGGTTGCTGGAGCTGTTCGGGCTTGTGGTTGCAGCAGTTTTTACATTCCTTTTGGTACTTGTAGTTTTTCCCCTTTTGTTGTAGTACGTTTGCATGACATTACATTTGTGCACTTGGGTTTCTTTTATAATCCAGTACTAAGTAAAAGTTGATTGGTGTCTATCTTATCTCTCTCTTCCTCATTTGTTCTCTTAGAGGGTAATGCCTCCCATTTGTGTGTTACAATACCCTCGGTGCTAGTCGCCAACCAAGGGTCTACTGGAGGCGGGACTCGGGGGTCATTATCTCCCTTCTCACATTGCTCTCACAGGATTGGTACACTTTGTGGGGAGGGGGTCCTGACAATTTTTATATGTTTTAACCCAATTCCATTATCTACCCATTTCAAATATAAGTGAAAATAATAATGATTCATGATTCTTTACTAGGTCTTTATCCCACAATGAGTATATATTCACTTATTTGGATTAATAAACTTAAAGTCTCATGAATTAGATCACAATGAACCATAAATAATAGTGTCTTATCATGTTTTCCCATATTTATATTTCTTACTAAAATTTGGTAACATCATTTCTTTAACAACCCATCAAGTCTCACCCACACCTAACTTGAAACACCATTCTATCCCTCATACTAATACTTGATACCACTATGTTATGACCCCCTCTACCCCAAGACACCCCTCTTGGGTCAACATTAATAGAGGAGATATAGTCACCACACAATGCCTACCTCCAATAAGACATGAGTTGGAGACAATAATTTGGTGTATATCATAGAAATAAATGGGAGGCATCACCCTTTAACCTAAGATGTGAAAGGGGGGGAGATAAGACAATACACAAATAAAATCCTTCTTATAATCATAAAAGAAAACCCATGTACATAAATATAATGTCATTCACTACTAGTAAAACATAAATATAACTAGATGTTCAAAAAAGAAAAACCCAATAGTGGCCAAAAAGCATACAAGATCTTGAAAACCCATGAGCAAGTAATATTCACCCTGATATCCATAATTATCCTCATGTACTAAAAAATAGTTTATATATACATAGGGTGACAATAATAGGTATACATAATAGGATCCTACTCGTTGTCTCTCATGAAAAAAATACAAAGAATGAAAATTAAGGATTAATGAAAAAAGTGAAAATAACTCATCACCTAAATAGGTATAATATATTCCAACTTCACCATGGATATCTCTCACCAATTAATTCATATAATATATCTTATTATATAATATCAAAAAGGTTTTCTGACTATCTGTTCCCCCTTATATTTCCACTATACCCTAATGATGTACATCCTGAGCCCTATCTCGCCAAAAGAATCCATCCTAAAGACACATGGGGTAAATTATCACAACATGATTCTCATCCATGAAATCATCTCATCATCCCATGTTATATATTCCTATAGTAACTAAGTAGTTTTCAAGAGCCACCACATTTAGTATGTCATGTATCATACATTTAGTATTATACCTCAACCCATCACATCCAATATTGCTAGTAAGGTACCTTGGTCCATCACACACCATAAAATTCATAAATATAGTAATCCTTAGGATACTATATCTATATATACATGTGTGTGAAATAACCAAAATCCATTATAACCCTTTATACAGAAATATGGGAAACTAACCATTGTGTATAACTTTACAAAATATTACTAAGGAAGATATCAAGGTCATAAGGTGTTGTTGAACATCTATTCCTCACTAACCTATACATTTGAAAAAACATCATCCCAAAGTCCACTGGATGTTAGTCACCCTAACAGCATGGTTGGGATAACTTATGAAATCATAAACCATTAATGATATAGTATATTTAGCAACCATTCTATTATAATTAATATAGTCCGATGATAAAATATATTTATTGCCCCTTGGACACCTGAAAGACACGCAACTAAGGACTAGATATACAAGAATCACCCAATAACATTAAGAAGAATTGCATTAAATTAATTCATTCCATTAATAATTAATTTTTTGATAAATAATTTATTACTCATTAATTATCATTGATCTGATTCAAATTTTATTAATATATATAGTGAGGTCCATTCACTCCAACCATAATTCAACTGATTCCATAGTTTCTCAAGATTTTTAACATTTCATTCTAGAATGAACTAAGCATATGGGTTAAAAATTAATTATCCATTACCATTCTATAATTCCAGGTAAAAAAAAACTTCTTGAGATACAATAATGATATTATAATGAACCATATGTTGTTTCCCCTAGAATTACCAGAATAATTTTGATAGGGAAAGAAATTTTCCATCAATATTTCTGATAGATTGCCAATCAAACAAGAATCTAGATTAGGAAAAATAATGTGAAATCCCAATGTCAACCTGTTGTATAAACTTATTTCCATCCCCAACACCATCATGCATATCACAGATCATCTCACTATTGGTGTAACCAAATAATACAACAATTATTATCATCCCCAAACATGTCTTTTCATTCATTGCAAGATAAAATCACATCACATAGAATGGATCACATATAGAGTAACATAGAAGGTAGAAAACAATAAAAAACTCAATAGGTAAAATATAGGAACCAAAATAAGGCATCCATACTTCACAGGAAAATGAGTTATGATATCCCCAAACATTTATCTTGATGAGACAATTGGTTTTTTAAATTTTTTAGTTAACCAATTCATTTTTTACAAGACATGACTACAAGCCACTTTAAGAAGATCTTCATTATAAAATTCATTTTTTAAAAATTTTATAAGGGAAAAATTATAATTTAACTGGAATTTATTATTATTATTAACAAAAAAATCATTTATTTAGGTTATTTATCCAATTATATTAATACAAGGAATAAAAACTTCAACTAAAACATGCATTAAAGAGAATATTGATTTCCATAAATGTATAAGAAACAATAGTTTCATTATTCATTACTCTTTTGTTTCTTTATCCAACCAAAAAAATTATAGGCATTACATTATTTACCAATTTAGTACAAAAATAGGATATCCATATCATAGGAACATTATACTATTTCATAACCTAGATAACACATTATCTAGTATATTAAGAGCAAAACCATTATCATAGTGGTAGAATTGATTATCACAAACCATAAACTAAGTTTTTCATTAATCTTATTTATCCTTTATTATGATTAATTCCACCACCACCCAAAGAAGATAAAGCATGATAAAATTATGATTTGACATAATAATATAGGAAAATAAATAAATCACATACGTTAAGTCATAAAAATTATTAACAAGAGAATTGAATAATAGTGCAGATCTCTGATCACTTCATTCATAATGAAATTAAATCTTTCTAAGGACATAAAACCATAACCTCCCAAAATAATAATAATAAAAATAATTGAAATGACAGATATCATACACTATAGCATGAAAGGAAGAATATGATGACAACTACACATATTGGGGATTAAAAATCATGAAAAAGAGGTCGATCTCACCTTGGATCACCAATGACCAAACTTTGGAATATAGGGATTAATCCTTGTTGAATGTATGCTTTAATACCATTGAAGATCACTTAGGGTTCCTAGGGTTCATAATATAATTTTGGAAAAAAGTGGGTTTATTGGGGGTTCATATATATATATATATATTCCAACTGTAAAATAGAATACCATAACACAACCTCCTCGATAATGCTGCAGAACTGGGTGAGACATGGGTTACTACAGGATACTGTAATGAAAAATGTCATACACTTAGAAGTCAAACCCTCATCCAAGGGAAAAAACCCTCTACACTATAGATTTTATAAACCCCAAGAATTATTACATAAGAACCAAATCTACCATTCCACAACTACTTTAATTTTGGACGCACACATCCAAACCACTACACTATAGTTGTAACCTCCACATCACAGCCTCTCAACTACAATGTAATGGGATATATCATATCCTAACTATATGTAGTATAAATTATCAATATTATAGTAGCTTTAAATTAATCATCCAAAGATTTAACACTATATTATGAACCTCCTTGTAGAAGCAACAATATTTACAACAAATCTTGAATATCTACATTGAATAAACCTATGCACTTGAAATTTAATATCTTGACTCCCATGATTCCTCATCAAGCCTCTTATGGGAACCTAAGACACCAAAAACACTAAAAGTGAAGGGATACCTAGATCATGTACCTTTGAATATTGATAATATAATATCAATCTCATAAATAATATTGATTATTGGTGGAATAGGTGTAACATGTCCTACTATGAAACACCCATTTTTTAGATTATTGTGATTCCACCCCACATAAAATGATATAAAAATGATTTGGATAAATCCTCAACTTGAATTTATGATGTGTAATTATTAACCTATAGTTATTTAATGTAATGAAAAAAATTGTTATAAAAAAATAAAATAATCCAGTGAAACATTTAATATCAATTTACATAAATATAAAATATCAATAATTTTAGGAGAACAAAACTCAATGAATTTTAGAACTAGTAATTGTTTCATCAAAGTAGTGTATTACTGGAATTCTTAAAAAACCAGTCTCAACTAAATCTTCTGAGAAAATATAACTACAAAATGTTGCGGATTTAGTTACCCAATACTAATAAGTTATGTTTAAGTGTTTTGTGTAATATTATTCTTCTTAATTTTTATAAATGGAAACCTGTAACCTGTAGGTAATGAAATTTTATCAAACAGTTATTTTTTTAATATTTTTATTGTGTTGAGTTTATAAAATCTATCTAAAATATTTTTTAACTCCCATTAAAATATTATTTTGGAGTTGGAGTCACTTACTATACTATATTATAGGTAAATTTTATTTTTGAGTAAATATCCATACTTTTCTATATCAAGATAGTTCACATTAACATATAATTAACTAATAAATATATCATTTCTTTGAGGACTATGATAAAACCCCATTAAATGGAACATTTTAAGCTTTTTCTTATAAGTTTGGAATAAATACTTTCATCTTTAAGATATATTAACTGAGGGGGAAAGGAAAATATTTTAGATGGATATGTGATGAAAATGAAATGCAAGGTTTTGATAATAAATCCCAAGGGGGGATTATTTATCTTATAGAAGATGTTTTTGTATATATTAAAAATAAATTTTATTGAGTGTAAGTACATATTTTATTTAATAAAAGAGTTGAATAATAATGTTTGGAAATGTTCTTAAAAAAATTAAAATTAGTTTTGAATTTTTTAAAGTTATGAAAGGTAGGTAATAGAATATACATTTAACACCAGAAATTTTATTTTCGCCTTTTGTTTTGGTTCATCATTTGGATCATGGTTTTAAGATCAGATTTTAGGTGTCACGGTTTTAAAATTTATAGGTGACCCTTTTTTATTTTTGACCCCATGATTATTCCTTAGATTCAAAATGTTTTGTGTAAAAAATTGATATTTTAGGCTTTACAATAGTTGTATCATGTTTGGATCATGGTTAAAAGAAACCATGTGTCCTAGAAAAAGAAACATGAAAGATTTAGGGATGTATATTGTTGGTTGTGCATGACCCACAAACAGTTAGGAAAATCATGTGGAAAGAATGTACATGGTTTGTACATTTTGGAATAAACCATATAGCAAGGTTGGTTCATGGTTTCCCAAGCCATGCAGCTAAACTTTTGAGTGTGTCCAAGAAGGGGCTCACGATTAGTGCTCTATTTGGGAAACCATATGGATTAACCATTCATACTGCGTGGTTCCTTAAAAATGTGAATTATCCATTCTACCATTTTCAGGATTTTAGCACCAGAACACCTCTTCTCTTCCTCTCCTTGTTCTTAATACCTATGTGAATATTTTCCCTTCTTCTCTAGGCCTCCCCAATTCTCCCTTGGTGTGTATCTAGTGTATTTCTTTGTTTTGGGATTATTTTCTTAGGGTAATCTCCTCCTATCTTGTTCATCTTCATTATTCTCCCATTTTTTTATGAGTTCTTCTTCTACCCTTGTTATGTAGATCTAGAGTTCATGTTTACCTTGGATTATGTTGGAGCTTTTTTAATGGTTTCTATCGGTTGTTATTTTCTCTTAGAACCTTTATAGAGTGGTTTCAGGTTGGTTTTGTTGAAGCACATGTTTTTTTTAACGGCAAAGCCTCCTTTATTAAATGCAAGAGAAAGAGGAAAGAAGAGAAAAGAAAACAGTACGGGAGAAAACAGGGAAACCCCAAAAAAATGACTATTTCTTTACCTTGTTGAAGCATATGTGATTTGAGGTAGGTTTCCCTTTATACGTGTGATTTAAATTCAAGAATCATTGGTTTCTTTATGTTCAAAGCTTCTTTGTATGTTAAATATTTATGTGTGATCATTTTAATAATTTTTTATCATAAATGACGCAGTTTTTATAATTGTTTTGATGTATGTTGATTTTTTATTACATGATGCACACAAAGTGTTTGATAAAATGCTATGTTGGAATTTATTAGTGATTTTTTTTTGTTTTTAATGAATGTATTGGAATTGTAAATTTACTTGTGAAATATAATATGGTGCAATGGATTTAGAAAATGTTTTTTAAATTTTTTAGAATTTAACGTCATGTGTGTGTGGTTATTTGAAAATTTTATGACATGTTATGATGATGTGCGACCCATTTGGATTTTTTTGAAAGAGGATTCATCATTCAAATGTGGTGTGAGTGCATACCTAGAATTTTTTGAAACGGTTTTGAAAGGTAAACTCATGAGTTTTTAACTTTTATGAATGGTTTATTTTGTTTTTTGAAAAAATGTTAGTTTTTATGAAATGTTATTGGGGCCTATTTGGAATCATTGTGAAAATGTGTTCTGTTGAAAATTATCCTCGGATAATCATCTTGCCTAATTTATGTTTATTATTATGGGAGGACCACACTGGGAGGCTCCTTTTGTTTGGATAGTTAAACATAAAAATATTGTTCCTTGTGGTGGCTCAGGGGATGATTTTTTGTGTGAGTTTCTTATATATGATATATGTGAATTTGATTGGATAGTGAGTTGGAATTTTCTGGTCACCTATTAATTATATTACTTTAAAATGGGGACATATAATAAATAATGGATTTTTAATTAATTGTTGTTGCAATAGATTAGTATTTTTCTATATCTAGTGTCTCATAGCAGGGGATTAGTTAGTTTGTTTTTTTTCTATGGGATAGTACCCCTCAATCATACTAGTTAAGGTATGATCAATCATGTGGGTGAAATTTAATGTCATATGGTTATGCTTGCATTCAGGATGATTCAAGATGTTTATTATGTTCTAGATTATTATACTAAACTCTTAAGTTCTCCAATGTTATTGGAAATTTGTTTTATGTGGTAGATGATTGAGATTATTATTATATTGATTACTCTTGCATGTATATTTATCGATTTCCATTATTATGTGATATTTTTTGTTAGTCTATTATATGATGTACTACTTTTTTAAATAAATGAGATGTTCCTAAAAAAGATTTTGGAAAATGTTTTAGAAATTTTTTGCACTTCCCTTCTCCTCTTTTTAATGAAAATATCTTCATACTCCTTGAGAATTTTATTATATGGTTCTTTTCAAGGAATGTAATTATAAATGGGAAAAAGGGAAATAGACATTATTTTGCTTTTATAGAGGAAAATGTTTGGAAAAAGACTAGTTTTATATATTTTCTTTAAAACCTAAATTTGATGTTTCTTAAATTTTATATTAAATACACTGGGAATATATATTTTTTAGGCACACTTACTGAGTATTCACATTCAAACCTATATTTATTTATTATTTTTAGCTTAAGGTATATGTTCTAGCTTGGTTTGGATCTTCATGGGAGATGGTTGGTTTTGGTATTGGGGAGTGACCCTTGGGGTCACATGGAGGCGTTGTGGTTGTCAGGTTTAGTTGTGTTTTTTTGTATAGTGTTGTTATATTTTTAGTTTTTTATATATGTTTTTCAATTACCAATATTGTATATATTTGGTAACATCTTCTTATTTTCTGTTGTTTATTTTATTTTATTTATTTATTTTTATTAGGATAAATAATTCCATTAGTTATCTTATTGATAAAATTGAATTTTTTTTCATGCCCATGAGGAATGAGAAAACATCTCGAGACCTACCATAGATCAACTTTGGTGATTGGTTTGGGGTCATCCCGGGTTGATTCATGAAAAAATTCTATTAGATAAGGATAGTTATTTAGATGGAATTTATTTCTGAGAATCATATTATTATTTTGGGTGTCACAGTAGATGTAGTAGGACTTTCAGATTTTGGGGTTTAGTTTTGGGAGAGTGTTTGGAGAACACTTTCTAGACCAAAGATTGAGATTACATGGGATGTCGAGTTTTATTTTTGTTTCTTTGATTCTTGTTGATTATGTGGTGCTTGGGATACAAAAAGCGAGTTTTTAAAATTCTCTCAGTGATCTCACAGGTCTTGGAATTCCATGTGGAGTTAGAGACATAGTCCTAGAATACATTCCATGATGTTGGAATGATTCTAATATGGATTATATCCATATGAAAAATTCACCCATTGCCACTAGTTTATCCTAGTTAGTTGTTTTGAGTATTCCTTTATTTTTATTTTTTTAAAACACTTATTTTATAATGGTGAAAACATGATTTATTGTGGCAATGGATTGGTTTTGGGAATATGTAAAATGAGTTTTTTGTTTTATTTGGATGAAATATTTGGAAAATGGATTTTTATAAAATTAATTTTGGGTGAAACAGGGATGCGATTATTGAGATTTTATATCTATAATTAAAACCTTTGGTTTATTGAATGTTTTTTCATGGAAAATTTAATTTAATGATAAAAAGAGTTTTGGAAACCTAATTTAAATGTGGAGTTATTGATGAAAATATTTTTTAATCAAGTGTAATTTTTATGGAATAAGAATTTTTGAGATGCTAAAAAAGGTTTTCAATAGGATGAAGTGGATTTTTGGATGGGATCAATGTGATTTTATTTTGAGAAAAATGAAATGGTTTATTGTGCATAGTTTGATTCTTTTTTATAATTTGGTTAGAATCCTTTGGAATGGGGCTTTGTGAAATTTAAAATAGAAATTCCTTTTTAGAAATGATCAGCCTTAGAGAAAAAGTGTTTTGTGGGATTTTTGAGAATATTTTTTAAAAATTGAAAAGGTAAGAAAATCAAGAAGGTGAAGACATGGAATGAATGTTATGTTTCAATAAAAGAAAGGATTTTTTTACTTTTTTGTATTCTCATTATTTATTACATGCATTGTTGTGTTGAAGGAAGTGCATGGTTGATGGCATGGGATAATGGGTTCCCATAATAACATGAGTTGATTATTTCCCATGGTGGTATGAGAATGTTCATGTGTGAGCCTCCATGTAATACCATTGGTGTGGGTAAAACATCCCCAGATTGTTTTATTTCCATATCTTTTTTAGGAGGAAAATTGTGATATTTTGATAACTAGAGTTTTTTGGGTGCATTTTATTATGACGTGGAAGTGTTTCTTATGAAATATTATGTGTTTGAGAATTATTTTTGATAAGTTGGTTTTTATTGGGTTTTTGTTTCTTTTGGTTTTTGTTTTCCGCCACAAATAATTATATGGATATTCAAGGTGTAACCATGGGTGGTTCACTATTAAAGACCATATAGTTGATCAAACAATAGAATATCACCTTGGGTTTTGAGAGCTAAATCCACCTATAGTTTATAGTTAAGCATATCCTTTTTTAATGGAGGAGTAGATGAGGAAAAAATGGAAGATACTTATCTTTACTTATTTTTCATGAGCCATTAAAGGTACATTTTTCTACATTTATTCTCATAGGTCTACCATAGAAGTAGTGTAAGTTAGTATCTCAAACCAATCCTTGGGAAGATATTACCTATGAGTTTATCAAGGCTTCATTCATCCAAAAATATTTTATGAGGTAGAGAAGGTGAGAAAGGGAATGGAAATATTATTTTTAATCAAGGTGATGGATTGGTGTTTTATTTATTTTGTTTTTTTGATCCAGTTTCTTACCTTCTAGAGTGATATGTGGATGATTCCATGAAGTCTTTATGTTTTGAGAATTAGATTCAACCTCAATTTAATTCGAAGGTGTGATATTTCAGTATGAACTTCTTTGATGACATGGTGAGGAAAGTTATTCATGGTGAAGTTACTTTAGTAAGATTTATTGAAGTAGGAAACCTTCCTCCAGTCCTTAAAATTAGTTATTGAATCTCCAGTAAGAAGATGGGGAAATGGTTTGAGGTTGTAGGTGATTTTCACGTAATTAAAGGACCTATAGATCATTCATCAAATTCATATAATCATAGGATCACTGTGTGCAATCCATGTGAAAGGTTAGATCATAATAATACATTGAATCCGAGTGATCTAAAGACCTGTTGTGCCTATGGAAACTTAGGTCACATGAAATAGTTCTGCTGGTGAATTTCTAGGAATCATCCTCGAGCCTGATCTACCCCTTCAAATGACACCCTATCCCAGTTATAGAATTAGGGTGTTGTTTTGTGACTATTTTTAAGTCCCTTTATATTATAATTGTTCTTTAGGTTGTAATGGTTGTGTCTAGCGGTTTTTTGTGATTTTGTATTGTTATTAAAATGTAAAAGTTGATGTTGTGGATCTCTTGAGAGAATCTATTTCGATGAAAGTGTGATTTTATTTTGGGAATTATGAAATTCTTACATCTCAATTGGAGGTGTGTTCTGTTGTATTTATTTGTTTTTGCAGCATCTCATATGGGGTGAAAAAGGATGAGGCATGTGCATATTCTAAATCCCCATCATAATAAAAGTTCCTTATTAGATGAAAGTGATTCTCATGGTGTGTCGTGTTTTTTATTCTACCTGGGATGATGTGTGGAATTTCGTGACACAAAGAGGAGGAGTCTTAATCAGGTATTATCAACTCTTTACTGTGAGGAAATAGATTTTTCAAGACAATGGGAATCCATCCATAGACCCTAGAGTGAAACTTTTTCATAGTCTAGAATCACAGTGGTGTGGGAGACTTTAGTCTAGTACTATATTTAGTCATGAAACAGGTACTATTTAAGATTATATGTTTTAGTTTCCTCATCTTGGAAGGTCCCATTTTTCTGTAAAAAGAATAAAGGATTTGTTCCTCATTATGGTCCTTGTGTGTTTAGTCTTGTGTGTTAGTTTTGGTTTTTATTTGTGCACATTTAGAGTAGGTTTCATCTTGGAGAGATAATGAGTCATGGGCTGGCTTATCATTTGGGATGGGGCCTCTATCATTAGGGTCCTCTCCCACCTCTTATGGGGAGGGGTTTTATCAGTGTGGGTGTTCCCATGTTGGTCAGTTCATAATGGAGGGGTGACCCACTATGAATCTTTTTGTTGTATTGTTCAGAGTTTTTAAGTGCTAGTTGGTTTCCAATGGTAGGGACCCCATTCAGATATCCTATTTTTATAATCCTGTTTAGTTTCTAATGTTATATTTTCAGTTGGTGATTTTAACTGTTGTTATTTTATTTTGTGTTCCTCTCTGTTCTGTTAAAAATTGGTCCTGTAGAGTATACCTAGCAGTTTCATCTATGGCTAGGTTGTGCGCATTTTAGTTTTAGTTTTATATTTTTACTGAAAATTCGATTGGTTTCTATAGTTTAATTTAAATAAGAGGTATGATTATCATTTGGTGTTGGTTGAGGTGTTCTTGGCTTGAGAGGTTGGATCATAATGTTTTAGGAATCCATTATCTTTGATGAATCTACTGGTTTTTTTGGCTTTTTGGGATAAAAAGTTAAAATAGTTGGGAGATTTTTCATACCCAAACTTTTAATTTTTTTTCATTATTCTGCTTCATCTTTAGGATATTGGTTTTTCTATTGAGTTATGGGTTTTCTGGTCTTAAAATTTGTTGGTGTTATTTTATTTTTATTTTTAATCCCATGTTAATTCTTTAGTTTCCATGTGTTTTTTGGTGAAAAATAGGGATTTTTTACTGAATAACATTTTTCGGAAGGTTTGTGCATGGTTTGAGAAAAATATATGGACTAGCCTAGGAAATTGGGTGGGCCTTGGGGATGTCACTAGTTAGGGGTTCCTGGAACACACATAATTTAGTAAACCATGAATAAGGCATGTATATGGTTATACCATTTTTGAGAGAACAATGTCTCACTTTTGGAACATTTTTTTCTAAATCGTATGACCAAACTGTGTGAGTGCCCTATTTTTTTATTAATGGGCACACAGTTGGAACACAATTTGTGAATACCTGTGGTCTAACCATGTATTGTGACCAGGCCATTTAAAATTTAAATGTTTCATTATACCCTTTCAGAATTTTTACCACAAAAAACCTCATATATTCCTATATTTTTTCCATAACCCAATGAGATCTTCTCCCTTCTTCTCCAAGACACTCATCTTCTCCCATGGTGTGGATCTTGTGGTTTCTTCATGTTTTGGGGAGATTTGTCAAGGAAATATCCTCATCTCTTATTCCACTTCATTCTTCTCCCATTTTCTCTTGAGTTATTCATCTCCCATGGTCATCTGGATATAGGGATATCATTTCCTTTGGTTTATATTTTTGGTTTTGTCTTATTTGGGGTTCTCTTGGTTTATCATTCCTCCTAGAACCTTCATGGAGTGGATTTAGGTTGGTGTTGTTGAAGCACATGTAATTTTAGGTAGGTTTATTTGTTCAATTTACCTTTCCATTAATTAATAATTGGACTCTTTCTTTTCACAACTTATTTATATGTTAATATTGATGTGTAATCTTTGGAATAATTATTTTATGTGAAATAAGGTGATTTTTATAATTGTTTTTTAGTATATGGATTAGTTTTGTTATGCGATGCACACCAATTGTTTTATAAAATTTCTGGTAGGATTTTGTAAGTTATTTGGGGGTTTAAAGGATGTATAGGATTCTCAAATGTATTTATGACATATATGATGGTGGATTTGATTTAGAAAATGAATTTCTAAATGGTTTATAGTTAAATGAGGGGTGTTTTGGTTCATTGAAAATGGTTTGACATGTGATGATGATGTGTGTCCCATTTGGCACTTTAAAAAAATGGTTTCAGCTTGAATATGTTATGTGAGTTCTTATATGTAATTTTTTAAAATGGATGGGAAATGAAACAAATGTGTGTTCGCACAATTTTGGAATGGTGGATTAGTTTTTTTAATGGTAGTAAATTTTAAAAAATGGTAATTTTTTTGAAGGGGGTTGATGCCGGTTTAGAATCTTTATGAAAATGTGTTGGATTGAAAACTCTCCTTGTATAATCACATTACCTTAGTAATGTTGATTGATATGAGAGGACCATGGTGAGACTTTTTTGCGTGTTTTGATATATTAAAGGCAAGATATTCTTCCGTGGGTGGCTCGAGGGTGATTTGCTTTGGGATTTCTTATATATGATATATGTGAAAGTGATTTGATTCTTTGATGGAATTGTTAGATCAACCCCACTTTACATTACTATTGACATGGTAACCTATCATAGTTTTCATATTTTGTGTGAATTATTGTAGTACTAGTTTAGTATTATGTTATGGCTAGTGGACCATAGAAGGTAATTTGTTTATTTTAATTTATTGATATGGGATATTTCCCCTTGGATAGACCAGGTAGGGTATGATCAAGCATGTGGGTGAATTTGATGTCATCGGGTGAGGAATACCTTCGAGATGAGTCAAGAGGAATAATATGTTATAGATTATTCCACTAGGCTCTTAGTTTCTCCTATGTTCTTGGTACTCAGTTATCTACAAAAGATGATTAATATTTTCAGTTGATTGATTACTATAATGTTATTATTTTTCCATTTCCCTTACTAATTGATCATTATTGTTTATCTTTTGTATGACGTACTCATTTTGAAAAATAATGAGTTGGTTTTTAAATATTATATAGAAAAACTTTTGGAAATGTTTTATACTTTTCTTCTCCCTTTTTTAATGATTACATATTTCCATTCATTTATAATTCTAATATATGTTTCTTTGGTAGGAACATGATTTTAAATGAAAAAATGTTAAGAAATGACATTAGGTTTTTAAGGTGGAAAATGTGTCGAGAATGATAATTTTATATACTGTATTCCAAACATGATGTTGAAATTTCTTTTATTTTAAAAGAAGTTCATTGGGAATAGATTTTTTGGGAACACCTACTGCGTTTTATTACACACATTGATAGTTCCTTCAAGTTCATTTCTTTTTGGGAAGGTTCCAAGTTTTTTTCAATCACCATGGGATATGGTTTGTTTTTTTATTGGGGAGTGACCCTCAAGGTCACATAAAGACTTTTGATTGTCATGTTTAATTAAAAGATTGTTTTATAGATTTTTTTTTATTTTTAGTTTTGTATAAATATTGTTCAATTAGGAATATGGTATTTATCTATGATGATATGTTAGTTTTTCACTATTTTTTAATTAATTTATATGTTTATATTAGGAGAAATGATTATCTTTGTTACTCTATAGACCCCCAAGAACTAGTTTCTAGACCAGGAGGATCGAGAATGCCTCTCGGGCCTTTCCATGGATCCGATCTGATGACTGGTTAGGGTCGACTAGGGTTGGTTTGTAAAAATATGCACATTAAATCTCCAAATAAATTTTAGATTTATTGTAGTGTTTTCACTATGATTCATAATATACTATTGGTGATACATAATATCTCATAGATCATGATTAATATCTCTCAGTAGAATTATAAATATAATGCATGAGATTAATCATGTGTCATCACAATGGTATGTATGAAAAAAAAATTATGAAGCATAAGAGTGACATGATGATTTCAATGTACATAAAATATCCCTCTATTAAATATTACACATTAAATTGTTGTTCGCAGGTGATGGGTATGATAAAATGTTAAGATACTTTACTATTATCTAGTGTTAAAACCCATACATTTTCTAGTAGATAATTTTATAATAAATTAAAATTTTATATTTTGGTGAGGGGATTATTTTGAGAACTAAGACATATATGGGGATTTAAGGTTTTTGAAAAATCAAAAAACGTTTTTTTGGACTAATTTGGTGTCTTGTTGAATTTCATAGGTGTTTTGGTTGATGTCAAAGAAATAGATATATGGTTATTCTATTGATGTTTTCTGGTAGTAGGATATTCATAGTGTAACGTGTAATTCCATCCAGGAATATCCATCTTGAGGTATGTTTCCATCAGTGAATAAGGTATCCTCTTTAATTTTGTTCATCTAATAATTTTTCATTGAATGAACTATGTTTATTCCATGAATGTGATGAGGTATAGGGGACAACCTCTACCTGGATTAGGATTCATGTTGTGGAGCCCCCATTCACATAGTGAACCATTAATTGTGCCTACATTTTATAGGGTCTTTATATTAATATCATTATTGGTCCTATATTGGAACCCCTCAGGTTCCCCTCAGTATTGGATGACCTAACAAAGGGGAAGGGCCATATTGGGCTCTCCTCCTCCCAATCATGGGTCCCCTAGGATCTAGGTGATTTTGGGATGTTTCAACGTGGATTTTATTTTTCAGATCCTTCCCTCTCTTACTTTGGTTCTATTTATTTGTTTCTCCTGAATCATTGGATTGTTTTATAATATTATTAAGAGGTGATTTCACTAGATCATAGTGAAATCCTCTCGCATGTTGGGGTTTTAGTGTTTGGTATGTGGGGGACATCCTTGGAGGAAGAAATAAAGTTGATGTTCAATATTTACCTTATAATATGTTTCCCAATAAACTTATATAGGTTTGGGGGAATTTGATGAAATTTTATATTTTATTGTTGTCATGTGTTATGGTTTTTCCATGGAATATGCCAGGAGTACGCCATAGACACTCCATGTGTGTTTGTTAAGAGTTGGATGTGATGAGGTCTCTTTGTGGGTTATCCAGTGATTATTACTAACCACTTTATTTTGTGAAATTGTTTTTTATTTTTTAATTAATTAAAAATAGATTATAATTATTTAATTGCAATTTTTTTGGTGTGGGATAGGGCCTCAGGATTATGGGAGGTGGGAGATTGGACTTGATAGAACTCATGTGATAGTTATTGAGATGTGATCAAAGATAATAAATCCAATTTTTGGTTTGTGGTCCCTCACAATTCCGTATGATATTAATTTTTTTATATTCATGTAATGTGATATATGTAGTGTCACAACTATGCAAAATATACCTTTTGATTATGTATTGTTTTAATTAGAATAAATTCCCTTGAATGAACTAAAAATTGTGGTTGGGGATACCATGGTATACTATGCACTGTCTTGGTGCCTTGGGGCCAATTGTTGATGACTTGATTATGAATAAATTCCATTTGATGGAAAAAAATTTGTGTGTGAAACAAAAATAGTTTAATTGGATTTAGTGTCTATAGCGTAGGAGGATCAGAAATATTATTTTATAGAAGGTTGTTATATTGGGAAGATTGGGTTGAGTATGCCATAGTGGACTTGGGAGATGGAATAAGTTCTTCAGGAACATTATTATGACCACACAGAGAGTGTTACCCATCCACTATGATGTGATTACCTAGTAAGTTAGACCATTGTGTGATTGATGGATAGGTTGTGTGTGTGGAATAACAAAGGTTTTTTGTAAAAGTGGTGGCTTATATGATGTGCCCCTTTCATGACCATGCATTTGATATTAGTGAAGCTATGGGATGATAACGATAATAGGGAGGGATGATACTCTCTAAAAAATCATGCTTTTCCCAATAGGTGAGAATTTGATAGAGGAACCCAGCTGATGTATATAAGAAATGATGAGATATAGGGTCCCTCTATAGATACACATATAAAATATTAAACCTCGAAAAAGGGTTATAGGTGATATGAGTAGTGATAATTCTAAGTGTTACCATAGAACCCAAACTGATTGTTTGGCCTATTATTTCCATAGTCACAATAGGTTTTCACATAAGAGGTCAACCATGAATAATGTGATATGTTCATGTAGAAGGTCAAATATGTAATGATGAGTTATATGAGATGATTTTTTTAGAAATACATATCCATAAAGATGTGTTGAGATACAAGGGATTCATTTGATATACTCTTTATATCCAATTTCTTGAGGATGATACTATGATAATGTTACTTCGAGTATTGGATATAGATACACCCAGAACATGTTGACGATTTCTGAGTAGAGAAGTCCTTTGATTTTATAAAATAAATTTCCAAGGTAGCGTACACCCTGGATTCTTATGATAGACTTCAGGAAGGGTACGTTCAGGTTCCATGTGAGGATTTCATGGTATATGTGAGCCACAACCCTATCACCATGAGCTGGATTTTTGGGATAACACTTACATAAGTTTCAATATGTATTTTTTCTAACAGGCTATTCACTATCTTCAGGTGATAGATTCCTAGAATGGGATAGAGAATACCATATCTCTAGGTGATGGATTATCAATTTGAAATCCCCTCATTTTCAAGGTACTATTTTCATGGAATGTTTGGAATGATTTTCAATTGAAGTTTTTTTTCAATTTATTTTGAGTGGGATGAAAACATCCAATCATTCTGTGTGGTAATATATGGAGCACCAAGAATGGAGATCAATATTTTTATTTCCTAAGATACATATAGTGATACTCCCATAGTTGGAGAATCAAACTAGTTAAGGAGGTTTGAACCGCATTTCAGTAGGGTCATGGATGTAATGAGAATGATAATTAGATGAAAATGGTGGGATTTCAGTTTCAGTGAGAATATGGTTCCAACTGTATATGGTTCATTAAATAATACATTATTTTTTATTTAGATTCTATTTTAGAAGGAGGTATAGCATAATAATATAGATTTAGGTATTCTTATATGATTCAATTGTGTTTTAGATCGATGGTGCACTGATTCTTTGGGTGAGATCATGAAATTTTTTTATAGTAATTGAGGATTGAATCATGGTATTACTTTTGAACTCATGTCTATAATTCAGTTTTGGTGTTTCAAAATCATTGGATGTCTTCAGAAGTAAATGCATAGGGTTTTGGTGAGGTGATAATATGTCAGTAGGTGAGGCCAAATTTCTGTGATAATTATTTGATAGAGAAGGTTTGACTGGACCTTTTTTATATAATTGGATACATTATATTGGAAACTATATTAGGTACAATGCATCAGGTGTGATTGATACATTTAATGGACCATCCATGTATTTTCTAGGAAAATTCAGTGTATAAAAGTCATGTAAAATATTGGTAGAGTATTATCCAATTTAGTTTGGAGTCAATAAATCCAATGGTTTCAGATTTTTAAATAAATTTCCATGTGAGTTCTTTAATAGAGAGTTATAACTAAAACTTTGAATGTCAAGGAACCACAAAATTAATGTATTTCCAATCAATTCCTAAGGAATGGATCATCATCAATAGAAATTGGCATGTGAGAAAAGTCTTATGGTAGGGAGTATCATAATACTATGGATAAATTTATTAATGATACCATGGAATCTCAAGATAGATAGAAATTGGTAAGTTTCACATTAGTGATTGGGTTATGGTCCTGAGTGGTAGAATTGGTTTTTGTTGAATAGCGGGACTTGTGTTTGGAGTAGAATATTAAGAGATCATTTAGTGTTAAAAAGTAAAATATAATGAATTGATTTAAAATTTATGATTAAATTAGGATGGTAATAATGGGAAAAGTAAATCTATGGGTTCTGAATTATTTGATGGTCTATTTTTAAGATGATCTATAACCCCATTCCTTTTCAGGGTTTTAAATTCAAGATTAATTTATGTTTTTGATTTGGTGTTGTGTTTTCATTGAGAAACAAGACACAAATAAGGATTTATAATGAATGGACATAGTAAAATGGTGTTTTGGATGTGTTTTCAAGCTCAATGGATCCAATATAGGTTTAGGGGATGTTGTATTAGTGGCTGGGTGGGAGGGAAACTAATCTTTTATAGTAGTAGGGGAAACATGGTGTGAAGGAGATTTTACTCCATGAATGAACTTCATGTGGGCCTTCAAAATTTATGAATGAGGGTAAAATTAGGAGGTTCATACTACCTAGGATACTTTTAAAAGTGAATAGGGTTCACATTGTCAATGTCACTATGTAGAGCGGATATCCTCTACCCAGAGTAGGATTCACTATGTAAACCTTCCATCCATACTATGAAACTGTGTTGGTGCCCTCCTTTTTTGGAGGACTTTTTTTTCATTTCACCAGGGGTCCTTTTTAGGAAGACAATTAAGATTCCCTCAATTTTAGTCAACTAAAAAATGGCGATAGAACTCATTTTCTATACTCTTACCACTCTTAGTTCCCCTAGATCACAGTGGTTTGGGATTATAAATCATATATATTTATGGCACGATCTCTCCCTCTATTCCATTGGGTCCCATTATTTGTTTCTCCCTAATTTTTGGTTCTTCAGCAATGGTTCCTGGAGGAATTTTCAATAATGATTGGTAAAATTTCTATACATACTGGGGATTTCATCTAAATATAATTGAAGATGTCCAGGGAGATGAAAACAAGAAATCATTTCTAACTCCCCGTCCTGAATCACCTAGTCCTAGACAATGTAGTACATGGCCTCATGAGTGACTCCCCTATGTAAGAGGTTTCCTACTTTTAGAGAGGGTCAAAATGTTGTATTTGGGGAGACTATACCCTTCTTATCAAAAAAGGATGGTATCAATAATATCACACCATAATAAATAATCAATTATATAATAATGACATGACACATATCTCAAATCATAAAGAATACTAATCCAAGGATCCCCAAAGTGGAATCTCACCGATGTTTGTTCTGGTTCCTCTTCTTTGTGTGAGTTATAGTTGTGTGTAGTTGTATAGATTTTTATGAATTGAATGGATCAAATTTATATTTTCAAAATAAGACATCATTAAATGTTAAAATTCAAAACACAGTGAATTTATTGAAAATTTATGACCGGGTTGGGGTGGGATTAATAGTTAAAAGGCTACTAAGTCGTCTCATTAATTATAAGTGCAATAGTAGAGTAGTTATAAAACCCATTCGTTATCTAAGTTTTAAACTCAAAATTAATTTTAATTTTTGATTTTTTGTGGTGTTTTAATTGAGAAAATATACCCTAATTATGATTTTGAGTGTATGTACATTTTTAAATGGTGAATATAGATGTGATTTCTTGCTCAACAGATTCCCTAGGGGTTTGGTGGATGTTGGAGTTCTGGATAAATGGATGGGTTATTGAAATCTTGTTATATTAGTACATTCATGAAGTGAAATATTTTTCATGGCAAGATGATCCTTCATTGTGGGACTTTAAAATTTGTTAATTGGGTAAAATGAGAAGGGTATTATTACCTAGAATATTTTATGAAGCAAATACGGTTAACACAATCAAAGAGTTTAGGTATGGGGGTTATAATTTACCCGAATAAGATTCACTACATAAAACTTATATCCACATTGTGAACTATTGTTGGTTTCTTCTTTCTCAAGGGTCTTATAGTAATCTCACCAGGGGTGATTTTTCTTTATGAACCTTAGGTTTTCATCAATTTTGGGAAAAAAGGGTTATTGTCCTAGTTTTTTTTCTCCTCCCATGCTTATTTCCCTTGGTTCCATTTCGATGGGGATGTTTCACCATAAATATTCATGGTAAGATCCATCCCTCTCTTCTTTGTTTCCCCTTATTTCCCTTCCAAATTTTTTGGTTCACCATCTAGGGTACCTAGGAAGAATTTTCACCAAAACATGGTAAAATTTTCAAAAATGACGAGGCTTTCAAGTAAACCATGTATGGGATGTATTAGGAGGTGGAAATCAAGGAATCATTAGAAAATACCCATCATGAATCACCAGATCGCAACTAGAGTGGTATATATACTAATGCATAACTCCCATATAAAAGAGGTTTCTAGCTTTTAATAAGTGTCTGAATGTCATATATTGGCAGATTATACCATCATTATCAAAAAAATACAAGTATAAATAATAACACAAAATAATAAACAAGAAATTATCTAAAAATTATATTACATATATCTCAACTCATATAGAATTATAACCCAAGGATCCCTAAAGAGGTTGGTCAAACACTAGTGTGAGAAAGATAGTAATATAAATAAAACACCACTTAATCAATTTAAAGTCCATTTCAGTACCAATTTAGATCAATATTATTTCTAACCAATCCCTATATCATTGGGCCATTTCCTTATCATGTATCCCTGATTAGGAAGTCCTCATGTACAATGAAATTCCCTTGGTGGGTATGAGTATAACATAGTAGGATATTATAAATACATCATTAATATGTCTGAACATGAAATAGTATGTATTTCATAGTAATAAATAAAAATTTATGAAATAATATATAATTATGTACTGATAAGGGATGCTCTATGAAAGTAACCACAAATCCCCAACACATACCTGCTTTGAATCCATGTCAAAAATTAGTTATAAAAAAAGTCATGAACTAAATTTGACCATAAGGTCACTACATGTATCCCATGACAGTAATAAGTAAAATGAGTATCAGGTCAGTCAACACAAGGCCACCATAACCCATCACTCTAATCGGATAAGGAAATAAGGCTTCTACCTTCAAAAAATACCTTAGGTCAGGCCTTAAGGCTATCATATCCCAACACCATGACTCATGTTTGGTCCCCAATGACTACCATTCCAAAATTTCACCTGATATACCAGATCACAAAAGATCATATTTCCCCCAACCTAGGTTAGGACACACAAGGCCATAATGCACTTTATTTTAACTCGATATTGTTATCATGTCACATGTAGCATCCGAACAAACTCCACCTCTAGGGAATACATGTAATGTTTTATTCACCTGTAACAATGGGAGCATACATTGAACCTCAATATATCATCTACCAAATATATAACATAGAAACATTTCATAACACATATAGTCAAAAGAAAGATATATTTAGTAATAAAATTATTATACAAAAACACACTTGTGACAAAAAATGAAACAAGGTCTCCGGAACCATGCTTTAAAACACATGTGACTATACATAAAACATGATCACATTGGTTATTCATGCACACACAAGTGATTAATCATGAAACCTGGTCTCATAACTATGCTTACAAACACACATGTGATCAAACTAAATCAAAATATAAATCATATAATTACATGATGACATAACATGATAAAAGATCATATACACAACCTTCACATAGTAAGGGAACTCCAACCTCAAGCATATCGATGTCAATTTCAAGTATTATAAAAAAAATCATCAGATGAACCATATTATCACTCAAAATGACATAATATTTAATCCCGAGAGTTCATATAACTAATCATAATAAAACATGTATGTGTGTAGAATGAGTTTCATGGAGAAATGAGACCATGGTTTTAGATATTTTAAAACACATAGTAAGGGAATTCCAACCTCAATCATATCGATGTCAATTTAAAGTATTATAAAAACTATCATCAAATGAACCATATTATCACTCCAAATGACATAATATTTAATCCTAGGAGTTCTTATAACTAATAATAATAAATCATGTATGTGTGTAGAATGAGTGTCATGGAGAAATGAAGATAGTGGTAAAACATACAATAAATAAACATTTAATACTAACAAAAATAACCATCATGTTTAGTTGAAATAAATTGAATCCTAGCTCTAGAACAATGAAAAAGGATAAAAATATTGTACCCATGAGTCTGGTTCTACAAATAAAATTAATATATCTCTTATGGTATGATCATTCAAAATGTTTAATAATGGAGAGTCAAGGAGAACGAATTACTCATGGTCAATACTTAAGCAAGTAAGTTCATCTAAATCCTTACCATAAAAATCATAAAATTACTCTCTAATTAATTCAATTTTAATGGAATAATAAAGAATATAATCTCCAATAGATTAATATATAGAAATAACTAATTAATATTCCATTAAAGAGACCTCATTTTAGATAAATGTGTTTCCCCTTTGAAACATATGAGATTTAAAAAATAAGACCATGGTTTTAGATATTTTAAAACACATATGACCACAACCATATCCTCCACCATAGCCTCTAAGATGGTAATGGTTTTCTTTAACACCTCATGCTACAAGACCATCCCTTATGAAATTGTTCCCAAACCCATTCCATTTCCCCTAACCATGGCTTCCACCACGGGTGTGGTGAGGTCTCTCATGTAATAGCCCATGGAATTAGTTATCTAGAAAAAAGGACATGGATATGCTTTGTTCATCTGATTCCCCCTTGACCTTTTTACATAAGAGCTCATTGGGGCCCACCATTTTTTGGACCATGGCCATGGTATTGCCCATTTTTTACCAAAACGTCTCGAGATCCTCCAAAAGATACACAAATCTCACAAAACATTCTCCAAGAATATATTGACCAAAACTATAAATAATAAAATGGAAAAATATTCTTTCAATAAGAGGAATAAATATTATCAAGATATACGATATCCTCCTTTAGTGATTATTGTCCTCAATAAATGTATCTACCAGTCCTCCTCAAACAACACTGGTCACTGAGATCGATCATCAGACTCATAATATTATGGTTCGTCCTCAGTTTTTCCATGATACTATAATATATGATCATTACATATCTTCATCCCCTTAAATAAATTCTCAATCTAGTGAATGATCCCCCTTAGGATCCCCATAAAAGACTTATCTAGTTATATCTCAATTCACTCAAAGTCTATCACAATTAAAGGATTGGGCATATACCTCTGATGTCATGAAATATAGAACACATCATGAATTCATTAATAACATGGAATAAGTTAAAATTTTAAAGAAATTACTCCAATATGTTTGGTAATATCAAACAATCCCAAAAATTATGGCACTATCCTCCCCTACCTCTGAAAATGATGGTTACCCAATCGAGTTGACACCCGCAAGAAAACCTGGTCACAAATAAAGAACTCCAAAGTTTATATCCCCAGGTTATCCTAATATTTATTCTTTATATATATGGTAACAAACCACTTATTAATCAATTTAACTCTCTCAGAGTTAAACAATATAAAACAAATCGTAATAAGTTCTACCTCACCCATATTTTGCCATCACGGTGTTTAGTATAATGATCGTACATAGAGAGAATCAAAGGTTTTATATGATGAGAAGCTAGGAAAGTGTTGTTATATATGAAATCTACCAATTATAAGTGCTCATCACTTTCTCCACTGAAATAAAGGATGTATGATCAGAATATATCCTATAATATTAGGATCATCATATCTAACTATCCATTGGTCAATAGATGTTACATCATACTCAACATCAATTGATTCCCAAAAACATTATCCAGGACATTCAAAATATATAATTTTACAACAAAATCCATGTATTATATGATTCTAGATGATAATCTATAATGTTTTAATATATTTAAAAATTATATATTTACCAACTAATCTTGAAATTGAGTTTCTTGGATTGGTAAGAATAATTCTATGTTCATAAATATAACAATTATTACCTAAATGGAGTCTTGATTCATTCGGGGTCCTAAGTTACACTATTTTAAATACTATCTCCACCTCAAACCACTTCAATATCAGATTGGAATGTATCTAATTTAAACCTTTTTGATGTTGATGCTCTAACATCATCCCATAAAAGGTAAGCCATTGTGAAACAAAACTGCTGATGTTTATCTTTATACTTAGCCATCAAAATTGACATAGGATTTATTGTTATAAATATTTCAATGCTATTTTCACTACCAAAATTGAATCATGAGAATATACCATTATCGGTTCCCTCAAGAAACATTAACTACAAACCTCTCATGATCATAGATCACATTGTTATTGTCTACTAACCATCTTGGTACAAAATCATTCCATTCCATGAATTTTAGCATCACCATGCACTCGAGGACTGACTGTTAGATCACATTCACATAGTATACTGAAGAATATGTGAACACTAAAGGTTATTATATCATCACACCATAGTCATATGACGCATCCATTATCCACTCTTTCATAAAATACAGCAGACACCATTTATCATATATTGATCGCTCTCCACGATTTTTTATCTCCATCATTATCCTACACAAAGTATCAACAATTATATTACTCTTTCCTATATCATAGTTTGTCTGGAAGTAAAATTTTGTTTAGATACTCCACCGAATGAATCTACCTCATGTTTAAAACCAAAATAGAGAATATATATTGGGGGATATTTTGGTCTATGTAAACAACAAACCACTCAAAAAAGAGTTTAAGTCTCTAATACAACAGAGTGTGAACAAAATACAGTAACTCTAAGTAATATTTCAGGTTATTTCACTCAGGGGTTCATATATGACATGAACCGAAATCTACTATCTGATCCCTCTACATCAAAAAAGCTCCCAAAACCACACTAGGGGAATCAAAATAAGCAACTTATCAAATCCCAAGCACTAGAAATGTTGGAACCGTGGTTATTATAAATCTTATCTTTGTCACTTGTAACATGACATTCTAAAGATATGTCCACTAAAAAAACACTCAATTGTATGTTTCTTTAGTCATAGGTACTGCTAAACAGGATAAGTCATTTATGGGTTGTCTATAGTATCTATCCGAGCCAAACTATTTCCAGATCTAAAAACAATTGATGGGGTTAAGCTTAAGTCATCCTAGTACCCACCTAAGAGATAAAATTATGAAGAAATAAACCACCATTAACCAAATGTGATACATTCATAGTATATAATAATTTCAATACACTCAATGTCAACTCGATAAAATCCCTAGGTTCCTAGCATGTTTTATGATTTCATAGAGTATATCAAAATATAATATGTGAAAGAAATGATTAAATAGTCAATAGATGGATTAAAAATCATGTTCATTAGATCCATGAATACTACTAGAGTATTTTCTAACCAAAGTGGCATGAAATGATTCTAATACTGTCCAAATATACTCTTGAATGCTATCATAGGAATATCCTACTCCCTAACAGAAATTAGGTGGTAGCATGAAATTATTTTAATCTTAGTGAACTACTATTCTCCTCATAATTGGTCAAAGAAGTCATTGATCCACAAAAAATGAATATTTATTCTTCCTGATTACATGGTTCATCATCATATTGACTACAAAATATCGAAGACTACCATTTTACTTCATTATAAACAACACTGAAGCACCCTATGGAGTTGTGATGGGCCTAATAAAACCTTTAACCTACAAATACAAGTGTTTTACATTGAGGCACTTTAACTCATATGATAAAAAATTATATGGTGGAATCGATATAGTTTCCTACCCTTTCATGAGTTCAATCTAAAATTCAATTCCCCTCATCAAAGGGAGACTTGAAATTTCATCCGATAGGGCATCCTAATTTTGGATCCCCACTAATGGAAAAGAAAGGGCTACTACCAGATCTACTACAAAAAAATCCTTCCACATGTGTTTTACTATGACTAATTTGAGCTAGGTTTGGTCCCATTTTTCATTCTCCAATATCCCAATCATCTTTCTGTACAAAATTCTCTCCCTTGGGTGTGGTAAAAGATGGTAATATCATACACAATTCAATGTGTTTTAAATAAAATTTCATCCAATCCATGTAGAACATCACATAAAATCTAGTAAGAGAAAGGATCATGAAATACTATATATTTCTATAGAAAATAAATACTAAGATAAATCCCAAAACAGATCTGAAGACGATCCACATTCTGCACCAAGGGTGTATCAAGAGATCATAACTAAGAAGAAAAATTTAATAGTACGTCAATCCCAAAAAATTCATAAATATAAGTTAACAGGGAACAAATGTATAAAATAGAACTATAGAAATAGTAGAGGTGATTGAGACCATACCTTGAAATATTAATGGTCCCTCTCTATTTTCAGGTGGAACCTTGTCCATCACATATAGTCATCCAGCCTCATCTCCACCAACCTATCGCTGATATGTATAAACTTTTTAATATATTGACATACGAGTGGTCTGAACCTACTGCTTAGGACCTTTTCTAGCCCCAAATCTCAATACTGAAATCTAAATCAAACCCCTATGAGACCTCATTAGTGAAACAATGAAGATGCCATATCTTGTTGCAACGATGAAACATAATTAGAGCCTTTGTGAAAAAATTATGATAACTCCCACTCTATTCAAAATTAAATTATTGATGATATCTTTATCCTACATATGTTGTTGAATAAACCCTACTCTTCTCTAGATGTATGATTCCTCTATGGGTTTTATCACATGACAACCTCTTAATACTAACAAAAATATGTGTTGGAATTCCGATGATGGATAAATGTAGAACCAAAATTCTATCCCTGAAAAAAAATTTCTCAATGAACCAGGAATTTTGAAACACCTCTATATATGTCTTCAAGTTGAATCACTTGACCTAATTCTTCAAATCTAATTGGTGAATTATCTCGAACAATCCCTCATTTTCCACCTAATTCCTAGCCAATGTAGGGGAAAAGTGTTGAAACTCCATAAAATGCATCAAGTAGGAAGACACCATCCTTAATGGGAAAATCATATATATTAACTCTATGACCTCTTTTTGTATTTTTCTCAATGGTTTCATGTCAGAGTAAGAAGAGTTTTCACATTAGAGAACATGGCATACATATTGAATAAATCATAATCTCATCAAAATAATGAATAAAAATGAGTGTAAGTAGACACCATTATGAAGTCCTATTAATGCTTAATGATATCCATAGCATAGTCTAAACTCAATGTACATATGAATAACTCTTTGAGGAAAAGGGCATTGACAGTCATCCAACTAATACATTCACATCTCCTAGCATGGTTCATAACACCCCACAACCTCAAGTCAGTTACTGTAGCCTAAAAGTATCCAACCTTACTCATCGATCCACATAGGTGTCTACTAGATCAATGATATTATAGAATAAATCAATATAATCTTCAATTTCTTGAGTTCTTTTGGTTAAATTTAATTAATGGGGTGGGGGGCATATTGGATCTGATATTCATTATCACAATTGAAAATTGTTTTGGAAAAATATCATCTTTTCACTGTCACTATGAAGTAGACTCATTAAAGAAGTGTCTTATCTATCTAAACTAATGGAGTGGATATAGGATAATTCTACTTCATAATTAGTGGTTGAAATAGAACATTATACCTAGAAATATCATCCTATCCTACTCTAGAAAGAAGTCATGTTATATGTATTACGGTGATTTTTTTTAAAATTTCCAATAAATATTCAGGAAGCATATAACAAGTTTCTTAAAAATTTATAAGGCACATGTGAGGTATTTATATAGAATCCTATCCTAAGAGGCACCCACTATAATATGGAACAACCCTCCTCTTAGTAATTGGGAATATCCATACCTGTATCTTACTCATAATCATATATATAAAAACAAGAATTCTAAAGTTCAAATAATCAATATCATCTAAACATATCAAAAAGGAAGGAAAAACTAGTACATTAGCTAAAAAATTGAACTTATCTAGGAATTTAATTAAAGAAATAAAATTAAACAATAAATATTAATTTAAAAATAAAATTTGATCCTATCTTTTTAGTCATGATACATGAACGCACAGAAATCACTAGGACTGAGTTGGAGTACTATATGGACTCATGCCTGCCTCCACCTACAAAAGAGGTTTCAAACTAGCAGCATGTTTCTTAGTTATATTATTGGGGAGAATATACCCTCAATAAAAAAATTAAACAATAAAACCATGACACTAATAATAGTTTCAACAACGGTACCTCAGAGGTATATCACACTTGTACCATCCAAGCACACATATAACCACTCTTCCGAAGTCCCACACAACTTATATCAGTTCTATATTTCCCCAAAACATAACTAAGAATAAGAAAAGTGTAAAAACGTATTTGATACAACTTTTTAATTTACTAGATAAATCATTATTTTTAATATAGATTTCCATTTCCCGTATTCATGCCCCCCACACAAGATGTTTCCAACTTGAAGCGAGGGTCCAAATGATGTCAGTGGAGTGGCAATATCCTCTTTAACAAATATTTAAGTATAAATAAAAAGATAACAGAATAAATAAATAATATTATAATAATGAAATTAAATGTATCAAAATTCAATAAAAATAATAAACTAATGACCCCCAATGGGGCAGGTCAAACAAGAGTTTGGGAAAGACAACTAAATAAATGAAACACACGACGACATCACTTTAGAGTCTATATCAGTAATACCTATGATCACCATTATCTATATCCTATATTCATAAAACGAGGGTATTTCCCATTCTTATACCCCTAATCACGACTTCTGCACACCAATCAAAATCCTCATGTAGGGTGTGAGTGTAAACCTAATACGATACCAATATGTATCCTTAAAAAGAGTTCACATGCATAAGAGTGTGTGCCCTGACACTAAATAAAAGTGGAATAAACAACATAAAATCATGTACCAAGTCTCCATGCTCTAACCAATAAAAGAAAAAACCCTATTCATAAAGGATTCTACTCATTTCTGGAACATAGTCCTAATAAAGGCCATGTACTAATATTGACTAAAATTTCAAAACATGTTTGCTATGATAGTCATAAGGAAAAAAGAATCATAGGTCAGAAAATACTAGGTTATCATTCCCTATCTCTATCATGGTCTTGGGAATAATGTCTCTGCATTCTAACACAAACTTGGGTCAGGCCACAAGTCCATCATATCCTAATATAGTGTGTCAGGTTAGGTACACAAAGACCATCATTCTCCATTGTTGCCTCACGAGTGAAATATCATAAGATAATAATTAACCTTGTTCTGAAAACCCAATTCCATGGTAACTCCATGAGTTTTTATGAATTATTATTTTACATACTAAATTTAATATCTTTTAAATGTTTTGATACATGCATTACCAATTTTAGTTTTCGTCACATGCGACACTAACATTTAAGAAACCATGATATATTATTAATACTATTATTTAAACATGTCTGTTAGATCCTGACCTTAAAAATAGTGACATAAATAGTAATAAATAGTTTTAAAATATTATGTATGTTGTTTTTATATAAATAAAAATCATTGATAAAAATTATATAATTATTAAAAAAGTATTATATGTTTCGCAAATCCTATTTTGCCAAAGAAATTACTGCATTTTGTGAATAAATAATTAATATAATTTTATCCACTTCTAAAAAATAAATTTTACAAATTAAACTTATTTTTTTAAAATAAAAATGTCTAAAATTTACTATATTGAATCATTAATAATTATATGAAAAGATAATTTATTCATGGAATAGTGAAAAATAATGTTTTTTATTTGGAATTTAAAATTCATTTGAAAAATTAAAAAATATCCAAATAATTTTAAGATGGATTAAAAGTAAAATTAGTTCAAATATATTTCTATTTATCTAATTTATTTCATTAGAATAAATTCTATGTTGAATTTTGAAATAAAAACTTTCTAATAATTTGAACATTTTATATTTCCAAATTGACATTATCATCGTATCCACTAGTTTAATTTTAAATTAAATTCTTATAATTGACATTATTTTTTTTTTCAAAATATAAAATTTAACAGTTAGTGTTAACCATAGAGGGATTCCTAAGTTACAAAATCAGATACAAAATTTGAAATTTGAAAACATAAACCCAAACCCGATGCATCGATCTTTGTGTCACCTACATCACTGGGTCACGTTGCCTACTAACCTCAATCATTAGTGTATAAACCTCCCAATAATTTACACTTCCTTTCTTAGTTCATTCAGATTTCCGAACTAATGTAGAGGCAGTAGAACCCTTCAACCAGAAAAAAATTACCATCGATGTTCACCATATTTTTCACATGTCTCAACTTTAGAACTCCATCCAGGCCCGCAAAAAACACCATAAGAGAACATATAGTCTACTAAACCACATCTATGAGATAAATGGAAATTCTATTCATACTAAACCATCACTAAACAAGAACAAATAAATCATATTCTTAGAGAAAAAAACCTTCAGGAATGACTTGGAAGAAGGAATGCAAAACAATGTCCATAATTTCAAAAAACATCACCATTATCACTGTTGTTTACAATTCTGAAAGACACCAATATTGAAGAGGAAGAGGTCTGGATCATCAAAAAAGGAGAAAATTAACTCAAATCATGAAATTAAAAATGATTTCCACATAATCCCACAACCCATAACCCCTTAGTCACAACTAATCCACATCTGAATATGAGAGGAGACACAGAACATAGGGCTAGAGAAATTATTTGAGTGGCAAAGGGCACCAGACCACCGACCGTCATACCAAAAAACCCAAAACACCATTGATTACCTACTATAGATCCGCATTGGAGAGGCATGGAGGAACCTAAGGTCAAAGTAGGGATGAATAAGCAAGGGGTGATAACTGAAAAAAACATCGTCATAACCATCAGAACTATAATACCCCAAGATTCCATGAATTTGTTTTAAATTAAAAGGGATTATTTTGATACCAGGCTCTAAGACGACAAGTAATTCTGAGGATTGGAGTTGCCAGAATATATTTTTGATCTTTTTTAAAGGTTTATTAAATAAATGTGCGAATGGGTTTTAATAACATTTAAACTAGTGCCCAAATAAAATATCTTAGGGCACTATTGATCTTAGAGTGTTGTTTTTTTCATATAAAGGGAGTAACATTGGCCGGCGCTAGAAAATAGTGGAAAGTATTTTTTTTCAAAAATAAAATAATTAAGTAACAATTATTTTATATTAAAATCTATATAACCCCAAAAGGGTAACTCGGATTGAGAATCATATAGTACTGTTGAGCTCGTGAGGGTGTGTTTCCTTTATGCAGAGCTTAACCTCAACCGACGCTGGTCAACGGTGAAAGATAGTTTTTGAATATTTTAAGAAAAAATAAAAATAAATAAACATTACTATTGTATTTTTGTTTTGAACATTCGAAATTTTTGTAGCGAAAAAGAATTGTAACGCAATGGAAGAGAAATGTTGTTTCATAAATGAAACTGCATAACATCACTACAAATCAATGGAAATAGAAAGGCATTTCCTCCATTAATGTTTTAATAGTGGGGTGAGTCATCGGAACAACAGGAGGAACACTCTAAATTAATGTAGAATCACCCTTGATGAATAATGAATGATGATCGCCAATGAAATTGAGCAGTCCCATCCTCTTGGAGAGATCCATCCCTCAATGGACAGATCACCTTCAACAACATATTCATCGTATGATTGATCTCCAACCAGGTAGGGTTTTAAATACTTTGTGAATTTTTTCCATATTCTCCCCCAATATACAAAGAATGGAGATCAACTCTCTAACAAATTGATCCACGTATGGATTTTCCTTGTGGGGTAGGGAAATATAATTACGGGTAGATATGAAGATTAAATTTTATTGATTTATAATTTATATGTCATGATCCCACTAGAATGAACAAATCCGAACCAACGCAAACACATGACAGTTGTTCATTTGGGAGTTCTTTGTGATCCAATCTTTCTCTCCCTCATCATTCTTTGTGGCCTAATGGATGGTTGCACATTGGCTGTAGAGGTACCAGGTAGAAGGGATGTGACACCAGGGATGGACCACAACATTAGGACACAGTGGAGGCACCCGGCCGTGGCACCTCGACAATGGTAGAAGGCCGGAGGCGACGTGTATGTAGAGCATCGCGGTGGCAACAGGAGAAACCGGTACAAAGGCTGGTGGCTGGTAGTATGAAGATGAGGCCACTCGACTGCATCGGATGTGAACGCGGTGTAGAGACGCTTTCCACAAACTATGGCGGTAGGCTGGACCAATGATAGTGTGATGAGTCACGCGGAAGGTCCAATCTGTGTCAGAGGACTAATGCTGGGGGGTGGTGTTTCTTGGGGTCTGTGTTTGGAAGAGTGTCCCACACTGGCAGGCCATGGAAACAGCTGACATGCTGTCCTGGACCACGTGCGAAGGAGGAGGCATACCTTAGTTGGCCACGTGTGGTATGATCCTGATGCCCTGCAGGCTTTCGGGCAGGGGGAAAACATGCCCACCCTGCAGGCTGGGCTAGTGCCATGAACTGGGATGCTAGGCGGCTCGGGCTAGGAAATAATTGGGCCACCTGTTGCGGGTTGGACTGGATGAAACTAGGTCTTTGGGTGACCCAGTAGGCTGGACCCATGACTGTACTAGGCTGGAACAAACCCCACTGGGTCGGATCGGGTCAGCCTAACTGTGTCGAGTCATGTAGGACCCCCATACCGGTTAGGTTGGGTCAGTCCAACCAGGTCAAATCGGGCTCGGATACAACCAACACCTGTTTTTTAAAATGGAAATATCTTTCAGACCGAGCATTTGATTTATGCGTCATTTGCGGAATTGGGACCCTTTCAATGAGATAGTACTTTTGGAAAACTCTAAGTGAGTTTTCATGGAAGAGGAGATGCAACCAGTGGCTTGAGGAGTAGATTATCCTAGAATCAAGTGTGCTATGAGTTGGAATCCTACGGCTGGATGTGATATAAAGGTTATGAAGAGCGAGCCTTAGTGATCCACTTGTCCAAAAGATGTGTGGGTCCTATGTGATCGAGATTAATAAGAGAAGAGTTTTTATTAGTGATCCAGTTGGCCCATAGACGATATGGTTTTTGTGATCTAGCTGTCCAAGGGAAGAGTGGGTCTTAGTGATTCAGCTTGCCTAGAGATAAGTGGGTCGTAGTGATCCCGATAGCCTAGAGACGAGCGTGTCTATGTGATCTTGCTGGACTAATAGTTGAGCATGTCAAAGTTATCTAGCTATCCCAAGAGACAAGTGGGTCTAAGTGATCTAGCTGGCCCAAAAGACGAGTGGGTTTTAGTGATCTAGCTGGCCCAAGAGACGAGTAGGTATTAGTGATCCAACATGCCCGAAGACGAGTGAGTCTAAGTGATCCAGTAGGCTCAGATATGAGTGGGTCTATGTGATCTAGCTAAACTAGGTGATGAGCAAGCCCATATAATGAATCTATACGTAGTACGAATGTTCATCATTATGATTGATAATTCTACTTCATATACTTTTAGTTATAACTGCTGTAAGGTGTTTTGTTTTGTGATTATGATTTGTGGTTTTCTTCATGGTTATGCTTTGTCGTCTTTCCAGTGTGTATTAGGGTCCCAACTATGTATTTTTTACTCACCCCTGCACGAGCCTCACCCGCACATGTCATGAATCGTTCATATGATTGATGATTTGACAGAGACCTTGGTGGTCTGGGACCAGGTGGTCCTCAGTGAGACGGGACAGACGAGCGAACTTCTATGGGTACCTGCAGCTACGTCCCCCAATCCTTTAGGTAGGGTTTTGAGGAGATGGACTGTGGTAGTTGTAATTTTTTTTGTGGTTTTGAGATTTTATTCTGGACCCTTTGTACTTTCACTTGTACTATAACCTTAGTAAGTATCTTAGTGATATGTATGGTTTACTTTGTGTTTACTCTGTACAGTTTGATCTTTGTAAGTGTGTACAGGTATAAAGGCAAATGCCTTCGCTTTTTTTAATATTCTTTTTCAGTGTTATTCTCTAGCCCCTATCCTATGGAAGGTGATCTTGGGGTAGTCATGATAGGTTCCCTAGAGGACGGGTCATTACAAAGTGGTATAAGATGGAGGTTTGTTCTAACAGAATAAATAAAAGTCTCTAAATGTTCTTGGGGAAACTTTTTTATGTGTTTCATGTTTAGATATTAGTCTACGGAGTCCTAGCGGCCGACATAGCCATACAATAGGACCCTATATTTTGTTTTCCGCCCTGGTACATGAAAACACTAGTTTCATGCATCATTTTGGGTTTTACCATGATCTTTTTGAGTCATAGTCAGCTCACCAGGTATAATCTATTAATCGTGGTTCATCTTGATATCTTTTAGGATGCCCCCCACGTAGATAACCAACCAAGATTCTAGTTTGTGACCATGGGGATGTTCCAAAGAGAAATGAGGCTTCATTATTGGAATAGTTTCTTGTTATGGCACCTGCAAGAGGTGTCCTGATGATACCACAACCCATTGATTAGCTATTATTACTAGTGTTACTGGTAGAGGATGCACATAGGCTCAATTCCTTATATGAGTTCCATTGACAGAGACCTCCCAGGTTTAGGGGAGGGATAGATCACCAGGTCTTTGAAGATTGGATGGAGGGGGTGACATGGGTTTTCCACTTAGTGAGGACACCACTTGACCAGATGGATGTTCTAGCAGTGATCTTTCTACAGGTTTTGGTGGGGAGATGGTGGATTTTGACCATCTAGACTGATGAAGAGGTGACCCTCACCCAGTCTTACTTTGAGTGAATTTTCTCAAAGTATTTACTCCCTGTGACTTTTGTCTTAGTGAATATACATGAGTTGGTTCACTTACAATATGGAAATATGACAGTGGCTGAGTACTATTTGTGGTTCAAAGACCACTCCTCTTACTCTATGGATATAGTGAGGGAACCTTTTTTAGGGCCCAAAAATTTGAACACGGACTCCGATGGGAGATCAAGGCATCAATGATTTCCCTCAGCATCCCTACGCAATATGAGGTTCTAGAGTGAGATCTAATGGTGGAGATATTCCTGGCTGAGTAGGCACTAATGATGGGAGCTACCACAAGGTGACAGGTGTCCAAGTCATCTATGGCGGGTAGCCGATAGTTGACATAGAGGTCCATAAAGGCCAGACCATTTGAAGGATGACCCCAGGACTCAGGGTTGGTGGTACGAGTCCATAAGTGTAGTGAGAGTCTGTAGAGGAGAATGGAATGCTACTCAGGCGGCAGGCAGAGACACATGGCTCATTATTTCCTGACAGCCGCACAGATGATCATCGGATGGTCGAATGACCACTATGGTTGTAGCCGAGGTTCGAGTGAGGTGGTCTGTAGGGATGTAGATGTGAAAGGGGAGTGAGCATAGTGGAAGGCGATTAATGGAGGTATGAGGTGCCACCAATGCCACCCCCAGGTGGTCCACCATAGGCTTCGAGAGCCTGTGTACTAGTGTGAGGCTAGCATCAGGTGATAGAGTCCTATAACCACAACACTGCATAGATGATTAGAGCTTTGATATGTGTCTTATCTACCTTAGTTTTATTTCTTGTATACATGGGTCCTAGTCACTCTTTCCATGCAACGAATCACGTTCGGATCCCAATGATTCTTATCAAGCTGTTGGACTGATTGTTTTGGTTAAATACTCTTACAGGAGGGGATTCGAAGATTACACATTGGTGGCGGTAGTGTGAGAAAACTCTTGGAGGCAAGCTCTTCAGCTATGATCTTCTAGTATTGGTGTCAAGGATATACAAATCTATCGTGGGTACAGACTGGTTATCGACAGTCAATTCTCAGATCCACTATTTAGGCACACTGTGGGGTGTTACCACAGAGGTGGGAACATGTATTCCTTAGTCAGCAATAAGGAAACAAAAGAATCACATGATGGAATCACATATAGGAGGGTGAATCTAATCACTCATTAGTTTGATAGCATGACGCTCAGTGGAGAGGATGAGACGAGTCCACAGTTTCCTGGATTGGTGGATGAGTACAAGGATGAATTTCTAGATAATGTTCTAAGACTATGTATTCATATATATGTAGACTTATTCCATGATATGTACCCTAGTATGTCACTTATATCTACCCATGCATATCGGATGGCTCCTATAGGGCTCTGAGAGCTGAGGGTATTGTTGGAGGACTTGTAGAGGAAGGTGTTCGTAATGCCTAATGTTTCACTGTGGGTAGGCCCAGTGTTATTCACCATGAAGGTAGAAAAAAGATTGATGATTTTCATAGATTTTTTTTCTAAACCTAGTGACTGTGAAGAACAAGTATCCTATACCGAGGATCGATGGCATCTTTGATTAGCTGAAGGGAGCAATTTGGTTCTCAAAGATAGACCTCAAACTAGGTTATCACCACCTTCGAGTGTGAGATGAGGAAATATCAAATATGGCTTTCAGATTTCTCTATAGCCACTACAAGTACATAGTGATGTTTTTTGGCATGACATATTCTGTAGTTGTGTTCAGGAGACTCGTTAACATGATATTCCAGCCATACCAAGTACGGTTTATAGTGGTATTTATTGATGAAATCTTAGTGTATTCATCATCAAAGTAGGAGAACATGATACAACTGAGGACAGATCTGGACACCCTCTAAGAGTACCATCTTTACAGTAAGATCTCGTAGTGAAATTTCATGATACGAATGGTAATCTTTATAGAACATTACATCTTAGAAGATGGAGTTGCAGTGGATCTAACTATGATTAAGGATGTTCTTGATTGGTAGCCACCCATGAGTATTACTAAGGTTCAGAGTTTCCTTGGGTTGGATGGGTACTATTAGAGGATTGTACCAAACTTCTCTAGAGTTGAATCACCAATGATGGACTTGATGAAGAATGGAAAACCCTTTCTTTCTATAGAAAGATTCCAGTAGAGCATTCAGCAGCTGAGGCAGAGCTTGATGAGTGATCTTATTTGAAGTTAGACAGAGAAGGGCACCGACTATGTTGTGTATAGTGACACTTCAATAACTGGGCTTGGTTGTCTCCTAATATAGGGGAAAACGGTGATTTCTTATGGCTCCTGACAGTTGTGACCACATGAGTAGAACTATGTTACTCATGAGCTTGAGTTGGCAATGATTCTCTTCACACTGAATATATGAAAAAAATACCATATGAGAGAACAATTCATTGTCTACTCTAACCATAAGGGTCTTCAGAATATCTTTTCTTAAAAGGACTGGCATATGAGACTACAACATTGGCAGGAGTTTCTACAATAATATGACTTCGAGATAGTTTATAATCCAGGGAAGGGGAATCTTTTGGTTGATGCTATCAACATTAGATCGAGTTCACAGCTTCTAATCGAGGTCTCAGAGTAGTTTCCATATTTTTGGATATCCTTTTTGGATAGATGTGAGACAAATTAACTTTAGTCTATAGTGGTTTCCCAACAACTCTTATCATGATTTAGGGAGGCACAACTCAAAGATTCCAGCAACGATACTACACGTGCCCAATGTCCATAGGTCATGCCCTTTTATGAAATTGTAATGGTGGGGAGCACACCATCATTTTCAAAGGACGCACCATAGTACCAATGGTGTTACAGGAGAAGGTGTTTATGGAGTTCCATACATCCCCTTAGTCGTTACATCTTGGTGTGGAAAAGGTGTACTAGGACCTCTAACCTTTGTACTGGTGGCAAAGGATGGAGAAGGTAGTAGCAGAGCTTGTCTCGAGATGCCTCACCTATCAAGAAGTGAAGGCTGAGGACTAGGTTCTAGTTGGTTTGAAACAACCCCTTGTGGTACCAGAGTGAAGGTGGGATGGAATGTCGATGAAATTCATGATAGTATTACCACATACGTCTTTGGGGAACGATACCATTTGGGAGATCGTAGACCAACTCACCAAGTCAGCCCACTTTCTACCCATTTTTTAGTAGGGTTCAGTAGAGATATTGGGATGCATCTACATTCAGGATATAGTTATAGTCCACTGAGTCACATTAATGATAGTATCAGATCATGATGCATTATTTACATCAGGGTTGTGGAAGGGATTGTAAGAGGTTTTTTAGACTCAACTGTGGTTGATCACATCCTTTCACCCAAAAAATGATGGTTAGACAGAGTAGACCATATAGACCTTAGAGGACATGCTTCGTTCTTACTGCCTTCATTTTGGTCACTGTTGGGAGGTCCACCTAACACTAGTGTAGTTTGCATACAACAATAGCTAGCACACCACCATCGATGTGACACCATTTGAACTACTATATGGATGACCATGAAGATCCCCATTATGCTAGACAGACCCAGGGGATTCAGCACTATTGGGTCCAGAGATGAAACATGATACCATTCAAAAGGTGCAGGTCATCTGAGAACGGATAAAGACTACACAGATCTGACATAAGCCCTATGATAATAGGCGATGAAGACCCTTGGAGTTTGAGGAGGGGGACCATGTATTCCTACAAGTCTCTCATGGATGAGTGATACATAGATTTTCCCGAGACATAAATTTATCACCAAGGATTATAGAACTATTCCTTATACTTTTTAGAGTGGGTAAGGTGGGGTACCACTTGGCTCTACCACAATAGTTAGAGAAGTTTCACGAAGTCTTCCACGTATATGAGTTGGAAGATATGTGCCTGACCCTTCTCACGTCATCGAACATGGGAACCTAAAGGGTGATGATGGGGAAACATTTATAGAGTACCCATTGGAGATTGAGGATCAACTAGATAGGGTCCCTCGTGGATGGTCTATTCCTCACCTGTGTGATTGTTGGAAGTACAAAAATCTATAGGAGAGAACGTGGGAGCAGGAGGCTCAAATTTTTGCTCAGTACCTAGATTTGTTTTAGTATCTCATGTTTTGACTTATGAGGACATAATACCATAAGGGGGGAGTAATGTAATACCCCAAAATTACATTATTTATTTAAATTCAAATAGATTATTTTGATACTAGGCTCTGAGAGGACACATAATTCTGAGGCCTAGAGTGGATGGAAAATATTTTTTTATCTTTTTTAATTCTTTTTTCAAATAAACCTATCAGTGGGTTTTTATAAATTTTTAACTGCTACCTAGATCAAAGACAAATGGGCACCATTGAAATCAATGTGTTAGTATTCACCAAAAAGGACCTTAAATTGGCTGATGCAGACCAATGGTGGAAAGTTGTTTTTGGAAATAAATAAAATAATTAAGTAACAAATATTTTATTTTTCAAATCCTTATAACATCAAAAAGGTCACATATATTGTAAATATGAGAGTACTATTGAGATCGTGGGGTATATTTCTCTTAGGAAGAGCTTAACTTCAACCAGTGTAGGTCGAGGGTTAAATTCAGTTTTCCGACTTTTTAAAAAAATTCAAATAAAATGAACGTGATTATTTTATTTATATTTTGATCTTTTGAAATTTTTGTAGAAAAACAGTGTTGTAACGCAATAAAACTGAAATGATGCTTCAGAAATAAAATAATGTAACGACACTAAAATGAAAGGGTAATGAAAATGAATTTACTCCTTTAATATTTTAACCAGGGGGTGCTTCATTGGTACATTTGTAGAAACACTATTAATATATGGGGGGTAGCCATTGACGAATGATGAACGATGATCCCTAATGACATTGAGAACTCCCCTCCTCTTTGAGAGATTCATTCATCGATGGAAGGATTTCCTTCAATGATGGATTCTTACTATGGTCAAACTTCAACCAGGTAGGGGTTTAAATTATTAGTGAATTGGGTTTCCCCTTTCTCCACCTCTAAACAATAAACATGAATCAAATCCTTAACAAGTTGACCCAAAGATGGTTATTCCTTGTGAGTTTGGGAAATATAATTTCAGGTTGATATCAGGATTAATTCTTAGTGAATTATTGTTTATACATTGTGATCCTGCAGACACAAAAACATCTTAACCAACACAAACAAATGATGGTTGTTCATTTGGTCTTTCTTTTTGATCACTTCTGTCTCTCTCTCCCCGTTCTTCGTGGTGTAACGGACGATGGTGCATCTACCCTAGCGGCACCAGGCGAGAGAGTTGCGGCCAGGTGGGCTGGGATATTAACAAGAGACTACAACACAAGGCCGCGACAATGTCACCTGAGCACAACACCCCAACCACAATGGTAGTAGGAGCCACTGAAATGGAGACCGTCAGTTGGTGGAAAGCAAACATGGCCACCCAGCCACATTAGAGGTGCATGAAGCCACCCAGCTACATCAGAGGCACAAATGGTATAGAGACGGGGACTACAAACCGAGTTAGTAGTTTGAACCTATGGGTCTATGAGACGGTCCATTGGGAATAATCCATGTTAGTTTTAGTGGAAGATGAGATTCGACTGATGGCTTGAGGATTAGATTCTGCTAGAATCAAGCTCGCTATGAGAAGAAATCCTATGACTAGTTGTGATGAGAATGTTATGAAGAGCAGGTCTTAGTGATCCAGATAGCCTAATGACAATGGGGTATTATATGATCAAACTATCCAAGAGAATAGAGGGTATTAGTTATCTAGTTGGCCCAAAGACGATTGAGTTTTAGTGATCTAGTTTTCCAAAAGATGAGAATGTTTTAGTGATCTAGCTGGGCCAGAGATGAGTGGGTATTATTGATCCAGCTGGCCCAGAGACGATTGGGTTTATGTGATCCAGCAAGAATAGGTGATGAGTGGGCCTATATGATGAATCCCTCAGTATTACAATTGTTCAACGTTATTTGTAATAATTCCACTTCCAATTCATTGAGTTATATATGGTGTGATATTTTGTTTGTGACCATGATTTGTGGTTTTTCTTCATGGTTATGATTTGGGGAATTTCGTTTGTGTATTGGGATTTATATTGAGTATTCTGTTAATCCCCCATGTACGGGCTCACCCACACGTGTTGTGTCTCTTGTAGGTGATAAATACAACGACAGAGACCTTGGTGTTCCAAGACCAGGTGGTGCTCTATGAGACAGAACATGCATGCATACTTCTATGGCTACATGAAGCTACCTCCACCTACCCTTCAGGTAGGGTCTCAAGTGGATTGATTGTGGAAATTTTAATTTCTTTTGTGGTTTTGGGATTTTATTCTGGACCCTATGTAATTTTAATTATACTATATTCTCAGTAGTTGTCTCAAAGACAATTTCATTTTACATTGTGTTTATTTTACACAATTTCATCTTTGTTCTTGTGTATAGGTTTAAACTCAAATGAAATCCCTTTTTAGAATATGCCTTTTGGTGCTAGTATTCAACCCCTGGCATGTGAAAGGTGGTCTTGGGGTAGTCACGACAGGTGACCTAGGGGATGAGTTGTGAAAAAAACATCGCATTATAGATTTCACCAAGAAGAATGCCATCAATTGTATGAGGATAGAGACAAACAAAGAGGTAAAGCAGTAGAGTATATAGAGGGAAGAGATGAATGGGGAGGGGGAAGGAACAAGCGATCCTCCCCCCTTCTGCTCATTGCCGAGGGGAACCCTAGGGTAATAGGGAGAAATTTTATTCCCATTCTCTGAGATGAATTTGGAAAAAAGGATTCCATATTTTTAATCAAAATAATTTATATTTTATAATAAGTCCTCATTAATTGCGAACCATAATTAATAGCTGTAATAATAAAAATTATTTTCCATTATCAAGTTAAAAATGGGTTTACCATTGGATTAAAATAAAAAGGCAATGGATCTAATTACCAAAAAAGTGTTAAAAAATCCACTTCATTGACATATTTTAACTTTATATATTTTATTATCAATGATATACCATTTTAGTCTATGTTTCATTAACGAAATGTGGTTACCCCATTTTATTTTCAATAATTACAGGTCTTCCACTCACCTCATTAATAAAGGTGGAAAACTCTCCTCTCATATTTATAAATACAAAAACCATTTATTTGGAAAATAACTTCCAAATTAACTTTTTTAATTCGTTAAAATCATCCTAAAAGACTTATTTTAGTTATAAATACAACCCAGAAATTATTTTACTTCAAATAAAAATATGTTTTTTGAAGAAGTATTAACATCCCTAACTGAGAATTTTTTTATGTCTTCATACAACTACTCAAATTATTATTAAACCATTATTATAAAATAAAACAAGTGTATCTTATATACTAAGATGTTTTTATGTAAATTAAATGACAAAAAACTATCTTCTCCTCTTTCTTTTGGGAAACAAAACTGTTGATCATGTGTACAGTGTATTTCTGCCTCACGAATTGATGTAATTAATTTTCAATCACCACATATCATTGATGGAAATAATAATGGATTTATTATTTATATATTATTTTTATAATATTATTATTTTTATAGAATCATTATATAACATATTAATTCTTATGTTTTATTCCATAGGAATATGATAACATTGTTCGTGTGTACTGTGAACTACCACCTCACGAAGTGATGTGATTATTTCATTACATTCCCATTACATGGAAGTAAATGAGAACATGATTAAATAAAAAAATATGACATATATGATATAAAAATTATTCAATAATGGTAATATATTATTTTCATTTATTTCTCTTCATCTATTATGGAAACCAAAATAATATTCCTACGTATGTATGACCTACCATCTCAATAAACATTGTAGTTCACTTTCTATATCTAACATTTACGAATTAAAATAAATAAATATATAATAAATATATATTATATTTATATCACATTTAAAATTGAAATTATTTTTAAAACATGATTAATTTTGGAGTATTGAAAATAAAAAATCAAATCAAATTTGAAAAATGAAGGAGTTATTACACGAAAAATTATTTTAATAAGAAATTGTTAACAAAATTGTAATAAAAAGGTTTAAGTATGATATATACGATATGATATATATGAGTATGGTATATTAATATACATATAATAAGCTGGTATTTATTATATAGGAGGTTAAAACATTAATGAAGGATGATGTGACTAATGGACATGGATTTCCGCCTCACTATTATTTTATACAAGACACATGTAATATCCACCTTGTGTTACCTTTATGTAGTGTATATTATACCCATGAATTTATGTTATGATTTTTAACCATAAAATATATATATTTAAAAATTCATTTTAGGATCTAAATTTCATGGGGATTATAGTTTATAGGTTGATAAAGTAGTAGAATATTTTTTGTCTCTATATTCTTTCTTTGAGGCATATGTCATGTTATATACCTATCTTATTTTATGAGGATTATATAGAGACACAATGACATGTAATATCAAAAAATTAATTATTATCATGATATTTTATATTTTATTAAATGTAATAATTTTACAAGGCTTGCAATTTAATGTTACTAAATTGGTAATGGTTTTATTGTACAATATCATTGTTTATTGATATTGTTTTTTATGCATTAGATTTTGATATATTATGTAACATCTCCCATGAAATTAATTAATTTTATTCTTCTATATTTATTTCAGTATAATAAAATTTTCCCTTAACTTTCCTCTATTTATGAACTCATAATTGAAAAAATTTCTTTAATGTAAACTAACTTTATATCAATCTTTGCTTGAAAACCCAATTTTCATCTGAAATCAATGTTTTCTAAACATATTTTAAAAAATGATTAAAACATTTATAGTATATATTTTAAAAAAAATTATATTTACAAAAATTAAAGTTAGAAAGGATATTTTTCTTAATAAATGTTTTAAATCATCCTTAATAATCTTTTATATGATTTGAATGTTATTTTCAAAGAAAATGATTTTGAAAATTATTTTTTGACTTAATTATTTTTTGAAAATTAGAATGGATATTTTACTTATGAAATGTTTTTAAAGTTCATTTAAGATTAATTTATAATATTAAAATGATATTCTTAATGAAACATATTTCTAAAATATGTTATGTGTTTTGAGTTTTATAAAAAGTTATTTTTAGAGGATTGTTATTTTCCTCAAAAAATGTTCTAAGTAATCATTAAAAAATATTTTAATATCTATGATGAAATACTTTAATGATAATTTTACTTTATTGGGGATATTAACTAAGGATATTATTCTTATTCATTCTTGGTATGGTATATGTTTTCTATGAAAAAATGTTAATAAAACCTTCTTATTTTTCCATGGGTTATACCATGATGATAATTGATTCTTTTTAAAAAGGTTATGCTATGTTGAAATGATGATATTATTCTGATACTTATTCATTTTCCATAGTTTATTATATAAGAAAATTTTTGGAAACCCATTTCTTTACTTTGGGTTTGATATGATAAATGTTTTATGATCTTATAGAACACGTATGCATGATTTCTATTACGCGATGGGTGGGACATATATCTCTCTCCAATGAATTATGTAATGATTGATATGTCATGAGATAAAAATAACTATAATTAGGAGTGAAATGTATATTTTTAGAATACATATCCATTATGATAGTCTTTTTATTGAACTTATAATTCTACGATGGTTTGTGATGTAAACCCACTCCACTGTGATAGAATTGGTAAGGAGACTTAAAATACTGAAGAATTTATTTTTTATGCTTACATGTATGAAAATAATCTATGACTTATATAAATGTTATTTTCTCATGGTTCATGTTATTTAATTTCATTAATATTCATATCTTATAAAACACCATGATTTATTCCATGAATCAATATTATGATCTATGATATGTATGGTACAGCTTTCAAGTGATATTATCTTTTTTTTATACTCTTATTATCATGATATGTTGATATCTCTCTTGTTTACTGTTACTGGGAATCTAGGATCACCTTTTCTTATGATTACATTCCATAGGCAATGATGAATGAAAATATATATAATATATCTATGAAGGGTTATCGTTAATAATAACATATTGGGAGATGATGTAGATCACTTATGGACAAGTTGTTTATGTGTCCATGTTTTTTAGAATAAATTATACCATTATGTTTATAAGGCACGTGTTTGTGTAATGTGATGAATAGTCATATAAAAGGATCTAATTACTATAAATGATATGTTCTGGGTATCTATATTTGGTATCATAGAAAAGGTTTAGTTAACATTTTGAGACTATGATGTTAAAACAATTGAGTGATTCCTATGGATATGTGTATGAATATGTTTTGGGATATGTCTAAGGATATTTATAAGGATGATTAAAAGTATAGGAAAATGATTTGTATTTTCTGTTAAATGATATAGTGATTGGTTTCCATGATATTTCACACTTATGTGGATACTACAATAGGATGTGTCTCTGACACAGAGTTGCCTTGGGATAATAACTCTAAAAATGATGAATTCTGTTATTCCCAACAATCCCCTAGTGCACAATAATGGTCCTTAATGGACAACTACTTTGACACTCCCATGGGATATTATTTTGAAATTCAAAAACTTTTTATGAACCACCATGACAGACATGAATTTATTATGGCCATAAATAACCTAGGTTGAATCTATGGTGTAATATACTGAAAAGAAGTTTTCATTATTCAATCATTATATAAGTGTTTTTCATGATTATCTGGTTATCCACATTGATTAGAGTTTCTGACACTATAATTTTTGGTTTCATTTAATAAATGGAACTATAAAGAATTATTTTAAAACTAAATCATATATATAATTTGGTGACTATGAGAAACCAAGATGGATGATGACTAGAGGGAATGATATGGTGATTATTCATAATCAGTTATCATGATATATGATTGAAAACTTAAAAATTAATGATATTTATAAAACATAATATAAGAGGAATGTAGGATTTTATAATTTTTTATGCGGTAATAAATATAGATAAAATAATTTTCATCTTTCTAAATGTCAATATGTTGTTGATAAGAACCTGGAAGAACATCCCAAATAAAGGGAAATATGTTTTATTTGTGTAAAATAAGGTTATATAGTGATGAATTATTGATAAGTTTAATGTATTATGTATGTGGAACATGAGAATTAACCATGTCAATAACCTAATGAAAGACTTAACTTATTGACCAAGGAAGGACCCATTCCAGGCAAATTATTGATGTAGAAGGATTAAAGTATTTATAAATTAGGATTCATGGATTATGTTGTAGAAATATTTTTACCCATGGTATGTGGGTTTTAATAATAATGAAACAATTAAGGATTATTTTAATTTTGGAAAAATATAAGTCTAGAGGTATGATTACCAAAAATTTATGGCTACCTTCATGAGATTATGAGATTAATGTTGATCATAATTTCAAATGTATTTAAACCCCTTTTGGGAATTAATGTGATAAGAGTTTATCAATATTAAAAATATTTTAAGAGAAATTTATGGCAATAAAACACTTTGGTTTTGTATATATATTAGTGAAAAAGTTATTTAAAAATAATTTACTTTACACTTTTTAGACATACTGTTAAAGGTATTGATATCCATTAGGGTTTATCTTATTTTTTATGTTGAGGAAGTTATGGGTTTAATTGGATCACCTTATTAATTTAAACACTGAACTACTATCAGATAATATTTATCACTAGATACTCTTGATAAAATATACATTACAGAAGTGATATGGTTGTATGGAGTACGATATTCAATTTCATTAGATCATGGTATGGAGTTTAGCTTAATGTTACAGGGAAGTCATCATAATGATCTTGATATAGAGTTCAACTTCTGCATTTTGTGTCATCTTAAAATAGATGGTCAGTCTAAGAGAAAAATTAAAATCCTAGAGTATATTTTAAAACGGTTTTCTATGGATTCAAATTTTTTTGGGATCAATAAATTCTTATAGTTTAGTTTTTCTATAATAATATGTTTTACTTCATCATTTAAGTGGGTCCTTATGAATCCATTTATGGAATGTGGTGTAAAAATCCAATATACTAGAATGATGTTTTAGAAGAAATATATTGGGACATGAGATAGTAATGAAATTTAGACAAGGTTATATCCATTCAAAAAAGCCTAATGTTATCACAAGGTCTATAGAAATGTTATGTTTCTAATCATCGATGTGATCTGAAATTTAATGTTGGTGAGAAATTGATTCAATGAATTTATACATGGAATAAATAAGGGAAACCTACTATCTATGTATATCATCCCGTTGAAATTATTTATTGTATGGAACCTATATCTTATCTCCTTGTTTTCGGCCAAATTATCTAGTGTTCAGGATGTGTTCTATGTATCACTCCCAATAAATTACATACAAGATACATTACATGCATTGAACTAGATTGATGATAATATTTCATATAGGAAACAATTGGTGGAGATTATAGATCAAATATATAATGTTCTATGAAATAATATTACTCGCGTATTTAATGTCTTTTGGGATAACCACCAGTTTGAAGAAGCTATGTGGGAACCTGAAGAAATTTTGAGGTAGTGTATCCTTATTTGTTTTTTATTGGAGTGATGTATTTCAATGGAGATATTAATTTTATGTGTGCTACAATGTAACACCCTTTTTTTATGAATTATTTTTTCTATGTAAATTAAATTTCATTTATAGCTTTTATTACACACAACATTGAGTATAGCTTACGTTACACACGACAATGAGTTTTAAAAAACTTTGTTATATTATAAATATTATTATTTATTCTAGACCAATATAATATATCCATTAAAACTAGTGATATAAATTTAAATAGATAGTTTTTAATTATTAATTATAATGTTTTTATATAAAAAATTTGATAAAAAGTACTTTGTTTATAGAAATTTCCTTATATGATTTTAAAATAATATTTTATAAACAAAATGCTTTTAATTAATTTTATGAAAAATAAATAAAACTAATTTTTCCAATTTTATAAAATTCATTTTAAAAAGTAATATTTATTTTCCAAATATAAATGTCCAAATTATCTTGTACTGAGTTTTTGATAATTTTCTGAAAATAGAATATTTTCATAAAATATTAAAATATATTGGTTCTTGTTAATATTTTTTTTCTAATTTATAACTTTTGAAAAAAAATTATTTCAATATGGTTTAAAATTTCAAATTTCTTCATATTTATATCTATTTATGAAATTTAGTTCAGTTTAATCTATTTAATATTGAATTTATACAAAAAAATTTTAAACATTTGACATTTTCTTTATAAAAATACTCTATCTAGTAAAATATTCAAGTTTAATTTTTAATTAAATTATAAAACATAAATTTATAGAGTTTAGAAAAAATGGATTCTATATTTGGATTCAAATTCTCATTCATACAACATAATTTGGCCAATTCATGGGTTACCACAATTTAATATTCATACAAAATACATAGATATATATTTTCATTCATCATTGATAACTATTATAATTGTTAAATTAAAATAAATAATACAACCTAAGATATAAAATTATTTATCACCCATATAACTCAAAATATTTTGGTATGTAAAATAAAAGAATTATCCCCCTTTGTTCCCATATATAATTAATAAACCTCCATAACTAATTTTTTCTATAATATATTATCAATTTTGATTTTAATTGGTTACTTTCATTGAGATCACTTTAACACCTTACAAGTTAAGATGTTGAAAATGAATCATCTAACAAATTATATAATAAGTAGTGTTGTTATTAATTATATATTGATAATATAATACATTAACAATAATTACCCCTTAATCCTTTGACAACACAATCACTATTTAAATTATTGTTGAAATAGATTTCCATTATCCATGTGAAAATATTTAATCAAATCATTTACATATTTTTATTGGTTGATAGATTTTCATAAGTGATATTTATTAACAATCATGACTAGAAAAAATTTATTTTCATTGATCATAGATGTTGTATGGTCATATTTTACTAATTTAGTGAACTCGTTGAATATTTATTCTTAAATACACTAAATACGATTTAATCAAAATGTACCGACCCATTCAAAAAATCTGGCTATAATTTTTCTCAAATAAGTTTGGTTTAAATTATATTCATTTAAATTATATATTGAATAATAGAATATGAATCATTAAAAAGAATGGTGTTTTTGATTTTATTGATATATTTAATGACTTTTTAAACTAATATACCTTTTTCGTTGTTATTAATGTGAAAAACATGATCTGTTTATTTAGTAAAATCATATCCCAAAAATATCTAATGTCACTCAATTTCATATATTTATACAACATTTTTTATATAAAATGTAATAAATTCTTAATTAACACTTTTCATTTCATATTCAATCCCATTATTTCAATAAGAAATTTTTTATGATAATATTTATATTAGTTATCCTTGTAAAATGTTAATTGATATCATTCCTCTCAATTTAGATAGGTAAATAATCAATTTATATAAAGAATATTTATTCCTTTAATGTATGATAAAATATATTTAGGTAAAAAAAGATAGTAAATTTTTTTTTGTAAAATTTTTGTCCTTATTATTTTATCAATTACTTCTTTATCACTGATAATATTATCTTTGCCTATCATAACATATAATTTTAATTATTATTTTTGTTTATAAACTATAATGTCTCTCATTTTATCACCCTTTTGTAAATCAAACTAAAAAATAAAAATCATTTACTAATTGAATATCTAGAGAATAGTACTTTCCAGTAAACCCAATAGAATTTTATTTACTATATAATTATGTATTGAGTTTATTTTCATTAATTGGGAAATATCAACTTTCAACTATCTTATGTGGAATTTTTTGAAACATTTATATGGTTTTCTTTAGTAGTAGTACCTAATATAAGTATATTTATCACTATTAGAATTTAATTTCCCCTAACTAACTTATTAATTTAATATATTAAAAATTAGTGTGATCGTGTATTAGTAATTAATTAATTAATTATTATTTTAAAATATATGATAAATAACTTCCCAATTATTTGAGATCACCAATACCTAATTATATGTGAAAATGGTAAATAATATATTTTATTCATAAAAATATATGATATCCCCTTGAATATTGTCGTGAACCTTTCCATGACACTTATTATTTAGTTTCATGAATGAACAACTCATTTTTTATAATGTTTCCTCACAACTGACTATTGATAAAATTTCTCAAGCATCATAATATACTATTTAACCCTTTTTTGAGAATTATATTTCATTTTCAGATCACAAGATGTGTAATGTCATTACATATATAATTTTAATTTTACAATTATTTGAAATGAGGAAATACTAAACATGTATTATTTAAATATTTAAAAATATAATTATAATTGTACCAATGTAATAAATAAAAAATATATAAACTTTTGTACTATAAAATAATTCTGATGAATTACTCCCCAACTTCACTAGCCACTAAAACAATTATTCTTATATCATTGTCTTATAATTTTATGTTTTATAGATAAATTTAACTTTATGTAAATCCCTATGTATGTATAAAAAATATTATTTTCTCATTAAAATATCTATGAAATCCAAAAAAGGTTATAATTACATGGGTGAATTTAGATTCATTGGACTATTATATAGGTTCCATAATCAATTACAAACCTCCTTTATGATAATAAAATAATATACATAACCATGAATTTAATAAATATTAATAATTATTCATCCAACCTTCAATACCATATATCCATTAGTTTATTTATTTATTCATGTTTCATATTTGAAATAATGGCATGACTAGATTGATAAAAAATATATTGTAATAATAATTTTGTCTCCATATATCAATATAGAAAAAATTAATTTCCATATGGTTTATGTCTCAAACCATATATTTCACAATTACTATTATTTCATGTGTACCATCACTCCCAAAATATATAGTACAATTAAACTTTTCTTAGATAGTTTACAGAGGAAATTTTTAATCATCATAATGGAATAAAAGTCATTATTAGGGTTCTATTTTCCATTATAATCACTTTATTTGAGAGAAACATATATCATGATTTATGTAACAATTATTCCATTTTTCAACCAACTTATTTTATATGATACCATTTTACTATACAATTAGTATTCTTTGTTATAAGATTGTGATCATCAACATCAAGGCCAAAAAAATTAATTACATAATATCAATTTTTCTGGTATTATTTGTGTAATTATCATAGATGAATGATTTCTCATGAATATTGATTCACACATAATTTTTTATAGTAAAAAATTAAATAGGTCACAATAATAATTTTAGTAGAAACATAAATTAAAAATACATATAAATTACCCTTGAAAATGAATTTGAATAAGAAAATGTTTATTTTTATCACACTAAGTAAGTATGTCTTCTATATAACTTATTTATTCACATTTAATTTCATAATTACCTATGTTTTTGTTAGGAACCATGCCAATACTCACTCTAGAACTATAGTATTATATTTAATATTATAAATAAAGTGGTTAAATTACAGATGGTTGGACAAGAAGAATAAATGAGAGGAATCTCTACTCTCATTCCCAAGACTTAATGGTCAATGTCTTAATAAATAGTGGCAGGCCCACTCCACAACAATTCCTTACTTATCTTTCCTTCACTCCCAATTTTATAACAACATTATTCTATCCCTCATGTGTAAAAAATTACGTATTCTAAAATATTCAATTCAGGATAAATAAATTACCTTTATTTCATTTTTGGTAATATGATAAAGCATCTATCACTCTCACCACCTTGAAATTCAGTTTTTACTCAATAAAAATGATATGTGTTAGGATATACAATACGGTTTTGTGATCTCATAAATTAACCACCACGCACTTGGGATCTGAGTAGAACAAAGAACAACTAATTGATTATGATAGCATTTATGTCTTTTAAAGAGTTTATTACTACAAATACTTGCTAATAAATCCTCCAAATTTGTCTGAATTATACAAAAATCATATTTATGTGAATGGTGGTTAGGTTTCCTCCCTAAACATATCCAATCCATTCCCCAAATAATTCTTGTGTGAATTACTTTACACTAGAACATAGGGGATTCTACATCGAACCTACATCCCATGTACAATAAACATGTGGGACACCCCCATGGAAATACACTTATAAATTAAAACATAGCTTGATCCACAAAAATTATGAACTCTTTCTGATAATGGAATCCCTTGAATATAACAGAGCTTCATGTGGTGCCCTCAACTTTGAGTTATACATTCTCACTGCTATAAATCTATATAACACCACATTTTTTTATAAGTAGTATGGAAAATAGTGTATTATAATTTTATTTCTAATTATATTAATGATGATAAGAGTCTACTCCGTGATCCTTCATAGCTGGTGAATATTCATTATTCTCAATTTCACCACCCTTGGTATTACCTCAACTGTCAAAATTGTGAGTTGATTTTTTTGGACCACCTTCTATGATATAAATATTGAAATCCCATATTGGATTGAGCAAAATAAAATTTTATGGTTCATTACCTTCATTTTTATTCACACATTCTAAAAAACTCACATATACCATGGATACACCTATCCCTCTAATTAAATCACCACCAACCGCATGTGCAACCATCTGCTACTCTTTCATATCAAAATTATTGACCCTTCCAAAAAACCACTTGAATTAACTATAATCTCTAATGGAGACTACCCATTTGACCATACCATCTTCTCCCATCAGAACACTCAGCTAGTGATGAATTTTTAGAAGTCATCTCTTCTATTTATAGTTGTGATTCTATGATTTTATCCCACAAGTACTGGTTCAGATGTAGCTCAGCATTGATCCACTAAAATTTCAATATTATTTATTATATATTTACATTCCTATAGTTAGAATACATAAATAATAAAATATTTCACATATTTGTTTTTTGGTTTCTTCCCTTTATCATAAAAATTCAGGCTTTCTCACTCTTTTCCCTCTCTGTTATTATGTTTAATTTATTTTCTAGCTTTTATGCCTATAAAGCTATACTTTACCAATACCAATAAACTTAATTAAAACTATCACCATATAACTAATGTAATACTCCCTCCCTTAGGGGTATGGAAACATCGAAAGGCGATTCTATTAATCATGTGGAAGTTTTTTTTCCACACTCCCTCGCTAGAAAATAAAACATGGAATCAATTTAATAGTATAGATATAAACAGTATAGATAAAACACTTGTCCATGGTTCTTATAAAATAAACATTCCCTGAATACTTAATGGACTGAATTTCAGCCATACTAGTATATTTAGATCCACTATCCAAGATCATGTTTCAGACGTAGATTATCAGGGAGAATTACTAGAAATATATACAGATGAACGTGCATTAATCGAATGAAAATGAATATTTGGAACTGTATTAATCTTGTAATTTATGCATCCTACTATAATGTGACTTCTATAACATGACATAGCTAAGATAATCTTTTATGATTAAGTCCTCCTTAAATTTATCAACCAGAAATGATTTATAGAGGAATATTATGCTGCAAAATGGTAGTTGTAAAATATTTCTATATATGGTTTCACTAAAACATGAAATTTGTGCACACATCATCAAAAGAAGACAATCATCTATGGTCCGTGAACGTATCCTATGAATGGTATCTAGTAGAACATGTTATAGATAATGGACACCGGGTTTCATTTGCTAGTGGAAGGTCAACACCAAATGTTAGTACCCTTCCCACAAATCACTCTAGAACCAGTTGATTTTATTTAATACGTTTATAATAGAAAAATAATTAAAAAAATTGAGATAATAATATGAAATGTGAAAAAGAATTTATAGGCATCTCCACTCAACCATAAAAACATTATAGCTAATGTCCCCATTCAAAAATTCCATGTCACTCAATATAATTCCATTCATATCTATCATCCCCCCCTTTTATATCAACATTATTTGATCACTAACATGGGAAACCACATTCTTTCTATAATATTCCATAATGTTCAGTTTAATTTCCTTTTTCCCTTTACAATAATATTCTTAGAGCTCTATTTGTTTCATCAAATTAGGAGTCTATTTTTTATTCAATATGTTTTCATTAATTATGACTAAACTCCCATAAATTCATGAATAAAATCTTGAACATTATTTTTCCTTCTCATATGAGATAATTGGTAATTTTAAATAATTTTTATAAGTTAAACTAGGAGTAAAGATTCAGAAATGGCCATCTAAATTTATTTTTCCCTCAGAAACATCATCTTATATCTCACAAAGTTAGTTACATTTTTAATTCACCATTTTTATATAAAAAATATTGTAACATATCTATTAACATCATGTTTTATCTTAAAAATTACTCTAGATCAGCATAATTTCTGTATTTCAGTGATTTCACTACAACTTTCAAGACACCAATATCTTCCTTATATTATCATATTTAGAATTCATCTTATTTTCCACAAAATTTAATTTTTTTGAAACTCCTTTGAAATAAATCATATCCAAGACAAAATTAAATATTATTTTAAATTCAACCCATCCTTATTGAATATCAAAGTTATATTTATAAACCTTATTCTCTTTATCATAACCAATGGTAGAAACGAATGCTTTATCATTATATTCATATAATTATAATATTATTTACTCATCATAATACAAATCTTATAATAAAATGGATTTGTTTGAAAAAGTATAATATTAGAGTTTAATTCTATTGTTTCTATTTTTAAAGGATTTCCATGTAACATTCTAATAAAGATCATCTACATGGTACATCCTCATAGACATGAAAGTAAGATATTCAAATGTTCTAAACAAAAAATATGTGACTCGATGTTTTCCTTTAGATTTTTCCCTATTCAAATATTTTAGAGAGTAATTAAATAATCCAAAGAACTTCATTACATCAAGAATTATCATTTATATTGATATTTTTTGTAGATTTAAAATTATATCCATTGTATTTTTCTATGTAAATTTTTTATTTATATTTATTTCAAACTTATATAAAATTAAAATTATATAAATATCATATTCAGAAACAATCACAATACTTTTTAAATAAATTACCGAAATATTTTATCATAAATAAGCATATAATATTTGAATTCATGGTTCTCACATAATCATTAAAATATCAATGTCCATGAATATTTTAAACAATTTATATTATATAATTAAATAAAATGTTATCAAACTCAATTGATGGTTTCATAACATCATTGATGTTTTTTGATAGAACATATAGTTTCCATTATTTTACTTTTTAATAACCATTATTGATGTTCAACTATTATTTCAGAATAAAATTAAAATTTTTAATGCCCTAAATATCATATTAACAATATTTAATTATAATATAAACGTTTTATTAAACACATTTTCATCAACATAAAACAATATTTTCTCACTTGTAGTTGAGAAATAAAAAGAGGAATGCCTCTAATGTTTATTTTATATACTATAGTTCTACAAACTTCCACAACAAGAGATCAAAAAATTATAAATAATTGTTTTTAATATATAAATTAATTTTTAATTGTTGAGTATAAACATTTACATTAGAGTTCTCATGATATGTTCTTTCAATTAAAATACGACAGCAATAGAACTCAATACAATGACAATAGTAATTATATACAAATAGAAACAATTTTTTTATATTAATATTTTATTCCATCTTAATCAATTTCTCACATAATTAAATAATGTATTATGATAATATTTTTTGATATAAAATTTAGATCATAGTCCATGGCATCTTTTTTTTGAATGAAATTAAAGAGAATAGTGTACTTGAAAAATATATTTTTTACCCTCAATGTAGGGACAACACCCATAAATGTAATAATGATCCCCTATCATCTCAAAAAAATCACTACAATTAGAATATGATTATAAATTGTTATGGAATCACAATAACTCATGAATCAATTCCCTTAATATGAATAGTTTTATTATAATGAAATTTACAACGAAAAAACAGAAAAAATGTTGACACTATTTATATGAATGTGAAGTTATAATAAAAAGCGTCTTTTGAATTTTTGATTATATATAAATATTATATACATTTTGAATTTATTTATCCCTTAAAATAACCTCTATGAATCAAAATTCTATAATGATAAATATCTCACACTTTTCTATTCTGAGTTTTTTCCATTTTATCATCAAAGATGTTGATCTTTTTATGTATTCATGTTAAAATCATCATCACAGTTTGTTAATCTGTTGTATCATAATTAAATAGTGTAATAATATAGACATATAATCTTAAAAATTAAGTACCACGATCTCTTTAAATATCTTATAATTAATTGTATTAATATTATATCAAACATTAATGTTTTATGTCATTGCTCACACAAAATGTAGTTTGGTGTCACAAAAATGTGGTGTACTCTAATAAAATATTGAGATAATGATTAATGATATAATATTTTATTAACCTTGATATTTTCTATTTTAAATATTTATATTAGTTTATCATATAAACATAACATGGAATGCAATAGAATGACTTTGACAAGATTTTAATTACTAATATTTCTAACATCATATAATTATTACAATAATCTAATTCAATGAATTTTATCATAATTATATTTCATAATGGGTAGTAGTGAATTTTTATATATCTTACTATGCTATGATTTTAAGAATATTTAAACCATTTTCTGGTCTAAACTCAAAAAAATGATTACGTATCTTTACCAGGATGTGGTTCCAATATTAATAAAATGAATTTTCAAGAAATTATGTTTAGTGCACATCGTGAAAAATAAATATGGGGTTCTGATAACCATTATTATTTCATTATACATTATAGAATTCACCACAACAATCCACTAGTAACTAGGATGTAGTTTTGGATTTCATCAAAAAACATTGTTTATCATTATCAAAACAATAATAAAATTATATAAAATATATTTTTTAAATAATATAAGTTTTTATAAATATGTTTTTTCTACAAATAATAACCTAGAATATAGAAAATATTATTTTATAAATCATTGAGATATTACCAATGATCATATATTTATAATATTCCTGTTCCTGGGGTAATTAATGAACCCTATATTTCACCCATGATATAGGCTTGAAATTGTACATCTTATACTTGATATATTATTATATAGTATTATTTTCTCATAAATAGGGAAGAAAAAAATATTTAAACGTGATGATATAATTTCATATAATATATTAGTAGGTAGTTTTAATAGTTGATGAAATAGAATCATTACCTAAAAACCATTATTTTAGGTTGTCATATTTCTTATTTTTATTAAATAATAAAATAATAGGTTAAGTAATTTTATCAAAAATAGATAATCAAATTACATTCCTTATACAAGTAATTTATATATATTAAAGGTTAATTTTAAAATATTAATATAAAATTTTATTGAATCCTCTCAAATATTTCTAAATTTCCTAATCTATAATTTTTAACATTTTATTTTCTAGTTTACATTTTATTATTGATTAGGGGATGTAACTATTTTTCTATAACATAATATAATCTTTTATTATTATTTTTATTATAACATTTATATCAATTTTTTTATTTATACTCAATATATAAATACCATAAGAAATTTTATTTCTATAATTTGTAGGTTGATGAAAGATATTTACCAATCATTTATAATGAGAATATTGAGAAAAGTCATGAGAGTTAGTTTTATGATGAAATAAAATTATTAAAATTATATGGAATTGTTTCTATATTAGGATATATATAATTAAATATAATTTATATAATTTATATGGAATAATCTATTGTTCTAACATGATAATATTTTTTTCACTATTAACTCCAAATTCAGAAGTTATCTTTTAGTAATGAGGATAGAGCAAAAACAAAACACATTATTTAATAATATATAATATTTCACTTGTGGTATGCTAATGTATATAATAGAATTTATAATGAAAATTTATTTTTTTGTTCTATAATTTTATATAAAATCCTTGTAGAGGACATTTTATATCCATGAAATATTTTGTGGATATCATTATGGTATTTTTACCAATTTTTTCAATAGGGAACTAATTCTCTATGATTTTATAATTACCAATATTATAGGAGATACTAAATAAAGGTAGTATAACTAATTGTATTTGATGAAATTTGATAATTAATGAGTCCTGAAGGTATTTATTAGATTTTTTTCTATACTATAGAGTAAAGGTTTATTATAATTATTGATGCTTGGATGGAGTTTCATTTAATGAAGGGGTTTGTTCAAATTATAAATTTTATTTGGGATATGTATATCTTATTAATTTATTTTTATAGTTTATTTTATATAAGAAAAAATGAATATTTTTAAGGTAGATCAAAAATTATTTATATTTAGTATCATTGGATACAAAATATTTTAAATTCTATATACTTAATAGAAGGAATGCCTATTAGGATAAAAATAATATATATATTTTTGGTTTTGATTATCCATTATGAGAGGTTTTTTTGTTGTGTTTGGAGTTTTTATGAGAATTTTAGTGATTTTAATATCTATTGGGAGGATTGTAAAGTTATTTGGTAGTTATTTTAGTTTAATGTGTTATTATAGAGAGAAAAGGACTGTCTCATTCAAAGTCTTGGAGACTCAAATAGTCAACCATAAGTTATATAATTTTTTTGATAGAAACAAATGAACATTTCATTGGTAAATATAGAGTAAAACTAATTCAGATCATGTGTTCCATTAAAGGTTCCCTATATTTTTTACAAATACACCCCTATCTATTTCACATTTCAACCCCATGTGTGAGAGAACAATTATAGGTGTATCTCTAGAGTTGTGGGATTATTTCTCCACCTTCATTCCTCCTAGATCTATTGAGAGTCCCTTAATTCTTATTCATTTTGATTTATTATCCATTCCATTCATAAGGTGGTTTGATTGTTGATTTGGGTTGGAGGGTTGAACTATGTAATGGGGAAACCATCTATAAATATTTGGATTCTATTTATAAGAGTAACAGAAGTCCTATATAGATATTATGTGCGTTTTTAGAATATATATTGATGCCACTTGAAAACATTGAGAGAATTTGGTTTATAGTGTCTTTATAGACCTAATCTATGAATTATTTTCATATTGAATTTGGGTTCTTTTTATCAAACAATGTATCTCATTTTATCCATTGTAAAAAAATGTGAGTTTTATAATATTTTAGTTTATAAATTATATATTTTAAATTTATTTTAATGAATATTTATAATGTGGAATTATATATTGGGTAAAGTGGTATTAGTGTGTATACATTTTAAGGAGAAAATAAATTAATTTTTTTAGACTTAGTTATTTTTCAAATGATAGTGTTTATGAAATTGGGTATAATGAATCATAGTTATGTTTGTAGTGATTATTTTGTGAGAAATTTATATGATTTTTTATGTAAAATTTTGTATTGATATTTGATGTGGGTTAGTTATAGGCTTTGATTTTTTGGGATTCAGTTATACCGTGGTTTTTTTCCTACAAGATGATTTTGGATGTGGGTGTTATTTAACTATTAATTTTGGAATGAAATTTTTGTAACCTCATGATTGAGGTGGATATAAGTACGAATGATTATTTTAATGGAATTATAGGTTTCATAGATTTACTGTCTTGTGGTTGAAGAAATTATTATTCTATTGATTATTGATTAAATACATATATACATATATATATATGGTCATCTTTATAAATTTTTAGAAATAAAATATGTTTCTATAAAATGAAAATGAGAAACCTTGGTGTCCCAGGGATGAGGTTTCTAGGAATACATCATTGAAACACTACTATGTTTTCTAATCCACTCATGATTGAGAATCATAGAAGATATATAAAAAATGTTTGTAATAATTTTTAGGTTTTAGGTATCAATGTTCATGTAACGCCCCGACCCCAGTTACCGAGAGTTGGTGCATTATTACATAACATTGACATGATCAAAAGGGATCAAATCTCGAAAGACCGATCCATTTAGTAACCTTAGAAGTTCTAGATACGTTCATAAGGTGTATATTACATTATAAAATAAAAAACAACAAAAATATTGTCTGCATTTACCACATTCATATCCCTTAGACTATCCCTTCAGTTCAGTTATAATATACTTCTTCGCATCCTGAAAAAAATAAAACAAAGAAATGGGTGAGCTCAGATGCTGAGTAAGGATAAAAATATAAAGAAAATATTTATAAATAATCATAAATATTTAAGGAATTGTATAAGACTAAAACATAATCCTTTTAAACATAAAATTCATTATAATATTTCCAACATAAATCAAATAATTCCATTTACAAATTCACATTGATATTCTTCTAGTCAAATAATCACATTAAATATTAATAGCCAATATCATAATGATGGAATGTATAATGTGAGACTTCATAACCACATAGTCAATGCCTCATTTCAATAATACATATATGAATTTGTCAAGGCCATTTTCCATGAAACTAGTTTGTCTCATGAGACCTACCAATGAATAAAGGAGCTATAGCGGGCTCCATCTGTCACTTAATATGTCTTATTCACTCCTCATATTAAAATATTTAAACATAACATAAACATTATTATTAAAAATAGCATACCAAATATCAATAAATTATCTATAATCCATGAAATGTGTAAAAATAACACATCCACAGTCTAACATATCACAAAACCATCAACAAAATATAGAATATTTGAATCATAATAAATCAACATCAAACTAGCTTAAAATCCTTTAAAGGATGTTGACATAGATCAAATAAAAACTTTTTTAGAGAAATATCTCTTTAAATTTTAAAATAATAGTCATACACGTATAAAATAGAAGATTTATTTGGAAAATATTCTTATAATATTATATGGGAAGCTTCGACAATTCTATAATGGTGGAAAATAGCTGCACCCACTGTATAAGTTAAATATACATTCTTACATTAATTTTGTCGAAAAGGTTATAAATTACCTTGTTTGGAAAATGACAGAAATATTACATTAAAAACATATATGGTAAAATAAGGGTATAAATGAAATTAACCCATAGTCTAGAAAATAATATAAATGTTTTGAATTTCATTTTTAAGAAAACACGGATGTGGATGATAAAGAGGTCCCAGTAGATACTTACGTATTAACAACCTCGGCAAAGTAAAAAGATAATAAAATTAACCCTTACCTTGTACTTTTCCTTATTTAATGGTATGTTATCCTCTTTTATAATAGTGAAAACATTGTTATTAAATTATAAAAGAACTATATACATAAATATGATATCATATATGATCCTGTAATATTTCTTGGTTAATAATATTTTAGTACTATCGTCGTTTCAGGTGTTAACTGATTCATTTTCCTATTTATTCTTGGTTAAGTAAGCCATGTTTTTTATGGATAGGATATATTTGATACATATACAGAAATATATTATGTTCATAAAAATTATTTTTAATCATAAAATGAAAATTCTTCTGGAATGATTACGATGAAGAATGAATCTTATCGTGTTCGTGGAGACGGTAATCCGTACGTATTCATGAGTGAAAATATCATCATATTGATGGTGAAATAATATTTAATTGGATAATATATCATATATAATGAATCATTATCATTTTATAATTATTATTTAGACCAGTTATGCTCATTATTATACCCATCCAAATAATGATGTGTTTGAAAAACAAACTACACCATGACATGCAGACGGTAAGCCGTACGTACACAGATATGGTGAATTTTTCATTTATAGGATAGATAGTATAAAAAATATGGTTGTAAAATATTTATAATAACATAGTAGTATGTAGAAGGTATTGGAGTTATTATTTTGGAATGGAAAAAAATAAAGAGGTAGTGTAAGAATAAATGAACTTGAATGAGGGTGGTTAAATTACTTTATCTACTTCGGGTGACTCCATTCAAGTTAATCAAAAGAGATCCATATGTTGCTTTTCTTACCAACTTATGGACTCTAATTTAAATCAAGGGAAGTTGGTAAGGTGTTTGGTCGGGGTTTGGCTGAGCCAAATGCCTTTGGAGGTGTGAAATTAAGAGAAGGGTAAGTAACCTTTTATAAGAGAGGTGAGGGTCACTTTCGGAAAAGATTGAAATATTATTTTATAATAAAATAATTTTCAGTTTCTAAGGTCTCCAAAATAAATTATTTCTAGGATAAAGTGGGCATGGGTCGAATTTTTTTCAACCAATAGTTTTTAGACAGTTTCTAGTCATTATATGAACCTTATCTTTAGATTTAACTCTTATTTAACTAGTTTGACATTTATAATGTCTCTTTGTATGTTTTTTATTATATAGTTAATTAACATACTATAAACTACCAATAGAATCCCATGTCATTAATTATTGATATATTTAACTTTATCTATGTCCATTGGAAATAACATAGTGTTTTTTAAATATTATATCAATTAATAATATAATATTTGTTTTGAAAACTCAATTATGTCTATTTTTACAATATTTAGTATTTTATATTTGTAAATGACATATAAACATTATAACTTCAAATAAAATTTATTTAATCAACCCCGACATGTCATATTAACATTGAAAATTAGTGGAACTTATCAGAAGTCTCAAATTACATTTATTAGGATATTAATAATTTTAATTATTTTAATATTTCATTAAGAAGGTAATTACTCTATCATCATTGTGTCATAAATAAATTAAATTATTTAATGTCTGAAAATTATAAATAAAATACCATTATGTAGGAATTTTTTTTATATTTCTACTAAATATTTATAGTTCAATTTATATTATGTCTAACCCGATATTAATAATGGTTTAGTTATTAAACATTCAATTTAACTCTTTTAACTCTTCTTTAAATAAAATAATAATAAATATCCAAATCTAATCCAAGTGGAACAAAAAGATCATATTTTATTACTAAGGTTGTTTTTTTTAGAGTTAAACATATCCAATAGAATTAGGACATGTGTAAGGATAATTATAATATTATTTTTACCCTTAATTTTCCTATTTACTTTTAACCATGGTAAATAAAAATCTAATGTTACTATTCACCAAAAATTATTTTCATCTCATTGAACCACATTTTACTTACTGATGTCAACCGTGTATGTCGGATTTTTGAAATTTAACTCACAGAAGAAGTAAAATTATGTTTTATGCAAATTTGTAAATGCTCTTAGAAGGTGGGTAAAAGACGGTAAAAAGTTCAATAAAATTTTATATATCTAAACATATTATAAAATGACACCAATGAATTACATTGAACATATATAGGTATTATGTACCTATTTCGAGCTAAAATAATTCAAAATAAAGTAATTTATTATTTAAATAAAATATCGTTTTTAAACAATAACATAGTGTTTTCACTATTCATCAAAATTAAAAGTTTTCAGAAAAATACAAATAATTCACCCTAAGCTAATTTTGATATTCTAAATCCAAAAATTAAGTTCATTTTAAAACTAAAATTATTAAAATTTCAAAAAGTGTGTATTACTATTTATAACAGCTTTTTTTATTAGTTGTGGTGTTTTAAAACTCCATGTTGCGTACAACGCAAGCTACTGCATTATTTAAAGGGAAATGTATCGTAGAAGCTTGGGGTGTTTAATTAACCCCTCCTTAAAATATTTTCATCCTCAAAATTACTAGAATATTACTACCTAAAATGATTCAGGTGGTTCTTCATTATAAGTTCCTCGGGTTCCCATGTTGCCTCTTCCATCTTATGACATTCCATAGAACTTTCCCCAGACGAGTCGTCTGGTTTCTCAACACTTGTTTTCTAGTATCAAGAATTTTGATAGGCTCTACACAATAAGATAGATCGGGTTCCAGTTCTAATTCTTTATAGGTGAGTACATGCATTGGGTCAGGCATGTGTTTTCTCAACAGTGATACATGGAACACATCAGGAACATTGGAGAGTCATAGAGGCATTGCCAAACGATAATATATAACTCCAATTCTTTCTAGAATTTCAATAGGTTATATGTACCTAGGACAAAATTTACCCTTCTTTCAAAAATGTATAACACCCTTCCATAGAGACACCTTCAAGAGAAAATGGTCTCCTACTTGAAATTCCAAATCCTTTCTTCAGTTATCGGTATAGCTCTTTTGCCTAATATTGGCTACATTGATGTGGCTTTTTATAATCTTCACTTTTTCTATTGTTTCCTCATTATGTTCATGGCCTACGAGTTTTCTTTCAACAACATCATCCCAACAAGTTGGTGTGTGACAACTCTTTCCATATAACGCTTCATATGGTGCCATATGAATACCTAAATGGACGATATTATTATAGGAAAATTCTACCAGAGGTAAATATTGATCCCACATACCTTGAAAGTCTAGTGATAAAGATCTCAACATGTCTTTTAAGGTTTCAATAGCCTGTTCTGAATATCCATCGATTTGAGGGAGGTAGGCAGTGCTCAAACAAACTTCAGTATTCATGTCCTTATGAAGACTTTTGCAGAATCGTGATATAAAATTGGGATCACGTTTAGAAACAATCGATAGGGGTACTCCGTGATGTCTTAAAACATAATTAATATATAGTCTTTCTAGGGGTATTTGGTATTCCCATGAAAAAGTCCATCGTAATATCTTCCCATTTTCATTCAGTTATGGGAAGTGGTTGTATTACTCCTATAGGATGTTGTCTTCCAGATTTCACTTGTTGAAAAACTATACATTGTGACACCTAAACAACAATATCTCTCCTCATGTTGTCCCAAAATTAATGTTACTTCAAATCCCTATACATCTTGGTGCTCCCAAGGTATATAGAGAAATTGGATCTATGAGAATCATCCAACAATTCCGTTTTTATATTAGGTATATCGAGAAAACAAATTCTCTTCCCAAATTTTAAAATTCCATCTACATATACAAAGTCACTCAATCTCCCATAATTTATAGCTTTAATGTTCTTTAATAAACTCCTCATCATTAGTATGATAACTTTTTATCCTTTATAGTAAAGATAGTTTGGAAACCACTTGAAAAATTATATATGTTTCACCTTCCATGGTAATTACCATATCACTCATTACTATATCCATGAAAATAGGATCTCATTATACTCTCATCTTGTTCAAAACACCATGAAACTTTCTTCAAAAAGTATCTAACACCATATTTTCCTTCCTCGGGTGGTAGTGTATAGTAAAATCATAATCCTTGAGTAGTTCAAGCCATCACCATTGCCACATGTTGAGTTCTTTTCATGAGAAAATTTACTTCAAACTCTTCCGATCAGTATAAATATTAAAATTTTCACCATAAAGATAGTGTCTTTATATCTTCAGAGAAAATATTATAGCTACTAAATCAAGATAACGAGTGGGATAGTTTTTCACATGAATTTTTAGCTTTCATGATGCATAGTCAATAACTCTATAATTCTGTATAAGGAAACAACCAAGTCTTTTCTTTGAATTATCACGACAAATAACAAACCCATCATTCACTGATGGTAGAGTCAATATAGGATCATTGACTAATCTTGTATTCAGTTCTTTGAAACATTATTCACACTCTTTTTTCCTAAAAATTTTTACTCCTTTACGTGTGATCTTTGTTAATGGGTTGGCCAACAGGGAAAAATTCCGGACAAAACATCGATAGTAACCTGCTAAACCTATAAAACTGCGTACCTTACTTATACTCGTCAGTGCGGGCCATTATAGGATTGCCATGGTCTGTGAAGCATCAACATAAATTCTATCCTTAGAGAGAATATATCAAATAAAAGAAATCTCTTGAACCCAGAACTCACACTTTCTAAACATCCCATATAATTCATTTCTTCTGAGGGTTTTTAGAAAAGTGCGTAAGTGATTTTCCTGATCTTCCTAGGTTTTTGAGTATATCATGATATCATCAATAAATACCTCTAAAATGTTATCAAGATATTCCTAGAAACATATATTCATTAAATCCATGATGATAGAGGGTGAATTAATCAATCTAGAAGGCATTATTGTAAACATGTAATGCCCGTACTCAGTTCGAAATGCTATTTTTGGAATTTCTTCCTTCTTCACACGCAACTAATGATATCCAGATCAAAGGTCAATCTTTGAATAATATTGATCTCCATGAATTTGGTAGAATAAACATTTAATATGAGTTAAGGTATACTTTTTCTTTATTATTGTAGAATTGATCTCCCCGTAGTCAATGAAAAACCTCAAAGATCTGTCTTTCTTCTAAAAAAGGATAGGGGCTCCCCATAGAGAAAAACTAGGGAAAATAAATCCCTTATTACTTAATTCCTATAGTTGTTTATTTATTCCCAATAATTCCACAGTGGCCATTATATAAGGAGTCTTTGATATGGGCCTTTAGCTAGTAATTAAATCAACGGAAAACTCAATTTATCATTCGGGTGGATGTCTAGGTAAATTCTCTGGAAACACATAAATATATTCTTGCACAATAGGTACGTCTTCTATTCAAACATTTTTTTCCTCACCCATAATTATTTTATTCTCTTCCTCCCTAATAATTGAATTTAGTAGTGCTATTGGGGTTGGATCTAGATAAGAATTAGGTGGTGACTTTTCTTCTCAAAAGATAAGATACTCTTTATCATCATCAAAAATTGTAACCTCCTTCTTCTTACAATAAATTTCCGCATCATGTTATGAATGCCAATCCATCAAAAGGATTATATCAAATTCAATCATGGGTATGACGATAAGATCAGAAGATAAAGAACATTTATATGACCGAATAGGAACTGAGTCACAAAACATTGTTGTAATGATACTTCCCATAGAAGTTTTTACTGACAACTCTATTGTTAAGTCTAATAAAAAATATCTAATTTTATTAGAAAAATGAGAATATATGAAAAAATATAATGAACTAAAATTAAATATAGCGTTGGAAAAACTTGAATAAACAATTAAATTACATACCACCATGTATTCCAAAGCTTTATCCTCAACAGTAGTGATCACATATGCTTGGCCTTTCTCCCTTGACCTTTTATAAGGTAAGTTTCCTTGGCACTTAGGATATTCATTTTCATAATTCCAATTTACTCTACAATTGTAGCATTCAACACTAATAGTCTCTTTCTTTGCCTTTAAATCATGAGTTTGGTGGATTTTTTCACTACACTTGTAACAGAATCCCATTTCCTTCAGGCATGTAATGGGGTGTTTCTTCCCAAATTTACCATAGAATGGATATTCAACTTTTCTCTTCATACCCTTATTTATATTTCCAGAGTGTTTTTCAGTTCTCTTTTTCTCCTTGTTTTCTTTAAAATAATAAGACTTATAGAATTCCTTTTCTGTCTTGATAGCGCGTGGGACAATATATTTGTGCGATGAGAAGGATTGTAAGACTAATTTTCAACGGATAAATGGTTTTAACCCATTAAATAATTGATCAATATTACTCTTTAGGTTACATATATAATCTGATTCATTCCTTATAACCTTTTAAAGTTAGCCTCATACTTTGCAACATTCTCATCATCGTTTTACCTCAGACTCAGAAATTTTCTATCCATATCCGCTCGATAGTCACAGGTGAAGTATTTTTCTAAAAAATCTCTATAAACTCCCTCCATTACATAATTAATACATCTTTAACCTCATTTGTGTTTTTAATTAATTATCACCATTTATCTGCATCTCCCGTGAGGCGATAAACTGCCATGATAACTTTTTCTCTTTCGCTACTCTACAAAGTATGAAATTTTTTCTCTAAGGAACTTATCCATTTCTCAGATACAAATGGATTTATAGCCCCATTAAATGTTGGTGGTCGTTTCATCATGAATTGGTCTAACATTGATCTTCCAAATTGTGGATCACGGTGCTCCATACGGGTATGGTTATTTTTCATAACCTCAGTGAGTTGTCTTAGTATGCTGATAATCTAATCAGCACCCATTTCATCACCAGCTCAACTATAGTTATATTGATTAGGAGGGAAGTCCTTACATGTATTACATGTGTTTATACGGTTTCCATTCCTTAAATTAGTTTCAATTTCAAAACAACGAAATACATAGATTAGTTTCTGAATTGAAATACATAATTCCAAACATGTAAAACACTTAACATAAATTGAACAGTTTACGGATATAATCCATAATCATAAAAATGTTTTTTTGAGGATGTATATACTCCTAAATCCTTTATAATTTTTTTAAATAAAATGTGAATTATCCTATGCATATCCCCCAGGATTATCGTAACCACGAGTGTAGCAAGGCCCATTGTCGTGTACTAGGATACCCCAGGTCAAGCCCAAAACTCATTGTCAGAGTTTTCACTCCTAGGTACATCTATGCTAGATCCGCCTCTACCTTCTTGTATCCAGATAGGGATTCATTTCTTGGATAACTCACAAAATCTATATATTACAAAAATTCTAAGAAGTTATTCTATACTAAAACTCAAAGTCTATCATAGGGTAATGTTTTCTAATAATAGTTTTTACAAATATAGCTTCTAATGTTTCTACTAAACATACTCTCATACCAACTGTAACACTCCAACCCAAATTATCTAGATTTTGTGCATTGTTACATAACATTTACATGATCACAAGGTATAAAATCCTGAAATACCAATCAATTTAATAGCCTTGGAAGTACTAGATACATTCATAAGATTTACATTACATTATAAAATGAAAAATTACAACAAAATTGTATCAATTGACCACATTCATATCCCTTAGACTATCCCAGTCGTCCAGTCATAATATAAATTTTTTTCATCCTGGGAAAAATAAAACATAGAAAGGGGTGAGCTCAGATGCTTAGTAAGGATAACAATATAACAGAAACTTTCATAAATAAGAATAAACATTTAAAAAAAATGTATAAGACTAAAATGTAATCCTTTTAAACATAATCTTCTACATTATATGGACAATATAAATCATATAATTCCATTTACTTATTCCCATGGATATCATACTACTTTAATAATCACATGAAATATCAATAACCATCCTCATAAGGATGGAATGCATAATGGTAGTCTTCATAACCACATAGTTAAGGACTCGTTCCAAGACTACAAATAATATTTTTCAAGGCCTTGTGCCAAGACACTATATTGTCTCATAATACCTATCAATGCATCGAGGAGCTATAGAGGGCTCCACCCATCACTTACTATGTCCAATGCATTTCTTATATGAGAAAGTTTAAATATAACATAAACATTCATATTAAAACTAGCATACAAAATTTCAATACATTATCCATAAACCATGAAAGGTGTCAAAATAACACATCCATAGTAAAAAATATCACAAAACATTTAATACAATATAGAATATTTATATCATAATATATCAACTTCAAAACAGCTTAAAATCCATCAAAGGATGTTGACATAGATGAAATAAAAACTTTTTAGAGAAATATCTCATTCAATTTTGAAATAATTTAAATGTCATATAATTATAAAAGAAAAAATTTATTTTGAAAATATTTTTATAATCATTTATGAAAGACTTTGATGATGTTATAACGATGGAAAATCGTCACACTCGCTGTATAAGTTAAAATGATATTCAAACATTAATGTTGTCAAAAAGGTCATAAAGTACCTTGTTTGGAAAACAAAGGAAAGATTACTTTAAAAACATATATGGTCAATTAAGGGTATAAATGAATTTGAACCACAATCTAGTAATTAATAAAAATGTTTTGAATTACATTTTTAAGTGAACAATGACATGGAAGATAAAGAGGTCCCAGTAGATACTTACGTATTAACACACACGGGTAAGTAAAGAGATTTTAAAATTAACTGTTACATTGTAATTTTCCTTAGTCAATTGTATATTACACTAATGTGTAATAGTTAAAACATTGTTATTAAATTATAAAAAATCTATATATATAAATATTATATCATATATGATCCTATTATATTCCTTTGTTAATAATATTTCAGTAGTATCATCTTATCAGGTGTTAACGAATTCATTTTACATTATATGATTGGTTAAGTAAGACCTGTCTGTTATGGATATGATGTATTTGATTCATATAAAAATTGAAATAATGTTCATAAACCTTATTTTTAATCATAAAATGAAAAATATTCTTGAATTATTACGATGAGGAATTAATCTCATCGCGTTTGTCAAGACAGTAATCCGTAAGTACATACGAGTGAGAATATCATTATATTGATGGTGAAATCAAATGTAATTGGATGGTATATCATATATAAAGAACAATTAACATGTTTTATTTATTATTTACATCAGTTATACTCATTATTATACCCATCAAAATAATTAAGTGTTTGAATGACAATCTACACCATGACGTGGAGACGGTATGCCGTATGTACACACGTATAGAGACTTTGTCATTTATAGGAAAAATATAAAAAAATATGGTTGCAACATAATTATAATAACATCACAGTATTTATAAGTCACTATAGTAATTATTTTGGTATGGAGAAAACAAATAAAGAGGATGTGTAAGAAGAAAATAACTTGAAAGGGGGCGGTGAAATTATTACCTCTTCTTCGGGTGTTTCCTTTTGAGTTGATCAAAAGCGATCCTTAGGTTGTCTTTATGATCAAAGTAAGGACTCTAGGTTGAAGTGAGAGAAGTTTTTAAGGTATTTGGGAAGTGTTTGTCCGACCCAAACGGTTTTCGAGGTGTGAAATTAAGAGAAGGGGAAGTACCCTTTTATAAGAGAGGTGATGGTCACTTTAGAAAAATCTTGAAAAATTATTTTATAATAAAATAATTTTCTTTTTTTAATGGCACCAAAAAAATTATTTCTAGGATAAAGTGATTATGGGTCGAAAAAACTCTCAAACAAGAGGTTTTAGAGAGGTTTATGTCACCATATTGACCTTATATTTTAGATTTATCTGTTAGTTAAATAGTTATACATTAACCATGTATCTTTGTATTTTTATATTATATGATTAATAAACGTACTATAAATTGCCACATGAACCCCAAGTAGTTATTTATAGATATATATAACCTCATATATGTCCTTTGTCTGAAATTCATATTTTTAGGAATATTAAATCATTTAATAACATATTATTTGTTTTAAAAACTCAATTATGTCAATTTTGACATTGTTTAGTATTTGATTTTTTTTAAATCCATAATAACTTTATAACATCAAATAAAATTTATTTAATCAACCCTAACATGTAATTTTAACCTAAAAATTATTTTAATTCATCATAAGTCTCAATTTATATTTATTTGTATATTTATACTATAAATTATTTTTATATTTCATTAATAAGGCAATTACTACATAATCATTGTGTCATAAATAAATTAAATTAGGTAATGTTTAAAAATTATAAATAAAATACCATTATGTATGAAATATTTTTATATTTATAATTAATGTTTAAAGATGAATATATATTATGTGTAATCCAATATAAAAAATGGTTTTGTTATTAAACATTGAATTTAACGCTTTTAACTCTTATTTAAATAAAACAATAATAAATGTCCAAATCAAATCCAAGTGGACCAAAAGGATCATATTTTATTCATTTGTTTTTGGTCGAATTAAACTTATAAAATAGAATTAGGACATGTGTTTGGGTAATTATTATATAATTTTGACCTTTAATTTCCCTATTTTCTTTTAACCATGGAAAATAAATGTCAAAATCTACTATTCACCAAAAATTATTTTCATCTTATTGAACCACCTTTAACTTACTAAATTAAACCATGTCTATAGGAGTTTTAAAATTCAACTTATATAAGAAAAAAAATTAAGTTTTATGAAAATTTGTAAGAGCTCATAGAAGGTGGAAAAAATACGGTAAATAGTAAAATAAAATTATATATATATACATATTATAAAATGAATCCAATGAATTAAATTGAAAAAAAAATTTAATTATGTATCTATTTTGACCTAAAATTACGTAAATAAAATAACCAATTATTTAAATAAAAAGTCAGTTTTAAACAATAACATAATGTTTTTTTTACTATTCATCAAAAATTGAAAGGTTTCAAAAAATACCAAAAATTCACCCTTAGATAATTTTGATATTAAGAATCCAAAAATAAAGTCTATTTTGAACAATAAAATTTATAATATTTCAAAAATTGGGTATTACTATTCATAATGGCTAGTCACATTGGTCATGGTGTGTTAATCCTCCATGTTGCGTACGACGCAAGCTACTACATTATTCAAAGGGAAAGGTACTGTGGAAGCTTGGGGTGTTACAGTTTAGTTGGATTGTATAGAGTATCAAAAGTAAACTAGTAGAGACTAATAAAGGGTTGTGTCATTTACATGAGTATAATTTTGTTTGCAGTGTTATATATTCTATATAAAATATTTGTATTATTGTGGGAAATTTGTATACATATTAATCATTGTATATATATGTATATATTACATTATATCTATAAAAATATATTGTGGGATAGATTGGTGAACCATTATAAATAGTTGAGGGTGGTTATAATAATATTAATTATTGAGATTTTTTGAAAAACTGGACTGAGGAAACCTAACATGTCACCAAAAACACCCCATTATAAAGCCTAAAGTGCATTATTGATATCCCCAAGATAGAAACTGGTGGAAGGGTATAAAAAGTGACCATATGGGATTGGTTTAACCCTTACAATAAAAAAATTACAGAACATGAACTACCTAAAGAACATGACATGGATCATCAGTAAGCAAGACAATATATCTATTAGATAAATAAAAAGTAGATAAAAATATTATTTACAACACAGTAAATGTAGAAAAAAATATTAATACATTAAAAAATTATTATTCTAAAAATAGAATCTTCCAATGACATAAATGCATCAAAATAATAAAAAGTTTAATTCCATGATTTTATTGGTCGTTAAATGGAAAAACCATAATTCCAAATTGGATGGTCCCCATAATTTATTTTCAAACTATCTCAACATGGACCTTAAATACCACCAAAATTATACCACAGAAGATGATGATATCATGATGGACTTACTTCTGATGGGAAAGATTTACCTTTTCTTGAATAATATAAAACTAAATATTCATAAAACCTATTATAAATGTAGGTTATGAGTAAAATACAATTTGGATAACACCCTGAATATACTACACGGTTTACTTTATGAGGTGCTTAGTTATTGTTTAGAAAAAAATCAATTAAAATATATATTCTAAAGTAATTTTTATTTTATGTACATATCAATGCACACCATTTAAAATAATAAGGAAAAATCCAACTAAATATATTATTGAAATATGAAATATCCACGTTATCACAACATCACAATAGTGGGAATATGTAATGAGAATATTCTCAAACATAATATAAGCCACATGGGGGAATATTTGACCTATTGGTTCAAATGGTAACAAGGAATCACTCAGAAAACATTTTTTGGACAATGATCCAGAAAAATTAGTATAACCTCAGCCTCCCAAGGTATAACCAAGAACAAACACTTTTTTTATCATACCTAATGATAAGGAAACATCCATATGATCATCCACCAACCCAAGGTCTCCCATATCCCAAAAAAACACATTAATATAAAATCTAAAATGAAAATAATTATCCAAAACCAAGAGCATTTCAAAAAATCATACTTTCATTCTAAAAGCTCCTTGAAAACACATTTATAAACTAAAATTCTGTTTATAGTATCTTAATAAAAAAATTAGAGTTATAAAATCTATTTTTATATAGAATACATAAATTCACACCTTTTTTCTAACATTAAGACAAGAAATATGATCAAAAATTTTTTAACCACCATAAACAATTCAATTCATGTATAATGAATTCATGAAACCAAATTGAAAATATCATGGACAAGTGGTTTCCAAAACGAAATGTCCTGATATCTGGAGTCACCTTTTTAAAAAGTGATAAAACTTTATCACCTTCACAAAATGACAAAATAAGGGGGGGGGGAATTACGGGAAAAAATTAAAACTATTAATTTTTTATATTTTAAGAAACCAATTGTTTTTCCACAAATGTTTTCCAACTATGTTCCAACCATGTGGGTAATCCCCTCTTTAAAATTTAGTCTCATAGCTACCGGGAAGGCCTCAAACAGTTTTAAAAAACAGGTGAATCCATTAAAAACCAACATTGGAAGACCACCCTCCCCCCATGATTATGAAAACATGGATACTACTAATAGTTTCAACTATTTTTCTTCTTCATAAATTGATATAGTATCCTATTACTATTAGGATCTCAAGGAATGAATATTATAGAAATAAAATTCCAAATTAAATTTACTAGTGACCTAATGGGTTTAAAATTTTTCAATTTGGTGCTTCAACTAGTTTTGATGTTATATTTTTTTTCATATTTGGTTCTGGTTTGAGTAATCATAATATTTATGTATGGTGTGAATGATATCTATTCAGATTGATCATGTTTTAGTATGTATGGAGGTAGGATGTTTCCAAACCTATGAGTTAGCTTAAAAAATATCTCAACCTATATTTTTATAGTTTTACTAGAGTATCTATATAATTTTGGGAATATGACATGTCATTATACCTGGGAAGAGTTAGGTATTTTTTAATTTACCCATTAAGGTATTTTTACATAGTCTGCAAATAGAATATCTAATTACTATCATCAGTGTATTAAAAATGTGGTGATTATTGGTTTGAGAATATTGAACGAGGGAGGGATTAAATTTAAATGTAAAATTTAGATATAATAAAGTATTTTTAAAACAATTTAAAACAATAAATATAGTTTTTAGGGGAAAAATATTTTTTATAAAAACATATTATAGAAGTTATTACAAAAAAATCACATGAGTTCTTATGTCTCATATCTACTATAGTTTCCATGTTTACTTTTAATAACTTTGATTTAGTGTTTTTCATGAAACCCAAAAAAATAATTAATGAAAAATTTATTCCTTATGTTTTTAAGAGAAAATAAAACCCCCACATTAGTGGTTGTTATCACCCATGATGTTATTATTTAATGGAGGTTTTGAGAGCATTAATATCAATGCAGTTAATAATAGTCTAATCTTTCATGAATTTAATAATTATACAACTAGTAAAGAAGATATTTATTAGAGTTGTAATGTAAAAAAGTTAAAAAATCCCACAAAAGAGTAAAATCATAATAACCAACAAAATTTAACAATTCACAAAACATTAATATCATTATTTCATATATATATTGATTCACATACCTATTTTAGTTGATTGGAGTAATTATATGTAAAATTGATGTATTGGTGAAAAAATATAATTATTGAATGTTTTTTATATTTATGTAAAATTTGGATCATATTAAAATTATAAACCATAAGAGTATAGTTATCATTACTTATGAAATTGGGCTCCTTTTAGACTCCATAAGAATTCAGGGAAATCTCACCAAATATTTACAGTTTGAGAGGTTTTCATTACCTAACATACAATTATTATGTTGATTTCTTAGTTTCATTACAATGGGAATATAGACAAAAACCTATCCTAACTATACATTAAACATGATTTTTTGAGGCATGTGAGTGTAATAAACAAATTTTATAGGATTAATATATATTCCCCATGAGGGAAATCATGTATAACATACATACAAAGATCAAAATTTTTAATTAAAACTTATTATATCTTATAATAATTCATCCCAAAGAATCATAATGGTTTAGTTTATTTAGAAAATAGATTCAAAATTTACTTCTTTATAAATAATCATCAATACTTCTTACCATAAATTTTCATGCATAGTACCCTTATAAAATTATCATTATTGATATATTTCATTATAAAATGTGAAAATGGAAATAAAATAAAGGGTGAGTTCATATGACCAATAATAATAATCATGGGAGATAAAAATGAAAGATAATAAATGAGAAAAAGATGGTTATAAGGGAATTAGAACATGATCATAACCTATAATAATGATGCAAAACCATTAATAGATCATAATTAATTAGTCATAATATATGGTATTGTTAAATGAAAGGCATTAGAAATAAGTTTGAATAAACATCAATCATTATGCTTGAGTCCTTTGAATAAGGAATCACAATATAGCACATAGAAAAATATAATAAATTATTGTATAAGTAATATGAAAATTATAAGGTGATTATCAAAAGGAGGATCAGGTCCCTTAATAGATTTAGTTTATCCCTAAGTCCCTAACATATATTCTTATGAGATAAGGTTTTAACAAAATAATTTGAGTGTTTTATAATTTTAAGTCCACCGATATCTTAATGAACATTGTCCCTTAGGGGTTTGGATTCAATACAAATTCAAAATAATATCATGATAGATAACAATACCAAATTCACTATAGGGGTATATAATTTCATTCACAACCATCACATAATGAAAATCATACACATGTGTCCTATAGGTACATTTAAATATTCATAATTATATCATTCCTTTTTGGACATTAGTGGAAGAAATATTCTTCATTAAAACTTCTCGAAATGTCAATATAATATTTAATGAGAAAGAATGTTGATTTTAACATTAATTAATATAACAAAATAAAATAATAATTAATTAAGTATTCTGTAAAAAATGTAAAAACTCTTTTATAAAATAATTTAAAATATTCTTTAAAAAAAAAGAAGAAATATCCTTTTCTTTTGGAATAATTTAGAAAAAGAACTATTCACAATATTTTATGAATATTATTTTCTTTTATAAATAATTAAAACCTAGTATATAATCATATTTGTTAAGAATGTTCATAATAGTGGAAAAGGCATACATGTGGTAACATTTCAATTTTTTTCTCATTCTCTTCCAAAGAGAGTAAAAAGTGTCTAATATAGAAAGAAATAAAAATATCCATTTTAAAACCATTTTAATGTAATTATATGATAGTATATAATTAATTTTAAAATTATTGATGTAAATATAAACAAATTCTTGAAATAGTTTATAAGTATTAAAATTAAATAATAAGAGTTGAGAGGAAAACATCAAAACAATTAAAGTAATGTTTCAATAGGAAGACCCCATGAGACCTTAGTAACCATAGAATAAAAATATCCTTAAATAAATAACCATAGATTGATTTTAAATTACATATTATTTTCGAAGAAAAAATTCCTAAAAAAGTTTCATGGGTAGTATATAATCGAAGAAAATAAATAGCATAGTCTATATCGAACACATATCAATGAAGAGAAATTGAGATGAAAAACCATTATCTTAAACATCCTCTTGGTGGGATATGATCGAATCTACTATATAAGGAATTTAGGAATAATATACATATATTTTGCAATTATTTTATCACTTAATTTAATATATATGAATCTATTATAATTTCTTTGAACCCATTTATTAATAATTCTTTTTAAAAATCCATATTTGGGAGTTAAATGTTCTATTTATAATGCATGTTTCAGTTCGATGAGTCTGGTAAATTCATATTGGGCAGGGTTAAATAATCTATAGTATCTCAATTAGGTAAAAAGTGACATATTTATTTATTAAAAATAGTTTTAGAACCATCCTTGAAGGTGGTGATGAAAATTAATATTCGTCATTCATGGTTTTGGAAGTTCACATGTACACATGGGAGACGTTCTCATTTTTAAATGGAATGAAGGGAAGGAAATTAGATCTAATTTATCATTAAAGAATCATAAATATTTCATAAATATCATATTTATTCATTATATACATTTTTATAACCATACATATAATGCAGTAAATATAAAATGAAACACACCACTCATAGATGCGGCAGTCCCCATGAATCCACATACGACATTTTCATTTTTAATCAATGGAAGAAGGTAGATAATTGTTTATATATTAATATAATTAAAAATTTTAAATTAATTTATCTCATTTAATAATATTATAAATTTTTTAGAATATTTTAGAGAGGTTAGGAATAATGAAACATGAAAATAAATCTATGAGGATAATTACCTCTTCCTTGGGTATCATCTATTAGATCTCTCCTTAAGCCTTCTTGGGGGTTTTATATTGTAGAAACAAAACAATCCTGGTCATTTATAAGGGGGATAGGAAATTATTTGTGGAGTTATTTTTTGTGTTAATATAATAATTGTGCAAGTAGAAGTGATATCTATAGACCTCTTCCATATGTGAGAGGATTTGCACCTTTGTAAATACTTTTATATTTAAAATAATATAAATTGAATTCTTATATAAATATGGTGCCTAATGGGAAATTTTTCGACGTTTTCATAATATTGAATTCAAATACCTTCATATAATCAATTTAGTTTTATAAAAAATTTTATATTTGTGGTATTATATTGTAGTTTAACATATTACCAAATTTCACAATAACAATGGGGAATAATTTTATCCTATGTAACAAATTTTTATGACTTATATTAAAATATATCTTATTAAATAATTTTAAAATTATGATTAAAAATATAAAAACCATTTTATACTATTCAATTTCTATAGGTGATAGATATTACTATTTATATAATTTTTTATAATTTAATGGAAAACATATTTTTAGAAGAATTTCATTTTAAGAATAAAAAATAATTTACAGTAAAATCATGTATAATGTTGATTATCATCAAATTTTCTTTTGATTGGATAAATATTTTATATTTTTATTAATAGTAATGAAATAAAAAAGTGAATGGATCATTATCAACACTTAATTGAAGGGGAAAATACAAAAATATTATTTTATTAGAATAAAAAATTACTTAAATTCTAAAAAGCCAAGCCTATGTTTCCAAATTAAAGATAATAATTTTTAATTCATTATCTCAATCCGTAAATACTAAATTGGTTGATACAATGTTTAAAAATATTTCTAATTAACTCCTATATTACATTTATGAAACAAAATTATAGTATTTGTAAAAAATACATTTTTTCAATATTCACCTAAAAGTCAATATTTTTTTAGAAATCCACAAAATTAACCAATATATTAATTTGATATGTTTAATAAAAAAATCCATTGATCAAAAGAGTATCTAATGTTTTTTAAAAAATTATATCAAACATATATAATTTAAAATAAAATAATTTAAAAAAACATTTCATTTTATCAAATTATAATTAATGTAATAATAATTGATTTTTCTAGTTACATGTCATTTAATTATATTGTAAAATATTTAAATTTTTATTATTTTAAATAATTATTAAATTATGTTTGTTTTTCATGCATCACAAGATACTAAACATATCAAATTTATTTTATAAAAAAATATATACTTTAATAAATATTTGTTACATTATATCACCTTATGAAAAACATCACCCTCAATATTCTGTTACACTAAAGAATGAAATTTGGATACATATGGCATATTAGATCCTCAAGTTCTCACATAACATCCTCAAACATATGTTTCTACAAAAAATATTCCCTATATGGTTTTTCTTTTTCTAAAACACTTTATCTCTTTGATACAAAATCACCACCATTTGATCCTCATAAGAGAGATCACATTCTAATTATAAAGCTTCAATGCTCAATATATGTTATGGATGTGGTATGTACATCCTATATAGTCATACATGGAATAAATTATAAACCTGATAACGTATTGTTAGTAGTAAAAAATAGTATGCTACCATCCTGATATGTTCAATGATCATAAAGAGAAAAATGTATATATGTATCTACATTCCTTTAATTCCAAATATCATGAATCTATTTGATGAAAAAGTTTTATGGAATACCTTTTCAAAAATACTAAACACTACATCACCTTGATGATAGTCTGTAGAAATTTATTTTTAAATTTTATTTGTCCTCATGTTTTTATAAATACTTCCAATATTCTATCCCAAGTCATAAGCTATATGGGGTCCAAAATTAATAATTTACCCAAATTCATCACAAAATTTTGGAATTTAACATTTCATTTGTTATAATTTTTTATAAGGAAACATTTTAATTGTATTTTGAAAGGCATTATTATATAATAATTTTACCAAAGGATGGTTATAATCACTACCACTATTGAAATAATTATAGAAGGTTACAGACATATCATTAATGGTTTGAATGGTTTTCTCATAGTAACCATCTATCTGGAAATTATATGATGTTCTAATGTTAACTACACAATCAATTATTTCTGAATAAATCAATAGATGTTCCTGATAATCCTCATATATCGATCAGAAAAATTTGATATTGGTACTCCATGTAGCCTTACACCTTTTATATTTTGTATCCTAGAATTTTGGTGAAGTGAGAAATATTTTTTGATAGATATTAAATGAACTAACTTATTAAATTAATTGAAAAACACCACATGGAATTATGTATGTCAGGGAGTCCTATAATGAAATAGGTAGTGTTGTTATCACATATTTGTACAAGTATGTGTAATTATTGAATCATTCTATTTAAATTATAACATTAAACCACAACTTATTGGTATTATGAGTACCAATATTTATAGTTTATAATAACACATTTCATGTCATCCCACTAAAAAATAACTGTTATTTCTATATAAATCCTTTTTCTTATATACTGATATAGAATTGTGAGTTACGTGATTTATTGAATTAATCATTTAAATTTGTTATTTGTGGGAAATATATTCATTTCCTGAACATTACCATTACATCATTATCATGATTTAATTCTAGAACATTCCGAACATTATTTTATACCACGATGAATTTATTTTTCACCACATTAAATTTCACTTAATGGATTATTTGATGAACATATGATAAATTTTTATTTTATCCCCTTATAATTTAATGGATTATATACTTCATGTCCATAATTATTAAATATTTTTTAATACTTTTAATTGACAAGAAGTAATGATATTTCAAACTCAAAGAACTAGAAACCATGTTCTCCTTCACTTGTTGTAAATGCATTGAGAAATCTTAGTATTTTATAAACTCGAACCAAATCCTTTTTCATAGATTCAACAGTTTCTATATAATTGTATATTTAAATACTTTATAGTCAGTATATGTGTCACACCATTCACTATAATGATTATTTATGCATATTTATAATGTAAAACATAACACTTCTAGCTCCAAATCAAGAGTTATGTAATTTTTTTCATGAACAATTAATTAGTGTGAGACATATGATACAACAATTTAATTTTTCATTAGAAAAAATAAAAATTACTTATTTAAAAAATAAATATAAACCAAAAACACTTATCCACTATATGTAACTATGATCACTAAAGACTTGACCAAATATATCTTTATCTTCTTCAAATTTTCTTCATACTTAATTTCCCAATTGAACCTATCTCTATTTCGAGATAACATGGTTTTTTAATATTATATCCATGAGAAATTTCTCACAAGGTATCAGTAATATCTTGTTCTTCAATGAAAACATAATATCTTTGTCACAGTTCTAGGTCTAGTCCATTTTTTGAAAACATTAATCGTTGAAGGATATATAGATATACCTTATCTTGTAATTACATGACCCCTAAATGATACTTTTTGTGGCCTAAATTCACACATTAAAATTTGGAATATAAATTATCATTACACAAGGTGTTAAACATAATCCATACATGATATTTATGCTTCAATTTTCTCTGAAAATATATATTCATCTTTTCAAGAACACTAGTATTCGTTGTGAAAACATAGTTTACAGATGAAGAAAAAAAATAAAATAGATTAAGATGAACACAGGGCTTAGTGATTTATGTGGGTTGGGAAATGGTCCCTATATCAAAAGAGAGTTCAATAATTTCAATTTTTCAAGAGAAGAAATTAAAAGGATATTTGTAGAGTTTTAAAATTCACCTGGAAACCCATGCTCAAAAGAGTTCACAAATAGGATGATGAAACTATGGCACCAACCACAAAGTAATACTACTTTGATATAGTGATCGTTGAATTTAATTATGTGGAAGAAAAATACTACTATCATCAAATTATGATCAAATATAGTGTATTTTTACATAATACTATAGTACATCATTAATTCTATATATCTCTATTAGCATCACTAGTTAGCTTTACTGTAGTTTTTCTAGAGTTACTAATGTTCCCCAAAAATTGGTTTACAAGACTTCTCCCCCATACACTTGTTGTATGTCATAAACACCACTATAACCCCCATAAAACTCACCATGAAGGTCTAACCACAATTTTTGTGGTCTGATATTTAGTCTATACAACTTGAATTCATTACAACGTCACATAAAAGAATTAAGTTTCACTATTCCGAATATAATGTCCTCTATAAAGACAACTGTAAATTGGTCAAGGTAATATATGATGATTCTATTGTTTGGATCTCTCATAATAATAGGGTAAATTTTATTTTATAATGAAGTCAATATAAATTTATAGTTTCCATACATCATATGGACGTCTCTTTTGTGACTATCCCTTATATTTACCCTTATTTTATGGTATTGAGATAATATTTTAATCATTGAAAAATATCAAGATTCTCTTAGTTTATTGAACAAATAATGAATATATAAAATATGATACTTTTTCGTGATAATTATCTTGTTATTTCCAATATAATTAATATATAGATGAATTTACATATATTTTATCGTAACAAAAAAATCTATGAAATTTTCATTAAAGATCTAGGGAATATAAATCCTTCATCTAGATTCAATTGGAGTTGCTTCTTTATTTATTACAACTTTATTGGGGAAATTCTATAAGAAATACATGATATAGGTACAATATTAGACATCAATTTTATTGATAACTCAACTTCAAGATTTCGGGGAACATTAAAAAACTATTTTTGAAATAGATTTAAATAATTTTAGAAAATAGATATATCATTATGTTTACCTTTCTTCTCAACAAATTGAGCTAAATATCCCACATGAGTATGTATTAAGACCAATATAATGAATTCAATTTCCATTGGAATTATATATTCACCCAATGAACAATATATAATCATTGTTTTATTAAGGATACCGAATTTTAAATCCCTCCATTATAAATAGATACAAAAAACCAAATTGAGACATCCAATCAGTACCCAAAATAACATCGATATTAATATAAAGATAATAATAAGACTTATAGGAATAACATTCCCCTAAACTTATATCAAGGAATGGTTATATAATTGAGTTTAAATCCTTTCACCACTAATGTTATTCACTGATAATTATATATCTAATTATTTAGGCTATGAATACACACTATTAGAAAATTTTCCAGATATAAACTATTGGGTAGAAATAGAATAAAATTGGACATATGTAGTTAAATATTAGATTATTTTTGTACCTTTATACACATTATTTTCTTAAACAACTTTAATAGTTGTGATCACATGTAATTTCTTATTTTCTTTTAGATTTAGAGGTTGTCAATGATGATAGTTTTCATTAACTCTTGTATTCATGAAGTTGTCGGATTATTTCCCACACTTCTTATAATAGAATCATTAGTGTGTGGGTGGTATATTTAGTTATGATTTATTTTTATCCATCTCATTTATAGAAATATTTATGTCTCTTCAATGATCATTTTTTAATTCCCTTGATCTCCACAATTTAATAATTTAAATATCCCATTATGGGTCTTTACCCACACTTCTTCTCACAATTTTGGAAAAAAGGAAACATAATTTTTTTTTCATCCATGATTTTAATTATGGTAATTTAAAATAAAAATACATATTTATCTAATTATATTGAAAAGTAATGGGAATAGTGGGAGTCTATAATCTCTATTTCATTATTTACAAAAATTCAAATAATTTATTTATATTTACCAATGTCTCTTATAGCCAATTACTTTATGTTAATTGGGTTTAATCCACTAATAATCGATCATTTTTTATTTCTAGGTCAATGGTAAAACCAAAATCAAACCTTTAATGTCTGAAAAATATTTCCTCCAAGGTACTGATAGATTTATCAACCTTCTATATCTAATCTATTAAATCCCTATCAATTTTAGTGAGAACTATTTTTTTATAAAATGCTTATTGAAAATACCTTCATAAAAATATTATCATTTTATACTATCAATTTTTTCCTCTTTACTAATCTTTTATATAAATTTCAACCATTTATCATCATCTCCTACCAAATGATTCACATCCAAAATAACATTATCATGGTTTGGTTACTAACGAATCAAAATATCTTGTCTCTAAAGTTATTACATTACTCAATAATAAGTGGACCAATTGACCCATTTAAGAAATGGGGGTGTTACCGTATAAAAGGATCAAAAATTAGTAATTCCTTTGGAAATTTTAATTTTAAGAATTATTCATGTTATTTTTCATAGATTTAGAGATTTGGGTGATAATATCCCCATTAGTTTTAAATATAAATTCCATTCCATTTGGTTTCTCATGAGGGCAGTCATTACATTTGTCATACCATTCGTTTCTCACATGATTCCCCTTGGTTTTAGACATTGTATAAAACCAAAACTGTTATTGTTAGTGTCAATAAACATTAATTATAGTACGAAATAACATGATAATGAATATCATCTGATGACTCCATAAATTATGATAACATATTTCAACCCCAAACTTTCTAAGTTCATAATATATAACATTTACCATATTTTATTCATTATTTAACTCTATTATTCCTCATAACCCAATCCCCAAAAATTATTTAACATTATTGTTGTACCAACTATGGTTATGTGATCATAAAATATATATTTTGTCTTATTTAGATAAAAATATAATACTATCACAATAATTTAGGTCTGAAAACTATAATTGTTTTGTGTATTTGGATTTTAAATACATAATAAAAAACAATTTTAAACACTCTTAAATAAATATTACTATTTTTTCTCACAAACTGTACCATTATATACTTATCACACATATTACAATTATTCATAACATAGTTATATTGAATCTTAAGAGATCTCAGATACATAATAATAGTAAACATGAGAGATAACAATAAATGATCAAAAGTGAGAATAAGATGAGAATAAGGTATGGGAAAAATATCAAAATAAAATATAACAATACTTAATCAATAAAAGATAATAATAATAATTATTCAGAGAATAATTATTTGGCATTAAAAAATTCTTGCATGATAAAAGTGTGGAAACATCAATTATTAGTCCTTAGTCATTATTATATAAAATCATGGTAACATATATGGTAATTAAAGAATACGACTTTGTCATTTTTATTAATATTTATGAATTAGATATTAATTATTATTTAAATGGGATGCTCTGTCAGATATCATACCTAACACACAATAATGGGTTTCTCTGAAATCTTATGTTGCAAACAAAACTGAGTTATACAGAAATATAATATATTATTAATATTATTATTTTAAATAGTAGTTTTCACCTAGCTATAATGTTGGTGGGAATGAAATAAATAACTATAATATGATTACAAAAGTTTATTTAATATGGTTACTTTTATTCAACTAATATTAGAGGCATACAATTAGAATAAATCCAATTTTAATCAATAAATACTCTAATATTTGAAAAATGTAGTTTTACCGCCTTTTGATGGTGAACCATTTTTAAATATTTTTTGACACATTGATAAGTAATACACGAAATAATAAGATGATTATTTGGAATTGGCGCATAAAAGTTTAGTTTTGATAATGTTTTGGTATTTTTATGTTAAAATTCATACTTTAACGAAATGTAAAAAAATACTAAATTTTAATTTTAAACATCATATTGAACAAATTTTTTATGCTATTAGGTTATATATTTAACTATATCAATTGTATAATTTGATTATGTTTCTATAATTAAATGTAATTTTTTTCATTAGATGGAATTTCACATTGAAATTATATATAATCTCATGTCATTTTTTATGGTTTTTTTTCTTTTAAAAACCCCATTTTTTTACTTTGACAATGGCGTTTAATTTTAAATTAATTAGTGAATCTTCTGTGTTTAAAATTTTAAAAAATGGATTCAATATTTTGAATTAGTGTTTTTAAATTATTTAAATAGGTTCATTTTTTTGGATTTTATGAATAATAACTTTGGTAATTTTTAATTACCAGAGTTAAAGGAAAATCAGATAAATTAGCGTAATAAATAAAATTATAAGGATAATAAAATTACTCAAACACCTTAAAATAAAATATTATATGAATAAAAGTACACCCTTAACACATAAGGAACATAATTTACACATTTACTTGACTTTTTCCTGGAAAAGTGATATAAATATTAGTAAAACAAAAGAAAGTGACAACATGTCCGTGAATTATTTATTATATGTATAATAATTTTAATATAATGATAAATATGATGTAACTTCAATAATAAATAGTCTCATGAAAATATAAATAAATTATCTACATCATTTTAATTTATATATATATATATTTAAATATTAATTAATTTATATAAATACTAACAAAAAAGTTACATAATATTTATTTTCTTAAGAGAAATATCAAATAAATTATATGAAAATTTTAAAAAAATTATAATTTCCATTAATTAGGGTACTCCATGAATTTTATAGTTGAACATGACATATTATAAGTATATTAATTTTTCTTCAATTTTGTTTCTCTGTTTTGATTTTATTTAATTTTAATGAAATGAATAGTATCAAAATTCACAATATTGATTTTTTTTAAAAAAAATAAAAAGTCACAAAGTGGATATCATAATATCTAAAATTTTATAATGTGTCCAAATATGGATATTTTACCTTATTTAAGTAAAAATCATATCCTCTTAACATTTAAAATGTTGTTACAACAATTAAAATTAAAATTGAATAATAATGGGTAAAACGAATGGATATGTTTTTAAATAAAATCAATAAATGTCTAAAAAATATTGGATTACATGATTATGAAATCTCCCCATATTATATTCAACATAAATTAAGCATGGGTCATTTGGAGTTTAAAATTAATTTATTATAATTTAATATTTTTACTGTTTCCTAGGGTGCCTGTCCCCTATCCTATAAAAAGGTACCCACTATTCTCTATTACTCATACTTCAAAAACCATTTGGTTTGGACACGTTTTTCCCATAACAATATCTATAATCCCTTCCCACATTCTTGAGGACATTGTTCAGTCATAACACCTCTCTTAGAGGTGTTATGGTAAAATAACTCTAACCTTTTACACAGAGCATTACATGATTTTAAGCATAATTAAACATTAGAGTACAAGCCATGGATCATGAATTCTAGTGTCTCTGAACACTAGGTACATAAAAAATAAAGATTGGGAATAAAAAATAATTCTTTATATATTCATCATATTTTGATCCTATCTTTGATTAATCCCTTACATCAGCATAGGGCATCCAGGGGATCACATGAACAAAGGGATGAGGTAAAATCTCAGTAAGAGATTAAACATAAGAATAAGGATTTAGCACAAGGGTTAAATATCATGACATAATGATATAAAATGGAATATAGATTCATAAAATATAAATATAAGATCATATAAGCACGAATTAATAGTATTATGGAAACAATATAAATCACGACTTTAGCATGAATCAAGGCTCACTGCACATAGTGGAGCACAAGTCATGGTTAATCACAAATACCGTTTCACATGGTAGCACGTTTCAAGGATAACTGCCAAGACCATTTCAAATAGCCTATTATGAGACTACACTATACCAAATACATTGGAGATCTATCTGGTTGCACTCATATTAAAATGCTCAATAATATTCTTTCTACAGAAAAAATCATTCATAACAAATCATATAAAAAACATAATGGTACCTATGAAGAGAAATGGGTATCACATTCATGTTATAAAGCATAATGAATGGGAATATCATGAAAGTGTCAATGAGAGAAATTAATTAAAACAAATATAGAAATTTAAAAGGTAAAATAGGCATATAGCATGGTAACTGAGGTAAAATAGAAGTGATAACAGCAAAGAAGAGTATTTAGGAAATTTTAAAATTAAAACATTTTAGAACAGTTGTAAAGAAAATACTAAAGATAATTGAACAAAAATGAAATAAAATTTTATATAAAAAATAAGCGAGAAAAGAAGGTTTTCATAATAAAAATTATGATATTATAAAAACATTGGTGGGTTTAAACTAATGGTTGAGTGCATTGTAAATTGGGTAAAAATTTTGGGATGTTCCCTTAAAAAAAGTTTTCTTATTGGAAAGTATCGAGGAGGAAATCACTTAAAAATGTGTATATCCCTAAAATAGAATGGGGGCTGGGTCTAGAAAAAAGATGTTATAGAATATACATAGTATATAAATGTTTTTCAAAACAGGAAATGGCAACTTCATTTGGATAAAAAGAAAGATAGTGCAACCCGAAAGAATATCAGAGGTTCAAGTAGAATCTCTTATGAAATATAGACATGGTCTCAGGATTACTTAGGAGAGATTAATGTCAGATAAATGGGATTATCATATTTTATACATTATTAGGTACGTGTTAGGGAGGTAAAAAATCATACTCAATCATTTTTAATTACACATAAAAGGGAATACAACAGAGGAGATTCTTGAATAAAAGTGAAATAGAGAGGATCACTTACCTTAAGTCTGATGATGTTATTTTCTCTATATTAATAACCTAAATAATCAAAATATGTTCATTCATATATTTTCAGAACATATTATATATGTAATACATTTATTATATCAATTTTATGTTCATTCATTTCCTTTTTGATGGGTTAAGTTGTTTAATTTCATTTTTTGTGTCAATTTTTTTTCTTGGTCTTTATGATCGGTTTAATTATTAACATGAACACAGAATAATATAAAATGGGGATGGATGTCCAGAATTTGAGTTATATTTTATTATTTAAAATCCATTAAGTTACATGGTTGAAAATTTATTTTTCTTACTTGGAGTGAAGTTGAATCATTATATAAAACATTAATGATAAACACTTGGATTAATTTTGTGATTTTTATCATGATTAAATTTTTCTGTATTATTAGTTTACATTTGGTGTGAAAAGGTAATATATAACATGAAATAAGATAAAATAACTATATTATTATCTGGATAAACCATTAAAATGGTTTCATGACCAGTCTATATGATGGAAAAGCGAGTTGAAAACCTGTCGTCCTTGAATGGGATAGATCAACACATCACGGATGGCATTTTCAAATTTAGAATAACAGGAGGGTGAGGGAGAGATTATAATAAACTATACAATTTCCATAATATCATCCCATTACATGTATTGTAATGGATTTATAATACCATTTTGGTGAAGGGAGGTGAGGAAATAAATAACAAAATAAAAGAACTTGAATGAAAATAAAAGAATCAGAAAGAGGAATTTACCTCTTGAGTTAATCTCCATTGAGATCCCCTTAAGGGGAGAGAATTTGGTATTTTGACGATAAAAAGGGCTGTTTAACCTAGGGTGATCTTGGGGAGTGATTTGGGTAGATATTAGGCAAGGCACATGGCTTGATATAGTTAATAGAAAAGGGATGTGTGGGTGCTTTTTATAGTGGAGGAGAGGAGTGAATTTTAAATATTTAATTCATTATTTTTTTATCAAGACAAGAAATATTGTTTGATGATTGTAAAAAAATATTTTCATGTCTGTTTAAACCATCACCCATTTACATCATCCACGACTCAATCATGATGCTGAAATCCGGTTTTAGCATTTATTGTGAATTATCATATTTTACTATTCAGAAAAAATTCAGGTATTTTAGCAAAATCCAAAAAATTTACCCTAACGGTTTTTCTATGTGTATAATCCAAAAATAAATGCCATTTTAAAAAAAAAATATAAATATGATTATTTTTATTTTTAAATAAAATCATAATTTATTTGAAGAAAAAAAACATTAAAACTATAACTCGTTTTATAACACCATGAAAAATTAATCATGTACCCATTGAATTATCTTATAACTATAAGAAAATAAAATAAAAATTTATGATTATATTTTATGAAAATACATTTCAATTTTAAATTATTAAATTAATCATAAAAATTGTAATTAAAATATATATGACATACAAATGTACCTATACTTAAACTATGATCGTTTTTCACATATAAGATATATAAATTGTATTTGTACATTCATGGGAGGGGGGTTTCTATTTGTTGTCCAAATCACTATTAATTACTATTTATAACGGTATGTTACTATCCACAAGGGTATGTTACTATTCATAAAAACTAAGTAGATTCTATTAGATGTTAAATATTTTACTGAACGTGAATGTGTATGTTAGATTTTCAAAATTCAAAACACAGAAGTGAAAATATTATGTTTGAAGGTCACATAGTACTTAGTAGTTCATTATTTTTTGATTTCATCTGATTATATGACAAAATTATAAGAAGGGATTTTCCATTGATAAAACATTTGGTCATTACATTATTCCCCCATTATGAAATTTCACCCTCAAAATTTCTTTTTATATTCATAGCCATAACAAGTTTCATGTATATTTCTTTCATTGCCTCCTCTAGTTCCCATGTTTATAATTTTTTACTTATGGGTCTCCACAGTACTTTTACCAGGAGAGTAGACTGGTTATTTAGAACATTATCTCTGTGACCCACGATCTTCACTAGCTGATCCTCATAAGAATAGAGAATTTTCAAACTGTATGAACTCTAAAGAGAGTACATGTGAGGGGTCTGGTAGGTATTTCTTTAATAGGCAAACATAAAAGACATCATGTGCATTGAACATGATAGATGGAAGTTCCATTCGATTGGCCACAACCGCGAAACGATTAAGAATCTCGAATAGATGAATGTATCTGGGAGATAACTTTACCTTCTTCCCAAAACAGAAAAGATTCTTCTATAAGGACATGCATATAAATACATTATCTCCAAATTTGAAGTCATGGTCTCGTCGATGATTGTTTGCATAACAATTTTGTCATCTTTTGTCTAACATGATGTGGTGTTGAATGTTTTTCACATACTCCACCATTTATTTAACTATTTCATGTCCTAGATGCCCACTCTCACTATCTTTATCCCAACACGCTAGTGTTCAACATCATTTCCCATAAAGGGATTTGTATGGTGCCATTTGGTTTCTCAAGTATAAATAGTTGTTGTAGGATAATTTATCTAGTGAAAGTTGTTGTTCCAATTCTCATTTAAAGACCATAGAATTTGATCTAAACACATCTTCTAGAGGATGAATATTTCTCTTAGATTTACCATCAATTTGAGGATGATTGGATATAATGAAGTGGAGTTCAGTTCTTAGAGCATTTTGGATAATTTTCTATAACATCAAGGTAAATCTCAGATCTCGATGAGATACAATAGATAGTGGTACTCCATGAAACCATACCACCTCTTTGATATATATCCATTCAAGTAAATCCAATGAAATGTCCTTTATAATCACGATAATGTGATATGTCTTTGTAAGACGATCCACAATGACCCATATAACATTGTTTCCTCTGGAATTCCTTAGAATTCCAGTGTCAATGTCCATGGTGATGTTTTCCCACTTTCATTTTGGTATGGGTAGTGATTCTATCATCCTTGTATACTTTTGTCTTTCAGCCTTCACTTGTTGACATACCAGACACTTTGATGTATACTCAACAATCTCATTATTCATATTATCTCACCCAAAGTCCTCTTGGAGAGCTTGATACATCTTTGTGCTCCCTTGGTGGATAAATAATGTTGAGTTATGTCCATCATTTAGAAGATCCTTTTTTATTTCTGGATCAGATGGTACACAAAATCGTTAACCAAATTTTAAAACTCGTTCATCATAAATCATGAACTCTGAGGATTTCGCATTTCTGATAGCTTCCACCTTTTCAAAATTTCCACACCTTTTCTTTTAGAATCCTTTATTTTCTCCATGAGGGATAGTTGAGAAAGAATGGATTGATGATGTTTCTACCTTAATGATTCCCCCTTCCATCCTCTACAAATCTAAGAAGAGAAGATCCTTTTCAATTATCATCATTGATAAAGATATAAGATTTTTTCTACTTAGAGTATCCATAACCTTATTTGCCTTACTAGGACAGTAGTGTATTGAAAAGTCATAACCCTTAATGAGATCTATCAATATTCGCTGGCACATATAATGCTATTTTTTTTGTTAATATATATTTGAGACTCTTGTGATTAGAATATATCTCACACTTCTCCCCATAAAGATAATATCTCCATATTTATAATGTAAAGATCACAGTCGCCATCTTTAAAATCACGTGTAAGATAGTTTTTCTCATGGATTTTCAACTGCCTTGAGCCATAGGTTATCACTTTATTATTATGCATCACCACACAGATTAAGACCATCTTTGAAGCATCAATGTACACCACAAAGAGTTCTCCACTTTTTTGGAGTGTGAGTACGGGTGCGGTGATTACCCTCCTTTTCAACTCCTTAATGTAATCTTCATATTATTTAGTCTAAACAAACATTACTCCCTTTTGTCTTAGATTGTTCATTAGGTTAGACAATCGTGAAATGTTCTTCACAAATCAATGATAATACTCGACTAGACCCAAAAAGTTGTGGATATCCATTACAAATGTTGGCCTAGGCCACTCTTCAATAACTAATGTCTTGGTAGGGCCTATATATATCCCTTTTCTGGTGAAAACACGACTCATCAATGATACTTCCTCTATCCAAAACTCACATTTACTATATGTTTCACACAACTTCTCCCATTACAAATTCTTTAACACAATATTCAAATTCTCACCATGTTTCTCATTTATCTTAAAGTATATCAGAATATCATCGATAAAGACTACCAATCATTTGATGAGGTATTATCTAAATCCATTATTCATTAAATCCATAAAATTATTTTTAGAATTAGTGAGTCCTAAGGGAATCACTATGAACACATAGTGTCCATACCTCATTCGAAAGGTAGTCTTGGGAATATCTTCTTTCCCACCTTTACTTGGAGATATCCCGACCGAAGGCCCACCTTACCAAAATAACTGGACCCACGAAGATGATCAAACAAGTCATTTATTTGTGACAGGGGGATTACTATTATTTATTGTGATTTTATTGATCTCATGATAATCAATGAAGAGGATCATTGATCTATCCTTATTCTTGATGAAGAGGACTGACACACACCACGGTGAAGCACTCAAGATTATAACACCCTCCTCCAGATTGTCTTGTAACTGCTTCTTCAGCTCTTCCAGATCTACGACAACCATTCTATATGATGTCTATAATATAGGAACATCTCCAAGAATAAATTAAATTTAGAACATAACCACTTGGTTAGGAGGAAGACGAGACAAATCTTCATATAATACATCATGGTAATCCCCCAAGATGTGCATGTCTTCAAGAATGATTCTCTCTTTTGTCTCAATCATATGATCCAAACATGATTTCTCATAATGAATTAATATCCACACTTGAGACACTGATTCTAATAGGGATTCATCTTCCTCCTTACACTTGTAATGAATTGGAGGATTATTTGGGATTTGAAGAGTGATCTACCTTTCTCGATATTAGATGTTGGATTTTTATAAAAGGTATCGAATCCATGTCCAAGATAGCGTCTAACTAAATTAAAGGAAGTATGAAATGATATTATGAGAGGTTCAATCCACAAACATGAACCAGGAAAGATTTATAAATCACTAATGCATGAATTTCCCCATTAATTGTTCACATAGATAACTTTTACTCAAAATATTGAAGTGGCATTTGAATAGTACCACTAATCATGAATGATATTAATGAATGTGTAGAACCCGAATCAAATAGTAAGTTCATTATTATTGAATAAATAACTATCCTACCTATCACCACATAATTGTCTGGCTCCACCTCAACAATAGTGAAAGCATAAGACCTTCCTTATTTCTTGGAGGTTGTTGTTTATTGCCTCCAACAATCCTCGTCTTAGGGAATTTTTTCACATAATTTTCTTTCTCCTTACAGTTGTAATAATGCACTACATGCTGAGTGTCGATTTGAACATTCTATAATTGTTCTACATTATTGGGATTCTACATATACCATTGTAATTGTTTAGCCACATGTCCCATCAATCTATATTTGTAACAATTCATAGTTTGCTTTAGACAGTTCCCATGATGCTTCTTCCCGCAATTCTTAAACGTTGGATGATTGAGCTTATTCCAATCACAGAATTTTTTTGTGGGACCACCCACATGAGATTAAATTTTTTCCTCTTTTACCTGGGCCCACAATACTGATAAGAATCTTTGATATCCATTTCAACATTTAGGGTGTAATAGAAAATATTCTCATAGTTGTTGATGTCTCAAATTGCGAACACTTTTCATAGATTCTTCTTTAGTATGATAAAGAAGTGATCTCCCTTGATTTTGGTGTTCATGAAAAAGTTAGAGGTATACCTTGAATTCCTTGTAATGATTTATTCATACACCATGATTGACTCATCTTCCATCTTTTTGAGTCTGAGGAACTTTCGTTCCATCATGAGATGGGGGTTTGGGGAAAATATTTATTGAAAAAAATTCCCTTGAATTACTACCATTACATGGAATCAATTAACTCTTTTGGATTTGTATTCTTGATCAATTTCCACCATTGATCAGCTTCCCCATCAAAATGATAGGCCACCAGTATGACTTTCTCTTCTTTTAATAACTGGAGGACAATTAAAATCTTTTCAATAGAGTTAATCCACTATTCCATGAGGAGGCGATCAGATGATCAACTAAAAATGGCAGAAATTGTCTACAAGAATGATTAAATGGAAACATTCTCTTTAAATAAAGGAGGAGGGTGTTTCACATTATTTATGTTAATATTCATAACTTGATCCAGGTGAGCAGGTAATATTATGATGTTTAGAGCAACCATTCCCATCATATCATGCATATAATTGGGAAAATATTTACATTACCTATCACATTGATTATGGGGATGTGTTCTTCTATTTCCTAACATTAAATAAGAAAAATAACATTCAATTAAGGGGATTGAATACTTAGCTATTTGTCATAGAAAAATGAAACTTTGAACATAAGAGGATAAACTTGTAAAGGATACGTATATCCTAACTTGTGATTCCCTATGTTTCATTCTAGATTATCCTTAATCAATTTATTAACTTATATTTTTATGTGATTTTATTATTCTCTTAATAATGATTTGTACTAAGATTATGAATTTACCAAAGCATATCTCTGAGTAGTGTAAGACCAAGAGTGCATCAAGGCCTATTGTTAATCCCTTGTTCCCATTCGATTCTAGATCAAATCAGTGTTTTTAGGTTTTACCCATAATTACATCTATTCTACTTCCATATCAACCTATTTTTATCCATACATGGATGTATTTTATTGATAATCCACACACACTATACTTTCCAAAATTTAGTTGCATTTTCATATACTTATTCTCATCCCTAAGGTTCTGGCTAGAGTTTTATATTCATAATCTACAAAAAAAATAATACCATCCTCTTATACCAACTATAGGGACCCTATCCATTTACACATAGCATTACATGATTTTTATCATATTTAAACATACGATTACAATCCAAGTATTGTGAAGTCTAGTATCTTTGAAGACTAGGTAGATAGAACTTAAAACATGCGACTAAAAAATTATTTATTTAATCTTCATAAAGAGATCCTAACTTCCTTTGAGTCCTTACATCTACATAGGCTTCTCTGAGGATCACATGAACAAAGGGATGAGCTAAAATCCCAGTATGTGATTAAACATTAGAATAAGGGTTTAGAATAACAGTTAGAGATCATGACATAGTGATGTAACGTAGAATATAAAATCATAACATCTAATCATGGGATTATATAAATAATAATTAATATTAAGATGGAAGCTATATAAATCATGACTTTAGAATGAGTTAATGATCACTACACAAAGAGGAGCACAAGTCAAGGTTAACCACCAAGACCGTTGCACATGGTAGTACGAGTCAAGGCTAACCGCCAAGACCGTTTCATATAACATCTAATGAGACAAAAATTTACCCAATTAATTGGAGATTTATCTAGGAACACCAACCATAACATTTTTAAAAATATTTTTTCCACATAAATAATCATACATAATCAATCAAACATAAACATAAGGGAACCCATGGAGGGAAATGAGTATCATATTCATGTCATAAAGCTCATAAATATGTCATGAGATAGAAGAATTAAATAATACATGGAAATTTATAGAATCTAATAAGAATATAGAATGGTAAGTGATTTAAAATAGAAGTGACAACATGCAATAAGAGTATTTAGGATAACCTTAGCTTTAAATCATTTTAGTGTGGTTTTACGGAAAATACCAATGAGCATTAAAAATTGAAAAGGGTTTAACCTTTTATATGAAACCAGAAGTGAAAAAATATATTTTAATAATAAAAAGGATGATTTAATAAAATCAATGGTGGATTTAAACAAATGGTAGAGCTCACATGAAATTTGGTAAACAAATTGGGAAGTTCCCTTAAAACAAGTTTGATTATAGAGAAGTATCGAGGAGGGAATAACTTAAAAACTTATATATAATATAAATATAATGAGGCATGGATCTTGAAACATGTGTTTAGAGAATATAAAAAATAATTATAACTTTTATAAAAATGTAAAATAAAGCTTCATCTGGATAAAAATAAATATAGCGAAACCCGAAGGAATATAAGAGGTTCAGGTAGAATCCCTTATAGAATATCTACATGGTATCAGGTGTAATTGGGAGGGATTAATGTAAGGGAAATGGGTTTATCATATTTTATAAATCATCAGAGAATATGTGTGTGGTTCAAAATCCTACCCATCATTAGTAATTACAGATAAAAGGGAATAATATAGAGGGTATTCTTGAATAAATGTGAAATAAAGAGGATTCCATACCTTCAGTCTGATGATGTTCTTATCTTGATATAAATAACCTGAATAATCAAATTAAATTCATTAATTAATAATTATATAACCTAATATATATGTAAAATATTTATTATAACCTTTTTAAGTTCATTCATGACCTTTTTTATGGGTTAAGTGGTTCAACTTCATTGTTTTGGTCCATTTGTTTTCTTGGTAATTAAAATCAGTTTAAATATTTACATAAACATAGAATCATGTAAAATGGAGATGGTTTTAAAAAATTGGACATATATTTTATTATTTAACTTCCCGAAGGTTACATGTTTTTAAATTTAATTTTTTTACTTGGTGTGATGTTGAATCATTTTATAAGACATTAATGATAAACACTTTGATTAATTTGATGATTTTTCTAATACTTTACTTGTTTGGTATTATATTTTTAAATAACAGGTGAAAAGAGATTACAGAACATAAAATAAGATAAAATACATATAGTATGTTCTGTTTCAATGATTAAAATAGATTAATGACAGGTCTATATGATGGTAAATAAAATTGAAAACCCATCGTCCTTGAATGTGAGCAATCAACACATCTTAGATGGTATTTTAATTTATAAAATAAAAGGAGGGGTGGGAGAAATTATGATAAAGTATCCCATTATAATAGTATCATTATAGTACATGTATGTTACTGGTGGTATTATAAAATCTGGGTGAAGGGAGGTGTGGAAAGAAACATGAAAAAAAGAGAACTTGAAAAAAATAATAAAAGAATCAGAAAGTGAGATTTACCTCTTGAGTTTATCTCCATTGAGAGCCTCTTAAGGGGTGATGAATTGTTTTTTAAGAGAAATATTTATTTTTGACCTGGTGGAGGATCTGGGGGAGTGATTTGGGTAGAACATAGGCATGTCACAAGGCATGATAGGAGTGACGAAATGAGGTGAGTTTGGGTTTTTTTATAGTGGAGGAGAGGAGTGAATTTTGAATACTTTATTCATTATTTAATTATTATTCTCAAGACAATACATAGTTCTTGATTATTGTGACAAAATAATAGAAATAATTTCATGTGAGTTCAAACTAATTTCCATTTACATCATCCATGACTCAAGCATGATAAAAAAATCTGGGTTTTACCATTTATTTTGAGTTATAGTATTTTATTATTCATAAAAAATTCAAATATTTTAGAAAAATCACAAAAAGTCACCCTAACAATTTATGAAACGTATAATACAACAATTAACTCCATTTATCCAAAATAATTTTCTAAATATGGTAAATTTAATTTTTAAATAAAATCATAATTTATTCTAAAAAAACAATATTAAAATTACAACTCGTTTTATATCACCTTGGAAATTTAATCAAGGTCCCATAAAATTATCTAATAACCATAAGAAACTCAAATAAAAATTTATGAATAAATTTTATAAAAATAATTTTAAATTTTAAATTAATAAATTAATCATAAAATTTTAGTCAAAATATATTTGACATAAAAATATACTAATAGAAACACTATGATCGTTTTTTCACTTATAAGATGTCTAAATTGTATTTGTACAATCATGGGTTAATTTTATATTTTTTTACAACTTATTATTCATTTCTATTAATAATGGTATGTCACTATTCACAAGGTTATGTTACTATTCATCAAAACTATGTTGATTCTATAAGACTCTAAATATCATCCTTAATGCAACTGTGTAAGTTAGATTATTGAAATTAAAAACATAGAAGTGAAAATATTAGTTTTAATGGTCACATAGTACTTAGTAGTTCATTGTGTTATGATTTCATGTTATTATATGACATAATTATAAGAAGGGGTTTTCCATTTATAATACATTGGGTGGTTACATATAGTGTTTTTCGTATGTGATCAACTGAAGAAGATTTATCATTTTCTTTATGTATTTCTATTTTATTTATTATTCAAAATCTTTCAAATATTATTCTTAAAATATGAAATAAAAACTATATTTTCTTACATATAATGGGATTTTATTATATTATTATCATAACCTGATTCCATCCCCACACTTATTAAATGGAGAAAAGAATAATCGTTTGTGTGTTTGAGTGAATTATCACCTCCTCGAACTGATCTAATTCAACTTCTATAGCCATCTATCATGAGTGGTTATAATAATCGAATAAATGTTCATCATTGATATTCATGAAATATAAATAATTAAATGATTATAATATATGAATTACGTTCTTACATTCCATGCACAAAAAAATGAAAATAACTTTCGTTTGTATGTGGGAACAATCACCTCCATGAAGTGATGTGACTCATTTTTATTCATTATTCAATTGTATGATATATATATATATATATAAATAATTATATTTAAATTCTTATAATTATTTTAATAATATAATGATCATTTTAAAAATATAAAAGAATAATTACCTTATTTCCGTAATGATCAAGGAAAAATTTAAAAGGCACTCAAGCGTACATACGAACTACCATTTCCATGAATGTAAAGTTGTTAATTTTTCATACAAAAAATAAATTTATTGATTATAAAATATATAATTGATATATAAATGTGATTAATATTTCATGAATGTTACTCTGGAAGTGATGGATCTATAAAATCAAGGAATATTGACATCAATGCGAGTTCATTTTCGACTCAAGTACTGAATATCAACAAAACATCCGACATGAACATAAATCATTTTATAATGGTTATAATAGGGTAATACTTAATAAAAAAGGAATAATTAATATTAATAAGGTTCTAAAGCTAGTATGAATTAACCGATGTTTACTATTCTAGAAGATAATGAACTTACCAAAAATTTAGACTCGTGGTAAGGGACTTTGTCTCAATCTCTTTTAACTGAGGCATGTTTTAATAATATACACCACCTTCATTTATACAGTGTATAATTAACTCCTTTGACTTTTAATTTCTTGCAACGGTTTTCAAAAAATTATATTTTTATAAAAGGAATTTACTAATAAAAAAAAGAATGTTTTTAACGTATGTGGCAATAACGACCTTTCCACCGTCGCGAACATTAATTGATATTTAGATTCCTCTACAAGCCATAATGTTTTTAATAGGAAAATACATACCATATTTATTTTTCATGAATTTTGGTATTGAAAATGGGTTTGAAAAGATATTTATTTGGTCAATATCTTGAAATGAAATATTATTATTTCAATGTGTAATTATTATATTTTTTCTTTTATTCTTGTTAAGGTGTTATGATTATATTATAGTTCTTGTAAATTTCTTGTGTATATAGGTGGGTACATGATAAACTGAACATAGGTGAGCCTGTGATATATCTCCAATGCATTGGTTAATGAGACAAAGATAAACAAAAAGGATTCTCCAATGTAATTTATGTTATATACTGTGATGGATATTCCAAATGTAACCATGAAGGTTACTACCTATGTAGCTGTGAATGATATAATGTATATATGAAATGGATAAGATAAGATACCTGTTATGATTTATGAATTCAAATATGTTTTTCATTAATATTTTGAATTCATGAGGTATAATAAATATTTTACGTATTATGGATGAAATGTATGATTTTTGTGAAAATGTTTTCATGAGTTTAAATTGAGTAGACTTATCTTCTTTATAATATCCGAGTTATTATTTAACAGTTATCAAAAAATTATCTAAAACTATAAAATTAAAATTTCCCTTAATTTTAATTATTTATTTAACTCATGATTATGTCACATTAACGGTTGGGGCCTTATAGTTGGTATCATAGATCAGTTTAGATAAATTTAGTGGTTAATATATTATTAATAGAATATCAATAAATGATTTCTAATTTATTGTCAAATTGAACTGATATATAATTTGAAGATTACCATGTTTCTTTGTCTAATATATAATTTACCCACTGATTTACCTCTATTTTAGCAGAAATACATTTGGATATTTTATAACATAATTTAGATAAACTAAGGGAGTCATTGAGAGTACTCCTAATTATAAATTTGAAATATTAATATCATTTCATTATTTATTTAATAATATTCTTACACATTATAAATTTTATAAAAAATTTCTCAATTCAATGAATTTATAGAATGTGAAAATTACTTGTCAACATTATTCTTCTTTATTATCTCACTGAAATGATTTATGTTTCATTATGAAAATGGTTATCTTATATTCAATGTATAAAATATTAGTTTCTATATCAAAATATATTTTCCCTATTAATATGAATGCAATAATATTCTAATACTTGAATTTATTAGCATAAAACATATATATTTAATTTTCATTATGATATGATGAGAGTATTTATAATTTTCTCAATAAAGATGTTATATATTCCCTTTGAAACATGAATCATTTATGCATTGGGTGACCAAGAACACTAAAATGTGGATATTATTTTCTTCACTATAGATATTTATGAAAATTTACCTTGATGATATTTTTTACCATTTTAAATTTCAATTAATTGGGTATAAATTTCATTATAATTTTTTACAATACATACTTATAATTTCAAACTATACTCTATGTGTGTCATGTATTGTGTCTATATAATTTATTTAGTGTTTGTGTGTGACTTCGATAGGATAATATATTTGTTAAGAAGTTTATATATGATTAAAATTAATAAATATATTCTTATATAATCTAAAATGGTTTTCATTCTTGGATTTTCCCAAAATACCAAAATCTATTATTTCATCATGATTTCATTTGTACCCACACTTTATTAGTAGGTGTAAGCCATGCATATTTTTTTGGAATTAAATATCAAATTATTTTTAAAATATTATGTGATTCATTCAATAAATATATTCTGTTCCATTAAATTATGATGAATTACATAATTAGTGTCCCTGAGGATCACCTTAGGTTATAATGGAAGAGGATATTCTTTACAATTGTATCCTTCAAATTGAATAAAAATTATAAAACATTGAATTCTATACTACTAATTTTTTGATAGAGGGTGTGTTACTAAGGGGGATGGGGAATTTTTTTCAGCATAAAATAAAATAAATTAAACTTAAGAAATAAAATAAAACTAATGAATTAGTATATAGTTGATACAAAAAATTGTTATAAAATTTTATTATAGAAGATCAGAAAAACCAATCACATGAGTTTATTACTACAATTATGTGTTTTTTGGATTACCTTTATCAAATGTCTTTAGTGGTATTCGAGTAACATAAAATTTGAATAACTAAACTTGTGTTATTTAAGCTATGATCTTCTCTAATCCTAATTTCACTTCCTTCTTAGGATGATGGTGTAAGACAACATTGTTTACGATTAGTTACACTACTCCCCCTCCTTCGTCTACTGAAAAAATTTATTCAATTTACTAACTACTGGTAGATGCATCCTATAATATCCATAAACCCTAAATGGAATGGTCTTACATATCATTTATATTGTGATTATTATTCCTATGACTATATATTTTCTATAATCATTCCATTATAAAAATCTTTCATACATTAAAATTGGGCATTTTTACCTTCATTTCTCATCAAATATGGTATCCTTCTTGAATGGATATAATTCTTAGAAGTAAAATGAATTAATATAAGTGTTTTCTTGGATTTATAGACATCATTGATTCATTATTGGAAATAGATAACTTCATGGTTTTCCACAAATATTGTCTTGGAGTCAGTAAAAGGTACCCCTAAATCACTTAATTTGAGTGTTTTTTAAAAATCAATGTATAAATATCATTTTAATGATTTAAATAAACTCAAATACTCTATATTAAATATATAGGGAGAGACAAATATATTCATATGATTGAATTTTACATGTGTGGTTTAGCCGTCACCAGAATAACATGAATTTATAACCACCTTATAATATTTATCATTGATTTATAGAAACATCTTTTCTATGAATTTCCACAAATATCCAAAGGAGTTTCTAATTAGGGATGGCGTTATTTATAAAAAATATTATGTTTTCTTAAAAGTGGGTCCTATTATATGTGTATAGTGTCTCCCAATAGATAGTTTGTTAACATAGATAGTGATTACCTCTAATGTTCAATATAAGATTAGAGAAATAAAATATATGATACCAATAATAGAAGAGGATTATTATGATTTGGCATATATCCATCATCTTTGGGTTGTACATGTCTATTAACTAGTTTATCTTACATCCACCATGACTATAATGGTTCACTTAATTTCATGGGTTCACCTCACAATATTCTAGTGGTAGAAAACTAGTTGTGAGGGTCTTATGACATCTAGTGGGGAGACTATACCCCTAGATCAGGATACTATAAATATAAAAGGAATATCAATAAATACTTATAATAATTTTTTAGAAACATATATATAATCATATCGTACATTTTCTATACAATATTAAATAATAACAACATTGATGAATTAAAATGAAGTACTATAAAAGCTGTAAAATTCATATGACATATAATCCATATCCCTTATGGGAGGATCATATTCATCTATTTTCAGAAATAAAAAAACATTGGTGGTATCCAAAAAGGATCTTGATCCTATCATGGTCCCATATTTATCTCCAAATAAGATAATCAATGTCACCCATCCATGGACCTATTCTCCTTTCCTCTACCATGAAAAAAATAATATTTATGCTTTGGGTATCACATTTATTAAGTTAAGTGTGTGTACACATTAGTAGGCGACGACTAATAGTTCCCATAATCATATAAAGTAAACATATCTATATACTATAACACAATGATAATAAAAATAAAAAGAGAAAGAAAATATTTTTATTTCCCTAGGGTTCCATCATGATACCTGGGATTAAAAATACCTACTCTATCTAGCATTAGTGTCTTTTCAGAATAAGGCACATTAAAATTCCAAGGGACTGTAAGACGTACACCCATATAATCATATCATAAGATCAAAGAAACTGGTTATAAGTTTCAAAAACTATAAAACCAAACATGGAACTTTTTCAATACCATAAACTAATCCCTTTGAAGAACCTCAATTTTATAGTGAACCCATTTCAAATAATCAATACACATATGGTAAGAAGATCACGATAACTATATGATCAATTATCCCATGATTGGAAATACACCCAACCAATATAACTTATATAATCAACTGTTTCATTATAAACAGTCCATATATCATGTGCATGATTTGTTTGAATTACTCAAAAATCTCTTCCAAAATATATATACACATGTACACACATTTGGCATTACACCCAGCCTAATTTATTCACCAATCCATGGGTGTTATTACATATAAATGGTTTCCAAAATTGTTAACATTTAACATAACATATATGATGAATCATATAATGTAAACACATTAAATAATCTCAAAGGTATAAATAAATTTTTTAAATAACAGACATTGAATGTTGTTAAATAATGGGTTTTATATACACCCAAAACGTGAATATATATCATGTTAAGTCGGTAACTCACACACAACATCTTCCCAATTCATATTCCATCAATGGGTACCACAATACTATCCATATATCCCCTAATTTCCAATATCAAAAATAATTGAATGTCATCCAAAATATCTCTACTAGGTCAATATAGTATAGGTGACACATATTTAGGTTCCGTCGTCAATTTCAAAACATATCCACCATTAATATAAATTTTTAAGAATAACAACCCTTGGTGGACCACTCATGGTCTCAATAAAAAATTCCCACTCCTTAATAAACAAGGAAAATTATTTTATATTTTATAATGGTAATTCATATAAGGTTTTCATGTTGATATATGAAACAAATAATGGGAATGGGCATAAACTACCACGAATGGTTTGGGAGAACCTACGTAGGTCTGGTAGGGTATCTCTAAAAGGATATGATATGATTATTTAGAATCAAAATTTATAAATAAAAAAACATATAATAAGACCTAAAAATTGGAATAATTAGAGATGATTGATATTACAATGATAGTAATAAGAAATATTCAGAAGAATGGGGCTAGACATACCTATGTTATCCTCAGCGTCAGGTGACAATAAAAAGAAGGAAATTATGGATGCAATATGGAAATGGAGAATATTGAACAAATAGAATAGGGAGTGTGTCTCAACTACTCCATATCAATGAATAATTAGGTAAAACAAATTTTTGACAAATTAATTAATTAATTAATTTAATTAAATAATTTTTTTTTAAAAATGGAATATGTAATATTGGGTATATGGTTCGACTCCACTGATAACTTGATACTATATATGGCCCTCACCCTATTGTCATCGACCAACTGGTGGAACACCTAGGGAAAATCACTATACATACCTTCATCGGGTACCCAGTACATGTACAATTGGTACCAAATTATATTTATTAAAATTTAAGATGTCCCAAGACTATTCGAGAGACCTAAAAATGGATATTTGAGAACTAAAAAAGAAAACCAAAAATAATAATTTATAAATTTCATACATTTTAGAGATAATATAATCAAATCGATAAATCAAAAATATGTGGGGTGTTATAACCTCCCGATCATGTGGAATGTTTTCATCGATTATGACAACCAAGGGTCTCTAAGACTCATAAAAGAAGAGTTTCATCCACTATAAATAAATATCAGACACCCTATACTATATATCATACTAAATATATTTGTTATACTAGCAGACACATAATAGAGTAAATTTATTCCCTTGATCAGTCATTTCACTCTAATCAACTATGTAAACATTTTATTCTTTAAATGGATTTTTTAACTCCAAGTTGACATCATCGTAAAAAAATTCCCAGAAAGAGTTAAAATGTTATCTCCAAATATCATAGATATATAATATTTCATTAAAGGAATTATATTTTTGTGTAATAAATCCTTGATACATTATAATATTGATCCTATAAACAACATTCAGTATCCCCATGAAACTGTGATCCAACATTCCTTACATTATAATATTTTTATTTCCCAATAAGGAGACACATGTAAAAATACTATGTTTTCTAACTCATACTCCAGAAAACTGAGTCTATAGTATGTATTAAAATAGTACCTTCTCTATGAAGTATCCAACATCTTCTATAGAAGATAGATATTCTTTGAAATATCCACTAATATCCACAACAAAATAATAGTTTAATCACCTATCTTTAACTAGTAAATAAGTGACTAGAATGATCTTTCATAGAAGATGAAATGGTACCATCTAAATATAATAGAGATAAATATTTTTATTTGAGAACTTTACATGTTCATTATTTCTCCCCCATGATTCTTAAAAAATAAACAATGCATATGAAAAACCTGTTCTATGTTAAATGAATGAAAAACAAAGACTACCCATCAATCTGTGGACAATAAATAAGGCTCAAGTGCACAAGTGTATTAGGTTGCATCTATAAACCATGTTAGAATAATTTTATAAATCGTTCATCTCAATTATATGCAACAATTATAGTCACCAATTGAATAAAAAGTTTATATTTAACATATAATCAACCCATATAATCAACTAAAAAGGAACCCTTAATTAGTAGGAAATGAAAAAACATCGTTAACCAGTCCATGATAATAAAATAACATATATCTATTAATTTTAAAACTCAGCAATATAATCCTTTGAAAAATTATCATGTCATCGCATTTCCACTTATGAATGGGTAGTTGGTGCTGAATACTTGCGGGTCACTAATTCCTGGCCTCAACTTTTTGATATGGTAGGTATTGAGAAAACAAACTTGAATGTTATTATTCACCATAGAACACCAATAAAACGTTTATATGTCCTGATACATCTTGGAAGGCCCCATTTAATCAACCCATCTTGAGGAGTGTGAATCCCAAATCAACTCATAATAAATGTTCAATGGGATTTCCACATGACCCCAAATAGAAAAAATTGTATCCATATCTGGGAGAAAGTTAGAGGAAATATATTCATCATATATATTATATCTCATCCCAAATAAAAAAAATACCAACTATCCATCAACCTCTCCAATAGAGATGAGGTAAAAATTAAGGATGTCGAGGATGCTCATCCTAGACACTTTAGAACACCATGTTGAATATTAGTGAAGAGTATATTCAATATCCACTAACATCTCATCTCCTATACCACCAAAAAAGAAACAATTATATAGAATATATAAATTATTAAATTACCAATATCATGGGAATATACCTTCTCAAATAAAAACACAATAAATACCTAACAAATGTCTACCAAAAAATATTTATTTTATGACATACAAACCCCAACATCTTAGCTTTAGTGAGATAAAAATTACACAAACATTAATTTCAACCCATAGACACCAGCTGGTGGAAATAAATTCAAAGGTTATATGAAATTTTTGGGTGGTAATTTACATGTTTCATACCACTTCTCTTATAATGGAAATAACAGGGCATAAAACAATATAAAACATGTATTATATCTAGAATAAAACTCACAATAGAAGAGTAAAAAATATAAAATAAAATAAAATTATTAGAGTAGAGGAAGATGAAAAAATATAATTTAAAATATAAAAAGGCTATAAACTTTAATAATTTATCAAATTTCCACTAATGGACAAACAGTAGACTCAAAACAGGGCCCTCGTATATGCTCTGATATCTATAGGCCATGACCATTACATCAATATACTCTTATAAAGTAAAAAAGAAATCATGTCGTTGAATGTATTATGATAGAAAATGTATTCATATACAACAAGGATCACAGGTAGGGCTGAGTATATAACCTAGTATAAAATATACCATAGGAGTCGCCCACACACACACTAGGAAAAAACAACCTATCTCATCATAAATATAAATTTTAATCAAATGGGATAAATAAAAACATATCTGAAACACATTTATAGAAAAAAATTGTAAAAAAACCATAATATTCACCCAAACCCACCCATATAGAACCGTTCCCCACATCTATTGCATCCTTTCTAAAACTACATTCTAATAATATACCCCAATAAAAATTGGAACACATTTCCTTCAACCCAGTCCATAAATTGGTAGATTAACCCAATGATCCTCATATATAACTTAATTTATGTCTAAATTAATAATCCACAATAAAATACGAATGAATTCTAATACCATTACCACATCAAGATAAAAAAACAAAGGATTTATAAAAAAATAACTATAATTGATATTTTTCAGTAGGGTTAACAATAATTAAAAATTACAATGAAAAAGAATTTAACATGGATTACATAAGAAATCATCTTATTTGATAGTGTAAGGTGGGAGATAATCCACATACCTTTGATACATTTTTTCTATTAGAGCCCATAAAAGAAACTTTCAGAAGTAAATGAGTTTCACAATATCACCTCTAGAACTATCTATATTGATTATCCTAGCAACAAGATGTTCATTAGGGATTTTTAGAAAACTTAATGAGTAAAAATTGAGTATTTATCCATAAAATGGTATTTTAGTTAGTTTCCAAAATGTTTTATAACTCCCCTCACCCCCAAATGAAAAACCATTTTTTATATTAAAAATTATATGATGTATGGAACCATGATGTAATGATTCCCACAATTCATGTAGTGCATTAAACCATGCCACATGAATACCCACACATTAGTGACCATGACTTTCTTAATCATAAATTTCCATATTCAAAGGGAAAAAACTAACACCATATAATGGAGTAGCAACCATGACCATTTTACAACTCACATGAAGCAATCCACAATGATACACCCAAAACACCCCCACTTTTATCAACATGTACATGGTGATCCCCATGTGTCCCATAGATAGACTCCCAGTGAACCATACACACCATAAGGATTGTTCTTTATAGAATTGTTAATTCATTATACCCATCCAACACACCATATCCATAACCTAATATATATAAATCTTAATTGACTGAAATAAACACCACTATATGGACCACCATATCATAGTGTAGATGAGCGATCCAAAACTCACTTCTCCCAACTTCACACTATTATATCAATTTAAAAACCAATTATGAACACCTCAAAATATTTAAAAATAAAACAAAATATAAATTATACCTCAATTAATGGATTCCAAATTATATCCACAATTGGGATTTCTATCTTTGAAACATTGAGAGTGGTGGTGTGTTTGAAATGTTTTGTCTTTGCTCTCGAATTATGTTCTCACACTGTCATGTTTTCTCTTATTATTTTCCATTCTTACAAAATACCCATAACAATGTAAATATTCAACTTCATAAGATCCTGGTTTTTATATCCAAAATAAAATCTAGGGAATCATTTAAAGAAGAATAATTTAAAATATTCATGCAATATCAATTAATCACTTGAGTTTGATCAAATTGGTTCATATCTAGTTCATATATGTGTAAATCATTATTATCTACACCAAAACTTGGTAGGAAATAATTTTATAACAAACCATCATTTTCATACATAGATGTTATATATTTTTAGATAAATATTAATTATATTACATAAAATCATGTCCAAGGAACATGGTAAATTAGTGCCTTTGGAATCAATGAACACAAACTTATATTCAAGTGAAATATCTTCAATGTTTCCCATAAATATATTTACATTCATCACTCTTATATAAAACTTTTCTTCATAACCAGTGGAAAGGAAATATATGAAAGGGTGATCTCATATTCTCATTAAAGTTAAACATAAGATATATATAAGGATAATATTAACATAGTGGCATGTGAATATGAGAATAAAATTTTAAAACCATACCCTGTATTTTAAATATCATAATCATATTTTATAGAATAACTATTAATAGTTTATAAGACATGGCTAATAATATAATCAATGAAAATGAGCCATAGATTTATAACATTGATATTAGAAATGTAATTTTGGATCACATAAACTTGCATCATTGTGGACATGTATAAATAGACACAGGTTTAATGACTAAGTTACGGTTATGAAATCTAGATCTTTTATTAATATAAAGACCTGAAATCCAGGTCCATGAATAAACATATGGACATTAAATCCATGTCTATGTATAAACTTATTGAAATGCAAACTAGGTCCACACATAGAATTGTGTACAAGAATTCCAGTTCATGCATTACATATTTACCTAATGAGTTATCCATATTTACCCAATTCATTGGATTAAGATATAGGTACCATAAATCAAACAAAGAAAATCATACATATGTTTTACATAATAAAAAAATTCATTAATCATATCAAAACCCATGTAATGACATTTGTTTCATAAACATGTCATCATATAATAAATCATAGAAAACAAATGGGTTTCATAAACATCATTTCATCCTAAACATAAACAAAAATATATATATAATAATGATAGTAACTGTGAACAAAATCCAAAAAAAATAATATATAACACCAAATAATGTTATCATAGTTGGAAGATAATTATAATAGATCACATGAAATAATTATTGAGGAAAAAACCATTTTTTTTAAATGCCTCACAACTATAAAAAAAATTATTTTCATTAAAGATAACCTTGTAAACTTGTAAGGTAAGATTCAAGTCATTACAACATCATGTAATTGGAAAAATATGTTAATTAAATATAATATAAAAATCATTCCTTAAATATATTTATTTTTAGAGAAGACCATTCATGAGGGCGGCGATGGAGGCTCTCTCCTAGGCAAGAGACAATGACCTAGATCCGGCGATGGAGCCTCTCCCTCCCCCCTCCCCAACGGAGGGGGGAGTTCTTTCTCGTTCTTCGTCACGGATTCCCCTGCCTGCTTTCACTCCGTTTTCTAATCCTGAATTCTTGCCCCCATTCCCGCGAATCTCACTTTGCCCTAAAGTTCCAGATCTGTTTCGTGGAGCACCTCAACTATGTTTAGCACCTTCAGAACTTAACTCTTCCACAGATCTTTTCAAGCTGACTCTAGTGGCTCGATTTCATCAAAGTCGTCCCTCAGTTGATGCTTTTGATCGGTTTGTATTTGAAGCATGGAACCTGCGGGATCGGGTGGTGATTGGTCTTCTCGACCGACGACACATAATGATTCGTTTTGGGTCTATGGAGGATCTCATCACGGCGTGGTCTAAGGCTCCTCGACGGTGTGGAGGTATGCCTTTCTTTCTTCTTCGGTGGAATTTTGACTTTCATATGCAGCGGGATAATCCGAGTTTAGCGATTTGGGTACGTTTCCCGAGCCTTCCTCTTCAATTCCAGAACCCTTCCATTCTTTCTATGCTTGGGAACATGGTCGGCCGCTATCTGTGCTCAGACATCAAAACTGAGACTGTGTGTCATCCCATCTGCCCTCGCATTTGTGTGGAGATTGATGTATCCAAGACGCCGGTGGACTGGGTGTGGATTACTGATGAGCAAGAATTCCGATGGCAGCAGGCTGTTAAGTTTGAATCGTGGGTTGATTACTGCAGTGTGTGCCATCGGCTGGGACATTGTGCCTCTGCCTGCAGAAATAGATCACTGAACAGGAGGGTGTGCAGGAGGGTAAGGGATGATTTGGGTTCTCATGAAGCTGCTTCTGTGGGGAGTTTGAGGACACATGGGCTTTTGGTTGATGGTGGGGTGAACTTAGTGGACAGTGGGGTTCTGGGAATGGGGGATGAAGTGCATAAGCCAGGTGTGGAGCCTCCTGGAGTGATGGTCAGTGATATTTTTAACAGGCTGAAGCGGGACTTGGGTAATGTTGATACCCTGACATGCAATGTTGAGTCTTCTTCTGCTTTTAAGGCTGCAGGTGGCTCTGTTGAAACTTATATGTTTGAGGTTCCATCAAAGATGGAAAGCCCACGAAGGGAAGTGAACGCTGCTGTGGAGAAAGATGTGGAATTGGGTGGGCAGAATGGTGGTGTGGAATCTCTCGGTCTGGAAACTGTGAGGGCACCTGCAGCTGGTGTCGCTGTCCATGATGTGCAAGTTGTTGCTGTAGGTCCTAATTCCCCAGCTCAGGTGGAGGTTGAGAGGCAATATCAACACATGGATCTTGGGGCTGCGAAGTTGGCTGGGAATAAAGAAAATCCTATCAAGGATGGTGCTGATTCCATCGGTGCTGTGATGACAGTGGGTGGGATGCAGGAATCACCTGGGAGGCAGGCGAACAACATTGAGCTCGGCAATCGGTTTTCATGCCTGGTGGATATTGATCTGGTCCTGGATCATGAGCAGGATGCCAAGAGGACTCATGAGGATCAAAATTATGCTTCCTTAGGTGCTAATGTTGAGCCAAGGGTTGCTAGTGTTGGCACTTGTGATCAAGATCTGGGAAATGAGGAAACTTATAGTGCTGAGAAGGGCTCTGAAGCAAACACAGACAATGTCCCACTATTGGACAGCTTAGCTGGAGATTATAATGTGAAAAAAGGCACGCATGGTGGCGGTGACGGGTATAGGGTGGTACATATTTCTGATAAATGGGGGGACTGCTCTGATAGTGAGAAAGAATATGATGGTGGCACGGTCCAGCCCTCCGATGGTGGTATGGTCCAGCCCTCCTATAGTGACATTGTTCAAGGTGGCCGAATGAAGATGTCTGAAAGTGAAGGTGCCATGACTGCGCCACCAAAGAGGAGGCCAAGGAGAGACTACACGGATCTACCCAAACCAATGGCAACAAGGTCTGCACACAAGATTGGAGCGACACAAGATAATGTCAGTGCAAATGGATACAGTGGAAAACAAAGAGGAGGGTCCTCGAAGAGGGACAAAGGACTCAGTGGGAAACGGCCGGTCAAAGAGAAGTTGTCTGAGGAAATGTTGCGGAAGAAAAATATGTACCTTGAGCTGATGCGCAAATACGAATCTTCTGAATGGGAGTCAGCTGATCCTGGTGCTGAGTTATCTGATGATGGGGAGAAGGATGCTTATGGTTTTGATGTTATGTAGCCTTTTTATTTTCTTCTGTCTTTACTTGCACTTTTCTTTTAATAAATTTGGGGGACCAGGCTTTGCCTGGTTCAGACTTTCCTGGTATATTTATTTTTAGAAAATTCTCAAAGAGGCTTGTTTAGAGAATGAAAAAATATATAATTCTCAAACTGTTTCATAAAAAAGAAGAATGATTAAGAACGACTTTAAAAATTTACATGATAATAGTAAAACCCATTTTAATTTTTTAGAAAATACATTATAGGAATATAAATATTCCTTATTGGAGACGTAGACAAAAAAATCGCAAATAATGATGAGATTTTGGAAGAAATCATTTCTAATTTACAATTAGGTGAATCATAAGGACCATGAAATAAAGATAATTATATGGATATGAAAATACTATAATCTTAATTAAAATACTAATAAAATAATTTAATGTGTAGCATATAAACCATAAAAGATAAAAATTTAGTGTATAAGTCATGTGTCCTATATAAATTAAAGATAAACAACGCTTCCTTACCTTAAGTCTTTACTACTTTTTTACTTTTTCAAACCTCATCTTTTTTGGGTAATCCTTTTAGTATGAACATGTAGAGAACCGAAGATTAACGTACCTGTACATTACATTACTTTTGTGGAATACTTAGTACATAACAAAAACACACACACACAAGGACCATAATAGTTTAGTGTCTTTGGAGACTCGGAATATAATCTTCTAATCGTGGTGAAAGATCTTCAACATCTCCTATAAAGATCTTCCTTTTTTTTACCTAAAACCTTTCTTTATATCCTGGGGAAAAGAAAACATCAAAGGGGTGAGCTCAAATGATCAGTAAGTATAAAATAAAAAAATATCAATCACATCATATTCATAAGAACATAACATTTTGGAAATCTTAACCTACAAAAGAGATCATAATATCATAACATGGGAGAAATCATAGTAGTGAAATGTAAACCCCAATAATCATAACTTAAAACATGAAACTTTGTGGCATACACACATAATCATAGAGAATCATTTCTTATTAGTGAAGACCCATTTCCAAGACTATCTTAGTGGACAACGTCCATTTCTAAACCGAGTTCACTCCTCGTTTTAGTGCTATTTCACTGAACCGGTTTAACCTACCGTTCCAGCCATGTCTATCTCATGAGATATAAAATCAATACCCAATACGTTGGAGGGAGATATTGGTCCCACCCATCTCATAATGATACCATTCTTATGTGTGCCATAAAATCATAAATCATACATCATTGCATAACCCATGTAATAAAAATGGGAATCTTAAACATCGTGACATCATAAAACAATTCATATAAGATAAAGGAATTCATAAATATAATTCCATAGCAACATAATAAAATCAATTTAATAATAGGGATTGAAATAGAACGCATTATTATCTTAGATGGAAAATAATTTTGATAAAACACTTGAACTCCATTCTTGAGGAAAATATCCTTTCTACTTCAAAAACACTTTTCCTTTCTTAACATGTCATACAATTATAAACTAAAAGAAGTTGATTAAAAATAAACTTGAAAAATTTTATAGGAATCTTCTTGGAAATAATGTTTTAAAAATCCATTCATGCCGTATAAGTTAAAAAAACATTCTTCTCGTACTTTTGTTAGAAAAGTCAAAAAGTACCTCGTAAGAAAAACAACAAAAGATTCCATTCATATCATTTACTAAAAACTCACCTAAGGGTAAAATTGGATTTAAAAAATTGTAGGTGGATGGAAATAATATTACATATTGAGGAAACATGGATGTGGATGATAAAATACACCCCAGAAATTACCAAAGTATAAACAATCTCAGATAAGAATGAGATTGTGATATTTACCTTACCTTAAGTCCGATTAGCATCGTAAGTGTCCTAACCTCCTGTATAATGATTTAAATAATGTTATTGACTTATTACAGAATCATACTCATTGTTATGATATCATATATGGTTCACTTATGACTTTATTTTACCCGTTCTTTTGTAAATTCTATGTTAAAGAGCATTTTGGGTAAAATCGTTTCATTTATCATACGTGTTTTAACTTGTAATTATTCATATGATTACTTAGATCATGATTAATTAATTCCAGAATATAAAACATGATTTATATATAATATATATTCAGAATATACATATATATAATAGATCAGTAAATGGAATGAAATACATCGTTCGTGGAGACGGTAGGTCGTACGTACGCATGAACGCTATTTTCGTTTTCTTATTGAGTTGAATGGAATTAAGTAGATGACATACATATATATACACATAAATACAGTATCATTATTATGTCATATATTTCATTATTTCTTATTATATATACTTTATAATCATTCTTGAATGGTTAACGTGGAGAATGAATCTCATCGCGTCGTGGAGATGATAGTCCGTACGTACGCACGAGCGATGATATCATTCTTATGATTGTGGAATTGTATTGGAGTGTATGTATACTATTTCAGAATAAATATCACTTTACAATAATCATATATAGTTATTATTTACACCATTATACCCATCCAAGTAAGGTGGTGGTGGAAAATAAATTACACCATGGTGTGGAGATGGTATTTCGTACGTACGCACGCACGGTGATTTCATTTTTCGTAGGATGGATAGATGGTGAAATAGGGTGGTTTTATACTTATAATAACATATCAGTATATGAGTGATAATGATTTTATTACTTCATAATGAAACAACCTAAGAAGAATAATTGGAACAAGAAATAAAGTTGAAAGAATCGGTAATGGCCATTACCTCTTCTTTGAAGCGCCTCTTTGAGTCCTCATCTTAGGGCACTAAAATTGGTCTTCGAAGAAGCCCATGACCACTAGGATGTTTCTAGGGAAGTGTAGAAGAGAATTGGTCAGGGTTTGGCTGTGCTTGAAGGCTCAATGTGGTGTGAGGAAGAGAGGGAGGAGGTGCCCTTTTATACGGGAGGAGAGGGGTACCTTTGGAATAACTAAAAATATTATTTTATTATAAAGCCAAATGCGGTTTTAAATAACTCCAAATTGATTTATTTAGAAGATAAGTTGGGTATGGGTCGAAATCCTATCATCCAATGGAATTTAGACAAGCTTAGGTTCCTATTTTAACCTTATCATTTAGATTTAACATTAAGTAAAATAATTTTACTTTTACCGTGTCTTCTTTTGTTCTTATACGATAAGGTTAATAAACTTACTATAAGCAGCCAAAAAAACCCCAAGTTATTTATTATTAATATATATAACTTTATCTATGTCATTTGGCCGAACCTTAGATTGTTAGGAATAAAATAACAATTAATAATATAATATTTGTTTTAAAAACTAATTTATGTCAATTTTGACTCTATTTGGTAATTGATAATTGTTAAAATCATAACAGAAAATGGCTTGAAACAGGAAGATTCTCGATGATGGAGAATATAATAGACTAGAATTGATATTCTTCATGAGAAACCAAATGAAATTGGATCTGGAATTCCACATATAATTATTATGACTAATCAGAAATCTCATAATAATATCAATAATCTCAACTTTGGTATGTTTCCTGACTCAGCTAATAAGAGAAAGATGGAGTTTCATGATGATCATAGAGGAAAGAAAGTTCAATTTCCCTCATGTAAATCATGATGGATGAGGAATCCAGGAGAATGTTTCAAAGGAACTGGAATATGATTTGGGTGTGGAAAAGAAGGACACAAAGCTAGTAATTGTAAAGGAAAAGTTTTAGTTAACACCATGTACAAGGATAATGGTATTGCTAAGACATCAACAACAGTTAAGTGTTTTAAATGTGGAATGTACAAGCATTATGAAAACCAATTCCCTAAGGGAAAATCTCATAAAGAGAATCAGCATGGTCATATGGGCAGTATTTATGTGGATGATGATGAAGAGGATATAAATGATATATGAGATGGAAGAAATGATGAAGCTCAGTCAGTGGTTTAAGAAGGTAGTGTAATGATTGTAAGTTTATCAAGAATAATGTATGGTACTATAGAATAAAGAAAAATTTAAGTATTGTTACACTGTTTCCTTTTCTTGGGTTTTGAAATTATATATTGAATGGTATTAGTAACCAAGAATGGTTATTCAGATATTTTTGGAAATCACCTAATATGCACATAAAGAAGGGATAAAGAGATAATGAAATGTTTGATAGTATTAATGAGCTCATGACTGATATAAGGACTATGTGATATCATGGTTTGAGTATATATAATTTTTTGTATTTTGGTATGTGGAAAGAGTTAACTTTTGACAACACTCATGTTTTCAATAAGGTTCTATGGTAATTCATGTTTCAAATGAATACATGTTTGGAATGCGATCAAAAAGATATATCTTCTTATATAAGGGGGAGAAATGGTAAAATTCACATGCTTGGTTAATGACATTTCTAATAATCATTTTCTTTATACTATGAGATTGGACAGATGTATTTTGGATAAGTCTAAAGACTGGAATGGATTGTAACAACTGAGGTAAATAAATAATATTTTATCAATATTTGTGAATAAAATGTTAATATTACTATAAAGGGAATGCTATGCTCGATGGCATACCCAATACGCAATAACGAGTTTCTTTGAAATCTTAAGTTGCACACTAATAATATAATAATATTATAATAGTTAACACCTAGCCGTTGTAATGGAGGGAATGAACAGAAATAACTACAAAATGATTACATTTGTTTGTTAAATATTTTTACATTTATCCAATTAATGTTAGAGGCTTAAAATCCAAATGAATCCAATTTTATGAATAAATACTCTAATATTTTTAAAAGATTGTTTTACCGCCTTTTGATGGGAAACCCTTTTTAAATATAACTTTTGACAATTTTATAAGCTCTATTTTTAAAAATAAACATATTCTTTATGATTGGGACATTGAAATTTACTTTGGATAAATTTTTGATATGTTTCTGACAATGTTCATTTTTTTAATGAATAGTGAAAAATATTGCATTTTACATCAAAAATGATTTTTCATCTAACTTAAATATATGGTTATATTATCTTTTAATTGGTTTTAAAGATAATTATAGTATATTTTTACAATTTAATTCAATGGTGGTCATTAGAATTAATTTCACTTTGAAAATGTACATAAACAAGTGCCAAACTTTTCATAGATATTGCATCCAAAAAACACGCTATATATTTTGACAGCGGGAATTAACAATATGATTTATTAATGAAACTTATATTTTTTGAATTTGGTAAAATGGAAATAATTTCTGAATTTTAAATATCAAATATAGCTTAGGTTTAATTTTTCGTACTTTTCTGATAATGCTTTTTTTTATTGGATAGTGAAAAATACAGTTTTTAATTCAAAACTGCCTTTTCATCCAATTTATTTATATATTTATATTGTCATTTTAATATTTTTTAAAGTATAATTGAATTATTTTTTTATCACTTAATACAAGGTTGTTCATTTTATGTAATTTTACATTTCAATTGGATGCAAAAACAATTCAATCTTTTGATAAATTTTACTTCTTAAAACCACGTCTTTTGTTTTGACAATGGGATTTACATTTAAATTAATTACTACAACTTATGTGTTTTTAATTTTATAAAATTGATTCCATATTTTTAATCATAAGTTCCAAATTATGTAATTAAGACTCTTTTGTTTTTGGACATTATGAACAGTAACGATGATAATTATCTTTAATTATTGTGTTTACTTAGTAATCGAGTAAATATGGGTATGAAAATAATATCATAAAAATATAAAATGACCCCAAAATGTGTCCTAAGGATATTGGTGGTGTAAAGGCCTACCAAGGGATTCCTTGATCAAACATTGGGACCCCATGGAATCACTTTAGTGTGATATTGACCTTTTATCATATTTTTTTAAAGAAAAGAAAATGTAACTGAAGTATGTAACACGTATGTAAAATAATTTTAATTTTGTCTGGATAAATGAACACTTAGACTATAAAAATTCATTATAAAGCTAAAAATATTTCCTACATCATAGTATTTTTTTATAAATTTTAGACGATAATGAAATTAAATTATTTATGACATCCTGATGATGCAGCGATTACCTCATTAATGAACGATTTAAATAAAATGAAAGGATAATATAAAATCTAAGACTTAAACTTGGAAAAAAAACCTATTGGATGAGTATATTTCGAACCCTTATCACCTTATCCTAGAAATATATCAATGTGGGTCCTTTAAAATCCGAAAATATTTTTAAAATAAAGTAACATTTCTTGACTTTCCATGAGTGCCCCTCCTCTCCTCTTATAAAAGGCCCCCACCTCTACCTCCTTACCCCCACCTCTCAAGCCTTTGGATAGGACAAAACCTGCCCATTTCACCTCTCCATATCCCTCTCTTAATCATTGAAGCCTCACCTTAGGCAGAAAGTTCTTCAAGGAACCCTTTTGGTTCAAACCAAAGGGAGTTACCCGATTTAAAGGTAATGTATTCTCTTATGTTCTTTTGTTTTATTTTGCTTCTCCAACCCCCTAAAATCTTTTTATTACTTCATTTTTTTACAAAAAAAGTATATTTAATATACTAGGATGTTTTTATAAGAAGTATTAGAGCTACACTTACACTCACATCCGTCTAATGGTTAAAGAACATATTGTTTCTGTGGATGGAAAATTACTGTCTCACGAAACGATGATTGTTCAATATTCTTTTAACACAATTAAAGGTGGCCATTATGATGTAATTGTATTTTATATATGATATATATGGTATTTATGGTTTATATAGGCTTTTTTATTTTATATTGAAATCATACCTTTTTTATTGGCATGTTGTGAAAATGCAATAATTTCATATGAGGAAGCGCGGACTACCGCCACCTCAAATGATGTGACACGTTCATGCAATACATGGAATGTATAAAGAATGAAATTAATGAACATATGTGACCTATATAACATATATATAATATTATAATTATAATATCTACATCTCTCTCAATTATTTTTAATTCCATTAATATGAAAAAGAAATGAATGTAGCGTTCATGCATACATACGGCCTACCGTCTCCATGAACGGTGCATTTCATTTATTTTTATCTCCAAATGTTATGTAATAGTATAAAATGAATATTTACTGGATATATATGATATTTAAATAATTAATACTATTCTGGAGATGATGTACTTATAACTACATGGACGATTCTTTTAAAACAAGTTTATTTTTGACTCATGTACCAAACATCAACAAAAATCATTTTTTATGAACTCACATAATTAACTAATTATTATAACATTATAATATGTTATATGAATTGAATAATAAACATTAAATTAGGTCATTAAGAAATTATAAATTGAAAAAAGTTTATTATTCAGTAATATAATGTAACGAACAAGACAAGTCGGACTTGAGGTAAGGGATCTACCCTCTCTCTTTCTTTTCAAGTACCCTCTTTTATGTCATTTCATTTATGCTCCAGGTTCTTATATTGGAGGATTTTCTTTTATATTAACCACACTATAATTTGAATTTCCATATGATGAGATACCCCCTCTTACTCTCATCAATTCATTTTTATAATTTTTAAGTGGCGCCGTTAGGCTGCCGAATTTTCGTTTGGGATCCTACCTCTCTCTTTCTTTTTAAGTACTCTCTTTTATGTCATTTCTTTTAAGATCATATTTCTTATGTTTGTGGATGTTATTTTATTTTCCTGATTCTGTAATTTTTATGTTCATATTATCAGAGACCCTATTTTATCTCATAAATCCATTTTTGGATGTTTTATGTGGCATCGTTAGGCTGCCGAGTTTTCGTAAAGGATTTTTCATCAGACTTTTACTCAAGTGAGATTTATGCTACATTGGCCACTATTTCCTTCTGTGTGGGGTATGTACTGAACATTATTTTATTATTTTTATAATATACTCTCATTTATGGATATTTACATCTTCAATGTATGAACCTTATTTCATGGGGTGTACGTTTTGAAAGTTGCCCAAATCGGTAAGGGAACCTTTCACACTCCTCTTTTAAAAAGACTTATTTTGTTATGTCTTTTAATTTACATCTTTATGTGTTGGGATATGTTCTTATATATCATTATTAATGTAAATTTTATGTCATAGTTATAAGAGACCATTTTCTCTCTCATCAAATAATTTTATGAATTTTAAAGTGACGCCGTTAGGCTGTCGAATTTTACCAAGGGAAATTTTTAACCCAATTTCGATTTCATTGGGTTAAACATGTAGTTATTGAATATGTCATCCTTTGAATATGTTTGAATGACCTTTTATTGTTTTACACTTAATATAAAATTATATTTGGTGTATTTATATTTTCCACACATAATTTTGGGATTGATTTATCCCAAATTTAAGGATACCTTCTTTATAAGGGATTTCATATCATTTTACATTTCTATTGAGACCTCATCGTTGTTGTGCAATAATTCACTCTTATATGGTGTATATACTATCCTTTGTGATATTATATCATGAATCCATTTATTCTCATGATATTATAATGTTCTGATTAAATGTTATTCCTCAATTATTGTATTCAAGTGTCTCTAATTTTGGTAAAAACCCTTTACCTAAAATATCATTTTAAATGTTTTAAATATTTATTTTTATAAATCATTCTCATTAATGTCCATGTTTTCAAAATGGTATTAAGATTTATATAATGGAAATTAATGTTTAATAATTTTAATTCTTTTATAAGCTTCAAAGAGGTATGGTACACTTTGATTCAAAAATAACTTTTTAAATTGTTTTTCGAAAATGGTTTGATAAAGCATTGATTTTGTAAGTATCTTGAAATGATATATTGTGATTGTAATGTGGAAATGTTATCTTTCCATTATTCTTGTTTTATTTGCTATGAATAAGTTATGGTTCTTGGGAAATTTTTATGAAGACGGGTGGTTCCATGATAATCTAAGGGCTGGTGAGCCCGATATAGCTCTCCAATGCATTGGGTAACGTGAAGGGGTTAAACGTTAAGGTTTCTCTGAAGATATTTAGGGAATATACTGTGATGGATATTCCAAACGTAACCATGAGGGTTACTTTCTATGTAATAATGTTATGAATGCCTCAAGTTACCTTTATGTCTTATGATTTCTATGAGTTATTCGTAAATCTTATGATTTCATGAGGTATGTTAAATTAATTATGTTTTATGAGTAAAGTATGATTTTATTGATTCTTATGTATACATGGACTAATGTTTTCTTTTCGTATTGTTATAACCCTTAATGAGCTTTTTATGCTCATCCCAAGTTTTATTTTGAAGTGTTTTTCACAGGATATAATGTTGAATAGGGTTAAAGATGGGATCAAGGAAATGTCAGGCTGTCTAAAATATGGAACTAGACATGATGCTCTTTTGTTCAAGAGTTTTTATTTTTGTAGAAAAAATGGAAGCTGAGTAGATGTTTCTACTTTGTAACCTTTGAGATGTAATAGTTATATCCTAATTCTCTAAAACTGTAAACCTAAAAAGATCCTTAATGTGAATTATTCATTTAATTCAATAATAAAAAATGTTTAAGGCCGGGTCTTTATATATATTTTGTCAGACATCAGATAGTATTTTTTAAGGTTAGAAAGTTTTTTATATTATTTTTGGAATGTTATAATAATGTAGTTTTAGAAAAAGGAAAACATATAGGACGAGCGACAACCCGTCGTATCAAACAAGGCTGTGGGAATCAAACCCACAACCGAAGTGCGACAAGCCTTTATCGCCTACAACTGGCCTACAAGAAGTCCCTGGTTAGTGAAAACTAGTTTTATTTTATTAAGCGGTATGATAGGTGAAGTATAAGGTCATTTTTTGAATAATATGTGATTAACCTTACCATAGATGGACATATGTATTTTTGATAACTTTTTATAACATTTTGTTTGAGACATATGTAATGACGTATCTTTCTATCGCATGATCTTCTCACACTTCACGAATAACAAATTCAACTTCATTTCTTTAAGAGATGAATTGGAAATTGTTCAAGGCACGAAAAATAGTTAGATTGTACCAAAAATCATGTAAGTGTTTCTTTTAATTCATCATCTTTAGGGAAATGATCTTGAAAACAAATTTTTTTTTCCTAGTGCCCTCATACCCAATGAATCAGGTGGTACCTTAGATCATCACAAATTTATGGCCTTGTGAATGTTGGATTTTTCATAGCTATGTCTTCTACCACTCTTCATCAGAACATGATGGTTAGATTTTTCATCCATATACATATTCTCACATATGTTCTCTTATGTGGAAACCCATTGATGAGTTACTTTGGGTAATCGTTACATTTCATAATTTAGTTTTTAAAATTATGTTTTTGTATTCCTTTTTACGATGTGGGCTTCTATGAAAGAAACATTCAAGTAGTAAACCATAAATAACCCTAATGAATTTCAATGGAGAAATTCATTTTAAGGGGGGTAGAATGTAACAACTGGAGATTTTATGAGGATTATTCTTTTTAATTTCATTGATGTCATGCGGTGTACGCTACACCAAGATTATCTTTCTCTATACGAAACACCGTATTAGCTTGCAGTATACGCAACACTATTCCTGGACTGTGTTACACACAATTTCAAGTTCGTTTGATAGTAGTCATTCTAAGAAACATTGAGTGTATATATATTCAATATATAAATGAAATATGGTTGGATTATTTTATACAAAACAACAATGAAGTCTTTCACTACACGCAACCCTGACTTGGCTTGCATTACATGCAATCACGACCTTCTTTGGTAGTGTGTGTTGTACGCAATACAGAGTTTCACTAAACAACAATATATGGTAATAATATTATTATGAACTAGCCGCTATGAATAGTATTAACTACATTTTGAATTTTATAACATTATTATTCATCTTACACATTTTCTAGAACATGGTATGAGAACAAAATAATTTTTTCATGGAAAATATATATTTTTAAAAAAATGCAGTTTTGCCACCTTTTGATGGTGCACCCACATTAAATTTAGTTTTTGACATGTTTATAAGTTCAATTTGAAAAAAATAATTTTTCTTTGGAATCAAGATATAAAAATTTACTTGCAATAAATTTTTGATATTTTTCTGATAACTTTCATATTTTAATGAATAGTAAAAACACACTATATTTTAATTAAAAACAAATTTTTTCATCAGAATAATTTTTATGGTTAAATTATAATATTTAATGGTTTTAAATTATAAATAAAATATATTTTTCCATTTAATATAATTTATTTCATTAGAATTGATTTTACATTGAATTCGAAGGCTAAATCGATTCAATCTTTTGCAATGTTTTAAACAAAAACCCGTTTTCTTTCGACAATGGGATTAATTTTAATTTAAGTTATGAAACTTCTATGTATTGAATTTTGAAAAATGGATTCCATATTTTAAATCCTTGGTCAAAATTATTTTAATCGGCTTATTTTTATCTTTGGGCACTATGAATAGTAACTACGGTAAATTTTATTTACCATAGATAAAGGTAAATCGAGTAATTAAGGGTAAATATAATATTATAAAATTAATATTACACTTGTCTTAATATAATTAGATGATTATATTTCGTCATAAGTAATATTTGGGTCAAAATGGAATCCATTATAACCCACTTGGATGTGATTAAGACCTTTAGTTTATTTTATTAAAAGGAAAGTGAAATATGTCTCACTCAAACATTAATAATTAATGTTTTTTAATATGAGGTTATTAAGAATATAAATTTGGTTACAATTACTCATTTGAAAGATAATTTTTTTTCTTTGTTATGGTAATTTATTTGTAATTTTTAAGTGATATTTATTTACCTTAATAGCTTATACATTAATGACGAAGAAATTATTTATTAAGTGAAAAATCATTAATATAGTTTTCATTGAAATAATAATACCCATTAAAAGACCCAAAAAATTATCAAAACTTATTGGTAGTGTATATATACACCATAATAATCCAATGACCGAATAAATTACTATTTTGAGTCTTATAAAAGTGATTATGACACTTATATTATTTTATTTTAAATGATGTCAAAGTTGTCACCTTCATAATTTAATAAATATAACACTTTAAAAGTTCGGTGTATTAGAAGATAAATCCGACTAAAATTATTCTTATGAAATAAATAATATTTATCTTCATCCTAGTATTTTATTTTTAATTTTTATGCAACAAATTAGTATATTAAATATTTATACAAAAATGTTGTAGTAATTATTTTTTCAAGAGAAATATCAAAGAAATTGTTTTAAAAATATTAAAATAAATATTATATTTACTATTTAATATTTTCCACGAATTTATAGATACATATGACATGTTAGGAACGTATTAAATATTTTAGTTCTAATATATCCTCTGTGTGGATTTTATTTAAATTCAAATAAATGAATAGTGTCAAAATTGACACTATAGTTATTTTATAAAAATAACATATTATTAAATTGTTTAAAAATAACGAAAATATTTAAAAATTATAAATTGAAAATTATATAGTCGAATATTTTATAAAGTGTCCAATTATTGAAAATTCACACCACATAAGTGATTATTTATAACCATTTAAAATTTAGAATTTTATTACCAAAAATAACATTAAATAGATTAAAAAAGGATAAATCAAAATGATAAAGTTTAAAATAAAATAAAAAAATGTCTAAATTTGATTGGTTGATGAGATTTAAACCCTATATAATCTCATATTATAATTTAGTCATTTTTGGAGGTTTTTATGTGAGGATTGAATTTATATTAAAATAATATTTTTGAGGATTCCAAAGGTGCCCCTCTTCTCCCTTATAAAAAGGGAACCCCTTCCCTCTTCTCTTCACACCCCTTTTGATCCATGAAGATCAGACAACGTCTACCAATTTCACTTTCCCACTTCCCTATAATCCTTATAGAGGTACGGGTTCTCTCAAAAGACCAACTCTACTGCCCTAAGAGGAAGTTTAAAGGAGGCACTTCGAGAAAGAGGTAATACCTTCTATCGATTCTTTCAAGTTTCTTTCTTCTTAAACTTCTTCTTCTTTATTTGTTTCATTATAAAATAATTACATCAAGATCACTAATATACTGATATGTTATTATAAATATTAAAAAAACCCATTTAACCTTTTATCCATCCTATGAAAAACGAAATCACCGTGCGTGCGTACGTACGAAATGTCGTCTCCACACCGTGGTGTAATATGTTTTTCCACCACCACCTTACATGGATGTGTATAATGGTGTAAAATATATATATATATGATTATTATAACATCATACTGATTCTATGATATGATATCATCCACTCCATTTCCAATCAATAAACATGGGAACGATATCATCGCTCGTGCGTACGTACGGATTACCGTCTCTACGACGCGATGAGATTCATTTTCCATGTTAACAATTAAAGAATGATTATAAAGTATATGTAATAGATAATAATGAGATATATGAAATAATAATGATAATATATTTATGTATATATTATTTACTTACATCCATTCAATTTAATAAGGAATCAAAAACAGCGTTCATGCGTACGTACGGTCTACCGTCTCTTTGAACGGTGTATTTGGTTCCATTTATCGATCTATTATATATAATTATATTCGGAATATATATTATATATATGTAATGGATTAAAATATATAAGTAATTAATCATTATCTAAGTAATCATATGAATAATTATAAGTCAAAACACGTATGACAAATGAAGTAATTTTACCCAAAAAGATGCATTAACATGGGATTGACAAATGAACCGGTTATATAAAGTCGTAAGTGAACCATATATGATATCATAACAATGAATATGATTCTGTAATAAGTCAATGACATTATTTAAATCATTATACAGTATTTTTGGATACTTATGAAGCATATCAGACCTAAGGTAAGGGATAATTTTTCAATCTCATTTTTATACGATATTGCTTATACGTTTGTAATTACTAGGGTTATATTCTTTAACCATGTCCATAAAAATGTGTTTCATAAAGTGTTTAATATTCTTCCATGTATGTTTAAAGTCATTTTTTTACCTTATTTGACTTTTAAATTGTGTTATGGAAAGAATCTTTCTTTTGTTTACCCTACGAGAAATTTTTTGACTTTTCAAACAAAAGTACGAGGAGAATGTTTTTTTTAACTTATACGGCCTGAACAAATTTTTACAGTATTATAACGTCTTATTTTCATGAATCTTACACTACAATATTTCATGATTATTTTCAAAAAAATCCACTTCTTTTGAAATTTCATGTAATTTTGTGAAAAGAAAATGATTTTGAAGAAGAAAGGATATTTTCATTAAGAATTTATTTCAAGTGTTTTCTCAAAACATTTTTCCATCTAAAATGAAATTATTTAATATGTTTATGTTTCATGTATAATGTATCCATTTTTTACATGGTTTTATTTTTCTTATGATGAAATGATAACCATTTTTTATATGGATTATGTTATGATGGCATGATGTTTAAGAATCCCATTCTATTACATGGGTTGTGCTATGATGTATGATTTATGATTTTGTGGCATGCGAAAGAATTATTTCATTATGAGATGGGTTGGACCTATATCTCCCTCCAATGCATTGGATAAAGATCTATATCTCATGAGATAGACATGGCTAGAATGGTAAGTTAATCTGGTTTAGTGTTATAGGACTGAAACAAGGAGTGAACTCGATTCAGAAAGGTACTTTGTCCACTAAGATGGTCTTGGCAGCAATGCCTTGGCTACTATGGAAATCATATCATGTGCTTAATGTTTTTCCATGATTACAAGTTTTATTTCAAAGCTATATTTTTATGATTGATGATTCATTATGATCTATGTCTTACGTACAACCATGATTTATGTCATTGCTCAAGATTATGAGGTTTAAACATTATGTTCTTGTTTTTATGGTCAAATGTATACGGTTTGTTTTATTTTCTCCATGCTTACCCTTACTAAGAATTTGAGATCACCCTTTTATATGTTTTATTTTCCCTATTATATAAAGAAATGTTTTAGGTAAGAAAACAAAAGGGTAAGATCTTTATGGGAGATGTTGAAGATCTTTCACCACAACTAGAAGATTATGTTCCGAGTTTCCAGAGACAGTAAACTAATACGGTCCTTGTGTGTTTTTTTGTTATGTATTAAGTATTCCGAAAAAGTAATGTAATGTCTATGTACATCATGATTCGGGTCTCTACATGAATTGATTCAAATTTTTATTTATATAGATCAATTTTACCATGTTTTTTATAGAATGTGTCATTACAAAACACTAGGGCATTTCCATGTATTGTTGTGGCTGCTGACTAGTGACAAGTGTTTTGTGACTTTACATGGGGATAAAATAATATCCAGATTAGGTAACCAAAAATATAAAATAACAAATACTAATTACCTGTCATTTTGATATAAAAATAGAATTGAGAGATATATAAAAACATTATTCTAGAAAATAGTATATAAAAATACCATACAAAAAAGGGCTACCATAAATGTCATATGAGTCATAAAAAATATAAACAAGATCCCCTGATGAGGAATCACATAATACACAGCCCGGAAATGATAAAAAAATTTATATCAACAAATTTTATTCAGTTACTACCTAGTCTTATACATATAATTAAACTATTATTTTTCCTCTCATCCATCCGTAACAATAGGTCCCTTTCCTATACAAGGGACTCAAAACCAGAAGTCAATTGGGTACATAGGATCCTATGGAAGGAGCGAGTACAATTATATATAAAATCATCTATTAGGCCCAAAAAAATATATTAATTACATGTTCATGTTGTTGTGACATGATAATAAAAATTTATTTTGTAAAATAAATACCAATTATACCTTTAGGATCCTTCACAAAACTTGAGATTGACTATACATGCTTTAACAAGTTCCTGTGTCTAGTAACAACATCCCATATAGTAATTCCAATGCATTCAATGTAATTATACAATTATATCTCCTCATATCATAGATAATAGTCTGTAGGACACCCAATTTTAAGGAAAACAAGGAATGATTGATAATACAAGAAACTATACCCTTTTAAGAACCCAATGTTGGAAGTAATCCCAACCCAAAACATATGTCAACCAAATTTTTTTTAAGAAGACAATTTTTTATTATTATCCCATAAATAGATGGAATTACACTTGAACCATTTCCGAAATAAAATATGTTTCCCCATTATATGAAACCTATATCTCATGAATATTCATGGTTTTTATTTCACCCATTAGACTTATAATATATATATATATTATAATTACACCAAACTATGTCATACATTCATTCTTCTGTGATATTATTACCAACCCATTTTAATGTTATAATAATTTATGCTACCAAACATGATTAGTTATATAATGTAATATCCTACGAAATTGACACAGTAATAAAAAATAGGCTAATGGTCCTAGATTACACAAGAATTAATCATATGATGGAAAGTCTCCAGACATTGGTACACACATCACATTTAGTTAGTCACTTAGAGAAAACCTCTTCAAAATTTATATTTCATCAGTGGTAATAACCGTGGTAGTCATGTATCATTTACATTCCATAATAATATAAAATTATAGGGAACCTAATCATGGTTCACTTGGTCACTACATATCTTTGAATGCCATTATAGGTTCTCTATATAATTTATTAAGTCATTTAGTATTGTTTAAAAACTATTAGTGGATATAATATTAGAATCAAAACCCTTTATAATCAAATCATTCCTATAAAAATACATTCCCACTCCTTGGGAACCATAGAAAATCATTTCATATTACTTATAGGTGAATAACACATGGTTGAAAAGACAAAATTTCACATGAAGACAATAAACAACCATGAACCATAAATATTGAAAAAAAAACTACCGAATTTTGTCATTTAGGGTCCTTCTCTTCACATATCATCAGCTAGTTCAATATAAAATAATAGAAATCAGGAAACCTGACATAAGCATTGGAATTTTGAATTCCAAGTAAGGAATAGATATATTTATTAAATAACAATTAATTCATTCTAGAGAATGGTTAGACAAACCATCAGATCCATACTAAAGATATACAACAATAAACTAGAGTAAAAATAGTGGCAATGCATCCCTAGAGAAGGTATATTAGGGAGAAGAGGGAGAGGGTATTTTCACCTATTAATGGATAATTAATGAGGAATAAACTAATTTTTTACACATTTTATAATTAATAATTTTAATTAAATTTCTTATAAAACTAGAATGGGGCCTACATGGAACTTGTGTAGACTCTAAATGGTACATTATACCACATTAGGTACTATTATTAGGGTCACTAGCCACATAGTAGCTAACATGAGGCTACTATCTCCTTTTTAACCTCCATCGAGAAACCAGTACTAGTCCTATGGGTACTCAGAGGCATTAATAAAAATTGATGATATCCTATAATAAAAGATAACATATCAAAATAGTACCTCATTCCCAATCCTTAACATAAAGTAATTATAATTTATCAAAAAATGTGAGATTTAACAAAAATTAAAATTGTATTTGTGCCTCTAAAATATTTGAGTTATAAATGTCCCAAAGAAATGTGATGGTTGTTTCTTATTATAGGGTTCATTGATTATGATTTTTGAGTTGACTGTTTTTTATCTTGGTTTGGATGCTATGGTTTTTTCATTTTATTCATTAAGGGGTTTTGTTTCTAACATTGTAAAGTAGGAGAAGCTCTAATAATATGGCACATAGATGAAATTCATGATGTTTTTTTGTGCTTGATGTATCATATTATAAATGTACTGAGTAGTTTCTACAATGATCCATCAATATTTATGTTATATATATATATATATAAGTTTTAAACTTTATTAATGTTACAATATATAAATGTAATAAAAACAGAACCCTTCACTTTAGGGGTTTGAGCACACATGAAAATTAAAAAGAAAAATAGGTATATAAGGATTAATTATAATAATTTTGAGGATAAATAAAAAATTTCATGTTAATGTGATATTTAAAAATAGATAAAAGAGAGATAAAATTTGATATGGTAGCATATAAATTTTAGTATCCATGTATATTTTGAAATTAATTTTTTTGTATTTTAATATATATTATATAGTAATATTTATTTGAATTTATAATAAAAATAATTATTTCATAACATAAAAATTTATTTAATCCCTTTTAGACAATATTAATTATGTTATCAAATTTATTATATAGGATTTATGAATATTTTAATGAATTTATTACAACCATTAATATTTTTAATGTCATTGAAAAATATTTCGGCATGAAATGAAATAATTAAGTGAATTATTGGTTAAAAATTAAATATCTATTATTCTATACGAAATGTATATATTATTTATTAATTTTATTTTCAAATAAAATATTTATTAGTTATAGATATATTTAGAAGATTAATAGTATATTTTTAATAATGATGTAAATAAATTTGAAAAGTATTTCGTTATAAATTTATAGAAAACAAAATTATATATTGAGTAGTAAATGTGATGTATAATCACTATTATTGATTAAAATTTATGTTGAATGACTATAAATTACATTTAATTTATTTTTTATGGTTTTAATATATTAAAATATTATTTTTGAATATACAGTTTCTAATTTAATGTGGTTATAAAATTGAGAAATAATTTTGAATTAAGAATTATTTTTATAACAATATTGTTAGTTTAAGAGAAATATTATATTTTATAATTATATTAATACCATAAATGATATTAAACAATATAGAAACTTATAGATATTTTATTATCTTATATGATACAAAACATACATTTTAAATATTATTTAGTTACTATTAATTTATTTCAATCTATTTATAACTATTAAAATAATTACCGATACTAATATAGTGCATTCATAAAAATGGAAAAGTTTTAATTTTTGTAATAAATATAATATTTAAAATTATAGAAGATATTTTTGAATTTTTAGATAAAATTTATAACTAATTAATTATACTTATTCAAATTCATAAATTTTAATAGAATATAAAATGTAAATTATTCAAATTCATAAATTTTAATAGAATATAAAATGTAAATTATTCAAATTATTAACTACTACTTGATAAAGGTACAAAAAATTAAAATTATCTTATCTAAAATGAGATCAATATATGGGTAGGAATAAAAAAAATACATTAGTGTTTATATACAGTATAACTTATTTTTAATAAAATATACATTTTTAATAATAATTTTTTATTATTATAAAATTGGATTTTTATTAAAATAATATATGCACTGTCGATGCATTGTTTATGTATATATGATAGGAGTAAAAAAATTATATTTAAAATATTTAATGTGAAATGAATTATAAGAATAAGGATTTTCATGAATATTATGTATAATTATTATTTTTATGTAATTATAGAATCATTAAAATATTAATATTATAATTTTATAAATATTTGTAAACTCAAATTACAAAAATAACCAATGAAGATATATAAATGAATTTTTTTAATTAAAATGATTAAAAAATTAATTAAAAAAATTATGAAACATTATCCGTCAATAGCTTTGGTTGGTAGTTTTTCAGAAAATATAATCTATTTTCCAATTATTGTCCCCTTTCTAATTAAAAATTATAATAATTTCCCTTCAAAATTAAATATTTTGGGAAATACTATTGAATCATTTCTATAAATGAGGACACATTATGTCCTTTCAAAAACACATTTAATGTTTGGTTTCTAATCAATATCCCACCCAAATACCTCTCTAAAATAAACTTACCACATTCATAAGGCACTGGTCTAGCAAACTATCTCATATCTAAAATCTTTTGAATCAATCCAAAGTAGGAAATTCAATAAAATGGTATTGGTTTTAATCTCAGTTTTTATTTCTTTTATGTGAATATGTTAACATAATAATTTTTAAAATTCATATTAATTTTCGAAGAAATTTCAATTAAAATGTTATCAAGAAATTTTTTATCCATTCATGTTCATATTTCAGTCAGTTTCTTTCTATGATAACATTTTAATAAGTCATTATTGTTTTAATTTATTGGTTTCAAAATCCATGTCTTCACCTTTATAATCTATTCATACCATTTCCATAATATGTGAATCATATATATATTTTTGAAATAGTGTTATAATACTTCTCAATTTTTTTTTGGGAAACTCAAATTATTTTAATTATATATGTGATTTTAAACTTTTTTTAAAAAAAACATCCACCCACGGTGATTTTACTCTATATTAATAATTGATGATATTGTATTTTTAAATTAATCCTTTCATAAAATATTAGTAAATATATGTTTTATTATTTTATTTAATATTAATAATTATATAATGTTTTTATGATTCTATAATCACATTGAATAAACACATTTACACTTTTAGATCTTATGCTACCATTGAACATTGATATTTGAATATTACCATTTTAGAGAAACCAGTTCTGTATTATTGACTGAACAACTTCAAAATTATCAAAGTAATAAATATAAATCAAATTAATTATGAAGAATCAAATTTTTTTCATAAATAAATTTATAATATTGTATGGATTGCTTATAAATCTTGGCATTGTGATAGTGTGAGACTCTGGGGCCTGATGACCCCGAAATTAAGTTTTGAACTATATTAAATATATTAAATATCAAACATGTGAAGTTTTCCTAAAATAGTTGAGTAACATGTAAATTGAGGTTGGAATCATAAATATGACTCCTCAATTGAGTTCAAATCATGGGTATTACCATAGTTTTGATATATCCCCAGAGCATATTAGACACTCGAGCTGAGTGCAGTCGAGGGATAATGTGTAAAAAAGTTATTTACTTTAAAAGAATTTATTTAATTATATTTTTAGAAGCTTGATTTTTATTAATATTTGATTATGAACAGTTTTAATGGTCAACCACAAAACCCTTTTAAATGAAAGAGATAATTTTAGGATAGATTTATTGGCGGATGACATTACATCTAATTGACATCAAGGATCATTACGCCATCATAATTCAAGGATTTCACCAATAACAACAACAAAAATAATTATTTATCAATGATTAATCCATTTTGATTTAGAAAACTATTTTATTTTGATTTATCCCCATTTTTTATTCATATGATGAACATGACTCAATAAAGAAATGAATTCAATTGTGGAACATGCATATTGTAACTTTCTTCCCCTACCTCATTGGCTTGAGGAGGAGGTGAGGGCCACTTGGACTTAAGCAATGTTCCCAAGATGCCAATGGCTGGAAATAAATTCCAAGGTCTTCAAGATCAAGTTGTGGAACAATTTTCCCTTAAGACAAACCCAACAAACCATCCACTAACAGCCACTATATGATGCATGTAAAATAAAACCAAACTCATACATTACCAAAGACAACCAGATTATCCATAATCTCACAAACCAACCCAACCCAATACAACATCATAGTACAATGTGGAAGACTCAATAAGAACACCACGATCCATGACACCACCATAGCTCCACACCAAGCTCCGTGCTCTAGGTTCCACCAAGACATCACAACGCACCACTAAAGGAGGATGATGCCTTACCTTTTCCCACATCACGGTACCCAACATCTGTAAAGACACCAATGTTCCAAGAATGGGGTGAGTAATAAAACTCAGTAGGATTTCCCCAAATGAATTCCCTACACACACCACTAGGAGAAAACCGTTAGCACATTTATATAAAACAGTTTATATAAAATAAAACACAAGTGCAACCATTTTAAAAAGCCAAACATGCCCTTACCAGGCCATCACATCCAAACCAAGAAACCAAGTGAAATCCAACCGAAAATCCACAACCATTCCAACAGTTACACATTAGCACAACAATTCCATCTTGAAAATAAGTACAAAAAAACAATCATAACGGTGGAGCTTCCGTCTAACCCATTTCATCTATTTACCACTAGTGGCTATTCCCATCCACTTATCATTGATAGTGAACCTTCCTTCCACTAACCATTGACCTTTATTATAGTGGAACATCCCGCCCACTTCCACACAACAAATCAACCAATCACAACCAAGAATATACTCAATCATGGTCACAACAACATCATGTAATCAACCAATTCCATTACATGTCAATCCACTTCAATAAATCACCCATTTATTGAAAACCTTTTTCTATGCCAAAAACTATTTAAATAAAACAACCTTTTTATTGCAAACCATTTCTATCAATCATTTTCACAAATAAACCATAGCATCCCATTTTAAAATGAAAATCCAAAGAATTTCACCAAAAAACCCTCTTTTTCCCAAAAATCCCCAGAACATCACCCAAGGGATTTTCCAACAATTTCGCACATCAAAACACAGTTAATTTCCAGAAAAAAAAAATTAATTTTAACAAATAACCAATAATTCTAACCAAGTGGAGTCGAGAGAGAAGCCACCTACCTTTAGGGTTCCTGAGAATTCGACCCGCAAACCACCACACCTCCAAACCGGCGAACACACAACCATAAACTCTCTAGATCACCTTCCCTAACCATCAGAAGCCTTAAAAATTAACATCCAAGACAACCCCAACCCTAGATCTATACACAACAAGTGTAGATATAGAATACGAAGAAGGAGAGGGATGTAGATATAGGGGAAAACACAACGAAACCAGGAGGAGATAATTACCTAGGAGAAACCACCTTGAAATCCATTTGAATCGCTTAGTGGAAGACCACATGTAACCCCTTAGAAAACAAAAACACGAGTGAGGATTGAGTGGGAGGAAGAGAGAAGTCAAATGAGGCAATCTCGAGTGAGCCCAGAACTAATAACCCTAACTTTATGTGGCCGCATGGTTAGCCCCCATGATTTGTCAAACCGTGCTCTAACCGTGAGCACGCCACTGCCTCGAGAGCCACGGTCCGCACAGTTTCCTCACACAGTTTGGAAAACCGTGTGCAGGCTGTGCGAGGCCTACTGTCTTGAGAACAAGGGTCCACATGGTTTCATAGGGAACCCGCATAGTTTCCACTAACCGTGCTCAAACCGTGCACCCATTTAAAAGTCTCCAAACTCATCCAAAACCATTCCAAATTCTCCCAATCTCTTCCCAACTCATCCCATGCACTTTAAATGCATAAAAATGCATAAAAAAGGCCACATACATCAAACCAGGGTGCTACACTCTCCCCACCATTGGAATTTGGTTCTCGAAAAGTAGTGAACCCGCCCTTTGCCGAAAGAGCTCGGGCCACTGATCGACCATCTCTTTCTCCCACTCCCAAGTCTCCTCTTGAATCTGACCATGTTGCCACAAAACATGAACTAAGCTGATTCTTTTACCATGCAAGACTTTCTCTTTCTTATCCACAACCCGCACTAGCATGTGCACCAATGAAGCATCCGGTTCTAGCTCAACATGATCCCTTCGAATCACATGGTCACGATTTAGCTGATACTTTTTCAACTGCCACACATGAAACACATTGTGCACCTCACTAAACCGTGGTGGCAAATAAAAATGATAATCCACCTCACCAACCTGCTCAAGAACCTAGAAAGGTCCAATATACCTCAGATATAGCTTTCCCTACTTCCCAAACCGACGATGTCCCAACCTAGGAGAGATCCTCAAGAACACATGATCACTCACCTGGAATGAAAATGGCCATCTACGATGATCTGCATATGATTTATGACGACTCTGAGCCATCTCCATTCTCTTCCTAATCAACTTGATCTTCTCCGTAGTCTTTTGGATAAGACTCGGTACAACCATCGAAGACTCACCTATTTCCACCCAACATAGTGGAGACCAACATGACCACCCGTACAATGCTTCAAACGGAGCCATATGTATGGATCCATGATAACTGTTATTGTACGAGAGCTCAACCAATGACAAGTGATCCTCCCACGAGCCACCAAAATCAACGACACAAGCACGCAACATATCCTCCAGAGTTTTTATCGTCCTCTCGGATTGACCATCCGTCTGAGGGTGATATGCCGTACTCATAGTCTATTTCATTCCAAGGGCTTGCTGTAAGGATTTCCAGAAACGAGATGTAAACCTCAGATCTCTATCTGATACAATTGAAACTAGAACAACATGCCTATTTACCACCTCCCAAATATATATTTTGGACAGATCCTCCACCGCATGAGATTCACGAATCAGGATGAAATGGGCTGACTTCATTAGCCGATCCACTATCACCCACATGGTATCCTGCTTCTTGACCATTCTTGGGAGACTTGTGAAAAAATCCATCACTATCTTCTCCCACTTCTAAACAGGGATTAGTAAAGACTGAAACATTCTTTCTAGCCTCTGATCCTCTTCCTTGAACTATTGACAAGTCAAGAATCTCAAAACAAACTCATCCACCCTTCTCTTGATACCAGCCCACCAGAACTGTGATTTCAATGCTTTATACATCTTCTAAATTCTAGGATGAACAGCCTACCTGGAATGATGATACGCCCTGAGAAGATCCTCCTGACAAGAAACTGGTACAACCATCCGATTCTCAAAACAGAAAACTAAATCTCCTTTCAGTTGGAAACCCTTAATGGTCTCCCCACCATCGAGTCTCGACCCCACGGTCACACACTCATAATCAGATATCTGGGCCTCTCTAACCAGGACAACCAAGTCAGGAATAAACATAACTGGAAAGAAGACCGCTCTATCTCCCTGGTCCTCACATTCCATCCTCATATCAGCTATAAACGACATCAACTTCCAATGGTGTGATGCCAGTTTCACCACCTGTGCGTATGATTTTCTACTTAATACATCTGCCACCGAATTTCTCTTACCTGGTGTGTACATCAAGTAAAAATCAAACATTTAGAGATATTCCATCCATCTCCTTTGCCTCAATTTCAAATCACTTTGTGAGAAAATGTGTTTCATGATCTTATGATCTGTATATACCATGCATTTCTCACCGAAGAGATAATGACGCCACACTTTCAAAGCATGGACCACTACTGCCAACTCCAAATCTTGAGTTGGTTAGTTCTTCTCATGCACTCTCAACTTCCCTGAGACATATGCAACCACATGATTCCCTTTCTTGAGAACACACCCCAACTCTAATCCTGATGCATCTCAATACACCACGTACCCTTTTCCTGGTTCTGGAAAAACCAAGATTGGTACTGATGTAAGACAACCCTTTAGATCTTCGAAACACTACTGACACTATTCATTCCACAGGAATGGAACATTCTTTCTTGTCAAAGTTTTAATTGGCGAAACCAAACATGAAAAATCCCAAACAAAATGCCTATAATACGCAATTAGACCAAGAAAACTCTGTATCTCAAATACATTCTTTTGCAGTTTCCATGAGAAAACGACCTCTATCTTTTCAGGATCCACTGAAACACCCATTTCAGAAATCACATGGCCAAGAAAACGAACTTCCTCTATCCAAAAGTCACACTTAGACAACTTGTAAAACAACTATTGATCCCTCAAGATCCCCATCACTGTCACCAAGTTCTGCTCATGCTACACCCTTGTCTTTGAATACACCAGAATATCATCGACAAACACCACCACAAATGAATCCAGATATCTCTAAAATATCAGATTCATCAATTCCATAAACTCCAATGGCGCATTCGCTAGACCAAAGGGAATAACCACATATTCATAATAGTCATATCTACTTCTGAAAGCTATTTTAAAAATATCCTCCTTCCTCACTCACAATTGATGATATCCCGACCTCAGGTCGATCTTGGAGAACCACTGGGCTCCCCTCAACTAGTCAAAAAAATAATCAATTAATGGAAGTGGATATCTATTATTTATCGTAACTTGGTTAAGTCTATGATAATCATCACATAGCCTCAAGGTTCCATCTGAATTTTTCACAAACAAAACTGCTGATGCCCATGGAGACATGCTAGGACGGATAAACCCTTTGTTTTCTAACTCTTCCAACTGGATTTTCAATTCCCACAATTCAGATGGTGCGATCCGATAAGACGGAAGTGAGATAGGACTGGTCCCCGGAAGGAGATCAATTGTAAACTCCACTTCTCTTACGGGAGGTAACCCATAAAATTCATCATGAAAAAACATCCATGAACTGATGCACCACTGCCGAAGGAGCTCTCTTCTCAACAACCACAACCGATTTCAACAACAAAACCGCCAACTGATATGATAATGTACCGACTGCTAGTGCCAACAAACCCGTTGCGCCCTGCCTTTCATGTTTCTCTCCTCTAAAGAGATGTATAACGCCATTGTTTTTCATAAAATCCACTTTCTGCACATCAGATTCGATGTGGGCCTTAGAAGCCACCAGCCAATCCATTCCCAGGATTACATGATAACCATTCATCTCAACCATTGAGAAGTTCCGCACTATCTCAACCTCTCCCACAATGATACAACATTCTCTACAAAATAAATATCCACACTATCTTTGATCCAGAGGAGTTTGATGTTTCAAAACTGAGGGCATCATTTCTACCCTTAAACCCAACAAATCAACCACACGTGCATCAATAAAAGAGTGTGAAGTACCTGTGTAAAACAACACTTTCATCAAGGTATAATTTAAAAGAATCATACCTCGCAATGTGGATGGTCCCGACTGATCATCCATCACAACATGCTCAGATCCAAACACATGTTTTCTTTCCACACTCTGTTCTCTATTGCCCTGCTGATGTGTCGTGGTGTTCTGAGAATCACTATGACCTGCTTTACCCTATTGTTGATGTGTATGATGTTGTTCCCATCCCTTCGAAGCATAAGACTTCAGCGAACCCTGAGGAGTGTCATGCACACCCGACATTGGATCATTCCGAAAATAACGTTGTAGATGCCCCATCTACATACAATTATGACATGCTCAAGGTTGTGCCATTCAATCCCACTTTATGTGGCCTGTAGAACCAGACTAAAAACATCCCATCTTGCTCTGGGGCTTCGGAGAAAGATTCAAAGATCCTACAATCAGATTATATGTTATATTCCCACCCTGGGATTAAGTGTCCCTCTTCTGCTTGAACCCAGCGTTAGAGTTCCAACTCTTCCCCATAGGTACCATCATGCGTCCCCTACCTGGAGCGCCCAACAGATCCCGCCTAGCCACCGAGGCTCTATTCACCATCTCCGTGTACTCATCTATATAGAGCGCTTCTCTCTTTGAACAGATTTCTTTCCTTCACCCCGCTTCAAAGATCATTTCCTTCAATGATGTGCTACCTATCACCTCAGGTGAAAACTGCACTATTTTAATGAACTTAGCTGCATACTCTGTCACCGACATAAGCTCTTGCTTCAAACTGAATAAATAAGTTGTATGCTGAATTCTGAACGTATGTGGGTAGAATTGTTTATTAAAAAATTCCTCAAAGTCTTCCCACATCATACCCTAGTCCATCCCACCTTGGACTACCAACTCCCACCACTGAATGGAAAGATCTTCCAAAATATACATGGATAACTTCACTTTCATCTCTAACGGAGTTCCCAAGAACTCAAAGAACTTGTTCATTCTATTCAACCATTCTTCTTCCCTTTCCGGCTCTGAATCACCCCTAAAAATGGGTGGATTCTTCTTTTGAAACTGAACCACATGATCCACATGCCTTGGTTCATCCACCCTATTTCCACTTTCCACATCTTGGAAAGCTTGAACTATGCTTGGCACTAGATGCTAGTTCACCTGAGGTTCAGGTGAAACGAAATTCTCAGCAGCCTACTATGTATGGTCTCTACGATGCCTACCCGGTGCCATTTCTATAAATAGGAACCAAAAAAATCAGAGTATCAATTCCGTAGACATCACAAAATACCATTTCAAATCACATTTCACAACATTATCACAACAAGGCTTTCCACCAGTTCACATTTTTCCTCATGTGCCATGTTTCACCATTTTGAAAACCCAACCATTTTCAAAATACAATTTTATTCAGATTAAAATTTGACATATTCTTATGACATCATAAATTATTATACCCCAATGAAATATACATCCTAGAGGGATGTAATGTTTACCATCCATGTCATGCTCATCTCATTGTCAACACCCACGATAATGAGATATCCAATGCCTATAAGTGTCTCCAAAACACTTATGTACCCAACTCCCTGGTAACTTGAATTTCAACATAAAAGGGTTAGCTACATCCTTTTATGCTATACATTCAATGTTCCAACAATCATAAACCATTCTACCATCCCGACTCAAGTAATGTAACAGAACAAATGTCAACACCAAATCCGAGAATCAACTCCAAAGGTGGTGAAGGCTACTTGGCCTTAAGTGTTGTCCCCAAGATGCCAAAGGCTGGCAATAAATGTCGAGGGCTTCAAGATCAAGTTGGGGAACAATTTTCCCTTAGGACAAAACCAACCAAACCATCCACTAACAGCCACTACATTATGGATGCCAAATAAAACCAAACTCATACATTACCAAAGAAAACTAGATAATCCATAATCTCACATGCCAACACAACCCAATACAACATCAAAGTACAATGAAGAAGACTCAAAAAGAACACCACGAGCCATAACCACACCACAACTCCACACCAAGCTCCGTGCTCCAAGTTCCACCAAGATATCACAACACACCACTAATGGAGGTTGATGCCATACCTTTTCCACGTCACGGAACCCAACATTTGCAAAGACACCAACGTTCCAAAGCAATGTGTGAGTACTAAAACTCAGTATGAATTCCCCAAATGACTTCCCTACACACACCACTAGGATAAAACCATAAGTACATTTATATAAAATAGTTTATATAAAATAAAACACAAGTGAAACCATTTTCATAAGCCAAACGTGCCCTTACCCAGGCATCACATCCAAACCAAGAAACCAAGGGAAATCCAACTCACAATCCACAACCATTCCAACATTTACCCATTAGCACAACAATTCTATCTTTCAAAACATTACACAACAAAACAATCATAATGGTGGAGCTTTCGTCCAACCCGTTTCATCTATTTACAACTAGTGGATCTTCTCGTCCACTTATCATTGATGGTGACCCTTCTGTCCACTATCCATCCCCCTTTATTATAGTGGTACTTCCCTCACACTTCCACAAAACAATTCAACCAATCACAATAAATAATATACCCTATCACTGTCACAACTACATCATGTAATCAACCAATTCCATTACATGTCAATTCACTTCAATAAATCACCCATTTATTGAAAACCATTTTCCATGCCAAACCCTTTTTCAATAAAAATATATTTTTATTGAAACCAATTTCTATCAATCATTTTAAAAAATCAATTATAGAATCCCATTTTAAAATCTCCATTTTAAAATCCACAACAAAAGCATTTCACCACAAAACCCTCTTTTTCCCGAAAATCCCCAAAACATCACCCAATGGATTTTCCACCAATTTTTCACATCAAAACACAATTAATTTCAAGCACACAAAATTAAATATAACAAGGAAACACTAGTTCAAACCAAGTGCAGTCAAGAGAGAAGACACCTACCTTTAGGGTTCCTGAGAAATCGACCTGCAAACCACCACACCTCCAAACCTGCGAAAGCACCACCGAAACCTCCCTAGATCACCTTACATAAAAATCAGAAGCCATAATAATTAACACCAAAGGCAACCCCAACCCTATATCTACACACAAGAAGTTTAGATCTAAAAAACCAAGAAGTAGAGGGATGTAGATCTAGAAGAAAACACAAGGAAACCAAGATAAGAGACTTACCCTGGAGAAACCACCTTAAAACCCCTTCGAATCGCTTTCAAAACGAGTTGGAGAGCACCTGTAACCCCTGAGAACCCAAAAACCCAAGTGAGGCTTGAGTGGGAGGAAGAGAGGAGTTAAATGAGGCAATCCTGAGTGAGCCCAGAAATTATAACCCTAACTTTAAGTGGTTGTATGGTTAGCCCGCACAGTTTGTCAAACTGTGTGCTTACCGTGCACATGCCACTACCTCGAGAGCCGGGGTCTACACGATTTCCTCACACTGGTTGGAAAACCATGCGCTGGCTGTGTAAGTCCTACTATCTCGAGAAAAAGGGTCTACACGGTTTCATGGGGAACCCACATGGTTTCTACTAACCATGCTCAAACCGTGCATCCCTTTAAAATCCTCCACACTCATCCAAACCCATTCCAAACACTCCTAATCTCTTCCCAACTCATCCCATGCTCTTTAAGTACTTAAAAATTCATAAAAAAGGCTACATACCTCAAACTGGGGGTGCTACACATATTTTTTGAATAAGATAGATATCATCCATGATTGTGGATTTTTTGTTGGTTATATTATTATATATTTTTTATCATTATAATGGAAATTAATAAATTCCAAAATAGATACAGGTTAAGGCCTATACCTCCAATTTTTTTCTATTTTATGCTCCATTCTTTATTGATTCATCTCTGGCATTTTTTTGGGCCTGCAAATTTCCAAAATACCCAAAAATCAATCATTTTTCACAAGTCTTTAGGCCAAATGGATTGATATCATAGTTCATGGATCATTTTTACAAAAGGATTGAACAATAATGGTAATGATATCAGGTTAGTTTGGGTTTCAATTATTTGATTTTGGTTTTAAATGTGGTAGTGGCCCGAACTGATCCCAATTGTTCTCCATATGATTTGGATGGATGGAGATTAGATATCTAGTGGAAATCAATTATTTTTGACTTCGGTACATGTTTTGTGGAGTGAGTTTTTAAGTAAAGAGGTGTGATGGTGATGGTGGATGAATCCTTGTTAAGAACATATAAGTTTAGTGAAATTATGAACTACCTATTGATTATTTTGGGAACACATTCCTTGTATGGATCAATGGATTCATTTTTTCTGTTTTTCATGGAGTTATGTATCAAATATTATGTGACTCATGTCGCATGGTGTGTGTAAATTAATTGAATATTGATGTGTTTGTTTTTAGGTACATAGTCATGGTCAAGAGTACATAGACACAAACAAAACCTATACCTATAAATGAGCATGACCAGATAGACACAAATATAATGATCTAGAAAAAGAAATAGCTATAAGTACATGTGCATGGACAATATATGTACTCATACATTGGAAAATGAACATGAAATGTTACATGGATGGAACCTGGTACTGAAGGGACACACCATATAATCCTAGTGTACATTGTGAACATCTTTAAAGATGTCATGGTTCACATGTCCTATTCATATTAGAAAGGATTCATTAGGGAACATTCCCTGGATCATTCCATAGTAATTAATATGTTTTTTGGTCCTATATAATAGGTTGGTGATCCACATTGAGGAAATTTATTCTTGGATACAGTTGTTGTGATCCTTTCATGAGGCCTAGTGTGAGATCCTCTACCTTCATCATTATGTGGTATTTATTGTATCATTGTGACCAGCACTATGCATACATCGATCCCGTCTATTATTGGTTAATGAAGATTGGGTTTCTTGTATACCCATTAGTCTTGGTTTTGATCCCAATATATATATATTGATATCTTCATACCTCTAGTATAACACATATTATTGTGATATTCGATGAGAATGACCTATTGGATTGATTTCATCAGTGCTATTTGACTCATGGAGTGTGTTATACAAGATGAGTGTTATATAGAACATTTGAGAAGGGATCCTAGGTGGATTTATATTTGATATATTACCTTAAGATTGGTTTCTAATATCAGTATATATGGATATTATCTATGTATCATGTTGTAATATACTTTTTATTATATGACTATTTTTATTGAAACTATATTATTAATGATTTTTTGTTTTCCTATTGAGTATTGTCATACTAACCCCCACATGAGCCTTTCTTGTAGATGTTATGTCTTATGTAGATAATAGATCTTTTGAATAGTACTTAAGGGACCAAGACTAGTCATATCATAGTGATCTAGATGGCCCATGGTTTGTTTTGATGGTTTTATTGGAAACATTTCACTCATATTTCAAAGGATGGACTTGTTTCAGTTTTTTCGGTGGGATTTCACTTGGCACATGCTTTGCTATAACTTCTTATCATTATATGATTGTATGATTTTAGATTTATGCATTCATGGTTTTTGGGTTTTGTATATTTTAGTATTTTATGGGCATTGAGATGTGTGATATGAGGTTGGTATATTAGGTTAATTCCCCTTATTTGTTTGATATGCCTACCTGGTGATGGTGGTTGACCCCTTTCCTATTGAAGGTGACCATGTGGTAGTTGAGGAATTGTCCCTATTGGGATTATTCAAGAAATATTTAAATTATAAGAGACGGTTCTACCTTAGGATAAGAGTGTGTACAATTGGTTTCGATTTTATGGAAATAGTGCTAACTGTTTGAGTTTATCTCCCCAGACATGGAATCTAGTGTTGATGTGGTGGCCAACATATCCATACATTAGAACCCTAATAACATTCCTTTTGACTCAGTACATGTAGCATTTAGTTATAGGGAAGACATTGGAAAATGCATCATATAAAAATGGGTTTTGTTTTCTTTGTTGTTTTTGATTTAGTTATCTAGAGATACTCATTAACTGTGATATATCATGATTATTTTAGGATTCCAACATAATTTTTTCCAGCTAGTATTTAGTAACATGATAAATAGGATTATTCTCTCCGTGATGAGTCCTTAATTCAAGGAACTATTTATGATATGTAACCTCAATGTGGTTCACCAGTTTTACCTCCACTTATCAAGAAGAATATGGTACTAGGATTACCAGTGGATGAGATGTGTAGGATGCGTTTGCTTCAGGAGTTTTGATGTCAGTGACACTTCAGGTTTGGGGGAGATCCAGAACCATGGATAGTTTAGTATTGTCTTGAGGGAGTGATTGATTTCTTATGTCTTTTCTTGAAACTATAGACCAAAATGTCGTTTAGGCAGTGAGACCACTCCATTGATATATAGGATGATATTAGAAATCAGTGATATAGTTATATAATAAAGTGACACTTTCAAAGCTAGAGATTGATCACATTTTAAGATATTATTTTCCTATAAATATATTGAAGGATATGCACATTTTGGAAATCCTACATCTTTAGTATGGTTATTGTACCGTGGATGATTATTCATCGAGGTTCCCCAACATCTCTCAGAACTCAATGAATATGGTGTGTGATTTGGTTCTTTCGGTACTAGAACACTGAGAGAGTACTATTCAAATGAATATGATCCATCATGATACCTCTATTACTTCTTACATATTATAGGATTTAGGAGAATTATTTTTTGGTTAAGAGTTTTCTAGATGAGTAGATTTAGATATTTGGCGACAGTAGTGGGAAAACAAGATTAGATAAATTTGTGGCAGGGTGCCAAACAAATACACAAGGACCTAGAAGTGTTAGAAATTTTAGAAGGTTATCCAATGATGGAGGTTATTTAGGTTTGGTCTCACATGATTTATCTAGTCATCTAAAGGAGAGAAAGTTCTAATCCTATGATGGTAAGGGATATCATTATGAGATTATCCCACTTTTCATGGCAAATAAAGAGATAGGGGATGAGCCTCCTAGAAAGATTAAACACTATGAGAATGATGGTCCACAATGTAGAAGACATGAAAGAGGATCTAGGAGTGTAGATCAAGTGGGAAGATACTATTTGAAAATTTTACTATACCCATAGTTTGAAACTGTAGTTATGGGGCCTAAAACCATGTGTATATCCTATACCCACAATTTTAATGATCCGTGGGAAATCAAGGAATCAATGTACCCTTGAGCTATACCAACAGTTTTGGAAACCATGGGTATAAGTCCACAACAGTGTTTCATTAACCTATACACACATTTTTTAGAACCATGTGAGTTACTTTGAAAAAATATGTGGCAGCAAGGTTCGATCCCTGGACCGCCCCTTTACTCCTCTTGAACCTTACAACTACCCTATTTTTATTATTTGTATACAAGTATATATTTACTTTTTTATATTTATATAAACCATGGGTATAAGCAGCAAGCTGTGGGAATATGTGTTCCTGAAAAATTGAATTTCTATCCCATAAAAAAATTCCTTCCATAATGTATAAAAGATATACCAATATTTTTAGAAAACTATGGGTATAGGTCCTAAAAAACAACCATATAACCATGTTTTTAAAAAAACAAGGGGTATAGGTCCCCAAAAAATAATCCTATACACATGATTTTAGAAACACTATGGGTAAATGTCTCAAAAAAACCCCTATACCCATGGTTTAGGAAAAACTGTGGGTATAGGTCTTCAAAAACATCCTATCTCCACAGGTTTCCAAAACTGTGGGTATAGGTTCCCATACTATACCTATACCCATGGTTTTGAGAAAACCATTTTTATTGGTCCATTTTATAGTAGGGAGAAATTATAATTTATTTCCACCACCACAACCATGTGGCATGTTCTAGGACCAGGGATCTGAGGAAAAAGGATAAGGGAAACTACAGAAGGTCAAGGATTATGATATGGATAATATAAGGATGATACGAGGTACAATCCGTGTCATTTCAACCTTAGTCATAGTACTGATAGACAAAATTTTGAGACTTTCCTTTGTTAAAAATTTCATAGTTTGAGACTTATAGATTCTAGTTGATCCTTTATCACTACCCTTGTGCTTGGAGACTCCAACTGGAGGAGACTAATTGAACCCACAGTTATATCGAAGGTGTGACTTGACTCTTTGATTTTCGAGTTTATTTTGGTATCTCCTTGTATTAGTGATTACGCCTTATGATGTTATATTAGGTATAGAATTATTATTCATAGTTTATTACAATATATTCTATTCAGAAAGAGGATGTATTATGTCCACAATGATAGGACGAGGTTTTCATTTTTGGGTGAAAAAGAAATCCAAGAAAAGTATGATACACTCATGTATAAGAGGGTGCAGTTGATCACTCATCAGTTAGATAATTTTCCAGTTGGTGTAGTGGAGGATATTAGTTTCTAGTTTCAGATAATGGTGGATGAGTATGAGGAAGTATTTTATGAGTACATTCAATGATTTCCTCACCACATTGAGTTCGAATTATACCTTGGTCTACACTATGAGATGACCGAGATATAAGTTCCAAACTATTAGATGAATCATGTAATGATCCATGAAATGTTGGTGCATTTTGAGTAATTTCAGTGTAATGGCTTTTTAAGACCTTTTGTTTCACCCTGGGAAGCCACACTGTTGTTCAAAAAGAAGGAGGACATGAATTTGAGGATGAATTTAGATTCCATTGCCTTAACTACGTGACTATAATGATCAATTATTTACTAATGAGGATCGATGTACTATTTAATTAGTTGGAGGGACATGATAGTTCTCAATGATTAAACTCATGTCTGGTTATCACCAATTGCAAGTACAAAATATGGATATACTGAAGATAAAATTTAGATGTATCAGTGTTCACAATTTTTACTTGGTGATGTTCTTTGTCATAATGAATTCCCTAATATTTTTCATGGGACATAGGAATTGAATCTTTCATCATTTCATAGACTATTTTGTGGTAGTTTTCATTGAAGATATCTCAGTGTACTAAGAATCTGAGAAGAATATGAGACACATGAGGATGGGTTTGGACATAATATGAGCGAAAAATATTTATATAAAGGTATCAAAATTATATTTTTAGATTATGTAGGTCCACATTTTATGATTGCTTATCTTAGTAGGTCGTGTAGGAGTGGACCTAATAATGGTCATAGCCATGTTAGTTTTGGAGCCACCAAAGTGTGTTTTGGTGGTGTAGAGATTCCATAGGTTAGAAGGATACTACTAGTGAATCAAACCGAAATTTTCTAGGATATCATTTTCTTTTACTATCATGACCTGAAAGGGTCAGCCTTTCTTGGATAGAGAGTAGCCAGTAGGGTTTTTAGGAGTTATGGCAGATATTGGAAAGTGATCTCATCTTGAAATTGTTCTAGGAGGGTGTAAAGTCTCTATTGATTTGGGATTTATTACCTTTTTTGTGATATGATATAGATTCATGTGGTAATTTCCTAGGGTTAAAATCTGTTGAGACCAAATGAGCATATCTACACAACCTATGTTCTTGATATAACAGCGTTAGTCATCATGTTGAAGATGTAGAGACACTACCTATTGGGTGAGTAGTGTATTTTATGTTGTGGCCATAATATTCTAAATTATAAATTTTCATATAAGGATTTGAACTTGACGAGAAGTCAATTGATAGTGTTCCTATATGATTACAACATTGTGATTTTCTATACTTCTAAGAAGGGGAACATGGTAGCAGATTTATTCAATATGAGATCATGATCCCACCTCCAGAGTGAAATGCAAGAGTAGTTTACCTTAATATTATTATTATTTTTTGAGGGGAATGGAGTTTCATACCTCAAATAGATGGTGTTAATCTTCTACTTTTCCAACATGTCAGGGAGGAAAAACTTGGGGACACTGGCAGTGGTATCCTATATACTCAAATATCCCCTAGAAATGCTCTTTGTTGATTTTATGAGGAGGGATCATGTATTCATTTTCAAAGGATGCATGATGGAACCAGTGAAGTTATATGATGAGGATATGGCAGTGCTTAATACATCAACCTTACTGGTACATATAAGTGTCAAAAATATGTACCAAAAACTTCAACGATAGATTTTGTTATAGGGTTGAAGATGGGAGTTGCAGAGTTTTTATATAAATTCCATGCTTGTCCGAAAGTTAAAGAGGAACACCATGTTCTAGAGGATATAGATCAAGCACTTGATGTTTTAATGTTGAAGTAGGATGGGATGTCTCTAGAATTCAGGATGGGTTTATAACATATGTCCAAATGTTGCAATTCCATCGAGGGGATCATAAAATGACATACCTAGTCGGCCCACTACCTATCCATTCAAGAGTATAGATAAGTATAGATCATGGGGTGACAATCTATGCATGAGATAGTCTAGATCCACAGAGTTCCCGCGAAAATAATTTTGGACCATGATTCTCACGTCACATCTCAATTATGTAAATGGTTTATAGGTGGTCATTGGGAATTATTTTCATTTGTTCATGTTGTTTCACCCCCAAATTAATTACATGACTAAGTGAATAATTAAGGTATTGGAGGAAATTTTGTGGGATTTCATTTTATATTTTTTCTATAATTTCAAGCATAAAATATAATTGGTGATTTTTGTGTAAAAAAATATCTACCATTCCACCATCAGTATGGTTCCCTTTGAGTGATTTAACGGGTGAAAATGAAGGTAAACTCAATATTGGAATGATCTAGGGGAGTCATCACTTATGGGCCCACATTTTATGGGATAAATGATAGAGAAGGTGTATATTATATAAGAGAAGATGAGGACTACACAGATCTATCACAATTCTAACTTTGAATAACAATAGAGGCCTCTGTAGTTCGAAGATAGAGACCATATATTCCTAAGGGTCTCAACTAAATGTTGGTTACAATGATTTTGTCATAATGGTAAGATATCTCCAATATTAATTGGCCCTTTCGATATACTATGTAGATTTTGTGAGATGGATTACCTCTTAGATATACAACCGTAGTTAGACTGAGTCCACAATGTCTTCCACCTATCTCATTTGTAAAGGTATGTGGACGAACCGTCACATGTTATCAAATGGGATGAGATTGAAATTGAGGGCGAGTTACATTTTTTTAATAACAATTTGATATTGAAGATAATAATTAGGGAATAATTAATGGGAAATTTATTCCTCTAGTTCATGTCTGATGAAATAATGAGAATCTATTGGATAGTGCATGGGAATAGGAGACAGAAATGCGTAGTCAGTACCCACATATACTTGTGTAGCATTATTTTTAAGATTTCATGGATGTAAATCCTGAATTTGGGGAGAAATTAATGACTCTAATTTTTTCAAATATAACCTTTATAATATAGTATGAAAACTTTTAAAAGCTAGGCTATAAGGCAGTGTGACATTTCAAGGCTTAGTGAGACCAATTTAAATTTTCAAATATATTTAATATATTTAAAATCATGCATGTAAAATTTCCCCAAAATATATTAATAAATCATAAACAGAGTCTCACGATAGAAATATAAGTCTGTTGTAGAGTTTAGATCATTGGTATTACCCAATTCTTGAGAAAAACATGGAGCACATCATATTCTTAGGTCAAGCACTGTAATGAGTAAATGTTTAAATAAATTATTTATATTGATATAATTTATTTAATAAAATTTCCATTACATGGATTTGATTATAAATATTATTTTAAAATGAATTTGAAAGGGTATCCACATAACTATGAAAATTGAAAGAGATAATCAGAGGAGAGATTTCACGGAAGATGACCCCAGATCAACTCAAGATCGAGGATCATTACGCCACATAAATTCAAGGATGTCTCCAACAATAAAAGAAAAATTTATTTAAAATCACTTATTGATACAAATCATAGTAGGTTGTTAATTTATTTAGATTTATCAATGTTCATTAGTTCCTATAAAGAATAAACATCAATAAACCGAGGAATTGATTCACAGATCATGCATGTTGTGAGTATGGGATGAATATCATCAGGGATTGGGGATTTGTTTTTTGATTATCTTATTATCTATTTGATTGTAATTATAATTGAGAAAAATTTAGTCTATCTTAAACAATGTAAAATTTGAATTACTGACATTTTTAATGTATTTATATCATTTTTCTTCATTCATTCATCTCTGGTGTTTGTTGTAGAAGTTGGTTCAACTTAATACCCCAAAATCAATCATTATGATCATGTTTTATGGTGGAAAAATTAGAATTTATGATCTAGTATTAGTTTAAAAATATGAATGAATGATACTAGAAGCCAAAGTGGATTATCTCTGTTCTTAATTTTCCTATTGTGGGTTTTTTATATGGTGGTGGGAAAACTCGAAAATGGAGGTTCCCCATACTATTTGGATGAATGTAGACCAGATATTCAAGCAATATTGAGTGAAGATGACTTAAAATCATGTTTCATTCAACCTACTTTAAAGGAAAACAGTTTTGATGTTGTAGAGGATGATACCTCAGGAAAAAACATTTGGGTTTTGTAAAATTATGAACTACAGAACATGTATTTTTGCAATAAATTCTATATATGGAAAAATGTCAATAGAACTATAGTTTTTCATGGAGTTATGTATCAAGTGGTGTGTGACCCATAACACATGGAATCTTGGAGTGCTCTTGGGGAGGCACGTAGACAAGACTAAGAGTACACGAACATGGAAATGAAGTGTACCCAATCACAAACGTAGATATCTAGACACATACAAGAATAGTTGGATAGATAGATCACCAGTAGTACACAGGAATGGGCACACCGTATACTAAAAAATAGACATGAGTACAAGACGTGTCCCAGGGGTAGAACATGGAATCGATGGTAATCCACATGTACTCCCCATTACACATTATTTACATCATCAATGATGTATTTGAGCCCTTTTCCATTCTAGATTTAACATGTTTTTTTATGTTATGTTCCCTGATTGATTAAATAAGGGTTAGTATAGAGTCACATACTATATATTTAGATGGTGATCCCCTATAAAGAAATTCATCCTTATAGAGAGTTTTTGGCATCCTACCATGAGTCCTCAAGGGAGATCATTTATCATTATCATTTTCCTGGGAAGGGTTCATCGTATAGTCTTTTCATTCACTATAGGGGAATCAATCCTCTACTTAGTTGGTTAATCTAGAATGTGTTGTTATTATTCCCCATGTACTTGGGGTATGATACCCATATATGTATTTATCTCTTAATTTTTATAGTATTTACTTAATTTTGTGAGAACCAATTTGAATGACCTCTCGAGCGGACATCAGGAGTGCTATATAACTCTTGGATTGTGGTCTCCCAAATGATAGTCATATAGAACCTCTGAGCATGAATCCTGGGTTGGTTTTATGAATGTGTTATTACCATGAGACAATGTGTCTACTATGAGTATGTCTAAAGATTCTTGTTATGTATATTTTATACATATCTTTATGATGATATGACTATTATATGTGATAATATATACATTGTAACTTTGAGGTGTCCTTCTAGGTATTTTTATTCCCAACCATGCTTGGGATTTTCCAACATGTGTTATATCCTATAGATATGATTGAAATTTTCATGGAGTACTAGAGGGATCTAGACCAGGCGAATATTATTTATCCAAAATGACCGAGTTGTGATCCAAATGGTTTCATTGTCAGTAGTTAACACCAATTTTATAGGTTTTACTTGTTTTAGTTTCATTTTGTGGTCTTTTATTTGGTCCTTTATTTTTTGTACTTGGTTTTCATACTCTGGTGGTTGGATTTTTAGGTATACATGCATGGTTATTTGTTGATTTACATTTTATAATTTCAGGGGTTTGTAGATGTGTGTGTCTCTATGGGTATATTAGGATAATTACTCCCTTTTGGGAGAATAACTAGTTGCTGCAGGTCTGTATCCCTAACCCAATTAGAGGTGAGCACGAGGTAGTCACTAAATGAGCCCCATTGAGATAGATCGAGACACAAATAAAATAAAAAAATTAATATAAAATAATAACGATAAATAATAAATAACTAAATAAACTAAATAATTAATATTATTTTAATATTTAGGATGTTGAATTTACGCAAAAAATTTCAGTACTTGAGGTAAGGGGGTTTCTTTTAATCCTTCACTTTATATTTTTTGAAGTATTTATAATAACTATAACTATAATATTATCTAAAAAAATATTTCTCAATATAATATCAATTTTTATATTTATTAATTGCTTTAGTATAATTTTCCTCTTAAAAATAAATTCATTTTCCCATTTGATGGAGGATAAATTTTTTTGTCCCTTAACATAAATTCACCTTCATATGAATTGAAAATATAAGTTTTTTATGTTTTATTCTCGAAATTGGTAAATTCAATTTTCATTGTGTGTTATTCGTTTTACCCCTATTGGAAATTTTACATGAAGATAATTAGGCCCAACATATAGCCATTTGATGTGTTGGGTAATGATTTATTATATAGAGAAAATATATTTGAACAAATTGGGGGAATTTATCAAAGTATTAGTCTGATAATATGTGTGATTTATAAAGGTGATAGTCTATATTTTCTCCCAAGAATCCATCATGAATCCTGTGGTATTTATTATAAGTATTAATTTTAAAAAATTATTTTAATGGGATATGTAGTTGAGTTCATTATGGATGGTAAGTATGTGAAATAGTTAAGGTGATATGATTTCCATGAGATTTATTTTTTTCCCAAAACACTCATGATTATTTTTTCCCTTTATTATTGGTTATGAGAATAATTATTTTAATATGTTGATAAAATAAGTGGATTCCATAAGGGAATGTAATTTTATATGAGATTAATATTTATTTTTTATATGATAATCTTTTTCATGGGTATTCATGTTTTAAATGGCCTAATGAGTTATCTTTTTTCTTAAACCCATTAAGAGATTTATATCTGCATACAATGATTTAAAATTATTACCTGGAGTCTATGGATGAGTATGAACAATAATGATGTTAATGGTATAGTTAGGAATGTTTTTAATCGATAAATAATGTTTATAAAATTGAGAAAATAAATTTTTAGAAAAAAATTACATTGATATGTTTTCTATCCTTTATAATGAAATGAGTTTCCTAGTCATCTAAATATTAATTCATAAAGGCCATGGAGAATTAAGTGATAAAATATTTTTCTAAAACATGTAAATATGGAGTTTTTATGTCTATGATATTATAGTTTTAATCTCAGTAGGATTTAGATAAATTTTGGGGTTGAGATGATGTCAAGGAAATAAAGGAAATACAATTTAAGGATTCTAAATATCATTAATGGGAATAAAGCATTGAATTATTTTAATATTAGTATGAGATGAATTTTTATTATTATAAGGGTTGTGAAATAGTTTCATTTAATCAGTTTCTATTTTAAAATTATTTTCTATGTAGGAAACTAGGTGATTGGTGTGGGAAGGAAACATAAGGATAACACCATTCCAAACCAGTAACTTTAAATGGTTAGTGTTAACACTACGAAATTTATGGATGTTTAAACATAATTATCATAGGCAATAAATGGTTTTACCAATACAAGAAAGTCACCTTAATCTTGATAAAGTATTATGTTAATTGTGAGGAATTTCTTGTAACAATGTCCATGAAAATTTAGTGGATCATTAAACATAGTGATTAATTTTAGATATATAAATGATATGAATAATATATTTTACTTTTTTAGTTTTTAGGTCAAAAAATGGTGACTTGTAGTTCATCATTCTAAAGGTGTATCTGATCCACTATGGTATCTAATTATGAATAAAATAGATAATAATGAGATTAATACTATTCAATAGAGTTATTTATATATATTTTTTTATAAAATATTCTCTTAACAATGATTCCAAAAAAATGAAAGTAAAATTTTTAGAGTAGATGAAAAAGGAGGATGTTTTAGTTTCTAGTTAAGAATAAAATTTTAAGTGAATATAAAGTTCTTCAATAACATTTATTTTAGACCATAAAATTAATATAGATAGATTATGTAGGTATTTAATATATATATATATATATAAATGGATATGGTTACACTTGAATTCCAATGTTATGAGTAAATTTTAGGATGTTTGAGGAAGGATAATTTTTTTGAATGTTAAATATCTCCCGAAAAAATTATAAAATTTTAAGGTGGAATGAAATATGGAAACAACTAGTAATAAAATTTAGAGTTATGAGTGTTCAATTTATCCCATGTCTTAACTATAATAAAACAATTACAGGTAATGCCAATAATGATTAGAAAAATGTTACAGATGTGGTAAATTTTAACACATGTCACATAATTTCAATGAAATAGGTAATCATCAAACCAAAAATATAACGACCCATACTTTACATACATTTTTTTTACTTCAGAATTGTAGCACACTTATTACAGCATATAACAAAACCAAGAAAGAATCGTATAGGTATAGTGTCTTTAGAAACTGGGAAACATAAACAATTGGTTCATAAAGAATCTACTTTGCCTCCCATTTATTTCATCATATCTTGAGTCCCTTTTTGGGATATTCTACTTAATAACCTTTTTCCTGACCTGGGGAAATAAAACATACAAAAGGTTGAGCTCAAATGATCAGTAAGGGTAAACAAAAGAAATATCAATCACATCATATACATAAGCACATAACTTTTGGAAATCATAACCTGCAAAAGAGATCATAATTTCATAACATGGGATAAATCATGGTAGTGAAATGTAATCACAATAATCATAACTTAAAACATGAAACTTTGTGTCATACACACATAATCATAGAGAATCATTTCTTATTAGTCAAGACTCATTGCCATGATTATCTTAGTGGACAAAGTCCATTTCTGAATCGAGTCACCCTCGTTTCAGTCCTGTTTCACTGAACCGGTATAACCTACCATTCCACCCATGTCTATCTCATGAGATATAAAATATTTACCCAATTCATTGGAGGGAGATATAGGTCCCACCCATCTCATAATGATACCATTCTTATGTGTGCCACAAAATCATAAACCATACATCATAGCATAACCCATGTAATAAAAATGGGAATCTTAAACATCGTGACATCATAAAACAATTCATATAAGATAAATGAATTCATAAAAATATAATTCCTTCACAAAAAAATCAAATAAATGTAATAATAGTGATATAAACATAACCCTTTATTATCTTAGAGGGAAAATAATTTTGATAAAACACTTGAACTCCATTCTTGAGGAAAATATCCTTTCTACTTCAAAAACACTTTTCCTTTCTTAACATGTCATAAAATTCTAAACTAAAATAAGTTGATTAAAAATAAACATTAAAACTTTTAAAGGAATTTTCTTGGAAAAAATGTTTTAAAAATCCATTCATGCCGTATAAGTTAAAAAAAACATTCTTCTCGTACTTTTGTCAGAAAAGTCAAAAAGTACCTCATACGAAAAACGACAAAAGATTCCTTTCATATATTTTACTAAAAACTCACCAAAGGGTAAAATAGGATTTAAAAAATTGTAGGTGAATGGAAATAATATTACATATTGAGGAATCATGGATGTGGAAAATAAAATACACCCCAGTAAATGCCAAAGTATAAACAATCTCGGATAAAAATGAGATTGTGATATTTCCATTACCTTAGGTCCGATATGATTTTTACGTGTCCGAACATCCTGTATAATGATTAAAATAATGTTATTGACTTATTCCAGAATCATACATATTTTTATGATATCATATTTGGTCATATTCTTAGCTTCTTAGTAGTAATATTTCATTGCTACTTGTTATTCGGGTGTTTATAACATTTTGTTCTTATGCGTGTTTTTTCAAATAAAGTCTTATTCTTTTCTTTAGGTTATAGATAACTCATTTCCAGAATGTTATTAGTTTAATATATATCATATTCATTCATTCAATTCATTTCATTTATATAATCATTATGAAATAAAGATCTTGTAGAAGGACTCGCATCACATCGTGGAGACGGTATTCCGTACGTACGCACGCGCGGTGATTTCTTTTTCCGTAGGATGGATAGATGGTGAAATAAGGTTGTTTCATACTTATAATAACATATCAGTATATGAGTGATACTGATTTTATTACTTCATAATGAAACAACTAAAGAATAATAAGTGGAAGAAGAAATAAAGATGATAGAATCGGTAACGGACATTACCTCTTCTTTGAAGTGCTTCTTTGAGACCTGCTTTTAGGGCACTAAAATATGTCTTTGAAGAAGAACAGAACCTCTAAGATGTATCTAGGGAAGTGGAGAGGAGAAAGTGGCAGGGGTTGGCCGAGCTTGAAGGCTCAATGTGGAGTGAGGAAGAGAGGGAGGAGGTGCCCTTTTATAAGGGAGGAGAGGGGATCCTTTGGAATAACTAAAAATATTATTTTATTATAAAGTCATGTTCGGTTTTAAATAGATCCAAATTGATTTATTTCGAGGATAAGGCGGGGATGGGTCGAAATCCTTTCATCCGATATAATTTAGACAAGTTTAGGTTCCTATTTTAACCTTATCATTTAGATTTAACATTAAGTTAAATAATTTTACTTTTATCGTGTCTTCTTGTGTTCTTATACTATAATGTTAATAAACATACTATAAGCAGCCAAACGAACCCCAAGTTGTTTATAATTAATATATATAACCTTATATAAGTCATTTGGCCGAACCTTAGATTTTTAGGAATAAAATAACAATTAAAAATATAATATTTGTTTTAAAAACTATTTTATGTCGATTTTGACACTATTTAGTAATTAATTTTTGTGAAACTCATAACAGAATGATTAGTTCGAACAAAGTTAATTAAATCAATACTTAACATGTCATATTAATATAGAAAATTAGTGTAATTCATAAAAAGTGTCAAATTACATTTATTTTGGTGTATATAACATCAATTAGGTCAATATTTCATTAATAAGATAATTACTGCATCATCTTTGTGTCATAAATAAATTAAATTATTTAATGTCTAAAAATTAAAAATAAAATACCATTATGTAGGAAATCTTTTTAGATTTCTAATGAATATTTATAGTCTAATTTATCTTATGTATAACCATATATTAAAAATGATTTAGTTATTAAACTTTGATTTTAACTATTTTAACCCTTCTTTAAATAAATTAATAATAAATGTCCTAATCTAATCCAATTGGGCCTAAATGGTCATATTTTATTCCTAAGTTTGTTTTTGGTCGAATTACACTTATCCAATAGAATTTGGACATGTGTTAGGGTAATATTAATATCATTTTTACCTTTAATTTCCCTATTTACTTTTAACCGTGGTAAAAAAAAGTAAAAAGTTACTATTCACCAAAAAATTATTTTCATCTCATTGAACCACATTTTACTTACTGACATCAACCGTGTCTCTCGGATTTTCGAAATTCCACTCACAGAAGTTGTAAAATTATGTTTTATGAAAAATTCAGTTTTTTAACTACCACTTAGTGGTTTCACTATTCATCAAAAATTGAAACTTTTCAGAAAAAAATACCAAAATTTCACCCTAGGCTAATTTCGATATTACGAATCCAAAAATGAAGTCCATTTTGAAAAATAAAATTTATAAAATTTGCACAATTGGTTATTACTATTCATAACGGCTAGTTTTAATAATATTTTAATAGTATATCGTTGTTTAGTGAAACTCAGTATTGCGTACGACGCAAGCTATTGGGGAAGCTTGAGATTTCGTGTAAAGCAAGCCAAGAAAGTGTTGTGTGTAGAAAAAGATTCCTTTTATGTTTTATATAACATAAAAGTCTCGGGTGTTACATTCTTCCCCCCTTAAAATTAATTTCGCCCTCGAAATTTGTCACTTTGTAACAAACAGATGAGGATACCTCTCCCTCATCACATTCTCAAGCTCCCATGTAGCTTCTTCTAATTGGTGGTTCCTCCATAAAACATTCACCAATTGAGTGGTCTTGTTTTGTTGGACTTTTTCGCTACGATCCAGAATCTCTATCGGTTGTTCTTCATAAGAAAGATCTTGCTATAGCGGTACAACTTCTGAGCTGAGTACATGTGAAGGATCAGGTATGTACTTTCTCAGGAGAGATACATGGAACATATCGTGAACTTGAGAGAGATTCGGTGGAAGTGCCAATCGGTAAGCTACCTTCCCAACACGATCCAGTATTTCGAAAGGACCGATATATCTAGGGCTCAACTTCCCCTTCTTTCCAAATCTCATGACCCTCTTCCAGGGATATATTCGTAAGAACACTTTATCACCCACTTCAAACTCTAGGTCTTTTCTTCGGTTGTCAGCATAGCTTTTTTGTCGACTCTGAGCTGCTCTTATTTTTTTTAATAGATCTGACCTTTTCTGCCATTTCATCAACGAGATCGGGTCCTAATAGCTTCTTTTCCAGACTTCATCCCAGCAAGTTGGAGTCTTGCATTTCTTTCCATAGAGAGCTTCATAAGGAGCCATCTGAATACTGGAGTGAAAGCTATTATTATAAGAAAATTCCACCAAAGGTAGGTGTTGATCCCAACCACCTTTGAAATCCATATATCAAGCCCTCAACATATCTTCTAGAGTTTGAATTGTTCTCTCAGACTGACCATCAGTCTGAGGATGATAAGCAGTGCTAAAACTCAACTCTGTATCCAGAGTATGCAGAAGACTTCACCTGAACTTCGAGGTAAATCTCATATCCCGATCAGATATAATAGAAAGTGGTACTCCATGAAATCTTACCACTTCCTTTACATATATCCTGGCAAGCTGATCCAGAGAGAAATCCTCTCTAATAGCAATGAAGTGTGCAGACTTTGTAAGATGATCAACTATGACCCAGATAGCATTATTGCCTTTGGATGTTTTAGGAAGTCCTGTGACAAAGTCCATAGTGATGTTTTCCCATTTCCATTCGGGTATGGGTAATGGTTGTAACATCCCCTTAGACTTCTGTCTCTCAACTTTAACTTGTTGAAAAACCAAGCATCGAGAGACATATTCAACAACATCTCTTTTCATTCCATCCAACTAGAAGTACTCCTTCAGGTCCCTATATATCATTGTGCTTCCAGGATGAATAGATAATGAAGAACTGTGAGCCTCATCCGGTAGCTCCTTCTTTAATTCGGGGATGGGAGGAACACAAACCCGATTCCTAAACATTATTATCCCATCACAATCAAGGATGAATTCAGGAAAATTTCTCACCTTCTTTTGTAACTCGACATCTTCTTTCTGTGCCTCTTTAATCTTCACATGTATAGATGGTTGAACATTCATTTGAGAAATATACGATTTTCCCCATTCATTATAATTCCAAGATCCATCCTTTGTAAATCCATAAATATTGGATCTTTTGTGATTGTCATCATGGATAAACTAGCGTGGTCTTGTTGACTTAATGCATATGCCAACTTGTTTGCTTTCCCAGGGTGGTAATGGATTGAGAATTCGTAATCCTTAATCAGCTCCAACCATCTTCTTTGGTGCATATTCAGCTCCTTTTGTGTGAAAATATACTTTAATATTTTATGATCAATATAAATATCACACCTTTCACCATAAAGGTAATGCCTCTAAATCATTAATGCAAATATTACCATAGCTAACTCCAAATCATGAGTTGGGTAATTTTGCTCATGTATTTTCAACTATCGTGAGGCATAAGCTATCACCATATCATTTTGCATAATAACACACCCCAATCCCTTCTTGGATGCATCACTGTAGATCAAAAACCGTTCTCCACTACAAGGCAGTGTGAGCACATGTGCACTAGATAACCTTCTTTTCAACTCCTTGAAATTCTCTTCACATTCCTTCGTCCAAACAAACATAACTCCTTTCTGAGTCAACTTGGTGAGTGGATCATGAAAAATCTTTCGCAAAACGTCGATAATATCCAGCTAAACCAAGAAAACTTTGGATCTCCGTTACTATTGTTGGTCTCGACCATCATTCGATAACCTCTGTTTTTGCTGGATCCACAGATATCCCCTTTTTTGAGATTATGTGACCCAAAAATACAACTTTTTGAATCCAAAATTCACACTTGGTAAATTTGGCATAAAGCTTATCCTTTCTTCGGGTCTTCAATATAATTCTCAAGTGATCTTCATGTTCTTCCTCGATCTTTGAATAGACAAGAATATCATCTATAAAGACTACCACAAATTGATCAAGATAGTCTATAAAGACTCTATTCATCAGATCCATGAAGATAACAGGGGAATTAGTAAGACCAAATGGCATCACTATAAATTCATAGTGTCCATACCCTATACGGAAAGCCGTCTTTGGTATATCATCCCTTTTGACCCTTAATCGATGATACCCTGAACGAAGATCAATCTTGGAAAAGTATTGAGCTCCGTGTAGTTGGTCAAATAAGTCATCAATGCGTGGGAGAGGATATTTGTTCTTGATAGTGATCTTGTTAAGTTCTCGATAATCAATGCAGAGTCTCATTGATCCATATTTCTTATTAACAAACAGAACAGGTGCTTCCCAAGGTGATGCACTAGGGCGTATGAATCCCTTATCAAGATTCTCTTGGAGTTGCTTCTTCAATTCCTGCAACTCAATTGGGGCCATTCTATAAGGTGTCTTTGAAATAGGCAAATCACCCGGTACGAGTTCTATTGAAAACTCAGCTTCACAATTCGGTGAAAGACCCGGTATTTCCTCCAGAAAGACATCATCAAACTCCCGTACAATGGGAATATTCTTAATCTTGAGTTTCTCACCAACCATTTGAGATAAATAACCTTCATTTAGTGGAATCAATACCCATAAAATGGAAGAAATTTCCACTGGAAGGTTATGTTCATGATCATAGATTGATCTGGAATATAAAATGTGACTTCCCTTCTTTGGAAATTTATATGAGCTCCATGTAGAGAAATCCAATCCCTGCCAAGAATCACATCAAATTCCACTATAGGAAGTGTCACAAGATTTGCAGGAAGCACTTTCCCAAAAACATTAATCGGAGAAGAATTATAAACATTTGATGCGACTGTTGTTCCATTAGGTGTTGTCACAGCTAACTCAACATCTAATTGTTGAGGTAATACGGTGATACCCTTAGAAAATTATTCAGAAATAAAGGAGTGGGTGGATCCAGAATCAAATAAAACATTTGCTACTTTAGAGTGGATGGTAAGTGTACCTTTCACCACATCGTTATCATACTCCACATCGGTGATAGAAATTTCATTTTACTTTCCTTTGTCTTTATCCTTAAGAGTTTGTTGACATCGACCATCATCATAAACCCTTGGATTAGGGCATTTATTGGCATAATGTACCATCTCCTGGAACCTGAAACAATTAAGTGTCGTAGGGTCATTCTGTGTATCCCATCCTTTGTTTTCATCATTAGACATCTTCTTCCCATCATCGCGGCATTCAAATGCCCGATGACCGTCCTTTCCACATTTGAAACATTTAATTGTCTCTTTAAGACAACTACCTCCATGTTTCTTTCCACACTTGGAGCATAAGGGAAAGCTCATCTTCATTTCAGTGTGCTCTTTATATTTTCCTTTGAATTCCATTTTCCTCTTCTTATCAAACCCATATGATTGATGGGTTACTCCAATCTCCATCTTGACTTTGAGAGCACATCGTACGATTTCCTCATAGCTATTGAAGTCTCTTATGGCTAACGCCCTTCGAAGACTTGGTTTTAAGCCACTGAAGAATCGATCGATCTTACTCTCAGGTTGGATAATAATACCAGAAGCATACCTTGAATGTCTTGTAAAATTTGCTTCATATGTACCAACAGATTCTTCATCCTTTTGCTTCAGTTCAAGAAACTCTTTCTCCATCTTTGTTCGGAGAATACCAGGGAAGTACTTATTGAAAAATAAGTTCTTGAACTCGTCCCATTCCATGGACTCAATTTCATCCCTTTGCCTCGTATTTTTAATAAGATTCCACTATTGATCAGCATCACCTTCCAAACGATACACTGCTAAGATGACTTTATCATGCTCAAAACATTGAAGAACGGAAAATATCTTTTCAGTAGTACTAATCCATTGTTCAGCAACCAATGGATCAGTAGACCCGCTGAATGAAGGTGGACGCTGTTTCATGAAGGATTCAACAGAATGTTGCTCATTCCTTTGCTCGTTTGGAAGTACTTCATGATTCATAGCTTGAGAAAGTTGTGTGAGCATGGCTACAAGATTTTGCATTCCAGCTCCCATAACTTTTGGTTGCTCAGGGGGACAATCATTGCATTTCCCTTCGCATTCCGCATTAACATGGTTCCTTCGGGTTCCAGCCATTGACTAAAACCAAGAAGAATAGTGTGAGCAACACTAATTATAATAGGAAAACCACATAATCAAGAATAAAATTTCACACTTAAGGTCTTATCCTAGGTTATTCATGGCCATTTCTAAAACACTAAGATTGTGTTCGATGCTTAGACTTACCCTTAGGGTTCTTACTAAGGCTTTCACATCCTAGTTTCCAAAGGTTGACTATACCTTTCCTCTTATACCAACTATAACAACCCATACTTTACATACATTGTTTTTACTTCAGAATTGAAGAACACCTATTATAACATATAACAAAACTAAGAAAGGACCGTATAGGTATAGTGTCTTTAGAAATTGGGAAACATAAACAACAGGTTCATAAAGCATCTACTTTGTCTCCCATTTATTTCATCATATCTAGAGTCCCTTTTTGGAATATTCTACTTAATAACCTTCTTCCTGACCTGGGGAAATAAAACATACAAAAGGGTGAGCTCAAATACTCAGTAAGGGTAAACAAAAGAAATATCAATCACATCATATACATAAGCACATAACTTTTGGAAATCTTAACCTGCAAAAGAGATCAAAATTTCATAACATGGGATAAATAATGGCAGTGAAATGTAATCATAATAATCATAAATTAAAACATGAAACATTGTGGAATACACAGATAATCATATAGAATCATTTATTATTAGTCAAGACTCATTTACAAGACTATCATAGTGGACAAAGTCCATTTCTGAACCAAGTCTCCCTCGTTTTAGTCATATTTCACTGAACCGGTATAACCTACCGTTCTAGCCATGTCTATCTAATGAGATATAAAATCTTTACCCAATGAATTTGAGGGAGATATAGGTCCCACCAATCTCATAATGATACCATTCTTATTTGTGCCACAAAATCATAAATCATACATCACATCATAACCCATGTAATAAAAATGGGAATCTTAAAAATCATGACATCATAAAACAATTCATATAAGATAAAGGAATTCATAAAAATATAATTCCTTCACAACATAATCAAATCAATGTAATAATATGGATATAAATAGAACACTTTATTATCTTAGATGGAAAATAATTTTGATAAAACACTTGAACTCCATTCTTCAGGAAAATATCCTTTCTACTTCAAAAACACTTTTCCTTTCTTAACATTTCATACAATTATAATCTAAAAGAAGTTGATTAAAAATAAACATTAAAACATGTAAAGGAAGATTCTTGGAAATAATGTTTCAAAAATCCATTCATGCCGTATAAGTTAAAAAAACATTCTTCTCGTACTTTTGTCGGAAAAGACAAAAAGTACCTCGTACGAAAAACGACAAAAGATTCATTTCATATCTTTTACTAAAAACTCAATGAAGGGTAAAATAGGATTTAAAAAATTGAATGTGATTGGAAATAATATTTCCTATTGAGTAAACATCGATGTGGACGATAAAATACACCCCAGTAAATGCCAAAGTATAAACAATCTCGGATAAAAATGAGATTGTGATATTTCCCTTACCTTAGGTCCGATATGCTTTGTACATGTCCGAACCTCCTGTATAATGATTTAAATAATGTTATTCACTTATTCCAGAATCATACTTATTTTTATGATATCATATTTGGTCATATTCTTAGCTTCTTAGTAGTAATATTTCATTGCTACTTGTTATTTGGGTGTTTATAACTTTTTGTTCTTATGCGTGTTTTGTCGAATAAAGTCTTATTCTTCTATTTAGGTTATAGATACCTCATTTACAAAATGGTATTAGTGTAATATATATCATATTCATTCATTCATTTCATTTCATTTATATAATCATTATGAATTGAAGATCATGTAGAACGAGTCGCGTCACATCATGGAGACGGTATTCTGTACGTACGCATGCGCGGTGATTTCTTTTTCTGTAGGATGGATAGATGGTGAAATAGGGTTGTTTCATACATATAATAACATATCAGTATATGAGTGATACTAATGTTATTACTTCATAATTAAACAACTAAATAAGAATAAGTGGAAGAAGAAATAAAGATGAAAGAATCGGTAACGGACATTACCTCTTCTTTGAAGTGCTTCTTTGAGACCTCCTTTTAGGGCACTAAGATAGGTCTTTGAAGAAGACAAGAACCTCTAGGATGTCTCTAGGGAAGTGTAGAGGAGAAATCGTCAGGTTTTGGCCGAGCTTTAAGGCTCAAAGTGGTGTGAGCAAGAGAGGGAGGAGGTGCCCTTTTATAAGGGAGGAGAGGGGCACCTTTGGAATAACAAAAAATTTTATTTTATTATAAAGTCATGTTTGCTTTTAAATAGCTCCAAATTGATTTATTTAGAGGCTAAGGTGGGGATGGGTCGAAATAATCTCATAAAATATAATTTAGACAAGTTTATGTTCCTGTTTTAACCTTATCATTTAGATTTAATATTAAGTTAAATAATTTTACTTTTACCGTGTCTTCTTGTGTTCTTATACTATAAGGTTAATAAACTTACTATAAGCAGCCAAACGAACCCCCAAGTTGTTTAATATTAATATATATAACCTTATCTAAGTTATTTGGCCAAACCTTATATTTTTAGGAATAAAATAACAATTACTAATATAATATTTGTTTTAAAAACTATTTTATGTCAATTTTGACACTATTTAGTAATTAATTTTTGTGAAAATCATAACAGAATGATTAGTTCGAAAAAAGTTAATTAAATCAATACTAAACATTTCATATTAATCTAGAAAATTAGTTTAATTCATAAAAAGTGTCAAATTACATTTATTTTGGTGTTTATAACATCAATTATGTCAATATTTCATTAATAAGATAATTACTGCATCATCTTTGTGTCATAAATAAATTAAATTATTTAATGTCTAAAATTACAAATAAAATACCATTATGTAGGAAATATTTTTATCTTTCTAATGAATATTTATAGTCGAATTTATCTTATGTATAACCCCATATTAAAAATTATTTAGTTATTAAACTTTGATTTTAACTATTTTAACCCTTCTTTAAATAAATTAATAATAAATGTCCTAATCTAATCCAAGTGGGTCTAAATGGTCATATTTTATTCCTAAGTTTCTTTTTGGTCGAATTACACTTATCCAATAGAATTAGGACATTTTTTAGGGTAATAATAATATCATTTTTACCTTTAATTACCCGATTTACTTTTAACCGTGGTAAAAAAAGTAAAAAGTTACTATTCACCAAAAAATTATTTTCATCTCATTGAACCAAATTTTACTTACTGACATCAACCGTGTCTCTCAGATTTTCAAAATTCCACTCACAGAAGCGGTGAAATTATGTTTTATGAAAAATTCAGTTTTTTAACTACCACTTAGTGGTTTCACTATTCATCAAAAATTGAAAGTTTTCAGAAAAATAGCAAAATTTCACCCTAGGATAATTTCGATATTACGAATCAAAAAATGATGTCTATTTTGAAAAATAAAATTTATAAAATTTAAAAAAGTGGTTATTACTATTCATAACGGCTAGTTTTAATATTATTTTAATAGTATATTGTTGTTTAGTGAATCTCGGTATTGCGTATGACACAAGCTATTGGGGAAGGTCGTGATTTCGTGTAAAGCAAGCCAAGCAAGTGTTGTGTTTAGAAAAAGATTCCTTTGATGATTTATATAACATTAAATTTTCAGGTGTTACAAAAAATGGGGGAAATATTGAACCATTACTTAATAAAGGATCTTATTTTAGAGTGAAATTTTTTATTTTTAATGAAATACACCATTATGAATATATGTGAATGAGTTTAATTACTCAATATCTAAATCATAAAATACATAATTCAGAATGTTTTTCTAATTCATTTACTACTACATTTGCATATATTGATCCATTGAATTGATTGGTAAATTATAATTTATTTTCATTAAAAAAATATGAAAATGTATTTTATGACTTTGGATATAAAAATATTTTATTTCTGTGATATTTTATTGTAGTTTAGAAAAATCATATCAAGAAATAGAGAATAATTTTTTTTAAAAACACATGGGAATGGTATTAAAGAAAAAACCTTGATGGCTAGAATAATGAGTAAGGTTTATAAAAATATGGATGTCATTCAGACCACCAGTAATGACATCGAGAAGGCCATGGATCCTATCTTGTATTTTTTACTATAATATTACACTTCTTGGGATGATGATCTTCCTACACCTTAATAGTCACATAGAAAACTTATTAATGAGGGTCCTAATGGAAATAGATGCACCAAGGGTTTCCTTTATAATATTGAGCATGAATGGGGTATGAAAAGAAGGTATGGAGATAGCATGGAAGCCACAACTACTATTGACCTATATTTCATTATAATTAATAGATATAAGAAGATATTTATTATGTAAATATATGAATGGTGAAATATGATTGGAGATCTACATTGACACATAAAATCAAAATCAATAAATAATAGTTAGGTAGACTTCATAATAGAGATATTATTTTTCTTAATGGTATTAATGTACGAATGATAAACATCGAGTAGTATATCATGATTTGGTATATGTGAGAAAACTATTACAGTGGCCTCATTTATAAGGATCCAGTGTGGGATAATTTCTGAATGGATTTTTGGATTATAAATGTAGATACATGCAATTTGATAAATTTTATTCGGTATGATTCTGAAATTTTATTCCATTAATAAGAAATACTTTGGTTATTTTAGATATTAATGGTTCACATTTCAACCAAAAAAATAGATTTTAAAAAATGGGTTAAAATTTTATTTAGTGATCTGGATTATTAACAATATGACTATATATTTCAAGGGTATTTTCTAACTAAAAAACATTTTATCATATTTATATTTTAGTTTGATGTTATCCTAGGTATGAATTTTCATTTTTTGATAACATACCAAAAATTTATTTTAGAGTAGGGAAATTTTTAATTATTAAATTAAATATAATATGATTTTATTTGAGAATCAGTTCATAGATCTGATGTAATATTCATATGATGATAAATTGATAAAATATTTATGGTAAAATTATATTTCACATAACAATAAAATTATGTAAATGGTCAATCATCATTATAATACAGTGGTAAATTAATATTTATATGTATTTCATAGTGATTTTTGTGCTGTTATAAAAAAAAACTTGTGAAATGACCAATTTCCATAGTTCTTGATGCTATTATAATTTCAAAACACCCTTATCAATGTTCTCCTATAGAGATATTAAAATTGAAAAATAAATTACATGAATTTTTTATAAGGATTTTATTCATCCTTGAATTTCAACATGGAATGCTCTTATTTTATTTGGTAATAATAAAAAAGTATAAATGATGATTTATGTTTATTTTAGATCTATCACTAATATTAATATTAATTTAAAGTATCCTTCGAATCATATAAATGAACTTTTCGATCAGTTTTAGGAATCTAATTACTCTTCAATTATGGATATCAGGTTTGTATATCATAATTCGAAGGTGGGGGGATAATATATTCCTAAGTTGAAATTTAAAATGAGTTATGGTCACTATTATTTTAAAGTTATGAATTTTGGGATTACAAAATAATCTTTTCTATTTATGTATTTGATAAACGCTGTATTGTAATATTATTTAAAAAAAATTAGAATTTTAGTTTATTAATAATATTTTGGTATATTCTAAATTTTATGATGACCGTGATAAAAATATAAGAATTGATATACAAACATCCTGGTAAAGAATTTTTTATGAATAATTCAGTAATTGTGAGTTTTTATAACAAATTCTATTTCAAAGGAATATTATAAATAAATATGACATACAAGTGGACCCGAATAAAAATAAAGTGGTGGATAAATGGTGATAAGAAAATAATATCTTATAGATTGATATTTTTTTCTAGGTGGTTATCATTGGTTATTTTCAAACAATTTCTCAGTAATATAACATATTGAGCATGTAAGGTGAAAATGGAAAAATTCATCTGGACTAAGAATGTGAGGAATTATTTTTAGAGTTAAAATGATGATTAGTTAATTAATTTCTATTAAACATTCTACCAATAAGTGAGATATATTTTATTTATTGTGACACTTCATTAATAGGTAATGTTTTTTCTTTAATGAAAACTGATTTTGTGGTATCATTTGTAATGAACCTATAGAAACCCTATGAGAACAATTATCATATAATTTCCCATTGACATGTAGTGGTAATTTGTTTCCATAATAATTATGATGAAATTTCTAAAAAGGAAGAAATGTGATATATATATATATGGATCATAAATTATGGATGTATAGTTTCACTCAAAATTAATTGAACAATTATGAAATATCATTGTTGGGATTTATAAATTATTATGAATGTATTACTCATTATCATACAAATAATGAAAATAATATTAATTATGTAATTATTTAAAGGTATAATGAATCATTAACCATATAAAATTTCAATCATGATCTATTAGCTAGTGATTTTATAAAATGGATTGGAGACAGTGCATGTGAAAAATTACTTCTATTTTTCCACAATTAATAGTACAATCATCCATATTGTATGATTCATGCCTTTTTGATTGGGATGAAAGAGAGGGTATGGCTATGCCATCGGTACTATGCCCTTTCACATCTTCATGGGACTGCTTGGTGAATGGCCATGCGCAGGTGAAGGCTTGTTTCCACGATCATTTTCTGGGTTAGGGTAGTTTTAGTATTTTGCTTTGGTTTTCCTTTTCAGCATGTGTTTTTGGAGCTTGTTCTGACTTGTGGTTTCTCACATTCTTCCTCAAAATTGTTTTGATAATAAAAAAGTAATTTTCAGTCTGTCATCCATTTTGTATGGAATAATTTATTTCTATAAATAATATCATGGATTTAGTGTGAGGAAATAACTAATAATGTAAATTTACATTATTTTAAATATCAATAAAAAGGTGACATATCATTTGGAAAGAGTTAATGTGTACCAAATTACTATTAGTCGAAAAATGAATAACTGAGTGAGGAATGTATCTATTCATATTATATTCATCCACAAGTCACAATTATGTATATATATATTAGAATATTTTTGGTGGTATGTAATGAAAAATGATAATGAAAATTTTAATATCAAATTTTATATTTATCAACGGGTTAGGCTGAACAACAACAAAAAAAAATGCTTCAATCATTATTGATTACAAAATAAAAATAAAGATATATATCCCTTGTTTTTTTTGTGATTTTTAATGAAATCTCAATTTAATAAGGTCATTTAGATAATGGTTGATCACTAGAACGAATGTATATATTTTAATCTTATCCATGATAATATGTTTTTTTGATGAAAACCTCTCATATATATATTGATTATGAAGTAAACATAGATGGAGTTCCAATATTAATTTTGTATGAATGTGATAAATGTTTTTAAATGCAATTTTTTAAATTAAATAACAATTCATCAGGAATTGAATTCAGTTTATGTAGATATTTTATTTCTCAAAATGATACAAAATCAGTGTGGAAAATCTAACCCCTGAAGTATATTATTTTTTTGTTTTAATTGTATTATCATTGGAGTTAGGATCAACATATTTCATTTGTTAAATTCTCTTATAAATAGATTTTCCATTCTACTATAAAGGTAGTTCATTTTGAAGAGCTATATAGAAAGAAATGTTTTGATCTATCTTGTAGGTACAATGTTGGGGGATTGAATTTTTTTGGGCCCCTATATTGTGAAAGAGATGGTAGAAATTGTGAAACTTATTCAACACCATTTAATGTAATATTAATGTAGAATAATGATCAATAATGATATTTTATAGATGGAATGTTTATTTGAGGTAGGGTATTATTTTTTTTATAAAATACATTTTTATGGAAGGAAAATTAATCCTGAAATTTATATTTTCATTTGAGACCCTAGATAGTTTTTGATTTGAATCATATCAATTACTATTTCATAAATGTTTAAATCAGTTACATACTATGTTTAATGTTTCATTATAATGGAAATATATACAAGATGCATCTCATATACTAGTCCTTCTAGCGAATCAGTTGTATGATATTCTTTTTTTTGATAAAAAACGATCTTTTGATTCATTACCCTATAGAGCATGTATTACATAATAAAATAGTATTTTTGGTTAAAATTTGATGGAAAAACTATATGGTTGAATAAGTAAAATGTATTCTTGAAGAAGATATGATTTTCTCACCTACTTACCAATGATTATAAATGGTAAGGGAAATTTTTATGGGAGAATTTATATGAAAATGATTATATCCTTCTAGATCATTCATTTTCATATTTCTAAGGTCCGTGGTTCTTTGTAATACCCTTTAGTAGGATCAATGAGGTTTTAATGATGTAATATTATTATAGTATAATTTCATGACATGAACTTTATTTCACAATGTGAGAGTTAATTTTATGGATCAAATAACAATTTGTAGCCTATGAAGGGGAATTCATAGTGTGTGATTCCAAATGTGAATCAACAGTTCATAAAGTGAATGTTCGGTGGACTATATTAAAAGAATATATATCTAAAAAATCATGATTTGAACATGAATTTCATGGAAATAATTAACAGGGGTTTATTGGATCAAGGAGATGAGTTTTTTTCATGTCTTAAAGCTCAGTCCATTCATGAAGTGAATCACCCATTCCTGTCATGAATCTTTGTTTGGATTTCTTCCTATAAATCAAATCACACCCTCAGATTTCAAATAAATCATCTAATTATATCCTTTATGTTGGTGGAAATAGGTTCTTATTCAATGTATTTGAACACCATTTGATATTTATTGATCTTCAGATTCTTGTGTTCGATCTGTGGTGATTGGGGGTATGTTTTCCCTCTATCTCATATAGTTTCTCCCATAATTGGTTTTAGTTTCCAACCATGTAATAATTCCATGAGAAGTTAGATTATTTATTTTTTTCTTATAGATTTATTCATTGTTTTACGACATTATTATAATGCTTTAGTTTTCCTTGTGGGAATGGACACTTGTGATCCACATTGATGTTCCATTAATGTTTTAGATACATTGAAATCAATGAGGTTGGGAATTTGTTTCTTATAATATTATATTATATTCCATAATAATATAATAATTATTTATCTATTTAGGTGATATTATAATTATAATTGACAAATAATATACAATATTAACAAAAAAATATTTTTATTTTTGTAGTGACCACATGTGTTTCTATGATGATAGTGTTTTTCCTCTTATATTATTTGATAGTATGTAATTTATTTTTATTATTTGACTATAATGACTGTAATTAACGGGATAATAATTTTACTATGATGAAGTGGTTAATATATTTAATAAGGTAATTCTCTTTTCTAAAGAATATGAGGCAAGAAATAAATATCGTCGAAAATAATATTGAGGCAAGTTAAATAAAACGTTCTTCCTTAATGTTTAATGAAATAGTATATTATGATTTGGAAGAATGTTTCAATAATTTAATTATTTTGATATCTAACCTAATATATTACCACTATTTTTCATATATGATATAAAATTTGATTGATTCAATATGGTAATGATTCTTTTTTTTACAAAGATAAGTTTTTAAGGACAAAGACAATTTTTTTTGTAATGGATAGATGAACTTGTTTTTGGGTCCTAAATTCCATGTTGAATCTGTTTGTGGTTTCCATTCTATGATGTGTGTTTATTTGATGTGAACCTATATATGTGACTTCATGTGACACTAATATGTTATATTTTATATGTGATATGTGCATGGATTCCAGGGTTTGTCGAATTAGTTTAGTTCTTTGGTGACGAGATGCATTGTGATATTCATGATGGTGTCAATGATGAAACTGGGACAAAAAAAGTAAATTATAGATGGGATTTACCATTAATTTTCTAAAATATATGGTTCTTTCATGATATTGTTCTTCTTTGAAGGAGTTATGGTTGAGTTTCTTATTTCAACATTCATTTCACCATCGCATAGGGTAGTGAGATGTGCCCGGTTTATTCACCACTATTCATTTTTTTATAATGTTTTTTAGAGTACCTATACTTATGGAATGATTATTATAACTATTTTATAAACTCATGGGGTTGGTTCTTGAATGTAATGAAAATTACGATAATCTTGAAGAACTGAAAAATAATTTTGATTATATATTGAGTGAATATACATCACTTGGTGGGTAATAAAATATGAAAAGAATAATATTAATTATTGTATAATTAATTAATTAATAGTAATATAAATGTTCAAAGGGGATAATTAATCAAATTAATATTCTTGAATTCTGGTGTACTTATATGACATCTTATTTCTAGTAGTTAAAACATTGTATCAGAGGTATGTAGTTTTAGTTGTGTCAAATATTATGTTCATGTACATAGTGTGGTTTGAGCTACTTTATATCATGTATCTTATGTTTTTTCATTCACTAGACCACCCATGTAAATATGGATACTAAAACACATAGGTATATGGGAGAGTTTTTTCCCAACATCTAAGTTGACGAGGAGCAGATGTATAACTACCCCATCTGATCTATGTCTCATCTCTTGGTATAATTATGTGTTGTTATACATGCTGGTTATCTTTCCCAATATATGTGTGTAAAGGTTTGAATTGGATTTTGGTTATTTCACACACATGTATCTCTAGATATAATATTTTAAAGATTATTATTGGTATGAGGTTTATTATTTGGGATGACTGAAGTTTTATTCCTCAAAATATATTCAATGGTTTCTCTGAGAAACAACTTCCTTAATATCACTAGATGTGTCATGAGATGAACGAGAAGATGTGACGAACAATGTTCAAGGTATGTGGTGAGAAAATGTAATGCACAAGTTGTATGGTATTTCATATTATACCTGGTTCATTCAATATGACCTACATTTTGATTGAGGTAGATCCAAACATGTGATATTAAAGAGAAGTGAATATCTAATGGGGAATTTGTATCACAATACATTCTTCTGATATTTTATTATATGCTCACTTTTATGTGATACATGGAAAGGGAAGGTTATTGTGGGGCTATGAAAATAGAACACTTATTTTTGTGATGAGTTAGATTTACAAGATTTTCATTAGGATTTATCCTGATTTATTTATCTTTTATAAGAGATGTATTGGGAAGGATCCTACTGAGTATACATGTTTTGATCACCCGATATATATATACTATTTTATATGTAAGCTAGAGTAGATAAGTGATTGGGTTATATATTACAGGACCATGGGTTGTTCAATACCTACATGGGATTTCTTACCCAATGATAAGGATTATATTTTGGTGTGGAATGTTCCCTATTTGTAGTAGTTTCAGTTATATGACATTAAATTCATGTACCTTGAATATATTTTTTAATTTTATATTGAGTAGGTTTTGTTTAATTTTTCATCTTATCACTGTCATTTTTCTCATATTAGTGGGAAATGTATCCTATTCGTCTGTGTGGTATACCCTCAGTGCATGTTTCTAACCCATGGCCTACTGTATGTGAGCATAGACAATCATTATCTCCCATCTCTAATTGTTGGTCCAAGAGGGGTACCGTTGGGATTTGGGGTCATGATAGAATCATATCAAAGGTTTAGGCATTACAATTTGATAATTATTGGAGGTATTCATATACTAGTTGATACATGAGTATATAGGTCCCACAACAATTTGATTCACATAACAATAAGTTTTCTGGGCCTCCAAAGAAAAGCGATAATGGTTTCACGGTTTAGACCTAGGAAAGAATCTTTCATCATTATGCATTCCAACGATTCATGAAATTGATAGAACATAAAGGTATCTTGAATAATAAACATATAAACACATAAATAAATAAATAAACAAATAATCCATACTCTATGATTCAAAATTCATTATAGTTTTTTCTTTTGTAAGAATGGATCCAGTTCGATTTCCTTGTCAGGTTCACACCAAATATGATAGGAAGGATATTCCTATTGATCATGATAGAGTAGATGTAAATGATTATGACACCTAGAGGAGGACAATATTATAGCTTCACTACAAATGTATATAGAAGTACATTGATCTATATCAGATATAGTGAGGTTGGAATGATTGGAGGTGTTAGTATCACCTTTTGTTTGTTCTGTGATTGAAGGGATCATTGGGTTATATTTGCAGTGATGATGTTGTGTGTGGTATTTAAAAAGTGGTGGTTCTTATTACAAGGATATTTTTAGGAATCACTAGGTAAGCAAGATAGTTTTAATGGAATTTTATGAGATGTGTTTGTTTCATCAAAATGCTAATGCGGTCGGTTTCAATGAGTTTCCTACCCTCCGACAGGGATGCTCCAATGTGAAGAATTTCAACATCCATTTCAGGAACCTTCATTGATATTATTCAGACCTGTTTAAAGATGTAGAGGATAGAGAATGAAATTCATAAGAATATTATTATCTATTTATCTAATGTTTGGTAATTACGTTTAGTTTATCATTGTATCTTAAGGTGACAGTAAGAGAAGAGTTTGTTGAGAGGATGATTCTAGGACTATATTGTCACAAAATAGGAGTCTTCATGATTCCTTACATAGTAGATATATTTTCTAGAGATCCCATTTTTAAATATAAAAGGGATTTATGATAACCAAGGTTATGTATCATTCCACATAATACCATTTATCTAGGTTTAGTGTCTCTTACGCTTATACCAATGGATCAATTTCTTATTTATCATGTGGAGTTTGAGCTAATCAATAGATAGAGCTCCCAACCTTTCTAAGGATGGTTCATATGAGTAAGTAGTAGTAGGATCTAAAAATTTAGATAAAATAGAGGAGATGTTGTGGGTAAAGTAAAAACGTGTGATGCTTATTATCCAATGAGATAAAAACAAGATCATGAAGGTACTCATTATTTTGGTTAGAGAGGTCATGGATAAGGTCTTGGAAAACTACATTCTCAAGAGTTTCTAGTGTAAGATGAGAGATATGTCATTTAGTGTACCCTTACATGTTTTAAACTTTGGGGTATGATTTTTTACGTAGGAGCTACACACTCATTCATATCACCTACCCTAATACTTGATTTGGGATAGGAGGAAAATATGCTTCATGTTGTATTTCCATAGACAACACACATTATAAAATTATATTATCTTTATGAGGTTTTTATAGGCTATGAGCTAGTGTTGGGGGAACAAAAATAATGGAGACGATTCCTATTTTTGAAGATATAATAATAAAATATCATTCTCCCATTAGACTTTTTGTATTTGGTGATGGATATTGTGAAATTATTTAGTAGATAGATTATGTTCAATGATGTTGATGGAGAGCCTATAAGGTTCATTGTAGAGAAATACCAACAGATTGGTTGGAGACAGGTTTTTTAATTTTCTACCTTGATGGTTGATCTATTTTTCTAGACATATATCGTTCAATAATATTTATTTCCCATTGTTTTGTACGAGTACCTTGATTTATTCTCAAAGGATGTTATAGCATTTCCCCCTGATGGGAGATGGAGTTTGGATTAAAGATTTAGTGTGCAACTTCTTCAATATTGATGTGCATATATAATATGATTTCATATGTGTTACAAGATATAAGGAGATATATTAATGGTCATTTTAATGGTGTTTTTTTCTGAGTGTTTCATCTTTGGTGCTGTAGTTATATTTGTGAAGAAGGTTGTTGAAATTAATCATATCTGTATCAATTATCTTTAATTGAACAAGGTGATAGTAAATAACCACTATCCTCTTCTAGGAATTTATGATTTAATAAATAAACTAAATGTGGAGAGTTTCTTTTCAAAGATAAACATATGGTCATGAAATTTTCAAAAAATGTGAGGATATTATGAAAAACAATTCTATTTTTTATTATAGGAATTAACGAGTGCATTTTGATTTCATTTAGTGTAATTAATGCCCTAGATGTGTTCATGGGTTTTATGAAGATAGTGTTAATAGATTTTTTTGATTATTTCATGTTGGTTTTTGTTAGTGATATCCTTGTGTACTCCATGTTTTAGGTGATAGAGTTTTTTTCATAGAAAAAACTAATTTTTACTTTATGATAAACTTGTACTCATGGATTTTTAATATTAATAAATAAATTATTACATCTTGATTGTTCTTCGGCGTGATAATTCATGTGACAATTTCTGAAGGATAACTGTTGAACTAAAAGGTCTTAGTGGACCCCTAATATGATGATAACCCAAAAGTTCCATAACACTATTCTGTAATATATGTTTTATGGATGGATCATGTTATTTTTGGTACACAAATAATATAGTCCATTAGGTGTGAGGACTCATAAAACATTGAGGCACATTTACATGGTGTGCACCTTCTATAATATCAAGTAGGATATTATGAGAACGATACCCACCAGTAGAAAATCCACATTTTATAGTGTCATTGGATGTTACTGTATCTCAAATCGTGCACTTAGATGTATTGAAGACAACTGTGATGACACACTGTTCATAGAAAGGTATGATATGTTGGGTGCGTCATGAGTAATACTTCATTAATAGATAATGTGAGAAAGGATTTTTACCTTATGTTTGATAACAGAATATGATATCTAAGACCATTTTATGGAATTGAGATAACCTAAATAAATCTAAGGCCATGGTGAGAAATGGGTGAGTTCAATTCTGAAAAGTCATATAATGAATAATCAAGAACATGGGTAGACGACACTAGCATGAAACCCGCTTGATTTAAGATACTGATACAAAGGAATTACATTACATCGTGAGTAGTTGTAGGAGGTGAGACAACATTGCGGTGTTAAATTCATTCTCTATCAGTGCCTTGGCATGTTTCTAGATGCTATCCTTGGACATTAGGAAGGATCTTCCTAATGTCACAGAGAAATAGGCCTATAGGGCTGAACAATAAGTGTGTTAAATTATCTCAGTTAAATATACATTTAACAAGTTGAATAATGATTATTCCCGATTTTGGGTTAATAATTATTCAAGGTTACCAGATCACATTTATTTCGACATAAATTATTCAAGAAAATATATTATGTGTGAAATAATATAATTACTAATGAGTAATGTAGTGATATTTATTTAGTAAATAAATAGTCATTTATCAAGGTTTAATAAATGTAGTGGAGGAAATAAAGAAAATGTAAAAACAAAAGTACATTCCATGTATATTAATATATACATGCCATGTAGTTTTTCTGTAGATTTTTTAGAAACAACATTATTTATTTAATTAAATAATAATAAAAAAAATTATTTGGGTGCATGTCCAGTGATAATAATGGTCAAATGTTATTATTATACAAATGGTCTTACTAATAAATAAATTAAATGAATAAATGACTTTGGTTTAGTAATTTATTTTATTATTAAATATAATATAAATCCCAATTACATGATTCACATGATATCTATCCATTCGTTGTGGTTATTCACAATAGATTTGGAGAAATAACTCAAGAAAGTAGATAATTCATTCCTCTATGAACTCTCTATTGTTATGAGAGATATCCTCCTCTACCGGATCAAAGAGAGTGTTTTGGCAGCGGCTCTCAAGGTGATCAAAGGTAGATATCAAAAGCGAAGGCTATTTCATGCTATTAACTAGAGATCTCTTCAGCAATTTCCTCAGATACGTGGAGTAATTGTGGATCACTGATAGAAGAATCATACACTTGTATTATACGACACACCGACTGTTCACATTGGATCGTGACTGGAAACATGAACATAGATAGAATTCCATCAAGGTAATTATTGTCTTTTAATTAAAATAATTATAACCGTCATAATATGATCCTCTATATGGTTCTAGGACTTACCTCTTTCCTTTTCATTATTTGTTCTATTATAAAGATCTGGTGTTTTATCATCATGAAGGATCTCAGATTGATCATTCTTAACTGTAAAAAAAATGTTGGGTATACCCTTACACTCTCTTCTGCTATGTCTGGAGCCCACAATAAGTATTATAGTGCTCATATCATTGATTATAATTATGTAGTAATTTAGTTGATGATCTACACATTTAATTAATTAGTTGTTTGATTTCATGTTAATCATTTTGTAAAACTAAATCTGGAGATCTGTTCCGGCTCTTTCGTTTCACATTCACCTAATAGAAATGATATATTATTTTAATTTTTATTAATATTAAATATTGGATCTCATCCGGAAGATCCAAAGGTTCCTGGTTGTACAACAACCGGACAAACGGTGTGTATTCAGCTGTACCCACCATGTAGTCAAGGGTCAATGCATCGTGACTGATCCACCAATCAAAGCCCCGTGATTGGAGTTTTTCTAAGTCTTAATGAATCAATGTGTTGACTAGAATCATGTGGCACACAGTTTTCAGATTACACACTAGGTTTCCCACTGGACAAGGCATGTGGCCACTTTGGGTTAAGGTTAGACTGTGTACCCCATACACAGATTTCCCAGCTAGGGGCTGTGTAATGTAGATACTAAATAGTTTGTGGCCCACTGGACAAACCATGTATTATTAATATTTACAATGTATATCTACATGATGTATTTCCATGCACATACTTTGGATGTATGGTGAACGATATTACACACCATATAGTGGGAATTACACACCTTGTACTCATCCAAATTATGAATATTTATTAAAATTTATTATTATATTATAAAAACCCCTCATACATGTAACTTAGTGTGGGAGTAAAGCTAGGCCACAACACGTGATATGTGTTATATATATATGTGTTTAATTTAACATATGTGTAATGTTCATTTCTACTCATTGGGTAGCTATGAAAGGGAATTCACCAAGTTTTTTATAAGGTACAAGTTACATATAAATATAATATTAAATGAATTTATTTGTTTTAAATATAATGGATTAGAATCTCATAGAAATTCATAAAATGGTTTAAGATAAAATTATTGATTAATTAATGATAATAATTAACTAATTTGAGTGTTATTTATCATAAAAATGAATGATTAAATAATCTAATTGTAGTTTTATTTATGTATATATATCGTTGTACGTATGGATGATCATGAGCTAGACATGGACATTTTTTATGTGGATGTTTTCTTTTAATATATTTATTTAAATTAAAATTGTTAGCATGCTAGCCTTCTCTGCATTTATATGTAGGACATGTGTACCCAAGGTTTATTTTATGTAAAACTTAATTTTACCCCTCACCTACATGTAAGATAAAAGAATATGTAATGGATGGAGTTCCCAAGAAAGTGGAGGTGGCTTTAGTTAGGATCCAAGGCGAGACTAATACAATGGGATAAAAATGTGGATTGGTGGAAAGCTGTAAACACGAACCCAAAAGGATCAAGGTGTTTTCACCCCTAGGTATTGGGTTAGTTTATCAACCACTAGATAAACAAACCAATAATAAAAGCTCATGATAATGTCATTTATTTTATATCTAGTAGTTTCATGTTTTATTTATTATGGGTGTGTTATTGCGATCACACAATTAATGGATTAAAAAAACATGCAAGATTGAACTAAAATAAGACAGGATTATGCGTAAATATAATCATAGAAATGGTCAATCATTTAAATATATCACAATTAATATTAACAATAATTTAATAAAGATAATAAAATGGAAATTTACGTTTAGGGATAAAATACCTCAATGAAATGTTAATTCGGTATAACCATCCATAATCTTGGTTAGAATCTAACAGTAGTTCAATCTGATTGACCAACCCTAGTTAGGGTGCTTTCAATTTTTGAGGAATTATAGTTCGTGGTTTTCAGTTTACATGACATGCTTCACATAATGGGTTCACTTCAATAGTAGGACTTGGTGTGACCAAGAGGCAAAGGTTTAGGAAATCCAAAATAGAAGGATTTTTGGATTGGGGATTCTACTCAGTGGATCATGGAGCTATGAGTTAATGTAGTTGGAATTTGGAATGACAACATAAAACAATTAATGTTTATTGGACAAACCTTGTTGGGGTTATGGTAAGGGAAATATGGATACATTCAACTAGAATATCCTAGAAAAATATTATTCTGAAGTCATATGTAAGGGATATTGGATTTTGATAAAATAGTGGAAAACTAATAACTATTACTTTATTAATTTGTCTATGTTTTATCATGATAAAGTAATAAATCATGAATAATCATAATTTTTAGGAATATTCAAAACAATTATATCAAACACATCATTATGTACCATACTCAAGAAGGAAAACCTTCTCACCAACATAAATTTTGAGGAGTGGCAGAGGCGTTTATGCGACATCCTTCACCATAAGGAGAAATTGTTTTTTCCAGAGGATCTTATTCCAGTTGCATAGGGAAATAAAGCCAGTGATGATGAAATATCTCTTTATATAAACATTTAGTGTATTGTAGATATTTCAAAAGATTCATGCTATCATCCATGTCCAACAATCTCTTTAATAAACATAAAAAACGTGGATGTGTATAACATGATGTATCACATTAAGGATCTCTATCCAGAGAAGGATTGACAGGATAGATATGACATCTCCAACGCTTTGTTCCAAACTAAACATGGAGAGTCAGAACCAGCTAGGCCTCATGTATTCATGCTTATTAGCTACAATGAATGCCTGAACATCTTAGGGATTATGTTCGCTTATGAGTTGCGTACAGATGTTATCCTATAATCACTTCCAAAGACCTATCTAACTTTAGTATCAACTAAAACATGATAAATACTATGAAGAGTATTTTTGAACATATACCATTGATTATACAGGTATATAAGAACATGGGGCATGAAAAACCCACAGTCCATATGGTGAATAAGATGAAAATGGACAAGGAAGAGGCACTAATAGTTTATAAACGGTCTGAAGCCCCCAGACATCGTCCCTCCAAGAAGGGGACGATCCATATGCAAGGCATGGAAATGGGAGGTGGTAAGTTTATCATGTGCGATGCTAGGCCACTAGAAGAGTAAATACACCTAGAAGTGTGGAGATGCTAAAGGTGCATTTATTATTGAGTGTAATCATTCCATTTAAACACATTTGGTATTAGATAATGCTTGTGGGGATCACATCTGTATTCAAATGAAGTAACAAAATAGATTTATAATGAATTAAAAAGGAGTGTAGGATCTTTGATCTTCCAAGGGCGTGAGGCTAGCTGCATTTTCCATTGGTGATTACCATTTCTCATTACCAACTGACATGATTTTAGTTTTACATAACTTTTATTAAGTACTGAGTGTTACCAAAAACAAAATTTATGTATTATGATTTGGTATGGATGGATTTATTTTGATGTTTGGAAATAATTGTTCTTTATTTCATAAGAATAAAAAATGTTATGGTACATTTAATTTAAATAATGGTTTGTATTTATTAAATTATGAAAAAAATTTATTATAAATTGATAAAAAAGACTCACATGACTCATAAAACACCCAGTTGTTGCATCATTGTCTCGGTCATGTAAATGAGAATCACATGATAAACCCGAACAAAGATGGTTCTTTCGACTCTACTGAGATAAATCACTTGATAGATGTCATGCTTTTTTACAAGGGGAAATGGCTAAGCTACCATTCAGTGTACATGGTTAAAGGTCCATAGAGCATCTATGATTGGTACAATGGATTTGTGTGGACCATTTTCTATAGAAGCTATAGGTGGATATTCTTACTTCTTTACTTTTACTGATGATTTGAGTAGATATGAGTAGATATTACTATATATACTTAATGAGGTATAAGTAATATCACTCTAAGAAATTTAAATAATTCATGAATGATGTATAAAATCATCATTGTAAAAATATAAAGAATCATCAATCAAATCGAGGGGGAGAATATATGAAACAAGATTTCATCAACCTTTTACGGGAGTCTGAGATTTAATCTCAACTCACTCTTCCTTATACCCCACAGTGGAATAGTGTTTGTGAAAGGATGAACCATACCTTATTGGAAATGGTGAGGTTGACGATGGGTCATTCAAATCATCCATTATCCTTTTTGGGATATGAATTAAAAATATCAGCATACACATTAAATTGAGTACCAACTAAGGCAAAAAATGGAATTCCCTCTCAGTTATGGAATGTAAAGAAATATATTTTTTCTCACACATGTGTATGGGGATGAGATGGGTTTGTTAAATCTTTATCAAAATAAACTATCACCCTAGGGAATGAGGTGTATCTTTATAGTATTTCCCAAGGATACAAAAGGATATTACCTATATAACCGTTCAGAATAGAAATTTATTTTCTCCTGAAAATCTGTTATTCTTGAGATGGCGCAAATCCTAAAAAAATATAGGGGTGAAATATTGACTTAAAACATGGTCATAATCAAGATACACATGATATGGTATAGGAAAATGTTTTACAGGTCCCCATGGAATAGGTTTTAGAAACACAAGTACTACGTAGGAGCTCAAGAGAGGTAAGGGAATGAGAGAGATTTTGTTTCCTAGTCAACGAGGATGGGGAATCCTTATTGATGGACAATGATGAACCTATCTCCTACATGGAAGAAGTAGAGAGCTCAGAAGATGCAATATGAATAGAATCTTTGAGTTATTATATGGATTCTATGTATCATGACCATTTTTGGGTTCTAGTTGATGAGCTAGTTGATGTAAATATTATTAGATGAAAATGGGTATTCAATAGAAAGCTAGACATGGAAGGTCAAGTTAGAACCTATATATAAAGGATAATGGCTAAAGGATTTAGAAAACAACAAGGAATTGACTACTATAAACCTTATCCCCAATTTCTATGTTTAAATATATATGATTCATACATTCTATAATAGCTTACCATGACTACGCGATCTGTAAAATGGATGTCAAAACAACATTCCTTAACATGAACGTTTAGGAAGATGTCTATATGACACAACCTGAAGGTTTTGTGGCCCGAGGTGAAGAAAAAATGGCTTACAAGATGAATAAATCCATTTATAGACAAAATAAATCTTCCAACTCATGAAACATTTTATTTGATGAATCTGTTAAGGGATTTTTTTTCATTAAGAATGAATGTGAGCAATGTTTTTATAATAGGTTTAATGAAAATGTGGTTGTTATCCTAGTATTATATGTTGACGACCTTATAATTATTCTAAATGATATAACCATCTTATAGTCAGTTAAGAACGGGTTGAATAAGTTTATCTCTATAAAAGACTTAGGTTAAAAGTCTACATTCTAGGGATCAAGGTCATTCGTGAATGATTTAGGAGGCTTCTTGGACTAAGTCAAGATGTATACATAGACCAAATACTAAAGATATTTAGTATGGAACAATCCAAGAGAGAATTGGTTCCATTTTCACACAGGATAAATATTTCTAAGAAAATGTGTCCTCAGACACAACAAGAGAAAGATAGGATGAGTATGATCATATATGCTTTGGCTATAGGGTCCGTTATGTATGACATGTTATGTAAGAGGCTTTATGTTTCCTATAAACTAATCAAGGCAGGAATATATCAAGTAAATCTTGGAGAATATCATTCGAGAACTATTAATACTATCCTTAAGTATATGATAAGAACTACATATATGTTCCTATTGTATGGAGGATATGCGGAACTTGTCATCATAGGGTATACTGATGCTGGTTTTCAGAAATGTGAGAACGATATGAAGTCGCAATCTGGATATGTTTTCTGTCTCAACAGAGGAGTTGTGATCTGGAAGAGTTCAAAGTAGCTAGGTTTTGGAAATTATACAGTGGATTCCGAATATATAGCAGCCTCTGATACAGTAAAATAATCCATATGTATTTGAAACATTACTAGGAGATTTATGTGGTTCCTAACAGTAGAAACCCTATCACATTGTATTGTGATAACACTATAGTGGTGGCTCTTGGAAAAGAACCACGATCACATCATCAAACAAAGAAAATTATTTGAATGTATAACCTTTTGAAGAAATTATATCAAAGGGTTGAAGTTTTAGTGAGCATAGTCTCCATGGATGCAAACACGGCGGACACCAGGACTAAATTCATATCTCAACAAAAGCATTAATATCATGTGAGAGCTAACAGGGTAATGGTTTTTAGATGTTTTCTCTTGTTCAAGTGGGAGTCTTTTAGATTCAGCGGCCTAGAAGAAACTACTATGTACTTTAGAATACACAAATATTCGTAGATTTTAATATTAATAAATACCATATCACATATTGATTGTTCTTATGTGTGACAATTCATGTGATAATGTCTTAAGGATATATGATTCACTAAAGCTTTATATCAGATCCCAACTATGATGAGAACCTAGAAGTTCCATAATGCTTTTCTTGAATGTATGTTCTATGTCTATATAATGAGATTTAAGGGACACAAATAATAAAATCCATTAGGGTGAGGAGTAAAAAAATTTGAGGCACCTTCAAATGGTGTGCACACTTAGTAATATCTAGAAGGATATTATGAGAATGAGACATGCCAGTAGAAAATCTACATTTCATTGTGTCATTGGATGTTCCTATCTGAAGGTGTGTATATTGGTCCATAGACATTAAGATTATTATTAATGGATATTGAAACTCACACACATAGATTTATTGATGAAAACAATGATGACACAATATTCTTAGTGAGGTAGTATATTTTGGGTGAATAATGACAAATAACACATTAATAGATAATGTGGGAAAATATTTCTACCATCTATTATAGAAATAATATTGATATCTTAGGCGCTTTGATGGAATTGATATAGCCTAAATAAATCCATTTCCATGGTGAGGATTGGGTGAGTTCAATTCTGAGAAGTCAACGAAAGAATAATCAAGCACATGAGTTTATGGAAATAGAATGTAACCCACCTGATTATAGATGTTGAGAAAAATGTATTATATTACATAGAAATCATTACTAGTAGGTGACACGTCATTGTGAGGTGAACATATTTCTACATGGTTTCCTTATAATGTTTCTAGATTCTAACCTTGGACTTTAGGAAGGTTACGCTTAATGCCACTGAGAAAGAGGCATAAGGGGTCACACACTAAGTGTGCCCATGAATCTTAGTTAAACATTCATTTAACTAGTTGAATAAGTACTATTCCTGATTGTGGTTTAATAATTATTCTTGGATGACTGATCACATTTATTTCGAAAATAGTTATTCAAGAGAATATATTTTGGTAGAAATAATATATTTATTAGTGAGTAATGTAGTGATATTTATTTTAGAAATAAATAGTCATTATTTAGGGGCTAATAAATGTGGTAGAGTAAAAAAATAAAATGGAAAAAAAGTTCACGCAGTTTATATTAATATATACATGCCATGTAGTTTTTTTGGGGATTTATGAGAAATAATATTATTTACTCAATTAAATAATAATAGATGTAATTTATTGAGTGCATGTCAAGTGATAATAATAGTGAAATGTTATTAATAACGTGGGGTCTTACTAATAATTAAATGAAATGAATAAATTTGTTTCGGAAATTAATTTATATAATTATTATATATAATATAAATCCCAATTACATTATTCTAATTAGATTTAGCCATTCATTGTGGTTGTGTACAATGGATTTGGGGAAAGCACTCAAGCCAAGAGAGAATTATTTTTCTATAGGGATCGTATCATGTTACAAGAGAGATTCTTCTCTACCGTATCAAGAGGAGAAATATGGAAGTGGCTCTCAAGGCGATGGAAGGCAGAAATCGTAATCAAAGTCTCTTCAATGCTAGCACCTAGAGATCCCGTCGGTGATAGCTAGAGATATGTTGAGAAAATATATATCACTATTAAAGGATTCTTACATATTTCTTCTACAATGAAACATCGAATCTCATTGAATCTTGACCAGAAACATCAATAGAGAGTGAATTCCATGAAGGTAGTTCTTGTTATTTAATAAAATTTATTATAACCAATTTATTGTGATCCTATATATGGTTCCTAGAATTCCTTCTTTACTTTTAGTTATACATTCTATATCAAAGATCCATCATTTTATCATCATGACTAATCTCATATTTATCAATGTTAATGGTAAAAATTAAAGTTGGATACACCATTAAACACGATTCTGATGTGCCAAGAACATATATGAGGTGAAGAATGTAGAGCATCTGCATTAATTGTTTTGAGTTTTTTCCCATGAATAGTTGTTCAGAATAATATTATAGTTTATGGTATGGGATTCATATATTCATTTGATAGGCCATTTCAGGTCACATTTTGTTATATATGTAGATATTTCAAATATCAAGGAAGTAGTTTCCTACCCCCCCTAAGATTATTATTTAGGTGAAATATTTTTATGGTGTTTCAAACTATTATTATTGTTTCATAGAAAATTTCTCATAGAAATCAACTCCTATGACATCCTTGATCAGAAAGGATATGGCATTATTTTGGACTAATATGTTTTAAGAATATATCAAATATTTGATGGATAAGTTGTTAAACACTCTAGTATTTCTTTTTTTTTTCAGAAGAGGGAATTATGTTTGAGGTTTATTATGATAAATAATTTATTTATTAAGGTTATGTTCTGAAAAATATATTATCATTTGTTTCTTATCATTATTTAAACTTGCCTCATTATGATCATAAGTCTTCCACCCATGATCTCTAGTTGGTAGTAGTTATGTTTACATTGAAGGTTTAGTGAAGCCACCTCAGTGGTGTGGATTTCATGGTTTTTATTAATCCTAAGATCCTACGGTAGGTCTTATCGCAACATGGACTGAACTTGAAACATTAGTGGTGGATAGAATTTGTAAAATATTTCAAAGGTAATATTTCATATACACTTGGAAATGGTGATATTGTAACTTATGCACTGAGTAGGAAATCACACAATTAATTTTTTGTCAATCTAGAGAGTCTTAAAATGTAATGGATGGCCAATCAGTGACACATCTTGACAAGATATATGTTAGTGGAAAATTTACCCTTTGTCAAAGATAGTGTAGTATTCTTTGGTGTAAAATATTGGGGAGTCCCGACATTGAGATTTTAATGTGGAGGTTCTCAGGGGATGAGTTTCCTTTTGTGATGCCTCCAATAGTTGTCCTGAAGATTAACTACAAATATAATTCCTGGGGGAGGATTAGTTTTCCCTTTAGTGATGTTTTTTGTGGTTCTTCATGAGTTTCATACCTCACCCTTGGTGGTACAACCTTGTAATATAATGATATATGGAGATTTGGGGGGTAATTTTTTGTCCCATGGGCTAAATCATTAAATTTACATGTTTGTGTCTTGTTGTTTTTCCAACCAACAGAGGATGAATAGATAACATATTGCAGATGGGTTTTGTATCCATTGGAAGGTCCTTACTGGAAGCATGAGGACATATTGATGGACCTCTTCATGGGTTTACCTCATCCCCATGGATTCTTTGATGTTATATGTGTGATAGTATATGGCTTGATGAAATCAATAATATTTATAGGGACTAAGGAGTTTCAATCAATAGAGGTTTTTACGAGGTAGTATTTGGAACTGTTACTCATGCTCCAAATATTTTTGAGGATGATTATATCATATTTTGATCATTGTTTTTCCTAAATAGTGTCGATTGGTCTCCAAACCACTTTTGGTTCACAATTACACCTTGTCACTATATTCCATCTGTAGAAGTATGGTTAAACAAAAAGGACCATTTTGAATCTTGGGGAAATCATTCACACTTGTGTCTTCGATTTTGGATTTTGGATTGAAATTCACTATATTTTTATTGAGTTTTATTATAATAATAGATTTGAATAGACCATTGGTATGCCACAATTTATAGATTTATATGACAAACATTTAAATTATTCACTATGTTGTAATTGGTTAGAGAGTCAAAAATTATATTTTTATAACTAATGAAGTGAAATCTAGAGTTTGTTTAAGTTATTTATGAGAGTATGAGGAATGTATAGGATCAACATATGTATTATTATGATCATAGGAGGAGACATCTATAGTTAAAAATTGAATGTCATGTGTTCCTGAAGGAAACTACTAATCATTAGTAGTGAAGGGTTGAATGTGAGAGTAAGCTTTCTCCCTAATGTGTTGGGCCTTTCTATGTGTTGTATCTTATTAGATCTATTACATATTAGATAGAACATCTGATACTATTAATTTAGATATATGATGGCTTCCATGTATTATATATTTACAGTTATCTAAATGATTACTCTCATATCATCAATTGGGGTGAGATCAACATTGAAAATGATAAAACAATAGAGGTGGAGCCATGGAGATCTATGATTTCTAAGATAAGGTGTTATTAAGCATTATATACCATTTTTTTGTGTTCCTTGGTAGCATCGTGGTGTGGAGGAGAGTAGATGAGAATGTGATCCACATATAAGTGGTTATTACCTTGAGATCTTTTATGTTTACCTATTATTTTGTATCATTATTTTGTTATTTGTGACCATTATTTAGAATATGATACATATTTATCTTTCCACATGCCTTTTTTGAAACATTTATCTTATTTGAAACGTATATCCCCAGGTAGAGTTTTTAGGTGATGGTTTTTAGGGTTTCTTCGTTTTTTTTATTTTCTTCCTATGAGTGATGTGATTGAGGTATTGTGATGGAAGTATTCTTGAGATATATCTCATGAGGTGGATATACAAATGATTCCTTCTCATTTCCTTTGATTTTGGTGTGGTTAAAATTTCCTAGGATGAGAATTATTTTTGACTTATTTGATGTAAATTTTTGGAGATTGATTCATTACATTTTTTTGAGGTTAGTGATTCTTTGAGGAAACCGTGAGTAGGATCAGAGGATTTTGGGATATGAATTCATGTTGCAGAAGAATATCATGATGTGAACCATAATTTACTATGATAGAGTTTAGTGCACAACCTGAATAAGAATTATCATCATGGATGGAAATTCATTGGATGTGACTCATGATGTTAACAATCAGTACATCATATAAAAGGGTGGTGGATCATATTTGATGAATCTATCCAAAAAAACTCAAGATCTAAACATGATGTTCTCAATGTGAATTTACTTGTTTTTAATTGATTTAGGAGACATGTTTCTTAGTGAGTATTAAAACTATAAAAATTCATGATGTGAAATATGCATTCATTCCTAGAATGTAAACCTCACATTGTTCCTAATAATAATAATTGGACCTTTAGTTTTATGCGAAACCCCTAATTTTCAATAAACTCTAGGTGAAAATATTTCTTCTTCAGGGTATTTTGAATCAATTTTGATAAGTATTCATCCTTGAATTTATGTGTTAGATATATTATTATTTGAGTTCAGTTTTTACCTTTTCTCTTTTGTTCTCTTATCTTATGGTTTTTGTTTCAACCTATTTTATATTTTCATGATTTAGTAGATTATCTACTTTTCATATGAAGTTCCTTTATTTTTGTAGGCATGTTTCTGGTGTGTTGTTTTGTGGGTTATAGTTTCCTTTCATGAGAGGAAATGAGAGATATTCATTATTTTTCAGTTCATGTTTGAGGAATGTTGAAAGCATGGAGGTAGAGGATTCATTGAATATACTATTATTTTATTTTAATTTATAATGTAATCATTATTTATTTATTTGGGTGATAGTGAAAATAAAATAAATAATGTATTACTCATATTAATCAAAATAAATGGTTTATGGTTTTAAAGATCACATGTTCTTCCACTGTGATAATAGTTTTCCACATGTCTTACTAGATACTATTATATCTATGTGTATTCATTTATTATCATGTTTTTTACACTTTTTTTTCATGTTTCTAAAATGAAATGGTTACGAATGTAAAGATAATAATGTTTCGTGTTGAATAAAATGAAACCAAAAATGGTTATTATTGATAATAATGTAGAGGAATTTTAAATGATATGTTATTACATAATGTTTAATTAAACATGAAATTATGATATAATCATTTTTTAATAATTTTTCAATTTCAATAAATTATTCTTTTAGTTACCCATGATTTTAGTATGTGATTAATTAATTAGTTAATTAAAGATTGTAAAGAATCGGTTTTTTGATAATGATAAATGATTGGGTATGGTCATGATCATTTTATTTTAAATGCTAAATTTCTTTCTTTTAGGGAATATACGCCAGGTTGGCACTGTTTGTAGTTTCCTTACTTCCTTGTACATCTTTTTATATGATCCTTTAAATGTGAATAGATTTGAGTTTGGAATGGAATATGGTTGATGAGTTATGGGTAGAGATTCATGGGTTTATTAAAACCTAATTTTTTTTCAGAATATAATTTTTATAAATAAATTTAATTTCATTGATGGTTTTTTACACACAACATTTAGTTTTAACAAACTATGATATACTATTAATATTAATTGTTTTACAAGATCATTTCTAATATCCATTAAATTGGTATTATGAATAAGAATAACCATATTCGGAAATTATTTATATATGTTTTTGAAAAATAATATATTTTAATAATTAAGTAACTAATTTATTTTAAGTATTTATATACTAGGAAAATTACATTTCTACTCAATTTTTTCTCTTTCTGTGAAAATAAAATAAAATTTATTTATAAAACATTTTGAAATTTTTTTTTAAAATATTATATTATGTTTTTTAATCAATGTATCAAATTTATCATAGGGTGAATTTGTGAAAATTTACTGTAAAGATTATATTTTGTACGAAAAGTGAAGAATAGTGATTTTTTTGTGAAATGCCTTTTTCATTTATAATATTCAATCTTTTAAATTATATTTTAAAATGGTTTTAATTGTTATATTTTTTAAATAATATATTTTTTAATCTAATTATTTTATTTTGAATCAATTTAATTTAGAATGTTTATATTAAATATTTTTATACATATGAAACACATTTCTTTGGAAAACCATATTTTTCTTGTCTATGGGATTAATAAAAATTAAATTCTTACAATTATTCTAATTGAATTTTTAAAGATTAATTTCATATTTGTAATATTAAAAATTAATATTCTATATTTATACTAACTTAATTATTGGTTCTATTGAATAGGGAAAATAAAAATAAATATAATAATGCACATAAGGTTAAAACGGGTTTAATGACAGTTAAACTAAAAATATAAGGGTTATTTTCCAGTAAAACATTTCTATATCAAAGTTTATGGAAATATTTCACTTTTATAATATTTAAACATAGAATATATGGTTATTTAGAATCATTTATCACGGTAATTTTTATCACTATATATTATTTTTGGAAATTTCTATTTAATGTGAATATGGTCTCCTTTCCACACTTATAAAAGAAAATACTATCTCATATCCTATCCACACTCCCAAATAATTTTTTTGGCCATTTACTACCAAAATCCATTCTTGACATCACATACCATGTTCTAGAGTCTTTATTATGATTATTAAGCCATCTTAAGAAGTATTTTTCTGATATCGTAAGGTGGGTTTTTTGGTGATGAGGTATTTCACATAACTGAGCATTTTTTTCTTTATCCAGCCTACTATAAATAGTTATTAAATAGTATTGAATAAGAAAATAATTATCTACCATAAAATTATTTTTTATTAATTTATTGTAATAACCTACATCTATTTCATAATCTATCAATTGTGAAACACTATTTTCCATCATGTGCATGAAAAATTACATCCTCACGAATTGATGTAATTAATTTTCCATCACTGTATCTCATGGATAGATTTAATGGTTCATTTAACATTTTTATATAATTTTTATGAAATAATTATACATATTAAATCCTAATATCACATATACCTTCTTACCATCTAATCATTAAAAAATTATAATGATGCCCATGCGAACATCTGGACTACCACCTCCAGGAATCAATGTGATACATTTTTTATATTATTTTGAAAGCTATAAAAATAATGATTCATTTAGTTAAAATATATGATAAAAACGGTTATTTATGTGTGATATAATAATTCACATTATTTTATTCAATATGTTGGGAAAATAGAAACAGCATTCATGCATATGGATGACCTACCGTCTCCATAAACAGTGTAATACATTTTTATCTATAACATTAACGGATTACTATAAATATATATAATGAATATAATTATATTTATATAAGGATAAAATTTATGGATATCATGGAACCAGGATAAATTTAAAAGTAACCAATTTACAATACCAAAACATACCTGAAAAACAAAGTAGTTATTACCCAAAACATGATTCTGATATGGAATTTTTAATAAAGGGGTGAAAAAACGCCATAAGTAAATGCTATAGGATATGATATATATGTGCATTGTAATGTAATATATTTATAACAAAATTATAATTATTATAAATTATGATTTAATGTATAGGAGGATATTCATGACATCGGGTAAAGGAATTTCTTCAAACTTCTATTTTTGTAGAGAACACGACTTTTACCCAACATCTTTCTTTTTTGTGTTTTGTAGAATGAACATGAGTAACATATGTTATTATTATAGTCAAATTATTTGATATATATATATATATATATATCAAAATAATTTTATTTTTTTCATGTGGATTTCGATTCAAAAGGTAAAAAGGTTTAAATGTATTACATTATGACCTCACTATTTATTAGTGTTGTTTATAATTATGTTTTTATGATGAAATATTATTATATAAATATCTCTAGAGACTCATTAATTTTATTCTAAAATTATTATTTATTGAAATTAAATTTTTTTTCTTTAATTTTCCCCTCTCTATGAACTCATGTGAACAAAATAATGTTTTTAAGGGGACCCGAATTTATTTAACTTTGTTCAAAAATAATTTTTTATTCATGTCCATGTTTTATAAAAATGTATTATGGGTATATTTTAATATTCTACATAAATTTTTTAAGGAAATTTTTTATCCCTGATAGAATTTTTAATTTTTTTTAAAAATTAATCTTCTTTTCATTTTCTGAATAAGGATCTTTTAGTTACTTATTTTCAAATTGGAAAAGATATTTTCTTCAATAAATGTTCCATGTGATCTTTAAAAATTAATTTTCTATAAAAGATAATATAATTTTATATTACATAAGTTTTATTTCGGATTTAATGAAATTACAAATCCGTATTGTATCTCTTGAATATTTATGTTTATGAAAGCCATATAATTTCATGGTTTATGCTATGATGAATTGATAAAAGGTTATAATACCAATTTCCCTTACAAAGGAAATGATCTTATGAAATGATGATTTTTTTCAAATCATATTACATAAATATATATAGTATTCATTATTTTATGGATGGTTCTATAATAATAAAGGGAATTGTTTATGTTATAACAAATTATGGAGGTTATGTTATACCTAAGAATGTTTGGTACATCATAACTTAGGATAGTGGATATGTTATAACAATGGAAGGATGATATATTATGACTATGGATGAGGGTTTTGTTATAACCAATTACAGATGGTTACATTAAAAATTTAGGATGGGTGAAAAAGTTATATCTCTACAATGTATTGGGTAAATATTGGTAACTTTGGAGTTAATAATGTTATTCATGAACATGATTTCATGTTAAAAATTTCATGAATGTACAGTATTTTCATGTCCATAATTTTAACTATGGAACTAGTTTTCATGTCCATAAGTTTTTTAAGGAACTAATTTCATTCCCTTAATCTAATCAGTCAAACTACCATTATTTATATAAGCTAACAATGTTATTAGCTAATGTATTTCCGTAATTAGAATTTTTTATAACTTCATGGCCTATTTTCTTTGATTTCCCTTATGATTCATGGTTTATTAAGTTCAAAGATTTATTCCATGACTAAATATTATGATCTATGATATGTAGAGCATAGTTATTATATATTTAACTCCTATTATCAAACCATTTGGCTCATGAAAACATGATATCTCACCTTTTTACCATTACTAAAAATATGAGATCACCCTTTTATTTACTTCCTTTACCTAGGATATAATGAAATAAATTATGTATTATATGTCAATGGATAGTGATAGTTATGAAGAACTTATTGGTAGATGATCTGTTTTACTTATGATCTAGTTGTTTATGTATCAAATATTCCACATATTTTAATCCATTATAGTCCTCAAAAATGTTTATGTAAATATACTTTATATTAATCTATTCAATGTAACATCTCTATATATAATACTTGTTTTATCTATATATTGTATCAAATGAAATATTTAGCAAACTTATGAAACTAAGATGAAAAAACATTAGTGATATCCTTAGGGATATGTCTTGGAATACGTATAAGGATAAGTATATGTATAGGATAATGTCCAAAAATTTTAGTGAAGAATATAGTGAGTTGTTTATGAGAAATTGAATTCTTCTATTTATATTATAAATTGATTTTCATATAACATAATTGTTCCCCAGGGAAAAAACTCTAAAATGGAACATTTATTTGGACTCTATCATCACTTTGTGCAGGATAATGGCCATTTTGTTGACATATTATGACACAACAAGAGAGAATTCATTGGAAATTCACAAAATATTGATGAAACATCCTGAAGGATGTTAATAAAGACCCTGAATAACGAGGTTAACAATTTGGTGACATATATTGAAAAATAAGTTGTCTTGATTTAGACCTCTTATAAGTCATTTCTCGTGATTATGTTGTCCCCCTCTATGAATAATGTTTCTTAGACAATGATGTTTACTTTTAGTCAAATGATGAAATTTGAATGAACCTTGTTAATTATGAGATTAATTAAAATAAAAATTATTTTCTCATGAAAACCCAAATATTAAGGGAGATATAGTAAATAATATTTTTTTTGTTCTCACAAAACATTCATCGGCTATGAACCAAGATGAAATTCCAAACAAGAAAAGAAGGAACAACCTTCCTTTGATTCCTTTATGAGGTAATTCCGAACTTCTTTTAATAGTTCCTCTTATCCACTAATTTCTGAGTATTGTATTTGTAACACTAAAAAGGTGTATTTAATTATCTAGTTTTTGTATCATGAATAAGTCATTTAATATTTCTATCATTTGGAAAGTGAAACAGTAATGACCTGAACTTTTATAAATAAAATTTCTTTTTTGACTGAATTAAATTACCTATTATATAATGTGGTTATAGAAGAAACATGAAATTAATTTTTTATATCTTATAGGATTTAAAATTTAATTAAACATCATGAACATTGATAATATATCAACTTAGTATTGATCATATGATATATATATGTTAAGGGTTATGATAATTCTAACTAAAACAGACAAAAGAAATGATTTCCAAGACTTGTATAATCATACCCTATGAATCCCATTGATTGGAACATACAAGGGAGATATAATATCTGAAAATTACACTTTTTAAAAAACCCAATATGAGATTCAACAACTGAAACATGAGTGAAACATTTAATGGGAGAAGTTCAAGCTAGTCGATTTCATATCCCAAACCTTGTTCACCAATCCTCCCAATGAAAATGTCACCATAACACACCTTACCCATATATTATTTTCTGGTGGAATAAAGGGATATGTATATTAACCTTAATAGTATGAATATTTATATTTTATTTTCAATAAAATAATGACTATATTTCTTCATTAATTTGATAACATTATAAATGATTACATAAAGAGTTCGATAAAAAAATAGATCATAATACAAAAACTGTATTTTCTTGATGTATAATAATTTTTATTTAAAATGTTCCTAATGATCATTTAATGGATTAATTTATATTTAAAAAAATTATTACTAAATAGTATTTATTGAATACAAATGATAGTTGGGTTTCACACATTCAAAATGTAATTTTTATAGGGGTTAGAAAATATTATTGTAAAAAACCAATATTTTATATTATATAAGGATTTTAATTTAAAATTTTAATTTATTGTTATTTTATAATTCATAAAATTAAATAATTATTATTTTTAGAATCATCTAACTTGAATTATCATTTGGATAATTCTCAATTATATTTTGAGATAGTGGAATTTTCAGTTAAAAATTAAATATGCTTTAAATATACGGTGAGAATTATGACATCATAACACCCCAAAAGTGATGAAATATGTTTCATAAAAGTTTTAAACAATAATGTATTTTTGTATCATTTAAAATAATGTTTTTTGAGGTTATTTTATTATTTATATATAACCATTATGAGTCCTTAAAAAACTAAATTATATTATTGTGTTTTAAAATCAATTATTTATAAAAATCACTCACTTACACATCATCCAATGTATTATTTTTAGGTGATAGGTTTATATAATTTTAAAATAATTATACCCACTACTCATTTGATCAAATCATGGGTTAAAACCATGGTATAGTTTTTGGTTTTGATTACTTCATTATGTAGAGTCCAAACCCAATGTTTGGAAGATAATAAAAAACTCCCCTATCTCTTATTATATAAACCCACAAAATCAAACATTTATATTCACTAAAAATAATTAGATCATGGAAATACTCTAAAATTTACTCTCTATAAACCTCCCAATTTCCCAAAATCTCTCAAAAATCTCCTTTGATACTTTTGGAAACATCCTCTCAAGGTTAGGAATCTCTCTCTCTCTTCTTTTATCCATTTCAAGGACTACTTTGTAATTAAAAATTTTAATATCAATTGGTATCGTATTATTCCATTATAAATAAATTTTTAATATAAAAACGATGTTATATTAATGGTAGATCACTTATCCCCACTCGTTATTACCTTTACTGAAGTTGTTAGTATCCCCAAAATAAGGGATCCTCTCCTTCTCCAATTTATTCAAGAAGCATCTTTATGTAATGGCTTCTATATTCAAATTCATATTTATTGTATATTACCTCAAATATTAATCTTAATTTAATTATTTTTTTTATTTTATGATATATCACTTTTACTCTAATTAATTTTTCCCATCATCCATTAGGTACCACTTTAATGTTGCCAAAATTATCATAAGATTTTTTCATGCTAAGATTTTATTCAAGAACACTTTTTGTATTATGGCTTTTAATTCCCAATTTTTAATTTTGTATTATGTTTTTACATATTAATATTATTGATATTATTGTTTAGCAGTGATTATAAACCACTTTAAATATCATTAATATCTCCAAATAATTTATTATGTACCAATGCCATTTCATCAATATTATCCTCTGATTTTTCCCTCAGAGACCTTTTTACCTATGAATAACATCACCATTTCCACTCAAGGTAATTCACATATACATAAATATAATTATTCAATTATGTATTTGCAAATATTTATTCCACACTTTATATTGAATTGATTAAATATAATGAAGTACAATCCTATTCTGAATGTTCTATGTGGCACACTTTTTCATATACATGATATGAAAGCGATGGGTGATCCTAGAAATATATAAAAACATAATTAATTGGGTAATGTTTTAGTCTGTTGACATTCCATGTATGGTATTAGGATGTAAAATTACAATATTTCAAGGATGTGGAATACAATGAAATGAATAAACATATTGTGCCCACAAGTACTCTGTGAGACTCCATCTTGAGACATCCCACAAGACCAATCAAAGGTGTATCCACTACTTTATTCCCCTGGGGAGAGGATTAGGAGTAAAAATAATCCATTACATGAATCTTACAAAAATGTTTTGATATATTTGAAGTTATCATTGACCTATGTCTGTGATGTCATGTTTAATGTTATTTCCACATTCCCATGTTTCCTTAATGTTTTCGTCTTGTATAATGACTCACTATTCAATATTATGATTAACACCCCATTTATATTCAATTGAAATTAATATTTACTAAAATGTAATAATTTCATATTTTTTTACTTTTTTTATTTAGTTATTGGTATTTATATTTAAACCTTTTTTTACGTATGTCCCCTAGTTATGTCATGTAGTTCTAAACAATAAATGGAATATTTGAAGCATGTTAGAATGATTTTAAATAATGTTATTGTATACATCTATATAGATGAGGTTATATATAACTAATCCACAAAATAAACAAGGATTCTTGGACTTCTAGGTTATAATATGTTTTTTATTTAATAAATCATGAAATAAAGAGTATTAAAGATAGGACTGTCATTTTTAGTTTCAAAGGAATTTCGAGATATTTTGGGATTATGATTAGAAAACATGAGTGAAATCATTATGGATAAGAATAAATCATTGTAAAATAGTACAAAATATTGATAAATTATAGAGAATGTGGATTCCAAGATAATAAATCCCTATTTAGAAATTATACGTGGACATGATTCTAGACCATTGGTACCTAGGTGTAATAAAACAGAAAAGGGCGAATTGAGTTGTACCCAATCACCCCTAGTTCATGAAAAATGAAACGTTTCATAGATAGATTGAAACGCTTAGGGAATTTTATTTGGTAAATTCACATGCTCATTTTGAACCATTATAAAGGGAACCCAAATTCCCATAATATTTTAAATTAGGAACAAAATCATGGATAACATAGATCAAATACTCGAAATTCCAAGGATATAAAATATATGCCATTTTTGTGTTATGCATTTAAGGTTTATAATATAATTTTTTTGTGATTAAACATTTCAAAACTCTCAACCACCAGTATATTATAGATGATGTAAATGATAAGAAACATAATTAAATAGTGAAAGATAGAATTATCATCAATCTTTCTACACATTCTTTCATATATCATAAGATTGGTAAATCTATTAAAACACCAACACTAAGAATAGATGTAGTGATATCTATTACAATGGAAGATTGGGTAATTATTTGATCGCAATTATATAACTCCACCCATATATGTTTTTTGTTTGACCTTCCCTATGAGTCTTTTGATACCCACATTAGTGTAATTCGAGGAAATTATGGGCACATATTGGATTTCCTCATATAAAGACAACATGAATTGTTGAGAGAAGAAATTCACCATTCATATTGTGAATCACATTCTAATTTTAAATAAGTGAAAGTAAGATCAATAGTATTTATTAACCACATCTCAATCATTGATTTTATTACTTTTTAAGAAAGTGTATCTACCCTAAATTATAAAGATTGAAGAAAACATCATTATCTTAGGCATTCCCACTATGAAGGAATATGATCATGTGTTTCTCAATGAAATTTCTGACCTTGATCCCATCCAAGATGAGTAATTTCTAATTGAAATTATACATAGGGATCAACCAATATCCAAGTGACTATATGGAATGGAAATTGTTGAATATTAAGAGTGGAATAAGAAATCTATGTCGATTTTGATATGGGGTTTTTACGCCTATTTACTTCACCAGGTGGTTCACCAGTCCGCTTCATCAAGAAGAAGGATGGGTCAATGCACCTCTGGATTGATTATAATAACCTTAAAAAGATCACTATACATAACTAGTATCCTCTACAAAAAATTTTAAACTCATTAGATTAAAAATGTGGAGACCATTATTTCTCTAAGGTAGTTCATCAGTTTTGATATTGTCTAGTAAAGGTAAAGAAGGATGATATTACCAAGAAAAAATTTCATCGAATTTATGAGAAATATGATTTCATCATAATATCATTTAGACTCACTAATGATCTAATAATTATCATGGATTTATTTAACAGAGTATTTCAAGATTACCTTGATAAATGTTTAGAAAGAATTACTGATGATCTTATTATCGACTTTAATATAATTGAGGAAAATGAGAATAATTTGAATAATATAATGAGAACCATAGAAAAAGAAAAAAATGTATGAAATTTACAAAAAATATTAGTTTTGGTTGGATCAAGTGACATTCCTTGGGAATTTCATCAACAACTAGATATCTTTGGACCCTTTAAAAACCAATCTGATTGATGTGTGACCTTGAACAACATTTGTGATGTATATCCATTGTTTACTTTGATTAGATGGGAAATATTACCAAAATATTTTTGAACTTATTAGGATTTAATATCATAATTACAGTTCTAACTTTGAATGTAGTCATGTTTTTAAGAGATATTTATATAGTGAATGTTATTAATACTTAAGAATAAGATGATAACTTCACATTTACTCACATTACCCCCAGAGGGGATGGTTTTTTTTTCTATATTAATGTATACAAAAAGGGATTGGGCTGTGTATTATTTAAGAATGACAATATGATAGCCTATTCCTCCCATTAAATAAGGATCCAAATGTATAATTACCCAAACAACGATCTTGAATTGGATATAGTGATCTTTTCATTAATGATTTGGTGACAATAACTATATGGGTATAATTGTGATATATATATATATATATGTATATATGAAACATAAGATCCTCATGTATATATTATTAGAAAAATAAATTAATATACTTCAATGGTTGTGGTTAGAGATGATAAACTATAATAATTTTTCAGTCTGTTGCAATATTTCTAAAGTAAGAAATGTGTAAGATACTCTAGGTAAAAAGGATCCTACAAATCTATCTATATTGAGGGTTACAAGGGATTCAATATTATTAGACATGAAAAGGATGGATATATGAATAATAAAGTGATAACAATACATACATTATCAAATATTGAGTCAACTATATTGTCTTGAGATAATCAAGGAGACTCATGATATTGATGATTTTCTATCGATGAAGGTAGTAGATATTCCAGAGTTTAAATTTTTTAAAGTTGAAGATATAATTTTTTTAACCTGGATATGTGTCACATAAGAAACATAATTTAGTAGAAAATATATTGATAATTTATATATATATTATAATTCTTTATTGACTCATTAATCACTAATACGTATATAGATTTTAATAAATGTTTTTGGTAAGATAACACGAAGAGATAGATTCAAGAGTTTGTATCTTAATGCTCGATATGACAACTAATCAAAGTTTAAATTTATAAGTAGAAGTGTATGATGATAAAATTTTCCACACTATTATGGAGTGGGAAAACATAACCTTATATTTCATCGTAGGGATCCCCAGGACACTATAAGGTAATAAATCCATTGTGATGATATTTCATCTCCCTACAAAGTTTTCACAATTCATTGTTATCAAGGAACACTTATCTCTTTAAAACTCATAATCACATACATAATAGAATTATGGAGTGCCAATCTGTATTGTCTCATAACATTATCCAAGGTTTACCTTGAGGTTTTAGAGAAGCCTTCAACAATATTTGAATACATAACTGATCTTCATCATTGATAATAACTCTTAAATGGATATTCAGTATGAAAGGACCACTAAATATCTATAGTATATGTTGAGATAATGTTCTCTAGACTTCCATTGAAGTTGAAATATATTCCATACCCTAGTGGAGTTCTCATATAACACTCGTTTCCATTCTAGGTTTCAAATGGAACATTATGAGACTCTATATGTGAATCTGTTTCAAACAAAAACATGTTGGGGTGATGTTAAAGAGTGAAAACTGATAAGAGTAATGTAATGGGATAACTACCACTGTTATTTTGTTATCATTTCATCTAATTATTTTTCTATATATTACATTAGTGATTTTTTTGGTTATTTGATAGATAACAATCTTGAAAATGGTTAAATATCCTTTTTATGATCGAATCACTAATATTATAAGAAAATTCTCTTTCCACCCACATAAAGACTAATCTATGATGATGATCCCTTATGATATCCACACGGGGTTTAATCCATACCCATCCATGAGAGTAAGAAAACCCAATCATGATAATATCAATTCTAAATGACTCCATCATACTCTTTATACATCTATATTTTGTAAGGCACCAATTGTGTCATAGGAAACATAGATTATTGAAAATGTTCCATGATTATTGGTGAAAAGGGAATATAACTCCATGTGATACATATTCTTGACTATGAATAAAATTACCCTGCTATGACTCTAGATATATTCTCCCAATATGGTCTATCAACCAGAACCATATGTGACCTATGGGTAATTTCCATTAACTCTCATAAGCCTCACAAATGTCTCAATGAAATCATCTTTTTGATCATGTTCATTTTTAATTTACTTTTCTAATAACCTATTTTATAGATATGAAATCATAATTAATGATTTTTATTTTTATAACTTCATGTTCAATAGATATTGTAACATTTTGTACAATGAACCTTATTTTAGACATCATTTTCACAATGGTCCAAGAACCATGACCATAAACTATGTATAAAAGCTCATGGGATTAGTCTCATAAAATATATTCCCACCTTACATATGTTTTCTATACATAATTATATAATTATTGAGGTGTTGTAATCCTTCAAAAATAATCATTTATTAGTAAAAACACCTCATAATATAAGTGTTTTAATCATTGATAACCTTTTTATTGAAATATATAATGATCATTGAGATAAAAAAGGAAACATCCACATAACTATTTATTTTATGGCCCTAATATGTATCTATATATTCATTCCTTATATAGCATGTAAACTATAGGAATCTAAACTTTTGAAACAAGTTCCCCTGATCTATATATTCCAAAAAACTATTTTAGGAAATTTCATATTTTAAACATGTTTATTTTCCATAAAATACATATGTGTTTTACTCTATCATTCATGTTTTATCTTCTTGAGTTATGATTTTAATATTCTATAATACAACTACTCAAATTGGATTAATTCCCTCAATGATAGAAACTTTTGTATCATAAGTATTTCAGGTATATTGATATAATGATATGCACAAAAAACATTAATTGATCCTCATCACATGACATATATGACATGAAATATGTTTATTTTTAAGCATAAAATCTCAAAATGTAAGATCATAGGTCACAAATTAGATTGATATTAAAATTAAAAAGAAATTAATTCAACCAATTTACAATGTTAAATAAAAATTTCAAAATTATACATAAAATATCAATTTCATTTCAAAATTTGTAAAGGAAAAATAATATAAATCAATTTTCATTTCCACATTTTAAAAATTATCGAACTTATCTACACATTCAATTACGTTCCTCAATTAATAAGTATTTTAAACATGAAAATTTATGATTTTCCTGACTTCATAATTTTCACTCATCACTCACGATAAAAATTCAAGTAGAGTTATAATAATATTATGAATACATTCACATTATCCAAATGTTGGTAAATAAAATACTTTCTCCACTTCGTGTGAAAAAAAATAAAAATAAAATCCTGAGGGATTTTAATTAAGGTTCAAAGAATTTTGAGGCCTAAGGTTGGTGGGGGATTTTTATTTTAAATTTTAAGGCTCACACAGGAGGTTTATCTCTTATAGAATAATGCATGATATTAAAGATAAAATATCAATTTAATTATCCCATTCAATTTGTAAAGACTCTTAAATTCCCCAAAACTCAATGTAATGATCAACATCAAATTTATGATTATTGAATAGTATTTTCATCCACTTGAAACTTCCAATAATTTTATTCTCTTTTAAATTTTTCATCTTAAAATTTTTTTTTTTTGGGGTTTTGAATGCTATAATTAGAATAAACCTCAAATCCACCACCTACCGACAAATAAAAAAAAATTATAGTTCTAGTAATGGTGATTTTTGTATTTCCTAAATCACAATACACAATTTTCATATTTATTTGGTTCTTTTTGTCATTTTAATTTTTCTCAAGGGGTGAATAACAATAGAGTAAAATGTATGAATAAAAAAACTATTTTTAGTACCCATTGTAGTACCCCCAAACCTTTTCCATAAAATGTATTCCATCCCATTTTTTATTTGTCTCTACCCCTCCAAATATAAACATAAAAGTATCATGAAATACTGAGAGGAGGGTAGGAATGTATTTAAATGTCCGGAAATGTATCTCATACCAAACAACGTCAATAATTCTTTTTATGGTATTAATAAATATTGACATAAATGAGTTCTTTAATGGATAATGGATCTTGAAAAGATGACTCAGTAATTTGAAATTAGTTTTTTGACCATAATACCTTTTATAAGTTCAAATTATAGTTTTGGTCGACGACATGTCCCAAGAACACTCTAGAAATATGCTCATTATTAAATAAAATTTATTTGGTCAATAAATACTAATGGAAATTGTGAATAGGATAATGGAAAATCACTTAAGGAAAGTTTAATAATAACAAATAAATTCAAAATATTATTACAAATTCAAACGAGGAAAAATGTTTGGGAAATTTCATTTACAAAGATAATCTAATTCCTTTAATTTATGAATATTAATTTTAATACCCATCATTCACTTTAATCATATAATTCTAAATTTTAATCAATCAATCTCAATGACATTGAAATATAAAACATGGATCATAGGACTCCTACGAAACTCCTTTATCCTTGATATTTCATGAAAAGTATAATTATAAGAATGTGAATGAAATTTTAATGTTTGTGGCTCAAAATATGTTGTTTAAAAAAATACCTGTATTTTTAAAGATAAATATAACATTTTAAACCCCTTTTCTATAATTACTAGTCGGTTTTCTACAATATTTGTTTGAGATTACCTTCTTCCATTATGAACCTAAAAAAGTAGATAAATTTATTAATATGAGTGATAATTTATTTAAGAATCAAGAATATAATACAGAGTGGGGATTCAAGATGAAATAATTCCTAAAATTGAAATCAAAATCCTAGAAATAATGTAAAGATAATTCATTATATGAACCCCTATATGGGCCCTGATTTTTTTCTACCTCCATAAGGCAGTACCAGATGTCATCCAAATTCATATGGTGGATGTTTCTTATTTTATTTTATCCATCACATGTTGATTTTATTATCTTGTGCTTCATCCATCTTGTGGAGTAATGATCCATGGATAGATTAAAGTATATAGCCCCCATAAAAATTAGGTATAACCTTCATAGTGGGGGTAAGATGAATTATGGATAATCCTCATCATTAATTGATACATGTGAAACCATATCCATCTTTTCTATTTATGTCTTCACTTATTATGGATAAATTGAATGATCCAAGATAATTTATGAAGATATTTTAACTTGATGAAACATTAAAATTGAATTTAGTATGTAATTTCTCCCATTAAAAGTGTGAAGCCTCTATCTTGATTTTCTCAGGATCATATTCTTAGATTTCTAGATGGGGCTCATTAAATGTATGTTCATAGTAATTATGGAGATCCATGTGTTCCTCAATAAGTTCATTTCCAATTTATTAATTCTTCCCTATGGTACAGAGTAAATTTTATGAATAAAAAAAATTCAATGATATGGGAATTAATACTCAATTCAGATTTAAAAAATAAAATGAAATATATATTTTAAAAAAGATAAACTACCTTAGATATTTCAATAATAAAAACTTATTTATTGGTGATCTCTTCTTTGAGTAGACTCTCATTAGATAGAGTAAGGGAGTTGATCTCCACTGTTTCTACTTCAATTTCATGATGAGTGGTAAAATTTATTCTACCACTAGCACATGTTCCAATTATATATTAGGTTCATTGGAAGTAATGGGAGATCAAGTAGTTCTTCACAATCATTCTAATATAAAATCATTTTTTTATCTCCCACATGCATATTAGTATACATTTTCTCTTAGGTATCATGGAAATATTCAATAGCCTTACAATATTTTATTGTATTTATTCAATTGAAACTTGAAGTTACTTTATATGAGCTATGATATACTCTAATACCACATTATAGTGTTGTTTTTTCATTTGTGAGTAGTCATTATATAAAGAGTAATTGAAATTTGGATACATTATGGAAAATGTATTTTTTAATTAGTTATTTTATTAAATAAATATAAAAATATATTCTATGAAAATATAAAAAATAAATGAACTACTGCTTGGATCATTAGTAATAGTTACATTTTTGAATTCACTCTTATCATGGGACATGGGAAAAAAATTATTTTCCTAGTGTATCATAGTGGATAACCAAGGTCGTCTCACTTGGGGAGCTTCTCAATCTGTCTACCTAAATATTCTAAATCACGAAACCAATTTATTTTTTGTTTTTTGATTATTATGTAAAGAAAATAATAACTCTTTTTGGATTTTTTATTACATTATATTTTATTTAAATGATGTTAAATATAAACAACTAAACTTACTTTCAATACTAAATAGAATGAGTTAACGAAGAAAGAACATGGGTTTTGAGTTAGGTTTTGGGTTTAATCATTTTTTTCATTAATTTATTTTATTCTAGTTATATAATCTAAATATGAAATCCCATGTTGAATGACCGTTATTTTTATTTTGAAATTATGAAATATTGAATGAATTAAGTACTATAAATTACACCACCTCCTATTATCAATGTTGATGAAACACCTTGGTCAAGGGCATGTCATATTCTATGACGTAGTTCTATTGATTGAGTTTCATCCATTGGTTTTCTAAACATAATCATATGAATAGATATTCATTAAAGAGAGGTAAATTTATTAGAAAAATAATAGGAATAGATTGAGTTTTATTTTAGGGGGATAGTCACCACATATGGGACATTCTTCTAACCTGTGTATGCTACTCAAATATACACTAATATAAAATTAACATTATGAAATATTATTGACCACCTTGACTGTCCCCATACCAAGAATTGTGTCAGCCTCCCATTATCTAGAGTAAGAGATCACTTTGTGGAATTGGAGAGAAGATAAAATTAAATAGAAAGAATAAAATAAAAAGAATGAAGGAAGAAGTGGAAAAAAATGGAAGAATCAAATATGAGAATATATATACATATATATATATATAATAGATGAAGAATAAGAAAATAAATAATGAAAATAAAATTGAATGTTAAAATAATAATAGTAATAATAATAACAAATTAGAATAAAAATAATAAGATGAAAGGGAAGAAGTCTGGGTAATAATTTGAACACAAAAGAATAATGAATTCATGAATTGATTTTGATAAATGAAAATTAATATATAATTTAATTAAAAAAATAAAAACAAGAATAATATTCAATAGATACCTGGATCTGGGGGGTGGATTCCCTCCCATATGTGTTGACTGATCTCCTCAAGTGATAATGGCCCCCTTCCTTTATAGAAAAATACAGGAGTGGGTATCAGCTTTCTCCTCATTAAAATCTTCATGAGTCCTTGAAATATACCTCTCCATAGATAAACCCTTGATCGCTAAGTTGTTTAAATATACACCGGAGTCACTTGGGTGTTTACATTATTTAGCGTGGAATAAATATATTCAATTATAGTGGGGGTTAGATTCATCATATATATTCTAATCATGCATCATAAGAGTAAAATGGGACATGGAAGTGATGATTTTTTGTGTATGAGGTACGAGGTAGTGCCTCAATGTTGGGAAGACAGAGAAATGGAGGCATCACTAAGCTGTAGGATCTCCTCTTTTTCATTTAGGCTTCACATTGATAGATAAACCTCGAAAATTCTAACGGTTACTCTATGGTACTTATGATATGATCATTAGTGGTCTAGGCATTTGGAATTGGTGGAGGGATCAATATTACAATAGGGATTTGGTGTTGATGAAATTCTAAGGGTTATGCATTGGTGCCTAATGATGTTAATCGGTGAAGTCACGACAAGATGAGGTTTGGACAATTAAATAGTGAGTAGAGGGTAAAGGTGGAATGTATTTATGGATGATGATTAGTGGTGGTGTATATGACACTTGGTATTGTAGAATCATCCTTATATCGTCCTTTATAGTTGAATAAGGATCCATTTAGATGGTCTCATTGTGATCCAAAAGGGTCTTTATGTTGATACTCTACAGTTTGTAGGTAAAATAGAGAAGTAATATCTCAAATTGAGGTCTTTAAGCAACATCCATGGAATTCTTGGGTGACAGGAGCAGTATATGGAGCTGAAAATGAATCCAATAGTGGTGGATCATCGTAGTGGATGGAAGAGCATGGTGGAGCCTTCATCCCACATATAATAACCCATTGTTCTAAAGATCATTTATAATAAAACATATGACTCCATCCCCACAATGAGGTCAGAGTAGAGATGGGGGAATCCTACCAGCATCGATGCATTGCCCTATCCATGGTGTTAATCTCATCCTAATTCCACAAAGAGTTTCCCCATGTTCCACCACTACATTGAATGCGTCCTACCGATGGACCTGTAGATTTCAACATAATGGAACCATATGCATGAGAATTATTCCCCTTTGAACCCTCCCAATATATTGGAACTCGTCAGGGTTTCTTAAGTGGCATGTCAGATCTTTGGTTGAAGTCTATCCCAAAATAACATTTTTTTCAAAAAGGTCCTATAAAAAGGGTTTGAAAATTTTATAATATTAAACATCTAAAATTCAATTTCAAAAACAACATTAATTTATAATTATACATAAACCATTTTAGTTTTATTTTTCTAATTACACAATATTTATTAAAACATATAAATTCATTGATTAAATCAATTAATTGTAATTAAAAATCATTGAAATTTGATTAAACATATGCACATATAATAATTGTGGCATCACATAATTGTTTGATCTTCATGAACCTAAACTAATTGTCTATTTATCATTTATTGACAATTACTGGATCATGTATATAACATTATTCCAAATCAAAATTCATTAGAAAATTCTTGGAGAATTCATGTTCATTGTCACTAAAAGTGATGGTCACTCCAATTGGGAGTCATTCCATTCAATTATATATAAATATATGTGGGGTTTTCTTACAAGAGTAACATAATACTTTTTCCTTTCACATCAGATCTACCCTACACATTAAATTGAATTAGTCACACAAGACCATTAATAAAATATATATGACTATTAATGACAGTAACTACTAGTTAAATATTTCGGACATTGAAAATTATTTATAATTTTCCTTCATGAATGTCCTCGGACTACCAAAACAAGGAAAAAAATGATTCACTAGAATAAAAATACATATTTTTAATCCATGAAAAATTTAATTTATTCACTTGTTAGGAATACTCTTTTCACAGTATATGAAAAATTTATCACTTGATACTGAAAAGGAACAAAACTCACTAGTTCAAGTAATGCACAAAGTGAATCCATTAAAAAATAAAAGTCTCACAAGGTAAGACTTCTTCATAATAATCATTGGAAAAAGTAAGGGAATTAATGGAAAAAAATATGAAATTTTTTTGTATCCCACTATACCGTACCAACATTAGTAATGTTATATTCAATGGACCTCTAAACTAGATGAAATTGAAATAATTATATTTTCCTGACAGGGTAACCCCAGTCACCACTTTGTTCTAAAAAATCATCTTTATGGCATATCTCCAGTGAACCAATGATAGTGATTATACAAGTATATATTTCTTAAGCCACACCCAGGAGGAATTCATTATAGATCAAGTATTTAACTTCATATTTGGTTTAGAATAATTTTTAGGGTAATATTAATAAGTATAATTGTTATATGATATTGGGTCACCATGGTTCCAAAAAATTGGGTTGAAGGTGATGAAAACCCATGTAATTCAAATGATTTAATTCATTGATGATTTAGAATAAGAGGAATATACAAAGGTTAGTGTCTTTATCCGTTATAGTTACCCTCTTTAGAGAGACGCACTAGACATACATGAAGATAACTAAGGGACTATTGGTCTTCTATAATGATTCATTGAAATTATTTTATCCTAGAGAACTCATCTACCTCGAAAAGGGGAAGAATCTCTACCAGAGAAGTTTCCCTTTCCTTTTTGGCTCGATTATCTCCCAAAATTAATTGATACCCCACTATCATTTCCTTATGAAATTATATTCCCCATTAAAGTTAAATTAATTGGGATTCCTCTTCACAAGAAATAATTCATTGTTATAATTACATAGCTACATAATTATAAGGTTTTTGAAGTACAGAAATAAGATATTTGGTAGACTATGTCTTTTTTTGTTCTTGGTGAAGGGATCCTTACACTACTCCTCAATATCAGTCTCAAATTTCATCCTTTATGATGGCATGAAGGCCCAAATATTTAAATCCCCTACTTTATAATAGAATAAATTTGGGCATATGTCGACTCACAGGTGCATTGAAATCACCCATGGAGGTTTTGGAGATCATATTCTATATTACCTTAAAATCACATTGATGGTTCTTATATTAATAATATAGTATTTTTGGGTTTTTATTGGATTCAATATCTAAAATTTAAATATAATCTATAATGATTCCACTTATATCGACCATTATTCCCTCATCTAAGGAAATTAGAATAGTGAACTGAGCTCCCATAGTTGGGACATCTATCTATTGTCAAATTTATACTAAATATGTATTATGTAAATTTAATGTTGGTAGTTATAAATTGATAGAGAAGCATAAATACTCACCCATTTTAGTAGTTTCATTGACATTCTTGGTGTTTTTTTCTACAATAGACATAACCACATTGATAGGTCCTCTAGAAGGACACCCTTTTCAGTGGTTAATGATGCATTAACCATTACGGCAGTCTCACCTATAGGCACCACCCAAGATCCTTCATATCCTATAACAAAATGACTAGATATCTATCTTTAACTATCTTATATGGGCGTTAAATATTATGATGGATGGAGTGTATCCTCAAATAGTGATGAGACACCTCAATGAGGTGAATGGTGAGCCTTTACATGCATTTTGTCCTTGATAGACTATTTGTGTTTGGGTGATAGTGTGGGCGAATCAATGACTTCTAATATATCCTCAATTCGATGCATGGACTCAATGAACATAAATTAAAGAGAATATTTCCACTCTATTAAAATTATCCTCTTGTAAAATAGTTATTCTTTAATTAATGATGCACCCTCCACTAATGACACCCACTCATCTATGTTAGGCCATTTTAATGGATGAAATTTTAGACTCACATATGGTACCTTTATTTAAATCCTCAGTTTATTATATTGATCAACTTAAATAGATGGATTGTGTAGTTGATAAACACTTTTATTGTTCTTTAGGTTTTCATGAACACTCATGTGAATATTTAACAGTGAATAATGATAAGAAGTATACCACTCTCCTTAGAAAAGATACATATTCCTTGTTTTTTCCCCTTTGAGGAAACATAATCCCAAGTTATAAAGGTGTATCCACATTCGTTGTCTAGATAATAATTGGAGTAGGGATGAAATAATAATTATATTTCTGCTCTACCTTCAGATAATATCTTTTTTAGGTTAAATACTCCCCTTAATTACTCCCCATTCAAGGTCATCTATAGAGTAGGACCCAAAAAAGTAATCAGGGGATTTGATCATTTTTTAGTTGTTTCCACATCCCATTCCATCTCTATCTATAGAAAAATAGAGATGGATTATATGAAAAATATCATGATGGAACTATGTGAATCCCGAAGAAGTGAACATAAATATTCCAGATAAAAATATGAGTCACGATCCTTATCCACTGTCTTGTCAATTTTATAATCAAGAATTCCCCAGTCATTCATGTCTTGCACTTCTGAGTTACACGAGACCTCAAAACGATGACCTGGATTAGATTTTCATGATCCGAAATATACTTATATACTTCCATTGGGTTGGTGTCATAGTCATACTCAATGGTATCCATTAGAGTTGTTATTTGTGGAATTTAAATTCCATTTTGATGCTCGAAAATCAGTCTTAAGAACTATCCGAAGAGAAACTAAAATTCTAGAATTTGAGTTTCTTTGTATATATATCGTTTAAATCATTGAATGAATTAACTTTTTAACCAGATTAAGCCTCATAAAAGTTTTTATTTCACTATATTCATAGTTTTTATACTATTATTGGGGCCTATTTCTATCAATGTAGGTGATATCACCATGGTGAAACCTGTTATTAAATTAGAATACTAATCTATAACAAAGAATTTTGTGCTCGAGACTTATTGAAGAATCAAGAAATACATTCATTTTATACTTTATGGAGTAATTTAGGTTCACTCACTTCCCTCTGACTAATGTAGCTATGAATGTGACTCTGGGGGGGTAGTATTAGATAACATTCAATATGAGCATAATGAAATCCATGTGTGGGAAAAATAAAAGAACTCAATGAATGGAACATTGGGATTGGTTAATCATAAAAAAATTTATGTACTGGTACATCATGACTAATTATTACCATTCTACCATAGGAGGTTCCTCTTGTTTCGCATTCACTAGGAGTGACACAATTTTTTATTAAATGTATTGAAATTGACATGAAAAGTAGTAGGGTATGTAATCTTCTAAAATATTATCACAATTAATCTGAGACACCACCATATTATATCTCAATGACATAATGCAGGAATATAAATAAAATTTTCACTCAGCATAATTATTTATTAAAAAAATAGGTTGTTTCCTTTAAAAAACAAATTTAAATTCTTATTGACACTAGAGAGATTAAGGGTGAATTAATTGGTCAATGATAATGGATTCATGCAAGAAAATACTTAAAAATATAGTCATATCCTAATTCATGTGATCCACATGGTACTGATAAGACCATAGGACATGTATAGGGCCACCATCCAAAACCACAGAGTAAGAAGTTGACCTAACATGAAAAGGGTGGATTCCTGTTATGTAAATGAATTATGAACCATTTGGTCTTCTATAATATTGATAATTCCAAACCCACCGACACCCTCATTAATTTCCGGTTACTATAATAAAATTCCATATCATGACACCAATATTAGAGTCATGCACTAGGAGAAGATTCTTTCTTAGAGACATGTAATGGACCTTTTCTTGATGAGTCTTCACTGGGATTGTCGATATGACATTACATCCCCACTTTCATTACTCACCCCACATATTTTCTAACCAATATGTCCCAGAAACTCTATTTTCCATATAGAAGTACATGTTATTGGGTTATTTATTGTGATTTGTTTTCATGGGGACTAGAATATTGTTCTCCCAAACCTCAAATTTCAAATTGATCCATAGTCTATGATCTTTCTTTGAGAAATCACTATTTATTATCAGTGGATCCCTGACTATGTATTACATTCTTCAATGATATACATAACATATCACGAGGGTGGATAAACACATCCTAAATGTCCCTAAGGATTGGTTCTAAATAGATCATGTAGATTCCCCAAATACATATGCCTACCTTTTTATGTGTGAGAAGGGTGGTGTGGTTTTGAGGACTTTGGAGGCTAAAAAATATGAGGATCATCCAAAAAAATTTATATAAATTCATCTTGTTAATTTATAAGGCTTCATAAAGACTATCAATATTGATATGAATCTCAATAATTTTGAATTTTAGTTAAATATAGTAAGCCCAAATCCCCTCAAATTTAAAGCATCCCCTCAGATGAGGGCCCCACTCATCATTCCATCCCTCAATCTGATCAATGGAGGAGAAATAAGAGATAGAGGAGTAATAGTGAATCATAGATTATACTACGATCATTCTTTTATTCAAATTATGATTATTATGGTAATGAATACAAGATATATATTTTATTCATTCAGGGATGCATGAAACATTTTATGATATTCATCTAGGACCCCATTCTCATGGGGGAATTTATTATTGATTCCAGTTGATGGCATAGTGGAAGGAAAGAGAAGAATATAAAACATGTGGGGAAGTCCCATTTCAATTAACAGAGTCTCATATAATATATTATAATGACTTAACCAAGATCCCTATGGTCTATATGACTTCCTAGACCAGGTCCCCTATGTTTTCTTATTGTTACATGTGTGGATCTCCTCTAGTCACCCATCCATCATAGACCATGTCACTTATGCACACTATATTACATACATGAGCCTAATATAGTTGGGACTATGAATTTTCCTACAAATATACATATTTGAAAATTGTATTGTCTATGGATTCCCCACTTTTGGAAGAGATATTGGTCCTCCTAGACACCCTTCACTAATGAGTCCAACACATCCTCTAGGTATACTATAAAACTCTAATACATATGAAAACTATCTAAAGTAGTACATCGGATTATCCAAGATCATTACCTAAGAAACCAACCCCCTACCCTTATTACATAGAATGCATACCAATTTTCCCCATTACCTATGATATCTATTTATAGAGACTCATTAGCTTCATATCCCATCAACCATGTATCTTTAATTAATCGGCATACTACTTGGGGTGCATTACCTAGGTGACCTACCACTAGGTGATCATTACTTGGGTAACTTAATACCCAAAATACATTACATTTCTGTCCCATTTCCCATTTATTCCCACATGAGAGACCTATATCCTATGTGTTCTTACTTGGAAACCCGCCATCAATTGTAATATTATCATTGAAACCCCACAACGTTTTACCCAATTCAACTAATTGAGAATGATTTCATTAATTCCTCACCCATATACACATGATTTTTTACTAGGGTATTATTAAAATCTATGAACCTCCCCAGTTGGCAATAAATTCCCATGGTAAATATTGTCTCCCAATTTTAGTCCTCACCTTTCGGGGTCTTTAAGATGTTTGTGCTCACGAATACCCTTGGTAATGACAACCTAAATCTAGGTAAAACTATGAGAGTCTTCCTAGATTAGGAAGTTATGAGTACCTTATATATTCTACCATAAATGTGTTTCAATGTTGAAAACATTTTTACCTTCTATTTTAAAATGAAAATATTTATAAGCCCAAATGGGGGGTTAATTAACAATATCAACCCAACCCTAAAGGGATATTAAGAGAATAGGTCATTCAATAATCCCATAGATTATCATTATAGATGCAATCCTCCCATAACCCTATATTCCAAACCCCATACCTACCTAGAAAAGTTAATTAATAATGAAGGATAATGTTTTTTTGGGCATGAGAAACCTGAGGTCCCCATTAATTATTTTTTTAATCATGAATTGTTGATGGGAGTAGGGGAAAATGAGCTTGAGGAAATATATATTGGGCTAAGTCCCTAGACATTATTTATAAGACTCAGTATCCCCCCTCTTATAGCCCACTTATTTTAGATATGTGGTTATAGGTTTCATTCACTATGGACTAACTTTGTTTGTATGAATTATTAAAATATAGTGACATGCTCAATGTAATGTGTTAAAACTTATCCTATCTTTTGTTTTTCACACTAAGATCAACTCACATGATAATAGATATCTATGATGATTATGACATCGATATATTGTAAATGCCTCCATTTTGTGCACTCTTCTCTTGTTTATTACCTATCCATATTACCTTCTTTTCAACTGATAAATTCCCTCGAATAAATTATTTCTGTGGGACATATTACCAATGAAGTATCTCATGGGATCCTCATTTTCATAATCATCATTCAATCTTTTTTTCTTTCCTTTTATGTTCAAAACATCCCCATTGAATAACTTTAAACTATATAGGAAATATACCTGTTTTATGATGTTAAAAAATATGACAATATTCTAACAAGATGACATTAGACTACATGGTATAGTCTTATAAAAAACATAAATAGTTTCACTTGAATAAAATGGGAAATGATTTTTATTTTGGTGGGATATAAATTTTGTATTTATTACGTTCAAAACCAAAATCATCAATCTTCTACCCACCTCTACTATGTCTATATTTTAAATAGATCATATTTATACTAGAATAAATTCTCCAAATAAAATCATGCCTTCTCTTTAAGGGATATAATCCTTCCAGGACTTATCATATCATCCTCATCAGAACATTCTACTCATGGGATTCATCTTCAAAGGTTTATTTTTCTTATAAGATCAACCAAATATCCAACGTATATATTTACTTCATGGAAAACTATAAATACCATCACATTTATAATTACCACATTAACATTTTTGGGAATATTCTTTCCAGAAATATTTAATACACGTTGTTAAATTTGCTTGATTGTTTCTTCTAACATGGCATTAAAATGTAAAATATGTCTTATTAAGTGGAACCAAACTATGCAAGTTTAGATTCATTTCATAATGATTTTTTTTGGAATCCCAATAATTTTAATGATACCAAAACCATAAATATTTACCACATTCCTAAACGATGATAAATTATAGACTGCACAACTATGTGACATTAAACCATAGTTCCCAAATTTTTGGCATTAACAAGTTATAATGAAATAATATGGAGATCCTCTGATACATGTTAATTATTCTATTGATATATAAATTCTGATACATATAAAAGTTCACATCCATGAGATACCAATAACAAGTACATATGTTTGTATTGTCACATGCTAATAAATGCTTTCTAACATTAGAGTACCAAGTTAAACATTTTTATTTGTGTAGGATTTATGAACATTAGTTAAATATATAAGAACTCTCTAAAGTATGAAATATCTCCACTTATCATGGTGCGATAATCCCTACCTCCCATCCTCATGTCCAATGTTAGTTACTTAGTGTCATTGGAAAGATACCATAGTTTTCACCTACCATTAAAATATAGGTCTATAGCTTTCCACAAATCTGGGATCCACTCAGTGTTTCTAATTAAATGAATAAACCCTATAAGAGACTGTCTGGAATGTGAATAATTCACCCCACATGAATAAATAAAATTTATTCTAAAAAAATAGTATCATTGATAAAAATAAAATAAAAAATATAAAAATTAATAATACTATTAATAATTTTTTGTTAATATATATAAAATAAAACCAAAAAATTATAATTATATTTAAACAAAATATAAAAAAAATTCAAATATAAAAAAAGTTGAGTAGAAAATAAATAGTAAACCTATAAATTAATGACAAATAATACATATTTTAAACAAATCTAAAATAAATTAAATTTTGAAAACTAATATACATCTATTAAAAGAAAATTATATAAATAAATGACCAATAATGATAAAAAATATAAATATATAGAAAAAATAAATAGAAAACTATTTTAGATGATTAATTAAAAAATAATATAATTTAAATTTAAAAACTAGGAAAAAAAATAAAAATATATCCAAAAATTTATTAGAAAATATAAAAAAATTGAGAAATATAAATTTTTTTATATTTAAAGAAACATATTATAGGTGGGAGGAAAGATCCGAAATCAATGTAGTGTAAATGAATGTATAATTTTGGATAATCAACAGTTGAGGAGTGATTTTTGCTTCGGTTGTTTCCTTATATAAGATTTTTCGGACTATGGTTATATAAATGATATTTTGTAGTTGGTTAGGTAACATATATATTGATTACTGATAAAGATTTTAGTTTTTTCAAAATAATCAAAATTGAAACCAATATTCTACATCCATTATGTTATTAAAAATTTAAAATAATGAAAAATTCTAAAATTCTAAATGTCAATTTTAAGATCGCTGAGGTCATATATGTTTTTTAAATCAAATATAAAATATCATATGTCAAAGAACATACATTGTAAATAATTTTTTAATGTCTCAACTCTTGTTCGATAGGTTATCACAAGAATATAGTTGTATGAGTCAATGGGTTATCAGACTAATTAGTACTATGGTGAAAATTACTATTGTCTTAAATTATAATAAAAAATGTGTATTTCTATAATATAAACCATAATGGTTAATAGGCCATCAATATATTCCAAAATGAGATAACTATGTCACCCCCTTCACATAAGTTTTATAGGTGAAGGGGTTATCACAACTTTAATAATATCCACCACTAAATGATTTAACACACTAATAATAATCATTTAATATGGTGGGAGGACAATAACCATATTTAAATAATCATATTGGGTGAATGTATTATATAAATATGTATAAACATATGGAAAGGATAATAAATAATCACCAAAAATATATAATAATATTTAGGTGAAATGGAAACACAAATAATATAAAAATATTTTATGGTGAATGGATAAACACTATAAACACAATAATCTCGTGGTTAAAGTAAATCACAAATAATATTGTCTTAAACAAGGGTGAATGAATAATAAATATAAATAATATCCAATATAATAACATAAAATATATATAGTGAACTAGCTATCACTACAATCATTGGTATAAGCAATCTAAAATACTACAAGGATTAAAATTCCCATTATATAATACACATAGAATATATATGAAAATATAATCCACCATATTTTATAGATTTATATCCTAATAAATCACCCATCATTAAAGGGTCGCATTAATGTGGGAAGTAGTCTTTTGAAATCTCATTAATTACCTTCAAATTCCATTATTATTTTTATTAATAATAAAAATATATATTATTATGTTGGGACTATACATGTTTCTCTTTGTAACTACGAAAAAAACATATGGATATAATAAGACACATCCTAAATCACAAGTAATGAAACATCACACATGAATCCTAAATCACCCTAAATTTTCAATGCAAAATAATTTAAATAAAAGAATCAAACCCGAAACCATCAATGCTGCTTGAATGTTGGACCTCAAAGCCACAAAAAACATTTAGTGTAATAAAAAATAATAAAAATAAGTGTAAATGATATATATTTGAACATAAAAATCTATAGTAACCCAAACATTACATAAAAAAATATTATATCCTTTTTTATGAGTATTTATTCCATATAAATATGACCGACATCATAAATATAAATGTTTTACTTATTAGGAATCCTTTATAATTAAGAAACATGAAAATATGATGTAAATAATTTCACAATAATATATTCACTACTAAAACCATTTTAGACATATGATACTCAAAACCAATCCTTATAATTTGGGAAAAGTAAACATAAGAAATTGTGATTTTAGAGTCTCAGTACGGGTAAACATAAGTGATACTGATCAATTATCATATGTTATCATTAGATACTCGTAATGGTAAGAGAAAATGATCATAAATTTTAATAATCCACCCCAATAATTTAAGGATCATTAATCATAAATCATGGAATAATGATTTTTCAAAACAATATACATAAGTCATAAGTTTGTGAAATATTTAATATTCAATCACAAGTTATTATAATGTATCATAAGTCTAAGACATTTGTTTTTGGAAAATACATAATCATAGGAAATAAATTACTTAGTTAGGGTTCACTCATGAGACTATCATTGTAGAATAAAACCCATAATTAAAAGATTACCTAGTCTTTTCCAACATTCACTAAGGAGTAACTTCTATTTGGTTCAACACATAACATATTATGATTTTATTAACATCATAATCTATTAAAGGTTTCTATAATATTTTTTAATTACAAAATGAATTTGAGGGCTACAGTAGACCCACCTATCATCATGAGATATATTTGGCCCAACTATTACATAATCATAATTGACATATATTAATTCTATTAGCATATAAAACATTAAACATTTTATTAAATAATAACCCATATAATAAAAAGATTTTTTATAAATATATCATCATCAAAATAATAAACCATAAAAAAATTAAAGGGTAGAAAAATAGGTTCATATCACTAGTATATCATAATAAACATCAAAATATTATGTTATAATAGAAAATACAATAAAAATATAACTATAACATTTCATGATGAAATAACCATTTATTATTTTTAATAAAATATATAAAATCTAAAAACATACAAAATATTAAGGAATAAATGTATTTATAAGAATCATGAAATATTTTAGATGAATATTATAATCAATGATATATAATGATGACTATAAAATCGGTTCATGTAGTGAATGTTAAAACAAATCTTTCACTTACATTTTTTTAAAAGATAAAAGAACCACATTCGAGAATTGATAATAAGATCCTATAAATAAATTTTATAACATAAAACTGTGTTAAAATTACATGAATATCAATTTATAAAATACAAAAAACATTCATGAAAAAATTTCATGAAAATGTGGATATTGAATACAAATATTTCCCATAAAAGAGTGAAATAAAAAATTTATACTTAAAACAATATTTGGTATCTTGATTACAAATAGAGGGTAAAAAGAAACGAAATTATGAAATATCCATAAATAACTATTTTATATGAAATGAAAATTTCTTTTTAAGAGATATATTATATAATTTCAACAACATAATTTTAATCATAGAAAACTATGATAAAAAAATTGACTATAACATAAAACTCCTTCCCCAAGTCTATCATACTTCTTAAGATCTCTACACAGCAATACAATAAAGTTAGATTAATCATAATTATATCATAAAACTATATTTTTTTCTATAATACCATAAATTTATTTATTATAACATCTTATCACCAATTTTTACACAATATTTTATTCTCATCATCAGTTCTCAGGTTAGCTACTTTATTTTTTCTAAATGTTTTTGTTTGATAGTTATTGTACTAAAAAATTGATCATGATCCCTTCATATAAATAATGTTAATAATGTTATAAATAATATATTTATATATTAATTATAAAAGTATTTATAACAATTCATATAAATTAGGGATTAAAAACTAATTATATCACTTTGTGAAGATGTTAATGCATACACATATGCAAATAATGTTTCCAATTTTTGATGGATGGAATGAAAGTAAGATAAATAATAATTCAGAATTATTTTATTATTATTATTTTATAATTATAATATATATATATATATGAAATCATTAATAATAAACAATAATTAAATATGGTGTCGGATTATAAATCATATCACTACCAAGAGGTAATAGTCATCATATACGCACAGCCAAAACCTTCATCTATCATTTGTTATAAAATATGTAAAAAATGGTTGTTTAATAAAAATTATAAAATATAAATGTATTTGTGATACTGTTTTAATCATTTAATGATGGATATTACATGTTTAAATTATATATAAGAATATGTAACGTTAAAATATCTCGTATTGGATTTATATATCTTCATTGGGAGTCCAACTTTTACTTACACATTTACCTTTCAGAGATTTGTCTTAAGAGAAAAAAGAGCTCCAAGATGAATTAAAGGATTATAATATGGCTTTGAGAAGATATTTGATTATATATATGGATAAAATGGAATGAATGTGGGAGGATAATATGGTCCCTTTTACCAAGGAGGGAAGACAAACCCATAGAATTTCACAAAATCTTTCAATCATGCAAGGTCACTTTCTTATAAATGTTACTTCAAAAGAACAATAATTTGATGGTATCATATGTCAAGGTTTAAATGTCCTAAAATTATCAAAAATATACTATTTTTAAGTGATTTATATATATATCTCATGTTTAAACATTCCCCTCCCCAATCCTGGTAAACTTATTTTAACCATAACTTGGGTAACAAAATTTTTCAATTTTTACTATTCTCAGGGAAAAATAGTGATTTACACAAAATATTTACAAAAAATATAATATTTATAAATATTAAATAAATTATTAAATAAAAAATTTATATATTTTTTAGAATTTAACTTCAAATAAATGTGAAAATACACAACAAAAACCCATTTTAAAAAACTAAATTTTTATGGAAAATAATTAATTTACTTGTATTTAATACATGATAAAAGCATAAAATAAATATTAAAATAATATACTCAATATAAAATATTTAAATTTATTTATATCTAAAATCATCTGACATAAATTTAATCTATTATGATAACAACACATTGTGTGTATAAAAATGCGTTTTAGAAACATGTGTTTTAAGACTAAAAACGAACTTATACCAAAGTCATGTAAAATTATGATATCTATGTTATTAAATAGTTTTTTTTATAATTAATGGATTATTATTCTACATTAATATAAAATTTAAAACATCATGGTATGACTACCTAAGAATAAATGATAGTTTTAAAAAATCATAATTTTCTCTATTCACTAAAAACTAATAATTGTTAAAAAAATCATAAGAATTAACCATAAGTTAAAATTAAATATATAATCTGAAAACTAAATTAATTTATTAAAAACAACATCCAAAAAAATATAAAATAAATATATATTTTTTGTGGAAAAATCTATTTGTTTGAATTTTTTTTTGATAAATAAATTGAATTTATTGAAAAATATGCATAAGTATATTGTGAATTAATAAATACATGAGAATTATTTAATGATTTTATACGAATTTTATTTGTAATTTGGGTATTAATATTTATACTTAAATTTTTAATTGATATTTTATAAACCATATTGTATCATGGTTCACTTAAACACGGTGTTTCTTATAAGGAAATCTATCGAGTTCTATAGGTTTATTTCCATAGAAATAAATCTAAAATAATTGGAGGTTACATTATATCCCCTTAAAATAAATTTATTCTCAAAATTTCTTTCAATTTTATACAAAAATATGATATCTCTACTTCATCATATCCTTTAATTCCCATATTTCATCGTTGATGTTCGAATTTCTCTAAATATCTTTAACATGGCGAGTAGCCTTGATATATTGAACGTTATCTATATAATAGAAGATTTATACTAGATTTTATTCATAGTAAATATGATAAATTGGTAGAACCATTGAGGTCAAAACATTTGATGTATCATTTATGTAATTCACGAGGACAAATAAATTGGATACATCATGAACATTAGAGAGGATCACTGTGAGTTCCAAGGGATAATACTCCATCCCAATTCGATCAAAAAACATAAAAGGAACCATATTCATTAAGAATATATTTCCCCTATTTATTATTATTAGAACATTCATCCAAGTATAATATTCATAGGAATACCTTATCAATATCATTTAATTCTATTTATCGTCAATGATTATCAGCATTAATATTTTTGTTGACTCCGAGATACCATAATTTGTTACTGAATTTCCCTAACTATATCTACAACTTTATCATCAAAATTATGTTCCAAAAATTTTATTTCTCTAAAATTATTTCAACATTTTAGTGTTATAAAATTCTATTCATAGTGTGATTTATAAGAATCTATATGAAAACTTGAGTAAAATCATGAATTGTAATAAAACAAGAATAAAGATTTATATAAACCTTTGATCATGATCAGAAACATTTTATTATTGCACATCATGAAACCTTTCCAATTAAACAAATAATATCCTAGAAAGATGATTAATACAGAAATCATATTTATTTTCAATGAAGTGTTTTTAATTTTTAAGGTGGTTGACTATTTCCAAAATAAAATTATCACCTTTAAAAGATTTGGTGAGTATAATTGTAACACCCGAGACTTTTATGTTATATAAACCATCAAAGGAATCTTTTTCTACACAACACTTGCTTGGCTTGCTTTGCACGCAATCGCGACCTTCCTCGATAGCTTGCGTCGTACGCAATACCGAGTTTCACTAAACAACAATATGCTATTAAAACTAGCCGTTATGAATAGTAATAACCACTTTTTAAATTTTATAAATTTTATTTTTCAAAATGGACTTCATTTTTGGACTCAGAATATCGAAATTAGCCTAGGGTGAAATTTTGGTATTTTTCTGAAAACTTTCAATTTTTGATGAATAGTGAAACCACTAAGTGGTAGGTTAAAAACTGAATTTTGCATAAAACTTAATTTTACCGCTTCTGTGAATGGAATTTCAAAAATCCGAGAGACACGGTTAATATCAAGGACTAAAATGTGGTTCAATGAGATGAAAATAATTTTTTGGTGAATAGTAACTTTTTACTATTTTTACCGCGGTTAATAGTAAATAGGGTAACTAAGGGTAAATATGATATCAATATTACCCTAACACATGTCCTAATTCTATTGGACAAGTGTAATTCGACCAAAAACAAACTTAGGAATAAAATATGACCATTTAGGCCCACTTGGATTAGATTAGGACATTTATTATTAATTTATTTAAAGAAGGGTTAAAATAGTTAAAATCAAAGTTTAATAAGTAAAGCATTTTTAATATGGGGTTATACATACGATAAATTAGACTATAAATATTCATTAGAAAGCTAAAAAGATTTCCTACATAAGAGTATTTTATTTGTAATTTTTAGACATTAAATAATTTAATTTATTTATGACACAATGATGATGCATTAATTATCTTATTAATGAAATATTGACATAATTGATGTTATAAACACCAACATAAATGTAATTTTAGACTTTTTATGAATTCCAATAATTTTATAGGTTACTATGATATATTAATGTTGATTTAATCAACTTGGTTTGAGCATATAATTCTGTTATGACTTTCACAAAAATCATATATCAAATAGTGTCAAAATTGACACAAAATAGTTTTTAAATAAAATATTATATTATTAATTGTTATTTTATTCCTAATAATCTAAGGTTCGGCCAAATGACTTAGATAAGGATATATATATTAATAATAAACAATTTGGGGTTCATTTGGCATGTTATAGTAAGTGTATTAACTATATAGTGAAAGAAAACAAAAAGACACGGTAAAAGTTAAATTAATTAACTTAGAGTTAAATCTAATTGATAAGGTTAAAATAATACCCTAAACTTGTCCAAATCTTATTGGTTTATAGGATTTCGACCCATCCCCACTTTAGCTTCGAAATAAGACCCGTTTGGAACCATTATAAACCGATTTTCACTTTAATATAAAATAATATTTTGAGATATTCCTAAGGTGCCCCTCTCCTCCCTTATAATAGGGCACCTCCTCCCCCTCCTCCTCACACCAATTTGAGCACTCAAGCTCGGCCAACCCCTGCCATTTTCTCCTCTCCACTTCCCTAGAATAATCCTAGAGGTCCTGGTCTTCTCCAAAGACCAATCTTAGTTCCTTAAGTGGGGGATTCAAAGAGGCGTTCCAAAGAAGAGGTAATATCCATTACCGATCTTTTCAATTTCTTTCTTCTTCAACTTCTTCTTCTTTAGTTGTTTCATGATAAAGTAATAACATCAGTATTACTTACATACTGATATGTTATTATAAATATGAAACAACCCTAATTCACCTTCTATCCATCCTACGGAAAAATGAAATCACCGCGCGTGCGTACGTACGGAATACCGTCTCCACGCCGTGGTGTAATCTATTTTCCACCATCACCTTACAAGGATGGGTATAATGGTGTAATGAGTAACTATATATGATTATTATGAATTAATATTGATACTGAAATAATATATAAATACTCCAATACAATTCCACGATCATAGGAACGATATCATCACTCGTGCGTACGTACGGAATACCGTCTCCACGATGTGATGCGACTCGTTCTACATGATCTTCATTTCACAATGATTATATAATTGAATTGAATGAATGAATATGGTATATACTACACTAATACCATTCTGTAAATGAATTATCTATAACCTAAAGATAAGAATAAGAATTTATTCGACAAAACACGCATAAGAACAAAAAGTTATAAAGACCCGAGTAAAAAGTAACAATGAAATATTACTAACAAGAAGCTAATAATATGACCATATATGATATCATATTCTGGAATAAGTCAATAACATTATTTAAACCATTATACAGGAGCTTCGGACACGTACAAAGCAAATCGGACCTAAGGTAAGGGAAATATCACAATATCATTTTTATCCGAGATTGTTTATTCGTAAGTATTCACCGTGGTGTATTTTATCATCCACATCCATGTTTCATCAATATGTAATATTATCCACCTACAATTGTTTAAATCCATTTTTACCCTTCGTTGAGTTTTTAGTAATATGTATGAAAGGAATCTTTTGTCGTACGAGGTACTTTTTGACTTTTCTGACAAAAGTACGAAGAATGTTTTTTTTAACTTATACGGCATGGATGGATTTTTAAAACATTATTTCCAAGAAGCTTCCTTTACAAGTTATCAATTTTATTTTTAATCAACTTCTTTTATTTTAAAGTCGTATGACATGTTATGAACGGAAAAATGTTTTTGAAGTAGAAAGGATATTTTCCTCAAGAATGGAGTTCAAGTATTTTATCAAAATTATTTTCCATCTAAGATAATAAAAGGGTTCTGTTTTTATCCCTATTATTACATGGATTTGATTATGTTGTGATGGAAATATTTTTATGAATTCCTTTATCTTATATGAATTGTTTTATGATGTCATGATGTTTCAAGAATCCCATTTTTGATTATGTGGCACACATAAGAAAGGATTCATTATAAGATGGGTGGGACCTATATCTCCCTCCAATGCATTGGGTAAAGATTTTATATCTCATGAGATAGACATGGCTGGAACGGAAGGTTATTTCGGTTCAGTGATACAGGACTAAAACGAGGAGTGAACTCGGTTCATAAAGGGACTTTGTCCACTAAGATAGTCTTGGAAATGAGTCATGACTAACAAGAAATTATTTTCCATGATTATGTGTGCATGCCACAAAGTTTCAAGTTTTATGTTATGATTATGGGGATCTCATTTTCACTTCTATGATTTGTTCCATGTTAAGATATTATGATCTCTTTTGCAGGTTATGATTTTCAAAAAGATATGATATGACTTTTATTTCCTTTATTTTCCCTTGCTGAGCATTTGAGCTCACCCTTTTATGTTTTCTTTTCCCCAGGTCAGGAAGATGGATATTAAGTAGAATATGATGAAATAAATGGGAGACACTGTATAAGATTTATGAACCAGTTGTTTATGTTTCCCAGTTTCTAAAGACACTATACCTATACGGTCCTTTGTGGTTTTGTCATATGTTGTAATAAGTGCGCTTCAATTTTGAAGTATTAACAATGTATGTAAAGTATGGGTCGTTATAGTTGGTATCAGAGGAAAGGTATAGTCAACCTTTGGAAACTAGGATGTGAAAGCCTTAGTAAGAACCCTAAGGATAAGTCTAAGCATAGAACACAGTCTTAGAAATGGCCATGAATAACCTAGGATAAGACCATAAGCATGAAAATTTTATTCTTGAATTATGTGGTTTCCTATTATAATTAGTGTTGCTCACACTATTCTTCTTGGTTTTAGTCAATGGCTGGAACCCGAAGGAACCGTGTTAATGCGGAATGTGATGGGCAATGCAATGATTGTCCCCCTGAGCAAACAAACGATATGGGAGATGGAATGCAAAATCTTGTAGCCATGATCACACAACTTTCTCAAGCTATGAATCATGCAGGATTTCCAAACGAGCAAAGGAGGGAGCAACATTCTGTTGAATCCTTCATGAGGCAGCGTCCACCTTCTTTCAGCGGGTCTACTGATCCCTTAGGTGCTGAACAATGGATTAGTACTACTGAAAAGATATTTTCAGTTCTTCAATGTTCTGAGCATGATAAAGTCATCCTAGCAGTGTATCGTTTGGAAGGAGATGCAGATCAATGGTGGAATCTTGTTAAGAATACGAGGCAAAGGGATGAAATTGAGTCTATGGAATGGGACGAGTTCAAGAACTTATTTTTCAATAAGTACTTCCCTCGTATTCTCCGAACAAAGATGGAGAAAGAGTTCCTTGAACTGAAGCAAAGGGATGATGAATCTGTTAGTACCTATGAAGCAAATTTTACAAGACTTGCAAGGTACGCTTCTGGTATTATTATCCAACCTGAGAGTAAGATCGATCGATTATTTAGTGGCTTAAAACCAAGTCTTCGAAGGGCGTTAGCCATAAGGGACTTCAATAGCTACGAGGAAATCGTTCGATGTGCTCTCAAAGTCGAGATGGAGATTGGAGTAACCCATCAGTCACATGGGTTTGATAAGAAGAGGAAGATGGAATTCAAAGAAAAATCTAAAGAGCACACGGAAAAGAAGATGAACTTTCCCTTATGCTCAAAGTGTGGAAAGAAACATGGAGGGAGTTGTCTTAAAGGGACAAGTAAATGTTTTAAATGTGGAAAGGAAGGTCATCGGGCATTTGAATGCCGTGATAATGGGAAGAAGATGTCTAATGATGCAAACAAAGGAAGGGATACATAGAATGAACCTACTACACTTCAATGTTTCAAGTGCAAGGAGATGGGGCATTATGCCAATCAATGCCCAAATCCAAGGGTTGATGATGATGGTCGACGTCAACAAACTCTTAAGGATAAAGGCAAAGGAAAGTCACATGCAATTTCTATCAGCGATGTGGAGTACGATAACGATGTGGTGAAAGGTACACTTACCATCCACTCTAAAGTAGCAAATGTTTTATTTGATTCTGGATCCACCCACTCTTTTATTTCTAAAGAATTTTCTAAGGGTATCACCGTATTACCTCAACAATTAGATGTTGAGTTAGCTGTGACAACACCTAATGGCACATCAATTGCATAAAAAGTTTATAATTCTTCTCCGATCGAAGTTTGTGGGAAAGTGCTTCCTGCAAATCTTGTGATCCTTCCTTTAGTGGAATTTGATGTGATTCTTAGCATGGATTGGCTTTCTCTACATGGAGCTCATATCGATTGCCAAAGAAGGGAAGTCACATTTCATATTCCAGATCTATCTACGATCGTCTATCAATGCAAGGATGAACATAACCTTCCAGTGGAAATTTCTTCCATCTTATGGGTATTGATTCCACTAAATGAAGGTTATTTATCTCAAATGGTTAGTGAGAAACTCACGATTAAGAATATGCCCATTGTACGGGAGTTTGATGATGTCTTTCCGGAGGAATTGCCGGGTCTTCCACCAAATCGTGAAGTTGAGTTTTCAATAGAACTCGTACCGGGTGATTTGCCTATTTCAAAGACACCTTATAGAATGGCCCCAATTGAGTTACAGGAATTGAAGAAGCAAATCCAATAGAATCTTGATAAGGGATTCATACGCCCTAGTGCGTCACCTTGGGGAGCACCTGTTCTATTTGTTAAGAAGAAAGATGGATCAATGAGACTCTGCATTGATTATCGAGAACTTAACAAGATCACTATCAAGAACAAATATCCTCTCCCACGCATTGATGACTTATTTGACCAACTACGCGGAGCTCAATACTTTTCCAAGATTGATCTTCGTTCAGGGTATCATCAATTAAGGGTCAAAAGGGAGGATATACCAAAGACGGCTTTCCGTACAAGGTATGGACACTATGAATTTATAGTGATGCCATTTGGTCTTACTAATGCCCCTGCTATCTTCATGGATCTAATGAATAGAGTCTTTAGAGACTATCTTGATCAATTTGTGGTAGTCTTTATAGACGATATTCTTGTCTATTCAAAGAGCAAGGAAGAGCATGAAGATCACTTGAGAATTATATTGAAGACCCTGAGAAAGGAGAAGCTTTATGCCAAATTTACCAAGTGTGAATTTTGGCTTCAAAAAGTTGCATTTTTGGGTCATATAATCTCAAAAGAGGGGATATCTATGGATCCAGCAAAAACAGAGGTTATAGAAAGATGGTCGAGGCCAACAACAGTAACTGAGATCCGAAGTTTTCTTGGTTTGGCTGGATATTATCGACGTTTTGTAAAAGATTTTTCACGATTATCTAATCCACTCACCAAGTTGACTCGGAAAGGAGTTAAGTTTGTCTGGACAGAGGAATGTGAAGAGAATTTCAAGGAGTTGAAAAGAAGGTTATCCAGTGCACCTGTGCTCACACTGCCTTGTAGTGGAGAAAGGTTTGTGATCTACAGTGATGCATCCAAGAAGGGATTGGGGTGTGTTCTTATGCAAAATGATATGGTGATAGCTTATGCCTCACGACAGTTGAAAATCCATGAGCAAAATTACCCAACACATGATTTGGAGTTGGCTGCGGTAATCTTTGCATTAAAGATTTGGAGGCATTACCTTTATGGTGAAAGGTGTGATATTTATACTGATCATAAAAGTTTAAAGTATATTTTCACACAAAAGGAGTTGAATATGCGTCAAAGAAGATGGTTGGAGCTGATTAAGGATTATGACTGCTCAATCCATTACCACCCTGGGAAAGCAAACAAGGTGGCAGATTCATTAAGTCGACAAGACCATGCTAGTTTATCCATGATGAGGATCACAAAAGATCCAATATTTATGGATTTACAAAGGATGGATCTTGGAATTATAATGGAAGGGGAAAAATCTTATCTTTCTCAAATGAATGTTCAACCATCTATACATGTGAAGATTAAAGAGGCATAGAAAGAAGATGTCGAGTTACAAAAGAAGGTGAGAAATGTTCCTGAAATCAACCTTGATTGTGATGGGATAATAAAGTTCAGGAATCGGGTTTGTGTTCCTCCCATCCCCGAATTAAAGAAGGAGCTGCTGGATGAGGCTCATAGTTCTTCATTCTCTATTCATCCTGGAAGCACGAAGATGTATAGGGACCTGAAAGAGTACTTCTGGTGGGATGGCATGAAAAGAGATGTTGATGAATATGTCTCTCGATGCTTGGTTTGTCAACAAGTTAAAGCTGAGAGACAGAAGTCTAAGGGGATGTTACAACCATTACCCATACCCGAATGGAAATGGGAAAACATCACTATGGACTTTGTCACAGGACTTCCTAAAACATCCAAAGGCAATAATGCTATCTGGGTCATAGTTGATCGTCTTACAAAGTCTGCACACTTCATTCCTATTAGAGAGGATTTCTCTCTAGATCAGCTTGCCAGGATATATGTAAAGGAAGTGGTAAGATTGCATGGAGTACCACTTTCTATTATATCTGATCGGGATCCGAGATTTACCTCGAAGTTCTGGCGAAGTCTTCAGCATACTCTGGATACAGAGTTGAGTTTCAGCACTGCTTATCATCCCCAGACAGACGGTCAGTCTGAGAGAACAATTCAAACCCTAGAAGATATGTTGAGAGCTTGCTCTATGGATTTCAAAGGAGGTTGGGATCAACACCTACCTTTGGTGGAATTTTCTTATAATAATAGCTTTCACTCCAGTATTCAGATGGCTCCTTATGAAGCTCTCTATGGAAAGAAATGCAGGACTCCAACTTGCTGGGATGAAGTTGGGGAAAGAAAGCTATTAGGACCTGATCTCGTTGATGAAATGGAAGAAAAGGTTAGATCTATTCAACAACACATAAGAGCAGCTCAGAGTCGACAGAAAAGTTATGTCGACAACCGAAGAAAAGACCTAGAGTATGAAGTGGGTGATAAAGTGTTCTTAGGAATATCTCCCTGGAAGAGGGTTATGAGATTTGGAAAGAAGGGGAAGTTGAGCCCTAGATATATCGGTCCTTTCGAAATACTGGATCGTGTTGGGAAGGTAGCTTACCGATTGGCGCTTCCACCGAATCTCTCTCAAGTTCACGATGTGTTCCATGTATCTCTCCTAAGAAAGTACATACCAGATCCTTCACATGTACTCAGCTCAGAAGTTGTACCGCTGAAGCAAGATCTTTCTTATGAAGAACAGCCGATAGAGATTCTCGATCGTAGCGAAAAAGTCCTACGAAACAAGACCACTCGCTTGGTGAATGTTTAATGGAGAAACCACCAACTTGAAGAAGCTACATGGGAGCTTGAGGATATGATGGGGGAGAAGTATCCTCATCTGTTTGTTGCAAAGTGACGAATTTTGAGGGCGAAATTCTTTTTAAGGGGGGTAGAATGTAACACCCGAGACTTTTATGTTATATAAACCATCAAAGGAATCTTTTTCTACACAACACTTGCTTGGCTTGCTTTGCACGCAATCGCGACCTTCCTCGATAGCTTGCGTCGTACACAATACCGAGTTTCACTAAACAACAATATGCTATTAAAACTAGCCGTTATGAATAGTAATAACCACTTTTTAAATTTTATAAATTTTATTTTTCAAAATGGACTTCATTTTTGGACTCAGAATATCGAAATTAGCCTAGGGTGAAATTTTGGTATTTTTCTGAAAACTTTCAATTTTTGATGAATAGTGAAACCACTAAGTGGTAGGTTAAAAACTGAATTTTGCCTAAAACTTAATTTTACCGCTTCTGTGAATGGAATTTCAAAAATCCGAGAGACACGGTTAATATCAAGGACTAAAATGTGGTTCAATGAGATGAAAATAATTTTTTGGTGAATAGTAACTTTTTACTATTTTTACCGCGGTTAATAGTAAATAGGGTAACTAAGGGTAAATATGATATTAATATTACCCTAACACATGTCCTAATTCTATTGGTAAAGTGTAATTCGACCAAAAACAAACTTAGGAATAAAATATGACCATTTAGGCCCACTTGGATTAGATTAGGACATTTATTATTAATTTATTTAAAGAAGGGTTAAAATAGTTAAAATCCAAGTTTAATAAGTAAATAATTTTTAATATGGGGTTATACATAAGATAAATTCGACTATAAATATTCATTAGAAAGCTAAAAAGATTTACTACATAAGGGTATTTTATTTTTAATTTTTAGACATTAAATAATTTAATTTATTTATGACACAATGATGATGCACTAATTATCTTATTAATGAAATATTGACATAATTATTGTTATAAACACCAAAATAAATGTAATTTTAGACTTTTTATGAATTCCACTAATTTTATAGGTTACTATGATATATTAATGTTGATTTAATCAACTTGGTTCGAACATATAATTCTGTTAGGACTTTCACAAAAATCATATATCAAATAGTGTCAAAATTGACACAAAATAGTTTTTAAATCAAATATTATATTATTAATTGTTATTTTATTCCTAAAAATCTAAGGTTCGTCCAAATGACATAGATAAGGATATATATATTAATAATAAACAATTTGGGGTTCGTTTGGCATGTTATAGTAAGTGTATTAACCATATAGTGAAAGAAAACAAAAAGACACGGTAAAAGTTAAATTAATTAACTTAGAGTTAAATCTAATTGATAAGGTTAAAATAATACCATAAACTAGTCCAAATCTTATTGGTTTATAGGATTTCGACCCATCCCCACTTTAGCTTCGAAATAAGACCCTTTGGAACCATTATAAACCGATTTTGACTTTAATATAAAATAATATTTTGAGATATTCCTAAGGTGCCCCTCTCCTCCCTTATAAAAGGGCACCTCCTCCCCCTCCTCCTCACACCAATTTGAGCACTCAAGCTCGGACAACCCCTTCCATTTTCTCCTCTCCACTTCCCTAGAATAATCCTAGAGGTCCTGGTCTTCTCCAAAGACCAATCTTAGTTCCTTAAGTGGGGGATTCAAAAAGGCGTTCCAAAGAAGAGGTAATATCCATTACCGATCTTTTCAATTTCTTTCTTCTTCAACTTCTTCTTCTTTAGTTGTTTCATGATAAAGTAATAACATCAGTATTACTTACATACTGATATGTTGTTATAAATATGAAACAACCCTAATTAACCTTCTATCCATCCTACGGAAAAATGAAATCACTGCGCGTGCGTACGTACGGAATACCGTCTCCACGCCGTGGTGTAATCTATTTTCCACCATCACCTTACAAGGATGGGTATAATGGTGTAATGAGTAACTATATATGATTATTATGAAGTAATATTGATACTGAAATAATATATAAATACTCCAATACAATTCTACGATCATAGGAACGATATCATCACTCGTGCGTACGTACGGAATACCGTCTCCACGACGTGATGCGACTCGTTCTACATGATCTTCATTTCATAATGATTATATAAATGAATTGAATGAATGAATATGGTATATACTACACTAATACCATTCTGTAAATGAATTATCTATAACCTAAAGATAAGAATAAGAATTTATTCGACAAAACACGCATAAGAACAAAAAGTTATAAAGACCCGAGTAAAAAGTAACAATGAAATATTACTAACAAGAAGCTAATAATATGACCATATATGATATCATATTCTGGAATAAGTCAATAACATAATTTAAACCATTATACAGGAGCTTCGGACACGTACAAAGCAAATCGGACCTAAGGTAAGGGAAATATCACAATCTCATTTTTATCCGAGATTGTTTATTCGTAAGTATTCACCGGGGTGTATTTTATCATCCACATCCATGTTTCATCAATATGTAATATTATCCACCTACAATTGCTTAAATCCATTTTTACCCTTTGGTGAGTTTTTAGTAATATGTATGAAAGGAATCTTTTGTCGTACGAGGTACTTTTTGACTTTTCTGACAAAAGTACGAAGAATGTTTTTTTTAACTTATACGGCATGGATGGATTTTTAAAACATTATTTCCAAGAAGCTTCCTTTACAAGTTATCAATTTTATTTTTAATCAACTTCTTTTATTTTAAAGTCGTATGACATGTTATGAAAGGAAAAATGTTTTTGAAGTAGAAAGGATATTTTCCTCAAGAATGGAGTTCAAGTATTTTATCAAAATTATTTTCCATCTAAGATAATAAAAGGGTTCTGTTTTTATCCCTATTATTACATGGATTTGATTATGTTGTGATGGAAATATTTTTATGAATTCCTTTATCTTATATGAATTGTTTTATGATGTCATGATGTTTCAAGAATCCCATTTTTGATTATGTGGCACACATAAGAAAGGATTCATTATAAGATGGGTGGGACCTATATCTCCCTCCAATGCATTAGGTAAAGATTTTATATCTCATGAGATAGACATGGCTGGAACGGAAGGTTATTTCGGTTCAGTGATACAGGACTGAAACGAGGAGTGAACTCGGTTCAGAAAGGGACTTTGTCCACTAAGATAGTCTTGGCAATGAGTCATGACTAACAAGAAATGAATTTCCATGATTATGTGTGCATGCCACAAAGTTTCAAGTTTTATGTAATGATTATGGGGATCTCATTTTCACTTCTATGATTTGTTCCATGTTAAGATATTATGATCTCTTTTGCAGGTTATGATTTTCAAAAAGATATGATATGACTTTTATTTCCTTTATTTTCCCTTGCTGAGAATTTGAGCTCACCCTTTTATTTTTTCTTTTCCCCAGGTCAGGAAGATGGATATTAAGTAGAATATGATGAAACAAATGGGAGACACTGTAGAAGATTTATGAACCAGTTGTTTATGTTTCCCAGTTTCTAAAGACACTATACCTATACGGTCCTTTGTGGTTTTGTCATATGTTGTAATAAGTGTGCTTCAATTTTGAAGTATTAACAATGTATGTAAAGTATGGGTCGTTATAATAATGATAAAATACATGGTGATGTTTTCCCATTTAAATTATGGTATTTGTAGTGGTTATAACATCCTATTAGACTTATATATATCAACCTTAACATGCTGATAACTAATCAATGAGTTACATATTTTTTCAATATCTTACTTCATTTTACCCCACCAAAAACTCTCTTTCAAATATCTATACGTATTTTTTTCTGTGATGAATAAATAATAATGAGCTATAAGTTTCATAAAATATCTATTTCTTAATGTACTATATTAGTGAGACATATAATTAGTTCCCAAACAACACCATTCCATCACAACAAATGTAGAATTTAAGAACATTTCTCATCTTGTTTGTAGTTCCACATCCTCCTTTTGTTCCTATTTAATATTCAAATCGATATATGGTTGATCACTCATTTGATAAAGATAATTTTTCTCCCCATACATAATGGTATCAACATCCACACTTTAAAAATACATAAATATTGTATCTTTTTTATACCCATTATTAATAAGAAATAAAGATCCTTTTCACTAGAATAATCTTACAACTTATTTTCTGACCCATAGTGGTAATATATTGAGAATAAATAATCTTTAATCAACTCAAGGCACCTTATCTATACCATATTCCACTATTTTTGGGTGAATATATTACTTAAAATTTTATAATCTCTTTATATGTAATAAATTTCTCTGTAAAGATATATTCACTATATCTTTAATGAAAAATATTATTTATAACTCTACATTATTAGCACGGTAATTTTTTTCATGAACATTCAGTTGGTGTGAGGCATAATTTATCACCATTTCATTCTCCACAATAACACTACCAACTGCTTATTTCATCCAAGATTATAAATTAAAATCCCATTTCCACAATAGTTAAGTGTTATAACAAGGGCTCTAACCACTCGCCTTTTAAATTAATTGAAATTTTCTTCACAATAATCATCAGAGAGGAACTTATCTTCCTTTCATGTAATATTATTTAATAGATGATATACCTATGAAAAATCCCTTAAAAAGTGTTGATAATATCCATCTAATATATTAAAACTATAAATCTTATTCATCGTGGTAGGTCTGGTTCAATATTCAATAACATCTATCTTCAATTAATCCACTGATATACCAACTCTTGAGATTATATATCTAGAAAATGAAATATTATATTCCCCAAATTCACATTAATATATTTTTCACACATTTCATCCTTCTCTATCATCTTTGGTAAAATATACATGTTGTATTCATGTTCTTCTTTTTTCTTGTAACATATAAGAATATTATTAATAGAAACTACCAGAAACTAATGAAGATCATCTCTAAAATCACTGTTTATTAAATAAATAATGATAGTAGGGGAATTATCAATACTAAATATCATAACTATAAATTCACAGTGTCCATAAATTGATTGGTATTTTTTCATGGGTATGTATTCAATTTTGACCCTTAACTAATAGTATTTTAATCTATGTTCAATCATATAAAAATATTGATATCCTCCTAATTGATCAAATAAATCATTAATATGGCAGTAAAGGATGCTTATTCTAAGTCATGTACATTTTATGTATTTGATAATAAATGACATGTTTTATGAATCATTATTTTTATTTGAAAATAGTACTATTACACCACAAGATGACATAGGTGACCAAATTAATCCATTCTCTAGATTCTATTAACATTCTTATGTCAATTTTTGGTAAAACAATCAGGGCCCATTTATATGAAGTATTTGAAATTGGTGTAGAACTGGGTATGAGTTCCATTAAAAACTAAATATGACAATTTATGGGAAGACTAGGAAAATATTCTTGGAAAACTTTAAAAAACTCTTATACATCATGTATATCTTCAAAATTGATTTTATCCCTAACACTATAATATAAATACTACTTTTTAATACAAATAAAGACTTATGAAATGGATTCTATTTACATTAAAATTTAATATTTATACTCACACTAATAGGAAATAATTGGTTGGTTTGGAATATTAAAAGTGACTTACCTTCTCTGAAAATATATAAAGAATTTTTATAAAGAAACCCTATCCATTCCAAAAATACCACAAAATTTAATTGTTAGCAGAATAATGTGATTAACAGGAATAAAAATCCCCAAACATCAATTGGAGAAGAATCCTAAACATGAGATAGGATCATTATTACAGAATATATTTTTTACTACTAATTGAACATCTAACCATTTAGGTGGAAGTGTCATACCCTTATAAGATTAATTAGATATAAATGAATGGGTAAACCCAAAATAATATATGAAATCTATAATTGTAGAGTGGATGATAAATATTTCATTCAAAATATTGTTACCATAATCCACACAAAAAACTCTTAGAACCTAGAAATTCCCTTTTTATATGAACATTAGAGGTTACTGACATGAATCATCATCATTATTTCTTGTATTTGTTCACTAGTTAGCATAATTCCCATAATCATCAAAATTGAATCAATGGAGTGTGTGTGTTATAGTATATGGATGTTGAAAACCACTTACAAGATTATCCGACCTGATAAAATTATATTGGTATTAGACTTCAATTTGGATATCATTTCAAAACATAAATTATATAAAAATACCCATAAAAAAATTTCCTACTTGCATCCTTTCACACTTTTAGAATAAAAAAAGACTCACCTTATTAACTCCATGGTTTTTTTTATAATTTCCATTACATTATATCTTTATTTTCATACCAAAACCATGATTATGATAGGTGATTAAAATATCCATTTCCACCTAGAAAAAACATTAATCAATTTATTCATAACTACTGAAGTATCTTATTGTTAAATCGATCTGAATACTTGGTTTTATTCTACTAGAGAATAAATATGTATTTCTTTTTAAAATAAAGAAAATACTATAAGAATACCAAACATGTATCGTAAATCAGTCCTTATACATACTAGTGGATTCACCATTCTTCTACACTATCTCAAGGAATTTCTTTTCTATTTTCAAAAAATAAATTTTGGATAGTGTTTATTTAAAAATAATCTCCAAAAATCTCACTACATGAATTACATTTAATATAATTTAACCATATTATTATTAAGATTCAAAAAAAAATAACCTGCTAAACATTCAATTGATACCTGATGAAAATATCTTTTATGTTTTATGTGAAATAGGGAATTTAAAATATATTTTTAATAGTAAAAATCCATTTAATATTAATTAGTGGATCACTAGACCCAATAAAATACGGGGGATTTTTTCTCCTGAATAATGAAATTATATGTTATTCCATCCTTTACTAGTTTTTAATGATAGAAGGTTATAAAGAATATGAATGTAATTTAATCATATCAACATGATTTTTTATTCCGTCTATCATAACATTCAGTTTATAAAGAGGTCATCAATTTCATTTCCTATCACATTTAGAATTAACATAGTTCTTTATAGTTTTATCCATTTACTAAAACCAATATAGTATTGTATGAACTAAATTATTCATAGTGAAAAATTAAATAAGAATGGAAATAATTTTTAAAATTTCTATGTCCTGGAACATTATTTTTAATCTATAACTCTTTAAATTCAATATAGTAAAACTACATTATTTATCTATTTAAATCCTTTGTTGTGGATCAAAATTACAAAGTCAGTTAACCCAAGTATATCACATAGGTGTGTATATTATGTGCACAGTCTTAAAATCATGCATGGGTGATGAATAAGTAAATATAAAATCATACTCATTCATGTTTGTTACCCATATTTGGATATATACCATAACCATATCAACTTTCTAGTACCTAAAAATGAATTCATTTTCTTTAGAACACACATCTTTTTTTACTATAACATATTATGTTCTCTTATACTTATTATTAACCTAAGTTTTATCACTAACTTTTTATTATCCTAGTCTATAAAGTAAATTAAACCATACACTCATGACAACTATAGAGAATTGAGCATTACATAGAATAATATTACATTATTTTATATGAATATTCATTACATATCATAATGTTCCATTCAAAAAACTATAAATGTTGCGTTTATTTGGAAATAGGGATTCATAAACATTAACTCCTAAAATTCAATAAAATTAGTATTATATTTAATTTTCATGAAACTCTAAGAAAATGAATATTATATTATTTCATGGAAGATAAATTCTACTTTTATAGGAGAAATAGTAATTCTTCACTTACTATGTCAAAATAAGACTAGAATGGATTTTCTAAAGTTTCCATTTGAAATATGATGTTAGGAATAATTGAAAATACAGTATTTAACGAATCCTAATTTATTAATAGTGTCTTATAAAATATCCACTTGTATTATTTTTTTTAAAAGCCATGTTGAGGGTTGGTAAGAACCTTGAGAACCTCCTCGATCAACAAGTCACACCCATACAAAACACACATAACAGAGATATAATTTTAAAAATAAATCATATCCATTCATCATGCCAAGAACACCTATTTCAAAATTCAAAAGTAACCACAATCACTACAAATCCCACAAATCACATAAGCTGACTAGGGTAACCACACTGCCCCAGAATCCTACCATCAAAGACCACATCACTTCTATCATTATGTCACAGAAAAATCAATGACAGTTAGAATAGTTCATCCCGTTAATAAGGCCACCCTCATCTACTCGTTATTTCCAGCCTATCTCATATGTTCACTACCTGAACCATACACCGTTTTTGCCATCGTCACCTTACACAACCAGAGTATCATCAAGGAAAAACCACAATAAACATCATCATTGTTCCAACACAAATGATGGAGGATAAAGACTCCTAGAATTTTGAACACCATTGTTAGAATGACCGAGAATGAAGAGATGGTACAAGAAACCATAGAAGAGTACGAGTAGATGGGATCATTCACCAAGATACATGATCATCTCTGACAACCCCAAACCATAATAATACCCCACAATCTCCCAAATGTTAGATAGGCTTACTAGAACCCCCCACCGTGATGCACAACCCAACAAAAATCCTCTTGTAATCCAATGGACCCAACCCACTAGTAAGAGAATTATAGACATAGAGGCCTGAGAGGAGTATAAGTGGACAAAATCTCCAAAGAAAGATGACACTGAGAAATAACCATCACACTCATCCAAAAGCTACAAAAACTAACCTTCACCAAAAACAAATAGACCACTATGTACTCTAAAATCCATAATATAAATATATATATACAACTCAAAACTATCATGGTAAGAGAAAAAAGAAAATGGGATGAAATCCTAAACAAACATGAGACAAAAACCCAAAAAATGCTGATGAAAACCTAAACAAAAAAGGAATAAAAATTGATGCAATGAAACCCTAGGAAGAGGAAAGGATATTAGGGGATGTAATCCTAGGAAGGAGGCACAAGGACACTCCCTAAGAATCTATTATAATATATATAATTATCCATATATGGATTATGATATTTATAGATGTAAAGATAGGATAATTTGGAGGTTAAAAGCAATATTTTTCTATAATATTTAGTGGATAACGATTTCTAATTTATTTAATTAAAATAATATTTATACACAATGATATAAATTAAATTTATAGATTATATATATATTAATATGAATTTAAATTTATAAAATTATGATCACTAGTCATAGCTATAATGTAAAATAAACCTATGATAAAAATGTTTATTTCATGAGAAAATGTTTTAAAACATTTTTTATGGCATTATATTTAAATTATGTATTCCATATTATATTCCCTCAAAGGAATCTAGGGAGTTAGGGAGATTGAGTGTGGAGAATAGTATATAAGGCCGAGTCCCCATGCAGTTATCTTGTACGGTGCATAGAATGGTAACCGATATTTTATGTTGTAACTCTTTTAGGTATAGAATGTTAAAATTTGTTTTCCATATTTGTAATAATCATGTCCAAATTTTATAAGGGGATCATTTTAAATTTTGGTCATTATGAATAGTAAAAATGGTAAGAAAAACTGGTACACATGATTAATGGTATAATGGGATATAAAAGGGATTAAAGAAAGAATTATGATTCATGATAACACAAATAACGTTTTTAAACATTTCTGGTTATTTTATTTCAACTATACATTTATCACATTCTTATATAATTTATTTTGAATCCTTTTGCATGAGTAAGAAATTCATATATTTTTATATTTTCAAAAAATCCATGTGTTTCCTTTCTCAACCCACTCCTAGCTGAGGTACCCCTCCTTGAAAAACAATGAGATAAGGGAGATATTAATGCTTGAGTCCCACCTCTAATATGTCATGTATTGGTGAAAGACACCAATGATATATCCTGTAATGATATTATAGGAATTACCCTATCAAAGAGGACGAGGAAGGAGGGATAATATAAAATCAACAAACAACACCCACTCAAGATAAAACTAAATGATACCAAATAATTTAATGTGCATTCATTAAAAAGAAACAACTACAAAAGGTAATTAAAAATTATAAAATATAATCACTTTAGTGACTACAAAAGATAAAACAACTACAAAACATCTTACAAGATAATAATGTCTATTCTGATTACCAACAAGATCTTATGGATCTTAAAATATATTATATATTTCTATGGTAACTATAAAATGTATACACATCAGTATCATCCTTAGAGACTCCCATGAAACTTAAAAATACAGAATAATAAATCTTTATGAACAATAAGTGAATCTAAATCATCATTGAAACTAGTATACTATATTTGTTTTTTGACCTTGGATATATCTCACTAAGTATGATAAAATATATATCATATAATCTAATATTAAAATATAAAACCTCACAACCACTTCCCTACTAGTTTTCCACTCTTCCCATTATCATATATTTTGATCCACTTCTCTCTAAATGTTATCCAACTAGAAGTTACTTGATCTATGTATAATCTCATGAATTCAATGTATCATATCATCTTATCTCATTCCACACACACTATGAATCATATCATCACATCATCCCAGGACGCATTTGTAGATAGTTAACATGTTTATTACATGACCCAAAAATAACCCCTATTTCATGTATTATACCACATTCTATCAGATCTAATACACGAAATTTCTATAATAATTCTTCAGACACTATATTTTAAGAAACATGTGTGTGGAATAACTACAATCCATTAAATACCTTGATATAAAAATAGGGGAATGATAATTTATGTGAAAACTATATATCATACTACCAGTACAAGATAGCGGGAAAAGAGTTTGTAGTCAAATTTATATTCCTCTCCAACATTGATGTTGGATTAAACACCCTCCCAGAATGCATTGGGTGTTAGTAGTCCTACCTACATTGGTGAGGTATCATATGAAATCACATTACATAGTGGATATATTATTTCTCACAACCACACATTGTGAAATAACTTAGTATTAGTCACCACTAATGCTATCATATATTGGACACCAAGATGCCACTACTAAGGACTAGGTATTCAATAAGCATAATAAAATTCAAGAAGGCATCATTTCTTTCATTATTCCAAATAAAATTTTCCCATTACATTAATTCAACCAATTATAAATTATGATGTTATTTGAAATTTCTTTAAAAATATCACAAATATATTCCCACATTATCCAAGAATAAAAAATATCATGGTTTCTCAAGATTATCAATAATTTCATTCCAAAAAGACATTAAATCCATGAGTTTAAACATTTATTATTCATTATCATTCCATAATTCCAGGAACTCTAGGATGAATTCAATGATACCTTAAAAAAGGGATGCATAACCAAGAATAACCAACTTCTTGATATAGTGGGGAAAAGACTTTGAAAACATGTAAACCAACCATCCATCCCACAAAAATATTTATTAACAATAATGCATCAAATATTTCATCAAAAAATACTAATTCCCTACCTTAACACCTTTTATTAATCATGATTCCATCCTTGACACCTTTTATGGGATTATTTTATCATATAGTTTTCTACCACCAATATATAATCAAATACTCACCAGTCTCAGAGATAATATGTGATAAAGATACTATATATGCCCAACCACACCCACTGGGGAATATTTAATGGCTAGAGTAAACCACTAAGAACATGGTTGTCAGCCTTATCCTTATAGAAAACTGAACATTGAGACACAAACTTTTTAACAGAATGATTCAAACAAGAAAACCAAAAGTATTGTCTTAGAGTTTTGAAAATATTTTTAATTCTATGATGTACCACTGAGGTTGACCTATGGAACTGAGGGAGAACCACAACTGGCATTTAAATTGTGATAAAAATACTCCCCTGAAATGTAGATATCCAATTTTTTCCCAAAAATATTTTGGAAAATTTTTACATATATTATCACAGTTAGGAGCTGAGACGTCATCCGATTCTGAGGCGCGGTGTGCCCAGAATAAAATTTTATAAAAATAATATGTGTTTTCATACTATGCACATACTGGGGTTCTTTTTAATTCTAAACGGTAGCTCGGATTGGAATTCTGAGGGCACAGTTGCATCAGGAGTAAGCCTTTTACCCCAGGTGGGGTGTAAAAGTTGCAGGTGCGGGCCTTCTATGAGAGATGTCACCCAAGGGAAAATTTTTCATTTTAAAATAACGACTTGGTGATTTTTTATCACAAGTGTTCTTTTCAAATAAAATTTTAATAAAGCCTTGAAATTGAAATCTGATACTTTAGTTGAGTTTGAAATGGGGAGTTTTTCCTAGGCGCGATATAAAATGAGAGGGTGCAGGGAATTTAGATTCTACGCTGAGTGGGATACCTATAAATAGAATTTAAGTGTTTAGGGTTAAGGAAAAACATTTATTCATTCTCTCTATCTCTCTCTAACACCCATGATATATCTATTTATTTCTCTAGCAGTTCTTCACTATCCTTCGTCGGATCGAGGAGTGATCTCCACCGGAACAATGGTGTATCGAAGCGGGAGCATCGTGGACGCGTCGCCAACAAAGCATGACCGATTCGAGGTAGTGGTCTTGGTTAATTTTCACACAATCGTTAATTTATTGAGTTTTCTTCAATTACATTCCATAAATTCTACAATTATAGAATTAAGATGATGGCCAAATGAAAACGGCCATCGTCTGAGCCCCGTTTTTAATTCTTGTACATGGGTGTTCTTCATCCCAATTTTCGGACACGCCAAAATATTTTCGGATCGTCTATTGGGGGTAGGCGATGAAGAAACCTCTTCCCGGGGATCCAAAATACCCCTTCAGATATGAAATTGGGTCACCATAGCAGTTGTGGAAGTGGATGGAAGGTCTGGCTTGAGCAAGGGGTGTGGCTGGAGAACCGGCGGGGAGCAGGGAGCACCAGAGCGCGTGGCGTTAGGTCGTGGTGCAAGCCGTAGGGGGAATGGCGGTGCACCACAGGGGGCTTCCGGCACGGTGTAGCAGGCATAAGTGGAGCCGGTAGTGAAGCGGGGAGCCCGGGTGGCCGCAGTACGGGCGGATGGCGTGTGGCGGTGCACTCGGCCGGTGGGTTAAGTAAGAGGTCTTGGCCGGTCGCGGTCGGGATGGAGCACCAGAGGTGCTGACCTCGGGTGGGGTGTGGTGTGGAAAAGGACATGCAAACCGCTGGTCCTACTAGTGTGGTGCCACGACAAGGCCGGCCATGTGGCCGGTCAGCTTGGAAGAACCAGACCTGAGGGGTTCGGTGGTATGTGGATGGTCTGCGGCCAACAGGCCGCGACGAGCTGAACTGGACCTACGGGCCGGCGGTCCGGACCGGCCCATTTTGGGCTCCCTTTTGTTAAAAGGGGAATATCTCCCAAACAGTGTGTTCATTTGACTCGTCATTACTAGCTATGAGTTCGTGTTGGCAAGATGGGATTTTCAAAGTGTCTTTCATGGTTTTTGAGTTCTGCGCCTGAAGGCAGGTGACATGGAACACCTCAATTTATTAATATCAAATTGTTATTAATGTTGTGATAGACATGAATCGCGATCCAGATGTCCGTTTGATGCGCCGCTAGAGGCGTTGTGGCCCTGGATTTGAGTCGGTCCTTACAAAGTTGGTTTGGAACATATTCGGTTTGGTTTCATTGCTTGGTGGTGCAAAACACTTAATGAGAATAATTAAATAATTATTTAATTTATTAATTATTCTTGCATCGGACCTAACTCCTTCTTGGGATGTCGGATTGACGCACCGTCAGCGGCAGCGTGACCCCAGTCCACGTGTGGAATTTTTGAGATACTTTCTGAAGCGTTCAGGTTGGAGATAAGGTGTGATCCCCATAGGTCTAGGTTCACATGTTTTACGGTGAAACACCACATTTTCAACCGACATCTATTTGTCGTGTTCGAGCACTCATTTTGTAGTGTTCTTCCAAGGCGATTGCGACGGTACAATTAGCCCGCCTAAATTTGGGCCTGAGGCGGGCGCCCCACAAGGTTGGTTTCGGACATATACTGTGTTTTTACGACTTATGATTTGTAAGTCCGTTTAGGGAAAATGAATATCCTAGGCCGAGTGGTAATCTGCATGGAACGTAATGGTATGATCTGCATGAGATGTTTTAGGGTCGAGATGTGGGCCCCACAGGGCCCCATTTGTATAACACGGGGAGTTATAACTTCTACTTCCAGAGTCCGTTTTAGGTGTCTTCAGCGGAGTTGTGACCCTGGCATCGAGACGAAGTTGATCAGGGTGGTTTCAGGCGTTGAAGTCGGAGTTGAGGTGTAATCCCTAAGGGCCGTCTTTTAAGCTGTGTGCAGCATACTGTGACTTTTTCATCAGATTCCCATTGGGGGAGTATGAATAGTCCCATTGGTGTGTTCTTCCAAGAGAACAGTTATTGAACAATTTGCCCGACCTCTTTCGGAATCGAGGTTTGGGCCCCACAAAACATCATATGAGCATAAAGAGATGTTAAATAATTGTTCCATCGATAGCTCATATCCAGCATGTAAATAGTCTATCTCCTATGTTTTTCTGTGAGTATTACAATGGTGTAATATGTTTGGGCATGCAGAGACTCTTTTAAGATCTAATTAAATTTGGAAACATGAAAGGATATTGGTCGGAGGTTCCTTTGACGCACTCCGAACCAATGCATGGTAGTAATGTTAATGGCACCCAGAGATGGCACATGCAATGCAGAGATATCAGAACAGTTCTAGGTTTACCCTCCAGTGGGGCTGGGTAGTGGGTTACATGCCTGGGTATCAGGGTATACCCTCCAGCAAGGCTGGGCAGTGAGATACCTGTTGACCTTAGGGTTTACCCTCTAGGAGGGCTGGGTAGTGGGTTACCCATTGACCTTAGCGTTTACCCTCCAGCGGGGCTGGGGAGTGGTTTGCTCATTGACCTTAGGGTTTACCCTCCAGCGAGGTTGGGAAGTGGGTTACCAGTTGACCTTAGGCTTTACCCTCTAGCGGGCCTGGGCAGTGGGTTACCTATTTATTTAGGGTTTACCATCCAGTGGGGCTAGGCAGTGGGTCACCCGACGACCTCTTAGGGTTTACCCTCTAGCTGGGATGGGATGTGGGTTACCCGAAAACTTCTTTTAGAATCAACCCTTTCTATGAGGCTAGTCAGTGACTTTTCTCTGTGATTACCAGAGCCGGACCCCTAGTTTGTACGTTTCAACGATGAGGTAGCTTTGGCGTGCGAGACTATTGGGCATCAGAGATGGATATCCTTTGAATTGTTGGCGACTTTTCTTGGGCTGAGCTTGGATATAGAGACCCCCTTACACACTCGTTCAGGTTTCTTGTTGAGTATATACGTACACCCTACTTTTTTTCCCACTCCTTCTGTTCAGTTGCTCTCCTTCTACGAGGGGTGAAGATGTGCAGGGTATGCCACGTGCTTTCCATGTATATCTCCTCTTGGTTGGACGAGCCTGCTTCATTTCTCTTGTTGGGTTGAGCTGCACTCTCTCTTTTTTACTCTTACACTATTCTGGGTCTCTCTACTGCTCACTATTTTAGTATCTCTTTCGTTTCTCCCTCAAGAATTCAGGGAATCCTACTTATTATCATTATAATCACCCCTACATGGGATTTACCAGCATTTGGTGTGCCCTTGAAGACTAAGGACAGGTCGATCCAGACTAAGGAGGAGCATAGAGGACACATGAGCTTGGGCTATGTTCAATGGTCTTAGGAGGATTTCTAGGAGTGATATTCACCAACTGTTTACTTTCGTTTACCTGTTGTCGGCTTGTGGCACCTTTCTTGTTGGGCGTATGTTTTTTCCTTTACTGTTAGGTTTACTTGTCAGTACTTTTTAGCACTATACTTGTTCTATTTAGAAGTTGATTCATGACTGAGGTTGGGTTATAATTGTTTGTACATTGGTTTCCTTTTTTACTATTCACTTCTACATTGATTGGGCTATGTGTGTGTGTACATGTACTTATGAAAATGCCTCCCCAAGATTGTTAAGAATTCAGAGCTTATCGCCAGCCCCTGGCCTATGGAGGTGGGCTTGGGGTAGTTGCATCTCGAGACTGGTAGGGTTGGGTCGTGACAATGTGGTATTAGAGGTGGTTCATTCCTTGGGGCGTTGTTCGTACTTCCCTAAAATGAAATTGGTTGATTTTTGGTTAAATAGTGTTGGGGTGTCTCTAGAGAGGCTCTCAGGACAGGGAATACAATGATGGTGCGACGACTGACATATCCAATCAAAGGACCCTGATAACCCGCTTGTCGACGCGATACACTTAGATGCTTATTTCAGGGAATTTGGTTCGTGAATCATATAGGAATTGAGTCTTTAACCATACTTCTTGAGTCATCTCCCCATCATTGTTGATATATATATATATATATATATATATATATATATATATGATCGTTTGACTTAGGTACTCTTTGATTGGATTTAGGATGTCTCTGTGATGATATCCAGCTAGGATACTAGCTCTGGTTCGTGACGAAGATCCTGTGAGCAATGATTCCTTAGTTCAAGTTCCATCATATGATTACCCTTTATCCAGGAGGACATGCAGTATCACCTCCGCCTATGGATTAGAAGATAGTACCGGCAGTGGAGGCCGATGATGAGTGTAGGCTCTCCGTTCTACGTGAGTTCCAGCATCAGAGACCGCTGAGGTTCCTGGGTGAGCCATACCCTCAGACAATGATAGGTTTTCTAGAGTCGGTGTGTCGACACCTCAGGGTTTTTCGGACACTGATAGGTCAGATGGTGGATTGACAGCCAGTCTTTTCCCACCAAATAGTTCGGCGTTAGTAGAGCCAGGGTTACTCAGATGAACGATGAGTTAGTACTCTCAGGGGATGACTTCTAGAAGTTGATTTGTGAGGATTACTACCCCTACTACTAACTATTTTTATGGGTTCAGGAGCTACTGGAGCGTAAGAGTGGAGTGATGTCAGTGGTTGAGTATGCAACAAGGTTAGTAGACCTTACTCGGTACTTTTTGGACATGGTCCATGACGACAACTTCCGAGCACAGAATTTTGAGTGAGGTCTCTATAGAGGATATTCGTGCCAGTGTAGTGCCATTGTGCATCCCCTCCCATCTCGGGGTGATAGAGTAGGCACTGGTGACAGAGAAATTTCTGTCAGTGGGATGTCAATTGGTAGGTCCTTGACATTGGAGGTCTCCCCTTGATGAGACTCAGGCACATGGTCGGGGAAAGGTAGAGCACTAATACAACCTGATGAGGACTAGTGATATTATAGTGACGTACAAGGTCATGTGGCATGAGACTATTTGACCAAATGTGATGACTTTTTCATATATTTGGTAGATGCACTACCATGACAGAGGAAGTGTCATGATTAGAGAACTCTCAGGTGAGGAAAGGGTGGTCCCCAGGGAGGCGGTGTAGGTAGAAAATCCGAATGAACTATTGTTGGCGGACGATGTTCTAAGGTCCTTCCACCACCACTAGGTGGCCCATGTCAGTCTCAAGGAGCTGATAGACGGGACCGCGGGCGGCTGTGTGCTTTGGATGTCTACAATCCTGCATCGTATGACATGAAAAGAGGTATTCTCTATGTATCTCCCTACTTTTCTCAGTAGAACTTTTTAGACGCTGCGTGAGGTACCCTTTTTGTCTAACTCCTTGTTCGAGGGGTTACTGAGGGTGACACAGGATGTTGGTGTAACCCCGTGTTGGTGTTGTCCGACGTATCATTGAATTCATAGGAAATCGGGGTTCTTCCCCCCACTGAGATACATTTTTTTTATGCGATCAAAACCATGAGGGAGAGTTAGTACCACCCAAATTGGATAGTATTGAGGTATGGTAGATGAGCCCCTCTGACATGTGCATTCATGCCGAGGTTTTACGGTGGTGTGTCAGAATAGGTTCTAGATTTTCCCGTGGGACTTTTTTGCTTGGCCTCCCTATCCTTGAGGTGACACTAGTGGGTTTGGAAGAGTTCCTATTATAGGGATTACTCTCCTACCTAGAGGGGCAAGGAAACACGGGATATGACATGTGCTTTTCATGTCTAGCCTCTAGAGGTTGGATGAGTTTCCTCACCTTCCCTGTTTGTTGGTACCTTGTGTGCTCAACGTCAATCTTGATACCATTATCAAGTACAGGTCGAGGTGATGGAAACCCCATAAAAGAACTACGTGCTTCACTATGTGTTGCTGGTGGTGGTGGTCCTTGCGCTGAGAATGTGGAGACACTATATTCTGGGAGAGCGCTTTGTCATTTGCTCTGACCACCAGTTTCTCGAGTGCATCATCACCTAGAGAGACTAGAACCTTAGACGACAGTGTTGGTTGAAATTTCGATAGGACTAGGACTTTGAGGTAGACTATGTTTTGGAAAATGGAAATGTTGTAGTAGGAACCCTTAGCATAAAGTCCCTGGATTGTCTGGTGTGGGAAGTTTCATAGTAGTTAGCTTCCCTGTAGTTGACCCTGCTGGACCAGGAGGGTGAAACTTGTCATCAGTCGATGGTGTTGAATCATCCACTTTTTGAGTGTTTAAGAAATTCTCGGTTGTGATTTATCGACTGTGAAAACTCGTGTGACTGGATATCATTGGGTGTCTCACCAGATAGGTATTCTGAAAGAGGGAATCATGAGACCATGTACCAGGAACAAATTTTGATTTCATTCGCATCGTGGAAGGTATAGGTTCTGCCAGGGAAGACCCCTAAGTTTCTTTGGGCCATTTGGAAATTGTGCAAGCGATTGAGAGGTTTCCCACCCTCTTTCCCTACCCTCCCAATAGTAGGATTTGGCGCATGACGTCTTCCACATGTCGCAGCTGATGAGGTTTGAATGTGTTCCTACACATTTCATCGAAAGTACCAGACCTTATGAGTGAGAACCATCCATTTGGTTCACGTTTTATTCCAGCATTCTATTGTGTAAGTTTTCTCGGGAGTGGGAGAGCTAGGTGTAGGCTCTGTATCCCGAGTTATTTTTCCTAGTTTTTCTTTTAGGGGATGAAAACCTTGAAGGAGATAATTATGTAGAGACCTAGTTTTTTCCTTGAATGATGATGAAATATTTCTACAAATATTTTCATAGCTAGGATCTGAGACGACGTGCGATTCCAAGGCCCTTTGTTTCCGATATAAATTTTATAAAAATATTAAGTGTTTTTATACTATTCATGTGGAGGGGTTGTATTTTCTCCTACACGGTAGCTCAGATAAAAAATATGAGGACACGGTTGCATCCGGAGCATGCCGTTTACCGTAGGCAGGGTGTAAATGTTGTGGGCATAGTTTTTCTATGAGAGATGTCACCCAGGGGAAAATTGTCATTTTATAATAATGACTTAGTGATTTTTATCACAGGAGTTATTTTCAAATAACATTCGAAAAAAGTCTCGGAATGGAAATACAAGACTTTTGTTGAGTTCAAAATGGGGAATTTTTCCTAGGTGTGATATAAAATGAGAGGGCGGGGTGAATTTGGATTCTGCGCAAAGTGGGATCCCTATAAATAGAATTTAAGTGTTTAGGGTTAAGGGAAAACTATAATTCACTCTCTATCAAACACCCAAGCTCTCTCTATTTATCTCTCTAGCCGTTATTCTCTATTCTTCATCTGATCTAGGAGTGATCTCTGCATGAACTTTGGCGGATCGAAGCGGGAGCACCGTGGACACATCGATGACGATGCACGACTGATTTGAGGTAGGGTTCTGGGATAGTTTTCGAACCTTCACTGATTTCATGAGTTTTCATCAATTTTGTTGCTTAAATTCTACAATTCTAGAATTTGGATGTTAGCCAAACAAACAATTCCATCGTCTAAGCACCATTTTTAATTCTTGTCCTTGGGCGTTCTTCGTCCCAATTTTCAGACGCTCCAAAATCTTGTCGTATCGTCGATTGGGGGTAGGTGCTTTGAAGGCCTCTTCCCAGGGATCCCTAATCCACCTTCTGATTAGAAATTTCATAACTAGAGCAGTTGTGGCCGCCGAAGGAATTTCCGGCTCTCGGAAGGGGTGAGCCCGAAGCACCAGCGGGCAAGAAGGGTGCACCGGAGCAGGCGACATGAGGTCGTGGTGCAGGCTGGAGGTGTCGCGATAGTGCATTGCAGGCGGTTGTTGGCGCGGTGAAGCAGGCACCGACAGAGCATGGAGCCTGGGAGGCCACGCGGTGGGTGGCCGGTGTGCGTCAGTGTACTCGGTCGGTGGGTGGAGGCGGTGGCCTCGGCCGGTCGCGGTCGGGACAGAGCACCTGAGGCACTGACCTCGAGTGGGTTGCAGTGTGGACAAGGACCTGCAAACCGTAGGTCCTGCTGGTGTGGCGCACAAACAAGACCGACCATGTACCCAGTTTACATGGAAGAACCAGACCTGAGGGGTCCTATGGTTTGTAGATGGGACGCGACCAACATGCCACAATGATCTGGAATAGACCCATGACTGGGATGCAGGCCAGTGGTCTGGACCGGGCAGGTCGGTCTGGATCGGCCCATTTTGTGCCCCCTTTTGTTCAAGTGGAATATCTCCCAAACGGTGCGTCTGTTTGACATGCCGGCAGTGGATGTGGGTTCATGTCAGCTAGACGGGATTTTTGATGTGGATTCCTTGGTTTTTGAGTTCTTCACTTGAAGGTGTGTGACCCAGAACGCCTCAATAAAATAATATTAAATTGTTTGTAATGTTGCAACATACATGATTCGTGAGCTGGATGTCTGTTTGAAACACTGCCAGAGGCGTTGTGGCCTTGGAGTTGAGACGGTCCTTCCAAAATAGGTTCGGAACCTTTGCTTTATGGTTTTAATGCTCAGTGGAACGAAACTCTTAATGCGAATAATTAGTTAGTTAATTAATTAATTAATTATTCTTTCATCAAACCTAACTATTTATTAGGATGTCTAATTGATGCGCCATCAGCGGCAGCGTGACCGCAGTCCTCGTGCAGAATTTTTGAGGTGCTTTCCAAAGCATTCAGGTTGGATAAAAGGTGTGGGCCCCCACAGAGAAATGTTTACACGTTTTACGGTGAAACACCACTTTTTCACCCGACATCCATTTGGGGTGTTCAACCACTCGTTTCTGAGTGTTCTTATGAGGGGATTGCGATGGTGCAATCAGCTCCCTAAATTCGGGCCCAAGGCGGGGGCCCCACAAAGAGGCTTTCAGACATATGCTACATTTTTACGACTTATTCTTCATAAGTCCTTTCAAGGAAACTGAATAGCCTACGCCTTGTGGTTATCTGCAAGGAACACAATGGTATGATCTGCATGACGTGTTTCGGGGTCTAGGTGTGGGCCCCACAGGGCCCCATTTGCATAACATGGGGAGTGGAAACTTCTACATTCGGAGACCGTTTTAGGCACCGTCATCGGTGTTGTGACCCTAGAATCATGGCGAAGTTGACCGGGGTGGTTTCGGGCATTAAATCCGGAGTTGAGGCATGGGCCCCATGGGCCATCTTTTAAGCTATGTGCAACGTACTATGACTTTTTCATCAGAAGCCCGTAGGGGGCGTATGAATAGTCAATTTGGTGTGTTTTTCCGAGAGAATCTCAGTGGAGCTGTTCGCTTGACCTCTTTCAAGATGGAGGTGTGGGCCCCAGGAAACACCACATGAGCATAAAGTAATGTTGACTAACCTTTCCATCAGAAGCCCGTTTCCAGCGAGTAAATAGTCTATCTCGCTTGTTTTTTTTGAGGATTACAACAGTGTAATCTATTTGGTCATGCAGAGACTATTTCAAGATCTGATTAAATGTGGAAACACGAATGGTTGTTGGTCAGAGGTTCCTTTGAAGCACTCTGAACCAATGCACATTAGTGATGTTAGTGGTACCCACAGATGGCACGGGTTGTGCAGAGATATCAGACTAGTTCCGAGTTTACCCTCCAACGGGGATGGGAAGTGGGTTACCCGCCGGTGTATCAGGGTCTACCCTCCAGTGAGGCTAGGCAGTGGGATACCCATTGACCTTAGGGTTTACCCTCAAGAGGGGCTGGGCAGTGGGTTACCCATTGACCTTAGGGTTTACCCTCTAGTGGGGCTGGGTAGTGGGTTACCCTTTGACCGTAGGGTTTACCCTCCCGTAGGGCTGGGTAGTAAGTTACCCATTGACCTTAGGGTTTACCCTTCAACAGGACTGGGTCATGGGTTACCCGTTGATTTAGGGTTTACCCTCCAGCGGGGCTGGGTAGTGGGTTACTCGATGACCTCTTAGGGTTTACCCTCCAGTTGGGATGGGAAGTGGGTTACCCGACGACATCTTTTAGACTCAGACATTTTTATGAGGCTATTAAGTGACTTTTCTCCATGATTACCAGATCAAGACCCCTAGGTTGTATGATTCAGCGATGAGGCAGCTTTGACGTGTGGGATTATTGGGTATTTGAGGTGGATATCATTTAAACTATTGGTGAATTCTCTTTGGCTGATCTTGGATTGAGAGATCCCCTTACACACTTTTTCGGGTTTCTTATTGAGCATATAAATACACCCAACTTTTGTTCCCACTCCTTGGGTTCAGTTACTCTCCTTCTAGGAGGGGTAAAGACGCGCGAGGTATGACACGTTCTTTCTGTGTCTAGATCCTCTTGGTTAGATAGGCCTACTTCCTTTCTCCGGTCGGGTTGAGCTGCACTCTCTCTTTTGTACTCTTACACTACTCTTATTCTGTCTACTTCTAACCGTTTTAGTATCTCCTTTGTTTCTCCCTCGAGGTTCAGGGAATACTACTGAGTATCTTTATACTCACACCGGTTTGGGCTTTTCCCACACTTGGTGTGCCCTTGGAGATGACGGACAGGTCGATCGGGGCCACATAGAAATGTAGAGGACACAAGAGTTTGGGATATGTTCAGGGGTCATAGGAGGATTTCTGGGTGTGAGATTCACCAGCTGTTTACTTTCATTTACCTGTTGCCGAGTTGTGGCACTTTTTTAGTTGGGTGCATGTTTTTCCATTTACTATTCAGTTTACTTTTCAATACTTTTCATCATTATACTTGTTCTATTTAGATGTTTATGGATGAATGAGGTTGGTTTATAGGTTTTTTTTAACTTGGTTTCCTTTTTTACTCTGCAATCATGCATTGAGTGGGCTCTGTGTGTGTGTATAAGTACATTGGAAAAGGCCTCACCGAGATTCTTACGCCTTCAGCGCTTGTCGCCATCCCCTGGCCTATGGAGGCCGGCTTGGGGTACTTTCACATCGAGACCGGTAGGGTTGGGTCATGACATGAAATAACACCAAGTGTTTTCAATTATCCAACCAATAATATGGTGCAGTAACAAATATTATTCAATCACTCAAGGATTCCACCTTAGAATCCTTTTATAGGGACTCCTATACATTATATACAAAATATGATTGATATGTTATCAAGAAAAGGAAACAATTACCACCAAAATATCCCATATCATGATCCATCGATGAGATCTCTTCCATTTCTCATTAGGAATATACAGATTAATGAACAATATCACACGGTGACTTCCATTCTTAGAAAAATAATAAAAAAAACATTTCTCGATATATATGAAATATAAATGTCATGATATTCTTATAATTATATTCACTATCACTATTTCATGTTCAATTCATGTTGGGAGAATATATACCTCAAAATTTTGTGATTAGTAAAAACAACCTAACACTTTTTAAGGTGGTAATTTTGTCAAATAAATCAAGTAAAATACAAAATATTCTAAATAATTTTCCCTCATGGATTATTTAAACTCATGGGTTTGTAAATATGAGAAAAATAAGAAAAAAATTATATTTATTACATCAAAACACAACTGAACTAACACCCAAAGTGTTATAAAAAAACAACGAACAAAACACCCTCGTTAGGAAAATAAAGAAATGGATCACATACCATCATATACTTTAGGTACATGATATGTTAATGACACTAATTATTCCACAAGAATGTATAAAAACTTTTATAAGGGTATTATATCAGTTACAACCTGAGATAATCTGATTACAAACCTCCTATAATAACCTATAACTTAAAAGATACTATATACCTATGAAACTATATTCGGTGCTACCTAAGAAGCCACAATGTTGATCATCAATGGATCCATAGATACACCATTATTGGATAGAAAATTACCTTTGAAAAAAACTTCCCATTTTTAGAATTAAGAATTTGATAGCAAAGAAAACCCAAAATGGAATAAATTTTCTCTGCGTGCACCTTGTTAGACATGAATAACACAAGGATTCCCTTTTTAAATCCACTATTATCCTATCCTAATAATTTCTTGAGGAGTGGATTAACAAAAACCATGAATACATATTGAGAATTATTCACATAAAACATAATCAAAACAACTCATAACTTCCAGGACGACATAGAAAAATGGTATTAAGAATATCTTCTTCTTTTATGCACCTATGATGATATCTCGACCGCAGATCAATCTTTGAGAATAAATTATCACTTTTCAACTGTTAGAATAAAGAATAAATCTGAAAAATAGGATAAAATTTCATCATTATCACTTAGTTTATGTAATAAAAATCGATACATAGATGTGGATTTTATTCATCCCTCTACACAAATAGGACTAGAGCACCCAAAGGGCGACACATTCATCCAATCAAATCCTAATATGAAATATCACTGATCCATAACTGAAAAATTGAAAACATATATAGAACCATACAATATGGACACATAGAGAGTAAATGATTTCATAACTATAGATCTATTACAATGCAGATCTCCAACCAAGGGGGTAACTCTACAAATTCTTTAGGAAATCCATCAAATTAATCTTCCATGAACATATGTAACATTGTCAGCTGATCTTATGATGAACTCATAATTCTCCCTAACATCAAGGAAGGAAATTATGAAACACACCTTTAACCCATTCAAGTATTTATCTCCCTAATTAAATCTATAATATCTATATCATCATCCAATAATAAAATATCTTTAGAATAAATCCAAAATATCATGCACTAAATACATCTATCCCATGCCGATGATGATGTTTTATGGTTATTTCCAAAATCATAGTAATTCCCCCCAAGAGTTGTAATTACCATGAACCAGCTCAAAATATATATAATCATCATACATATATGTTCAGCCTATGACTAACATAGTCAACACTTAGGGAACAAGAAGTCTCTCTACATCCAGTACTAAAGAATAAAACTGGGTATGTGATATGAAAGAGTTTTTAACTTTTAATGAAAAAGGGAATGAACCCTTTTTAGTAAATGTAAATGATTAACTTGAACGATGTATGGATTTCTTAGAACAAAAAATTTCGAAACATGCATATGACCATGACCTTCTCCACAACCTCTCTTACCCTAATGATGACCACCTACACAACTACACTTTACTCTATGAGGATATAGAGCATCCTAAGGGTTGTACTCTTCCTACTAGTCTCCTCTATGTTTATCCAAATATAGATCACCATACTATTTGTAATAAGTATTAAAATACATTAATTTAGGCACCTAAAGATGAACACCTATAGAAAACTAGATTCTCAAAAAGGCAAGGAACTCTCCCCATAGGTGACCTTGGCCTCTACATGGAAAAAATGCATCTGATCACTTGGAAGGGGCTTGAGATCCGCTAACCCAAGAGAAACAACATGATAAGTGCTGAGATCAACCCACAACTATTCTAATTTTCTTCTATCTATGAAACATGAAACCCTGAAACACATCTCTATTTTTAGTGGAATCTGGGTGACTCCTTTTTCATGATTATCTAATACTATCCAATATCTTCTAAACAACCATTTCTGTCACGAGAACCTCAAGAAACATTGACAAAATAAACAATGTAACCCGATGATAGATCTATTGATTAAAACCTCCTTTAAATTCATCATGTTGGCTTCCTAATTTTGATATAGTCTCAATGAATGACATAGAAGTATCTAAAAATGGATCCCAAACCACCACATACTGGAACTCCAAAATTGACATGTAAGAAGATCCCAGGGAATAGCCAACATAAAGGTCAAGGAATGAAACTATTTTTGAACTAGTCTTATAATTTCTTGCATGAGACTACCAACTCCTCTAGATACCTGATTAAAAAAAACCACCACTTACTTTCTACTCCATGTAGCATCACCACCACCAATGAAACACAATGTCCCCTCCAGAAAATTTAAAAATGAAGACTATCTCTATATTCTTCAACATGTTCCTTATCACTGAGTTAAAAATGGATCCATAAAATATATATAGAAATTAGAAACGAAAATATGTGGGTTCTATCCTCCATGTATTATCAACCCCAACCCTAATATTTTTTGATTTAGTGGAATATTCTACCAAATATATTTAGTGTGAACCCGGTGGGGACCTTGACTTAGTTCCATACCTATAAAATAGAAAAGTTCTTGGGACCCCTAAACCAAGAATGTGGAATATTTAAAATTTATTTTTTATTTAATAATGGGTCAACCCAATACCAATTTCAACCCATTTCTATAACATTTAAAATTACAATGATGGATTTTCCTTTCCAAAGTCTCTATTGCGCAACTAGTATAACTTCATATTGTAGGATTGTAAACATAATGTTTCATGAATCATATTATAGTGGGCCCTAAATATTAATGTTTTAGGTAGTCTTACATATTCACATTTGTTACTAAAAATATCTAATACCTTTTCTTTACCATCCCATGTAGTCCTCACATAAGTATAAATTTGAACCATATCATTCCCCTTAAGAAAAAATTTTAAAACCACTCTATCATGAACCCCTCCACCCAATGTTAACCCTCCAAGGATGTAAATGAGGTAATAGAGATAATTATGCCCAATTCCCACCTCCAACAGGCCACTGGTTGGATACAAGTACCGAGGGTATATCACACACACATATGAGAGTCATTACACTCTAAAATACCATAATGAAAGAAAGATAAGATAGAAAAAAACCAATGAAACCTTACAAATATAAAAGTAAAATATCCCAAATTAGTGAATCTAATGTCGTTGAACATAAAAATAAACAAAAAAGCAACTACAAGTACCAAATGATAATCCTTAGTTGATACCATTAAAACCTAAATTGATCTTGAATAATCCTTAAGCTAGTAACATTTACCCCGTCCACCAACCAGATCATATGGACCTAAAAATTAGTTTAAAAATACATAGGGTGATTATAAAATTTATTTGCAGTAGGATCCTTTCTGAAGCCTCTCATATAAAATATAAAGAAATAATACTAAATCCTAATCAATAAAAAGTGAAGCTAAGTCATTACTAAAAATGGTATACTATAATCCAAAATTTATCATGGATATCTCTCACCATGTATCACACACAAGATATCATATAATATTATATCCCAAAGAGGCACCCTTATACAACTTACCAACTAGTTTGTTTCTCTTTCCTAATGAAAAAAGTCCTAAACCATCTCTCTTTAAAATCATTCTACCCCAAAGAGACTTGGGGTAACTATCATCTGATGCATCCCATGCATCACATCATCCAATCCCATACATTTCACCAAATTCATCACACTATCTCATCATCACATTCCACATATCGAGAATGTAAACAAGTAGTTTTTGGGAGCCAACAGAACATGTAAGTCGTGTATAATACCTCAAGAAATCAGAACCAATACATTATATACCTATAATAATCGTTAAGAAGGAATATCAAAATATATGTGCAACTGAAATAACCATAATCTATCATATCCTTATACACACATATATTCGAAAAGGTAACCTCTATATATAAAACATTTAATATGATAAAGAGAAGACACCAGGGTAAGAGTAATTAGTTATCCATCAATTCATTACCAATACATATGTCTCAGAAAACAACCTCCCAAATTCAATGTGTGTCTATATCCATAAAAAAATGGGTGGGGTAGTATAAGAAATCACATAAAATTCACCATATGATATATATCACAAGAACATTATGATCATTAACCTATTATTAGAATTATCTGGAATAATAGTCCCTGAAACACCAATATTACCCTACTATGGACTTGGTATCTAATTAGAATAGAAGAATTAATTTAGACATAACTTATTTCTTTCATCAGATAATAAATTTCACATTACTTTAATTATTAAAATTATCCATAATAGATTTCTTTATAATTTTTGAAAAGGATAACTATAATATTCTAAGGCCCTCCAGGCATAAAAATCCAATACAATGATTTTTTAATATTATCATTCATTTATTTTAATAGGACATTAACCCCATGGGTTAAATAATTTATTATTAATTATCATTACATTATTCTAGGAACTCTAGAATACATCATAACAAACCATAAAAGAGATACGTAAAAAAGTACACCAAGATACCTCAAGAAATTGGTTATGGAATATAGAAAATGAATCCTTGTAATGAGACCCATATTCATATTTATTATAAAGTAAGAAACCCATATTTTAGCACAAAAACATAAAATCCAACCTTTAACCAATCCTAGTAGTCCTCATAACATCCATGACACCCTCAATTATTTGACCATGCATCTCATCATCATTGGCATCAACTACTATGAAATTTTTTTTCCCTCAATACCATATATAAATAACCTACAGATATCATAGGAAAACATCACATTTCATAGAATGGATCACATCCAAACAAAATACACAAGGAAGGTAAAAAATATATATTCAATAGGGCATAAATTCTATGTAAATTAGAATCTATCTTTTATATGAAAATGGTTATGGTCCACCCCAAATAATTTCCATTTTCAATTTTTTATTACCGTTCTTAATTAATTGATTCATTTATCATTGGTTGTAACTATGGGTAATATAATTAATTATCTACCATAATATATTGTTAATTAAACAGGTTTCCATGCATAAAATCTAGATCTATTAAATGTTAAGGATGGACTTTTAATTTAACACTACATAATCATTTAATATAATAAGAAAATCCAACATCATTTTCATTATCAAATTATATTAATATATGGATCGAAATATAATTAAAATTATATTAGGCATTATATAGATTTCTATTAAATCATAAGAAAAATGATATATTTAAACATTTCTCTTTAATTATGTATCAAACATCGTTTAATTTTTCTATAGTGATTTTCATCATAGAAACCTGTTAAACCCCATAATAAAAAACATGATTACTAATCATAATCATGGCTAGTAAACTATCTATAAAAAAAAGAGGGAAGCCATTCTCAAGGTGGAAAACAAATGATCACTAAAATCTATAATCTATTTCCTTCATTAATCAAGATTAATATTTAGTATAGTTAATTCCACAATAACACAAAGAGTTAAAGAGTGATTTATTTACTATTTTACATAAAAACTAGGTAAGAATGGAATCCCATGACTTAAGGATTTAAACATTCCTCAAATGAGAATGAAACACCAACGAGTATCTCTGATCAACACTCATGTATGAAAAATATATCCCTCTAAAGAAGTTGTACAAATCAAAAGTTCCCCATGAGAAAAAAGTGGATCAACAACCATAGAATGTAAAGATATAAATGGAAGAGAAAATATCAATTAGAGATAAAACCATAGTATATAGAAAGAAAACTCACCTAAATAACCATAGATCAAACATGGATTTCCTTGGATTGTTCTATATTGAAATGGATTTAAACAGATTAAATAAAATAATATAGACTCCTTGTGTTCATGGGAATATAATGATCTTAGATTTAAAAAATTGTTGTGATTATTTTTATATAAAAGTTTTCAGATGTAGATTCATGGTATGAATGGGTCATTCACATCATGATTGGGCTGAGTGTTAATACTCACTGGAATTTTTTTCACCATGATGCAATAAAAATGGATCAATTAAAATAATGAAAATCATGTTCACATCCTAATTTTTCTATTTAAATTTTATCAAATCTATTCCTTCACCCATTGATTTTTGGAACCCTTGACTAATGTATTAAATCACACCCTAAAAACTACTCTTTTTTTTGGATGCATATCATTATTTTGGTTGAGAAAAGCTTATTCACATAATGAACTAAATATTTTGTCATGAACATCTTTTAAAATAGGATTTAATATCCAAAACACTATTAAACATACTGTATATATTATTTATTCATTTTATGCTTTAAAATAATTCAAAGGTATGTTCTAGAGGGATATGTTGCTTTATATTTCCTCTCCCCCATAAAAGAAATAAAATTGTATCTACTATCTTATTCATACATTTTAGTCCATTATCATAAAAAACGAAAAATATCTCTAAAATCCTTATCCACGTTTATAAGTGTTTTTATTCCCAAAATAGAATCCATATGGTCTTGTAGTAAGATCTAAAGGATCTCATTAATGGAAGAGGAAATCAAAATAATCTAATACTTTCATTTGTTCTTCTTATTTTACAATCGTAGATTATGTAATAACCATTAAAATAAAATAAAATAGGGATATTTATTATATATAGATATTAATGTTTGATGAAAAAATATTTCTCTATATTTTAATCCATAAAATTTGTAACAAAATCAAAGCTCATGTGTGTGATAGAATACTACCTCGATAATCGATGTAAATTACTTTCTATCACAACCTTAGTAGGATGGTCATAAGAATGAATCTAAATAATATATATTATATTTAGTATATAATAATTTTACTTTAATTTTACAATATCATATACTTCGTTACCCAATCACTAGTTAATAAATGATAACATCGCTCATGAATACATGCAGACTACCACCAATATAATGTGATATGATTCATTTTTCATGATCACTATTAATGATGATTATAAAATGTGTATAATGAATATTTATGATTTTTATATCATTATTAATGTTCTCAAGTTGATATAATAATGATCAACACCAACGAACTATAACTCTGAAACCTATACATAAGTGAAAAAGAAGTTGTTAACACTAGAAATAATTGTATTAATTTATGATTGTTAACAAAATTATGGTAAGATGTTATAAATGGATCCTATATGATATTATAGACATTTTAATGGTTCAATTATACTATCATAATATATATAAATTTATTATATATTAGGTTATATATTTTTCATCTACGATGAAGTGTGAGGTAATAGATTTCGTCTAGAATTACACTAATTTGAGTCATATTTTTAATTAATCACCTATTATTGTCTATGTGGTGTATATACTTCCATTTGTATGTATAAAATGAAAATATAAATTTATTAATGTTAATTAATTTTTTAATCCATGATTACTCTTTCAAGGTGTTATAATTTGAATTTTTCTAAAAAGGTAAGAATTTTTTTTACAATCTTATTTTTTGATTACATATATTTTCATTGAAGTTATATTATCACTTTTCCTTATATAAATAATTAATTTTCTTATACTATTTATATTTAAATAGTTTCCATATTGTCCAAAAACATTTCCTCTCTTTGAAACTTTAATCATGAAATGAAATATTTAAATGAAAATGAAATCTTATTTCAATATTTTATAGGGTATATTTAAATCCATTTTTATATATTTTTAATTGGTTTTAAATATTAATTTTATTTAATAAAATTTTATATTAATGTAGTTTTATATAATATATTAATTTTACATGGTTTTATTGGAATATTTATGATGTTTTCTGGAATGGCTATTGCCAAAAAATATTTCAAAAATATTGTTGAAATGATACTTCTTTACATTTACACTATTAACAAATTTTCCCACAATTATATCTATTTTGTTCAATTTACCTTCTTATATAATTTTCTCAAGGATTTATAGATAAAATTAATTAAATGAAATTTATTTTAAATATTTCACTTATGTTTTATTCAATTATTTAGAAGACATTATTTTTTATAAAATTTATTTTTTTGGTGAATTGATGGCCATATTTCATGTCTTGATTGAGTTTTTAGTCATTAACATTCTCTAGAAACATTTAATTTTTTTGATCATCATTCCTCAAAAATTACATTTATCTTATACATATATATATATTCTCTATATCATATATATTCTTATTGTTTGAATAGTATATAATTTCAACATATAGTGTTATATTTTGAAATTTATTTTATTGTAGGGAAAATATTGATATTCAATATTCCAGACATAAGGAATATATTTTATGAATTAAATTTATAATTTTATAAATGAGGAAATCATTATAAATGATGTTATATGTGAGACTTAGTTATTGATAATTTCCTAATGGATCAATGAATCTCATGAGGAAAGGTAGTTTCCTAGCCTTATTAAATGGTTTCTAGTGTACACATACCAATCTATAAAAATATATTTGAACAAGTCATTGATCAAGATGTCTAAAAGTATGGATTCCCCTCATTTAAAATTTAGTTTTTTATTAATTATATTATTCTGTTCATATTATATATGGATTCATTTCATTATTAAGTTATTGATAAAATCTAATTTGTTTTCACCTATTTATTTTTCAATATTTATTATTTCTTATTTACCCAATATATATTTCTATATACACATCCATTACAGAGCTTTTAGTTAACCCTTATATTCTTTAAATATATTAAATAAAATTATGAATTTGTTTTCTGGATATTTAATATTTACTTTTACTATTTTTTATATTTTATTTCCAATGTTAAATGGGAATCAAGTATGTTTTTAGTTCTTCAATACAAACAAATAAGTCAATCATTGGTGATGTAATCCATTATATTGTATGACAGTGTAATAAATTATACACCAACAATGGGTTACTATTGTTCAGGATTTTATAATTGGTATTATAGAATGTTTAATAGAAACCATGGGAACTAGAATTTAGAAAACATATACTAGAGACTATATAACCCTAAAAAATACACTAAAGATAAATCACTGTAAATAATAATATAATTTTTTTTTGGTTTTGTAGATAGTGTGTGGTTTTCATAAAAAATGAATACAATTATGGATCCTAGAAGTGGACATGGTTTTAGAATATATGCATCATGGGGACCCTTAAAATAGTTGGTTGAGTATCTATTGACAATCACTCCACTGTGTGGTGAATGATCCCTTACTGCATACCTATTTCGAAAGTCTCTAGTGACATGATTTTGTTGACTAACATTAACATTATAAAACATTATGATTTATTTCAAAAGATTTTTATGATTAGAGGATATTCTCAAAGAAACCACATTTTGAATTAGGAGCATATCTATGAATAAATTTTTAGTTTATGGAAATAGTTACAAAAAATAAATACTATGATTTAAATTTCCAAATTTTATGATATAATTTAGTTTATTCATTTTTAGATAAATGAAACATGGAAGAAATAATGGTATCTATTCTCATGGAAAATGTATAGATTTCCTTTCATAGAAATCTAATACAATAGGTATTTGAGATGAAGAGATTATGGAAAAATTTGGGTCTAACTGAGGTGATGATGAAAAAAACTAAAAATATGGAATGACCTATTGTTCTATGGAATGATAATTCTATATTGGATCATTTTAGGAGTTGGAATCCTAAATATTTTAGTTTAACTACTTGTTCGGTGATATATATGAAACAGATCAAGAACCTTCAATAGATATTTTGGGACATGGGATATAATGAAAAGGAAAGTGTCATATTGGTAATTTATTTTCCTAATGGTGATAATTATCAATGGTGGTCAATTATCCAGAATACTTTGTTGGAAAAAGAAATATAAAAAATGGAATTTTGAGATTTTAAATTAAAATTATGCAAGAAATATTTCTCCCAGCTGCAACAAACTGATATGTAGACGAGGTTCCTCATCTTAAAGTAAAAGGAATAGAAAAGTGTCAGAGATAATGTTCCAACCATTATAGGACTATCTAGAGATCTTTCAGATTATATGAATAATATAGAATGAAAATTTTCTATTTAAATAAAGGTCATAATCCAAGTCTAAAAAGGTTTTATCATTCAAAACCATTTTCATCATATGTTAGAATAGTATTATGTGCCATAAAAATAAATAAAAAACTTTATACATACAATATATTCAAGGTAAATATGTAAAATAATAAATTACATCAACACCAAGAAATAATTATTGTATAAAATAAGAATAATAGAATAATTCAATTTTTGTGTTGTGAAAATTTTGAAAAGAAACATCCTAGAAAATACTTGATGGGAATGAGAGTTCATAAAAGTTTGGATATAATGGTCATATATCTAATGAATGAAATATAATGTTATAAAATACTACTATATAGTTTTCACACTATTCATTATAGGTGTATTATTTTAATTAATGTTCCATTCATAAAGGGATCCAAATGATGAAGTGGAAAATGGGTGAAAAACAATCTTACAAAATCACTATAGTTGTGGTTGATGTTAATAAATATTTTCTATCATGTACTTAAATAATTTCATAAAAATTATAAAATTGTTTATTTTATTTTGGTTCCTCAATCTAATTTATAACATATTTTATTATTATGAATATTATGTATTTTTTTCAAAACCAAAAGAAGGTATTTATTAATAAATACATTTAGTGGAAATATTACTACAACATGGTCTTGTTAGTCAATTTCCATTATGACACATATACATACCCTAGTTATATAGTTTATTATTATACATATGGTCGACTCTGATATAATACTATATTTGGAATATATTTCAATACATAAAGAAAAAATATTATTTCCAGGAAATGGAAATTATGTTTTGTGATAGTGATTTGGAATTACATTTCATTGAAGGGGGGACTTAACTATCAAGTTCATTTTAGGATCCACTTCTAGTAGCTCCACTAAATAAAAATTTTGGGTAATTAGAGAAAATTAAATCTATGTATATGATGGGTAATATTAAAAGGTTTTAATTGCCTATTATAATAGAAGAAATTTATGTATTTCATCGGGAATTACATAGACATCAAATAGAATATGACATTGATTTTTTTATTTTTTGAATCTCTGATTTGAGACTTGTATTAATGAATTTCAATAGAATTGGAAATATGGAATTATTAGAGATGAAGAAACAACTACATGACTCATTTAGAAATGTAGTTATACAACCTAGTGGTTTATCTTATGGAGCCCATGTTTTCTTATTTAAGATAAAAAATTGATCTAAGAGGTTAGGAATTGATTATAGAGATATTAGAGGTATTAGTATAAGAAAATTATATTATAACTCTCATTAATGAATTATTTGGTCAATTCCAATGAGAAAAAAAATTCAATGATTGAAATTCAATTTTAGTATCATCAATTTCATGTTATGAAAGAAGATGTTTGAATGAAAATATTTCTTATGAGTTATGAACAATAAAGGTTTACAATACTTCTACTTAGATTACCAAATGCATCATCTTTTTTTTATAGATCTGTTGAATATTTTATTTATTTAATATCTTGATAATTTTTATGGTATTTAGCAATTATATCTTTGTGTAATATATAGTATATAAGGACTATTTGATTCACTTTTAGATCTTGTTGAGACACTTATAGGAATAATGTATTATGGGATGTTTGTAATGTGTGAATATTTTATTAGTAATGCTTCTTTTATTGTCCAAAATAAAATTATGGATGTAATCATATATGATCCTTTAAATAAAAATTTATTAAAAGAATAGAATACCCTGATAAAAATAATCAATATGCATAGTTTCCTTGGATTGGAAAGTTATTATTGGTGACATGGTTGCTATTTTTCAAAATTAGATAATCCATTGACCATGAATACATATAAATGTCTTATGTTCATATGGAAAAAGATATGTGGAGAATATTTTGAAGAATTAAAAAATAGATTGGTAAATGATATAATATGGAGTCAACTATTGGAAAGGATTTTTTTTATATATAGTGATTCCGTCATGAAATTAATTTAGAGTGACCTTACGTAGAATAATAAAGTTATTTATTAAAACACATGATCTTGAGTTTTTAGTTGTATTATTTTATTTTATGGCATGGAGACGTTTTCTATATGGTGAAATATGTGAGACATAAAAAAATAATTAGAGTTATAAAAACATATTTTCAAAGAAAGTGATCAACATCAGGGAATGGTGATAGCTCATCATACTCAAGGATTATTATTTATCAATAAAATACCAATATGTGAAGGTAAATTTGGTAGAAAATACATTACACTAGAAATATAATGGATTCTTGATAAAAATGGGGATTTATGTGTGTCTTATGCTCATAGATTTAGTAATGTTTTATATTTTAATTATTATGTAAGTGGAAACACCACTTAGTTTTCAAATGATTTCCAAACCATATTTATTAGAATAGATAAAATGTTGTAAAATTGATTATGATTATTTTAAAAATAATAAATGATGGAAATTTTGTAATTTTTTATTAATAAAATGTTTTAGAATATATAAATGGGTTATGAGCTTTATATATACCTTATTTTAATAGATATTTATTATATAATACCCAGTGAATGATATTCTCAATTCACCAAAGTAGAACTAATAAGTATGTGGATGTAAATGAATATTTTATGAGGGATAATATAATGTAATATATGGAACTTTTATAGAGATTTTTCATGATCATTTATAGTTATGATCTTTACCGTATTTTGAGTATATTTTTTTCGGTTTTTTATAAGGGGAATTTTGGTAAAATTGTTACGTTTTTGGAAGTGTTTCAGGTAGTGAACGGTTGGTGCATTTTTTTCCATATCATGCACCCTAACCCAGAAAACCATTAAACCCCACAAATAGTGGGATTTCTTGGTTGGGACCTAGTTTTCTAAACTATTCACCATATCATAAGTAATCATGCCCCCATATGACAATCCCATGGTTAGGACGTATGGTTTGGAAAACTATGTGAACCTACCTATGAAACTGTTCACACTAGTTTAATGATTTAGAAAATTGGTTTTGTATTTCTTAAACCCCATATACTTCACTCTAGTTTGACCCAAATCAACCCAAATAAATTTCTATCAATTTTTAGGATTTTTATGGGTTCAAAGGGATTCCAAACATCATTATTGGTGAAGATAAGGCCATAATGAAGAAAATGAACCTTCCCTAATTAGATAGTCTCAACCCAGTTATATTACCCTCTCTTATGTCCATATATCATCTTTTGAAGGAATGTATCCTTATGTTGGAGATGAATTTAGATATAGGTTTTGATTGATCTTCATCCATTAAATTTTGGATATAGGTTTTGGATATAAATATCATTCTTTGTTATGATCTTAGTTGTTCCATACCAATTGGGTATTTTTATCAGCGGGTGTTCATCAGCTAATATGAGGTTGGTGGTCTAATTTTAAAATAACATATTCCTTATTTAAATATATTTATTTTACTGTAGAATTTCAGTTTCCATGACTGAGAAATTACATATGATAATGAAAATATATAATTTAATTTCAATGTGATAATGAAATGGGATAAAATTGGGGAAATTGAGATTAATGGAATTGGATTGATTAATTAATTAGTTAACTAATTAATAGGAAATATTGATTGTGGAATTAATGGGTTATTAGGAATTTTAATTGGTCTATTAATGTGGTGATGAATTAATTGACAATGAGAATTATGAGATGGTTGACTTGAACATAATGCATTAATGGGTTATATGAATTAAATATTACAAAATGATTTAATGGAAAAAATTTCATATTATTACATGAAATTAAATTATTGAAACATTATTTTATTGATAATTGAAAAGGTATCCATGATGTGAAATGTTATAAGAGGGATAATGTTGATTTACAATGTTGAATGTGATATAAGTGTGATTGACTGAAATATGAGTGTGGGACATAAACATATGCTTCAAATACCCATATGTGATTGTCTGATATATGAGTGCGGGAAATGGAATGATTCTCCAAATACCCATTTTTATTGGCTAATAAATGTGTTGTATGATAGTGAATGATTATCCAAATATGCACGAGGTTCTTGATATGGATTTCTAGGCCCAAAATGATGGAACTTGACTATGGTTCCACATAGTCGTGATGTTAAATTGAAATGAAATGGGTAATAAATGATCATGTGTTGTAATGATTTTTAAATTAAATATGTGTTATATTTCCAACTCCGGCATGGGATGAAGTAGGTATTGAGGGAGGATATGTCCATAAAAACCCGAAGATTTATGTGGTTAAATAAATAATAATTTAATATATTTAAACACTCTAATTTATTATTGTTATTTTATTCTTTATAAAACATTATACATTATTATTGACTGGTTATTTTTTCGACATCGTTGGTGGTGGCCTTCTAAGTTGAAATAATACCATACTCAAACTATATGATTAGTACCTAAATGGATCTATTTTATGTTCTACAAGATAATGTAAATTGACATTTGTTTGATAACTGATATGAGATAGAGCATGGATGAAGGAACCAGAATTTTTATCTGGATCTGATTGGGTTTTTATTGTATTTATTTGTTTTTATTCAGTTGACACATGATATGTATTTGACAGGTCATATCTAAAGCTTTAATTATTTATGTTGTATTCCTGTTTTGTTCATCATGTGATCATATTTGTTCAAGTTATTGTATTAATCATGTTGCTGGTTATTTTCAATTCCTTATTGTTTATTAATTTCTACTATTATGATCATTTGATAAAGAGTGTATAGTATCCCCATGATCAATATTTTACCCTTTCCAGTAGTCTGAAGCCTTTGGGATATGAGGAGGTTAGCCTGAGGTCACATGACTAACTGGCTCGAGAAACCAGTGTGTGACACCGAGGATGGTGCATTAAAAATCTGTATCACAGTAAGGTTTTTCCTTTTCTTTTGTATTACTATTTTTAAAAGTTATACATGAGATTAAGATGAGTCAGGACTTCATTAAGATCTCGTGCAAGTGAGTAGATAACCCATTTATGGCACTAAAATCTATGTACCCATGGTTGTATTGATGTTATCGATGTTTGATGTTATAGTTGAATTTTATTTTATCTTGAGTGGTGTAATTGTTGTTTTATGTAATTATTGTTTCTAAGATTTTACAATATTAGAATCATGTAATGGTATAGAATGATATTTGATTATGTATGCATCAGTATAGGGGCTCCAAGAATTTTTATGGCATGCATAATTTTTGGAAATCATAGGGAAAATGTTTTTGAGTTTGTTTTTTAAAATTAAACTGTGTATAATTTGGATTTAATGTTGTAAAATGATTAAAAAATGTGAATAATGGGCCTATAATGTGAAAATTTAACAATGATAAGGGTTTTACCCATTTTATCCATGAACAAGTTATAGTTTGGTTATGTGTAGTGTTAATGCCTTTGTTTTGGCCTTATGGTGGGGTTTGGGAGATGACTTGTTATGGATTTATGTGTAACTCTATAATTGTGATAATGTTGTCTTATGTTTCCTGAGATGTGTGTTTGAAAATATAAAAATAATCCTCCATGATGACACTTATTGAGATGATGATGGGATGATATGTCTAGAGATGATTCTCCATAAACGGAACCTAACGAACCAATATTTTTGGGTGAATAATCCAGGTAGAAGTTATGTGAGAACTTTATTTTCATTATGAAGTTCATGGAGAGAGACCCAAGGTGGGTTTTGATGATTATTTCTAACATGACATCGGAGTCTCAATTACAGCACCATTAGACAGTCACAAGAGAGGGAGGACATAAGGTAGCTGAGTTCTGGATTGAGTTTATCCAGTCTATACTTGAAAACATGGAGACTCCTATAGAGAATAGATTCAAATTTTATTTTTATATGTTATCTAGTTATGTAAATTGTTTTTGGGGAATCCAAACTCAGTATAGAAATATAGATAATATAGTGTGGAATTGATTTCAGGAAATGTTCATGGAGTATTTTCACCCTGAGATTCCCAGGATGGAGTGAGTGGTTGGTTTTGTAAAGTTGAATCTTGGGAGTATGTCTGTTAGGGTCTATGTTGGTCACATTATAAGATTGTAGATTTTTTTTCCTAACATTGGTTGGGGATAAGGATACTAGAACAAAGCTGTTTCATGATGGGAATAAAAGTGAAATTATATCCCAGGTGAATTTCATTTGGCTGAAAAAGTTTTAAGAAGAGTTAAATTATGCTCTAATTTATAAGGAGAACTGGAAGGATGTTTCTAATGGATGATAGATGGCTTCATTTGGGTGGTTAGAGGGTAATAATTTTGTTAAAAGGAAGAATTATTATGAGAATATTGTTGGGAAAATTTTCCATGGGGAAGGATCTATTACACATGACTTTACTCGAGTGATATGTCAAAAGTGTGGTTGGAAAAATAAATTTCACCGATAGTGCCCTTACCCACTGGTAGTATTTCAAGACTACGGTAGTATGGTACATCTATGTTGGTTCTATTGGAAACAGAGAAATATTGGTTGTGGTGGGGTGGCAAGAAAGAACCAATGTAGGGTAATGGGATCATCTACACCATATCTGATTTGTAATTGGAGTTTTTCTAGCCTTAGGAATCAAGGAATTAGACATATTACTTCTGTAAATTTGTACTCATATTACCAGGGAGTTTTTTCTCAAGGGATTTAGGTCACATCACATAGAAGATGGGAAGGATAGTTTCATGCTGTTTAGCCTAAACTTATTGTTGTTCTGAGTGGATACTCAAGAGGGGGGTGAATTGAGTTCCAATTAAAATTCTTATTAAAAACATTATGATTAAAATCCCCAAATTCAGAACAGCCCAATAAATTATAGAAGTGGAGATATAAGTGTATAATTATTCAACCAGATTATATAAGGTTGATTAGTCCTCAATAGAATCAATGTAAACACTAATTCAATTTTTGAAACAGGTTTACTAAACTAAGAACATATACAAAGTAACCAAAACTAACTATCAGAGTGAATGTAAAAACCGTTTTAGGTATTTAAAATATATAAACAGCAGATAAGATAAAAAAGAGTATATAAAGATTAGAGAAACAAGATAAATAGGAGGATCAGCCTCAAGATGAGAATTAATCCTCTCTACTTTGTGATCACCTTCCACCAAGAAGTTTATATAAAAACATGATACATAGCCTGTATTGGGGTTTATAATAGTTTTTAAAAACTGTATCGGTTATACAACCTCTACCACAGTTATTCATGGAAAAACAAGAAACCATTCCACACAAGTATTCATCCATAGTTATGTGTGGGAAAACAAGAAATGAATCCACACAAGGCATCTTCCACAATTATTCATGGGAAAATAAGTGTGAGAGTGTTTTGAGTATGGTTTTTCAGTATCCCCGAGTTAAATCACAGATGATAGTGTGTGTGTAACAAACAAACATTTCTTAGAAATTAAATATAGGGAACACAGTAGAGTAAGAGAAATTAGGATTGAGTTTAGAATGCTCTGTGTGTTTGAAGACCATCTATGATCTTCTTGGAGTTAAGGATATGAAGGTTTTGTTCTTCTCTGTAGGTTGTCTCCTAAAACAGAGTGCCGCAAAATCCCGGTACTAGATTCTTGGTGCTGTGATGTTCAACTTCTTGGTACAAGGGAGTTGACGAAGCATAGAAGGAATACCTTGAGAATTTTCATCAAAATAATCTCCATTAAGCTTTTTAGATTTTCAGTATATACATTAGAGTGTTTTTTTAGTCTTCTTCAGTATGTTTTTTCTTTTGCATCCTACTTGAATACTTCACTCCCATTCCTTCTATTATATATATATATATATATCCCTTCTTTTCCTTTGTCCTTTTTCTTTCATGTTTCAGGCCTGATAATAGGAGTATGTACATCACATGCAATCATTATCATACCTCGTATTGTCCACAATATTGTCTCCTGAAACATTTTTATTCAACATTAATTAATGTTAGTGTCATTAAAGTTAGCACAATATGACCGTTATGAATATATTATGAACATAGATAAAGTATAGAATATGTTATCAGTAGACTGGTTAACAATAGTCTATCAATCGGTAGAATCTTCAGCAACAAGCTTAATCAGCAGCAGACTTCCAACAGTAGGCATATCCAGCTGTAGGCTTCGCCTACGGTACGCTTGTCCAATAGTAGACTTCACTAATGGTAGACTTGTCACGCTGTATACTTTTCCAATGGTAGAGTATACTAACAGTAGACTTCACTAATGATAGAATTGTTTAACAGTATACTTGTCCAATAGTAGACTAGTCAACAGTCGACTTCACTAAAGGTAGACTTGTCCAGCGGTAGACTTTTTCAATGGTAGAATTCACCAACTATATAATTTACCAACTATAACCTTCAGTGGTGACCTTTTAAGAGTAGGCTCGCAATGGAATCCTTGTAACGGTAGCCTTGTAGTTGTGACCATATAATGGTAACCTTTGTAGCTGTGACCTTGTAACAATAGTGACCTATCACATTGAATTAGCATCTATATGCTTCGGTGACTAGTAACCTTCATCAGTGACCTTTGACTTAGAAAATATTATTTTGTAAACTAATTTTACTGAAGTCATGAGATTAAAATACATTGAAATAAATTTTCAAACAACTAAACCATTATATAATTAAACATGACTTGGGATTATCACAACCCAATTTGGGATTATCAAAACAGCGATTCCAACACTTCTGGAGAGAAAGGTTGGACCATTGAAAGTTAAAGGTAATATTCTTTTATCTTCTATTATTTCTATTTAATTATTTGATACTGATGCATCTTGTTATTTTATATATATACAAAAAGTGAATGGTTTAGCCCAGGTGGCAGAGTTTGCAAGATGGGTTATGATGATCAATACACTATTCCGAGTATAGTCGAGAGACATCTGCTTGTGCTTGGGGTGTTCTCCCAAGGATAGGGAGTAGCATTTTAGTTGCAATCTTTATATCCTTGATTTTTTGGCTTTGGCCAAATTGTGGGTATGTACTGGTTAGTGGTGTTCTGAGCCCATATATATTTTCACCACTGAGGAGTAACTTTATATCCCTTAAGGGAATAAATTATATTCACCATATTGAGTGGGATATTGGGGAAGTCCATACTGGTCTGGTAATCAATAACTCATTGAGCTCACTGCCCAGGTTTCTAGCCTATTTCATGATGAAGTTGGTGAAAATCCTTACATCCTTCCACCTATAGTGGATATGTTTCAAGATGTGCTTCTAGAATATTTATCAGGTATTCCACCAGAGAGATATGTGGAATTTATTATTTATTTCATGTTGTGTGATTAGCCAGTTTCTATAATACCATACAGAATATCCCCAACAGTGATTCAAGAGGTTAAGGATCAAATGGATGAGATGATGGATAAAGGGTTTAACTCTCTGTGTAAATCACCCTAATGTTCTCCAGTATTTTTTAATAAGATTTATGATGGTAAATTGTGATTATTTTTTTATTATCATATGTCAAACTGGATAACAATGGTGAATTGGTATCCTCTTCCATGCATCAAATACCTTTTCTATTAGTTGATAGGATCTTGTGATTTATGTAAGATCGACTTGAGATCAAGGTACCATTAGTTGAGTGTTAGGCCTTCTCATATACCCTGAAATGTTTTTAGAATCACGTGTGACCTTTTTTGAGTTCATAATGTTATCATTTGGGTTGACGAACTCTCTAGGAGAGTTCATTGACTTGATGAATAGAATATTCCACATGGACCTAGATCAATCTGTGGTAGTGTTTGCAGATGACAGGATGATGTACCCCAAGACTCATGACTATCATGTTCTTAATCATGAATTCATTATAATTAAACATTGATAGCTTCATATATACACTAATATATATATATATATATATATATATATATATATGTTTTAGTTTTGGATTCATGCGGTACATTTCAAGAGTCACATAATCTCAAAGGAAGAAGTTTTAGTGGACCAAAAGAAGGTGTACGTAGTTATTTCTTGGGTTCATACCAATAATGTTTTTGATATCTATAGTTTTTTGGGTTTAGCATGATATTATATGTGGTTCATCTAGAAAATTTCCCAATTGGAACAACCATTTTTGAGATTGATTAAGACGTGGGTTATTTTTGATTGTTCAAGAGCATGCGAGGATGATTTCCAAGAGATGATGAATAATTTGACTAATACAATGATCATGATACTACCTGAGCCATGTGAGGAGTATATGATGATTTTTTACACTTTTGGGATAATACTGGGAGAATTGTTGATGTAGGGAGATTGAGTCATGGCATATAGGTCATCATATTTTAGGTCAAATGAAAGGAACTATCATACACATGACCTCAAATTAACTAAATTAGTTTGTGCTTCGATGTTTTGATAGAATTTCCTATTGGGTGGAATGTTTATTATGTAAACGGATTATAATAAGATAATTTATATCATTTCCCAATGATATTTGAGTCTCTAGAATTGATGGTTGGGTGATTATATGTAGTAATTTTATTTTAAGGTAGAATATATGCCTAGGAAGAGGAAAACAATTTGATGTTATAAGAAGGAAAACTCAGGATCAGGTAGTTCTGAAGTCTCATTATGAGTGGAAGATGATGAAATTACTGGCTGAGATTCATGATGTGGCTTAGAAGGGTTAATAGTAGATGAATCTTATATTAAATTTATCAGATCCTATTGTTTTGAAAAGGATCATAAAGACACTGTATGTGGATCCGAAATTTTTTTCCTTAAGAGAAAGACTTGATGGTGGGGTGTCATCTTCGGATTGGACTATAGAGAAGGATGAGATCATATGTAACGCCCCGACCCCAGCTACCCAGAGTCGGTGCATCACTTTGTAACATTGGCATGATCACAAAAGATCATGTCTCGAAAGACCGATTAGTTTAGTATCCTTGGAAACACTAGATACATTCATAAACATTACATTACATCATAAAAATGAAAACTACAATAACATGGTCTCCCTAGTCCACACTCATATCCTCACTTACTATTCTTGCAAGTCAGTCATAATACACCTCTTCACATCCTGGGAAAAATAAAACATTGAAAGAGGTGAGCACAAATGCTCCGTAAGGATAACAATATAGCGAAAACTTTTATAAGAAAACATAAGCATTTAAGGCAATGTATAACTAAAACAAAAGCCTTATTGAACTTGAACTTCAACGTAATATGGCAAAAGTAAAATAAAATAATGCCATTACTTACTCACATGGATATTCTACTAGACGAATAATCACATGAAATATCAATAACCACTTTCATAATGGGGGAATGTATAATTCCAGACATTTTGAAACATTTTGTCAAGGCCTCGTCCAAGACGTCTAAAATGATTAAGGCCTCGGCCAAAACCATAAATCAAATTGGGAAAGGGCCTCGGCCAATTCCACGTCTAGTTTTCTCATGAGACATACCGATGCATCGAGGAGCTATAGCGGGCTCCACCCGTCACATATTAAGTCCAATACATTCCTCATATGAATAGGTTTAAACATAACATAAATATTCATATTAAAACTACCATACAAAATGTCAACAATTTCTCCATAAACTATGGATGGTATAAAAATAACACATCCACAGTCAAATATTTCACAAAATGTTCAATGGATGTTTTGTATCATAAATCAATTTCAATTAATCTTAAAACCCATCAAAAGATGTTGACATAGATGAAATCAAAGCTATTTGAGTGAAATATCTCTCCTTTTTGAAATAATTTAAAAGTCCCATAATTATAAAATAATACATTTACTTTGAAAATATTCTTATAAGCTTGTTAGGGAAGCTTCGACGAAGTTATAATGGCGGAAAATAGCCGCACCCGCCGTATAAGTAAAAAAAACATTCTTACCTTAAGTTTGTCAAAAAGGTAAAAAAAGTACATTTTTTGGAAAACGACGGTAAGATTCCTTTCAAAAAAGTATAAGGGTATAAATGACTTTAAACCATTTTCCATTTAATAGAAAAAAATTTTGAAAGACATTTTTAAGAATCATGGATGTGGATGATAACGAGGTCCCAGTAGATAATTATGTATAAACAACCTTGGATAATGAAGAGGTTGTAAAGTAAACCCTTACCTTGTACTTTTCCTTGGTTGGGGTAGGTTAACCTCCTGTATAATGGTGAAATAATTGTTATTAAATTATACAAGAATCATATACATTCATATGATATCATATATGATCTTCTAACATTTCTTTGTTAACAATATCTTAGATTTATCGTTGTTTCGGGTGTTAACTTACTCGTTTTCTTTTATATGTTTTGTTACGTAAGTCGTGTTTTTCATGGATAGGTTGTATCTTATTCATATCCAGAATGATATCATGTCCTTAAATTTTTTTTTTAAATCATAAAATGATAATTATACTTGAATGGATACGACGGAGAATGAATCTCATCGCGTTCGTGGAGACGGTAGTCCGTACGTACGCACGAGTGACAATATCATTATTTTGATATTAAATTAATATATAATTGGATAGTATATCATATATACAGAATCATTATCATGTTATATTTGTTATTTACATGAATTACATATCATTATTATAACCATCTAAATAATAATATATTGAATAACAATTAAACCACGATGTGGAGACGGTAAGCCGTACGTACGCACGTATGGTGACATGTCATTCAAATGATGGGTAGAATACTGAATATGGTTGTTACATATTTATAATAACATCATAGTATATAGAAGATACTGGAGTTATAATTTTAGAATTGAAATAATAAATAAATAGGGAGTGGAAGAAGAAAAAAACTTGGAAGAGGGTGATGAAAATGTTACCTCTTCTTCGGGTTCTTCCTTTTGATTTGATCAAAAGGACTCCATAGGATGGCTTTCTGACTAAAGTAAAGATTCTAGGATGAAGGTAGAGAAGTTGGGAGAGTATTTGGGAAGAGGTTGGCCGAACCAAAAGGCTTTATAGTGTGAATAAGGTGGTAGAGGTGGGGGCCTTTTATAAGAGGAGAGGAGGGGCTCTTTTGGAAAGATTGAAATGTTACATTATTATACAATGCTTTTCGGATTCTAAAGGTCCCAAACTTATAAAATTAGTAGATAAGGTGATAAGGGTTCTAAATCTCCTCATCCAATAGGCTTTGGACAAGTTTATTCCTTGGATTTTGCATTATCTTCTCATTTTATTTAAATCGTTAAATAATGAGGTCATCGCTGCATCATCATGATGTCATAAATAATTTAATTAATTTAATGTCTAAAAATTCTAAAAAAATACTATGATGTAAGAAATATTTTTATCTTTCCAATGACTATTTATAGTAAAAAATATGACTTGTAGAACCCCATATAAAAATTGTTTTAGTAAAACATTTCATGTTTGTGTCATTTTTTACTTTAACATTAAATAAAAGGTATTTATGTCATTTTCCAACTAAAGTGGCTCCATGGGGTCCCCAAGTTGACCCATGGGTTGTCTTGGTCGGCCATGACTCATCCAATAGGAGTAGGACAAGTGTCATGGTCATCTCATATTATTAAAACATTATTTGTACCTTAAACTACACTAATTACCTCTAATCGCGATTAAGAACATAAAAGTTACTATTCACAAAAAAATTATTTTAATCTCATTGAACCACATTTTACTTCTTAATGACAACCATGTATGTCGGATTTTTGAAAATCAAATCACAGAAGTGGTAATATTTCATTTAAACGAAAAATCAGTTATTTAACTACCACTTAGGCTAATTTCAATATTCCGAATCCAAAAATGAAGTCCATTTTGAAATATAAAATATCTATAATTTTAAAAAGTGGTTATTATTATTCATAATGTCTACATTGATTAGTCATGGTGTTTTAGAACTCGAAGTTGCGTACAATGCAAGCTATTACATTATTGAATGAGAAGCGTATCGTGGAAGTTCGGGGTGTTACATTCTCCCATCCTTCAATAAATTGCGTCCTCGCAATTTGAAATTTTTCTTTGAAAAAAAAAGGTTGAAAAGAGAAAATACCTTTGAGGAAAACCCACATCAGAAATAAGGTTAATAAATATATAACATTAAAAGAATGAAAGATAAGTACAAAGGTCACCCGATATAGCCCATTCTAGGATTCTATGAAAATATGGATATGGAGGAGAAACAAACCATCAAGGTCTGATGGAGAGTTATAGAAAACCGGATTAGGAGAAAGTTTAACCACAAGAAAATCACAAACTTGTGATTGGTTAAACGGTCATTGAATCCCCAGTTGGAAAAGTTAACCGACAACATTTTTGTTTTAATTTACCTTTTATAATGTTGAGGAATTTATTTAGGAGATTTACTAAGAACGTAAGGGAATATACATACTTGTTATGTATACTTTCATTCGTTAATAAATTTTTACCAGAAACCCAACTTTTACTCCAAATGGAAACGGAACTCAAAAATATTCTATTTATCCTAATTGTATAAGGCTCCAAATGTTAACACATACCATTTAGATTAGTAAAACTATTTTGTAATAACCAGGGACTTCCTCTAGGCTAGTGGTAGGAAATAAAGGCTTGTCGCACTATGGTTGTGGGTTTGATTCCTGCAGCTTTGTCCGACGCGACAGGTTATTCCCCACCCTGCAGGTTGTCCTTTTCCTAAAACTATAGTATCATAATATTCCAAAAATAATCTTCATAAATTTTTTAACCTTAAACAATACTATCCAAAGATCAACTTAATCCACTCCAACCATTATAGTTATCCAAAATACCTCTGTCCAGACTTCCTCTAAAAGTTCTCTTAATTCCAAAATCAATTTATCAGATTCCCCAAACAAAGTAAAGTTTCTCTTATTGTCACATACTAAAAATATAATTACCTTCATCATATTAAAACCTTACTTAAATCAACAAGTACTGCAGTACAATCCTTATATATATATATATATCACATTATTCTAATAACCAAAATATAATCCATGAGTCCAAAAGCACCAATACATTAGTTATTCTGCTTCAACTGTAGTAACAGCATAAGATTGTCCTTGATCCCTTGGCCTTTTCTGAGGTAAGTTTCCCTGAAGCTTAGGACATTCATTTGCATAATGGCCCATTTCTCTATAATTATAGCATTCAACTTTGATAGCCTCTTTCTTTCCCTTGCAATCACGAGCCTGGTGACCCTTTTCTCCACATTTATAACAAACTCCCATTCCTTTTAGACAAGTACCAGGGTGATTCTTCCCACAATTATCACATAATGGAAAATCCTTCTTTCCCTTTTTCCCTTTATCTGTCTCTTCTTCCACCGTTCTCTTCTTCTCTTGCTTTACTTTTTTGTCATAAGACTTAGAGAATTCCTTTTCTGTCTTGATAGCACACGAGACAGTATCTTCGTATGATGAGAAGGATTGTGATACTAAAGATCGACGAATAAATGGTTTTAACCCATCAAAGAAACGACCAGTCTTACTTCTTGGGTTACGTATGTAATCTGCAGCATACCTTGCTAACCTTGTAAAGTTAGCCTCATACTTTGCTACATTCTCATCCTCCTTCTGCCTCGGACTCAGAAATTGCCTTCCCATATCCGCTCGATGGTCTCGAGGTAAGTATTTTTCTAAGAACAGCTCTTTGAACTCCTGCCATTCCATGTTAGTTAATTCATCATCTTCTTTTGTGTTTTTAATTAGTGACCACCATTGATTGGCATCTCCAGTGAGGCGGTAAACTGCCATGACAACATTCTCCCTTTCACTACTCCCCAAGGCATGGAATATTTTCTCTAAGAAATTTATCCATTGCTCAGCTACTATAGGATTTGTACTCCCATTGAAGGTTGGTGGTTGTTTCCTCATGAAACGGTCTAGCATTGATCCTCCATGTTGCGGATCAGAGTGCTCTATACGAGTAAGGTTGTTATTAATAACCTGCGTGAGTTGTCCCAGTACGGTGAGAAGCTGATCAGCACCAGTTGTATCACTAGCTCCACCATAATTATCTTGAGCAGGAGGGAATCCCTACACGGAGTGCGTGCATTGATACGGTTTCCATTCCTTCCACTAGGCGCCATTTCTAAACAATGGCATAAACTATATTAGTTTATAAATCAAAATACATAATTCCATACTTGTAAGATACTTAACATAAATTGAACTATTTATGGATATAATCCATAAAAATGTTTTCTTTGAGGAAGTATATACTCATAACCCTTCATAGTGGATTATAAAGAAAATGAGAATTATCCAAATCATATCCCCCGAGAGTGTCATAACCAAGAGTGCAGCAAGGCCCGTTGTCGTGCACCAGTTCCCGTTCGAGTCTAGCTCAAAGCGGTGTTTTCAGGTTTTACCCCTAGGTACATCTATGCCAGAGCCGCCTCTACCTGCTCGTATCCAGACATGGATGTATTTCTCGGAAAACTCATAACATCTCTATAATACCAAAATTCTAGGAAGTTATTCTATACTAATCCTCAAAGTCTATCTTTGGGCTATGTTCTCTAATCAGAGTTTATCTACATCTAGCTTCCAAGGTTAGTACTAAACTGTCTCTGATACCAACTGTAATGCCCCGACCCCAGCTACCCAGAGTCGGTGCATCACTTCGTAACATTGGCATGATCACAAAAGATCAAGTCTCGAAAGACCGATTAGTTTAGTAGACTTGGAAACACTAGATACATTCATAAAAATTACATTACATCATAAAAATGAAAACTACAATAACATGGTCTCCCTAGTCCACACTCATATCCTCACTGAATATTCTTGCAAGTCAGTCATAATACACCTATTTACATCCTGGGAAAAATAAAACATTCAAAGGGGTGAGGTCAAATGCTCCGTAATGATAACAATATAGCAGAAACTTTTATAAGAAAACAAAAGCATTAAAGGCAATGTATAACTAAAACAAAAGCCTTATTGACCTTGAACTTCAGCATAATATGGCAAAAGTAAAATAAACTAATGCCATTACTTACTCACATGGATATTCTACAAGACGAATAATCACATGAAATATCAATAACCACTTTCATAATGAGGGAATGTATAATGCCAGACATTCTGAAACATTTTGTCAAGGCCTCGGTCAAGACGTCTAAAATGATTAAGGCCTCGGCCAAAACAATAATTCAAATTGGGAAAGGGCCTCGACAAATTCCACGTCTAGTTGTCTCATGAGACCTACCGATGCATCGAGGAGCTATAGCGGGCTCCACCCGTCACATATTAAGTCAAAAACATTCCTCATATGAACAGGTTTAAACATAACATAAATATTCGTATTAAAACTAGCATATGAAATGTCAAAAATTTCTCCATAAACTATGGATGGTATAAAAATAACACATCCACAGTCAAATTTTTCACAAAATTTTCAATGGATGTTTTGTATCATAAATCAATTTCAATTAAACTTAAAACCCATCAAAGGATGTTGACATGGATGAAATCAAAGCTATTTGAGAGAAATATCTCTCCTTTTTGAAATCATTTAAAAGTCCCATAATTATAAAATAATACATTTACTTTGAAAATATTCTTATAAGCTTGTTAGGGAAGCTTCGACGAAGTTATAATTGCGGAAAATAACCGCACCCGCTGTATAAGTAAAAAAACATTCTTACCTTAAATTTGTCAAAAAGGTCAAAAAGAACACTGTTTGGAAAACGACGGTAAGATTACTTTCAAAGACGTATAAGGGTATAAATGACTTTAACCCATTTTCAATTTAATAGTAAAAATGTTTTGAAAGACATTTTTATGAAACATGGACGTGGATGATAACGAGGTCCCAGTAGATAATTATGTATAAACAACCTTGGATAATGAAGAGGTTGTGAAGTAAACCCTTACCTTGTACTTTTCCTTGGTTGGGGTAGGTTAACCTCCTGTATAATGGTGAAATAATTGTTATTAAATTATACAAGAATCATATACATTCATATGATATCATATATGATCTTTTAACATTGCTTTGTTAATAATATCTTAGATTTATCGTTGTTTCGGGGGTTAACTTACTCGTTTTCTTTTATATGTTTTGTTACGTAAGTCGTGTTTTTCACGGATAGGTTGTATCTTATTCATATTCAGAATTATATCATGTCCTTAAACATTATTTTTAAATCATCAAATGATAATTATACTTGAATGGATACGACGGAGAATGAATCTCATCGCGTTCGTGGAGACGGTAGTCCGTACGTACGCACGAGCGACAATATCATTATTTTGATATTAAAATAATATATAATTGGATAGTATATCATATATAAACAATCATTATCATGTTATAATTATTATTTACATTAATTACATATCATTATTATACCTATCTGAATAATAATATATTGAATAACAATTACACCACGATGTGGAGACGGTAAGCCGTACATACGCACGTATGGTGACATGTCATTCAAATGATTGGTAGAATACTGAATATGGTTGTTCCATATTTATAATAACATCATAGTATATAGAAGATACTGGAGTTATAATTTTAGAATTGAAATAATAAACAAAGAGGGAGTGGAAGAAGAAAGAAACTTGAAAGAGGGTGATGAAAATGTTACCTCTTCTTCGGGTTCTTCCTTTTGATTTGATCAAAAGGACTCCTTAGGATGGCTTTCTGACTAAAGTAAAGCTTCTAAGATGAAGGGAGAGAAGTTGGGAGAGTATTTGGGCAGAGGTTGGCCGAACCAAAAGGCTTGAAAGTGTGAATAAGGTGGTAGAGGTGGGGGCCTTTTATAAGAGGAGAGGAGGGGCTCTTTTGGAAAGATTGAAATGTTACATTATTATACAATGCTTTTCGGATTATAAAGGTCCCAAACTTATAAAATTCGTGTCTATGGTGATAAGGGTTCGAAATATCCTCATCCAATAGGCTTTGGACAAGTGTAAGCCTTGGATTTTGCATTATCTTCTCATTTTATTTAAATCGTTAAATAATGAGGTCATCACTGCATCATCATGATGTCATAAATAATTTAATTTATTTAATGTCTAAAAATTATAAAAAAATACTATGATGTAGGAAATCTTTTTATCATTCCAATGACTATTTATAGTCAAAAATATGACTTGTAGAACCCCATATAAAAATTGTTTTAGTAAAACATTTCATGTTTGTGTCATTTTTAACTTTAACATTAAATAAAAGGTATTTATGTCATTTTCCAACTAATGTGGCTCCATGGGGTCCCCAAGTTTACCAATGGGTTGTCTTGGTCGTCCATGACTCATCCAATAGGAGTAGGACAAGTTTCATGGTCATCTCATATTATTAAAACATTATTTGTACCTTAAACTACACTAATTACCTCTAATCGCGATTAAGAACTTAAAAGATACTATTCACCAAAAAATTATTTTAATCTCATTGAACCACATTTTACTTCTTAATGACAACCATGTATGTTGGATTTTTGAAAATCAAATCACAGAAGTGGTAATATTTCATTTAAACGAAAAATCTGTTATTTAACTACCACTTAGTGGTTTCACTATTCATCAAAAATTGATGTTTTTCAGAACAAGGCCAAAATTTCACCCTAAGCTATAATTGATATTCCGAATTCAAAAATGATGTCTATTTTACAAAATTCCAAACATATAAGTTGCATTAATTAATTTTATAATTAATTCCTGCTGTTACGACAAATAGCGTGTTTTTAAGAAACAATTTATATCCAAAGATTGGCAATTGTTTTTGTCCACTTTCAATGTTTAATTAATTCTAATGACCACCATTGGATAAAATGGTAAAAATATATTCTAATTATACCTTAAAACCACTAAATAGTATAATTTATCACAATAAATTATTTTTATTAAAAATTTGTTTTAAGTATTTTTCACTATTCATAAAAAATTAGAAGTTCTCAGAAAAATACCAAAAATTCAACATAGGCTAATTTCGATATTCCAAATCCAAAAATGAAGTCCATTTTGAAATATAAAATATCTATAATTTTAAAAAGGGGTTATTACTATTCATAATGGCTACTTTGATTAGTCGCGGTGTTTTAGAACTCAAAGTTGCGTACAATGCAAGCTATTGCATTATTGAATGAGAAGCGTATCGTGGAAGCTCGGGGTGTTACATCATATATATTAGTAATTGGGTTGTTGTGTTTCTATGTATGTGGGAGGAGATGTTTCATGAATCCCATGCATCAAAGTGGGTAGAATATCTAGGTTTTATGAGAATATACCATGACCTACATCAAAAATATAGGTGGATCAACATGAAAAGAGTTATCACATTGTTCGTGACATGATGATACTTCTCAATAGGTGAAGGTATCGTATCAACAACTTGGTGGTTTAACAATGTTGTTTCCCATTATCTAATAGAAGTGGGAAAATTTTACCAGGGGCATTTTTTCATTCTCCTAAGGAAAGAAGAAGAATTAAACTATTCAGTTGGTTTGGACTAACTCTTGAATGTTGAAAATTTATTACATAAAAGGAAAACATTCCATGTAAATGAATTGGGAGACATGTACATTCACGAGGTAGTTCATTTTCAAGGGGTCCCATGGAGTATTGTTTTAGATCATGACTCTCGCTTTACATCGCAGCTCTGGTAGGGATTACTGATTGTGTTTGGTACAAATTTTCTTACATAGTTTGGATTTCCACCCACTAACAGATGGGATGTTAAAGCATAAAATACATGTTTTGGAAGATATGATATGTGTGTGTATTATTGAATTTGGTGGGTCTTGGGAGAATCACATAGCACTCATTGAGTTCTCATATAATAATATTTATCAAGAGATTATTCAGATCAAACCACATAATACAATTTTTATAGGTCATGTAGATCACCTCTCTATTGAATGGAGGAAGGTGAGTCAAAGCTATTGGGACATAGTCTAATACAGAATACATCATCACAGGGTTTGTTAATTCAGAAGTGCATGGATATGGATCATAGTATAGAAAGTTCATATAATGATAGACGTCAATGAACCATAGATTTTATAAAGGGTAATAATGTTTTCCTTCAGGTGTAACATAGATTGTGTCACCATGTGATTTAGAGATAGGTAAATTTGGAACTCAATATTGTAATATTCTTTGAGGTTGTGTAGAGAATTTCACTCATGGTGTACTGATTGGGTATTGCATATAGGTATAGCTCTATGCAAGATGTTTTTCATTTTCCCATATTTTACAATATCACATGACCCTTCTCATGAGATTGATGTGGTCGATTTTGAACTCGAGACCGATGTGTTCTTTGAGGGTAATCTGATATGTTTTTCAGATCATAGTGGGAAGGTGTTTCGAGGAATGAATGTTCTAGTTTTTTGAGTTTTATGGAAACATGTACGTGTTCAAGGGGGGGACATGGGAGATAGAAATAGATATCTAGATTTAGTGTCTTGATATTTTTTCAACATAATACTAGTGATTCATGGGAGTATATCATGAGGAAGAGATATTATTATTATGGGAGATTATAATATCCCAACCTATTATAAGGTGGCATTGGTATTTTTTACCTATACTATATTGTTCTTTTTTTAGAATATCTTATTTGAGTTTTATCTCAGGTGTGTTTGGGTAAAATTTGGATGTTTTTTGGGGTTTTGGACAACACATGGTTGCCAAAAAATTTCCCCTAACTGAATGCCATATCCTAGAAAATCATGAATTCCTAGTAATAGAGTGATATCAAGGATGGTTTATGGTTTTTCCAACCATTCCCCCTATTAGGACTAATAGATCACCCCATAAGAGAGGCACATAGTTAGGGTGAACTTTTTGGGAAACTGTGTTCCCTTTCCTAGGAAACCTTTTATGTAGGGTTAATTATTATAAAAATTTGTTTTATAATTACCAAACCACCCAAACATATCTCTAATTACACCAAACATGATGCTAATCTTTATATCTTGTTTTTTAGGATTCTGGATTGATTTTAGGGGACTCTAAACTCCAATCTTGGTGATTCAGGGGGTGTAATAAAAAATCTACACCTCACCCATCAAGATATACTCATCCATATTAGGTTTATCTCTCCCCTAAATACAAATATCATATTTTGAAGGGATTTTTCACTCCATTAGTGATGCATCAGGATCTAGTTATTGATTGATATTAATCCATTAAACAGTGAATATAGTTTTTGGATCTAGATCTTGTTTTTCATCATGGTCTTTTTTGTTCCACTGCAATTCAAAAATTCCAGTGATGGGGATTCAACTTCAAATATGATTTAGGTGGTATAAATTTAAAATGCCATAGTATTAGATTAATTACACGTATGTAATTATGAAATTTATATTTCCATGTTTGGGAAATTTCAATATGAATTTAATTGGTTTAATTCAGATTCCATGTGAGCATGAATTGGGATAAAATGGGGAAATTGGAATTGGTGGAATTAGGTTAATTATTTTTTTAACTAAGTAATAGAATATAGTCATTATGGAATTTATGTGATATTTAGATAGAGAAATAGTTTAATTATTATGATAATGAATAATTTGACAATGAGAATTTTGAGATGCTTGACTTATCCTAATGGGATATTTGTTTATATTAATTAAATATTGAAAAATAATTTAATGGGGAATTGTTAATATTATTCCATTTGATTAAAATACAAAACCACAGTATTTTTATAATTGAAATTGTATCCATTATCTGAAATTTCATAATAGGGATAAAATTGATTAACCTTGTTGAATGGGACATATGTGATATATGTGTGATTGATTGTAATATGAGTGTGGGACACAAGATAATGTTCCAAATATCCATATACTATTGAGAGATATTTGAGTGTAGGACATGTAATGAATATCAAAATACCCATATGTGATTGAATGAGAAATGGTTTGTGAGATAGGGAATGATTCTTCAAATAATAATGGCGTTATAGACAAGGAATTTTAGTCCCAAATTATTGGCATTGGACTATGGTTCAAAGAAGATATGATATTATATTTAAATTAAATTCAAATGAATTCCCATGGGTTGTAATTATTTTCTAATTAAAATTTTGTAATGGATCAAACCTCGGCACATGCCAAACTAGGTATTAAGGGATCACATGTCCTCAAGAACACATGGGTTTAAGTGGTTAAAGAATGAATAGTTGAATATATTTAAACATCCTAATATATTAACAATATTTTATTATTTATACAACTAAACCTACTATTATTTATTGGTTATTTTTTAATGCCATTACTGGTAGAATACTGATTTATACTCTTGCCCTCATCAGGATTCCCAATCAGTACCTGAATAGTCTTCATGTTTGTAAGACTGTAGAAGAGAAATGGCCCCAATATAGATAGATCATATGGGATGGAACATGGGTGATGGAAAAATAATCTGTATTGGGACCCACATTGAACATTTCAGTGTCTTTATTTTGGGTTTTTTTATTTTACGCTTGGATCTTATATTACATGTAATATATACTACTTAATTTTTGATATTTTATACTCATTTTGATCACTATTTGACCATATTAATTCAGTATATTGTATTATTCCGGTTTTTGGTTATTTCTTATTGGTTATTTTTAATTTATTTCCACAATTGTTCTACTTTGATACTGATTCTATAGTCTCACTATCATCAATAGTGGACCCTTACTACTGGTTGGAAGCCTCTATAATATTGGGAGGCATGTATGAGGTTATCTGACTAACATTATTTGGGAACTAGTGTGTGGTAACTCAGTTGATATTTCACATATAATGTGGAAAATTGTTTATTATGTACCACTGTGCTAGTTTTTCAATACGTGAATGATGAGATAAAAAATCCTATTGCATTCATGAAACCTCATTCTATTCGTATATAGAAATGTGATGGAATTATTTTGGAAATTATTAACTTATTTCCATAGAATTTTATAATGAATAATCCAATATGATTTGTTCTTGACCACATAACTAAATATTAAACTATTCTCACTATAAGATAATATTTACCTCTTCATAGCCTAAAAAATATTAATAATTTTTTAATACTTTATGGTGATGTAATTTTAATTATGATAGATCATGGTCTATTATTTCAATCAAAATATGGAAAATTATTCAAAAGGCTCTTTATATAGAGATTATTTTGAGCACTGTATATAATCCATAAATTGATAAATAGTTAGAATAAACTATTAAATAATTATAATACATGTTATGGTTATGATCATGTGACTTTCAAGTTATGCAATATATGTATTTACCTTCAGAAGAGTTTTACTATAATAATTTTTTCCATTAAATTATTCAAATGCTTCCATATGTAAAATTATATGGAAGGAGATGTCATACTCAAACATGTTTGGATGAAGTGGGATAAATGAAGATTTTTGGCCTAGAACTTGTTTAGGGTAAAATGATGAAGGTGAAGATGATTCATACCTATATTAAATAAGGTCAAATAAGAAAAACGATATATGTTAATAATAGAATGAAATATTTATAATTTCAAGGGGTAATCGCATTTTCAGCTAATATTTTCCATGGAAGGGTGTTATAAGGATTGTCATGAAAGGAAAAGTGACCCCAAGGTACCTCATACATTTGAAATCTTTAAAATTATTTCAACATATATCTTAAATTTTTTAAATTTCACTAATCCTATTTACTGTTCTTAGAGTGTTCTATATATCATTGTTAAGGATGCATATCTCATCCCCAAAGCATTTTCCATGCTCTAAAAAAGTACAATTTCATCCTCATCTATCTTACTGTGAAAAATCTATCAATATTCTTAACACTAGAGAGATAGTGCTCCAAAATTGAATGGGATGACTAGTAAGGGTAATTTGGAGAAATCATAAAATAGAGGAAGTAAGAATATAACATTAGGATGTTATTAAGAAGAAGAACCCTCATTTTTTACACAGTAATTCCCATAAAAATTTCGAGAAATTTTTTTCATAGAGGGAATAATGTAACACTCAAGCTTCAATTATAATAAGAGAACAATTTAACTTCATGAATATAATTTTAAATTCTAATTTCAATATTTCATGGAACAAAAAATCTAATTGAATAGGTTGGAAATCGATTTTATCCTTATTATGTCAAAAATAAGCATTGGATGATATTTTTTAATTTTTCCATTAGAAATAATCATTTATGAATAATTGAAAATTTAGTATTTAAGTGATCCATATTATATAATAGTGTGTTATAATATGAATAAATAACAATTTTTTACTAACAATTTGATATAATTAAAGAAAATATCATTTTTTGGTAAAGGAAATATTTTTTAGAAAACAGTTTTTGCATGCTTATTATTTTCTTTTTTAATTAACTAAAATAATAATTTATAATAATTTATTTAAATGCAATGTAAATATTTCATATCATAATATTTGAATTTAAATTCTTATAATGATGAATATTATTCATAGAGTTTATGTAATACTGTATTATGGTTAAAAATGCATTTTCATGAAGAGACTCTTTCATCCAATTTTTTCGGATTAATCATAAAATAATCTCTACGAGTTATACGAAGGAAATTTCAAAAAAAATCCATATTTTTAATCATTATTTTGTTTTTTTTAATTCCAGGTTAATTTTATGTCATTATATATTGTAAAAAAAATCTAAATTTGTTACCCCAATTAATGATAAATGGACTAAAGGGTTGAAAATAAAGGGATAAGGCTATAACCTAAAAAAAATTCATAAAATTAATTAGCTGTTGTCATTTATAACATAAGGATTAAATATTCAAATATAAGTCTTTTGGGAGACTGTTTGACTATGTAATATATTAATATATTTTAATTCTTTGAAAAAACATAAGTTGATCATATCCCATACATATAAAAGGGAACCTACACTTCTATCTTATTCACACCAAATGATCCATTTATATTGAAAAAACCCTAGAAAAATATATCCCTAATATACATATATCTATTATAAAGGTTAATTTATTCTAAAAATATCAATATTAGGGTCTTTAAGATGAGATTTAAAGGATAGCTTTTAATGAAGAGGTAATCGTCCAGACAAAACACTCATTTCTATTCCACTTCTACCACCATAAATATTTGAATTACCATTTTAATTTTAAAAAATACTTATATTTCACATATATATAGATATAATATTGTTTATGTAATATATTTATCCATCTCAATATCCATCAAATGTGATATAAAACCTTCACTCATGTGTTTGGGGGGCTACCACTCCATGAACTGATGTAATTTGTTTTCTATCCCCACCTCACATGAATGGCCATAATTATCGAAAAAATTAATATATATATATATATATATGATATTTATTAAATAATCAATATTGAATAATTGTATTATATCATATTATTCTTTACCCTTCAAATTGATAAAAATTATAACATATATCATGTGTATATGTGGACTACCACATCAAAGAAGCGATACGATTCGGTTTTCATTCCAACCATTCATGGATTGTTATAAATATTTATAGTAAATATTTATTTTTTTATAATATAAATAAATTATTTAATATTAAATATCCATGACCATGAAATAGGGAAAATAAATTTTGAATCAAAACAAACATGAAAAATGAACTAGTTAACACCCAAAACAATGATAATAATAAAATATTCTTAAAAAATGGGTGATAGGATTTTATATCATGATAATATATATTAATATAGGAATAAATATGGTTATGGTATGTATTTAAAATAAATGTGATTTTATTATAGTAGAGATTAAATAAAATTTATCTAAGTAGAATTTGAGGTAGTGGATTTTGTTTCGTTTTTCACTACATTAAAACATATTTGGCATTAATAATTTATTTTCATTTATATAGTTTATATAATTAAAATATTTTATTTAACATAAATATATAATTTTAATTGGTATTTAATAATTCAATTAATTTTAAATCATTCAAGGGGTTAAAATTTATAATTTACCAAAGTTGGAAGAGTTCATTTTTCAATAACATTTTTTAGGGACTGAAAAAATATTTTTTGATGGAATATTAAAATTTATATTTCATTAACACCATATACATTGATATCCTATATATATTTAATTATTTTCTATGTATTCATTTAACATTTATTCTCTCTTTCTCTTGAATAATGAACAATAAATGTTTAAAATAAAATTTGATCTTATTTCCATATTTTGACGTGGTATATTTTTCTTCAATGTCCATATTTTTCAAAAATTGTTTTAAAAAATTGTTTTTATTTAATAAAGATAATTATTTAAGTAAATTTTATGTTATCCATGGATTTTTAAACTTTTTTGATGTAATCATTATTTAGTTTTTAAAAAGGGTTATTTTTTACATTTAAATAAAATTCAAACTGAATGATTAATTTTAACACATACTGAATTAATGGACTTTCCAACAATAATAACAATTTCTCATATTTATATCATTCTAAAAATATTGAATTATTTAATAAAGAAAACTAATTAATTAAATTTTAATTTAAAATTTTCAAATTAATTTTCATATATTCACTAGAAGACTATATATTATTACAATGTCTATTTTCTCAGATTAATTGATGGTAATATTTCTTCTCGTAATTTATTTTGTGGTAAATAATTTTATTGAGAGAAATTTACTTTATTATTATCATATTTCATTGGAAATTATATTTCTCTTTCATATATGTTTTATTTGTGTCATGAATATGGTTATTTCAAATATGGGGTACTATTTCAACATATGGTGTTTTACTATAACATTTATTATATTGTTTGGAGAAATATTTCAATGTTATATTCTTTACTCAGTATTAATATTTTTTATAAGAATTATTTGTTAAAAATTTAATTGATCATTTAATATATGAGTAATTAATTAGACTTGTAGGAAGGAATGGTGCATTATTATTGATATCCCTTCAATCGAGTGACATGTCTCATGATAAAAATTAGTTGGATAGACGTATTGAATGGGTTTTGGTGTATACCTACCCATATTTAGAAATATCTTTTCCCAATGAAATGATAAAGGTTTAAGAAATTATAAATATTATTTTCTTATAATTAATTATTATTATCCTTTATATTATTTCATTATTATTATACGTGGATGAGTTGCATGCTCAACTTATTGATAAAATGACTTATGTTTTTATTTATTTACATTTCAAAATTGATAATTCACTATTTACTCATGATAACATTCATTTTAATGAAACCATAATAATTCATCATGCTCACCCTTATTTATAAGTTACCTATGATATGAAAAAGTAATTTATGAATGAGGTTCAAGAATGTAAGATATTAAATTTTACAATTTTTTATATTTTATTTCCACTGTAAAATGAGAAGCATGTGTATATATAGTTCATTAACACTATTAAACTGATCAATATTAGGTGATGTGAGCCCTTGTATCTTATGAAAGTAGAATAAATTAGACACCAAATTTGGGTTGCTAGAGTTGGATTTTTAACATAAACAAATTGTTTGTAAAATATCTGCAAAATTTATCATTAACATCACCAAAAGTGTCACCCTTCATATATATATATCATACCTAAAACCATTCATTATTTCTTATAGAAAAGAAATATATTAAATAGGGAGTTCCCTTGATTAATAACCATATACATAAGAGATATAAATATGATATCCTAAGTGAGAATGTGATAATCATAATGGTATGAAAACTTCATAATAACTAACGATAATTCAACCCAACCAGTCAATGAAAATTGATCATAAATACTGGAATAAGACTTTTCTAAAATAATAAACATAAGTCAGAAGTTATTGAAAAAATCATTATTCAATCATGATCTATGATAATGTATGACATGAAAAAGAAATATGTTTTTGGAATAAACATAACCAATTATAATCCCTTCCTTAGTCTATTTTCACTCACAAGAATATTGTTGTGGACAAAGTACCATAACAGAAATTCATACATGGTCATTTCCATTATTCTCTAAGGAGTAAAATCCATTTATATAACTCTATAATATATTACAGGTTTATTAAATCCATTGTATATTAGTACATAAAAAATCTTTCATTATTATGAAATTAATTAGATGGGATATAAAGATCCCACCTGTCAACATGATCTTTAATAATGTCACCCATTGTATAACCATAATCCAAACATATAAGTGTCATAAAATCATAATATTTTTTTCATTTCATCATTGATAAATCATGTAAAAAATTTGTAGGACCTCGAGACACCCTAAGAGGGGAGGGTTAAATCACGGTGATAACTTTTTCTTTTAATGTGATGGATCTTATTCTCACATTGGTAGGAACTTGTTAAACTTGTATAATGAATATGATTAGAAAGAAAAAATTCACATGCCGAGAGATGACACAACACCTTCTACTTGGTTCACCACTAAGGGATACGTCAAAGGAGAATACACCGATAGGTTTTCGGTTGTACAAGATTCCTCTAAACTTCACTATATGTGGATTACAATGGTTCGGGACCAGTCACTCTGTCCCAGGCTCACTGCCTTTACATAATGTTCAGGGATAGCTCACTGTGTCCCTTAGATCACTCTCATTGACTCCCCCTAGCTCACTACCTTTGGTGAAGTCCTACTCAGTTTATAGAGGTGTACGTCACTTCATCATTGCAAAAGAATGCATCCTCTGTTGTATATAGATACTCAGTTGAAGTCTAACTCTCACCAGTAGACTAAAATCACTTTGCACCGATGGTATCAGGCAATCTTCCAACTTTTGTGCAGCTCAAAAAGAACCGACATACTTCAACCACACCTAGCACGCTTCTCCAATCCCGACGCACAACTATCATCTCCTTAAAGTCGAGGGTGCGCAAGTATCTTTTCCAAAAACAACTTTTCTTCATTTGTCGATTTTCAGGCCCAAAAATATGGAAAGCACTAGAAAATGGTTCCACCTTCAATACCGTTATATGGTTGTTCTGAATGATCACTTTGCTGGCAGACATTCTAAACATCCAAGGAGGATTGATAAAAAATACAAACCATAGTCCAATTCATGCATAGAGCGATCATGGTTCCAACAATCTCCCCCTTTGGGTATAATGTCAATCACTAAATAAATTCAATAGAGCACCATCCATAGGAAATCCAAAAATGAAAGTATCAACTCAGCCAACACTCTATGTCTACGCGAGGAATGCTCAGTGTAGAAAACAAGAGAGAAATCCTGATTTGGGTTCTCACACAATGTATTCCTTCCCAACCTATCACCGACACTGAACTCTTAATGTGTCAAAAAAGAATTACATTCCTGAATTGGGTTCTCGTCCAATGTATTCCCTCCCAACATATCACCGACACTGAACTCTCAATGTGTCACAAAATCATTACATGCTAGAATTTAATCCTTTATCTTCCATTGAAAAGAAATCCAAAGACCAATAATTGTTCATTGTTCATCTCAAACCACACTCCCCCTGGATAGTATATCCTCCACAAACCTACATCGCATCCATAAACAGATTAAAAAAATTAACATAACTGGGGAGAGGTGAATTTCGTAACCTCTTTATGTACTGGGAGGTGGATGAACACTGAGGTTCAACAGATGCTTCTCAAACATATTCGTTGACATTGTCCTGGTCAAGATATCAACCACTTGCTCATCAGTTCCCACATGATCCATTCTAAACACACCTTGCTCAACTTTTTTTTGAAGAAGTGATATCCTATTTCAATATGTTTCATACGAGAATGCTGAAAATAATTCTTCATAAGATCAATTGCGCTCTTTTTATCACAGTAAATCACCATTGGTAGTTTCACCTCGTCACTAATATTTGTTAGTTGATTCTTTATCCATAGCAGTTGAGTGCATGCCTTTTTGTTGGAGATTTAATCAGCTTCAGCTGTACTAAGAGAAGTACCTTCTTGTTTCTTTCTCAATGAGACAACACATTTATTCCCAATATAGAATGCACCACCACTGGTGGAAATTCTGTCCATAACATCTCCAGCTCATTCAGCATCAGAAAATGCTGATAATTCATTGTCCCTTCATGCAGCAAAGTATAATCCACAATTGTGAGTACATTGAATATACCTTATGATTCTTTTTACTGTTGACATATGTTCTTCCTTTGTATTACTCTGTAAGCGGGCCTCTAGAAAGGTTATAAAGACAATATCTGGACATGTCACTATCAGGTACATTAGGCTCCCAATTATCCTCCAGTACATGATGGGTTTTACAGATGTCCCTTCCTCATGCTGTCCAAGATTGGTTCCAACTGCAATCAGAGTTGATATTGGTTTAGAGTCTTGCATATTAGAATTCTTCAGCAGCTCTCTTGCATACTTTTCATGAGAAATGAAAGTGTCATCCTGCCTTTGTATCACTTGCATCCCCAAGAAATATGTCATCTCCCCAATCATAGACATTTCAAATTCTGATTTCATGTGATTGGAAAATTCATCCACTGATTTCTTCTTACTGCCACCAAATATGATATCATCAACGTAGACTAGAACCAAGAACTGATCATTTTAGAATTATTCACATATAGATTGGGGTCTACTCCTCCTCTTTTGAATTCAATCTTCTTGAGATTTGAGTCCGACTGGGAATACCATGCTCATGGTTCCTGCTTCATACCATATAGAGTTTTCTTCAGTTTTCAGACCTTTGTTTCATCCGTACCAAGAACAATACCCACTGGTTGTTCAATGTAGATTTCTTCTTCGAGTACAACATTAAACATAAATGCCTTCAATATAGTAGTATCCTTTACATACCAGTCATGCCTTGTTTCTAATAACACTTCCATGCCCAGAAAACATGTTCTTGAAGATCCATTTTGTACCAATCACATTCTGACCTTCGGGTCTCTGGACAAGATCCCATGTCTGATTCTTCTCATTCGTATCTAACTCTTCATTAATGGAATTCTCCGATGATTCATCCTTTGTAGCTTCTTCAAATGAGGATGGCTCCCTAACTAACAGAAATGTAGATTTCGGGTTATTCCTCATCCTCCTTGTTTGAGTGGGTGCAATCATGTCCCCAATTATGTTAGATGGATCAATCTCAGCTCTATGATTTCTCCTGTGTGGCTCAGTTTCATTCTCTCCAGCCATAGTTTATTCTTCAGATTATTCTTCTATTCAACATCCTGATGTGACTACTGAGTGATTTTTACAACTTCCTCCATTTCTATATTTGAATGTTCTCCGCGTTCACTTTCTTCTTCACTTTCTATCACATCAGCATATGAAATCCTTGAAGAATTTTTGGTTTTCTCTTCAATTATCTTAACAACACTTCTTTCCACAATCCTTCCTAATCACTTTTTGAAACAGTTTTAGGCTTTTCTGTTCATTGACTAACCAAGGAAAATACCTTCATCTGCATTGTCACCATACTTTCCTTGATTTCCTTCTTTGTTTTTAATGAAGCATTATCTCCAAAAATAAGAAAGTATTTCAAAAAGGGTTTCCTTCCATTCCACAACTCAAATGGTGCCTTCATCTCACCCATATAAAGACTTCTTCTATTTTGAATATATACTACAGCTTGAATAGCCTCTTTCTAGTAATGTCATGAAATACGACTCTCAATCAGCATAGTTTGTGCCATGTTGTTCACCTGTCGATTCCTATGTTCAACAACTCCATTTTGTTGTGGAGTTCTTACAGCAACTACCTCATGTTTTATCCCATTCTTCTCTAGGTAATTTTCAAATTAAATGGATGTGTATTCCCCACCATTGTCAGATCAGAACACTTTGATTGTTCTTCCAGTATCATTATCGGCGATTCGTCGAAATGTTTTCATGCAGTCAAGCACCTGTCGTTTCTTGTGAATGACCATTAAACATTCCATTCTACTCTAATAATCTATGAAAAAGAAAAATTACCTTTCTCCATGTGTTCTGGAAACATTTATTGGGCTGCATACATCTGTATGAATTAGATCAAGAAGATGAGATGCCCTTTTATTCTTTGGCTGATATGAACTGCAGACTAGATTTCCACAAATGCAAGCATCAAAAGACATTTCATGCTTAGTATTTAGGATGGGAATTTCCATGACAATCCTCAATTTTGAAATTTTTTCTGTTACTTGTTGATTGATGTGTCCCAGTCTCCGATCCCACAAACTGTTTTCTTCTTCAGGAGTCATGTAACAAACATTTTCTTTACTATCAACCTAATACAAGTTGCCTTTTGTTCTGCATCCCTTCATTTGTGATTTCCCAATATTTCCCTTGATAGTGCAGACTTTCTGATTAAAAGTAACTATAAGTCTCGAGTTACAGAGTAAACTCATGATGAGTAGATTATGATGTAGGCCATCAACACAAAGGAATTTAGTCTTATTTAGTTCTCCATTAGCTAATTCATTACTTCAACTGCCTTTGATTTTTAGAGCTCCATCATTACCAAATCGTACTATACCATCATCCTTCCTTTTCCTTTCCATTAATAGGCCTGCATTACCTATCATATGGAATGAGAAACCCCTATCCAAATGACAGGTGCTATTTCTTTTTGTAACTTTGAGGGAAACCTCTACCAGATTAAATTTCTCGATCTTCTTCTTTTCTTTCCAAGAGATATTGGATTGAATATAAGATATTGATGGCCTTCTAATTATTTCTTCCACATAATCATATTCTTCATACCCATAATATTTTTCCAAAAGGGAAAACCTGTTTATGAGATCAACACCATTAGGAGGGTGATTATTGACACGTCTTTGAGAGTTGTATGAATCTATCCTATCGAATCTATGCCTGAAATACATAGCCTTATGGAAAAAGTTAGAACAATGAAAACAGTATCCATAGAAACTATTTATTCTATAAAATGGAGGATATGAAGTCAGTCTCCTCTGTTGTTGTCCCAGATATTCCCCATTCACGTAGCTCCTTGCCTCTTTGTAGTATGACATGGTATGGCCCAGATAGCCACATAACTGACACTTCATGAGAAGAAATGTCTTCTCACGTGAATTTCTATTCATGCCTTCTTCCTAGGGAAAATAGTTGAACTGCCTGTCATTTATGAAGGTTTGAAGATAATTTTTATTTCTTCTTTATGTTTTTATTGAGGGTTTATTTTTTAGTACTTCAGGTAATGATTCAACATGTCCAACTTTCATCTTGTCTTTCTTTGGGCTCTCTTTAATTCCAGCGGTTGATGTCTCAGCTTCACAGCCAATTCCACTCTTTCCCATGCAAGCAGGTCTTTGATCAGCCAAGATTTTTCCAACCCCATCTGTACCACACGTGTCTTTTTCTAGTAATTCTGCATATGAGAATCTTCCAAAATGAATTTTCTTCTTGCCCTCATTTGTGGTTGATTTACATTCAATTTTACTCCTAAGAGTAACAACTTCTTCCTCAAGTCCCGCAACAATCTTGGACTTATCTTCCAGTTAGAATGAAAGGTCATTTATGACCTTTCCTTGTTCTTCAATTCTGAAATTTAGTTCCCCAACATCGTCTATGCTTTCAAGTATTTAATAATGAACTCTCACTAGTTCTTCTAGTCATTAAATTTCTACTTCAATCTCATCAACATATTCTGATGATTAGCCCACCATTTCCTTCCACTTATTGCATCTCTTACATTTATTCTCATGCTTGGAAAAAGAATCCTTAATTTGAGTCTTTAAATCATGATTGGGAGTAATCTAACTATCCTTTCCTTTATTGATCGAGGGTTATGACTTTTCAATGATAGCCATCGTGGAAGCATGGTTTCTTTTTTTTACATTCAGATTCTTCTTCATCATAGAATTCAGTATCATCATCTTCCTGTTCATAGACAAATCTCTTCCTCAGTATTATCTTTCCGTATTTAAAGTCTACGGTTTTGAAAAATTTTTTGTGAGGATTATCGATGTTTTAATCATTACTATCTTCATCATTGATATTTCTTAAACACTGAGAGGCAATGTGCCCAACTTTTCCACAATGAAAACATGCGAGAGGTAACTTCCCTTTGAATTTCCCTTTTTCATTCTATAACTTCTTTGCAATGAGAGAAACAATTTTGTTTTCTTCATCATCTTCACCGCTACTATCTTTTGACATTTTCTGTTTATCCATGGCCTTGAATTCCATTTCATTTCTCACACGAGTTATAGCATCTACTGGTTTGACACTCATTTCATATGCTACCAAGCTTCTCAGTAGATCATCCAGAGAAGGTTTGAAAAGATATGTTTCCTCAAGAGTTGACACCTTTTAATTGTACATGGGTGGAAGTATTCTTAATATTTTTTTTATAATATCAATGTCTTTTATTTCTTGACCTAGACCCTGAATTTCTACAACCAATTCAGTAATTCGATTGAAGAATGAGTCTGCATTCTCGTCTGGATGCATCTTCAGATCATCAAATCGATTGTGTAGGACTTGTAATTTTTACTCCTTCACTTTTCTATATCCTTCATAAATATTTTCTAGTTTTTCACACATGGATTTTTCTAAGGTTCAACTCATCATCTTTAGATAGATCTGGTCGGAAAGGGATGCGGTGAGATAATTCTATGCTTTAGCATCAGCATCAAGAATTTTCCTATCAGCATCCATCATAGCTAGTCCTATTGCATCAGTAACATGAATACCTTAGACAATGTAAAAAAGGACATCCATTCCAAGGGATCTTAGATGAGATATCATTTTATTCCTCCAGATCTGGAAATTACTTCCATCGAAGAGAGGGACTCCCCTGACATTGACTGCATTCTCCATGACGACAAAGGACATATTCAACACCAGCAACATTTACCCTCTGATACCACTTGTAGGACCCCAGGACACCATGAGAGTGGATGGGTGAATCAGGGTGACAAAGTTTTCTTTTAATGTGATGGATCTTGTTCCCACGTTGGTAGAAATTGGTTAAACCTGTATGATAAATATGATTAGAATGTAAACATTCACATGCAAAGAGATGACATAACACTTTTAACTTGGTTCACCACTAAGGGCTACGTCCAAGGAGAATATTCCAACAGGTTTTCAGTCATACCAAATTCCTCTAAACTTAAATAGATGTGGATTAGAAAGGTTTGAGCACAATCACTCTGTTCCAGGATCACTGCCTTTTTAAAAAGTTCAGGGATAGCTCACTACATCCCTCCGGTCACTCCCGTTGACTCCCCATGGCTCACCCCCTTTGGTGAAGTCCTACTCAGTTAATAGACATGTATGTCTCTTTATCATTGCAAAAGAATGCATCCTTTGTTGTATGTAGATGCTCTGTTGAAGTCCAACTCTTACTAGTAGACTAAACTCACTTGCACTGAAGGTATTAGGTAATCTTCCAGCTTTCATATAGCTCAAAAAGGATAGGCGTACTTCAGCCACACCTGGAGCGCTTCTCTAAGTCCGGCGTGCATGTTTCAATATAGAGCACAAATCCCGCTCTCCCATTTGCACGACACCCACTTCTTCAACTTCAAAATTGCACAACTCACATTCTTTTCCACCCAAACCGGTTTTGGCGCGCAAAGGTCAACTGTCATGCTTCTTCAAATCCTGGAATGCAAGTTTCACCAAACCACCTGTGTGACACTTCTTTCCCCAACTCCAAACATGGGAGACCAACACCCTTTCTCACCCAAACCACCTTGGATGCTCAGCTAACAACTCTCAAGCAACATCAACTTGTGAGACCCACCACCACTTGTGCGACCACTACACCTGTGCGACAGGGGATTTGAATTTCTCTATGTCTGAACATCATGCCGAATGGGGAGGGGTGGACCTCTATTTATAAGAATTTGGTTACCCTGTGAGATGGCGTGAATGTCCTCCCTCAACGCGGAAGTTTCGGATTGCTAGTACTTGCGCGACCAAACATAAAACTTGGGTGCCCTTATTCCTTTTCTATATTTTCATGTCCTAGTCTTGAAACACAAAAGGCGCGCAAGTATCCTCTCCTTCGAGGCAATGGCGAAAAATTTTCTTTGCCAAAAACCACTTTTCATCATTTGTAGATTTTTAGGACCAAATTTTTTGGCAAACACTGTAAAATGGTGCCACCTTTAATATCGTTATCTTCTTGTTCTGTATGATCACTTTCCTGGAACACATTCTGAACTTCCACTGAGGATTGGCAAAAAACACAAACCATACTCTAATTCATGCATAGAGTGACCATTTTTCCAACAAAATTATGGTTTCATGAAAATTTTATAATAATATAAATAAACCATCAAGAGAAATAATAAGTATGGTAAAATTGTATCATGTCCATATTAAATCATAATAATCTAAACATGTTGTTCTTATAGATGGTTTCAACAATCCCATACCTGAGTGTTAAGGTCTCTTTCTTGGAATCCAAGAGTTCCATGTTCAAAACCAGGTTGAGGTAAATTTATGGGTTATTATAGTAGTCATTGTAGTTGTACTATTCTATACTAAAGAAACCAGAACTATTCATCCGATTTGGGCCTTCGGGCCTCTGGTTTGGGCCTACAGGTCTTAGGGACTTTAGGTCATCAAAGGAAATTGGGGCTCAGGGCATTTAGATATTAATGCAATGGAGTATCCTAGTTCACATAGTGTATTTCACAGAAGAGTATCAAAGGAAAGAGTAAAAGTCACGGGAGTAGAGTTAACTGGATTGGATGAATGAGAGGGTATGACAACCTCCATCGGGACTTGGCACTGTACAACTTTACATGGGGAAATGCTAGCTGATCAGTAATACATGGTGTGGAGCTAGCCGATTAATGATACAGAAGTTAGGGAGAGGCATTTCTAGTGGGTTGGTCCTATGAGGCATTTATAGGCATAATATGCATCTAGGTCTTCGAGTCGTGTAATTGGAATTCAGGTTGTGTTGGGCCTTGTGAGTTGGGCATGTGGGTCATGTAAGGGTTCCCCTTTAAGCCTTAATAGAGGGATTATCCAAAAAAAATAGAACTAAGGCCTTTAGGACATTTGGTCTTATATATGAAAAAAAATTTATAAGATAAGGTTAATATTTAATAAGGAAAATAATATTTTCAGTTTTAAATCACATATATATAATCTCAATATTTCCATAATGTTAAGGAAATTGTTTATTTAAAAATGACCATGGTAACCTATAGATAATTATTCAAATCAATGTGAATTGATTAAAGTGGGAAAATGATTGATGCAGTGAATATTAAAATAATGATTTCGTTAACATTATTTGTAAAATTTAAAAATATAATGTTCAAAAAACAAAAAGGAGGAATATTTAAAAAATATACAAATTAGAAAATTGTTAAAAATGAAAATATTAAATAATTAAATAATACTTAAAAATAAAAAACATTTAAAAGAATATATTGACAGGGTTGAAAAATATTATCCACCAAAGTGTGAAATAAGGCCTCTTTTCATTACAAAAAATTTATTTCAATCTATTTATTACAAAAAGTGCTGAAAATGAAAGTAAAACATGAAATATATAAAAATAACAATATTATAATAAAATACATAATATTTTTTGTACATAAGTCATAAAAAAATATCTTCTTAATTTAAATAATAAACAGTCCCAGTAAAAAATTAGATTGCAACATAAAACTCTTACCTCTTGTACATTTTAATTATTAATAAATATATCATCATGTAAATAAATTTGAGTTTATTATAAATATATAAAAATTATATTTTTATGTATAACACTATACATTGTTTACTTGGAACATATTATTACCCATTTAATAACAATATTATATTATCATCATCATTTGAGGTGTTAATTACTTCATTTTTCCTCTGTGCTTTGATTCTTAAATTATGGTCCTTGAAATTTATACATAGTTAATTTGTATAAACATTGTTCATTATGATATAAATATAATGTATATTAATTATATATATATATATATAACCATTTATATAATTATCTGATGTGAAATTAATTAAATCACTTCATTGAGATGGGTAATATTTATGTACACATGAGTATTGTTCCCACTTTTAATTGGATGTGATTAAATGAAGGTAAATATTAATTAAAATTAAAAGAAACATTAATATATCATAAATATAATATATTTAAATTAATTCCAACAAAATAATCTACAATGAATTATGATGATGGAACATGAATTTTGTTACTATGTGAAGGTGGTAGTCTGCACGTATGTAGGAGTGATAACTTCACATCCCATTTGATGGAAAATAAGTGGTAAATGGTTATTTCATCAACATAATAACTTATAAGTTTATTTATTATACTATATAAATTATATTATTGTAGATACAATAGTATAAAAAGAATCATATGAAGAAAAAATATTGAATGATCTCGTTTAATATTTATACTTGTTTTTTTGGAGACCTCATTTAACTTAATCATTAATCATTGAAATATTGGTATTATAAAATTACAAGGGGATATAGAATGAATTCAAGGAATATATAATGTTTTTTAGGATAGGATGACATTGAAGGATCAAATTTTGTGAATAAGGGAGGATAAAAGGTTCCCATTTATTAGTGAGGGGAGAGACACAAATATAATTCCATTAAATATTTTAATAATGTAAACTCAATTCAACATGAAAGTAGATATAAAAAATAAAATAATTAAAATTTAGGATAATATATGTCTGAAATGTCTTTATAAAATCATAATTATATTGTTTTGTGTGGAAGTGCTACCCTTATCACCTTGTTTAACTCCCTGTAAAGTTGTTCCATCTTTAACCATGGTATGAATGTTATAATATTTTTACTATTCACAATGAAAAAAATATGTAAATCATATTTAATTATATTAATTAGGAAGATTAAACTAATGGAATTGGTTTTATAAAATTAAATTACTATAAGGGTAAAAATATAATTTTATATAAGCCTGAAATATGCAATGAAACCCCATTGTAGAAAAATGCATTTTTAAGTCTAAATCTAAATATACATTCATTACATAACTGGAAAAAAATTGATTGTTAAAGTAATTTATTTAAAATATAATCAATATATGTCATTAAAATCATTAGTCCATAAATATTAATTTAATTTATTAAGGTAAAATTCATTGTACCTGGAAAAATAGTCTTTAGAAAAAAATATTTTAAGCCGAAAATAGTTCATACACTAAAAAATTATAATGAAGAAAACTGCATAATTAATTATATTATTTATTATTATTATATATTTATGTAACATTAATGTCAATCAAAAACATAATGGTACTTCTACTTGAAAGGAATTGGAAACTTTAAAAAAAATTGGTATTTTTTACTATTCACAAAAGTAAACTCGTTTAGTATAATTTAAAAATTCATGCTATGATAATATTCAAACAATGATTAAAAATATTATATTAATTAATTTAAAAATTATTTCTTATATTTTAGAAAATAAATAGAATTTTTTCAAAAATTGCAATAAATAAATTTTTTGGAAGAAAAAATATTTTTTAAGAAAAAAACAATTTTCTTGAAAATTTAATATTTATTTACTATTAATTAATCATTAATTTTAAATTATTCAAAAAATTATAACTATTTCACATAATTTCATTATTATTATTCATACATGATAATTTAATTACAATGTTATAATGGATTACTATATCATGGTTCATTTAGAAATTTTTTTGTGTGTAGGTAAAGATATCGAATACATCATGTTTATTTCAATTGAAATGTATATAAAATATTAAGATGTTATAATAAAAATAAATAAAAGGAAATAAAATCTAAATCAGTAGTATATAACTAATTTTAACCACAACTCGGAAAAAGTGAAATAAAAATTCATGAATAAAATAAGGTGACATTAAATACAACCAGAATGAAATTTGGAAGTACCAAAACTTCTACCCAGCTTTCTATAAGACATTTAATTAGGATGAAAAATAAGACAACATAGTAAAGCGATAAAAAAAACTTTCTAAAACCAAAAAACATAGGACATGGGTTTCATATGAAATAAAAACATGTAAAATAATAATATCACCAAGAAGGAAAGATCAAAGGCCAACTGATCATAAAGTTAATATTTTAGGACAACATATTCACACTGGTATTTCCATGATAAATAATTAATGTTAAATTCTGGTTAGAGACATATTATTTTCTCTAAAACATTGCATAAAAAGTTTATATTGAAAAAAATCCACAACAGAGAATGATGGGTTTCTAAAGTGAAAAAAAATGAAATAATTATTTTTGAAAAACCATATTTGAGAACCGCTTTTTAGGGCTTATAGAGTAAGAATCTTTTTTATTTTACTCTCATCTTCTTATAGTAATTTTTATTCAACATGTTGAGCTATAAATCATTCATTTTTGAATCATTACCATATTTTAATAGGTAGAGATAATGTTTTTAGATAATTAAGATAGTGAATGATAAATCACCAAAAGACCAATACATTCTAGATCATTCCACTATCATGAAACTACTAATTACACCACATCTAGATTCTAATGGAAATCACCTAATTTACTGATTAATTCCACCAACCTGGTTCCTCACTTTTCAATGATGTGTCACCTTATCTAAATTTTTCTTCACCAATATGAAAAAATATACATGAATTGATCAAAATTAATAATTTTTTTTACATAGATAATTTGAGTCAATACAATTCCATGAAGAAATTAATAATAATTTAATTATTAATTATTATTTCATTTTTATATAATATAATGAATGGTTTTAATTTTAAATTATTATTTATAAGAGTCTGAATTTTATATAACTACAAATTTCATATATCTAATGAAGGGATTATAAATAAATATTAACAATATGTTATTATTACTATACAAATTAACACATAAAAAAATATGTTTTATTTTTATTTTCATATATTATATATTTTTATGTTTTTTAATATTATACAAAATTTGTAGCTAATTTTAATATTAATAATAATATTTTTTTCCACCATATGTATGAATCTCAAACCATATACTCAACTCCAAGAACCCAAAAATATATTTATTTCATTTCATTAAAAAATTATTTGAAAAAAAATCAAAATGGAACTATCTATCTTAATTATAAAAGAGTATTTTTTGTATTATACCTGAGAAGATAGATAACATTTCACTTTACATCGATCTAAAATTTCAGTGTTTTCATTGATATTAAAAATTGATTTTAAAAAATATATAAAATTTAACCAACTATTCTAGAAGAATCATTACTCTAACTAGAATATAATATAGGTCATTAGTTTTGTCTGTTCACTATAAATTCCAAAAGGTATATAGATTTTATAATTAATCTGGATAAAGGATATATTTATGTTTAGATAAACATGATATTACAAAGTATCTCTTAGATACATGAGAATACAAGAATTGTATATTATAAATTCTTGTTGTATTGGGGTTTTCCCAATCACTATATTACTATCCTTAAAGTGTTATTGAAAATGAAATAATTATTTCATATGAATATTATATAAAAGTTTTAATTTATTAAAATTATATAAAATATACCTCTTAATCCAGAAATCATATTTATGAGATTATTAAACAAATGGGCTCTTGTAAAAACAAAAACGTTGTATCTAGGTGGGTTTGTTCTTATTTTAATGTACAAATATTCCAAATCAAGATATAAGTTTTGATCAGTCAAAATCACTCAAATAAATATATATATATATATATAATAAAATTTACACATATTTTATATCATTATAAGATTTTAAATATAATGTATAAATTACATATAATATTATTTTCTATTTTTTATAATAAATCTCTAACAAATAGATAGAGGATTTCATGTAAAATATTATTTTATATATTTATCTAATATTAGTTCATCAATTTTAGCAAAATCCAATAATATTATCATTATATTTGTTTCTTAATAAATATATATTAATTTAATTGAATGAAATTTAAAAATGAAGATAGAAAAAATATATTTGGAGATTTACAATATCTAAAAAGAATAAGTGTTAGATCAAATATTCAATAAATTTACTTGTAGATTAAAAATTCTTATGAAATTTCACTAATGATTTTTGTGGATTCCTTGTAAAGTGAAAACTCTAGAACTTTAACTTTATCAATTCCCATATAAATTGAATATATAAATAATTTTAACATCTCACTAATATATTTTAATAAAAATTATTTATTTTAAAACCTCTCACCACCAACACAAAATATTTACATGATGATAGAAGACATATAATATATTATATTAATTGAAATGCCACATCTAAAACATAATTAATATATTAGTTTTTAAAAATGATACTTCATTAAAATGAAAAGAATTTCATTACATTTTTTAGAAAATATTTCTCATAAAACATCATTATGTGTATAATAAATACATGAAGAAAGATCACTTAATAATAATTATTTCTAATAACTGTAATTAAAAATGAATGACATCCAAAGTCCAACAATAGAATAATTAATTCTTAGAAAAAACATTTCTTATTAAAAAAATACCAGTCACAAGATAACTAATCATTGTATAATAATTAAGAAAAAATAAATAATATCTTTCCCTTTGAATACCTAGTTTTCTTATGGTTATAAAATTATTATTTAGACTCACTGATAATATTTTATAACAATTCTTAGCTTTTCAATAATTTCTTCCACTCAATATTTTTTTATATTTGAATGAATAAAATATGTGGGATTTTTTACTTTGTTGAACCGAATCATTATAAAGGACCTATATTTTTATATTACTTTCAATTATCTTATAATATTTCAAAAATTTCAAAAAAAAAGGTTTTATATATACATTTATATCTTTTTTAAAAATTTTAAAATATTTATGTAGTTATTATTTGATGGGAACTATATCCCAATTTTTTTATTTCATTAAACTTCCCCCTTACCGAAATTTTCATTTCATAAAATATAGTATTTCTTTATATTTATATTTAATGTATCAGTTAATTTTTTGAAGACCACCTCGTGATTTTAGTCATACAGCTGACTCTCATTCATTAATAAATTATTTATAGAATTAAAACAGACCATATTAGATACATGTGTTCATTTTACACAATTTGTTTCAACTACTCTGTATTTTTATTGAACTGGAATTACAATATATCATTGATCCATTAGAATTATCTCTCAAATTATTAAAGACACAATATACCATCACACTATGGATACCCTACTTCCTAGAAATACTAAAATGTTTCTTTGAAAAATTTATCATACTTTTAGAGCCTTATGAAATTCATTAAATGTAATTTGAAATTATATATGAATGACTATACTTTTTTCCATTTTTTTGGTATGTACATGTTTTCTCTTAAATATTCATCATGATTATAACTAATTTAAAAGGTTATCATATGTATCCTTACAGAAAACCTTGGTCTATAACATGGAACCCAAAAATTATAATATAAGATATTAAATAAAACTATTTTAAAACTTATACTCAAATATAAACAGTCATAAACTCAATCATATAAAATTAAAACTAGATTCCAAACATAATTTTGGGCACTTGATTATTACTATAAAAGTAATATAATTCTTTAATTTCTATATAAAAACCCATGTAAAGTTAATATTAAATAAATTTCAATCCTTATTAGAATTCATGAATTATATCATACAGAGTTATATTCATCATAATAATATTATGTAATTTTTTAGCTAAGAAGAAAAAAAGATTTAATTCCAACAAAATTGGATTTTCATGTATTATAAGTGTTTATTTATAAGATTTATTAAAATTTTATAGAATTTTAATTTTAAAAATGATCTTATATTTTTAATAAATCATTTCAAAATTATCTTATGATGAATTTTAGATAATTTTTTGAGAATATGGATTTTGCAATGAATAGTGTAAAAAATGTTTTTTATTAAAAAATGTAAATTCATTTCCAAAATATAATTTTTTTTTTGTGTCAAAATGGATTAAAAGTAAAATTAGTTTATTTATATTATTAAAAAAACAATTAATTAAATTCTAGTCATTATTATTCTTTAATTTTGAGTACATTCATTTTTATACTTAAAAATTCATTTGTTTGAAAATTGGTTTTTATTACATTTTGTGGGTTTAATTTTAAATTAAATTATGAAATATATTTTATTTTAATTTAGAAATAGATTAAATATTTGGAATCAAAAAAACTAAAATTATGTAATATGTTCAACTTAATTTTCAGTCATAATGAATAGAAAAAACAGTGAAACTATATTACCATGGGTAATTATAAAACCATTTTACTAGGGGTTAAACTAAATATATAATCCTTAAAATGAAATATACCCATTATAAAAAATATTTTATCGCTATATGTGCACTATATATCATATAATTTTCTAAAAGAGACATTTTTTTTATTTAATAAATTAATAAATTAATATATTTTATTCTTTTTTAAAATTCAAAGTGTTTCCTATCACCAACTTATAGAAGAAAACACCCTCTCCAATATTATTAACACTATAAAACCCATTTTATTTTGGAAATAGCTACCATAATACATTACTTACATACCTCCATATTAAAAAGAAGTCCCAATTTGGATTCTAAAACCATCCATGGATGGTTTTAGGTGTAAACCTAAAGTGGATTCCCAAAGAATAGGCACCATTCATAATTGATAGTTTTTGTTTTATTTATAGATATACCACCATAAAATCATATTAAAACATGATTAAATAATAAAATAAATACATTCAATAAATTCATGTGTTTTTATGTTAACAGAATAACCCATATTCATCTTATTCTTACATCAAATGGGATGCAAACCCATAATTTCTATGTACAAGGAATTACCACCCTACGACCCAATATAATTAATTTTCCAACACTACCATCCAAGAATGTTTTTAATGACTAATTTATTTAATATATTAAATACTAACGACATATTTATCATTATATATAGATAATATATCATTAAAATTCATAAATTTCCATCCATTGTAAAATGATAATGCAATTCATGTGTACGTGTGGATCATCACCTCACGAAGCGGTTTGATTTATTTTTCATCACCACGTCTCATGGAGGATATAGATATGTTTTTTTTGAAAAATATATAATATTATATTTATGATATAATAATAAATATATAATGACTTAATATTACACACTTTTTTCCATCATAGTCTTTAAATAAGAGAAACGTTACTCATGCATATGTACGTTATACCGTCTCCATGAGTGGAATACAGTTCAGTTTTAAAAACCATATTTCATGGCTGGTAATAAATGTTTTATATGATAATTAAAATTAAAATTATTTTATTATTATTATTGTCTATATTATTTAACTATTACCACTTTTAATATATTCAACCTATTTAGTTCAACTTGTATATATGATCCGAATATCATCCAAATATATAATGTGTACATAATTGGTTATGTAATTGTTTATAACATGGTATAAATAAAATAAAAGTTATAAAAAACATGAAAATTTTCATATGAAATTAAATAATTAACAGAATTTTATTATTTATGAAGATAACAATTTACATGTTCATTCCAACCCAAGGTAAGAGACACTTTAACTTAAGACTTCATTTTAAATGTTTTTTTGATATATTTGAAAATAATTTTCCTCCATGTACATGTTCATAATATTACTTTATTTATGTATTTATATGGAAATAAAATAATCATAATAGAAATTTTATTTCTTGTCTTAACTCCATTTAAATATATTAAAATGTAATCTTTCTATATATTTTATATAGAATGTTTTGAAATTCTTTAAAAAAGGGAAAAATGAATGTTCAATTTTAACATATATGATGTCAACTATATTTCTCCCCTCAATAAAAATTATTTTTGGTTTGGAATATTTTACATGATTTGGTGTTTTTTCCAAATGAAACCCCTCTCTTCCATTTTTTATAGTAATTTCTATTTTGAATATCGGGTTTTCAAAGGAATGGTTATTTCTATATCCAAAAGAAATTACATATGGTTTCAAAATATTATTTATGGGTTTTTATGAAATAAAATGTGAATTAATGAATTTTTTTTCAAAATATGGTAATTAATAATTATAGATGAAGATATGTGATCTTGATACAACATATATTATGTGTGATCCTAATATGACTTATATGCAGAGTGAGCCTCATATAGTTTATAGAACAGATGAGTTTTATATATCTCTCCAATGAATTGAGTGATATTTATTTTATTCAATGTAAAGAAAGAGAAAGTTCGTTGGGGAGTATTTTCTAATATATTTAACTAGGATTCAGCTATCACTGAAATGAGTTTAATATGGGTTTTTTAATTCAATGATTTAATTTTCCTAAAAGGGTTTCTATTTTCCTTCATTGATTTTTATTGTGTTTCATTGATAAATGTTTTTTTATTTTTCATGAGGTTATTATTTATATAATATTATTAATTGATATTATGATCAAGTTATGAATTTTATATGTTTTTAGGTTTTTCATTGGACTAACAAATAATTTTATTTTATTTTTCTTAGTGATATTTGTTTTCATCAAAATTTTTTAAATATTTTTCAGATAGATAAGTGATGAGTAAGGAAATAAAAACTCAAATTGAATGTCACAATTAATCTTCATAAAAATGGATACATAGTAAAAGATTCCACTTTTTAATATATGTGTTAGCTATGCAATATTTATGTCCTAATTCTATAGAATTATAAACCATAAGTTTCTCATGTCATAAAAAATTAAATTTGAGTCTAAAGAAACTAGATTGTGTAATATTTATGTATGGGTTCTTATAATTGATTTTAGAGGAAGGGGTTTGATACTTTTCGATTATAGGATAATGGAACAAAATATACTAGAGAGAATCAAATTTACTGTAATAATGAAATAGAATTTTGAGATTACCATTCTGTTTTGTCCAACATTTGTTTTTTAAAAATGGTTCTCTATGGAGTATATATGGAATATAAATTAATAAGGTATCAAGAGGAAAATGTCCTTCTAAATTAAAATCTAGGTATGGATGGTATTATAATAGAAAAGTTTTTTTATAGTGATGGATTTTTTAATATAGGATATTAATGGTTGTTGCATCTAGGTGATAGAGAAACTAGATTTACCATATAAGAAGATGTCAGTAGTTTAACATTTCATGAAATAACACCCTTCAAGTTTCAATGGAATATCAGAAACAATGGCAGATGAAGGATGGATAAATGAATTGGAAAATATATTCAATGTCATCAGATATTTTTAACATAAAATTTAACTATTTCCTTGTAATGTTTTGAAGTTAAAGTGATCGATGGTAGTGTTTAATTAAGAATAACATATAGATAGAGGACAATGATTCCATTTTATATGGAAAGTTTTAGAATCACTTAATAGAGATATATTTCAATATTAATGTGTGACTTTGGATGGAGAAAACATACTTGAAATTGAGGCTATAATAATATTCAATACCCATACATGAAGAAAATTTTACAATATTATTTCGGTACATAATTAATTGTATTTGATACCTTGATAGTAAAATTAAATTTATTTACTAAAGATTAAAACAATGTTTACAAAAAGAATTGCCCTCATGAGAATATTAATATTTTGAATTTTTTTTCTAAGTCTTGATAATGATGAGATGATTTTTATTGATAACTTTTACCCTCAAGAATATAAGATTCGTATGTTGTTAATTCGGAATAAAATAGACTAATATTAAACTAAAAATAAAGATTTAATCCACCAACATGTTTTAAGTAATGCAATTTTTTTCAGTGAATGTTTGATAGGATCTAGAATGTATTAAAATTGTGGTATGTTTGGTCATAGGGATTATGAATGTAAATAAAGGAATCCTATAAATCTAGAAAAGGGATAACATATATCCCATTAATAGTGTAATTCATTAATTTTAATTAATTCTATGTTGAAGGATAGTTATTTACGGTGGAAATAATCAAAATATAATCATAAAAGGGTTTTTTTAATTCATTTCTACTATTATGGTTAATGTTTATCCATTAAATGAAGTGGTTACATGTATGTGAAATTTTATTCAAATTATTACATAGCCCAATTTGACTCTTGGTCATTTAATTCCTTCATTTATGAGAAATTTTCAAGTGAAATGTTAATATCACCTCCATAAAAGACAGATACAAATTTGGTTGAAAACTCCAAGATGAAGTATTAGTGAACAGAGATGTATATAATACTTTATATTAGTATATTTAGGATGGAGTTTCTTGAAAATATTTTTGAACATCAAAAATTGTATTTTGAAACAATTTTGGATAGGGATAGTTTTTTGTTTGTGATGCTAATATATATTGTATAGATAGAAATGTTATAAAAAATCATTTTGTACCATAAATAAAATCCAAAGTATCTATGAATATTATTAGAACATTACTATTAAGAACAATAGTAAACATGATTTTCTAGAAAAATAAGTGACATGATATTCTAGATAAGGTTTCAATTGTAGTAGTATATCATTCTAGGCTGATATCATTTTGTTTATTAAAAATTATTATTGTTTAATTATTCATTTTATGGATTATAAATCCTCTAAAAACATTACTATTAAGAACAAGTATATTATACCTCAAATCAATGATTTATTTGATTAGCCCCATGGGTATAATATTTTTTAAAATATTTATAATAGGTTGGGTTTTAATTAGTTGAAGGTGGTGAAGAAATGTATTCAAAAGACACTGTTTCATACTATATATTGGCATTAGGAATCTATAGTTGTTTCGTTTTCGTTAGATAATGGACCATCTATATTCATGGATCTGATGAACACATTTTTCCATGAATACTTATAAATGATTGTGGTTGTGTTTTTTGATAATATATTGGTATATTTAGAAAGTTATGAGGATAATTATAGACCCATAAATATTTTTTTCAAACCATAAAATAAATGAAACTATATATGAAAAATTAATAAGTTGTGATTTTTGGTGAAACAAATTTCTTTCATCATCTATATTATTTATAATGATGGAATAAATTAATATATTTCAATATATAATGTATATTAAGAATGTAAAACACCTACATTTTATATTCTAGTTAATGATATGTTGTCATTTCAGGTTTAAGAGGTTTCTTTGGGGTCATAATTTGTTCAGAGGAAATTATATGTTTCTACATGGATTATACTCGATGTTGGGAACACCAAAAATTAAAAAAAATGAATTTTTAATTCATAATGGAAATATATTGTATATTAGAATCAGTGAAATGAGTTTATGATGTAAAAATGATTTAGTAAATGAATGATATTAACATTTTTAATTGATTTATCAGTATTATTTAACTGAGGTTACATAGTTTTTTTATGTACATGCAACCTGAAGGACTCATACCATGAATCTAAGATTAATGAAGTGAATCATACTAGCCTAGTGTATTTATATGAACTGAAATATAGAATCCCAACTCATTCATATTTTTTTTCTTTTCCTTCAACCCTTGGTAACTTGGAAGCATAATGGATTATCTAGTATCCTCATATTACTCATTTTGGAACCTGATCTCTAGTGTGTATGATTTTGTTTATTTTTAGATATTTTGATATTAATATTCCATGTTTTGTTTGTTTATAATCATTTTTTAGTGGTCTGTGTTTTGATTTTATAGTCTAACAATCAGTATAAGATCTCAATAAATCCTTTGTAGTTTTTACTTCAAGTGTTGTCCTTTGAAGGATGATGGTTACATTTGTTATAGCATGGTGTGTTAGTGGATTTTTTGATTTTTTGTTCTAATACCATAATAGACCCATTATTTTATGGAATTATATTATATGAAGTGACTTTCACTATTAGGGAATTATTTTATTGTTACTTTGTCCATTCTGGTGTTTCGATACTTCGATGTTTGTAGTGAGACCTATGTTTGAGGTATGTTGTTCTATATCTACACTATGTTTGATGAACCCTAATCACTTTTTGTTTTTAAATTGTTTTATAAATAAATTTTCATGATTTTTTGATTTGTGTGTGTAAATGAAATTTTTATAACAGACGGTGTTACCATGATTTGATAACATAATGGTGTTTCTAAAATCATAAAGAACTAGACATGTGTGATGATTCTGTAAGCATATTTTTGATGGAAAAGGGATATTTCGAACTATATTATGAAATTTGATAATACCTTTTGAAATTATTTGATAAATATAAAACTTAGGAGCCTTGGGTAATTATGTGTATCATTGAATATTGGGCCTTGTTTGTTATTTCCAGTGGGGTCTCACTCATAGTGCATTAATATATTCCCTAGGACATGTGTTAAAGTGAGTTTATATTGACATGTCAGTGGGTTCACTCATGGGGTGTTCCCCTGTTCCATTTTTCATGTGTCCTAAGGACTTGAGTGAGCAACAGTCTTCATTGATATTCATGGTATGAGGGACTTGGAAAGCCTTAACATTATGATGTTATGCATTTATACGATTGTAATTTAGCTTAATATACTTCAATATTATATTCATGTTTGATAAATGAAACTAATTTATTAGAATCAATATTTGAAACTACATTACATAGATTGTTTTGGAACCATGGGAAAGGGGAACTCTTTACAATTTTTTGATATAAAATTGTTGAAATGATTACCAGGCAATTTTTTAATAATATTTCATTTTTTTAATTATTATACAATTGTTTGAAATAAAACAACCATGTGGGATCCTACTAAACATTTTTAGCTCAATCGACAATAATTCTCCTAGGAATGTGTATACCTTATATTTCCTTTTGATGCTAGAGAAGACAATATAGAACAAGGGGGCGTTGATATTTTTTCTTAGCTTGGCATAGATAATTAGTGTCAACAAGTATTTACCTTTCTCAGATACCAGATCAAGTATTTTATTCTTGTTTTAGTTATCCTTTTTCGCCATTGGAAGTGCATCTATGAGTTTTGTTTTCATTTTTTTGAGTTCTACTGGTACCACTATCTTCTCATATGTTTGTATGATATATTTTTTTCATTATTTTTCTTTTTATATGTTCCATTTATCTTATCTTGTTTTGGGTAAAATCTTATCCTCTATATGATATTTGATTCTTGAGTGTTATTCACCATCCCATGTTTATTAACAATTCACATCGACTTAGAAAAATAATGATTCAGATAAAATTTTAAAATTTTATTTGTGGTGAATTTGATAAAATTGGAATCATATGTGGTTATTACTGATGTTTTATTTTTAATTGATGTAAGGTAAATAGGATATATTATTTTTGGGACTTTAGATGTTTGTTCCAGTGAGTGGATATCCATCTCTTACTAAGACCATACTCATGTTACAATGGGATGTTGTGATATGTGACTCTTGTATTTGTGGTTTTTTATCTTTATCTGAGTTTCTATAATTGGATTCATGTATTAAACTGATATTATCTAGTTGTTTGATTATTCTATTCTAATTTTTTTGTATTTAAACATTTCATTGAGATATCTTCCATGGTGTCCATGGGATCATACATCGAGAGGTACTTCTCAAGGGTATCCTCCTTTGGATCAAACTATTAATGTGTCTATCATATGGGTAATTTTTTTGTGGATAAAAATATATCAAATTTTTTAGAACACATCTGTTTTGGAATAACATGAAGCTGAGGTAGACCAATATCGATCTCGAGGTTTTTATTATGGGAATCCCACATTTTCTATGGGTTCAAATAATCTACAATAGGTAGAGTATTGGATGGAAAATATATATCAGGTCTTTGAAATACTTTATATAACTAAATATATTTAGGTAAATTTTGTGATGTTAAAGTTTATTGATCCCATCAAGCAGTTGTGGGATTTCATGGGGCAAGAAAATCAGCATGCAGAATTATATTATAAGTATTTAAATACCCAATATTTTATAATTCATCATGGAGTCCCTAATGATGGAAAAGTAATTAGAGTACCTCTCATTGATGAAAATTGAGTGATTGATGTTATATTAAACCAATTGGTCTACATAGATGGTTCATTTTCCTCAAGAGGTGGTGATGAATGGTCAAATAAATACTTATAAGTATCTATAGGTTTGGGGAATATGTATCTGATCACATGTATATATGTTAAATATTTACACCTATATTGAAATATATTGTTGGGATATGATAAAAATTATGGATATGGTGAGAATGAGTAGAACTCTAGATCTTTTCTTCCTCCTAGTGGTAGTTTTACTAAAACATCTAGAAAAAAGATAAAATTTGTCATAAAAATCATAAGGGTGGTGGGGTGGTTCACAATAGACAGAATATTCCACACCATTAGTAGTAACCAATAATATTTCCCTAACTTTATATGGATGTGGAAATATATGGTACAACTAGTGTAATTTTAACAAAATCATGAATATTTTTAGTAATTGTGGCCAATAAGGAAATGAATATATGTATATCTAGGATATTTTTATGATACATTATAGTTAGGGATCATCAGCTTCAAAGACCACTATAGCATAGTCAGAAGCATCAACGTCCATAAGAATCCTTCCATAGGCTTTAGAAGTAGACCACCTTCACATATTGGATGATTTTCAGATAGAGGGTTATTTAGGATTAATGATAGTGAGAGGTACCATTATTATTTCATCTTATATAGAAAATAATATATTTTATTCAGGTTCCTCACACTCATTTATATCTACCCATTCTTTTTATTTTCTAATATATCCAAAATATCTTATTCCATATTTAATAGAGTCGGTACAGTCTCTCGTAAAAAGAAATGAATAGGGGTTTCAATATACATTTTTATTTGTATCGATATAAGATATAAATTTAGTTTATGATTTATTAGTTATAAATTTGAATCTAATTTAAATCATCATCATGATGAATTTTCTTCTTTCTTATAATGCTAATATTTAATGTTTTCATCAATATATTTCATTAGTTTCTACTGACGAGAGTTCTCACTTATTTCAGGGAGAGTGTGATCCATAGTATGTTCATATAGGACCATTCTACCTAGAGATAAAAATATTTTTTATTATTTTTGTTGATCTTGGTTATGTTCCTTCATTTTTTTTATCTTCCATTATTTTTTTGGTACTTCCCTGATGTTTAACCAGGTTACATATTTAGTTTTTATCTATAATGTTATGAGGTACTTATCATTGATCTAATGTTTTTTTCGTATAAAATCTTGATACCCCCTTGTGATATGGCCACTATTGAGTTAAAATAGATTATGATATAGATGGTTAGTCTGATGGATAATAGTTTTTTCATCTCCAGTGTTTCCTCATGGGAATCCCTCACACCATTTTCCAAGAAGGATAATAGTTCACTTCTTTTTTGTATGGATTATTGTATGTTTTACCATGTGACTGATAGAATATGTACCCTTTATCCCAGGAGGATAATTTTTTTAATTAATTAACGGTGGGAAGTGGTATTCTAAAATAAATATTTCGTTAGGATATCGTTATATCATAACTAGGGAGTTTGATAATATGATGGCACTTTCAATAGTAGGTATGAACATTATTAATATGTTAAGATACTTTTTTCTCTTACTAACTTCCCTACTATTTTTATGGATTTGATGAAGTGTATATCCAATATGGGTATCAAAACATTCATCATTGTGTTTATAGGAGATATAATGGTTTTTTCTTATCTGAGCATGGGCATAAGAACCACTTGAATCTTGTTTTGGATATCCGAAAGAGTCACCTACATTATAAGAAGCAATAAAAATTATTTTCTAGGATCAAAGATGTTAACTAAATGGGGAACATGATTTCATAACATATAATTCTAGTTAACCATGAGAAGGTGGATGATTTCTTGTTATGGAAAGAATAGTGGAACATGATTGAGTTCTGATACTTCTTAGATCTGGATGGATACTATTAGGGGTTATTCATGAATTTATTGAATTTTGAATCACCATTGTATTATCTTATAAAGAAATCGGTGAAAATAACTTGGGATACTATGTTTCAGACTTATTTTGAACAGTTGAAACAACCTTTGACATCATATCTTATATTGATCTTATTTTATTCTAGTATGGTTTTTGTGGTGTTTTTATACTTATTAGGCTATTCTGTCTTGTGTCATTATACTGGTCAGGACCCGTCCCCTGGGGCCTGTGTTGTGACTAACCCCAAGCCCACCTTCCATAGGCCAGGGGCTAGTGACTATCACAAAAGGCGTATTCCCTAAAACTGGGAAGGAATTTCCTTTATAACCTATAAGCACACGTAACCAAGAACACAACATGATATGAACAACAAGTCAACTGTATAACAAAATAGTGCTGAAATTAAAAGGTTCCAGAAATAGAAGCCCAAAAGTAATGTTACAATAAACTAAAAGTACAAGTACAACTGAAGAAAAAGGAAAATGGCTACTGGGTGGTCCTTTGAGGTTCCTACTTGAAGGGTAGGTACAGCTCGCCTCCTCTGCACTCCATGTCCCTCCGTCTCCTCCCTATACTGACTCGTCGTAAGGTCCACCTCTGGGCACCGTCTGGTCCTAGAACTCCCAACCTCAGTCAGAATTTTCCATCTTCTGCACCAAACATAATGATGTGAGGGCATAGACCATGCAGGGGTGAGTATAACAATACTCAGTAGGGGCCCCGAGACCATCTAGATCTCAAAAAATTTAAAACGAAAAAACACAAAGTATGAAATCAAAATATATCCTTAATTAGTTATATTTCCACACACATAACTATACTATCAAGTAATTCATCTCAATCATAAGGAAAACACAGAGGTTCTAACTCATCTCACAACATGATTTATTCTAGGGGTAGTGTTGAGTAACATTCCCAGTTAGAATGTCGAACACCTCAACTGCTGGAAAAATCCTCATCTATCAAGAATAGTGGGCCTACCACATCACACAGAAGAGCTTCCCGCTAACTTGGACTGCTGAGGTACTTCTCCCGTCGAGTACCATGGGTCAACCACGTCACCTAGGTGATCCCCACCGTGGGTCTGCCGCGTCACCAAGGTGCTCCCCCTCGTGGCCTGCTGAGGTAGCCCTCCTATCAAGTATCGTGGTTCTTCCATGTCACAAAGGCACTATCCACCACGGATCTTCTGCATCACCAAGGCATTCCCCACTGGGCTTGTCGAGTCACTCAGAGTTGAAACAGGCAGCAGTCGTCAAGTCTCCGCCAATCGCAGGGTTTCATATGTATCGCGCTTGGGGAAACCCCTTACCAAGAAACACATCAACACTCCAACTTCCACGAATTCCCCCAAAAAAAGTATATCAAAGATACACTACATCATAGGGGTCTCAACATAACATACTGTGCATCAATCGGACACTCGGTCTGTGAGTTGTTAAACTTTTAGTCCCAAGGGCTCGGTTGGATTCGTGCTCAATCCAACCTGACTGTTTCCCATATTAATCCCAAAACACAGTGGGGTATCACTCAAAGGGACCGTCATGCTCCAAGATTTCTAGTGCTGTTTACGGTTAGTCAAATGGACGTTTGGTGCCAAAGTTATGGCCAAAAGATAGTAAATAGGTCGTAGTGAGCCCAGGTCCAGTCCGACCCGGTCGGACCGACCCAGCCCGTTTGGTCGGTCCGACCCACTAGGTCAGGACTGACAAGCCGTGAGGGGCCGTGGATGGCTGTGGGGGCACGAGGCCGCAGAGTGGCTTGGCTGGAAGTTGTTGCAGGTAAAGGAAGTCGTAGGGCGGCTCGGAGGGCGGGCGTGAGGCGTGAGTCGGGGTGGCTCAGAGGCCCATGGCGAGGGAGGATTGGCTGGGTCATGGGGCCGGTTTGGTCGGGAGGCCAGAGCGTTATGGGGGCATGGGGCTGGTTTGGCCGGAGTGATGTGCGGTCACGAAGTCAGTTCGTACGGGAGGCTGGAGCGCCGTGGGGACACGAGGCTGGTTCGGCCGGGAGGCCGGAGCACCGCGGTGGCGTGGGGTTGGTTCGACAGGGTGGTCGGTGCGTCATGGGGTCACATAGTCAGGGTGGTCGGGAGGCTGGAGTTCCGCGGCGGCATGGGGATTGTTTGTCTGGGAGACCAGAATGCCACGTGGGCGGCGCGGGTTGCGGAGGCCGTGGGTGGCGGCGTTGTTTCCTTCATCACCTTCGTCAGCTTCATCCCCTTCTTCCATTTCAAATAGTACACCAAAGAAGAAAAACAGAGGAGACTGGCCATGTTTTTGGTCCTACACCCTCTGCATTTATAGTGATAGCAAGTAGTTCACAAGAATGACACATGAACGTGTATGGAATATATTCAGAAACATCATTTCCCACGACCCTTGTCAATCACTATTCCCAGATTCCACAAAATAATTAGAAGGGAGAACATGGAATGTGATAATAAATAAACCCCTACCTTGTTTTCTTGATGACGTTGGCATGAGGAAGAAGGTGAAGTCATCGATGTTATTCATGTCCGCCACACACCTCCAATCACGGGCTCGTGCATTGGTTCGACGTAGTCTAAGATGTTCCTTATCGTCATTCTTCGTGGAGGAATTGTTCTTCATAGAAGAAGAGTTCTTCGTTGGAGAAGCTTTCTCCCAATTCTACCCAAATGGAAAGTGGTTCCAAAATAATATATTATCCACTCTATTATGTTTGTTTGAATAAATTCAAAATAGATAAATTAATGTGGTATCTTGGAATAATTATGTTGGGAATGGTTTGCCCAATTAAGTGGGGAGCTCAAGAGGTTTCTCCCCAGTTAATTATGGAGTTCAATAGGTTTTATTTTATAGGTGGTACTCACCACCATAATATCCACAAGGGAGTTAGGCTAATGTGGTCCCCACCATGAGCATTCAATTTGGAGAATAAAACATTTATGGTCCCCACCACCATAATATCCACAAGTGGGTGGTTAAAAAAATGTGTTCTTTATTTTATTATATTATTTCCATGGAAAACCCAAAAATTATCTTTCACCCTCAACCAACTGTCGTCGAGGTAAAAGTCACCTTAAGCGAATACTGGCGCTGCGAGTTCAACGGTGCCCTCAAATTCCAATTCCATGAACCAGCTCAAATTTTAGAAAAACATTATCTCATGTTTACTGAATTAACCCAAAAAAGGTCATCAATTCATTACAGGCACACTAGGCCTTGGAATCACATGCCTGCAATTTTCACAGACTCGTAATATTCCCATATAATTAAAAAAATCATAGAAATTACGGGTCTTTACATTTTCTCCACCTCAGGCTTTACGTCCCCATAAGCCATAACTCAAACTTAGGGAACAATTTTGGGGTACTGAGCATGCATGTGAGCCACCCGCTCCCATGTTCTCTTCTGGTGGTTCTCGTGCTGCCAGCGAACATGCACCAGAGGTATCAATCATCCACAAAGGACTGTCACCTGTGGATCCTCAATATCTAGTATAACCTCCATCAAAGTTTCCCCATCGTCAATGTCCATCTCGCCATGGTTGATGATGTGAGAAGGGTCATGCACATATATCCTCTGATGGGATACATGGAAGATGTCGTGCACCAGGTGAAACAGAGGTGGAAGATATAAGCGGTATGCCACCTCGCTAACTCTACCGAGTACCTGAAAAGGTCTGATGAACCTCGGATATAACATTCCACCTCCTCCAATATTCGTAGAGTTCATCGGGGTGAGACCCGTAGAATGACATGGTCACCATCCTCGAACTATAGAGGCCTCTATATCCGGTCGGCATAAGACTTCTTCCTACTCTGTTTAGTCTTCATCTACTTTTGGATGATCTACACCTTCTCTATGGTAGGCCATACCATCTATGTTCCCACTAGTGCTGACTCCCCTAGGCATGTCCAGCACAATGGTGACCTGCATGGTCACCCGTACAATACCTCAAAAGGTGTCATCCCAATAGTGGAGTGAAAGCTATTGTTTTATGCAAAATCCACCAAAGGTAAGTGATTATCCCAGCTGCGACCGAAGTCGAGGACACAAGCACACAGCATGTCCTTGAGGGTCTGAATGGCTCGCTTAGTATGACCATTAGTCTATGGATGGAAGGCGGTTCTAAAACGAAGCCATGTCCCAAAATCCTCATGCAACCCCTTCCATAGCCGGGAAGTAAAACATGCATCACGATCAAAGATAATCATCAAGGGTACTCCATTTAACCGTACAATCTCCTGTACATAGAGGCATCCCATGCTCTCTACTAGACCCTACTCTAGGACTGGTAGGAAGTGTGCCGACATGGTTAGTCGGTCAACAATCACCCAAATCAATTCATGACCCCTCGATGCACATGGAAGTCCTGTCATGAAGTACCGGGATATCTCATCCCACTTCAACTCTTGGACCTCTAAAGGTTGAATATAACCTACTGGTACCTGATGCATTGCCATCACATACAAACAAGTGAAGCATCAAGGGACAAACACTGCTACTGCTTTCTTCATTCCCGGCCACCAGTGTTGTCATCAGAGTTCTTGGTACCTATTCACCACTCCTGGATGTACCTCTAGTGGGGATATGTGGAAGTCCCTCAACACTTCCTCCTGAAGTGACACCGGTACCATGGTACGTCCTATGAAGAGGTTAAAGTGCTCCCCACCTTCAGAGAATCCATCAGGTGCATGTCTTATGGATATCTGAGCATGTCGTGTCTCGCATTTAGTGTCTCCGTACTGTGCCTCCCTGACTCACTGAAGAAGTGGGGGAGTGACTGTAAGACCCTAAAGGAACGATGCTCCATATCTATCCACAATGGATATCTGCAAAGCAAATAGCTGATCCCTTGCCTGGCCTAGCATCTGTATACCAGAACTTCTGCTGAGTGAATCTGCTACAACGTTCCCCTTACCAGAATTATAGACTATCTCGAAGTCATTGTCCAGGATGAACTCAAGCCAACGTTGTTGTCTTAGGTTCAGGACCTTCTAAGAGAAGTTATATCTGAGACTCTTGTGATCAGAGTAGACTCTAAAACATTCGCCAATAAGATATTGTGACCACATATTCAAGGCAAATACCAATCATGCTAACTCCAGGTCATGGGTAGCATAGATATGCTCATGCTATCTCAACTATCAAGATCCATATGCGATCACTTCTCGCTCCTGCATCAGGAGACATCCATGTCCAGTCATTGACGCGTGGCAATAGAATATATACCCTACTCCTTCCTCTGGAAGCCTCAAGATGGGGGAACTAGTGAGCCTCTACCTCAGCTCCTGAAATCTTTTCTGGCATCTCTCTGACCACACAAAGTGGTGTCCCCTCTTCATCAAGGCTGGTAGTGGTGCGGCAACTCTAGAGAAATCTGGGACAAATATCTGGTAGTATCCATCCAAACCCAGGTCACTATGTACCCCCATCACACTCATGGGTTGATCCCAAGCAACTACCGCCTCAATATTTTTTCGATCCACTGCAACCCCAACTTCCGAGATGACATGTCCCAGAAAGTGAACCTCTTAGATCCAGAACTAGAACTTCAAGAGCTTACCATAATGATGGGTGCTCTCAGAGTGTGTCCTGTACTACCTGCAAATGGTAGGCATACTCCTCCTCAGTAGTTTAGTAGATCAGAATTTCATCGATGAAGAACAATACAAAGCGATCATGGTATGTATTAAATATTATGTTCATGAGTCACATTAACACTGTTGGAGCATTGGTCATGCCGAATGTCATGACCAAAAACTCATAATGGCCATACCGACACCTGAAGGCCGTATTCTGCACATCCTCATCTGATACTCTAATCTGGTGATAGCGTGATCTGAGGTCTATCTTCGAGAACCACCATGCTCCCTTTATCTGATCAAAGAGGTATAAAATCCTCATGATTGGGTAATTTTTCTTCACAGTCACCTGGTAAAGCACCAATAGTCGACACAACGTCTCAATCTCCCATACACCTTCTTGGTGAACAAAAATCAGGGCTGCCCAGAAGAAACTCTAGGCCAGATCAATCCCTTCACATGCAAGTCCTCCAACTGTACTCGCAGCTCATGAAACTCCGTGGGAGCCATACGATATGCTGGAGTAGATATTGGTGTCGTCTCGGGGTAAAAGTCAAAGTAAAAGTCCACCTCTCTGTGAGAAGGTAGACCCGGAACATCATCAGGGAAAACATCTAAGTACTGGTCTACCATTACAGGATAGCTCAAACTCTACACATCAAAAACTCTGAGGGTATGTCTAGCCAACTGATGAGTGATTGGCTGCACCTTTTCCGAGTAATTCTGTCATGCATTGTAATGGCTCCCTTCTTGCAGGTGATGGTAAACCTGGTCCCATCCATGCGGACACGCCGCCCCTTGTGCCTAATACAGTCTACCTAAACATGGATTGTAGATAACCAATCCATACACAAGATGATGTCGTAAGTCCTTGATGATGCTACTAGGAGATCCCAACTGAATCTCTCTCCTCCTAGTGTAAGCTCAAACTTTCGTCACCGGTGCGTAATCATCAAATTTTCTCCCATAGGACTCTCTATCCATAATAATCGAGCCAACATCCCCATCAGAATCTCCAATCATTGAATAAGGGCAGTGGAAATAGAATAATGACTGTCACCTGTGTCAATGTGTACTACATCTACGGTGGAGTAAACAGAGATCGTACCTCAAATCATCTCCGGAGCGCCATGATTGTAGGCCTCAGTTGCTTGGGGGGGAGATATTCCATGTCCACCTACTCCCTGTAGTCGGGTTGGACCTCCTGGTGGTGGTGGTAACATCTCAAATCGTTTCCCACCACCATCTATACTGACATCTCCCCTACCATGTCTATCTGCTCCTTCCGAACCTCCTCAGTCGATCCTCTATCTCTACCTGGGCAATCCTTCAACTGTCTGATGATCATCTAAATGACGCGTCAGACAGTAACAAGCCTTGTGACACTACCATCCACATGAGAAACATTACCCACTCCTGGTATGACTGGCTCCGCTTCAGGTTCCCCGCACAACCAATCCTGAGTCATGTCATCGTCCACTTGTAGGTCTATTCCTCTTGCACCTATGTGATGATTGTCTGCTTCTAGCTGTAGAAAACTCCTCCACATGATGACTGGTAGTGGGTCTCACTAGTGTTGACTGCTCAGCAAGGAAAGTCTCCACCAAAATGGCTCTCTCTAACACCCACACCAGCGTCGGGATGCTGATTGAGATCACCGAAGCCCTGATCTCCTGCCTGAGCCCCTGCTCAATGGTCTGCGACCTGATGAAAGGTTCCTGCACCATATCAGTTGATTATCGTGAGAGGTCATTGATCCTCACTAAGTACTGATCCACAATCATATTTCCCTGCTGTAGAATAATTAGATCTTATATGCGCACTACGTGAAGTGTCACTGGGACAATCTCTGCCCGATACAGGATCTCGAAGTCCACCCAGAAAAGCATCGCCCTGTGAAAAACATAGAGAATCAAGATCCGCCATCTGCCTATTGATATCTATAGAAGCCTAGTAGCAAGGATCACCGTGAAATTGGCTGGTGTCCTTATGAGTCATAATACTCTCATCACATCTTCCATCCAATCCTCAGCCTCCTGTGGGTTTGTCTCTCCCCTGAACCATGGTGGCCTATAGCGCTGGAACGCATGCAATGAGCTCAAGCGGTGTACACTGGCTGTTGCTGGGGATGGTGGTATTAGTGGCCCAATGGAGAGTGGTACAACTGTTGCCTCCACTAGTTCCTCTACTGGAAAAGGGACCTACACTAAGGCCTCATTTCTCTGTGGGATATCAGTGCGTACAACTCTCAGAACCCTAACTGGCTGTCTGCGTGGAGGCATCCTAAAAAGAAAAAGGTGGTCCATGGTTAATAGGTTATACTTGGTGATCTGAATGTTATAGAAGTTGATCTTACTCAAAATATCACAAATAAAACATTTTAAAACACCCACACAATTAGTGTTTTAGTGGAGTGAGTCGTAAATAAGATGTCAGGGTCCTAGTGAATGGATACGTTGGCCGCCGTCCCAACACAGGTTTCCCTAAATTGATAACCACACTCATTACACTTATCACTATTTCCATTAAAAATAAAGATCAGAGTCTTATGTTCTATGGTAGAACTGACGCCTCTGATACCAATTTTTCAAGACCCGTCCCTTGGGGCCCATGTCGTGACTAATCCAAAGCCTGCCTTCCACATGCCAGTGGCTGACGACTAGCACCAATTGTGTATTCCCTAAAACTGGGAAGGCATTCCGTTATAACCCGTAAGCGCACGTAAGCAAGCACACATCAAGATACAAAAAAAATTAAACTGTATATCAAAGATGTTTTGAAAGTAAAAGGGGCTGGAAATACAATCCCAACAGTAAAGGTACAAGAAACTGAAAGTAGAAGTACAACTAAAGAAAAAGGAAAACAACTAATGGGTCATCCTTTGAGGTTCCTACCTGAAGGGAAGGTATAGATCATCTCCTTTGCACTCCACATCCATCTGTATCCTCTGTGTACTGAGTCTTCGTAAGGTCCACCTCTAGGCATTGTCCAGTCCTAGTACTCCCATCCTCAATCAGCGTAGTTCGTCATCTACACCAAACCCAACAAAGTGCGGGCATTGCCCATGGAGGGGTGAGTATAATGATACTTAGTTGGGACCTCGAGACCCTCTAGGTCTCACAAAATCTAAAAAGGATAAAAATTAAAGTATAAAATCAAAAAATAACCTTACTTAGGTATATTCCAATACATATACCGATGTTATCCAGTAATCTATCTCAATCATGAGGAAACAGAGAGGTTTTGACTCAACTCACACCAGTATTTATTTTAGGGGTAGTGTTAAGTAATATTCCCTGTCACAACATCGAGTACCTCGGCTAGTGGATAACTCCTCCTTTATCAAGTATAGTAGGCCTTCCACATCACACAGAGGCACTTCCCACTAACATGGACTATTGAGGTACTCCTCCTCTCAAGTACTGTGGGTCTACCGCGTCACCAAGGCACTCCCCACCATGGGTCTGCTGCATCACTAAGGCACTCCCCCTCGTGTCCTATTGAGGTAATACTCTTTCTGAGTACCATGGGTCTGCCGCATCACCAAGGTACTCCTCACCATGGGTCTGCCGTGTCACCAAGGCACTCCCCACTATGCCTGTCGAGTCACTCTGAGTCAAAATGGTCAGTAGTCGTCAAGTCTCATCCTGTCATAGGGTTCCATACGTATCGTGCTTGGGGAAGCCACTTCCCACACCACAGTTCAATAATCTAACCACCATGAAGTCCCAATAAGAACTATCTCAAAGATCTCTTACTTCATGTGGGTCTAAACATAACAGACGACACGTCAATCAGACACCTGGTATGGGAGTTATTGACCATTTTTCCCAAGGTCCCGGTTGGATTCGTGTTTGATCCAACATGACCATTCATCATATTAATCCCAAAACACTATGGGGTATCACTAAAAGGGACCGTCATGCTCTAATATTTCTAGCTCCGCTGACGGTTCATCAAACGGGCGTCTGATGCCAAAGTTATGGCCAAAAGAATGTTAATGGGTCATAGTGGGCCTGGGTCCGGTCCGACCCGGTTAGACCGACCTGGCCCAATCTTCCAACCGGCATGGCCCTTTGGGTTGGTCCGACCCACTGGGTCAAGCCCAACATGCCACGAGGGGCTAAGGAGGGCCGCAGATGGCCTCGGGGGCGCGACGGCGCTTAGCGACTCGACCGGATGGTGCAATGAGGGGACGAGGCTGCGAGGTAGCTCGGCTAGGGCATCTTGGATGGATGGTGGGCGGCATGAGCCAAGGCGGCTTGAAGGACCATGACATGGGTGATTCGACTGGGGTGCAAGGACATTTCAGTCGGGAGGCCGAAGCTCCATGGGGTCACGGAGCTGATTTATACGGGAGGCCGGAGCACCGTGGGGGCGTGGGGCCGGTTCGGTCGGGAAGCCGAAGCGATGCAGGGGCGGGGGCCGATTTGACAGGAAAACTGGAGCACCACAGGGGCACATGGCTGGTGTGGTTGGGAGGCTAGGGCGCCATGGGGGCATGTGGCTGGTTCGGCCGGGAGAACGGAATGCCACTAGGGCGGCGCGGGTCGTAGAGGTCGTGGGCAGCGGCGTTGTTTCCTTCATCAACTTTGTCTCCTTCCTCACCATCATCCATTTCTAAGAGTACACCAAAGAAGAACAATAGAGGGTTCGGTCCATGTTTGTTTGTTTGGAACCCTCTACATTTAGAGTAATAGCAAGTTGTTCACAAGAATGAAGCATGAACGTGTATGGAATTTTTTTTAAAACATCATTTCACACAACCCTTGTTAATCTATATTCTTGATCCTGCGAAAGAATTAGAAGGTGAGAACATGGAATGTGATAATAAATAAACTACTACCTCATTCACTTGATGACCTTGGCAAGAGTAAGAAGGTGAATTCGTCGACGTTCTTCTCATCCTCCACACACCTCTAATCCTAGGCTTGTGTGTCGGTTCGTCATAGTCGAAGACATTATTTGTCGGCATTCTTCATGGAGGAAGCATTCTACTTGGAGGAAGCATTATTCATTGGAGAAGCTTTATCACAATTCCACCCAAATGTAAAGTGGTTCCAAAATAAAATATCATTTCTTATATTTATTTTGTTGGCATAAATTGAAAATAGATAAATTAATCTGGTGAATTGGCATAATTATGTGGGGAAGTGTTGGCACAATTAAGTGGGGAGGTCAAGAGGTTTCTCCCCCACTTAATTATGGAATTCAAGAGGTTTCATTCCTAGGGTTGTTCCCACAACCAGAATATCCACAAGGGAGTTAGGCTCAGGTGGTCCCCACCACCGAGAATTCAATTCATAGAATAAAACTTATGGGGTCCCGACCACCATAATATCAACAAGTGGGTGGTTACAATAAATAAAATAAATTGTGTGATTTATTTTATTTTATTATTTCTATGATAATCCAAAAAATTATCTTTCACACTTGACCGACTATCGTCGAGGTGAAAGTCTCTTTAAGAGAATACTAGTGCTATGAGTTCAATGGTTCCCTCAAATATCAATTCCGAGCACTAGTTCTAAATTTATGAAAACACAGTCGCACTTTTACTGAACGTACCTGAAAAAAAAATTCCGAAATTCATTCCGGGCACTCCGGACCTCAGAATCACGCACCGTTAATTTTCATAGACTCTTAAAATTCCCATTTAATTAAAAAAATTAAATAGAAATTACAGTTCTTTACAATACTTAATTATTATGAATTATCTTATGGTCCATTACAATATCATCTTCATGAGAATAATTTACACACCAATTATTTGGATCATTGCATAGTTATGAATGCTCTTATGTTTTTATGGAAATAAAATTTTGGGGAGAGTTTCAATAACATTTAAGATCATTAGTGTTTGGTCAAGATGTTTTCTCTAAATTTATTCAACATAAAGTTGATTCGGTTGGTGGAATACCTCTAGATGTTCGAATTCAACATGACCAATATCATAAGGAAGTTAAATTTCATCACTGATAATATTAATAGGAATATTCCACCATAGGATATCCTAGAATCAATGAAAGAGTTTTATTAGATGGGGATTTTCACTCAATTACAACTTGACATAGTAGAGGGGGATTCATGTATTGTTCTAGAATGTTATCATTTATCATCATATCTCTTTAATTCTACTATACATGGCCATCAATATGAAGATGATCTAAGAGGAATTATGGATCCTTTTGGTTGGAGCGACAGTTTCTGGCTGGTCCATCCCTTACGATGGTATTATTCACTCTAGGAATTAGTTTTTCATCCCATAATCCTTGTAGAATTTTTTTTGTCTGATTATCATAGTTCTTCATAGTTTTTTACCTAGAAACATTGAAGAATCCTTATGATATGTGTTGAAATTCTAGGCATATGGGTATGTAATGATAGATTAAAGATAAAGTGTCCCATTATTGCACTAACTAGATGATAATAAAATAGAAATTCATGCTTTATAGTATGATACAGCCTATTCTAGTACCATTTTATAATTTTAATGAGGTTTACATGATTTTTTATTAACCTAGAATCCTTGAAGGAAGAATTCTATTTTGGTGGTTATAAATTTATTGATGAAATTATATCATATTATTTTTGACAAGGAAACTAGAAAATTTAAGGATCTAAGTAATATGTATGTGAAGGATATTTTTAGGTTACATGTGTTTCCGTATTTTGTTGTTCTGTAAATTGATCCTACAATTAATTCCATATTATTCAATAGTGTACATGTGGTGATGAGGACTCAGTTAGGTTGATTATAACTTAAAATACACATATGAACAATCAAATGTGTGTGTTATTAAGATCCTAGAAAATATTATTCATCACTATATATTTTATTTTAGCAGATTATTTGACATCCATCATGGACCTTTCAATATTTATTACCATTCATTGATTAGAATGACTCATTTCAATTATTTTTTGTTCTCTCCCATGCAGTTCGTCACTTTATTTTAAAATTGTTGCTAAAGCCACTCTTATAGGACTATGACCGAATAAAAATCCATTAGTGATTATTCGAGATATAAATTGATGAATTATTGAAAAATATAGTGAAAAGTAATCATACGAATATCCTCAAGTTAATTCTATTTAGTTTTTTAAGTGACCAAGTTTTCTTTAATGTTTATCCTTGGTTCAGTCACCATCATATTGGTAAATAGGGGGACCATGATTCAAGATATGTTAAAATAATTGATATAAGGGAGTAGCTGAAGAAATATTCTTACTTGTTATAATTTATCACTCAGTTTATTGGTATCCATGTTTTTTTCCACATATCTCATCATAGGATGTACCATCATAATCCATCCCATATTCCGAGTTAGGAATTTATTAATTTGGAGATGAATGTGTTTTGAGTGAGGAAAAACCTATGGAAATCATTGATTTTAGGTGAATTTCATGCGTGTAAAGTCTATTCCATTGGTCAATGTGTTATTGAAGCATGAATTATATTTTCACGATACTTAGGATAATGAATCATCAGTGGGAGAGTTATGGCCTCACCAATTTATAGAGAATTATTCTTATACAAGACTTCTTAGATGTGGAAAGTCCTATGGGGGGTATCTTGTAACATCATAGTAAAATATACACATTCATTTCATGATTAAGAATTTTTTATTTGGGTTATAATTGAATTCATAGGGAATTGGTAGTTTTTTCAAGTGTTTTTTTAGGTGTTGGATATAGAAAGAATTCCCACCATGAATATATGATTTTTTATGTGAATTTGTTTCATATTAGAATCGATGAAAATGTTTCATGGAATGAAAATATTTCATGATGTTAATGCTATTCACATCATGAATTGGTCAATTAAGATTTTTAACTGTGGCATCACCTTTTTTCGGTATACTTATATACTGGAGAATTTATGTCATTAATCCACCCTGCCCAATTTTGTTTTACGATATTTAATATAAATTTCTAAATCTTTCAACTTTTGTATCCCTACCTTGAACAATAGGTATCCACCAAGAATATTGGGTGGCCTTAATCACTGAATATTTCTCCATTTGGAACTTCCAACTCTAGAATATTTTGTTTCCTTTCATATGGTGAGTGTGAACATCCTCTTTATATTTGGAATTGTTTTTCTTATTTAAGAAACTGGGTATGGTGGATTATTAGAATCCAATTTCTGGGATATTATCTCAATTGATCCATTTCATTTATCCATCATGTGTTTTCATACAAAGTCTAACCATCATATTTGTCATCGAACAATGTTTTAGTTTCTTGAGTTATTTGTTAGTATAACCACATACCTAATCCATTTATTTATGTAATTAAGTTATAAGATGTGAGAATGATTTTTATGTCTTATGTTCTTTTTCACTATTTTCTTTTTGGTGTGTGGATCCTGTCACATTATTTGTGTGTCAAGGGTTTGGTCTAGGTTGATTTCACTCTAGATTACGTTTTATGAACTATAGTTAGACTAGTTTTATCAATTGTTTTATAAAAAATTACCTTGATTTATTGATATTGGAGTGTAAATAAATTTTTTTTATTGTTTTTAACTTTTTATGGTAAATGAAAATTGAATTTAAAATCATTGTGAAATGGGTTTGGATAATGATTTTCAAAGTGTGTTCTTCAAGGAAAAGGGTTTTTGGTACTGTGATTCCAAATATGATAATAAAATAAGTAATTATTTGAAAATTAAAGCACATGGGAGAATTGGGTAATTGGGTGGAGGGTTGAGTATTAGGAATTGTTGGTTGCATAAATATGGATATCACTTATGGGGTGTTCTAGTATTCCCTAGAACATATGTCTAAGGTGATATATCCTGACATTATAAATAGTTTTCTCATGGTATGTTCCTCAATTCCATTTTTCGTATGTCTTAATGACTCGGGTGTACATGAGTCATTGTCAATTTTAATGGCATGATTGACCCGAATAGTACATCATTTGATATACTAGGCATGCTTTCCATTTTTATTTTGATTTAACTACATGGAATTGTTATATGACTTTGAAAAATGAAAGATATTTACTAATATTAATCATTGAAACTACTTTATCATGGTTATTTCCGAACTTTGGAAAAGCGGTATATGTTTTCCATGATTTTCATAAAAAAATATTAAAATTATTATCATGAATTATTTTTAGTAAACTTTACCATGTTTGGATTATTATAAATAACATTTTATGTAACACCTTTATGGGTTCCTTCTGAATGTTTTATAATCACACCCAATAAATCCCCATGGAATGCATAGACCTTGTATTGTAATTTGAGACAGGAAAAGGAAAGGATACATAGTGAGGTAATCAGATTTATGTTAGTTGAGAATTGGTAGTTCATGGTTTGATGGAGGGAAATTTTCCATATATAACATATAGTAGTTGATTCCTATTATAGTTTCCCATTTTTTATGTATATATACCTTTCCGTTTTGTTTTATAATTTTCATATTTTATAGTTATAATTTTTTCATTTATTTATTCCATATACCATTCTGGTTTTTCCTTGAAATATTTATATGTTCTATTTATCTTTTTTCATTTAGGTTGAAATCATTCCCTATATTTGATTAATTATTCCAATGAGATAGTCACTCGTTCATTGGATCAATATTTACCATTGGGTATGTAAAAGATACATTTTGATTCTATTTTGGGAGGTTCATTTGGGTTGGTTTTTAACAATAAAAAACTCACAAATATTGATCATTTTTTATATTATTAGGTTTTTGATTTTTTTTTTTTTAAAAATAATCATGTTTCTTATCTCATATATTGTTTTAAACCAAAATGAAGTTAAATTCATCTTGAAAAAAGTGTGTGATTATTATTTCCTAAAGTGAAAAAGGTATTAGTGAATCATCTGGTTTTCCTTACATTTTCGAAAGAGTGAATTTTTAATTTGTAGTGATTCTTTATTAAAGCGAGCGGGTTGCGTTCTGATATAGAATGACCAGGAAATCACTTTTTCTTCAAATCAACTAAAACCTTATGAAAGAAATTATCTAACATAATATATACTATTTGATTTTTGTTTTATCATCAATTTTTTTGATACATTATTTATATATAGTAATGATGGTAATATATTAAAATCATAATATTTTGAAGAATATATTCACTCATAAAGAGATAAACATTATGTGGAAAAGATATATCGATCTTATTAGTGATTTAGAGTAAATAATTCATTATTATCATTGAAAAGACAAAAAAGTAGTATATTATTTTAGTAAAAATTATAACGCTATATTAAACATGTTACATTTGGAACATAACCATTTGGTTAATGATGTGAAGAGTTATAGATTAGAAATTTTTCATTTACAAATTTCATATATATTTTCTGTTTATTGTAGTTGACATTATTAGAGATAATTATGCTAATGTAAAATAAGGGTAATTATTTATAGGAAAATGTAGAGTCTTTTAGTAAGGCAGTTTTTTTAGGTTTAATGTTGATAGAGAAGGTGTTATCATATTTTAAAAGATATATTCTATTCCTTATGATTAGTAGTTCAAGAAAATATTATTGTGTAATTATTAGATTTCCTTATATTACATTAATCTATGAAGAACTATGATATATAGAGTCCATTAAAAGAATTATCGTTATAATGGAATGAAAATAGATGTTACTTACTCTACTGTGAGATGTTCGACTTTAAAATAGGTTAAATATTAATGAATATTACAAAATTGGATGCTTCATCCTATGTTATCCCTTAACTAAAAATCGGAAAATCTATCCATGGACTTATTGGAAGGATTACCCAATATATATCGATGTAATTGTGTGATTTGGGTTATTATTGATTGAGTAACTAAATTTTCACACATGATCCGATTTTAGATACATGTATTCAGATTATATTTATAAAAGTTATCTCTTGGAGATCGTATAGTTACATATAGTTTATTTGACCATTTTATTTTGACATGGTCTTCTATTCACATCATGTTTTTGGATATTCCTTTAGAGGCCATTGGGTACAAAAATAATTTTCATTACTAAATTTCATCTTTTTTTTCTATCTAATTGTCACGAAGAACGGTTTATAAATTTGAAAAAATAATTATTTATTATTTGATGGATTTCCAAGGAATGTAGGATCAATATATGTCATTATTTTAGTTCTCATATACTAACATTTTTCATACCAGTATATAGATGGTACCATTTTATTAATTATATTTAATGTTGTGTTGAAATCTATGTTGTGGGTAATATTAATGTGAAATGATGTTTTTTGGACAAGATTTGGTGGAATAAATGGATTATATAGTCAATTTTAATCATCAATATATGAGGATGTATCAAAATAGGAAGAAATGTTATATGGGTAACCAGAGGAAAGATCTATCTTTTGAGGTAGGTGAATGTGTTTCTCTTAATTCATCTCTATGTAAAAGTGTTATGAGTTTTGATAAAAAGAGGAAGTTAATTCCATCATTCATTAGAAAAAATGAAATATAGAAAAACATTGATTAATTTATTTCTGAGTGTAAATTGTTCTCATTTTATCTTTGGTACATGATTAATTTCATGTTGGATTGCTATAAAAATGTCTACTGGATACATTACATGCCTTCATACCTAATGTAGTTCAGTTAGAAGAGAACCTCTCTTTTTAATAATAACCTATTAGGATTCCTAACCATAGTGAGTAGGTGGTATGAAATATGGTGATTCAAAATTTTATGTTTTTTTTTGGAAACACCATAGGGTTCAAGAAGCAACATGCGAATACAAAAATTCTATTGGGGAATGATATTCCAACTTGTTAAACTAAGGAGTAGAATTTCAAGAATATAATTTCTAAAAGTAGGGAAGAATATTACAACCCAAATATTGTTAATAGTAAATAAAATTCATTACTTATTCATATTCATGAATTATATGTTATATTTTTATTTTATTTATAGAAATGTTAGATAATTTTTTAGTCATAAGGAAAAAAATTATTGCTAACAAAATTGGTTTTAATGCATTATATTCTTTTCATTAAAAGATTTATTTCTAAATAAATTTATTTTAGTTAAATAAAATTAATTTAATTCAAAATTCATCATGTTGTAATTATATAATAATAAATTTTAGATAATTTTATGAAATGGGTGATTTTTAATGAATAGTGGAAATACTGATTTTTGTTCACAACACTCATTTTTATTTCAATAATTTAGAAATATATTTTTTTCAGAAATAGATTGATAGAAAAATTAGTAATTTTATATTATTAATAATCTAAATAAGGTAAATAAAATCAACATCATTCTTGAATTTTGTGTAAAAAGTTATACTTAAAATGATATTTTCGAAAAATTTGTTTTTCATCGCACTTTTGAGGATCAATTTTAAATTTTAATTTTCAAATTCTAATAATTGAATTTCATAAAATGGATAAAATATATATAATCATTGTTATATGTATTATTTAATATATAAATGTTAATTTTTTTCATAATTAATTGTAATAATAGTAAAAATATGTTACCATTGATTTGTTTAGAATAGGTTTACAAGGGGTTAATCTAAATAGATAAGAGAATAAAATGAACTAAAAAATGTATAAATTATAATTTTTGGCTATATATATATATATATTAAATATCATCTAATACTTATAATTTTTTAATTTTTGATATTTTTTGAGGATAAATATATTAATATATTATAATTCTTTTGAACATTAAGTTTGTTAACTCTCCCTCCACTTATAAACATACACTACCTTCAATATCCTCCCCTTACATAAAAAATATTTATTTTCATACAACTACTCCCCAAATAACTTCTTTACATCCCTCCCCACAACCTAGAGTACATTGTTTGATCATAATATTGTCCTATGAAGTCTTTAGGTATAAACATATGGAGGTTGTCTAAAAAATTTGTAGTATTCTTAATCAAGATTTTATGATTTATTAATTATTATACCTATTTCAAATAATCATAAAACATGATAAAATAATAATAAAAATATTTCATACACTAAGTTGTGTTTATGTTAATGGGAGAACCTATTTATTTCTACATATTCCATAAAATTGTAAATAATACCATCATCCGTGTATATGACAGACTACCAGTGTACCAAATGATGATTTTTTTTCATTACAGGCTCTCAAATCTAGTTATAGTGATGGATTTATGGTATATATATATATATATGTGATATTACTGATATATTTACTATTATTGGACCATATTTAACTTTTATCTTCTAACAATTTTATACATTTTAAAAAATATAACATTTAATTTGTATGAGTGGACTACCACCACCACGATGTCAGGTGATGTGTTTTTCATCACCATGCCAGATAAATGATATATATATATATATATTATTAAAATAAATAATATGATATTAATTATATAATATTAAGTCTATAAATTTAAAATAATACCTATATATTTTTATCGTGATCATTAAAAATGGAAACATTACTCAAGCCTATATATGACCTATCATCTCAATCATTGTAAAATACTTTGTTTTAGAAAACCATATGTCATGGTTTATCTAAAAATCAGTATTAATTTATTAAAATGATAATTATTTCATTATTTTTATTCATTTATGATTTAATAATAATCTTTTTGACAATTGTCAATTTAACAATACAAGTATTTATAGAATAATACTTCTACATATTTATTAATATTTATGAATAAAATTTAAATTTCGTGTTATAGGGGAAACATCTGATAGTGTACTCGACACACAACAATGATTTTCCATGAAATCTAACGTTGTACACAACATTGAGTTATACTTTAAAATAATACACTAATATTATTATTATTTTAAATTGTAGTTGATAGTTGGTTGTTATATTGGCAGAAATGAACAGATCTAACTAAAATATTACTTCATATGTCTGTTAAATGTTTTTAAATTTATCCAATAAATTTTATAAGCAAAAAATGAAAATTAATCCAATTTTAAGCATAAAATACTCTAATATTTTGAAAATCTCATTTTACCACATTTTGATTGAAATGTTTTTAAATATATTTTTTATCACATTTATGTGTTATATTTTAAAAACTAAACTCTATCTTTATAAGCGGGACATTAATATTTACTTTGTTTGAAATTATGGTATTTTTATGATAAAATTAATATTTTAATAAATAGTGAAAATTTTATAGTTTAATTCAAAGCTGAATTTTTTTCTAATTTATTTATATATATAGATTATATTTTTGTTGGTTTTAAAGTGTCATTGTATTATTATTTTAAAAATTTATCCAATTTTTTTCGTTTTATGTAATATATAATTTAAATTCGACTTGAACACGTGTCATTCTTTCGATATATTTTACTTCTTAAAAACCCTCTTTTTGGTTTTTACAACAATAATAAATTTCAAATTAATTACTACAATTTCATTATTTTGAATTAAAAAAATTTAATTCAATATTTGAAATAAAAGGTTCTAAATATTATAGATATATTTTTTTTGAACGTTAGGAATAGTATGATCAGTAATAAATTTTATTTACCATGGTTAAAGAGTAAATAAGGAAAATAAAGGTAAAAAATATCATTATAATAATATAAAACAACCCTAACACATGTTATAATCCCATTTATGAGATATGGTCGACCATGAGAATCCTTAGGTCGATTTTAGGACCCCATGGAGCCACTTGTTTTTGAAAATGACATGTTATAATAATTAAATTAATGTAAAGAGAAATATAACATAAACATGTATCATTTTTACTTTAAAAATTTTAAGGTGGGGTTATATAAATAATATATTTTACTATAAATAGTAACTATAAATATATAAATATTTCATACATCATGATAATTTATTTATAAATTTTAGACATTAAATAAATAAATTTATCAATGACACAATGATGATGTAATGACTACTTTATTAATGAAATATTAAAATAAATGATATTATTAATATTAAAATAAATGTAATATGAAATTTTTGATACCATCCCAAAATTTTTTGGATTATATTCACATGTGAGAGATTATTTAATGCATTCTTTTATAATTAATTAATTTTTATGACTTTACTACTAAAAATCAATTACTAAATAGTGCCAAATAAATACTCTTTTATTAAATGATAAAAATGTCCCAAATATTAAATATTCAAAAATAAAACTTATATAATGTTAAAATTTTTATTAATGATACACTTGTGGTTGTATTGTCATTTTATAGTAACTATAGTAATCATATATTATGAAAATACAAGATGATGTGGTAAGAGTTAATGTTTTTAACTAAGGGTTAAAGCCAAAAGATAAGGTTAAAACTGGGACCTAATGTTTTCTAAAACCTATATGTTAAAAGGATGTTGAACCATACCAATATAATCATCTAAATAAATCACTTTTTAGGAATTATAATTTGAAAATCAATTTATAATAAAATAATATTTCAAGGCATTCCTCAAGTACCCATGTCCCTCTTATAAAAGGCCACTACCTCTACCCACTTACTCACACCTCTAAAGCACCACAGATCATCAAAATTCATCTCAAATATCTTCCCAAAAAAACTAAATTCCTCTTAAGAGTCTTACCATAAGTACAAGGATACTAAAAGAAGACTTTTAGCTCAAATCAACATGAGTTACCTCATTTAGAGTTAACATCTTCTCTCAATATCCTTTTATTTATTTTCCGTCTCCAATCTGTAACCTCTATTTAATAAATTCTATTATTAATTAAATAGTATCCACAATATACTAGGATGAAATTTAATGATTTTATTTCTAACTACACTTACACAGTTCTCGATCTAGTGGATATAGAACATACACTTTTTGTGTATGCTGAACTACTACCTCACGTAACGAAGATTGTTCAATTTTATTCTACCACATATTATGGTGGTAATTATCATGAACCTATATTTATATATAACATATATTATATTTATATTGTCTCTATTATTCAATAATTTTATTTAGAACACATATTTATGCCTTCCATATTGTGTAAATACTATAATTTTTATTGGGGAAGTGTGGACTATCGCCCCCTCAAAGCGATGAGACTCATTCCAACTATACATGAAACCTATAAAGAATGGATTTATTAAAAATATGATAAATACATTATGTTAATATAATAAATTTATTATAATATAAATTTATATCATTTTATTAGTATTCTTTTAACATGAAAATGGAATGAAAGTATCGTTATTGCATTTGTAGGGCCTATAGTCTCCATGAATGATTTATTTCATTTGTTATCTCAAAATATTATGGATATTATAAATACATATATACTAGATATATATGGCATTAAAATCATGAATAATATTCTAGTAATTATTATCTTTTTACTACATTGATAATTTATAACAAAACAACATCATTTTCGACTCATGTACTAAATATCATTAAAACGACTCATATGATCATAAATAATTGTGTAGTTTTTTAACATGGTAATAAGTGATATAAAAGGAATTATAAACATAAAAAATGTTCTAAATAATTTATATATTAACCAAATATTATTATTCAAGAAGATAATGATTGTATGTGATGATTCAGACTTAAGGTACGAGACTTCATCTGAATCACCTTTCATGGAGGCATATTTCGATAATATACACCAACTTATTTTATAAACTATATATTTATCCATGTTTGCATTTAATTTCATTAAAAATGAAAATTTTTCTGAAAACCATTTTACTATATGAAAAATGGAATGTTTGTATGTGGTGACAATGACCTTTCTGCCACCGTGACCATTATTTGGTATTTGGCTTCCTCCACAAGTCATAATGTATTTAAAAAGAAAAATAAAAACCATATTAATTTTTAAGGTATTTTGGTATTAAGAATAGTTTTTAAGGGATTTATTATTTCAATATCATGAAACGATCTCTTGATATTTCTATATGGAAATGTTATTTTTTTTGTTATGTTATTTTATGTGTTATGACTATATAATGGTACTTAAAGATTTGATGGGTGGTTACGTGATAATCCAATGATGGGTGGTTCCATGATAAACCGAGGTCATGTGTTTATGTTATACCCACCAGTTAATTTGGTATATAATTCATCCGTATGGCTATTCCATTTAGTGATTTTTGTCGAAGTTGATCATATGGTTATTCCAATTAAGTATGTTTATGTCCAAAGTTACCACAATATGATATATGTAACTTTCTATGGGTTTATTGTAATATTTTGGTTGTAAAATGGTAATTTATGAGATTATTTTCAGTCAATTGTATTTACTACTTCATAAAGGTGAAATTTATGAATTTATTATTTAGTATTCCTGGCATTCATGTTTTCCACAGACTAATAGTTTTCCCTATTTGTGTATCCCTAATGATATTTTTATGCTCATCTCATGTTTTGAATTGTTTTTTTACATGTCATAAAGAATAATAGAGTCAAGGATGGGATAATGGAAATGTTATAATGTTAAAACATGAAATTATACCATGTTTATTTTTAAAGAGTATTTATTTTATGAAAAAATGTATAGTAGGAAGAAGTATTTCTTTGTAGAATTTATGTTTCTATGTATGAGTTATTACTTAATTATATAAATCGATAATCCAAAAAAGATCCTTGATGTAAATTAAATCCAAATTATTGATGTATCATAAGATTAAGTAATGTTTAAGGTTGGGTTCTTATAGATGGTATCAGAGTATGATTTATATAACTTTTAGAGTTAGAATATTGTTAATAGAATATTCATAATAAGATTTTTAATTTATGGTAAAATTGAAATGATATAGCATTGAAATTTTTCCACATTTGTTCATCTAGGAAATTTTTGTTCAGAATAGTTATCCATAGAAGAAATAAAGAAACCATTCTGGGAAGGAATTAAGAGGAAAAAAACCATTCGGATCAGTATATTTGAATCTCATGAATGGAGTCTTGTATTAGTTTTTCAGTCATTTTGTGGTTGTGTTTATAGATAATATTTTGGTTTGTATTAAAATCCTGGTGAACATTAATGTCACATAAGTATTTTTTTTAAAACCTAAATTAAAAGAAACTATATGTACTTTTTAGTAAGAGTGAATATTTTTTGAAAAGAAATTTCAATCCCTGGTCATATTTTTTATGATGATGGAATAACTCTTGACCCTTATAAAACAAATGTTCATTAAGTGTGTCCAAGACCTACCAATATCATATATATTAATAGTTTTATTGGGTTAGTGGGCTATTACTAATGTCCTTTTGAATGATTTTATTAGATATATGGCCCACTAACTAAGGTAACACTTAAGGGAGTTATGTTCTTTTGGATAAAAGAATGTGATGATTGTTTTATGGAATTGAATAGAAGATTGGAAAATTCTCTATTTTTGACCCTACCTTCTAGGAATGGTGAACTTGTTATCTATAGAGATGAATCATTAAATGGAATTGGTTGTGTCCTAACGAAGAATGATCGGGTAATTGATTATGATTCAATTCTATTAAAACCTCATGGGTTAAATTACCCTACAAAAGATTTGGAATTAACTGTTGTTGTTTTATCATTTAAAATTTGGATGAATCTTTTGTATAGAATAAATAGGGAAATATATAACAATTAGAAATGATTGAAGTATATAATCACTAAAAAAAAATAAACATGAGATAGATGAGATGGTTTGAATTTATTATGGGTTATGATTGCACATTTCATTACCATCTTTGAATGGAAAATAAAGTGTCTAATGCGTTGTGTTGAATGAGTAATGAAACATTAAATATGCAACATTTGGAATGAGATTCTTTGGTTTTTGATTTTATGATTTATGGATTGAATGTTGTTTGTTCATGGAATTCCTATATTTTGATTCACGTGGTATTGAAAGAATCTCTATCATACATAATTAAGCAAGAATTAAAAGAAGACACTGAGTAACATAAAAAGGTAGAACTAGTTTAGAAGGGTAAGTAACCTGAATTTGACAAATGATAAATATTTTTTTTATGTTTGGAAAGATATTAGGTTTTCTTTTTGATTCACAGTTCAAGAACAAGTTGTTATGTAAATCTCATAGTAAACCATTTTCAATTCACTCTGGTTGTACTATTAGGACCAATAGGGGCCTATATACCTTGAGGGGGGGGGGGTAAATCAGGGTATGGATATTCTTTTACAAAATTATTCCTGCCCCACTAGATCTTGACCTCTTTATTGCAAGGGTCACTTTCTTTTCACTTGTGTGTTTATTATGACCACTTCTTTTCTTATTTATCTGATGATGATTCTTTAAATGCAATGCAGGGAAGTAAGTATGTAGACATAGAGATTTTTACTTGGTTCACCCTCACTAGGATATGTGCAAAGAGAATACAATGACGATGTACCGGTATACCAAATCCACTAAAGCACACTGTTGTTTACAAGGTTTGGGCTATATCACTTCTATGCCCAGTCTCACAGCCTTTACAAAGTTTATGGTCACCTCACTGCTTTCCCAAGGGTCACTCTCTGTTTCTCTCTCTCTGGCTCACTACTGGTGGAGAGGATCACCTTCTTCCTCTTCCTATTCTCACTTCTCAGAAAAGGATCCACTCACATTTTAGAGACATGTAGGTATCTTTATTGTCACTAATGAATACATCCCTTGTTGTATGTAGATGCTTTGTTGAAGTCCAGCATTCACCCGTAGATGAATCTCACTTTGCACCGAAGGTATCGGGAAATCTTCCAGCTTTCACACAGCCCTGAATCACTATCGTGCTTCAACCATACATGGTGCCCTTATCCAAGTTGGTGTGCATGTCTCAGTGTGCATGTTAAAACTGGCGCGCAAGTTCACTTCATGAACTTGCCCGACACTAGATTCTATTTCTCTAAACTTGTGCGACTCACACCCTTTTACGCCCAAACCAATATTGGCGTGAAACCACCAACTATCGCTCTTCTTCAAAACCTGGCGCACAAGTGTCACTAAACCACTTGTGGGACACCCCAATCTTCAATTCAAAACTTTGGAGACTCCCTTCCTTTCTCACCCAAACCACTCTGTACACGCAAAAATCAACTAGCGCGCAACTTCTACTTGCGCGACCACACCACCACTTGTGGGACCACCACACCTGCGTGATGGGAGCTCTGATTTTCTCTATGTTTTGAACTCATACCAAATGAGGAGGGTTCTACCTCTATTTAAAGGTATTTTTACACCCTGCACGATAGTGCACAAGTATCCACTTGGCGCGCAAGTTTCGGCGCACAAGTCTCTGCCACGCAACTCTGTTGCGCAACCAACCCTAAAACATGGGCGCCCCTTTATCCCTTTCCCATATATTGATGTTATGATCTTGAAAAACATATGGAATGAAATTTTAATCACCTTTAAGACAATGGTGCACAATTACCTTTTCCAAAACCACTTTTCTCCATTTTTTGATTTTCAGGCCCAAAAATCTGGCAAACACTGGAAAACGACACCACCTTGTATCTGCACTTTTTGTACCTCATCTAGATCAACCATTCCAATGTCAAGGTTTTTGAATCAAATAAGGATCATTAACCACAGACCTAGAACTCGACATGACACCATGAAATACCCTTTGTATAGAAAAATTTTATGTCATGGTTTTCTTTGTCAACAATCACAACATAGATGTCCACTTTGTCAACAAACACAATCACCTCAAAAATTCTTCGATGATACCATGAGGTATTTTTTCCCAACATGTACTAATATTTTCAGAGATCTTTGGGAATGTTACTATTGGGATAGAAGGAAATGATTTATTTATGAATTTACCCTGAAATTTTTGATTTGTAAATGGATTAAAGCAAAATAGAAGTTACCGAAAAGAATTATTAAACCTTTTGTAGTGCTAGAGTATAAATTAAAAAATGTTCCCATCGATTTTCTAGTGGCATTACCAAATAATTATTGAGGTAATTATTAAATCTGGGTAATTTTTGACCGATTTACTAAATCTTATCATTTTATTCTTTTTGGATATATTTTGTCTATAGATAAACTTTCTCGATTGTATATTAAAGAGACAACCATGTTACATAGAGTTCCATTCTCCACAATATCTTATAGCGATGCCATGTTCAATTATAAATTTTCGAAAGGCCATCAATAGTCAATGGGAACTTAATTAAATTTTCATAAAACGTTTCATCCATAATTATATGGTATGAAAAAATGTACAATTCATACATTAGAAGATGTGTTTCATGCTTGTTCAATGGATTAATAAGGAAGTTGAGAATAACATCATTAATTATTTGAGTTTTCATTTATTAACAGTTTTCATTGTAGTATACAAATGGAACCATTTGGGGAATTATATTGAAAGTTGTGCGAAAATATATATTTTTGGGATGAAGTAGGAAAAAGGAAGTTTATGGGACTATAATGGTAGAAGATATGGGAAAAAAAGTTTAGTCGATTCAGATTCACATGAGGATAGCTCAGAGTAGGCAGAAACATTATGTGGATAACTGGAGGAAGGATTGTTCTTTTATGGTTGGGGATTATGTCTTTCTCAAAGTTTCTCTATGGAAAAGTGTGATGTGTTTTTGTAAGAAGGAAAGATGAGTCCTTAGTTCATTGGAAACATTGAAATCCTAGAGAATGTTGGATCAGCTGCCTATACAGTGGATTTAATTCCAATTTTCTATTAGGTTCACACAGATTTTTATGATTCAATATAGAGAATGTATTTCTTTGAACTATCACATATTTTGAGTCAAAAGGTAGTTCAGTTGGAAGGGAATGTTTCTTATGAGGAACATCCCGTAATGATTTTTGATCATAGAAAGAAATTGTTTTTGAATAAAGTGATTCTTCATGTAAAGGATTTTGAAAAATCAATATGGTTGAAGAGGAAATGAGGGAATCTAAAAATTCTATGAGGGATAAATACCCCCACTTATTCGATAAGTAAATAATATTGTAGGGACACAACTTCCAAATGTGGGGAAGTTTGTAACATCCGAAGTATTTATATAATAATACATTTTCCCATATAAAAACATTTATGAATAAGATATTAGTTTTTGGTTAAATGAGACAATTTGTATGATAGCATAATCAATATACAACAATGGGTTTCTCTGAAATCTTGCGTTGCACAAAACATTGAGTTAAATAGAAAAATAATACATTATTATTATTATTATTTTAAATTGTAGTAAACGCTTTGCCGTTATATTAGAGGAAATGAAAAAACAACTAAAATTTGATTAAATTTTTTTTGATTTTTTTTATTTTAAACAAATACATTTTAGAGGCTTAAAATGAGAATTATCCAAATTTTATGTATAAAATACTCTAATATTTTTATAAGCATGCTTTACAGCCTTTTGAGGGAGAACCATTTTTTTAAATCTAGTTTTTTTCACTTTTAAATATTTTATTTGAAAAATGAAATATCTTAATTAGAAGAAGTACATCTAGATTTAATTTTTTTGAAATATTTTTATTATTTTGATAAAATTAATATTTTAATGAACAGTGAAAAATACAGTATTTTAATTCAAAACTTATTTTTCATCCCATTTATTTATAAATATAGATTATCTTTTATGATAGTTTTAAATTTTAAATAAAATTTGTTTTTTTAAATTTATCCAATGTTGGTAATTATAACTAATTTGACATTTTAATTGGACATAAACACATGTCCTCCTTTTTATAGTTTTTACTCTTAAAAACCCAAATTGTGGTTTTGACAATGATAATTAATTTTAAATTAATTACTACCATTTTGATGTTTTGAATTTATAAAAATGGGTTCCATATTTTGAATAATAATTTAAAAATATATTAAAGAGGTACCTTTAATTTTTGGATATTTTGAAAAGTAACATCATTAATTATATTTATTTACCATTGTTAAAGTGTAAATAAGTTAGATAATGTTAAAAAAATATTATAAAAATAGAAAAATACCATAAAACCTATAAAAATATTATTGGATGAGATATGGTCGACAATGAGAATCCTTGGGTAGATTTTAGGACCCCTTAGAGCCACTTGGTTTTGATAATGTCATGGTATAATAATTAATTTAATGTGAAGAGAAACATAACATAAACATGTATCTTTTTAATTAAACAATTTTAAGATGGGGTTATATAAATGATTTAGTTGATTGTAAATAGTCATTATAAATCTAATAATATTTCTTACATCATGGTATTTTATTTATAATTTTTAGTCAGTAAATAAATATGTTTATTGATAACACAATGATGATGCAATGATTACCCAATTAATAATATATTCAAATAAATGGTATTATAAATATTATAAAAATTTTAATTTGAATATTTTGATTCCATACACAAATGCTTTTGATGATATTTAAATTTTAGGTATGAGTTAATTAATATGGTTTTACATAATCAAATTGTTATGACATTAACAAAAATCAATTACTAAATTGTATTAAAATTGACATAAATGAGTTTTTAAAATAAATACTATTTTTAAACGATATAATAGTCCTAAAAAATAAAATTCATACAAATAACTTATATAATGTTTAATATTTTATTAATTATTCATTTTTTTCAATTATCATATTATAGTTACTATAAGAACCAAATATTCGGAAAATACAAGAAGACATGGTAAGAGTTAATATTTTTATCTAAGGATTAATATTAGGAGAAAAGGTTATATATGTGACCTAAACTTGTCTAAAACCTATTAGGTGAAAGGACTTCCAACCATCCCTTTTTTATCCTATAAATATATAAATTTTTAAATATTTTAAGTCGAAAATCAATTTAAAATAAATTAATATTTCAAGACTTTCCTAAATTGCCCCTCTTCCCACTTATAAAAGGCCACCACCTCCACCCACTTACTCCAACCTCTCATGCCCCTTGAATAATCCAAATTATGATAAAATAAGCTCCAATACCCCCCCCCCATTTCTCTCAAAAGCCTTATATTTAGGATAAGGAAAATGAAGGAAGACTTTTGTCTCAAATCATTAGGAATTACTCGATTTAAAGGTAACATCTTCTCTGAAGCTCATTTAATTTATCTTAATTCTCCAACCAATTACCTATCATTATTCCATTATTTTATAAAAGAAACCATATAATCAATATAATATGATTTTTTATGCTATGGGTTCAACCTATACTTATACACACCTCCATTTAATGGATATATAACATATTTTTTTATGTGTACAGTGAACTACAACCTCACCAAACGATGATTGTTCAATTTTCTCCTATAGCCTCTCATGGTGTCCATTATGATATAAATGTATCTATATATTATATATATTATATTTATATTATCTCTATGCTTCTGTAAATTTTTTTAGAACATATCTTTATGCATTCCATGTTGTGTAAATACGATAATTTCATTTGAGGACGTGTGGATTACCAACCCTCAAAGAAATATCACTCGTTACCTCTATAAATTGAATGTATAAAAGATGGTTTTGTGAAACAAATGAGACATACATGAAATTAATATAACAATAGTATGATAATATAAGTTTATATCATTTTAAAAGTATTATTTTAATATTACAAATAAATGAAAGTAGCGTTCATGCATATGTATGACCTACTGTCTCCATGAACAATGAATTTAATTTCTTATGTCCAAATATTATGGATATTATAAATAAATATATACTAGAAATATATGATATTTAAATAAATAAAAATATTATATATGTTATTTACATTTCACTACATGGACAATTTAGATCAAAACAAGTTCATTTTCGACTCATGTACAGAATATTGACCAAACGACCAATATATACATAAATATTTATGTATTATTTATAAAATGCTAATAGGTGATATAAAATGAATAATAAACATGAAAAAAGCTTCCCAAGAAAATATAAATTAACATATATTTATTATTTAGGAACATAAAGATTGTACGTGATGAGTCAGAGACACGTTAAGGGACGTCGTCTCAATATCATTTCATTGATTCATATTTTGATAATATATACAACCTTGTTTTATAAGGTGTATAATTATCCACTTTCACTTTTAATTTCAGAAAAGGAAAAATATTTATCTATTAATCCTTTTACTAAATTAATGAAATGAATGTTTTTATTGTACGGGGTGACAATGACTTTTCTGATGTCGTCACCGTTATTTGGTATTTAGATTCATCTACCAGTTGTAATGTTTTTAAAATGAAAATAAAAATCCATATTCATTTATAGGTATTTCTGTATTGAAAATGTTTTTTATAAATTATTTATTATTTTAATATCATTAAATTATCTCCTGATTTTGCAATGTGGAAATGTTATTTTTATCTATTTTGATTGTTTTATGAGTTATGATTATATAATGGTACCTGGATAATTGATGGGTGGTTATGTGTAATCCAATGATGGGGGGCTATGTGATAAACTAAGAATGGGTGGATACATTATAACCTCCAATGCATTGGGTATGAATGCCGGCTGTATGGCTATTCCATTTAGTGATATGTGTTGAAGACGACTATATGCTTATTCTATTTGTGTTTTTTATGTCTCTAGTTACCTTTTTATGTTATATGTTACTTTCTATGTGTTTATGGTAATATTATAGTTAAAAAGGGTAAGAAATGTGATTATATTTTGTGAATATTATTTACTACTTCATAAAGGTGTAATGTATTACATTATGATTAAGTATTCATGGTTTTCATATATTCCCCATAATAATAGTTTACCTTCTTTGTATATCCCTTACTGAGCTTTTTAGGCTCATCCAATGTTTTGAAATGTTTTTTCACAAGATTTAAAAAATAATAGAGTCAAGATGGTATCAAGGAAAAGGTATTATGTTAAAACATGAAATGATACTGTGTTTCTTTTTAAAGAGTTTTTTAGTTTTATGAGAAATATTTCTAGTGAGTATAAGTTTATACCTGTAACATTTAAGTTTCTATGTATGATTTATGAACTATTTTCTTAAATATCTAAACTTAAGAATATTCTCAATGTGAAATAATTTCAAATTCTTAACGTATCTCGAGATTATGTAATTTTTAAGGCTAGGAACTTATAGCCAACATACAGATGTCATTTTGTACATTTATGTAGAATTTCATCAAAATGTATAATGTGAACTTAATTCATTATGAAATTAAATATATCAAGGTGATAGATAAAATAAATAATAAACTTGAAAAATTTTATAAGGAAAGTAAATTATTATAATATTTATATTATTCTTGTTAATAAATATTTTACATGCTAATTCATACTCAAGGTAAGAGACACTTCAAATTAAAACTTCATCTTAAATATTTTTTATGATATATTTTATAAATCATCTTCATTGATTTCTATTATCATAAAAATATTACAGATTTATTTATACGTAAATAGAATTATTATAATGTAAATTCTATATATCTTTTTACTTTCTTACAAATATTCTCAAAAGGAATATTTTTATATATTTTATATAGAACATTTAAACATTATTTTCAAAAGGAAAATAGAAATGGTCTATTATAATGTATAAAGAGTAAACATATTTTCAAAACAGTACAATAGTTATTTGACATTTAGATTAGTTTACAATATTTAATGTATTCTTTAAATAAAGTCACTCTCTCAATTTTTTTTGGGAATTTTATTTTTTTAAATCGGTTTGTATAAGGAAATGGGAATTTGATATTTGGAATTGTTTTTCATATTGGGTCAAAATAGTTTTTCAAAGTTTTATGGTTAAAAAGTGAATGAATAAATTTTATTACTCATGATGTTGTACTTTACAATTATATATGATTATAAGTGATCCTGATATATATTATATAACATGTTATCCCAATATATCTTATATGACAGGTGATCATGAATAAACTTATACGAAGGGTGAACCAGATTTTTCTCTACAATGAACTGGAAAATGTTGCTTTTATTCAATGGAAATAAGGGGATGTTAATATGAGAGGATACTAATTTGGATTTAACTGGACCCTATTTATTATGACATATGTTTAACATGGGTTATGAATATAATAAATAAATTTTTATAAAATTAATTCTATTTTCTTTCAATGGGATTGAAATATTTTCTATAAAAATGAATTTAATGTTTTCCATCAGGTTATCACTTTTTATAAATATTCAATGAATATTTTGATAAAGGAATTAATTTTATGGATTTTATGTTATTCAATGAACTAATATATATATTTATATTATGCAACTTACTTATATTTTTGCGATAATTCCATGATTTTAAATATTTTTTAAAGGGTTTAATGATTAATAAAAAAAAAAGAAAAAATCAAGTTGATCATTATAAAGTTTTTTCATAAAAATAAAACATGTTTTCTTCTAAATGTTTAATATTTTTGAAAATTTTATACATATTATATTGTTTAACTGGTTAATACTAGGGGTTTTATGTATTCTTTATGACCTAATTATCTAAAACTATAAAACCTAGTGTTACTTGAAATGTAAGAAAGTAAATTCCATTCTCAAGAAAATAGATTGTGTAATGTTTAATGTTGTTTAATTATATTCCCTATCTTCAAAATAATTCTTACCACCCATAATTAAGTACTTTAAAATAAAATTTGATCCTTAATAAGATATAAACATTCCCCACCAGTAAGCTTGATAAAATTTCATTCCTTTGAATGGGACTCTATAATGAATTTTGTTAACCTGTTCAAGTATGTGAATTCATATCAATATATATAATTTAATACCCTACTAGATTGTGACTATAATATTTTTCATCAATAGGTTAATAATTTTAGTATATATTTGATGATAAAGATAAAAGATGTTGAAGAAGTGGTATCATGGTGAGAAGGTTTTGAGAAAGATGATTGTAATGATTCAAATATCTTATATGGGATTCTTGTCGATCCAGAAATTATAAGATTCAATGAAAATATATAATGGATAATGAAATGAGTTCCGTATACTAGATTAAGGTAAATTATAATGGCTTTTTTGACTAGAGAATAAATTATATTTTTTGAAGACTAAGGAAAAATACGTATGATTTGAAAGAATAATTATTAATAAAATAGAATATATAATCATATGACGATAATAATTGAAAAACTGTTTTTTAGGATGGTTCTGTAGTTATTTTTAATTAAATAATGCCATATTATTTATAATTTTTTGTGAATAAAAACATAAGGTACTTTAATAATAATTGAAATACTTGAATAATGATTATTAAGTATTTAATGGATTTTCTAATTTCTTATAATGATTTAGAATCATTATTAAGAAGTTTCAAAAAATATTTTAAATCATTTTATGATTATTTAGAATGGATAGAATTAATTTGAACTATTTCAAAACTGATTTGAAGATTTTTTAGAAATATTCAATACGTTTTTTGATTAATAATAGAATTATTTTTGTATGGTATGAATAAGAGGGGGTTTCTTGGGATATAATTGAATAATTTTGACTTCTTAAAATCTATATAATATTTCCTAGGATTTTATGATCTATGTAGAATTTATTATAAACTATTTCATATTAAACCATGATTTAGTGTGTTTATATAATAATATATTTGGAAGAGGAAAGTGTAAAAAATATTAATTCATGAACATGATATTAAAGCCCTAGTAGGTAATGACCCACATGAGATTAAATTGGATGTTAAAAATCTATTTAAGATTAATTTCTAATGACATTGTATTATATCATATTATATGGTTTTTAAAATGGTTCTATGTTGATAAATATAAAATTTCACATATTTTATCTGGTAGGTCCATGAATATAATCCCAAAATAATGTTATTTTATCAGAAATTGTCTTTGTTTTAGTGGAATTTTGAGCTTAATTGAAAAAATTTATTAATTTTGTAATGTAACTGTTTTATTTTTTGTCGGTATTTTGGCCATAGATTTTAAAAACTGAATGAAAATTTGAAATTATTATTAATTATTTGATAAATCATGGGCTTCATTTAATTCTTCGATATGCAATGATCAATGCATCATTTTGATTCCTAAAAACCAGCTAACAAGTTAGGCCTCAAAAATTGTGCACATATCTGGATATATTTTAATAAGATATTATATCTCGATGATGTCTAGAACAATGTTTAGAAAATTTAACATGGAGGTAGATAAATAATTTTTAGCATCATTCATAAAGTAGTATAAGAATTAATTCTCATGTTATAATGTTATAATGTAAGGGTTATATAGAGAATTGGAATACAAAGAGTGAACTAGATTGAATAAATTTCATTGAGTAAATCTACTATAAGTCCTCAATTCAGTGGAAATCAAGGTAAATATTTGTCGATGAGTGGAGGAGAAAATGTGGAAGATATTTAAAAATGGAACCACTTCCAATTTCATCCATTAAATGGGTCATCCACAGAAATTATTTTGGATATAAAATTTTGAGCGAGGATTCATCACCTATTTTATCTATAAATATGTGTCTCATATACTAATACAAATGATAACCATTTTCATGATGATAAGGTGGAGATTTGTTTATGTAATAGTTCATTTTTTAAATATTATATTTGTTTAGATATATTTATCTTCTATCCTAAAATATTATTTTTTTTACATACCAAGAAGATATATATAATAATATAAATTGGAAATAAAAATTATTACTATAGGAAAAAAAACTCCACATTATCCCCCTAAAAATGGACATCCATCGTAAAGGGGTATGTCGTACATATTTATAGAGAAAAATTTGTAGAATTATAAATTAAAATTTGATATTGGAAAGCACACACATGGATGGCCTATAAATTTTAAGAATTTGGAAGAGGTGTCTTCTTGAAATTTGTCTCACATAATCTCTATTATTTACCCAAAAACATTGAGCTTTATTGGACACCATAGGAATGGTTTATGGAAGATTTACTGCAAGAAATTAATTATTTCTCTATGAATCTTCATATTCCACTTATTCAACTCACCCAAGCCTTTATTGCATTGAAAATTATATATTATTGTTTTTCATAATTCTTGAATGATATTAAATATTTCTTCATCCATCTACAAGTAGAATTTTAGATTTATTGGACAGGTCCGCTTTGCGACATAACCTCATCTTTAATTATGTATAGAGATGGTTATAGTTTTCATTCCTCAACTTGTGCATTGGATTTTGGATTCCAAAGGATGGATTGAGCATTTTATAAAGAAGAATTAAATGAATACCAATATTTTAGGACTCTAAAAAAAATTAATTTTTCAATTTAATTTTGTGTAAAAACATCAATAGATGAAATTCTTAATTAAAATAAAATAGTTAAATTACAGAAATCATGCCATTTTTTCAATTCATCTCAAAATTTTAATGAAACCTAAAATTTTATAAGATTAAATTAAATAACACTATGGTGGGATTATAAACATGTAATCATAGTATAAAATATGTAAAAATATTAGCTTCATCACACATCAGATTAATTCAAAGGCAATATAAGTTAACTAAAAAGTTGTGAAAGATTAATCTGAGTGTTGTAGGTAATGAATGATCAAATATTAATATTATGGAATAAATATGGAATGATAAATATTGGTTTGTAAATAAAATTTATAGTTAATATGGAGAAACAAAATAGAAACAGATGAATTCTAAAGGCTATGTTCGGATAACTAATTTCTTCTAATGAATAAACTGAGGAACATTGAGAGTTTATGATGATAATATTTTTTGGAATTTAAATATTATATTTTTATTAAAAATATAATAATAAAATTATTTGATTATAAGTAATTATTTGAGGAACTAAACTTCCAAAAATAATATTTTAACAAAAGTTATTTTTTTGAAGTTATTATTGTGTCATGAAAATGATTTCCACATAGCAATGATTGCTACCAATCAATGAAGGGTTGTATTTGGTTTTATGAATTATGATATAGTCACATTACATGGATACACCCAGGTAATAAATTTGGATATTATGAAGAATATAGGAAGAATACGTGAGGAAATTTGAGTCTTCAGGACAATTATGGGAAATTAAATTATCAATATTAAAATAATCTATGGTATTTTTTTTCCATTATGAATATTTATAAAAAATAAATGGATATAAATTATTGAACATATATTAAGAGATATATTTTGAGAATGTAAAATGAGATATAGTGGATATTTTGGAATAATAATTTGAGAAAATTTATAAAAATTTAAGGATTATTCCATGATCATTGGATCAGAAGAACATGATTATTTGAGATTTGGATACTTGTAAAATTATTCAATATAAAGATTTAATTTAAATAATCAAACTACAATTATGGGAATTATTGGTGATTCAGTTCTATGTATCTAAAGTGGAATATAAGTAATATAAAGAGATAGAGATAGAGAGAATAAATTTTTATCAATAAACCGATTTTTTTTGAATTGGAAGAAAAAGTTATAGTTAACACCAAAGTTAGGATACCCATATATCATACAAATAAATAACGAAATGTGAAAAAATAGTTTTGAAATTTGGAAACTAATTTATCCTCTACATATCTTTTGTGTAGAGGCTCTTGAAGAAGAAAAATAATGTTTAGGTAAGAATCATCATGTTGATACTATTTGGATTATATTATAGTAATAGATGATATTCTAATAATCATAAATAACACAATATTAGGGAACCAAAAACTTATAATTGTTGATAATTTCTTATATTGATTTGATATAAAGAGGAAAAATTCAATGATAATGTAGCGGATTATCCAATAGTTATTAATGAATCAAATTGATGAACAAGATCTGTAGTTTCTAGCAGTGTAATGTGGATAATATAATAATATATTAATCTTTAGTGAGGTTAGGAGTACCATTTTAGATTGGTAGGATCTAGTATAAATAGAATTTCAAGAGTAAGTATATTATTTTTAGTAATTATCGATATGGATAATGGATGATACCTTCATATTCTATAATCACATTATCATATTAGTGAAATACATATGTTTAATGATTTACTAAATTTAATACAGAGGTAGTCACCCACATCAAGGGAGAATAATTTTAAAATAATATGTGTTTTTTTGTGTTTATTTAATACATTATATGTGGTTTATAGTGTTTGGAATTCATAAGTAAATTATTTAAACCTAACAAGTGTAGCTTTTCTAATATTAATATTGGTGATTTAATGATAAAAATATTTCAACAGTATTTTCTCACAATAAATCACTACCTCTCAATGTAACTACATTGATCATTGTGATTTTCAATTGGTATAAGACCACAAGAATACACCTACGGATGAATGTATTTCATTAAAATATTATTAATTACTGTTAAATATTCCATTCCTATTAGAATAAGGTTTTGAGTTTCCTTATATAGATAATCCAGTTTCCATCCTTCTTAATAAAATCATAAAAATTTATCTAAAACCACAAACAACCTACTGAAGAAAGAAGCTATGATATTGAGAAAGATCTCAAATAATGAATAGGGTACTCTACTAACTGAATGTAGTCAATTTTATGGTTTATCTATCACATTTATTGAGTATCATATAGTTGAATAATTAAGTCAATCTAATGATAAGTATGTTCTTATTGAACCACTTCGAAATTATCAATCTGAAAGAAAGGATTATTTAAAAGATATCCATCTTTACGTAGTAATATATATGTGTGTATATATACGAAGTTAACATGGTTATATAAGATGAGAATACATATTTAGGATTACACCTTGATATAATAGAGAAAACCTTGGATGAAATGATGTAAAAATGAAATACTCTCGACAAAGATGATGAATCCAAAGAAAAAACATAATTTTATTAAGAAAGGATGTAAACTATGGACGAATAACTATTGAAATATAAAATAGATAAAAAATATAAAATAAGTAAATTCAATGAATATTAGATCCATGCTATTAAATAAACTCAGCGGTATACTACAGATGTCATGCAAGAAATTTTTTTGGTAAATTATAGAATAAGTAATGATCAGGAAAATTACATAGAAGATTGTCATAAAGATAATAAATATAATTTTGATAATATGAAAATATAATTTGAATAACTTTTCAATATTAGTTGAGGATGTAAAAACCAACCTTAATAAAATATTTATTGAATTATATTTTTTTTAGAAAATATGAAATTAACCAAAGTGAAATATATAAAAACTAGTGAGAGAATATGTGGTTCAATGAATGTTTTTGATTTTATTAAAGTATTTAAAATGAATCAATAACGTCAAAATAAGTACATGATATAATTTGAGGATAAATACATTGTGCGATCAATAAATAGGTAGAATTTTTTTTGGGAAGCCATGTTTTCAATAAAGTTTTTTTACTAAATGTGAAGGATAGATTTAAAATTTGTGTAAATGTGGGTAGAGAATTTTTTTGAGAAATAGTTCATCCTTAAATGTGGAAAAAATAAATGGTAAATGAATCATATCCAAAAAAAATCATCAAAGGGATGGTGTTTTTCTTAAATACAGTAATGTTTGAAACCTATCCTGATTACATATAAATAAAATAGAAAACTTTTTATTGTCTTTTATTGAAGATATTGATGTTTTGTAAACAATTATACATTTTTTTGAATAATATGTCTATTAATGGATATAATTGAAGTGTTACATCATGATCATTTAATAATATGGAAAATAAAATTACATAAATATGATGGTACTGAGATCATGATGAAAGCATGAAAACACGAAAATTTAATATTTTTCATGCCATTATCAACGTTGTAACAACATTTCTAGTTATGAACACCCCATAAATAACTTAAGGAACACTTATAAATTAAATTGAGCACTAAAATCAAAATTTACAACATAACACATTTGATATTTTTCTGAATACATGTTCTCTCACTGATGGATATTGTTAATAAAAATAAAGAATCCCAAAAACCACTATATCACCCACGCACAATAAAAAATCATCCAACCACTTGTTCAATTATTTAACAATTCTAGTGATTATAATTAATTTATCCTTCAACATATCAATGATTTTCATTACACTTATCATTTGATATAGGTTGAACTTCTCATATTATGGTTCTTTGTGAGCCTCCTCCATTATTTAAAATATGGGATTTAATAGAGATGAACTATCAAATTCATATAATGAATATAATTGTGAATATAAACATTCTCCAAACTTATATAGGTAATTTTCGTCTTACCAAAAATTCATATTAGAAGCCAAAAAATAAATATTATAATAACCCATAAACAACTCCTTTGATTTAGTTCCTGAGCCACAAAGTTCATTAATATTTTAACACATATTTGTAACTTTAAAATATTACTATATAATAAAATTCAATTCATGAAAGTGACTATTTTCTCTCCCCCAAAATATTTTGTGAACCTTGAATATTAAATACTCATTTAGAAAATATTATTTATTGTATTCAGTAAATATCATATAAATACATAGATTAATTAAATTCAACCCTCAAAAATATAAACTTGAATAATAATTATTTTATCAATTCGTTTTAATCATTAAAACTTATATATTATACAACCCCACTCACTGGTCACACAATGTCTTAAAATATATTTAATTAAAACTAGTAAACTTTCTAAATACTCTTTGTGTGGACCCTCTAAAAACATAACTCAATATTATTGTGAAACATCCTTTGAACAAGATTGATATCTATAAATAGATCATAGAACATAAGGATATATGGTTTATTCATAGTAATGACAAACTCTAATGAACACACTCCATGTAATATAACACCTTATCCTTGCAGTATATCATAATGATGGATGAGAACTTAAACTAATCATAAATTCATGCCTAATTATTTTTTGACCTTAATAGATAGATATATATTCTTCTCCTATTGAAATTGATTTAGTAAAGGTATTATTATCCTATACAACTAGGATCTAGACATCCTTACCTATAGAGAAATGAGAAATTCTATATTTACTGTTAAATTAAGTTAACACCGATAATGATTCACCCAACACCAGATACCTCAACACATCATTAATTCCAGGGTTTTTTTCTTGAATCAAATTACATGATAAAATTATATACACTAATAATCATAACAATTTTATATAATAGGACAGATTCATATAAATAATAATAACCATTGAAAACTGAAACATGTAAAGTTTTTATTAACGTGCCTTTCTCAGGATATCCTTTACTTGAGATCACCATGTGTGGACACCATGAGAAAATGTTTCAATGGTTATGATCTCTCATAACATGATAGTCATGCATCATCATTTTTCCATAATAATGAATTTCTTATACCAAAGATCATATATTTTATAATTTTTTAAAAGTATTTATAAATTATTATTATAGTTGATAACTAATATAAAATTTAGATACAAAAATTAATATAAAAATTGTACCATGTAAATAGTATATACATATGTATCAAAATTATTATGTAAATTATATATAACAAATAACTCTCTACATACATTATTTTGTAATAAAAAATTACCACTCAAGTTGGTTCTATAAAACACAACTTCCTATAACTCCCCCTTTCACAAGAGCCAACATGCTCATAGTCAAATTGTTAGCTCTAACATGATAAGACCATTCTTCTTCTATATAGTGTATTTAATCATTGGCCATTACACGTATCCAAAAATGGATACTATATTCTCTAGGACTTCACATCCATGATTAAAACTCCTGTAAAACCATAAAATTTTATGATATATTTATCATAAAGTAATTATTATGGGTTTAATATCTTGTTTAACATGAAACACCAAAGTTAAAGAGAACAACATTATACAATATAATATTATTTTTAAATGATAATTTAATAAAATAATTATTAAATGGTATTATTGAATAGGATTTAATACATTTTAAAACATATAAAATATTTATACAATTATAATTTATTCATTTTTAGTAGTTTCTTTACATGGGTCAAGAATACATGTTCCCTCATAAATTGGTTTAATTTATTTTTATGATGAAATAATATATTTGATTTCTAAAAAATATTTAAATATTATTAAAAAATTAAGATAATTTTTTAAATAAACACTTAAAAATTAGTTCATAATCAATTTTATGATATTTTATTACAATGTTTTATTCTTTTGATGAATAGTGAAGGATAATATTTTTACTAAAAGCTGTCAATTTGTATTAAGAGTTTAAAAAGGTATATTTTTTTTTAAAATGATTTCAAAGTAAATTTAATTCATTTATTTTATTAATAATCCAATTATGGTAATTTTTATCAATTTTATATTGTATTTCGGTATATATAAATTCATACTTAAGAAAATAAATTCCGGAAAATAGTTTTTCATCAAACATTATAGGATTAATTTCAAATTACATTATACCACTTCAATGAATTGAATTTTAAAATAATGATCCTATATTTTGAATCTTCATAATTTATTTTTTCAATAAGTTCATAACTATTTTAATCTTATAATGAATAGAAAAAGAATCTACTCCCATCATTAAGGATAAAATGGGTTTACTGGAGAGGGTTAAACTAAGAGGTGATGGTATGATTTCTAATTAAACTTGTATAAATCATATTTTATTGATTATTTTCACCCCATAATTTCTAAGCATCAAAAATATTGTATTATAGATTCATTCTCATTTTGTATGATATTATTAAAATTTATTCTTTTAATAAAATCTATGTGTGTCATCTCCCCTATGTATAAAAGGACACCCTGCCCTTACTTCATTACACTACATTGAGAAATATTTCACACAACAAAATGTAATAATAATGAATGAAAATGAATATCCATAATATATTGATTCATATATTCATAAAATACCTTTATAGTGGTCCTTAAGAAAGGGTCAAAATGATGCCAACTTAATGAAAGGTAATTATCATACGCGATCTCTTTCAAACTATTTCTTCTTCTACCTCCTATTAATAAACTATATTTATCCTAAAATAATAACATTATTAAAGAAAATATGATTAAATGTTATTATTACTATTATAACACCATCATTCACCAAATTTTCCATCAAATGGGAAGTGGCAGTATTGTTGAGTCATATGTATGGACTACCGCCTCTGTGTAGCGATACAAAATATTTTCCATCACCATATTTCATGGATTGTAATTATTAAGGGTATAATTATTAACTATGATATTTATGATATAATTTATCCTTTTATTATTATAATATCATATATTCCATCTGATATTTCCATCCTTGGAAAACTAATACGGCGCTCATGCGTATGTGTATACTACAAAATCCAAGAAGCAATGCGAATCGTTTTTCATGAAAACATTACATTAATGGATGTAAGGACATATTTAATGCATATATATGTAATATATGATATTAAAATGATTCTATAAATTTTAATTATTAATTTTTTTCCTCTCATTACATCATTGAAAATTGAAGACAATGTTCATGCATACTTACAACCTACCATCTCTATAAATGGTGTAATTGATTTTTATGTATATTCCTTTCATGGATTATGATATATATATATATATATTTACATAATGTCTACATATATATATATATATGATAATTAAATCTTGATTTTACATTATAAATGATTAAACCATGAGAAATATAAATGTATCAAAACATCCCAACAATAACTTACTTTAAAAATGGAATATTTAATATAAATGAACTGTTATTTTAATAAGGAATTATTAATATTTTTTTAAAATGTTATAATTGGATAATATAGAATATCGTACGTATTTATATAGTTCATTAATGGGAATTTTGATAATTTAAATATATTATATAGGAATTTAAATCCCTTACAAAGCAAGTCGAACATAATATAAGGTTTTATTTTAAAATATCACCCTTATTCAATTTTTTGTTTTTTAGGTTTACATTGAAGGAATTATATAATTGTTAGGTCCAAAATGGGCCTAGATAACCTAAGAGGGTGGGGGTGGATAAGTCAGGCTATGGATATTGTTTTATAACTTCTTCCTTCCCCAGTAAATCATGACCTCTTTATTACAAGGGATAATTACTATGCTATTTAATATTTGTATTGTTCATGTCCTTTCCAGTTTTATTTGATGATAATGAAATAAATGAAAAGAAATAATGAATGAAAAAGGAACTGTATAATTTATCTTGGTTCAATCTCACTAGGCTACATCTAAAGAGAAAATAAGGATAATGCATTGAATGTACCAAATTCACTAAGGCTAACTGCCAATAATGATGTTTGGGATAGATCAATTCTATACCCATGCTCACTTAATTTACAATGTTTAGGGGTTTCTCTATACATTACCATGGTTCACTCCCTTTAAATCATTCTCGGGATCAATACCAATGGAAAGGATCATTGTCTTCCTTTTCATAACGTCCCGACCCCAGTTACCCAGAGTCGGTGGATTATTACATAACATTGGCATGATCACAAAAGATCAAGTCTCGAAAGACCGATTAGTTTAGTATCCTTGTAAACAATAGATACATTCATAAGTATTAAATTACATCATAAAGTGAAAACTACAATAACATCTTGTATCCACACTCATATGACCTTATACTATCCCTGCAGGTCATTCATAAAATACTTCTTCACATCAAGAGAAAAATAAAACATAGAAAGTGGTGAGCTTGGATTACTAGTAAGGATAACAATATAGCAGAAACTTTCATAAATAAGCATAAACATTTAAGGCAATGTATAACTAAAAAACCCTTTTAATCATTAACTTCAGCATAATATAGCAAAAATAAAATGATATATTTCCATTTACATATTCACTTGGATATTCTACTTGTCGAATAATCACATGAAATATCAATAACCACTTTCATAATGATAGAATGCATAATGTCAGACTACCATAACCACATAGCCAAGGCCCCGCTCCAAGACAAAAAATAATATTTTGTCAAGGAATTGTGCCAAGACACTAGTTTGTCTCATGAGACCTACCGATGCATCTATAAGCTATAGCGGGCTCCACCCGTCACTTATTAAGTCCAATGCATTCCTCATATGAACAGGTTTAAACATAGCATAAACATTCGTATTAAAACCAGCATACGAAATGTCAATACTTTCTCCATAAACCATGAATGGTATAAAAATAACACATCCATAGTAAAAAATATCACAAAACCATAAATACAATATGTAAGTTTCGTATCATAATAAATCAAATTCAAATAAGCTTAAAATCCATCAAAGGATGTTGACATAGATGAAATCAAAACTATTTTAGAGAAATATACCTTTTTTAAAATCATTTAAAAGTCACATAATTATAAAATAAAACATTTAATTTGAAAATATTCTTATAATATTTTAAGGGAAGGTTCGATGATTTTATAACGATGGAAAATAGCCACACCCACCGTATATGTTAAAAAAGGAATTCTTACCTTAATTATGTTGAAATGGTTAAAAGGACCTTGTTTGGAAAATGATGGAAAGATTCCTTTATTAACATATTTTAAAAAGTCAACAAGGGTATAAATGACTTTAACCCATAGTCAATAAAATATTATGAATGATGTGAAAAACATTTTTAAGAAACATGGATGTGGATGATAAAAAGGTCTAAGTAGATAATTACGTATAAACAACCTCGGATAATGAAGAGATTGTGAAATAAACCCTTACCTTGTACTATTCCTTGGTTGAAGGTAGGTTAACCTCATGAATAATGGTGAAATAATTGTTATTAAATTATGCAAGAATCATATACATTAATATGATATCATATATGGTCTTTTAACATTGTTTTGTTAATAATATCTTTCTATTATCATCGTTTCAAGTGTTAACTTACTCGTTATCTTTTATATGTTTTGTTACATAAGATTTGTTTGTTATTGATTGGTTGTATATTATTCATATCTATAATGATATAAAGTCCTTAAAATTTATTTTTAATCATCAAATGAGAATTAGACTTGAATGTATATGATGGGGAATGAATCTCATCGCGTTCATGGAGACGGTAGTCCGTACGTACGCACGTGGGACAATATCATTCTTTTGATTTGAAAATAATATATAATTGGATGTTATATAATATATAAAAAATCATTATCATGTTATATTTATAATTTACATGAATTATACATCATTATTATACCCATCCAAATAATAATGTATTGAATAACAATTACACCATGACGTGGAGACATTAGGCCGTACGTACACACGTATGGTGACATGTCATTCAAAGGATGGATAGAACACTGAATATGGTTATACCATATTTATAATAACATCAATGTATATAGAGGATACATGATTTGTTGTTTTACAATGGAAATAACAAAGAATGAAGAAGTGGAAGAAGAAAGGAACATGAAAGTGGGTGGTGAAAGCATTACCTCTTCTTTGGGTTTTTAATTTTGATTTGATCAAAAGGGCTCCATAGGTTGGATTTCTGATCAAATTAAGGCCTCAAAGGTGATTTGAAGGATGTTTTGAAAATATATGGGCAGGGGTTGGCTGATCCAAAAGTCTTTGAATGTGTGAATTAGAGTGAAGGGTGAGTGCCCTTTTATAAGAGGGTTGAGTGGCACCTTTCGAAAAGCTAGAAATATTATTTTATAATAAATTCATATTCGGTTTCTAATAGATCCAAAGTGGATTATTTGAGGGTTAAGGTATGTATGGGTCTAAATCCTTTCAATCAATAGATTTTAGATAGGTTTGTGACACGATAGTAAACTTATCATTTATATTTAACTCTTAGTTAAATAGTTTGACATTTACCTTGTCTGTTTGTATTTTTATATTATATAGTTAATAAACTTACTATATACTTCCAAGTGACCCCAAGTGGTACCTTAATGATACACCTATCATGATATAATTCCTTCAGCTGAACCTTAGATTTTTTGGAATGCAATATCAATTAATTATTTTATATTTTAAAAAAACACTTTTATGTCAATTTTGAGACTATTGGCTATTTTGTTTTTGATAAATTCATAACAACATTATTACATCAAAAAAAATTAATATAACCAATCCTAATCTGTCATATTAACCTAGAAAATTAGTATAATTCATAAAAAGTCTCAAATTACATTTAGTTTGGTATTTATAATATCATTTATTTTAATATTTCATTAATTAAGTAATTACTGAATCACCATTGTGTCAAAAATAAATTAAAATATTTAATGTCTAAGAATTATAAATAAAATAATATTATGTAAGAAATATTTTTAAATTTCTAATGAATATTTATAAATGAATTTATCTTATGTATAAACTGATATAAAAAATGTTTTAGTAATTAAACATTGATTTTAACTCTTTTAACTCGACTTTGAATTAAATAATAATAAATTTTCTAATCTAATCCAAGTTGACCTAAATGATAATATTTTATTCCTAAGGTTTTTTTCGTTGAGATACACTTTTCCAATATAATTAGTACATGTGTTAGGGTAATATTAATATCATTTTTACCCTTAATTACGCTATTTACTTTTAACCGTGGTAAATAAAAGAAAAAAGTTACTATTCACCAAAAATTATTTTTATCTTATTGAACCACATTTTTCTCCTTTATATTAACCGAGTCTCTCAGATTTCTGAAATACCACTCACAGAAGTGGTAAAATTATGTTTTATGTGAATTACCAAATTCTCCTAGGAGGTGGGTAAAAGCCGGTGAAAAGTTCAATAAAGTTTTTATATATGTAAAATTATTCTGAACTAACCCCAAAGAATTTCATTGAAATTATATAGGTATTATGTATCTATTTTTACCTTAATTAAATTTAAATAAAATAAATAATTATTTCAATAAAAATTCGGTTTTAAACTATAACTTTGTGTTTTTTCACTATTCATTAAAAATTGAATAATATTTTTATATAATGTACTGAATAACAATTACACCACGACGTAGAGATGGTAGGTCGTATGTACGCACGTATGGTGACATGTCATTCAAAAGATGGATAGAATACTGAATATGGTTATAACATATTTATAATAACATCATAATATATAAAAGATACTATAGTTATTATTTTAATATGGAAATGACAAAGAAAAAATAAGTGGAAGAAGAAAGGTACTTGAAAGCGGGTGGTGAAAACATTACATATTCTTAGGGTTCTTCATTTTTTATTTGATCAAAAGGGATCCTTAGGTTGGCTTTCTGATCAAACTATGGCCTCTAGGTTAATGTGATGAATGATTAGAGAATATTTGGGCAGGGTTTTGCCGAGCCAAAAGGCTTTGAAGGTGTGAATTAGAGAGAAGGGGAGTGCCATTTTATAATAGGGGTGAGGGGTACCTTTGGAAAAGTTAGAAATATTATTTTATAATAAATCCATATTCAGTTTATAATGTCACCAAAGTGGATTATTTAACGGTTAAGGTGGGGATGGGTAGAAATCATTTCAACCAATATATAATATATAGGTTTGGGTCACTGTATTAACCTCATCATTTATATTTAACTCTTAGTTAAATAGTCTGACATTTACAATGTCTCTTTGTATTATTATATTATATAGTTAATAATCTTACTATATGATTCCAAGAGACCCCCCAAGTGGTACATTAATGATAAACCTATCATGATATAAGTCCTTTGGGAGAACCTTAGATTTTTAGGAATAAAATATAAATTAATAATATAATATTTTTTTAAAAAACTCATTTATGTCAATTTTGACACTATTGGGTATTTTTTTTATAACTTCATAAAAGCATTTTTACTTCGAAAAGAATTAAATAACCAATAATAAAATGTCATACTAACCTATAAAATTAGTTTAATTTATATATATTCTCAAATTACATTTATTTTGATATATATAATATCAATTATTTTAATATTTTAATAATTAGGTATTTAATGCATCACCATTGTGTTATAAATAAATTAAATTATATAAGGTATAAAAATTATAAATAAAATACCATTATGTAGGAAATTGTTTTATATTTCTAATGAATATTTATAATCAAATTGATCATATTTATAACACTATATTTAAAATTTTTTAGTAATTAAACATTGAATTTAACTCTTTTAACTCTTCTATGAATTAAATAATAATAAATATCCTAATCTAATCCAAGTGGACCTAAATTATAATATTTTATACCTATGGTTGTTATTGGGTGAGATACACTTTTCCAATTGAATTAGAACATGTGTTAGGGTAATATAAATATCTTTTTTACCCTTAATTACCCTATTTACATTTAACTGTGGTAAATAAAAGTAAAAAGTTATTATCCATCAAAAATTAATTTTATCTTATTGTACCACATTATTCTCCTTGATATTAACCGTGTCTCTTAGATTTTCAAAATTACACTCATAGAAGCGGTAAAATTTAGTTTTATGGGAATTTCTAAATTCTCCTAGGAGGTGGGTAAAAGACGGTGAAATGTTCAATAAAATTTTTATATATCTAAAATTATTTTGAACTAACTCCAATGAATTACATTGATCTTATATAGGTATTATGTATCCATTTTGAACTTAATTAAATTTAAATAACATAAATAATTATTTAAATAAAAATTCAGTTTTAAACTATAACTCAGTGTTCTTTCACTATTCATCATAAGTTGAATGTTTTCAGAAAAATACCAAAAATTCACCCTAATCTAATTTCGATATTCCGAATCAAAAAATGAAGCCCAATTTGAAATATAAAATTTATAAAAGTGGGTATTACTATTCATAACGGCTAGTTTGATTGGTTGTGGTGTGTGTTAGAACTCGAAGTTGCGTACAACACACGCTACTGTATTATTCAAAGAGAAGCATACCGTGGAACCATGGGGTGTTACACTTTTTCTTCACTCATTGCTTTTGAAAGGTATTCAACCATAGTTTATGAATATGTATGTCCTTAAATAATATCTATTGAATACATCATCGGTTATATATAGATGATCTATTGATTATACACTTTTATATGATAAATTAATACTAATTAACCATATATGTACTAGGAAATGACTTCTGAACAACTTTCGTGAGGTTTACAATATTGTCAAATATCCTCTTTAATTAAGCTCTAATAGAATTCATGATGATCCTTCCTTTCATGAAGTATACTTAGCCTTTATAGATTTCCTTACGTTCATGATGAATGGAACAATAAGTTGTATATCATAGACTTTGTGAACTTCTTCACATGACACTCCTTCAAGAACCACCAACAAAAACCACCTTCATGAACCCAGATCCTTAATACTTTCATTAAGTATAACATCTTCTCATAAGTTGGTAGAGGCATATTTATTGGCATTTCCATTGATTCCAGAACCTTCTGGTCACATCATCACTGTTTCATAATGCTCCCTCTTTTCCACCGTGATGTTCCCTTTTCAAAATACCCTATAGATATTTCCCATTTGAGATGTGTGTTGTAATTATTGAGATCATAATCAAACCCTTCATGCCACCACGATGTTAAACTCATGATTCGCATCACCTTCACCATTCGTGATAGTCGTCGTACTCATGACGATTAATGTCATAATCATAGAACCTTTGCAAATCTACTTTCATGAGTCTCATTATTCCTGAAATTCATTCCTTTTCTATATTTTTATAAGTCCTTAAAAAGTATCCACTTTTTTTGAATCTAGCTAAAATCCAAATTCGGGACACTAAAAATTTGGATAACACTGGGAAATGGAATAACCTTCTGTACAATATTTTCTGCACCACTTTCATGGCCTCAAATACTCAATCTTGGATCCTTGCCAACATGATTAATAAAAAATCTCTCTAGATTTCCACAACATACCTTGGAGACCCGCTTTTTCAACAAACACAAGCAACCCAAAAATTCTACAATGTTACATTGAAGTACTATTCCCAACAATAATCATTCTATATTAAAATCTATCTACTTCTTCATACTCTTCGTGTTTCTAAAGGCTAAATTTATCATTTTGTTTTCCACTATTAGTATACAAAAAAGGACAAAATTATTCTTTTAATGAAAACTCATTTTTTTTATTATATCAACAATATTTTGTTTTATAATTTATCTAAAATGTTTTAAAAAATATTTTTACTATTATCTAATAATTGATTAATTTCATTTTGATAAATTATTTAATTTCAAAAAAATTTTAAGAGAATATTATTTTCTACATAAAGATTTAATTTTTACTACTTAACGAATATGTGAATGACTTTTTTAACAAAATTAGAATCTAGGGAGTTTCCACCAACATGGATTCAAAATTAATTAAATATTATTGTATCATATTGAACTAGAATCCACTAAAGTTATGCCCCAATACAGTAGGTCTCATGTACTCATGAATTCCTCTCTATATGTTAGAGGATACTGACTTGCTATGAGAGTCTAATGATAGTACGATAGGGAAACTATTTCGTCACAATAAGTAAAGAAAAGTGTAATAGAAATAAATAATGAAATAATGGTATTGTATAAATGTATGGCAACATAAACATAATAATAAATTGATAAAATAGACAACACCAAATATAAAATCGTGATTTTATGGTTAGAGGATGAAAATATCTCTAAATAATTAAGACTATACCATGTGAAATTGTATAGTACATGCATAAATAAAATGAAAAAAATCCCAAGCCGTAACTCCCTGGGAATTCGGATCAGCTGTTCATTACTATGATTCTAAGATTCCATATAATGATTATACGATATGGAAACAATAACCTCATGATCAAAGTAGATCAATGGAGTAATAATAAATAAATAAATAGATAAATAAGTAAAAAAATTAAAGGTTGATAAAGAATATTTATAAATTGATAAAATGGCCAACACTAATGATACATCCATGCTTGGATGTCCAGATGATGAAATTTTATCTAAATCATTATGAAAACATCTAGAAATATTGTATAGAAAATTCATAAATAAAATTCAAAAATACCAAGGGGATAATTCCATGAGTATCCTTATCCTTATATTAGTCTTATACTTATAAGGTCCCATGTCAAATTGAACACCACAAGTATAATACATTAACCTGAACATGTAATCATGGTTTTTTTACATATCCCAAAGAAATAGCAGCCCAAACAGGTTGTGACATATAATTATCAATCCAAAAAAATAGTATCTAAGGATATATATTTTGTGACTAAAAATATAGATGTTTTTTTTTATAAAATACAGATGTAAAAAATAAATTAATGTAAACAATTCATTCTCAGGTTCCATACACACACGTATCCAATCATACATTCTTCGTCCAAAAATAGAATATCTATCATGTAGTTTTAGTATATATATTTATAATAATTTTAGTATATATATATATATATATATTTAATATATAATTATTAATATATATCAGTATATATGGATATGTAGAGCTAGCTAGGAGCCGAGGCATAACTCAAGCATCTATCATTAGTCTTTAATGTCTAATGAAATAATGATGGATTCCCAGCCTGAGTATCAAAATCAATAAGGTACACCATTCTAATGGGATTCCAAGACATTGTTTTAAAATAAATATAATGAATAATTTAACCGAGTATCAAAAATAAAAAGGCACTACATGCTCATGGGAAACCATGACCAAATATCCCAATATACAAGGGATGCCAATCCAATGTGTAAAAAATATTGACTGATTCCATGGATCAGGGAATCCATTCCCAAGAATCACAATATATAACGGACTTCATACTGGTGTATCATAAATAATGGGGGACTCCATGATCGAGGGACACAATGAAAAAGTATCATAATATATAAGGGATTCTATTCTAGTGTATCAAAAATAATATAAGCACAGACATTTAAAAATTAATCATAAGACATGTTACTAAATATTCCAAATAATAATTCCTTTATAAAATTAAATAATTTTATGATACATTCTGTAATTCAATACAACTATTTAATTGTAATGGACCATCATGCAATGTCATGGAATAATTATTATGAAATATCATTTACAACCCACCCAACAATTGATTTAATTATATTTAGAATTTTACCTTATTGAATGGAAGAGCCATGTATTGATATTTAATATTTTGGATGCAGCTAATTAATGTTCCATGTCATTTTAAACTTCATTAAATTAAATTAATCACTTTATTGAACCATTTATAAATATGTATGAGTGTAGTTCATTTACCCCTTTATTAATTCATTTAATACACTATAAAATCCTCTCTCATCTAATGCCATATGCTCAAGAATGTAAATTTAATAGTTACCTTAAATTTAATATATCATAAAAAGACACTCATAAGGGGATACACCAACAAAACCATGTGGTGTTTTGGTAAACTGGGAAACAATTTTCAATTTAAATATTTTATTCTAAAAAAACTTATGTTAGGGATTATTTTAATTTAATTGATTATCTACGATTATGGGGGTCTAATAAAGGGTCTAGGTTGATATCTAGAAGATTATTTTAATGATATATACAATTTTGGAGTATTTAATGTAATTTTGATAGTGTGGAAAAACGTCACATTATATAATTCATGAAACATTAATGGAATATCATACATCAACACACCCCTTGATTGGGATGGTACCATCATCCAATATCAAACTTCCATTTTGAGTCAGTTGGGAATAAATTGATGAGATATTAAAACTCCTTGAGAATTGGAAAAGATACCACATTGATTTATTATTCTATATGGGTGGATAAATGATGGAAACATATAAGGGATTCAAGTGTATAATAGTGAATATCCAATGTGATAACATTTTCTTGAATTGGAGGTTGTTTAATGAAGTTATCAAAAATCTTAGAAGATGAGAGATGTATATGAAAATAGTTGGGGAACTGGATATGCATGGAGGGATAAAAAGGACAAGAAATATTAAATAAGATAGATACAATGGGTATTTTCCCCCTTCAACGAGGAGAATGGTTTGGCGTCATGGTTTTTCAAAATGTGCACCTAATCATGCAGGTAAACTAGCTAAGAGGCACTATGAATTTGGGAAAGGTGCACAATTAACTAAACAGTGTGAAGCATATGTGCTCCCCTCTATTGTTATCTCCAAACCACCCTACACGTTCATGTGCCTCCCCACACATGGTCAGATAAAACCATGTTAGTCCTTAAAAACCACTATATTAGGTAGTAGGGTTTTACATAAGGGAATATTGTTTAAAAAAACTATTCCCCTAGAGAGAAAAAATTAACAAGATATCTCTTAGAGGTCCACAAAGACAATACTAACCATGATCCTCTGCCTGTTTCTCCCAAATCTGAGTTTTTGGAGCCCATAACTCCCAAAATTCATCCAAACACCCATGAAACCTATTGAGATTTAAACTTAATGTAAAATTAAGATTATAAATTAATATAAATCTTGGATTTAAATTTCAAATCGTGGATTATAAAATTACCCATCCACTAAAAATTAAAAATTCAAATTCACCTAGAACATTTATATGGTATAAAAAATAAGATCTTGGAGTCTCCCCCCCTTAGGATTTGTTTTCCAAGATAATTATTTAAGAATAAATAACTAACCTACTGGGGTCATAAATTTTAATTTAAATGGCCATGTTTATTTTCAATACCAAATTCACCACCATGAATCACTTTATTTCTACAACACATATGCTATTAAAACATAATCCAATGCTCAAATTCCAAAAACATGAACACTGATATGGTATGTAAATATTCCAATTGAACAGTTGATTCATAATTGACCTCATATAGCATATTTGATCTAATTTTTCAATAAAATCCTTGAGTTCCTTGTACTATACTATTCTTATACCAATGATTTTCCCAAAGCAGTTCCACACTAACCATATGAAAAAGGAGTGATATTAAGAAATCAATTCAATCCACCTCTAATCAACTACCATAAATACATATCATATTAGACAACTGATTCATTTAAAAAACTAGATCTTGATTATTTTAAACTAATTTACCTTAAGATTTCTCCAATTAGGATTACCAAACCCGTAACTAGATTCATATGACATCTATAACCAAAAAGATCATTTATGTTTTCATTCTATATCACGAACAGAGGTGTATATCCATTCTAGAATAATTGTATTTTCACATGAAAAATGCATCCTCAAAGCCCAAAATAAGTGCAGGTTTGCCTCAAAATCATCAACTAGAGTCCTAGGATCTCATCCAAGATAGTACATTTTCCTATGTTTAAATGGGACACATAAATACAAAGAATAATTTTCCATGCTTCAAAACACATACATAACAAAAATGCAGCCATTTCATGAGGCATATAGTGTCCATGAGTTTGTACAAGGAGTTATTACTTAGGAACACATGTTTTAGTTAGTAAATTCACTCCTCCATAATTACCCAATCACCCTAAGAAAAACTCCCATGATTTATTTTTTTGAAGATAAGGGAATTTTAAATATAACTCCACGTATGGATGAAGATCCCTTATTTTACCGTTTACATTGTCAAGGTAGGGAATGTGATCATCAATGTTATAAGAGTACACTAATAGGATCTCAGAAATTTAAAAATATACCTAAAAATTCCCCATTATAAAAAATATGGGGTTTTCATAGCATTGTTTCTAAATAACTATATCTAGTTATACATAAGAATAATAGTCAAACCACCACTAGTATATTTATTTAGAAAGATCCCAGTTACACCCCTCTGATGTGTAATTTTTTATTATCCATGATCCATAACACTTAAGGAATCTCGTGATTACTCAATAATAGTGAGTGAGGTTCAACCAAATTAACAGTGTTTTCAATGGATTCATATGCACCCACACATTTCCTCATCATGATGTCTTTTTATCATAAAATATATTCCATCTTACTAAAAAATTAGAATGTAATGCAATTAAGAACATTTACTTTCATGGTTTCACTCTATCTAATTTGATGAATCAACAAAAAAAATTAATGATGTTACCAACATTAATAGTTTATTATACATTATTTTATATGAATGCGAACACACTACATGGAACATGATCCACTAACTACTAACTAAGGGTCCTGGAAATACCCATCATTCTTTTACCAAGTTCAATAATGAAAATATAGAACTTGTAGACACCTATTAGTGAACTAGGTTTAGAGTCCCATTAGACACATTCAATACCCTCTGCCATTACTTGATCATTTATATCATTATAATTTTTCATAAATGAAAAAACTAGACTGTACAGTACATCAAAACACCTATACCTCATTGGAACATCATTAGAAGAATTGGGATGAGTTAGATTACTCTTAAAACTCATGTCACACTACCTAAGAGATAGTTGATAATCAAATAATAGTAGATCAAGGGTGAATCAATTATCACTAAACTCATACAGTTTATTAGACAATTTATGAAACTTGATTGGTATTTCTTGTGTTGATGCATACTACCCAAAGATTCACAATTGCATAATAAGTGCATTTATCCCTTTATTTCATCAATGAAATTGAAATCTGTAGTACATATTTTTATTACCTCACATATGTTATATAGTTTGATGAACATCTAATTCTTGAATCATTAATGAGTAATAATGGTCAGATGACATAATCAGTGACTGAACGTTCCCATGGAATATTCATCCCACTGAAATTGAGAGTTACACGATATTTTTTTTAATAAGGGGAAAATTACCACATGATCACCCATCCAACAAGAGTTTCAATTTAAAAAACCCAGTACTAAATTGGAAAAATTTAAACCCGCATTTACAACAATTTATAAACATTATACAGTGTATAACTCTCTGAGGTCTCCACCTACATTGGTTTAACCTATTTTTTAAGAACAATCATCCAAATTTCAATTAGGTCATTCCATAAAAGTTCACTTTCCATAAAATATTAATCTCTATATAAAAATAATAAAAATTTCAATGAGTTACTAGGGAACTTTCATTGTTATTTTTCATGGAATCTCTCATGGAAACATTCATCAAACCCCTTACATAAGGTTCCTTGTGAGGAAAATCACTAAAATGGTTTAACTCAATTCTTTTTCAATGATTTACATCATTATTTAAAAATTTATGGGGAATTTGTTAATGAAAATTCATGTACTAGTCACAAGATACCACTATACTTGGTACATTATTTAACTAGTTCAAAAAGTCACTATAGAACGTTATGTCAAACTTTTTTTCAAGAATTATTTATTTAGCTAACATACATTCAAATTTTAGAAAATTTATCCCATCAATTCAATTTTATATATTTTTACTTATCCATAATGATTCTAATATCTATCTTTGTTAAATAAAATTTCAATATTAATTATATAGAATAAAACAATCTATAGATTGTAATTAGCATTTAAAAAAAACCAGGCATCAAAGAATACACACCAAATAGCTGAATGGTATTTTATTAATTTTTATGGAACTATTTCAGTATGATGTCACAATACATTTATATGTAATATCATATAAGTGTATTCTGACACCTTAAATAACCATCCCTACCTAACATAAACATAACACAATGGGGTTAAGTTGTAATTCATATCAAAATAAATGATCCCTGGGAGGGTCTCGTCATATAAAACATATGTCTATATAAATTTCATCCAATAAAATTTGATTTAATTATTATATTTTTAAAACATCCATAATGGGTTATATCGTATGAAAATTTCCCAAACATACCTACACAGGCCCTATTTTGAATTTTATAATTTAATCACAAGGGTCACAATCCCAAATTTATATAGGTACTAGAATTTATAAAGGCAACCATTATCTGTAAGATAATCCATTTAATACATACCATGTTCCCATTAAATACACTAAAATTTCAAATTTATAGAGATAATTTACCTTAAAGATTACATTTGATAGGCATGTAACTACAACTATGATTTACCTTTGATATAAAAATCTAGGAAGCTCATATATAATGGTTTGATTATATGGTTCATCCATCTAATTTTATAAGATCCCATTAAACATATAAACTATTATTGGAACCCTTTAAATAAAAACCATATATTTTTCAGCCCATTAATCCAATTTTACATGGTTCAAACATGTCTATAATTTTTTATTAAGATATCATTATCACAATTTGTGGAAAAACACATTTAAGTTGATGTAGAAACATTTAAAAATTATCCTAAAAATATCAAATCATGCTATTTCATTTAAGTAAATAATATATATATATATATATATAAGAAACTATAAAAGTATGGTATATAGGCACAACATCAATAAAATAGCATGGAATATAGTCATGAAAAAAACATATCACAAATATCATGTAATTAGGTTATAAAAGTTACATGATATGAAATATGAAAGGCTGATGATTATTGATGTTCCTAGAATGGGGCATGTAACAAAACATTCATTCCTGACTATCCATGGGTAAAGTGAAATAAATCCCATAAATAAGTATGCTGCTAAAAGTATACAAATCATTCAAGGTAAAATCATAATAAACTATAATAACACACTGTATGGAGAAAATCCCATTCCTAGAAACATTGTCATTTCCAAATGTGTGGGTGGTTCACTACCATACACATCTATTGACCAAGTGTCAACACAATCCTAGTCTCCTTTATACCATCCAAGAGTATTAATAAAAGGAAATTAAAACCTCGATACCACTTTTTATGTCTCAAACTGAGATACATTAATACGGTTCCCCGATCTGTTTGGTCACATGGACTCAAACATATCTACCCATATTCCATAGGTTTCCTACTAGTTGTGAGTTTCTAATAATGGTATGGTACGGAGACTACACCCTCATGATCAGAAAAAAATGTTGAATAGAAATAAATAAATCAATAGTTAATGTAGTATAAATGAATTGAAGTAATTGATTAATAATAATATGATAAAATTTAAAATTCCAAATATATATCCATGCACACAAGTATCGATGATTCTACAATATCTAAAGTAAAAAAGCATAAAACATGTGATAGCTTATGGAACATGTATTAACAAAACGAACAATATACCAATGGGATAACTGAAATAGAATCTTAAGATCTAGATCATTACTATTCTCCTATGATCCCATTAAAATGAACATCATAAGCATAATCCATAAACCTGAATCTACAAACATGATACTTTTTTGGTACCCTAGTATAATGGACGCTCAAGTATGGTGTGAGATATACTCAGTAGGACAACAAAAATAGTTTCTAATTCTATTTAGTCCAAGAATATAAAATAAATTAGTTTTTATGTATATCAGTAAATTTATTGAAAATAAATAAATGTAAACAAGTTGGATTCAGTTTTCTCAAGGAAATATGGACATCCATGCCTACTTCATCCTAAACAAAAATATATCTAATGATGTTCCAACATATATTTATAATCATACATGTATGTATTTATATAAATTAAATATATATTTGGAAGCATATGTACCTATATATATATATATATCAAAACATAGTGTTATTTAGGACTCGAGGCATAACTTCGAAATACAAGAGTAGTAAAAAACATATCATGTAATAATGATGGATTCCATGCCTTAATGTCACTCTTTATAAGTGATTCCATGCCCAAGTGGCACCATTCCCAAGTATAAAAATTTATAAGTGACAGAATACATGAGTATCAGAATTAGTGATGGAAGCCATGCCTAAGAGATTCCATGACCAAGTTCAAAATATATATTAGGGAATCCATTCCTAAGTATCTAAAATAACGAGGGATGCCATTCCTGAGGTATTGTATGCCCAAGTATCATAATATATGATGGATTAAAATAATGTGTATAAAAAATAATGAGGGATTCCATGCATAAGAGATTCAATTCCCATGTACATTAATAAATGTGGTATTCCATGAATGAGTATGAAAAATAATAATGGATGCCATGCATGAGGGACACTATTACCTTGTATCAAAATATATAAGGGACTCTATGTCCACGTATCAAAAATAATATAGGCATGTGAATTTTATAATTAATCATATCTTATGTTAGTAATAACGAGAGATTTCAAGTAATTTATATGATTATGCCACATTAAGAAACATTCTACAATTCAGTAAAACAATTTAATTAGAATGTTCCTCTATGAAAGATCGAGGACCTCGGGGTATGAAACATCTTGTAAAACCCAACAAAAAATTATTTTAATTCAATTTAACATTTTTATTTCTCATACGGGAGATCCAAGTATTCATATTTAATATTTTATATGTTTCCAAGTGAGGGTTCATGTTGTTTAACATATCAATCTGTTTAATTAGCAACTTCATTCAAGAAATTAATAATCATGGATGATTGTAATTATTTCTTCTATTTATCTATTCACTGTATCCAATCCTTAATACTCTCACAACAATTATTCTAGGGTCATATTTTTAAACTCAACCTATTCCTTTCATTTAGTATATATAGTTCCGTGTTTTTTAACCAGAAAAATATCTAGGGGATTTTAAACTTATTAGTTTGCTGGATGAGTTGAATTTGAAAACAATATTCCGAACAATATTTTGTGTGTTGGATCATTTTTAGGATAATTCATTTTGACTTGGGAGAATGTTTGAGATGTTTTTGGGTGGCTTGGTGAGTTTTTGGGGTGCTAGACTAGGAGAATAATGGGTTTGAAAGGTTTCATAGGGGTCATGATTTTTCTGAAACCATGTGTCCCACGATAAGATACCACGAGACATTGTTCAAAGGGGATAGTGGAAGTGTGAAAATATTTTAAAAAGACTTATAAGCCATGTTCCAATACCATAAAATCTTATTTAGGTAGTATTATCATCACAAAGTACACTGCATGGTTTGGGAATTGATGGAAAACTGTGTGGGTCGAACCATGTGGTTTTGTCTGTTTTATGAAATTAAATTAAATAATAAAATAAAAGGAAAATAATTCAAAAAAATATTTGTATAATTAATAATATAATTATTATTTATTTTAGTTTTAGGTTTAAAATAACCCATAAGGGGTTCTCCCTTTATCCTTCCCCTTACCCATGACAAGTGACACCTCCCTTTAGCTGAAACCCATAGGCACACAACCCCCCTCTCCACGGATCCCTCTCTGATCACATTATTCACCGGGATACGTCATGATTTCTATTTGATTCTTCATGTTAGGGTGTCTAATTTTCCTTCTTCTTCATTTTGTGTTGAATTCTAATCTTCTACTCACCCTATATGGTCCAGTTGAAACCCTAGGTAATAGAGTAACTGATTTGGTTCATTCTTCAGTTGTCAGGGTATGCAATGGGGTCCTCAGGTCGTGTTTTGGTGTATTGCCGTATCTAATATTGTAGGTGATGTGGTGTGAGTTATTTTGGTTCACTACCACTATCTGGGGTAACGATTTATACCTTCTATTTGGTTTCACCTATGTTATATTGGGTCCTTCGATGATTTAGGTTGCCCAAAATTTCTTTTAGGGGTTTTTTATCAATATCGAAGGTCCACAATCACATAAATAAGTATGTGTATATATAAATAAAAATATAAATATTATATGTACGTATTCCCATATGGAACATTATATACATGCATTGGGTTAAGGATATATATATATATATTCCACTTAAATGTATATTTATTTTGTTTCATGATTGAGAAAGTAAATATGATAAATGAATTGTTTAAAGAGAAATGTCATGATTTTAAAATAAAACCCATCCAACTGAGGTGTGATGTCTTAAAGATAAAAAGAGTTGATTTGATATTTATGATTTATTTGATTATTGTATTAATATTTATTATTCCTTTAGGTTTTGTTTGAGATGTGGAATATTTAGAACAAGGTCCCTAATAGGATTAAAGAAGAAGGTTTCAACATTTAAATGATTGAAGAAACAAGGAACCATCTATGTTCTTGGTCTTGTTTTGAGATTGGAATAACTTTTGTAGGTTATTTCCTTTTTCCATTGAAACCACTTAACTGACCCATATAACCATATAAATACAATTAATCTGTTTTGGTAAATTTAATTATTTTATACCTTGGGCGATACATGGATTCCCATGTTGGAATGATATAGACAGACTGAGATTAATAAATAAATAATTGGTTACATGTCTGTAGCAGTCCTTACCATGGTAATGAAGGTTAGAGAAGTGGACCTTGGTCTTTTAAAATTCCATAAAAGTAATAACTTAATAGTTTTATTATACTTTTCTTTGTCACACTAATGAAAATCAAGGATTGAACCAAATGAGCTTTTATATTACTTATGATGTGATTGAATGGTTGTAGTCTGAATTTGATTTGTCACACTAATAAAAGGTAATCGATTAAACATTATGAATTTTACATGACTTCATTATCAAAATAGGAGTGGACATAAATGATCTTTCCTTAGATTCTCGAGGGAGTGCCTTGAGCACATGAGGACCCCATTTTGAATTCAAGGATATAGATTTCTTAGGATGTGACCCACCTAGAAGCCAATCCTTTAATACCATTGGATTCACGTTATAACACCATAGGATCCCTCATGTAGTACTATAAGATTCACTGATTACACTCATTGGATCCATCATTGATAAGTATGTTCCATGGTCAAATCCCATCGTGCTCGGTCATTTCTTCACCTTATTTTACATTGGATGGACTCCTTGGATTCAGTATGAATATTATTTTGGAATAACATGGAATATAATCCTTGTATTACACTCTTTAATATAGATAAGATACATTTATTAATGATTCAGAAACACTCATGGCCTATGATGCATTGGTTATTACCTTGGAAAATTATTATTAAATATCATTACAAGTTACCTTTTTTCATCATGGAACCCACATTTTTGAAAACATGTTACCTATTTATAAACTAGTAATAATCATGTAAAAAACTGGTAATATGTTACTCCTGCAATGGGCTGAAGAAAATATAGCCATCAGGTGTCCCATAGGAAGCTGAAGAAGTGATCTTTATTTATTTCGTTTGTTATTATTATGTATACCTTCATAATGTTTAAATTATATTCAACAATATCGATTGGTCTAGACACTGTGGGTGCTAGAATACAGATATTTATATCTCAAATAATACTCGGGTACCCTTGGTTCCATATTAGACCTTATATTTCTCTGATCTATGTTGCTTTTTGTATTTCTTCTACATGGGATTTAGGAGAAAAGGCCGGAGATGGAGCTCAAGTTGTTCATAGAGATCAGTTATATGGATTTACTATCTTTTATATATTTTTGTACTATAATGTGACACATACAGTTTTTTACTGATTTAGATCATCCATAATCCATCATCCATGATTTTTATTAACTGTCGTTGTCCACTTGTGTTCAGTTATACAAATTTTTTCTTCCCCTATTTTGTAATTTCTATTTACTGCTTCTATTTTCATTTACTAGATAATCTGATTACACCATTATTTCACTTTAATATATGGTTAACATCTCCCCAATATAACCTTATGAGACCCTCACTTCATGTCTACAACCTCTGCTGTATGGGGAGACATGCTTGAGGTCATGTGACCCAACATTCTAGATACTTGTTTAATGGTAATCCAGGTTAAGATTTCCCAATTTGGTATCAAAGGATTTATTTTTCCCTTTTTCTTTCTATTTCGGGTTGGTAGAAAATAGACTTTTAATGTTTTTGTTCTTATTTAATAACCATTCATGGTACTAATCACCCAATGTTTAAGGAAATTAAAAAGTGTCTAGGGATGTGAATTTTTATTTATTTTATTTGATGTTATAGTTGATATGATTTCACCTTGAGTGGCTGGTGTGATTTCCACTTCTTATTGGTTTATGAGTTTTTGTATTTTTACCCATGTCCTAATATGGAAAGAATGTTTCATTATGTGCATCATACAAGGCACAAAGAATTTTATTTCAATGCATATTTTGATTCCATGTAGTCACATTTTAGTTGGCATCCAAATTAGAATTGTGTTCATTGAAGATATAAAATGCCTTTTATTTATAAGAATTCATATTTAGATAGAATGTTCCAATGATGTATATTTTATTTTTAGTGTTATTACATTCTGTCTAATCAATTTATCATGATTATATTTTAGTTCTTACGATTACATGATTGTTTGTTATGTTAATATGAAATTGGTTACTTGGGATAAATTTATTAGTTCTGATTATGATGGTAGACAGTTTTTAGTTATACAGTTTTTGTGCACCATATAACATGGAAAAGGTAAACCATATATTTGAAGAATTTTAAAAGATTTTATAATTGAAAAATAAAAAATTAAATTGGTTTTAACAAAATGGACCCAAATTCCAAATTGTATAGTGTATGGGCGCCTTACAGGTTTTTAAGTGGCCACCCATACCCCCAGACCATTGTTTTAGAGCATGTTGAATTCTAAAATATAATTTTTTTTTGTTAAATTTGAGACAATTATCAATGTATAGAGTGTGTGTGTGCTTATGGAATTGATAAATTCCATGTTGTATTAAATGTAATGAGTATGTTATGTTTGAAATGATTAAAAATGTAAAATATGTTTAGTTTTAATATAAAATTAAGTGGTAAATGCCTAATACAATTGGACCCTAGTAGGTTAGTTTGGAAATTTCTGTATGAGATAACCTGATATGTGTGATTGAAATTTTAATGACATGAAAACTTATACTGGGTTGCATTTTGATTAACCCAAGTGAGCTAAAATATGACCCTTTTAGGACCCTATAACTATAAAAATGTTTTTTTTTTAATTTTCCAATAATGACAATATTTCTGTGAATGTATAACATTGAAAATGAAATTTGATATACTAACCTATTTTTCTATTGGCATGTTGGTTAAAAATCACGTACCATGACTTTTTGTTTTATAAATATTACTTGATGTGTTGATTAAATCATAAAATGGATAAAGATCAAATTTGAATAATGTGAAGGGATTGGAAATGGAACCTATCGTGGTTTATTCTGATTAAAAAACTCGTCTAAGGGTTTTATGAGTTTCTATTTGAGTTTCCATGGAATAGAAACATGAGTGATTTCTGTAGGTTTTTTTAATTTTAGCAATGGCTTAGGTGGTCTTATATTGACCCATGTGACTTTTGTTTGATGTGACCTAGTTTTTAGGTTTATGATTCTACATTGTAAGGGGATATCCCATGTTAGGTATAACCCTTATAATTTTTAATTCCTTGATATTTCTGTGAGCTTTCAGAAATATGGTGTCATTGTGGTGTCTTTGTCCCCAGTAATACATTTTGTTTCCAATGACACCCTTCTTCAGATGGGTGGTCATGGATTCATTGGCCTTTTCTGGGCTTGAAAAATGAGTGATGTTCGTTATTAGGTGGTTAGACATGCCTCGAGTTTGTTTGGCTACATCATATATCATTTTACCATTTATTATTCTTAGTAATGGATGACCAATGATGGTGTTTTCTAGGATAATGGTCATGTGGAGAAATATGAATCTTAATAAATCTATTGTGTTATTGGGTATGGTCGCAGGTGGTCTCTAAGCAGGGTGACCTAAGCATTAAAGAATCACATTAGTCCCAATTCTTGGTTTAGAGTTTCTAATGACTCAGTGTTTTTACGTGCTAGTCTCATTGTATTTGATTTATTTTTATTATTTTACATACATGAGCGTGGCTGAGAGGAGCAGCACACAGACGGTTAATGTGTTTTTGTATTAGAACACTTGTGAGAGTCCAGTCTATCATATAATCCTTTATTGATTGGTAAACTCCTAAGATGGTGATTTTAATGTAGGTTTTGGTAAATTTGTGGCTTCCATGTAGAAGGAACACAATCCAAGAGGAATTTTGCAAATGGTCGCTTCTATATAAAAAACCTCGGGGCTGTTCGGGTTTGTAAATGACTATGCTTTTTTAACATCCTGAATTTGATCTATTTTGTGCTATATGATACCTATGGAAAACACCATTGGTAATGGATTATTTATTTTGTTGAATCCTGAGTGAACAATAAAATCTGAAAGGGGTAAATACCTATGATCAGTTGTAATGATGTGTCAGTGGGTGAATAAAACTTTCTTCTAATAAGTTGTTCAGATGTAAATCAACTATTTTCCATTCTAGTAGTTGAGTAAGTTTTACTATAAGACATGAAAATACTCTTATTTTATTTTACATAGTGATAAGAATGTCTACTATCATTACATAGTCCGTGATGCATTAAGATATCTTCGGTCATATGCCATGATAAAGCTTTAAGTTGTGGATCCTTTTGGATGATTTGTCTTAGTTTTTCATATTGTCAAACGGTTCTTCTCGAGTCTTGGTAAGTAATAAGTTATTATTGTAATCTCAATTAGGTATTACATGAATGGAATCATAAACTACATCCATTTATTTTTACTTAACATCCAGGTGGATGCCACCCTAGTCTCTGTTAATATTAAACATTGGACATTGTGGTCTGGTACCAATGTATCCTTTGTAAAATGATCTGTGAAATACCATTGAATATTTCCATAGAATCTAGTATAAATTGATGGGTGGTGGTTTGACTAAGGAGGATTCACCAATGGTTTTGTATAGGAAGTTGTTAATGTGATCATTATAAATGCAAGATTTCATAGAGGAAATAATTTGGGATCAGTTTGAAATTTTATGGTTGTATAAGCCAAGAATATTTATGATGAGTCACCCAAGTGTCTAGAATCATTATATATTATTATTTTCATTGATTATTGTCATAATGAACAATTTTAAATCTTGTTTCCAGGTTAATGTGAGTGTGGTTTTATGGTCGGAAATGTATTTTGGAAATGCTTGGGTAGCCAGTTTTTATTAGGTTGACCAGGATTCGACCATTCATTTTTAATGGAATAAAACTGGGAACATCATTAAGATTCTTAGAGAATTCATTTTATAATAACTCTAATAGTATGGCTATTGGGGATTAAAATTATCCTCATTCCTAATGTAATGACCAATGATGATGTTCACCATCAGTAAAATGTTTATCAAGATGACAACGAGATCATGTCTCTATCTTTGTTGGATTGTGTAATAACTATTTAAATGTTCTAGTTGGAATGCCATAATTTTTTCAAGTTGTAATGGATAAAGTAAATATTTCTTATCATGTGAATAATGGTATGTTTGGCATCTAAAACTCAACACGACAGTTCAAATGTGACTTCACAAACCTAGTACGTCAGGTGATGTTTTAATTGTTTCTCAATGGATATTCGAGTATGAAAAGTTTTAATATGTGTATATTGAAGAGTTTAATATTTTTGAATATAGTAGAATCCAAGAGATTTTTAACTTTTTCATTCACTGGAATGGTCAAAATTAAAACCAAGCTTCAAAACAAAATTCCACGTGTTGGATCACTTCAAGTTAATATTGTTGGATATGGTTGAAGTCCATATATGTTTCCTTGGTGGATATGTGTGCTTTGAGGGTGCCAGATGTGAAATAAAATGGTTTTCAAAGGTTGTAAAGGGTGTGTGGTTTTTCTAAAACCATGTGTCCCACTATAGGAAATCGGTGGCCTTGTTCAAAAAAGGTAGTAGTGGTGCGCTCAGGATGAACATTGTTTTCTAAACCATGTTCAAGCTCACATGGTGTATTTTTGTTGGCAATATCCTCACACTGAACACCGCACAATTTGTTCATGTTTTGTAAAACCTTGCGGTTCAACCTTACGATTAAGACTGTTTTAGGAAATTAAATTAAATTTAAAATTAAAATGAATATAATTTAAATGGAAATAAAGGGGAAAAGTAATGTTTTTATGATGATAAGAATAATAAAATTATTATTATTAATGACTACTTTATTTGTATTTTTCAAATAATCCATAAGGGGTTCTCCCATTATCCTTCTCATTACCCACAATGAGCGACACCTCCCTTCTGCCAAACCGCATAGGTACACGACCCCCCTCAAAGGACCCCTCTCTAATCACCATATTCACTAGGTTTCGTCAGACATTATATTCAATTAGATAAGGTAGGTTGTTAGCTTCCTCTTCTACCACTTTTTGGGATGATTTTTGGTCTCCCCTTGAACCAATATAGTTCAACCAAAACCCTGGGTGATGGAGTAATCAATTTTGGTTCCTTATTTCATTGTTAGGGGATGCAATGGGCTCCTTGGGTTGTGTTTTTGAATATTCTGACAACCGCCACCTATGGTGAATCTGTTCTAGTTGATTTTGTTCACCTTCTCCATCTGTGGTATATATTTATACCCACTGTTTTGTTTCACCATTTTTATATTGGGTCCATTGATGATTTTTGATGACTTGAATTTGTCATAGTAATTTTGATCAACATAAAAATTTTGAGCTTACATACATAGGTATGACTATATATAAATTTATATACATATTCTGTGTACATATTTCATCATGGAGTGGGGAATATATGAATTTTGTTAAGGATATAAATATATATGAATGTGTGTGTGTGTGGGTGTGAGGTGGTTTTGATTGGTTGCCGTTGAATTTCTGAAGTGCGGACTATTAAATTGGTTTCAACCAGAAATAGGGTCCCTCTCCTTTACCCACTAATTTAAATAACACATGAATTATTTACTTCTCACACCTTCCTTAAATTTTAATTAATGTGGTATGGTATTTTGATTGAATTTCTCTTTAATTTGAATTGAGTATGTTTCATGATTGAGATTATTAATATGATAAATGAATTGTTTAAAGAGAAATTTCATGATTTTATAATAAACCCCCCTAACAGTGTGGATTATGGAAATCCCACATCAAAGGTGGTTGAGAATTAATCACCCCTTTATATGGTGGTGTTGATACCTCTCCCATAATGAGGACCTTTCATATGGAATGTCATATGACCATAGCATATGGAAAGAAAAACCATTTAGGATAAGCACAAAGCAGACAACATCATGATCATGGCCTGGACTGGGCCAGTAAGAATGGTATAAAATCCAGTGTTCATTTGATATTCCATCGAGGATGATGGGCCCATCCGAGGGTGGATTAATGGTAACCCCACATTGATGGATGAGGAGCACAAACCACCCATTTTAAAGGTTGTTTGGATAATTCTCCAATCAAGAGGTGTTTACTTAGGGAATGTTATATGACTAGAGCCCATGGAAAGAAAATCCATGCAAGTTAGGCACAAATATAACAATATAATGATCATGGTATGGACTCGGCCATTACATTGTTATATTGAAAAGCCTCCCATAAGGGTATATCACAACACACCCATGTGGTGGTTTGGTAAAGTATGAAACCATGTTCAATTTATGTATTTAATTCAAAAAATCATTTATTCATGATTAGGGATAAATTCCTAGGCCACCAACTATGAGAAAAGTGTCATAAAGGGTTCAGGACTATGTTTATACAATTAATTTAAGGTATCGCATGTTTTAAGAGAAGCCCCTATAAAGTCAGGCATGTGGCATAATGGTGACTTTTATAAATTATTAAACATTAAGGAAAAATAATATTGACCACCAACCCCTTTATTAGAATGTTCCAATCATCTGATATTGAGAATTGATTCAATCTAGGTTGGGATAAATTTATGAAGTGCTCATATGACCTGAGAATATGGAAAAAGAGATCACATAGTTTTAACATTCCATATTTCATGATAAATATAAGGATGAATAAAGTGGATTTAATAAAATATCTTTATTAATTCAATGTTAAATAAGGTTCTCCAATATTAGGCCAATTGATGATGTTATTACCAATAATAGAAGAGGAGAGGTAGAACTCGAAATGTGAGGGGAACCAGTTGTGCGAGGACGAATAAAATAAGATGATTAATTATAAACGAGGAAGGGTAAAAATTGAAAATTTAACCTCCTTTAATGTGCCACATTGTTCAGATATATGGTTTTACAAATGGTTTGACTAACTACTTGGGTACATTGCCTATTTGGAACAAAACATGTGGGCTAAGTGAATGGTTATAAAAACACTATAAAATCTATTTTCTCCCCTCTAGAATTTCTTACATACCACCCGCACAACTATGTCTATCTTGAATTGAACTATAAGGTCCCAATCCACAACAACCCCTAGCCTTCCTCTAAATGGACAGCTTATGGAGACCATCTTCAAGTAGAAATAACACGCATATGGGAGGCCTCAGGCTATGGTACCTAGAAACATGCACCCATATCCATATTCATGTAATAGTGGATATATGAAAATTTTGAATCCAAAATCAAGGAATACATCTATCCCACAACTATAGTAAAATAGTAGTACTAAATGGAAGGGGAAGGGACAAATACAATCCCACCAACATTGGATAAGAATTCAACCTACTCAAAAAGTGAGATCAATTAAAACCATTAAAACACACTATAGTAATGAAAATTTAGACACCTCAAACAATAAATCTCTCCAATATTTTCTATCTTTAAGTACTCCAGGTATTCTATCAAAAGGCATCTCAACTACACAATACATTATATGTTCAAGAAATATTGTGCATGGGTGAGTATAACAATACCCAATAAGAACCTCAAAAATTGAAAATAAATGGGTGAAAATAAATCGAAATAGTATAGTTGACCCAACACGAGGAGAAAACCCAAATGAGTGAGAAACTCCACCTCAAATACTTCATGGTTATACATTACTTGTCATACCAATCCAAATTGTGTGTTGACCAAGATTTGTGACAACCCTGTAAGGACTCCAAGATTCACCAATATATACTCATCTCATAATCCAAGTCTCATGAGGTCCTTAGTTCAAAAATATCCATATGATTATATAGAAGGATCACTGATAATTCTTGACCAAGAAAACTCACCCCATGAACCCATCCATCACAGATGACACTTTCCCCAGAGATACAATGCATCTAGAAAGACCATTCCATCGATGAGGTCCCATCTGATATAACATGCTCCATTGGGAACAAATTTCAATGTCGGACACTAGCTCCCATTACTATAGATGATATCATCAATATCATTAACCCTACTCTAGATCATAGGAACCTATGGGGATAGGCCCACCCCATTAAATTATAAAAAAATATTGGATCCCTACTCCAAAATATTCACCATGTAAATCCTCTCTAAAGAGTGTAAGGAGGGACCAACATCACACCAATTACCAATATCTGAGGGAGTAATAACTCTTAACCATCACGAAAAACAACTCTAGTATATGTAGGCATGACATCTCCTTAGAATTATTCTCTATAGCTGATGGAGAACCATATTTAGTAGAGGTCCATCTCCCCACCGCTACACAATTACATGGGATTAATACTCTATATATAGAGGTAATATACCCTTTTCTGGGGATATGTGTCTCTACCTACATGATCATAATGGTGTACATACTCCTTGACTAGATAAGGGAATACCAGACAAGAAATAGAGGAGCCAAACCCTCGTATGGAAGTGGTGTACCAAATCTCCAATAAAATTATGTATGGACGAAATGTTCATGGGTACACTTGAGGATTAGAAACCCCATGGATTGAAGGCCTTCAACATGGAAACTCATTGTAGTACTAACTCTATCATCACAATGATTATGGAGGTCACATTCCCTGATGTGATATGGGAGATCCATATCAAACTTCATGAAATATATAAGGGACCCACACCATAGTCCAAAATGGGTGTACATACCCCATGATAACTATGACATGGGTAAAGGACCATCACCCATTGTGGGGAAAATCTATCTTTACTGAAACAAGATATAAGGGAAACGCGAACCATGATATGGCAGGGGAGTACCATTTCTTGTGTCTCTATGATAAATAAAACCGACATCTTGCATTGGTCACACATTACTAGATAAGGCTTCATGGTCCTCATGTATCACGTCACAACACCTCCATGGGTATAGGAAAATTTCCTTAATAATTTCGAAGCACCACAATACTGACCTAATGAGTCGAGGGGACTAGAATACTAAGATGATAGGGAAGGATACCGACCCCGACATCAATCCAATTATCCATGGTCCTCATGTATCACGTCACAACACCTCCATGGGTATAGGAAAATTTCCCTAATAATTTCAGAGCACCACTATACTGACCTAATTAGTCGAGGAGACTAGAATAATAAGATCATAGGGAAGGCTACTAACCCCAACATCTCTCCAATGATCCATAATGATCAATAACGATGACCAACCAACTCAATTTCATCATTTTGTATAAATCATTTGACAAAAAATATCTCAGAGGGACTGTAAAGGCTACCCTCATGTTCTAGGTAAAAAAATTATTGGATATGTTATAGGCATTACTAAATACAATCCCCAATGATAAGAATATTCTATGAAGATATTACCATGAATAGTATACTGCATGTACTGGGTTCCACATGGAATGTGACCACAATAAATATAAGTTATCTTCCTCTTCCATAAGTAATGGATGCCTATGTCAACTTACATAGTGTGTACGTGGTGTACATGACATGTCTCATCTTACCATGGGACTCTTATTGTGTCTTTCTCTACAATGCATGGAAAAACATGTCTTCAACATGGTGTGTACCCATGGTACATGATGTGTTCTATATTATTATCATCTTGGGAATTTCAACATCACATTACCATCTATGACACACCATGTCTCTATTTATAGCTATGCACTGTCACATGACCATGTCCATTGACATGGAACCCCTAGACATGTTCCTTGGTCACATGACCAAGGATCATTAAAAAGTGTGAACCCACAAAAAATATATTCCACAAATCTCATCTTCATTGAATGAGAATAACACATGGTGTGTGCTGCAACACTACACACTGTGTGACTAATAATTTGAAACCGAACTTCTTTATAAGCTTCTAGAAACTCCCCAGTTTCCATAAAAACCAAATGATATACCCCCATGGGGTTGTTAGTATATTTTTAAGGTCTCTAAAACCATAAAAACATTAAATGTTTTCAGGTCATAAAAATCCTAAATATACCTACCTTGTGGAGAAAGGCCAAATATTCCTGTGTACATCCATGCCCTGAAGACACTACACCATGATATGAGAGTGATATCTATCAATTCCAATGATTGGTGGTGCCTCATCACCTTTTTTTCTTATGTTTTATTGTCACACAATAGTGGGATCCTATCCCATGTATCAACTATGGGGGAAAATGGACATGATTTTTTATTTTATTCTTAACTAAAAATCCTCTATTTAATATCCCTCCAACTATCCCTCATATTGGGATCTAATGCCAAAAAACAATTTCGTGACAAGGGGAATAAACCTGTTATGAATTCAAACATGGTATTTTATTCTCAATACAAGATTTTTATATTGTAATATTTCACATTTACAAATAAATAGCATGTGCATGAAAAAATATATTTTATATAATTAATATCCCCCAAAGATCTATAGTCCCATTATTTATGTGATCAATAAGAACCTTGCTTTGGAAATATTTAATATTCTTATAGGTCAAAAATAGAGACAAAAAATTCTCCCCACCGTAACGATTTTCATTCGTGAAAAGTGATATCCTTGGTAGAGGGAGATAAAATGATATCACTACTGTGACACCCATGCTAGTGGGATCATCAAAGTGTTCTTATGCAACCTGAAAGCACACACTCAGGGAACCTCAAAGGCTAGAACACCCAATGAATAGCTCAAACTAGTTATACGTAGTCTAAAAAATAATGAAAATTTCCAATATGATTTGAATGTTGGTGAGAACCATGAACCCTATCCATCTACAAGCTCAGGGTCTAGCACTACACCACCATGCCAAACTATAGTGGATACTAATGTAACCCCGATGTCATCATCCACCATTAAATTAATTGTTCCATTCCAACTCAATTATCTAACATATAACCCTGACCCCATGCACATGAGGGTACCAATGAAAAACACATGGCTTCCCAACTATACAAACTAGGTATTACGAAGCCCTATGTCTGCAAACCTCCAACTACAACACATATCACAAAGGATGAAACAATTCCACACCCACTAGCGGAAAACCTTTTTATAATTAATGTTAGGAAACCAATCCACTGTGAGGAAACATCATAGATCTTATATCAACTTCTAAGGAATTGGTTTATTCAAATATCTCCTTATATTGGGTCCTTCAAGAACATAGGTTGAGAAAGAAGTGTCCATTAATACCAAAAGGTCCTACAATGACACTATAATATGCAACCACACCACAAACATAAATTTCAAAGGAACTCATCCACCATTACTCAACAATTGCCACTTTGGGCATCCCAAAATCTCCCATATCGGGTTTCATCACATCAGAAGAACACGTCTAGATGGGTGAAATTTACCTCTACTACTTGAGTCCAAAGCCACATCACACAACACTACCATAACGCCCTATTAAACCTCTTCCAACATGGATAAACCTAGAGAAATGGATTGAAGGAATAGTGTACCTCACAATATTTTTTAACAATATGGATGCAAAATTAAAAAATACGTATAACAGACCACTAATGATCTTCATAGCCTCCGGGTCATAGGCCGCTACGGCCTACAACTTTCCATACATGTATCCTCCATCACCATATTCTTAATGTAGACCACCTAGGTTTGGTAGGGGAAACATATAAAACCATTTTCCACCTCCTACTACTATCCCCAATCATCCCCCATATATTCCATTTATGGGTAACTACATGGTCAAAACACTACCTCTCCTAGGGATATATATTGATCGTATCCCTCTTTGAACTAAATCTGGTTGGACAATATCAAGTTAGGTGTCCCTATCCGTCACAAGTTTAAAATATCATCATTTATAGAATCCAAAATCTTCAATTAAACCCCTACTCTATAGACCCACTTGCCGAGGTTTGGGTAGGGGTATGCCTCATGTGATGTGATCATATAAACAACTATCTTCTAGATGCAGTAGTTGACTCCATTTGGTGATCACCCCTATCGTCTACATCATCCCGACCCACCCTCATGAATATATCTATCACCACAGATCACTCTACAACCCATTAAAAAGAGGGAACACACAAGGAGACCACACCTATATGGATGTCTTTTGGGAGGTAATTCTCAATGTAATTTTCTCTAATAAATTCATGTCAGACCATATCCATGGAGTAACGTGAAATGTTTTGGAAAATCGCTAATTATAATTCCATGGATAAGATATCCTACCAAAGCTACAATTGATCCTTGATACACATAGATTTCAATATGTATGGATAAAACACTTCCCAAGATAGCGACAAAAGCTCCATCTAGGAAAGAATCATCTCATTGTGGGTCTACACCACAAGATTCCACCATCACTCTATCGAGCCCTCGAAAAGGCACACATATAAGACAACCATCAGATCAGTATGGGTCCTCACAAGTCAAAAAATGTGCACGCATGCCTCAAGATAGTAATCAAAAACCATTCATTCTGAATCACTCTAATACCTAGGAGGTAATTACCTATATAAATCTTGTAGTTCTCTTATCATGTGTGAATCCTCAACTAGAACTTACAAAAAAAACAAGTTACTCGATAGGTAGAGGATCTACTAGAGCACCACCCAGAGGTGATGCCTCATGACTAGTGCACTATACTCACAACTCATTGTTCAATGGATCTTCATCATAATCCTAATATGGTTCATTATGTTTCAATTATAATGGAGGCATCCTAAAAAAGAATCAAGATCTGACATGGTCAAAGAGTATATATAAGAAGATGACTCAATAATGTCATGTAACCCAAAAAACATTCCTATATGATATATGTACTAAATGTTCCCTTAACCTAGTGCCTAAAAGTACCGTGTAAACATATAGGTTATCAGATTACTAATGAATGGATACATTAGATTCCACACATACACTAGATTCCCTTTCTTGAAAGCTGAACTCAAAACACCCTTAACATGATATCCATAAATCCAAAAATAGTCTCCCAAAATATAGATCAAAGGAATAACATACTATGATACTACTCTATCATGACCCGACCCACATTCACCCAAGCCATGACTACCCCAAGCCTACAAATAATAGGCAAGTGGATGAAGACTAACACAGAGTATGAATATCGCACATATTGAAGGCCTTATCCCGTTATACATATACACATGTACCCATATATATCTACATGAAAATTGAAATAATTCTAATATGTAATAAAAATGCATTCATACATCTATCTCATAGATAGAGTGCATATATAGAATTAAAAGTAAATTAAGTAGAACCTACAATCCCACCAAAAATAAAAAAAATTACAGGCTGTTCAAAAGGAGGGGACTACTATCAAATATAACCAGTAAATCACACCTCAGTCAAGAACAAATAAACACCTTGGTTTTTAAATCTCTATAACATATACCTACTTAGGGAATACATGTGACTATATTCAAAGTCCTACTATCGGCACTAGACATAATAGGTGTGATGAAATTCAACATAGTGGTGAGTACAATAGTACCCATTAAGGGCATAAAAACAAAAGTAAAAGGGAAACATTAAAAGGAAATACTTGTCTCTACCCAATAAGAGAATAAGACCCAAATTAGGAAAAAATATACATAAACCACTCAACAGGTATACAAAACTAGAAAGCTCAAACCACATGGTTTGTTAACTAAGATATCATAAAACACTGTATGAACTCCCATATTCTTGTAAATATAATAGTCTCAAAACCATGTGTCTCGTGAGGCCTCAAACACACAACTAGGAACAAGAATCTACCCAAGTCTCAATAGTATTGTTAATCCCAAATAAATCAACCATAAAACCTTCTATCCTAGATGAAACTAACTCGATAGATACAGTGTATCGAGAAAAACCTTTCTATGCCTAATTTTCCATCTGAGAAGAAACAATCAATCAGGAACTACATCATTGGACCAAATCTAGTTCCTAGAACTAGAGGTCATATCATCACTATCATGTTCCCCCACACTAGTTCACAGGAAGAAAATTAGAGAGGACTTCCCCTCTCTACTACACACAAATTAGGTAGCACTTCTCAAAACTACAAAACACATGAATCCTATCAAAATAGAGTAAGGAGGGACCATGAACTCACATATTCCATCAATCCTTGGGATTAGTAATTCATAACCATCCAATGGAACCTCTGTAGTACCCATATGTAGAGGCATTCACCTCCCCATGTAGATGAATCACCAAATCCTAACTAGGTATCATTCATAACATGTGGAGGGACCCACTCCTCGCAAATACTCTCCATTGCCAAGGGAGATCCAACTCCAGTGGAGGGATTGTTCCCTTATGTAACTTAAATACGGGTGGGGGGTGTAACATTAAATATATAGAGGACCCACACCTTTTTTTAATATATTTCCATATATACCAATATGATCAAATTTGGGGACCCATGCCTTGACAAGATATGGGAGTACCGATGACATAATAGTATACAACCACCATTTAATGGTACCAAATATTATCGAACATCGTGTATGGAGGACCTATCCCCATGTATAGTAGAAGAGAACTAACCTAATGGATAAAAAACCTTACCCATGAAACCTAGGGGAGTACAAAATCAATATTCATAATGATAATGGATGTCCTATTTACTAATATGACATGGGAGCTTCGCCTCCAACTTCCTAAAAAATATGTGGGATTCGCACCTTGGTCCAAAAGGGGAGTAATGACCCTCTGAGAACTACTTTATGAGTGGATAAACTGCACCTACAGTAATGAAGTTCTATAGCTACTAATCTGAGAGTTAATGGAAGCACATACCTTTATATGACATAGGAGTTCCAGTTCTGATGTCTCTTTGATAAACCAAACTGACATCAAGTACTTGTATTGCATCACATAAAAGAGTGTAACAGTTGTCACACCTTACATCTCAAAACAACCCTAGGTAGAGAAACACTCCCTATGAATAAAGGACCACCACTCTACCATCTTAACGATTCTAGGGGGACCCACATCGTAAAAAAATAGGGAAGGGTACCAACTGCAACATATATACAGTGATCAACCCCGATCTGTACCCACAATATAGAACCACAAATTCAATGTCATCAGTGAATCACAAAAAAAATTATCTCAATTCCACACTGAAGGCTACTAGTTCATTATACATGGAAAATATCTCAAGATATGGTACTCACAAGCCTATATCCTATCCCTAAAAAAGGATATATTGTAGGTCGATGTTCTTATAGACATTCCACAACATGTATTGGGATCCACACAGTGTGTGACCCAACATAAAACCGTATTCATCTGCTCTTCTTCAAAACATGCATGGACTTGTGAGTTTAAATGGATAATACATGTTGTACATGGAATGTATTGTCTCACCCTCAAACATGCACCATGTCCTTCCCTATACGACTCTTCCAACCATGTCTTTCACATGGAGTGTACTTATGGTACACAACATGTTTTAGCTAACCAGCCTCTTGGTCATGTCCTCATGTTGAGACCATGAACAAAACCAATTTTTCATATTGTACTCTGTGTAAAATAAAATTACTATGCCTATGGACATGAAATCACTGACCATGTCCCTCAGCCACACAAACTAGTATAACTACACAGTGTGAACCTCGAAAACGTGTCATGTAGTATCGAATGTTCATCATCCTCGAATATGAAGAAAAAATGGCCTATGATCCAACACTACATGGTGTGTTAATATGCCTACCTCCTGGAGGAATTCTGAATCATCAAGGGTAGATCTGTGCTCTTAATCTGTTGCATCAGGATTGAGGTTTGATCTCCATCATGATCGAAGACCGACAACACATCCTCTCCATAGATTCTCCTCGGCTCATCTATTTTTCAAGGGGGATGGGTAACTTATACATTATATAATGTGTGTGAATAAATGGGAGAGTTTTTATTAATTTTATTAATTAATAAACATCCATTTAACATCCCACCAACTGACCCTCAACTTTCCACCCGACATCGATAGTCTTAGGTAACCCCTCAGTACAAAAAATCCTTTTGAACTCATCCACGAGTACATATTGTTGATCCAAGACTCTGATCATGAATTATTACATTCATAAAAATACATTTTATTCACATGATAAAATATATTAAATATTTTTAATGTTGCGAAACCTAGGATATTCAGGCCCCATGTTTTTAGGTGGACTCAGTTCCTCAATTCATAAATACGCCAATAAAACATCCAATGTCCTGTAGGTCAAAACCAAAGTCTATACGTTGTGTGTAACACCACGAGATTTTATGAGAACTATTCTTTTTAATTTATTTGATTTCTTATGTTGTATGATACCCCAAGATTATCTTGCACTATACGCAACACCGTATTAGCTTGCAGTATATGCCACACTAATCTTGGATTGTGTTACACACAATTTCACGTTTGTTTGATAGTAGTTATTCTACGCAACATTGAGTACATATATATATATTCAGTGCATTAATGAAATATGGTGGGATTTTGTTATACCCAATAACAAAGGAGTCATGCACTACACGCAACCCTGACTTGGATTTCATTACACACAATCACGACCTTCCTCGATAGTGTGTGTTGTACGCAATAACGGGTTTCACTAAACAACGATATATTATTATAATATTATTATGAACTAGACGTTATGAATATTATTAACTAAATTTCTAATTTTATAACATTATTATTCATCTTACACATTTTCTAGAACATGGTATAAGAACAAAATAAAATTTTCGGGTAAAATAAGTATTTTTTAAAAAAATGCAGTTTTGTCGCCTTTTGATGGCGCACCCACATTAAATCTAGTTTTTGACATGTTTATAAGTTCAATTTGAAAAAAATAAAAATCTTCTTTGGAATCAGGATATTAAAATTTACTTTGGATAAATTTTTCATATTATTCTGATAACTTTCATATTTTAATGAATAGTAAAAACATGCTATATTTTAATTAAAAACAACTTTTTTCATCGAAATAATTTATATGGTGAAATTATAAGATTGAATGGATTTAAAGTATAAATAGAATATATTTTTACCATTTAATATAATGTATTTCATTAGCAGTTTTTACATTGAATTCATAGGTAAAATTATTTCAATCTTTTGCAATGTTCTAGCTTTTAAAACTCATTTTCTTAATAGTGGGATTAGTATTAAATTAATTTCTGCAACTTCTGTGTTTTGAATTTTGAAAAATGGATTCAATATTTGGAATCAGTAGGTCTAAATTATTTTAATAGTCTATATTTTATTTTTTGGCACTATGAATAGTAAATACGGTAATTTTTATTTACTTCAGTTAAAGATAAATCGGGTAATTAAGGGTAAACCTTAGATTATAAAATTACTGTAACACGTTCCAAAATTATATTGGATGAATAAAGTTAGACCCATATCACCTAAGGGTTAGATTATTTTCATTTTATGGACTTTTGACCATGAAAATAATTTAATTATTATTAAAACCAAAGAAAGTGAGAACATGTCACTCTCTTAAATCTTATAAGTATAATAATTTTAATTTAGTGATAAAATTCATGAAAATTCAGACATTAATAGTCTATACAAATCTAAAAAAATTATCTACATCATGAGAAGTTATTTAGAATTTTTTGGGATTAAATAATTGAAATTAATGGTGACATAATATTGATGGATAAATTGTTTATTTAGTGAAAAATAAATAATATAGTTTTTATTAAAATAACAATACCTATCCAAAGAACCAGAAACTTGACCAAATATTATTGGTCTAGTATCACTATACCATAATCATCCAAGGACAGATTTTTGGACCATTTGGAGCCTTATAAAACTGATTATGACATATATATTATTTTAATTTAAATGATGTCAAATATGTCACCTTCATAATTTAATGAATATAACAATTAAAATGTTGTGATTTTAAGATGATAAATTCAATTAAGTATATTTTTATTAAAGGTATTATATTTATATTCATCATAGGATTTTAGTTTAAATATCTATGCAACAAATAAGTATATTAAATAATTATACAAAAATGTTGTAGTAATTATTTTATTAAGAGATATACCAAATAAAAGGTTTTAAAAATTTTGAAATAAATATTGTGTGAACTATTTAATGTCTTACACTAATTTTCTAGAAACATATGACATTTTATGAATCTATTAATTCTTTTAGTTCGAACATATCTTATGTGAGGATTTCATTTAAATTCAAATAAATTAATAGTGTCAAAATTGACAATATAGTTATTTTATAAATATAACATAATATAAAATTGTTTAAAAATTAAAAAAATATTTAAAAATTATAAATTAAAATTTATATGGTCCAAAATGTCATAAAGTATCCAATTATGGACAATTAACAACACATAAGTAATTATTTATAACAATTTAATGTTTAGAATCATGTTACCACAAATAAAATTAAATAGATTAAATAAGGATAAATCAAGTTGATAATTTTTAAAATAAATTCGAAACATGTATAAATTTTATTGGATGATGATATTACAAACCCATATCATCTAATAATCGGATTTGAGTCATTTTGGAGGTTTTTATGTGGGTTTGGAATTTATTATAAATTAATGTTTCTTATAATTCCAAAGGTGCCCCTCTCCTCCATTATAAAAGGTCACCTCCTCCCTCTCCTCCTCAAACCATTTTGAGACTTTAATCTCGGCCAAACTCTTCCCATTTAACTTCCCCAATTCCGTTGAAACCTTATAGACGTACTGGTCTTCTCAAAAGACCAACTCTAGTGCCCTAAGTGTAAGTTCAAAGGAGGCACTTCGAGAAATAGGTAATAACTTCTACCGATTCATTCAAGTTTCTTTATTCTTATAATTCCTATTATTTGGTGGATTAATTATAAAGTAATAACATCTATATCCCTTATATACTAATATGTTATTTTAAATATGAAACAACCTCATTTTACCTTCTATCCATCCTACGGAAAATGAAATCACCGCGCGTGCGTACGTACAAAATATTATCTCTATAACAACCCATAATTTACATAAATTGTCATTACTTCAGAATTTAAGCACACTTATTACAACATATAACAAAACCAGGAAAGGACCGTATAGGTATAGAGTCTTTAGAAACTGGGAAACATAAACAACTGGTTCATAAAGCGTCTACTTTGCCTCCCATTTATTTCATCATATTTGGAGTCCCTTTTTGGCATATCCTACCTAATAACCTTCTTCCTGACCTGGGGAAACAAAACATACAAAAGGGTGAGCTCAAATGCTCAGTAAGGGTAAAAAAAAGAAATATCAATCCCATCGTATACATAAGAACATAACTTTTGGAAATCTTAACCTGTAAAAGAAATCATAATTTCATAAACTGGGATAAATCATAGTAGTGAAATGTAATCCCAATAATCATAACTTAAAACATGAAACTTTGTGGAATACACAAATAATCATATAGAATCATCTCTTGTTAGTCAAGACTCATTGCCAAGACTATCTTAGTGGACAAAGTCCATTTCTGAACCGAGTTCACTCCTCGTTTCAGTCCTGTTTCACTGAACCGGTTTAACCTGCCATTCCAGCCATGTCTATCTCATGAGATATAAAATATTGACCCAATTAATTGGAGGGAGATATAGGTCCCACCCATCTCATAATGATACCATTCTTATGTGTGCCACAAAATCATAAACCATTCATCATAGCATAACCCATGTAATAAAAATGGGAATACTGAAACAACATGACATCATAAAACAATTCATATAATATAAAAGAATTCATAAAAATATTTCCGTCACAACATAATAAAATCAATGTAATAATAGGGATAGAAACAGAACCCTATATTATCTTAGATGGAAAATAATTTTGATAAAACACTTGAACTCCATTCTTGAGGAAAATATCCTTTCTAATTCAAAAACATTTTTCTTTCATAACATGTCATACAATTTTAAAATAAAAGAAGTTTATTAAAAATAACCTTGAAAACATGTAAAGGAAGATTCTTGGAAATAATGTTTTAAAAATACATTCATGCCAAATAATTTAAAAAAACATTCTTCGTACTTTTTTCGAAAAAGTCAAAATGTACATCATACGAAAAACAACAAAAGATTCCTTTCATAACCTTTACTAAAAACTCACCGAAGGGTAAAATTGGATTTATTCAATTGTAGGTGGATGGAAATAATATTACATATTGAAGAAACATGGATGTGGATGATAAAATATACCCTCATAAATACTAATGTATAAACAATCTCAGATAAAAATGAGATTGTGATATTTCCCTTACCTTAGGTCTGATTTGCCTCGTAAGTGTCTGAACCTCTAGTATAATGATTTAAATAATGTTATTGACTTATTAGATAATCATAATTATTGTTATGATACCATATATGGTCATATTCATAGCTTCCTAGTAGTAATATTTCATTGCTACTTGTTATTCGGGTGTTTATAACTTTTTGTTCTTATGCGTGTTTTGTCGAATAAATTCATATTCTTCTCTTTAGGTTATAAATACATCATTTCGAGAATGGTATTAATGTACTATATATCATATTTATTCATTCAATTCATTTATATAATCATTATGCAATGATGATCATGTAGAATGAATCACATCACATCGTGGAGACGGTATTCCGTACGTACGCACGAGCGATGATATCGTTCCCATGATCGTGGAATTGTATTGGACTGTATGTATACTATTTCAGAATAAATATCACTTTAAAATAAAAATATATAGTAATTATTTACATCATTATACCCATCCAAGTAAGGTGGTGGTGGAAAATAGATTACACCACGGCGCGGAGACGGTATTTTGTACGTACGCACGCTCGGTGATTTCGTTTTCCACAGGATGGATAGATGTTGAAATAGGGTTGTTTCATACTTATAATAACATATGATTATATTAGTGATACTGATGTTATTAAATCATAAGTAAACAACTAAATAAGAAGATGTTGAATAAGAAATAATTTGGAAAGGATCGGTAATGGATATTAGCTCTTTTTGACGCGCCTCTTCTTAACCTCCTCTTAGGGAACTAGGGTTGGTCTTTGATGAAGACCAGAACCTCTAGGATGATTATAGGGAAGTGGGGAAGTGAAATGGGCAGGGTTTCTCCGAGCTTTAAGGCTCAAATTGGTGTGAGGAGGAGAGGGAGGAGGTGCCCTTTTATAAGGGAGGAGAGGGGACCTTTGGAAATATAACAAATATTAGTTTATATTAAATCCCAACCCCACTAAAAAAACTTACAAAATGACTCATATCCGAAGATTAGATGAGATAGGGTTGTAATCTCATCAACCAAAAAAATTTAGACATTTTAGGAATTTATTTTAAACATTACCAACTTGATTTATCCTTATTTATCAATTTAATTTTATTTGTGGTAATAATATTCTAAATTTTAAATTATTATTAATAATTACATATGTGTTGTGAATATTCCATAATTTTAAACTTTATGACATTTTCGACCATATAAATTTTAATTTATAATTTTTAAATATTTTTGTGATTTTTGAACAATTTTATAATATGTTATTTTTATAAAATAACAATACTGTCAATTTTGACACTATTCATTTATTTGAATTCAAATAAAATATATACAGAGGGAATGTTCGAACTAAAAGATTTAATAGATTAATAAAATGTCATATGTATCTGGAAAATTAGTGGAGCACTTTAAATAGTGCATATAATATTTATTTTAATAATTTAGAACCATTTATTTGATATTTTAATTAATAAAATAATTTCAACATCACTATTGTGTCATAATTAATGATAATTATTTAATCACTAAACATTCTAAATAAATTCCTATAATGTAGATAATTGTATTATATTTCTGGAGACTATTCATGTTCTAAGTATCATTAAGTTTATCACCAAATTAAAATTATTATACTTATAAGATTTAAGAAAGTGACATGTTGTCACATTCTTTGGTTTTAATAATAATTAAACTATTTTCATGGAAAAAAGTCTATTAAATGAATCTAATCCAACCCTTAGGTGATATGGGTCAACTTTCAGTCATCCAATAGAATTTTGGCAGGTTTTAGGGTAATTTTATAATCTTATATTTACCCTTAATTACTCGATTTACCTTTAACTATTGTAAATAAAATTTACCGTTGTTACTATTCATAATGCCCAAAAATAAAAAGTAGCGTATTAACATAATTTGGACCCACTGATTCGGAATATGGAATCCATTTTTCAAAATTTAAAATATATAAGTTGCAGTAATTAATTTAAAATAAATCCCATTGTTAAGAAAATGGGTTTGAGAAGCTAAAACATTTCCAAAGATTGAAATGTTTTTACCTATGAATTCAATGTGAAATTAATGCTAATGACATACATTATATTAAATGATAAAAATATAATATATCTATACTGTAAAACCATTAAATATTTTAATTTAACCATATAAATTATATCAATGAAAAAAGTTGTTTTTAATTAAAAATTAGCGTATTTTTACTATTCATAAAAATACGAAAGTTATCAGAAAAATATCAAAAATTTATCCAAAGTAAATTTTTATATCCTAATTCAAAAGAAGAATTATATTTTGTCAAATTGAACTTATAAATGTGTCAAAAACTAGATTTAATGTGGGTGCGCCATCAAAAGGCTGAAAACTGCATTTTTTGATAAATACTTATTTTACCCAAAAAAATTTATTCTGTTTCTCTTACCATGTTATAGAAAATGTGTAAGTTGAATAATAATGTTGTAAAATATAAAATTCAGTTAATACTATTCATTATGTCTAGTTTATAATATTATAATAATATATCGTTGTTTAGTGGAACTCGGTATTGGGTACTACACACATTATCGAGGACGATCATGATTGCTTGCAGCAGAAGATTACTTTGATGATTTTCATAACATAAAAACAAAATATTTCTCATAAAAGTCTCGAGTGTTACATTATACCCCCCTTACAATGAATTTCGCTGTCGAAATTCATCACTTTTTAACAAACAGATGAGGATACCTCTCTCTCATCATATCCTCAAGATCCCTTATAGCTTCTTCTAATTGGTGGTTCCTCCATAAAAATTTCACCAAGCGAGTGGTCTTGTTTCGTAGGACATTTTCACTATGATCCATAATCTCTATCGGTTGTTCTCCATAAGAAAGATCTTGCTCCAGCGGTACAACTTCTGAGCTGAGTACCTGTGAAGGATCAGGTATGTACTTTCTCAGGAGAGATACATGGAACACATCGTGAACTTGAGAGAGATTTTGTGGAATCTCTAATCGGTAAGCTACCTTTCCAACATGATCCACAATTTCGAAATGACCGATATATCTAGGGCTCAACTTCCCCTTCTTTCCAAATCTCATTACCCTCTTCCAGGGAGATATTCGTAAGAACACTTTATCACCCACTTCAAACTCTAGGTCTTTTCTTCGGTTGTCGTCATAACTTTTATGTCGACTCTGAGGTTCTCTTATGTGTTGTTGAATAGATCATACCTTTTCTACCATCTCATCACCAATATCAGGTCCTAATAGCTTTCTTTCCCCAACTTCATCCCAGCAAGTTGGAGTCCTTCATTTCTTTCCATAGATAGCTTCATAAGGAGCCATCTGAATACTGGAGTGAAAGCTATTATTATAAGAAAATTCCACCAAAGGTAGGTGTTGATCCCAACCACCTTTGAAATCCATATAGCAAGCTCTCAACATATCTTCTAGAGTTTGAATTGTTCTCTCAGACAGACCGTCTGTCTGAGGATGATAAGCAGTGCTGAAACTCAACTCTGTATCTAGAGTATGTTGAAGACTTCGCCGAAACATTGAGGTAAACCTCGGATCCCGATCAGATATAATAGAAAGTGGTACTCCATGCAATCTTACCACTTCCTTCACGTATATCCTGGAAAGCTAATCTAGAGTGAAATCCTCTCTAATAGTGATGAAGTGTGCAGACTTTTTAAGACGATCAACTATGACCTAGATAGCATTATTTCCTTTGGATGTTTTTGGAAGTCCGGTGACAAACTCCATAGTGATATTTTCTCATTTCCATTCGGGTATGGGTAATGGTTGTAACATCCCCTTAGACTTATGTCTCTCAACATTAACTTGCTAACAAACCAAGAATCAAGAGACATATTCAGCAACATCTCTTTTCATACCATCCCACCAGATGTACTCTTTCAGGTCCCTATACATCTTCGTGCTTCCGGGATGAATAGAGAATGAAGAACTATGGGCCTCATCCAGAAGATCCTTCTTTAATTCGGGGATGGGAGGAACAAAAACCCGATTCCTGAACATTATTATCCCATCACAATCAAGGTCGAATTCAGGAACATTTCTCAGCTTCTTTTCTAACTCGAAATCTTTTTTTTGTGCCTCTTTAATCTTCACATGTATAGATGGTTGAACATTCATTTGAGAAAGATAAGATTTTTCCCCTTTCATTATAATTCCAAGATCCATCCTTTGTAAATCCATAAATATTGGATCTTTTGTGATCCTCATCGTGGATAAACTGGTATGGTCTTGTCGACTTAATGCATCTGCCACCTTGTTTCCTTTCCCAGGGTGGTAATGAATTGAGCAGTCGTAATCCTTAATCAGCTCCAACCATCTTCTTTGGTGCATATTCATCTCCTTTTGTGTGAAAATATACTTTAAACTTTTATGATCAGTATAAATATCACACCTTTCACCATAAAGGTGATGCCTCCAAATCTTTAATGAAAAGATTACCGCAGCTTACTCCAAATCTTGAGTTGGGTAATTTTGCTCATGTATTTTCACCTGTCATGAGGCATAAGCTATCACCATATCATTTTTCATAACAACACACCCCAAACCCTTCTTGGATGCATCACTGTAGATCACAAACCTTTCTCCACTACAAGGTAGTGTGAGCACAGGTGCACTGGATAACCTTCTTTTCAACTCCTTGAAATTATCTTCACATTCCTCCATCCAAACAAACTTTACTCCTTTCCGAGTCAACATGGTGAGTGGATTAGATAATCATGAAAAATATTTGACAAAACGTCGATAATATCCAGCCAAACCAAGAAAACATCGGATTTCAGTCACTGTTGTTGGTCTCGACCATCTTTCGATAACCTCAGTTTTTGCTGGATCCACAATGTGACCCAAAAATGAAACTCTTTGAAGTCAAAATTCACACTTGGTAAATTTTGCATAAAGCTTCTCATTTCTCAGGGTCTTCAATATAATTCTCAGGTGATCTTCATGTTCTTCCTTGTTCTTTGAATATACAAGAATATCGTCTATAAAGACTACCAAAAATTGATCAAGATAGTCTCTAAAGACTCTATTAATCAGATCCATGAAGATAACAGGGGAATTAGTAAGACCAAATGGCATCACTATAAATTCATAGTGTCCATACCTTGTACGGAAAGCCGTCTGTGGTATATCCACCCTTTTGACCCTTAATTGGTGATACCTTGAACGAAGATCAATCTTGGAAAAGTATTGAGCTCCTCGTTGTTGGTCAAATAAGTCATCAATGCATGGGAGAGGATATTTTTTCTTAATAGTGATCTTGTTAAGTTCTCGATAATCAATAAAGAGTCTCATTGATAGATCTTTCTTCATAACAAACAGAACAGGTGCTCCCCAAGGTGACACACTAGGGCATATTAACCCCTTATCAAGATTCTCTTGGAGTTGCTTCTTCAATTCCTGCAACTCAATTGGGGCCATTCTATAAGGTGTCTTTGAAATAGGAAAAGCACCTGGTACGAGTTCTATTGAAAACTCATCTTCACAATTTGGTGGGAGACTCGGTAATTCCTCCGGAAAGACATCATCAAACTCTCGTACAATGGGAATATTCTTAATCATGAGTTTATCACCTACCATTTGAGATAAATAACCTTCATTTAGTGGAATCAATACCAATAAAATGGAATAAATTTCCACTAGAAGGTTATGTTCATCCATGCATCGATAGACGATCATAGATTGATCTGGAATATGAAATGTGACTTCCCTTCTTTGGAAATTGATATGAGCTCCATGTAGAGAAATCCAATCCATGCCAAGAATCACATCAAATTCCACTATAAGAAGGATCACAAGATTTACAAGAAGCACTTTCCCAAAAACATCAATCAGAGAAGAATTATAAACATTTGATGTGACTATTGTGCCATTAGGGGTTGTCACAGCTAACTCAACATCTAACTGTTGAGGTAATATGGTGATATCCTTAGAAAATTCTTCATAAATAAAGGAGTGGGTGGATTCAGAATAAAATAAAGAATTTTCTACATTAGAGTGGATGGTAAGTGTACCTTTCACCACATCATTATCGTACTCCACATCGCTGATAGAAATTGGATGTGACTTTCCTCTGTCTTTAGCCTTAAGAGTTTGTTGACGTCGACCATCATCATCAACACTTAGATTTGGGAATTGATTGGCATAATGCCCCATCTCCTTGCACTTGAAACATTGAAGTGTAGTAGGTTCATTCTGTGTGTCCCTTACTTTGTTTGCATCATTAGACATCTTCTTCCCATCATTGCGGTATTCAAATGCCCGATGACCTTCCTTTCCACATTTGAATCATTTACTTGTCCCTTTAAGACAATTCCCTCCATGTTTCTTTCCACACTTTGAGCATAAGGGAAAGCTCATCTTGTTTTCAGTGTGCTCTTTAGATTCTCCTTTGAATTACATTTTCCTCTTCTTATCAAACCCATATGACTGATGGGTTACACCAATCTCCATATCGACTTTGAGAGCACATCGAACGATTTCCTCGTAGCTATTGAAGTCCCTTATGGCTAACGCCCTTCGAAGACTTGGTTTTAAGCCACTAAATAATCGATCGATATTACTCTCAGGTTGGATAATAATACCAGAAGTGTACCTTGAATGTCTTGTAAAATTTTCTTCATAAGTACCAACAGATTCATCATCCTTTTGCTTCAGTTCAAGAAACTCTTTCTCCATCTTTGTTCAGAGAATACGACGGATGTACTTATTGATAAATAAGTTCTTGAACTCGTCCCATTCCATGGACTCAATTTCATCCCTTTGCCTCGTATTCTTAATAAGATTCCACCATTGATCAGCATCTCCTTCCAAATGATACACTGCCTGGATGACTTTATCATGTTCAGAACATTGAAGAACTGAAAATATCTTTTCAGTAGTACTAATCCATTGTTCAGAAACTAATGGATCAGTAGACCCACTGAATGAAGGTGGACGCTGCCTCATGAAGGATTAAACATAATTTTTCTCCTTCCATTGCTCGTTTGGAAGTCCTACATGATTTATATCTTGAGAAAGTTGTGTGAGCATGGCTACAAGATTTTTCATTCCAGCTCCCATAACGTTTGGTTTCTCAGGGGGACAATCATTGCATTGCCCGTCGCATTCCGCATTAACACGGTTCCTTCGGGTTCCAGTCATTGACTAAAACCAAGAAGAATAGTGTGAGAAACACTAATTATAATAGGAAAAACAACATAATCATGAATAAAATTTCACACTTAAGGTCTTATCATAGGTTGTTCATGGCCATTTCTAAAACACTAAGATTGTGTTCTATGCTTAGACTTATCCTTAGGATTCTTACTAAGGCTTTCACATCCTAGTTTCCAAAGGATGACAATACATTTCCTCTAATACCAACTATAACGACCCATACTTTACATACATTGTCATTGCTTCAGAATTTATGCATGCTTATTACAACATATAAAAAAACCAGGAAAGGCCCGTATAGGTATAGAGTCTTTAGAAACTGGGAAACATAAACAACTGGTTCATAAAGCATCTACTTTGCCTCCCATTTATTTCATCATATCTACAATCCCTTTTTTGAATATCCTACTTAATAACCTTTTTCCTAACCTGGGTTAATAAAACATACAAAAGGGTGAGCTCAAATGCTCAGTAATGGTAAACAAAAGAAATATCAATCACATCATATACATAAAAACATAAATTTTGGAAATCTTAACCTACAAAAGAAATCAAATTTCATAACATGGGACAAATCATAGCAGTGAAATGTAATCCCAATAATCATAACATAAAACATGAAACTTTGGGGAATACACAAATAATCATAGATAATCATTTCTTGTTAGTCAAGACTCATTGTCAAGAATATCTCAGTGGACAAAGTCCATTTCTGAATCGAGTTCACTCCTCATTTCAGTCTTGTTTCACTGAACCGGTTTAACTTTCCATTCCAGCCATGTCTATCTCATGAGATATAAAATCTTTACCCAATGCATTGGAGGGAGATATAGGTCCCACCCATCTCATAATGATACCATTCTTATGTGTGCCAAAAAATCAAAAACCATACATCATAGCATAACCCATGTAATAAAAATGGGAATCTTTAAACATCGTGACATCATAAAACAAATCATATAAGATAAAAGAATTCATAAAAATATTTCCATCACAACATAATAAAATCCATGTAATAATAGTGATAGAAACACAACCCTTTATTATCTTAGATGGAAAATAATTTTTATAAAACACTTGAACTCCATTCTTGAGGAAAATATCCTTTCTATTTCAATAACATTTTTCCTTTCATAACATGTCATACAATTTTAAAATAAAATAAGTTGATTAAAAATAAAAATGAAAACATGTAAAGGAATCTTCTTGTAAATAATGTTTTAAAAATACATTCATGCCATATAAGTTAAAAAAACATTCTTCGTACTATTGTCGAAAAAGTCAAAAAGTACATCGTACGAAAAACGACAAAATATTCCTTTCATATCCTTTACTACAAACTCACCGAAGGGAAAAATTGGATTTAAAAAATTGTAGGTGGATGTAAATAATATTACATATTGAGGAAACATGGATGTGGATGATAAAATACACCCTAATAAATACTAAAGTATAAACAATCTTGGATAAAAAGGAGATTGTGATATTTCCATTACCTTAGGTCTGATTTGCCTCATAAGTGTCCGAACCTCCTGTATAATGATTGAAATAATGTTATTGACTTATTCCAGAATCATAATTATTGTTATGATATCATATATGGTCAAATGTTTAGCTTCTGAGTAGTAATATTTCATTTATACTTGTTATTCGGGTGTTTATAACTTTTTGTCCTTATGCGTGTTTTGTCGAATAAATTCTTATTCTTCTCTTTAGGGTATAGATACATCATTTCCAGAATGGTATTACTATACTATATATCATATTTATTCATTCAATTCATTTATATAATCATTATGCAATGAAGATCATGTAGAACGAATCACATCACATCGTGGAGACGGTATTCCGTACGTACGCATGAGCGATGATATCGTTTCCATGATCGTGGAATTGTATTGGAGTGTATGTATACTATTTGAGAATTAATATCACTATACAGTAAACATATATAGTAATTATTTACATCATTATACCCATCCAAGTAAGGTGGTGGGGGAAAATAGATTACACCACGGCGTGGAGACGGTATTCCGTACGTACGCACGCGCGGTGATTTCGTTTTCCATAGGATGGATAGATGTTGAAATAGGGTTGTTTCGTGCTTATAATAACATATTAATATATGAGTGATACTGATGTTATTAGTTAATAATTAAACAACTAAATAAGAAGATGTTGAAGAAGAAAGAATTTGGGAAGGATCGGTAATGGATATTACCTCTTTTTGACGCGCCTCTTCTTAACCCCCTCATAGGGCACTAGGGTTGGTCATTGAAAAAGAACAGAACCTCTAGGATGATTCTAGGGAAGTGGGGAAGTGAAATGGTTAGGGTTTGGATGAGATTGAAGGCTCAAATTTGTCTGAGGAGGAGAGGGAGGAGGTGCCCTTTTATAAGGGAGGAGAGGGGCACCTTTGGAAATATAAGAAATATTAGTTTATATTAAATCCCAAACCCACTTACAAACTTAAAAAATGACTCATATCCGAAGAATAGATGAGATAGGGTTGTAATATCATCAACCAATAAAATTTAGACATGTTAGGAATTTATTGTAAACATTACCAACTTGATTTATCCTTATTTATCAATTTAATTTTATTTGTGCTAATAATAATCTAAATTTTAAATTATTATTAATAATTACATATGTGTTGTGAATTTTCCATAATTTTACACATTAGGACATTGTAGACTATATAAATGTTAATTTATAATTTGTAAATATTTTTGTGATTTTTAAACAATTTTATAATATGTTATTTTTATAATATTACAATAGTGTCAATTTTGACAATATTCATTTATTTGTATTTAAATAAAATATATACATAGGGTATGTTCGAACTAAAAGAGTTAATAGATTAATAAAATGTCATATGTATCTAGAAAGTTAGTGGATCACTTTAAATAGTTCATATATTAATTATTTTAATATTTTAAAACCATTTATTTGATATTTTAATTAATAAAATAATTTCAACATCACTATTGTGTCATAATTAATCATAATTATTTAATCCCTAAAAATTATAAATAAATTCTTATGATGTATATAATTGTATTAGATTTCTGGAGACTATTCATGTTCAAAGATTCATTAAGTTTATCACCAAATTAAAATTATTATACATATAATATTTAAGAAAGTGACATGTTGTCACATTCTTTGGTTTTAATAATAATTAAATTATTTTCATAGACAAAAGCCTATTAAATGAATCTAATCCGACCCATAGGTGATATGGGTCGACTTTTAGTCATCCAATAGAATTTTGGCAGGTGTTAGGGTAATTTTATAATCTTATATTTACCCTTAATTACCAGATTTACCTTTAACTATGATAAATAAAATTTACCATAGTTACTATTCATAATGCCAAAAAAAAGTAGCCTATTAACATAATTTGGACCCACTGATTCTGAATATGGAATCCATTTTTCAAAATTCAAAACATATAAGTTGCAGTAATTATTTTAAAATAAATCTCGTTGTTAAGAAAACGGGTTTTAGAAGTTAAAACATTGCCAAAGATTGAAATGTTTTTACCTATGAATTCAATGTGAAATTAATGCCAATGACATAAATTATATTAAATGGTAAAAATATATTCTATCTATAATTTAAATCCATTAAATATTATAATTTAACCATATAAATTATCTCAATGAAAAAAGTTGTTTTTAATTAAAAATTAGCGTATTTTTACTATTCATCAAAATATGAAAGTTATCAGAAAAATATAAAAAATTTATCCAAAGTAAATTTTTATATCCTGATTCAAAAGAAGAATTTTATTTTGTCAAATTGAACTTATAAATGCGGAAAAAACTAGATTTAATGTGGGTGCGCCATCAAAAGGCAGCAAAACTACATTTTTTTATAAATACTGATTTTACCCCAAAACAAATATTTTGTTCTCTTACCATGTTCAAGAAAATGTGTAAGATGAATAATAATGTTGTAAAATTAAAAATTCAGTTAATACTATTAATAATTGCTAGTTTATAATATTATAATAATATATCGTTGTTTAGTGGAACTCGGTATTGCGTACTACAAACGCTATCGAGGAAAGTCGTGATTGCGTGCAGCGAAAGATTCCATTGATGATTTTTATAACATAAAAACAAAATACTTCTCATAAAAGTCTCAGGTGTTACATTCAGCCCCCCTTAAAATGAATTTCTCCCTCAAAATTTGTCACTTTATAACAAAAAGATGAGGATAACTCTCCCTCATCATATCCTCAAACTCCCATGTAGCTTCTTCTAATTGGTGGTTCCTCCATAAAACATTCACCAAGTGAGTGGTCTTGTTTCGTATGACTTTTTCACTACGATCCAGAATCTCTATCGGTTATTCTTCATAATAAAGATCTTGCTCTAGCGGTACAACTTCTGAGATGAGTACTTGTGAAGTATTAGGTATATACTTCTCAGGAGAGATACATGGAACACATCATTAACTTGAGGGAGATTCGGTGGAAGCACCAATCGGTAAGCTACCTTCCCAACATGAGCCATTATTTCAAAAGGACCAATATATCTAGGGCTCAACTTCCCCTTCTTTCCAAATCTCATGACCGTATTCCAGGGAGATATTCGTAAGAACACTTTATCACCCACTTCAAACTCTAGGTCTTTTCTTCAGTTGTCAGCATAACTTTTCTGTCGACTCTGAGCTGCTCTTATGTGTTCTTGAATAGATCATACTTTTTTTACCATCTCATCAACAATATCAGGTCCTAATAGCTTTGTTTCCCCAACTTCATCCTAGAAAGTTGGAGTCCTGCATTTCTTTCCATAGAGAGCTTCATAAGGAGCCATCTGAATACTGGAGTGAAAGCTATTATTATAAGAAAATTCCACCAAAGGTAGGTTTTGATCCCAACCACCTTTGAAATCCATATAGCAATCTCTCAACATATTATCTAGAGTTTGAATTGTTCTATCAGACTGACCGTCTATCTGAGGATGATAAGCAGTGCTGAAACTCAACTATGTATCCAGAGTATGCTGAAGACTTTGCCGAAACTTTGAGGTAAACCTCGGATCCCAATCAGATATAATAGAAAGTGGTACTCCATGAAATCTTACCACTTCCTTCACATATATCCTAGCAAGCTGATCTAGAGAGAAATCCTCCCTAATAGCAATGAAGTGTGCAGACTTTGTAAGATGATCAACTATGACCCACATAGCATTATTTCCTTTGGATGTTTTAGGAAGTCCTGTGACAAATCCCATAGTGATGTTTTCCCATTTCCATTCGGGTATGGGTAATGGTTGTAACATCCCCTTTTGCTTCTGTCTCTCAGATTTAACGTGCTGACAAACCAAGCATCGAGATACATATTCAACAACATCTCTTTTCATGCCATCCCACCAGAAGTACTCTTTCAGGTCCCTATACATTTTCGTTGTTCTAGGATGAATAAAGAATGAAGAACTATGAGCCTCATCCAGTAGCTCCTTCTTTAATTCAGGGATGGGAGGAACATAAACCTGATTCCTAACCTTTTTTATCCCATCACAATCAATGTTGAATTCAGGAACATTTATCACGTTCTTTTGTAACTCAACATCTTCTTTCTGTGCCTCTTTAATCATCACATGTATAGATGGTTGAACATTCATTTGAGAAAGATACGATTTTTCCCCTTTCATTATAATTCCAAGATCCATCCCTTGTAAATCCATAAATATTGGATCTTTTGTGATCCTCATCATGGATAAAATGGCATGGTCTTGTCGACTTAATTCATCTGCCTCCTTGTTTCCTTTCCCAGGGTGGTAATGAATTGAGCAGTCGTAATCCTTAATCAGCTCCAACCATCTTCCATGGCGCATATTCATCTCCTTTTGTGTGAAAATATACTTTAAACTTTTATGATCAGTATAAATATCACACCTTTCACCATAAAGGTGATGCCTCCGAATCTTTAATGAAAATATTACTGCAGCTTACTCCAAATCTTGAGTTGGGTAATTTTGCTCATGTATTTTCAACTGTCATGAGGCATAAGCTATCACCATATCATTTTTCATAAGAACACACCCCAAACCCTTCTTGGATGCATCACTGTAGATCAAAAACCTTTCTCCACTACAAGGCAGTGTGAGCATAGGTGCACTGGATAACCTTCTTTTCAACTCCTTGAAATTATCTTCACATTCCTCCATCCGAACATACTTAACTCCTTTCCGAGTCAACATGGTGAGTGGATTATATAATCATGAAAAATATTTGACAAAACGTCGATAATATCCAGCCAAACCAAGAAAACATCGGATCTCAGTTATTGTTGTTGGTCTCGACCATCTTTCGATAACCTCAGTTTTTGCTGGATCCACAGATATCCCCTCTTTTGAGATTATGTGACCCAAAAATGAAACTCTTTGAAGCCAAAATTCACACTTGGTAAATTTGGCATAAAGCTTCTCATTTCTCAGGGTCTTAAATATAATTATCAATTGATCTTCATGTTATTCCTTTCTATTTGAATATTCAAGAATATCATCTATAAAGACTACCAAAAACTGATCAAAATAGTCTCTAAAGATTCAATTCATCAGATCCATGAAGATAGCAGGGGAATTAGTAAGACCAAATGGAATCACTATAAATTCATAGTGTCCATACCTTGTACGGAAAGACGTCTTTTGTATATCCTCTCTTTTGACCCTTAATTGGTGATACCCTGAATGAAGATCAATCTTGGAAAAGTATTGAGCTCCTCGTAGTTGGTCAAATAAGTCATCAATGCATGGGAGAGGATATTTGTTCTTGATAGTGATCTTGTTATGTTCTCGATAATCAATGCAGAGTCTCATTGATCCATCTTTCTTCTTAACAAACAGAACAGGTGCTCCCCAAGGTGACGCACTAGGGTGTATGAACCCCTTATCAAGATTCTCTTGGAGTTGCTTCTTCAATTCCTATAACTCAATTGAGGCCATTCTATAAGGTGTCTCTGAAATAGGAAAAGCACCTGGTACGAGTTCTATTGAAAACTCAACTTCAGGATTTGGTGGGCGACCCGGTAATTCCTCCGGAAAGACATCATCAAACTTTTGTACATTGGGAATATTCTTAATCGTGAGTTTCTCACAAACCATTTGAGATAAATAACCTTCATTTAGTGGAATCAATACCCATAAAATGGATGAAATTTCCACTGGAAGGTTATGTTCATCCTTGCATCGATAGATGATCATAGATTGAACTGGAATATGAAATGTGACTTACCTTCTTTGGCAATTGATATGAGCTCCATGTAGATAAATCCAATCCATTCCAAGAATCACATCAAATTACACTATAAGAAGGATCACAACATTTGTAGGAAGCATATTCCCACAACCTTCAATTAGAGAAGAATTATATACTTTTGATGCGACTGTTGTGCCATTAGGGGTTGTCACAGCTAACTCAACATCTAACTGTTGAGGTAATACGTTGATATCCTTATAAAATTCTTCAGAAATAAAGGATTGGGTGGATCCAGAACCAAATAAAACATTTGATACTTTAGATTGGATGGTAAGTTTAACTTTCACAACATTGTTATCGTACTCCACATCACTGATATAAATTGCATGTGACTTTCCTTTTTCATTAGCCTTAACAGTTTGTTGACGTCGACCATCATCATCAACCCTTGGATTTGGGCATTGATTGGCATAATGCCCCATCTCATTTCACTTGAAACATTGAAGTGTAGTAGGTTCATTTTGTGTGTCCCTTCCTTTGTTTTCATAATTAGACATCTTCTTTCCCATCATTGCGGCATTCAAATGCACGATGACATTCCATTCCACATTTGAAACATTTACTTGTCCCATTAAGACAACTCCCTCCATGTTTCATTCCAAACTTTGAGCATAAGGTAAAGGTCATCTTCTTTCCAGTGTGATCTTTAGATTTTCCTTTGAATTCCATTTTCCTCTTCTTATCAAACCCATATGACTGATGGGTTACTCCAATCTCCATCTCAAATTTGAGAGCACATCGAACGATTTCCTCGTATCTATTAAAGTCCCTTATGGCTAATGCCCTTCGAAGACTTGGTTTTAAGCCACTAAAGAATCGATCGATCTTACTCTCAGGTTGGATAATAATACCAGAAGCGTACCTTGCAAGTCTTTTAAAATTTTATTCATAAGTACGAAATTATTCATCATCCTTTTTCTTCAGTTCAAGAAACTCTTTCTCCATCGTTGTTTGGAGAATACAAGGGAAGTACTTATTGATAAATAAGTTCTTGAACTCGTCCCATTCCATGGACTCAATTTCATCCCTTTTCCTTGTATTCTTAATAAGGTTCCACCATTGATCAGCATCTCCTTCCAAACGATACACTGCTAGGATGACTTTTTCATGTTCAGAACATTGATAAACTGAAAATATCTTTTCAGTAGTACTAATCCATTGTTCAGCAACTAATGGATCTGTAGACCCGCTGAAAGAAGGTGGGAGCTGCCTCATGGAGGATTCAATAGAATGTTTCTCCTTCCTTTGCTCGATTTGAAGTCCTGCATGATTCATAGCTTGAGAAAGTTGTGTGAGCATGGCTATAAGATTTTTCATTCCAGCTCCCATAACGTTTGGTTTCTCAGGGGGACAATCATTGCATTTCCCGTCGCATTCTGCATTAACATGGTTCCTTCGGGTTCCAGCCATTGACTAAAACCAAGAAGAATAGTGTGAGCAACACTAATTATAATAGGAAAAACCACATAATCAAGATTAAAATTTAACACTTAATGTCTTATCATAGGTTGTTCATGGCCATTTATAAAACACTAAGATTGTGTTCTATGATTAGACTTATCCTTAGGATTCTTACTAAGGATTTCACATCCAAGTTTCCAAAGGTTGACTATACATTTCCTCTGATACATACTATAACGACCCATACTATACTTACATTGTCATTACTTCAGAATTTAAGCACACTTATTACAACATATAACAAAACCAGGAAATGACCTTATAGGTAAAGAGTCATTAGAAACTGGGAAACATAAACAACTGGTTCATAAAGCATCTAATTTGCCTCCCATTTATTTCAACATATTTAGAGTCCCTTTTTGGAATATCCTACTTAATAACCATCTTCCTGACCTTGGGAAATAAAACATACAAAAGGGTGAGCTAAAATGCTTAGTAAGGGTAAAAAAAAGAAATATCAATCACATAATATACATAAGAACATAACTTTTGGAAATCTTAACCTACAAAAGAAATCATAATTTGATAAATGGGATAAATCATAGTAGTGAAATGTAATCCCAATAATCATAACTTAAAACATGAAACTTTGTGGCATACACACATAATCATAGAGAATCATTTCTTGTTAATCTAGACTCATTTCCATGACTATCTTAGTAGAAAAAGTCCATTTATGAACCGAGTTCACACCTCTTTTCAGTCCTATTTCACTGAACCAGTTTAACCTGCCGTTCCATCCATGTCTATATCATGAGATATAAAATCTATACCCAATGCATTGGAGGGAGATATAGGTCCCACCCATCTCATAATGATACCATTCTTTTGTGTGCCACAAAATCATAAACCATACATCATAGCATAACCCATGTAATAAAAATGGGAATCTTTAAACATAGTGACATCATAAAACAAATCATATAAAATAAAAGAATTCATAAAAATATTTCCTTCACAACATAATAAAATCCATGTAATAATAGTGATAGAAACATAACCATTTATTATCTTAGATGGAAAATTATTTTGATAAAACACTTGAACACCATTCTTGAGGAAAATATCCTTTCTAATTCAAAAAAAATTTTCCATTCATAACATGTCATACAATTTTAAACTAAAATAAGTTGATTAAAAATAAACTTGAAATCTTGTAAAGGAATATTCTTGGAAATAATGTTTTAAAAATTCATTCATGCCATATAAGTTAAAAAAACATTGTTCGTACATTTGTCGAAAAAGTCAAAAAGTACATTGTACGAAAAACGACAAAAGATTCCTTTCATATCCTTTACTAAAAACTCACCGAAGGGTAAAATTGGATTTAAACAATTTTAGATGGATGTAAATAATATTACATATTGAGGAAACATGGATGTGGATGATAAAATACACCCCAGTAAATACTAAAGTATAAACAATCTCGGATAAAAATGAGATTGTGATATTTCCCTTACCTTAGGTCCGATTTGCCACGTAAGTGTCCGAAACTCCTGTATAATGATTTAAATAATGTTATTTACTTATTACAGAATCATAATTATTGTTATGATATCATATATGGTCATATTCGTAGCTTCTTGGTAGTAATATTTCATTGCTACTTGTTATTCAGGTGTTTATAAATTTTTGGTCTTATGCGTGTTTTGTCGAATAAATTCTTATTCTTCTCTTTAGGTTATAGATAAATCATTTCCATAATGGTATTAATGTACTATATATCATATTTATTTATTAAATTAATTTATATAATCATTATTCAATGAAGATCATGTAGAACGAATCGCATCACATCGTGGAGACGGTATTCCGTACGTACGCACGAGCGATGATATCATTCCCATGATTGTGAAATTGTATTGGAGTGTATGTATACTATTTCAGAATAAATATCACTTTACAATAAACATATATAGTAATTATTTACATCATTATACCCATCCAAGTAAGGTGGTGGGGGAAAATAGATTACACCACGACGTGGAGACGGTATTCCGTACGTACGCACGCGCGGTGATTTCATTGTCCATAGGATGGATAGATGTTGAAATAGGGTTGTTTCATACTTATAATTACATATAAGTATATGAGTGATATTGATTTTATTACTTCATAATTAAACAACTAAAGAAGAAGATGTTTAAGAAGAAAGAATTTGGAAAGGATCGGTAATGGATATTACCTCTTTTTGACACGCCTCTTCTTAACCTCCTCTTAAGGCACTAGGGTTGGTCTTTGAAGAAGACCAGAACCACTAGGATGATTCTAGGAAAGTGGGTAAGGTAAATGGTCAGGGGTTTTCCGATCTTGAGGTCTCAAATTGGTGTGAGGAGGAGAGGGAGGAGGTTCCCTTTTATAAGGGAGGAGAGGGGCACCTTTGGAAATATAAGAAATATTAGTTTATATTAAATCCCAAGCCCACATAAAAACTTCCAAAATGACTCATATCCGAATATTAGATGATATAGGGTTTAAATATCATCAACCAATAAAATTTAGATATGTTAGGAATTTATTTTAAACAATACCGACATGATTTATCCTTATTTATCAATTTAATTTTATTTGTGGTAATAATATTCTAAATTTTAAATTATTATTAATAATTACATATATGTTGTGAATTTCCCATAATTTGAAAATTTATGACATTTTAGACAATATAAATTTTAATTTATAATGTTTAAATATTTTTGTGATTTTTAAACAATTATATATTATGTTATTTTTATAAAATAACAATAGTGTCAATTTTGATAGTATTTATTTATTTGAATATAAATAAAATATATACAGAGGGTCTGTTCGAAATAAAAACTTTAATATATTAATAAAATTTTATATGTATCTAGAAAATTATTGTACCACTTTAAATAGTGCATATAATAATTATTTTAATATTTTAAAACCATTTATTTGATATTTTAATTAATAAAATAATTTCAACATCACTATTGTGTCATAATTAATGATAATTATATAATCCCTAAAAATTATAAATAAATTCCTATGATATAGATACTTGTATTATCTTTCTTTAGACTATTAATGTTCGAAGTTTCATTAATTTTATCACCAAATTAAAATTATCATACTTATAATATTTAAGAAAGTGACATGTTGTCACATTCTTTGGTTTTAATAATAATTAAATTATGGTCATAGAAATAAGTCTATTAAATGAATCTAATCCGACCCATATGTAATATGGGTTGACTTTTAGTCATCCAATAGGATTTTGGCAGGTGTTAGGATAATTTTATAATCTTATATTTACCCTTAATTACCCGATTTATCTTTTACTAGGGTAAAAAAAATTTACCGTAGTTACAATTCATAATGCCCAAAAATAAAAAGTAGCCTATTAACATAATTTGGACCCACTGATTCTGAATATGTAATCCATTTTTCAAAATTCAAAACATATAAGTTGGAGTAATTAATTTAAAATAAATCCCGTTGTAAAGAAAACGGGTTTTAGAAGTTAAAACATTCCCAAAGATTGAAATGTTTTTACCTATGAATTCAATGTGAAATTAATGATAATGACATAAATTATATTAAATGGTAAAAATATATTCTATCTATACTTTAAAACCATTCAGTATTATAATTTAACCATATAAATTATCTCAATGAAAAAAGTTGTTTTTAATTAAAAATTAGCGTATTTTTACTATTAATCAAATATATAAAAGTTATCAGAAAAATATCAAAAATTTATCCAAAGTAAATTTTTATATCCTGATTCAAAAGAAGAATTTTATTTTGTCAAATTTAACTTATAAATGTGTCAAAAAGTAGATTTAATGTGGGTGCACCATCAAAAGGCGACAAAACTGCGTTTTTTTGATAAATACTTATTTTACCCAAAAAAATTATTTTGTTCTCTTTCCATGTTTTAGAAAATGTTTAAGATGAATAATAATGTTTTTAAATTTAAAATTCAGTTAATAAAATTCATAATGGCTAGTTTATAATATTATAATAATATATCGTTGTTTAGTGGAACTCGGTATTGCATACTATGCACGCTATCAAGGAAGGTCGTGATTGCGTGCAATGGAAGATTTCTTTGATGATTTATATAACATAAAAACAAAATATCTCTCATAAAAGTATCGAGTGTTATAATCTCCAAGCCATGGTGTAATATTTTTTTCCACCACCACCTTACTTGGATGGGTATATTGGTGTAAAGAATAACTTTATATGAATATTATAACATCATACAGATTCTAATATATTATACCATTCACTCCAATTCCACTCAATAAATATGGGAATGATATCATCGCTCATGCGTACCTACGGATTACCATCTCCACGATGCAAGGAGATTCATTTTCAATGATTAACCATTCAAGTATGATTATAAAGTATATATAATAAATAATCATGAAAGATATTACATAATAATGATACTAGATTTATTTACATATATTTTTCATTTAATTAATTCAATTTAATTCAATAAGGAAACGAAAACAGCGTTCATGCGTTCGCACGGCCTACCGGCTCCATGAACGGTGTATTTCATTCCATTTATTGATCTATCATATATATTTATATACTGAATATATGTTATATATAAATCATTTTTTACCATCTGGAATTAATTAAATCAGGATATAATTAATAATATCAAGAACAACATGACGAAACACATATGATAAATGAAACGATTTTACCCAAAACGCTGCATTAACATGGAATTTATAAAAGAATGGGTAATATAAAGTCATAAGTGAACCATATATGATATCATAAGAAAAGAATATGATTCTATAATAAGTCAATGGCCTTATTTAAATCATTATACAGGAGTTTTGAATACGTACGAAGCATATCAGACCTAAGGTAAGGGATAATTATACCAATCTCATTCTTATCCGAGATTGTTTATTCATAAGTATTTACTGGGGTTAGGTTTATTATCCATGTCCATATGTTCTCAAAAATGTTTTCATAAAATGTTCACTTCTCTTCCGTGTATGTTTAAATTCATTTTTACCATTTTTTACTTTTACCACATCGTATTTAAGGAATCATTCTTTTTTTACCATACAAGGTACTTTTTGACTTTTCATGCAGAAGTACGAGAAGACTGTTTTTTTAACTTATACGGCATGAAAAAAATTTTATGATTTCATAACGCCTTATTTTCATGAAGCTTAATCTACAAGATTTCATGGCTATTTTCAACAAATTCCTTTTCTTTTAAAATATCATGGCATTTTGTGAAAAGAAAATGATTTTGAAGAAGAAAGGATATTTTCCTCAAGAATTCAGTTCATGTGTTTTATCAAAATCATTTTCCATATAAGATGGAATTATTTAATATGTGTATGTTTCATGTATAATTTCTCTATGATTTACATGGTTTCACTTTTCTTATGATGAAATTAAATCTATTTTGTTTTGTATGGATTATGTTATTATGGTATGATGTTTGTGAAACCCAATTTATACTTTGGATAAGGATGAATGATTTATGTTCATGTTGTGGCACAAGTAAGAATGATTTCATTATGAGATGGGTGGGACCTATATCTCCCTCCAATGCATTAGGTAATGATTTATATCTCATGAGATAGACATGGCTGAAACACCAAGTAAATCTGGTTCAGCAATACAGGGCCGGAATGGAAATTAAACCCGGATCAGTAAGGGAATTTTTCCACTAAGATGGTCTTGGCAGCAATTCCTTGGCTACTATGGAAATCATAACATGTGCTTAATGGTTTCCACAATTACATGTTTTATTCCCATGCTATTTTATCAAGATTGATGTACCATTATGATCTATTCCTTATGTACTGCCATTGTTTATGTCATTGATCATGATTTTGATGTTTAAACAGTATGCTCATGTTTTTCAGTTAAAATGTATATGGTTTGTTTTTATTTTCTTCATGCTTTCCCTTACTAAGAATTTGAGCTCACCCTTTGTATGTTTTATTTTCCCCAGGATATAAATAAAGGTTTTAGGAAAGAAAAAAAGGGAAGATATTTATGGGAGATGTTGAAGATCTTTCACCAAGATTAGAAGATTATGTTCCAAGTTTCGAAAGACTCTAAACTATTACGGTCCTTGTGTGTCTATTTTTTATTGTGTTTTAATTATTCTGCAAAAGTAATGTAATGTCCATGTATTTTAAGATTTGGGTCTCTACAGTTGGTATCAGAGGAAAGGTTTAGTTAACCTTTGGAAACCAGGATGCGAAAACTTTAGTGAAATCCCTAAAGATATTTATAAGGGATATCTAGGGATGTCTCTATGGTTAACAATACATATAGGTTATAGTCCTAGAATTATGATAAAGATCGTAGAATTAATCCTAAGAAGTTATATATTGAAGGTACTCCCCCCATATTATGTTTTTTCAAAGCATGATTTTTTCCTCTCACACTATTCTTTTTGGGTTTTAAAAAATGGATAGAAATAGGAAGATTCATGATAATTGAGGATATGATAGACAATAGAATGATATTTTTCAAGAGAAACTAGATGAAATGGTGTTTGGAAGTACAAACATCATTATTATTCCTAATCAGCAATCTCATAATATGATCAATAATATCAACTTTGGTATGTTTTCTGACTCGACTAATAAGAGAAATATAGAGTTTCTTGATGATCATAGAGAAAATAAAGTTCAATTTCCCTCATGTAAATCATGTGGGAAGAGGCATCAAGGAGAATGTTTCAACATAACTAGAAGATAATTTTGGTTTGGAAAAGAAGGAAACAAAGATAGTAATTTTAAAGAAAAAGGTTCTGTTAACACCATGGACAAGGATAATGGTATTACTAAGACATCAACAATGATTTAATGTTTTAAATGTAGAATGTACATGAATTATGCAAACCAATTCTCTAAGGTATAATTTCATGAAGTGTATCATCATGGTCGTATGGGTAGTATTTATGTTGATGATGATGAAGAGACTACAAATGATATGTGAGATGAAAGAATTTTTGATGCTCGGTCAATGGTTTAAGATGGTAGTGGAATGATTTCTGTTTATCAAGAGTTAGGTTGTATAGGTAATGGTACTATGGAATAAAGACACATCTATGGATTGATACACTATTGCTTTTCCTAAAGTATTTGAAAGTATATGTTGAATAGTACTGGTAACCATGAAAGGTTATTCAGATATTATTAGAAACAAGATGTTATGTGCATAGTGAAAGGATAAGAAGATAATGAGATGTTTAATAGTGTTAATGAGCTCATGACTAGTATAAGGATAATGTGATATCATGGTTTGAGTATACAGATTTTTGGGATTTTGGTATGTGGAAAGATTTAAATTTTTACAACATTCATGTTTTCACTAAGGTTCAATGGGTATTCATTTTTCAAGACAATACATGATTAATGAATTCGCATGTTTCGAATGTGACCAACATTCTATATATATCTTATGATATACGGGAGATAAATGATTTTATTCAATGCTTGGTAGATGTACTTTATAGTAATCCTTTTATTTATACTATGTGATTGAGAAAAGTATTTTGGATAAACCTAAAGATTGGAATAGATTAAGTTAGAGAACATATAGTATTGTTTAAGGATATAACATTTTTTTATGTTATAATAGTATAGTATTAAAAAATGAAAACCCATAGGACGGGAGACAACCCATCATGTCGGACAAGGATGAGAGAATCGAACCCACAACCGAAGTGAGACAAGCCTTTATTGCCTACCACTAGCCTGTAGGAAGTCCCTGGTTAGTATAAACTAGTTTTATTTTTTTAAGTAGTATGATAGTAGAAGTATAAGTCCATTTTAGGAACCATATACAATTATTCTCACCATTGATGGACTTATGTATATAAATGTTGCTAACCGTATGTTTTAGACAGACAGAATGACCTACCATTCTATCGCATGATCTGCTAACACTTCACAGAAGACAAATTCAACTTTATTTCATTATAAGATGAAGTGGAAATTGTTCACGGCACAAAAAACTATGAGATTGTACCAAAATCAAGTAAGTATTTCATCTAATTCAAAATTTTCAAATTTAGGGAATTTATTTGGAAAAAAAAATGTTGTCCTAGTGCTATTATATTTGATGAATCTAATGGTGCCTTAGATCATCACAAATTTATGGATTTATGATTGTTGGATTTTTCATAGCCATGTTCTCTACCACTCTCAATCAGAACATGATGGTTTGATTTCTCTTCCATATCCATATTTTCACCTCTGTTATCCTATGTGGAAACCCAGTGATGAGTTAATTTGGGTAACCATTTTGTTTCATACATCACTTTTTAAAATTATGTTTTAGTATTCTTTTTTACGATGTGGGTTTCTATTAAAGAAACTTTCAAGTAGTAATCCATTTATAACCCAGACGAATTTTGAGGGAGAAATTCATTTTAAGGGGGGTAGATGTAACACCCCGAGATTTTATGAGAAGTATTCTTTTTAATTTATTTTATGTATTATGTTTTGTGATACCCCCAAGATTATCTTGCGCTATACGCAACACTATATTAGCTTGCAGTATATGAAACACTAATCTTGGATCGTGTTACACACAATTTCAAGTTTGTTTGATAGTAGTTATTCTACGCAACATTGAGTATATATATATTAAATTTATTAATAAAATATGGTTGGATTTTTTTATACGCAACAACAAAGGAGTCATTCACTACAGGAAAACCTGACTTGGCTTGCATTACACGCAATCATGACCTTCCTCGATTGCGTGTGTTGTACGCAATACCAGGTTTCTCTAAACAATGATATATTATTATAATATTATTATGAACTAGCTGTTATGAATATTATTAACTAAATTTGTAATTTTATAACATTATTATTCATCTTACACATTTTCTAGAACATGGTATAAGAACAAAATAAAATTTTCAGGTACAATTATTATTTTAAAAAAAATACAGTTTTGCCGCCTTTTGATGGCGCACTCACTTTAAATCTTGTTTTTGACTTGTTTATAAGTTCAATTTTACAAAATAAAATTCTTATTTGGAATCAGGATATTAAAATTTTCTTTGGATAAATTTTTCATATTATTCTGATAACATTCATATTTTAATGAATAGTAAAAACACGCTATATTTTAATTCAAAACAACTTTTTTCATCGTAATAATTTATATAGTTTAATTATAATATTGAATGGTTTTAAAGTATAAATTGAATATATTTTTACCATTTAATATAATGTATGTCATTAGCAGTTTTTTACATTGAATTCATAGGTAAAATTATTTCAATCTTTTGCAATGTTTTAACTTTTAAAACTCATTTTCTTAATAGTGGGATTAATTTTAAATTAATTACTGCAACTTCGGTGTTTTTAATTTTGAAAAATGGATTCAATATTTGGAATTAGTAGGTAAAAATTATGTTAATAATCTAAATTTTATTTTTGGGCACTATGAATAATAACTACGGTAATTTTTATTTACTTTAGTTAAAGATAAATCGGGTAATTAAGGGTAAAACTAAGATTATAAAATTACAGTAACACGTGAAAAAATTATATTGGATGAATAAAGGTAGACCTATATCGCCTATGGGTCAGTTTAGATTCATTTTATGGACTTTTGACCATGAAAATAATTTAATTATTATTAAAACCAAAAAAATTGACAACATGTCACTCTCTTAAATCTTATATGTATAATAATTTTAATTTAGTGATAAACGTCATGAAACTTAAAAAATGAATAGTATCAAAAAATATAAAAAATTTATCTACATCCTGAGAATTTATTTATAATTTTTAGGGATTAAATAATTGAAATTAATGGTGACATAATAGTGATGCCGAAATAGTTTATTTAGTGAAAAATTAATAATATAGTTTTTATTAAAATAACAATACCTATCAAAAGGACATGAAACTTGACAAAAAATTATTGGTAGAGTATCTTTATACCATAATCATCCAAGGGAAGATTTTTGTACCATTTTGTGCCTTATAGAACCGATTATGACATTTATATTATTTTATTTTAAATGATGTCAAAGATGTCACCTTCATAATTTAATAAATTTAACAATTTAAATGTTGCGATTTTTAGATGATAAATTCGTGTAAGTGTATTATTATTATAGATATTATATTTATCTTCATCATAGGATCTTATTTTCAATTTTAATGGAACAAATATGTATATTAAATAATTATACAAAAATGATGTAGTAATTATTTTATTAAGAGATATTCCAAATAAATGGTTTTAAAAATATTGAAATAAATATTGTATGAACTATTTAAGTCTTCCACTAATTTTCATGATACATATGACATGTTATGAATCTATTAAATCTTTTATTTTGAACATATCTTCTGTGAGGATTTTATTTAAATTCAAATAAATGAATAGTGTCAAAATTGACACTATTGTTATTTTATAAAAATAATATAATATAAAATTGTTGAAAAAATTACAAAAAATATTTATAAATTATAAATTAAAATTTATATGGTCCAAAATGTCATAAATTATCCAATTATGGATAATTAACAACACATAAGTAATTATTTATAACAATTTAAAATTTAGAATCTTATTACCACAAATAAAATTAAATAAATTAAATAAGGATAAATCAAGTTGATAATGATTAAAATAAATTCAAAAAAAGTATAAATTTTATTGGTTGATGGGATTACAACCCTATCCTATATAAGCTTAGTATTTGAGTCATTTTGGATGTTTTTATGTGGGGTTGGAAGTTATTATAAATTAATTTTTCATATAATTCCAATGGTGCCCCTCTCCTCTCTTATAAAAGGTCACCTCCTCCCTATCCTCCTCACACCATTTTGATCCTTGAATCTTAGACAACCTATTCCCATTTTACTACACCACTTCCCTAGAAACCTTATATAGGTACCGGTCTTCTCAAAAGACCAAATCTAGTGCCCTAAGAGGAAGTTCAAAGGAGGCACTTCGAGAAATTGGTAATACCTTCTACCGATTCATTCAAGTTTCTTTCTTCTTATACTTCCTCTTCTTTAGTGGTTTCATTATGAAGTAGTAAAATATGTATCCCTTATATACTTATATGTTATTATATATAATAAACAACTTAATTTCACCTTCTATCCATCCTACGGAAAATGAAATCACTGCACGTGCATACGTACGGAATACCATCTCCACGTCGCGGTGTAATCTGTTTTTCCACCACCACCATACATGGATGGGTATAATGGTGTAAAGAATAAATAAATATGATTATTATAACATCATTCAGATTCTAAGATATTATATCATTCAATCCTATTCCATTTAATAAACAAGGGAACGATATCATCGCTCGTGCGTACGTACGGATTACCATCTCCATGACGCAATGAGATTCATTTTCCATGATTAACCATTAAAATATGATTATATAGTATATATAATAAATAATAATGAAAGATATTACATAATAATGATACTGGATTGTTTTACATATATGTTTCATTTAATTAATTCCATTTAATTAACTATGGAAACGAAAACAGCGTTCATGCGTATGCACGACCTTCCGTCTCCATGAATGGTGTGTTTCATTCCATTTATCGATCTATCATATATATTTATATACTGAAAATATATTATATATAAACCATGATTTACATTTTCGAATTAATTAAATCATGATATAAGTAATAATATCATGGAAAACATGTCAAAACACGTACGATAACTGAAACGATTTTACCCAAAACGCTGCTTTAGCATGGAATTTACAAAAAAATGAGTAATATAAATTCTTAAGTGAACCGTATATGATATGATAAAAAATCATATGATTCTGTAATAAGTCAATGAACTTATTTAAATCATAATATAGGAGTTTCGGATACGTATGAATCATATCAGACCTAAGGTAAGGGATAATTATTCCAATCTCATTCTTATCTGAGATTGTTTATTCGGAAGTATTTACTGAGGTTATGATTACTATCCACATCCATATTTTCTCAAAATGTTTTCATAAAATGTTTACTTTTATTCTATTTATGTTTAAAGTCATTTTTACCCTTTTCTTACTTTTACCACATCGTATGGAAGGAATCTTTCTTTTGTTTTCCATACGAGGTTCTTTTTGACTTTTCCGGAAAAAGTATGAGAAGAATGTTTTTTAACTTATACGGCATGAACAGATTTTTATGATTTCATAACGCCTTATTTTAATAAATCATACTCTACAAGATTTCATGACTATTTTCAACAAAATATTGTTTTAAATTGCATGGAATTTTGTGAAAAGAAAATGATTTTGAAGAAGAAATCATATTTTCCTTAAGAATACATTCCAAGTGTCTTATTAAAACCATTTTCCATAAAAGATGGAATTATTTCATATGTGTATGTTTCAAGTACAATTTCTCTATGATTTACATTCATTCACTTTTCTTATGATGAAATGATATACATTTTGGTTTATATGGATTATGTTATGATGGGATGATGTTTATGAAACCCATTTTATACATTGGGTAATGATGAATGATTTATGTTAATGTTGTGGAACAAGTAAGAATGATTTCATTATGAGATGGGTGGGACCTATATATCCCTCTAATGAATTGGGTAAAGATTTATATCCCATGAGATAGACATGGGCAAAACAATAAATAAATCCGGTTCAGTAATACAGGGCTGGAACAACAAGTAAACCCGGTTCAGTAAGGGACATTGTCCACTAAGATGGTCTTGGTAGTAATGTCTTGTCTACTATGGAAATCATTACATGTGCTTAATGGTTTCCACAATTACGTGTTTTATTCCCATGATATTTTATCATGAATTATGTTCCATTATGATCTATGCCTTATGTACTGCAATGTTTTATGTCATTGCTCAAGTTTTTGAGGTTTAAACATTATGTTCACGTTTTTCAGTTCAAATGTATATGGTTTGTTTTATTTTCTCCATGCTATCCCTTACTGAGCATTTGAGATCACCCTTTATATTTTTTATTTTCCCCAAGATATAAATAATGTCTTTAGGTAAGAAAAAAGGGGAAGATCATTATGGTATATGTTGAAGATCTTTCACCAAGATTAGAAGATTATGTTCCATGTTTCTAAAGACACTAAACAATTACAGTCCTTGTGTGTTTGTTTTTGTTATTTATTAAGTATTCCGAAAAAGTAATTTAATGTCCATGTATGTCAATATTTGGGTCTCTATAGTTGGTATCAGAGGAAAGGTTTAGTTAACCTTTGGAAACTAGGATGCGAAAACTATAGTGAAATCCCTAGAGATATTTATAAGGTATGTCTAGGGATGTCTCTAAGGATAACTATACATATAGGTTTTAGTCCTAGAATTAAGGTAACGATATTATAATTAAACCTAAGATGTTATATATTTAAGGTACTCCCCCATTATGATGTTTTTTTCGTAGCATGATTTTTCCTCTCACACTATTCTTTTTGGGTTTTAGAAAATGGCTAGAAATAGGAAGAGTCACGATAATGGAGGATATGATGGACAATAGAATGTTATTCTTCATGAGAAGTCGAATGAAATGGTATTTGGAAGTCCAAACATCGTTATTATGCCTAATCAAAAATCTCATAATATGACTAATAATATCAACATTGGCAAGTTTCCTGACTCAACTAATAAGAGAAAGATGGAGTTTCATGATGATCATAGAGGAAAGAAAGTTCAATTTCTCTCATCTAAATCATGTGGGAAGAGGCATCAAAGAGAATTTTTCGAAGGAACTAGAAGATGCTTTGGTTGTGGAAAAGGACACAAAGCTAGTAATTATAATGGAAAAGGTTCAGTTAACACCATGGACAAGGATAATGGTATTGCTAAGACATCAACAATGGTTAAATGTTTTAAATGTGGAATGTATGGGCATTATTCAGACCAATTATCAAAGGTAAAATTTCATGAAGGGAATCAGTATGGTTGTATGGGTATTATTTATGTTGATGAGGATAAAGAGACTACACATGATATGTGAGTTGAATGAATTGTTGAAGCTCGGTCAATGGTTTAAGAAGGTGGTGGAATGATTTATGTTTATCAAGAGTTATGTTGTATAGGTACTGGTACTACAGAATAAAGACACATCTACGGATTGTTACACTATTATTTTTCCTAAAGTATTTGAAAGTATATGTTGAATGGTACTGGTAACCCTGAAAGGTTATTCAGATATTTTTGGAAACTAGATGTTATGTACATAGTGAAAGTATAAGGATATAATGAGATGTTTGATAGTATTAATGATCTCATGACTAGTATAAGGAAAATTTGATATCATGGTTTGAGTATACAGATTTTTGGGATTTTGGTATGGGGAAAGAGTTAACTTTTGACAACATTCATGTTTTCACTAAGGTTTAATGGGTATTCATTTTTCAAGACAATACATGATTAAGGAATTCACATGTTTGGAATGTGACAAACATGATATATATATCTTATGATATACGGAAGATAAATGATTGTATTCAATTCTTGGTAGATGTCCTTTATAGTAATCATTTTATTTATACTATGAGATTGGACAAAAGTATTATGGATAAACCTAAAGATTGGAATATAATAAATTCGACATCATATAGTATTGTTAAAGGATAGAACTTTTTGTTATGTTATAATAGTGTAGTTTTAAAAAAGGAAAACCCATAGGACGGGTGAAAACCCATCGTGTCGGACAAGGATGCGAGAATCGAACCCACAACGAAAGTAAGACAAGCCTTTATCGCCAACCACTGGCCTGAAGAAAGTCCCTAGTTAGTAGAAACTAGTTTTATTTTATTAAGGATTATAATAGATGAAGTATAAGTCCATTTTATGAACCATATACGATTTATCTCACCATAGATGGGCTTATGTATATAACTTTTTATAACCTTATGTTTTAGACAGATGGAATGACCTACCATTCTGTTGCCTGATCTGCTAACACTTCACAGAAGGCAAATTTAACTTTATTTATTTAAGAGATGAAGTAGAAATTGTTCACGGCACAAAAAACGATGAGATTGTACCAAAATCAAGTAAGTATTTCTTCTAATTCAAAATTTTCAAATTTAAGGAAATGATTTTGAAAAAAAATGTTTTCCTAGTGCTCTTATATTTGATGAATCCGATGGTACCTTATACCATCACAATTTTGTGGCTTTGTGATTGATGGCTTTTTCATAGCCATGTTCTCTACAAATCTCCATCAGAACATGAGGGTTAGATTTATCTTCCATAGCCATATTTCCACCTATGTTCTCTTATGTGGAACCCTAATGATTAGTTAATTTGGGTAACCATTATGTTTCATACATCAATTTTTAAAATTATGTTTTAGTATTCCTTTTTACGCTGTGGGTTTCTATTAAAGAAACTTTCAAGTAGTAAACCATTTATAACCCTAATGAATTATGAGGGAAAAATTAATTTTAAGGGGGGTAGAATGTAACAACCTGAGATTTTATGAGAAGTATTATTTTTAATTTATTTGATGTATTGTGTTGTATGATACCCCAAGATTATATTGCGCTATACACAACACCGTATTAGCTTCTAGTATATGCAACACAAATCTTGGATCATGTTACACACAATTTCAAGTTTGTTTGAAAGTAGTTATTCTACGAAACATTTATTATATATATATATTCAATTTATTAATGAAATATGTTTTTATATTTTTATACGCAACAAAAAATGAGTCATGCACTACACGCAACCCTGACTTGGCTTACATTACACGCAATCACGACCTTCCTCAATAGCGTGTGTTGTACGCAGAACTGGGTTTCACTAAACAACGATATATTATTATAATATTATTCTGAACAAGCCGTTATGAATAGTATTAACTAAAATTTGAATTTTTTAACATTATTATTCATCTTACACTTTTTCTAGAACATGGTATAAGAACAAAATAAATTTTTTGAGTAAAATAAGTATTTATAAAAAAATGCAGTTTTGCCGCCTTTTGATGGCGCACCCACATTAAATCTAGTTTTGAAATGTTTATAAGTTCAATTTTACAAAATAAAATTCTTCTTTGGAATCAGGATATTAAAACTTACTTTGGATAAATTTTTCATATTATTCTGATAACTTTCATATTTTAATGAATAGTAAAAACACGCTATATTTTAATTAAAAACAAATTTTTTCATCGTAATAATTTATATGGTTAAATTATAATATTTATTGATTTAAAAGTATAAATATAATATATTCTTATCATTTAATATAATGTATTTCATTATCATTTTTTACATTGAATTCATATGTCAAATCATTTCAATCTTTTTCAATGTTTTCACTTTTAAAACTCATTTTTTTAATAGTGGGATTAATTTTAAATTAATTAATGCAACTTATGTGTTTTGAATTTTGAAAAATGGATTCCATATTTGGAATCAGTAGGTCCAAATTATGTTAATAGGATACTTTTTGTTTTTGGGAACTACGAATAGTAACCACGGTAATTTTTATTTACTTCGGTTAAAGATAAATTGGGTAATTAAGGGAAAACCTAAGATTATAAAATTACCCTAACATATTCCAAAATTATATTTGATGACTAAAAGTCGACCCATATAACATAAGTGTTGGATTTGATTCATTTTATGGACTTTTGACCATGAAAATAATTTAATTATTATTAAAACCAAAGAAAGTGACAACATGTCACGCTCTTAAATCTTATAAGTATAATATTTTTAATTTAGTGATAAGAACGTGAATATTCTCCAGAAATCTATCAAAATTATCTATATCATGAGAGTTTATTTATTATTTTTAGGGATTAAATATTTGTCATTAATGGTGACATAATAGTGATGCATAAATTCTTTATTTAGTGAAAAATAAATAATATAGTTTTTATTAAAATAACAATACCTATCAAAATGACTAGAAACATGGCCAAACATTATTGTTCAAGTATTTATATACCCTAGGAATCCAATGGTCTATTTGTGGACCATTTGGAGCCTTTTAAAACCGATTATGACATGTATATTATTTTATTTTAAATGATGTCAAAGATGTCACCTTCATAATTTAATAAATATAAAAATTTAAATATTGTTATTTTAATATGATATATTCAAGTGAGTATATTATTATGAAAGGTATTATATTTATCTTCATCAAAGGATTTTAATTTAAATATTTATGAAACAAATAAGTATATTAAATAATTATACAAAAATGTTGTAGTAATTATTTTATTAAGAGATATAACAAATAAAAGGTTTTTAAAATATTGAAATAAATATTATATGAACTATTTAATGTGATCCAATACTATTATAGATAAATATGACATGTTATTAATCTATTAAAGCTTTTATTTTGAACATATCTTCTGCGAGGATTTTATTTAAATTCAAATAAATGAATAGTGTCAAAATTGACACTATTGTTATTTTATAAAAATAACAAAATATAAAATTGTTAAACAATTTCAAAAATATTTAAACATTATAAATTAAAATTTATATGGTCCAAAAATTCATAAAGTATCAAATTATGGACAATTCACAATACATAAGTAATTATTTAAAACAATTTAAAATTTAGAATCGTATTACCACAAATAAAATTAAATAGATTAAATAAGGATAAATCAAGTTGATAATGTTTAAAATAAATTAAAAACATGTCTAAATTTTATTGGATTATAATATTACAACCCTATATCATATAATATTCTAATTTGAGTCATTTTTGAGGTATTTAGGTGCGGTTGGAATTAATTATAAATTAATATTTCTTATAATTCCAAAGGTGCCCCTCTCCTCCCTTATAAAAGGGAACCTCCTCCCTCTCCTCCTCACACCATTTTGAGCCTTGAATCTTATCCAACATCGGCCTATTTAACTTCCAAACTTCTCTATAAACCTTATAGAGTTATTGGTCTTCTCAAAATACCAACTCTAGTGCCCTAAGAGGAAGTTCAAAGGGGGCACTTCGAGAAAGAGGCAATACCTTCTACCGATTCATTCAAGTTTCATTCTTCTTATACTTCCTCTTATTTAGTGGTTTCATTATGAAGTAATAACATCTTTATCCCAAATATATTGATATGTTATTATAAATATTAAACAACATCATTTCACCTTCTATCAATCCAACAGAAAATGAAATCACTGCGTGTGCGTGCAGACGGAATACCGTCTTCACACCATGGTGTAATCTGTTTTTCCACCACCACCTTAATTGGATGGGTAAAATGGTGTAAAAAATAACTACATATGATTATTATAATAGCATACATATTATAAGATATTATATCATTCACTCCAATTCTATTAAATAAATATGGGAACAATATCATCGCTCGTGCGTACGTACGGATTACCGTCTCCACGACGCGATGAGATTCATTTTGCATGATTAACCATTCAAGTATGATTATAAATAATATATAATAAATAATCATGAAATATATAGCATAATAATGATACTATATTTATTTACGTATATGTTTCATTTACATAATTCCATTTAATTCAATAAGGAAACGAAAACAGCGTTAATGCGTACACACGGCCTACCGTCTCCATGAACGGTGTATTTCATTCCATTTATCGATCTATCATATATATTTATATACTGAATATATATTATATATAAATCGTGTTTTAAATTATGGAATTAATCAAATCAGGATATAAGTAATAATATCAAGAACAACATGTCGAAACACGTATAATAAATGAAACAATTTTACCCAAAACGCTGCTTTAACATGGAATTTACAAAAGAAAGGGTAATATAAAGTCATAAGTGAACCATATATGATATCATAACAACGAATATGTTTCTTCAATAAGTCAATGAACTTATTTAAATCATTATATAGGAGTTTCGGATATGTACGAAGCATATCGGATCTAAGGTAAGGGATAGTTATTCTAATCTCATTCTTATCAGAGATTGTTTATTCGTAATTATTTACTGGGGTTTGGTTTATTATCCATGTCCATATATTCTCAAAAAAAATTCATAAAATGTTCAATTTTCTTCCATGTATGTTTAAAGTCATTTTTACCCTTTTTTTACTTTTACCACATCGTATGGAAGGATTTTTTTTAACATACAAGGTACTTTTTGACTTTTCCGACAAAAGTACGAGAAGACTATTTTTTTAACATATATGACATGAACAGATTTTTACGATTTAATGAAGCCATATTTTAATGAAGCATACTTTACAAGATTTCATTGATATTTTCAAAAAAATCCATTTCTTTTAAAATTTCATTGCATTTTGTGAAAAGAAAATGATTTTGAAGAAGAAAGGATATTTTCCTCAAGAATTCATTTCAAGTGTTTTATCAAAACCATTTTCCTTATAAGATGGAATTATTTCATATGTGTATGTTTCAAGTATAATTTGGCTATGATTTACATGGTTTCACTCTTCTTATGATGAAATTATATCCATTTTGTTTTTTAAGGATTATGAAATGATGGGATGATTTTTGTGAAACCTATTTTATACTTTGGATAAGGATGAATGATTTATGTTCATGTTGTGGAACAAGTAAGAATGATTTTATTATGAGATGGGTTAGACCTATATCTCCATCCAATTCATTGGGTAAAGATTTATATCTCATGAGATAGAAATGGCTAAAATGAAAAGTAAATCTGGTTCAGTAATACAGGGCTGGAACAGAAATTAAACCTGGTTCAGTAAGGGACTTTGTCCATTAAGATGGTCTTGGAAGCACTGCCTTGGATACTATGTAAATAATAACATGTGCTTAATGGTTGCCACAATTACATGTTTTATTCCCATTATATATTATCATGATTGATGCTACATTATGATCTATGCCTTATGTACTGCCATGGTTTATGTCATTTCTCAAGGTTTTGATGTTTAAACATTATCTTCATGTTTTTCAGTTCAAATGTATATGGTTTGTTTTATTTTCTCCAGGCTTTCCCTTTCTGAGCATTTGAGATCACCCTTTATATGTTTTATTTTCCCCAGGATATAAACAAAGTTTCTAGGTAAGAATAAAACGGAAGGTATTTATGGGAGATGTTGAAGATCTTTCACCAAGATTAGAAGATTATGTTTCATGTTTCCATAGACAATAAACTATTACAGTCCTTGTGTGTCTATTTTTGTTATGTATTAAGTATTCCAAAAAAGTAATGTAATGTCCATGTACATCAAGTTTTGGGTCTCTACATTGTGAATCCTCTCGCATAGTTAAATCAAATCATGAAAGACCCTTATAACCAACATAACATGCTACGTTGTATTTATAAAGGGTTACATGGTTTCAACATACTAGGCCCCTAAGGAGAAATAGGCTACAGGGTTTCTCTTAGAGGGTCGTAAGGTTAGTTCTAAATGAGAAACTCTTCCGTTTTCTCGCTAAATGATATTTTCTAAGATCAGTGCCCTAGAAAATAATATCAATCACCTATAAAACCTATATGGATTTAAAAAACAACTATAAATTACACTTTATAGTGGTATACTATTTTGATTTAGATTCAAAATCTTATTTTATAGAATGAATCATTTGAAAAATATTTAAATTTCAAATTCCATTAGAGAAATCATCTAGTAAAAAATGGGATCATAAAATTCCATTAAAATTTTCCTTGGTTAATTACATTGAATTTTTTCACAATTTTTTTGAATTATTTAGATTTTTGAATAATTGATTTCAAAATAAAAAGGGTATATTCCTCAAGAAATATTTCAATGATATTTTAAAATTAATTTCTTCTATTTGAAAATAATTTTATTGTTCATATGATTTACTAAGGATAAAATATAATTTTATAATATAAATATTTCTATAGATTTTATATGATCAATTTTATTAGGGAAAGTGTTGACATTATATATGCATGTTCTTCCATTGCAGACACTTACTGATTTCAAAGGTATGTTAATTAAGTGGTATTATTTATTTATATTTTTAATTCAGTTGAATTATTATATGATGGGTAGGGTCTATAATTACCTATCCCCTCGATTAATCGACAGTACTCATGAGACAAAATAATTTGGGTATTTGTTTCAAGGAATAATTAATTTTTGTAATATGACATGGCATGAGGCCTCAATGATATGTTTCTATTTTCCGGCATTATTCAGTCCATCATTAAAAAATAAATTATTGATTTCCATGAGATTATTATAATAGTTATTTCATACATGTATTTGTTTAAATATCATGTGAATATTTATATGGAATATTTTGATCATCATTTGTTCATACCATATTATTCATGCACTATTTATTTTGATATAACAATGGGTTTTCACATTCTAGTACAGAGAATGTGATCTCACAACTTTCTTATGTAACCATTTTATATTGCCTCCTATGATTCTTTTTATGAATGATATTAAAGTCTTTATTTGAGATAATAATAATTTTCTCAAATAAAATAATGTATTTATTTTATTTTTTAAAATTATAATGTAATATTCAAGTAGGTATCTATATTTCTAATACTATTAAGCATTTTAGTCCCGAGGTTTGTGATTGTTTGTATCATATTCAAATATAATAAATTAGCAACTAAATTGGTGCTACTTGGTTCAGGGACTTTATATTTGGTAACAAATTATTTTTAATAAAATACATGGTAACTATATATAGGAAAACATATATTATCTAAAATAACCCTAGGGTAGAATTTGATGATATGTATGATCATATAATAATACCATAATGTTTTTTGTTGGTAAATATTATGTGATTTTCCTAGAAATAAATCCACTTTCAAACATTAAAAGTTGTATCTATTTTGGAATAGATTAATCTAATGGAAATAACTCATTAAAGAGTTGGTCAAGTGTATCTCAGCCATTATCCTTGTGCTCGATGAGTGTGACCTTACTGCACACCTAGTTTTTCATTTTTAGCAGATATTCATTGGTTAATAAAAAATTTCATTACAACAAATCATGATGATTTGAGAAAAAAATTACAATTTGAAAATGATTCCAAAGAAACTAAGATTATGATTTTGAGATGTTTTATTCATAAATTTTTAATTCCTGGTAAGAATATCACAAGTTTTATAATTATACATTATGATATATAATGTTATGATCTGATTTCTTGTATTTAATGGTTTAGAAATGGAACCTATGGGATGAAATGGAATTCAAATTAATATACATAATCCATAGAGGGAGTTTACTTTTGGACAAGATAGTCAATCTAGAGCTAGTGCTATAACATAGAAATTTATACCTATAATGTGGTAGCTAACTAAAGTTATGACCAATAATAATTCCCATATAGAAATGTAATGACCCAATGTTTTATCAATGGAAATTCAATTATTATAAACATTTCATATAATCACATGAAATCATAGCATAACGAAGTAGTAAGTGCTAAGTGACCTTTAAACAAAATATTGTCACTTTTGTGTTTGAATTTTAAAAATATGACACACACAATTGTGATCAATAAGTTATTTAGAGTCTAATAGTACAAAATATTTTTTTAGTGAATAGTAACAAACCCTTATGAATAGTAATGTTACCATTATGAATATTGATATACCCTAATGAATAGTTACATTACCTGTGATAGTATATACATAAGATTCAAGTGAAATAATGATGTACCTATATTTTTGAATAAGTAAATGAATGTTTTAAAACTGATTTTTTAATAATAAAATTTGATTTAAATTAAATATTTTAATAATCTCATTTAGAAAGTTATTTTTTAATAATTTAATTTTTTTGTATTATACGTGTCAAAAATGGGTAGGGTTTATTTTTTAGATTTTTCTAAAATACGTGATTTTTTATGAATAGTAAAATACTGTATTTTGTAGTATATGTAAATTTTAAGACAAATAAACTATTCCTATCCTCATGGATGAATTCACCACCCTTGGTTTGAATTCACATTACCCATTTACTATTTTTGGTCATGGAAAATTCACTATTTTTGTAAATGATATAAATTAAAAAGCAAATAATTAAAAAACTATAAAAAACCCTCATCTCCTCCACTACAACCCCATCCCCCTCACTCCCTCTTCTATTCACTCCTATCAAGCCATGTTACATGAAAATAATCTTCCCAAATCACTCCCCATGATCCTCCCCCACGACCAAAGGCCCCTTTTCTCTTAAAAATACCAAAAACACTCCCCATAAGAGGTTCTAAATGGAGTTATACTCAAGAGGTCATTATGTTCAGGCGAAGATCGCCATCAGATTTTAGGTAAGGGATCCTCTCCATTTCTCTCTTAATCACGATTTTACTATTTTATATTCCTTTTATGTGTAATTAAAAATGAGGGGGTATGATTTCTCACCTCCTCTATACTTCCATCATGATGTATAAGTGATGAAAACCCCCTTTTCCCTCTCATTAATCCTTCTTAGGTACACTAGACACCATGCCAATAGTCTATAAATAATTATACATGAACCTATTTTATTATTTTTATATGCCTTATCTTTATTTATATCAAAATTAATTTGTACTATCAATTTATGTACTACATTTAAATGTTTTTTAGTTGAAATAAATTCATTTATCAAGATCCTTTCATCACTCTTATTTTGGGGATATACATGTTTTTAAAAGATTCCCACTTTAGTACTTTCTGATAAGAAAACCTGTTTGAAGGGAACTTCCTAAATATTTTTACCCAATTTCAAGTGCACCATATCTTCTGTTCTAAGCCAAAATTTTCTTTATAAAATTTTTCATTTTATTATAAAATCCTTCTTGGTTCAATTATGGTTTTATATAAAAGATTTTCTTTTTTTATATTTTAAAATATTTATAGTATATTCTTTAAAACAACACATAAATGTTTTAATAGAAAAAATCTCAAATACATTTCCTACATGTTGAAAAATATCTTTTACATCACTATCCATTATATATTTCTATTTTACCTTATTAATGTCTATGTATGTTCTATGTTCTTTCTATAATTGACACTTTCAGAATACACCCATTGATTATGTGTTATGTCATTATTATGGTACCCAATTCATTCCATGGGAAATCCTTATGTTTATATGAGATTGATTTTGTATAATTATTTATGTGGATAAAATATTCATGAAATATAATATGGGTGTGCTCAGATAGAGATCCAATATATTGGATAAAGTTAAGTCTTATGATATGTAATGTGAAACGGGATTGGCGGTCAGCCTTAACCCATAATACTATGGGAAACGGGATTGTCGGTTAGCCATGACCCGTAATACTATGGTAAATGGGATTTGCAGTTATCTTTGAATTTTAATACTCTGGGAAATGGGATTGTAATTTTTCCTTGAATTGCACTAAAGTAAAATTTTATGATTCTTCCACATTTATATGATTCCATGTTTATATGATCTCATGTTTATATGTTATGATTTCATATGTTTCATGCTATTGATATCATTATGTAATGCCTCCAAACTCATGTGGTTAAGATTTATTCTTATGTTTATGTTCTTACTATGAATTTTAGGTCATCCCTTTGTTAATGTGTACCCCATGGTACATAATGAAAATATATGGGCTCAATGGATGTTAGGATCTTTTTATGGAGATTAAATAAACAAGGGTTTTTAGCCCCATGTTTGATGTTTTATGTACCTAGTATTCCAAAAAACTAGACACAATGATCCTTGGATTGTACTCTAATATATAATTATGATTAAAATCATGTAATATTATCTGAAAAATTCTAGGGTCGCTATAGCTAGTATTAGAGGATGGTCTTGTTATCTTTGTAAATTAGGAATAGTGAACCTTAGTGAGAACCTTAAGGATAAGATGAAGTATAAGATAACATCCCTAAATTTTGGTAAGTATAGAGTAAGTTGTTGGTCATGAAAATGCATCAATGTCTGGATACAAACCTGTAAGGCGGCTCTTTCACAGATGTTCCTAGGAGTAAAAAATCTGACAAGGAGATTTGGGATTTACCTGAGGTATATTGTTACATGATAATGAGCATTGATGCACTCTTGGTATTGAAACTCCCAAGGGATATGATTTGGTAAATTCATGAGCTTATTACAAACAATTATTAAGGGGAAAAATTCCATAAGAATATAAGTTAAGAAATAGATCAAGAAAAACCTAGATTGAAAGAGAGGGAATTATAAGTTAGTAACTACTTCTTATTAACATGTTTAACCTTTTATGTTCAAAGTTTCATTTTTATGATATGTAGCTAAGTATTAAATCTGACTAATTGTATGTTCATTTTCATAGTTAATAGAGGGAAATAGAATAACACGTTCCAACAACAATTGTTATTGGAATTGTGAATATTTCCCTATTGATATTCTTGAGATGACGGGAAATGTTTCCCAAACCATCATGACAATACTTGTTCAGTTGGATCAAGATATGAATAATAACATGAATCGTTTGTAATGCCCTACACCTCCAAGGAAAGAGCAAGTAGTCGTTTAATCCATCATGCATCAAAGGCCAACCAAGTTTAACAGATATTTTGGTCACCTCCTCACAGAAAAATGGATTAAATCCATTGAAAAGATATTATTTGTCCCTCAGCGCTGTGAGGAAATGAAATTTGTAATAGTGGTCTATTGTTTTGATGGGGAATATGATCAGTGGTGGACACTAAGGAAGAATAAAATGTCACAAGAAGAAATTGATTCCATTGATTTGGAGGAATTCAAGAGGATGTTTTCAAACAAATAGTTTCTTTGAACCCTCCATCTCAAGATGGAAAGAGGGTTCCTTGTAATCAAATAGAAGGAAGATAATCCCATCAGGGTGTATGATGAAAAAATTACAAGGCTTGCAATTTACACCTCTGGATTTTTCATTAACACCCAATGTAATGTGGATCTCTTCATTATGAGACTAAAAATGATTCTATGAAAATCGTTGCTGATTAAAGACATCAACAGTTATGACAATATTGTCTACTGCTCCCTCAATGTTGAAATATAGATTAGATAATCTCACATGTCTCATGGGCCCTATGATAAGAAGCGGAAAGTGGAGAAAAACATGGGTTTTTCAATAAAAAAATTACATGATGGAAAGAAACATGAATTTTCCCCTTGTAAAATTTGTGGGAATAAGAATCCTGGGAACTGTCTGAAGGGAAAAAAATACTTTCTTCAAATGTGGAAGGTTTGTTCATCTTTCCAAGAAGTGGTGAAGGGATATGAAAAATCTCATTAATAAGGATGAAGAAAACATGGTTTAGATCAACACTCAACCTGTATTGCAGTGTTACAACTGCAAGAAGCATGGGCATTATGCGAACAATTTCCCTATGTTGAGGGTTGTCAGAGGCAATCAACAACAAAATCCAATGACCCAAGGTAGTTATTATGATATCACTACAACTGAGGTGGAGCCAGACACCTTTGTGGTTACACGTACTCTAGTTATTGTTTAAATAATATAGAATGTACTATTTTATTCTAGATCTATGCATTCATTCATATCTTGCATGTTTTGTAGAACTATTAAAACACCAACTAAAAATTTAGAGGAAATGTTATCTGTGAGAATATAAAATGGGAAAAGTATTGCATCCATGGTTTATAAATCCTTCTAGATTAATGTTTTCAGACTGAAAATCACATAAAATATTTTCATAATTCCTTTAGTTGAGTTTGACATAATATGGGGCATAGATTGGCTATCTTTATACAAGGACAACATCAACTGTTGGGAAAGGGAGATCACTCTTCACATCCCTAAGAATCCTCCAATTAATTACAAGTGTAAGGAGGAAGATTAATACCATTTAGAATCATTGTATTAAGTTGGGATATTAATTTCTTTTGAGCAAGCATTTATAGCGCAAATTATTAGGACAATAGAGAGAATATTGATTGAAGACATGCCCATCATGAGGATTACACTGATATATTCCTAGAAGAGTTTCCTGGACTTTCTCATAAGTGAGATATTGAGTTCAAAATTTAACTTATTCATGGATATTTTTCTATATCAAAAAAACCCAATAGAATGGCCACCATAGAGCTGGAAGTGATAAATAAGTAGTTACAGAATAATCTGGATAAGGTTTTTATACGTCCTAGTGCTTCACCATGGGATGAGCTAGTCCTCTTTATCACGAATAAGGATGAATCAATGCACCTCTTCATTTATTATCGTGAGTTCAGTAAAATAAAGATAATGAACAAGTATCCCATTCCTCGTATAGATGATTTGTTCGATCATCTTTATGGGGGCTATTATGTCTCTAAAGTTAAACTTAATTCAAGATATCACAAAATAAAGGTGAAGAATGAAGATATTCCCAATAATGCATTTCGAACGAGGTATAAAAACTATGAGTTCTTAATTATTCCCTTCATACTCTCTAATTCTCCATAAATTTTTATTTATTTGATGAATATAGTCTTTAGATCGTACCTAAAAAAAATTATGGTAGTTTTTATTGATGATATAATGAAATACTACACGAGAAAGGAGGAACATGAGGATCATTTGAATAATGTGTTAAAGACTTTGTGAAGGGAGAAGGTGTTGGAAAAGTATGATAAATGTGAGTTCTAGACGGAGGAATCATCAGTCTTAAGTAGGGTGTCCATGGGTCGGGTTGGGTCGGGTTGGGGGATTTTTTGGGCCTGAATGGATCAAAAAATGTCGGGTCGGTTTGGTTTGGGTCTGAGCTGATTTCCCATTCAGACCTGACCCAACACAACCCATCATAGATCAGGTTGGGTCGGGTCAGGTCCATTGGGTCACTAGGGAAATAATTTGTTGAACAAAAAAACAGTCACGCTTGAAATGCAGTGAACTATCCTCCCCAACATGATTTGTCTTCCACGCATACTATTAGAATAACCCGGTTGGATCTATGTGATTGATGATGGGGGGAGGCATGCCTACGACGGTGACTCGGTGGCGGTCAAGAACATGGCAACGGAGGACCGTGAAGAGATGGCTCTAGCGCAGGTGATGAAAAGTCTTGATTGAGGCAGGCCTGAAATGGCATGTTCGGGCGGCTTCTGAGGCAATGATCCATGTCGCGATGGTGGAGGAAGAAAATTCCAGAGAGGTCTGGTGACATAGGGAGGTGGTCGAGGGGATCCAGTGGGACCCACCCAAGCAATAAATCAAACACATAGTGCACACGAGCCTCTGGTAATGCAACCTCGACATTGGGGACGAACGATGCCCCTAAGAACCTACAACAACAAATCCAGCAAAAAAAAATGTGTTCCATAGTTTCATTCAATCGACTTGGGTTGAAGTTCATCATCAAACCAGAGCATGACTTCTTACCCGACATCAGGTTCTCAGCCTCACAATGCAACCTTCTTCGATGTGAACCAAAATTGGTGCATCAAGAATTGATCCTCCTTATTCCATTGTTTTTTTCATTAGGTCTTGTTATGTTTTATCTTCATTTGTAGATATTGGTGTCGAACCAATCTGCTTCGGACTCGGCCTCGGTTCTCTTCCAACATTAGCATCAAGTTCAGACTCGGATATGATTCATCTTCTTCATCGGCTTCAACTCACCCTGCGGGATCTTGCTGCGACAGTGGAGGTGGTGGCCATGTGGTGCGTGGAGGGGAAGACAACGCCAAAGACTGACTATGACATCGGTGGGAAGACTAGGTGGTATAGTGGTCAGATGGTGCAGATGGATGGGCTAAGGTGGTGCACACCGATGTGAGGGAGGGGACGAGGAAGTGGGTCGAGCATAGTTCCAAAATGAAGCGCGGTAGTAAAACAATTATGGTTGAGTCAATGAGTCAGGTTGGGTCATTATACATCCAACCCATGACCCAACCCAACCCATTATCAACCCGACCCAAACAATCTCGACCCATCTATACACCTGTGTAACCCGACCCGACCCCACCCAACTTGGTCAGGTCAGGTTGGGTCGGGTTTGGACATCCCTAGTCATAGGGCATGTTATCACCAATAAATGGATATATGTTTACCCTTCTAAGGAAGAGTTAATTGAAGAGTGGAACATGCCAACATTTGTAACGGTGATCCACAAATATTTGTTCTAGCTATGTATTATTGACGATTTGTGAAGAACATTCCACAATTATCATACCCAATTACCAAGGTAACATGGAAGGGAGTAACATTTTTCTGGACTTTTGAATGTGAAGAGTGTTTCAAGGAGTTGAAAAAGTATCTTATCACTATACTAGTACTCACACTCTCAACAAGATGAGAACTCATTGTGGTGTAAAATGATGCTTCAAAAAATCTATTATGATGTGTGCTAATGAAAAATGATAAAGTGATAGCCTATGCCTCAAGGCTACTGAAAATCCAAGTGAAAAAGTATCCCACACATGATATGGAGTTGGCTGCTATTATCTTGGCCTTGAATATCTCGAAACATTATCTCTATGGGGAGAAGTGTGAGATATATACTGATCACTAGAGTCTCAAATATATATTCACACAAAAGAGCATAATATACACTAGGGAAGATGGATAAATCTCATCAAAGATTATGAATTCTCGTTCCATTATCATCCTGTTAAGGCACCCGAGGTGGTAGATACTCTATGTGGGAAGTATACTACATCAATATCAATGACGAGAATAGAAAAAGATCAGATCTTTTTATATTTTCATAGGATATACCTGGTAATCATTAATAGAGGAACATCATCAATCCTTTCCCAAATGGTTGCTCAACCATCTCTAATGGGAAAATAGAGGATTCTCAATGAAAATATGTGTAAATTCAAAAAATGGTTAAAGCTATAAGAAATTGGAAATCTTCGGATTTCAAAATTGATGAGGAAGGAGTTGTATGATTTGGGTCACGATTATGTGTACCATCAGATCCAGAGATAAAGAAAGATAATTTGAATGATGCAAATAGCTCTACCTTCTCTATCTACCCATGGAGGACAAAGATGTATCAAGATATCAGAGAAAAATTTTGGTGGGATAGTATGTAAAGGGAGATTGCTGAATATGCATCAAAGTGTACGGTATTTTAGCAAGTGGAGTTTGAGAGGAAAAATTCTCAGGGAATGATGCAACCACTACTCATACCAACATGAATGTGGGGGAACATTACCATGGAATTTATCACTAGACTTCCAAGGAAATCCTGAGGAAACCATGATATATGGGTTATTCTGGATCGTATTAAAAAAATCATCTCACTTCATCATGATTCGATACAAATTCTCATTGGATCAAATTGCATGGATATATAACAAAGAAGTGGTAAAGACCTATAATGTACCACAATCAATTTTATCTAATCGAGACCCAAGATTCACCTCAATGTTCTGGAAAATCTACCAATATTCTCTATGCATTGAAGTTAACTTTAGTATGACCTATCATCATCAAATTGATGGCCAATCTGAGTGAACTATTAATACACAAAAAGTTTTTTTGAGATCATGTTCTATGGATTTCAAAGAATGATTGGACCAATATATTCCATTAGATGAATTTTCCTACAACAACAGTTTCCACTCGAGCATTCTAATGGCACCATATGAAGCCATTTAAGGGTAAAGTTGCAAAACACCGAAGTGTTGGGATGAATTCAGTGAGCATAAGCTTCTAGGACTTGAAGTGGTCAAAAAATGGTGGAGAAGGTGAAAACCATTCAACATCACATCAAAGAATCAAACATTCGAAAAAAGAGTTATGTAGACAACTATCCACAAGGCCTTAATATGAAAGATAGAGACACAATATCTCTCTATATATCTCCATGAAAAAAGATCATGATATTTGGGAAGAAAGAAAAGATACCTCCCTGGTATATATCCCCTTCAAGATCATTGGTCGAGTCAGAGTTGTGGCCTATCGACTGGCACATCCACCTACCATGTTGAAATTACATGATTTCATCCATATATCCCTATTAAGGAAGTACATACTATACCCTTCACATGCACTATCTTTTTAGGTGGTACAGTTGGAAGATGATATTTTTATGAGGACAATCCGGTGAATATCTTGCACCATAAATATAATGTTCTATGTAAAAGAACAACTCACCTAGTTAAAGTACTGGGAATAACCACAAGTATTAAGAGGCAACATGGAAAATAGAGGAGGAAACTTGGGAACTAGAGGAGGCAATGAAGGAAAAGTACCTTCACCTATTTATAGCATAGAATGTAAAACAAAATTTCTAGGGTAAAATTCCATAAGGGGGAATAATGTAACGAACCAACTTGCTATAATAGAAAATCATTTCTTAAAAAAAATGTCATATAATCATGTGAAATCACAACATAATGAACTAATAAGTTCTTTGTGACCATTAAAAATAAGTTTGTCACTTATGTATTTGGAATTTCAAAAAACATACATACATTTTTGCCATCAGTAAGTTTTTTAGATTCTAATACTAGTAACTTATTTTTTGGTGAATTGAGACATACCCTTATTAATAGTAATGTTTCACTTATAAATAGTGATATACAAAAATGAATATTAACCTTACCTATGATTGTATATAAATAATTTTCATGTGAAAGTATGATGTACATATATTTTAGAATAATTAAATGAATGTGTATAAACTGGTTTTTTAATAATAAATTCTGATTTAAATAAAATATTAAATTAATGATATTTAGAAAATTATTTTTAAAAAATGGATATCATTTTTTGATTCTATGTGTCGAAAAATGGTTAGGGTTGATTTTTGATATTTTTCTGATCTACTTGAATTTTTATGAATAGTAAAATACAATAATTTACCATGTATGTACATTATCAGCCAAATAGACTATTCCTAGCATCATGGATGATATCACAACCCTTGGTTCAAATTCTCTTGACCCATTTACTATTTCTGGTCATGTAATCATCATTATTGCTGGTTTTGAAGGAAATTATTAAACTAATGATTAAAAAAATTTGAAAATCTTGCTCTCCTCCACTATAACCCCCCCCCCCCCCCCCCCCTCACTCCCTCTTCTCTTAACTCATCTCAAGCCTTATGCCTCACAAATATTCATCCCAAATATCTCCCTAAGATCCTCCCCCACGTCCAAAGGCCCCTAGATTTTTAGAAATACTTAAACCTCTCCCCTTAAGAGGTTCTCAATGGAGGTAGACTCACGAGGTCATTAAGTTCAAGCAAAAATCTCCATCAAATATAATGTAAGGGATCCCATTCATTTCACTCATAATCAAGATTTTCCTCTTTGATATTATTTTTTATGTAAAATCACAATGTTGGGGTATGATTTTAACCTCCCCCTTACTATCTTCATGATGTATAAGTAACGAGAAACCTTGTTTCTCTCTCATCAAACCCTATATAGTACACCCGAACCCATGCCGATAATCTGTAATGAATTCTACATGAACATCCTTTATTATTTGAGGTTTCCTTATACTTTTTATATAAAAATAGAATTATCTTATGAATTTATGTACATATTTTTTTTTCATTTGTACAATATTCATTTATCTGGACCCTTTCATTACTCTCTTTAGGGGATATACATGTTTTTAAAAGATTCCCTTCTTAGTCCATCCTGATAAGAAAACCTATTTTAAGGGAACATCAAGATTTATTACCCAATTTAAAGTGCACCATATCATCTATTTTAATCCACAGTTTTCTTTATAAAATCAGTATTTTTATTATTAAAGCCTTCTTGGTTAAATTATGGGGTTTTAAAAAAAAATGTCCTCATTTATGGTTTAAAATATCTATACTATTTTCCATAAAACCACACAAAAATATTTTAATGTTAAAACATCTCAAATACATTTCAGACATGTTGTAACTTTTATTTGAAATAACCAGCCATGATATATTCCTATTTCACCTTATGAATGTACATGTATGTTCTATGTACTATATTTCATAGACACTTTTAGAATATGCCCATTAGTTATGCCTTATGTTATGATTGTGGTACCCAATTCTTTCCATAGGTATCCCTTATGTTTATATGAGATTGAGAATGTATGATTCTATATGTGGAAAACATATTCAAGAAATTCCAGATGACTTCACCCAGATAGCGCTCCAATTCATTGGGTAAAGTTAAGTATCATTTGATGCAATGTGAAACAGGATTGTTGGTTATCCTTGACATGTACTACTAGGGGAAACGAGATTGGTGATTATCCTTGACCTGTACTACAATGGGAAACATGATTGGATGTCAGCCTTCACCCATAATACTATGGGTAATGGGATTAGAGGTTAGCATTGACTAGTACTAAAGACATGTTTTATGATTCTTCAACATTTATATGATTACATTTTTAATTGATCCCATGTTTATATGTTATGATTTCATTTGTACCATACTTTTGATATCATTATGTCATGCCTCCTAACTCACATTCTAATGATTTATTCTTACGTTCATTCCCATATAGGGATTTTTATCTCATCTCTTTGTTCATGTGTTCCCCAGGGTACCCTATGTACATATAAGGGCTCAAAGGAAGTTAGGATCTTTTTAGGGAGATGAAATAATGAAGCATTTTTTTATCCCCATGTTTTCTATTTTATGTACCTAGTCTTCTAAGAAACATGACATAATGATCCTTGGATTGTACTCTGATGTATAATTATGATGAAAATCAGGTAATGCTATGTAAAAAATTCTAGTGTTTCTATATAACGACCTTGTAATCTATAACATAGTTTAACAATGGTAAACTATTTCATGAGACAATAGACTCCACCATTCAATAAAGCAAGGATCCATTTGTAGTTGATAAATATATATGTTATATATAAAATAAATTTATCTCTTTTGGATGTAATGAAAGGAAAGTGTTTTTTCCTTAAAATTTATCATCTCATAGGGGATTTAGATTAATTATAGTGATTAATTCAAAACATTGAGGATGTGGATGAAATAGTAAGAAGAATTTTTTATCATTTTAAGGTACTTTTATTTTAAAATTACCTTACACAAAAACTATGAGAGGATATAAATAGACAATTACTGAGTGTAAGGCAATTAGAATTGGAAGAGTTTTCTAATTATGTAGCTAACATTATATGTGTATTAAGTAAAGTTGTAGACTAGGTAAATAATCCAAATAGGAATATTGAATATTTCTATGATGGGATTAATCCAATTCATCAATGTGAACCAGTCTCGGAGACATTTTAACTATATATATATTTATGATCTGGTGCTATGATGATAGAGAAATAATTACAAAAGTAATATAACATTAAATGAATATAAGATAATATAAGGATGTCTGAGAAAAAAATTGATAATGGAAAATATAGGATGGGGGATTTTATAACATGAGATAAATGTTGAATAAAACACCATGTAATGGTCTTAATTTGAAAAAAAGAATTTTAAATGTATGAATAAAATGTAAATCATTCTAATGAATGAAAGGGTAAAGGAGAAACCATAAAAATAATGTTATTTAACTATTAAGAGATGAGGCACTATGTCATCCAATTCCCAAAATCGAAAGAGAATTCACCATAGAAGAATCCATAGGGGATCCCAATATTATGGAATCAATACATTAAATGTGGAATTTCTTAGTGACATAGTGAATGTTGCAATTATAATCCACTTTGATATTGAAAATGTTTTATTTTATATTGGTCTTACCCACACTTTTATATCTAATAAATTTTATGGGGGTGTTATATCACCACCATATTGATTAAATGTTGAGTTAGTACTAAAAAATCTTAATGTTTGGATGACCACATCTAAAATATATTTCTCCACTACAATATAAATGTTTGGAAATGTAATTTCGGGAAATATTTTTCTTTTTTACAAAGTTAATCTTGAAATAATTCTGAGAATGGGATTACATTCTCAGTGTATATCCAAAATTAATTGTCGAGAAAGAGAAGCTGCATTTGATATTACGAATTCAATTATGACTTTATATCAATGCAAGGATAGAACTGAAAAACTAATGTAAATTAAATCAATAATATGAGTTTTTATACCGATTTGTTAGGGGTATTTAACCATATGGTTGGGTATAAACTCAACATAGAATAGTTTCATATTATTCAGGAATATACTAAGGTAATTCTTAAGGACATGCATAGTATTCCCTAAAAACATGATGTTTTGTTTTCAATAAAACTAATACATAGTGTTATTGTTATTTCAAAGTCTTTATAAATAATATCCTTAATTTCATTGTAGGGATTGAATAAGAAACTACGATAGAATCTATATCTAGGATTTATTTATTCTATTTCTTAACTATGGGGTTGACCTCATATCTTATTAATAATAAAGGTGGTTCAATGGATCTTTGTATTTATTATTGAAGACATAACAATATAACTGTTAAGAGAAAGTATTTACTACCCAAATTATAATTATATATAATGATCAATTAATCAAAGATCTATATTTTTGAAAAAATAGAACATAGATATCGATATCTCGGGAAAATGTACCAGGAGGATGTAGAAAATAAGAAATTCAATATGAGGCATGGTAATTAATAATTTAATTTATTATCATTTATATTTATCAATGCTGTATATATCTTTTTTTGGAATTAATGAATACTTTTTTAGAGATTATATTGACCATTTTTTAGTAGTTTTTAATGATTATGTATATATATTTTCAATTAAAATGGAAGAGAGTGAAGGAAATATGTGAATTGTGTTGAAGACCCTGAGAAAGGGTATGTTTTATTCAAAATTTATGAAGGTTAAATTATGGCTTCAAAAAATTTCATTCTTGGGTCATATAATCTCATGGGAGGGTACATCCATGGATCCATAAAAATGAAAGATATTAATAATATCCATAGACCAACCATGGTATTTGAAAACCATATTTTTCATTGGTTTTATGGATTATATCAATGATTACTGAGATGTTTCTCATGACTATATACTTCAATCACAAATTTACTATGATGGGGGTTAGTTTTTTTTTGAAAAATTCTTTTAGGGTGAATTTCAACAAATTTTAGATATGGTTAGTGTTTCTATGATTACACTAACCTATAATTGAGAAAGTTTTTTGATATACAGTGTTTTATCAATGAATGGATTGAGATATATACTCATGTAAAAATATATAAATATTACATATGGATTTGTAGTTAAAAAGACATGATAAAAATTACCCAAATCATGATTTGGAGTTTGAAGTGGTAAAAATTTCTTCTTTTATATATTAATGCATTATATGTTTTGTGAAAGACGTGTTATACATACTAATAATACTAGATTATTTTATATATTTATATACAAATTGGTGAATATGAATCGAAGAATATGGTTCGAGTTCACCAAGGAATACAACTTTTCAATACATTATGACCATGTTAAAGAGAACAATGTAGTTTTACCTTCGAGTAGAATTGTAACACCCCAAGCTTCCACAGTACGCTTCTCTTTGAATAATACAGTAGTGTGTGTTGTACACAACTTTGAGTTCTAACACACACCACAACCAATCAAACTAGCCGTTATGAATAGTAATACCCAATTTTTGAAATTGTATAAAATTATCATTCAAAATGGACTTCATTTTTAGATTCAGAATATTGAAATTAGATTAGGGTGAATTTTTGGTATTTTTATGAAAACATTAACTTTTTGATGAATAGTGAAAAACACTAAGTTATAGTTTAAAACTGAATTTTTATTCAAATTTTTATTTATTTTATTTAAATTTATTTTAGTTCAAAATATATACATAATACCTATATAATTTCAATGTAATTCATTGGAGTCAGTTTAGAATAATTTTAGATATATAAAATTTTTATCAAACTTTTCACCGTCTTTTACCCACCTCCTAGGAGAATTTGAAAATTCACATAAAACATAATTTTACTACTTCTGTGAGTGGAATTTAGAAAACCTAAGAGACAGGGATAATATCAAGGAGTAAAATGTGGTTCGATATGATAAAAATAAGTTTTATTGAATAGTAACTTTTTTACTTTTATTTACCAAGGTTAAAAGTGAATAGTGTAATTAAGGGTAAAAATGGTATTAATATTACGCTAACACATGTCCTAATTCTATTGGAAAAGGGTATATCGACCAAAATAAACCTTAGGAATAATCTATTATCATTTATGTCTACTTGGATTAGATTAGGACATTTATTATTATTTAATTCAAAGAAGAGTTAAAAGAGTTAAAATCAATGTTTAATAACTAAAACATTTTTAATATAGGTTTACACATAAGATAAATTCGATTATAAATATTCATTAGAAATATAAAAATAATTACTATATAATTTTATTTTATTTAAAAAATTTATACATTAAATAATATAATATATTAATGACACAATGATGATGAAGTAATTACCATATTAATGAATGATTAGGATAATTGATATTATAATTACGCAAATAAATGTAATTTGAGACTTTTTATAAATTATAATAATTTTATATGTTAATATTACAAATTAGTATTGGTTATATGAATTCTTTTAGAATTAATAATGCTGTTAATAATTTATCAAAAACAAAATACCCAATAATTTCAAAATTTACATAAAAGAGTTTTTAAAACAGATGTTATGTTATTAAATGATATTATATTCCTAAAAATATAAGGTTTGGCCAAAAAACATATATCATGATAGGTGCATCATTAATAGATCACATTGGGGTAGATTGGAATTGTATAGTATGTTTATTAACCATATAATATAAAAATACAAAGATACATGGTAAATGTCAAACTAATTAACTAAGAGTTAAAACAAAAAGATAAGGTTAATAAAGTGACCCAAACCTATCTAAAACCTATTTGTTGAATGGATTTTGACCCATAACCAACTTATAATCTAAATAAATCAATTTTGAGCCATTATAATCCGAATATGAATTTATTAGAAAATAATATTTTATGTTTTTCCTAAGGTGCGCATCACCACTCTTATAAATTGACACTCCCCCATATCTCAAATTCATACTGTCAAAGCCTTTTGGGTCAGAAAAAACCCTCCCCAAATATCTTATCAGCTTCCCTCAATTCAACCAAGATGCCTTAGCATGATCAAAAATCCAACCTAAGGAGCCATTTTGATCATATCAAAACGAAGAACCTCGAAGAAGAGGTAATGTTTTCACCACCCTCTTTCAAGTTCCTTTATTCTTCCACTTCAGCTTTATTTTTTATTTCCATTCTAATATAATAACTCTAGTATCTTCTATATATAGTTATGTTATTATAAATATTGTACAACCATATTCAGAATTCTATCTATCCATTGAATGACATGTCACCATACGTGCATACGTACGGCTTACTGTCTCCACGTCGTGGTGAAATCGTTATTCAAAACATTATTATTTGGATTGGTATGATAATGATGTGAAATTGAATTAAATAATAAATATAACATTATAATTATTACTTATATATGATATACCATCCATTATATACAATTTCAATATCAAAAGAATGATATTGTTGCCCGTGCATACGAACGGACTACCGTCTCCACGAACGCGATGAGATTCATTCCCCATTGTATCCATTCATGTTTAATTCTCATTGGATAATTAAAAATAATGTTTAAGGACTTGATTTCATTATGGATATGAATAAGATACAACCTATTGATAACAAACACATCTTATGTAACAAAACATATAAAATAAAATGAGTAAGTGACCAACCGAAATGACGATAATACTAATATATTATTAACGACACCATATTAAAAGATCATATATGATATCATATTTATGTATATTATTCTTGTATAATTTAATAAAAATGATTTAACTATTATACAAAAGGTTAACCTACCCTCAACCAAGTAAAATTACAAGGTAAGGGTTTATTTCACAATGTTTTCAATATCTGAGGTTGTTTATACGTAATTATCTAAAGGGACCTCTTTATCATCCACATCCATGTTTCTTAAAAATGTATTTCAAAAATTATTACTATTTTATTTAATATGGGTTAAAGTCATTTATACCCTTATTTTACTTTTTATAAGATTTTTTTAAATGAATCTTTCCGTCGTTTTCCATACAAGGTCCTTTTTAACCTTTTTGAGAGAAATAAGGTAAGAATGTTTTTTTAACTTATACGGTGGGTGAGGCTATTTTTTGCTGTTATAAAATTGTCGAAGATTCCCTTTCAATCATATAAAAATATTTTTAAACTAATTTTTTTCTTTATAATCATGATTTCAAAATAGAAAGAGATATTTCTCTAAAAGGGGTTTTGATTTCATCTATGTCAACATCCATTGATGGATTTTAAGTTTATTTGAAGTTGATTTATTATGATACAAAACATCCATATTGTATTGAAGGTTTTGTGATATGTTTGATTGTGTATGTGCTATTTTTATACCATTCATGGTATATGGATAAAGTATTGATATTTCGTATGCTAGTTTTAATACCAAGGTTTATGATATGTTTAACCCTTTTCATATGAGGAATGTATTGGACTTAGTAAGTGACGGATGGAGCCCTCTATAGCTCCTTGATGCATCGGTAGGTAACATGAGACAACTAGAAGTGGAATTGGCCAAGGACCTTTCCCAATTTGATATATCATTTTGGGAGAGGCCTTAATCATTTTTAGACGTCTTGGCCGAGGCCTTGAAAAAATGTTTTAGAATGTCCGGCATTATACCTTCCCTCATTATAGAAATAATATTGATGGTTCATGTGGTCATTCAACTAGTAGAATACACATGACTATGTTTTTTATGGATTTATTTAATCAGCTCATATTATTTCCATAAATGTATTCATGTTTATTATTGGTAATGGAATGTGGTTTTAATTATTCATCATGCTTAATATTTATATCATTTTCCACTTTATTACTTACCCTTATTGAGCATTTGAGCTCACCCCTTTCTTATGTTTCATTTTACTAGGATATGAAGAAGTTATTTATGAGTGACCTACATGCATAATCTAGGAGGATTATATGTTCCTAATGAAATATATTTGTGTTGTATTTCTCTTCGAGCTATAAAGTTGAACTTATGTATGAATCTTGTTTCGAGTAATACTAAACTGATCGGTCTTTCGAGATATGATTTCCTTGTGATCATGAAAATGTTATGTAATAATGCACGGACTCTAGATAACTGGGGTCGGGGCATTACAGTTGGTATTATATGAAGTTTTGTAAAAACCATGGAAACTAGATTTAGATAAACTCTGAATAGAGCACATAGCCCTAAGATAGACATTGAGGATTATTATAGAATAACTTCCTAGAATTTTGGTATTGTAAACATTTTGTGACTTTTACAAGAAATACATCATTTTCTAGATACGAGTAGGTAGAGGGGACTCTGGCACAGATGTACCTAGGGGTAAAACCTGAAAACACTACTTTGATCTAGACTCGAATGGGAAGTGGTGAACGAAAACGGGTCCTGTTGCACTCTTGGTTATGACACTCCCAGGGGATATGATTATGATAATTCTAATTTTCATTACAAACCATTATCAAGGATTTATGAGTATATACTTCCTCAAAGAAAACATTTTTATGATTATGGATTATATCCATAAACAGTTTAATTTATGTTAAGTGTTTTAGAAGTTTGAAATTATATATTTTGATTCATAAACTAATTTAGTTTATGCCATTTTTATAAATTGAACCTAGTGGAAATATTGGAAACTGTATCAATGCACGCACTCCATGTAGGGATTTACCTCCTACTCAAGATAATAATAATGGAGTTGGTGATGCAACTGGTGCAAATCAACTAATCTCTATACTACGACAACTCACTCAGGTTATGAATAATAACCTTACCAATATGGAGCACCCTAATCTGCAGCATGGAGGATCAATGTTATATCGCTTCGTGAGGTAACAACCACCAACATTAAATGCGGGTACAAATCAACTAGTAGCTGATCAATTGATAAATTCCATAGAGAAAATATTCCACGCCTTGGTGAGTAATAAAACGGAAAATGTTTTTCTGGTAGTTTACCGCCTCACTGGAGATGCTGATAAATGGTGGTCATTGATTCAAAACACAAATTAAGATGATGAAGTATCAAATATGTAATGAAGGTAGTTCCAAGATATTTTCTTAGAAAAATAATTTCCTCCTGAGAATTGAGAAGATATGGAAATGAAATTTCTGAGTCTGAGGAAAAAGGAGGATGAGAATGTCGCAAAGTATGAGGATAACTTTACAAGGTTAGCAAGGCATGCTGAAGATTATATACATAACCCAAGAAGTAATATTTATCATTTATTTGATGGGTTAAAACCATTTCTCTATTGAGCATTAGTATCAAAATCCTTCTCATCATTCGAAAATAAAGTCCCGTGTGCTATTAAGATAGAAAAGGAATTATCTAAGTCTTATGACGTAAAATCAAAGAAAGAGAAGAAGAGATCTGTTGAACACTCTGGGAAAGGAAATAATGAACTAGAGAAGAAGGTAATAATTGAATTTCCTCCTTGTGATAATTATTGAAGGAAGCACCCTGGTGCTAGTCTAAAAGGAAAAAAAGTATGATACAAATGTGGACAGAAAGGCCATCTAGTTTGTGATTGTAAGGGAAAGAAAGTTGCTACCAATGATAAATGATACAATTGCAGGGAGATGGTAAATTATGAAAATGAATTTCCTAATATATAGGGAAAGTTACCTCAGATAAGGCCAAGGGAACAGGCGCAATCTTATGCTATCACTACTACTGAGGTAGAAGCTCTAAAAGACGTGGTGGTAGGTAATTTAATGGTTTCCTCAAGTTTAGAATATGATTAATCTGATTCTGGATCATCTCATTATTTCATATCTTCCCTGTATGGTAAAGAAATTAGATATTTCCAATTTGATTTAACAAGGGAGTTTTCAATCAACACTCTTAAGGGATGTATCATTGCTACAAAGATCTGTGAATTAGTTCCCATTAGAGAATATAAATTTTCTTTATCTGGTGATCTCATCATCATACCCATGATTTAATTTGATATAATCCTCGGTATGGATTAGCTTTTGGACCATTATGTGAAGATTTATTGTAAGAAGAAGAAGGTTAGAATTTTTGATGATGATGATATAGAACACCTTATCTTTAGATCAGAATCGTCACCACCTGATTCTTATCTCGATCCTCCCCTAGTAGCACAACTAAATTCAATTGTCAGGGAGGAAGAGAATTAAATAACTGTGAGTGTGCAAAGGAATGTTCAAGTAGAGTATTTACCTATTTTTAATGAATATGTAGATGTATTTCTAGAAGATTTACCTGGAAATCCTCCTGAATGAGAAATTGAGTTTTCCATTGATTTAATTCCTAGTTCAAGGCCCATATCGAAGACCCCTTATAGAATGTCCACTATGCAATTAGTGAAACTAAAGAAAAAACTAGAGGAATTGAGTAATAAGGGATTTAATCACCCTAGTGTTTCTCCATGGGGAGCCCCTGTTCTTTAGGTAATGAAAAATATAGATCTATGTGGTTGTGTGTTGACTACATGGAGATCGATGCTATACCAATAAATAACAAGTATCCCCTACCTCACATTAATGAGTTATTTGACCTACTGTCTGGATCTTGATACTTTTCAAAGATTTACCTTCGATCTATATACCATCAGTTGTGTGTGAAGAAGGAAGACATTTTGAAGAGAGAATTTTCAACCAGGTACAAGCATTATGAGTTAACAGTAATGCGTTTTGGATTGACTAATGCACCCTCTGTATTCAGGGATCTAATGAATAGAATTTTCAAGGAATATCTCGATGATTTTGTGGTTGTATTTATTAATGATATCTTGGTATACTTCAGAAGCTACAAAGATCATGAAAATCACTTTTGCATTATCCTAAAGAATCTTAGAAGACATGAATTATATGGGAAGTTTAGAAAGTGTGAATTCGGGATTTAGGAGATTTCGTTTCTTGGCCATATTGTCTCTAAGGACAGAATCTCTGTTGATCCTTCTAAGAAAAAGGCAATCCACGAATGGCCATCACAGATGAGTATAACTGAGGTATGCAGTTTTATTTGTTTAGTAGGTTATTATCAGCATTTCATCCAGAAATTTTCCCGATTGGATAACCCATTAACGAAGCTCACACATAAAGGGGTTAAATATTTTTTGGGACAAAAGAGTGTGAAGAATGTTTTTAATAACTAAAGATGATATTAGTAAAAGATCATATATTGACTCTACTATTAGGGAATGATGATTTTGTTATTTGTAGTGATGCATCAAAGAAAGGACTTGTTTGTATCCTTATGCAGAATGATAGGGTTATTTCCAATGCATCATGACAACTAAAAATTCATGAGAAAAACTATCCTACTCATGATCTTGAGTTAGAATATGGAATAATTGCTTTGATGATTTGGAGAAACTACCTCTATGGTGAAAAATGTGAGATTTATACTGATCACAAGAGTTTGAAGTATATTTTCTCACAGAAAGAGCTCAACATGAGGCAAAGGCTATGGCTTGAACTACTCAAGGATTATGATTGCACTATACACTACCACCCATGGAAGGAAAATAATGTGGCAGATGCATTGAGTAGAATCAATCATGGAGTTTTGAAAAATATGAGAGTGGAAAAGGATCCTATATATATGGATGTAGTAATGATGGATATGGGAATAACCATGGATGTTGAAACATCAATTCTTTTTCAAATGATTGCCAAACCATCTTTACTAGAAAAGATAATGAGTTCTCAGACCTGTGATGAAGTGTTTCAAAATAAGATTAAAACTATGAATGATGGTAGATTGAGTGACTTTGTGTATGAAGATGGAATTTTAATGTTTGGTAAGAGACATTGTGTTCCTGATATACCTGATCTAAAAAGGGAATTGTTGGATTATGCTCATAGTTCCAATTTCTCAATACACCCTGTGAGCACCAAAATGTATAGAGATTTGAAGGAAATTTTTTTGGGGGACAACATTAAGAGGGATATTGCTGATTTTGTGTCAAGATGTATGTTTTGTCAAAAAGTGAAAGCTGGAAGGCAACAACATGGAGGAGTCATGCAACCTCTTCCCATACCTGAGTTGAAATGGGATAATATCACAATGGACTTTGTCATGGGACTAAAAAAGACTCATAGAAGGAACGATGCAATATGGGTCATTATTGATCGTCTTACCAAATCAGCACATTTTCTTTCTATTAGAGATGGTCTACCACTTGAACGTCTAGCAAGTCTATATATTAATTAAGTTGTGAGACTTCATGGAGTACCCCTATCGATTGTTTCTGATGGTGATCCTTGTTTTACTTCAATATTCTGGAAAAGTCTTCAGAAAGCTGTAGAGACCCGAAGCTTGACGTACATAGATATTACATTACTTTTTCGGAATACATAATACATAACAAAAAACAGACACACAAGGACCGTAATAGTTTAGTGTCTTTGGAAACATGGAATTCAATCTTCTAATCGTGGTGAAAGATATTCAACATCTCCCATAAATATCTTCCACTTTTTGTTTCCTTACCTAAAAACATTCTTTTAATCCTGGGGGAAAATAAAACATAAAAAGGGTTAGCTCAAATGCTCAGTAAGGGTAAGCATGGATAAAATAAAACATACCATACACATTTTAACCTAAAAACATGATCATAATGTTTAAACATCAAAATCTTGAGCAACGACTTAAAACATGGAAGTACATAAGGCATAGATCATAATGGAACATAAATAATGATAACATAGAATGGGAATAAAACATGTAATTGTGGAATACATTAATCACATGTAATGATTTCCATAGTAGCCAAGGCATTTCTACCAAGACCATCATAGTGGACAAAGTCCCTTTCTGAATCGAGTTCACTCCTCATTTCAGTCCTGTAACACTGAACCGGATTAACGTACCGTTCCAGCCATGTCTATCTCATGAGATATAAAATCTTTACCCAATACATTGGAGGGAGATATAGGTCCCACCCATCTCATAATGATACCATTCTTATGTGTGCCACAAAATCATAAACCATACATCATAGTATAACCCATGTAATAAAAATGGGAATCTTAAACATCGTGACATCATAAAAAAGTTCATATAAGATAAAGAAATTCATAAGAATAATTCCATCACAACTTAATCAAATCAATGTAATAATAGGTATAGAAACAGAACCCTTTATTATCTTAGATGGAAAATAATTTTGATAAAACACTTGAACTCCATTCTTTAGGAAAATATCCTTTCTAATTCAGAAACACTTTTCCTTTCATAACATGTCATACAATTCTAAACTAAAAGAATTTGATTAATTTTTTTTTAAAACTTGTAAAGGAAGCTTCTTGGAAATAATGTTTTAAAAATCCATTCATGTCGTATAAGTTAAAAAACATTCTTCTCGTACTTTTGTCGGAAAAGTCAAAAAGTACCTCGTACAAAAAATGACAAAAGATTCCATTCATATCATTTATTAAAAACTCACCGAAGGGTAAAATTGGATTTAAAAAATTGTTGGTGGATGGAAATAATATTACATATTGAGGAAACATGTATGTGGATGATAAAATACACCCCAGTAAATACCGAAATATAAACAATCTCGGATAAAAATGAGATTGCGATATTTCCCTTACCTTAGGTATGATATGCTTCGTACGTATCCGAACCTCCTGTAATATGATTTAAATAATGTCATTGACTTATTACAGAATCATATTAATTGTTATGATATCATATATGGTTCACTTATGACTTTATATTACCCGTTCTTTTGTAAATTCCATGTTAAAGAGCGTTTTGGGTAAAATCGTTTTATTTGTCGTCTGTGTTTTGACTTGTAATTATTCATATGATTACATAGATTATGATTATTTAATTCCAGAATATAAAAAATGATTTTTATATAATATATATTAAGAATATACATATATATAATAGATCTATAAATGTAAATAAATACACCGTTCATGGAGACGGTAGGCCGTACGTACACATGAACGTTGTTTTCGTTTCCTCATTGAATTGAATGGAACTAATTGGATGACATACATATATATATACATAAATCCAGTATCATTATTATTTCATATATTTCATGATTACTTATTATATATACTTTATAATAATTTATGAATGGTTAATCATTGAGAATGAATCTCATCGCGTCGTGGAGACGGTATTCCGTACGTACGCACGAGCGATGATATCGTTCCCATGATCGTGGAATATTATTGGAGTGTATGTATACTATTACAGAATCAATATCTCTTTACAATAATTATATATAGTTATTATTTACACCATTATACCCATCCATGTAAGGTGGTGGTAGAAAATAGATTACACCACGGCGTGGAGACGATATTCCGTACGTACGCACACGTGGTGATTTCATTTTCCGTAGGATGGATAGATGGTGAAATAGGGTTGTTTCATAGTTATAATAACATATCATTATATTTTTGATACTGATGTTATTACTTCATAATGAAACAACCTAATAAGAAGATTCTAAAGAAGAAATAATGTTGAAAGAATCGGTAACGAACATTACCTCTTCTTTGAATCGCCTCTTTGAGATCTACTTTTAGGGCACTAATATTGGTCTTTGAGGATGACCAGAACCTATAGGATGTTTCTAGGGAAGTTTAGAAGAGAATTTGGCAGGTTTTGGCCGAGCTTGAAGGCTCAAAGTGGTGTGAGGTAGAGAGGGAGGAGGTGCCCTTTTATAAGGGAGGAGAGGGGCACCTCTGGAAAACTAAAAATATTATTTTATTATAAAGCCATATTCGGTTTTAAATAGATCCAAATTGATTTATTTAGAAGAAAAGGTGGGTATGGATATAAATCCTCTCATCCAATAAAATTTAGACAAGTTTAGGTTCTTTTTTTAACCTTATCATTTAGATTTAGCTTTAAGTTAAATAATTTTACTTTTACCGTGTCTTCTTGTTTTCTTAAAATATAAGGTTAATAAACATACTATAACAAGCCAAACGAACCCCAAATTGTTTAGTATTGATATATATAACCTTATCTAAGTCATGTTTCCTAACCATAGAATTTTAGCAATAAAATAACAATTAATAATATAATATTTGTTTTGAAAACAATTTTATGTCAAATTTGATACTATTTGGTAATTGATTTTTGTGAAAATCATAACAGAAATATTAGTTCGAAAAAAGTGAATTAAATCAATAACAACATGTCATATTAACATAGAAAATTATTTTAATTCATAAAAAGTCTCAAATTACATTTATTTGGTTATTTATAACATCAATTATGTCAATATTTCATTAATAAAATAATTACTACATCATCATTGTGTCATAAATAACATAAATTATTTAATGTCGAAAAATTACAAAATTAAATATAATTATGTAGGAAATCTTTTTAGCTTCCTAACGAATATTTATAGTCGAATTTATCTTATGTATAACCCTATATTAAAAATGATTTACTTATTTAAATTTGATTTTAACTATTTTAACCCTTCATTAAATAAATTAATAATAAATGTCCTAATCTAATCCAAGTGGTCATAAATGGTAATATTTTATTCCTAAGGCTGTTTTGGTCGAATTACAGTTATCCAATAGAATTAGGACATGTGATAGGGTAATAATAATATCATTTTTACCCTTAACTACCCTATTTACTTTTAACCGTGGTAAAGAAAAGTAAAAAGTTAATATTCACCAAAAATTATTTTCATCTCATTGAACCATATTTTACTTACTGACATCAACCGTGTCTCTTGGATCTTTTAAATTCCACTCACAGAAGCGGTAAAATTATGTTTTATGAAAAATGCATTTTTTACTACCACTTAGTGGTTTCACTATTCATCAAAAAATGAAAGTTTCCAGAAAAATACCAAAAATTAGGCCTAAGATATATTTGATATTATGAACTCAAAAATGATGTCTATTTTAAAAAATTCAAAACATATCAGTTTCCTTAATTAATTTAAAAATTAATTTCCATCGTCAAAACAAATAGCGTGTTCTTAAGAGAAAATAACTATCAAAAGATTGACACTTGTTTATGTCTGGTAAAAATGTGAAATTACATCCAATGACAATCATTGTATTAAATTTAAAAAATAGATTCTAAATTTACTTTAAATCAACTCATATTAATAATTTATCACTATTAATTATTTTGATTAAAAAGGTTTTTTTTAATTAAAATTTAGTAATTTTCACTATTCATCATAAAATGAAAGTTATCCAAAAAAGTACCAAAATTTCCTCCTAAGCTAATTTCGATATTCCGAATCCAAAAATGAAGTCCACTTTAAAGGATAAAATTTATAAAATTTCAAAAATTGGGTATTACTATTCATAACGGCTAGTTTTAATAATATTTTAATATCATATCGTTGTTTAGCAAAACTCAGTATTGCGTACAACACACGCTATCGTGGAAGGTCGCGATTGCGCGTAGTGCAAGCCAAGTCAGGGATGCGTGTTGTGCATCATACAACACAAGACATTAATGAAATTAAAAAGAATATTTTTCATAAAATCTCGGGGCGTTACATTCTACCCCCCTTAAAATGAATTTCGCCCTCAAAATTCGTCAGGGTTATAAATGGTTTACTAATCGAAAGTTTCTTTAATAGAAACCCACATCGTAAAAAGGAATACCAAAACCAATCTTTAAAAACAAAAGTATGAAATGTAACGGTTACCCAAATAAACTGATCACTGGGTTTCCACATAGGTGAAAATATGGATATGGAAGAGAAATCTAACCATCATGTTCTGATGGAGAGTGGTAGAGAACATGGATATGGAAAATCCAGCAATCACAAATCCATAGATTTGTGATGATCTAAGGCACCATCTGATTCATCGGATATAAGGGCACTAGGACAACATTTTTTGTTTTCAAGATCATTTCCCTAAAGTTGAAGAATTTGAATTAGAATAAATACTTACTTTATTTTGGTACAATCTCACTGTTGTTCGTGATTTGAACTATTTCCACTTCATCTCTTAAAGAAATGAAGTTGAATTTGTTATTCGTGAATTGTTAATAGATCAAGTGATAGAATGATGGGTCATTCAATCTGTTTCAAACAAAAGGTTAGCAAAAGTAATCAAATATACATAAGTCCATCTATGGTGAGGTTAATTGTATATGATTCCAAAAATAAATTTATAATTCATATATCATACCACATAATAAAATAAAACTAGTTTCTACTAACCAGGGACTTCTTGTAAGTCAGTGGTAGGCGATAAAGGCTAGTCGCACTTCGGTTGTGGGTTCGATTCCCACAGCCTTGTCTGACCTGATGGGATGTCGCCCATCCTGCAGGTTTTCCTTTTTCTAAAACTATATTACTATAACATCCCATCAATAATATCGAAAAAACTTATATCCTTAAACAATACTAACTTATGTCCAACATAATCCATTCCAATCTTTAGGCTTATCCATAATACTGCAGTCCACTCTCATAATATAGTGAAAATGATTACCAGAGATTTAATACCATCGTTGATCCCCATATATCATAAGATATGTCTTGTTGGTCACATTCCAAACATTTGAAGGCCTTATTCATGTATTCTCTTGAAAAATGAATACCCATTGAATCTTAGTGAAAACATGAATGCAATCAAAAGTTAACTCTTTCCACATACCAAAATCCTCAACATTATATATACTCAAACCATGACATCACTTAGTCCTTATATCAATCATGAGCTCAGGAATACAATCAATTATCTCATTATCTTATAATTCCTTCATTATGCGCATATCATCTACTTTACAAAAATATCTGAATAACCTTCCATGGTTACTGGTACCATTCAACATATACATTCAAATAATTTTTTGAAAAACAACAGTGCAACAATCCTTAGATGATTCTTTATTCCCTAGTACCATTAACTATACAACATAACTCTCGATAAACATACAATCATTCCACTACCTTCTAAAACAACTAACTGAGCTTCAACACTTCTTTCAGCTCATATATCATTTGTAGTCTCCTCATCATCATCCGCATAAATACTACCCATACGACCATGCTTATTCTCTTCATGAGACTTTCCCTTAAGGCATTGGTTTGCATAATCCTCGTACATTCCACATTTAAAACATTTAACCATTGTTGATGTCGTAGAAATACCATTATCCTCATCCATGGTGTTAACTGAACCTTTTCCTTTGCACTTACTGACATTATGTCCTTCTTTTCCACACCCAAAACATCTTCCAGTTCTTTTGAAACATTCTCCTTGATGCATCTTCCCACATGACTTACATAGGGGAAATTGAACTTTCTTTCCTCTATGATCATCATGAAACTCCATCATTCTCTTATTAGCCGAGTCAGGAAACTTACCAAAGTTGAGATTATTGATCATATTATGATATTGCTGATTAGGCATAATAACTATATGTGGACCTCCAGATCCAATTTCATTTGGTTTCTCAGGAAGAATATCATTCCATTGTCCATCATATCCTCCATTATCGTGAATCTTCATATTCCCATCCATTGTCTAAAACCCAAAAAGAATAGTGTGAGAGGCAAAAATCATGCTAGAGAAAACAACATAGTAAAGGGGGATTACAGTCAATATATAACATCTTAGGTTAAATTCTAAGATCGTTACCGTGGTTCTAGGACTATATCCTATATGTATACTTATCTTTAGGGACATCCGTAGACATACCATAGAAATATCTCTAGGGATCTCACTAATGTTTTCACATCCTAGTTTCCAAAGATTGAATAAACCTTTTCTCTGATACCAACAGTAGAGACCCGAAGCTTGACGTACATAGATATTACATTACTTTTGCGGAATATGTAATACATAACAAAAACAGACAGACAAGGACCATAATTGTTTAGTGTTTCTGGAAACTTGGAACGTAATCTTCTAATCGTGGTGAAAGATCTTCAACATCTCCCATAAAGATCTTCCACTTTTTGTTTCCTTACCTAAAACCTTTCTTTTAATCCTGGGGGAAAATAAAACATAAAAAGGGTGATCTCAAATGCTCAGTAAGGGTAAGCAGGGATAAAATAAAACATACCATACACATTTGAACCTAAAAACATGAACATAATGTTTAAACATCAAAATCTTTAGCAATGACATAAAACATGGAAGTACATAAGGAATAGATCATAATGGAACATAAATAATGATAACATATCATGGGAATAAAACATGTAATTGTGGAATCCATTAATCACATGTAATAATTTCCATAGTAGCCAAGGCATTGCTGCCAAGACCATCTTAGTGGACAAAGTCCCTTTCTGAATCGAGTTCACTCCTCGTTTCAGTCTTGTAACATTGAACTAGATTAACTTACCGTTCTAGCCATGTCTATCTCATGAGATATAAAATAATTACCCAATTCATTGGAGGGAGATATAGGTCCCACCCATCTCATAATGATACCATGCTTATGTGTGCCACAAAATCATAAACCATACATCATAGCATAACCCATGTAATAAAAATGGGAATATTAAACATCGTGACATCATAAAACATTTCATATAAGATAAAATAATTCATAAAAATAATTCCATCACAACATAATCAAATCAATGTAATAATAGTGATAGAAACTGAACCCTTTATTATCTTAGATGGAAAATAATTTTGATAAAACACTTGAACTCCATTCTTGAGGAAAATATCATTTCTACTTCAAAAACACTTTTCCTTTCATAACATGTCATACGATTATAAACTAAAAGAAGTTTATTAAAAATAAACTTGAAAACTTGTAAAGGAAGCATCTTGGAAATAATGTTTTAAAAATCCATTCATGTCGTATAAGTTAAAAAAACATTCTTCTCGTACTTTTGTCGGAAAAGTCAAAAAGTACCTCATACGAAAAATGACAAAAGATTCCTTTGATATCTTTTAATAAAAACTCACCGAAGGGTAAAATTTGATTTAAAAATTTGTAGGTGGATGGAAATAATATTACATATTGAGGAAACATGGATTTTGATGATAAAATACACCCCAGTAAATACCGAAGTATAAACAATCTCGGATAAAAATGAGATTGTGATATTTCCCTTACCTTGGGTCTGATATGCTTCGTACGTATCTGAACCTCCTGTAATATGATTTTAATAATGTCTTTGATTTACTACATAATTATATTCATTGTTATTATATCATATATGGTTCACTTATTACTTTATACTACCCGTTATTTTGTAAATTCCATGTTAAAGAGCGTTTTGGGTAAAATCGTTACATTTGTCATCCGTGTTTTGACTTGTAATTATTCATATGATTACTTAGATCATTATTAATTAATTCCAGAATATAAAACATGATCTGTATATAATATATATTCAGAATATACATATATATAATAGATCGATAAATGGAAAGAAATACACCGTTCATGGAGACAGTAGGTCGTACATACGCATGAACGTTGTTTTCGTTTCCTCATTTAATTGAATGGAATTAATTGGATGACATACATATATATATAAAAAAATCCAGTATCATAATTATGTCATATATTTCATTATTACTTATTATATATACTTTATAATCATTTATGAATGGTTAATCATTGAGAATAAATCTCATCACGTCGTGGAGATGGTATTTTGTACGTACGCACGAGCGATGATATCATTACCATGATCGTGGAATTTTATTTGAGTGTATTTATACTATTAAATAATCAATATCACTTTACAATAATCATATATAGTTATTATTTATACCATTATACCCATCCATGTAAGGTAGTGGTGGAAAATAGATTACACCACGGCGTGGAGACGGTATTCCGTATGTACGCACCCGCGGTGATTTCGTTTTCCGTAGGATGGATAGATGGTGAAATAGGGTTGTTTCATACATATAATAAAATATCAGTATATTATTGATACTGATGTTTTTACTTCATAGTGAAACAACCTAATTAGAAGAAGTGGAAGAAGAAATAATGTTGAAATAATCAGTAACGGACATTACCTCTTCTTTGAAGCGCCTCATTGAGATCACCTTTTAGGGAACTAAAATTGGTCTCTTAGGAAGACCAGAACCTCTAGGATGTTTCTAGGGAAGTGGAGAAGAGAATTTGGTAGGGTTTGTCCGAGCATGAAGGCTCAAAGCGGTGTGAGGAAGGGAGTGAGGATGTGCCCTTTTATAACGGAGGAGAGGGGCACCTTTGGAAAACTAAAATTTTTATTTTATTATAAAGTCATATTCGGTTTTAAATAGCTCCAAATTGATTTATTTAAAATATAAAGTGGGGATGGGTCGAAATCCTCTCTTCCAATAGAATTCATACAAGTTTAGGTTCCTATTTTAACCTTATCTTTTAGATTTAACTTTAAGTTAAATAATTTTACTTTTACCGTGTCTTCTTGTTTTCTTAAACTATAAGGTTAATAAACATACTATAACAAGCCAAACGAACCCCAAGTTGTTTATTATTAATATATATAACCTTATATAAGTAATTTGGCCTAACCTTAGATTTTTAGGAATAAAATAAAAATTAATAATATAATATTGGTTCTAAAAACTATTTAATGTCAATTTTGATACTATTTGGTAATTGATTTTTGTGGAAATCATAACAGAAATATTAGTTCGAACAAAGTGAATTAAATCAATAATAACATGTCATATAAACAAATAAAATTATTGGAATTCATAAAAAGTCTCAAATTACATTTATTTGGCTATTTATAACATCAATTATGTCAACATTTCATTAATAAAATAATTACTGCATCATCATTGTGTCATAAATAAATTAAATTATTTAATGTCTAAAAATTAAAAATTAAATATCATTATGTAGGAAATATCTTTATATTTCTAATTAATATTTATAGTCTAATTTATCTTATGTATAACCTTATATTAAAAAATTATTTACTTATTAATCTTTGATTTTAACTATTTTAAACCTTCTTTAAATAAATTAATAATAAATGTCCTAATCTAATCTATGTGGGCCTAAATGGTCATATTTTATTCCTAAGGTTGTTTTTGGTCGAATTACACTTATCCAATAGAATTATGACATGTGTTAGGGTAATAATAATATCATTTTTACCCTTAACTACCCTATTTACTTTTAAGCGTGGTAAATAAAAGAAAAAAGTTACTATTCTCCAAAAATTATTTTCATCTCATTGAACCACGTTTTTCTTACTGACATCAACCGTGTCTCTCGGATTTTTGAAATTCCACTCACAGAAGTGGTAAAATTATTTTTTATGAAAAATTCATTTTTTAACTACCACTTAGTGGTTTCACTATTTATCAAAAAATGAAAGTTTCCAGAAAAATACAAAAAATTAGGCCTAAGATATATTTGATATTATGAATTCAAAAATAATGTTAATTTTACCAAATTCAAAAATTATTAGTCACATTTATTAATTTAAAAATTAATTCCCATCGTCAAAACAAATAGCGTGTTCTTAAGAGATAATAACTATCAAAAGATTGACACTTGTTTATGTCTAATTTAAATGTGAAATTACATCCAATGACCAGCATTGTATTAAATTGTAAAAATATAATCTAAATATACTTTAAAACCACTCAAACTAATAATTTATCACTATTAATTATTTCGATTAAAAAGGTTGTTTTTAATTAAAATTTAGTAATTTTAACTATTCATCAGAAAATGAAATTTATCCAAAAATTACCAAAATTTCACCCTAAGCTAATTTTGATATTCTGAATCCAAAAATGAAGTCCATTTTAATGGTTAAAATTTATAAAATTTCAAAAAGTGGGTATTACTATTCATAATGGCTAGTTTTAATAATATTTTAATAACATATCGTTGTTTAGCGAAACTCGGTATTGCGTACAACACACGCTATCATGGAAGGTCACGATTTCATGTAGTGAAAGGCAAGTCAGGGATGCATGTTTTGCAGCATACAACACAAGACATTAATGAAATTAAATAGAATATTTTTTTCATAAAATCTCGGGGTGTTACAAAAGCACTGGATACTGAACTTCGTTTGAGCACTGCCTACCAACCCCAAACTGATGGAAAATCAGAACAGACTATTCAAACCTTAAAAGAATTTTTGAGATCTTTATCACATGACATTCATGGTATTTGAGATCATTATTTACCTCTGGTGAAATTTTCCTTTCACAATAGCTTCCATTCAAGTATTCAGATGGCACCATATGATGCGTTATACAGAAAGAGATGTCGCACACCAACCTGTTGGGATGAAGTTGGTGAGAGAAAAATCATAGTCCATGGATTGGTGGAGGAAACAATGGAAAATGTGGAGGTAATACAAAACCACATTAAAGCATCTCAAAGTAGGAAGACTGGATACGTCGATAACCGAAAGAAGGATTTGGAATTTCATGTAAGAGATCATGTTTTATTGAAGGTATATCCATGGAAGAGAATTATAAGTTTTGGTATGTAATGTAAATTGAGTCCCAAGTACATCGGACCTTTCAAAATTCTAGAACGAATTGGGGTTGTAGCTTCCCGTTTGGAAATGATGGAAAATCTCTCCAAAGTTCACGATGTGTTCCATGTATCACTGTTGAGAAAATACATGCCTGACCCAACGCATGTACTCACCTATGAAGAATTAGAACTGGAACCCGATCTATCTTATTATGATGATCCCATAAGGATTCATGATAAGAGAGAACAAGTGCTGAGAAACTGGACGACTCGTTAGGTAAAAGTTCTATGGAGAAACCATAAGATGGAAGATGCAACGTGTGAACCTGAGGAACTTATAATGAAGAACCACCTGAGACTTTTTATGCAGTAATATTCTAAAAATATTGAGGATGAAATTATTTGAAGGAGGGGATAATGTAACACCCTAAGCATCCACGGTAAGCTTCTCTTTGAATAATTTAGTACCTTGTGTTGTACGCAACGTCGAGTTCTAACACACACCACAACCAATCAAACTAGCCGTTATGAATAGTAATACCCACTTTTTGAAATTTTATAAATATTATCTTTTTAAACGGACTTCATTTTTGGATTCGAAATATTGAAATTAGCTTAGGGTGAATTTTTGGTATTTTTATGAAAACATTCAATTTATGATGAATAGTGAAAACACTCTGTTATAGTTTAAAACTGAATTTTTATTTAAATAGTTATTTATTTTATTTAAATTTATTTTCGGTCAAAATAGATACATAATACATATATAAGTTCAATGTAATTTATTGGAGTCAGTTTAGAATAATTTTAGATATATAAAATTTTTATCGAACTTTTCACCTTCTTTTACCCACCTCCTAGGGAAATTTCCAAATTCACATAAACATAATTTTACTGCTTCTGTGAGTGGAATTTTGAAAATACAAGAGACACAGTTAATATCAAGGATTAAAATGAGGTTCAATATGATTAAAATAGTTTTTGGTGAATAGTAAATTTTTACTTTTATTTACAACTGTTAAAAGTAAATAGGGTAATTAAGGGTAAAAATGAGATTAATATTAACCTAACACATGTCCTAATTATATTTTACAAGTTTATATCGACCAAAAACAACCTTATAAATAATCTATTATCATTTAGGTCCACTTGGATTATATTAAGACATTTATTATTTTTTATTTCAAAGAAGAGTTAAAAGAGTTAAAATCAATGTTTAATAACCAAAACATTTTTAATATGGGGTTATACATAAGATAAATTCTATTATAAATATTCATTAGAAATATAAAAATAATTCCTACATAATGGTATTTTATTTATAATTTTTAGAAATTAAATAATTTAATTTATCTATGACACAATGGTGATACAATATTTACCGTATTAATTAAAGATTAAGATAATTGATATATAAATACACAAATAATTGCAATTTGAGACTTTTTATGAATTAAATTTTTTTTATAGGTTAATATGAAAATTTAGGATTGGTTATATGAATGTTTTAGTAATAATAATTCTTTTATAAATTTATCAAAAACAAAATACCCAATAGTGTCAAAATTGACATAAAAGAGTTTTTAAAACAAATAATATATTATTAATTGATATTCTATTCCTAAAAATATAATGTTCTTCCAAAGTACTTATATAATGATAGGTGTATCATTAATGGAACACTTGGGGGTATATTTTAAGTTTATAGTTATTTTATTTACCATATAATATAAAAATACAAAGAGACATGGAATAAGTCAAACTAATTAAAAAAGAGTTACAACTAAAAGATATGGTTAATAAAGTGACCCAAACCTGTCTAAAACATATTGGTTGAATATATTTCAACCCATACCCACATTATAATCTAAATAAATCAATTTTTATCCATTATAAACCGAATATGAATTTATTATAAAATATTATTTTATGTTTTTCTTACGGTGCCCCTCACCCCTCTTATAAAAGGGAACTCCCCCTTCTCTCAAATTCATACCTTCAAAGCCTTTTGGATCAACCAAACCCTTCCCAAATATCCTCACAACATCCCTAAATTCAACTTAGAGGCCATATCTTGATCATAAATCAAACCTAAGGAGCCCTTTTCATCAAATCAAAAGGAAGAACCCGAAGAAGAGGTAATGTTTTCACCACCCTCTTTCATGTTCTTTTCTTCTTACACTTCTTATTTCTTTGTTATTTCCATTATAAAATAATAACTCCAGTATCTTCTATATACTGTGATGTTATTATTAAAATGGTACAACTGTATTCATTATTCTATTTATCCTTTGAATGACATTTCACCATACGTGCGTACGTACGGCTTACCGTCTCCACGTCGTGGTGTAATCGTTATTCAAAACAATAATATTTGGATGGGTATGATAATGGTGTGTAATTGAAGTAAAGAGTAAATATAACATTATAATGATTTTTTATATATGATATATAATCCATTATATATGATTTTAATATCCAAATAAGGATATGGTCGCTCGTGCGTACAAACAAACTATCGTCTCCACGAACGCGATGAGATTCATTCCCCATTGTATCCATTCAAGAATAATTCTCATTTGATGATTAAAAATAATGTTTAATGAATTTATATCATTCTTTATATGAATAAGATACAACCTATGGATAAAAAACATGACTTATGTAACAAAACATATAAAATAAAAGGAGAAAGGGAACACCCGAAACGACGGTAATACTAAAATATTATTAATGAAACAATATTAAAAAATAATACATGATATCATATTTATTTATATGCTTCTTTTATAATTTAATAACAATGATTTAAATATTATAAATGAGGTTAACCTACCCTCGACCAAGGAAATGTACATGGTAAGGGTTTATTTCACAATCTCTTCATTATCCGAGGATGTTTATACGTAATTATCTAATGGAACCTTTTTTTCATCCAAATCCATATTTCTTAAAAATGTATTTAAAACATTTTTACTATTTTAGTGAATATGGTTTAAATTCATTTATACCCTTGTTTTAATTTTTATAAGATATTTATAAAGGAATCATTCAGTTGTTTTGCAAACAATGTCCTTTTTAACCATTTCGACAGAATTAATGTAAGAATGTTTTTTTAACTTATACAGAGGGTGCAGCTATTTTCCGCCATTATAAAATCATCAAAGCGTCCCTTAAAATATTATAAGAATATATTTAAACTAATTTTTTCTTTATAATCATGATTTCATAATAGAAAGAGATATTTCTCTAAAAAGGGTTTTGATTTCATCTATGTCAACATCCTTTGATGGATTTTAAGTTTATTTGAAGTTGATTTATTATGATAAAAAAACTTGTGTATTGTATTGAAGGTTTTGTGATATGTTTGACTATGGTTGTTATATTTTTATACCATTCATGGTTTATGGTTAAAGTATTGAAATTTTGTATGCTAGTATTAATATAAATGTTTATGATATGTTTAAACCTTTTCATATGAGGAATGTATTGGACATAGTAAGTGATGGGTGGAGCTCGCTATAGCTCCTCGATGCATCGATGGGTATAATGAGACAACTAGATGTGGAATTGTCTGAGGCCCTTTCCCAATTTGATATATGGTTTTGGTCGAGGCCTTAATTATTTTTAGATGTCTTGGTCAAGGCCTTGAAAAAATGTTTTAGAATGTCTGGCATTATACATTCCCTCATTATAGAAATAATATTGATGTTTCATGTGGTCATTCGACTAGTATAATACACATGATTATGTTTTTTTATGGAATTATTTAATTTTCTCATATTCTTGCAATACAAGTATTCATATTTCTTATTGGTAATGGCATGTGGTTTCAATTATTCACCATGCTTAATATTTATGTCATTTTAAACTGTATTACTTACCCTTACTGAGCGTTTGAGCTCACCCATTTCTAATGATTACTTTTCCCAGGATATGAAAAAGTTAGTTATGAGTGACCTGCAGGAATAATCTAGGAGTCATGGAGGTTTCTAATGAAATATATTTGTGTTTTATTTCACTTCATGTTGTAAAGTTGAACTTTTGTATGAATCATGTTTCCAACAATCCGAAACTGGTCGGTCTTTCGAGACATTATTTCCTTGTGATCATGCTAATGTTATGTAATAATGCACCGACTCTGGGTAACTGGGGTCGGGGTGTTAAACAAAATGACTATAATAGTTTTTCTATGATGATTATTGAATGAGATCACACATTTTTATATTTTCAGAAAATGGATCATGAAATCATGAGAAAGTGGAACATATCATATCATCCTCGAATGATTGTTCAACTATATATATATGATAGGATTAAGATGGAACATAAGTTCAAGTGGGAAGAAAAGAAGATGGATAAGAATGTTCCAGAGTTTAACCATTATTATGGTAGAATGGTATGTTTCATAAACCATATATTATTTCTCATAAATACACTAATTGATGGAGTTGTTGGATGGATCTCACTATTACACATTCCATATTCATCTTGTAAGAAAGAAGATGTATTGGAATCTAAAATATATTTATAATGGGATAATAGGAAAACTAATATTTCATAGTATAAATAGTGATTCCATGTATGTAAGAAAATTAAGGCTATGAAATAGAATTATAATGGTTATTTTTACAACCATTACCCATACTATATGGTGAGTTGGAAAATATTATAATGGATTTCACCATGGGAATCTATGAAAAAACTAAAGGGCACAATTTTTTATTGTTTTTAGTAAATAAAATAATGAAATTAGTTGATTTTATTTCTATTAAAGAATATTTATTTCTTGATTAACTCACTTGGTAATATATAAAATAAGTGGAAGAATTTAATAAAGTATAACTCTCAATTATGACTGACTTGGATCTATGATTTAACCTGAAGTTCTAGATAAGTCTTAATAAATATTTGGATATAGAGTTCAATTTTATCACTGATTATCATCCATATATAGATGGTAATTATAAGGGGAGAAATCAAACTCTGTAAGTCATATTAGAAATTTTTCTGTGGATTCCAAAGGATGTTGGGATCAACACATTCTAATGGTTGAATTTTCTTAAATCAATATATTTCACTTATGTATTCAAATAGATGATTATTAAGTCATATATTAAAGGATGTTAAAAACATCAATTTTATGGATGGAATGTAGATAAATAATGATATTGGTACATGATCTAACTAAGGAAATAGAAGAGAAAGTTATATCTATTCAATGACATGTTGAGGATGTTTAGATTCAGTGAAAATGTTTTGTTGGAAATCATAAATTAGATATAGAGTTAAAATATGTTGATATGGTATTCATATGAATATATAAATGGATGAATTTAATAAGATATATAACTAAGGGAATGAGAATCCCTAGATATATTGTTCCCTTTTAAATTCCTGATCATATTGGTATTATAGATTATCAATTGGAACATATATCAAATATATCATAAATTCAATACATGTTCCATGTATATCTCTTGAGAAATTACATAATTATTCCTCAATATGTACTAAAATAATTGTTTATAACACTGGATTTTGATATCACCTATGTGGAAAATCGGATGGAGATTCGGTATTATATAAATAAATTACTATGAAGCAAGACATCTCACATGGTCAATGTTTTATAGAGAAACTATAAACTTGAAGAGGCTACATAGGAACCCACAGTTATCATGCGGTAGCACTACCCACAATTATTTGTATTAATGTGATTAAATATTAAGGGTTTAATTATTATAATTGGGAATAATTTAACACCATGATATTTTATGATTTATTTCCCATTAAATAAATATTAAATTCCTTATAACATGTCTAACACGCAATACTAAACTTTAAAAAAACCATGTTATAAATTAAAGTATTACAAATTTAATATAAGTAATAAAAAATAATTTAAATTTAAGATATTAATAATATTGACCACATTATGAAAAATATAAATGATTTATATAATTAAAATTAATTTAATTTTAGACGAGTCATTTTATGCTTCCAAAATAAAATTTCCCTTACAAAATGTTTTTATGATAAAATTAAATAGTTAATTTACAAAACTATTATGAAATATATTGAATAAAATTAATTTTTTTAAATATTAAATTAAAAAATTTAATTGATTTATTTTTTGATATTTTTTTGATATTTTTTTCAAGATATTCATTTTTAATTGAATAAAAATAATACAGATCTTTATAAAACAAACTATCATTTGATTTAATGAATATATAATTTTTTATATTTTTTAAAATGGGTTAAAATTAAATTTATTCAATTATATAATTAATAACCCAATTATGTAAATTGAAATAAATTTTATATTTTTTTTGTATAAAACATTTTATATATAAGAATTTTTTTTTGGAAAATTTCTCTTTATAGCGTTTTGTTGGATATCTATTAAATTAAATTCTAAAATGTATCTGAATTGAAAATTGTAAAATGAATTCCACATTTTGAATAAAAATATTTTATATTTGGTAATATTATTTCAACATAATTTTTTTATAATGAATTGTATATCCATTGAAAAGTTATTACCATGGTTAAGGTTAATACTGGTTCACCAGTGGGTGTTAAAATGAGAGATAAAAGTATATTTTCTAATTAAAATTAGGTAATTCCTATTAAGTTCCCATATTTCAAAATATTTCATTACCAACAAAAAAATAATTTCAATTTTAATCCATTAGTTTTGAGTATGACATAATTATATATTAATATTGTAAAAAATTGGAAGTGTGTCCTCTACCCAAATTATAAAATGACACCCCTACCCTCTCTTCTTTACATCAAATTGAACAATATAGCTCAACCAAACCCTACCCAGTTATCTTCTCAAAATCTCTATCCTCAATTTTTATGAGTTGGGTTTTTCTATTGAAAATTCTAGGGTTCCCAATAAAAGGATCTAAAGGAGGCCAATTCAAAGAATGTTAATCATCCAACCATACCACTTTCAAGTAATTTATTCTTATAAATCATCCAAATACTTTGTATTCATAATAAAATAATATATCAATTACGATAGATATTTTTAATTTTTTTTATTTTTTTGAAACCACTATTCACCCACTTTTAAATCAAATGGGAATTGAAAGTATCACTCCAGCGAATGTGTGGACTGTTGTCTCCATATAATGATGTGATTAATTTATCATTTCTTATTTACATAAATTGAAATATAGAAATATTTAAATAAAAACTATGATATATATATATAATCTTAAAGTGATTTTTTAAATTTTAAATTGTAATTTACCTTCATTTCATTTCATTTGTCAAAAAGTGTAAACAATGTTCGTGTTTATGTATAATCTACCATCTTTATGACTACTGTAATTAATTTCCCATATATAAATTTCATGATGATTATACATATGTATATAATGAATATATATTACATTTAAATCAAGATTATAATTCTTAAAGAGATCAATCCATGACTAATATGAAGGGACCAAAACTATCAAATCGAGACATATATGAAAAATGAGATAGTTAATACTCATAAATTATGATTCTAATAAACAATTATTAATAAAAATATTTTGAAATGTTATAAATAAATAATATATGATATAAAAAATATGTATTTGACTCTGTTATATAATTATTATAAATTTATATTTTTATATATAATGGTAAAATCACTTACAAAGTAAAAGTGACTTGAGGTATGGGTTTTTTCACAATCTCATCCTTATTCAAGATTAGTTATGTTTATGTTTATAATGAATGAATTATATTATATTTCTATATTAATCCACATATTTTTTATAATATGTTCATTTCTGGTGATTACAAATTTTCATTTCATTTTCTTCTTTTAAAATAGACATTATACTAAATGAGTTTTTTATGGAAAACTGACATTGTTTTCTATTAGATTGGGGATATTTTTGTTCTATATTCATAACTCCACTAAAATATTTTTACGTATTTTTTAAAATTATCCTATATTTATTTGACATCATTTTTACCCATGATTTTTTTTATGAAATTTTTTCAATGTAATCATCTTGTCTTTTTTTGAATGAGGTATTTTTCACTATTTATAGAAAATGTGATAAGAATCAACGATTTAAAATTCCCTATGTGAATAAAATTTCATATCATTGAGACCAATAAATTATTTAATGCCTTGTTTACATGTATTTAGGGTTTTTTTTAAAATAAAAAAATTACCCAAAAGTTTTATAATTATTTTAATTTTAAATAATTACTTTCAAAATGAAAAACATATTTTCCTCAACATATATTCTAGTGAAATTTTAAATATATTTTCTTATATGAAAACATTAATCAGTGAATTTTTTGATTTATTGGGGATATGAAGTTATAATATGATTCAATATATTTCTATTAAAATTTTAATTTCATTATAAATAAGTTAATTATTGAAATTTTTTATGATATTCTATCAAATTTAGAAATATATTTATTATTAATCCATGTTGATTAAATTGTATTATTAATCCATATAATGAATTCATATTAATTAATAATGAAGGAATGAGTCCAATAATTATATATATCCTATTTGAATTTTATGGTCTCTTATAAAAAAAGATCAGTATTTTACATATGGACTTAACCATTTATGTAATATGTCTAAGCATGAGGCCATGGTGGTATGCTTCGATGTCAAACATTATGAATTCCATCAATGTTTATTATATTTTTAATATCCATGAGATTATTCTAATAGTTTTGTCATATCTGGATAAGTTTCAAACTCATGTTACTATTGTCATGGTATTATTTTATCATCATTTATTCCAAAAAATATTTTTTATGCATTTTTATTTTATAATAGGTTATGTTGTTCACACTCCCTTTGTGATTATCTATGATCACCCATTTCATATGTTTTCCTTTTACCCTAGATCCTTGTATATTTTCTATGAATGATATACAATTATATTATATAGAGAAAAATAATGTTTTCAAATAAAGTATTATGAAGTCTTTTATGTTTTAAAATGTAATATGAGATTTAATATTGCATCTATTTCACCAAGACTTCTTAACATTTCAGTCCGTTGGAAGGCAATAATTTTTTTTGTACCAATGTCATAATGTAACAACCAACAATGGGCTACTAGGGTTATTGTGTTTCAAAATACTTAAGTGATGATATCCCCAAGTATATCCCTTGTATTTAATCTATCATATTAATTAATATTTTTGTATTACCTATGGTACAATTCTATGAGATGAGAAAAATCATAGAATAATTAATACTGCTTCTTTACATGCGTCAAAACATATTAAAAACATTTTATTTTTGGATATAGATACCACAATATTTAGTCATCATATCTTTACCATTGTATTAGCAAGACTTTGATATTGAATCAATTTAACTATAGGAACACTATTTTTACCCTATATAACTAGGGTCCCATTCCCTCCATGTACTTTGTACATATCCTTTGTAAATATCTAGTACCATTGGATTATCATGAAAACATAGCATATAGTTCTGTAGTAATTATCTAATATTTTCCAATAATAATGAATATATTAGTGTTATCATAAATATTACAAAGCATTGAATATCTAATAGATCTTTCATAGAAGCATTTTATTTTCTACGCATCATTTTAATCTTCTAATTAGTCTTATACATGTCTTCCTTGAGTGGTAATTAAATGTTTTGTTTAATAAAATTATCTATACAATTTTTCTAGATTCTATTTTCAATAAACATTTAGTATATGTAGTTTGAAATGATCTAAGAAACCCTTATATCTACCTTATTAGATATTTTTTCCGAGAACATAGGATACTACTTTAATTAAATATCTCAAGAGTTAGTTTCAATTTATAAATGTCTAATTCATATACAAATTACTATCTTCCAAATGATATCAAAATTTTATACTTGGGAAACTCTATCACAACAATTAACCTCTTGTAGAAACTTGGATTAATTTTGGGGAATATATATATGCATTAATCTATAAAAGGACCAGTAAGACTTTCATTTTATATTAGCATTATCTGTTGTCATAATCCTTTTCTAACTGAGGATTATTGAAAAATACATTTACATAAATCATGAATATAATATATATAAGAAAATACTACATTAGTTATAATTCCATATTAAATTTTCATGAATGATGAATTCTTGATTTAGATATTATTTATCTCACCAGATTATAGAATGTCAAATAATCTAACCATTATTTTTCCAAAATTCTGATTTATATTCCATAAATTATTTATGAAATTTTATAAAAATATAAACATTCATATATCTTATCTTTATAATAAATAAAATTATTATGATAAAATAACTTGGGCCATCTTTTTGTGTATCTCTATAGGTTTTCTTATCTAAAACATGATAAGTAAGTATATTGATAATACAAAATAATTTTATATCAAAAGAGCCTAAACACCAAAAAAGGTATATAACTGAACAAAAGATTTATGTTTTATTAAAAAAGAATAATATTTCCAAAATTTTGTATTATTTAGTCTTATATTTTATGAGGATAATAAATTTTCAAGGATTCATGTGATAAAACACTGTTATTTGAGTATAAAATAGCACAAACAATAGTCATTCCAAAAATAAATAATTTTTTTATATCTAATGAAAAAATGATAATAATATTTGGGTTATACATAATAATAGTTCAAATAGAACCAATTTACATGAATTAAGGAGGTCATGTTCTTCAAACCACTAAAATTTGAATCATCCTTTATTTTCCACTTAAATGATTCATCTTACTTATTATAATGTATCTAAATTTACATATTAACTGTATTTTGATAAATATATTTTGCAAACTTATAAAATCTAATAATGAATTAGTGAAATAGAAGTAGAATTTACAATTAGTAATATTCCAGATCTTCAATAATCTTACTTCTTCAACATCAATCGATTATTGTTCGGTGATCATCCTTTTTTCTATTAAATGTTGTTGTGCAGGTTCGTTTTATGTCATAATTTTTAATTTTATTTTATAATTTTTGTTAAAAAATATTATTTTATTAACTAAAATAATAACTTTTTTATGTTTATTTATCTTTAGAGAATATAAACAAAATGATATTTAAGTGGTTTCTCCTTACATTGGATTTTATAATACTCAACCAAACTGGAGTAACTATGTGATGAAGATGTAAGAATAAAACAATATAATTCATTTCATACTTCTATTACCACCCACAAATATACCATAGATGATACAAGATTCTTTAAGAATCTATTATTAATGCTTATTTACATCTCATTAAACAATGATGATACCATTATATTGTAAACATACAATGAAACATAGATGTGTCTCTTTCAATTTTCATTTTAATCGTTTCTCCTCAGGTGGTTCAATCGTTATTTTGGACTCCATCACATACTATTTTGTTTTATACTATAGTAATTTTCCCAATTGCATATAACGCATTTATAAATTTGTATCAGTAAGGAAACATTCATTGTTAAAACATTATCACAGTAAATTTGGGGTATTACTAGCCTTTTTTTTGAAAAACAAAATATTTAAATATTTTTGAACTTATCATTATTACTGACTATTAATGTTATAGATTTTTTAATCCTAAGTGTATCTAATTATTTTAATATTTTTTAGAATCACTCAACTGAATGATTTATAATACACATTCATTTGATTATTCAAGTGGAATGGATACTCAAAACCTGTTATCATTGTCAAAGCTTTAGATACACCACTACTCAAATAGATTTTTGGTAGGGTTTTGGCTGACCAACATATATTACTTGTATTTACATGATCTATTTGTTGTATTCCAATCTCTAATAAATATTTACATGTAATTTATCATTATTTTTTTTATAATGATGAAAAAATATAGTTATGGAAACTTATTTTCTGGAAATATTATCTAAGTTGACCATCCACTTTAATGAGAACACTCTATTAGAAGGAATGAACCTCAAAAGAGACAAAATGACCTCAAATGTATAGTTTTATTAAAACTTAGTTGATGTAATATGTGAAAAAATTAATGTTCTATTTGAGGGTATTACGTTTTCATGATGAATGAAATCCATTTATGTTTGTCTTTCTTGATCTATATGATTTCTATCCAAACATTTCCATTCTATAAATTGTAAACATTCAACGTACAATTTCATTTTATCTTTATATTCATGTTTATTATATTATATTATTGTGCATGAATAATATACATACAAATAATAATAAATCATGTATCAAAAAATAAATTCCATGATCATGAGCCCATTCTAATTGTTGGTTCCCTAAGTTAATAATGGATCAAACTATATCCTATGGATTAATCCTAAAGTCGAATCACCTCCATCTCAAGCTATAACACTCATCCAATCCAAATCATAAAAATCCCGTTTATAAATTTACATTTCTCAGTGAAACCATCACCACATTTTGTGCCACTAATTATATATCAATATTACTTGCACAAAGGAAATAAGATATTAGTTGATCTAAATATAGATAAATTATTTTTATAATATAATATAAGGCCTTAATATATAAAATGATGATAAATATAAATAAAATTCAAAAACTATTTATAAATTTTTCTAAATAATCAACTTAAATAATAAATTAAATAAATAAAAAAATACTTGAATTAGTTGGGTTAATGATCTTGATAATTTGAAATAAATTAAACTATTGTAAAAGAAAGAATATCATGATGAATTAGTATCGAGTATATTATTAATAAAATAAAATAAATTAAAACAATTTTATTTCATAGAATTAATTTTGGTATTCCATATAAAACATTTAATTAATTTCCAAATACTGTTAAAATGGTTTCAGAATTTTGTTTTTTATATTTTTGTGGAATCCTAGTTATTTTTAAATCCCACCAGAGAGGTTCCAAGACCTTATTAAACCTAGAATAGACCCTACTATCTGGGTATATATATCTTTTCCTAGGTCTTATGTGAAAAAAATGAAGTTATACAGAATGGTTAAGCTAGACGGGGGAGGGACACTGACATTGAAGGAGGTTGTTTCTCTAAAAAAACAAATATAAATATACTACTAATTCCTTTGGCATGTGACTTAAAAATAGGGGAATACCATTTGAATAGGTGGACGATAGGATCATGGGTGGAAACATGTCACCTAAAAAAATTATATTTTATTACTACTACATGTAACAAGATCCCCACCCCTAGAGGTCCAATTGTTTTCTTTTTATTATTTGTATATGATAACCTTTATATTTATGATTTTTTTATTTTATTACTATATCTTTGATATTTGTACTCCCTCAACATCATGATATCATGACCAACACTAACTAATAATCCCCTTCCACTATCACTAAAACCTTATGCATAACAAAATATAATATATATATAGATATTTAATTCCTAAGAAAATTGTATTTCGATCAATGGATTACCATTTCATAGAAATAATATCTCTAATGAATGTTTCCTTAGTGACGTTTACATTATAACAAGTCTATATACTCTAATTCATAAAAATAGAATTTTATTTTAGGTTATGATATCACACTATCACACCGATACCATTTATTGGTACTAGGAACATAATGAAATTGTGTGAGGTAGAAAAATATAAAATTTTTACGGTCAAGATAGACATCATAATGATACTATCAAATATTCATGCCTAGTAACTAGCCCAATTATCTCATACAAATTAAATTAGTTATAATAATAAAAATATAAAGAATACCTCATTTGATTTCAATCGAATAATTGTTCGCTCACTATTGGATATTTTCAATCAAATTTACCAAAGTCATAACACTATAGATTTTCCATACACAATTGAAAAGATTATTGGTTCGTTAATAATTGATTTATGTGTTCTATCATATTGAATCATAAAATACGTTTACATATCGATGATCTCAAGAACACTATTCCATTAATGAAAGTTAAAAATCTTGGATTAGGGTTCTCAGTGAGCCTTTTTCTCTCTAAAAGATAATAATGTGAAGGGATATGGGATCTCAGTTTATTATGATGAGTATTACTATTAATTTGATCATTATCTTGGCTTATATGGGTAGTTTTACACTTACAAAACATATTATTTATCCCCAATAAATGTAGCATTCCAAATAAACCATGGAAAGAACATTTGAATTAGTTCATGAGTGACATATTTCATAAAAAATTTATCATCTGCATGTAACATTAAAATAATTTTATATTATAAAACATAAATCCTTAACTAAAATCAATTCTATCCCCCACAAAATATTCTAAATCATGATTAATAAATTTTATTTCAAAAAAAATATTTTTTTTAATTTACTAAATAACATGGGAATCCATAGATTAAATAGATTCAATAATTATATTTATAAACATGAATAAAAATAATTTTACATAGTTTTTTTTATCATTCAAACTCTAACATAACTTAAACCCTATCATGGGGCCCTCTATATCCTAAATAAATCATTTGTGTTAAAAAATCATCTGAATATCATTTATATGTGAACCCATAGGCCCTTATATTGATTCTACTGAGACATATCCACTAAAAAATAGTGTTATATAGAATCATATCATATAACCTAAATAAAGATGTTGGAAATCATTGAAATGAATATACCATATGAACACACTTCATGTAATATAATCACTTTCTCTCACAAAATCATATAAATCATGATCCACATTTTGCGTAAAAATATTTTCTTGATTTTTTGACCTTAAATTATAACCAAACCATTCCCTACAATTCCCTTGGATCTATTAGAGGTACTTCCATATTGATCAAACAATATAGATACAACTTTATTGAAGTAAAAAATCATTTGTTGACTGTAAAACTAATTCCATACCACTATAGACTCAACCAACATAGTATATATCAACAAAAAAAATAATTCCTTCTATCCTTATTAAAATTTTGAAATTAAATGGTATAAAATTATAATTATGTCAATTCATGATAGAAAAACTTATTCCCATAAATTCCAGCAAACATTGAAACTCAAAAAATGTTGTGGCAATGATTTCCAGTCCTTCATCATGATATTCTTTACTTGATATCACAATGTGAGAACTTTAGGAGAAGAAAGTATCAATAATTATAAGACCTTAACCCTTGATTTAATATATCATCTTTGTCTTGATATTGTGATATATCTAAATGAAAGGACATATATTTAATATTATATTTATAGATCATTAAGGTTATACATATTTTTACATACTATTATAACATGTTAATAAAAAAATAATCTATATATATTACCATTTAAATAGTTAAAAAATGTTTTGACATTATTATGGTAATTAAATATCATGAAAATCTCTATATATACATGTTATGACAATAACAATGTATTTTGAAATACGGGTCCAGGGAACCAAACATTAAAATTAATGGTAAATAATTTTAATGAAAATAAATGTTAACATCTTCATAATTTCATTTGAACGTTCCAAAAAAGTTTTCACTGTGAAGGTGAATTATAGTGTACACCTTGTAAGAATTATTCATGTTTCCATCAAGTAATAATACCATTATTTTTTTAAATATGATGGCATGATTGTTAGTCTCCTATGGAACATAAATAATATTATATTTTTGAGTGAATAACACTCAAGATGAGTGCTGAGACTGATGCTACACCAAAGAAGTGATGATACTACATTAGAGGAAAAGGAAAAATCATAACATTTATATTATCACCATGAACATAGTCTTTGGAATAATTAATATATATATAAAAAGAGAATAGATACATTTGAGAGATAAAATGATATTTTTTAGGTGGGAAAATCCTTGATGAAGGAGTTGAAATTATTACAAAGATTCCAAATAAATTGGATGTAAAGATTCTTGATATAATATGTAGAAAATTCTATATATAGTTAAATTTTTGTAAATAATTCTTTATGATTATTCCCACCCATTTATATAGGTAAAATAAGATAAAATTAGAAAAATAAATTTTATGTGATTTACTAGTTAATGGGGAAAAGATAATTCCACATAAGCATAATGGTGATTAAAGGAAGCACACAATGATCCACATGATTTACCATGTCTTGAAACTCATATGAGAATTAATAATAAATATATCTCGCAACGATATTGGTAAATTATAAACAATTTTTTGGTTGAAAAGTAAATATCAAACATGTTTTTTTCACTAAATAGATTTTGAGAATTCCTTTTAATCGCATATGTTTCTATTTATTCTGTGTGGGGAATTATCAGTGACACATTAATATGTGGGTAGAATATTCATTAGGTAGTGATGACAATATATATTGTTGGTAAATCTATAATTGAGTAATCTAACATGAGATCCATCATTTCATGAATGCTTCCTGTGATGGAAAAACTTATAGATTATTTGAATGTAGATTATCGATGACAATATGTTCTTAGTTTGTATCCCCTAATGGGGAGATTATACGATAAATATTTTAGATGAGATTACTTGATTTGAATATCAAATCTAAAATTTTCGTAAAGAATATGATATTTTACTTATGATAATCAGTCTTCCCAACCTTACACAGTGTGTACATGGTGTACACGGTGTGTCTCATATTACCCTGGGAACCTAATTGTATCCTTCTCCACACTGCATGAATCCATGTCTTCCTCATGTTGTGTACCCATGGTACATGATGTGTTCTATATTACTATCCTCTTGGTAATTTCTACATTACATTTCCATCTATGACTCACCATGTTTGTATTTACAGTTGTGTACTGTCACCCGACCATGTCCAATGACATGGAACCCCTAGCCATGTCCCTCGACCACATAACCTAGGATCATTAAAATGTTATAACCCAAAATACAAAAAATATAGTCTACAAATCTCATCTTTACTGAATGAGAATAACACATAGTGTGCTCCAACATTACACACTGTGTGACTAGGAATTTGAAATAGGAATTCCTTATATGCTTTTTGAAAATCCAATGTTTCCATCAAAACCCACATATGGACCCCCACGGGGGTCCTTATCAGATGTATAATGGCTCTAAAACCATAAAAATCATTAAAAAATTTCCATCCATAAAACTCCTAAATATACCTACTTAACGGAGAAATGCCAAATATTGTTGTGTATATCCATGCACTAAAGCCACTACACCATGATCTGAGAGTGATCTCTATCAATGTCTATGATCGGTGGTTCATCATCACATTTTTCGCCTATTTTGGTTTGTCACATAATGGTGGGATCCAATCGCATATATCATGCATGAAGAAAAATGGGCGTGATGTTTTATTTTTTTCATAACAAATAAACCACTTTTTAAAATCCCTCCAACTATCCCTCAACTGGACACCTGATGCCAAAACAAATTGTTGTGATAAGGGAGAAACAATGTTATGAAATCATGAATTGTATTTTATTTTCAATCCTAGATTTATATATAGTATTATTTCACATTTACAAATAAACAACACGTGGATGAAAAATATATTATATATTTTTAATATCACCACACCAAAGATCTCCAGTCCCTTGATTTATGTGATTACTCAAAACATTTCTTTGGAAATATTCCATATTCTTACAGGTCAATAATTGAGTCACTAAATTATCTCCTCTATATAGATTTTCATCCATGAAAAGTGGTATCCTTGGAAGAAGGAGATAAACTTATATCACTCTTGTGACTCCCATGCTACTGGGATCATGTAAGGGTGTTGTGTGGCCTGAAAGCACACACTCAGGGGAACCTCAAAGGATAGCACACCCATTGACTAGATCCAACTAGTTCTACAAAGTCTAAAAAATAATGAAAATTTCCCATATGATTTGAATGGTGGTGAGAACCATGAACTCTTTCCATCTACAAGCTTAGTGTTGAGTGCTACACCACTATGACAAACTGTTGTGGATGCTGATGTATCATGGATATTATCATCCACCATTAAATGAACTCTTCCATGAAAACTCAATTATCTCACATAAGACCCTAACCCCATGCATATGAGGGTACCAATGAATAAGACATCACTACCCAACAATACACACTAGGTATGACCAAGTCCTATGTATGCAAACATCAAACTACAACACATCTCACAAAGGATGAAACAATGCCATACCCACTAGAGAAAAACTTTTTGATAATGAATTTTAGGAATCCAATCCACCATGAGGAAACATCGTAGGTCCAATATAAACTACTGATGAATGTATTTCTACAAATATCTCCATCTATTGGGGCCTCCAAGCACATGGTTGAGAAAAAAGGATCCATTAATATAACTACGGCCTACATTGACACTACAGTAAGCAACCACACCCTAAACACAAAAGTTAGAGGAAATCATCCACCATTACTCGACAATTTCCACTTTGGGCATCCCCAAATCTTGTATAAGGGTTTTCATCACATCAGAAGAGCATGTTTAGATGGGTAAAATTTACGAATACCTCTTGAGTCCAAAGCTACATCACACAACACTACCATAAGGCCCTACTAATCCTCTTCCACCAGGGATACACCACGAGAAACAAGTGAAAGGAATAGGGAACCTCACTATATTTTCTATGAATAATACTGAAAATTTAGAAAGCCCATATAACATACCACTAATAATACTCACAGCCTCCAGGTCATAGGATGTTATGGACTACTACATTTTACACTTGTATCCTATATAACCCTATTCATAGTGTGGACCACCTAGGTGTGGTAGGGGAAACATCTAAAACCATTTTACACCTCCTACTACTCTCCCCACTCATCCCCCATGTCTTCCATTATGGGTAACTGCATGCTCCAAACACTACCTCTCCAAGGGAAGTATATCGATTATAACCCTCTTATAATTTTATTATGTTGTAAAATATAGATTTAGGTGTCCCTATCCATAATAAGTTTAAAATATCCTCTTCTATGGAAGACCAAATATCATATTCAACCCTTACTCTACAGTCCCACATGCTTGAGTCTATGTGTATTCCTCATGTAGTATGATCATATCAATAACTATATTCCAGCTGTAGTAGTTGACTCCACCCGTTGATCACCACTATCATCACCATCCTACCGACCCACCCACATGAATATATCAATCACTAGAGATCACTCTAAAACCCATTGATAATATGGAATACACAAGGAGACCACACCTATATGGATTCCTTTGTGGATACAATTCCCAATGTTTTGTGCTCTAATAAATTCATGTCAAACCATATCCATGGAGTAACATGAAAGGTTTTGGAATATCACTGAGTACACTTACATGGATTCGAAGTCCTACCGAAGTAGCAATTGATCCTGGATACACACCGATCTCAATATGGATGGGTAAAACACTTCCCAAGAAATCCACTAAACTCTATATTGTAAAGCATCATCTCATTGTGGGTCTGCAACATAAGAGTCCACCATCACTCAATCAAGCCCTCCAAATGGAAAACTGATAAGACAACCATCATATCAGTAGGTGTCCTCACAAGTCAAAAAATGTTCAATAATGCCTCAAGAGAGTAACAAACAACCCATCATTCAAAATCACCCTAATAACTTGGAGGTCTCTTCTTATAGAAATCATGTAGTTCTCCCAATCTGCGTGAATCCTCAACTTGAACTTATTCCACAAAAAGCTACTATATGGGTAGAGGATCCACTAGAGCAACACCCATAGGTGATGCCCCATGCCCAGTGCACTGTACTGATGCCTCATTAATCGATGGATCTTCATCATAATCCTACTAAGGATCATTCTCTTTCAATTGTCGTGGAGGAATCCTAAAATTGAATCAAGACGTGAAATGGTCAAAGAGTATATATAAATAGATTTCAAAATAATGTTATATACCCAAAAACCCATTTCTATATGATACATGTACTAACTTTTACCTGCACATAGTGCCAAAATGTATCGATTCAACATGAATGTTATCAGAGTACTGATGAATGGATACATCAGATGACACAGATACCCAAAATTCCTTATCCTGAATGTTGAACTCAAAAAACCCTTAACGAGATATCCATAAAACCAACAAATAGTCTCACAAACTCTAGACCAAAGTAATAACATACTATGATACTACTCTATCATGACCCGACCCACCGGCACCTGACCATGACTACCCCAAGACCACAAATAATTGGATTGGGGATAGATACTAACACAGAGTAGGCATATCACACATATTAGAGGCCTTATCCCGTTATACATATACACATATACCCATATATATTTACATGAAAATTTTAATAACACAAATATAGATTAAAAAATTCATTCATATATCGCTCTCATAGCTAGAGTACATATATATTACTAAAACAACAATAAGGGAAACATAAAATTCCAAAAACAAATAGTCTAGGATATTCAAAAGGAGGGGACTACTATCAAATATAACCACCAAAACACACCTTATTCAGGAACCGATAAACGCCTTGGTCAGTAAATCTCTCTAAGCTGTACCATCTTAGGGACCACTTGAGATTCTATCCAAATTCCTACTGTCTACACTAGACAAAAAAAGGTGTGATAAAATTTCACATACGGGTGAGTATAACAATACCCATGAAGGGAAAAAACAAAAATAGACAGGAAATATTCGTCTCTATCTAATAAGAGTATAAGACTAATATTAGAGGGAAAATACATATAAACCACTCACTAGGTATTCAAGACAAGAAATATCAATCCACATGGTTTGTTGAGAAAGATATCTGACCACACTATATGGACTCCCTTAATCACATAAATATAATCGTCCCAAACCATGTGTCTCATGAGGTCTCTAACTCACAACATGGCACAAGAATCTACCCAAGTCTCAACATTATTGTTAATCTCTGATAAATCACCCCATGAACCCTTATATCCTAGATGACACTATCCTGATAGATACGGTGTATCAAGAACAACCTTTCTTTATCTAATGAACCATCTAAGAGGAAAATATCCACCAAAAACTACTTCCAGGTCCAAATCTAGTGCCTAAAACTAGAGGTCATATCATCATTATCTTGTTCCCCACACTACTTCACAAGAAGCAATGTGGAGATGAATACCCCTCTCCATTGAACAAAAAAGAGGGAGGACTTATAGAAACTAAAAAACACATGAATCTTCTCTAAATAGTGTAAGGAAGGACCATCACCTCACATATTCCATAAATCCTAGAGATTACTAATTCATAACCGTCCAATGAATCCTCTATAGTACCCATATATAAGGGCATGAACCTCACCACATTAAGGAATGACCAAATCCTAACTAGGTATCATGTATAACAAGTGTATGGACCCACTCCTCGCAAATGCGCTCCATAGCCAAGAGAGCACCAACTCCAGTGGAGGGATTGTTTCCTTCCGTAACTCAATGATGGGGGAGTAACACTAAATAGATAAGGGACCCACACACAATTTTTAGGTAATTTAAATATATACCTATATGATCATATTTTTGGACCCATGCCTTGACACAGAATAAGAGTACCAGCTACTAAATAGTGGGAACCACCATGGATTGGTACCAAATCTTATCGAACATCATTTATGGAGGACCTGTGACCATTTATAGTAGCATAGTACTAATATAATGTATAAAGAAAAAATTCCTAGGAAACCTACGGGAATATAAAATCTATATTCATAATGATAATGGAGGTCCTATTCATTGATAAGGCATAGGGGCTTCACCTCCAACTACAAGAAAAATATGTGGGATCTGCACCTTGGTCCAAAAGAAAAGTAATGACCCTGTGAAAACTACTCTATGAGTGGAGAACCTTAACCCACATTTATGAAGTTCTATAGCTACTAATATGAGATTTAATGGAAACACACACCTTGATATGACATGTGAGTACTAGTTATGACATCTCATTGATAAAACAAACTGACCTCAAGTACCAGTCTTACATCACAGGAATTAGTGTCACACTTTTTGCGCCTCACATCTCAAAACTACCATGGGTAGGGGAACCACACCTTAAGAATAAGTTACCACCACTCTATCATCTTAAATATTTTAGGGGGACCCACATTCTGAAATAATATGGAAGGGTACCAACCCCAATATATCTTCAGTGATCTACACTGATCCGTACCCATGACTTAGAACCAAAAATGAAATATCATCACTAAAACACAAAAAAGTGTACCTCAAATCCAAAATTAAGGATACCATTTCATTCTAAATGGAATGAATCTCAATATATGATACACAAAATCCTATATCCAATACCAGAAGAAATAGATACTATAGGTCGATGTTCCAATAGAAATTACAAAACATGTATTGGGCTCCACACAGTGTTTGAGCCAACAAAAAACCCTAGTCATGTACTCTTCTTCACAACATGTATGGACATGTGATCTTAAATGGATAATAGATGTTGTATATGGAATATATTGTATCACCCTCAAACTTATACCATGTCCTTCCCTACACGACTCAGCCAACCATGTCTTTCACATCGTGTGTACTCATGGTACACAACATGTTTGAGATAACCCGCATCTTAGTCATGTCCTCATGTTGATCCGATGTACAAAACCACTTTTCATATCTTAGTCTGTGTACAATAAAATGACCAAGTCCCCTGACATGAAATCCCTGACCATGTCCCTCGACCACACAATCTAGTATCACTACATAGTGTGTACCCCCAGAACATGTTGTGTAGTCCCTAATGTTCATCATCCTCAAATTGGAAGAATGCATGGCCTATGATCCAACACTACATGATGTGTGAATATGCCCAACTCATGGAAAAATTATGAATCTTCAAGTGTAAATCCATGCTATTAATCCATTTTACTAGGATTTAATATTAAAATCCATCAAGATCAAAGATCGAAGACACCTCCCCTCCTTAGTTTCTCATATGTTAATCTATTGTTCAAGGGGTATGGGGGTCTTATAAATTCTATAATGTGTGTGGATAAATAAGAGAGTGTTTATTAGTTTTATTAATTAATAAACCTCTTTTTAACATCCCACCAACTGACCATCAACTGATCACCCGCCATCGACAAGCTTATGTCACGCCTTGGTAAAAAATATCATTTTGAACTCATTCTCGAGAAGCGATTTTTGAACCAAGACTTAAATCCTGAATTATTACATTAATAAAATTTAGTTTTATGTTCAAGATAAAATATATTAAATATTTTTAATGTCGCGAACCAAGGATCTTCAGGCCCCATATTTTAACATGGACTTAGTGCCTCAATTCAAAAATATTCCAATAAAAAATTCCAATGTCTTATAGGTCAAAACCAAAGTCTCTATGTTGTGAATTGTCTCACATAGTTATATAAAATCATGAAAGACCATTATAACCAATATACCATCATCCATTGTATTACCTTGTGGTTACATGGTTTCAACATACTATTTTCCTATAGAAAAAAAGGTTCCATGGTTTCTCCTAAGGGGTCGTAAGGTTAGTACTAAATAGAATTATCTTTCTTTTCCTCACAAAATGATGTTTTCTAAGATGATTTCTACATGAAAATAATATCAATAACCTATGGAACATCTAAGGATTTAAAAATCATCTAAAAATTACAATTTTATGTGTTCCAATGCTTAGATCTAGATTCAAAATCATATTTTATAGCATGACTCCTTAAACCAATATTTAAAATTAAAATTTCATCGGAGACATCATCCAGTAAAAAAATGGGATCATAAAATTCCACTATAATTTTCCCTGATTATTTACATTGATTTAATTTCTCAATATTTTGGAATTATTTAGATATTTTAATAATTTATTTCAACATAAATATGGTGTTTTCTTCATGAAATCTTTCAATGATATTTTAAAATTAATTTCATCTATTTAAATATCATTTTATTAGTCTTCTGATTTACTAGGGATATAATATAATTTTTATAATATATATATTTCTATAGATTTTTTATGATCAATTTTATTAGGGAAAGTGTTGACATAATATATATGAATTTTTCTTCTAATTCATAAACTTATTGATTTCAAAGGTATGTTAATTAAGTGGTATTATTTATTAATTTTTTCAATTCATTAGCATTATTATATAATGGGTAGGGCCTAGAATTACATAGCCCATCGATTCATCGACAAGACTCATGAGGCAAAATAATTTGAATATTTTTTCAAGGACTTATCCAATTTTGTAATATGACATGGCATGATGCCTCAAAGATATGTTTTTGATGTCCTACATTATTCAGTCCATTATTAAAAAATAAATTATTGATTTCTATGAGACTATTATAACAGTTATGTCATATATGGATATGTTTAAATATCATGTGAGTATTTATATGGAATTATTTTATCATTATTTGTTCATACAATATAATTAATGCACTATTTCATTTTATATAAAACTAGGTTTTCACATTCCATTACTGAGAATGTGATCTCACACCTTTCTCATGTTTACATTTTAGTTTGGCACCTATGATGATTACTATGAATGACATGAAAGGTTTTATTAGAGACCATAATTATGTTCTCAAATAAAACAATGTTTTTATTTTATTTTTTATAATATTAATGTAAGATTCAAGTAGGTATCTAGTTTTCCAATACTACTAAGCAGTTTAGTCCCTAGGTTTGTGATTGTTAGTATCATGTTCCAATATAATAAAGTAACCAATTACATGATGCTACATGGTTCAGGGAATTTATATTTGGTTTCAAATGATTTTTAATAAAATCCTTGGGAACAATATATAGGAAAACATTTATTTGGGAAAATTACCCTATGGTAGAATTTGATGATATGTATAATCATATAATATTACCATAATTTTTATTGTTTGGTAAGGATTATGTGGTTTTCCTAGAAATAAATTCACTTTGGGAAAATAAAAGTTGATTACGTTTTGGAATAGATGAATCTAATAGAGAAACCCATTTAAAGGGTTGGTCAAGGGTGTCTCGTCCATCATCTATGTGCTTAGTGTGTGTGCCCTTACTACACACCTGGTTTTACATTTCTAGGGATATTTGTGGGTTAATTAAAATTTTCATTACAACCCATTATGATGATTTGAAAAAAAATTATGATTTGAAAATGATTCCAAAGAAAAAAAGATGATGATTTTGATATGTGTTATTCAAAAAAATTTAATTCATTGTAAGAATATCATATTTTTCAAAATTATACATTATGATACATATTGTTATCATCTGATTTTTTTGTATTTAAGGGTTTAGAAATAGATCCTAGGGGAAGGAATGTAAGTCACATTAATATACATAATCTATGAAGGGATTTACCTATAATACAAGATAACCATGAAAGAGTTGTTGCTAGAACATAGAAATTTATACTTATAATTGGGTATCTAACTAGAGTTATGACCAATTAACATTCACATATAGAACTATTACAACCGAGTGTTTTACAAATGGAAATTCAATTCTTTTAAAAATGTCATATAATAATATAAAATGACATCATAAAGAACTAGTCAGTGTTATGTGACATTTAATTATATGTTTTTCACTTCCATGTTTGGAATTTTGAAAATCTGACATAGAAAATTGCGATCAGTAATTTATTTAGAGTCTAATATGGAAAATTTATTTTTTGGTGAATAGTAACATTCCCTTACGAATAGCAATGCTACCCATATGAATAGTGGTATACCCTAATGAATAGTAATATTACCTGTGATAGTATATAAATAAGATTCATGTGAAAGTATGGTGTAACTATATTTTAAAATAAGTAAATGAATGTTTTAAAAATGATTTTTAATTATAATCTTTGGTTTTAATTAAATTTTAATTTAATTTTATTTAAAAATTATTATTAAAAAATGAAATTTATTTTTAGATTATACACATTGAAAAATGGGTAGGGTGTATTTTATAGATTTTTCTTAAATACATGACTTTTTCGTGAATAGTAAAATACTGTAATTTGTAGTATATGAACATTATAAGCGAAATCGACTATTCCTAGCATAATGGATGATGTCACCACCCTTGGTTAGAATTCGCATGACCCACTTACTATTTTTTATTAATGAAATCAACACTATTTATGGAATTTAAGGAAATTAATAAACTAAATATTAAAAAATTATAAAAAACCCTCATCTCATCCACTATAACCCCCTCCCTCACCCCCCACTCTATACACTCCTCCCAAGACTTGTTCCTTGAAAATACTCTAACCAATTCACTCCCCATGCTCCTCCCACATGTCCAAAGGCTCATTGTCTCTTCAAAATACCAAAATATCTCCATATAATAGGTTTTCAAAGGAGTTAGGCTCAAGAGGTCATTAAGTTCATGCAAAGATCTCCATCAGATTTAAGGTAAAGGATCCTCTCCATTTAACTCTTAATTAAGATTTTCCAATTTGACATTCCTTTTTATGTGTAATCCCAAATTATGGGGTATGATTTATTACCTCTCCCATTCATACCTCACGATTTATATGTGATTAGAAACCCCTTTTCTCTCTCATCTTCCATCATAGGTACACCCAACACCATGAAAATAGTCCATAATGAATTCCACATGAACCTCCTTTGTTATTTTGATATGCCTTATCTTTATTTATATCAAAATGGATTTATCCTATATATTTATTTAAATAATATAAATTCCTTGAATTTTTAAAAATTTCATTTATCAAGACCCTTTCATCACCCTCTTTTGTGGATATACGTGTTTTTAAAATATTCCCTTCTTAGTACTTTCAAATAAGAAAACCTTCGTTATGGGAAATTCCAGAATTTTTTTATCGAATTTCATGTACACTATATCCTCTTTTCTAAGCCACAATTTAATTTATAAAATCTTCCATTTTATTATGAAAACGTTCCCTTATCAATTCTGGTTTTATATAATGATTTTATTTTTTTCCATTTTAAAATATCTATAGTATTTTCCTTAAAAGTGCACAAAAATGTATTAGTTGTAAAATATATCGAACACATTTACTACATGTTATCAATTCTATTTGATATCACTATACATGATATATGAATATTTTTCTTATTAGCATCCATGTATGTTCAATGTCCTTTCATTTATGGACACTTTCAGAATATGCCCATTGGATATGCTTTATGTCATGATTATGGTACCAAATTTTGTCCAGGGGTAACCCTTCTATTTATGTGAGATTGATTATGTATAAAATATTATAGGGAAAACATATTCATAAAATGTAAGATGGGTGAGCCCAGATTGTGCTCCAATTCATTAGGTAAAACTGAGTCTCCTGAGATGTAATATGAAACGGGATTGGCGGTCAGCCTTGACTCATACTATTATGGGAAATGGGATTGGCGGTTAACCATGACCCATAATACAATGTGAAGTGGGACTGACAGTTAGGCTTCAACCTAACTACTATGAGAAATGGTATTGTCAGTTATCCTTGAATATTACTAAAGAGACATTTTATGATACTTCCACATTTATATGATTCCATGTTTATATAATCCCATGTTTATGTGTTATGATTTCATATGTTCAATTATTTTTTATCATTATGCCATGCCTTCAAACTCACATGCATAATATTTATTCTAATAATAATTCCCTTACTGAGATTTTTATCTCATCCCATTGTTTATGTGTTCCATAGGGTACCAATTGTAGATATATGGTCTCAATGGATGTTAGGATATTTTTATAGAGATTAAATAAAGAAGAGTTTTTCCCCATTTTTGATGTTTTATGTACCTAATATTCCAAGAAACTAGAATTAATGATCCTTGGTTTTACTCTGATGTATAATTATGCTTAAAATCGTGTAATATTATATGAAAAATGATAAGGTTGCTATAGTTGGTATCAGATGATGTACTACTTTTATTTGGAGATTAGGAATAGATCACCTTAGTGAGAACCTTAAGGATGAGACGATGCATAAGAAAACATCCTTAAATTTTGGTAACTATAGAATAAGTGGTTTGTCATGAAACTGCATCCATATCTAGATAAATACTGGTAAAGGCGGCTATGTCACAGATGTAACTAGGAGTGGAAACTACGACAATGAGTTTCAATGGTCTTGTGGACCCTATGACAAGAAGTCGAAAGTGGAGAACAACATGGGTGGTTTAATAAACAAATCCCTTGATGTAAAGAAGCCTAACAATTCCCCTTGTAAAATTATGTGGAATAAGACTCCTGGGAATTTTATGAAGGGAACCAATAATTTTTTCAAATGTGGATGGTTTGGTTTTCGTGGCATGAATTTCCAATGGGATATGAAAAATCCCGATAATTCGTAAGAAGAAAGGATGGTTCAGATCAACACTCGGCCTGTAGTGTAGTGTTAAAACTGCAAGTAGCATGGGAATTATGCAACAATTTCCTTAAGTCGATGGTTGTTAGAGGCAATCAGCAAAAATATCCAATGACACAATGGAGGACTTATGATATCACTACTACTAATGTGGAGCCGAAGAACAGAGTGGTTACAGGTATGCTGGTTATCAATTCCATAATAGAGAATTTACAATTTTATTCTAGTTATATGCATTCTTTCACATCTTTCATGTTTAGTAGAACAATTAAAACACCACCTCAATATTTTGAGTAAAAGTTATATGTGACAATAGTGAATGGGAAAATTATTGCATCCATGGATTATAAATCCTCCCTAGTTAATTTTTTTGGAATGAACATCACATAAAATATCATCATACTTCCTTTAGTTGAGTTTGACACAATATTGGCAGTGGATTGGCTGTCCTTATACAAGGCCAACATCAACTGTCTAGAAAGGTAGATCACTCTTCACATCCCAAAGCATCCTCCAATTAATTAAAAGTGTAAGGAGGAAGATGAATCCCCTTTATAATCATTATATCAATTGTGCATATTAATTCTTTATGAGCGAGCATGTCTATCTCAAATGATTGGGACAATGGAAAGAATCATGATTGGAGGTATGCCCATCGCGAGGGATTACACTGATGTATTCTCAGAGGAGTTTCTTGAATTTCCTCCTGACTGAGAGGATGGGTTCTCAATTGAACTTATTCATGTATCTTTTCTTATATCAATGAAACACAAAATAATGTCCACCATAGAGCTGGAAGAGATGAATAAGCAGTTATAAGAGAATCTAGAGAAGGTTTTTATATACAATAGTTCTTCACCATGGGGTGAGCCCATCCACTTTATCATGAAAATGGATGAATCAATGTGCCTCTTCATTGATTATCATGAGCTATGTAAAATCATGATAATGAAAAAGTATTAAATTACTCAGATAGATGATTTGTTCAGTCATCTTCAAGGGGCCTGATATTTTATAAGGTGGAACTTCATTCAAAATATCACTAACTAAATGTGATGAAGGATGATATCCAACATAATTCCTTGAGAGGGAGTTATTAACACTATGAGTTCATAGTGATGCCCGTCAAAATCACTAATGCTCTATCAATTTTCACGGATTTAATGAATAGAGTCTTTAGATCATACCTTAAAAAATTTGTGGCAGTCTTTATTAATGATATTATGATGTACATCAAGCGCAAGTAGGAACCTAAAGAACATTTGAATAATGTGTTAAAGACATTGTGAGGGGAGAATATGTAGGAAAATTATAGTAAATGTGAGTTATACATGGAGGAGGTATTAGTCTTTGGGCATGCTATCACCAACAAAGGGATATCTGTGGACTCTTCTAAGACAAAGGTAATTGAAGAGCGGCCCACACAAACATCTGTAATGGCGATCTGAAACTTTTTTGGGTCTAGATGGGTATTATCGATGATTTGCAAAGAAATTTTTACAATTTTAAAACCTAAATACAAAGCTGATATAGAAGGGAGTATCATTTGTCTGGACTTATGAATGTGAAGACTATTTGAAGGAGTTAAAAAAGTGGCATATCATTGTGCCAATACTCTTACTACCAATAAGTGGAGAACTATTTGTGGTGTACAGTGATGCATCAAATAAGATATTAGGATGTGTGGTAATGAAAATTGATAATGTGATAGCCTATGACTCAAGCTCGCTGAGAATCTAAGAGAAAAAATTCCCACACATGATCTAGAGTTGGCGGCTATGATCTTTGTATTTTAAATCTGGAAACATTATCTCTATGGGGAGATGTGTGAGATATATACAGATCAAAAGCGTCTCAAATATATGATCACACAAAAGAGCTCAATATACACTAGCGAATATGAATAGATCTCATCAAAGATTTTGACTTCTCATTCCACTATTATCACGGTAAGGTACACAAGGTGGAAGATGATCTAATTAGAAACGATCCTACATCAATATCATTGAAGAAAATGGAAATGGATTATGTATTATTAGATTTTTTGAGGATGTACATGAGAATCATTAAGGCAGGAAGATCATCAATACGTTCCCAAATGGTTTCTCAACCATATCTCATGGGAAAAATAAAGGATTCTCAATGAAAAGATGTGTGAATTCAGAAAAGGGTGGAAGGTATAAGAAATGGGAATTCTTCAAATTTAAAAATTGACGAGGAAGGAGTTGTAAGATTTGGGTCATGATTATGTTTACCATCCTATTCAGAGATAAAGAAGGATCATTTGAATGATGCACATAGCTCTACCTTTTCTATCCACCCCAGGAGCACTAATATGTATTGAGTTATTAAAGACACTTTCGGTGGGAAAATATGCTAAAAAGGATTGTTGAATTTTCATCAATGTGTTTCATATGTCAACAAGTGAAGATTGAGTGGAATAATTCTAAATAGATGATGAAACCACTAATCATACCAACATGGAAGTGGGAGAAGAATACCATGGACTTTGTCACTGGACTTCCAAGGACATCCAGAAGAAACAATACTATATGGGTTTCTGTGGATTGTCTTATAAAGACATGTCACTTTGTCATGATTCGAGAGGACTTATCATTAGAAAAAATGGCACAAATATATATCAAATAAGTTGTAAGTATATACAGAGTACCACAATCTATGGTATCTAATACATAACCAATATTCACCTCAATGTTCTGGAAAATCCACCAATATTTTCTATGCATTGAACTGAACATCATTACGGCCTATCATCCCCATACTAATGGACAATCTGATAGAACTATTCATACAATGTCAGATATGTTGAGAGAATGTTCTATGGACTTTAAAGAAGGATGGTACCATCATATTCTATTTTATGAATTTTCCTAAAACAACAGTTTCTACTCGAGCATCTGAATGGAACCATACAAATCCCATTATGGGAAAAGTTATAGAACACTGGCGTGTTGGGATGAAGTTAGTGACCATAAGCTACTAGGACCTAAAATGGTCAATGAAATGGTGGAGAAGCTGAAAACCATTCAGCATCATTTCAAGGCATCCAAAATTCAATTAAAAGAGTTATTCAAGTAACTATTGACGAGACCTTGATATCAAAGTTGGAGACATGGTATCTCTCCATATATCTCTGTGAAAAAATTTTATGTGATTTTGGAAGAAAGGAAACCTATATATCTGGTATACCTTCCCCTTCAAGATTATTAATCAAGACAGAGATGTGGCCTATTGAATGAAACATCCACCTACAATGTAAAAATTACATGATGTCTTCCATGTATCCCTCTTAAAGAAGTACATACTAGACCTTTCACATATACTCTCTTTTTAGGTTGTACAGTTGGAAGATGATATTTCTTATGTGGAGCAACCATGGAAGATCATGGATCATAGATATAATGCTCTATGTAAAAAAAACTCACCTGGTTAAAGTACTTGTGAAGAACCACAACTATGAAGAGGCAACATGGGAACTAGAGTTGGCAATTAAGGTAAAGTACCTACACCTGTTTATGGTATAAAATTTAAAACGAAAATTTAGGGTAAAATTTCATAAGATGGAATAATGAAATGACCCAAATTGTTGTCAATATAAATTTATTTATAATAAACATTTCATATAATCATATGAAATCACAACATAATGAAATACTAACTACTTTGTTACTATTAAACATAATTTTGTTAATTATGTGTTTGGAATTTCAAAAATATTACATACACAATTGTAATCATTATTTTATTTGGTGTATACTATGGCCAACTTATTTTTTGGGGAAATAGTAACATACTATTATGAATAGTAATGTTTCCCTTATAAATAGTTATATACCCTAATGAATATTGTATTTTCATGTGATAGTATATAAATAATATTCTAGTGAATGTATAATGTACCTATATTTTAGAGTAAGTCAATGAATGTTTTAAAACTATTTTTTTTAAAAATAAATTATGATTTAAATGAAATATAAAATTAATTTTATTTATTTATTTTGCAAATGGAAATAATTTATTGATTATACACATCGAAAAATGGTTAGGGTGAATGTTTGAGTTTTTTTCTGAAATTCATTAAATTTTTATGAATAGTAAAATACAGCAATTTATCATATATATACATTATAAGCCAAATATACTATTCCTAGCATCATAGATGATGTCACAACCCTTGGTTCAAATTCACATGAAACATTTAATATTTTTTTCTAATTTTATCATCACTAATTCTAGTATTGAGGGAAATTATTAAACTAATTATTAAAATATTATGAAAACCCTCCTCTCCTCCACTATAAACCCCAACTCACTCCCTATTCTCTTCACTCCTCTGAAGCCTGGTGCCTTGCAAAAAATCAACCCAAATCTCTCTTTAATCTCTTACCCCACATCGAAAGGCCCCTAGTTTGTTCAAAATACTTAAACCTCTCCCCTTAAGGGGTTCTTGAAGGAGGTAGACTCAAGAGGTCATTTAGTTCAAGCAAAGATCCTCGTCAGATTTAAGGTAAGGGATCCTCTCCATTTCACTCTTAATCCAGATTAACCTCTTTGATATTAATTTTTATGTGTAATACCACATGTTGGGGTATGATTTTGAACCTCACCCATGCTAGAATCATGATGTATAAGTGATGAGAAACCCTATTTTTTCCTCATCAAGCCCTCTATGGTACACCTGACACCATGCCAATAATTCGTAACGAATTCTACATGAACCTCCATTGTTCATTCATGATTCCTTATCATTATTTATATAAAAATTGTGATATAATATCAATTTGTGTACATATAATATGGTTTGTTTATTTTTACAAAATACATTTATCATGACCCGTTCATCACTCTCTTTGGGGGATATACATGTTTCTAAATGATTCCCTAATTAGTACTTCCCGATAAGCAAACCTATTTTAAGGGAACATCTAGATTTTTTACCCATTTTCAAGTGCACCATATCCTCTATAATGAGAAACCATTTTTTTATAAAATTAGTATTCTTATAATGAAAACCATCTTGGTTAAATTATAGTTTTTTATAAATAATTATCCTCTTTTCTGGTTTAAAATATCTAAAGTATTTTCCTTAAAACCACACAAAAATGTTTTAATGATAAAATATCTCGAATACATTTCGTACATGTTGTAAAGTCTATTTGATATAAATATCCGTGATATATGCCTATTTTACCTTATGAACGTACTTGTATGTTCTAAGTACTTTATTTTATAAACGCTTTTAGAATACACCCATTGGATATGCTTTATGTCATGATTGTGGTACCCCATTCATTCCATTTGGTGACCCTTATGTTTATGTGTGATTGGTTATGTAGGATTATTTTTTTTGGAAAACATATTCGTTAAAAGTCAGATGACTTCACCCATATAGCGCTCCAATTCATTAGGTAAAGTTATGTATTAGAAGATGCTATGTGAAATGTGATTGGTGTTTAGCCTTGACCCATACTACTATGGGAAATGATATTGGCAATTTTCCTTGACCTATACTACAATGGGAAACATGATTCGTGTTTAGACTTCACCCATAAAACAATGAGAAATTGGATTGGATGATAGCCTTGACTCATTCTAAAGACAGGTTTTATAATTTTTACACATTTATTTGATTACGTTTTTATATGATCCCTTGTTTATATGTTATGATTGCATATGTTCAATACTTTTGATATCATTTTTTCAAGCCTAATAACTCATGTGGTTGTGGTTTATTCTTATGATCATTTCCATTATGGAATTTTTACCTCATCCCTTTGTTCATGTGTTCCCCAGGGTACCCTATGTAGATATAATGGCTGAGAGGAAGTTAGGAGCTTTTATGGAGATGAAATAAATATGCATCTTTTAGTCCCATGTTTTTTGTTTTATGTACCTAGTCTTCTAAAAAACTAGACATAAAAATCCTTGGCTTGTACTCTGATGTATAATTATTCTTAAAATCATGTAATGTTATGTGAAAAAGGATATGGTCACTATATAACGACCTGGAAATCTACAACACTGCTTAACAATGCTAAAGTATTTCATGTGACAATAGACTCCATCATTCAATAAAAACAAAGATCCATTTGACGTTGGAAAATAGGCAAGTTCTATATAAAATAAATTTCTCTCTTTTGGATGTATTGAAAGGGATGATTTTGATAAGTTTATTTATCCTCTCATAGGGGATATAGATTAATGGTGGTAATTAATTAAAAACACTGAAGATGTGGATGAAATAGTATAAATGATTTTTAATTATTTTATAGTACTTTTATTAGAAAAATATTTAACACACAAAGTATGAGAGGATATAAATAGACAATTTTTTAGTTGAAGAAAATACGAATAGTAAAAGGTTTTTAATAAAGTATCTAAATTTAAAAGTGTATTATGTAAAGTTGTAGTCTATGTACTTAATCTAAATAGTAATATTGAATTTTTCTATGATGAGATTAATCCAACACGTCATTGTGAACCAGTCTCCCAGACATTTTTACCATATGTGTATATAAATCATGTGCTATGATGATAGAGAAATAATTCCAAAAGTCATATAACATCAAATGAAAGTAAGAGAATATAAGGATGACTAAGAAAAAATAGATAAGGGTGAAAATAGGATAGAGGATTTTATAACATGTGATGAATGTCAAAGGAAACCCCATGGTAAATTATTAAACTGAAAATAATAAATCTACATGTATGAATAAAATTTACATCAATTTAATGAAATAATGGTTATGGGAGAAACTTTCAAAATATTTTTATTTAATTATAAAGAGAAGGTCACTATGTCAACAAATTCCCAAAATAGAAGAAGAACTCACCATAGAAGAATCCAAGGTGGAATCCCAATATTATGGAATTAGTACATTAAATGTAGAATTTCCTAGTGACATGGTGAAAGGTAAAATTATCATACACTTTTAGATTGAAAATGTTTTATTTGATATTAGATTCACCCACAAATTTATATATGAGAAATTTTATGACGGTGTCATATCACCACCATATTGATTAAATGATGAGTTAGTACTGAAAAATATTAATGGTTGGATGACCACATCTAAAATGTATTTCTCCACTATAAAAAACGCATGGGAATGTATTTTAGGGAAATATGTTATTCTTTCCATAATTGAACTTGGTATAATTATGATAATGGGATTACATTTTCACTATATATAAAAAATTAATTGTTGAGAAAGTAATGTTGTATTCGATATTATAAACTGAATTATGAATTTATATCAATGCAAGGATAAACCTGAATAACCAATAGAAATTACTTCCATAATATGTGTCTTTACGCTGATTCGTTAGTGTTATTTACCCAAATAGTTGGGGATAAACTCTACAAAGAATATTTTTATATTATTCAGGAATATACTTAGGTATTTCTTAATGAAATTCTTAGTATCTCCCAAAAACATGAAGTTTTGTTTTCAATAAAACTAATACATAGTGTTATTCTTATTTAAAAGTCTCTATAAATAATATCCTCAATTGAGTTATAGGTATTGAATAAGAAAGTATGGGAGAATCTATATCTTGTATTTATTCATTCTAGTGCTTAACTATAGGGTTCACCTGATATCTTTTTTGGAAGGAAGATGGGTCAATGATTCTCTTTATTTATTATCGAATACATAAAAATATCACAATTACAAGGAATTATCAAGTTCCCAAATTATAATTATATATAGTGATCAATTAATGAAAGATTTATATGTTTAAAAAATAGAAATTTGATATGTATATCACTATAAAAGGTTCATGGAGGATGTAAGAAATAAAAAATTCTATAGGAGTCATGGTAATTAAGAAGTTAATGTATTATCATTTATATTTACTAATGCTATATATATATTTTTTGAATTAATGAATATATTTTTTCGAGATTATCTTTATCAGTTTAAAGTAGTTTATATAGATTATGTAATTATATATTCAATAAAAATGTAAGATATTGATGGAAATATATGAATTTTGTTCAAGAACTTGAGTAAGGATATGTTTTATTCTAAATTTAGGAAGATTAAATTATTGCTTTAGAAAATTTAATTCTTGGGTTAAATAATCTCAAGTGTGGGTATATCCATGGATCCATAAAAATGAAATATATTGATAAAATCTATAGATCAACCACAGTAAGTTACATCCATATTTTTCTTGGGTTTTATGGAAACTATCAATACTTTGTGAGATATTTCTCATGACTATCTAATTCAATTGCTAATTTTCTATGAATGGGGTTATGTTGTTTTGGAAAGATGACTGTAGAGGGAATTTTAAATAATTATAGATAAGGTTAGTGTTTATATGATTACATTACCCTATAATTGTGATTTGTTTTTGATATATAATGATTTATTAATGAATTGATTAAGATATATCTTCATGAAAAATGACATAATGATAAAATATTCCTCTATAGTTAAAAATACATGATAAAAATTACCCAAATATTGATATGATGTTTAAAGTTGTAAACATTTTCTCTTTAATATATAGATGAATTATATGTATGGTGAAAGACGTGGTAGATATACTAATAATAATAGATTAATTTATATATTTGTATACAAATTGTTGAATATGAATCAGAGAAGATGGTGGGAGTTCATCAAGGAATAAAACTGTTCAATACATTACGACCATAGTAGGGAGAACAATGTAGTGTTACCTCTGAGTCAAAATGACTATACTAGTTTTTAAATGATGACTATTGAATGAGATTAAACATTTTTATATTTTTATAAAATGTATCATGAAATAAAGAGAAAATGGGATATATCATATCATCGTCAAATGAATTTTCAACCATCCATCTATGAGAGTATTAAGAGGGAACATAAGGTCAATGGGAAATCACAGATGATGGAGAGGAATGTTCCTGAGTTTAACCATGATTATGCTTGAATTATAAGGTTTAAAAACCATATATTTTTCCCATAAATACACGAATTGAAGGATTTTTTTGATAGATCTCACTATTACTTATTCCCTATTCATCTTGTAAGAATAAATATGTATAGAAATCTAAAATATTGTTTATAATAAGATAATAGGAAGACTAATATTTAAGAGTATATATAGTGATTCCATGTATGTTAGAAAATTTATGCTAAGAAATATAATTTTAAGGGTTTTTTAGAACCATTACCCATACCATATGGTGAATTGGAAAACCTTAAAATGGATTTCATCATGGGAAACTTTTAAAAATCTAAAGGGAATAATTTTATATGAATTTTACTAAATAAAATAAATAAATGAGTGGATTTTATTTCCAATATAAAATATTCTATCTTCATTAACTCACTTGGTAATATATAAAGTATGATGTGCTATTTCATAAAGTATAACTCTCAATTATGTATGACTTGGATCTAAGTTTTAACATGAAGTTCTATATAAGTCTTCAAAAATATTTGGATATAGAGTTCAATTTCATCATAGATTATCATCCATAGATAATTGGTAATTATAAGGGGAGAAATAAAACTCTAGAACAAATATTAGAAAATTTTCTATGGATTCCAAAGGAGGTTTGGATCCACACCTTCCAATGGTGGAATTTTCATACATCAATATGTTTCAATGATGTATTCAAATAGATCCTTATGATGCCCAATATTAAAGGAAGGTAAAAACATAAATTTTATGGAAGTAATTTAGAGAAATAATTTTATTGGTACATAGTCTAACTGGGGAAATATAAGAAAAAGTAAGATCTATTCAACGATATGTAGAGGATGTTTAGATTCAGTGAAAATGGTTTGTTGGAAATCATTAATGATATATAGAGTTCAAATATGTTGATATGGTATTCATATGAATATATAAATAGAATAATTTAATAAGATATAGAAATAAGAGAATGATAATCCCTAGATATATTGGTCCCTTTTAAATTCTTGATCATGTTAGAATTATAGATTATCACTTGGAACATTCAATGAATATATCTTAAATTCAATATGTGTTCCATGCATATATCTTCAGAAATTAAAAATTATTCCCCAATATGTACTAAAATAATAGTTTATACAACTGGATTAAGATATCACCTATGTGGAAAAACTAATGGAGATTTTGTATTATAGAAATAAATTACTATGAAGCATGAATTCTCACATGGTCAATATTTCATTGAGAAACCATAAATTTGAGTAAGCTACAAAGGAACCCAAAGTTATCATGTGGAAGCACTACAATCAATTTTTGGTATTTATGTGACTAAATATTGATGGTGTAATTCTCATAATAGGGTAGTATTTATCACAATGAGATTTTATGATTTATTTCCCATTAAATAAACTTTAAATGTCTAGTAGCTTGTCTAACACGCAATACTATGCTTTAAGAAATATCTGTTATACATTAAGGTATTACTAAATTAATATGAATATTAAAACAAATAAATTCAATTGAAGGTATGAATATGATTTACCTCATTATGAAAAATATAAATGATTTATATAAATAAATTTAACTAAAATTTTGAAGAGTCATTTTATGCGTCAAAAATAAATGTTTCTTTAAAAAAGTGTTTTTTATGATAAAATTATATATTTAATTTATAAAAATATTAAGAAATATATTGGATAAATTTAATTCTGTTTTTAAATAATCATTTAAAGATTTTCATTTATTTATTTATTTATATATATTGATATTTTTTGAAGAGATTCATTTTTAATTGAATAGTAATAATACTAATTTTTTTAAAAACTATTGTTTGATTTCATGAATTAATATTTTTATATTTTTTCTTTAAAATGGTTTCATATTAATTTTCATCAATTATAAAATTAATAATACAATTATGTAAATTTAAATAAATTTTATTTTGTATTTTTTGTATAAAACATTTTATACATAAGAAAACTTTTTCTTGGAAATTTTCTTTCATAGGGATTTGTTAGATTACTATTAAATTAAATTCTAAAATTGTATATGAATTTAACATTGTAAAATTAATTACATATTTTGAATAAAAATAATTTATATTTTGTAATATTCTTTCAACTTGTTTTTTTGTAATGAATAGTAAAACAATAAAAAATTTATCGCCGCCGATAAGGTTAATACTGGTTCACTAGTGGGTGTTAAACTAAGAGATAAGGGTATATTTATTAATTAAAATTATGTAAATCCTATTATATTTCCAAATTTCAAAATATTTCTTTACCAACTAGAAATATTTCCATTTCAATTCATTAGTCTTGAGTATGACATAATTATATATTAATATTATAAGAAATTGGAAGTGTGTCATCTGCCCCAATTAAGAAAAGACCCCTTTCCCTATATTCTTTACATCACATTGAACAATCTAGATCAAAAAAATCCTACCTAGTTATCATATAAACATCTATATCTCCAATTTTGTGGAGTTGGGGTTTTCAATTGACAATTCTAGGGTTCCCTATAAAATGATCTAAAGGAGGCCAATTCAATCAAAGGTGATCATCCTACTGGACCTATTTCAAGTATTTTCTTCTTATAAATCATCTAAATCATTTTTATTAATAATAAAATAATTTATTACTTATAATAAGTATTCTTAATTTTTATCATTATTTTGTGATACAACTATTCACCCAATTTTCCATCAAATGGGACGTGAAAGTATAACTCCTACGAATGTGTGGACTGTTGTCTCCCCATAACGATGTGATACATTTATCATTTATTATTTAGATAAATTGAATTATAGTAATATTTAAATAATAAGTATGATATATATATATGACATAAAACTGATTTTTTAAATTTTAAATTATCATTTATCTTTATTTCATTCCATTCGTCAGAAAGTGAAAACAATATTCATATTTATGAATAATCTACCATCTTCATGACTAGTGTAATACATTTCTCAATATATAAATTTCATGATTATTAAAAAATATGTATCTAATGAATATATATTTCATTTAAATAATGATTATAATTTTTTAAGAGATCAAACCATGATAAATATAAAGGGACCAAAACTATCAAATCGAGACAAACTTGAAAAATTAGATACTTACTACTCATAAATTACGATTTAAATAAATAATTATTAATAAAAAGTATTGAAAATGTTATAAATAGATATATATGATATTATAATTTTGTATTTGGTTCTGTTATATAATTATTATAAAATTATATTTATTATACATAATGATAAAATCACTCACAATGCAAGTGTGACTTGAGGTATGCGTTTTTTTCAAAATCTTATCCTTATTAGAGATTGCTTATGTTAATGTTTACACTAATGGAATTATATTATATGTCTATATTAATCCTCATATTTTTTATATGATGTTCATTTCTGGTGATTACATATTTCTCTTTAATTTACTTCATTTTATAAACACATGACACTAAATGATTTTTTTTTGGAAAACTGACATTATATTCTATTCGATTAGGAATATTTTTTATTCCATATCCATAACTCCCCTAAAATGTTTTTAGTGTTTTTTACTATCATCCATTATTTTATCGACATCATTTTACCCAAGATTTTATTTCAATGAAATTGTTTCAATGTAATCTTCTTGTCGTTTTTTGAATAAGGTAATTTTCACTGTTTATAGAAAATGTGAAAACAATCGTTGATTTAAAATTATTAATGTGAATGAAATTTTATGTAAATATGAAAAAAAATTTAATTTGAAACCTTATTCACATGTTTTTATGGTTCTATAATAAGTATATAATTTCCCAAATATTTTTTACTTATTTTATTTTTAAATAATTTCTTTCAAAATGAAAAAATTATTTTTCTCAGGAAATATTCTAGTGATATTTTATATGTATTTTCATCTATGAAATCATTGATATATGAATATTTTTATTTAATTAGGATATGATCATATTATATGATTTAATATATTTCTATTAAAATTTTAATTTCAATATGACTAAGTGACTAATGATGTTTCTTATGAAATTCTATAAAATTTTAAAAAAAATTATTATTAAGGCATATTTATTAAATTGTATTATTAATCCTTATAATTAATGCATATGAATTATTAAAGGAGGGATGACTCCAATATATATATATATATATCCTATATTAATTTTAAGGTATCATTATAAAATAAGTTTAGTATTTTAGATATGGACTTACCCATTTATGTAAGATGTCTAAGCACGAGGCCATGATGGTATGCATTGATTTCCAACATTATGAATTACATCAATGTGAATTATATTTTTAATATCCATGAAATTATTCTAATAGTTTTTTCATATGTAGATAAGTTTAAAACTCATGTTACTATTGTCATGGTATTATTTGATCATCATTTATTCCAAAAAAATATTTATGAATTTTTTATTTTATAATTGGTTATGTTGTTCAGATTAACTTAGTGAGTATCTATGATCACCTATTTCATATGTTGGACTTTTACCATAGATCCTGTATATTTTCTACGAATGATATACAATTATATTCTATAGAAAACGTTATTGTTTCAAATAATGTACTATGATGTCTTTAATGTTTTCAAATGTAATATGAAATTTAATATTGCATCTATTTCACCAAGATTACTGAACTTTTCAGTACATTGGGGAGAAATAATTTTCATTTACTACCAATGTCATAATGTTACCACCAACTCTAGGATACTTGGGTTATTATGATTTAAAATATTTATGTGATGATATCCCCATGTATATCCCATTTATTTAATCTAAAATATTAATTATATTTTTTGTAGTACCTATGGTACAATTTTATGAGATGAAAAAAATAATATCATATTTAATACTGCTTGTTTACATGCATCAAAACACACAAAAAACATTTTTTGGATATAGATACAAATATATTTAGTTATCTTATCTTTACCATTTCATTTTCATGACATTGATATTGAATCAATTGACCTATAGGAACACTATTTCCCCCTATATAACTCGGTTTCATTTCCTTCCATTTACAATGTACATATCCTTTGTATAGTATCAAGTACTCTTTGATTATATTGAAACATCCAATATACTTCTTTTACTAATTATCTAAAACTTTCCAACAGAAATGAATAGTTTATTACTATCATAAATATTACCGAGCATGAAATATCTAATAGATACTTCATCGAAGAATTTTCTTTTCTACACATCAATTTAATCTCCTAATATGTCTTATATATGTATTCCTTGAGTTTTAATTACATGTTTTGTTGGACACAATTATCTCTAGAATTTTTCTAGATTCTATTTCCAATACAATGTTAGTTTTTGTAGTTTTACATGTTATAAGAAACCCTTATATCTACCTCATTAGAAATTTTTTTCCTAGAACATAGGATACTACATTAATTAAATATTATGAGAGATAATTTCAATTTATAAATGTCTAATTCTAATACAAATAACTATCTTCCAAATGACATCAACATTTTATACTTTGGAAACTCTAGCACCCCCATTAACATCTTATAGAAACATGGATTAATTTTGTGGAAAATGTATATGCATTAATCTATAAAATGAACAGTAATATATTCATTTCAAATTAACATTATCTGGTGTCATAATCTATTTCCAATTAATGATTATTAAAATCTTCATTTACATACATCATGAATATAATCAATACAAGAAAATATAACATTAGTAAAAATTCCACATTAAATTTCACGAATGAATAAAGATTAATTAAAATATTATTACAATCACCAGATCATAAAATGTCACATCATATAAACATAATTTTTCCAAAATTAAAATTTATATTCTATAAATTTAATTCTGATGTTTTATAAGAATATAAATATACCTATAGATTATTTTTATAATAAATAAAATGATCAAGAAAAAATTACTATGGAAGCCTTGTTACATAGCTCTATAGGTATTTTATCTAAAACATGATAAGTAAGTATATTGAAAATACATAAGGCTTTTAGATCAAAATAGCCTAAACACCAAAAAAGGTATATAAATTAACAAAAAATTTATTTTTTATTAAAATAGAATAATATTTCCAAAATTGTGTATTATTTAGTCTTAAATTTTATAAGGTTAAAAAATTTTCAATGATTCATGTAATAAAATACCATTATTTGATTATAAAACAACATAAACAATATTCATTCCAAAAATAAATAATGATTTGGAATATATAATGAAAACAAGATAGTAAAATTTTAGTTATACATATCAATAGTTTTAATAGAACCAATTAAAATTAACGAAGAAGGTCAAGTTCTTCAAACCATTGAAATTTTAATCATCCATTCTTTTCTACATATATTATTGACATTACATATTGTAATGTATCAAAATTTACATATTCACTGTATTTTGAAAAAAAAATCAAACATATAGTATCTAATGATGAAGTAGTGAAATTGAAGTATAATGTGAAATGATGAATATTAATGATATTTAATAATCTTATTTATTATACATTAATCGATTATTGTTCGGTGATCATCCTCTTTTACGTTATAGGATGTTGTGAAGGATCATTTTTAATAATAATTTTCAATTTAATTTTATAATTGTCATTCAATATTTTCATTATATGAACTAAAAACAGATATTTCTTTATGTTTATTTATCCTTAGAGAATGAGAACAGAAATATATTAAAGTGGTTTCCCCTTAATATTGATTTTATAATACTCTAGAAAACTGGAGTAACAATGTGATGTAGATGTAAGAATAGGACAATATTATTCATTTCATACTTCAATTACACCCCATAAACATGTCAGACATGCTACAACATGGTTTAACCATCCATTCTTAATGTTGTTTTTAAAACTCATTAAACACTGATAATACCATTCTACTGTAAACATACATTGTAACATAGATGTGTCTCTTACAATCTCCATTTTTTCATTTCTCTTCAGGTGGTTCAATAGCTATTTAGGACTTCATCACATACAATTTTGATTTATACTATAGTAATATTACCAATTTTATATTACAAATTTATAAAATAGTGTCAGTTAAGACATGTTCTATGTCAAAAAATTATCATAGAATTTTTTTTTATTACTAACCGTTTTTCTAAAAAACAAAACATTGAAATATTCTTACATTTATCTTTATGACTGACTATTAATGTTATATATCTTTAAAACATATATTTCTCTAATTATTTTATTATATTTGATAATCTCTCAAATAAAATATTTACAATACACATACGGTTGATTATTCTTGTGGAATAGATCCTCAAAAACTATCATCATAGTCCAAGATATAGATACACGAGAACTCAAATAGTTTTATGGTAGGGTTCTGGCTAACCAACCATTGTTACTTGTATTTACACGATCTATTTATTATATTCCCATCTCTAAAAAAGTGTTACATGAAATTTATCATTGTTTAACCTATGATGTTGCAAAAATAAAGTTATAGAAACTTACTTTCTGGAAAAATTATCTATGTTGACCATCCACTTTAATAAGAACACTCCATTAGAAATAATGAACATCAAAAGGAAAAAATAACATCAAATTTATTTTTTTTTAAATTTTAATTAATGGAATTTGTGAAAAAAAATTAATGTTTTATTTGAGTCTTTTTAGTTTTCATGACGAAATAAATCAATTTATGTTTATATCTCATGATATCTATGATTTCACTCAGAACATAGCCATTCTATAAATAGAAAAAACTCATCATACATTTTCATTTTATATTATTATTCTAAATTATTATATTATATTATTATGCATGAATAATATACATAAAAATAATAATAAACTTTGTATCAAAAAATAAATTCCATGTTCATGGGTCCATTTTAATTGTTGGTTCACTATGTTAATAATGGATCAAACTATATCCTAGGGATACTTGCTTAAGTCACATCATCTACATCTCAAGCTATAACACTCATAACATCCAAAGCATCAAACTCCCATTAATAAATTTACCATTTCTCAGCGAAACCGTCATCACAATTCATGCTCATCATTACACATCAATAATACTCGCACATAGGCAACAAGATATCAATTTATGGAAGTATAGATGCGTTATTTTTTGAATGTATGATAATTAATTAGTACATAAAATATTGATATATATGAAAATAATGCATAATTTATATATAAATTATTGTAAATAAAAAAATTTAAATAATGAATTAAATGAATGAATAAAATACTTGAATTAGATGGTCTAAAAGACTTGATTAGTTGATATGAATTAATCTAATGTAAAAGTAATAATTTCATGATGAATTCTTATTGAGTGTATTATTAGTAAAAATAATGAAATTAGAACAATTTTAATTCATAAAATTTATTTTGGAATGTCATATAAAACATTTAATTAATTTCCAAATAATGTTTAAATGGTTTTAGAGATTGTATAGATTTTGGTACCATCCTAGTAATTTTTAAATCCAACAAGAGGGGTTCCAGGACATTATTAATCCTAGATTAGACCCTATTGTTCGGGTATAAATAACTAATCTTATGTCATAGGTAAAGAAAAATCAAGGTATACACAGAGGTTAAGCTAGAAGGGGGAGGGACACCGACATTGAAAGTGTTTGTTTCTCTAAAAAAATATATATATTAATATACTACTCATTCCATTGTTACGTGACATTAAAAGTGGGGAAACGCATTTGAATAGGTGGAAAATTGGATCATATATTGAAACATTCCACCTAAAAAAATTATCATTTATTACTATTACATGGAACTAGATACCCACCCCCACAGGTCCAGTTTGTTTCATTTATTATCTATATGTGATAACCTTTAGATTTATGATTTTTATTATTTTATTATTATAGATTGGATATCCGTACTCCCTCATCATCCTGATATAATGGCCAAAACTAACTAATAAACCCCCTTCTACTAGCACTAACACCATATTCATAACTAAATATAATATATATTTCTATTTCTATTTAATTACTAAGAAAAACATATTTTGATCCATGGATTACTATTTCTTATAAATACTATCACTAATAAATGTGTCTTTAGTTATGTTGTGATTATTACAATTTAGTATACTCATATTAAAGAAAAGAATATTTTTTTTCAGGTTAAGATATCATATTATCCCCATGATAACATTTATTGGTACTAAGAACATAATGAAAGTGTGTGAGGTAGAAAAGTATAAATTTTTTATAGTCATGATTGGCATCATAATGATACTATCAAGGATACAGACCTAGTAACTAATCTAATTATCTCATATAAATTAAATTAATCCTACAAATAAAAATTGAAAGAATACCTCATTTGATTTCAATCGAACACTTGTTCACTCACTCTTGGATATTTTCAATCTATGTAACCAAAGTAAAAACACAATTGATTTTCCCTAAATTATTGAAATGATTATTCATGCATCAGTAATTGATTTCTCAGTTCTATCATATACAATCAAAAAAATAATTTTTCATATCGATAATCTCAATAGCACTGTTCTATTAATCCATGTTAAATAGATTGGATTAGGGTTCTCAGTGAGACTCTTTCTCTCTATAAGAGGAAAATGTGAATGAATATGAGCACTGAGTTTCTTAAGATGATTATTCCTATTAACTTGAGCTTTATCTTGCCTAATATTGGTAGTTTTACACCTAAAAACATATGATTTTGTCCCCAGTAAACGTATCATTCCAAATAACCCATAAAAAAATGTGACATAGTACATGAGTGAAAAATTTCTATAAAAAATAATCTACATGTAACATTAATATAATGTTATATGATAAAACATAATTCATTAATTAAACTTATTTCTCTCCCCTACAAAACATTCTATGTCATGATTAATAAATTTTATTTCAAAAATATTTTTCTATTTATTTACTAAATAACATGTGAATTCCTAGAGTAAATAAATTGAACAATTATATTTATAACCATGAATAACAGAAATGTTACTTAGTTTTTGTGATCATTCAAACCCTATCATAACCAAAACCCTATCACAGGACCCTCCATGTCCAAGAATAAAATTCATTTCTGTTGGAAAATCATTTGAATATTATTTTTATGTTACCCTATAGTCTGTTATCTTGATTATAGTGAGACATATCCACTAAAAATAGTGTTATATAAAAACATATCATAGAACCTAAATAAATATTTTTGCAATCATAGAAAATAAAATATCATATAAACACACTTCATGTAATATAATCATTCTCTCTCAAAAAATCATATAAATCATGATCCACATTTTGTGTCCAAATATTTTATTTATTTATTGGCCTTACATTATAAATATACCATTATCTACCATTCCCATGGATTTAGTAGTGGTACTTCCATATTGATAAACCAAGATAGATACATCTTTATTCAAGTGAAAAATCATTTATTGACAGTTAAATTAATTCCATACTACTAAAGACTCAACCAACATAGGCTAAACCACCAAAAAATAAATTTTATGGATTTTATCCTTATTTAAAGTTTTAAATTAAATAGTATAAAATGGTAATGATGTCAATTCCTAATAGAAAAACACATGCTAAAAAATTCCTGTGGTCGGTCATTTCACCGAAAGTATATTATCGGTGCCGCAAATTGTTATTAACCCACTCTTAAAACAATAGTATAGTGTAAGTGCAGGTTCAATCCACATTGAACTTTGGAAGTGTGTTGGTTTAGTTGAGTTTATAATTAATATAGTGAAATATGCAGAATTTAGAGTGGATTTTCTTGGTTTGGATTTAGTGAAACTGTTTTACATACTTGAAGAAGTTATTGATAATTTAAAGGAAACAACAAGTGATTTTATTGTCTTTTAACAGAATGAAAAGTGTATTGGGTCTGTGGTGGTTATGGAGTTTTTATGAATATTGCATAACTAGTTGTGTTGTTCATGATAATTCACCATTCTGGATTCACTTTTATCATAAGATTTCCTTGGTCCAGTTCCTCTTGTTTGGAATTGAAGAAATTAACTCCTTGGTCCAGTAGACAATGTTTCTCAATTTTTAATTTGGATCAATCCAATTATGAATTGTTGAAACCTTTTCAATGGTCAATAAAGCTTTCACCTCTACTCTTCTTTTATATCGCTAAGAATTCTTCCCATGTTATAGTTCAGAATTCTCAGTAATATTTAACAATGATTTAGGAGGAGTAAGGAGATTTAAGAAGAACGGACACAACTATGTAAATCAATACAACATAATATAATCCTTCATCGCCCACAGCCCCAACATAAGGGGTTTAGTTAGACATGGAAGACATAATTGGAACAACGCAATCGATACCTAATGAATTCATCGTGTAAGTTTCGAGGAGTGGTGTCGGTAGGTGGAATAGTGAAACTACGACACTACGGTGGATTGGGAATGGCACCAGCAGAAATTGTTCTCTCTTACAATGGTTTTTGCACACTCAAATCTGAAGGCCAAGGCTTCTTTTTAAAGAAAAATAATGTACATGACATGTATAGAAAGTGCACGATGTGTACTTCCGTCAACGTGCTTTGGGCTTCTTTTTCTCTATTGGAAGGTGGCCTAACACGTCGTCTTTGACTTTTGAACATGGCTCCACCTCGTAGTTTAGTTTACATGGCTTGTAGCTCCGCCCTACACGGCGTGTAGTGTAAAAATTTGGCCACCAATACCTTCTAGAATAGTAGACACGGCGTGTAAAAATGGAACATGCCATGTGTCCTTCAACGGCCACATGGGTGTGTAGACTTTTCTTGGCAACAAATGCTTCTAGAATGTAGTACACGACATGTAATTCTCCCCCACACGGCGTGTAGCTTCTACCTAGTGACATGGGTGTGTACTCCCTCCTTTGGTCTGTGTCCCTGTTTGGATGTACACTACGTGTATAAAAAGTACACGCCGTGTAGTTTTAGAATTTCCACAAACTTCCCTTGATTAATATATTTTAGGTAGAAAACACCTAAAACAAAATAGAATCACCAAAATCAAAGAATATGTACATAAAATAATAGATATTTTCTGAAAAACTGTTGTTATTTTCAATTATATATATGAAAATGAATACACAAATTGAGTGCATCAAATTCCCACACACTTAGTTGTTTTCTTATCCTTAAGCAAATCTCAACATCTAATTAAAAGAGCCTAAACTTTTAATAGAAATTCATTTAAATAATCAAAAGTATAAATGATAAAGTTACTGAGGAAAATTCTAAAAGGCACAAAAAAAAATCAATTTATAAGATATTAAAATCATGCCTCATATATAACTCAATTAACTACTCTAATCATCTTTGAACACATTTTTCAATCATTCAAAAATAAGCATGCCACTAGATGATCTACCTTACCAATCAATATCACACTCCATGATCAATATGTTTTTATTCAATGTTATTCTCAATCTATGTTATATACACTCTATCCATAGGTCTTCAAGACGCCTTGTTCTCTACTTCAGAAAAAATATAATTTCAATAATCATGAGGGATTTATCAATACGGTTCATATCTCTATGTGGCTAAAGGATGTTAGGTTCAGATGTCTCTATGGCTAAGGGCTGGTAGGTTCAAATGTGAAAAATAAATTTTGAGGCTTGAAAAAGGAAGGATAATTCTTTTAAACAACATTGCATGATATTCAAAGTAAAGTTCAATGACTATGTTTCCTTCTTAAGATCAGTCGAATGTGATTGTAATCACCACCTTTTTTCTTTAGAAGTAGGTTTTTTAAATGAGCACAAGGTTCCCTTCTCTTTGGATTTTATTCTTCTTATTCTTCTTTTTTTGTTTTGTTTTTTTATTTTTTAAGAAGAACTCAAGGGAAACACTTTTGAAAACAAAAAATAATTGTTTGGAACCTATTCCACCCAAAATAGTCAACAGGAACTCCCCCACACTTTATTTTATGGCTGTGCAAAAAAATATTCCATGTATTTCCAACTCCCTCTCTAAATCTCCAAAATGAATAATCATGCAATGTTCAAAAAGATATAGGGTAGGAAGGGAAATAGGCTTGCAACATGGCATCCTATAAAGCATGTTCAAGGATTATATGGGCTTAATGAAGATTAAATGTAGGGTAGGTCTCAAGATAAATGGGTTGAAACAATCTAATGCCTCAACCATTTTAAAGAAATTCAAGAATTCTTCATGTTTCGAAAAGAAAACTTGCAAATTCTGGTAGTGATGCATATCATAAGAATCTCTCAAGAAAGAGGGTATTTAGAAAAGAAATACGAAAAAAGGTTTAGAATACCTCTCAGGAGTGGAAAAATAATAAAGGGATAATCTGGTCATGACATGCAAATAAATGATTAGCCTAATCAATATAATTAATCAAGGATTAAAAGTTGAAATTGAAACTATATAAGCAATCATTTTAAAATAATTACGATTCAAAATAATCATGCAACACATAAAAAGTTCTTACTGATAACTTGAGCATTGATAAATATGATTAACCAAAAATTGCCTTACATTTTCAAATATAAAATCGAATAATGATGTCTCCTAGATTAGTTCAAGGGCACAGACTAAGGTGAAAGAGATAAATGCTCCCCCACACTTAAAACGGAACAGGGTCCACCAAGTGCAATACTAAGGTAAAGGGTGGGAAAGGGTGAAATGATGGGAGAAAAATTAGGGGAAGAAGTGGAAGTATAAAAGTGAAAGAGATTGCCAAGAAAAAATGAAAAAATACTCCCCTCGAAAAATGATGTCGAGAGTCGCTCCATGATACATGTGACTGTCGAAGAAAAAAACTACAAACATGCATAACATCACATCACCGAAAATGAAAAAAAAAGATATATAAGAGAAAAAAATGTCACTATCATGGGGTCGCCTCAAGGGACGGCACATCCCTTAATGAACTGGATGGTAGAGACAGTGCAGGAGTCATAGAAGCGGGATGATCTGATGCGGCACCAGGAAGGGTAGATGGAGAAGTAGGAGCCTCCAGCATGGGATCCGGCGAAGGAAGCTCAGCTGCAGGCCCTGGACTGTCAACAGTGGTGGCGGTAGGTGGAGTAGTAGTAGGGCGCACCGTAGATAGAAGAACAGAATTCATGGCATGCGCAATGAAGGGCGGTGGAGCAACTGCAGAAGGGCCTGGAGCTAAGGCAGAGGTAGGTGGCAGAGGCAACTAAAGACCAAGATGTTGAGAAATATGCCCCAATAGATTCTCTATGCGGTCCTGAAAGCTGTCGAGATGAATCAAATGCCACACAATTGTGTCTTGGCGACCGATGATATGAACTAACTACTACTCCATCTGATCCTGTTGGCTGTCGAAGTGACCCAAGACCTGCTCCATCACGGCTAGGCAGTGGGAAAGGTAAAGATCCACTGAAGGTGCATGGGTAGGTGGGATGGGTGATGGGATAGAAGAAGGAAGGCTAGAAGAAGTGGGGTCAGTAGGAGGTGGGTGAGGTGGAGAACTTAGAGGGGGTGGGGAAGGAGGAGCAGGGTCATCCGCTAGGGTAGGAGGGTCAGTGGGTGGATGGGGGCAAGCCTGGGCAAGGATGTAGGCACCCCCTGCTTCCAGACCATCCCCATGCAAATGCGCATGAGAAAGTCCATCCGCTGGGGTGAACCGAATAGGTCATGAGGCAAAGAGGGCTCGAATACCCCAAGGTGGTGGGCGAGATGGGTAGTGTAAAACCTGCTATTCAGGTTTCCCTGACGGCCGAGAAACATGGAGTGGAAATTGAAGGCGGCTAAATAGGGGAGGTCTCGGTAGTCGCGCCGAATGACAAAGGTAAGTAACTCCATGTCACAGCTGGTCATGACCCCCATATCCTCATGGCGGGGAAAAAGGATGGCGTTCAGCATGGGGGGGTGAAGAGAATGATGGTGTCATCAATAAGAGTTCTCTTATGGGATGTGGGGGAGTACCGGTGGTCACGCCCAACGATCTCCCACCACATAGCGATGAGCTCAGAGCACTCAGGCCTCGAAAGGGTAGAAACATGAGGTGGGGTGATAGGATGGGGGTAAGAGTTGCACCCTCGGCCAAACTCGGTTATGGTGAGGGAGAAAATCCGGCCGCCTGGAAAATATCTTGGAGTGGGGTGTGCCCAAGAATCTCCTCCAAGTCCTCCCCAATACCTAGCTGTTGCGAAGTGATGCTGTCGAGGAATCAGCCGACGAGAGAAGCGTCAGACCCTGTCATATGCTAGATCGGTGACTAGGAATACGGTGAAGGGATAAGGAGCACCTGTAGGTCTCAGCCCAGGTGTAGGTGCAGTAGCAGGGGATGGATCTATGGGTGGAACTACTGAAGTAGAGGGTGACTCAGTGGATGGGGTGCTCGAGGATGGACCAACTGCTGATGAAGATGGCGTAGGTAGTGTGGCAGCTGGTGGAGAAGAAATGGTGGTGCTCGGAACTCGGTGTCAGGAGGTGGAGGTGCATCATAAGTAGGTCTGGCCTCCACTGAGGGAGTGAGTGGCGGCATAATGGCCATAGGAGGGAGCTCGAATTCTGGAGCATCTGGGTTCAGCTGCGTCAATGGTCGGAGTCTGATATGAAGAAAGATGAACCCTCTCTCTTAGTGGAGGATTCTGGCCGCTTCCCTCAAGAAGGATCAGGATATAGCATAATCTGAAAAAGAAATAAAAACCAAACAAAAGAAATTGAAAAGAAATGAAAACAAAAAAAATGATGAAAATGTGAGAAAAAAAATAAAAAAGTACACTGTGTGTACTCCAGAGTACACGGCGTGTAGATGAAAATGTATAGTAGCCCGTGTTCTCTGGATTGACACGCTGAGGGGAAAAATAGACCATGTAAAATTACATGGCGTGTACCGAACATACACTCCATGTTCACTCAAAGTATAGGTTGTCGTGGATTCGACATGACCGTGTTTGTGAAAAGGATAACAATAAGGGACACGCCGTGTACATTCAGGACACAGCCTATCCTTTACCAGAAGAACATAGCCGTGTGGCGGGTGAAACATGGGCCGGCTAAAGGAAATGGTATACAAGGCGTGTACCGAACACACACACCATGTATAGGAACATGGGGTAAGAGGCCATGTTAGGTTCCACACATGGAGGGGCCAAAGGAAATGGTATACATGGCTTGTACCAAACACACACGCCATGTACATGAAAATGGTGTGTGAGGCCGTGTGCAAAGGGGTACTCGGGCACTATGAAAAGGACACTATGTGTACCGAACATACACACCGTGTATAATAAAATTCGATGAATTTTCTGTGTGGGCGTGTACCGAAGTACACGGCGTGTGTTCCACATTTCGTGGCTATGTACTGGCGGAAGCCGAACGGTCAGCCGATCTGAAAAGCACCCTAAACGATTCTAAAAACATGAAATAGTGAGTGTAGAATGGTGTACCTTGACCGAGGTTCTCAATGAAAGAGAAATCAGAGCTTGAAACGCACCAAATCGATAGATCTGAGATATGGGGGTGCGGGTGTCGTTTGGGAGAAGAAACGGGAAGGGGGGAAATGGGGAACCTCATGACATGGGCTCAAGCCGGGTGGCCCGTGGCTTATATAGCCATGGTACCCAACTTGTACGTTTGGACTACACGCCGTGTATTCCCAAATTTTTTTTGTTTAATACATTAAATATACTATATAATAATTAATATTAATTAATTAAAAACAAATGTTCAATATGTATATACATGTATATACAAATTTAAAAGAAAATAAAATTATACACGTAATGTAGTGGGAAAATACACGTCGTGTGTTTAAAAATTGGAAAAAGTGAAGTACAATCTTTGGTCTGGTGGTCAGGGTGAGAATCGAACCGGCGATCGGCTGTTCCGAATGGAAGCCCTAAACAACTGAAATGAAGGTTGTACTACTGGACATATTTATGATATATATATATATTTATTCTATATGGGCTATAAGAATGGGAATAAATAAATGCACAGCGTGTGGTTTTTATTTAGGAAAGGATGGGGATGAAGTGGGGAGATTAGCCCGATTCGAAACCGGGTTTTTATGAACCTGGTGCCGAGACATTACCAATCCTCCAACTTCACCCGCATGTAATTTCTTATTTTAAAAATGTTTTTAATCTACACTGAAAAATTATGGTGCACACGACATATATTTAAATGCATGTCGTGTGGTTTTATTAAAATAACAATTGATGGAAATGGGACGGTTGTCTGGGTTCGAACCCGGGTCTTTTGCAACCAGATTATGATTCTCGCCAACCAGTCCATCCCCATCATGGGTTTTATTATATTTAAACACACACACACACACAGATATATATATATATATATATATATATATATGAAAAAACCACACACATCGTGTAAATAAAAGGAGGAACCCCGTGCCGAAGGTAGGTCGGGAGGATTCGAACTGGGGACGGCTCGAATAAACACCAGTGACTCTACCATCTACACCGGTATAATCCATAGTTATTTATTTGTTATCCTATAGATTTATACTATTAAGATTATAAAGATAGGTACACGCCGTGTAAATAAATGGGATGTGACATATAACCTCTAGGTGGCTTCCGAGGAAGGGCCTTTGTTTTAGGTCATTTGATCGACCTACTTACCTTGATTACCTGATGTTTACCGTGGATAATGATCCCAATAGTGGCCACCGTATCCATCTAGGAGTAGTAGATTCTCTGGCTCTTCGTCAACAGGAATGGATGGAATGTTAAAGTTATCAGAAATATAGGAACATACCAAATCATCCACCAGGCGATCGTCCATGGTAGTTATTGAAGAACAATCCTAATGATCAGATGATGATGCATGCTTGATGGATCTGAGAACATTGTTGGAGACTCTCTCATCTCTGACCCAGAAAATTAGCTCTCCCTAGTGCACATCAATGTGTGCCTTCCCAGTGGCTAGGAAAGGTCTTCCAAATATAATTGGTGCCTCCAGATCATCTCCCATGTCGAGGATGATGAAATATACTAGGAGGAATAATCGTCCCACTTTCACCAGTACATCTTATATTATCCCATTGAAATACTTAATGGATTGATCGGCAAGTTGAAGGGATACTCGGGTTGGCTTCAAATCATGGAGCCCGAGCTTTTGGAAAACTCTAAATGGCATGAGGTTGACACTTGCTCCCTAGTCGCATAGATCTTTTCCAAATTCACAATGTCCAATTGTGTAGGGAATTGTTAATCTACCTGGATCTTGGAGCTTTGGAGGAAAGGAATGTTGAAAAACCACAGAGCACTCCTTTGTTAGTGCAATAACGCCCAAATCCTCCATCTTCCTCTTATTAGAAAGGATTTCCTTCATGAATTTGGCGTATGTAGTCATTTGTGACAGGGCCTCCACAAATAGGATATTGATGTGGAGCTTTCTAAACACCTCCATGAATTTACCAAATTGGTGGTCCAGCTTTGTCTACTTCATTCTTTCTGGGAATGCTATTGTAGGCATAAATTGTTTGACAACTTATTTTCCTTTTCCTAATTGATCCTCTGGTGATGGCTCTTCAGATGAAGAGGGATCTGAAAATGGACCTTCTTTATCAATAGGGGATGGAGGTTCAGTTGACTGGGGGGTTGGTTCCTTATGTGGCAATGCTTTTCTACTACGCAAGGTGATTACATTGGGATCCTCCAGTGGGTTCTTCTCAGTGTTTCCCGATATTGTACCGGGCTGCCTCCCTGAAAGATGGCTTGCAATCTGACCAATTTGATTCTCAAGGATTCGAATGGAAGCCTCCTGGTTCTGGAATTTCGTTTCAGCAGTTGATATACATTTATTCATCAGGTCCTCTAACCTTGATGTGCTCTCTTACTAAGATGGATGGGCAGGTGGTGGAGGTGGTTGCTTCCTTTGTTGATGCATGCGAGGGTTCTGGTACCCTTGCTGCGGATAGGATCCCTGCTGGAACTGCTGTCTCGGAAACTGATTCCGGTACTGAGGCTGATTGTAGTCGGGTGGTCACTGGGGTGAGGGGTTTTGCTGCTGTTGGCCCCAGCCTTGGTCCTTATTATCTCGCCACGCTGGGTTTTGGTACTGTTGATATTGATTCGACCCTCGATTTTGATCAACAAAGCTTACCTCGCTTGTTGAAGGGTCGGATGAATGTTTCGGGCATTCTCCTAGATTTTGGTTGTTACCACAGTCGCTGCATGAACTTGAGATGATCTTTTGAGATTCAATGCGTCGATTTTCTTGGACACTAGATCCAATTGAGCAGCGAGCATGGTGGTAGCGTCAATAAAATGCATATATCTCTTTTGAGTCCCCCACTATGAGTGCCACTAGAAGCTGTTGGAAGAAATATCTTCCAGTAGATCAAAAAGTTCTTTGGGAGACATCCTCATCCCCATACCTCTAGCAACAGCATCTACCACAATCTTGGTATTTATTGTGAGTCCTCTGTAGAAGTTCTGGACTTGCATTTAGAGTGGGAGTCTGTGGTGTGGGAATTTTGTAGCATCTCTTTGAAATGTTCCCAGGACTCTTATAAAGACTCGGAGTCGTGCTGCTGAAAGTTGTGGATATCGTTCCTTAGTGTCACCGTTTTCGATGGTGGGATGTATTTGGACAGGAATGCCTAGCCTAGATCCTCCCTGGAGAGGATAGATCTTCGTGGCAGCCCCTTGTTCTAGTCTTTCGCCTTATCCTGTAGTGAAAAGAAAAATATGCATTGACGGATGGAATCCTTGGACACATAATTGTACCGAAATGTGACACAGACCTCCAAAAAGATGGAGAGATGGACATTCGGGTCCTCAAGGGGTAGGCCACCGAATTGTAAAGTGTTCTGGATCAGCTGCATGATAGCAGACTTGATCTCGAAGTGCTGGGCCTGGACCGGATGACGGACGATGCCCATATCATCTCCATGGACTGAAGGAAGTCTGTACTCCAAACGGGTACAATGCAGAGGTAGATGCTGAGGGGGTGGAGCTTGTATGTACTGCTGCTCCTGAGGGGCCAAATAGGGCCATTGAAAGATTTGTTGCGGTTATTGCAGTTGGACGTACACTAGAAGAAGTTATTGTGGCGGTCATTGGTAATCCCTCAGGAGGAATTCCACGAAGCCTCCAAGAGCCTACTCTGGTAGAACAGTAGTGGGAGGCTGCTGATCCTGGTACTGATGCTCAGCCATAGCATCCACGGCTGGTGCTCCCTCTTCCATGTTCGCCTTGGTAGAGGGTTCCTCTTGGTGTGTTTCCTTCAGTTCATGTTGACGACGAAGTAGGGTCCGTTCGATTTCCCGATAAAGAGGAACAAGTTCTGATGACTCTGCACTTCTAGACCGAGTGGGGCGTCTATTCATGCACCTAAGGTTCCTGCACATCCCCCAAAAAAAATACTAGGCATAAAAGGGAAAATAAAAGAGAAAATTGAAATGGGATTAGAACAAAACAATTTGAGAATTTGTTATTTTTATTTTCATTGGATCAATTATTAACACATCATAAATTGTAGAACTGAAACAAAAAGGCCCCGGCAATGCCACCAAAGTTTGGTGGGTCGTTTCACGGAAAGTATATTATCAGTGCCCCAAATTGTTGTCATCCAACTCTTAAAACTTTAGTATAGTAAAAGTGCGGGGTCGATCTACTGGGAACTTTGGAAGTGTGTTGGTTCAGTTGATTTTATAATTAATATAGTGAAATATGAAAAATTTAGAGTGTATTTTCTTTGTTTGGATCGAGTGATACTGTTTTTCTTACTTTAAGAAGTGATAAATAATTTGAAGAAGACAACAAGTGATTTTAAGGTGTTTTAACAGAATGAAAATTGTATTGGGGCTGTGGTGGTTATGGAGTTTTTATGAAGATTGCTTAAATGGTTGTGTTGTTCATGATAATGCATCATTCTGGATTCCCTTTTATCATAATATTTCCTTGGTCCGGTTCCTCTTATTGGGAATTGAAGAAATTGTCTCCTTGGTCTGGTAGTCAGTGTTTCTCAATTTGTAATTTGGATCAATCCATTTATAAATAATTGAAACCTCATCAATGTTCATGAATGCTTTCACCATTACACTTCTTTTATATCATTGAGAATTCTTCCCTTGGTTTGGATTAGAATATTCAGTAATATTTAACAATAATTTAAGAGGAGTAAGGAGAATTAAGAAGAACTAACACAACTATCTAAATCAATACAACATAATATAATCCTTCATCTCCCACAACCCCAACAAAAGGGGTTTAGTTACACATGTAAGACATAATAGGAACAACGCACTTGATACCTGATGAATTCATCGTGTATGATTTGAGGAGTGGTTTCGGTAGTTTGAATAGTGAAACTACGGCACTAAGGTGGTTTGGGAACAGTGGCAGCAGAACTTCTTCTCTCCTCCAATTGTTTTTTCACACTCAAATCCGAAGGCCATGGCCTATTTTTATAGAAAAATAATGTACATGGCGTGTATAGAAAGTACACACCGTGTATTTATGTCAATGCGCTTTAGGATTCTTTTTCTCCTCTGGAAGGTGGCCTAACACGTCGTCTTCGACTTTTGAACACGGATCCACCTGGTAGTTTAGTGCACACAGCGTGTAGCGCCGCCATACATGGGGTGTAGTGTAAAACTGTTTCCACAAATCCCTTATAGAATAGCAGACATGGCGTGTAAAAATTGAACGTGTCGTGTCTCATTCAATGGCCACATGGGCATGTAGAATTTTCTTGGAAACAACCACTTCTATAATGTAGTACATGGTGTGTAATGCCGCCCCACACAGAATGTAGGTTCTTCCTGGTGACATGGGAATGTACTCCCTCTTTCAGTCTATGTCCCTGTCTGGATGTACATGGCGTGTATAAAAAGTACATTCCGTGTAGTTTTAAATTTTCCACAGACTTCCCTTTATTTATGTATTTCAGCCAAAAAGCTCCTGAATGTAAACAGAATCACCAAAATCAAAGAATATGTTCATGAAACAACATATATTTTCTAAAAACATGTTTTAATTTTCAATTATATATATGAAAATGTATACAAAAATCAGGTGCATCATCAAGAAAATAATAACACTCGAAACATGTTGTTTTCATCTTGTCCAGTCCTTCATCATGATATTCAATACTTGGGATCATAATGTGATAACTTTTCGAGAAGAAATTATCAATAATTTTGATTCCTTGACAAATGATTGTAGTATATCATCTTTGTCCCTTTATTGTGATGTATTTAAATGAATTTTCATATATTTATTATTATATTTATAGATCATTATGTTTATAAATATTCCTACATATTATTATACCATGTTGATAGAAAAATAATCTATAGATACTTCAATTTAAATTTTTAAAAAATGCTTCAACCCAAATTTGGTAATTAAATATCCTGAAAATCTCAATGTATACAAGTTATGAAAATAAATTTTTTTTTTCAAGATGGGTCTAGAGAACCACACTTTAAAATTAAAGGTTAATATTTTTAATCAAAATAAATGTAATCATCTTCATAATTTTATTGGAAAATGCCAAAAACAGTGTTCATTGTGATGATTAATTATGGTGTACACCTCGTAAGAATTATTCATGTTCCCCTCAAGTAATAATACAGTTATTTTTTTTAAATATGAAGTGGTGAATGTCAGTTTATCAGGGAACATAAAGAGTGTTTTATTTTTTAGAGAATAACACCCAAGATGAGTGCTAATATGGATGCTACACCAAGGAAGTAATGATTCTACTTTGGATGAAAAGTAAAAATCATCACCTTTACATGATCTCTTTGAACATAGTCTTTGTATTAATAAATCTATATGAAAAAAGAGAATCAACACATTTTAGAGATAAGATGATATCTTTGTGGTGGGGAAATCCACGATGAAAGAGGTGAAATTATTATGAAGCTTCCAAATAAATGGGACTTAAGGATTCTTGATATTCCATGGATAAAATTCTATAAATCTATAAATTTTCGTAAATAATTAGTAATTATTATTCCCCCCGATTTAGAGAGGTAAAATAAGATAAAATAAGAAATATAAATTTTATGTTCCTTACTAGATAATGGAGAAAAGATAATTCCACATAAGGATAATGGTGATTAAATGATATAGACCATGATCCACATGATTTACCATCTCAAGAAACTCAGAAAAGAATTAATAATTAATATACCTCACAAAGCAAGATGTGAATTATAAACAATTTATTGGTTGAAAATAAAATATCAAAAATATTTCTCTCATTAAATAGATTTTTAGAATTCCATTTAATCCAATATAATTATATTTATTATATGTGAGGAATTAAAAGTGATGCATTGATATGTGGAGAGAATATTTTTTCAGGTTGGGATGACAATATAGATTGTTGATAAATCCATAAGTGAGTTATCTAACATGAGATCCATCATTTCCGGAATGTTTTCTGTGAAGGAAACACATATAGGTTATTTGAAATGTATATTATCCATGATAATATATTGTAATTTTGTATCCCATAATTGGGAGATGATATGATATATATTTTAGATGAGATTACATTATTTGAATATCAATTCTACAATTTTCATATATAATCTGATATTTTACGTATGATAATAACTTTTCTCATCCTTATATTATTTGATTATAATTTTAATGGAGGAAATTAATTAATCTGGTTTTCAAGGAAAGTAACAGAAATGGGGAGATTCATTCTTGTGGTTGAAATTTTTTTTGAGGTGTTTTTTATCCTTGAAAGAGATTTTAGAAGTTTTTGTCACATATTGACATGTGTTTGAACATCATTGATGTATTTATTAATAAAAATTATTTTTTGAACTCAGTTATCTCTCAAACACTATGATTTGATTAATTTTTGGTATGTTGTTCAAGAATAGTGGGATACCATAGTTTTGGATGGTATTTTGTATTCATTATCAATAAATGGTTGAATGAAATATAATTTCCTCTTAACATATATTTATTTTATGGGTATTTAAATCATATCCAATGTGGGGATATTTAATATCCCAATGGGTTGTGTGGATTAATTTTTTTATTAAATAAAAAAAATTATGTGTTGGGTGATAAACATTGAAGATTTTGGAGAGGTGGAATCCTGAAGAGAATGGTCTGAGGAAGATGATGTAAAACCTTTAAATATCATTTATATAATTATTTTGGAAATAAAAATTAATGTATTCAATAGAATGTGATAATGGATTATGAATTTACATTGAACTACATAATCAAGATGTGTTTAAAAGGATAACTAATATTAAACAAGATCAAATAAGGAAAAAATATTGAGGTACCATCCCAGTTTATTTATATTAAGAAACATGCAGTATGTAAAATAAATCAATTATTAAAGATATAAATTGAATGTGGATTTACATAGGATAGTGATACATTTTTTGTTAATCAAATAATGCACTATTATTGAGAATATTTTTTTTAGAATCTATGATGTAGAGTTGATTTAGTGTATGATTAATTAATGTACATAAATTTATTTTACACATGCTACAATTCAATTTGAATTATTTTATACATATTTTGTAACATTATATTGGATAAATAAAAATTAATAATTTTAAGATGATTTATACATGATAAAATATATATGAAAGATTTCTGAGTTTACTTCAAAATTAAGAGATGGTTCGATTTCATATATGGGATTAATTTTGAAATTTACCATTTTATATATAAATACTAGTTAAATTTTTAGTTGTGTATTAGTAATATGGACATTTCTATACATAAATAAGATTAAATGAGGTGAAAATGAGTTATATTAGATTATACATGGTCTTTTTCAGATTAGATCTATAAGTAGTATAGCTACATAAGAATTGTTATAGAATATTTATGGCCATGAAAAAATATCTAGATGGTTTCGAGATACTCATGATTAAAACTCTAGAAGATAAAGAGTTTTGTGGTATTATCACTAAATGATTCCTATTTACATTGGAATAATCCTAGAAAAAAAGATGATATTATATAGTTCAAAAATTGGTGTATTATTAGATTAATTAAAATTTAATAGAAGAAATACTCTAAATGATAAATAGTCTTTGATGATTTATATGAATATTTTATGGAAATTAAAGATAAAATACTAAATATAAAACAAATATATGGGATATTAATGTGATATTGTAAAGGATAAATCCGATTAATCCTGACCTATGTGACATTATCATGATAGTTGCAAAAAAATTGATAGATTAAACAACTTGGAAATTATAATAAATTTTTAAATTTATAGGGACTATGTGCGAGGAATTGTTTTTGGGAATTTAAATGGAAAATATAGTAAAAATATAAAAAATTAATATTTAATGGTACTGAGAAATTATTCAATGAAAAAATTATCCTAAATGTATATCATGATTTATATATATCCTATAGAATTCCTATGTTAACAATGAAATTGATTATCACATAGAAATTCTATATATTGATGAATAAAGTCTTATATATAATTAGTTTAATTTATGGAAAGTGATGTCACATGGAGAAATCCAAGTTGTAGATTGTGGATGAGTGTGATATTCATAATGGATTCACACTATAGAATGTATAAGCCATTAAAATATTGTAAAACCTATATATGAATAGTGGTTAGTTCAAACTATGATTATTAATCTTAGTCAATAGTTATATTACTTCGTTGAACATTCGTATCACCGTATAAATTATGTAATCCATGTCATAATTATAAATATTATATCCCCATAAATATATACATCTGGATGTGATTATAGAAACATAATATTTAGATTTTATTATTTGATACAAATATACATGATGAAATTTTGTACACAAAAGATTACAACATCAAAATGAAATATTGATCCCCTTACATACACAAGACATCTAAGTTTTAGAGTCTTAAATTTTTTGGAAAAACACATTAAATATTAAAACCCATGTATTTACACCTAGAATTCATTTTTTGACCTAATACCAAATTTTTTGTATTCCTTGATAAGTCTTCATCATCTCCCATTAAATTATCCACAAATGAAACTCTTCTGAAAATAACAGAAATTATATTTTTCTTCACAAACTAATGAGATATAAATATTACAAGGGTGAGATCAAAGTCACATTAGATGTTATCAAAAGATAGTACAATTGAATATAATCTGTGATCATATGCTTCTTGAAAAATAATAAAAATGAATTTTTATAAAAGAAGATAATTCATAAACATAAATACCTATATATAAAATGTCATTCATGTAATAATATTTAATATAATACAATATTCATATGAGTCAATAATTTGAATCAATGTGAATTCAATATTTGATCAAAGGAACCATTAGAACTCCTATAAATCATGGATAAAATTTGCGTTTGTCTTGGGAAATTATCTATATACCTCATGTTTACTCATGTATACACCATGTTGGAAAATAATTTAATAGTTATTCCCTAAAAGTTTAATGAAACAAATTATCTCCAATATACTAGGAGTAAAAAATATCCAGTTCATTCTCTCATCCTAACCCAACACATCAGAATGATATATCAAAACCACCCGCAATTATGAGCTATAATGAGAAAAATAATCATCATCTTCAAAATCCAAGAACAGAAACATGAATTGAATATATATATTCTGACATTCATCATAAAACATATAGAAATAAAAACTTATCACTTCATATCCTAACTAACACATTTAAAAGAAATATATTTCATTACAATTTTTATTAAAATAGCATAATAATATTTCCTTTGAAAATAATTTGATGGTATCGTTGGAGAATATTCAAAATTAAGAATTTAAATAATAAATAATATGTCTAAATATATGGAAAAAAATTTATAAATAGATTAGAAATATAATTTTGAAAAAAAGTAATATCTTTTTTTTTGTAACACCTTAAAAACTAAAAAATAGTATATTAATGGGAAATTTTTTTATTAGAAAATGTATGTAATAATTTAAAGGAATATTATAATTAATAATGATAGTGAAGGTGGAAAATCTATTCATTCCATAAAAATTAAAAAAAGCCTTTTCTAAGTTTAGTATTGAGATACAAAAGTGACCATGCGGTCAACCATAAAAGCATTCCATTTAAAAAAAATTATAACAAAAGGGAAAATAGTTTAAATTTATTTTAATTATTGATTTTAGTATAAACAAGAACACATTTAATTCTCTTTAATTAATATGGATAGAGAGGGAATTTTTTTAAATGTCTTCAATCCAAATAAAGAAATGTTTTTAATGAATCAATTTTATGGCGTCTAAAAAAATTGAAATAAATTAAATACGGAGGGAAAAAATATACTATGTAAAAATATTTTTATGATATTATATTTAATATTTGAAATATATACACTGATTAAATAAATATAGTTTCATCGATTAAAAAAATGTCTTAGAAATGATGTTTGGGATGAGAGAACATTATAAATTTGGTAATTCTTGAACAAAAAAAAAATTAAATTAATGAACATAATATGATTATATTATCCAATTTTATCCCTTGATTAATATTTAAAACCCATTAATAGGACAATAAGTGAAATATTTAAAATAAAACATGGTCATATCTTGAAACATGTCCTTATAAATTGAAATTGAGGCCCATAAACTCTTAAAAAGATTATAAAAATTGATGTAGGAATAATTTAGTGAAGTTATCATGTGAAAAAATATAGATCCACATATAATAAATAGAACTAAAAAATCAACCAATCAGAGTTCATAAAACAGATAATCTTGGAAAAAAATTCAATAAACAAGTGATACAACCCAATGAAAGAAAAACGATTTAAAATTCCCTTTAACTTGAGTAATTTCATGATTTTTTATCATCTAACTCACTACAAGAAAAATTATATTAACTATATACATTATTTAGAACATATTTCATATTTATTCACTTATTATAATCCCTTGTTTTAGGTTTCATTAATATGCTGAATTTTTATAGTTCATATTAGTTCTTTTTAGCACCGTTCAATTAATAAATTTTTTTATGTTCAAAATGATCAAAGGTATTAATTTAATGGTTTCAAAATATTTATAATTTTAAATATATTTTTGGTTTATATTATTATAAAATTAAGAATGTTTAATATGTTGTTGAATTTTTACCATCCTGAAAACCTTCTTTAATAAGACTATATTTTTGGTTAAAAATAACCATGTTTGTTTTCATTTACCTTATTTTTTGTAGTATATAATTTACTATTATTGAATCATAATGGTAAGTGTTTTTAAATATTATTGTTATATTAAATTATAAAATCAATTTTTATGACTATTAAAGGGAGACTTAAAATCATGAAATAGTCACAGATCACGTAAATTGCATAAAACCACTATGGTGAATGACAATTTTAAAAATTTCATGAAATAATGGTAAACATTATAACTATGTATGCTTTAAAATATAATGTTTACAATGCATATAAAACTTATTTTCGAAAATTTTGAGTAATTAATTTCTTTGTTAAAAATTTAGAGGTTGATTTAAAATGAAAATACTATCTTTGAGAACCCCACATTTGAATATAATGATTACATATAGATAAGAATTTATTAAGAGGAAATAGGGTATCCACAATCAGAAATTGATAAAATAGATTCCAGAACCATATTAATTGAGTCTTGGTCGATAAATATGTGATGTTTTAATATCATGTCAATACCTAAGTTTCATAATTAACAATGGTGAATGAGGCTTGGAAACTATTACACTACTACAAATCGAGGTGTTAATATCACTAGTTAGTGGTTTTTATCAGAACATGAAATGGAATGATACTGCGAGCGAAGTAAAAAGTGGGTTTTTTAAATAGTTTTAATAAATTGTTTTTAAAGGAACCTTTTAAAAGAGTTAAAAAACTCAATAAAAATGGATATCTTTAACATTGCTAAAAAATACTGTTAATTTTTTTTGAAAAGAATTAATTTTTCATCCACCCTTGACACCCAACATTAAATTTTCTTACAACAACCTTAGTCATCACTTTCCACTACCCATACACCATTAGAAACACCACCACATTCATCAGTACTAGAAGGATACCCTAAATTTTTATTCCTACATGGATTTGATTCTTGGGCCTATCTTATGGGATTGAAGCTCTTTACCACTATTTCATGCGTGTTTTGTTATATATTTAACTATTTTTTTCTTTATATGTATATATTTTTAAAATAGTGATATATATATGAAATGATTTCTATTTAAATATATTATATATTACTATTAATGTATATATATTATAATATATATAATCATAAAAACTTTTATATAAATATGTATACTAATACCCACAAATATGTATATATAAAATATAAATATCCATATTATTGTATTTTTATAAGGTAAAAAAGTGACAATTAATTTATTTAAATAAAATTAATAATAAAAATCTATTTTTTACATTTAAAAATATATTTTTACCTTAATATGATGATATATGTATTTATAAATGTTTTATATTATATGTAAATATAACAAAAAACGCATATATTTATTTATATATAAAAATAAATTATGAAAAATGATAAAATTTAAAAACCATAACATCAATATGAATTTAATACCTATGAATGAATTCATTCCCTATTGAAAATGGGAAATTATTACCTCTAAAATGAGGCTGATATTCCATCAAAAGATAAAAAATTGGGGTACCCTGACAAAAAAATCATTTTTGGAGTCCTTTGGGCCTATTTTGACCTGAAAATTTATCTAGGAACCCCAACTCAAAATAGAATATATATCATTGAATGTTTCGATTTTATATGTGGTGGATCCCAAATAGACTCTCAGATCAAAAGTTATGACTGTTTGAAATTTGAGTTACGTTTTTAATTTATTTTAGATCATTTTAAGTTGTTGAATTTTTATTATTTTCAAATTGATATAAAATGACTATTAATGAATAATATATTGTAATTTATTAATTATAAATATTTTTTAAATTATTTAATAATCTCTTTTCACTAAATAAATTATATATTAAGTGTACATTTTTCTTTATCGTTATCAAGTGCAAATTTAAAAAATATATACTATATTTATATCAATGAAAATATATTTATATATTTATATATTTATATAATTTTTTAATGGAATATAATTTTTGGAAATACAAACCTTATCAGTGCTGGTAAAAAATAACTGAGAATGGTGGGTCTTTATCATCACCTCTAAAAAGCGGTAAAAATGACCCCCCTTATCAGTGTTTTTTTACAAGTTCTCATGAAGCCTCACATATAACAGTGCTTTTTTACTAGTGATGATAAAGGTAGGGCCTTTATTAGTTATTCATTACAAGAAGTTAATGGGGGTTATCAACACATTTTCTAGAACTGATAAAATGGATCCTTAATAGTGATTTTAACAAGTGTTGTTAAATCCCTAGCACTTGATAATCCTAGTAATGTATTATTATTACCTCGATCATTAAAACACCATCCTTATATAAACCTTAATTCCTTTTGAGAAAGTATATTTGATAACTAATAAGAAATATATATGTGTTATTTTATTTTTTATGAGGTATTTGGGTATAGGTTTGATAAAAAAACTCATATGTGTTTAAGTATATGTTATATTAAGGCCATTTTATAGGCAAAAATCAATGGTGTTTCCACAGAAATTATGTATTCCATGGTTTAAATTGTAACTTAAAAAATTAAAATATGAAAACACAAGAACGATGCATGATTGGATAAAAAAATTTCCATCAACATGAAAAATATGATATTGATGTATTTCTAGTGATTTAAAAAAATTAAATATCAAATGTCATTTAATGTCATTTTCATGACTATTCTCAAACTTTAACTTTAAGCACATCATGATAAAAATGTATTTAGAATATTAATACTTTAACCTTAACTAATAAATTTTATTTATAAATTAAATTCATTTATCACAATATGTTATTGAAAACAAATTACTTTTATTTTTTTCAATATCTTTTACTGGATTTTTCTTCTATTGAACAAGTGTTGTGACGACATAACATGACAATTATTGGAAATCATGTCATCACTAAAAATGGAAAATAAATTACTATAACAAATAGTGTTTACTAATATTCAATATATCAAATTTCAATCATTCATAAATTCTTTTTTTTTCTATATCAAAACATATTAGACAGATTTGATGAAAGCGAGTGATATTTTTCATCTGTTCTTTAAATAAAATAATTTAATGGTCATAATCAAGGATATATGAAATAAAATTTCTATGTGTTTTCTAAAATAATGATTATAATAGATCTAAAATACTCTATTATGATTAAGAAAATTTTATAGTGTGACATTGAAGGCATACACTTTCAGTTTACCCCTTTTAACACATTTTACCCTTAGTTGAGTAGATAACTTATTACCCAGGAAAATGTTTTTTATGAAATAAAATAAATGGGTATATTATTAATAAATTATTATATGATAATTTATAATATTTATTGAATTTTATATAATTTAATTAACATATATGGAGAATATTATTTTTAATACATGTTTTCAAAACCTGCAAAAAAATATTTTTTTGTAAAAATCATATTTTATGCGCAACAATTTGTTTACCCATAATTTTTACATTTTATTGGGTATAATTAATTAAAATACAATATAATTAATAAATATATTAAAAATAAACACATATCATAAAAACAAAATTTATTTATCAAACAATACTACTAAATAAAAATATCTAAAAATTGTTTTAATTTTAATAAAATATAGCTTATGTCCCTAATATTTAAACATGTATTTCCAGATTTGATGTAATTTTTAATAGTGATTTATTTTATTGATTAAATATAAATTTACTCATGATTTTTTTATTATATTCTAATTCAATCCTATTCATTATGATATCACAAAAGAAACTATACTTGTAAAAATGTTATTTTCACTATTTATAAAAAAATTATCCATTTCATAAAAATCCAAAAAAAATATCTAAATATACATTTTACAATATGTATTAAAAAATTAATTACATTTCATTAAATTAGAATTCATTAATCTGTGACATTTTTATTTAAATAAAATTAAATAATAGAATGAAAGAAAAACTACTTCCATAAAATACCAAACATTTAATTTTAATTTTTTATAATTTTTATTTCATATATTTTAGCAACTGAATAATATTAAATATATTATATAATAAATTTTTAAAATTATATATCTTCGTAATATATTTTTAAAAGTTATTAAATTATTAAATTACAGAATAATTTTTAAAATTATCTCCAAAAAAATCATTTTTGCATTAATAATTTATCCTTCAAATATAATCTTGATTAATTGATTTTTATATTTTTATTTACTAATGATTTTATTACTCTAATAATTTTATTTATAATAGTCATTAAATATTTTATGTATCATTATATTTTGGTGGTGTTTTTATTTTAAACTATCAAATACTATATTATTTTATGAAAACTCATATTGAAATCTCAGAGTGTCATATCACCCCAAAAATAAATTACATCCTAGTAATTTCATATCCAGTTTAGGGAGAATGTTTTTAGAAATGAAAAGTTTTATAATACATTTTAAAAACACTATTAAACTTTTTAATCTGGTCATTAAACCCCATATTTTTTAAAATATTCTGCAATAATGCAATATTGAACATGACATAATGGTTATCCAAAGAAAATATGGACTTGAAAATAAAAAATATGATTAAGAAAGGTAAAATTTTATTCAAACTTTAAAATTTATTTGTTTAAAACCTACATCATAGAAAGGAAAAATAAAACATCAATTTAAAAAGAATAACAGGGAAACATAAATGTAATGTAAAATAACAAATAATCAATTTCCCAAATAAGTGGAGAAACAAAAGGAATTATGAATGTGGACATGGAAGAGAAATAATTAATAAATAGGGTGTTAATTATTATAAAAAAATATAGATTTAAGAAGATTATGCTCATCATAGAAGAAGTAGTGAATTAATATTTCATGGTCCACTTAAGAGAGAAGGGACCATAAGTTAATAAAAAAATGATTGTAAAAGTACAAAAATTTAAAATCAGGATCTATTTTATTGTATTTGATTGATTATTTTGCCATAAATATAAATAAAATTACAATATATATTTACATTCTTACATCAAATTCATAAACAAAATTTCTTCATTTAATTGGGCGTTTCAAAAAGTTCCCACCACCATTTCACCCCATATTCTAAATAAAGAACCTCTAAGATGAATCTTTATTATTCCTATACCATGAAAATAAATTTCCAATATAGTGTGAGATTCAAAATATGAAAACAATGTCCCTCAATTATTTACTAAAAAAATTGGTAGCACAAGGTAAACTAACACCCAAAAATAATAAACCATCATATAAATAAATAATACAATATTCTCCACTATCACATATATAATATTCAATGTTTAACATAAATCAATCTAAATATAACTAACCCTATATCCCAATGATCCATAATTTAGTTAACATTGATGAACAAATTAACCTCATACGTAATCTCAAAACTTTCAACATATATATAAAAAAATTTATGATAATTCTTCACAAAAATCCTTCACAAAAAATACATGTTAAAATAAATTGTTACATAAAAATAAATGATTTATAAAAACCCAATAAATCAACTCCTAAAAAAATATTAATCATATTAAAAAACTTTAAATTATAACATAAAAAGTAAATATATTCCTATAATATTATCATTGAACTTATACACATGAACCCTTTATGATATCCATTCCACTAAAATTATACACAAACAACAAAATTTAATACTCTAAACTTATCTAAACCCTTTATCTAATTCAGAATATAATTCCATGAACCCACAAACACACATACATTGATAAATACATACTTTTTAAATGTTTTTCCTTAATTCCAATAAGCGTGACTGAATTTTAACCATCCATAATTAAAAAATTTAAATGGAAATATTGAGTCACTTACATAAAAAATACATTTTTGCTTTATATATTTATAGAGTTAGGAACAAATAAATTACATAGATAAACCCATGTCTTTCCATTCATAATTTATTGTTTCATAATAATTTGATATAATTTTCCCATAATAATCATTTTCAGACATCTTGTAAATTCCCCACACGTGAAACTATTCTAGACATAATTTATTTTACATCATTCTATTAGATTTAGTGTCTTATGAACAATTGTTTTAACATTTATTACAATTACATTTTGTGTATTTAATATCAATAAAACTTCTTTTTACATATTGGTCATTATTCTGCATGACTCTAATGAAATAATGTCCTAGAGTATTAATCTCATTAATAATATCATATTTAGTCCCACCTATTATGAGAACCCTGATATGTTATGATGGTATTCTTCAATAATGCCATGTGTTTAGATAAGATACTATGATGGGACACAAATTAACTATGTTTTCATGCATGAGTACTCATAATAATATGTGGCATATTTTCATTATGTTTGTCCTTGGTAATCTATGATATAGAATATTATGATAACAAACCCAAAAGTAGGAATTTCTCATGTGTTTATTTTATTGTGTATTCCAATATCTAAGTGTGTGTGATGGTCCATATACATTAATATTTGTGTTAATTAATGTTAAAAATCCCATACATAGATGAATTTCATTAACCATAATCATAAAAGTTCATAGAAAAGTTGGATACATTGGGTTCATCATGAGTGATATGTCATTAATGAATAAAACGGGAAAGGATTTGTATCATCCATATTTAAGGAAACTGATATCTAGGACCTTTAATAATAATATAACCATCACCCTAAATTCTTTGTTCATGGTGTAACGATATCTTTATTTCTGATAAACAAAGAAAAAAATATCTAGAAAATAGTATGGTGATAGAGAGTTGCAACCTACTAGATGAGATATTAAGACAAAGAGACTATACTACACAGTGACCATTTATATGTGGTTTATGTCAATGTGTCATTATTTCTCTTTGATTCCTTGACCATTTTTATGATAGTAATCTTAGAAATTTAGAAACCCTACCAAATTCCAATGAGAAAGAATTCAAGAGTGTCACACACTATGTGTTTCTTGTGATCTATATTTAATTTGATTTGAATTTAATTATTTGAATAAATATCACTCTAAATACAGAGGAGTTTATTTATTCATGTTTTATTAACCACCAATATTCACATTGAAATTATTAATTACATTTTTACCAATCAATAATTTTTTTTGATTTGGGGAATATATATTAAATATTTATTAATTAGATTGTGATTAAAATATTTATTTCATATATATATTTTTATTAATACATAATAAATTAATAGACTGTGAATATAATATATAATTATGAATTGAAAATTTATTAATTTGTTAAAATAAATTATTTATGAGTTCTTATATATAATGATTGATTATAGTGAAAAATATTTATTAACAATACTATTACATAACATTTGTTTTTATTCATGTTGTCACACTCCAAATAATAATTATAATGATATCATTATTATGTTGAATGAGGTTTATTAATCGGTTTAAATGTCATTTAATGGTCATGGGGACCCTAACCTAGGCAGACGATCTTCTCCTATTAGTGAATTTAAACGAAAGAGTGTTGGTCCTTCCTCACTCAGTGAGGGTGGGATCTCTGACTTCCAATAGAAGAGCAGTGACATCGTTTTATCCCTACTCAATCCCTAATTTCCTTAATCATATTATGAAATCTTTATTATTCCATAACGTTTTAGATCCCATTAATGGACACCATAAACTATAGATTTCTACATTAGAGATAATGAAAAACTTTAAGCATGTGAATATCACCATGGTTTCTTGGTTTAAAGAGAGGTGAACTTCATTTTATTCATTTGATTGGTTCTTCTTTGGTTCATGGGATATTCAAGAGTAGAAGTCAATGGGTTTTCTTGACAACCAGTATTTAATTTTTTATTTTCAATGGATGAGGACTCATTAGAGCCTGGTCAAGTTCCCTCATAGCTTCAATGGGTTTCAAATTTTATTTGTTCATTGGTATTTCGAGTTTCATGTGAAACATGACCCCTTCCTCTGCAGTTTGTCTATGTTTCGCTAATTTTACATTATCATTTCAAAACCCTTTTGTTTTCATAATCCTTGTCAATCTCATCAGTATATTTTTATGTATGGATAGTCATACTGAGTCAGTATTTCACCCTGTCAATCTATGTATTTTTATGGAAATTAATGTGTCTAGATCACCTTTTGAATATGTATGGATTACAATATGTGTGGAATACACGTGAAAATAGTGTGTTATATATGAATATTTGTTGGATTTCTATTCTTCCTATAAGTGGTTGAAAAACTCTATGGGTGTTTTTTGATGGGGGTATTCAACACTGCTGGGTAGGGGAAATGGAAACAAATTCTATTCTGTATGCAAGTGCATGGGTCACTTAATAGAGGTTTGTTGTTGGGGAGATCAGTTTACTATATGGATGGAGGATAATGAATGTGTTAAGATTCAATATGTATGTAAAGAGGCTAGCTTGGAACAGATGGCAATGGGTTCTGAGGGTAGAGGTTGGGGACCTCATCCAGTGTGGCCGGTGGAAGAGCAATGACCCAACAGTGTTCCAGTGGACTACATTGTGAATGTTGAGGATGTTTCTAGCACTAATTTGGTAAATAAGGTTATGATACCTCAGTTTAACCTAAAGGTGTCTGACATGTTTAGTGGGTTACTCCAAAACCTTCTTGGTCCTTCCAATTGTAGTGTGAGGAAGGGTGATGGATTTGTCAAGCATGAGGCATCTCGAGTGGAAAACCAGATAAATGGGATTAAATAGGTTATTGAGAATATTTTGGGAAGTGAAGAGTTTTTTTGGTTTCTTCTTTCATAGAGGTGTTATGGTTGGGTAGTGGTGATTTACGTAAGGGGAGGTATACATCTACTATGGATGCAGCTGATCCGATCAGAGTTGGGAGAATAGGGGGTTCGAATTCAATTATCTGAACCTCGTTCCACATGAGTGACAGGTCTGAAGGCCTTACAGAGGTAGGATTGAGATTTGTTCAAACTAACTCGGTTTATTTAGATGGGGTCTAGGTTATGGAACCCAATATAATTGAACCTTATCACTTAGTAGATGGATCTTAAAGACCTAGTATTAATATATGTTTTAGGAGGAATAAAGGGATGAAGTATTACTCCTCTTTACCACCTCCTTTGGAGAATTTCTCTAAAAAAAGATAATGGAAAAGAATATAGCCATTGAGACTCCGATCCATCCGAGACCAGGGGAGCAGGGTGATCAACCGTTGGATTTTATTATATGTTCTGGAGAAGTGATTGAGCATGTCTTGTTTCATAATAAAATTGATGAGGAGGAAACTAAAAATATAGGGAGGTCTCTAATGGTGACTCTCAATGAGGATAAATACTCATGGATTGACAAACATGACTATATTCTAATATGGGATTTGATAAATGGATGATTATCATTGAGGAGTAAATAGAGTACTCGGACCAGCTGTCTTCTGAGTTTGAAAAGAGAATGATGGAGGTACTTGTCACTCAGGTTTCATATATATATATTGGATATTGTTTATAAAAATGGATTCTGGTAATCTCAAGTTACTCTTCAATGAAACTGTTTAATTTGGGGTTACTGCTTTGTTAGATTTATATTAATTCTAGTAATATTAGTGTCTACTCTTGGATCATCTCTCTGTTTGGTTTTGATGTGATGTTTTGTGCTATGCAATCAACACTTTACTTGGATTTATTTCATATGGGGATAAGAGCATGGAGTCTTCCGAAATTACATTCATTTGTATTTATAAGATTTAAAGGGTATGTCTATGCCAGTGGTTCCATGCCCATGCACTTCTGTACGGGATAGCTAGCTGAATGATCATTCATTAATGAAGGATTTTCATTATGGTGTAGCTGTTGGGGAGGGGTAAATCTTGTTTTTGGTTATGGGTTATTCTCTTTTATGGTTATTAGGTGTTTGTAATGTTTTATCACTTGGTTTCTCTGTTTTCCCTCAAAAGTGTTTTGATAATAAAAATGTCAATTTTCAGTCATTAAATGGACATCATATAATTAAAAAATATTTTAGCCAAATCCCTAAAAAAATAAATAAAATTTGTTTCTACTAATATTACATCCAAAAACTAAAAATAGATAATTGTTTTGTACAACAAATTCTCTCTCAAATCTTCCTTTTCTCTCATTATCAACAGTGAGAAACACAAGATCTATTTATTTAAGACAAAAGAAAGAGTGATCAAGATCTAACTATCCATGTCATTATATTCATCGAGGTATCAATCGAAGAACAATTGGTGTTGTTTGAGGAATATTGAAACATATTTGGATCATCTCTAGTGCGATTCTATCTTTGGATCCTCATAGAACAGAAAAGGTAATCTGAAATTGTTTTTTTGATAAACATTTATAAATAAATCCCTAATCCTATTTATATATTTCTTTAGATACTAAACAAACTAAATATAAATTAGACATGCATGATCATCGCTCATGGTTTTCTGAAATTATTGTTAAATTAAATATTTATATATCTCCCACCAATGAACACTTTTTCTATTCATATAACCATTACATTCTTCAAAACCCAGTGAAATAGATGCATAATAAGGTAGATCTCAAATTCTCAGGTAGGGTAAACATAAGCATTATCAATTTAATATCATCAATAGGTATAATATTTGAATAAATGTTTGAGAATATAATAAAATTTCATGAGCATAAAAAATAGTGTAAATACAGATCAAAACCCTGATCATAAATATATATTTTCTGAATAAATCATTAATATATGAAAATACTCAGATGAGTCAACAACCATGAACCATTTTAAATAAATATTTTTACAATGAAACCTCAATTAATCATATAAATCATAGAAAAAAATGTATTATCCTAATACATTATCTTTATTCCTTATATTTACTCATGTTTAGCCTATATTGGAATAAATTATAATAGCTATTTCCAATATGAGTAACCTAACTTATTTTCTCTAATATCTTATGAGTAACTAATGTCTATTTTACTTTTTCATAAATACCTAAGGCAATGAAGAGCCATAACTTTTTCACTCATAATCACATGCTATATCGGACACAACCGTCATCACCAAAAATGACCGAGATGTATAAAATTATTTAATTAAAAATATATTGAATTACATCATAAAAATTTTCTAAACAACCGAAATTCCATTAATAAATTGATTATCCCCTAGAAATGATACGAGTTTCATGACATGTTTTATTAAAACATCATCTTAATCCATCGAGTCAAAGGATGTGGATGGTATCAATTGGGAATTTCCATTGTGAATTGTTATAATCACATATAGTTTGTTGAAATATATGAAATTGTTTTGGTAAATTAATCAAAAAATTACTTTTGAAAACAAAAATGAATAAAATTTTATTTTGGTAACACATTAAAATGTTATACTTAATAGAAAATTATAAAGACAAATTATTTCAATATTTCATATAATCCCACAATTTATGATTTAAAACAATATTTTTTGATAAATTTAAAAAATATGTTCACAGTATAAATTAAAAAAAACCATTATTCTCAATTTTTATTCAAGAGTGTCAAAAGTAATAACTGTGGAAAATGACAGAACCCAAGATTTTAATACATTAATATTGTATAATTCTAGGTGAATATTCATTTTATCTCGTAATAATACATTCAAGAATATCGTAATGGTTTATTGTCTTTAAATACTATATAAATATTCATATTAATTGATTAATAACTTCAAAATATCCCAAAAAAGTTTATCTCATAGTGTACACTTCTTAAAAAGGTAATACATAAAACATTTCTTCATAACACGATAAATTATTCATAAGAAAGCATGATATGTGATTCGTAGTAAGGTTAAACATAATAGATATCAATCAATGTTCATAATTAATCATAATATAAGCATATGGGTCTGAGGACATGGTCATAACTTATAACAACCATACCCAGTCTGTTAATAATCCTTAATCATAAATCAGGGAACATGGTTTTTTCATAATAAGATAATAAAATGTTAATTGTTTCAGATCATAAATAACAAATAATGATCTATGATAGGATATCATAAACATATAAATATGGAAAAATAATATGGTTTTAATATTTTGAACAAGTATAAATAGTAACAGTTTCACTCATTAAGATAATGACAAGAAATAAGATCCTTGAATTATCTTATGTACATGAAACCTGGTCAACGCACAATCTTATTGACGTGGGAACCAGGTCTACACATAAACTTATTGATCTAAAAGTATGTTCCAAACATATTATTAATGAAATTAAACAAGGTCTATATATAATGTTGTGAATATGAAATGAAGTTCATGAGTAATATATTTCTCCTATTGTGTTTTTCATATTCACCCAATGTATTGGAGGGATATAACGGATCCGCACATATGATAATCACAATCCATTAATATGTATTCCCATAGATCATGAAAATAATTATCAGTTTATTATAACATAACTTATGGAAAATAAAACTAATTTCATCTATATTTTTTTCATTATAATCACAAACAATCCAGAAAAATGTAGGGATATTTTTATAAAATCATATCCCAAGTGAAGTATAAGTAACATAAATTGATGTTATCATTGGTAAACTATTCCTTCAAATGATCACTGGAATATTTCATGATGAAAAAACATCTTTAATTTTGAAATAAATTATTTAGTACCTAAACATTTACAAAATTTGATAGATAAAATTTTCTTTTAAAATAACCATGAAAAAGTGTAATGGATGTTTATAATAATTTAACACTTTATATTTTGGGAAAAATAGTCATGTGATATATTTTAAAAGAAAAAATTTCATTCAAACCTTTGTAAAAAGTAAAAATGACATGATTGAAAAAATATTTATTCAAAAGGAATCATTATTAAAACATTTTAAATATAAGTTGAAAAATTAAAATTTTAAATAATTTCATGTATTGGTAAATAATAAATAAAAAAATTTCAAATACTATGGTCATGAAGGAAAACTTGTATTATCTATAGAGGAAATAAGGTCAACTTTTCATTAAAAACCCATTCTTAGTATTTTAAATTATCAAAGAGAGTAAAATGGTTATGATAAATATAAAAGCCATAGAAAACTAGAATAGAATAAAATATTTTTTTTAAATGATAAGAACTATATAACTTCTCTCAAAGTATATTTAGCATAGATAATATTAAAAATAAATGAGATTAAAACATAAATCCCTTACCTGAAGTCTTGTCATAATTTATATGTTTTTCTAATATCTTATATAATAAAGATATATTTATAATATATATATAATTTAACTATATTATTATATAACTTAATAAAATTCATTCGTTTATAATTTAAAATTATCATTTTATTAACATTTTTATTTATTAAAATAAAAATTCTATCAAGAAATATCTTGTTCTCCATTCATGGTTCAGATTAATGGTTCTAGAAAATTTCCATCCTTCATGGATTAATATTATTTGTAATAATAATAATAATAAAAATGTAGTCTATTAAATAATTATATAAAAATTTATAATCATTCATATAATTAGTTCTTGAAAAATGAATTAAATCACTTTGTGAACATGGTAGTTTATACGTATGCTCGAGTGATGTTTCTACATTTCAATTTTTACAATGAAAAGAATGTTAATAATAATTCACCATTATATAATATATTATATATAAGATATATTAATTAAAATAAAACTTATTTATATCAACATAAATAAAAAATGGAAAATGATTCACATCGCTTCATGGATGTGGTTGCCCACCCATACAGATGAGCAATGTTATCATATTCCAACATATGGCAAGATAAAAAAATTTGATAAGATATTATAACACCATACCTATAATAAATTCATATATTTGATATATAAATTTAAAATACATTATAATAACCAACAATGAATTACGACGATGAAAACTAATTATATCGATATGTGGAAGTAGTAGTCCACACTTAAACACGACAAATATTTTCATTAACCATTTGATAAAATATTTTTGTAAAATGGTTGATCCAACATCATAATATAAATTATTTATATTTAATATAATAAATCCTTTATTTTATAATGGATAAATTATATTTATTTTTGGTAGAATAACATATAAAATTAGAAGTTATCCTTTATGAGTTACTCCTATTCATTTTAAAACCTCCTTCATATTGCACATTAATTATTGAAAGAATTATATTCAGATAAAAATATTTCCATTAAAGTTGGGGTAGAGATGATATAAATTTAATTGGGTAGTTAGTTTCTTATATAAAAATCTCATGAATCATAATTTTTATATAGTGTGTGGTTTCCTTTTATAAGGTATAGAGATGAAATACTTGATATTTTTCAAAATATTGATATAAATTAAGGTATTACACAATCAAAATTTCTCCCAATATTCTCAGGTTATAATTTTTGATTATATATAACAAATTTTTTTTCATCCAAACCGATTTATATAAGTTATTAGGTCATTTGAACCCTTATATCTTAATTTAACCCTTCACTAACCACTTTTAACCATTAATATAGAAATGAATCTTTACCTCACTTACTATTCATAATGAATAAATGTTAGGTTTACATTATTATTTAAATATTAATTATGATTATTATAATTTTCTATTCCAATTATGAAAAATCTATGTCTATAATTTTTAAAAATTATTTTTAAAATAATCCTACAAAACACTAAGTGAATTTTTTCCCCAATAAATGTGTTTTTAAGTATAAAAATGTTTCTATAAAAAATATGCATAATATAAATTTTAATTTAATAATTTAGATTAATTTTTACATTTTTGTGAATATTTAATTTTGAAATAAATTCAAAACAAAATAGGACTATTTTACTAAATCAAAAGAAATGATATCTTTGTATAAAATTATTATTTTTCACTATTTTCAGAAAAATAAATATTTCATAAAAATAAATAATATACACTTTAAGATAATTCTGATATGATTATTTGTAAAATTAAATCATTTTCATAAAATGAATTTGCGATGTGAATTAGCAATTAATTATTATTTTCATGCACAGAGTGCAATAAAAATATTTCTTTGAAAAAAAATTTGAAAATTAAAATGACTTTACTAAAGATTTAGTTCATCTTTATTTTTCATTAATAAAAAATTTATCATTATAAAAAAAATTACAAATATTTTTCGTAATTTATTATCCCCATTAATATATCAAATTTAATTTCTAGGTAATTATTGTAAAATTTAAATGATAAAAATAATTCAATAGAATATTGAAATCCATTTAAACATTGTGTTGTGTGTAATGAATGAAATTATATTTATTTATAGAATAATATATATCATAAAATTTCATGGGGTTTAATTATAACCCAATTGAAATACATTTTCCCCTTTAAGTTATATCACTTTGACACAAACAAATAAGAATACATTTTATTTATCGCATCGTTGGGTTCCCATATAACTTCCTCGAATGTTTTATTATTCTATATAACATTAATTGGGTGAGTAGTCTTATTTTGTGGTACATTATCCTAATGTTCAAGTATTTCTTCTTATCTTATTCATAGTAAGTGTCATGCTTTAAATTTATGACCTATTAGTTCAGTACATGTGAAGAATAATGTATGTACTTTCTCACGAAGGGTACATATAACACATTGTGAACATTTAGGAGGTTTATAGGAAGATACAAATGATTAAAAATTCCCCTAGAAATTAAATAATATAAAAATGGTTAGTGTACCTAGTGTTTAGATTTACCATCATTATAAACCCCATAACCACTATCCCTTGATACATTCAAAATAATACCTTCTCACAAACTTCAAATTCAAGATATCACTAAAAATTGTTAGCATGCCACTTCTGTTTACCCTTAGATACCCTGATGAGAAATCAAATAGATCTAACATTCTCTACAACTTCCTCGTCTATATTAGTTCATAATATCATTCTTTCTCTAACTTCATCCAAACATGTGGAATTTATACAATTGAAGCCATATAAAGCTTCATAAGGTTCCATCTTAATGCTGGTGTGGGGGTAATTTTTGAAAAAAAGCTACACCAGATAAAGGTATTAATCCCAAATATATTTAACTTCTATAGAATAATATTTTAGTATATCCTATAGGGTTTGAGTTTCCCTGAAAATTCTATTTTCAGTCCAAGGATGATGTGTCCTAACAAAACACATCACTATATCCAAAACATGTGTAATAATTAACTAGAAAATTTAGATAATCCTCATATCATGATGAGATTTAATTTAATGTGTTACTATATATAAAAATACTTCTTTAGATTATATCATTGAAAGATGATCACGAGGTAAATCTTATCTAATAGAAAAATATGAGCTAATTTCATAAGTTCTTAGACTACCCAAATATAATTATTGAATTTGTAACAGTTTAGACCTTCCAACCCATTTCTGGATATAAATGTAGGTCATAGTGGTATTTGGGGGATGTCCCAAGAAATATATGGACTCAATGGTGTATTTGTAGCTAATTTTTTTTCTAGATAATGATGGTATGGAATAATGGTTTGTGTTGCACCATAAAGAGGGTACCTATGGTGTGGAAGGATTTGTTGTGATTTAGATCCATGGATGCATATTTTTTATAGTTCTTCTATTTTTGCATTGTTATAGTGTGGTGAGAGGCTACATAGTCTAACTTAGGGGGAAGATCTATTATTATCCTACCTTTTTTAGGGAATTTATTTTATAGATATGGGTTGTTGTGTTAGCCTCCTCTTGGAATTTGAATTCAATTCCATAGTCGAATGCATTTATCCAAAGTCTATCACCAATATTTTTATGATCTACAGTGTTGAACTCATCACATTTCACATACATTGTTAATAATAGTAATATTTCAATATACTCCTTTAAAATATACTATAATTTCATTTGATTTCATCATTTATGGATCATGGTGAGGATTTTTGCATGAATGTATATTTTTCCCAACTGTCTATAAATTACTATACCCTATATAAACCATAAATTATTCCACTATTTATATCAATTCATTGGTGTCTCTCAGTATAAAATTGGGTGGTTTTCACCCCCACCTTATTGGATTCCACTCTAATAATCCAACAACCATGTGGTGGAAATTCTAAATTGATTCCCCTCTTTTTATTACATGTTTCACCGATGTTTCTTATTTAATAGAAGGTTTCAATTTTAGAGATGGACTTTTTGATTATTTTTATGGATGGATATTGATGGGGATATTGTTTTGAAGGTTGATCATGGTTTTTACTTTCATTGTGGATCATGGAAATCATCGTACTCCTAAACTAACCATTCACAAAATATTGGAATGATCTGTTTGATGTGTGTGATCTTACATCCACTAAATTTTGCAGTAAATGTAGTAATATCATTATTATTTTTATTTTGGGGAGATATTATGAATCTTCAAAATTAAGGTAGTAAATTGGTTTATTAAAATTTTATTGGGACGGGAACAAATTTTATATAGGTTTACATCTTCTTATGTTTGTATATATGTCTGAGCAAGCTTGCAATTTATTTTAATTGATTTGGATTATGTTGTGGTTTTTTTATATTATTTTGTCTATTGGAACTATTAGATCATGTTGTTATTTCTTATTTTATACACCACATGTTAAAAAGGATAAGAACATATATTTTTCTGATAAATCATCAACCTATGGAATCATGGATTTCTTGAGAATTTCATTGAAAATATTCAAATGAAAATGGTGAATTAAATTTTGATAGAACTAAATTTTCTTGTGTAAGGGTGTTGATATGTATTTTATGAGATATTTTTTATGGTTGTGATGAGAAGTTGTTGAGAAATTAATGGTTTTTTTGATTTGTGGAGCGTTCATGATGAGATATAGTTGTTTGGAATGTTTGAAGTAGAGTGGTAGTTATATGTTGCTGTTATTATGTAGGGAATTTTGACATAAGGAAGATATATATAGTTTGTTGTGTTGTGTTGTGATATTTTCCCACTATCTATTGAATGAAATGTTAATAATGGAATATAAATTTAATTATTTGTAATTTATAATGAAATATAGAGATATAATGGGAAGTGTGTTTAATGTGGTTTTTGTGAAACAAAAAATTAATGGATTTGATAATAGGGTGACGGTTTCTAATTACAAAATCTGAAATTGGATTTACCTAAAATAGAATGATCGAATTTGTCTTATGAATTTGTATTACATGTGTCTTGTAGTGCGTTTAGAGGTGTAAGAAAAAATTAAAATGGGTTGTAAATCCATTTGGTGATGTTATGAGTTGTGAATCTGTTCTTATTATGAACCCAAGGGTTTTTTCTTTTGAGTGTGATTGTTTTGTATTATATTTTCAATGTTATTTATATATATATCCCAACCATGTTGATCACTATATAATAAAAACCGAATTGTTTTGGGGGTTACAACATCCAATATGGAAATGATATATGGTTGTGTACCCCCTCTTCCCCACCCTCTATTTTAGATGATAGTGTAACATAGATAGTGTGATAGACTATAGATATAGATAACATACGGTTTGGTAGATGAGATTGATGATGTGGTTAATAGTGGGTAACATAGAGAGTAGGAGGGTAAAAGTAGGTTGATTTACTTCTTTTTAAGGATACCTTACTATTTGGGATACATAGTACTGGTTATCGGATGATGTGGTTACCCAGGTGTCTTAGTGTGTGATGTAATGACCAGTTACACATGAGGTGACTATGATGATGGAGTTTCCCAATTGTTTACAGGAAATATTATAGGAAGGTACTGGAGTTCTATAACGTATAATGTTTGGGTGTGAGACTAAAAATATATAAATCTGATGTGGTGTAATGTTTTCAACAATATGCATCAATTTATGTTACTATATGGGATGACTTATTTAGTGACAATTCCATAGTGAGGATGGTTTTGATTACATGACCTGGTTAGGTGCATGTTGGTTAATATATTTGTCTAATGGTGTATTTTTATTTTTATTTCACATGTCTATGAGAGGCCATTTTCATGATACTACTAGGTATAAATGAGTTTCCATCCCCATGTACATACAAATTGTTTTCCTAGACTCTAGGATGAATTCATATTTTGTGCTAGAAATTACTATCTGGAACAATGGGGATGTTGTTGAGTTTCTACCATTGGGTTTATTTTGTGTAATTATTTGGATAATCCTTGTAATTTTTTACATTATACATAAATCATGTAATGGTTTTAGTTTCCTCTTTTATTTAGGTCATGAAATTTTTTGATGGTTGATCTCCTATCTCTTGATCCAATAACCACTTTTTAGGGAAATTCCTTTAACATTTGATATTTTTATACCCTTGGAGATAGTCACTAGTATGGGGCCTAGTAGAGGTGTTATATAGGGTTAATTTTCTTTCTTTCTTCACTTTTGGACTATGAGGAGAAAATTTTATGTGAGGGGTCATGACCTAGTGGTTTTAAATTATTATGTTGTGGGATAATATAATGTTTGGTGATAAGAATTATAAGTATTATATGGTTTGGTATGTTTATGGTTCTTCTTGATCTTTTTTTGTGACATAAATTAATTATAACTAATAAGAAATAAACTTTTAGGGCCCCATGATCTGATCAAAGGACATTCGTCTTACTGACTAACCTTGTCAGTTGGTTTTTCGTAAAGGGTAGAAACTTAGGAGGGGTACATGATTAATGATTTTTTTTATTATTATATAAATTAGAGGATCTCAGGGAGTTAATAATTAAATAATTTAATGAAAATAAAAAAATTATATACTATTATGATTGGGGAATCATTATTTTACTTTTTTTTATTTCTCTTATACATCATTTGAATGTTGTTTAGGCTGGTGAAGTTAAGTTGGTTGGCCCGATTGAAAACCAAAAAGTGGGCTTGGATGAGGATTATGATCAATGTAAGAGTATGTTTCATTAAATTTTGTGGAATTATTTAGTGATGTATGGAGTGGATTATATTATATAGTTACATATCTCTATTTAATGAATCTCAAGATTTCTTATAGCTTTATTTTGGCCCTAAAAGTGTCTAATGTCCTATTAGGAGTCAATCGAATGAAGAGTGAAACTCTTCAATGGTGGATTTTGTATCTTTGGAAGAGGAACGATACATATGCTTCTTAGGAATAATTTTATAATGAGTTATTATTAGAGATCCCATCATCATTCATTAAAACAATAAAAATGTAGGAGCTACATTATATCCCATAAAGAATTTTATGTGTGAGATTTTGGAATCATGATCATGGATCTTTTTCATTTCTCACTAAATAGTTTTATTTATGAGGAGTCTCATGAAATGCATCTTGTGGTGGAACACTCCATTATATCTTATATGCAGTTAATCATTTTATATTTATAATATATTTCAGGGAATATATAATGGAGAGGGTGATCAAGAATATGAACTCATAAGAAGTGTTATTGTGAGAGAATAACTATTAGGGTTCCATGATTATTTAAGTTATTTGTAATAGATCTTATATTCATGGTCCATCGCGGTATTGACTTGTGGGGAGCAATCCCAAGTATCTTCTATTCTATCCTCATAGGGATAATGTATTTTATTCTTTTCCATGATTATTTGGACCAATTTTCTATATATGTGGGGAATGTATTCATCATCATCATACATTCCCAATGGTTCTCAATGAATAGTGGGGTGGAGGTGTCTAGGTTTAGTATCATCTTTAGTTGTACCCATCCGAGTGTCTATTATAGTAGTAGGTGAAGATGTCCTATTATCTCCCCAAAGGATTTGAGGAATACAAGGTCTAACCTTAGTATATTCCCTAACTTCAATCACCCTGACCTGAGTATATACATAGAGGTTACCATCAAGATAGATATTGGGAATACAAGAATGGGAAGTTTCATTGTATAGATGTGGCAACACCAAATATGATAAGGATCATATGAGGTACAGTCAAATTCTTATCTATACTTATTTTTACCATTTTTTACTCAGGTTCCTTGAACTACATAATTTCTCCCACTTTTTATATGCTTTGGGACTTGATATGGAGAGGCATCCCATTCCCCTTGTATTTACAATTACATTCGGAGGCCAAAACCCCTTGTTTGGTGTGTTCTATGGCTTTATAATGATGATACAGAAATATAATTTAGGCGAGGGTATGAAATTAATATAGATATTGAAATATGATTTCATCCTCATAACTAATCGGTTGTATTATATTTTTATTTTTATCACCTTATTCTATAAAAAGAATGTATTATCATATGTGGGTTGGCAGGATGTTGTTTTCATCAGAGAATGAGGTTGACGGGTCGAAATTAGATGTATGGAAACCCTTCTCAACATGATGGAAAAATTGTAAATGAAATCATAATATGATTTAATGGTATAGGATCTTAGGGTTTTCGAGGAATTTCAATAGGTTTTCTCCATGTTGGTTGATACAGTACCCCCTCAACATTATGTCAAGTTTATGATTGAGTTAAAACTATGTGTCCTGATGATATCAACAGATACTTATCATTTAACACCCTATGAGTTATAGGGTTTGGGGATTCAAATAGAGGACCTAATTAGAAAAGGTTTCATGTGTCACACTGTGTCACCATTGGGTGATCCACTTTCACTCACTACGAAGAAAGTTGGTACTCTAAGGAAATTTATAAACTACTGAAGGCTGAATCAACTAAAAATCATGAATTTATTCTATCTAACAAGGATTAATGAATCTTTTTGATACTTTATATGAGTTATTTTATTCTATATTATTGATATATTGTTTATATATCACCATTTGATGGTGAAGGAAAAAGTTATCTCAAATACTACATGCTAGTGCAAGTATGGGAACATTGAGTTCATTGGAAATTTTTTCAGTGTCACAAATTATTCATTTATATTCATGGGGATCATAAACACAATAAATTTAGATTTCATGAAAAAACATATAGGATTTTCTATCAATTAAATCATTATTTACTCAGTGTAAGAGTCGAAGCATGTTAAATATTTCAGTTCATTCTTACTGGTCTTTAGACGACACCATTAATGTGGAAACATTCCCAATTTAATGTTTTAAATGAAAGAGTTGTATTTCCATATGAATTTTGTATATTAATATGTCGTGTTCAAGTAACCATCAATGATTGAGATGATATGTTTGGGTAACACATAATAACATAATAATGAGTCATTGTTTCCTTAGTATGGAAGGAAATTACTAATGGCTAATGTTATATTTCTAATGGACTATAGACTTGTTGATAAATAAAAATGTAAAATATTTCTATTACCAATAATGATTATTTTGAAGAATTATTTTAATAGATAATGTGGTGTTTGATACATTTTTTGGTTCATTTTTTTCTAAAATAATGGGTGATGTTTTAGGTTTTATATAGCTTTTAACATATAGGATCCAGATGCATATTGATGCAATAAGATTCAATGATTTCTTATGTGTATAATATTTTATGTCCCCATATACCTAACTATTACAATAATGACATGGATATTGACATTAATATTTTCATTCAGAAGCTATGGTGACATTATCTCATCATATAATGATTTACGATCTCTACTAATCATAAGATCTTGAGGTTTATCTTATCTTTGAGCACTGTAAATCTACATCAATGGAGAATAGGGGAAATTCATCAGGACTATAACTTTTATAACACATACTTAACATGGAAGGGTAAATAAATATTAGATTCATTATGTAAGAATTCTTTAATGGATGTTCTCTAACAATTTGGGGATGCGTATAGGGTGATTGAGGATTATAAAGAATTGCATATAAATGTAAAGGTGGTTTGTGGTGGATATTTATTGCTTCACATGACATTGTAGTCATATATAATGAAATATATAGAGGAATATAAATAGATAGATTATAAGAAGAGGTAATGCATGACCAAGATGGCCCTAGGGATTCTCCTGAGTGGATAAAGGATGGTCAGACCCAGATGTCGTTTTAGGAGATTCTATTCATAATTGTGGTGATGCACGAGGAGTACTTTATTGGATTTATATCTCATATTTAGTCGTTAGACCATGATTTTCATATATATATTTATTTGAAACAATTTTTTAGACATTTAATGATATAGGTGGGGGTGGAGTTCATAGATCAATGTCTAGTTTGCTAGTAGGTGAAATAGAACATTGTGTTGCTAAAACAATTTACAGCCCTTAGATGATACCTAATGGAAGAAAATAACATCTTGATGGAATTAATCATGTTATTATCCAATGATCTATGAGGATATGATAATATCTTGTTAATTATGGATCACTTGGTTAAGTCAGTTCACAACTTTAAAATCAAATAGATATGAAATATGGATGTCTTGGCATGGATGGTTACCGATCGGGATGTTCGGATATATAGAGTTCCAAGATTTATTTTCATAGATCATGATTCTAATTTTACCTCAAAATTATGAATATTATTGAATAATTCTTTTGGACCAAATTTATTTCATAACATTACATTAATCCCTCAGAAAAAGAAATAGATGTGGAAAACCATCAAGAAACTGGGGGATATATTACGAGATTGAATTTGGAACATTAGAATATCATGGGAAACTCATTTTCCATTAGTTTAGTTCACTTATAACAAAAAATACCACTCATAAATTACCATAGTCCCATTTGAGTCTATATATGGAGGTCTATGTTATGGTTCCTTATATGGGGATGATGATGGGGTGTCATCATCTCTTGGTCCTGATGCAGTGCATAATATGATATACAAGGTTCATGTCGTTTGTGAGAGATTAACATTAGAGAATGACTGAAGAAATAATAATTTTTCAACCATTGGAAGAAATTATTAGAGTTCAACATTGGGGATCATGTGTTCTTAATGGTTTTCCATTATCGAGGGAAGATGAGGTTTGGAAGGCAAGATAGATTTATCTTAAATTCAACAAGAAATTTATAGTGTTGGAGTATATTAGCAGGGTGGGCTATCGATTGAAACCACCACTATAACGGAAAAGTATTAACAATGTATTACATATTTTTTATCTTTGAAATGTTAAAACCTTTTAATAAATACCCCATTCTAATATTCAGATAAATTTTTTTCATTTTTTTAGTTATTTCATGGTAGAGTTTTTATTTTTGGTTGTTTTGGATAAAATTGGAAACATATGGAAGTAGATGGGTTTTTTCATAGTTGGTCCATTTTTAGCGAATGAATTTGATTTTCCATTTCAATATTTAAACCATATTTTTTAGAAATGGGAGGTGGTGAATGTTTTAGAAAAATAGTGCAGCCTCCCTCCGTAAACCCTACACCCTCAAATAGAGGGGATTTTCCAAGTAGTTCATGACTTCATAAATCATTTTTCACTTAGGAGAGATTGTGAAACCCATAGGTAGAGGTTCATAATTAAGGAACATATTTTTTAAAGATGCGCACCTCCTCCTAGGAAACAGTTCTCACTAGTTTTTAATCCCCAAAACATTATATTAAAATTACCTAACCCTCCCCCCGATTTTCCCCCCTTTCATCCCCCACTTGACCTAAAAGGATTTCAATTGTTTGTAGAGGACTCTATTGAAGATTACAAGGATCCCAAAACTAGTTTCATGGTAAATTGAATATCATATTATAGGATTATCTCTTCAATGGTATGTTTTTTATTCCTTTTTTGGTTTCCACTCTCTCTCATCCCTCTTTCATGATGAATATATTTTTTCAATTTTTTATTGATGGTTTATAAATAGATTTTCATGGATATTGTTCCTTTAGATATTGTTATACCTTTTTGGTCCTATATCCTCTACCCTATTATGATTTTTATCATTTCCCATAAAATTATGGATTACGAGTTTGCGAGTGTTTAGCATTAATTCTAAGGTAGGTAGTCTAATTTCCAATATTCATAGTATTGATTATATTTCAATGTATGTAATTATGAACATTAAATTTCCACATTGGAAAATTTCATTTTTCAATTTAAATAATTATTTAGATAATTAATATATTTATTAATTTAAAGAAATACTGGAATTATGAAATTACCAGAATCCCATTGGGTGTGCTGATATGATTGAAATGATGATTTATAAATTATGCATAGTTGAAAAATGAATTTATGAAATGGGTTGAAAAATGAATTATATAAGTAGTTGATAATTTGGTTTGGAATTTAAAACCTTCAGATGTGATATTTTTGATGGAGTTATTGGATAAGGACTACTTCTACAAATACTGACGTGGTGGGAGACTACTACTCTAGGTGCCTAATATATATAGATATTTCATGTGATCACTTTGTTTTTGGACATGGGAAACTACTCCGAATACCCATGCGGTTCCATACTACCACTCTAGGTACCCATTGTATGAATAAAAATTTAATGTTAAATTAATAATAAATACCATGATTTTATGAAATGTGATATCTCATTGGTATATGGTTAATATTATGACACGATCTAATTTTTTCATTATTGGTTCAGGTGTTATCGTGAACACATGGAACTCTGTGGTTAATTAAAGAATGGTTTAATGTGATACCTGTTTATATTATCATTTATAATTTATTATTCATACAACTAAATACACTTCTATAGATTTGGAAATGTTTTAGACGTTTTTTTGTGGAAAATTACTATGCTATACCCACAACCTACTTCGGCAGTCAGATCGGTACCGTAATAGACAATATATTTTCCAGACTTGATAAGTGATAGATCCTTTTGTTAGGTAGATGTATTGGGAAATAGAACGGACCATGGATGAGGGAACTAGACATGACTTTAGGACCCACTTGGGGTGTTTTCATGGTGTATTTGTTTTGTTTTTTCATTTTACACTTGACATATATGTGTTCTAACATATCTACTATTTTGGTTTTGGTTCATTTATCCATGTTTTAATATTATCATCTGATATTGGTATTATTGATTAATGTATCTTCTTATTCATTATTTGTTATCTTGTGGAATTAATTTTTTGATTTACATTGTTGTTCTACTTTTAATAATAGGGTACAATCTCCCATAGATATATATTCGACCCTCAATGCTCGTTAGAAGAATCTGGAAAATGGGACGGAATTCCTGAGGTCCTATAACTAACCAGATCAGCGCACCGGTACATGGAACCCGAGTTATGCCATAAAAACTGGTATCATAAGGGGTTTTATTTTATTTTAAATTGTCTTACTATTTGTGATAGGTATAAAAGAAACTAGAATGAGTATATATTTGATATGAGATCATTCATGGGATTATCTAACCCATGTTTAGCGGAAAACCCATCGACCTAGGTTGTGATTATTATTATTTATATTGGTTGTAAGAGTTGGATGTTATTTCACCATTGGGGATGCACCTGTTGTGTGGTGTTATTTTTTCTGATATTTTTATTGTTTCTCCATATAGAATAGATTTTGTTTTTCTGTGAATAATTATAATCAATCTATATTTTCTATCACATGCATCATGTTTTGAACAAACATAAAAGAGATTTGTTGGTAGTAGTTCTAAAAAATATCTTTCTATACATTTTTCTTTTAAATAAAATTAAACATTTCCAAATATGAAACTGGAGATTTGAAATGATGAAAAATGTGGTGATTTGATGTGAATAAAATTGGTGTCTAATGAGAAATTTGAATCATTAAGGTGGTTTACCCAATGTTATACTAGATCATGGTTAGGGATGGTTGAATGTAGTTTTTGTGACATGGTTTTGACTATATGGTGAGGTATAAGGTGATTACAAGTTATGGATTAATGTGAATCTATATCACTAAAATATATTAATGATGTGTTATACACCTAAAGGCATGTGTTTGAATGTTTATAGATATACCTCCATGATAAAAATTTCTGATAGGACAGTAGAATGATATGGCCATAAAATATCCTACAGTAGTGAAAACTGATTACTTGATAGTTTCAAGTGAATGTCTTGGAAGGAAATTTAAGGAGAAAGTTTCTCACATTTTGTAATTTTTTAAAGAGACCCTGGGAGGGTTGGCGGTAATATGTCTGAAATGGTCTGGGATTTCCAGTTACACTACACTACAATAATCATTGTGGTGGGTGGACTAGAGGCTGCTGAGTTTTACATTGATTATATATAGACAATCCTAGAACATTTAGCACCTTCTGTTCATATGAGATTTAATTTTGATGATTATATGTTTCATGTTTCAAAAAATAAATGGTGAGATATTCTGCCATTTGATGAGAAGTTGGAGAAAATGTTAGGGAAATAATTTCCAAGAATATTCAATTAAATATTTTAATAAGAGATTCTCATGAAGGATAAATTAGTATAGTTTATACAATTGACCTAGGGGAGTATATTTGTGATGGACTATACATGTCACTTCACTGATTTGTAGTTATTTCTTCCATCACTGGTCAGAGATGAGGAAACTGTAGTGAAACATTTCAATGGCGGACTTAAATGTGATATTATATTCCATGATAAAAATTTTCATCTGATTTTTTTGAAGTGTTGAATTAGGAACTCATTTATGAGGTTAACCTAAATAAAGCTTCTAATGAAATGAAAGTTGTTTCAAATGAATTACATAAAGGTAAATTATATAAGAGGTGTAAGTGTCAAAATGAGATAACCAAATAAAGAATCAATAAATATAGTGACAAGAGATAAAGATCAGTTAGTCAATGTAGTAATTGAATAAACTCCCACCAATGAGGTAAGTGAGGTCACATTCATATCCAGTGTCGTTGCGGATCAGTGGATTTCCAATCCTAGAACTGGATAGTTCATAAATAGAGCTATTGAGGAAATCATCAACCAATGGGTGGTGATGGAGGATCCATGAAGAGTCATTATATAGGAAGTGGATATTCTATGAAATATCCATCTAGATGTTGGAGTTATTTGGGTCATGGTGGTAGAGGTAGTACATGTGTCACATTAGGAGAAGAGACCGCACATTAGTAGAGTGGTGAATCCCAGGGAACTCATACTATAGCATAGGGAAGAAGAACATGACAATTTAATGTAGTTCATCCTAGAATTTTTGATAGTGGGGATGGTCCAATAGAAATCATACGTACAATTCTTGTAACTTTCTTTCTTTCTAGTGCCTTATTTTATATTTTATCTTCTCACTAATTTATATTTGATCATATTGTGAATAGATTGACTATGATAGTGGAGTTGGTTATTTGGTTTATGATGATTGAAACGCCATTGGGAGTATGTTTGAGATAAATCTATTAATGTAAGGGTTGTTCTATCAATATTGGGAAATATAATTTCTATTGGAATCTTTACACACATAACTTGTCAACAATTTATAAGATTGTGGTCATGGACTGGTCGGTATCATACATAGCCCATATCGATTGTTACCATTTGAGAGTGACCATTACATCTTCTTAGGGTAACCATTATGTTCATTTTGGAGTCTGGGATATCTAATAAGGCCATGTAGGGATATTACATCAGTAACTGAGGGGGATCACCACCATGGTAGCAAGTATTTTCTAGAATAATGGAGTTTAAAACCTTGGGTCTTTCTACCCATAGATGACCATTTCCATGATATATTTTTGTAGGAAATCGTAAGGGTGCCACCTAAAAGGGATGTCGAGTTTACAATTGAGCTCATATCTAGAATTAAACTAGTTTCTATACCACCTTATAGAATTTAACCAAAAAAAATTCAAGAACAAAAGAATCATTTAGAAGAATTGATGGGTAAGGGATTTATCTTTCTTAGTATATCACCTTGGGGTCCTAATTTTTTTCTTTCTAAATTGGATGATAAGAGTGTTCATACATGTGTTGATTATTAGAAGGTTAACCAGGTTATAGTGATGAATTGATATCCTCTACGACGTATAAATTTTTTTTTGATGTGTTGAGAGGATATTCTGCTTTATAAAATATTTTATTTATATTTCTTTTTCATCAGTTGAAATTTCATCTTTATAATATAACATATAATACTTTCAAAGATACATAGGTCCTATATAAATTATTTGTGATTCCATTAAGGATAAAAAAATGCTCCGAATATATTTATTTCATTGATAAACAGAATATTTTACCCATTCCCAAATCATTTAATGGTTGTTTTGGGGGATCAAATCATGGTGTACTCCAGGACTCATGACAATAATTCCAAACATCTTGAAATATTCATGAGAACACAGAGATAAAATTGTTTGTACTCCATGGTATATAAGTGTCACTTCGTGATCGACAATGTAAATTTATCGGGACACATAACCACTTTAGAAGGTCTTTCATTGGAACCATAGAATATGTATATAGTGGTTTCTTAAGAAAAACCCTAGATTATTTTTAATATTTGTGCTGTCTGGGGTTGAAGAATAATTAATAGAGGGTTATAAAACAATTTTAACACGTGTATGAACAATTTTTTTGATTAACCAAGTAGTGGATAAAATTTTAATGGTTTGGATCATGTGAGGATGAATTCCAAGTGTTAAAGAAGATTTTGAAAACCACGACGATTTTGATAATACCTGATCCTAGTGTGGTGTATACCATGTTTTGTAACACATCTTTGATAGGAAATGCATATTTTTTATGAATGGATATGAATTTTAAGTGTATGGGTCACAGTGGTTGAGGCCACATGAATATAGTTACCGTAAACATGATATTGAGTTAACTATGGGGGTTTATGACCTGATGTATTGGTGAAATTAATTGATGGGTGAAAATTTTATTTTTTATACCAAAAAAAATTCTAAAAAGTATATATTTTGACATCATGATTTAAATCTATGGTTGTGGATATGGGTTGAGAATATGCATTCTTTCTATTCAAAGATAACCTATACATGAGGTGGGTAAAAGTGTTTTGAACTCCTTCAGAAGGAATAAATAGTCTCAGTCAATTTAGGATTCTAGTTCTATGTGGAAGATGATGAATTCTATGGGTGACATGCATATTAAGGTTTTAGAGGGAAAAGAAAAGATGAACCTTATATCTTTGTATATTCAGTCAATTCTTCTGATCCATATCAAAGAGATGTAGTATGTGGATCCTGAGTTTTTTTCCGTTATGGAAATCCGTGATTTTGGGGATCCACATTTTCATTGGACTAGAGATGGTGATGAGATAATCTTGGAATCATGTTTGTGTTCTAATGTGTTTTCTTGAATTTCTGATATTTGAGTTTCATGCCTATAAGTGGGTTGTCCAACCTTGTTTAACCAAAATTTCCATGACCTATGTTAACTGTTTTGGTGGAGGGTCATGAAAAAAGAGATTTCAGAATTCATGACATGATTCTACACTAGTTAGTAGTTTAAGGATGAGAATAAAAAACATGGTGGATTAAGAAAATAATTTCTCATTCTGAAATGAATATTGGACAATGTTAACTTGTACATTATGGTGGTTCATCCAAGGATTCCTCATAATAATGAAACTATATGGGTCATTGTAAACCGATTGAAGAAAGTATCACATTTCTTTCTTTTCTGGTATACTTTCACAACATATTAGTAGTGGGGCATGTGAATTCAAGATATATTCCATTTACACATCATAAAATGGATTTTTGTTTCAGAATGTGATCAATACTTTATGTATTTCTTCATTAAAGGATTATAGGAGGTGTTGGGTACCATTTTAATTATAATTATGGATTTCAACCGAAAAACTCATGGGAATTTAAAATGTAATATACATGTATTGTAGGAAATTATTTGGGTGTGCATCTGATACATTTGTGGGTCTTGGGATAACCAATTAGAACTAATTGAGTTCACCTATAATAATAGTTATATGGTGACTATTTACATGAAACCATGTGAGTTAATTTATGGTATTCAATATAGACCACTTATATGATGGATGTAGGTAGGTGAGTTTGAGTTGTTGAGACTTAGTCTAATGAAAGATACATTAGATCATTTTATGTTGATTTAGAAAAATATCACTATGGTCAGTGAATGAAAAAGTAGTATATTGATCAACGTTGAAGAACCCTTGATATTTTAGTGGGTGATCATTTTTTTATTCATGTGTCTATTTTATTGGGTCACCATAGGATTTAGAGTGTCAAATTTGATTTCTAGGTTTGTTCGACCTTTTGAGAATGTGGAAAGGATATGATTAGTGGCAAAAAGATTAGTTCTTCTATGGATACCTTACTCTATTCAAGTTTTTTTCATGTGTCACCGGTTCTATAGTATCACTATAAACCTTATATTGTGATTTATTTCAATGATGTTGAGATTTAGGATTATGTATTTTTTGAGGAAAATCCCATTAGTGATATGGATCATAGTTAGAAAGTGTTTTGGGGAAAGAACATATCGATAGTTTTATTATTTTGGATACATGGTCATGTTCGGGATGAAACATGGGTGAGAGAAGAATATATGTGATCTCAGTGGGCCAATATATTTTACTTGGAGAATTATAAATTTTTGGAATTACACGTCGAGGATGAGCTATTATTAGTTCAGAAAATTTTATTGTCCAAAACATTCAATAGATTCCTCGTTCTCATTTTAAGGAACACTTTTACCATTGCATTAGTTATACCCTGGTGTGTTTTTATTTGGGGTTGTTTTGGGTAAAATTGAAAAAAATGGAATACCATGGAGAACTTTGTGGTAGGTGAATGGTTAGAGAAAAATATTTGGTTTTCCTTTGGAAATAGTGAACCCCATTTTGGAGGGATAGGAGGTGGCACATGGTTAGTGCACAGTTTGGAAAAACCATGAAACCTCTATCCCTAAACCATGAATCTTAAAATGGAGGGTATTTCTCTAGTGGGAGCATGGTATGTATAAACAAAAACCACATAGAATAATGCAAGACCCCCATAAGTACAAGAGAATGGATAATGAATAAATGTTGGAAAACTGGCCACATCCTCTTAGGAAACCATGCACGCTAGTTTTAAACCCCATTATTATTTAATGAAAATTTACAAACCACCTCGTTTTTATCCTCATTATCTCCCTCTTGATGTAAATAGATTAAATTAATTTTTAGATCCCTTGAATAGGATTCCAAGACTCTAAAATCCTATTTCTTGGAAAATTGAAACTTCTATTGAAGGATTCAATCCTCATTAGTAATTGTTTTCTTCACTGTTTGGTTTCATCCCTCTCCTATCTCTATATCTCAATGAAAACATATGACTTTTTCCCTACTGGTGCTGGATTAGATCTAGGTTTTAATGGATATTTTTTCTTTGGATAATGTTGTTAGTCATTAGTACTAGATCTTCTACACCATTGTGATTACGATCTTCCCACATCAAATTGGGGATTGCGCGTTGGCAGGTATTCATCAGTGATCTTAAAGAAGGTGGTTTAATTTTTAATTCCAATAGTCTTGATTTTATTTAGGTGTATGTAGTTTTGAAATTAAATTTACTAATTGTGAAATAACTTTATTGAATAGAATTAATTAATTTCATGATAATTGGAATTTTAATATTAATGAAATAATGGAATTATGAAATTGATGAAAACCTATGGGGTTTTCAAATATGATTAAAATGATGATTTATAAATTATTAATAGTTTATAAATGAATTTGTGATGTAGGATGAATAATGAATTATGTAAATGATTGATAAATGGGTTGTTAATGTGTATTCTTGATATGTGATATTTTTAACTGAGTTGTGGGATAGGGATTGCGGCACCAAATTTCCCCCTGGTTTCCATACTGCCACTCTGAGCCCCAATATATATTTTTATATATGTATGTATGTATTTACTATGATTTTTGAGCTAGAGGACAGAGACTAATACATAAAATACCAATGGGTTTAATAAAATTGGTTTATATCCCTAGTGAATGAATGTGAATTGAATGTTAAGTAATAAATGAATCCCATGGTGGAATTTAATGTGACAATTCTTAGTGGATTATTTAGACTATAGCATGGGATGAATGAGGTATTGTTGGTTTTGGTGTCATCCTAATCCTAGGGAACTCTATGGATAAATAATGAATAATTTAATATGAGAACTATTTACATTTTCTTTTTTAAATTATCATTTATATAAATAAATACACTATTAAAGAACAGAAATTTCTATAGATGCAGTTGGTTGTTTCCTATTGAGTTATACTCACACCCTAATTGGGATGAATGATTGATAATTGATTTGAGTTCATATTTTTAGAACATGAAAAAGGAAAGATAACTATTTTAGATGGATGGGTTGGGATATAGGATAGAGCATGGATGACGGAGCTGGACAAAATTTTGGGACCCACATTGTAATTTTTTAGGGATTCATTATTCGAGGTCTGTATTTTACACTTGAGACATATGTGGCAGGACATAAATATAATTTTTGTTAATGGTAATTTATATATGTTTTTATATTATCATGGAATGGTTATCTTATTTATTGTGGTACTATCTATATTATTATTTATTATCATTTGGGACCCACTTGGGGATTTGTTATGGTGTCATTATTTTAGGTCAATATTTTACACTTGACACATATGTCGAATGACGTTTCTACTATGCCTATTGATGGTAATTTATCCATGTTTTAATATTATCATGTTATGTTAGTCTTAATGATGATGTTATTGTCTTAGTTATTGTTTAATATAACATTTATATCATTTATTGACATCCAATTTTGTGCTCATTTGATAAAGAGGGTATAATATCCCTATGTTATATATTATACCATCCATACTAATCAATAACCTCTAGTATATTTGGAGGCAGGCGTGAGGTCATGTATCAAATATACTCGAGGTACTGACATGCGATTCCAAGGTTGGGTTGTTACAGAGCTCGATAGATATCACCATGATGAATCCCATTTCATTAATGGGAGAGTTAGATATAAAGGATTATTACTTGGTCATGGAGATAATATTCAAGATATGGAATTTTTGGAAGAAGGTATTGTGGAGATGAACCTTCCCTTTGGTTTTTGTACTATAGAGTAATGGTGTCTGGGACTAATATTCTAGGGAACTTGAGATACTAATTTGTACTCTATTATGATACTTTTCTGAGAGTTTCATTCCTCTATTTTTTTGATGGTGTGATATTGAATTATAGTCCTTTATGATAATATGTGTGTTAATTATTACACCATATGAATAAGTTAAAACACCTTCCTAATACATACGTGTTATATTATGACACATTTTTAAAACCACGCAGGGGTGTCAGTACCACCCAAAGAGGAAAATATATTGATTTAATTGGTATGTTTCCATGATTTATGTTCCTAGGGATGTTAAGTGTGATATTTGAGGAGGATATTTTCTTCGTTTATACAGATATTGAATTAGAGTTGTTGATAGTTTTATTTTAGAGTGGATATGGTGGAAATATTTTGGTTTAATGGGATCACTAAGAGGTATGTCACGGGGTGGTTTTTTAAACCATTACCTTCCATTTTGGGTTTAATTTTTATTCTCAAGGAAAAGAATAATTTTAGTGGAATCAAATGTAATGTTTTTACCTTATGATGCATAAAATTATGGGAATCCAGGATATCATTGACATTGGTTCATGTCTTAGGGTGTTGAGGAGTGAATGGATTAGTTGAAGCCACGATTTCTACTTAGAAAGGTTTTAATGATGTGGAGGTTTGTACTAAATCATAAATTAAGTGTATATTGAAAACATGGATCAAATACCACGTAGATTATAGAAGGTGGAGTTTTTATGAATCTTCCATTTTTTTAATTGTTGTAGAACATATTCTATGTGTTTGGATTCTTGTGGTTCTATATTTTTGGGGTAGTTGCATTAAAAAATGGGCAGTGACATGGTTATATCATTGGCATTTGAATTATGTGTCAAGGAGGATTTACATATTCCATATTCCTTCAATTATTTTTTATAATATACGAAATGGACCGTATCATGTTTCATAGACACAGTTTTTAATAACCCCATTGTGGCTTAGTCCTTTCCCTTACATCATAATTACATTCATTTTCATCATTTTTGTGTTGTTTTGAATGTTTTTTCAACATGGTCATCTTTATCCAAGTTTCATATAAATTCCCAAAACTACTAGAAAACCATAATTTTTATATCTTTTTTTTATATTTGAAAGAATCCTAGGAAAATTTCGATTGTTCTTAAATCCCACTTTTCGGGATTGGAATCATTGAATCTATATATCATGTATCAGAAATTTTAATGTGATTACCCTATCTTCCAAATCTATTTCCCCCACGTTCCTTTTGTGGGAGAAGTTTATCTAGGAGATGGGTGGTTTGGGTAGTCTTATAGAGAGAATTATATAGCACAATTATATTCTATATTTACCTCAATCATTCCTTTTATTTGGGATCCTAACATCCACCTTCCTCACGATCCAAACCATTATATCAAATTGGAAGGATGTGTTTGTGGTAGGGGATCCATCATATCCCATCATTATATGTATATGTTGAAATATCACAATTTTTTAAATTTCGTGAGATAATATACATATACATAATGAATATAATTAATTAGTTTGATTAAATTTTAGGTTTGAGGGAAAATCATTTTAGATTTATTTTTTCTTCTATTTTTCTTATATGTTCGGGAATATATGCTATTTATTTTCCCAATGTTGACATATGTTGACGTTTTTTATGTTTTTTGGATATTGGAACTCGTAGATCTTGTGTTTCATATTGATTTCACTCACTAATAATTAAAAATAATAAGAATTTATATCTGGATGATAAATTTTCTTCCCCTGGAATCGTTATTTTTACTAGAATGCCATTCAAAATATTGAAAAAACTATTATGAAAGAAAATTATTAAAATTAAAATGTGACATGAATTATTTATGATATATGGTGGATGAGGTATGTGAAATTATTGTGATGTGTTGTAGTTGAGATATCTATGGTGGTTTTGATGGGTGGAGTAGTTACGATGAGATATGGTTGTGTGGTGGATGTGAAAAGAATTGGTTCTGATATGTGGTGGTTGTAATATGGGTGTTGTTGATAGGGGGAATATGGATTTGTTGTGTTACTTTAGTTTCCCATTATTTATTGAATGAATTGTAAATAATGAAACTGATATTTTATGATTTATAATAGATGGGGACGTTTTTAACAAAAAATAAAAGTGTGGATAAAGTGTTTTTTTAAAATAAAACGAATAGGCTTGTTAAAAGGGTGATGGTTGGTAAATCAATAATCTAGAAAATTTTATACATAAATTTAAATTAAAAATATGTCTTGTGGTTCTATCTTGATTTTGTGGTGTAGTTAATTTAGAGGTGGAATTGAAATTATTATAGGTTTGAAGGACTTACGGTGATAATGTTAGTAGTTATGGTTATCCTATTATTAACTAATTAGAGGGAATTATGTATGTGACTATTATTTAATATATTTTCAATGTGATTTCTATAAGAAACCCATCAAAATTGAGCATTATGTGAAGACACCCAAATGTTTTGGGATGTTTTCCCCAACATCAAATATGATGATAACCGATGGATGGATCCCCCATCTATCCCACTCATCCTTATAGGTGAGGTTTTTACATACATTATTTGATGGTTTACAAATATACTACACATAGGTTTGGGTTTATTACATTTATGAGGCGTCTTTTAATGGAATTCATGCATGGTAGAAGTAGGGAACAAGAATTGTTTCCTCAATGTTCACAATACCTGAATATCCATAATACATTAAATTTTTTATTTTAGTATTCTATTTCCCAGGTTTCATTGGGTGGAATATCTAAGTAGATTCATATGGGGCGCTTTGTACGATGTAGTTTCCAAAGTGTTTTTGGCCCAGATTCTTTAGAAGGTATGAGAGGGACATAATGTACAGAGTAGGTTTATATGAGTGGAAAATTAGTTGTAAAGTATAATAGGGTCCCATTTTCATCGTTATGTTTAACAACATGTTACTATATTGGATGAGTTATTTGGTGATAATTCCACATTGAGGATGGTTTTTGTTGGTTGACCATATTAGGTGCATATTGGGTCTTTTTTTCTATTGGTAAATTAATATTCTTTTATCACAACTACACGATACACCTTTTATATGATCCTATAGAGTATATATGTTAGGATCACCCCACGTATTTGCAAACAATTTTCCTATTTTCCCGGAGAACATCAGGGACCTTGCTGTATGTTACTATCTTAGAAATTAGGGATATGTTTGAGTTCATGACTTAGTCTTTATTTTGGATATTTATTTGTAAACTCTTCATAAATTTGTAATTTATCAATCAATAATGGGATGGTTGTGGTTTTCTATATATTTTGTTTAATTTTGTTTCATGGTGTTTGATATCCTCTCTCTGGATCATATATCAACTTTTAAGGGGAATTCCTTCCATATGAGATACTTTTATACCCCCCCCCCCCACTTCTTATAAAAAGAACAAGGACTAATAGAGGTGAGACATGGAGGTCCTTATCTTTATTTATTAATTATTAAACCAGAAGGGGTACCTTTGGAGGGAGGTGGTACTGTCAGCCAAATGTTTTTTAGAAGTTTAGAGATGAAATCCATTGTGATGTCTCCTCATTTATTTTCTGGCATGGTTAACTATTTTAACATCCACTTATAAATTTTTCAGTTTTCATTAACATGCTGATAGACAATGAATAAATAACCACACTCAGAAATATCCCTCTTTATGTTTTCCCACCTGAATTACTCTTTCTTATCTTTATACATCTATATAATTTTAGGAAAAATTAGGAATTATGGAGGAACTTCTTCCATGAGATCCTTATATAATATTTTTATTGACATATCAAATAATATTTATTGAACTGTATCATTCCATCACTAGTATGGTTGGACATAGAAACATTTCCCATTAACCTATACTATTCCACATCCTCTATATCTACTTTATAAATCCCCACAATGATGGATGGTTAAGGATTCATTTGGGAAATAAAATATATTTCCACTTTCCTCATGATTTTAGGATCCATAATCAGTAAATAACTATATATTAGATCTCTCTATATCCTCATTATGGAAAACTAGAATGGTCTATCCATATCAGTTCATTATCCACCTTGTATTCCTTCCTAAGGTGGTATTGTTTTGATATGTCATAATATTTTATCAAATCCAACCATATTATATAGTGTATATTCAACTATCTTATGGGAATGTATACAAAAAACATGAATTATAATTATATATATAAAAAATTTCACCATATATACAAGCCTACTATATTTTTAATGAAAAAACTAATACTTCAAACTCTAGATTGTCTTTTTTTATGGATGATTTATGTGTTATGATTATTTTAATCTTCTAAGTAATTTTTATGTCTAAGGGTTGTTCTATTATAAATTGAGTGTGGGTGATACCATTATAACTCTCAAATGAATTGTGTAATGGGACATAGCTAATCGATTAGGTTTCTCTTTAGATATTATAAGAATATAGTGTATTTGTTATACCAAAATGTTACAATGGTGGTTACTCATTGTGTAACCATAAGAGAAACATTATATGTAAGTGTGATATTAAAATGATTCCCCACATTTATTATATGATTTTTGAATCTTTCTATGTTTTTACATAAATATCTTGTTTTCATAAGGTAGGCTATTGGGTTTATGTTTAATGTTAATTATATGTTTCTTTTAAGGGTATAAATTTATGAAAAATTTTCATTAGTATATAAGGATGTCAAATTATCCTTTATAGGTTTTATTTTTCACCTTAATATTTCTTATGAAATGTTAATGAAAATGTATTGGGATAAATGATGATTTATTAGGAAATTAAATTTTTATTTAAAACCCAAAGGTTATTTTGAAAAAAAATTTGTATTATAAGTATTTTTGGACTAACGGTTTGATTCATTTTTTCTATACACCTTAATGGCATTTCTGTGATCTTCCCATGTTTTAATTTTTTTTCAAAAGTATTAAGGTTGTGTAAGGACAAGGGTGAGGACAAAAAATTTTTGTTGAATATTATATGGAAAATATATCAACTATTAATTTATATAAATTTAATTTTTAAAATAATTGATTCTAAATAGATGTTTCTACTTGTAATGTAATAAATTAATTGAACATATTTTTTAATAATTATCTAAAATTATAAAACAAAAACATATTTCAAATTAAATGAAAGTGAATTTAATTTTAAATTCACTAGAATAGGAAATGTTAAATGTTGGGACTTTACTATGGGTATCATAGTAGGGTTTAGATAACTATTAAGATTATGATGTTTTCATAAGTGTCGCAAAAAATATATTGGGTTTCTTACATTAAGACATAACATATATTTAATTTCCTAGAAACCCCTTCTAATGATTTATGTTATGATATTTTAATTTGGCTATTTATATTTCTTTGAGACATTTATTTTTTATGTAATTATGTGTTTTTATATTTTTCAGATGCGAAATGAAATGTATATGATAAAATTTAACCATAAATAGTTTTTGAAAAATTTAAATTTTAAGGTTATTTGTATTATGTTTCATAGATTTATGGATTTTTATAAAGATTATATTAATATTGTTTTAAAAAAATTAAATGTCACAAGATAGTTGATAGCCCATCACATCCAGTAATTTCACGGGGATAGAACCCACAACTGATGGAAAAAAGGGTTTATCACTTACAACTGTCCTACATGATGTCTTGGTAAGTCTGATTTTTTATTTAAACTATCTGATAAATAAAGGTTACGTTACATTCAGAATATTTTTTTATCTAATATATATCCATGGTATTGGAAAATTATTTGGATTTTAAGAGATTAATGTCATTTCAGAATACTTTCTCTATGGTGGGAACCCAGTATGATTAAGTTAAAAAGAAATAAAAATGAATTTGTTTTGGGAATAATTGGTGAATTATATTTTATAAGAACATATGATTTTGTTGGGGATTTATAGTGATTCAGTTTATTTATAGAAATGGATACAAAATAATGGAGCTTATTTGATTTTGGAATATACATTGTAGAGTGGGAATTTAATACTGATTGATATTATTCAGAGTTAAATGTTAAAATTTATCCCATTAGACTATGTTATAAAATTATTTTCATTACCGGGTTTAAATAATTGTCTAGAAATTTTTAGATTATTATTATGGTTTTTTGTTTTTTTAATGATCAATGTTGAAACTTTGGGTATTATATTTGAATTTTTTCTAATAAATATGTTTTTTTAAAATACAGTTGTATATTATTTTTTGTGCATTTTATTTTCTTGTACTAATAGTTTTTAGTTAATTTATAAATACTAGAAGAATATATAGATATTATTTTATGAGTTTTATGTTCCATAGAAGGAAACTATAATGTTTTAATAAAAAATCAACTTGAATACTCATTATTTAGAGAAAAAGATGAGTTTGTAGTGTTTATTTCTTAAAGGATTAAACCCTAAATTTAAAGTAAGAATATTTCCTTTTATTCTTAATCTAGGTAGAAAACAAATTTATCAATTCAAGGAAAAGAATATTTAAACAAATATGTTATATGTTTAGTTTTATTACTGAGAAATCATTTTCTTCTTAACCTATCATTGATTTTGGGCATTTTGGAGGATAAATTTCTCATGGCCATGTTCTCAATCACTCTATATCAATCCTTGGAGGTTATATATTTATTCTACGTCCATTTTTACTATATAGAACCCTAGTATGTTTTATCTTAGTTTTCCATCATACTTTGTTATTTATCTTATCTAGTAGATGTTTTATAAATCATTTTTTAGGAAGTGGGAAATCTGTAAAGGTATTTTGAATAGTCAAACTGTAGTTACCATGATCAAGTTCATATTCTAATGACACAACTTTTAAAGGGTGTATAATGTAATATAATATTATTTTATAAGGAAGCACTATTTTTGATAGTGTACAAGATACACGAATTCAAGGTTAAATGAATAAGTAAGTTTTATTATTTAAATGTAATACATTTTACCTAGCCATTAATTTAGAGAGTATGAATAAGAATTTTTTTATGAAATATATAACGGTGATACTCATTTAAAATAGATTAATAAATGTTTTTAAAATAATTACATGATTTTTATGTGGGTTATTAAATTCTTACAAAAATATGTTTTCATCAAAATTAATTTTTATTTTTTTATGAATGAATATTATAATTAACTATTGAATGTTTTTGAAAATTTATTCAATAAAATTAAATTAAATTTTAAACTAATAATATCACATTTCATATTGTAATTTTTTGGGGTTATTCTGAGAATAAAAAATTTATTCTAAATAGTAAAAAAACATATTTTATATGGGAACTTTAGAGAAATCATAAAGACATAATTATTATATATATTTTTTTTAATCTTTTTGAATTAATAAATTATTGTATTTTTATATAAATATAGTACAAAAATAATTCAAAAAATTGATAATTATAATTTACATATGGTAAATATGAAAATTCTTTTCAATGAAGAAGTAGTGATTATACAACACTAGAAAAGTAAAACTCGGAGTCCTATAGATTATAATAGAGAAGTAAAAAGTATTTTATTGACCATTTTATTAAATATAAAATAATAATTATTATATAGATAGTTAATTTATAATTATTTAGTAATATATAATACGAATCCTATCCATATTATTATGTAATACTTGAAAAATTCATAAAAAGTAAAATTAAATAATTAAATAAGTTGACATGACATGGATGTGATTAATTATGAATAATTAAAAAGATTTTATGAAACATATTGATTCCAATTTATTTTTTTTGATATTAATTTTTTTTATACATGAAATAATTATGTGTAATGCTTATGCACTAATGAAGTTGTTCTTGTGAAAGTATAAGAAATATATATTAAATGATTTTAATTGAAATTATAAGAACCATTAAATAGAGAAAACATGAATAAATATTATTTATTGATTATATATATATACTAAAATCATCCAAATGTCTAAGTTATTTCTATTATTATCCATTGAATAGGATTATGATCTTTATAATTTTTTTTAACATAACATCAAACATATCATACTGTTGTTTTTAATAAGTATTACATTTTTATAATGTGGTTATTTATAAGATATGGTAAATTATAGACTGTGTTTTGAAATCATAAATATTTATATTACTCATGGTCATTTATTTTTAATTTTTAGGGAATACATAAATACGTTTAATGACAAGACAACGCTATTGAACTAATTATTTAATTAACGGGAAAATAAAATAAATGATATTAAATATATTAAATCAGATGTAATTTTAGATATTAAGGAGATTGATGAATTCTCTAGATTTCTATGATAATTTAAGGATATAGTGAAAATTTAATTTTAAATTTAATTTATGGTTTGATTTTTTTAATGTCAATGTAATAAATAATTTAACAAATTACATTAATGATATATTATGGGATTAAAATTTTATTAAATTTTTTAATAAAATAAAAATATTAAATAAAACAAAATAAAAAAAATATATGGAATAAACTATAATTCCCTATCGTTTTATAGACCATTTGAAGCATTTTTCCCTAGAGTAGTTTTATTATATTTTAATATTTTGAGAAATTTTTAAAGTCCCCTCCCATGTCTTACAAAAGGGCACCTCTTCTACTCAATCCATTACACATAAAACCATTTTTGTTAAAAAAATAAATTACCAAATACCTTCTTATAATCTATACCCTCATTATAGAGGCCTAATTTTGGGTATAACACCAACATTAGTGGTATAAGCTTCTATGAAAAGAAGAATGTCTAGAGAAGAAGTATATTTTTAATCATGAATGTTAGTTTTATTTTTTATTCCACCTAATTAAAGTATTTTAGAAAAATTATAAAATAATTAATATAGTATCGTACTTAAAATAAGAGTTTTTATGTAAGTTTCATTTTCTATATCTATATCATCATACATCAAATGGGTTATGAAGTCATCATTGGTATGTGTTATGGACAACCATTTCATTAATTGATGTCATTCATCTTCTATTATCACCTCTCATGGGGTGATATAATGATGTAATTATTGAATATATATTATATTCACAATATATTTATCATTATTGAAAATAATATTTCATTTAAATCCTTACAATTGAATATAAAAAAAATTATAACATTGTTCATACATGCGTGTGGACTACCAATTTCACAAAGCAAAGTGATTCACTTTTCTTCTCAAAATCACATAAATGATATATATAAGAATATTTACAGAAATAAAATTATATATATGGTATTATGAGTATTCTGGATTTATAAAATAATATATACATTCTTTCCATAGTGATTATTGAAAAATGTAAATGTTACTCATGTACGTACGACCTACCATATTCATGATTGTAACCATATTCATTTTTCATAACCAATTTTAATGGTTGGATTTAAAAGTAAAATTAATGTATAAGTTTTATAATTATTTCATTAATATTATTTTTTAAATGATTCAATAATAATCTATATGACGTCAGTCAACCTACCAAATATATTACGGACTCAGGAACCAGATATCATCAAACCATCTGACGTGAACTTAAATGATTGGGAATTTTTTAATACATGATGTTAAGATAAATAAAATTAACAATAAACATGAAAAAGGTTATAAATTAAGTAAATAATTACCCTATATTAAGTTTTTAGGAAGATAATGAATGCACATGATGAGTCAGTATCAAGGTATATAACTCTTTAACAAAAAATCGTTAATTCAAATTTTTTAAAGAATTATTTTATAAATCATTCTCTTACAGGTCCCCATATTAAAAAAATTTATTATTCTATTTATATTGAAATCAATTTATTAAATAGGTATTTTTATAATTTCTATCTAATTATTTCAAAGACACATATTTTAATGGTTTAAAATTAGAGAAATTTTCTAATCCTATTTAAATTTACTCTTTCACTTTTTATAAAAAATCACAAAACAATCATTTTTTGACATACATAATGATAATATTTTCGAAAGATCATGGAGAATTAATTATTTTAAATTTTTGTTACTATTTCAAAATATTGTTTTCAAGAAAAACATTTTATTTTTATGTTAACATCATTTTAAAAAGGAACGTAATTCCAAAAGGGAAATGTTGTTTTCCTCAAGAAAGTTCTTTTTAAAAGATTTATATTTTATGATCATGTTATGGTTATTAGAAATTATTTATGAGGATGGGTTTTCTTATTATAAATTTAGGTTGGGTGATACTATTACATCCCTCCAATGCATTGGGAAATAGGACAAATTTATCAAATTAGGTTTCTCATAAGAGATTACAAAAATATATATGGATAGTTATTCCAAATGTAAATGTTATTGATAATCACTATATAATAGTGAGAGCTAATGTTTATATAAGAGTGATATGAAAATTAATCCTCTATTTACCTATATGATTTATTATTTCTTAATATATATTTTATAGAAATATTTTATTTTCACTATGTAAGATATTTTGTTTATGTTCAAATAAAATTATATTTCAATTTTAATTGTGAAAAGTATAAATTTTTGAAAAGATTTTTTGAGTCTATTTTTTTTCAAATAAACCTTTCTGGAATATACTGATAACATTAATATTTATTTTCAAATAACTGATCTTACTCTTTATGTAGAAAAGGAGATTTATTGGGTATGAAAATGTATATTTTGAGTTGGATGTTTATTTTGAAAGGGGGAAAACATATGTGTATTTATAGAATAGTGTTATTTTTCATTATTTTTCTTATAATGAGATTTTAATGCTCATTTCATGTTCAAATTATTTTTGATATTTTTTTATGGTAAGGACACAGATTATGTCAAAATTAATATTTTAAATATTATTATGAAGAGAAATAATGTTTTATTTTAAATTATTTTTCTTTATGAAAAATGGATTCTATGTAGAAGTGTCCACTTGTAATGTTTGAGTTTAAATTATAATAGTTTTTCCTAAATATCTAAAAAATATTCATTAAAGATCGATGACAATGAATGATATATAATTTTATTATATGTTCAATAGAATTTGAAATGATTATGGTTGTTCCCTTATGTATATCGTAGAGTATAAACTAGTGAGGATAGTATGAGTTAGTATGGTTTTATTATTACTTTGACCTAGTTTGGGAAATAAACTAAGGAAACTAGATTGTGTGTAATGGTTTATTGTGATTCCATGTATGATGTTTGATTACTTATTTCACATCACTAGATTAGTGTAGTAATATTAATAGGGTTGTATATGGGTGTGGTTTCTTACAAAATATATAATTATATTTTAGTTATTATAATAATTGTTAATTATATTATTTTTTATGATTTTATATGTTATATTATAAATATATAAATAAACATTATCCTCTGGATGCTGATTTTTTTGTTCTCATAAATATAATGAATTTTAATTATTTTCTATATATATAAATATGGTTCTTGGGTAACCCAATAATGATCATCGAGGTGTTTATCTGGTAATGATAAAATCATGGAAGGATATATAATAAGAAATCTATTATAAAAATTCACCAACATATTCAACATTTATTATTGAAAATAAAATGGTATAGATTCAAGAAGACGTTAATATTGAATATTATCTTTTTAATATATTATAGGATCATTATATTTTATTTGATGAGAGTTTATTTGAGATAGGTTTATGGTTGTGTTGGAACTTATTTAATGTAACTGTGGTGTATTTTCTATAATGAAGTGATGATTATATAATTAGATGATGGAGAAATTATTCATTGATACCCTTTATTTAGAGTGGTGTAAAGATATATTATCAATTTAGTATTGGAGATATAGTTTTTAAATTATGTATTAAATTTCATAATCTTATTCAAATACACCCTATAAAAATAATATATATGATGACTGAAGAGATCATCACTTCATGAGAGGACTAGGACATGAGATTTAGTATTAGTTTTTTATATTTCATTAAATATTTTTACCAAGTTCATCATAAAAGATTTTTTAATTTATATGAATTTTGAATGGACTAAAATACATTTACATAATTGCAGAAGAAATTTTGTGGTATATAGTAGACCCATAAATAATAACTCATTGATCTGTGGTTAGTAATTTATTTGATTCCCCATTTTTTGTTTTATCAATTCCTTGTATTTTTTGTCACCATAGAATGGTAGTTGACAGGATCCATTTTTTTATATTGAGGTAGCTGAGTTTTTAAATTTCTATTCCTATCTTATCAATCATGGAAACATATTCTACATTTTCCATTGACAGTGGATGAGTCTCTCAGTCCATAATTACATCATCCTTAGAAACTTTGGCGGTGATAAACTAAATAAAATATTAATCAATAGAATAATATCGGTAGATGTAAAATGATTCTCCATAATACAACCCTTGCTTTAGAATAATGGAAATATCATAGTCTATTTTCAAGTAGAAAGGTAGGGAAATGATTTATAAAAAATAGTTGTCATAAAATTTATTCAGTAGATGTTATTTAGCAGGACTAACATCAGGTGGTGAGAGATATGAATTTTATCTTCATGAAAGAAATTATAATTTTTTTATTATATTTTATAATATTTTTTTGTAAACATAATTTAATAAATTTCCTATTTACATCTAATTTAATTATTTATCAAACACATGATTTATTTAATAAATTGGGGATTGATAAATTTCTATTAAGGATATATATATATATAATATTTGTTCATAAGAATAAATCATAAAATATATATTATATTCATATTTCCAATAAAACAATAATCATTCATTGCATACATGTATTAGTTTCATTTTATGTGATATTACATTTATTCATATCATTTAATGATGATGAACATTTCAATGGATGGATATAGTGTGTTATTTATTTGGGATATGATTTTTAATATTGTAAAATAAATTTATCATCATATTTAATCATTACCATATTTTTAGTATAAATATTGATTATTATATGTTCATGGTAATAGATTTTACTTTTTTTAGTATGGGTACCCAAGCCTAATACATGTTTTATTAATAAAATTAATACAAATATACAATAAATATAACTATTGAATCAAGAAGACCATTATCTTTGGGATACTAGGTATACACAACATTACCATGAACTAAAATACCAATTATCAATTTTAATATTAATAATATGATGATATATCACTTTAATAATTTAAAACTACAATGGGTAAATTAGGGAAAACATAACCAAAATGGGTGAGTTGTAAATCCATTTAAGGTGATGATCAACATAACAAATAAAAACTTTTGAAATAAATGGTATTACATAATATAATAAGAGGAAAGGCACACGAATAATAATATAGACTAATAATATAAATAATATGGAATCATATGATCACTAATCATAGGAATTTGGACACTATAAAAAACATGGTGTGACCATAAGTCAAGGATCACTTCCAAAACAACATAACATGGTTGACAGAGCCCATAATTGATTGGATTTACTCCCTAATCTGATACATATTATTTCATGTGATATATAAATTCCCAATTTATTTGAGAACTATATCAGGACACCAATCATAATATGTATACTCATAGGATCACAAAAATAAGGGAATCAATCATAAGACATAAGTATAAAAAACAATATAAATTTTATGGGTAATATAATCTTACCTCAAAGAATATTCAATGTATATTCCATAAATATTATAAATAAATGTGTGATTTAAATATTTTTATTATTTATATTTGAATCAATAACCATATTTATGAAAAATATATTTCATTTGAAGAAAATTTCATAAGGATGGTTGGGGAATTAATTTTAAAATTCTATATATTTATAGAGGTTTTAAGAAAATGTAATGAAATATTTCAAGATATCCAACACATAAAATTATTCTTAAAACAAGAAGTAGACCAGACTTGTTTTCTATATAATAATTATAATTTTAATAAACTATTTATGATTTTGAATACGTTATGAGGTGATACATAAAATGGAGTTATAAGTTGATAGTTTCCCTACATTGGGTTTACACAAAGTAATGATTTTTGTAGTGAACTTGAATAGAATTTATAACAATAAAAAAGAAAACAAAGGAAATTTAAGTATATCTAAATTTTTAATATAGATAGCATATAATAGTCTACGCTAAAAAATTAGAGGTTGAAATTTTTGAACAGAGATATTAGTTATAATGTGAAAAATATAGTGGTTAAATGAGTTCCCTTACCTCAATTCTGAATTAATTATGGAATTTTACTTAACATACAAAAAAAACTTACTAAATACATGAATTATGAACTTATACTAATATATATTATTTATTATTATGATTTTATATTAATTTAGAGTCATTTTATTGAGATATTGTTTCTATTTATACTCTCCAAAGGTCATTTTTTAATGGTTCAAATGTCGAATCACTTGTTGGTAATATTATAATATCATTTTGAAATGGTCCAATAACTACATAAGAAAAGTGAAATGATTTTAAATTTATTCCTAAACATAAAAATTGCTATAAAATTAAAATATTATTACAAATACACATTGTTTATTGATTCTAATTTTTATCATCATAAGATTAATTCACATTGGTTGTTTTCCATCCATGATGTTCCTATATTGATTCCATTAATTTTATGGATATAAATCCATTCCAAAATATTAATGGAAATATAAAATATCTATTTATATCATTATAAACTATAATAAGTGAATTAAAACTATCTAAAATGGTGCTGGTGGGAAATAATATTTACTTTTCATTGGGGTAGTGCTCCAACCATATTATGAAAAATAATTTCTATTTTACAATGATTTATGTGGAGGAAATAAAATTTATATTAGATCATAATAGAAATAATATATCAAGATATTTAGTATACAAATGTTGATATGTCATGGTGGTTGGAAAACATATTTGGTGGTTAAAGATGAATAAATATAAAAATCCTTATTCGAGAATTTAAATCTTCCATTAGGCCACTCTTCTAAGGCTACAATTTAGGGCACCGTAGAATTGTATTTGGTGACAAAAAAATAAATGGGCCATGGGTGATAGGAATAGAATGATAAATGAGAAGAAATTTGTAAATAATTGAGGTTTAAAATTTATGAGGAGATGGAGAGGTGAGGGATTACAATTATTAGGGGAGAAAAATGTTTCTTAATATAATATTGATTACATTATTATTTTGGATCAAGACTTCCAACAATGATAATTAATGTGGATACATAAAGTAATTAATGATTTTCAGTTTCATATAATGTTTGATTACATCATTCAATACTCACTAAGTCATGTATTTAACTTATAAAGTTAAATTCCTTATTTTTTTCATTTTTCATTATTCAATAAAAAAAGATTTAAAAAAAGAATAAAAAATCACCCACATAAATTTTTTATTTTTATAATCAAAAAATGAAATCCAATTTAGAGTAATAATTTCATAAATATTAGAAATTATTTTTTAAATAGAAAATTTAATGTTGTGATCATTTTTCTGATCCTTTGAAAATTTATATATAGTATATTAAATTATATTCTCAATTTTACGGATATTAATATTTCATTATAATTGTATTTTAGTGAAATAAACATTCATTTAAATTTTTATAATTATTCTATAAATTTAAATAAAACAGATGTGCTTTATAAAATTAAAAATAATTATTTTATCATTTTGAAATAATTTATTTATTTTAATTGTAATATAAATTTTACTTATTTTCATTTGATAAGATAAATAATATTTTTTAAAAATAAATTTGAGATGTTTCTATTATAATTGTTAGTTTCAAATTCTTAATGGTCAAATTACTACTATAATGGTTAGATTTATATTCCAACGACAAGATTTGTATATGGAATATAGGTTCCCACTCTCTATAAATAATACATATTTCATTCTTTATTAATTCTTATCAATTATTTATCATCATTATATATAATATCATATTCATTACTAATATTTAATTAATAATATATATTTTCTTTCCAATAGTGTTTTTCAGGAGTGTGACCATTCTAAGGGATCAAGTGGATCCAAATTTTTATATTATAGTTTTTATCATTATCTACTGTCCCCAATGTTACATTTTCAATTTTTATGGAAATATTTATTCTCTAAATGAAATTTTTGAATTTTTATAAAATGATTTATTGTTTTTTAGTGCATTTGATTTTTATTATACTATATCAGGAAGTTTAAAGTACATGTAAATTCAGATTTTAAATTTCATACATAAAATTATGGGTAGTTATATTCATCCACCCTTTATAAATTTCACCATTGAAATTTCATTTCACCATAATAGATGAAAAATCATATGGGCATATAATGAAACATAAATTTTAAACATATATATTAAACAGTTTTAGATGAATATTCAATTCAATGCATAAAAATCATGCCCAAATTATATAGTTACAGTATCTTTGGAATCATGGATACATAAATAACTCATTAATGAATCATATATATCATATAAAACATATTTCCTCATAACTATAACCCTTATTATAAATATCACATGCAATATCTTTCATCGTAACATAGGGAATAGAAACATAAAAAATGGTACATTCAGACGATCAGTAAGGGTAAACAAAGGATATATAAACATAACATGAGAATAATGTGATGATAAATTGGGAAGAAAACTTCATAAATTATACCAATCATATCATATTTTAGATCCTTAAGTATCATAAAAATTCTATTTTGCTCTTAAGAAATGAATCATAAAGGAATGAAAGAACATGGTCCTAGAGAGCATAACATTTATATAATACATGATTTTTTGTAATAAACATAATCATATAAAATCATTACCTTGGTAGTCAAGGCTAATTTTCAAAACAGTCACATTGGATTGGGTTCACTACCTAATCCATAATATTATTCAAGGATCACTCATAATACTATAATATTTGATTCAATTTACTCCCCAATCCATATTAATAGTTATGGTTCACTCATAAGTCTATAAAAGTAGACACATACCCATATTTAACATGGTTCACATCATATTTCAGGCTTGTTTATCTCCTAAGTTACCAATATTTACCTAATACATTGCAGGAATATATAATTTTGGGCCCTGGCTTCACATAATGAAAATTAAACATTTGTGTACAATAAGATCATAATACAATCATTTTATCATAAAACATTAAAATAAATGGGTTTCATAAATATTTCATCAAATCATAACCCATGGAATAGAAAATTGTTTTATAAAAATCATGTCGTCATAAATATAAACCATCTAATTAAATAATAATGATGTTATCCTTGGATTATATACCAAGTAAATCGTCTGTTAAATTAAGGCCTTGTATTCATTTATGGATATAAATAAAATTAAATTGTCACCAAAAAATTCTTGCTAAAAACCCCTTTCCACTTTGAAAATCACTTTCCAAAAAATAAATTATTCCAAAATAATAAGGAAAATATCTTCTATTAAACTAACAATGTAAAATTTTAAATGAAACATTACATAATTTTGTGGTCATGATTTCAAAAAACTCTATTTATTCTATATAATTTAATAGAAAAAATTCCCTCCACATTTTATTAAAACGTAAAAAAGTACCTCAGTTGGAAAATTCGAAGAATATTAAATTTTATAAAAAAATTAAAACATGTGTAAAAATAAATTTTAAAAATAATATTATTATATTTAAAACCATATTTAATACATTTTTAAAAAACAAGGACGTGGAATGAAATATTTAATTTTGACTGAATAGATAAATAAATCGATTTTAAATAAAAATATATTTTTATTCTATAAATTAATTGAACTAAGGAAAATCAAATGAAAACATATATTTTCAATAAATGAAATTATGATAATAAAATTTATAAGTTTAATTAGAAGTCAGTCTTAATTTTTAATCATATAAATATAATTCATAGACAATCTCAATAAACAATTATAGTTCAACTCTAAAGCCTTACTACATTGGTAACATTTGAATCATAATACCCTTGAATGAAATAACATAATATTGACATTTAATTATGCATAATTCCTTTATAATTTTCAAAAAATATATTATTGGGTATTATATATACCACCTAAAAGAAACAAGTGGGGAATATTGCATGTGTCTCAGAGAAATAAAAATGAAATTAAAATCCCTTACCACTAGTGGGAATTCCATTATATGTGTTTAGAACTCTATTATAATAAATATAGGATTATTAAACATATATTATATGACAATAATTATTCTTATAAAACTATAATGCAATTAATTATAACATTTTATCTTTCTTTTTTAGCATTTCATTATTAAAATCAATATTCATGGTGATATATGCTTCATTTTTCATGTTTTTCTTGGTACATGTACATTAATCATGGTTAAATAATCAATATAATGTTATTAATTATATAAATATCATATATTTATAATATAATCATTTTTTGATTCATCCATAAAATTACATATTGTAAAATGAAATATATTGTTCATGGATACTATAGGTTGTACGTACGCATGAATATTGTCTCCACATATCGATGGGTGGAAGAAGAAAAAGGTAAATAAAAATTAATATTTAATAATTATTATTATATAAGATATATCTTATATATTAATTAAATATATTATTATTAACATCCATGTAATGAAATTAAAAATGAATCACAATGTATCATGGTGGTGGTGCTCCGGACAAACACACAAGTGATGTTATCATTTTCCAATGGATTAGAATTTAAGAATATAGGAATAATAACATTATCAAAAAGTTATAATAATTTTATAGTTATCCTATATAAACCATAAAACCATCATATTAACCATCCATGCAATTTGGTAATTGAAAATTCATTGTAACACTACATAGACATTGTATGAAAAATGTACACACGAGCGAAACATTCACATCCCATTTGATAAGAAAGAGGGTAGATATGGGTGATTTGATAGTAATAATAACATTTTAATATATATATGTTAATATATATATTATTTTCTAATATGAAATTATATTTATAGGAGGCAAGGATTAAGTAAAAAAAGAATGTTATTAGTTACAATGATTACCTCTTATTTGAAAGAACTCTTTAAGATCTCTTCATAATGTTTCTATGATTTGTATTTTAGGAAGACTAGAACATATATAATTTGTATAAAGAAGATTATAATGTAATTATTTAGGGATGGTTTATTTATAATACTATTTGTGTTGTGAATAAGGGAAAGGATAGGTGCCTTTTATAATTAAGGGAAGGGGAACTCTTTAAATTTCATAAAATATTAAAATATAATAATGTTATTCTCTAACCAAAAACATACAAAAGGATAAGTATTATAATATATAATATTATAATCTCAAAATCCCATCAACTAATAATTTTTGTATAGATTTATGTTATATTTTAATCCTTATCTTTTGTATTAACCCCTTAGTAAACCCATTTTAACATTAACCACAATAAAATTATGTTACCTCTTAAAGGGTTATAATTTTACATAGAGGATTTATATAAAATAATAAATGGAATATTATTGAAATTTTTTACAATATAAATCCAAATTTTAATCTTGAAATATTTTTATAATTTCAAAATAATTTAATAAAATTCTATTTTGATACAATATCATTAATGTAAATTTTGAAACTATTAATTTAATTTGACTTAATAGTTATAAATACTATGTTAAAATTACAATATAATCCTTTAACACAATACAAAAAACATCATATTTGTTAGTACTTTTTCTGAAACACTATAAATTACTCAAATTATTTAACTTTAATTATTTAAAAAATCATTTAATTTATGTTTCTAATAATTAAATAAATACTAAGTAATTGTTTTATAATAAATTTAGGAAATTATATAGATTAAAAAATTTATGTATAATTATCTATCGAGAAATTAATTTTATTAATCCGAAAAATAAAATATTTACATTCACTAATATATTTATTTTTCTCTTATGTATATATATAAGAGATATTTAAAACTAAGATAGTCAAATTGGTTTAACTCTTTTTAAAATTAATATTATATCAGTCATTTTCATAGAAAAGGACCCATCAAACAAATAAATTTAATGAATAGGGTGATAAGGGTATAATTATTATAATCTAATAATAATTAAAATGAAAAATAATGGTCTTATACCTTATCCTTAAATATTATTTACCTGATTAACCATTTACTAATTTGACAAATGTTTCAATGGTTACTAATAATGGGGTCATATTTACAAAAAAAATAACTTCTTTATACAAAATAATGAATAACATTTACCAAATTAGCTACTTTTATGATATGAAAATTTAATTTAAAAATAATATCCCAAACCATAGTGGAAACATATTTTTAGAAAAAAGACATTTTTAATCATAGAACTTGGTTTATTCATATCCAATTATTAGAAAAGTGTCAAATGAATCTTAAAACACTTTATTGAATATATAATTATAAATTTCACTAAAAACATTTATAAATATTTTTATTTTTATTAATTAATATAAAATGATATTGTGTATATAAAAATGTTTTTTAGTGAAACAAATATTTATTTTGGAATGATTTTTTATTTTTTATATCTAATTAATTGATAAATAATTAATTATTTTTTTTACATATGAAGCCATTATTTTTTATAATTTGATTTTTTTATTCATAACCTCAAATCAAATGGATAACTAATAAATATCACAAAAGAATACCTTTATTGTATATCATTGTTCATTTAAGACTGGATTTTCATGTAAGGAATGTTATCAAAGAACATAAATTTATTTCAAAAACTATATTTCAAACAATACAAGGCGTTACATTACACATCCATTAAAATAAATTTCACCCACTAAATTTTTCACTCTAATACAAAATAATTAAGAAATATATATCTCATCCCATCCTTAGTTTTCCATGTAAGTTTTTATAATTTTTGAATCCTCTAGAGAACATTCACTATGTGTGTAGGCTTTCCCTATATATATTTATCCTTATAATCCATGATTTTAACTTATTATTCATCTTTTGAAATTTAATTATCTAGTTTTACTACCTATTATTTTATTATATATTATGGATCATGTATTTACTTTATAAAAAAATATGTGGAACAATTCATAAACATGGGATGGGTTCAATGGATGCACCAAAAGATATGATATAGTCCCTACATGATCATGATTTTTAAAGGAAAAATATTCATATGGATAAAATTTACCTTCTTTATAAATCTCATAATATTTTTCTACCAAAAATATATTGAAATACATTCTTCCAATCATAAATTTCTAGATTATGTGGACGACTATCAAAATAACGTTTCTATCAACTTTGATGTTTCATGATGTGTTGTTGAATGGTTCTTACATTCTCAGTCCATTCCTTATCTATCATTGGTTACAATATATTTATTTTGAAACATGATCAAATAAATATTGACTTGTATAAGAAATTTTATATATGACATCAAAATAAACAATATGAATTTTATAGTGAATGATATTATTATATTAATACTCTAATTGAGAAAAGTGTTGATCCCAACCCCCTTGTAAATCTAGATAAAATTATCTCTAAATTTTATTAATAGTTCAAATTGTTCTCTCAGACAAACTATATTTATAATCATTAAGTGTCCTACTAAAACTCAACTCAATAACAAGATCCTGGTAAATAATTTTCATGAAAATATTGGTAAGCCTAACATCCTGATCAGATTCAGTAGAATGTGGTACTCTATGATACCTTACCACTTATTTAATGTTCATATTGAAATTTTATATAGAGGGATATATTTTTTTATGTATATGAATTGTGCTGAATTCATTGTGTGTTCAACTATAATCCATTTTTCATTATATCCTATAGATTTTTTCGGAGTCCAATGACATTCTCCATGGTTATGTTTTCCAATTTCCATTCTGGTACGAGTAATTGTTGTAGGATCACATTATACTTATATCTCTAAACCGTATCTTGTTGGCATACTAAGCACTGAGATACAAATTGAGCAATATATATCTTTAAGTGTTCCAAAAATATTTACGCTTTAATAAATGTACAAATATACATACTTCCATGATGAATAGATAATGATGAAATTTGAGCATCATCTAGTAAAACCTTAAATTATGAAATCGATAGAATGTACACATGGATATTAAACAATATTATTCCCTTATAATTAATAATAAAATTATGAGCATTCCTCACTATATTTTATAGCTCCATATCTTCCTTGTATTATTATTATTTAATCATCAAATTGATAGATATTTGAACATTCAATTGATAAATATAAGATGTGACCCATTGTATAAATATTTCAATATCCATGATTTACATGTAAATATATATTTTATATTTTGTTATCCTTATCATTTATAAACAATCATGATCATTTCGGGTTAGAGCATTTTACACTTTGTTATCTTTCCCAACATGATAATGTATTTATTAGTGAAGATCATTAATTATCTGTAATCATCTTCTCTTGTAAATAATCAAATCCTCCCATTTAAAAATATTTATTAAAAATTTATTATCAGTTAATATATCATGCAATTCTCCATAAAGATACTTCAGAAAATCATTAATTAAAAAATTAATAAAAAAACTCCAAATCATTAGTTGCTAAATTCTCTCATGAACCTTCAATTATAATGAATCATAAGATATCACCATAACATTATGAATGAGAATAAATAATAGTTCCTTCATCAATCCATCACTATAAATTATAAATCCTTATCTACTTTAGTTTAATGGAAAAATTAGGTGCACTGAATATCCTTCTCTCTATTTCAATAAAATTTTCTTCACATTCATCTAATCAAAGTAGTGTTTCTCCCATCTGAGTTAAGATTGTATGTGTATTATAAAATCAGAATAAATTAACAACAAATCACCAAATATATCCTTCCCTTCCAATAAATCTCTGAATATTATTCATAAAGGTTATTTTTAGAAAACATTCAATAACTTTTTTTTCTTTTAAGAAACTATTGATATATCCTCACATGATATTATATGACCCAATAATGAACTTTACAAAGAAAAATTAACAATTGGTTGTTTTTTCATATGTTTGTTTCTTTCCTCAGGTCCTTCAACACCATTATTAAATAATCCCAATACTCTTCATTAATCCTTGAATATATAATAGTATCACCAGTTAAAACTACCATGAACTCGTCAAGGTAATATATGAAGACTCCATTCATTAAATCCATGAATATTATGGGGGAATTATTAATACCAAATGGAATCACTAAAAATTCATAGTTTTCATACATTGTATAAAATATTTTATTGGTATATCCTCCTTCATGGCCCTCAATTAGTGATATCTATAATTTTGTTGAAAAATATAAATTTATTGAGAACATTGAATCTTATTAGATAAGTCATTAGTATGGGGTAAATAATACATGTTATTTTTTGTGACCTTGGTCGAATCTCTATATTCAATGCAGAGTCACATCGATCCTTATTTCTTCCTAAAAGAAGGTGAACCTCAAGGTGGCATATTTGGTAATAGTGATACCTTATGTTTATTATCTTTGTGTTTCTTCATCAATTACTACAACTCAACCTGGGGTTTTCTATATAGATCCATTGAAATATATGTATAACAAGGTAGGATTTCAATTGAGAACACATCATCATGATTCTATAGAATACTAGGAAATTGTTATATAATGAAATCACTAAAATTACCATTCAATTAATGTATCTTTACTACTGATTCTCTCCCCATCCATATAATGAACACACCCCTTTAGAATAAAAATTAGGACCCAAAAAATTGATGTAATTTGAATCAGAAGTTAAAATATATTGTTGACTGGATAGATGATGACATGTTGGTTATGAATATGAATCATTAATTCCTATCATGGTAAATTGATTTGGGATTTATATATAAAAATATATTCCATGCCTAATATAACATCAAATTCAACTGGAGGGAGAATCCAAATAATTAAAGGAAACACATTCCCACAATGATCTAGCATATAAAAATCAGAGAGAGGAGATGTGATCAACATACCATTAGGTGTATTATTATTAATTAAACATATAATAAATGAGGTTTTACTATTATACCCTTATAAAATATTTTTATATAAGAGAGTGGATTGATCCATATTCAAATAAGACATTAGTAGTTTTATAGTGTATGGAAAGTGTATCATTTTCCACATCATTTTGATACACCATATATCTAATTGAGATATCATAAAATATCTCATTGTCTCTAGGGTTAAGTGGTTGCTGATATCAATCATCATCATTAACATTAATTTTTGAGAACTGGTTAACATAATTCCCACACTCCTAGAATTTGAAACAACCATGTGTGGGGGGTCCATTATTTGGATCTTTCACTCTATTTACATCAATAGGTAACTTCTTCAATAACATCATAATTTATTTTCCTGATGTCATTATTTTACACACTTTGAGAATCTACCCATCAATTTAAGATACTTTAAACCATATTTACTTCCACACATAGAGAATAAATGAATTTTAATATTATTTTATATAGTATTTTTAGAATTTTATTTAATTCCATATTTCTTTTCTTTTCAAAACCATTTTATTAATGTATATTTAAATTAAAAATTTCTACCCTAATAGTATTGAAAATGATTTATTCATAACTGTTGATGTCTCCTATGAATAATTCTCTTCATTGACATGGTTTTAATCCACTACAGAATATACCTTCCTCACATTTAGTTTGGATGAAAATACCATAATATACCTTGCATAACTTGTAAACATTTCTTCTTAGGTACTAATAGATTAAAACTCCATATTCGTTTCCTAAAGGAATTCCTCCATTACTTTTATATGAATAATATAAGGAATTTACTTATTAAAAAATAATTTCTTAATCATATCCCACTCAATACAGCCAATCTATTCATGTTATCTAATTTTTTTGATAAGTTTCCACCATTAATCTAGTTCTCATTCCAAATTATAGACATCCAAAATTAGTTTTTTATGTTCTCAAATATTTAGAATGAAATATATATTTTTAATGTAACTGATCCATTAAAAATACAAACAGTCGATAAATTTAACCTGTAATATAAGGTCAAGCATTCCTTATAATGGATTATATAGAATGTTTTTCCTTAATTTATTATTTAAAATTTCAACAGGATTCATAGATTTATAATGTTTTGTGATCATTGAAATTATAATATTAATTATATATCCCCAAAAATTTATTTTCCAAAGAGGAAATTCATTACATTTACCATCCAATTCAATATTAACACAACTCCTCTGGGTTCCAACTATGAACAAAAACGATGAATCATAGGGTGTGTAAGATTAATCATAGTGGAAAACCACATAATAAAGAAAAATATATTATATAATTTCTTAATAATGACATAATATTTTAAAATTATCACACAATATTCTAGTTAATTTAGGATTATTACCAAATCTTTAGGATGTTATCCTATTTATATACTTATCCAAAAGTTTCTCACTAAACATTTTCAATCCTAGTTTCTAAAATATAATAAAAAAATTCTCTAATACTAAATATAATTATTCAAAAAATTTATACATAGTTATTACATATTATCAGATGAATACTCAATACATAATATAATGATTCAAGTAATAATCTTATATGCCTATTTTCAATGGAAACATAGATCCATAAAAAACTGGCTCATAAAATATCAAAATCATCTCCCACATGGTTCTTCCTTACTAGAACTGTTTTTATACATATCTTACTTAACAAGTTTCTTCATAACACTAGGAATAGAAAAATAACAATGCATGTGGTCAATTGATCAATAAGGGTAGACAATGAAGATATCAATATAAAATGAGAAAATGTGGACGAGAAAATGAACAAATCATTTTTGAAACCATACATGACATATAATAGTACATAATATTGAGTAATTTCATAAATAATTAATGTTAATAAGACATGATCGATAGTGTAATCAAAGAAGATGATCTATGTGATCAAACAAATGAAAAAATACACGAGTTTTTTTCATTTACAAAAGCATAGAAAATTGTTTCCATAGTATTCAAGGGTCATTGTAAAGACAATCAAACTAGATTTGGTTCACTCCCCAAACCATTGATGCAGTGAATGTTCATTCACAAGATTGTCATGAAGGATTGGGATCACTAACCAAACAATCATAGTAGAAAAGGTTCACTCCTATGACTATAATAGTGGATATAATCACTTACTCAACTAAGTTAACTTATCATTCTAATATTCTTTATTTCCTTATATACAAATAATTACCCGATGCATTATAGGGATTTATAATTATGGTCTCATGTTTCACATGATTAATATAATACATATATATTCAAAAATAATATAAACCATTCAACATATCCTAACTCATATAAAGAAATAGGTATCATAAAAAATTTTGTGATAGCTTAACCCATGAAAAGGAAATTATTTTCATAAACATTATATCCTTATAAACATAAACTATTAAAATAAATAATAAGGGTGTTATCCATGGATCATACTCCATGTAAATCATATGTGAAATAAAATATTGTTTTATTGATAAATAAAAAAACCATTACAATATCATTAAAACATTTTTGAGCAAATTCCATTTCATCTTTGAAAATAACTTTGAAAAATATAATTTCTAGAATATTGGGGAAAATATATTCATTGAGAACAACCACATTAACATGTTATGTAATATTCAGATCATTGTATTGTCATCATGTGGGAAATTGTTTTCATAATGTATATGTTAAAATAAAACATTCCATTTACCATTTTTTGAAAAGTGTAATGGTTCCAGATTAGAAAAAGTACAAAAAGATTCATTTTAATCCATTCTTTAAAATGCTAAACAATGGTAAAAGTGAATATAAACAATCATATGAGAATATTTAAAACCATATTAATTTTTTTTATAAATCATGGATATGGAAGAAAATGATTTTTTTGATCAAATAGTGAAATATATAATATTTTCCATAAAAACATATTTTTATTATCTTGAGAACTGAAGGTGTTGAAAATTGCAACATACCTGACTTCAATAACCTCGATGCATCTGTTTACTTTATTACATTAGATTATATAAAATGGTTTAAATAAAAAATGAATAATTATTTTATTAGTTTTGTAGAACTAGATACATATATCATTCCAATTTTATATTGTGAAATAAAAAATAAAACATAAGATTATAAAATGATCAATTATGTAACATCCCAAGTAAGTAATGTAACGACCCAAAGTTTCATTAATGGAAATTCCTCTTGATCTAATTAAATATCTCTTTATGTTTATACAAAATTTCAACTTCATTGGTTTTATGTTAAGAATTGTGACCATTGCTAATATATCCATTGAACAGTGATCACATGATTAGTATAAATATAGGGCCTTAAAAAATCCAAATTTACTCAGACAAAAGAACCGATGGCCTCATCCAGTAGAATTTCTCCATACGAAGCCCATTTGTCGGAGCTCATAAAAGAGGTTGCGTCCTTGGGCTTCTCTCTTGACCAAGCCCAAGCTGAGCTTCATCATGTCAATCTTGAACGGGACCATCTACGGGAAAAGTGGAAGTTGATAGAAATTACCACTCGAGCGACTTTATCCAAGCAACCCTAAGAGTTCGTCACCATTGCACACATTACCCTTGGGTCTTATGTGGCTGTTTTAAGGGGTTATGTAACTAATAGATAGTACTATGTTCATGTACATTATTTTTTTGTATATAATAATGAATATAATTTCTTGTCATTATTGATACATTGTAAATAGTTTTTAAAGTAAAAATGGTGTTTTTAGTTATTACTTAATTAAGGAATATATTTTATTAAAATAAGGGATTTTCTATTTAAACAATATTTTCATAAAATATTATTATTATTAGATTTGTTTTATTATATATAAATGATCATATAATAGTATGAATGAAATTATAATTTTTATTAATTTTTGAAAGCCATTTTTGTCAAAACCCGTGAATTTTTTATAAATGTCGGTTTTTATTTTAAAAGTGAAAATTCACATATTTAGAAAATTATTTAGATAAAATAAATTTTATTTTTGGAATTAGGATTTCGAAATTATCCAATGGTGAATTTTCCATAATTTTCTGAGACAGTCAAATGTTTGAGTATAAAATAAATACCATTTAAATATATAATGTGTTTTATGACATCATAATTACCCAATAGTGATGTAATAAAATACTATAATCTTTATGTTCGGACAATATATGTTTTACTATTAAAATAATGTGAGTTTGGGTTTGTTTGGCTTACTTTTTAATGAATTAATGGACCCCTCAAGACTTATTAAACATCTTGTCTTTTTAAATTAATTTCAATGGGAGTGTGACTCACCTCCACATAAGCAACCTCATTATTTTAAGAAGTTCGGACCTTGGACTTATAAAATATTGTTTTCCTTTTCCCTTTTCCAAAAACCATGGGCAAAAACCATGGGATGGTTTGTGGTTTGGATTAATTTAATATAAGGGGTCCCAAACATAAATAATAATGTATTCCCTCACCTTTCCTATAAAAACCCACCGAAGCTCCCACTTACTCATCACTCAAAGCCTTTTTATTATGTCCAAACTCCTCCCTACTCTCCCTATAATCCTCCCAAGGTGCCCCAAGCTCTCAATAATCCTCTCACAAGCCTCTCTCTAGCCTTTGGAAGCACACATCCAAGTAAAGGTTTTTTCTTCCTTTCTCATTTTTGTCCAATTTCTTTATTTTTTTTCTCTTTTAATTTCAATTATGAATTTGGGAGTATGGCTTCGCACCTCCCTCATACTTCCATCATTATGTTTGAAAGACAGGAGACCCCTTTCTCACTCATTAAATTCCTCCCATGTACACCCATTACCATTCCGAAATTCCGAAAGAAACTTCTCTCTCCTTTTTTACATGCAAGAAATACTTTTGTATCATGAATCTAAATTACCTTACAATTGTTGTGAAATGTATCTATATGACCTCCTTACTGTCCATTACATGTAAAAAATATGAGGAACCCCTTTATCTCTCATCAACCATATTTATTAATTCTTATGTCACGCCGTTACGCTGCCGAAATCGCACCGATTTTCTAAGCCAATGTCATTGTGTAGTGAATACCATTCTCATTTCCTCATCATGGGTATTCAACTTTATGCACATTTACTTATTTATTATAATGTTTCATGTATGAATTCCTCATTTTTTATCATGGAATAAATGATTACATTTTATGAATCCATGATTTATGATCCTAGTGGAACACTTATGCATGAAATGAAATGTTTAAGAAGGGAGTTCCCTTATAGCCCTCCAATGCATTGGGAAAAGTATAGTATCATGATATGACATGTTCAATGAGTGTTGACTCATTCTAATTCAATTAAAACGAGGGTTTACTCATGCTTTATGTGCAATGAGGATTTACTCATGCTCCATGTGCAATGGGCCTTGGCTCATGCTAATTCCATGTTAAGTGTTGTTGCCACACTTCCATGTTATGATTATCATGCTTTATCATGCCTTTATGTTCATGTTTCTATTGTGCTCTATTAATATTCCTAATGTATAACATGTATTGTACCCCTCGTGTTATTCCATGTGTATTCCATTACTGGGATTTATATCTCACCCTTTTCTTATGCATGTCCTCAGGTTATCCCATGCAATGTTAAGTACGAGGGAATGTAGTGGTCATGTAAAGGATGTTTTCAATAAAGATGTTGTATTTAATGTTTTAAGTTTTTATGTAATGATACTAATCCCCAAAGACACCAAACCTCTTGATCTTCTTTGTTGTATAAAGTGATGTTTTATGTAATAAATCATGTTTTTGTTGTAATAAAAAGGAGGGTTGTCATAGTTGGTATCAAAGGGAGGTTTAGTTATTTTTTGGGATTAGGATTAGAAAACCCTAGTAAAACCTTATAGACAATACTATGTACAATATAAAAGTCCCTTAGTTTGGTGAGTATTGAGTATATGGTTTATCAAGAAAATACATCCCTGTCTGGATAAGAGCAGGTAGAGGCGGCTCTGGCATAGATGTATCCTAAGGGTAAAATACAAAAACACCGCTTTGATCTAGACTCGAACTGGAACTGGTGCACGACAACGGGCCTTGCTACACTCTTGGTTACGACACTCCCGGGGGATATTTTTTGATTAATTCACAAGCTTAGTATGAACCCTTATTAAGGGAATTAAAAAAAATTCCCCTAAGAATGTATGTTTGAAAGTAAATCATGAAAAGCCTAGATTGAAGCCAGTAGAATCATGAGTCAAGGAAATACACGTTTATTTATAAGTCATCAACTTTGGTCTTTGGATTACCCTTTATGTTTTACCCCTAACTTTCCTTTTATTCCAGCCAATGGTAGGTAATAGGAGGACTCGAGCTAATAACCGTCGTGAAGATCAGTGTGATGACTGTACTAATAAGATGCCCAATCCAATGGGAGAGCGAATCGTGAACTTTTTCACACTTCTCTCTTAGCTTACTCATGTTTTGAATAGAAACATGGGTAAAGAGAAACGTTCAACCCCCCCTAAGAATGAACAAGTCTCTATTGAGAGCTTCATGAGACAAAGGCCTCCAACTTTTAGTCGATCATCCAATCCCATGATCGCTGAACAATGGATCAACTCCATGGAAAAATATTCTCCATCCATCAATGTTCTGAACAAGAAAAGGTCCTCCTTCGGCCTATCATATGGAGGATGAAGCTGATCAATGGTGGACATTGATAAAAAATATAAATCCTGGGGAGGAGATCGAGGCATTGGAATGGAAGGATTTTTGGAAGATGTTTTTCGATAAATATTTTCTGTGCACCCTCCGGCTTAAGATGGAATGATAATTACTTTCCCTCAAGCAATAATACGAAGAATATGTTGGAGCGTATGAGGAAAACATCCCAAGGCTTGCACAATACGCTTCCGGCTTTGTCATTACCCCTGAATGCAAGGTTTACCGCTTCTTTGGTGGGCTGAAGCCTAGCCTGCTGAAAGCATTAGCGATTTGTGACTTCGACAGCTATGAGGAAATTGTATAATGTTCCCTCAAGGTCTAAATGGAGATGGTAGAATCACAAGGGTATCATGGGGACAATAAGCGTAAGGTAGAATTAAATGTTGGCGGTCCGATGGATTAATCCAACGGTGCTAAAAAGATCCAGCACCCCACTTGCCAAAAGTGAGGAAAGAAGCACCCTGGAAATTTCCTTAAGGGGACGAGGAAATGCTTCAGGTGTGGAAGAGAAGGGAGCCTAGCTGTTATGTATCGGCAAGAAAGACCCGCGGCAGCGACAGAGGAGAGGAACGCTCGGTTCGAACCTCAATGCGTTGTTCAATGCTAAAAATGCAAAGAATCATGTCATTTTGCAAATAAGTGCCCTAATCCAAGGGTTTTCGGAGGCAACCAACAACCTCCAAGGTAGAAAGGAAGAGATTTTTCCATCACTTCTGCCGAAGTGAACCTCGACGACGAAGTGGTGATAGGTACGCTAGTTATTAATTCAAGAATAGCGAATGTATTTATTGATTCAGGTTATACGCATTATTTTATATCTTGAATGTTTAGTAGAACAATCCCAGCACCACCACAAATCATGGAAGTGAAGATGTCGGTGAGTATGGAAAATGGGGCAATCATTGCATCCCATGAATATAATTCCTCTCCTGTTATAATCTGTGGATTGAATTTCCCGGTGAACCTCATCAAACTCCCTCTGGTGGAATTTGATGCAATTCTTGCCATGGATTGGATTTCCTTATATAGAGCCAACAAAAATTGTCAGGAGAGGGAAATCACACTCCATATGGAGAATCGACCCCCAATTATTTACAAGTGTCAAGAGGAATTTGAATCTCCTTTAACTCCATCATCTCAAGCATGGATGTTACTACCCTATGAGCATGTGTATCTGGCTCAGATGATTGTGTCCAAGGAAGAAACCATCCTTGAAGAAAATCCTATTGGGAGGGATTTCCCTAAAGTGTTTCCCGAGGAACTGCCAGGTCTTCCTCCTAGAAGAGATGTTGAATTCTCAATTGAACTTATACCCGGGGCTTTACCAATATCCAATACTCCATATATAATGGCTATTTTAGAGCATGAAGAGCTGAAGAAACAACTACAGGAGAATTTGGAAAAAGGGTTTATAAGACCAAGTGCATCACCATGGGGTGCACCAGTCCTCTTCGTCAAGAAGAATGATGGGTCAATGCGTCTCTGCATCAATTATCATGAACATAACAAAATCATGATAAAGAACAAGTATCCTCTCCCATGAATTGATGACTTGTTTGATCAGCTGTGTGGATCACAATAGTTCTCCAAGGTGGACTTGCGGTCGGGATATTATCATGTAAGGGTGAAGAAGGAAGATATCCCCAAGACTACTTTTCGCACAAGATACGTGCACTATGAATTCATAGTAATCCCTTTTGGACTCACTAATGCTCCAGAAATCTTCATGGACTTAATGAACAGAATCTTTAGAGATTACCTAGACAAATTTATGGTAGTCTTTATAGATTATGTTTTAATATACTCCAAAACCAAGGAGGATCATGAGGAGCATTTAAGAACTTTACTAGAGACTTTGCGCAAGGAGAATCTCTATGAAAAGTATATAAAGTGTGAGTTCTGGTTGAAGGAGGTCTCTTTATTGGGCCATATCATCATAAGAAATGGGATATTTGTGGATCCCTCCAAAACAGATGCAATTGAGGTATGGTCGAGGCCAAAATCGGTAACGGATATCCGTAGCTTCTTGGGGTTAGCTAGATATTATCGACGATTTGTGAGAAATTTCTCACGATTGTCCAACCCTCTTACCAAGCTAACTCGAAAGGGAGTAAATTTTTCTTGGAGTGATGAATGCGAAGAAAGATTCAAGGATTTGAAAAAAAGGCTTATCACTGCGCCCGTGCTCACTTTACCCCCCAAGTGGGGAACTTTTTGTGTTATTCAGTGATGCTTCAATGAAGGGCTTAGGCTGTGTGATGATTCAGAATGATAAAGTGATATCATAGGCCTCAAGGCAGTTGAAAATCCATGAGCGAAACTATCCAACACATGATCTATAGTTGGCGGCGGGGATCTTTGCCTTGAAAATCTGGCGGCATTATCTCTATGGAGAGAAATGTGAGATATATGCTGACCACATGAGTCTTAAATATATATTCACACAAAAAGAGATTAATTTCCACCAGATAAGATGGATAGAGATCATCATTGATTATGACTGTTCAATCCATTACCACCCTGGGAAAGAGAACAAGGTGGCAGATTCCCTAAGTAGAAAGGATCCAACGATTCTATCAATGTTGATAATTGAGAAGGATCTAATCTTCTTAGACTTGATGAAGATGGACATGGAAATCATAGAGAAGGTAAAATCATCAATCCTTTCACAAATGATTGCTCAACCGTCTCTTTTGGAAAGGTTAAAGGATTCTCAAAGGGATGATGTGGGAATTCAAGAAAAAGTGGAAGCTATTGAAAAAGTTAAATCCTTGGAGTTTAATGTTAATGAAGAAGTAATTGTGCGGTTTGGGAAAATACTATGTGTTCCATCAAGTCCGAAGCTGAAGAAGGAACTTTTGGATAATGCACGTAGTTCAAATTTCTCTATTCACCCAGGGAACACAAAGATGTATCGAGGTCTCTGATAAAACATTTTGGGGGATAATATGAAGAAGGAGATTTCTGAATATACATAAAAGTGCCTGGTGTGTCAGCAAGTGAAGTCATAGAGGCAGATGTCTAAGGGGACAATGCAACCATTGCCCATAATAGAATGGAAATGGGAAAACAACACCATGGACTTTGTCACCAGACTTATGAGGACATCCAAAAGCAACAATGCAATCTGGGTTGTTGTGGATCGTCTTACAAGGACTGCACACTTCATTGCTATTTGGTGGGATTTCACTTTGGATCAACTGGCACAAATATATATCAAAGAAGTGGTAAGGTTGCATGGAGTACCACTATCTATTGTACCTGACCGAGATCCAAGATTCACCTCTATGTTTTGGAAGAGTCTTTAACATGCTCTGAATACTGAACTGAACTTCAGTACGGCCTATCATCCCCAAACTGAGGGCCAATCTGAGTGGACTATCCAAACACATGAGGATATGTTAAGAGCCTGCTCAATGGACTTTAAAGGAGGATGGGATCAACATATTCCTCTAGTTGAGTTCTCTTATAATAATATTTTCCACTCGAGCATCCAAATGGAACCATATGAAGCCCTGAATGGGAAACGGTGTAGAACACCAGCATGTTGGGATGAGGTCGGTGAACATAAGCTGCTTGGACTAGAAATGGTCGAGGAAATGGTGGAGAAGGTGAAAACCATTCAGCAGCATATTAAGGCTGCCTAGAGACGACTAAAGAGTTCTGCAGATAATCGTCGACGAGACCTTGAGTTTAAAGTTGGAGACATGGTTTTTCTATGCATATCACCGTGGAAGAAGGTCATGAGGTTTGGAAAGAAAGGGAAGTTAAGTGCAAGGTACATCGGCCCCTTTGAGATTCTTGATCGTGTTGGGGATGCGGCCTATCGACTAGCACTTCCACCTACTATGGCCAAAGTACATGATGTCTTTCATGTATCCCTCTTAAGGAAGTACGTACCAGACCCTTCACATGTACTCTCCTCTAAGGTGGTACAATTGGAAGATGATCTTTCTAATGAGGAGAAACCAGTGAAGATCTTAGATCGTAGAGAAAAAGTTCTACGAAATAAGACAATACCACTCGTCAAGGTGTTGTGGAGAAACCACAACTTTGAAGAAGCGAGTTGTGAATTAGAGGGAGTGATGAAGCAGAGTTACCCACATCTGTTTTAGTGTGGGAAAAGAAAAATTTTGAGGGAAAAATTTCTTAAGGGGGGAATATTGTAACAACCCAAAGTTTCATTAATGGAAATCCATCTTGATCTAATTAAATATCTCTTTATGTTTATATAAAATTTCAACTTCATTGGTTTTGTGTTATGAATTTTGACTGTTGCTAATATAGCTGTTGAATAGTGATCACATGATTAGTATAAATATAGGGCCTTACAAATCCAAATTTACTCAGAAAAAAGAAGCGGTGGCCTCATCCAGTAGAATTGCTCTATACGAAGCTCATTTGTCATAGATCAGAAAAGATGTGGCGTCCTTGGGCTTCACTCGTGACCAAGCCCAAGATGAGATTCATCATGTCAAGCTCAAACGGGACCGTCTACGGGACAAGTGGAAGTTGATAGAAATTACAACTCGAGCGATGTTATCCCAGCAACCCAAAGAGTTCGTCGCCATCGAACACCTTACTCTCAGGTCTTATGTGGTTGTTTTAAGGGGTTATGTAACTAATCCATAGTACTATGTTCATGTACATTATTATTTGTTTGTATATAATAATGAATATTATTTCTTGTCATTATTGATACATTGTAAATAGTTTTTAAAGTACAAATGGTGTTTTTAGTTATTATTTATTTAAGAAATATATTTTATTAATTTGTGGGATTTTTGAATTAAATAATATTTTAATAAAATATTATTATTATTAGATTAATTTTATTATATATAAATGATCATATAAATGTATGAATGCAATTATAATTTTTATTATGGTTTGAAAGCCATTTTTATCAAAACCCATGAATTTTAGATAAATTTCAGTTTTTATTTTAAAAGTGAAAATTTACATATTTAGAAAATTATTTAGATAAAATTAATGTTATTTTTGGAATCAGGACGTCAAAATTATCCAACAGTGAATTTTTCATAAATTTTTGAGACAGTCAAATTCTTGAGTAAAAATTAAATACTGTTTAAATATATAATGTGTTTTATGTCATCATAATTACCCAATAGTGATGTAATAAAATAAGATAATCTTTATCTTGGCCAATATATGTTTTACCATTAAAATAATGTGATTTTGGGTTTGTTTAGATTACTTTTCAAAGCATTAATGGACCCTCAAGACTTATTAAACATCTTGACTTTTTAAATTAATTTCCATGGGAGTGTGACTCACCTCCACATAATCAACCTCATTATTTTAAGACGATAGGACATTGACCTTATAGAATATTGTTTTCTTATTCCCTTTTCTAAAAACCATGGGCAAAAACCATGGGTTGGTTTGTGGTTTGGATTAAGTTAATATAAGGTGTCCCAAACCTAAATAATAAAGAATTCCCTCACCTTTCTTATATAAACCCACCCAAGCTCCCACTTCCTCCTCGCTCAAAGCCTTTGGTGTTCATCCAACATTTTCTATACTCTTTCTAGAATCCTCCCAAGGTGCCCCAAGCTCCCAATAATCATCTCACAAGCCTCTCTCTAGCCTTTGGAAGCACACTTCCAAGTAAGGGTTTTTTCTTCATTTCTCATTTTTGTCCAATTTTCTTTATGTTGTTTTTACCTTTTAATTTCAATTATGAATGTTGGCGTATGGTTTCGTACCTCCCTCATACATCCCTCATTATGTTTGAATTATGGGAGACCCCTTTATCTCTCATTAAATTCCTCCCATGTACACCTGTTACCATGACAAAATTCTGGATGGAACTTCTCTCTCCTCGTTTACATTCAAGCAATACATTTTTATCAGGAATATAAATTACATTACAATGGTCGGGACATGTATCTATATTAAATCATTACTGTCCATTACATGTAAATAAGATAAGGAACCCCTTTCTCTCTCATCAAAAATTTTTATGAATTCTTATGTCACGCTGTTACGCTGCCAAAATCGCACCGATTTTCTAAGCCAATGCCATTGTGTAGTGAATACCATGCCCATTTCCCCATCAAGGGTATTAACCTTTATGAACATTTAATTATTGATTATAATGTTTCATGTATTAATTCCACATTCCTTTATCATGGAATAAATGATTATGTTTTATGAATCAATGTTTTATATTCCATGTGGCACACTTATGCATGAAACGAAATGTTTAAGAAGGGTGTGCCCTTATAGCGCTCCAATGCATTGGGTAAAGTATAGTATCATGATACTTCATGTGAAATTAGTGTTGACTCATTCTAATTCAAGTGAAATGAGGGTTTACTCGTGCTTTATGTGCAATACGGATTTACTCATGCTCCATGTGCAATGGGCCTTGGCTCATGCTAATTCCATGTTAAGTGTTTTTGCCACATTTCCATGTTATGATTATCATTCTTTATCATGCCTTTATGTTCATGTTTCCCTTGTGATCTTTTGATATGCCTAATGTGTAACATGTATTGTACTCCTCATGTTATTCCATGTGTATTCCCTTAATGAACTTTATATCTCATCCTTTTCTTATGCATGTCCTCAAGTTACCCATGCAATTCTAAGTATGAGGGAATGTAGTGGTCATGTAAAGTATGTTTTCAATGTATATGTTGTATTTCATGTTTTATGTTTTTATGTAATGATCCTAAGCCCCAAAGACACTAATCCTCTCGATCTTCTTTGTTGTATCAAGTAAAAGTTTATATATTAAATCTTGTTTAAGTTGTAATAAAAAGTAGGGTTTTCATAAGAAAAGAATTATGGATTTTCATATCTATGTCTATTTATGAATTATATAGTGTTTTAGATGCTAATAATGAGAATAAATCTAATCTCAGTCATAGAATACACTAATATTTTTAAAAGATTGTTTTACATTCTTTTGATGGAATACCATTTTTAAATAAAACTTTTGACAATTTTATAAGCTCTATTTGTCAAAATAAACTTATTCTGTATAATTGGGACATTGAAATTTACTTTGGATAAATTTTTGATATTTTTCTAACAATGTTCATTTTTTAATGAATAGTGAAAAATACTGCATTTTACTTCAAAACATCATTTTCATATAATTTAATTATATGGTAAGATTATCTTTTTAATTGGTTTTAAAGTGTAATTATAATATATTTTTACCATTTAATCCAATGGTGGTCATTATAATTGATTTCACTTTAGAATTGGGAATAAACAAGTGTCAATCTTTTGATAGATATTTTTCTAAAAATCCCGCTATTTGTTTTGGGAATGAGAAATATTTTTAAATTACATATTGGAATTTCTATGTTTGTAATTTGGTAAAATGGATTCCCTATTTTGAATCAGAAGGTCCAAATTTTGTAATTAATACTCTTTTTTTTGACATTATGAATAGTAACAATAGTAATTATCTTAAATTATCGTGATTAATTAGTAATCGTGTAGTTAAGGGTAATAAAATAATATCATAATAATATAAAATGACCCCAACATGTGTCCTAATGCTACTAGTTGTGTCATTACCGACCATGGGATGGCTTGTGCCAAACTTAAGGACCCCATGGAATCACTTTTGTGTGATAGTGAAATTTTATCTTTATATTTTTAACGAAATTTAAATAATACAAAAGTACGTAACACCTTAGTAAAACAATATTAATTTTGTCTACATAAATGAAATCATAGACTATAAATAGTCATTGTAAAGATAAAAATATTTCCTACTTCATCGAATTTGTTTTATAATTTTTAGACATTAAATAAATAAACTTATTTATGACACCATGATGATGTACTGATTACTTCATTAATGAACTATTTAAATAAAATGAAATGATAATGTAACATATAATACTTAAACTTTTCAAAAACCTATTTTATGGGTTTATTTAGTACCCTTATCACCTTATAATCGAAATATATAATTGTGGGACCTTTAAAATCTGAAAATCATTTCATAATAAAGTTACACTTCAAGACTTTCGAAGAGTGCCCCTCCTTTCTCTTATAAAAGGCCCCACCTCTACCCCCTTACCCATACCTCTCAAGCCATTGGATCAGACAAACAATGCTCACTTTATCTCTCCAAATCCCTCTGTTCATAATAAAATCCTTACTTTATGCAGAAACCTCTTCAAGAAACCCTTTTGGTTCTAACTAAGGGGAGTTCCCCGATTTAAATGTAATGTCTTCTCTTATGTTCTTTTGTTTTATTTTGCTTCTCTAACCCCCTAAACTCTTTTTATTCCTTCCTTTTTTTTAAAAACCAGTATCATAAATATACTAGGATGTTTTTATGATATGTATTTGATTTACACCTACACACATCTTCGTCTAATGGTTAAAGATCATACTTTTTCTGTGAGTGTCGAATTACCGCCTCACGAAACAATGATTGTTCAATGTTATTTTAACACCTTTAATGGTGGCCATTAAGATGTAAATATATTTATATATGATATATATTATGTTTATGTATTCCTTATGCTTCTGTATTTTTCATTTATGTCATACCATTATGGTTTCCATTATGGGAAAACGCGATAATTTCATTTTAGGAAGTCTGCACTACCGCCCCCTCAAAGTGATTTGATCTGTTAATGCCATATATGGGATGTATAAAGGATGGATTTAATGGTATTAAATATGATATCATACTAGAATTATAATATACCTTTATATAATTATTATTTCATTCTATTAAATACAAAATAGAAATGAAAGTAGCGTTCATCCGTACATAAGTCTTACCGTCTCCATGAACGGTGTATTTCATTTCTTACCTCTAAATGTTATGTAATATTATAAATTCATGTATATATCGGATATACATGATATATATGATATATAAATCATAAATATAATTCTGGAGAGAATGGATATTTTACCACATGAACAACTTCTGATTATAAGAAGGTTATTTTTTACTCAAGTACCCAAGACCGACAAAACGACCGTTATTAACTTAAATGATTACATAATGTTCATAACACGATAATAAGTGATATAAAAGGGATAATAATCTTGAAAAAGGTTCTTATGAAAGTATAAATTAATTCTTTATTATTATTCAGGAGATTAATGAACGATCGAGTAAAGTCGGACATGAGGTAAGGGACTTCGTCTCAATCTCCTTTAATTGCAGAATATTTGGTTTTATACACAGCTTTCTTTTATACGGTGTATAAACCCCTTTTACTTTTACATTTATTCAAAAGGAATATTTTTATATGAATCATTTTACTAAATTACAAAAGGGAATGTTTTTGTCTTATGTATGCGGCGACAATGACTTCTCCACCACTGTGACCACTATTTGTGTTTTGACTTCCTCTACAAGCCATAACATTTTTTAAATGAAAAATAAATACCTTTTTTTATAATCTTTTGGTATTGAAAATGGTTTTGATATTGTTTTGATTATATCAATTTTTTTATTGATATCTGTTGATTGAAATGTGGAAATGTTATGTTTCCTTTATGCATGTTCTATGTGATTCGATTATGTTATGGTTCTTGGGAATTGTTTATGAAGATGGGTGATACCGTGATAAACTAAGGGAGGGTGAGCCTGAGATAACTCTCCAATGCATTGGGTAATGCAAAGGAGTTAAACTCTAAGGTTTATCTGAATAGATTTAGGGAATATACTGTAATGGGTATTCCAAACGTAACCATGAGGGTTACTCCCTACGTAAGAATGTTATCTATGCCACAAGTTACCTTTATGTCTTATGATTTCTATGAGTTATTCATGAACCTTATGATTTTTTATGGTATGTTAAAGTGATTATATTCTATTAATAAATTATGATTTCATTGATTCATATGTATACATGGACTAATGTTTTCATTTCGTATTTTTATATCCCTTACTAAACTTTTTATTCTCATCCCATGTTTTTGAAATGTTTTTCACAGGTCAAGGGAATGGTACATGGTGTGATGATAGTTTCAAGGAAGTGTCAAGAAAGAATCCATGTTTTATTTTAAATTTGTTTCCTTTAATGAGAAGAGTGAATATTGTCTTTCATGTAACCACTTTGTTTAAAAGTGGAATGTAATGCATGATTTATGATCTAATTCTCTAAAACTATAATCCTGAAAATATCGTCAATGTGTATTCTTGTAATAACACATTATTAAGTAATGTTAAAGGCTGGGGCCTTATAGTTGGTATTTGAGGTCGGTTTAGATAAAATTAGGAGTTAGATTTATATTAAATGATTATCCAAAAATATATTATTTTTTTCAAATTGAAATGATATAGCATTTGGAGATTACCATGTTTCTTCATCTAAGATATGTTTGTTCAGAATGGTTTTCTGTAGAGGAAACATGGAAGCAGTGCTAGGAAGGTATACAAAAGGAAATGACCTTCCAAATCAGCATCTTGAGATGGTCGGAATTGGAACTGAACAGTTTGTTGCAGTTATGGTGCAGTTGACTCAAACAATAAATAGTGGTGGTATCCGTGCACTAGATCATCCAAATAAACCACATAGGAACATGGTAGTGGTGGAACATTTCATGTGGCAGCATCCCCCATCATTCATAGGGTCATCTAACCCTATTCTATCTGAAGGATGGATTAAAGCACTAGAGAAGATTTTCAATGTCATTAGGTGTTCAGAAAATCAAAACGTTAGTCTTGCTGTTTACCATTTGGTGGGTGATGCAGATCAGTGGTGGTCGATGGTTAAAAATATCAGGGATGCTGATGAGATTGATACTCTTGACTGGGATGAATTCAAAGGTATGTTTCTTGAGAAATATTTTCCTAAGGCTGTTCGACTTAGGATAGAAAAACAATTCTTGGAATTGAGGCAAGAGGATGACTCGGTGGCTGCTTATGAATTAAAGTTCACTCGATTGGAAAGGTATGCTCCAAATTTTATCCGAGACCTTGATAGTAAAATCAATCATTTTTACTCAGGATTAACGCCAAAATATCGAAGGTCACTAGCTTCTCATGAGTTCAAAAATTATGAAAAGCTTGTTCGATGTGCTGAGAAGGTAGAAATGGAGTTTTCCGATGATCAAGTGTTCTATAAAAACCAACAGAAGAAGAGACCGAGGTGGCAAGATAAAGGGAATAATCCTTCAAAAAGGTCTGATGGTAAGAATACTATGTTTACAGTTTGTGATAAATGTGGTAAAAACATGATGGGGAATGTCTTTTGAATTCTGGAAAGTGCTACCAATGTGGTAAGATGGGACATAGGACTCGAGATTTCACTGAAAAAGATTAGGGTGATGGTAAGACCAAACTTGATTTACAGTTAGTGAAATGTTTCAAGTGCAATGAGATGGGTCATTCTGCAAACGAGTTTTCGACAAAGAGCTCAAATGATGGGAAGCAGTCAGAATACAAGCAGAAAGGCATGGTGAAATCTTTTGCAACTACTTCAGCAGATGTTGGGCCATCAAAAAATGTGGTATCAGGTTCTTTTTATTATTATACCAATGTGTTGTTTGATTTAGGTTCTACACATTCTTTCATCTCTGAAAAATATTCTAGTAAATTGGGAATACCAACTCAAGAAATGACTCCTGAACTTGTGGTACAAACACCTGGGGGAAGTGTTGAGGTAAAAATAATTTACAAGAATATTCTTATCCTTATCCGTGGAAAGAACCTACATGAAAACTTATTGTTTTACCTCTATTAGTGTTTGATGTTATCCTAGGTATGGATAGGCTCTATGTTTACCATGCTAAGATTCATTATAGAGCTAAAAAGGTTTCCTTTTAGAAAGTATTTTAGTTTGTGTAAAAGAATGAACCGTTACTACTGATAATATATCAAGAGGCTGAGAAACTTGTAAAATATGGAAATGAAGGTTACCTTGCACATATTTTTGAAAAAAAGGAACCATTCAGATTAATGATGTGCCAGTGGTAAATGAGTATCCTGATGTTTTTCCTGATGAGTTTCCTAGAATAATACCTGATCAAGAAGTTAAATTTACTATTGACATAGTTCCTGATGCTAAGACAATCTCAAAACCCCCTTATCGAATGTCTCAAATTGAACTTTTATAGTTGAAGGAGATATTGCAAGATTTATTAGACAAAGGTTTCATTCTACCTAGAAAATCGCCATGGGGTGCTCTTGTCTAATTTTTTAAAAAGAATGATGGTTCAATGAGACTTTGCATTGATTATAGGGCCTTGAGTAACATCATTGTTAAGAACAAACATCCTTTTCCTCATATCAATTGTAACACCCCAGGTAAATAAAGAATATGACATTTTTATATTTATCCATATTTGTAAATAAAATATTAATATTACATTAAAGGGGACGCTATGCTTGATGACGATTTCCTTTGAAATCTTATGTTGCACTCTAATAATAAAATATTATTATTTTAAATGGTAGTTAGCACGTAGCCATTTTATTGGCGGGAATAAATAGAAATAACTAAAATATGATTATATATGTATTTGTATTTATCCAATAAAAAATAAAGGCTTAAAATAAGAAAAGAATTCAATTTTTGGCATATATACTCTAATTTTCAGTAAAAGGCCGAACTATCGCCTTTTGATGGAAAACCCTCATTAAATATAGTTTTTGTCACTCTAATACATTCTATTTGACCAAATAAAACTCTTCTTGGTAATCGGGACATCAATGTTTACTTTGTATAAATTTTTGGTATTTTTCTGATAAAGTTCATTTTTTAATGAATAGTAAAAAATGTTGTATTTTAATTCAAAACCTCTTTTAATATAATTTATTTATATTTTTAGATTATCTTTTTAATTTCTTTTAAAGTTTAAATAGAATATATTTGTACCATTTAATCCAATAGTGGTCATTGGAATTAATTTCACTTTGAAATTGGACTTAAACTAGTGTCAATCTTTTGATACTTATTGTTTCATAAAAACACGCTATTTTCTCTGACTGTGGGAATTAATTATAAAATTAATTAATGCAACTTCTATGTTATGAATTTGGTAAAATAGACATCATTTTTGAATTCGGAGTATCAAATATAGCTTAGGGTGAATTTTTGGAATTTTTCTGAAAATCTCCAATTTTTTATGAATAGTGAAACCACAAAGTGGTGGTTACAAAATTTGATTTTTTGTTTAAATGGGACATTACCACTTCTGTGATTTGAATTTAAAAAATAAAATTTAAATGATTTTACCTGTTAAGTAAAATGTGGTTCAATGGGATGAAAATAATTTTTTATGAAAAGTAACTTTTAAGTTTTATTAATCACGATTAAAGGTAATTATTGTGATTTAAGGTAAAAATGATATTATAATAACATGAAAATATATTTAAACTTGTCCTAACCCTATTGGATGAGTTATTTACGACCAATACAACCCATGGGTTGATTTTTGGTACCCCATGGAGCCACTTGGGTTTGATAATTACATTTATGCCTTTTATTTATTGTTAAAATAAAAATGTCACAAACATGATTTGTTTTACTAAATAAATTTTTACATGTGGTTATACAAGTCAGAATTTTGACTATAAATATTCATTTGAAATATAAAATGATTTACTACATCATAGTATTTTTTTTATAATTTTTAGACATTAAATAAATTTAATTCATTATGACATCATGATGATGCAGCGATGACCTCATTATTTAACGAATTAAATAAAATGGAAAGATAATACAAACTCTAGGACCTAAACATGTCAAAAACCTATTGTATGGGTTTATTTAGGACACTTATCACCTTATACGTGAAACTCATCAATGTGGGACCATTAAAATCCGAAAAACATTTGAAAATAAAGTAACATTTTATACATTACCAAGAGTGCCCCTCCTCTCCTCTTATAACAGGCCCCCACCTCTACCTCCTTACCCACACATCTCAAATCTTTGGTTCGACCAATCTCTGACCATTTTGTCTCTCCACATCCCTCTACTCATCCTACAAGCCTTAACATAGGCAGTAATCTCTTCAAGAAACCCTTTTGGTTCAAACCAAAGGGAGTTACTCAATTTTAAGGTAACATCTTCACTTGTACTCTTTTGTTTTATGTTGCTTCTCCAGCCCCATAAACTCTTTTTATTCATTTCTTTTGTAAATAATACAGTATATTAAATCTACTAGGATGTTTTTATAATATTTATTCAAGCTTCACTTACACACACCTTCATCTAATGGTTAAAGAACATACATTTTCTGTGGATGGCGAATTTCTGCCTCATGAAACAATGATTATTCAACACTCATATAACACCTTCAAAGGTGGCCATTAAGATTTCACTCTATTTTTATATGATATATATTATGTTTATGTTTTACTTATCCTTATTTATTTTTTATTTGTGGTATACCTTTACGGTTTCCATTGCGGGTATACGCGATATCTTCATTTTAGGAAGTGCGGACTACCGCCCCCTCAAAGTGATTTGATTCGTTAATGCCATATGTGGGATGTATATAGGATAGATTTAAAGTTATTATATATGATGTTATACTGGAATTATAATATACCTTTATATCGTTATTGTTTTCTTTCCATTAATGTATGAGATAGAAATGAAAGTAGCATTCATGCGTACGTATGGCTTACCGTCTCCATGAACGGTGCATTTCATTTCTTATCCTCAAATGTATTGTACTATTATAAGTACATATAATGGATATATATGATGTATGATAAATCTAAAGGATTAATATAACTCTGGAATTAAAAATATACACATCTCCCATTTATTTTTAATTCCATTAATATGACATAGAAATGAAAGTATCATTCATCCGTACGTACGGCTTACCGTCTCCATGAACGGTGCATTTCATTTCTTACCTCTAAATGATTATGTAATATTGTAAATTCATGTATATTCTGGATATATATGATATATATGATATCCAAATCAGGAATTTCATTCTGGATATAAAGAACCTTTGACCACACGAACAACATGTAATTGTAAGAAGTCCACTTTTGACTTAAGAACCAAATATCGAAAAAACAAACATTATTAACTTATATGATTAAATAATGTTTATAACATGTCAATAATTGATGTAAAAGGAATAATGAACTTGAAAAAGGTTCTTAGGCAAGTATAAATTAACTCAAGTTTATTATTCAGGACGTTAGAGAATGATCGAGTCAAGTCGGACCCAGGGTAAGGGATCCTACTCCTCTCTTTCTTTCTAAGTACGCTCTTTTATGTCATTCCTTTTAAAGATCATCTTTCATGTTATTGGGATGTTATTTTATATTAATATTACTTTATTTTTATGTTCATATGAAGAGAGACCCTATTCTCTCTCATCAATCCATTTTGGATGTTTTGAGTGGCGTCGTTAGGCTGCTGAATTTTCGTATGAGATCTAACCTCTCTCTTTCTTTTTAAGTACTCTCCTTTATGTCACTTCTTATAAGATCCTCTTTTTTATGTTGGGGGATGTTATTTTATATTCATCTTTCTATAAACTTTATGTTAATATGATGAGATACCCAATTTGATCTCATCAATCCATTTTTGTATGTCTTATGTGGCGCCGTTAGGCTGCCGAGTTTTTGTAAGGGATTTTTCATCTCACTTTTATTCCCGTGAGATTTATGCTACATTTGCCACAATTTCCTTTGAGTGGTGTATGTACTGCCCATTCTATTACTGATTTTGTAATATACTTTCATTTATGAGTATTTACCTCAATGTTGTATTGTCCTTCTTTCACGGAGTGTATGTTTCGAAAGATACCCATGTCGGTAAGGGAACATTTCACCCTCCTATTTTTAAAAGACTTCTTTTGTTATGTATTTTAATTCACATAATATTATGTTGGGATATTTTCTTCTATATCCTTATTGATTTAAATTTTATTTCCATGTGGTGAGATACCCTTTTTATCTCTCATCAACTCATTTCTGAATTTTGTAGTGACGCCATTAGGCTGTCAAATTTTTGCAAGGGAACTTCTTAACCCAAATTTGATTCTTTGGGATAAACATATACTACTTGAATATGTCCTTATATGAATATGTGTGAATAAGCTTTTATTTTTTTACACTTAATATCCACTTATATTTGGTGTATTCTTTTGTCACACATAATTACTTAATTGATTTATCCTTAAACCAAGGATACCGTCTTTGTAAGGGGCATCATCTCAATCTCCATTCATTGAACCATATTTCATTTTATAAAAAACATTATTTTATACGGTGTATACTCTCCTTTGACTTCTACTTTTATACAAAAGGACTCTTTTTCTAAAAATTGTTTTACTAAACGACAAAAAGGAATGTTTCTTTTAACGTACGCGGTGACAACGACTTTTTCCGCCGCCGCGAGTATTATTTGATATTTTGCTTCCTCAACATCAGTAATGTTTTCAAAATAAAATAAATACCATATACTCCTTTATGTATTTTGGTTTTGAAAATGGTTTTGATAAAGGATTCTATTATGTCAATATATTTAAATGATATATTGTGATTGAAATTTAGAAATGTTATCATTCCTTTATATTGGTTTTATGTGTTATAATATTATAATGGTACTTGGACATATTACGGGTGGTTACGTGATAAACAATATGACGGGTGGTGCCGTGAATACCAGGACGGGTGGTTACGTTATAACTTCCAATGCATTGGGTATGGAAGTCGGTCGTATGGCTATTCCATTAAGTATGTTTGGATGTTGGCCGAATGGCTATTCCATTAAGTGATATGTGTGGAAGTCGACCTTATGGTTATTCCACTTAAGTATGTTTATGTCCCAAGTTACCTTTATATGTTATGTGATCTTTATATGGGTTTTATGGTAATCTTTTGGTTACAGAAGGGTATGTAATGAACTTTTATTTAGTGAAGAGGTTTTACTACTTCGAAAAGGTGAACAGTATTACTTTGATAAAGTATACATGGTTTACTTGCTATTTTGAAAAACTAATAGTTTTCATTCTTTGTGTATCCCTTACTAAGCTTCTTATTCTCATCCCAAGTTTTTGAAATGTTTTTTCATAGGACTTAACGTGGAATAGGGTCAAGGATGGGATCAAGGGAAAGTCATGCAACCTAAAACATGGAACTGGACATGTTTCTTTTTAAGAGTTTTTATTTTATGGAAACTTAGTAAAAGTTTCTACTTTGTAATCTTTTGAGATGTAATAGTTATGTCCTAATTCTCTAAAACTCTAAACCTGAAAAGATCCTCAATGTGAATTATTCATTTAAATCAATATTAAGTAAGGTTTAAGGTCGGGGCCTTATAGTTGGTATTAGAGGTCGGTTTAGAAAACTTTAGGGATTAGGAGTTTTTGTTAGACACATGATTTGTCCCTATATCTATTATTTCAGTTAAATCCTTGTTTTATAACCATTTTCAAGTCAAGTAAAGTCAGTTACGAATGGAAGGAGAAGGATCTCAAACGACATTCCTATCTCTTCCTGATCACATTCTTGCAATAATTATTGCAAAGTCATGTTAGGATGATTGTGAATCTTTTTCTAGCATACAACTCACTTGCAAGTAGTTGTTTGAGATATCAAACACCTCCACTATACCTCTTTATCTTCATGGATCATGGGTTGTTTTTAGACAAATAATATTTTCACATTATTCTCATATTTTCAAGAAAGTTAAATATTATCAAGGTATTTTCAAATATTTTACCTTATCACAAGAATTTGAAGCATATTATGATTTTAAAGATGGTGCTGAGGAAGGAGATCCTTGCACAACCTATTTATACTTGATTTTAAAATATAGTCTCACAACACATACTTATGGTATTTTAAAAGGACCAATAATAGAAAGTTTTAACTCAAATTCTGTCTGACTATTTTATAGAAATCATGTTTTATCAGATGTTTTGGAATTATATGTCATACATGATTATTTTCCAAAACTATTTTTCTGTGAACACCCATATGACCCATGTTGTACAAGGTGTATTTGGATGGACGAAGAAAATGATTTTGAAGGATCTCTAAATCATTATTTTAATGCATGGGACTTCTACCTATGTGATCATGATGACGATGAAACTGACTGGACTCCATGATCAAAGTATGATGTTATTCATTTTGGGAATCCTTTTATTTTATCTTATGGTGGTGAAATAAGACTCATGAATTAAGATGTTGAGACCGTAATGAATTTGGATGAAAATGAGAGGTATAAGTAAACTATTAAAGTTAAAACATGTTATGGTTATTTGTGGAGATTTATAAAAAGGACAACACGCAGACCGTGTGACAACCCGTCGCGTCGGACAAAGCTGTGGGAATCGAACCCACAACCAAAGTGTAATGGGTATTTATGGCCTACCACTGAACTATGTGATGTCCCTGGTTAGTTTAAATGATTCTTTTTAGTTTGGTGACTTTATGAATTAAGAGTAAGTTGATTTTGGGTTTTTATGAAAATTATTAACTTATCATGGAGGATATTTGATTAGGTTAATTTCTTTTCAATGCGAGACTTTAGGAGCAACTGATGTTTTTTGGAGATAAATGTTATGAATTAACGTGGAAGACTATGTGACTAAATCCATCAAATATTTGGGATTAAATATTATTTTTGTTTACTTTGAATAATTTTATGGAAAATTTTTTTATCGAATGGTCCTCGTTGAACTTTGGGTTTTGTTGGGCAAATTTTGGAGATTAAGAATAGATTTTCTTTTTATAAAGGGTTATCCTTTTCTGGATTATCTGATCTTGTACTAACCTTTTTGGTTTTGGTATTGGTTTGAGTCTAAAGATATGGGAGGTATCTAGTTCACTTTTGTGGATTAGGTGATTCTCTAGAAATTGATTATAGTACTCTTAATGCAAACAAGTCTTCCTAAATACTCATCTTCTGGAGAAAATATGAGTTTGATTAAGGAATATAGTAAAAGTTGGAAGTCTACGTGACAAGTAAGTATGTTTCATTATGATTTAGTTAGGCTCAAAAATAAATTCCTCAATGAATATTATCTTAAAACAAAAATGTTGTATGTTAGCTTTTCCTACTGGGGAATCGAATACTGTTTAACCCATCACAAGTTTGTTATTTTCTTATGGTTAACATTCTCCTAGACATGTTTACTATCATTCTCTATCAGAACATGACCCTTTGTTATTCCTCCATGTCCATGTTTTCCTTCATGGAATCCTATTATGGGTTAACTCGGGTGACCTCTGTACTTTTCATTCTTTATTTTAAAGTGATTGTTTTACCGACTCTTGTTCCGATGTGGGACTTTCAAGGATATTTCCAAGACCAATTTTAAAATTGCGAGGACGCAATTCCCAAAAGGGGGGGAAGGATATAACACCCTAGGTAAATAAAGAATATGACATTTTTATAATTATCCATATTTGTGAATAAAATATTAATATTACTTTAAAGGGGACTCTATGCTCGATGACGATTTCCTTTGAAATCTTACATTGCACTCTAATATTAAAATAATATTATTTCAAATGGTAGTTAGCACGTAGCTGTTGTATTGGAGGGAATGAATAGAAATAATTAAAATATGATTATATATGTTTTTATATTTATCCAATAAAAAATAAAGGCTTAAAATAAAAAAAGAATTCAATTCTTGGCATATATTCTCTAATTTTCAATAAAAGGCCAAACTATCGCCTTTTGATGGAGAACCCTCTTTAAATATTGTTTTGGTCACTCCAATACATTCAATTGGACCAAATAAAACTCTTCTTTGGAATAGGGACATCAAAGTTTACTTTGTATAAATTTTTGGTATTTTTCTGATAAAGTTCATTTTTTAATGAATAGTGAAAAATGTTGTATTTTAATTGAAAAACTCTTTTAAACTAATTTATTTATATGATTAGATTATCTTTTTAATTGTTTTTAAAGTTTAAATAGAATATTATTTTACCATCTAATCCAATAGTGTACATTGGAATATTTTTCACTTTGAAATTGGACATAAACTAGTGTCAATCTTTTGATACTTATTGTTTCATAAAAACACACTATTTGCTCTGACTGCGGGAATTAATTATAAAATTAACTAATGTAACTAATATGTTATGAATTTGGTAAAATTGACATCATTTTTGAATTCGTAGTATCAAATATAGCTTAGGGTGAATTTTTGGTATTTTTCTGAAAATCTCCAATTTTTGATGAATAGTGAAACCACAAAGTGGTGGTTAAAAAATTTGATTTTTCGTTTAAATGGGACTTTACCACTTCTGTGATTTGCATTTCAAAAATCAAATTTAATTGATTTTAAATTTTAAGTAAAATGTGGTTCAATGAGATGAAAATAATTTTTTATGAAAAGTAACTTTTAAGTTTTATTAATCGCGATTAAAGGTAATTAGTGTGATTTAAGGTAAAAATGATATTATAATAAAATGAAAATATATTGACACTTGTAGTAACCCTATTAGATGAGTTATGGCCTACCAAGACAACCCATGGGTCGATTTTTGGTACCCCATGGAGCCACTTGGGTTTGATAATGACATTTATGCCTTTTATTTAAAGTTAAAATAAAAATGTCACAAACATGATTTGTTTTACTAAAACAATTTTTACATGTGGTTATACAAGTCAGAATTTTGAATATAAATAGTAATTGGAAATATAAAAATATTTCCTACATCATAGTATTTTTTTATAATTTTTATTCATTAAATAAATTAAATTAGTTATGACATCCTGATGATGCAGCGCTGACCTCATTATTTAACGATATAAATAAAATGGAAAGATAATGCAAAATCGAGGACCTACACATGTCAAAAACCTATTTATGGGTGGATTTCGAACCATTATCACCTTATCCTCGAAACACATCAATGTGGTACCATTAAAATCTGAAAACCATTTGAAAATAAAGTAACATTTTATACTTTACCAAGAGTGCCCCTCCTCTCCTCTTATAAAAGGCCCCCACCTCTACCACCTTACCCACACCTCTCAAATATTTGGTTCGGCCAATATATTATAATTTTGTCTCTCCACATCCCTCTCCTCATCATAGAAGCCTTATCATAGGCAGGAAGCTCTTCAAGAAACCCTTTTGGTTCAAACCAAAGAGAGTTACCCAATTTTAAGGTAACGTCTTCACTTGTGCTCTTTTGTTTTATTTTTCTTCTCCAACCCCCTAAACTCTTTTTATTCATTTCTTTTGTAAAAAATACATTATCTTAAATATACTAGGATTTTGTTATAATAAGTATTCTAGATACACTTACACACACCTTCATCTAATGGTTAAAGAACATAATGTGTCTGTGGATGGCAAATTTCTGCCTCACGAAACGATGATTGTTCAACACTCATATAACACCTTCAAAGGTGGCCATTAACATTTCACTCTATTTATATATGATATATATTATATTTATGTTTTTCCTTATGCTTCTGTATTTTTCATTTGTGGTATACATTTATGGTTTCCATTGTGGGTATACGTGATATCTTCATTTTAGGTAGTGTGGACTACTGCCCCCTCAAAGTGATTTGATTCGTTAATGCCATATGTGGGATGTATAAAGGATGGATTTAAAGTTATTATATATGATTTTATACTGGAATTATAATATACCTTTATATCTTTATTTTTTTCTTTGCATTAATGTATGAGATAGAAATTAAAGTAGCATTCATGCGTACGTACGGCTTACCGTCTCCACGAACGGTGCATTTCATTTCTTATCCTCAAATGTAATGTACTATTATAAGTACATATAATGGATATATATGATTTATGATAAATCTAAAGGATTAATATAACTCTGGAATTAAAAATATACACATCTCTCATTTAGTTTTAATTCCATTAATATGACATAGAAATGAAAGTATCATTCATCCGTATGTACGGCTTACCGTCTCCATGAACGGTGCATTTCATTTCTTACCTCTAAATGATTATGTAATATTATAAATACATGTATATGCTGGATATATATGATATATATGATATCCAAATCCGGAATGTCATTCTGGATATAAAGAACCTTTTACCACACGAACAACATGTAATTGTAAGAAGTCCACTTTTGACTTAAGAACCAAATATCGACAAAACAAACATTATTAACTTATATGATTACATAATGTTTATAACATGTCAATAATTTATATAAAAGTAATAATTAACTTTAAAAAGGTTCTTAAGCAAGTAGAAATTAACTCAAGTTTATTATTCATGACGTTAGAGAATGATCGAGTCAAGTCGGACCCGGGGTAAGGGATCCTACTCCTCTCTTTCTTTCTAAGTACGCTCTTTTATGTCATTCCTTTTAAAGATCATCTTTCATGTTATTGGGATGTTATTTTATATTACTCTTACTTTATGTTTTATGTTCATATGATGAGAGACCCTATTCTCTCTCATCAATCCATTTTGGATGTTTTGAGTGGCGTCGTTAGGCTGTTGAATTTTCGTATGAGATCTAACCTCTCTCTTTCTTTTTAAGTACTCTCCTTTATGTCACTTCTTTTAAGATCCTCTTTGTTATGTTGGGGGATGTTATTTTATATTCATATTTCTATAAACTTTATGTTAATATGATGAGATACCCAATTTTATCTCATCAATCCTTTTTTGTATTTCTTATGTGGCGCCGTTAGGCTGCCGAGTTTTCGTAAGGGATTTTTCATCTCACTTTTATTCCCGTCAGATTTATGCTAGATTTGCCACAATTTCCTTTGAGTGGTGTATGTACTTCCCATTATTTTACTCATTTTGTAATATACTTTCATTTATGAGTATTTACCTCAATGTTGTATTGTCCTTCTTTCATGGGGTGTATGTTTCAAAAGATACCCATGTCGGTAAGGGAACATTTCACCCTCCTATTTTTAAAAGACTTATTTTGTTATGTCTTTTAATTCACATACTATTATGTTGGGATATGTTCTTCTATATCTTTATTGATTTAAATTTTATTTCCATGTGATGAGATACCCTTTTTATCTCTCATCAACTCATTTTCTTAATTTTGTAGTGATGCCATTAGGCTGTAAATTTTTTGCAAGGGAACTTCTTAACCCAAATTTGATTCTTTGGGATAATATTATACTCATTGAATATGTTGTTCTATGAATATGTGTGAATAACCTATAATTTATTTACACTTAATATCCACTTATATTTGGTGTATTCGTTTTTCACACATAATTATGTAATTGATTTATCCTTAAACCAGGGATACCATCTTTATAAGGGACTTCATCTCAATCTCCTTTCATTGAGGCATATTTCGGATTATACACAACTTTATTTTATACGGTGTATAAACCCCTTTGACTATTACTTTCATACAAAAGGAATCTTTTTCTGCAAAGCGTTTTACTAAATGAAAAAAAAGAATGTTTCTTTTAACATACGCGGTGACAACGACCCTTTCCGCCGCCGCGAGTATTATTTGATCTTTGGCTTCCTCAACAATCCGTAATGTTTTTAAAATAAAATAAATACCATATACTCTTTTATTTATTTTGGTATTGAAAATTGTTTTGATAAATGATTCAATTATTTCAATATATTTAAATGATATATTGTGATTGAAATGTGGAAATTTTATAATTCCTTTATAGTGGTTTTATGCGTTATAATTTTATAATGGTACTTGGACATATTACGGGTGGTTACGTGATAAACCATATGACGGGTGGTGCCGTGAATACCACGACGGGTGGTTACGTTATAACCTCCAATGCATTGGGTATGGAAGTCGTCTGTATGGCTATTCCATTATGTATGTATGGAAGTTGGTCGAATGGCTATTCCATTAAGTGATATGTGTGGAAGTCAACCTTATGGTTATTCCACTTAAGTATGTTTATGTCCCAAGTTACCTTTATATGTTATGTGATCTTTATATGGGTTTTATGGTAATATTTTGGTTATAGAAGGGTAAGTAATATACTTTTATTTAGTGAATAGTATTTACTACTTCGAAAAGGTGAAAAGTATTACTTTGATAAAGTATACATGGTCTACTTGTTGTTTTGAAAAATTAATAGTTTTCATTCTTTGTGTATCCCTTACTGAGCTTTTTATGCTCATCCCAAGTTATTGAAATGTTTTTTACAGGACTTAACGTGGAATAGGGTCAAGTATGGGATCAAGGGAAAGTCATGCAACCTAAAACATGGAACTGGACATGTTTCTTTTTAAGAGATTTAATTTTATGGAAACTTAGTAAAAGTTTCTACTATTAAATCTTTTGAGATGTAATAGTTATGTCCTAATTCTCTAAAACTCTAAACCTGAAAAGATCCTCAATGTGAATTATTCATTTAATTCAATATTAAGTAAGGTTTAAGGTCGGGGCCTTATATCAATGATTTGTTTGATCATCTCCAGGTAGCTCAGTATTTGTCAAAGATTGACCTGAGATCTGGGTACCATCAGTTGAAGGTAAAGTAATCAGATGTTCTAAAAAATGTGTTTCGTACATGATATGGCCATTAACCAATGCACCCACTGTATTCTTGGACCTTATGAATAGAATTTTCCATGAGTTCTTGGATAAGTTTGTGGTTGTTTTCATTGACTATATTTTGGGGTTCTCTAAATGTAAGAAGGAGCATGAAACTCATTTAAGGGTTATTTTTCAAACCGTAAAAGTAAATAAATTGTATGGGAAATTAAGAAAGTGTGGGTTTTGGTTGAAACAAATTTCTTTCCTTGGAAACATTGTTTCTAAAGCTGGACTAACTGTTGATCCTGCAAAAACAAAGGTTGTTGAAGAATGGCCAAGACCCACAAATGTAACCGAGATTCGTAGTTTTCTTTGCTTAGCAGGCTATTACTGAATGTTTTTTTAAAAAAAATTCATAGTTATCTATTCCAATGACTAAGCTAACTCAGAAGGGTGCTAAGTTTATCTGGACAATAGAATGTGATGATTGTTTTCAGGAATTGAAAATAAGGTTGGTGAATGCTCTTGTTTGGGCACTACCTCCCAGGAATGGTGAGTTTGTTATTTGCAGTGATGCTTCATTGAAAGGACATTGTTGTGTCCTAATGCAGAATGATCAGGTAATTTCTTATGTTTCACATCAGTTGAAAACTCATGAGGTAAATTACCATACACATGATTTGGAATGAACTTCTATTGTTTTCGCTTCAAAAATTTGGACGCATCATTTGTATGGTGTAAAGGGTGAAATATATATTTACAAAAAAGATTAAAGTATATATTCATTCAGAAATAATTGAACATGAGATAGAGGAGATGGCTAGAATTAATCAAGGAATATGATTGTACAATTATTTACCATCCGGGAAAAGAAAATAAATTGGATGATGCTTTGAGTCGAAAAAGTAATGCTTAATTAACCATGTTACATTTGGAACATGATCCTTTGGTTAAGGATATTATGAAATTTGTCATTGAAGTTGATGGTGCAGGATGTTGTTCTATATTGTTTTAGGTATCAGTGAAATATTCCCTATTGGACAGAATTAAGAAAGCTCAGAAGCCAGATAGTGAGTTGGAGAAAAAGGTAGAGCTGGTTCAGAAGGGAATGATACCTGAATTCAATATTGATAATGATTGTGTTTTGAGATATGGAAAGATATTGTGTGTGCCTTGTGAGTCACAATTGAAGAGAGAGTTGTTATGTGAAACTCATAGTTCTCCATTTTCAGTTCATCCTGTTAGTACTAAGATATATAGAGATTTTTGGGAGTATTACTGGTGGGATGGAATGAAAAGAGATACTTCTGATTTTACTGTGAAATGTTTGACTTATCAGCAGGTTAATGCAGAGTGGGAATTATCGAATTGTATGCTTCAGGATTTACTAGTACCAGAGTGCAAATTGGAGAATATATCTGTGGACATCATTGTGGGGTTTCTGAAGACACCTCGGGGTACTAATGCAATATAGGTTATTGTTGATCTCTTGACTAAATCTTCTCATTTCCTTGCTATACAAGATACTTTTTCCCTAGATCAACTTTCTCATTTGTATCTTAAATAGATAGTCAGGTTACATGGATTTCACCTCTCTGTTGTATCTGATCGTGATCCCAGGTTTACTTCTAACTTTTGGCAAGGCCTTTAAAAGTATTTTGGTAATGAATTAAATTTTAGTACTGCTTTTCATCCTCAATCAGATGGGCAGTCAAAACAAAAAATTCAGACATTGGAGGATATTCTACGTGCTTGTTTGATTAATTATCAGGGAAGTTGGGAATAACATCTTTCTTTGGTTGAGTTTTGTTATAATAACAGTTTTCATTCCAGTATACAGATGGAACCATTTGAGGAATTATATAGGAAGCGGTGTCAAACACCAGCTTTTTGGGATGAAGTGAGTGAAAAGAAGTTGATGGGACCAAAATTGGTAGAAGTGTTGGCATAAAAAGTTCAACTGATACAGAAACACCTTAGAACATCTCAAAGCAGGAAGAAAAGTTATGAAGACAACAGGAGGAAGGATCTCTCTTTTGAGGTAGGTGATCATGTCTTCCTAAAAGTTTCACCATGGAAAAGTGTGATTCTATTTTGTAAAAAAGGAAAGTTGAGTCCAAGTTTCATTGGACCATATGAAATTCTAGAGAGAGTTGGATTAGTTTCATACTGATTGGTTTTACCTCTGATTTTATCTCATGTACACAACATTTTTCATGTTTCAATGCTAAGGAAGTACATGCCAGATCAATCTCATGTTTTGAGTCCAGAGGTAGTTCAGATGGAAGAGAATCTATATTATGAGGAACAACCCGTACAGATTATTGACCACAAAAAGCATGTATTGTAGAATAAGGTGATTCATCATGTAAGGTTTTGTGAAAAAACCACATGATTGAAGAGGCAACATGGGAATCCAAAAATTCCATGAGGGATAAATACCTCCAATTATTCGATAAGTAAATAAATTGTGGGGACACAATTTTATAATGTGGGGAAGGATGTAACATCCCATGTAAGTAATGAATTACAGATTTATATATATATTTCTATTTATGAATTATATAGTTTTTTAAAGGCTTAAGATGAGAATAAATCTAATCTCAAGCATAGAATACACTAATATTTTTAAAAGATTGTTTTACTACCTTTTGATGAGAAAACATTTTTAAATCAAACTTTTGACAATTTTATAAGCCCTATTTTTCAAAATAAACTTATTCTTTATAATTGGGACATTGAAATTTACTTTGGATAAATATTTGGTATTTTTCTAAAAATGTTCATTTTTTATTGAATAGTGAAAAATACTGCATTTTACTTCAAAACTATTTTTCATATAATTTAATTATATGATTAGATTATCTTTTTAATTGGTTTCAAATTGTAATTATAATATATTTTTACCATTTAATCCAAATGTGGTCATTATAATTAATTTAACTTTGGAATTGGGCATAAATAAGTGTCAAACTTTTTATAGATATTGTTTCTAAAAAACCCGCTATTTGTTTTGACAACGGGAATTATTTTTAAATTTATTATTTCAATTTCTGTGTTTGGAATTTGGTAAAATGGATTCCATATTTGGAATAATAAGGTGAAAATTATGTGATTAAGACTCTTTTGTTTTTTGTACATTATGAATAGTAACGAAGGTAATTATCTTTAATTATCGTGATTAATTAGTAATCGGGTAGTTAAGGGTAATAAAATAATATCATAATTATATAAAATGACCCCAAAATGTGTCCAAATGTTACTGGTTGTGTCATGGCTGACCATGGGCTACCTTGTTCCAAACATAGGGACCCCATGGAATCAATTTTGTGTGATAGTAAAATTTTATCTTTTTATTTTTAATGAATGTTAAATATAACAAAAGTATGTAACACCTAAGAAGGAAAATTATAATTTTGTCTACATAAATTACCTCTTAGACTATAAATAGTCATTAGAAATATAAAAATATTTCCAACATTATTGTAGTTTTAGTTATTATTTTTATAGATTATATAAATAAATTTATTTATAACACCATGATGATGTAGTGATTACCTCATTAATGAACGATTTAAATAAAATAAAAAGATACTGTAATATCTAAGACATATGATTTTCAAATTCCTATTGTATGGGTGGATTTATAACCCTTATCTACTTATCCTAGAAATATATCATTTTGGGACCTTTAAAATATGAAAAGTATTTCATAATAAAGTAACACTTCAGGACTTTCCAAGAGTGCCCCTCCTTTCTCTTATAAAATGCCCCCACCTATACCCCCTTACACACACCTCTCAAGCCATTGTATTGGCCAAAATCTACTCATTTTATATCTCCACATCCCTCTATTCATCATAGAATCCTTACCTTAGTCAAAAATCTCTTCAAGAAACCCTTTTGGTTCAAAATATGGAGAGTTACCCGATTTAAAGGTAATGTCTTCTCTTATGTTCTTTTGTTTTTTTTTATTCTCCAACCCCCTAAACTCTTTTTATTCCTATATTTTGTAACAAAAATAGTATATTTAATATACTAGGATTTTTTTATGATAATTATTTTATTTACACTTACACACACCTCCATCTAATGGTTAGAGAACATATTGTTTCTGTGAGTGGCAAATTACTACCTCACGAAACGATGATTGTTCAATATTATTTTATCACATTTAATGGTGGCCATTAAGATGTCACTATATTTATATATGATATATATTATGTTTATGTTTTCATTATGCTTCATTATTTTTCATTTATGCCATACCTTTATGGTTTCCATTATGGGTAAACACGATAATTTCATTTTAGGATGTACAGACTACCGCCCCCTCAAAGTGATTTGATTCGTTAATGCCATATGTGGGATGTATAAATGATAGAGATAATGTTATTACATATGATATAATACTGGAATTATAATATACCTTTATATCATTGTTATTTCATTCCATTAAATATTAAATAGAAATGAAAGTAGTGTCCATGCGTACGTACGACTTACCGTCTCTATGAACGGTGTATTTCACTTGTTACCTCTAAATGTTATGTAATATTATAAATGCATGTATATACTAGATATAAATGATATATATGACATCTAAATCATAAATATAATTCTTTAGATAATGTATATTTTACTACATGAACAACTTGTGATTATAAGAAGGTTATTTTTTACTCAACTACCAAAGAGCGACAAAACGACCGTAATTAACATAAATGATTACATAATGTTCATAACATGGTAATAAGTGATATAAAAGAGATAATTAAATTGAAAAAGGTTCTTAAGCATGTATAAATTAACTCTAGTTTATTATTCAAAAGATTAATGAACGACCGATTCAAGTCGGACACGAGGTAAGGGACTTCGTCTCAATCTCCTTTCATTGTGGCATATTTTGTTTTATACAAAACTTTTTTTATACGGGATATATACCCCTTTGACTTTTACATTTATTCAAAATGAATATTTGTATACAAATAATTTTACTAAACGAAAAAAGGGAATGTTTTTGTATTACATATGCAGCGACAATTAATTCTCTGCCGCCGTGACCACTATTTGAGTTTTGGCTTCCTCTACAAGCCATAACTTTTTTTTAAATGAAAAATAAATACCATATTTTATTTATATTTTGGTATTGAAAATGGTTTTGATAATTTTTGATTATATCAATGTTTTTATTGATATCTGGTGATTGAAATGTGGAAATTTTGTGTTTCATTTATGCATGTTTTATGTGATAAGATTATGTTATGGTTCTTGTGAATTGTTTATGAAGACGGGTGGTTCCGTGATAAACTAACGGCAGGTCAGCCCGAGATATCTCTCCAATGCATTGCGTATTGTGAATGAGTTAAACGCTAAGGTTTATCCGAAGAGATTTAGGTAATATACTGTAATGAGTATTCCAAATGTAACCACGAGGGTTACTCCCTACGTAAGAAGGTTATGAATGCCTCAACATACCATTATGTATTATGATTTATATGAGTCATTCATAAACCTTATGATTTCGTGGGGTATGTTAAAGTGATTATATTCTATGAATAAATTATTATTTCATTGATTCTTATGTATAGATGGACTAATATTTTAATTCTATATTTTTATATCCCTTACTGAGCTTTTTATGCTCATCCCATGATTTTGAAATTTTTTTCATAGGTCAAGGGAAAGGTACATGGTGCGATGATAGTGTCGAGGAAGTGTCAAGAAAGAATCCATGTTTTATTTAAAATTTGTTTCCTTTAATGAGAATAATGAATATTGTCTTTGATGTAACCACCTTGTTTTAAAGTGGAATGTAATATATGATTTATGATCTAATTATCTAAAACTCTAAACCTGAAAAGATCCTCAATGCGTATTATTGTAATAACTTAAGATTAAGTAAATCTTAAGGCTGAGGCCTTATAAATTACCTTAAAACGTTTTCATAGGATTTTTCTTCATAACTTGGGTAATGGGAAAAAAGTAAGGGTGATCTAAAATTCTTATTATGGGTAATATACAGTGAATGATATATTGAAAAAATAAATAATATTCCATATGGAAGTGTAAATAACTGAACATATGTTCAATTTAATCATAAAGTATACTATTGTAATGGGAAAATTCATAATCAACATGGAATGTTAAATAACTGAAACCCCATTCCATTTAGCCAATAAAATGAAAATTAAATGAATCTAGAGATAATATCATAGTTAAAATACCTATGATATTGATAATAATAGAATTATAAATGGATGAATTTCTTATTTATTGTACTTTGTGATCTCGGGCATCATGAAAACCTATATTGTCAATACCTTCCTCAAGAATGCTTAATAATAATTAGTAACAACCCATAAGATTTTTCTAACTGATCTCTCTGAAAAAAATTCAATTCATTTAGGGGACAACTATAACTAGGCCCCACCAGTAACTACATTTCTAATCATTATTAATATATCAAATAGTTTATTTAATTCATGAATCAATTCACCTTATCATAAAATATATGTATTGAGTAAAGGATATATATTTATCAATATTTCCCCACATAATCAAATAACATTCAAACAAACACCATATTTAGAAATGGTGCTTTTAAGAAAGAATCATATACAACATAAAATAATAAGTATTTTAAAAAAATTAATTTCTAATTAAAATAAATAGAAGAAGTTGAATCTTTAAAGACAATGTGAAAAATCACAAAAGAAAGTGATATTGAATGATAAATATTACCATTGGGTAAGTTTCATGTCAAAAATTATTTAATGAAAAAATTAAAATTGGAATATAAAATTTGATTAATTATAAAGTAATCATCACATTACATGTAAAAGGGGAATTATATTCACAACATTAAATAAATTATGTGCATAACATTACAATATACCTCAATGAAGGATAATTGAGATGATGTCCCTTACCTACCACTTTCCTATAGTTGAACATGAATAAAACTCATTTATAATGGTTTTAATAATGTTATAAAATTATAAAATATTAATATTAATATTAATAATATCATGTATCATTATCTTAAAAACTTTTATAAATAGTTTTTAACAATATTTTATTATTTTAATTTTCTCAGGAGTTAGTTTCCATATTTTAACATGCTTATTTTGTAATGACTGTTATTTTTCACATATATAGTGATTAATAAATAATCTCCAGAAATATTATAATAGTATAAGTATCGTATTTATAAATTTTATAAATTATTATAACAATTATTAAAAGTTAGGCATTGAAAATGAATCACAACACCTATTAGAGACAGTAATTTATATGTACGCACGAACGATGATATAATTACCTTAAAAGGGGATAGGGTACGGTTGTTTATTATATTTTAATTTTCAATAATTTATATAATTTAAAATATTTCTCATATATTAATCAAATTTATCTTTAATATCTTCCATTAAAACCATAATCGAAAAAGTCGCATCACTTTGTGAGGCGGTAGTCCATCGTACACACAAGTGATGTTATCATATTTTTAATAGAATAAAAATTATGATGTTATATGTGATAAAATAGTTAATGAATAAAATAAATATCATAAATATTATACATAAATAATAATTCCATCATTATATCCAACAATGATATTTTTTGATGTAAACTAATTTATATAGGTTCGAAGGTTGTAGTCCATCTTAGAAATGATCGACGATTTCACTTTCCATTTAAGATAAAGATGGATAAATATCATGTTATCAACAAAATAAAATCTCAAAATATTGAATATATTTGTGTTACTATATTTTTAATATTAATACATAATTTAAATGTAAAAATAAAAAATAAAACAAAACATATTTCTTACGACAATTATCTCCTCAAAAAAACATCCTTTGGATTTTTTATTAATGGCACTAGGAATGGAATTTTGGGAAGAAAAGTATCTCTATAAAATATCTATGGATATTGGGGATATATTTTGGTAGGGGTTGTTTGATCCATATAGGAGTTTTAGGTGTGAATGTGTGAGGGGATGTAATTCCATTTTGAAGGTGGGGAAAGGGGGCACACATGGATGTTTTTTAAATAAATCTATTACACCCACATTTTTATCATTCCAAAATCATCAGAAATATGAAATTATTGACCCATATAATAAATAATGTTTAAATATATACATAAAATGGTACTTTTTAAATTATTTAGTTAGTTTTAGCAATTATATTCTTATTTTAAACCCCTCTTGTAAATCAATTATTTACCTTAGCCATGCTAATTAATTTTTTGTATTTTCACAATAAATTTTGATAAAAAGATAAGATTATTTTATTATATGATTTTAATTATTATGATTCCATTTTTTTGAATCTATTTTTCCTAATTAAATTTAAATATGTGACAAGATCCATTTTAAAATTTTACACATATACGAGAAGAAAAATTAGGGTTTCAATGAAATATTCTCTTAGGTATGGAATGTTTTAATTTCAAAATTCGATGTGAAATTGATTCCAATGAACTAAATTTTGTTTATTATGAAATAATATGACTAATTATAGTTGAAAACCAACTTAAATCCTAATTTAGAATTATATATACTTTAACATAAACAGTATTTTAAAATTCAAATCAATATTTTACACTATTCATTAAAAAATCAATCTTTTTATATAGAAATATAAAATTCAACCTAATATAATTTTAATATTCTAATATAAAAAATTATGACACTTTTATATAATAAATAATATAATTGCATCAAAATTAAATTTTTTCATAATTTCACAAAATTAAAAGAAATGGTTTTCTTTAAAATAAATATTTTTTTCTAGAAACATTTGTAATGCTCTGATATAAGAATCCTGGAGTGGGTGTCATAATTAATTAAAATGTCATGATTACAAGGGAAAAATCCAAAAGAACTAATAAGTTTAGAAGTTTCTTAAAACCACATTACAAACATGATACATATATTAAATTGTGAAATAGAAAATAAAATATTTTTCATAATAAAATGAGATGAATAGAATCCTTAAGAGAATATTCAAAGATTTTTTATTCAAAACATGGGTAAAGGAAACAAAATAATGGTGAGATAATATTCTATATAATGATTAAATATATTGGATTGTACCATGAAATAATAATTGCTAATAAATATATAAATATAATAACTGAATAGACATGTCATTTAAAAAACTATAAAATGAATAATTAAAATGGAAAGGTAAATAACATAACACACAAGCAATTATATAAATAAATTGAGAATGAAAATTCATCCACAAATTATGTAAGTGAAAAAATATCATGCATAATAATAAAAAATTAATAATCAATAAATGAAATTCATAATTACTGGATATCTTGTTTCCCATGAACATGATACCTTTACTGTCAAGATGTATCCTCAAGATATTTTCAATTATACTTGATAAAAATCTATCTAATTTGGGAAACTAATTTGTCTCATGATACTACCAATGAATCGAAGGGATTTCCTAAACTATTACACAACCCATTTAGTTCATTTTCAAAGAATTACTTATATATGCAATGATCAATTTAATTAATGAATAACATTATTAATAATAAAATATCCATATTGACTAAATGATAGAGGTTTATCAATATTTCCCAAATTAATAATATAACTATAAAAGGGAACACCTTATGTATAATTGGTATAAATTTTACACTATAATAATATTCATTTTATGAGAATATTTATATTTAAGATAAATTGAATGTAAAATAAAAATTATTACAAAGAAGATATTGTTTCATGATACTGTTAACAATAAAAAATAATGTGGTATTGAAAAGATAATTTTACCACTTTGTAATTTTCAAGTATAAACCCCTTGGATATGATTATTCAAAATGAAATTTAAAATATTTTGAATTAGGAGTTATTTATGATATTTAATTACAATGGAGAAGTATATACAACATAGTAATGTGAATTGGTGAATAATAACAAATGAGTCTCAATTGAGCGTAAATTGATATGAAATCCCTTACCTTATGCTTATATATGGTAGAAAACTCATTAAAAACCAATAAAATGGTTTTAATAATGTTATTAGATTGTACCAGAACCATATTAGTAGTTATTATATCTAATTTAATCTATTTATAAGATATAATTACCTATTTTTTAATAATAATTTATTATTCCTACTGTGTCAGATGATAATTGTATTATTTTTTTAGTATGTTTGAACAAATTATATTTCATTTATATTACATAGATAATTATTTCATCAACTATAGAGTCTGAATAATGATTTAAATATCATATATATTAAGTATTTATGGGTTTAAATTTGTCCATAAAATTTGGGGAAATGAAATGAAATACACTGTTGATGGAGATGGTAGGTTGTACGTACGCATAAATGTTGGATTAATTTTTTTGTCTTGTTAGAAGAATGAAAAATAAATGATATATGTGTATTTCATAATTCTAGTATCATATTTATTTCATATACATAAAAATTTATTATTAAGATAATCCACAATACATTCCATTTAATAAGTGAATGAATCACATCACTTTGAGGAGGTTGTAGTCCACATGTCCACAAGCAGTGTAATCATATTCCAAAATGGAAATCATGAAGGTATGTGTTATATAATTATTATAAAATCATTAATACATTGTAAACATCATATATATAATGTATAAATAAATAAATAATTATTCCAAACCATTAAATATCATGAAGGTTCGTGTGGCGGTAGTATGCCATACACACGAATGATGATTACATATCCCATTTGATTGATGTCTGTAAAGGTATAGAATGTATCTTTAAGATAATAACATCTATGTGTATTTATGATACTAAAATATTATATAAACAATATTTAATAATAATTGAAGAGGTGGAGAAGTAAATAAAACTAAAGTGATTATTGAATAATGTTACCTCTTTTATGGGTAAATATACTATCATTCATGTTTTCAGAATACTCAATTTTATTTATTTATTAATTAAATGATCCATGTGTTGGAGTTTTCTATGAATTTAATGTCATTATGTAATATAAATTTTTTGTAAAATATATTATAATGATATTAATTAATTTACCTTTAAAAATAATATTTATATCGATAAATATGAGGGTTTTCCCTATCTCAATTTGTTATAAATGATAATGGAAAATAAGGTTTTCATCTAATCTTTTTCATTACATAACTTATCAAACAGATCAATTTCATTAAATAGTATCCCAATAACTCATAAATATTGATACTATGGTGGTAAAGGTATTGATATTTCTATACATTGTGTGTTAGAAATACTTTTGGTCATTTACACACCATATATTCTATCCTTAATCATTAAGTTAGTATGCTCTTACCTTAATCACTATAATTAATTTTAACTGAATTCAATAATAATTATAGCCAAAAATTAATTTTACCTTATTAAAACATAATTATTTCACAGATTCTAAATACATGTACTCAATTTTTTTAACTAAATTCACCAAAGTGGGTAAAATTAATTTAAATCTAATATTGTAGACATGAGACGAAAGAGTGAGAATGTCAAAAATTTAAATGTATTTTTTTATCAAAATTCAATATAAAATTGACTGAAATGGGGTAAACTGAATAGATAGTTTTAAAATTTTTCTAATGTGACATTAAAAAATATTTAAAATATTATTTTATATGACAAATTGTTTAGATGAGAAAGAAGGTTTCAATTGAAATCTATTATTTTCACCAGTTATTAAAAAATTAAAATTCATATAAAAATACTGAAAATTCATCCAAATATATTTTTTAAATACCTTTTTTAAAAATTAATTTTTTTATATAAAAAATAGAATTAAAATAGGTGTTTCATTAATAGGAAACAAAAATATATTTAGAAAATTTGAAATTTTATGTGTAAATTGGGATTTATTCTTGTCCAATTCTTATTATAACTATAAATAAATTTAAAAACAATTGATTAAATATATTACAAATAGAAAATATTTATCTTAAAGTCAAATGATCTTACATTACTTTATATTCTTAGTGGTTTTTGTTCTGAAATCTACTGTAATTGTTGTGTATAATGTAAGCTCATCTTGGTGTTTCATATAAAGAAGGCTACAAAAAAATTAAATTTATTCTAAAACAAAAATATTCTAATTTATTGGGTTGTTGAAATTTTTATTCTTCCAAATTAGTGTTATTTGTTTTATAATCAATAGATTTCCAATATTTCTACATTATAATTAAAGAATCCACATAATTTTTAGAATTTAGTGGGTACTACTCATAAACATCAACCTGGTGGCTAGGTTTTGTTGGATATGCTTAAATTATATTTCAATAGAGTATTTTCATTTAATCTCATTACTTTGTGAATCATAAAATATGGTAGAAATTCAGTTATTTAAAATTTATCCTTAATAAACTCTCAGGGTGTTAAATTCTACACTCTTAAGAACATTTCATCCTTTAATTTTTTATACTACCTTCAAAACATATGTGGTTATATATTCTTCATAACATCCTTTAGTTTCCATATATCTTCTTAAATGTTTTGGTTTCTCAAAATTACATTTACCGTAATAATTTCATGATTTCTCAACACTTTATCACTAGTATCATGAATCTAGATGGGTTCTTTATAGTTAGATAAATCTGGTTACAATTCTATTTTACTGGAGGTGAGAACATGAATTGGGTATGACATGTAATTACTAAACAATGATATATGGAACACATCATTCACTATTGGTAGACACAGTGGAATTTACAAATTGTAATCCAAAACTCCAATTTATTCATAGAATTCGAATGGTCTGATGTACTTGGGGATCAGTTTACTATTCTTACTGAACCTTATAAAACCCTTCCATGGAGATACATTCCAGAATGCATGATATTCCACATTGAATTAAATGTCCTTTCTTTTATTATCAATATATTAATTTTTACAGCATTGATCCTATTTAATGAGATCCAAAATAGCATTTCCATTTTTTATTATATCATTTACAATTTTTTGGCCTACAATATTGTTTTCCTAAACATCATCCCATCCTTTGTAGTGAGAAATATCATTCCATATAATTTTTTATACAACATCATTTGAATTATAAAATGAAAACTATTGTCATTGGAAAGCTCTACTAAAGGTAAATAATGATCCAACATACCTTTGTATTCTTGTGATAATAACCTCAACATGACTTCCATTTTTTGATTAATAATTTTGGTCTTTATATTTATTTGATTATTGTAGGAATTACTCAAATGAAGATCAGTATCAATAGCCTTATGAAGACACATCCAATCTGTTGATGTAAAAAAGGGATCTAAATCAGAAAAATCGAAAGAGGCTCACCATGAATTCTTATAACATCATTAATATATGTCATTTATTTGTTCTCAATATGTACATATTATCATATATAAATGAAATGAGATTATTTATTTACGTGATCAATATTAACCCATATTGCATCATTTTTTCTAGGAATATTTGGTAATCTTGTGAAAAATTCTATTGTATTTTCATCGCATTTCTACATAGGAATATGAATTGTTTGAATTAATAATTTACAGTATTTTGTAACAATGTTCACTTGTTGAGGAAACAAAAATAAGGACAATTAATCTGTAAATTCCCTCTTTATATTGTCTAACAAAAAATATTCCCTCAAATCCCTCTACATATTTGGGATACTAAGGTGTATAGAGAATTTCATGAAGTGGAAATCATCCAATAATTCCCTATTTAGATCTGTTACATATGGAACACATAATATCTTCTAAAAATTTAGGACACCATCTTCACATTTTAAATATTATAATTACTCAACCTTCAAAGATTTAATTTTCTTATGAATGTTCACATAATCAGATTGAGAAATTTTTATCATTTATAGTAAAGTTGGTTTCCTAATAATTTGATATATAAATGATGTATATAATCCCTTAATAATTCTCGTATACATTATAAATAAATATATTAACATTGGATATATTAATGACCAATTTTTTCATTACTCTATAATATTTCTTACTCAATGTTCCCACTAACTAATTTGAATTCACTATGTTGTATTGTATTAAGAAATCATAATATTTGAGTAGTTTATACAGATAAATTATCTCACATTAATATCTTTCTATGGAAATTTTTTTTATGTTATTATGATCCATTTATAACTTTCATCTAAAAAAATATAGATAATGTCTCTATATTTTCAAAGAAAAAATTATAGATTCCAACTCAAGATCACGGGTTGGATAATTCTGTTCACGGGTCTTCAATTTCCATGATTCATATAAAATAAATTTATCATTTTGAATTAATAAACAACTAATTTATTTCTTTAATGAATCATTATGTATCAAAAACCCAAAAATTCTAAATGTGAAAATAATATTAAATAATTGACTAATCTCCCCTTTATTCCATAAAAACAATCTTCACATTACTTTTTCAAAATTAAATTTACATCCATAAATATATATATGGTTAATAGGTTAGCCAATCAATAAACATTATGAAAGAATCATTGATATTATCTGCCTAAAGATATAAAACTACATACCTTTGTTATATTTATTGGTGTAGGTCATTCTATGACTACCTTTTTCATTTCAGGATCAACCAAGAAACCATTATTAGAGACAATATGTAAATGAAAAGAAAATTCTTAAATCCAAAAAAATGACACTTACAAAATTTCCCATACAATAATTTCCTTTTAAGTGAGCTGTGAATAATACTCAAGATATCATCATGGTCCTCATAAATTTTAGAATACACCATGATATCATAAATGAATAATATAAAAAAATAATCAAGATATTCCATGAAACCCATATTCATTAGATCCCTAAAACATAGGGTTAATTAGTAAATATAAATGGAATTAAAGAAAGCTTATATTGTCCATAAAAAATTCAAAACAAATATCTTCAAAAAAAATCCCTTCATTACTCACAATTTATGGGGCCCTAAATGAAGTTTAATATTTTAAAATTAGTGTACTCTTTGATATTGATCAAATAAGTCATCAATATATGGAATATTATACAAGATCATTATCATAATATCATTTATTTACCTTTAATAAAATAACAATCATTTGGATCCATATTTAGTCTTAATGGATGGAATTGGGGCTCCCCATGGTGAAACACTAGGGAGAATAAATTCAATACAACACAACTAATCTAGTGGTTTCTTCAAAAAAAAAACTAACTACATAATGTCTTTTCTGTAAGTATTTATTGATATATGTCTTTCATTAGAGATTAAATCAATGAAAGACACAAATTTACACTCTAATGGATGTCAATGTTTTACCTCATAAAATAAATCAACTTATTCTTGTACAATTGGTTCATCCTCAATTTGAAGATTAACTTCTCCATCACTATATGTTTTCTATTTTTATTCACCATGAATTTCATTCTTTAGAGAAACTAGGGGTGGATCAAGAAATTTATCATATGATGAATTTGAAGATTTATGATAAGAAATTATATACCTTCATCATTAATCATAATTAATTTTTTTTGGAATAATATTTTCAAATACATTCCATACCAAGGGTTATATCAAATTCATCTATAGATCTAATAATATGGATTTCAAATGAACCACATTTATGTGTTATATTAGGGACTTACCAAAACATCATTATTGTAGTGATACCTCTATTATGACTTTTTATTGACAACTCCCTTCTTGAAGTGATATGTAAATATATAGTGTTATTTGAATACATATAAGATATAAAAGTGTGTGAGGATCTAGAATCAAAAAAATAATTATCTAAACAAGATGTTTTGATTAAATTACATTCCACCATATCTATGGGTACTTTCACCTCAAATATATTAATCACATAATCTTTTCCGTATCCCATTTTCCACTTCATTGGTATATTACATGGAAATTGGTGTATTTTTTTAAGAGTCACTTATCATCTTATTTTTTAAACAATAAATATTATTATTTTCTTTATTTTTTTTTACATTCTCTTGTCTGATAAATTTTATCTCCACATACATAAAAAGTCGCAATCCATTCAATCTTTTCCTAGTATTATTATTTATATAGTTCAAACATGGTTGATATTGCATCATTATCTATATCATCATTGATACATTCCATTTTTCATGGTGCTCTGTTGATCATGTATTTTCTTTATTTCCCTTGATCATGTATAATATTTAGAATTACTTATCTTTTTTAAAGTCATATAAAATTATTTCATTATATGAATAAAAAAATTAAGAGTCCATATTCCTTCAGATAATTATCTTAATTTTTCAAAATAAATGGTTAATATTACACTCTATGATGAATATGTAATCTGTAGCATACTTAGATAACCTTGTAATGGTATCTTCATACTCATCAATAATTTATTATTTATTTTTCATTAAGATGATGAAATTTCTCTTCATTTAAATGTTATCTCACAAGGGGAATATTTTTTGAATAATGTTTCCCTAATATCTTTTAATTCTATAAGTTTAATTTTCTCCCCCTCACTAGTATTATGGATCAAATACCACCATTTGATCAAAATTTCCTATGATATAAAACCATAAAACTGAAAAATTGTACTTTTAATTGCATCATATTTCTAAATATATCTTCTCAATAAATATAATAAATTTCTTATAAACCATCTGACTTGTAGTAGCACTAAATGATGGGGTATTCTACGACATAAAGAGACCCAATATAAAATAATCCTATTATAGAATAACATATTTCCTCATCTAGGAAATGATATTTTTCATAAATCGATCAATCTATTCTATTATTTCCATGAATTTCTCAATTATAATACAATATTTAATTGATTTCTTGATTGGGTAACCTCTATATTATCTAGAAGTATTGGTTTTATTTTTCCATATAATAACTATTTCTAAACAATGGAATATATTGGAAAAGATCATAAAATTATGAATTTTTAATCATAATGTATCTTTCTAAATATAGAATAACACTAAACATAAATTACAAAATATATGAATTGTTAATATTGGAATCAAAACTTAGTTTCTTTTTTTATCTCATTTTTTAAAAACCAGAGTAGAGGTTTGTAATTAAAATTTGAATTATCCCAAGAATACCCCCAAAGAGTATCAAACATGGCATCCAGTGAATACTATTTTCTACACTAGGTGATGATCAAGTAGAGCCCAATGTACTCATTTCACAGTTATTACCCCTTTGTACATTTTCCTAGAACAAATTCAACATATAGTATCAAAATAGGGATATATTTATAAAAAATCGAATATAATATCTTCCTTTAGAAAACATTACGATGATCTTATATTCTTATCTACAATATATATCATACGATTATGTTACCTAATCCATTATATATTTTCTGAGGTTTCAATGAAACCTTTTCTGATACAACTAAAATAAACCCAATTCATGTAACCCAAGAGCTGATGTATGCTTTATTATATTATATTAGATACAAGGGGTAAAATATCATATGACCGATCAGTTTAACACTTTTATAGAACCATATACATACATGATACCCATTTTACAAATGGATTTAAAAAATGAATCTTAGAAATATAAAATTCTCAATATCCTTTATACACATTCAATGGTTTCAAATTTTTTAACTAGGTATAGGTAAAAAATAAGAGTGATATAAAATTATTAGTTAGGCGTACATAAAATAGAATATATCAAGAATCCATAAAGAATTATCAATAAGTAAGTTTAAATAAAAAAGCATATTATACTTAATTTATAACTTCACTATAATAATTCAGTAATTCTTAATCAATATACCAAGGTAAATAATAGAAAAAAAATCCATTTAATCAATAAAATTAGAATTAAATGCATACATAGATTATATAATTGTTATAAAATCAAGGAAAATAAAAAGAAACGAATTATCAATGAAACAAATTCTTATTTATTGGACTTTATGATGAGAGGAATTTGAAAAACTGCTACTATCAAGAAATTCATCAAGACAGTTTAAAATAACATGTTAAAAAAGTCTAATTTTTCAAATTGATTTGTTTCATTAAACGTATCAATGAATTGTTATAATATATATTACTAGGCACCACTAATAACTAAAAATCCAAATAATTACACGTATTCATTCTTATTGATTTAATTCATGAATAAATTTTCATTATCATCAAATTTTTTTACTGAGTAAAGGATACAAATTAATAATTATTTCCTCCGTTAATCAAAAAATATTCAAAGTAAACTCTATATGTAAAAACAATATAATTGGTAAGAAACAATAATATACATTATACAATAATATTTCTAATTATGATAAATGTGACGTATAATTAAATAATCTCACAATAAATTGATTTCTTCATTATAAAATTATCAATGCAAAAATAAAGTGAGATTATGAAATTAATTTTACCAATTGGTAATTTTAATTTAAAATACCCTAGGATGAAATAATTAAAATTGGAATATAATTAATTTTTAATGAATCATAATATTACATTTAAAATGGGTAGTATATGAACCATATAAAAGAAATTATGTGTCTAACATTACAATATTCCTCAATAAAGGGAAAATTGAAGCAATGTCCTTTACCTCACACATTGATTAATTTAAATGCAATTTAACCACGTATATAATGGTTTTATGAGTTTATTAATTTACCACATAGGAATAATATTATTTATAATACCATATATGATCTTCATAAAGACATTTTACCACCCATTTGACAATAATGTATCACTATTTTCATTTATTTAGTTGTTAGTTTATTTGTTTTCTCGTCATTGATTTTCAATAAAAGTTCTAGGTAATGTAAATATGACATAAATAAATAAAATATATTAATATAATAATGTAATAAATATTATATTTACTTAGTAGATACATTTTTATAACTATTATAAAAATTAGGTCACGAAAAATTAATCACATCGCTTTATGGAGGCAGTAGGTCGTACACACACATGAGTGAAAATAAAATTCCATTAATGGGTGAATGGGTAAGTAATTTTATCATATATTAATTTTAAATTATCTATATCATTTAATATATATCACATTTATTCATTTAATTTAACCTTAATTCCTTCCTTGTATAGTATAAATGAAAAACAGATTGTATCAATTTGTGAGGGGGTAGTTTTTCGTACACATGAGTGATGTCATCATGTCATAAACGAAATAGAAATTAAGAAAATAAATGTGATACTATAATTATATTAGAATTTTAATATCATAAATATTATATATACATATTAATTACGTTATTATATCTAAATGTGAGTGGTGTTAATGGAAAAAGAGTTACATTGGTTCTTGATGTGGTAATCTTAAGTAAAGATGATCAATGATTTTTTCAAATTTTATTGACTAGGTTATGGAAAATCAATATTAGATAAAAATAATAAAATATATTAATATTTTAGAAATTATTGTTATTATATTGTGAGTTTTGATCCATAATTGAAGGTTGAATGAGAAGAAATAAAATTAAATATCTTTGTTAAGACAATTACCTTATCTAAGAAAAACCTCCTTTGGATCTCCTCTTAATGAAATAGGTATAGTGTTTCAGGAAGACTAGATGCTCCAAAATTACTAAAAGAATTTTTGGGAGGGATTTCTTTTCGTGTTATCTATCCAATGGGTCTCGGTATATGTAAATAAGTGAGGGGAGGGAGTTCCCTTTTATAAGTGGCGAAAGTAGTCACATATGGATTTTTTTAAAAGATTCAATTACACCCACAATTTTATCAATCCCAAAGCCAAAAAATGGGTTGTTATCAAAAAATATAGAGGTTATGAGGAATAAATATCCCCAAAAATGAGTATTGCATAATTTTTTAGGTTCTTTTTAACTAATATCTTCTTTGATTAACCCCAAGTAAATCATTTTATTCTGTTACTGTGGTAAATACTTTTTAATATTATTTTTATTCATTTTTATAAAAAATTAATTTGACATTATAAGATAATATAAATTTTTAATATAAAATATATGGGATCCCTTATTTGAATATTTAATTGAAATAATTGGCATAATTTAATAAAATATTATACCCATAGACGTGATGAAAAGTCGTTTTTTTAAAGTGAAAATTATCATAAGTATATATCATTATATTATGATAATTCAATTATTGATTGTTTATAATAATCGAAATTATATTTATTATAATATAATTGAACTAATTTTAAGTAAAACCAAAAAAAATAATTTTACGTTGTAAATAATTTAGTTCATAATATTGTTTTCAAAAAAATATGTATATCTCAATATTCATTAAAAAATAAAACATTTTAGAAAACTACCAAAAAAGTATCCCTAATATAATTATGAAATTATGATTTAAGAAATGATTTTAATTTTTCAAATAAATTTCATAAATGTGTCAAAAGATATATTATCATATTTCCATTGTAAGCAACAAATCAGTTTTCATTAAAAAATATTTTTTTTCCAAAAAATATTTCTTTTTCACTCAAATGATTCTTATTTAATTTATAGACAACAAATATCCACTTAATTTATATTATACATGTATACACTATATAGTTTTTACAATTTCTTAGAACATTTCATACACGCCATCATAATATCTTGTTCAAAATGATCATATTTAAATAATATTTTGTTTGAGTATTTTCATTTAAACTTAGTGTTGTGTGTATTGAAAGCTATCAGTGAAATTGAATTTATTTAAAATGAAAAAAATTCCAAACCTCTCAAGGTGTTACAAAAATGATATTAAAACTAATATTTTAAATAAATTACCATATGATAATAAAATTCTTGAGATAATTTAGAGGTAGATTATAATATTTCATCTTTGGAAACATAGTCACAATTAATCTTGATAAAGAATGAGATTGTAACAGAAAACCTTTATATCATAGTTTACATTTGACATGAAATACCCATGAAAAATAATAATATTATATGGATATATAAATCCTAATAAATTCCATATTATTCATAATAAAATATGTTCTTTGGTTTAATATACACCACATAAAAGGATCATTTGGTAAATAAGGAACGTGACTCACATAAATAAAAGTGAGATGAAAATTCCTAACCTCGGTTCCAACTTCCATCGTATGTGTTTAAACCTTATATTATATATATTGTTTTTTCAGACATACATTAAATAAAAAAATAACACATATCATACTGTATATTTTTTACTTATAACTTTTTATCATACAGTTACTAATGATTATATATTAAAATCATTATTTCAGGTGTTATCTGCTTCATTTTTCATGTATCATTTGGTTCATTAGATTTAGTAAATTGAAATTTAACTTTGTTAAATTATATAAATAATTTTATTAATGATATAAATATAATATATATTCATTATATAAATATTTAGAGTCATTTAAAAATCTGGATATAGAAAAATGAATTACATCATCGGTGGAGACGGTGTGTCATATGCACCCACGAATGAAGTCTTTACTTTTCAATAGTTATAAAAAGTAAAGTCAAATAATGATTAACCTTAAAATTATTATTAATATGTTATATATATAATATATATTCATTTAATATATAGTTATTATAATCTGAGAAAAACTGAAATGAAAAACGAATCGCATCGCTATGTGGAGGTTGTAGTCCACACATATTTATGAAAAACATTATCATTTTCCAATAGATTGTAAGATAAGATGTTATGTGTGAAATTATTATTAGAGAATTATAAATATTTCCTAATTATATTATAGAAATTTTTAAAACATCACAATAACTATCCATTAAATATGGTGAATGAAAATTATATGTATCACTACGTGGAGATGGTATGTTTTACATACAAAAGGGTGATTTGGTGGGATAGCGGATAAAAATTGATGATTTCATAATAATAATAATAATATTAATGTATATTTAAGATACTAATTTCATTATTTTATTATATATATAGAATATTTATGGAAGGTAATGAATGAGTAAAAAATAAGGCGATCGGTAATGACGAATACACATTCTTTAAAATAACTTATTTACATATCCGCTAAAGGATCAAAGGGTTAGTCTTTTGTGAATACAAAATTCATTATAGGTTTTATATGGAAGCTGAGAAGGGATTTTATTACTGTATGTTTGATCTATAATACTTTAAATTTTTTGAAAAGTATAATGGATATGTTCCCATTTATAATTTAGGGGAGGAGTACTCTTGGAATTCCTTAAAAAATTAAAATATAATAAAGTTATTATATGGATAAAATGCCTCCCAAAGGATAGGGATTATGAGATAAGTTAGTATTATATTTCAATCCTATAAAATATCAATATTTTTATAGGATCGGGTTGATTTTTAATAATTTTATTTTGGTTTAACCCCTTAGTTAAATTATTCCATCATTAACTAGTGAAATAGATATTTTACTCTTAAGTGGTTATAATATTACTCATAAGCAAACTATCAAATAATAAAAGGAAAAAATTATGAAAATTTAAAATATTTATTATTTAAATTATTCAATTTCATTATTTTTATAATTTATGTATAGTTACATAAAATACATCTATAAAAAATAATGTTAATGTAAATTTTTTTCATATTAAATTCATTTAACATAAAATGACCAAAAGGAAAAGTTTTAATTTAATGCTAATCCTTTAACACTACACCATGATATCATATTTTCCTATATAATTCATGTAACAGTAGTACTTACTTATATTATTTTTCATTTAATAATTAATTATTAATTATATTTTTGAATACGAATTGAAGACATTTTTTGTTAGCGATAAATAAGAATTTATGGTATTTATATAATTTATAAGAATTAGAAATAAATTAAAATTATTAAAAATAATTTATTTAGTCTAAAAATATACATTTTTATTCATTTTCAACTTTTTTAACCCTATTTGGTCATTTAATAGATATTTTAAATTAAAATAGTGACATTTTCTAACATTATTTCTTTAAAATTTATATAAGTAATTTTCTCAAAAAAATTTCTATCAATCAAATAGATATCATGAATAAGATGATAAAGGTTGAGTTAATTTCATGAAATAAGAATTAATTTGTAAAATTATTCCCTTATCAATAAGTTTTAAACTATATTAACCTTGTTACCCCTTTACAAATGAGAAAATGTTTAACCTAATTACTATTTATATTGATAAAAGAAGTAATGGTCTATTTAAAAAATTGAACATTATGAATCCAAATATAGAATAAATTTTATCTAATTAAGTACATATAAATATTAAAAATGAAATTACAAAATAATCATGAAAATTACAATGAAAACTATTTTTCTGAAGAAAAAAATACATTTTAAGCCGAAAACATGTTTTATTTTATCACATTCTCAGTACAATATTAAACGAGTTTTAAAAAAATTGATTGAATATATAATATATAAATAAAATTAAAATAATAAACCAATAGTGATTAATTTAAAATATTAGGATAAACATATATTGAGCACCTAAATATTATTTTCAGAAATATAAAATTTGTATTTCAAAATTATTTTATTTTTTAATTGAAATTAATTTATAATCTATTATTTCATTTTATTAATATTTATCCACTCATTTAGCATAATTTGGGTTTTTATAATCATATACTAAAATAAAAAGTCAAGGAAATAAAGCTCACAAGATAATATTTAAATTATATATCATGGTTCGTTTATACTCAGTATTTTGTGTAATACAATCTATTGGAAAACATAAATGTATTTGAAAAAAATATTTCATATAATTTCGGTGTGTTACATTATACCCCCTAAAAATGAATTTATACCATGAAATTATTGACAAAAACACAAATATATGAGGGTTTCTCTATTTCCTCACATCTTCGTGTTCGCATTTAATATCTTCAAAAAATTTATTCCCTAGAGAATTTAAAATAGGTGAGTAATGTTGTTCCATAGATCTTTAACTCTAAGATAAAATATTTACAATATTATTTATTAATAATAAATAGAATTCTCTAGTGGTATGAAATCTATGTTAAGTACATTTTAATGATCACATACGTACTTCTCCAAAATACATACATGAAACAAATCATGAAGTTGAGAGAGGTTTAGAGGAAGCCCAAAATGATAAGCTATTATCCCTTCTCAATCAAGGATCTCAAAAGGTCCAATCAACATAGGTATCCTATTTTATTTATTATTGAATCTCATAATCTTATTATAGGGAAAAAATATATAAAACCATTCTCACCAACTTCATTTTCAAGATCACCTTAATGACTATCATCATTACTTTGTTATGGACTCTGAGCTTCCTTGATGGTATATCAAATTTTTCTAACATTCTTGGAAAATTCCTCATCATTCATAATTACCAATTTATTTCCTTATCTAACTTAATAATTGAAAATTTTAGTTCAAACCTTATTTATATAGATGTATTCTAAATAAATCATCGTAATTATTGAGTTGTAGTTATAGTTTTATGAAAACATGACTTGAGAAATATATTGATTATAATCACTATTGAAATAAAGAGAACATTATCTCAATATTTACTACTATTTTTGAGTGTTTTTCTCATACTAATCATATATCTATAAATGATACAATAAACTAAAAATCAAATATATATCCAGATCTAGCTAGACAATTCTCAGGAACATTGATGCAATCCTAAAATCCCAATTTGATATAATAGAATGTGGTACTTCTTGAAACCTTACCAATTCATTTATGTATATCCTAGAAATATAATTCAAATATAATTCCTTTCTAATGTTAATTATGTTTGTTAAATTCATAAAAATATCAAATACAAACAAAATTTCATTATATACCTTTGAAGTCTTGGGGACTCCAATGAAAAAAATAAACAGTGATGTTTTATCATTAATATTTGGGATTAGGTAATCCCCTTAGAATTTTATCTCTTAACATTAACCTTCACGGTTATAAATAATTGAGATAAATATTCATAAATATCTCTATTCATGTTTTCCCTAAAATAATAACCATTTTGATATATACTCATATTTTTATATTTCTGATAAATATAAGATGATGAACTATGAGCCTCATCAAACAGTTCATTCTTTGAATATGGTATGTATGGAACACATACATGGTTCTTAAACATTATCAATCCATCAAAACAAGTTTAAACTCAAGAAAATTACTCACCTTCTTATGTTTCTATATATCTACCATTTCTTCTTCTATCATTATCACATGGATGAATGGTTGAACATTTATTTGAGAAATGGATTATTTCTCCACTTCAATCTAGATTTATATATCAATCCATTTTAGATCTATAAATATTGGATATTTTATTATCCCCATCATAGATTATCTATCTTGTTCCTTTTTACTCAGAGCAACTCCATCATTTTTAACTTTCCCTAGGTGTTGATGTATTTAGTATTTATAATCTTCTAACCACTCTATTCATCATCTTAGACACATATTTAACTATTTTTGTGTGAAAATGTTCGCTAATATTTTATGATATATATATATATCACATCAATCTCCATAAAGATAAATATTCTATATCATCAAATCAAAAATCCCCATAGATAACTCTAAATCATGAGTGTGTAATTTTTCTCATGAACCTTAAATTGTTGTGATGAATAAGCTATCACCATATTATTTCTGATGTTAATGTTTCTCAATCCCTTCATTTAATAACTTCTATACATTAAAAAAATCCCACACTTAGGTAATGTAATATTAAGTGAAATGACCAAACATATCTTTAATTCCTTGAAATTCTCTTCAAATTAATCATCCCAAAATAAAGCTGTTCTAATTAAAGGTAACTTATTGACTATATTAGACAGTCAATAAAGATTATCCACAAGGTGCTGATAATTTCTTTACACATCAAGAAAACAATGTTTCCCAGTCATAGTGGTTGGTTTAGGACAACATTTAAAAACTTATATCTATGATTGATCTAATGATATAACCTAACATAATATTATGTGACCCAATAATGAAAATTTTCTAAAACAAAATCCACTATTGGTAATCTTTTAATAAATATATTCCTTCTGCAAGTTCTTTAACACCATTCTATAATTATATTAATGTAATTACTTGTTCAGTGAATATATAAAAATATTATCATTAATTATTAACCCCAAGTTTCTCTATATAATAATCAAATAATATATTAATTACAACTATGATGATGACAAGGGAATTATTATCACCAAATGAATTCACTATAGTTTCATAGTTTACATATTTTATAGGGAATGTTTTCTTGTGTATAACCTCATTATTTACCCGCAATTGATGATATATATAATGAATGTAAAAGTTGGATAATTATTGAGATTTTCATACTTGACAAATAATTCATGAATTTGTTTTAGAGGATACATTTTATTGATTGTGATAGTTTTTAGTTCCCCATAATCGATATAGATTCACATCAGCCCATATTTTTTATTAACCAAATAATAAGAGCACACCAAGGTGATGCAATTTACCAAATGAATCCCTTATCATGATTATTTTATACATTCAACATCAATTATAACAACTCAATTAAGTCCATTCTATATGGATTCATTTAAATATTTATATAACTAGTTAAGAGTTATATTAATAACTCAACTTCAAGATTCAATGAAAGAACATAAAATTATTATTGATGGAAATCAATAAAATCCATCACACTATGTTTATCTTAGATTCTTATTTTCTCCTAAACCTTATGATATAAATGCTCTTTTCTAAGAAGAGTCATGATATGATGGATTTAATTTCCATTGGTAGTTCATTTTTAGCATCACACTGAGGGAATATCCTAATTTGGATCAAAATATCAAAGTAGACATCCATTCCTTTGACATTGATGTCTAATTTATATAGATAATTGAAATCCATGCCTATGATAACATCAAATTCAACAAGTTGTTGAAAAAAAATATTTTATCAAAACACATTCTATACAAGGACCTAGATATGAATGGATCAACCCTTTGCATGTTTCCAAATATAGAGGTGATCCGAGGAGGATAGAAGGATATCTGGAGCTATTCGGTTTATAGAAGCTGTAAGTGGGGAGACTTCTTGACATCTAAATTTTTTACATGGTGTGAATGTATGTTTCAAGACATTTAACAAATTAATATTAAAAAATGTAATAAAATAGAAAGGTTATGTTTTTTTGGTGAAACTTGAAACTTAGGATTACACGAGCATAAAGGGGATTACATGTCATGAAATTTCATATTATATTTCTGTTTTATGTATTTGGAACTGCTCGGTTTATTTATATCTCTATAGTTATTTCATCTCTACCTCTTATTTCAAGAGACCCAGTATCTCCCCATTTATTGTTTTGGTGTTTCTGTTATCAAGTATCAATCCTTAGCTTCCATACTTCGATCTATTTTTTATCCAATGTATGTATAATTTCGTTCTTGTGGTCTTTTTGATATGTTTCTTCCATTTCATCTCTTCCATTGGATTTCACCTGATATCATTGATTTAATGGTGTCTTTTGGTTGACTTTCAGTGTATTTTTGGTGCAACATTCTCAAGTGTATACAGTTCTTGTGTGATAAGTGATCAGGATCCAAAACATTGGTCTGTTATCGTGAAAAAACGTTGAAAACCATTTGTAGAAGGGATTCATTGTTTCTCAATTTTATAACATGAAATCGTAAGGTTATCCTGATTTAGTCCCTTTTATCACAACAAAATTTACCTAATATTTACTTGAAATGTATTGAAGAAATTGTATTGAACATATAGTGACGGTTTTGTTTGAACAATGATAATAGTTTGCCTCTTGATTTTCCTGAAAGTGTGATATCTTGGATTTTATCCTTACCCATGGTTGGGCATGTAATATTGGTAAAGAACATAAACCTATAATTAATTGATAGTTAATTGGATAAATATTATAGTGTCATGTTTAATGAATCTGGTTGTTATTTTAATTGGACGATAAAAAGGTTGATTCAGGTTTGCATGTTTAATTGAATTTGTTAATGAACCTCAAGCATGATGATGTCTGTTGATAAAACAATTAAAGCTGTGTCTAATTAATTTCTTAATTAATTTTTTATATCTTTTTATAGATTTCTTCCTTGGTTTCCTGTAATTGGAAATTATAAATAATGAATAATCTAATTCCTCATGGAATAATAATATTTTTTGTGATGAAAGATGATGCCTTTATAGGGAATGAGTTTTCTAATTTCTTGTAAAGGGAATATCCCTTATACTTGGGATCCATGATAGTTTGTTGTGAATTAATGTTAGAGGAATTTATTTTGGACTAGAATACTGGTTCCTATGTTTATTTCCAACTTCTTTTTATGTGATGTGATTCTAGTATAGATGGGCCTAGAGGGATGTTATGGTATGTGGGGTGGGCAAGCCCGGATGTGTTGTGATCTTGGGATGGATGATCCCAGAGGTCTATTGTGGTATATGGGACAGGAATTCCCAATTTTTGGGGCAGTAGTTGACACCTTAAGTGGTTATATGCATTGGGTGAATGTTTTCTGTTAGGTAAGACGCTATAGATGATGGAATAGGTTAATTTTGGGATTTCATGTTGATATGAATGTTAGAATATTGTTTGAATCTGTTTTTTGGCTGATGACCAAGTTGTTTGTTTATCTTCTTTCCATTACCACTAATAGAGGATGATGAAAGTTCTTGGTGTATGCCTTGTTTGGTATATTATGTTATCTTACTAGAGAACCAAGTAATATGGAAAAAATGATTTCAACAAATGTATAAATGATTTACCCATGGGGTTTGGAGCTTTAAGGGATGAAATTCCAAGGTTATAATTATGAGTAGTTTTGGAATAAGTTTGCTTATTCCTAGAGAGCATGAAAAAAATTTTCAATGTAATTTGGAAAGTTTAAATGGTTATATGATGGTTAATTAATTAATTTACATGAAGTGAATTTGATAAAACGGAATATAATAATTTTTTTAGCTTCCTAATTGGATGTGTGCTTATAGGATATTCGGTCTTTATAGAGGTAATTGGGAGTCTAATAGAAATTAGTTTTTATTTAGTTTGAGACTAGGTTATGACCCTAGTGTTCTAGTTAGTTATATTTTATCATGTACTTTTTATAATTCTATATTCGACTCAACCCTTTCGATTAGGGAGATTGAATCCCAAGGGATTGGAGCCCTACAGAGGTTTTTTAGAACATCCTGGTGGGATGATGGATGACTGACTACACTATTTGGCCTCACTCTCTTCTATTTGTAGTTACCTAAGATGGTATTCACTATAATTAGTTTTCCATATATATATATTTTCATATGACTCCAATTTACTGTTTTTATTTCACACACAACTATTCTTCATATATTTTACTAAGGACTACTATATTTATAACGTGTATAGGTTGGTGAGAGATGCCATGGATGAGTGATACTAGAGAAAAATGGATAACCATTGTGGAAGTATTAGAGTTGTACACTAAATAATATTTATTATTTGATATACTCTTTTATTTGATACATTGTGAGACTAGACATTGCGAGGAAAGGAATATAGTATACTTTTTTAGGTGATGATTTAGTTTTATATTTTGTTTACTATTTTTTAGCATGCTTTATTTTCCTTTTTCATAAGAGTATTTAGAGATGATAATATATATTATAATTTTATACTCACCCAATGTATATATAAACAAATTTTCAGTTTATATGTAGCAGGTTGGAGATCAGGAAAGTTTCTAATTGCTTTGTGTTTATCGTGAGTTTTTTGGGTTTCATCACCATTGTCGTATGTGTTTTCATTTTGTTCTTGTAGTTTTATTTCATTTTTTGTAGTTATTTCGTTACATTACATATGCTTACATTGGATTTTATTTTTTATTGGAGTCTAATGAGGATTTGGATGGTGTCTATCATATCTCTCTCTTTCACATGTGTTTTCTTATAGGTCAATACCTCTCATCTGTGTGTTTATAATACCCAAGGTGCTAGTCGCTAATCTGGGGCCTATTGGAGGGTGGACCCATGTTTAAAAAAATGATCTAATTTACAACCCAAGAGGTATCTACTTTGTGGGGGGTGTTATGACATTCTCACAAACCTCAATCATAGAAGAATAATATACCTGAGATATGATCATCAAATCATTATATATTTACACTACTAGTTCAACATCTAATCATTGAGGTTTTATTGTGACCCCATTATCAAATTCATTAGATTTAAAATAATTGGTATATCTATAATAAAATAAGAGATTAGAAGTTCTATAGTGGATGTTAACTTTAAAATTCCCCACTTTGTTATTATACTCTAAAATTGAAATAGTGATCACATGAGATTTACCTTTTTATCAGGGAAAAATAGGTTGACGACATGGCTCATAATCACTCACCTTTGGTTTTATTCACTATTAATCATAATTCCCAAAATCCAATTATTTAAATCACTTATTGGATGTTTTTTAAATCTATAAATAAATCTCTATATTTTATTCCTTAGATAACTTATTCCAATCATATTTATACGTCATTGATCAATGAATTTCCTCTTTACACATAAAAAATTTGTTAGTACACATAAGACAATATACACCATGTTTTTTCATCACTTTGAGAATAATGGAAATATTATATTCCTCCCTCCATTATTTTTATCATTTCATTTAGTTTCATCATTATTTTGTAATCAAAACCAAGATATTTATGGATAACTCTAATATATACTTCCACATTAATATCACAAAAAATTCTTCATTCCTACTAATGTCCCTTACAAATAAATCACATTGGAGAAATGGTTTTAATCTGTAAGAAAATCAATAATCCCTACTTTTAGGTTTGATGATAATACCTGAGGCATAAATCACAAGTCTTGTAAAAGATTCTTCATATTTCGTAATAGATTCACCATTCGTATGCTTTATATCATGCAACTCTTTTCCTATTTTCATATGAATAATAAGAGGAAAATATTTATTGAAAAATAAACTCATAAACTCATCCCACTCCATGGATTCAATCCCTTCATGTTGCCTTATATTATTGAAAAGATACCTATATTGATATGCATAACCTTAAAAATTACTTATATCTAGAATTACATTATCATGATCTAAACTATAGAGAACTGAAAATATCTTGTCAATGGTATTGATCATTTTCTCAAAAATTAGTGGACTAACAGGACCTCGAAAATAAAGTAGTTTTTTATATATAAGCGATTCAATTAAACATTGTTCCTTACTTTTTTCATTTGAAACATTAACTTGATTTATAAATTGATAATGTTTTTTCAATACACACATGTAATTTTTTCATTCAAACTCAAAAAAATGGCTAATTTTGATGAAAATCATATCATTTTTCATAAAATTCATTATTAACATCATTGATCTTGGATCCAGCCTTTGACTAAAATAAAAAACCATAGTGTGAGAAATAATAATCATAGTGTGAAACCACATAATCAAAAAATATAAATTGTAGGATGTCTAAACTATGAAACCTTATATTAACTCTATGATGAAATAGGTTTTGCAATGGTCAGTCATGATTATTTCCAAAACATTAGTACATTATCCAATAAATATATGAATTCCCAGGGTTATAACTAGTGATTTCACATCATAGTTTTATAAGGATCCCTAAAACTTGCATTAATAACAAAAATAACAACCCATAAATTTTATTCATAGATATTACATATTTATAGACTAACATTCAATACCAAATATACTGATCAACTCTAAAATCATATAGGTCGTGTATCTTTAGAAACATGATTCTATAAACAACAAGTTCATAAAATATCTAAGTCATCTCATACATAGTACTGTATAACCATCACTATTCATATAAATGTTATAATTAATACGTTTCTTTATAATATTATGAAAGTAAAAATAATAAAGTTTGATGATTAGTAATGGTAAATAATGTAAATATCAAAATAACATGAGCATAAGGGTGTGAAAACATGAGCACAAAATTTTATAAAACATACCCTTCATATCATTATTTAAAATAATGAGTCGTTTCATCTATCCTGGAATTTTATAAGACATAAATCATAATAGAATAACATAACATGATCTATAAGAGCATAATATTAGAATAATACAAGAATATTTTTCTTACACATAATCATAGAAAATATTTTCTTTAGTAGTCAAGGATGATTTTGAATTCTATCATATTATATTTGGTTCACCCCCTAAACTAATGTAATGTTCATATTTCATACATAAAACTATTATAGTGGATTGGATTCATTCCTGAAACTATCATAGTTTTCATGGTTCACTCTAGAGACATTCATATTGAATAGAGTCTCTTACAAAATTAGGATCACTCTAGATTCTATTTATATTTATCTCATGAGGTACTAATCGTTACCCAATTCATTTTATTGATATATAATTAATATCAAGTTTCTTAAATAATTAAAATACTATATTACGGTTCTATAAGATTATAAGACATTATTCATATCATAAGGGAAAAAATTACTTGGGTTTAATAATCATTTAATCATATAAAAACCCGAGGAAATGTACAGGGTTTAATAAGAATATTTTGATAATAAACAAAAAATTTCAAGAGAATTATTAAGTATATTAGAAATAAATCATATCCAAATTAAATCATATGTTAAATGATGTATTTTTTTCTTTGATGAATATAAATACAATTACATGTTCATTAAAACATATTTAAGTAAAATAAATTTTCTACTTTGAAAATCACATTCAAAATAATAAATACTTCTTGATAATTAGGAAAAATATTTTCCTCGAAAAAAACTACTCAAATTATAAAATAATCATCAAATCATTGTGTTTTAGTGATGGTAGTAAAATACATTAATGTCTTCTAATTTAAAATAAAATATTTGAAAATCAGATTTTTTAAAAAACAAAAATTACCACATTTGGAAAATGATAAGAAGATTCATTTTAAAACATTTTGTTAAAATTATAAAATCAGTAAAAGTAATTTAAAAAATATATATGATAACATGAAAAAAATTATTTAATACATTTTTAGAAAACATGTATATTGATGAAAATATTTTTATACTGAAGTTATAAATATAGTGGATTTTACTTAAAAACATATTTTAAGTCACTTGATTAGTTAAGGAGATGAAAATGAAAGTAAAATAATGTATTTTAAACAAATAAATATTTTATAATAAAAAAAATTCTTTATTGAGTGGTATATCATAATATTTTATCATTTTAAAATTAGTTATAAATAATCTACATAAACAATGACATTATAAAATAAATAACATACCACTTCTATAACATTTGAATCGTAATCCACTCGAATTAAATAAAAATATTAATATATGTTTGTACCCAGAAATTTATCAATATTCATTATAAAATAAATTCATTAGTACTGTATACATTACAAAAAAGAATGAATGTGGTGAATATGGAATGCGTCTCATAGAAATAAAAGTGAGATAAACATCTATTCCCTTAGATCATAAATCATTAATATGTGTTTGAACCACATATATAATAAATATTAGTTTCTTAATCATATATTCCATAACCACAATAAAACCTACCATAATAAGTTTTATTTATTTATATATATTTATCAACTTTTTATTAGTTATTCTTTATTACAATCATTATTCTGGGTTATATATACTTCATTTTTCATGTATGTTTTGGTTTGGTAGTTTTGGTGCATGTACTATAATAATGGTTAAATGATCTACATATTTTTAATCCTGATATACATATCACATATATTCATTATATACATATTTATAATCATAAATAAATTTCGATAAAGATTAATGAATTACACCATTCATGGAGACAGTAGGTCATACATACACAACAACATTGTATTTAAATGAAATGTAATAAAGATATATTTAAATATAAGATGGTATGGTATTTAAATTACATTAAAAAAATCAAATATATACTTTTTATGTTGTGTTTTAGACATTAACATTTGGAGTAACCCCATAGTTAACCTATTTTAACATTTACCATGATAAAATAAATTCACTCTTAAAGGGTTATAATTTTACATATATGATAAATATTGAAAAATAAATGAAATGGAAATAATTTCTGACAGTATATTATACTCATTTTCTTATTGAAATATTATTATAATTTTCAAATAATTTAATGAAGTGTTATTTTTAAAAAACATCATTATTTTCAATTTTGGCACTATTCATTTAATTTGAATTCAAAGACATAAACAATGTTGTAATAAAATATGATCCATTCACATAACAAAAAAATAATATTTATATATAATTTTATTTATTTCTATAACTCACCCAAATTATGTTACATTCAATTTTCACACTATTCATCAAGCATTGGTCCAGGGACTGAGCTAACACTTGACCGACCCTTTCATATGGGAGAATCCCATTCCAGTCTACGATATATAGAGGTGTCTTCAATAAGACTTGTAAATCATACTACTTTTGAAAGTAATATCAGTAATCAAGTTTCTTAATCCTAATATTATATTACAATTTTTATTTTATAACATATTGTTTATAGTATTTTCAGGTATTTTTGAATCATTGGTTCATGCCTCATAATTAGTATGTTTGATATTTTTATCTCATGTCATCGTGATTTGAATGGATGTGTTATTTAGATGGGATTGAATTTAATGTTGTAGGATATTGTTTCTATGAATTAGTTGAACCTATTATTGGTGTGTATGTGTTTTAAATATCTAATTATCAATGCATCCCTCAGAATGAGTGATTATTGTTACTTCTTACTACCATGCATAATTTTTTATTTGGAGGTACGCACTATGTGAATGCAGGTTATTGGTCATAAAATCATGCAGTTAACCTCTCTTTCATCAAACATATGAAAGCATGTAATTTGTTTTCACTATTCACTCCACTGTATATTGATTTTTTTGAAAGAATGACATATGAAATAGATAATTATAATTCTTTAATACGATTATGTTTTCACTATTGACTTCAATTTATACTGACAATGTACTATTTTAGTATGATTATGTTTTGATTCAGTGAGTTATGTCTCCATTATGGGATATCTATCTCCTAATGTTTTAATAACACACTTCATCTTTTAAGATGAATATTTATTATTTTTATTTATATATTGTAGGTGACTCACCCTGCACATGAAGAGATCAAGGGAATCATGCACTAATAAGTTCCAGATCTCTACAATAGGTATGTTATTTTTTAAAATTGTGGAATTAACCTCCCAACCATGCATCATTTTTCATTTAAATTTACACACTATATGAAAGCAGGTTAGTTGTCATAAAATCATGAATTAACCCTCCCTTTCACCCAAAATATGAATGCAGGTGATATGGTTTCACTATTGAATCCACTGTATATTGATTTTTTTGGACTAAAAACATATGAAACAGGTGATTATAATTCTTTTATATGATTTTGTTTTCACTATTGACTCCAATGTATATTGACAAGGTAGTATTTTAGTATGATTATGTTGTGATTCAGTAAGTTTTGTCTCCCTTATGAGATATTTATCTCATATGAAAAGTCAATGGATCTATAAAATGATTCAATGTTGTAGATTTGTGGGTCATGTCTAAGAGTTGCTAGACATACTTTGATTGTTCTCATCCACATAAAGATATGAACCAAAATATTGATGAATGTTCATGGGATGATGGAATGAATGCCTTCAATTTACAATCATGGAGAAGAAACTTAAGAGATGTGTATCATTTATGTCTCAGCAAGGATTGATGTAGGTATTTTTCTTCAACTAACTCTTCTACAGGATAAGATGTATGGAAGTTTATATTATCTAAAAGTCAAGCGGTAACTGATACAGTGATAATCACATTCTTCATGAGTTTGACTGGAAGGCCTATAAGTTTCACTTTATATTTGTTGAGCTGAATTTGAGATAGGCATACTAAAGGTATACAACAACATGAGTTCAACAATATTGATCATCTTGTGAGTTCCATCAAGTATTTAATGAGATTAATCAACATTTTTTTATTTTAATATATAAATTATTGTTAATTTTATTTTCATTATTTTAAGATATTTATAAATTCCTTTTATATGTTTTTTGTTTTTAATTTCATGTACTTTAGTAGTGCTTAAATGGGAGGTTTTGATTTGTTAATTTTCAAAATCTAATCAAATTTGAATTTTGAAAACAAGTATTTGATTGAGTTTAAGTTGTGTAATGTGTTTGAGCTAAATGTAAAGATGGAGTATTTCAATTTGTCACTCTACTCAACAAAAATATACTTTATTTTGTTCAATGAATGTATTAGTTTAGGTTTGTTCAGATTAAAATTCAATATAAAATGTTTTCATAAGTACCTTCAACAACATATTTCAAATATATATGGTTTACTCAATTATTATTTTTAGGTGATCAACCAATGGCTATCCTTATTAATTGAGTAAAAATTACTTTTAATAATGTACTTAATTTTTTAAGATGAATGTTGATTATTTTTATTTATATATTGCGGGTGAATCAACCTGTAAATGAAGATATCAAGGTAATTTCTACAATGGAGTTGTACTTCATGAAATACTAAAAATAGTATGAAGAACGATTTGGGGAAATCATCAAACATTGGGCCAGGGACTGAACTAGCCCTTGACCGAACCTTGCATATGGAAGCATCCCATTCCAGTCTGCGATATACAAGGTGTCTTCAAGATACACAATAGTGGATTTTAGTTGACATTGGGAGATGGTTTTCCTATTCAGTTATGGGTTCCATCCTCTGTATTTGGTCAGGAGTGGCCGTGTTTCATTCATGGTGTAGTGACTTCTCTGAATTCCTTCTCATCATCTTAATGGAAGGATTGTGTGAGTCTAAATACTTGTGTTTTACTTGCAAGAACCTAATGTCCCTTCTTTGAGTTTTTTATAAGGTATGTTGCTTTTATTTTAGTGTACAATGTGGAGTTTTTATTGTTGAATGTACTTGGTATTTTCATTAGCATTTATATAATATTTCTTATGCACTAATGATTTGTATGTTTTTCTTTACCCCATTTTCCCTACAAAACATAAACCAAATAAAGGTAATCACTATCTATGTTTTAAAAAATAACGTAAAACCAAATTGGGGGAATCACTATTTATGTTTTAGAATAAAATACTTCAATTCAACACTAATCTTCAAAAACCTTCACTGAATTTATGTTTGAAATAGTGTTTGATTATGTTATTATTTTTATGTTATTGTAGTTAATCATGTCTTTATCTATTTATGTATTGTAATTATGTTCATATGATGATTTTTATTTTAGTAATGGTGGATCTTCTGGGCATTTTGGGGATGCCATCTAAATTCTACTCAAAATTTGGATTCTTCTCCTAGAAAAACATGAGTTAGGGAATTTTTTTCTATAGAACCAAAGGTCTTAGATATGTCGTCATCACCATTCAAATTTCGAGATGGTTTCACATACCATTTCAATGAATACATTTGAGATATCATTTTGGTGCACCTACATTTAGATGCCACCCAAACATATATAATTTCCTACAAGTTGGTGAAACAGAACTGACTCTAGATTATTTATGTGAAACAATTTTCATATTTTTCATACATAGATATTTTTGGAATTTTTAAATAATATTGTAACTGCAGGTAAATATATTGCATGATTGTGTATGCGATTTGGTCAATGATTTTTAGCTCTTATTCCACCACTTTGAATCCTCATCACTAAAAAAACTAGGTAAAACAATACCATTAATTTCATGAAATTTTTTCATATTGGTCATCAAGAATTTAACTTCAATATGTTATTAGTTACTTCTACTAAATATGAAATGACATGTTTTAGAGAAGTGTATCATTTTTACGATAGTGGATCATGTATTTTAATTTAGAAGTGTATCATGTATTTTAATTCATCATTAGATCATGTATTGTATTTCATACATCGCATTATTTTTAGATTAGTGGTATATGTTTTTTCTTTGTCTAGTGGCTCATGCATTTTTTGGGTCACAGAACTTATAATTTGTTTGAGCAGAGGATCTTGCGATTTTTTTGATCATTGGATCATTTTTAAGAGCACTGTATCATGTATTTTAGAGCATTGTATCATGTGTTTTAGAGCAGTGGGTCATTGGAATGTATTTTCTTCTCTTCAATATTTTTCATGCATTAAGCAAGGTATTGTTTCATCTAGATAGTGGAAAGGGGAGGGGAGGGGAGGGGCTGGTTAGGTTGGAGTGGAGGGGATGGGAGGGGAGGGGAGGGGATGATGAGGGCAATGGGGGGAAGGGCCTAGTGGGGGAAGAGGTTGGGCAGGGGGAGTGGTGGGGGAATGGGGTGGGTGGGGTGAGGAGGAGGTGGGAGGGGGATGTGCGAGGATTGGGTGGAAAAACTAGAGGAGGGGAGGGGATGGGTAGAGTTGGGTAGGGGGTAGGAGGAGGTGCTGGGAAATTGGGTGGGGGATAAAAAACTGGGCAGGGTGGAGGGGGAGAGGAGGGGCTGGGCAGGGTAGGGATGAGGAGGGGGAGGAAAGGGTCGGAGGAGATTCTGGTTACTGGGCACGGGGGGGGGGAGGGGAGGGGCTGGACAGGTTGGAGGGGAGGGTAGTGGAGGGGAGGGGAGGATGAGGGCAAGGGGGAGGGGGCTGCTGGGGGAAGAATTTGGGCAGGGGGTAGTGGTCAGGGGAGGGGCTGGCCAGGGGGGAGGATGAGGTGGGATGAGGAGCTGCTAGGATCGGGTGGGAGACAAGCAGAGGAGGGGTGGGGGAGGGGTAGAGCTGGGTAGGGGGTAGGATGAGGTGCTGAAAAATTGGGGGGGGGGGGTGAAATGCTGGTCAGATTAACCACTTTTTCTATTTTAATTACAACTTATTTTTCTATTAATTCAATTAGAAGTGAATTTTCATTTTCATATTCTTAATTGTTTTCATTGATTTTTTATCAAGCTTCTTTTCATAGATTGATACTATAAACAAATAATCCATTTATATATGACATGTTTTTTTTACATTACTACATTACCCAGTTTTTTCATAGTAATATGTCTCATTTACTCACATTGCTAACTAATTATATATTACAGGGATCAATATAACTGTCAATAAACATGAAAAACTGCTACTCTACATCAATTATACATGGTACTCCTAGGAGGCTGTAGACTGCACATTGTGATGAAATGAATTGTAATCTGATTTTTAGACCGGATGTTGTTGAAAATCATGGTTCCTCTAAATTTTTTCAAACATGTATATACTATGAAGTGTATTTATGTTGTCTTATCATGGTTAAATAACATTCTATAGTTCAATTTCATAGGTGACATCTAATTTCTGTTTCCAATTTCAAGTTCTCTTACCATAATTTTTTTTACTATTTACCTATTACAAGTATGTAGAAATTAGATTTTTATACAATTCTATGAATAAATTTATAATTTCAATACATTATGTATTAATTTCTATTGACCACTTCTCATATTTCAAATGCATTTTGTAGTTCAGATTTCAGTTATGACACCGTGCGTATGCACTGGCGATGTACTAGTTATTTATAAAAGTTAAATTTACCCATTTTTACTATTTTAAATATATAAAAATAATCTTATTTCATTTTAAAAACAACAAAAATTTAGATTTCATTGAAAATATCAAAAATAATATTCATGTCTTTTTCTAAAAATGGTACTTTCTGTTCATTTTTAATGATAACAAAGAATATAATTTTTTAATTTTACCAAATTTACAAAATTATCCACCATAATAAAAATAATTTACTTCAAAATTCCATTTCATGATTTTAAAAATATTTTTAATCAAATTGTTTCTTAAAAGTAACATTCAAGGGAAAAAAATTTCAAAATGTTTTTCAAAATGAAAATGATATTTTCCTAAAAAATGATTCTAAATATCTTTTTTTGTATTCATCAAAGAAAATAAGCCTTTAATTTTTCTGCAATGGTTATATATATTTATAACATCCTTATTATCATTATATATTTTTTATGCTCATTTTGAATAAATAAATAATTCCCAATTTACACTCTTGATTCATTTTTGTAATAAAAAAATATCCCTCGAAATGTTAAATTTCATATAATCATTAGACATCAAATTTTTCATAAATATACATATTATTTATCATTGATATTTTATTTATTAAACCATATCTAATTTATAAATATGGTTTTTTACTTTGAGAGATATTTGATAGACATGTAAAATATGGATAAATATGTACCCTTTTCTAAATATTAATATTTGATGTTAAGGAATATTGATTGAGGAATGAAATAAATTATTTGATATATAAGGAATGACTTTTGATAGAAGAGAATAGTGGGGCCTTGAAATTATATATCATGTTAATTCATCAATAGGTCTCATGAGACAAATCAGTTGGAAAATTATAATGGGTTCCCACCTATATTTTTAATCTTTCTTGGGGAATGTCTAGATGATATAGAGTTTCATGTTCTTCATACATAAAATCCAATAATTAATCATTTTTTGCATTCAACATCAAGTTATTATTATCCATGATATTTTCACTAGGATAAAATCTATGAATGTATTTAATTATAATTTTTTTGATTAAATTGAATGTGATTTGATCCATTTACTTTTTCATATTGATTATTCCTTATCTAGTTATTTAATTGGGATGTGTGCTTAGTAATTTACCAATATATGTTGATTATTATTATTGATTCATGAAATATTCTACTATACATAACCCTTACTGATAATTTAAGATAACCCTTATTTTTTCCATTCCCAAGGATTATATAAAGAGTAATATGTTGGATATGCATGGATACTCTAGAGGGAATAATTTTTTTTAAAAAAAAATTGTTTATATTTTTTATTTATTTTTAATTCAAGAATCGTGTATAAATATTCTTTACCAAGACTAATAAAATATTATATGTTACTGGATTCAATTACATGTATCTTAGGCCAATGTAATGGTAGAAAGATCAGACATTGGGATTCTGGGCTCAAGTCTCTATAGTTGGTATTAGATGAGGTTTAGTACAAACCATGAGAACTATATTTAAGAAAACATATATTAAAGAACATAACCCCAAGATAAAATTTTAGGACAACTATATAATAACATCCTAAAGTATTGGTAAGGTATATTATAAGTGGTTTTCCTTTCAATACATCCATGTCTGGAAACTACATGTGGATGTGGTTTCTTCACATACATATCTATAATTTATTAATCTGAAAAGGGTGTGTCCATATCAACATGACCATAACATGGTATATAAAAATGGCGCTTACTATGAACCTTTTTTGACACTATCGGCTGATATTCTTAGGATAATTCAAATTTTAATTACAAACCATTATTAAATATTTGAATAGATAGTGAAAATGAATTACCTAAATTAAACCTTATACTGAGAATGAGAATACGTTAAAATAAAATGGAAGTCGTATTGGGATTCAAGAATTAGATTTTAAAAGTATTTTTACAAATGGTATATTTTTATTAGAACCTTGGAAAGGATTTTGATTATTTTATAATCTTATATGTATTCATTAACAAAAGATTTATAGATACCATCAGGGGTTAATGAGTTTGAAATTGGTCATATGTTCAAAGTATTAAAAACATATTTTTAGGTTTCATGTGATGATAATACAACAAGATTAAGGTTATTTTGGATAAATTTATGGAAATTATATGCTTTAGTGTAAATGTTATTTGAGGAATAATTATATTACATTTTATAGAGATAAGTTTAATGGTATTGGTAGTTAATAGGGTTGATATGTTCATTATAATGATATTCAAATAATATTTCTAGACATTGTATAATAATTGTATTTAAAAAGTTATTAAGAATGTTGTTAAATAATTAAATTTATTTCAAAGATATATATCACAATTTTTGGGAACTTTATAGTAATTATATTTATATATTTTATTAAAAGGTAAACCCATACAACGTATTAAAACCCATTCTATCTAGTCATGAAATGGGGATTTGACCTGTGAGTGAAGAATTATAAGGGTTTTGAAATTACCACAACCCTATTTGATTTCATGGTTAAGATTATATTATTTTTTTAAATAATTTGATGAATAATAATTAATGGTAAACATGTAGTGTCACTTTTTAGGTTTAAACTTTAATTTATTATAATAAATTACGTGTGTTAACCATATGGGTTTTTGGAAAATAGTTATAGATAGATATAAAGTGTATTTTTATAAATATATTGTTCTATTAAAATTGAATTTTATTTCTTCACGTATAAAAAATTCATATTTTTATATTAATATCTTGAAGTATGGGATGAATTGAATTTTTTTAAGACAATCAAATGATGAAATTGTGAAATATAAATAGATAATGTAAGTATATTTTTTAATATTATTATGAAGTAAAATAATTAATCAACCTTGAAAATTAATCTTGAAATAATATTATATTTCCCAATTACATTCATATATGTTGATTTATATAGTCTTTCAAATAATAAAAGATTTAAGGTTTTTCTCCACATAAATTTTCCTTCAGCATTCACTTTCTTGTGATCAACGACCTAAATCACTATCTAAATATATTTATGATTTTACACCATGTATATTTATTAAATTTCCACAAATGATATCCTACATAGAAACCAAGATATATGTTATTCCATATTAATATTACACATCTATTTCTCTCTTATTAATGATATATTCTATTAACTATTTTATTAAGAGGTTTTTTTAATGAAGGAATTTCAAAATATAAAAAAACTAATTATTAAGCTCATGTTTAAATTTTAGGGAAAACGTTTATTGAAGGTGGAGAGAATGTAATACTGCAAAATTATAAAATAAGGATATTATGTTTGGTATCATGTTGGACAAGAAACACCAAGTGTACAAGGGAATATTTTATCTTGAGACATTATGATATATTAATATTTCAATATCTACAATAGAGTATATTACATAAAATATGGATATAATATTGGGTTACTCAAAAAAATGTTTATTTGACTCTACACAAAACATCTAGTTTATTTTTCATTACACACAACAGATTCTTCATTCGAATGGCTATGTTAAATGAAAGGAAAATTTATATCAGGCAATAAAATACCATTATAATAATTATTATTTAATATGATAGTTATAGACAATAAGTGGGAATGATGGGTATTAATATGATTAACTAACTTAATAATATATATATATATATTGTACAGGTTTATTAATTATCTATTTATAAGAAATAAAATAATAATCAATTAAAATAGAAAATATATTTTTTGAATAAACAGATTTTTTATAAAATGTGGTTTAATCAGGCTTGGAAAAAATAATATAAATTTAAATTTAAATAATTTTAGAAAAATTATATGATTAAATAAATATTATTTTTGAAAATTTAATATCAAAATTATATTATGTTTAAATTTTGTTATTTTTATGAGATTATTAATTATTTGATGAATATTGAAAAATAATAAATTTTTATTGAAAAATTCCTTTTTGTTTATATAATTTATAGTGTTAAAAAAATTAAATGTTTTTATAGTAAAAAGAGTTATTTGAACCCCATATTAATCCAACATATTTCATTTTAATATTTTTCATATTTAATTTAGATATACAACCCTTTTAAAATTTTGAACATTTACACTTTAACAAATTCACATTCTCATCATTTTTGTGTGATTACTTTTAAATAAAATTCAACCACATATGTTAGTATAATTTTTTAAAATTGGATTCCATATTTGGAATCACCATAATTTATATTTTATAATAAGGAATACATAATTTATGACCATACTAATTAGTGAAAATAATCAAAATTAATTACATTGGTTAAGCTAAAAATGTGTTTACATAGTTCTTAAACAAAGAATATAAGTTTTAAGAATGAAACAAATATTTTTAAACATCCATTTCATGGCCATATTTATTCCCATATTACTTTTATCTCTATTATTACTACTGTGAGTGAAAATTTTCCATAAAAGTGACATATATTATATGTTTTGTTAAGAAAAAGACAAAAAAGAACCTTATAATATCAGAAACTCTTTGTAACATGTAAATAAAAAAATTGGATCGGTTATACATTTACTTTGGGAATTAAAATGAGTTATTTTTATCATAATAATTTATATTTAATTTTTATAGATGATATAATTAATTAAAATGCATATAACACTAACTCAAAAATTATTAAATAAATAATTAAATAAAATAATTGATACTAAAACCAATAAAGGTGATGTAAAATTACTTATTTTTTATTTTAATTTATTTTTAACATTAATATTTCATTTTAGAAAACTCTAATCATTATATATTTTGATTTTATCATTGTCTTTATATTTTAGTTATATGAATAATGTCAAAATTGATATTAATTTTATTGTTTAATAAATCATATTTTATTAATTGAAAAAAATTAATAAAAATTGTATCTTATTTCAAGTTTTTTTAATACTAATTATTATAAAATATTTGTCATTATTGGAGAAATTTTGTTATTATATAGACTATATTGACCTTTAAATTGTAAAAAACTCTGTTTGCGCAAATATGGTAAAAGTTGTATTTTTACGCTTTACATTCTCTTTTGTTAAAATTAATGTCCAACACACATAGAATTTACATTGTATAATTTCAATATTATATTTTGAATAAGTGGGAGAAAATTATATATTAGGTATCCATTTATTATAGTATTAATGGGTAAATTACTTAGGTAAGAAAAGTAGTTACCATAACGAAAAACCAAAATGCTAAAATAAGAACAAACAATAGATTTATGGAACAAAATCTTTAAAATATGTTATCTATTGTGTTTTTAGGTATGTATAGACAATATATTCCTTATAAAAAATTTAACAATCAATATTTTATCCACATTATATAAATTAGACCTCCCAATTTTGATTACTTTTGATTATTTATGACAACATCACCGCTCCTCATCTATAAAGAGAAATCACACCCCACAGTTATTCACACATCTCAAGATTATTAGATTTCACAATATATTCCCAATTAACTCAAAAATTACCTAAACTCATCCTAGAATAATTAATTTGGTTATAAATCCAACCAATTGAGGTTTAATTTAAACCTAAGAAGGAGACTCGATGAATAAGTAGTGTTCTTCAAAAATCATTTTTTATTTCCTCCCCCACATCATTCAATTAATATTATAACATTCTAATATAATAACTAAATTATCATAAAATTAATTATATATTGTTATTTTAATGTTACAACCTACAATTTCGTGCACTTATATCAAATGTTTAATGAAATAATCATTTTTCGGTTCAACATACTACTGCCTCACGAAGCGATGTAGTTTGTGTTTCCATTACTATACCGTTATATTTTTGGGAGTAATGATGGATTTATAATTTAAATTTCATGTATTTTATATTTATTAATTTTCTATGGTTATTTATTTTTTATTTCACATTTATATTAAGGTTTTCCATTTTGAGGAAATTTGATAACATCCCTCGATTTTACGTCAAACTACCACATTTCAAAGTGGTGTGATTCCTTCACACATTAAATAAAATTTATTAAAGATGTGTTTAAGAAAACTGTGTGACATATATCATATATAAATTATACTATAATGATAATTTATACATATATAATTTACTTTTATTTCTTTTAATACAAGAAGAAATTAGAAACATTGTTCATGTTAACATACGACATACCTTCTCTATTAATTATGTATTTCATTTTGTATCATCAAATTTTAGTTATTCATATAAATATATATATATAATAAATATATATTATATTAAAATTATGAATTAAATTATTTATTCATTTAAATCATGATCAATGTAATAGAAACTGAAAATTACAATTTAGAATATACCAAAAAAACAATGAAATTAAAATTGCATGACATTTTGTGAAATGAAAATGATTTTGAAAAAAAAGGATATTTTCCTCAAGAATTCATTTCAAGTGTTTTATCAAAACCATTTTTCATCTAAGATGACATTATTTCATATGTGTATGTTTCAATTATAATGTCTCTATGATTTACATGGTTTAAATTCTCTTATTATGAAATGATATCCATTTCTTTTATATGGATTATTTGATGATGGTATGATGTTTATGAAACCCATTTTATTTATTGGGTTTTTATGAATGATTTGTGTTTATTTTGTGGCACAAGTAATAATGATTTCATTATGAGATGGGTGGGATCTATATCTCCCTCCAATGCATTAAGTAAAGATTTATATCTCATGTTATAGACATGGCTGGAACGGCAAGTTAAACCGGTTTAGTAATACAGGACTGGAACGAGGAGTGAACTCGATTCAGAAAGGGACTTCGTCCACTAAGATGGTCTTCGCAGCAATGCCTTGGATGCTATGGAAATCATATCATGTGCATAATGGTTGCCAAAATTAAATGTTTTATTCACTTGCTATTTTATCATTCTTAATGTTTCTTTATGATCTATGACTTACGTAATTCCATGTTTTATGTCATTTCTCAAGATTTTGATGTTTAAACATTATGTTCATGTTTTTAAGTTCAAATGTATATGGTATGTTTTATTTTCTACATGCTTACCCTTACTGAGAATTTGAGCTCACCATTTTTATGTTTTATTTTCCCCCAGGATTAGTAGAAAGGTTTTAGGTATGGAAACTAAAATGAGAAGATCTTTATGGGAGATGTTGAAGATATTTCACCACGATTAGAAGATTACGTTCCATGTTTCCAAAGACACTAAACTATTATGGTCCTTGTGTGTCAGTTTTTGTTATGTATTAATTATTCCGCTAAAGTAATGTAATGTCCATATACGTCAAGCTTCGGGTCTCTATAGTTGGTATCAAAGGAAAGGTTTAGTCAAACTTTGTAAACTAGGATGCGAAAACGTTATTGAGATCCCTAGAGATATTTCTATGGTATGTCTAGGGATGTCCCTAAGGATAAGTATACGTATAAGATATAGTCCTATAACTACGGTAACGATCATAGAATTTAACATAAGATGTTATATATTGAGGATACTCCCCCTTTAAAATGTTGTTTTCCTTAGCATGATTTTTGCCTCTCACACTATTTTGTTGGGCTTTAGAAAATGGCTGGAAACATGATGATTCTTGATAATGAAGGATATGACGGACAATGGAATGATATTATTCATTAGAAACCAAATGAAACGGGATTTGGAAGTCTAAACATCATTATTATGCCTAATCAGCAATCTCATAATATGATCAATAATCTCAACTTTGGTATGTTTCCCGACTCAGATAATAAGAGAAAGATGGAGTTTCATGATGATCATAGAGGAATGAAAGTTCGATTTCCCTCATATAAATCATGTGGTAAGAGGCATCAGGAAGATTGTTTCAAGGGAACTGGTAGATGCTTTGGGTGTGGAAATGAAGGACACAAATCCAGTAAGTGCAAAGGAAAAGTTTTAGTTAACACCATTGATGAGGATAATGGTATTGCTACGACATCAACAATGGTTAAATGTTTTAAATGTGGAATGTACGGGCATTATGCAAACCAATTCCCTAAGGGAAAGTCTCATGAAGAGAATCAGTACGTCCGTATGGGTAGTATTTATGTTGTTGATGATGAAGAAACTACAAATGATATGTGAGATGAAAGAATTGTTGAAGCTCAGTCGATTGTTTAAGAAGGTAGTGGAAAGATTGTATGTTTATCAAGAGTTATGTTGTATAGTTAATGGTACTATGGAATAAGGAATCATCTAAGGATTGTTACACTATTGTTTTTCCTAAAAGTATTTGAATGTATATGTTGAATGGTACCAGTAACCATGGATGGTTATTCATATATTTTTGTAAAGTAGATGATATGCTCATAATGAAGGAATAAGAAGATAATGAGATGTTTGATTGTATTCATGAGCTCATGATTGATATAAGGACTAAGTGATATCATGGTCTGAGTATATAGAATTTTGAGGATTTTGGAATGTGGAAAGTGTTAACTTTTAACTGCATTCATTTTTTCACTAAGGTTCAATGGGTATTCATTTTTCCAGAGAATACATGATTAAGGCCTTAAAATGTTTGGAATGTGACCAACAAGACATATATTATGATATATGGGGATAAACAATGGTATTAAATCTCTGGTAATCATTTTCACTATATTATGAGAGTGGACTATAGTATTATGGATAAGCCTAATGATTGGAATGGATTATGTTGGACATAAGTTAGTATTGTTTAAGGATAGAAGTTTTTTTGATATTATTGATGGGATGTTATAGTAATATAGTTTTAGAAAAAGGACAACCTGCAGGACAGGTGATAGCCCATCGCGTCGGACAAGGCTGTGGGAATCGAACCCACAACCGAAGTGCAACTGGCCTTTATCGCCAACCACTGGCATACAGGAAGTCCCTGGTTAGTAGAAACGAGTTTTATTTTATTAAGAGGTATGATATATGAAGTATAAGTTCATTTTTGGAACCATATATGATTAATCTAACCATAATATGGACTTATAACTTTTGCTAACCTTTTTTTTGAAAGAGACAGAATGACCCATCAATTAATCACATGATCTGCTAACACATCATGAATAACAAATTCAACTTCATTCCTTTAAGGGATGAAGTGGAAATTGTTCAATTCACTAACAACAGTGAGATTGTACCAAAATTAGGTAAGTATTTATTTTAATTCACCAACTTTAGGGAAATGATCTTGAAAACCAGAAATGTTATCCTAGTGACCTTATATTCGATGTATCAGATGGTACCTTAGATCATCACAAATTTATGTCATTGTGATTGTTGGTTTTTCCAGAGCCATTTTCTCTACCACTCTCCATCAGAAATTGATGGTTAGATTTTTCTTCCATATCCATATTTTCACCTATATTCTCCTACGTGGAATCCCAGTGATGTGTTAATTTGGGTAACCATTACATTTCATAATTTTGTTTTTAAAGCCATGTTTTGTTATTCCATTTTACGATGTGGGTTTCTATTAAACAAACATTCGAGTAGTAAACCATTTATAACCCCGATGAATTTCGAGGGTGAAATTCATTTTAAGGGGGGGTAGAATGTAACACCCCGAGATTTTATGAAAAATATTCTTTTAATTTCATTAATGTCTTGTGTTGTATGCTACACCAAGATTACCTTCCGCTATATGCAACACCGTATTAGCTTGCAGTATACGCAACACTATTCTTGGATCGTGTTACACACAATTTTGATAATAGTTATTATACGAATCATTGAGTATACATATATATATATTCAATTTATAAATGAAATATGGTTGGATTCTGTTATACAAAACAATGAATGGTTCCTGCACAACACGCAACCCTGACATGGCTGGCATTACACGCAATCGCGACCTTCCTCGATAGCCTGTGTTGTACTCAATACCGGGTTGTACTAAACAATGATATATTATTATAATATTATTATAAACTAGCCGTTATGAATATTATTAACTAAATTTTGAATTTTATAACATTATTATTCATCTTACACATTTTCTAGAACATGGTTTAAGAACAAAATAAATTTTTCGGGTAAAATAAGTATTTTTCAAAAAATACAGTTTTGCCGCCTTTTGATGGAACACACACATTAAATCTAGTTTTTTAAATTTTTATAAGTTCAGTTTGACAAAATAAAATTCTTATTTGGAATCATGAAATAAAAATTTACTTTGGATAAATTTTTCATATAATTCTGGTAACCTTCATATTTTGATGAATAGTAAAAACACGCTACATTTTAATTAAAAACAACTTTTTTCATCGCAATAATTTTTATGGTTAAATTATAATATTGAATGGTTTTAAAGTATAAATAGAATATATTTTTACCATTTAATATAATTTATGTCATTAGCATTGATTTTACATTAAATTCTTAGGTTAAATCAATTCAATCTTTTGCAATGTTTTAAAGAAAAACCCATTTTCTTTTGACAATGGGAATAATTTTAATTTAATTTTTGCAACTTTTTTGTATTGAATTTGGAAAAATTAATACTATATTTGGAATCAGTGGGTCCAAATTATGTAAATAATTTAATTTTTTTGGAATTTTTAATAGTAACTACGTTAAATTTTATTTACCATAGTTAAATGTAAATCCGGTAATTAAGGGTAAATATAATATTATAAAATTACCCTAACACATTCCAAAATTCTATTGGATGGATAAACGTAGACCGATATATCCTAAGGGTCAGATTAGATTCATTTTATGGACTATTGACCATGAAAATAATTTAATTATTTTTAAAACCAAAGAAAGTGACAACATGTCACTCTCTTAAATATTATAAGTATAATAATTTAAATTTAGTGATAAACATCATAAAACTTCAAACATGAACAGTATCTAGGAAGATAATAAAATTATATACATCATGATAATTTATTTAGAATTTTTAGGGATTAAATAATTGTCATTAATGGTGATACATTAATTATACATAAATTATTTATTAAGTGAATAATAAGTAATATGGTTTTTATTGAAATAATAATTCCCATTAAAAGGCCCAAAAACCTGGACAAAAATTATTTTTAGTGTATATATACACCTTAATCACCTAATTACCTAACATATAACCGTTTGGAGCCTTAAAAAGTGATTATGACATTTATATTATTTTATTTTAAATGATGCCAAAGTTGTCACCTTCATAATTTAATAAATATAACAATTTAAATATTGGGATTTTAAGATTATAAATTCGAGTAAAAGTATTATTGTGAAAGTTAATATATTGATCTTCATCATAGGATTATATTTTTAATTTTTATGCAACAAATCAGTATATTAAATCATTATACAAAAATGTTGTAGTAATTATTTTATTAAGAGACAAACGAAATAAATGGTTTTAAAAATACTAAAATAAATATTATATGAACTATTTAATGTGATAAACTAATTTTATAGATACATATGACCTTTTATAAATCTATTAAAGCTTTTATCTCGAACATATCTTCCGTATATATTTTATTTAAATTCAAATAAATGAATAGTTTCAAAATTGACACTATTGTTATTTTATAAAAATAACATAATATAAAATTGTTTAAAAATCACAAAAATATTTAAAAATTATAAATTTAAATCAATATGGTCTATAATGTTATAAATTAACCAATTATGGAAAATTAACAACAAATAAGTAATTATTTGTTATAATTTTAAATTTATAATTTTATTACCACAAATAAACTTAAATAGATTAAATAAGGATAAATCAAAATGATAAGGTTTAAAATAAGATCAAAACATGTCTAAATTTGATTGGTTGATGCGATTACAACCTTATCTCATCTAATCTTCGAATATGAGTCATTTTCGGAGGTTTTTAAGTGCGGTTAGATTTATTATAAATTAATATTTTTAAGAATTCCAAAGGTGCCCCTCTCCTCCCTTATAAAAGGGCACCTCCTCCCTCTCTTCCACACACCACTTTGAGCCTTCATGCTCGACCAAACCCTGACCAATTCTCTTCTCCACTTCCCTAGAAACATCATAGAGGTCATGGTCTTCTCAAAGACCAATTTTAGTGCCCTAAGAGGAGGTCTCAAAGAGGCGCTTCAAAGAAGAGATAATGTTCGTTACCGATTCTTTCAACTTTATTTCTTCTTCTACCTCTTCTTATTTAGTTGTTTCATTATGAAGTAAATACATCAGTATCACTAATATACTGATATGTTATTATAAGTATGAAACAACCTATTTCACCATCTATCCACCCTACGTGAAACGAACTCACCGCGCGTGCTTACGTACGGAATACCGTCTCCACGCTGTGGTGTAATCTATTTTCCACCATCACCTTACTTGCATGGGTATAATGGTCTAAATAATGACTATATAAAATTATTGTAAAGTGATATTGAATCTGAAATAGTATACATAAAATCCAATACAATTCCACGATCACAGGAATGATATCATCGCTCGTGCGTACGTACGGACTATCGTCTCCACGAACATGATGAGATTCGTTTTCCATGATTAACCATTCAAGAATGATTATAAAGAATATATAATGAATAATAATGAAATATATGGAATAATAATTCTACTGGATTTATTTATATATATATATTTATGTCATATATTTAATTTCATTCAACTCAATAATGAAACGAAAACAGCGTTCATGCGTACGTACGACCTACCGTCTCCATGAATGGTGTATTTCTTTCCATTTATCGATCTGTTTTATATATGTATATTCTGAATATATATTATATATAAATCATGTTTTATATTCTGGAATTATGTAATCATGATCTAAGTAATCATATGAATAATTACAAGTCAAAACACGGAGGACAAATGAAACGATTTTAACCAAAACTATCTTTAACATGGAATTTACAAAAGAATGGGTAATATAAAGTCATAAGTGAACCATATATGATATCATAACAATGAATATTATTATTTAATAAGTCAATAACATTATTTAAATCATTATGCAGGAGGATCAAACACTTACGAAGAAAATCAGACCTAAGGTAAGGGATAATTTTGCAAATCTCATTTTTATCCGAGATTGCTTATTCGTAAGTATTTACTGGGGCTATTTCTATCATTTCCATGTTTTATAAAAGTGTTTTCATGTATGTTTAAAGTCATTTTTACCCGTTTTTTACTTTTACTACATGGTATGTATATAATCTTTCTCTTATTTACGTTACGAGGTACTTTTTTGACTTTTCTGACAAAAGTACAAGGAGGATGTTATTTTTAACTTATACAGCATGAACAGATTTTTACAGTTTTATAAAGCCTTGTTTTCATGAAGAATCCTTCAAAAGATTTCATGACTATTTTCAAAAAAAAAATTCTTTTCTTTTAAAATTGCATGTCATTTTGTGAAAAGAAGATGATTTTCAAGAAAAAAGGATATTTTCCTAACGAATTCATTTCAAGTGTTTTATCAAAACAATTTTTCATATAAGAAGACATTATTTCATATGTGTATGTTTCAAGTATAATGTCTCTATGATTTACATGGTTTCACTTCTATTATTATGAAATTATATTCATTTCTTTTATATGGATTATGTGATGATGGTATGATGTTTATGAAACCCATTTTATTTATAAGGTTTATTATGAATTATGTATGTTTATTTTGTGGCATAAGTAAGAAATATTTCATTATGAGATGGGTGGGACCTATATCTCCCTCCAATGCACTGGGTAATGATTTATATCTCACGAGATAGACATGGCTGGAACCGAAAGTTAAACTGATTTAGTAATACAGGTCTAGAACGAGGAGTGAACTCAATTCAGAAAGGGACTTTGTCCACTAAGATGGTCTTGGCAGTAATGCCTTGGCTACTATGGAAATTATATCATGTGTTTAATGGTTTCCACAATTACATGTTTTATTCCCTTGATATTTTATCATTCTTAATATTTCATTATGATCTATGCCTTACGTACTTCCATGTTTTATGTCATTGCTCAAGATTTTGATGTTTAAACATTATGTTCATGTTTTTAAGTTCAAATGTATATGGTATGTTTTATTTTATCCATGCTGACCCTTACTGAGCATTTGAGCTCAACCTTTTTATGTTTTATTTTCCCCCAGGATTAATAGAAAAGTTTTCGGTAAGGAAACAAAAATGGGAAGATCTTTATGGGAGATGTTTAAGATCTTTCACCACTATTAGAAGATTACATTCCATGTTTCCAAAGACACTAAACTATTACGGTCCTTGTGTGTCGGTTTTTGTTATGTATTAAGTATTCCGCTAAAGTAATGTAATGTCCATATACGTCAATATTTGGGTCTCTACACTCTTCATGGGAAACAATGTAGGTGTACTTAATATTATAGTAATTCACAAAGTTTAGAAAAAAATATAAGGATTCAAAGAAGGGTATCATTCTCTCTAATGGTTTCATGAAACACAGTTCTTCCAGAATCTATTCATGTGTGTTAAATAGAAGTACAATTCCCACATGTGTAACATCTCAACCTGAACACCTCCCAAACATTGCTCAATGGGTTGGGTGTAACTGAACTTAGGTGCACCTCCTCGAATGCCAAAGTCTTCTGACTAGTAGTGTTGTTGTAATAAGTATTGTTGGAAGGATATACCCTATGGTAAGGAGGAAAATAAAGGTATTGGTCCAGGTATGGTAATAAAACGTACATCAGAGATAAATGACTTAGCATACTCAAACAAGACTCACATAATGGAAGCATATCCAATATCAATAAACAGGTGGATAGATATATAAACAAGATCAGTGGAAATTAAATAAAATAAATTGCTAAACATCACTTGTAACTACTAATCAAACACAGCGACCATCCATATAAGGTTAGAAATGTCAATATAAAATGGGTTTCAATGACTAAAAAACAATAGATATAATAAAAAAGTAAGCATGATTATACATAATGAATTCTAAAACAAAAGTAAACTTAATCTAGGCATGAACTCAGGGTCCATACCATCTCTATGTCAAATAGTACTATGATTAATCTTCTGAGGCCGATCCTTTACCTGTACAGAAAACCCTAATGTCTACATGCTTCCTGAAGGATTCATATAGAGCATAATAAGAATCAATGTTGGATACCACCCAATGGTGTGTACCTAGTATATGTGTCTAATTAGGAACGAAGCTATAAGGAAAGATAATAGTAATATGAATAATGTAAACAAAACCTCCACTGGTGCTCAGTAGAAACTATGGATTGTCACATGATTCATCCATAACTGAAATCTCAGTCACGTAACCCAGCACCATGTGCCTACGGACACCACGTGTCTCAAGTACTGACATCCCGAAGGCACATCCAAGCAATTGTAACCCAAAACCTTGTTCCTATTCACACCCTGTGTCTTATGTTTTGACATTCCATTGGCACACCCAAGCAGTTTTAACCCAGCACCATGTGCCTCTTGACACCTCGTGTCTCTAGTACCAACATCCCATAGACAAACCCAAATGATCTAAAGGCACCTCACCTTCCACGTGGTTTCAATGGGAAGAACCCCAAAACCATAATCACATAACTGTAACTATGAGGGCCTCTACCCACACAAGCGGTAAAAACCACCTCGTCACAGGGTCATCTATGTGAGCACGACCCAAATCATTTGGTGTGTGGTAATCACAAAATACATAGAACCCAAGCCATGAAATCTCTGTCTCGTCATGCCCCTAGAACTATACCGCTCAAAATATGATGGCCTTTCCATCCATGTAACCCGGTCCATGCCCAACCTAACAGTCACACTATCTCAATATGATGTCCATGATGCCCAATCCCATGGTCAAAACCACCCAACGTGATCAAGGTCCATCCCAACCTATGATCAACACCACTCAAGAATATATGGACCACTCCCAAAACAACCCAACGGTTCCAGCATTTTCAATATCACGCATCACAAATGTATAATCAAAAGAATCACATTAAATAGGAAAACCAATTTATACAACTCAATTTCACTATCCATGTGTTGTCCCTTCCCAGCACAGAGGTCTTGAAACCCAGTAATAAACATTATCATACATAAAGTGTTTAAACTCATTAGGTTAATCAAATCAATTAATTTTAAACCATTTTGTCATACCCGGCCGAAGTTCCCTAATTGAGAAATGACCTTTAACCCGACCCCTCTCAATCATAAAAAATTAATTAAATTAATAATGGCATCCTATAAGGAATATAATTAATTAAATATAATGAAAAATGTTATCACTCAATACCAGACATTGCGCTAAAAATCCTAAACCCTCAAATGACCACAAAAAAACAAGATTGGGTATGAAACAACCAAATTGAACTTGTACGATGTTGCTAGTCCATTAACAACCTCTAATGCGGTCTAAAACATGATAGATCTACAAAAAAGCATAAAATCTCAAACCCCTAAAACATGGTTTAGAATATAAATCAATAATAACATATTAATGGGAATAAAGAGCTTACTGAGGGGGTTCCAATGCATCTATGGTGTTTGAATATGACATCATATGAAGAATTGAGATCAAAATCAATTTCGAGTGGACTAGTTTTCAAGGGTTATGTTTAGAACCAGAAAAATGAGGCTACAACCCATTTTAAGTGAAGAAAAAGAATGTACACGACATGTATATTGTAATACATTCATTGTATACCTATTACCTATTCCTTTGGTAGTTGTTTCCCACCGACTTACTTTTCTGACTACTTGACATGATTAGATGGTGTGTACTAGGTATTACATGATGTGCACTTGGTTTTTCTTCACATCCACATAGACATCCCCACACACCATGTGTGGACATCACACACAGATAACAATACATGGTGTGTACTTGGGAGTACAAAGTGTATAACCCCAAAATCATGTCATGTGTCTAGTTTTTGTCCATAACATAGCCAGTTCTCCTAGATTTCTCAAAAAACTCAAAAATAGAATGAAAAAGAAACACGTACCTTAAAGTAAGTACTGTGTTCATAAAAAAATCCCCCCTTAATGAAATTCTTCCTCGAATTTCCCTTCCAAGGGTGGGGAAGAAAAACTCCAGATAACTCTGGCCTCAAAACTCAAATCAAACAAAGGTTCTCCGATTTGTATTAGGATGCATGGTCCTCTCGTGACACATTGTCACCCATGCACCTCATAAGGTGCTCCTATGTCACTTATAACACCCATACTTATCCCAAACTACGTCGTTTTCTGCCTCAATGTGTCCCTACATCCCATGGAATCTCACAAAAACTTTGTGTCATTCACCTCAAGTATCATTCATCATCGATGCCCCAGTGCCCTCCAAAGCTCAAGTAAACTGCATTCTCAATTCCCTAATGCCCACATCACCTCATATATGTATATATCATGCACCCAAAATAGTTCTAATCCCACAAAATATCATATTTTCTGTCGATATAAATCATCTGCAACTCGTGTACTAAAAACAAACATTCCTTAACATTACCTGCCAAAAAGAAAACTATAGAATCGCGGACACGACCATGGTGTAACTCTGACCATCATTAACTCACCGACCTGCTCAGCCACTGACAACTATACATCAGGAAACTAGCGTAACACATGGATTCCCGAAGCCTGTCCTTCTTTCATTACTTCACCATTAGCCAGCCACATAACACATGGCTGGGTCCCACTGTCTCAGCCACGTCATATGCATGCAACTGATCGTTGGATTCCCTCACCTGATACCGAAACCAGATGCCATAGTCATCCCTGTTCCATTCCTTCGGTCTATCTAAAAAGTATTCCATCAAAACCTCTTGATATATAAAACCTATCCACATGCCAGATACTCCATTGGGGGCATGTCACACTGAACCCAAAAATTCCCTTGGTGACCACACTAAAATCAAATCACTGTTGAACTACCCCATGGTGGTATAGTGGATTCCTTGGACTATATGCCCTTCTAGAACTCACCTAGACCTTGTTTCCTACTATGTGAACCATCACATGAATCCTCTATCTAGCCCACGTGAGACATATCTATTAATATTACCTCAACTATGAGTGAAGGATTCACCACCTCTGAGAACAATGCGAACCAGAAGATGTTTCCATTCACCTGTATGGTGTGTCATAAGTCATATTCTAAGAACCTCACCCTCGAGGGGTCATCGCTTACCATACAAGGTGAAAATCAAAACAACTCATTAGAAGTATATTCATAGTCTATGATGGACATGCCACCGTGTTGAAGGCTCAAGAACTCCTGATCTCTCTCTTCCCCCAACATCTTCAGGAATATGTGCTCGAAGAACTTGTCCTCGAAGTATATTCATAGTAAAAATGTTTTCTAAAAACTCATTTATTAATTCTAGAATTATATGATAATTATTATTTTCAACTATTTGACCTCCTGTATGAAATAAAATTCGAATGATTTCATATCATTATTATTTTGGAATGAAAATGAAATATTAGTATAACATCAAAATTAAATTTTTTTTTTGAAAGTTATTTATTTAATTAAAAAGTGTTTTTAGGGGTTTGGGTTAAAAAAAGAATTTTTTCAATGTTAATTTACAATCTAAAAGAAATTTTTTCATATAATATATCTATTATAATTTATTTTTCTAAAATAAATTTTTTTAAATGATATTTTTTATTATGTTAATTGTAATTCATTTTAAAAAAAATTTTTTAAGTAATTTCAAGCATTAAAAAAGTTATTTCTCCTCATTTTTTAAGTGAAATATCCAATGATCATGAAATGTTATTTTTGATATAAATCAATATTCTTAATGCTACTAATTTTGATATAGATACATTTTTAATATATCATTCCTCTTTTCTCACTGAATATATTATGAAATTTTAGAGGAATGTTTTTCATGAAACCAATCTAATTTTCTTGATTTTATTAGGTGATGTTTAATGAATTAATGTTTTCATGTTCCATTGTCACATGTATATTTGAATGATTATAATGTGATGGTTTGGACTTATGTAAACCTCGAATAAATTGGTAAATTTTTACAACTTTTTAGATAATAAATGGTAATGGGTTGTGATGCTTAAACCACCAAGGGAAAAATATAGTGTCATCTGATCATCCAAGGGAAACACAAAGTGATGTTGATTCACCAAGAGAGACATGTTATGATGCTTTATACTCTAAGGAAAATAGGATGTAAAGCCTCATACACTATGAGAAACATCATGTAAAGATAGATACAGTATAATAAATACGATGTAATTCTTATGTAACTATGGAAAACCATTTTTAATAACAAATATACTATGGGAAACATGATGTAATGACTATTCCACTATAAAAAAAATTAAATGCTTGATCCACTAAGAAAAAAATATTTCATTCCTGATACAATATCTTATGATTTATATTCTAATTTTTGTTCCAATTTTCTAGGTTTTATTTATATTATTATACTCTATGGATCATATTTATTAGTTTACACTCTTATTTTATGGTACATTTTTGTTCATTAGATATTTCAATTTTAATCATGATATGGATGGAAAGATGGACTATAGGGTTTGTGTATGGCACTTTGGAATTTATTAAACATTTTTATAATATCATCTTAGTGATATTTCTTCAAACACAATATAAGAAACATGTGTCAGTAGTTTTTAAACTGTGAGGCATCAGAATAAAAAAACAAGAACTCCTGGATTTTCATAGTAATTTTCTTCATGGTGATCCTACTTTACTCTTAAATACCCCCTAACTCAATTAGAGGAAAAGTACCCACTAAAAATGATAACAACAAGTATTGTACAGTATAATTCTAAACATATGTTATTATAGGAATGAAAAAAATCATACCTTTTTTAGGAACACGTTAAACCTACTCTATTATATAGACATACCAACCCATTCCAACATTTTCACTAGAGTAGGAATAATCTAAACAAAAACCTACCTTTTTACATGCCACTGTATAATAAAACACAACATTGTTATTCATTATTTTTTATCAGGTAAGCATAACCAGACAATAACATTTAAATGGTTGTATCACTATGGATGGAATGTATAGAATACCTAAACATCTATAAAAGAAAAATCTCACTAGACCATAACAAGGTGACTGTTAAGAGTTATAGTGTAGATTAGTAATATTTTTTCAGTCATCAAATTAATTCAAAATATAAAAATATATGAAAACTATAATAGTTAAAGAAAAATGAGTAGAGTAAATTTTATTATGATGTGTCTTTATTTTTCTTTCACTTTAGTAATTTTCCTTCAGTTTAATTTATTCGAAAAACCATAACTACTACCATTATTAAGAGAATACATTGAGTATTCTCTACACTGATGGTTCTTATTTCCTCAACATACATTTATAACCAAACTATAAAAATAAAACATTAAAAATAATAGTTACCCATAATTTCAATGATTTCACATAAATTATTCATTTTAATCCATTCACATCATTCCTAATACCATTTCACCGAGAACCTACAATCAATAGAATATGAGAGATATTATACCTTGAACATATATAGCTCACATAAGGTAATTATTAAAATATATCTTGTGTAAGGGAAATCATTTTCTCAATAAAGGTATAAAATATTTTAATTCAGTTTAATAATGGTAAACGAAAAAAAATTAATCACAGTCTAAGTGTAAGTATGCTACATATAGGTAACTATATCACTATGGAAGGGTAACTTACATTTTTTATAAGATGTTAGGGGTTATCTTAAAACATGAGTACTGGTAATAAACACTTATGTAAATTTAATTATATTTTATACTTATCGCATAAGGGTAAACCTAGTTTCATAATGGCTAGTCCATATTTTTCCTTATTACATCAAGGTAAAGGGTATCTAACATATTGGTAATGACATGCATAAAGGTAATAGTGTATGGGTATTGACTCATGTAATGGTACACATGTAAGGGTACTGACTCGCATAACGTTACTCATGTATAGTTAAAGGACCTCTGTGAAGGTAAAGATAAATTTTCATTACATGTGAAATGGTCAACAAAACTTATATAAGGGTAAAATAATTCAAAAAAGATAAATATTGGTAATTTTTAAATTTTATAATGGTGAACATAATTATAAAATACATTCATAATGGAAAAATATATGTTACTTAATGTTACAACAAAGTAATTATAATATGTAAGGGTAATGAAAAAATAATAAATGATACATAAGGGTAAAAAAAACTAATTTTTTTTCAATATTTTAAGAATAATAATAACCAATAATAAAAATCTTATTAATAATAAATGATTAATAATTAAATATAAATAAAATTATACAAAATTAATATAACAAAAAAGAAACAATTTTTAAAACTAAAATAATTAACATATGTAATAAGATGTCCCCCATAAAATATTCTAACACTTATAATATTTTATTTAAAGCAATGTAAAAGTTGTCACACTCATGTTTCAATACATATAACATTTTTTATGTTAGATTATCAAGGAGATATAATTGACCATAAGTATTCTTAGGAATTGTAGAGTGTTTTTATTTTTCATAATAATTTATTTTTAATGTTTGCACAAAAAACAATTATGTTAAATAATTACACAAAACAAATGTAGTAATTATTTTATTAATGGAAATATAAAATTAATGTTACTAGAAATAATAAAATAAATATACATCTATAGAATTAATATATTAAAGAAAATTTCTAGATGACCTTGACCAATTATAAATATAATAAAATATTTTCTTCAAGGTTAATATCTTATCCTAACATTTAAAAAATACATAAAATGAATAGTGTTAAATTAGAGTATTGATATTTTGTCAAAATAATGCTTTATTAAATTATTTAAATGTCATAAAATAATTTCAAATATATAAAATAATTATATTTTACTCTAAAATGTTCTCTATTGTTAATTTTTTGTATAATTGACATCAAATAAGTAAAAATTATATTATTTTAATATTTAAAAACATGTTACATTAGATAAAATAAAAATAGAATAATTAAGGGTAAAACGAAATTATAAGGTTAAAAATGAGATAAATAAATGTATAAAAATTATTTTATGATGATATTACAACTTTGAATAATCTCTTATTTGAATCTAAGAAAATTTGGTGGTGTTTATGTGGTTTGAATTTATTAAAAATGAATATTTTGGAAATTCAAATGGTCCCCCTAACCAAAATAATAAAAGGGATCTTCCTCCCTTAAATTTTCATATCATTTTGAGCCTTCATGCTCGGACATACCCATCCAAATTCAGTTCTAAACATCTTCTGTCATTATCTATAGGTGATGGTCTTCTTAAAATAAAAACTCTAGTTTCATTAATTTGAAATGTATAGTAAACTCATCAAAGAAAAATAATATCCTCTACCAATTCCTTCAAATTTATTTCTTCTTATATTTCTTCATCATAAGTTTTTTACATAATGAAGAAATAATTATAGTATCAATTATATTCTGATATATTATTATCGTAATGGTAAAGCCATATTCCCCCTTCTGTCCATCATAGGAATGATAAAATCATTATGTGTGCGTAGGTACGACTTACAGTCTCTACGTCGTGGTGTAATATGTTTTTTCTACCACATTACATGGATATGTATAATTATTGAAATAATAACTATATATGATTATTATAACATGATATGGATTATAGAACAAAATATATACCATCCACTTCCATTAAATTTAACAATTATGGGAATGATATTATCTCTTGTGAATACGCACAACCCACCTTCTCCACGATGTGATTCAATTCATTCTACATGATTTGAACTAAATCATGATTTTATTAATGTATTAAAAGAAAAAAGGCTATATATTATATTAATATCATTATTTAAATGACATAACATTGACCTGTGAAGGATAATCAGAACTTATTTGACAAAACCTGCAATATAAAATTATTCAGTTCAAACCCAACTAACAATTAACAATGAAATATTAGAAACAAGAAGATGATAATATGATCATATATAATATCAAAAAAAAATGAATATTATTTTGGAATAAATTAATGACATTATTTAAAACATTATACATGAGGTTATGATAAATAAAAAGGATATCCTACCTATAGTAAGGGATTATTTTGTCTCATTTTTATTTCTATGGGACATATTCTTTATACAAAACCTATTTATTTTGAGTTATATTTCTACTAACCATGAATGTTTTTATGATTATTATTATGAAGTTTATGATATTAATATAATTTTATTTATGAGTTATATTATTTGACTGATTATATATTCGTAAGAAGATATTTTCACAATCACATTATTATCTGAGATTGTTTATATGTAAGTATTTATGAGTGGATTTTTATCATCTCTATCGATGTTTCCTAAACATGTATTCCAAAATACTATATATATGATTATAAAATTATTTTATGTCATATTTACTGAATTATTGAATTTTTATTAAATGGTATTAAAGGAATCCTTTGTCTTTTTTTAATATGAGGTACTTTTCAAATTATCTGAAAAATGTATGAGAAGAAAGTTTTATTTTATGTTTATAATGAAATTAATTTATAGAATACATTTTTTACATGAATTAATTTATTGTGGAATTATTTTTAAGAATCCCATTTTATTCCTTGGGTTATTCTATGATGAATGGATTATGTGTCTAAAGAATTGGTAAGAATGATTTCATTAAAATATGGGTGGGACCTATAACTCCATCCAATGAATTGGGTAATGATTTATATCTCATGAGATATATAGGGATGGAATGAGAAATGATCTTGGATCTATAATATAGGTCTGGAATGAGTGTTGAGGTAAGTTCAGTAATGTAATTTATCTGATATTATGGTCTCCTAAATGAGTCGTGACTAACATAAAATTATTTTATATGCATATGTGTATGGAAACAAAATGCATGTCTTGTGTTATGACTTTTGGGATTATGTTCCTTGATTCTTATGAACATTAATGATTTATCTCATGGAATAATATCATGATCTTTCATATGTAGTATAAGATTTTATAATGTTATGTTATTATGTTCGATGATTATAATTGGATTGATATCTCCATGTTTACCATTACTAAGCATATGAGCTCACCCATTCTTATGTTTCTTTTACACTGTTCATCAACAAGTGTATTAAGTAATTTTGGTAAAAAATTCATCTAGTTATGAAGGAATTAGAAATAGATATTTAAATTTCTTGTGAACAAGTTCTTAATGTTCCCCAGTATCTAAAGTCACTATACCTGTATGGTCATATAATGACTTTATTATATTTTTAATGAATATTTTTCAATTTTGAAATAATATCTATGTATGTAAAGTATGGGCCGCTATATCCATACACATGAGTGGTCTCTCATAGATCCACTAATTCATCATTAGGGGTCCAATGTCTTGGTCCCCCAGTGGTATACACCCGTTCTATAAATAATATTATTTTATTAGAATTTGTAGACACCACTTATTCAGGTTCATGTCAATAAAATTAACTCACATTAACCAAGTGTGCCAAAAGCCTTGTGAAACCATTTGAAAACCCAATTTTTATTTACAATTTTTTCATACCCACTTTCTAAATATTAAAACAAATACATTATTTTAAAATCATCATTTTGAAATTATCATCCAATAAGATTACCAAAAAACATCCAATTTCCACATTCTCTCAAAACTGTCACTAAAGAGGTTTCCAATAATAATCACACAATAATTTCATAGTAATTTAAAGAAAAAAAATTATTTCATTCTTATAATTTAAATTCTATTCAGTTAAAGTAGATAGAGAATACCACTACCTTGCGAACATTAGAAAATATAGAATAATGACATAATGATTATTTAGATCTGATCATGAACCACATATCTTTCTCTAAATCCAACATTAAAAAATCACAATTACCATAAAGGGATGTGGATTTATCCCCATATGATTAGATATAGTGTTCTTAGAAATATAAATAGAATAGATCTATGAAGAATAGTTATGAAATAAGACTATCCAAAAAATATAGATCATCAACATTCTTTGAAACACCTAATGCATTCTCATGAATCAAAGGGAATCACAACTAATGCCTTAGGAGGAATAAAAATTCAAGATTATTAATGATTAAGAAATTAAAAGGCGTCTCATAACTTAATTTTAATTTGATCAATACTTTTTGTATATGAAACTACATATTTCATGGTTAGGGAACATATTTAGTTAAAATGCGAGTTAATCGTGCATGAGTGACTCTCTAAAGCCATTCCCTTACACAATTGGATATCACAGTTAGGCAAAAAGGGTGCCAACCATGATTTTCTAGATGTCCATAATTTCAAGGTTTCCCCTTTCCATCTCCCAGATTTGGAACAACCATATTCCAACCCTACACCAGCCCAAATCCCATTGTCTTCCCTAGCACGGTTTCTTAGAGTTAATAAGCAGTTTCTACTAACCATTCTGAAACACTGTGCCCCTAAAAATAGAAAAAATATTTACAAAACACATCCAATCCTTTAAAACATTTCCATATGGTAAATAAATAAAAAAACAAACAAAATCATCATATAGCTAAACTAGAGGGTTCAATATCCAAAAACCTAAACAGTAACATTCTATGCATTTTTAAAATAGAAATACTAAAATTTTAATTCAAAAACTCTGAAACTCTCCCTCCATTGAAGAAATTTACAAACAAGAACAAAAAATATTTAAAAAAAATCTTTCCCCATTATTGAATGAAGAACAAATATATAAAAAAAATCATGAATATTTTTAAAAATACATATATTTAAAAGAATAAAGAATAAGATGTATTGATATTTATAATTAACAGCTTCCAATTAAAATAACTGAATATTGTTAAATTAAATAGAAAAATTTAATGGATAAGTCATCGATATTCAAAACTCTATTTAACACAATTAATAGGATAGATAAAAATTATTATCCCAAACTAAAAATTTTTACATCTACAGTAAAATAATTTTTCAAAAAAATTATGAATGTTTAAAAAATTTAACCCTTAAAGGAAACACCCACTACACTAATATAACTATTGAAAATATATTAAATTAATTTGAAATAATTTTTAAATATATTAAAAATACATTAATAATAATTCAATATAGAAAAAGATAAAAATCAATAATATTATTATCAGGTATAAATTTAAAGATAAATAATTTTATGACAACAAACTGTAATTTATATAAAAAAGATAATATAAATGTTGGCTAGAAAAATAATTAACGTTCAATTTAGTTCATTTGTTTACCTATTTGATTTGAATATAATCCATGGCTAACTCATGTTGTATAATTATTAGTCCATTTATCATTAAAATAACATTTTTTGAGAAATACTTTTCCATGGACTAATGATTAAACACGCTTTGAAGAGTAATATGAATAAAGTTGTCTAAATTATCAACACATAAAACTAGTATCATTAAAACAAATTACATTAGTAATCCTAACAAACACTATATTATACATCGTAGGAATTTTCTTGTTGTAACAGAAACAAAATTTTTTCTTTTATTCATGGACATTATTTTGTCAATTTTTTATGGCCCTTGAACAAAATTTAAAATATTTTATTATAAATAAAATTAATTTTTATATTTTCCTTATTTTATTTGAATTTCCTATATTTTTACAAATTCTACTATTTCAGTAGGATGGTGAATTTATTAGTTTAGTTTTTTCCTCATTTATTTTCTGTAATTCATTTACAATATTATAAATATCATATAAATATAATTTGAATATCCTTTATTGATCTTCATTATTCTTATAAATAAAAATAAAATGTTTTCCATTCTCAATTATTAATGTCACATTTACTTTTTGATTATTTTATAGATCTTTACAATTAGAACATGTAGTAAAATTTCAAAAATTCTTGTTCTATTTACCAAACCATTTGTTTTACTTTATTCTATTATACATATTCATTATTATTCTTTTCAAAAAAATATATAATTTCTATAGCACCCTCTTTTAATATTTTATTATCATTTTTTAATTGCTTATAACCAAAACATCTAATGTTTATTTCATCACAATAAAATGTATATGACTGCTAAGTTTTTGATAATTTAAATTTATAGTATCACAATAATGTTTTAATAATGGTTAAAATAAATATTATAGTACCTCACCATGAGTATAAATAAAATAAATATAACTTATTTCTTTCTAAACATTATATAATTCACTATTTCATCTTTCCTTCCTAGACAAGCCTTATATAGTATGATATGTGTACTTTAATTTCATCTTGGAATGCTTATATATTCCTTCTATCTATAATTTTGTAAAATTATTTTTGATTTTATATTTATTTCTATATTCATATCATGTTAATTGAGAATTATTTTTGTATTTATGTTACATACATTTTTTCTTCGAATCCCTTCTTATACTTTTTTGATCTTACATCTATTGAACTTTAGATATTCCTAATATGGTATTTCAAACATTTAGAAATTTTATTCCACTCGATACATTTTTCACTAATATAGGATCGTATAATTTTTTTAAGATTCTTAATGAATATACTTATATGATTTAAATTATTCTTTATTCATTTTTTAAATATCTTCATAATCATTTATCATTAATTTCCACACATATTGTCGAAAATATTCAATTCATTAATCCATAGTGTAAACATTAATATACTTTCTTTCATTAATTGTGACCCACTTTGAGTTCCATCTATCAAGAAAATATTGATGTATTCTCTTAATAAGTACTTAAATCTTCATTATCCCCCTGAGAGAAACAACTCCAATCAAAATATATGTAAATCCATTGTACATATCAATGATTTTATCATGATCCAACATTATGATTTCTTAGAATTATTCATGATGTATTCCTAATTTTGATATGTATAACTAAATTTTTCCATAATTAGTAACTTTTAATGTCCTCCCAATTTTAAAATCATATTTTTTTTGTTGAAGGACGGCTATACTTGTTTCTTTTTAAATCAAAATAATGTAAATGCGTGATTTTATAATTTAATATGTAATTGGATGCATGATTTCTATAATTTATTGGAAAAGGATGCCACTGAAGGTCCTCCAATACTAGTGGGTCACTTTCCCTAAAAGGAATCTCCCCAAATTCTTAAGGCTATTGACTAGTAGTGTGGTCCTTGGGTGTTTCTAACTAGATACTATTCCCACTTTTTAGAGTATAACATAGTGATAACAATCATACAAACAATATCCAAATTAGTAAATAAATTACCTAATAGATAAACATCTTGAAATCAGATATATTGAAAACATTACAAATGAAATCTCATATACAATAATGATCCTGTAATGTCTACATATCATCCAAAACTACTATAAATGGAATTAGTGAAATACATTTATCAAAATTTTAAAAATACCGAAATGAATCATTACATTATATCATCATGAGATTTATCTTAATCCCATTCTCCCCTACTCCTAAGAACGGAACAATGTAAAGCATTTAACTATGAGTATTATCCATGGTCCTTAACAGCATCCATAGATTTGTTTTGGTTACCCAACAATGGCCCAAATATGGTGTCAGATACAATCCATTTTGGTCACCACCCAATGTATCTATAAAAAAGATAGCTATGTAATATAATCTAAAGTAGAGTTCCTGGAATAAAATAGATATGACGGTAATAAAAGTGGAATTACCATAGAAAATGTAAGGCTATAAAGTGATACTATCTAAGAAACAAGTCTCCCTATATAATAAGTGACAAAATCATATAGCATGGATTAAGTAAAGTAATCAAAATAAAATTTCATGGCCATGACATATACACAATATCTCGTGTCACTCAGGGCTACACTAAATGACCATAAGTTTTAGAACAACCATGATTGAGTGATATAATCATGCAAGTCACATATACCACAGTTGTATAGTAAATTTAGAAATATAATACACCCCAAGGTAGGATCCAATGTGTAGTGGACCATGTCATCCTCATCGAATATTAGGAGCATCACGATAGAAACATGGTTAGCCTTTAATTGGGGTCTGAGGAGCTTGTTAACAAAACATGTCCACTACAAGCCCAACCAAACAAAATCCAAGGGGTAGCAAGTCCTAAGGCATACCACAGAATCAGAATCTAAGGAGCATACAAGCCCAAGGAATTTTTTGCATACATCATGAACCATGGTGTAGCAAACCCATGGAATGTTTTGAAATCATTAAATATTCATTTCAGTTGACATTTAATACTATATGTTTAACCACTCATATAATAATTCCATGGCATTCATATTTTATGAGTTTACCCACTCATTTCCACAATTGTTAAATAAGTAACTCAATAAATTCAATAAACCAACATCTTGTTCACACATGGGAAGGGAGGAAAACCATATCATATTTAACCAATTTATTCCAATTAATTAATTAAAAGCATACCATTAATAAGAAATTTACTAACTCTCCCCATGATTGGTCTAAAAAGGAATGGGTAAAAGAAACTCACTTGGCACACCCCACAGGTGTCCTTGGTTGGGGAAAAACCCCGACACATCTCAATGTAACTAAATGGAATCCCTAAAATGATCCATCTCATTTAATTCTAGTAACATAATTCACTTCTGGTTCTATTACAGATATTACAACAAGTAGAAGAATATAAAATAGTTTTGAATGCACCAAACCATTTGCGAAAAGTATATTTCTCATATCGTATGTCCATAGTAGAATGATCATCCAATATCAAATCTTGAATCGAATCATATTGGGATCAACATGATTAAAGAAAGAATATACAAGAAATATGGCATATTACACTACACCAAAAAAACTCTATTGTTTCATAAAATAAATAATAAAAACCCAAAAGGAATTTATTACTCAATATCACTAATAAAATGGGACCGATGACAATCAATTTTGGGATTATATAAATAAATTTGACCAAAATCTATGGTTTTCTATCAAATATCTTTCCAAATATCACTGATGTCTATAGTTGAAGAAAGAAAATTAATATAGAGTTTAATGATATTTTAATGGTAAATTTCAAAATTTTACGAAAACATATTGGGAAAAATGGTTATCCATACGTTCCTCCACCATCCACCCCCTTCTATGCTCACAAGGAACCTTCACAATTACAGTGCATGATTTAACAAACCCTAAACAAACTGTGTGATTTTGATCTACCAAAAATAGTTGGTTCTCTTCATGGGTGTGTGCCCTTATCCAAACGGTTTCCTTAAACCATTCGACCTGTAGCACCACACTATCTACCCTCACATGATTAGTTGAAACTATGAGAAGTTCCTTACACTTTTTCTACAAATTTTGCATCTTTGGATGATTTTCCAAATGCCTTGGTTCGAGTCTCTGAACTATCCCCTAACAATTCTGTTTCCCCCATAACCTCAATGTGTATTCACATTAGGAAATATTTTAGCATTTTTACCTAAGAATGATAAATGCATTATAAGATAACTTTGGATCATAAAAACTATAATCCTTAATGAAATTCATCAAAAAAAATATCAAGGGTGGTCAAGGTTCTTCTGAGAATAACACCATCAACTGAGCACATCTGATGACCTCCCACTCCCAAGACTCATCCTATAAATGGTCATTCTATAATAGCACCCACACTAATGGAGATGTCCTTCCTCAAAGATATTTCATTATCCTGCCAATGATATGAATAAGATGCCCCAAAAAGGTTGAATTAACCTATAACTCTACCTTCTTAGGCTGTAGAATATCAGATAATTCTTAATGATAAAGCTATACTAGTGAGATATACAAGTCATCATGCATGGCCTAGTACCTCTGGGGTGACTATAACTGCTAGGCTACTAGCCTAACTCCCTCTAGAATATTGAATGACCTATCATATCATGGTAGAAGCTTACCCTGTCTCTTAATCCTTTTGTCTCCCAGCCTTGGTAAGATGTGTAAAAATACCCAACCACCGACCTCAAATGCTAGGTATTTTCTACAGTGATCAGAAAAAAAAATTATGTCAATAATCAGTAGTATCCATCCACATTAGGATAAACTAGACCTACATAGAGTTCTCCATTTAATATTTTTTGTCCCAATAAGGTTACCCCACCTCCCACATAGCCGCACTGGGGAAATCATCATGGTCAACCATATTGATTCTCATAAAGATCCATCTATATTATCTCTTAATAAATATTATTGTAGGGGAACTATACTATAGGTATAATCCTCTCCATAGATCCTTTGAAATCCAAAATGCATTATCACATCATTTCCTCAAGCACCTCTATCATATGATCTAACTGGACATCAGTATAATGGAAGAATGTTGTGATTGGAATCACATTTGTAACTTGTTCCTCCTTCAATATCTTCCAAAAAATTATAAATTAACCATTAATACCTTTCTAAAATGATAGTGTGTAGGACCACATGTTGTTGTAAAATCTCACAGATATGCATCCTTCCAATCCCATCAACAAATAATGTCTCCCTGATTTCTAGGAAATTTCATGCATTCATGACTCTATCTGTAACATCCTAAACATCATCCCTTCCCCATGGAAACCCAAGTAAATCAGTGAAAAAATTCATCATGACATTATCCATTTTTCACTTAGGAATAGGTGACTAGTGAAAATTCTTGATTGGTCAATGATGTTATTCCTTCAACTGCTAATATGCAGGACACCTTGTAACAAAACAAGATACCTCGCATTTCACCCCTATCCACAAGAACTCATGGTGTAAGTCATGGTAAATCTTGGTAATGTCGGGATGCATAGCACAAACTAAGCCATGAAACTGACACATCATCTCTACATTTAAGTCTTCTAGAAACCATATGGGACCATCTATACATATAATTTCATCCACACATATAGTCTATCTATGGGGTAGGTCCTCCCCTACCACAATCTTATATATAACTAGGCCCTCTAAATCCCATAGATTCATCATCCTCACTCCATACAGTAGAGTATATTTCATATCTAATGATGATAGAAAATTATTACATAATTTTATATCACCTATAAGTGCATCTTAGAACAAAATCCATAATGTTTCTCTCATTTCTATCCTAATTGACTTCCTATATCTAAGTCATCATACTTGTTGCATCATGTACTCAATTTCCTTTACAAGGAATATAGGTAATCATGAATTCATAATACATTATCTTTTCAACCCGCCTTCACTTCCTCTGATTGAGATCACAATGTGTAAATAAATAGTTGTGTCTTTGTGGTTTCTATAAACCAAAAAACTATCTCTCAGAAAATAGTTTCTCCAAGTGCATAAAGAATTAATAACTACTTCTAACTCAATCTCATGTGTTTGGTAGTTCCTCTCTAGTGGCCTCATCTACCAAGTCCCAAATAGCATGACTTTATCCCATCTATCATAATTACTCAATGTTTTACACCTAGTGTTTCATAATACATTGTGGGCCTTTCTCTATGCTTTGGAAGAATCGAGATCAATGTTGAAATGAATCCCCATTTCATCACTTGAAGGGAAATCTCATAGGTGTTTATCCAAAAAAAATTCACAAACTTCCTATTCAATCAAATAAATGGTTCTACTAATCATGATGATTTCTATATAAGATTCATTTAATATTTATATATCCCCAAAAAAAATTGTGAATAACATATATTCTTGGTCTGGTCCCATTAAAGTACAACTCTAACCTCACCTTAGTCAACTGATACTCATGTAATTGAGATTATATGACATAATAAGTGAATATTATCCATATAGAAGTGTATCATTGTGATCTTATCATATAACTAATTTCCTCTCTACTTGTCCCAAAAAATATATCAAGCCATGTAGTGTATATTTTGAAAATACTCCAAGATTAATTCCCCCAAAACCTGTAAAAATAAATCTATACAAGGATAAAAAACATGGTTTATCAGAGCCATCAAAATAGATGGCTTGTTATTGAGACCAAACTACCTAAAAAATTCTATTATAGAACATATCTTCAATAAAAATAAATACAAATTATGTATTCTAATTGAACATGCACATGATTTTATCCAAATCTCAAATATATTTTCCGGAAAAACCAAGTGCCTTAAAGCTAGTCAAAAAGATCATTTATCTGTGGAATGGTATACTGGTTCTTAACATTCAACTGGTTCAATTTATTATAATCCACATATAACTTAGTGTTCACATCCATATTTTTTACAAAAAGGACTAAAAAACCCCATAGATATGTACTGGTTATTATAAACCCATTCGCCTTCAAATCCTCCAGATACCTCTTGATCTATTTAAACTCTATTATAGGCATCCTATAAGAAAGAATGAGTATAGGTGAATATCCTTGATGTAAAAGTCAACAATCATCTCATTAAGTAAACCAAAAAAATTAGAAAGATGACCCTGAAATGAAAACTCACTCAAGGAATGTTTACTTGGAATGCTCCCTAATCATCTAGATTCAAATTCGCAATCAGGTCCATCATACCTCTCAACCCAAGATATTGTGGTCAAAATTATCTCATCTTGAAACCCCATTCACCCCTGTGAGTAAGAAATATTCTATCTGGTGATATTAAATTCAATCTCTGATGATAGAAACTAGTTTATACTTGATAAGACACTATCCAATCCATCTTGAGTATGATGTCATAATAAGCCATCTTGAGGAAAAAAATATTCTAGATAATGTGACACCCACTAGTATCCATGGGGAAATACATGAAATTACATAAATAATCTATTCTAATCCAGAATGGAGTGTATAATGTCATAACACCAAAATTGAACTGAAAAATAAGCCCAGGGACCTCCACCAGATGTATAGATATGATACTATAAGATGCACCTTTTCCAAAATTAGTAGATTAAATAGTAGAGCCTAAAAAGATCATGCCACTAAAAATAGAAGTTCTATAACCCTATCCCATGAGTGAAGGCTGTATAGAACGTATATGGCATGAACAATAGCCCTTTAACATAACCTTTCTACCCGGTGTACGCTCGCACTGCTATCTCGGTACAAATGGTTCCTAGATACCAAAACCATGACTATCACAACCTCTTCTAAATCAACCAGTACTTCTATGTATCACTACCTAACAGAGAGTTATGAACCAGCATCAAGTCCTAGTGTCGAATATGACCCCTATACCTCTCTAATGAATGGATGGTCATGTAGAAACATTTCCTTCTCCTAATAATTCTATAATCTTGGCACTCGATTAGGTCCTGATTGCACTAATTTATCACTTTTACCCATATTCTACACTGGTGGTTGAAAACTACACTGTAATCACTAGTTTACAGGCTAGTTTTCATATCAAGGGAAGCCTCAATATTTTTATTCCTTCCACGGGATGTCAAACCACTAGGTTGAGAGACTATACTACTCTTCTCAATTACATTAGCTTCCCTCGGATTATGCTCTGTAATTAGCTATAGATTTATAATACAAGTAATAATTGTAAACCTAAACATTTTGACCTGAGATAAGATATAAATCTATAGAACTTCCTTGAAGTGTACCCCCTCAAGGACTCATTAGTAAGGTATGATGATGAAAAAGAAATCATCTATATAAGTCATTTTATGTACTCTGTAACAATCGTATCACCCTACTCTGGATTCATGAACTCAATGGACCTCTCTTTCCTTAGATTCTAGAAGTAAAAGTACTCATAGAAACAATTTTGGAAATAAACCATAACAAAATATGACACCCTTTTATCCTATTTCTATGCATCTCACCATCACTTTTCTTCTACTCGAATCAAATAAGTTGTGAGCTTCACTCTCCTATAAAGCGGTGTCTCCAGATTCTGGAATATTGCTACTGTAGTATCAATATTCACCTTAGCATCATGTGGACCTCCGTCACATGAAATTTTTGGGGGATGATTCTGCAGGAAAACACACATCAAATCGGCTATAGAAAATGAAGGATATAGTGTTCCCTGAATCTTATACATGAACTGGGACACCACATAATAGAACAACGCATGAGCACTTGTTCAAGATAAAACGTTTATTGCTTCATATATCATAATAGGAGGATCCACTGGTATCCCATGTCTGACCACCTATGGAGTGTATTCTTCTCTACCCTCGTGGGATATGACTAGAGGTCATCAGGGTGGAATGCCTCAGAAATTCCAAACACACACCTTAGAAAATAATTATATCAAATTTCATAGCTCAATGCATATGATAATTCAAAACTACCCAATTACCTATTGCTACGACACATCTTGATTATAAATCCAGTACTGGTAAATTAAAACATTCGTAAAAGTCACTAGAGACACTACCTACTTTCCACTCCAAATATGGGTCAACGTTAAGATCTATATTTCACTAAATCCAATTCCAATTTCATTTTATATTAATTTAAAACTTTATTTAATGGTTGAAAAAAATGGATCGCCAATTCTGATCTATAAGGGCACATACTTCTCATGGGCCAAAATATAGAATCCACCTAATCCACATCATAACTTGTTCTAGTATATGTGACCCACACATCATGAATTAAATTTCCAAAAATGGATTTTAATGGTGTATGATGTAGCTTAATTGGGAAAAAAGTTATTAGGTTGCGACATGCACTCTAAGTACCGACCATGTTTCTCAATTCCATGAAAAGATTATCTATCACAAAAAAAGATATATCAATTATGGAACTCATCAGAAAGTAATACAAACAAGAAATTTATTTCATATGGCATGGAATAATATAAGGAATATAAATTCTAGTATGTTCCTAAAATGATGCATGTGATGGAATACCCTCATATAATAATTCTGTAACTAAATAAAACCCATTATCATATTAATTATGACATTAAAATTCAATTTCATCACCCAATAGTGGGATAAAATCATCTCTAATAGTCAAAATCCCGAAATCTTAAAATTTTAATTCAGGTAATTTGGATTTTTCGTATCTGTGGGTGATCTATTCTCTAGAATAGATCATTACCAAAATAATATTCCTTTTTTATACCTTCCTATTTACACAAAAATTGTAAATAAATCTAGAAATGAATTCTATGATACCATATTGTAACATACTATACCCAAATTCCCCTAAACATTTTCTTGAGCCAAGTTGGTAACATGGCCTCCAACATATCTCCCTTTACACAAGAGGCTACTGACCAACATCAAGGGCCTTGGATGTGTTTGTGGAAAGACTACTCTCATATATCATAGTGTAACACATTTGTATAAATCATAAAAATATTATTGTAAGTAGTAAATCAATTAGATAATAGATAAACTTTAAGATGAAAAATATATACAACAAATTCTAAAAGTAATCTCATATACAATGATGATCATGACATGTCAACAAATAATCCAAAATATCTTTTCATGGTATCAGTGAAATACATGAATCAAAATAAAAAAAGACCAAAAATAGTTATCTCCCATTAACAACATGATCCTAAAATTTGTCTCATAATCCCATGCTTCTAAACATTGAACAATTTCATGCATTAAAATATGAGAACTTTGATCAGTCCCTACCTACATCCATAGAGCAAGTTTGTGTACGCGAAGGTATCCTCAACATGGTGTGAGATACAATCCCAGTAGGTCACCAATGATATCTTTTATAACATATCAAAGAAAGGAAATATAATATAATGTATAGTGAACGGTATATAATAGATATGATAGTAATACAAGTGAAATACCCATGGAAAAAGGGAAGTTGTAAAGTGATATTGTGAATCCAAAAAAGGCTCCCTACAAAAGAAGTATAACCATACTATAGAAAGGTAGTAGTAAATTAAAAAGAACCAAATTCCCCGGTCACTCCATATACACAATATCTCATATCACCCACAGCCACTTCGTATAACCAAAACTGTCATAAAACCCATGAATGATAAGTATAACCATGAAGGTCACATTTACCATGATCATGTCATAAAATCAGAAATTTCAGACCCCATAGGGTCAGATCCAAGGCATAGTGTACCAAGTAATCCTCAAAGAGTCTCATGAACATCTTAATGGAATCTTGGTTAGGCATTAATTGTGGTCCATGGAGAATATTAATAGACTATGACCATTGGGACCTAAGAAAACCATATCCAAGGGGTAGAATGCCTAAGGAATATCATGGAATTAAAATCTTAGGAGAATATAGGTCCATGGTAGTAATTGTCTCTATAATGACCTATGGTGTATCACACCCATGGATTCAATTGAAATCATTTGATATTCAATTTAATTACTATTTCATAACATCAGTTTACCCACTCATATAATATTTCACAATAATTCACATTTCCTGAGTTTACCAACTCATTTCAACAATTTATAGATAATCCATTCAAAAAATTCAATCAAAAAATATCATGTCAGCACATGGAAAGGTAGTAAAACCATATTTTGTTTAACTAATATGGTCCAATTCATTAATTAATTGAGTTCTTCTAACTATAAAATAACAAACATACCCCATGGGTTGTTTAGAAAGGAATAGGCAATGGAAAATCATAAGTAACACCCAATGGGTGTCCATGCTTGGGAAAAAACCTCCAAAATAATTCAAAGGAACTAAAGACAACCCCTAACATGTTACCACTACTCGAAATTAGACTTATGTCAAAATATTTGGCCAAACAATTGGTATAGGGACCATAAAATGGCATCATACCAACAGTTTGGATAAACTGTTGGTATAGGTACCCAATACCAATGATTATGAAAAAACTATCAGTATAATATAAATAAAATGACCCCATACCAATGGTTTTTACAAGACCATTATTATATGTCCCAAAATTCAAAATACATTTACAAAAGAATTGTAAAACCATTGGTATATGAATTTACCACCGGTTTTCCAAACCATTTGTATAAGTATTTTGATTTTTAAGTGATTATTTTATCAAATAACATTGAATACATTAAGAATTAATTTACTTATAAATATAAATATATATATTAATCATATTAAGTTTTTAAAATACATTGTATCTTTTTTGATAGGTTTTTTATTTATAAACCGGTGGTCTGATGTTCAAAACAAGACAATTATTATCTTAATTAACAATTGTTATTGTTTTCCACAGTTTTGGTATAGTTATTTTATATTACCTATACCAACTATTTAAAAATCATCTGTAAAGCTAGCATATACCAACCATTTCCCAAAACAATTGGTATAGGTCTATACTGATGTCATAAAATCCAATGGAAAACCAACTCATTGGTATAACCTATACCAATTGTTTTTATACCAATAGAAATGGTTCCAAACTGATGGTATATGATTATTTTCCAATAATGTCAATTTCATTTAATTCAATTACTTGGTTCATTTTTTGGCACCATAAAAACAATTCTGGTGGGTGGCACAATGTCAACAGGCTTATTAAATAAAAAACCATATGTGAAAATTGTTGAACACCTATTGTTGGTCCGTTGTAGGGTGCTTAGCTAATATCAACTATTTATTCTAATCAGATCAAGAGAAAAATGAAGAATAGATGTGGAACATTGAAAATGGTCATATTATGTTGTGTCTAAATAACTAAATTGATTCCAATAATGGAAAAAAAATTTAAAAAAATTGTGTACTCACCGACGTGAATCCAATGAGACCGACAATGCTTAATTCTGAGATCAGATGATGAAATGTGATTAAAATACATGATCTTTTGTCAAGATCTTCTCCCAATGCTCATTGTTTTCCATGTGATAAGAAGGAAAATTATTATTGGCTTTGAAAATATTTTTATGGGGGATTTTGTAATTTTACCCAAAAATATTTGGTCATAGGGTTTGTACACACTATTGGACAAACTATGGACCAATAATGCTCCCTCTGTTGGGATAAGCGGAACTAGCAGGGTTACTATGCACAGTTTGACTAACCATGTGAAAACCATATAATTAGGATCTACTAAAAATTTAAGGTTTTTTATAAGAGTTTACACCTCCATCAAAACGATTTTCTTAAAATGTGTGGGATATATCATCACATCATCCTCACTCACACTTTTTTTAGAAATCATGTGACCTTCCCCTCACGGTTTATAGTAATCATGTGGTTTGTTCTAATTTTCCAAAAAACATTTTGGTTTTTAGGCACCAAACAATCCTCGAACATCTCATATACCCCCATGACCTCATAGGGTATTCACATTTGTCCATAATTAAAAATTTATGCCCCAAAATAACATTTGTAACTCATATGAAAACTCATCATCTTACAATTTTTAATCAATATATCAAAACCTACTTTTGGAAGATTTTATGGTTTACTCCTAATAGTAAAATATTCTATTCCACAATTCCTTAAAAATACTTCAATACAATCCTTCTAGTATTTATAATCACATCCATTGAAGTGAGGTGGCATGAGAGGATGTACAAATTCATTTTTCAGACATTTCGTTGAAAAAAAATGATGTGTCCTTAGATTGTATGGTCTATGACCATGTTAGAATAATAAAACAATTGAATTAAATTAATAATACTACAAAAATACCATTAGGAGTGACGAAATTTATTAGTGCTTGCAAAAATCATTCATAAAGGGAACCTATATCTGCGCTAAAATAAAACTGATAATGGGTACCTTTTATTAGTGATAAAGGAGAACTGCTAAAAGGTACCCTTTATCAGTGCTTTTTAGCTGTGATAATGGGTAACCTTTATTAGAACTTTTTTATAGTGCTTCTAAAATGAAAACATTATCATAACTTTATTTTTAGTGCTGATGAAGAATACCCTTTATTAGTGTATTATTTTTAGCACTTTTAAAGGTCCCTATTAAATGAAAATTTTATTAATTAATTTTTGATAAAAAATGATTAAATTTAATATACATTTATATAAATAAAAAATATTTATAAAAAGTATATATTATGTATTTTGATATGTAAAATTAATGAAATGAAATAATTAATCAAATAAAAATTAAAATGAGTAAATTAATAAAAATACTAAATATTTTATTAACTAAATAAATATTGTTGAAAATAAATACATTTAATATTATTTTATATAGATTATAAATATTAATAATTAATATATATTAAATAAGGACATATAAAATGAATACATTAGAATAACTAAACAAAAAATTAATAAATTAATAAATTTTAATAATTAAACAAAACAATTAAACAAGAATAAATTTAAAATATAATAAAAAAATTATTAATGAAATGATTATTTATAAAAAAATAAGTTTAATATTTATATATTAATTATAAATAGTAATAAATATTATGTATAAAATGTAAATATAGGAAAGTTAATAAAATGTGAATTAAAAACATGCATATTATTGTGTTATTCATCTTATTGGTTTTTATTCAAAGTTATTCATTAATAAATTTATTATATAAATATCTTTATATATATTTATATATATATAATTTTTTAAAAACATATTTTAAATAATTATAAATATTTATTTTTATATTAAATATTATATTAAGTGAAAATGGTTTGGAAATAAAAAGTAATATTAATTTAAACCATTGACTATAATTTCATGTAGTAATGGACATAATTGAAATTTGATTGAATTTTCAATTTAATAAATATTAGGATAGTGTTACTTTTATTTCACAAATATATACAATATTATTTCTGTTTTATATACAATGAACATACACAAATATTTACATAGTGAAATCTTATATATAAACACACACACCTAATATTTATATAGTTTATTCAAATTTTATTATTCATTTTATAACTTCATTATAACATAATATATTTGATATATAATGTTTTTAATCGATAAATTTTATTTTTTTATTTTGCATATAATTATAGTTAGGTATTGTTTATTCATTGTTTATATTTTTTTATTTTTTATTTTTTTTAATTAATCGTTTTATATTATTATATATATTTAATAGATTTGGGTTTTCAATACGTATTCATATTTAATTTAATATATATCTATATTTTCTTGATAATTTATATTTAATTAAAAAAACTTATCAATTTTTTTATTATTTTTAAAGTGTAGTCATTTTTAATTATTAAATTTCACTAAATATTACGATGTATGTATTTATGATTATATATTCATTAATAATATTAAAAATATAATTGTAAATAAATATTTATAAATAAATATATTTATAAATGTATATGTATTGTATTAATAAATTTAAATATTTGTAATTATAAATTACTAAATATTAGTTCGTTGAAATTTATTTATATACTTTTAAATATATATATATATATATGAAATAATAATAAATTTAATGAAATAATGAATCTATTTACAATATTTATATTTATAAATCTATTTTATTTTATAATTCTTTTTATTTATTAAATATATTTTAATATAAATATAAATATATAATTATAAATATATAAATATTTTTTATTAAGAAGTATTTTTATATTTATAAATAAATAATTATATATCTTTATAATTAAAAAATTATAATAAATATATTCTAATAATGAATATATTTTTTATATGTATATTTATATATATTTATATTTATATATATTCATTAAATATATATTTATATAAAAATATTTCTAATTATAAAAAATTAATAAATATTTTTAAATATTGAATATATTTCCTATACTTATCTCTATATATTGTTCTTAAATATATATAATTATATAAATATATATAATTATATAAATATATATAAGGATAAAAATATATTTATAATTATATATATATATTCATAAATATATATACAATGATAGTGCTTTATTAGCGGTTCTTTAGCACTAATGATGTTATCTTTTATCAGTTCTTTTCCTGGGCTGATAAATCTTGATCATTAACATTGCGAAAAACCACTGATAAAGATATCTTTTATCAGCACTTTTTAACGTATCACTGGCAAAAATGTATCTTTTTCATATATTTTTGGAAGCTCTAATAAATGTATCCCATGTCTATTTAAAATAACCCTAACCATGACTGATTCAGTCGGGATTTTCAAGCTCTCAAAGAACTCTCCTACAGTTCGTGCTCCTCCTCTACGTACTCTCCAACAAATCAAGTCTAGAATCCATGCTATTTTATTTTCTCCACCTCATCTCTTGTTGACTTCCAGTTTGGGTTCTTTGTCTTATGTTATTATAGTTTTCTCAAACATGATGAACCCTGGTTCTCTTCTCCCATAACTCCAGTCATGATTTTTCTCTCTCATTCTTCTTCATTGGTGTCGTTCTAATCGAAACCCTCACTCATGGATCATTTCATTATTAATGCTATCACTACCCCCATCACCACCTTCATCATAAACTATCTATTTCTTTCTTCCTATGCCATTTCTTGTATAGTATTTTTCTCCATGGTTTTTAGTGATATTTCTGATTTTTTCACACATCCAAGGAATTTTTTATTTGATATTTTTTTGGATTATGTTTTTCTTGTATGATTATTTGATGAAAGGGTGTTATAAATCCTGTTGATTTTATTGTAAATGGGTGTCTAAGTTATATTTATTAGGTTCTATATTTTATTTAATGACTAATTAAAGAGTTTCAGGACTAATAATGTATGTTTAATATTCATGAATGATCATTTAACCAGTGTTATATTTGTGGAATTATTTTTGGATGAATGACTTGTAAATATTAAAATTCATTTTCAAGACATTTAATTTCTCTGTAAGTTAGTTATTTATCATTTTACAACATGTACGGTGTGTTTAATTAACCATATTCTTGTTTCTATGATTAATGAAGATTGGTTTCTTGCATTATGAATGGGTGTTTTGAAGTTATAATTGATTATGAAATTCGATTATAGAGTTTTGATAATATATTTTTAAATGGTAATCCTCAAAATATTTTTGATGGTGTTGATTGTTTAATCTCATTATATGTTAAGTTACTTTATAATTCTTTTTTAATTAAACAAGAATAATATATTAGTTTTTTAAAGTTATACTCCGCTTATTTTCCATTATACAATATATTATTTATATAAAATTCTTCTAGGAATTTTTCCACTTACCCCTCATTTAGAACTATAACTATTTAATTAAAAAAACATTATCACTTCCCTAATGTTACTTTCTACATCATCTCTACTCTTAGAGTAGAGAAATATATTTTATCATATAATTATATGATAAAGAGAAGAAAATTTAAATTTATTTTGTATATAATTATAAACAAATAATCAAATCATCTCCCAATTTTATCATATTCATAGTATATATCACTTTGTATTTACTTCATGAAGTGAAATTTTCATTTTCCAAACGATGCTTGAAATCGTATGCCTCTATTTAGATCTTTATCACTATTGATATCATTTTCACCACTATTTTATTATTCCTAATTGTATTATAAAATTTATATATATTTTTATATTTTGAAAATAATAATTACAATATTATAAAATGAAAATAATGAAAATTTGAGTTTTTTTTTGTTTTTAACTTTTTAAAATCAATTTTAAGATCTCATTTTTGGTGTAATTTTTTATGAATAGATTATAATTGAATTGGTATAAGGTGCAACTATTTTTTTAATATGTGGTCTTTATTTTATTTATGGAATATTATTAATTTCTATGATTGAATTTTAATTTATATAAGAAAATTTGAATTTATTTTTTGAGAAGAATATTATATTTATTAAGTGAAATAGATAATTTGTGATAATGAATTGTAGTTGGATTACAAAACTATGAACATGTGATGCATATGAGGAGAGGGTTTATTTTTTTATTTTTAAGAAAGAATGTTCCAAAAAAATGACATGATCTTATATAATTGGTTAATATTTTTACATATTATAGAGTAAGAATTTATAGAAATTAAATATCATTTTATTAACGATGGTTTTAATACATGTTACAGTGCTTGGATTTGGGATGGAAAAATTACGTATAATTAAATATCTATTAATGGTGAAGATTATCATGTTGATATGTTTGACCAAATTGATGATATTTTTTTTGATATTATATAGTGTAAATTAAGAAGACACCAATGATCGTTCACTTACATGGGGATTCTGGGAAACCATTGTATTTAGGTTTATGAAATTTACGGTTTTATTAAAAAATTTCTAAACAAAACCTCAGAAAATTTATTTGATACTATATTAATTTTGTTTATTAAGACATATCTCATTCCTTTGCACAAGCCATACTTTGACGTTTCATGGTAAGGACCCTAATATAATTGGAATATAGAAAAATGGTATGAATATTTTTATGTGGTTCCCACTTTGTTAGTTTCACCAAATGTGTCTGATCTGGAAACCGCATCTAGACCTATATTAGAATCCAATCTTGGTAGATCCCATTTTCTGGACCAAACATATGACATTAAAAAAAATTTATGGGTCATAAAATGATTTGGATCTAATATAATTTTTATTAATGAACATATATAAATGAACAAATGTAAATAATTAAATAAAACAAGACCAAAAATTAATTTCATATAATAAATATTTTTAAAACCAGAAAACATGCATAACATACTTTACACAACAAACAAGTTATAAATATATACATATATTATTGATCATTGGGTATCATATATTATAATATGATGAGTATTATAAAAATTATTGTTATGTTATGTAAGAAGGTGAGTTACTATAGACATTTTAGTGATTCTCATAGCGTTATAGTGTTGATGATGTGACATTTGTGTTGTTGTTTGTTCATGTTTACGATTTATAGAAGTTAGTATTAAGTAATTTATTATGAAACCCATTGTTTGATCTTTTCTATTGAAAGAAAGTATTTTAATACTTCCCATATTTCAAATTCACGTCCTAAGAATATTTTCTTTGTAATACCCATTTCATTATTTGGATGAAATACGTATATGTGATGATTATAAATGGGGATAGTTTTGGATACCAGGGATCCAATTTTGAATATGATGGTACCTTTATTGTGGTTATTTCCATAGGAAGATAAATAGTATTTTCTTCTCCCATTATTCTAATGTTTGCATCTTATTTGTGAAAATATTTGAATGTTAGGGATTAACTATGGTTTAAACTTATGGTATGATTAGTATAATTCACTCATAAGAAATGAAGTCGGTACATTTGATTGTCATGGTGTCCAAGTTAGTTTGTAATTACATGATGTAAATGTGTATTTAGAGTGTAACTAATTTTAACATATAATCCAATATATGCATTTTTATATATTTTTAGGTCCCTATTAGAATTTTAACTCTTGATATTACACCCTACACCTAAACATAAATGGGTATAAGGATATTATATTTGGAATAAAATTGATGTAAAAGGACTACTAACATATATTACACTTGGATCAACTCAGTAGGGATGATTTTATGTTCTCGTGGTAGTTTTAGGGACCTTTTAGTATTTTTACATTAAATTTAAAATTATAAATTTAGATGAGGTCACTTAAAATGTTTTAAGATGACAAATTACATCACCATCATCATAATATCATATACTATTATTATTTTACTTTTTTTTACTTGTGACTCATCCCTCATCTCTCTTATGTTGCTTTAACAGCTCTAAGAAATTGTCATTTAAAATGATTACAGGTTCCCAATAGGGGATATATACTACTCATATTTTTTTCAAGAATAATAGGTTCATGTAAAAATGATATATAGGATGAGTCTCAAGAAAAAAAATGAAATAAAAACTTTTGAGGAGATTAACTAGATGTGGATGATAGTATTTTATAACTTTCACATCTGGATAAATTTAAAGGATAACACCGGCTATAGTGTATTAATTATTTCCATAAATAAAATTAACCATTTAATTAAAAATGGATTTATGTTAATCATTTCAAAAAAGAGTATTTATATTTAATTAGAGGGTTCATCATGTTTACAATAGAGAATTCATATGAACATTCAAAAATCACCTTCCCATGGTTGTATTTTTTTGACGATATGTTAAAATATTGACTAATCATTTAGAAATTTTTTTTTGACATGAAGATTTTACCAAACCCAAGGAAAAATAGACTATAGATGCTGAAACTATATAATTATTATGGGATGAACAGTATATTGATGAAAAAAAACAAGAACAACCCAAAATCTAAGTGTTGAATAAAATTATTGATGAAATAAGTTAAGGTATAATATTTTAGGTTGCATGGAATCTATGTGTCCAACCTATTAACACAAATAATTCAATGTTTATTAGTTATGTTTTGGTCATAATAAAGATGGATGTTTCAATTGAGATTGATTCATGGGCCCCTATCCATATTATAACAACTAATAACCTTTGGGAAAATGTAAATGTAATGTTATGATATAATTTCTCTATTTTTCCTAAAAATTATTTTATGAAATGTAACGACTGGATTTTTTATGAGATATAGTATTTTTTAATTTCATTAATGTCTTTTGTTGTACACTACACCAAGATTAGATTGTTCTATATGCAGCACCATATTAGCTTGTGGTATATGTAACACAATTCTTGTCTTGTGTTACACAAAATTTCAGGTTCTTTGGTTATAATTCATTTCATGCAAGACCAAGTATAAGTGAACTAAATATTATAACTTAGTCATTATAATGGAGTGTATGAATAGAATTAACTTCCATCTAAACATCTCTTTAACTGAAAATATGTGACTTTATAAAATAAAAAATCACTCTTTATGGATTAAATATAGTGTTTATAATTTTTCTAATATGTTTTCTAGACATGAAATATGAACAAATAGAACTTTTTTAGACAAAGGAAGTATTTTTCAAAAAATGCAGTATTTCTCCCTTTTGAATGTGAACCTATTTTAAATTGCATTTTTGACACTATTATATATTATGTTTTGTAAAAAAATTAAATTTTGTAATGGGGATATCAAAATTTAATTTGGATGTATTTTAGATATTTTGCTTATAAGTATAAAATTATGTTGAATAGTAAAATTATACTACATTTTTATTGAACAAAAACTTTTTCATCAAAAATATGTTTGAAATTATCTTATATTATTGAATGGTTTTAAATTATAAATAGAATATATTTTTTTCATTCAAAATAATATATGAAATTGTTAATAATTTTATATTTAATTTAGATGTAACAACATTTTAATATTTTGTAATGTGTTAACATTAAAAAAACATGTTATCTCTCTATGAAAATGGGAATAATTTTAAATTGATTAAAGAAAAATATATTTTTTTTAATTTTTAAAAATTGATATCATACTTGGAATTAGTGGGCCTAAATTATTTTAATTTTTATTCTTATTTTAGGCATTATGATTAGTAACTTCGGTAATTATTTTTAATATGGTAAAAGGGTAAAACTGGTAATTAAGGGTAATAATACTATTATAAAATTTATCTAAAACCTATCATAATATAATTTTATGAATGTGTTTCTACCTAAATCATCCATGGGTCTAAAATGTTCCCTCTAGAAGCCACTCGGATGAGATTAGAGCATTTAATTTTTTTAAGAAAAAGTTATATATGTCAAACTCAAATTTTAGTAACTAAACCATTTAATATATAAAGTTATACAACAGATAAATTTGATTATATATACATAAATTTAATCTAAATTGTTTTTAATTACCATGGAGTATTATTTTTATATTTTAGAAAATATATAATTACCTTAAAGACTTATACTTAAATGGTGTACAAAATAATTAATTGATCATGAATCAATAAAACAATAATTATTAAAATTATAATAAACATAAAATGACCCAAAAACATTCCCAATTATTATTTGTCGAGTATATATCAACCATAGTCATACAAGGGTTGAGTTATTTACCATTTTATTCATATGGTATTCATTTTGACCCTTATATATTTTTATTTAAAGTGATGTTAAAGTTGTCATATTAATAATTTTATAAGTATAACACTTTAAATGATGAATTTAAAAGAATGTAAATTAGACTTAATGTATTATTATTTAATATAGTATATTTATATTCATAATTTTATTTTATTTTTAATTTTTACCGAACAAATAAATATATTTTTTAATTACACAAAACAGATGTTGTAAATATTTTATTAATGGAAATATCAAATTAACATTATGAAAAATGTTATAATAAATATAATTTTAGATAATTAATATATACAAGTATTTTTTATATGACCTAGAATCCATAGTAATATAATAAAATAATTGGATCTATGATAACACCTTATCTTTATATTTTTAAAAACCAATTAATTGAATAGTGTAAAAATTGACAATATTGTTCATTTTTTAAAACAATGTTATATTAAATAATTTAAAAATCATAGGAAAAATCCTCACAATATAAAATAAATAAAATATGGTATGATATGATCTTATTTACTTTTTATGTTCTAATTTGACAAAGAAAAAATAAATATTTCAACTATTTATTATTGAAATATTTGTTATCTTAATTAAAATTAATTAGAATAACTGAGTGTTAATTAAAATTTAATTGTATAAATTTATATAAAATATTATATTAAAATTCTTGGATGATGATATCAGAACCCAATATCATCCAATATTAAAAATTTGGACATTTTGGTAGTTTTTGTGTTGGGATGTATTTTATTATAAATTAATATTTTGATGTTTCCATACGTACCCACCACCTCAATTATAAAAGGGTACCTCCTCATACCCTACTTCATGACATGAATATGAGCCTTAAAGATCAACCACCCCTTAACATTTCAATTATTAACTTCTCTAGTTATATTATAGAAAATTTGGTATTCCTCAAAGACCAACTCTATATGTCTAAGAGGAGATTTAGAGGAAGCTTGTCGAAGATTAGGTAATCTCATCTACCAATTCATCCAAACATTATTATTTGTCTACTTCATCTTCATTATTTTTTAAATTATAAAGTAATGTAATAGGTATCCCTTCTATGATCATATGTTATTATTATTATAAAATAACCATAATCCACCTTCTATCCATCCTATGAAAAACAAAATCACCATGCGTGCGTACATATGACATATTGTCTCCACACCGTGGTGTAATATATTTTTCACCACCACCATACAAGGATTGGTATAATGGTAATAATAACAATAAATTAATATTGTAAAATTATTATTATTCTAAAATATTATATTCCATCCACCTCAATACCATCACCAATTATGGGGATGATATCGTCACTTATGCATACGTACAACCAATCGTCTCCACAATATGATGTGATTCATTCTATAAGATCATCATTAATCCACGATTATATACGTGAATGGAATGAATAAATATGATATATATTATACTAATATAATTTTCAAAATGATATAACTATAACCTAAAAATTGTAACGTGAACATATCCGACAAAACTTGCATAAGAACATAAAGTAGTTAATATCTGAATAACGAGTGACAATGAAATGTTACTAACAAACAGATGATAATATAATAATATATGATATCATTAAAATGAATATGATTCCATAATAATTCAGTGAAATTATTTAAATCATTATTTATGAGGTTCAGATATATAAAAACAATATCATACAAAAAGTAAGGGATTATTTTGTCTCACATTTATTTCTTTGGGACATATGCCTTATACACCACCAATTTCTTTTGTGTGGTGTTTATATTTTATATGATTTTTTGTTATAATTATTATGAAATTTATATATGAATAAAATTTTATTTATTTAATGATTCATATTATTTGAAAAATTATAAATTGGAAAGGGATAAATTTCCAATCTTAATATTATATGAGAATGATTTTAAATAATTATTTTTAGGGTATATTTATCATCAATGTCCATGTTTTATAAAAAGTATCATAAAATTTTTAATATTACCCTATGTATTTTTAAGGTAAATATTACCCATTTCTGACTTTTAATTCATTTTTTGGAAGATTTATTTATTTATTTTTCAATACAAGGTATTTTTTGAATCTTTTGGTAAAAAACTGAGATAAATTTTTTTTACTGATACGACTTCAATGGATTCTTACAATTTCATAACACCTTGTTTACATTAGGAACACTTTAAAATATTTCAAGTTTATTTCCAATTAAAGTATTTTAGTTTAAAACTTTGTTAAATTTTGAGAAAAGAAAACGTTTTTATAGAAAAAATGATATTTTACTCAAGAATTAATTTCATGTGTTTTATCAAAATTATTTTACATCTAGGCTGAAATTATTTAAATAGGGTTATGTTTCTGTAAATATTAATACTATTATTTTATTATGTTTATTATAGATTTATTTTTCTTAAATCCATTGATTTTATTTAAAGTATGATGGAATGATGTTTATAAAACCAATTTATGTTTTATGGGTTTTTTTATTATAAATTGTTTATATTTTTGTTGAATGTGTAAGAATAATTTAATTATGAAATGGGTGGGACCTATATCTCCTTCCAATGAATTGGGTAAAGATTTATATATCATTATATATAAAGGTATAAAATTTAATGTAAATAAAATTTAGTAATATAGGGCTGAAATGAAATTTATATTTGCTTTAGTAATACATGGTTGGAATGGGGACTGAACTCATTTCAGTAATGGAAATTGCATGTTGTGATGGTATTGTCAATGTTACTAGGCTAATATGAAAATTATTATCTATTAATATGTGTTTTCCAAAAAATTACATGTTTTATTCCAATTTTATTTTCTCATGGTTGATGATTGCATTATGATTTATGTCATACGAACTACCTTTATTTATTTCATGACATTGGATACTGATTTTCAAAATTCATGGTAATTTTTTTAAATTCATTTTCTTATGTTTAGTTTGATATCGACCATATTTACCCTTACTGATCATTTGATCTCACCATTTTTATGTTTTCTTTTCCATAAGATATGAATATAGGTAATAGGTGTAGTACTAAAGGGGAAGATATTTATGGGAGATTTTGATGTTCTTTCCACATGTTAGAAGAATGTATTCCAATATTCCAAAGAAACTAAACTAATTCAATCTCTAGGTATCTATTTGTGTAATTTATTAATTATTCTGGAAAATCTATTTAATGTCTTTTTACATCAATCTTGTATCGTTATAGTTTGTATCCAAAGAAAGGATTAGTTAACATCTGGAAACAAAGATATGTAAACACTAGAGAGATCCCTTCATATGTTTCTATATATATGTCAAGGGATGTCCCTAAGGATAAGTCTAACTTATGGTTACTATCCAAGAATTAATGTAATGTTCATGAATAATCGAGGACTAAACCTAACATATTAGATATTGAAATTAATCCCCCATGATTATGTTGTTTTCCTAGTATGAATTTTTCCTCTCACACTATTCTTCATGGGTTTTAGAAAGTAGGTAGAAAAAAAGAGGATTCTTGTAAATGTAGAATATGATGGTCAATGAAATGATATTACTCATGATCAATCAAATGAAATTGGATTTAGAAGGCCAAAATTCATAATTATTCCTAATAAAAAGTATCATAATATGATCAATAATCTCACCTTTGTCGAGTTTCTTGACTAGCCTAATAAGAGAAATATGGAGTTTCATGACGACTGGAAGAGATGGAAAATTTAATTTTCCTCTTTTAAATCATTTAGGAAGAGGCATCAAAGAGAGTGTTTCAAATAAACTAGAAGATTATTTCGGTGTGAAAAACAAGATCACAAAGCTAGTTATTAAAAAGGAAAAGGATCAGTTAACCCAATATACTATGATAATGGTATTTCTAAAACATAAATAATGGTTAATTGTTTTTAAATGTGGAATGTTAAATCATTATGAAAATCGATTCCCTATGATAAACTCTCATGAGGAGAATCAGCATGTTCGTATTGGTAGTATTTATGTTGCTGATGACAATGATTCTACAAATAATATATGAGATGAAAGAAGTGTCAATAAATAAGATGATGAAGCTCGTCAAAGGTGGAAGAATATAGTGGAATGATTTCTTATTTATCAAGAATAATGTTGTATAAAAAAATTTATGGTACAATGGAATAAAGAAACATTTAAGGATTGTTACACTATTTTGTTTCCTTAAGTATTTGAGAGTATACGTTGAATGGTATTTGTAATCATGAAAATTTATTCTGATATTTTTGTTAAAAACCTGATATGTGCATAATTATTGGTCAATGTGATAATGATATATTTGATAGTCTTTATTAACTCTTTACTTAAATAAGAAAAAGCGGTATCATGGTTTAAGTATATAGAATTTTTGGGAATTTTGGTAAGAGTTTATTTTCAACAACATGCATGTTTTTACTATGGTTGGATGGTAAATCAAGTTATTACCATATTTTAAGAGAATACATGATTAACTTATTCTCATGTTTGGAAATTGAAAACCAAGAATTTCCCCACGAGATATGGTAGATAAATTCTAAGCTGATTTATGTCACCTCTTTCTATAGTTATAGATTTTCATTTTTTGAAAGGATTTTAATGTTATACACATATGGATAGTTTAGATTATATTACAGTTGAATGTTTTCATATTAATGTATTGTCTCACTATAGGTGGACTTATGCATATTTGATAACTTGTTCTAACATTTTTTGAGTTAGATGGAATGGCCAATCATTCAATTTAGGGATCGCATGATCTACTAACACTTAAATAATGAAAAATTCAACTTCATTTCTTTGAATAAGATATGAAGTTGAAATTTTCCACGAAATGAAAAATGGTGAGACTATAATGAAATAATGTAATTATTTATTCCCATGAAAAAATCTTCAACTTTAGGAAAAGGATCTTGAATCCAAAAATTATATCCCAGTACCTTCTTATCTAATGAATCAGATGGTCCATTAAATCATTGTAGATTTATGACTTTATGATTATTAACATTCTTCTAACCCTTTTCTGTATCACTCTTCATCTAAACACGAGAGTTATATATTTTCTTCTATATCATTTTTTTGCATCCCACTTATGTTCTCCAATTTGGAAACCTATGTATCGTTTACTTTGGGTAACCGTTCTGTTTCTAAACATAATTTTTAAAGTGATGTTTTATTGTTCCTTTGTATAATGTGGGTTTTTATAAAAAAAAACATTCATGTATTAAACATTTTATAACCCCAATAAATTTCAATGGATAAATTTATTTTAAGGGGGATATAATGTAAAACCAATATATTTTATGAGATTGAGTCTTTTTAATTTCATTGATGTCTTGTGTTGTACCCTATAACAATATTAACATACCCTATATGAAACACCGTATTATCTTGAGATATACACAACACTATTCTTGACATTTGTTAAACACAATTTTGAGTTCTTTTGATAGAATTCATTTCACGTATGAATGGGTATAAGTGAACTAAATATTATAACCTAGTCATTATAATGGAGGTTATGAATAGTATAAAAGTCCTAAAAAAAGAAAACAAGTGAGCCTATAAAATAATAAAATATCTATATATAGATTCAATATAATGTTTAAAATTCATCTTCAATGTTTTCTAGAAATAATATATGAATAAATTCAATTCCTTTGGATAAAAGAAGTATTTTTAAAAAATACAGTATTTTTTCCTTTTGATGGAACACCCATTTTAAATCTAATTTTATTAAAATTTATATATTCTATTTTTGAAAAAAACTAATTCTTTTGAATTTTGATAGAAAAATTTACTTTGTATGGGTTTTTGATAGTTTTTTGATAATTTTTAAATTTTGATGAATAGTAAGATCATAATAAATTTTAATTGGAAACAAATTTTTCATCAAAATAATTTATGATATTAAATGATATTATTGAATTGATTGAAATTATATATAAAATAAATTTTTATCATTAAATATAATTTATGTCATTATATTTCATTTTACATTGAATTCACATGTATAAGCATTTCAATCATTTTTAATTTTTTAACTATTAAAATACCTTGTTCTCTCTTTTAAAAAATGGGAATATTTTTAAATAAATTAATAATACTTAGATTATTTTAATTATGAAAATTTTATTGCATATTTTGAATCATTAGTCCAAATTATGTAAATATGTTGATTTTATTTTTGGTCATTATGAATGGTAACTTTGATAATTATTATTAGTACAGTAAAAGGGTAAAATGATTAATTAAGGGTAAGAATACTATTACCAAATTACCCTAAAACTTGTCTTAAAATCATTGGATGGGGTTTTTAGGCCTAAATAATCCTTTAGTAGAAATGGTGTCTTTTGGAAGCTACTCGGGTGAGATTAGAACATTTAATTTATTTTATTTAAGGAAAACTTAAATATGACTCACTCAAATTTTAATAAATAATCAATTTTATATATAATTTTGTAAAGAGTGTAAATTAAATTATTAATTATTATTTTAAATCTAAAATATTTTTATTTATCATTTAAATTAATTTTTAATTTTTAAGAAATATATTATTACGTTAATGAATTATAATTTGATGGGGTACAAATTAATTAATTTATAAGAAATCAATAAAACAATTATTATTAAATTGATAATAACCATAAAAAGACTCAAACATTTCACAATTATTATTGGTGGAGTATATCTACACCACAATAATCCATTAGTAGAGTTATTGGCCATTATTATTAACATGGAATAGATTGTGACACACGTATATTTTTATTTAAAGTGATGTTAAAGTTGTCACAATAATAATTTAATATGTATAACATTTTTTATATGGAATTTTATAGAGTCTAAGTTAGTCTAAAAGTATTCTTATAAAATATAGGATATTTATATTCAACAGTTTGTTTTATTTTTAATTTTTACCCAACAAATATGTATATTGAATAATTACACAAAACTGATGTAGTAATTATAATATTAATTGAAATATCAATTTAATGCTATTAAAAAGACTAAAATTAATATAATTTGAGATAATTAATATATCCAATAATTTTTTAGATTGATTATAACCCATAGTTATATAATAAAATAATTGGTTTGATGATAACATCTAATCTTGATGTTTTTTTAAATCCATGAATGGAATAGTTTCCAAATTGACAATATTGTGATTTTATTTAGACAATGTATTATTAAATTATTTAAAAATCAAAAAACATATTAAAAAATATTTAGTAATTATAATATATTCTAAAATCCTATAATATACATATTTATGGTCTAATTTATATCAAATAAAAAAAATTAGAACCGTTTTAATATTGAAATATTTTTTATCTTAATAAAAAATAAATAAAATAACTAAGTGTTAATTAAAATGATAATGATGAAATTAAAATAAAAAATTTTCTAATTTTTTAATTATATAACAACCCTATATCATTTCATATTCAAAATTGGTTCATTTTTTAGATTTTTGATTGGCATTGTATTTGATTATAAATTAATGTTTTTGAGGTTTCTAAAAGTGCCCTTCACCTTAATTATAAAAGGGTACCTCCTCCCTCACTTATTCATATCAATTTTATCCTTCAATCTTGGTTATCCCTTGACCTATTACCTTATTAACTTCCCAAGAAACATTATAGAAGTTTTTTATTTTTCAAAGAGAATCTCTATTACACTAAGAGGAGATTTAGAGGAAACACGTCAAGAAGATGTAATCCCCTTTACCGGTTTATTCAGACTTCATTCTTATTCTAATTCCTCTTCATTAGTTGTTTCATTATAATTTAATAACATTAGAATAATTCATATAACGATATATAATTATAATTATGAAACAACAACATTCCATCTTATATCCATCTTATGAATAATGAAATCACTATGTGTGCATACGTACGACTTACCGTCTCCACACCTTGGTGTAATCAATTTTTTACCACCGCCTTACTTGGATGGGTATATTGATGGAAATAATAAATATTTGTTATTATTATAAATTTTTTATGATTATCAAATATTTTTCACCTTCCACATCAATACTGACTGAAAATTAACTTTTTTATTGTCCAAACACTTTTAAGAGGAAAGTGAGAAACCACAAAGTCCAGCATTACAACCAAAAATAAACCTAACAGAATAAAATCCAATGAAAAATACTGGGTATTTCACTCTACAGATACTACCTCATGTCGAAAAAAACTCCCCAATGCATTAACACTTATCTAACTATCATGCTCAATGATGGGTAGTCCCGGAACTGATGGCATATCCATACCCTCTTAGGCTTCCAAATCCAAATGGCATGCCTAGTTAACGGATTCATGCTCTAATCCTAATCAATAAAATATCCACGTAAAAAGACGTATGAATCCCACCAAACATCATTTAAAAACACACAATAATAACTATACAAAAATAATATTCAAACCGAACTAGATAACATCCCCTACCAAGCTACAACCTCCCCCAATTTTAACCAGTCATTGAAGAGAAATTTTTGATTTCCAGAATCCTTTTCCAAAAAAATTTTCCATGAGATAAATATTACCTGGATTCTAGGTGCCTCAATCACCTAATTTTAAAATGTAAAATAAATATGTTCCTAGGACTATATATAATCCTAAATTCTAATCTTCTTTTGTTGAAACCCTCGACCAGAATTATGTCATGTTTGTCCACCCAAGTATATTTCTCCTCATTAAGGGTCACCCTTAAAGACCTCCCCATCATTTTAGATGCCTCTTATTAATAAGAATTAAGAATCAAGAACTACTCTACCACTTATTCCATAGATCATAATATTAATTCATACAGTTTATCACCCTAGACCCCTGGTATCTGATGGCTCACATCCTTAGTGTCAAACTTTTTTGGTGATTACCTTCCAAGAAGATCGGGTCTCTAATAGATATGGTAAGCAGGAGTGATATTTCCTACCCTACCTCCCCCTATTAATCCTATTAATCTTTAATCATAAATATTTTACTACCTAATGGATGTTTGAATCTCTATTGAAATTATCCATGCATCCTTGGACTGCCTTTGATGAGTTAGTAAGATTCGGACTCAATCCTACCTCAATCATCACTACATTTTTGTTGCTCAAATGAATTGAGGTTTGGTACCTTGAATCAGAACCCCATTCCTTCCCATCACTGGTTTGATATTCCACCTCTATATTAGGTCCCTGAATCCCCTTCCTAAATGCACCACTACCTAACCCAAACACCTCTGCAAGACCATTCTCATCGTAGTACGCCATCTGCACCATAACATCTTTACTACCAATCCCCTTGTTTCCCACTCGAGCGGCACCTGCTGAACCAAACTATTCTACCTCACACTATAATTGAGGAGAATTTAAGAGGGTGTTATTTACAGGTATATCCTCACCCTACTAAAAATATTAGAAACAATCATATTTTCTTTGACACCCGGGCCTTCTTCACATGCGATTATGATCTGGATGTCTAGCCAGACCCTGCCTCAATTGCTTCATGAACCACAAGAATGATGAATATCATCTCCTCCATTGAAAAAATCCTATATAAATCCCCCCTTAACACCTTATATTCCAACATATTATACCTATACACCAAAATATATTCCTCATCATGTACCGTAGGCTCTTTTCTTCTACCATTTCCACTCCTGAAAGCAGCCTGGGACTCACAATGATAGAAGTCAAACGAGTGTCCCAATGACAATGAAATGTTACTAACAAATATATGATAATAAAATAATATATTATATCATAAATATTACTCTGATTCTATAATAATTCAATGAAATCATTTAAATCATTTTACAATTGTTTACGATACGAAAAAATGATATTAGATCTAAGGTAAGGGATTATTTGTTTCACATTTATTTATGTGGAACAAATTCCTTATACACCACCAATTTTATTTATGAGGTGTTTATATTTCCCATGAATATTTTTATTATAAATATAATGATATTTAAATATGAATACATTTTTCTTTATTTTAGGAGGAAAATGATCCGACTTATTATAAATTTTTAAGGGATACTTTTTCAATCTCATTATTATCTGAGATTGTATATACATAATAATTTACTGGGGTATATTTATCACTAATTTCCATGTTTTATAAAAAATATTTTCAAAAAATTATACAATGAACAGATGGGTATTTAATGAAATTTTATCCATTTTTGAATTTTACTACATGGTTTGGAAGAATAATTCTTTCAATTTCTATATGATGTATTTTTTGACTTCTCCGATAAAAGTACGAGAAGAATGTTTTTTTACTTATATGACATCAACAGATTCTTTCGATTTAGTACTGCCTTATTTATATATAGATTACATTACAAGATTTCAATTTTATTTTAAATTAAATTATTTTCTTTTAAAATTTATGTGGCATTTTGAGAAAATAAAATATTTTTGAAGGAGAAAGGGTATATTTCTCAAGAATTATTTTAAAGTGTTTTATAAAAATTATTTTCAATCTAAGATGACAATCTTTAAATATTATTATGTTTCTATCCATATTATTACTATTATTTGATTATTTTTATGATGAAATTATTTTTATGAAATCTATTTATTATATATAGATTGTGATGTATTTTTTTATGAAACCCATTTTTTTCTTAGGTTATGCTATGATGAATGATTTATATTTTTGTTGTTCATGTAATAATGATTTCATTATGATATGGGTGGTACAAATATATCCCAATAATTGATTGTGTAAAGATTTATATATCATTAGATATACAGTGCTAAAATGGCAAGTAAATTTGGTTTAGCAATAAATGGAAGAAAGTATAAGTATATCTAGTTGAGTAATATAGGGCTAGAATGAGGATTGAACTCAGTTCAGAATAGCCTTTGTTAGTTATGATGCTCTTAGAAATGATCCATGGAGAATATGGAAATTATTTTCTATGCTTATGTGTTTTGGAATAATTCCATTATTTATACCAATGTTATTTTATCATTATTTATGATTTCATTATTATTTATGCCTTATGAACTACCAAGATTTATTTCATGACACAATATTTAGATATTCAAAATTGATATTTTTTTTAAAAAATTCTTTAATTTATTTTTTGTTTTATATTCACAATTTATTTCTTTTTTAAGAATTTGATCACACCATTTTCTGTTTTATTCTCCCTATGATATAAAGAAAGTTTTTAGGTCGGAAAACTAAATGGGGTGACATTTATGAGAGATGTTAAAGATCTTCCACCATGTTAGAAGAATGTATTCCATGTTTCCAAAGTATCTAAACTAATACAGTCTTTGGGAATCTATTTTTGTAATGTATTATGTATTCTACAAATGAAATATAATGTCGATGTTTGTCAATATTGGGCCATCAGATGAAATGTGGACTTAATTTTCATTAATCCATTCATAGTTTATTTATTTCGGATTGTTTCAACAAGAATATTTTTATAATTGATACTAGAAAATCCCATAGATTCTTAAATACTCTTCTGAACAAGTTACATCTTGGGTATATATATGGAAATGGAATGATTTTCCCCCTAGATACAGATACCCACACTATAAATCAAGAAATATTTAATGATTTCATCAGTCATAATAATGATAAATCATTTCCAGTTCATTACAGTTGATATATATTATTTAATATTATTTATTTTATCTAATTTTATTCAAAAAAATTAATTTAGGAAACATAAAATGTGTGTTGAAAATAAATGACATGAATCAAAACAAATATACCCCTATCTAAAAGATTGGATGGGGTAAAAATTACTAAATAATAAATTGGTTTGTATTTTAAATCAAAAATAAATTTTTTATATTATATGAAACAACATATATTTCTTTTTATAGGTATTTTGATAAATCAAAATTTGAATACACTTCTATCCCACATCATCTCTTATGGAAGAAGGCTCACATTAATATAGAGAATAACCTAGTTAATGAAAACTAATAATCCATATGGGAAACATGTGTAGGTATGACATAATTGTAATTTGTTTTTATTTATAGTTTTATGTCATAAATATATATATATATATATATATATATATATATATATGTACATATTATATTATATGGTTAAGAAAAAATAATTAGTAGTGATCAAAGTGGAAAAAAACTACTTTCAATAGCATTAATGAAACACAAACCATATAGTTGTGTTACATGATTAGGTTTTGTAGTTTCTCCTTAGACATATTTCTAGAATTTTAAAACATATGAAGATTCATATAATTTGTTTAAATTATTATAGACACAAATTTACTCAGAACAAGGTATTATTTTTAGATCTGTTTTGAAAGACCAATGTGTGAGAAAGGATCAAAGTGAACCGGTGGTAAAATAAATATATGCACATGAACGAAATTCCCTATTATATTTTATGCTCGTTATTCCCCTAAACCACATACCATAACTATGGTAAAAAATTTTTTCTTTAAATGTTCTTTTAAATGTTAATCAAGTAACATCTAGTAACTTTTTATTCCTCAAAATCTATAGGGTGAATTTTTATGATATTTTTATCTATAAACACTCTGACATCGGATTGTTATGAGGGGTACAATGTATAATATATAAAAAGAAAATATACACAATGCAGACCTACAAAAAGAATACATGAGAGTGTGAATTGATAGATATTGTGATTTAATTTCTGATTCCCCATTTCCACTTGATGATTAAGATATTACAATGGTCAATGATGCAATTAAAAATTTCATTACATGGGAATATAAGTTTATAATGATACATGAGATATGTATTTAAAAAATTAGATCATATGAAAAACCTGTAAATTTTGATGGAAAATGGTCTAGGTATGATATTATATATGGATACAGAAATAAGGAAATGGAAGGTTGGATTAAGACAATCTATTGAATCGACAACTAAATCAAAAGATCTTCCAGGAGTACCCTATCCAAAACATTTATATAGAAACATTTATTATCATTAAAGTTCATGAATATTCGACATTTAAAGAAGCATATGTGTCTTAAATTATATATTAATAAGAAATATATGGATCTTTCAAGATATATGTATTTGTTCTCGAGAGTATAAATAGTATTATCAAACATGAATGACAGGGAGTCTAAGTTGTGAAAACATAAAGAAGGTACATTTTAATAAAACATCTATCCAACTAGTAGATTAATATGTTCATTAAATATGATAACTATTAATTTTTTCTAAAGATGTTTCTATTACTAATATATAATTGTAAAATCATTTGGAGTACAATTTGGATTCATTAATCCTTCTATTATTTCTATGGAAAAATATACTTTATCCAATATAGAAATTGAGAAGAAAAATAACGATATATACGATGTTTTTGAGAAAAAATACTAGATATTAGAGTCTTTTATATGCCTAAAATATAGAGTTAAAACTCTATAATAAAGTCGTACAAAATTTATTTTTATTTTTTTGCAATACTAACTTATTTTTTCATTTTTAGAAAAAATTGGATGCTTATTATAATTAATATAGTTTCCCAAAATATTTATTTTTTTGGATCCAATGCATGGATATCTAACATACCAACCACACATTATGTGTATTATGAGTTTTTAATACCTTGAAATCAAAGTTTTTTAGACAAATGTTGAATTAAATGTTTCAGTCTATGTTTTGGCATAAATTTTGTTTTGATAAGGATAACACTAAATATTGGCTAAATCATGGCATGAAATCGGTGACTAAAACAATAATGGATGTTAATTTATACAAATGGAAAAAATTAATGTATGTATAGGTCTATTTAACTATGTAAACATATTTCAAAACAATTGGTTTAATTTGTTTATTTTTTTTAATGTTTCTATAGTTTCTGAAGTAAGATAATGGCATGAATTATGGATATAATGATTTTAAATTTATGAGAGAGAACATTAACTATCAAGAAATCAGCATAGTCGAATAGGTAATTTCTATTGTTTTTTAAATTTTTATTAAAAAATTTTATAAAAAACATTCTATATTTTTTCATTTATAATATTATTTTTTTAATCATTAATACTCAAAGAAAGATTTAGTTTTTTTAGAGATGAGTGGGAAGTATGCATGTTATCATAATGTTTTACCACAAAAAAGTTTTTTAATTACCTTCTATGATTGTGATATTGTATAGGCCATGACACCTTATAAATATATTTGCGGTGTAATGAATTAGTTTAAGAATTCATATATATTATTTTTATATGGTTTTAAAGGATAATTATAATCATGGGAATATATTTTTTAGAAGCTTTTTCATGAAAATAATAAAATTCTTGGGAAATAGAGGATGTAGATGTAAAAATATAGGTAGAGGAAGAGGGGGAGGGGGAGGGGGAGGCGATGGATTAAGTGTAAGAGGAGGTCAAGGTAGATATAGTAGTGGAGGTGGTGGTTTTGGACGAGGTGTAGTTGATTCTGGACACCTAGGTAGAGGAGGAGGTAAAGGAGTAGACTGAGGTGAAGAAAGAGACATTTTTTTGGCTTGAATAAAATAAAATTGTTTGATAATGGATTATAATGGGGTTCATATAAATATTGTTTCTAAGAAAAAATGTTGAAAATTTTGAACAAAAATTTTCACTAAAGATAAGATTCATTATGAAAGTGTTTTAGGGGATTGAATACCATAAAATGAGCATGTAAAGGGCTTATCACCGCTAGGGTTTCTTCTCACTTCCAACTCCTAGAATCATCCTGAACCATATTTACTTCTCCATTACACAGTTGTTTGTGGCAGTGTCTCTTCATCAGTGGTGGTGTCGTGTGACTATGTGGCTCGGCCTCCTTGGAATCACACATTGTTTCCCACTTCTCTCACCCAACTCCACCTTCGATGGATAGGGTTCCATGAAAGTGCGATTTAGGACCAGAGGTTGGTATCTTTCAGTCTCAATTTTGGGGCATCTCTTCATTTTTGGATATGCACATCTGGAGGTTCAGTGTGGCCTCCGTGGGTGTTTTCGATGGAAGTGACGATATTTCGATCTTATTTGCGGTTTGGATTTTTCCTGGATTTCTGGTGATGCTTTTCTATTGTTCATCATCATTGCATTTTTTTGGATGGATTTTTTCTATTCATGCTCTTGGGATCATGATTCGTACTTCAATTCAGCGGTGGTGATTCGGTGGATGTTTGATCGAGTTGGGATCATTTATCTCCCTCATGGCACAAATGATGTCTTATATAGGATTCATTTTTGTAGTGATTCTTGATGCTCTGTGCGGTTGGTGTGCGTTGCTGGATGATGGACTATATTTGATGGAATTTAATGTGAGGAGTTTTGGTGTTTTTGTTTTATGGTGGAATATGCAGATTGATTTTGGATAATTTCTGGTTTGGGTTTGAATATGTTATTCGATTTTTTTTCATTTGTTCGAGTTCATTATAAATTTTGGTGCTTTTAAACCAATAAGCTACAGGAATATTATCTAGATTAGGGCTACATCATGAATATTTCACCCTTTCATGACATTTTGGATATGAAATATTTAACAGGTATGGCTCTTCCATCGGTACCAGGCTCAAGCAACTTAGCATGGGACAACTAGCTAAGAAGATCTGCGATGATGAAGGTTTGTCATCACAGTGTAGCAGTTGGGGAGGGGAAGATTTTGTTTTAATATAGGTTGTCCACTTTATGTTTTTAATTGTTTGTTATATTGTTTTTGGTTTATAACTTTTTCCACAAAAGTGTCCTAATAATAAATAAAGTTAATTTACAGTCAATTATGCAAGTGTTTCATCTTTCTTGTGTGAAAAATGATTTTGACCACTCATATGTGTGATTTTTTACATGATTTTTTTGGAAGTTACTTTAGAAACAAAACAACTAACTCGTATTTTTTAAATTGGATTATAATAGTGTACAATTTTTATTATAAAATTGTATATAAAAACAAATATTACTAAAGTGTTATTGTGTCGCCTCACCAAAAACAAACTAACAAATAGGAAAAAAATATTTTCATTTTTCACATGGATTCATTTCATTGGAAATAAATTTTCTTAATTGTGGAACAAATAGTCATTTAAGATACACACAACACCAATCAAATCATAAAAATCTATGTAATTATGCATAAATTTTTAAATAAATATATGTTTAATCAACCAACAATGCATGTAGGTGTGTGATAGAACTACTAGAGGACAACCAACACTGAGAGAACATGGTCATTGAGGAGGTCAAATGTTAAAGGAAACATGTCATCAAATGAAAATAAGCCTATATATGAAGAAATACCTAAAAATGAAAAACCTACATCAAATGAAATCATTAACCATTGAAAATCCAAATGAATACCCATTTTAAAAATATGATATCAGATTGATCTGAAATCTCTAAAAATGAAGAAATATGAAATTTTATCGTCTAAATCATGAATTTTATGAAATGAAATATATAGTGGTTTCACTTTGGTGGGTTGTGGAATTATTCAGGATATATGATTGTCAATTAGAACCATGATATAATATCTGAAATTCTTGTGAAATCCATACAAGTAACATTCATTATATGAAATGATCCTTGTTCGCCGGATTATTACTAAAAATATAATCATCATTCTCATTAAAAAATATATTTTAATAGAGATATACCCATTTTGATGAATAAATAATGATGATGTTGTGTTATTGTTTGTCACCACCATGAAAATTGGAAAGGATATACTAATCTATAGAACAATCCATGAATACATAATGGATTCACTAGATTTTAGTGTCATTTAGATACTTTAAAAGGTGAAATTTATTTTCTAATACTTTTAAAAACTAGTGAAGAATTTATAATGGAGTCAGTGTTCTTATGAAAATGCATAATGTGTTACACTGATGTTTTTACCATCATAAAAGGTTAGTGGTTTATCTTGGATTTCTTATTCTCTAAGATGGTGACATTGAAATATATATTTTATTATATTCTAAAAAAACCAATATATAAATATTTATTTTAAGTAAATCAATGATCAGTAACACTTATACACTACCGGTTAATGTTTTCTATGAATAAATGACTCCCTCAACATGGATGATTCACTCCTATACTATGATCTTGAACTCAATAAAGATAATTAACTAATAATGATGAATTTTTATTTGAATTATTTAATTCTTTAAAAATTTAGGGTTATCAATATTCTATATTATTATATGTCTCAAAGTGTTCAATTCATAGTATCATAAAAATACATAGTGGAATCAACCATAACTCAAAGTAATGCACAATTTACCTCGTTTGAGTAAAATTGTGTGGCTTCGGTTTGAAATTGATATTTTATTAATGTATTATTTCATAATTATATTTAATTCATTATATTATAGTATCACTGAAATAATAATTGTTTTATAGTACAAGTGTATTAATTTTTTCATGTTTTAGTGGTTTGATTGAAATTTCATGTTCTTGTGAGATATTGGACTTCAAGGCTACAAATGTTTGACAATAACAAAGAAATTGGTTATGAATTTATATTACCCTCATGAAATGGTAAATTACTATTACTTATTTAGTTCATTTTTAACCGTTTTATCTAATATTTTTAAATTAATTTCCTTATCTTTTTTATTGAATAATTTTTTTATTTCCAAAAATCATTTGAGAAGGCATATATTTTCATCAATTTTTTACAACAAGATAGAAAAGTGATTATGTGTTTCATTTGGAAGAGGAATTTTAGGTAGCATGGGGGTTCTTCTTCGATCTAAATGAAACTTTTCTTTTTTTATGTATTATTAAAGATGATTGAAATAAAAATACACATCCCAAACATAATTAGATACACCTCAATCTAACACATAGTGTGACGGTATGATTAAAACTGTATGTTTTTAGTTTATAATTAAAATTTTCATTCAAAACACACATCACATACCTTAAACTGAGAAAACACATTTATATTATTTTTGTACTTTAGGAAAACAACCAATAAGTAATTTTTGATGTGTAGGAATCATTCACACCTCAATTTGATAAAATATATCCACTACTTAACTCAAACAATATGTTATTAGTTTAAAATTGACATATTTGTTCAAAATGAATCAGTCACTCAAAACTGAGAAAGTCCACTTTGATTTTTATGATAATTTATAATTAATATTCACATATTATTTTTTATGTGACAGAATTGGTATCATGTGAAACTGATACATGATGTGATGAGTATCTAAAAATTCACATTCCTAGTTCAAAATTAATTTTTCTTAAAAACCAAAATTGAATTACTCAAACCTAATAGAATTCATTCGGTTTTATTTATAATTTAGAAAAATTATTCACAATTAATTTGGGGTGTGTAATAATTTTCTACACAATAATCAAATTCAGGATGTGATTAGTATGACACTAAGTGCATATTTTTATTTAAAATTGGAAATAATTTTAATAAATAATGAAAATGACATACTAAATACCATGAAAACACATTCATATTAGTTTGATATTTTATGAAAATAATATATATTTCATCTTCTAAATGTAGTAATCAGTTGCACCACAATCTGATACATTATGTTCCCCTTATGACTCAAAGTTTCTGGTATCTATTTAAAATTGATATTTTAGTTCAAAATCATTCACAAAAAAAACATATAAAACACACTTAGATATTCATGGTAATTCAGTAAAATGATTCATAATTCATTTGTGACATGTAGGAATAAATCTCACAACAAACTGTCACATGATGTGATCATTATGATTGAATGTATATATATCTATTTTAAAATGAAATTTAGTAAAAACACCATGGATGAACTCAAAATCGAAAAAAATACTCTGTATTGTCTTGATACATTAGAAAAAAAATTTCTATATCATATTGGATGTGTAGAAATCAATCTCTCCTTTATCAGATTCATAGTGTAATCGGTATGACTCCATGTGTGAATTTTTATTTAAAATTGAATTAATATTAGTAAAAAGACAACTAACATACCAAAAATAATGAAAATGAATTATGATTTCTTAGATACATTAAAAAATGATTAGAAATTAATTTTTTAAATTTATGAATCAGTCTCAGCTCAATTTGATACATTATCTTCCAAGAATGAGTAATTGTTTCCTATGTCGGTTTAGAGTTGACATTTTTGTTAAAAAAGTGTCACTCACTAACAAACATTAAATTAACTTAAATTTTCTTGAAAATTTATAAAAATAGTTAATAATTTATTTTTTATGTGTAGAAAAAATTATCACTTCAATCCAACACGCGATATGACCGATATGACTCAAATTGCATGATTATAGTTTAAAATGAAATTTTTTTCAAAACAAATGTTATGTAATCAAAACACATAAAATGCTTTCTAATTGTTTCAATACATTATGAAAACAATTAATATGTCATTTGAGATGTGTATAATTCAATTTCACCTCATCAAAATGCATAGTGTGACAGGTATAATTCATAGTGTGTATGTTTATTTAGAATTAAAATTTATTTTAGTAAAAAGAAAAACTTACATACTCAAAATGGAGAAAAGATAATAATATTATTTTAATGACTTTGGGAAATGATATATAGGTCATTTTTAACATGTAGGAACTAGTATCATGTCAATCTAGTAAACAGTTTTTCCAGAATGACTCAATGTGTCCATTGTTAGTATAAAATGACATTTAGTTAAAAAAGTGTGACTCACTAAAAATAGAGGAAACACAATCGAAATGTTTTTATAATTTAAGAAAATGATTTTGAATCCATTTTTTAAGTGTATAAATTAGACTCATATCAATCTGACACATGATGTGACTGGTATGAGTCAAAGTGCATGCTTCCAGTTTAAAATAAAACTTTAGTAAAAAAACACAAGTGACACCCTCAAAATCAATCAAAGATTCATATTTTTTTATACATTTGTGAAATTATTTCAATGTCATTTGAGACATACAAGAATATTATTCACTACAATATGATGCACTATGTGACTTGTATGACTCTAACTGAATCTTTTTTGTTTAAATTGAAATTAATTTTTGTAAAAAAGAGAGCTATCATACTCTAAACCAATAAAACGAATTTTTATTTTTTTGATACATTAGGTGAATGATTAATATGACATTTTCTTATGTTTAGAACTTCGTTTCAAGTCAATCTGATACATAGTGTTCCCTACACGAATCAAAGAAATCATTATTAGCTAAAAATTTACATTTTCTTTCGAAACGTGTAACTCACTAGAATATAAGAAACCTCTATTATATTATCATAGTAATTTAGGAAAATTATTCAGAATCCAATTTTTATGTGTAACTGTTAGTCTTACATCAATCTGATGCAGGATGTGACCACTACGTCTCAATGTTTGTGATTCTAGATTAAAATGATATTTTAGTAGAAAACACAGGTGATGTACTCAAAATGGAGAAAATGTGTTATGATTATTTCAATACTTTAGTTTAATGATCAGTAAGTCATTTTGTACATATTTGAATTATCCTCACATTATTTTGATATGTGGTTTGAAAAGTATGACTCTGGGTTCATCTTTTGAATATATAAGTTCCATTTTAGTTTAAAGATGCTTTACATCACCAAAACTGATAAAAATATCCAATATTGTTTTCTCATAATTTTATTTTTTATTACATAATTAATTTTACTATCATATTTATCTTATGATTATTTATTTAATTTTCACAAAGATATTTCCTAAATACATAAAAGAAATAGTGTGATATAAAATAATCAACCACAAGTCAATCAGATACACAGTGTTCGTGGTATGATTCAATGTTTATTTTAAAATTAAAACATTATATATAATTTCTTTTATAATATTACATAAGAATAGTTTACTTCTAAAGGTGAATTTATTTTATTGAGAAATTGTGGTTTTTTCTTTTATATAGATTAATTATTTTTTTATATAACCTAATATATTTTTCATTTAATTTTGTTTTGAGTTTTATTTCAATTAACATATGCATTTTTACCTGATTTTTCTAATTATTTGAGATTTATTATACTGTTATAGAAAAAAACTGTGTTTATGGTGGTGAAGTGAATGTTATACCACACTGCATTATTCCCCTTTATCGGAATTATAGTATACGCTAAAAAAGTAATCCTTTATTAGAGTAATTTCTATTTTTTTTGAAATGTATTGTAATACAATTTTATTCAACTTTTTCATTTCATGATTGGTTCAATATTAAAATGACGATTCGGGAGGAATTTTCATGAGTTTGGTTACTTTTAAGTAATGATATTAGGATTGAGTAAATGGTCTAGGAGTTTTACAGGTGGCTCGATGGGTTTTGGGAGCACCAGACCTAGAAACACAATTTTAAAAAGGAAAGTCAGAGGTGTTCACATTGGTTGTGCATCGTTAGTCAAACTGTGGAGATCAGCCAGGAAACATACTCCAGGTATCTGGTAGTAGGTGTATTGTTTGTGCATGGTATGTCACACCATGCGAGTTAAACTGTGCGACTTCTTCATTTTTGAGTGCCGGGTTAAATAAATTTTATTAAATTAATTTTTGAAGGTAATTTAATAAAATGAGGTATTATGGGATTCATTAATTAAAAAAATTGAGGTAATTTAATTATATGACGTTGATATAGATAAATTATTTAATTAAATTGAGATAAAAATAAATAAATTATTTTCTAATGATGATGAGTTGAAGTCTTTATTTAACTAAATTAATATGAGAGGAATTTAATTAAATGTCATGTAAATGAAAATTTGGGGGTCATCAAAGAAGGGAAATATTAAATGGTAATATTATATAATGATTAAATGAGTAATTTTGTTTTTATTTAATTACATTCATGGTTAATAGTAATTTAACTAATATATAAAAAATAGAGATTTTATTTAATAAATTTTATGGTTATGATAATATAATTAGTCATTATGAAATGGGGGTTATTATTCAATAAAAAATAGATGTTATGATAATTAAATTATATAATTATTTTGAGTTGGAGTTTGTTATTTATATTAATTGTGTTCATATATTTTAATTAAAGAACATGAATTGGAAAAATTATTTAACTAAATTTAGTAGAAATAAATTCAATTAGACGATTATTAGTGAGGTGTTGAGGATTTTTTGATTATATTAATATAATTGAATTAAATAATAATGATTTGGGAAATTTAATTAATTAAATTTGTTTGAAAAAATTTTAATTAATTGATGTGTCAAATGGGGTGTCTAGGGGTTTTCTAAAAGGTGCGTAAATTAATTGATAATAATAATAATAATAAATGGGGATTATAATTATTATTACATTAATCCATATTTTAATTTGGGGTTATTTGATGGTGAAAAAAATAGGTTTTGGTGAACAAAAAGAGGCATGACCCCCTCCCCTTTACTCTCCCATTGTGAGGCGCACCACCACCCCTCCTCCAGCTCCACTTCGTGCATTCAGTTCCTTTTGGTTCCTTCATAAATGTTGTCAGTCTCGGCGAGGTAAGTCTTTATCCATGTGTTTCATTCTTCACACCGGCAATTTAGGCTCTCCATTTCATGGTCTCCATTAGGTTAAAACCCTAAGGTTTGGGATTAATTTGGTTTCAACTTTTCATCCAAATTTAGGTGGTGCATAAGATGTCTCAAGACCCGTTAGTATATATTCCAAAAACTGCATCCAAATGGGAACTGATTCCGCTTAATTAGGTCCACCACCATCTTATTCAGGTAAGGAAGTATAACCAATAATTGGTTTCTCACAACATGAATAAGGTGCTTGTGGTGTAATTAGGTTGCAGTTGATTAATTTTTGTTTTCCTTAGTCCCTAAAGAACTAATTTTGAGTGTTGGTGGTCTTTTTTGTTAGTTTTGGGATCAATTCCAAGTATGTGTGCGCATTAATGTGAAAATTCGTATACACGAGTTAGTTTTGGATTGAGTTTGGAAGTTTTGGATCAGCCAAATTTGATGAGGTAGGGTTCTAAACTTTTTCTAATTAACAAAAAAAATGTCATTTGATTTATTTCTTTTGAAAAATTTGAGAAAAATATTAAATTAAATTGTTTATTAGGGGAATGAGATGATTCATTATGAATTAATTTTATGCATTGAGTACTTAAAATAGATAATTAATCTAGAGATTAATTATGAGTAATTAATTTGGTAAAATTGAGATAATTAATTATGAATTAATTATATTCTATGAGATGATAATTAATCAAGGGATTAATTATGGGTAATTAATTTCATTATGTTGAGATAATTAATTACTAATTAATTATTTATTGTGAGATGATAATTAATCGAGGAATTAATTATGAGGTATTAATTTGGTAAAGATAAAATATGTAATTATAAATTATTTGTGTGCTTTTAAAAGATAATTAATCTAGGGTTAATTATAATATATTAATTTGGTTGTTTTGAGATAATTAATTATAAATAAATTATTTTCTCTTAGTTGATAATTAATCCAGAAATTAATTATTAGATATTAATTTGGATAAAATGAACTAATTAATTATGAATTAATTATGTGCTCTGAGATGATAATAAATCAAGAGATTAATTATTAGATTCTAATTTTTTTATGTTGAAATAATTAATTATGAATGAATTATGTGATTCGAAATAGTAATTAATCAGGGGATTAATTATGATATATAAATATTGTAAATTTTAAATAATTAATTTTGAATTAATTATGTGCTTTGAAATGATAATTAATTAAGGAATTAATAATGAGATATTAATTATGAGATATTAATTGGGTTACATTGAAACAATTAATTATGAATTTATTATCTGGTCTAAGATTATAATGAACCAGGTGATTAATTATGATATATTAATTTGGCGAAGTTGAGATAATTAATTATGAATTAATTATGTTCTTCGAGATGATAATTAATTGGGGGATTAATTCTGAGATATTAGACTGGTTAAGTTGAGAAAATTAATTGTGAACTAGTTTTGTGTTATGATATTATAATATAGAAAATTAATTGGGGTGTGTATTATGAGATATCATTTTGGGATAAGTTGAGATAATTAATTTGTAAATTAATTATGTGTTTTTGAAATGGTTTCATTAGAGATAATTAATTTTTGAATTTATTATGTGATATTGGGATGGTTTCCCTGAGATAATTATTTTGAGAATAATTTAGGTAATATTGAGATGGTTTCTTATTGATTATTTAATTCTAAAATTAACAAGAGAAATTGATGAGATTATTGAATGGTTGAATTAATTAATGTTAAATTAATTGTATTTTAATTGTTGAGTTAACTAATGGTATTGTGGTGTTTAACTATTTCGTGAGTTTGCAGTGAATGTGATGTTTTTAATTAGTTATTGAATTAATTAAAGGACCTAATTAATTTATTTATTAATAACTTAATAGACTTTATATAGGGGTGCTATACATGACATTCTACACCCATGACATATATATTTGTATGATTGAAAAAGGGGTTGTGAGATGGGGAATGATTCTCCAAATACTCACGTCCTAGTAAGCATGGCATTTTATACCCATCATGTATTCAAATTTTCTTTTATTGGATAGTGAAAGTCACTCTAAATATCAATGGGTTTTCAGATAAGGACTCGTGATCTAAATACTCATCAGGGTGATAGACATGATGTTCTACACCCATTAATTGACATTGGACAGTGGGTCCAATTGGTCATACATGATTAGAATTAAATGGTTTATAAAAGCCGATGTGATGTAATGGTTTGGGAATTGAATATAGAAAATGGTTCAGACTCCAGCATGTCTGAGATAGGTATTCAGATACGGATGTCCATGCGAACCCGTTGTTTTTTGTGGATAAATTAATAATATCAAAAAATGTGTTAAACATCTTATTTATTCGTTCTATATATACAGTTCATGGTCAGATTCATGTTTCCGAATATGATCTAAAGAATTAATCTTCATCAAGATTCCCTTAAGTTCATATCTAGTTTTTATTTTACTTATTCAATTATTTTATTTCTTCTTTATTCCTTCACACTATTTAATTATATTGAATTTTCTAGATTGAGTGAGAAATAAGTGGTCCCAGGCCACTGAGATTTATATATCACACCCTGCACTGACCTCTATTGCACTGAGTACCCCAGTATTCTCTACTTTTTTACAGGACCATTGATCTTTCTTGTTGTTGTTTTCATGTACTTGGCAGTTTTTAGTAAATGACTGAGAAGAGGATTGAGATTCTCATAGAGATCGCCCTTGGGGATTTGATCCTTTTCTTTATTTTTTTTACTGAGATGCAAGGCATGATATTATGTTTACTGATTTCAAATATGTATTAACATGACATACTTGAATTGCATAAAATTTAATTGGCCACTTCATTTATTCAGTTGACTTTTAATTTATATCTTCTTTAACTATTTTTTGATTTTATAATCTGTTTCTTCTGTGCATTATGATTATGAGGGTATAGCCACTCTACTAACTATCAATTGACCCTCACTATTAGTCAACAGTATTGGGCATACGAGAAGATTCAACTAATGCTAGGTGCAGACAGATTCGTCAACCTATTCGAGGGTAAGTTGAGCCTGGATGTTACAAAGGGGAAAAAGAGGTTCTGGTTTTCATTATTTTTCTTATACCCATCTGTTTTGGGATGGTAGAGATGATACATAGAATGTTTTGATTCTTGGTTAATAGACATTCCTGGGACTGATCTTTCATCATATGTTAAATAACGATATGGTTAGTGTTGGGAATTGATGTTTATATTCTTTTCTATTACAGTTTATATGATTTCACCTTGTGTGACTGTTGAACTTTCTTTTTCTTATTGATTTTCATAATTTTGGAAACATTCGTTAGATTGATATGGTAAGGAAGTTTTATTACATGAATCATCTTAGGCATATAGATTTTAACATTCCATACATATGACATTCTATATAGTTTCATTAGTAGGATGTCTGCTAATTTTGGTTGGGTGCCTTGGGTGTAGTGGCATGTTTTGATCTACTTTAGCATGACTCCTAATATAGAATGTTTCAATAATAGATTCAACATGCTTGAGTGTCTATATACAATGCTTCATATGTGATTAACATGATTTGATATTATTCTATGCTTTTATGTTATACCATAATTCTGTGTTACTTCTTGTGATAACAAGAAAGAGATGTTTTGATGTGTAAATGGTTGCATTGATGAAAATTGTTTGGTTACCTTTTTGAGGGGATGTAGTTTCTATTGTAAGGTGTTTGGGTTCCTTATATCTATAAAAATGGTAACTCGTTTATTCCAATGGTTGAAAAAGGATTCCAAAGTTAAATTGATAAATGAACATTTATTGTGATGAATGGGTTCCAAATTCTTGTTGTAATGTGTATGGGTTCTTTATCGATTGGTAGATGGCCACCCATGAATTTGAGCCTTGTATAACCATCGTGAGTCCATAAATAGATATAAATGTAAAAATTTTAGTTTTAATTGAATGAAATGTTGTGGGTTTCTCTTTAAAGAACACGTGGTAGAATAAATGGGGCCCTCAGAGGTCGCCTCTATTTTAAAATGAAATTTAGATGCCAAATTGACTGTTTAAAATGAAAATTTATTGCATGTTAAATGTTTAAAGAGGGAGTTTCCTTTTTTTATTCTATGATCTATTTGATGTTGGTGCTTTTTAAGTGTCTTCTCCCAAAGTAGTACATATGGGTTTTGAAAAACGACACACATTATTTGAGGGGTGGTCCTTGTATCTTAACTCTTGGTTTAGGAATAATCATTGAAGAATGGTTGGATTATCTAGTTATAAATTTCTTGATCATGGTCATCTATTAAATACATTCTTGGGTTAACTCTATAATATAGTTTTTGTGGAGTTATGAAATGATTATCCTAATACTCAACATGGATTTTTTGGTCTCTAGTGTTTTAAAACTCTAGTTGGTTTAACATTTCATATTTCAGGTGCGATGTTGATGTCATGATCATGGTTCATGGATCATCACATGGGCATTTAAGGTGTTCCTGAAATAGAATTCTTAAGATTAGCTAGACTTATCTTTCCATGACATGGACCTTCATAAGGTGGTAGTGTCACATCGACTAAGTAAATGTGTCAGTGCTTTCTTAGCAGCATGACATGATATGTTTGGGGGTGTGCACTAAATTTTGGAAACTTCATTAGTTTTTTGATCAGTTTAAATCATAATATTTGAATCAACATAGATTCCTTGGTGAAATTGGAATTTAGTTTTGGTTGATGATGCATCAGCAGGTGAAGCCAAGATTTTCGTAAAGAGTTGAGAAGTGATAGATCAATTAACCTTGTTGGTGACCCAGGTTTATCTTAGTGTTCTTTTATGATTGAGATGATCACGTACCCTATCTTAAAATCATCCTAGAAACATTGAGATAGCATCAGTTTTATGTTGTGTTAATGTTTTAAAATATGTTGGTCTTGATTAGTGTTTGTTATCTAGGTTGTATGGGAGATTTGTGGTTCTTTGGGTTATATTTTTATTCATGTTGGGTCATGATAGTTTTAAAGTATCCTTGTGATGGAATGAATTGGAGAGGCCACCGAAAGTCAAGTAATGACTTTGGATTACTTGTGGTTGGTGTTTAAATCATATTTAAGTCATACCTACGGTTTAATGAATGGTATGAGTTTCAGGTTTCAAAGATGTCTTTCAAGAAAAGACTTATGGATTAGGGTTTTAAAATGGTTAAAGGTGTGTTTGGAATTTATTAATTCAAAGTGATCATTGATATAACACTTCTTGTCCTTGGTGGGTTGGCTGTAGTTGTAGTAGCTCATGATGGCTTCTCGGGGATGGGATGTTTTTATGGTTGGTAGATTGTAAAGTCTAGTGTTTTTTAACTAGGTTAAAATAAGGTTTCATTAACATTTTCTTAATGATCAGGTTGGTTTTAAAACCATGCATTTGGAGGAATTTCTATGAGTTGAGTTTGTTTTATGTTTTTATGTTGGGTTTGAGTAAAGGATCGAGGAGTTTCCCAAGTGGCTCGATGGGTTTCTGGATCACCAGACCCAAAAAATCAGTTTTTAGAAGGAGAAGAAGATACATTCACACTGGCTACAAATTTTTATTCAATCCATGCTGATCAACCATGTAGGATACACTATGTATCTGATAGCGGGAGCATGGTCTGTGCAGGGTTTATCATATCATGAATGTTAAACTATGCGACTTACCCAGTTTAGAGTTTTAGGATTAATTAATTTAATTAAATTTACATTTAAAATGAATTTAATTAAATTATATGTTGCTGGTTTTGATTAATTAAATTAATGTTGAGAGAATTTAAATAAATGATTTTGAGATGGAGAAGTTATTTAATAAAATTTAGATGAAAAGAATGAAGTTTATTTTAAATGATGTTGAGTTTGAGTCATTATTTAATTAAATTTATATTAGCATAATTAAATTAAATGACATGTAAAGAGGAGTTTAGAGTTATCATAGATGGTTAATATTAAATGATGTGTAAATAAGAAATTGTGGTTTTATTAAATATAATTCAAGTTAAAGAGGAATTTAATTAATTTCTATAAAATGTTGATTTTATTTTATTAATTTCGAGGTTAAAAAAATTTAATTATACATTGAAAACAAGGGGTTATTATTTTATAAAAAACTGAGTATAATAGAATTTAATTAAATAATGATGATGAATTGGAGTTTTTAATTTAATTATATTTGGTTTAGAGAATTTAATCAAACAACATGAAGTACATAAATTATTTAATTAAATTTAGTCAGAATGAATATTATTAAATGATGATTAATGACGTGTTGGGTTTTTTTAAAATTATTTTGAGAGAATTAAATTAAATAATAATGGGTTGGAAAATTTATATAACTTTTTTTAAAGGAATTTAATTAAATGATGTGTTATATGGGGTGTTTGAGTTTTTTTTCTATGATGTGTGTAAAATAATTAATAAAAATGGTAACATTGGGAATATTATTATTATTTTTATTTTTACTATCATGATAATACTTATTTTAATTTGGGGATATTTGAGGGAGGAAATAAAGAGGTTGAGGCACATAATAGGAGGTGTGACCCCACCCCTCGGCTCTCCCATGGTGAGGCACACCACCATCCCTCCTCTAGATCTTCTTCGCATGAATTTTTCCTTACGGTTCCTTCATGAAAGTTATCCATCTCAAAGAGGTAAGTATTTCTCCATGAATTTTGTTCTTCACATCGACTATTTAACCTCTAATTGACCTGGTCTCTATTAGGCTAAAACTATAAGTTCTGAGATTAATTCGATTTAATATTTCCTTCTAACTTTTTGTAGTGTAGAAGATGTCTATGGACCCATTGGTCTGTATTTAAAAGACTGCCACCAAAGGCGAAGCAATTATGCTTGGATTAGTTAACCTAAATTTTATTTGATTATGGCTATATAAATGATAATTAGTTACACACCCCTTGAATTAGGTGATTATGGTGTAAAAGGGTTGCGGTTGTTTAATTTTGGTCTACATTTTTTCCCACCACAGTAATTGTGAGTTAAGGTTGTTGTTGTTGGGTTTTGTGATCAATTCCAAGTAGGCACATACATTAATTTGGAAGTGAATATGCATGAGCAGGTTCTGATTTAATTTAGGATACTTTGGCTTGGCCAAATTCATTGAGGTGTGGTTCAAAACATTGCCTAATAAATAAAACAACGTTTTGTTGATTTATACTTTTGATAAAGTAAATTGAAATGTTGGATTAAATATTATATTGTGGGAACTATATGGTTAATTATGAATTAATTTTATGCTTTTTGGTTGTAAAATAGATAATTAATCAGCTGATTAATTATGAGTATCTAATTTGGATAAGTTGAGATAATTAATTATAAATTAAGTATGTTCTTTGAGATGATAATTATTCAAGGGATTAATTATAAGTTATTAATATAGTTAAGTGTAGATAATTAATTATGAATTAATTTTGTCAAGTGAGATGATAATTATTATTGGAATTAATTAAGAGATATTAATTTTGTTAGGTTGAAATAATTAATTAGCATTTAATTATGTTATGTGTAATGATTATTAATCAGATGATTAATTATGAAATATTAATTTTTTAAGTTGAAATAATTAATTATGAATTACTTATGTGCTCTGAGATAATAATTAATCGAAAAATTAATTATGATATATTAATTTGATTATATTGAAATAATTAATTATGAATTAATTATGTTCTCTGAGTTGATAACTAATTGAGTGATTAATTATCTGATATTTATTTTGTTAAGTTGAAATAATTTATTATGAATAAAAATGTGATTTGAAATGATAACTAATTAGGGGATTAATTATGAGATATTAATTTGATTAAGATAAGATAATTATTTATGAATTAATTATGTTCTTTGAGATGACATTTAATCGAGGAATTAGTTATGAGTTGTTAATTTTGATAATATGAAATAATTAATTATCAATTTGGTTATGTTGTGATAGTTAATTATGAATTAATTATGTTCTTTGAGATGATAATTAACAAAATAATTAATTATGAGATATTAAACTAGTCAAGTTGAGATATTTAATTCTGGATTATTTTTTTGTTATGAGATTATAATATATATATAATTAATTAGGTTCTTAATTATGATATATTATTTTGGGATAAGTTGAGATAATTAATTTGTGAATTAAATATGTGTTTTTGAAACAGCTACATTAGTGATAATTAATTTCTGAATTAGTTATGTTATTTCAAGATTGTTTCCTTGAGAAAATTATTTTGTGAATAAATTATGTTAAAGTGAGATGGTTTCCTTTTGATTAGTTAATTGTTTAATTAACTAGAAAAATAGATGAGATTAATTAATGGATGAATTAATTAATGTTATATTAATTATTATTTAATTGTTGAGTTAGCTAATGGGAATATTGTGTTTCACTATTTGATGAGTTTGTATTGAATGTGATGTTTCTAATTAGTTATTGAATTAACTAACAAGCTAAATTAATTAATTTAGGAATAATTAATGGATGTGATATTGGGGTTATAGACATTAAATTCTACTTCGATGATATATATATTTAAGGTTGAAAAACGGGTTGTGAGACATGGACTAATGTTCCAAATACCCATGTGTTGTGAGACAAGAAAAAATTCCCCAAATACTCACAAGGGTTCTAGATGTGACATTCTACACCGATTAATTGACATTAGATTGTGGGTCCAATTCATCGTACATGAATTGAATTAAATGTTTAATGAATGTAGATGTGATGTAATGGTTTTTAATAGAATATGTGATGTGTTTTATACTTCAGCACAATCAAGTCAGGTATTGAGATGCGGGTGTCTAGGGGATCCCAAGAATTTTTGTGGTTAAATTAAGAATATCAAATTATGTGTTAAAATGTTTATTTACGAATTCTATATATATAGTTCCTATTTACACTATTATTTCCGTCTGTTATTTGAAGCAGGTATCTTCGCCAGGTGTCCCTTAAGAACCTGGATGAGATGTAGTTTACTTATTCAATTCTATTATTACATCATTATACATGCACACTATTTAATTATATTGAATTTTCTATATTGATATAGACATCGATGGTCCTGGCCTACTAATATTTATATCTCACACCCTACATGGGCCGGCATTGCACTAGGGTACCCAAGTAGACTCTTGTTGTTTTCATAACCATGGATATTTATTGTTATTGTTTGTTTGTACTTATATGTTTGGAGCAATGGACCGAGCAGGAGCTCAGGATGATCGTGGATTTCTCCCTTGGGGCTTTGAGTCTTCTCCATATTTTTATACTAATATTTAAGGCATTTTTTACTTATTTCTAATATGTATAACCATGACATGTATGCACTATATAAACTAGCATTAACCAATTTCTTTATTCATCTGGGTATTGCTTTATATCTACTTCTACTTTTGTCTTAGGTTATTAACTATTTATATTTTGCATTATGAATATAAAGGTATAGTCTCCCCATTGACTATCTATAGACCCTCGGTTGTAGTTAGAAGCCTCAGGTATATGAGGAGACACACTAGAGGTCATATAGGGACATGTCTGGCTACCGATTCGAGGGTAATCCTGGATTAGATGTTACAATCTGCAATTAAAGATGCAATGGAAAATGGGATTTTTATCAAAACTATTGTGAAGATCATAAAATCCTAGTGATTTTAATAATTATCATGAAGTCGTTGATTTATTAAAACTATTAATGGCTACGTCTAGTTATATTAAAATCCTATTTTTTTAGTAGATTAAACATCAGAATAGAAAAACTACACTTTAAGAAACCATCTCTAATACTAATTTTTGGATAAAATATAAAAAAACAATCATTCCATAAGCGATAAAAGTAATTTTAAAAATTTCAAACATCATTATAATATTATTCGAGTAATATAAATTAAAATATAATAATATATAATTATTTTTGTATAGATAAAATATTTAAGAAGTAGAATAAAAATAAATAATAAGAACACTACAATTTTTATAGTAGTTCGATTGAAATTGAACATACTATACTCTTTAATCCACTTTAATATGGGGAGAAGAATGATAAAAACTAAAACAAAGTGAGAAACAATACTTTTATAGATAAATACTCAACCTTTAATATACTAATGATCAAAACATTCCTAACATCTAAGGGAATAGGAATAACCCATTATTTTCTATAGATATATCAAATCTTTTTGACTTTTTTACACAAGTAAACACATTACCTATATAAACCTACCTTTATATGGAACATGATCTAATATTACACATCCTATGCGACACTACTTTTTTATCAGATAAAAAAACTAGTACAAAATATTTTAAATGGAGATATAACCATGTGTGAAAACTATAAAATATATATAATTCTGTAAAATAATAAAACAAACTTGACTACCATAAGAAGTTCAAAAAGAGTGTTAGTGTACAATAATATCGTTTTTCCTCCATGAATTGATATAGAATAGGGAAATTTCAAGACATAACTAAATCTACATCAAATCACTACAATAAATTACATTACAATGTCTCTCTCTTTTTCATGCACTGCACTATTTTACCCTATCCTTTATCTATAAGAAGAAACCCTAACAGATACCATTATTCAAAAAAGCCTACAAATCCACTATACAATAATATTTAATATTTATTCAATATATATTTGAAGCCACTGGTTAGAAATAAAAATGTAAAAGTATCATTACATTTATTTTGAATATCACACTTTTATCGATTATTTTAATACCCACACATCTTTTTTTTGTATTGTTACATCAAGGATTTTCTATCTCTACAATACAACAGAGGTTATAAAATGATCTTATTTAGCTCAAGTAAGGGTAATATTGAAATTATATGTCTCGAGTTAGGATTAGTCTTCACTACATAATGGTATAAAATATTTTTCATAGGTTTTCCAAGGGTAAACTATTAATAATAAATACTTTGTATGGGTAAACATGTTTCATTAAGTGACTTGATCTCTAAGTATGGGTAACTTAATTTTTTTATATGTTACGTTAGGTTATCTTAATGTTTGTATATTTTATAAATCTTTATTATGGGTAAACATTTCTATGTATGGGTTAGCCTACATTTTCCATTATTATATAAGGGTGAAGTGTATCTCACGTAATAGTAATAAAATGCATAAGGGTTTTAATGTAGGGGTACTCTCAAAAATGTATTAAATCATATAATGTTACTCACATAATGTTAAGGTACTTGGATGAAGGTAAATATGAATTCCCTTAAAATGACTGAAGGATATTAGAATTATGTAAGGGTAAGACAAAATTGAAAAAAAAAATTGAACGGTGATATATAAATCATGTAAGGTTACATAGAAAGATAAAATACTTATCTAAGGGTACATTAGATGTTACTTAAGGGTAATAAAATGGTTAATGATCATATTTGAGGGTAAATAATAAATAAAAAAGAATTTTTAAGTATATAAAAAGATTATAAAAATAATATTTCACCAGATAAAAACCAAAATAATATTAATGTGTAATTAGAATATTAACACAAGATGATGAACAATTAAATAATAATTAAATTAAAATATATATATATGATATAAAATATATACCATTTTTAGAAATAAAATAATTAATCCATGTAAAAAATATCCTCATTAAAACAATACATGAGATAAAAATTTTATTAATTAAATTTAATGTCAAGGGAATAGTTATACTAATTTTAATTAATCAAAACAGTTTTCATTTAAATTAAATTTAATTATAATAACCAATTTATAATGAAACAAATAATTAATTAATATTAAAATTAGTATTATTCAACTAAATTTAAACTCTAATTACTACAATAAATTTTAAAAATAGTCAATAGAAATTAAATAATAAAATGATAGGAGGTTTTCAATTTATCAAAACAATAAAAGATAATTTACTGAATCATCACAAAACCTCAACATTAATATCCATATCATTCTGTCATGACTTATAATAAAATATTGTTATTTAATGGTCATTTAAATAAGATATTTCTCTTCTGCTCGTGTTTTTTAATGTTTTTATGATATATCACTTCATGAAATGTTGTTATATTTCTCCCTTACAGAGCATTTCAGGTCACCCCATTATTATTAATCTATTCCCTATTTTATGAATATGATATAACATTTGATTAGTCTATAAGGGAGTCTAATAAAGGCCAATTAAGAGTAATGATCATTAGTATTTTAAAATATGTTACTTAAGGGGGTTTTCCTCAATGAATATAAACCATTCAATCTAGGAATTTTGTGACTGTTTGTGAGATGTAATGTTCACCTTAGGTAAATTATGGAAAAAATTGGTTCACCTCAATTTTTATCAATTAAATTATTTAAAGAAAAAATGTAACATTATATCTGTTTGTATGGGTCTAGGTCACCATAGTAGGTAGAAGAGTTGGGTTTTGTTATTTTTGAAGATTAATTTAGTTTCTTAGAGATTACAATGAGATAACATTATTAAAATATTATATTATAAATCTATGAATTATAAAAACTAAAAAAAATTGGTAAAGTAGCAGTTTTTTAGTTTCTTATTAGTTACATCACAATTAGGATACTATAGATTTGATATCATTGTGGGACACATTCACCTGGGGATAATCACCCTGGAAATGGAAAGTTGAGCATTAACATGATCTTTACTTGGGGAATGTTGAGTTATCATATGGATACATAACTAAAAAAATATTTGTGGATATTAATTGGTTAATCAAATTCTCATTACACATTATTATGAAGGATTTTTAAGACTTTAGGTTATATAAAAAATTAGGTAATGACTATGGATAACATAGATAAACATCTCGAGATTCACGAGTTAATGTATATACTTATAGATAAGTTCCTTTTTGTATAAATATTTAGTTAAATATTAGGATAATATATTTCAATGATTTTCATGTTTTTAATATTGTATGAATATTAATGATAATTTTTGGACTAATTATTTGGATTAGGTTATGATATACTAGGAAAATATATAAAGAAATGTAGATTAAAAAAATGCATAATTTGATATGAAAAATGTGTTATATCAAAAAAAAATTAGGACTGTGTTTTCAAATTAATATGATATTTTAATTTGATTGTATTTTTTATTTTCACACACAATTTGGTTTTAATATTTGGTTGGAAATATGGTGATGAAAATGTATCTGGGAAATTTTTTTCCTTATAAACTATAATGAAAAACTAATAAAGCATATTTGTTTTAAATTATTGAGATAAAGGAAAATATATATACACAAATATTTTATAAGAAATTGTGTGTCTCCCATAATAAATGATTATGATGCCGATATATAACTATAGAATATATTTTTATTTTTTATCGATTCTTTATATTTTTTTACTAATGAAATGTATTTAAAATTATAAGGATATATTTTATTTATGGGGTTTAATGTAACACCCTATGATTTTTTATTATATCATTCTCTAAATTAGAACCATGTTTTATATCTTGTTTTACATGAAACACCAAATTAGAATGAGTTGTGACATATTAGATGACATTTATTTAATGGTATATGAATAATAAAACATATAATATATATATATATATTAATTAAAAATGAATTCAAATGGAAAAAATATAAACTAATATGATTTAAAATTATTAATTTTTAAATAAAATTTTCAATTATTAAATAATTAAATTAACTAATTTTTAATGATTATTATAATAAGTTAAGATACCTAAATATATGAAATAATATATTATCATTATTTAAATTATAATTTGGTATGAAATAATATTTAAAAGACATAAGGTTTTAAAAGTATTTATTTTTTAAAATAATATTTATATTTTGAATTTTATTATAAATGTTAAATTAATATATTTTATAATTTTAATTTTAAAAAATAAAAATTATTTTCAAATTTATCAAAACAATATTATCATTAAAAAAATTATATTTTTATGAAATATTGGAATTTTTGTGACTATTGGAAAATATAGTTTTAATTAAAACTATAGTGTTTAAGAGTATATCAAGAAGTATGTATAAAATAAAAACATATAACAAATTTTTAAGGATAAAAAAATCTATTTTATGAAATTATTCATTTAAAAATACTATATTTAATTTATAAAACTAATGTTTAAAAGTTTGAAAATTATGTAATATTTTTTCTAATAATTATTTTTTCATTCTAGTTTAATTTAGTTTTCACTGGGTGAAATTAGTTTATTGATTTCTTTTTAATTCACATAAATTTCATATGGATAATAAGAAACATTTAATTTTCTTAAAATAAAAAAATAATAATTTTATTATTAAAATAATTTTAATGCTTAAAAATATTCTTTTATCTAAAAATATGTTTTTTCTAGTTAAATTTGCATCTATCAAAATTTATTTTTCATAAACATATAAGATTTATTTTTTAAATTTTATCAAATATATTGAATCTTTAGTTCCAAATATTTTATTTCTGTCAATTTTTTAGGCCATTAATATGCATAACTAAGGTTCAAATTTAATTACCTCGGTAACATCCAAAAATGGAAAGGTGAAAAATATAAAAGTAAAACAAATAGAAAAATGTTAAAAACATGTTTTGAAGTAAATTTTGTGGCTCTGTAGAGCTTACACCATCCTTTTATCCATCATTTTCCATTATAGGATCCATTTTACCCCTTTAATTTTTACTTTACCTTATTGTGAATAAAACAATTATGCTCCCTCTACTTATAAGAGGTCCTTTCATCACCTCATTTATCTTCATAGTCAAATCCACTTTTCTAAACAAAATTCCAAAATACGTAAAAAACATTCCTATACACATTACAGTGTTTCTGGAATCCTTTAAAAACTATAAATAAAAGGATTAATTTTTCTAGAAGAATGAGTTTTCTAAAGAGTTAGGTAAAACATCCTAATTATTCTTGTTCTATTTTAATTATTTTTATTATTATTACACCTCATTAAGATAATATTTTTCCATTTTCATATAATTAAATAATTATTAATAATATTCTAAAAATATATTACAATGAATTAATATTCATTAACATCTATTTCCCTTTAAAATATAAAAATAAAAACTTCTTCATGCGTATGTGTAGACTACCTCCTCCATGAAGGACATGTTTTATTTTTCATCATTCCTGTAAAAGGCTTTGAAAAAATGGTATTCAATATATTAATATAATTTTTATAACATTCACAATATTTGTAAATTCTAAGCCATTACTTACATTCCTCTCGTTCTATGGAAGATGAATATGTTGATTGTCTATAAGGAAAAATTACTTCCTCCATAAAAGAGACATATTTCATTTAACAATATTGTATTTTCATATGAATCAAAATATATTAATATTTGGATCACTAAATTAATAATAGGTAAATAATATCCTTATTATTCATTAATATTAATATTATACCAAAAATATTACTTTCCTTAAAATACACACCGATGGATTTTAGTGTCTTCTAGTTTGGGTTGGTTTAACTACCCACGTGAATAATTCAATAAATTTATATCATGGATAAATATATATTCATATCTACTAAAATTATTATAATTAAATTTTTTGATAATTTTTTTATTACAGGTAGGAATTTATTTTACTAATGTTCAAACTATTATTAATATACCACCATTAATTCATTAAAACTATCAAAACCCTCGATATAAAGATCACATTTACATGTCAGAACTAGAACTCTTATAGAAAGAATATATAACCCAATAGATAATAACATAACATATATTATAGTTACATGAATGAAATTTTCATGACTAATTTGATAATATAATCAAGACAACACCCTACCATTGTGAATCTAATGCTAAACTAACAATTGATGCTAAAAAATCTGATGATGGAAATAATATAAAAAAAACTAATGATTATGTAATAAATTATTATAAGTTATGTTTATAAATTGTCATATGTATGAATAAGGTTCTTTTATAGGTTATTATGATATTAATTTTTTATATAAGAGGTTAGAGTTAGTTTGACTAAGAGTGATTAAAATTAAGGGTAGTTTGGATATCCAATTTTCTTCATTTAGATATCATGTTTATTCACCACAGCTTTCCTTTTTTGATGTTTTTATTTGACATGGATATCTTTTATATTATTATTTTTGAAATTTAATGGGGATAAATATTTATATCCTTTTCTAAATCTCATGAGTTTATTATTTTATATATAATTATTTTGTATGGGTTTTGTTGACACAAACTCCCTTTTTATTTAGTTTCAAATCAATTTAATACCTAAGACCTTATTGTACAAGGTAAACACCGTATCCTATTCAATCACACTGAAAAGAGAGCTTATTAAATAATGAATTTAAAATTTAAATTTCATATTTCAATATTGGTGAAGTTAACATCATTTTTAAATTCATATATTAAAATTTTTGTACAACTAATTTTTGAGAATTTTCGTTTTAAAACATTAGTTTTAGTGAAAAAATATAATTTTCAAAAAACATGTAATTATTAAAAAAATACCATTATATATTAATGAACTATTAGTTTATAAAACCATTTATTTTATCTAATATAAATATTTGTAATATCTTGTTTTATTTAAAAACATTTTTTAAACTTATAAATAATCAGTTCAACATTTTTATACCAAGTTAAAATGTTAATTAACAAAAAAACATTTTTATTACATTCTTGTAAGGAAGTATTTTTAAGGTATAATTGGTTTTATATTTCTTTGAAATCCTAACACACTTATTTTTTATAATGAATCAATATATCCCAATAAAATTATTATTCAATATAGTTTTACGATATATGTAAATTTTATTGACAGATACATTATTTTTCTAAAAACATCAAACTAGATTAATTGTGTTTATTTTAAAATTAAATTTTAACACATTTATAAATATTAAATAATAATTTTTTTTTTCAAATTTTAATTTTATTTCTAAAATTATGTAAAAGATTCAATATTAATCCATGTCATTTAAAGTAATTTCTAATATTAGAAATTAATTACCAAGGTAAAAGTAAATCCATGTAAAAGAAAAAAAATTAAAAAAATTCTCCAAAATAGTCAAATATATTTAAAAATTTAGATTTGGAGTTGATTTTAAACCCACACTCAATATGTGATCCTATTTTTTCATTTTGTCTCCATTTAACATTTAATAGAATCCTTATATTATGTAGAATAAAAGGGTTTCTCGCAAAACGACTCTTTTCCTCACTTATAAAAGATAAACATCTCCCCCACTTCAAGGAAAACTGTTACTTCTATTTTAATATAGAAAATATTCCAATATTATCCCTATATAACCCTTTCACATATTAAAAAAAATTGTTCTCTATTAGTTAGTATATGTCTTTATTTTATAAAGAATATTGAAATCCCTAATGTGAGCATTATCAATTACATACATTTTCTTCGTAATTATGATCAATAAAATTAATTCAATACACACTAGTATAATGATATAATTATAATATATATACTAAAATGTTACTATATTATTGTTATTATCATTGTATATTCATTTATCCCTTTTATTAATGAAAATAAGAACGTCATTTATGTGTTTGTGAAGACTACCACCACCAAGAGAAATGAAATGAATTATTCATCACCACAAATCCTTGATGGTTAAGAGAATTAATTTAATAAGATAAAATTATTTTATGTTCTAGTATAAAAATTTGGAGAACCTATTAATGATATTATTAATAAATTATCGTCGTTAATTCAATAATATAAAATAATCCTGATAAGTGGAAAATATTTGATTAAAATTATATAATATATTAATATCCCTTACTTATTCAAGTAATTCAATTATTATTTTTGAAAAATCCCTCTAATAAACATTAAATAAATAATTATACTTGTTTTCTAATGAAATTATTACAAACCCACATCATAACCATTCATTAATCAAGGGCATGTTCATATCTGGGTCAGTTTAACCTATAACGTGAACAATACTATATATTTATATCATGAATGTATATAGGAACACAATTTCTAGTACAATATAATATAAATTTCTAAATAATTATTTTTTTTATTATGTATATGTTATATCAATATTTAATTCACTAATTCGGAAAACACCCTTTCATTTTCAAGAATAACTAAAGCATTCTTGTTATCGATTTCATCTTCAAGTATAACGGATAAAACAATCATGAATAGAATTTTAGACATCTTAAATTATTATAAATGATAAATAAAGGTAGCTTTAATGACCTATTAATTATTAAAATTATTATAAGAATGAATAAACACACCGCTATTATGATTCTTTTTCAAACGATGAAAACAATGAACACTTGATGTAGAAAATCTAACGTATTCATATAGAGAATGAATATTTACGAAGTGTATAAAAAAATGGATATGATTATGGTTATTAAATAAATAAATATTATAGAAATGATTGTCACATTGGAGGATAATATATGTTCATGGAATAAAAAGTAATAATTAAGGATTTTTTGTCTCAAATTCTTCACTTAGAGCCATTTTTCATATGTTTCAGGTAATTTCCATTATAATATATATATACTACCTATTTGATATTTTATATAATGAAATAAATCTATTAATGGTATTTTATGGTCAACATTGTCCCTTATATTACAATCAGGTTTGATTTATTTTATAACAAATCCATAGGTTTGGTTTTCCATCCCAATTTTCATTCTTTGAGACTCATGTTATATAATAACCCTAACCCTAAAAGCCTAGAGTCAGTTATTAATTTATTATATTTGTAATAGCTAAATGATATAACAAAAAAAATGATAAAACAATATTTGTGTTTCGGAAAACTAGATACATACTAGATTCTCACATTACATTCAAAAACATGAAATACAACATAGTATTTTCATTGAAAAAACTGTTATTAGCTCTAATATATCCCTAACTATGAATCATAATACAATTATTAGAATAATTTGAGCAAATAAATTAAGATATTGATGAGATAATATTCTTTATAAGGATATGTATATAGTTAATGACAATAAGGAATGATTAATTTGGCAGTTTTAAGTGATGATCAAATAATGTCATATAAATATTGATTGGACCATGAAATGTATCAATGTATATCATGAATATTTAGGTAATGAAAATGATATCAATAAATGATTATGTAATGAGGGAATGAAAAAATGGTAGACATATTAAAAATACCCCTGAGGAATCATGCCAACAATAATATATAAATTTCTAAGGCCTCAACAGAATACGAAACCGACTTTTTCCCATGAGATATACCGATGTATCAAGGGGATATGTATTTATAGGCCCCACTTATTACATAATAATTCCAATGAATTAATCATAAAAATAAAAAATACAATATACTCAACATGACATAATAACTTATATCATCATTTATTGGAAGAAAAAGTATATGTAATTTCAACATTTTATATAACATTCTGACATTTTATTAAATATTTTTCTAAACAAAATTAACTTATTTTGATAACTTTAATTACATGTAACACTATGTTTTAAAAACCCTTAATATATTATTAATATTATTAGTTAAAAAATTCTAGTATGACCAAGTCATTTAAATTTTTTGTATGAATAGAAATATCCTCTATTAATATATTAATTATAATGGTTTTATATTAATAAAACCAATTGATAAAAACATAATTACTTTTTAGAAATTTTAATATATGATTCAAAAATATTGTTTTCTCAATAAATATGATTTGTATGGTTTTTTTGTAGAAAAATTAATAATAGTACTTTATTACACTTTCAAAAAAATTAAAATTAAAATTATAATCTACATGTTAAACATATCTATTATAAAATTTATGATAATTTTTTAAAGGATTAATTTTTTGATAAATTTTATAAGAATACTGATTTTATTATAAACATCCACCTAGTTAAAATAAATTATAAGATAATTTTTTATTAATATGATTTTAAAAGAATAATTAGTTCAATTATTATTTTATTAATCCAATTTAGGGCATCAAAATAAATTATATATTTAATTTTTATATTAAAACATTCTAAACATTTGAATCATTTCCCTTTAGAAAACACCATTTTCATCATGTTTGTGGGTTTATTTTTAAATTATTATTTTTAACCTCTATGAATTTATTTTTAAAATATAAATTTATTATTATTAATAATTATAAAATATATTATATAATAACTTCATCTTAATTTTTTGAAAAAATTAATATTGAAAAGATAAAAAATAATTACAATGATCACAGTTTAAACGGGTCTACCTAGGTTATAAAAAATGAATAGGGGTAAAAATAAAATAAAATTAACCAAACCCCATAGTATGTATATTTGTAGACCCTATCACGTCTATGTTTCTATAATGACCCAGTATGGATACTTTTATCATGTTCCCAACATGAGTACACATTATTCTTCTAAAAATATAAAGTGCATTTTATCCCCACTTATAAAAGGACACCCCACCTCTTATCCTATTCACACTTCAAAAATCATTTATATTGTATAATACCTATGAAAAAAAAATTAAATACCCTACCTAAATTAGGGAGGCCTTATTTTTATTATTAAACCCTCTTAATATGTCTTCAGTTATAAACCTAAATACTTTCTCTAGAGAAAACCTAATATTATTAAACATGTTTTTTTGTTTTATTTATTCTGACTTCTCCATAAATTCATCTAAAAATATGATAATAAATTAACACTAGTATCTTGAATATATTTATATGATATAATGTTAATTTTATTAAATAAATCTATCTCATATTCTATCAAATGTGCTGTGAAATTGTTGATTGTGTGTTTGGCATATGAGCACCTCACAACTCAATGTGGTTCATTTTCCATCAACACCTCTCACAGATAGATATAATAGTGTATTATATGTTTATATATAATATTAATGATATTTTATTACTTATGATTTTATTATATTACATCTACTTTCTTATGTTTTAAAATTTTGTTAAACATTATCGTCGCTCATGCATACGGGGGAAAACCACCTCATAAAATGATGTGATATATTATTCCATTTAAGTTTTTTGGGATGCCAATAATCCTAGAATAAATTTATATATATGATATTTTGATCATAATTATACATCTGTAATTATTGTATCCTATATAATTTTTACTTTTCATTGAATGATGGTAATGATAATGTCTCTCGTGTATGTGGCAGACTACCACCTCCCATGAAGATGTGATTTGTTTTTTTTTCATATTCTTGACATGGATGTTAATCAAGATATATTTAATGATTATATGTGATATTTATTAAATAATAATGAATCTTGAAATGTGATATATTATTTACGTCTCTTTATTTTCAACCATTGATAAAATGGAACAACTGTTCATGCATATGTACAACCTACCGTCTCCCTGAACTATGTAATTCATTTTCCATCTCTAACTTTAGTAGATTAATCTAAATTATTGTAAATATAATATATGAGATATTTATATAATGATTAAAATTATTTATATGACTTAAACATTATTAAATTTACTTATATGAAGATTCCAAATCCAAACATACACAAAAACGAATGCAGTTATTACCCGAAACAACATTTTAACAATGAGTTGTTAATAGAAAATATTAAATGGTCATAATTATATATATTATATGTTATTATATATATAATAATTAATATATAATATGTTTATAATAAATATATATTTATTATGTAGTAGTTTCAAATGCGTATGAAGGAATTTGGTAATTAAGGTATGTGGTTTTTGCCTCAATTAGTCTTCTTTTGGAAATAGATTTTATGATACCCAAATATATATTTATAAGATTAATATATAGTCCCTTTGAAATATAATTTAATTTATATATTTTTTCTCAAGATATTTTGGGTTTCAGTTAATGTTACTTTTTCATGGGGATTAAGATTCAATGTTACCAAACTGGTAATGGTTGTATGATACAATCACATCATTTAATATGATTTAATATGTTTATGATTTTGATGATGAAATATTATAATCCCTGTTTTTTGAAAACCGTAAATTTTTTTCAATTTTTTTATTCCAATATAATAATGTTTTCCTTTATTTTTATATCTTTATGTTCCAAAGTGAGAAAAATATTGTTTTTCATAAAAATAGAATTTATTTCTCACTTCAGTTAAAAATGAATTTTATTCCATATCCATGTATTCCAAATAAATATTTTAAATAATTTATGTACAAATATCCAATTAATTTTTAAATAAATATTTACCCTTTATTCAGATTTTAAAAAATAATGTTAATGTAATCTTCTATTCATTATCACAATAATTCCCATTTGTATTTTATTAAAAATGTAAAATGATTCTTTTTATAATGTGCACAACCTGAACATAATTTATTATTGTTATATCCCTATAATATTTTTAATATTATTCGAAATTTTTGAAGATTTATTTTCAAAGAAAAAGAATTTCCCAATATTTTTATAAATTTTATATTTTTAAAAATTTCGTTTTCAAAGAAGTAATATATTTATCATTTAATGTTCAAAGTGTTCTTTAAAAATCTTTTTCAAAGAAATATGACACAATTTTTTGTTACTTATGATTTAATAGGGATATTATCCAAGGATACTATTCAAAATATTACTATGAATGGTTTATGATTATGATGACTTTATGTTTATGAAACACAATTCTATTCCATAGGTTATTCCATGATAAAATGATTTTGAAACCTGATTTTTTTTACGTTTTCCTGTTGATGAATAAAATTGGTTTCCATTACAATGGTTATGTAATAATTAAATTTTTATTAAAAAAATTTATTTTCATGGGTTCATATATGTTGAATTTTTTAGGATCATGTGGAAGAGTTATGTATGATTTCACTATGTGAATGGCGGGGACTATTACTCCAACCAATGCATTAAGAAAAGGGAGAGATATTATGAGATATACCAGACTAGATTGGGGAGTGAACCAAATGAAGTAAGGTAAATTGTTCAATATGATAGTACTGGGAGTGAACCCCAGCCACTATGATGGTTTTGGAAGTGAACTCATTCCACTATGATAGTTTTATAAATGAGAAATGACTGCTAAGGAAATTAATTTATATACTTATCTATATATAATATATATACATATTATGAAAATTTTATTATCTTTTAGTTCATGTTCTCTGATTCCTTTATGATTCATATCTTATGAACATCCATTATTTATGTCACGACTCATGTTTATGGTCTATGACATTCAAGTTATAGTTTTTAGAAGTTATGATTAGGTTCTAATACACTTATGATCATGTTATTCTTAAGTAATCATTGATAGCTCCCTTTTTAACCATACTGAGTATCTGAGCTCATCCTTTCTTATGTTTTCTTTCCCTAAGATATGAAAAAGTTTATTATATATGTTATATATAATGAGGGTGATTGTTATGGAGAAATTATTTGGAGATGATTTAGCTCACTTATGAACCAGTTTTTTATATTTCCATGTTTCCAAAATCACTACATCCAAATATTTCTTATGTATATCCTTATATTATGTAATTATTATTTTTCAATTAATATGAAATATTAATATTTGAGATGTTTTTCTCTTTAAAATCTCATAGTAAATTTTATTATAAACAATCTATATAAATATGGTGGATTGTATAATAGGATTATATCCTACTCATAATATTTAATAAATGATGTTGAAATAAATGAATATATTTTAAAAATATTAGATGAATTTATTTGGGAAAATACCCTTATTAATTTTAAATCACTAATTTAAAATCAAAGAATATTATAAATAATTAGGAAAACACATTATTTTAAATGAAAATAATAAACTATTAAATTAATATTAAAATTAGTGAGTGTTCATGATAGTATAAAATGATATTCGTACCTTCTACATTAAAGAAAATATTCTTTCCCCTTTTTCAAAAAAATTCAAATGTACATCATCAAAAAATGAGAAAAGATATTACTATCAAAAAAATTTTAAAATGGAAAAAAGTAAAAATATTTTTAATAAATATTTGGATATTATTTATAAAATTATTTAAAAATAATAAAGAAAATATCACTATATAAGAAGAATATTCATGACTAAGTATAAAAACAACTTATGTGTTCCATACAATAATTTTTTGGTATCTGGAGTACATAAAAGGAAGAAAATTATTGGATGGATTTAAATTTATATTAATAAAAATATATATGATCATAGTATATATTGGATTTAAGATATAAATGTAAAATAATTTCTATATTGCTGACCTAAACATAAAAAATATCGAAAAGATGATATTGTGAAATAAACACTTACAGCTTTTGTTACATTGGAATTATAACCACAATAAAATAAATAACTACATAGAAGACTTTAAATGAAATTAATATAAATAGAACAACGATATATCATTTCAAATGAAAAATATATAGTTCAAATTAATGAAATAGGTGTAAAAAGTAAAATATATCTCATGGAAACAAATTTGAGATGAGAACCCCTTACCTTAGGTCTGAATTTCAAAGTAAGAACATTTAACCTCCAATATAATAACATTATTTTTTTAAATATTATACCAAAATAGTTTAAATACTGATAATATCATATATGATCCACTAACAATGTTTTGACACCCATTTACTAATAATTCCTTAAATTCATTGTTTTTGGGTGTCAACTGTCCGGTTTTTCTTGTATATTTTAGTTGTTTAGTTCTAATATTAGTAATTTTATCATAGTTCCATCATATAAATAATAATAATATTGATATAAATTTCATATATATATTAAATATATAATTATTGACAATAATCTATGAATTTTATAGATATAAAAAGGAAGCATGTTATTCAAGGAGACGGTATGTCGTATATGCACATGAATATTGTTTTTAATTTTTGACAAATGGAATAAAGATAAGGTATATGATAATTAAACATTAAATAATAATTATATTATAATATATATCATATATACTAATTAATTATATACTTATTATCATCTATGTAATGTGGAAGTGATAAACAAATCACATCACATCGTGGATGTGGTCGTCCATATATACACACAAAATACTTTATCATTTTTCAACAGAAGGGAATGTAAGAATGTAGATATGAATTTATAATTATATAATAATAACTATTTCATAAATATATTAAATAATAATTTTACCCTTAATAATAACCATACATTAAATATTGTTATGTAAGTTTAATTGTTTCATTGTGTGAAGGTGGTAGTGCAAACGTACGCACAAGCGATACTTTTACTTCATATTTGATTGAACAAAGGGTAGATAATTGTCTTTTAATAATCATAATAAAACTATAGTATATTTAGGATTATTATTTTATTATTTTATGATAAATACAACATATTTATAGTTTCTAAATTATGAACTAAAAAATAAATGGATTGGTTAATGCAATTACCTCTTCTTTGAAATATTAATTTGGATCTCCACATAGGGACCCAATGGTTAGAATTTTGGAAATAAACTTACCCCTATAATGTGTAGAAGAATTATTTTATGGTATTTTTTATGGTTTGGTCAATTAATATTTCGCAATGCAGTGTAATGAAATGATTTATAGTGTGTCTTTTATAAGCGAGGGAAAGGAGAGACTTAGAATATAAAAAACATTGAAATTTAATTAATTAGTTCTAAAGAAAAGTACATAAAAATGAATATATATTTTAATAATAAAAGAAAAATTGATGAAATATTATTATTCAATTAAATTTATAAAGGGTTTTCAAACATTTAAACCCTTATCATTTGGTTAAACTCCTTGCATAACCTATTTTAATCTTAATCGTGGTAAAAAAATTTAATATAAATGGGATATAATAAAACGTATAAGGAAATATTACATCCTAAATTGAAGAGAAACTTTTTAAAAATAATTCAATTCTTATTCATCTATTTCAAGATTATTATTATTTTTAAATAATTTAATAAAATAGTTATAACATAAAATACTATTAATGTCATTTATTGACATAATTTTACTTCAAAACAACATGACATTAATGGAATTTTAATATAAACCATTCAAATATATATAATATCATATATATATAATTAAATGATCATAGTAATTCATTTAAATTTTATTTATTTTAATATATGTAAAATAATTCATTTAATATTCTCATTAATTGAGTAAATACAATATCATCATTTTTTAAGAATTTAATATAATTAAGAAATTATTAATGCTTATAAATAAATTTCCATGATTAAGAAATTAATTTATATGAAAAATAATAATTAATAGTTTATCTTATACTATTTTTGTTATAATGTAAAAATTTTATAGATATTAAATTCAAGAGAGTGGTATATTGTATTTATTCATTCCATAAATTATGTTAATGACCATAATTATAGAAAAATAGCACCATGTGGACATATATTAGAAAAATTAATGAACATAGCCTTAATCAAAAAATATAATGGGATTAGTGTAAGTGGTGGGTTTATTTTGAGACCTTATCTCATTATTTTAACCTTATTTTACCCATTTTACCCATACTGAGGTGAAAAGTATATACAATGGGTTCTATTCATGATAACCATAAATAAAAGGATCATATTTACTAAATTTTCCCCCCTGATTAAAAATATTTTAAATATTTTTAAATATTCAATATCTATAAATTTTAGAAATTAATATAATATAATAATGGAAATCGCAACTAAAAAAAGGTTTTTAGAAGAATTCCATTAAGGTATAAATTTTTTTTATAACAAATTAAAAAAATATTAATTTCAATAAACTAAATTGTACTGTAAATCATTTAAAAAAACTAATTTTTCTTCTTAAAACATTTTATAACACAATTTAACTTTGTAATTTCTTGAAACAACCTTTTGTTTTCAATAAAAATCCAAATTCTAACTAGTCAGTAGAAAATCAATCTTCTCATAAAAATCCCAAAAATTTACCCTAATATAAAATTTTATTGCAGAATTAAATTATGATATTATTATTTTTAAATATATTTTTTAAAATTAACTGAAATAAATTATAATATCCAGTCATAAGTAGCAATAAAAATTGTCATTAAAGAAATATATTTTTAATGAATTATATGTCTTTACTATAAATAAAGTTCTTATTTATTGAAAATTATTCAATAATTTTTTTTCCTTGTACGTACATTATATATATATATATATTAATGTATTTAATCCTACACATGGCTTCAAATTAAATGGAAATGTTATAATGGTCTTAATAAAATAACAAAATTTCACAGTCCCATAAATTTAATTTTTGAATGTTTTATACACCATCGGTCATAATATTATTCTAAAATCTCTAGGTGGTACATTCCACACCCAGCCAATAAATTTTAGAATATAAATTTTTATTTGTTCTCGATAATCAAGGGGTTGATATTTAAAAATACCTTTGATGAAAAACCCACATCTTGAAAAGAGAAAATAAAACATTTTTATTAAAAGATAAAATGCGAGATATAATGGTCATCTAGAATAACATATAACTATTTTCCCAAATAGAATAACATTTTAAGGCTGTGAAAATATTTCCATGGATAAAAATAAAATTTCAAAATAATTATGGTATGTTATAGATAATATTAATTTTAAAAAAGTGAATGATTAGGGGAAAGATAATGACTGAAAACCATAACTGAAAAAGGCTTGAAAAAACTATAGAATCGTAAGATTCAATATAATATGACACAGTTTTTTTAAACACCCTTTTACTACTATTTTAAATTAATTTTATAATTTATACTTAAAAATATTTAAATTTAAATACTTTAAAATATAATTTCATCCTTTAATCTATTTCCACAAAAATATGATCATTTTTTCTAAAGGATGAGTATTCAAGATGTTTTTTATCATGCCTTGAAAACTATGATAAACTTATATAAACTCACATTATCTATAAAAGGATATAAATCAATTCCTCCTATCATTAAATATTTTCTAAAACTAAAATTGTTTCAAAAATTTATGATAATATAAAAAATGAATAATACTTAATAGGATGAAATAATATATTTTACTTCAAAATTTACACAATAACACAAACAGTAAAAGTAAGATTATAATAAAAATTAATATACCTAGATTCCAATTAATATCAACATTCTTAATATTAAATATTTTTAACCACAATGGTGATCTCATACTTTTTTATTTTACATAACCAAAACATTATTTACATTCTTCCCAAAAAAATATTTCTTGATAAACCACACGTTAAACCTAAAGATAAATATACCTCATCCCAATGAAAATGACCAATAAAATATCATTAATATCCATGATAAATCAAAATATAAGATTATAATATAATATAATTCACATGAAAATTTCATTAATCAAATTTAGATGCTAACATAAAAGGTAATTCATAGCTTTATCTAGAATATCTCTAAAAATATCAACTGGTTAAGGAATCAATTTTTAAATATCAACATTATCTATATCCAACTATTCAATAGAATAATAAAAATAACATAAAATAAAATACTAATTCAATGGGTGATTTAAACCTCAATTGAGTATTCTCCCTGAACCCTAGTAAAATATTCAAATCACCTCAAATACCATCACTTAAAACCTCAAAAAGGGGTATCTATAACATTGAACATATAATAAAAATAAACATATAAAACTATGATGGTGTCCTTGAATCGTAAGTAAACCACACATGAAAATATATATTCTTCCAAATACTAACACAATCCTTATTTTCAAAATAAAACTACATACTATTTACATAAAACTAATATTTTAATAGACTTTGTCAAAGATGAACTAAACCAATTTTTCATCAAATAACTAGTCAATTTCAAGTTTACCAATACTATCCCATTTTTCTTAAATGGCCTGAAATCCTTTTTTTATTTTTTTTATTCTACCTTTAAAGGAGAGATTCAGAACCCTTAAAAGGCCTGAAGTCTTAAGAGACAATTACATTACTCGTAAGTATTAAGGGAATCACCTAGACAAGACAACTTGAAACTGATCCTCCATAGTAATTTTCATTATATCAATACTCCACCTTCACAAGGATTGTCAGCTAGTTTTAATGTGCAAAGCATCACAGGCCTGGTACTGATGGAAATTTCATACCATCTCATTCTTCCAATTATATTTAACTCTTCTATAGTGAATTTCCTAGCTCTGAATCCTCATTTAAAGCCTTGTCCAATGTAATCTAGTTAGTATATCTGTATATTCCAGGTGGCTCGAAGGCTTGTGGTGTCCATAAGGCCTTGTAGTGGCCCAAATTATTTGAGAGACAACTGGCCTGAAGGCCATGGGTGTCCCAAAAGACATGCAGGACCTGAGGACCAAATCGGTGGCCCAAAGGCCCATATGAATGAATAGTTCTGTCCGATATAGTATCGAACATTGTATGATATAGTACCTGCTACAACACCTGTTAAAATTTCACCACCAAAATTTGATCTCGAGTCTCTTGGATGAACTTGTGGAGTCCTCACCAACTGGGATAATTCTCATGTGCATATTATCACATTTACTTTATCAACGTAAATAATATATTTATCCCAAATCAACATTATCACATTACAACTAAAGAAATTTTGTTGGTTATCGACACCATTCATAATATGTTTTCAAATCATTAAATAAAAACAATTTTAAAATAACTCATAGAATATTTATGGTTCTAATATCTATAATATCATTTATATAAGACTCTGACAACATAATTATTGAATCCCAACCCATAAACACTTAAATACTGATAGTTTAATATTTTCAATGCATTGGTCTTTCCTTGGTCTAATAGTTAACCCTTATATTAAGAAATTGGTTTGGTTAATTCCCATATTCCCCATATATAATAAATTGAAAAAATAATAATACCATGGGAGAAAACTAATATAACTTCATAAAACTCTTTACTTTTTATTAACAATTCAATGATTTGCATGCTTCTTCTCCATATATAAAACATTTTCTCATTCCTTGGAGACATTATACATGGTCTCTCTTTCCAAATTTCATACATAATAAAAATTGATACTTCCTTCCTCCATGGTCTCCACCACTCTATATCATAGTAAAATATAATATTATATTTTTTGGTGTGTTTGAGAGTTGGTTATATTTTAGGTTTTATGTCATTTATCATTATTTTTTATTCGGCATAAAAATATTTTTCACTCCACTCATCATCTAATTTGGTTGCTCATATCACTTCGTTATCCATCAAATTTGGTGTTAACTAGATTCTTCCCAGTTCCATCCATTCAATAAAATCAAAAAACATAGTATGGGAAAAAATAATCATACTAGGAAACCATAGAATCAATAAAATAATTTATATAATTTTTAAATAATGACTCCTAATTTCCAATCTAATATAACAAAATATTGACATAGGTTATCCCGGGTCATCATTTTTCAATTCCTTTATAATGGTTTGAAAATCAAATTTGAATTAACCCAAGAATGTCCCCCAAGAGTTTCAAACTAATTATAGAGTAATAAAACACTCACCATGAACCAGAATAAGTGTTGAGAAATACCAAACCAACTATTATTATGGTTATTACCCCTAGATGTATCTATTTAAAAATTACATGCACTAGTAGTATACAATGAATTATTTATTTCTAAAAAAACCACATAATCACTAATTTAGCAAAACATTTTGTTGTTTTTTAATAATTAGACTAATAATCAGAGTTAATCAAGGGAATATGTTCCTTAATCTATGTTTTCCTAAATCTTGTTTCAAATAATTCTACAAAAATTCAAATCATGAAAACCATTAATACCCAAAAAAATAGTAGACTGAAGCTAGTGGTTATTGTATTACATTTGTTTTGATACATGTGATATAATCCTAATGGACATAACTGGTTAGTAGACATTATGTGTGAGATGGTTGAGGGACGTAGACCATAATAGTGACTTCATTCACAATTTTTTGTAGGAGATGAGCAACATACATATCATCCTAAGCCTTGGAAATAGATATTTTATGTCAGATGTAGAGACAGTGGGTCAGATGGAATTAGAGCACTTCAAAAGCCTTATGGCCGGAGAGATACCTTCTAGATATTTGGGGACCTGAAAAGTTGTGGCTGATGAAGAATTTTTGGGGTGTATACCTCATTCTATGGGAGTTATAGATAATTCAATTGTCATGGATTTACCTCAGGAGGAGGAGGTTAATGGTATGATTCTTTCTATGTCGCATGACAGTGGCCCTAGGTCAGATGGTTTTTTGGTAGGTTTCTATTTGGAAGATTGGGGTATTGTTAGCCCCCAAGTGGTAGAAGCAGTTCGGGATATCTTTTATGGTGGTTTCCTGAACATGAGTGTGTGTTTTTTAGGATGGTTCTTATTCCAAATATGAAGGATCCCACTAGTCTCGGTCACTAACAGCCGATTTTCCATTGTAATGTTTTCTAGAAGATATATGCATCTTAGATTACGAGGACTATGAGTAGTGTCATTCCAAGGATTTTCTTGAGGGGATAACATGGTTTTGATAGAGTTCGTAGCATTTAAGGGGCGGTTGTTATTTCTAATGAATTGTGGTTGACATCAATAAAAGATCAGTGGAATCAAATGCTATTTTCCAAGTGGAAATGGATAAGGAATATGAAAAAATGGAGTGGGGATTCATTATTCATGTGATGTAGAATCTTGGAATTTAGTAGTGGTTTTGTGACATGTTCTTTAGGTTATATTATTTCATTTGGATATCAATATCTATTATGGGAAAGAGATTTAATTTCTTTAAGAAGGTTTTTTTGTTCGGCATAGATATCCTTTATCTTCAAGCATTTTTATCCTGGCTTAGGATTCTTTATCTTGAAATATTCATAGAGGATTAGAGGATTGTAGGATAGCTCCATAACTTATCCAGGGTGGATTGGAAGGTGTCTCACACTTATTTTTTTATGATGATATTTTAATTTTTATGAATGGAAGGTGGAGGTATTTATAGAGTCTCATAGAGATCTTGTCTTTATATGGTCACTTAAGTGGTTAGGTTGGTGGTCTAAATAAGTCCCATGTTTTTATCTCCAATAAATGTCCCACAAGCTAGTGTGGCGTATTACAAGGAATTATGGGTCCTCAATAGAAAAATCAACCAATTATTTACCTTGGTGTCCCTATTTCTTGTGGCCTATCAAGAAGTACTTATTTGAAGATATTATCAATATTCTTCATAGAAAGATTTTCAATTGGAAAATAATGTTCCTATCATTTGGAAGGTCAGTTACCTTGATAAACAACACTATTACCTCAATTATGATGCATTTCCTTTCAATACATATTCCTCCTAATGGGATTTTTAGGAGAATGGAGAAAATAATTAATTCATTTCTCTAGGATGATAAACAAAAGGGGGCATTCACACTAGGCTTCATGGCCTCGCATGGAAATGTCTGTGGAGGAAGGGGCTAGGGCTTTTGACATGAATAAAGCCATAAAGGACATGCATGTTCAGCTATATTGGGACATTATTATTGGGGACTCTCATTAGACATCATTATTCTAAGTGCAGTATAGTGATTACGGTGATACGAATGTGGATTATGTTGTACGACCCTCACGTCTGGTGCAATGCATGTTCTCACACCTTGAGATTATTCTTAGATCATCTTGGTAGACTATTGGGAGAGAGAGTTCATATTTTGGAGGATTAACTGGAAGGGAGAGAGGCTGCATTTTTTAAGCTATCCTTCTCTAGATATTTCCTTTTCTAAGGCAAGCGGACAAATCAACATAATTCGATTGGTTTGAAATCTTGACCCGTTACAGGTTTTTGAGGTTATTATCTTGAGTGATGAGCTAGATTAGTTTTGCTTCATGAGATCATGTTCAGGTAGGTTTGTCTCTTGGAACTGTATGAGGATGATGTAAGTTAATCATGCCCATAATGATTGGTTGCTAAAGGTGTGGTGAAAAAAAATCCGTAAGAAGATGAATTTACTTATTTGGTGTATCAGAAACATGGCTCTTTCAACAGAAGAGACATATAGAGGGAGATTATTCAATTTCCTTCTTATTTTTTTACTAAGATAATCCAAGAGTGGAGTCTACAGTGCATCTATTTTTTCCGAGTAGCTTGGAATATTTTCTTTTGTCATTATCTCCCCATCCACACATCAAAAGTGAACCCTTTGATATAAATGATCTCATGGTGTCTTGATTTTACAGCTTGAAGGGTAGGGGCTTGGAATGAAAAATGGATGTTTTTATTCTCTCATCCATCTGTTGGATCATTAGGGAGGCTTGAAATGAAGCTCATTTAGGTTCTCCCCAAACATTATTATTTCTTTAGATGAGTCTTAGAGTGATGATCTCTGAGTTGGGTTCACTATAGATGGGGGACAGTTCTCATCAAAGGTATGTAACCTTCTCAACAGACCTCACATATAGGGTAGGCGTGTTGGTAGTTGAATCTTCTGGAAACCACCTCTTAGTGGTTTGAAATTAAACATGGATGGATCATTAATGGACTGTTTTATGATATTTTGGGGTCCTTCAGGATTAATCAGGTTCAGTCCTTTTGGGGTTTAGTGTTTTTATGGATCAATAATGTCCCTGGGGGTGGAGATGTGAGAACATATTTCTTGTTTTCTTATTTTTATCTGGCAGGGTTTTTGGGTTTTTGAGGTTCAATACGACTTATAAATTCTGTTTAGGATAATCTAGGGCATTATGTGCTTCCATGGGAGCTGGTCTATCTAATTTGCAGAAGCAGTGTGGAGGTAAGTCATGGGAAGATTTTTCATTATATTTGGAGGGAGGGGAACTTCGTGTTGGACTCGCTTGCCTGTATGGGAAGATTGTGAGAGAATATTGTTCCTTTATGGTAGATTGGGTTCCCATTCATTGGAATTTAATGATTTTAACAACGGGGATGCCCTTGGTCTGCATCACTTTTGTCCCCCTTGAGGGGCCTTTGTGTTCCTATTTCTTTGGTTTCTACAGGGGATGTTTTTTTTTAAAATATTTTCATTATATATCCTTATATATCAATCACAATATATATACAAACATACTTGATATAGAAAACATAAAAAAAGGATGATATCACATTCTCAGTAAGGGTATCCATGCAATGGAACCTAATAAATCATGACTAATATGGTAGGGATAAATGATGATCAAATAATTTCATATAAATAATCATGTTAGATTGAAACATATCCATGGATATCATAAAAATTTAAAAAATAACATGGAAATAAATATTTGACATCCGAATGATGGAATGAAAAATATTTCACATCAAAAACATATTATTGGGGCCCTATGCCAAGTAATATTTATAAATGGGTTCTGATGTCTTGTCTCGGGTGTTACTCAAAGGTGCCCCAAACTCGGTTGGCCATATGACCTCAATCGTGCTTCCCATTATTCCTAAGGTTTCAGAATTGAATTAATGGGCTTGGGATTGTCTATTGGGATACCAATACATCATGTCAAATTGGATCAAAATCGATATATATATATATATAATATACGGATAAAAAATAAACTAATAATAATAATGAATAAACAAAACTGGAAACAGAAGATAATCACAAACATCCATCAATTATAATAAAATCCAAATCTAAATAGTACAGTATAAAATACATGATTTTGAAATGAAATTAAACTGCAAAATTGGAAAACATGTGTATATGGAAGAATTAATAAAATACATTATTTTCAATCAAACTATCCAAGCATTCTAAGCTCATGCTCATTCATCTTCATCCAATCTCCATACTAAATAAGAAAGTATGGTGCCCAAGGAAGAACCCTTCCCCATTTCCATAATTTTGATCTTATAACCTCCTCAAGTACCAATGTTAACCTAGATAGTGTGTGACATAAATATATATATTCCACCACTAATGATGTCTATACAGTTCTGTATTTGAATATACATTGAGTAGTGTGTAGGTATATATAAAATTAATGTAATTCCAAAATATTAACTAATACCCACTTCATCCTTTTTTTTGTAATGTATATAGATATGAGATCATTTAGTTATTTTAGTTAACTTCATTTCATATAGATAAATCATGTGAAGTTCCAACAATGCATAAATTTTTCATAGTAATAATGAAAAAGGATCCATGGTTTGACTAATGCATCCTTGGCCTCAACTGTTAAGCCAACTCTTAATAATAACACATGTAGTCTCGTAATAATGGGTATGAGTGTAATGTAAGCTGATTTCCAATGGAATTACACTATAAAATATTCTAACTGATTCCATGTAGCTCATATATAGTAATATTTGTATAATAATTATTGGGCCCAATGTGATGAATATGTGGTGCCACATGTCCAAATAAATCAAGTGATATAAATAGACTGTTTCTGGGGCTCCAAATATCTGTAAAAGTTGTGAGGTGAATCCTTGGTACTACTCCAAGTAATTCATATAACCAATGATGAGACTTTGTGGGGGGGTTTCACCCATGGAAATTGTGTCAATGAATAGGAATAGAATGCTTTGAGTTCTCAAAGAATTTTATAATGTATCCAAGGTTGGATCAAGTATGAATTTCCCTAAAAAAGTAAAAAGTTCCTTATGAAATATGCACCATATGCATAATTCATTATTTAATTTAATCCATGTAATACTCATTCCATTTAATAATACATTTGGTTCATTCCATTACCTTTCATGGAAAAGACAAGGTTAATAAGGACATGTATCCTACTATCATGTTAATTACATAACCATTCAATAGGTTCATTCCATTCCCTTTCAATAATCATGAAAATATGAGTATGACTATGAAATCAATTGCCATTCAATAATAATAATAGGGTCTATGTGATAATTATACATATAAACATTCCAATTGATCATTTAAGATTCATTTATTAAATTGAAACACTTACCTCAAAAGGGTCAAATGATAATTGTATACAATATACATGTTCAATCCATTTTCAATTGATAATTTATTTTTAATAAAGGGGGATTACCGTTATCAAGTTCAATCCATCACACTTGAACGATTTCTCAAATAATTAAAAAAAATAAGAAGGCATAAATAATGAAACACCATTCTTGGGGTGGACAGAATTAAGGTTAGAACTTATAATACAATAAAAAATTAATAGGTAGGGGTCTAGAATAAGAGCATGATGATTATAATTAATGAATATAAATTGAAGAGGAAACACTCGGTGAGACCAATGTAAACATATCGATGAAATTTTATAAATGACATGACTTTATGGGAAATTTCATAGACCACCTAAATTATTCATATATTACTCTCATGGTCTTTTATGGACCCTTAATATAGACATGATCAGAAGAAAATGAAAGAACTGATAAACTACCTGAAAATGGGGCAATTGAGCCGACATCAAAATAGTGTCTTTGAGAGGAAGAAAATCATTAAAAGAGCCTAAGGAATAATGAACATATCATGATGAATCCAGTGATCCAAAAAGATCTTGATTGTGAAGAAGGTTTTTGAAATAACAGAAACCCCTATATTTAGGTTTGAATAATGCATCATGACGGCTCTCATGTGTGAGATAAGTGAGGGGTTCTGCCAAAATTAGGTCCTGCCACTTATTTTGAAATCTTAACATAGGAAGTTTCACTAAATTTATATTATTTCCATGTCCTTTAAATCTTAAAGTAGCACCCTAGGATTTTTTGAATTTTATTTTTCATATTAATTTAACCTTTTTGGTTTTTTTAATTTCACACAACCCAGAAAATAGTTTATTTAAATTAAATCACTATGTTTGGATGGAATTATATTCAACACCATGTTAATCATTCATGGAACACAACATAAATTTTATCTTGTTCTACGTAGAACATATATTTTTTCTTGAATTAAATGCAACATTGACTTCCCTTGATGGATTATGTAACATGAAAGACCTAGTTTCACCGATCAATAATATATTATTTTAATATCATTAAAACATTTCACCAATATTTTAAAATTTTAGTTATGAGCATTATTGACACAATTATGAAAATATATGGTTTAAAAACAAATAATATGAATTTATTATTATTTAATTAATTAAAAATGAAAATATGAGAACTAATTAAATATAAAAGATATATTTTTTAATACTCTCAATGGTGTTTTGTATTAATAAGTTAAATTAATTATAATTAGTGAGTGATATTAATGTAATATATTTATATATATAATAATTTTAAAGGTGAGTTACAACCACGAAATCATCATATGATTAAAAAGCCAAATTTTATAGACATAAGATAAGACCAAACTCAATTATGTGCTTAAAACGATATATTTTTGTAAATGATGCTTTACAGCCTTTTAACGGAGAACCCATTATAAATCAAATTTTTTAATCTTTTATAGATTTAATATGTATAAATAAACTTTATATTTTAATGTGAAACATAAATATTCAGTTTGGATAAATATTTGGTATTTCTATATAGTATTTAATTTTTTAATGAATAATGAAAAATGATTAATTTTAGAAAAAAACTGCTACTTTAGCTAATTTATTTATAAGTATAAATTACATTTAAAATTTATTAAAAAGTATAATTAGATAATATTTTTTATCAATTAACCCAATTTAGTTCATTTTGATTAATTTAAATTTTATATTGAATATAAAACCATGGAAATATTTTGAACTTTTTTAATTTTAAAACACACATTATTGACTAGACTACAAGAATGAACTTAAATTCATTTATAACATCTATATTATAGGTATTTTTAATAATGGATTCCATATTTGGAATAATGTTAATTCATAATTTCTAATAAGATCAATTTAGTTTTTTACAAAAAACATTAGTGAAGTTAATTAAAATTAATTTCAGGAATTAAGATTATATTAAGGTTAACAACAGACTAAAACCTAATATAAGGCCTAATATGATATACAAATTTTTTCAAAATCCATTTTATGTCTATATTTTGACCCTATCCTTATTTTTCATGAATTTGGATCATTATTTCAACTGCTTTCAATTAAAAAATGTGGGTGGGGTGTAACACCCCGAGATTTTATGAAATAGATTTTTTTGTTCCTAGAATGAGTTTTTTATTGATTTATTTCATTTTACTAAGTTAATTATTACAATCAAATAGAACTCTGTTGGTTTGGGCTACAAACAACACTGACTAGTCTTGCATTATACACAACACTAAGTTTTATATGAGACATAATTTTATTTGTATAGTTATTTACATGTGATAATTATAACCAAGATGTTAATCATAGTATTATGAATAGTAATAAATACTTTTCATATATTATTTATAATAGTTTTAGATAAATAAAACATATTGAAAATGAAATTTATACGGTTTGGTAATGTCTTCATATGTTTAAAATAATCTTTTTCTATAAAAATAGTTTTTTATGTATTTTTTGAATAGTAATAAAAATAAATTTCATACACTAATAGAAATTAAATTTGAAAAACTGAAAATAATTTTTTATTTTCAAAATTTGAAATTATCTTAAGGTTAGATTTGGGGTATTTTTTGAGAAACATCAATTTTTAGAGAATAGTAAAAATTTACTATAATTCAGTTCAAAACATCATTTTTGTATTAATAATGATTAGGTTTAAATTATATTTTAAGTTTGTTTTTAATGTCACAATAGATTAATTTTTAAAATCAAATTTATTTCATTTCGGTCAGTTTTCATATTTAAATCAAATATAAAAACTTATTTATATTTTGAATGTTTTTAGTTTATGAATCTTCTTTCTCACCATAACTACAGGATTGGAGTTAAACATAATTTTCCCACTTCTATGATTTTAATTTTTTTAAAAACTATATAAAAAGTTGTAATCAGTATTATATTTTTACTCTAATAATATTAACATAAATTTTTACCAAAAATATTAGTGAATGTGATTAAAATTAATTACAATGATTAAGGTAAGATTAAACATAATTATGGACTAAAACTTTATATTAAAGACCAAAATTAAATGGACCATATACCCTCTTGGATAAAAGTTTATTTGTTATTAGGATATTATTTAATGTATGTACCCTAAATAAAAGGTTACGTAATGAAAACTGAAAAAAAGTGAACTTTTCTTATATATAACATTTATAAAACACTAAAATAAGTAAAAAACATCATAATATATATTATAGTTATCTTTTTAAAATATAAATGGGTTTTTTATCATAATAAAATTTCTATAATTTTTTAAGTGGATTATGTTACTTAAAAGTCTTACGAAAAAAAACATAACAATATTTTATTTAATAATTAACAAAAAAATGATACAATATATGTTAAAAGTGAAGTGAATAGATTGAAATATTACCTTTATTTATTTTTGAAGATTAACATGTGAATTTACACAAATTTAAACCTAATATTAGTAAATAAAAATATTATATTTATATTTTTGAATTATATTTAAATAAATAACGTCAAAATTGAAAGTATTGTTATTTTATAATAAATTATATTTCATTAAACGATTTAAAATTAAAAATATACTATATTATTCCAAGTTATTTTTATCGGTTAAAAAATATTAATTATGATTTATTAATGGACTGATTTATCTTATAAAGTTAATATATATACCATAAATTATGAAAACATTGTTAGTACGGTCTGGGTATAAGAAATGTTTTGTGCGCCACACACACTTATTTTAAAAACTAATTTCCAAAAAAAATGATTTTTTGGGTTTTAAAATTTTTAATAATATTCATAATTTGTTTTATCTATATTAAATAATAAATCTCAGTTTAGTTTAGTCTTAATGGATAAATTACATAGGTTATAAAACTAGATGCATTAATAAATACCAAAATAATAAATTCAGGGAATATGAAAATTTATAGAACAAAATTATTAAAATTAACAGATTTTTGGGTGGTGTAGATTTTTTTAGACCATAATATCAGAATTATCTACTAATTTTACTTTTTATAGAAAAATTAGGTAACATATATCACCCATTATTGAATAATGTTTTTTATTTACAAAAGAACCACTCCCCCCTACACTATAAAATGGAAAGAACTCTACCCCTTCCTCACACCACTAAAGACACATTGGATCATAAAAACTCTGCCCAAATAGTCTAAATAACTCAATTCATCATATAAGACTCAAATTTAGAATAAATCCTTCCATGGAACCCCTTTCGTGAAAACTAAAATGGTTTACCTGATGAAGAGGTAACACCCTCACTCAAACTGCATTTTTTATATTTCATTCTCCACTACCTAATATATTTTTATTACAAGATTGAATCACAAAACCTATATACTAATGATTTTGTTATGTTTTTATTATAGTTTTTGGTAAATAGTTATGCTTTTTATTCTTTTATGGGACTTAATACTTTCTATATGTTTATTTTAGTCCTTCAGACATAAATTTTTATATATGGACATCCATTCCTGAAGTAATGGATGAATTAGACACAGTAAAATTTACATAAAAATAATAAAATTTTGTTTATATAAATATATCAATAAGTATATTTCCTTATATTCTTGGTCAAAAAAATAATTACCCAATGATAGGATAATTATCAAACACTGTTTTCCCCAAACTTTAATTTTTGTTGAACCGATATCTTTATAAATAATCACATATTTATGACTTCAAGGACCTCAACTTTTATTTTTTTAAGTAACTATTTGGTGATTTATGACATCAATAACTACCTAAAAATATTTTTTTCCTCTATGTCCAATATTCACTCCCATCTTATGTTCTCCCATATTTAAACCTAGATATATATTTCTTTGGGTAACCATTGTGGTTCCAAATTTCCATTTTTTAGGGAAGTTATAGTAATCATTCATAAGATGTGAGATTCTATGAATAAAACATTCAACTATTAATACTCTGATAAACTATATGAATTTCAAAGGTGAAATTCATTTAAAGTGGGGTAGGATATAGCACCCCAAGATATTTTGAATTGTTTTTTTAATTAATTAAACCTTTTCGATATTTTTGATTTCATGAAAAAGTAAAAAAGTGTATTTTATATTAAAGACCTATGTTTTCCTTTAATTATAAACAACACCAATTTAATCCTGAAATACACGGAATATAAATTTTATCTGCCTCTATATGGAACACTGAGGTTATCCTATGTTATACACAATAATGACTTTCCTCGATGGATTACATAACATGAAACACGATATTTTACTTAACAATTAAATATTATTTAACTATTATAATATATAACCAAGATATTAAATTCTAATATATGAAAATTGTTATCTAAATTATGAAAATATTTTTTTTTACAAATATATAATATGAATTAATAGGTTTACGCTTATTTATAAACGAAAAAAGGAACCAGTGGAATATAAAAGATATATTTTTATTTTTATGCTTTTATTTGTGTATTGTCTTAATAAATTAAATTTTTTATAATTAGTGAGTTATATTAGATTAATATAAAATTTTATTTATTAAATAAAATATTTTTTATGTTCATCCAATAGGTTTGATACACATTAGAAAAAAAGCACACCCTATTTTGTACTTAAAAACCTATATTATTATAAAGGTAGTATTACAAGTATTTAATGAAGAAACATTTGTAAATAACATTTTTGGAACATTTAAAAATATAAAATTTCAAAATAAATTTAATTTTTGAAGTAAAATCCAAAATATTTTGTTAGGATATATTCTTGGTGTTTTTTTTTTGAGGTTTCATTTTTAATAAATAGTTAAAAATATAGAATTTTAGTTCTAAAATGCTTTTTCCTCTGATTAATTTGTATGGAAATATTACATTATTTAAATTGAATAAAATGATTAAAAAGTTTAATTATATCATATTTTCTCAATAATCCAAATTTATTTCATTGTAATCAATTTTACATTGAAATTGAACATAAAAACACATCCAACTTTTGAATGTTTTTACTTAACAAACATTGATTGTTGACCTGACTGTGGGATTAAATATAATTTATTTTATACCAATTATGTGATTTTAATTGGTAAAAATTGATTCCATATTTTGAATCATAATTATTTATAATTTCTAAAAAGGTCACAATAGTTCATTAAAAAATATTAGTGAATGTTATTAAAATTAATTACAATGATAAAAATAAAATTAAGATTGGTGAGGGACCAAACCCAAAACATATGGTCCAATATGACCTATAAAATTTTCTTAAATACATTTTATATCCATATTTATTCCTTATAAACCATTTTCTCTACTTTTTATCATTATTTTATCCATTTTCAATAAAAAATCATGGGTGGGGTTCCCCTTTTCCAAAATATTAAAAGAGTTCCACTCTCCTACAATGTAAAAGGCATCCTCTCCTCCCACTTCCTTACACCTCTCAAACCTATTAGGATTTTTAAAACACTACCTTAATAGATCCATAAAATTCTTACATTATCCATTAATTATCCCCTTGTTAAGAAATAAATCCAAGGAAGCCCTTTTTGAGAACAAAAAGGGCTTACCCAAATAAGAGGTTGCATTCTTCCTAAAGTTATTTTATTTTATTTTAATTATCCACCCCCTCAACAATTATTATTACATAACGGTATAATAAAAAAAGTATCCAAATTATATAAATATGTTATTATGTTAGGGATTTTACCTACACGTACACACACTTCTATCTAATGGGTAAAGAATCTTCAGTTTATGTGTATGGTGAACTATCGTGCCATGAAATGATGATTAATCATTTTTCCTCTACTGTATCTCCTGGCAGAAATTATGTTATACACTCTCTTTATATTTGTAATATAATATGTTTATTTTTTATTTAATGTTTTTAAATATTTTTATAACACATATCTTAATACATTTTATTTTGATAAAATATATAATTTCGTTTGAGGAAGTGTGGACTACTGCACCCTAAAAGATGTGTGATTCATTACCCCACTAAATGGAATGTATTAAGGATGGGTTTAATGAAATTTTATTATAAATAAATATTAAATAATTATTATTATATAATTATAATATATAAGTAACATCCCATTACCGATCTAAAAGTTACATCATAAAACCTTGTCATGGTTTTCTTTTTTCATTAAGTGGGTAAGGGTTGAGTTTGATTTGGGAGAATACCTATAATGGTAATGTATGACACTCATTGGATTTTTAAACATAAAACATGGTGTTATTATAAAATAATAGGAAATTAAACACCGTGTAACTAAATTCCACATCGTTAAATTTCTTCTAGGTGCAAGCTGTGAAGCACCCTTCATGTTGTGATGGGTATACACTATGAATGCCTGTTACACAACATGAAATATTTTAAAGTCATTTTTTAATGTGTAAATATGGTGGTTTCATAAGTTATGAATCTTAGGAATTATAATATGTGAATATGGGTTACACATCATTTAATATAATGACTTTAATAAGGAATTACAAATTCGATGTGTCTTCACTGTCACATACATTAAATCGTTCACGGTGTGTAAATAGATTACACACCGTTTAATTCCCCGAAAACAGCTATAAAAAAGTCGTAGTGCTTGGTTATTTATTCATTAACTTCTATCTTATTAAAATTATATTTCTTTAAGGCCTCCTCCATGGGATTTTGAGCCTTCCAACTCTACCAGATCCATTCCTTTGGCCTCTCATCATCATTACTTTGGCAGGTGATATCTGGGTAAGTTCTCTTCATTGTTTTTCATCTATCTCTCTTTATCCCTTTTAATGATTTTTATAGATAGTACTCTAATTGATGGATCTATGATTCTTGGTGTTATATATTTCTTCTAGGTCTTGTTTTGTGATCTATCCCACCTTCATTCACATTGACGGGCATCGTTGTGAGTGTAAGGTTTTTGAAAAGAGGTTGGTGGTTCTATCCAAATTTGTCAAAATGATTATCCTTATATTTTTTAATTTATTTCAATTGTTTTTTTAAATTAAATTACACAAATTCTTATTCATTTAAATTATTAATACATGATTCTAGTGAACCTAGAGATTTGAAATGGTTTTGGCACGAAAATTTGAAATACTTCTAATTCCATTAAATTGGGGTTGTATATGGAAATTGGATGATTTAAATTGTTGAATTTTAATTGGGTATTTGATTAAAATTTAATCAATTAAATTTTTGATTTTAATTTTGGAAATTCATTTTCGAAATGATGTAGTTGTTATTGAATGGATTTTAAACCTTGGAAAATGGCTTAAAAGGATTTGATAGAACCCCAATGGTTTTATCTTGTGGAAGGGAATATTTTTTATTAAAACCCATTTTTGTTTTAAATGGAATGAAATTATAAATTTTTATATGTAAGAATGTGATTTATTTCATTTTAATAAGTATTAAAATAAGTTTCCCATAATTTAATAATACATGCACACCATAGGTAGTTGGTGAGTTTTTTTGATACAATTTACGCTATGACAATGTTTAAAAACATACCTACAATGGGTCACATCCCCTGTGGGAGGGTAACATGTCACCTCTGGCCAGTGTTAGGGGGACATGAGTATACTCATTTTAATGAGATAATTTAGAGAGTGTGTTATACTATAGCTGGTTAATACTATTTTACCTATTATAAATATGACCATGTTTCTCACTTATTTGTTTATATATGAGATATAAATGTATTCCAACTTTGTAAAAGTTCTTTACATGACAATTTTTTATTTACATAAAGTATTTTATTCCACTGTTTTATTAAATCCATTTTTTTAGAAATGTATCATCTCTTGTAAGGTAAATTTTTTTCTTTATAATTATCTTCCATCATTTTGAAAGTTTATAATATTCTTTTTAATATGATATTGAATTTCAAGAAATGTTTATCTTGAAAGTTGAAAAAAAAAATTATTGATAATCTGTATTTGGCATTTGTTTAGGAAAATTTTGTTTTATCCAAATGGGATTAGGATCACACGCTATTTTTTCCTTTATGTGTGTGTAGACATTATTCTTCCAAGTTCGAGCAAGGGGAAATGATTTCTTGGAGAAGGATCTGGGAGTTGAACCTTGTTCATGGTGAGTTTTGTCCACAGGTACCTTGGGATGTTTTTCCTCATATTGTACTTTGGTTATACATCTTTAGGATTCTATTTCTTGTAGTATTATGGTACTTTACTCCTAGTAGAGTTTCTTTTATATGCATATTAACATGGTTGTATTACTTCTTCGAGGTCTTCTGAAAAAATCGGTACCACTTGCACATTGAATGTTGTCAGGTGCTAGTCGCCGACCCATGGGGATTGGGAACGCCCATTAGGCTATGTCAAAACTGGCTAGGTTATTGGGTAACCATAGTACCTAGGAAGATTTATGACAATATATATATATATATATTTCAATTTTATTCTTTCCTTCAATACATCCATAAAAATAGAAACAGTGTTCATGCCATTGTATGGCTCAATTTCTCCATGAACTACGTATTCCATTTTATTCTATGACATTTAATAGATTATTATAATAAAAACATAATAATTATAAGTGATATTTACATCATGGTGTAAAATTTTGAAATAATGATATATGTATAAGTACTAAATATATAACAATATAAGACACATTGAAGAACAAAGAAAATAATACCCAAACTCAAAACATAACACAAGATAGTTAACAATAGGGTAATATAAGGTCATAGTAAAACCATATATGTTTTAATATATAAGAATATTATTTTAAAAAAAATTCTTATAAGAATCATACATTTATTATAAAGGGATATTGTATGAATACGAAGAGAATCAATACATGAGATAGTTGAAAAAGTGTTTTAATAAATCCATAATTTATCCATTTTCAGTTGGAAATATGTGTTTCATAAAATCTATGTATTATAAAAATGGTTTAAAGGATATTATACATTTATACTATGATAATTACAATAAATATTTGTCATTTTTATCTTTTACCAATGTTTTCAAAGAAATTTCTTTATTTCTTTCAAAACAAAGCATTTTTATAAACATTTACTGTGAATAAATTTAATGTTCCTCTTACAAAATGTGACATGTACGTATTTACACACAATCATGACCAGAATTTCCTTGAATCGTCCTTTCATAGATTAAAAATTCTTTATTTTTTAAAATAAAATGATTTCTAATATTATGGATATTCATTATTTTTATAGTGGGTTTCAACTAAAAATGTTTTAAATTTTTTTTTGTGGTTATCAATGATTTCGTAAAAAAATTCAAAGCTATTTTTAGTGAAAAGAGATTTGAAAAATGTTGTATATTTTAGAAAATATTTTAAATGTTTTAAATATTTCTTTATGAATTTTCAATTTATTATCTATTAAAATGGTTTTCCAAATGTTTTCAATATTCGTTTATAATTTTTGAAGGAAAATTATTTCAAAACATTTTTAAGATTTGTTTATAAGTTTTCAATGTCTTTTCAAAGAAATAGTTTTAAAAACTATTTAATGATTTTTGTATAAGTTCTCAATTTTTTTAGTGAAATAGTTTTAAAAAAAATTTATCCTTTATTTTCATGTTTTTATGGAAAATGGTTTTCAAAATATTTGATGTTTTTAGAAAATCATTTTTCATTGGGAAATGATATTTTCCTCATTAAATGTTTTAAAAATATTTTTCCAAGTTATATGCCATCTAATATGAAATCTATTGATGTTACTCATTCCTTTATCAGAAGTAAACCTATGGTACCCTTAATAGTTTTTTACATTAATGGTTTATGTTTTGATAGAATGATGCTTATGAAAATCATGACTTTTACATGGGTTATATACTTTTGAGACCTCCTTCTTCCCATAAGTTATGATTGTCATAAAATAGTTATAAAACCTTCATATATTTAAAAAATTTATAATATGATTACATGTTTGTGATACCCATTTCATTTTATGTGTTATGATCTGATTTTCATTGATCTTATGGCACATGTATCTATGATTTAATTTTGATATAGGTAATACCTATATCTCCATCCAATGTATTGGGTAAATATTTATATCCCATGAGATAAAAATGGATGGAATGAGAAATGAACTCTGTTCAATATTTAGGGATAGAATGAGAAGTTAACTTGGTTCAGTATTATAGGGATGAAACATGGATTGAAATTGGTTCAGTAATATTTGGGTGGTATGGTGTGTGATCCCAGTTAAATAAAGGAATTTTCCACTGATATGTCCTTATAAGTGATGATTTGAATACTAAGTAAATCATTATATTTGATTATGTGTCCGCCATAATTCCATTTATTATCCCTATATCATGATTTCATGATTTATTTTCATTATTTCCTTATGATTCATGTCTTATGAACTATAATTCTTTATTCCAGGCTTCAGGTTTATGATCTCATGATATATTGGGTATGATCTTCCAATGTTATGAACACATTCTCATACACATATTCTCATTCATAAGATTACATGTCTCCTTTGTTTAAACTTACTATGAATCTAATATCATCCCTTTTATATTTATTTCTCTATGTTATAAAGTTATGTATTAAGTATTGTCATACCCAGGTTTTTAATTTTCCCTTTTTCTGGCTCTAGTCGGGTTCTCAGCCATTTCTCTCATGAAATAGGTGTGATGGGTTTAGTATTTTAGGGTATTCCTTCCATTTATCCTTTTCATAGCTTTCCCTTTGGGTTTCTTCATTAATTTTTGTATGAAGGTGTAATTTTTTTGGCTTGGAGGCTGTAGTGCACGGTTGACACACTGTTTGATGAAAATGTGATCCATAGCCTAGGTAAAGGGGTGGTGGGTCTGGGCTTAGATAGAAGAGACCGCATGGATACCATAAGGTCAGTCAGACCCTATGTCTTTCCCATCTATTAGGTATCCTCCTCGAAAGATATAGTCGTATGGTTGTTGCATTATTTGAAAAACTTTTCAAACATACCATGTGACCTTCCAACTCATTAAAAATTAGGGTTTTAGGTTTCCTTACCTCTTAGTTTTTAATAATATCACCACTCTCTCTTGCCCCCCACAGCCTCATCTTATATAGATTCCCCTCCCACATCCATGTATTCTTCGGATCTCCCCACCATTGGTGATTTTGGTCCATATTCATTGTGGAAACTTTGGGTAACTGTCTTTCACCTTATTTTCTTTCTCTATTCTAGATTTTAAACTATTTTACTTTGGAGGTTCTACTCTCCAACAATTAGGGGTTTTATTTAAGGTTTTAATTTGATTTTTTGGGTTTGGTATTATGAATTAGGGCTTCTTCTTCCCTCCTTATGGTGATGTTGAAGTGAGGATGTGATTTTCCACCATTTTATGGAAGGTTCTTCATGAGATGTCGGTGGTTTCATTCCCTAACATTATTAAGTGGATTTACTATTTTTTTAGTTTATAAATGTGTTATTTGGTTTTATTATGTGGTGTGAACAATGTTTTTGATGTGATTGAATAGTTTATAGGTTATATTTTAACTCTATCAAAGGAAATGGCTATCTTTTTTATATATTATAATGAAATGTTTCTGAAATAGGTCTTAGTGGTTGTTTGGATAGTGAAAAATGTATTTTAAATATAATTTCGGTGAATGTATTTTAAAATTGGGATTTTCAATGAAAAATGATTGATTTTAGGCATTTTAGCCTTATTATTCATTTCGAGTATAAATCGTAAAATTTTGGAATGATGAAAATTCTATTTTAAAAATGTTTTTTGCATACGATTGGTTTTATGAATGGACTTATCCCATTGACATGATTGGTTTAATTGTGTTTTTTCTTTCTTTATGAAAGTATTGTTTGGGGATTATGTTTGTGAAGTTAAAGGTATTATGATTCAGCTTTTTTAGTGTGTTTAAAATAGTAAATGGGTTCTTTTATAATGAAGGGTGATCCCTTGTAAATGTTAGTAATTTTTTGTGAGAGTGGTGGTGTGTGTGACATGTGAAATTTCACTCTATCACAAGAGAATATCGTGTATCTAGGTGGGAAAACTAGAACTAGTGCACTAATGATTTAAAAGTGTATTTCCCCTATTTCACTTAGATGGCATGATGTGAAAAACACTAAGAGAACAATGATTATGGATAATCTTCACTAGAATATTGGATATTTTTCTTCTCTAGTGGCTCATGTTTGAGGACGCTGATGGTTATGGTTATTATACCACCATTCAATTAGGTATGAGGTTCTAAGGTCCCTCTCAAGCAAGATTAACCATAAGGGATTTACTGATAGTTCTCTACTATAAATGATGTGGTCAATCCATTTGTGTAAATAGGACCACTTGATTTTGTGTGATATTTATAAAATCACATTCTCATTTAATATAGTGTTCGTAAAATGGTTTTCCATCAAACTGTTCCTTTTTAACTAAGCACCTATTAATTTTTTTTCTTAGAAGTGTTTTTAAAAGATTTAATTTAGAATAGCATGTAAGATTAACTTTTTAATGTTTTGTCACGGTACCTATTGCTTGGGTGGAATCCTACTAGGAATTGTATTACACACTATATACACCCTTGGGTGTATGTAGTTATTTTTATATGATATTCTCTATATATATGTTGTACATTGATCATGGTGTGAGTTTTTAGTGGTCTTCTCTTGCGGTGTTTGTGGTGGTGGCATGAGGATATGGTTCCCCATGTGGCATGAATGTATGGGATGGAGTTTTTAGATTTCTTTGTTGTAGTGGGATTTTGCTTAATGTGTACACATCAATTCTGAAAATTTTTAAGTGCTTGTTTGATTATTTAATTTTAGTTATAGAATATTAAAAGTTTTTTTTGTTTATATGTATGAAATTTTATTAAATCATTTCAAAAATGATGTTATTGATACCCAGGAACTAGTTTCCAGCCCATGGGGATCAGGAACGCCTCTCGACAAAGGCCATGAACTTTTGTGGTTCCGGGTTGAATGGAGACCTAGATTGGTTTATGAGAAAAAATTATTAAATGAGGTCTGATCTAACACCCCAGGTAAATAAAGAATATGACATTTTTATATTTATCCCTATTTGTGAATAAAATGATAATATTAATTTAAATGGAACGCTATGCTTGATGGCTTACCCAATATGCAACAACGAGTTCCTTTAAAATCTTACGTTACACTATAATAATAAAATAATATTATCTTAAATGGTAGTTAACACCTAGACATTTTAATGGAGGGATTGAACAGAACTAACTACAAAATGATTATATATGGTTGTCAAATATTTTTACTTTTTACAATAAATGTTATAGGATTAAAAATGTGAATGAATTCAATTTTAACCGTAAACATTCTAATATTCTTTAGAAGGTCGATTAACCGCCTTTTGATGGCGACCCTCTTTTAAATCCACATTTTGACAATTTTATGTGCTATATTTGACAAAATAAAATTATTCTTTAGAATCGAGACATCAAAATTTACTCTATGTAAATTTTTGGTATCTTTCCGATAAAGTTCATTTTTTTATAAATAGTCAAAAATGTTGTATTTTAATTCAAAACCTCTTTTTAATCAAATTTATTTATATTATTATATTATCTTTTTAATTTTTTTAAATTAAAATTAGAATACATTTTTACAATTTAATCCAATATTGGTCATTTGAATTAATTTCACTTTGAAATTGGACTTAAACTAGGGTCAATCTTTTAATAGATATTGTTTCTTAAAAACGCGCTATTTGTTTTGACAGCGGGAATTAATTATTAAATTAATTAATGCAACTTATATGTTTTTAATTTTGTAAAATAGACATCATTTTTGAGTTTGGAATATCAAATATAGCTTAGGGTGAATTTTTGGTATTTTTATGAAAAACATCAATTTTTGATGAATAGTGAAACCACTAAGTGGTAGTTAAAGAAACTGATTTTTCGTTTAAATGAAACTTTTCCACCTCTGTGTTTTGAATTTCAAAAATCCAACACACATGGTTTTCATTAAGAAGTAAAATGTGGCTCAATGGGATTAAAATAATTTTTTGGTGAATAGTAACTTTTAAGTTTTTAATCGCAATTAGAGATAATTAGTGTAGTTTAAGGTAAAAATAAAGTTTTAATAATATGAGATGAGCTTGACACATGTCCTACCATCATTTTTTGTGTCATGGCCGACCAAGAAAATCCCTGGGTCAACTTGGGGACCCCATGGAACCACTTTTTTAGGAAAATGACATTAATACCTTTTTATTTAATGTTTAAATTAAAATGTCACAAACATGTGTTGTTTTACTAAAAAACATTATATGGGGTTATACAAGTCAGATATTTAATTATAAATATTAATTGGAAAAATAAAAATATTTCCTATATCATAGTATTTTTTTATAATTTTTAGACATTAAAAAAATTAAATTTTTTATGACATCATGATGATGCAGCGATTACCTCATTATTTAACGATTTAAATAAAATGAAAGGATAATATAACATCTAAGACCTAAACTTGTAAAAAACCTATTGGATGGGTATATTTCGAACCCTTATCACCTTATCCTTGATTTATATTAACTTGGGACCTTTTAAATCCGAAACTCATTTTAAAATAAAGTAACATTTATGTACTTTCCAAGAGTGCCCCTCCTCTCCTCTTATAAAAGGCCACCACCACTATCACCTTACCCACACCTCTCAAGCCTTTGGTTCGTCCAAGATCTGCCCATTGTGTCTCTCCAAATCCCTCTATTACTCCTATAAGCCTCACTTTGGGCAGAAGTATTCCCAAGGATGCCTTTGAACTCAAATCAAAAAGAGTTACCCGATTTAAAGGTAGTGTCTTCTCTTGTGTTCTTTTGTTTTATTTATCTTCTCCAACCCCCTAAACACTTTTTATTCTTTTATTTTGTAACAACTCCAGTATCTTTAATATACTATGATGTTGTTATAATAATCATTCGAGCTATATTTACACACACCTACATCTAATGGTTAAAGAACTTACTGTTTCTGTAGATGGAGAATTTATGGCTCACGAAACGATGATTGTTCAACACTCATATAACACCTTCAAAGGTGGACATTAAGATGTCACGATATTTATATATGATATATAATATGTTTATTTTTTACTTAATCTTCTGTATTTTTCTTTTGTGGCATACCTTTATGGTTTCCATTGTGGGTAAACACGATAATTTCATTTTAGGAAGTGCAGACTACCGCCCCCTCAAAGTGATTTGATTCATTAATTCCATATGTGGGATGTATAAAGGATGGATTTAAAGTTATTATATATGATATATGTTATATATAAATGATTAATATAATTCTGGAATTAAAATATACATATCCCTCATTTAGTTTTAATTCCATTAATATGACATAGAAATGAAAGTAGCATTCATGTGTATGTACGGCTTACCGTCTCCATGAACGGTGCATTTCATTTCTTACCCCTAAATGATTATGTAATATTATAAATACGTTTATATTCTGGATATATATGATATATATGATATCCAAATCATGAATATCATTCTGGATATAATGAACCTTTGACCACACAAAAAACATGAAATTGTAAGAAGTCCACTTTCGACTTATGAACCAAATGTCGACAAAACAAACATTATTAACTTAAATGATTACATAATGTTTATAACATGGTAATAAGTGAAATAAAAGTAATAACTAACATGAAAAAGGTTCTTAAGAAAGTATAAATTAACTCAAATTTATTATTCAGGATGTTAAATAATGATCGAGTCAAGTCGGACCCGAGGTAAGGGATCCAACCTCTCTCTTTCTTTTTAAGTACTCTCTTTTATGTCATTTATTTTAATCCCATATTTATTATGTTTGGGGATGTTATTTTATATTCCTAATACATTACTTTTTATGTTAATATTATGGGAGACCCTATTTGATCTCATCAATCCATTTTTGAATTTTTAAGTGGCACCGTTAGGCTGCCGAGTATTCGTAAGGGATTTTTCATCTCACTTTATTCCAGTGACATTTATGCTATGTTTGCCACTATTTCCATTGATTTTTGAATGTACATCCCATTATTAAACACTTTGTGTAGTATAATTTCATTTTTGGGTATTTACATCTTCATTGTATGACCCTTCTTCCATGGGTGTACGTTTCAAAAGTTACCCAACTCGGTACGGGGACCTTTCACCCTCCTCATTTTAAAAGTCTTATTTTGTTATGTCTTTTAATTTACATCTTATTATGTTGGGATATGTTCTTATATATCCTTATTGATGTAAATTTTATGTCCACGTGATGAGATACAATTCATTCTCTCATCGACTAATTTTCTGAATTTTGAAGTGACGTCGTTAGGCTGTCGAATTTTTACAAGGGAACGTCTTAACCCAATTTCGATTTCTTTGGGTTCAACTTGTAATTCCTGAACATGTCATCCTATGAATATGTGTGAATGACCTCTGATTTTTTCACACTTAATATCCACTTGTATTGGGAGTATTTATATTTCTCACACATAATTATGTGATAGATTTATCCTTAATTTAAGGATACCATCTTTATAATGGATTTCATCTCAATTTACATTTCCATTGAGACTTCATTGTTGTTATGTACCAATTCACTATTATATGGTGTGTATACTGTCCTTTGACATATTATATCATGAATCCCTTTATTCTCATGATATTATAAATGTCAGATTAAATGTTATTTTACAATTATTTGTATTCAAGTGTCTCTCATTTTGTTAAAAACTCTTTAACAAAAATATTGTTTTAAATGATTTAAAGATTCATTATTCAAAATATTTATCTTTAATTTCCATGTTTTCAAAATGGTTTTCAATATTTATATATATGGAAATTAATATTTTAAAATTATAACTCCATTAAAATCATCAAAGTTGTATGGGACACTTTGATTCAAAAATCTCTTTTAATTTTTTTTTAAAATGGATTGATTAATTCAATATCATGGAATTACTTATTGTGATTGCAATTGAAATGTTGTTATTAAAATTTTTATATTTTCAATGTTTTATGTGTAATGATGGTACTTGGACATTTTATGGGTGGTTACGTGATAAACCATATGACGGGTGGTTCCGTGAATACCAGGACGGGTGGTTACGTTATAACCTCCAATGCATTGGGTATGGAAGTCGGCAGTATGGCTATTACACTATGTTTGTGTGGAAGTCGACCGTATGGTTATTCCATTTAAGTATGTTTATGTCCCAAGTTACCTTTATATGTTATGTTTTCTTTATATGGGTTTTATGGTAATCTTTTGGTTACAAAAGGGTAAGTAATGATATTTTATTCAGTAAATAGTTTTTACTACTTCAAAAAGGTGAAAAGTATTACTTTGGTAAAGTACTCATGGTTTACTTGTTGTTTTTGAAATACTAACAGTTTTCCTCCTTTGTGTATCCTTTTCTGGGATTTTTATGCTCATCCCAAGTTTTTGAAATGTTTTTCACAGGTCAAGGGAAAGGTTCATGATGTGATGATAGTGTTAAGGAAGTGTCAAGAAAGAATCCATGTTTTATTTTAAATAAGTTTCTGTTGATGGGAAAAATGAATATTGTCATTTATGTAACCACTTTGTTAAAATGTGGAATGTAATTCCAGTTTCATGATCTAATTCTCTAAAACTCTAAACTTGAAAAGATCCTCAATGTGAATCATTCATTTAATTTAATATTAAGAAAGGTTTAAGTTCGAGGCCTTATAGTTGGTATCAGAGGTCGGTTTAGATAACTTTAGAGGTTAGGGTATTCTTTAAGCATAAGTGACATTACTATAGTGGTTAGGATTGCAGAAATAGTCTTAGTTTTAGATAAAGTGAATGAGTAAGTATATCTTAGTTTTTATATTCCTCATTAGTACGTGATGATTTTGTTGATATATGCACACTGACATTTCTGTTTTTAGTAAATGGATGGATCAAGCGGGCACCAAAGTGACAATGGGTTTGATGGAAACTATGGTGGTTCTCTGATTAAGAGACTAGATGAAATGGGGGATTCAATGAGGAATAGAGTGGTTGTGCTAAACCAACTATCATGGATTCATGATCAACCACTTGAACTTTGGAGAGTTCTCTAATGTATCATCTATGAGATGACCAACTCGATGTGGATGTTCAGGTAAAAATTATAAAGGTAACCATTGTGGTTTATATGATCCTTAATCTTTAGGTAATTATGGGTTACTCTATTATATGATGGAAAATGAAAGGCATGAGATAAACTTGAGGTTAAAATTTGCTATGATCATTTATGAAGATTTTATCTCGTTTTGGGGAATGATTTAAGAATTATGTAGTTTTGGAAAAAGGACAACACGTCCACCGTGTGACAACCCATTGCGTCAGACAAAGCTGTGGGAATCGAACCCACAACCAAAGTGCAACTGGTATTTATTGCCTACCACTAGATTACGTGAAGTCCCTGGTTAGTTTGACTGATTATTTTTTAGTTAGATGATTTTATGAATTAAGAGTAAGATGATTTTGGGTTATCTATGTAAATTTATTAACCTATCATGGAGGATATGTGATTAGTTTAATTACGTTTCAATATGAGACTTTAAGAGCAACTGATGTTGTTTAGAGATAAATGTTATGATTTAACTTGGAAGACTATGTGACTAAATCCTTAAAATATTTGGGTTTCAATCTTAGTTTGGTTTAATTTGAATAAATTTATGGACAAATTGTTTATCTAATGGTCTTCATTGAACATTGGGTGTGTTGGAAAAATTTTGGAGATTAATAATAGATTTTCTTTTTTATAAAGGATTATTCATTTGTGGATCTTGTTCTAACAATTTTTTGGTTTTGGATTTTTTCTAAAGACATGGGAAATATATAGTTCTCTTTTGTGGATTAGGTGATTCTTTAGAAGTTGATTATAGTACTCTTAATGGGAACAAGTCTTCCTAAATACTCATATTTTGGAGAAAATATGAGTTTGATTAAGGAATATAGTAAAAGTTGAAAGTCTACGTGACAAGTAAGTTGTAACATCCCAGGTAAATAAAGAATAAAGAATTTTCATATTTATTAATATTTACGAATTAAATATTAATTTTATTTTAAAGGGGTTGCTATGTTTGATACCGTACCCGATACGCAACGATGAGTTTCTTTGAAAACATACGTTGCACACAAGTAATAAATTAATATTATTTTAAATGTTAGTTAACGAGTAGCCGTTGTACTGGCGGGAATGGATAGAAATAACTAAAATATGATTATATATGTTTTTAAATGTTTTTACATTTACCCAATAAAATATAAAGGCTTAAAATACGGAAAGAGTTCAATTTTAGGGCATATATACTCTAATTTTCACTAAAGGTTCACTTATCACCTTTTAATGTTGAACCGTCATTAAATATAGTTTTGATCACTCTTATACTTTATTTTGGACCAAATATAACTCTTCTTTAGAATCGGTATATCAAAATTTACTTTGTGTAAATTTTTGGTACCTTTCTGATAAAGTTCATTTTTTTATGAATAGTGTCAAATGTTGTTTTTTAATTCAAAACCTCTTTTAAATCCAAATTATTTATATGATTAGATTATTATTTTAATTGGTTTTAATGTGAAATTAGAAAATATTTTTACCAATTAATCCAATGGTGGTCATTGGAATCAATTTCACTTTGAAATTGGACTTAAACTGGTGTAAATCTTTTTGATACTTATTGTTTCACAAAAACACGCTATTTGTCATGACAGCGGGAATTAATTATTAAATTAATTAATTTGACTTATATGTTTTGAATTTTGTAAAATGGACTTCATTTTTGAATTCAGAATATCAAATATAGCTTAGGGTGAATTTTTGGTAATTTTCTGAAAAACTTCAATTTTTGATGAATAGTGAAACCACTAAGTGGTAATCAAGCAAACTGATTTTTCAGTTAAATGAAATTTTACCACTAATGTGTATTGAATTTTGAAAATCCGACATACATGGTTGTCATTGAGAAGTAAAATGTAGTTCAATGAGATTAAAATAATTTTTTTGGTGAATAGTAACTTTTTTTCATTAATCGCGATTAGAGGTAATTTGTGTAGTTTAAGGTAAAAATGATATTATAAGAATGTGAAAACACCATGACACTTGTCCTACACCTATTAGGTGAGTCATGGCCGACCAAGACAAGCCAGGGGCCAACTTGGGGACCCCATGGAGCCACTTATTTGGAAAATGACATTAATATATTTTTATTTAATTTTAAAGTGAAAATGACACTAACATAAATTGTTTTACTAAAATAATTTTTTAGTGGGGTTATACAAGTCCAAATTTTGATTATAAATAGTCATTGGAAAGATAAAAAGATTTCATACATCATAGTATTTTTTTTATAATTTTTAGACATTAAATAAATTAAATTATTTATGACATAATAATGATGCAGTGATGAAATCATTATTTGACGATTTAAATAAAATGGAAAGATAATGAAAAATCTAAAACCTACACATGTCCAAAACCAATTGGATGAGTGGCTTTCGAACCCTTATCACCTTATCCACTAATTATATCAATGTGGGACCTTTTAAAACCGAAACACATTTTTAAATATAGTAATATTTCTTTACTATCCAAAAGTGCCCCTCCTCTCCTCTTATAAAAGGCCCCCACCTCTACCTCATTTCACACACTTCTCAAGCCTTTGGCTCGGCCAAACCCTGCCCAATTACTCTCTCCACATCCCTCTACTCATCCTAGAGGATTACCTTTGGGTAGAATCCTTTCAAAGGAAGCCTTTAGGCACAAATCAAAATGGAGTTACACTTTTAAAGGTAATTCATTCTCTCTTGTTCATTTGTTTTATTTTGCTTCTCCAACCCTCTAAACTCTTTTTATTTACTTCTTTCGTAACAACACCAGTATCTTCAATATACTAGGATGTTGTTATAAGATTTATTCGAGCTACACTCTCACACAACTACATCAAATGGTTAAAGAACATGCGGTTTCCGTGGATGGCGAAATTCTGCCTCCCGAAACGATGATTGTTCAATACTCATTTAACACCTTCAAAGGTGGCCATTATGATGTCACTATTTTTATATATGATATATATAATATGATTATGTTAACTTTAAGATTCTGTATTTTTCATTTTGGGCATACCTTTATGGTTTCCATTATGGGTAAACACGATATCTTCATTTAAGGAAATGCGGACTACCGCCCCCTCAAAATGATGTGATTCGTTAATGCCATATGTGGGACGTGTAAAGGATGGATGTAAAGTTATTATATATGATGATATACTGGAATTATAATATACCTCTATATCATTATTATTTCTTTCCATTAAAGTATGAGATAGAAATGAAAGTAGTGTTCATGTGTACGTACGGCTTACCGTCTCCATGAACGGTGCATTTCATTTCTTATCCCCAAATGTAATGTACTATTAAAAGTACATGTATATAATGGATATATATACTGAATGATATATATAAATGATGAATATAATTCTGGAATTAAAATATATGTACCTCTCATTTAGTTTTAATTCCATTAATATGACAAAGAAATGAAAGCAGCGTTCATGCGTACGTACGGCTTACCGTCTCCATGAATGGTGCATTTCATTTCTTACCTCTAAATGATTATGTAATATTATAAATACATGTATATTCTGGATATATATGATATATATGATATCCAAATTAGTAATTTTATTCTGGATATAAATAACCTTTGACCACACGAACAACATGTAATTGTAAGAAGTCCACTTTCAACTTAAGAACCAAATATCGACAAAACAAACATTATTAACTTAAATGGTTACATAATGTTTATAACATGGAAATAAGTGATATAAAAGGAATAATGAACTTTAAAAAGTTTCTTAATCAAGTATAAATTAACTCAAGTTTATTATTCAGTACGTTAAAGAACAATCGAGTCAAGTCGGACCCGAGGTAAGGGACTTCGTCTCAATCTCCTTTCATTGAGGCATATTTCGTTTTATATACAACTTTATTTTATACGGTGTATAAACCCCTTTGACTTTTACTTTTATACAAAAGTAATATTTTTCTATGAAGCGTTTTATAGAACGACAAAAAGGAATGTTTCTTTTAACGTAGGCGGCGACAACGACCTTTTCCTCCGCCGTGAGTATTTTTTGGTCTTTGGATTTCTCAACAAGCCGTAATGTTTTTAGAATAAAATAAATACCATATACTATTTTATGTATTTTGGTATTGAAAATGGTTTTGATAAAGGATTCTATTATGTCAATATATTTATGTTATATTATGATTGAAATGTGGAAATGTTATCATTCCTTTATATTGGTTTTATGTTTTATGATTTTATATTGGTACTTGGACATTTTAACGGGTGGTTACGTTATAAACCATATGACAGGTGGTTCCGTGAATACCAGGACGGGTGGTTACGTTATAACCTCCAATGCATTGGGTATGGAATTCGGCCGTATGGCTATTCCATTAAGTATGTATGGAAATTGGCCGTATAGCTATTTCATTAAGTGATATGTGTGGAAGTCAACCGTATGGTTATTCCACTTAAGTATGTTTATGTCCCAAGTTACCTTTATATATTCTATGTGTTCTTTATATGGGTTTTATGGTAATCCTTTGGTTACAAAAAGGTAAGTAATGATACTTTATTCAGTGAAGATTTTTTTTACTACTTCATGAAGGTGAAGGTATTACTTTGATATAGTATACATGGTTTACTTGATGTTTGAAAAACTAACAGTTTTCATTCTTTTTGTATCCCTTACTGAGCTTTTTATGCTCACCCCAAGTTTTTCGAAATGTTTTTCACAGGACTTAAAGTGGAATAAGGTCAAGGATGGGATCAAGGGAATTTCATGCTATCTAAAACATGGAATCTAGACATCTTTCTTTTTAAGAGTTTTTTTTGGAGACTTAGTAGAAGTATCTACTTTGTAATCTTTTAAGATGTAATAGTTATGTTCTAATTCCCTAAAACTCTAAACCTGAAAAGATCCTCAATGTGAATTATTCATTTAATTCAATATTAAGTAAGGTTTAAGGCTAGGGCCTTATAGTTGGTATCAGAGGACGGTTTAGACAACATTAGGAGTTAGAAAAGTGTTAAATTATAATATGATTGAAATGATATAGCATTTACGGATTACCATGTTGCTTCGCCTAAGATATTTCTGTGTTCAGAATGGTTTTCCGCAGAGGAAACAAAGCAGCTATGTTGGGACGACATCAGGAGGAAGATGACCTTCCAAATCAGCAACCTGAGATGGTCGGAATCGGAACTGAACAGTTTGTTGCAGTGATGGCATACATGACTCAGGCTATAAATAGTGGTGGTATTCATGCACGAGATCAGCCAGATCAACCGTAGAGGAACATGTCAGTGGTGGAACATTTCATGAGGCAACATCCCCCATCATTCAGAGGATCATCTGACCCTGTGCAAGCTGAAGGGTGGATTAAAGCACTGGAGAAGATTTTCGATGTCATGGGGTGTTCAGAAAATCAAAAGGTTAGACTTGCTGTTTACCGTTTTGAAGGTGAAGCTGATCAGTGGTGGTCGATGGTGAAAAATATAAGGGATAGTGATGATATTGAGGATCTTCACTGGGACGAATTCAAAGGTATGTTTCTTGAGAAGTATTTTCCTAAGGCTGTTCGACATAGGATGGAAAAGCAATTCTTGGAATTGAGGCAAGAGGAGACTCTGTGGCTGCTTATGAGGAAAAGTTCACTCGATTGGCAAGGTATGCTCCAAACTTCATACGAGATCTTGATAGTAAAATAAACCGTTTTTACTCAGGGTTAAAGCCAAAGTATCGAAGGGATTTAGATTCTCGTGAGTTCAAAAGTTATGAAAAACTTGTTCGATGTACGGAGAAGGTGGAAATGGAGTTTGCCGATGATCAGGTGTTCTATGACAAACAACAGAATAAGAGGTCTAGTTGGCAGGAAAAGATGAAGAATTAATCAAAGAAGCAAGGAGGTAAGAAAACCAAATATCCATCATGTGAGAAGTGTGGTAAAATGCATCCTGGAGAATGTTTATCCAAGTCTGATCAGTGCTTTCGGTGTGGTAAGTCTTGTCATATTGCTCGTAACTGTAAGGAAGATGATCAAGCAGGAAATGAAAAGCCAACGGTAAGATGTTTTAAGTGTAATGAAATGGGTCATTATGCAAACGAGTGTCCAACGAAGAACTCAAATGGGGGAAAGCAGTTAGACTACAAGTAGAAAGGGGTGGTAAAATCCTTTTCAACAACTTCAGAATATGTTGGGCCATCGAATGAAGTGGTATCAGCTCCATGGAGCTCAGTATATTTCGAAGATTGAATTGAGGTCGGGGTACCATCAGTTGAAAGTAAAAGAAGCAGACGTTCTGAAGACTGCGTTCCGTACTAGATATGGCCATTATGAATTTGTAGTTATGCCTTTTGGGTTAACCAATGCACCTACTGTATTCATGGACCTTATGAATAAAATTTTCCATGAGTTCTTGGATAAGTTTGTGTTTGTGTTTTGAGGTTTGTGAAGAGGTTATGTGTGCCTTGTGATTCACAGTTGAAGAATGAGTTGTTATGTGAGGTTCATAGTTCCCTGTTTTCAGTTCATCCTGGCAGTACTAAGATGTACACAGATCTGCAGGAGTATTACTGGTGGGATGGAATGAAAAGAGACATTGCTGATTTTACTGTGAAGTGTTTGACATGTCAACAGGTTAAAGCAGAGCGGCAGTTACCGAAAGGGATGCTTCAGCCTTTACCAGTGCCAGAGTGGAAATGGAAGAATATATCCATGGACTTTGTTGTTGGATTACCGAAGACATCTCGAGGTAATAATGCAATATGGGTTATTGTTGATCGCTTGACCAAATCTGCTCATTTCTTTTCTATACGAGATACTTTCTCTCTTGATAAAATTTCCCGTTTGTATCTTAAAGAGATAGTTAGGTTACATGGAGTTCCTCTCTCCATTTTATCTGATCGTGATCCCAGGTTCACTTCTAACTTTTGGAAAGGCCTCCAGAAGTTGTTGGGTTCTGAATTAAATTTTAGTACAGCTTTTCATCCTCAATCAGATGGGCAGTCAGAACGAAAAATTCAAACCTTGGAGGATATGCTACGAGCTTGTTCTATGGATTATCAGGGAAGTTGGGACCAACATCTTTCTTTGGTTGAGTTTCTTTATAATAACAGCTTTATTCTAGTATACAGATGGCACCATTTCAGGCATTATATGGGAAGCGGTGTCGAACTCTAGCTTTCTGGGATGAAGTGGGTGAATGGAAGTTTATGGGACCAGAATTGGTAGAAGAGATGGCAGAAAAAGTTCAGCTGATTCAGAAACACATGAGAACGGCTCAGAGCAGGCAGAAGAGTTATGAGGATAACCGGAGGAAGGATCTATCTTTAGAGGTAGGTGATCATGTTTTTCTCAAGGTTTCTCCTAGGAAAAGTGTGATGAGATTTGGTAAGAAAGGAAAGTTGAGTCCAAGGTTCATTGGGCCATACGAAATTCTAGAGAGAGTTGGATCAGTTGCATACCGAGTGGCTTTACCTCCGAGTTTATCTTAGGTACACAATGTTTTTCACGTTTCGATGTTGAGAAAGTATATGCCAGATCCATCTCATGTTTTGAGTCCAGAGGTAGTTCAGCTGGAAAAGAACCTATCTTATGAAGAACAACCAGTCCAGATTCTTGACCACAGGGAGAAAGTGTTACGAAATAAGGTGATTCATCAGGTAAAGGATTTGTTGAAAAACCATGTGATTGAAGAGGCAACGTGAGAATCTGAAAATGCTATGAGGGATAAATACCCCCACTTATTTTGATAAGTGAATAAAATTGTGAGGACGCAATTCCCAAAAGGGGGGAAGGATGTAACATCCCAGGTAAATAAAGAATAAATAATTTTCATATTTATTAATATTTACGAATTAAATATTAATTTTATTTTAAAGTGGTTGCTATGTTCGATAGCGTACCCGATACGCAACGATGAGTTTCTTTGAAAACATACATTGCACACAAGTAATAAATTAATATTATTTTAATTGTTAGTTAACGAGTAGTCGTTGTACTGGCGGGAATGGATAGAAATAACTAAAATATGATTATATATGTTTTTAAATGTTTTTACATTTACCCAATAAAAGATAAAGGCTTAAAATACGGAAAGAGTTCAATTTTAGGGCATATATACTCTAATTTTCACTAAAGGTTCACTTATCACCTTTTAATGGTGAACCGTCATTAAATATAGTTTTGATCACTCTTATACTTTATTTTGGACCAAATATAACACTTCTTTAGAATCAGGACATCAAAATTTACTTTGTGTAAATTTTTGGTACCTTTCTGATAAAGTTCATTTTTTTATGAATAGTGTAAAATGTTGTATTTTAACTAAAAACCTCTTTTTAATATAAATTATTTATATGATTAGATTATTATTTTAATTGGTTTTAAAGTGAAATTAGAAAATATTTTTACCAATTAATCCAATGGTGTTCATTGGAATCAATTTCACTTTGAAATTGGACTTAAACTGGTGTCAATCTTTTGATACTTATTGTTTCACAAAAACACGCTATTTGTCATGACAGCGGGAATTAATAATTAAATTAATTAATTTGACTTATATGTTTTGAATTTTGTAAAATGGAATTCATTTTTGAATTCGGAATATCAAATATAGCTTAGGGTGAATTTTTGATAATTTTCTGAAAAACTTCAATTTTTGATGAATAGTGAAGCCACTAAGTGGAAATCAAGCAAACTGATTTTTCAGTTAAATGAAAGATTACCACTAATGTGTATTGAATTTTGAAAATCGGACATAAATGGTTGTCATTAATAAGTAAAATGTGGTTCAATGAGATTAAAATAATTTTTTTGGTGAATAGTAACTTTTTTTCATTAATCGCGATTAGAGGTAATTAGTGTAGTTTAAGGAAAAAATGATATTATAAGAATGTGAAAACACCATGACACTTGTGCTACACCTATTGGGTGAGTCATGGCCGACCAAGACAAGCCATGGGCGAACTTGGGGACCCCATGGAGCCACTTTAGTTGGAAAATGACATTAATATATTTTTATTTAATGTTAAAGTGAAAATGACACTAACATAAATTGTTTTACTAAAATAATTTTTTAGTGGGGTTATACAAGTCAAAAGTTTGATTATAAATAGTCATTGGAAAGCTAAAAAGATTTCATACATCATAGTATTTTTTTATAATTTTTAGACATTAAATAAATTAAATTATTTATGACATAATAATGATGCAGTGATGACATTATTATTTGACGATTTAAATAAAATGGAAAGATAATGGAAAATCTAAAACCTACACTTCTCCAAAACCAATTGGATGAGTGGATTTCGAACCCTTATCACCTTATCAACTAATTATATCAATGTGTGACCTTTTAAAACCGAAACACATTTTCAAATAATGTAATATTTCTTTACTTTCCAAAAGTGCCCCTCCTCTCCTCTTATAAAAGGCCCCCACCTCTACCTCATTTCACACACTTCTCAAGCCATTGGCTCGGCCAAACCCTGCCCAATTACTCTCTCCACATCCCTCTCCTCATCCTAGAGGATTAACTTTGGGCATAATCCTTTCAAAGGAAGCCTTTATGATCAAATCAAAAGGGAGTTACACTTTTAAAGGTAATTCATTCTCTCCTGTTCATTTGTTTTATTTTGATTCTCCAACCCTCTAAAATCTTTTTATTTACTTCTTTCGTAACAACACCAGTATCTTCAATATACTAGGATGTTGTTATAAGATTTATTCGAGCTACACTCTCACACAACTACATCAAATGGTTAAAGAACATACGGTTTCCGTGGATGGCGAAATTCTGCCTCCCGAAACGATGATTGTTCAATACTCATTTAACACCTTCAAAGGTGGCCATTATGATGTCACTATTTTTATATATGATATATATAATATGTTTATGTTTTATTTAAGCTTCTGTATTTTTCATTTTGGGCATACCTTTATGGTTTCCATTATGGGTAAACACGATATCTTCATTTAAGGAAGTGCGGACTACCGCCCCCTCAAAATGATGTGATTCGTTAATGCCATATGTGGGACATGTAAAGGATGGATTTAAAGTTATCATATATGATGTTATACTGGAATTATAATATACCTCTATATCATTATTATTTCTTTCCATTAAAGTATGAGATAGAAATGAAAGTAGCGTTCATGCGTACGTACGGCTTACCGTCTCCATGAACGGTGCATTTCATTTCTTATCCCCAAATGTAATGTACTATTAAAAGTACATGTATATAATGGATATATATACTGAATGATATATCTAAATGATGAATATAATTCTGGAATTAAAATATTCGTACCTCTCATTTAGTTTTAATTCCATTAATATGACAAAGAAATGAAAGTAGCGTTCATCCGTACGTACGGCTTATCGTCTCCATGAATGGTGCATTTCATTTCTTACCTCTAAATGATTATGTAATATTATAAATACATGTATATTTTGGATATATATGATATATATGATATCCAAATTAGTAATTTCATTTTGGATATAAATAACCTTTGACCACATGAACAACATGTAATTGTAAGAAGTCCACTTTCAACTTAAGAACCAAATATCGACAAAACAAACATTATTAACTTAAATGGTTACATAATGTTTATAACATGGAAATAAGTGATATAAAAGGAATAATGAACTTTAAAAAGGTTCTTAATCAAGTATAAATTAACTCAAGTTTATTATTCAGGACGTTAAAGAACGATCGAGTCAAGTCGGACCCGAGGTAAGGGACTTCGTCTCAATCTCCTTTCATTGAGGCATATTTCGTTTTATACACAACTTTATTTTATACGGTGTATAAACCCCTTTTAATTTTACTTTTATACAAAAGGAATATTTTTCTATGAAGCGTTTTACAAAACGACAAAAAGGAATGTTTCTTTTAACGTAGGCGGCGACAACGACCTTTTCCTCCACCGCGAGTATTTTTTGGTCTTTGGCTTTCTCAACAAGCCGTAATGTTTTTAGAATAAAATAAATACCATATACTATTTTATGTATTTTGGTATTGAAAATGGTTTTGATAAAGGATTCTATTATGTCAATATATTTATGTTATATTATGATTGAAATGTGTAAATGTTATCATTCCTTTATATTGGTTTTATGTTTTATTATTTTATATTGGTACTTGGACATTTTAACGGGTGGTTACGTTATAAACCATATGACGGGTGGTGCCGTGAATACCAGGATGGGTGGTTACGTTATAACCTCCAATGCATTGGGTATGGAAGTCGGTCGTATGTCTATTCCATTAAGTATGTATAGAAATTGGCCGTATGGATATTCCATTAAGTGATATGTGTGGAAGTCAACCGTATGGTTATTCCACTTAAGTATGTTTATGTCCCAAGTTACCTTTATATATTCTATGTGTTCTTTATATGGGTTTTATGGTAATCCTTTGGTTACAAAAATGTAAGTAATGATACTTTATTCAGTGAAGATTTTTTTTACTACTTCATGAAGGTGAAGGTATTACTTTGATATACTATACATGGTTTACTTGATGTTTGAAAAACTAATAGTTTTCATTCTTTTTGTATCCCTTACTAAGCTTTTTATGCTCACCCCAAGTTTTTCGAAATGTTTTTCACAGGACTTAAAGTGGAATAAGGTCAAGGATAGGATCAAGGGAATTTCATGCTATCTAAAACATGGAATCTAGACATCTTTCTTTTTAAGAGTTTTTTTTGGAGACTTAGTAGAAGTGTCTACTTTGTAATCTTTTAAGATGTAATAGTTATATTCTAATTCTCTAAAACTCTAAACCTGAAAAGATCCTCAATGTGAATTATTCGTTTAATTCAATATTAAGTAAGGTTTAAGGCTGGGGCCTTATATAAGTATGTTTCATTATGATTTTCTTAAGCTCAAAAAATAAATTCCTCAAAGAAGAATAACTTAAAACAAAAATGTTGTCTGTTAACTTTTCCAACTGGGGAATCGAATACCGTTTAACCCATCACAAGTTTGTGATTTTCTTATGGTTAAAATTCTCCTAGACATGTTTACTATCACTCTCCCTCAGAACATGACCCTTTGTTTTTTTCCTCCATGTCCATATTTTCTAGCATGGAATCCTAGTATGGGTTAACTCAGGTGACCTCTGTACTCCTCTTTCATTCTTTTAAAGTTATTGTTTTACCGATTATTGTTCTGATGTGGGACTTTCAATTAAGTTTCTGAGCCCAATTTTAAAATTGTGAGGACACAATTCACTAATGGGGGGAAGGATGTAACACCCCAGGTAAATAAAGAATATGACATTTTTATATTTATCCCTATTTGAGAATAAAATGTTGATATTAATTGAAAGGGAACACTATTCTTGATTGCTTACCGAATATGTAGCAACGAGTTCCTTTAAAATCTTACGTTGCACTATAATAATAAAATAATATTATCTTAAATGGTAGTTAACGCCTAAACTTTGTAATGGAGGGAATGAACAAAACTAACTACAAAATGGTTATATATGTTTGTCAAATATTTTTACTTTTTACAATAAATGTTAGAGGATTAAAAATGTGAATGAATTCAATTTTAAGCGTAAACATTCTAATATTCTTTAGAAGGTCGATTAACCGCCTTTTGATGGCGACCCTCTTTTAAATGCACATTTTTACAATTTTATGTGTTATATTTTACAAAATAAAATTCTTCTTTAGAATCGAGACGACATTTGGTATCTTTCTGATAAAGTTCTTTTTTTATGAATAGTGAAAAATGTTGTATTTTAATTCAAAACCACTTTTTAATATAATTTATATATATGATTATATTATCTTTTGAATTGTTTTTAATGTAAAATTATAATATATTATTACCATTTAATCCAATAGTGGTCATTGGAATTAATTTCACTTTGAAATTTGACTTAAACTAGTGTCAATCTTTTAATAGATATTGTTTCATAAAAACACACTATTTGTTTTGACAGCGGGAATTAATTATTAAATTAATTAAAGCAACTTATATGTTTTTAATTTTGTTAAATAGACATCATTTTTGAGTTCGGAATATCAAATATAGCTTAGGGTGAATTTTTGGTATTTTTCTGAAAAACATCAATTTTTTATGAATAGTGAAACTCTTAAGTAGTAGTTAAAGAAACTGATTTCTCCTTTAAATGAAACTTGTCTACCTCTGTGTTTTTAATTTCAAAAATCCTATATAAATGGTTTTCATTAAGAAGTAAAATTTGGTTAAATGGGATTAAAATAATTTTTTGGTGAATAGTAACTTTTATGGTTTTAATCGCAATTAGAGGTAATTAGTTTAGTTTAAGGTAAAAATAATGTTTTAATAATATGAGATGAGCTTGAAACATGTCCTACCCTCATTTTATGTGTCATGGACGACCACGAAAATCCATGGGTCAACTTGGGGACCCCATGGGTCCAATTTGGTAGGAAAATGACATTAATACCTTTTTATTTAATGTTAAAATTAAAATGTCACAAACATGTGTTATTTTACTAAAACAATTTTTATATGGGGTTATAAAAGTCATATATTTGACTATAAATATTCCTTGTAAAGATAAAAATATTTCCTATAACATAGTAGTTTTTTAATAATTTTTAGACATTGACTAAATTAAATTATTTATGACATCATGATGATGCAGCGATTACCTCATTATTTAATGATTTAAATAAAATGAAATTATAATGTAACATCTAAGACCTACACTTGTAAAAAACCTATTGGATGGGTATATTTATAACCCTTATCACCTTATCCTTTAATTATATCAATTTGGGACCTTTTAAATCCGAAACTCATTTTAAAATAAAGTAACATTTCTTTACATTCCAAGAGTGCCCCTCCTCTCCTCTTATAAAAGGCCACCACCACTATCACCTTAGCCACACCTCTCAAGACTTTGGTTCAGACACGATCTACCAATTTTGGCTCTCCAAATCCCTCTATTTCTCCTATAAGCATCACTTTTGGCATAAGTATTCCCAAGGAAGCCTTTGAGCTCAAATCAAAAAGAGTTACCTGATTTAAATGTAGTGTCTTCTCTTGTGTTCTTTTGTTTTATTTTGCTTCTCCATCCCCCTAAACTCATTTTATTATTTTCTTTTGTAACAACTCCAGTATCTTCAATATACTAGGATATTGTTATAAGAATCATTAGAGCTACACTTACACACACCTACATCTAATGGTTAAAGAACATTCTGTTTCTATGGATGGTGAATTTCTGCCTCACGAAATGGTGATTATTCAACACTCATATAACACCTTCAAAGGTGGACATTAAGATGTCACTATATTTATATATGATATATAATATTTTTATGTTTTACTTAAGCTTCTGTATTTTTCTTTTGTGTCATACCATTATGGTTTCCATTGTGGGTAAACACGATAATTTCATTTTAGGAAGTGCGGACTACTGCCCCCTCAAATTGATTTGATTCGTTAATGCCATATGTGGTATGTATAAAGGATGGATTTAAAGTTATTATATATGATTTATGTTACATATAAATGATGAATATAATTCTGTAATTAAAATATACATATCCCTCATTTAGTTTTAATTCCATTAATATGACATGGAAATGAAAGTAGCATTCATGCGTACGTACGGCTTACCGTCTCCATGAACGGTGCATTTCATTTCTTACCCCTAAATGATTTTGTAATATTATAAATACGTGTATATTCTGTATATATATGACATATATGATATCCAAATCATGAATATCATTCTGGATATAATGAACCTTTGACCACACGAAGAACATGTAATTGTAAGAAGTCCACTTTCGACTTAAGAACCAAATGTCGGCAAAACAAACATTATTAACTTAAATGATTACATAATGTTTCTAACATGGGAATAAGTGATATAAAATTAATAATGAACTTGAAAACGGTTCTTAAGAAATTATAAATTAACTCAAGTTTATTATTCCTGACGTTAAAAAATGATCGAGTCAAGTCATACCCGAGGTAAGGGATCCAACCTCTCTCTTTCTTTTTAAGTACTCTCTTTTATGTCATTTCTTTTAAGCCCATATTTCTTATGTTTGGGGATGTCTTTTTATATTCCTCATACTTTAATTTTTATGTTAATATTATAGGAGAACCAATTTGATCTCATCAATCCATTTTTGAAGTTTTAAGTGGCGTCGTTAGGCTGCAGAGTTTTCGTAAGGGATTTTTCATATCACTTTTATTCCAGTGACATTTATGCTATGTTTGCCACTATTTCCTTTAAGTGGTGTATGTACTTCCCATTATTATACACTTTGTGTAGTATAATTTCATTTATGGGTATTTACATCATCATTGTATGAATCTTCTTCCATGGGTGTACGTTTCAAAAGTTACCCAACTCGGTATGGGGACCTTTCATCGTCCTCATTTTAAAAGACTTCTTTTGTTATGTATTTTAATTTACATCATATTATGTTGGGTATGTTCTTATATATCCTTATTGATGTAAATTTTATGTCCATGTGATGAGATACCATTCAATCTATCATCGACTAATTTTCTGAATTTTGATGTGACGTCATTAGGCTGTCGAATTTTTACAAGGGAACGTCTTAACCCAATTTTGATTTCTTTGGGTTCAACTTGGACTTCTTGAACATGTCATCCTATGAATATGTGTGAATGACCTATTATTGTTTCACACTTAATATCCACTTATATTGGGAGTATTTATATTTATCGCACAGAATTATGTGATTTATTTATCCTTAATTTAAGGATACCATCTTTATAATGGATTTCATCTCAATTTACATTTCCATTGAGACTTTATTTTTTTTATGCACCAATTCACTATTATATGGTGTTTATACTGTACTTTGACATATTATATCATGAATACCTTTATTCTCATGATTTTATAATTCTCAGATTAAATGTTATTACGCAATTATTGGTATTCAAGTGTCTCTCATTTTGTTAAAAACTCTTTAACAAAAATATCGTTTTAAATGATTTAAAGATTCATTATTCTAAATCATTATCATTAATTTCCATGTTTTAAAAATGGTTTTTAGTATTTATCTATATGGAAATTAATGTTTTAAAATTATAACTCCATTAAAATTATCAATGTGGTATGGGACACTTTGATTCAAAAATCACTTTTAAATTGTTTTTGAAAATGGATTGATGAATTCAATATCATGGAATTACTTACTATGATTGCAATTGAAATGTTGTTATTAAAATGTTTATATTTTCAATATTTTATGTGTAATGATGTTACTTGGACATTTTATGGGTGGTTACGTGATAAACCATATGATGGGTGGTGCCATGAATACCAGGACGGGTGGTTACGTTATAACCTCCAATGCATTGGGTATGGAAGACGGTCGTATGGCTATTCCATTAAGTATGTATGGAAGTTGATCGTATGGTTATTCTATTTAAGTATGTTTATGTCCCAAGTTACCTTTATATGTTATGTGTTCTTTATATGGGTTTTATGGTAATATTTTTGTTACAAAAGGGTAAGTAATGATCTTTTATTCAGTGAATAGTTTTTACTACTTCATAAAGGTGAAAAGTATTACATTGGTAAAGTACTCATGGTTTACTTGTTGTTTTTGAAAGACTAACAGATTTCCTTCTTTGTGTATCCTTTACTGGGCTTTTTATGCTCATCCCAAGTTTTGGAAATGTTATTCACAGGTTAAGGGAAAGGGTCATGATGTGATGATAGTGTAAAGGAAGTGTCAAGAAAGAATCCATGTTTTATTTTAAATATGTTTCTGTTGATGATAAAAATGAATATTGTCTTTTATGTAACCAATTTGTTAAAATGTGGAATGTAATTCCAGTTTCATGATCTAATTATCTAAAAATATAAACCTGAAAAGACCCTCGATGTGAATTATTCATTTAATTCAATATTAAGTAAGTTTTCAGTCTGGGGACTTATATCTGCTCTTTTGGGTCATATACCATATGAAATAGTCAAGGTAGACAAGAGTTAGGACTCTTAGTACTTGACACTCCGATTGTTATTAGGGTGCTCGGTTAGCACACTTCATGATGAGACTCAAGTTACAAGGGGAATTCGGGTTTAATCTGAGTCATTTCATCCTTATCGTTATTCATTTTTTTAAGAAATGATATGAAATTTGGGTTAATAGTCTTAGTGATCTCATAGGGATGAAAAATCCAATTGGAGTCTAGGACAATGTCCACATACTTTCTCTGTGATGTTGGAGTGATGGCGTATGGCCACCAAACATATGTCCATGTCACACGCTGGTACTAATTTCCTCTTAAATTGTCTTGAGTCACCTTGGGTTTTGGGAAAAATCTTCGAAATCCCATGTTTATAAATTGTGAAACTGTCTTTTGAAGGGGAATTGGTTTGATTTTAAAGAGGGTAGAAAATGATTTTTCAAGTTATTTTGAGTAAATATTTGGTTTATTGTACTTTCATGAAATGTTTTTGAGTTAATGGGGTTGAGTTAATCATGAGATTTTTTTTATAACAAAAACATTTTGATTATTCAAATTAATTGATTTTAAATAATGAGTTATGTCAAAACACGTTTTGGGGAAAACATTTGTGGCCATGTAGACTTTAAAATATAGTTTTATTTGAAATTGTATTTATCCATTGGGTGGAATTTTCAAAATCATTGTGGGATTTGGAAATGAGTTTTATTTTCAGGGTTGATGAATTTCCAAACCTAGTGTTTTAGAAAATTTAAATGGGTTTAATTTTGTGTAAAGTGATATATATAATAAGGGATGTGGGTTGAATATGTATTTTAATCATTGTTATTTTCATGAGTGACCACATGTATGGGATATTTGTGGAAAGTAGATTGGTTCATGGTTTATCACAAGGAAAGGAATAAGTGAGAATTTATGAGGTACAATTAGAGAATGTGAACCCCTCGTCTTTTGATTAATTTTCAAATTTTTTATAAAAGAGAAGAGGTGATGTTTGATAATCTGTGGTTATGTCCCGTATTTCATTATGTTTTGGGATTTTTCCTTGCTTGGTGTTTTAAATTTTAAACTCATCTTTTTTGGAAGACATTCCAGGTTGTGTTTTTTTGGTTAATCATCATGGGATGATTTTTAGTGATTTGATTTGAGGAGTGTTTCGGGAATCCTTTTTTGTGTCTCCCCTCTTGTTCTCTATGAAATTTTGCATCTTGTGTTTGAAAATATAGGGGTTTTATTTGGTCTCTGGTCATACCCCAAGGCTAGTGTACACACCCATAAAGAGTTAATGTGTGATTAATGTTCGGCCATGGGAATTTAATCATTGGATGACCCTCCAGTTGGTCAAATCTAGGAACTTCCTTTTTTAGTGCTTGTGTTGAGTCTATCCCTTTTTCCTTCTCGGGTAAGTGTATCCTCTCATAGTGTTATATTGGATGTGATGGGGGTTGAATGAAGCTTTGGTTTCCTTGATTTTTGTAATGGTCTAAGGTGATATTGATATTGCTAAGTCTGAAGGTCCTATCTGAAAGTGTTGAAAGGACTTATAGTGAGTAATGATAGTAGTTTGGAGATAGCAATGTTGGATACTATTCCAAATGTCCTTTGCGTCATTCGTTGGTTTCCTTTAAGAGACCATATTACACCACCCATGTGGTGAATTAGGTTATAAAAACCTATTATGGATAATTATAGTCCTCTTGTGTTGTTTGGGGATCAGTTTAAGGTCCCTCAACATCAAACGTTTCCATAAGTTGCATGGTCCATGTTTGGTGACATCATATAGTGTGGGTTCCCTTTGAAATGAAAGTATGAATCTTGTGAAAATTATTAACACATTTGTTTGAACAAAATAATGATTCTTTTTTTGGAATTTGGAATCCATTTGTTTTATAAGGGGTGTATTTCAGGTGCCATCCCTCCTGTTGTTTCCTATTCGATGTAAAGAATTGGTGGTGCATTTGCATTTTCTAAGCCCAGTTTTTTGGTAAGGTGTGGTGTTAGAGTATGTGGGCCTAGGCTATAGTGTGTTCTAGAGGTTTTATCTTGTATGTAGTGTATTTTAATTTTGTATCAGGAATATAAATTCTATTCCAAGGTTGTAACACCTCACTGTAAGGTAGAAGGTGCTTCAATCACCTGATCTCCATCCATAGGTTCCAGAGTGAATATGGGGCATAGTCAGGAGCCCCATGAGTGTGAGGGATTGCTATATAATCTCTATAATTAGTGTTAAAAATATAAATAGTTCATATAAACTTTTGTAGATGTTTCATTTCAACTAGTCACATGTGTTGAAAAGTGACATGGAGACTCTATTACTCAATTTTCTAATCTATGAAGGTGAGAGATTCCCACCTTGGTTATAAAGAATCAGATTGTTTTGTATTCTTGAACATTAGTGATTATTCTCTTTTTGGTGTGGGCCTCGGTGTGGTTGTTCATATAGTTCCATCTCTTTTATTTCATCTCGGTTTTGGTTCGTTTTCATCTGATAATGGTAATACCCCATAGGTGTACTATACTGTTTATGGTTTCTCGTTTGGTTTAGACTTCATTTCACCAGTCCCCTTGCAGTGGGTGTTGGATTTCTGTTGGGTTTCTCATATTGATGTGTGGACACCAATTGAACTACATAGTTCTTATGGTGGAAAGACCCATAGTGGACCTTACCAGATTACTTCTAATGTAATTCAGTGATTGCTCATTCATTATGGTGGGGAGTCTGTTCAAGCCTTCATGTGTTATAGTTCCAGTTCCCTCGTTTGTGTTGACTTTCTTTTTATGGTCGGGAGTCCATTAGGGCTCTGCATTCTAGTAATATGGCTCAAATTCCTAGGGATGGATTAGTTGTAGGAAGTCTCATTCGAAGCTATCTAGACCGAAGATTATCTATTGAGAAATTTTTTGGAATGGTGTGTGTTCAATAGGTTCATTGTATTAAGGTTGTCTATGTGTTCCTTCGATTAAATTTTATCTTATTCATTTCTTTTAGATAGGTGGTGTATGATATTTTTAATAGTGCATGAAGGATTTCATTTTGAGTGGTTAGATTATATGGGTGTGAAAGTTCCTTTCCTTGATCAATAAACTAGAGGTGTTTAGGGTTTTGGGGGCGGGTGATACATAGCAGGGTGTCCTATTCGGGGAATATTGAGTTATCTTGAAAGTATTTTTCTCAAAGTGTAGTAATCCAGGTTTGTCTCATTTTTTTCTCATCAAGAATATCATTAAGTGGGGAAGGAGAATTGGGTCTTGTTTTCTAAATGACCTTGGGTTGGATTTCTATGGGAAGAAAGCATTATGGTGGGGATAATATTTACACCTTGGTTTTTAATTATTCCTTTTTCAAGATCTATTTGGGTCTAGAATATATATCTCGAGAATTGGGTGTGATGGGTTTAAAATTAAGGGGGTATTATTTGAATTTATCATTGGATAAACATTCCCCTTTCTGTTTATTTTTTATTTTTTGGATGAAGTGGTACGTTTTTGGTTTTGTAGACTACATTGCATGGTTGGTGCACGGATCGGATTAACCAAGCACCTCGGCCCAAGAAACCATGTGGTGGGTTTGGTCTCAAAATAATGTGATGCACGACTACTATATATTTATTTAGACCATGCTATTTTCTTGTGTAGTAGGTATCCCCCATGGTATAGATGGTCACATGGTCACCACATGGTTTAAAAACCCATGTGTACTAACCATGTGACGTCCTGAATCATTAAAAATTACGGTATCATGTTTTTTTCTCTGGACATTTAACTCCCTTTCCCCTCTCTCTCATCCCCCTCTGCCAAGTCCACCTAAGGCTCCCCCACCCCCATCCATGGCTCCTCTAGATCACCCCTCCTTCGGTGATTTTTGTCCAAATTCTTTGAGGAAACTCTTTGTAATTGCCTTCACCATTGTTTTCATTCAATATTCTAGGATTTTATCTCTTTTAATTTGGTGGTTCCTCTCCATGGAGATTAGGTTTTAAATTAAGGGTTATAATACTGGGTTTTTGGGTTTAATATTATTGATTATGGTTTTCTCTTTCCTTCTTCTGGTTTGGGTGATGTGCAGATGAGATTTTGTAGCATTTTCCTGAAGGTTCGTCATGATAGGTAGGTGGTTTGATGCATGAAAATTATTAGATAGATTTTTTTTGAGCTTTCATAGGTGTTATTTAGTTTTATTATGTGGTTAAAAGGATGTTTTTTGAAGTGATTAGTGTGTTTATTGGATGAAAATGAACTCCAAAAATGGATATGATTATGTTTTATGTGTGTTATAATGAAATGTGTCTAGAAATGTGGTTTAGGGGTTGTTTAAAAGGTGTGAAATGTGTTTTTAAAGGAACTTGAGATGTGTGAATATGTAAATGGTGATTTTCAATTGATATTGGATAATTTTGGGCATGTTATAATTTTTATTTATTTTGAGTATAAATTGTAAAATATTTTAATGATGAAAATATTCTTCTAAAAATGGTTTTAGAGTGTGACTGTGTTAATGAAGGGACATGGCCCATTTACTTGATTTGTTTTAATTGTGTGTTTTTCTTGTGTTATTAAAGGGGATTTTGGTATTATGTATGTGATGGTAATGTTATTAAAATTGGGGTTTTATTTGGTGTGTATAAAATGGTAAAAGGGTTTTTTATTAATAAGGGTGATCCCCTTGAATTTTTTTCCCTTGGATGTGATAGTGGTGGTTTGGGTTACATGTGATCTTTAAATCAAGCCGATGTGAATCCCATTAATCTATCTAGGAGGACTAGAAATAGTTTTCTAGTGATTGAGATGTGTATTTTCTTGGTATAAAATAGAAGGATTGACATTTACAACACTAACAAAACAATGATGATGGATGATCTCTGCAATAATATTGGATGTTTCTCATATCTAGGGGCATGTGAACAAGGACAGTGATGGTTGTGGGTAATAAACCACATTTCACCGAGGTATAATTTTATTTAGTCCCACTCGAGCTAGATTAACCCTATGTGATTTACCCATAGTTCTCTACTATATATTATGGGGTTACATGTGTTGTCATATGGAGGACCGCTTGAGTTTGGGTGCTATTTTTAAAATCATTGTATCATTTAATCTAGTGTTTGTAAAATGGATTTCCTTAAAAATGTTCCTTTTTAACTGTATACCTAATAAATTTTTGTATTTGAATTGTTTTGAAAATATTGAATTTAGATGAGCATGTTAGATTATCCTTTTAGTGTTTTAGCATGGAACCACTTTCTTGGGAGGTATCCTACTAGGATTTGGCTCACACCCTACATACACCCTTGGGTGTATGTAGATATTGTTATATGTTTATCCTAGGTAAATCCAAGATGTTCGGTGCTCATGGTGCAGTTATTTAGTGGTATTCTCTTATGGTTTTGGTGGAGGTGGATTGTGGATATGATTCCTCATGTGGAATGTATTTTTTGTGTTAGAGTTTTTAGTTTTTTTGTAATAGTCCGTTTTGGGGTTTTTTTGAAGTGTCAAATTAAATTTTGAAATTTTTTAAGGTATTTTTGGGTTAAGTAATATTAGTGTCATAATAATAAAATTAGTTTGTTGTTTATAAGTTTTAAATTGGATAAAATCGTATCCAAATCATGTTATTGATACTAAGGCACTAGTTTCTAACCCATGGGGATCGAGAAAAACCCACGGGTCATGCCACAGACCAGTTTGGGCGCTATATTAAATGGTGACAAGGATTCTTTTGTGACAATTATGACATTTCTAAGAAGGGTTCTAGCCATAATGAACATAGTGGGAGATAATATATCTCGCTTATGTAGTGGTTTTTTTATTTCTATTTTTCCGAAGGCACTAGCCTAATATGGTCATTGGGAATTTCTTTGTCTAATGTTTCAAGTATTCTTTAGAAGAGATGTAATGTTAATGTATAAAAAGATAGGATTTCTATACTCAAGGAGTTCCCATAGGAAAACCCATTTATATGTCATGAATTGGAATGCCTAAGAAATTATATTTCATGTACTTGTCTTCTAGCCAATATCCCCCCCCCCCCATATTTCTTTCTTCTTAATATTAATAAAACCATCTTAAAAAAGTAGATTTGAATTTAATAAAAAATATAACCTAAAAGGGTTTCAAATGAAAGTAAAAAAGGAGACATACCTAAAGGAAAAATTTAATTCCTACAGTCTTCCTCCCTTAAAAGAACTCATACCCGAGATTCCCTTACAAGGGGTATAAAATTCTATTAGAGAACAAATCTGTCTGCTAAGTACAAACATCGGCCTCCCATTCCCATGCCTTGTCCTATACCTGTATGTGCTTCCACGTCACCCATAAAAAGTAATAGATCATAATTTGATGTCCTTTGTGCTCTTATCTATGATGAATATTGGATACTCCTAAAAAGAAACATCAATATCTAACTCCACATCCTAATGATCAAAAGTATGATATGGGTCAGAATAATAATGGTGAAGCTATGAAACATAGAATACATAGTGTATGTAATGGTTTTTATAATTTAATATAAAACGATATTATACCATCCTAAATCTATCAAATATCTCAAATGGACTGAAAAAATGAGGTGACAGCTTCTGTTTCCCATGTTTCCATCTTTCTCCAAGCACGAGTGATACACATGGAAAAACAGATCCCCTGGCCTCAAAATACAATGGTTGATGGTGGTGATTTGTAAATGATATATTTTTAGACTACATTGTATAAATTCATTTCTTAATTTGACTTATCTTCTCAAAACGCTCTTTCATGACATGATAACCTAGTAGTATTGCCTCGTTGGCCTCTTACTATCATAGGGTTGAATGGAATATCCTACCATATATTTAGTTATATGGATCCATATAATTCATCACAAGAATAGTATTATTATAGGAAAACTCAAGGAGAGGGATATGATTCTCTTAAAAACTATTGAAATCATAGAAACATGCTCATATCATGTCATCCAATTTCTATACCATATGTTCTATTAGGCTATCAGTCTAAGGGTGAACATTTATGATCATAATCACTTGTATACTCATATACCTCTTTAACCCATACCATAAGGTTGATGTGAAACGATTTTCCCAAACTAAAATTAAAAAATAGTGGACCATGTGAAACTACATTATCTCACACACATATAATATTCCAACCTCATCAATTGAGAAAGTATTCAAGATATTAACGGAGTGGGATACTTTCTTATGTTATTCCAAGACAACCCAAACTGCATCACTACCTCGAGGTGACCTCAGTAGGATGAGTGAAAAATCTATTGAAACATCTTCCCATTACAATTATAGGATCTGTAATTATTGTAACAATCTAGCTGGTCAATGATTCTATTACTTTTACTAGTGATGGGTAGAACAACTATTGATAACCCATTTGATCTTATGTTTCATCTGTGACCTCCAATAATGGCACCGCATATCACAAAGAATCTTCGAGATTCCTACCTAATATTCACACTGAGAAGCGTGGGAATATTATATCAGTTCATCTATATCATATATATAGGTATCTATATTTTCCCATGTAGATATAGGATATCATCTCTATTGACATACCAATCCATAGGTGGGTCCTCTCCAGAAATACTCTCTTGAACAACCAACCCCAATGGATATGAAAACTACTTGATAATTAACATATCATGAAGTGGAAAGGTATCCACTAATTATATATATAAGGGTTCATTATGACTCTCATGAAACTCTAGATGTTTCTAATAAAATATAGATGTAAATTTTTATTCATCATTGGATTCCTCTATGGTTTATTCTGGAGCCTCCCAGATCAATGCATCATATAAAACATTTCCCTTTGGGTGAAATTAGGGACGATCAAAATTGAATGATTGAATGTATTCAAAAAATATTCACTATTTGAGATTATATTTGTGAAACATAAAGATATATTTGAGGATCTTTTAGCCATTATGGACCAAAAAGTTTCACCCAAAAATAGTGACTTTCGCAATGTAAGTTAGGAAAAATTATTTCTAACTCATGGTCTTTTCATATAATTACACATGTATTGTATAAATGAGAAAGACACGTGTGAAACAAATCTATCCTAATGAACTAGAACTGGACCCTAATCAATTCATGGTGCATCACAGAACACCTTATAGCCTCTATCATGATATAGAAGAATAAAAATTTGTACTAAAGTAATCCTTATTTTGAATCCTAAAAGGATTTATCACATGCTTTAGACCATGTGAACCTAAACCCCTTTTTTTAAGAACATTGAGGAGGTAAGAAAGGCATGAGAAGTAATGTATGAAATTAGTTTAATATACATCAATACCTAATAAACTATATATATCAAATGTGTTATTGGTTTGATCCCATGAAATCAGAGCACTCACCTTCTCCTAGTCAACAGGTACTCCTATTTCAAGATAATATAACATAATATGTAGACTTTTTCAATCCATAAATGGTGATTAACAATATTATCATATAGATGATTCTCCCTTTTTTTTAAAATGATCTCAATATGTCTAGTATTTTCACCTTGAGAATGAGAATACACTATGATTTCTTCCACATAAATCAAGACAATGGAATCTACTTAGGGATAGAAACACTATTCATCAAGGCCATGCAAATGGTAGGAATGTTTGTAAGACTGAAAAAAATTACCGGATAATCATATAAACTTTACAGACTTCAAAAATACATATGTGGTATATTGAAAGACCAAAACTTCACATGATGATAGCCTAATATTACATATATTTTTTAGAATTATTTATCTCCTTAGAGATGGTGCAAGTAATTTTATTGGAGGTAGTGGATAATAGTTCTTAACCCTAAGCTAGTTCAATAGTCGATAAAGGAAGGGTATCATCCCCCTTGGAAAAATAGAATAGGTGAACCCCAATAATATTTGTTGGGTCAGATAAAACACTTAGATTCTAAATTCCCTATCTATTTCTTGATCTTTTAGAGATCAATTGGTGCCATTCTGTACAGAATAATGGATACTTGAGATTCTTCTGGAACATTTCCAATCATTATACTATACCAATCACATGGAAGGTAATATAGATAAATCATCAACAAATACATCCATAAAGATCTAATACTAGATTAAATTAAATATAATATAATCCCACCTCATCCGTATAAAGGCTATAAATTTGGGTGGTCACTCCACCTTGCCCACGATGCTCGGGTCTAGCTCTACTTGAATGGTCATTCCACTCACCCCTATAAAGGCAACTACCACACTCTACTGATGAAAATGAAACCATGTGATGATATAAGTCCACGTAGTTGTGATAGAGAACAAACCAGACCATCAAGGGAATTACATAAATGATTTTAATATCATGGGTGAAGAGGTTCCACAAGAATGGATAACTTCCTTCCTCAAGAGGACATTCCATGAATTGAATATTCCCTCTTACCGTACACCCAATATCTTGTATAGGATCATCACCCCAAAAATGTAATGAATTTCTAAACCAGTACATTCATTGGATGATAAATATAAAAGGGTGTGAGATTTACTTGTATCAAACTACTAAGATGCAATAATATTGTTTTATATAATAACACCTCATATATTTAATAGTCTTGAACTCTAATTATCAATTTTGATCCATGACTCTATCCCATAGCTGGAAAACCCTAATTATGTAATTCTAGTTATCACTGATAATCAGAAGTCTTTAAACCATGTCTATAACCTCCTCGCCAAACTCTTTTGATGGTGCCACTCATACCATTATACTAACACAGGTGTAACAGATCCTACTCCTGAAGGTAGAGCTAGTAAAAATCTTATTCCACTAGAAATAGTAAAAAAGTTATGTCGTAATATCTAAATGTGACCCATATAGATTAAAGAATATCACTCAAGTGGTTCTCTATCAAAATTAGTCTTCATATTCCACTAACATCCACACTAATTTCTTATAATGGAGATTCCACTACAGATACTCTGGATTACACTAATCTAATAAGAAACCACAAGATACACTTCTTAAAACTGGATAAAATACTGCCCTCACATGGTATTGAACATCTGCGTCAGGTAATATCATCTTATCTCAGGTTGTAAGTTGTGATGATATTCTTATTTATGATCTTATAATTGTTATATAGGAAAATTAAAGTCACATGTAAATGGATGGAGTGCACTATCATATCCTTTAAATGTTTTTCTTGTGAAATGTCACCTCCGGCTAGAAGAATTCAAAATCATTTTAACTCTATAAAACAAAATGAATAGTCAATGATGCACAAAGAACACTTCTCAAAGGTGAATGAACTAAATGGTTTTTTTTAATCTTAGTGTCTGAGGGAAAATGTTATCATAAAAGGTAGCATGGATTTCCACCCAGACCATTCTCTAATAAAGACCAACCTGAGTAATCACACCCCACCAGCCTTTGTAAGAATTGTGTGTTATATAAGTTTCAAGAGTAAAACTAAACTCTAATGGAATATTTAAATAATAAATTATATTTAATATAGACTCTAGGAAAAAATAAATATCCCCAGAACCACCATCTCCTAAAAATATGGGAGGATTTTTCTTCTATAACTGAAGAGTTAGTTCATACACAGTGGGTTCAGTTCGTAGAGAAACTGACATAAATAATATTAGATGTAGAAAACTCTTATGAACCATATAATTAGTGACTAATTTTTTAATAACATGTCGTGCCTCTAGTGGAACCAATAGAAGTATTAGTGGTGTCTTAGGGACCACCACCCCCGGAGTGTGATCATTACTTGCTTCCTGGAGCATAACTGCAGGATGTTGTGGGGGAAATGTTCTAAAAATTCCAAGAACACACATCAAATTGATTCAAATAAAATATAAACACTAGTTTAATAAGATTATAAGAAAAATGGATCACTACCCAAATTATACTATCCCAAAAACCCACTTATAAGGCCAAGGGATTGGTAAGTGTTCAAATTTAAATTATAGGGATTCTAGTAGGTGAAGGATCAATTTTACCTTCCCCCGTCATTTATAGTATACCATTTACTTTTATAATTCATGATTTTAATTTAGAGTTCATAATTATTATATATTCATATAACATGTTTCGATTAAATGGGTCTTCATTCCTAACATACAAAAGAATATATACATCATAACTAAAAGACATGCTCGTTTAATTTTAAATTAGGTATCCTAAATTTGGTCTCATAATGAATCATGTAAAATATATATTGGTTCAACTCGTTGAATTTCCATTTCCCATTCATAAGGGTCCATAAATATTATAATTAAAATAGGTAATCATTTGATTGCAGTGGAAGTGCATATTATGTAACCAAAGGTACAGATTTGAAATGGTTAGAAACTAGATATTTAATATTCCACAACCAACCTATAAAAGAAAAAAAATATTTGGATTCATGTTGACACAATAAATAAAAAATTCCATTACCTTAAAAAATATATTAGAATCGCATCCATATATAAAAACTAATTCTCAATAGATAATCACAAAACAAAATAAGAAATGAATGAAATAAAACTAACAAATATGGTATGTATTATTCATGGAATGTGAGTTCTAGGATCATATGATTATTCAAGTAAAATTTTTCCTTTAAATACTAGTCCATTGTACAATATCCATAAAGCATAAGAAATATTCAAATTCATGTGCGTCACCCAATGGTGAAAGTACATCAACTGTAATAATAATAATATTGAACAATGATATCACTTTCCCATGAAACATTGTATTTAACCTGAAAATTTCTTATATACTCCTTGGAGTGGCTCATGACCACTTTGTGATGTCCTGAATCAGGTTCCACTCAAAGATTCCCAAAACCAGATTTTCCACATAGCCTCCAGAGATCCTCTCAATATTCCAGAGGCTTCTAACTAGAAGTGGGGGACTAGGGGTTATCTATGGGGTAAAATACTCTCATGTAAAAGTAGATAAAATCATATATATATATATATATAAACAATGAATTATAATAGTAAATTCATAATAACAAATAATCAAAACCATCAAAGAAATATATGAAAAAACATCCAGCAACAACAATCAACTCAAAATATGAATAGTATTGTATACAAATGATGATGATTTAATGAAATATCTCTATAAAATAGAAAAATAGGTGTACATAAAAGTATGAAGACAATACAACACAATATACACAAAAGAAACTAATCCCAAAATTTATCCCAGAATCTTGACCGCCTACTTAGTCATCTACTACCAAGATCCATCCTAAGAAACCAAGAAAGTAATCCAGGTATCAATTGTGGAAAAAATATCCTTTTTTATACCTATGATCATTTATTCTTCTTGGGTACCAATAGTGACCCAAATAGGCTTATAGATAACTCTCAGTAGGCCAACACTAATGAAATATATAAAATCTATTCTTTTAATAAAAACTGAGCAGTGCGTAGGTATGCATAAAATTAAATAATTTCTAAAATAATTACTCCTACCTTCCTCATCCTCATCAAGTAATTTCTATGAACATGCGTTCATTTAATTATTTTATTTTATTTTATTTTATATAGGTAAATCATGTAATGTTTTTTACAGTAGTGAAATAGATAGTAGTAATAATGAAAGAGTGTCCAAAGTGATTCTAATTCATCATTGACCTCAAAGCTCATTCCAAATCATAGTAGTAACTCGTACTGTCTGAAAATAAAGGGTTAGATTATAATCCAATTAGATTTCCCAAGGAATTCCATCATAAAAGATCCAAAATAAGCCCATAGAGATCATACAAAGTAATCTAGGGATAAGAATGATTGGGCATAATGGGGTTAACCCATGGAGCAACATGTCTAAAGACATCTTATTTAATCAAAGGAATTTATTTGATGTATCCTAATATATGTAAATGATGTCAGGTGAATTTTTGGTACTCTGTTGAGGAATTTAGGAAATATGTTAACGAACATATTCTGTGGTGGGTGTCACCCATGGAAATCATCTTATAGAATCAAAATGGAATCTTATGAGTGATAAGTACATTCCCTTTGGAATCCAACAAGGGCTTATGTATGGCCATCCTTTTAAAGATAAAAATGTTCATATACAAAAGGAAACTTGTTCATATTTCATTATTTAATTTAGTCCATATAATACTAATTTCATTTAATAAGTCATTGCTTCATTTTTATTCTTTACATTAATGAAAAAATGTAAAAAATGACAAGCCTCCATCAATGACATTAATTACTTAATGATTCAAATGGTTCTTTGTATTCCTATTCAACAATCATGATAAGTTGACAATGGTTAAGAAACTAATTAACCTTAAGCTATAATAAAATTTTCTATGTCATAACTAGACATATATTCATGCACATTAATCATTTAAAATTTAGTTATTAAATTTAAACACTTGTCTTAGAATTGTTAAGTGACAATTTTAAATAATATGCATGCATTATCCATTTTTTAATTCATAATAAATTTTTAATAAAAAAGGGATTACGATTATCAAGATCAATCTATCACACCTATAGTATTTCTAAAATTATTATAACAAGGTTATGAAGAAATAACAATGTAAAATACCTACTTGGGGTGGAATTCAATGAGATCACAAACCCCAAAGACATAAAAAGTATGTATAGGTATGGGTCTAGAATACAATTATAATGATTATAATTAAATCATATGAATTTAATGGGAAACTCCCAGTGAAACCGATGTTTGTACATATTTTGAAATTTATAAACCACAAGACATTTAAGGAATGGTCATTTAACACCTAAATTATTTCTGCAACACTCTCCCCATCCTGTATCAGCCCTTAGTTTGGCATAGACTAGATGAAAATGGAAGAATAGATCAATAATTTATAAATAGGGAATATTTTCATACATAAATATAGTGTTTCTGAGAGGAATAAACTTGATGAACTGAGCCTAAGGACTCAATCACTTACAAAGAGGAATCAAATGATCCAAACGGATCTTGATTTTGAGTTCAAATATTGAAAATGGGTAAATCTAAGATTTAGGCATAATTAGTGCTTCAAAATGGATCTCATGTGTGAGAGAGGTGATGGATTCTGTCAAAATGGGTCATGGCCTATTATATTAAAAACTGAACATAGTCATTTATATAACATGTAAACAATTTAAAAATTGTTTACTAATCTGGATCTTCACTTGGGAAAAACCCTTCACACATTGTTAACATTCCTTCTCATGAAATTACATGTCGTGTATTGAATATGTTTTATATATTACAATACAATTCATGTTATCGGAATATAGATAGTATTGAGCCCCCCCCCCCTATTTCCTTATAATAAAAATCAAACAAATCATGATAAAATAATTATTTTTTATATAAGGAAAATTAGAACCTCAAAAAGGGTTTCAACTAAAAATTAAAAGAACATGTTCCCAATGAAAAAACCATGTTATTTCATGGTTATGGAATTAAAAAAATACCCAACATATATTGCCTCATGATACCTACTAATTAATCTGGGGTATATGTAATTTTTATAACCACCTATCACAAAATAACTCAAATTCATTATACTTATGAAAAAATAATTGAAATTAATCCAGACGCCTTAATAAAAAAATTCCTGTTTAGGAATAACTAATTTACCGAATGTATATAATTTTATAGTCAAACTAATAATAAACCATTTAGAGTTATAGGTTATAAATTATCATTATATTATATCTTTACCACATGTTATAGATGAATATAATTTAAAAACAATCACTAGAAATTTTTTTGATAAAAATACTCCTTTTACTTAAAAATAACTTACTTAAATTAAAAAAATTACCTGAATATTAAGGTGGATTTTTTTTAAATTTAAAATTTAAAATTATTAAAAATTAATTAAATAATTTTTTTTTCATGGTGGATGAAAAATTAATTCATGTTGTGTATGTTAATATAATGATCGCTATCATATTTTCAGTAAAATGTCAAATATACCTCATCTGGAAAATAATAATGAGATTAATATTAAAAAAATTATTAAGTAGTTAAATATTTTACAAAAAATTATTAAAAAAACATTGGAATATGTTACATATATTCTTTGAAACATTTTAATGAAAATGTGGTTGTGGGAGAAAAATAATCCGGACGGACTAGAAAAACAACATCGATGTTTCTTAAGAAGATTAATTTGGTGTATTAGGTACATAAAAAGAAGAAAAATAAAATAAAACATTTAATTTATATATATATATATTAAAATAATATAAATTAGTTTTAATATTGAAATATTAAATAATTTCCCTAGTGGAGACCTAATTATAAACAATCCTGAAAATGAAGATATTGTGAAATAAACCCATATCGTTGTAGTAAATTTTGATTTATTACCATGATGAAACATATAAATAAACTTAAACCTTAAATAATTTAAATATAATGTTAATCATGATATATAATAACAAATGGGTGGTATAGACAACACCTGAAAGAAATAAGTGCTGAATATGGAATGTGTCTCATGGAAATAAAAGTGAGACAAGAAATGATTACTCTTGGTTTACTTGATTTTAAAGTGTTATTAACCACCTATATAATACATTTAAATTTACTATAATTTGATACAAAAATAATCTAAATACTAGTAATATAATATATGATCCAATTATAATATTTTAACACTCATTTATTAATAATTCCTTATTGAAAGCATCATTTTTCTGTGTTAATTGTCTCGATTTTCAATAATATTTTATTTTGGTAGTTACTGTCTATGTATACTGATCATGGTTATATAATATACTTAACTATAATAATTATATAAATATAATTTATATTCATTATATTCATATTTATAATCTTACTTGAAATTTAGGGATTGAAAATTAAATTACACCGCTCATAGAAACAGTATATTGTACCCATGCAGAAATGTTATTTTCACATTTTGAAAAATGAAATGAAATAATGTTAAATAATAATTAATAACTAAACAATTATTAAAATAGAATTTATATTCATTAAATATACACATATTACTATCCATGTAAATTGGAATGGAAATAATGAATCACATCTCTTCGTTGAGGAGGTATTCCACACGTATACATGAGTGGCATTATTATTTCTTAACTAATCGGAAGGTAAGAATGTTTATATGACATTATAATTATAGAATCTTAATTATTAAATAAATAATATAAATATATATATATATTATTCTCATCATAAAACTAATCCATTAGATATAATGATTGAAAATAAAATGTTTCGATGCATGTTGGTGACCGTCCGCATGTACGCAAGAGTGATAATTTCTCATCCCATTTGATTGAATGTATGGTGGATAATGTTAGTTTAATAATAATAAAAACATTAAATTATATTTTAAATAATTAATTTAATATTTTACTTTAAAAACCAAATATATATATGTGTTAAAAATGTTGAAAAAATAAATTGATTGGTTTAGGTGGTCACTGCTTCTTTTAAAGTAATCCATCATATCGCCTATTAAGGATGATATGTTTCGTCTTTTCCAAAAACTAAAACCCAAAAAACCTGGATAAAAATTTTTTTGGTTAATTTTGGAATGGTTTGGTTGAGATAGACAACTCAATGTGGTTTAAATAAATGAAAGAATGGGTTTCCTTTTATAAGGGACTAAAATGACACACTTGGAATTTTAAAAAATATTAAAATTAAATTAAGTATTTTAAATAAAAATGATTCCATGTGGCCATATATTAAATAAAATATAATATGAGGTCAAAATATAAATATATTCTAATTTTTAGATATGTATTTTCATCAATGAAAATCTTATATTTCTGTTTAACTCATTGGTTAACCAATTTAACTATTATCTGTGGTAATTAATTTTTAATATTAAAGGCTTCTAATTTTATTTATAAGTAAAAATATTTTAATAAATGAAAAAAGAATGAAATATTATACCCTTTATCATCATAATTTAGTATTTCAATATTTATGGGTTTTTAAACAATTCAACAAAATATATTTATCATAATGAAATATTAATGTTATTTGTATAACTATTCGTATAATTTGACTTTTCAAATGACATGAGAGATATTAAATCAGAATAAAAAATCCCCAATAATATAGAAAATATTATATTGATATCTAAAAAATATTGCATCACAATAATTTACCCAATTTCTTTTTCATTTAATATATTTAAAATTATTTGTTTTATTTCTATTTTTATAGAATAAATACTATAATGTTGTATTTATGAATTTAAAGAAATTATTTATTCATTAAATATTATAAATAAATATCCATCATAAAAAATAATCTCTATTTCAAATAAATATTTCTATCCAATATTTTTCTCTTTTTATCTTTATGTAAAAAATTTAGAGATATTAAATTCAAGACTGACATCTTGAATTTATTCATTACATAAATGAATATAAATTTAATAATATAATAAACATGGAAAAAATCCATATATTACATAATTATATGAAAATATATAAAATAAACTAATAAAATAAAGTAATTTAATTTTTTTGGTTGATTATTTAGACCATATATCATGGTTTTAGCCCTATTTTACCCATTTTATCCTTACCGATGTGAAATTTTTTTACCATTGTTAATATTTATAATGACGGAAAATAAAATGGAAAAATATGAAATATAAAATTATTCATTCCAAATATTTTACCTAATTTCACGAACTTTTCCTTATAATTAGTAAAAAATAATCTGAGATAAAAAAATTTTAAATAAAGAACAGGTTTTTTAGTATAATATTTATTATGAAAATGTTGTTATAAAAAAAATTTAAAAATAAAATTTATTCTAGTTTAAATTAATGGATTATTCATAATATAATATATCTAATTTTACTTTGAAACCATTTTTAAACAAATTGTAACTTTGTAAATTCATGAAATAAAATATTTTTTTATTAAAAATCAGAAATTTTTACTATTCTCAAGAAAATCAATTTCCTATAAAAATCCAAAAAAATTATCCCTAATATAATTTTGGAATTATGATATAAATAATGATACTATTTTTATCACGAAATATTATTAATAATTATAGAAATTTATTAAAATATTCTCTCACAAGAACCAATAAAATCCATTTTTGTAGAATACATATTTTGAAGTATAAAATGTCTTTACTAAAAATTAAGTTCTTATTTCCTAACCATTAATCTCTAAATTTATATATATTAGGTCCAGTATATATAAATATATATATATATATATTATAACATGTTTAATCCTAGTATTACCTTCCAATTCAAAAACTAGGTTACAATATTCATATTTAAATGATAATATTTTTTTGTTTGTTTAAGCTCAGTATTTTGTTTTGTATACGCTATTGAAAATAGTATTACTTTTAAAAATAGGGGTGTTTCATGTTATTTTCACCATATATTTCCATTTTATGGACCAAAAATTTACATGAAAGTATTTTCCCATAATATTCATGAAACATAAGTGATTTAGAAGCCTAATTTTTTTGTCCATCTCATATTATTTTGATTTTAGAGTTATAGAAACTATAGTAAAAATCAATCATTTAAAAAGTGTAAATACCATCCTAGGTTATGGAAAAGTATAATTTTGATTCGTTTCCTATAAAATAAATCCTTGCCAAGATACTAGAAAGTGGAAGTGATTGTGTAATATATTAAATTAAGGGGAATCAACCAAAACATAGCTTGTTGATAATTTAATCAACCATCACCCTAATGTGTGATGAATGGGCATAAGATAGAACACCTGGATATAAAATAATAGGGGATATGATTAAGAATATTCACATTCTATTTATGAACCATTCTACCAAATTTCTCTGGTCATTATTTTATTCTCCATCCAATATGAACTACTGAACCCAATTATAATCTTTTATGGATAACCCAACAAAATGAAAGTACCATCATCCCTATATTCCATTGATAAGGGTATATTCTATTACATTGACGATACCCCATAATTTTTAAATTATTTATGTTATGATCACCATGATAACCACATTATTTTTTTGAATTCGGAAGTAATTTTCATGTATTTGTCATTACGCCAATAGACATGGTTTTATTTAGAAAGAGGTTACTCTAGGAAAAGTAGGAATTTTTTTAGTGACTCTTGTGGTGAATTACTTTGACATAATCAGGTTGTGTGTGAGCCCAAAACTATAACTCCAGTTGAAGCACCAATAAGTATCATAATATAATACAATTTGTGTTTTGGTGTATACATCATCGTATAATATAATTTCTATTGGTAAAAGGCTTTGAAAAAATGTTTTCCTATCTGATATTATGAATTATATATGTATGAGATCAATAAATATTATTATCCATGTTTTACTTTATTTTAATGGATATTTCATTCCCTCAGTTTTAGTTTTTGGAAGCTTTATGCTATTTATTTGTTCTTTCCAACTAACTTATTCTATATTTATGTTATAATGTATTCCATTGTATACTACTCCTTATTGTGCATCTAATATCAACCTTGTTTTTTCTTTCCAAATTAATCATTGAGAAGAACTCTATGTGATTTTCGAGAATATGAAAAAATAGATAATCATGTTCTTGTAATGTTTCTGTGTTGTCACTTTTGATTTCAAATGTTTTTTCTATATGTATCTAATATCATAAGACTGAAAAAAAATAGATCCAATGATAAATCTTGAATTTTTTTTACCAATAATGTAATATAACTACCATCTTCTACTTTTTGGAGTTTGGTTCATTACAATTGATATTAAAGGAAGTATATTAGAATCTTGGGTACTTGATTTAGAGAAATCTAGTTAGAGAGCGCATGTACCATGAAATACCATCAATATTTCTAAGGATCACCCTAGAAATATTAATATGAATTTTAATTTATAATTTAATGTCACGATATATTTATGTGTACACCATTACTGAAATATTGTGACTAATTTGAGAAATGGGATATGTCTAAACACCCATATTTAATGTAGTGACATTCCCCTTGAGCTTGTCATTGTTTGAAAATTGGAGTCTAATTAGATCATAACCATATTATGGTATTTGAACAAGTTTATGAAAAATAATCTCTCTATCATAGAGACTCTTATTTAATAACAATGTGGTGTAACTATGTTGGACAACTTCATCTGAAAAAATTTTCTATCATTTAACGTATCTTCTGATCCATTTGTAGATGAACAATAGATGAAGTCCTAATGTATGATCTTTCTTTCTTTATAAAGTATCCAAAAGCAAAATATTCATTATATAGGTGTAGAATATAAAAGAAGATGAAGACTACAGTTGTTTAATAATTTAAAAAATGAATAGGAACATCAAGTATGATATATGGATATAGAATATATCTAATAAGTTGAGTAGGCACCCTTGGTTAAATAAAAACTTTATGTTTATTTGAAATAATTACCTTAATATTCACCTTTGTGTGAAGCTGAGTACTCCATTGAGCACATTCTTGATGAAATCACTATATCTAAAACACCCAATAGAATGAAACTAGTGGATTTGGTAGTGTTGAGGAAATAGTTTCAAGAATTAGATGATAATAAATTTATATTTCTTAGTGTTTCATTATGGGGAGCCCATATTTTTTATTAAAAAATAAGGATGGGTCTATGAGACTGTCCAGTGATTGTATGGAGGTCAATGACATTACAATAAATAATAAGTATCATTTAAGACACATTAATGACACATCTGATCAAATCCAAGGAGCTAAATTCATTTCAAAATCAATCTTCACTCTAGTTATCATCATTTAATTGTGAAAAAGTATGATATACCGAAGATGGAATTTCAAACTATGCATGAATGTTTTGAATTTATATTAATTTCTTTTGGTTGAGTAATTATGTTTTTATATTTATTGATTTAATGAATTAAGTGTTTATGGGGTATCTTGATAGATTTGGTGTGGTTTTCATTGATGATATCTTGATATACTCTAATAATGGTTAAGATAATGAGAATCATCTAAAAATAATTTTAGAGATCCATGGGAAAAATTAATTATAAGGGTAATATTTTGTGTTTGAAATTTGGATCATTTATTTTTATTTTATTGCACACATTTTCACCAAAGTATAAAATATTTTTTGACTCTTCAAAGGAAAATGTATTCAAACAGTAGATTACATAAATAACGTAATCAATATATGAATTTACATTGGGTTATCAAGTTACTATCAGTAGTTTGTTCAAGATGTTTCTATGTTGGCCAAATCATTAACCATGTTTACACATGAAGTTATCAAGTTCACATGGTCAATAGAATGTGAGGAATGATTTGTAAAACTAATTAAGAGACCGATTAATGCACTAGTATAAACTGTATCATTAGTTAAATACCTATTTTTAATATATATTGATAAATCAATGAAATTACATGTTTATGTCCATATGTAGAATGATTTTTTGATTGCCTAAAAATTTAGGCATTTGAAAATTCATGCATAGAACTTTAAAACTCATCAAATTGAGACATCACCAATTATCTTTGATTTGAAAATAAATATACACTACCATTAGGGTAAAAATGTGACACATATACAGACCAAAATTATAAGAATATAGTTTAAACATACCATGAAATTACATTAATTTATATGTAATACTTAAAACATTGCACAAATTGATTCCCAAATACCATATTAGTTTAATTCCATTAGAAAGCTAGAAAACAATTCTTCTAACTTAGTAAAATATATTAAATGTTTCTCTAACATATCTTACACCTTAGTAATTCTACATAAAAAAATTTATTCTTTACCTAGGTAAAGGAAACATAATAAAGAGTGGAGCTCAAATCCTTAGTAATGGTAAATAAGGGAAATATGTATGAATAACATGATAATATGGGAATAAGGACATAATTGTGTCATTAGCGGATCATAAACTACATATCAATGATTATAAACCTAAAACATGTCATAAATATTAATAGTTCGTAAGACATGAATCAAATGATAATCTGTGTCATAAGACATAAAATCATAACATATGAATAAGACATTTAATTATAGTATAAACATCAATGTATAACATTCTGAACAATTATAAATATAAACAGGTTCATTTGTTATGTTAATGATATAAAATCAGACCCTCGTATACACGTATAGAAATGAAAGAACAACCAATCATAATGTTGTGAATAAGAAATAAGGTTCAAACTTAACATTTAGAAAATGTAAATAGTTTCATGTATTAACTTATAGTCATGAAACCAATACCATAAAAGACATTTCATCATGTAATCTGTTCACAGAAAACATTGTAATCACATAATAAGGTTTACTCATAACATTGTGAAAATGTAATCTAGTTCACACATAAACTTATGACCATGAAACTTAGTCCATTCATATCATTATGAACATGTAATTAGATTTACACATAAAATTTATACTCACAAGTCATCCATTATTTCCTGATGCATTGGATAGATATATTGGTCCCACCAATCACATAATATGTGTGCCTCAACATTATAAACAATCATCATATCATAACCCATGAAATGAAAGACTTATCATAAACATTTCATTATATCATTACCATTGTAAAATTGATAGGTCTCATATTCATTTCATGAAATCACATCCCATAAAAAATGGTTTTCTAAATCATATAAATTTATTAAACTCATCCTTAAAAAATTTATTGTAATGTATGGACTAATCAGATCATTTTAAAGAGGTTCTAGTCACACTTCCCCAATAGAAATTATCATACTTACACAAAGTGGAAGGTATGGAGGTATGTGATATTTAATAACTATAGAATAATGAATATATAACAATTAAAACATATAAAATATATAAATTCAATTTTCATCATAATGACCAACCATGATATGTGGTAATTGAAAAACAAAAAAATATCATTTCGAGACACAGTAGTTTTTCGTACGAAAGAATCGTAAGTTCATTACCCATTAGAATTAATTATGACTAATTTCATGTATAAAACTAATAATAAATACATATTATTATATTTAGGATTATTTTTTATTTAAACATGATATAATAAAATTCTAGGCGGTCAAGATTGAAAATAAAACAAAATAAATTAATGAAGGATGCTACCTCTTATGTAAGTAACTCCTTTTGGTTTTCTCCAAAGGGACTACCTTGAGGGATTTATTTACAAGGTGAATCATATTGTTTTAGGGAAGGAATTTTGGAGGAGATATTTGGGATTTGATTTTTTCGGGCCAATGTGGCTTGGGAGGTGTGATGAAGTGGGAGTGGTGAGTGCCTTTTATAGTGGAGGGAAATGACACACTTTCTATTTTGGAAAATAATTATATGTTCCCCTAGTATTACTTGTTCCCAAAGTATATAAATGGACTATTTTGTAACCTTATAGGTTTATTGTCCAAAATATTGGAATAAAATAGGTTTTGTATGGCTTTATATGTCATTTTTTCCCTTCATATTATGATTTAGTCATTTATAATGCTTAATTTTACCTTCACCAATGTAATGGATTTTAATTATTTTCACTAATATTTTTGGTAAAAAACTATTTTGAAGTCATTAGAAAAAATAAATTTTTATTAATAAAAATATAGAACCCATTTTGGAAAATTATAGTCATATAATTTTAATTAATTAATTTAAATTTAGTCCACATACAGGATGACAACACAGGTTTTTAATGTAAAAACATTCAGACATTTACTAAGTTTGTATATTCAAATGAAAAGTTAAATTTATTAAAATGAACTAAAATGGATTAATTAAAAAAAATTAAACTAATTAAACTTTAAAACCATTTAAAAATATCACTTAACCTCATAAATATATTAGATGAAAAATTAGTTTTGAAACAAAATTCATTATGTTTCTCTATTCATCAAAGAAAATAAAACCTCACAGAAAAAATACGAAAAAATTATACCAAACTAAATTTTTTTTGTTTCCATATCAAAAATGATGTTTATTATTACATATATATTTCATAAAATTTAATATATTTATATCTAAAATAGTTTCTCTATTAAAAATCGATAAAATTTATTTTATAAAAATATAGGTGTTTATGTGTAATATTCGATCTAATCTCATCTTATGCCAATAAAAAAGCTGGATGAATATAAAAATTAATTCATTAAAGATATAAATTTTAAGTATAATTAATATGATTCACTATTAGTAATTTATTTAACTTATTAATCTAAATCTCATTTTTCACATAAAATTAGTCCTTTATAAAATCATTCCCTTTATATTCATTTGTTTTATATATTTATTTCTAATTAATAGGTAACCAATTAATTAAAAAATATATTTTCAAAAGTTAAATAATCATATAATATTAAATATATCACCTGGGTAAGATCATATTAGATAAGATATTAATAATGTTTAATAATTTATTATTTTTCGGTATAAGTTGGTATTGCATGTTATCCAATCCATCAAGGAAATTCAGTCTTGCGTGTAATGTAAGTTAACATCATTTTACCATATAGGGAAAGATAAAAATTATGTCGTGTGTAGTGAATGATTAACTTGGTGATGCAAATAACACCAGCCATGTGAACATCATTAATATAAAATATACTATATTCAATGTTACGCCAATTGAAAAATATAAGAAAATTAATTTTTTTCAAAAAATAATAATTCAAAAAATCTTACAGTGTTATATTCTACCCCCATTAAATTAAATTTCATCCTTGAAATTTGTTTGGGTTATCAGTAGTTTAATAATTGAAAGTTCCTTTAATATAAACCTACATCATAAAAATGAATTTTATACTACCTTTTAAAAATGGATAGTCAGAACCATAACAGACATCCAAAGTAACTCCTACTCAGTTTCCCACATAGAGGAACATAGGTGAGAAGTGAAAAAATGGACATGGAATGAAAATTTAACTATAAATCTATGATAGAGAGTGATATAGTACATTCTTAGGATAATGTTAACAATCCCAAATCCTGAAATCTGCAATGGTTTAATTGGTTATTTTACTCATACAAAATTAATGTACTGGGTTAGAATTTTTGGTTTCATGGTACTTTTTCTAAAAGTTGAGGAACATTTACAATAACATATAATTAATTTATTTTATTCCATTCCATATTCACAATCTCACCCTTCGGATGTGCCCTAATCAATTCCCACTTTATCTCTTACTCTATGAAATTAAGGTGAAATTTTCACTCCTAAGGAACTATCCAACCAAGAGATCCATGAAAATTCAACCCATATATTATCAGTTACCATCGACACATAGTTTTTGGTACTAGTTATCAAATATTAATAAATCAATATTTGGTGAGATAATAGTTTAATATCAAAAACATAATTAGATTCTAAACATAAATATCCCGGAAATTGATAACCTTATATCCCTTATGAAAGATGAAAATATAAAACTTTAGAAATAATTTCATGAAATAATCCTACCATTGATCCCCCATATACTAATTTACCTTTTGGTTTTCACATTCCAAACATGTAAATATACACATCAAATATTTTCTAGAAACATAGTAATAACATGAATTACCATAAATACTTTTTGAATACATGCATTATTCCTTATTCAAATGATTACAAGATGTATTCTATAAATTCACAAATTTTTAAACTTATTCCATGAAAACAAAGACAACTTTTTCAGCAAATCCTTTACCTGTTATGAGGTCATAAATACTATAACATTCCAAGGTAGAAATGAATAATAGATATTTTTATCTATGTATATTAATGAATTAGATAGTGTTTTAGAGGCTTAAAATGAAAATAAATCCAATCTTAAGCATGGAATACACTAATATTCTTAAAGGATTATTTTACTGCCTTATGATGGAAAACCCTTTTTAAATATATCTTATGACCATTTTATAAACTATGTTTGTCAAAATAAACTTACTCATTATGATTGGGACATCAAAATTTACTTTGTGGGAATTTTTGATATTTTTCTGACAATGTTCATTTTTTAATGAATAGTGAAAAATACTGCATTTTACATCAAAACTACTTTTTAATCTAATTTATTTATATGATTATATTATCTTTTGAATTTGTTTTGAAGTGAAATTAGAATATATTTTTACCATTTATTCCAATGGTGGTCATTGGAATCATTTTCACTTTGAAATTGGACTTAAATTGGTGTCAATCTTTTGATACTTATTGTTTCATAAAAACACGCTATTTGCTCTGACAGCGGGAATTAATTATTAAATTCATTAATGTTACTTATATGTTTTGAATTTTTTAAAATAGACTTCATTTTTGAATTTGGAATATCAAATATAGCTTAGGGTGAATTTTTGTTAATTTTCTGAAAAACATCAATTTTTGATGAATAGTGAAAGCACTAAGTGGTAATCAGGCAAACTGATTTTTCAGTTAAATGAAATTTTACCACTAATGAGTATTGAATTTTGAAAATCCGACATACATGGTTTTCATTAAGAAGTAAAATTTGGTTCAATGAGATTAAAATAATTTTTTGGTGAATAGTAACTTATTAAGTTTTTAATCGCGATTAGTGGTAATTAGTGTAGTTTAAGATAAAAATAATGATTTAATAAAATAATATGAGCATGAAACATGTCCTAACCCTATTGGTTGTGTCATGGCCGACCGAGAAAACCCATGGGTCGATTTAGGGGACCCCATGGAGCCACTTGGGTGAGATAATGACTTTAATGCCTTTTTTTTAAATAAAGGTGAAAATGACACTAACATAAATTGTTTTACTAAAACAATTTTTAGAAGGGGTTATACTAATCATATTTTTGTCTATAAATATTCATTAGAAATATAAATATATTTCCTAAATCAGGATAGTTTTGTTATAATTTCTATACATTAAATTAATTAAATTATTTATGACATCATGATGATGCAGCGATGACCTCATTATTTAACGATTAAAATAAAATGGAAAGATAATGTAATATCTAAGACCTACACTTGTCCAAAAACTATTGTATGGGAATATTTCGAAGCCTTGTCATCTTATCCTCGAAATATATCAATTTGGGACCTTAGAAATTCGAAACACTTTTGAAAATAAAATAATAGTTTCATGATTTCCAAAAGTGCCCCTCCTCTCCTCTTATAAAAGGCCCCCACCTCTACCTCATTTAACACACTCCTCAAGCCTTTGGCTTGGAAAAAACCTACCCATTTACTCTCTCCACATCCCTCTCCTCATCCTAGAGGATTCCCTTTGGGCATAATCTTTTCAAAGGAAGCTTTTAGGCTCAAATCAAAAGGAGTTACACTTTTAAAGGTAATTCATTCTCTCATGTTCATTTGTTTTATTTTGCTTCTCCAACCCCCTAAACTCTTTTTATTTAATTCTTTTGCAACAACACCAGTATCTTCAATATACTAGGATGTTTTTATAAGATTTATTCGAGCTACACTCTCACACAACTATATCAAATGGTTAAAGAACATACGGTTTCCGTGGATGGCGAAATTCTGCCTCCCGAAACGATGATTGTTCAATACTCATTTAATACCTTCAAAGGTGGCCATTATGATGTCACTATTTTTATATATGATATATAATATGTTTATTATTTCCTTAAGCTTCTGTATTTTTAATTTATGGCATACCATTATTGTTTCCATTATGGGTAAACACGATATCTTCATTTAAGGATGTGCGGACTACCGCCCCCTGAAAGTGATTTGATTCGTTAATACCATATGTGGGATGTGTAAAGGATAAAGTTAATGATATTATATATGTTATTATACTGTAATTATAATATACTCTTATATCATTATGATTCCATTCCAGAAACACGAAATAGAAATGGAAGTAGCGTTCATGCGTACGTACGGCTTACCGTCTCCATGAACGGTGCATTTCATTTCTTACCTATAAATGTGATGTAATAATATAAATACATGTATATGCTGAATATATATGATATATATGTTATCCAAATCATTAATATCATTCTGGATATAACGAACCTTTGACGAAATTAACAACATGTAAGTGTAAGAAGTCTATTTTTGACTTAAGAACCAAATACCGACAAATTGAACATTATTAACTTAAATGATTACATGATGTTCATAACATGGTATAAAAGGAATAATGAACTTGAAAAAGGTTCTTAAGCAAGTAGAGATTAACTCAAGTTTATTATTCAGGAGATTAAAGAATGGTCGGGTCAAGTCGGATACGAGGTATGGGACTTCATCTCAATATCCTTTCATTGAGGCATATTTTGTTTTATACACATCCTTCTTTTATACGATGTATAAACCCCTTTGACTTTTACGTTTATTCAAAAGGAGTCTTGTTTATACGAAGCTTTTACTAAATGACAAAAGGGAACGTTTTTGTCGTACGTATGCGGCGACAACGACTTCTCCGCCGTCATTTGAGTTTCGGCTTCCTCTACAAGCCATACCTTCTTTTTAAAAGAAAAATAAATACCATGTTTTACTTTTCTTTTATTTTGGTATTGAAATTGTTTCTCATAATGTTTTTATATCAATGTGTTCTATTGATATCTTGTGATTGATAGGTGTAAATGGTATGTTTCCTTTATACATGTTTTATGTGATACGATTATGTTGAGGTTCTTGGGCATTATTATGAAGACGGGTGGTTCCGTGATAAACTAAGGGCGGGTGAGCCCGATATAGCTCTCCAATGCATTCGGTAACGCGAAGGAGTGAAACGTTAAGGTTTCTCTAAAGAGATTTAAGGAATATACTGGGATGGTTATTCCAAATGTAACCAAAAGGGTTACTCCCTATGTAAGAATGTTATGAATGTCTCAAGTTACCTTTATGTCTTATGATTTCTTTGATTTATTCATGATTAGATGAGGTATGTTAAAGTGCTTATGTTTTATGGGTAAAGTATGATCTCATCCTTATTTATATATGTACCCATGTTTCCTTTCCATATTTTTATATCCCTTACTGAGCTTTTTATGCTCATCCCAAGTTTTTTTGAAATGTTTTTCACAGGTTAAGGGAAAGGTACATGATATGATGATAGTGTCAAGGAAGTGTCAAGAAAGAATCCATATTTATTTTAAATATGTTTCCATTGATGGGAATGAAGAATACTATCTTTATGTAACCACTTTTTTTATATGTGGAATGTAATGCAAGTTTTATGATCTAATTCTCTAAAACTCTAAACCCGAAAAGATCCTCAATGTGTAATCTTGTAATAACTCAAGATTAAGTAAGGTTTAAGGCTGGGGCCTTATAGTTGGTATCAGAGGTTGGATTAGATAACTTTAGGAGTTATACTTCTATTAAATGATTATCCAAAAATAATTTTTTACGGTCAAATTGAAGTGATATAGCATTTGAAGATTACCATGTTGCTTCATTTAAGACATGTTTGTTCAGAATGGTTTTCCGCAGAGGAAACAGGGAAGCAGTGCTAGGAAGGCATACAGAAAGAAATAACCTTCCGAATCAGCATCCTGAGATGGTCGGAATTGGAACTGAACAGTTTGTTGTAGTGATGGCATAGTTGACTCAGGCTATAAATGGTGGTGGTATCCATGCACGAGATCAGCCAGACCAACCGCAGAGGAACATGTCAGTGGTGGAACATTTCATGAGGCAACATCCCCCATCATTCAGAGGATCATCTGACCCAGTGTTAGCTGAAGGGTGGATTAAAGCACTGGAGAATATTTCTGATGTCATGGGCTGTTCAGACAGTCAAAAGGTTAGTCTTGCTATTTACCGTTTGGAGGGTGAAGCAAATCAGTGGTGGTCGATGGTTAAAAATATCAGGGACGCCGATGAGATTGATGCTCTTGACTGGGATGAATTCAAAGGTATGTTTCATGAAAAGTATTTTCCTAAGGCTGTTTGACTTAAGATGGAGAAACAATTCTTGGAATTGAGGCAAGAGGAAGACTCGGTGGATACCTATGAAGAAATGTTCACTCGATTGGCAAGGTATGCTCCAAATTTTATCCGAGACCTTGATAGTAAAATCAATCATTTTTACTCAGGATTAAAGCCAAAATATCGAAGGGCATTAGCTTCTCATGAGTTTAAAAGTTATGAAAAGATTGTTCGATGTGCTGAGAAGGTGCAAATGGAGTTTGCCGATGACCAAGTGTTCTATAACAACTAGCAGAAGAAGAGACCGAGGATCCAGGAGAAAGGTAATAATTCTTCAAAAAAGTCTGATGGTAAGAAAACTAAGTTTCCAGTTTGTGGTAAATGTGGAAAAAGGCATTCTGGGGAATGTCTTCTGAATTCCAGAAAGTGCTACCGATGTGGTATGATGGGACATAAGGCTCATGATTGCACTAAAAAGGATCAAGGTGAAGGTAAGACCAAATTTGATTTACAGTTAGTGAAATGTTATAAGTGAAAGGAGATGGGTCCCTATGAAAACGAGTGTCCGACAAAGAGCTTGAGTGATGGGAAGAAGTTAGACTACAAGCAGAAAGGGGTGGTGAAATCCTTTGCAACTACTTCAGCAGATGTCGGTCCATCAAATAGAGATTCGTAGTTTCCTTGGTTTGGTAGGCTATTACCGAAGGTTTGTTAGAAATTTTTCACAGTTATCTAGTCCAATGACTAAGCTAACATGGAAGGGTGTTAAGTTTATCTGGACAAAAGAATGTGATGATTGTTTTCAGGAATTAAAAAGAAGAGTGGTGAATGATCCATTTTTGGCACTACCTTTCAGGAATGGTGAGTTTGTTATCTACAGTGATGCTTCATTGAAAGGACTTGGTTGCGTCCTAATGAGGAATGATCAGGTAATTGCTTATGGTTCACGATAGTTGAAAACTCATGAGGTAAATTACCCAACACATGATTTGGAATTAGCTGCTGTTGTTTTCGTTTTGAAAATTTGGAGGCATCATTTGTATGGAGTAAAGTGTGAAATATATACCGATCACAAAAGTTTAAAGTATATATTCACTCAGAAAGAGTTGAACATGAGACAAAAGAGATGGCTAGAATTAATCAAGGATTATGATTGTACAATTCATTACCATCCTGGAAAAGCAAATAAAGTGGCTGATTCTTTGAGTCGAAAAAGTAATGTTTCATTAGCAATGTTGCGTTTGGAACGTGATCCTTTGGTTAAGGATTTGATGAATTTTGGCATAGAAGTTGTTGGTGCAAGAAGTTCTTCTATTTTGTTTCAGGTATCAGTGAGATCATCTCTATCAGATAGAATCAAGAAAGCACAGAAGCAAGACAGTGAGTTGCAGAAAAAGGTAGAGCTGGTTCAGAAAGGTAAGTTGCCTGAATTCAACATTGATAGTGATTGTTTTTTGAGATTTGGGAAGAGATTGTGTGTTCCTTGTGATTCACAGTTGAAGAGAGAGTTGTTATGTGAAGCTCATAGTTCTCCATTTTCAGTTCATCCTAGTAGTACTAAGATGTACAGAGATCTGCATGAGTATTTCTGGTGGGATGGAATGAAAATAGATATTGCTGATTTTACTGTGAAGTATTTGACATGTCAACAGGTTAAAGCAGAGCGGTAGTTACCGAAAGGGATGCTTCGGCATTTACCAGTGCCAGAGTGGAAATGGGAGAATATATCCATGGACTTTGTTGTGGGATTACCGAAGACATCTCGAGGTAATAATGCAATCTGGGTTATTGTTGATCGCTTAACTAAATCTACTCATTTCTTTGATATACAAGATACTTTTTCCCCAGATCAACTTTCCCGTTTGTATCTTAAATAGATAGTCAGGTTACATGGATTTCCCCTCTCCATTGTATCTGGTCGTGATCCCAGGTTCACTTCTAACTTTTGGAAAGGCCTTTAGAAGTCGTTGGGTACTGAATTAAATTTTAGTACAACTTTTCATCCTCAATCAGATGGGAAGTCAGAACAAACAATTCATACATTGGAGGATATGCTAAGAGCTTGTTCTATGGATTATCAGGGATGTTGGGACCAACATCTTTCTTTGGTTGAATTTTTAAATAATAACAGTTTTCATTCCAGTATACAGATGGCACCATTTCAGGCATTATATGGGAAGCGGTGTCAAACTCCAGCTTTCTGGGATGAAGTGGGTGAAAGGGAGTTGATGGGACCAGAATTGGTAGAAGAGATAGCAAAAAAATTTCAGCTGATTCAGAAGCACATGATAACAGCTCAGAGCATGCAGAAGAGTTATGCGGATAACCGTAGGAAGGATCTATCTTTCGAGGTAGGTGATCATGTTTTTTCTCAAGGTTTCTCCTTGGAAAAGTGTGATGAGATTTGGTAATAAAGGAAAGTTGAGTCCAAGGTTCATTGGACCATATGAAATTCTGGAGAGAGTTGGATCAGTTGCTTACCGGGTGTCTTTACCTCCGAGTTTATCTCAGGTACACAATGTTTTTCACGTTTCGATGTTGAGAAAGTATATGCCAGATCCATCTCATGTTTTGAGTCCAGAGGTAGTTCAGCTGGAAGAGAACCTATCTTATGAGGAACAACCGGTCCAGATTCTTGACCACATGGAGCAAGTGTTACGGAATAAGGTGATTAAGCAGGTAATGGTTTTATGTAAAAACCACATGATGGAAGAGGCAACATCGGAATCTGAAAAAGCAATGAGAGATAAGTACCCCCATTTATTCGATAAGTAAATAAATTACGGGGACACAATTTTCTAAAGGGGGGAAGGATGTAACATACCAAGTAAGAAATGAATAATAGATATTTTTATCTATTTCTATTAATGAATTTGATAGTGTTTTATAGGCTTAAAATGAAAATAAATCCAATCTTAATCATGGAATACACTAATATTCTTAAAGGATTGTTTTACTGACTTATGATGGAAAACCCTCTTTAAATCAATCTTTTGACAATTTTATAAACTATGTTTGTCAAAATAAACTTATTCTTTATGATTGGGACATCAAAATTTACTTTGTGTGATTTTTTGGTATTTTACTGACAATGTTCATTTTTTAATGAATAGTGAAAAATACTGCATTTTACATCAAAACTGGTTTTTAATCTAATTTATTTATATGATTAGATTATCTTTTGAATTGGTGTTGAAGTGAAATTAGAATATATTTTTACCATTTAATCCAATGGTGGTCATTGGAATCAATTTCACATTGAAATTGGACTTAAACTGGTGTCAATCTTTTGATACTTATTGTTTCATAAAAAACACACTATTTGCTCTGACAGCGGGAATTAATTATTAAATTAATTAATGTGAATTATATGTTTTGAATTTTTTAAAATAGTCTTCATTTTTGAATTTGGAATATCAAATATAGCTTAGGGTGAATTTTTTGTAATTTTCTGAAAAACTTCAATTTTTGATGAATAGTGAAACCACTATGTGGTAATCAAGCAAACTGATTTTTCAGTTAAATGAAAGTTTACCACTAATGTGTATTTAATTTTGAAAATCCGACATACATGTTTTTCATTAAGAAGTAAAATGTGGTTCAATGAGATTAAAATAATTTTTTGGTTAATAGTAACTTATTAAGTTTTTAATCGCGATTAGTGGTAATTAGTGTAGTTTAAGGTAAAAATAATGCTTTAATAAAATAAGATGAGCTTGACACATGTCCTAACCCTATTGGTTGTGTCATGGCCGACCACGAAAACCCATGGGTTGATTTAGGGGACCCCATGGAGCCAATTGGGTGAGATAATGACTTTAATGCATTTTTTAAATAAAGGTGAAAATGACTCTAACATAAATTGTTTTACTAAAACAATTTTTAGAGGGGGATATACTAATAATATTTTTGTCTATAAATATTCATTATAAAGATAAAAAGATTTCCTACATTAGGATATTTGTTTTATAATTTTTAGACATTAAATAAATTAAATTATTTTTGACATGATGATGATGCAGTGATGACCTCATTATTTAACGATTAAAATAAAATGGAAAGATAATGTAATATCTAAGACCTACACTTGTCCAAAAACTATTGGATGGGAATATTTCGAAGCCTTATCATCTTATCCTCGAAATATATCAATGTGGGACCTCAGAAATTCGAAACACGTTTGAAAATAAAATAATAGTTTCATGATTTCCAAAAGTGCCCCTCCTCTCCTCTTATAAAAGGCCCCCAACTCTACCTCATTTCACACACTCCTCAAGCCTTTGGCTCGGCCAACACCAGCCCATTTACTCTCTCCACATCCCTCTTCTTATCCTAGAGGATTCCCTTTGGGAAGAATCCTTTCAAAGGAAGCATTTAGGCTCAAATCAAAAGGAGTTACACTTTTAAAGGTAATTCATTCTCTCATGTTCATTTATTTTATTTTGCTTTTCCAACCCCCTAAACTCTTTTTATTTACTTCTTTTGTAACAACACCAGTATCTTAAATATACTAGGATGTTGTTATAAGATTTATTCTATCTACACTCTCACAAAACTACATAAAATGGTTAAAGAACATACGGTTTCCGTGGATGGAGAAATTCTACCTCCCGAAATGATGATTGTTCAATACTCATTTAACACCTTCAAAGGTGGCCATTATGATGTCACTATTTTTATATATGATATATAATATTTTTATTCTTTCCTTAAGTTTATGTATTTTTAATTTATGGCATACCATTATTTTTTCCATTATGGGTAAACACGATATCTTCATTTAAGGAAGTGCGGACTACCGCCCCCTGAAAGTGATTTGATTCGTTAATACCATATGTGGGATGTGTAAAGGATAAAGTTAATGATATTATATATGTTATTATACTGTAATTATAATATACCCTTATATCAATATGATTCCATTCCAGAAATACGAAATAGAAATGGAAGTAGCGTTCATGCGTACGTACGGCTTACCGTCTCCATGAACGGTGCATTTCATTTCTTACCTCTAAATGTGATGTAATATTATAAATACATGTATATGCTGAATATATATGATATATATGTTATCCAAATCATTAATATAATTCTGGATATAACGAAACTTTGACCAAATTAACAACATGTAAGTGTAAGAAGTCTATTTTTGACTTAAGAACCAAATACCGACAAAATGAACATTATTAACTTAAATGATTACTTGATGTTCATAACATGGTATAAAAGGAATAATGAACTTGAAAAAGGTTCTTAAGCAAGTAGATATTTACTCAAGTTTATTATTCAAGAGATTAAATAACGGTTGGGTCAATTCGGATACGAGGTATGGCACTTCGTCTCAATCTCCTTTCATTGAGGCATATTTTGTTTTATACACAACCTTCTTTTATACGGTTTATAAACCCCTTCGACTTTTACATTTATTCAAAAGGAATATTTTTTATAAAATGGGTTTACTAAATGACAAAAGGGAATGTTTTTGTCGTACGTATGCGGTGACAACGACTTCTCCATCGTCATTTGAGTTTCAGCTTCCTCTACAATCCATACCTTCTTTTTAAAATAAAAATAAATACCATGTTTTACTTTTCTTTTATTTTGGTATTGAAAATGGTTCTCATAATGTTTTTATATCAATGTGTTGTATTGAGATCTTGTGATTGAAAGGTGGAAATGGTATGTTTCCTTTATACATTTTTTATGTGATACGATTATGTTGAGGTTCTTGGGCATTATTATGAAGACGGGTGGTTCCGTGATAAACTTAGGGCGGGTGAGCCCGATATAGCTCTCCAATGCATTGGGTTACACGAAGGAGTGAAATGTTAAGGTTTCTCGGAAGAGATTTAAGGAATATACTGTGATGGGTATTCCGAATGTAACCAATAGGGTTACTCCCTACGTAAGAATGTTATGAATGCCTCATGTTACCTTTATGTATTATGATTTCTATGATTTATTCATGATTTTATGAGGTATGTTAAAGTTCATATGTTTTATGGGTAAAGTATGATCTCATCCTTATGTATATATGTACCCATGTTTCCTTTCCATATTTTTATATCCCTTACTGAGCTTTTTATGCTCATCCCAGGTTTTTTTGAAATGTTTTTCACAGGTCAAGGGAAAGGTACATGATATGATGATAGTGTCAAGGAAGTGTCAAGAAAGAATCCATGTTTATTTTAAATATGTTTCCATTGATGGGAATGAAGAATACTATATTTATGTAACCACTTTGTTTATATGTGGAATGTAATTCATGTTTTATGATCTAATTCTCTAAAACTCTAAACCCGAAAAGTTCCTCAGTGTGTAATCTTGTAATAACTCAAGATTAAGTAAGGTTTAAGGCTGGGGCCTTATAAATACTGTTCAATTTAATTTATCAAAATCCATCATCTCTGAATTCAAGATAAACACAATTGTCTCCACATGTTGAACTCATTGACATATTACTTTTCTTATTTCATAATATAAATGGTCCATTAAAGGAAATTTATAGTTTATTAGTATCATTCAACAAATTCTTTAAAATACATAAGGAAAAACTTCTACAAAAAATCATTATATACTTCATGATTCATATAACATAATATTTAAAATTCAAGATATTTATACTTTATTCATTAAATATTATTATTAAACCATTACTCTATATTTTTCATATTTGTCTTTAATATATAATTCCTAGAATGTAAAATATGAATCATCTCTTAAGGATCATCAAAATTAATCTAAATTTTCTTCTTCTGTTTAATTTAAATAATACTTGAAGAACATTTTATAAGTTTTAAATATAATTTTACAATCAATTAATCTTCATAAGTATATCCAACCCTCATGGACCTTACTGATTCCATTTGTGAGATTTGAAATTAGAAAATTCATTTTTATCATGCTAATAATTTTCAAATCTGAAACATTCAATGAAAATCCAGTTTCTTCTAGTGAACACCATTGAATAAAAGTGGAAAGAATAGGGTGGGAACCAATTATCATATAATAAAATTATATAACCATGAAATCGTAAATATTGGATGTCTAAATAATTACACATAGATCCTTAATCTATGAAATCATAGGTTTATCATAAGTAATTCAAAATAATATTCTATTTAAATACCTCATAATGGTTTGTAATGTTTTTTTGAATTACCAAATCATATCCCCTGAGAGTGTCAAACCAGGTCTGAAATGAGGCTCATTGTTTTGTATTAGTTAATGTTCATGTATGGACCAAAAAACATTTCTAAATTATATAGAAATTACATCATTTTTATAGAATAATTAAAACATTACACAAATAGATTCCCAAAGACTGTATTATTTTAGTGCCTATGGAATATTATAAGAAACATATTCTAAATCAGTGAAATATCTTCAATGATTCCCACAAAGATCAGCCACATTAGTAATTCAACTTAATAATCTTCATTCATAACCTATAGAAATGAAAAATAAAAAAGGGGTGAGAATGAATTCTACGTAAGGATAAATAAATTAAATACCTAAAAATAACATAAACATAATGGCATGATACCATGATCATATCAATAGAAGATCATACCATTAATATCAAATACCATAAACAATAATCATATAATAAATATTAGTAGTTCATAAGACATGAATCACAAGATAATCGGGAACATAAGACATGAAATCATGACATATGAATAAGATAGAGAATTATGAAATACACATCAATCTATAACGTTATTAACATGTATTTGTAGAAACATGTTCACCCTTTATGTTGAGTACATGAATGAATTCCCTCGCATAGAATTATGGACACAAAAAAATGTCCACACATATTGTTGTGTATAAGAAACCAAGTTCACATATGACATTGTGAACATGTAATTAGTCTCATGCATAAAATTATGGACATGAAACTAGGTCTATTAATTATATTGTGAATATTTAATCAGGTTCATTCATATCATTATAAACACATAATAAGGTTCACTCATAACATGGTGAACACGTAATCAAGTTCACGCATAAACTTGTGTGTTCCCCGAGAATTACTTAGTCAACAACTATAATAATAGAACACTCGGAAACTATATAGGTGTATTGGCAGAAATATAGGCATCTAATATGTTTTTTACAATTGTATATGTAAATGTCCAACATAAGATTAAGGTTTAGTTCCATGTTAGGTATAGTTTTACCTTAATCGATGAAATTATTTTTTGTTACATGAAATAATCATTTGGGTCAAAAAATAATCTGCCATTATTATAAAATATAAACTATTATTATTTCAAATATGAAATCCATTTTTCCAAATTCCATTCACAAAACTGACAGAAATTAATTTAAATCTACTCTGCGGATATGTTGATAATATGGACTTCTAAATTGAAAATGTTCCAAAAATTGATATGTTTTAATATTCATTTTCAAATTGAAATTGATTCATTTGACCTAAAATAGATTAATTGATACGAAATTAATATAATTAGGCATTAAAACCATTTAAAAATATAAATTAAAGTCATATATAAATTAGAAAAAAATATGTTTTAAATCAAAATTCATTATTTTATAATTATTCATTAACAAAATGAAACTTTTCTGAGAAAATACAAAAAATTATCCCTAAAAAAATTTATGTTTCAATTTCAAAAATTAAGTGTATTATTTTATATAAAATTTATAAAATGTCCAAAATATAGATATAAACGAGGTTTTCCATTAAAAGATGGTAAGTGTACTTTTAAAAAAATTATCTTTTCATGTGCAGTATTGGGTCTCTTCACATATTATTACAATAAAATCACCTAGATGGATATCAAATAAATTGATAGAATATATAAAATAAATTTTTAATTTAAAACATTAACTAATATTAGTTAATTTAACTTCTTAAGATAAGTCACATTTTTTCCACTAAATTAGTCTTTTATAAAATCATTCCCTTTATATTCGTTTTGTTTCTATATTCATGTCAAAATAATAAGTAACCAATAAAATTCAACATATATTATAATAACTTTTTTAATCCAATAATAATTATCTTAGAAATTATTTTTTAAATTGATATATTAAATAATAATACTTTTTCATAATAAATTATTACTCATTAAAACTCAATCTCACATGTTACCCAATCCATTGAGGAAATCAAATTGTTCATGTATTGTAAGCTAACCTTAGTTTTCTATGTAGGAAAAGAAAAACATTATGTTTCAATTAGTGCATGATTAATGTGGTGTTGTGAATAAAAAAAATCCAAATTTAGTGATTTAATATAAAATAAAATATTTTCAGTGTTGCGTGAAATGAAAAAATATCAGAACACTAAATTAATTCAGAAAATAAAAATTCACAAAATCTTGGGGTGTTACAATAAGAGTTTGAAGTACATGTTCTATCATAATTATATCGACATGAGGCATAGAAGATCATTGGAACTACTCAAGGACAATGATTTTATAATACACTATAACCCTGGAATGACAAACAATGTATCTTATGCATCGAGTTTCAGAGGCCATCGAGTTCTGATCTTGATGAATATTAATGAGGATCCTTTATACATAAATCTAGTAATGATAGATATAGTGATTTTTAAGAATGGGGATCCATCATTCATTTTCCAAGAAATTGAACATCCAACCATAATAGAAAGGATAATGAAGTTCCAATAGTATATTGTGGAGTTACAGATGATGATTGAAGTGTTAAATGATAGGAAATTGAGAAAATTTATCAATAGAGATGGATTGATGATGTTTGAGAAGAGGTTATGTGTTCCACAGATACTATAGTTGAAAAGAAAACTATTTGATGAAGTAATGGGAAAACTCTCTCTATACACCCTAGAAACACAAAGATGTATATTAATATAAGAGAACATTTCTGATGGGTTGGTATGATGTGGAAAATTTTGTAATATGTGTTTGGATTTTTCATATTTCATCAGATAAATTCTCAAAGAAAACATCCTCAGGTAGTCATGAATTATGTTTTCATAACAATAGTGATGTGGGACAACATTGCAATGGAATATTTCACTGTACACCCAATTTCTCCAAGTAATGATGATACTATATGGGTTATAGTGTATTTTTTACTATGTATTATAATTTTTGGTGATCAAAGAAGATATACCACTTGATCTCCATAACCAACACTATATTAATGAAATCAAAAGTCTGTGAAAAACTTCTACTGATTGTATCTGATCATGAACCCCAGTTAACATTGTTATTTTTGAACAGTCTTTAAAGGTCTATCGATAGTACGATACATTTAAGAACTCTCTATTATCCAAAAATGTATGGGTTGTTATAATGCGGTATCTATACATTGTATTAAATGATGGGAACATGTTATTTTGACTTCCAAAGTATGTGGGATTTATATGTATGTTTTATTTTATTTTCATACAATAAGAGGTACAATTTTAGAATCCAAATGGCACTATATGAAGAATAGTATAGGAAGACTTTTCATACTCAAACCAATTTGGAAGAATATATATTGTAATGCCCTGTCCATAGTTAACCAGAATCGGTACATTATTACATAACATTGGAATGATATAAGGAATCATGTCCTAAAAGACTGATCAGTTTAATAACCATGTAAGTACTAGATACATACATAATTTTTACATTACATCATGAAATAAAAAAACAACATTGTGTCCTCTTTGAAAACTCTTATATCCCTTAGCCTATTCCTGTAGGTTAATCATAATATACTTATTTGAATCTTGGAAAAAATAAAACATAAGAAAGGGGTGATCTCAAATGCTTAGTAAGGATAACAGTATAGAGGAAACTATTATAAATAAGAATAAATATTTAAGGCAATGTGTAAGACTAGAACACATGCCTTTCAAACATAAACTTCAGTATAATATGGTAAAGATAAATCAAATAATACCATTTACGTATTCTCATAGATATTATACTAGTCGAATAATAACATGTAATATCAATATCCAATTTAATAATGATGGAATACATAATTTCAGACATCATAACCACATAGTAAAGGCCTTGTGACTAGACTACAAATAATATTTTTCCAAGGCCTTATACCAAGACCCTAGTTTGTCTAATGAGACCTACTGATGCATCGAGGAGCTATAGTGATCTCCAACTATCACTTCCTAAGTCCAATGCATTCCTCATATGAAGAGTTTTAAACAAACATTAACATTTGTATTAAAACTATCATATGAAATATCAATACTTTATCCATAAACCATGAATGGTATAAAAATAACACATCCACAGTCAAACATATCACAAAACCTTCAATACAGTATGAAATTTTTATATCAAAATAATTCATCCTCGATCAAGAATAATATCCAGTAAATTATGTTTACATATTGAAAATAGTCATTAAAACTATTTTAGAGAAATATCCCCTTTTTCATGAAAATATTTAAATATCGCCCTATTTATTAAAGAACTCATTTAAAATAGATTTTTTAATAAATGTGTCTCATTCCACTTTGAATCCTTTAAATGAAGTTTTTATTTCAAAATATTCATGTCCATATAAATAAATACTTAAAACTATTTTTAAACCAAAGACATTAATAAGAATGATTTAAAATAATAAATATTTATAACATTTAAAACACAATTTTATTTAAAGAGTTTCGAACCAAATAAGATATGATTGAATACAAGTAATTGAGGAATAAAATTAATCAAAACATTATAATATCATGAGAAAAAAGGGATTCATGATATAATATGTCAAAGGATAGTATACAAACCATATAAAAGTGAATTGGTGTATAACAACAAAGAGGTCTCAAAGGAATGTAAATTGAGATGAAATACCTTACAAAGAACGTATCCTTATATTAAAGATAAAAAATGAAATAATTATGTCTGAAAAATATAAATACACTCAATATAATTGGATATTCAGTGTAAATTAATCATGTTACATTCACACATATTCTTGTAAAAACAAAACTAATGACTTGGATGTTTAACTTAATGAATGGAAATTGTTTTATGATTACCCTTTAAAAGTTCATATCAATGGAATGTGAATTTATCAATGGATTGATTATGTGTATCAAAGGTATATCCGAAAATACGGGAGTCTAGATTACTATATATATAATAAATATTTATTCCACACATAATCTTGGAGTAAAATAATCAATGAAGTATGTGTGAAGCCCAATTAGTAGAAATTGTAATTTGAAACTCCCTTACCGATTTGATATCTTACAAAACATACACCACAGGAAATAAGTATTATACAATGAAGATGTAAATACCCATAAATTAAATTATATTACAAAAAGAAATAAAATCATGGGTATTATGTACACCACACAAAAGAAAATAGTGGAAATATAACATGAATCTTGTGAGAATAAGAAGTGAGATGAAAACCAATTACCTTGTACTTTTCCATGGTCAAGGATACATTAATCACTTGTATAATAATTAAATAATTATTATTAAATTATAAATGAACTATATATAAAAATATGATATCATATATGATCCTCTAATATTGCTTTGTTAATAATATGATAGTTGTATCATCGTTTTAGTTGTTAACTGATCTATTTTCCTTTATATGATGAGTTACGTAAGTCATGTTTGTTATGGATAAGATGAATTTTATTCATATCCAGAATGATATTATGTTATTAAAAAATATTGTTAATCATAAAATCTAAATTATTCTTGAATTATTAAGATGGGGAATCAATCTCATCGCGTTCGTGGAGACGGTAATCCATACGTTCGCACGAGCGACAATATCATTATATTGATGGTGAAATTGTATGAAATTGGAAGTTATATCTTATATAAAGAATAATTAACATATTATATTTATTATTTCCAATATTTATACTCATTATTACACCCATCCAAATAATGAAGTATTTGAATAACAAACTACACCACGACGTGGAGACGGTAAGTCTACGTACACACGTATGGTGGCATTGTCGTTTATATGATGGATAAAATGATAAATATGGTTATACCATTTTTATAATAACAACATAGTATATAGAGGATAGTAGAGTTATTATTATATAATGGAAACAACAAAGAAAGATGTAGTGGAAGAAGAAAAGAACTTGAAAGAGGTGATAAAATATTTACCTCTTCTTCAGGTTCTTCCTTTTGATTTGATCAAAAGGGCTTCATAGGATGGATTTATGACCAATAGAAGGCCTCTGGGATTAAAGGAGGAAATTTGGAAGGATATTTTCTGAGGATTTGGCCAAGAAAAATGGATTTGGTGGTGTAAAATTCATAGAAGGGGAACTATCTTTTATAAGAGATGTGAGGGTCACTTTAAGAAGTGATTGAAATATTATTTTATAATATAATAATTTTCGGTTTCTAATGGATAATATAATTTATTTCACAGGTAAGGTGGTTATGTGTCGAAGAACTATCATCCAGTAGGTTTTATATAGTTTTAGGTCACCACATTAACCTTGTTGTTTAGATTTAACACTTCGTTAAAGAGTTTGACATTTACCATGTCTCTTGGTATTTTTTATATTATATGGTTTATAAACATACTATAAAAATCCAAGAGAACTCCATGTGGTTCATTATTAATATATATAAACTTATTTAAGTCCTTTGGTTGATCCTTATATTTTTAAAATATTATATCAATTAATAATGTATTATTTTTTAAAAAACTCAATTATGTCAATTTTGACACTATTTAGAATTTGGTTTTGTGAAAATCATAAAAGCATTATAACTTCAAAAAAAATATTTAATAAACCCTAAAATGTAATATTAACCTAGAAAATTAGTTTAATTAATAAAAAGACTCAAATAAAATTTATTTGGATATTTATAATATCAATTATTTTAATCTTTCATTAATAAGGTAATTACTGCATTATCATTGTGTCGTAGATAAATTTAATTATTTATTGTTCAAAATTTATAAATAAAATACCATTATGTATTAAATATTTTTAGATTTCTAATAAATATTTACATTTTAATTTATCTTACGTATAACCCTATATTAAAATGGTTTAGTTAATAAACTTTTAATTTAAAACTTTTAACTCATCTTTAAATAAAATAATAATAAATGTTATAAACTAATCCAAGTGGACCAAAAGGATCCTATTTGATTCCTAATGTTTTTTTATCGATTTACACTTATCCAATATAATTAGTACATGTGTTAGGGTAATTATAAAATCATTATTAACCTTAATTACCCTATTTACTTTTAACTGTGGTAAATAAAAGTCAAAAGTTACTATTTACAAAAATTATTTTCGTCCTATTGTACCAAATTTTACTTACTAATGTCAACCATTTCTCTCATATTTTTTAAATTCAACACCTAGAAGTGGTAAAATTATGTATTATCCAAATTTTGTAAATGCTCCTAGAGGGTGGGTAAAAGAAGGTAAAAGTTTCAATAAAATTTTATGCATCTATTTTTATTATAAAAGGACTCCAATGAAATAAATTGATCCTATATATGTATTATATATTTATTGTTACTTAAAGTAAATTCATATAAAATAAATAATTATTTAAATTAAAATCTGTATTATATTATAACGCAGTGTTCTTCACTATTCATCAAAAATTGAATGTTTTCAGAAACAAAATGACACTAAGATATTTTGATATTACAAATTCAAAATTGAACTCAATTTTACAAAATTGAAAAAATAGATGTCTCATTAATTCATTTAAAATTAATTCCCTTTCCAAAACAGAAAAGCGGGTTTTTAAAAAGTAAAAACTATCAAAAGATTGACATGTGTTTATGTCAAATTTAAATGTGAAATTACTTATAATTACCTACATTGTATTAAATGATAAAAATATAATCTAATTATACTTCCAATAAATTAAAATTCATAATTTAACACTATAAATTATTTCGATTTAAAATGTTGTTTTCAATTAAAATTTAGTATTTTTCAGTATTTATCAAAATATAAAAGTTATCAGAAAAGTACAAAAAATCATCCAAAATAAATTTTTATTATTTGATTCTAAAAAATAATGTTATTTCAATAAAATTAATACATAAAAGTTTCAAATATTGGATTCAAAAGGGATTTTCCATTAAAAGGTGGTAAATTTACATTTTTTGAAAAAATCATTCTTTTACCTGAAAAAATGAATTTGTTCTTATATTATGACTAAGAAACACATAATATGGATTATAATATTATATAGAGTATGTAAAATTCAAAATTAAGTTAAAACTATTCAAAACTACTTTTTAAAAGACGGGTCCGGTAAGTCGTGGTGCGCTCAAACTCGGTGTTACATAGAGCGTAAGCTATTGAATTACTTTAAAGAAAATAACATACTAGGAAATCTTAGGGTGTTACATTTTCCCCCCTTTTTGAGATTTCATCCTCGCAATTTTAAAATTGGGCTTGGGAACTTCATCTAAAGTCCCACATTAGAAAAAGAGTCAATATAACTATCACATTAAAAGAAAGAAAGGGAAGTACAAATGTCACCGAAGAAAACCCATACTAGGATTCCATGTATGAAAACATGGATATGGAATATAAACTATGTTTTATGTTCTGATGAAGAGTGATAGAAAACATGATTAGGATAAAGTTAACAACAAGAAAACCCCAAACTTGTAATGGGATAAATGGTCATTAGTTTCCCAGTAAGAAAAGTAAATGGTCAACATTTTTTAGTTTTAAGTTCCATTTCATAATGTTGAGGAATTTATTAATGAGATTAACTAAGAACATAAAGAGATATACTGACTTTTTAAGTAGATTTTTATCCTTTAAAAAATATCTACAACTATCTCATATTTTTTTTAAACAAGGAGTATTCAAGATGAATTGGTCACACTTGAAGCACTATAATAAACTTCTAGAGAATCACATTATCACAAAGGATAAAATATATATTTCCCTTGTCATTATAGATTAACCAAAACCAAAATGGTTAGTACAAAATCAGATGATCCCAAAAAAGGATAATCATATAGAGAAATAAATACTAATCTTAATTTCTAAAATTAAACCAAAAATACCCAAATTTTAATAAATACCACTCAATAAACAATTTTCCTTAAAATACTTCAATATAATACAAACTAATATTTAAACAGAGAACATAGAATTATTTTATTACGTAGTCTTCCACGATAAATTGTATCCTTAAATTACATCGAATACTCTTAAAGTCGCTTACTTATAAGTATTTAACCTAATATCATATTTTCAATGAAAGGTTTATCATCTCCATAAATAACCCAAATCACTATAAATCCATAATAAAAACAAATAAAGAAATCCACCATTACTCCTCAAATGAAATCCCATAGTATTCTATTTTTCGTAGGGATATATTGTTCCCAACAGATGTAACGTTTTCCAAAATAATATTTATCACTTAATCACTAAATCATTTTCTTATACTAATGATATCCATTTGATAATAGATAAGATCCAAAATCAACTTATTATTGATCAATAAATAATTTAACAAAAAAAAATTAATCACACTAAAAATGGACTTCATGTAGTCCAGTTGTAGGTGATAAATTTCAATCATACTCTGGTTATGGGTTAGATTCCTGTATCTTTGTCCAAGGAAATGGGTTGTCACATGGTCTGTGTGTTGTCCTTTTTTAAAGACTATATTTTATAACATTCCAAAAATGAGGTAAATTCCTCAAAATAACCATAACATAATTTCATAAGAAATTTTATCTCACACCTCACATTTTCATCCCATAATTTAATAACATTTAATTACCAAAAATTGCAGTTTCATATAAACCCAAATGGTTATTTATTACTATATAAACAATATAAAAGATAATTCTTACTAAAATATCATTTTCACATAACAAACTGTAGGGTTATACATACAAGATAAAAGTCTTCCAATGTAATCCCATCAACAAAGAGCACTAATACATTTAAAAAATCAACCACTTATTTCCACATATGATCATCCTTGAACAAGTGGCTATTTTATAGAATAGGGCATTCACTTGGTTAATTCTCAGGTCCCCTACATTTACGAGAAATGACTGTAAATGGATTCTTGGGATCATTTTTATTTTCTTCCATGATACTCTTCATTTTTCATCAGTAATTCTTTACTTTATGTCCTTATTTAATACACATAATGAATTTCTATATTCCATTGAGACACTTTACCAGGTATCTCCTTCCACATTTCATGGATGATGGAAATTGAGCATTCTTTTTTCAACAGTCTCCACTGTTGTAGCTCTTATCATTCACTGCCTTTCTCTTCTTTGTTGAGTCCAGGAGTTGGTTAATATATATGTTATTGATATTATCGTTGGAAAACATATTCGGAATGAACATGATATCTTTTACACTTATCAAAAATCCATTTTGTTTCTCACTTCCACCACCATTCCCACCATGTACATCATTTTCAATGTTACTATGAATTCCTTGGAATCCAGCCACTAACTAAGACAAGAAATCATAGTGTGAGGCATTAAATAATTTAGATAATATCATAACACCTTATTTTCAATCTAAAACACATTAGGATTAACCATTTCTATGTATTCTCATATTATATTAAAATCCATATAATCATCTTGTAATGAAAATTGGAATTATCAAACGCATATCCCAGGGCAGTGTCGTAACCAAGATTACAGCAAGGCTTTTTGTCGTGTACTAGGATACCCCAGGTCAAGCCTGAAACACCTTTTCGGAGTTTTCACACCTAGGTACAGCTGTGCCAAAGCTGCCTCTACCTGTTCATATCCAGATAGGGATTTATTTCTTGGAAAACCCACATAATATTTAAATTACCAAAATTTTTGGATGTTTCTCTATACTAATCCTCAAATTTTATATTAGGGTAGTGTTTTTTAATCAACGTTAATCTAAATATAGCATCCAAGTTTTGCACTGAACATCCTCTGATACTAACTCTAACTCCTCGACCCTAGTTACCCAGAATTGGTTCATTATTACATAACATTGGCATTATACAAAGAATCATGTATCAAAAGACTGATCTATTTAGAATTCTTAGAAGTACAATATACATACATATGTTTTACATTACATCAGGTAAAAAAAATTGTGTCCTCTTTGAACACTCTTATATCCCATAGCCTATTCTTACAGGTTAATTGTAATATAAATCTTTTCAACCTCGGAAAAATAAATCATAATAAAATGTAGAGATAAAAAGCTCATAAAGGATAAAAATATTGCAGAAACTATCATAAATAATAATAAACAATTAAGGTAATGTATAAGACTAGAAAACATGACATTTAAAATTAAACTGCAGCTTAATATGGAAAAGATAAATCAAATAATGCCATTTACTTATTCACATAGATATTATACTATTATAATAATCACATGTAATATCAATATCAAATTTCATAATGATGGAATGCATAATGCCATACTTCATAACCACATAGTCAAGGCCTTGTTCCAAGACTAAAAAAAAGATTTTGCCAAGGCCTTATTCCAAGAAACTAGTTTGTCTAATTAGACCTACCGATGCATCGAGGCACTATAGTGGCCTCCACCTATCACATACTAAGTACAATGCATTCTTCATATGAAAATGTTTAAACATAAAATAAACATTCATATTAAAACTAGCATACAAAATGTCAATACTTTATCTATAAACCATGACTGGTATAAAAATAACATATCCATAGTCAAAACATATCACAAAACCTTCAATAAAGTATGAAATATTTCTATCATAATAAATCAACATCGATCAAGAATAATATCATGTAAATAATGTTGACATAGTTGAAAATATTCATTAAAACTATTTGAGTGAAATATCCCCTTTTATTGAAAATATATAAATGTTGCACTATTTATCAAAAAAGTCGTTTACAAATGATTTTTAAATCAAAGTGGCCCATACCACATTAGAACTTTTAAAAGGAATTTTCATTTCAAAACATTAATGTGCATATAAATAAATACCTAAACACATTTTTAAACCATGTAAATTAATGAGAAATATTTAGAGGACTAAATATTTAAACATTTAAAACAATATTTTAGTTAAAGAAATTATAACCATATAAGATATTATTGAATACAATTATTTGAGGAATAAAATTAATAAAAACATTATAATAACATATGAATAATGGGATTAATGATATAATATGACAAAGTATAGTATATACACCATATAAAAGTGAATTATTTCATAATGAAAAAGAGGTCTCAAAGGAATGTAAATTGATACAAAATACCTTATAAATATTGTAGTCTTATATTAAGGATAAATCAATGAAATAATTATGTGTGGAAAATATAAATACACTCAATAAAATTGTATATTCAGTGTAAATCAATCAGGTTACATTCACACATATTCTTGTAGAAACAAAACCAATGACAAGGATGTTTAACTCAATGAATGGAAATTGTGTTAAGATTACCCTTTAAAAGTTCATATCAATGGAATGTGAATTTATCAATGCAGTGATTATGTGTATCAAAGGTATTTCCAATGAAAGGGGAGTGTATATTAGTACATAAATAATAAATAGTGATTCCACACATAATCTTGGAGTAAAATAATCAATGAAGTATGCGTAAAGCCCAATGAGTGGAAATTGAAATTTGAAATTCCCTTTCCGATTTGGTAACATACAAAACATACACCCCATGAAAGAAGTATCATAAAATGAATATTTAAATACCCATAAATTAAAGCATATTACACAAATAAATACAATCATGGGTATTACATACACCACACAAAAAGAAATAGTGACAATATAGCATGAATCTCACGGGAATAAGAAGTGAGATGAAAACCCCTTAACTTATACATTTCATTGGTCAAGCGTACGTTAAACTCTTGTATAATAGTTAAATAGTTGTTATTAAATTATAAAATAACTATATACATAAATATGATATCATATATGATCCTCTAATATTTCTTTGTTAATAATATTTATGTAGTATCATCATTTTGTGTGTTACCTGGTCTGTTTTTCTTTTATATGATTGGTTATGTAAGCCTTGTTTTCTATGGATATGATGTATTATATTCAGAACAATAATGATAATAAGTTCTTAAACACTATTTTTAATCATAAAATGAAAATTATTCTTGAATGATTAAGATGGGGAATGAATCTCATCGCGTTTGTGGAGATGGTAATCCGTACGTACGCATGAGCGACAATATCATTATATTTATGGGGAAATAGTATCTAATTGGATGGTATATAATACATAAATAATAATTATTTTTTATATTTATTATTTACATTAGTTATACTCATTATTATACACATCCAAAAAATGAAGTGTTTGAATAAAAAATTACACCACGACGTGGAGACGATAAGTTGTATGTACGTACCTGTGGTGACTTTTTCATTCATATGATGGATAGAATAATAAATATGGTTGTACCATTTTTATAATGACATCACCGTATATAGAAAATAATGTATTTTTTAATTTATAATGGAAAAACAAAGAAAGAGGCAGTGGAAGAAGGAAAAAACATGAAAGATGTGATAACTATTTACCTCTTCTTTGGAATCTTCCGATTGATTTGATCGAAAGGGCTCCTTAGGTTGTATTTTTGACAACATTAAGGCCTCTAGGATGATGGGAGGAAAGTTGGGAGGATATTTGGGCAGGTTTTGGTAGATCCAAATCGCTTTGGAGGTTTGAAATTAAGAGAATTGGAATTACACTTTTATGAGAGAGGTGAGGGTCACTTTAGGAAAAGCTTGAAATATTATTTTATAATAAAATAATTTTTGGTTTATAATGGCTCCAAAATGGATTATATGGAGAATAAGGTGGGTTTGTTCTAAAACCTCTCAACCAATATGTTTTATACAGGTTTAGTTCACCATATTATCCTTATCTTTTAGATTTAACTCTTAGTTAAATAGTTTGACATTTCACATGTCTCTTTGTATTTTTGTATTATATGGTTAATAAACTTACTATAACAAGACAAGAGAACCCCAAGTGGTTAATTATTTATATATATAACCTTATCAAAGTCCTTTAGGTGAACCTTATATTTTTATAAATATCATATCAATTAATAATATAGTATTTTTTTTAAAAATCAATTATATCAATTTTGACACAATTTAGTATTTGTTTTTTTTACCATAACAGTATGATTACTTAAAACAATTAATTAATCAACCCTAAAAATTCATATTAACCTATAAAATTAGGTTAATTCATCATAAGTCTCAAATTAAATTTATTTCGATATTTATAATATCAATTATTTTAATCTTTCATTAATACAAAAAATTACAACATCATCATTGTTTCATAAATAAATTTAATTATTTAATGTCTAAAAATTATAAATAAAATACAGTTATGTAGGAAATCTATTTATATTTCTATTGAATATTTATAGTTGAGTTTATATTATGTACAACCCTATATTAAATATTCTTTTATTTTAAACATTGAATTTAACACTTTTGACACATCTTTAAATAAAATAATAATAAATGTCTTAATCTAATCCAAGTGGACCAAAAGGATCATATTTTATTCCAATGGATTTTTTTAACAAATTAAACTTATCCAATAGAATTAGGACATGTGTTACGGTAAATATAATATCAATTTTACCCTTAATTAACCAATTTACTTTTAACCATGGTAAATAAATGTCAAAAGTTACTAGTCACCAAAAAATATTTTCGCCTTATTGAACCAACTTTTATTTACTGATGTAAACTGAATGTCTTGGATTTTTGAAATTCAAATCACAGAAACAGTAAAATTTTGATTTATGAATATTTGTAAATGCCCTTGGAATGTGGGTAAAAGACGGTAAAATATTCTATAATATTTTAGACATCTAATTTTATTATAAAATCACTCCAAAAAATTACATTTTACTTATATAGGTATTATATATCTATTTTTACATAAAATAAATTTAAATAAAATAAATAATTATTCAAATAAAAAGTCAATTTTAGACTATAATGCAGTGTTTTTCACTATTCATCGAAAATTGAATGTTTTCAGAAAAATACCAAAAATTTAACCTAAACTAATTGTGATATTCCGAACTCAAAAATGAATTATATTTTACCAAATTAAAAACATAGAAGTTTACTCAATTAATTTAATATGAATTCTCATTTTCAAAACCGAAAAGCGAGTTTTTAAAAAGTAAAAACTATCAAAATATTGGCATGTGTTTATGTCAAATTTAAATGTGAAATTACTTATAATTATATAAATTATATTAAATGATAAAAATATAATCTTATTATACCTACAAAAAATTAGAATTCATAATTTAACACTATAAATTATTTAGATTAAAAAATTTGTTTTGAATTAAAATATAGTATTTTTCAGTATTCATCAAAATATGAAAGTTATCAGAAAAGTACCAAAAATTTATCCAAAATAAATTTTTATGTCCCTATTCTAAAGAAGAATTTAATTTAATTAAATAGAATACATTAAAGTGTCAAATATTAGTTTTAAAAAGGGTTTTCCATTAAAAGGTGGTAAATTTTTATTTTTTAAAAATTACTTTTTTTTCTGAAAAAAAATGAATTTGTTCATATATTATGTCTAAGAAACACATAATATGGATTCTAAAATTATATGGAGTATATAAAATTAAAAATTCAGTTAATTATATAGATAACTTAATTTTTAATGGCTAGTTTGGTAAGTCGTAGTGCGCTCGAACTCAGTGTTGCGTATAGCGCAAGCTATTGAATTATGTTAAAGAAAATAACTTACAATGATATCATGGGGTGTTACATAGATAAAGATAAATTTTTAAACTGGAGATTATAACAATTATTAATATTAAAATATAAACTATTCAAGATCATATAAATGCATACTAGAGAATAAAAATGAGATAATATGATAATCGAATGAAAGACATGGAAGGGGGGAACGAATAAAATTAAAAGACATGGAATTTCAAGTTAGAGATCATGTATTATTGATGATATCATAATGGAAGGTGGTTTTATGATTTGTTAAATAGGGAATATTCATTCATATTTAGGTTGGGTATATTGAAATACTGAAATGAATTGGTGTTGTAGCTGACGATTTTGATATTCCACCAAACCATCCAAAAGTACACAACATATTCTATGTTTATTACATAAAAAATATATGGTAGATCCAATATTTGTTCTCACATTTGAGGTAATAGATTCGGATCCATGAATTTATTAAAATTAGGAACCTCTCTTGATTCATGACACCATAAATAACATGCTTTGGAATCAGATAACAAGATTAGTGAAAACCCAATGGAAATATAAAAAAACTAGAAGAGGAACACCAAGATCCTGGAGAATCTATTGGGATATAATGTAAACATTTCTCAATACCTGATATGTAACACCGTTTCAATGATCACATTATTTTATGTGGAGATTGTAATACCTGATACCCTACTATAATAGGTAAACACCATATCAGGGACCATCACACTCTTAAGAGCCTTTATTCTAGATTTTAGTTATATTATATATTTTATATTTTTATATAGACCAAATTACATTCATTTTCAAATTCATAATATCAAAATTATATTATAATTAATTTTCATGTTTTTTATTAGAATATTGGTTTTGAGGTGAAAGAAATGGTTTTCATAAAACATTTATTCTATATGACTTTATCAATTTCTAAGAATGACATTCACGTTTTAAAAACCTCTTAAATAATCAAATATAAATTTAATTGATTAAAAAATTCAATAAAAATAAAATTTTAACTTAAAAATCCTATGTCTAATATTTTATAACTAATAAAAATGTTACATTAAAAACATAAATTTCATTATAACTTTTCATTTAATAATTTATTTCAAGGTAGAATCAGTTTTTAATTTTCTTTAAGGCTTCATAAATTATATTTTTTATAATAAAATAATTTTGGTCATTAAAATTTGTATAAAATATAACTTTATCATATATATAAATGTATATCATACAAATGTTTTTCTAAAAAAAATTAAGCGATTAAGTGTGTATGTTTCAAAATAAACTTTTCATGCCATTATAAATGTTACATGATAAATTTTTTATAATAGTAAATCATAAGTATAAAATTATATAAAATGTTTAATCCTAATATTTTTCATTATAATAAACACCATGGTAATAAATTAATTACCAAGGTAAAACTTTATTAGGTTAAAAGTTAAGAAGAAAAATTAGAATCCATAAATAACGAAAAGTTTTCTAAAAAAATAAAAGATATTTTTTAACTAAAGTCATCATCTCCTCATATTTTCTCTATTTCTGGCCATTTTTTTAATTTTAACCTTTTATTGTTGAAAATGTAAGGGTTGCTCCCCGAACTGCCTTTTTCCTCACTTATTAAAGAGTAACATCTCCACCACAACAAGACTAACCATTACAAGGAATTATATCTTAAAAATATACTAAATTTATCTTTCTATTACCATATCCCTAGTTAAAAATATTTTGTTCATCATTATTTTGAATAAGTATTACATTTCCAAGGAGGCTTCCAAAAAAATCAACACCCCAACGTGAGTATTATCGACTACTTAGCTTTTCTTTGTAATTATATTCATTAAAATTTATTCTAGATACACTAATATAATGAAATTATTATCATTAATATTATTTATTATTAATATATTAACTTTATTTTCATTATATATTCATTTATACCATGCATTAAGTAATATTAAATCATTGTTTTTGCGTACAAACGTACTATTCCCACCACAAACAACAAAATTAATTTTTCATAAACTCCCATAATTGATAGTTCTTATAAGGTATTTGATGATGTGATATGATTTTTATGATATTTTTAAGCTCCTATTGTGATAAATTAATGAATCTATTGATTAAATGATCAAGAATTGATCATCGTTAATTCAATCAGTTTAAATAAGTGTGTTGAGCCGAAAATTAATCACTGAAATTTTTTAATATTTCCATATGTGTTTGTTCTTATAATTTATTTCTAATTATGTTATACCAAATTAATAATTATTAAATATGAAAACTCATGGTTTTCTATAACTTCATTACAAAAAAACAAACTCATAATATATAAATTTTTTTGTGTATTTTGATGTTTGTGTTGTTTAATCAACCAAGTTGGACAATATATTGAATTTATATCATGAAAGACTATGGGACCATAATTAATGAAATAATATAATAAATAACTATGAATAATTATTTTTTTATTATATATATTTTAAATTATTATTTAATTCATCAATTATGAAAAAACTTTTTGATCATCAAGAATCACTAAAACATGCTTGTTATATATTTTATATTCAAGGATTAGACTAAAACACTCAATAAATGAATTTGAAACATCAAAAAAATATTATAAATCATCCCTAAAGTTAACATTAATGACCTATTAGTGATGAAATTTTGAAGAATAATGAATATTTACATTCTTATTATGAAACTAGTATAATTGATCAAAAATATAAACATCATATATGGAAATCCGAATAATTCATAAATATAATGGAAATTTATGAAAAGTATGAATGAAAATATATATTTGTAAGGTTAAAAATTGAGTAATTAAGATATTTGTTTTTTTAATATAGGATGATATGAGTTATAAATTTCCACATTTTAATTTGTTATTCATTGAAAATAACTTTTATTTTAATTCATATTTTATAAAAAAATAATTTTTTCGTACCATTTTTTTAATTTGGAATATAAATGGTAAACTGGATAAATTTATAATTTTATTAAATTATTTACTTATTTATTTAAATAAATTTTCCAAGGAATACATAAATTTATAACATTAAAATATTTGGAATTAAATTTTGAAATTAAATTCTAAACTTAATAAATGTTTTAATTACATCCATCCATTTTAGTCCACAATTTATATTTTTTGAATATGAAAAACATTATTGGAATGTATTTGAATTATAAGAAATTTAAACATTTAAAATTAATTATATTAATACTTAATCTTGTTGAATTATCATTTTAAATTAATTTTGTGAAATATATTTCACTCAATAATACATTATTTTTCAATTTGAATAAATATACAATGGAATGCTCTAATATCATGCTGACCGAATTTAGGTAACTACACTTAATGCTACCAACCATCACTCACAGTCAATCTACTGACCGGGAGACCAACCTGTTATATCTCCCACTCACAGTTAGTCACCTTACCCTGATTCACACCTACTAATAATACGATTCACATACCACATACAAATATGAATATCTACTGAAGGAAAGAGATTCCTTCCAGAAATTGAAAATCCCACAAACATAGATCTTCTCCTCATATAGCCCAATCAATGAAATAATAAACAAAAAATAGAAATCATATAAAATCGATGAATAACTACCCAAAATTTGAAAATATTTAACCTCACGAATGAAGAAGTTGATTCATCACTCGACATCATCTATCGACTCCACCGCTAGAGGCTGAACGCTTCCCCCACCACTGTATGTGCATGTGATCTACGCCACCATAGAAGATCAAAAAATTTCACTTCCTACCAAGACACATTTTCTGTTCTATAAAAACCATCATGCACGGTCATGATAAAGCTGAACTATTTAATTTTGATGTCACCCAACATTTCAGACTGAACTCCGCCATCACTGTGAGTCTCAACCTCTTGAAACAATTCTACATTATTCACAAACTGTGTGTCAAAGAGGAGGATAATACCCAAATATCAGGCCTTCTGTAGTTCCACCAAATAATTCAAACACATATCATAATATTTAAACCCAAAAACAATAAAACAATATAAAAATAAAAATAAATATTATTAATATATTGTATATATATTATGTTTATATATATTTAAATATATATCTTTATATACATTAATACTACTTATATTTTATGTTCTCATAAACATCACATCATGGGCCCAACATTAAAAAAACACATCAATGTACCAATGGTTATAAGGTGTCTAGTAGTGTCCAATTTTCAACTACTACCATAAAGAACAAGAATAAGTGCATCCACAATTTTTGGAAGAACATTTGACACCATAATTAATCTTTATTTCTCAGTGGAACATGTGGAATCCATAATAATGGCTCAACTATTCATTTACTTTCAAGGTAAAAATTGATGTTTCTATCTCACACTATCTATAAATATATCTCACCCTCTCCAGTTGCAAATATTCAGTATTTATAAAATATATTTGACCTTCACTAATTAGGTTTTATCTACTGTCATTTCATTATTTTTAATATAGTGTTTCATTCTATTCATTGGCTAGTTAAACTATGCTATTATTCTCACCTTCATATATTCTTCTTTCTCACCCTTTAATATTTCAATTACATTGATCTCCATGATCAGGGATATGTAACCCATTTTGGGAGGTCCAAATTGGAATCAATATATTGATCATGAATTTATGTGTTTAACTAACAAACTATTTACTTTCTAATTCTAGTTTAATTGTGGAGGAGGAATGTCGAGGAGGTTATTACCAATATGAAATCCATTAACACCATCGTAGTCTTATAATTTTAACTCTTCAAAGTCTCCCTCCATTTTCAATCAAACTTTATACCAGTGGATTCATTTGTTTTAATTTTAATAATGGTATGTCATTGTTACTAAGGGTGTGATTAAGTTAGTTTACTCAATTGTGGAATGATTATTTCACATACACCCATGATAACACATAGACTAACTAGTCTTCTTGATGATATCTTGACTAGATTTTTTATTTCATACAAAAGAAAATAGGGGAAGTCGAATAAAAGATTTTTTTAACATGTTGGGGGAAGTCCCCATTATTTTAGTTAAACTAAACATACTCTTGTTATTATGGGAAAAGGTATCCCATTACATGGACTTTAATGGCCGATTGAAGCATTAAACCCATGTAAATCTGGGGTGTATCCCCAAACTAATGTCATTATCTTCCCAAAAGACCAACTTCACTACATTTGGTCACGCCACTACCTCTGTGTCTTAATCTCCAACAAAGGCCATCTAACTCAATACGTATTGAACTAATCTAAAATGTATTCTTACTTAGACTCTTAGACTTCTAAAAAAACTAAATTCCCTCCACAATCATCCCTCAAACTTCCATTGTGACACCCACCAATGAGGCTCCTTTTTGGGATTCTTGAACCTTCCTCACTTGGTGGGTCGTGACCCCCTGTGCTCATCAACCACTATTGAAGGAAGATGGGGTTGAACAGTGGTCACCAAACATTACTGTGACAATCCCATCAGTGGAAACCCACCACCACAACATCTTCCTCACCCAACAGACCAATTACCATCACCCTAAATCATCCTCACATTCCTCTAAGAAGATAACTCTAAATTGTTTAAAATTTATAAAAACAAAAAAATTACATAAGTGTTAGGGCAATGAGAATCCCCAAAACACTCTCATTGATAGAAAAACACAATTATTCACTATTATTAATTAAGAGTATAAATTTTGTTTTACTGTGACCCCCAAAAATGGCACTATCAACTTGGCATCATTCCTAAGGATAAGGCCAAATTCCAACTACCTATAAAAAATCTATAAATATTGTTTTATTATTTTATTTTTTTTTTCTTTTTTTATCATCCTAGAATAATAATTAGAGTGAGACCATTAATTAAATTATTCCTAACCATATTCCTATATCACTTTCTAAGGGAATCACTATATATAGAATTTCCAATGAAATATCGATAATAACCTTTTAAATACACCATTGGGTTTGAGAATGGAATATTGTATATTAATTTACACAAAAAATATTAAAACACATTCCCTCACATCATAAAATGAAATAAAAACAAACACCATTTAGAAAATCAAACATAATAATCCATTATGAAGGATTCTCATGTGAACCAACAACTACAAAAACACAGAAACATGATTGAATAATTAACTGGTATGTAATATTAAATTACCAAATCCATTCAAGAACACATGGTGAAAAAGGAAGAAGGAAAGTTGAAAATTTAGAACCATTAGTATTTTCTAAATAATACATCCATGATGAGGTTGGTAATTTTTTAGAATGAGGAGATCTACCCATGTTCTCTATTGAGCACATTTTTCTAGAATATATTTATCGATCCAAGAAGTTGCATGATAAAACACTTGAGGGTTACTTTATTTCAAATTTTTCTTTTTATAATTTTATTTTTAATCAATTCCCTATTGATCTCCCTCCTGTCATTAATGAAATTACAGAATCATTAAAAAATTTACAATACATAGAGTATGATGGGAATGATGGAGTGAATGAGCTCACATTTAAAGAGATTCCTGATTTCTCATTTGTTCTACCTTCTAGAAAAGACAACTTCAAAGAGAAATTTAACCATGATAATGAACAACATGTTGAAACTAATGTAATATTTTCCCATTTGATCTCCCTTAATCTCACTATGAACCCCAACTAGAGGGAGACACTAAAAAACTGGAACATCTAGTGGAATTTCATAATGAAACAGAGGAACTAGATGTTACATATATGAAAGGGAGAATTTCTATTTAAGTACAACCTATTATAATTTTATTAAAATTGAACTAATTACTAATTACCCATTTCATAAATATTCCGAAGTAGTATTATGAGATTTTTCAGTGGATGGTGATACAGTTCCAATAAACTTCGTGAAACCAATAGAGGCCAAAAAATTTATTCTCTCTGACCCATTTTATGATATACCTCACACTGCAGACGGGGTAGATATGTAGTAACCTATTTATAGGGACTAAAAAGAAGTGAATGTATCAATATTTGGAAGGAACCACATGTGGTGGTTATTACCACACAAACCCCATCCCCTACTGATTTCATATATTCAAATGACTTTTAGTGTTTGGAAATTATTATTATAACACCTCTAGGGGTTAAACCCAATATTATTTTCCCAAATATATTTTTTTTCTATACATTTCATTTTAATAAAAAAATCTAATATTTTGTTTTGATTTTTTACATCTTCATCTATGTGTACAGTTCATATGTGCCTAGCTCCATTTTCCATGTCACGCATATGGGAGAGCTTAACTCAAACCTGTTGGCCATTAAATGATATGTCATATCTCTCTTTTTAGGAAATTTTCTATAAAAGTTTATGAATTTTTAAGGAATGAAAAGGAGTAGTGATGAATAAACATGTGGAGGATTTTTAAACCTACTTAGTGTAGTTTTTTTAGTATTTTCAGTTAATGATTTTAAATATGTATATAATAAAATATGTTTACTTTTTTTCTATAATTTTTTAATAAATATAAAAAATTATACAAGAAAATAAAACTATTTTTTTTAGTTTGTAAATGTTATTTTTTCTGTTTATTTATATCTACATTTCATAAAAACACACTAAAAATAAGAACAATAAAAAAATTAAAAAATATCTACACACACATAAAAATAGGGTTTGGTTTCCATTACAAAAATGTTCCTCTATAAATATAGTATTTTACATTTATCTTTTATTGAGTTTTTTTCACACATTTTCTTGAACGTCATTTATACCCTACCAAGGTTTTAAAATATCATGTTAGAGCTAGGTAATTCATGATTCTTGAAACTGTGAATGTTTAAGTGATTTCTAAGTGAATTAATCACATAATATAAGAGAAAAAAATATTATGATTACAATATGGCATATATGTGAAAATATTTTCTTAGAATCAATATTATAACATTAAGTCACTAGAATTTTGAAATTGATTTAATAAATATTCACCATGGTGAGACAGAAAACCAAATGGATCTAACTTAAATGAATATGAGATAAGTTCACTGAACCTGGAATATAAATTGGAATATTGTAACTCATAATGAATCCATAATCCAAGGAAACTGGGTGTGTTTATAAAATTGATCAAATCCATTTAAATAAGTTCTACGCCCAGTTCTTTACACACAATTATGTATTGAAAAATAAATTCAAAAGGGACTTGTAAAAAATGATTCCATATAGGTGAGGTGAATATTTAACACATTAAAATAGTGGTGATTGACTTATAATACATTTAGTAAATTTGTATTAATAAATCTTAAAATAAAATTAGGGTTTAAGAAACATACATAATAGTGACCGATTGAAGTTATTTTAGATAAAACTTTTTTCCCACTGAAATTTACTTCAATCCACTTCTAAAATAAAAATTTCATTAATTTGAAACAAATAAGTGACATTATCTATTGATGAGTTATGATATTATCACTTTGGAAGAGCCTATATTTTCTCAATAATTCTTGTTAAATTTAATTAGGAAGGATAGAATTAATTTATATTTATATTCAAATAATTTCAATTTAATGAATAATTTCCTAAGAGTGCAATAATATTAGAGTGGGGGTGTTATATGATGTATAAATTTTTACAATTATATCTTTTATTCATTGAAAATACCCCTACGATGTATTCAACTACAAGGTAAAACTAATGTTTTATAACTTTTTGAGAATTTGAAACATCAATATTGAAATGGATAGAAAAATAACTTTATTAATAAGTATATTTTTAATTAAAGTGTCAAATCCATATATAAATTTCCAACATTAAAATATTTAGAATTAAATTATGGAATTAATTTTTTAAATGGGTTAATTCTTTTTAATTATTTCAGTACATTTTAATCAAGAATTCATAATTTTTAAATAAAAAATGATTCAAACATGTTTGAATTATAAGATATTTAAACTTTTCAAATTAATAATTTTAATATGAGTTTTAATTGAACTATCATTTTTAATTAATTTTGCAGAAAATACTGAAATAAATCATGATTTATTTTACTAATTAAAAATTGTATGAATGCATGTCGGGTTAGTAGATTGATTGTGTGAAGCTAAACACTATGTGTACCCCAAACCATCACTCACGGTCAGTATTCTCAACATGACACTGACCTGAAATATCTCTGACTCACAATAAATCACATAACCATCATCCACTTCCTCTTTCCTTCTGCATGATGTCCCACCCCCTGTGAATCTATAACCATCTGGATAATTGACACACATTCATTTGATCAATGACTAGGAAGAAGATTAATCGCCACTGAAGGAAACAGATCCCTACCAAAATTTCAAAATTCCACAAACACAGGTCACCTCCTCTCGCAGCCCGAACCATGAAACTATACACCAAAACTTGACATCATCCACAATAGATTCATAAACCACGAGAACTAAATATTTTGAATCTACCCATTGGATAAGTCGATTCATTTCTCACTATCATCTATCTACCACACCACCATAGTTTTAACACTAGCCTCATCTTCAGACCAACACCTGAGCTTTGACACCATAAATCTCATGGAATACCACCACCTACTAAGATTCGTTGTCTATCCCTTAAAAACTACAATGCACAGTTACAAGAAAGATGAACTATTTGATGTCAAAGTCCCCTGGAGGGCCTGATTAAACTCCACCATCACCACAAGTCTCCACCATTGGGAACTAGACCACCTGATATTCACAATCAGTGTTGAGAATATAGAGAATACCCTAAGCTTGGACATACTATGGTTCCACTGAGGAATCCAAACATCCCCTTCGTCTTTCCCCTTGTTTGAAACTGAAAAAATAAACAATAAACAATAAAACCAAAATAATAATATATATATTATCATATATTGAATATATATTATGTTTATATCAACACATGTATAATTATATATATTTATATACTTTAATCATAATTATTTTTATGTTTACATTAGCATCCCTACATGGGCCGAACATTGAAGACATCTACACCTAGTAAAAATTGCTAGCATGTGTCTAGAAACATTGAATATTCAACTACTACCATGAAGAACTAGAATAAATACATCTATAATCATAGGAAGAATACATATCAGTATAATTAATCTTAAATTATTTCTATGACACATGGAATCCATCAAAGAATAACTCCTATAAACTAAATTTGAAGACAATGAAGGGAACTGTTATCTCACCTTCTCTATAAATAGATCTCAGCCTCTCCCATTATGAATATTTATCCTTTTGAGACCAGATTTTTCCTTAAAATATTTTTTTGTGCAATGTTAATTTTTTTAATCTAATGATTCATTCTATTATTTGGAAAATTGATTTTTTCTATCTTTTCCCCCACTATTTCATCATGTTTTTTCACAACTATGATGTTCTAGTACCTATGATCTCTATAACAATTGATAGATAAATCATATAGGTATTAAAATTGAGAATCAAAGTGAATATCATGAATTTATGTTTTTAACTCTAAATTTATATCCTATCTAATTCAAGTCTGATAGTGGAAGTGGAATGTGGAGGATGAAATTTTTACTCTAAAATCCACTATCACCACCACACTCTTCCAACTATGAGACTTCAAAGACTCTCTCCATTTTGGATCATGCTTCATACTAGTGGAGTCATTTGTTTCAATTTCCTGAATAGTAATCTATTAATTTTGGGTGTGTGTTTGATTTCATTCACTGAATTGGGGAATTATTTTTACCCATACACCCATGAGAGTTAATTGTATGGATGATATCTTTGAGGATAACAAGATAAAATTAGTGATTTTATAACAAATAATACAGTGGTGGGTTAATAGGTGGATTTTATTAAACCTAATCGCTGAATTATATTATTTATAACTAAATTAAATATTGATTAATCTCAATGGAATTCCACATTATGTATGTTTTAATTTCCTGTATTCATTTTCCTTTAATTTCCATTTACCTTTTTGGTTTAAATTTAATCAAAAACAAAAAATAACTCTATTTTATTTTGATTTCAATAAAAAAATACAAAAGTTCTTGGGTAGTGAGGCTCCCCAGCTGTTTCTCCTTTAGATATGACCCTAGTTAGCCACTTGGTTATATTATGAGTAGAAAGATGATTTTACCATGACCCAAAACGATTTGACAATCATATTTTTTTAGTTTATATTCATGGAAGTCATCACTAGTGGTATGGTTTTTGTCCCAAATTCCTCTCTTTGATATATTTGTAGTATTATGAACTTAATTTCTATTAGGTGGTGTATATACTACCTATTTAAAATTCTATATCATGAAAATAATTTATTCAAGTTATTTTAAGATTAATATTTTCTACTTAAATAGGTTTTATTTAAATTAATATCATTGACATAAGTGGGGTTTTATGTCCCAATTTTCATTCTTTGGGATTTTTTTATTACCCACTTACTTATTTGTTGTGGGGAATAAATTTAAGTAGAAAAATATTTACCATATTACCAATAAATTTTAAGGGATTTAGAATTATATATTTTTATCCCTCCCTTATATTATTTTGATTCAATAGTTAACAAAACTATTGAAAATGTCAATCATTCCCATGGTTTAAAAACCATTCTATAGTTTGGAAATGTAAAACTACACACAGTATCCTATAAAATACAGCCCTGTCAAGATACTGAAAATTGGATGTAGTTATAGCATAGATGTGTCTAGGGGTGATCACCCTAAAAAGGTTGATTGACCATTGACTCTATCATCACCCAGATGCATTATGAATGGGAATGAGACAGCACTAATAGATAGACACTCATAAGTGATATGATTTGTAATGTTAAAACTCTCCATCTAAACTATGATAGAGGGTCTTTTTCTACCATTACTTTTGTATCCTACCAATAAAAACTATTGAAACCAATTACTATCTTCTATGGGTAACATAAAAATGGAATTTATCCTTACCCCTTTATTTCATTGATAACTGTACATGTTATTACTTTGATAATACCCAATTTCCAATGTCTATTATGGGATTATCTACTAGACATCAACATTATTTTATTGAATAGAGAATTATTTTTTAATAATTTATCATTATAAAGATAACTATTTATTTATTTATCTAGATATTTATTAGGTAATGGTATTAAAGGTCTTGATTAGTCACATGTTGAATGCATTGGACTTAATCTAGCGATTGGTGGGGCTCTAAATCATATATCCCCATTTATGAATTGATAGGCCTCAAAAAAATATTTTGGTTTTTTAGGGTGTAAATATTCCAAGAACATTATAGTGTCATTGAACAAGGCCATTACAACATGTTCTGATATAAAAAATTATGAATTAAAAATTTATTATATCGATGATAATTTTTATCAAGGTTTAAATTTATTATCATGGATATAGAATGCCATCAATTTTATTTTATCATGCCTTAGGGATGTTCAGTTATTCTTTACATATCAATTATTTCATGATTATGTTATGAAATATTCCATTATATGCTACTACTTATTGAGAATATGATAACACCCTTATTTTTTCTCTTTCCCCATAAATCTTATTGGAGAACTATGTGTAATTTTTGAGGATTTTATTGAATCATTGGTCATGTTCTCACAATTTTTTCATAATGTATATTATGGTTTTAAATGTTATGTGTATATGTATATAGACTTAATAGAATACTAGGTTATTGTAACCTTTGGAATCAACTTTATTCTATACTAAAAAATAATATAACTACCTGATTTGGGATTTGGTATTCTAAGTAATTATAGTTTTGTTTTTTTACTTCTTACTTCAATGGTTGGTTTTACCCATACAATGATTTTAAATATAAATTTCTGGAGTCTACTATGACTCAATTATGGAGAAATTTTCATGTATTTATTAAATTTTGTTTCCAATGTAAATATTAAATAGAGAAATTAATCTTTATATTCTTGGTATTTTGTAATTATTTTTTATATAATATGTTTTTAAGTTAAATGATGTAAAATAATGATAGTTTTAACTAACCTTACACTAATTCTAGTGTTCAATAAAATTGATTTTAGCTTAAAATTAAGGAGTATGGGTTTTTGGATCCATAAAACCCAAACTAAATCCCTCAAAAAATGTTCCTAATTATATATTCTCAAATAATACTCTAAAATATATATGTACCAAACCATTCTATATATGTAAATATCAAAATTTCCCAATTTCAAATTATATTTGTGATTCAAATACGCATTAGTAATTTTCATGTTTATTCAGCTCCCACGAGTGATAATGATAAAAAATAATACATGTTGAAATATACCAATATTTTATGATTGATTTTTATTGAAAAAAAATTGGATTCTTTTTTAGCTTTATTTATATGCAACAATTAGTTTAAAAGAATGACGATGTGATATTAAAATATTATTATTTAATGTGACATTTCTTTCTATGTAATTGGATATGAATTTATTAATACGAAGAACTGAATTATTATAAATTATGTTTTACATAATTATAAAATTAACTCATTAGTTTTTTATTGGTGCGAAATTAAAGTAGATCATTTGAATGTAAAAAAAGAGTTGTTTTTCTAAAAACCATTTTTATAGACATAATGTGTATATATATTAATTAATTATATTAATTTCTATTGATGAATGATTTTAATGAAATTTATGGATAATTTATCTAATAAAATATTTTAACATTCATCTAATAGTTATCACGTAGTAATGAATGAATGTAAACACACTTATTTCCCAAAGAATGTTTTTTTTCTAAATATGGTTTTTTTGCTTTTTGTGCACTTATTACAAAAAGTGATATCTACCACTTATATAAATAGAAAATTTTACAATTTATTGCATATTTTTAATAATAATTATAATATAATTTAATATGTTTTACATAACAATATTTCATATCAAATTGTAAAAATAATACAAATGTGTTACCAAGATTAATTTTACATCATGTTTATATGGGTTTAAGATAAGATATATACTTTAAAATATCACAAAATAGTTGATTTAATTTTATTATTTTATGGTATATTTACATTATTTGTTATATATTATATTTTTTGTAAAATTTTAGGCTCTTTAATTGACTTGGATATTAATATATTTTTATCTTTTAAAAAAGTTTATGTGTGTCCACTCCTTCCCTGATAAAAGTATACCACATCTCCACTATTCCAAAAAATTCTTAAGATTTATATATTGAAAAAAACAAGACATAATAAATAACTAAAACCCCTCAACACATCCTAGAGGTTATATATTGAATAAATATCACTTTTTCAAGTCATAAGTTGTATTCCAAAAGAGGTTTCACTGTGAAGTGGTATAACTCTTAACAGAGTAAGTTCAATTAAATTTCTAATTTCACCTTCTCTAAATATATGGTATGTATTATAGAAAAATAATTAAGTATATTATATATATTTAGTTTTTATTATGATGTTCTACCAACCATTTTTTACCTCCTTTCTATCAAATGAGAAATGAATGTATCATACATGCATTCGTGTTGAATAACCCCTCCACATATCGATATGATTAATTTTAGATTACCATATTTAATTGTTTGTTATTATGATATATTTAATGTCTATATATGGTATTTATGAAATATTTATGTTTATTTAATTATAAAAAATTATCTACCTTATTACTTTTATATCTCTTGTAAAAATTATAACATCACAAGTTAAAACCTTTAGGCTACCACATCCACATAGCGGTATTATTTATCTTAAAACATCATAATTTATGGTTGTATATTATTAAGGAAATTATTTTTATTTATGGTATTTATAAAATAATAATTATTCTATACTTATAATTCCTTATCTGCCTTCTTAATTTTACATTCATTAGAATACAATAACACAGATCGTGTGTACATATAGACTACTGGCTCTACATATTGATGTGATTCATTCTTCATCCCCACATTATATAAACAGATATAAAAGTGTTTCTAATTAATAAATATGAAAATTATTTAATTATTAACAATATATTTCTGATAAAAACATAACCAAGGTTCAAGTAATAGAACCATTGAATGGAAAAATGTTAGGAAAACAGACTATTTTTCATTTGAATGTATGCTTTAATGATGAAATTGTTAATAAAAGGATAATTAAAAATTATAAAGGAATGATAAATGGTATATTAGGTATAAAAATATATATAATATATTCATAACAAATATATATTTGTTACAATGTAATTTTACCATGTACGAAGAAATACAGAATATGAGGTTGGAGTTTATGTTACAATCTCATTTTTTGGGATTGTTCATGAAATATTTATATTCATGGAGATTATATAGATATTAACCATAAAACCTAATATATTATCTTCTATAATTATTCTTTTTTATTTTTTTATTTTTTTATTTTTTTTATGTATTTGTACCATTTTCTACTCTATATAAAGTAAAATGATTAAGAAAATGTTTTAAAATAAAATTAAACCATATTTCCATTTTAGTTGATGAAATTCTTCTTACATTAAAATATTACTCAAATATGGAACATATTTATATTTTCCATCTAACTATTTTATGTAAATATAATAATGTTTTTTCATACAAGCATTGAGATAGTGTGAGATTTTGATTCCCGGTGAGCCCAGTATTGGTATTATAAAAATATTTATCATTTTAATATCACATGTGCATAGTTATCCTAAGACATTTAAATAAATAAAAATTGGAGGATTTGATCTTAAAATTAAGTCATTCATTATGTTCTATGTGATTTTTTCCCATAGTCATGAAATAACCTTGTATCATGTCGAACTCTTGGTTTGAGGGTGTTCGTCGAAAAATAAATTAATAAATTTATTTAATTTAATTATTGAATATTTTAATTTCCATGACCTAATCCCTCATATATAAATACCTGATTATTGGTAAATATTATGGTTATCCACATGACTTTTTATACTTACATAGGATCCTTTATAGGATCCTTCATCGGGGAATCGTGACAAAATCATGGGACAATGATTGGTGTGCAGCGGAGTTCCCGGATCTCACAAATAATGGTAACATAGGACCATCTACATTAATGATTTATTTGAACTCTTGGTAGGATGTTTTTATTTTGTGTATTCATTCGATTTTGTTATCTTGTGTAAAATGTGGAACAATTACACTAAAATATGTATTCTCCCAGAGAATATTAATTTGTTTTGTGGTTTATTTGATGATTGTTTATTTGGTTTTTATTCATAATTGTAACAACAATGAATCAATGCCAATAAAAAAATATTGATGATATTCATTCCTCATGTTGTTGGTTTTTTATTTATAACATATTTCTTTAAACCTTCATCATGGGAAATTTATTTGGCTCCTGGCATAGTGAAAACTCAGTGTTCAATCATTTGGTGATCTTTCTGGGATGAAAAAGATCAATATCATGGGTACAGTCTATGATCAAGGTGAAATAATGATTGAGGATGATTAGATGTTTATTGTATCAATACAATGATTCTTTTTCATTTTGTTTTGACATGAAATATTGTAATAGGTGATAGTTATAGTTTCTCAGTTGGTTTGGATGTTATGAATTTGATATCCTCTGATGGAAAGTCTCATCTAGATGAGATCTGTGCTCTCTAGGTTAGATCGATTTGGGATAATATGGTGATGGTGGTGCAATTTTTCATAGGGAAAACCATGTAATTCTAGAAAATATTTCATTATAAGACATGTAATATGTAGATACAAACCTTGTGGGACCCCATGGATGCAGTGCAAGGGTATCCATGGAATGTTTAATATCACACGTCGTGTGACACATGTAACATTCCGTGTGGCCCTATGTTATCAACCTGATGTGTACTCTATATGTACATAGGAAAATAAATATCTAGTATCAAAGTAATGTGTAGAGTACAATGAAATTTCCCAATACCAAAACACGACCTAGTACGCAAGCACCACAATAGTGAACCGGAATGCCTCGAAGTACATAGCACGTATAGTTTTACATGGGAATGGGAAAAGAGCATGGGAAGAATGACAAAAACATCTACATTTAATTTACCTATATATAACATGTTTTTTATTTGAATAATTTCATTCCATGTCATATGATGATACATATATAGATCCGTTTTAGGAAGACACAAGGTGTACCCCTAATACATGTCCTATACTCTCTCCAAGGTTGTTTGGAGACCTTTTTTTCTTCATTATAGACCAGTTTTAGCTAATAATGTTTAAAGGATCCTTTAAAATAATGGTATAAGGTTTCATTACATCACTATAATATTATTATTATCCTTTATGTGGGTTTATAATTCGATATATTTCGTTGTATCCCGCTATGAGATCAGGGTTGAATCCTATGTCATTCCTGGGTGGGGTTTGTAGTATCAATAGGACCACCATGAATATCTAATCGATCCCTTTTCTATCAAGATAATCTAGTTTGGTTTGTGTTGTCCCCTAGTGGAACTAGGTGTGATCTCGTACCAAGATTTTATACTCCTCTACGATCCATCTAGTATTTCTTGGAAAGACTTGACGAGGGGGAGCTCTCGGATGAGTACCTTCATATGATGCATGGATCATGTAGTTGGCTCTCTTGAAATCATAGTTACCTTGAATCCTTAGATATTATTATGTGTTTGGAAGTTATTGAGACCATATAGTGACTTGGAGTCTATTATGATTATATCTGGGTTTTATTTTTTCAATGTCTCTCATCTTGTAACATATCTTATATTGAGGTGACAAATCTAAATGATTTATGCATTATGATTTTGGGGTGTCGTTCTGGGTATTTTTATACTCACCACCATATGGCCTTTTTTTACAATTAATGTATCATAAAAAGATAGACCTTTTGATGGTGTCCTATGATGACAAGTGGTAGACTGAGCATATATAGGCCAAAAAAATAAGGTGTTTACCAATAATTTCATTTTATAGTATTATCCACCTCCTAAGAAGTTTAAACTCTTCTATTTTTTTATTTGGACTGATATTTGGATTCTTTATAACTTTTTTTACTTTTTCAATGCTTCTATTATGGGATATAGGTTATCAATTCATCGGTAATATTTGTTTTTGTTTATATTTTAGCAATGTATAGTCATGAAGATTTATGTGTGTTTTAGAATAAAAATGAATTATGAAAATTACTATCATGTGTGTGATATGTATACACATTGCAATTCTCCATCCGTTGGCCTACTAAAGGTGGTATTAGAGTAGTTACACTCAGCTAGTCACATTCCAGGAGGGCTCCAATGGATTGGATCATGAATAAGTGGTACTGGCACCATGTTTTTGACTTCAGATCAGACTTTAGAGATTTTTATCTTTGAGGATTGGTTAACGGTGTATTTGAATAATTTTAAAATGTGTTGAGTTCATATTTCTGGCACATGTGTCCATTGTTAATGTGGAGGTTGGTTTATACATTCACCAGTTCTCTCATAACCTACTTATTAATAAAATATATATAGACACTATATTTAGTGGAAAAAAATTTTACAAGCATCGTATATGAATATTATGGGGTTCCCATGTCCTTATTGAGCCATAACCAATGATATAATTATTTATCTTGGTGTGTCTTGTTTATTTTAGGATGCCTTGATGAAGATAGCCATCAAGGATTTCACTACGTGATCGGGACGATTATTTTCTAAATGATGAGGCTTTGGTATGGGCTCGTATACAGGAGGTAATACCTATAGGTGGGTTTCAATTCCTTCCACCACATGTTGACTGGTAGATAGTCTCAGTGGTACCGGCTGATTATTTTATCTGGTTGAGCATAATTTATGAGTCTCATAGGTAGAAACCATCCAAGTTTCAGGGTGAGCAAGACCCCTAGTAGTTGACTATTGTCTAGAGGTAGACACCATAGGGTTATTCCTTATAGGGAAACCTATTAATAAGATAGTGGTCCTAGATTTTTTTCTTCATTTGGGGTCTATTGGGCGATGGTGAATTCTAGTGACCAAATCATAGGATGAGATAGATATCGTATGGACACACTTTTAGTGTCTTTTCATAGAGTAATTCTATCAACCCAAATTAAAATTGGTGTATAGTAATAATCTTCGATAGTTTTATCTGGGAAGTATGACCAAAGAATTGTAATCATTGAGGTTCATTGATATTTAATGACACTCTCTAAATATGTTTTAGGATCTATTATTCAGAGAACAAACCATTGAGTAGGTATTGTTCTGTGATATCAATAATAGAGGGTTTTATATTTACATTCACACTTATATTGAAGTGCTTATGTGGTCTTTATCTATGGAGAGATTCCTAGAATATCTGATGTTGGCATTGGTTACTAGTAGTGGCATAGCGGATATAAGACCTGAGCATTTTGTAGATGATAGATGTATCCTGGATCTTAGTATACAGGATACTTAAGTTGATGATCCCAATATAGAGTATCAACATTTAATGTCTCTCAAGATGAACTATGTTAGGTTAGGAAGAGGCTATTCTTCTCATACAATGATCCAAGACATCTTAATTGATATTTTTTATAGGTATGTAGCTAACAGGGAGATAGACAATTGAACTCCTATGTGGTCTACACCATGCTCATGGTGTTGGTGGTAAAGTAAGAGAATAGATACTACCAATGGAGAACTATATCCTTAGTTATAATGTGATTATAAGAGATATTATATATTTAATCTCTAATTTAGATGTATTAATGATCTGAATGGGTGTGATCCACTCATTTCTTTCCACTTATTTTCTTCGAGACTCAGTGATTGTAGTTTATCCTTTGGCTTGAACATTATGCATGGAGACTCCAACTAGATGTGGCTCAACAATCACACACTTATGCTTTGAGTGTGACTATATACATAGGGGATAGATATTTGTATGAGATCTCTTTATAGTAGTGATTAGGCTTTATGATACCATCATAGGTATTTAATATTTATCGATAGTGTATTCCCATATTGACATTTAAATAGAAACATGTGGTCTATATGTGATGATATATTGAGGTTTTTTCTTTTGGAATAGAAGGAAACTGTGGAAGAGAAGGATATTCTCAAACATTGGGAAGTACAGTTGATAAATCACCAATTGGATATAATGAATCTTAGAGTAGAGGATTCTATGGGCTACCGGCTCCTTGTAGTGGAGACAAAGTATGGGGTTTTATTTCATAAGAATGTTATGGGGTCCCATTCAAATCAAGAGATGGACTTATATATTGACACACATCCCAAAAAAAGGCTCTGATATCTATGTCATTATATCGGATAGCTCTCAGAATGATTTTATGTGAAATGGGTTTAATTGGAGGACAATAAGGTGATGGGATTTTCAGACATAGTGTTTCCCCCTTGGAATCCCTGTTATTGTTCTCCAAAAATTAGGAAAACATCGTGAGGGTGTGTATGGATTATCAGTTCCTAAAACAAGATACCATAAAGAATATTTATCAACTATTGAGGATCGAAACCCTCTTAAACCATTTCAAAGGGGAGTGATGGTTATCAAAGAATGACCTAAAATCAGGCTATCACAAGCTACAAGTGCGATATTATGATATACCAAAGATGGAATTTCACTTTATCAATGGTAACTATGAGTAATTTTTGATTACTTTTTTCTTGTTGACCTCCCCATAGATTTTTGTGGAATGTAGGAACTAGGTCTTCCAACATTTCTTATACTGGTTTTTGTTGGTCTTCATTGATGAAATCCTAGTGTATTATAAAACAAAGGAGGAGCATGTGAGGCACATTTAGATCATCATGAGATTACTCTAAGATTAAAAAATTTATGTTAATATCTTGATGTTATGGTTATAGATTCATGAGGACCATAATCTAAGACATTCCATATAACCTAATGGAGTTGTAGTGGATTCAGCTAAGGTCAATGCAATGTTATCTTGGGAAGCACCCATGAGCATGAAGAAGGTGTAGAAATTCTTTATATTATCAGGCTATTACAAGAGATTAAATCCTAATTTATCTAGTATATCAAAGAATTTGACTTCTTTCACTTGTAAATTACATCCTTTCATTGGGATGGAGAGCCTCATGCATTCATTTTAGGAGTAATAGTAGATATTAATGATCACCCCCATATTGTGATTTTTGGCGGATGGTGTCGAGTATGTAATGTTTTGATATGACTTAGGAACTAAAATTAGTTGTATTCTGATGTAGAGGTAGATAGTGATTACAAATAGGTTATGAGATTTAATACTAAATTATTTGAACTATGTGACCAATGATCTAAAGTTAGCAAGGATTGTATTTTTCTTGATGATGTAGAGACACTACATTATGGAAAAGTGGTTTATCATGTACTATGACCATAAGTGTCTCGATTATATATTATATCATAAGGATCATAACTTGAGACATAGATGATGGTTATAATTCCACCAAGATTATGAATTTGAGATACTCTATTCTCAAAGGAAGGGAAACATGGTAGGAGAAGCTCTCATTTGGAGATCATTCTCATAGTTGTTGACCTAGGCTTTAGAGTAGTTAGCCTAAGTGCAATTATACATAATAAAAATTTATGCTTCTCATATCTATAGTTAATGGCTGTTACCCCACTGATTCTATAGTGCATTAGGTAGGATAAACATCTAGATACCAATCATGAAACCTTATGTACTCATATATACACTAGATGAGATATAGATAGATTTTCTAAAGGTGGAAGAATATCATCCTTTTTAGAGGATCTAATGTGGTACCAATGACATTTTAAGAGGATGTTATGATGGATCTTCATCCATACCCTTTGGAATAAAATCCATGTGCATAAAATATTTTCCAAGACAATTCTCATTAGTTTTGGGGCCAAGTATAAAAAGTGTGTAAAATATTTCTTCTCTCAATGCCTCACTTTTCAGCATGTTGATGATGTGTATGTGGTTGTAGTAGGTTTAACACAACCAATTATGGTGATTGAGTGGATTTTTTATGGTATATCTATAGAATCTATGATTGGTTTACCATGTATGTCAATAGGATGGTATTCATTATGGGTGATTGGATAACAACTCACTATGTCATCCAACATCATAGATAACTATGAGCATAGTTTAGTCGCTAAATTGGGATTATTATACATGTTGGATATAGATCGGCTCCATGGAGTTTCCTAAAAAATAATTTTATACCATTATTCATGATTCATGTTCCAATTATAATGATTATTACTAGTGAAATTTGGGAATCCATTTCATTTTATCATGGAATTTCACCACCAAACAAGTGGATAGATTGATCATACCATTCATGTTTTAGAGGATATGTTTTAGGATTTGATGTTTGATTTTTTCCAAATTTGGTAGGATCACCAACCCTTAAAATATTTTTTTAGCAATATTATTACCCTTTAACCATCAGTGTAGCATCATTCATGGACTTTTATCCATATCCCAGATGGTAATGAAATTGTTCGTCTAATCAAGGTGAGTAAACAATTATGGGACTAGAGTTGGTGAAATGTATAACATAAAAAGTAAAGATTATCCAATAGTATATAAGGACTATATAAAGTTTTCATAAGTCCTATAAAAACTAAGAATGCATGACTTCAATGTTTGAGGATGGATATCATGTATTTTTGAAGGTATCACCTTGATGAGGATTGTGAATATATGGTTGGGGTAACTTGTTTTGTATGATATTCATTGATGCTTTTATGATACTAAGTAAGGATGGTTTGGTGGAATACCTCATGGGCCTATTTAGGTAATTATATTTGTTACATGATGTCTTATATGAATCATAGTTGAGGAGGTATGTACATGAACCATCATGGGTTATGAACTTTGGAGGGATAGACATTAAGGATAGATCTACCTTTGTGGATCACCTAATGGAGATTGAGGATCAGTAAGAGAATATTCTCCAAGGATGATTCAATCCCTTACTGCATATCTAATGGCATCATGGGAACATTCAAGTGATCACTTATGAGTGGGACACCAAGTCGCAAGTTCAGTACCCAGACCACTTTGGGTAGTATTTTTAACAATTGATGATAAAGGTCCTTAATATGCAGAGAATTCATTATCTTCCTAGTTACCATGTAAATAAATGAAATATATCATGTTATTTTTTAGAATCTAGGAACTGAGACATCACAAGATCTTGAGGTCCACAGAGCAAGATATTTACATTATAAAAATATTTAATATATTCATATCACATGCATTTAATTTTTATAAAATAGAGGAATAACTATAGAATATTGTCTTGGATAAGAAATATGTGGCCCTCATTTAGTTCAAATCATATATTTTACCCTAGGTGCAACATAACGTTGGAGATCATTGGATTATTATGTTGAGTAAAGTAAAGATGTTGGTGGATAGATTAATTAATTAATTGATTAAATTTATTTATTTATTTTAAGTTACACGACCAAATACCTCCTCTATAATGCCCAATTACGGGTAAATCATAGGTTTCTCCACATAACCATGGAGACCTATGGTCGAGTTATTTTATGATACTCATTACAGGAATGATGATAGTATCAAGGATAAATGATCAATGTGTAGTAGAGTTTTTGGACCTCACAAACAACAAAAACACAGGATCATTCTTCCTCCTCAATCAATCCAACTCTAGGTAAGACTTTTTTTTGGATTCATCCTATTTTATTATGATATGTTAAAATATGATCAATTCCAGTAAAAATAATTTATTAATGCATCGACAATTGATTTATTTAGTGGTTGATTTTATTGTTTATTATTGGTTATTCATTATTCATAATAAAGAAAATTAATCAAGGATGACCCAAAAAATGGATGAGGTTCATTCAATATTTTTTATTTTTATATTTTCCTCTCGATTTCATCAAATGTTTGTTGTTAGAATTTTATTGGTCTTGCAGTTCAATGAATACATAACATTGGATCAGTACATGACTATTCATCAGTAAAATGAATCAATAACATGGTTGTGATTCATAATCGATCACACAATCAAGATGTAAAGACAATGGGGGATGATTGACGGTGAATCAGATTTGTTAAATGTTTCCCGTTATTCTTTTTTTTATTTGGTAATGGAATAAGTGACAGTAACGGTGTCTTCATCAGTTTGGGTAGCCAAAATTGGATATAAAATGATGGAAAATATTTATATAATGCGTTCAAAGACCTCTAGATGAGATTGGTGGTGGATCCAGAGGCGATGGAGGAATAAGTGTATTTGGATAAAAATGTGGGACTCTAGAAAATATCACATTATGTGGAATAAAATTCACACACATATATATATATATATATGATGTGTGGGTATTACAAGTTTTGGACCTAGGGTTTCTACCCAATGATAAATAACAGAAGTAGTGTGATGCATGTCACCCACCATGTGATGCATGTCACACATTGTGTGACCCCTATCACACATCGTGTGACACCCATCACACATCTTGTAACCCGAATATAGAAAAATGACATATACTGTAAAAGAAAATTTGAATGTATAAGGTCCAGAACATGGGCATGGGTAGAGTACATGTGCATCAATTGGTATATGGTAACAATGTAATACATAGGCATGGACACAGTGCATGGTCATGGCCTGAAATACATGGTCACAACTAGTTGTACATAGGAATGGAAAAATAGAATGGAATGAGTGCCAGGTAACCCACACATGCCATGATCCTATATAGGAAACGGTGTGAATTTTAAGAATTACATGACATCGATATAGAAAGACATGGGAAGATCAGTGGTTGGAATGAAACATTGTTTACGCATAGTAAAAGTTGTGTAATTATTCTAATGGTATTTGGATCCCTTCATTTCATTAGTATAGACTATGTTTAACTCATCTTTTTCCATGGTCCCTTCCTATAAGGGAAAAATGTTTCATTATGTCCTTATCATCAGATTTTGATCCCCTCTATGGGTTTAGTATAGGATAGATTTTGGTTTATCCCTTTATGAGACTAAGCTGGAATCCTATAAGATTCCTAAGTCAGTATTTAGGTAAATGAATGAACACCTTTCACATAGACTTTTTTAAAAAAAAAATTGGGGCCGAAGCCTCATTTTATTATTAAATCAAATCAAATACCTCTTTTAACTGGGTAGAGGGAGACCCATTACATATCCTGAATTCTCAGTGGGCTTATAGCCCATTACATAGCCCGTAGGCCCAATTTTTTGCCCAATTTCCATTCTTTGAATACTAACCTGGCTGCTACAGTACCCGTACAGTACCGTCGCTGCTACAGTGCCCTGTCGCCACTACAGTACCCACCGATACAGTACCGCCACCGCTACAGTGCCATGCTACAGTGCTGCTACATTAACCTGTGTCCAATGGGTTTTGAACCCCCATTCACATAGACATGATTACCTATCTAGTAGGCTGATCCGTTATTGTTTTCTTGTCCCCCAGTGGCCTTGGGTGTGATCCCTTACCAAGAAGAAGTTTTATTATAAGATCCAACAAGTAATAATTGGAAAACCCAATAATAATGACCACTCCTATGAGTGACTTCAGTGATATCATAGACCATGGATTATATTCCTTAGTATCAAGCATTACCTTAAAGCCTCATAAAGTATCTTATGGAAGAAAGTTTCTATGTCCTCATTAACACATGGATTATTTTATGAGTATATCTAGGTTTTATTATTTCTATTTTTTGCATCTTTTCATCATGTATCGTGTGTAGAGGACTACTCTTGATGATTTATGTTTCATGGTTTTTGGTATTCCTACTGTATATTTTTATACTCACCAGTAGATGGGATTTTACCACACATGTCATACCATATTCAAATTATGGGCCATTCAATTGTGTCGTAGGAGTAGTAAGAGTGGGTAGATATGTATTTAGGATAGATATCATGAGGTTTTTACCAAGCATTATATTTGATAGTAGTCCCCTGTTTTTGAGTTGGTTATAATCCTCTATATTTTGGGTTGGTATTGTATTTGGAAGATTTTTCACAATTCGTACAGTTTATATACTCTGATTGAGGGATAGATGCTATGTATTAATTAGTATCAGTTATGTTGTTTTACATTTCATCATTGTATGTTCTTGGAGATGTGTATGTGCATACATGTATATTAAGGAAATGGCTCCCATGAGTGTGATATGGCTAATTGGAACTAGTTAACATCACTGACCTATTAGATGAAGGCCTTGTATAGTCATACATAGCCGATATCCATCCATGAAATCCCATGTGGGTTTGATCCTGAATGAAATTATTTTATGACAGATATTAGATATACTTGGAATTTTTTAATAATGCCATTTTAACAAACATTGAATTTATTACCAAAGGATTCAAATTGAATCTTTTTAAATAAATTCCAAAACAAAAAATTTACAAAGGTTTGAAATGAATTTAATCATTTAAGGTATCTAGAATGAATAAATTTTCCCACCTTATTGATAATTATATGTTTAATAATTCTGTTACATGTTTCCATGGTTATTTTCATAGAAAAATGTATTTGTTTCTATTTTCAAATAAAAAATTGAATGAACCTATAAATATATATATTTCATATATTTTGAAATCCTTTAGAGATTTATATAATTCATTGGGGATATGACCTTATGAAACCATAATCTATATTTCTCTATATAGATTTTGATGAAGATGATTTAAGCATGATTCTATAAAACCCATATCCTTACCATGGAAAAATTAAGATATCATGAAACCCTTATGAAACCAATTTCTTTTCCATGGATTATTATATGATGAAATGATAAAATAGTAATAAAACATGTTTACTTTACATGGATTATTGTATGATGATATATTAAATTTATAATGATCTTGTATCACCCATGTCTATGATATTCATTTTGTGATGAGTGGGACGAGAATTATATAGCCCTCTAATGTAGTGTGTAAATATGGATATCTGATAAGATGTTAAGGATTCGAATAGTGAGTAAACCTAGTTATATGAGGTACACTATCCACTATGAGTGTTTTGTGAGTGAACCTTTATTAAGAAAAAATTGAATTGGGAGTAAACCCTATCCACTATTGTTATTGTGGTTGTGATCCTAGAAAAAAGGTTACGATTTTATATTTTTATGTGTATGTCACAAACCTATTTATTATACTTATGATATGTTATCATAATCACGATTGATTATTTATGAGTCAGTATATTTATAAATTTTTTCTTTTGTTCTGAAAAATCCATATTTAATTATTTATACTTATTGAAATTTGACTAGTTGTAAATGATTATTATAGGTTATGATCAAATTCTCATACCATTATATTTATCTTATAATAAAATATGATTATTGATTGATTTGAATAATATTTTCCCTTTGTAATATCTTGTCTTTTTTAGCTACACCTTTCTTTATGTCTTTTGTTAAATGCCTTTCATTGGGTTTTCATTCGACATTAAACCTTGTTTGTTGAGTATTATTTGGAGATAGACAACCCTTCAGGGGTAAAATAACCTAATGTTTATGGATTTTATTTAATTAATGGATTGTAGATATAAATTTGTTAAATAATATTATGAGGGTTTTCAACACATTTCAAAGGCTTCGTAGGTGGTTCAGAAGGTTTTTCAAAAAAGGGATTGAATGTTTTCTACCAAGAATTTACACACAAACTAAATGGGAAAAATAGAATATATCTTTACCAGGAATATATTGTGAAATGGTTATAGGTAATGAAATAATTTATAGTGTGAACTAATAATACACTGTGAATCTACATTACTTGACATATAATTTTTTATTAGGGTAATATTAAGCTAAGACAATAGGTTTTTTAGCATAACACTTAAATGAGAAATAAATGGCAGGAAATAGGGTTACATGTCATTTAATTCTCATGATCAGATATTTTAAAGTGTAATATTCCTATTTCTTCATTCCATATTTTTTTATCCCTTCTTATTGATCACTAAGAGACACCTTGTAATTCTAGACTGATTTTAGTACCTTCAGACATCATAGTTTGGTGTTTAATCACTGGTAGGTCCCTTTTCGTGGGTCTTCTTCTCCATTCTTCATTATAACACTAAATTTGCATTAAATGTTTATCTTCATTGTGGAATCATGTATATAATTAAATTTATTGATATAGGTTCTTTCATGTTATATTCTTAACCACATTTCTAGTTATTTTATTTTGGTTGGATGTGTTTCTTATTCATTAGATAAAGGCAGTAGGTCTAAAACATAACCCAATAGTCTTTTAATTGTGATGTATATACAATATGGAAATTTCACCTATGTAATTTGTGATCTAATTAATTTATTATTAAATGATATTAAATAATTAATTTGATTTTAGTTTAATCCCTCAGATTTAGTTGATTTTGAAACCTTTCTTGTGGTGATCCGTAGGGTAAGGGAACCCCTTGATTAATAATTATGTGGCTAATGGCTTAAAGTGTGTTTAGCATGACATGAGTTTTCAAGTGATTTCATGATATGGGATCTATCCTGTAATAAATAATGGGATATTTGGATGACTATTTATAATTTATATTTATAATGAAGTGTAATTGAAATGCAAATGGTAATTTTCATAATTTACCATTATTTTTTATGATGTGATGTTGTGATATCCTTTATGTTATGAATTTTTTGATTTGATTTTGAAATTATTATATATTGGTATCTTTCTATGGGATTAAATTCATATATTGTGGTCTTGGACCAATGATAAATGATGAAATTATTATATAGAGGTAGTTGTTTAGAGGTTAAAATTATCATATAGTGGGTTTTTCCATTGATATGTGCTAAATGATTATATTGAGGGCTTAACCCATTTGATGTTGAAATGATTATATATATGGATATTTCCTAACGATAAAATGATTCTACAAAGGTACATCCTCAGATATGTTTTTATTCTATGGTTTATGGTTATAGTTGGTACAGTTGTGTTACTTGCTCAGAGACATTCTACCATGCTGCTGAAGAAGGTTCATTTAAAATTGTATTAATTCATTAATTAATAGATATTTTTATCACCTTATTTTTTACACATATTATCATAATATATTTTTAAACATTGTAGCATTGAACAACTGGTTTTTACGCACACCATATTTGGGATGTCATTTGGTACCTGAAAAGATGACCTGGATGTAGGTTTGGAAATTGGAAAGGGATCTTTTTGCTTGTTATTACTTGCTTGATGGGATGTAGTTTGGATATGAGACCAACATGGGGTTTAATAAAATGGTTATTAAGTTATTTATATCATATAATCTATTTATTTGTTTTATTTTAATATTTTGTACATATCATACTATCATTACATGAATCACTATTCTTGGTTTACTTGTTTCTATTTTACTTCCTAGTTGTATGATATTTTGTTTTTTAAATTATAAATTACTCTAATATTTATTTATATTTTGAATTAATGTTTTGATTTACCTCAATACTAGGGGATATATAATCTTTCAAAATACTTATCGCACAACTACTACTAGCCTTCACCCTCTAACATATAGGGGGCATACATCAAGACCCATATATAACCAAACAGATTTTTCACATTACAGAGTGTTGTATTAGGTGACATAACACAGTAGTATCAGAGTGTCAAGTTTATTTTACATTTCTTCACTATTTGGGAAATATGTAAAGTATTATAGGATGTTATGAGACATGGTAATGAGGTTATCATTGGGAGAAAATTCTTGTTCCCAAGGATGGGATTATTGTTCATTCAATTCACTTGTTACTATTTTTTATTATTTCAACTATGATGATCCAAAAGTTGTGTGATGTTATTGTTTCTAGATATTTATAACTATATCCTAGTATAGAGGTATATGGGTATACATGAATCATGATAGGCACATAGGCATATATATTTTAAAGTATTTTTCATAATAAGAACATGTTTATTAAATGTGTGTGTATACTTTCCTATATGAACTATGAAATGACATATCTATTTAATCTGATAAATGAAATGAATGAATAGTTATCTCATGCTAAAATACATGTAATACTTGTTTAGAGATTAGAGGATTAGTTGTTTTCTATATTTTCACCAATTTATATTGACCTTTTTGTCAAATCCAGTGTTCTAAAGAGTGTTTTTGTCTTGTGGAGAAAATTATTCATCATCATCATCGAGTTGAGAATCTGACAATGGAAAAATGTAAGCTCCAAATGTTGTTGAGCAAATTATTCATGTAGATACTAATGATCATATGGATATTCATCTTCTCAACAACTTCTTGAGTTTCATGTGATCTATTGAAATAGATACAATTCACACTCTAACATCAATGTCTAAGATGAAAAGAGTGTTTCAAATGCATCATATGCCTACGTTTACTATGGAGGGAGGGACTCAGGTAGCCAAGATCTAGATTTATTCAGTCCAAATTATCTTCAATAACCTTGATACACTCATTGATATGGGGGGGTGAATCTTGCTTCAAATATGCTTCATGATCCTTATAATAATTGGTGGGACATTCTAGAGCAATCTTGGAAGCAAGAAGAGTTATCTTGGAAGGAAATTGAAAAAAAATTCCTCAAACACTTTTATCCCAATACATTTAGGGATGAGAAATCTCAAGAGTTCATGTATCTTAAATAAGAGTGAATGTGAGTGATGAGATACTCAGAATTTTTCATTGACCTATAGTGTTTTATGCTATCTTTATCTACACATGGGATCTCAATGGTGAGGAATTTTTAGGATGGGATTCACCATGAAATTAGGCCATGGGTGGAAATTTTTCATCTGAGTATCTAATCATATGAGATGAATCCTAAAATCCCCATGAAAGGGAATATGAGTGGGATCCTAGGAAACATCCAAGATATTTCATCAAGGTGAACAAGGAGATGTTCAATTGGTGGAATGATGTCCCACTATGAAATTTTTTACCAAGGAAATGGTAGGCAATGATGTTAAGGTAGTGGGAACACATCTCAGTATCGTGTTCTGGTATAGTACTCTTAGTGTGGAAAGTTAGTCCATAAGAGGAATCTATTTCCATACCCCACATTGGAGTTATATTCTTGCAGAAAGATTTACATCTTATAATATTTTTAGAAACTTCTCATAGTAATCAATTGGTAAGGGATTATGATAGGTACAAGAGTTTGGGAGGCACAAAGATACTCCTTATCAAATTAGTATATGGATTTCCATATGATGTTTAGTTCCATGAAGGGGTCGTGGTATCCCAATATAAGAATAATGGTACAAAAGAGAGAGCATAGCTCAAGGGAGTTAGGCTAGAGCCTATGTAAGACGGGCTAGTCAATTATATACTATATAGACTACTCCAGCTATTGTGGATATAAGACCTCCTATCATCAGTGGTACGATTCTTGAATCATCTTACCATGATTGAATATTGTTTCATATAGGATTATCATATTAATTTTTTCATTACTTTTTTTTAAATTTAATTTTCTTGTTTTTCTAAATCATGAAAAATTCTCGGAACCTCGACACATTGTTTGGAGTGTAGTTATAGGATATCAAATGGTGAAAGGTTTGTCTATAATGACCAGTGGTTACCATTTCTAATGATAATTGTTTTTGTAGGGAATGAGATATATGGATTTGATCTTGGTAAGGTTTTATATTCCTATACCAGGTTCATATTTACTGTTAATATATGAGCATACCTTTTTATCTATAGAAGGTGGCATATTTTCTCATTAGGATGAGTTGGATCATAAGGCTAGATAGACAGGACCAATAAAATGCATATCATATTGTCTCATGAAAAATATCATAGGTCTTTCTTTAGAATATGGTCGAAAGTAGTAGGATACATTTCCTCTTGTGTTAGACCATTTTCAAAATGTTTTTCCATATGATTTATATATCTTACCACTCAAGTGTTAGATAAAGTTGACTATAGATTTTTTGATGGGAGTAAATATATTTTATGTCCTAACATCTAAGATTTCATAAATAGAGCTTCAATAATTTAATGTTATGTTGACAGATTTATCAGATAATGGTTTCATATTCCACAGTACATCTCCATGTGGTTCTCTAGTTCTTTTCAACAATAAGACTAATGGGAAATTGTAATTACTTCTAGGTTATTAGATATTTAACTAGATAGTTTTCAATAAATATTATTCCCTTCCATGTATCAATTATCTCATTGATTAGTTGAGAGTTTGGTAAGATCTTCTCCAAGATTGATTTTAGATCTAGAAATCACTGGTTGAGTTTAAGACCTTCGAAAATACCTCAGACTTCTTTCAGGAGAAATTATTTATTGTATTATTTTTTAATTATCTCTTTTTGTTAGATGAAAGCATTGGATTTATTCATTTCCTTGATTAACCAGATCATTCATCTTTTTTAGACCAGTTTTTTGTGGGTTCTTTCATCAAAATAATAGTGTAATCCAGATCTATATTTGATAATTCCAAAACTCTTGAAATCATCTTATGTAAATAAATATAGTATTAAATTTTTGAAAATCTAACCAAGTGTAGTTTCTAGTTTGATAATGTTCATTTCTTGGGTCATGTGATATTATAGGAAGAAGTGTCATTGAACCCAAAAATATTTCAATTTATGGTATATTGGGAGTATCTAAAGAATGAATTATAGATTAAATGTTTTCTATTTTTATATGGTTATTATCAGTGATTTATCTAGGACTTCCCCCATCTTAAAGCACTAATTTTAGGTTTGACTAATAAGGGAGTAATGTTTTATTGGTCAGATTCTAGAAAGTTTGAATTTTAGTAGCTAAAAGGAGGGATGAACTTAGAAACTATCCCCACTTTACCTACACCATGTATATATTATAACATATACTATGATGTATATGAAGTTGGACATATAGTTGTTCTTATGAAGGATGATTGAGTGGTTTCTATTGGATTTAGATAGCTGAGAATGCATGAGATAAATTAACCAACAAACAATCTGGTGTTAGTTGTGGTGGTACATGTCCAACATTGTTGGATACATTATCATAAGTGTGAGTGGTTTTTGGTGTACACTGACAACAATATCCTCAGGTACATATTTTCTCAGTGATCCCTAAACATTTTTTAAAGTAGTTGGGTCTAATATATGATATATTTTATATTTGAGTTAGATTATAAATAGGGAAATGGAAATTTAATTTCCAATGCCTTTATTTGAAAGATGAAAATTGAGGTAGTAAGGGATACATGTAATGAGTGGAGGGTGATTGAACTCTATTAATACATGAATCTAGATGTCCAAAAGTTCTATAGATGATTTCCATTATCTTTAACATCTATTATATTGATTATTTTGGATTGGATCAAGAAAAAGAAGTTATATTATCTGAAGGGATTCGCTCAGAGGGGTAGTTTATTTGGTGGGGAGACACCATCAGGATGGCCTCTTGTATGTGTAAATTCTATTCTTTTTTAGGGAGAACAATGTATTCCCACAAGAAAGTGTGAGGAGATAATTATGGTGTTTCTTTCTCATATATGGGTGGTAAATCCTGGTTTAAAATGATATATCAGCAGCTCTGTAAATAGTAATGGTAGTTGGGAATAAATAAGAAGTTTGTGTGCTTTATAGAGAGATGATTCATCAGTCAGCTAGGTAATACTGATTAATAGAGTCCATTTAGGATATTACAGCCTTTTATTATTATATAGTGGAAATGGGATGATGTAACTATTGGATTTGTGAAAATATTAATTAGAATATCCTATAAGAATGATGTTGTATGAGTGGTTGGGGATGGACTTATAAAGGTATCCCAGTTCTTTCTTATCAGTAAGACCTTCACTACTGATGATCTAGGGAGTATCTACATGTGTGATATAGTTTAATTTCACGATGTTCCAAGGAGTATTGTTTCTAAAATAGTTCCTCATTTTATATCTCTATTATAGAAGGGTATTTATAAATTTCTTGGATTTTAGTTTATTTTGAAAAATTCCTATCATCCATAGACTGACGGTCAATCTAAAAAACCATTTTGGTTCTGGAGGATATGTGATGAGAAAATTTATTGGATTTTTATGGTTAATGGTAGAAACATATGGAACTCAATGATATTGAAAATAATAACAGCTTCTAAGCATCAATCCATAAGGAACCATTCAATTATTTTTATCATTGTTCAATTTTTCCACATCTTTCTAGATGGAGGAAGGTGATTCAGTACTTTTTGGACATAATATAATGTAGGAGATTTTTTATCATGTTCAGTGTATTGTGTGGTGAATGGTGATCGCATAAAAAATTAAGATGTTATACGCTAACCATAAGAGATTGGCTCTTGAATATGAGTTTAGTAAACATGTTTTCCTTCATATGTCATATAGGTTGGGGTAACACAATATTAGTAAACAATGAAATTTAAAACCCAGGTATATTCTGATGTTCAGATAGAGGAAAGATTCAGTCTATTAGCATACTGAATATCTCTTTGGCAATGTTATATTTCAATTCACGACTTTTTTCACATTTCATAGCTTTAAATATATTATCTTGGCCCTTATCATGTGGTATACATCAAGGACATCGATATTTGTGCTAATGTTTTCTTTTGAGGAGGATTTGACACAAATTACATACCATTGTGAAAATATATCTCTAGTGTAGGAACATAACTTTAGTTTTAGTGTAGTGTAAGCATGGGTGTGTTTGAGAGGATAACTGGGAGATGACGTCTAATAGGAGAGAATATTGTCCATAATTGTTTTCCTTAACCTCTTAGTAATTTTAGAGTATATCAGGGATGATTAGTTATATAGTGGGGAGGTTGTAAGATCCTGTCTTTTTTTCAAGTATTTACTTCACTGATTTTTTCTTTACACAACTTTCATTGGGTTTTCCTTAGGCTTTAAACCTTCAAGGTTAAGTCTTGTTCAGAGATAAAGAGCATTTTATGGGAGAAATGTCCTAATGTCATGAGATATATGTTTTTTAAATTAATGCGGTATTTTTATAAACATGTTAAATGGGATTATGATTGTTTAATGGATGTTTATAAGTCTTTAGATGTAGTCCAGGCATTTTTTGATAAGTGGGACTACAATCTGTCTACATGGAATTTACACACCATGTAAATGGGTTAAATTATGTGTAACATCCACAAGGAAGATTTCATGAAAAGGATATATTCCATGAATCTATTTGTGTCTTGAACTAATTACATGATATGAATCCAAATTAAATGATGTGTAATGATAGAGTAGGTCTATGTTAAGATGAGGTGATTGGTTTTTTAGTGTAACTCTTAAATGATAAATACATGATGGGAAAAAGTGTTACATGTCATGTACTTATCTTGGTTAGAGTTTTTATATAGTTTCATATGAATGTTCCTTGATTATACCTTTTCTAAAGCCTATCCCTTCAAGAAATTGGTGGCTCCTAGTGATTCTGGAGAAATTTCATTACCTTTAAAGATCACAGTTTTTGGTTTTGTCCCTCGTGGGTCCTTTTGCTTTGTTCTTATTATCCATTACTCATTATTCCATTAAATATGTGTTTCCTTTTAATCTATATTGTAAAATCATGTTGATCTAGAATTTTTGTGATCAATGTTCTTTCTTGTGTTCTTCCTCACATCAGTTTTGGTTGGTGATTCTAGTTTGAAGAATAAGCTCAATCTCCAGATAATGTTAGAGGGTATAAAACCAATTAGAATAGTTTGTTTAATTTTAATGTATATGTAGTATTTTTATTGTTACAATGTATTGTATGATCTAATTAATTTATTGATGAATTATAAATATCATAAATTGGATTGTGGATGGTTCATTTAGATTCAGTTGATGTTCTCACCTGGCTTATGGTGAACAGTGGGGTGATAAAATCCTTTTATGAATAATGAATTGGCTAGTGTCTTAATGTATGTTTATCATGACTGGAGTTTTAAAGTGATTTCATGATATATAATCCTTCTTGTAATAGATAATGGTATTTTGATATATAAAAAATGAAGTGTAATTGAAAGAAGAATAGTAATTTTCATAATTCATCATTGAGGTTTTTGGTGTGATATTGTGATATCTCTACTCTTGTGATTTATTGAGATAATGTTGAATAACAATATATAGGGATTTTCCCATAGGAATAAATTATTATATAGAGGTATTTTCTTGGTTATACATGATGAAATTATTATAGATAGGGATTTCCCTAATGGTTGAAATGATTATATAGCATGATTTTCCCAGTAATACATGATGAAATTGTTATTTAGAGGGCATGGACAAGAGGATGTTGAAATATATATATATATATACATATATATATATATATATGGCTATGTTTGGAGGTTAAAATTCTTATACATAGGGATGTTCCCAAATTTGGGTTTATTCCATGGTTTATGGTTATGGTTGGAATGGTTGTGTTACAACCTCAGAAACATTTCTACAAGGCTCTAAAGAAGGATGATTTTCATAATGTGTTAATGGATTAATTAATACACATTTGTATCCCCTTATTTCATGTACTTATTATCATACTAGTTTTTTTGACACATTAGTGTCATTATAATGAGTTTACTCACACAATATATGGGTTGTTCTTTGGTACCCAAGCGGATTACATGGATGCTGGTTTGTACAAGGGGAAGGGACCTTGTTGTTGATTGTTTCATTATTTATGGGATGGATTTTAGATATATGGACTGACATGGTTTTTAGGACTCATGTATTTTGAGTCTATCTTTGATATTTTATTATTTTATTTGTATTATTTCCTATTCTACATTAGATGAAAATAATCCTATCATTATATGATTCACTATTATTGGTTTATTGGTCTCTATTATGCTTCCCAACTTTATGATATGTTCTATCTATTATTATACATTAATATGATATTTAATAATATTATTTATTTCAACTATAATGTATATTTATACTATGTGTTATAGTCTCCCCACTATACATATCACACTCCCACTACTAGTCTACTGCCTCTGGCATATTAGAAGGTGCACTTGAGGCCTTGTAAAAAAACAGATTTAGTCTTGTTAAAGAGAGTCAAATTGGGGGATGTTACACCCTTACTGAACATATGAGATCACACAGTATTATGTTTTCTTTCACAAGGTTATGAAAAAAAAATTTATGTTGGAATGTATAATAAGTTTACTATGTGAGAAGAACATTTTGGGATATATTGAATATATTTCTTGAAATAAAAATATTTTGTATCTTGTCTCCAAATAATATAATCCTATATGGTTATATGATGTTTATTTTAATGATATGTATTGAATATCCATAAATAATGTGCAATTATATATGTATTAAATTATTTATTCACCTTATTTGGTATAAAATATAAGATTAATAAATATTTAGATACATGGATTAACGATGTTTATTGAAAACCCTAGAGATATTTCTATGTATATGATAACATCCTAAATATTTGTTAAAGTGGATATTGGCTGGCTTCCCTAGAAATTAAATCTCTTTATGGATATTGTATAGTGAATGTTTATATAGAATAGATTCGCCTATGGGTAAAAAATCCTAAAGGGGTGAATTTTGTATTTTATCAATCTTCATTAGTGCATGATGAGAGGGTCTAAGACTGTACACCTAGTTAAAAACTCTAATGGTATTCACTTAGGTTAATTCTATATTTTCATCATAAAAAATAATGAAGTAGTTTTATAGATTATGGCTATAAATTTCCTTGTTTAAACCTAAGGTGCCACATATTAAAAAATGGTGTAATAATTTAGTATATCATATGAATGATTTTATGACTATATGATTTATCACAATAGTTAATGATGTTTAATACTCATTCAAACCATTTGGGTTTTAGTAAGGAATTTAAGATAGAATGGTAATGTTGATTTTCTAACATGAACACTCAAATATTGAAGTATCCTATTTTATATTAGTAATATTAATTCCAGTATATCATGAAATGGATCTAGGAAAGTTAATTACTATCCTTGATGATTATATGTTGAGGTAAGAAAAAAATCCCAATGTTTTGATGATCATATATAAATTATATAACTAATTTATGATATATTGTTTGTGGATTTTCCTTTCTGAAAATCACATTGCTCTTCATTTAATTTAATTTGATGTTATTTTCAGAATGTATTTCATTATAATTATATATAATCCATATCAATTTTCGAGGATGGAAAGTCACCTATGATATTCCAAGTAAACATATGATCATTTTTTGGTGTGATGATGATTATAAACATCTAATGTATGATACATCCATTACATGGGTCTTACTAACTATTCAAGAAGGTTATTTATGTCAAATAGTTATGATGAAACTAAATATTGATGATATGCCTATTTTTCAGGATTTTGATGAAGTATTACTTGAATAATTTCCTATTTCTCTCCTAAATTGTTACTTTGAGTTTTTAATAGAACTCATACATAGTGATACACCTATTTGAAATGATATATATAGAATGGTCCTGATTGAATTGTTTAAATTTAATAAGAAACTCTTGGAGAATCATTAAAAGGGATTAAAATGACATAGTGTGTCACCATGGGGTGTAACTATTATTTTAGTTAATAATAATTATAGTTCAATGAGAATTTTCATTTACTATCTATAACATAACAAGATCACTTTCAAAAAAAAGTATCATTAACCTATGTTGATGACTGGTTTGATCAACTATGTGGAGATCAATAATTTTACAAGATTAAAATTCATTAATGATATCATCAATTGAGGGTTAATAAAGATGATATATCCAATAAAACCATACATATGACTGACTGACTGAAACTTATTTTTTTTAAACACTTTTGTGGGAAAAGTGAGAAACCGAAAGGTTCAAGATACACCAAAAATAAAACCAAGCAGAAAACCAGAAAGGACTTGACCAAGAAAAGATAACAACCGCCAACCCCAATGCAGGACCACTCGGCGATCCCATGCAAGCATGGTCCCTCTCGAAGGCAAATCCCTCCCTCTAAGACAGCCAAGTCCCGAATGGCCTGCACTGTGGAAGGAGGTGTACTCCAGCCCATCAGAGTTGATCTGGCCCTCAGACATTCCCACACACATCGACAGATATGACATAATCATTGACAAACAATTTGATTCTTCCAGAGCCCATATCCCTAAATAACTTCCACGATAAGATGGATACCTGAAAGTGTGGATCCTCCCTTAATAGATCTTCAAGTGCAGAAGTCATCGTGTTCCATACCTAGATATACTACTCTAGTTTGATTACCCCCTTGTTGAAGCTGCCAACCAGAATCATATCTTGTTTGTCAACCCATTTATACTGCTCGTCATTGAGATTCACGTCAAGGGTCTTCCCCATAATCTTGTCTACATCCTCCTCCGAAGCATTGAGAAATAGAACCTACTCTTTCACCTCCTCGTCCGAGGGAAATATCAAGTCCAAGGATGGGTCAGACTAACCAGATGGAATTAGCTGGCACCCAACCCCGCTGTCCAGCTCCCCAGTCACTACCCTTTTTGCGGACCGTGTCCTCATATGAGGTGGTAGAGAGGAGTTTTCCTTCTTACCCCTCCTCCTCCTATCACTCCTATTGCTATTCAGAACTTGTTATCCTTCAGAGTATCCTTTACTGACCTCCACAGGTTCTTCATGAGACTCCTCTTTATACTATACCTCAGCAAGACTAGAAAATTTTTTGCTCAAGGTGACCAGAGATCTAGTTGAAGATATTTCTCCCCCCACTTGGATGGCCAGGCTCGAGCCCCCAAATTCCCCAACACTGGTTAGGAAGGGAATTTCCAAGACATCCTCTTGCATAACAGCAGTTTTGTCCTCCCCTATCCCCTCCTGAAAAGTCTATTCTGCACTACCAACATTACCCAGACCTTCTTCTAACCATTTGTCTCCTGCACCAGCCTCCATGGAGCAGCTGGCCCCCCCATCCTCCTCCATTATCCACACTCTTCAACAAATTGATTGCAGGGTTTTGAACTATGCTCACTGACTCGCTGGGGTTGTGTTGTATCTCAAGACCCATTCCCATAAACTGGAACGCAACATCAAGGTTCAACACCTTTGACTGTCCATTTTCCCTCCTGCACAACTCAGAAAAATCCGAAGGAAAAGCTACAGCATCCTCAGAAAAAGGTGCCTTCTCTTTTCCCTTATCCAAACCAACCTTCTCCTGAGACACCCCTGGCCTCATTGAGACAGTGACCTCGCTTGACTTAGAAGGTTCTAAATCAGCATGAGGTGGGCCTGCAAGAGTGGCATGGACACCACCATGTCCAGCATCAGTGGTGATCACACCGCCCCTCAGAGATACATCAGTGGACACATCTGTGACCACAGAGGGTCGACCACCCCTAGACCTTCTTCTACAACCTTGTTCAATATGACCCTGTCTGCAACAATAATAATAGAAGATAGTACAGGATTAATACACAATCGTCTGGGCATACCTGTACTCCTCCTCAACATCAATTCATACTAGCTCCGGTGGAATTCTTGAAAGATCCATTTCAACACAAATTCTTGCCGACATGGGATACGATAAGGATTTAGTTCTTCGATCACTACACACAAATCGACCTATAGAATTTCCAATTGATCTCAACAAACCAAGATTATGAAACGGGAGAGGAAGGCTAGGCAATTGAATCCAAATCGCCGTAAAGGGAGGGTCGCGGTTCATGTGGACATCAAACGACCAGCGGAGCAAATGGAAAGGGAGGCCGAAGAAAGATTTCCTCTTTCTCGACCAAGCCCTTCCCAAATATTCTTCATCAGCAAACATAATAAGAAATTGACATGGACCCATAATACCTACCTGAACACGATGTTCCAAGCCCCAATCCTCATTGACGGCCTTGGTAAAGTGTTCCACCAGAGGTCATCGCTACGCAAAATGCTCAATCAGAGACGAGGAAAGTAGTGCTGACGCATCTGTGAATAATGTAAAACATACATATGAGGTATGGCCATTATTATTTTTAGTGATTCACTTTGGAAAATTCAATACACCACTGTTATTAAGGATATAATGAATAGAATCTTTAGCGATTTCCATTATCACTTTATTGTAACCTTTATAGATGATATTGTAATATATTTGAAGAGTAAGGAAGACCATAAATATTATTTGGGGACTTTTTTGAATACCCTGAGAAAGAATTAGTTGTATTAAAATTTTACAAAATTTAATGGTAAGCTATAGAATTTTATATTATTAGTTTATATAATCTCAAGTTAGAGTATGTCATTTTATTCCTGAATGATAGAAATTAATTAATAGAGGCCTTGAATAACCATAGTTGTTGGGATCCATAGTTTTTTTAAGTAAGAAATATATTATAGACACATTTTGGGATATTTCTCAAAGCTATATAATCCAACAACCAAGTGAGGTTGTAAGGGAGAAAAGTTCAATTAGAAAAATTAATGTGAGTAACATTCCAATGAGATAAATAAAATGTTGGTTAGTGCACCTATATTTTAACTACCATATAAAATATAAGGTTTTTTAATCATTAGTAGTGCATATAATAAGGTACTAGGATTCATATTCTGGTATAATGATATGGTGATGCATTATGGATCATACCAATTTAAAATTCAAAATGAAAATTACCAAACTCGTGATTTGGAGTTCACTAAAAAATAGACGCATTATCATTATAGTGAACATTCTGATATGTAAATTGATCTTAAAATAATGTATTATATTTTCATGCATAATGAGATGAATATGCTCTAAAGTATATGGTTTTAGTTTATTAATGATTATGAAGGCTCAATACATTACCTCCCTGGGAAGAGGAATAAGGTGGATGATGCTCTAAGTCGAAAAGACCATACTTTTTTTCCTATGATGAGGATTTAATGGGATCCAATATTTATGTATTTTCAAATAATGAATATTAAAGTCATTATTAAAGAGAATATATAATATATTTCAAATATGAATGTTCAATCCTCCCTCCATGTGAGGATTACAGATTCATTGAAGTTGGATGTGGAACTGTAGAGGAAGGTGAGAAATGATCCTATGTTTGAAAATAACTTTGATAGAAATATATTGTTATGAAACATAGCTTGTGTACCTTAAATACCATATGTTAAAAAGGGGTTGCTGGATGAATTACTTATCTAATCATTATCTATTCATCTTTTAAGTACGAAGATGTATAGATATTTGGAAGAGAAATTGTGTGGGGGTAACATCAAAATGGACATTGAAGAGTATTTATATCAATTAATGATATGTTAGTAAATTATCTGAGATATATTAAAGTATAAATAGATTTTATAACCATTATTCAGACAAAAATAAAAATGAGAAAACATTTCCATGTATTTTTTTCATCACAATACCCAAAACATCTGAAGATAATAATATATCTGGGTAATATTTGTTTTCTTCTGAAATCACCACACTTATTTTCCACCATATAAAATGAAACCCTTGATTAGTTTTAAGAGATATAAATTATTGAATTGGTAATATTACATGGATTTCTAGGTTATATTATATATTATTGGGATCTCAGATTAACCTGGAAGTTTTGGAGAAATTTTATGCATGCTTGGAATAAAGAATTGAACATTAGCACTGAATGTAATTCTTGAAAGTATGGTTTGTATAATTGTAACATTAAAAAATATAATATGTGTTTAGATACTTTTATATGTATTTAAGAAATTTTTTGGATCAATTCATTACTTTGGTGTAATTTTCTCAAAAATAATAGCTTTCAATTGAGAATTCAGATGGCACCTTATGAATCCATCTATATAAGGAAGTTAAAAACTCCAACATTTTTTGATGAAGTGAGAGAATAAAAAATAATGGGAAATTTACTAGATAATAAAATTAAATATAAGGTTTCATTCATTCAGTGGCACATATATGAATCTTAAATTTTATATAAGAGTTATGCAAACAATCTTCGATGAGATTAGGTGTTCAAATATGGTGAGAAGGTATTCTTCTAAAAATATCCTTAGAATATGGTTATTATATTTGAAAATAATGGAAAGATATTCCCTATATATATCAATTCTTTTTATTTTATTGATTTTATGATGATTTTTTCCAAATTGTTTCATCTTCTATCAAATATCTCTCATGTTCATGATGTGTTCCATGTATCTATTTTGAAGAATTACCTGTTTAAACTATCACATGTGATTAATTATGAGGTTTTACCACTATATCATAGTATGTATTTTGAGGAACAACAAAAGATGATTATAGATCAAATTGTGGAAGTATTATAGATAAATATCACTCACTATGTCAAAGTTCTATAGTGAAACCATAAATTTCAGGACTCTATATAGAAACCTGAAGATGTGATGATGTAAAATTATTCTCAATTGTTTCTATTGGAGTGATGAAATTTCAATTGAAAAATTATTTAGGGTGGTATAATTTTACACCCCCAGATTTTATTATATATTTATTTTTAAATAAATTGTATTTATATGATATCTTCTTTCATACACAACACTAAATTTAAATTAATTGTGATATACAATTAAAATATTATTATTGAATCTGATAGTTATTTCCTACACATTGGATTGTTAGTATGAATAATAAAAAATAAATCATGAAAATGTATTTTTTATATATGTAAAAACTTAATTCATTAGTTTTTAATTTGTTATTAATTAAAAATAAATTAATTTGAAGGTAAATAGTGATTTTTTTCTCAAAAAGTGTTTTTATGTATGACCAAAATGTTTTTTATATTGAAAATTTAAATTAATATCTATTAATGATTTATTTTAATGAAATTTTTTTATAATAAAATCAATAAAATATTTTGTGTTTTGTATATTAGTTATGATGTTCTAAGGAATAAATTGAAACACTATTTTATATTTCAAAATAGATTTCACTAAAAACGACTTTGCAGTGTTTTGTGCAATTATTTTAAAATGAATTTCTAAAACATTTTTAAATTGAATATATTAACATAAATTCAATATTTAGAATCATAATAATTAATCTAATTTAATAATTTAAAATTAATTTGGATAATATGGAATAATAAAATTGTAATAATGTGTTATCCCAGTTAATGTTAAAACAATATAGGTGAAAGGGACATTCACAATGATTATTTTTATATATGTGTGGATTTTAAGACCACCATTTAGTATTTCCTATAATATTTTAAAAAAAATATAATTATTACTATTGAGAATATAATTGTTTCATTTCTTTTAATTGATGAAATATTTTTGGAACTACTATAGAAACTATATTTTGATTCTATTTTAACTACCTCTAGTTGTATCATTTTTTTGGACATCATTTGAATTTTCTTAAATAACCACTTAATAATTTTGTGCTGATTATAATTTATATAAATAAATTTCCTTATATATAGTTAATTCAAATCTATTTTTAATATTTTCATGGATGTTTTACAGATTATGCTTTTTTATCAGTAGTAATTTAGTATATACTATCGGTTTTAACCACCACTAACAAAAAATATTATAGTATACTATGAGTAGAAATAGTTTAAACTACCAAATATAACAAAATAAAACCTTAGATATACACCTTTAATTCAATCTTCATTACCCTAAATTAAAAACACATGATTACAAATATTTGACTCAAAAATAAAATAAAAATATTACTAAACAATTTAAACTATATTAAAAAATGACATTTAAAAAAACATATATAATTACTTAAACAAGAAAGAGAATTACCCATAAATTCATTCCAATGTCATTAAAAATAGTTGAAACATCAAGAAAATAATAAATAAATGATCATGGACCATTGGTCATTGCATCTTCATCACTATGACTACCTCTAGATGATACTTACGCTTCATCATAATGAATCCCTATATCTGAAGGTTATAGTTATTATATTTATAAACATATATATAATTATGTTAAAAGATAATAAAAAAATTGCACCATCTTAGACAATTGTATCATTGAAGTAACGATATCTGGAATAATAACATTCATTACCTGAAAAAAATGTACAAAAAATCATTCCTTACTATAAAAAACTACTCATCGAAAACTCTCTTGTTTTTCTACTACTCCAATAATTTATTCACCAATATTTTCTTTTGATGATAGATCATTACCAATGCTTGGACTGATGGAAATAGATGACATTATATTGAATGATTTATGTGACCTCCTAAATACTCATGATTGGAATGTTCTGGAACTAATCATTCTCTCACGACCTAGATGATCATTGCCTAAAACCTTGGAAACTACATCACTATGGGAGAAAAATAATGAATGTGATGGTTTTACATCCCGTGACCCATTAATTATATCCTATATATTAAAGAAAATATAATTATATTGATAAAAATGGAAAATATTAATCAAACTAGTTTACCCATATGCTATAAGTTACTTAATTCATATAACATCCATCTTAATTATTTTATATATCAAACCATATCTCAGTATACCCAGCCTGAAGTCTAAAATCCAAATACTATATCATTAAATTAGAAATTATCTAAATCTGAAATCTTAATGACATAAAATTAAAAAAAAGTCTTATCAATGAGAATACAACCTAGATCGATATTATCCTTACAAAAATATTCAATCCTACAATGTGTGCGATTACCTGTGTCTCTCTAATCATATCCTTTTTCAAAAAAACTTCCATAAAAAATTATTATATATTAGTATGAATTTTAATATGATTAAAAAGTTAATGTGATTTAGAAATTCATAAAAATATATATCACATTAAAAAAACCTTATATGAATTTTCCAAAAACCTATCTAAATAATACAAAAACTACTCTATGGGTACCTCTTAATGTACTTTTCCATACATTTTTGGGACACATAATGATTTATCCTTGAACTCACACTGTTGTATATTCGTTAAATACTTTTATAGTTTTTTTTTTAATTCAAAATCCATTAACGCTGAACAACATCATCCACGTCAAATTATAAAACTAAATATAAATAAGAAATGAACATTTTATTAGAAAAATAATATTTATAATATTATAAATTAATAAAAAGTTAATAAATATTTATTTTCATTTAATTTTACTTGATTATGAAAGATCTCAATCTTCTTATTTAGTGGAACATGCCTCTAATCATGACATTTAATTGAGATGATCATCGTCTCAAATATAAAATGGAATAGAAAATTCTCATACACTCTACTAATATTACTCATAAACACTCAAAAATAGTCAAATGGAACAATAATATTCTAATTTTATATCCATCAAAAAAAATTGATTCCATATTTTTCTATATTCATTTCATATTAATATCTATAAAATATTCATATTCCACAGTTATTATAAATATGAAATAAATATTGTATTAATTGATGGAATACATAAAAACAATGGTCACCCTCTGATACCCTCATAATGTTATGGGTGAGAAAATTTGAGTAGTCAATTTGCACTCATCTATTGGGTGAGATAATATATCAACAATAACTTCCTATGGCCTTGTATCACTACAAACAGTATTTATAATTTCAAGAGATGCATCAGATGGATTTAGGTTTATCATTGATGGTGTATTATCACCTGAGTGTGTTTACAATCTATGATCCTCATTCCTTTTATTCCTTGTAAATTTTTCAAATAAATAAATAATGATATTAGTTAAAATATAATAAAATGATATAAAAAATTAATAAAATTCATCATTTATAATATAAATTTACCATTTTAAATAATTCCAAAAGTTATGAGTATTGTAGAAGTTTATTTTAGAATAAAACTACTGATTTATGTTTTAAAAATGTCAGTATAGTTATATATTTTAGTTTAAAATCATATAAAGAATTTGTTTTAGGATACACTAAAATGAATTTTTTATTTTAAAATAAATATAATTTATGATGTATAATAACTATTCTACACTAGAGTTATACCAAGTCAATAATAGAGTATGACATCAGATATATCCAATAAATATTCATTATGATCAAAACATGGCACACGAAGTAACCTAGATAAGATATTAAAAGACATGCATGTATATGGTATGATTATTTTGTCTATATGGTTTTTCCATATTTAATACTTAATTATGAATAACATCCATATATGGAATATTTCCATATAAGGTAAAAATTTACTTTAATTTCAAAAATTCTAAAAAATGTATGGTTATTCACATTAAAACATTTCTATATAAGAAGTGGTATATTTGGTTTTTAAAAAAGTATATTTTGTTAAAATAATATGAATAATGATTTTAAAGGAATCTATTCTTTAATAAAGGGTAATCTAAAAATTTATTTTCTTAATATAAAACAAAATTTATATCAATTTTGTATTTGTAAAGTGTTTAGTTTAATAACAAAACATGTTAATGATACTGAAAATGTTTGGAAACTAAATAATTCCTTTTCAATTAATTAACCAACAAATTTTATCATAACTAATTAAATATCATATTAAATTTATTCTTGGATAAATGATGTAAAATTAATTTATATTTTAGTTGAATTAAATTCTTATTTTGTGTGATAATATGATAAATTCATAAGTAAGAATGATTTATTAGTATTTATATCATTAATGATTTACTTGTAAACTAAATTACATTCCAAGGAAATAAAATTGAATTAATATATGTGTTATAATTTTTAACTACGCCTAAACCTGAATCACATGTTATGAGAATATGTATAACACTTAAAGAGTATAAAACATTAATATAATTATAGATAAAAACTAAAAACAATTTCTTTTAGGTTTTATTATCTATGAATAATTATTAAAAACATTAACATTAAAACCATTATGGTTGAATGAATATCCATGATAAAGGAATTATAGGTCACTTTCATTGTTTATGTAAAAAAAATAAAGATAATAATCAAACATTATTTTCGAAGCTTATAAAAGAAATTGTAAGTAAAACAATCAAACGATTGAAAATAAAAGTAACAATCATGACCAAACATACCTCAAACCTAAATGATGAATAATTTTCATTAATAATAAGTACTATAAATGTATTCAATATAGGACTAAAATACATATATTCAAAAATATGATTGTTAGAACCAACCCCACCCATTTTGGTTCATCCAAAACACCATGAACTAAAAAGATAATGAAGAAACCAAGAACAAGAGGAGAAGAAACAAGATATAGAGGATAAAAAATTCTATAACTAAAATATTTGGGTGAAAAAAATTAAAATACCATTAAAAAAAATGAGAGATATGGGATATTTTTTAGGTATAAGGAGGTATATGGAAGATCTGTTAATGGATGAGGTCCCATTGAGGAGGGGAATAAAGGAGTGTTAGGTTTATTTTTATCATTATTAGAAATGATTTTGATTAACCCCTAAATAATTTTAAAATTTGTGGTTTAATAATAGAACCATTAATCATTTAAAAAACTTATTATTTGAAATTATTGGTTTCAATTAGAATCTTCATTGAATAAATTATCGCTAATATCTCAATTCCTTATAGTGAAATGGTTTTATTGGGAGGTTAACTTAGGAGATGGGGTTTTTAATTTAGAAAACCCATTATTTTATTTCATTGTTCTATGGAATTTATAAATTATCGTTACTATATTTAATTATTTTAAAATTTTAATCCACATTCCCTAAGTAAAACATTATTATATTTTTATCTTTTGAAAAATTCTAATTGTGTCCCCTCCCTTATAAAAGGATACCACATATCCTCTCTTACTCAAACATCATGATCCATATATATCATCCAATACCTAACCTAATACCTTCTTAAGAACCCATCACTTATCCTAGAGATATTATGATGATGTATAACACGTTTTCATAAACATATACAAAATATTATAAATTAAAGTATTGCTCCTGCATATGTGTAGACTAGCTCCTCCATGTTGTGACATGATTCATTTTCCATCCCTATATTTCTTGGATTTTCATTATTAAAAATTTAATTTTTATATTTTATATTTATTAAATATTTATATTTTTTGAATTATAATATCTTTTATACAATATTATAGTTCTTTAAATTATAAAATGATAATTTCCCTCATGCGTATGTGTGTACTGCCACCTCTACATTGTGATATGATTCTTTTTCCATAACTGTCATTCGTGGTTTTTTATAATGATGTATTTATCATTTATGAGTTATATGTATGAAATTATTATTATTTTATAATTATAATTTCTTATATATCATCTTACCTTTCAATTCATTTGGATGAAATATCATCGCTTGTGCGTACTTGTAGATGACCACATCCATGGAATAATGCGATTCATTTTTCATACAATTTTTGTGAATAATTATAATAGTATATAATGAATGAATATGATAATTATTTAATTATTTATATTCTATAGATTATTAATCCATTATTATGTTTCAAGTAGTTGTTCCATCAAACTAAAACATGCATGGAAAACGGAAAAGTTTTCACTGGATTGTTAATTTTGATAAAAAAAACCTGTTAATAAAATGATAATTTGAAATATTATTAGAATGAAACATAATAATATATATATATAAATAGTTTTATTATTTATTTATAATAAAAATAAATAGTTTTTATACCATATTTTTTTAACATGTACTAAGCGAGGTAGAAGTTGATGTAAGATATCATTTGTTTTTAACATCATCTATGATAAATATCTTATGAGGGAAATTATATGAATATTATCTATTAAAAGAAATTATTATATTATGTTTATCTTTGATTTTTGGTGTAGTTTTATCCTTTAACAACTATTTAATTAAAATTACCTTGACTGTTTTTTAAATAAAATCCGACCGTATTTCCACTTTCATCGATGAACATTTTCTTCCAAGCCTATAAAATTTAAAAAAAAATTATCAAATTTTTTTTACCTATGATTGAAGTATTTTAAAAATTTTATGTTCACTACCTTTAATATCACTTGAAATATTTTAATAATGAATCTTTCTAAAAAGTTACTAAATTAGCTGTTTTTGAAATTTTTAGAATGGTGTGAAATAAACGATTTCTTTTAAAATATAAAACATGGATAGATTTCCCATTATCATGATCATGCATTGATTTGAAAATTATTTTCATGTTTTCCTTAGTTATTTTCATAGAAAATTATTCTCTCAATATTATTTAATTTTTTAGTTAGAATTATATCAAATGAAAATGTTGTTTTATCATGCATCTAAATAATGGTTTTAATGATATTTTAATGGAATTTTTTGTCTATGTAAACATACTTTAATTATTTTTATACTTCACTGGTGATGTGGTATTATTTTTCCATCAACTTTTGTTCTTTTTATGGATTATTATGATTAGTTTTTAAAGTATGACTCTATAAAACTAGTTTAATTACAATGTTTTAATTACTTTATGATGAAACCATATGCATCACATTTATTTTCTATACGTTATGCTATGTTGAAATATTGTAATGATTATGAAACCTGTTTTATTTCAATTGGTATGATATGATGAGAAGAAGAATTTCATATTACCTTTTGGCAGAAATGTGTATTATTTTCATTATATGATGTTTTTGTCATGAATTATATAACCCTATAATGCATTGGGTGAATACGGATATCTCATGAGATAATAAGAACAATATTACAGAGTGAACCCAGTTTAGTAAGGGACTCTATCGACTATGATTTTCCAGGGAGTAAACCATTACAAATGAAAATATAGAATGGGGAGTGTGCTTATTCCACTATGATATTCTATAAAATTATCCTTGACTATAGAAATTATTATCTTTTATTATGTGTACTCCACAAAATTATGTCATATTCTTATGATATGTTTTCATAGTTCATCATTGAGTATTCATGATTGTTTATAATTATGACTTATGCCTTTTGTTATGATAATTTCTTACTCAATGATTTATGATTACTAAACTTTGTATGATTGGGTATGATTATTGTATGTTATGAGAATGTTATCGTACTATTATATTTATCTTAGGCTAAATTATGATCATTGATTGACGGATCTGTTATTTAAAATTACTAAATATCTAAGTGTACCCATTCTTATACTTCTTTTCCCTCAGTTATGAGGAATTGTTTTAAATGGGGTATTTTTTAGAAGTTTACTATTTAGAATAAGTTTATTGGATATGTTTAATATATTTCATGAAACAAGATTATTATGTATCTAATCTCCAAATACAATAAACCTATTACAGTTTTGGGTAATATACTTTTATAATATATGTTAAATATTCATCTAAAATGATATAATATATATGTATGAAATGATTAGGATGACTCACATGATAATTTTCATATATAATGTAGTATATTTAAATAAACATATATTTAAATTTATCAGATATTATAATAGGTAATAAGTTACCTATTGCTCATAAAAATGATACTAAATTAAAATAGATATGTAAAAAATTCATGTTATAATGTTAACCCCATACACAATAAGTACCCATATTAGACAGGACTTGATCTTAAGTAATATTCATGATTTAAAGGGGATTATGTTAAAAATAAAGGACAATAAAAAATATTTGGATGTGATTTCACCTCATAGATCAAAAAATAAAATAAATCATTTTATTTGATAATTTACTAAAATAATAATGTTAGAGGATATAATAAAAATATAATATAATATAATTTATAAGGGAAAACTGTCTTTTATAAGTACTGATTTTACATAAATAATAGTATATATACTTAAATATGTTCAAAAATAATGAAAAACCTCATAATCAATATGTATATAAGATAATTATCTAAAAGATAAACTAACTAGGATATATAACTAAAAAACATTAATATATACATAAATGTATCATATCCTAAGTTATATCATTGAAAATGACATTGGAAGCATCCTTGGACCATATTTGAACCAGATGATCCATATAACATATATAAATCATTGACCCTAAGATCTTAAAAATATCTTCCATCATTCATAAGATTTTTTCCCTTGATCATGTAAAACCTTGTATCACAACATTCTTGAAGAACATGTGTAGGTTATTAGTGAATCATACACATCATACACCACCAACTGACATGTACCAAACTATAATGAAATAGAGATTATTGATAACAAATATAATGTGGTAAAGTAGCTTGAAATCAATTAGTATATTATTATTTTAAGTTCTATAATGGTAATTTAATCATTCTATGATATAATCCTAAAATAGTTCTTAAAATAACCATACAAACCCCCATTGATTAATGATTATAATCATAACTATGATTCCCATATATCATTAAAAACCTATATATTATCCATATTTTAATTTATCTTTATCTATATAATGTATCATGAAGACATGAAAAAAAAAAAGATACACACACATATATAAATATATATATCTATATCTTTAAACATCCCCACATGGGTGGATATCCTCACCTTTATAGGGAGGAATGTATATACTATTCTGTGTATTTATATAAATACAAGATTAAATATGGAAACACAAACCACCTCATACTTGAGCCTATAATCCCCGTAATCTATATGATAATCAACTATACATATATTTGTACATGTAACAAATATATCTATTCAAACCATAACCAACATAAAAAAGTTTAGGATACATGATTATACAATATAGATATTATAAAAATTTAAACAAATTACTTTCAATGGAATAATCTTAACATGAAATTACATTCGATCTAAAAATGTGAAAATATGTATGAATAGGTTATAAATCAAGTACATATTCAAAATAAATGAAAGGATAACATATATGTAATTAAACAATTGATTAATAAGTTTAAAAATATTAAGATATTTAAAAATGTTACTATATATTATTGTGATCCATAAAATTTATAAAGTATCATTAATCTAGTTTGGAAACTTAAAACAGGGTACAATGTTTGGAATCATATGTACAATCCATTAAATTTTATAATTGGAATCAATTAGAAATGGAAACATGTAAATATGTTCTAATTGTTAGCAGAATATATAGTATCCCTTAGTTATTGTGTTATTAGCATTATACTTTTATGGTAACTACTAACATGGATTTTATATCATCAGGTAACAATATAAAAATTTAAGAAAGTTTTTTTGAGTAATTTCTTACAATGAAATATTTATATAATTTAATGTAGTGAATAAAATATCATCTAGAAAGCATGCATAGTATTATTAGTGTAAAATATGTATATAAACTCAAAATATGGATTGAATATATTTTATAAAAATGGATATAAAAGGAAGGAATTTTCAATACAAAATGATTCATAAATAATGAATAGAAAACAAATATAATTCTTAGTTTTAAGAAAAACAATTTTATTAGCTGAGTTCTTAATGAAATTGTCTTACTAGTTATTACTAAAAATAGAATATAATTCTAAAATTACATACACTATAATTCTGTGAGTTAAATGGAGGGTTCAATCACTATAACTGGTGGATAACCATAACCGTATCTCTATAGAGGTTGAATATATCACTAAAAATATATTAAAATAAATAAGAATTATGAATAATATGTATTTAATTAAATTTCCTAATGAATAATACATATATGATGAAAAAATATGCAATAAAAACTCATGGTCATCGAAAGAAACCACTCACTACCACTTAAAATTATTGACAAATAAAAGAGAATAATGTATTCCATAACATAATTATAGAATATATCAATGTATTTTTGATATTTCCTAAATTTTATAAAAAACAATAAAATAAATTATAGACTAGTATTATCTTTGCCGATAACATATACATGTTGTAGCTAGATGATGAATTCGATTAAAGATCAACGGTAAGATTGAAAGGGAATTGGAAATAAATCTAGAAGGATATATAAATGGGAATTATAGGTAATAAGGGCTAATTAAATCATGATAATTATGTTTTAGGTATGCAAATATTTAAATACATATAGAAACCTTAAACTCTATTTAAAAAATTACATTATGAACAAACAAAAAATAAGTGAGGTTAACAAAAGTGTTTCAATTACCATAAAAGTGGAACAAGTATCTTGATATACACCTCATTTATATACCATTTTTCAATATTAAATATCTAATTCCTTCTCCCTTAAATTATAAGTCAATTAATAAACTAAATAAAATAATTATACAATTAAAATGACCAAAAATTAGAGTAAATAACTTACCAAAAATTATAAGGGCCATTAGAAAATAATCCCAAATATTTTTCTCACACACATTCATAGAATTATTCCAAAGATAATGACACCGAAAAATTTACATAACCTCATATTCTTATTCAAATGACTCATCTGAATGATGAAAGTGTTTGAAATACATTCATAATAATGGAATGAACATCCCTTATAAGACTATCACACCACAATAGATGATATAAATAAATTTCATGACAAATTAACCATCCACAAAAACATTCAAATCTTTAGAGAAAACAATAGGTGTATGATTGGGAATATAATTCATCAAATGTGAAACAAGGAAAAAAAATTATTCCTATAATATAACATAGTGGGAAGGACAACCAATTACTCATTCCGTAAATATACTCTAAAATATTTATGTTTCTAATTAATCTATGATAAGGCTTCACACACAATATTATTGGTCATTTAATCAAACATGAAGAATCATAGAAAAATACAGGTTCTCAAGTATTAAATTTTAAAAAATATCTACTATGATTAGTACAATACATTTAGATAATATTGTCATTAATAACCGACTTTTTAATAAATATTTATATGTTTATCTTCACCAGAAATATTCTACAACTAATAAAAGGGGACTCATCAGTTGTTATTAAAAATAATTGATAATTATAAGAACTTATATAGTATTCAATAATTGGTTCCCCATAGATGGACTAGTGGTAGTTGTATTAATGCTAAAACTCCATGAGTGCCAAATTATTCTCTTAAAGGATATTAATATTCAATAATAGAGGATCTGATAATATCTTATGGTATTTATGTTTTTCTTTTTAACTGATCATATTTATGATGGTGAGAAGTTATACTCAGTTCAACTTGACAATTGGGATGAATTTGCATCCCATTAGAAAATATAGACTTAGACCTCAATTACTAAATTTATACCTTACTTTCTTTTACACAATGATGTTTCATTATTAATTGGATTAAAATATTTCCTAAAATTTTAATGGATAATTAATATCAAATAAGTAATAAAAACATTGTGATAATATGGTAGTCAAAAAACCTAAATCTTTTTACCTATCAAGGATTGAGATTAGATTATCATATATCCCATTATGATTATATCTTATTTATATATGTGTATAAAGAGTAGTTTAAAATCACCAATTGGTATGGGATGCTCTTACATGAAATATTTATATGTAAAACATTGAGAGTTAGATATTTCAACTTATTATTTCATTTTAGGGAACATTAAATACCTATGTATATAACAAATCATCATATAGATATATGAGTGAACAACCCAACATGATGAGTGGTGATCCCTTATCACCACTTATACAATGTTTTCGGATAATATTAATCATATATGATTTTATAAGAATAAATAATACGCATTTTTCTATCATTATATGCAATCCCATTTATTACGTATTTCATGAATTATGATACATTCATAATTATAGGCCCGGGAATCCTTTTCCCATGCCAAAGGATATGATCCATGTTTGATAAAATATAAACATTTATCATTTTTATTCTCATATATATCTAAATGATAATCAATAAGTATATTTTATACTTTTATTCACCATTATCTTCTTTTGTTTATTGAGATTGACATGTTATATTAATAGTATCAACTACAATAATTACCTCTTTATATTTGTATTGATGGTAAAAAATCAATATATTACTAGTATCCCACCAATATACACTACCTAAATTTAGTATAATACTAGAAAATATATAATTTTGGGGTTTATGGTTGGTTTATACTACAATAATCTAAAAAAAATATGTATTTTATCATCAATTTCATCATATACACTGTAATAACTAATATTAATTTATGGGTTAGGTAATTGGCATCAATAGAAAATAATTTCCTATAGTAATTGACTATAACCTGATTTTACTACATCAATAAATATCCAATAATCATTAAAGTGGAATCAAAATACATTTTTAACCATTTCACTAGCTCTTGAAAAGTACATTTAGGGCTTGTAATAATCCTCTTGTTTAATTCTTAAAATGTCAACTCGCATTGTATTAATCAAAGGAAATTCCCCCAACTGTTCATAGGATTTTTCATTAGACTAGTTATAGGAGAGATATCCTAGATAAAGGTATGACCATATCTAGAAATTTTTAAGAAACTATGAATCACAATGATTTTATTATATACTTCCAATGACTTAACTATAATTATATTCCTAGGATATACTATAATAAAAATTTAAGAAATCCCATTTCATGAATTTATCTTCACAGATTCAAAAGATAAATTTAGAATTCATTAATTAAAAAAATATACTCTCGTAACATTATCTATACAACATGAAGATTATTACGACATTCTTCTTCAATCATCATGTACACAGTGATCTCATCCTCAAAGAATGTAAAAAAAGTAACAAAAAATATATGTAAAATATTATCTATAAAATCCAAGAAACTAGTAGCTATATTTCACAATTCAAATTTCATAATAAAATACTCTAAATTTATATAACATCATTAAAAAGTTATCTTTTGGAATTCTTTAGTATTTACTCTAAGTTTATGATAACCTCGTATTATGTCAATCATTAGAACCCATTTATCCTCATTCAATTGATTAAAAAATATAAATTTGAGGTAATGTAAATTGATTCGTCATTGTTATCATAATTAAATTATGATAATTAATACATAATATGAAACATATATCACTCTTATCAATGAAACAAACTTTAGAACCATAAGAGACTGTATGTGGTCATATAAAATATTTATAATCATGATCCTTAAGATAAATATTCAGTTCCACAGGGTATTTTTCCATATGATATAACTGAATAGAAATAAGATATATTCTAGGTACTAGAATAAAAATACATCCACCTTATGTTTAGGAGTATAACATTGATAATATTTAAAATAAATATTAGAATGTAATCATATTTTAAGAGGTAACACCGAATGATTCTTAGTTTAAGTAACACTATGTTCAAAAAAAAATCTATTTCAATGATTTTCATTTTACTATACCCGTAATCAAAACCATATTGAAATACATTATTTTGAAATATCTAATAATTTATTATTAAATTACTTTATCATATGAAAGAAAGAATATCTTCTCTTACATTTGTCGACATCTGCCTTTTTTCAATCCGTACCTAAAATAATATAAAACAATATAGATTTAGTTGATAAATCATTTAAATACTTATATGTTCACACTAGAAGAGGAAAATAAATTCACCTCATACTCCACTTTAACTATTTATCCAATGAATCGCTGATAATCATGAGTTATCTTGATTAATATTTACCCATTCTTGAGTGACAAATTAATCTCATAAAAATAAATGAATGAGATACTCATGTATCAAAAAATCACAAGTTATAGTATAAGATACTAAAATGTTAAATTTGAATATAATTCATAATAATTCATATATATTATACATATAGGCTTCAACATCAAATAATACATATACTAGTATAGATGGTTTTAAAATACTACCTTTAATAGGTTAATATCCCATAAAAAATCCTTAGTAGTGAAATCTACTAAATCAATACAATTAGCTTTATCATGACATCCTAGCTATTAGAACCAATGACCAGGTATTAGACTCATTAAAAATACTATTTTTGTCTATATTAACCAAAAATATAATAATATTTTATATAAAATAATAAATAATGATTAATTATTTCAGGAATTTTAATAATTATGGCATACACAATAATTTCTTCAAGATAAAAGGATATAATACACCACCACATTGATTCACCTAAAAGATTACAGTGTGAATCATCTCTATCTGAACTCATTTATATCCACTATAAGATCTCTCATATTCAAACACTAGGTTTTTATTTTATTTATTTATATGAAACTTCCACCCTAAGAAAACACTTAAAATTATATTGGTCACTATTCATACTGAATTGCACACATGGGTTTTAAAATTGTTATAGATAAAAAAACACCCTATTAATCTGTTATATGAACTTCTTCTATGATATGTCACACTAAAACATTATTTTATACACATAATTTATTAGTCCTCACCATGGTAATACATACCATGCATCTTAGATCAGTTGATGATAACCCTTCATAAACTATGAATCAATAATTTCTATAATGGGTGGTATATGCTCGTATGTTCCTTCTAAAATAAATGTAGGTTATAATTAAGTTATAATATTATATATTTAAAAAAAACTTATATTCAATTACCATTAAATAATGATAAATTTTGTGATTATGACAAAAAAATAATACTAAATTTATAACCTTTTTACTCTAATCTGCATAATTTTATAAATCCTTCCATGTATTGTGTCATACCATGGATGGAAGAAATATAAAACCATTCATTAAATATATGAAATAAATATTTAAGTAACAATAATAGTAAACATGTTTCCAATAAACTAACTCAATTGATTAATTTTTATTAACCTACTCATTACTATTGAATATACAAAAAATTGTTTTTTATTATCAAGGTTTTGATTAACAGAAAATTTAAGATAATTCAATGAATAAATTTTGAAAACATTTTCATATATAAAATTTAATTCTATCATCACTGTTTCTATTTATTAATCCCTACCCATGATATATGATACTCAAGGGATTATACAAATTGAAAAAAATGTAAATAATATATATTATACCCTAATAAACTCGAGATTTATCTATAGATATATTTTCCAGGAATATTTATACATAACGTTTGAAGTATTTATTATCCAATTTCACTATTACTCTCAATCCCAATACCTTAAACATTTTTTAAATATCATTTTAAAACATCTTGGACTAAGATTATGAATAATACCAAGTCACATTGGAAGAATTCCTCAATCATACCACTTAACAATGAAACATTTATTGAATCAAAGCCTTATAACTGAATAATATTGATATACATATACTAATAGATGAAGTTCAACTAGTGTTGAAAAAAATGATTTAAGCTACTTCAATTAAAAAATATGAATATTCAATAAATAAAAATGTTACCTCGCCTAGAGAAATTTGATAACAACATATTTTTTCATCCATGGGAAGAATAATCAATTGAAGATCTTAGAATTAAAAACCGAGTTGAATAATATTATTTTGTATTAATAATTCTTCTTTAATTGTAATATAAAATAAAATATTAAATGATTTACTGAACTTAACTTCATCAAAGAACCCAATCTTGTCGTATCTATTTTATAAATCTAATATTTTATCAAATATAAGATATGTGGGAAGAAGATAATAATCACAAAGGATCTGTGAAGGGTAGTTTCAGGTGAAATGGGGGAATAAACTTTTCTAAATGAGGATTTAGGGGCTAATAGATTACAATATAAATAAAACACATTATACATTGTTAATAAAGGTACAAGGAACCAACCAGTACTTTATTGGGTTACCAAAAGACTTCTGGTGGCCAAAAAAGTACCATTATTCTCTTAGTGGTGTCTATTTAGATTTCATGGACTTTGATCAACCTTTCCCTTTTTAAACATTATCCATACTCATTTTTTAATTCATTGACACTTAAATATGATGTCCCATAAGACACTAAATCACATCATTTAACAAATAAAATGATAAAAATTAAAATAAATAACTCACCCAAAAGGACTTGGGTAATCCAATGACTTATATATCTTTAAAATAAATTAAAACCATTCATATTATATCATCCTAAATTTGTAAAATATAATATTAAAACATGGAACTTAAAATTATTATATATCTTATAGATCCACTAATTGAAAAATATATTTTCTTATAAAACCATTAAAACCCATCCAATTACATATAGAAAGAGATATTTTGTAGTATAATCATTTGACAATACATGAGCTGTTACATTTTTTATCATATGGTTCATCTACCATTTCTTAAAAATAATAGTATTTAAGGGTGTATTTCACTATTAATAAAAATTAAATCCATATATTAATTTCAAAATAGATAGGTCTAACCACTTCATATTAAATATTAATGCCCAAATATCATAGATAAAAACTCCATATAATTATCCTCACAATGATTGACCTGAATTGAAAACCCGTATAAAATATTTATGAAACCTATAAGAGGTTTATAATCATTTTAAAATATATAAATTCCTATATTTAATATACAAGACAACTTATAACATCCTGTGATTTGAAAAAAAATATTATGTCTCATAGCACATACAACACAAAACACAGAGATTAAATGAATCATGAAATATTATTATTTAATTTTTACAATTATAACATAGACATTGAATTGGTGGGTATAATTTGTTATAAAAACATTATGAAATATATATAATTTTTTTACTAAATTTAAATTTATTGATTATTTATTATGAAATAATAACAGAATATTTAGTGGTCGTTTTATTCTTCAGAAAAAGTTTTTAACAAAAATGATTTTTATTTCTCATTCTGATAAATTATTATAATTAATTTCTTGAAATTTTACAAATATTATTTATTAAAAATGATATAATTTTTGGTATTATCGTATTGAAATTATCTTAGGGTGAAATTCTTAAATTTCTCTAAAAATATTGATTTTTTAGTGAACAGTGAAAATTACTATTTTTCGTAATTTGTAATTTATTTTCATTATAAAGATTAATTTGGGTTTGTATTCGAATTTAAATTGTGATAAGACTCATTTATTTATGAATATTATATTATTTTACATATTATTCATATTTATATATAATTTCTTTTTTAAGTTATTTTTTCTTAAATACTCTTTTCAAAAAATTATTTTTCCTTGCATTTTAATATTTTAAATTAAAATAAATTTGTATATATTTTAGGAATTGAATTTTAATAAATATAATTATATTTTTATTTATAAAATTAAAAAAATTTCGAGTATTTATTTCTGATATTTTTTTATAATATGTTGTATTTTTAGTGAATATTTAAAAAAAATTATGAAATAACGTATCTTTTATGATATCGCCAAGACATTAAGATGAAATAAATATTTATTAAAATTATGGGATGAATAATTTATGAGAATAAATTACAAATATAATAAAAAATTATTCAGAATATATAAATTATTATTTCTTTATTGATAAATTTGAAAACTATTTTGGGCACCTATGTAGTGCTCACACTGCACTAGAAAAGTCAAATTTGTTTTTCTAAAGATAATATTTGAGAAGGGATAAGTATTTTATATACATGGGTAATAAATATTAAGTTTCATTTTTTATGGATTTATTATAATATTTTTAGTTATATAACAATGGATTAATCTAAATTCGTGGGTATTATTAGACCAATGCTAGAAAATAGAGAATAACATATTATGTAAGATTTCATGAAATATATGTGAGTAAATATATATAAAAAATAGATTTAATGGTTTATGTTAAAAAAATATTTTTTATGTTGGAAATTTATTTTTAATTTTTAGTGATGAAATAATTACCTTAAATGCTTATTCAACACCAACACCGTGCATGTGAAAGTAGTAGAAAAGTAAAGTAATTGATTTTTAAAACTGTAAAAGTAATGTTTTGTTTTTAGTTATAGTGTTAAAAAAATTTATAGATAAATATAATATTTTATTTATTTTTATAGGTTTATATTATAATTAATTTAATTTCATGTTGTTTTCAAATTCAAATTAATTGAATAATTCATAAATTAAAATTAATAATATCTTATAATAACCATTATTTAATTAATTAATTTAAAAATAATGAAAATAATATCTTAGAACAATAAAATGTTTTATAGTTCATAATATCAACCATTGTCCATTTTTTTAATTTCTATTCATATTAAGTTTATTAACCCCTAAAGAGTAAAAAACTTGATATCACGGTAATCGTCAAAAGGTTTGATATGGGGTTAATATTGAGAGATAATTCACCAAACCTCACTTAAAATTATATAAATTTTATTGGGTAAGAATATTTATTCCCCAAATAATATTATAATATAATTATGTAATTTTTTTACCACTTTACCATGAATATTAATTTAGATTAATTTAGTACTTTATGAAATTCCAATGATTCTGCTCCCCTCACTTATAAAAAGAAACCTCTTATCCTCTCTTCCTCCAACCATTTGAGAACTCTATATAAGAAAATAACAACCATAATATCTTCCTATATTCCCTCCCCACATTATATATGTATTATTTTGATCTTAGTTACGTCTTTATAGGAATTAAGGTGTAATGAAATGGAGGTTGTTTGAAGTAGATGTGTAACTTTTAACTGAATATTTTTGTTTTATTTATTCTCCTAACTCCTTAAAATATTATTCAAATATGATGAAATAGTAAATAATATAACTTCTATATAAAAATAAATATATATTTTTAATAAATAATATATATTTAATTCTTTCTTCCATCAAATGGGAAACAAAATCATTTTTATGTGTGTGGAAGACCACGACATTATGAAATGATGAATTCATTTTCTATAAATACCTCTCATGGATGGATATAATGATGGATTTATTGTACATAAAAATTATATTAATGAAATAATTATTATTTTTGAAATATAATATATCATATATTTGTTTAACATTCACATATATTTAAAAATGAAAATGTTGTATGTGCATACATGTGGATTACCACCTCCCCCAAGTGATGTGAATAATTATTCATAACCACATCACATGGTTTTAATATATGAGTGTATTTAATTAAATGTTATCATATTTATGATGTAATCATAATTATAGAAACTTAATATCATACTTAAACAAATTTTCATATTTTTTATCTAAAAATGTAAATGTTGCTGATGGGTAAGTACGACATACCCTCTCCCATATTTTAATGTAACTATTTTTTCAAAACTCTCAATAAGGGATTTATTTTAAAATTATAATTAATTATAAAAAATGAAAACTATATCAGGATTATTATTATATATATATTATGTGATAATGACCTATTTTACCATTTCTAACCTACTTATGTCATTTTTTATATATGATTCAAATGACATCAAAATATCTAATGTGAACATAATTAATTAAAAAATTGAATATAACACGGAAATAAATAAAAAAATGGACTAATAAACAAGGAAATGATTCTTAATAAATTAAATAAAAAAATAAATCTATTATTTAGAATTATAAAGAACATATGTGATGATTCGTACTTGAGGTAAAGCAGAATTTACCTTAAAAACATCATTTAATTTTTTTAAGGATTTATTTTCTTTATATTTTCCATAAAAATACATATTACTAAAACTCTTTTCTGGATTTATTTTTATATTCATAAGTGATTATAAAAATAAAATTATATATATTTTTTAATTTCCTTAAATGGTATTTAAAAGTGATCCTTTTTTAAAAAATATATATTATTTATAAATTTAAAAATGAATGTTCTATTTTACCATATATGGAATTAATATATTTTACTGATTCATGAACATTATTTATTATATTATATTACTTTAATAATATTATATGTTTTCTTAAATGAAAAACCATGATTCCATTTTTTTGAATTTTATTTTTAAAAATTTGGTTTTAAATGAAATGGATATATCAATATCAGAAAATGATTTTCTTATAGGTTTAAAAGAAAAAAAATTATGTTTTGTAAGAATGAAATTGGGTAAACTAGAAAATTCACCAAATATGTTCCTTTATATGTTTAATTACAATAACAAGATAACAACATGTCTCAAGATAAACCCGAACAAGGGAAACCATAGAGACAGAATGAAAAAGGTGTCCCTCATAAATACAAATTAAATCTAGAATGAAAAATCATAAATATAAAACATTAAAATGATAAAAAAGTCAATATATGATGATTATTCTAAACTAAAACCATATTTCTATTAATATTATGATAAAAAATATAACTTTCATACTATATTATACCGTTCCCTGTACCGATATTCTTCAAAAAAATCATCTATATCCACCCAAAGTCAAAAGTAGGGTGTGATAACAAAGCCCAGTAGGATACCACCAAATAATCTATAAATCTTATAATATCATGAAAGAATTATATTTTTCTTTATAAAACCAGTTTACACTTTGTTTTCATAAATTAACACCACATTGCACAACATTCCTTTATTTTCATTAAATTATAACATATTAAAAAAATACATGAATATGTTAGGTATAAAATAAAATAGGTATGTTTCTAAGGATACACCATATGATAATAATGTGAGAAAATAACTATGAAAATTACAACATGTGATAAACCAATCAGAAATGGAGAAGAAAACCATTTTGGCACTAACCTATGGGTATATGTTCTGAAAGGAAATAAAATTGTCAATTCTAGTTTATGGAAGATCTGACCAATATAACCTTTATTTTCATTACACACGCTACAATGAAATAAATCCTCTGGTGGCATTACACACGCAAGAATTGAAAATTCTACCTCTTTTCTCATCCATGGTTACCTAATGTGCTAAGTAAGAAAAAAGTATTTTCAAAATAATTTTCACATTGAATAAAACGTTTTCATATCAAATACATAACACTTCTAATCATGAATACCTATTTCAAATCCAAAACCCCAATTTAAAGAATTTAATCAAACACTTAGAGTGAAAAGTACATTTTTAATGAAAAAACATTTAAAATCATAATCTCATCCTAAAACAATTTAATGTCATATTATGCATTTATATTGAATAACCAAAAAAGATTTTTCATAAACATATATAAATTAAATAATTTAACCCTTTTATAGAGACACATACCACAAGAATGATGTAATCAAATCGCCTTTGACGAATGAGATTGGAATCCAATAGATCGACCTCTTAAAGGCAAGTCACGATGGGAAACTATAAAATAAATACCATTATTTTATCCCTTATATTAGAACAATAAAACTAAAACACAAAAATTGCTTCCAAATCATGATAAAAGGGAATGAAACTCTATAAATTCACCAAATAAAGGCCTACAGATTGGGGTATTTGGATAATCCACAAAACATAGGGGACATACATGGTAATAAAATAAAACCGACAGGGCATGGGGGATTTATGGAATAAATATTTTCCTTAAACAATATTTTTCTCAAAAATCATGTTCACTAAAAAACACATCACTTGAGGTTACATTATCATGATTAAATCTTTTACATCTCAAGAATTGGTTTTATGGAATTAAACAATTTTATGAAAAGAAATGTTTTACTACTTAATGTTATTCTATAGTTTGTTCCCAGTGATGAACATAAATTTTAATTCATAAATTTACATCATAAATATCTCCTACATGTTATACCAAATACAGACCCCTATGGAAAAGTCCCAACATCATTCATAACCCTATAAATTATATAATAACATTTATATCTGGGTCCATTAATTAAAAAAATATACATCCTTGAGATTTTTGTCAAACGGGGTAAATAAATACCTAAATAAAATGATACATAAATTTCACAATCTCCCCACAAAACAACAATTCCACCCAAAGAAAGTATTCAAGATCCGGGATCCACAAAAAGTGAATCCCAGTACAACCTCAAAAAAAATACCTCTCTTATGTCTTATGGTTATCTCATCTACACTAAAATATAAAATGAACTAATGGAATTTTTTTACAGTGAAGTACCTTTTATCATAAAACCATAATCTTTACTGTTTGCTCAATCACAATGGTGTCGGGTTCAAAATCAATATCCTCCCACTCAATCACATGGGATGGGTCCATTAAAATTGAGACCTTAATTGGGAAACATGAAACACATGGTGTATGAAATTCAAATGTTTTATCAAGTAATATTGATATTCCTCCTTTCCAAGATTCTCCACAATCTCATAGTGTCCAACAAACCTCAATGAAAACATTCCCTATGAACCCAATCGATGATATCCCAAGAAAGGATAAACTCTAAGAAAAAATAGATCATAAAACATAAACTCTATAGAATAATAATGATGGTCCTAATAGTATTTTTTATGACATTATATTTTGATTGACCTCTTTTAGATCAATTTTACCTTTTCTTTTGTCTTCGGAACATGACTCAACCCAACCAGGTACCACTCTACAAAATATTCCTAGTATAAGTGATATATAGATGTCCTCATATAAAAAAAAATTAAAATAGGTCATCCAAATTGAAAATATATAACTATTTTTATATTAAAACATAACCAAAGGAAAATAAATTCCCTAGAACAACCGAAATAAGTCATACATACCTTGCGCATATTCTCAAAATCTCATATAGCCCTCTTTGTATGTCAATCAATTTGCAGATGATAGTCCGTGATCAATTTATAATTAGAACTTATCTCCTCTTGAAACAATTTCTAAAACAATGATTTGATATTAGGGTACCTATAAAAAACAATCATATAGGTAACCCCGTGATGTATCATAACTTATAGAGCATACAATTCCTCAAGATTTTCTACTTTCATCATCTCCATTATTTGGAGGAAATGTGTTGATTTCCTAATTTGATCAATTATCCCATAAATTGTGTCCTTAAAATAAGACTATTTGGTTTGAATTATATGGTAATATCATCTCAATTACATACTAGAATGGATAGGGGATACAACAAATAGTTAGGTCCTTAGTGCTCTACCTTAATTCTATGACACATAAAACACTGTGTTAAAAAAATATGTAATTTGTCATCAAATACCTATCCACTAATAAAAATGTCTCCAATAATGATACATCATGGTTTTACCATAGTGAAAAGACCAAAAACGATTGGTTTTCACTATCCATAAACATATTCCTAATAGAAAAAGTAACAAACAAACTACTTCTAAAACCCAAATCATCATGGGGAGACTGATACCACACCACCATGGTCTCCTAAGAATTTAGGATTTTACTAAATCCTTAGAACTCGGTTTTAGGAACCTAATAAATATTAAATATATCATAAAATGATTATTTATACTTTATTGAACCCAAGTATACATACCCAATTGCTTCTTTCACTACCAATCTCATCTCGTCAATCAAACTCATCAAATACCATTCTTCCATTGATTCCTTTATTACATACATTGAAATATTTTAGCTCAGTAGACCAGTGACCACATTTACTTTTCCAAGGGTATAAAAAATTAAAATTCAATTGTTTATAGATACTCAAACTAGCTTCCTATCATAATTTCAGATCTATCTATGTTAAAATACACTTCAAGCTTTTATAATCCTATTATATAGTATATTTCTCATCAAAGAGGTATTGATGCCATGTTTTGAGTAGATTTAAAACTAAAAAAGACAGAATATCATGAGTAGGGTAATTACTATCATAAATACATAACTATAAAGATCCATAATCCCCCATGTATCTTTCCTACATTAAAAAACATTCCAATGCAATACTAGAAGCATCTTGGAAAACATCATTCCTGATACATTGTTCCTAAATGGTGTCTTAGGTACATCCTCTTTTTGGACTCCCTACAAGGGGTACCTAGGACGAAGGTTAATCTTTGAAAACCAATGTACTCATATAAGTTGATCAATAATATTTTAATTCCTATCTAAGAGATATTATTTCTTCATAGTTATATGTATTAAATGTTGATAACTAATACAAATCATGGTGATCCAGTTTTCCTTCCTATAAAAGTGGATAGGAAAATCCCATGTTGAAATTCTAGGATGAATAAATCCCTTAACCACGTGGTATGTAACATGAACCTTAAGTTATACCAAATCATAAGGATTAATATGATATGATGGAATAGAAACGGTCATTATAGTGGATAATTATTCAATAGTAAACTCAACCTCTATTTATAGTTGTAAACCAAAAAAATTATCTAGAAAGACCTTGGGGTACCCAAACACCACTAGGGGAAGTGGAATATAAATCATGGATCAATGGAATCAAGTATCATCTCTGATATCTAACATGAGATCACCCAATATATAAGACCATATTCCCTACCCTCCCAGACCTAAAATCCCACTCACCCTAAAATACTTGAGTGACTCCATCAGGATATAAAAAATCAATGTGATGATGATAAAAAATGATTCGGTCCATAATAAAAATAATCTTATACATGTGAATAATCAGGTCAAAGATATCATCATAAATCACTAAGATGTTTAACTCCACCTCTAGGTCAGTTATAATCACTCAACATGATGGAAACTTCAAACCATATTTGGACCTCTTTCCCAATGATATGAAATGATAAAATAAGAATGGTATAAGCTCAGAATGGAATCCCAACATTCCAACTAAAATTGAAGATATAAAATAATGAGTAACACTTGCATCAAATATTGAAGAACCATATAAGTTTAAATAAAAAAATTCCTCTTAAAGTAAGTGGTCATGAATCAAATTCATCTATTGTATACTCCACAACATAAAGACATCTAGTCTCTAATACTCATTTATCATTATTAGCCACATGATCATCCATCTTGACATTTTAGTTATAAAAAATAACCATTTAAGCATCATAAAAATCCTATAAACCCTTGGAGAGAGTTTATCCATCCTTACATCCTTAGGACATCCTTTCACAAAAACACTATAGATAGATATATTAAAAATATTGATGAAAAGTTTTAGAAACTTTCATATATTTAGTTTTGTATTAACAATACCTTCCATATTGATAGCATACAGCCTGTAGATATCCAAATAAAGCACATAAAATTGGTCCTGAAAAAAAACTGGCCACCTTCGGACTCACTTTTCTTGATAGAAGATGCACTCTTCCTAACAAAAACACCATATAAAGCTCCACACAAACATGTTTTCTCACATATGTATCCTTCTTCTAAATTTGACTTATCAATTACCTCTAATAAAATTAGAATGCACAAAATAATCATAATCTAATGAATATTATCCCCCAATCAAAACACAGACATCTGAGACTTTAGGAATTAATTGGTGTCTTTATAAGGTGCTAAATACACAAACTTATAAAAAATGGTGGAATACTCCAGAATAGTATGATTCAAATACTCTAAAGTCAAGAAATAATGATTATTTTTTATTTTTGTCTTCTAAAGATAAAACTAATGGTTTAATATTTTCTTGAATAATGACTAGGTAAAATTCTTATACAATAAATATTGTATAACAGAGTCTAGCAATCACATTCCTGGCCCCCCATGTATATAAATGGAAAACCTGACTATAAATTCCATAGAATAATCTATAAATTTAATGATTCCCTCAATCTTCTCAATCGACTCCTTGGATTCATGAGATCCATTTTCCCAATAGAATATGAGTGTATTTTTTTAGTAAAATCTAATACATGGTCCACCACTAATATTCAGTTCTTAACACTAGATTAACTTAGTGTTATAACAGTGTGGATTACAATTTCTGCAAAATATGGTCCAACATATGATTCACCTATGAAATATTTTTTCTATATTCCTAATATAGATTAAAAATAGATCCACTATGAGGCATTATTTAATAATAAAAATAAAAATACCAATCATATTATGAGAATATTCCAGAAGCATTAGACTAACATTTTATATCCATAAAAATTATTTTAAATGATACGAATTTAAATAAGTTATGTATTTTATGAAAAAAATATGAAATCTTATGAAATGAACGGTTCTATTTATATATACCAAAAAATATATATTATTAAAATAACTTAACTACCATATCTAGATCTTAAAAAGAATCCCTAACCAACCATAGTTACTCAGGTTTTTTCTTAGAACTGAGCTGACTGGGCCCCTTTTCTAGAATTACTATCAATAAGATTCACAAACACCAGGGTGGTTATTACCTTTCATACTAATTTTTATAGAATCATCCATAGTCTATAAGACATGTCTCCCAAGGTTTTCTATCACATTGTGATGTACAACAAAAACATAGAATAATGTATCATGATAAAACCAAACAATGAAAACAATAAAAGAATAACAGGATTGTTTAAATGAGATGAATAAAATCAATCCAAAAAGTACATAAGATAAATATAAAACATGAAAATATTAAATAAGTCTTTATGTGACCATATATAACCACAAAAAATTCCTATTATGAAGATAATGAACAATAGATAAGCCAATATGATGCATAATTCCCTTCCCTTTACTAGGTTCCAACAAAGAAACATCTATAATAACCCAAAGTAAAAAAATTTGGATGTGATCAAAAATCATAGTAGGATACCACTATGAATATATTAAATTTATAATATAAATAATGAATTTGATATATCTTTAAAAATCTAATTTAAATATCATTTTTATAAAGTAGAACCATTTTATAAAACATTCAATTATTTTCATAAAATCACACAATAATCATCAAATCTAATAATATTTCATGTACGGAAGAAACTAGTTATGTTTCCATGCATACACCATATTGTAACCATTGGAAGAAATAATCATGAAAATTCCATCATGTGATAAAACAATCATAAATGAAAAGGTACAATATTTTGGATCTCACCTATGGGTATATCTTCTATACATGGAAGAAAATCCCCAATCTAGTCCAAATGTGAATATAAACAATAAAACCATTAGTTTAATTACAGATACTGAAGTGACATAAAACCTATTATGGAATTATAAGCACAAAAAGTTACAAGTATATTTTCCCAGAGACCAAAGATTACCCAGTGTAAAATTTATCTAGAAGACATTTCAAAAACATGTTAACAATTAAAAAAATCACACCAAATCCTTTCAACTTTTGGGGTTGAAGACCAATTTAAAAACCAAAACCCCCAATTAAAGCATTTAAAAAATAACTTGGCGCTCAAAAATAATTTGTAACGAAAATACCTTTAAAAACATGAATCTCATTCAAAAAATAATTCCAATGTCAAATTATGAATTTACTTTTAATTAATCAAATAATTTCACAAAGAAAATATAGAGATTCAAAAATGAACCCCTTGAATAAAGAAACCTACCTCAAGAATAGAGGAAACCTAATATCCTTCAAAAACTGATAATGAAAACAAAAGTATTGGCCTCTAAATGATAGGGAATGATGGTTAATTTAACACCCCAAGATTTTATTGTATTTTATTTCTTCAAAGTAATTCAATAACATTAACTAAACACAACACCATGTTCAAGCGCACCATGACTTACCAAACAAGCCGTTCAAAAGTAGTTATGAATATTATTAACTGAATTTTGAACTATATATAGTTCTTATTATTTTATAATCCATATTGTGAGTTTCTAAGATATAATGTAAGAATAAATACTTTTTTTCAGATAAAAGAATTATATTATAAAAACTGAAATTTTATCACCTTTTAATGGAGAACCCTCTTTAAATAAAATATTTGAAACTTTAATATATTCAATTTGACAAAATAAACATCGACTTTAGCATCGGGACATAAGAATTTAGTTTCAATAAATTTTTTGTGTTTTCTGATAACTTTGATATTTTGGTGAATAATGAAAAATACTATATTTTTACTGAAAGAATCCTTTTTAATCAAAATAATTTGAAGTGTTAAATTATACATTTTAATGGTTTGGATGTATAAATAGATTATATTTTTACAATTTAATCAAATTATGTTCATTGTAAGTAATTTTACATTGAAATTGGACATAAACAAGTGTCAATATTTTGATAGTTATTATTTCTTAAAAATACACTTTTTGGTTTTGTCGATGGGAATTAATTTTAAATTAATTAATGAAACTTATATATTTTGAAATTGGTAAAATATAATTCATTTTTTAATTTGGAATATCAAAATTATCTTAGGGTAAATTATTAGTATTTTTCTGAAAACATTCAATTTTTTATGAATAGTGAAAAACACTATGTTATTGTTTAAAACCCACTTTTTATTTAAATAACTTATTATTTTATTTAAATCTATTTTATGTTAATATAGGTACATAATTAAAATATTATTTGAGTGTAATTTATTGTAATCTTTTTTATAATAAAATTAGATGTATAAAATATTATTGAACTTTTTACCGTCTTTTACTCACCTTCTAGGAAAATTTGAATATTTGTATAGAACTTAATTTTACAGCTTTTGTGAGTGGAATTTCAAAAATCTGAGATACACAATTGATATCAGTAAGTAAAATGTGGTTCAATAAGAAGAAAATAATTTTTGGTAAATATTGACTTTTTACTTTTATTTACCATGGTTAAAAGTAAATTGGGTAATTAAGGGTAAAAATGATATTATTATTACCCTAAAACATATCATAATTCTATTGGATAAATTCAAATAGACAAAAAACAACCTTAGGAATAAAATATGATCTTTAGGTCTATTTGGATTAGATTAGGACATTTATTATTATTTCATTCAAATAAGAGTTACAAGTGTTAAATTCAATGTTTAATAACTAAACCATTTTTAATATAGGGTTACACATAAGATAAGTTAGACTATAAGAATTTATTAGAAACTCAAAAATATGTCAAACATAATAGTGTTTTATTTATATTTTTTAAGCATTAAAAATTTTAATTTATTTATGACACAATGATGATGCAGTAATTGCCTAATAAATGAAATATTAAAATAATTGATATTATAAATATCGAAATAAATTTAATTTTAAACTTTTTGTAAATTAGACTAATTTCTAGGTTAATATGACATATTAGGGTTGGTTAGATGAATTTTTTTTGAAATAATAATGCGGTTTTGAATTTAGAAAAAACAAAATATCAAATAGTGTCAAAATTGACATGAAAGAGTTTTTAAAAAAATATTATATTATTAATTGATATTCTATTCCTAAATATCAAATGATTGGACAAAAGGCATATATAATAAAATTTTTATCATTTATTATCTACTTGGGGTCCGCTTGAAATTTTATAGTAAGTTTATTAACCATATAATATAAAAATACAAGGAGACAAGGTAAATGTCAAACTATTTGTCTAAGAGTAAAATCTAAAAGATAAAGTTAATATAGTGACCCAAACCTATTTAAAACCTATTTTTTGAGTGGTTTTAGACCCATACCCACATTATCCTTTAAATAATTTATTTTGAAGCCCTTAGAAACCGAAACTGATTTTATTATAAAATAATATCTCTATCTTTTCCTAAGGTGCCCCTCACCCCTCTTATAAAAGGGCACTCACCCTTCTCTCTAATTCACACCTTCAAAACCATTTGACTCGCCCAACCCCTGACCAAATACCATCTCAATTGTACTACCTTCATCCTAGAGACCCTCCATTAGTCAAAAATCCAACCTATGGATCCCTTTTGATCAAATCAAAAGGAAGAACTCAAAGAAGAGGTAAATATTTCATCACCACTTTCATGTTCCTTTCTTCTTCCACACCCTATTTCTTTGTTGTTTCAATTATAAAATAATAATTCTTGTATCTTCTATATAATTTTATTTGATTATAAATATGGTACAACCATAATCATTATTCTATCCATCCTTTGAATGACATGTCACCATACGTGCGTACGTACGGCTTATCGTCTCCATGTCATGGTGTAATTGTTATTCAATACATTATTATTTGGATGGTATAATATGATGTGTAATTGATGTAAATAATAAATATAACACTATAATGATTCTGTATATATGATATACCATCCAATTATATATTATTCTAATATCAAAAGAATGATATTGTCGCGCGTGCGTACATACAGATTATCGTCTCCCCGAACGCGATGAGATTCATTCCCCATCGTATCCATTAAAGACTAATTTTTATTAGAAGATTAAAAATAATGTTTAAAGACTTAATATCATTCTGAATATTAATAAGATACACCCAATCCATAGCAAACATAACTTATATAACAAATCATATAAAGGAAAACGAATCATTTAACACCCTAAAAGACGATAATACTAAGATATTATTAACAAATCAAGGTTAAAATATCATATATGATATCATATTAACTTATATGATTATTTTATAATTTTATAAAAATTATTTCACCATTATAAAGGAGGTTAACCTACCCTCAAGCAAGGAAAAGTAAAAGATAAGGGTTAATTCCTCAAGCTCATTATTATCTGAGATTGTCTATGTGTATGTATTTTCTAGGATATGTTAATTATCCATTACCATGATTCATAAAATAAATTTTAAAAATGATTATTTTATGTAACTATTTTACTAAAAAATAATTTAAAATGTTTTAAATCTTTATTATTTTAAATCATTTTCATTATTGTTCATGTTTTCCAAATAGTTTTTAAGGATTTATTTTTGTAGACATGAATGATTTTAAAATGATAATTCCTTTAAAAAGATTCAAAGTGGTATGGGACACATTGATTAAAAAATTTATTTAAATGTATCCTTTTCAATATTTTGTGACTTATAAATGTTTTCATGAAAAATGGATTATTTCTCTCATAGAGTTTTATAAATCATTTTCATCTATGTCAACAACCTTTGATGGATTTTTAAACTTGTTTGACGTTGACTTATTATGATACAAATCTTCCATATTGTATTGAACGTTTTGTGATACGTTGGACTGTGGATCTGTTATTTTTATACAATTCACTGTTTATAGATAAGTATTGACATTTTGTATGCTATTATTAATATGAATGTATATTTTATGTTTAAACCTTTTCATGTGAGGAATTAATTCGACTTAGTAAGTGACGGGTGGAGCCCGCTATAGCTCCTTGATGCATCGGTTGGTCTCATGCGACAAACTAGTGTCTTCTCACAAGGCCTTGACAAAATATTATTTGTAGTCATGGCACAAGGCCTTGACTATGTGGTTATGAATGTTTGGAATTATTCATTCCATCATTATGAAAGTAGCTAGTGATATTTCATGTGATTATTCGACAAGTAGAATATCCATGTGAGTAAGTAAATGGCATTATTTTGATTTATATTTTCCATATTATGATAAATTTTATGTATACAATGCTTGTGTTTTAGTTCTATACATTGTATTAAATGTTGAAGCTTATTTATGAAAGTTTCCTCTATATTGTTATCCTTACTGAGCATCTAATCTCACCCCTTTCTATGTTTTGTTTTTCATAGGATGTGAAGAAGTATATTATGACTTACTTGTAGGGATAGTCTATGGGATCTTGGTGTTGTCTACGGAAACAATGGTGTTGTATTTTTTTCATTTTATGATGTAATGTAAACCTTATGAATGTATCAATTACTTACAAGGCTACTAATCTAATTGTTTTTTTGACACTTGATCTTTTGTGATAATGCCAATGATGCGTAACAATGCACCGACTTTGGGCTTCTGGGGTCTGGGCATTACAGTTGGTATCATAAAATGTTTAGTACAAACCTTAAAAAATAGATTTAGATATACTCTGATTAGAGAATATATCCCTAAGATAGACTTTGAGTATTTTTATATAATAACTTCCTTGAATTTTGGTATTTTAGAGATTTTGCCACTTTTACAAGTAACACATCCATATCTGGATACAAGCAGGTAGAGCTAGCTCAGGCATAGATGTAACTAGGGGTAAAACTCCAAAACACCACTTTGATCTAGACTCGAATGGGCACTAGTGCACAACAACGGGCCTTATTGCACTCTTGGTTACGACACTCCTGGGGGATACGCTTAGTGTCATTCTCATTTTCTTTACAAATCATTAAGAACGATTTACGAGTATATACCTCCTCAAAGAAAATATTTTTATGATTATAGATTATATGCATAAACTGTTCAATTAACATTAGGTATTTTACATGTATGGAATTATTCATTTCAATTCATAAATTTCCCTAGTGTATGCCATTGTATTTAAATGGAACCCAGTAGAAGGAATGTGAACTCCAATAATACGTATGATCCAAAGAGTAAGAAGGATCACATATTTCACGGTATTAAGACAAAATTTATAAGGGAAATAGTCTCCCATGTATTCACAACATATGAAGAAATAATATCATGTGTTAATAAGATAAGTAAATAATTCTCTGAGTTCTATGGATTTGAAGGAAAGCAATAGAAGAAAAGGATGGAAGAGAGAAATATGGATAAATGGGAGAGGAAAAAAGAAGGATTCCCCCATATGTGATAAATGTGGAAATAATCACCATGGTAAATGCTTGAAGGAAATGAGAGTTTGTTATAAGTGTGGAGAAAAAGGACACCCAGTATGTGATTTCAAGGGTAAGAAAAAGGTTTCAAATGTAAAATGCTTCTTCTGCAAGGTGTTGGGACACTACGCGAATCAGTGTCCGAGTCATCAGAGTATACCTCAAATGATGTTATCAGATAATAATAAAGTTATGGTACTACCTCAGATAAAGAGGAATGACTAGTGTTCTTATGTTTTTATTATAGAATTATTTCATTTTATTTTTGTATCAACAATATACTGGTTATATGAATTATGGGGATAAATAAGGATTTTAATTCAGTACTATTTTATTGAGGATTTGAGATTATATGGTTCAAAGAAAAGTTACCTAATAGTAAGCTACACTTTTTGGAAAAATAAATGGTTGAAGTAAAGTTAATCTCTAATATGGACGTGATAATGAGGTAGTGATTTTGGAATACAAGATGGTTGATTTGGTTAAATTATATTGGATATTCTTGACTTCCTTAGAACGGATTAATAGTTTGTTTATTTCATCATTGTTGGAATATTCAAAAGTATTGGATATAAGAAATATATCCAGTATTATATAAAGGATAAGGGAGAATGAATTTCATCAATAAGGTTTTATGGTAATTCAGGGTGTTACCATGTTTTAAAATAATACATGATTAAGGTGTTCAAAAGTTATTGCGTGGAAAAAAGGATCTTCATTGTGTTTAACATCCTTATAAATTTTGGACTGTGAGTTTGGATTGAAGTATTTTGGATAAGTCTAAAGGTTTGAATGGATTATGTTTGAAATTGGATATTATTGTTAAGGTTATTTTTGGATTGTTATAAAAATCACAAAATGCGGACCATGTGACAACCCATCACGTCGAACAAAGATGTGGGAATCGAACCCACAACCATAGTGCGATTGGGATTTATCGCCTACCACTGGACTACAGGAAGTCCCTAGATTGTATAATGTATTTTTTTAAGGGTATGGTAGGTTAATTATAAATTCAATATTTTTGGAACCCTATACGATTAGGAAAAATGGAATATTTTTTTGAAATCTTTTAGAAGGAAAGATGAGGTTGTGGTAGGAATTACTTGAAGAATGAAACTCTACTTATCAAGTGTATATATATATATATATAATTTTATTCTCCTGTTCTATGGGTAAATTAATTCTTAAACATTAGGGAATGCATCTTAAAATAAAAAAAAATATCCTAATACCTTATGTTTTGTTGAACCGAAGGTTTTTTAAATCATCATAGATTGATGGATTTGAGACCCTCAAGTTTACACTTGTTTGTGATTGATGATCTCAATCACTCACTATAAATATTTACGTTTTTTCACTAATTATATTTCTAAAATTCTCACCAATTTTCTTTTAATAGAGATCATAATTTGGTGGTGACCCTTTCATTTCCATTTTTTCTCTTGTTAAGACTATATTTTATTAACCCAATTTCCGATTTGAGTTTTCCCACAAAGGTATATTCTATTTTCAACCTTTTATTTTTGAAAGACAATTTCAAATTGCGAGGATGCAATTTATTGAATTAGGGAAGAATGTAAAACCCCAAGATTTCATAGTATGTTATTTCGTCAAAGTAATTCAATAAAATTAATTACATGCAACACCAAGTTCAAGCGCACCACGACTTACCAAACTAGCCGTTCAAAAGCAGTTATGAATAGTATTAACTGAATTTTGATATTTATATAATCCTTATAATTTTTGAATTCATATTGTGAGTTTCTTAGACATCATGTAATAATAAGTTCATTTTTTCAAATAAAAGAAGTATTTTTTAAAAAATGAAATTTTACCACCTTTTAATGGTGAACCCTCTTTAAATCCAATATTTAATAATTTTATATATTAAATTTGAAAAATAAAATTCTTCTTTTGAATCGGGACAAAATAATTTAGTTTCAAAAAATTATTGGTGTTTTGCTGATAACTTTCATATTTAGGTGAATAATAAAAAATACTATATTTTAACTGAAAACCACTTTTTTAATCAAAATAATTTATAGGGTTAAATTATAAATTTTAATGGTTTGGAAATATAAATAGGTTATATTTTTACCATTTAATCTAATTCTGGTCATCATAAGTAATTTCACTTTGAAATTGGATATAAACAAGTGTCAATCTTTTGATAGTAATTATTTCTTAAAAATACGCTTTTTGTTTTTGACAACGGGAATTAATTTTGAATTAAAAAATGAATCTTCTATATTTTAAAATTGGTAAAATAGAATTCATTTTTGAATTCTGAATATCAAAATTAGCTTAGAGTGAATTTTTTGTATTTTTATGAAAACATTCAATTTTTGATGAATAGTGAAAAACATTGTGTTATTGTTTAAAACCTAATTTTTATTTAAATAATTAATTATTCCATTTAAAATAATTTTATGTCAAAATAGGTACCAAATAAAAATATTAGTACAATGTAATTCCTTGGAATCTTTTTTATAATAAAATTATATGTATAAAATTTTATTGAACGTTTTATCAGCTTTTACCCACCTTCTAAGAGCATATAAAAATTTGTATAAAACATAATTTTACGGCTTTTGTGAGTGGAATTTCAAAATTTTGAGAGACACAGTTGATATCAGTAAATAAATTTTGGTTCAATAAGATGAAAATAATTTTTGGTGATATTAACTTTTTACTTTTATTAACCACGGTTATAAGTAAATAGGGCAATTAAGGGTAAAAACGATATTATTATTACCCTAAAACATGTCCCAATTCTATTGGATAAGTTTAATTCGACCAAAAACAACCTTAGTAACAAAATATTATCCTTTAGGTCCACTTGTATTAGAATAGGACATTTATTATTATTTAATTCAACGAAGAGTTAAAAGAGTTAAATTCAAAGTTTAATAACTAAACCATTTTTAATATGGGATTATATATAAGATAAATTCTACTATAAATATTCATTATAAAGATAAAAATATTTCCTACATAATGGTGTTTTATTTATATTTTTTAGACATTATATAATTTTTTTTATTTATGACACAATAATGATGCAGTAATTACCGAATTAATGAAATATTAAAATAATTGATATTATAAATATCCAAATAAATGGAATTTGAGAATTTTTATGAATTACACTAATTTCAAGGATAATATGACATGTTAGGGTCGGTTTGATGAATTCTTTTTGAAGTAATAATGCTGTTATAAATTTAGGAAAAACAAAATACCAAATAGTGTCAAAATTGACATAAAAGAGTTTTTAAAACAAATATTATATTATTAATTGATATTATATTACAAAAAAATATAAGGATCGTCCAAAAGACTTATATAATGATATTTGTATCATTAATGAACCCTTTGGGGTTATCTTGGTAGTTTATAGTATTTTTATTAACCATATAATATAAAAAATACAAAGAGACATGGTAAATGTCAAACTATTTAACTAAGAGTTAAATCTAAACGATAAAGTTAATATAGTAACCAAAACCTGTCTAAAACCTATTTTTTGCGTGTTTTTAGACCCATAACCACTTTACCCTTTGAATAATTCATTTTGGAGCCATTATAATCCGAAAATTATTTTGTTATAAAATAATATTTCTAGCTTTTCCTAAGGTGCCCCTCACCCCTCTTATAAAAGGGAACTCGCCCTTCTCCATAATTCACCCCATCAAAGCCATTTGGCTCACCAAAAAACTTCCCAAATACCATCTCAACTGTCCAACCTTAATCATAGAGGCCTTACATTAGTCATAAAGCCAACTTATGGAGCCCTATTGATCAAATCGAAAGGAAGAACTCAAAAAGAGGTAGATATTTCATCACCCCTTTCAAGGTCCTTTCTTCTTCCACTTCCTCTTTATTTGTTTTTCCCATTCAAAAATATTAAATCCTGTATCTTATATATATTTTGATGTGATTATAAATATTTTACAACCATATTCATTATTCAATCCATCCTTTTAATGACATGTCACCATAGGTGCGTACGTGCGGCTTATTGTCTCCTCGTCATGGTGTAATTGTTATTCAATACATTATTATTTGGATGGATATAATAATGATGTGTAATTGATGTAAATAATAAATATAACATGATAATTATTCTGTATATGTGATATACCATCCAATTATATATTATTCTAATATCAAAATAATGATATTGTTACTTGTGCGTACGTACTGATTATCGTCTCCACGAATGCAATGAGATTCATTCCCCATCGTATCCATTAAAGAATAATTTTCATTCGATGATTAAAAATAATGTTTAAAGACTTAATATAATTATGAATATGAATAAGATATATCCTATTCATAAAAAACATTACTTACATAACAAATCATATAAAGGAAAACGAATCAGTTAACACCTGAAATGACGAAAATACTAAGATATTATTAACAAAGCATTGTTAAAAGAACATATATAATATCATATTAATGTATATTATTATTCTATAATTTAATAACAATTATTTAAAGATTATAAAAAAGGTTAACCAACCCTCGACCAAGTAAAAGTAAATGTTAAGGGTTAATTCCTCAATTTCATAATTATCTGAGATTGTATATGTGTAAGTATTTTCTTGGACATGTTTATTATCCGTTACCTTGATTCATAAAGAAATTTCAAAAATGATTCTTTTAAGTAACTATTTTATTAAAACATCATTTAAAATGTTATAAATATTTATTATTATAAATCATTGTCATTAATGTCCATGTTTTCAAAATGGTTTTTATGGATTTATTTATATGGACATGAATGTTTTTAAAATAATAATTCCTTTAAAAAGTTTCAAAGCAGTATGGGAGACAGTGATTCAAAAATTTATATAAATGTAACCATGTCCATATTGTGTGACATTAAAAAATTTTCTTGAGAAAGTGATTATCTCACTCAAAGAGTATTACAAATAAATATTTTCTATGTCTATATCTTTTGATATATTTTTAAACTTTTTTGAAGTTGATTTATTATGATACAAATCTTCTGTATTGTATTGAATGTTTTTTGATATGTTTTACTGTGGATGTATTATTTTTATACAATTCATGGTTTATGGATAAATTATTGACTTTTAGTATGCTAGTTTTAATATGAATTTTTATGTTATGTTTAAACCTCTTCATATGAGGAATGCATTGGACTTGGTAAGTGACGGGTGGAGCCCGCTATATCTCTTCGATGCATTGGTAGGTCTCATGAGACAAACTACTGTCTTGGCACAAGGCCTTGAAAAATATTATTTTTATTCTTGGTACAAGTCCTTGACTATGTGGTTATGAAAGTCTGGCATTATGCATTCCATCATTATGAAAGTAGATATTAATATTTCATATGATTATTCGACTAGTAGAATGTCTGTATGTATAAATGGCATTATTTTGATTTATATTTGCATTATTATGATGATGTATATATTGAAAAGGATTTTGTTTTGTTTATATATATTCCCTTAAATGTTTATTCTTATTTATAAAAGTTTTCTCTATATTTTTATCCTTACTGAGAATCTGATCTCACCCCTTTCTATGTTTTATTTTTTCCAGGATGCGAAGAATTATATTATGATAGACCTGTAGGGATAGTCTCTGGGATCTCATTGTTGTCTATGGAAATAATTTTGTTGTTGTTTTCCATTTTATGATGTAATGTCAACCTTATAAATATATCTAGTAATTCCAAGCCTATTAAACTAATCGGTCTTTTGAGACATGATATTATGGGATCATGCCAATGATACATAATAATTCACCAACTCTAGGCTTCCGGGGTCGTGGCATTATAGGTAAATACAAAGTATTGACTAAGAATTCATCTCAGTTATTAGAACCTAAAAACTACAGCATACAAACTGATTCCAACTTAAGATCAATAAATATAAACCTATAGATGGTGATCGCACATACCTGAAGAAGAATACCCATCACACTAGTGATCAATCACACCTATAAATATGACCCAAATGGAATGAAACACACCAAACTCACTGGGAAGATACATAGAGATCACGGGATATGTATTTACCCCCAAAAATGGAGTAATGTGAGTGGTGAGTAAAATTTAAATGTTATAGAGGAATTACGATATAAATATCAGACTAATGTCATAAATTTTCCATAAATAATGTATGCTGAAAAACACATCACATTGGGTTAATTTATCTTTATTGATGATTTTATGTCCTAATAATGTGTTTTACTGCATAAAATTTTTTTATGGTCTAAATTTTTTTACTTCTAGATGTTATTCAAGATTCTTTTTAATTACTAAAGTATGTTGTAATCCACACATTTACAATATAAATATATCATATAGAAAGTTCCAAGTAAATAACCTTGTAGAAAAATCCCAACAAAAACCTGACTGCCTCTAAATACATTAAAAAAATTTATATACAGACTCCATTAATTCAAAAAAACCCCAAGATTTAGTCCAAATAGATGGAAAAGAAAAAACATAAAGAAGGTAAATAAAACCTTATAAGTTTGATGATGGAAATTCAATATTTAATGTGTTCCATGCATCCTATAGTACATTGAAATTTTGTATTATGATCGGTAAGCTATACACAGATCATGATGATGGGTGAGTCTGATATATCACTCAAATTCATTAGGTAATGATAATGTTGTCCATATAATTATGTACGAATTCAAATGTAATGGTTATTCCACATAGTAGTGTTCTTATAAGGGCTCAATGGAGATTATGTCCCAATACACATACATGTCTTCTATATTCTTTCTAATGAGTTTTCATTGAAAATTATTTGATTAAAAAAGTAAGGATAATCATATTTTGTTTTAAATTGAAGATTATGCCCTTTTATGGAAATTATGTGTTTTTAAGAAAACATTTTTCATGAGTTCTAATGTTTTCCACAAGAACCACATGATTCTGATTTTTTTATGTTTTTTTATATGGTGTTAAATGCAAAAAAAATGTGTGGTAATGCTGGTTTAATATGTAATTAAATAATTATTTTTGATTAATGTTTATTTTTTTAATGCTAAACTCTCTTTTATTATCTCATTGTTTTAAAACTCACTAATGAGTTTCTTATTTTGTATAACTTGCTGATATTTTTATTCTCAACACACATTTTCTAATGATTTTTTCCAGGGCTTAAGAAATTTAGACTTCCATATTTGGATATCACCTTGAATCAAGCAAGCGTATATTTATAAAAAACAAGTTTTTTGGGGAAAATAAATATTGTTTGGAAATGTCCTCTTTGAAATATTTTTCCCCAATTCAATAATAATATAAACCATAATAGATCTTTGAGAATGGAAGATAATGAATTCTTAATTTAAAACATTTTATTATATAATGTTTTAATGATGGATCATAATAGTTTGTATAAGAGAAAATAGAGGGATCCAATAATTTGAAACATTACATGTGAATATTGGGAGTAGTTTGACTCTATGAACAAAGGCATCATGAGGAAAGGGTTTCCACTACGGATAGTGGTAGGAGTCCCACTCAAGAGGTGTATCTACCCATCGATTAATATGATATGTATGAATTATAGACCAGTAGTTATGTATATATATTATTATAGTTTGTATTAGAGTGCAGTTTAGATAAATTTAGAGGTTATGATATTATTTAATCATAATTTAAAAGTCCTCTATAATAAAATAGGTTAGTATTATATGGAATTTTATTGTTATTTTGTATAAATTAATAGACTTTAAAATTTGATTTCATGGTTATAGATATCTTTTTTTATACTTAATATAATATCATTTATGGTTATTTTATTTTATATTATCACAAAAACGTATTTCTGTTAATGGGTATATCTAGAAGGAACAAAATTAACAATGGATGTTAGGAATGATGTGGTGGTTTTGGAAATGTTAAACTGAATAGAATGGGAGATGTAGTGAAATATATTGTGGCTATTATTAACCATCTATAATGAGTGGTGAATAATAACATAAATCTATGTGAGTTTCTAAATGTAGTAAATAAGTTAAAATAGAGATCCATGTATGTTCAAAATATAAATATCATAATGTTAAAAATATTTAATGTACTATGTATTAAGATTATGGGAATAGTCACTTGAGGAAATTTTTTAATAGAACTGGATGAAATTTTGTATTTAGTAAAGGATGTAATAATTTAATAACTTACAAGAGAAAAGGATTACGATTAATACAAATAAATAGTGATAAATTTCTTCAAAATGTATCAATTAAATGATTTAAATTTGGGTAGTATGGGTGTTATTAAAATTGATTCCCTAGGAAGAATTTTCAATGAGGGGATCACTAATACTTTATAGATAATGTTTTTGCAGTGTCAAATTCTATTATAGATAAAGATTAAGAAATTAGAAATTACATATAAAAGGTAATAATTATATTTTATCTTATGTCATTATATTGATGAATATTAGAATATTATTTATATTTTTGATTATAGGAAAGATTTATTGAGGAATAATATGGAAAAACCTAGTTAATAAATTATAAATAACATTGAATGATTGAGGTTACCAATATAGGGTTTCAAGAGTTACAATTAAATGTTGACAATACGTTTAAAATAATTATCACTCTTTTGAATTTTTATATGATAAGGATACCTTAGATAATTTTATTGATATTAAATTATGATTAATAAATATATATCCCTTAGTATTGGATTTTGATTTAATTGAATGTTATTTGAAGAGGATTGTAAGATCATGTCTTCTCTTGGTATATCCCACTTTATTTTTTGGTAATTCACTTTGATATGGTTATTTTTTATTTTAGTATGTCCCTTATTTTATAAGTCATAGTCATTTTCGGATATTCTATGAAGAAGCAGGAAATTTAATCTATTAAATTTTTTATAGATGATTCAATATCATGGATCAATTGGTTGTTCCATAATCAGGTTCTTTATGGTGTGGAACTTCTAGGTGAGGCATTGGACATTAGATTCTATTTCATGGAAATATGGTTTTAGTATAGAGGTCTCATGAGGTGTATTTTAGAGATTACTCCTTTTGATTCATATTTGTGTTGTAGTGGAACATTTTGGAATATCCTTTCCCCTAGAAGTTGGGCTCTATGGAATGGATATGGTGGATGCGGTTTAAGGGACTTCAAGTGAGATTTTCCTAAATCCACTAAATCTAGTAACCCATATGGAATAGGGGAATACTATGTTATAGCCTAAATAATGGGTTGTGTATTCTGATGTGTGGTGTATTTGGCTCTCTTGTAGTCCTTCTTCTAGAATTATTGGATCTATGACATGCTCCTAACTATGATCCATGGATTTCATTTTTATGGGCATGATAAAATGTGGTATCTTTCACTGTGCTATATTCTTACCTATATCATGTTGTCCGGTGTTGTGATATTGGAGTTTATTCCATGGAATTCAGTTTTATTTGTTTCTAAAAATACCACGAACTCATATAACCTCATTTTTTCCCATCTCTTCCACTCGAATCTAAAGTGACCTCGATTGCACTTTTAAGTATTTTGAAGATACATTCAATTGGATTCAATCCCCACCCCTATAGGTCAATATGTGGTGATTCAATACTTACAACAATTCCTTATTAGTTTCCTCTTCAAACTAGAACCAAGATCTATCACATAATAGTGTTCTGGATCATGAGATTTCTATGAAAGAAATAGAATATGTCTGCTACCATGGACATTGAGAAATTTTCATATCCTTCTCTATTTTTTAGGAAAGTAGTCTAGATAAACTACCACTTATATGTTTTTTTGAGGGTATAGAATAAGATCAATCATGTTGACACACGATGTGCCTGCCCTTATTAGATTGGTAAATATATTATTTATAGAATGATCACTTTTCTTAGACCTGTCATGCATATATTCTGGCCTAAGGTGTTTTTATGGGACATACTACCACCCGAGAGGTGATCCTGGCCCTGACGTATGATAAACTAGAATTTTTAATGTCGGAATTGTCTCACCGCTAGAGTTGGAATAACATGTGAATTATGATGATTTCTTGAAATAGATTCATATGGACAAAAATTTGTAAAACTTGTATGTAATTGGATATAATAGAATGTTATATTATTTTTGGATAATTTGATAAATAGAGGGGAAATTATTAAAATTTTGATGATAATTGAGAACCAAAATTGATGGAATATGATTCGATTAAGAAATTGTAATTTGTAGAATTTATGAATATATATTATGATGATATTTTGGTAATGTTGTAATGTTTATAAGGGTTATCCTAGTTATTCATTACTTCTTATAGGGCTTGGTCTGGTTATGATGTAATTATTAATGTTCATGGATGGATTATGATATAGCTAGTATAGGGCTTGCACCAATTATATTTTAATTTATAAAGGTATTGGATTAGTTATGTTGTAATTCTTACCAGGATTGACTTGGAATATTATAATGCTTATAGGGCTCCACCTGATTCTCCTATGTTGTTTTGCGTGATATAATCTTGGAGGGTTATGGATATGGTTATAATGGTTCTATGAAATGCTTAGAGATATCTGAAATCATTCCAATGTAGGATTGGATGGCCCTGGGTGTCAACCTAGAACCCTAGGGATAATAGTTTTATAATATGTGTAGTATTAATTTATTAAATTAAGACCAATTTTTATCAATATACATCCCTCAGTATATACTCACCCTAAATTTTTTTAGAAACCATTGATAGTTTCCTATTTATTTGTAGTTAGAACTTATAATATATACCATTTGGTACTTAGGTATACTTTAGGGATACTATTATAGATAGGTGTTTTTTATGTATTTTTTTCTTCTTATCATTATTATATTTTATACCCTTTTACATGTCATTAGTTACATTTGTAATGTCATTAGTTGATTCTATTAGTTTTTTTATTATTTAGTTTTGGATTTATATCTTCTTGAGTTTCCTATATTGATTCTTATATTGTTTCTATAATTCTCACTACTCTGATATTACTTCCTCTATTAAGGATACTTTATAACAAAGGGTATAGTCTCGTACTACATTCCTTACACTATCAATACTACGCTATAGCCTCCTGTGTATGGGGAGGTTCACCTAAATTTCAGTATCCCACCCACCATGGTCATGTGAGGGATAAAAGGGCCAGGGATGATAAAATTACATCTATTATAATTTATAGAATTATGTTAAATGATATTTATAAACATTAAAGTTAAATTTAGGTTTTATTTTTAGGTACTTATAGATAATTTAGAACAATGGGTTTGAAAATTGATTTCATGACTTTGATTAATGTAATTTTTCTAGAGGTTATCTATTTTGTAAACATTATATGATAAAATAAATTAGAAATTATTTATCAAAATAATATTTAATTTAAAGAATAAATGTTGATTTATCTTTATAGATATTTGTGTTTTTAATTGAAATGACAGTAATATTTTTAAGATTATATAATTATAGAATATTTTTTTGGTATATTTTTTTATGAGTGAATAATTATGTTTCGAGATATATGTTAATTTTATCTTAGATGAATATTTAATAAAATCATTTTAATATTTTGGTTTCAATATTAGTCAAGTATATTTGGAAGATTTTTTAGGTTATATATTTATGAAATGATTGAACTTGAACCATCAGTGTTATTGTTGAATTTTTTAGATTAATTATTCATATAAAGGTTTATACACTCATGGAATTATATTATATTGTGATAATAATTTTGGTTTTGAATAATTTTTAATTATTAGAGTAATAACATGTTACCATTTTTTTGGATTACTTAACCCATTAGAATTTAATTGTAGTTCTACAGTCATAAAAATCATCTTCAATACTCATTGTTTGGAGAAAAATATGAGATTATGGTTGATGTTTTTAAAGGAAACAATTATACTTTTGATGTAAGAATATTTCCTTATGTCCGTAGTCTTTTTGGTAAAGAAATTAATAAAATCAAGGAAAAGTAATCTTAAAATAAAAATTGTATTCAATTACCTTCATTTATTATCGATTTATGGTCTTCATAATCACATATTGATTTTTAATTTTATGGTCATTAACATTATTGTGACCACATTCATTTCCATATTATATCATTTTTAGATTATATTATTTCTCCATGTTTATATTTTCAATTCTTAATATTATTATACTATTTGGGAACCTTGTTACGTGTTATTCCATATGACTATATTATTTCTCATTCTCTCTTTTAAAAATAAATTTATATTAACCCTTTTTATGGTGTGGGTTTTCTATAAATTTATTTTTAAATATAAAACCCTTGATTACTAAGATAAAGTTAAAATTGTGTGGAAATGATTTAAAAACTGGTGATATAATTTATCATCTTGAGATTTTAAAAATAAGACCATGTTTAATAGAATATAAGATATGTAATACTAAGATAAAACAAACCACGCAATATTATAATTTTAAGAGGGCCCTTAAATCACATCTTTTGAATTCGATGGTATGAATAAAAAAAATTCTTAAATATATGAAAATTTATTACCTAATAAAAATTATTTTTATAAATTATTTGTAAATAAGTACTAAATTTTTAGTATATTCATTTTATTCTTCAAAAATATTTTCCCTTCAAAAATGAATTTTGTAGTTCTTTTGTGGGAGAATATTATATTTCATTTATATAAATTTTATAAATTTTATTTGATAAAAATGATATCAGTTTTTAAATCATTATATTAAAAATATTTTATTTTGAATTTTTTAGATTACTAGAAAAAAAAACATTGATTTTCCAATGAATAATGAAAATTACCAAAAAAAATTCAAATTCTTATTTTCTTTCTATAAAAAAGCATTAATATTTTATTTTTATTTTAAATTATTATAATAATAATTTAGTTATAAATAATCTAATAATCTATTTAGGTATCCATTTCATTTTTTTAGTTTTGGTATATGAATATTTTTCAGATCTAAAAAACATTTTTCAAAAAACGATTTTTTCATTGCATTTAAAACATTTATACTAAAAAAAATTCCCTAGTTGAAATTTATTTTTATGAAATGAGATTTATATTTACATTTTAAAATCAAAATTTATCCTTCTATTAATTTTTTATATTTTTTTAAATTATTTATATTTTTTTAATGGTAAAAAAATACAGTTTTTAGGAAATATAGTATTTTTTGTTTTTTATTTGAGACATAAATATTATATAATGTTTTAACAAAACTATGGAATTTAGAATTTATGGTAATATTATAAAAAATAATATAAAAATAATTCAAAACATATAAATTAAAATTTATTTCATGATAAATTAGAAAATCAATTCCAATGTCGATGTAGTGCTCACGCAGTTCTAGAAATGTCAAATTTGGTGTCATAAAGATAATATATTAGTAGTAAGAAGTATTTTATTAATTTTTTTCTATAAATATAAATTATTATTTAATAGTTTTATTTATTTATTAAAATTATATAGTTATATAACAATTTACATACTTAATTGCTTTTTTAATATCTACAGTGATCTAATGATGTCAAAATAACATATTAAAAGAGATTTTATAACATAGATATGACTAAATATACATATTAAAAGAATATAATGGTTTATAATAACCTTAATAAGTTTATTTATATTATGGTAATTCAATTTTAAAAGTTTTTTGATGAAATAATTACTTTAAATTTTCACGCAACATTGTCTAAGTAATTGTGCAAGGAGTCAATAAAAAACTAAATGATTTTGAAATCTTGAAAAGTAATTTTTTTGGTGATATATAGTGTCACATGAATTTCATAAATAAATATAAAACATCATGAATGATTTAATTTTTTATATTCTAAATATTGTTTTTATGTCATTTTAAATGAATAGGTTCAAAAATGGTATTAGTGATATTTTAAAATAAAAAATATATTAATAAATGATTTAAAATATATAAAAAACATATATTCTTCTAATATGATGGTATATAGTTTATCATATAAACCAACGGTCATTTTTTGTATCTATTTATTTTATAGTAACATTATTGACCCCTAACTTTGATACCACGGTAATAATTAAAAGGGTTAAAATGGGGTTAAAACTAAGATATAGGGGTTAAAAAATCCCCGAAATAAGTATAAAAGTTATATTATGTGATTATTTATTCTCGTACATATATTATCATCAACTTATATTAATTTGGTTCCGCTTTTAAATGGAAATTAATTTATATTGATTTAATATTTTAAGGTATTCCAAGGGTGTCACTCCCCTCGCTTATAAAAGAGAACCTCCTATGATCACTCCCTAACACCATTTGAGAATTTTTTATAACCAAACCATATTAAAATAACTTTATAAATTACATGAAAATTTTATATATGCCTTATTTTTTAAATTATTTTACCTTAAAAATATTAAATTGTAAAGAAAATGAGGTTGTTGGAAAACAAGTGTATAGATTTTAACTGAATGTTATGATTTTTTCTTCTTCTAATTCCATCAAATTTTATTAATAAATGTTGTAATAATATATATATATACCAAAAACTAAAATTATTTTATGCTAATATAATAACATACATCAAATTTTAACTTCTATCAAATTTAAAATAAAACAATCATTGTGTGTATAGGGAACTACTGCCTCATGTACCAATGCAATTTGTTTCCAATTAATTACACTCATGGTTTGACATTATAATATATTTAATTTATATATATGATATTAATGGCATAATTATAATTGTTTAAATATATTTTTTAACCTTCTTTTTTACCTTAGTGGTCATCGAAAAATTATAATGTCGTTCAAGTGTATGTATGGATTACCACCCCCATGAAGCAATGTGATTTTTTTTATCTAAAATATCACATGGATATTATATATAAGTAAATTTCAATAAATAATATTAAATTTAATATATTATAATAATAATCTAAAGATAAATTTATAAATAACGTCTTCCTATCAGGTTTTCTAAAAAATGGAAATGTTACTCATGTGTACGTACAACCTACCATCTCCATGACTGTAATGTAATTAATTTTTCATAACCATCATAAATGAATTGCTTTTAAAAGTATAATTAATGTAAAACAATTAAAAATATGTGCTTATTATCATTATTTATATGATGGAATAATGGTATCATTGACCATGGTTAACCTACTAATGTCATTTTTGATATATTAGTCGACTATCATCAAAACATATCTCATTTCTTAAATTGATTGAGTAATTGAATATGAAATGGTAATGAATAAAATAAAAGGAATAATAAAATCAAAAAATGTTTTTATGTAAAGGAATAATTAATATAATATTATTATTTGGGAGATAAAATAATGTATGTGATGAGTCTGACTCGATGTTGGAGACACATTACCTTAAAACCCTCATTTTAAATGTTTTTAAGATATATTTTTAAAATATTTTTCTTACTTTCCCATATCCTTGAAATTATTTTATAGATTTAGTTATATGGATAGAAATACATTAAAAAGATACATTTTATGACTATTTTTATATTCTTTAAATTGTTTTCAAATAGAATTTTTTTATAGAATGGTAAAGCATTATATTCTAATAGAAATGGGAATACTTAATATCGACGTATACGGCATCAATAGATTTTATCACTAATATAACTTTTATTTGTTTATTTGTCTCCATTATAGGGATATTTGTTTTTTCAAAGAAAGAAACTTTTTCCTTTTATTATAGAAATTATTAGTTTTGAAAATTTGGTATAAAGGAAAAAGATATATCTATATATGGAAATGTTTTTATTATGGGTTCAAAGGTATATTTTTAAAAATTTGATGATAGAAATGAATGTTTTTATCTATTTTTTGAATGTTATGATACTTTTATTTTTTTTATGTTAACATGAGATCTTGATATATCTCATTATGGTATGTGATCCTAATATAGCACTATAATTCTCCTTTAATGTATATAATCTCTAGATAATAAGATTGGAAGTCAAACATAATGTTTATTTTAAATTTAAGGCTTCCAATAATTTTTTTATTAATATTATATATAAAATCACGTAAAATTCAACTTTACGCATGCTAATGAGTTTTAATGGAAATAATATTAACTCAAAAGTTAAACTATTGATAATTTATTTTAAAATAAAGATTATTCCCCTTAGGGAAAAAGAAATATTTAAAAAAAATCATGAGTTCTCATGTATCCTAAGAGACCATAGTGATTAATATTTTTCATTTATGTTTTCTTAAAATAAATTTAACGGAAATTTTTTTTATTAAGGCAAATTATAGATTTAATTAAATGATTATTTGTTCTTAAAGAATGATATTTTAAAAAAAATCTCTTTTATGATCTCATGGTTTTTAAATAGACTAATAGGTTTCTTTTTAATGTCCCATGCTGATATCATTTTGATCATCCCATGTTTTCAAATGATTTATAATAGATATTAATGATTATTAGAAAAGATAATAAATTTAGAGTTCTAGATATTGAGGTTTCACAGAATTAAACCAAAAATATGTTCATAAAAATATTATTTTGTGGTAAAATGGATACTGTGTGAAAATTTCCACATTAAATGTTTTTTTATAATTATCAAAAACTCTAAACTTGATACAATATTCCGAAATATAGGAAAATAAATTCTTCATTTAAACCCCAAGATTTTGAATTTTGATGGTTGGGTTTTTATAGTTGGTATCAAAGAAAAGGAAGGTATTTGGTCCTTTATAACTCTTTCTTGTGAACATTGGGTGAGGTATAACTCTCCACACAATGTATTAATGATGAAAGGGCTACCACTATGGATGGTGGTAAGAGTCCCACCTCAGTGGTATAGCCACCTATAGAGTACTATGATTGTTGTTAATTATATCTCATAGGTTAGAAGTCCAGACCCTTATACAACACATATAAAATAGTCATCTCATTATAACACCAATTAATTATATTGTATAACATATTGATACTATATTGAACTAGGTTAATTTCCGTATATAAAATATATTAATGATACACATAACTATGCTAATTTAATTTCTTAATTTATTCATTTTATGGTCTATCAATCTAGGGAATTCCTATAAAACATTTATTCCACATTTAATTTTATTTGGTTAGAAATATATTTCAGTCCTTATTAAAAATTTCCACTTCAGTAATATTGTATAAAATTGTTTCCATGATTAACTATTCAAAATAAACTCATATAATGCCCTCAAACATTGATTTGCTGACTCGAATACCCAATATAAAAAATTATTGTCATATTTTTTCGATTTCGAATCATTATATGAGACATAAAAACCACAATTTGTAAATTCTTATATTATGTATAAAATATCTATGTCCTAACTAGTCAATCATTACACCAAATAATAAATAACTATTCTATGAGTAGTTTAGTTTTAAAAATTATATAAAATATCAGTTCTATTATTATTATAATTTTCCACCCCCAAAAAAATTGGGGATTAACAACCTATATAATTAATCATAATTATAAAAATAATAATGAAAACAATAATAATAATGTCATCAAATTCAGTTTTTATTAAAAAATAGATATATATAACAACATCAGGACATGTATATTATATAATAAGTATATAATAATAGTTTTACATACACTATCATCATAATCCATAATAAAAACCATATATTTCAAACATTGAACAATATACATTGAAAGATAATTTAAGGATTCTTATCATGTCACTCACAATGGTGTACTATAGAGACCCTTGTAAATTAATTATTAATTAATTCATGAACTCCCAATATATTTTATATATTATATATACATTGTTATCATTAAATATATTAAATAATGAACATAAAATGATCAATTTGTAACCATCCTATGATATTTTATTTTCATGGGATCTCATCCCACATTCTAAAGAGTTTATTTATTTAATTAATTATTCACTTCCCCAAAGTAATAAATTATATCCTCCATCTAATTTTTTTTCAATAATTTTTATTCCAATATATAATCATGAATCGAATATTTTTCTCAAATTTAGTAAATATACACTCCGAAACAATAATATTACTTATCAATACATTTAGATCTTTTCTATCATAAGGTATATTATAAAATCAACACCTAAAAATTAAATCCACCCCAATCTTGTAGTTTCATTACAATTTTAATTAATTTTAAATTCCATTTATAGAAAATCATCATTTATCTAAGACTTAAATAAATAATCTAAATTGTTTCAAAAATATTTAATTCAAACTATAATGATCATTTAGTTACAATTTATCGTATGGTTTTCCCAATAATTAAATTTATAGTTATGTATGTAACACCCCTTTATTTTAGAATATTTTCTCTATAATAATTTTTATTTTATCGATATCATGTGATACACGGAACATCGAGCTTAAAATAATGGAGATATACTATAGAAATATTATTATTTAAATACAACCATTATAACCTATTCAATTTATTAGCGAGCATGAAAATGAGAAACCACATTCTGAAATTTATGTATAAGCATTTTTTTATGTAAAATTCATTTATTTATGAAAAAAAAATATATACTCAATTTTGAATGATATAAATAATATCATATAAGGTTAGGAAAATTTAATGTTTAAAATAGAGAATTACTATTAAAGTGGTTTTAGTATATGTTGTGTATTTTAATTTATAATTTAAATTTCTAAATTTTTGAAATTTTATTTTATAAATAGGATTTTATTTTTTAATTACAAATATAAAAATTAATAGTTATAAATGTTTTTTTATTTTTTTAAATGATTAATTTTTTGGGGAATAGTAAAAAATATTGATATTATGTGTACTCTCATTTTATCGTGATATAATAATGATGTTTACATTTATGAAACTTTTTTATAACCAAATTTATTTTTAAGATGTTATATAATTCATTTTAAAATATAATTTTGAATATATAAATTTAGGTTTGATATTTTTCAAATCTAAGTAATGTTTTTAATCAAATGAAAACTATTATTTGTTCTTCACTTTTAATCATGTTTTCACAAGTTACTTTTAAATTTTAAATTTTCTATATTGTAAATTAATTATAATTTGATAAAAATTTATTAAATTCAATGGGATTCAAAATTATAAATGATTTTGGTATAAAATCATTTTTTGGATAAAAGCATCATTTTTCTAAAAGAACAAATTCATTGGGGTTTATGACCATTTATTAATATTAACTTCCAATAATATTATAAATTAAATCATATAAAATGAAATAGATGTTTTTACTCAACATATATAAATTATTTAATAATATCTATTTGATTTTTATTCAAATTCAATAGTAACCATAAATGTGTTTATCACCGCGGTAAAGTGAAGAATGGTTTAAATGGGGTTAATACTATGTGATAAGGTCTAAAAATCAATATAATTCTTTTATATTGATTTGATATATTTTTAAATTTGACCAATATTATAATATCTTGGAAAATATACAAATTTAGTGTCATTATATTTTGATAACATTATTTTTATATTATTATGTCGAGAATAATAACAAAATGTCACTCTTTCCCTCTCACTTAGAATATTTTAATGATAATTATATTGATATAAATAAAATATTAATGAATTTGGATGATATAAATGATTAATAAAAAAATATATTTATGAGTGATTTATTTTTAATTTTTTTAAATAGTATAACTATTAAAATACTTTCACATCCCTGATGAAACTCTTATGCAAGATGCTGAAAAATGAATGTAAATATTTTTAAAATATTAATATTAATATTTTTTGGTAAGTTAAATTGATTTATAATTTTTTTTATAAAAATGGAAGGTTATTAATGTGTTAAATATTTAAATTAAAACTTCATGTTAATTTATATATTTTTATAACAAAATTATGTAAATAGTCCCAAAAATGACTTTAGGTGTTTTTTTGTTCAATAATATTTAATTATTTAATTTAAAAATATAAATAACTTTTCATTTATAAGAATAATTGTAAATGGTCTATAATATCAAATTTTCTCCACTTATTATTCAAATTCTGTTTAATAATTCCCTTTTTTACCATTAAATACTTATTATTTTCAAAAATATAATTGATTTTTTCCTATAAAAGGGGACTTAATAAAATATTTCATAAAAAATATATGAGTTCTGTTTTTTTCTCAAAAATTTGACCAAATCCATATCTGAACTTCTAATAATAAACATACAAGACACTCTTATGACCATAAACCTCCCCTTCAAAGGTCATGAGTTTAGTCTAAACACGGATAGTTGAAGAATAAGATATTTAAAAATGTGTGAAGAAAGTTGGGACATATGTTAAGGGTTTTCTATGAAATACCCTTCTTTAGTACATAATTTGGGTTAAGAACCTATTATTATTTATACAGTGCATGTGATAACTCTTTGAAGTATTATATTATAAATTACACTTTATTCATGGTATTAAATGTTTTGTATAAAATGTTTTATTCATAAGATTTGTTGAATCAAATGTTATAAAATTTATAAGAGTTTATTTGGCATAATTTCAAATTCATAAGACATGTTTGTGTTGTTAATCATGTTTTGAGTTTTATGATTTACTTACTACCCTATAAATGCAGATTTATATTTTTTTATGATATTATTTCGAGTTACATACCTATTTTAGGTTTTAATTTTTAATTTTTTTTATTTTAATGTTGCAAATGATGTAAGAGTTTATATACAATATCATTTCTTCAAGATATTTACTATAATAAATTTTAGTTGGTGGAAATTTTAGGATTCTTATATCATAAACCTGATATATTTTTTACTCTAATTTTCATTTAGATATTCTTAATTTTTCCTTTAATTCTCTACTCTTATGGTATTTAAAAAAAATTATAAAATATTTATAAGTAAAATACAACCTTGTTTCCTCTATTTTATTCAGATCCTTTATCTTCTATATCCAATTTCATTAAAAAAATTATGAATGTTTTTACATATCCTAAAATTTTCAAAAAATTTAACTTTCACTACCATTTAACTTATCTACAAATGATTAAAATTAATATTTTCAAAGGATTTTCATGTAACTCACTTTGAAATTTTAACAAAAGTGTAAAGATAATGTATTATTTTAACATGTATTACATGAATACAATTAATCACTATAATATATTTACATAATCATGAATCTTAATTAATAATTTTTAATTAATTTATAAAAAAATCATTTTACAAATTTTTTAGAAATTTTATTTTTAAAAAGTTACATAAATAAAAGTGTGGTTTCGTAATGATTTTCAATACATATTTTAAATGATTTTATAAAAAAGATTTATCATATTTGTTAACATCTTTTATCAATTTCGATGCTTTATTTGGGATCTTATATAATTATATCATCAACCATATTTCTTTACATGGCTTGTGATGATATACTATGGGAGTTTAGAAGAAACTCATTTGTTTATATGGGTCAATTCGGTCATTATAGAATAATGAATGTTATGATCTTGTGGTAAACATATATATTGATTATAATGGGTGGTGTACTATCTCCCTAAAATAAAGTGTTCATGATTTTATATCTCATAAGAAAATTATGTTAGGTTTTAAACTGAATTTTTGTTCACAATATTATTTATGGACCTGCTCATATTAAGTAATGTTCATAATTTTATGTGTAGACCTAGTCTTATGTCCTTAATTTTATATATAGACCCAATTTCAGGTCCTTAACATAATAATTAGACCTAATAGGTTTTATACATGTTTTCAATGTTATGATTTCCAAATATTGTACTTTTTCCATATTCTTATATTGTATTCCAATATTTTTCTCCATGGATCCTAGTTTTTATTTAATGATAATAAATATGTAATTTTTTATGTTAAATCCTTAATCCAAGACTACTGATTTATGATTTTGTACTGATTTGGTATGTTTTTCTTAATTCTTGTTCAGGTTATCCAATCCTTATTCTTATATTATACTCACTAATGATCCCCAATTGATATCTCTCATGTTAACCCTTACTCATAACCAAATCTCACTCTTTCTTACGTTTCCATTTCGTGAGGTGATGAAGAATAATATTATGTAAGATATGTTTATAAGGGTTTCATGTGATGATAATTTTTTAGAGATTATAAAATATTATTATGGAATAAGAACATCTTGTATAAAAAAATATTTAATGATAAAGAAGGGGTTTTTTATATAAATGGATTTTCCTAATTCTGTAAAAAGACTCATCCTAAAATATATTTGGTATGTAAATTAATTTGTTTTATATTGATATTGAAATTATAAAATATTAAAATTGGGTTTATTTCATTAGTAACAATTACAGTATATAAATAATATTTTTTAACAACTTATTCCTTTATTGGAGTCTCGAGATATCTAAATTGGTATCAAATCAGTTATTAATTAAATTTACAGGTTAGGAAGTTATGAATTAATAAAATTTATAGATTTAGTATATTATTATGAGATTATAATTTCATGTATGATCCAAAGTATAAAGGCCAACATATACTTCTAGGTTAAATATGATTGATTTTAAGACAATTAAAGACACTTTCGGAAAAATTATTTGCTTTTGGTACATGATTTATGTACATATAACCCTATTGATTATCTTATTATCTACTATGAATTTGATTTGGGAATAATTCTATAATTTACGGATATTGAGATAACTATTATGGTTAATTTAATATATGATGTTGAGGTAATTGTAGTTAAATGGTGTTAAGGGTTTTTATATTTTGTGAAAAAAAATATATCATATAGATAACCATGGGATTAAAAACTAATTTAATGAATAATTGATTAATCTTATTTTTTTAAAAAGCATATTATATTGAGAACATAATATGATTAAGGAAAATATAATATCATTTTTTTATAATGGTATTTTATTTGTGGAATAAATATTGAGTTAGACTGTAGAGGAATGTATTTTTCATTGGCATTTTATGGTGCTTCATGTGTTTTTTTGGGAAGTTATTAGTAAATTTTATAAAACATATGATCGAGATATATACATTATTGGTATGTGACTTTGTGAGTGATTAATTTTATTTAGACATAAATTCTATGTTTATATTTTAAGAATATGTGATCCAATCTTCCATGTTTTAGGATTTGAATTCCGTCAACAATATTTTAAATAGTTTTATGAATAATTATTTATAGAATGATATAAATTAAACATTAGATGTTATTTTTGAATTTTTTAGAGAATAATATATTATTTCTCTATAAGATGGTTTATTCAAAATAACTTAAATTGTGATAAAAAATTTCATTTAGGTAAATTTTTGGACATAGGAAGAATAAATTTTCATCTTTTTACGGATCATATGATCTATTAAATGTTAATTTTAGTTCAAAAATAATTAACAATTAATCATATTGTTTTATCATATGACATGAATTTTAGGTGTAAAATTGATCAAAACACCACCAAAGGACGAATTTGTATAAATAAATTATGAAAGTATATTTTATTATATTCTTTATATTGATATTAAAGTAATTCCTAAAACATAAGAAAGTGGAAGATAAATATATTGAATCATATGTGTAAAATAAGACTTTTATATCATGGTATGATTTGAAACCTATTTACAAGTATCAGTTTTATAAAAATTCATTGATTAAGCAATTTTTTTTGGAAATGATATGATTTACAGTCTTCACATAGAAATTAAACTCGTTTTCAAAAGAAAAAGAAATTGATGTGGATTAAAAATTATTTATTTACACCTATATATATTTTTCATCAATAGCCTGGAATTTATTCCAAAAATGTCATAAACTATTTTCCATTAATCAAATAATAATATTGTGAGGGAAAAATATTAAATGAGGTATCTTATATCACCCCATGATTTTAGAATATTTTATGTTTAAAAGTTTTAATGATTTTTATAGATTTTGATTCATAAAACATAGATATTAGATGAACTATGATATACAATAGAGTTATTGTTATTGAAATGTAAAAGTTATAATCTAGTCATTGGATTGGTGGGAAAGAATTCGAGTAACATCTATGTGAAATATTTCTTTAAAAGTTTTCCTAATATATATATTTTTTTCTTAAGAAGTATTTAATAAATTTGGAATTATATGAATGAAATCATGTATTTTTTAGAAACGTTAACGATTAAATGGGAAATTGTTCTATAAAATATGTTTCATTATATATTATGTATTTTCATTAAAAATAAAAAATTATATATTTTATAAATTTAATTTTATAAACATGATTTCATTTTAGAATTCATAATTTAAATATGATCATATAGGTAATTTTAGATATAATTCCAAAATATTGATTTTTTAGATAATATAAAAAATATAATTTTTTTAATTAATTCACTTTAATCCTGATATAATAATTAATATAACGTTTAAAAAACTTTTTATTAGAAAAATTTATATTTAATAAATAATATAATACATTTATGAACATAATCATGAACTTATTTATCATTTTTTGACATTGTTTCAATCCAAGATATGTTATTATACAAATAAAAACTATTTTCAATTATTAAATTTAAATCATGTTTACACTAGGTAGCATTTGGTTTTGAATTGGTTATAAAAATAAAAAATATATCCTTTTATTAAAAAAACAAAATAAATTATATTTCAGTCAATATTAAACATTAATTGGTTATAAAAACATTTTTTTGCTTAAACTTGTTTTTTCTCTAAAAATGGGTTTTCATTGGATTTTGTGGACATATATTAGAAATAAGTTTTTACCAATTATGGAAAATGAGTCATATAAAATGGGCTCAAATTTTTTAATCATCATATTTTAAATTATTTAATAACATAAATTTTATTTTTAGTTATGTTGAATAGTAATAATGGTAAAAGATTTTCATTACTTTGAAGAGTAAATTTGGTTAAATGGGGTTAAAACAATGGGATAATTTCTGAAAATAAATAAATAACATGAATTTATTTCATTAGATGGTTTTATTTCTACCAAAATCATACTATCTTCGAATATATGTCAATTTGGTTCCATAATCATCGGATAATGATATTTATTTTATTTTAAGTAATAAATAATCACAAAATGTCACACAATCTCACATATTATATTTTCATGGTATGTATATAGATGTAAATACAATATGAATGAATATAGAAAATACAATTGACTAAGAATAAATTATATTTATAATATAAAGTTTTAAATTTTGTTTATTGGTATAGTTACCTAAAATTGTTACGCATTGTTGATGCAACACTTATGTAAGGAGGTTAAAAATGAATGTAAATTATTTTAAAATATTAGAAGTTTTGGTTTTGGATTAGTTAAAGTATTTAACGATTTCTATTGATTCAAATAAAAGGTAATTAATTATTTAAATATTAAATTTCTAAATTCAATGTAAATTTTTTGGTTTTATAGGTAATGTCTATAACTAGAACAAAAAATTAATTTAAGGATATTTTATGTCGAACAATATTGAATTTGTTTACATGAAAATTATTTAAATATTATATATGATAAATTAAATGGAAAGTAGTTTATAATATAATTAGATTTTCACATATGATCCACTTTCCCCTTTATAATGTTGTTACCAAACCGTTATGGATTAATATTTTTAAAAAATCATATTCTCTTTTCCTATAAAGGGGACTAAATTTAACATTTTTATAAGGCATATATTACTTATATTTACTATCATTACTCTTCTAAAATACCTCTCTTAAATTCTTATACAGTATTACTATGTACTTGGTGTTCCATAAAACTCTACTAGAACTCTACTAAGTTAAATCAAAAGGATAATACCCAAATATAAGGAGGTTTGAACACGTACAAAAGAAGTCAAGACTTTAGGTGATGGTATCGTCTCAAATTCCATTCTTTGAGACATGTTTTATTTTGTACACTTATTATTCTTTATATGGATTATATTATACCTATTTTAATTATTATATCATAAACCTATGTTTATTTATGGTATAGAATGGTTCATATCATGTTTTCTCTTTCAAAGATGTTTTTAAATCAAATGTCCTAAAATTATTAAGGGTTTCTTTGTCTTGATTTCAGATTTTTGAGACATATCTCAAGTATTGATTCATAATTTTTTTTGTATGTTTTACATTCTATCCCATTATTATATATTTAAACATTAATTCATGAAATTATTAGGTTTTTCAGAACCAAGTTATGTTATAAAATTCGAAGGTTTTTATTAAAATGTAACAAAAGTTGTATTGGTTTTTGTTACAATATAATTTATTCTAAGGATTTACAATGTTAAATTTATATTGAGTAAAATTATATGATACAAATATTATAAAACCCATATATTTTATTCCCTTATGGTTATTTCTAGGATTTTCATGTTTTCTTTCATTGTCCCCTTTTTTACTTTTAATGATTGATAAAACAAAATTATGAAAATTTATCATTATTTACACTTTTTTCAAGAAATATTTCCCTCTATTATCCATGTTATTTATATTGTCTGTTAGAACCTATAAATAAATGTTTTAAAATTTCCACTTTAACTGACTTTTAAGTTCATTACAATTGATTAAAAGGATTTTTTTTCAAATGTTTTTATATAACTCACTTTTGACTTTTTAAAAAAGTGTGAAAATAATGTTGTCTTTTAATATATAGAGAATAAATGAATTTCCCCTCTCTCATATCTTACCTTCATTATATAGCTTCATTTAAAAGTATCAATGGTTTTATAATGAAAATATAATTTCTATTTTTTGTTAATTTTAGTTCCAAAAGATATATAAAATAGTTGTTTTCTTTTGATTTTTAATGTGTACATTAAATTATTTTATAAATAGTTTTTAACGTATATTAACATACCTTATGGATTGATATACTTACCTGGAAATATGATAAATTGATACCATCTACCTTATTTATCTAGATTACGTATAATGATGCATTATGATAATTCTCCTGAAACATATTTAATTCAAGGATTTTATTAAGTGATGATGGAATCTTGAATGTTTTGAACATATTAAACACATATGAATGAATAATGATTAGTGGGGTCCAATATCAACCTCCAATTAATTTTTTTATATTTTATATTTGGTGAGATGACTTTGTTATTCATGAACTTGATTTCGTGTTCACAAAATTATACATGCACCTACAAATATTAAAAAATGATAATGATTTTTTATATGGATCCATATTCATGAAAATAACATTATATAAGGACTTGATTTCATTTTTTAAACATAATGATCTTACCTATTAGTATTTATACATGTTCAGAAGGATATAATTTCTTAACCTTTTTCTAGTTTCATATTCCAATGTTATATACCCATGGTTTTGTCCATGGATCCAAATTTTATTTCATGATTATACATGGGTCTTTTGATATACTACATATTTATTCTCTGATTCTGGAGTTTTGATCATTGACTGATAGGGTTTTATTTTTTTAATTTAATTCCATATAATCATACCCTTATGTTTATATTATGATCACTTATGATCATCGATTGATATCTCCCATGTCTCCAATTATTTAGCTTTGAATCTTCCCCATTCTTATGATTCCATTTCTCTTTGTTACGAAAAATTATACTATTTAAGAAATATAAATAAGTTTATAGTGGATGGAAAATTTTGTGGGAGATGTTAAAGTCTCCCTATGGAACCTAAAATCTATATATCATTGGAATGATTCCAATTTTTTTAGAAAGAAATGGATTTTATTGTTTGAGGGGTCTTTCCTAATTCTCATAAAACTATAAACCTAATAAAATTGATATTTATGTAATTCAAATTTCAGTAAAAATATTGTAATTATTGATAGTTGAATTTGGTGTGCATTTGATGTAATCAGATATGGTAGGTAAACTATATGTTTTTAGAACCAGATCCAAGTGTTTGAGTCTTAAGTTTTCTCAAATTAACTATATAGTACAAAATTAAATATTAATTGATAACATTTACTTGATCCTAGAAGAATTCCATTAAAATATCCAAATTTATTCATCCATGATAATCATAGAAACATTATATAAATTAAATAGTAAAATGATTATTATTAATAAACCAGAACATGTTAAAATTATCACAATATGGGTATAAACCATATCTTATTTTTATATAAGAATTTTTTATACTATTCTTGAATATACTATATGTGAATAACCAATACTAATAAATATTATAATACCATAATTAAATTTTTCAAATAAGCTAAAAAAAATTCAAGAACACATTTAAAAATAAGTTTATTTATATGTATGAATATTTGGTTCTTATAAAACACTCAATAGTATTGAAATATTTATCAATACCCTTCTTGAGAACACATAGAAAAAAAAGTCTGTGATTTTTATAGATTCTCTCATATATTTTAAAAACACTCTCTAGAAAATAATAATAAACATAATTAATCATAAAAATCATGTTTTGAAAGATTTTGGGATTAGTCATCCATGAAATCATTATCACATTAAGTGACATGATTCAAAAACGAAAACCTAATTTTTTTTTGTTCTTTTTAATGTAAAAGGATAATCTCATCAAGTTTTTCTTCTCCCGAAGTCTTGGTCTACCTGCTTCATTGTAAAAACAATTCACTATTATAGGTCAAAATATTTTAGGTTTTGGCACATAAAATTCTACTAGAGAATTTTATTATTATCTTAAGTGAACAAATGGTAAATTTTAGTGTGAATATTTTTGGAATTAAGTACTAATACTTATTAATGTATCCATACAACTGATACCAATATCATAGTGAATTATGGAATGATATTAACTCTTTGTCTTGAATGCTTGATGGTCTATGGGATCTCTATAGAAATTTCAATAAAATCCTTAATTTTTATGAAAAAATTGGCATTTTATCACAGCCTAAATCATCGAGGGAGTTAAAATAATTCATATAGAGAAATAATCTACATAATCTTAATTTTGTGGGATCTAAGTAAACATAGTATAGGAAACACATCAATAGATTGGTTGTTATAAAACGTGACCATGATTTTCTTAATGATGAAGCCTCTGACTCATGAAATGTTATTTCTTATTCCACCTTAGAAAGAATCATTTTTTATCACCACCCTATGTTTATGGGATTTCACTGAAGAAACTTCAAACTACCCTTCTCGTTTGTATTCTCTAATGTATAGGCTACAAATCCTGATTTTATCAAGTATGTTAATGACAGTTGGGAATCTATAATTTATAAGAACGATTCCTTGGATTTTATTATTAATATGAATTTTCTCAATTGAAAAATAATATAATGGAGTAGGACTCAGTTCACATACATCGACAGTGACTTTTCTTCACTTAAACCATCACTCAAACTCATTTATGAAAAAATACAAGTCATGACTTATCTTGTGATCTCAAACAAGAAATTTAATATCTCTGAATATTTCTCACCTTTTAGTTCTCAAATTTAACATTCAATGGGAAACATTCTGATCTAATTACCTCAAGTATGGTGATATAAATTCTAAATTCATTCTCCCTTTTCAAAAGGGTAAAAAATACCAACATTGAAATTTCCATCCTCAAGGAAAATGACTTGTTTTTTTATAATAAAATGATTTTACATATCATAATTTCTATTATAATATGAACCTATTCATTGGTATAAACATTTTCTATGATCGACTAGAAGAAGATATTCCACATCTTATGAGTCCTGATGATAATATATAGTAATCCGCAGTCCCCATAGATTTTGAGATAAAATTATAAATATTTAACTTAAATGATGGTATCTCTCTATGCCTAAATGGATTACTAGTTATTATTAACCTTAATTTTGGGACAGAATTCAACATGATTTGTAATGTTATATCTTTCATTTAATTAAATGTGGCCCTCTCTCCCATGGAATAAATTCCAAACTTCATTATCTTATCCTAAAGGAGTAAAATTCCAATTAAATACATCAATTTAGGAAAAAAAAAATTGGTCAATTATATTTAACAAATTATTTGTAAAATTATGCATAAAAACTATCTGGGATTTTCAAAAAATATATATCCTTGAACTAATTTACATTTGTTATTGGTAGGACCATTCAGGATTGCATTATGACTAATTCATAATGAATCAATATTCTATGAAAACCCACCTAGTGTGGTAATATTTCTCCTAAACATTACATCCAAAAGGCTTTTGTCATTATGGATAGTTTACCCATTTGAAAAGGTCTAGCAAAAAATTTCTTTGAAGGAACATTTATAAATTGGATCAAAATTCTGATGGGATAAGAACACAACTTAATTCAAATCAATGGCTCCCATGAGAGTTAGTTTAATTTCTCAGGAGGAGTAAGATTGGTTGTTTAACATCCCTTACAAGATAAACTTTATGATGGTGTTTGAAATAGTATATCACATGACCTCAAGTGCATCTCCCCTAATTCTAGAGGTTGTCCATTAGTAGTGAGGCCCTAGGGTGTGTCTATGAGGAGAATATTCCATCATATATCCAAGTATTCACAGTGATTAATAGTTTTTAGTAGATATTAGAATCATAAAAAGAAAAGATAGTTGTATAAAGAGAAATAAAAAATTTACATACATTGAATGACAAATAATAACAATTAAATAATAGTGGAAAACATATTTTTATACAATAGATGAATGCATGAAATTTTAATGATACATAACTAAAAGAAATACACAATACAATATAATTTACAATATAGTATAGTAATATAAATATTAAATACCCATGGGAAATCTCCATAAGCATCGTGAGCTCCAGCTCATTCCTGTTCTCCTAACTCCCAAGTACAATAAATACAAAAAAACACCTAGATCCTTCAAATATATGGTACACATAGATCCCAAGGGTACCCAAGTAGGGTCTGATATATAAATCTCAGTAGTATTAAACCCATGGTGTATAGCCTGATCTATACAGTGAAATATAAATTAATAATTGTTCCATGTAAAATTAATACATAGGGGTAAAAAATTAATAATAACCACTTAATTCTGGTTCTTAAACTGACACCCTTTTTATACCACCTTCTTAGGCCTTAGCTAGAATGTAGAAAGAAGGTACCTATATGATAATAATATGTGTACGAGTTCTAAAAGTAACAAGGAAACTCAAAACGGTTCACCCCAAATCTTGTTCTTATGATTGGGGTCTAATTCCGATGTTATCACAAAAGTATGCTAATAAGAAAGAGAGAAAGTCAAAATTTTGTGCTCTAATATAAATGGAAGAAACAAGTATTTTATGACCAATTGACCCTAAGAAATACATTAATGAAATTAAATTACATACAGATTTTGAGTTCAAGCATGTCCCTGAGGTATCTCTATGGTACATCCATTCAAAATATCCAATGCCATAGAGCATTTCCAAAAAATCATTTCGAAGGTCCAACTATTTCTTGTGGTATGAAACTATGAGTCTATCCATGGTATCTATGATTCAATCCATGGTATCGCACATAAGGTTGTGAGTATATCTTGAGTATTGGAATAGTCATAATTTCAATGGAACCATCCTCAGTTACCCCTTTCAGAATAGTAATCACATAATAGTATAATAAAAATCATAGAGGAAGCCCTTTATTGGAGATCCTAAAACATGTCGTCCCATAAAATTGTGGTATAACCACCAGAGCATGGGTGTCCTGCCCTGATTAATTAATATAGAACTCATGTTCTCACCTGACACATATCAATTGAATCATAGAGGCAAGGAACATATAAATTCACACAAGTCAATGAAAAATATAAGAAAAATGCTTGGCCTTACCACCCTTATAAGCCAATGTAAATGAGTCATTTCATTTAATATATAATTCATATGAAAGTGTCAATTATCCAATTCAAAATAAATAGTAAATTTAATTACAACAAAATAATTCAATTCATTTTTGAAAAGTCATGTCATCATGATAGTACCAATCCATTTGTTATAATTTACCTTATTATTTATCATTCAATTTTATTAAGAGGTGTGGTCGTACGACCCTATTCAAATCATTTAATCAATTGATCTAACAATTCAATATAAAAATTTAGAACCATTCTTAAATATCTTACCTCGTATGGTAACTCAATGTATTAAGAAAAAATCTATTTAAGTTGGGCACACCCCAAAGGGATGGCCAAGAGGCAGGCGAACACCTCAGAAGGGTTTATCCATAAGAAAAATACATAAAAGACAAGATAAAACAAACCAAAAATAAATTAATACAAGTAAAAAAATTAATTATGGCTAAAATTTTTATTTAGATCATGCCATTTAGTATGAGAAATCCAACTAAAGGTCATTCTCACTCAGTATTCCTAAGCATGGAAAATTGATTTTTCAGGTACAAGTTCAAAATGATTCATGTTCATTAACCTTAATGGATGCTACCAATAGTCCCAATTCACCCTAAACAATAAATTCAACTCAAATATCTCATTTAACTCATTGAGACATAGAAACTATGTTTCATGGTCTCAAGAACCTAAACAAGATATTAATCAATTATAACTCGAGCATAAACAAAATAGTACGGAAATAAGGTAGATATCCTAAAAGTCTATATTTATATTTTTAACTCAAAGGCAGTACACCTCAAAAAAAGGGATTTATTATAACACCATGACTTTGTTTATCGAACAATCATTTAATTAGATTAAATATTTATTCTAAATAAAATAACAAAAAAATTAATTAATTGAAAATAAAGAGAAAAAATAAGGAAATTAATTAACCAATGCACTTCCAAATATAAGGGGTTGTGGAAGGGGATCCTTCCTCAAAAGAAGAACTAAGTCGGTACTTTATTACTTAAGTAGTCTCCCACTCACACGCACGCACATATATATATATATATATCTATTTGTACCTAGGTATATGCATGTGCGTCCTTAAAGACATTAAAAACCCATAGTAACAATTATCAGGGACTCCAAATCATCGCAACAAGGTTAACACACTTAATGTAAAATACTAGGAACTCAAAATAAAAGTAAGGACCAAAAAAACCTCAACTTAATTACCATATACTCAAAAATTACAAAACCACCCAAATATAAATTGAATAATAAATAAGAAAAAGGAAAAAATACTCAAAGTAGCACTATAAAGGTCCAGTGAACTATAAATCAAAGACTAATACCTTAAAACAAATTAATATGATAAATTAGAAGGTGTTAAGCTATGAAACAAGAATAATACCATACCACATATGGTGGTGGTGGCCCAAAATCATTGGCATGTGTGCTGAACCGCTCTGAACTACTTCTCCTTCGGTGGTGGTTGTCGCAACATGAAAAAAAAAGACTAGATAGGGCGTTTGAATACCCTTGACAAGCCAACACTGGTTCCTTAAGACATATGGAGAAAATTCCATAAGAGAAAGAGGATAAAAGTGGGGGTTCATGCACTACATGGTTTCGGCTTGCGGTTGTGTCGTGCCACATATGGGATCAGCTATGGGTTCATTGTAGGGAGGATCATCTGAGGAGGTAGCCCACACACCATGGGAGAGTGTTCAGCCAAGGGGTTCATGCAAAATAAGTGGGTATGGGGAGGGGTTGTCGCAAGATCCAGGAGGAAGGGGGAGAAGGAAACGAGCATGGAGGGGGGGAAGGGAAACCCTCATGGGTTAGTAAAAACCCTAAAAATTATATTAATAAACACTATAATAATATTATTATTGTTATTGTTATCATTAAAATATTTCTTTATTATTTCATTTTATTTTCCATTTTTATCATTTCTCTTTTATTTTAATTTTTTTATTTCATCAGTATTTTAAAATTCAATTTAAATAAATAATCATCTTTAAGAAGAACATATTTCAGTTTTAACTCATGGAAATAAAAAGTTCTTACACTCATTTTTAAAAAATATCTTCCCAGCAAACATGAAAATTGACTTTCTTTTTCTTTTTCATTTGTTTGAAAACATGAGATGTTACAACCTTCCCATATTAGAACTTATCATCCCTTATAAGACTTCGAGAACAATGTATATGTCACATATCCAATAGTGGTAGGGAAGTCTCATGCAAACAATCATGTTGTGCCTCCCAATTCCCAACACACCATCAAGCATTGGTTGGGAAAAAATAAGAGAAGCCATTATGATCTGAGACAACACTAATTTTATAATCAAAACACTAATAGAAAAAATTGTTGAGCTTGTGTACCCATAAAAATGATCTCTTTGTCATCTCATTAAACATCTTTCAAAATTTACTACCCACTTTAGGATTTAAGAGTGAGATGTTCGTACGAATCCAGGATGTTCACAACAGAGCACTAACACATCCCAGAGAATAATCATCCTTATGGTCATGTGAGAAGAAACACCTGGTGTACAAGAGTTTTTCCAAGTAATTATTACATAATAATCCTTGGGTTAATTATGACTAACCATGATTTGATAAGAAACAAGTGTCCAGCGTGAAACTTGATAGATATTTCCCAAGAGATTTTAAAATTTAGCATGACATAAGATAGATGAACTCTTAGTGAATCAAGGAAAATGTCATGATTGGGGGCATGCTTATCACTAAACAAGATTACACTAGGAGTATTTTTAAATATTACCTAAAGGAAAATGACCGAACCACTAATGGTCGACACCATAGAAGAGACTCAGCTTCACCTATTGGTGTACCATCATTAACAAATCATTGAGCCTTTACCACCTCATTCATCCTATGATTGTTCAAGCTTAACCACCATAGTCCACCGATGAAAAACAACATTACTCAAAGATTTCATACATCACTAACCACACCACCATCATTTTTTCAATAAAGCACTGACATGGTTTAATGTTCACAAGACTCGTGACTTTTAAGCCAACCCAACCATTCTCTAAAATTTATTTTTGGTTTTGTTCCATCTACCTGAAACAGTACATATTTATCCAAAACAACATGACACTCCCCACCTTAGTACTTTTTTAATGATAAATAATAATAGATATACTAGCCGCTAAAAAACACCCTAGGTACGAACTTTCATTAATGAAAAAATTTAAACAATTGGCATGAAATACAAAATAAAATCGAATAGTGTGTCAAAACACTTGAGTCTCTGGAAGTCATCCCAAGAATTGGTACAAATTTAATACTTCTAACTTATAATTCACTCTACAATAAAGGTGACCCAAGATGTATTTAACAGCATAATGTATAAATATAACATTAAAATTGTCTAGTTAGTAACAACATTAAGCACTCAACAGGAACCGTGTACATGAATTCATACTACCCTGAGGTGATACAGAAGAAATCTGACTTTTAACATGGGTGATAACATATCGATACATCCATCACATTCAAGAAGAGAGGACTAAATGACCTACAAATTAGCTGAACATGCATTAGGTATGTCTAACATTCTGAAAATGATCATTACCTAATACTCAAGTTTGAAACAAAAGTCAACGACACCATTAATACCCATCCAAGCAAGGTGATCATTTAGATAGTAAAATTCCTACTATGTACAGAGGCATGTGAATAGTACAAAAAATTTAGAAAACTCATGGAATTAGAAAATATTTTATGTTATAAGGGTGTTACCTACCATGGGCTACCCCCTTACAAAGAACAAGTGTCAACCTAACTTAGTGTCACACTAAAAGAAATAACTATGCTCAAAAGTTGATCCTCTAAGACATTTTTAAAAGAATGTGCACCTATGGAAAATGGTCGTGCTTCCATTCCAAGGAAACTCAATGAATATTTTTATACTCTAACATGGGGGGTCTAAAAAAGAGGACACCGCTACATGTTACATTTATAATCCCTTTACATTTAAAATCATTAATAATACAGCATCCACATGATCAATGGGACAATCATATGGGTGACCATCTACCAATCCATAAAGTGCACATACACATTACTAGTGAAATTTGGCTCCCATTTAATTATAACCAATTAATTTTAGAAAAAAAACAATTCCATATTAAATAACCTTGCATGCCACTACATGAATCTAATAGAGAGAAACATGTTGTAATCACATAAGAATGACATTTTAATCATAAATACATGATAAAAAACATAAGCATGATACAAGGAAAACATGATATGAAACATGCCACGTGGAAATGGGAAACAATTCTAAATATCTTGCTGAAACATGGTATCTAAAAAGAAATAATAAATAAATAATAGTCAGTGCATGACATTCAAGGAACTAAATCATATAAACAAGAAAAATAAAATGAAACTATATGTTATGGACCTATTCATGGAATGTGAATTTCTATGTGCCAAGTATTATACATATTATGTTTCATCCATTCATTAAAAGTCCTAGAGTAAGATATCATAAACTCCATAAATCCATAAGTAGAAGAAATTACACCACTGAATCATAGTGAAATTATATTTACTGAAATATCAAAAATCATGAACATGAATTCCTAGATTTATCCACTTTATAATTTCCCATATGTGGGATGATCAGTATTAGTTAGGGAAATTAACAATGTGCCTATCATGACCCATCCCTCTAGGGCCCGTGCTGTGACTACCCCAAGCCCACCTTTCATATGTCAGGGGTTGACGACTAGCAACGAAGGTGTATTCCCTAAAACTGGGAAGGCTTTGCCTTTATAATCTGAACACACACAACCAAGCACACAGAAAGATACAAACTCAAGTAAACTGAATAGAAAACATAGTGAGTATAGTAAGTAAAAGGGGCCAGAATACAAGTCCAACAGAAAAGTAAAAGGAAAAATAGAAAGTACAAGACGGGTGATAGGTGAAAATCAGATCCTGGATCATCCACCATGAATCCTAACTGAAGGGTAGGTTCAGCTCACGAACAATTGTCTCTACGGTTCACCTCATCTAACGTCCACCTCCGAGCCACCTCTAGTCCTGGTACTCACATCCTCAGTCAGAGCTGTCCGTCGTTTGTACCAAACACAACAGGGTACGGGCATAGCCCATGTAGGGGTGAGTATAACGATACTCAGTAGGGACCCTGAGACCCTCAATGTCTCACAAAATCCATAGAGCATGAAATCAACTAAAAACCATAATTAGGTATATTCCCATACATATACCAAAGTTATCAAGTATACACATCTCAATCATGAGGAAAGCACCGAGTCCAACTCAAATCCCAAAGCTCAACTGTTCCTCAAAGGAAATAATACCACGAAGGAAAGTACCACATAGGTACACCACACAGAAGAATACCACTAAGGTATTACCACAAAAGAAAATACCACAAGGTACAGACTCATGTCACACTAGGTATTTCTTAGGTGCAGTAGTAGAGATGATTATATGTAACTACTGAATCATCTTACTCTATTAAGAGGCAGACCCATGAAGGATCCCTAAGTGTTGACCCGCATAGGATCGCTCGGTGTTGATCCACAGAATATCGCTTAGTGATGACCCACAAAGGATCTCTAGTTGATGAACCACATAGGATCTCTCAGTGCTGACTCACATAGGATCCCTTGGTGTTGACCCACATAGGATCGCTCAGTGCTGACCCACAAAGGATCTCTCTTCATTCATCACATCACAACTAGTTATTGGGTTCCCGCACTAGGCTTGCTCGTCTCTAAGAGGTTCTGCTCCTCAATCCACTGATCGATACTCAAACTTCTACAAAGTCCCATGAATAAGTATCCCAAAGGACCGCCACATCATAGGGGTATTAATTCCAGAGACGTTGTGTCATTCGGATGCCTGATCTGTTTGTTATTATCCATTTAATCCCGAGGGCCCGGTAGGATCCGTGCTCGATCCAACCCAACCGTACCCAATCTTTACCCAAAACACCAGTGGGGGTATACCAAAAGGACCATATCACTCAATAATTTATGACATTGTCGACAGTTTATCAAACGGACGCTATCATCCAATGTTATGGCCGATTTAGCGAAAAGCTCGTAGCTGGTCCGGGTCCGGTCCAACCCAACCGGACTGACCTGCTAGGTCCGTCCTAGCCCGAGATGGGTGGCACAGAGGCCACAAGGGTTACGGAGGACACAAGGGCACCATAGGCGGCACGAGGCCGTGGGGACCATGAGGCCACAGTGCAGAGGAGGTCGCAGAGGCACGGAGGGCAGCGAAGCGGCGAAGGCCACAAGGCTGTGGGGTCAGTGAGAGGCCGTTGTGCGGTGGAGGCTGCGATGGCATGGTGTATGTGGGGTGGCGAGGCCACGGGGCGGTGATGGCCATGGGGAGAAGGGGGCCGCGGGCGGTGGAGGTCGTGGGGCGTTGAGGCCGCAGTGCGGCTGAGGCCGCGGTGTCCGCCGAGCGGCGAGTCCACGGTGTGGCGGTGGCCGTGTCGGCACGTTGGTTGTGGGGCGGCAAGGTAGGGGTGGCTGCAGGTGGCACTGTTTCTCCCTCACCTTCATCATAGCCAGTGGTGGTGGAAGCCGCCATTCTTGTGCCCCACCGAGGATGGTTGTCGTCTTTCTCCATCACGAAGAACACAACAATAAACAAAAGATTTGCAGAGTGGTCGGGCAAAGTTTTTTTGGCCTGAACTGTCCACATTAGAGTGGCAGTAAGCGGCTATAATCTCTTCCTGATTTCTATGATTAATTATCAAGAATAGGTAAGGGGAATAAATTCAAACAACCACCCTACCTCGATGGTTTGGTTGGAGATTGTTTGTGGTTGAGACGGATTGGCATTTGGCGATCCCAAAACAAGTCTCCTCCAATGACGTCAATGAGGAGAAGAAAATGATGAAGTTGGTGACGACAGTGTTTCCTCGATCATCAGTTCGTTCATTATTAGAGATCCATCGATGGATTTTGGATAAAGATTTGTCAAATTATATGATTTCTTCGCTAGCGTTCTTCATTTTAGAATCTCTTCTACAAGTTCACTCATCTCCTTTTCCAACCCAAAAATCCTCTCTCAAAGGATGAGGAGCCAACGTAAAATATGATTTAACATTTTAATTGTTGGAACCATTAAGTTGGAATCCTTTAATTAGCATAATTAATCAAAGGATGTGGAATAATTAAAGTTTGGTAAGATCAAGAGACATCCCACATTTGAGTGGGAGGTTCAAGGGTCAGGTGGTCCCCACCTTTGAATTCATATTTGAGGAGTTTAGGCTTGGTTGGTACCCACCACCATAACCCATGTGGGATGCATTATTTAAGGTGGTCCCCACATTTAGAACATCCACATGGGAGGTTTCAACCAAAATAAAAATGTTAAAAATTTGTATTTTATTTTTTTCTTCCACGAAAAACACAATGTCTAACATTCACCCTAGTCCTACTACGGTTGAGGTGAAGGTCTCTTTAAGTGAATATCAGCACGGAGAGTACATTGGTGCCATCGGATTTTAATTCTGGGCACCGGTTCAAAAGATAAAAAAACCGCTCGCGCGTTTAATTGACGTGCCCAAAAGAATGTTTATAAATTCATTACGGGCACTCTGGACCTCGGAATCACGCACCGTCAATTTCTGCGAACTCGTAAAATTCCCTTATTACATTAAAAAAAATTACATAGAATTTTTGTGTCTTTACAGTGCCAACACATTCCTAGTCTCATGTCTACCAACCCAAAATGGTAATACAAAGGAAAATAGACCCAGGCTCTGATACAACTTTGTAACATCCTGGCCCTGCTCAACTCTAGGACCGTTGTCGGACTGGTAGGTCGCATGACCTCAAATGAATCTCCCCAAATAACAGAGGCTTCTGACTAGAAGAAAGGGTCTAAGGTTTCCCTGTGGGTAGACTATTACCTCATATATTAGAGTATACATAGTTATTAACAATATATAAAAATAGTGGAATCATGACAAGTATAAACCAAAGCAGAAAGAGAAATAAATAATTGACAAATAGAATATGATAAATAATAATTTTTTAATAAAAGTTTCCAATGCTAGTTTATAAAACCGGTGAATTCATGACATGGTAATGATACATAATTGGAATAAGTAAACATTATTTCATTCTTTACCATACTGTATAATAAAAAAAATAGTAATCCCCCAAAAGAAATCTCTTAGGATCATCTTGAGCTCCAGTTTAGGCCTTTTCTCCTAACTCTATGGTACAAGAAATATAAAAAACAATCTAGATCCTTCAAATATAAGGTTTACTTAGGTACCAAGTGTACCAAATAAGGCTTTGATATATAAATCTTAGTAGGATGGAACCCACAGTGTCTATCCCAATCCATAAAATGCAATATAAATTAATAAATGTTCCATGTAAAAGAAATGTAGGGGATAAAAATTAATAATATCTACATGGATCAGGTTACTAAATGGACACACTTCCCATACCACCTACTTTGGCCTAATCCATAAAATAGAAATGAGGTTCATGTTGAAGCATAATATGTGTACCAGTGAAAAACGTGACAAGGAAACTCAAAAAGGTTCACCCCCAAGCTAGTGCTTAGTCTTGGGTCTAATTCCCATGTAATCACATAAATATTATAATAATCAAGGGTGAAAGTCAAAATTATTTACTCTAATATAAATGGAAGAAAAAATTATAGCATAAAAATTTAATCCCAAACAATAATTCAATACAATACAAACAAATCTAGTCCCTGAGGTATCACTATGGTGCATCCATTCAAAATATACAAGTCCACCAAGATCGTGCAAGGAATGATTTTCGAATTTCCAAATATCACTCATGGTATGTAAACTATTAGTCTATTCCTGGTATCACACGTAAGGGACCAAGTATCTTCTGAGGCTCAGCGTAGCAATATTTCTAATGAAACTATCATTGGTTTCCCATTAAGTAACAGGTATCACACAATAGTATAATAAAAATTGTTGAGGAAGCCCTTTCCTAGAGAGCCTAAAACATCTCTTCCACGATGTGTCATGGAATAACCAAATGAGCATAGGAGTCCCTCCATGATTCCTTCATATAGAACTCATGTTCTCACATATCCCATATCAATTGAAACATAGAAGAAAGACACATATAAATTCACATAGGTCGTTATGGAACATAAGAAAAAGGTGTGGCCTTACCATTTTTATAACCCATTATAAATGAGTCATTTTCATTAATATATAATTCCTAAGGAAGTAACTATTATTCAATTCAAATACATGATCAATTTATTTATAACCAAATTATTCAACTCATTTATGAAAAAGCATGTCATTTTAATTTTCTGATCCATTTTTTTACAATTTACCTTAATTGTTCCCATTCAATTATATTAAGAGGAGTGGTCGCACCACCCAATTCAAATCATTTAATCAACTGGTTTAAAAAAGTCATGGTCCACAACAAGAACCATTTATAAGCATCTAGCATCAAATGGAAACTCCAGGCATTTGGTAAAAGTCCGTTTAGGTTGGTCACACCCTAAAGGGGTGTCCAAGAGGTAAGGAGAACACCCCCAAACATGTTTCACCAAAAGTTAAGTCCACGATGTACATTGGAGAAAAAACCACCCAATTTTAATACAAGTCAAAAAAATCATTATGGAAAAACCAATTATTCAATGCATACCATTTTTTATGAGCCATCAAACTAAAGGTGATTCACACTCAATTTTTCTAAACATAGAAAATTGGTTTTTAAGGTTCATGTCCAAAAGGATTCTTGTTTTCTACCATTAAGAGATGACACTAACATTCCTAATTCACTATAACCAATCCATTCACCTCAACAATTTCATTTAACTCATTGAGACATAGAAACTTCATTAGAATGACTCAAGAACCTAAATAAGACCTTCTTCAATTATAACAAAAGAACAAAGAAAACATTAAGGAAATAAGGTTCATAACATAAAAGTATATCTCTACATTTTTTGCATAAAGGCAGCTCACCTAAATAGAGTGATTTTATTATAAAACCATGACATTGTTTATGACCCCACTATTTAACAATATGATATTTTTATTCCAAATAAAATATAAATAACCTTAATTAAATGAAGTAAAATACTGAAAATAAGACACTAAATTAACTAATTCACATTTAAACTTAAGGGGATATAGAAGGGGATCCTACCTCAAAAGCAGAACTGAGCTAATACTTTCAAACTCAATCACTCACTCACTAAAATTCATTCACTTACTTATATATATATTACCATATTTCGATGAATGTGTTCCAATACACCATGAGGGAACATACACATGGAAGATATACATATCTATATATATTATTACTTGGTTATATGTCTGTGAAACCTTAAATAAATTCAAAAACCACTACAACAATTATTAGAAACTCAAAATCAGCCCGAAAAGGTTGACACACTTAATGTAAAATACCAAGAACAGAAAACTAAATTGTTAAGGACCAAGGCACCTGAAATTGATTACCAGGGACTAATAAATTAAAAAAACCCCAAATATAAATTGACATATAAATGAGATCAAAGGAAAACTACATAAAGAGGCATGATAATGGTCCAATGCACTATAAATCAAATACTCAAACCTTAAAATAAAAAAAATACACTAAATTGGAAGGTGTGAAGAAATGAAAAAAGAATAAAAACTCACCTCAAATAGGTGTGGTGTCCTAAAATTGATGGCATGTGGACTAAAAAACTTCGATCCTCTTCACCTTCAGAAATTGTTCCCACAACACAAATGAACAAGACCTAAGACGCCATTCACATAACCATGATGATCTGACCATGATTCCTCATGAGATCCAAATAAAATTCCCCAAGATAAAAAGTCAGGATGAGAGGTATTTCATAATGTAGGGTTTCATAAAGGGGTGTGTGTTGTGCCTCAGCAGAGTTCGTCTAGGGGGGCTGATGCCGGGAGGATCATCTAAGGTGGGAGATCATGCTCCATGGGATAATGTTTAGCTAAGGAGGTCATGAATACCAGGTGGGTAAGGGGATGGGGTTTTTCATGATCTATGAGGAAGGCTGGAAAAGGAAAAGGGCATGGAATGGGAAATGGGAACCACTCATGGGTTTGTAAAAACACTAAAAATTATAATAACAGTATTTATAATAATAATAATAACAGTATTGTTATTATTATAATAAGTAAAATATTTCATTATTATTTCTTTTTATTTTTATTTTTATCGTTTTTATTTTATTCAAATTTCATTTAATTCATTTTAATTTTAAATTTTAGTTTAATTAAATTAACATAATAAAAACACATTACACTTTCAACTTTTGGGAAAAATACATTTTGATGCTCGGTTTTAAAAACGTCCTTCCCCACAAATGAATAAATTTAATTTTTTTTGCTTTTTCATCGAGTTCAAAACATGGGATGGTACATGTTGATTCCCTATCATACGTTATATTTTCTATTGCATAAGACTACCTAAGAATGATGTTTCTTAATATTGTAGAATGTGGGAAGAAAAAATACATTAGAACTGTCATAGATATTCTTTCTCCCTCACGCCTATTTTGTGCATATGACATCATTCCCTTTATCCAGGGGGCAATCAAAATTTAAAAAAAATAAAAGATTATCTTTTTCAATAGGTTAGGGTCTTGGATTAAGAAAAAAATTGGGATAAAACCTTTGTATTTTTTTGTAAAGATAATTTCATCTAGAATAATTATAGATATAATTAATGAATTAGGTATCCAGAAAAGGAAATTAACTTTTAGTCGTATTTTAGTGTCCATGGTTAGGGTAATTTTAGAGAGTCATATATCACCAACATCATGAGTTATGTTCATATTATTTTTTATTCTTATAAGGGAGAATCCCCCAATATGGATGGTATAATTATCCTTGTTAATCAAGTCATTATCTCAATGATTTTTACTACATCATGGTCTATATATGGCATGTAGTGCTACTAAAAAATGAACATATACATCAAAAACATTCTCTGAAGTGGAAGAACTCTTGAATGAATGGAAAACAATTTCATAAGAAAGATTGTTGCAAACAATTTCTCTTAGGGTCATGGGATTATCAATCTTTGTAATTTCAACCTCTCCAAGTAAGCATATTTCACCTGGAGACAATTGAATAATATTTTTGGAATATATATCTTAGGAGATCCTGATTTCTAAACAATATTAGAACTGGAAAACAGAATTACCTGGACTCATGGATCTGGTTGTCCATCAAATAATCCTTTTATAAAATCATATCATAGGTTCCCATGATTTTCAAAAAACTCTCCTCTTAATTTCTAGTTTGAAAACTGGATAGGTTCTCCCCTGGTGAAACATCTCAAGTATGATGATTCAATGGTGCACCACAATTCCATGATTAAAAAAATTGGAAGAATACTCAAATGATATTCCTATGGTGGTGAATGATGTGTTATTTCACTGTGATTTAATTGACCAATAATACCTCTTTGTCTAGGAACCATCTTTCAATACAATTCTCACACAAAAACAATATGTTCGAAATAGTATTAAAGTGACTAATCATTATTAGATTAGATAATTGAACATGGAATGGATTACTACTTACATAATTACATGTTTATATGGACATTATCATTCAAATAATTTGGTTGACTCATTTCTCCATGTATTAAACATCTCTTTATGTTATAGGTAAAGTATATGTGACCATCATAAATAGATAATCAAATTGGATAGTTCAAATGAAATTTAGATCGGGTCTCTAGATTCAACCCAAAACTATTGGTTTTTAAGGATGTCTTCATAGCTCATAATGGTAATATAATGGGATTGTTTTATGATCTATACATTATTTCTTCAGACTTGTAGGTAGAGAGATTTAGCTAGATTAATGTAGTTATCATGGAAAATATAAAAGTATGGAACAAACCTTGGCTTGACTGTGACTCCACCAAAATTTTACATATAGTGGGGACATTCCAAATGAATCTCTCATAGCATATTATAGTCACATGGATTAAATGAAAATATCTTATCACAAGCATGAATTATTTCATCACACATACATATTGGAAATCTAAATTCATTTTTTATGGAATTACAGATAAAGGGATAAATTATAATGATCTCACATTGGATAATGACTTACAGAATGAGATAACACCTTTTTTAAATGGGATAATTATAAATTTCTATATTTTGGACATGTGTAACATTGTTTTTATCTTATTTAAAGGACTTTTCCTCTTATAAAATTCCACTATAATAAATCAAAAATAAAATTTCGGTGGATATATTTACTAAAAGGGACTCATTAATAATTTTACCCAAAAATTCATTTTTTTCAAGTACGAATTACTATATTACTATTTGAATAATGAGAAATTTGGTTGAACCGTGGGACCATTGGTGAGATACCACAATACAATCATTTGTAGTAGTCCCATTTCTGGATAGTTACTCACTAACTTCTAATTTTTTATGGGGTACTTCTAAATTTTTTTATCGATGTGTATATCCCATGATACTTTATTTATTAAAATTACTTTATATTCCTTCTCATTGCATAATTTTATTTAACCCCCACACTATTAAAATGAAAATATTAACTCACTAAAATATATTCCATAATAATCCCATAGTAATTAATCAATTACTTGGTTCAAATATTTATTAATATTAATAAATTTGAAATAAATTTTATCATATAGAGCTTATATATTGGTGAAATATTGGGGGGTTGAATAGATATAAGAATTAAAATTTTCATTGGTGTATAAATATGTAATTTAAATTGTTATAAAATATTATTAGTGTTTGAATACACATTTTGTAGTTATTATAGAGGCTTATAATTATTGTTATATAATGAGTTTGGTGGTTTACTTATTACATTAATTTGGACATTAAATTATTTATATTGTATTATCAAAGAAAATTGAAAACAATATACTTATAATTTAAGTAATAGGGTAAAAATATTATAGGATGAAATAAGATTTATGACTTTAAATAAGGTACATACACCACTAAAGTATAGATAAATAAACCCAATATTTTATTATACATCAAAAACTATGTTGTTTTATATTATTATGTAATAAAGTAGCATATAATGAAATTTTTAATTGATGAAAACTCCATGCCAAATCTATATCAAAACATTAATTAATAAGAGAATGTGTAAGGATGGAATAATTCATTTTTTTTATAATTTTTAATGGAATGATCATGTCAAAGGGAAATAGGACAGATATAATATCATATGATGTATGAGTGGAAGTAAAAATTTATGAAAGGAGGAGCCCATTATTTATTTAATGGATTAAAATCATGTCATGCTTAGAATTTTAATAACCCTGTTTTGGTTTGTGAATATTGTTTTTATGTTTTCAATTTTTTAAATTATAATGGAAAATAAAATATTTTAACAAATCCCATGGTTATATTATGTAGTTCATGTATTAGAAAAAAAATGCCATGTTATATAAATCTCATAAAAAATATCCCTACATGGTTAATGTGCATGGTTTATAGGTGATGAAAAATAACCATATAGTTATTTAAAACATGTTTTAAAATCACTCTAAATGAATTTTTCCTTCCTAGAACCCTTATTTTCACTACCTTATATGAATTCAAAACATTGAGTCTCTCTTTTGGTGGTTTTTGTCAACTTCCACCAAGTGAGACAACCTTTTTACTCAAATAAAGGAATTTAATCATTGCAAAAAAAGGTAATATTATAATAAGACATTGATTTCAATTTTTCATCCTTTCACACTTCCTTTCAAAAAACATTCATAGGGGTTTGGGAATAGTATAGGTTGGGATTCATCGAAATAATTTGGGAGTATAGATATTATGTAAATTGTGTGATTTTAAAAATGGAAAATGATGTTCAATATAATGTATGACACACAAAACCAAGTCGAGAAGATAATATAACACTCAATACTTCATGATATATTTATTTTTAAATAATTTCATCCTCTTTGATTTCTTATAATGCAAGAAACAAATACTTTGGACAAAAAATGCTACTATATTAAACTATTATTATATAAAAAATACAATTATAACCTAGACATTAAGTTTATAGGTATGAATTGAAGTAAATAAATTATAAAAATTATATGGTTTATAAATGTATAAAATAAATTAAATTGTTATGAATTTTTTTGAAATAAAATAAAAAATCATTTGAAAGAAAAAAAATATTTTTTGAGAATATATATTTTTTCTAAAAGGAAGTTTTGTCGTTCATGATGCACATAATTTAAAATTAATTTTTTACAAATTTAGAAACATTATTAAAAAACTAAAATTTTTAAATCTATATTAAAAAAATTATCATTGTGTAAATTTTTGATAATTTTTTAATAATAATAATTTTTTGATGAGTAGTGAAAAGTATTTATTTTTATTAAAAAATGTATTTTGCTTAAAAAATTTACATTTTTAAATAATATTTTAAATTTGTTATAAATTATAATTATTTCAATTATGTTACAATTTTACTAACTTATTTAATTTTAGTCAATTTCATTTTGAATTTTGATATTAAAACATTCTATACATTTTAAAATTTTCTCTTTGGAAAACCCTTTTACATCTCATGTACGAGATTAATATTAAATTAAATTCTATCACTTGTGTGATTTAAATATGATAAAATTGATTTTTTATTTAGAATAAAAATAATATATATTATATAATAATATCAACTTAATTTCACATCATAAATATTAATAAATACAATAAAAATAACTACCATAATTAAGGTTAAATTTTTTTTTTCATGTTACATGTCAATACGTTAAAATTTATTTCCAACACACATAAGACATTTTTTATAAATATGAATTAATTTTTAAAAACATTGGGTCCAAATTATATAATATGTATTATTTTATTTTAGTCCTAAAAGATATATTACCTAGGTTAGAAGGACTAGTTTCCATAGTGAAAACTAAAATGGTAAAAGTAAGGAAACAAAAATTTGAAGGTACAACATGTTTAAAAAATGTTTATTTTTTGTAGTGGAGGTTTTTATTAAACATTTCATCCATAATACCATTTAATTATCAATTTTGAATCCATTTTGGGTTAGAGTGACTTCCCATTTTTTGGTATCTATAAAAATACAACTCATCTTGAATTATTAAATAGAACTCAATCCCCTAACTTACTCACACAAAAGAACAAATTTGGATTCACCAAACAAGGAAAAAATATCTCCCAAATTCCATATAAAAATTTAATATTTTTTGGTATTCCTAAATTACTTTCCCTGTCTCCATTCAGTGGAGATCCAAAGGAGGTTTCTTTAAAAGAATGTAATCATATTAACAAAGCCTATTCTTTATCATTGTTATTTTACAACCATGAATTATTAATTAAAAATTAAAATATAATAACACCAAAATATCCAATATAGTTTTGTTTTGTTATATTGATTTTATAAAATATATACATCTCTTCTTTCATCAAATGTGAAAGGAAATCATCGATCGTGTGTAGGGTGGATTGTTGCCTCATGAACTGATATTACTCATTTTCCATAATCACCTATCAGAGTTGGATATAATGATTGAGTTAATTTATTTATTTAATATTTATTTTCTAATGATAGTTATTTAATTTTAATACCACATATACCTTCTTAATTTTTCTTCCGTTTAAAATATGATAACTTCACTCGTGTGTATGACACACTACCAGCTCGAGAAGTAATGTGATTAATTTTTTGCATGTTCCTTAAATGGATGGTAATAAGAATACATTTAATAAATATATGTGAAATATATTCCATTATATGAATTATGTAAAATCAATATTTTATAAATTTACTTACCCTTTCACCTTTTAAGGGAATGATATCGCCACTCATGTGTACATATGACCTACAATCTCTATGAATCCATCTGATTCATTTTATTTGTCTGATTTTCAATAATTATTATAAGGATATATCTAATGAAAAAATTATTTATAAACTTAATATAATTCTAGTGACTATGGAACTATATCTTATATAAAACATTTGAAACATTCATGAAAAAACACACATGAGAAAACAAGACAATTTTCATCCAAAATAATGAAATAATAAAACATTATTAAAAAATGGGTAATAAAATGTTATAATAGAAAACTATATGGTATTATATATATTATTATGGATCTGTAATAGATTTATAAGAAAAATATATTTATTATTCTGTTTTTTTTTTTGGAAAGATACGAATGAATTCCAACCTGTGATAAGGGTTTCTCAACTCACTTTAACTTCTGTGAGACATGTGCCATATTCACCACTTATTAATTTTTGTGGTGTATATAAACTACCAAATATCATAATTTAGTGATTTTTTATTTTCATGAATGATTTTTTAGAATGATAATATATCATTGACTGAGATTTCGGAAAAATGTCCGTAAATGAGGTGTCACCATTTTCTGAGGTTTAAAAACATTGCTAAATAATGACGTATATTAACATTGGAAATTAGAGATGCCTCATTTCCAGATGTTTTTCAGAAACATAAAAAAATGAGTTCTAAAATGTCCACGTTTTCTAAAAATATTTCAATTTTCCAACATTTTATTTATTAATTTTTTAAAAAAATGTGTTTTTACACCCTCGTTTTTTTAGAATAAAATACCACGCCTAACTCCATAATCCATGTAGCCTCTCATTTCCTCCATACATAATCATGGATTCCCTCCCCTTACCATCCTAGACATGTAATAAATAAACCCCTTTCATGGTCTCTCCTCCCTCTCATTCCCTGCGCGTGCAAGAGATTTAACCTTTTTAAGATTCAAGCCCCCTACCATTCCATGCCTCCGTGATCCAGCCTCCCCCTCACGCATGGTAAAACCATATCATTCGTTACCTATATATGCATTGATACCCACCAATTCCTTAACACCATGTAGAAAATAGGTAGGCAATAGTATTAGAATCCCAAACCTAAACACCCTGAACTGACGACTGAACCAACTCATCTAAGGTGGGTTTCTTTATTAAATTATATTATGATTTATTATACTAATATATATATATATATATATATATATATTAATATATATATATATATGTTTATATGTGTGTGTTTGTATAAATATATATGGGTATGTATATATATATATATTTAATTATAAATAAAAAGTTTCATTTTTCAATTTGAACCCAAGTCAAGCGACCTCACACCCTACGACCAGACCTACCCATTCAGTGATGTTTTGATTATATAATTCTATTATACAAGAATTATATATATTCTAATAGATTTAAATATTAAAAAATTAATAATATATATATAATTATATATTAATATACATATATATATATGTGTGTGTGCTTATATTATATATATATATGCTTATATGCTTATATATATATATATATATATATATTTGTTTGTGTGTGTGTGTGTTTGTAGATATGTTTCTATGTTTATATGTTTATATATAAATATAAGTTTGTGTGTGTGTGGAAGTTTACATAGACAAAGATATATATATATATTTTTGTGTATATATGGATATATATACATGTATACATATATATAATTTTAATTTTATGTTGTTATTTTTATATATGATTAGATTAATATAATTATAATTATATATTTAATTAGAAAAATTTTAAATCAATGGTAAAATTATGAAGCCGATTAATAGCTTCATGTGCATTAAGTCTTGCATCCTAGTTATTGAAATCATATATCCATATTTGAAAGGCCTTTTCTAAGATAGCTACTCTATTTGATAGAAAAACACCCTCATTACTCTCATCTTGAAACTTTTCCCTTGAAGTCTAAATTTATTTTGAGGTTATCCTTTTGTGGTACCAGGTGTTTGAAATTCTTGAAGCTTTTCATTCAAATCCTCAATCAACATTAGATTGATTGAGTTGAGTTTTTTTACCCGGTGTACCAATTATTCCTTTTTTTATAGATGATTATTTAGGATATTATAAATGTAATAAGACAACTTCATGACTTTATTTCAAGCCTTACTATGCTCAGTAGAACATTCCTTGAAAATCATGAAATTAGCTTCAAGAATTAGAAACATGCCCATCAAAACCATGACAGAATCTATTTTGTCATTATGGGAACATGAAATAATTTCCAACCTGGATTCACCTTTTTGAATAAATGGTAACATATTATCCAATCTATTCAACTATTTTTCAATGTACTGAACCCCTTTCATAGTGACTGTCCATTCAGAATCTGTGTCCTTAGTAAATTTTGAAAGATCACCAAAATGAGTTTCAATGCTGATTATTGGAGATGGATGATTCCGATTATTATTGGATTCTTGATCTTTATATTTTTATTATTCTTATTTATCAGAAATATGAATGACTTTCTTGGAGGAAACCTTTTGAGATACTCTCTTGGAGGGATGAGTATTTGGACATGGATAACCAAAATATGGTACTTCTGATGACTCTACGGTATCAATTATATTGTTTGTATCTTCTTTTTTTCAACTTCTATTTCTTCATTTCCTTGTTATTCTTGATCATGTTCCTCTTGATCATCTTCTTATTTTTCTTTTTCCTCTTCGTCATGTTATTTTTCAAGAGATTATGTAGATAATTATTCAGAAACTTGTTTTCCCTTGCCTTTTTCCTGCTAGAACCTATTGAGTTTTACCAGATGGATCCATTATTTTAATTCCAGAATATTCTTGCTGATATATTCTTTGAAGAAAATCCATATCAATAGAATCAATCTTTATTTTCCTTAATCACTTCTTTCTCCCTTCTTCTGTCAAAGCCTCTTTATACCTTTCTTTTAAATCCAAATCTTTAGCCAAATTCAATCCAAACCAAGGATCCCCTTATTTCCTTTATTTTATTTTTTTCATCTATTTAGTAGCTACCCCATCAAATAAATATTTTTTTGTGAGTTTTGGATTTTTAACCTTAACTTCCTATCTTTTGTTCGAATATGACTTTGAGGGATTAGAAGGTTTCTCACTGCCTTCATCATTATCCTTTTCTTTCTCTGTATCTAGATCTTTCTCAAAGTTTTTCAATTCAGAATTGAAACCTAATTTGAGCCTCTTTATCATATCCTTACAAATTAAGGGCTCTTTGAAGAAAGTCATATTTGACATAGTTGCAATATTACACAAACCCAAACACTCTTTCAGAGTAGTTGGGGTTTGGCTTAGTGGTAAGAACCCTGAAATATTACATAAAAAATGGGGGTTCAAAACCCATTAGGCATAGCTATTGTAGCATTACTGTAGCGGTATTGTAGCAGTGGTGGTACTATAGATCGATAGCTACTATAGGGGTGGTAGGACACTGTAGTGGTGGCATGGCACTGTAACAACGGCGGGTACTGTGTAGTACTGTAGTAGATGGGTTACTATTAATAGCCAAAAATTTGGGCATATGGGCTATGTAATGGGCTACATTCCCACTGGGTCTTCAGGCTATGTAATGGGTCTCACTCTACCCAGTTAAAAAGAAGTCTTTTCTTTTCTTTAATAATAAAATGAGGCTTCGACCCCAACCTTTACTAAGAACTCTTTCAGAAACATACTGATAATCTAGGGAAGCCTAATTAGCAAAGATTTTATACCACCAGATTTGAGCTTCTTAATTTTTTGGAAAATAAACCCCATAAGGTTAAACTTTCTCATGTTAACCAAGTAGTCGAGCATATACACATCTGAAACATTCAAATTTTCTTTATCACCTTTTCTCGACACTAAAAACCCTTTCATCCAAAGGGGTATGAGACTATTATCTCCAGATAGATGACTCACTTTTCTTTTGTCCTCATTAAATTTAAAAAGGGTTTCCTTGGCTTTAGTCCTATCAAAGGTTCCATCATCTTCTGGTAACTTATGAGAAGTACATAAATCATCTCTCTCAAATTGGACATCCTGAAAGGTAGCTGCCTGTTTTGAAGAGGTTGTGTATGTCTTGTAATACATATTAAAATAAATATTATGATCCTTCTCATCTCCAATGATTCGTAAAATTATAACACCTCATAATGATATACATGATCCTGATCAGAACATGGTCTCTCCAAAAAAATTGATTCCCAGCCTAGAAATCATATAATTCTTTTCAAAGAAGAATCAAAAGACTCCTGAAAATATCATGAGACCAACCTTTCACCACGGAATGTCTTGGAATAGATATTCTTTGGAGGAATTTCTTTCAGAGGTGAAACAAAAGACTGAGACATGAAAGACTAACTAGAACCCTGAAAAACATTCTAATTATGAAGTCTGAGAAGTTATCTAATTAAGAAAAATGAGGTAGGAACCAATATAACCTTTCTGAATATTTATAGAGTAGCTTGTCTTGGAAGAAAATACAAATGAAATAAATGTGGGATATATTCTCTTAAAAATAATTTACTGTCAATATTAGATCTAAGAGATATAATGTTCATCACTGATTTCAAACTCTTGAGGTTTTCTTTAAAAGAAAATTGTATTCAGATTGAAACTTTCTTATAAGTAGAATAAAGAAATGAGAAAAAATCATTAAAAAACCCAAGAAAAAGTTTTATAAAATGTACATGTCGGAGTAATAAGATAGATATTAAGGTTTCAGTATATTTTTCTTAACAAAACAAACAAAAACCCATAATAAATCTAAATCTAGTAAAATCAAACAGCCAGGTACTGACTATTTGGAACTGATAGAATAATCCACAAAAATAGTCTTGTACCGATATAGATAAGTTAGTACTGATAAGGTAATCCAATACTGATTGTTTAATACTGATAAAGTAATACAATATCGATAGTTTATAATTGATTAGATAATTCAATACTGATTGTCTAAATCTAGTACTGAAAATTTTGAAAGTGAAACATGAAACTCATAAAACCAATAAAATTTATAAACCCATAAAAGAAAACTTAAAGAGCAAAAAAAATAACTATAAAACAAAAAATTTAGTTGATAAACTATACAACAAAAAATGAAACTGATAAACTATAAAAAGTGTGATGAAATGTATACTCCCCCTTTGAAAAAAGAGTATCTCAATATTAGGAGATGGATTAAACAAGAAATAGATGTGAATGATTACATTACAGTGGTCATTCTTATTTATTTTAATGTATTCAAATCTATCGAAGATAATAGTTTTGTAAAAATGTCACCAAGTTATTCTTGTGTTCCGATGACTTGTAAAACAATATCTCTTTCTTGTGGGTGATCCCTAAGAAAATGATGCCTAATATCTATGTATTTTTCACATGAGTGACGTGTAGAGTTTTTACTAAGAGAAATGGCACTAGTATTGTCTCATAGTATTTGAGTTTTTGATAAACTCATGTCATGGTCAGTGAGTGTGTGTTGTATCCACAACACCTGAGCACAAAAACTTCCAACTGCTACCTATTCAGCTTCAGTAGTGGAGAGTGTTATTGAGTATTTTTTCTGGCATGACCAAGATACCAAGGAATCTCCTAAAAATGACATGTTTCAGATGTACTCTTTCTATCCATTCTACATCCACCAAAGTCAACATCTGAACAACTTTTCAAAACAAAATCATTTCCATAATAATAGAATATTCCAAAATCCATAGTTCCTTTTAAGTTGCGAAAAATTCTTTTCACAGCATTTAAATGAGATTCTTTGAATTTAATTATTATCTTGCACATAAGCATACTGAAAACATTAAGTCTGGATGAATAACTGTAAGGTATAACAAAATTCATATCATACATCTAAAAGTTGTTTGATCCACTATTTTTCTTACTTCATCAAGATTAAATGTATTTGAGGTATCGATTGGAGTGCTAATACTTTTATTATTGTAATATCCAAACCTTTTGAGTAGGTATTTAATATACTTATGTTGTGATACATAAGTTCTTTTTGGTTTTTTAGATACTTGAAAACCTAAAAATAATGTTGACTCACCCATCATACTTATTTCAAACTCAGATATCATTATATTTACAAAAAATCAATTAAGGATTACAGAGTTTATCCATATATAATTTCATCAACATAAATTTCAATTATTAATACATTTTTTTCCAATTTTAAAATAGAGATGGGTCATCAGTACCTTTTTCATAATTGTTTTGTAAATGATATCATGTCAGTCTATCATACCATTCTATTGGGGCTTATTTAAGGCTACACAAAGCTTCGGTAAGATTGAAAACATGATCAGGATGTTATATATATACAAAACGAGGGGGCTTATGAACAAAAACTTCTTGAAAAAAACCATTGAGAAAATCCCATTTTACAACCATTTGAAGAATTTTGAAATTCAATTATACTACAAAGGATAGTATAATTCGGATAGATTCAAGTCTAGATACCGGAGAATAGTTTTCTTCACAATCTATTCCCGCATTTCGATTGTATACTTTAGCAAAAATCTTTCTTTATTTATTACTATGACTCCATTTTCATCACATTTATTTCTGAAAACCCGTTTCACACAAATTAAGGTTTTTTATTTAAGTCATTCGACCAAGGTCCATACTTGATTCCTCTCAAATTCATTTAGTTTATCTTGCATTTAATTAATCCAATATTCATCACCTAAGGATTTATTCAAATATTTAGGTTCTATTCGAGAAATAAAAGAGAGATGTTCTATTTCATTTCTCAAGGAATTTTTAGTCCTTATAGGTTGATTTAAATCTCCAACGGTATTATCACTAGAATGATTCTTAAGAAACAACTAATTTGAGTTTTTCTGAACATGTCCATCAATATAGGATAGAATTTATTCTAGCGTAAATGTTTTAAAAACATTTTCTTGAGAATTTCCCTTTTTAAATGTGTTTTCAGTCAAAGGTTGATAATCAGTTTTTGAAAATACATTAGTTGATGTATATAAGGATTGTTTTAAAACAAAGGGGTTAGTTTCATCAAATTTAACATGCACTATTTCTTTAATAGTATAATTTTTTTTATTGAAAACATTATAGGCCTTAGAGGTTGGGGAATAACCTAAAAATATTCCTTCATCGTATTTGGGCAAAAACTTATGTAAATTTTTTTTGTATTCAATTTGAATACTTTGCATCCAAACACTCTAATGTACGAGCCATTAGTTTTTCGGTTATTCCACAATTAATATGGTTTTTTTAAGTCAATTTATTTTTAAAACATGATTTATTGTATAACATGCAGTACTTACAGCTTCATCCCAGAAATTCTTAGAAATTGAGTATTCACTCAACATGGTTCTTGTCATTTCTTGAAAAATATGATTCCATCTCTCAACAACACAATTTTTTTGAGGGGTTCTTTGAGTTGAAAAGTTGTGGGTAATACCTTTTTTACTAAAAAATCATTCAAAATCCGAATTTTTAAATTCTTCACCATGATCACTACATATAGTTATCAATGTTATGTTTTTCTCAATTTTAACTTGGGCTCTTAAAGTTTTGAAATAGAAAAAGGCTCCAGATTTTGTGGCTAGAAAATAGGCCCATGTAAATCTAGTATAGTCATCAAATAAAACAAAAACATAGGATTTTCCTCTCATGATTCTAGTTTGTGTTGAACTAAAAATATCTATGTTCACTAATTTTATTTCAATAGAATATAAAACATCATTGATTGATTTAAATCTTGTTTTATGTTTCATTTCATATGGGCATGGGTCACAAACCTTTCAAGAATCAATCATAAGATTATTTATATCCTTAAAAACTCTTTTCATTGAGATTTTACATACATTCATTAGGTTGTAGTGTTATAACCTTCTATTCCATAACCAATATTTGTCTTCCACTTCACTTAAGAAAGGTGATTCTTTGCTCCTATGGTTTTATAAGTTGATTGTGTATACATTCTCATGCCTATAGGCAGAAAGAATGAATTCATCCTTGGAGTTGTGAACTAAACATTCATCTTTCCAAAAATTTACAAGGTAACATTCATCACATAATTGGCTTATGCTGATAAGGTTTTTCTTAAGACCATTGACAAACCAAACATTTGAAATTAAAACTTTTCCTAAAAGAACAATATTACATATACCAATAATATTTTATTGGGCATTAACTCTGAAGGTTACTCTTCCGCATTTCATTTCAATAATATTTTCAAAGAAATATTTGTTACTATTCATGTGTCGAGAAAAAAAATATCCATTTACCAAATGTTCTTGTTGTGGGTATACTTCTTATTTTCTTGAAAAAGAAACAATTAGTTTTTCAGAACCCAACCTTGTTTGGATCGGAAAATGTTAGGTAAAATAATTTTTGCAGTCAACATTTTTTTTAAAATATGATTTTTGGAATCCAAAAGTTTGAGTTTTATTAAGATAAAAACATCTTTCCAATGTCCAACACATTGATATTTATTATAAAATATATCATGTTTAAGAAAAAAATAGTCATTACTAAAAATGGGTTTTGAGTAAGTGTATCCAAATCCATAGTTATTCCTTATCGGAATAATTTCAGAATACATCTTATCAAAGTTTTCCTCACTTTAGGTAAAGTTTGATAAATGTTTCTTAAGAGTATATATTTCAGATTTTAGTATAATGATTAAATTTTCATTCTCACGAGAAATTGTTTTAGAAATATTTTTGGTTTAAAAAACATTTTTCTATAAAAAAAGTTGTTCAAAGTATTTATAAATTTTATCCTTCTCAGAACATACATCAATAAGATACATTTGATTATCTTTACAATCAATAGCTTTATAGTCATTATTTTTTGACAGATCTGATACTTCTTTTGTAAGAATATATATTCTATAATTTTCATTGTCAATATTTTTATTGAGTTTTGAATTTTCATTCTCAAGTAATTTGGAAAATATGAGAACTTCTTCAAAGGTAGGTAAATTTTCCTCTATTGAGGACTATTATTCATAAATGGAGTAATAATGTTTCTCATCGGGTTAATTTTCATTTAAAGATACATTTTTAAGGGATTCATAATATTTTACCTTAGCCAGGTATTAATAATTTTCATTTGGTAGTCTCGTTATGAGTCCTATGTTTCTCTTACCAGAAGATTTATGATCTTAGTATTCGTCTAATGAATCACCACCACTAGAAATCCAAGTATCATTTTCCTTCATTACTTTTTTGTCTTTTCCTTGAAATAATTTTTCTTGTTTTTTTTTGAATGTTTATCCTTTATATATTTTCTTTTTAGTAAAGTACAATCTAGTCTAATATGACCAACTCTTTTTCATTCATTACAAGTGACCTTATAATATTTCATTTCTTTTTTATGTTTATTTATGAATCTATATTGAATGAATTTCTTTCCAATAATCTTGTTCATCCATCGATCAAGATTGTCTAACTCATTATCTGATTGATCACTACCACTTGATTCTGATATAACAATCGCTTTCTTATCATTGGATCTTATTATCATTTCTGGTGTCTTTGCTTTAGTAGTAGTAGAATATATAGTCCCATTCCCATTATTTAACTTATTTAAATCATCATATCTTTTAACTCTAGTCTCATGCTAATGTAGAGTTCCATATAACTCATCTAGAGTGATTTGAGTAACTTTCCTGTTTTCATCAATAGTTGTTCTTTTTTATTCACACTAATTAGGCATAATATAAATAATCTTCTCTATAAGTGATTTATCATCAAGACCATTCTATCCCATATTTTTTAGACTATTGATGATTATCATAAATCATTGTTTTACCTTTCATATTGGTTCTCTATAAGGAAGAAAGACATCCAGGATATTCTACTCAAAACATTTCTCTTCCTCTTTCTATGAAATTGGATGTACAAAAATGTGTGTCTTCCAATTTCTTTTAGATACAATTGGCTACTTCACAAGATGATATCTGACTGTATATATTTCTGGTCATGGAACACAACAATGTATTTTGTACCTGGTAATTCAGTTGATATTTTTGTTTCTCGTGATTGGTGAAGGTACTGAGTTCCTTATTTGGGATTTTATAGCCTCTAGTAATCATGATAATGTTGTCCATTCTAGTATTAATAAAAAAATGTCTTCATTTGATCTCCCCAGTACTCATAATCATTCCCATCAGGTATAGGTGGTCTAGTTTGATTTAGATTTTCAATTTATCCAATACTCATTCCTACCATCTTAAAAAACAATAGTTTTTTACTCCGCATGTTAGTGTAGTATGTAGTTATAAAAAAAGATTTGTAAAATAAATACAATTTAATTGCTAAAAAAAATAATGTAATACAAATTAATGGAAACCTTCTATGACACCAATTTTTATATTGTAATATAGATTTATATGTATATTATATGGCACAATACAAGAAGGAGGTGAATTGTATGTTTAAAAAAAATTTTGTTTAAAACACTTAATAAATAACTTAGTTTAAGATATATTAAACTAATACAATTAAAAATTAATACAATTGACCATATTTGTCATGGATCTGATGAAAATTATAAGAATTAACATTACATATAATGTAAAACAATATTATTTGAAATAAATACTATGATCAGAGTAATACAAATGTCAATAATTCTACCATATAGTGTATAGAATATTTTAATGCAATATGAATCGTAATTGAAACAATTACAATTTAATTGAATATTAAAAGAAATAGTAAATAATACAATTCCCTTTCTAATACAAATAGTAGCGGTAATGTAAAATATTATAATTCTTTTATCCCAAATAAAAGGGTATCCTTTCACCTAGGATCAAAGGTCTATCTTACTAGCACCTTCGTAATCCATCGATACAATGATTGGTATGACCTTCTTCCTATCCTCGGAAGTCCTTGATTAAGAAGGTAATCAGAACCTCTATCATGCATGAAATTGAAGTCCCTTGATACGATGATCGATAACACATCTTCCTATCCCCATAAGTCCTCAATCGTTATCACAATGATCGGTCTCACAAAGCAGAAACAAAGCCCTTATAAAAATATAGGAACAAGAAATAATATGTCCACTTCTTGTATCTTTAAGGGTTATTATAAGAACCCAGCCTTAAACATTACAAAATCTTGAATTATTCAAGAATTCACATTGAGGATCTTTACAGGTGTAGAGTTTTCTATAATTAGGCCATAACTATTACATAACAACTTTGATATTACATGTTGACACTACTACCCAGTATCCATTTTTTCATAATATAAAAACTCTTGAAAAAAGAGACATGTCTAGTTCCATGATTTAGACAGCATGACTTTTCCATGATCGCATCCTTGACCTTATTCATCTTTAAGTATTGTGGAAAACATTCCAAAAACATGGGATGAGAATAAAAATATCATTAATGGTTATTAAATAAGGAAGGAAAACATTATCCCATCATTAAATACAAATCAATGAAACCAAAATTTTCAATCATTACATACCTTACGAAATCATAAGATTTATGAATAACACACACAAATCCTAAATCATAAAGGTAACTTAAGGCATTAATAACATACTTACATTGTAGCTATCACAGCTACATAGGGAGTCAAATTTGGAATATCCACCACAGTATATACCCTAAATCTCTTAGGATAAACATTAATGTTTACCTTCGTCACATTACCCAATGCGTTGGAGATATATCTCAGGCTCACCTACCCAAGGTTTATCACGGAACCACCCGTATACGTAGGAAATGCCCAATAACCATAACATAATCATAACACATAACTCAATAATAAAGTAAAGATAACATTTACACATTCTATTATATCAAATTAAGATATTGAAATAAATAATTCTTTATCAACCCATTTTCAAAACCATTTAAAACATTTAATAAATAGTTTTTTTAATAAAAATGTCTCATACCACTTTGAAACTTTTAAATAAATTATCATTTTAAAACATTAATGTCCATATAAATAAATCCTTAAAACCATTTTTAAAACATGGACACTAATGATAAATATTTAGGAGAATAAATCTTTAAAACATTTAAAATGATATTTTAGTTAAAAAGTTTTTAACAAAATGAGATACTCTTGAATACAAATAATTGTGGAATAAAAATGAATTGTAACTTTATAATATCATGAGAATAAAGGGATTCATGATATAATATTTCAAAAGATATTATATACACCATATAAGAGTTAATTAGTGCATAACGACAACTAAGTCTCAATGGAATGTGAATTGATACAAATTTCTCTTATAAAAACTACATCCTTAGATCAATGATAAATCAATTACATAATAATGTGTGAAAAATATAAATAAACTCAATATAAGTGGATATTAAGTGTGAAACAATCATAGTTTATTCACACATATTCATAGAATTACATAATCAAGAAGTATATGTTTAACCCAAATTATTGAAATCGGGTTAAGAACTTCTCTTACAGAAATTCAACAGCCTAACGGCGTTACTTTAAAACTGAGAAACAGAGTTGATGAGAGAGGAAAATTTATCTCATCATTTGGACACTAAATTAACATCAATAATGATATATAAGAACATATCCCTACATAATAATATGTAAATTAAAATACATTACAAAAAGAAGTCTTTTCAAAAGAGGAGTGTGAAAAGTTCCCTTACCAATTTGGTAACTTACAAAACATACACCACATGAAAGATGGATCATATGATGAAGATTTAAATACCCATAAATGAAATTATATTACAAAATGATTACAATCATGGTCAGTCCATACACCACACAAAGGAAATAGTGACAAATATAGCATGAATCTCACGGGAATAAGAAATGAGATGAAAAACCCTTACCACGTTGTATTCAATCGAGTCGTATTAAAAAAGTTAATAACTACCAAATTAATCATAAAATACCATGAATATAAATATAATAGTGATAATATATATATATATATCAAATGGAAGTACAAAATACACCACATGGAATAAATAAGTGGTGAACAATGGAAATATCACGGAATTAAAAGTGAGATAAGAAATCTCTTACCTTGTGTCCGACTTGACTCGTTTGTTTCTTATTCTTCCTGAATAATAAATTAAAGTTAATTAATACTTTCATAAGAAACTTTTTCAAGTTTATTATTCCTTTTATATCACTTATTACCATGTTATAAACATTATGTAATCATTTAAGTTTATAACATTCGTTTTGTTGATATTTGGTACTTGAGTCAAAAATGGAATTTTTATATTTACAAGTTGTTCACATAGTCAAAAGATAATTATATACAGAATTATATTCATAAATAGATATCATATATATCATATATATCCATTATATACATTTCTTCATAATAGTACATAACATTTGGAGGTAGGAAATGAAATGCACCGTTCATTTTGAGGGTAAGTCGTACGTACGCAATAACGCTACTTTAATTTCTATTTTGTATTTTAATTCAATGAAAAATTAATGATACATAGATATATTATAATTACATTATAATATAATATATAATTTCAATAAATCCATCCTTTATATGTTCCACGTATGGTATGAACGAGTCATATCACTTTGAGGGGGTGGTAGTTTGCACTTCCTCAAATGAAATTATCATGTTTACCCATTATGGAAACAATATAGGTAGGATATTAATGTAAAATAAATAAGAATAAAGAAATCATAAAAAATATATATATATATCATATATAAATACAGTTCCATCTTAATGGCCACCATGAGAGGTGGTAGGAGATAATCGAAAAATCATCGTTTCGCGAGGCATTAGTTTTCCATCCACAGAAACAGTGTGTTCTTCACCCATTAGATAGAGGCGTGTGTAAGGTTAGTTCAAATAATTCTCATAATAACACCATAGTATATTTAGGATACTGTTTGTTTTTTTTAAGAATAAAAATATTTTAGGGGCTGGAGAAGTAAAATAAAAGAAAAGAAGTTAAGAGGAATCGTTACCTTTAATTTGGGTAACTCCCTTTGGTTTAAACCAAAAGGACTTCTTGAAGTTCCTTCTGCCTAGGGTAAGACTTATAAGAGTAGGAGAGGGATCATTAGATATTATTTGGTCAGGTTTTGTACGAGCCAGGTGGATTTAGAGGTGTGAGGAATGGGTTATAAGTAAGGGATCTTATAAGGGGGAAAACGGGCTCTTTAGGAAAGTGTGAAAATATTATTTTATTATATAATGATATTCGGTTTATAAAGATCCAAAACCAATTAAGGTCGAATATAAGTGACTCATGGTAGAACTAAAATCATAAAATAAGAATTGGATAGGTTTTTTATGTTATTTTAATATTTATAATCTTATTTATTTAAATCATTTATTAATGAGGTAAATGTTGCATTATTTTTTTGTCATATATAATTTTATTTATTTGATGTCTAAAAATTATAAAAAAACCATGATGTTGGAAATATTTTTATATTTACAATGAATATTTATAGTAAAAAATATAACTTTTATATCCCCATGTAAAAATTAATTTATTAAAACATATTTTTTTGTGTCATTTTTGCATTTACTTTAAGTTAATTAAAATAAAGTGTCATTATCACTCCCAAGTAGCTCCATGGGGTCCCAAAATATAATAAAATATGGCCATGTTCTTAAATGACTCAAAAAATAAGGTTAATACAAGTGTTAAGGTAATTTTGTATTATTATGATATTCTTTTGACCTTGAATTAATGTATTTACCTTTAACCGCGGTAAATAAAAGTCAAATGTTACTATTCAAAAAAATTAATTTCATCTTATTGAGCCACATTTTACTTACTAATAACAACCATGTATGTTTTATTTTCTAAAATAAATCCACATAAGTGGTAAAATTTCATTTAAAAGAAAAAGTTATTTTTTAAACTACTACTAAGTGGATTCACTATTCATCAAAAATTGATGTTTTTGAGAAAAATACCAAAAATTCAGCCTAAGATATATTTGATATTCCAAATTCAAAAATGATGACTTTTTTAAAAAATTCAAAACATATAATTTTCATTAATTAATATAAATTTAATTCTCATTGTCGAAACAAATAGCGTGTTTTTAAGAAATAATAATTATCAAATGATCGACACTTGTTTATGTCTAATTTCAATGTAAAATTAATTCAAATTACCAAAATTGGATTAATTGGTAAAAATATAATATAATTACACTTTAAAACCAATTAAAAAGAAAATATAACCATAAAAATAAATTATATTAAAAGGCACTTTTGAATAAAAATACAGTATTTTTCACTATTCATTAAAAATGAACTTTACCAGAAAAATACCAAAAATTTACCAAAAGTACATTTTGATGTCCCTAATCTAAAGAATAATTTTATTTTGTCAAATGGAACATATAAAAGTGATAAAAACTATATTTAAATAGGTTTCTCCATTAAAAGGCGGTAAATCAACCTTTTAAAGTAAATTATGTTTAAAATTAGATTCATTCACATTTTAAGCCTAAAACTTTTATTGGATAAATGTAAAAACATTTAACAAACATATATAATCATTTTTTAGTTAGTTATGTTCATTCTCGCCATTAAAATGACTAGTTGTTAACTACCATTTAAAATAATAATATTATATTATTAGTGTGCAACATAAATTTCAAAGAAACTCATTGTTGCTTATCGGGTACGCCGTTGAACATAGAATCCCCTTTAAAGTCGACTTAAAATTTAGTTAACAAATATTAATAAATATGAAAAATTTTCATGTTCTTTATTTACCTGAGATCTTACATCCTTCTTCATTTTTGGGAATTGCATCCTCGCAATTTTAAAACTGGGCTTGGAAACTTCATTAAAATTCACACATCAGAAAAGATTCAATAAAACTATCACTTTAAAAGAAAGAAATAAAAGTAAAAATGTCACCCAAGATAACCCATATTAGGATTCCGTGTAAGAAAAACATGGATATGGAAGAGAAAACATACAATCAAGTTCTGATGGAGAGTGATAGAAAACTAGATTATGAGAAAGTTAACCACCAGAAAATCACAAACATATGATTTGTTAAATAGTCTTTGATCACCCAGTAGAAAACGTAAACCAAAAAAATTATTTTACATTCCTTTTCATAATTTTGAAGAATTAATTTACTACATAGATTAAGAACATAAGGAAATATACTTACCTTCAAGTATAATTTCATCTTTTAATAAGTTTCAACAAAAAACTAATCTTTTCTCCAAACAATGAGCATTCAAAAAGACTTGGTCAAATCAAACGCACAAGAATCATCTTCTAGATAATCACATAATCCAAAAAAGAAGAATTATATATTTCCCTTGCCTTTATACTTCAACTAAAACAAAAATGGTTAGTCCGAGATCATATAATCCTCAAAAAGGATAATCCTTTATAAAAAAATACAACTATTAATATCCAAAATTCATCAAAAATTACCCAAAGTTAAAGAAAGACCATTCAATGCACAATTTTATGTAAAATTGGTCAAAATAATCCAAACTAAGATGGAAACCCAAAACTCAGAAGGATTTAATCACATAGTCTTTCACAGTAAATATTGCCATTTAAATCCAAAAAAATATACTACTCTTAAAGTCTCATACTAAAGCATAACTAACCAAATCACATATTGTATATGATTGGTTAATCATTTCCATAAATAACCCAAATTTATATATGTCCACAATAAAAACAGATATTCTTCCAATATAAAATTTCAACCATTACTCCACAAATGTAATCCCATAGTATTCTATTTTTCTTAAGCATACAGTGTTCCCAAAAGAGAGAATGACTTCCAAAAATCACTTTTATCACATAATCACCAAATCATATTATTATACTAAGGATATTCATTTGATAAAACATAATATACCAAATCAACTTATACAATCATCTAACTAAAATGAATAAGTCATACTAACCAGGGAAATCACATAGTCTAGTGGTAGGCGATAAATCCCAATATCACTTTGGTTGTGGGTTCCATTCCCGTAGATTTTTCAGACAAGACGGGTTGTCATACTGTCTATGTGTTGTCCTTTTTATAAAACTAAAAAATAACCCTAACATGTTTTAACCTCAATGGCCTCTTTATACCTATCATTTAAATCCCAATTCTTCATGATATCAACATCTTAATTCTTAAAGTCTTATATATATTGTCATTTTTTTATTTCACCACCATATAATAAAAAACATTATCCCCAAGATAAATAACATCATACCTTGATCATGGTGTCCACCTGGTTTCATCGTCATCTTGTTCACGAAGGTAGAAGTACCATGCATTGAAACAAGTATTTAAATATCCTTCAAAATCATTTTCTTACTCCATCCAAATACACCTTGTACAACATGGGTCATATGGGTCTTCACAGAAAAACAATTTTGTAAAATAATTATGTATGACATATAATTTCAAAACATTTGATAAAACATGATTTATATAAAACAGTCGAACCAAATTTGATTTGAAACGTTCAATTAATGGTCCTTTTAAAATATCGTAGGTATGTGTAGAGAGACTGTATTGTAAAAGAAAATATAAATAGGTTTCTCAAGTGTCTCCTTCTTTAGCACCTTTTTCAAAATCATAATATGCTTCAAAATCTTATGACAAGGTAAAATATTTGAAAATTCCTTGATAATATTAACCTTTCTTGAAAATATGATAATATTGTAAAAATATGATTTTTCAAAATACAACCCATGATCCACGATGGTAACAAGGTATAGTGGAGGTGTTTGATATCTAAAACAACTACTTGAAAGTGAGTCATATGATAGAAAAAGTTTCACCATCATATGAACATGACTTTACAATAATTATTACAAGCATGTCATCATGAAGAGATTGAAATGTCATTTTAGATCCTCCTCCTTCCATTTGTAACTAACATTCCTTGATCTAAAAAGTTATAAAATAAGGATTTAAAGGAAATAATAGACAGGGACTAACCATGTGTCTAAAAAACTCATAATCCCTAAAGTTGTCTAAAATGACCTTTGATACCAACTATAAGGATGGAGCCTTAAACATTACATAATCTTAAATTATGTCAATAATTCACATTGTTTATCTTCTCAGGTTTATAGTTTTAGAGAATTATGCCATAACTATTAAATAACAACTAAAATATTACATGTATACACTACTTCACAGTATCCTTTTTTTCATAAAATAAAAACTCTTGAAAAAAAGGGACATGTCTAGTTCCATGTTTTAGACAGAATGACTTTTCCATGATCCCATCCTTGACCCTATTCATCTTTAAGTCCTGTGGAAAACATTTCAAAAACATGGGATGAGCCTAAAAAGCTCAATAAAGTTTATAAAATAAGGAAGTAAAAAATTATCCCATCCTTAAATACAAATCAATGAAGCCATACTTTTCAATCATAACATACCTTACGAAATCATAAGATTTTTGAATAACACAGAAATATAAGAAATCATATAGGTAACTTAAGGCATTCAGTACATACTTACTTTGTAGCTATAACATCTACATAGGGAGTCACATTTGGAATAACCATCATAGTATATTCCCTAAATCTCTTAGGAGAAACATTAATGTTTACCTCTATCACGTTACCCGATGCATTGGAGAGCTATGGCTCCGTTCTCTCCCGGAGCGCTCTCTCGAGCGCGTTTCTCTCTTCTTCCTCATCTTCCTCCTCCGAGGATGGAGTGATCTTTCGACGTATATTCTCCCGATGAGATCCCTGGAGAAATATCCTTACTTATTCCTAGGGTTCCATTCCCCGATGTTCTCTTCCGGCTTATATGTTCTTCTTTCCTTCTTCTAGGGTTTCATTCCCTCGCTGTTATTTCCTTTTTGTTTAGGGTTTCATCCCCAGCCCTTATTCAATTTTCCCTTTCACCTTTGCATCCTAGGGTTTCAGTCCCGTGCTCGTCAGGGTTACAATCCCATTTTATTCTTCCTCATTCTATGGTGGTTTTGAGATGTATATCTGTTTATGATGGAGATTTTGATGGCGCGTTGATTTTTGATGGTGAAGGTTCGTTGATGATGTTTTTTGGTGAGTACGTTGGTGCTTTTTTGGTCACAGATCACTTTAGAGGTCCTGTTCACTCGTACTCCTCTCTGGCCTCTAGGTCCATTGCGCTCTTCCTGGTTGTTTGGGTGTGTTATCTTCCAAGAGTCTCTAGGTTGGGTTGTACGGTGCGGTGGGGGGTTCCAGGTGGCCCGGCCAGCGTTCAGGTGATGGTGGGTTCTCAGTTTGGTTGGGCAGTGTCGGCAAAGATCATGACTCTCTATAAAAACTCTTTTCTAATCTTACTCTTCTATAGCCCCGTGTCCATATCTCCTTTCTGAGTCGGTCTGGCGAGGTGTTTTCATAGGAGCTTTGGGAGGTGTTGTTTGAGTGGGTTCGGCATTCCAGGAGTCGCAATCCTCGCTCGATAGTGTTTGAACGGAGACGATGTTGGTGTTGGAGGTTTGGATTTGACAACAGTCTTGATGTGGTAGTTAACAATGGCAACGATGGTTTCTGGTTCAGGCGGTGACGGTGTTGCAGGTGGTGGACGTCGGCGACGACGGTTTCTGGTTCAGGCGGCGATGGTGTTGCAGGCGGTGGACGACGGAGAGGCCAACGGTGACGAGCCGATGAGGGTGATTCCCTTGATAACCTGAAGATGTAGTGGCGATGACGGTGTTTTTTCGGTGATGTGATGATGGAAGTGAGTTGATCGATGGTTGGTTTCTGGGGCGGCACACCACGGCACGTGGGTCGATATCAGTTTGGTTTTTGATTTTGAATTTTGAACATTCATAGTCGCGGTTCTTGAAATGTGGGTGGGAGATTAATTTTATTTTATTGATGGGTTAAATGTTGAATGTGGTGGTTTATGTTAGATTTCATAGTATCCCTTAAAATTTTCATTAGAAAATACAAAAAAATATGAATTGTGGCATTAGAGAGTTATCTCAGGCTCACCCGCCCTAGGTTTATCACAGAACCACCCGTATATGCAAGAAATTCCCATTAACCATAACATAATCATAAAAATTAACCCAAGAATAAAAGAAAGATAAAATTTCCATATTCCAATATTTCAAAACAAGAAATTTAAATAAAAAATTCATTATCAAACCATTTTCAAAACCATTTAAAATATTTAATAAAGAGTTTTATTTTAATAAGTGTCTCATAAAACATTGAAACTTTTAAATAAATTATCATTTGAAAACATTAATATCTATATAAATAAATATTTACACCCATTTTTAAAAAATGGACATTAATGATAAAAATTTAGGAGAATAAATCTTTAAAACATTTAAAACGATATTTTAGTTAAAGATTTTTTAACAAAATGAGAGACTCTTAAATAAAAATAATTGAGGAATAACATTGAATAAGAACATTATAATATCATGATAATGAAGGTATTCCTGATATAATATGATAAAAGATAGTATATACACCATATAAGTTTTAATTAGTGCATAATAACAACGAAGTCTAAATGGAATATAAATTGAGACCAAATCCCTTATAAAAAACTATATCCTTATATTAAGTATAAATCAACTACACAATAATGTGTGAAAAATATAAATACAATCTATTTAAGTGGATATTAAGTGTGAATAAATTAGTGTTTATTCACAGATATTCATATCACGACATAATCAAGTAGTAGAAGTTTAACCCAAAGTATTGATACTCGGTTATGTTCTCTTATAGTAATTCAACAGCCTAACGGCTTTGCATTAAAATTCAGAAACTGATTTGATGAGATAGAAAAATGTATCTAATCATTTGGACACAAAATTTACATCAATAAGGATATATAAGAACATATCCCAACATAAGAAGATGTAAATTAAAAGTCATAACAAAAAGAAGTCTTTTAAAAAGAGGATTGTGAAAAGTTCACATACTGATTTGCTAACATACAAAACATACACCACATGAAAGAAGGATCATAATACGAAGAGGTAAATACCCATATATTAAATTATATTTCACAAATAGTACAATCATGTTCAGTACATACACCACAAAAAGTAAATAGTGAAAAATATAGCATGAATGTCACAGGAATAATAAGTGAGATGAAAAACCCGTGCCACGTTGTAATCAATCGTGTCGTATGAAAAAATGTTAATAACAACCAAGTGAATCACAGAATACCATGAATATAAAGATAATCATTATAATATAAATATATATATATATATATCATCTGGAAGTACACAATACACCACATGCAATAAATAAGTGGTGAAAAATGGAAATGTCACGGAATTAAAATTGAGATAAGAAATCTCTTACCTCCTGTTCAACTTGACTCATTTGTTTGTTTTTCTTCCTGAATAATTAAATAAAGTTAATTTATACTTTATTAATAACATTTTTCAAGTTTATTATTACTTTTATATCACTAATTACCATGTTATAAACATTATGTAATCATTTATGTTAATAACGTTCATTTTGTCGATATTTGGTACTTGAGTCAAAACTGGACTTCTTATAATTACAAGTTCTTCACATAGTCAAAATTTAATTATATCCAGAATAATATTAATGATTTATATATCATATATATCATATATATCTAATATATACATGTATTTATCATAGTACATAACATTTGGAGGTAAGAAATGAAATGCACCGTTCAGGGAGATGGTAAGCTGTATGTACGCATGAATGAAACTTTCATTTCACTTTTTTATTTTAATTGAATGAAAACATACTGATAAATAGTTATATTATCATTTCAGTATAATATCAGATATAATTTCAATAACTCCATCCTTTATATGTCCCATGTGTGGTATGAACGATTCATATCACTTTGAGGGGGAGGTAGTCCGCACTTCCTTAAATGAAATTATCGTGTTTACCCATTATAGAAACCATAAAGGTAGAATATAAATGGAAAATACAGAAGCATAAAGAAAACATAAACAATATAGATATCATATATAAATACAGTGACATCTTAATGGCCACCATTAGATGCGGTAGGAGATAATCGAACAATCATCGTTTCATAAGGCGTTAGTTTTCCATCCACAGAAACAGTATGTTCTTCACCCATTAGATGGAGGTTTGTGTAAGTTTAGTTCAAATAATTATCAGAAAAACATTCTAGTATATTGAGAATACTTTGTTTTTATAAAATAAAGGAATAAAAAGAGGTTAGCGGCTGGAGAATTAAAATAAAAGAAAAGAAGTTAAGAGGAATTGTTACCTTTAATTTGGGTAACTCCCTTTGGTTTGAACCAAAAGGACTTTTTGAAGTGCCTTCTGCCTAAGGTAAGGCTTATATGAAGAGGATAGGGATATTAAGAGCTTATTTAGTACGGATTTTGACAATACAAGGGTTTTTAGAGGTGTTAGGTATCAGTAAGAAGTGAGGGATTTTTATAAGGGGGGAGGGGCTCTTTAGGAATGTGTGAAAATATTATTTTATTATATAATGATATTCGGTTTTTAAATGTCCAAAACACATTAATGTAGAATATAATCTTACTCATCATCAAAATAAAATCATCCTACAATAATTGGACAGATTTTGTATGTGATTTTTATATTTCTAGTTTTATTTATTTAAATCATTTATTTATGAGGTAAATACTGCATCATTTTTGTTTCATACATAGTTTTATCTATTTGATGTTTAAAAGTTATAAAAAAATACCATGATGTATGAAATATTCATATATTTAAAATTGATATTTATAGTTGGAAATATAACTTATATAACTCCATGTAAAAATTAATTTACTAAAAGAAAATTGTTTGTGTCATTTTTTCCTTTACTTTAAGTTAATTAAAATAAAGTGTTATTTTCACTCCCATGTGGCTCCATGGGGTCCAAAAATCGACCCAAATATCACCATGGTCGTAAATAACTCAACCAATAAGGTTAGGACAAATTTTAAAGTAATTTTGTATTATTATGATATAATTTTTATCTTAAATTACCCTATTTACCTTTAACTACGGTTAATAAAAGTCAAAAGTTAATATTCACCAAAAATTATTTTCATTTTATTGAACCAAATTTTACATAATAATAATAACCAAATATTTTGTATTTTCTAAATTCAATTCACATAAGTGGTAAAATTTCATTTAAAAGAAAAATTCAGTTTTTTAACTACTACTAAGTGGTTTTATTATTCATCAAAAATTGATTTTTTTCAGAAAAATACCAAAAAATCATCCTATGATATATTTAATATTCCAAATTCAAAAATTATGTATATTTTACCAAATTAAAAACAAAGAAGTTTCATTAAATAATTTAAACTTAAATCCTGTTTTCAAAACAAATTGGGTGTTTTTAAGAAACAATAACTATCAAAAGATCGACACTTGTCTATGTCCAATTTCAATGTGAAATTAATTCCAATTACCAACATTGGATTAATTGGTAAAAATATAATCTAATTACACTTTAAAATAGATTATAAATATAATATAACCATATAAATAAATTATATTAAAAGGAACTTTTGAATAAAAATACAGTATTTTTCACAACTCATGAAAAATGAACTTTTCTAGAAAAATACCAAAAATTTACCCAAAGTAAATTTAAATGTCCTAAATCTAAAGAAGAATTTTATTTTGTCAAATGTAACATATAAAAGTTACCAAAACTACATTTAAATTGGGTTCTCCATTAAAAAGTGGTAAATCAACCTTTAAAAGTAAATTGTGTTTAAAATTAGATTCATTCACATTTTAAGACACTAACTTTTGTTGGATAAATGTAAAAACATTTAATAAACATATATAATGATTGTTTAGTTAGTTTTGTTCATTCCCACCATTACAAAAACTAGGTGTTAACTACCATTTAAAATAATATTATTATATTATTAGTGTGCAACGTAAGATTTCAAAGAAACCCATTGTTGTGTATTGGGTATGCCATCGAACATAGTGTCCCCTTTAAAGTAGAATTAATATTTCATTCACAAATATTAATAAATATCTAAAAAATCATGTTCTTTATTTACCTAGGATGTTATAGTTACCCAAAAAGAAATAGATAAGTCACTACATCTCTATTTGGAACATGATAGTAGAAAAATATGTCTATTTTGTTTTGAATGACCTCTTATTTATAGGCTTCATGTTCTAATGGTGATATTTTTTCCAATGGCCATATTTATACAAAAAACTCAGTGGGACATGGAAACCTTGCATTATGATGGTTAAAAAAACAGAATACATGACATCATTTTTATTAGAAAATAACCAACTCAACAACATCGTTTTAGTTAGAAAGAAGTAAGTACAAAAGTATAAAAAAATAAGAGATACATGCAATCGGTATTGAAGTTATGGTAAGAGTGTAATGAATTTGATAAGTGAAATAAGTAACATATTCTATAGGATCATCATAATAACAATGCATAATGATTACAAATTATAACACGGTTACGATTCTTAACATGGGTACGATGTACAATATTCAATCGGGTTATGATTCTTGGATGTAATAAATAATAAGAATATGATGCATAACCTGGTGATGATTCATACCCTGATTACGATATCGTGATTATGATATATGATTTTGATTTAGTACTTAACCTGGTTACGATGCTTGATACATGAGATTGTGGTACTATAATTATCTTGATTATGATACATGATAATGATACAATACTTAACATGGTTACGATTCATATTTATGATGCAGAAATAAACCTAGCTACGATGCATATTAATGATGTAGTACTTAATCTGGTTACGATTTCTGATTATAATGCAATACACAGTCTGGTTAATATTCTTGAATACGATAAAATGCATAATCAGGTTATTATTCTGAAACAGCATATAAAAAAACGTGTATGAACAACAAAAATGACTTTCATAAGGATACATAAAACATGAAAATCAAAGTGATTATGATTTTTAAAACAACATAAATGATAAAAAAACATATGTGATTACGATTTTCAAAATAACATACATGATAAACAATATATGTTATTATTATATGTTTGATTAGTGATATCCAAAACAAATGATTGATGTAAAAGTTGAAACATTTTTTGACTCAACAGCGGATGCATTTATTTATTTCATCAGGTTCTTATTGATATTCCTCAAGATCACAAGTAAACTATTTCCCTTATATTCCCTTATTAGGACTTAATCTCACCCTTTCCATTGATATATGTCCCCAGTTTATGAGATGCAATAAATGTACTTACAAGTAACCTTGATGAAGCCATTCAAGTGGAATAAAAGAATGTTTTAAGTTTTCATGTAATATGTACCTTTTTTTCCAAGGCACTAAAATTTAATAGATACCTTAGTTATAAAATATAATGAAACATTGTGTAATAAAAAATAGGGATGTCATAATGAATTCACAAAGTGGTGTGAGGGAGTGAGGGAGGATTTCCCCTTTTATAGTTGAGGTGAGGGGCACTTTTGGAAATCCAAAAACTATTAAAATATAATAAGGCTATTCTAGTGCCAAAAAAATACCAATTAAATATAAATAAATTGGGTGTGACATTTTCAACCATATCTTAATCCATTTTTATTATTTACCATTTTATTTATTTTTTAAAAATTTAATAATATATTAATTTAATAAAAAAACATTATTTTTAAATTTTACACTAATCATTTAATTTGGATTAAAATATAGAAAGACAGAGTTTAAATTAAAATGTAATGGTTTCAAATATATCTAATATATCTTATAGATCTATAATATTCTTAATAAACATTATTTATTCCAAAATATATCAATTTTAATATTATTAAAATAAATTATTTTATTTTTCTGTTAATTTAAAAAATATTGTTTTAACATTGAAGAATCATATAAGGTAATTATATAATTTATAAAAATTCAAAATAAAATGCTATTGTAAGAACCTGGTTCTTCTCTTTGAGATACGGGCTTCTTCTTTTCTCTTTTCCTTTAGTGTTTTTAATAGATTATGGAAAATGGGGAAAAATCCTAAATTTGGGAACTACATGTCGTGTACTTTCTCCACATGTTGTGTACTTATGGCCGTGTTGGGATGAGTACACAGGGTGTGTATCCATGTCGGCGACGAATGGTGTAGGAACCGACTACACACCATGTAGTGGTCATGTACACGCCGTGTAGTCGGTCGGCGGGCCAAAACTGTAAGGCGATAGAGTACCCACCAGCTGGGCAGCAGTACACGCCATGTACTCAGGAGTACATGTCATGTATTCTTGTCGGCAGGCTAACAGTGACGCGCTGACGGGAAGCCACCAGAGAAACAGTTTAAAATTTGGGAAGTACACACTATGTACTCGGAAGTACACTCCATGTACTTTTTTCAGCATAAAACAAGCAGTAGCCTCCTCATTTGGCATAGGAGGCATTTTAGCCATTTTGGAACCAATTGAGGTGGTCAAAACTTTGAAGATTCACTGAGTGTTCATCGGGAATCGGTTTCCACCTCAGAGGATCTCTTTGGAACCGCACGGGTAAGGGCTTCTATATCCTTGGCTGCTTCTTACCAATTCTTCTCCTTATAAGAGTTATTTGAGGTTAAGTGAGTTTTGTTCTTCGTCTGATCTACACCGTTCTTGGGCGTTTCTGGAGTCGGCATTTGGGTATAACATTTGTTGGGGTTAAAGGTAGGTGTCTTGGTGTTAATTTTTCCAACTGCTGTGTGTTTTCTGCATTTTTGTGCCACGAACCCATTTTGGGGTATCGTGTGGCAGAGGTCGTTTCTATATTAAACACCTAGAATATATTTGGTATTTAATTATGATATTTAATTGTTGGTTGGGATCGTTGCTTGGATCCGGAACCGCCCTGTGTGTGTGTTCCACTGTTTATTCATTTGGCTAGGATACCCGAAGGTATGCCTTACAAGTAGTGATTGTAGAATTTCCTTGAGAGGAATTTCTTGTTTACTGCTTATTTACATGTTGGGCATGGCCCGATTACCTGTTTACCCTGAGGTCGTTTTTGTCATTAGCTTGTGGGGACTACACTATTTAGCCTGAGGGCAGTAGTTATTCGGCATGAGGGAAAATTCTTCCATGCCTGATGGAAATAGACTCTCTACCTGAGGGCGACATTAACTACGCCTGAGGGAAAACTCTATTATGCCTGAGGGCAGATTCTTGTTTTGGATACTCATTACCTGAGGGAAGGAGTTTACGTGTCTGAGGACATTATCTAGTTATTTAGAATATTCACTATGGTGGTATTTTAAATTTAATGGATTAAATAGATAATAAAATGGAAATATAAATGGTAATTAGTTACTTTTGAGTGTTGCTTACTTTATTTCATTTTACTACTGCACACTGTCGTTGCATGCTTACACGCAGTTGGGCACGAGCCTTTGGTAGGTGACTAATGAGATATATTTCTCACACCCTGTTTGGGTCATGCTTTTCACCCAAACAAATTACGTTGTTGCAGGTGTGGATATGGGAAAGAGTCCCTATACAGGTATATGATTGCTACTGTGGAGTAGGAGGGCATGGGACCGAGCCTAGGCTCGCGATGCCATTGCCAGCTGTTTTTATTTGTTTTGCTCTACTCTACTTTTTGTTGTATTGTATTGATGTATAACATGTTCTAGCTGTTTTCATAGAACATGATAAATGTAGCATCATCATTTTTATACTTTTGGTTATATCCACATCTGTTGTTTATTTCAGTTGTGTATGGTTTACTTCTTCCACTGTTTGATGTATGTTATATTTTGCATTCTGTTGCGCTACACTTTGACAAATGAGGGCATAGTTTCCCCACTATCAGACCTGGGCCCTCGCTGCTAGGCGGATGCCTCTGGTGTTTGGGGAAACGCGTTGGAGGTCACGTGGAGAACCAGGTTCGGGGAACCCGTTGCATGTCACCCGGAACCGGGATGTTACAAAGTGGTATCAGAGGGTGGTTATTTTCTTTGACATACTATTTGGAGCCGTAGTCAGGGATAGGATGAGCGGTAGTTGGTAATAATCTATGCCTGGGCGTAGCTAACCCGCGTACAGGGAAAAGCCAGTCTACCTCATATTTTGCAATTTTCTGATTTTTCAAATATTACAGTTGATATGATTTCACCATTGGGTGACGCACTTGTATTGTGCTGTTTATATTTTATCTATGGGTTCTATTTAGTTGAAACTGGATGAGATGTTGGTATTCCATCTATTTCATCATTTAGCCACATGCTAGAATCACATGCCATGCATAGTTTCCATGCCATATAGGTGCATTATAAAAATTGCATGTTGTTGTGATAATTGTTGTTCTAGAAAAACATGTTGTTGTGATAGCTGCACTGATAATATACCTGCTATTTGATAGGTTAATTTTTATGTGATCTGTTCATAGAATGGATGCCAAACTTTTGTTTTTTGGGAGTATGGTCCCCCATTGACCAGAATTTGGTGGATCATTGACTGTTTATTATGTTATAACAATGATAAGATGTCAATCTTTGATTCGTGGGGAGTATAGGCCCTCACGGGTCAGAATTTGACACTTAGGTGTTGGTTTTCGGTATTTTATGGGTTCCTGAGATGTTTCTGAGACATACTATTTGGAAACCTAGTATACACGCCATGTAGTATTTTTACACACGCCGTGTATGGACTTCTATTCGGGAAGAAAAATGATCTTTTTAAGTACATGCCGTGTCCTCTGAGTACACACCATGTAGTCTCTTCCTGTGTCACAAACCGTGTGGGCGGTGACACGGGGTAGGGAAGAGCATGGGTAAAACACGTCATGTATCAGATATACACGGCGTGTAGTTTTGACCTGGAGACCGGCCATGTAACTAATAAACATGGGTCGGTGAACTCCTTCACAGAACATGTCGTGTCTATAATGTACACGTCGTGTAGTATGACTTGGGGACTCGGCCGTGTAACTAACAACACAGGTCGGTGTCACCTCTCCTTGAACACGATGTGTACCTTTGGGACACACCGTGTAGTCTTGTCCGAGGACAGACCGTGTGGATTTAGCAGTGTGGTGGGGAAACGGGGTTGTTGACACGCTGTGTGTGGGTGTAACACGCCATGTAGTGTCAAGCCAAGTAGTCGGCCATGTAACAAATGACACGGGAAGTTAGAAATAACACCATACATGTTTTTTATATGAAATACACGTCGTGTATCATTGTTCAAATGGGAGATGTGTGGCTTAGCCATGCAGAAGGACTTGGGCAGGGGAAGGGAAGTACAGTACACGCCGTGTAGTAAGTATACATTCCATGTAGTCATATTTTTCAAATTTTGAATTCCTTATTCCTACTGTTCCCTTTTTAGTTTCTTCTCTTTCGTTCTTTGATAAATCTTGAGTCTAAGGCGTGCTTTTGACCTTGTAGTGTCATGACACCTAGACGACTGCGTGTAGTTCGCCAGGAGAGCGGCGACGACTATACTCCGGAGATGGTGGGCCATGGGCTACCTGTTGATCCTCCCACAGAGCCAGATGCTGCACCAGCTGCTTTATCAGACACAAGTGCGGAGGCGTAGTTCCGTGAAGGCTTATTGTGGTTCATGCAGACCTTTCAGGGAGCACCATAGGCTGTCACATCTTTGGCCGAGCTGACACATATCTTCCAGCAGCAGCATCCAACTACGTTTTTAGGGGATGGCAGACCACAGGCTGCAGAGTCTTGGTTGGGGTCGATGCAAACTATTTTTGAGCATCTTGAGACACCTAAAGGTCGGAGGGTCAAGCTCGCGACATACATGTTACATGATTCCGCCAAGAGTTGGTGGGATGTTACCACCCAGTCAGAGCATCACAGGTACATGGTGTGGGAATACATTCAGGCAGTCTTCTATGACTTTTTCTTCCCAGATATGCTGAGGCCAGATAGAGTTTTAGAGTTCATTAATCTGCAGCAGGGCGCTATGTAGGTGATGGACTATTCGCCTCGTTTTATAGAGCTTCAGCGCTTTTCACTGGTGCTGGTGGGAGATGAGACGTTGAGGGCTAGACGTTTTGAGGATGGTCTTCAGTATGACATCTGAGCGCTGGTGAATTTCTTCAGGTTTCCTACTATACACGCTATTGTAAACCAGACGTTGATCACAGAGAGGAACCTTCGAGAGTCTAGTGGTGTGGTCCAGGGCAGTTCAGCACTAGTTACTGGTACTTTTTTGTTTGCAAGGGGAAGAGACAGGTGGACTTCTCTTAGGGAGGCAGTACCATCCAGAAGAATGTTTTAGGTGGCCAGGTATTTTTCTACCAGTGTGGCAGAGAGGGGCACAAGAGGCCACAGTGTCCACGTGATCCAGTGGAGTGCCGAGCTTGCGGAAAGATGGGTCATATGCAGCACTTTTGTAGGGAGTTTCTACTAGTGGCTTATGAGAGGGGTTCTGTGTAGACTTCATGTGCGGGAGAAGGACTAGTGGCTTCTTACCTATCTGGGAACTGGAATACATCAGGGAGTGAAGGAAGAGATGGTGGTTGTGGCCGTGGTATCCAGACACTAGGATCTTAGAGGCAGCAGGGTGGGACAGCTCAGGGTAGCCAGGTTGTGTCGCAGGGCAGTGGCACTGGGAAGACATATACGGTGCAACAGACCCAGTATGTGCAGGATCCCGGACCTTCTATATTCAGAGGTATTATTCTAGTAGCTTCTTTCTTATCTTCATTACTTTTCGATACGGGTGCTACACATAGTTGTATATCTGTGCCCGTTTTGGAGATCCTTGGGCTCTGTGTTTCTACTTCTTCTGATATCATGACGCTAGACACTCTGTTGGGGACTAGGACGGCTGGTGTGCGTCAGTTCAAGGAGTTCCCCCTTGAGATTTGTGGGTTTCACAACCATTGGGACCTCTATGTCCTAGAGATGACGAGCTATGACGTCATTCTCGGGATAAATAGGTTGGTTCCCTTTCGGGCCTTTGTAAACTTCTATTGTCACAGGGTCCATTTCACGTCACCAAATGGAGGAGAGTTTCTATACAAGGGTGAATGGGATGTTCAGGAGAGTCGAGCTGGACCAGAGCATCGTGGGTGGGGTGGAGTCACAGCCCAGATTGCAAGCTTATATCTGGATGACCAGGGGACTTGTCAGGTAGATTTCCCTCCAGTGGTTGATCTTTTCAGGGATGTCTTCCCAGATGACTTTTTAGGTCTTCCTCCGGAGCGAGAGGTGGATTTCTCTATTGAGCTTGTTCCAGGAGTAGCACTAGTGTCCATTCCTCCTTATAGGATGGCCACACCTGAGTTGCAAGAGCTCAAGAGGTAGTTATAGGAGTTGCAGGCAAAGGGATTTATCCAACCCAGTACTTATCCATGGGGTTATCCGGTCCTTTTCGTGAAGAAGGTGGATGGTACCCTCAGACTTTGCATGGATTTTCGGAAGCTGAACCAGTTGACGGTTAAGAACCGATATCCCTTACTGCAGATTGATTATCTTTTTTATCAGCTTCATGGAGCACGAGTGTTCTCGAAGATTGAATTTTGATAAGGATATCATCATCTGCGTTTTAGACCATCTAATATACCTCTCACAGCTTTCAAGAGTAGGTATGGTCTATATGAGTATATGGTTATGTCGTTCGGACTCATAAACACACCATCAGTTTTCATGGCTCTGATGAATCGTGTGTTCCATCAGTATATTGATTATTTTGTGGTAGTATTCATGGATGATATCTTGGTTTACTCTCACACTCTACATGACCATGCCACCCATCTTTAGATCGTATTGAGTACACTGAGGGAGCATCGGTTATATGCTAAGCTCTCAAAGTGCCACTTTGGATGGACCAGATTCACTTCCTGGGACAAATCATCTCTGAGGTAGGAGATTCAATATACCCAGAGAAGGTGAGAGCAGTAGTTTCCTGGGAGCAGTCTAAGAATGTGTTTGAGATACGGAGTTTCTTAGGGCTGGCTGGTTACTACAGACATTTCATACAGGACTTCTCCTAGTTAGCAGCACCGTTGATAGGTCTGACTAAGAAGGGTGTGAAGTTCGTTTGTTTGGAAGCTTGTACGGCATATTTTCAGAACCTGAAGGGAAGGTTGACAACAACACCGATCCTGATACTTTCAGAGCTAGGGAAGAGCTATAAAGTTTACTGTGATGCATCAGGTATTGCGTTGGGAGCAGTGTTGATGCAGGGCGACCGAGTTGTGGCGTACGGGTCTCGGAAGTTGAGGCCACATGACAGGAATTACCCAACTCATGATCTCGAGTTAGCTACAGTTGTACATGTGTTGCGATGTTGGAGACATTATCTATTGCGGGAGAATTTTTTGGTTTTCACTGACCACAAAAGCCTCAAGTATATCTTTTCTTAGCGTGAATTGAATCTGAGGTAGATAAGGTGGGTTGAATACCTACAGTCCTTCGATTTTGAGCTTGCATATACATCTGGTAAAGGTAAAGTAGTATCTGATGCACTGAGTAGGAAGACTCAGATACAGGCATTGCAGGAGGCCAGTGGTGAGTGGGATCTCATGGCCTTGTTCTATGAGATGCATCTGGAGGTACACAATAGTCAGGGGAAGACTTATCTTTCGTCTTTGGCTGTGATTTCTACACTCCTGGATAGAGTGAGGATGAGAAAGCTATCGGATTCATAAGGCCTAGTTCTACGGGAGTTAGTGGAAAGTGGGGACCCTTATCCTAGGTGGATGATAGGTTATGATGAGGTTTTTCATTTCCATGGACGAGTGTGGGTTACAGGGGATATACGCGATGAGCTAATGGAGGAGTTTCATGCTTTAGCTTGGGCAGTTCATCCCGGGGTTACCAAGATGTACCGTGACTTGATACGTTAGTACTGGTGTCTGGGTACGAAGAGAGATGTATCTAGTTTTGTTACGAGGTGTTCCACCAGTCATTAGGTAAAGGCGGAGCATCAGAGACCAGCTGGAATGTTACAGAATTTACCCATTCCGAAGTGGAAATGGGATGATGTGTAGATGGATTTTATGACTGGGTTGCCGAGGTCACCTCATGGAAATGATGTCGTGTGGGTTTTTGTGGACAGACTCACGAATGTAGCTCACTTCTTACCGATCAAGGAGACCTTCGTTGTTGACGAGCTCTGAAGGCTGTATATCTAAGAGATCGTACGTCTTAATGGGGTTCCTTGTTCTATCATTTCAGATAGGGACGCTCACTTTACGTCTCATTTCTGGAAGAGTTTTTAGAGGGCTCTGGGTACACAGGTGCTTCTGAGCACAGCATACCACCCTCAGACTGATGTCCAGTCAGAGCATACGATACAGGTGCTAGAGGACATGTTGTGTGCATGCGTCCTAGACATTGGGGGCTCTTGGGAAATTCATATACCCTTAGTCGAGTTTTCCTATAACGATAGATTCCAGGAGACTATTGAGATGGAACCATACTAGGATTTATATGGTAGGCCGTGTCGATCACCTTTGTGCTGGTTAGAGGCAGGTCAGGCAGCTTTACTGGGGCCACAGCTCGTGCAGGAGTATTCTGCATAGGTCCAGTTGATTCAGAAGCAGATGGATACCACAAAGTCCCATCAGAAGTCTTATGCTGATTGTCGTAGACGACATTTGGAGTTTGTGGTCTAGGATTAGGTTTTTCTATGTGTTTCGTCGAGGCTGGGACACAAGCGGATTAGAAGACATGGTAAAATTTCATCGCGGTATGTGGGGTCATTTGACATTCTGGAGAGAGTCGGGTTGGTTTTTTATCGGTTATGGTTACCGCAGTGGTACCAAGCCATGAACGACTTCTTCTACGTATCCCAGTTGTGTCGCTATCATTCAGACACGTCTCACGTCTTTCAGCCCGAGGAGGTTGAGTTGGAGGAAAATCCATCCTTTGAGGAGCATCTGATTTGTATCGTTGACAGGAGCATGAAGGTTCTCCGAGGCCGGTCAGTTCCTCTCATATGGGTGATATGGCAGCATGGACGAGTGAAGGATGAAACTTGGGATCGGGAGTCCGACGTACGTGCTTAGTGGCCAGAGTTTTTCACAGCTATATCTTCTCCACCCTTTGAAGGGAAATTTGGGGATGAATTGCTAGAAGGGGGAAAGTTTGTAAGAACCCAGTTCTTCACTTTGAAGTATCAGCTTCTTCCTTTCTCTTTTCCTTTAGTGTTTTTAATAAAATATGGAAAATGGGGGAAAATCCTAAATTTTGGAACTACACGCCGTGCACTTTCTCCATAGGTCATGTACTTCTGGCCGTGTTGGGATGAGTACACAGGGTGTGTATCCATGTCGGCGAAGAAGGGTGTAGGAACCGACTACATGCCGTGTAGTGGTCTTGTACACACCGTGTAGTTAGTCGGAAGGCCAAAACAGTAAGGCAGTAGAGTAGCCACCAGCTGGGTGGCAGTACATGCCATGTACTCAAGAGTACATGTTGTGTACTCTTCTCGGTAGGCGAACAGTGTCGCGCTGGTGGGAAGCCGCCAGAGGAACAGTTTAAAATTTGGGAAGTACATGCCATGTACTCAGAAGTACACACCATGTACTTCATTTTTTCCGCTCAAAATAGGCAGTAGCCTCCTCATTTGGTAGAGGAGGCATTTGAGCCATTTTGAAGCCAAAGGAGGATGTTGAACCTTTGAAGATCCGCCGAGTGTTCGTCGGGAATCAGCTTCCACCTCGGACGATCTCGTTGGAACCGCACGAGTAAGGGATTCCATATCCTTGGATGCTTCTTAAAAATTCTTCTCCTAATAAGTGTTATTTGAGGTTAATATAGTTTTTTTCTTCTTCATATCTACGCCATTCATGGGTGTTTTTAGAGTTGGTGTTCAGGTATAACATTCGTTGGCATTTAAGGTAGGTGTCTTGGTGTTAATTTTTCCAACTGGTGTGTGTTTTGTGCATTTTTGTGCCACAAACCCATTTTGGGGTGTCGTGTGGCTGAGGCCATTGCTAAATTAAACACCTATATTTGATTAGGTATTTAATTATGATATTTAAATGCTAGTTGGGATAATTTCATGGATCCGGAACCACCCCGTGGGTGTATTCCACTGTTTAGTCATTTGGCCCGGATACCCGAGGGTATGCCTTACAATTAGTGATTGTAGAATTGACTTGAGAGAAATTGCTTGTTTACTGCTTATTTACATGTTGGGCATGGCCCGGTTACCTGTTTAGCCTAAGGGTGTTTGTAACACCCGAGACTTTTATGTTATATAAACCATCAAAGGAATCTTTTTCTACACAACACTTTCTTGGCTTGCTTTGCACGCAATCGCGACCTTCCTCGATGGCTTGCGTCGTACGCAATACCAAGTTTCACTAAACAACAATATGCTATTAAAACTAGCCGTTATGAATAGTAATAACCACTTTTTAAATTTTATAAATTTTATTTTTCAAAATGGACTTCATTTTTGGACTCAGAATATCGAAATTAGCCTAGGGTGAAATTTTGGTATTTTTCTGAAAACTTTCAATTTTTGATGAATAGTGAAACCACTAAGTGGTAGGTTAAAAACTGAATTTTGCATAAAACTTAATTTTACCGCTTCTGTGAATGGAATTTCAAAAATCCGAGAGACACGGTTAATATCAAGGACTAAAATGTGGTTCAATGAGATGAAAATAATTTTTTGGTGAATAGTAACTTTTTACTATTTTTACCGCGGTTAATAGTAAATAGGGTAACTAAGGGTAAATATGATATCAATATTACCCTAACACATGTCCTAATTCTATTGGACAAGTGTAATTCGACCAAAAACAAACTTAGGAATAAAATATGACCATTTAGGCCCACATGGATTAGATTAGGACATTTATTATTAATTTATTTAAAGAAGGGTTAAAATAGTTAAAATCAAAGTTTAATAAGTAAATCATTTTTAATATGTGGTTATACATAAGATAAATTCGACTATAAATATTCATTAGAAAGCTAAAAATATTTCCTACATAAGGGTATTTTATTTGTAATTTTTAGACATTAAATAATTTAATTTATTTATGACACAATGATGATGCAATAATTATCTTATTAATGAAATATTGACATAATTGAAGTTATAAACACCAAAATAAATGTAATTTTAGACTTTTTATGAATTCCACTAATTTTTTAGGTTACTATGATATATTAATGTTGATTTAATCAACTTGGTTAGAACATATAATTCTGTTATGACTTTCACAAAAATCATATATCAAATAGTGTCAAAATTGACACAAAATAGTTTTTAAATCAAATATTATATTATTAATTGTTATTTTATTCCTAAAAATCTAAGGTTCGGCCAAATGACTTAGATAAGAATATATATATTAATAATAAACAATTTGGGGTTCGTTTGGCATGTTATAGTAAGTGTATTAACCATATAGTGAAAGAAAACAAAAAGACACGGTAAAAGTTAAATTAATTAACTTAGAGTTAAATCTAATTAATAAGGTTAAAATAATACCCTAAACTTGTCCAAATCTTATTGGTTTTTAGGATTTAGACCCATCCCCACTTTAGCTTCGAAATAAGACCCTTTGTAACCATTATAAACCTATTTTGACTTTAATATAAAATAATATTTTGAGATATTCCTAAGGTGCCCCTCTCCTCCCTTATAAAAGGGCACCTCCTCCCCCTCCTCCTCACACCAATTTGAGCACTCAAGCTCGGCCAACCCCTGCCATTTTCTCCTCTCCACTTCCCTAGAATAATCCTAGAGGTCCTGGTCTTCTCCAAAGACCAATCTTAGTTCCTTAAGTGGGGGATTCAAAGAGGCGTTCCAAAGAAGAGGTAATATCCATTACCGATCTTTTCAATTTCTTTCTTCTTCAACTTCTTCTTCTTTAGTTGTTTCATGATAAAGTAATAACATCAGTATTACTTAAATACTGATATGTTATTATAAATATGAAACAACCCTAATTCACCTTCTATCCATCCTACGGAAAAATGAAATCACCGCGCGTGCGTACGTACGGAATACCGTCTCCACGCCGTGGTGTAATCTATTTTCCACCATCACCTTACAAGGATGGGTATAATGGTGTAATGAGTAACTATATATGATTATTATGAAGTAATATTGATACTGAAATAATATATAAATACTCCAATACAATTCCACGATCATAGGAACGATATCATCACTCGTGCGTACGTACGGAATACCGTCTCCACGATGTGATGCGACTCGTTCTACATGATCTTCATTTCATAATGATTATATAAATGAATTGAATGAATGAATATGGTATATACTACACTAATACCATTCTGTAAATGATTTATCTATAACCTAAAGATAAGAATAAGAATTTATTCGACAAAACACGCATAAGAACAAAAAGTTATAAAGACCCGAGTAAAAAGTAACAATGAAATATTACTAACAAGAAGCTAATAATATGACCATATATGATATCATATTCTGGAATAAGTAAATAACATTATTTAAACCATTATAAAGGAGCTTCGGACACGTACAAAGCAAATCGGACCTAAGGTAAGGGAAATATCACAATCTCATTTTTATCCGAGATTGTTTATTCGTAAGTATTCACCGGGGTGTATTTTATCATCCACATCCATGTTTCATCAATATGTAATATTATCAACCTACAATTGTTTAAATCCATTTTTACCCTTCGGTGAGTTTTTAGTAATATGTATGAAAGGAATCTTTTGTCGTACGAGGTACTTTTTGACTTTTCTGACAAAAGTACGAAGAATGTTTTTTTTAACTTATACGGCATGGATGGATTTTTAAAACATTATTTCCAAGAAGCTTCCTTTACAAGTTATCAATTTTATTTTTAATCAACTTCTTTTATTTTAAAGTCGTATGACATGTTATGAAAGGAAAAATGTTTTTGAAGTAGAAAGGATATTTTCCTCAAGAATGGAGTTCAAGTATTTTATCAAAATTATTTTCCATCTAAGATAATAAAAGGGTTCTGTTTTTATCCCTATTATTACATGGATTTGATTATGTTATGATGGAAATATTTTTATGAATTCCTTTATCTTATATGAATTGTTTTATGATGTCATGATGTTTCAAGAATCCCATTTTTGATTATGTGGCACACATAAGAAAGGATTCATTATAAGATGGGTGGGACCTATATCTCCCTCCAATGCATTGGGTAAAGATTTTATATCTCATGAGATAGACATGGCTGGAACGGAAGGTTATTTCGGTTCAGTGATACAGGACTGAAACGAGGAGTGAACTCGGTTCAGAAAGGGACTTTGTCCACTAAGATAGTCTTGGCAATGAGTCATGACTAACAAGAAATGATTTTCCATGATTATGTGTGCATGCCACAAAGTTTCAAGTTTTATGTTATGATTATGGGGATCTCATTTTCACTTCTATGATTTGTTCCATGTTAAGATATTATGATCTCTTTTGCAGGTTATGATTTTCAAAAAGATATGATATGACTTTTATTTCCTTTATTTTCCCTTGCTGAGCATTTGAGCTCACCCTTTTATGTTTTCTTTTCCCCAGGTCAGGAAGATGGATATTAAGTAGAATATGATGAAATAAATGGGAGACACTGTAGAAGATTTATGAACCAGTTGTTTATGTTTCCCAGTTTCTAAAGACACTATACCTATACGGTCCTTTGTGGTTTTGTCATATGTTGTAATAAGTGTGCTTCAATTTTGAAGTATTAACAATGTATGTAAAGTATGGGTCGTTATAGTGTTGGTGTGATTAGCCTGTGGGAACTGCACTATTTAGCCTAAGGGCAGTAGTTATTTGGACTGTGGGAAACTTCTTCCATGCCTTAGGGCAATAGACTCTATGCCTGAGGGCAACACTACCTATGCCTGAGGGAAAACTCTGTTATTCCTTAGGGCAGATTCTTGTGTTGGATACTCTGTACCTGAGGGTAGGAGTTTACGTGTCTAAGGACATTAGATGGTTATTTAGAATATTCAGTGTGGTGGTATTTTAAATTTAATGGATTAAATAGATAATAAAATGGAAATATAACTGGTAATTAGTTACTTTTTAGTGTTTCTTACTTTATTTCATTTTACTACTGCACATTGTCGTTTCATGCTTACACGCAGTTGGGCACGAGACTTTGGTGGGTGCCTACTGAGATATATTTCCCACACCCTGTTTGGGTCATGCTTTTCGGTCCAAACAGATTATGTTGGTACAGGTGTGGATATGGGAAAGATTCCCTATACAGGTACATGATTGCTGCTGTGGAGTAGGAGGGCTTGGGACCGAGCCTAGGCTCACGATGCCGTTGCCAGCTATTTGCATTGTTTTGCTGTAGTCTGCTTTTTGTTCTATTGTATTGATGTATAACATGTTCTGGCTGTTTTCTTAGAACTTCAGACATGTAGCATCATCTTTTATATACTGTTGGTTATATCCATTGCTGTTTTTTATTTCAGTTGTGTATGGTTTACTGCTTCCACTGTTTGATGTATGTTTTATTCTGCATTCCGTTGTGCTACACTTTGACAAATGAGGGCATAGTTTCCCCACTATCAGACCTGGGCCCTCACTACTAGTCGGCAGCCACTGGCATTTGGGGAAACGCGCTTGAGGTCATGTGGTGAACTGGATTTGGGGCACCCGTTGCATGGCACCCAGAACGGGGATGTTACACCTATAATGAAATTAATTTAAATATGATGAAAATAGAAATTTATATTCATTCATATATTTATTTTGTTTTTATGTGGACACATAAAAATATTAAATACAAGGGAGTGATTGTTTTGTAACTATCCTAGACATTAAAAAACATAGAAGTTTTGTTTATGGACTAGTGTCCATTAAACAACTATAATTTGATCTGAAGGTGACACTAGTCAAATCCTCTTTATCCAATAATTTTTGGACAATGTTTTGTATTATTTTGAACTATAACATTTTGATTTACCCTTAATAAATCTATTGTAATTTTAATTGTCGTAACAATATTTAAAATATTAAGAACTTATATATTAATACATATATGGGTTAAATTGTCCATAAGTGGAAAATTTATGAAAATTTATTCCTTTTAATAATAATTTTTTTAATTGTTATTATGATTTTTAATTAACTTAATAATATATTAGTTTTATTAAATATCATTAGTGTCAATTTTAACAGTATTCAAAACTTATTCACTAAATAAAATCCACACAACTATATAATTTCCAACCAAACCATTTAAGAGAATCCTAAAATATCATATCCCCCTATTAAATTTAAATAATTACCATAATTAATTAAAATTATATTTATTTTAATATTTTTAATATCATTTATTTGATCCTTTTATTAATTAAACAATAGTTTCATCGTCAATGTATCACCATTTAAGTGAATTATTTTATCACTTAGTAAAAAAAATTACTAAAGTTACAATTATTAATATCCAAAATATTAATTTGATCCTATTAAAAATTTAATATCATACTGATTACATTCATTATGTCCATTTTTTAAAATTCAATTCACAGTAGCGGAAAAATTAAGAATAATGCTAATCCCATAGACATGGTGAGAAGGCTGATAAAAAGAACGTTCAAAAGTTTAATAAGTTATTATATCTAATTTCAATATAAAACTTATTCCAAAGATGTAAATTTTATTAATATAGGTATAATTTATTTTTTGTGACATACAAATCAATTTAATGTATAATAATTAATTCAATAATGAAAATCATTTTTTAACTACAATGGAGTATTTATTACTATTCATAAAAAATGAGACTTCTCTGAAAAATACTAAATATTCACCCTAATTTAATTTTAACAAAACAAATTCAAAAATGATTTTTATTTTATTAAATTCAATTTCCAAAAGATTCTAAATTTTATTTTATTTTTGTTTATAGATGGATATATTAATTAGTTCTTTTGAGACAAATTGTATTTCTAAACATATAAAATCCTTTTTAAAAAATTATACATTTCATTAAAAATATGTTATATTAATGTTAAAATTTTTAATTAATTAGTCATTACTATTCATATTACTATGTTTAAATGATATATTATAACTATATCATTTAAATAATTATAATAGTAATGTGTTGTTTTTTAGAAACTCGGTGTTGTGTGTATCGCAAGACATGTTGTCGTTGTGTGTAGTGCAAGATTAAATTGGTGTTGCATATAACATTATAAAATTAGTGTTTTTGTATAATAAAAAATATATTTTGTAGCATAAATTGAAAACTATCAAAAAAATTAAATTAATTTGAAAAAATATCAATTCACAAAATCTCAAGGTGCTATAAGGAGCCTTCCAGTATTAAGGATAATGTGTGAGATATTTATGACAAGAATAAATTTTAGTGGAAAATTTATTTGTTGAATAAGGACTTTTAATTTTATTTAATCATAATTTTGAAGGTATTTATAACCTTTTATGTTGATATGATTATTAATGACATTGTAATAATAGTCAAATAATATTACTGAACATTCACTACTAGAAAAGGAACATAAACCAATTGTTTTAAACTGTGGATATAGCCCCTAAAACCATATTTATAGGCTATACCCATGGTTTGGAGACCCATGGACAATTAAGGCGTCATTATAGACTTATACATATAAATTCTATAGAAACTATGGGTATAGGTGTCATGTTTTTTTTATACCCTTGGTTTCAAATAATCGTGTGTATAACTCTATACCCAAAGTTTGAAAACTGTGGGTATATGTAATCCAACAAAGAACCTATACCCATGGTTTTCAAACCATGGGTATAGGTTATTTCCTGTATTAGGAAGATGTCCTACCACCTTCTTCCCTAAATACCCAAACATGTAAATCAAATAATTTAAACAATGTACATTAAATGAAGTACATATTTTCTACATTTACCATCCAAACAAAAATTTGTAATAATTTTCAAATTATATATAATACTAAAATATATATATTCATCTATAAAACAAATCAATTTTAGTTATTAAAATACTACACAAGTATTCCTCCTTCTATGTCAAAAATGAATGGGATCAATATCTTCCCCATCCCAACCTCCTCATCATCACCATCTGCAACATCATTAGAAGAAGAAGAGGAAACATTCTCACCAACAACATCATCTAGAGAAGCAACATCATTAATTTCATTATTGTAACCACCTTCAGATTTATCACTACTAGGATCATCATTGACATCACCCAGGTAAATATTTAAATAAAACATCTATGACATATATGAATCAATATTAGTAGCATCCTCTAATGGAAGTTGTTGATTGATAAATTACATAGCTTTCAATAACTTCTTTGTGATCATCATACTTCTTTCAGGATCCTCTTTAATATTTTCACACTCCATTTAAGCTATTTTTTAATGAGAAACTGATTCATTAATATGTTTTAGCTCGGTGATCTTCCATCCTTAAAAGAATCCAGATGAGGACCATTACTTGGAGGAGGTGATGTTTTTCATGGGTCGACATCATACTATGTCATGTTGTTCATCACCTAAAACATTAGTCAAATGATCATTTGGCCCAAATATGGCATCTTCTTTATCATCAAGGGTCTCCAAAAATGTTTTTTGAATATATAAACAAGTTATTTAATTAGAAATTTCATATAAATATTTTCTATATAAATAAGAAACATACAATATTTTCTTTTGTTTGTGCATTTACACCACTTCCTTATTTTTCATCCTATTTGATAAAAATAATTGAGGAGAAGTTATATGAAATTCAATGCCCAATATATATTCCTTCAAATGAAATAGATTATTATACACATATTAAAAATGTAAACATTTTATAATCTTGAATAATAATAAAATGAAGTAACTTTTAAATAAATTAATAATTCATAATTAATGTGAGAAGAAATCATGAAATTTTGGAATTTTGGACTATAGAGAAATTGGCCCTTATGCCTATAGGCCAATTGTAAATTGAGCCTAATGTCCTATCGACCAATTTTCAATTAGGCCAATATGAAAAGTTTAGATTATACCTATAGGCCAATTGGCTGTTAGTTCTATAGGCCAATTGTAAATTATGTCATTAGGCCTAATAAGCCACTTTTCTATTAGACCAATAAGCCAATTGTAAATTTAGCCTATAGTACACTTTTCCGATTAGGCCTATAGGGCACTTATACATTAGGCCTAATGTATCACTATACTATAGGACTAATGGCCCACTAGTTTAGGCCTAATGGACAATTGGCCTGTAGGCCTAATGGCCCACTGGCCAGAACGCCTAATGACCAATTGGACTATTAGGCCTAATATCCCAATTTACAATTAGTATTATAATCCAATTTACCATTAGGCCTATTGGATACTCTTCCATTAGTCCTAATATATAGTTGATGAGTATTCTTATAGGCCAATTGGTCATTAGGCCTATAGGAAAATTTTCCATTATTCTAATTAGAAAATTAGACATTATGGCATTATGCCTAAAAGGATAATTAGACATTAGGCCTATAGTGAAATTAGACATTATTCCATTAGGACAAGAGGTAAATTGTCTTTTAGGCCTAATGTTCTATAAGAAAATTTTCCGTTAGGCCGATATGAAAATTTTCCATTAGGCCTAATGGAATAATTCCCAATTGTCCTATAATCTTAATGGCCAATTATCCTATAGGCTTGTAGGCCAATTGGTTGTCAGGAATATAGGATAATTGTCCATTATTCCTATAGGCCAGTTGGTCGTTATGCATATAGTAAATTTTCCAATATTCCTATAGGCCAATTGTACATTAGGCCTATAAGACAATTTTCCATTTGGCATGTAGGCTGAATGAGCCGATTGGACATTATTCCCTTAAGCCTATAGGCCTATTGGACCAATTGGCCAAATGTCTACTTGGCATATAGGCCTAATGGTAAATTTTACTATAGGACTAATGGCCAGTAGGTCTATAGGCCTAAGGTCTAATTGGCCTATTATGCCTAATGGAATAATGTCCAATTAGAATATATGATAATGGCCAGTTGGCCTATCAGGACTATAGGCCAATTGGCCCTTATGCCTAATGGAATAATGTCCAAGTGGCCTATAGGACTAAAGTATAACTGCCTATGATATTAAAGGCCAAATGGCCTATATTCCTAACAAAAAATTTGCATATAGGCATGACTCAATATTTTTTTTAGGCCTAATAGGCCAATTGGCAATAATGCCTAATAGTCTGATTGTCCATTAGGCTTAAGAGGACAGTTGGTCATTATTAATATAGTCTAATTGGTCATTAGGCCTAATGTACATTTGAAGTTTGTATTTTCAGCCAATTATTAATGGAATTAATGATAATAAAACTTAAAATTCTGAATTAGAATCTTACTATGTAATAATATAAATAAGGAAATTATTTTAATTCAGATTACTGTACTAGGAACTTCTCATGATTTTTGATTATAGTGTTCCCCAATGTGTGTACATATGTCATTGAATCTTTATTATATATTTTTTCCCTAACGCTTCCTAAAAAAATTCCAATACAATTAATAATAATTAAATTATATATGAAATCCATTAAAAATTGGGAATACCTTACACTCATTAGTTTTCCAATGTGAAATTATTTTTTTGTTGAGTTTTTGGATAGTTAGGGAATGTGGGTACACCCTCAAAATCTAAACCAACACTTCTCTTCCAACCAACATACAAGTCATGCTTGTATGATCTCTATAACTCTCCAATATATATCAACCTTGAATTCTTAGCAGTTTTTCTATTGAGAAATTTAAACTGACTCTTGAATGAAAGTGTTAAATCATATAAATACATCAATAATATAGATATAATTTTATAAAAATTTCTTACCCATATAAGTTCCCATTCTTTTTTATTGATGTGTTTACTGAGTTTTCTCTATGAGACTGATTCCGTCATAATTATATCATGGTATTTAGCTAAAGAGGCAATACAACTTCTCCACTACCATGAATTCTAACCTACTATCTCATTTTCTTCATTATAATCAACTATTATCTATTTCTAGTGATTCCATGCTTTCTTCATATGAGTTATCCCACATCACCTAGTAGAAGATCCCACTGAATAAGAAAAGTGGGGGGAAATAAGAAAAATTAAGTCAAAATATAATAGGACAAAAAAGTGATATAATTTTTAAAATTTATAATAAAAAAACCTGTTTTAGGATCCTCAAAATAATTTTATGTATCTATGGGATGTCCAAGATCAGTACCCCTAAACAGAGTGTCTGTTCTAATGCATGATCTAGGAGGTATTCATACACTTGAGTGGAATCTGAAGGAACAAACTCATTAGATTTTGGATGGATGGTATGAATTGTAGGTGGCGTAGATGTGTCCAAAAATGGGTAGTATGATAGAGGATACATCATTGGATATGGGTAAGGTAAATTTATAAACATACATGGAGGCTATGGAGACATGGTATTCACAAAAAGTTCTAAATTAGATAGTGGAGGCATCGGTTGGATCATCCCTAGATGTAGCATATACATGGTAAGTGAATATGAGGGTAGATAAGATGATTATGAAGGCATGGATAAGAACATCCCTGGAGACTCAAATAGAGGATGTAAGGGTTTGGTAGAATGGATTTCCATAGGTGGGTCAGTGTGGGAATGGGTACAGAGGGAACTTTATCTTAGTATAGGATCATCCCCACTCGAACCCATGGTAGTGGGATAAGGAGTGAACTCTGGTGGAACTAAATTTTTATAAAAAATATTTTAATGATTATTAAAATGACATTATATGTAATGAATAAGAAAAACATTAAAATTATTATACTCACCGAGGGAAGAGAAGGAGGTAACACACTCTTACGCACCACTCGATCTTGATCAAATCATCACTTCCTTAAAATTTATTAATAATTTGGAATAATCTGCATAAGATTGAAGTGTAGATTTTTTTATAAACAATATACATAAATCATTCATACAAATAAAAAGTCAAATAAGGTATAAGAATTGTTATAACATATTTTAGTAACAATAATTTAAAACCAAGTTATACAATTGTTAAAAACTCATTTTAAACCATGTTTTCATAATTAAAATAATTCTAATTAAATTAAATGTCACCAGACAATACTAAAAAAACTTCCCATTCCAATCTAACACAAAATTAATTTAATTATAAAAATACTAACCTTATAAACTCATGTCAAGGTAAACTAGATAAAAAATGAATATATATGGTTGATTATATATATTATCCCCCACTACTTCTAGTTTAACATCATCTCACACAATAGTAAAATTTGAATCATCAAATGAAATATTTTGGTCAACATAAATGGGGAATAATTGGTTGAAACATCATCATTGACATCATGAAAAATATGTCTTGGTATTAGATCATTAATTTCACCATAATCAGATCTTATATTAGCTTTCACATAAAACACTTTTTTCCATTGAGGTGAAAATTTATGGTTTGTCAGTATATAGGAATTGGGTCATTTTAATAACTCTGAATCCATATTCATCAACAAATGTACCTTGTTGAATCATCGAATCAAACCATTAACATTTCATCATAGTGACTCAACCATGAGAGTAGAAATACAATAAAAATATTTTCTCAACAAGTCTATAATAATGCACATCTTCATATCAAGGCCAAATGTCAGATGATCTGGCATAACAATCTCTTAAAGCAGTTAACATAATGTCATCAGGTTGTGTTCTCATTTTCTCTATTTGATCAATTTTATGAAATTTATACCCATTTATTATTTAATATTTTTATTCAAAAACCACTGAATTGGAAAAAAAATAAAACGCTCTTAATTCCAAAAAAAATAGATTCAACAGGTACACACAATACCTAAAAAATTTATGAATAATAGAATTAAATGGATATATACATTGTAAGATTATTAAATTAATTTTCATACCATCGATTTCAACCAAGAAATAAACACTAGTCTATGAAAAGACTTTATCCTCCTCAAAGGAAAAGATCGATGAACTATACTTATAATATTCTTATTTTCCCCACATAAAATGATAATAAATGTCTAAGGTATATATTAAATGTCATAATATGAGATAACATGTAAATTTATAAATTACTTATAAGATATAGTCATCGAACAAACCATAGTTAAATAATACTATGTGATTTTCCATAAAGAACTCTTCATGGCTCATTGAAGCCAATGTATAAGACCTGAAAATTTCTCCTATTTGGAGAAGAGATGGAAAGGAGGGCTCAATTTTCGTATACTGGTCATATTTATTTCTCATTGGTAGGTTATGTCAAGTCCTCACATCAGACAAATACATCAGACAAATACATCAAAAAAAATAAAAACATTTTTGATCCAGATAACCTCTCACAATCGAGCCTTTAAGATAATTTTTGTTTCATACATATGATTTCATTCTGTACATATTCATTTCAATAGGATACATCCACTAAAAAGAAACGGGTCCCCCAAGAAGTGTTTTAGTGGGAAGATGGACTGTTAAATGCAGTGTGGGTGTGAATAAGGGAGGATAATTTTTATCCAGGTGACAAAAAAATAAGGTCACCTCCTACTTAATTTTTATCAACAATTCCTTGAATAACCTTTTAAAACAAAGGTGCATAAGAAAATGGAAAAAGTGAATCACTGTCACCCTTAAATTATTTTATAGAAAATGATGAATTACTATTCGAATCAATTCATGAATAAGGATGTGATAATCATAAGTTTTTAAAAAAATTTATTTTCAAATCCCTTCTATTGGATCGTATAGATTCATTATTGGAATACACATTAGGAACATTGATATTCTTCAATACTAACATAAATTGATCTTTCTTAGATAGTTTCATCATATAAGTAGCAAAATGAACTTCCAATTTGTTTTAACCGATACATGAAGTTTTTAGTTCAAGTTGGATACCCCAATCCAATAAGTCTCGATGATATCAAAAGTCATATTTTCTCTTTCTATTTATATTGATAAAAATTTCAAGAAACATTTAACATATAATTTTCTCAATACTCATTACATGTAAACAATTACATTACAAATTGGTAGACCAAAATTTATTCTCAAAAAAGATACTTCTATTTTTCTAATTTTATGTAGATTAAGTGTCAACATTATTACTCTTTTTAGATTTCCATTGACCATTCCCTAATGAAAAATTGAAATCTTTCAATTCATTAAGCACATCACTACCGGACCTATATTAATGTGGTTGTTCATTTTGAACAGTATTATAAAAAATTTGATGATTCTTCTTACATTGATGATCCATTGGAATGAATCATCGATTCCCCATGAAACTAAAACTAAGAAAATATTAAAGCCTTTTTAATCATGTATTCTTCATACATACCAAACATAACAATTTACCCTTTTTTCTCCAACCAAACATCATTGAATAAGTAGGTAAATCATATATAGTTCATAGAAGGGAAGCATGCATATGAAATATATTATTTTAAGAATCATCGAATGTCCACACACCCATATCAAAAAGATGCTTCAACTCTCTTATTGAAGGATGAAAGTATACGTCTATATCATTACAAGGATCAGATGGTCCAGATATCAGTATACTCAATAAATTGAAAGGTCATTTCATACACATCCATAGAGGAAGATTATAAACATGAATAAAAACAAGCCACATGATGTGATTAGTAAGAATCTGAGAAAATATATTAAAAAAGTCATAGGATAGACTGAATCTGACATTACGCACATCAACAGCAAAATCAGGATGTTGTGCATCGAAATCCCACAATGCTAATCAATATGTCAGATGGTCCAACTCATGATTACCTTTAATTATCTCATCATCATTCCATTTCATATTGACTGATATTTCTGCAGACAAGAATATATTTTTAAGTATGGTAATCAATGGAAAGTTCCATATGACTTTCAGTGTCATGCAATATGGTGTTCCATCAATATTTTTCTTCCATCGAGATGTACCACATTCTTTATAGTCATAATGGTTAGGTGTTTTCTCAAACTATAAAGTTCTATCTTTAAAAAAAGAATGAATTTTATTAGAGAAAAATATTATCTACTTAATTAATATACATGTCTTGTATTTATTTAAGGGAGTATCTTTACCAACAAGAAGCATATTCTTCAAAAATGTAATAATATAATCAATGGTTGTATAATAAATTCCATACATGGTTTTCCAAGGATATAACCTTATTAAATATTAAAACTATTTCATTTTAGTACATTCCAGATATACTAGAGTTATGGAATGATCCAATAAAATATTCACTCTCTCAAAAACATTATCTTTATTCTTTTTCTCAAGTGTATTGTAATAATTTTCTTCTTGCACTGGAATATTATATTTGTCTTGGTGATATAGAAATGGAAACCAATAAAATATAAAATTCTCCATTGTAACACTCCAACCACAATTACCCAGAATCGGTGCATTATTACAAAACATTGGCATGATACAAGAAATCATATCTCAAAATACCGATCAGTTTAGTATCCTTGGAAGTAATAAATACATATATAATTTTTACATTACATCATGAAATAAAAGAACAACATTGTTTCCCCTTTGGACACTCTTATATCCCTTAGCCTATTCCAATAGGTTAATCGTAATATACTTCTTTGAATCCTGTGAAAAATAAAACATAAGAAAAGGGTGAACTCAATTTCTTAGTAAGGATAATAATAGAGATGGAACTATCATAAATAAGAATAAAAAGTTAAGGCAATGTATAATACTAGAACACATGACTTTTAAACTTAAACATCAGAATAATATGGCAAAGATAAATCAAATAATTCCATTTACTTATTCACATGGATATTCTACTAGTCAAATAATCACATGTAATACCAATATTCTATTTCATAATGATGGAATGCATAATTCTAGAATTTATAACCACATAGTCAAGGAATTATGCCGTTAATACAAATAAGATTTTTTCAAGGCCATGTGCCAAGACACTAGTTTGTCTCATGAGACCTACGGATGCATCAAGGAGTTATAGCGGGCTCCACCCATCACTTACTAAGTCCAAATCATTCCTCATATGAAAAGGATAAAACATAACATAAAAATTCATATTAAAACTATTATATGAATTTTCAATACATTTTTCATAAATTATGAATGGTATAAAAATAATACATCCATAGACGAACATATCACAAAACCTTCAATACAGTATGAAAGACTTGTATCATAATAAATCAAACTCGATCAAGAATAATATCCTGCAAAGGATGTTGATATAGTTTAAAATAGGCATTAAACCAATTTTATAGAAATATCACATTTTTCTTGAAAACATTTAAATGTTGCACTATTTTACAAAGAAGTAGTTTAAAAGAGATTTTTGAATCAAAGTGTCTCATACCACTTTTCAACTTTTAAAAGGAATTTTGATTTCAAAATATTCATGTCCATAAAAATAAATACATAAAACCATTTTATAAACATATAAATTAATGAGAATTATTTAGAATAATAAATATTTAAAACATTTAAAACAATATTTTAGTTAAACAGTTCCTAACCAAATAAGATATGCTTGAATATAAGTAATTTAAGAATAAAATTAATGAAAACATTATATTATCATTAGAATAAAGGGATTCATGATATAAAATTTTAAAAGAGAGTATATACACCATATAAAAGTGAATATGTGCATAACAACAAAGAGGTCTCAAAGGAATGTAAATTGAGACGAAATACCTTATAAAGACCAAATCCTTATATTAAGGATAAATCAATGAAATAATTATGTGTAAGAAAATATAAATAAACTCAAAATAATAGGAAATTCTGTGTAAATCAATCATGTTACATTCACACATATTCTTGTAAAAATAAAACCAATGACTTGGATGTTTAACTCAACGAATGGAAATTGAGTTAAGATTTCCCTTTAAAAGTTCATATCAATGGAATGTGAATTTATCATTGGAGTGATTATGTGTATCAATGGTATATCCACAAAAAGGGGAGTGGATATTAATACATAAAAAATAAGGAGTGACTCCAAACATAATCTTGGAGTAAAATAATCAATAAAGTATGTGTAAATCCCAATGAGTGGAAATTGAAATTTGAAATTCCCTTACCGATTTTGTAAATTACGAAACATACACCCCATGGAAGAAGTATCATAAAATTAAGATGTAAATACCCATAAATTAAGTTATATTACAAAAATAATACAATCATGGACAGTACATGCACCACACAAAAAGAAATAGTGTCAATATAGCATGAATCTCATAGGAATAAGAAGTGAGATGAAAACTCCGTACCTTGTACTTTTCCTTGGAAGAGGGTATGTTAACCTACTATATAATATTTAAATAATTGTTATTAAATTATACATTAACTATATAAATAAATATTATTTCGTATATGATCCTCTAATATTGCTTTGTTAAAAACATTTTAGTAGTATTATCATTTCGAGTGTTAACTGATTGGTTTTCCATTCTATGCTCGGTTACGTAAGCCATGTTTGTTATGGATAGGATGCATTTTATTCATATCCAGAATGATATTAAGATCTTCAACATTATTTTTAATCATAAAATGAAAATTATTCTTGAATGATTACGATGGGGAATGAATCTCATCGCGTTCGTGGAGACGGTAATCTATACGTACGCACAAGTGACAATATCATTATACTTATGGTGAAATCGTATGAAATTGGATGGTATATCATATATACAGAATAATTAACATGTTATATTTATTATTTACATCATTTATAATCATTATTATACCCATCCAAATAATGAAGTGTTTTAATAACAAACTACACCACGACGTGTAGATGGTAAGCTGTATGTACGCATATATGCTGACCTTGTCATTCATATGATGGATTGAATAATAAAGATGGTTTTAAAATTTATATAATAACATCACATTATAGAATATACTGGATTTATTAATTTATAATTGAAAAAAAAAGAGGAACTGGAAGAAGAAAAAAACTTGAAATAGTTGATGAAATAATTACCTCTTCTTCGGGTTCTTCCTTTGGATTTAATCAAAAGGGCCCCTTATGTTGACTTTATGACCAAAGTAAGGACTCTCTTAAGAAGGTCTGAAATTTAGGAGGTTATTTTGGTAGGGGATGGCTGATCCAAATGGATTTGGAGGTGTAAAATTAATAGAAGAAGAACTACCCTTTTATAAGAGAGTTGAGGGTCACTTTAGGAAAAGATTAAAATAATATTTGATAATAAAATCATTTTCAGTTTATAATGGCACTAAAATTATTTATTTCTAGGATAATATTGGGATGGGTCGAAAAAAATCTCAACCAATAGGTTTTAGATATGTTTAGGTCACTATATTAACCTTATCTTTTATATTTAACTATTCGTTAAATAGTTTGACATTTACCATATTTCTTTGTATTTTTATATTATTTGGTTAACAAACATACTATAACAAGACAAGAGAACACCAAGTGGTTCATTATTAATATTTATAACATTATCTAAGTCATTTTTTCAAACCTTATATTTTATGAATATTATATCAATTAATAATATAGTATTTTTTTTAAAAACTCAATTATGTCAATTTTGACACTATTTAGTATTTGGTTTTTTGTGGAAATCATAACATCAGGATAAATTCAAAAAAAAATTATTTAATCAACCCTAAAATGTCATATTAACCTATAAAATTCTTGGAATTCATCAAAAGTCTCAAATTACATTTATTTGGATATTAATAATATAAATTATTTTAATCATTCCTTAATAAGGTAATTATTGCATCATCATTGTGTCATAAATAAATTTTATTATTTAATGATTAAAATATATAAATAAAATACCATTATGTAGGAAATAATTTTATCTTTCTAATGAACATTTATAGTCTAATTTATCTTATTTATATCACAATATTAAAAATGGTTTAGTTATTAAACTTTGAATTTAACACTTTTAACTCTTCTTTAAATAATATAATAATAAATGTCATAATCTTATAAAAGTATACCAAAAGAATAATATTTTATTCCTAAGGTTGTTTTTGGTCTAATTACACTTATCCCAAAGAATTAAGACATGTTTTAGGTTAATTATAATATAATTTTTACCCTTAATTACCCTATTTACTCTTAACCGTGGTCAATAAAAGACAAAAGTTACGATTCACCAAAAATTATTTTCATATTATTGAACCAAATTTTACATACTAATTTCAACTGTGTCTCTCAAATTTTTTAAATTCAACTCATATAACTGGTAAAATTATGTTTTATTCAAATTTGTAAATGCTCTTAATAGGTGGGTAAAAGACAGTAAAAAGTTCAATAAAATTTTATATATCTAATTTTATAATTAAATGACTCCAATGAATTACATTGAACTTATATAGGTATTAAATATCTATTTTGACAAAAAATAAATGTAAATAAAAAAAATAATTTTTTAAATAAAAAGACGGTTTTAAACTATAACCCAGTGTTTTCACTATTCATCCAAAATTGAATGTTTTCAGAAAAATACCAAAAATTTACCCTAAGATAATTTTGATATTCCAAATTCAAAAAATATTTCTATTTTACCATATTCAAAACATATATGTTTTATTAATTAATTTAAAATTAATTCCCACTGTCAAAACTGAAAAGCTATCTTTAAAAAAGTAAAAACTATCAAAAGATTGATATGTGTTTATATCAAATTTAAATGTAAAATTTCTTATAATGACCTAAATTGTATTAAATAATAAAAATATTATCTAATTATACTTCTAAAAAATTCAAATTAATAATTTAACACTATAAATTAATTCTATTAAAAAAGTTTTTTCAATTAAAATTTAGTATTTTTCAGTATTCATCAAAATATAAAAGTTATCAGAAAAGTGCTAAAAACTTATCCAAAATAAATTTTTATTTCATGATTCTAATTAATAATTTAGTTTCACTAAATTGACTACATAAAAGTGTCAAATATTGGTTTTGAAAAGGGTTTTCCATTAAAAGGTGGTAAACTTTCATTTTTTTAAAAATACTTCATTTATCTAAAAAATGAATTTGTTCTTATATTATGTATAATAAACACATAATATGGATTCTAAAATTATATGGAGTATATAAAATTCAAAATTCAGTTAATAATATTCATAACTGATATTTTAATGGCTAGTTCGGTAAGTCATGTTGTGCTCGAACTCAGTGTTGTGTATAGCGCAAACTATTGGATTACTTTAAAGAAAATAACTTACTATTAAATCTTGGGGTGTTAAATTACTCCCCCATTTTGGAAATTGTGTCCTCACAATTATAAAATTTCTTTTGGAAACATTATTTAAATTCTCACATCAGAAAAAGAGTCAATAAAACTATCACTTTAAAATAAAGAAAGAGATGTACAAAGGTCACTGGAGATAAACCATACTAGGATTCCATGTAGAAAAAACAAGGATATGGAAGATAATCTAAGTGTCAATTTTTTATAGTTAGTGATAGAAAACATGATCAATAGAAAGTTAAAAATAAGAAAACCATAAACTTGTGATGGTAGAAACGGTCATTAGTTTCCCAGTAGAAAAAGTAAACCGACAACGTTTTTTTATTTTATGTTCCATTTCATAATGTTTAAGAATTAATTTATGTGACTGACTAAGAACATAAAGAGATATACTTACTCTTTTATTAGTTTTTTATCATTTAATAAATTTTTACCACTAACTCAGCTTTTTTTTAAAGATGAGTATTCAAGATGACTTGGTCACACCTGGAGCGCTAGAATCAACTTCTAAAGAATCCCATTATCACAAAGGAAAATATATATATCTCCCTTGTACATAGAGACTAACCAAAACCAAACTGGTTTTTACAAGATTAGATGATCCCCAATAATTATAATCTTTTTGAGAAAGAAATATTAATCTTAATTTATAAAATTAAACCAACAATACCCAAATTTCAATAAATACTATTCAATAAACAATTGTCCTTAAAATCATTCAATATAATCCAAAATATTATTGAAACCCAAAACATAGAATAAGTTCATTACGTATTCTTCCACGTTAAATTATATCTCCAAATAACATCGACTACTCCTAAAGTCACATAATTAAAAGTAATTAACCTAATCACGTATTCTCTATGATAGGTTAATCATTTCCATAAATATTCTGAATCGCTATAAATACAGAATAATAACAAAGATAATAATCCAACATTACTCCTCAAATTAAATCCCATAGTATTCTATTTTCCATAGTCATATAGTGTTCCCAACAAAGCGAACGTCTTCCAAAATAACATTTATCACTTAAAAACCAAATCATTTCCCTATACTATGGATATCCATTTGATAAGACTTAAGATCCAAAATCAACTTATTATTGATCAACAAAATCATTTAACTAAAAATAATTAGTCACACTAACTAGGGACTTCACGTAGTCTAGTGGTAGTTGATTAATCCCAATCGCACTCGGGTTGTGGGTTCGATTCTTGCATTTTTTTTTGATGCGATGGGTTATCACACGGTCTGCGTGTGGTTATTTTTCCAAAACAATATTTTATAACATTCCCAAAATGAGATAAATTCCTCAAAATAACTATAATATAATTTCATCACAAATGTTATCCCATACCTTGCATTTTCATTCCAAAATCTAATAACTTGTAATTTCCTCAAATTCACGTATTATATAAACCCAAATGGTCATCTATAACTATATCAAAAATAGAAGAAATAATTCTTCCTAAAATATAATTTTTCACATAAAAAACTATAGGGTTACACATACAAGAGAAAAGTATTCCAAAGTAATCCTATCAACAAAGAACACTAATACGTTTAAACATTTCTCCATCCATTTATTTCTACAAAGGTTCTTCCTTGACCAAGAGGTTATCATAAAAAATTAGGCATTCACGTGGGTAATGCCCAAGTCCCCTATATTTATGGAAAATGGTTTTAAATGGATTATTGGGATCATTATTTTCTTTCCATAGTACTCTTCATTTTTCATCAGCAATTCTTTACATTATGTCCTTATTTCCCACAAATAAAGAATTTATTTTTTCCATTGTGACATTTTTCTAGGTTTCACATTCCACATTTTCTTTATGGTGGAAATTGAGCTTTATTTTCTCTATGGTCTCCACTGCTGGAGCTGTTATCATTCCCCGCCTTTCTATTCATTATTGAGCCCGAGATTTGGTTAATATATATGTTTTTATCATATTTTTGGAAAAATGATTCGGCATGAACATGATATCTTATAAACCTATCAACATTCCATTTCGTTGCTCATTTACACCATTATTCCCACCTTGTACATCATGTTGAGTTTTACTATGACTTCCTTGGAATCCAGCCATTGACTAACAGAAGAAAGCATTGTGTGAGTCATGAAATCATTTAAAGAATATCATAACACATTATTTTCAATATAAAACACCTTAGGATTAACCAAGGTTATTTATTCTCATTTTATATTAATATTTATCAAATTGGTTTATAAAGAAAATTTGAATTATCCTAAGCATATCCCTAAGGAGTGTCATAACCAAGAGTACAGCAGGCTTGTTTTCATGTACCAGGATACCCCGGGTCAAGCCCAAAACTCCTTGTTATAGTTTTCATTCCTAGGTACATCTGTACCAAAGCCACCTATACCTTCTCATATCCAGAAATTGATATATTACTTAGAAAACCCACATCATATTTACATTACCAAAAAATTTTGGATGTTCTTCTATACTAATCCTCAATGTCTATCTTAGGGTAGTGTTTCCTAATCAGTGTTTTTCTAAATCTAGCTTCCATGGTTTGTACAAAACTTCCTCTGATACAAACTATAACGCCCTGACCCTAGTTACCCAGAATCGGTGCATTATTACATAACATTGGCATGATAAAAGAAATCATATCCTGAAATACCAATCAGTTTAGTAGCCTCAGACGTACTAGATACATACATATGTTTTACATTAAATCATGAAATAAAACAAAACAACATTGTGTCCCCTTTGAACACTCTTATATCCCTTAGCCTATTCTTGTAGGTTAATAATAATATACTTCCATGAATCCTGTGAAAAATTAAACATAATAAAGGGGTGATCTCAAATTCTCAGTAAGGATAACAATATAGTTGAAATTGTCCTAAATGAAATAAACATTTACGAAAATGTATAAGACTAGAACGCATGCCTTTTAAACTTAAGCTTCATCATAATAAGAAAAAGATAAATAAAATAATTCCATTTACTTATTCACATGGATATTATACTAGTCGAATAATCACATGTAATATCAATAGAAAATTTAATAATGATAGAATGCATAATTCCAGACTTCAAAACCACCTATTCAAGGCCTTGTTCCAAGACTAAAAATAAGATTTTTTCACGGTCTTGTGCCAAGACACTAGTTTGTCTAATGAGACCTACAGATTCATTGAGGATCTATTGCGGGATCCACCCATCACTTACTAATTACAATTCATTCCTCATATGAAAAGTTTTAAACATAACGTAAACATTTGTATAAAAATTAGCATACGAAATGTCAATACTTTATCCACAAACCATGAATATTATAAAAATAACACATCCACTGTCAAACATATCACCAAACCTTAAATATAGTATGAATGATTTGTATCATAATAAATCAACATTGATCAAGAATAATATCCCATAAAGTATGTTGACATAGTTGAAAATTGTCATTATAACTATTTGAGAAAAATATCCCCTTTTTCTTGAAAACATTTAAATGTCGCACTATTTATCAAAGAAGTCGTTTAAAATATATTTTTTAATAAAATTCTCCCATACCACTTTGAAACTTTTAAAAGTAATTTTTATTTCAAAACATTAATGTAAATATAAATAAATATATAAAACCATTTTTAAAACATGGACATTGATGAGAAATATTTAGAAGAATAAATATTTAAAACATTTAAAACAATATTTTAGTTAAAGAGTTTCTAACCAAATAAGATATGCTTGAATAAAATTAATTGAGTAATAACATTAATAAAAACATTATAATATCATGAGAATAAAGGGATTCATGATATAATTTGTCAAAGGAAAACAAATACATAATATAAAAGCAAATTGGTGCATAATGAAAAAGATATCTCAAAGGAATGTAAATTGAGATGAAATACCTTATAAAGACTGTATCCTTAGATTAAGGATAAATCAATAAAATAATTATGTGTGAAATATATAAATAAACTAAATATAATTGGATATTAATTGTAAATCAATCAGGTTACATTCACACATATTCTTGTAAAAACAAAACCAATGACTTGGATGTGTAACTCAATGAATGAAAATTGTGTTAAGATTACCCTTTAAAAGTTCATATCAATGGAATGTGAATTTATAAATAGAGTGATTATGTGTATCTAGGTTATATCCCCAGAAAGGGGATTTTATATTTCTACATAAATAATAAATAGTAATTACACACATAATCTTGGAGTAAAATAATCAATTAAGTATGCGTAAAGCCCAATGGGTGGAAATTTAAATTTCAAATTCCATTACCGATTTGGTAACTTACGAAACATACACCCCCTAAAAGAAGTATCATACAATGAATATCTAAATACCCATTAATTAAATTATATTACATAAATAATACAATCAAGGGTTGTACATACACCATAGAAAAGGAAATCATGGCAATATAACCTGAATCTCACAGGAATAAGAAGTGAGATGAAAACCCCTTACCTTGTACTTTTCCTTGGTCAAGGGTATATTAACCTCCAGTATAATAGTTAAATCATTATTATTAAATTATACAAGAACTATATAAATAAATATGATATCATATATGATCCTCCAATATTTCTTTATTTTTTGTAATATTTTAGTAGTATCATTGTTTCTCGTGTTAACAGATATGTTTCCATTTATATGCTTGGTTACGTAAGCCATGTTTTTTATTGATGGGATGAATTTTATTAATATCCTTAATTATATTAAGTTATTAAATATTATTTTTATTCATAAAATGAAAATTATTCTTGAATTATTATGATGGGGAATGAATCTCATAACGTTTGTGGAGACGGTAATCCGTACGTACTCACGAGCAAAAATATCATTATATTGATTGTAAAATCATATGTAATAGTATGGTATATCATATGTACATAATAATTAACATGTAATATTTATTATTTAAATTATTTAAACTGATTATTATACCCATACAAATAATGAAGTGTTTTAATAACAAACTACACCATGATGTGGAGACGGTAAGCTGTACGTACACACGTATGGTGAATTTTGTCATTCATATGATGGATAGAATAATGAATATGGTTGTACCATTTTTATAATAATATATAATTTTATATAATATACTGGAATTTTTATTTTATAATTGAATCAACAACGACAGAGGAAGTGGAAGAAGAAAAGAACTTGAAAGAGGTAATGAAATATTTACCCCCTCTTTGGGTTCTTCTTTTTTATTTGATCAAAAGGGCTCTTTAGGTTGGCTTTCTAACCAAAGGAAGGAATCTAAGATTAAGTTAGTAAAGTTTTTATGATATTTGTGAAGGTTCGGGCCGATCCAAATGGCTTTGGATGTGTGAAATTAAGAGAAGGGGAAGTACCCTTTTATAAGAGAGGTGGGGGTCACTTTATGCAAGGCATGAAATATTATTTTATAATAAAATAATTTTCGGTTTCTAATGGATCCTAAATAATTTATTTCTATGATAAGGTGGGTATGAGTCAAAGACCTCTCATCCAATAGGTTTTAGATAGTTTTAGGTCACCATATTAACCTCATCTTTTAGATTTAACTCTTAGTTAAATACTTTGATATTTACCATGTCTCTTTGTATTTTTATATTATATTGTTAATAAACATACTATAACAAGACTAGAAAACCCCAAGTGGTTAATTATTAATATATATAACCTTATATAATTCCTTTACCCAAACCATGGGTTTTTAGAATTATTATATCAATTAATAATATAGTATTTGTTTTAAAAAATTAATTATGTCAATTTTGACACTATTTAGTATATTGTTTTTGTAAAAATCTTAACTGCATGATTACTTCGAAAAAATTTATTTAATCAACCCTAACATGAAATATTAACCTATAAAATTAATTTAATTCCTCAAAAGTCTCAAATTACATTTATTTGGATATTGATAATATCAATTATTATAATCTTTCATTAATAAGGTAATTATTGCATCATCATTTTGTCATAAATAAATTTAATTATTTAATGTCTAAAAAATTATAAATAAAATACAATTATGTAGGAAAGATTTTTACATTTCTAATGAATATTTATAGAATAATTTATACTATGTATAAACCTATATTAAAAATGGTTTAGTTATTAAACTTTGAATGTAACACTTTTAACACTTCTTTAAATAAAATAATAATAAATGTCTTTATCTAATCCAAGTGGACCAAAAGGATAATATGTTATTCCTAAGGTTATGTTTCATCTAAATACACTTATCCAATATAATTATGACATGTGTTAGGGTAATTATAATATCATTTTTACCCTTAATTACCCTATTTACTTATAATTGTGGTAAATAAATGTCAAAATTTACAATTCACCAAAGATTATTTTCATCTTATTGAACCACATTTAACTTAATAATTTCAACCTTGTCTCTAAGATTTTTTAAATTAAACTCATAGAAGCTGTAAAATTAAGTTTTATACAAATTTGTAAATGCTCCTAGAAGGTGGGTAAAAGACGGTAAAAAGTTCAATAATATTTTATACATCTAATTTTATTATAAAATGACTCCAATGAATTAAATTGAACTTATATAGGTATTATATTTCTATTTTGACATAAAATAAATTTAAATAAAATAAATAATTATTTAAATAAAAAGTTGGTTTTAAACTATAACGCATTGTTTTTCACTATTCATAAAAAATTGAATGTTTTTTGGAAAAATACCAAAAATTTACCCTATGATTATTATTTTATTTTGAATTCAAAAATTAATTCTATTTTACCAAATTCAAAACATATAAGTTGAATTGATTAATTTAAAATTAACTTTTGTTTTCAAAACTGAAAATCAGGTTTTTAAAAAGTAAAAACTCTCAAAATATTGACATGTGTTTATGTTTAATTTAAATGTAAAATTACTTAAAATGACTTAAATTATTTTAAATGATAATAATATAATATAATTATACATCAAAACCATTCAAATTATTAATTTAAAATTATAAATTATTTCTATTAAAAAAATTCAATTAAAATTTAGTATTTTTCAGTATTCATCAAAATATTAAAGTTATCAGAAAAGTACCAAATATTTATCAAAAATAAATTTTTATGCCCTGATTCTAAAGAATAATTTAATTTCATTAAATTTAATACATAATAGTGTCAAATATAAGTTTTAAAAACAGTTTTCCATTAAAAGGTGGTAAAATTTCATTTTTAAAAAAATAATTCTTTTATCTGAGAAAATTAATTTGTTAGTATATTATGTCTAAGAAAAACATAATATAGATTATAAAATTATATAGAGTATATAAAATTCACAATTCAGTTAATACTATTCATAACTACTTTTTGAACAGCTAGTGTGGTAAGTCGTGGTGCGCTCGAACTCGGTGTTGCGTATAGCGCAAGATTTTGAATTACTTTAATCAAAATAACTTTATATTAAATATTGGGGTGTTACATCCATACAAGTTCTTTGTTTTTGTTCATGAATAGTATAATATTCTCCCTTCTCTCCACAGTGATAAAAATGGAATAGTTTTTTTGAAATCAATATTTTATTTATATGGTAGATAACTTCTTCACGGCTTTACCATGGTTGTCCAAACAAATTAAAGCATGGACACTATATACAACCTCAATCTAAAGCATTGTGAAATGAAAAATATAAGAATAATCCCAAATTCATTTAAAAAATAGTTGAAATATTATTGGTATAATACATCCAGATTATATCTATTCTATTATAAGGAAAAAATTTATCTTCCAATCAACAATATAAACCATAATTAAAAAATTCAATATAACTAATTTTAATATTAAAGTCATCAAAACATAACAATAGTTAGAAAATTAATGAATAATATAAATAATATATGCAATAAGTGATGACTAAAAATGATGAATAAAGGTGGGTATCCCAGACATTTAAGAATTCATTATCATGGTCATTATCCCAACATCTCCCTAGGATGATCCTAAGGTGCAGCAAACTAGACTAAAATGAAAAATGAATCATTTTTCATAAGGTTTTATAAAATTAAATGAAGACACATAAAAAGTGTGTTACAACATGGCACATTTTCCAATTAGGCCTAATGTCCAAATGCATAAAATAATGATCTATAACATAATTACCTAAATTATACATTATCCCTATAGGAGAATTGTCAATTAGCCGTATAGGCCAATTTCCCATTAGGGATATAGGCCAATTAAACATTATTCTATTAAAATTAATTGCCAATTGGCCTATAGGACAAATATGAAATTGGTCTATAGGCATAATGGCATACAGTTATGTTAGGCCTAATATTCAAGTAGAAGATATTACTAATGTCCAATTTCATATAGGCCTAATTTCCAATTTCCTATAGGCCTAATAAGTATAGTGGCCATTAGGCCTATATAAAAATTGGATATTATTCCTATTAGACTTATAGTCCAATTGGATATTAGGCCTAATGGAATAATTTCAAATTGATCTGTATACCAAATGACCAATTATCCTGTAGGCCTAATGGATAATTTTACATTAGGCCTAATAAGACAATTTTCCATTAGACCGATTGTCCAATTGGACATTAGGCCTAATGACATAATGGCCAATTGGAATATAGGCCTAATGTCCAATTGGCCTATTATTCCTAATGGCTAAAAAATTCAAGGGATACCACCATTCAAAAAACAACATGACAATCCAACACAATTACAAAATGAAAATATATTCAACAAAAATTATAACCAAAAAATCATGGTATACCTTCATTTTTTTTTTGAGTTAAAAAATACCATCAAAACATGAAATCCCTCTTTTAATACAAAAAAATAACCCACTTTGGAATCCTCAATTTTTTATAATACCAAAAACATTGTATATCATTTCTAAAACAAACCATATAATTTTATCAAACATGTGGATTTTATAAAAAATAATTTCCCATCGAGATAACATCTCAATAATGAAATTCCACCCATTTTCCACAAGAACGAACATCAATATAAATGTATTAAATAGTAAATTAACAAATAAAAAACATCAAAACCATGTTTAATTCAATAAAACACTTCAAAAATGTTAAAATATATATATATATAATAAATATTAGGAGACACTAAAATGTTAAATCTCTAAAATCACAACAAAAAATCGCTAGAGAAAGATTGGGATGGCCAGAATTGCATGAAGAGGGTAGTGTGGTGGCCAAAATCCCAGGACAGTAGTGTGCAGATGAAGTCTCTGGAAGAGGGAAGGTAGCTGAAATCACCAGAGGGGATGGAGGGGGTCGAACGAGGTCATATTAGGGGAGGGGGGATGTGCAGATGCATAGGAGCCGTAGGGCTTTGCTAAGGAGGATAGGGGAGGATATCGAGTGGGGTTGAAATAATTTGTATCACGTACCATTATTTTCAAAATAAGTGTTTGTATAGGCTTGGTATGGGACCTCTATACACACAGTTCTTTTAAACATTAGGTATATATTCATTGGGATAAGTCCATTTTCCAGTAGTGATTGTAAAAAATTAAAAATATAAAATAATTTTTACTGAAAAACATAGTAAAATAGTTATTTAATAATTAAGTTTATTTCAAGTATGTGCATTATATTTTTGGGAATGTTATAATAATTATGCTAATATAGTTTATAAAAAGGACAACCTGTCTGTTGGGTGACAACACATTCCATCTAGTAAGGTTACGGGAATTGAAGCCACAACTGAAGGATAATAAGTGTTTAACACCTACCATTGTACTCTGTTATAACCAGGTTAATATGTCATTTTTTTAAAGAATCGAGAAATAAATATTAATGATGAACTAGTTTTGTTACTATTTAGGTCTAGTGATTAATATATTATATTGGATAACTTGTGCTAACCATATTGGTTTAGAAAAATAGTTAGAAATAGAAAAAAATCATTTTCACTTTTTTATGGATCTTATGATCCATTAGAAGTGAATTTTGGTGGTTCAGGCATAAAATGCTCATTTTTTATATTCATTTCTTTGAGTAAGGGATGAATTTGAAATTGTTCAAATCACAACCAAAGGATAAAAATTTAATTGTAAAATAGAAACATATCAATTAATAATATTCCCATATATTATTAGAGAGTAAAATAATTCCTCAAGACTAGTAAATAGATGTTGAAAAAAATATCCTAATGACTTTTTTATGTCAAACCAATGGTCTTTTAAATCATCTAACATTTATGGTTTTTAGGCTATTAACATTCCACTGAAAAATCACTTTATTATGATCAATAACCTCAATCACTCTCAATAATTATTCATTTCTTCCATATCTTCACATTTATCTTACATAAAAAATAAGTTATGTCTTATTCCATATAAACATTGTACTTCCCTTTCTCTCTTATTAAGAAGAAGCTTTATTAATCCTTTTATGATGTGGGTTTTCCAAATATGGTATTTCCAAATGAAAACCCCTTTATTAACAAAGATCAATTTTAAATTGTGAGGATGAAATGTATTCAATATTGGGGAAATGCAACACCCATAAATTAAAAAATAAGTAAATTTTATTTGATAATGTGTGTGACATGAAACAACAAGATTTGAATAACATATAACAACCAGAGACATGATGATATATTTTTAAAAAAATAAATTAAATCTATTAAATATTTTTCATTAAACAAAACACGGAATTTAGCTCGTGTTACATGAAACACTAATTTTAGTTTACGTTACACACAACAACTGTTTTAGATTTCATTATATGCCGCATTGAGTTTAAATGAAACATGAAATATTATAAAAATATTATTGTTTAATATGATAGTTATCAGTTATCCCTTCGAAGAGAGGGTATAAATATTAGTAACAAAATTATAAAAATTATGGTTATATATTAAGTATAAATAATTTAAGAATAATTTAAGAGGAAATGAATAGTTTTCAGAAAATTTTTATTTTTTCTAAAAGATGGTTTAGTCATTATTTTATCAAATAATTTAAAAATTAATTTTGTAATGATACAAACTATTATAAATAAAATTATCCTTTTTAATATAATAAAATGTATTATTAAGTAATATGGTTATGGAAACATAAATTTATAATTTTTTATTATATCCAATTGCATTTAAATGACCGTTAAGTATCTTTACCATTGATAATATAGTCGTTGACTAGTGATCACATGATTAGTATAAATATAAGTATTTAAAACATCTAATTGATGTAGATAGATGAAGTGATGGCCTCAACCAGTATGATCATGCCCTTTATAGCCCATTTTTTAGATATTCTTAAAGAGTTAAATGTCTGGACTTTTCCATTAACCAAGCCCAAGCTGAGATCCAATAAACCTAAGCATGAACAAAACTATTTAAGATAGAAGTTTATGTGCATTGAGATCACATCCTAGATCATGTTCTCTGAACCACCACTGGATTGTCCCACCATTCTACACCATACTCTTATAGGGTTTTATGGTTTATTAAAGAGATATATATCCAGATCCAAGATATATTAGTATGTACATTATTTTTTATATAATAATGAATACATTATCATTCTATTATTATTATATTTTAAAACATTTTTATTTTGATACAATACAGAAATAATTATATTTTTTGTTAATATTCAAATTCAAATTACGAATTTTTGAATTCATGGATTTTTGAAATAAATAATATTTTAATGAAATATTATAATTAAATAATTTTTATCAAATATAAATAGTTCTATAGTTTTTATGAAGTCTAAGGTAATATTTATTAGGGTTTGAAAACTGTTATTATCAAAAACCCTTCATTTTCAATAAATATCAATCATTAATTTAAAAGTGAAAAATCACATATTAAGGAAATTATTTATCTAAAATAAATATTATTTTCATAATTATAATGACTGAATTAATAATGGTGAATTTTTCATAATTTTCTGAGACAACCAAATTTAAGGGTAAAAATTAAATGCCATATAAATATACAATGTGATTTATGAAATAATAATGACCCAAATGTGATGTAATAAGTAATATAAATAGAATAAAATACCAAATATATGTTTCTCAAAAACAATGATCTATGAAGTTCAATTAATAATTCCTTCTTCAATTTGGAATTACTTTGTACACATAACTTATTTCCAAATATGATACCCATTTCTTTTCAACATTAATCTTAGGAAATATAATCTTATTGAACAATTTTACTGTCTCTTGGAAACCAATATATTCCATCATGTCCTCATTTATTCTTTCTCACAAATATGATTGAACTAATACCTAATCCAAAACAAAAAAGGTATTTTTAAATGAAATTTCCATTCCAACATTAATTATTTTATTCACAAAATTCTCATGTTTGAAACATAGCATGGTTAATGTTGTATTATCTTTTCAAATAAAGGCATTGGATAGCTTGTTTTATTTATCCAGATGATAGTGAATTTAGAAATCATAATCCTTTATATGTTTCAACCATAATATCGGCCTCATGTTCAAATATTTTTGATAGAAAATATATTTTAAAATTTATGTTCTATATATATTTTATATTTTAACCTATATAAAAGTTTCCTTTAATTTTTTAAAACAAAAAAATAAATCACTACATGATCAAGATCATGTGTAGGGTAATTATTCTCATTGATTTTAATTTTTCTTAAAGAATAAAAAATTAATCAATATTATTGAATTAAGACACTAACATTTACCTTTAATTAATAAACACATTAAATAGAATACTCACCAATTATTATGGTGAAGGAAAACACTAGAGAATTTAACTATGTTATTTTTAATTCATCAAATCATTAATAAAATTTATTTATCCAAATTAATTTCACTTATTTTCATAGTCACATAGTTAGTGGGCTAGATAATTAAGTAATTTTCTCAACAAACCAATATTAGTAACCCATTAATTCCAAAAAAACAGTGAATCAAAGTGACATTTTTCAGTTGTATACATTGTTACACCACTTTGGTTTAAGCAAGATCAATTGTTAATCGATTTTCTGAAACAATATTCCCAAAAAAATAAATTTTTCACTTCCAAAATGAACATTTTCCAAAAAAAAATTACATTTCTTATTTTATTTTATGGTTTCTGAGACAATCCTTAGTTGTTTCTCTTCTTCCTAATATATCTTAGAATAAAATAAAAATTTTACAGAAAACAACAACATATTTATCCTATTACTCTTGAAATAATTTTTTCAAAAGATCAATAAATAAAATGAGTTCATTTATTAACCAAAATGTCATAATAGAAAAAATGTAATGACCATACTTAGTTCAAAAAAAATTTGGAATTTCTTCCTCCATCACCTTTAAATGATGATAACAAGACCTAAGATAAACCATCAAAAAATTATAATCTCCCTTGAAATAATAATAAATCGTCAATATGTAGTAAGTTATACGTGTTCTTAATTGTGATGTTATTGAGTACTATATAATCATTGAAAAGTCTTCAAGAACCATCCTTATTTTTATAAATCAAAATAAGGTATCCTGAAGAGAATTTCTTGTGATAATGAAACTCTTAGAAAGAAACTCATGTAACTATTCTTCCAAATTCAAACAACTCAATTATGTCCATTGAATAAGGGGGTTTTGAAATTTTCTTATAATAATGCACTATATAAATAGTAAACTTAAACTCTTGATCAGAAATATCACTATGAATATCATCATGAAATACATACATATATTCATTCACTACAGGAATTTCACTAATTTGGATAGTTTCATTATTTTCAACAATATTTTGAAGATAAAATTCAATCACATATTTAACCTTTTTTTATATTCAATAGATTTTATAAAAGTTATGAAATTAATCTTATAAATGAATTCAAACTCAATATAATAACTAAATATGACTTCTTTATCACTACAATCCATAATAAAAATATGAACTAAGATCCACTCCATTATAAAAGCAACATAAAACTACTCAAAGGGTGATAAAACATGTTTTGTTTCACACCCCAATTTTTTCATCTTTAATTTTAGTATATTGTTTTGTATTTGGATTTCCCCTTGTGTTTTGAAGGTTTTAGATCAAAACATTAAGTTTCATGATATTTTTCATCGGTTGCATGGTTTAGATTTACAGTTAAGGGTAAATCACGTTACTTATTGTGGATGAGTCCCTTTATAGATCATTTTTAACTATAAGTGTTTGAGTTTCATGGGATACACATGGTTTTGTTCAAATCATGTATCTCACAGAAGAAACTATGTGGGTATTTGGGGGTATCTGTTCAAGTGAGCACACCCTGAGCCTAGTTAGTCCAAAAAATGTGAAAGTAATGTGCATGGTTTTGAAATTTTTGAAAGAAACAAGTCACATGATTAGTACATATTTTCCCAAACTTTCCATTCAAACCATGTGGGTGTTTAGTGTGTCTATTAAGGGGTGCATAGTTTTGAAAATTGTGTGTCCTAATAGTGCATAGTGACTAGTAAATTAAAAATTTAATTTTCCCTTTCTATCCCTCTCATATTATAATCCCGAAATTAATCCTTCATACTACATTTCATTTGTACGACTCTACGGTATCTCCTCCCTTATTTCCCATGACTCACCTCCTCTTATATGGTGATTCTAAGTTTACTATTCATGGTTTTGGGGTGATTTCTCAAGGGTTTCTCATCATCTCTTATTCCCCTGCCTTATTCCATTTTCATTTGAGTTCCTATTATTCCTTGGTCTATTTGGTCTAGGGATCATTGTTAACTTGTTTTAAATTGGGTTTTTATGTTTTTTAGGTTTCTGTTGATTGATCATGCCTTCTTGGACCATTGTGAAATGGTTATCAGTTTCCATTGCTAAAGAGCTTGTGGTATGAGGTAGGATCCCTGTGCAATTGGCCTTGAAATTTATGAATATACTGATTTATTTCATTTAACACCTTTATTTAATTAAAATTAGTTATTTACGATTTTTATAATAAATATTTGATGTAAAATAATGTGATTTACTCTTGGTTTTATTTGTTTGAAATGGTTGTATTGGGTTTTTCATAATAAGTGTTTGATGAAATCCTCTTTTACCTTTATACATGTGTCTCGAATTTAAAGTGGTTATTTTTTTTCCTAAATGGGTTTCAAATCATACATATTTTTAATTGGTTTGTTTAGGTTATTTTGGAAATGGTTTGTTTCTCAATGGTTTCTTGATACCTATTTGGTACTCTTAAAACAAAGGTAATTCTTGTAAAAATCCTCTTGGTCAGTGTCACTTTCTTTGGTGGATTGGTAATGGGATGAGGAGGTATTTTTCATGGGACATACCTCATGTTTTTATTGTTTGAATCCAATGGGATACACCTTGGTTTGATTCAAGGGTGATTCATAGTTTGTGTGGATCATGAAGTGGTTTATTAATGTGATTTGTATATGGTTGAAATTTTTGGCTCACTCCCACTTTAGATATGACATAGGAAACTAGAATTTCTAGATGATTATAAAATAAATTTTTATTCACTAGTTTGGGGTTTTCTCTTGTTATTGGTCCTTACTATGAACCCTTCTCTTCTTTCAGATTATGCCCCTTGGTTAAGCTAGGAAGGGTAGGACTGAGTGTTCGTCCTAGTTGATGGAATCATGTGAGGCACACCTATGTGAGGAATTATAATTATATATATTCTAGGATATTACGAGATAACCCAGTTATTCCCATATTCTTGGCCCTTATTTTCCTATTTTAGAAAATTTAGGTGCCTCATTTGGTTGAGTATCTTATGCATGCTACATAACATTTCCTTTATTGTTTGATTGTTTCTCTTGATATGTTTTATGGTGTATCCATTTTCTGAAAATGGTAAGGTGGTTTTCTAAAGTTCCTTGGAAGGTGTTTTAAAAATGTTTTAAAATCATTTCTCCTTATGATCAAAAATGAAACTATTTTTACACCCCCTTTCTTTCAAAAAAAATTTGAAGTATTTTTCTTTTTGAAAGAAACCTGTTTAAATGAGAAGGGATGTAGGTCATGATTTTTATTAAAAATAAATGTGTGAAAACATATATTACTATATTTTTATTCAAACATGAAATAAATGAATCATATAATTAAAGAAAATGTTTTGGGAATATATTATTTGGTAATTCTTACTATGTTTTAATAATCATTCATATTTCTCTATCCTATTTTTAGTCTCAGGTGTAGGTTCCAACTTGGTTTTGATCTCCATTTTCATTATCCGACACAAGACAGGTCTCGAGACACAACTACCCCAAGCCTACATCCTTAGGCTAGGGGTGAAAACAAGCACTGAAGGAATAACTAACTCAATGAGTCCTTTTCCTAAGTATGTATATGCACACACATAGACATCTTCAAAAGTGTAGAGGGAAGGATTAAATGATGCAACAATGCTATAATGTAAAACAAGAAAGCATGAAACTCTAGAAATTACAAAAATAAGGTAGTGTAAGATGAAAATAAAGGGAAAAAATACACAACCAACTATAAATATATACCAGTCTAAAAATATAAAAAGAAATTAATAGCTAAAAGAGAGACCAAATTATGAATCCAAAGCTACAACCACCGTACATTGTCCAAGAACCAAATATCCCTAAGCTCCTCTATTTTCATGGTTGACCAGTATTTCATCTACATAAGAAACAATCTGTGTAAGAAAATACAATGCTTGGTGAGTTTATTCCTACCTAATAGAAAGCCCAAAAATCTGAAGGGGATATAGTAAGAGATACGATAAAAGTGGAAGATAGTAGATATTATATGGTCAAGTGAAATAGTACATCTCAATCCAATAAAGATTAAAATTAATATCATCCAAGAAGAATGGGATAAACATGAGGATTACATAAACTACCCATAATGTCTTCGCCTCCTATACCAAGTGATCATATTCATCCAACCACGAGAAGCTAAATATGGAAAAAACATGGCATACCCCATTTGTCTTCAACTCTCCTAGAAAAAGAATAACCAAATCCAATGTACGGATAGAGAAGAAGAATATATATATATATTTTCTCAGTGAAACAATCCCAAGATGTGAGAGCAAGGGGATATCTATCTCACGGATCATCCCTCGAAGAAGAGTGGTAAAAAGATCCAAAAATCCCAATCATCAATGCCCAGTATCTAACATGTTTTCCAAAAAGTAACCATAAAAGTTTAGCCACACCCCATCACTATGTCACATAGTTGAGTGGGCCAAAATTTAAGTATAGGACCCATTATATAGTATAGAAGGGGGTACCCCTAAAAATTCACTTAGGAACTCCACTTTATAGTACTTTTAGAGGGTACCGCTCGAGAAAGGTCATTAGGAACTCCACTGCCAATATTGAATGGAGGGTACCACCCAGAATTTTGAGGAACTCCACTGCCCATCCTTGTTCAAGGGTAACTCATGTAGATCCTCAAGGAACTCTACTTCCCTTCCCTGCTGTAAGGTACCTCCCAAACAAAATCTAGGAACTCCATTTCTCATCCCTACTGAAGGGTAACTTGGATAGATCATCGAAGAACTGCACTTCCCTTCCCTAGTGGATAATACCATCTGGAACATTGAGGAACTTCACTAAACATCCCTACTAGATGGTAAATCAGAAAGATATTCAGAAAACTTCACTTCCCAGCCCCACTGGAGGGTACCACTAGATCTTACCTATTCATTACCATCGTCAAAGCATCTCCTAGTCAGGATCCAGGCCCATAACATTTTACATTCTACCTCAAAAGTATCAATTGAGGGTATTGTCACATTATAAATGGAAAACAAATAAGTATAGTTTACTCATGGGCCCAATTCATAGTTAAAAGAAAGGATATACTGGTGAATGATGTTACCTAAAAATGAACTAGGGGTACATGGCATGTGAGAAGACCCACACAATGTGTGGCCCCACTGCACAGTTTGGTTGTGTCCTTGGCCAGTAAATGGATCCCTATCCATGTAGTAATATAGACCATGTAAGTGGACTACACGGCATGTCCTGGCTAAGCAGGGCCATGGTCGTGTCTCTGCTAGAGGTGTTCATGTGTTGAACCTCATGTATGTGTACTCGAGTACATGGTCATGTACTTGGACGTGTACTTTCAAACAGAATCCCACCCATGTGATCCCTTGCATGAGTTATTCAACTCATAAGGGGTACATGGAATGTGATAGAGATTACATATCATGTCATCTTAAATATTTCCAAAACCCTATCCACCACCATAGAATGGATAGATTTCATGTGTTCATCCTTGAACAAGACATGTAGTTTGGATTTTTATAGAAATTTAATATTCAATCTTTTTCCATGAATCTACTTAATATTCCACTAACACTTCCTTAACATAGTGTAGAAATGGTGGATTTGGATTTAGATTTTGGATCTCATCCATCACTCACCGTAAAATGGTTTCCTATCATCTTCAGGGTTTCATCATTCATTCCATATGCTAAGATCACTTTTAAAAATGATTCATTGATATTTAATCACGAAAACAAGCATCATCACCTCACAGTGATCCTATATCTATGCTCTATTCTTCAATGTGTTTTTTATTTATCGATTCGCCACAATTATGGTGGTCTAATTGGGATTAGTACCACCTAGAATTTTTCATATCTTGGATAAGGATTCAAAATACTAAATAAAATAAAGAAATGGTAGATAAAAACCCCAAAAACTAAATTTTAAACATTTTTTTCCGAAGAATTTTTGTCCAATGTTAATGAACAATGAAACTAAGGTTAAAAACATTGAATAAATCAATTAAATATAGTACATAGGAAATTGAAAATTCCACAACTGGTGCATATCCAAGAACAAGATTTGATCATCTCAATTATTTAAAAAAAGGTAGTAAAACACAAAATAAATATTCCTACTTAAATTATGGACTAATATTTGATGAAGTGTGTATCCGCCAAATGATTTGGGATATTTTATTACATTCATAGCTTTTAGATCTGCTCTAATATGAAATTCAATTTTCATTCTAAGAGATTTTCCAACAATGGAGGGGGGAGTGTAATGGTTGAATTCTAGGTTTATGAGGCTAACCTAAGAAATTTTTCCAAGACGTTCAATTTATTTATTTTCTATCTTCATAGAAAATTTATTAATTACCTCAATGAATGTACTGAAAACATGAAAAGAGTATAAATACCCCATGTGAACCCATTTTATGTCACTCATAGGATAAACATCCTGTCCTGGACTCAATCATAGCCTCAGATTTCTTATTTGATCTTCTATTTAAGATTTATCTCATTTTATTCAAGGTATCATGCACAAAAAATATAAAATATATTTATTATTTAAATAAATTTAAATATGGGCACACCAAGACATGTAATCACATGCTATCTTAGCATATATATATATCTTGACATATATATAAAAATATTTCAAAGTCTTACAAGAAAAAAATGGGGTCTCTACATAATTCAATCCTTCAAGATTTTCAACCCTGAAAAAAAATAGAAAAACAAACTTCATATACTGAGCTCACACTTGGATCTCCCACTCTATGAAACTATCCTAAATTTTCTCATGTTTCCACTACATGAAAAAAAAGGTTGGTCCATTCACATAGGTTCCTCTCATTTTTATCCTCAATCTCTACTCGATGCTCTGAAAAAGTGGATCCATGATTGATATCTAGCTTTTCCCAGTCGATGATGTGTGTGGGTTTATGAACATATCTCCTCAACTACGACACATGGAAGACATCATGCACCCTCTCTAGTTGTGGTGTTAGGGATATGTAGTATGAAACATCACCATCCCTTTTTACGATTTATAACGTCTCGATGAACCTCGAATATATACTGTATCCCAGAGAAAACCTCTAAAATCATCATCAGGGGAGACACTCAGGAAAACTTGGTCTCCCTACTCGAACTCCAAGGGACTATGATGGTGATCTACATAATATTTCTATCTTCTCTAGACCATCCTCATCAGCATAGAGATGACCTGGAATTTCTATGTCATCACATACACTATCTCTGGCCTACAAGGGATAACTCACCAATTTCAATCAATAAGGGTGACCTTTAAGGTCTCCCTTATAAGAACTAAAAAAATTTCCTTCCAATTGTAGATTGGTATCTGTTTTTTATAAAAACACTACCAACGGAATTTGATCCTCCAAGATACAACAAAAGACTAACAGAGATGCCCTCAGTATATGCTTCAACACCAGGATAGTGTGCCCAGTATTCCAATCTATCTAGGGTAGAAAGGATGTAATTATCCTCATGTGGGTCCCAAATTTCTCCATAATTCCTCTCCACATTTTTGATATAAACCAAATTTCATTATCGGAGAAGATTATTAAGGGAACACCATGTAAGACAATTATCTCTCGTACTTACAACTTCCCAAAAATCTCCACTGAACTATGCTCCCTCATAGCTAGGATGTACACTCATAGTATGAGTCATCCAAATCTCACACAGATGGTGTCATTTCCCTTCATTGTTCTTGTAATACTGATGACAAAGTCTAAGGATATGTCATCCCACTTCTACTCTAGGATCTCAAGGGGCTGCAACAAACCTGTTAGAACATGGTTCTCAACCATTACTTACATACAAGCGAGGAACAGAGAGAAAAAATCAACAATGCTTCATCTCATACTAGACTACCAAAACTTCTACTACATGTCTGTTTATATCTTTCACACACATTGATGTACAAATAGGGGAGAAGTGTGGAAATATTTCATAACCTCATATGTAAACTTGAATTGAACCATTTCTCTCCCATGTAATAACATAATGTAATTCTCTCCTAAAAATATTTATTCAGTGCATCACCTATGGATATCTAGTCATTTAAGACCTCATAGTCCATTTCTCCCAGTTGGGACTCTCTCACATTCTTAACAAGTGATAGAGTCCACACTATCGACTATGAAGAAGTTTAACCCTCCTGATCCATTAGGGTCTACTACAAGGAGTCCAATTTCTTCAAGGCCACCTACACTAAGAGATATGGGACCACCTGGTTAGGTAATCTACTAAAATATTTCCCTTCCCTAGAGTATAGACAATCTCGAAGTCATTGTTCTAAAGGTCCTCTAACTAGTGTCTCTATCTCAAGATCATATCTCTCTATGTGAATACATACCTAGGACTCTAGTGGTCTAGGTAAGAAACAATTTACTCCACTAAAAGGTAGTTTTTCCACATCTTTATGGTGAATACCACCACTAACAGATCTAGGTGGTCAATCACAAAGTTCTAATCATGGGGCCTCACATGTCTCAACCCATAAGCGATAAATGTGTGATGTTGCATCAGTGCATAGTGGAGCCTACCTCTCGAGGCTTCACAATACATGATAAAATCAATGCCCTCCTCTATTAGTCTCAGTACTGGGGCACTCACCAACCTCAGCCTCAACTCCACAAAGAATGATTGGAACTACTCATACCAGTTAAAAGGCTTCCCCTTAAATGTTAGGTAGATCAAAAGGGATACGATTCTTGAGAATGATTCCTCAAACCTCCTATAGTACCCCTCATAAACAAGAATGTTCTTCACCTATGACATGTTCTTGGGTGGCTCTCAACAAGCACTAAATTGATCTTCAATGAATCCATGACTATACCATGCTCAAAAATGACATCTCCAAGAATGTGACCCTCATGAATCATGAAGTTTCACTTCGTGAACTTTTTTTAAAGTTGTTTCTCTCGAAGAAAACATAGGGCCATCCTTATGTATTATACATTCTCCTCCTCTATTGAAGAGTAGACAAGTATGTCTTTGAGGAAGAATAAAAACACTATTCCATGTATGGCTGGAAGAAATGGTTTATCAAATCCATAAAAATAGTGGGGGAATTTTTCACACCAAAGAGAATCACTAGAAACTCATAGTATCTATAACAAAATTGAAAATCCAACATTGGAATATTGACCTTATAAATCCTTAACCGGTTATATCCAAACCTGAGATAATCTTTGAGAACCACCACGCCCCTCGAAACTGGTCAAATAGGTAATCAATTATAAATTATGGGTACTTTTTTTTATCGTGGCATGGTTCAGGTGATGATAATCCGTGAAATTACATAATATATCATCCTCCTTTTTCACAAAAAAAGAATGGTGTTTCTCAAGGGGACACAATGGATCTGATGAGACCTTTCTCATTAAGGTCCTCCGACATCAATCATACCTCCGAGAACATGGTAGGATCTATATGATATGTTGTAGAAGATGTCAAATCTATCCTCGAATACAAGTCTATGAAAAGCTCTATCTCCCACCTCAGATATAGTCCGATAACAAAATCGCGGAATATGTCCATGTAATCCTCTAATAATAAATGGAATTTAGATTCCTGAAGAGACTAATGCACCAAGGTCTATACTCTCTAACTGATGGGTGATGGTTTGTAGCCAAATTCTCGAAAAACCCACTTTCTCTACTATTATATCCCTTTTTCCAAAAAGGAGAATATCATCCCATCAGCGCGTAGGCATTTGGCTTGTCTGTTTTGATAGTTGTTTTGGTATTGGACCATAGACAACTAATAAATGGAAAATATGACATCATAGGGTTCCATCATGATGAAAAAAATCTCCCACAAAAACCTCTCTCCTCAATGTGATAACTCATATAGTCTGAAGATGAATGATACATAAGAAGCATCCCCTATAAGAACCATAAGATGGAGTTGTCGAGATACTGTCTCAAATGGTAGCTCCAACTATCCCACCAGAAGTATATAGATAAAGTAATGATTGTAACCTATGTCTAATAACATGGAATAAATAGTATAAAATACATATTTTGGGCCTTTTATCACCTTGTTCTCTAAAAGATTGCAGACATCCAAAGCCTATAGTTTTCAATGGCCCCACCTGCTGGCTCCCTATGCCTGATTTGGGCCTCCAAATAGTGATGGTGGAGGAATCTCATAACATTATCCACCACCCATAGATTTTTCTACTCTTCTGCTAGCTCTACCTCTCGGGGGATAACCTTGTCTAATCCTAGGATATCCTTGATCATGGAATTGCCTCTATCCTAGAGGTCTTTCAGCTTTTTTCATATTCTACTCACCACATATGGTTTGAAATTCACATGCCACGTGACCTTTCCCATCACAAACAAAGAACACTCCCTCCTTGGGATTCACCGGTGCTCTATGTTGTCCCTTTATTTTAAGACCATGTGCATGATTCTACTCTCAAAAAGGTTTCATATGCCGAGATCCACCAACTGGTGCCTGCAATCTGCTACAGATGACTCAACTATGTGACACCCAATACCAAATCGAACTATCTATCATCCATCTGATAGAAATATCTCTTTCACCAATTCCTAATCCAACACCCTGACATAGGTGGGATTCACCGGGGAACTATAACGGAATGGATCTCTCTATGAATCCCCTAATTAAACTTCTATTCTCATAATTAGTTGTACCAGATAATGTTAAGAGAGTGACATATAATTTCTATGAACCTCACTACATACTCATACACCATCATACCTACCTACTGTAGCTCTATAATCCTCTAAATCATAACAAAGAGAATGTATGAAGGTAGTACTCTGTGAAACGGTTACTGTAATTCAGGCCATGTGAGTTTGAACTTATCGTGAATCTATGTAATAAGGATATGTAGGCTCCTAGATTCTCTATGGAATAGCCTAGAAACCTGTTCAACTAAATGATCTTTCTAGATATAAACAATCCAAAAGATTTAGACCTCTTATTCCATCCAATCCTTTACTCCATGAGCATCTATCTTGCTATAGTGCCCCGATGATCTTTAACACTGGAACTTACAGAGCGTTCAAATCCTATGTGTGTCCTCGGCCTACTCTGCTGGAATGATATCCTACTTGATATAGGGAGGAGTTTCTACCTACCCACCTAGATGAATGGTATCATGGCATGAACCCTCAACTAAGTCATCATCTCTCATCGGGTCATCACTGTGAACCGAAACTAGCATCCTAACTGGCTTTCATTGCATAGAAATCTTGAAATTTACCAAGGAGTTTCATGCTCAAATGAGCATATATATATATCCAAAAAATGGATAGTTTACTTAGTAAATGCTATCAAATACTCAATATTATATGATTCGTGTACTATTGATCCCTGCTAAAAATGTCTTGGTATTCCATGTCAGCAAGCAAGTGTTCAATGTTCTGTTGAATGGATACGTCGGCAGCTATACCATTACTAGATTCCTTGTCCTGAGGGACACACTCTAGAAACATTGAAATTTTTTCCCTAAACTAAAAAAATCCATTCCAGGGGATGCATCCTAACAATTTCTAAAGGAACGAACTTTCTATGAGACCAATCTATCTTGACGTGACCTAATTCCGACCTCAATTCGCAACTATCCCTAGCACACCACTATAGGCTATGGCATGGAGACAAGAACAAAATGTATAACTAATTTAGTGAGGCCTTTTCCCATGTTCCTGTACACACGCACATAGCCATCTTGATGAAAAATTTCACAGGGAAAGATTAAAAGATGCAACACTACTATAAAGTAAACAAAAAATGCATGAACCTCTAGACTATACAAAAGTAAAGTAGTGTAACTTAAAGAATAAAGGCAGAAAATGCATGCCCAACCAGAAATATGTCCAAACCTAAAAAAAACTAGAAAAAAAATAGTTGAAAGAGATTCTAGATCATGAATCCCATTATATGACCACCATACATGGTCCAAGCACCTAGAATCCCTAAGTTGTTTTGTAGTCATGTTCGACATGTCTATCGTCTTTATAAGACATAATATGAGCGGGAAAATCCCACGAAGGAGTAAGTATATGAATACACATTAGGACACCCCAAAATTTAAAGGGGGAGAAATAAGGGATACAATATTAGAGGAAGACAAGAGATAGAACAAGATATAGTGAAGTTATATATCTCAACAAAACAAATAATAAAAGTAAGCTTGTAAAAGCATAAGGGGATAAACACGGTGAGTATTGGAAATACTCTTCAAGTCTCCACCACCTTTAGTAGGAGAGTAGACTCATCCAACCATGAGAATCTTAACATGGAAATTAAATGGCATACCCCATGTGTCTTCACCTCTCTTGGAATTAGAGTAACAAAATCCTAGGTGTGGATACATAAGAATAATATATATGCACTTAGTCAAAGAAGCCCAAACCATAAGAGTAATGAGATATCCATCTCATAGCTCATTCTAAGAAGAATATTATTCAATAGTTCCAAAAATATCCATAATTAATACCCATCATCTCATGCATTTACCAAGAAGTTACCATACATGTGTGACCATTCCTTTTCACTTTTCCATATAGCTGAATGGGCACAAACTCAAAGTCGAGAAAACATTCTCGTGTACGTTTTGGAGGAGAGTTCCACTCTAAAATATTTCTACGGAACTCCAATTCCTATTCCTACAAGAGGGTATCACTTTGGAATGGTCATCGGGGAACTCCATTATACATCCCTGTTGGAGGGTACCTCTCAGAACAGCAAGGAAGTCCAATACCTAGCACTATTGGAGGGTCACTCAAAAAGATCATCAGGGTATTCCACTATCAATCCATCTGAGAGGGTACTTCCCGAAACATTGAATAATTTCACTTCCCAGTCCTACTTCGGGGTAACTCTGAAATATCATTAGGGAACTCCACTTCCCATCCCTGCTTGAGGGTACCACCTAGAATGGTCTCTGGGGATCCCACCTGATCACTATCTTCATTGAGTATCTCATAGTCAAGATCAATGCCCAAACAATTTCACACCATACCTCAAAAGTGGAAACAGGGGGTATCATAATATTCTAAGAGAAAAAATGCTCAGTATCAGCTACTTGAGATCCAAAATTTGAGTTCAAATGAAGGAGATATAAAGTTTTGAGGTTCCATTAAAAGTAAATAGGGGTACACGGTGTTTGACGGGACCCACATAGCATGTGGTCCTACTCCACTACTCGGTTGTGTCTATGTCATGTATACAGATCCATATCTGTGTAGAAGTAAACATCATGTATGTTAAATAAACAGCATGTCACAGATAACTAGGATTGGGGCCATGTATCTACTAGACGTGTTCGTGTATCAATCCTCATTTCCATGTACTCGAGTTCACATATGTGTAATTGTATATGTATTTCCAAACTTCACTCTTCTTATATGATCCCTCACATGGATTTTTAATCATATAAGGGTTACATGGAATGTGATAGAGATTATATGTAATGTCATCCTTAATATTTTAAAACCCCTAGATACCACTGTGGAAGGGTTGTACGATGTGTGTTTATCCATGAACATGATGTGTAGTTGGGATTTTTTCAAAAATTTAAGATCCAATATTGTGCCTTGAATCTACTCGATCTGGTATTGATTCCTCCTTAACTAGTTCCAAAAAAAGTGGATCTATTTATAGATAGTAGATATCAGTTGTCACTCTTAAGAAAATGATTTCATTCATTATGGGGTTTTTTGTTCATTCTGCACACTGTTATGACTTAAATGATTCAGTGATCTTTAATCACCAAAACAAGTATCATTTCCTGGAAAAGATCCTAAATCTATGATCATTTTTTAATATTTGATTTGGTCATTTATTCTCTATGGGTTTGGGGGTATGATCATACTTGGTACTGACCAAAAATTGTTAAACCAGGGATGAGGAGTCCTACTGGTGAAAAACGTGATCCAATGAGAGAGAAAAGCACCAATAACCAATGTTTAAAAAATTTTGGCCATTTTTTATTGTACAATGATCAAGAACTATGAAACCATGGTTAGAAAACATTGAATAAATCAAAATAAATCTAGTATGTAGGTGTATGAAAAGTCCATAACTGGTGTAGATCCAATAAAAATGGTGGATCTAAACAATCATTTAATCAAAGGACATAAAAACAAGAAATGAAAAACCCTTACTTAATTACAGATCAATATGTGATAAATAACATGTCCTATAATGATTTTGGATATTTTTTTGTTGTCACATCATCTTGATCTGCTATGACCTATAATTTCATTGTCGTTCAAAGAGGTTTTCCAATAGTGGAGGGATGAGAGCTTCGTGGGATAATTCTAGGTTTATGAGGTTAACACTAGAAATTTCTTCATGAAATTACTTTTATAAATTTTCTATATAGGTTAAAAACAACTTAATTAATTAATTAACCCAATAAACATACCACTAACAAGAGAAGAGTCTGAATTCCCCACGCTGACCTATTTTATGTCGTGCCACAGGTAAACACCATGTTACAGACTCAATTATGGCCTCGTATTTCAGATACAAGTTCCATTTAATATTTATCCAATATTATTTTAGATATTGGGCATGCACAATTTGAAATATATTTAATATTTCTATAAAATTAAATTTATGCCTCAGAATTTCATGTCTTCTCAGTGTCTTGTTGTGGAAATATATATATAAATATTTCAAAGTCTTACATGGAAAAAACCAATTCTCTATAGAAATAGATGTTGTTGGGTTTGGGATTGGATAGTGACCCATAGGGTCACATGGAGACTAGGTAGTGGTCATGTTTGGTTTGGTTTCATTTTTTTTGTATTTTTAGTATTTATGTAAAGGATATTTAGGTCCTTTAGTTTAATATTATTGGGTTTATCTATGTATTTCTACTACTTTGGTATATTTATCTTGGGTGAAATCATTCCCATTGTTACTATATTTATTCCCCTGGTGCTTTTAGCCATACCTGGAGGATCTGGAATGCCTCATAGGCCTTGTCATTAGTCGGATCGGGTGACCGGTTTGGTGTCAACATAGGTTGGTTTGTGACATTTTGTGGTAAAAATATTTGAAAAAATAAAAAAAAACATTTATATATTACTGTTACTTTAATACTACCCCTATAATTTTTTACTAGAAGTCATGACTTCGTTTCTAGAGATTGTATTTCTATTAGACATTAAAATTACCCAGAAATAAAACAATTCTTGGATCTTTAATCAAATAATACATTTTCATGGTAATAATATAAAATTAATATACCTCACACTAATAAAATTTATGTTCTAGTATCTATCTAAGTAGTAGAAAAATAAATTTATAGACAATTTTACTTTCAATCATGAGGATTACAAACTTGAGGAACTATCTTCAGAATGAATTAGCATAATAACCCACCTTGTTGCAACTAAAATTCTCATTTCTAGTTTACTATCCATTTCCCACTATTTCTCTAATTATAAATCTTTTCCCTTATAGTCACAATGCGAATGAATGAGTTTTCCACACTGATAACACCTTCTAAATCCTACCAATAATTCTATAAAATGTATTTTACTATATATGGATCATTTAAGGTGTTTACCTATATATTTCAAATTTACTACTTATACATTTCATTTTACCTTGACTCCTAATTAATTTTTGTGCCATAATGTATATAACTGTCAGAAAACTCCATCTCAACTTCATCAGTATAATGAACAACTTAATTATAATTTTTATATTCATGAAAGTCAGATTCTCATTGAAAAAATTTATTTGACCAATATAAAATAAATCAATTTAACAGTCATGGTCCAAAAAAATTGTGTATACCTAGAAAATCTGGTAAAATTTTCCATAATTTTGTTTATTGAGTCTTATTTTTTTATTCTACTCCATGATTTTTCCTTCCATTCTAAGTCAAAGAACTATAGGAAAATACATCTCAAGAAAAATATTTTTATATACAATACACACCATGGAATAAATATCATCCTTTTCCTTTGTATTATAAATCATGGACCTTCATTGGTCAGATGCACATTATAAATGATAAAAATAAATAATTTTTTATGTTTTCTACATACTAAAACATCAAATATATCTTCTAAGAAATTTATCAATATATTATATTTCACTGGGTCTAAACATCAACTAATTGTGGGAGGTTCCATTTTGTGAAATGATCCCCTATAAAAATTTTACTCTATGTATAATTCAGTGAGTTTCTTTTATAGATTTAACAATTAATATCCTATGTAGAATAAGTCTAAACTATAAAAAACTATTCCATTCTTACTATTATAGGTTATTAATTCATAACTTTATTATCCTATTTATTCTATTCTATCTGATATTCCATGTTTTTCTATATAAAGCTGTATAGGAAACACGTGGATTAGATGAAGAAACATGGAAAACATCAAAATATATATGTCGATAATATAACGAAAATTAAAGTCTCTTTAAAGTGTCTTTTAACATTCTTAAAACCTCTATAGGTATGTATACCATTATATGATACTAATAATAATGCCACATAATAAATTCAACACATAAATATAGGATTTAAAATAGGCTATTCACTTATTAAAATTTTCAAGATATTTTCTATTTAGAGTTTTTTAATAAGGGAAAACATAATATTATAAAGATAATAGTTTCACATAGTATTCATTTTTACAAAAGAATAGAGTTTTATTTTTACATTCATATTTTATTCAGGACACATTTTCTTCATTTATGATGAGTCACCATAGTATAAACCTTAACCTTGATAAAAATTTTAATCATCCTTAGATAATATGAAAAATATTTGAAAAAAGGGATGAGAAAAAAAAATGTTGATAATGAATATAAATAAATGAATCTCATTATTCTAGGGAAAAAAAGGTTGTTACCTTATCACAATTAGACATCGATCACCTGAATATAAAATATCCACCTGAGAAAATAATAATTTCCTTAAAGGAAACATTTGAAACCCATTATAAATAAATAAGAAAACCTATTATGGAATCATAATTCATGATAGAACTCAAAAAAATATTTCTTTGAAATAAATATATCGTTCACCTTTAAAATGTCATAATGTTTCCATACCTTGTGAAATTAAATATTTCCATAAAAACCCCTTTTGGAAACATAATATTGGTATCTAGGACCATCATATTTAATACCTAGGTTTGAAAAATTTTACCTCGTTTCAGAATAACTAAATATATATTAATTCTATATGTGTAACCTACCCAATTATCTCCCTTTTTTTCACCTTCTAAGACAATTCATTACCCAATACATTAGAGATCTATTTTGGATCACCCATCGTACATAGCTATACCGGGCTCACTCATCATCATATATAATTATAAAGTACCATATAATGAATAAAAAATTTATGCTTTCACTTTTTAATGATAATACCCTTTATAAAATCATTTAACCCATAAACAATACACTTTCTCTTTGACATACTCATAATGAAAATTATCCTTTTTCTTTGAAAACTAATAAAACATGAAAAATCCTGGAAGTGATGTAAGATGGTATACTTTGAAAACCCATGTTAAATTATAGATTAATATTGATAGTGATTAATAGAAATTATAGTGGTAAAATTTATTCAAGATATTTGTGTTATAAAAACATACATTTTCACTTTCCAAAAAAATCTTGAAATTTCCCATTTGGAAAAGATTGAAATGATTTATCTTTAAATCATCATAAAGAAATAAAAATATAGTAAAAATTTACTCAATAAACCATTAAGTAATAAATAAAAAAGTTCATAAAATTGATCAAATAACATGTATATGGATTTAAAGTGAATAAAAAACTTCAAATCTTTTAAAATAAAGTTTTGAAGAAAAATCATTTACCTCGAGTCCCAACTCATTTGGTTTGTATGCCACCCTTCTATGTAATAATAATATATTAGTTTTATATTTTCAAAATAAATTTTTTTTTGTCCATCCAATTATCATTATTCTCTTTATTTTATTTATATCCATGTATTATTTAGTTATAGAAGTGGTTAAGCTCATGTTGGATGTTTTGTGGTTTTTTTGGTTTATAACCTCAAAACAACATCGGTGTGTTGAACATGGTCAAAGGGGTTATGGTTAAATTGAATATAAATATTAAAAATGTTATAGTATTAATATTTATACATTACATGCACTTTTAAAAAAACTATTTATGGAATACATGAACATTTTACTATGTACTCTCTTAGATATGGTATTCTGTACATATGAATGAACAACATTTTCATTTTTCTCAAAGGTAGGAATGAAATGAAGTTGATAATATTTTAATTTTTCAGAATCTTAAATATGTTATAATTTTAATAATTATTCATTAATTCCATCATTATCACATTCCTAGTTAGGATTTTATGAAAAATAAATCATGTCACATCATGGATATTGAAGTCAACATGCACGCATTAATGACAATATCATTTTCCAACGGGAAGGTAAGTAAAATATTATCCTTAAAAAATAATAATAATTTAATTAATATTATATATATATATATATTCATTTTTATTTCATTTTAACAATCCATATGATATTCTTATGAAAAAATAAACACATCACTTTATGAAGGTGGTAGTATACACCTATATATGAGTGATGTTTTTATTTCCCATTAGATAGAAAATCAGATAAAAAAGGGATATAGTGGAATCATAATAAAATTTTATTATATATAAGGAAACTATAATATTATTTCATCATGGATAAAAAATATTTTAAGTATGTATAAGAAGTAAAAATATGGAATTCTCTTTTAATAATAGTACCACTTCTTTGGAAAACCTCATTTGGCTCACACCTAACTTCTTCTAGGTTTGATATTTTGGTTAGATAAGGAACTATAAGGTGTGGGTATAGTTATTTAAGAGATATTTAGGTTGTTTTTATATAATATAATTTTCTTAGAAGGTGTAATGAATGAATGATAGGATGTTTCTTTTTATATTTGAGGGTTTGTACACACTAGTAATAGTTTAGGCATTTAATTTTTATAAATGTCTTACTTCAGGTCAAGTTTATTATAAAATAAAAATATATAAGAAAATTTGATATGGTTTGAAATCCCTATATCTAAAAAAATAAATATAATATTTTTTACCTCATAATTTAGATGTTTTCTTAATTAACCTGATTTTCCCTTTATCATGGTGCTGCAATTTTACCATGGATATTATTTATAAGCCCCAAAAATAAAATTGAACTAGTTAATAAATTTGAAACTCCTAATTTCAAATATGGAATACATTTTTCAATATTAAATTTATATAATTTCAATAATTTACATTTAATATATGTTTGAAAAATAAAATGAAAGATAATTTTTTAAAAATTATGTTTTATGAATAAAATTGAACTTATACCAAAATAAAATATAATTTTTATTCCTATGGAATTATTTTTATTATTTTTAATAAAATTTATCTTACTAAACTTTTAAAACAAACTAAACACATGATGTACCTTTTAAATTACTTGATACACAAAAAATAACGGGCAGTTTTGCAAAAATCAACATTTTTCTCTATTCACTCAGAAATAATTTTTTTTTAAATACCAAAAATTAACTTTGAGCTATATATGATATATTAAATAAAATGACTTAATTTTCAAGAAATTAATAAATTTGTCTTTTAATTAAAACTATGTAGTACTTGGAAAAACAATTAGTTAAATAAAAATATTACTTTTTCGATTGAAAAATTATATATCCGTTTATAGAACTATAATTAATAACAATGCATAAAAAGAATAACAATAATTAATTAAATTTATTTATTTCTATTATTACATAGGATTTTATACCTTATTATTTTAATAAAAATTATAATTTACATAAATTCATACCATGATTTTTAATAACTATACATTTAAAACCATTGCAAAATAGATATCTGGTATTATATACCCTTAAAATTTAATGAATTTTTTATTAAAAAATTAAAACATAATGTTGAATTTCTATATATTTTCAAAAATACCCTTAACTTATTTTGAATCATTATATTTTATAAATATAAAACAATTCGTTCATTCTGCCTCTATTATTTTTCAACAGAAAAAACATATAATTAGGTCATCCTGTATTCTTCATTCAGATCATACCATTACACTTTAGTGCTATAAACACATAAAGAGCCTCTGTATCAAATGAAATTTCTTAAAAATACTAATAATAATAGGTAGGCCTTTATTTAATTCATTAATATTTTTTAATATTTCAATTAATTATTTCATAATGACTTTCATAGCTAGATTAGGCATTAAAACACTAGTCTCTTTGATCCAAAAACTTGATCAATTTTATTGAGTACATGAGTGGAGAAAAATTTTGATGTGGTTATATTACAATAAAATTGGAAATTTAACCTATATTCAATCTTAATTTCCTGCCATTGATAATCAATATCCACTTATTAAATGACATAAACATTTGGCTACTCGAGAAGGGTTTAATATAACACATAAAATTTTCCCTCTTACATAAAAATTATTATGATAATCCAATATTTTTCTAAAAAGTGGCTTTTAAAATGTTCTCTCACAGGTATTGATCTTAATGGATATTTAGATGATGTTGATTCCATTTTTTCTATACTAAGTTATTTTGTATTCTGAGTATCATGTATTTTGTTCATTTAATATGGGCTTTAATAAATTAATCTCACACTAAGAAAAATACCCCTTTTCAATTCATTGTATCTATTAGTGGTCCATGATTTATATTTCATCATGAATTATCCTAGATATTATTGTAAAACCCCATTACAATATCTATTATAAAATCCTTTCAATCATATAATATTTGGATCTCAAAAGGTTGAGTGTATAAATATTTTCCAAAACAAATCATATGAATAAAATCGACTATATTCCATTAGTATCCTAATCCTTAGTGTTTCCCAACTATTTTTAACACAAATTCATGCTATGAATTGGAACCTAAATACTAGTCTTACAAATATTTGAATTCCCATAAAAAAGATAATTAATGGGAATTCATAATTGGAATTCCCTTTATATTTGAATGATTGGGTTCTTGATAAATGATTTCATTATAAGGAATATTAAATATAATATTTTATGTGGATTTATTATATCACCATATCATCTAATGAATTATATATATTTTTATACATTATGATTATAATTTTCTTTTTGAATTAATAATCCATTCACTAAATCAATATGTTAAATCAATATTTATGTGTGACTCATTACCCAACTCAAAGTTTTGTTACTAATTGAAATTCAAGATAACGAAATTTACCCATATCCAAATTCATCACATGAAAAAATAAGAGTAATAACTTTCATGTAAAGGATTGGAATAAAATTAAATAAATAATCTTCATAATTTTAATAATAGAGTGATAGGTATAAAATCCACACTCTTATAATTAATCATAATAAACCATGTTAGTGGATAGTTTGACCTAATGACCCTCTAATCATTGTTATTTGAATAAGAGTCTCTCTAATTCAATCATATTTAAACCACATAATATGTACAAGTTGTAATTAATCAAAAAATTCAACCACATAACACAAAAATAATCTAATTTCAATGTAGAAGAAAATTAAATCATTTACTAAACCTATTATATAACTTAATAAAGAATTTTTGATAATTTAAATAACCATTTTAACACAATAAACTAAATAAATCATTAATTAATAATATAAATTTTTTATTTACGTATAATAAAGTTTAATAAAATATATAAACGAAATTTCTACATGATAAAAACATTTTTGAAAAAAATAATCAATAAATATGCACTAATTTATAATTTAAGGTCTTTGGGCTTATAAGAAAATAAACATATGAAATAAATTTAAATGTGTGGATTATTAATATAAATTACATTACATAAAAAAATATGAATATTTTACTTTTATTCTAAAATAAATTCTTCCATATTATTAATTTTAATGCCATTTTATATTCACTCATTAATAATCAAAAAAATTGGTATTAATTAAAAAATTTATATTCTTTTAAAAATAATGAATTTTTTGTAAACACTTTAAAAAACTGAAAAAAAAAATTAAAAAAATGACAACCTATATAAACATTTTATATTATTAATTGTGAACAGTTCATAAATCAATATAAACATTTTTATATTTTTCTTTATATTATAATTTATAAAACACTTATTCATTATTCATCATATAAATAAAATTTAAGAATAAATCACATCTACCAAAACAATTGGTTTTGTTTAAATATCCCCTCAGATTTGACAAGGCCCTCTAGCCTCCACTGATAATGGTTTTAGAGAATTAAAAAAAAAAATTGAATAAAATTATAAAAAACGTAAAAAAATTATATATACCACTTCATTGTCTACCATTGAGTTTCAACTAATTATAAGGGTAAGACATAAAATATTTTGATTAGAGTAAATTAATCATAAAGATTTTCATAGGATATAGCCATGTCAATTTGAGAAGACCATTAGACATGCCTATTCTAGGGTGGATTTATGAACTCATATTTCAATCCCAACATTATTGGTTCCATAATAGAAAATAAATTTTTGGAAATGACTTATCAACGCCTACTATGAAATATTCTATCCTCATGATGGAGATCACTAAAATGTAGTGATCAATTTACCACGTCATTATGATACAAAATTAGACTATATTTTTATTGTAAAATTTCAATGATGGTATTACTTAAAAAATATTATGTTCTTCTTACATTTTTATTTCAATGACTATTTTTCATAATTCTTAAAAAAATCGAGAACAATTTTCATTTTCAATTAAATTGTTCACAGTATGTGGAATTATATTTATTTATTTTATTTATTTAATAAAATAATCAATTAAAATGATATGAAATATTCTTTTATTAAAGTAATGGGGGAAGAATATTAATTCCTTATATGAAAATATCACATGTTATATTAATATAAACCTATTAGATTACTTGATTTCCCCAACTCTTGGTATATATAATGTTTCTAATCGATAATGGATCTCCTGGGTGGAGTGCAGAACTTCATCACACATTCATGCTTCGGAGTTCCCAAGAATTATTTATTACATTAACTATTATTATGATACCACTAGATGGTTTTCAAGGGGTTAACATTTATCCATGATCATTATAAAATCTCTACCGAAACCTAAATTTCCATTTTCTGATCAATTTGAATTGGAAACAATAACTAAATTTTTGTATATAAATTTTTCATTTCTATGTCAATATTATTCTATCCATGAGATTCATAGTGATAATTAGGAAGTAGACAATAATATCATTCACCCTAGGTTATAAATGTTATATATGATCCTCCAAATTATTTTTATGGATTTTATTTAATTAATAGTCTACTAGATCATTTTTTATGTCTTGATGAAAATGATATCTAGAGATATTCATACTGAGGATTTTATTGTCAATAATATACCATATTTTATACACATATTTCTCAATTATTAACTAAATATTGTACCAATACAATGATCCTATTTTGGATATTAGTTGTTTATCTATATTAATTAAGTGTTTACAAAATTTTCAAAAGTTATAACCCTTTTCAATGTACAGTTAAATCATCATAATTATTAGTTAAGACATGATTGATTATGATTGACAATAAAACTCCTCAAATCAATATCACATGCAGACTAAATCCATTTCTGAAGTTAGAGTGGTTTTATTCTATAAATTAATTAATTATTTCATAATATATTTCATTTTATACACAACCTCATGGCTTGGGGATATTCAATAAAATATGCTGTATCCGAACAAAGACCATGATATTGTCTAAACTACCGTGTGAAAGAAATTTATTTTATACATACTTCCATTATTTTTATGATTACATGTGTGATTATCACTTTATTTGTTTTATATTTTTCCTATTTCTTGATCTTAATGAATTTAATATTATTATTTATATGTATTTATTAGAGTTTAGCATGTTTTAAAAAGACTATATTTGCGAGTTAGTTCTATTAGTCAAACATTTTGATATTCATGATTATATAAATTATTTTTTTATGGTGGTTTCTCAAATCACATTGATATAATGAACATTTATTTAAATTTCATTTTTTTATATTAGATTAAATAAATTTAAATTATATAATACTAGGATGTTCGGAAAGTCATATCGGGATAACCTATTGAGTATTTTTTATGTTCCACTATATTTTTACCTCTTTGTTCATATTAACATCATATGTTATTATGTTTGTAAATGAATAACCTCATTTTTTATCTATGATATGCCCTAATACATTCATGTGGCTATATATATGGGTTTTATAAAGGTGGATTTCCGTATACCCCATAAAGGATATCTTTTATCCATGGATGGTAATGGATTGTTTTTTCATTTTATCTTATATCGCATGTATAGAAATTTGGTACCTTCTTCCTCATACCATTCATTTTATATATCTTATTTCTTTATTTTTAGTTAATATTTATTTATCCATTCTAGGTTGTTTTTTTATATTATATTGATTCTATTATATGTATATTATTGGATTGTTTAAATTTGAAAATATTTTATAAATACCCATCATATAATATTCAGAAATTATATATAATTTACCCACCAAGAGTAATTGAGAAAAATTATTTTATTTAGACTAGGGTGGTATTTGTTTTATTTAATAGATAAATACCTCATACTAAATATTTTTAAAATAATTGGTATAAAGATATCATTTTTCAATTATGTAAAACTATCCCTCATTGATTTATTGTCCCTTGTCACTTTTATCCTAACTTTAGTGTTTTTTAACATGTTCGAGTTTATTAGATACTACTATGAAATATTTCTATATAATGTAGTATTTTTTCAGCACCACAATATTTTAATTTCAAATCCATATTTATTTTTCAAAATTGTGATGAATATATATATATATTATTAATAAATCAATTAATTTTATTTCTAAAAAAAGTTGTGGATTCTGGATATTTTTGTATTTCCTAGGTAAAATATATTTTCATATATTTATCACATAATAAATAATTATTTCCATCCAATTTTTATTTTATATGTGTTTCATAAGATATTAAGTTAAATATTCTAGATCACTCCAAAGGATGTTATAATTAATCTTATAGTTTACAATTTCTCTAAATCACCTTAACTTTCTAAGTCTTTTTATTTCCCAATACATTTTATCATTAGTCAATAAATTTTACTATAAAATTAAAATTTGAATAATTATTTTCTATTTATATCTCATATTTATTTAATACATGTTTTTTTATTATAATTTTCATCTACAAAAGCGTGTTATGGATGAGATAATTTTTTTAAGATAGATGAAGAATGAATAAATGATACAATAAATCTTCATTCCATTTTAATATATATATATATATATATGACTACCATACTAAGGTATTTTTATTTTTATTTTATTAACACTATAAATAATTTCTATGGTGACGTCATTAATAACACATGATCCTTTTCATAAAGCACTAGTTAATTTTATTAGTTGTTAAAAAAAATTCTCTCTCATTCAATCTATTTTTGTATAATTTAATAGATTAAAAATTATTTACTATATATACTAGATTTTTCTATCCCAAATATTATATTTAACCAAACATACCACAATAGGTTAGGGACTGACATTCGTTCAAATATAATTCTCCATATGAGTAAATTTGTTTTCTTTAATGGATGTTTTTTATGAGAAATAATCTATCAGTGGAATATGTTTATCTAAACACATATCAAATTATTGTAAATGGTCTGTTAAAACATCATAATTTTTTAATATATTTTTTAATTAGAAATATATTTTATAATGATAATTTATTTCAATATTCACCTCATTTTTAATCCCCTAAAAATAATAAACTAAAATAATTATGAAAAACCAAGATCATGATCAAATAATATTAAAAGTGGTTAACCATGGAGACTCATTAATTCATTTATATATTTTTTTTCTTGAAATTAATTAAATATATCTTCATTTACTAATAGAAAATTAATATATAATGTAAATTTGTCAATGATAGACCATATTTAATTATTTTCTAAGGAATTATCATGGAATCAATTAAAAACTTCAAAAATGTTGTTATACCACATCCATATTGGTCTGGGTAGAAGCTTAGAAAATCATATGTGTAATGTACTCTATATTTATAGTTATTTTACTAATTACCATCATTTTGAATATTAAATATCTCTCGCATAATATTTTTTCATCATAAATGTTATCAGATAGCCTAATATATATTTTACTATAGTGGTGTTCATGGGATTTCCTCCATGTTTTTTATTTTAAAATTATTTCAATATACTAGGCCCTAAAAGAACATAATGTCCCTTTATTAGCCTCAATAAATTATTCTTTTCAAATTTTAATAGTTTTATTTTTTAACTATTCAATCCTTCTATTTTTTTCTTCATGAAATGTCACCATGTTTTACTGTTTTAATCATATACATTGGCACTTGTCATGAAATTAAATGTTAATGATATGTTGTTTACCTATCCATTATAATTACTAGGTCTATTCATATAATATAATCAATCATAGGATCTCTATAAACCCTAATTATTAATAGGACACATAAATTTATGATAATTAAGGTAATAATGACATTGTTGGTTTTTCTATGATGATAGTGTATTATATAATTACAGTCCTTGGAAATATTTTTTTATCACCTTTAATTTAGGAAAAATGTATTATGTTTTGATATATACTTTATTATCAAATATTTTATCAATATTTAAAACTTCCCCATAAATAATTAGTTTTACCAGATCATTAATTCCAATATTAGTTTAAATAATTTAAAATAATGAATTATAAAATTACAATGGTTTTTTGTTAATTTCTAGTATTTATATATTACATGAACATATTTATAAAAAAATACATACAGATATTTTTCATAATATATCACAATTTTTAAAAGTCCATTATTCTTAAAATTGAAAATTCAACCTTTCTAATTAATTAAACTCTAATTTTTCATTTTAAACCTCTCTTCACATTTTGTTGACCATGTAAATTCAACACCATTAAAACTTATATTGGCTTAAAATTGATGTAATTAAGAAAATATTTCATTAAAACATTGATATTTAATTTCTAAAATAAAGAAGAAACATATTTAAACTATAATTTAATCCATGGGATTCTATTTTATGCCTTTAGACATCATAGTGTGAAGAGATATTCCATAAATGGAAGTCAAAACAACATGGAATTTGATAAAATGTATTCATAAATGAGACATGTGAAATTACTTAAATAAATAATTCTTTATCTATATATCTAAAACCATCATCAAAATGGTTTTTTTTATCAGATGTAGTTTTAGAAATTACATGTATATAATCAATAGTCATAACCAAATATTGATGAAAATTTTTCTTGAAAATTCTACTACTGAAATTTATAATTATTATTCTTACATTTATGGAATTAGAAGGCACAACTATGAACATATAATTTTCATAAATTTTTTAAAAAAAAATATGAAGTTAAGTTTTTCATCACACATATTTGACGATACTCTGATCTATGATAAGTCATTAAAAATAAATTATCCCCTTGTACTTCACCAAAGGTTTCTCAATTTTGAGGATAAAAGAAATTTTTTTATATTAATTCTTTTTATTTATCCATTATATAAGAATAATAAATCCTTGATATTTTATGTAATTTTATTTTCAAATAAATGTAATTTATTTGATTTCTTGAGTTACATGCAACACAGAATTTTAGAGAACCATAATATACTAATAATATTATATTCAAACATGGTTGTTATAAACCAGCCATTAAATTTGGGGATATGAATAGAAATAAACACATTTAAATTATATTTTTAATGTTTTTATATAATGAAAATATATTTTCTATTATAGTCTTCATAAGTTTTCAAATATATATTTTCCTGTAAAAAAACTTTTACTTCATTTTATGAGTAAATAATATGAATAATTTCTTCCACTTTTATAAAAAAAATTAAAATAAATTAACTTCATTTGTTAAATAATCATGTAAAAATTATCTTAGACTTAATATTTGAAAAAAAAATAAGAGATTTATTTTTTGACGAAGAGTGAAAAATACAATTTTTTTATTAAAAACAACCACTTCATCTAAAATATTTAGAAAGTTTAATAATATTTCCAAATTATTTAAAAAGTAAAATTTGAGAAAATATATATTTATTAATCTAATTTAGGTTATTTTGATCAATTATATATATAGTTTTTATGTAAAAACTCTTAAAACTTATGAAATCATTTTCTTTTGAAATCTGTTTTTTCATCGCATATGTGGGGTTATTTTATAATTAAATTCGACCACATCTATGAATAAAATTTTAAAAATGGATTAAATATTTAGAATTATATTAATTAATATTAAATAATTATCTAGGATTAATTTTTTCATAATTAATAGTGAAATAGTAAAAATTAATTTCCTTGATTATGGTTAAATTGAGTTTATTGTGGGTTAAACTAAACATATTAGAGTAAATTTTCCAATAAAAATTCCTAAATATTATTTGATGGAAATATTTTAACCTTATCATATTTTAATATTTAACATATGTTCATTCAGATGTATTTTTCAATGGAATAACTTTAGCATTTTTTATTCTTTTGTAAAATTTCCAAGGAGTTTCCAAGATGGTTCTTTTATGCTATTATAAAAGTGCATCCTCTCTTATATCATGTTAACACTCATAAAACCTTTTGGTTCACCCATTACCTACCCGAATAATTCTATTAATTATCACTCCATTATATAGGGGAATTATTTGGATTCAAAATACCTCTTATAAAATAATTAATTATAAACCTAAATAGGCTCTCAAATAAGCAGTATATCTCTTAACAATTAATTATTGTTTTATTTATTCTTAAACCTCCTTAAAATATCATTCAATTGCGGTGATCCAATAAAATCATTATTTACCATATATTGAAATATTATCATTTTATTTTCATTACTTATAACTGCATCCACTTCCATTAAATGGGAATCGAAACTGTTAATCATGTTTACGGTGGACCACCACCTTAAGAACCAATGTATTTTGTTTTTAACAACTTCCTTAAAAAGATAGATATAATGATGTATTTAACATATTTATATTATATTTATTACGTAATTATACTTCTCAAATTACAATATTGAATATACTTTCTTACCTATCAGTATTTTTGAAAATGATAACATCGCTTGTGCATATGTGTAGACTATCACCTCCATGAAGCAATGTGATACATTTTTCATTATATTTTAACACGGACGGTAATAAGGATAGATTTCATAATTACATATTATATATATTACATAAAACTTATTATCTGAATGTGATATATTATTTTCATTTATTTTTTTCCATCATTTGAAAAAAATGGAAACAGTGTTCATGTATATGTATGTCTTACTGTCTCCATAAACGGTGTAATTACTTTTCTATCTCAAACATTACTGTATTAATATAAATAAATATATTGGGACTAATTATGATATTTATATCAAGTTTAATATTATTTATATTATTGACCTATGATCAAAGTAAAATGACTGAATCTTCCAAACCAGAATATATATGAAAAGGGAAGTTGTCATTTCCTGGAACAATATTTTAACAATGAATTATTAATAAATAGGTAATAAATGGTCATAATTAAATCATATATGGTATTATATATATAATTATATTTCAATAATATATTTTTAATAAACATATGTTTATTATACAGTAATTTCAATTGTGTTTGAAAGAATTTGATTCTTGAGGTAAGAAAATTTCATATAAAATTGTTTTCTGTGTAACATATGTTTTGTTATGAAAATATCTTCATTTATGAGGTTTATATATAAAAAAATTTACATGTTATATCATGAATTAATTTATTATAATTATATTTAATGTTTCATTTAATGTTATTCTTTCATTGTGCTTTCGATTTATAAGATAAATGAGTGGTAAAAGGTTTATGTTATAATCTCATTGTTTATCGAGATTGTTTAAGATTAATTTTCTAATGATGAAATATTATGATCTAAGTATCAAGAAAACCATTTATTTTATTATCCTATGATAATTTTTTTAGAGTACATGTTCTCATTCAATTTTCCTCCCATAATGTATTAAATAAACTAAGAAAATGTATTTATAAAAAATTAACTTTATTTCTCTCTTCCGTAGAAAATAGTTTTTCTTCCAGGCCTATATTTTCAAAAAATGTTTTAATTTTTTTTTTACTATTATAAAATAATGTTTTTATTTTATTATTAAACCATGTATGACTTATTCCTAAATAAAATTTAAAATTAATTGTCTTATCATCTTCCAAATGAGTTAATTTTTACTTTTTATCAAACATGTGGAAGGAATATATGTTTTAATATGTATAGCATGAATAACATTTTCCTCTATCATGACCACTCAATGATTTAAGGATTACTTTATAATATTCTAAAGTTATTTTTGAAGAAAATTTTTTCATTAATATTTGGGAACTTTTCATATTTTAAATAAATGATTACAATGTGAAAATTTAATTTTCCCTATGTAATGTTCAAATAGATCTTTCAAAATTACTTCTCTATCTAATATAGAATCCCTTGATGTTACTTAATCATTACTAGGGATATTATCCAATGATACCACTCTTATTTTTTTTGGGTGTTTTATGTTTATGATGTGAATATATTTATGAAATTTTTTCCTTTTCCATGGTTTATACTATGATGAAAACATAAGATGTTTATCATTCCTATTTATTTTTTGTGGGATATGATATAATGAAGAATTTATGAAACCCATATATTTCCACAGGATTTTATATGATGAATTTTACATTATTATATGTACCACATTTGTATTATTTTCAATAATAATGTCTGGGGCCTATATCGCCCTCCAATTAATTAGGTTAATAATAATATCTCGTGAGATAAATGGGACTGGAATGGAGACTGAACCCTTTTCAAGATGTCTCTTTGTCGACAATGATAGTCGTGATAGTGATTCAGGACTACTAAAATGGTTTTTGAGTGAACCCAATCAACTATGATAGTCTTAGGAGTAAACCTTGAATACTAATATGGTTTGGGTAGTAAACGCAATCCACTATTATATTCTTGTAAATGAGTCTTGACTAATATGAAAATGATTTTACTACACTTATTTGTATGCCAAAATTCCATGTCCTATTCTAATAGTATAGTACTATGTCTTGTGTTATTTTATTCTATTATGATTCATGTCTTGTGAACTACCAATATTTATACCATTACTCAATTTTATGATCTATGATATGTATAGTATGGTTTTCCAAATGGTATTCTCATGTTTTCACACACATATGCTCATGTAATGTTTATATCTCCCTTGATTACCCTTACAGAATATCTAATCTCAAATATTCTTATATTTTCATTAATAAGGTTGTTAATAATGGTATTATGTATGATATGTATAATAAGGTTTCTAGTTATGAATAAATTAGTTAGAGATGATGTATTTCACTTATGAAATAGTTTTTTATGTATCCTAGTATCTAAATACACAAAACCATCATGGTCCTCATGAATGTATTTGTGAGATGTATTGAATATTCGTCTATATATATGTAATAGATGTGAATAAAAATACTATTTTCCATATTTTGTATCATAGGATGGGTTTAGTTATCTTTTGGAATTTAAGATGATAAAAAGTTAGTGTGAAATATAAGGATAATCCTAATTATAATAAAATATCTTGGATATTTGATAAATTATAGTGCAATTATTTTCCAAGGAGTTCCCTCCATGTATGGATATTACAAGTGGATGTGGCTTTGGTATAGTTATAAGTATAGGTAATATCTTTGAAAAAAATTCATTGATATGGACTCTATCATCACCTGGTGTACAAAAATAGTTCATTCATTACACCTGGTTTGACACTCTATTGGGATATGTTTTGGAAATTTAAAAACACTTTATGGAACATTGTGAAGGAATAGTATATGTATTGAAAATGAATGTCCTAGATAAAACCAAAAGTTTCATATATTAAAATTAATGTGTCATGATCTAGAAATACTATGAATGATTGATCACTCTGATAAAATATTCTTGATTTCCATATTTAATATTTAAATTTTAATATGGAATTGGTGATAGAACAATAAAATTGAGGTCATAATAGGTATAATCAAATATTGAAGTGAGTTATTTGAGATTATTTATATGAGTTATTATATAACATGAAAGGTATTTAAGGATTTCCATTATTATATTTAATGATTATATGTCGAATTAGTGGTGAAAACCCCTAATGAAATGATAATCTCATATCAAGTATATAATTATTCCGTAAAGGATGTTTATGGGAATATGGTTTGGAAACACCGTGTTATTCTTCTTCTAGTTGAATGTGATGTTATCTTAGTCAGGTATTGACTTTCCTTATATAGAATCCACATAATTTTATGATTAAGTTAAGTCAAATTTGATATTCAAAACAAAAATATGAGATTATATCATTTTGATGACAAATATGGACTTCTAATGGGAATTTCACCCATTGAATGAGTAAGCATTAATATTAAAAATGGGTTTTTATCTCTGATATTTTGATATAAAATCAACACTGATGATATACCTATTTTGTGGGATTTTATTTATTTATTTTCAAAATATATTCCTATTATTCTATTAAATAATGAATTTGAGTTCACATTACAATGGATACCTGGTGCTATGACAATTTCAAATACACCCTATTTAATGGATACAATTAATTTATAGGAATTTAAGAAGAAACTCTAGGAGAATCTTGAAAATGGATTCATTTAACCAATTATATCACCATGGGTTGAAATTATTTTTTCTTAAAAATAATAAAGGATTGTTGTGACTCTAAATTGTTTAATAGTAACCAAACAAGATTTCAATAAATAAAAAGTATCATATAACTTAAATTGTTGACATGTTTGATCAACTGCACATAGCTCGATTCTTTTCCAATAATTACCTTTATTCTATATATAATCAATTGAGGGTTAATAAGAATAATACACCTATGATTTCATTCCCTATAGGGTATGGAAACTATGATTATATAGTGATTCCATTTTTTATTACAAATTTCCCCCACTATCTTTATAGATTTAATAAATAGAGTTCTTATAGAGTAACTGAAAAGATTCATTGTAATATCTATGGATTATATTATTATATATTCAAATATAAAGGAAGAGTATGAAGATCACTTGATAGTTATTCTAAAGACCCTATGGAAGGAAAATTTGTATGAAAAATTCACAATGCATGCATTTTGGCTGTAAAAAGTTTCATTTTTTGTTCATATAATCTCTAGAGATGGTATATTATTTAATCCATAAACGATAGAGGATATTAAACATTGGTATAAAACAATCATGATGAATAATATCCATATTTTTATTGGTTTGGATGGATTTTATCAATGGTTTATAGATTATTTATCAATACATCCCAGTCCAATCTTCAAGTTAACTCATAAGGGAGACAAGTCCCTTTTCCTAGATGAATGTGAGGAAATTTTCAAAGGATCTAATGTGAATTTTTGTCAGTGCACCAATGATTACATAACCATGTAGTGGATATGGTCTTGTAATATATATTGATACATAAAAGAATGAATTGGTATTAATCCTCATGTAGAATGATATGGTGATAGATTATGCCTCATGAAAATTGAAGTTCTACAAGAAAAATTACCCAACTCATGATTTAGAGTTTTTTGTGGTAATTTTTACATTAAATATATGGTGGTATTATATTTAGGGATAAATAATTGATATATAATGTAATGATAAGAGTATACTTTATATATTTACACAAAAAGAGTTGAATGTGCATTGTATAATATGGTTGGAGATAATTAATGATTATGACTACTCAATACATTACCAGACTAGGAAAGGTAACAATGTGGCCGATGATTTGAATCAAAATGATCATGATATATTATATATTATGAGGATCAAAATTACCTAATATTTATGAATTTTCACAGGATTGACCTTGAAATCTTGATGTTAGGGGAGAATTCTTATCTTTCTCAAATAAGTGTGTGACCATTTATCCAAATGAATATTAAAGAGGCATAAGATGCAAGATTTATAGATATAAAAGAAGGTAAAAATATTTTTTATTTTAAACTTGATTATTATAGAATGATAAGGTTCAAAAACATTGATTGTGTTCTATTCATACCTGATTTAAAGACAGATATATTATATAAATCTCATAGTTCTTCATTCTATATCTATCCTAGAAGTAAAAAAGATATATAGATTTTTAAAAGATTATTTTTATTTTGATGTCATAAAGAGATTTTTTATAGAGTTTGTATATCAATTCTTAGTATATTAGTAAATTAAGGCTAAGAGACAAAATACTATGTGTATGTTTTAACCATTACCCATACCAGACTGGAAATGTAAAAACATCTTTGTTGATTTTTTTCGTACAAATCCCCAAAAAAATATAAAAGGAATAATATTTATTGGGTTTTATTTAATCACCATGAAAATTCATCCATATTATTTTATATTAGATAATATTTCTCCCAGGATCATATTTCTTGGATATTCATTAAGTAAATTGTACGTTTTTTAGGAAAAACACATTCTATTTTGTCTGAGGTTTAAGAGGAAGTTATGGAAAAGACTTTCGAAGTCCGTAGATATAGAGATAATATTATTCATTTTGTATCATACTTATATAGATACCAAATCTCAGAGAATAATTGAAACCCAAGATGATATGCTTATATCTCATTCTATGGATTTCAAAGGTGGTTTAGATCAACACCTTCCTCTAGTTTATTTTTATTACAACAATGGATTTCACTTAAGCATTCACATATCTCCTCATAAAGACCACTATATAAATAATTTTTGAACTCTTACATTTTGGGATGATGTTAGAGAAAGAATACTTTTAGGACCTGAGAAAGTTTCAGAAATAGACAAAAAATATTATAGTTTTTTAGAAATATATAAGGGATGTACAAGTTTTATAGAAAATTTAGGTTGATAATCATCAGTGTGATATCGAATTTATAGTTAGAGAGAAGTTATTTCAATAGAATTATCAATGTAAGAAGGTTATTAGATTAAATAATAATAAAAAGTTTATCCATGGGTATATTTTCCATTTCAAGATCATTGATTGAATAGGGATGGTTGCTTATCGCTCACACTTCTATCAAACCTCTGTCAAGTCCATGATGTGTTCCATGTATCTCTCCTGAACAAATACATAAATGATTCCACACATATACTAAACTTATATTTCATAATATTGTATCATGATATTTACTGTAAATAACAATCTATGTAGATTTTGGATCATAGAGAGAAAGTCCTATGAAATAAAACCATTCACCTGGTCAAATTTTTGTACTGCAACCACCAACTTGAGGAAACTACATGGGAACCTAAGGATATGATGAGGAAGAAGTATCATAATTCTTTTGTACCAATTTTATGAAATTTTGAAGGTGAAATACATTTTAATGGGGGAATAATGTAACACCATGGGATGTTATGATTTTTTTTCAAATAAATTTAATATCTTTGATAGGTTGTGTTACACGCAACACCGAGTTTTAATGAACCTCAATATACAAATAATATTATTATTAAAACATGAATATTATATCATAAACAAAAAAATTGTATTAATAGGAAAAATAACATTTTAAAAATATAAATAAACGTTATATATATATAATCTATTTTCTAGTAAAATCTTCATAAGTTTAATAAAATAAATTTTTCTGAAAAAAATGGATTTAATAATTTTTATGGGAAAATAATATAATTAATTTCTATAAATTTTAAAAAAATTATTTTATAAGATGAACTGATTTTTTGAAATAATCATTTAAAAATGTCCCTATAGGTAATTTTTTGGAATTTTTTGAAGAGGTTAATTTTTTTATAAATAGTGAAAACCTTTGATTTTTTATTTGGAACTATCTTTTCTGATAAATTATTTACAAAGTTAAATTTTATTTTAAAATTATTCTAAAATTAAAATTAATAAAATTAAATAATCATTAATTCAATTTAGTTTATTGGAATCAATTTCATATATAATTTTGAAAATTTAACTTTTAATACTTATGAAATTTTTTTTTAGAAAACTACATTTTCAACACGTCTATGGGATTAATTTTAAATTAAATTATACCTCCCAAATGAATTGAATATAGTAATATTGATTCTATATTTTTAAATAAAAATAATTATTATTATATTATAATCACAATTTTTTATTTCTTCATAATGAATAGTGATGTAACAGACCAACCTGGGTCAACCAAACCATACACCCGAGTCGGCCATCACATGGTAAGGAATAACAAAAACAAATAAAACAAGTATTGGATATATCCAACACAGGACATCAAACTAGAGTAATAAATAAAATGAAAATAGATATATCCAAAACCATACAATTCAATCCAAAATAGGAAAAACCAAAAAATATAAAAAATCTCAATATGACTAACTGTCACCTCTAAACCACCCCACTACAAAATAAATGACTAAAGTAAAAGTTGACATGTCACAAGATTCCCTTCCCTTTATGTGTATTCTTCAATACAATATCTATAACTTCCCAAATGAAAAAGTAGATTTTGATCAAAAATCATAGTAGGATACCACCATATAGTCTATACATGGTCTAATATCAATAATTAAATAGTTCTATATTTTAAAAAATAGTTTTATAAAGAATTTTCATAAACCCAATACAGTTGAAAATCATTTCCTCTTTGGTTTTTATAATAAAATTTTATATTCATGATATAGAAATATTACAAGTAGAAGTGTTAAAAAAGTAATTTCAATTCAAATATAAAGAGGTAAGTAGGAAAACACATACCCATGAAATAATCTATTCGATACAACCTCATATAAAAATATATGATAAACAACCCCTTATAAAAAAGCATGCCATAAATAACCATAAATTAAAGATCACCTTGTATTAGGCCCAAACCTGTGGTAAAATGCATACTAGTCACTAAAAATCATTAAGAGTCGTAATGTTTGTACTAACTAAAATCGAGTCTTGCCACAATCTTTCAATATCCCAAAAGGGTTACCTCTTATTGGTGTCACATGCACTAAAGCTACATGTGTCTCTTTTCCGACTCACCCAATGTTACCAATGATATAATTTTCAAATATAATTTTTAAATCACAGGCACAATTTTATAAAAAAAATATAATACAATACAATCCACTTTGGAATTTGAAAACCCATTTACAAATTAAAAAATATATATTTTTAAATTAAAACCTCTCTAAAAAAATTCATTTCAAATCAATCCTTTGAAAACACATATCACTTTCATGAAATGAAAAATCCATAAAAAATTATAAATAATTAAAATAAATTCAATAAATTAACCCTTTTTATAGGTAAACATACCTCAATATGGTATAAACCAAGGAACCATCAATAATAATGATTAGAAACCAAGAGATCAACCTTTGAAAGAAAATTCATGACAAGAAACTGTAAATCATTGATAGAAAACACTATTCTCTCAAAAATAAAAACCAAAACTGTATCCAACACAATAGGTATGGCCAAAGTAATGAAGAATCATAAGGAATTCCTACTCATATAGGTGCACCACAACCACCCTGATGATTGATTTTCTAATGAAGAAATCTAAAAGGGCTGGAATTGCCCTAAATCACCTAGGGTGAGATTTTGGTTGAGAGAGGGATGTTGCGGGAAGAATGAAATAATTAAACACACTTACAACAGCCTAGAAACCCAAAACACATGGCTTATATTGTGTTTAATCCCATTACAAATATTGTCTTCTACAATGGCTGAAATAACTAGAAAATAGGTTTCCTTATTATTAAACCCCAATTTTTTTATTACATAATGTGAACTCACTACACAGTGTGTAAGCATTTCATGCCCTAGACCTGTTTTGTTGAATATTCCTAGAAACTATTACAATGATTGTAATCCCTTTATGTGGTGTGTGATCACACAGTAGACAACAAACAACCCAGTTTTCAGAAGAAAAACACTAAATTACTCATTACATGCTCTGAACATAGGGAGAACCCACCAAATCCATTAGCACATTTATACCCAGAATCCATTAATCCCAAAAACATACATCCCTAAAAATTAGGTAACTTTCCATCAAAAATTCTCTATATCCCTGAAAATCCCACAAACTCACCCAAATAAGGATAATAAAAATAATAATAAACGATGTACCTGGAAATCATAATGGGGTGTTATAATCTCCCCACTATAAATGATTTCTATGCCTAAAAATCCATCATATTTTTGGACTCAAAAAATGTGAATGTCACTACTACATCATTAATAATTCCCTCTACCACATATCATGACTATACCATCCTCACTTCAATATTACTCAAAACATAGGAATAATTTTACCACATTGTACCATCTCTCGAGGATCCATAATCTATGTTGTCTGCTCAACCAAAGTGGTGTTGTTTACAACATCAACATCCTCTCATCCAATCCCAAGTGAAAGATCCATTATATATCTCCTCATCTATTAAACATAAAACAGTTCCTTTATATAATTCAAACCTAAAATAAATTCCAACCAATAAATAAATTCTCAATCATACAACAATCTCAAATGGTCCCACAAACCTCAGTGTAAATTTACCATACATATCCAATCGGTGATGTCCCAAGTGAACTAAAACACTCCAAAAAACCAAACCACCAACCTCAAGAAACAACAGATAAAATGTATAGTCCCTATAATATTTTTGATTAATTTTTTCTTGGATAAATCTACTCTGGATCACTTGTTCCATTTTTGAAATCTCATGAACCAAACTCGGCCCAACCAATAAATTCTCTCCCAACTCTTTCCAATATATGAAAGATCTATATGGATTCTCAAACAAATCCTTAAAGAGAGACATATTATTCAGGACATTATATATATTATTATTGGAAAATGAAATCAAAATAAAATTTGTTTCCCAATATCCACCAAAATAAAGAACACAATCTTGGAGTATATCCTCCAAAACCTAGATATCTCTCTCTATATGTTCATCTGTCTATTGATAATTTATTCTCAATATAATCTAGGAATCCATCACCTCATGAAAAACATTTCAAAACCTATACATGACACTTGATCCCCTCTTAGATACAACCATAGAGGGAACATCGTGAAGTCTCAAAATCTCTAGCACATATGAGTCCTCAAATGGTTCCACTTTAATCATATCCTTAATAGGGATAAAATTTGTCAATTTTGTGATTTGATCATTGATCACTCAAATCACATTCTTCCAACTAGGATTACACTATAAACAAATGATGAAATTCATGGAAATGTCATCCCACATCCATAATAGAATGGGTAAGTGATTAAATAAACACAAAGTTCTCTACTGTTTCTCTTTAACTATCTAACAACTAAGAAACCATGATACAAAATACACAATTTAACATCTCATCCCCTACCACCAATACTGATGTCTTAAGTCATGATACATCTTGGAAACCCCATGGTGTATTGAAAAATAGGACTACAACCCATTTTCTATCAAATCCTGCCTTAGGGAAGCAAAATAACCAACCTACCATGGATTCACAATGTTTTAGTGGTTTACCAAAACCACTAACCAAAGGTCTCCCCATCATATAGGATTTCACTAAATCATTGAAACTCAATTTCTATAACCTGGTCAAGCCTCACTCACCCATCCAATGACAAGTAAGCTTTAATCAAATCCATGAACACCTATCCACCAACCTTATCTACTCCCAATCTCCTCTCATCAAACAAACTCATTAGATACCACTCCTCAGTCGATTACATTATTGACTGTGTTGGTAATTTCCTACTCAACATTTCAAGAACAATATTTCACTTTCCAGGGGCATATGGAATATTGAAATAAAAATTAAGAAGGTATTTCACCTAGTGTCTCAATTTCTAGCTAAGATCCGACTATGTAAAAATATATTTCATTATATTATGATCATAATATACATTAAACTAATCCCTAGAGAGATAGTTCCACCAAATGTTGAGTGCATTGATAAGTGATTTCATCTCATGATCATGGGAAAGGTAGTTATTCTCATGAGGGAATAAATGGAATGATCTACAGGCCACCACCTATTTCCCCTACATCAATATACATCCCAGACCCACAAGAGATGCATCATAGAATACATCATAACCCAAACCACCTTTTGGGAGAATAAAAACTATTTTGGAATTAAATATTATCTTTATATTATTAAAATATCTTTGATGGTTTTCGTTCCATTCAAAATTTAATGCATTATGGGTTAAAGAAGTCATCGAATATGTGAGCTAGGTGAAATCCTAAAAAACCTATAGTTACAGATGCGGATAATAATATTCTTATCTCAAACAAATTTTTTGGGATAATCCTAGGACATTACTACATATATATTATTAGGATCCACTAATATTCTTCTCTTATATTTCACATTCCTTAGAAATTTTACTTCCGAGATCCAAACCTCACACTTGGAAAGATTACCAAATAGACAATGTTCCCTCATGTTTTCAATAATGATACCCAAATGGTATATATGATCCTACTATGAATTGGATTACACCAAAATATAATCCAAAAACACAAAAACAAAAGATTCTAATAACATATGAATTATATGGTTCATCAAGGCTATCAACACTACGGGAGTTTTAGCCAGACAGAATGCAATAACCAAAAACTAAAAATTTCTATATAGATCATAAACACTGAATTAGGTAAATACACTTCTTATAACCTCAATTAGTTGTACCCTAAACGTAGTTCAATATTTTAAAACCAACAAGACCCTCTGATCTAGTAAAAATATCATCAATCCTATGTAAAGTATAGTTGTTCTTAATGATAACCCGATTTAACTTTTGATGTCAATATAAAGTTTTAGGCTCTCATCTTACTTCTTATAAAAGTGGATAGGTGAATCCCATGATAAAAACTAGGAAGAATAAATCTTTTATCCTATAGTTCCACAATATGGACCTTAAGTTTTATCAAATAATTAGGTTCTATTTTATAAGATAGAATAGAAATAGAATCATACCAGGGAGACATTCTATATAAAAATAATCCTCTCTATGGTGGTAAACTAGAAAAAAGTATCTGAAAATACATTGGGGTATTAATCACCCCTACAAGAAGTCTTCCACCCAAAAAAGGGTCAATGTCATCAAGAAATTATTCTCCTTAAAATACATGAGTAACCCCATAGGTAGATAAGAAATGGACCCAACAATGATAATATTCTCTATTCTTCTTAACACTAGACATCCAATCCATGATAATAATCAATTTTAAGATGCTATGAAAAAACACCAAGAATTCTTATTCCAAATCAATGTCAGATATCATCACCCGACATGAAGGACACTTGAAACCTTGTTTGGAAATATTTCCCAAACATGTGGAAAAAAAACAAGTACAACATTAGGTACCAACATAATCCCAACACATCAACTAAATTTTACAATATGAAATAATGAGTAACACCTATATAAAAAATCACCATAGAAGTTGAAATAAACATCATACCTCTAACAATAGTTTCCTCTACTTTATATTTCTCTAGTTCATACTCTTCCACATAAATCTATTCAGTTCTAGACCCTTTACTATCCCCCATGGCCAAAGGATAATAACTAACACCCTTTTAAGCATCAATACACCCCTTTGAACCCTTTGTGTGTGTGGATACTACATTACTTCCGTGGGAGATATTTTTAAAGAATTTTCTTAAGTGACCATATTTCTCACAATGATAACACATCTCCAAATTCTGTAAAAGTTAGTTTGGGTATAATCACAACTTTAACATAGATAAAAGACAACCTACTACAATTTGGATAAATCCCCTAAAATTTATTTTGAAGAAACCTAACCACCCTTGTGCTTCCTCTTCTGGAAAGAAGATATACTCTGGCTAAAAATATAACTAATGAAACCTCCACCCAAACTAGTTTTCCAGTTGTTATTACCTTATCCAAATATATCTTATGAAATAACTCCACAAAGGTTGAGAGGCACATCATAATAATCATTGAATGAATATTCAGCCTCAATCCCAACTCAAACATTTGATTCTTTAGGTGCTCATTTGTGACAATATCTGGTGTCAGAGGCACATGCTCAGAAAAATTGCTATAACATCCCAAAATAGTATTCTCTCCCTTATCCTAGGTCAAAAACTATTGGTTCTTCACCACATAAAACATCATATGGTAAAAATACAAATTAAATATTTTCTTGAAATAATATTAGGTAAGGTCCTTGTGTAACATAAAATTCACAATAGAGATTAACATCCCTTTCCCGGTCCCTCGAGAATGTATATAGAAAAACTCACCTTCGAGTCCTAAGGATTCTTCTAGAAGATGAAGTAATTCTCAATCCCCTCAAGCTAGTACTCAGATTCATATGGTATTTTATCACCATATAATATGCATGGATGCTTCTTAGTAAACTCAGAGCCATGATCCTCCACATGTACTGGGTTTATAAAACTGACATGAACTAGAGTATGAATAGTGCATATTACAACTTCTATCAATGAATGGTACACTTGATGATTCACCCATGGATAATATCTTAAAGCTTACTCTCTCATATATAGAAGAGTTCTTCATAAGGAAATTTTCTAATAAACACAAGACAGTAACCAATTAGATCATGAGAACATTCCACAATCTTAAGAACACTTCCATAATTCAAAACAAAACTTTAAAAAAATGGTAAATTAAATAAATAATGAAATCTACCAATGAAATAAAACACTTAAAAAAAGAATGAAACAAGTAAATTTAAATTAACTTCCCATATAATTCACTCAAATTACTTCATACTCGAAGGCTCAAACTTGGAAAAAAATTATTACCACCCATGGTAACTCAGGTTTAGTAATAGAAGTGAGAAGGTGAGGACACTTTTCTTCACCTACTATATAAATTTTGATGGTGTTAACTCATTTTGACCCAATACATAGAACCAAACACAAGAATTTTTAACACAATTCAGAATAATTCTTCCTCTAATGCCAAATTTTAACAAACCATCTTAGGTCAACCAGTCCATATTTCTAATTAGACCATCAATTATTAATGTATAAGAGAAACAAATTAAACAATTATTGAATATATCCAAAATAATACATAAAAACTGAGTAAACAGGAGGGAAAAAAGAGATAAACCCAAAAACCTAATAGTTCAAGACAAAACAAGATAAACTAGAAAGTATGAGAATGATCTGTGTAACCAACACTTAACACAAAACCACCGTGATATGAAGTAAAGGAGCAAAAGAGAATCTAATATTCTATAAGATTCCCTTCCCTTTACATGTATCCTGTAATACAATATCTAAAACAAATAAAAGGAAAATTTTTGGTCTGTTAATAAATACTTGAATTATACCACCATATAGTCTATAAAAGGTCTAATATCAATAATACAATAGTTCTATTTTTTTTAAAAAAATACAATGCATCTTCATAAACCCAAACCATTCTAAAATCATTCCACCTTTGGTTTTCCTAAAATACTTTCATATTCTTAAACTATAAATATGAAAAGTAAAAGTGATAAAATGATAATGTAAATCCATATATTAGTACATAAAAAGTTAAACACAAATCCCTGAAATATTCTATCTTGAGAAACTATAAGATACAATCTCATAGAAAAACTTGTAAACCAAAAATCATGCGTAAATAACCATACATGAAAAAGAAATTTATATTGAGTCCAATACTATGTGAGAAGGTATACTATGAACTAAAAATATTAATATTGAATAGAATTGTTACCAACTGATATTGAGTCATGTCACAGTCCATCAATATCTCAAAAGTTTACCTCCTAGTGGTGACACACACACTAAGGCTAAATGTGTCTCTTTACTGATGCACCCAGGGTTTCCCATGTGACAACTATCAAAAATACATTTCAAAACCATGATCTAGATTTAAAAAAACATTTTCTAATATTATAAAATCATATTTAGTGTTTCAAACCCCATTTCTAAATCAAGAAAATATGTTTTCAATGAAAAAAAAATTTAAAATAATTTTCCTTTTCAATTAATTCTATGTAAACACATATCACTTTAAAGTAATTAACAATCCAAAGAAAATTATCATCAAATAAAATCAATTCATAAAATTAACCCATTATATAGAAACACCAACCCCAAAATAGTATAAAACTATCTTCCTTCAAAATTATTGACTTGAAACTAAGATATTGACCTTTGAAAGACAAGGAATGATAAGAAACTACAAAGGATCAATTTAAAACTCTATCTGATAAGAAGTATGAACCAAAAACATGTCCAACATAGTAGTTTCAACTAGTGGAAAGAAAAACTAGAAATAATTCTTACCCATAGCGGCACATTGCAACAATGCTAATGATCAATCATCAAAAAATATAATAATTAAGGGTGGGAATCACCCAAAATCTACAAGGGTGAGATCCAAGGAAAGATAGTGAGGATGAAGGTGGAATAAAATAAGTAATTTCTCACACATCACCTGAAAAACCAAATCCACTTTACATACATGGTCTATAATCCCATTACATGTCGTTTATTCCATGAAGGCTAAAATTGTTGGAAAACATGTTTCTTATTTATTTAAACATGATATTTTTCATTATATGATGTGAACCTAGTACACAACATGTAAACCTTTCACACCATGAAAATGTTTCATAGAATCTTTCACAAAACCATTACATGGAATGTAATCCATTTACATGGAGTGAAATTTCCCATGAGATAAAAAGAGATATATTTTCAATGGAAAACACTAAATTTCCTAATAAGTCCTCCAAACATGGCGATAACCCCTCCAATCCACTAACACATTTATACACATACACCATTAATTAAAAATAAACATATATCCTTGAACTTTTAGTCATTTTACACAGAAAAAATTATCTCTACCATCGAGAAGCCCACAAACGCACAAAAAAATATGATAAAAAAAGGAATAAATAATGGAGTGCCTTAAAAGTGAAATAGGGTGTTAGAAGTGAAAATGTTAAAAATTAATTACTGTAGTTAAGGTTAAAATGGGTTTACAAGGGGTTAAAATAAAAATACAAGGGTATGTTTTCCAATCAAAAATGTCTAATTCCTATTGGTTATCCATATTTAAACCTTATCATATACCAAATTTAAATCTACGGTCATTTAGAAGCACATTTCATGAAAATTAATTTATCCTTTTTTATTTGTTTTGAAAATTTCTATGTATTTTCCAAGGTGGTTCATTTCCCCACTTATAAAAGGAAATCCCCTATCCTATTCTATTCACACACCTAAATACTTTTAGTTCAGCCAATACTAACACAAATACATTAATTAATTCCCTCCCAAAATTTAAAAGTCCTTATTTTGTTTGGTAAACCCTCCTATGATGTATTTTGATACAAACCAAAAGAGTATCTTCAAAGAAGGTGTATATCTCTTAACCATGCATTATAATTTTATTTATTCTTAAAAATCCTTAAAATATTATTAAACATTTCTGATATAATAAGATCATTGTATCACATATAATAATAGTTTGTTATATTATTATAATTACCAATCACCATCTCCACATTAACCAAATGCGAAAGGAAACTATGGATCTTGTGTACGGAAGACTACCACCTCGCGTAATGATGTAATTTTTTTTCCCTCACTGCCTCTCAATGATGGAAATAATAATGCATTTATCATATTTATATGATATTAATGACCCAATTATAAATTATAATATCACATCTACCTTCATTCCTTCCAACCTATGTTAAGGTGATAACGTCATTCATATGTGTGTTTGGAATACCGCCTCCAGAGAGTGATGAGATAAATTTTTCATTTTATTTCAACATGGATGTTAATAAGGATATTTTTAATGATTTTGTATTATATATATGACATACAACTAATTCTATAAAGGTTATATATTATTTACCTTTCTTTCATTCCATCCTTCGAGAAAATGGAAATAGTGTTCATGTGTATATATGGCCAACCATCTCCATGAATAATTTAATTCATTATATGTCTCCAAATTTAATGGATTATACAAAATAGATTTATATTGAACCCAATTCACTAATGTGATCTTGTGAGTGAACCTTGACTACTATGGTGGTTTCGGGAGTAAACTTAATCCACTATGATATTCTTGTAAATTGTTTTTAACAACTAAGAAAAGATTTTTTTAAAATTATGTGCATGCCACTATTACATGTATTATGCCAATGTCATGATATAATGGATTATGTTATTAGATTCCTTATGATTCATGTCTTATGAACTTCCATGATTTTTTTCATGACTCAATTTTATGATCTATGGTATATAGGGTATGGTTTTTTAAATGTTATTCTCATGTAATCATTTCGTTATTCTCTTGTTACATTGATATTTCCTATCTTTACCCTTCCTCGGCATTTGATCTCATCCTTTCTAATGTTTCCTTTCCCATGTTGTGAAGAGAGGTATAATGTATGATATGTCTAAGAAGGTTGGTAGTTATGAATAACATAGTGGGATATATTTTAGTTCACTTAAGAATTGGTTATTTATGTATCTCAATTTCAAAAGACACAAAACCTTTACGATCCCTAGTAACTTATTTGTGTAACTTCTTGAGATTTTAAAATGAAACATTGTGTGCATAAATAAACTACTAAATAAAATTTGACCTTTATAAACTAAAAATTAAACATAATTTTTTCACTTCTCTATTTTGAATTTTGAAAAATGAATATACACTTTTGCGATCAGTAAGTTTTTTGGAGTCCCATAAAACAAACTTAATTTTTGGTGAATAGTAACCTATCATTATGAATTGTAACTTATACTTATAAATAACAATGTACCCTTGTGAATATTAAATTCACTAATGAAATTTAAAATAAAATTTACCCATTTTATAAGTGTTAATATGATATAATTATTTCATAATATAAGTAAACAAATATTTCAAAAATTATTGATCAAGTGTTTGTATTTTTGTAAGTCATATATATTTAATTACAAATTTAAGATTAATTTAATCATTAAAATGAAAATTTATTTTCGTAAAATGTATTCCACAATAAGTATTTTTATGACTTATGATTATAACATAATTTTTAGAGACCTTAAGTAATTTTTCAAAGGGTTAGAAAAGCAACTTTAATTTTAAAATTGTATTATTCATGTAAATTTTGATTTTATTTAAAAACTAAATTAATCATGTTTGGAAAATTATTTTCAAAAAATGGATTTAATTTTTAAATTTCAAATGAAAAAAATGGTTAGTGTAATATTTGGGTATTTTTCTGAAATTCGTGAATTTTTTATGAGTAGTAAAATATGATAAATTACGATAAATGCTAAATACTTGTTTTACAACATCATATGTTATTAAAGGATGATTTAAGCCCAATTCTTTCAAAATAACAAGATCTATTTATTATTTTTATCACAATAATGAAGAATATTCATTTTCTTGGATAAAAATATTAAAATAATGTAAAATCCCTCCTATCCTCAACTATAAATAACACGCTCATTACCCTCTTCCTCACACACCTCTTAAGCCTTGAGAATTGTCTAAGTTTTGACCAATATACTTCCCAAGGCTCTTACCCATGTTTAAGTCCTATTTTTCTCACCAAAAGTCCAAAACCAAAGGCCTTAATAAGGATCTCAAATAGAAGAGATCAAGAGGCAGGAATCTTCTTCTTTTTTCTTATGTTTTCATTTCAATCCTGTTTCATTTCTTATACTCTGTTCAATTACCCTAATACAAGAGGCATGAAAGCACCAGTATTAAAAATATTCTGTATTTTTATCTTGTTTATGGATTTATTCACCTTCATTATTCTTCTCCTCTACCTATTATACTAAAAATAAAAACACCGCATGTGATGTTCCGATTTACCAAAATCGTAGATGACGTGTTTATAATTTCCATTAATTTCTTCAAAATTGTTTATTATACTATTTTAATGGTTGAAACTGAATTTAAAGACCATTTATTAACCTATTTTATGTTATATATTGAACTTCTATGCATGAAATTAAATTATATAATGAAATAAGTTCATGATTATCGAGTAACCGACAAAAATGATCTTAACAAATATCATTAATGTATTATATAATTAATCGTCATCATATATGATAACAAAATGATTTATGGTATCATTATATATTCTATAAAAATATTAATAACATTTAATTCCACTTTTGTAATTTTATTTCTATGTGAAAAGAAAATAAAATACAAATCGGCCATGGAAATCATGTAAAGAACACACCCAAAATAATGAAAAGAACAAAATACTAATAATAAAAGGGTGAAATTATGTTATAAAATGTTCATATGAGATGTTATAAACATGAATATGTTTCATTAAAATACATATAACACTATTTTAACCATTATAAATGAGGTTTAAACCAGTTTTAACTAACAAAACCCCGAAGTAAGGGAGTTCTTAACCCAATTTCCATTCTTTGAGGTAACCTTATACTTCATTGTTTATGTGGTATTAAAATCATTTGTGTGATGAATTTTATTTATATTATGTTGAATTATGTATATTTATAGTTTATACACATATCCTTTCCATTATATTAATTTTCAATCCAATTATATTTGTAAGGGACTTTACTTTTAAAATCCTTTTAAAATCCACTTTAATGAAATTCAAAAACATTGTTTATATGGAATGATTACTTCCACTGGTTTCAGGATTATTTACTACTATAATTTTTCAATTATATATTGACATGGTAGTTTTTTATAAATATTATTTCAATATTATGTGTATGGTATTTATATTTTGAAATTTATTTTCTTTACAAATAAGGAAATATTGAAAACATTAATGTGTTTTGATCAATATTTCAAATGAGTTATCAAGTGTTTTACTCATGATATGTTCCTTGGACATAGTTATTCTGGTTTGATCCCAATATCTCTCATGATATGTTTATTTTATCCCATTATAGATCAATATTGTTTGGGTAGAGCCCATTATAGCTTAAGATATGTTGGGTTGATCCCAGTACAGCTCAAGATATGATGGGTGAGCCCCATTATAGTTCTCTATTACATTTGGTACTACAGATATAGAAGTTTACCGAATGGTTATTCCATGTGTAAGGGTGATTTTAATAGTGATATGGTATATATTTCTCAAGTAAACTACATGAGGTTACTATGCATGCTTATGATTCTACAAGAAAAGGGGTTTTAATGGGTTTTCATGATTCAACTTATAAGGCCCCAGCCTTAAACCTTACTTAATATTGAATTAAATGAGTAATTTACATTGAGGATCTTTTCAGGTTTAGAGTTTTAGAGAATTAGGACATAACTATTACATCTCAAAAGATTACAAAGTAGTCGCTTCTACTAAAATTTCCATAAAATAAAAACTCTTAAAAAGAAACATGTCTAGTTCCATGTTTTAGGTAGCATGACTTTCCCTTGAACCCATCCTTGACCCTATTCCATGCTAAGTCCTATGAAAAACATTTCAAAAACTTGGGATGAGCATAAAAATCTCAGTAAGGGATACACAAATAATGAAAACTATTAGTTTTTCAAAACAACAAGTAAACCATGTATACTTTATCAAAGTAATACTTTTCACCTTTTCGAAGTAGTAAAAACTATTCGCTGAATAAAAGTTCATTACTTACCCTTCTGTAACCAAAAGATTACCATAAAACCCATATAAAGATCACATAACATATAAAGGTAACTTGGGTCATAAACATACTTAAGTGGAATAACCATAAGGTCAACTTCCACACATATCACTTAATGGAATAGCCATTCGGCCAACTTCCATAAATACTTAATGGAATATCCGTACGGCCGACTTCCATACCCAATGCATTGGAGGTTATAATGTAACCACCCGTCTTGGTATTCACGGCACCACCCATCATATGGTTTATCATGTAACCACCCGTAAAATGTCCAAGTACCATTATAAAATTATAACACATAAAACCAACATAAAGGAATGATAACATTTCCACATTTCAATCACAATATATCATTTAAATATATTGAAATAATATAATCCTTTATCAAAACCATTTTCAATACCAAAATACAAAAAAAAGTATATGGTATTTATTTTATTTTAAAAACATTACAGCTTGTTGAGGAAGCCAAAGATCAAATAATACTCGCGGCGGCGGAAAAGGTCGTTGTCACCGCATACGTAAAAGAAACATTCTTTTTTGTCATTTAGTAAAACGCTTCGTAGAAAAAAGATTCCTTTTGAATAAACGTAAAATTCAAAGGGGTTTATACACCGTATAAAATAAGGTTGTGTATAAAACAAAAATAAGCCTCAATGAATGGAGATTGAGACGAAGACCCTTAGAAAGATGGTATCCTTGGTTTAAGGGTAAACCAATTGCATAATTATGTGTGACAAACGAATACACAAAATATAAGTGGATATTAAGTGTAAAACAATCAGAGTTTATTCACACATATTCATATAATGACATATTCATGGGGTACAAGTTTATCCCAAAGATTCAAATTTGGGTTAAAAAGTTCCCTTGCAAAAATTTGATAGCCTAACGACGTCACTTCAAAATTCAGAAAAAGAGTTGATGAGAGATAAAAAAAGTATCTCATAAATTAAAATTTACATCAATAAGGATATATGAGAACATATACCAACATAACAATATGTGAATTAAAAGACCCAACAAAAGAAGTCTTTTAAAAAGAGGAGGGTGAAAGGTTCCCTTACAGACTTGGGTATCATTCGAAACATACACCCCATGAAAGAAGGTCAATACATCATTGATGTAAATACTCATAAACGAAATTATATTACACAAAGAGTAGAATAATGGGAAGTACATACACCACTCAAAGGAAATTGTGGGAAATGTAGCATAAATCTCACGTGAATAAAAGTGAGATGAAAAATCCCTTATGCAAACTCGGCAGCCTAACGGCGCCACTTAAAACTTCCAAAATGGATTGATGAGAGAAAATAGGGTCTCTCATCATATGAACAATAAAAATTACAGTAATATTAATATAAAAGAACATCCCAATAACAAGAAAGATGAGTTTTAAATGGAATGACATAAAGAGCGTACTTAAAAAGAAAGAGAGGAGTAGGATCCCTTACCTTGGGTCCGACTTGACTCGATCGTTCTTTAACATCCTGAATAATAAACTTGTGTTAATTTCTACTTTCTTAAGAACCTTTTTCAAGTTCATTATTCCTTTTATATCAATTATTGACATTTTATAAACATTGTGTAATCATTTATGTTAATAATGTTTGTTTTGTCGATATTTGGTTCTTAAGTCAAAAGTGGACTTCATACAGTTATATGTTGTTCATGTGGTTAATGGTTCATTATATCTAGAATGATATTAATGATTTGGATATCATATATATCATATATATCCAGCATATACATGTATTTATAATATTACATAATCATTTAGAGATAAGAAATGAAATGCACCATTCATGGAGACGGTAAGCCGTACGTACGCATTAACGCTACTTTCATTTCTTTATCATATTAATGAAATTAAAACTAAATGAGAGGTATGTATATTTTAATTCCAGAATTATATTCATCATTTATATATAACATACATTATATATATTCATTATAAATATGTACTTACAATAGTACATTACATTTGGGGATAATAAATGAAATGCACCGTTCATGGAGACGGTAAGCCGTACGTACACATGAACGCTACTTTCATTTCTATCTCATACATTAATGGAAAGAAATAATAATGATATGGAGTTATATTATAATTCCAGTATAACATCATATATAATAACTTTAAATCCATCCTTTATACGTCCCACATATGGAATTAACAAATCACATCACTTTGAGGGGGCGGTAGTCCGCACTTCCTTAAATGAAGATATCGCGTTTACCCATAATGGAAACCATAAAGGTATGCCATAATTGAAAAATACCAAAGCTTAAGTAAAACATAAACATATTATATATCATATATAAATATATTGACATCTTAATGGCCACCTTTGAAGGTGTTATATGAGTGTTGAACAATCATCGTTTCGTGAGGCAGAAATTCGCCATCCACGGAAACAGTATGTTCTTTAACCATTAGATGTAGGTGCGTGTATGTGTAGCTCGAATCCTTCTTATAAAAACATCCTAGTATATTGAAGATACTGGAGTTGTTACGAAAGAAATGAATAAAAAGAGTTTATGGGGTTGGAGAGGCAAAATAAAACAAAAGGACTCAAGTGAAGACATTACCTTAAAATCGGGCAACTCCCTTTGGTTTGAGCTCAAAGGATTCCTTGGGAAGCCTTATGCAAAAAGTGAGGCTTCACGGAGTAAGATAGGGAAGTGTAGAGACAAAATGGGCAGAGGTTGGCTGAGCCAAAGGGTTTGGGAGTGTGGGTAAGGAGGTAGAGGTGGGGGCCTTTTATAAGAGTAGAGGAGGGGCACTCTTGTAAAGTTACAAAATGTTACTTTATTTTCAAAAGAGTTTCGGATTTTAAAGGTCCCACATTGATTTATTTCGCGGATAAAGTGATAAGGGTTCTAACTCCACTCATCCAAAAGGTTTTGGACATGTGTAGGTCTTAGATATTACATTATCTTTCCATTTTAATTAAATCGTTAAATAATGAGGTCATCGCTGCATCATCATGATGTCCTAAATAATTTAATTTATTTAATGTCTAAAAATTATTAAAAAATTACTATGAGGTAGGAAATATTTTTTATCTTCCCAATGACTATTTATAGTAAAAAATATGACTTGTATAACCCCATGTAAAAATTTATTTAGTAAAACATCTCATGTTTGTGTCATTTTTACTTTAACATTAAATAAAATGGTATTTAGGTCTTTTTCCAACCAAAGTGGATACATGGGGTCCCTAAGTTGACCCATGTATTGTCTTGGTCGGCCATGACACATCCAATGAGGGTAGTACATGTGTCTAGGTCATTTCATTTTATTAAAACATTATTCTTACCTTAAACTACACTAATTACCTCTAATCGCGATTAAAAACTTAATAAGTTACTATTCACCAAAAAATTATTTGTATCCCATTAAACCACATTTTACTTCTTAATGACAACCATTTATGTCGGATTTTTGAAATTCAAAACACAAAGATGACAAAATTTCATTTAAACGGAAAAATCAGTTTTTGTAAGTACCACTTAGTGGTTTCACTATTCATCAAAAATTGAGGTTTTTCAGAAAATTACCAAAAATTCACCCTAAGCTATATTTGATATTCCGAATTCAAAAATGATTTCTATTTTACAAAATTCAAAACACATAAGTTGCATTAATTAATTTAATAATTAATTCATGTTGTCAAAACAAATAGCGTGTTTTTATGAAACAAAATGTATCAAAAGATTGACACTAGTTTAAGTCCGATTTCAAAGTAAAATTAATTCCAAAGACCACAATTGGATTAGATGGTAAAAATATATTATAATTTAATTTTAAAACCAATTCAAAAGATAATCTAATCATATAAATAAATTAGATTAAAAAGAGGTTTTGAATTAAAATACAACATTTTTCATTATTCATTAAAAATTGAACTTTTTTCGAAAAATACCAAAAATTTACACAAACTAAATTTTGATGTCCCGATTCTAAAAAAGAATTTTATTTTGTCAAATATAACACATACCATTGTCAAAATTTTGATTTAAAAGAGGTTCTCCATCAAAAGGTGGTTAATCGACCTTTTAAAGAATATTTGAATGTTTAGGCTTAAAATTGGATTCATTCGCATTTTTAATCCTTAACATTTATTATAAAAAGTAAAAATATTTGACAAATATATATAATAATTTTGTAGTTAGTTCTATTCATTCCCGCCATCACAACAGTTAGGCTTTAACTACCATTTAAAATAATATTATTTTATTATTAGAGTGCAATGTAAGATTCCCAACAAACTCGTTGTTGCGTGTTCGGTACACCATCGAGAATAGCATCCCCTTTAATGTCATATTAATATTTTATTCACAAATATGGATAAATATGAAATTTTCATATTCTTTATTTACCTGGGGTGTTACATCCTTCCCCCCTTTTGGGAATTGTGTCCCCGCAATTTTAAAATTGAGCTTGGAAACATCCTTGAAAGTCCCACATCAGAACAAGAGTCGGTAAAACAATCACTTTAAAATAAAGAAAGATAAGTACAGAGGTCACCCGAGTTAACCCATAATAGGATTCCGTGTAGGAAAACATGGACATGGAAGAAAAAGCAAAGGGTCATGTTCTTGAGGGAGAGTGATAGTAAACATGTCTAGGAGAAAATTGACCATATGAAAATCACAAACTTGTGATGGGTTAAACGGTATTTGATTCCCCAGTAGGAAAAGTTAATAGACAACATTTTGTTTTAAGTTACTATTTATTGAGGAATTTATTCATAAGGAAACATAATCACTTATCATGTTGACTTTCAACTTTTATTAGATTCCTTACACAAACTCATATTTTCTCCAAAAGACGAGTATTTAGGAAGACTTGTTCATATTAAGAGTACTATAATCAACTTCTAGAGAATCACCTAATCCACCAAAGAGAACTATATACTTCCTGTGTCTTTAGGATTTAACCAAAACCAAAATCAAAAAGGTTAGTACAAGATCATATAATCCAGAAAAGGATAACCCTTTGAAAAAATCTATGCTTAATCTCCAAAATTTGTCCAACAAAACCCAAAGTTCAACGAGGACCATCCGATAAACAATTTTTCCATAAAATTCTTCAAAGTAAACCAATCTAAGATTGAAACCCAAATATTTGAAGGATTTGGTCACATAGTCTTCCAAGTTAAATCGTAACATTTATCTTCAAACAACATCAGTTGCTCCTAAAGTCTCGTATTGAAAAGTAATTAACCTAATCACATATCCTCCATGATAGGTTAATCATTTTCATAAATAACCCAAAATCAACTTAATCTTAATTCATAAAATCATATAACTAAAAAGAATCAGTCAAACTAACCAGGGACTTCACGTAGTCCAGTGTTCGGTGATAAATACCAGTCGCACTTTGGTTGTGGGTTCGATTCCCGCAGATTTGTCCGACACGACGGGTAGTCACACGGTCTGCGTGTTGTCCTTTTTCCAAAACTATATAATTCTCAAATCATTCCCCAAAAAAAGGATAAAATCATCAAAAATAACCATAAAATAATTTAACCTCAATTTTATCTCATGCCTTTCACTTGAATCATAACATATAGTAACCCATAATTACCTCAAAAGTAAGGATCATATAAACCCAAATGGTTCATTATAACTATGTCCACAAAAGAAAAGATAACTATTCCTTGAATAAAATTTGCATATATTAAACATCAGGGTTACACCTAATATAAAAAGTCTTCTAATGTAACCCCATCATCAAAATAGACTTAATACTCTTAAGAATTTCACCATAACTCTTAAAGCCCTTATATGTTGAAATCTTACTCATTCAACATTCTTCATGATCCATTAACCATTCCATTCCAACTTATTCCGAAATACCTCTTTCCTACAAACAAAATCATGAATCATATTCTAAGATTCCAAAATAGGAAAACAATAGTCATGAAATAATACATACCTTTGATTTTTCATTGTCAGTTTCTTCATACTCAATCGGAATGGCATTAGGTATTGGTAAATGAATATTTGTACGATCTTGGGGATCCCATTCCCGAAACTTCTTCATAGGACAAGTGTTTTCATAATGACCATTCACACCACATTTAAAACATTCAATTGATCCCTTAGAAATAACTTCTTTCCCATTCCTCGAGTCAACTAGATGATTCCTTTTTCCATGGCAGTTTCTTGCTTTATGACCTTCATTTCCACGTCTATAGCATATTTCTGTCCCTTTGAAACATTTTCCTAGGTGTTTCTTTCCACATCTTTGACACATAGGTTTTTGTACACACATACCTTTATGATTATTACCTGTTGTTCTGTAGGGATTTGTTTCTCGCATATATGATGCCTTATAGAAATCACTAAGGTTTAGGTGGTCAATCATGACTCCAGATGGTTGGTTGAGGATAAACACAAGAGTTCTCATTGCAGCTCCCATATCATTTAGTTTCTCTCTCAGAAAACTATCATAGTTTCCTTCACATCCACCGTTACCTTGGTGCCTGCTAGATCCACCCATTTACTAAAACCAAGAAGGTCAATGTGAGTATATCAACAAAACCATCATGTACTAAAGAGGAAGATAAACACTATGATATACTTACTTATTCACTTTATCTAAAAACTATGACTCTTTCGAAAATCCTAACCATTATGGTCATGTCACTTATGCTTAAAGAATACCCTAACCTCTAAAGTTATCTAAACCGACCTTTGATACCAACTATATGGCCCCAGACATAAACCTTACTTAATATTGAATTAAATGGGTAATTCACATTGAGGATCTTTTCAGGTTTAGAGTTTTAGAGAATTACGACATAACTATTACATCTCAAAAGATTACAAAGTAGTTGCTTCTACTAAAAGTTCCATAAAATAAAAACTCTTAAAAAGAATCATGTCTAGTTCCATGTTTTAGGTAGCATGAATTTCCCTTGAACCCATCCTTGACCATATTCCACACTAAGTCCTGTGAAAAACATTTCAAAAACTTGGGATGAGCATAAAAAGCTCATTAAGGGATACACAAAGAATGAAAACTGTTAGTTTTTCAAAACAACAAGTAAACCATGTATACTTTATCAAAGTAATACTTTTCACCTTTTCGAAGTAGTAAAAACTATTCGCTGAATAAAAGTTCACTACTTACCCTTCTGTAACCAAAAGATTACCATAAAACCCATATAAAGATCACATAACATATAAAGGTAACTTGGGACATAAACATACTTAAGTGTAATAACCATAAGGTTGACTTCCACACATATCACTTAATGGAATAGCCATTCGGCCAAGTTCCATACATACTTAATGGAATAGTCGTACGGCCGACTTCCATACCCAATTCATTAGAGGTTATAACGTAACCACCCATCCTGGTATTCACGGCACCACCCATCATATGGTTTATCACGTAACCACCCGTAAAATGTCCAAGTACCATTATAAAATTATAACACATAAAATCAACATAAAGGAATGATAACATTTCCACATTTCAATCACAATATATCATTTAAATATATTGACATAATATAATACTTTATCAAAATCATTTTCAATACCAAAATACAAAAACAACGTATATGGTATTTATTTTATTTTAAAAACATTACAGATTTTTGAGGAATCCAAAGATCAAATAATACTCGCGGTGGCGGAAAAGGTCGTTGTCACCGCGTACGTAAAAGAAACATTCTTTTTTGTCATTTAGTAAGACGCTTCGTAGAAAAAATATTCCTTTTGAATAAATGTAAAAGTCAAAGGGTTTTATACACCGTATAAAAGAAGGTTGTGTATAAAACAAAAATATGCCTCAATGAATGGAGATTGAGACAAAGACCCTTACAAAGATGGTATCCTTGTTTTAAGGATAAACCAATTGCATAATTATGTGTGACAAATGAATACAACAAATATAAGTGGATATTAAGTGTAAAACAATTAGAAGTTATTCACACATATTCATAGAATGACATATTCAAGGGGTACATGTTTATCCCAAAGAAACAAATTTGGGTTAAAAAGTTCCCTTGCAAAAATTTGATAGCCTAACGGCGTCGCTTAAAAATTCAGAAAAAGAGTTGATGAGAGATAAAAAAAAGTATCTCATCAATTAAAATTTACATCAATAAGGATATATGAGAACATATACCAACATAACAATATGTGAATTAAAAGACCAAACAAAAGAAGTCTTTTAAAAAGTGGAGGGTGAAAGGTTCCCTTACCGACTTGGGTATCTTTCGAAACATACACCCCATGAAAGAAGGTCAATACATCATTGATGTAAATACTCATAAATGAAATTATATTACACAAATATTAGAATAATGGGAATTACATACACCACTCAAAGGAAATTGTGTGAAATGTAGCATAAATCTCATGGGAATAAAAGTGAGATGAAAAATCCATTACGAAAACTCGGCAACCTAACGGCGCCACTTAAAACTTCCAAAATGGATTGATGAGAAAAAATAGGGTATCTCATCATATGAACAATAAAAATTACAGTAAGAGTAATATAAAATAACATCTGAATAACAAGAAATATGTGCTTTAAAAGGAATGACATAAAGAGCGTACATAAAAAGAAAGAGAGGAGTAGGATCCCTTACCTCGGGTCCGAATTGACTCGATCGTTCTTTAACATCCTAAATAATAAACTTGAGTTAATTTCAACTTGATTAAGAATCTTTTTCAAGTTCATTATTCCTTTTATATCAATTATTGACATTTTATAAACATTATGTAATCATTTAAGTTAATAATGTTTGTTTTGTCGATATTTGGTTCTTAAGTCAAAAGTGGACTTCATACAATTACATGTTGTTCGTGGGGTCAATGGTTCATTATATCCAGAATGATATTCATGATTTGGATATCATATATATCATATATATCCGGCATAAACATGTATTTATAATATTACATAATCATTTAGAGATAAGAAATGAAATGCACCGTTCATGGAGACGGTAAGCCGTACATACGCATGAACGCTACTTTCATTTCTTTGTCTTATTAATGGAATTAAAACTAAATGAGAGTTATGTATATTTTAATTCCAGAATTATATTCATCATTTATATATAACATACATTATATATATTCATTATAAATATGTTCTTATAATAGTAAATTACATTTGGGGATAAGAAATGAAATGCACCGTTCATGGAGACGGTAAGCCGTACGTACGCATGAACGCTACTTTCATTTCTATCTCATACATTAATGGAAAGAAATAATAATGATATAGAGGTATATTATAATTCCAGTATAACATCATATATATATCTTTAAATCCATCCTTTATATGTCCCACATATGGAATTAACGAATCACATCACTTTGAGGGGGCGGTAGTCCGCACATCCTTAAATGAAGATATCACGTTTACCCATAATGGATACCATAAAGGTATGCCATAAATGAAAAATACATAAGCTTAAGTAAAACATAAACATATTATATATCATATATAAATATAGTTACATCTTAATGTCCACCTTTGATGGTGTTATATGAGTGTTGAACAATCATCGTTTCGTGAGGCAGAAATTCACCATCCACGGAAACAGTATGTTCTTTAACCATTAGATGTAGGTGTGTGTAAGTGTAGCTCTAATACTTATTATAACAACATCCTAGTATATTTAAGATACTATAGTTGTTACAAAAGAATTGAATAAAAATATTTTAGGGGGTTGGAGAGGAAAAATAAAACAAAACGACTCAAGTGAAGACATTACCTTAAAATCGGGTAACTCCCTTTGGTTTGAGCTCAAAGGCTTCCTTGGGAAGACTTCTGCCCAAAGTGAGGCTTCAAGGAGTAATATAGAGAAGTGGAGAGACAAAATGGGCAGAGGTTGGCCGAGCCAAAGTCTTTGGGAGTGTGGGTAAGGAGGTAGAGGTGGGGTCCTTTTATAAGAGGAGAGGAGGGGCACTCTTGTAAAGTTACAAAATGTTACTTTATTTTCAAAAGCGTTTCGGATTTTAAAGGTCCCACATTGATGTATTTCGAGGATAAGGTGATAAGGGTTCGAAATACACTCATCCAAAAGGTTTTGGACATGTATAGGGCTTAGATATTACATTATCATTCCATTTTAATTAAATCGTTAAATAATGAGGTCATCACTGCATCATCATGATGTCATAAATAATTTAATTTATTTAATGTCTAAAAATTATAAAAAAATAACTATGAGGTAGGAAATCTTTTTATATTCCCAATGACTATTTATAGTCAAAAATATGACTTGTATAACCCCATGTAAAAATTGTTTTAGTAAAACATCTCATGTTTGTGTCATTTTTACTTTAACATTAAATAAAAAGATATTTATGTCTTTTTCCAACCAAAGTGGATCCATGGGGTCCCCAAGTTGACCCATGGATTGTATTGGTCGGCCATGACACATCCAATGAGGGTAGGACATGTGTCTAGGTCATTTCATTTTATTAAAACATTATTCTTACCTTAAACTACACTAATTACCTCTAATCGCGATTAAAAACATAATAAGTTACTATTCTCCAAAAAATTATTTTTATCCCATTGAACCACATTTTACTTCTTAATGACAACCATGTATGTTGGATTTTTTAAATTCAAAACACAAAGATGAAAAATTTTCATTTAAACGGAAAAATCAGTTTTTATAAGTACCACTTAGTGGTTTCACTATTCATCAAAAATTGAGGTTTTTCAGAAAATTACCAAAAATTCACCCTAAGCTATATTTGATATTCTGAATTCAAAAATGATGTCTATTTTACAAAATTCAAAACACATAAGTTGAATTAATTAATTTAATAATTAATTCCCGCTGTCAAAACAAATAGCGTGTTTTTATGAAACAAAATGTATCAAAAGATTGACACTAGTTTAAGTCCGATTTCAAAGTGAAATTAATTCCAAAGACCAAAATTGGATTAGATGGTAAAAATATATTCTAATTTGACTTTAAAAAAAATTCAAAAGATAATCTAATCATATAAATAAATTAGATTAAAAAGAGGTTTTGAATTAAAATACAACATTTTTTACTATTCATTAAAAATTGAACTTTTTTTGGAAAAATACCAAAAATTTACACAAAGTAAATTTTGATGTCCCGATTCTAAAGAAGAATTTTATTTTGTCAAATATATCACATACCATTGTCAAAATGTTGATTTAAAAGAGGTTCTCCATCAAAAGGAATTTAATCGACCTTTTAAATAATATTAAAATGTTTACGCTTAAAATTGGATTCATTCACATTTTTAATCCTCTAAAATTTATTGTAAAAAGTAAAAATATTTTTCAAACATATATAATAATTTTTTAGTTAGTTCTATTCATTCCCGCCATCACAACATCTAGGTGTTAACTACCATTTAAAATAATATTATTTTATTATTAGAGTGGAACGTAAGATTCCCAAGAAACTTGTTGTTGTGTGTTGGGTACGCCATCGAGCATAGCATCCCCTTTAATGACATATTAATATTTTATTCACAAATATGGATAAATATGAAATTGTCATATTCTTTATTTACCTAGGGTGTTACACAACTAGACTAAAAGTTTTTCATTCTTTATACACCTTACTGATCTTTTTGTGCTCATCTCAAGTTTCTAAAAAAAATCAAAATATTCTTTATATTTTCAAAATACAGTTATGGTGATACTATAGATGAATCCAATTACTTATATTTTAGTTTTTTTTGTAAACTCTAGTTTGATATATGTAAGTTGTTATCTAATTATCTAGAACCTTTACCAGAAAAGGTCTTCATTTTTATAATTTAATGTATATTTTTCAGTTATCTATTATACAAAAAAATACACAGTATGTTTTAGTACTAAATCAAGAAGTGCGGGTTCAAGACGTTACAATTTTTCAGATATATTGAATATAATTCTATTAATATGTAATATCTTTATGTTAATGGCATGGGATTCTATAATAATTACTTCATTTATCCATTTATATTTTAAGAAAAACAACTCATGGGTCCTACTTATTATGAAAAATATGGAAATATGATTTTTTTTTATAACACATTTCATATAGCCCTATATTACTATATTAAAAAATATATCATAACCATTTAAAAAAGTGGATTTAATATGTGTGTTCTATTTTTAATGAGAAAAAATAAATAATTATATAGATTTATCTAGGGAAATATATTGAAACTCATATAAAAATATTTTAATGTGCTTTTATGTGATGGGTATATATTATATTTTTCACCCTTATTATCATTTATTATTATTTAAATCTACCTTATCACTAATAATGTTTTGTAATATATACCATATAAGTTTGTTTTTAAAAATATCTAAGTGAAAACCCCCATAGTAGAATAGATTTTATTATAACCAGTATGAAAATTGTAACATCTTTTCCACTGATCTGAATTAGGGAATGATAAATATAGAAAACATTTATCATAAATATAATATCAATTCCTAGAATAGGTGTGGTGTTTTTTTCATCCAGTAAATACCATTAATAATGACTAGGTCCATTGGTTATTATTTAATTAATTGAAGGATCGGTTCTTAGATAAATCTAGGTGTTTTTTATTTTTTATTTTTGAAATTGTATCATAGGGAGAGAATTTTGAGCTTGTATTTGTTCCTCTATTGGTGGATTTATAAGTGAAAGAATGTGTTGAAAAATTTTAAATGTAAATATTTATTATCAGATAGGTAAAATAATGTGGAAATACACAATATGTTATGATTAGATTACTATTGTAAATCTATTATGAGAAGCTGTATTGGGTAACAGAGTAGTATTTATACCCTTTCCAACTACTTCCAGATGTTATATCATTGGGGACATATAGGATAATAATATTTATAGTGTGTTTTAACATGGAGTTTGGTGGAATACCCCAAACCCCATTTAAATTGATGTCTACTTGATCTTCTCTAAGTGGTTCTTTATAAACCCCATTATAGTTATCTCATTGGTGAAGGTTGAAAAAAACAAAATTATATCTCCATTGGTGTCATTTATCTTCCCTTTTTATTTATTGATCTACGAGGGTCTGGGGAATGTTTTTTTCACTATTTCAAGGAAATTTATTCTTTTTTTTTATTCCCTTTTACTAGTCTCTTTTTTTAATTGATTTTTTATTATCCCGGATTTGAATTTCATAATGGATTCCACTATAGAATGGTTAAATCCATCCTTTCACAATAATATTTTTCATGTATCTTGTTTGAGTGGATTGAAAAGGGTGGATACTCACTATCATACATTGTTTTATTTAAAGTGTCATGCATGGGGAATTTAATAGGGTCATTTTCAAATTGAGATAAATTCAAGGGTCAATGTAGGTTTAATATTTTTTGTATTTACTTATAGTAGGAATGGGGTTGTTTTGGTGTGTTTTCATTTAATTTTTCGTTAAATTGAGGCACTATATGATATGCTTTTTGGATTTATTCAAATTATTGAATTTGGTGTTACTTTTTTATTGATTAATATAGTGTTAATTTTTAATGATATAAAAAAATTTCGGTGTTGAAATTACTTATTATTATCATTGTTTATTAATTAGATAGTGAAAGAATGTATGTGATCTTAATCCATTTAGAATAGTGATTGGATTATATATATCATCTTTCTTAGTAGTTTTATTATATTCATGTTAGTATTATTATTATTATTGTAATTATTATATTATATAGTGTATGTTCTCTCTATATGTTGGAAAGGCTTGTGATGACATAATACTCACCAAATAGAAATATATTTTACTAAATGGTTTGTTATATGGAGTATTAATTGAATGGGTTTTGGTAAAAAAAACTAAACTTTTCTTGGTGGTGTGAGTTTTTTCTTTGATTTTTATAATGTAAAATGATTTTGCATTAAAATTGATATTTTACTATAATTAAGGAAAATATATTTCTAATAAAAATTATGATTTAAGATAAAAGGTTTGAAATATGATTTTAAAAAATTGATATGGTTTTAAAGAGTTATAGATTAATTTCTGACTAAGGGAAATGATTTTATAAAATTTACATGTGATTACCATTAAAATTATTTCTAATATATGAATTTAACATGTATTTTTATGGAAAAATAGATATTATTTAGATAAATGTTTTGTTTTGGTTGACCTTGTGTGAGTGATGAAATATTTTACAAAGTATAATTGATTTGATGTGATCTTTGGTTAATTGTTTATTTATAGTGTTTATTAAGTTATATGGTGTTATAAGAATATATTGGACTATATAAGAATCCTTTATCTATATAATGGATTTTTAGACTATGTTGAAAAAATTATAGAGTGCTATTGATTGTATTATATTTATATGAGACATTGATATTATGATTATGAATTATTAAAGATTCTTGGACTCCTAGTATACATGAATGCAGTTATATAAATAGAGGTATCTTGTATTATTTTGTGGATAATCATGCATGGGTCATGATTAATTATGATATGATCATTGGGGTGATTCCTAACACTATAAACTTAATCATGTAATGAGTTATATCTCTCATCATTATTATTCATGTAGTGATTGATACCCATGATGTGAAAATAGACACTTTAGTTTACTATATTAGGGAAATCTTGAGTAACATCAGTAGTTGAGGTGAAATACAGTCCCAATATTATCAAGATCCATATTAAGGAGTTAAATTATAGAATATTCTAGGGTGGGATCCCTATATATAATTGATGAAATTTGTCTAGTGTTATATATTGTGTCTATTGATATAGCCTTTTATATAGTTTTTGATTTAGTGGTAGAACTCAGTTATATAGAAGATTTCTAGGGTGAATTTAGGTATAATGAAATGACCTAGATGGGAAGGTGAAATATATAATGAAAATATAAATATTGATTAATTTTTGGTTTATTTTTATTTATTCATCTATGTGGTCTCCATAAAAAATGATGAAATAGTGAGTCATTGATTGTGCCTCTCCAAGTCATGCTCCTCCACATTGGACACTGAACATGGTGTAACAATAGATGTGGTACTATGCATTATGGGTGGATATTTTAATATAGGGTATTATACCGACCTTATGTGAGGTTTTTATCCATATTAATTACCTATAGTTAGACCATATAAAAAGAACATCATATGGTTTATGGTGATGATTTTGGTACTCAATTTGAGGGATCATATATATATATATATATATATAGGGTTTTATAAAATTGTATAGTTAAAGATATAACTTGTGAAAACATGTAATATATTGAATTATATTGGAGGTCATCTATGAGTATCCTAGAAAATATATCTTTTAAGGATCGATAATATGTGATAAAACAATGATTGAGAGATAAAAATTTTACTTGTTTTAGTTGGAAACCATTCATTGCTCTTTATATTTTATTTGACATGGGATTTTATTTCTAATTATTTTTATCTATATAATACTTGTATGACTTCCCTTTATGGTTATAAATTTCATTTTTGTTTCTTTTACTAATAATTCATCCCTCTTATACATACTATTTTAATATTTATTAATATGATCTCTATTTCCTAGGAAATTTTTTATTTTCATTATTGATCGATGGTGAGATGACTAATCATTCTGGTGGAACTTATATAATTGGGCCTTATAGGATATACATAATCTATTTGGATGATATTTTCTAATAATAATTGAGTAAATGTGTGGAATACCTTATTAGAAAATGAGGAAAATGATTCATTGATTACAGGAAGGAGGGGATGGGATTTTGTTAGTTGGTTATAATGATTCATTAGGTAGGATGGGTCTTCATCCTAATAATTGTCCTTGGTATGTATTTCTAATGACCTGTATCTTTAGGAGTTGATAAATTCATATGAAATATAATTTTTTTGTCCCGGATAAGGTAGAATTTGAAGAACTGAGATTTTTATTAGATTGTTAAAGGTTAGAACATCCCAAGGAAATGGTTTTTTACTAAGATCGTGGTTTAATAGATGTTTCAAGTTCTCTAGGGAATGTTTTCTTAGAGTTAGGGTGACCCACAATGTTTCATTCTAGATGAAGGTGTGTGGTCACATTGTAATGGGTGAGGGTCACATTATAGAATCCTACAATGTGGTTTTAGAACATGTAGCAGAGATCACCCTAGTATGTATCATGGGTCACTACACAAAGAGAGGGGGTTCCATGTCTTGGGAGATTGATCCTTTTCTGGAGAGGCACATTGCATCATGTCCCAAAATGTTTATTATGTTATGTTATTATGTCATGAAATAATCCCTCTTCCTAGAGTGGTTACCATGCGACTCATTTGGTCTATGTCGTGACCTAGATGGGTGAGGGTTTTTACTATCATGACCCCCATAGTTGTGCCAAAAACAAGTTAGAGCCATATTTTTTTAACTTGGAAAACTAATAATTAACTATCTATTGACCTTTAGATTTTATATTCAGAGAGACACTTGGGTAGGTCCATTCAGTCAACTCCTCTGTTATCTTCCTACTGATATAATATACCTTGTGAGGGAGTACATTTTTTAAAATTTCTATTATAGATTATAGTTTTTTTCTTCTTATTTTCCCTCAATTTTTATCCCATTCTATAGAAACTAATTTTTTTTCTTATGGATTAGAGTGTTAAGTGAATATTCCACTTGAGAATGGAAGAATCATCTTGAGTGATGTGGATTTAGTGTTTCGTGATTAGAGGATATCACTAGAAGATGATTTCATGTCAATTATCATAATTTCATTAGATTTATATAACCCTATGAATTTTTCAAGATTTTTTAATTAAATGTATTGAAATTGGTGAGTGATAGGGTGTCATGTGATAGGGTTTTGTGTGTGTATGTGTCAAGATAATTCCATAGTATATTAGTATGTCATTTCTCTAAGATTCAGTAAGATTACACCACTTAGTGAGGTTTTAGCAATTATTCCTTTTTAAATTAAGTAAAATAATTAATCATAAATTTTTATAATTAATTAATTGGCCATTGTGGTTGGAGATAGGATATCAAGTGATGAATAGACTTGGACAGGGATTTGAGGTTATTAAGAGGTTTTTGATCTTGCATAAATCAACTAACTCTAAATAAAGTAGGTGTTCCCTATACATTTACATATAATTTATATTTTGTTTTTTTAGCATATGATATGTAGACATTCCATATATGTGGGATCATTGTTTAAATTTAAAATGAATTTTTTCCCTTTAATCACTATAAGTAAAAGGGGAGTGCCTTTGTCCATGATGGACCCTTTACACTAGTGTGATGCCTCAGCTACCAATCATAAAGATATTGATTATAAATATGTGATAAATGATATATGGACCTATCATGAACTGAGTCTTGTCGCAACTAGAACTGGAACCAAATTCATCCCATGACAAGGCCCAAAGGGCGTTCCCTATCCCCAAGGGCTGGAAAAAGTTCTCATGTATCAATAAATTAGGTTTAGTAATGATTTACCAGAGTATGAAAGTATATAACTTTAAAACAATCAATAATAATAATATGAAATTTTCAGGCCAAAAACATCTTCGAAAAACCAAATATGAATACATGCTTTTAATACATTACAAGAGTTCCAAATATAAATAAATACAGTATAAAGACATCCACAAAGACTCCACATGACAAGGGGGTTATCACCCCTGAGTTATCTCTGCAACACCATACCGTAGGAGGGGTCTAACAACCTAAACCGCATTCACCCAAGGCTTTACCTTTACCTGAGTCAAACATAACCAATTATACTTACACCCAAAGAGTTTATGTAGGATGTGATCCTAAGCCCAATATGATACCACCCAAATATTACAAAGTGCATGTAGTACAAGGTGAAAAGGCAAATTGTTTCAATTGGTATAGAAAAGCGGTGATAAATTCTAAGAAATGCAATATTCAATTGAAAACAGTTTTCAAACTAAAACATTCATAATGTTAAAACATTTAAATAAAAATGTTAGATACTATAAATTACATCCAAAAACACCCTAATAAAATCGTAAATACCACAAATCCAATGAGGACCAAAACTGGGGACACCCCTAGGCAACTAGATAGTCTTGGGCCCTATGCACCTCGTACCTCGGTGTAAAGTAACCATAGAAAAATCTATTCCCATAAATGAGCTACTAGTAGGGAACATACCCATAACCTATTGGTCCACCATAATCATAAATATAGTTTAGTTAGAGTTCTCTTTATCCATTTTCTCAGTGAAAAAGGGACAAAACACATCTTGTTCACTAGTCGTACTAGTACATATCCGCCCACCTAAGTACTCAAGATTCCCCCTTGGGGATCAAAAAATTCCCGCAAAAAAAACACATTAATTATCTTATAAAAAAACCACTACTAGTCACACACAAGCAATACAGAGTCTATACACACTTTATGTCACTTAAAACACACAACAAATCATTTTGATTTTCAATAAACAACTTTAAAAAATCATTCATTGTTTTGCACCAAAAACTTTTTGAAATATCCATTTTGCAAACTATTTTCACACTTTTAAGTCTCCAAAACAAAAAAATAAGTTCAATACCCTTCAATTAAACCAAAAATTCTGTTATAGGGCCACCTCATATAAACCAATAATTTATATCTTATAAAAACACACATTTTCACACAAACATGGCACTTGAAGTCCATTTGCTTCACAAACTCCATTTAAATGAGCATTCTTAACAACAACCAGAGAGTTTAACCATTAAAAACATGATTTTAAGCCCTAATGAAGTACAATAAAATCAACTTAGTAGTTATGGGAATCCCAAAATGAACCAATAAAATATTTATATGAAAACCCCCAATTTCACATAAAATTGTCACTTAAAATTAATTGCATTACAAACACCACTAAAACCAATTTTTTGTGGAAATATTCAAATAAAATAAACCTAAAAATATCATAAACATATAATCTAGGTCACAATTATTCCAAACACAATGGAATCACCTTCCAAAGTAATGAAAACCCTTGAATCCATTGTTAAAAAACTCAAACGCACCATCGCTGCACCTCAAGGAATATAAAATAGAGCTAAAATAGGAATTTCAAACCATAAAACACAATATAAAACCCTAATTTCCAAACCCTACTTTCTAGACATTAGGAATTTCAAGAATAAGGGTAAAACCCCTAAGAAAATGGGAGAAAGAAGGATGGAAAGCCACTTACTTGAGGGATCTTGAAGAAATATCCCAAAATAAACCAGTATCTAAATTTCCAAATAGCCAAAAATTCAAGTGAGGTTTGATTAAGTATGAGTAGATCATGTAGAAAATGGAATGGGGGAAAATGTTTGAGAAATTAAGGAGTTATAATGGAATCAAATCAACTCTTTAAATCAAGAAAATTTGGGAAATATTGAGAAAATTTTCCCTAATCATTGATGTAAATGAGCTCCAAATAGGTATAAGAGAATATGGGGTCGTTTCTAGGGAATCTAGTTTTGAGTGGGCGGTGGAATCACTAAAAAATAGTAAAATATGAATAAGTTATTAAATAAATAAATTATTTTTAAAACTGAAATGGGCTTTAGGGTTGGATCAATTCCTTAAATTAAAACTCAAATACACCATTATTATGGATTCATAAAGTGTCCAAATTGCAATGGTGGTGTTAATAGGTCAAGGGATTCCATTTTGGAAGTAGAATGGGTGAAAAACATTACAAAATGAAATAGTTATAAAAGTAACAAAACTGATTTTTAAATCTGTAAATGGGCTCACAGTTTGGCTCAAATCTTAAAAACTCGCCATTTCCTTAGCAAATGCATGGGAAACCCCCAAAAAAGCATGAATGAAGATTTAATGAAATTTAAGTTTATAATAATTCATGAATGTGACAATTATCCCCACCCAAAAATACTTTTCTCCCAAGAAAGTGAACTTGAATCTTGATCCGAAAACAAAAATGGGTACTCTTCCTCAAACAATGACTTCTATTCACATGTCTCATGTGTATCGCTACCATGCTTCCAACAAACATGGACCAGCAGAATAGACTTACCTCTAATAACATTCTCTTGGGAGTCCACTATTCTCACTATACACTCAAAAACAAACAAGTCAGGATCTATCTCCAGTGCTTCCCAACTCAGCACATTGGACGGATTCAGGTTCTATTTCTTCAACTGGGAGACATGGAAGACATCATGGATGGATGTCATCTGAGAAGGTAAATCCAACTTTTATGCCACCTTTCCAATATTCTTGGTGATCTCAAATGGTCTGACATACTGTTTTGTAAACTTCTCTTTCGTTTCGAATCGATGATGGACCGGACAAGGGGTCACTATCAAGAATACCATGTCACCCACCGAAAACTCTAGGTCTTGACGCCTCCAGTCATCATATGATTTATGAAAACTCTGAGTTGTTAATAAGTATATCCTAATCAATTTGACCTTCTTAGACATCTCCTACACCAGACTTAGCCCCAGTAGTGAAGTCTCACCTTCCTCATCCAAAAATTGGGGAGACTGACAAGGCCGACCATAGAGCACATCAAAAGGAGCCATTAGAATCAAGGATTGGTAATTGTTATTATAAGAAAACTCAACCAATCCCAAATAGATATCCCATGAACCTCTAATGTCCTGGACACATTCATAGAGAATTTCCTCGAAAATTTGATTCACTCTCTCTGTTTGACCATCCGTTTGAGGATGGTATGTTTTTCCCATCTTAATATGAGATCTCAGGGCTTTATGAAGGCCTTCCCAAAACTGAGAAGTGAAGTGGGGGTCTCTATCTAATACAACTTCTGATATAACACCATAGAGTCTCACCACCTTAATAAGATACAAACGGCCCAACTCATACACTTTATCTGTGTATTTGATCTGAATTAAGAGGGATTATTTGGTCACATGATCAATCACCACCCAAATGGAATTCTTACCATAAGGTGTATGAGGCAAGCCAACCATGAAATCCATATAAACCTCATCCCACTTCCATGTAAAAATGGGTAATGGCGAGAGAAAACCTGAGGGCCTTTGATGCTTTTCTTTCACCTGTTGGCATGTGTAGCACCTCGACACAAGTTCCTATATGTCATGTCACATATCTAGCAAACATAATTGTCTTTATACATCATAATACATCTTGGTTTTACTCAGATGGATATCCCACTAAGATAGGTGGATATCCTACATCACCACCTTCCACAGAGACGAAGGCACTAATGAGCGGCCCTTGAAGCACATGATGCCATTGAGAGATGATGTCTAATTAGAGGACATCTCCCCACAATGAATAAACTACCTAGACCACTGACAAAGACCATCACTAGGTTGTTCCTACTAAATCAACTCCAACAAAGGAGGATTCAATTGGACGATCGCCAAGAATGCACCTCCACTATGCTCCCTGGTATCCACATGCATCTAAGATAAGATTCTCATAAAATCCCACTCATCACTATAATTACTCAAATCCTACAATGGAACTCTTCTATTCAATGCGTCAGCCACCACATTACCCTTGCCTGGGGTATAGACAATTTCAATGTCAAACCCCTGCAAGTAGTTGATCCAATGATGTTGTCTCACGTTGAGGTCCTTCTACGAGAAGATACAGTCCAGTATATTGTGATCAGAGTAGACCACAAACTTATCCCCAAATAGATAGTGACGCCATGTCTTTAAATAATGCATCACAGCTGCCAACTTTAAGTCATGGGTTGGGTAATTATTTTTGTGTGGTCTTAGTTGGAAAGATTCATACGTCACCACGTGATCATCCTGTATAAGCACACACCCACGTCCCAAACCTGAAGCATCCCAATAGACCCCATTCCCTTTCTCATCCTCAGGAAAAATCAGCATGGGGGCGGTAGTCAACAGCTGCTTCATCTCCTTGAAGGATGCCTGGCATTATGGGGCCCATACAAACTTCACCCTTTTTTGGGTGAGCATGGTCATCAGTGAAGAAAGGTGAGAGAAATCCCAAACGAATCACCTGTAATAACCAACCAGGCCAAAGAAACTCTTGATCTCTAACACATTCTTTGGTTTCTCCCATGACATGACCACAAAAATCTTCTCTAGTTCCATTGAAACCCCCTACTCAGAGATCACATGCCCCAAAAGATTCAATTCGATGATCCAGAAAATTTCACTTTGAAAACTTTTCATAGAGTCAGTGATCCAAAAATGTTCCCAAGACGATCCCCAAGTGATGTTCGTGTTCCTCTTCCGAGCTATAGTATACCGAAATTTCATCCATGAACACCAAAACAAAGGAATCAAGATACTGGTGCAACACCCTATTCATGAGTTCTATAAATACTGTTGGATAATTGGTCAATCCGAAGGGCATGACCAAATACTCAAAGTGGTCATACCTTCTTCGGAAGGTTGTCTTCATGATATCTTCCTCTCTCACCCTGAGTTAATGGTATCCCAAATTCAAGTATATTTTTTAGAACCACTTTTCCCCCTTCAACTGATAGAACAAACAATCTATTATGGGTAAAGGATATTTTTTCTTAATTGTTACATTATTCAGCTTCTAGTATTCAACGTACAATTAGAGGGATCCATCAGCCTTTTTCACGAACAACACAGGAGCAGACCAAGGAGAGACACTCGGGCGAATGAATAATTTTGATTCCAAATCATCCAGATATATCTTTAATTCCCTCATCTTGGTAAGTTCCATGTGGTATGATGGAAGAGATATCGGTTTTTTTCCCGGTGCCAGATCAATCAAGAACTCCACATCCCTCTCTAGGAGAAAACCTGACAAAATCATCTGAGGATACCTCCAGAAACTCATTAACTACATGATGTAGTGCGCCTTTATGGGATATACCATCATCCTCTAGTGTGGTTGATGATAACTAGAATATAATACTTCCCAACTTTAGGGTGGAGGTCCTACAAGACCCGACCGAGGATCCCATTCTCCACGAAAAACCAGAGGACTCCCATCTAGTTCCATGAAACTCATTCACCGCCTGTAGCAATCGATGTGTGCTTGGAAGTGTACTATCTAATCCATGGAAAGTATCTTGTCAAAAATATCCATATATAAGACCACGATTTCCCACTCCGTCTCAATCCCTGGCATAGAGAGCGCACACAATGATCACCTAAGACCCTGGTCCATATTCATTCCCAGCGACGTGACCAACTACATCGCAAAATACAAAAACTTGGTTTCTAAATTCAGCATGTCAAAAAAACGGGAATAAATGAAGGAAACAGGGGCACCAATATGAAAAAGTGAAGTAGCTATAGAATATATGATCAAAACGGTACCTTGAACTATCAATGATCCCGCCTCTGATCTTGTGGGTGCCGGATCCACCACATAGAGATATTCAGTCTCTTCCTGAGGACGACTGCTAGTATGTGGATGTGCCCTAAACTATATCTCCCAAAAAGATGACCCAGCTCAACCACCACGACCACCTAATCGAGATCCAAAATTCCTTGATGGCTCAGACTGTGTTGGCACTCCTCTTGAATCAACTCACCCTTCCCCACTCAGAAGTGGGCGTGACACCCCAACGAAGCACCGAAAATTTCCCATACATCCACACTGGTAACAAGGCTTAGAAGGAAACAGACATGCTTTTTTGATGTTTCCAGGCTTCCCACAATGGTGGCACAAGACCGATATATAATCAGAAGCTTCAGACGAAAACTTCCTGGAAGAGTGGTCTGAACTACCACCTCCTTTCTTCACATGTTCCTCCTGCTTCCTTTTCTTCCCTGAGGAGCTTCCACTACCCACTACTGATACTGATCCAGAGAAACTAGCCATGCCTTTCTGGTCAATATCCACCATGTAGGCCCAGTCAACCACCTCAGTATATGTCCTCGGTTTAAATAAGAACACTTGGGAGTATATCTCTGGTTGCAAGCCTTTCTTAGACCTCTGGGACTTTATTTGATCATTAGAGATGATTTTAGGGGAATACCGGACCATCTCAATGAAACGGTGGGCATACTCCATGAAACAATTATTCCCTTGAACAAGATCCATGCACTCTTGGGAACTGGAATATTCCATGACCTCAGGGATGTATTACTCATTGAAGACAGCCTTGAAATCTCTTGAGCGCATCTGCTCATTATTCTGAGTCTGAAGAACTGATTACCACCACCTACGGCTAGGGATCTCCAACAGAAAGGAGTCACACTTCACCCTAATCTCCTTAGGGGTATCCAAGAACTCAATTATGAATTCAATATTCTCAATCCAATATTCTTCTTCCTAGGGTTCTATGCTACTTCAGAAGGTGGAAGGATTATTTTTTTCAAGAACTATTGGGCCTTTTCCATTCTGGGACCAGTCACATCCTCTCTAACGGTAGATAGAATAGGTGTCAGTTCCTATCCTAGACCCTGGACATCCGGGACCATGGCCTCAACTAGCCTCTGATAAATTGGTGTGGGTGAACTCTCCCTAGCTTCCTCCCAAGGGCGTTTGGGAGCTTTCCAGGGAGGCATGTTTCTACAAAATGAAACAGTCACAAAAACAATAGTAAATACCAAAATTCTATAATTATTATCAAATACATAAAATATAAGTAATCTAAACACATTACAATAATAAAATAAACAACTACTCCAGCCCCACCCTGTGTCCACATGTGGTCTGCAGCCCACACGACTCACCTGGAAGTGAAGTCAATCGAACAATTCCAACATCCTCAGGTGACTCAAGGTATTCCACGAGGGGTGTGGTCTAGGAACCCTACTCACCTCCAAAACCACATTCCCCAATATCCCTATCTCATATTTATCCTAAATCATCCAAAATAGTAATATAACCCAAAAACACTTCAAACCTCTAATACCATTTTGTCACGAACCGAATGTGGTTTCTATAGGAACCGGCACCAAATCTAGCCAATGACAAGGCCCAAAGGGCATTCCCAATCCCCAAGGGCTGGAACAAGTTCCTTGATATCAATAAATTAGGTTTTAGAATGATTTACTTGAGTATGAAAGCATAAAACATTAAAAATAATCAATAATAAGAATTTAAAATTTTCTTTCCAAACAAGTATTAACAAAACAATATCTGAATAAATGGATTTAAATAAAATACAAGATGTCCAAATATAAATTAATACAGAATAAAGACATCCATAATTACTCAACATGACAAGGCAGTCGTCACCCATGAGCCATCTCCACAACACCGTACTGCAGGAGGGGTCTAACAACCCGAACCACCCTCACCCAAGGCTTTACCTTTACCTGAGTCAAACATAACCAAGTCTTCTTACACCAAAGGGGTGTAAGTAGAGTGTGATACTAATACCAATAGGATACCATCCAGTGATTCCAAATTGTATGCAATAATAGGTGAAAAAAGCAAGCAATTTTAATAGATAAAGAAAAGCAGTGATAAATTCTATGAAATGAAATTTTCAATTGAAAACTGTTTTCAAACTAAAACATTCAGAATGTTAATGCATTTATATAAGAACTTTTATCTACTTTAAATTAAAACCAAACACACCCTAATACAAGGGTAAATACCACAAATTCATTGATCACAAAACCATGAACATTCCTAGGCAACTAGATAGTCTCGGGCCCTATACACCTCGTACCTTGGTGTAAAGTAACCATAGACATATATGTTCCCAAGCATGATATAAAAGTATGGAACATAACCATAACCTATTGTTCATCCATAATCATTAATATATTTTAGTTAGAGTTTTTTTTATCCATTTTCTCAGTGAAACAAAGACAAAAATCATCTGGTTCACAAGTCGTACAAGTACATATCCACCACCTAGGTACTCGGGCTTCCCCCTTTATGCTCAAATAATTTCATCAAAAAAAACACATTACATTTCATATAAAAACGCCACTAATGGTCACAAAAAAAAATAAAGTATCTATACACACTTTATGAAACATAAAACACACAACAAGTCATTTTGATTTTCAATAACTAACTTCTCAAAATATTTCTTTGTTTTGAACCCAAATCTCTTTGAAATATCCACTTTGAACACTATGTGAACACTTTTAAGTCACGAAAACAAAAATGGAAGTTCAATACCCTTAAATGAAACCAAAAAATCAGTTATGGGGAATCCCCATATAAACCAAAAAGTTATATATTTTAAAAACACCCATTTTCCCATAAACATGGAACTGAAAGTCCATTTGCTTCACAAACTCCATTTAAACAAACTCTCCCTACAACAACCAGAGAGTTTAAACATTAAAAACATGATTTCTATCCCAAATACAATTCAATAAAATCAACTAAGTAATTATAGGGCATCCCTAAATGAAACAATAAAATATTTATATGAAAAACCCTCCCAATTTCACATAAAATTGACACTTAAAATTCACTTGCATTACAAATACCACTAAAACCTATTTTTTGCAGAAATATTAAAATGAAATATATAGTAAAATTTCATAAACACGTCATATAGGTAACAATGATTGAAAACACGATGGAATAGCCTACCAAAGTAATTAAAACCCTTCAATCCTTTATGCTAAAATTCAAACGCACCACCGCCACACATCAAGGAAGGTAAAACAGACCTAAAACCAAAATTTCAAACCATGAAACACAAGATCAAACCCTAATTTCAAAACCCTTATTTTTGAAAATTATGAACATATATAATAAGTGAATAAATCCAATGAAATTGGGGGAAAGAAGGATGGAAACCCACTTACTTGAGGGATCTTGAAGAAATCTCCCAAAATACACCAATAACTAAATTTCAAAACAGCTGAAAATTAAAATGAGGTTTGAGAAAGGATGAGGAGGTCATGTATAATCTGAAATGGGGGAAAAAGTTAGAAATGAAGGATTTCTGATGGAAACAAATTACCTCTTCAAATATAGACAATTTGATAATGCTTGAGAAGATTTTCCATAATTCGCGATGGAAATGAGTTTCAAATAGGGAGAATTGAATCTAGGGTCGTACCTAGGGAAGTTTTCATCTATTCAAAGGTATAATCATTGAAAAAAAGTGAAAAATTAATATTTTATTAAATAAAAAAATTAAAAATGGAAATGTGCATTCGTTTTGTCCCAATTCATTAAATAAAAACCCAAATCCACCATAATTATGGATTTTTAAAGGGTTGAAATTGAAATGGTGGTGTTAATTGGTCAAGGGAGGTCGTTTTGGAAGTATAATGGGTGAAAGACATTAAAAAATTAAATATCTATAAAATAAACAAAATATATTTTTAAATCTGGAAATGGGCTCAGGGTTTGGACCAAATCGTGAAAACTCACCATTTCCTTCAAAAGTTCATGGGAAAACCCCAAAACAAAGAATGAATGGAAATTGAATGAAATTTACCTTTAAAATAAGTCATGTATGTAATTGGACTCCTATAAGGTATGAAGTAAATGAGAGGAAAGAAAATATTTGACTAGGTGATAAGGTAGTTTGTGCCCTGGCTTTAGATTAGGTTCTCCAGTGATGTTATAGAAAAATAAATCTCTTAGAGACTGTTTCACAATGGGGTAGTGACGCCAACTATATTATAGGTGTACTATGTTATTTCTTGAATATATGATAATATTATTATATCCAAGATGGTATTATAGAGGTAGTTGACTTTTAAGGGGAGTCTTAGTCCTTTTGGTGATGGGTGAGACGATTTTATGTATCATTGATGATTAGAAATTCCCTTATAATGGTGGATTGGAATATTGGTGAGTGAAACAAGTGGGATAATACCTCCAATGATGTATGGGTGTAATAGGAGTTTTTTCTCTAGTATATGGATGTAGAGATCTCATCAGGGATGTGTGGGATGATACCCAACTATAATTATTGAGTATCATCTATATGACTTTGGAATGGGGTTTCCAAGATCGTAGTATAAGTTAACTCAAGATGATTCATATTGAGTTGGGTTTGGTTATAATCTGGGTTTTTTATCGTGTTTATTATTTCCCCATTAAGGCTAGGGTTAGTTAAGAGCCTATATTCTTATAAAATACTATGGGTATTGGGTATGTTTTAGTTTCATTTTTTAGATACTATGATGGTCCTGAATAAACCTAGGAGATTCCTCTATGGGTGAGATGATAAAATTGAACTGTTCAGAATGATACACTTTTGGGACAACTAAAATATTGAGGGTACCATACATTGTGGTTTATAGGTTTATAATACATGATTTATGGAATGGGTTAGACCTTGAGTGAGGGTTTTAGGTTATGTACTTTAGTGGAAAACATGGGATGTGTGTGATTTGTTCGGGAAAGTGGACCATATGTGTTATATGACATGGGGTTCATGGGAGGATCTACCCTCATACATCTATGATATGATTTTATTTGGATGATGATTTAGTATATTTATATGAAATGGTTTCTATTAATACATGGTACCCATGGGTATATCTTATTAATATGTGGTTCTAGGTTGAGTTGAGTTATCCTTAAGTGTGTGTAATATGGTTTTAGGGAGAGCTAAATTTCTACTAGGTGTTTGTGATACAATTATGGTGTGATTTGAGCTTCCCTCATGTTTATGATACATATATGGTTTTAGGGTTGTATTTGGTTCCCTTTAGATGTTACTTATATTTTTTCGAGGTAGTATGTGGTTCCCACTAGGTGTTACTTATATAGTTCGAAGGTATGATATAGTACCCCATGAGTAGTGTTTTTATTCTCGGGAATTTGGAACTAAAAAAATAAATATTTGTTGATATTTTATATCACCATATAACACAAGTATTGATGGTGATTATTTTATTTTTATTCCAATGTTATATTGTTTTTTATTCTATGTATTTCTCAAGATCATGCATTAATTTTCAGGAAATGTTATGGGAACTATAGGTGGTGGAATATTTATTTTTAATCACCCAATTATTGGAAATCTAGGACACTTTGGTACCCGATTTGACTTCATGATAAAAAATTCATGTAGGTGGAGGCTTTCTGTTATATGATCAGTCTTTAGTATCTAAACAAGAATTTGGAGATTGGGATGTTCTGAAAATTAAGATCATATTAGGGCATCCTTTTATTTTTATTCTATATTTTATTTCTGTATATGACTATCATATTGGGTAATTTGTTCGGATGTATGAATATATACTTCCACATTTCATTGGATATATCATGATTATTGTTTATTAGGTTTTCATGTTGTATGATTAATTTTTATGGATGTTTTTCGGTCATGTTCCACATTTTTTACTGCAATTTGAGGGTATATTCTCCCCATGGTAACACCTTAGGACCTCACTTCTAGTTTAAAACCTTTATAAAAAAGAGGGGTACACCTTAGGTCTTTGTTATGATTCTAGTTGAGACACTAGTGAGTGATCTCAGGGTCTCTAGTCAGGGGGTATTTCACAAGTAGTTTTAGAACATTTTTTCATTGTCTTATTATTTAGTAATATAATAAACAAGTAATAGGGATAATTCGGTGCTTGTGATTGACCTCATTTAGGGGGTCAAAACACCTTTTTGGGTGGGAAGAGAAAGTCACTATTGATATATAATTTTTTACTAGTTTTCACTATTATAATTGAGATATTTATTTAAATACTATTTTTAAATATGTGGTTGTCATTTATGGTTTTATTTTTTGTTAGATTTTAATGTACATGTATCATTTTTGGCTTATAGGATTCAAATTACATGTTTGTAGTTGTGTATGATTGATATCATTGAGGAAATATAGTTTATCTATTTAAAGTTTAAAAAACAGATATACATGATTTTCATATATAACTTGTTGGAATAATTATACTCAAATAAACCATGATATGTTTTCCCCAATGATAGGTCATGTGGATCTTATAGAGAGATTTTCTATGATGATAAAAATATAGTCTCATTTTGAACGAGATATGTAATGACCCTTAATGGGTTTGTACTGGTATCGGTATTGAATTCCTTTGTAATAGACCCCTTTTTCATGGATATGATAGTTCCTTCTTTCTTAAAGTGTCAATAACGTCCTCTTTTTAATCTATAACTTATCCAAAAAATTTACATAACTGAACAACGTGTATGAGGATTTACTCAATATGAATCATCAAAGGATGATTTCGTTATATGAAAATAGAAGTGACCTGTTCCTCGATGAAGATATCCCGTTATACATATGACTATTGAAGATGAGTGCTTGAGAGTGTACTTTTGACTCAACCCGTGATGCTTGGTATGTTTATGTGAGAAACCTATAGTGTGTTTTTTGGCCCATTGGTTGCCTTGTGATATTTGAGATGGGATAAAATATATTTACCCATGACTTATGGCCTATGTGAGACATGGTTTATATTCTAGGTGAGAGAGCGTAGTGATGTTGAGGTACATCTCAACATATTGTTATACCAAATGATAATATTGAGTAATATGACATTTCCCTATTATTTATGATATTTGTTGTAATATTTGAGGGTAACTTAGAAGATGGGTTATCCTAGACCAATGTGTGTCTTTATATATGGGTAGAATGGGTATATTCTTTGGGTTATAAAATTGATTCAGATGAGGTGCTATTGAGTATGTGATATTAGAAAGTGTATGCCTTATGTATACATGATAGTGATCCATGATTGTTGTATTTGGGACGGATAGAGTGTGATTAGAATCTAATGTTTTAGGATGATTCTTGGGTGGTATGTGATCATGTGTTTTTCCTTATCATGAGTGAGGTTCCTCGGGTTTGTTGAAAAGTGATCACTAAGGTGCTTTTGATTAGATGAGACTAATATGTTAGTGGCTTATATTCAGTGTCTTAGATATGTGATCATATATTCAATGAGACATGAATACTTGGAGTGTGATTTGGGCTTTGAAATCATGTGGAAGGAGAGATTACATCCATTCAGTTTTAATGATATTGAGTTGGATATTAGGAAAGGACCTATGATAATGTTATTTAGAGAATCAATCTTCCTAGAAATATGATATTTAATGTCAAATTGAATTTTGGGAGAATTATTTATGAATCAAAAAAGTGTGTAAGGTATTACAAAAGGTTATCATTTTTTTTATAGATCATTCATTTTCTATGTATGGGTTAGGGATCAATTGATTGATGAGTCACTCATGGGAATGTTTTCATGGGTTTTTTTTTAGATTATGAAATTTCTTCTATTGAGAGAAGTAACACCATAAATTTATTGGAGTGTGGTAGAATGGTTGATCTAATCATGTGCCTATGACATGAGTGGTCAAAAAGGGGTGAGTGTGGCTTGAGAGTAATGACATGTTTGTCATGATAGAGTTATCAGTAATTATTCTAAAGTGGTGGAATAAGGGAATTCATATAGTGGGGAGTATACCATTGGATATTTCAGATTCTGGCCCACATTGGGGATTAAATCTTATTAGATACCAATTATGAAGTTCCAAGTACTTTTTGAGTGAGTAGTGATCTGATTTTTGTGCTCGCACTCAAGTATAAGCATGACATCCATTTATAGACATTACATGATTTAATGGATATAGTGTAGGAAATATAGATTATTTATTTACATTAATAGGGAAATGATAATTATACTTCATTAATGGGAGCATCATATAATCTACAGATATATTCTTCTCGTATTAGTAGGGTTGTTGATATAATGAGACTGTTTGGGGGATGTTTGAGATGGAAATGGGATGTCTATATGTAGATAGATCCTATTTTTTCATGTTTCATTAGTATATTATATGATTTGGATTTGGATTTAATGTAAGAATATTTACTTATTTTTTGAATCCGATTCAGGATTGAGTTAGTGTGATTAGAGGGAGAATCATATTGAAGGTGAATTGGTGCTCAAATGAGCACATGAATACTTCTAAGGGTGGTTGGTGATCCAACCATGTAATTACACCAATAATTGGTTTTTAACTATGGTTTATTAATTTATATGATCTCATTTTTCATTATAGGATTTAGGTATCATGATTGACTAATGGAATAGAGCATCAGGGAGTGATGTTGAGTGTTTTCAATCGAAGTAGATCATTGGAGGACTGACCAATGTATTTTCATGATATTGGATGTAGTGAGTTATAATATCATATATAATTTCAATATATTATTATGGATATGTTTTTGTAAATGATTCTTATAATGGGTATCATTATGGGTCATAATTGAAATTTATGAGATGAGTCTTATTGTGGGAAGAACCATAAAATTTAAGATGAATTAATTTATGAAACTTGTATGAATCAAAATAAATGGGTAGGGTTGATAACCATCTTATTATTAGATATGGTGATGAGTTTTTAGCTCATTATTTAGTTAATAGTGAACCTTGGTGTTTGTAGTTTTGTAGAAAAACTTCATTTTTTATGATAAAACATGAAAGGTTAAAAGAAAATTATTAACTAAGGTTAGTTATGACTGATGGTATAAGGAATACCAAAACATCCTAGGGATTGTAAGTGATCTGGTGGGGGTGTTTTGAATTCCTACACCCTTTTGGTTTTTTAAATTCTGAGGAAATTTAATTTTTTGGTCTTAGAGAAGGATATTTTTTGATAACATTGATTTATATCAAAATTGTAATGGTTTGAAAATCTCATGGAAACAATTTTTAATTTTTATTAATTCCCAGTATGTTTTTGAGTGATTAGGTGAACATAATAGTGGGGTTGGGGTGAGTTCCCTTTACTGGTTTTTTATGAAGGGGGAATGTTACACCATGATTAATGGTTTTCACACCATGAAATCATACATTGAAGAATAAAAATATCTTTTATGGAATATCACACCATTATAAGGGAGGATAAAACATATAACTTTGGTCAATACTAGATGAGTATCACCATGTAGTGACCCATATGGGTCCCTCGACAATGGGGTTAGGCTGGTAGTAGCTACTTTACCTCAATTGTTTTCACTGGAACTTATTGAGGTCACATCATGGCCTAACCAGGAGAATAAGTATCGTGGTGATACTCTCATGTTCACTCTATTATTTATTTTTAACCCTATTTTTTTAACATGTTCAAGAAAGTCATTTATCATTTGGCCCCTTCAAATTTTATTTTCAGAGAGGTTCTTGGGGAGATCCATTTGGTCATTTCATCCCCATCTTCTCCACCTTATTCACCCCTATAATTGGGTTTTTTGTGTCATTTATGTATTTAATTCTATATAAAATATTCTTTACTCTCCAACATTAATTTTTCCCATTTCTAGAACAAAATTTTGTTGTCTACACAGTAGAATTTTCTTTTGATGTTTTTGTTAAAGAATGGGGGAATCATCCCAAGTATGGGGGTTTTTTATAACTTGTATAGAGGATATTCTCGTAGGATGGTTTAACATCATCTATTATTGTTTATTTTAGGTATATATCTCTTGGAATTTTTATAGGGTTTTTATAAAATTGATATTAATTATTGAGTAGTTGGGTTTCCTATGATAGAGATTTTGTGTCGGTATAAGTCTAGAAAATCCATGAGATATTGGCTTATTGTTTCTTGAGTTTTCTGTAAGTTGATTCTTCTTGATGGTATTTAGCTGATTATTCCTTTTTTTTATAAAATTTAATAATTAATTATAAATTTTTATAACAAATTAATTGTCCATTATGGATTGATATAGGAGCTTGGGTGAAGAGACAACCATGGAAAATGATTGGACCAACTTAAGTGGTGTTTGAGATTTCTTTAAGGAACTAAATATAAATAAAATAGGTTCTCCTTATGTATTTTTAAATAGAATATTCCATGTTTTTATATATAATTATACATCAATTATTACCAAATATGTTTGATATATCATAAAATTTTAAATAAGTTGTTTCCCATGAACTCATATGAGGAGAAAAAGAGAACATTTTTCTACAATAAACCCTTAAAACTAGTGTGATTCCACAACCACCTATAGTAGATGGATTAATTATAAATCTATTATAAGTGATATGTGGGACCCTTAAGATTATTGCATAATTTAAATGAATTGTAATTGAGGATCTAGAGTTAGGTTAGTTTGAGACTTGGGTTTTGGGAAGGTACTCCAATGATATTATAGAAAATAGCATCACTTATTGACTATATAATCAAGGGGAAGTAGTTTAAACTTGATTACAAGAGGTATGATGTATGTATCAAATAGAGGAATAGATATTTCTGTCTAATATAGGGTTTTAGAATTATTGAAGTTATCATTATAGGCTTATTCATTATGGTAATTATTTAAATTATCATACATCTCACATATGATGAGAAACTCACTTTGAATGGTGGTTTTGACACTTTTTGACTTCCATGAGTTGGATAAGTCCTCTAGGACATTATGTGGTGTGACTATAGGTTTTTTTCAAGTTAATTGATTGTGAAATATATTAAGGTATATGTGGTATTAGATCTAAGTGTGTATAATATGTGTCATCTTGATGACTAAGCATGGGGTTCCCAAGAGTCTTAGTATAAGTTAGCAATATTGTACAATCCTTAGGGGGATAGTATGTGTTATAATGTGTAGTTTTGATGATGTTTTATATTTTAAAGTTTAATATTGGGTCATATATGGTTCTATAGTCTTATATATCACCATTGGTGTGTGAAATTACATGGTTTTAGTAACCATCATTTGGTATGGAATGAAAAGAACCAATGGAATGACCATGCGTGAAAGGTGATAATGTAAATGGATTTTCCATGATAGGATTTTATGATTGGTTTGTTCTGGAGGGGATCGTCTTTTGAGGATAATATGTTGAGAATTTATACGTAAAGGAAAGTGTTAGGCCTTGAATAATGAGTTTAGGTTATCAAATTTAGAGTTGAAAATATGATGTATGTAAAGGGTTTGGGTGAGAAATGATCTTATGTGTTATGGCATGGGGTTCCTAAGAGGATATACCAATAGTATTCTATGATATGAGGTTCCATTTAGGATTGTACACAAGTTAATGTGATATAGTTCTAGGATAGACATGGGTCCCTAAGGTATGTGGTTTTGAGATGTGGTATTAGGGTGAGATGAGTTTCCCATGGGTTTATAAAGATATGGTGCTTGAGTTACCTTATTTATATGGTCCCATGATTAATGTATGTTAATATTACATCATTTTTGTGAAAACTTTCATAAATTACACATGAACACACCCAAATAACATACTAGTTTAGTGTATTTGGAAACATGGAACAAAAACATAGTCTGATTAAATATATTCAATGTTTCCCAAAAAAATCTTCCCCGATAATAACCCTACCTAAATCCATTCATTATAACCATTATAAAATAAAACATAAGAAAAAGTTTAGCTCAAATGATTAGTAAAGATTAAAAAGGAAGATACATATGCCTAATTTTGAACATAAAGGTATGATAACATGATCAGAACATTATAAGATCATAATGTGTATATCAAAGATCATATACATGATTTATGGAATAAATAGTGTTAGTTAATAATACATTAATAATGAGGAAATCAAGAGTATAATCTATGAAAATAAAATATATAAATTAGACATTGAATTGTGGAAGACACATAAACATGTAATATCATTCCCTATAAGTAAATGAACATTTCCAAAACATACCAGGTCACTTAATGGGGACTACACCTATTGAGAGGGATAATCCACCATCCATAGTCACAGATCTTTCATTATAATGGATCATGTTTCCCCATCTTCTCATAGTGTATCCGGTTTCCCCATCTTCGCATAGTGGATCAGGTTTCTCCATCTTCTCGTATTGGATCGATCCCTTAGACTTGTTTTCCATCATTATATCATGATATATATATATATATAACTAATTAATTGGAGGTAGATATATGTCCCACACATCAAATAATTAAAACCATACATATGTGTGTCACCATAGCATAAATCATATCAAAACACATAAAAATAAATGGGTTTCATAAACACTTTGTCATAAAATAAGTCATAGTTTAGAAATAGATTTCCTAAATATCATTCCATTATAACCACAAATCAAACATATGAATTATAGAAATAGTATTCTAAAAAACCCCTAGAAAATAATAATTAATATAAATGAATTTGATCATATATTTAAAAATAATTCTGGAGGAAAATATTCTTTCTTCTTTGAAAACATTTTATTTTTTAGAATTCCATGAAATTTAAAAATAAAAAATTTTATTCAAAAATAAACTTGTAAGATTGTAAGGTAATATTCAAGATAATAATACATCATGAATTTTTAAACATCTATTAATTCCGTATAATTTAAAAAAACATTCCTTTTGTACTATTTCTAGAAAAGTCACAACATACTTCATTTGGAAAACGAAAAAAAATTCTTTTAAAACCATTTTGAAGAAATTAAAATATGGGTGAAAATAAATTTAAATATTCATAGGATAATAATAAAAAAATCTATTTTGAAAACACTTTTAGAAAACATGGATGTGGAGAATAAATATTCTGCATTAGATATTTAAAATGAAATAATCCCGAATATTGATGAGGTTTTTAATAAACACTTATCACCTTATAACAAGTATAATAATATTACCATGATAGAAAGAAAATTTTATGGATATAAAATTACTATAATATTCATAATAATACTCATAGAATATATTCTTGGTTAATATATACACCACACAAAAGAAACAAGCAGTGTATAAGGCATGTGTCCCACATAAATAAAAGTGAGAGAAAGATATAATACTTTATGTCTTGACTCTCATCATACTCATACAATCATATTGTATACTAAATATAAGTTTATTATAAATTTATTATAGAACCATATTTATATATCTATTACCTTATATTATTTTATTATAACTTTATATTTCTAATTTTTTAACAATTCAATTTTAATGTTATACTTCAGGTAATATATGATTTGTTTTTCGCATGTCTTGTAATTTAATATATTTTTTTCCTCTTACTTATATCATTATTTAATTATATACATAATGATAAGAACCCTAGAGTGGGTTTTTTGGAACATTAGTCACCACAAAGTTATGGTATGTCCAAAAAATGAAAATCATAAAGGTATGCATTAAATAATAATTACTTATATCATGATTTAACTGTATACATAATGATAAGAATCCTAGAGTGCGTTTTTTGGCACGTTGGTTGCCACAAAGTTATTATATGTCCACAAAATTAAAATAATAAAGGTATGTGTTATATAATAATTACAGAAGAAAAATAAATCATAAATATTATATATATCATATAAAATAGAAAATTTATCATTATTTCCATCATTTAACGGTGTAAATAGAAGAACGATCAATATGATTTTTCGAGGGGGTATTCTACCATACACATGAACGATGATTGTCTATCACAATTGATGGAAGTGTGTGTGAGTATAGGTCAAACCATTTTATGGAAGTGTGTCTGAGTATAGTTAAAACCCATAATATAACAACATCTCACTATATTTATTATAATTAGGTTATTATATAAACATTAAATAAAATAATAAATTGAATTGGATTATGTAAGAAATAAAATGAAAACATTTTTTGATGAACCTTACCTCTTCTATGGTTATCTCTTTTTGATTTTCAAAAAATGAATTCTTTGGTTGTATTTTGGAAAAAATTACTATTATATGATTATGGTAGGTAATTTTATAGGATATTCGGACAGATTTATTCTAAACCAAATAGGTTCTTAAGTGTGAAGATAAGATAAGGAGAGTTACTCATTTATATGATAGGGGAGGTTTAGTTTTGGAATTTCTCAAAAAAATAATTTATAATGAATTGAATATCAATTCAAATACCTCCAAAAGTCTATTTATTAGAATATAAAACATTCTAAGGATTAAATTTCTAGAAAAAATATATTTTATAAAAGTATTTGTGTCATTTTAAACCTTATCATTTTTTTAACCCTTATTTAAGCAATTTTAATTTTAACTATGGTAACAATTATTTTAATATTAGCAGGATGTAATTCTCACATATAAAGTTTCAATTAGACCATAAATGAAAATTTTAATATATTTTACAATATATATCATAATATTTTCCTAATTTAATATTTTTACTATTTTTAAATCAAGTAATAAAATATTATTTTTATAAAATATCATAACTCTCAATTTTTACATTATTCATAACATTGACTTTAAGAAAATAAATAAAACATGATAACTTATAAAAAATAATTTAATACACCCCTAAATTGTCATATACCACTATAAAATTCTTTTATATCCTTAATTAACTCAAATTCTATTTATTTTAATATTTATAATATCATTTTATTGATTTTTAAATTAATTTAATAATTATTGCATCATCCTTATGTAATAATTCAGGAAAATTATTTCTTAACTTAAAATTAAAAAGAAAATCATGATGTAGAAAATCCTTTTATATTTCATAATAATTTATGTATATGATCATGCCTTCTATTTAACCATGTATTAAAAATATTATACTTTTTAAAAGTAAGAGAGGGACATTTTTTAACTCTCATCGATTTTAAAACTATCCAAGTCATTTCCATGGAAAAGTGTCCATTAAATTATTAAATTTTAAAAATTAGGTTATATGGGTTTAATTAAATTCATATAATAATATTTTGGAAAGTGTTAGTGTAGTTTTATAATATTTATAATATTATTATTTACCCTTAATTATCTCATTTACCCATAATCGTGGTAATAAAATTTACTAAAATTACTATTCATTTTATCCAAAAATAAAATATGCATATTTACTATTTTTTTACAATTTAATTAAAAATATAGAATCCATTTTTCATAATTTAGAACATATAATTTTCTAAAATTATTTGATAATTAATCCCATTTACGGAATGGGAAAACTGGTTTTTAAAGTGAAAATATCCAAATGATTGAAATGTTTTTATATCAAAATTCAATGTGAAAATGATTTCACTTATATAAATTTGATTAACTGGTAAAAATTTGATCTAATTATACTTCAAACCCAATCATATTTTTAATTTAACACTATAACTTATTTACCTGAAAATTTGGTTTTTAATTAAAATTCATTATTTTTCATTATTCATCAAAACAATAAACTTATCAGAAAATTACCAAAAAAAAATCAACCAAAATAAATTTTTATATTAAAATATAAAATAAGAAGTTTATTTTTTCAAATATAATTCATAAAAGTGTCATAAACTATATTTAAAATAAGTGTTCCATCAAAAGGTGGAAAACATCCTTTTTAGAAAAATATTACTTTAATGGGTAAAATTGAATTTCTTGATATATTATGTCTAGAAAACACATAGGGTGAATGTTAAAAATTAGATTTAATATTATATATATGTATATATATATCATTAATATATTTCAAAAAATATTAATTTTTTATTTATTTGTATGAATCATACTTGTGAACATTTAAATAATTTTTTCAGAAAAATATTTACTTTTATTTAAAAAGGGGTTTTATATTCATTTATAATTAATTGGTCAAATAATTATGTGTATACCACAAGAAAATATAATTATTGGATGTAGTGAATTATAATCTTGGTTGTGCAAATAATGAAATCAAAACTTAGTTCTTTTATATAACAAAATTGATATTTAGTGTTGCATGAAATGATGAATATCATAAAGATTAAATTAATTAAAAAAATATTTCACAAAATCACATGGTGTTTCATTCTAACCAAGTTAAAATGAATTTCTCCCTCAAAATTCAGAACTTGGACCCAAACAAAATATAATAACTCTTTTTAATCACATCCTCATGTTTCCACATAGCTTCTTCAAATTGGTTGTTCCTCTATAAAACTATAACCAAGAGAGTATTATTATTTCATAGAACATTATCTCTACGATATATAATCTCTATTGATTATTATTTATAATAAATATATTTATCTACTGGTATGACCTCTACTTTTAGTACTTTCAAAGGATCAGTTATTTACTTGATTATGTGAGATACATGTAACACATAATGAACTTGATAGATATTCAGTTTAGCTAAAAATTGATAAGCTACCATCCAAATACATTCAATAATTTCAATAAATGGAATCTTGAAAATTTGACGTTTAAATTCTTAAATCAAAGATGGATGTTTGAAAATTTACTTTTTGGGAAACCCAAATTTGGAAATGGGTCCATAAAACTTCCTTTTAAAATGAGCGAATGTAAAAGGTGAAAATCACTACATTACTGGTTTACGATTTATAGAACATTAACAGAATGTAAACACATGGACATTGAAGAGAATCCTAACCATCATATTCTAATGGAGAATGATAGAGAACATGGTCAGGAGGAAGTCAAAAAACACAATCCCATGAATATACGATGATCTATGGGATAATAAGATTCAACAAAAATTAAGGTACTTTGAAAATATTTTTGTTTCAAGATAATTTTCCTAAATTTGAAAATTTTTCCAAATAATATATAATTTCTTGATTTAATGCCATTTTTTATTCACAACATCATCCATCAGTTGTTCCTTGATCAATTTCCACTTAATCTCTTACTCCAATAAATGAAGGTGAATTTTTCATTCCATAAGTATTAACATATCAATAGATCCATAAATAGAATGAGTATTCACTACATCTATATTTATCATAACAAAATGGATTTGCATAGTCATCTAATATTCCTAATGTAACAGCCCACGATTTTATAAAAAATATTCTTTTTAATTTTATTAATGTCTTGTGTTGTACGCTACACCAAAAGGAGCTTGCACAACACGCATCCTTGACTTGCCTTGCATTACACGCAATCGCGACCTTCCTCGATAGCGTGTGTAATACGCAATACCGAGTTTCACTAAACAACGATATGCTATTAAAATATTATTAAAACTAGCCGGTATGAATAGTAATAACCACTTTTTAAAATTCTATAAATCTTATTTTTCAAAATGAACTTCATTTTTGGATTCGGAGTATCGAATTTAGCCTAAGGTGAAATTTTGGTACATTTCGGATAACTTTCATATTCTGATGAATAGTGAAAATTACTAAATTATAATTAAAAAACAACTTTTTTAATCGAAATAATTAATAGTGATAAATTATTAATTGGAGTAGTTTTAAAGTATATTTAGAATATATTTTTAAAATTTAATACAATGTTGGTCATTGGTTGTAATTTCAGATTTAAACCAGACATAAACAAATGTCAATCTTTTGATAGATATTGTTTCTTAAAAACACGCTATTTGTTTTAACAACGGGATTTAATTATAAAATTAATTAATGCAACTTCTATGTTATGAATTTGGTAAAATAGACTTCATTTTTGAATTCGGAATATGAAATATAGCTTAGGATGAAATTTTGGCATTTTTCTGAAAACCTTCAATTTTTGATGAATAGTGAAACTACTAAGTGGTAGTTAAAAAACTGAATTTTTCATAAAACTTAATTTTACCGCTTCTGTGAATAGAATTTCAAAAATCCGAGAGACACGGTTGATGTCAGTAAGTAAAATGTGGTTCAATGAGATGAAAATAATTTTTGGTGAATAGTAACTTTTTACTATTTTTTACCGCGGTTAATAGTAAATAGGGTAACTAAGGGTAAATATGATATTAATATTACCCTAACACATGTCCTAATTCTATTGGACAAGTGTAATTCGACCAAAAACAAACTTAGGAATAAAATATGACCATTTAGGCCCACTTGGATTAGATTAGGACATTTATTATTAATTAATTTAAAGAAGGGTTAAAATAGTTAAAATCAAAGTTTAATAAGTAAATCATTTTTAATATAGTGTTATACATAAGATAAATTCGATTTTAAATATTCATTAGAAAGCTAAAAAGATTTCCTACATTATGGTATTTTATTTGTAATTTTTAGACATCAAATAATTTAATTTATTTATGACACAACGATGATGCAGTAATTATCTTATTAATGAAATATTAACAAAATTGATAATATAAATACCAAAATAAATGTAATTTGAGACTTTTTATGAATTCCACTAATTTTCTAGGTTACTATGATATATTAGTATTTATTTAATCAACATGGTTCGAACATATAATTCTTTTATGACTTTCACAAAAATCATATATCAAATAGTGTCAAAATTGACACAAAATAGTTTTTAAATCAAATATTATATTATTAATAGTTATTTTATTCCTAAAAATCTAAGGTTCGGCCAAATGACTTAGATAAGGATATATATATTAATAATAAACAATTTGGGGTTCGTTTGGCATGTTATAGTAAGTGTATTAACCATATAGTGAAAGAAAACAAAACGACACGGTAAAAGTTAAATTAATTAACTTAGAGTTAAATCTAATTGATAAGGTTAAAATAATACCCTAAACTTGTCTAAATCCTATTGGTTGATAGGATTTCGACCCATCCCAACTTTATCTTCGAAATAAGACCCTTTGGAACCATTATAAACCGATTTTGACTTTAATATAAAATAATATTTTGAGATATTCCTAAGGTGCCCCTCTCCGCCCTTATAAAAGGGCACCTCCTCCCCCTCCTCCTCACACCAATTTGAGCACTCAAGCTCGGCCAACCCCTGCCATTTTCTCCTCTCCACTTCCCTAGAATAATCCTAGAGGTCCTGGTCTTCTCCAAAGACCAATCTTAGTTCCTTAAGTGGAGGATTCAAAGAGGTGTTCCAAAGAAGAGGTAATATCCATTACCGATCTTTTCAATTTCTTTCTTCTTCAACTTCTTCTTCTTTAGTTGTTTCATGATAAAGTAATAACATCAGTATTACTTACATACTGATATGTTATTATAAATATGAAACAACCCTAATTCACCTTCTATCCATCCTACGGAAAAATGAAATCACCGCGCGTGCGTACGTACGGAATACCGTCTCCACGCCGTGGTGTAATCTATTTTCCACCATCACCTTACAAGGATGGGTATAATGGTGTAATTAGTAACTATATATGATTATTATTAAGTAATATTGATACTGAAATAATATATATATATACTCCAATACAATTCCACGGTTATAGGAACGATATCATCACTCGTGCGTACGTACGGAATATCGTCTCCACGATGTGATGCGACTCGTTCTACATGATCTTCATTTCATAATGATTATATAAATGAATTGAATGAATGAATATGGTATATACTACACTAATAACATTCTGGAAATGAATTATCTATAACCTAAAGATAAGAATAAGAATTTATTCGACAAAACACGCATAAGAACAAAAAGTTATAAAGACCCGAGTAACAAGTAACAATGAAATGTTACTAACAAGAAGCTAATAATATGACCATATATGATATCATATCAATATGTATGATTCTGTAATAAGTCAATAACATTATTTAAACCATTATACAGGAGCTTCGGACACGAACAAAGAAAATCGGACCTAAGGTAAGGGAAATATCACAATCTCATTTTTATCCGAGATTGTTTATACTTTAGTATTTACTGGGGTGTATTTTATCATCCACATCCATGTTTCCCCAATATGTAATATTTATATCCTTCTACAATAGTTTATATCAAATTTTACCCTTCGGTGAGATTTTAGTAAAAGATATTAAAGGAATCTTTTGGCGTTTTTCGTACGAGGTATTTTTTGACTTTTCCGAAAAAAGTACGAGAAGAATGTTTTTTTTAACTTATACAGCATGAATGGATTTTTAAAACATTATTTCCAAGATGCTTCCTTTACAAGTTTTCAAGTTTATTTTTAATCAAATTATTTTCGTTTAAAAGTTTATGACATGTTAAGAAAGGAAAAATGTTTTTAAGGTAGAAAGGATATTTTCCTCAAGAATGGAGTTCAAGTGTTTTATCAAAACTATTTTCCATCTAAGATAATAAATGGTTCTGTTTTTATCCCTATTATTAAATTGATTTGATTAATGTTGTGATGAAATTATTTTTATGAATTCCTTTATCTTATATGAATTTTTTTATGATGTCATGTTGTTTAAGAATCCCATTTTTATTACATGGGTTATGCTATGATGTATGGTTTATGATTTTGTGGCACACATAAGAAAGGATTCATTATAAGATGGGTGGGACCTATATCTCCCTCCAATGCATTGGGTAAAGATTTTATATCTCATGAGATAGACAGGGCCGGAACGGTAGGTTATACCGGTTCAGTGAAACAGGACTGATACGAGGGTTACTCGATTCAGAAAGGGACTTTGTCCACTAAGATAGTCTTGGCAATTAGTCTTGATTAACAAGAAATGATTCTCTATGATTATGTGTGTATGCCACAAAGTTTCATGTTTTAAGTTATGATTATTGGGATTACTTTTTCACTGCCATGATTTATCCCATGATTATGAAATTGTGCTCTCTTTTGCAGGTTATGATTTCCAAAATGTTATGTTCTTATGAATATGATGTGATTGATATTTATTTTGTTTACCATTACTGAGCATTTGAGCTCACCCTTTTATGTTTTCTTTTCCCCAGGATATAAAGAAAGGTTTTAGGTAAAAAAAAAGGAAGATCTTTATGGGAGATTTTGAAGATCTTTCACCACGATTAGAAGATTATAGTCCGAGTTTCCAAAGACACTAAACTATTACGGTCCTTGTGTGTGTGTTTTTGTAATGTACTAAGTATTCCGCAAAAGTAATGTAATGTCAATGTACGTCAAGATACGGGTCGTTATAGTTGGTATCAGAGGAAAGGTTTAGTCAACCTTTGGAAACTAGGATGCGAGAACTTTAGTGAGATCCCTAGATATATTTATAAGGTATGTCTAGGGATGTCCTTATGGATAAGTATACATAAAGGTTACAGTCCTAGAACTATGGTAACGATCATAGAATTTAACCTAAGATGATAGATATTGAGGATACTCCACCTTTATTATGTTGTTTTCCCAAGCATGATTTTTGCCTCTCAAACTATTCTTTTTGGGTTTTAGACGATGGCTGGAACCCGAAGGAACCGTGTTGATCAATGCAATGGACAATGCAATGATTGCCCTCCTGAACAAACAATTGTTATGGGAGATGGAGTGAAAAATCTTATTTCTATACTTACACAAGCTATGAATCATTATGGACTTCCAAATGAGCAGAGAAGGGAACAGTATTCTATTGAGTCCTTCATGAGGCAACGTCCACCTTCTTTCAGTGGGACTTCTGATCCACTTGTTGCTGAACAATGGATCAATACTACTGAAAATATATTTTCAGTTCTTCAATGTTCTGAACATGATAAAGTCATCTTAGCAGTGTATCGTTTGGAAGGTGATGCTGATCAATGGTGGAATCTTATCAAGAATACGAGGCCAAGAGATTAAATTGAGTCCATTGAATGGGACGAGTTCAAGAACTTGTTTTTCAGTAAGTACTTCCCTCGTATTCTTCGAACAAAGATGGAAAAGGAGTTTCTTGAGCTGAAGCAGAAGGATGAGGAATCTGTTGGTATATACGAAGCAAATTTTACAAGACTTGCAAGGTATGCATCTGGCATTATCATCCAACCTGAAAGTAAAGTTGATCGATTATTCAGTGGCTTAAAACCAAGTCTTCGAAGGGCATTAGCTATAAGAGACTTCAGTAGCTATGAAGAAATTGTGCATTGTGCTATCAAGGTAGAAATGTAAGTTGGTGTTACATATCCATATCATGGTTTTGAAAAGAAACGAAAGATGGAGTTCAAGGAGAAATCTCAAAATAATGGTGAAAAGAAGATGAATGTTCCCTTATGCACAAAGTGTGGAAAGAAGCATGGTGGAGATTGTCTTAAAGGGACTAGAAAATGTTTTAAGTGTGGAAAAGAAGGTCATCGAGTAGCTGAGTGTCGAAGTAATGGAAAAAGGGTTTCTAATGATGTGAACAAAGCAAACACTACAGAGAACGCACCACCAACACTTCAATGTTTCAAGTGCAAGGAGATGGGACATTATGCCAATAAATGCCCTAATCCACGGGTTAGTGACGATCAACATGAGCAACCACTTAAGGCAAAGGACAAAGGGAAGTCACATGCGATCTCTATTGGAAATGTTGAATATGACAATGATGTGGTGGAATGATTAAGTGTTTATGTAATGGGATTCCAAAATAATGTTGTATCATGTAGTATTGGAATATTTATGTATTTGTCTAATGTGGTATTCAAAGTAATTGAGATATTATGCGCATAATGAAGGGAAAACGAGAAAATGAAATGTTTAACAGTATTCATGAGCTCATGATTGATATAAGGACTAAGTGATATCATGGTTTGAGTATATAGAATTTTGAGGATTTTGGTATGTGGAAAGTGTTAACTTTTAACTGCATTCAAGTTTTCACTAAGGTTCAATGGGTATTCAATAGAGTACAAGATTAAGACCTTTGAATGTTTGGAATGTTACCAACAAAACATATCTTATGATATATGGGGATCGACGATGGTGTTAAATCTCTGGTAATCATTTTCACTATGTTATGAGAGTGGACTGCAGTATTATGGATAAGCCTAAAGAATTGGAATGGATTATGTTGTACATAAGTTATTATTTATTAATAATAGAAGTTCTCTCGATATTATTGATGGGATGTTATAGTAATATAGTTTTAGAAAAAGGACAACCTACAGGACGGGCGACAGCCCATCGCTTCGGACAAGGCTGTGGGAATCGAACCCACAACCGAAGTGCGACTGGCCTTTATCGCCTACCACTGGCCTACAGGAAGTCCCTGTTTAGTAGAAACTAGTTTTATTATATTAATCAGTATGATATATGAAGTATAAGTCCATTTTAGGAACTATATATGATTAATCTCACTATAGATCGACTTATGTATATAATTTTTGCTAACCTTTTGTTTGAGACAGATGGAATGACCCGTCATTCTATCACATGATCTGCTAACACTTCATGAATAACAAATTCAACTTCATTTATTTAAGAGATGAAGTGGAAATTGTTCTATGCACGAACAATAGTGAGATTGTACCAAAATAAAGAAATTATTTATTCCAATTCAAATTTTCAACTTTAGGGAAATGATCTTGAAAATCAAAAATGTTGTCCTAGTGATCTTATACCTGATGAATCGGATGGTACCTTAGATCGTCACAAATTTATGGATTTGTGATTATTGGCTTTTCCATAGCCATGTTCTCTACCACTCTCCATCAGAACATGATGGTTAGATTTCTCTTCCATATCCATATTTTCACCTATGTGGAAACCCAATGATTAGTTTATTTGGGTAACCGTTACGTTTCATACTTTTGTTTTTAAAGATTGGTTTTGATATTCCTTTTTACGATGTGGGTTTCTATTAAAGAAACTTTCAAATAGTAAACCATTTATAACCCCGACGAATTTCGAGGGCGAAATTCATTTTAAGGGGGGTAGAATGTAACAGCCCAAGATTTTATAAAAAATATTCTTTTTAATTTTATTAATGTCTTGTGTTGTACGCTACACCAAAAGGAGCTTGCACAACACGCATCCTTGACTTGCCTTTCATTACACGCAATCGCGACCTTCCTCGATAGTGTGTGTAATACGCAATACCGAGTTTCACTAAACAACGATATGCTATTAAAATATTATTAAAACTAGCCGGTATGAATAGTAATAACCACTTTTTAAAATTCTGTAAATCTTATTTTTCAAAATGAACTTCATTTTTGGATTCGGAGTATCGAATTTATCCTAAGGTGAAATTTTGGTACATTTCGGATAACTTTCATATTCTGATGAATAGTGAAAATTACTAAATTATAATTAAAAAACAAGTTTTTTAATCGAAATAATTAATAGTGATAAATTATTAATTGGAGTAGTTTTAAAGTATATTTAGAATATATTTTTACAATTTAATACAATGTTGGTCATTGGTTGTAATTTCAGATTTAAACCAGACATAAACAAATGTCAATCTTTTGATAGATATTGTTTCTTAAAAACACGCTATTTGTTTTAACAGCGGGATTTAATTATAAAATTAATTAATGCAACTTCTATGTTATGAATTTGGTAAAATATACTTCATTTTTGAATTCGGAATATGAAATATAGCTTAGGATGAAATTTTGGCATTTTTCTGAAAACCTTCAATTATTGATGAATAGTGAAACTACTAAGTGGTAGTTAAAAAACTGAATTTTTCATAAAACTTAATTTTACCGCTTCTGTGAATGGAATTTCAAAAATCCGAGAGACACGGTTGATGTCAGTAAGTAAAATGTGGTTCAATGAGATGAAAATAATTTTTGGTGAATAGTAACTTTTTACTATTTTTTACCGCGGTTAATAGTAAATAGGGTAACTAAGGGTAAATATGATATTAATATTACCCTAACACATGTCCTAATTCTATTGGACAAGTGTAATTCGACCAAAAACAAACTTAGGAATAAAATATGACCATTTAGGCCCACTTGGATTAGATTAGGACATTTATTATTAATTTATTTAAAGAAGGGTTAAAATAGTTAAAATCAAAGTTTAATAAGTAAATCATTTTTAATATAGGGTTATACATAAGATAAATTCGATTGTAAATATTAATTAGAAAGATAAAACGATTTCCTACATGATGGTATTTTATTTGTAATTTTTAGACATCAAATAATTTAATTTATTTATGACACAAAGATGATGTAGTAATTATCTTATTAATGAAATATTGACAAAATTGATAATATAAATACCACAATAAACGTAATTTGAGACTTTTTATGAATTCCACTAATTTTCTAGGTTACTATGATATATTATTATTGATTTAATCAACTTGGTTAGAACATATAATTCTGTTATGACTTTCACAAAAATCATATATCAAATAGTGTCAAAATTGACACAAAATAGTTTTTAAATCAAATATTATATTATTAATTGTTATTTTATTCCTAAAAATCTATGGTTCGGCCAAATGACTTAGATAAGGATATATATATTAATAATAAACAATTTGGGGTTCGTTTGGCATGTTATAGTAAGTGTATTAACCATATAGTGAAAGAAAACAAAAAGACACGGTAAAAGTTAAATTAATTAACTTAGAGTTAAATCTAATTGATAAGGTTAAAATAATACCCTAAACTTTTCTAAATCCTATTGGTTGATAGGATTTCGACCCATCCCCACTTTAGCTTCGAAATAAGACCCTTTGGAACCATTATAAACCGATTTTGACTTTAATATAAAATAATATTTTGAGATATTTCTAAGGTGCCCCTCTCCTCCCTTATAAAAGGGCACCTCCTCCCCCTCCTCCTCACACCAATTTGAGCACTCAAGCTCGGCCAACCCCTGCAATGTTCTCCTCTCCACTTCCCTAGAATAATCCTAGAGGTCCTGGTCTTCTCCAAAGACCAATCTTAGTTCCATAAGTGGAGGATTCAAAGAGGCGTTCCAAAGAAGAGGTAATATCCATTACCGATCTTTTCAATTTCTTTCTTCTTCAACTTCTTCTTCTTTAGTTGTTTCATGATAAAGTAATAACATCAGTATTACTTACATACTGATATGTTATTATAAATATGAAACAACCCTAATTCACCTTCTATCCATCCTACGGAAAAATGAAATCACCGCGCGTGCGTACGTACGGAATACCGTCTCCACGCCGTGGTGTAATCTATTTTCCACCATCACCTTACAAGGATGGGTATAATGGTGTAATGAGTAACTATATATGATTATTATTAAGTAATATTGATACTGAAATAATATATATATATACTCCAATACAATTCCACGATCATAGGAACGATATCATCACTCGTGCGTACGTACGGAATACCGTCTCCACGATGTGATGCGACTCGTTCTACATGATCTTCATTTCATAATGATTATATAAATGAATTGAATGAATGAATATGGTATATACTACACTAATACCATTCTGGAAATGAATTATCTATAACCTAAAGATAAGAATAAGAATTTATTCGACAAAACACGCATAAGAACAAAAAGTTATAAAGACCCGAGTAACAAGTAACAATGAAATATTACTAACAAGAAGCTAATAATATGACCATATATGATATCATATCAATATGTATGATTCTGGAATAAGTCAATAACATTATTTAAACCATTATACAGGAGCTTCGGACACGAACAAAGCAAATCGGACCTAAGGTAAGGGAAATATCACAATCTCATTTTTATCCGAGATTGTTTATACTTTAGTATTTACTGGGGTGTATTTTATCATCCACATCCATGTTTCCCCAATATGTAATATTTATATACTTCTACAATAGTTTATATCAAATTTTACCCTTCAGTGAGATTTTAGTAAAAGATATTAAAGGAATCTTTTGGCGTTTTTCGTACGAGGTATTTTTTGACTTTTCCGACAAAAGTACGAGAAGAATGTTTTTTTTTAACTTATACAGCATGAATGGATTTTTAAAACATTATTTCCAAGATGCTTCCTTTACAAGTTTTCAAGTTTATTTTTAATCAAATTCTTTTAGTTTAAAATTTTATGACATGTTAAGAAAGGAAAAATGTTTTTAAGGTAGAAAGGATATTTTCCTCAAGAATGGAGTTCAAGTGTTTTATCAAAACTATTTTCCATCTAAGATAATAAAGGGTTCTGTTTTTATCCCTATTATTAAATTGATTTGATTAATGTTGTGATGAAATTATTTTTATGAATTCCTTTATCTTATATGAATTGTTTTATGATGTCATGTTGTTTAAGAATCCCATTTTTATTACATGGGTTATGCTATGATGTATGGTTTATGATTTTGTGGCACACATAAGAAAGGATTCATTATAAGATGGGTGGGACCTATATCTCCCTCCAATGCATTGGGTAAAGATTTTATATCTCATGAGATAGACAGGGCTGGAACGGTAGGTTATACCGGTTCAGTGAAACAGGACTGATACGAGGGTTACTCGATTCAGAAAGGGACTTTGTCCACTAAGATAGTCTTGGCAATTAGTCTTGACTAACAAGAAATGATTCTCTATGATTATGTGTGTATGCCACAAAGTTTCATGTTTTAAGTTATGATTATTGGGATTACTTTTTCACTGCCATGATTTATCCCATGATTATGAAATTATGCTCTCTTTTGCCGGTTATGATTTCCAAAATGTTATGTTCTTATGAATATGATGTGATTGATATTTATTTTGTTTACCCTTACTGAGCATTTGAGCTCACCCTTTTATGTTTTCTTTTCCCCAGGATATAAAAAAAGGTTTTAGGTAAAAAAAGGAAGATCTTTATGGGAGATTTTGAAGATCTTTCACCACGATTAGAAGATTATAGTCCGAGTTTCCAAAGACACTAAACTATTATGGTCCTTGTGTGTGTGTTTTTGTAATGTACTAAGTATTCCACAAAAGTAATGTAATGTCAATGTACGTCAAGATACGGGTCTCTACACCTAAGTCCTCATTTGTCAAAATAATTCTTCAATCCCTAAAACCCCATCCAAGGTTTAGTATAAATCATTTCCTAATTGTTTAATTATATAACCCTTCCTAAAGATGAAAGTCCAAAACATTAGAAATAAATTCACTAAATTTTTAAAAATAAACTTAACATTGATCACTGTATATCATAAAGTAGCACGTGTTTTTCACATTGTAAAAATTCCAATACATTCATAATGTATTCTCTTGAAACATATAAATTACCCTAAATCCTTATTGAAAAAATGAATTCTTTATTATTCCATAGATTATTAGATATATTCAATAAGTCCAAAAATCTCATAAATCCATCTATTATATAATAAACCAATTTGTAAAAAAATCCTTAAATAATTATATGGTAATATTTACCATCTAATTTACTTATTCATATCCAATACAGCTTTATCCAAACATCATTATCTAAACATTAGAAACATATTAGGGGTTATCTTTCTCCTAATCTTTTGTATCATGTTAATATCAACTTTCCATTAAATCACTTATCTAAGTCTTCAAAACCATTTAACATATCCTTTTCAATCCATAATGAAAAAATTATATTGAAAATACTTATATATTTCATGATTCTTATAACATAATATTTGAATTCTAAAACAAATACACTTCAATCATCCAACTTTAATCTTAAACTATTACTCATGCATCTTCATCTTATTTGTTACTAGAATAATTAATAGTAATAATGTATTAAGGTTCCTAAACATCAATCTAATCATGATTCTTACATTTGATATAAAAAATACTGTTAGAAAACCCATAACTTTTAGATTTCATTAGTGGTCTACTTATCCTAAGTAGTATAACTAATAATCGTACCACCTTTATTATTCTTAACATGATATTTCCACTTAGGACATCAATTTTCATACTACCCATACTTTCCACATATGATACATTCAATGTTTACCGTATTACTTCTAGTTCCCCTTATTGACTAATACTATAAATCCTAGTGTGAGAAACACTTATCATAGTAGCGAAACACATAATCATGAAAAATTACTCATAGGATGCCTAAATGATGATACCTACTTTTAAATCTATGAAACCTTACGTTTATCCTTAGAGACATCCCTAGACACATACTTATAAATACACCTAGAGATCTCTCTCATGTTTTCTCATCCTAGTTTCTAATGGTTGACTAAACTATTTCTTTGATATGAACTATAATTACCCATGCTTAATGTACATTTTCATTACGTCATTTTCATAGAAAATTTTAAACATTACACGAATACATACCCAAATACTGTATAAGTTTAGTTCATTTTGAAACTTGAAACACAAACTTCTAGTCTAGTTAAAAATATTCAATTTTTTCCACAAAGATATTCCCATTTAGTACCCCTAATTAAAACCATTCTTTATAACCTTCAGAAAATAAAAAATTAGAAAATTGTGATATGAAATTCCTTGTAAGGGTGAACAAGGGAGATACATAAGCATAATCCTGAACATAAGAATACAATAATATGAGCATAACATTATATGATCACACCCTACATATCAAAGTTAATATACATGAGTCCTATAATAAATAGTGTAAGTTCATAATACATTAATCCTGAGTAAATCAAGAGTGTAATCCATGAAATCATAACATCGAATTAATATATAGAATTTAGTAGATACGTAAACATGTTATATCATTCCCTATAATTCAAGGAGCCTCGTAAGAGATATTTTTTCCCAAATGTACCACCTATGAATTCAGAACATGTGAGGTATCTGGTATGTACTTATTCCAGAGGTATATTTGGAACTCATCATGTACTTGATACATTGTTGGTGGAAGTGTTAGTCTAAAGGCCACAACTTTAACACAATTATTAATCATGAAGGGGTTGACGTTCCTGGGACATAGCAATCCTTTATTCCCAATTTTCATAAATCTCTTCCATGTAGATATACGGAGGAATAACATGTCTCTAACCTTAAATTCTAGGTCCCATCAAAGATTTTATACATAACTTTTTTGTCGACATTGGGCTTCCCGAATATGTTTTTGAATTTTTTTCACCTTTTTACCATTTTATTAACCATTTTTTGCCCCAGTAGATTCTATTCAACAAATTCATCCTAGAATTATTTTTTTTCATCTTTTCCCATAAAGGGTTTTATATGGAGACATTTGGATTCTTGAGTGGTAACTATTGTTGTAATAGAACTTGATTAGAGTTAAATATTTGTCTCATCCCCCATTGAAGTCAATATAACAATAATCTCAACATGTTTTCTAGTATCTTGATATTCCACTCAGATTGGACATCAGTTTGAGGATTATAATCCATTTTTAATTTCAACTCAATGTTTAGAGACTTTTGGAGACTTTTTCAACACTTGTAGGTAAATCTCAGATCTCGATCGAATAAAATTGATTGTTGTACTCTATATTGTCTCACCACTTATCTAATGTATATCTTAATAAGTTGATTGAGTGAGAATCCATCTCTAATTATGATAAAATTTTATTTCTTTTTAACATGATCTGTAATGATTCATATAGCATTATTTTCATTGAATGTCTGTGGAAGTATGGTGTCAATATTCATGGTGATGTTTTCCCATTTTCATGTCGGCATGGGTAATGGTTTCATAATTCCATTATACTTTTTTCTTCCTATCTTCACTTACTAATACCAGGAACTATGATGTATATTAATTAATGTCATTCCTTATACATTCCCATAAAAATTTCTCTCACAGATCTAAATAAATATTTTTTCTTCCTTAGTGGTTACAGAAGTTAAGCTATGTGAATTATTTATAAGGTCTTTTTTATCTCTATAATTGATAGTACACATAGTTATGACCCAAATATTAGGACTCCCTCCTCATCCATTTTTAACTATGAGGATTTACCATCTCTGATGTATTCTACCTTTTTTTGAATTTCATCATCATTTATTTGAGAATCCTTTATTTCCTCAATAAGGGATGGTTGATAAATCATTTGAGAAAGTATTGATAATGTTCCTTCATACATCATTCTCAGGTTTATCCTTTTCAGTTCTAATAATATAGGATCCTTACCAATTATTATCATTAATAAATTTGAGGATCTTTTCTTCTTATAGCATTTCCACATTATTTTATTTTCAAAAATGGTAGTGGATTGAGCTGTTGTAATTCATTATGAGATTTAATTATCATTACTAGCGCATATTAAGCTTCTTATATGTGAATATATATTTGACTAACTTATGATCAATATATATCTCACACTTCTACCCATAGTAATAATGCCACCATATTTTCAATGTTAAGATCGTAGCTTCTAACTTCCGATTGTGCATAGGATTGTTTATCTCATTAATTTTCAACTACCATGAGGCGTAGGCTATCACTTTATCATTTTTTATTATTAAACATCCTAATACCTTCATTGAAACATCACTATATACCACAAATAGTTTCCCACTTTTTGGTACTTTGAGTACTGGTGCGATGATAAGACACTTTTTCAACTCTTTGAAGTATTCTTCACACTCACCAGTCCAGAAACAGATAACTCCCTTATTATTCATCTTGGATAATGGGTTTTACAATCACTATAAGTTTCTAATCAATTATTTATAGTACCCAGCAATACAAAGGAATCTACATATCTCTGTTACAAATGTTGTCCTAGGCCACTCTTAGATTACCTTTTTCTTAGAAATATCTATATTTATTTATTTTATAGGGATAACATGCCCCAAGAATGATAATTCCACTATTTAGAACTCACATTTACAATAATTTTCATATAGTTTCATCCTTTTCAAATTCTTTATCACAAAATTAAAATTCTCCCCATGATCCTCCTTGATTTTGGAGTATAGATGAATATCATCTATAAAGATTAGCATAAATTTTTTTAGGTAATATATAAAGACTCTATTCATTAAGTATGTGAAAATTTCTAGATCATTAGTGAGTGTGATGTTAATTACGATGAACTCATAGTGTCTGTAACTCATTTGAAAGGATTTATTGGGAATATCTTCCTTCCTCACCTTTAGTTAGAGATATCCCAACTAAAGGTCCACTTTAGAGAAATACTTGGCCCCATGTAGTTGATCGAACAAGTCATATATCTATGTTAGGGGATACTTGTTCTTTATGATGATTTTTTTAAGCTCATGATAATCAATGAATAGGTGCGTTGATCTATCCTTCTTATAGATGAATATTACTAATGCATCCCATGGTGAAGCACTCAGTCATATAAAAACCTTGTCCAGATTCTCCTGTAACTTATTAATTATTTCTTTCGGCTCAATGGTTGTTATTCTATAAGGTTTCTTTGATATAGTCATATATCCATGAATATGTTTAATTTAGGACTCAACCTATAGGTAAGGAGGAATATCATCCAATTCTTCCAGGAACACATCAGTGTAGTCCCTCACAATGGGCATGTCTTCAAGCATGATTCTCTCCTTTTTCTCAATCATTTGATATAGATATTCTTTTTCATAAGGAAATAATATCCAAAATTGAGATGATGATTCTATAGGAGATTCAACATTATTCTTATAAATATAAAAAATTTGAGGATACTTTGGGATGTGAATAGTTATCTCCCTTTCCAAACAGATGATGTTAGCTTTGTATAGAGATAGAAAATACATGTCCAATATAGTATCAAACTCTAATAAAGTAAGTATAACCAGATTATTTCATAGGTTTAGTCAATAAACATTGAATAGGGGAAATTATATACTTTGGATGCAATAATTACCCCATTAATTATTCTCACAAATAACTCAATTTTCATATTTTGAGGTGGTGTTTTAATAGTTCTACTAAACTTTCAAGATATGAAAGAATACGTAGTACCAAAATACAATAGTATGTTCTCTATTCATGAATGAATAACTAGTGTACCAGTCACCACATCACTATTTAGCTCCACCTAAACAATAGTTATAGAATATTCTCTTCATTCTTTCCTTTGAGGTTGTCTTTTTATAGCCACCAACAACCATTGGATTAATGAAATAGATACCATAAGGTTAATATTATTTACAATTGAAATAATTCACTATAGGATGAGTGATAATCTGAACCTTCCTTTCATCCGTCACTTTTATGGGATTATTCATCTCCCTTTTGATATTATTAGCCATATTCCAATCTCCTCCACAATTGAATCATCTCCTGCTTCCCCTTAAGAAATTTCTAGGATTCTTTTCCCCACACTTTTAACACAAGGGGTGTTGGTTTTTCCTTCCATCATGGAATTTATCTATTGATCCCCGCATATTAAACTATATTTTCTTCCTTTTGTCTCTAGGACCATAAGACCAATGAAATTCTATTATCTATATTTTAACTATAAGGGTATTATAGAAAATCTCCACATAGTTTTTGAAGTCTCATATCGCCGACACATTTCATAGAATTGACTTTAGTTCGCTAAGGAAGTGATCCACCTTGATTTTGGTGTTCATGATAAAGCTAAAGGTGCGTCATGAAAACCATGTAATATTTTCCTTGTACTCCCTAATAGACTCTTATTATTTCTTCTTTAGCTCAAGAAACACCCATTCTATATTAAGATAAATAGTTTTTGTGAAATATTTATTGAAAAATATTTTCTTGAATTCATATCAATATTTGGAATCAATTTCCTCCTTGGAATTTGGGTTTTTGATCAGTGTCCACCACTGATAAACTTCCCCATAAAAATGATAGATCTCTAGTATGATTTTCTATTCTTAGGAGCATTTAAGTATAGATAATATCTTCTCAATGGTGTTAATACATTATTCTATAATTTTGGGATTTGAAGATCTACTAATATTTGGAAGCCTTTGTCACATAATGTATTCAAATACAACATTAGTCGTCTTAGGAGAAGGATGGATTTCCCCAAGATTCAAGTTATTATTTGTAACTTTATCTTGATCGAGTACTTTTATGAAGTTTTGATCTCCCATTCCCATTATATTTGGTATTTAATTAATGAAATCACGACATTTTTTATCACATTGATTACTAGGAAAGGTTGTATTATTTCTATTTCTTAACTAAGAAAAAAGAATTTATAATTAGGGGGATTGAATACTATAATGATAATAATATAAAAAAGAAAACAAATGAACATCAAAGGATAAACTTATAAAAGATAAGTATAATATAACATGTGATTCCCTAAGATCCAATCTAGGTTACCTAAATTAAACTACTCTTAACATACATTGACATTACATTACATTTTCATAATACCTAACACATTACATAAAAATACACCCAAATGTCATATCAGTTTAGTATTTTTGGAAACATGGAACACATACTTCTAGTTTGGTGAAAGAACTTCAGTGTTTCCAACAAAGATCTTCACATTTAGTACCCCTACCTAAAACATTTCTTTATAACCTAGGGAGATCATAACATAGTAAAGGGTGAGCACAAATTCACAGTAAGGGTAAAGAAGGGAGACATGTAAACATAATCTTGACCATAAGGGTAAGAGAAAATGGTTATGAAAATAGAATATAATACCCTATGTATCAATGATCATAAACACGAATAGTGGTATAAATATTGGAAATTAATAAGACGTAAATTTTAATGAAATAAAGAACATGATCTATGAAATAATTACAGATGAATAAGAAATGAAATTATGGAATACATATAAACATGTAATATTGTTCTTTATAAGTCAAGACGCACTGCTAAAACTTATCAGGACACTTCATATCGAATACACCTACTATGCAAGAGACACTATCATCCCCATTCACAATAATTCCCTTGTAATGGATCCGGCTTCCCCTCTTCCTATAGTAGATCATGTTTCCTTATCTTTACATTATAGATTGGGTTCCCCATCTTCCTATAGTGGATCTAGTTTCCCCATCTTCCCATAGTGGATCAAGCCTATCAAATTATTTTCTATCAGTATATCATAAGTTATAAATATTTACCTTGTGAACGGGAGGGAGATATAGGTCCCACTCATCATATAGTAAAAAACCATACATATGTGTTCGAAAGGAACATAAATCATATCAAAACCCATAAAAAGAAACTAGTTTCATAAAAATTTCATCATAACAGAACTCATGGAAAAGAAATGGATTTCAGAAATATCATCCCATAATAACCATAAATCAACCATAGGATGGATATGGATAAAATTAATTAAAAATATCCCATGTAAATAATAATTAATATTTATTATTGTTTTCATATATTAAAAAATAATTCTTGATTAAAATACCCTTTCATCTTTGAAAATGTTTTCTTTTCATAAAATGACATCAAATTTTAAAAGAAAAAATTTTCATTCAAAATAACCATATAAGACATTAAGGTAAGACTCACATAAATAAGGTGTCATGAAAGTATAAAAATATATTCATTTCATATAATTTAAAAAAAATATTTTTGAACTTTTCCAAAAAAGTCACAAAGTACCTCATTTGGAAGATGATAAAAAATATTCCTTTAAAACCATTTATTAAAAATTCAAACATGTCTGAAAAAACATTGATTACTAATATGATAAGATTAAAAACCTTTTTTTAATTTTTTTTAATAAAACATCGATACAGAGGATAAATATTCCCCAATGGATATTTAAAACAAAATAATCCTGAATATTGATGAGATTGTGGAATAAATACTTATCACGTTGTAATCAATAGAATAATATTCCCATTAAATAAATAAAAATATATTGATGTGAAACTTCAATAATCTTAAAATTCAGTCATGGGTAGTATATAAACCACACAAAAGAAACAATTAGTGTATAAGGCATCTGTCCCACATAAATAAAAGTGAGACAAAGACCTCTTACCTTATGTCTTGACTCTCATCATAATCAAAAAAAATTCATGTCCAATAAATTTATTTTTATTATATATATATTAAAGATCCATATTATTTTATCTAAAACCATTTATGATTTTATTATGAATTTATATTACCCATTTATTAAAAATTCAATGTTAATGTTACGTTGTGGGTAATATCTACTTTGTTTTTCACATGTGTTTTATTTTGTTATATTTATGGTCCTATTACTTATTTCATGATATAATTATCTAAATAATGATAAAAATGATATAAATATAATATTTATTTATTTATAATAATGTATAAAATATATAATTACAGAATGAAATTCACTATTCACGGAGATGGTAGGTTGTACGTATGTATGAACTTTGTTTCCATTTTCTGGTTGTAATGAAAAAAAGAAATTAAATGACATATATTTATATATATAACATCCTTAAATTTTCATTATTATGTTATATAGATCATATATATTCACTAAAATCATCCTTAATACATTCCATGTAAAGTGTGAACGAATCAAATCGCATTGAGGAGGCGGTAGTCCACACGTCCACAAACGAAGTTATTGTATGTCCAAAAAATTGAAACAATGATGTTATATGTTATTTAATAAGTCCATAATGCCAAATAAATAATAAATATAATATATTTAAAATAAAAAAAACATAAATTTAATAAGTATTTCCTATCTTTAATGGTGTAAATGTAAGAATGAGCGACATCAGTTCACAAGATGATAGTTATTTTTACACATGAATGATGATTCTGTATCCCATTTGATAGATGTGTATCTGAGTTTAGTAAAAAAACATTAACATAAAAAATATCAGTACATTTAGGATACTTAGGTTATTATATAAAAATTAAATAAAAATAATTTAATGGTTTTATGGATGAAATAAAAAACATCTATTGATGAACATTACCTCTTCTTTGGGTATCTTCTTTTGATTTTCACAAAAGGACTTCATTGGTTGTCATTATGACCAAATTAAGGATTATAAAATTAATTGAGAGATTTTTTAAGGATATTTGGACAGGTTTTGGCCGAAAAAAATAGGATTTGAAGTTTTAAGATAAGTGAAGGAGAGGTTCCCTTTTATAAGAGAGGGGAGGGGCGGTTTTGGAATTTCTCAAAAGATTAATTTATAATAAATTAAACATTAATAAATATATCATTAAAATTTAATATACTATAATATAAGATACTATAAGGTTTAAATTTCATGAAAAAGTATATTTTATATATGTCTGGGGGTCATTTTAAACTTTATCATTTTGATTAACTCTTATTTAATCCATTTTAATTTTAACTATGGTCACAAAGTTTTTAATATTAAGAGGATTTGTTTTTTCATATAAAATGACAATTGGAAAATAAATGGATAATTAAATATATTTTAGACCATATAAAATTCCATTTTCGTTATTCAAAATTTTTATGATTTTTAAATAATTTAATAAAAAATTATATTAATAAAATATCATAAGTGTCAATTTTCACACTATTCATAACATTGACTTTAAGAAACCAATAAAAAAATTTCACATCAAATAAATTCATTTAATGCACCACTAAAATATCATATTAACTTATAAAATTCATGGATCATCTTAATTATGTAAAATTATATTTATTTTTATTTTTCTAATATCATTTAATTGACTATTTCATTAATTTAATAATTATTGCATCATTATTGTGTAATTATTCATGATCATTATTTATTCACTAAAATTTAAAAGTAAAATTTAATTATGTAGAAAATCCTTTCATATTTCATAATAATTTAATATAAGAGAATAAATTCTATTTAACAATATATTAAAAATATTATACTTATTAAAATTAAGAGAGTGACATTTTGTCACTCTCTTCGATTTTAGTACTATCCAAGTCATTTTCATGGAAAAGTGTCAATTAAAATATTCTATTTATAAAATTATATGATAAGGATAAAATTAAATTCATCCAATAAAATTTTTCAAATTATTATGGTTTTTTTAATATTTATAGTATTATTTTGTACCCATAATTACTCAATTTACCCATAACTCTAGTAATAAAAATTAATAAAATTACTTTTTATGTTATCCAAAAGTAAAAGGAACCTATTTAATAAATTTTGAACTTATAATTCCAAATATAGTATTTATTTTTAAAAATTCTAAAAAATTAATTTTAAAAAATTAATTCCAAATTAATCCTGTTCACCGAATGAGAAAATGGGTTTTTAAAGTGTAAACGTCCAAAATATTGAAATGTTTTTATATAAAAATTAATTGTGAAATTGATTCCAATTACCTAAATTGTATTTAATGATAAAAATTGGATCAAATAATAATTTTAAACAAATAAAATATATAATTTAACACTATAAATTTTTTCTATGAAAAATCTATTTTCAATTAAAATTCTGTATTTTTAACTATTCATCAAAACATGAAACTTCTCAAAAAATACTAAAAATTCAAATAAAGTAAATTTTTATATTCTTCATTCAAATAATATGATTATTTTATAAAATATAATTTATAAAACTATAAAAAGTAGTTTTCAACAAAGGTTTCCATCAAAAGGTGGAAAACTGGGTTTTTAGATAAATACTCGTTTTATGCATAAAATTGAATTTATTTTTATATCGTATCTAGAAAACACAGAATATAAATATTAAAAATTTTATTTAATATTGTATATATATTTATATTTTGTTTATATAATTCAATAATATTTATTTTTTTATTTATTAGTATAAAACACACTTTTGCGCATTTAAATAATTTTTTCAGATAACATTTCCTTTTATTTTTAATAGGGTTCTACATTCATTTATAATTAATTAGTCTGAGAATTCTGTGTAAACAATGATATAATAATTCAATTAATCATATTCATGCCTTCCATTCTAATGGCTATGTGGTAACTATAATAGCATTTTAAAAACATTGTTAACAGTATATTGTAGTTTGGTGAAACATGGTTTTGTCAGTAATAAAAGCTATAGAAAGAACTCAAAATTATGTATAACACAAGGAAAAAATAGTGTTGCATGTACCACAAGATAATAAAAGTATTTCATTTATCAAAATATTAACTTGTTGGTGCATATAATTCAAGACAAAAATAGTTCTTTTTTTCAACAAAAGCTATATTTAGTGTTGTGTAAAATGAAAAATATCAAAAAGATTAAATTAATTACAAAAAAAATATTCCCCAAATTATTAGGTTGTTACATTATATTCCCTTGGGTATATGTGATATATCTTTGGGGTGAGTTGGGTTTTTCATGGGTCCATGTTATATGTTTTTAGGGTTATTTTATGTTCCTCTCATGTGTATGTTACTATTAAAGTTCAAAGGTATAAAGTGGTTCCCAATTGGTGTTGGTTATACAGTTATGAGGTGGGATATAGTTCCCCTAGATGTAACTTCTATGGTTATGGGGTAGTACTTCGTTCCCTAAATTTGGTATTATTATTCTCATATACTTTAATAATTGTCTTAAGAAGGTTTGTCAGATTTTGGGTGTCACCTTAAAACTGGGTGATCATTATTTGTTATTTTACTTTTCTTCCATGGTTATTTTATTTGTTATTATAATAATATTACATATGCATACACTACTATATCGGTTATGTTATAAGGGCCATTTGTGGTTGGATACTGAGTTTTACTCACATCCAACTTGAGAAACTTGGGAACATTGGTTCTCGATAGACCTCATGATCTCGTGTTCATATAGGGAAGAGTCCTAGTGTTTCATGATCAGGGTTGACATGTTCAATGGGGATTTAGATATTGGGATGAGATTAGGGTTAGGCATAGTAGTATAGTGTAATAATATTTTTATATATTGTTTATTTTTATAAGTGATCATAATAGTGGGATATCTATTGGGATGTATGATTATATGCATTTTCTTTTCATTTAGTATACCATGATTCTTTTTAAACTAGTTTTTTCATAATATAATTTTATTTTATTTTATTTTATTTTATTTAGTTATTTAGTTATTTTATACTTTTTTTACTCTAATATGAGGGTGTCATATCCCCTGGTAAACACCTTATATCCTTGATACTAGTAGACACCCTTTGGCATATGGGAAGGTACTCATGAGGCTCTTATAACAATGCCATCCAGGACACTAGTGAGTGTTCTTAGGGTCTAAAGTTAGGGGGAATTGACAACATTTTTACAAGAATTCATGTATTATATTTCAACTTGAAAAAGTTACATTTTGTATAAAAAATAAATGTATCTACATGATCTATAGTAATCATTTTGTTTAAGTGTGTGGTAAAATCTTATTGAGCCATTAGAGTCACCCCCAACTAATATACACAGCATGGTTTAAATGGAATACGGATTGAATTCATGTTTTATTATAGGTTCATGTATATTCATCGAGCTAGATTTGTAGATATTGATAAGAAACGCTAAAATATTTTTGTTTCAAGAACAGTTTATCAGGTTATATAGTTTATAGGACACTTTACAATATTTTATTTGTTATAAAAAATATATATCATTAATGGGGAAAAATTTTAAATTTTACAAATTACCTTCATTTATTTTTTATATTCTATTAAAGTTTTTTTTTATTTATTCATATATATTATTTATTTATATATATTGGACTATTGGTCTCCCTTTTAGTTTCTTTGTTATTTTTCAATCTGGTTTGGGTATATTCGACTTATGAATGGGTCATTCAAAAAAAAATGAGACTCAAACATTACCCCAGTGAATTTTAATTAAGGTAATAATATAATTTTAATTATTTTATGACCTTAACAATACTCATAATCTTTTTTCCTTTTGGGAGGCATGTTTGAGGTCATGTATCACTCTATCTTATGAAAAAGTGAAGTAGGATTTGAAAATGCATTACAATTTTTTTCAGAGCATGAGTTTGGTTACAAAAAAAAGATATTTTTAGAGGATATATCATTTTGAAATGTATATGGTTATTTTTAGCATTTCTATATATCATGGCTATTATTTAAACCCAATTATGTGTGGGTTTCATATATTTAGAATAGTAACTCTTAGTGATTAATTCCTTGGTTTATACTTTTGGATTTAAGATGTATTTAGGATGTGATATATCTATGTGAGATAAGGATTGTAATGTTGAATAACATTGTTTTAAAGGATTGTAAATTTGTTTTAGGGATCATTATTTATCTGGTTTCACTATTATTCCATCATGATCAATTAAAAATTAATGAATGAAATGTGTACCTGTAGGATATTTTTTATTTTATGTCTTAAATATATCCAATATTAATTGAATTATACTAATAATCTATTTCATGTCATCTAAAATATTTATTTTAGTGACTTTATTTATTCTATTAGAGATATTTTCTATATATGTGATTTATTATTAATTATTCTTGTTAAGTTATAATAGGAAAAATTAACCTTGAGTTTTTTTTAATTTTTATAAAATCCTATTTTTAAATAGAAACATTTTCTATAAAACATGGATTGTGTAAATATATTTTATTTTTTTAACATGAAATGTCTAACAAAGGCAATTTTTTTAAATTGATTTTGATTTAAGGAAAAGGAAATTTATTTAAAACAATTTTTTTTGATTTTATTGTTTATGTAAAATGGTTTTATTAGTTATAAACTAAAATTAATGAGGTTGCTTAGTTCTTGTAGAATTTTTAATTTCAAGATAATATGATAAAAAATCATTGAATATAAATTTAAAAATGGGATTTTTAAATGTTTAATCATTTCATTAAAATACCAACAATTCAAAACATAATGGAATAATTATTTTTCATATAAACCCTTAGGTTTAATATGATATTTATATAAAACATAAGATAATTTTGGGATATATTCCATGATATTTTTTAGTTTTTCAAAATAAGAAATCAGTTTTGTATAACAAGATGTGACTATTCTTAATGTTTTGAATAATAATGAAAAGGTTTTATGAATTTTTTTTGTGATGATTCAGTAAATACATAAAAGATGAAATTATAGTATTTTCATGATGAATGGTCATTTTGAGTAAGTATTATAAAGTAGGGAATCTGAACTATCTCTTCATATATAAGGCTAATTGGGGGAAATTATTGATAGGTTATTTTTATTTTAAGGAGAACCATTATAAATAATTATCTTTTTTAGTTGTTTCTTATGATTGGGTAAAGCATAAGGTAATATATGGGTTTATTATTTGTTTTTTGGGATCAACATGTGTGTTTATGAATTTACTTAGCAAGAAAGTTTCTTCGGTCATTTTTTATTTTGATATGAGATTATAGATAGAAAGAACATAGAAATACAATGGAAATAATGGGATATGTATTTTTTATAATGCATTGGGTATAATAGAATAGAGATTATATGGATTCAAGATAATTTAATTCATTGAATTTTGATTTTTTTAATGGAAGTATGATATACATTCAAGGAGATAACTTTTTATGTTAATGATTAATTTATTAGTGGGATAATTCAAATTTTTCAGTTGAATGATGGGGAATATGTTACATGGGTGACAAGTGTAATGGTATGGATTTTATAATAGCTTCTGTTATTTTATGTTAGTTAATTCAAATAAGGTATTTTTTTCTAGATAAATAGATTTTTTTCTGATTCTTTATATTTCATATAAGGGGGTGGAGATTTTGGGACTATATTAGATAGTTTAGATGATTTTACTATGTGTTTTATTAGTTTATAGTGAAATCTATCCTGTGTGGCATATAAAAGAGGCCAAAAATTGTGGTTTCTCAGTATTTTTCACCTTATTTTATCATGAATAATGATTTTATTTTAAGATTTTTGGAAATTTCGAGAAGACTAACTATAAATCTGGGATTAGTATTTTTGGCGAACCACATTATGATTTTTTATCATTGTTTCATGTATATAATTTGGTATTAAATTTTTTAGTGATTAATAAAGTTATAATTTTTTATGATATGGTTCCTCATTAGTGTTTATGGGGGTCAGTGTGAATGTAGATTGTTAACTAGATAGAAATAGGTGGTTAGATGCCTTTATTTATTAAGAATAGTGTCTGTCTTGATTTTTTTTATTTTTTATTGGTTTTATTATATTCATGTCAATATTATTATTATATTTGTCATGTTTTTTCTAAATATGTTATGTTCAATCAATAAATGGGATGTGTTCAAATTGTCCTAATAGTAAGAACAATATCAAATGTCCAGGTAGATAGTTTTTTAGAAGTTTCTTAGTTAAATGAGTGTGTGTGGACCATAATATTTAGTGATATAAGTTAGTTATTTAGTTAGTTTTTCTAAATGAAAAGGTATTTAATTTTAAAATATCATTTTTGGGATATGGTTTGAAATGAAATTTTAAAATATATTATAATTTAAAAATAAAGGTTTTGAAAAAATATTTTAAAATAATGTTTTGGTTTTAAGAAATATTTCACTATTTTATGTCCAAGGCCTCATACATTGAAAAATGGGTATGGAATTACACTTTAAAAAACTCTTAAAAGAGGTGTTTGATAGGTATTTTATTAAAATATAATGATATACTATTATAATAAATTGTTTTTTTGGTGAACCTAGTGAGACTGATGTAATTTTTTCTAAATCATGTGTGGTTGTGTGTGTTTTGTTGATTGGTAATTATATTATAATAATTATCATGTAATGTTGTTTTCCATGATGATTCATTGACTTCATGTGGGAAATTTCTCATTGTAATGGTTATTTATTCTTGAATGGGAATAGATAGCATGTTCATGATGGTATTATGTATAAAAAAAATTGAATTTAACCCTTGGTTATTTTTATTTTAAGGACTCGCATATTATAAAAACAATAAAAACACTTTTATAATAAAATACATATAAAAATATAGATATGTAGAGTTCAAATATCATTAAAATATTAAATAAATCATAAAATATTTTTAAATGAATGGTATAATTGATTATTTCCATCTTAAATATTTTCTCTAAGATGTCACCATACACATATATAATAATACTAATTTTTTTTGTGTTTGATCTATTTTCAATGAGTCAGTAAGTGAATAATCATTTGATATCAAAATTAATTGGAATAGAACACAATCTTGGAAGTGTTTTTTGGTTTTCCTAATCTTAGTGATTTGTGATGATTGAATTTCCTAATAAATTATGTGAATTTCATTATTAATTCATCATAGAGCATGGAAGTAGTTATATTTATTTATGTTTTGTATAATATACATCAAAAAGAAGTTCGAAGGAAATATATTATATTATAGATGAAGTGAATTAATTCTAACGATTTTTAAACTACTATTAATTTCTAAGACATGTCTTAATTGCATTTGTAGATTGCACACTATTTACAACAGTGAAGATGATTAATGATGTTACATATATAGATGTAATTTAAGACTTATACACATATTTTTATGAATATAAGTATAAAATATTTTCAAGTCCATGAAAAATAAATTTATATTTTAAATGAAAAATATTTAAAGAAAAATATGATAGCTAGTTTTTAATAAGAAATATGAGTGGTCCATTAATAAAACAATTGGACAACCAAAGACATCTAAGGACACAACTCAACCACACATATGGTATCTAGGGTCAACCATGTGGTAGATATTTCTACCATAACATCCACAGTGGTAGGTAGTGGGAATGAAAAGTGACCATAAGTACCACATGGGGGAGTATCATGCACAGAGGGAACATGAGGGTGTGCCTGAGGGACCACGTAATTGTGTGGAATGGAATGTGTTGTGCATGTTTGTACTATGTGTTGGAATCAACCTCGATTAAAGCTCAAATTTTTTATGAATAGATGAGTATTATTAAGTGGAGAAACTTCTAGTGCAAGATTAATCTTGGGTAGGAACAATGTAACACTATTTTTGTGCTTTAAAATCTTATAGATATAACAGGGTTATTCAATCAAAAGTAATCCAATTCCTCCCAAGAATAATCATCATTGTCTCTATCCTTTAACATGAAAGACTTTTTTATGAATTCATTTTTTCTGCTCAACCATCTCCAGTTATCAATATGTGTTAATGAGACACACATGACCATCTGAATCAATGCATGCAATCTCAGCCTTACATGCATGAGTATATTTAAATAAGAATAATGTGAGATATTCCCATCTACATATCATATAAACTATTCAAGTTCACATTAATTCATCAAAAATCACTGTGAAATAATTTGAAAAGATCATACACAAGAAGATATTGTCTTGGACATGCATAGCCAAATAATCATATTTCTATTGAGATATCTCATGAAACAATGTCCCGAAGCTGATTACAACATTGTGTGTCCACTTAAGAATCACATAAAGAAGAATATCCAAGAGTCCATTATTTTCAATGACATATAAGTCAAATATATGTTGATATAATAGGATAATTTAAGAGTTATTAACTAAAAATAAAACACAGATGAGATTCAGTGGTTCTTTATATATAAATACTAGGGGACGGATAAAATAAGAGGTAATACCATTAAATATTTTGAGACGCTATTATTTTATGAAAATAGATATTCTTCCTGAAAAAAAAGCGTATTTGATCCCTTTATGTGAAGGAGAAGAATTTTGTGGGTTGTCCTATTCATGTCAAGGAGAAGAAACATATCGTGAACCTTATAGGTTATGAATGAAGCATAAAGATCCTATGTGAGAATTCACTATATGGATAAGAAAACCCTGATCCACATTGGATAATGAAAAGAAAATAATCACTACCTCTACATATATATAATTTTATTTAAAGACATAAAATTTTACTATTTTGCAAGAATCCTTACATGAAGTGCTTTAATCCACAATGTACCTATATACACAATTAATTCTTGATGTCATGTGATTATTTATGGTTTTCTTGAAGAATAATATCACTTATGTGAAGAGAAGAATATAGCCTCCATGAGGAAGTGAGGTCTTTATTTTAGATGCTTCAAAAATTACATATATATCATTCATGTCATGCATTCTAAATATTCTCATTAAAGAACATAAATTATTTAGAAGGTGAAACTAAGGAGAATATTGAGGGTTCTTGAGACATTGAGATATCTAATCTATTTATATAAATAGTACTCAATCAATAAAATATAATAAACTGATACAAAATTTATGTATTCATCTTCTCTATTGAATTTAGATAATTAAAAATGAAATTATATTATTTATTGTAAATGTTAAAAATTTAAAGGCGACAATGAGTTGGTGAAAGATTTGATATCTATTTATTTTCATTTGGGTTGAAGAATAACACGTAAATATCAAGTCTTCTAAATATTCATATTGTTTTGGTTGAATATTTGATATAGCCCTTTGATTGTTGTGATATAGAAGTGATCGGATAGATTTTTTTACATAGAGAATGTGGATTGGAATTATTTATTTATATTGAACAATACATTGATTATAAAACTATTCACTTTAGAAGGGCATAATGACATATTTTATTATTATTCTTCAAACATAAATCTTCTATTATACTAGGTTGTTTTTAAGAAAAAAAATTCAAGTCCATTCACTTCACCATGATTTCTTTTATAATAAAAATAAATTATTGTGTGTGTTGAATAATAACCATAGTACATGAGGATATATTAATCCACATTAGAGGAAAACCTCATTAAAAATTATGGTTCTCTTTGTGATTTACTATTTTTTGTACATTCTTGTTACTTATAGGTGAAGAAGATAAGAGAATCATTCACTAAATATATGAAAACCTAGGATTTTCAAAGATAAATATTATTTATTTTTAAATGAATATCCAATAAATTAAATAAATACATGCTTGATTTATATAAAGTTTTTGTGTATTTGGAGAATAGATGCAAAATATTCTTATTACATGAATGATCTTCAATATCTCCCAGAAAGATCTTCTCATTTAGTAATCTTCATTGGTATACCCTACTTAAAATATTTCTTCATAACCTGGGGAAAGGAAACATAAGAAATGGTGATCTCAGATGATTGGTAAGGGTGAAAAATAAATATATCAATCTATGATCATATTAAATCGTTATATGAGAATAATGGTATGTGATCATGAATATAACTTCAAATTTTCATACCTAGTATATCATGGATCGTAAAAATGATCCATGGCATAAAATATTATCATTTCAAATGAAAACATAATAAGAGTGAGAATCATTATAAATCAGTCATGAACTATAAGTTCATTTCATATAAGTGTGGCACTATCATTAATATAGAAACCATTTTATATATAAATTTTAACTACCAAGACCATAAAATCATAGTGTATCAGGTATCAACATGTTTTTCCATATCAAAATGAATTAGGAATTATTACATGTTTTCCATATCATAACAGAATATGGATCATCACATGTTTACCATAGTGGGTCAATGATATCATATTATTTCACATAATTATCTCATGATATAGAATAATTTACCCAATGCATTGGGGGAAATATAAATTTGAGCCCACTCATCCGATTTTACAATATAACCACCCATTCTTGGTTAAAACGTAACCACCTACCTTTATTATAATATAATCACCATCATTGATTATAACATAATAATTTTCCTCAGTTTATAATGGAACCACATGTCACATAAATAAAACCATACATATTTTCTCTATAAGATCATAAAATATTCATCATAACATCACATTATAACCTATTTATAAAAAGATAGTTTTATAACCATATCATAAATTCAAAAAGGTATAACCCATCAAAATAAATGGGTTTTGTAACCATCTCATCATCATAATTATAAACCATCTAGAGGAAGAATAAGGATGGTACCATTAAATCATATACCTAGTAAACATATGCAACAATTAACGTTGATGTCATTGATGAATATAAATTCATAAAAATATCATTAAAAACTTTTTGAGGAAAATATAATTTACGTTTTGAAATAACTTCTTTAAAAACTAAAAAATTTCCAAAACATTACATTTTTTAAAAAAAATAACTATAGAACATTATAAGGTATGCTTTAAATATTTGAGCGGTCATGACGGAAGAAACATTATTCATTCTAAACACTTTAAAAAATATTCAATTTAAAAAAATAGAAATGTAAAATTTTCATAAAAATGTATTTAAAAAATCATTGAATAATAGTAAAATCTTTATTTAAAACATTTTCTGAAAGCATGGACATTAAATAAAAAAAAATTACCCAAGAGAGAAATAAAGTACTTTTTCTTAAAAATATTATTTTGTTTTCTTTATTATTAAATAGATTAAAATATAATTAAAACATGTATTATCTATAAAAAAATATTAGAATGAAATAAATGATTTTATTCAGATCAATATCATAATATTTCATCATTGAAAACTAAATCATAAACAATATTGATAAATGATGAGATTGTAACATAAAACTTTTAGAAATTTTATAACTATTTAATTATAAGTCCCATGAAAAAAACTTTTTTGAATATTTATATACCAAAATTTTTAAAATGATAATCATAAAAAACCTTCATGGTTAGTATATATATACCACAAAATAGAAACATGTTGTGTATAAGTCATGTGTCCCAAATAAATAAAAGTGATATGGAATTATCTTACATACTTTTCTAATTTTTCAACCACAAGACTCGTGAAAGAGTAAAATTAAATGAAACCTTAAATAACATGAGAATAAATAAAATCATGATATAATAGGTATAATGTTTTTTATATACACTTCATAAATTAATATATGTGCATAACATAACATATGTTCCAAAGATGACAATTTGAGACAAAAAATCCTTACCTCAAGTCTTGAATTTCTTCAAACACATTAAAATATCATGTATAATAAATATAGGATTATGATAAATTTATTATATATCCATAATCATATATATAATACCATATATGATTTACTTATGACCATTTATTACCGGTTTATTAATAATTCTTTATTAAAATATTGTTCCGGGTAATAACTGCTTTGTTTTTCATGTATGTTTTGGTTTGGTATTTTTGTCCTTTTACTTTGTAAATAGTCCTATAATGTCCATAATGTTAACCAAGATATAAAAATACTCTATATTAATTATATATGTACTTATTTGAATCTATAAAATTAATAAATATAAAATTAATGACATGATTCATGGAGATGGTAGGTTGTACCTACGCATGAATGTTGTTTCCATTTTCTCAATGGATGGAACAAAAGAAAGGTAATTATTAATTAAAATTTCCAAACTCATTTTTATATAATATATATTATATATATTTTTTAAATATATCTTTTTTAAAATCCACTTCCATATAAAATGAAAAATGTATCACATCAATTCGTGGAGGTGGTAGTCCACACATACGCATGAGTGATGTTATCACTTTTCAAAATATTAAAAGAAAAAAAGGTATATGGAATATTATAATTAAAAAATGTATAATTATTTCATAAATATTATATAGATATGTTAAATCCATAGTAATATCTATTCATGAGAGGCGGTGATGGAAAAACAAACTACTTCAGTTTGTGAGGCGGTAGTCCTCGGTACACACGATCGGCGACTTAATTTCTCATATTATGGAACTGGATATGGATATTAATTATTACATAAAAAAATATTTAAGTATATATCAGATATTATTGTTATTATATTTTAATTTTTAACTCATGAATGTATGTGGTAATAGAATAAGTAACCAGAAAGTGATTAATGAAAACGATTACCTTTCCTTAGAATAACCAACTTTGGATCTCTTATTAAGTTGTATAGGGTTGGTCTTTCTAGAATAAAAAAATATCTATAATGTGTATAATGATGTTATGGAGAGATTTTGGTAGGTTTTTTTGGATCCAAATGGCTTAATCGGTGTGAATAAGTGAGAGGGAGTTTCCATTTTAAAATTAAAGAGGAGTGGCATTTTTTGAAATACCCAAAACTATTCAATAATTGGAAGTCATTATAAACCCATGTGCCTCCAAAATTGTTAAATAAGTGATTGGTAATAATATAAGGTCTATAAACACCTCCTACACACACAAAAACACTTTTTTAAACAAGATATTCATTATCCTCATAATTTACATACTATTACCATTTTAGTTTTCACCATGGTAACACGTTTTTTTATTTATTTACCTAGGTAATTTATCCTTTAATATTAAAAAAATGATCCATATTAGATAATTAGGACATAGTTATTATAAATATGAAATCATATTTATGATGAAAAAAATTCTATTTATTTCGAAAATTAATTTCATCACAGACACATGTTACACATAAAACGTTGTTTAAACCATAATTAGGTAATTAATTTTTTCGATTTTTACTATTAATTATGATGAAATTTTAATTTTAATTTATTACCAAATATAAATTATTATGATACAAAATATTTCATCAATTTTACCAAATTCAATTAATAAAATTGGCATAATTGTATTTAAAATCAACTCTGCAAATGTAACAATAAAGTGGTTTTCCAATGAAATGGTTTTTATAAGAATAAAAGTTTTTATATCAAAATTAAACATAAAATTTATTCCAATGACATAAATTGGATTACTAATAATATAATTGAAATAATTTTATTTCTAAAAAAATTAAAACATAATTTAATTTTATAAATACTTTAAACGAAACAAAAGTTTTCAATACAAATCAGCATTTTTTAGTATACATCGAAAAATTACTTTTAAAAAAATTTAAAAAAAGTAACCCTAATATAATTTGAAATAATTAATTTTAAAAATTAAATTAATTTTTTAAAACAAATTTTCTAAGGTTTTCAAAAATAAGTTTTTTTATTTTTTTATTAAAATTAATAAAAATCATTTTTTTCAGAAAATTGTATTTTTCAAGAATAAAAAGACTTTACTAAAAATTAGTTACTTATTTATAAAAAAAATTCTTTATATAAAAAATTTATACTTAATTTTAAAAATATTATTATTCATACCCGTGATGCTAATTTAACTTCTAGGTTTTAATGTTGTATTTAAATAATAATATTAATAGTATATTGTAGTTCTTTAAAACTATGTGTTTCGTGTAACTCCATCTATCAAAGAAATTAAATTTACTCAAAATATAAATTCCATAAAATATTAGGGTGTTAGAGAATAAGTGATAGAGGTATTGAAAGGGGTAAAAGTATAAATGTGGTAAAAATTCACCCCGCACTGATTTACCCCCCCCCCCCCTTGTAGTGTGGTCATATCCCAAAGTGATCCTATCATTATCATGATATGAGATGCCCTGAGGATATATATAAAATATGGGGTGAGATATAAATCCTGATAAGGGGGTAAAATAATATAAACATGGGCTGGGAAATCATAAGATCCAATATTCATAACATGAAATCGACAATGGTAAGGATCATAAACTATAAAAAAGAATCATGTACTAAGAGATAAGATATCATAGGATATTAGTTTTCATGGTAATCCTAATAATTTGGAAAAAAACATAATATAAGTAGAGACAACCATTATTTAAGGCTTTTATCCCACATAACATAACATAATGTGCTATGATGATTAACTTTGTACTATATAGAGTATCTAATGAGATGTAAGAATTACCCAATAGATTGGGGTTGTTGTGTACTTCTAGGTTAAATAATCCTAACATAATATTTCATACATATGTGTTACACAATCAGATTAATAAAACATCAAACCTAAAAATGAAATAAACCCATGAGAAAGAAATAGGTTATATAATATTGTAACAATCATTATCCAAATAGTTAATATTTTAGAATCCAAAAATAAAAACCGAAAATATTTTACTAGATGTTAAAATTTCAAAAATAACACATATTAAATGTTTTCTTCGTGAAGAAACATATAATAGTTGAGTAATAATATAAAAAAAATTGAGGGGTTAAGAAATAAAATGGAAATGTTTCCATTATAAACTTCATATGAGTTTACAAAAAGAAATAATATTAAATTAAACATAAATTAATGCATATCCATAGAAAAATAAGAATAATAAGAATAATGGACAATAATAAAATCATATGATAAAGATAAAAAATAGAATGTTATAGATATATAATAGGTGATAGATAAAATAACCAGAACAATGAAAGGATTGGTAAGGAACCCTTAACATTAGTCATGACTTACTTGAAACATTCAACTAACCGCCTTAATATGAAATTTTCACTTATTAATTACATATTGTGGAAAAAATTTCATTTTTTCATATATATTATGTATTTATTATTATGTTTCAATTATGTGTTACATTAATATTTTTTTATTGAGCATTTTGAGTTTTTTAGGTTCATGATTCCAAATATAATTCAATGTAATGGTAAAAATCATGGGTTGTTGTCTAATAGTTTTATAAGGATCATTAGTTTCATGGTATACTATTCATGTCATTATTGAATAATGTGAGTTAAATAGTTTAGTAGATAGCTATAACTAATTAAATATTCGTAGGTATTATTTTTATAAATGATAAAAATAGAGTGTGATTGTTTATTTTTTTATCATTATAATCATTCATATTTATAATTTTTAAAAAAAATTGAAACAATATTATTATTAATTTTATATTAAATCGTGAAATCTATTTTCATCAACATTTTTGAAAGGGATAAGTTAAAAAAACATTATCATTCGCAAAGGTTATAAGGACCCGGCCTTAAAACATTACATAATATTGAATTAAATGAATAATTCATATTGAGGATCTTTTCAGGTTTAGAGTTTTAGAGAATTATGACATAACTATTACATCTCACAAGATTACAAAGTAGACACTTCTACTAAGTTTCGATTTTTTTCATAAAATAAAAATTATTAAAAAGAAACATGTCTAGTTCCATGTTTTAGATAGCATGTCTTTCCTTGATCCCATCCTTGACCCTATTCATCTTTAAGTCCTGTGGAAAACATTTCAAAAACATGGGATGAGCATAAAAAGCTCAGTAAGGGATATAAAAATACGGAAATAAAACAGTAGTCTATGCATTCATACGAATAAATGAAATCATACTTTACTCATAAAACATAAGAACTTTAACATACCTCATGAAATCATAATATTTATGAATAACTCATAGAAATCATAAGATGTAAAGGTAACTTGAGGCATTCATGACATTCTTACGTGGGGAGAAACCCTCATGGTAACATTTGGAATACCCATCATAGTATATTCCCTAAATATATTCATAGAAACCTTATCATTTAACTCCTTTGCGTTACCCAATGCATTGGAGATCTATCTTGGGTTCACCCGCCCTTAGTTTATCACGGAACCACCTGACTTCATAAACAATGCCCATGAACCATAACACAATCAAATCACATAAAACATGCATAAATGAAACATAAATTTTCCACATTTCAATCAAAAAATATCAATACAACACATTGATATGATCAAAAAATTATTAGAACCATTTTCAATACCAAAATAAAATATAAGTAAAACATGGTATTTATTTTTCATTTAAAAAGTTATGGCTTGTAGAGGAATCTGAAACTCAAATAATGGTCACAGCGGAGGAGAAGTCGTTGTCGCCGCATAAGTAAGATAAAAACAATCCTTTTGTCTTTTAGTAAAATTATTCGTGTAAAATGATTCCTTTTTAATGAAATTAAAATTCAAAAAGGGTTTTATACACCGTATAAAATAATTTCATGTAGATATCAAAAGATGCCTCAATGGAAGGAGATTGAGACGAAGTTCCGTACAAAGATGGTATCCTTAGATTAAGGATAAATCAATTACATAATTTTTTGTGAAAAATATAAATACAACCAATATAAGTGGATATTAATTTTAAAACAATTAGAGGTCATCAAAACTTATTTATTGTATGACATAATCAAGAAGTAGAGGTTTAACCCAAAAAATTGAAATTGGGTTAAGAAGTTCCCTTGCAAAAATTCAACAGACTAACCGCGTCACATTAAAATTCAGAAAATGAGTTGATGAGAGAGGAAATGGTATCTCATCACTTGGAAATAAAATTTACATCAATAAGGATATAGAAGAACATATCCCAACATAATAATATGTAAATTAAAAGACATAATAAAAGAAGTCTTCTAAAAAGAGGAGGGTGAAAGGTTCCCTTACCGATTTGGGTAACATTCGAAACGTACACCCCATGAAAGAAGGATCATACAATGAAGATGTAAATACCCATAAATTAAATTATATTACATATAGAATACAATCATGGTCAGTACATACACCACACAAAAGTAAATGGTGGCAAATTTAGCATGAATCTCACGGAAATAAAAAGTGAGATAAAAACCCCTTACCTCTTTGTAATCAATCGAGTCATATGACCAAAATATAATAAACACCAAATGAATAACATAATACCATGAATATAAATAGAATCACGATAATATATATGAAATGGTAGTACAAAATACACCACATGAAATAAATAAGTGGCAAACAATGGAAATCTCACGGAATTAAAAGTGAGATAAGAATTCCCTTAGGAAAATTAGGCAGCTTAACAGCACCACTTAAATCCTACAAAAATGTATTGATGAGATAAAATAGGGTATCTCATAATATGAACATAAAAATTACATTAAGAGGAATATAAAATAACATCCCCCAACAAAAGAAATAGGAGATTAAAAGGAATGACATAAAAGAGAGTCTTAAAATGAAAGAGAGAGGTAGGATCCCTTACCTAAAGTCTGACTTGTGTTATTTGTTTCTTTATATTACTGAATAATAAAATTTGATCAATTTATAATTGATTAATGACCTCATTTAAAGTTTATTATTCAATTCATATCACATATTATAATGTTATAATAATTAGATAATTATTTGAGCTCATATCAGGCATTTTTGTCGATGTTAGGTACATGAGTCAAAAAAATGAACTTGTTTGAAAAGAATTGTCCATGCAGTTATAAGTACATCATATCCAGAATAGTATTAATGATTTAAATATCATATATATCAAGTATATATTAATTTTATACGATTCCATAACATTTGGAGATAAAAAATGAAATGGACCATTCATGGAGACGGTAGGCCGTACGTACGCATGAACGCTACTTTCATTTCTTTGTCATATTAATGGAATTAAAAATAAATGAGAGATATATATAATATAATTACATAATTATATTAATAATTTAGATGTAATATATATTGTATATATCCATTATATATATGTACTTATAATATTACATAACATTTGTTGATAAGAAATGAAATGCACCGTTCATGGAGATAGAAATCTGTACGTACGCATGAATGCTACTTTCATTTATATTTCATACTTTAATGGAATTAAAACATAATGATACATAGTTATATTATAATTACAGTATAATATCATATATAACATGATTAACTCCATCCCTTATACATCCCACATATGGCATTAATGATTCAAATCACTTTGAGGGGGCGGTAGTCTGCACTTCCTAAAATGAAATTATATCATTTACCCATTATGGAAACCATAAAGGTATGGCATAAATAAAAAATACAGAGGCATAAAGAAAAAAAATAAACATAATATATATATCATATATAAATATAGTTACATCTTAATGGCCACCAAGAGAGGTGTTAAAAGAAGATTGAACAATCATCGTTTCGTGATGCAGTAATTCACCACCCACAGAAACAGTATGTTCTTTAACCATTATATAGAGGTGTCTATAATTGTAGCTTTAATCCTTCTCATAAAAACATCCTAGTATATTGAAAATATTTTTGTCATTACAAAATAAAATAATAATATGATTTTATGGGGTTGTAGAATCAAAATAATACAAAACAACATAAGAGAAGACATTACCTTCAAATCGGGTAACTCTTTTTGATTTGAGCCTAAAGGCTTCCTTGGAAATACTTCTGCCCAAAGTGAGGATTCTAGGAGTAATATATGTATGTGGATAGACAATATTATAAGAGTTTGGATTATCCAAGGGATTTTGAGATGTGGGTAAGGGGGTAGAGGTGGGGGCCTTTTATAAGAGGGAGGAGGGTAACTTTTGGAAAGTCTTAGAATATTACTTTATTATAAAATGAGTTTCAAATTTTAAAGGTCCCCCAATGATATATTTCAAGGATATGGTGATAAGGGTTATAAATCCACCCATACAATAGGTTTTAGACAAGTTTAAGTCTTATATTTTACCTTATCTTTTCAATTTGTTTAAATCATTCATTAATTAGGTAATAACTGCATCATCATGGTGTCATAAATATATTTATTTATTTAATGTCTAAAAATTATAAAAAAAATTACCATGATGTAGGAAATCATTTTATATTTTAAATGACTATTTATAGTCTAAGATATCATTTATGTAAACTAAATTAATATTTTTTTACTTAGGATATACAAACCTTTGTTATATTTTCTTTCTTTAAAAAAATAATATGATAAAAGGTCATTATCTCACTAATGTGATTCCATGGGGTCCAAAAGTTGGCACAAGGCATCCCATGGTTGTACATGACTAAAAAATAGAATTAAGACACATGGATGGGTAATTTTATATTATTATGATATTATTTTATTACCCTTAACTACCTGATTACTAATTAATCATGATAATTAACAGATAATTGTCGTTGTTACTATTCATAATGTCCAAAAACAAAAGAGTCTTAATTAAAAAAAATTACCTTCTGATTAAAAATATGGAATCCATTTTATCAAATTCCAAACATAGAAATTGCTTTAATTAATTTAAAATAATTCACGTTTTCAAAACCAAAGACGGGTTTTTAAGAAGTAAAATCTATCAAAAAATTAATTTGTTTTCAAATCCAATTTAAAAGTGAAATTACATCCAATGACCAAAATTGTATTAAATGATAAAAACATAATTAAATTAAACCTTAAAACCACAATCTAACTATATAAATAAATTGGATGAAAAGGCAGTTTTGAATTAAAATGCTGTATTTTTCACTATTCATTAAAAATGATCATTTGTCAGAAAAATACCAAAAAATCACCCTAAGCCATATTTGATAAATCAATTACATAATTATGTGTGAAAAATATAAATACACCCAATATAATTGGATATTAAGTGTAAAAAAATCATATGTCATCCACACATATTCATAGTACGACATAATCAAGAAGTAGAGGTTTAACCCAAAGAATTGAAATTGGGTTAAGAAGTTTTGTTGCAAAATTTTGACAGCCTAACGGCGTCAATTTAAAATTCTTAAAATGAGTTTATGAGATATTAAATGGTATATCATCACTTTTACATAAAATTTACATCAATTAGGATATAGAAGAACATATCCCAACATAATAAGATGTAAATTAAAAGACATAACAAAAGTATTCTTCTAAAAAGAGGAGGGTGAAAGGTTCCCTTACCGATTTGGGTAACTTTCAAAACATACACCCAGTGAAACAAGGATCATAAAATGAAGATGAATATACCCATAAATTAAAGTATATTACACAAAGAATACAATCATGGGTAGTACATACACCACACAAAAGGAAATAGTGGCAAATGTAACATGAATCTCACGGGAATAAAAAGTGAGATGAAAACCCCTTACCTCATTGTAATCAAGCAAGTCGTATGACCAAAAGATAATAAACACAAAATTAATAACATAATAACATGAATATAAATAGATTAATGATAATATATTTTAAATGTCAGTATAAAATACACCACATGAAATAAATAAGTGGTGAACAATGGAAATCTCACAGAATTAAAAGTGAGATAAGAAATCCCTTACGAAAATTTGGCAGCCTAACGGCGCCACTTAAAACTTCCAAAAATGGATTTATGAGATCAAATAGGGTATCTCATAATATGAACATAAAAGGTACTATAAGATGAATATAAAAGAACATCTCCCAACAAAAGAAATAGGAGCTTAAAAGGAATGACATAAAAGAGAGTACTTAAAAAGAAAGAGAGAGGTAGGATCCCTTACCTCAAGTCCGGTTTTTCTTGTTCGTTTCTTTGTATTCCTGAATAATAAACTTTGGTCAATTTATAATTGATTAAGGACCTCATTTAAATTTTATTATTCAATTCATATCACATATTATAATGTTATAATAATTAGATAATTTTGTGAGCTCATATCATACGTTTTTGTTGATGTTCAGTACATGAGTCAAAAAAATGAACTTGTTTGAAAAGAATTGTCCATGTAGTTATAATTAAATCATCTCCAGAATAGTATTAATGATTTAAATATCATATATATACAGTCTATATTCATTTTATACTATTCCATAACATTTTAAGATAAAAAACAAAATGCACGGTTCATAGAGACGGTAGGTTGTATGTGTGCATGAACGCTACTTTCATTTCTTTGTCATATTAATGGAATTAAAACTAAATTAGGGATATATATAATATAATTACAGAATTATATTCATCATTTAGATTTAATATATATCATATATATCCATTATATATATGTACTTATAATAGTACATAACATTTGGAGATAAGAAATGAAATGCACCATTCATGGAGACGGTAATCCGTACATACCCATGAACGCTGCTTTCATTTATATTTCATACTTTAATGGAATTAAAACATAATGATACATAGGTATATTATAATTGCAGTATAATATAATATATAAAATCATTAACTCCATCCTTTATAAATACCACATATGGTATTATCGATTCAAATCACTTTGAGGGGGCGGTAGTCCGCACTTCCTAAAATGAAATTATATCATTTACCCATTATGGAAACCATAAAGGTATGCCATAAATTAAAAATAAATAATCATAAGGAAAACATAAACATAATATATATATCATATATAAATACAGTGAAATCTTAATGGCCACCATCAGAGGTGTTAAAAGAATATTGAACAATCATCGTTTCGGGAGGCAGTAATTCACCACCCACAGAAACTATATGTTCTTTAACCATTAGATGGAGGTGTGGATAAGTGTAGCTCGAATCCTTATCATAAAAATATCCTAGTATATTTACTATACTTTTTTTGTTACAAAAGAAATGAATAAAAAGAGTTTAAGGGGTTTAGAAGCAAAATAAAACAAAAGAACATAAGAGAAGACATTTCCTTCAAATCAGGTAACTCTTTTTGATTTTAGCCCAAAGACTTTTTTGGAAATACTTCTGCCCAAAGTGATGATTCTAGGAGTAATAGAGGGATGTGTAGAAAAAATATGAGTAGATTATGGATGAGCCAAGGTCTTGAGATATGTGGGTAAGGGGGTAGAGGAGGGGGCCTTTTATAAGAGGGAGGATGGTCACTTTTTGAAAGTCTTGGAATGTTACTTTATTATAAAATGAGTTTCGGATTTTGAAGGTCCCACAATGAAATATTTCAAGGATAAGGTGATAAGGGTTCGAAATCCACCCATTCAATAGGTTTTAGACAAGTGTATGTCTTATATTTTACCTTATCTTTTCATTTTATTTAAATCGTTCATTGATGAGGTAATCACTGCAACATCATGCTGTCATAAATAAATTTATTTATTTAATGTATAAAAATTATAAAAAAATTACCATGATGTAGGAAATCTTTTTATCTTTAAAATTAATATTTATAGTCTAATATATAATTTATTTAAACAAAATTAAAAAAATTTACTTAGGATATACAAACCTTTGTTATATTTCATTTCTTTAAAAAAATAATATGATAAAAGGTCAATATTGCACTAAAGTGATTCCATGGGGTCCAAATGTTGGTACAAGGAATCCCATTGTCGTCCATGACTCAAAAAATAGAATTAAGTCACAAGTATGGGTAATTTTTTATTATTATGATATTATTTTATTACCCTTAACTACCTGATTACTAATTAATCACGATAATTAATTGATAATTGTCGTCATTACTATTCATAATGTCCAAAAACAAAAGAGTCTTAATTAAATAATTTGGAACTTATGATTAAAAGTATGGAATCCATTTTATGAAATTCCAAAAAAGTAAATTGTAGTAATTAATTTAAAATAATTCTCATTGTCAAAACCAAAGACGGGTTTTTAAGAAGTAAAATCTATCAAAATATTGATTTGTTTTTAAATTCAATTTAAAAGTGAAATTACATCCAATGACCAAAATTTTATTAAATGATAAAAAAAATAATTAAATTACACCTTCAAATCAATTAAAATGACAATCTAACTATATAAATAAATTGGATGAAAAGGCAGTTTTGAATTAAAATGCAGTATTTTTCACTGTTTATTAAAAATGAACATTTGTCAAAAAAAATACCAAAAATTCACCCTAAGCTATATTTTATATTAAAAATTAAAAAATTATATCAATTTTACCAAATTCAAATCATATATGTTTCATTAATTAATTTTATAATCAATTCCCGCTTTCAAAACAAATAGCATGTTTTTAAGAAACAATATCTATTAAAAGATTGACACTTGTTTATATCCAATTTCAAAGTGAAATTAATTCCAATGACCACCATTGGATAAAATGGTAAGAATATATTTTAATTACACTTTGAACCTAATTAAATATATAATCTAACAATATAAATAAATTATATTAAAAGGAGGTTTTGAATTAAAATACAACATTTTACACTATTCATTAAAAAATGAACTTTATCGGAAAAATACCAAAAATTTACACAAATTAAATTCTGATGTCTCAATTCTAAAGAAGGGTTTTATTTTGATAAATATAACATATAAAATTGACAAAAAGTAGATTTAAAAAGGGTTCTCCATCAAAACGTGGTTAATCGACCTTTAGAGAATATTAAAATAAAAAATTGGATTCATTCTCATTTTAAGCCTATATCATTTATTGTGTAATTGTTAAAATATTTAGAAAACATATATATTAATTTTGTAGTTAGTTCTGTTCATTTCTTCCATTACCATGGCTAGGCATTAACTACCAATTAATATAATTTTATTATAATATTAGTGTGCAACGTGAGATTTCAAAGAAACTCGTTGTTGCGTATTGGGTATGTCATTAAACATAGCATTACCTTTAAATTAATATTAACATTTTATACACAAATATTAATAAATATGAAAATTAAATATTCTTTATTTACCTGGGATGTTACAAAGGTATTACGACATTACAACTTTTGAATTATATTTTAAAAATAGTTTAAATTAACTAAACAACTTATAAATATATTTAATCTCTAAAAATATATAATTATAAAAAAGGAAAACTTTTATGTCACTTTTAAAGATTAATTATATTATATAAGTGGTAAGAGTATAATTGAAAAGAATACATGGGTATTGATTTTATAACCATTCTCTTTTAGTTAACTCATTTAGATTGAGTCTAAAGCCTCTATAAGAGGTTGTTTTGGCCATAATAGGGAGATAAGAACATGTCTAGGAGATTATAGAGAGTTATTTCGGTAGATATTATTCAAATCAGGATGTTTTTTTAGTTGGTAGAGATTGTTGAATGACGTGTGTTTTTAGAGACAATGGGGAGGGGTATCTTTGAATAAGGTATTGAATATTTTACAATTTAAGACCAAGACTAAGAATAGTGCTTTTTAATATAACTCTTATTAGTTATTGATAAAAATATTTTAGTTTCGTGGACATTTTTACACACCTAAAATTGAATGGAATCTATAAAATATTTTATTCAAAGTACAGAATTGGAGATATTTTTTTATACAAATAAAATATTACATCAATTATTAAAATATATTTATAAGATTGTAAATTATAATTAATATTTAAAATTCATTATATTATTCATTAAATACATTTTATGTATTTTAAAAAAATAGTCATATTTACATTATAATGATGTTATAAAACTTAGGGTATATGTAAAACTATATTTTTTATTATTCACCTAAAATTAAACTTGTTCTAGAAAAAAATCATTCTAATAAGATTTCAATATAGAGCTTATAAAAATGTAATAAATTTTATCAAAATAAGTTTTTTAATTTTGTATTCTTTTAAATTTATATTTTAATAAAAAAAATTAATATGTCACTTAATAAGTTGAAACATACGTTATTAAGTTGTATAATTATTTATAATTTATGCTAAATAAGTTTGGAAATCCTTTTATTTGATTCTAATATTTTTCTTTTTCTTTTTCTTTTACAATGTATTATATATTTTATTAGTCATTTTAATAACCAAGATTATAATGATATTATTTTATTAACTAATTACTATCTAAATGGTTATATAATTATTCCAACTATCAAATATTAATTACATTTCATACAATTATCATTTTTTTAGTTCATTACTCATTCACTAAATATTTATCAATGACCATTACATATTATTTACAAAATTTCAATCCTGAATTATAAATGTTAGCTTTTACAATTTTGTACATGGTTATAATATTTTTGGTAGACCATGAAGCTATGGGTTTTTAGATTATATTTAGTCTACATGTTTATTTTTTGTTATCTCATTAGACTAAAATTAATTTAATATAGTGTACATATCTATTGTATTTAATTTTATATGTTGATGAAATAAAATATATTTTATTTTTATAATTTAGGGTATTTGGTTTTTACTATATTTTGAACATAAATTTGACAAAAATATATTATAGAAGTTATTATTTCATGTTTTAGATGTTTGGATCATTACATTCATACCCCTTTAGACAGTCCATCATGAAATTTCAACTGAAACACTAAGAAAAAAATACATTAAGTTACTTTCTTTTTATTGTATTCTTAAGTTCTCATGTTTCCACTTCATTTATATGACTTCACAATAGTAATTTAACAACATGGTAGGTTTTTTCGTTGAAATTTGTCTCTAAGGTAAAATATTTCTACTAGATCTTCCCTATAAAAGAAATAATTCTCTAATTTTACCACTTTTGGATTCAGTAAATTTTAGGGATTTGGTATATACATCATAAAGATAGATAAAAAATATAATATATTCTTTGAACATGTTTGGTAGAAATGAAAGTTGATGGGATATGACTGAAACACAATTAAGAATATCAATGGGGCTAATGTACCTAATAAATATATTTCATTTCTTATAAAATGTCACTTCACTATTCCAAATAGATAAATTGTGGAATAATTTTTCCCAATTCTAAAATTTTTGGTTAGGTAATTGATTCTTTGAAAAGGTCCTCTATCTACTTTATTCTTCTTTGGTGTGTTGTTGAATTTATTGAACCTTTTATGTCATCTATTTTCACGATATTCTATTAGTATATTGCTTTCTCAATCTTCATCCTAGCATGTTGAAGTTATGTATTTCATCCAATATATTGATTGATAATGATCCATTTTAATTATTTAGTCAAATATTATTTTTATAAAAAATAGACAAGGGTAACAAGTTGATCTAACCAACCTTTTAAATTCATATAGAATGGTATAAGAATACCTCCATAGTTTGAATGGACCTTTTAGATTATCCATCTTTCTAAGGATGATAAATTATATTAAAGATCACATTGGCTTTCAATTAATTATAAAGGATCCTCCAAAACAATAATGTGAACTTGGTTCCATGATCATATATAATTAATAGTTTTTTTTCAAGAAAAATCCCTACTTCTTTGATATATATATATACACACCTTTCATAGTTGAACTTGTTAGAAGTCTTCATTAATAGTGATGAAGTGAATAGTTTTTTTAAGATGATCCACCATAAAAAAATATGGAATTATTTTCATTTAAAGACATTAGAAGACCTATGACAAAGATAATTTTGATGTTATCCTATTTCTATATAAGTATGGATAGTGGTTGCAACATCCCCAAAGAAATTTTGTTTTTCTTCCTTAGTATATTAGAATAATAAGAACATTATTGTATATTCAATAATCATTTTATTTATAATATCCAAACTAATGTGTGATCAAAGATCTTAATATATATTTTGGATTTATGTGTTGATATATAATGTTGATCTATAAGATCAATCTAGTAGATCCTTCTATTCTCAATATTAGATGGTATATATAATTTTTTTTATAATCTTAAAATTCTATCATTATTAGTGTTGAATCATGATGTTTTCTCATTCATTATTTCTTTAATTATTTTTCAATATCTCCTCATTATTCCCTTAATTAACCTAATTTTTTGTTTTTTGTAAAGATACAACATGATTTTTTAACAAAAGGTTGATTTTTGGGGGTTTAATATCTTGTACAATAATTCTCATTTGGTTCACCATTTTTATTCTTAATGGAAACTCCCAACGGTTCCCACATCCATGACTGAGTATAGACTTTTTTTCCAAAGGCAGATGGTCAACTGGGGTTTCATACACAACATCACATAGTAACTCACATTGTTCGAGATGATGGGAGATCATACTCATTACACCCTTTGGGTTACCTAATTTAGGAATCTCTTATATATTTAAGATATGTTCATGAATCTATCCTTAATCCCAATATGAAACTATTTACCCTTACAAAATGCCAAATTTTTTAATCCTTACATCTGTAAAAGGGGGTCTATTCACGATCCCATCTATATATATTCATGATTATTCATCCATTTCATACTAATGGGTATATACTTCTATTTTTAATTTATATATCTAGTCACTCTAGATCTTAGTACTATCCTAGGAGGAAATTAATATTTTGATGATGGGATTGAACCATTATAATGAATCGTATGTAGCCTCCTTATAATTGGAATCAAATTCCACATAGTTTATTGAAACTTTTCATCTTAACATTATACATAAAATAAATATATCATGGAATTTTAGCATTAGTTATTAAGATCAAGCATTTGGTAGGTTTTTTACATATCCTGGTTAAGAAATGAATCAAATTCATAGTAGTTAAATCAAACCCTAGGACATACCCTATGGTGAATTCCCTTGTATGAGGGTAGTCATATCATTCCATTGAATAGGGATTAAACTCTAAGTATTACTTGGGTGTGTTAGATTCGTGATTTAGATTATATGATCATTGAAAATCTCCAATACCACATGATTCATGCTCAGTGTGAGAAACAAGGGATAAAAAATAATCAATCTCAGCATATATGAATACAAGACTTATGAAATGTGGTGGACTTATGGGATGTTTGATATGGAGAAATAACCTCAGTAATACATCCTATGTATCATGATTATAAAAGGAATCAGAGTCATCATAGTTCAGTTGACTTCTCAATCCATTAATGGAGGAGGAAGAATTGTGCACCCATATGAGAGTTTGGGTCCCATGGCTCTAAATGATAGAAACTTGGAGGGGATGACAGAAACATGAATACCCATTAGATCTCGGGCCTTAGTAAGGCATCCTATATATCTCATTTATTAAAGGAATCAAAGTTCTCATATTTTGGTTCACTTTTCAATATATTGATGGATGGGGAAGAATGATAAGGTTGTGGTAGAGATTGGGTCATGATGGTTAGGATGTAAGATACATGGAGGATCATTCACCAAGATAGATGCACATTGGAGATCAGGCCATAAGAATTCATCCTACATATTTTGTTTATATCAGGAATTAAAGTTCTCATAGTTCAATTGAGGGTATGTCTGAATATATTCACTAGAAAAGGATATCATGTCCCATGATGTCTACCTGAAAAGTCCTCATTGTCTACATGACATCTCTCTAGTGTATGCATGATATTTCTAGGATACCTATATGACATGTTTGAGTATGTCTGGACAAGTACTGGAAACCTATCATACATGACCAAATACAATATCATGATCCAATTTACTTATCTAAAGTACATCACATAATATGAATAGTATGTATGGAGGACTTCACATGATAATGAATAAAATGTCTAGAGGGTGTCACATTATCAATTATGAAATGTTTGGATTGTTTCACATGATCAAGGACAGCATTTCTGAAGGGTTTTACATGATTAGGATTGAATTTTCTACAAGGTATCATATGGCCTGGGATGACATGTCTGGAGGGTGTCGCATGACCTATATTAATGGTTCTGATGAAATCACATGATCTAGATAAATTATCTGAAGGACATCGCATGATCAAGATGACTTATATGGGGAACATCATGAAACCTAGCTGACATTAAATTTCTCCAATATATATCTTGGGTGACATGTCTAAAGTTCATCATAATATTTCAATAAAAATCTTTGAGGACTTTGGAAGAATTGGGTTTCATCCCTGGATGGAATCGTATTACTTTCTTGTCATATCCAAGGGAAATTTCATGATCCAAATGGATTTTCAAGAGAGGGTTTCATGACATGGGTGAAACGTTTTGGTGTTGTTGCATTATCTAGGTGGTTCATACGAAGAACACGAAGATAATCATATACATATTCACATAAGTCCCCAATATTTTTTAGTATTTGTTGCAACCATTATTGTTTATGTGCCTCAAGTTTTGTCCAGTGTTAGCTTATTTTTGGTTTTGCGTGACCCAATAGACATACGGGACCACCTTTTCATAATTTGGTTGATATGTCAAAACTCCTTCACATGATCTATAAATTGATCACGTGAGGCACCTATTCATATAGTTTTATTCCTTAGGTCATTCCATATATTTTACCAGATGGAAGACCTTTGCGATCATGTGACTGGACACTCTAATAATTATGTTCCTTTTCTCCCTTGTAGCATTCACTTGTGGTCTATTTTTTTGTATGGAGAGGAAGGGATTTATAGACCTCTATGTCCATTTTATACACTACCTTACATGGATTGTGTCTCTCAAATATGAAATATATTATGTAGAATGAATTTGGTATCATGCACATCACATGATCATGTATTTGGTTATCCATGGAATCACATTATGATAGTGACCATGGGAATGTTATGGAATTTCCATGTTTATTAGACCTTGGCTGATCAAAAGGATTTCACCAAACCATGTTCACATGAAAAATAGGTTTCTCAATGTTAGGCAAACATTTCTAGAAGTCTTCATGAGATCAGGATGCCCATAGAAAGGCTTTCACATGATCAAAGATGACTTGTATGGGGTCATTCATGATATTTTTATGGATTATCAAGGGGACTCCAGGGGATTAAGATGATGTGTCTATGGGCCCTTAAAATATCATGTTGTCTTGTCGAGGGTTCCTTGAGTGATCAAATTTGATCTCCCAAGGTGCATAACCCCTTTTATGTGAAGGAAATTGTATATCCCTTTCTGAAGAAGCATCATCCTTTTCTCCCATTTATTTCCTTCATTATTTTACAAGGGTATGGGATCTTACGATGTTGTTTGAAATTTATTGAGGGTAATAACTATCCTTTTATTTGATGTTTCTTGTGATCAAAAATAAATATCATGATGGCATGAAATAATTTTCATAGACACAATTTATCTTTTTTGTGAAGTTTTAGGGGAATCCTACAGTTGAATTGATCCATCAAATGTCTTTTTCATGATAATGGTGACACACAAAAATATTTTTGAAATGAAAGGTATACATTACACTAGGGTCTTCATGAGTTCCTTATATTTCATGAGAACATATCATAAAGATCAACATAAATCTCCCTCAAATAAAACATCCTCCTTTATATGAATTTATTTTATAATGGGGATTTTGATGGTTATCACAGATCTATTAGATGAAAACCCACATGATTCAGAGGAACTCACCTTGTAGCCTTTGCATGATCACCAATGCTCATTAGAAAGCCTTAATAATAATAGGGAGGCTTTTCAAATGGGATCAGTGCAATCAAGATAAGATCATGAACTATTCATGACCCATTCACATGACCTTCTAATATTCATAAGATTATGTGTCCTTATAAAGTTTACATGATCTATGTGAGTCATCTACCTTATCTTCATTTTTTTGATAAATAATACCCATGTATTATGTATTTATTCCATTCTATATTTTTGGATTCTCATTTTGTGGGAAACAAAAAATCCCCCACCCCCCATCATGAGTGACATCCCCATTGATAAGGTATCAGATCTGAGTAAAGTAAATGCCTACATGAGTCATTGAGGTTGTTGTCGATCAGTGTATTGGGCGTCTTTTAGTCTCCCAGATGACCTTTGGAATTCTATATATCACCCATAAATAGGGGTGAAGGAGAATCTAATTCCACCAAAAAAATTAATATATCCAATTCTCATTAGATCCTCCTCATCACGTGGTCCCTTAACAATAACTTTTAAAAATATCTCATTCTGAAGACCTCTCCATGAGAACTGGTCACAAGATCTATTTTTCAAGACTACATCATGATAATTGATTTTTGATATCATGTTATGTGGTTATGCTACTCAACAACTTTTACTCATTTCTTGTTCGAATCAATCCTAAATTAAATCTTGGTAATTTATTAAACACTTAGGTCCTTGGATACATGTCTATCTTGTAAGACTCATATGATTTTTAGGTTCGGTCATGTGATCTCTTAACCATAATGCAGTTCATGAGACCATATTAAGTTCTCATGATCATTAGTCTTATAACTGGTTGTGTGGTGGATAGATTCTTTATGGGTCATGTGATACATGATATCTCCATGGGTCATGTGGTTTGTGAGATTGGTATTTGGTCATGTAGTCATGAATAACCTAATGGTTTATGTGATTCACATGATGTTTCAGGAATCATTCATCTCTTTTGATATGATTTTTAGCATATCTGATATATACTTATTACTTTTATGCAGATGAATTCTAGTTCTCGTACATCTTCCATTGTATCCATACAGAAGGTCATGATTTTTGGGAATTATAATTCTAACCCTCATTATCTTGTGCACTGTGAAAATGGGGTTCTAAAGAGGATTATTTTATATAAACATTAGAACTATACTTTATCACACCAACTTCCCCAGTGTGGATTTGGGCTACTAGATGATGCTTCCATTCCCTTTCCTAGAAACAATATTTCATATTTCTATTTATCATCTTCTATATATTACATTAAAATGTAAATTTATAGAGGTATTCAATTGGTCATGGTATATTCATGGGGGTTTTAGTACATGTTGGAGAACTCCCATCAGGGTTTATATGGTTATGATTATATCCACCACCAAATTTCTCAAAGTTATTTTAGAATATTTGTCTTATTCTTAAATTTTCTAATAAGTGGACGGACCTCCAAATGGGACTCATGGATTTGTGAAAAAATTTCTTATTAATAGGAATTATTGGTTTAGGTTAGATAGAGGTGCTCATAATTTCTGAATAATCTACATGATATTCACATTTATAAGGTCATATGGATTTCCAATTTCATTGTCTATCATCATTCAGATTTACATAAAAAATTGATTATACATTGGTGCCTAGAACTGATTCATTACATATATGTCATGGAAGATAAGGAATCATCCTTTGGGATATATACTAACTTAGCAAGATTTCCCCCCTCTAAGAGATATAATACGAGTTGCTCCCGATCACAGATTTATGGAATGACCCTACACAAACTCCAATATTGGAAAGGTTCATTATTAAAATTATAAAATAGAAACTATGGAAAGGAATAAATATATGATCACTAATATCCTTAGAGGACTATATCAACATATTATCCTACCATAGATTAGTTTGAATGAACTCTATACACCCACACTGGTTCCCTTTCTAAGAGGTTTGTGATATTGTCAGCTCATATTGGGAAATCCTAGAAGCTAGATAATATATCACTTAAGGATAACAGGTGATATAGAAGATATCCCTGATCCTTTTTCTATTAGTTTTCATGGCCATGTTCTTGAACGAGTTGCATTTTATGGCTGGGAACTCACACTCGAGAATCTAAGTTGGCATGATGGTGATGATATCTTGATTAGAAGTGTTGTGGACTATAAATATAGTCATACTGGCTCTATTATGCCTCTACCAAATCCTGGACCATATCTAATTAGGAAAAATCTTTTATAGGATTTTCAGCCCTTCCTAATTATTATTTAGCTAGATATGGGATCATTTGTACTGCTAAAAACACCAAAACAATTTTGGATCCCTGGTTAAAAATTCCAACCGAGGATACTAAACATTTTATGGGTTCAATAAATTTTGTTAGGCCCTGATGGGGTTACTAACATGTTGAACCAGTATGTTCTTTTCTAATTTATGCCTTATCCTTCACTGAAGAGGACAATTTGATAATGGTGGTGATTCTTTTGATGAATATTCATACAAAAGTTTTCTTCATGATGGGGTTCTCGCAGCAAGTGTGGATGAGTTGATTATTCTAAATCCATATACCCCTTACTGGTTTGCCTTCCAATTCAATTTCATTCAAAGGGTTTCTCCCCTCCCCTCGGCTGGCGTCCAGGGAGAATGAAAACTTGATACTATCTTTCAATTTTGGATTATATTGACATATGGGGACACAAATGCTGATATTATACTTCCACATTTGGCACCCCATTATTTATATCATAAAATTATGCTTAGTCTCGGGTTGAATCCAACTTGGTTGGTGTACTGGATAGGCTGGTTTATTATGTGGACAACCCATTTGCTTCACTAAACCCCTATCTGTAGCAATAATGGAGTTGATTCAAGACTTAGGTGAGGCTTCGAGGAAGCTTCCTAATTCTAGATATACACATCCCATTAGTGAGGAAAAATTTCTTAAGGAATTTTTCCCTTCAATACAAGTGACTGATCATGAATTATTTATGATATGAGAACATGGGACTTCCTCTCTTGCTTCTTCATCATCTTAGCCAATCATTCCCCCTTCTAATGTACCTACCCCAAATGTTATAGAGGAACAAAAATAACACATAATAATATTGTATAAAATTCACACATTTATCCCTGAGACTCTCCTAGATATATTTCAAGTCCAAGAGGAATTTATTCACCTGCTCTTTCTTGACTGGGGGGTGGTTGGCTACAATGGTTAGTCATTTTATGACATCATGCAACAAGTTTTCCTAACTTGAAAAATTTTGTATAGTAGAGAAAGTGGATTCTAGGATTTCAATGACGGGAATACCATAGAATAACTAATATGGGAATCCTTAGAACCACTCTAATAGAGTCATGAGATAATATCTTATTTCCACAACCAAATCTATGTCTTGACTACATAGATAGTGAGATATGAGGAGATCATAGCTCCTAAAATCTTCATATGTATTCATCATTAAACTCATTAAGGGATAAATATATATATTTTAGGAGGATTTATTTTCTTATCAAGAATCTTAATTATTAGGAAACAGTGGAAGAAGCATGGTCGGTGGCTCTTTGGTGCTCAATCGATGCTTCTTAATAGACTATCGCAGACTTAGAAAATTATGATGATCAACTATTATTACAGTATGATCATGATTTTTTTTGTTTTTTATGGAATCTATGGAGAGGTTATATATTAGGAATATTCCTCTTTTCAGAACCTTATTGGTGAATTTATCTTCTGGTGTTTTTATATCATTTTCTAGTTTTCCTTCATTCATGATGTGTGTGACGTTTCATTGATTTGAGGTTCTATAGATTTTCAATCATACCCACCCTTTTCATAATATAATTTAAAGAAAAATTTATGTATTTTAATGTTTTAACTAGAACTTATTATTCTTCATAAATGATCATAATACCCACCAACATGATATTTCACATTGATGTACCTACTCGAGTTGTCTTGAGATAAAATCATTTAAAATAATAATTTGGGTAAAATATATGTTTTAGAGGGAGAGCACTCTATATTTTTCTGATGTTAGTGGACTAGAGAAAATATATTGATTTTTTATAGATAAAATAATTATCCTTATAATATTTATATCTTTTTATTTATATTTCCCTAATTTTTTCCTAATATTCAAATAGGTGAAGGCCTGGGGGGTATAGACTCAACATTTTATCAGGCCTCTCTATTATGGGTTTTTAAACTAAAAATTTTTGTACCTTTTCCATTTATGTATTCTCAATATTTCCCATAGAATGAAAAAATCATTTCCAACAAGTAGATACTTTACTTTTTCAAAATATTCCCTTATCGGGTATTCAACAAGGAGGTCATTGTGTATTTTTTAGCTAGTTTTTTAGGTCTCTCAAAGTAGACAATTATTTGATGTAGTTTAATTTTTTTCTAACTCACACCTTCTATTATTTGTATTTTAGAGTATTCTAGTTAGTACTTTATATTATCGGCAATATAATTTTTTCAAAATAATATTCTTTATGAATTTTAGTGTCATACATTTAGAACATATGTCATGCAGCTTAATATCATGTGGTAAAGACATATGTCGTGTAGTTTAGTTCCATGTGGTAAGGGAATAAATATGATATTAGGAAATCAGACACTATGAAGTTTAAAGTATTTATATTAGGATATTAAATACTATTTAGTTTAAATTATTTCTTCCAGGACTTCATTGATGAATATGGAAAGGGAAAAACATGCTTGGGATGACCCAAAACACCTTGAGGTGTTGAGTTCCACCACGGTGTTTCTAGGGCTCATAAATATTTTAGTTACCTTTCTACAAGGAGTAGATGCCTTTGATTAGTTGGTTAAATCACTTATGCATCGCTAGCACGGTCAAACAAAGGTTTTCCCAATCTTTTCTAAGGGTCATGAAAGATTTTTCTGATGGTATTGGTGAATAAAAAAATATTAAAGAAGACGACTCCAATTGGAAAGTTGATGTATTGGTTGAGTGCATCATGACCCAAAATATTGAATTGAGGAATCTAGAATGGGGTAAATATATTGGGGATGACCCATAACACCCTGATTTGTCAATGTTTTCCATTGTTTTACCATATCGAACAAGGATCATATTTCCATTCCTATGATTAAGAGATGGATCTAGTTGGTAGGTCAAATACCTTATAAATATATATAATGGTGAAAAATAGGTTTCCCCAATCTTTTTTTAGGTCTATAAAAGATATTAAAATATTTAAACATTTGGATGATGAATTGGGAAGTAAAGAAAAATCTATCCAGTAATAGTTATGGAACCCTAGGGAAGTTTAGCTCTTAGTTGGGAAGCTCGAGCCCTACTCCCTATGGTTTCAAGTCACTAGGTGTGGTCTATCAAAATAAGTTTGAATAGAGAGTCTCATTACTGATTTTATAAAGGATAAAAAACCTTGTGACACAATGATGAGGGTGTTTAATATTCTTTAATAGTATAGTTATGGGGATTGTGAGTCATAGTCCAATGTTCTCATATCATGAGGATAATAATGGGAAAATTATTTTGAGGATGACCTAAAGCACCCTATGGTGCTATATTGTACCTCGGGGGTGTTAGGGTTCATAAGGATTAGAAAGCCCTTTTTAAGGTAATAACACATTTGGTTTATGGTAAGTATCTCATATGCATGATCCATAAGAATACATGAATAGTCAAAAAAAAGTTCTCTTGAAGTCTGGTATCCTCTTATAAGGTCCATAGAAGGTTTGTGGCTACCTAGGGTGATAAAATAATAAAGTTTGATTTATTGAAAACATAATATTCAAGAATATTTTGAGCACCCTAAAAGTTTTTTTGCCTCATAGTGAACATGTTATCACAACGAGGAGATGTAGAAAATCAGTACTCTAACATTTTTCTAGACTGGGGGTCTAGAAAGAATGTATTTCCTTTTACTAGGGCCACAAAGTGGGCCCTGTGAGATTTATGCCTTGTTCATTTACTCTCTAATTGATTCCTAAACTCTATATATGAAGAGTTTAGTGAGCAAAGACTTGAATTTTACTCTAGACACCCTTTTCGGTTGTTTTTTCTGACAAGTTATGTGTCTCTTTCAGTAGTAGTTTAAGGTATTGAGATTTGGAACATCAATGGAAAAGGTTTTAATTTTTTACATCTTGGACCAAAGTCAATTTATTTTAAGGTTGTCATGTACATGTACCAATAATGAGGGTAATGTTGAATAACATTTTAATTAGGATATCAATGGTCAAGAGTAATCAAAAATCCTTCATATTGGGAGATAAAAATATTGTGAATCCTATAATGAGGTCCTCAAACATAGAGTAATGATTTGGGACAATCATATCCAGGGTGGCCTAGAACATCCTAAGGTGTTGAGTTCTTTCGTGGTGATTTCAGGGATCACAAGGATCAAAAATCACTTTTTCAAGGAAATGACACATTTGGTTGATGGTTGGGAGCTCATATGCAAGATCCATAGGCATACATACATAGTTAAAAAAAATATGTATTGATGATGGGTATCCTTTTCCAAGTTCCATGTTAGGGTTAAAGGAACATAAGTCACTCAAGACATGAAGTGTGATTTACGGGTTGAGGGTCTTAAAATATAACATAAGTACCCCATGCCCAATTTTATTAGGGTCAGGATCTTGTGGTCCTTTGACAAGGAATGATGATGGATGATGGCTTGCACATTTTAACCTCATATATTGTGGACATATTTTTCATGTAGTTTTAATGTAATGCAACCATGACATTTTCCTTTCCATGCAGTTTCACATCATACGATAAAGACATGGGAATCGACATGAAATTTTTTAAAGTGTTTGTTGGAGACACTCTGCACTATTTATAATAATTTAGATGTTGGGAGTATCCTTTATCCATGAATAGACTTATTGGTGGGTAGTCATATGTTGGATCCCTTATTTCATATATTTTTCATGCATGTAAGCAAGTTGTATGTAGATCTGACTCATGTGTTGGTAGAATGGGGTTATATGACTTAGCCTCATTTAAAAGTAGGTATATATCGCTTTTATGATATGTTCAATGTGAATACCATTTTTCATGAAGTTTAATGATATTAGGATATGACATTTTTTCCATAGGCCCATCCCATATGTAGTTAGGGGTGCATTTAATATCATTTTATATGTTACAGTTGAACTTAGGATTAGGTATATGGACATTTCTACATATCCTATGTTTATAGAAATCAATCCACTTATATTTCCTGCATGAAGGGTCTATGTGTACTTATTACTTTTACATTGGGACAGGGGGAATTTTTTATCATGGATGGACCTAAGAATCAGATATTTGGGCATAATTATATATCCTATAGTAATAGGAATCAATATAAATATAATTATTTAAATAGAAAAACTCCACTCAGGTTTGACCCATATGTTGAGGGGGGAATTGTTCTCATTAATTATTGTATCTAGAACTAGGATTATAGATCCAGTCATCAACTACATATCATATGTTGATAAGAATAAATTCATACTTAGTTCTTGAATGAGAAAAACTTCTTGTAGGACTTTCCCATACACATAGGAGGAATTCTTCCCAATTATTATTGTAGATGGACCTAGTATTGGAAAATAGGGCTTCACTGCATATCTTGTGATGATGGGAATCAAGACACACATAGTTATTTAGGAACCATGTAGTTTAACTTCATGTGTTAAGGATGTGGGTTCCCCAATGTTAAAAGGGAATATTACATCAAAACCCGAGACTATATATATAGGTGTCACTATGTATCATTCAATTTTTGTAATCAAGCCATATGTAGTTCTTGAATGGATGTGTGATGGGATACCAACACCCAAGATAATGGTCCCCTCAGAAAAGGTTCATTTTAATGTGTATTGTTGTGTCATGAAAGATTCATCAACTAAGCATTTTATCAACATGCGGAAATGGAAAATGGTGTGTATTTTAATTTCTTGCATTCATAAACATGTTAACTCGGTTGTGAACTGGTATATCTTGATCAAGTGAGGAAACCCTTACCAAAATTATTAATCTCATGTGATCTATGATTGGCGTCCAAAAAAGGAATTGAAAGAGTTTCTCTCACCATAGAGTTTAAATAAAAGGAAACTACAAGGGAATTTTTTTTTATATGTTGGTTAGGATAAGTATAGGTGTTGAGTCAATAAGTTTTTCCTTATGACTTTTCCATTCTTTCTTATAAGGGGGGTATTGTTGAGTCATTAAGTTTTCCTTATTACTTGACCATTCCTCTTTTTTTGAAAATCACAAATGCCTTATTTCAAGGCAAAACTCATTTTACCCCTTGTTTTAATCTCTTAAGGAAAATTTCCTTACCCAAGGAAATTTACCCTTACCTAAATTTCATTGTTCATATAATAAATTTTCTAAGTGTAATACTCGGATTTAGACCAAAATCTCGGAATCATATAATACTTAGATATGAAACGTTCTGTTTAAAACTCTGAATTCTGGTTACAAACTCTCATGAAGTTCAACTCCAAATTCTGGATACGAACTCTCATGAAGTCCAAATCTGAATTCTGGTTACGAACTCTCATGAATATCAACTCCGAATTCTGGTTACGAACTTGTTGTACCTCTCGTACCCCTCGTGGTTTAATTTTCATGATCACAATCACTCTCTTTTTTATCTAATTTTGTTTTAAGTGTTTTTGGATGATAGGCATGATTTCAGGTTGCCAAGGAATTGGGCCAAGAAAGAAAGAAGCCAAAAGTGGACTGATTTTCAGTCCACCGGCCAACCGGTGGATGACCACCGGCCAGCCGATGGAGCCTGGACAGAAGGCATCCCTCTGTCCAGACCACCGGCCAACTGGTGTCCCACCACCGGCCAGCCGGTGGACCCAGACAGAATAGTGACACCTACTGCCTCAGCACTGGCCAACCGGTGGCCTCCTCACCGGCCAGCCGGTGGTGCCTGAGCTCGAGCCCTCTCCCTTTTTCAAAGCACCGACCAACCGGTGGCCAAGCACCGTTCAGCCGGTGGAGCCAGTCAAACTAGCCGTTGGGCTTTGACCAGGCTTGTCCACTTGACTCCCAACGGCTCCGAAGGCCTCTCCAACGGCTCCGAAGCCCCCCAAAGGCCATTTGAGGGTTCCCCCTCTATAAATAAAGGACTAGGAAGCCCCGGAAACACAAGGAAGCCCACGGGAACATTTTTGATCATTTGGCGAACCTCCGGCGCATTCCTCCAAGGAACCCCCAATTGCTCCAACTCACTTCCACATCCAAGGAGCACCAGCAAAGAAGCTTGGGAGCGCTCTTCATCAACTCAATCAATCCTTTGGCGCCCAAGACTTCTCCTCATTACGGTTTTTCTTGTTTTATTCATTTTGAGCTTTAATTTGGGTCTGTGCCTATAAACCCCTCATTTCTCTCATCCTCTCTTCTTTGGGTTTTCACACCACCTTCAAGGTGTGAAGAGGTTAGTCAAGCCTTCCCTTTAAAAGGCTTGAGTCATAGGTGAGCTAGCCTTCACCTATAAGAAGGCTAGTGGGTTCTTACTCAACCATTGAAAGCAAGTGGGTTCTTGCATAACCATTAAAAGCAAGATGTAATAGGTTCTAGACTAACCTTAAAGTCTAGTGGGTTTCTTGCTAAAACCATTAAAAAGCAAGCGGTAGTAAATCTCTCAACGGTTGAGTTGGGAGCGGAGACGTAGGCTTTGGTTTAATCCGAACTCCGTTATCAAGTTTTGCGTCTTGCCTCTTTTATTTCCGCTGCACTTTGATAATTATTTTATATTGTTAATTATTTTTCAAAGGCAATTTACCCCCCCTCTTGCCATCACTTCTCCGCCCAACAATTCGTATCAGAGCCAAAATTTGAGTAATACCTTCACTGGTTTAAAATTCAAGATCCTTTGTGATGGCCTCAACTTCTTTCACCCCCGAAGGATATTCTTTGTGTCGTGCTCCATTTTTTGATGGAACCGACTATAATTATTGGAAAACCCGCATGACCACTTTTCTTAGAAGTATTGGCTATCCTATTTATAAAATTGTCATGCATGGTTATTCTCTTTCTTATCCCGATGAATCCAAATGGACTCAAGACGATATTAAAAATTTCGAGCTTGATGGCAAAGCCATGAACACTCTTCACTGCGGCCTTGATCGTAATGTATTCAATCGAGTTTCTACATGCACCTCATCACATGAAATCTGGAAACTTTTGGAAGTTACCCATGAGGGGACCAACAAAGTCAAGGATACTCGATTGGATATGTTCCGTCAAGATTTTGAGTCTTTCACCATGCACCCACATGAATCATTAACTGAAATGTTTACTCGTTTTACTGACGTTTGAAATGGAAGAAAATCTCTTGGAGATGATGTTTCTGCAGAAACGATGGTCAAGAAGATCCTTTGGATCCTACCAAGCTCATGGGAACCAAAAGTCACGGCAATCCAAGAAGCAAAAGACATCAAGAACATGCCGGTCGAAGAGCTCATCGGATCCCTCATGACCTACGAGATCACCATGAGGAGGCAAGCTGAAAAGGAAGGCAAACCAATCAAAGTTCCAAAGAACATCGCCTTCAAAGTTCAACAAGAAGAAAGCTCCTCCTCCTCATCATCTTCCTCTTCAAGCGGCGATTTCAAAATGGAGAATCTTGCCCGCAAAATGCACAAATTCATGAAGAAGCACAAAAAGAAGAAATCCCGCAAGGCTCAACCCAACGAAAAATCCGAGCCCGAGGTAACATGTTACGGGTGCGGAAAAAAAGGCCATTACAAGCCCGATTGTCCACTCAACAAGAAAAAGGCCAAGCAAAAGGAAAAGAAGAAGGCTTTCAAGGCCACATGGAGTGATAGCTCCACATCCTCCTCCTCCTCCTCCTCAAGCGACAACGGTAAAAAATGCCTAATGGCATTTCATGAGGTAACCTCTTCCGACTCCTCTTCCTCTTGTTCTTCAAATTATTTCAATCATTTATCTTACGAGGATCTCCAACATACGAGAGATCAATTGGAGGAAGGCTTTCACGAACTTTCTTCCAAATTTATTGCTTTGAAAAAGAAAAATAAAATTCTCATTTCTGAAAAAGAACAACTTCTCAAAAAGAATGAGGAACTTACCCTTAAGATCCCAGATATTCCAAATGTTGATTCTTTGAATTCAACCATTAAAGATCTAAGGGAGTCTCTTGCCAAGTTCACCCAAGGTGAAGAAAATTTAACCAAGCTCCTCGGTTCCCAACGCATATCTATAACCACCGAAGGGCTTGGCTATTCCAACCAAGCTTCCTCTTCCCATGCTCCAACTATTTTTGTAAGGGGGAGCTCTCAAAATAAATTTTGTAACTATTGCAAAAAATCCGGGCACTTAATTTATGAGTGCAATTGAAAAAATGCCCGGTATGGAAGGACCAAAACCATTTCTTTTAATGATGAATTTTATAGGAGAAGACCCGCCACTAGACAAGTGTGGATTGAAAAATCCCTTTTAGCGAGTCTTACCGGACCAAAATTTGTCTCGGTTTTAAAATCCTCTCCCCGGTGATTTGTTGTTTTTATTTTGGGGGAGTTAGGATCGTTTAAGCCTTTTTGCATTTTTTAAACTTTCAATTCAAAACTTTCAATTTAAAAATTCTCAATTCAAAATTTTCAATTCAAAACTTTCAATTCAAATTTCAAAAATTTCAATTGATTTAAAAACTCTATCTTGTTTTTCAACCTTTCCCTCAATCAAGTTTTATGCCCCGTGCTATTTTGATAATCACAAAGGGGGAGAAATTATTGGTTGATTGGGGGAGAAATCTTTTAAAGCATGCCTCTAATTTCATTTCATTTTTACATTGTTTGTTTTGGTGATTGTGATCATCAAAATAGGGGGAGATTGTTGTACCTCTCGTACCCCTCGTGGTTTAATTTTCATGATCACAATCACTCTCTTTTTTATCTAATTTTGTTTTAAGTGTTTTTGGATGATAGGCATGATTTCAGGTTACCAAGGAATTGGGCCAAGAAAGCAAGAAGCCAAAAGTGGACTGATTTTCAGTCCACCGGCCAACCGGTGGATGCCCACCGGCCAGCCGATAGAGCCTGGACAGAAGGCATCCCTCTGTCCAGACCACCGGCCAACCGGTGTCCCACCACCGGCCAGTCGGTGGACCCAGACAGAATAGTGACACCTACTGCCTCAGCACCGGCCAACTGGTGGCCTCCTCACCGGCCAGCCGGTGGTGCCTGAGCCCGAGCCCTCTCCCTTTTTCAAAGCACCGGCCAACCGGTGGCCAAACACCGGTCAGCCGGTGGAGCCAGTCAAACTAGCCGTTGGGCTTTGACCAGGCTTGTCCACTTGACTCCCAACGGCTCCGAAGGCCTCTCCAACGGCTCTGAAGCCCCCCAAAGGCCATTTGAGGGTTCCCCCTCTATAAATAAAGTACTAGGAAGCCCCGGAAACACAAGGAAGCCCATGGGAACATTTTTGATCATTTGGCGAACCTCCGGCGCATTCCTCCAAGGAACCCCCAATTGCTCCAACTCACTTCCACATCCAAGGAGCACCACCAAAGAATCTTGGGAGCGCTCTTCATCAACTCCATCAATCCTTTGGTGCCCAAGACTTCTCCTCATTATGGTTTTTCTTGTTTTATTCATTTTGAGCTTTAATTTGGGTTTGTGCCTACAAAGCCCTCATTTCTCTAATCCTATCTTCTTTGGGTTTTCACACCACCTTCAAGGTGTGAAGAGGTTAGTCAAGCCTTCCCTTTAAAAGGCTTGAGTCATAGGTGAGCTAGCCTTCACCTGTAAGAAGGCTAGTGGGTTCTTGCTCAACCGTTGAAAGCAAGTGGGTTCTTGCATAACCATTAAAAGCAAGCTGTAATAGGTTCTAGACTAACCTTAAAGTCTAGTGGGTTTCTTGCTAAAACCATTAAAAAGAAAGCGGTAGTAAATCTCTCAACGGTTGAGTTGGGAGCGGAGACGTAGGCTTTGGTTTAAGCCGAACTCCGTTATCAAGTTTTGTGTCTTGCCTCTTTTATTTCCGCTGCACTTTGATAATTATTTTATATTGTTAATTATTTTTAAAAGGCAATTTACCCCCCCTCTTTCCATCACTTCTCCGCCCAACAGAACTCTCATGAAGTTCAACTCCGAATTCTAGTTACGAACTCTCATGAAGTTCAACTCCGAATTCTGGATACAAACTCTCATGAAGTTCAACTATGAATTCTGGATATGAATATTCATGAAGTTAAACTCTGAATTCTAACTCTAAATTCTGGATACGAACTTCTCTAAGTTCTTACTCCAGATTATTCTGAATTCAGACTCCGAACTCCTATGAGTTCTGACTCCGAATTCTCATGAACTCTATCTCCAAACTTTGTATGTTTAGGTTCTGAATTCTAATGAATTCAGATTCCGAATTTCCCTGAAATTTAGACTTTGGAATTCTATAATAATTCAGGTTCTGAATTCTTAGAAAACGGAATCCAAATATCCTTATATTGTAGACTCTGAATTTAATTTTTGTTAGACTCTGAACTTTCATTTAATTTCATTCCGAATATCAGTTTATGGTTATGCTTACAATTGTTGAGTTGTAAAACGATGTCCTAATTTCAGTTATCAACTAACCATTGTTTGAGTGAAATGTATATAGGTCCCTCCGAAATTCAAGAAAAAATATGACAGTTGGAGGAGGGATCCGACCGTTGAAGTCGTTCCTATAAATAGGAGCTCATTTGAAAGAACTCAAAAACTTTTTAGAGACTTTTGAGATAGTGTTTTTGAAGTGATTTCTAGAGAGAGAGGCTCTTATAAACTCTCAAGCTTCGTGCAGAAATTTTTGAACTACTCATTCAAACTTTGCTTCGTGCAGATTTTCTTAGTATAGAGGTTTGATTTCCTTAAAATCAGAGACTTCGAGTTTTGAAGTCAGAGGTTCCAATTTCTTTACAAATCGAGGGTATGCCGGGATAGCAAGATAGATACTGATCTTCGTATTGAGGGATTACCTGGGTTTGGGTAAGACAGACTTTCTTGAAAGTATAAATCAAGGGACCTCTTATCTAGGGTTGTTGGAAGCCCTACTCTTTGGGTAAAAAGAGTTTCTACTTGTTACTTGTATTGTTACTACTTTGTTTCCTGTTGTTTTTTTTTTGAGGAAAGTATAAATTTATTATATTTCCTTACACTTGTACTCTGATTTTGTTAGATTCTATACGCTTTAAGGTAGCATATTATTTGTTGTAAATTTTTGTTAAGTTTCATTTCTGGAATCACTTTTCTAGAATCAAGAAAGTTATTAAAACGTAGAGGTGTTGTAAATTTTGGTTATCCTTAGAGGTTTCAAAGGAATTTTTAAAGCATACAATTCACCCCCTACCCCCCTCTTGTATTTGTATCTCATTTTACTTATTAGATCCTAAATTGGGTATTATAGAGTATATCATACTCACATACCATCTCACAATTAGTATCATAGGATTGGTTCAATCTGAATTAATCTCACGGTAAGATTCAGAAGAGAATTCTCGGAATTGATTTTCTGGAATCATATTTTTCGGATTCATATTTATTTCGGAATCTGTTTTTCAAACTCGTATAGTTCGGATTCACTTTTTACTTAGAGATACTCTTGTTTTATATTTTACTTTCTTAGGATTATTTTCCTTATTTACAATCTTATTATTTTAAAAAGTTTTGTGTGGAAAAGTTTTTCTTAAAAGATGGAAATAATCAATATTGGTTCCATATACAATCTCAATCCGACTAGACCACCTATCTTTGATGGAAATGACTATGAGTATTGGAGAGATCATATAAATAATTTCATTATCAATACTGGTGTAGATAACTTTGTTATGCTTACTAGAGGATATAAAATCCCTGACAAAAAAGTTAGTACCATTACTAATCAAGAAAATAATGAATATCAACTGAATTATAAGGTACGCAGTACTTTACTTTGTTCTATAACTTGAAATATATAAAGAAAATTTTCATCTTGTGAAGTAGAAAATTATATATGGAAGAAACTCGAAGTTACTCACTTTGGAACTTCCAAATTCATTGAAACTAGAAGATCTATGCTCAGAGCTGAATACCATGGCTTTAACTTTCCTTATGGAGAACCCATATGTAAGGTGCAACAAAGGTTTATGAATATATTGAATAGATTACAATCTATGGGAGAAAAGGGTTTATATGATGAGGCTCTTATAGATAAGATCATAGATATCAATCCAAATGAATGGGAGTCCAAGAGGACAGCTATTGATGAGAGCAGGAAAGTCACTCAGATTTCCTTAGATGAGTTGTTTCGAACTCTTCTTCAGCATGAGACCAGAATGAAGAGAGATAATAAAAATGTTAAGAAGAAGAATGTGAATGGAGGAGTTTCTTTTACAACCACTACTAAACATATGATATCCAAGACCTCAGAAAGATTAACTAGATCAAAGACAAAGAAAGTCATTATTCAGTCAGAATCTAGTGACATAGGAAAGTCTGAGAATGAATTAGCTAATCTTACTCAGATAATGAATAGGATTGTATATCATAAGAATCATCAGAATAAGTACAAGAATAAAGACTACAGAGATAAAAAATATGGAGAAGTTACTTGTTATGAATGTAGAAGAACAGGTCACATCAGGCATGATTGTCCTCTGTTGAAAAAGAAGGGAAAGAAGGAAAGGAATTCATAAAGGAAAAAAAGAAGAAATTCTATCAATCAAAGCACAAGAAAAGAATTAAAGCTAATGATACTTGGAGTGAGAGCCATGGAGACTCTTCAGAAAGTGAATCTTCTGAATATGATTCATCATCACAGAAGAATATGGGATTCATTGCTACTACATCCTTCCCTAATACATGTATTATGGACAAGGTACACTCTCCTGAGGCTTTTACAAATTTATCTCTTGATAAGAATTACTATTCTAAAAATAGTACTTCTAATGAAGATACTTCATCTTTAGAAAATGATGAACCTTTGTATGAAGAAGTATCTATATTTTCAAAGTTACTTTAAGAAAAGAATTGTAAAATTTCTTTGAAATTAGACAAGGAATACACTAGCGAAGAAATTCTTATAAAAGAGATTTCAGATATTTATAGAGATCATGGAGATAAAGAATAGATTTTATAAAAACTTTCTAAAGACCTTCAGAAAGAAAATTCTGCCAAGGAATAACTTTCTAAATATCTTAAGAATGCTATTTTAGAGATAAAAGTTTTTGAGAAAAAATCTAACTCTAAGGAAATGATTCCTGAGGATAGGAATTTAGTCATCAGGATGAAATCTAAAATATTTTCTCTTAATAAGCATCTTGCAAAATTTACCTCCGGGAAGGAAAATTTTTACAAGATGTACTCTCAAATTAAACCTCAAAGAAACACTATTGGAGTAGGTTATACTCACCAAAAACCGGTTTTCAAAAACACCTATTTTTTTCCTTCTAGAGTCCCTTTTTGCACTAATTGTCAAAGTGGTGGACATTGGAAGAAAAATTTCTCCTCAAATAAAGTTCAATCCATTGGGTTTCATACAGTTTATTTTTCTAAACAAATGTGGATACCCAAAATTTTATTGTCTAACAATTCCGGATCCAAGAAAGTTTGGATTCTGAAAGTATAACTCTCGTATTTTCATGAAAAATAGAGAAGGTACCAATAGAAACACGTGGTACATGGATAGTGTATGTTCCCATCATATGACTGGTAATAAAAATTACTTTGAAAAGATTATCAAGACCAAAGGAGGAAAAGTAACTTTCAGAGATAATGCTCCATGAGAAATTATTGGTATAGGTAACATTGTTCTTCTTGAAAAAATATTGATTTCAAATGTTTTATTTATAAAGGGTCTTAAGAACAACCTCATTAGAATAAGACAATTATGTGATGAAGGCTACCTTGTGAATTTTAGGAATGACAAGTGCTTAGTACACACACAGAAAATAGATATCATTCTTTAATTTATCAGAACACAAGATCAACTTGCTAACATTTTCAAAAATGCATTACATTCTGATGGATTTGAATATATTAAACAGAAGTTAGGAATGATAATCATAAGGTAATCCTCCTTGATTAAATTCTTGTTGAAATCAATCTCCTTACAGTAATAAACTTCTTTTCATGGGGGGAGTACATTTTTTATTGAAGTTTTTTCAAAATTTTTACTAATGAAAATTTTCGTAGTTGGTTTTTCAAAAATTTTCATAATGAAAATTTCCATCGTTGGTTTTTCAAAAAAAATTTACTATTGGAAATTTTCGTAGTCAGTTTTTCAAAAAAATTTGTAACGAAAATATTCGGACCTGAAGTTTACGTAATGAAAATCTTCGGACCTGAAGTTTTCGTAATGAAAATCTTCGGACCAGAAGATTTCTTAATGAAAATATTCGGACCAGAAATTTTCATAATGAAAATATTTAGACATGAAATTTTCATAAAGAAAATCTTCAGACCTGAAATTTTCGTAATGAAAATCTTCAGACTTTAAATTTTCATAATTGAAACTTTCGGTTTTGAAAATTTTCGTAGTGATGTTTTTTTTCGTACTCAAGTTTTTTTTGAATCCAAGGTTCTTTAAGAAGAATATTCCTCAGTATGAATAATATTCCTAACAATCTAAAAGGTATGATTACTTCTTGAGTTTTTTGTAATCACCATTTATTTGCTATTAGTTTCTTTTTTTTAAATTTCTCAGATTCTAGTTTCCTTAATACCGAATTTTTTTTAAAACCTCAAAAGATCGGATTCAGCCATGTTTTTTCCTTGCGGCTATCATTTCAACCATCAGATCAGATCTGAAGAATTATCAGCCATTGGATTCAAATGGGAAGTTTAACCGTCACTTCATTGCCTATATAAAGGGGACCCCCCGATGTTTTTCCCACATCGGTTCTCAAGCTTGTGCATATTGAAGCTCTACCCCTCTACAAAAGCCCGTTCTGAATTCTTTAGAAGTGCTCAAGTCCGAATGTCTATAGAAGTACCCTCTCAAGATATGTCTACTATCAAGATGATTGCAAAATGGAAAATTTATAGGGAGAGGTTAGTTCATCTGAACTTCTTCAATAAGTATGAATCTATAATTTCCAAGAACATCAAGCTCAATGGAAGGGAATGTATAGCTGTTTCAAAGACAGAAGCTCAAGATGTTGTATATCTGGATCTACTCATAGAATTCTATGAATCAGTTTTCTTCTTCAAGGAAGAAGGTAGAGAAAAATTCTCTTTCAAGAGTTATTGGAAGACATATAAGCTTTCTTACACCAAGGCAGCTATCTTGGTGGGGCTGACATATGAAGGAGAATCCAAATTTTTCTCTCACAAGCTTCCATATGTTCTAGGAAGTTTCATCAAGGTGAAGTTCATGGAATGCCTTGGTCTTACTGATGTGAAGACAACAATGATTTCCCATCTATCTACTAACAATCAGATTCTACAGCTATGGGTTCAAGGATTTATTGTACCGATAAAGGGTGAGAAGGACACCCTTAAGAAAAGTGACATGTACAACATTTATTTTTTGGTAAACCTAAGGAAGGTGAACCTCATGAAGCACATTCTCATTACAATATAGAACATCAAGAATTGGAATCTGAGAGCTCATATTTTCATGTATCATGCTTTACTTTCCAAGTTAATAGTTCGGTGTCTTGAATCTTTCAAGATCCCTTGTAGTTCCAAGCCAAGGAATTGCAAGGTAATGTTAGTCAGTGATGATACCTTGAAGAGAATGAATGTTGGCTTCTCTAAGGAGTCAGGGTAGTTTTATGATCTACCAATGGAGGAGGAAGAAGTCATTCTGAAGGATTTTGAAGAAGATGAACCTTCAAAGAAAACATAAAAGAAGAGAAAACATAAGTAAGTGGAAGCAAAAGATAAAACCCCTAAGACTAAGGAAGTCCAATCCACACCTCCTAAACCCAAGAAGCAAAAATCCAACCCTGATGAGGTGGTAGCAAAGTGGACGGAGGATAAAGATAACAAAAAATCAGGGGAGCCACAGTTCGGTTTGGATCCTGCTGAGGCTAAGGCATTGAAAGAAAAATCTGCTGATGAGCTAGAAAATCAATACAAGGAGAAGAAGTTCAAGAAGAAGATTTCATAGGTAGATATTGTGCAATCTCTTTTGAAGGCCACTGAATTTGCATCTGAACAAATTCCCATACTGAAAACTTTCATAGTAGAACAATTTCCTGAGACTCTAGGGAAGAGGACTCTAGAAAATCCACAAGAGAAGAATGAGAAAGAGAAAGAAGCTATAGAAGAAGTACAGGAATATGAGAATAGTGGTGGATCTGATGATGTAATTAAACAAGTTGAATTATATCAAGATAAGGTAACCCCTTCCGAAAAGTTGTCAATACAGACTTCTCAATCCGGATCCTCAAAAATAGCTACTCCTAGAGCTGATGAGAAGGTTGAAGAAGATGAATTGAATAAGCTGCCAGAGTAAGAGAGTCATAATCATGACTTCATCCTTCCTAAATATATTGAGGCAGGAGCTGAAAAAGATAAAATTGATGAAGATAAGATTATATAGTTATCCGGAAGTGATCATGAATCTCATGATGAGGAAGCCGTACTAAGAATTAATAAGGGTAAACAATTGGTTGCTGATAACCCAATGAAAGAAATTTTTAGGAAGAAAGAAGTTGGAGGAACCTCTAAGAGGAAGCTCATAGAGTTAGAGGCAGAACTATCTCCATGTAAAATGTCTGATTCAGAGTCATCTTCCTTGGGACATGATTTTGTTGTCCAGTCCCTGAAGAAGCTGGTGGATACCATTCCGATCTTTCCAGAAATTTATTCTAGAAGACAAATGCTTCAACATAGCATGAATCAAAAGTCAGACTCTATATCCATGGTGATGGATAGAGGCATAAATATTGAGGCTGGTCACAAGAAGTTCCTGATCAACTATGAAGCTCACAGGAAATCTTGCAAGAATATGACCTAGTGGTCTAAGAAAATCATTGTAGATTTGTAGGATCTTGATCAATTACAAGAAGATGTCAAGGAATCCTTTGACACCGAAGATACCAAGATCAAGAATCTTACAAACAAATTCTAAGAAAATCTAAATCTTAAACAAAATACTCAGATTCAAGAGGTGAAAGATCTGAATGGGATGCTGAGTTATTTTGTCCAAAGCTGGAAAACTGGAAAGGATCTTCAGATTGAGATGGAAGAAAAGCTTGTAAAGCAAGACGACTTGTTGAAGGCTCAGGCAAAGTCCATGAAGGCTTAAGAGGACAGGATCACAGCCATAGAAAATAAAGCTGAGGAAGATCACAAAGAGATGAAGAAGTTGAAGATAGTTGTGAAGAATCTCATGCCCAAGAAAAAAGAAACAAAATAGAACCAAATCCGATATTTTGTTTTTTTCCTTGTACTAATTCTTCCAATCGTAATGAAATTATGGTTGTTTTTTTTATTTGGTTGTATATACTAATATTTCAGGTACCATATTTTTTTTCCATTCCCTCAAACTCTTTTTACAAATCACAAAGGGGGAGAAGGAAAAGGAATTCTAAAATAGAGAGGGTAAAAGGTTTATTTAAGGGGAGTTTCTCATTACAAAGATTTTCACATTCAAATGAAAATTCTTATTTCGGAAGTATAAGGCCCTGGCCTTAAACCTTACTTAATTTTGAGTTATTACAAGATTACACATTGAGGATCTTTTCAGGTTTAGAGTTTTAGAGAATTAGATCATAAAACTTGCATTACATTCCACATTTAAACAAAGTGATTACATAAAAGATATTATTCATTTTTCCCATCAAATGAAACATATTTAAAATAAAACATGTATTCCTTATTGACACTTCCTTGACACTATCATCATATCATGTACCATTCCCTTGACCTGTGAAAAACATTTCAAAAACTAGGGATGAGCATAAAAAGCTCAGTAAGGGATATAAAAGTACGAAATGAAAACATTAGTCCATGTATGAAATCATACTTTACTCATAAAACATAATCACTTTAACATACCTCATCAAATAATTAATAAATCATAGAAATCATAAGACATAAAGGTAACTTGAGGCATTCATAACATTCTTACGTAGGGAGTAACCCTCTTGGTTACGTTTGGAATACCCATCCCATTATATTACCTAAATCTATTTGGAGAAACCTTAACATTCAACCCCTTTGCGTTACCCAATGCATTGTAGAGCTATATCAGGCTCACCCACCCTTAGTTTATCACGGAACCACCCGCCTCCATAAAAAATGCCCAAGAACCATAACATAATCATAGAAAATAACATAAGTATAAAGTAAAGATAACAATCCCACATTTCAATAACAATATAACATTTTAAGATAATGAATCCATTCTAAAAACCATTTTCAAAACCATTTAAAACATTTAATAAAGTGATGTTTGAATCAAAGTGTCCCATACCACTTTGAAGTTTTTAACATTTTAAACCATTAATATCCATATAATTAAATCCTTAAAACCCTTTTGAAAACATGGATATTAATGAGAAATATTTATAAGAATAAATCATTAAAACATTTAAAAAAATATTTTAGTTAAAGGGTTTTTAATAAAATGAGAGACACTTGAATACCATAATTGAGGAATAACATTTAATCAAAACTTTATAATATCATGAGAATAAATGGATTCATGATATAATATTTCAAGGTACAGTATATACACCATATAAGAGTGAATTGATGCATAACAATAATGAAGTCTCAATATAAATGTAAAATGAGATGAAATCCCTTATAAAGAATATATCCTTAAATTAATGATAAATCAATCTCATAATTAGGTGTGACAAATATAAATACACCCAATATAAGTGGATATTAAGTGTAAAACAATCAAAGGTCATTCACACACATTCAAAGGATGACATATTCAATAACTACATGTTGAACCCAAAGAAATCGAAATTGGGTTAAGAAGTTCCCTTGGCTAAAATTCGACAGCCTAACGGTGTCACTTTAAAATTCATAAAATTAGTTGATGAGAGAGAAAATGGTATCTCATCACTTGGACATAAAATTTACATCTATAAGGATATATAAGAACATATCCCAACATAAAAATATGTAAATTAAAAGACATAACAAAATAATTAATTTAAAAATAGGAGGGTGAAAGGTTCCCTTACCGATTTGGGAAACTTTCGAAACGTACACCCCATTAAAGAAGGTTCATACAATAAAGATGTAGCTACCCATAAATGAAATTATATTATAGAAATAGTAAAATAATGGGCATTACATACACCACACAAAAGGAAATAGTTTCCAATGTAGCATAAATCTCACAGGAATAAAAGTGAGATGAAAAATCCCTTACGAAAACTCGGCAGCCTAACGGCGCCACTTAAAACTTCCAAAAATAGATTTATGAGATCAAATAGGGTCTATCATAATATGAACAACGAAATTACAGTATGATGAATATAAAAAAATATCCCCAAACATAAGAATGATGAGATTATAAGAAATGACATAAAAGAGAGTACTTAAAAAGAATGAGAGAGGTTGGATCCCTTACCTCATGTTTGACTTGTCTTGTTCATTTCTTTATATTCCTTAAAATCAGGTAACTCTTCTTGATTTGAGCTCAAAGGCTTCCTTGGAAAGGATTCTTCCCAAAGGTGAAGCTTCAATGATGAAGAGAGAGATGTGGATAGATTAAATGGGAAGGTTTTGGCTGAGCCAAATGCTTGAGAGGTGTGGGTAAAGTGGTAGAGGTGGGGGCCTTTTATAAGAGAAGAGGAGGGGCACTCTTGGAAAGTTATAAAATATTACTTTATTATAAAATTATTTTTCCGGATTTTAAAGGTCCCAAAGGATCTATTTAGAGGATAAGGTTATAAGGTTTCGAAATCCACCCATCCAATAGGTTTTTGACAAGTTTAGGTCTTAGATTATATATTATCTTTTCATTTTATTTAAATTGTTAAATAATGAGGTAATCGCTGCATCATCATGGGGTCATAAATAATTTAATTTATTTAATGTCTAAAAATTATAAAAAAAATATCATGATGTAGGAAATGTTTTTATCTTTCTAATTAATATTTATAGTCAAAAATATGACTTGTATAACCTCATTTAAAAAAAATTAGTAAAACAACACATGTTTGTGACATTTTTATTTTAACATTAAATAAAAAGTTTTTAATGTCATTTTCCTACCAAAGTGGCTCCATAGGGTCCCCAAGTTGACCCATGGATTGTCTTGGTCGGCCATGACACATCCAATAAGGGTAGGACATGTGTAAAGGTCATTTCATATTATTAAAACATTATTTTTACCTTAAATTACACTAATTACCTCTAATCGCGATTAATAAAACATAAAAGTTACTATTCAACAAAAATTATTTTAATCTCATTGAACCAAATTTTACTTCCTAATTAAAACCATGTATGTCGTATTTTTGAAAATAAAATCACAGAAGTGGTAAAGTTTCATTTAAATGAAAAAATAGTTTCTTTAAGTACCACTTAGTGGTTTCACTATTCATCAAAAATTGAAGTTTTTCAGAAAAATACCAAAAATTCACCCTAAGATATATTTGATATCCAAATTCAAAAATGATATCTATTTTACAAAATTCAAAATATATAAGTTACATTAATTAATTTAATAATTAATTCCCGCTGTCAGAACAAATAGCGTGTTTTTATGAAACAATATATATCAAAAGATTGACACTAGTTTAAGTTCAATTTCAAAGTGAAATTAATTCCAAGGACCACTATTTTATTAAATGGTAAAAATATATTCTAATTTCACTTTAAAGACAATTCAAAATATAATCTAATCATATAAATAAATTATATTAAAAAGAGGTTTTGAATTAAAATACAACATTTTTCAATATTCATTAAAAAATGAACTTTATCGGAAAAATACCAAAAATTTGCACAAAATAAATTTTGATGTCCCGATTATAAAGAAGAATTTTATTTGGTCCAATAGAATTTATAAGAGTGACCAAAACTATATTTAAAGATGCTTCGCCATCAAAAGCTGATAGTTTGACCTCTTAGTGAATATTTGAAGATTTATGCTTATAATTGGATTCATTTGCATTTTACGCCTCTAACATTTATTGGATGAAAGTAAAAATATTTGAAAAACATATATAATCATTTTGTAGTTAGTTCCGTTCTTTATCGCCATTACAATGGCTAGGCGTTAACTACCATTTAAAATAATATTATTTTATTATTAGAGTGCAACGTAAGATTTCAAAGGAACTCATTGTCACGTATTGGGTACGCCATTGAGCATAGTGTTCCCTTTAAAGTAATATTAATATTTTATTCACAAATATGGATAAATATAAAAATGTCATATTCTTTATTTACCTGGGGTGTTACAGGAAATCTATAATACGATCCTTAGAGTTCCAAAGCCTAAGGGAGAGTTATTCGTATTCACCAGTGTCCATGAAAAAAGGGAGATAAGCTTTAATTTCAAAGTCTAAGAAATTTTCTAAGTCCTTTTATTATTTTTCTTAAAGATGTTTGTGCTTTCCAAAAAGGGGGAGATTATTGAGTCAATAAGGTTGTCCATATGACTTTTCCATTCCTTCATGTAAGGGGGAGATTTTTGAGTCATTAAGGTTTCCTTATGACTTGACCATTTCTCTTGTTTTGAAAATCTCAAAAACCTTATTTCAAGGAAAAATTCATTTTACCCCTTGTTTGACACTCTTAAGAAAAATTTCCTTACCTAAGGAAATTTACCCTTACCAAGATTTCATTGTTCATATCATAAATTTTCTAAGTGTAAAACTCAGATTGAGACCAAAATCTCATAATCATATAATACTTAGATATGAAGAATTCTTTTTAAAACTCCGAATTCTGGTTACGAACTCTCATGAAGTTCAACTCTGAATTCTGGATACGAAATATCATGAAGTTCAACTCCGAATTCAGGTTACGAACTCTCATGAAGTTCAACTCTGAATTCTGGTTACGAACTCTCATTAAGTTCAACTTTGAATTCTGAATATGAACTCTCATGAAGTTCAACTATGAATTTTGGATATGAACATTCCTGAAGTTTGACTCTGAATTATAACTCCTAATTTTGGATACGAACTTCTCTAAGTTCTGACTCTGGAGTATTCTAAATTCAGACTCTGAACTCCTATGAGTTCTGACTCCGAATTCTCATGAACTCCAACTTTGAACTTTGTAAGTTCAGGTTCTGAATTCTAATGAATTTAGATTCTGAATTTCCCTGAAATCTAGACTCGGGAATTATATAAGAATTCAGGTTCTGAATTCCTAGAAAATAGAATCTGAATATCCTTGTATTGTAGACTCTGAATTTAATTTTGGTTAGACTTTGAACATTCATTTACTTTCATTATGAATATCATATTTTGGTTATGCTTACATTTGTTTAGTTATAAAACGATGTCATTATTTCAGTTATCAACTAATCATTGTTTGAGTGACATGTGTACAGGTCCCTCTTAAATTTAATGAAAAATATGACCGTTGGGGGAGGGATCCAACCATTTAATTTGTTCCTATAAATAGGATCTCATTTGAAATAACTCAAAAAAAATTCGAGACTTTTGACAAAGTGTTGTTGAAGTGATTTCTAGAGAGATAGACTCTTATAAACTCTCAAGCTTCGTGCAGAATGTTTTGAACTGCTCATTCAAACTTTTCTTTGTGAAGATTTTCTTAGTGTAGAGGTTCGATTTCCTTAAAATCAGAGACTTCAGGTTGTGAAGTCAGAGGTTTCGATTTCCTTACAAATTGAGGGCTTGCAGGGATTGCAAGACAGATATTGATCTTCGAATTGAGGGCTTACCTGGGTTTGGGTAAGACAGACTTTATTGAAAGTATAAATCAAGGGACCTCTTATCTAGGGTTGTTGGATACCCTCCTCTTTGGGTAAAAAGAGTTTCTACTTGTTACTTGTTGTGTTATTACTTTTTTTTCTGCTTTTTATTTTTTTTTTGAGGAAATTATAACTTTCTTATATTTCCTTACACTTGTACTCTGATTTACTTAGATTATATACTCATTAAGGTAGAATCTTATTTGTTGTAAATTTTTGATAAGTTTCATTTCGGGAATCACTTTTCCAGAATCAAGCAAGTTATTAGAACTTAGAGGTGTTGTGAATTTTGGTTATCCTTCGAGGTTCCAAAGGAATTTTTAAAGCATAAAATTCACCCCCCCCCCCCTCTTGTATTTGTATCTCATTTTACTTATTCAGTCCTACATTTGGTATTATATAGTATATTATACTCACATACCATCTCACAGTTGGATCTAGGTATCTCTATGTATCTCATTGGAAAGAAAATCAAGTCGTACATAGTTTTGAAAAAATGTGGATCTCAGATTCATGAGGTAAGAACATCATCTGTGAATTTTAAAGTCATGCGGTTAAGACGAAGGTGAATTAACATTAAGAAATATCATGGTTGGACCTAAGAATACCTATCTTGGCATCACTATGTATCTTTTAATGGCATAAATCATGTCATATGTAGTTCTTTAATGGACATCAATAATGCAGTTTAACATTGTTCAGTAAGGATGAAGGTTTTCCAACATGAAAAAGAAGGCATGACCATTATCATGAAGTCTAATGACTTCTTAATAGGATGAATATATTATTTATAGACCCAGGATTTGAGATCTAGGTGTCACTATATATCCTATTATCAAAATAATCAAGTCATCCATAGTTTATGTATGGATAATTACCAATGTGGATATGACTAACCACTACTTTAAATATAGCCTTTAACAGTGATAGTAAATGGATTTAATCAGTGCTTTAAAATTGATAATATTGTGAGTGATTTTAAAATACAACCATTAACCATGCTAAAAAAGTACTGATAATGGGTGCCTTTATTAGTGCTAAAAAAATAACTGTTAAATTAACCCTTTTCAGCACTAACAAAATCACTGTTAAAGTAACCCTTTAACATTACCTTTTTAGCTCTATTAAAAAAATTAAAAAAAATATTAATTTCATGCACCCAAACCCACTTTCTCAATGATTTCATACCCCCTTATTATCACTTCCCACTCCCCAACCACCATCACGCACCATTTCCCCCATTCCTTCACACTAGAAAGCAACCCCAAATATCTGTGCATGTAGGGACTTGATCCCAGGACCTCTCTTATGTGAATGGATGAATATTTACACTATGCTATGTGTTTTTGTTTTATATTTTATGACATTTCTAATTATTTTTATATATTTATAAATTTATTATATATATATAATTATATCTATTTAAATATATTATATATTAATATTCATTTATATATATGAATATAAAAATATGTTTGTGTGTGTGTTTGTTAGTACACACTCATATGTATATATAAACATTATATATACATATAACGAATTTTAATAAGGTAAATAAAATGTATATTTTTTTACATTAAATAAAATGAATAATAAATTTTTATTTTATTAATTTAAAAATACATTTTTACCTAAACATTTTGACATGTGTATTTATACGAGTGATTTATTATAAGTAAATATAAAAAAAATATTCATATATTTAATTATAAATAAAACTAAATTATAAAAATTGATTAAATTTTGAAACTATAAAATTTATATGAATGTGATCCCTAAGAATAAATTCAGTCCCCATTAAAAAAAGGAAACAAATACCCCCTTAAATGAGGATGAAATTCCACTGACTGTAAAAAAATTATAATACCCCAATTAAAAACTCAATTTTTTAGTAATTTTTGACTTTTTATAATAAAAAAATTACCTAGGATTCCAAGGTCACCATTTCGTAGAGCTCATCACAAGCATCAATTTTATATGTGCTAGATCTCGAACAGGCGCCCGGATCAAAAGTTATGGTTGTTTGAAGTTCTCAAGTCGTGCTTTCAACTTATCTTAAACTATTAATTAATTCATTTAATTTTTATGGAATAAAACTATTATTCAATAATTATTACTCAATAAAAATTCCAAAATTATTAATTAATCTTATTTTTTAAAATTATTTTGTAATCCATTTTTCACTAAATATGGTATACATTAAATGTAAATTCATATGTAGAATTATCTAAATCATATTTTTAGATAAATATTATATTTATATCAATATAAATATAATTACATATTAATATAATATTTTTAATGATATATAATTTATTTATTATTTATACCCTTTATCAGTTCTTGGGAAAAAATCTAATAAAGGGGGGCCTTTATTAGTGATTGTAAAAAACATTAATAACCCCCCCCCCCAATGCCAATGTTCTTTATCTAACACTAATAAAGTCCCCCCTTTATCAACTCTTTTTTATTAGTTATTATAAATGGAACACCTTTTTTAGTTCTTTTTTAGTAACACTGATTAATGGAACCCCTTTATCTATTCTTTTGTTTATTACTGATAAAGTCCCCCTATATCAAGGCTTTTTATAGCTCTTATAAAATATACCACTGTTAAATTCCAAATCTATAGTGATTCATGCACAGGTAATGAGGATCTTTATTTCCCTTCTTTATAGATCTATATTATGTGTGAAAAATCACTAGTGAGAAAATTCTTTCTATGAAGTTTAACATCATGTGGTAACGAATTCATCTGTATAATTTAACATAATGTAGTCAGGACGTATTCTATAGAGTTTAATGTCATGTGGTATGTACATGTTCTGTATAGGTTAACATCATGTGGTTATGATGTATTTTTATATTTTAATTTCATGCAAACAAGATGATAATAATTCTTTACGTCAGCTATGAAAAGTATTTATTAAGGAACCTCGCATTGATAGGGGAGTGAAATTTTATTCATCCATTGTTCCCAATGAGTAAGCACCATTGTGATAGAACCAATGTGTGATACAAGGACCTTCCCATTTTGGTTACATATTTTTAGGTTTCTTTCATGGTATCACTGGGTTTCTAAGAGACAATTCTAGTTCTCTTTAAAGGTACCAATAGGGAAAAACATTTTTATTGAAGGATTGTGCAATCTGACTCTGAGGGTTTTCAAGGTCATGAAACGTACACAAAATTTTCTCATGGATTCATTATAATTAATCCATACAATTTTTCAATTTCTTATTATCTAATACTTTTCCATAGATAGCTATTCAAAGCCTGGAATTCTATGGGAAACACTGCCTTAGTTCTATACACCAATGAATACAAAGTCACTTCTATAGCAGTGCCATTGGTAGTACGATAGGCCCATAAATCATAGAGGATCTTTTGTAGCCTATATTTCTTGTCCTTATTCACCATATTATATAGTATATTTGGTATAGTCTTGTTGAAGGCCTCTATGTTTCCATTTAATGCTTCATGATAGCTAGATGAATGGATGGACTCAATGTTGTACTCCTTGTACAATTTCTTCAACTCAGTAGAGTAAAAGATAGTATTTTCATCCATTAGTGTCATGTGAGGGACTCTAAACCTATTGATGATATTAGACTTCATGATGTTTATGATATTATTCATCCCAAATTCCTTGAGGGGTTTTTCCTGATTCCATTTAGAAAATAAGTAAATAAGAGTGAATTTGTACGTAAACTGGTTAGTTGTTTCTATGGGATATGGTTCCAAAACATCCATCCACCATATGAATAATGGACTATAATATTTAGTTGTATATACAAAATTTAGGGGTTTATGATGGAAGTTTTAATGAATATCACATGTATTAAATTTCATTGGAAAATCCACATAGTCTTGTATCATCATTTACCAGTAGTAACTCTACCAGCAGATTTCGTGGGAGATCCTGGTCTGAGACTGATGAGAATCACAAGATCATTCAAGGAATTATTACATTAAGGTAAGAATATATCTTTTTTCTATGTATTTGAGTATGATTCCAACAAATCCTTTCTTTTAGAGGGATTTATTCTCATTCAGATCATCTTGAAGGGTATTTTTCACTACTCAGTATCGAATTTGTTCCCTTTTGGCACATTCCTTTAGAAGAATACCATTCTAGAGATAATAAATAATGGGATATATCCATCCATTTGTGGATATTAGTTCATCATAATCTTATGTGGTGTTGATTTTATATATTTATTCCATGTCACATATTTTGACTGATGAGACCATTCTTCAGTGTGTGATATGGAAGACCACATTTTCCTCATCAGGGACAGCTAGAACTATAGTTGTATAAGACAATGTGTAATCACAAGCATTCTATGACTCAGGGTTATTATGTAACATGGGTTAAAAAGGGAACTATTCCATTAGTCTTTTGAACCCATGTTAAATTGTGACCCCAGTCATAGAATGCTTGTGATGACACATTTTTTAATACAACTATAGTTATAGCTAGAAAATAAGAAGTTCAATCCCCCGACCGACCAGGTTGTGCTTCCCATTTTCCATCCTTTTGCATATAGAACATCATTAGGTGCTTTCAAAATATATCTCCCATATGCAGGGAGTGTCATGGGAATATAATATCTCCTCATATAAAAGTTCGGTTTCCCTTGGTGTACTTTCCAGGGTGGGATGTGTCATGAGGAAATCATCCTAGTTCTAATCTTTCATTGAATTCTTCTACATGAATTTAATTCCATACTATTGAAAAATAATCACCCATCATGACAAATGACTATTCAACATATGATGTCCAAGGATGAACTTTAGTGGGTTAATATGAGAGACTAGGTGGACTTCGTGGTGTTTTAAGTAATTTCTCATCTTTTTCACAACAAAGATGAGCATGAGGCAGTTCTTGTTGACATCATAATATGAAGTCTCATTTTCTAAAATCATTTTGCTAAGGTGGTAGAGGTTGTTCTCATACCCCATATGATTTTTCTATGTGACGATACTTACAACTGATTGTTCTAAGGAAGTCACATACAAGATGAGTGGATTTCCCTCTACTAGTGGAATCAATATTATTGTGTGCAGTATCTACTTCTTGATACTCTCAATTTATTCTCATTAATCCTCATCCCATTGGTAAGTGAATCCCTTCTTCATTATCTCAGTGAAGGGGAAGGATTTTTTAGCCAGGTTGGTTATGAAACATCAAATGTAGGTGTGATTCCATTCTATCACGCTCAATTATTTGAGAATCCATGGGGGTTCTATATTTTCACTAGACTTTTTGGGATTGACCTCAATTTTGTGTTGATGTACCATAAATCCATTTAATTTCCCTAACATTACCCTAAAAGTTTATTTTAGTGGATTTATCTTTAGACTGTATGGTCACATCTTTTGAAAGATTCTCTAATGATCCAAGATGTGATCACACCACTTTTGAGACATGACCACCAGTTCATCAACATAACATTATGATATTCATCCCAATAATGGATTAAATATACGATTCAAGGAACATTAATAAGTAGAACCAATTTTATTTAATCTAAATTGTATAAACTTATAGTAGAATATCCCCTGGGGTGATCTGAATTTTGTGGCTTCCTCATCATCAGGGGACATTTTTATTTTTTTATACCTTGAGTACCCATACATGATGTAAATGGATTGTAATCCATTAGTTTCATTGATTAATAGTTCTATGATCAAAAATACTATGTCTTCGACTAAGGTCTCTGAAATCTATTCAAACCCTAATCTTCTCATTCTTTTTCATTATAGGGGTGATGTTTTAAATCAATAATGGGTATTTTACTTCATAGAAAAAATTATATTTTAACAATTTGTCTTATTATGAATCTAAATTAGTACCAAGAGAGGGGTGTATCCTATGATCCACCTACTTAAAACCTCTATGGTCATTAGGTAAGACTATATGGTGTGTGGCCACATCAAGGTTCTGTCCTGGAATTTATATTTAATTCCAAGTGAACACATTTCGATATTTATTTAGAAATTTTATGTATATCTCCTTCTACTTTAGAGGAATAATAGTAATAATCAATGTAGGTCACAATTCTTCTTCTATTCCTAGATTTATCTTCATGGGCTCATCGATGGTGGTGTAGATGCCTTCCTCAAATGTGGGGTGATGTTCCTAAGGCCATCCTCTTACTATTCCACCTCGGATTCTTGTCGAGTAATTTTCAGACATGATAGATAACCTGGGGGTATCTCTATCATTTTCTATATGAAAGAATATATGGGAAGAGACATTTTCATCCCTTACTACCAGATACTTTTTACAGAGATTCCAAAGCAGATTATTTTCTTTCACACTATCACTGGGGAAAAATGATCTAGGATATATGGGATTAAGTTTATTAACTCAAAAAAAATTATGGGAAGAACATAATATTTGTCAAGAATACTCTAGGTATCCATAGGGGTAGTCCCCAATCCACTGAGGGATATAACATATATATATTCATCCACCATTGGTTGTTTCCCCTATATTTATAGAAACATTCCTTAGCCTATGTGGCTTTACAGGACTCATAGGGGGAACAATCACCATGTAGTATGTTAAACTTCCCATCGATAGGGTATTTCAAGCATTATCGGAATTTTGAAGGTACCACCATGTGGATATGAAGCTAAGTCCTTCTGAGAAAGGAATTATTTTCATTTTCTTTCTAGATAAAAATGAACTCAACATTATATGTTATATTGTTGAATTTATCCTTGAGCATGATCTTCTCGAGAGGTATTTTTGTACTCTTATCATACCCTTGAATGGTTATCTTTATGGGGGATAATTACCCCTCAATGTTTCCCTAATGTTTAAGGGTCTAAATTAGGATGAGGTTGACCCTATAATTAGTTTCAATTAGATACCTTTAGATGTTAACATTATTAAGTCATTGTAAAACATATAGGAGTATGATGTGTCCCTAGATAACCTATTTATGATGAAGCTCTATGAATTATATGGAGAGATTTAATTGTGATGGAATAGTCTCCACTTGATAATCCTCGTCTATAAGAACTTATTTTATAAACATATGTGGGATCTGTAGGGCTTTGATGAGGACATCTATGAGTTATTTTGAATGATGGATCCCATCCATGATTGAAAGATAGGTTAAGAAATCTTCTATCTATTTCATCATGAAGTAATTTAATGTCATAGGTTAGCACTTCCTAAGGTGGGGTTTCTCGTTATTATGTGGTTTAGTAGCAGAGTAATTTTATGTAGATAGTATGGTGAATGTTCATAGGTCGAGGGTTCATCTACTTCCATTAGCATAGGCCATTCCGACTTTCCCTATTGTCTTTCTTGATCAGACTATCACACCCCTACAATATGGTTTTGTAAGATGAATGAGCATAGATTACCAATGTAGGGTTCTGCGACACCATCGTGTCTCTTTTGGGTTGGCTGGAGTTCTTTCCTAGGGGTTTTAGTTTAATATATAACCTTTGTGGATATGTGAACAAGATGTTGGGTCTTATTATGCTCGCGTTATCACTTGTGTCCTTGGCTTCTACACCCTTGGAACTATCTCCCCAATTAAGTATATGGAACTCTTACTCCAAGGTATATTCATCATCAGAGAAGAGATCTTCCAAGTATATTAAATTGTCAAAAAAATAATGATCTCTTTATCTAATAAGGGTTTTTTTGGTGGGGTGGTTCTCGTGCTTCAGATGTTGGTGTAAATAAGTTTTTAAGAGTTAGATCTTATGTATGATCTAAATATAACTCTTTCTCTTGTGTTTATTCATATGTATAATGATTAGGTCCACCTTTATGAGAAATATTTGAAATCATGTCTTTAGGTGATAGAACTATTATGAATTTTCAAATATTTTCTCTCAGGTTGGAAAGATATTGGAAAACTATTTTTGGGGTCATTTTATTGTCAAAATTATACCCACACTTGGCTGAAACTTTTTTTCAGTCACCTTCTTCTTTTGACTGAGAAATGGTTATAAAGGTCACCTATAATTGGAAGTTTTCCACAATCATCTATCCATAATATACCATTATTTGGAGGATGTATTTGAAGATAAAATATTCCTAGATGTTGTGACCTAGCCTTCTATAAAAAGGGATGTTTTCAAGAAAATCAGTGTAAGGGACCTCATTTGGTATCTTGGGTTTTGGAATCTTGAGTAGGTTATTTTCCTTGGTTTCAAACAAATCACCAAGGAATTTCTCATTTTTGAATGAGTGTGATTTATTCATTTGTTAATCAAATATTGGGTGACTATTATCTCTTTTTTATTTTGGATTAGGGAGATTGTTTTATTGTTGATGCTCGATGGGAGGCTCTAAGTGGATCGGTACCTACCTAGGTGCTTGAATGGGCACTGATACTAGTTTTATGGTAATAATTATATTCTTTTCCTTTAAAATCATTTTACCCTATGTTGAGGTAATGGTAAGACATTTAGCTTAGGTTCATTTAATGGAATATTCATAAAATTATTCTATTTCTTTAAATTCATTAAATCTTTCTCAGTATTTCATCTGGATAAGAGGTGTATGAATATCATTATAATGGATTTGAACACAGAAACATAACAATTTCTTCTATGAGATATGGATGTTGAGTGAATAGGTTAAACATTTCCATATGGATATGAAGTCATACACCCTCTCATTTTTAAATTTATTTCAGTTTTTAAGGTAAACAATTAACATTTTCTTTAGTATAGAGGTGGACTGATAAAATAATTAATGATGACAGTCTTCCAAACCAGAAATGGATCCTATTGGAATGTCACTGTACCAAAAAAAGGTTATCCTTATTAGGTTCATTAGAAAACACCTCATCGTGGTCGCCTCTTGTAGGTCCTGATGTCCCATCATCAGGCAGCAACAGGATACTAAGTTCATGAGATGTTGTTCTAGATCTCTCACTTCATCAAAGGTAGAGAAGGTAGAACTGTAGAAATTGAGTTGGGGGAAATTCTCATCCACCCATTTGGGATATGGATTCTTATTAGGATGTATGGGTGTGTATTTCCACTCTATGTGTTCCATTTTAGCATTTAGGGACTCAGTGGAATTTAGCAGTTCTAGAGGTTCTATTGTCTGAGCCACCTTATATCAACAATGAGTAGTCAAATCTTAATGAGGTATCCCCATTTTCATTTCTAGATGATTTTGGGTCCATGAAAAGACTGAATGATCACCTTGGATGGAAAATTTATATCATTGTAATGTATGGAAATCATGACCATCTTCAACTTACTCATGTATTTAGACTAGATTTTTAGATCTGGATCTGACAAGATGCACATATGTCACTCTTTTAGGAAGATAAATTCTTTCATGATGTATGGGAGGAGGAAAATCCATCTCAATCTAAATATGATGCTTACTAGGGATGTTTCTCTTTATTATATCCTTATAAAGTTGTCTTTGATTCTATATCACATTCTTGTATTATGCCAACAGCTCCTCCGGGGAAAGAATTTCATCTCTTCTCAATTATGAGTTGGATATGACCGCATATTTACCATTATTATTAGTAGTTATCCACCAAAGAGGTGGAAAATCAATATTCAGAGGAGTCGGGTTTTGGATCCTTCTCTAGTTTTGTATGCGTGAATCCTCATTTGGTTCATTTATATCACCCTCCTATTGGGTTATATTTTTCATATTTTTTCCAATATATTTTCTTTTTGATCATTATTATCTATTTTATTGAAAATAATGACATTCACATAGGTATATTGGACTATGGTAGTTATCCCATAACCTTAAATAAAATAGGGTGATTATACACTACTTGCATCAAGGTCATTTCTCAAAACCTTGGCCATATTGGAACATTTTTTCATTTGACCTGTATAGGGTTTGATTTCCTTCTTCATACATTCCTCTCATCTCAATGTGAGTAGTGACCTTGAGGGATTTTTTGGTCATGATTTCTGAACAGAACTCGAATAGAAAAGGTTTGTCTTTTGGAGGTTGGAAGGGATGGGATGCCAACTATCAATATTTTCCTCTAAATCTAGTGAAGACTGATTCGCTCTATATTGATGATGGTGATGAAAACTCCCATATTACTATAGTATGGATACTATTTAGAGCCTCCATTAGCACTTTTTGAAAATATTATTGAAGATTTTATTATTCTGTTCAAGGATTTTATGACTCAAGGGAAATTAATTGAGATATGAATTCCCTAGGTCATGTGGGATGGGGTTGATCAATAAACACCAATAATTTCTCCAGGACCCTCTTTGTATGTGATGAGCTTGGTGATGAAGAATAATAAAAAAATTCCCCCATTCCAATGGTTTGTGTTTGATTTTTAGATGCTACTGATATATCCTGAATCCTCTTAGGGAATAATGATTTGAGGGGTGGAGATGATGGTAGATATTACCCTAACATGGTGGGATGGGTTCTCTCTTGGACGACATCCATGTAATATTTGATTAAGACATTTTTTATTTAGTGTAGTTGTTTTCATGTCTCAGATGGTCTCAATGACAGCCCATGATCAGATTCTCTTTTATAGGATGTTTTAATGTTGATCAAAACTTCGGATTCCATGTCTAAAATGTTTTCTCAATGTTTTTAGGGACCCAGTTAAAATATTTTTTTGCAGTATTCTCCCACCATTTTTGATTTATTAGCATCATTAATGTGGGGTAATTCTATTTTAATGAACAACTGGCATGAGCAATACCTAGTTCCCTGATATTTTTTGAATCAATGACATTACATGATGCCATATATTGGGAGTTCTATTATTATAGGGGAACTGTGAAGTGAAATTTTCCATGTGTTCCCCATCCTCATATAAAGATACATGATGAGGCTTTGGTGATCAGTTTCCAAATAATTCTGATGCAATTACTGATATCGTGTTGCATATTTATGATGTAGTTTTCCATTTTTAGATCCTGGACTATGCAGATAGTAGCCAGGTCTAGCTGAAAATAGAAAATATTGATTGTATAAATTTTAAAATCATATCTTGGGTAAGGGAGGTGTCTAGACTTTAACCATTGATGAGTTTCCCACATATTTTTTATTATATAAGTCATTCAATCATTTTCTAGATCATCTGAGATCTCATAAACAGAATTTTCAAGTGGCTAGAACATGGTGGGGAGGTTGTTTCTAGATAACTATCTTCATATGTCAATGTCATCTTACTCTTTACTAGACATACATGCCCACACCTATCCAGACCACTGAATTTGCATGTATGGGTCACCTACTGACCATGGTGAAGGGTTTTTGGTAGTTGGTAAGGAACTATATATAGTTGACTTAAGTGTTTTTTGAACCTCTATATATGAAGCCATCTATGTTTTGAGAACCTATCTATATGGTGGTGTATCTACATGGAGTGTATTTTTTTTATCTGAGTGATATAACACTATGGGGAGGTTGATGAAAACAAATGTTGGGAGTAGAGTCCCTACGATCCACCTCCACCCTACCACAAGGAGGACTATAATAGTAATGATTTTCTTCTGATTTAGTTGAATATTCGATAGACCATTGAGGTATTTCAGATATGCATCAAAAATACTAAATGACTCTAGCATTGAGTAATTCAGGGATATGATCCTATTTTCACGTCGTGGTTGGAATATGACAACCTTCCTTTGGGATTTGTGGAGTGAAATGAGCCTACTTTGTGATGGATGCTGAAATATGTTAATGACTATATGGTGTTGAATAATATGATCATATTACTAATAAGATACTCAAATATTCATGTGTTTTTTTTCATTATCAACCTCAATATGAGCCTTCCTATTTATGGTTTCCAAGATATTAAGGTTAAACTTTGCTGAAGTGGGGATATGTTCTTAGTAAAAATGGAAATTTTTCTCCTAAATATGTCGATGAACCAATGGAATAAAACAAGGGATGTAAAACTCTTCTTTTATTTACTATTAAGGATACTGGTGAAGCCATTTTTCATTAGAAGAAAGGTTATGAGTCTGTCTTCTGTGAGATGATATAATATTCCAAGAAACTTCACTAACAGGAATATGATTTTGTGTCAAGGAATGTTCTACTCTCACCTAGTGAGAATTTGTTGGAGTGGTGATATGAGCCTAATCATATGCCTTTTGAATATTCCACTGGTCTTAATCGATAGGAATATGGGCAAGTCTTGAGTAATGTGATGCTCTCACTTGGTGAGCCCCAGTTGGAATGGGCATATGTTATCATTATAATTCCTTTAGAGCATGTCATTGGTATTTTTTGATAGGAATGTACTCCTATCCTAAGGCATGTTTTTCTCTCACTTGGTGAGCCATGATTGAACATAAATATGATCCTAGCTAGGTGCCTCCCCCTTTATTGGAATATGTTGATAATACTCTTGGATAGGAGCAATAATGTGTGTGTGCTCTAGAGAAACCACTTTTTCATGATGATTAGAGTGTTGTACTAACTTGGATATAGGGATAAAAATATTTTCATTTATCTATATATGTACCAGTGCCATAATTTGATAGTTTAGTTCTTCAATTATTTCCATAATGTTGAGGAATTTTAGAAAAGTGTGAAAAAGATTATAGGAATGCACATTTTCTGTCTCAAATGCATACTAAAAAGATATCTTAGATTAAGGTGGGTAAATAATACCACTCATATAACCTTTGTTTCATCAAAATATACTGATGGGATTAATATGTGGGGGTAGGGATATGAACCTCCCCCATTCTTGCTACAGAAATATGCACTCATACTTGTTATGTGTGAGCAAATATATGATCCTGCTCATTGGCTACCATCAAAATATATCGGTAGGCTTCATCAGTGGAATTGGGGATATTAACCCACTCTCATTTATCCAAATATTTTCATTCTTGAATTTTTTTCCTTGGCACTCTTCCATGAGCATCAGAGGTGGAAATGTGTCAGGTGGTTCTCTTATTAGGTGAATGAGGGGCACTGGTAGGATGTAATTGGTGACTATAGTTTCCTAGATCCCTCCTTAGAGGATCCTGAATCTCAAGGGGTCCATAGTTTACTCTTTGATACAAATTCATTAGATACTAAATCTGATGATTGTTTCACTCTGTGGATAATATTTTGAAGTGATTAGTCATGGGAACGAGGACCACTAGTTTCACTATAGATTTTTTTGGATAATTTGGACTCATCAGATTTAGCATTTAGAGACTCTTTCATGCAACCTTGAGGGTCAAGACTATAATATTATAGTGTTATTATCCAACCATTGCATTCACCACCAAATTTTAAATGTGTTGTGTGGGTGAGGTTGTTCTTAGACCCACAGAAGTTTCATCCATAGCTGGTTATCCTGAACATTTGCTGGATAAAGATATGATATAAATTTTTGGAGTTTTTTGTGAGAGCAGTATCAGTAGTCACAGAGGAAATAAGGAACAGGTACACTGAACATTTCATTTTTGTCAGAATAATACATGAATAGTCATATATGCATAGGTAACACAATTGTCTATTTTCATTCTCGGTTTAGCCATTTTACTCATGTTGTGTTTTCATAATGAGCATGGGATTATTTCATGAGAACCTTGATTACATGAGACTGTACATCAAGCATGATATTTTTATTTGTATAGGAGGCACAAAATGAAATATCTTGATGTATAGTCAATCTATCATTTTTATTATTTCATAGATTCACATCAGGTTCACCATTTTTATTTCATGGAATGATATAATATGTGGTTTTTCACAATGATTGATTGTGGGGGTTCAATGTATTGTATAATTATTCATGTAAGTTTCACCATTTTTATTCTAACATAAGATCCAAATATTTCCCACATCCATTACTATGTAAAAAAATTCTTTCAAATGGTAGGTAGTTAATTGGGGTTTCATACCAAATAGTTTTTATGAACATGAATTGTTCAGGAGGATGGGTGGTCAAGATCTTCGCACCCATTTAGGGGAAATTATTTCATACTCTGCGGATATCTTATATATTTAAGATATGTTCATGAATCTCTTTCTAATCTCAATATGGAACCAGTTATTCTAATGAAATGATCAAATTTGGAATCCTTATATGTGTAAAGGGGGGTTTATTAACATGTCTATGAGTATGTAGCTAAGGTTCTTCATCCATTTCTCATTAATTGGTAGCTACATATATCTTTAGGATATACATTTAAGAACTCTAGAGTTTACTGCAATCTAGGAAGATGATTAATATTTGGATTATTGTATTGAACTTTTATGAGCCATCCAAGGTATCCTACATATAATAGGAATCAAAACCCACATAGTTCATTGAACTCATGAATTTCATTGTCATGTTGAAAGGAAATGTATGAGGTCACTTAGGAACTGGGTATTAATCTCAAACCTTGGAAAGGCGTCCAATGTATCCTAATTTTAGAAGGAATCAGAGTCATCATAGTTCAATCGGGCCTCTAGGACTTACCCTGAGGTGGATTACCATGTATAGAGAAGTCATATCATGTCGATGAATGGGTTTTACACTCTAAAGTTTCCTTGGTTGGGGAGATTCACGATGAAGATGATATGACCGTTATCAATCCCAAAGTCCATGTGAGCCAAGATCAATGTGAGAGACAAGGGATAACATGCAATTAGTCTCATTTCATATGGACGTGGGACTTACGTACTAAGGTGGACCTATGGGATTTTTGACATAGATCTAGAGCCTTATTAAGGCATCCTATGTATCCTAGTTATGGTGGGAATCATAGTCATCATAGTTCAGTTGAATTCTCAATCTACTAATAGATGGGGAAGATTGGTGTACCCATAAGAGAGTTTGGGTCCCATGGGTTTTAATGTTGGAGACGTGGGGGGTATTACACTATGATGGATCCCTAATAGACCTCAAGAATTAGGAAGGAATCATACAGATAAAATTTATATTATTAATTATAGTTTTTGTAGTTCATTTGACTTCTCAATCAACTGATGAATGGGGAATAATGATAATCTCATGGGATAGATTGGTCCATAGTGTTTAGAATGTCAGATACATAGAGGGGATTACATCGATATGGATTAACATTAGAGATTGATCCTTAGGAAGGAATCCTACGTATCTTATTTATAAAAGGAAACCAATTTTTCATAGTTCAGTTGGGGGTATTCTCGAATGTGTCCATTAGACAAGGTTATCTTTTCCCAAGATATCTGCCTAACATGTCTTTGTAACCTTCTGGACATATCTCTATTGCCTAGCTAATATTCTTTGGTTGTCTATATGACATGTCTGAGGATGTTCGGACATGTACTATCTAACTAGCATACATTCCCAATGACAATCATATGATCCAGTTAATTTTTCCAATGGACATTACATAATATGAATAGCATGTCTAGAGGACATCACATGATCAAGGCTAACATGTATGGAGGGTGTCACATGATCTAGGATGACATGTATATATGGTGTCTCATGATCAAGGTTGAAATGTATAGAGGGTGTCTCATGATCAATACTAAAATGTCTATTGGTTGTTGCAAGACTTGAACTGACATGTCTGGAGGGTGTTGCATGACCATCCTGGCATGTTTCAAGGATATCACATGATCTGGATGACATGTCTAGAGGACATCCCATGATTTTTCAGACTATTTTGGGGAACATCATGAGACCTGGATGACATGCTCTAGTGCTTATGCATAACTTGGGACACATGTATGGATTACATCAAAAGATTTGGCAGGCAAGCCCAAAGGACATCGCAAGACTTTAGTGGAATACTTGGAGGTTGTCATATTACTTTCTTGAAATGTCCAAGGGACATCGCATGATCCAAATGCCATGTCAAGAGAGTGTCTCATGACTTCGGCAACATGTCTTGGCGTTGTCGTGTGATCTAGGTGGGATATGTGAAGCACATGAAGACCAGCATATCCATCCTCGTATAAGTATCACATATTTATCATTATTTATTCTAGCATTTATTTTATATGTTATTCAAGGTTTCTTCAGTGTTAGGTAATTTTAGGTTTCATTTTACCTAGTTAAAATTTGGGGCCTTCTTCATATAATATGAATCACATGCCATAAGTCCTTCATGTGATCGATAGAGTAATCATGTGGAGCGCACATTCATGCAGTGTGATCCCTTAGGCAGTTCCACATATGTTACCTAGTGGAAGACCTATATGATCACATGAATAGTTTCTTTGAGAAGGATATACATATGTTCCTATATAGAAGTCACTCATGGTCAATTGTTTTTGTGAGGGGGTATTTATAGGCCTCACCACCCTATTTATATGCCTCCTTGAACAATATGTATCTTAAAAATATGAGTTGGAGTCGGTGGATGGATTTTGGCATCATGCGCATTTCATGGTCTTATTATGGGCTCTCCATGGTGTCGTATGATAACAGTTAACATGAGAATGTTCCCCCATCACCATTTTTATTGAACTCCGGCTGATCAAAAAGATTTCCCCTAAATATGTTGAAATTTTAGAGAGTTTTCAAAAGGTTAGGTTGACAGGTCTAGGAGTCATAGTGATATCATAACGCATGTGCAAAGGCTTTCATGTGATCATAAATGATTTTTTTGGGTAATTACTGAGATCAAAATTGATTGTCAAGGGGACATCTATGAGATTAGTCTACCATGTCTGATGGCCCTAACAAGATCATTCTGGCATGTTGGGGGATCACATGATCAATGGTGGTCTCATGGGGTGTATAACCCCTTTTTTTAGGGCTTGTGTATCTCCCATTCCTAAGAATCATCCTAATTTCCCCCTTTTATTCCCTAATTTATTTTACAAGGGTATGGTATCTCATGAGATTGTGTAAGTTTTGTTAAGGATAGTCACTCTGCTTGTCTGTGATGCATCACGTGATTAATAATGAATCTCATGATGGTGCATGATCATTTTCATGAAAAACCCTTCTCTTATATATATAGATACAAGGTAATCTTATCCTTGAATGTAAATATCATAGGTCTTTCACATGAAGGAGGTGACGTGATATTATACATTTTCATGATAAGTTGGAAATGCCTCTAAGGTCTTCATGAGGTCTTGCAGATTGCATGATATTTTTTCATAAAGATCAATATAACTCTACCTTGAATAAATATTCTTCCTTTATAAGCCTTTATGTTATAATGGGGGTTTATATTATTTTTATACATTCATGAGTTGAAAAAAATGATTTGGAGGAACTATTTTAGAAGCCTCCACATAATCACCAATGCATGTCAAGATGCCTTCACAAGAACATAGAGGCTTGTTAATGGGTCTCTATGTGATTAAGAATGGATCATACGCTACACATGATCTATTTTCATAACCATCTGAGAGGAATGAAATCACATTTCCTTCTAAAGGTTATGTAATCTATGTGATTTTTATGCCTTATCTTACTTTATTTTGGGGAGAAAATGATACCCATTATTTGGGTACTTCTTCATTTCTAGATTTTCAAATGATAATTTTGTGGGGGTCAACATTCTTCTCCAAGAAGGATTTTTTTATAAATAATTTGATAAAGTTATAGTGTAATACCCTCTTTATTTATTACCATATCCATCATCTATATAACGAAGAAGAATTATTCCCTCTAGATATTCATCATGGTTAAAATTATTGTATATTTTCTTATCACAACATATTCAACATTATTTTATTTTCTTAGATGGTAATTTATTGAGTTGTTGTTTTCCTTACTCAATTATAACCATATATTTTTGTCCATGTTGATTTCCTTATATGTGAATATATAATTTGGATCTTTATGATTATTATTTATGTAAAAATTATCTACATATAGATAATTAATATAAGTCATCAAGGAAACAATTACTGTTTCTAGTTATAGATCATATGTTAGGTATTATTTCTCTTGATACATTAACTAAAGTGATGTAAAGTTAATAAAATTATAACATTTAACAATTATAAACCCATAAATTTGTTTAAATAAGCACTATATATCACATACCATTCCCTATATAATGGTAGTGTAAGTATAGGTGCTCTGACTAGCCTCTTTTCTTAATGCTTGGATCTCTCTAGGAATTCTTATATTTAGGAAATCTTTACTCATTTTAGAGTTTTCTTTTATAAGGGGTTTTAAAATTGTCAAAAATTTCTCACAAACCATCGATAATATTGAGTTAATATAAGGAAACTAAAGATATATATTATTGATTTCAATTTTTCCATTCATATATATCCTTAGTCATTAAAGGATCAATAGATATCCCATTTCTTATAATCTCATGCCCTAATAATGTGACATTCTCTATTCAAGTGTATTATACTTTTGATTCAAAATATTCATTGACGTGGTAATCAAATACACTTATGTTCGTCTATATTATTATAAAATATGATAATATCAAATATAAACACCAAAAAAAATTCCAATGTATTCTTTATAGACTATATTCTTCGTGTTTATAAATACTTCTAGCTTATTAGTGATTACTGATAAAATAATTTCTAACTCACTATTTCCAAATCTTATAAAAAATTAATCCTTAGGATTATCAACCTTTTCAATCTTAATTTATAATAACCTAATCAATGGTAAACCTTTAAGAAGTCATAATTCTTATATAGTTGATCAAATGGATCAATAATCCCTATAAAAGGATACTTTTACTTTATTATTATTCTATAAGGCCTATGATAATAAATCTAGAGAGGCATTGACCCATCCTTATACTTAAAAAAATGGGACTAGGTCACCCCATAGTGAAGAACTAGGGTATATACTACCTTTTACCAAGTTCCATACTCTTTTACTTATCAACTACCCTAATTAAATGGGGGATATTATTTAGGGACCCTTTGATATGGGAAGACCACTAAGTACATATTCTATATAGAACTCAACCTATCATCCAAGAGGAAGACTGAGAAAATATTTCTGGTATACAACTGATTAATCCCTCATCATGTTATTTTCATTATAAATTATTATTTTATTTTTAAAAATTATTTTATAAATATATGATTTTTCATTAGGAAATAGTATTTAGTTCTAAGGAGTTGAAATATGGATTAATAATATCACATTCACATTTATATAAGTGAATTATATTTTTATATGTAAATTGAGTTCCCTCTCTTAAAATTTTACATTATATTTATGCAAAGACAACCAATATATACCTATTACAGAGTTGAATTAAAAAAATGTGATTAGCAAGGTTTATTAGAATATTCTCTATGGTAATGTTTATTTTTTAAGAGTTATACACTTTAGATTTAATGATTTCACCTATGGTTATTTCAGGGATAGCTTGTTCTTCATGTATTGAAGATATGTTTTAATATTTCTTATCAAATTTCTTGATATTAATAAATACATAGAACTATAATCAAAAAGTAAATTTTCGGTTATTAATTGATTATCATGAGAACATATCACCACTTTTTCATGATACATCTCAGTGGTAGTGATAACATTCATTCGTTCTTATTCCCTTAGATTTAGATGTTATGGTTATTAATTATCCTTTATGACCCTTTCCATAGTGCATTTACTTCCCTAGTTTCAATGTTCCTGGAAATTGAAACATTGTTTCATGGGTGGATTAGTAATTTAAACCTTCCATTAATTCATCATATTGAATGGATTCTTTATATCCCTTAAAATTCATTAGTTTTATGCCATTGTTTTCTACGTTAAAAATATCTTAACATGTGGGATATTGAATCTTCTTCCCTCTAGAACCATTTTCAAAAGAACCTATCGAAATACAATCTTTTATTTTATTCATACCTATAGTAACATGATTTCATTAGGGATTCACCAATATATATATCTACCTTAATGTCATATCGAACTATTTCCTCATCAATTTCAATGTCTTAAATCACTAAAGTGTTTTAACGATATAGTTTTTTGGCCACTAAAGAATCACTAAACTTAGATTTCAGGGCCAATTAAAAATATAGAGGCATACCTTTCAATCCATGTGAGGTTTTAATTATATAATATAATTTAGTTTTACTCCAATTGTATGAGTCTAATAAATTACCTCTCCATTTTAATATAGGGAATGAAGGGAAATTGATTATTTGAAAATATTTTTAAGGAATCTATGCAATTACATTGAGTTAATGTATTATTTGAAAATAGTATACAAGAAAAATTTCAAGCACAGTTAAGATTCTCCATATATATGTAAAATTGACAATATCATACTCTTTCTTAGAGCATTATATTTTAGAAAATAGATTTTAGTCGAATCTATATATTTCTATATAATTAACGGATCAAAAGAACTAGTAAAAGAGGGTGGTCATTATTATAAAAAGGACTTGTACATAATTTAATTATTTATATAAGAAATTAGAATCTCTATATAGTTCAATAAATTAAGCATGTCTTATATTAATTTGATACTTACCTCCTTGAGGATTTTGACTCCTTGTCCTATAATATTATAAATCTCATTTGAGGAATAATTACATTACCCATCACATTTTTTATTGACCAAATTTGTTATATTTAAAGAAATTTAATAAAAAAAGAAAATTTTGGGATGAGAATATTCAATTTAAAAATAATATTTAAAAATTATGAACATGGAAAGTATAAATATTAAATCAAACATGTATCCTCACTCATTACTTTTTAAGTTTCAAAATCGTGTATTTAGAGTGTATTTTATATCATGATCACTAACATAATCCCAAAAAAATGGGCATTATCTTATAATAACTATAATAAATTATATATAATACATATAATATTAAATTTCATTTTATTAAATATGTTTATATATATACCAATAAATCTAGATTTTCAATGACTTCAAGAGATAAGATACATCATAAAATATTTTTAAATGAACTACATAATTAATTTTTCCAATATATATTATTTTATCATAGGGTTAACCATACAATTATCACTCCATGATATATCATGGGGAAATATATAAATTAAGGGGTGATCTAAGAATCTCAGTAAGAGGATAAAACAAAATCATCCTTTTATGAGAAATAATAAGATTCAATAATCATAATACTAAGTCAACAATGTGAAAGATCATTATCCATCACATTGAAATATTTTATATGATAAAATATTTAATAGGTACATGTTAATTATGAAAATAATAATAATGTGGCAAAAACATAAGATATTCCATCAAAAACTTTATTCGTGTCTCACTACCAAGATAACATGATACAACATGCTAGGATCACTGCTTGTGCACCACACATAATCAGTAATGAGATGTAAACATTTCATAATAGATTAAGGGGTGAATAATTTTGGTCCCACCCATCACATAATTATTTTTAATGAATATTTGAGCTACATAGAAAATAAGAAATCATTAACAATTGATATGAATTAACTCCATAGGAGAGAAATGGATTAAAAAATAATGTTAGAGGGATTATTAAATTGGTGCATAATGTAGATACCTAAAATAAGAAGTGAATATATTGTATAATAAGTTAAAAGGATATAATAAAAAATAGTAATATTATAGGTTGTAAAAAAAGTATCATAGTGAAGAAAAAATGTAACAATAATTGTAGAGAGGAATTAATAAAATGAAGAAAAAAATCCTTTGTAAAAATTTTAGGATTTGACATAATAAAATAATAATAAGGTAAAAGATAAATTAATCTTTATTCCATGAAAAAATAGACAAATGGAATCATAAATGACATAAATGAATAATACTAAAAATCTATAAAGACAGAGAGAGTAATAGAGTGTGGTAGAAAACATAAATGTAATAATAAAGATGGTAGGAAGGAACCGTTAGCTCAAGTCCCAACTTGCTTCAGGAACTCCACTAATAACATAAATAGTAAAGTTATATTTATTAATTAAATAATTTTAAAAAAACTTTAATACTTATTTCATATATACAATTCCTTTATTATTTTTATGTTTTACTAATCTATTAAATTAATATTTCTCACACTAGTCGTTTTGAGGTTATTAAGTTTTTTATTCCACATTTGCATAAATATTTTGGTAATGGTCAAAGGTGATTGTAAAATTGGACCATAATATATAATTTTTTCATTTATATTTTTCAAGTTGTTCAAAAGTGATGTGTTGTAAATTTTTCATTTGATAATAACAATCCATAGAATCTTACTTTCTAAGATTATTTTATATGGTTAAAATTGAATATGATTGTATTATTTTAATATCATTATTTTTATACCTATTTTATTATTTCATAATCATAAAAAGTAAATAATTTGATTACTAATGTTATATAAAATGCTGAAATTTATTTTCATGAGTATTATCAAGTGGAATAAGTGAAAAATATAACATCATCATTCACTTATAGAGTACAAAACATACACAATTAAATGATATTTTTAAAACAGTATAAAAGAATAGAAAAACCAATAAAAATTAAATTATTATCAAAACACTATAGTATAATTAAACAAATAATATAATTTTTATTTTGAGTTTCCTCCTTTATATCAAATGTAAATCCTTCAGGGGTTGGAATTTTTACTTGTCCAAGGAAATAGGAATATGGATAAGATATTTTATAGAGGTATTGAAGAAGATATTTGTAAAATAATGATATTTTGAATGTGAAAAGAATTGGGTGATGGAGGGGTGTTTTAATTTCAAAGTGGGATGTGTATCATTGAAGAAAATTTTAAATGATTTGTTATTAAGGATCTTGATAATGAAAAGTGTTTATCTTTATGAAATTTATTATTACCTTATTAAAAAATTGTTTTAATAACATTTTATCACACCCAAAAGAGAATTGGATCTTTGAAGTATTTTATTCAATTTTACAAATCAAAAATGTTTTTTTATATGACTAAAACTTAACTAATGTTTTAAAAATAAGTTATAATATTGAAAATTATGCTTATTGTTTTAAAATTAATTATTTTACTCATTAAAATCATTTTAATTATTTGTAAAAAATTTATAAACATTTGGGTTAAATTTAAATTATAATTATTTCTTAAAACTTCCAATTCATATAAAAACATTATTTTTTACAATTTACATAAAATTCATCCTTACTATAAAAATAAATAAAGTTATAAAAAATCTATTTTTAACATGAAAATTGTAAATATGGGATACATTTTATAAAATTATATAACGACCCAGCCTTAAAAATTACATAATCTTGAGATAAGTCATTAATTTTACAATAATTCAATTTGAGGATCTTTTCAGGTTTAATGTTTTAGATAATTAGGTTATAAATCATACATAGAAACATAAATATTTAAAGTTGAAACTTCTACTCACCATCAATTATTTGATAAAACAATAACACTTTAAAAAGAAAGATGGTATCATTTTATGTTTTGACAGCATAACTTGTCCTTGATCCCATCCTTGACTCTAGCCTTCTTTATATCCTGTAAAAAAATATTTCAAAATATGGGATGAGAATAAAAAGCTCAATAAGGGATACACAAAGAAGGAAAACTATTCATCTTATGAAAACCATGAATACATTATCAAAATTAAATATTTTAAATTTTAAGAAGTATTAAATATACTTCACTGAATATAACCTCGTTGCTTACCCTTTTGTATCCAAACGATTACCATAAATCCATATAAATAAACATATAATATATAAAGGTAAATTGAAACATAAATACACTTAAATGGAATAACCATATGGTCGTCTTCCACACATATCACTAAAGGGGATATCCATATGACCAACTTCCATGCATATCAATAAATGGAATAGTTATACAGCCAACTTCCATAACCAATGCATTGGAGGTTATAATTTAACCACCCATACTTGGTTTATTATAGAACCACCGATCATTTGGTTTATCACGTAACCACCCGTCTTGGTTTATCACGTAACAACCCGTTTTAGTTTATCACGTAACCACCCATCAAATTTTCAAGTACAATTTAATAATCATAACACATAAAAAATCATAAAGTAAAAATAATATTTCCACACTACAACCACAATATATCATTTCATGATATATAAATATTCAACCCTTTTCCAAAACCATTTAAAAAATTTAATAAAGAGAATTTTGAATCAAAGTGTCCCATACTACATTGAAATTTTGAAATAAATTATCATTTTAAAACATTAATTTCCTTATAAATAAATTCATAAAACAATTTGGAAATCATGGATATGAAATAACAAGGTTTAAAGATAATAAATCTTTAAAACATTTAAAATGATTCTTTAGATAATGAGTCCCTTAACACTTGATAAGAACTTGAATAAAAATAATTAAGGAGTAAAATTAAACATAACATTAAATATCATTAGAATATACTAATTCATGATATAAGGTGTAAAAAGTGTTGTATATACACATTATTTGATAATAAATGTGCATGAAACCCAAATATGCCTCAATGAAAGGATATTGAGATGAAATCCCTTATAAAGATTGTATCATTAGATCAAGGATAAATCAATGAAATAATTATGTGTGACAAATATAAATACATAAAATATATGTATATATTGATTGTAAAACAATCATAGTTTATTCACCCATATTCATGGAAAAAAACTAATTACATGGATATTTAACTCAATGAATGGGGATTGAGTTAATATTTCCCTTAAAAAGTTCTTATAAATGATGTAAGAATTTATCAATGTGGTGATTATGTGTATTAAAAATATATCCACAAAAATTGAAGTGGAATTTATAATGTAAATAAATAAAAAATGATTCCACACATAATCTTGGAATAATATAATAAACTAAGTATGTGTAAAACCCAATGAGTAGAAATTTACTTTATAAATTCCCATACAAAGATCATTTTGTTAATAAAATAGATAGATTATGTGTATTCACTATAAATACACATAAAGAAAGTATAAATACAATATAGTATATCAAAATTTATTTCTCACATAATCATATCACCACATAATCAATAAGTAGAAGATTAACCTAAAGAATAGAAATGGGCTTAAGAAGTTTCCTCATGATGAGTCTAAATCATAACTAATGTTCCTTGTTCTTCCTAAATAATACACTTAAGTTAATTTATAATTTTTTAGAACTTTTTTCAAGTTTATATTTTATTTTATATCACTTATTACCATGTAATAACAATTATATAATTATTTAATATAATATCGGTAGTTTTTTTCGATATTCGGCACTTGAGTCAAAAATGAACGTGTTTTGATGTAAATTGTCCATGTAGTCAAAATTACATCATCTCAAAAATTATATTCATTATTTTAATATAATATATACCCATTATATATGTATTTATAATAGTCCCTAACATTTTGAGATAAGAAATGAAATTCACTATTCATGGAGACGGTAGGCTATTCGTATGCATGAATGCTACAATTGGATTCATTCTTATTTTATGATTATAAAATTCATTGGATAAATGTAAAAACATTTAAAAAATATTTAAAATCATAATATAGTAAATTATTTTCATTCCGTCCAATACAACGGTTATGAATTAATTATAATTTCAAATAATAACTTTATTGTTGTATTATTTTTCTATATAACTCAGGGTTGTGGGAAACATAAGATTTTGGAGAAACCTGTTGTCGTGTGTCGAGTACACTATTATAAAAATAAACCCCTTTAACTTAAAATTAATATCTTATTCATAAATATTAATAGATATGTAAAATTATTATTCTATAAATACCTTGGATGTTACATCATTCCCCCCTTTTGGAAATTACGTCCTCATAATTTCAAAATTGGCCTTGAAAAATTCATTGAAAATCCTACATTAAAAAAAGATTCTATAAAAATATCATAAGAAAGAAATAGAATTAAAATTTTCACCTGAGATAACGCATACTAGGGTTTCATGTAAGAAAACATATATATAGAAGAAAAAGTAATTTTCAAGTTCATATGGAGAGTTATAGAAAACATGATTAGGAGAAAGTTAACAACCATAAAACTACAAACATTTGTTGGGTTAAACGGTCATTGAGTTCACTATAAGAAAAGTAAGCAGAAAACATTTTTTGTTTTAATATCCTTTTTATAAATTTGAGGAATTTATTTATGATCTTGAATAAAAATATAAGGAAACATACTTACTTGTCAGGTATAGTTTCATTATTTAATAAATATATATCAAAAACTGATATCTTCTTCGAATGATGAGTATTCAAGTTGAGTTGGTCACACCTGAAGCACTAGAATCAACTTATAGAGAATCTGATAATCCAAAAAATATGAACTATATATTTCCCCAATATTTAGACATTAACCAAAACCAAAATGGTTAGTATAAGATCAGATAATCTCCCAAAAATAATAATCCTTTATAAGGATAATGACTACATGTAATCTCCAAAATTCAATAGTAATATCCAAGTTCTACATAGACCATTCAATAAAAAAAGTCCTTAAAATTCCTCAAAATAGTCCAAACGAAGATTTAATCCCAAAATTCATAAGGATTTGATCACATAGTCTTTCACGGTAAATCTTAACATTTATGTCCAAAAAACACCAACCACTCTTAATGTCCTATACCAAAAAGTCATTAATCTAATCACATTTTCTCCATAATAGGTTAATCATTTCCACAAATAACCCAAATCGATATTTTTTCCACAATAAAATCATAGATTTTTCCAAAAAAAATTCAACCATTACTCTTCAAGGTAAATACCATATTATTCTATTTTCTATAGGTATATAGTGTTCCCAAAAGTGTGAACATTTTCCAAAATAACATTTATCACTTAATAACCAAATTATTTTCCTATAATAAGGATATCCATTTTATAAAACAAAATTTCCCAAAATAAAATTTTTCTTAATCCATAAAATCATTTAATTAAAGATAATAATTCATACTAACCAGGGACTTCATGTAGTCTAGTGGTAGGAAATAAATCCCAATACAATTTGGTTGTGGGTTCAATTCCCAGAGCTATGTCCAACGTAATGGGATGTCACACGGTCTGTGTGTTGTCATTTTTAAAAAACATTATAATTCTTATAACATTCCTAAGATATTATAAATAACTCAAAAACAACCATAACATGTTTTAACCCTAAATGTTATTTCATACCTCGAATTTTTTATTCCAAAAACTAGTAAGTGTAATTTCCTCAAATTCAAGGATCATATAAACCCTAAATATTCTTTATAATTATGTTCACAAAAGAAAAGTTAATTCTACCTCAAATATAATTTTCACATAACAAACTTCAGGGTTACACATACTAGAGAAAATTCTTCCAATGTAATCCCATAAAAAAAGAGCATTCATACTAATAAAAATTTCATCACCCATAGATCTAACATAACTCTATAATTTCTAAAATGTATACATCTTAATAATACAACATTATTAATGATACCTTAACCATGTTTTTTCAAATTATTCTATAATACTTCTTTCCTACAAAAAAATCATGAATCATGTCATAAGATTCAAAATTTTCAAAACATAATCTAAGAAATAATTCATACCCTTCATGGATCATTTTCAATTTCTTCGTCTTTAATTTTAATGGCATTGGGTTTTGGTAAAAATATATTTTTAAAGTCTTGATAATCCCATTCTCGTACCTTCTTCTTATGATATTTATTTTCATAATGACCATACTCCCCACATTTAAAAAATTCAATTGATAACTCAAAAATAACTTCTTCCCCTTTCCTGGAGTCAACTGAACGCTTCCTTTTTCCATGATAGGTTATTCATTACCACATCTATAACATCTTACCATCCCTTTAAAATATTTTCCTAGGTGATTATTTCTACATACTTAACACATGTGTCATTGAATATAATTACCATTATTATTATTACCTGAACATACACATGGATTTTTTTCACTCATATATGATGCATCAGAAAAATCACTAAGGTTCAAGTGGTTAATAATTACTATAGATAGCTGGTTTAGAATAACCATGAGATTTATCATTCGATATCACTTTTCATTTGGTTTCTTATTAATAGAACCATCACATTTTCCTTCAAATCCATTTTTACTTTGGTTCATCCAAGATCTATCCATTTACTAAAACCAAAAAGATCAGTGTGAGTATATCCATAAACTCATCATATACTATCTTATGAGGAGGGTAAACACTATTATATAATTATTCATGTTATCTTAAACTCATTTAACTTATCTAAAATAACTATGAATATTTCTAATATTCTAACCATTGTTGTTAAATATGACTTTTCCCTTATGCTTAAATAACACCATAACCTCAAAAGTTATCTAAACTGACCTCTGATACCAAATATAAGGCCCTATCTATAAACATTACATAATCATGATATAAGTCATTAAGTTGACTTTAATTCACTTCGAGGATCTAGTTTGGTTTATATTTTTATAGAATTAGTCCCTAACTCATACATAGTAACTTAAATATTACACGCAGACACTTCTACTCACTATCCATTTTTTCATAAAACAAAAAACTCTTTGAAAAGAAACATGGTATCATTTAATTTTTTAATAGCATAACTTTTCCTTGATCCCATACTTGAATCTATTCTTCTTTAATTCCTATGAAAAACATTTAAAAAATTTGGATTATCATAAAAATCTCAGTAAGGGATACACAAAGAAGGAAAATTATTAGTCTTATGAAAACCATGAATAACTTATCAAAAGTAATAATTTTTAGATTTAAAAAGTATTAAATATACTTTAATGAATATAATCTCATTTTTTACGCTTTTTATAACAAAAATATTAACATAAAACCATATAAATCAACATATAGCTTATAAAGGTAAATTGGGACATAAAAATACTTAAATAGAATAACCATATGGTCAAATTCCACACATATCACTAAATGGAATATCTATACGGCCAAATTCCATATATATCATTAAATGTAATAGCAATATGTCTGACTTCCATACCCAATTAACTAGACGTTATAACGTACCCACCCATCCCTAATTTTTCACAGAAGCATCTATCATTTGGTTAATCATGTAACCACCCGTCTTGGTTTATCATGTGACTTCCCGTCAAATTTCCAAGTACCATTTAATAATCATAAAAAAATCATAAATGAAAAATAACTTTTTTAAACTAAAAACATAAGAGATTGTTTTAAGATATAGAAATATTCAACCCATTTCCAAAACCATTTAAAACATTTAATAAAGAGAATTTTAAATCAAAGTTTCCCATACCACTTTGAAGCTTTTGAAATAAATTATCATTTTAAAACATTCATGTTCATATAAATAAATTCTTAAAACCCATTTTAATAACATGGAAATGAAATAGAATGTTTTAAATTAATAAATATTTAAAACATTTAAAATGATGTTTTAGTTAGAGTCTCTTAGCACTTGAAAAGCACCTGAATAAAAATAATTATGAAACAAAATCAAAAAAAAACTTTAATTATCATGAGAATATACTAATTAATGATATAAAGAGTCAAAAGGGTTGTATATACACATTATTGGATAATAAATGTGCATGATAACAATATATGCCTTGATAAAAGGAGATTGAGATAAAATCACTTAAAAATATCATATCATTCAATCAAGGATAAATAAATGACATAATTATCTATGAGAAATATAAACACACCCAATATAATTGGATATTCAGTGTGAAACAATCATAGTTCATTCACACATATTCTTGGAAAAACAAAACCAATGACATAGATATTTAACTCAATGAATGGAGATTGAGTTATGATTTCCCTTAAAAAGTTCTAATAAATGAGGTAAGAATTTATAAATGGGGTTATTATGTGTGGAAACAATATATCCACACAAATGGAAGTTTAAATTACAAAATAAATAAATAAAACAATTATTCCACATATAATTCTGGAATAATATAATCAACGAAGTATACGTAAAACCCAATGAATGGAAATTGAGTTTAGAAATTCCATTACAAATATCATTTTGTTAATAAAATAGATCAATTATGTGTATTAAATTTAAATAAAAAATTATAAATAAAATATAGGATATTAGAATTTATTTCTCACATAATCATATCATGGCAAAATCAATAAGTATATGATTAACCCAAAGAATTGAAATTGGGTTAATAAGTTCCCTTACATTGAGTCCAAAGCATCATGTGTGTTTCTTTTTTCTTTCTGAATAATAAACTTAAGTTAATTTATACTTATTTGATAACATTTTTAAGCTTTTTCTTTCTTTTATATCACTTATTAACATATTATATCAATTACATAATTATTTAAGATAATATCGGTCATTGTGTCGATATTCGGTACTTCAATCAAAAATGAACGTGTTTTGATGTAAATTTTCCATGTAGTCAAAAGTACATCATATACAGAATGATATTCATGATTTAAATATAATATATACCCATTATATATGTATATATAATAGTATATAACATTTGGAGATAATAAATAGAACACATCGTTCATGGAGATGGTAGATCGTACGTACGTATGAATGCTACTTTCGTTTCTTTGTCATAATAAAAGAATTCAAACTAAATGATAAATTTTTATATTATAATACCATTATAATATAGATGTTATATATGTTAAATAATTTCATTAACATCATCCTTTATACATTCCATGTATGGCATGAATGGGTCATATCACTTTGAGGGGGCGGTTGTCCGCACTTCCTCAAATGAAATTATCATATTTACACATTATGGAAAGAATAAAGGTATGTTGTAAATAAAAATTAAAAAAATCAAAGAGATAATATAAATATATATATATATATATATATATATATATATATATATTCATAATAATTTCCACCAAGATAGGTGTAGGACAAAATTGAATGATCATCATTTCATAAGGTAGTAGTTCGTTTTACACAGAAATAGTATGTTCGTATCCATTAGATGGAGGTGTGTGTAAGTGTAGTTAGAATCATTATCATAAAAACATAATATTATATTAAGGATACTGGTTTTGTTTTGTAATCATAGAATAAGAAGATCATATTGAGTGGAGAAGGAAAATAACGGGACGAAATGTGAGAGTAGACATTACCTCTAAATAAGGTATCTTCTTTTGATTTGAGCCAAAATTCTTTCTTCAATTTTTTAATTACCAAGGTGTGGATTATATTAGGAATTTAAGGATTTATGGAGCTTATTTGGGAATAATTTTTACAAGGATAGGGGATTTAGATATGTGAGTATGTGATAATAGGTGGTGTATTTTTATAAGATGGAGGAGGGACACTTTATAAATGTCTTGAAATATTATTTTATTATAAATTAATATTATAATTATAATGGTCCCAAACTCATTTAATTAAATGATAAGAATATTTTGGGTCTAAATAATCTCAACCAATATGTTTTATAGAAGTTTAGGTCAAAAAAATTACCTTATCTTTTAGATTTAACCCTAAGTTAAAAACATTGACTCTTACCAAGTATTCTTGTATTTTAATAATATATGGTCACTATAGTTACTATAAAATGACAAGATAAAAAAAAGTGGATTACTAATTTCATTTTTAACATTATATAAGTATTTTGGATGAATATTAAATTTTTTATAACTATTATATTAGTTAATAAAATATTATTTATTTTAAAAACCCATTTATGTCAATTTTGAAACTATTTTGTAATTGATTTTTGTTAAAGTCATAATAGCTTTATTACTTAAAAAAATTAACTCAAATATAATATTTCATAATTAAACCAAAAAATATTTTATGTCATAAAAATGTTAAAATTATTTTTATTTTAATATTTATAATATCATTTATATGGATCTTTCATTAATAAGGTAATCACTCCATCATCATTGTGTCCTAAATAAATTTAACTATTTAATGTCTAAAAATTATAAATAAAATACCATTATGTAGGAAATATTTTTAGATTTCTAATAACAATTCCATTTCTAATATATCATTTATATAACCCTATATTAAAGTTTTTTTAGTTAAAGATACATGTTTATGTTATATTTCTCTTTACTTTAAAAATAATTATTATAACATGTCATTATCACATCCATGTGGCTCCATGGGGTCCCAAAATCGACCCAAGGATGCCCATGGTCAGAAATATCTCATAAAATATGATTATTAAACGTGTTATTGAGGTTTTATATTATTATAATATTATTTTTTTACCATAATTTCCTTGATTTAACCTTTAACCATGGTAAATAAAAATAATTAATGAAGTTACTATTCGTAAAGTTCAAAAATAAAAGGTAACTATTTACAGAAATTTTATCTTATGATTCCAAATATAAAATTCATTTTTACAAATTCAAAACCTATAATTTGTAGTAATTAATTTAAAATTAATTCTCATTGTCAAAACCAGAAAACAGGTTTTTAAGAAGTAAAAACTAACAAAAGATTGACATGTGTTTATGTCCAATTTAAATATGAAATTACTTAAAATGACCATAATTGTATTAAATGATAAAAACTTAATCCAATTAAACTTTAAAACCAATTAGAATGAAAATATATCTATATAAATAAATTATATGAAACGGCAGTTTTGAATTAAAATGCATTATTTTTCACTATTCATAAAAATATGAATTTCATCATAAAAATTCCAAAATTTCAGCCAAGGTAAAATTTTATTTCAAAATTATAAATAATAAGTTTAATTTTCCAAATAGAACATATAAAAGTGGAAAAACCCCATTTTTAGAAATGGTTCTCCATCAAAAGGTGGTAAAATGATACTTTAAAAATATTAGAGTATTTTATGCTTAAAATTGGATTCATTCTCATTATAAGCCACTAAAATTAATTTTATAAATGTAAAAACATTTAACAAATATGTAAAATCATAATATAGTTAATTCTATTCATTACCTCCAATACAACGGCTTTTTGTTAATTACCATTTAAGGTAATAATATTATTATTGTATTGTTTTTCAATATAACTTTGTGTCATGGGCAATGTAAGATTTCAGAGAAATTTGTTGTTGGGTGTCATGTACACTGTTAGAAAAATCATCCCCTTTAACGTAAAATTAATTTATTATTCATAAATATTAATATATATGAAAAGTTATTATTCTATAAATACTTTTTATGTTAGAAATTAAATTATTAAATTATATATTTTTATTTTTATTTTTTTACAAAAAAAATTAATGTTTTCAAGTTGAACACCTAAAATTTTAAATTAGAAATGTGAAAAAAGTTAAAAAGAAAAGAAAAGTTGAGATGTTTAAATGTTCAATATAAAGAATTCAAATCTTCTAAGAAGGCTCTCTATTAGTGGAATGCTCTTTATTTACACCATCATAGTGGAAATAGTTCATGGTTGCATGGAATTATCATGGACAGGGAATCTTTTAGTAGATATGAGGTGGAAATGATTTGTGACCATGTAATATTGAACTGTTTTATGCCTTTATTTAATGACATATTAGGGTTTATATATTTATATTAATGTGAGATTCAACTAGAGGGGTTCATGCTTTCATCATAATAAATCCATCACAGTCAAGTTAGAATATATCATTCTTTTTGAAATAAATCCTTGGTTTTGTTATAATACATATCTCACCACTTAAAATTAGATTGTTTATGATAGTGTTTCATTTACAACTCTAAAGTAGAATCTATTTGTAAAAATTCCTTTTTTGAACAAATGGTTGCACCAATATCTATATAACGGTTATTTGGATAGCCTATAAATACCCATGTTAGATACTTTGGGTAGGAGGAGGAATGTATTCTTGGAACTGAATTAAATAAAAGTCACCTTTTAGTTAAATATATTCCTTTAATAAGAAATTCCTTTGGGAAATAAATTTATAAATATCTTAGGTAACATCAAAATTTATGTTTGTAAATCCTCCCCCATGTAACATCTTCATAGTGCCTCTAATGTGAGACCCTTAACAAAGGGTATCCTCATAATTTCTTTACATAGGGTTGATCAGGTAAATATTATTCAACCAGAAACCTTCAAATTCCATGTCTTTCATGAACCTTACTCACTAGCATATAAATACAATATTATAAAAAAATTAGGATTATTAAATTACATGATGGACTCTTTAAAATGTTCTACAATCATGAAAGATTCAACCTATGGTTGGTTACATTGATAAGGATTCCTATTTTGAATACACAGGTCCCCTTTACATTCATTCATTTTCCCTATTCACCAATCTGTGCTAAATTAATCCAAATGACCCACTCATCCTATTAATTCCTTGGTCAAAACCAAGATAAGAATATTCCATCAAGACATTCTATATGAGATTATGATCTATTATAAGTTTCAAACATTCATCATTGGTTTATATCACCCATTATTCAAGACTTCACTCCATTTCAAGCTTTATAAAGATAGTAGGTGGACATATATATCATGACCTCTGGATAATTGTAATACCTGGCCATATAATAATTGATTATATCATCCTAGTTTCTTATAAATTATTCATACATAATACAATCCATCTAATATGTGTAAGCCCCAACCATGTTCTTATTGATGATATCATCCATATGACCCATAAATGATCCATACATAAAAAGTGGATTCTACTAAGTATAAGCACCAACCATGTTCTTAGTGGTTATCTTATCCCTTTAACCCATCAAGGATCTAGGATAAAATGGGAACCATTTTATGTGTAATTCCTAACCATATCCTTTAATATATTGTTACTAATAAACAGTATGATCCATAAAGGGATTCTCATTAAAAAGTGACACACAAACCATTACTAGTTTCCACTCTCCTATTATTCCATTTTACTTGAAGTTAAACTACTCATAATAGTTCATAGTCATAAAAACATAAACTGAAAAACATTACGGTCTTGGATACATATCTATAAAAGGTTCATAAATGTTCTATATCGTGTAGAATTAGAAGTCATATCGATGGTACGTATCGCATTACCTAAACAAGAACATCATGGTCCTTGTCTTATTACATTAAAAGGAATAATCCTTGGTATTTATTACATAAACATAAAAGGAATATAATCGATCCTTATTAAACAACCTTAAAATTTTAAATCATATTTCATGGTTGTATGACCTTAAATGGAACCACAAGAGTTTATGTCAAACAACCATAAGGGGAAATATGTGTCCCATTATGAGGCACTAAGCTACTTGTGTAATAAAACACTTTTATAGGGATTTATAGGAATCTCTTATCATGATCCTGATCCAGAATCCCCAAAGATACCTCTTTCTTGTATGGAGATAAATTATGAAGTTCCCAAATTTTTATCTTTAAACCACAATGTAATCAAACACTAAAGAAAAAAATAGAGAAAATTCAATATGTACTAATGTTCGCATTGATTTTTGGTATCAAATGATAATTCTAAAAAACAAGGTAATCAATATTATTACTAGAATGGATTTTAAGAATATTTTTTAAATTATTAAGAGAGTCCCATACTATGAAATAAGACCCCTTAATGGATGATTTCTCCTCCCATACTATCAACAATGATGCATAATTCGATGTGTATTTATGTTGATGGGTTTCCTTTTTTACAAAATTAGTGTATTTAAATTTATATATAAATGGAATTTGTGATAGAACCATTGAATTTCAATCATTTTTACCTATCTTTAGGAACCTATATGACAACATAGGCTACCACACACCACTAGAAAATACAATAGGAAAATGCTTCTGCCACAACGAATGTAATCTCTCTAAGGTATCTTAGGAAAATTTCAACAACCATGTTTCTTCAGAATCATCCGGTGATCACCAAAATGTGGGAGTATCACATTAATAGTTTCATCCTATCCTTGGATTCAACTCATAAGAACATATAATATAATATTCTTAACTATTCATCCTACAAAATACAAGTTTATGGAAAGAATGTGGACATTATAACCATATCCAGTTTTTCTGGTAGTTAGATCCCAAAGAACATAAACACCAATCAACCATATATTTAAGCAGTGAATGAAGATATCACATGTGTCCTTACCAATATTCAAAGATTTCCCTTTGTTGAGCCCAAGAGGTTCTGAGGCATTTTTTGTTAATAATAAGATAAAATGGTTGAGATGAGTGATGATTTTATTTTGTGTTTTCTTTTGTTGTAAAAACTAAATCACTTGAAATTATTGGTGAGCTAATATTAGTATCTCAAACATGTTCTAGATGTTTGGAAAAAAAATTAATAGTACGAAGTTTCATTAATAATTTTCCAGGAAGAATTTTACCAGATAGAAAATTTGGATCCAAATGAATAGAGAAAGGAGAGTAAAACTAGATGGAGGCTAGTGGACTCAGGATAGTAGAAAAATTAAGGTACTGAAGGTTTATCTAATTATTCTCACATATTCTATCAAACAAATATGTTTGATAAATAAAATCAGGGGAACTTTTTCTATTCCAAAGTATCAAACATCATGATTAATAAAAGATCTCATGATCCATGATTGATTACAAAGGGGGTATTGAGTTTTGGTTGTACAAAGTTCATGATATAAAGTATTTTGATGTACTTAATACTGATATTATCATACAAATGAACAGTTGTAAAAATATCAAGACATGATGTAATGAAATTTCATGATTTAATGTTTGAGTTTTATGCAGGTATAGAGTTCTAGGGGTATAAAGAGTTATCAAATATAAATTTATTTAGTCTACCGATCAGAGAAAGTTTAAAGAAGTGCAGAATAGAAGACTCTTGGAAATTTAATAATATGGATAGCATAAGATAAACTATTAAAAAAATTACATATTTCATTGGAAGAACTATATTTTATTAGTTCATCAGTTAGAGGAATGTTTGTGAGTCCACCAAATGAACATTTATATTTTAAGTGGTTGTAATAATGTTTTTTTGTGCACAGTGTATGTCGAATATAATTGTATGATGAATAAAGGTGAAGAATTTATAGAAGTATCAAATAGAAACCACAATATGAATTCATCAGAAAAATGGTTCCAAAATATTTTTTTCATAGTGGTTTCCTAGAAAAGTTAATAGATAAAAGATTTTGAATAATTTCATCAGATAGAGGAAGTGTCTTGTGAAATATTTATAAGTTGTTCCTCTAAAGTTTTGAAGGATAATTGGATGAAGTTTTACTAAATGAAATAGTTTCTATGACGTTTTATTGGATGTAATATTTGATGATATTTATGAAGTTTTCATAAAGTCATTAATTTGAAAATATTGAGCTAGTTGGTGATTATTTCATTAGTCATAGAGGGTAGATTTTTTATTAAAACTGACTTTTTAAGAATTATGAAGAAGTTATTTGAAACCAAGTGTTAAGGAAAGTATCTAACTTTCAGTAAGTTTTAAGGTGGTCAAACATTTAGCATTTTGAGGGGGATTCCCAAAATATGAGTGGGAAATTTTGAATTTGAATTTTCAAAATTCTATAATTGCTCCTGAATCATTGAAAGATGGGTTCCTACATAAAGTTATGACAGAAATATATATGTAAAACTATTATTATATGAAATAGAGATGAAATAATCATATTTTTATGGTACATGTTTCTATTTAATGAATATATTTGTTGAAGAATTGATACCATTTAGTATTTTCAATCATTTTCTAACAAATGGATAGTCTTCAGAGAAGTGATCAGATTAACAGTAGGTAAAGGAATCGGAAAAGGAGTTTGGAAAAGTCTATCAGATGAATAAAGAAAATAAAAGATCATATTCAAAAGGATTAAGTTGACATCAGTTGAAGTTATACCACATGGATTTATCTATTAGTTTTTATTGTAAGAATTGTGTAATAAGATGATTGGATGAATAGGGTGTTGGACCAGGTTTCATAGGATCAAGGGTATTAGATAGATAATTGACTGGATACATAGTTTAATATATAATACTATGAATAATTTCTTTCTCTCTATTTTCTAGTAAAGTAAAGATGAAGAATAAATACTTTAAATAAATCCAAGTGTGAATAATGTTTATGAAGAACAATGGAAATTATCTAAAGCTTGTCAGTTAATGTTCTTACTGTAATTATAAAACATTGTTATATCATATTATCTATGTAAGGAGAACATGCACTATCAAAAAGACAAAAGTGATATACAAGTTATGGATATTAACTACATGTTTTAACACCTAAAAGTATTACTTTTTAGTGGTTTCTGTGTTCTTGGATTACTTACAAACAATTCTTTCGATTATATACTATTATTAAGTAGTGAACCTTTTAAATACATATGTTCATGTGGTTGTGATTGTTTTTTGATTTCTAATAGTGTGATTTATCACTAATTAGAGGTGAGGTTGTTTCTTATATAAGAAAAAATAAAAATAGAAGATCACTAATTCCCCCCTCTCTATCTTAGTGATAACATAGATCATGGTTGTTCCTTTAATTTGGTAATAGAAAAAATGTTCTCCTCATCGAATCTTTGTTGGAGTTTGAAGACAAAAAGGGTTATATTGATGTTAAAAACTCATTTAATGGTAAGGGGACTTCGATATTTTATGGAAAACACTATCATATTTGGAAGGATATAATATTACCTTATCTTATATCTATTGGATATAAAGTACATAAAGCTAATTTAAATTTTTTACCTCCTCCTGTTTAGGTGTTTTCCTTAACTTCTATTGATAAAAAGAATATGTAGAATGATGGGTAATCCAAAAATTCTATAATTTACTCAAACTTTGAAAGTAAATTTATAAGGGTCAAGGATATTGGAATAGATAAAGGAATATGGTAAAAGATGAAAAACATTTATAAATTTGATAAAAATATAAATAAATAAAAGTCATAAATATATAGATTGAATTGTGAAGATCCAAAAATGGGTAAAGTTGAATCATTAGGATACTTATTTACAATGGTTAATGACATTGTATGGACCTTAATATGTTTTGGTAAGAAGGTGGAATATTCAAAAAAAATTAAATATTATAGTAATTATTATGGATAAATTTGATGAAAGGGTATCATATTTAGATGATAGAGATCCTGAAACTCTATCTCTAGATGAACTTCATATAATTTTCATTACTCATTAAATAAGAAAAAAAAGGCGGTCAAGAATAAATAGAAGGTTTATCATAAAATCACACTAAAAGCTAAAAGTCAAAGAAATTATAATAAATTTACCAAGGAAAAAGTTATAGAATTTGACACTAAATATGAGATTAGTAAAAAAATTGGTGAACTCATGTCTTTAATTTCTAAAAGGTTGAAAAGAGTTGTAATGAATTATAAATAAAAGTTAATGTTGAATTGATTTTTTTTGTGGAGACATTAGACACTTTACTAAAAAATTTACTATATTAAAGGAAAATGAAAATAGTGATAAAGAATATTGATGATCAATAAGATCTATAAAAATAAGTCACACAAATATAATTCTTATTCACTTGGAAAAGACAATAAGTTCACTAAATAAAAAATAAGAAACTCTTTTTCTAATTGTAAGGAATATGATGATGTTATTGAAGTGAAGTTGAAAACTCAAGTGATGATGCTGCTGAAAATTAATTTTTACAAGATTAAATGATTATAATTTCACCAGTTATGAATGCAGAATATATGAAGAAGAATATGAGGAGACACAGCTGGATTTTACAATTAAAATATAGATTATAGAATGTCTCTCAAGGATTTTAGGCTTGAAAAAGGATAATAAAAAATTTATTAAAGAAGATATTTCATAAAAAAAAAAAGAAAAAATCAATTCATGAAGAATAATATAATTTTATAAAATAGATTTATTTTCTAAAGAAGTTACTTGATTAAGGGAAAAATATCAACATAAATCTTGAAGAAAATATAATGGTGAATATAAAAATAAATTTATCATATTCAACAAAAACATATTATATCTTCGTGATGAATAAAAAAATTCCAAAACTCAATCTCAAAATTTGGTGAATGTTATAAGATATTTAAACCTCATAAGGATCCAAAAACTTATCCTTAAATGTTAATATAAAGTTTAAATATACACAGATTAAAAGGAAAGTTTAAAGGATCATATATGTATCAAAAACAAATGAAGAATAAAATTATGAAATTTTTAAGGTTCAAAAGTCCAAATCGAAATATACTTCTACTAAAGATATTATTATGAAAAATAATAAATATAAGAATAAGAATAATATTTCAACAGGTTACCAACACATTGGAATACAATAATGTTCCAAGGTGTATGGTAATAAATATGATGGAAATCAAGTTCATAGTTCTAAATGGTATGTAAGTTACACTTTAAAATATTATTTCTATAGATATTTATAGTGAATTTTAGGATTTGGGTATAAAAATATGGTGTGATAGTTTAGTCATCAACACTAAAATGATTCCTAAAGGAACAAGAGGTAGAGTTTGAGGGGTGGTATAACTACTAAAAGAAAACAACCTGAGAAACTAAGTTTAAATATTTGAAATAGATTCCAACCTCTAGAAACTATTTTTGAATGATTTGATCATCAATTAGATCTTGATAAAGGATGAATTGTTATGTTACAGGTAGAAATAAACATTATAGAAAAAAGTATCAAAATCCATTTGAGAAGGAATAAAACAAAACGCATAAGACTTTAGTTGTTCACACTGCTCTAAATGATACTAAGGATAATAACCTTGGATACTGGATAATGGTTTTTATTCACATATGACTAGAGATTATGTTTTTGAATAATTTGAAGGATTACAAAGAACAGATAGTGATATATTGAAATAATGAGTCCCTCAGAATCAAAGGAATTGGATCTACCATCATTGGTGAAGAAAATTTAAAATCCAAGAGTCTTATTTATTGATGGATAGAAACACAACTTGCTAAGAATTTCACAAATTTTTTATAAATTAAAAGAAGTTTTGTTTAAAATAGATGGTTTTTTTAAACAAAAAAAATATGAGAATGTTTTCATAAAAGTAAAATTAACTAAGGGAAACCTGTTTCATGTTGGTGATGTATAGAGTTCATGTTATCTGAGCATGATAGAAGAAAATAAGTTATAGAATAATATTTTAGGTAATATCATTAATCGTGATATAAGAAACATAAAATATATAAAAATTATTCATAATATTTTTGACATAAAAATGAAAATATATTGGTGTTTTTCCATATGCCATAAAAATAAGATTATAATCATAGCACATAATAAAGTTGAGATACATTCAATTCTTCCCTTGGATTTGATATATTTTTTCCTATACAATCTATGAGAAATAAATCAACAAATAAAAATAAGTAATTTATTTCCATTAATTTTTATTTTACATGTATTATATGTATTATTTTATTAAAACATAAATCATAAAATTTCAAAATTTTTAAGAGTTTCAAGATAAGTAAATAAAAGGAATGTGGATATTTGGTTAAGAATATTTGAATTTATAATGGTTCTAAATACACAAATGGGAGGTTTAGATTTTATATTGGAAAACATAGACTTCATCATCAGTTTAGTGTGTTGTACATGACATAGTATAATAGTATTTATAAAAGATGAAATAGAAGTTTGATTGAGATGGAATGATCTGTATTTGTTGAATATGACACATCTTGATACTTTTGGAGGAAAGATATTGGAGTAGTTGTTCACATTCGAAATCATTGTTTTTATAGGAAAAACACATATACAAATCTTTATGAGATCTACTATAAATAAATCCCTTGTTTTAAATACCTAAAGGTGTTGGGTAATCCCCACATTATTAAAGTTAATGGTGAAATTTTTTGGAATTTTGATCAAGGAGGTGCTCATGGAATCTTTCTTGTATATTATTCTAATGGTATAGGAAATAGGTTCTATAATAAGTAAACAAGAAATGTTTCTGACCCTGTAGATATAAAAGTGTTGAAACATTATAATAGAATTTTTTCATAGTCAGCTGAAGATATAAGAGAATGTGAATATGAATTTGATTTATTGAACAACATAACAAATTTTCTGATATAGTTAAATATATATATTATATTCAAGATGAATATTCTAACTCATATATTTCAATTAACGAGGGAAATTATTTTTCATCTCATCCTAGGTTGAGTAATCATATGAAAAAAATCATTGGATAACTAGGAATAAATGTTTAAACCATAATAATAATAAGGATAGTTTCAAATAAGTCCTTATATTCATAGGTTAATACAAGATATTTTAAAGCAGATATATAGCATTAAGAGTGTATAGATGCCTTGAATGAAGAGCTATATGATATTGAGAAAAATGATACATATGGATTTGTAACCAAACTATAAAATAATAATTTTATTGGAAATAATATGGTTTTTCAAAATAATTTAATAAAAAATGAGAAATGATAAGAAAAAAACACACATGGTTTGAAAAGGCTACTCGTAAATTACAGACATTGATTTTAATGAGAACTTTTTCCTAGTATAATTGCATAAAACTATCAGAATTTTTCTTTCAATTACTAAAAAATAGAGATATATGATATTATAGATAGATATCAATTCATATTTCCATAGTATATAGCTTGATGTAAAATTTTATATTGAAAACTGTATGGATTCATGCTTGGTCATGATGAAGTTTTTCATTTTATATTTAAAGAAGGCTTTATATGGGATGAAGTAAGCTCTGAGATCTTAGTATTCTAAATTGGATACTTTTTTAAAGAACTTGAATTTAAATCAAGGAATAGTTGAGATTAACATCTACATAAAAGAAAATAAAGAGGTCTCCCCCATTATAATTGTTAATGTTGATGATATTATTTTCATAGGGAGTACTGAAGAAATGTGTGAAACATTTTCTAAGAATATGAAGAATTTATGTAAAATGTCCATGATGGGAGAAAAAATTATTTAATGGTTCATAATCTCATAAAAGAAGAAGTAAATTTTCTTATCTCATTATAAGTATGCTATGGAACTTATAAAGAAGTTAGACATTCAAGATTTAAAATCCAATTTTCACACCCATATCAAGGGTAACGTTGTTGATAATAGATGGTAAAGTAAAGAAGGTCAATCCCAAAGAGTTTATAATTTTTATTAGAAGCCTTTTATATCTAACAGCATCAAGGCCATATATAGTTCATGTTGTTACTGTTTGTTTTGGGTATCAATGTTCTCCAAAATAATATCATCTTATATCTAAAAAAGTAATTATCAGATATGTCAAAGTCATTACTGATTTATAAATAATATATGATAGTTCAAGAAATATTGATCTATTCGGTTATAAAAAATCATATTTGGAATGTTCCTTTGATGATATAATATCTACAACTGGTGGAGTTTTCTTCTGGGGAGAAAGATATTTGAGTTGGAATACAAATCAACAAAAAAAATAACCCTCAGCACTACAGAAACAATGTATATAGATTCTACACATGATTTAAAGTAATTAACATGGATAATTATTCATCTATATGATTTATTGGTTGATTAGAAGTTTTTTCTTCTCTTGTATTCTGATAATCAATGTGATAAAAATATCACGAAGAATCCAATGATACATTCTCATTCTAATCACATTGATATTAAAAATCACTTCAACAAAGAGCATATCGAAAGAAAAAAAAATAAAGCTACATTTTTTTCTTAAAATGTAGAATGTTGTAGATATCATTACTAGACTATTGATTAAGGAAACATTTTGTAAGTTAAGGTTGATCATGGGTGTAAAAATTCACCCTATTCACGGATAAGGTATAGGATTTATGTCCCCTATCTCATCTTTTTTGTGGATAGTGTCATCAAAAGGGTAGAAAAGATTTAATATATATCTATCTATTAGTATGTATTTTAAATTTCATGGGATAGTATATACTTAGGGGTTTAATAGGGATATGTTGTTCTTCTAGAGTTTGTGATCTATTTTTATAGTTTGATGAAGCGGATGAAAAAAGTTGTTCTAAATAGTTGAAAGTTTTAAGAAAAATAAAATTTTCAAAAGGTTTTGAGGATTATTTTATTAAATAACTTATTTATGGATAGTATAGTATTTTTTTTAATGATTATTGTTCCTACACTATGTTATATCAAATTGTATTTGAATATTTTGGATAAGTGATTTATTACTTGAGTTAAAAAATTTCCTTGATTTAGGTTCCCTAGTTTTTAATAAAATTAAAACGGTGATATTGTTGTGTCCAAGAGGTTTTGAGGAACTAATATAATGAGAAAAAATAAAATAGTTGAGAAGAATAGGGATTTGATTTTGTTTTTTATTTAATAGAAAACATAAATTAATTAATATTATTAGTGATCCAATATTAATTTCTCAAATATATGCTTGATGTTACAATAAGCATGTTTTTTTCAATAGTATAAAGTTTTCTTAAAGAGTTTTCCATCAAAAGTTTCTAAATAGATAATTACCAAATAGAGAAGGTAGATTTGATCAGACAAGGATAGTGGTGTTTAAACAGACCTAGGATAGTATATAGAGACTATAAAATGGAATGAGGTACTAAAGGTTTGTCCAATTAACATTAGAAGTTATGTTTGATAGAGATATTAGATAAATAAAATCAGTTGATTCTTTTGTATTCTTAAAAAATCATACATCATGATTTTTGAAAGTTCTCAAAATCCAAGGTTGTGTAAAAATGGGTAGAATGTGGTTTAGTTGTACAAAGTTAATTCTTTTAAGTGTTGTGAATTAAACTGGAATCATGTTATTAGATTATGGGGTATCAATAGAAAGTATAAGATGTGAAGGAATGAAGTTTCATGATTTAGATTTCAGGGATTATAAATATATGTAGTTGTGGTGGTAATAAGTGTTATTAAATATAAATTTATTTAGTATATCTATCATACAAAGTTTGAAGTAGAAATGAATGGAGGACTTGGGATAATATCATTAGACAAAGTCTATCAGGCGTAACATTACAATGTCATCTTATATAATCCAAACGAATAACCAATGTTTATTAGTTCATTAGTGAGGGAAATTTTTTTCATTCCATAAAACAAAATTTTATATGTTTTTCATGAGGAATGATGTTTTTTTGTGTATAAACACTGTGAAATGAACTTGTACAAAGATAAAAAGTGAATAAGTTACATAATGATCAGACATAAGTATTTGTATGAAATCATCAAAAACATATTTCTGAATGAAGTTCATTAGAAAAAGTTAACCTAGAAAAGAAAATATAAAAAGGGTTACGTATTATGTCATTGGATATGGGAAGTGTCTTGGAAAATCATATTGAATTGTTCCTATGAAGTTATGAAGGATCAACAGATGAATTTTTACTTAATGTAAGAGACTTTACAAAGTCATACCCAATTAATGATCCAAATATCTTTTTGTTGTTTTTGTAAAATTATTAATATGATGATGCTGATATGGATGATCAATGTTTTATTAACCATGAACCAATGAATTGTGAATCTAACCAAGTTTTTAAGTAGTTTTAAGAAGTTATTTAACATTTAGTGTTAAGTAAAGTTCTTAATTTTCATGAATTTTTAAGATAGTCAAGCACTAAAATTTTTTAGCTGGCTTCCCAAAATATGAGTAAAAAAATTCAAATTCAAATTTTTAGAAGATTTTTGTTTCTCCTTATGTTTTAGAAGATGGTTAAGTGTATAAAGGGATAAAGACAAAATATAAATTAACATTGTTTTTACATTCAAGATAGTTGGATTGTTGTATGTTTTTTTGTGTAAGTTTCATACTAAGAAATATCTTTATTGAGGAAGTGATAATGATAAGAGATTTATAATATTTTAGTATCAGATGAAAAGTTTTTAGAGAAGTGATTAGATGAACAGTTATTAGAGGTATCATACAAAGATTTTAGAAAATTAAATTAAAAAAATATAGATAAGGTAAGAATAGATGAACATGTATTCAATTGACATCAGTCAAACATGTACCATACATAGTTTCATATTAATTTGTATATGATTAATAGTTTGATGAGGAAATTAGATAAATAGGGAAAAGGACCATGTTTCATCAGATTGATGGTACTAGATGGTGAAGTGTTCAGATGGAAATTTTCGTATATAATTTCAAGTCGAAGTTCTTTCTTGTATTTTTGAAATAAATTGAAGAGGAAAAATAAGTACTTCCCTGGAAGGAAAGTGGGAATAAATTTCATATAACATTGTGACAACATACTGAATCTAGTCATTAGATGTTGTCACCATTGGTAGAAAAAATTATTATATCATATTATCTATATTAAGAGTACATACACTATCAGAAGGAATATAGTGTTATTTAATTGATGGGTATTCCATGCATTCTATAACCACTAAAATAATAATTTTCTAGTAGTTTATGTTTTCTAATAATGCATCCAAAACATTCTAAGGACTATCTAATCTTATTGACAAGTGAATCTTTTAAATACTTTTGTTTAGGTGGTTATTCTTGATTTTTAATTTCTATAATGTTCATTTATCACTAATCGGAGGTGAGGATTGTTTCTTAAATAAAAAACATAAAAATATAAGATCGTTTATTCACCCCTTCCACCTATCAGTGATCATATAGATCCTGATTGGTATTTTCACCCAAGAGGGTTCTCGCTAGTCACTAATTTCATGAACATTTCATTGACCTTACTAATCAAAAATATGTTGAGGAGGTGACCTAAGATATATCATACCGTGTTTCCAAATAAACTACACTGAGGATGAGGTATCATCTGAGGAAATTGATATTATATCTTATCACATGATCCACACCTCTACTCCCACCAATATCTATAAATCTCATCTTCATATCCTGATAGAAAATGAAGATCGTACTAGGAGGAATATTACTCATGATGGTCATTTAACACATCATGTATCCCAAACTATGACCATGGTTCTAACCCTAGTCACCTTATCCAAACCATTTATTATAAATGGATTGACTAAAATCCATTATTAGTTCCATACCCCTATAGACTCTAACATCCCTAAGGATCCTCTGAATACCATGATAGTATCCTAGGGAAAAATAAATCATATAATTTGTTTTACTCCCTATAGCACCATCATAGAGAGTCTTGGAGGTCCTTCCCAATATATATTTTGAGAAGGTCCTCCCTATAAAACCATAATTAATAAATTTTAAAGTTCCTAAATGGAATTGTGAATATGAGTTTTATTTTTTCTCACTGTTATTTTTTTGGTAAAGTCAATGTATGATAGAGAATTTTATTCCATCATAAATGGTAAATAAAGTTGATGTGTTGATGATACTTTTTGAGTGCATAGGTTTTAATATAGAATCCCCTTACATGTGATGATTATGTATTTGAACTTCATGGATATCAATTTGAACTACTTATTAAGGGAGAGACTACAATAATATTGTAATTATGGTTATATGAATTTTTCTTCAGATATGAAGATACCATCTATAAGGATCTTGAGATTTAAGGAAAAGTAACTCTATTATAAAGTTCTTTGGATAATGAATTCAGTAGATATGAAGTGATTGAGAAGATTTCAATAAGAAGAAAAGTATTTCTAGAATTATTTGAAGTATTCTAAAATTCTAGATTTAATGATTTTTTTTTAACTATGACTTTTCCTGAGTTATTTTATTACTATAGATACTTAAAATGGAAGTGGAATTAATTTTTTATGTTATTCATCTAGAGGAATAGATATTGAGAATATGGAAAAATAATTGAAGACTCTGAAAAAAAAAATTGATTCATTTTTTACTCTGTGTATGAGTCTTTTCACATCTTCATATGAGTCATTTTAAAGGAAATGGAATATATATTATAAATGAAAAAATCATCCATGACTATTCATAGTAGAAACCTTAACCATAAAAAAAGCAATGCATTTATGGATGAGTACAAAGTTCTAGTACAGTTCGGCATAGATAGGAAGATAATGGGGTGACGTAAGAGGGAGTTCCACCATATAGAGAAGCATGGTAGCTGTTTCCATAAAATGGAGTTTATTCCATGTGAGTTTTCCAATGGTGTAAGTCGTGATAGATATTGTTAAGTAGAAAACTCAAAAATAAAATATCAATGTTTCACTTTCCCAACCCTTAAACAATTCTCAAATTTAAAATTTTGGTGCACTGTGATACGATGTTGTAGCTATAGTCTTCCTAAAACAACTGGTTTCACATTATAACAGTTTTATATTCCCCATGAACAATTGTCGAACATTGGAAGATAAAGGAAGTGGTAGTGCAATATCCTAAGTTAAATCATAAACTAGTTATTTTTATCCAATAGATAACATTAAAAGTTACATGATATCGTAAGAATATTAATTTCCCATATAAATAAGAAATGTATATTTTTAGAAGATAAAATGTTATATGAAGAAAAGTTATATCAGATAATGCTTTTAAGAATTTCTTCATGTTTCAAACATCAAGATCAGTAAATAATATTTTAATTCATGCAAATTTGAGTTTATTTTAGGATAGAATATGATTTTACAAATCATAGTTCCATGAAAATATAGAGGGGAATTAAATTTAAGATAAATTTCTGGATTTCATAGAGAAATTAAAGCCAAAATATTTCTATTTTCATTTAGGAAATAAAAAAAGATGATTCTTATAGAAATTTAAATAAAACCATTGACTTTTTGTGGAATGATTTTGACATGATTAAAACTCAATACTATATATCATAGAGTTTCCTAATTCAAAATAAGGGAATAATTTTCACTCTATTATTTTTTAAATATATGTATTAGAGGAAATGAATAAAAAAGGGGATGATAATTATGAATCTCAATATTGGGGAAACCAAGAAGTTTCTATGTGTATTGAAGGTGAATCCTATTATATTTAGGATTTACTTATGAATCAAATAATAATATTAAAGTTGATTAAGGGGTAAAGTAGGTCTTCACCAAGCTTATTCTGTTCAAAACCATAGAGAATTTGAGAAGTAGGGAACTCTTAATATAACATTTGATATCATCATAACATCAAGAAAATGATATGAGAAAGGCTAGTGGTCCATTAGAATATTAGGATGCATAGACATGAAGGAGAACAAGGATGGCATGCCATTATATTAGTTAATAAATAGATTCTATAACCTTCTCAAAATGGTGTGTAGAACCAAATGCACACTAGAAGGATCCAGTATAAAGAAATGATTAGAATACTATAGGAGTAGAATGTTTTTAGGATATGCTTCCAAATGGCGGTATCTAGTATAAATAACCTGTTTGGAGGTAGGAAATGAATCATATGTGACAAAACATTTTTAGAGATTTTTTTATAGTATTTTTTGGAGATAGAATGTACTTGTACTATTATTGATTTATAGTGGAAAACTATGCCTCGAAACTCAACCCAAACCTAGAAAGTATTTATCTCCAATATTGAGGATAAACCATTTAAATATGTTTGTATTTTCATTACTTTTATCTATTTTTATTTGATAAGGGTTTAGAAAACATTAGATGATAAATTGAAATATTAATTTGTCACAGAGGTTAGTTAAAAATAAATAATTCATAAAAATAAAAAATGGATCAATGTTTTTCCCTCCCCTATTAGTGATCTTCTTAGACCTGGTAAAATCATTTGTTATCAGAAAAAATGAGGTTCCCCGTTAAAATATAAAACCAATACTAAATAAAAGGCATAGAGAATAACAATTATTTTAACTGTAGAAAAGTACCCATTTTTCAAATATTTCCCATTAATAAAGGAAGTAAATTCTTTTATATATTTTTTCATAAATATTTTGTAATATTGAAACTTACTATACTTTTAAGATATTCTACATTGGATTATACTGATAAAATAGAACTTTATGTGGATAGGGATGCTATAAATTCCATCATGTGATCTCTATTTGAAAAACTCTACACCAAGGTAATGGGACATAAAATCACAAAAGGGGTGTGGTAAAAGACTTAGAATATGTATAGAGATTATGTAAAGATTAAATAATCCAAACATCATATTTAATGAGATATATTTGGAGACATTTTAATAGATGATGATGATGAAACTGTGGATGACAAATTTATATGGTTCAATGAAATAGTATGTAAAGACCCGTAAAATTCAAGGAAATTTTTTTCTTAATTTTATTTGGGATTTTACAAGAACACAGTTTCTGACTGCACTCGATTCCGAGGCCCGGTGTGCCTGGAATTTCTATCCGAAGTTTAGTTCGGGTATGTTCAGTGAACGAATGAGCGGGAATTTCTAACTTTTGAATCGGTGCTCGGAATCGAATTCTAAGGGCACCGATGGAACTGTAGCGCCGGTAATTGCTTATGAACGCCATTTACGGAGTTGTGTTTGCACGAGAGAGGATGATAAAAATTGTGGAAGTTTATTTTATAATTAAACTACAATTGTTATTTTCTTTAAGTGGTTTAAGGCTTTGGGTGGATTTTGGGTAACTACCCAACTTCCCAAGGGAGGTTATGAGGGTGGTGGGGCCCACACGAACCCCAACCCTTCATATTATTCAACCCCCCTCAACTCACCTTTTAATTTTGATAACTTGAGTATTAATAACTTATGTTATTAATGGTGTGAGTTTAATGTGTGTGTAGGTTTGAATTTCAAACTCATGTCTAGTTAATAAATTAAGTGAGGGATTAATTTATTTTGGGGTTAGTTTCATGTGGTGGAGTCTTGGGAGGAAAAGGCTAAGGATTGAGGAACTTCTTCATCTTCGAAGAAGAACGCGAAGAACACATCGGACTCCGTCGAAGAATGCCGAGTCCTCAGAGACCGACTATGCAACGCCGTAGACCACGACGGCTCTTCCACGACGTCTTCTTCCACGACGTATCCTTCCACGACGTCTTTTTCTGTGACGAATCCTCGTTCGACGAACCTCCTTTCAAGCTCGCTTGAGGTAGGGGTTTATTTATTTTATTTTGTTCGTGAATTCTAAATTGTCGTTCTTCGTGGAAATACGACCAAATGTTATCAATTAAAGAGAGGGGTCTGGACCACACAAACATGGCCGACCCTCCTCCCTTACCCTTGTTATTGTTTCTAATGTGTTGGAACGGGAATGGCGCGGTGTCGTCGCACCGCGCAGGATCGTGCGGCAAGTAATGCACGGAGCCGTCTCGCCGTGCTGTGAAGTTGAACCAAGTCGCGGCGCCGTCGCGCCGTGCTGGACGAACCAAAAATGCGGCCGGTTCCGGGCCGCGGCGGAGCAAGGTGACCGGCGGCCGGTTCGGGGCCGCCGGTGTCGGAGCAGGGAGGGGACCGGCCATCGTCGGTCCCGTGGTGGCAGAAACTGGCCAGCCGGGGCAGGCCGGCCGGACAGGAGAACAGTCGGGGGTTCAAACCCCCGCCCGCCAGCTAACGGCCCCCATTAAAGGGGGCCGCGGTTTCAAATCGCGGGTGGCAGCCCCCCCCCCCTCGCAAAAGCCGAACGGCTCGGCCATTCGGTCGAGCCAGCTGGCGTGGCGCGCTAGTGCGCCGGGCCACCTGGCCGGGCGCCGAGCCGGTCTGCGCCCAGCCGGGCCGACCTAGGGGGTCTCGGGTCGGGCCCGAAACTCCCATTTTTGGAACCTTTTGGTTCTTTTGCCCATATCTTGGGCTACAGACCTATGATCAACGCGTCGTCAGTGGCGATACGATCCTTGGATCGAGATGGTCATTTTGGTATATCGCACTCAAGGTTTTGGAATACTTTGGGTTCGGCCGGGTTGGTTCGTACACGAGACCAATCGGGCCCTCGGAGCGGAAACCCTCATATCTTATGCTCCGGACGTTCGATTGACGTGCCATTAACTTTGTTGGATTCCTCTTAGTGAGACGGATATTTTGGCTTAATCCGCCTGAGATTTGGACGCCGGTGGAGTATGTTCGGGTTGGTTTTGCCTTAAAAACCAACTAGGCCCCTGGGACGAAAAAGCCAATAACTCTCAGACCGGGCGTCTAATTGACGCACCATCTACGACGTTGAGTTCCTGTTGACGATACGAAACTTTTAGATACATCAACTCTGGAATATGTGTCAGTTTATTTATCAGCCTCTCGACTCGTGGAGCGGACCCTCTCGAACGAGCTTGTTGTGTGCGGGAACCCTAGAGCTGGTTGTGTTTGCTACTGTGACGACGAAGACTGTACAGAGATCCTCATTGGATTCGACGGCGATGACTACAGCACTCAGAGATCCTATGTGGATCAGTGCTTCCGATCCTGTGTGGGTCTGATCCTGTGTGGGTCAGCGCTCAGCGGTTCTGTGTGAGCCAGCGCTTACAGATCCTTTGTGGGTCTGATCCTGTGTGGGTCATTGTGGGGGTTAGTTACCTATCGATCCTTTGTGGATCAGATCCTGTGTGGGTCATTGACGGGGTCAGTTACCTATCGATCCTTTGTAGGTCATATCCTGTGTGGGTCATTGCAGGGTTTAGTTACCTATCGATCATTTTTGGGTCAGATCCTTTGTGGGTCATTGCGGGGGTCAGTACCTATCGATCCTCTGTGGGTCCGACGACTTAGATGAATCAGTGGATATATCCAATCATCTCTATCATCATACGAAGAAGTATACCTTTGTGAGCTGAATCCTATTTTTCTTTCCTATGTGGATTGTGTTGAGCTATCCTGTGTGGATTTACGTTTTGCTTTCCTGTGTGGACTGGGTTGTACTTGGGCTCGGATGTTGGAGCCGAACGAGAATTTATGACTTAGGTATATGTATGCGCATATACCTAAGCAGGGTCGAATGTTACTTTGTTATTGTATCTTTCCTTTTTGGATTATCCTTTGTGGATTTTGGGAGACCTTTGGGGGTCTCAAGGTCCCAACTGAGTAGCTTATACTCACCCCTGCACGGGCTATGCCCGCACTACGTTGTATTGATTGCAGATGATGGACAGCGTTGATCGTGGTTGAGGCTTGCGGAGCAGGACGGTACCTGGGGGTGGACCATTAGGCGAGACGTACTCGGAGCGGTTGGATGAACCCGAGGAGCAGAAGAGGTTTTCTGTACCCACCCTTCAGGTGGAAGTCCAGTGCACGGATCGAGGCTTCGGCTTTACTTTTCAGTTGCAGTTTTCCCTTTCGAGTTGTACTTTACTTTCAGTTTGGGATTGTATTCTGGCCCATTACTTTTCCGCACTAACTGTTGTACTCAGTTTCTACGTAGTGTTTAATTCTACTGCTTGCTTGCTCTATGGTGTTTGTTTACTTTACAAAGGAAATGCCTTCCCTTTTACTGGGATTTATGCATTGGTGCTAGTCGCCAGCCCCTGGCCTATGGAAGGTGGGCTTGGGGTAGTCACGACACGGGTCCTGAGGACGGGTCGTGACAAATTGGTATCAGAGGAGTTCGGTTCTACCACATAACTTGGGACACCGATCTTTTTCTATGTGAAGCAATATTGTTAAGCGTATTGGGTGTGGTTATCAGTCTAGGGAGTCCAGTGTTGGTGCGGCGGCCGACGTATTCGTACACCAGGACCCTGACTTCTGATTTCCGACTTAATGCACGAAAACATTGATTGCATGTGTTTTAAGTTTTCTATGTGATTACTTTGTGTCAGCTCACCTGGTATACTGTTATGACCATGGCGCACCTGTTTCCTTTTCGAGATGGCCCCACGACGGCAGCCAGCTAGGGTTCTGAGAGTTGATCGTGACGACAGCCCGCCGAGCGACGAGGCCATAGTGTAGGGCCCTTTGACAGCTGAGGCATCGGCGGTACCTTTAACCGTCGAGCCACCGATGCTTCCAGCCCCAGCCGCTGACGATGCACGTCGCCTTAGTGCACTACATGAGTTCTAGCGCCACTGAACACCCAAGTTCCACAGGGAGACGGACCCCCAGGCAGCCGAGGACTGGCTGGAGGCAGTGGTGAGAGTTTTCAGGTTAGTGAGGACACCAGCAGACCTCATGGTGATCCTCGCGGCGAGCCTACTGCACGCAGCAGCAGGCCGATGGTGGATCTTGATGCTCCAGGTGCACGATGAGGTATCTCTTCTCTGGACAAATTTTGAGAGCCTCTTCCGCTCAGAGTTCGTCCCAGCCACCCTCCATGCGGTGCGCATCCAGGAGCTTCTTCAGCTACGACAGGGAAGCTTGATGGTCGCCCAGTACTCAGCGAGATTTATAGATCTCTCGTGCTACTCGACAGACATGGTACGAGACCCTTTCTTCCGAGCCCAGACCTTTGATCAGGGATTGAGGCATGAGATCAGGGCATCACTGATCTCCCTCAGCATTCCGAATTAGGAAGGAGTACTGGAGCGAGCTCTTCTCATTGAGAGTTTTCTTGATGAGTCTATACCAGCGGAGAGACCTACCGCAGGGTGACACATGGCAGAGTCTTCTGTAGCCGGCAGTTGACAGATGTCGCAGAGGTCCAAGCGGGCTAGGCCATCGGGCGAATGACCACAGGATACTGGCTCGGAGGTGTGGGTCACACACAGCAGAACCAGTCTTATGAGTGGAAGACAGTGCTATGCATGCGGCTGACAGGGCCACATGGATCGTGAATACCCGACCCGCCATGCAGAGGAGCAGCAGACGGTTGAGGAACCACCTAGAAAGAGGCATAGGTTCGACCGTGGCGGTCTGTAGGGAGTAGGCGGACGAGGCAGAGGAGCTGGCCAAGCAGCAGGTGGTGGGAGATGCTTTGAGGCTCTACCACCACCACCACCAGGAGGTCCACCCCGACCTCAGGGGAGAGCACAGCTTCAGGCAGCTGAAGCATACGATCATGGTGCTCTGGAAGCAGGTGGACAAGTGCGGGTCTATCTCCAGGCATAGAGGCCTTTGCCCATTATGCCTCTATCTTCATTGTTTGTGTTGCCTTGTGTCCTTGTACTTTGAGTTGAAGTAATAAAAGATGCTTGCAATAGTGACGTTTTCTCTCTTGTCTTTTGTTTGTTAATACTAAGAGGTGCCGGTTAAAAGCTGTTGACTTGACCCTCACTTGCGAGATTCTTACTGGAGGAGACCCAGTGACCACACACTGATTCCAATAGTGTGACTCAACCCTTGGAGGCGAGAGTAACGGTTGGATCTCTTGGTAGCAGTGTTGAGGCCTTACGATGTCATTTATGCCATGAATTAACTAATCATGACGGGATTGACTGTATTAGGAAAGGAACGTGGTTCATCCAGGGGATGAGACCAGATTTCCCTTTTTGGCAAAGGAGAAATCTTTGCAGCTTTGCAGAACATTAAGGAGGAAGGGTCAACCCTTCGTGTGGTCTAACAGATGTCAGCAGAGCTTCCAAGAGCTAAGACAGAGATTGACCAGTGCGCCTATCTTGAGGTTTCCAGAGGAGGGAGTAGGGTACGTAGTTTACTGCGATGCATCAGGGACCGGACTCGGATGTGTCCTGATGTAGGAGTGGGCCGTGATCACCTATGGATCACATCAGTTGAGGCCGCATGATCAGAACTACACTACCCATGACCTGGAGTTAGTAGCAGTGGTCTTCGCTCTGAAGACATGGTGACACTATCTGATGGGCGAGCACTTTACAGTCTTTTCTGACCATCAGAGTCTCAGGTACATCTTCTCTCAGAAGGACCTGAACCTGAGACAGCAGTGATGGCTTGAGTTCCTCCAGGACGATGACTTTGAGATAGTCTATACTCCTAGAAAGGGGAACGTAGTATCTAATGCTCTCAGCAGGAGGACGGGCATTCAGCTACTTGAGGAGGCGACAGAGCAGCTAGCCTCCTTGCAGATATCCTTTGTGGATAGAGATGGTGCACCCTTCCTTCAGTATCTCATAGTCTCTCCTCCACTATTATAGCGGGTCAGAGAGGCACAGTATGGGGACACTGACTGTGAGACGCGGCGTGCACATATAGCCTCAGGATAGGCACCTGATGGTTTCTCCTTTAGAGCAGAGCACGACATCCTTTTCAAAGGACGTACCTTGGTACCAGTCGCTTTACGAGAGGAGGTGCTGAGAGAGTTTCACACTTCCCCTTTGGCGGTACATCCTGGAGTGGCGAAGATGTACCAGGATCTCAGACGATAGCACTGGTGGCCGGTCATGAAGAAGGCTTGGCAGAGTTCATTTCTCGATGCCTCACCTTCCAGTAGGTGAAGGCAGAGCATCAGGTACCAGCAGGCTTGGTACAGCCCTTGGAGGTCCCGGAGTGGAAGTGGGACGGGATATCTATGGACTTTGTGACTAGACTTCCACGCACTTCCAGAGGTCACGACTCCATTTGGGTGATTGTTGACCGACTCACCATGTCGGCACAGTTCTTACCCATCAGAGAGTAGGGATCAGTGGAGAGCTTGGGACATCTCTACGTTCAGGAGATTTTATGGCTTCACGGTGTGCCATCATCTATCGTCTCCGATCGAGATGCTCGCTTTACTTACCGGCTTTGAAAGGGGTTGCAGGAGGCATTCGGGACGCAGCTACGTCTGAGCACCGCCTTTCACCCTCAAACGGATGGTTAGATGGAGAGGACCATTCAGACTCTTGAAGACATGCTCCGCGCATGTGTCCTCGACTTTGGTCGCAGCTGGGAGGACCACCTACCCTTGGTGGAGTTCTCATACAAAAACAGCTACCACTCCACCATCGGGATGGCACCATACGAGGCGTTGTACGGCTGACCTTGTAGATCTCCTTTGTGCTGGACAGACCCTGGAGAGTCAGCACTTGCGGGACCGAAGATGGTCCAGGCCATGACAGAAAAGGTCCAGGTCATCTAGGAGCAGATGAGGACAGCTCAGAGCCGGCAGAAGTCATATACTGACAGGAGGAGGAGGCCACTAGAGTTCGAGGATAGCGACCACGTATTCTTGCGTGTCTCACCTCGACGTGGTTTGCGGTGGTTTGGCCGAGGCGGAAAGTTGTCTCCACGCTTCATCGGACCATTACAGGTCCTCAGCTCGATCGGCGAGGTGGCTTATCTCCTGGATCTACCACCTCAGTTGCACCGGGTGCATGACGTCTTCCACATATCTCAGCTGAGGAGATACGTGCATGACCCGACGCACATCATTGACCATGGGGAGCTAGACGTTGCTGATGGGGAGACTTTTGCGGAGGTCCCAGTGGAGATTGAGGATTGACAGGAGCGGGTCCTGCGTGGACGGTCGATTCCTCTACTGTGCATTAGATGGCAGCACGGGAATCTCCCGGAGAGCACTTGGGAGCGGGAGGCTCAGATGAGTGCTCAGTACCCACATTTTTTTCCCTAGCTTATGATGTATCTTTACAGGGACGTAAAGCCCTGATGTGAGAGTAATGTAAAGACACATAAAATTCAAGGAAAAGTTTTTATTAATTTTCTTTGGGATTTTACAAGAACGCAGTTTTTGACTGCACTCGATTCTGAGGCCCGGTGTGCCCAGAATTTCTATCCGAAGTTTAGTTCGGGTACGTTCAGTGAACGAACGAGCTGGAATTTCTAACTTTTGAACCGGTGCTCAGAATCGAATTCCAAGGGCATCGATGGAACCGTAGCGCTGGTAATTACTTATGAACGCCATTTCTGGAGTTGTGTTTGCACGAGAGAGGATGATAAAAATTGTGGAAGTTTATTTTATAATTAAACTACCATTTTTATTTTCTTTAAGTGGTTTAAGGCTTTGGGTGGAAGTTGGGTAACTACCCAACTTCCCAAGGGAGGTTATGAGGGTGGTGGGGCCCACATGAACCCCAACCCTTCATATTCTCCAACCCCCCTCAACTCACCTTTTAATTTTGATAACTTAAGTATTAATAACTTATGTTATTAATGGTGTGAGTTTAATGTGTGTGTAGGTTTGAATTTCAAACTCATGTCTAGTTAATAAATTAAGTGAGGGCTTAATTTATTTTGGTGTTAGTTTCTTGTGGTGAAGTCTTGGGGAGGAAAAGGCTAAGGATTGAGGAACTTCTTAATATTCGATGAAGAATGCAAAGAACACATCGGACTCCGTCAAATAACACCGAGTCCTCGGAGACCGACTACGCGACGCCATAGACCACGACGGTTCTTCCGTGACGTCTTCTTCCACGACGTCTCCTTCTACGACGTCTTTTTCCACGATGAATCCTCGTTCGACGAACCTCCATTCAAGCTCGCTCGAGGTAGGGGTTTATTTATTTTATTTTGTTCATGAATTATAGATTGTCATTCTTCATGGAAATACGACCAAATGCTATCAATTAACGAGAGGGGACTGGACCGCACAAACACGGTCGACCCTCCTCCCTTACCCTTGTTATTGTTTCTAATGTGTTGGAACGGGAATGGCGTGGTGCCGTCGCACCACGCGGGATCGTGCAGCATGTAATGCGTGGTGCCGTCGTGTCGTGCCATGAAGTTGAACCAAGTCACAGCGCCGTCGCGCCGCATCGGAGAAAACCAAAGACACCGCTGCCAGAGTGGGGCCGCGGCGGAGGGGCGCAGCGCCATCGCGCCATGCCGGACGAACAAAAACGGCGGCCGGTTCCGGGCCGCGGCGGAGCAAGGTGACTGGCGGCCGGTTCTGGTCTGCCTTTGTTGGATAAAGGAGGGGACCGACCGTCGATGGTCCCGTGGTGGCAGAAACCAGCCGGCCGAGGCGGGCCGGCCGGACAGGAGAACAGTCGGGGGTTCAAACCCCCGGCCGGCCAGCTGGCGGCCCCCATTAAGGGGGGTCGCGGTTTCAAATCGCGGGGGGAAGCACCACCCCCCCCCCCCCCCGCAAAATCCGAACAGCTCGGCCATTCGGCCGAGCCAGCTGGCGCCGGGCCGGGCCGACCCAGGGGGTCTCAGGCCGGGTCGGTCCGGGCCCAAAACCCCCGTTTTCGGACCCTTTTGGTTCTTTTGCCCATATCTCGGGCTACGGACCTCCGATCAACGCACCGTCAGTGGCGATGCGATCCTTGGATCGAGATGGTATTTTATTTGTATCGCACTCAAGGTTTCATAATACTTTGGGTTTGGTCGGGTTGGTTCGTACACGAGACCAACAGGGCCCTCGGAGCGGAAATGCTCATATCTTAAGCTTCGGACGTCCGATTGACGTTTCGTCGACTTTATTGGATTCCTCTTAGTGAGACAGATCTTTTGGATTACTCCACCTAAGGTTTGGATGCAGGTGGAGTACATTCGGGTAGGTTTTCCCTTAAAAACCAACCGGGCCCCTAGGACGAAAAAACCAATAACTCTCAGACCAGGCGTCCGATTGACGCGCCGTCTGCGACGTTAAGTTCTTGTTGACTATACGGAACTTTTGGACACATCAACTCTGGACTATGTGTCAGTTGATGTATCATCCTCTCGACTCATGTACCGGACCCTCCCGAACGAGCTTGTTGTGTGCGGGAACCCTAGAGCTGGCTGTGTTTGCTACTATGACGACGATGACTGTAAAGAGATCCTCAGTGGATTAGACGGCAATGACTACAGCACTCAGCAATCCTATGTGGATCAGTGCTTCTGATCCTATGTGGGTCCGATCCTGTGTGGGTCAGTGCTCAGCGGTTCTGTGTGAGCTAGTGCCTATAGATCTTGTGTGGTTCTGATCCTGTGTGGGTCATTGCAGGGGTTAGTTACCTATCGATCCTTTGTGGGTCAGATCCTGTGTGGGTCATTGTAGGGGTTAGTTACCTATCGATCCTTTGTGGGTCAGATCCTATGTGGGTCATTGTGGGGGTTAGTACCTATCGATCCTTTGTGGGTCCGACGACTTAGATGAATCAGTGGATATATCTGATCATCTCTATCATCATACGAAGAAGTATACATGTGTGAGATGAATCCTGTTTTTCTTTCCTATGTGGATTGTGTTGAGCTATCCTGTGTGGATTTACGTTTTTCTTTTCTTGTGTGGACTGGGTTGTACTTGGGCTCGGATGTTGGAGCTGAACGACAATTGATGACTTAGGTATATGTATGGGAATATACCTAAGCAGTGTCGAATGTTACTTCATGATTGTATCTTTCCTTTGTGGATTCTGGGAGAACTTCGGGGGTCTCGGGGTCCCTACTGAGTAGCTCATACTCACCTCTGCACGGGATATGCCCGCACTACGTTGTGTTGGTTGCAAACGACGGACAGCGCTGATCGTGGTTGAGGCTTGCGGAGCAGGACAGTACCTGGAGGTGGACCACTGGGCGGGATGTACTCGGAGCGGTTGGCTGGACCCGAGGAGCAGAGGAGGTTATCTATACCCACCCTTCAGGTGGAAGTCCAGTGGATGGATCGAGGCTGTGGCTTTACTTTTCAGTTGCTGTTTTCCCTTTCGATTTGTACTTTACTTTCAGTTTGGGTTTGTATTCTGGCCCATTACTTTTCCGCACTTACTGTTGTACTCAGTTTCTACGTAGTTTTTACTTCTACTGCTTTCTTTCTCTATGGTGTTTTTTTACTTTACAAAGGCAATGCCTTCCCTTTTACCAGGATTTACGCCTTGGTGCTAGTCGCCAGCCCCTGGCCTATGGAAGGCGGGCTTGGGGTAGTCATGGCATGGGTCCTGAGGACGGGTCGTGACATAGTAATCCACATTTTAGGATTTATAGACAATATATAGGATTCAATAATTGTAAATTAATTGATAATGAATATTCTTAATATATTTGACTCAATGATATCATCCCAATAAAAGATATGATAACTTTCCCTTAATAATTTTCATAAACCTTCCTTAACTATGAAATTATGAGAGAATGTGTTTTCAAAAAGAAATAAACAAAGGAGATGATATTTAATTCTAAAAAAGAACAAAATAATAAAGGTAATAAGGTTGAATCTTATTTAGATTCATAAATCGATGATGTAGTAAGTCATGAATATAATAATTTTTTGGCATTTATCTATAAGAACATCATAAGTGTGAAATGTTAATATAAATTTATGATTCCTCTTAAATTTTTTAATTGTGGTGTAATTGGTATTTTTTCAATTTTCTTACCATAGAGGAAATTTGTTGAGGTTGAAAGTTATAAATAAGAAGGTGAATTTTCTCGAAAAAAATATTGAAGTACCATTAGATATAAGAAGATGTGTTTTTAAAAATCTATAAAAAAGCATAAGATCTTTGAAGAAGGTAAATAATAGTCAATGTAGATTGTGCCATAAGATTCAGTTATCTCTTAAAATAACAAAACCCTTATATATCATGTGAAAAATCATGGATACACATCAATAAGTGATGTGAAGGAAAATATAATTACACTAAGTGCATTATTAGATCTAAAATGGAAACCTATATTGAGAAAAATAATAATATCAATAATAGAATTGAGCTACTTGAGAAGGAAGGAATAGAATATGGTGAGAATGATATTTTTCTCATTTAATGAATTTCAAACCTGAAATTGAATATTATATAAAAAGATAATATACTCAATGAATCTATAATAAATCTTATCAAAAAAGAAGAAAAGTTTCCTAAGGAATAATATAAGTGTCTTAAAGCTAAGAATACCTAAAAGGAAATAAATTAATGTTATGAAAAAGTTAGTGACTTTAAAGATGATTCATCCAAATTTTCTAGGAAATCCCACCCAAATATAAAGGTATAAACTATTTATAATATTTCAAGTGATACTAAATATATTTCATTCAATTGAGAATATTCTTAAACTCAAACTATAGATTTTCATACTGAAGAAAGTTGTTAAATTATGCTTTTACAATATAGATATGTCCTGATGTGTTGCGAAATTAATAAAACCCAATTTTAAGTAAAAATATAAGTTATAATTCATTCATAAAATGATAATTATTTTATTAGTAGGATAGTCAATATCATGGGGGATCGGGGTTTAAAGGATACAATTATCTTTGTAGAGGCTTTGAGCTAATGGCCTATAACTATTTCTATTACATTCCATTGCAATGGAATTGGAAAGATGTCAGGTGAATAAAACCTATAATGATAAGCATTGAATTTTTTAGTAGGAGATAATTTCTTAAAAATAGTGATTTGAATCTGGAATTTCATCAGGTCTATTTACATAGAATATATATGATTTACTTGAAGATATTTTTGGAATTTGTGGCCAATATTTTCATAATCTTAATGTTTTCACGAAAATACATCCAATAATGTTCATTAATATTTCTGTAAGTACATCAAGAACAAATAGTAATAAGGATACATGATCACTCCAATCAAGGTTGTTCTCAAAATATAATGGTGATAAAGGCCTAAGGTAATTCTTCTGTGAATTATATATAAGACTATTCAGAATAATTACAATGTTCATCAAAATTGATAATTAATAAGTACATGATATATAGTGTGTTAATTTTGACCATGCTAGAGAGGCCTTATAAAATAATTCAATAGTCCAATAAACTCAAGTTGGAAAACTAAAAATGAAAAATAGATAGTCATATGAGGATAAATGTACCTTTGTGGCTCAAAAAAAGAGTATGCACCTAAAGAAAAAATTAAGAAGAAGTACAACACTATGAATCCTATAAAGGATCATTATATTAATTACATAAGGGAAGGAATTAATATCTCATCAAGAGATAAAATTTAATATCATGGAGGATTGATGTTGAGAGGAAATAGTCAACCTTGCTACTTTTCCTATGTAATGAAATACCCTCATTATTCCCTTCTTTTTATTAGTAAAAAATTAATGTAATTTAATTATTTCAACTAAGGATTAGTTGTATCAGTGTTGTATACATTTTAAATCAATGAATATTCCCATTATGTCGTATTCTGATAGCCACGATGAAGGAGAAATAAGTGACTCCCTTATTGGGGATAAAATATGTATAGAATCTATCAAATCGTCATTATATGTTAAATATATAATTTATAGGTGTATATTTATAAAAAAATTATGTTATATCATCACACATTATACCCTCTACTATTAATATCAAATTTTTTATAAAGGGGGAGTAATGGTCGATAGAAATGATAAGTTAGCTAGAGAATATTATGTCATTCACTTAAACTTTCTAATGTATTTTTTGATATGAATACATACTGCATACATATAATTTTATGGGAACCTTTTACTTCATTAGTTATTAACTCTTTTATTCAACAATGTATTTTCCTAAGAAAACAGATATTTGAAAAACTAAAGGCTCATGTCTATAAAGTCTTATGTTGTGTTCATTCTATCAAGGTGGTTCTAAAATCTATTTTCTTGAATAAAGGAAAGTGAATAGGTTTCTTTTAGATTCTGGAAATTTGATTAAGAGTGAGGAAGACCTTCCATTATATTTCCTTTTAATTTATTTTCAATAAGGGGTAGAATATAAAATTACATTAATGGAAATTTGGTGTTTGCAAAAAATACAAAAGGGAAGATTGAAGTGCTGAAATTTATATATGATGATGAGTTGTGTTTGTTGTCACTATGATTTTTGTGTAAAGTTAATGTATGAGAATAGATTTCATTCCATCATAAATGTAAGATAAATAATAAGTGTGTGTACTACCAATTTGAGTAAACATGTTTTCATATATTATCCATGTATATTTGATGATTGTGAAGATTCTCTTTAGGGATATCAATTTTATGTTCTTATAAAAGTAGAGTATATTTACTGCAATAATGATGTTATTACTGATTTATGAAGATGTCTTTGAATATGAAGATACAATCCAGAATGTTCCTTATATTCAAGTATGATAATTTATGTGATAAAGATCATTTAATGATTTCTTGAGATGAATGATATGAGATAAGGCAATGAAATTTTTCAAATTTTTTGTATTTATATAGTTAAAGAAGGATTTTTCCTAATTATGAAATCCTATGATTAATTTTAGTATTGGATATACTGAAAATGGAAAAGGAATAGAGGCTGTTTATGGGTCATCTAGAGGAACAAATTTTGAAAATATTGATAGAGGCATAAAGACTCCTAAAATGTGTAAGTAATTTAAGACTCTTTGTATGAGACATTTTATATCTTCATTTGATTTATTTAATAGGAAAAGGTATTTATTTTATAAAATCATAAAATATGATATTCGTGCACAATCATAATGTAAATATCATTTATAGTAAAGCCACACTAGCAATGAAAGAGTACACTAGGGATAGCAAGGATCTGTGCATGAAGGAAGAGTGTGGGATGGTGCAAGAGGGTGCATTGTGATGTGGGTGACATGGTGGTTGTGTTCATGGAATAAGATCACTAATATGGTATTTGTATAACATTGTAAGGAACAATAGATATTATTAAGTAGCATACTATGGAATGAAATATCGATGTGGGAATCACTAAACCCCATTAATATTTATATATTTAAACCCTTTGTTCACTATTATACAATATCATTTCTATCGTATTCCTTATATAAATGGTTTCACATTGTGAATGTTTTAAATGTTCCATAAACTGTTGTAAAATCAATGGAGATAAAGGCAGTGGTGTTTCACTATATAAATATCTTGTGTGAACATGTTATTGTAATTGTATAGAATGTATATAGATTTATAGGATATCATAACAATATTAAGATACCACATAAATAGTGAATAGATAAATTAATAAGATAAAATTATTGAAGAGGAATAGTTAAATAAAATGATTCTTTAAATCCTTAATTTATAATTCAAAAATGATGATCAATCAAGAATATTTTGATTCAATTCAATGTAATTATCTTCTACATCATAATATTATATTCCATTTCATACTGCCTTAGAATATAATTAAAATTAAGATAAAATTAATGATTATATAGAGAAATTGGATTCATTATATTTTTATTATAGTGTTGGAATTGAGAATCCAATTCTTAAGTAAATTTAAATAAATCTATTTACTTGGTTTGAATTAGTTTGATATGAGGAAATATCACTACCTCATATTGTGGAGTTTCATTTTTCAAAATAATGGAATAATATTCACTATATTATTCTATGAATATATTTATTGGATGAAAATAATATGAAAGGTGATGATAATTAATAATACTAATAATAGAGCTATCAAGCTAAGTTACTACATATTGAAGGTGAATAGGATTTCATTTTGGACTTCCGTATCATCAAAGTAGAATGTGAATGTTGATCAAGAGAAAAAAGAGGTCAACACCAATTCTATTGTTTCTAAGAATTTATAGAATGTGAGAATCTTGAACCTCTTATTATAACTTTTTATTTCGTGATATTATCAACAGAATAAAGTGAAAAATTCTAATGATCACTTAGAAGACTTGGACATGTAAAATAAAGGAAATAAAGGATGGAACACCACTACATCAGTTAACATAGGGAGTTAAAGACCTATTCACAGAAGTGTAAAGGACCACATACTTACATATGTGAGCTAGTAAAAAAATTTAATATATTACATACAGATAATATTTTCATAATATAGAATCAACTAGATGGAGCCAAAAAAATAAGTCTTAGGAAGGAAAGTAATGAATAACCAAGGACTATCTATTTTGGGATATTTTATGATAGTATTTTCAATAGATAGCCTCTAATTGTACTCATGATTATCTATAGTGGAAAACCATGTGTTAAAAAATTACATAAACCTTGAAAGAAGAAAACCCTCACATTTAGGGTAAACCTTATAAATCCATGTATCATTTCTCTACTTTGATCTATTTGTATAGAAGAGTGGAACCCTAAGATTGAGACAACAAATATCTTAAACAGTCATATAGGTTTATTTAAAATAATTAAAGTTTGAAAATAAAAATGGATCATTGCTTCACCCATCACCCTCTTGGTCATCTCATCAAACCTGGGAACTTCAACTTTGGAGGCCCTCCCAGTAGTAACTTTTACTAAATTATTCTTTTTGATACTGAACATATCAACCATGAAGGTAATAATTTTTGTAGGATGCAAATAATAATCCATGGAGTTATACCCTATAGATTGATGAAACCAAGATTCCATCAAGGTCCCTCCAAAGAACCTATTGTGAAGTTCCTTCAAACAGTTTTGTAATGATCAGTCATAAATTCCCCCTACTAATTCCAGGTGAGGAGGTTCTCCTCATATCATTATGATTGATTGTTAAATAGTTCTTCCCATTACCTAATTAAAAGAAAATAGTAATTGAAGAGTTCTTAGGGAAATAAATCTAGTAACTCTAGAGTTACTCTCAATGATGGTTAATTAACAATTAATGATGGAGGTCCACCTCATGGGGTTCATCGCAAAGGCTTCTTTATAATTTCACATTTTCTCTACATTAAGTTCCAACCTATCTCAAAGTTACTATGAAGTTTCCTTCAGACAAAGAGGTGCTTAATAAATTGAGTCTAGATATATAAGGAAACTTATCATTGATCAACAGGGTGACATCCAAATAAATGGAAAATATGAGGAAATGATCATTGTATGTACTTCCACAAAAATGTGAACCTCTAAATGTAACTAATAATATATATAAGGATCCCACGACTCTAAATAAAATAGTAGAGAAATGAAATTTAGGGTTAGATCAATTCAATGAACCCCTAACTAAGGATGAGGAGAACTGTATTTTCATGGGTAAATAATTATCCACTGACAGAATATGAGACATGTTCTATAACATGGACACTACTTAGTGAAAATTTCATAAAAATTATCGGATGAATTTATATCTTACTTTTACAATAACCTATGGGTGACTCTATGTTATCTAAAGACTATATACCTATCACATTGGGATTACTCTAACCATTTCATGGAACTATATGAATTATATCACCATGTTGACCTGGTCACAGTTAAAGTGGCATGAGATATTACATCTAGGAAAAAATGAAAGTATCACTAATATAATTACTTCATTGGTCTGAAGTAACTCTTCGAAATAATAATTCAAACCCTGCCTAACATACATATTAAATAGTGGGTTGAATGTGGAGCTTTTTATTTTACTCCACCAGCAGACTGATAGGGTTTTTTAGGAAAAACATCTTATAGGGTTGTAAAATCCCAAGTAAGTAATGAATAATATATATTCTTATCTATGTCTATTTATGAATTAGATATTGTTTTAGAGGCTTAAAATGAGAATAAATCCAATCTTAAGCATGGAATACACTAATATTTTTAAAAGATTGTTTTACTACCTTTTGATGGAAAACCATTTTTAAATCAAACTTTTGACAATTTTATAAGCTCTATTTGTCAAAATAAACTTATTATTTATGATTGTGACATTGAAATTTACATTGGATAATTTTTTGGTATTTTTCTGACAATGTTCATTTTTTAATGAATAGTGAAAAATACTGTATTTTACATCAAAACTGCTTTTTCGTATAATTTAATTATATGGTTAGATTATATTTTTAATTGGTTTTAAAGTGTAAATAGAATATATTTTTACCATGTAATCCAATGGTGGTAATTGGGATTAATTTCACTTTGGAATTGGGCATAAACAAGTGCCAAACTTTTCATAGATATTGTTTCAAAAAAACCCGCTATTTGTTTTGACAACGGGAATTATTTTTAAATTAATTATTTCAATATATATGTTTGTAATTTGGTAAAATTGATTCCATATTTGGAATCAGAAGGTCCAAATTATTTAATTAATACTCTTTTGTTTTTTGACACTATGAATAGTAACGACCGTAATTATCTTTAATTATCTTGATTAATGAGTAATCGGGTAGTTAAGGATAATAAAATAATATCATAATAATAACAAATGACCACAACATGTGTCCTAATTCTAATGGTTGTCTCATTTCTGACCATGGGATGCCTTTTTCCAAACTTTGGGACCCCATGGAATCACTTTTGTGTGAAAGTGACTTTTTATCTTTTTATTTTTAAAGAAAGTTAAATATAACAAAGAATGTATCACCTGAGTAAAACATTATTAATTTTGTCTAAATAAATGATATATTAGACTATAAAAAGTCATTGTAAAGATAAAAATATTTCCTATATCATAGTATTTTTTATAATTTTTAGACATTAAATAAATTAAATTATTTATGACATCATGATGATGCAGCGATTACCTCATTATTTAACGATTTAAATAAAATGAAAAGATAATGTAAAATCTAAGACCTACACATGTCAAAAACATATTGGATGAGTATATTTCTAACCCTTATCACCTTATCCTCGAAATACATCAATGTGGGACCTTTAAAATCTGAAACTCTTTTGAAAATAAAGTAACATTTTATACCTTTCCAAGAGTGTCCCTCCTCTCCTCTTATAAAAGGCCCCCACCTCTACCTCCATACCCACACCTCTCAAGCCTTTGGATCGGCAAAACTCTGCCCATTTAGTCTCTCCACATCCCTCTCTTACTCCTAGAAGCCTCACTTTGTGCAGAAGTCTTCCCAAGGAAGCCTTTGATCTCAAATCAAAGAGAGTTACCCGATTATAAGGTAATGTCTTCACTTGTATTCTTTTGTTTTATTTTGCTTCTCCAACCCACTAAACTCTTTTTATTAATTTCTTTTGTAACAACTCCAGTATCCGAAATATACTAGTATTTTTTTATAAGAAGGATTCGAGCTACACTTACACACACCTACATCTAATGGTTAAAGAACATACTGTTTCTCTGGATGGCGAATTTCTGCCTCACGAAACGATGATTGTTCAATATTCTTCTAACACCTTAAAAGGTAGCCATTAAGATGTCACTATATTTATATATGATATATAATATGTTTATGTTTTCCTTAATCTTCTGTATTTTTCATTTATGGCATACCTTTATGGCTTCCATTATGGGTATACGCGATATCTTCATTTTAGGAAGTGCGGACTACCGCCCCCTCAAAGTGATTTGATTCGTTAATACCATATGTAGTACGTATAAAGGATAGATTTAATGATATTATATATGATACCATTCTGTAATTATAATACTATTATGTATCATTATGTTTTAATTTCCTTAAATAAGAAATAGAAATGGAAGTAGCGTTCATGCGTACGTACGGCTTAACATCTCCATGAATGGTGAATTTCATTTCTTACCTCTAAATGATTATGTATTATTATAAATGCATGTATATACTGCATATATATGATATAAATGGAATCTAAATCATGAATATCATTCTTGAGATAATGGATATTTGACTACGTGAACAACTTGTAAATATAAGAATTTCACTTTTGACTCAAGTACCAAATATCGACAAAACGACCGTTATTAAGTTAAATAATTACATAGTGTTCATGACATGGTAATAAGTGATATAAAAGGAATAATTAACTTGAAAAAGGTTATTAAGAAAGTATAAATTTAATCAGGTTTATTATTCAGGAGATTAAAGAATGATCGAGTCAAGTCGGACACGAGGTAAGGGAATCTGTCTCAATCTCCTTTCATTGAGGCATATTTTATTTTATACACAACTTTCTTATATACGTTCCATAAACCCCTTTGTCTTTTATGCTTATTAAAAAGGAATATTTTTTATACAAAGCATTTTACTAAACGACAAAAGGAATGATTTTTTTGTCGTACGTATGCGGCGACAACGACTTCTCCACCGCCATGACCATTATTTGAGTTTTGGCTTCCTCTACAAGCCATAATATTTTTTGAATGAAAAATAAATACCATGTTTTACTTTTATTTTATTTTGGTATTGAAAATGTTTTTCATAATGTTTTTATATCAATGTTTTGTGTTGATATCTTGTGATTGAAAAGTGGAAATGTTATGTTTACTTTATGCATGTTTTATGTGATACGATTATGTTATGGTTCTTGGGCATTGTTATGAAGACAGGTGGTTCCTTGATAAACTAAGGGCGGGTGAGCCCGATATAGCTCTCCAATGCATTGGGTAACGTGAAGGAGTTAAACTTTAAGGTTTCTCAGAAGAGATTTAGGGAATATACTATGATGGGTATTCCAAACGTAACCAAGAGGGTTACTCCCTACGTAAGAATGTTATGAATGCCTCAAGTTACCATTATGTCTTATTATTTCTTTGATTTATTCATGATTTTATGAGGTATGTTAAAGTGCTTATGTTTTATGGGTAAAGTATGATTTCATTCTTATGTATATATGAACTCATGTTTCCTTTACATATTTTTATAACCCTTACTGATCTTTTTCTGCTCATCCCAAGTTTTTGAACTGTTTTTCACAGGTCAAGGGAATGGTACATGATATGATGATAGTGTCAAGGAAGTTTCAAGAAAGAATCCATGTTTTATTTTAAATATGTTTCCGCTGATGGGAAAAATAATATTATCTTTTATGTAACCACTTTGTTTAAATGTGGAATGTAATGCAAGTTTTATGATCTAATTCTCTAAAACTCTAAACCTGAAAAGATCCTCAATGTGTAATCTTGTAATAACTCAATATTAAGTAAGGTTTAAGGTTGGGGCCTTATAGTTGGTATTAGAGGTCGGTATAGATAAATTTAGAAGTTAAAATTATATTAAATGATTATCCAAAAATATTTTATTTATGGTAAAATTGAAAATTATATAGCATTTTAAGATTACCATGTTACTTTATCTAAGACATGTTTGTTCAGAATGGTTTTCTGTAGAGGAAACAGGGAAGCAGTGCTAGGAAGGCATACAGAAGGAAATAACCTTCCGAATCAGCATCTTGAGATGGTCGGAATTGGAACTGAATAGTTTGTTGCAGTAATGGCGCAGTTGACTCAAGCGATAAATGGTGGTGGTATCCATGCACGAGATCAGCCAGATCAACTACAGAGGAACATGTCAGTGGTGGAACATTTCATGAGGAAACATCCCCCATCATTCAGATGATCATCTGACCCTGTGCTAGATAAAGGGTAGATTAAAGCACTAGAGAATATTTTCGATGTCATGGGGTGTTCAGACAATCAAAAGGTTAGTCTTGCTATTTACCGTTTGGAGGGTGAAGCAGATCAGTGGTGGTCGATGGTTAAAAATATCAGGGATGCTGATTAGATTGATGATCTTGACTGGGATGAATTAAAAGGTATGTTTCTTGAGAATTATTTTCCTAAGGTTTTTCGACTTAGGATGGAAAAACAATTCCTAGAATTGAGGTAAGAGGAAGACTCAGTGGCTGCCTATGATGAAAGGTTCACTCCATTGGCAAGGTATGCTCCAAATTCTATCTGAGACCTTGATAGTAAAATCAATCGTTTTTACTCAGGATTAAAGCCAAAATATCTAAGGGATTTAGCTTCTCGTGAGTTCAAAAGTTATGAAAAGCTTGTTATATGTGCTGAGAAGGTGGAAATGGAGTTTGTCGATGATCAAGTGTTCTATAACAACCAACAGAATAAGAGACCAAGGTGGTAGGATAAATGAAAAAAATTATTCAAAAAGGTCTACCTGTAAGAAAACTAAGTTTCCAGTTTGTGATAAATGTGGTAAAAGGAATGCTGGGGAATGTGTTCTGAATTCTGGAAAGTGCTACCAATGTGGTAATATGGGACATAAGTCTCGTGATTACTCTGAAAAAGATCAAGGTGATGGTAAGTCCAAATTTTATTTACAGTTAGTAAAATGTTTTAAGTGTAATGAGATGGGTCACTATGGAAACGAGTGTCTAAAAAAGAGCTTGAGTGATGGGAAGCAGTTAGACTACAAGCAGAAAGGGGTGGTGAAATCCTTTGCAACTACTTCAGCAGATTTCGGGCCATCAAATGAATTTGTATCAGGTACTTTGTTTGTTTTTTCATATTATGCCAGTGTGTTGTTTGATTCGGGGTCTACACATTCTTTCTTCTCTGAAAACATTTCTAGTAAAATGGGAATACCATCTCAAGAAATGACTCCTGAACTTTTGGTAAAAACACTTGGGGGAAATGTTGAGACAAAAATAATTTATAAGAATCTTCCTATCCTTATCCGTGGAAAGAACCTACTTGAAAACCTAATTGTTCTGCCTCTAGTAGAGTTTGATGTTATCCTGGGTATGGATTGGATCTCTATTTACCATGCTAAGATTTACTGTAGAGCTAAGGAAGTTTCTTTTTATAAAGACTTTCTGTTTGTGTACAAGAATGAACCCTTACTGTTGATAACATATCAAGAGTCCAAGAAACTTGTAAAAGATGGAAATGAATGTTACCTTGCACATATCATTGAAAACAAGGGAACTGTTCAGATTAATGATGTGCCTGTAGTAAATGAGTATCCTGATGTTTTTCCTGATGAGTTTCCTGCAATAATACCAGATCAGGAAGTTGAATTTACTGTTGACTTAGTTCCTAATGCTATGCCAATTTCAAAACCCCCTTATCGAATGGATCAAATTGAACTTTTAGAGTTGAAGGAGCAATTACAAGATTTATTAGAGAATGGTTTCATTCGACCAAGCACATCACCATGGGGTGCTCCTGTTTTATTTGATAAAAAGAAATATGGTTCTATGGTACTTTTCATTGATTATAGAGCCTTGAATAACATCACTGTTAAGAACAAATATCATTTTCCTCATATCGATGATTTGTTTGTTCAGCTCCAGGGAGCTCAGTTTTTTTCAAATATTGACTTGAGATCGGGGTACCATCAGTTCAATGTAAAGGAAGAAGATGTTCCGAAGACCGCGTTTCATACAATATATGACCATTATGAATTTGTAGTAATGCCTTTTGGGATAACCAATGCACCTACTGTATTCATGGACTTAATGAATATAATTTTCCATGAGTTCTTGGATAATTTTGTGGTTTTTTTCATTGATGATATTTTGGTGTTTTCTAAAAGTAAAGAGGAGCATGAAAGACATTTAAGGGTTATTTTGACAACCTTAAAAGAAAAGAAATTGTATGGGAAATTCATCAAGTGTGAGTTTTGGTTACAAAAAATTTCTTTCCTTGGTCACATTATTTATAAAGATGGGATAATTGTTGATCCTGCAAAAACAAAGGTTGTTGAAGAATGGCCAAGACCCACAAATGTAACTGAGATTCGTAGCTTCCTTGGTTTTTCAGGCTATTACTGAAGGTTTGATGAAAAAATTTCATGGTTATCTAGTCTAATGACTAAGCTAACTCGGAAGGGTGTTAAGTTCATCTGGACAAAAGAATGTGATGATTGTTTTTAGGAGTTGAAAAGAAGAATGGTGAATGCTCCAGTTTTGGAACTTCCTTCCAGGAATAGTGAGTTTGTTATCTATACTGATGCTTCATTGAAAGGACTTGGTTGCATCCTAACGCAGAATGATCAGGTAATTGCTTATTCTTCACGACAGCTGAAAACTCATGAGGTAAATTACCCTACACATGATTTGAAATTAGCTGCTGTTGTTTTCTCTTTAAAAATTTGGAGGCATCATTTGTATGGAGTAAAGTGTGAAATATATACCGATCACAAAAGTTTAAAGTATATTTTCACTTAGAAAGAATTGAACATGAGACAGAGGAGATGGCTAGAATTAATCAAGGATTATGATTGTACAATTCATTACCATCCGGGAAAAGAAAATAAAGTGGATGATGCTTTGAGTCAAAAAATTAAATCTTCATTTACAATGTTGAGTTTGGAATGTGATCCTTTGGTTAAGGATTTGATGAAATTTGTCATAGAAGTTGTTGGTGCAGGATGTTATTCTGTTTTATTTCAGGTATCAGTGAAATCTTCTCTATCAGACAGAATCAAGCAAGCACAGAAGCAAGACAGTGAGTTGCAGAAAAAGGTAGAGCTGGTTCAGAAGGGTAATTTGCCTGAATTCAACATTGATAATGATTGTTTTTTGAGATTTGGGAAGAGATTGTGTGTGCCTTGTGATTCAAAGTTGAAGAGAGAGTTGTTATGTGAAGCTCATAGTTGTCCGTTTTCAGTTCATCCAGTAATTACTAAGATGTATAGAGATCTTCGGGAGTATTACTGGTGGGACAGAATGAAAAGGGATATTGTTGATTTTACAGTGAACTGTTTGAATTGTCAACAGGTTAAAGCAGAGCGGCAATTACTGAAAGGGATGCTTCAGCCTTTACCAGTGCCAGAGTGGAAATGGGAAAATATATCAATGGACTTTGTTGTGGGATTACCGAAGACATCTCGAGGTAATAATGCAATCTGGGTTATTGTTGATCGCTTGACTAAATCTTCTCATTTCTTTTCTATACGAGATACTTTTTCCCTAGATCAACTTTCCCGTTTGTATCTTAAAGAGATAGTCAGGTTATATGGAGTTCCCCTCTCCATTGTATCTGATCGTGATCCCAGGTTTACTTCTAACTTTTGGAAAGGCCTTCAAAAGTCATTGGGTACTGAATTAAATTTTAGTACAGCTTTTCATCCTCAATCAGATGGGCAGTCATAACGAACAATTTAGACTTTGGAAGATATGCTACGTGCTTGTTCGATGGATTATCAGGGAAGTTGGTACCAACATCTTTCTTTGGTTGAATTTTCATATAATAACAGTTTTCATTCTAGTATACAGATGGCACCATTTGTGGCGTTATATGGGAAGCAGTGTCGAACTTTAGCTTTTTGGATGAAGTGGGTGAAAGGAAGCTGATGGGACCAATATTGGTAAAAGAGTTGGAAGAAAAAGTTCAGCTGATACAGAAACACGTGAGAACAGATCAGAGCAGGAAGAAGAGTTATGCGGACAATAGGAGTAAGGATCTCTCTTTTGAGGTAGGTGATCATGTTTTTCTCAAAGTCTCACCATGGAAAAGTGTGATGTGATTTGGTAAGAAAGGAAAGATGAGTCCAAGGTTAATTGGACCATATGAAATTATGAATAGAGTTGGATCAGTTTCTTACCGTGTGGATTTACCTCCAAGTTTATCTCAGGTACACAATGTTTTTCATGTTTCAATGTTGAGAAAGTATATTCCAAATCCATCTCATGTTTTGAGTCCAGAGGTAGTTCAGCTGGAAGTGAACCTATCTTATGAGGAAAAACAGGTCCAGATTCTTGACCACATGGAGAACTTATTACGGAATAAGGTGATTCATCAGGTAAAGGTTTTGTGGAAAAACCACATGATTGAAGAGGCAACATGGGAATCTGAAAATGCAATGAGGGCTAAATACCCCCACTTATTCGATAAGTAAATAAATTGTGGGGACGCAATTTTCTAAAGGGGGGAAGGATGTAACATCCAAATTAAGTAATGAATAATAGATATTATTATCTATGTCTATTTATGAATTATATAGTGTTTTAGAGGCTTAAAATGAGAATAAATCCAATCTTAAGCATGGAATACACTAATATTTTTAAAAGATTGTTTTACTTCCTTTTGATGGAAAACCATTTTTAAATAAATTTTTTTAAAATTTTATAATCTCTATTTTTCAAAATAAAATTATTATTTATGATTGGGACATTGAAATTTACATTGGATAATTTTTTGGTATTTTTCTGACAATGTTCATTTTTTAATGAATAGTGAAAAATACTGCATTTTACATCAAAACTGTTTTTTCATCTAATTTAATTATATGGATAGATTATATTTTTTATTGGTTTTAAAGTTTAAATAGAATATATTTTTACCATTTAATCCAATGGTGGTAATTGGGATTAATTTAACTTTGTAATTGGGCATAAACAAGTGCCAAACTTTTCATCGATATTGTTTCAAAAAAACCAGCTATTTGTTTTAACAAGAATTATTTTTAAATTAATTATTGCAATTAATATGTTTTTAATTTGGTAAAATGGATTCCATATTTGGAATAAGAAGGTCCAAATTATTTAATTAAGACTATTTTGTTTTTCGACATTATGAATAGTAATGACGATAATTATCTTTAATTATCTTGATTAATGAGTAATCTGGTGGTTAAGGATAATAAAATAATATCATAATAATAACAAATTACCTCAACATGTGTCCTAATTCTACTGATTATCTCATGGAAGACCATGGGATTCCTTGTGCCAAACTTGGGGACCCCATGGAATCACTTTTGTGTGAAAGTGACTTTTTATCTTTTTATTTTTAAAGAAAGTTAAATATAACAAAGAATGTATCACCTGAGTAAAAAAATTTAATTTTGTCTACATAAATTATCTATTGGACTATAAATATTAATTTTAAAGATAAAACTATTTCCTACATCATATTATTTTTTTTATAATTTTTAGACATTAAATAAATTAAATTATTTATTACATCATGTTGATGCAGCGATTACCTCATTATTTAACGATTTAAATAAAATGAAAAGATAATGTAAAATCTAAGACCTAAACATCTCAAAAACCTATTGGATGAGTATATCTAGAACCCTTATCACCTTATCCTCTAAATACATCAATGTGGGACCTTTAAAATCTGAAACTCTCTTGAAAATAAAGTAACATTTTATACCTTTCCAAGAGTGCCCCTCCTCTCCTCTTATAAAAGGCCCCCACCTCTACCTCCTTACCCACACCTCTCAAGCCTTTGGCTCGGGAAAAACCTGCCCATTTAGTCTCTTAACATCCCTCTATTACTCATAGAAGCCTAACATTGGGTATAAGTCTTCCCAAGGAAGCCTTTGAGCTCAAATCAAAGAGAGTTACCCGATTTTAAAGTAATGACTTCACTTGTGTTCTTTTGTATTATTTTGCTTCTCCAACCCACTAAAATCTTTTTATTCATTTATTTTGTAACAACTCCAGTATCTTCAATATACTAGGATGTTTTTATAAGAAGTATTCGAGCTACACTTACACACACCTACATCTAATGGTTAAAGAATATACTGTTTCTGTGGATGGAGAATTTCTGCCTCACGAAACGATGATTGTTCAATATTCTTCTAACACATTAAAAGGTATCCATTAAGATGTCACTATATTTATATATGATATATAATATGTTTATGTTTTCCTTAATCTTATGTATTTTTCATTTATGGTATACCTTTATGGCTTCCATTATGGGTATACGCGATATCTTCATTTTTGGAAGTGCGGACTACCGCCCCCTCAAAGTGATTTGATTCGTTAATACCGTATTTGGTACGTATAAAGGATAGATTTAATGATATTATATATGATACCATACTGTAATTATAATACTATTATGTATCATTATGTTTTAATTCCATTAAATAAGAAATAGAAATGGAAGTAGCATTCATGCGTACGTACGGCTTACCGTCTCCATGAACGGTGCATTTCATTTCCTACCTCTAAATGATTATGTAATATTATAAATGCATGTATATACTAGATATATATGATATATATGGAATCTACATCATGAATATCATTCTTTAGATAATGGATATTTGACTACGTGAACAACTTGTAAATATAAGAAGTTCACTTTTGACTCAAGTACCAAATATCGACAAAACGACCATTATTAACTTAAATAATTACATAGTGTTCATGACATGGTAATAAGTGATATAAAAGGAATAATGAATTTGAAAAATGTTCTTAATCAAGTAGAAATTAACTCAAGTTTATTATTCAGAAGATTAAAGAACGATTGAGTCAAATCAGACACGAGGTAAGGGAATCCGTCTCAATCTCCTTTCATTGAGGCATATTTTGTTTTATACACAACTTTCTTTTATACGGTGTATAAAACCATTTTACTTTTACACTTATTCAAAAGGAATCTTTTTTTATATGAAGCGTTTTACTAAACGACAAAAGTAATTTTTTTTTTGTCGTACGTATGCGGCGACAACGACTTCTCCACCGTCGTGACCATTATTTGAGTTCCGGCTTCTTCTACAAGCCATAATCTTTTTTGAATGAAAAATAAATACCATGTTTTACTTTTCTTTTATTTTGGTATTGAAAATGGTTTTCATAATGTTTTTATATCAATGTGTTGTGTTGATATCTTGTGATTGAAAAGTGGAAATGTTATGTTTCATTTATGCATGTTTTATGTGATACAATTATGTTATGGTTCTTGGGCATTGTTATGAAGATGGGTGGTTCTATGATAAACTAAGGGCGGGTGAGCCTGATATAACTCTCCAATGCATTGGGTAATGTGAATGAGTTAAACGTTAAGGTTTCTTCGAAGAGATTTAGGTAATATACTGTGATGGGTATTCCAAATGAAACCAAGAGGGTTACTCCCTATGTAAGAATGTTATGAATGCCTCAAGTTACCATTATGTCTTATGATTTTTATGATTTATTCATGATTTGATGAGGTATGTTAAATTGATTATGTTTTATGGGTAAAGTATGATTTCATTCTTATGTATATATGAACTCATGTTTCCATTCCATATTTTTATAACGCTTACTGAGCTTTTTATGCTCATCCCAAGTTTTTGAAATGTTTTTCACAGGTCAAGGGAATGGTACATGATATGATGATAGTGTCAAGGAAGTTTCAAGAAAGAATCCATGTTTTATTTTAAACATGTTTCCGCTGATGGAAAAAAAATATTATCTTTTATGTAACCACTTTGTTTAAATGTAGAATGTAATGCAAGTTTTATGATCTAATTCTCTAAAACTCTAAACCTGAAAAGATACTCAATGTGTAATCTTGTAATAACTCAAGATTAAGTAAGGTTTAAGGCTGGGGGATTATAAGGGTCATCATGTTAGGACAAGTAAAATATCATGGATCCTCATATACTAAACATTCCATACAATGATGTTCAATAATTCCTGATATTTATAAATGGAATCCTCATCGACAGTAATCCATTGATAGGTTGATTCCCTTTTCTTCTAGGAAGGTGAAGTTGGACCCCCATTTGAAAAAAATAAATCCTTAAATAATAGAGAAATACTTTATAATGATAACCTATAACCTAGAAATAGATTTAAATCTAGACTATGTGAGTATTAAATTCCAAAAGGCCAAAAAGGCTATGAAAACATTCATAGTTGAATCATAATAGTGTCCCCAACCTACAAGGTTGGTGGAATTTTTATAACCACCATGTCACGACCCACCTTCTCTAAGATGAGGGAAGGTAATGAAAACTTCTATACCCTTCTTTCTTCAAGTTGAACGAGAGATAATGAACCCAAATTCCCTCCTTCAAAAGGCCACTGAGTGGAGACTACCACCAAGGGTATAGAATCTCATGTAATATGGAACACATTACCCTTTTATAGAACAAGATCAGGATATAAGATGGTAAATCCCAAACAACTCCAAATATATAAAGTAAAATAAGATCCAAACCCCCTTTTTCCACATGCATGTTCAAAATAAAGTGATACAAAATACAGGAAAACTCTAAAGTAAAGTACGAAAAAAAAAGAAACAACGACAATTGTCCCAATGCCCAAGCTAGTAGGGTCTGGCACGGTCCTCAAAGTTCTCCTTGCAACCTGAAAGCAGTTTTATATATGTAGAGTGGGTATACAGGTATACTCAATAGGGAAACCAAAATCTCTTATGCACAAGTGGGGAGACATTCTAATGCCCCATGAGAAAAAGACGTAACCAAAACACCTAGCAAGGAAAACTATCCACCCATCCTCACCAAGGCACTCTCCCCAAATAACCTAAGTCATGTAAAATAATAGTAAAATCACATTGATATTTGCCTACCCCACACCACTTTCCCAATAGTTATTTAGAATATCCCACGCATCAGAACTCCCCCACAAATACCACTACAGTCCCATTTTGGCCCCCAATAACAACCATATAGGTCATCACAACCACATTTTTATCCCACCTACAAACACTTGGGCCACCACAAACTGCACATCCCACCCGCAGACACCTGGTCCATCATCCTGAAGACACATGGGAAATTAAATTTCCCACACAAACCTAGGCCATCCCACCAAAACACACCTTTCTCGAAGAGTCATGGTCCATAATGAACCTCAAGCCATCACAGCCTGCCTGAAGAGTCTTAGGCTTTTTAGGAGAGGTAGCAGAAAGGAGCTAATAATCAGCCACTCATAAAAATTTTGGGAAAAACACCCTCCCACATGAAATGGGGGTGTTCTTCATGAATTTCTCAACATGGTTGGGGTGTGTATAAGAAACAAAAGAACTAAATTTTATACATATAGGTAATCAAGCACTCGTCCCAACCTTAGAGTCCTGAAACCAACAACCATCCTTCACAAAGTCACTTTTTCTACTACCCCTACATGAAAAAGTACACAACAACCACAACCAGAGCACAACCCATTTCTAGAAAATGGTTCCCCATCATACCCATTATAATTATCATGTTCAAGTGATTCTATTTAAATATTCCTTCACTACCAAGAAACAAATTGGAATAACCACAAGACAAAGAAACAACTGAAAGAAAACATCCTAGAAAGTGTTTAATCAATCATTCTCAGTTCACTTGTGAATAAAAACTTCAAATGGGATCATGTGATATCCATCGAAGTATTGGATCCAAACCAATCCCCAACTTATAGGGTCCAGAACATATTTTTCTGGATTTACACAGCCTCAGATTCAAAAATCAATAACCTCTCAAATAGAGATTTCATTAACCTCTATGTCACCACACAAACATTAAACAGAACAACCATACATATCACCAAAACAGATCAAGGGAGTTTTCAGATTTATCCAACATCATTCATTATGTTCCTCATTTTTATATGGTTAATCAGGGTGATCACACAAGGATTATTCTCCATGAAGGATCCATTTAATCAACCAAGTTTATGTGATTAATCTATTTCCAAGTTATAGTCATTCAATCACATGATTATCTAGAAAATATAGCTTCATTAGTGTGCAATAAAGGACCACCAACACCCATAATTTTCAATGAACATGAGCCTATAAAATTCAAAACATAAAAATGAAGTTAAAATATAACATCATCATCATCTTTCCCACCCATTAATTCTTTAGAATTCCATTTATTATATTCATTAAATATGGTTTCATCTATTTCCTGAGGAAACATCATCATACCCACCCCACATGGAACATAGTAAAGAGATATGAAAGAAGAACCCCTACTTTGATGATCATAGATCAAAGTTCTTTCTTGTGAAAAGAATAAGGGGTGTGAATCTTGAAGGAATAAATCCAAGGCTGGTCAGGAAGAGCTCCACCACGGGCGCATGATTCGTCTCAGGAGGAATTATCAAGGTGCACTTAGAGAAACAAAAAGGCATAAGGAAGAGAGGATCTCAGCTTAATAAGAGTCCAGATCCTAAAATTCGGGAGACTATTTCGAAGTACTTAAAAGATATATTGTGTCTTGACCACATGGTTGGGTGGTTTAACACACTAGGATTAATTGAGATTTAATAATTCCCCTTAGAGATGGTGGATATAGACTAGCAGATGGATGTGAGTAGATAGATTTCCTTTAAACGGATAAAAACACATAACAGGGACCCAATTGAAAAACACTAGAGACTATAAAACACGGAAAAAGGGTGTAACATAGATAAAAATACCACATGTTTTGTTAATTCAAGGGTCGCCTAACTCATGGGGATTTAAAATATCTTTTACGAGCCTTAAATATCTATGAAATGGCCATTAAAACTCTCTTACATTAAAAGAGGCATTATTGGAGAGAAACTAAAAAAGTCTAAGATAAGCAGGAAATTACTCATTGATGGGTGAGTCATCGACACCCTAGAACCATCACCCAGGAATCAGTTGGTATGCCATCGATTTCTATACATTCCACTGAAGCCCAATAGTTCCACCGTTGTCGATAGGTTCCACCATTCATTCAATCCTGAAATTTGGAAAACTCCTCAATTAGTCACCAATGGTCCCCAGGATACCTCAAACACCTAAATTTAGAAAATTAATGGTCCAGGAGGGTCTATTACATTACATCAGATACCTCTAAAACTATTCTCTCCCTCGATAATTAAAGAGTAAACCCGAAGAAAAGAGAGGGGTCCAAACAACCACCTCGTAGGATAACTCTCACAGACAAACCAACCTAGAGTTGTCTGAAAGCTAGAATAAAACCTCAACATCTAGGGACATATCTCTCACATCTATCTCCTGAAAAACTGTGGAAACACTACTACTCCTATTCCTAAAGTATCCACACAAACCTAGAAATTCACACCATCCAAACACATAGGTTAGGATACTACTTCCTTATTATCAATATACTATCTGCTTTTGGTGGCACTGACTCACCCGCATGGGTTTAATCACATCCAAATTAAGGCATATTGATTAGGGATCAGGTCCTCCCCTCTACATAGTTAGGAATTATAATAAAAAATAGATAACAGGGAAACAACTTATCATATAGTAAGCAGGGTGAAACATTACATCATAAGCAATGCACAAAGAAAACACAAGATCAAAAGTTAGAATAGATCTGGGTAATGGGAACACATATTTGACTCCCATTACTAGGTACTCTTCTCAAGTCCACCATACCTCTGCAACACACGAACCAAGGGAATGGTCCATCCACAAAGCACCTTCTTCTTATGATCTTTGATTCTCACAAGTCGCTCCATGAATGCCGCATCGTTCTCGATATCCAACACTCCCCAGTCGAGGACATGGGAGTCATAGTGTAGATACTGACGGATCTAAGAAACATGGAAGATTTTTTGGATCATATCTAGTGGCGGTGGTAATTATAGCTGATATTCCACCTCATCGACTCATCCCAACACCTTAAAGGGTTTGATGAACCTGGGAGAAAGCTTACTTCCCTTCCAAACTTCTGATGTCCATGTCAGGGGAGACCTTTAAGAACATCTGGTCCCCAACATTGAACTCAAAGGGTCTCCTCCTATGATCTTAATATGACTTCTATTAGTCCTTAATTGTATCTATCCTCTCACGCACAAGGTAAACCTCCTCCGTCATTCTCTACACCACCTTTGAGCCAAAACGCTTTCCTCCCAAACCTCTGTCTAGAACACAGTTGAATGACATGGTCTTCTATACAAAGGCTTAGAATGGTTACATTAAAATGGTATAGTGATAGCTATTGTTGTAGGAAAACTCTACTAGAGGCAATTTTCATACCCATGATCCTATAAAGTCCAGAATACATGCTCGCAACATGTACTCTAACGTTTGGATGGTCCCCTCAATATGCCCATCCGTCTGAGGGTGGAAAGAAGTGATAAGGCATAGCTTGGTGCCAAAATAATTTTTTAATCCATTCCAAAATTGTGAATTAAAGCATGTATCTGAATCTGAAACGATGGTTATAGTAACTTCGTGCAACTACAAAACTTCACCCGCGTACTTTTGTGCTAAGGCATCCACTACACTCGACTCGGTAACTACTAACAAGTGAGGTGATTTCTTCAATTGTTCCACCACTACCCAGATGTAGTCATAACCTCCCTCATCCATGGGTAGTCCTATAACTAAATCCATAGAGATGACATCCCACTTCCACTCGAGAATTTCTAAGGGCTGCAATAGACCATCGTGAACATGGTGTTCAGCCTTCACCTAATGACACACGAGGCACTTTTCCACAAACTCTGCCACTGACTACTTCACTATGGGCCACAAAAACTGACTTATCAGGCCCCATTACATCTTATAAACTCTTGTGTGTACCTATAGGGATGATATATGGAACTCATGGATAACTCCCTTGCACATCTTCCCTAGGACAAACAACTTCCCTTGTAAAAGAATCTGATTCTTACCATCCTCTGACTATCCTTCTGGAGCATCACCCTAGATAACATGATCACACATCAAATTAGCCTCTGAGTCTCTCCACTAAGACTCCTCAACCTATTGTACCAAGGAAGACTTCACTATCATCTGAAATAGACAACCTCTATCATCCTCCACTCTCATTCCCAGATGTAAAGCATCCAACTACTCTATCACTTTCAAAGCATTTGCTGACTATTGAACCACATCCTTATGTGACTTCCTGTTCAAGGAATCAGCCACCGTGTTCCCTTTTTATATAGTGTAGAATATCTAAAAGTTATAGTCCAGAAGGAACTACATCCACCTTCACTGCCACAAGTTCAGGTCTTGCTGGGAGAAGACATACCTCAAGCTCTTGTGATCTGTGAAGACCATGAAGCATTCCCCGATGAGGTAATACTACCAAAACCTCAGTGCGAACACCACCACTATAAGCTCTAGGTCATGGGTCTAATAGTTACATTCATGATAGAGTAATGTCTTAGACCCATAATAGATCACTCCGTGTTGTTGCATCAGCATACACCCCAAGCCTAGACCGGAAGCATCATAGAACACTTCAAATGTTACCCCTTCCTATGGAAACCTCATCATTGGGGGCACTAACCGAATTCCCTTTTAGATAAATAAAATATTTCTAGAATTTATCAATCTATAGGAAATCCTATTCCTTTCTGGTCAAGGCCATAAAAGGAACTGCAACTCGAGATAATTCGGGTAAGAACCTTCGGTAGTAACCTGTCAGTGCCAAGAAACTATGAACCTCTACCACATTATTGGGTTTTTTCCAAGAAACAACTGCATTGACCTTCGAAATTTCTATTTTTATTCCCTTATGAGACACCACATGTCCAAGGAAGTGCAACTCCTATTTCTAGAACATGCACTTGGAAAACCTATCCTAGAGCTAGTGGTGTCAGAGGACCTCTAAAACTGTACTTAGATGCTCAGTGTAATCCTCATCTAACCTTGAGTATATCATGATTTCTTTTATGAAAACGACTACGAGCTGGTCCAGATACTCACAGAAAATAGATTTCATGATCCCCATGAACACAGCTGGTGCATTCATAATGACGAACGACATGACCACGAACTCAAAGTGCCCATATCTATACCTGAAAGTAGTCGTTTTCATGTCACCTTACTTCACCCTAAACTAGTGATATCCCGACCACCGACCGATCAGATAGAACCAACCTGCTCCCTTCAACTGTTCAAAAATATCTTCAATTCTCGGGAGGGGGTAATGGTTCTTAACCATAAACTGATTCAATATTTGGTAGTCTATGTACAGTTTGACACCAATGTATACCATATTTGCGAACAAGAATGGAGAACCCCATGGTGGAACTCTTGGTTGGATAAAATACTTCTTCATCAGTTCATCAACCTAAATCTGCAACTATCGTAATTCAGAAGGTTCCATATGATAGGGATCCATTGAAATCAAGAAGGGCATCTGGTTGTAATTCTATCCCAAACTCAACATCATGTCGAGGGGGTAGAGTCACAACCTCTTTGGGGAAGACGTCCAGGAACTCACTGAAAATCCCTGAAACTTAGACCATCTTTGAGTCAACCGATTCTATGGACATCTTGGCTAATATAGAAAAAAGGGGATCCACAAGATAGCTGCCCTCCTGGAAACCCCACTTTCCAAAAAAAGCTACATGTTGGCTACACATATCTGGGAACATGACCCTTCTCTAGATGAATTTGATAACAGCGTGCATGGAAAACATCCAATAGATGCCCAGGATGACATCGTATGTCTTCATTTTCAGCAGAAAGAGATCCCCACTAGATTGATGCGGCCCCAACATCAGTATGAATCCTCAAAAAACATCAAACAGGCTAGTTGGACCTCCAACTGGCATGCTCAACACTATAGACATGGAAAGTCTCTCTACGTCTATACCTGAGGCATGGGATAGGCTGGGTTCAACAATGGTGTTTGAATCTCTTGAATCAAACAAGTCATAAGCAAGAGTACTAAATAGACTGATCATACCTTGAATGACATATGTCCCTATTAGAACGGCTACCTCTACAAAGTGAAACTACCCACGCCCAACTACTATACCCCTTGACTATAAGTCACCTCCCCGGCCACACCCTGGTTGAGGTCGCTAAGGATCTCCTTGAGGTCGGTCTTCTCTGGCACCATCTTCTCTCAGAGGCTGTTGCTGCTGCTAGAAAGTTCTGGCTAGAAACTGCTTCAACTGAGGTGGGAACTAAACCTTCTTACCCCCACTATACTATACTTGTATAGGGAATTGATTAAAAATATTCTCATGGCTTCCATAGTTAAATCACCTCGGTCCTAGGCCTGTGGATAAAGGGTGATGAACAGGAGATTAGAAATGGAACTAATAAGGCCTTCTCCCCGACAACTAAATCCTTTAAGGCCCTGATGCTGGAGGCCTACTGCTGATGACCTTCCCCTTTGATGAACTCAATTGGCTGCCCTCTCTCAGCACAAATCCTAGTGTGTTCATCCTCTCCACTACTTCAACCATCTTCTAGACCTCCAAGTATATCGGTAGAGTGAAGGGAGTAATATCATACTGAGGAGAAGGTCGAAGTGACTCCTCTAAGTGTATTTTACATGACTCTTCATCCGAAAATAGGTCCAAAGAAAAATGAAAGAGATCCTAGAACTTGATCCCCAGTTCCCTCGCCGTCATACTCCCTTACTGAAGAGAGTTCAGATCTTTCCTCTTTTCAACCTTAATCGTGGAAGAAAGGAATTTCTCCTGGAACTCCTTCTCAAAGTCGGCCCATGAAACCTCAGTTTCCTACTTCTCCACAAGATATATCATCAACCACTGATGCACCACCCCTCACATCTAGATCACTTCTAGAGGAAACTAGTACTCTATTGTATCCCAAATCAAGCAGAAAGTGATCACCAGCTCCTCGAGCCAGCTCTTTGTCTCCATGTTTGAGATGTTTCCCTTGTATTTTCCCAGAGTCTACTGCTAGAAGGCACAAAGAGTATTCTTCCACTGTTTGTCCTCCTCCTCTTGATCAACCCTCCACTGATGAAACATATCAACTTTATGGGCCTCAATTTCCCATACTACTTGTGGACGATGTCTGGGTGCCATATATGAAAGGAGAAATAAAGAATTTCTAAGCCCGAATATTGTAGAAGATTCCTTTTAAATTTTTCTTAAACTTTTTATTTATTTTAAATTCCCAAAACACCCAAGAAACACTATAAAAAAAGTCATTATGATTCATGTACCTTTTCTAGGGTCTCTACTCTGTAATCAGTGTAGAATCAATTCGTCGTTCAGTAGGTCTAGAGTCTTTGTATCAGATCATGGGGGACCTAAAATCTAGTGTCCTAGATTGTCTTCCCTGGCCTATTCCACACACAAATATTTTCTAACACTTTTTCCATACCATCCCACGAAATCCTCACTGTTCATAACCTCAAAATCCATCCTATCTCTCAAACATCATCCTTTGATACCATTCTATCTTGACCTGCCTTATCCAAGATGAGGGAAGGGACAGCAAACTGACATATTGTTACTTCTTCAAGTTGAATAAGAAATAATGACACCACAAGTCCCACCTTCAATAGGCCCCAGAAGGGATACTAAAACCAAGGGTATAGAATTTCATGTAATATGGAAGGTATTACCCTTTTTTTAGAACAATATTGGGAGATAAGATGGTAAATCACAAACAACTCCAAATATCAAAAGTAAAAGTAAATACAAAACCCCCTTTTTTCCACATTCATGTTCAAAATAAAGTGACACAAAGTATAAGAAAACTATGAAGGAAATTACCAAAAGAATGAAAAATAATAATGACAATTATCTCAATGCACGAGATAGTAAGTTATGACATGGTCCTTAAAGTCCTCCTGGAAACCTAAAATAAAATTTATATACATATGGTGAGTATATAGGTATACTCAGTAGGGAAACTAAAATCTCTCGTACACAAGTGGGGAGACATTTTAATTCCCTATGAGAAAAATAGGTAACCAAAACACCTAGCAAAGAAAATTATCCACCTAGCCTCACCAAGGCACACTCCCCAAATAACACAAGTCAGGTAAAATAATAGTAATAGCACATTGATATTTGGGTATCACGCACTGCTTTCCCACTTGTTATTTAGAACATCCTATGCATCATACCTCCCCCAAAAATAACATTGGAGTCCCACTACCACCTCTAACAACAACCATATGGGTCATCCCAGCTGCACTTTTATCCTCCCACAAACACCTAGGCCACCACAACCACACATCCTACCCTCAAACATCTGGGCCATCACCCCGAAGTCACTTGGGAAAAAACTTGCCTGCGCACACCTGGGCTAACCCACCAAAACACACCCTACCCAAAGAGTATTGGACCATAATGAACCTCATGTCATCACATACTTCCCGAAGAGTATTGGGCTACCTGGGAGAGGGAGCAGAAAGTAGCTAATAACTAGCCACTCATAGGAATGTTGGGAAAAACACCCTCCCCTATGAAATGGTTGTGTTCGGCATGAAGTGATCAGCATGGTTGGGTGCATATAAGAAACACAAGAACTAAATTTTATACATATAGGTAATCAATCACTCATCCCAACCTAAGCATACTGAAACCAACAACCATCCCATAGGCAACCCCTTTTGCTGCTACCCCTACATGCACAAGTATACAATAGCTGAAACCAGAGAAAAATCCATTTCTGGAAAACATTTCCCCATTGTACCTATTCTTATTATCATGTTCGAGTGATTCTATTTAAATATTCCTTCACTACCAGGAAACTAAAAAGCATAACCACAATCCAAAACAACAACTGAAATAAAACATCCAAGAGGGCATTTAAGCATTCACTCTTAGTTATCTTATAAATAACAACATCAAATGGGATCTTATGAGATCCCTTGAAGCACTAGAACCAAACCAAGACCCAAATTATTGCATCCAGAATATTTACCGCTAGATCCACATAGCCTCATATTCACAAAAAAATAATCTTTCAACCAGATATTCCATCCCCCTCTATGTAACCCCACAAAAATTAAACAGAACAACCATTTATATTACCAGAATAGAGCAAGGGAGTTTTTAGATTTATCCAACACCATTCATTAAGTTCCTTTTTTATATTGGGTTAACTGGGGTGATAACATAAGGGTTCTTATCCATTGTGAATCCATTTAATCAACCATGTTTAGGTGATTAATTGTTATCTATTTTATAGTCATTCAATCACAAGATTATTCAAAAAATATAGCTTCATTAGTGTATAATAAAGGACCACCAACAACCACAATTTTTATTGGACATGAGCCCATACAATTCACAACATAAAAAAAAGGTAAAATACAATAACATCATCTTATTTACCACCCATTCATTCTTTAAAATTCTGTTTATTATCTTTATTAAATTTAGTTTCATCTGCATCATGTGGGAACATCATCATACCCACCCTTCATGATGCACAGTAAAGAGAGATGAAGAAATAACCACTACTTGGATGATCAAAGATAGAAGTTCCTTATTATGACAAGAATAGAGGATGTGCAACTTGTATGAATAACTATAAGGCTGATTGAGAAGGGATCCATCACAACCACACAATTCATCTTGGGAGGAAGTATCGAGGTACACTTAGAGAAACAAAAAGGAATAAGGAAGAGAGGATATCGTCTTAAGAAGGGCCCAAGTCCTAAAACCAGGGAGACCATTTTGAAGTACTTAAAAGTGGGATCGTGGATTAACCATGTAGCTATGTGGTTTCACAAGTTGATATTAATTGAGATATGATAATTATTTTCAGAGACGGTGGAGATAAACCTACAGATGGCTGTGAGTTGATATATTTCCTTTAAATGGAGAAAAACATGTAACAGGGGCCCAACTGGAAAACACTAAAGATTAGAAAACACAAAAAAAAAGGTGTAACATTGATAAAAATAACACATGTTTTTGTAATTCAAGGTTATCCCGACACTTGGGGATTTAAAATATATTTTACGGCCTTAAAACGATTTGAAAGAGGTATTAAAATGCTTTTATGTTAAAAGAGGCATTACTAGAGTGAAACTAAAAAGTCTGGGAGAAGTAAGAAGTGACTCACCAATGGGTGATCACCGAAACCTTGGCACCGTCACCCTGGCACTGGTCGGTGCGGCACTGATTCCAATTAGTGCCACCGTTCGTTCAATCCTGAAATTTGGAAAACTCCACAATGAGTCACAAATGGTCCCCAAGATACCTCCAACACCAAGATTTAGAAAAGTAATGGACTAGGAGGGTCTGTTCCATTACACTTCATCACCCCATAAATTATAAAATTTAAATTAGTGTTTATTTTTTATAGTGATAGAGAAAAATTACCTATCATACATAGGTTTGGGGGAATTATTACTTGCGTCACCTCTAAAGATGTTAGTTTTTCCATATTGGGAGAGAATTCACATAAAAAACCCTTATATTTACCTTGAATAACATTTCATGATTTATCCTCCTTATTAGAATCATATTCAGTGACATTTCTTGGGGAACCTCTGAGGATTTTTATCCTCAAACTATTTCCTATAGAGATTCAAGGAGATAGGTATAGATCTAATAGAAGATGTAAGTCAAAATAGTCCACCCAAAGAATAGATATCAAGGATGAATAAGACATATCAATAAAATTATATTTAATGGATTATGAATCCCATTAATAGACTAATATAGATGAGGATTTGATTCCCACTTCATAGTTCACATTAGTGAATGATGTTGATTCAAGCCCCTAGATAACACAATACATGACACTAACATAGAAATACTATATGAGGAAATATTTTTTCAAAATATGGTGGACATAAAAAATGCATGATGAAGTTATTAACCCCCAAAATAAAATGTAGATTTATAAAATAGTATCTCCAATGAATATCCAGCTACAACCTATAAAGATAGAATTATAAAATGATAAATTTAAAGGTGTAATTGCATCAAAAGACCAATTGCCACCCCAAGAAGTTGAGCCACATTATCTTAAAGATAAAATAAACTAGTATAATGTAGATATTTAAACTATGAGGTTAATTAATACAAAATTATTTAGAGGTAATGTACCTTTTTTGTGTAGATTTCATGTCGAGACCAATATCTTCCTTTTAGCTAACCCCTTTCAATAAAAAGGGAATCATCAAGAATAAAGAGTCTAGTACATCCATCTTGCCGACTTTAGACCTAGAAAAAAGGTCTATGTGACCCCATAAATCATGGGATATAAATAATTTCCTCTAATGGGAAAAAATAGAAACCATTTAATGTGATTTACCCTAGGATGAAAATAACTATTTATCAATACCAAAAATAGATTGGATGACCATACAATGTTCCACCCATTTCCTCTACTAGGGAATCATCCAAAGCAGTAGTCCCGCCAAAACTCTAGGACTCAATTGATTCCCTTGATACTCATATTAAATCCCTAGAGTGGATACCCATAACATTACATTCTGAGAGGAAACCATATCTAGAGTGTGTCTAATTTCATCCCCCTTTTCCAAATTTTGGGAATCTCACTTTTTATATATTTAATGATAGTGGATATCTAATTTATTACCTCATTCACTTCATGTATTTTGAATCTCTATGATTGAATACCATATCACTTCATGTATTTTGAATCTCTATGATTGAATACCATAGTAGTATGATGAAAATAAACTAATGTGTTTCATGAAACCTCTAGAAGGACCAACATTAGTATTGTACAAAAACATTCTAGAAGATTCTTCCACCAATTTGGTTGACCACCAACAATTGTTCGTTTACCAATACAGCTCCATGTTAAGATATATAATAGTTCTCAATATATCAAATTGAAAATAGTGAAAAAATTATAGGGATTTATACTTCATCCCTAGGTGGAAAGTTTTAACATATTTCTTAAATATAGACAACCAATAATATTAGCTATTAGTGATATGAATAAAAAATAACTAATAAGATTTTTAGAATCATTCAGTTCCCTTAAAATATTGTTAGTGGTTTTTGGTAGTTCTCATCCATACAAAAATTCCTATAATATTTCATTAAGTATTCTAAATAGATATATTATCTACGATTTTAAATAGATGGGAAGAAATCTATTAAACTAGAAACTATGAATATCATTTTTAAACTAGTGTTGATGTTTTCTCTAACCCCTAGGTCCACTCACAATCAAGAAGTGCCTCCTCTTAAAAAATCTTAGTAACAATAACCTCTTTAGGATGAATAGAAGAAGGAAAATATATCAAACTTAAAAAACTAAAATAATATGGTCCATTCCATGTATAGAATAATATACAAGACTGTAAAATTTGGTCAACCCCTAGTTATGATCCCTTCTAATGGATTTTAGAGAATAATATACAAGAATGGATTATCATTAATAGAATTATCTATAATAAGATTAATACCAAGACTTTAAAATTTGTTCAACCCCTAGTATGTGTGACTAAAATATCTTATAATATGATAAAATAAAGAGAGTATAAAGAAATTCCTAACAAGCATAAAAAATATTGGAAGATTAGATTACAAGGAAATAGTCAAATTAGTGCATGAAATAATCAGGTAGTGATAGAGTAAATAAATCATAAATCCAATTATCTCTATAGTGACTGATGTGGCATCATTATCATAAAATTCTTCCAAGAGTCAACATATATAACATTAATGTAATAAGGTAAAATAAGAAGATTTTTTTTAGTAACGTAATCTGGTCTATAAAATCGTGGATTTATTATACCCATCATTAGGAGGATGATAACCACCTAAAAACTGAATTTTCTTTGGGTTTGGTGTTTCAATACAACTTGGTCAATGTCGTCCATTTCAATGAACCCTTCTCTATTAAGTAGGATTCATATGAACTCATGTTCCCTATAAAAATAAAGGAAGAGTTCATATAGGACAAGTAGGATGAGGTTATGGAAGACCCCAATGATTATTTTCCATTATTCATGGATCTATATTTGTTTTTGAGACCCAAATATAGATTCTTGGACAAGCACAACATAATAATAAGTTTTATGATGGATCATCTAGGTCATGTTCTAATTCAATCAAACCAATAGATTGATCAGAAGGAAATTATTCAATTGGTCAGTACCATGACATGGGAAGGTTATTTCAATCCATCCGATAGACTATAATTACTCCCCAAATTCTATTACATGGAAGGAATTGTCACATAGTCAATTTCATACCCTAAGAATCAATTCGGGGAGAAACTATAGAAAGTAAAACATGAACCTATAAAAGTATGATATTTTAAATTGTCTATCTATCATAATATCCAGACTCTTAATCTAGGATTTCCTTTATCATTCAAAAGAACTCAAGTAATACCTTATTTAGGTTTTTTCAAGTCCTAAATAATTTATGGTGCAATTCACTACATTCTAGATTTACTATGCTAAAAATAGTTTCACTAGGTTTTATATAGACATTTATTTCATAGAAAATGGATTGGAAATAGATATATAGGGGGAAATAAAACCCTTTTACATATCTTGAGAGATATATAATATCAATGTTCTTTGATCCCTAGGTGATAATAATTCAATATTCAACCTCATCTCAGTCTAAACCCTTTAACATTTGGGTCATGATAAAGTTAAATTTTCTACCTCCAACCTAACAATTTAGCAGTATGGAAAGAGTGATCAAGGAACCCTTGAAATAATTTTGATGATAAGATAATTATAGATCTCATTTATAAATTTGTATTCATGGTTTTCTATAAATACATGGTTTTTAATGACTTTATGGGAGGTTCATGTCTTAATATGGATGTAATAGTTTCCTCTTCATATCTCTAGTCCTTAGAATACTCTATTGGTAGTAATGTTTGGATTATGTATGGTGAGAAATCCCATATTAATTCCTACATATCTTATTATATATATGTAGGGTACTATAAAAGAGACAAAAAGAAACTATTTTTAAATAAATTTAAAGATATTACTTCTCCCATGACCTAGAAATCACCCATGTTAATCCATCAACCCAAATCAGTGTATCTTTTTTATTTCCCATCAATAGATTTAGATGAAAAGTATATATTTGGGAAATTATAGGGTTATATTAGCTAGTGATATAAATCCTCTAATAAATTTACACTCCTCTAATTTTTAGTATTATATATCTATTGATAAGCTACCACTATAGAAAGTACCTTTTTATAATTTATATGTATCAATATTTCCCCAGAGGGGCATTAAACAAACATATGTATAATCAATATTTGAAAACCACAACTAATGAATTTAGATTGTTTTTAAATGAATCATGGATGAAGATCATGTGGTGTAGGAACCTTTTCCTTTGTTCTCATTATGTTTGGTGATCCATACAAACCCTACCATACTGAAAAAAGTTTTTGAACTCGATGGATGTAACAATGACCATGTATTATCTCTTAGATCTCAATGTGTAAGTCCATATTCTACTATAAATAAATGTAAAGAGGAAGAGGGAGAAATAAAGGATTACCTCTTTCATTAGAAGAAGTTTCTTAACAACTTTTTATGAACTCAAATAGAGGAATATAGGTATGGAAGAATATTTTCAGCCTATATTGATTAGTGTTACCATGAATCTTGAAGAACAAGATACATAAATCTAATTCATTAAGAAACACTGATATTTGTTTTCATTCAATTACATAGATATTCCCATATTATATCACTAAGTGGTTGAACATCATTTAGGTATTCTATATGACTATTTTGGAAATAAATATGAAGTAAGTATAATGCATCTTACCCATTCTACAAAGATAGAATTTGAATTTGAATATATAATTAAATCTAACAATATATTAGAAGTTGAATTATCAAAATGGCTAGAAATATTTTCCCCATATAGATAAATAATGGTAAAATATAGGTCATCGTTGATTTCAAGGATCAAAATCATCATTTCCAAAATTATTATTTCCTATTCATGATCACAGAACAATTAACTGATGTAATAACTAGATTCCATGACATCTCATTCATGGATGGACACTACATATAAAATTAAAACTAGATGTTCATAGAAAATAATAAATCCAATAACTTAATGGTACCCAAATAAGTATACCATTACCATGTCATTCCTTCTTCCTGGAAGAATGTTGTAACTTCCTATCAATATGTCATGCACCATATTTTCAAGTATTTTCTAGAAAAGAAAATAGAATGTTATGTGGATGATCTGATGTTCAAATATCACAAATGTTGTGATCAAATTATGGATATTATATATATTTTTAGAAACTTTTGTCAAAAAATATTGAAGATAACCCCACTAAAATTATGTTATTGGGTAACATCAGTAAAATTTTATAGCTTCATGTTTTTTCATGGAAGCATCAATGTTGACCAAGAAAGGCCTAAGGTGATATTCAATGTGAATCCCATAAAACCCCTAAGGAAATTATATGAATCAATAGGTACCTTTCTTAAATTATGTTTTTCATATCCTACCACACTGTTAAGTTCTTTCCCTGCAAAAAATTGATGATTAAAGGGGTCACATATCAATGGGAAAAGAATTTTCATAAATCCTTTGTTGACCACAAGGAGTACCTTCTAAAAAACTCTAGTCTTGATGTAGAAAGTAGTATGTAAACCACTCATATTTTATATGGAAACATTGGCACAATCACCTGGAACCCTCCTAAGTAAATATAATTATATAGTTAAGGAGAATAGTATTTATAATCTAAGTGGAACAATATTGGATATTGAGAACTGATATTCCAATATGGATAAGAACTACATTGCATTTGTTTTCATGGTGAAAATGTTGAAACACCATTTTCACACCATGGGATCTTCCTAGTATCTTATGTCAAACAATACAAATATATCATCATTTTTCAGATGCTAATTGGGAATCCAATGTGATGGGAATAAATTCGGCATTAAGTATTCATTCAATTCGTGTCTCAAAATGTGATCTATGGGAAAGTGTTAGAATATTTCTTCATGATACAAATTATCCCATAGGAGTATCCATTGGAAATTAAACACCTTAAATTATTATTATTATTATACTTCCAGGAATTCTCCTAGTAATGGTAGATGTACTTTCACAGTGCCTTTGGGAGCCTAACAGGCAGACATATGGAAAATCAAAAGCTCACGTGGGCAAGATGGTTGTTTTTGTTATGTCTCTCTAATGAAATAGGTCATACCTTACATATTTATACTATTAAAAGTATGTAACAATAACAAGGTGTAATACCAATACCTTGGTATATTCTTGTAATTATACCTATAAATATAATTTTATTGATTGAATATTATGGGTGATTCAGAGTTAGTGTTCAATCAAATTAATTGTGACAATGCCATCACGAATGAAGTGTTGATTCAATTAATTTATTAAGTAAGTGTATTAATGGTTTAATTAAATTTGGATAAAAAATTATCACATATCTCATTCATATAACACCTAATATGAGTCAATATCCAATGAAGCTATAGCCATGGAATATTCAGAACAGGATAAGATGGTTATTTGTAGTTCAAAACATTGGGTGGTCTCAATATTTATCTATAATCATATGAAAGAAATCAATAAATTATATTGGATATATAGTGATGGAAATTATTACAATAGGGGTGAATATTTGTTTAAAAATTTATATACTAAACAATAAAAGTTTATAAAATATATATCTATAGTGAGTGTAGTTTTTTCAAAATTAATTAAATCACAAATAAAAAAGAAAGAACACCGAGATTTATAGTGGTTCAAATCACAAGGATCCCATTCCACTCTTAAAACTCCTCTAATCCATGAGAATATTTTTACCCACTAAGAACCATTCTTTTAAAGGTGTTATAACCTTGTTAGAAACACTGCATTTTACAAGAACTCAGAAGCACAATCCAATTTGTTACAAAAGACTCTTTCATTTCTATTTAACTGAATTTTGATTAGAATTCACAACCCAGACTTCCTTTTGGTGGTGGAATTCCAAGAAATGAAAAACCTACTTTTATGGGGGAAATAATAAACCATACATGAATATATTTACCAATAGATTAAGAAATAAAGTAAATTAAAGAAAACCATTATACAATTAAACCTAGAAAAATGATCAGATGATGTTGAATAGGAAGAAACTTGATAGTTGTTGATAAATTTAGTAGAAGAATGTTGAACATTTAAACTTATATATTATGAAAGTCAAGTAATAGAAGTCATGAAAGTTTCTTGAACAAAATGAGAGCAACAAGAATGTTTCGAAGATATATTTCAAAGTATTATTTGAATGATATGCACTGGTAGTATTTTTATTCCTTAAATATGAATCTCAGATCATTAAGAAAAAAATATTATAGGATTTTGTCCATGTTCAATAACTACATAACATTTTTTAGAGTATAATAATAAAATAATATTATTATTATAATCGTTTGTAAAAGTCGTGATAAAAAACTGAGTACAATCACGCTTTTTATTTATTTATAAAATATTAATATAAAAATTATAAACCAATAAGTGTAACAAATGTATAAAAATTAAATTTATAAAATGTTTTAAATAAAAGACTAATTTTCTATATTAATAAGACTGAAAAATATTGTAAAACAATGCAAACACATTTGCATGTATATATGTATAGAAAATATTCTTATAATAAACTTTTTTATATAACTTACAATTATATTTCAAAAATAAATTTTCTGAACCATTTTAAAAGAATATATTGCAATAAGAACAATTAAAAAAATTTAGAATTAATTTTTTGAACTAATGGTAAATCAAAAAATCCTAATGGTGGATATAATCTACTATTGTTGTTGTATATCCATCGTTGAAATAGAGAGTGATAATTGATTTTGCTACCAGTGAAACAGAGAGTAGTGGAAAGACTGTTATCAGTGGAGAAATGATCTATCACTGGATGTACAATGGTAGTATAATAGATATATATATCATCGAACTTATAATAATGAAAAATAAAATCCAACCAAAATAAAGATACTATTGTTCTATAGATTAACCGAGAGATTCTGTTGAATCAAGAGAAGATGCTACCATTGGATGTCAAATTGTGGTAGATGATCTACCATTGGATTAAAATGGTGATTATATTACAAGAACACCATTTTTTAATGAATAATATGGTTCAAATAAAATATTAAAAAAAATATGAATTAAGCTTCTTCTGGCATGAACAACTGGTGAAGAAACAAAAATCAGTTGAATAAATGATCTACTGGTGGAAGAAAAAAAATTATAATGGTAGAAAAATAAAGAGTGGTAGATGAAAAAGATACTTATGGAAAATTATTCATTGTTGAGAAATGGTGATACTGTTATACTGATGATCTGTGATCTATTGTTGAGAAAAGGTTCTTCTGTTGGGGTCCAACAGTTGACCGTTTTAAAGGAGGATCTCAAAGCCATCAAAATATGGACCTTACCGACACTGCATAAAAAATATAGATGTATAAAAAAATTGATATAAGTCCTAATAGGAAGATGATAATGATTAAGCTGAGCTAATTTTGATGCATTAATAAAGATGTGTGATTGAAGAATAATTTTTTCAGGAAAAACACTTAGACTAAGAGTAGCTAGGGATACCTTGTCAATATTCATGCGTGGTTTATCCATTAGCTTGGGAAAACTAGAGATATTAAAGGATATACAAGGAATAAGATGAAGTGTTTTCGAAATGGATATGTGTAGGAGTTTAAATGAAATACGCATGGGATTAAAAAAGGCTTAATCAAATAGTTCACATGCAATCTATTGGAAGGTTGAAAGCATGTTTATGATTATAAAATAGGATGAATAGTTAATAAATATCATGCATCCCATATTGGATAAATGGTTGTTCAATCCAGTAGTATAACAAACAAATCACTCCTTCCCCCACTCGAGGTTTTAGTGGGGGTTCAGCATCCACAACCCATTACTCACACATATGGGCCTTATACATGGTCCCAACAGGCATACCTAACCCTAATTATGAGTGAACCAACATGTCTTATGCACGATCCCTCCTATATTAAGATTTCACTATGCATTGTCTACCACTATGTCCCAACCCCTTGGGATAATCTCTTATAGGGTTTGACCTCCAGGAACCCCTTAGTGTGGTATTAGAGATGACCCTTAAGGGTTGGCCATAGTTGCCAAAAATATTTACTTAATTAGAGAAAAAAATTAAATTACAAAAAATCATTAATCAATTAAAAACATAAAAATATTTTAAAACCACTGAAATATTAAAACAAAGTTTTTGATAACATTTATAATAAATATAAAATAAAAAGATAATATATTATAAATTTTTTGGATTTAGTTAAATGTAATGAAATAGTAATTTATCAAAAAAAATAACACTAATTAAAGCAATAAAACCTATTTAAAATAAAAAAAAACTCCCCATTTTTGTAATTTACAAAATAAAACATTTATTAAATATTCAAAAATTATCTCTCTATTTTTAAATTTTTTCAAAAAATACATTAAAATAAAATCTTTAAAAGAATATCTCTTTTAAATCAAACATAACTATATTAAATTGATAGAGTATTATGTTTTCATAACAGTTACTCAAATATTAACAGTATTCATGTAAAGAAATAATTCAGATGGAGTAACCGAGTGAACTATATTATCAAAATATAACACTTACAAAAAACAAAAATATTAAGATTATTGCATGTTAAGTACAAAGATAAGAATATTAAAAAATATTGTTATATTCAATTAACAAATAAAACTAATTTCCATGAATATATATATATATAATAAGCTTACAAAAAATTGAAAATTTATGTTTCGCTAAGGGTTTCGAAAAAAAGCTTCCCATGAGTTTATGAAAAAATATTATATTAAAAATAAATCAAAAAATAAAATTTTATTGTCAAATATTATTTGAAATAATATAAATAAATGACATATATTTAAAAAATTAGAATAAAGGTTTAAATAAATGATCTCTTCTAATAAATTAAACTTAATTTATACACTAATACTAAATTCACCTTGAGAAAAGTAAATCAATTTTAGAACAAAATGATTATTTAAATAAAATCATAATTCCAAATATATTTCAACTAATAATTGTGATTAACTAAATTATAAAGCACATAATATATTTAGAATATTATTAATTAATTCCTTGGATCTGATGTGTTTAAACTTTAATTTGAAACAACCACTAAAATAAAACAAACTATTAAAATAGTTTTATATTAACAAAAAAATCAACACTAGAAAATAAATTCAAGAAAAAAAGTAGAACATAAGTTCTTTATTATGGAATTAAAGCAGTTTTTCTTAATCAAATATTCTAAAGAATCTTAAGTCTTCATAAGATAACTATTTAAACACTAATTTAAAACTTAAATAGAAGTGTTTTAAATAAAATAAAAAATAATGGATAGCTCTCCCGAAATTAACGCTTCTCAAAAGATAGAAATAAAAAAACTATTAAAAATATTTATAAAAAAGTGAACAGGTATTAGCATATTAAGAAATAAAATTCTAACTATGTTAATTTTAACAATTTTCATGATAAAGTAAAAATATATAGAATTTAGTACACATGACTACAAACTAGAAATAAAATGATTATAAAAAATTTATTAGATATCTTGTATTCTATCATATCAAATTATATTACTAAAGATAGTATGCATGATGGATTATAAAAAATAATTATCTAGGTATGGTGACCATCTTTGGTCCAATATGATTTGAGTATCATCATTTTAGTTCCCATGTTTTCATAAATTTGGTATAATTCACCAAAGGTCTTTTGGCTACCCAAACAGATTTCAAACATCTATTTTTTGGTAAGTCTAAATAAAAATTCTTTAATAATATAGTTCTAGTATGGTCAAAAGAGAAAGTAAATCTCATTGATAATTCATTTTCATTATTTCATTTTATTCTATATTTAAAACAGGTTATAGTATAAATACTCCCTTTTGAGATTCTAAAACAGTAGCTTTATTCATGTTTGGTGAAAATCTATTATAACCAAAAACCTTCTTATTGTTGTTTGGTTTTACCATAGACATAATTTTATCGTATTTATCTTTACCTTGAAAAAATTTAGATAGATTTTATTTAGGATTTAAAATTCATTTTTCAAAACCATATTCTCTTTTTGAATAGATTATAAATCTGTATAAACGTTAAAATTGTAGCTAGAAGTTGTGTTTATTGATTTCTTATTTTCTTTTTTAGGTTTATTATATTCATTCGTGGAATTATATAGATATTACAAAAAGTAATTAAATATTATTTCATGGTCATTATCATTTACTACTAGAAATTCATTATGTCTTTCATTTTGATCTTTTAGTTTCAAAATCTCAAAATTACAATTCTTTTTATTTTCTTTATTCTGGGAAATAATGATATTCACATTTTCACATTACCTTTTCATTTTGAAATACTATTTGACTGAAATATTATTTTTAAATTTAAATTGTATATATTTTTAAATAATTTTTAAACTATCAATCCTCAATTATTCATTTCATTTAAGAAAGGGTTTAACTCTAAAATTATAAGAATCATAATCAGAATCATAACTAAAATCAAAATCTATATCTTTTTCATTTTCATATATTTTATTATGATAAACATTTGAAGTAGTTGTCAATTGAGTAAAAAGGGAGTCATTTACCTCAAACAGTATACCCATTAAGGAATGGTTACATTTTTCCTTTCTTACTTACGGATTCAATGCATGAGTCATAGCTATAAATTTTGTCCCATCCTTTAAACATATATTTGTTTTCTTTTTCCATTTTCCCTTGTACTTCTTTGAATGCTCAAGTTTGGAGAAATCAGGACGGATGTGACATTTATTCCTACACTTGTAACATGTTATATATAAATCGTCATTATTCTAAATGGAGTTTCCTTTCTTGTAATACTTTTCAGCATTCCTTCTAAACATTATCTTGCAACTATTCTTTCATAAATTTTAAAATATTCTCACTAAAGTGATCCATCTCCTTGTTACTTTCCTAGATCTTGGATTAAGAGGCCTTAGAGGTATCAATAAAATTATATTTAAATGTGATACTTTTTTTTATACTCCTCCTCAGTAAATATTTTTCATCTCTAAACCATATTACAGCAAAGATCCTATAAGTTCATCTAAAGTATAATACTTAAAATTATCACTCTCACTAATGGCCACCTCATTTTCATGACATATTTTTGGAATATCTCTCAGTACACTTTCCACTAGATTTATGATATCCAAAACTTCTCTAGTATCACTCATTCCATTAGTAATACATATAAATCGATAGAATATATGTTTTACAGAATCTTTATCTCCCATATTTAATTCTCGATATTCTGCTCAAAGAACTCTTAGACTGGTTATCTTGATCTTTTTAGACCTATAAGGAGTCACTTGAAGTATCCTCCATATATCAAGGGTTGTCTTACAATATGAAACATGGCTATAGACACTTCTAAATATAGCACATTAAATACTATTTTTAACTTTATAATTTAAAATTTATTTTACCATGTCATTATCTACAAGTGTATCAGGTTCCAATTTGGGTATATCATATGTTTTATCCATGACAATGTAGTGATCCACATTTAACTACTTTCAGTAGGCTTTCATTCTATCTTACCAATAGCTTTAGTCACTTCCATATATGAAGGGGGTTATTTTGAAATCCATCCATCATTCACATTTAAATGTTCCATCATAAAATAAACCTTTTATTTTATTCCTTATACTTTTAAGTCTAGGATATCATGTTATCACATAGTTAAAAATAAGCAATATAAATTATTAGATAGGATAACTTATCAGAGAAAAGGATCTGAAATAAATTGTTTTATATCAAAATCACAAAGCTATTGAACTAACCCTAATACCATTTTTTAGATCAATAGTGATGTCAATTATTACTAGAGGGTGAATATTAATTTTAAAAATTTATATACTAAACAATCATTGTTTATAAAATAATGAACTGTAGTGAGTGTAGTGTTCTTGAAATGAATTTTAGAGGAAATAAAAATAAAGAACACCAAAATTTATAGTCATTCAGATCAAAAAGATCTTATTCCATCCTTAAACCTCCTCTACTCATCAAATAGATTGGTTCCCACAACAAACCTCACTTTTAAAGGTGTTAGAACCCTACTGCAGACACTACGTTTAAAAAGAACCTTGAGTTACATCCTATTCTTTTACAAGAGACACACCCTTATTTGTTTACCTATCTTTTGATCAGGAGTAACATTCTAGAATTCATTTTTGGTGGTAGATTAATCAAAAAATTCAAGACCTACTTTTGATGTGGAAAATAATAAACCATAAATGAATATATATACAAAAATATGAAAAAATAAAGTAAAAAAATAAAACCAAAATACAATTAAACCTAGTAGAATTATCAAATGATGTCAATGATGATAAATATCAATTACCATTTATTACTTCAATGGAGGAAGGTCAAAAATTGAAGTTATTCTATGATCGTAGTAGATAAATAAAAGTCGCAGAAGTTTCTTGAACAAAATGAGATAATCAATAATGTATCGAAGTTGTATCACAAATTATACATTGAATGATCTATACTAGTATTGTTTTTATTCCTTAAATTTTTCTCTCAGATCATTAAGTAAAATATATTCTAGGAGTTTGTCCATTTCCAATAACTAAATGACACTATATAGATAATAATAATAAAATAATATTTTTTTTACCTTTTTTGTAACATTTATGCTTGAAAATAGAGTACAATTTCATTTTTTATTTATTTATGAAATAATAATATAAAATATTTAAAAACAATAAGTGTCAAAAATGTATGCAAATTATATTTATAAATAAATTTAATTAAAATAATAATCCTCTTGATTAATAATACAATAAAATGTTTTAAAAAAGATAAAAAAATATCTTCATGTATATGTGTATGGAAAATATGCTTACAATTAATTTTTCTACACAACATACAATGATACTTCAAAAAAATATAATAAAACATTTAACAAAGAATTTATTTTGATAAAAACTAATAATAATAATAATAATAACTATAGAATATATATTTTTAACTAATGGTGGATTAGAAAATCCTAGTAGTAGATTGACACTGTTATCATTGGTTCATGTCTAAAGTTGAAATAGAGAGTAGAAGTTGATTTTTATATCGGTGAAATAGAGAGTGGTTGAAGGAATGATACTGGTAGAAAAAAAATATCTACCATTGGATTTCTAATTGTATAAAAATATATATGTTTATTGATTCACTTAAAAGCTTAAAAAATCAATATAATTAAAGAAACTATCATACCACTTATTAATCGAGAACATCAGGTGAATCAAGAGAAGATGCTTTCATTGGATGTCTAGTGATGAAATATGATCTAATGTTGGATTACAAAGGTTCTTCTATTATACGAAAACCCAGTTTAAATGAAAAATATGGTTCAAATAAAATCTTATAAATGATGAAGGAAGTAGTTTTTGGTGTGAAAACTGGTGAAGAAACAACTACTAGTGGATGAAATGATCTTCCAATGGAGGAAAAAAATTATCTACTATCCGATGTCCAATAGTATAAAAATAGGGACTGGTAAATAAAAAATACTACCGGTGGAAAATAATCCAACATTTATAAATGGTGATATCATCATACTAGTGAAATATGATACATTTTTGAGTAACAATGCTTCTTTTGGGGTCCAACGGTTAACCGTTGTAACTGAGGAGCTCAAAGTCATCAAAAATTGGCTCCTGTAGACACTACATGAAAAACACAGATGGATAGAAAATTTATGGAAGGAATAAGAAGAATAATATGAATTCGGTATACTATTAATTCTCAAATTAATATTCATGATATAAGTTGAAGGTTTTTAGGAACAACACTTAGACATAGAGCAGCCATGGAAACCCCAAAAATGTTCATGGTAGGTCATTCCATTAACTCAGGTGAACTAGAGATAGTAAAGGATATAAGGGTAAGAAGATAAAGTATTTTAGAAATATAGATTCATTATAGATTAAAATAAATATTTGAGATATCAAACAAATCATGAATGAATGGTTCACATATAATCAATCGGACGGCTAAAAGAATTCTTGGTCTTTTAAAATCAGATGAACAGTGAAGAAAGATTGTTCATCCCACATTAGATAAATGGTTGGTCAAACCAAAAGAATAACAAAAAAATATATCCTTCCCCCACTTTAGTTGTTAGTGGGAGTTAAACACCCATAACACATTACTTTTACATTATATCCATATACACGGGACCTACAGGCCTACCTTGACCAAATTGTGTACAAACCAATGGGCCTTATTCATGGGCCTACCCACATTAAACCAGCACTATGCATGGCTTTCTTCTATATCCCAACCCCATGGGATTATATCCCATATGGGTTGACCTTAATGTCTCTCTTAGTGTGGTATTAGGGTTGTCCCTTAAGGGTTATCCATATTTGGCCAAAAAATTACTTATGTATAGAAAAAAATTAAAATTACAAAAAAATCATTACTAAATTAACAACATAAACATATTTTAAAAAAAATCAAAGATTATAACATGATTATTGTTAATAATAATAATAACTATAAATTTAAAAATATTATATATTATATAGAATTTTAATTTAATTAAATTTTGTGAGAAAATAATTTATCAAAATAAAGAACACTGATTAAAGTAATAAAACCAATTTCAAATAAAAACAAAGTTAACTCCACTAGAGGTCAAATAGATTTATTACCCTCACTGACTGAATGAAAATTTTCATAGATGACTCCCATATAATCATACCTTCAAAATGTGATTCTTTTATGAGATTCATAGAAGAAGTAATAGATACTTTGATGGGTGAAAAATTTTATTCCTAGAAAATACAAATTAAAAAAGGCTTGGATGGAGTCCTCATAAGGTGTATTAAAGGAGGAGAGACCCACACTATTATATAGGAATTAAGTGGTGGATCATATGGTGGATATCACATAAGAACCAATATCTTCCACCAAATTATGATTTTTGGATTCTTTTATCCATTAATGACATAGGACGTCATAGAGTTCCTGAATCGATTGCATACTTATAAGATTCATTCCAAATATTGATTTCCATTTTTCATATAATGAATTGAATCCATCATCCATACTCTCCAACCACAACTAGAAAGTTCAAGTTCATTCTTACTATTAATAACTTTTTTCAGAAGTTGGATAAATTTTTACCCTTATTTTAAGTCAGAATTAATTTTATCATCACTTTCATATCATTATAATATTTAGAGTCCCTCGCACAATATTTATGGAAAATGACACTAATATATGTGATTCAAAATTAAATGGGTTTTATAAAAAGTAGAATATTCAATCTAACCATTCATCTTGATATCATGCCTTAAAAATTAGATAGATAGATGCCTTAAATAAAACACTATCAAATATCCCTTAGAATATGGTATATAAAGAAAATAATTATTTGCCAGATAGACTTTTATATACTTGTGGGGTTATCATACCATTACTTATAATTCCATGTAGGAGACTCCATACTCACTTGTGTATAGTATATAGGTTTTTTTCCTATTGAATTTAAATTAGCCTCCCTTCATGTATCTATATATGATCAAATATATGAATATTTGTAGTCTTATATTCATACTGATAGATTATATAAACTTAATGAGAAATGGTTGTAAAAATTTCATAAAATAGAGATTCATTAAAATATCCTAAAATGATAATTCAATGAAAAATTATTATTATCATCATTCATCTTATGGGAACTATTATTAGCTCTGATAACTCCTATGATACCAAGGAAGAAGCCTTCAGAGATTTAGCTAAAATGGGAAGGAATTTATTCCATACAAAAGGTCTACTCTAACAGATCTTACTAATTGTTTACAATAGATAGAGAATATATCACTTCTTCCAACAATGTATGATTTCCCAAGAAACACTTTTCATAGCTTCACATGAGGTTCCTAGTAGTCCACCATCCATGGATTTAAACTATATGGATATGTTCCTAGTTTTATGAACTTAAACTATAGGACATATAGGTCCTCATTATATAACATTAAATTTTATGGAACCCATATTCTTATTACATGAAACTAAACTATATGTAATTTGGTATACCCTACATAACATCTAAACTACTTTGAGCAGTCTATCTTGTATGACCTAATTTCATTACATGTGAGTCAGATCCATATAAGAGTCCTTAATGTAGGGTTTCTTATCCATAATGCATCACCATGATAAATACCATTTTTCACAATCTATGTCATAGTGTTTATGGAATAATAATTCACATGCATATTTTTATTCTATAGAATTTGGATGTGTTTATTATATCATCACCTAATAAATGATCTAAATCTATACTAATATTAATTATGATAACTAAATGTGTATTTATTCCCATTACCTAAAGATATACAGTGACTCTTATATATATCTTCTTAGGCCTAGCTAAGGATTCAATTTCCATGCTGGATTTTTCCATGGTGATAATACCTTTAATTGTAATACCCTAATATTTTTTTAAATAAATCTATGTTTGATATACTATGTGACATGCAACACTAAGTTTTAATGATCCTTAATATACTATTAATATTATTATTTAAACAAGACCATTATAGCTTTTCCATTAAATGTGGAGGTATGAACAGGAGTAACCACATTTCAAAAATTAATTATAATGTATAAATAGTATATATTTATAAATAAGTACTAAATTTTTGGTAAATTATTTATAGTCATGGAAAATATATTCTTCTCAAAAAAATGATTTTTATTGACTTTTGTGAATAAATAATAAAATTAATTTTCACTAATTTTAGAAATTTTATTTGAAGAAATTAACTTTATTTTTTCAATCATCATATCTAAATTATCTTAGAATGAATGTTTGGGATTTTTTTAAAAATTATATTTTATTAAGGAATAGTGAAAAGTATTGGTTTTTATGGAAAACTAACTTTTCATTTAAATCATTTAAAATTTTATATTTTTTTAGGATGGTTTAAAATTAAAATTCATTAATTTTTTTATTAATAATACAATTTGGGTCTTTATAATAATTTTCATGTCAAATATTGACATAAAAACATTTTACACTTAAGAAAACTTTTTATTTGGAAAACCATTTATTCATCATGTGTATGGGTTTAGTTTTATATTAAATTTTTTCAATTCTGTGAATTGAATTTTAAAAAATGAATTTTAAATTTTTAATCTACATAATTATCATCGTATACTAATTTAAACTTATTTTTTCATAATAAATAGTAAAAACTGTAAAAAATAATTATGGTGGCTAAGGTTAAAATAGGTATACAATGGGTTAAACTAGAAATATAAGGGTTAAAATGCACTAAAGCATATCCAAATACTATTTTATGGAATTATTTAGACCTTATATTTTATAATTATTGATTATGTGCCATTTTTTAACCATTTTAATAAGAAAAATTCAAGTACAACTTTTTATTTTCAAAACTTCCAAGTGTGTCATCTTCCCATACTTATAAAATGGAACCCCCTATCTCTCTCCTATTTACACTTATAAAGAATTTTGGTTCAACAAATACCTAGATAAAAACCTTTATTACTTACCTACACACTTCCTAGAATCCTTTTTTTGTCATAAATTCAATCTAGTAAGTCTTTAGGTATAATTCTAAAGTGGTGGTCTCAAGAAAAGGTATTATTATTAACTGGGCATATTTGTTATATTTCTTCTTCCACCTCCTTAAAATATTACTAAATCATAATTATATAATAACATTCATATACCCCATATAATAATATGTTATTATGTTAATTTAATAACTTATATCCATTCCAATTCCATCAAATAGTAAATGAAACCATCATTCGTGTGTACGGAGGACCACCGGCTCGTGAACCAATGTAACTCATTTTCCATCAATACCACACATGACTATTAATGATAATGGATTTAATGTTTATATATAATATTAATTACATATTAATTATTATATAAAATTAATATATCGTATACCTTCTTACCTTAATATCCATTAAAATAATGATAATGTCATTCATTTGTATGGTGGACTACCACCTCGCAAAGCGATGTGATTTGTTTTTTATAACTACATTAGATATATTGTATATGAAAGTTTATTTAAATAAATAATATGATATATATTATATAATTATCATTCTATAATGATAAATTAATCTTACTTAATTTCCATTATGATTCTTGAAAAATGGAAATGTTACACATCTTGAAAAATGGAAATGTTACACATGCGTACGTACGACCTACCGTCTCTATGATAGTAACGTAGTTCATTTTTCATAACCATAACTCATGTTTATTTTTAAAATTATAATTTTTGTGTAAAAAATGATAAAAATTCCTTTGTTATTGTTCAATAAATGATTAAATAATAATATATTTAACTATATTCATCTTTCCAAAGTGATTTTGGACATATAAACCGAACACTGTCAAAACATCCAATGTAAAAATAATTGATTAAGTAATTAAATATGACATGGTAACAAATAAAATAAAATAAATAATAAACATGAACATTTTTATTAAGAAATTAAATTATTAAAAAAAATTATTACTTAGGAATATAAATAACACACATAACTATTTTAGCTCAAGGTAAGTAATCTCTTTAAACAACCATTTTATTTAGGTTAAAACCAAACTCTATCTAACTCACTTTATCTCTCTCTTTAAAATTATATAATGATTATAAATTTTTTATATATTTCTATCACATATATAAATATCTTATTTTCCCTTCCTTTTATGGGTTAACACACTCCTTATGTTTATTTTCTAAATGCCTTCATTGTGAAATTTTCTTTTGATCATGATATGAGGTGAGATTATGAAACTCATTTTTATTTCATGTGTAACTATTATATTATATCATCTGATTGAATTAATATATGTGTACCACATATATCATAAACAGGTTATGATGGGTGAGAGAAAATATAACTCCAATTTATTTTCTAATGTTTTAGTCTCATGATACACAATGTTTGGGATAAAGGAGTAAACCTAATTCATTGTGCGACTCTTTCCACCATGTGATATTGTCTAGGAAGTTATCCTTGACTCATGTTTCTATCATGTAACATGTTTCTTCCACATTTCCTACTTTATCATTATCTTTGGATACCATCTTCTTATTTTATTCTCCCATGTTATTAATCATGATCCTTTACTTTTATGATATCATGTTATACATTTGACTCATGTGTTATGTTTCCTTGTTATGTGTCTTCCCTTACTGGGTTTTTTAGCTCACCCCATTATTTTATGTATGCCTGAGGTTATTCTATACTATTTTAGGATCTCAAATGGATTTAGGATCTCATTATGGAGAATTAAATAATTATTTCATTTCTATTTTCTTTTTTATTTAATATGAACCTAGTTTCCCAAAAAAACTAGGCCCCATAAAATTTGAGTTAAAATTAATATATGTTTAGGTTAAAAATCATGTAATAATATGTGTCAAAGGCTTGGGTCATTATAGTTGGAAATAGATAATGTTTGAGTTAACATTTTAATACTAGGATGAGAAAACTTTAGTGAGTGACCTATAGATAAGTCTAAGGAAAGGTATATGGATAAGAATAAATATAGAAAAAATATCATGGATATTTAGTGAAGAATAAATCGAGTGGGTTACAACAAAATACATACCTATCTAGATAATATAATTGGTTGTGGCTCTGGAAAAATTGTATTGAGGGGTAATAACTCCAAAAAGGAAGCATTGAGATAGAATTTATCAGCACCCGGTGTGTTCTAATGGGAATTTCTACACACCTGGTTCGAAACTCCCATGGGATATGTTTTAAAAATTCACAAAATCTTTATGAATTATTATGATGGACTTGAACAAATTATTAGGTTATAAAACCTAATAGGAAAATTACTATTAATATCCTATATTGGAACCTAGAGACTCATAATTTAGGATTTACTTGTCATTTATAATTTATTCCTCCCATGTTTTTAACTTTCCCTTTTATACATTTATTAGTTATTTTATTCTCATCTTTTTTTTCTTATTTTATTTAATTGTTGGAAATATGAGAAACGGAACCAATATCAAACCTGATATGCTATATGATGATTTCCAAAATGATATACCTAATCTTATGGGAGTGTTATCTAATAAATTCAAAGAAGTAATAGTTCAACTAGCTCAAGTTATGAATGATAACATGAATCATGAAAAATTACCTACTCATCCTAAGAAACATCAATTTATAGTCAAGTATTTTATACAAAAAAGTCATTTTTACTTTAGTGGATATTCTGATTAATTAATCACAAAAAAATAGATTAAATCCATTGATAAGATATTCACTTTCTTTTAATGATCAACGAAATAGAAACTTATGTTTTCCATTTAATGAATTGAGAGTGAATTTGATCAGTATTGGACACTTATCAAGAACAAAAATTATGAAGAGTATATTGATTCCATAGATTGGGAATACTTAAAGAGAATATTTTTCAATAAATTTTTTCTCAAAAATATAAATTCTTAAATATAGAGAGATATCCTCAGTCTAAAAAATGAGTCTATCAGGGTGTGTGAGGAAAACTTCAGAAGGCTTGCACGATACGCCTATGGATTTTTCATCAATACAAAAAGTAAGGTGGACCTCTTCTTTAGTGGATTAAAGTCAATTCTATGAAAAGATTTGACAATTTGAGACTTCAATAGTTATGAATATATTTTCCATTATGCCATCAATGTTGAGTTGGAGATCTATAACTCTCATTTCTTTTATGGGAATCGAGATAAAAAAATGTAAAATTGAGCTTTATTATGGGGTATCAATAGATAAATCCCATAGAGTCATGAAAAACTAATATCCCACTTTTAAAAGGTGTGATAAGAAGCATCTTGGACCTTTTTTTGGAACTTAGAGATTATTAAAACATGGAAAAATAGGGCATCATGCTAACCAACATTATAGGGAAATGAATAAACCCACTAATATGGAAGACTAAAAGAAGGTTCAAATCAACACTCAACTTTCTATATAGTGTTTTAACTACAAGGATTGTAAAAATTATGTAATCCAATGCTTTAAGCCTGGGTTTGTTAGAGACAATCAACAACAACAACCTCCAAGACTTAGAGATTGAGTAAGATCATATGTTATCATAACTACTGAGATGGTTCCTAAAAATGGTGTGGTGATAGTCATGATAGTTATTCATTAAATAATAGTTAATATGACATTTTATTATAGTTATTTACATTTTAAAATCTTACAATATTACTGGAACTATTCAAGTACCACCTCAAAACATGGGAGTTGATATATTTGTGAGAATAGAAAATACAATAATGGTTACATTCCCTATATATAAATCCTCCCCAGTCAATGTTTTTAGAAAAAAAATCAAGAAAATAAAATCTTACTTTTATTAGTGGAGTTTTATTCTATTTTGGGTATAGATTGGAAATCATTATATAAATCCAACATCAAATATAGATAGAGGTAGATCACTCTTCATGTCCCAATGTATCTTCCTATTTTATAAAAGTGTAATAAAGAGGATTAATATACCTATGAAAAATCTATTCAATCAAAGATATTATTTTTTTATGAGAAATAATATCTAGACAAAATTATTAAGAAAAATGAAGGAATCATGCTAGAATACATTCCCATTGTGAGGGATTATACTATTGTATTCTCCTAATAATTTTATAGTCTTCCTCCTAACAAAAAGTTTGAGTTATTAATTGAACTTATACTTGGATCTCTGACCCTATCGAATACTCCTTATAGAATGGCCAACTTTGAGTTATAAGATATGAAGAATCGGTTTCTAGTGAATCTGGAAAATGGTTTTATACACCCAATTGTTTCACCATGGGGTGTGTCGGTCCACTTAGTTAAGAAGAAATATGGGTCAATTCACCTCTAAATTTATTATAATGAACTCAAAAAATCATGATAAAGGAAACTTATCCCCTACAAAGAATAGAAAACTTGTCCAATCAACTATAGGGAACCCATTATTTCTCTAAGGTGGACCTTTAATTGGGATATCACTAATTAAGGGTAAATAATGAAAATATTTCCAAAACTGTCTTTCTAACAAGGTATGGGAATTGTGAGTTCATATTTATGCCTTTATGTGTCAATAATTCTCTAGAAAAAGTTATGGAATTAATGAATATAGCCTTTAGATATTGCCTTGAAAAAAAATATGGTAGTATTTATAGATTATATTCTAATTTACTCTAAAATCAAGAAGGACTATAAGGATCATTTGAATATTATGTTAAAAGATATGATAATGGAGATAATATATAAAAGTATTTTAAATGTAAGTTCTAGATAAAGTAAGTATCATTATTAAAGATTATTATCACCATAAAAGAGATATATATGGACCCTGTTAAGGAAAATTAAATTGATGAGTATCCTAGACAATTACCAAAAACAAATATTTGTACTTTAATTTGACAAGATGGGTATTACTGGTGATTTTTGATAAATTAATTTCAATTATAAAAACCACTAATCATGCTAACATGGAGGGGAGTAAATTTTTTCTAGACTAGTAAATGTGAAAAAATATTTAAAGTGTGTAAAAATAGGCTTATCACTATACCATTCTTCAGGATTCCCTTAAGTGGGGAACTTTTCGTGCTATACAGTGATTCTTTGAAAAGGGGATAAGGTTGGGTACTGATATAAAATGATATATTGATAGCCTATACCTCAACGAAATTAAATTTTTAGAACAAACTTACCCCACACATGATTTGGAGTTTCATTTAGAGATTTTTACATTGAAAATCTAGAGGCATTATCTCTATGGGGAGAAGTGTGAAATATATATTAACCATTGAAGCCAATAATATATATTCACACAGACGGAGATTAATATGTGTCTATGAATATAGTTTTATTTGATCAAGGAATATGAATAATCAATCTATTAACATATTGGTGAAAAAAATGGAATATTCTCTAAGTAGAAGGGATCTAAAGAATTTATTTATTATTACAATTGAGAAGGATATAATCTTTTTTTAATAAAAAAGGATAGATATGGTAATCATGATGGAAGTAACATCATCATTACTTTCTACAATTATTTCTCAACCATCCCTTTTGGAAAAGTTAAAGGATTCTAAAATAGATGATATGGATGTTTAGAAGAAGGTGAAAGCCATGATAATAGGGAAATCATTAAAGTTACAAATTGATGAAGGAGATATAATATTTGGTTCATAACTATTTGTACCATCAAATCTATAGATAAAAAAATATATGTTGAATGATGCACATAGATCTACCTTTTTTATCCACCGATGGATCATGCATATGTATAGGTATCTCCAAGAGCATTATTTGTGGAGAAATATGAAGAAGGATATTGATAAATATAAATCAAAGTGTCTAATATATCAAAAAGTGATGGATGAAAGGTAAAAAACTAATGGGGTGATGAGACCATTATCCATACCTATAGGGAAATAAAAAAACATCACCATAGACCTTATGAGTATCCTTATAAATACATCAAGGGAAAACAATTCCATCTAGGTTTTCATGTATCATATTATAAAGACAACCCACGTTATTACAATTCTAGAGGCCTTCTCACTCAATCAATTTACAAATATATACATCATAGAGGTGTTGAGGATCCATGTAATACCACTATCTATTGCATATAACCGAGATTCAAGATTTTCCTCCACGTTCTGAAAGATACTTTAATATTCTTTAAATAATTCATTGAACTTTAGTATGGATTATCACCCCCAAATTGATGCCCAATTTGAGAATACTATTCAGACACTAGAATATATATGGAGATAATTTTTGATGTAATTAAAATTAATATGGGACCAACATCTTCCTCTGGTCAAGTTATCATATAATAAAAAATTACACTCATGAATCCAAATAGATTATTATGAATCCCTTTATGGGAAGAGATCCAAAAACAACAATATGATGGGTTGAAGTTGGTGAAAGTAAGCTATTGTGACTTAAAATGGTTGAGTAAATGGTGGAAAATATCAAGACCATTCAGCATCACATCAGGAGAACTCAGAGTTGAAAAAAGAGTTATGTTGATAATTGTTGATGAGACCTAGAGTTTTAGGTTAGGGATAAATTTTTTTTCTAAATATCTACATGGAAGAGATTAATGTGATTTGGGAAGAAGTGAAAGCTAATACCCAGGTTCATTAGCCTATTAAATGTCCTCAATCACATCAAATTTGTGTCTTATTGACTAGAACTCCCACCAACCCTTTTTAAGTACATGGTTTATTCTACATATCTTTATTGAAGAAATACATACCAGATCCCTCACATGTACTAAATTCAAAGGTTCTATATATGGAAAATGATATCTCTAATAAGGATCATCCAATTAAAATTTTATACTATGTAGATAAAGTTATGCACAATAAGATGACTCACATGGTAAATGTGGTATGAAAAAACCCTAAATACAAATAGGAATCTTGGTAACCAAAAGAAGAAATAAAGTAGAAGTAACATCACTTGTCTTCACCTTAATAAATAATATAAAATTTAAAGGGATAAATTTTTTAAGGATATAATAATGTAAGATACTATTTTTAAAAAAATAAATATATGCTCAATAGCATATACGAGATGCAATACTGTGTTTTGACAAACCTCAATATACAATTAATATTATTATTAAAACATGATAGTTATAACATAGACAATAAATTTTTATGTAAGAAAAATAAAAATTAAATTTCTAAAATTTACTATGAAGGATAAAGAAAATATATTTATAAATAAGTACTTTATTTTTTGTAAGGTTTTTATAGTTTTAAAAATTACCTTTTTCTCAAAAAAAAAAGGTTTTTAGTAGTTTTTGTGATAAAATAATAAAATTAATTTTTCAATATTATAAAATTTATTTGAAAATATGAACTTTATTTTCATAATAAACATGTAAAAATTATCTTGGGATGAATTTTTTTATTTTTCTAAAAAATATACTTTTTTAATGAATAGTGAAAAATATCAGTTTTATTGAAACTTACATTTTCATTTTAATTGTTTAAAAATTAAATTTTTTTAAATGTTTTAAAAGTAAAATTATGTTATCATTAATCTAATTTAGGTCATTTTAATCAATTTCATGTTGAATTTTGATAAGAAAAATTTATACTTATGAAAACTTTTCTTTAGAAAATTGTTTTTCATCATTTTTGCAAGTTTAATTTTAAATTATATTCTCCTAATTCAATGGATTCAATTTGGAAAAATAGATTACATGTTTATAATAATCATAATTAAAATTATATGATAATTTAAACTTAATTTTTTTTTTCACAATGAATATTAAAAAAGTAAAAATTAATTATCATGGTTAAGGTTAAAACTAGTTTACTGGGGGGTTAAACTAAAAATATAACATTTAAAATAACCAAGAACTTTTCAAAATAAAATTTTATAGAAATATTTTTACCTTATATCATCTAAGGTTCTACAATGATCCATTTTTATCCTTTTTTCATGTTAAAACATGGGTATAACTTTTCCTTTTTAAAAATTCCAAGTATATCCTCTCCCCCACTTATAAAAGAGAACCTGCTCTCCTCTCCATGTTACACTTATAAAGCCTTTTGGTTCATCAAATAAATAAAAAAATACCTTAATAAATTCCCTAAAAAATTTCTTATAATCCATTATTTATCATAAATCAAATCTAATAAGGCTTTATGTATTATCCCAAAGAGGTGGTCCGAATAAGATTTATCGTTCATAACCAAGCGTCTTTGTTTTATTTCTTCTTCCACCCCCTAAAAATAATTCTAAATGATGATTATATAATAAAATAATTAAATTACATATAAAAATATGTTATTATGTTAATTTAGTAACTTAAATATATCTCAACTTCTATCAAATGGGAAACAAACCCAACATTCATGTGTAGGGTGGACTACCGCCTCGCGAACTGATGTAACTTGTTTTCCATCATCACCTCTCACGGTTGTTAATAATGAAGGATTTAATATTTATATATGATATTAATAACATATTAATCATTATTTAAAATTAATATATAATATAACTTCTTAAATTACCATCCATTAAATTAACGAAAATGTCATTAGTGTGTACGGAAGACTGTTATCACGCGAAGTGATGTAATTCACTTTTTATTACCACATAATATGGATTCTATATGAAAGTATATTTAAAGACAAAATATTATATTTAGGATATAATTATAATTATTTAAATATAAAATTACACTTACCTCCTTTCCATTATAATCTTTGAAAAATGGAAATGTTACATAGGTGGGGGTTCGTCCTACTATCTTCATGATTGTAACATAGTTAGTTTTTATAACCATAACTCAAGGTTAGTTTTAAGAGTATAATTTATGTAAAAAATGTTAATTATATTATTTTTATTATTATATATATGATGAAATAATAATCTCTTTAAACTTATTAAAATTTTCAAAGTTATTTTGGATATATGAATCGAACTTCGTCAAAACATTTGACATGAAACTAATGAATGAAGTAATTGAATATTCCATGGTAAAAAATAAAATAAAAGGAATAATAAAATTGAAATTTTTTTTAATAAAGTAAATAATTGACAAAAAATTATTATTCATGAAGGTAAATAATTTTCAATACAATTTTGGAACAAGGTATGGGATCTTTCTAAACCACCCTTTTTATCGGGTTATGACCAATCTCTCTCTAACTCGCTTCATCTCTCTCTTTTAGAAGTTATGGAATGATTATAAATTCTATATATGTGTCTATCACATATATAATTATCTTATTATACCTCTATTTGATTGGTTAATACATGCCTTATGTTTATTACCCAAATTCCTTCATTATGAAATTTCCTTTGATTATGATATGAGGCAAGATTAGGAAACCCATTTTCCTTCCATAAGTAACTCTTATTGTGTGCCTTTTGATTTAATTCCATTATGTATAACACATATATCATGAACATTTTATGTTAGTTCTATTTGGGTATCACTCTAATTCATTGGGTAACGTTTTAGTCTCATGAGACATCATTTATGGGATTACGGATTAAACCTAACCCATTATGGGACTTTGTCCACCATATGATATTGTCTAGAAAGTTATCCTTGAATCATATTTATGTCAGGTTAAATTTTGATGCCACATTTACTATGATAACATTATCTTATGATACTATGTTCCTTATGTTATTTTCCCATATGATTATTCATGAGCCTTCTATTTCATTATATCATGTTATACCATTGACTCGCATGTTATGTTTCCTTATCATGTGTATTCCCTTATTGGGATTTTTATCTCCCCTTTCTTTTATGTATACCATAGGTTATCATATAAAATTTTATGATATAAAATAGATTTAAGAGTGCCTTTTGGAGAATGAAATAAGGATATCATGATTTAGATTCCTTTTGATTTAATATAAACCAAGTTTTTGAAAGACACTAGGCCTCATGATCTTTGGTTTGTAATTAATTGATGTTTTTGTAAAAATAAATATTGTAATAATATGTTTAAAAAACTTGGGTTTCGATATTAATAATTAATTTTTGTCTTTACCACATCTCCTATAACCAATAAACACATAAATTTAACCCTTTCTATCATGCATAAGGACTATCACTGTGAATAGGCCCATTTCCAAAAAAACTTATGGCTTGATTTCTTATTATCACATGATATTTAGTGATTCCCAAATCACTTATATTTTTATTGGATATAAAATATTTTTACAATTAAATTACCTTTTTATTCTAGTGTATGGGTTCTACTAATTCATGTTGGGTTTCCTTTAACATCCCATACAATAGGATAAAATTGTTCTATATTATGAAAAAACCCCTTATTTCCTATTTTGGGCATATATAATATTCTTATCCACCAAAGACCCCCCCCCCCCCCCATGTGTATTGTTTCTCATCATTCAATTTATGTCTTTCTATATTAGACTCTATATTATGATGAGATATTATAATAAATAGATTTTTGTGGATTGATTCCCAGTATCCCAATATATGTAGTGAAATCTTGATCTTTAATCTTAGACCTTATCGTGAATCACATTCCTATCAAACTCATACCTCACCTTGGTATCTGAGAATTTATTAATTCAAATCGAGTTTTCCATAATTAACTCTATGCAAGGATAGCAAATTCCTCATGTAAAACATTTCTTTTAGAAACCTAAAACCCATGAGTTGATATTTTCCTTCCTAAAAAATTCCAATTGAGTACATGGTCCATGTCACGTGACATTAAAGTGTAGAGTAATATGATCTATCTTACAAAGACTTATACTAATTAGTGTGTTTCATTATATATAACCTAATTACTTTATATATGATCCATAATTATGTAAGTGTTCTTTATGTAAAAGTTTATAAATTTTTGTAGGGTCTTCTCCAACAACCCTATAATAAGAATAAATCAGTTTATTTTCATTTTTACTTAAGAGAAATCTACATAGAAACCTTCCAAGAACTACCTATATCATTATTATAGGTAAACTAGGATATACGGTGGTGTATATATTACTTATTTAAAATACATCCAAAATACCTAACTAAAACATTATCCCTAGTGTTGATACATTTACTAATTCACATCATGTTTCCTCACCATCGCACCTGGATAATCATCCATTTCACTATGATATCTGAAACCTGATAGATAGATAAATAAAGAGACATTTATAAAACTACATAAAGCATGAATACTAATTTTTAGTATATGTATTGATGTACAAATAATCTTTCTTTAACACAGATGAAAATTTCATTCATGTATCATTTTCCCAACCAGCCTAACACTTGGGTTCCATAATTTAAATCAGGTTTTTCCTCATTGACCTTATTTTATAATAATGAACTCTCATAAACACTAATCTGCCTATTCATCCCAATGTTGATACCCTCCAATTCATGTTGGGTTCTTCAAAAACACTACATTATGATGAACTTATCATCACTTCCCATATGCATGAATCAGATCTGTTTAGAGATCATTTATAATAACTATGTGTGTCTTGATTCCTATTCTCATAAAAAATAGTTATATTTGAACTATATATATCAGGCCTAACCATAAATATTCTTCCACTACCACTCCCCCCAAACATTCTAAAAAATCCCAACTTTGGACAATTTTGTACTAGAATGTTCTAAAAACCTTTTGAATATCACCTTTTCATAATCCAAACTCTATTTTCCATATTATTAAATCACCAAAAACCTTTTATATATATTTATAATGATTGTACATAGTTAATGTGCATGATTTAGGTAAAATCGGGAGATGAACCATACTTATGAGTCATTCCAATTTATTTTTTTCATTCATGGTTTTTCCAAATTTACAACATGGTTTATCTATATGGGTAGCACCAGACTAGGCCAAAATTATTCAAAAAATAGTATAAACCATGTGAGAGATTTCGTAAGTAGGGTTAATGATGCACATCGTGTGAAAAAATAGTAAAAACTATGTAAAAAGTGTAAAAGTATCATGTAGTTTTTAATAGATATGTTTTTCATAATTGTTGAATGGTTTTCCAAAATGTGGTGCCAAACCATACAGGTCCCCAAATATATACAATGAGGGGCACATTATTGTAATCTGGTTTGGTAAATAGTGCATCCAAACTACATAACTTGCCTAGAAATTTTAAAATGTGAAAACCCTATTCTAACCCAAAAATTTAGACTCTATATTACCTTGATCTCCATATCACTCGATAATTATGCACCAGGGGAGCTCTAGGTGAACTACCTATTACCCCCTCCCTGTATTTGTCCCCCTTTTCCATTGATTCGTGGAATTTTTTCATGTTTTTTCCTCATTTAACTCTTATTTCCTATTTATTATTTATTGATTATTCCTATCATGTCTTAGGATGGTCTTTTCCGAACCCTATATAGTTTATGGTTATAATTTAGTATGTATTTGTTTTCTAGGCGGAGAAAAATCATCCTCAATCACTCCTATCATCATTTCATAAGGATTTAAATCATTTTTTCTTGTTCTAAGAAGGTGTTCCACACTTTTCAAATTTTCTTAAAAAATATTGTAATTGTTATATTTTCTAAATTACTTCATTAAATAATGTTTTATTATATGTATTTTATTCAATTATGAAGTGTAATTTTCAAAAGGGATCAGTATTTGAAATGTATTGTCTTCAATTACAAGATATGTTGTATGGGTCATAAATGGTGTTTCTTGGGAATTCAATTTAAAATGGACTTATGTGTTCATTTCAAAAAAATCTATATTATTTATGGATTCACTTATTTATGGTGATTCTATAATTATTTAATGATTTTTTCCTTATTTTTTATGATTCATATAGGGTATTTTTGTTGGAACCATGGTCTTCTATGCATGATTTGTAGTATCTTTTGTGTTTGTTTTCAATCCTTAGTGGAAGTTCAGAATGTGTACCAGAAAAGAGATCATACAGTTCAAGCAGACAACAGTATTGAAGGTGGCGCTGTTTCCCAGTGTTTGCCAAAAAATTTGGCCTGAAAATAGACAAATGGAGAAAAGTGTTTTTGACAAAGAGACTTTCACACCGTGTACTTGAACGAGAGGAAACTTTCACGCCATATGTTTTTTAAGATCAGAACATGGAAAATGTCAAAGGGATAAGGGTCGTGCAAGTTTTGGGGTGGTCGCGCAAGTGACCTGCGCTCCATGAAGAGACTTGCACGCTGATTCCTAGGAGGACTGGAAACTTGCGCGCCTATTGTTTTTCGAGATCATAACTTAAAAATATGGAAAAGGAAAGAAGGTTGCATAAGTATTGGTGTGGTCGTGAAAGTGAGTAGCGTGATAGAGGCTAGGGAGGATGAGCTGCGCACTGGAACCTGCGCATCGAGGGAAGACTTGTGCACCACCGCGTAGGGGGTCAAGTTTTTCTATAAATTGAGGACCCCCCCCCCCCTCCTCATTTGGAACAAATTTCAAGACTTATAGTTTTTTAGAGCTCTCATCGTGCAAGTGTTTGAGTCACACAAGTGGTTGTTGGGTCGCGCAAGTAGAGGCTGCGTGCTGTTAGTTGGTTGTGCGATCAAGGAAGTTTGGGAGTTAAAGGCACAGTGTCGCGCACATTTGGAGTTGAAGGAGGCAGTGTCGCGCAAGTGGTTTGGCATCACCTACGCGCTAAATTTGTACCACGCAAGTGACTTTCGTTCCAGGATTGAAACTTGTGCGCCGGGCTTGGAGGAGCGCGCCAGGGTTGTTAAAGTACATCTGTCCTTTTTGAAGCTGCAAGAAAGCTGAAAGATCACCAGGTACCCTCAGCGCAAAGTCAGATTCATCTTCTAGTGATAGTTGGACTTCAACAGAGCATCTACATACAACATAGGATGCATTCTTATGCAATGATGAAGAGACCTTCACGTCTATAAACTGAGTGTGACTTCACCAAGGGTCGTGAGCCAGGGGGAGTGAATAGGAGTGACCTGAGGGAAGTAGTGAGCTATCCCTGAACCTTTGTAAAGGTAGTGAACCTGGGACAGAGTGACTATGCCTGAACCTTCGTAATCCACAGCTAGTGAAGATTAGTGTAATTTGGTATGACCAACAACTTATTGGCGTATGCTCCATGGATGTAGCCCTTAGTGGTGAACCAAGTAGAAAGTGTTGTGTCTTCTCTATGCATGTGAATGTTTTATTTCTGATCATATCCATCATACAGGTTCAACAAGTTCCTACCAATGTGGGAACAAGATCCATCACATTAAAAGAAAAAGTTGTCACCCCGATTCACCTCTCCCCTCTTAGGGTGTCCCGGGGTCCTTCAAGTAGTATCAGAGGGTAAAGTTTTCTAGTGTTGAATCTGTCCTTTATCGTCATGGAGAATGCAGTCAATGTCAGGGGAGTTCCTCACTTTGATGGAAGTAATTTTCATATCTAGAAGAACAGAATTAGATCTCATATAAGATCTCTTTGAATGGAAGTTCTCTTTTCGAATGTGCAAGGAATACAAGTCACTGATCCAACAGGCCTGGATATGACTGAAACAGATAAGAAAATTCTTGATGCAGATGTTAAAGCACAAAATGCACTCACTACAGCCCTTTCTAATCAGATCTACCTAAATGTGATGAATTGAAACTCAGTAAAATCCATGTGGGATAAACTCGAGAATATTTATGAAGGATATAGCAAAGTGAAGGAGGCAAAACTACTAGTGTTTCACAATTGGTTTGATGATCTGAAGATGCATCCAGATGAGAATGCAGACTCATTCTTCAATCGAATTACTGAAGTGGTTGGAGAAATTCGGGGTCTAGGCAAAAAAATAAAAGACATTGATATTGTAAAGAAAATATTTAGAAGACTTCCACCTCTGTACAATGCAAAGGTGTCATCCCTTGAGATAAGATATCTTTCCAAACTTTCTCTAGATGATCTACTAAGCAGCTTGGTAGCATATGAAATGAGAGTCAAACTAGAAGATTCTACGACTCGTGTGAGCAAGGAAATGGCATTCAAGTCCATGGATAAACTGAAAATCTCAAAAGATAGTAGAGGTGAAGATGACAAAGAAAAATAAATTATTTATCTCATTGTAAAGATGTTATATAATGGAAAAGGGAAATTCAAAGGGAAGTTACCTCTCGCATGTTTTCATTGTGGAAAAGTTGGGCACATTGCCTCTCAGCGCTTAAGAAAGATCAATGATGAATATAGTGAAGATGAAAGCTTCGAGAATCCTTGGAGAATGTTCTTCAAAAATGGAGACTTCAAATCTAGAAAGAAAATGAAAAGGAAGAGTTTTGTTTGTGAATAGGAAGAAGATGATAATGAATTCTGTGATGAAGAAGAACCAGAATTCAAAACTGGGAACCATGCTTCCATGATGGCCATTGTTGAAAAGTCAGAAGATACTAGTGAATAAAAACAACTAAGAACTTTTGTATATACCGAGATGCAACTTAATGATGTGGTTAGTAAGATTAAGATTAAATGTAAGAGTTTCAATAAGTGGAAATCAATTGTAGAAGAATCAACTGAATACGTTGATCAACTTGAAGCTGAAATTAAATGACTGGAAGAATTTGTGAAGGTACAATCTAAAATAATTGAATGAAATGATGATGTAGTGGATCTGAAGCTGAGAATTGAAGAGCAATCAAAGGTCATCAATGACCACACCTCCAGACTAGATGAAAAATACAAGACTACTGAGGGTCTTGAGGAGGAAGTTGTTACTCTAATGAGTAAACATGAGAATGAATCAATTCCAAAATAATCGAGGAAGAAAATACAGTTTGGAAGATTCTCAGATGCAGAATTACTAGCAAGAGCCAAGTGTGGTTCGGATGGGGTTGGAAAAATCTTGAGTGATCAAAGACCCACTTGCATGGGAAAGAGTGGAATTGGCTGTGAAGCGGAGACATCAACTACTGGATGTAAAAATATTCAAAAGAAAGATAAGATGAAAGTTGAACATGTTGAAACGTTTCCTAAAGTCCTCAAAAAGGAACCCTCAATACAAACTAAAAGGAGAACTGAAAATTATCCTCAAACTTTCAGAAATGACAGATAGTCTAACTATTCTCCCAACGAAGAAGGTATGAGGATAAATTCAAGTGAGAAGACATTTCCTCTCATGAAGTGTCAGTTCTGTGGCTATCTGGTCCATACCATGTCTTATTGTGAAGAGGCAAGAAGCTATCTGAATGGAAAATATATAGAAGTTCAACAAAGGAGAATGAATTCATATCCTAATTCTTATAGAAGAAACAATTTCTATGTATATTGTTATCATTGATCTAACTTTGGTCATAAGGCTGCTAATTGCAGGAAGAGAAGGGATATGGAAACCTCATACTAAAGTTCAAGACAAGTCAAGTCTCATCAGCAAGACAGTATTACTCTTTCAAAAAGGTTTTCTCCTCACAAAGAAGATCTCAACTATGAAGAACCTGGGTATACAGAAGAGATAATTGAAAGGCCATCAGTATTATATACCTAATCCAATGTCTCATTTAAGGAAAGGAAGAAGATTAAGAAATCCAACCTTGTATAGGTGGCCCTCAAAGCTACAAAGAACAACAGTACCTGGATTCTGGAGAGAGGTTGTTCATCTCATATGACAGGTAAAGTCGGCCTGTTAACAGATATCAAAAGGAAGGTTGATGGTACAGTATGATTTGGTAATGATGGAGCTCTGAAAATCAAAGGGAGTGGAAGTACCAAATTAGCTAATGGAGAACTAAAGAAGACTGAAGTTATTTACGTATATGGCCTACATCATAATCTCCTCAGCATGAGTCAACTCTATGACTCGAGACTTATAGTTACTTTTAATCAGAAAAGTTGTACTATCAAGGGAAAGATGGGCAATTCACTTATGAAGGGATGAAAAACAGAAGGCAACCTATATCAGGTTGATAGTGAAGAAAATGTGTGTTACATGACCTTTGAAGAAGAAAACAATTTGTGGCATCAGAGATTGGGACACATCAATCAACAAGACATGGATAAAATATCAAAATTGAGAATTTCCATGGACATTCCCAACCTGAAGCGTGAGCGTGAAAAATCTTGTGATGCTTGCATTCATGGGAAGATGGTCTGCAGTTCATATTGGCCAAAGAAGAAAAGGGAATCTCACCTTCTTGATCTGATTTATACATATGTATGCGGGCTGATAATTGTTGTTGGAACTCATGTAGAAAGGTACTTTGTCCTTTTCATAGATAATTATAGTAGAATGGCATGTGTGATGGTCATTCACAGAAAACTACAAGTCCTTGACTGCATGAAAACATATCAGCGAATCGCCGAGAATGATACTGGACGAACAATCAAAGTGTTGTGATCTGACAGTGGAGGAGAATACACATCCATTGAATTTGAAAATTATCTGGAGAATCATGGGATATGGCATGAGGTAGCTGCTGTGAAAACTCCACAAAAAATGGAGTTGTTTAACATAGGAATCGACATGTGAACAACATGGCACGAACTATGTTAATTGAGAGTCGTATTCCACGACATTACTGGAAAGAGGTTGTTCAAGCTGCAGTGTACATTCAGAATCAAACAAGACTTTATATGGGTGAGACGAAGACACCATATGAATTGTGGCATGGACGGAATCCCTCTTTAAAATACTTTCGTGTCTTTGGAAGTAAATGTTTCATCAGGAACAAAGAAGGAAATAAAGGGAAGTATGGTGACAATGCAGATGAAGGAATTTTCCTCGGTTACTCAACGAACAGCAAAGCCTACAAATTTTTCAACAAGAGTTTAGGAAGGATTATGGAAAGTAGTGATGTTAAGATAATTGAAGAGAAAACCACAAATGCTTCAAGGACGTCATATGCTGATGTGATAGAAAGTCAGGAAGAAAGTGAACGTGAAGAAAATACAAATGCATAAATAGAGGAAGTTGTACAAAACACTCAAGAGTCACATCATGATGTTGACTTTGAAGAAGAATTTGAAGAAGAAACTGTGGCTGAAGAGAATGCAACTGAACCTCGTAGGAGAAATCGAAGAGCTGAGATTGATCTATCCAACATAATTGGGGACAGGAGTGCACCCACTCAAACAAGAAGGATGAGTAATAACACACAATCTACACTTCTGTCAGTTGTAGAGCCATCCTCATTCGAAGAAGCTGCAAATGATGAATCTTGGGTGAAATCCGTGAATGATAAATTAGATCAGATTGACAAGAATCAGACATGGGATCTTGTCCAGAGACCCAAAGGTCACAATGTGATTGGTACCAAATGGATCTTCAAAAATAATGTTGATGAGCATGGAAGTTTCATCATAAACAAGGCACGACTGGTATGTAAAGGATACTTCCAGATTGAAGGCATTGATGTTGAAGAAACCTTTTCTCCAGTGGCTAGACTAGAGTCAATCAGGATTTTCCTTGCCATGGCACTCCAAAGAGGATATAAAGTATATCAAATGGATGTCAAGAGAGAATTGTAGAATTGTGTACTCGAAGAATAATTCTACATTGAACAACCAGTGGGATTTGTTTTAGGTACTGATGAAACAACGGTCTGCAAACTAAAGAAAGCTCTATATGGTTTGAAGCAGGCACCACGGGCGTGGTACTCGTGGATGGATTCATATCTCAAGAAGCTGGAATTCAAAAGAGGAGGATTAGATCACAATATCTATGTGAAGAATTCTCCAAAAGATCATTTCATGGTTCTAGTCTACATTGATGATATCATATTTGTTGGAAGAAGGCAGAAATCAGTGGAAAAATTTTCCAATCACATGAAATCAGAATTTGAAATGTCTATGATTGGGGAGCTCACATATTTCTTGGGGTTATAGGTGATTCAAAAGAAGGAATACACTTTCATTTCTCAGGAAAAGTATGTAAGAGATCTGTTGAATGAGTTTAATATGCAAGACTCCAAACCAATGTCAACTCTAATTACAGTTGGAACTAAACTTGTAAAGCATGAAGAAGGGGCATCTGTAGATCCTACCATGTACAGGAGAATCTTTGGGAGCCTACTGTACTTGACTGGGACTTGTCTAGATATTGTCTTTTCCACATGTCTTGCGGCCCGCTTTCAGAGTAATCCGAAGGAGGAATATATGGAGGCAGTAAAAAGAATCATGAGGTACATTCAAGGTACACATAACTTTGGGTTATTTTTTGCTGCAGGCAGGGATAGTGAATTATCAGTGCTTTCTGATGCTGACTGGGATGGTGATGTAGTAGACATAAAGTCCACTAGTGGTGGAGCCTTCTATATTGGGAAGAAATGTGTTGGATGGTTAAGTAAGAAACAAGAAATTACTTCTCTTAGTACTGTTGAAGTTTATTATATGTCCTCCATAAAGGCATGCACTCAACTAGTATGGATAAAACAACAACTTACAGATATTGGTGATGAGTTGAATCAACCAATGGTAATTTACTGTGATAACAAGAGCGTAATTGATCTTACGAAGAATCATGTTCATCATTATTTTAAAAAATATATTTAAATTAGGTATCACTTTATCAAAGAAAAAGTGGAGCAAGTGGTGATTAGAATGGACCATGTGGTAACTGATGATCAAGTGGATGATATCCTGACAAAGCCACTATCAGTGGCAGTGTTTGAGAGACATCGGTTGAACCTCGGTGTTTGGCCTCCTCCTAGTGCATAAGGAGGTTACGAAAATCCCCTCTCCCTATTTGTGATAACTATTTTAATTTTTTTATGGATGTGATGCAAGTTTATGGGGGAGATACTATCCAGGGGGAGTATGGTTTGAGCTGAACATTGAACAAATTACTGGTCTTTGGATTTATTGTCAATGGGGGAGAAAGGAATAAATTCAGGCAAGTAATGCTTCTATGATGAGAATAATGAGAAGGAAAACATTGGTATACATTGGTCATGTAATGCTTCTTGGGAATCATTGAGAATCACAAAACATGGGAACCCAATTCAAGCTTCCTCTCTTATTTTCTACACCGAGCATTGCTCATGTAGACTTAGAGTGTTGGCTGAGTTGATTCTTTCATTTTTGGTTTTCACATGGATGGAGATCTATTGAATTTATAATCTGATTTCTAAAAAACCCAAAGGGGGAGATTGTTGGAACCATGGTCTTCTATGCATGATTTGTAGTATGGTTTATGTTTTTTTTTAAATCCTTAGTGGATGTTTAGAATGTGTACCAGCAAAGAGATCATGCTGTTCAAGCAGACAACAGTATTGAAGTTGGCGTCGTTTCCTAGTGTTTACCAAATTTTTTGGCCTGAAAATCGACAAATGGAGAAAAGTGTTTTTGGAAAAGATACTTGTGTGTCGTGCACTTGAAGGAGAGGAAACTTATGTGCTATATGTTTTTCAAGATCAGAACATGGAAAAATGGAAAAGGGATAAGGGTCACGCAAGTTTTGGGGTGGTCGCGCAAGTGACCTGCGCACCTTGAAGAGACTTGCGCACTGATTCCTCGGAGGATTGGAAACTTTCGCACCTATTTTTTTCGAGATCATAACTTCAAAATATGGAAAAGTAAATAAGGTCGCTCAAGTATTGGTGTGGTCGCACAAGTGAGTAGCACAATAGAGGCTAGGGATGATGAGTTGTGCGCCGGAACCTGCACGCCGAGGGAAGACTTGCGTACCACCACACAGGGGGTCTAGTTTGTCTATAAATAGAGGACCCCCCCCCCCTCATTTGGAAAAAAGTTCAAGACTTATAGTTTTTTCGAGCTCTCATCGTGCAATTGGTTTAGTCGCGCAAGTGGTTGTTGGGTCGCGCAAGTAGAGGCTGCGCGCCGGTAGTTGGTTGCGCGATCAAGGCAATTGGGGAGTTAAAGGCGCAGTGTCATGCAAGTTTGGAGTTGAAGGATTCAGTTTCATGCAAGTGGTTTGGCTTCACCTGCACGCCAAATTTGTATCGCGCAAGTGACTTGCATGCCAGGATTGAAACATGCGTGCCAGGCTTGGAGAAGCGTGCCAGGTTGTTAAAGTACATCTGTCCTTTTTGAAGCTGCACGAAAGCTGGAAGATCGCCTCGTACCCTCAGCGCAAAGTGAGATTCATCTTATGGTGAGAGTTGTAATTCAACAGAGCATCTAAATACAACAGAGGATGCATTCATATGCAATGATGAAGAGACCTTCATGTCTATAAACTGAGTATGACTTCACCAAGGGCAGTGAGCCAGGGGGAGTCAACGGGAGTGACTCGAGGGAAGCAGTGAGCTATCCCTGAACCTTTGTAAAGGAAGTGAGCCTGGGACAGAGTGACTATGCTCAAACCTTTGTAATCCATAACTAGTGAAGATTAGTGTAATTTGGTACGACCAACAACTTGTCGGCGTATGCTCCTTGGACGTATCCCTTAGTGGTGAACCAAGTAAAAAGTGTTGTGTCTTCTCTGTGCATGTGAATGTTTTCTTTCTAATCATATCCATCATACAGGTTCAACAAGTTACTACCAATGTGGGAACAAGATCCATCACATTAAAATAAAAAGTTGTCACCCTGATTCACCCCTCCCCTCTCAGGGTGTCCCGGGGTCCTTCAATTTTGGTTTGAAAGAATGGTTTTTCCAATGGTTTAAAATGTGTTTCCTAGTGTCACCTGATTTCAAAATCATTTTTGTGTATATATAAATATGTTGTTTTGTATATATACACATATATATACATATCCACCTTACCATATATATATATATATAACTATTTATTTGGAAACTAGAGTCATGTTTGTCACTTAAAAAGGGATTTTCATAACAGTTTTAATTTTCAAAAGGATTTTAAAAATCATAACACCCATAAACATAATTCCCAATGACTTATATTGAAATGGTTTAGACTTTAATGAAACTATTATTTTATTTATGTTATTTGAAATAGGTGTTTATGATTGTCATGGTTATCCTTGTACTCAATTATTGGTGTGTGCCTATCATGAAACACATGCTTACTCACCCTCTATTTCTATTATCATAGATTTCTTAGGAAATTCTATAATATATTGAGAGATAGTTACTATCTAGTCTCTATGATATTGAATAGATCCACCTTGGTATCAATGACCATGTTAGAGTGATACTGGTGAGGCTAGAGGGAGCAGTCAGTTATTTATAGACTAAGAATGCATCAATATGCAAGTAAATAATTACAACCAAATACATCTGGGATTGTCTCAATGTATGTTTAGTATTGAACCATGATTTATGTATCTTACCATATATTTTACTACTATAATTGAAGATGAATTAGTTTTAAATTACTTAGTTGTATGCTTCTATATTCCACTACCTAATTGAATTTATAGGCATGGTGATTCAAATGGGTAATTTAGATTATTTCCATGGATTTTTTTAGAAAAAAGATATTGAATATATTTTTGAATGTCTATTTTAAAGGGATTCTAAATTGAAAAGATTTTTAACTTTTTCAAACTTTTTTTTTGTTTTTTAAAAGGGAAAAAGGGGTTTCTAAATAAAATTCTTATGAATTGATTCCACAAGTGATATAAATGATAATTTTAAATATTTTATTTCAAACAATTATTTTTATAATGTTTTGAAAAATTAAATTCCTAAAATATTTGGTGAAGACCTACATAGAAGTTTAATCATGCCATACTTACACTATAATCAAACTAACATGCTTGAATCAGTTATTATGGATAACCCAATTTCTCACATTGATCAAGCTATTATGAGTTTAGAGGGCCCTAACAATGATGGTATGTGCATCTAAAAGAATTTTAACCCTCTATAGGATGTTAAAGTGGCTGGTGAGATGAATCCTGGTCCTGAGAGGGTAAAATTTTCAACCAAATCTAGTAAATAAGCACAAGTACTAGATGAAACCCCAATAGTTTATAATTCATAGGCACATTCTACTCTTGTTGAAGACAAGGTATTACAAAAAAGGTAAGGTCCCATGATATAGATTCTGATCTCACTAAAAATGACAAAGATCAAAATAATAGTATAAACATATTGAGTAAAATTACATTAGCGTAAAGTGGTGATCCTCAGATTCAAGAACAGGTGGGTGAAACGTTGGAAAAGAAACATTAAATTCATAGGGTTTATATGGTTGAAGATGATTTTACTAAGAAGGATTTTTTTGATCTATCCACCAGTTCCAATGGTCTATTTTTTAGCCTATAGGTTGGAAACAAGGTTGAAAATATTGTTCAAATATTAGATTCCATGGCTATTTCACAGTGGTCAGTTGAGGAGGAAGTTGGAGAAAAATCCAAGACATAGTAGATTATCATTCACTTAGAGGAAGAAAATATGGGAGGAGGCCTTTCATATTATTTCTTCTCATGAAGAGGATGCTGGGATGAGTGAAAGGATAGTCATAGTGGATAAAATCAAGGTTTAATGCATGTGGATCTATAATAAATATCTCATTCTAACAAGAGGATTCAATGAAAGGAAGATAAAAGTGGATGAGTTTATAAAATCTTGGAAAAATATGGCATTTAATTTTGAAGACCTCGTCAAAAATGATATGGATACTAAGGTAAATTCCCATAACTGGAAATTATATAAGAATAATACTTCTAATAGATTCAAGTTTTGTTTTAATGATATTATTATCTATTATTTTTTATGATGATTTTGGATTAAACCTTTATGGTTTTACACTTTTTCCATAACATTTCTTTCTTAATAAAAATTTAATTCTCATCCAATTAAAAATTCATACACTACTTATTATTTAAATTCAAAGCACAGGATTTGCAGAATTAAAGATTTGTAAAACATACTTTTCCTTGAAATACCTCGTCAATAGCAGAGATAAATAAACTATCCTTTTAGTTGTATTATATATTGGTACATGGATATATTATAATTTTTTTTACCTTAAATAGGTAATAGAGATTTTAAATATCATATAGAATAATTAAAATCTCACTTGAGTGCTTCAATGGTAATAAATTTCAAAATGAAGAACAATGTAGCTTATTACATATTTGAATCCACAAATCCAATTTTTCTTCACATAGAAAAATTTAATCACATAGGTTTTTTACTCATGTAGCTAAATCTGTCTTTGTAGAATAAAATGATGGATCTTATTTCACTATTTAGTTGATTCACATAACTGATTAATCCAAGTAACCATTTTTCATAGATGAATGATCTATGTAGTTTATTGCTCACACAGGTGATCTTATCAAAGTAGGATATTTCCACATAGGAAATTATGTGATGTATTTGATTCCATTAGGTAGCTGATTGATGTTTCTTATTGCTCAAAATATCCATTTTCACCATAAACCAAAAAATGCCACATATCCTATTTTCCAGACTTAGGTAGATTTCATCTAAAAATTCCTAGAATGAATACTTGAATAAATTAACCACCGAACACATAATAATGTGATAAAACTTCATGAACACACCTAAAATAAATATCATCAGAAACATATGAAGAGTATTTGAGATCATCAAAACCTAAAGTGCATCTTAAATTTTGGATCAACATTAGTAGTCAAACAAAATCCCATGTTTTGATGATCACAAAACCTGTTAGATATTCTAGTAGATATCAAAAATGAAATTTTAAAAAGGTTTAATATAACTTAAATATATAAGATTTATATCATTTAAAATGTAGTTTTTCTCCCTTAGTTGCTTCTTGATGTTTTGAAAGGTAGAAGCTTTGCCCTCTTTTTTATTAAAAATGAATGGAAATAGAGGTAAAACATAGTTTAATATAGTGATTTGGAGTTATTAACTATTTATTTGTAGTGTGAAAAATGAATATTTAATTATATCAAGTTTGGGTTTCATTAAAAAAATAAAGAGATAAATTAAAAACAAATGAAAATAGTCACTAAGAGACACATCATAAATGAAGAAATAATGAAGTATTTCATTAATTGTTTTGAAGTAAAAATATACATCCACTCAACTAAAATAAAAAATTATTCTTAATTATAGGGTGATATAATTGGGTAAAATAAATAATTTGGTTTAGGTGTAGGTAAATTGAAGGTTGGGTCAATTTTGTAAGTAGTTGGATTTGGAATTTATGGTGTTGAAGAGGAGGGTTCATCACTAGAACGTTTATCTGCTGAAGAAGAATAAGATTTTTCAACTTTTCTTGATAGATCTGAGGAGGATCATAAACACCTTTTATTATTTTCTTGTTTTTCTGATATATAATAAGTGTGTCATGGCGTAGATGTTATCTTATTCTCATTTGAAACATGGCTTAAACACGCATGTCTTTCCTAAGAACAACATCAAACTTTCAAAATTAAATAATCAAATGATGTTATTTTTTATACATTTATCCTATTATTGGTAATATATTCATGATAAATGACTTAATATTTTCTACTTAACCAGAAGGGAAATTTGTATACTCACTAGCGGCAGGAGGGTGAAGTAGAGGGTAAATTTTTTCAAAAGATAAACTAAAAGGCATATCCATGAGAAGCTTATTCATAATTCGATACATAGAAATCTATTTGTCAATCATCCTACCAATCACTGAATATGAATTTTGATTCATAATTTCCAATTGATCAATAAAACTTTGAACAACTTCCTTAACTTCCCTGAGATAATAAATTCAAATAGAAACACTAATAGGAGGCTTGGGTTCAACTAGACCTGAAACTATAGAAATAGTAGAAAAAATTCATATGATGATATATCCTTAGAGGAGCGAAAGAGGTATGCTGTAGTGCTGGAATAACCCATGGGCTAGATTGAATACCGACTCCTTTCCTATAATTAGAACTATAAATTATTAATATTCTTCTAATTTGGACTTGATTATTCCTCTTATGAATTATAATACATTTCAAAAACTTTTGAAAATATTTCCTTCAGCCACTTGAAAAAAAATTGAGTGATTTTATTAGTCTTTTCAAAAAAAATAAAAAATTATATCCTTCTTTTCATGTAATCACACCAATTCTCTTCTACCAAGTCACTAAGATAACTTTCATGATGACCAACACGGCCATTCATGCACATATCTAACCCAATACTAATCTACTTAACATCTTTTTGAGCATCTTAGAACTAACCAAAGAGACCATTTTTCAACTCATCCAACATCTCTAGAAGAATCAGATCATCTTAGAGACATTTAATCTGATATTAAATAAAAAACGACTATAATAACATCTAACTAACTCCATTAGAGAAATTTAGAAGACCTGGAGATAATGAGGGAGTGGTAGCAGAGTGTTGGATCATAATATAGATGTAAATGTATATGAGATGGCACAATACAAGAGGGGGTGAATTGTATGTTAAAAACATTGTATTTAAACTCTTAAGAATAATATTATTTTAATATATATTAAACTAGTGCAATTCATAAACAATACACATGATCTAACTGGTCCTAGATTTTATGGATATGATACATGTAATCAAAAACAATTTTATTTGAATTGAATACAATGATAAAAGTATAACAAAAGTAAATGATTATACCATATAGAATATATAATCTCTTACTATAATATGTAATGAATTTATCTTAATTAAAACAATTACAATATAAAATAATATGAGTAGAAAGAGGAAACAAAATGATTCTCTTTCTGTTACAAAATGTAGTGGAAAAATAAAAGGTATTATAATAATTTTATCCTAAATAGTAGGGTATCCTTTCACCTAGGATAAAATATCTGTCTTACCACCACCCTGGTAATCCCTCGATACGATGATCGTCACATTTTTATTCTTATCTAGGGAATCCCTCGATTGTTAAGGTAATCGGAACCCTTGTCTTTCAAAATACTTGAAATCCCTCGATTCAACAATCGGCAGCATCTTCTTCTGATCCCCGGAATCCCTCAATCATTATCACAATGATCGGTCACACAAAGCAATACAGAGCACTTATTTAAATACATGAACTAGGAAAAATCTATTCATGTCTTGTATCTTCAAGGATTTTTTTACGAAGGACGAGAGATGTCATGCAGTCTCTCTCTAGAACTTGGAAGATACAAAAATTGGTTTCTCTATTTTGAATGGCCTCTAATTTTAGGCCTCAAGTTCCAACAGTCACATTTCCTCCAATAGTCATATTTCTCTGGAAAATTCAGAGGGATTTGGACACCTGGCATTATAACGGTAAAAAAAATTGGAATACATGACATCATTTTGATTGGTATATACCGAACTTCATGAAAGTGTTTTGGTTAGAAAATAGTAAGTGCAAAAGTATAAAATAATGAGTATGATTGTAACACCCGAGACTTTTATGTTATATAAATCATCAAAGGAATATTTTTCTACACACAACACTTTCTTGTCTTGCTTTACACGAAATTGCAAGCTTCCTCGATAGCTTGCGTCGTACGCAATACCGAGTTTAACTAAACAACGATATACTATTAAAATATTATTAAAACTAGTCGTTATGAATAGTAATAACCACTTTTTGAAATTTTATAAATTTTGTTTTTCAAAATGGACTTCATTTTTGGATTCGTAATATCGAAATTAGCCTAGGGTGAAATTTTGGTATTTTTCTAAAAACTTTCAATTTTTGATGAATAGTGAAACCACTAAGTGGTAGTTAAAAAAACTGAATTTTTCATAAAACTTAATTTTACCACTTATGTGAGTAGAATTTCGAAAATCCGAGAGACACAGTTAATATCAAGGACTAAAATGTGGTTCAATGAGATGAAAATAATTTTTGGTGAATAGTAACTTTTTACTTTTTTTACCACGGTTAAAAGTAAATAGGGTAATTAAGGGTAAAAATGATATTATTATTACCCTAACACATGTCCTAATTCTATTGGACAAGTGTAATTCGACCAAAAACAAACTTAGGAATAAAATATGACCATTTAGGCCCACTTGGATTAGATTAGGACATTTATTATTAACCTTATAGTATAAGAACACAAGAAGACACGGTAAAAGTAAAATTATTTAACTTAATGTTAAATCTACATGATAAGGTTAAAATAGGAAACTAAACTTGTCTAAATTCTATTGGATGAGAGGATTTCGACCCATCCCCACCTTAGCCTCGAAATAAATCAATTTATAGCTATTTAAAACCGAACTTGACTTTATAATAAAATAATATTTTTAGTTATTCCAAAGGTGCCCCTCTCCTCCCTTATAAAAGGGCACCTCCTCCCCCTCTTCCTCACACCACTTTGAGCCTTCAATCTCGAACAACCCCTGACACTTTCTCCTCTCCACTTACCTAGAGACATCCTAGAGGTCCTGGTCTTCTTCAAAGACCAATTTTAGTGCCCTAAAAGAAGGTCTCAAAGAAGCACTTCAAAGAAGAGGTAATGTCCGTTACTGATTCTTTCATCTTTATTTCTTCTTCCACATATTCTTCTTTAGTTGTTTCATTATGAAGTAATAACATCAGTATCACTCATATACTGATATGTTATTATAAGTATTAAACAACCCTATTTCACCATCTATCCATCCTACGGAAAAAGAAATCACCGCGCGTGCGTACGTACAGAATATCGTCTCCACGCCGTGGTGTAATCTATTTTCCACCACCACCTTACTTGGATGGGTATAATGGTGTAAATAATGACTATATATGACTATTATAAATTGATATTGATTCTGAAATAGTATAAATACACTCCAATACAATTCCACGATCATGGGAACGATATCATCGCTCGTGCGTACGTACGGAATACCGTCTCCATGATGTGATGTGATTCGTTCTACATGATCTTCATTGCATAATGATTATATAAATGAATTGAATCAATAAATATGATATATAGTACATTAATACCATTCTGGAAATGATGTATCTATAACCTAAAGAGAAGAATAAGAATTTATTCGACAAAACACGCATAAGAACAAAAAGTTATAAACACTCGAATAACAAGTAGCAATGAAATATTACTACCAAGAAACTAAGAATATGACCATATATGATATCATAACAATAATTATGATTCTGTAATAAGTCAATAACATTATTTAAATCATCATACAGGAGGTTCGGACACATACGAGGAAAATCGGACCTAAGGTGAGGGAAAATATCACAATCTCATTTTATCCAAGATTGTTTATACTTTGGTATTTACTGGGGTGTATTTTATCATCCACATCCATGTTTCCTCGATATGTGATATTAATATACTTCTAAAATAGTTAATATCTAATTTTACCCTTCGGTGAGTTTTTAGTAAAAGATATGAAAGGAATCTTTTGTTGTTTTTCGTACGAGGTACTTTTTGGCTTTTCTGACAAAAGTACGAGAAGAATGTTTTTTTTAACTTATACGGCATGAATGGATTTTTAAAACATTATTTCCAAGAATCTTCCTTTACAAGTTTTCAATTTTATTTTTAATCAACTTCTTTTAGTTTAAAATTGTATTACATGTTAAAGAAAGGAAAGTGTTTTTGAAGTAGAAAGGATATTTTCCTCAAGAATGGAGTTCAAGTGTTTTATAAAAATTATTTTCCATCTAAGATAATAAAGGGATATGTTTCTATCCCTATTATTACATTGATTTGATTATTTTGTGATGGAATTATTTTTATGAATTCCTTTATCTTATATGAATTGTTTTATGATGTCATGATGTTTAAGATTCTTATTTTTATTACATGGGTTATGCTATGATGTATGGTTTATTATTTTGTGGCACACATAAGAATGGTATCATTATGAGATGGGTGGGACTTATATCTCCCTCCAATGCATTGGGTAAAGATTTTATATCTCATGAGATAGACATGGCTGGAATGGTAGGTTATACCGGTTCAGTGAAACAGGACTGAAACGGGGAGTGAACTCGGTTCAGAAATGGACTTTGTCCACTAAGATAGTCTTGGCAATGAGTCTTGACTAATAAGAAATGATTCTCTATGATTATGTGTGTATTCCACAAAGTTTCATGTTTTAAGTCATGATTATTGGGATTACTTTTCACTACTATGATTTATCCCATGTTATGAAATTATACTCTCTTTTGCAGGTTACTATTTCCAAAAGTTATGTTCTTATGAATATGATGTGATTGATATTTCTTTTGTATACCCTTACTGAGCATTTTATATCACCCTTTTGTATGTTTTCTTTCCCCAGGTCAGGAAGAAGGTTATTATGTAAGATATGCCAAAAGGGACTATAGATATGATGAAATAAATGGGAGACAGTGTAGAAGCTTTATGAACCAGTTGTTTATGTTTCCCAGTTTTCTAAAGACACTATACCTATACGGTCCTTTCGTGGTTTTTGTTATATGTTGTAATAAGTATGATTCAATTTCAAAGTAATAACAATGTATGTAAAGTATGGGTCGTTATAGTTGGTATCAGAGGAAAGGTATAGTCAACCTTTGGAAACTAGGATGTGAAAGCCTTAGTAAGAATCATAAGGATAAGTCTAAGCATAGAACACAATCTTAGTGTTTTAGAAATGGCCATGAACAACCAATGATAAGACCTTAAGTGTGAAATTGTATTCCTGATTATGTGGTTTTCCTATTATAATTAGTGTTGCTCACACTATTCTTCTTGGTCTTAGTCAATGGCTGGAACCCGAAGGAACCATGTTAATGCGAAATGCGATGGGCAATGCAATGATTGTCCCCCGGAGCAACCAAACGTTATGGGAGCTGGAATGAAAAATCTTGTATCCATGCTCACACAACTTTCTCAAGCTATGAATCATGCAGGACTTCCAAATGAGCAAAGGAAGGAGCAACATTCTGTTGAATCCTTCATGAGGTAGCGTCCACCTTCATTCAGCAGGTCTACTAATCCATTAGTTGCTGAACAATGGATTAGTACTACTAAAAAGATATTTTCAGTTCTTCAATGTTCTGAGCATGATAAAGTCATCTTAACAGTGTATCGTTGGGAAGGTGATGCTGATCAATGGTGTAATCTTATTAAGAATACGAGGAAAAGGGATGAAATTGAGTCCATGGAATGGGACGAGTTCAAGAACTTATTTTTCAATAAGTACTTCCCTCGTATTCTCCGAACAAAGATGGAGAAAGAGTTTCTTGAACTGAAGAAAAAGGATGATGAATCTGTTGGTACCTACGAAGCAAATTTTACAAGACTTGCAAGGTACGCTTCTGGTATTATTATCCAAACTGAGAGTAAGATCGATCGATTCTTTAGTGGCTTAAAACCAAGTCTTCGAAGGGCCTTAGCCATAAGGGACTTCAATAGCTACGAGGAAATCGTTCGATGTGCTCTCAAAGTTGAGATGGAGATTGGAGTAACCCATCAGTCATATGGGTTTGATAAGAAGAGGAAAAATGGAATTCAAAGGAAAATCTAAACAGCACACTGAAAAGAAGATGAGATTTCCCTTATGCTCAAAGTGTGGAAAGAAACATGGAGGGAGTTGTCTTAAAGGGAAAAGTAAATGTTTCAAATGTGGAAAGTAAGGTCATCGGGCAATTTAATGTCGTAATGATGGTAAGAAGATGTCTAATGATGCAAACAAAGGAAGGGATGCACAGAATGAACCTACTACACTTCAATGTTTCAAGTGCAAGGAGATGGGGCATTATGCCAATCAATTCCCAAATCCAAGGGTTGATGATGATGGTCGACGTCAACAAACTCTTAAGGCTAAACACAAAGGAAAGTCACATGCAATTTCTATCAGCAATGTGGAGTACGATAACGATGTGGTGAAAGGTACACTTACCATTCACTCTAAAGTATCAAATGTTTTATTTGATTCTGGATCCACCCACTCCTTTATTTCTGAAGAAGTTTCTAAGGATATCATCGTATTACCTCAACAGTTAGATGTTGAGTTAGCTGTGACAACCCCTAATGGCACAACAGTCGCATCAAAAGTTTATAATTCTTCTCCGATTGAAGTTTGTGGGAAAGTGCTTCCTCCAAATCTTGGATTCCTTCCTATAGTGGAATTTGATGTGATTCTTGGCATGGATTGGCATTCTCTACATGGAGCTCATATCAATTGCCAAAGAAGGGAAGTCACATTTCATATTCCAGATCAATCTATGATCGTCTATCGATGCAAGGATGAACATAAACTTCCAGTGGAAATTCCTTCCATCTTATGGGTCTTGATTCCACTAAATGAAGGTTATTTATCTCAAATGGTTGGTGAGAAACTCACAATTAAGAATATTCCCATTGTACGGGAGTTTGATGATGTCTTTCCAGATGAATTACTGGGTCTTCCACCGAATCGTGAAGTTGCGTTTTCAATAGAACTCGTACCGGGTGCTTTGCCTATTTCAAAGACACCTTATAGAATGGCCCCAATTGAGTTGCAGGAATTGAAGAAGCAACTCCAAGAGAATCTTGATAAGGGGTTCATATGCCCTAGTGCGTCACCTTGGGGAGCACCTGTTCTGTTTGTTAAGAAGAAAGATGGATCAATGAGACTCTGCATTGATAATCGAGAACTTAACAAGATCACTATCAAGAACAAATATCCTCTCCTATGCATTGATGACCTATTTGACCAACTATGCGGAGCTCAATACTTTTCCAAGATTGATCTTAGTTCAGGGTATCATCAATTAAGGGTCAAAAGGGAGGATATACCAAAGACGGCTTTCCGTACAAGGTATGGACACTATGAATTTATAGTGATGCCATTTGGTCTTACTAATTCCCCTGCTATCTTCATGGATCTGATGAATAGAGTCTTATCTTGATCAGTTTGTGGTAGTCTTTATAGAATATATTCTTGTATATTCAAAGAGCAAGGAAGAACATGAAGATCACTTGATAATTATATTGAAGACCCTGAGAAAGGAGAAGCTTTATGACAAATTTACCAAGTGTGAATTTTGGCTTCAAAAAGTTTCATTTTTGGGTCACATAATCTCAAAAGAGGGGATATCTGTGGATCCAGCAAAAACAGAGGTTATCGAAAGATGGTCGAGACTAACAACAGTGACTGAGATCCGAAGTTTTCTTGGTTTGGCTGGATATTATCGACGTTTTGTGAATGATTTTTCACGATTATCTAATCCACTCACCAAGTTGACTCGGAAAGGAGTTAAGTTTGTTTGGAAGGAGGAATGTGAAGAGAATTTCAAGGAGTTGAAAATAAGGTTATCTAGGGCACCTGTGCTTACACTGCCTTGTAGTGGAGAAAGGTTTGTGATCTACAGTGATGCATCCAAGAAGGGATTGGGGTGTGTTCTTATGCAAAATGATATGGTGATAGCTTATGCCTCACGATAGTTGAAAATACATGAGCAAAATTACCCAACTCATGATTTGGAGTTAGCTACGGTAATCTTTTCATTAAAGATTTGGAGGCATTATCTTTATGGATAAAGGTGTGACATTTATACTGATCATAAAAGTTTAAAGTTTATTTTCACACAAAAGGAGCTGAATATGCGCCAAAGAAGATGGTTGGAGCTGATTAAGGATTATGACTGCTCAATCCATTACCACCCTAGGAAAGCAAACAAGGTGGCAGATGCATTAAGTCGACAAGACCATGACAGTTTATCCATGATGAGGATCACAAAAGATCCAATATTTATGGATTTACAAAGGATGGATCTTGGAATTATAATAAAAGGGGGAAAATCGTATCTTTCTCAAATGAATGTTCAACCATCAATACATGTGAAGATTAAAGAGGCATAGAAAGAAGATGTCGAGTTACAAAAGAAGGTGAGAAATGTTCCTAAATTCAACCATGATTGTGATGGGATAATAAAGTTTAGGAATCGGGTTTGTGTTCCTCCCATCCCCGAATTAAAGAAGGAGCTGCTGGATGAGGCTCATAGTTCTTCATTCTCTATTCATCCTGGAAGCACGAAGATGTATAGGGACCTAAAAGAGTACTTTTGGTGGGATGGCATGAAAAGAGATGTTGCTGAACATGTCTCTCGATGCTTGGTTTTTCAACAAGTTAAAGCTGAGAGACAGAAGTCTAAAGGGATGTTACAACCATTACCCATACCCGAATGGAAATGGGAAAACATCACTATGGACTTTTTCATAGGTCTTCCTAAAACATCCAAAGGCAATAATGATATCTGGGTCATAGTTGGTCGTCTTACAAAATCTGCACACTTCATTACTATTAGAGAGGATTTCTCTCTGGATCAGCTTTCCAGGATATATGTAAAGGAAGTGGTAAGATTTCATGGAGTACCACTTTCTATTATATCTAATCGGGATCCGAGGTTTACCTCAAAGTTCTGGCGAAGTCTTCAGCATACTCTGGATACAGAGTTATGTTTCATCACTGCTTATCATCCTCAGACAGACGGTCAGTCTGAGAGAACAATTCAAACTCTAGAAGATATGTTGAGATCTTGCTCTATGTATTTCAAAGGTGGTTGAGATCAACACCTACCTTTGGTGGAATTTTCTTATAATAATAGCTTTCACTCCAGTATTCAGATGGCTCCTTATGAAGCTCTCTATGGAAAGAAATGCAGGACTCCAACTTGTTGGGATGAAGTTGGAAAAAGAAAGCTATTAGGACCTGATCTCGTTGATGAAATGGCAGAAAAGGTCAGATCTATTCAACAACACATAAGAGCAGCTCAGAGTCGACAGAAAAGTTATGCCGACAACCGAAAAAAATACCTAGAGTTAGGAGTGGGTCATAAAGTGTTCTTATGAATATCTCCCTGGAAAAGGGTCATGAGATTTGGAAAGAAGGGGAAGTTGAGCCCTAGATATATCGGTCCTTTCGAAATACTGGATCGTGTTGGGAAGGTATCTTACCGATTGGCGCTTCCACCAAATCTCTCTCAAGTTCACGATGTGTTCCATGTATCTCTCCTGAGAAAGTACATACCTGATCCTTCACATGTACTCAGCTCAGAAGTTGTACCGCTGGAGCAAGATCTTTCTTATGAAGAACAACTGATAGAGATTCTGGATCGTAGTGAAAAAAGTCCTACGAAACAAGACCACTCGATTGGTGAAAGTTTTATGAAGGAACCACCAATTAGAATAATCTACATAGGATCTTCAGGATATGATGAGGGAGAGGTATCCTCATCTATTTGTTACAAAGTGACGAATTTCGAGGGAGAAATTCATTTTCAGGGGGGTAGAATGTAGCACCTGAGACTTTTATGTTATATAAATCATCAAAGGAATCTTTTTCTACACACAACACTTGCTTGTCTTGCTTTACATGAAATCGTGAGCTTCCTCGATAGCTTGCGTCATATGCAATACCGAGTTTCACTAAACAACGATATACTATTAAAATATTATTAAAACTAGCAATTATGAATATTAATAACCACTTTTTGAATTTTGATAAATTTTAATTTTCAAAATGGACTTCATTTTTGGATTCGTAATATCGAAATTAGCCTAGGGTGAAATTTTGGTATTTTTCTGAAAACATTCAATTTTTGATGAATAGTGAAACCACTAAGTGGTAGTTAAAAAAACTGAATTTTTCATAAAACATAATTTTACCGCTTCTGTGAGTGGAATTTTGAAAATCTGAGAGACACGGTTAATATCAAGGACTAAAATGTGGTTCAATGAGATGAAAATAATTTTTGGTGAATAGTAACTTTTTACTTTTTTTTACCACGGCTAAAAGTAAATAGGATAATTAAGGGTAAAAATGATATTATTATTACCCTAAAACATGTCCTAATTCTATTGAAAAAGTATAATTCGACCAAAAACAAACTTAGGAATAAAATATGACCATTTAGGCCCACTTGGATTAGATTAGGACATTTATTATTAATTTATTTAAAGAATGGTTAAAATAGTTAAAATCAAAGTTTAATAACTAAATCATTTTTAATATGGGGTTATGCATAAGATAAATTCGACTATAAATACTCATTAGAAAGATAAAACGATTTCCTACATAATGTTATTTTATTTGTAATTTTTAGACATTAAATATTTTAATTTATTTATGACACAACGATGATGCAGTAATTATCTTATTAATGAAATATTGGCATAATTGATGTTATAAATACCCAAATAAATATAATTTGAGACTTTTTATGAATTCCACGAATTTTATAGGTTAATATTACATGTTAGTATTGACTTACTTAACTTTATTAGAACTTATCATTCTGTTATTATTTTCACAAAAATCAATTACTAAATAGTGTCAAAATTGACATAAAATAGTTTTTAAAACAAATATTATATTATTAATTGTTATTTTATTCCTAAAAATATAAGGTTCGGCCAAATGACTTAGATAATGTTATATATATTAATAATAAACAACTTGGGCTTATTTTGTATTGATATAGTAAGTTTATTAACATTATAGTATAAGAACACAAGAAGACACGGTAAAAGTAAAATTATTTAACTTAATGTTAAATCTACATGATAAGGTTAAAATAGGAACCTAAACTTGTATAAATTCTATTGGATGAGATTATTTCTACCCATAACCACCTTATCCTCTAAATAAATCAATTTGGAGCTATTTAAAACCAAACGTGACTTTATAATAAAATAATATTTTTAGTTATTCCAAAGGTGCCCCTCTCCTCCCTTATAAAAGGGCACCTCCTCCCCCTCTTCCTCACACCACTTTGAGCTTTAAATCTTGGCCAAACCCTGCCACTTTCTCCTCTCCACTTCCCTAGAGACATACTAGAGGTCCTGGTCTTCTTCAAAGACCACTTTTAGTGCCCTAAAATAAGGTCTCAAAGAAGCACTTCAAAGAAGAGGTAATGTCAGTTACCGATTCTTTCATCTTTATTTCTTCTTCCAGTTCTTCTTCTTTAGTTGTTTCATTATGAAGTAATAACATCAGTATCACTCATATACTGATATGTTATTATAAGTATGAAACAACCCTATTTCACCATCTACCCATCCTATGGAAAAAGAAATCACCGCGCGTGCGTACGTACGGAATATCGTCTCCACGCTGTGGTGTAATCTATTTTCCACCACCACCTTACTTGTATGGGTATAATGGTGTAAATAATGACTATATATGACTATTATAAAGTGATATTGATTCTGAAATAGTATACATATCCTCCAATACAATTCCACGATCATGGGAATGATATCATCGCTCGTGCGTACGTACGGAATACCGTCTCCACAATGTGATGTGATTCGTTCTACATGATCTTCATTGAATAATGATTATATAAATGAATTTAATGAATAAATATGATATATAGTACATTAATACCATTCTGGAAATGATGTATCTATAACCTAAAGAGAAGAATAAGAATTTATTCGACAAAACATGCATAAGAACAAAAAGTTATAAACACCCGAATAACAAGTAGCAATGAAATATTACTCCCAAGAAACTAAGAATATGACCATATATGATATAATAACAATAATTATGATTCTATAATAAGTCAATAACATTATTTAAATCATTATACAGGAGGTCTGGACACTTACGAGGAAAATCAGACCTAAGGTAAGGGAAAATATCGCAATCTCATTTTATCCGAGATTGTTTATACTTTGGTATTTACTGGGGTGTATTTTATCATCCACGTCCATGTTTCCTCAATATGTGATATTAATATACTTCTACAATATTTAATATCCAAATTTACCCTTCGGTGAGTTTTTAGTAAAAGATATGAAAGGAATCTTTTGTCGTTTTTCGTACGAGGTACTTTTTGACTTTTCCGACAAAAGTACGAGAAGAACGTTTTTTTAACTTATAGGGAATGAATGGATTTTTAAAACATTATTTCCAAGAATCTTCCTTTACAAGTTTTCAATTTTATTTTTAATCAACTTATTTTAGTTTAAAATTGTATGACATGTTAAATAAAGGAAAGTGTTTTTGAAGTAGAAAGGATATTTTCCTCAAGAATGGAGTTCAAGTGTTTTATCAAAATTATTTTCCATCTAAGATAATAAAGGGTTTGTTTCTATCCCTATTATTACATTGATTTTATTATGTTGTGACGGAATTATTTTTATTAATTCCTTTATCTTATATGAATTGTTTTATGATGTCATGATGTTTAAGATTCCCATTTTTATTACATGGGTTATGCTATGATGTATGGTTTATGATTTTGTGGCACACATAAGAATGGTATCATTATGATATGGGTGGGACCTATATCTACATCCAATGCATTGGGTAAAGATTTTATATCTCATGAGATAGACATGGCTGGAACGGTAGGTTATACCAGTTCAGTGAAACAGGACTGAAACGAGGAGTGAACTCGGTTCAAAAATGGACTTTGTCCACTAAGATAGTCTTGGCAATGAGTCTTGACTAATAAGAAATGATTATCTATGATTATGTGTGTATTCCACAAAGTTTCATGTTTTAAGTCATGATTATTGAGATTACTTTTCACTACTATGATTTATCCCATGTTATGAAATTATGCTCTCTTTTGTAGGTTACTATTTCCAAAAGTTATGTTCTTATGAATATGATGTGATTGATATTTCTTTTATTTACCCTTACTGAGCATTTGAGCTCACCCTTTTGTATGTTTTCTTTCCCCAGGTCAGGAAGAAGGTTATTAAGTAAGATATGCCAAAAGGGACTATAGATATGATGAAATAAATGGGAGACAGTGTAGACGCTTTATGAACCAGTTGTTTATGTTTCCTAGTTTTCTAAAGACACTATACCTATACGGTCCTTTCATGGTTTTTGTTATATGTTGTAATAAGTATGCTTCAATTTCAAAGTAATAACAATGTATGTAAAGTATGGGTCGTTATAGTTGGTATCATAGTAAAGGTATAGTCAACCTTTGGAAACTAGGATGTGAAAGAATTAGTAAGAATCCTAAGGATAAGTCTAAGCATAGAACACAATCTTAGTGTTTTAGAAATGGCCATGAACAACCTATGATAAGACCTTAAGTGTGAAATTGTATTCTTGATTATGTGGTTTTCCTATTATAATTAGTGTTTCTCACACTATTCTTCTTGGTTTTAGTCAATGGCTGGAACCCGAAGGAACCGTGTTAATGCGGAATGCGACGGGCAATGCAATGATTGTCCCCCGGAGGAACCAAACGTTATGGGATATGGAATGAAAAATCTTGTAGCCATGATCACACAAATTTCTCAAGATATGAATCATGCAGGACTTCCAAATGAGCAAAGGAAGGAGCAACATTCTGTTGAATCCTTCATGAGGTAGCGTCCACCTTCATTCAGCGGGTCTACTGATCCATTAGTTGCTGAACAATGGATTAGTACTACTGAAAAGATATTTTCAGTTCTTCAATGTTCGGAGCATGATAAAGTCATATTAACAGTGTATCGTTTGGAAGGTGATGCTGAACAATGGTGTAATCTTATTAATAATACGAGGCAAAGGGATGAAATTGAGTCCATGGAATGGGACGAGTTCAAGAACTTATTTTTCAATAAGTACTTCCCTCGTATTCTCCGGACAAAGATGGAGAAATAGTTTCTTGAACTGAAGCAAAAGGATGATGAATCTGTTGGTACCTATGAAGCAAATTTTACAAGACTTACAAGGTACGCTTCTGGTATTATTATCCAAACTGAGAGTAAGATCGATCGATTCTTTAGTGGCTTAAATCCAAGTCTTCGAAGGGCCTTAGCCATAAGGAACTTCAATAGCTACGAGGAAATAGTTTGATGTGCTCTCAAAGTTGAGATGGAGATTGGAGTAACCCATCATTCATATGGGTTTGATAAGAAGAGGAAAATGGAATTCAAAGTAAAATCTAAAGAGCACACTGAAAAGAAGATGATCTTTCCCTTATGCTCAATGTGTGGAAAGAAACATGGAGGGAGTTGTCTTAAAGGGACAAGTAAATGTTTCAAATGTGGAAAGGAAGGTCATCAGGCATTTGAATGCCGTAATGATGGGAAGAAGATGTCTAATGATGAAAACAAAGGAAGGGATGCACAGAATGAACCTACTACACTTCAATGTTTCAAGTGCAAGGAGATGGGGCATTATTCCAATCAATGCCCAAATCCAAGGGTTGATGATGATGGTCGACATCAACAAACTCTTAAGGATAAAGACAAAGGAAAGTAACATGCAATTTCTATCAGCGATGTGGAGTACAATAACGATGTGGTGAGAGGTACACTTACCATCCACTCTAAAGTAGAAAATGTTTTATTTGATTCTGGATCCACCCACTCCTTTATTTCTGAAGAATTTTCTAAGGATATCATTGTATTACCTCAACAGTTAGATGTTGAGTTAGCTGTGACAACCCCTAATGGCACAACAGTCGCATCAAAAGTTTATAATTCTTCTCCGATTGAAGTTTGTGGGAAAGTGCTTCCTGCAAATCTTGTGATCCTTCCTATAGTGGAATTTGATGTGATTCTTGGCATGGATTGGCTTTCTATACATGGAGCTCATATCAATTTCCAAAGAAGGGAAGTCGCATTTCATATTCCAGATCAATCTATGATCGTTTATCAATGCAAGGATAAACATAACCTTCCAGTGGAAATTCCTTCCATCTTATGGGTCTTGATTCCACTAAATGAAGGTTATTTATCTCAAATGGTTGGTGAGAAACTCACAATTAAGAATATTCCCATTGTACGGGAGTTTGATGATGTCTTTCCGGATGAATTACCGGGTCTTCCACCGAATTGTGAAGTTGAGTTTTCAATAGAACTCGTACCTGGTGCTTTGCCTATTTCAAATACACCTTATAGAATGGCCCCAATTGAGTTGCAGGAATTGAAGAAGCAACTCCAAGAGAATCTTAATAAGGGGTTCATACGCCCTAGTGCGTCACCTTGGGGAGCACCTGTTCTGTTTGTTAAGAAGAAAGATGGATCAATGAGACTCTGCATTGATTATTGAGAACTTAACAAGATCACTATCAAGAACAAATATCCTCTCCCATGCATTTATGACCTATTTGACCAACTACGCGGAGCTCAATACTTTTCCAAGATTGATCTTCCTCAACACTGTGTGTTGTACGGAATACTGAGTTTCACTGAACAATGATATATTGTTATAATATTATTATGAACTAGACGTTATGAATAGTAGTAACTAAATTTTTAATTTTATGACATTATAATTCATCTTACACATTTTATAGAACATGGTATGAGAATAGAATAAATTTTTCGGGTAAAATAATTATTTTTCAAAAAATGCAGTTGTGTCTCCTTTTGATGGCGCACCCACATTAAATTTAGTTTTGGACATGTTTATAAGTTCAATTTGATAAAATAATATTCTTATTTTGAATCTGGATATAAAAATTTACTTTGGATAATTTTTTGATATTTTTTGATAAGTTTCTTATTTTAATGAATAGTAAAAATACGCTAAATTTTAATTAAAAACAACTTTTTTCATCAAGATAATTTATATGGTTAAATTATAATATTAAGTGGTTTTAAAGTATAAATAGAATATATTTTCACTATTTAATATAATTTAAGTCATTATCATTAATTTTACACTGAATTCAAAAGTAAAAAACATTTCAATCTTTTGCAACGTTTTAACTTTGAAAAACCATTTTCTCAACAGCAGGATTAATTTTAAATTAAATACTGCAACTTTTGTGTTTTTAATTTGGAAAAAGTGATTCCATATTTGGAATCAGTAGATCCAAATTATTTTAATAAGCTTCTTTCTATTTTTAGGCATTATGAATAGTAACTATGGTAAATTTTATTTACCATAGTTAAAGGTAAATCGAGTAATTAAGGGTAAATATATATTTATAAAATTACCCTAACACCTTCCAAAATTCTATTGGATGAATAAAAGTAGACCCATATCACCTAAGTGTATAAAAAGATCAATTTCATGGACTTTTGACCATGAAAATGATGAAATTATTATTAAAACCAAAGAAAGTGACAAAATACCACTCTCTTATATCTTATAAGTGTAATAATTATAATTTAGTGTTAAAATTCATAAAACATCAAAAATGAATAGTCTCAAACAAGATAATAAAATTTTCTACATCATGATAATTTATTTATAATTTTTAGGTATTAAATAATTATCATTAATGGTGACACAATAGTGATGCAGAAATTGTTTATTTAGTGAAAAATCAATAATATAGTTATTATTAAACTAATAGTGACCATAAAAGGCACACAAAACCTGAAAAAAACTTATTTCTCATGTATATGTAAACCATAATAATACAATGGTGGAATATTGGACCACTTGTACCCTTATTAAAGCGATTATGACAATTATATTATTTTATTTCAAATGATGTCAAAGTTGTCACCTTCATACTTTAATAAAGATAGTGGGGTTTTTTAGAAGATAAATTCGACTAAAAGTATTATTATGAAATATATTATATTTATATTCATCATAGTATTTTATTTTTATTTTTTATACAACAAATAAGTATATTAAATAATTATACAAAAATATTGTATTAATTATTTTATTAAGAGAAATATCAAATAAATTATATTAAAAGTATTAAAATAAATATTATATGAACTAATTAATCTGATACACTAATTTTATATATTAATATGACTTTTTAGTAATCTATTAAATATTTCTATTTCGAAAATATATCCTCTGTGGATTTTATTTAAATTAAAATAAATGAATTGTGTCAAAACTGACATAATTGATATTTTATATTATTAAATTGTTTAAAAATCACAAAAATATTTAAAAATTACAAATTAAAATTTATATGATATAACATGTCATAATGTAAAAAATTATGTATAATTAACGACACATAATTAAGTATTTATAACCATATATAATTTATAACCTTATTACCACAAATAAAATTAAATATATTAAATAAGGATAAATCAAAATGATAAGGTTTAAAATAAAATAAAAACATGTATAAATTTAATTTTTTGATGATATTACAAAATATATTATCTAATATCCGAATTTGAGTCGCTTTGGAAGTTTTTAAGTGGGGTTTGTCTTTATTATAAATTAATATTTTAGAGGTTTTCAAAAGTGACCCTCTCCTCTCTTATAAAAGGGCACCTCCTCCCTCTTCTCTTTACACAATGTTGAGCCTTAAAGCTCGTCCAAACCTTGACCATTTCCCTTCTCAACTTCCCTAGAAACATTATAGCGGTTTTTGTCTCCTCAAAAGACCAACTCTAGTGCCTTAAGAGGAAGCTTAAAAGAGGTGCGTCGAAGAAGAGGTAATCTCTTCTACCGATTCTTTCAAGTTTCTTTCTTCTTCAACTTCTTCTTCTTTAGTTGTTTATTTATACAGTAATAACATAAGTATCACTAATATACTTATATGATATTATAAATATTAAACAACCCCATTTCACCTTCTATCCATCCTATGAAAAATGAAATCACTGCGCGTACGTACGTAGAGAATACTGTCTCCACGACGTGGTGTAATCTGTTTTTCCAACACCACCTTACATGTATGGGTATAATGGTGTAAAGAATAACTATATATGATTATTATAACATCATACTGATTTTGAGATATTATATCATTCATTCCAATTCCATTCAATAATTATGGGAACGATATCATCGCTCGGGCGTGCGTACGGATTACCGTCTCCACGACGCGATGAGATTCATTCTCCATGTTAACCATTCAACAATGATTATAAAGTATATATAATGAATAATAATGAAATATATGACATAATTAAGCTACTTTATTTATGTATATATATATATATGTCATCTACTTACTTCCATTCAAGTCAATAAGGAAAGGAAAACAGTGTTCATGCGTACGTACGGCCTACCGTCTCCATGAACGGTGTATTTCATTTCATTCATCTATCTATTATATATATATATATACTGAATATATATGATATATAAATCATGATTTACATTCTGGATGTTATTAAATCATGATATAAGTAATAATAATATCAAGAACAACAAGTCCAAACACGTACGATAAATAAAACAATTTTACCCAAAATGCTGCTTCAACATGGAATTTACAAAAGAACGGGTAATATAAAGTCATATGTGAACCATATATGATATCATAACAATGAATATGTTTCTGTAATAAGTAAATGAAATTATTTAAAACATTTTATAGGAGTTTCGGATACGTACGAAGCATATCGGACCTATGGTAAGGGATAACTTTTCCAATCTCATTTTTTATCCAAGATTGATTATTTGTAAGTATTTACTGGGGTTATATTTATCATCCATGTCCCGGTTTTCTAAAAATGGTTTCTTGTATGTTTAAAGTCCTTTTTACCCATTTTTTACTTTTACTAAAAGGTATGTAAGAAATATTTCTTTTGTTTACCATACGAGGTACTTTTTTACTTTTCTGGGAAAAGTACGAGAAGAATGTTTTTTAACTTATACGACATGAATGGATTTTTACGGTTTCATAATGCATAATTTTCATGAAGCTTATTCTACAAGTTTTCATGATTATTTTCAAAAAAATCCTTTTCTTTTAAAATTTCATGGCATTTTGAGAAAGTAAAATAATTTTGAATAATAAACGATATTTTCCTCAAGAATTCATTTCAAGTGTTTTATCAAAACTATTTTTCCATATAAGATGTCATTATTAAGTATGTTTATGTTTCAAGTATAATATATCTATTATTTAAATGGTTTGATTTTTCTTATGATGAAATGATATCCATTTCTTTTATATGGATTATGTTATCAGGGGATGATGTTTATGAAACCCATTTTATTCGTTAGGTTATTATGAATGATGTATGTTTATTTTGTGGCACAAGTAAGAATGATTTCATTATGAGATGGGTGGGACCTATATCTCCCTCCAATGTATTGGGTAAATATTTATATCTCATGAGATAGACATGGATGGAATGGAAAGTTAATCTAGTTCAGTGATACAGGACTGGAATGAGGAGTGAACTCGATTCAGTAAGGGACTTTGTCCACTATGATGGTCTTGGAAGCAATGCCTTGGATACTATGGAAATAATATAAAGTGATTAATGGTTTTCCACAATTACATGTTTTATTACCATTATATTTTATCATGATTGATGTTATATTATGATCTATGCCTTATTTACTGCCATATTTTATGTAATTGATCAAGATTTTTATGTTTAAACATATGTTCATGTTTTTAAGTTCAAATGTATATGGTTTGTTTTATTTTCTCCATGATCACCCTTACTGAGAAATTGAGCTCACTATTTATATTTTTTCTTTTCCCCAGGATATAAAGAAAGGTTTTAGGTAAGAAAACAAAAGGGGAAGATCTTTATGGGAGATATTGAAGATCTTTCACCATGATTAGAAGATTATGTTCTGAGTTTCCAAAGACACTAAACTATTACGATCCTTGAGTGTTGGTTTTTGTTATGTATTAAGTATTTTTCAAAAGTAATGTAATATCTATGTACGTCAAGTTTGGGGTCTCTACAGTTGGTATCATAGGAAAGCTTTAGTTAACCTTTGGAAACTAGGATGCGAAAACTTTAGTGAAATCCCTAGAGATATTTCTAAGGAATGTCTAGGGATGTCCTTAAGGATAAGTATATGTATAGGTTATAGTCCTAGAATTATGGTTATGATCTTAGAATTAAATCTAAGATATTATATATCGAAGGTTCTACCCCTTTATTATGTTGTTTTCCTAGAATGATTTTTACCTCTCACACTATTCTTTTTGGGTTTTAGAAAATGGCTGGAAACAGGAAGATTCACGATATTGGAGGATATGATGGACAGTGGAATGATATTATTCATGAGCAACCAAATTAAATGGGATTTGGAAGTCCAAACATAGTTATTATGACTAATCATAAATCTCATAATATGATAAATATTATCAACTTTGGTAAGTTTCCCAACTCAGCTAATAAAAGAAATATGGAGTTTCATGATAATCATAGAGGAAACAAAGTTCAATTTCCCTCATGTAAGTCATGTTGGAAGAGGCATCAAGGGGAATGTTTCAAAAGAACTGGAAGATGATTTGGATGTGGAAAAGAAGGACACAAAGCCAGTAATTTCAAAGGAAAGGGTTCAGTTAACACTATGGACATGGATAATGGTATTTCTAAGACATCAACAAAAGTTAAATGTTTTAAATTTGGAATGTACGGGCATTATGCAAACCAATGCCCTAAGGAAAAGTCTCATGAAGAGAATCATCATGGTCGTATGGGTAGTATTTATGTTGATGATGATGAAGAGGATACAAATGATATATGAGATTAAAGAAGTGTTGAGGAATAAAAGGAAGAAGCTCAGTCAATGGTTTAAGGATCTAGTGGAATGATTGTATTTTTATCAAGAATAATGTATGGTACTATGGAATAAATAAAAATCTAAGGATTGTTACACTATTGTTTTTCCTTGAGTATTTGAAATTATATGGTACTGGTAACCATGAAAGGTTATTCAGATATTTTTGGAAAGTAGATGATATTCACATAATGAAAGGATAAGGAGATAATGAGATGTTTGATAGTATTATTGAGCTCGTGACTGATGTAAGGACAATGTGATATCATGGTTTGAGTATATAGAAATTTTGGGATTTTGGTATGTGGAAAGAGTTAACTTTTGACAGAATTAATGTTTTCACTAAGGTTATATGGTAATTTATGTTTCAATAGAATACATGATTAAGGTAATCACATGTTTGGAATGTGACCAACAAGATACTTCTTGTGATATATGAGGGATAAATGACGGTATTCACGTGCTTGTTATATAACCTTTTTAGTAATCATTTTCTTTATACTATGAGTTTGGAAAGAAGTATTTTGGATAAGTCTTAAGGTTTGAATGGATTATATTGGACATCATATAGTATTGTTTAAGGATAGAACTTTTTTTAGATATTATTTCTGGAATTTTGAAATAGTATAGTTTTAGAAAAAGGACAACCCGTACGATGGGTGAAAACTCGTCTCGTCGGACAAGGATGTGGGAATAGAACCCACAACCAAAGTGTGACAGACCTTTATAGCCTACCATTGGCCTACAAGAAGTCCTTGGTTAGTAGAAACTAGTTTTATTTTATTAATAGGTATGATAGATGAAGAATAAGTCCATTTTTGGAACCATATATGATTAATCCCACCATAAGATGGACTTATGTATATAACTTTTGCTTATGTTTGAGACAGATGGAATGAACTATCATTCTATCGCATGATCTAAAAATTCTTCACGAAAGACAAATTCAACTTCATTTCTTTAAGAGATGAAGTGGAAATTGTTCAAGGTGCAAACAACAGTAAGATTGTACCAAAATCTAGTAAGTATTTATTTTAATTCAAAAAATTCTTCAACATTAGGGAAATGATCTTGAAAACCAAAAATCTTGTCCTAGTGCCCTTATATCCGATAAATCAGATGGTACCTTAGATCATCACAAATTTATGGCTTTGTGATTGTTGGATTTTTCATAGCCATGTTCTCTACCACTCTCCATTAGAACTTGGCAGTTAGATTTATCTTCCAAATCCATATTTTATCCTGTGTTCTCCTATGTGGAAACCAATTGATGATTTAATTTGGGTAACCATTACTTTTTATACTTTAGTTTTTAAAATTATGTTTTAGTATTCCTTTTTATGATGTGGGCTTCTATGAAATAAATTTTCAAGTAGTAAACCATTTATAATCCCGATGAATTTTGAGGGTGAAATTCATTTTAAGGGGGGTAGAATGTAACACCCTGAAATTTTATGAGAAAGATTCTTTTTAATTTTATTGATGTCTTGTGTTGTAAGCTACACCAAAATTATCTTGTGTTATACGCAACACCGTATTAGCTTATATTATACACAAACACTATTCTTGGGTTGTGTTTCATGCAAGAGAAACCTTCCTCAATAGCATGTGTTGTACGCAATACTGAGTTTCACTAAACAACGATATATTATTATAATATTATTATGAACTAGACTTTATGGATATTAGTAACTACATTTTGAATTTTATGACATTATAATTCATCTTACACATTTTATAGAACATGGTATGAGAACAAAATAAATTTTTCGGGTAAAATAAGTATTTTTTAAGAAATACAGTTTTTCCGCCTTTTGATGGCGTACCCACATTAAATTTAGTTTTTGAAATGTTTATAAGTTAAATTTGACAAAATTAGATTCTTCTTTTGAATTAGGATATAAAAATTTACTTTGGAAAAAATTTTGATATTCTTTGATAAGTTTCTTATTTTGATGAATAGTAAAAAAACGCTAAATTTTAATTAAAAATAACATTTTTCATAGAGATAATTTATATAGTTAAATTATAATATTTAATGGTTTAAAAGTATAAATAGAATATATTTTTATCATTTAATATAATGTAAGTCATTAGCATTAATTTTACACTGAATTCATAAGTAAAAACATTTCAATCTTTTGCAACGTTTTAACTTTGAAAACCCATTTTTTCAACAGCGGGATTAATTTTAAATTAAATACTGCAACTTTTGTGTTTTGAATTTAAAAAAATTGATTCCATATTTGGAATCAGTAGGTCCAAATTATGTTAATAAGCTGCTTGTTATTTTTAGGCATTATGAATAGTAACTATGGTAAATTTTATTTACCATAGTTAAAGGCAAATCGGGTAATTAAGGGTAAATATAATATTATAAAATTACCCTAACACCTGCCAAAATTCTATTAGATGAATAAAAGTCGACCCATATCACATAAGGGTCGAAATAGATTCATTTCATGGACTTTTGACCATGAAAATGATGTAATTATTATTAAAACCAAAGAAAGTGACAACATGTCACTCTCTTATATCTTTTAAGTGTAATATTTATAATTTATTGATAAACTTCATAAAACATCGAACATGAATAGGCTTCAGAAATAAAATAAAATTATCTAAATCATGAAAATTTATTTATAATTTTTTGGTATTAAATAATTGTCATTAATGGTGACACAATAGTGATGCAGAAATTGTTTATTTAGTGAAAAATCAATAATATAGTTTTTATTAAACTAATAGTGACCATAAAAGGCACAAAAAACCTGAACAAAACTTATTTTTCATGTACATGTAAACCATAATCATACAATTGTCGAATATTGGACCATTTTGATCCTTATAAAAGCGATTATGACAATTATATTATTTTATTTTAAATGATGTCAAAGTTTTCACCTTCATACTTTAATAAAGATAAAATTTTAAAAGTGGGTTTTTCTAGAAGATAAATTCGACTAAAAGTATTATTATGAAATATATTATATTTATATTCATCATAGTATTTTATTTTTATTTTTTATACAACAAAAAAGTATATTAAATAATTATAAAAAAAATGTTGTATTAATTATTTTATTAAGAGAAATATCAAATAAATGATTTTAAAAGTATTAAAATAAATATTATATGAACTATTTAATGTGCTCCACTAATTTTATATATTAATATGAATTTTTACTAATATATTAAATATTTTTTTTGGAAAATTTATTCTTTTTTTATTTTATTTAAATTCAAATAATTGAATTGTGTCAAAATTGACACAATTGATATTTTATATTATTAAATTGCTTAAAAATCACAAAAATATTTAAAAATTACAAATTAAAATTTATATGATCTAACATGTCATAAAGTATCAAATTATGTATAACTAACAACACATAAGTAAGTATTTATAACCATATAAAATTTATAACATTATTACCACAAATAAAATTAAATAGATTAAATAAGGATAAATCAAAATGATAAGGTTTAAAATAATATAAAAACATGTCTAAATTTAATTTTTTGATGATATTACAACCCTATATTATCTAATATCTTAATTTTAGTCACTTTGGAAGTTTTTAAGTGGGGTTTTTGTTTATTATAAATTAATATTTTAGATGTTTCCAAAAGTGCCCCTCTCCTCCCTTATAAAAGGGCACCTCCTCCCTCTTCTCTTTACACAATTTTGAGCCTTCAAGCTCATTAAACCCCTACTCATTTCCCTTCTCAACTTCCCTAGAAAAATTATATAGGTTCTGGTCTCCTCAAAATACCAACTCTAGTGCCTTAAGAGGAATCTTAAAAGAGGTGCGTCGAAGAAGAGGTAATCTCTTCTACCGATTCTTTCAAGTTTCTTTCTTCTTCAACTTCTTCTTCTTTAGTTGTTTCATTATAAATTAACAACATCAGTTTCACTAATATACTGATATGATATTATAAATATTAAACAATCCCATTTCAAATTCTATCCATCCTATGAAAAATAAATTCACCGCACGTGCGTATGTACGGAATACCGTCTCCACGCCGTGGTGTAATCTATTTTTCCAACACCACCTTACATGGATGGGTATAATGGTGTAAATAATAACTATATATCGTTATTATAACATATACTTAATCTGATATATTATATCATTCACTCTAATTCCATTCAATAATTATGGGAACAATATCATCGCTCGTGCGTACGTACGGATTACCGTCTCCATGACGCGATGAGATTCATTCTCCATGTTAACCATTCAAGAATGATTATAAAGTATATATAATGAATAATAATGAAATATATGACATAATTAAGCTGATATATTCATGTATGTATGTATATATATATGTCATCTACTTACTTCCAAACAAGTCAATAAGGAAAGGAAAACAGTGTTCATGTGTTCGTACGGCCTACCGTCTCCATGAACTGTGTATTTCATTTCATTCATCTATATTATATATATATATATACTAAATATATATGATACATAAATAATTATTTAAATTATTGAAGTAATTAAATCATGATATAAGTAATAATAATATCAATAACAACAAGTCCAAACACATACGATAAATAAAACGATTTTACCCAAAACGCTGCTTTAACATGGAATTTACAAAAGAACGGGTAATATAAAGTAATAAGTGAACCATATATGATATCATAACAATGAATATGATTCTGTAATAAGTAAATGACATTATTTAAATCATTATACAGGAGTTTTGGATAAGTACGAAGCATATCGGACCTAAGATAAGGGATAACTTTTCCAATTTCATTTTTATTCGAGATTGTTTATTCGTAAGTATTTACTGGGGTTATATTTATCATCCATATCCCTATTTTCTAAAAATGGTTTCTTGTATATTTAAAGTCCTTTTTACCCATTTTTGACTTTTACTACAAGGTATTTAAGGAATATTTCTTTTGTTTACCATACATGGTACTTTTTGACTTTTCCTGCAAAAGTACAAGAAGAATTTTTTTTAACTTATACAGCATGAACGGATTTTTATGGTTTCATAATGCCTAATTTTCATGAAGATTCTTCTACAAGTTTTCATGATTATTTTCAACAAAATCCTTTTCTTTTAAAATTTCATGGAATTTTGAGAAAATAAAATGATTTTGAAGAAGAAAGGATATTTTCCTCAAGAATTCATTTCAAATGTTTTATCAAAACTATTTTTCCAAATAAGATGACATTATTAAGTATGTTTATGTTTCAAGTATAATGTATCTACTATTTACATGGTTTTATTTTTCTTATGATGAAATGATATCCATTTCTTTTATATGGATTATGTTATGATGGGATGATGTTTATGAAACCCATTTTATTCGTTGGGTTATTATGAATGATGTATGTTTATTTTGTGGCACAAGTAAGAATGATTTCATTATGAGATGTGTGGGACCTATATCTCCCACCAATGCATTGGGTAAATATTTATATCTCATGAGATAGACCTGGCTGGAATGGAAAGTTAATCTGGTTTAGTGATACAGGACTGGAACGAGGAGTGAACTCGATTCAGTAAGGGACTTTGTCCATTATGATGGTCTTGGAAGCAATGCCTTGGATACTATGGAAATAATATCAAGTGATTAATGGGTTTCCACAATAAAATGTTTTATTCCCATTCTATTTTATCATGATTGATGTTCCATTATGATCTATTCCTTATGTACTTCCATTTTTTATGTCAGTGCTCAATATTTTGATGTTTAAACATATGTTCATGTTTTTAAGTTAAAATGGATATGGTTTGTTTTATTTTCTCCATGATCACCCTTACTGATCATTTGAGCTCACCCTTTATATGTTTTATTTTCCACAGGATATAAAGAAAGGATTTAGGTAAGAAGAAAAAAGGGAATATCTTTATGGGAGATATTGAAGATCTTTCACCACGATTAGAATATTATGTTCTGAGTTTCCAAATACACTAAACTGTTACAATCCTTGAGTGTTGGTTTTTGTTATGTATTAAGTATTCCACAAAAGTAATGTAATGTCTATGTATGTCAAGTTTGGGGTCTATAAATTTCCCCATCTCCAACCTCTAAACCATTGCACCTTGTCTTACCTGAAGATCTAGTTACTATTGTCTTTGGAATATTTGAATAATATTTCTGAGGTCTTGGTTTTTTCCCCTCCTTGGTAACTGGAAGGTTTCCCATCAATAGAATCCATTGTTTTTTTTCTTGATCCAGGTTGTACCATGGCCTCCTCTTCATAGTCTGAACTAAACTGGGAACCCCCATCAAAGTCACTTACCTCCTCTGGATCCGAAATCCTTTTGGCCTATTTGCGCTTCCATCTTGGAACAGTTTTCCATCCCTACGGATCCACATTCTCCTTTCCCTCCTCAGACAAAGTAGAGAAACGGTTGTGCATAAAAATTGGCTTTGCAACCATGCATGAGATAGGGAGGCATCGACTCGGAGAGACAGTCTCACTTAACAATGAGAACTGTGACTCTTTGAGCACCCTACCTTCTTCCTAAGAAACAAAATCACCAAGAATTGAGCGTTGATCGTTCACCTACACATGAACACTGCCTCTGTTCTTAACTGTTTCAGAAAAAGTGGTAGAACTCCCCACTACCGGTGTTGTCAACTTGGGGACACCAAGATTGTGCAGTAGTCTTACATGCACATCTTTAACTCTCAAGTCCTTAAGACTCTGCTCAACATTTGACTTTTAAAGGGAAAGGTCAACAGCCTCCTTCTCTTACCTACCCCTACCTCTCCGATGACAGGAACTAGCCAAATGACTGAGAATATTGTAGGATGAATAGAAATTGAACCATGAATCGAAAACCACCCTCGGCTTATACCTGAACTCTTCACCAACTGAGATCCAGACCCAATCGATTGGAGGTCTAGATACATCAATCTCCACATATAGACGCGGTGAAACTGGGTGACTCACTAAGTTATTTCTCTTATCTATGCATAAAAAACGGCCAATCAAGTTCCATAACATTCTTAAAATAACCGGATTCTAGAAAGGAAGGGGGAGTTCGGGGAGACTAACCCAAATCGCCATCTGTGGAGAATCACGCTTTATATGAAGATTGTATGTCCAGTGAAAAAGGAAGAAGTGAGAACTTTTGCAGATGTGAGGAGTAGAAGACAAGGCTGAAATCAAATCTTCTTCCAAGGAGAAACGGGTCATAATGTGACACCAATCAATAAGTCTGACAACCGCAGAGATGCTCAAACCCCAATCGCTGGTGACGAATTGGTCAAAGACGTCCACTGAGGGGTGATGGTGAAAGAAACTGGCAACCAAGGTCAGATTAAACAAGCCCGAGGACTCTGTGAACTCCGATGATGAAATAGAAATCTGAGGGTAACCGAAGAAGAGGTCAGCCACCTTAGGGAAAAGATCGATCGAAGGGAAGGTCAAGAGAAGATTAGGGTTGGAGAAGGGGATGAAGGGAGGAGGCCTAGGCAGAGAAGGGGAAGAAAGGAGTCCCCCCCCCTTGGATAGGGGAGGGACCGTGATGGCAGACATCTCCAACTAGGGCATCGCCAAGAGCCGAAGTGGGAGGGAGAGCTAATATGAATCCTCTCTTGAAACACATGTTCTTTATTCAACATCATTTCAGTTTTCTTCATCTATGCCATATATATGGCCTTTACCTCAAGAACTTTTAATTAGATTAATTTTTGTTTTTTAGATAAAAATGAGATTCCATCATCCACATGCATCAAATCTCCCATTTAAAATAGGTCAGTCGAAGTTCAAACATAGATCAAGAGGTTAAAGATAATGGTTTGACTTTAAAAGCAGGTTATGTATGAGAATGGAAATGGGGTCGAGAGTCAATTTTATATTAGGACAAATACCTAAATCATAATTTTTTTATATATCCAGTTTTAGCATAGGGTTACTTCCAATGGATAAATAAATAAAAAATAAAAAATAAAGAAAAGAAAAGAATTTTAATTTTATAAGTATATGATATTTAAATAAACAAACAACACATACAAGAGTGATTTTCACATACCATTAAACTAAATGTTATAACATAATGTGCAATCTTAAATTTCAACAACAACAAAAAGAATAAATTCATTTAAATCACAATAAATAAAAAAATTAAATTTATTTAAAAATCAATAAACCCAATTTCTTTTTAATAAAATCAAAACACTCACACATAATGGGTTTAGTGAAAATATATGCTAAGTAATTCTCTATAGAGATAAATTCAAGAAAAATATCACATTTTTATCATGATATCATAAGAAATAATTCCCTATGTATATATATTTTTTGTTCTTAAATGATTTATAATATTTTTAGAAATTTTCATAGCACTAATGTTATAATATTTAATTGAGACGAAATTTTAAATTAATCTGAAGTCCATTAAGTTGTGTTTCATCCATAGAACTTGTGAAAAGAAACTACTAGGAGAAATATATTATTCTTTAGAAGTAAATATTTCACCAAATTATTGTTTCTTACTAGACCAATAAACTAAGGATTTACCTAGGAAAATGAGGGATCTTGTAGTGATCTTCTTATCTAGTCTACAACCACCAAATTTGGAAACTGAATATGATATTAAATTAAAATCATAAGTTTTATAAAAATAAAGGAATGGTAAATTTTTTATTTAAAATATCTTAAAATCCTTTTAACATCTTTTAAATGCAAATGTTTACTATTATCTTGAAACTAAGCCCAAATTCATACTATAAACATTATATCTCATCTAATATAAGTCAAATAAAATAAACTCTAAATTATTCCTCTCTAAATATTATTTTCAACTGGTTTCCTAGATTTATCAAATTCAAGTTTTTTTTTATAACTCATAGGGGTAGTATGAACTATACCACTTTCAATTCCAACCCACTTAAGTAAGTCTAGTATGGGTTTTCTTAATTTATCACATTCAAAATTTATTTTTAATTCATATTATAACCTATAAAATAATTTTACTCACCCATCATTTTTATTTCAAATTATTTTTTCATGATTTTTTAAATATATTACACAATTTTTATTTGCAGAACCAAAATTACATCATAAACATATTTTATACTAATAAAATATCTTAAGATAAAGTTGTATTAAAGAAATAAGGATCTACCTTACCAACTAAAAAACAATTAGAAAAAATAAAAGAACATAAACTTTCATACCAAGTTCTAGGTTCTTTTTTAAGGCCATAAAGAGCTTTAGTATGTTTAAAAAATGAATTTTGAAAATGGAGATTTTCAACATACACTTACTCCATTAGAAATCCATTTTGAAAAGAATATTTTAAATCCATTTGATATAGTTTAAAATTCATATATTATGCATAGTCTTGAATAATCATAATGACTTCTATTCTAGATACTGGGGAAATGTATCTTTGTAATATATACCTTATTCGTAATTATACTCTTTAGCTATTAGTCCAGACTTATTCCTAGTTATAACACCATATTCATTCATTCTTAATCCTAAAAACCTATTTTTTAATATAACAAGATATTCATAGGGTCTATTGACTAATTATCATGCTTTGTTCTCCTTGAACTAGTTTAATTCCTCATGAATAGCTTCATCCCAACTTTCATCCACTAAGGATTCTTCTATAGACTTCGATTCTAATTAATATAAAAATTTAGGAAACTCTACAAGGTTTTTTACACTCCTAGTTCTAAACCCTTCAATTAAACATATAATAACAATTTCTAAGGCATGTCTCTTATGTTTTCTAGGATATCTAGGTAGAAAACTTTTGAGTTCACTAGAATCCCACCATTCAGGATTTGGTTCTAGAAAAACAAGTTCCAAATCTTCAACATTTTTTCATCAAAAATAGGTTCATGTATCGTGTTTTCTAAAGAATAACTTAGTTCATAAATTTGAATTATTTTTTGATCAAAATGATCACTTTCATCAAACTTAACATGAGTTGATACTTATAAGATCTTTTACAATTTATTGAAATCACTTTATGATTTTGAAGTAGTAAAATAGTCTATGAAAACTCCTTCATCGGCCTTTAGATGAAACATACCAATATTGTCCTTGTTTTTTGGAATATAAACCCTTCATCTGAAAACCTTAAAGTATAAAACTTTAGGATTTCTATTATTCCATAGATCATAGGGAGCTTTATTTAAAATAGGTATAATTATAAATCTTTTTATAACATAACTTGATATATTCACATTTTAGGCCAAAGATGACTAGTTTGATTTTATTCAAATAACATAGTTCAAGAAATTTATTTCTAAAATGTATTCCTTATTTTAACAATGTCATTCTATTGAGGTGTCCTAGGGGTAGAAAGGGTATGCCTGATTCCATGTTTTGAACAATTGGCATTGAAATCATGGTTTTTAAATTCTCCTACATGGTCACTTCTTAAAGAAACAATTTTGGCAATTTTCCCTCTTTGAACCAGTTTTTTAAAATCTATAAAAAGAGAGAAAGTTTCACTTCTAACAACTAAAAATAAAAAACCAACTAAATCTAGAGAATTCATCTATTAAAACATAAAAAAAAGTTCCTCTTAGGCTATAAACTCTAGATGGTACAAAAAATCCATATAAATAAGATCTAGGGGTTTAGAAGTACAAACCTCTTTAAATGGTTTAACATATGACTTTTTTTAATTTATCATTTGGAATTAATCACATAGATTATTTTTATTCAATTTAAGTTTAGGTAAATAAGAAATTAATTTATTTTGGATGATTTTATCAAATAATAAATATTAAAAATTTCTAATATTTATTCTATTTTATTATCTCATTTGTTTCATAATTTAAAAAGTTCACCTTTTATCAACTCAAATAATTATGATCTAAAGTATAAAAATTCAATGTTAACAGTGCCTTAAATTTAAGAATTTTATCTCTAAAAACTGAACATGCATTATTATAAAAAATAACAGAATAACTTTTATCACAATGTTGTAAGATACTTATCATATTTTTTTTTAAACCTTCCATATAGAGAACCTTATTGATAAGATTTAGTCCATATTTCTAATAGATCCAACTCCCATGATTTTTCCTTCATATCCAACTCCCACAATGTTTCCTTTAGAATTTTCACCAAAAGTGACATAACCTCCATATAAATGTGATAAAAAGTGAAAATTGGAGAAATATCTAATCATATTCCTTGATAATATGTTGTCTATATACTATCTCTCATTGGTTCTCTTAGACCTTTTTACCACATCTATATATTCCATAAAACCCATGTTGTATTTCTGATTAAAATGAACAACTTCTAATTTTGAAGATAAAACATCACTATAATTTCTTGAATAACTCCATGTTGACATCATAGATTTGTTATTATTATTCTTATTTCCTAAATTATTGAAGTATTTATTTTCTAACTTTTTATCTTGAATTTTCTGAAAATTACGCAAGATAGTCTAGTTTATTACAATCCTAACATCTTACATGCTTACAATTCCCATTTGAATTCTTATACTTGTTTAATGGTTTCTTAAAACCTCTTAAATGTTTATAGAACTTCTTGAATTTTTTGTAAAATTGATCAAGCACACTATCTAAAGTAGACTTGATTGAATAATTTTGATTGGATGACTTAGGTATTTGAATTTATTTACACTTCTTATCATTCTTTGTAGTTGATACTATAAAATAAGTGTTATCATTCTTAACTAACCTATGTCATTTAGCCTCATCTTACTTATCTTCCTAAAACATCCTCATAGTACTGACAATAAATTTTATTTTATTTTGATTTTATCCTCTATTAATTGTTTGATAGCATCTGAAATACCACTCCACCTTGGTGGTAATATTATGAGAACTTTTAGAGCCTGGTCGGGTTTAACAATAAGTCCCTATAAATTAGAAACATTATTTTCAATTTCTATAAGTATTATATTCAAGTATGTGATAACTTATCCATCCATAATTATAAAATTTTGAGACTTTATTTTTTCAATATTATAATTGAGAGCATGCATGTTATTTGTTCCCTCATAAGGTACTAAAATTGTAGTCCACATTTCTTGGGATGTCTGACATTGAGAAACATTGTTGAACTCATCCAGACCTAATCCTTGGATTATATCATTCATATATTTTGAATTCATATCATATATTAGTTCATTATATGCATCCAATGTCTCTAATTGATTATCTAGAATTTTATTAGGCTTCCGGGATTTGAGATAAACCTTTAGACCAAGGTTCTTTAGATATATGATCATTTTTTATTCCAATAGCCATAATTCTCACCATTTAAATAGAGTGATCTGACCATAGAAATATCTTATATTCTTTTAGTCAAAGTGGTCATTATGGAAGATATATTTGTATTTCACTTAATTTAATACTAATTTTTATTAGATAATGACTATAATAAGACTAAATAGGGGGTGAATTGAGTTCTTTGAATTTTTCATCACTTATGAAAACCAGCCAATTTAATTTATGACTAAATTATAATATGTTATTTAATAAAGAATATAACAAAAATAAAATCATAAAGAATATAATTTTATATAGATATTTTATGTTTTTTTAGGGAATTAAAGTCCCCAAGTCCACTCCACCACTACTCTTCTCCATGAGTGTAATGAATTTCACTAGACCAGTATTTTTGTTGGGGATTGTTAGTCCTTTTTTCAGGGACTGTATGACTGAGTGAAATTATTCTACACTTGTTACAATCATAGGATATTTTGATAGGGCTATATAAATGATTTAAATTTTGTATCCTTCTAATTTTATTTTATCAGAAACATTTAAAATGAAAGATAATAAACAAATAGAGTTTGTGTAGATTTCATCTTATAGCTGTAAGATATAACTAATATAAAAGAATAGATATATGATCATAAGGATACAAATCTCAAGGAGAGTATTACAAACTTAGTAATTATCATCAATAAGAAAATATGAAAGTACAATACTTCTTCTACTATATTTTCACCAAAAAAATAGAATCTTTTCATCCAGTTTTACAGAAATAGTTCTCTGTTTTTCTTGAGTACTTCAGTTCTTATTTTTATAGTTCTTATCACTTGAGAACACTTTTCTAGAAAAAAGTCAAGAAACTTAGAAATGTGTTCACTTATTATTATTTAAAAACATAGAATGTGATTTTTAGACTCGGGGATTAGTGATATGTACATTTCCTTGAAATACATCATCAACAGTATAGACAAATAAACTATCCTTATACTTGTCTTTTTTCTCAATACAAGTATCTTATTAGAATAAATTTTACCTTAAATTGGAAATCAAGAATTTAAAGATTGTATAGGAATATTATAATCTCACTTGAGTTATTTAATGGTAATATATACCAACATACAATGTGATGTAGTCGACTGCATATTTGAATCCATGTAGTTGATTTTTCTTTAAAGGGCAAAATTAAATCACATAGGATTTTACTTTCATACCCAAAACTAACGTAGATTATTTAAACAACATAGTCAATTTCACCACATAGGTGATTCACAAAACTGAATAATCCATGTAACTGATTTATGTAGCTGAATTATCTATGTATTTGATTTCTCACATAGGATATCATATCGACATAGGTGATTTCCATGTAGGCAATTCTGTGACATAGCCAATTCTCATAGATGCTTTTTTAAGTAGTATATTGTTATAGTTAATTTCTCAATGTATCCATTTTCACCAGGTGGAAAAAACATCATGTTTCAAATTTTCTATACATAGGAAAATTTCAACTAAAAACATACAAAATTCATACTTAAAGAAATTAACCTCTAAATGCATGTGAATAGTATAAAACCTAATGAACACACTTAAAAAGAGATCATCAAAAAATTATAAAGGGTATTTAAGACCATAAAAACCAAAATTATTTTGTATATATAGGGTCAACATTAGCATTATAAAATAATAAATATTTAAAAACCTAGAGTAAGGATAGGTTTGTAAAATTGATAACGATGTTAAACAAGATAAAGTAATGTTACTCGAATCCCAAAATAAAAATATTTCTAATCATTTGACTCATCATGAAGAAAATTATAAGGGGTGTAAGGAGGATGACTTTATATATTTTAAGTATAGAATACTGATGTAAAAAAGTCTACAATGTCTCGGGGAGGGAGACTAAAGATGCAATTTCTTCCACCTATTACATAGGTAAATAAGTATGTGGAAATAAATTATATCTAACTCAATAAATGATTAACTCTTTCACTATAAAAATGACATTAGTAAAGAATTTGTCAACTATTTCACCCAAATCTTCAATATTTATGATAACTCCCCTTATAATATGAAACTTATCGATTTCATTAACTAATCCATCAAAATGATTTGAAATATTATTTTACTATCATTCCTTTGGATGAGGATATTAAGATTATACTTCTTTCTCTCAACCAAGATAGTATTTCTAGCCTGTGTAGTTTTTAAAATTAATGATTTATCAAATATTGGGATATCATTCATGTTGATGTCTCTTGAGATGTTAAAGATATATTCTAAATTGAATACATTCCCATTGAATCTAACTCACAAATAATCAACCTTATCCCTAAGGTTGATCATGTAATGGATGTCAGGGATTATAGTACAATTGTGTTTGAAATCTATTCTATAAAACATATTGGTAAAATTATATCTATTAGGATTGGGGGAATTGAAAATACTATTATGGAATCCAATAAGTTTGGTTTTATACTATTTATACCAATAGGTTTTTATTTCTTATTATTGGATTGATGAATAAGTTTATGAACATGAATTGGGAATACTCATGGTGCTTTCTTTTATTGCCAACACATAAATCAGTTTATTTAATATAAAGAGTTTTAATTTATAAAATTAAAATTGAAGAGTTCTTATAAGTTTTAAATATAATGATATTGGTTATCATGATTCTTATAATAAGTTTTGTATTAACTTTGAAAGTTATGGATAATGTAAAAAGGTAGACAAGATGATTTTTGGTAGTCAAATGAAGAAGTGTAGAACCACATATGTGAATTTGAAAACATTCCCCCGCATAAATAAATATATGAATATGGGATTTCTTATATATATATGAATCTATATACCTGAATAGAATTCCACATATTTGAATATCTATGTATCATATTTCTTGTATAAGGGAATTTTTATATTTGAATGCCCTGATTTGTATCCATATTCTCATTGTAGTATATATCTAAAAATAAAGAATTTGTATATGTGACTAGTCACATTGGTGAACTGGTCACATAGTTGAGTTATTCAAATAGGGGAATTGGTTACGAAGCAAATCTATGTACTCGAGTTCCCCGTTGTGTATATGAATTGTTCATAGAGATAAAATATTCCTTTAGAAAAATATAGATAACTTAATGTTATTTTATGTGTGAAAATTTCCAAAAATGAGAATTGGATATGTCTAGTAATGTGAATATGAAGCATGATGTATGAGAATTGGCTATGTATGATAATTTCATCATGTAGGTGAATGAGTTACATATTGGATTTGTTTTATGTCAGAGAGAAAAATTATATGTAATGAATTAGATCTTGGCATATTAAATTGAACTCTGAGTTATGTTCCATGAAGGAAGTTCTGATTGTAACCCCTACATACATAACATGAATACCTGAATATAGGGATTGTTTTATGATGAAATATTTATGGATTTTTTTTTGTGTATATTTTTGAATGATTTAAATGGAATGGTGCATGATTTTTACATAGAAATAAAGGTGTATGAGTCTTTAGAGGGTGTTTTTAAATACTGTAGACTATGACTTTTGAATTTTTGAATAATTAGGTTTCTATAGTTTAGATGGTATTGATGAGGAATATATCTATGATTGAATTTACCATGATCATATACACAGTGTTTTATTTGTGAAGATGGTTTTTTGGTATTTAATATGGAATAAATGAATGTTTAAAGGAGGTTATAAAGGCTGTGATATTTCTATAGGTTTTCATGTAGATACAATTGTTTATGGAATCAGTTTCTTATTGAAGTTTTCTTGAATACAAAATATTATAATTATGGATATTTGAATTCGAAAGTATTTAAACTGTTTTTTAAATAATTTAATAATTAAATAATATAATAAAGAAGATAGAGAAGATGTAAACAATTATTCATTTCATATAATTGTCAATTATTGTAGGTTTTATAGTGTGTGTGTGTGTGTGTGTATGTGAGAAAAATAGAGAGGAAATAAGTTAGAGGTTTTTTCTCACTATTGTATAAGAAATCAAAGAAGAAAACAAACTGACCTAAGAAAACACAAGTGTAAATAATTCAAGCATAATATTAATGATAATTCAAATCAGGTTGGTGAAGTATCCTTTTATTATTTTAAAAAATATTTTATCATGTTATCTATGTGAGGAGTACATGTACTATCAAAGAATTATATTATAATAAAATTAATGGATATACCCTGGTTGTAGACAACCATAAGGATTGTTTTATAGTAGATTGTGTGATCTCTAATTGTTTCTAGGTCATGTTAAAGACTAAATAATCTTATTTATAAGTGATCCTTGTAAATTCCTATGCTCCTATGGGTGAACTTGTTTTTCTTTTTTTTTGTATATTCACTTCTATCTAAAGGGATTTTAAGGTGGTTAAAAAAAATAAAACGGTTTGACCACTAATTCATCCACCTCCCAGTGGTTACATAGATCATGACTGGTCCTTATAATTGTTATAAAATGGAGGTTACATTCAACAAATCTAGGTTGTTTTAATTTTTAAAAATAATAATAATTACATGGATATTTAGAACTTATTTGATATTAATGGAATTTCTTCCTTAGATGGGAAGAACTATCATATCAAGAAGGATAGAATTCTATCATATATTTTATCCATTGTCTGTGAATTTCTAAAAGCTACTATAGATGGTTTCACTATTATTGGCAAGGATACTACCTTAATAGCTACAGATAATATGAATTTATACAATAATAGATGATATTGAAATTATATTCTCCCATCACTCTCAAAAAGTGAATTCTTGGGGGTTAAAGGAATTGGAATGACTAAAAGCATCTAGAATAAGATGAAGAATATTTATAAAGGGAACATGAAAGTAAATAAACCTAAGTTTCAAATTTATAAATTAAAATATGAATATATTAAAATGGGAGATGATGAATCTATTGGTGAGTTATTCACAAGGTTTAATGATATTATAATCACCATAAGAAGCTTTAGAGAGAAAATCGAAGATTCAACAGTTGTGGAAAAGATCCTCAAAATTATTATTGATAGATTTGATGATAAAGTTTCATCATTACAATATATATATATATGTATTATAAAACAATATATCTAGTTTATTTTTATAGTATTCTTACTATATATAATATGATTGTGAAATCTCCTAAAAATCCACTAAGTAAGAAAGTTCAAATAAGGTAGTTATTAAGAAAAATACGTCAGTGAATTTTATTCATAAGATGATGTGAGTAAGAAGTTTAATGAATCTATGTATTTATTTTATATAAATGTGATAAGATTCACAAGGAATAAAATATACCATTTAATTGTGTTAAATGTGGATCCATTGGGAATTTTTTAGTAAATGTTTCAAGACTAAAGGAAGATAAAGATAGTGATGAAGAAGATGGAAGATCAAGAAGATCACTAAAAAAGAAGTTAGATAAATAAAAGATCAATTAAAATGGAGAAATAAGATGTTATTTAAATATAAAAATGTGTAATTTTTCATAAAATTGTGAGGAATATAATGATATCAAGGAATAATTGGATGTTGAAAATTCTAGTGATGAAGGTGTTGAGAAGTTGCTTATTGAAAAGGTAAATAGTGAGAGTTTTACAATGGAATAAAGAATAAAATATAAATAATAAGAATAATATGATGAGTAAACTCAGATGTATTTTATGATAAAAATATAATTACAATAATATCTATCAAAAATTACAAATCTATAGAAAGAGAATAAGAAGTTAAATCAATATGGTCAACCTATTAATAATCAATAAATATAACATGAAGAATAAAAAACCATAATGTTATAGTAGATTCAAAACATGAATAAGTTACTTTATAAAGATAAAAATATCAACATCACTCTTAAATAAAATATGTGGGAGGATAAATAATTTTATCTTGTTCATTATAAACTAGTTAAAGCTAAAGAAGGAATATATTACTTTGGAAATTCAATTCTATAAGTTGTTGATATATATGTGGAATTTAAATCAAAGAAATATTAGAAAACATCACCCTAAAACGTTAATAAAAAACATGGAAATGTTGGGAAAGGGTATTATAAGAATATTTAATCTAATATGGGTATGTATGTAGCTAAAAAAACTAAATACTAAAATTCTGGAATTTTCTGAGAAATCAAACCATGAAGTAAAAAATGATATAACTATATATATTATTATGGTTAAGAAAAATTATACTATAAAGAAGTAGTTAGGGTATCACCTAAGTGGTGAACCCTATAATACTAAGGGGATTATGGTCATCCAAAAGACTAGATTTTGAATCCTGACAAGATACTTAGGGTATTTATGATGTAGGTAATGATGAAGGCATGACATGGGCAGGTGATGACACGGGAATGATGCAGGCCTAGTGGCATAGGATGATGTATTAATTATAATACACTAGTTATTTGGGCTAGAAAATGGGACTTTGGTCTATTTAATGTGCTTTATTCCCATTGGGCCTTCGAGCTATCCATATAAAATAAAAAAGGCTTTATGGGTGGGTCATCCCCTAGGGGGCTACGGACAACCTTTTTGACTAGAGTGTGAGTTTTGTGTGTGTGTGTGTGTTTGATGTAATTATACCCAAAATAACCTAATATATATGTAATATTAATAATAATAGTTATGTATTATACCAAAATTTTGGTTCATAAAAATGATCCATGATTGATGGTCTGAAGGATGTTGGAATATAGATACAAAATTCTAGACTGAATGAAGGATACAAAAGAAAATATACCTTATGTAGATGTTAATAATGTTTTAGAGGCTTTATTAATTAAAAAAATTGTTTCAATCATCAATACTAAAATGTATTTATGAGGTACTAGAGGCAGAGTTTGAAGGGGAGTTAACCCACTCAAAGACAGAAGACTTGAATACAATCTAAAAAACCTGATTTGAATATTGAGAATAGATTACTACCTCCAAAAACTCTCAATGAAAGGTGTGATCATCCTGGAAACCTTGAAAAAAAATCTTGTGATGATACCAGGTCAACAAAGTTTTCATGAAAAAATTTAAAACCATTAGAATAATAAATAGGAGAAAGTTATGGCTCTTGTGTTTGAAACTACTCTAAATTCTATAAAATGATAATGAACTTGGATCTTTAATATTGAGTGTTATTTATACATTATTGAATATTTGAATCCATATAATAATTTAAAAGACTATAAAGAAGGGAAAATGAGTTTTTTAAATGATGATCTCTTATAATAAAATCCATTGGATTTGTTGTCATTGGAAATAAAAAGTACAAATTCAAAAGTTATTTATTTGTTAATGGACTAAAACACAATATGTTGGGTGTTTTATAGCTTCATGAAAAATTAAATTAATATAAAATTAGAATACATGGTTTTATTGTCAAAATTATTTAATATGGTTACTATTTAACTAAAGGACATTGAACAAAGGGAAACATATTCTAGGTTGATGGTTCACATAATTCATGTTATCTATGTAAGAAGGAAGAAAATCAATTATGTCCTAGAAGGATTGGACATATGTTATAGAGAAACATGAACATGTTAAAACATATAGTAATTGTTCATGATGTTCCTAAATTGATAATAATTAGATATTAGTATTTTATCATATTCAAAAAATAGGAATTTGTATATAGTTCAAACAAAAAGGTTATGACACATACATCACATCCCTTAAAACATATTCATTATGAAATATGTGGACCTATGAGGAAACAATAAAAAAATGAAGATAAGTATTTCATTTTATTCATTAATTAACTCACTCATATTATATGTATTATGTTTTTAAAACATAAATTAGAGGCTCTGAATATTTTTCTAAGAGAAGTGGTGAAAAAAATATTGTTTCTCTATAAGGATGATTCAAACTAATAATGGTGTTGAATAAATAAGTGGTAAGTTTGAATATTGTCTTTATAATAAAGGTATTCACTTTGATATTAGAGATCCATACACACCACAATAAAATATATTTGGTGAAATAAATAATAGAAGAATAGTTTATATGGCTCAAGATATATTGATTGAATATGATACTTATCGGATTTTTTGGACAAAATATATTAGTGTCGTGGTCCAAATCCAAAAAAAATAATTTTACATACCAAATTCATAAATGTATCTATATGAAATGAATTATAATAATATATAAAGTTTAATTACTTAAGGGTGTTTAGAGGTCACTATATTATCAAATTTAATGGTAAGAATCGTAGAAAGTTTGATCAGAGAGGTACTGATTACATCATCTGTTTATACCATAAAAATGGTAGAGGAAAAATATTATATATAAAGGGAATTGGAATACTTTTTGATTCATAATATGAAAAAGTGTTAGAACATAAAAAAATAATATCTTTATTGACAACAGGAGATATGATAGGAAGTGGTGATGAAGTAGTGTCTATTAAATAGCACATAAAATTCTATGATATAAGTGATGATGTATAATATGTACCAGATTAATATTTTGATCCATTTATTTCAACTGATGAGTTAAAATAATGACTATCACATCCAAGTATGAGGATTAAAGTGTAGGTTCAAAATATTAATGGGGGTGAAGAACAATATCCTAGAACTATAATAAAATTGAGGAAAACATCACACATCTTTTTTTTCATAGTTTGGTCCAAGAGATGTTTAAGAAGTATTAGATAATAAATATAGAATTGATGTTATGAATGAATAATTTCATCAAATTTAGAAAAATAAGACCTGGGAGATGGTACCCAAACCTAGAGATAAAAAATTTGATTGGAAAATTTTTGGTTTTCTAAAATAAGTGGAATGAAAAAGGGGAAGTAGTAAGAGAAAAGTGAAGACTAGTTTTTAAAGGATACTCAAAAGTTAAAGTCATTGATTTTTATGAGACCTTTATAATGATTATAATAATTTAAACCATAAAAATATTCCTATCATTACTACACAAAGAAAATATAATATTTTTCAAAAGGATATCAGTTCTTACTTTATTAATGGAGAGTTGGAATAAGAAGTCTATATAGAGAATCCATTTGGTTTATCGCTTAGAAAATAATAGAACTATGTGTATAAGTTGAAAAAGGATTTATATGGGTTGAAAATATACCAAGATCTTGGTATTCCAAGCATGATTCTTATTTAAATAATCTTAATTTCAATATAGGTAGAGTGGATCGAAACCTATTTATAAAATAAAATAAATAGCTTTATCGCATTGTGATTTTTTATGTTTATGATATCATATTTATATGGAATAATCAAGAATAATTTAAAATAATCTCCAAAAATATGAAGATGTTGTTTGAAATTTCTATACTGGGAGAAATTAGGTATTTTCTTATCTTGTAAATCTCTTAATGGAAGGATCGCATTTTCTTATCATAAGATAAATATACCACAGAATGACTTAAACCTTTTTTCTAGAAAATTTAAAACTTATTTACATTCATATATTATTAGGAAATGTGTTGTTTAAGGATGATGTTGTAAGGGATGCTGACCATAAATATTTTATAAAATTGATTGAAAGATAATGCATTTAACAGTCGCTTGTCCATATTGGTTTATGTTTTTACCTTGTGTTCTAGATTTCAAATTACACCTAAAATGAAACATTTTTTCCATTAAAAATAACTCTAAATTGTATTTGGGATACTATAAACTATGGGATAAATTATGATTGTAAGGTAACCTTAAATCTATTTATTTATATAGATGAAAACCGGGTAGGTTGTTTCAAGATAGAAGACCCAAATCTGATTGATCTTTCTATCTAGGATAAATATGTATGAGTTGGTATATAAAGAATAAAATTTCAATGAATATGAGCACTATGAAAGATGAGTATGTAGATACCACTCAAGATAAAATACAATTAATGTGGATAAATACATGGTTGTAAGACTTGTTGATTGATTTGAAGCTAGCACTTCTCTTGGGTTATGATAATCATAGTGCTATCAATATCAAAAAGAATATAGTTTAAAATTCAATATTAAAACACATTGATATTAAATATAATTTCATCAAGGATATTTTAGAAATAAATGATCATGGTTTGTATTTTATATCGATAGGGGATCAAATGGGTGATATTTTCACTAAACCATTACCAAAGGATACTTGTCAAAAGTTGAGGTTTATTATGGGTGTTCAATCTCACCCTAGTCATGGATAAGATATGCGATTACCATCCACTCTCTTATCTTGTTTTTTGATTTTTTTTTCAAATGGGGAGAAATATGACAATATAAATCTATTTGTTGATATGTTATTTACCTATTTAAGGAGAGAATATATTTATGGGGATTTTTTAAAAGGGGTAATCCATGATTTTGTAGTGTTTATTTTTTATTAACTTCTTTAATAGTTTTTTATGTGGGTGTAGGAACTTTTTCCCTTAGGATAAATTCTATTTCTATTAAGAATATGTGATGAGGAATTTCTGAGTTAATGAACAAGGTTGTCGTGATTTTTGACCACTAATTTATACAAAACATAATATTATTTTTCAGTGATTCTTGTTTCTTACATCGAGCTAGCTCACATAGGCTCAGAATTGTTGGATTGTGATCCATAGCATGATTTTTATAGATTCAGTGGTTTATGTACTTTGGTTGAAAAAAAAATGGAGAGATTTTTGTGACCAATAGGTTTTGAGTTTGTATAGTTGGATTTATAAAGAACATAATATAAAATAAGTGTGAATTATCATGGTGTTTTCTTTTATTATCAAAACATAAATTTATTGATCTTATAGGAAGAGTTCTAATTGAGTCAAATCAATGTGAAGTATTCTTTTAAGGTTCAAATATCATTATATTATTTATCATGATTCTTTAAATAATATTTTAAATGATGGTTAAAAGGTGGGAATAAGGTCAAAAAGTAGAGAAGATAATGTTTGGAAGATTATTAAAGAAGTATATAACCATGTATGTAAATTTTCATACATGAACCTTGTAAGAAAATATCTACAGATGGGATTTCCAACAATGAAAAATATGCATACATGAATCGGATTCCATGTATGTCAATATATATATACAAGTTTTCCTATATAATAGAATATATGTATCCAAATTAACTTTTTCATATCCAAATTCTCAGAGAAGAAGATCTCCATTTTTGAAGAATTTTTTTATTTGACTCGTCACATAGGTGAACTGGCCACATTGGTAATATATTCTCATAGGTGAATAGATTAAAAGGTTGAATCTAAATATCTAAATGTTTAGTTTTCTATACGAATTGGTTATGTAGGGAAAATGGACACATGGGTGAATCTACATACTAGAATGTTCTACTACATATAAATATAGACACGGATGATAATTGGTTATTTCTAAGAATATGCATATGAAGCATGAAGTATGATAATTATCCACATATTAGAAATATATCATGTAAGTGAATGAATCATGGATTGAATTTTTCTATGTCATAGAGAAAAGATTGACATAATCAGTCAAAGCTTGACATATGAAATTGAACTACGAGCTATGTTCCATAATGAAAAATTATTGTGATCATAAGCCCTGTATATTTGAACTACATTAATGGATATAGGGGATAATTTATAGTATGATATTTGTTGATTTTTTTGTGGTGTGGATTTTATGGAACGATCTAAATGGATGGGTGCATAATTTTTACATAGAAAGGAATATATCCAAGTCTCTAGGGGTTTTTATTAAAGACATGAAACTGATGATCATGAAATTTGTAAAGAAATAGGTGTTTACATTTTCAATGGTATTTTTGAGGAAGAATTCCAATGTTGAAATTAACACAATCATATATAAAGTGTTTTATTGTTGAAGATGGTTTCATGGGATTTAATGTGTAAGAAATGTATGTTTAAAGGAGGATGAATATTATGTAATATTTCTAATGGTTTACATGAAGTTAGTTAAGGAAGTAGTTTCTTACTAAATATTAGTGAAGTAAATTAAAATTAATTGCAACGATTAAGGGAAAAATAAGTTTACTTAGTCCTTAAACATTGATATTAATGGGAAAATAACCTAGAAACTTGTTCAAAACCAATTGGATGGCCATATTTATAATATCTACTATATTGTATCAAATGGGATTCATTATTTTTGTTTCATGATGTAAGGGATACCTCCTAATAGTGTTTACCTTTTGGAATTCTAAAGAATGTCACTCCTCCACTATAAAAGGAAATTCACCCCCCCCCCCCCCCCCACTTATTTGCACCTATCAATCCCTTTGGATCATTAAAAATATAAATACCTGGATTTTCTATGTAATTTTTTTTAATTATATGGAATTATTATGAGTCTGTAAAAATTTACAGCGTGTGATTCTGAGGACCAGTGTGCCCGGAATGAATTTCTAGACTTTTTTAAGGTACGTTCAGTAAACACGCAATTGTGTTTTCTAACTTTTAAATCGGTGCTCGGATTAAAAATTTGAGAGCACCATTGAATCTGCAACACCAGGATTCTCTTAAAGAAGGATTCACTTCAACCACAGTAGGTCTGGAGAAAAAGATAGATTTTTGACTTTTAAAAGAATAATAAAATAACAAAGTTATTTTATTTCTCTTTTTCTTTTCCTCCAACGTAAAAGCGGCGATGGAGGGACCAATGACATATTAAGACATTAATTGTATTGACTCCTCAATCTTTGTAACAGAACCATTGCAATTTGGTAGGTTCATTCATTAAATGAACCTCATAAATTCCCAACGGCATTACTCACCCTCCCCCTCTTCTATTTATATGGATCTTGAGGTAGAGTATTGGAACAGCTTCATCAAGTGACAAAGATCTGGTAAAATACTACAATGCCAACCACTTGGAGGATGGGACCACTTCCAATAAGTAGTGACGAGCGCCATCGAATCACGAACTGATGAACATTGACTCTTCCTCAAATGCTGACATTCTTCAACAATCGTGAGGAAGGGTTTATTTCTTGTCTAATTTCAAGATTTTTTTGAATCATTATACTACCCTCTTGCTATCAAGATAACATTGACAGAGATGGACAATTGAACAGGGCCTAAACCCTCCTCATTTTTTTGAAATTTTACGGGTTCTTCACGAGCGATTTATTTGGGTTGGAAGAAACACGGAACGGTGGGTTTAATGACGAAGATGGAATCCCGAGGAGTCTGTTGGAACCTTCAGATGGAAAATGGGACACCAAATCTCACCTGGTGACCCACGGAAGACTTACAACCACCTGCGCCGGTGGAGGAGGTGATGGAGGCAGCTGGCACCGAACGACTCCGGAGGGGAAGGCGACATGCCATCGCGAGCTGCCAACGAAGAAGGTTGCGGCCGTAGCTGCGGCGGGTGAAGATGGCAGCCGACTTGGGCAGGCCGCAAAAGGTGGAGCAGTGTGCAATGACGTGCCACCGAAGAGAGGTTCGCGACATAAATCCATGGCAGACAGCAGCGGCCAGCACCGGTCGGCTACGGGCAGAGATGAGTGGCGCGCCGTCGTGCACCGCTAAAGACGGTCGCAGCTCAGAAGCCACAGCGGAGGGTCGGAACCTGCTCCTTATGGGTCCCACAGGTGACCTGGTGGCACCCTTTGGCATCGCCACTCCGATTTCCAAACGGGGGGAAACACCCCCCATTCCATCTATGGTGGGCCTCGCTTCAGTGTGCCATGCCTCCATCGGGTTGTGCCCCACTGCATGTCGGGTCACACGAGCCCAGTGGGTCGCGCCCTCCGTGGGTCGGGCCGCACCTCTCCGTGGGTCATGCCATGCCAGCCTAGTGGGTCAGGCCGGTCCGTGTCCAAGCCCAACTGGGTCGGCCCAAGTCGGTTCAGGCCAGACCGGGTCAGGTCAGTTCATCCCAAACCGGTTTGGGTCGGACCGAGTCAGACCGAACTCGGACCCTTCCAGGCCCAATTTATCTAAAAGAGCCATAACTTATAAACTGGGCATCCGTTTGATGAATCGTCTATGGAATTGGGATCCTTGGAGTAAGAATGTCCTTTTGATATACTCCATTTGAGTTTTGGAGAAAGTTGGAGTATAGATAGGTTGGATCAAACCCAAATCCAACCAGGCCCTCAGTACTAAAATGCTTATAACTTATAGACCAGGAATTCGATTAAGGCGTCGTTTGTCGCGTTGGAACACTTACGACATGGATTCCAATTAAGATACTTCTTTGTGGAAATTCTTGGAAGTTGAGGTAGGAATAATGGCTTGGGAATTAGATCCAACCAGAATCAATCTTTCCTAGTATGGGAATCTCGTGGCTTGCTATAACTTGAAGAAAGAACATCGATCCTATGTGGTTCAGCATCTAATAGTCCTGTGTGGGTCAGCGCTTAGCGATCCTATGTGGGTCAGTATCTGCCGATCCTGTGTGGTTCAGCACCTAGAGATCCTATGTGGGTCATCATCTATCGATCATGTGTGGGTCAGTAGCAGAGCTTCTTGACAGAATAAGATGATCAATATTTACAACTAATATTCTGTACTTATGTACTTAAGTTATGTACCTGGTGTGAGTTGAGTATTTACCTTTTTCAACCTTCATGTTGATAACTTTTTGTTACTTTTACCTTCGTGGTGTTACATTCATGGTGTTACCTTTGTGGTACTTTCACCTTTGTGGTGTTACCTTTGTATTTTTCTTCCCTCGTGGATCAGTTGTGAAAATTTATTAAAATTTGGAGCCTTATGTTTCCTCATGTATGAGATGAGTATATTTTTATAACTTAGGTATTTTTATGGGAATATACCTAAGTAAATTTGATTACTACTGCTTCGTGCTTTTTGGTTGAGGTCTTTATTTGTGGTTATTTTTTTTGGAACTCTGGGAGACCTTAGAGGGTCTCAGGGTCCCTACTGAGTATTTTTATACTCACCCCTACATGGGCTACAACCACACATTGTTGTGTCTTGTGTAGAGGAAGGACAGTGTTGATCGAGGCTAAGGGAGTCAGGACAAGATGGTACTCATAGGTGGACCATTTTATATGATGTGGTGTAGTGACTACTGATTGTGAGATGTATCTACTCTTCAGGTAGGATCCTTGGTGGAAATTCCAAGAGTTTCTTTCTCTTTCAGTTGTACTTGTACATTCCAGTTGGGATTGTATTCTGGCCCCTTTACTTTCAGTACACTTTTTTCTACAGTATTTTACTTCGTGGTTGGTTCTTATTGTGTTCTTGGATGGTGTGTTTGTACAGGTTTAAAGGAAATGCCTTCCCATTATAGGGATACTTCTTTTTTGTGCTAGTCTCTAGCTCCTATCCTATAGAATGCAAGATTGGGGTAGTCATGGTATGGGCCTCGGGGGACAGTTCATGACAAAGTTGTATCAAAGGAGTCAGTTCTACCAAATAACTATGACTCTGATCTTTTCTATGTGGCAATAGTGTTAATTTTTATGAGTGTTGTTTTCATTTTGGGGAATCTAGTATTGGTGTGGTTGCTGACATATCCATACACTAGGACACTAAATTCTGATTTTTGACTTAGTGTACGAAAACACTAATTGCGTGTGTTTTGAAAATTTTTTCTTATGATTTCTTTAAGTCATCTCACGAGGTATACCTTATTGACCATGGTGTGCCTATTTATTTTTATAGATACCTTCATGTAGACAACCAGCTAGTATTCCTGAGAGAGTACACAATGACGGCCCACCGAACGATGAGGCCTCGGTATAGGGCCCTCTTACAGAGATAGTACCATTGGGTGGTGCACCAGTAGCACCACCACCCATTGGGTAGCAGATGCCACCAGCCCCACTAGCAGAGGGTGAACGCCAACTGAGTGTGCTGAATGAGTTTTAACAGAAGATGCCTCTGAGGTTTTAAGGATAGACAGATCTGCAGGTGGCTGAGGACTAGCTGGAGGTTGTGGCCAGAGGTTTTTTCTTATTTGGAACACCAGCTGATCTTATGGTGATTCTAGCTACCAGTCTCTTCCAGGGAGAAGATGGGAGATAGAAGTGTTTGAAACTCCAGTTACATGATGAGGAGACCCTCACCTAGGTGGACTTTTAGTGACTTTTAAGGGAAGATTTTTTCCTAGATACCCTACGCTCAGTGCGTATACAGGATCTACTGCACTTACAGTAGGGAAGCATAAATGTGGCCCAGTACTCGATGAGGTTCAATGATCTCTCCCGATACTCCACCGACAAGGTATGGAACCCTTTATTCAGGGCCCAGACCATTGAGCATGGTCTCTGATGGGAGATTAGAGCATCAATGATATCTTCCAGCATTCTGACGCAGGTTGGGGTGATAGAGTGAGCGCTTTTGGTGGAGATCTTCCCAGTTGATCAGGCACCGAGAGTGAGAGCCACCACTGGATGTCAGGTAGTAGAGTCATCCACAATAGGTAGTAGATGGATGATGTAGAGGCCCAAGTGGTACAGACCTTATAATAGATGACCTCAGGATATAGGGTCGGTGGTGCGGGGCTCACGAGATAGAGGAGGAAAGATGAAGAGCAGGTAGTGCTGCTCATGCGGCGGGCAGGGTCACATGGCGTGTGACTGCCCAAACCTCTGTACGGACGACCAGAAGACATTTGAGGGACTTCCAAGGTAGAGGAAGAGGTTTGAGTGAGGAGGTAGGTAGGGTAGCGATCATGGAAGAGGAGATGGCCGTGTAGCAGGCGGTGGGCAGTGATTCGAGGTTCTACTTCAACCACCTCTATGCGGTCCACCCCGACCAAAATAAGCGGGAGGACAGGGAAAATTAAAGCTCCAGGAAGTTGAGGCCAATGACCATGGCGCTCCAGATATGATTATAGGTACGATATGTGTCTAATCCACCCAAGTTGCAGTACTTATAGACACAAGTTCCAGTCACTCTATTATTACCATGTCCCTCGTTCAGAGATTGGAGATTCTGATGGAGTCTTTGGCTCAATTCTTATGACTAGATACTTCTACGGGATGGGATTTGATGATTACACACTAGTTTTGGTAGTGTGAGATTACTCTAGGGGGTGAGAGCTTAGGCTGGGATCTTATATTAGTGGCGTCAAGGCCTTACGTCGTCATCTTGGGTATGGACTGGTTATCTAGAGTCCATACTCACATTGACTGTATTAGGAATAAATTATGGTGTGTTTGCAATGATAGGACTAGGTTTTCCTTCATCAGTGATAATGGAACCTTTGTAGTAGAGGATGTACTTACTCAGAGAAGGTTTTATCAAATCCCACATCATTTAGCTAGCCTTTCCCTCATAGAAGTTGATGTTGAGAGTCAGAGTTATCCTATAGTGGTATACCAGTATGTTGATGTCTTCCCTGATGATGTTCTGGGATTACCTCCTAGTATATAGGTGGAATTCTACATCGACATGTACCCCGAGATGGCACTGATATCTACACTATAATATCAGATGTCTCCCGTAGAGCTTCATGAGTTTCGGGTATATCTAGAGTAATTGTAGAGGAAGGGGTTCATAAGGCCTGATGTTTCTCCAGGGGTAGCCCTAATTTTGTTTTCCCATAAGGCAGATGGGAGTTTGAGAAACTGTGTAGACTATCGGCGCCTAAACCAGGTGACTGTGAAGAACAAGTATCAACTTTTGAGGATTTATGATCTTTTCAATCAGCTAAAGGGAGCTCGATGGTTTTTGAAGATAGACCTTAGATCAGGTTATCATCAGCTCAGGGTACAAGTTGGGGATGTGCATAAGATAGCCTTTAGATGTCGGTATGGCCACTATGAGTTCTTTTTTATGCCATTAAGTGTGACCAACACCATAGAAGTGTTCATGGGACTCATGAACATGATCTTTCATCCATACCTCAATTGCTTTGTGGTGGTCTTCATTGAAGACATCTTGATATACTCGGCGTCAGAGGAGGAGCATGTCTGTCATCTATAGATAGTTCTAGATACACTTCGAGAGAACCAGCTTTATGATAAGCTCTCTATGTGCCAAATATAGATATGGGAGGTCCACTTTCTGGGACACTTTATCTCATAGGATGGAGTTGCAGTGGATCCAGTGAAGATTGAGGTTGTGTTATCTTGGGAGCCACCTAGGAGTGTGACTGAGGTAAGGAGTTTCCTTGGGTTGGTTTGGCACTACCAGAGATTCATACCCGAATTTTCTAGAGTTGCGGTACCATTTTCATCTTTCATAAAGAAGTTACATCCCTTCGTATGGATGGAGAGATGGAAACATAGTTTTCAGGAGCTGAGGCAGAGACTGATGACTGCCCCCATCTTGAGGCTACCAGAAGAAGGCGTTGGGTATGTAGTATATTGTGATGCATTAGGGACCAGACTTAGATGTGTGTTGATGTAGAAGCAAGCAATAATCGCTTATGGTTCACGATAGCTGAGACATCATGAGAAAAACTACGCTACCCATGACCTGAAGTTAGCAGTAGTAGTCTTCACCTTGAAAATGTGGCGACACTACTTGATGGGTGAATAGTTTATTGTTTACTCTGATCACAAGAATATCAAGTATATCTTATCACAGAAGGACCTAAACCTGAGCTAATGACATTGGCTAGAGTTCCTCCAAGATTATGACTTTGAAATAGTCTACACTCCTGGTAAGGGGAACATAGTAGCATATGCACTAAGTAGGAGGTCTGGTCTACAGTTTTTGAGTGAGGCGACAGAGCATCTAGCCGCATTGCAGATATCCTTTGTGGATAGAGATGAAGCAATTTACCTCTAGTCGATGACTGTCACTCCCCCACTTCTTCAGTGAGTTCGGGAGGCACAGCTTGGGGAAATTGACTGCAAGACTCTACGTGCTCATATATCCTTAGGACAAGCACCTAATGGATTTTATGAAGGTGGGTAGCACATCATTCTCTTTAGAGGATGCACCATGGTACCATTAGTGCTATGGGAGGAGGTGTTGACAGAGTTCTATATGTCCCCTCTGGTGGTGCATCCTGGTGTGGTGAAGATGTACCAGGACCTCTGGCATTGGTACTGGTGGCCAGGGATGAAGAAAGTAGTGGAAAAGTTTGTTTCACAATGCCTCACTTGTCAGTATGTGAAGGTCTAGCATCAGATTCCAGCAGGCTTAGTGAAACCACTAGAGGTGCCGAAGTGGAAGTGGGATGGTATCTCCATGGACTTTGTGAATGGTCTTCCACATACATCTAGAGGACATGATTCCATCTGGGTGATCGTTGACTGACTCACCAAGTTGTCCCACATTCTACCCATCCGAGAGCAGGGATTAGTAGAGGGCTTTGGACACCTCTATATACGGGAGATTGTACAGCTTCATGGGGAGACATTATTGATCATCTTTGATTGTGATTCACGTTTTACATCTTGGTTGTGGAATGGATTTTAGGAGGTGTTCAGGACTCAACTACATTTGAGCACTACCTTTCATGCACAGACAGGTGGTCAGATAGAGTGGACAATTAAAACACCGAAGGACATGCTTCGTGCTTATGTCCTAGATTTTGGCCACAGTTGGGAGGATAACTTTCCCTTGGAAGAGTTCACATACAACAACAGCTATCAATACACCATCGTTATGGCACTATTTGAGGCCTTGTACGGTCGACCAAGCAGATCACCTCTATGGTGGACAGACCTAGGGGAGTCAGCACTTATGGGTCTAGAGTTGGTATGGGCTACCACTAAGAAGGTAAAGATCATCCGAGAGTGGATGAAGACTTCACAGAGTAAAAATAAGTCTTATGATGATAGGAAATTAAGACCTATGTATTTCTATAATGGGGACCATGTATTCTTGTGAGTCTCCCCTCAATGGGGACTATAAAGATTCAGTTGTGGCGGCAAACTCTCACTGAGGTTTATCGGACCATTTATGATACTTCAGAGGATTTGAAAGGTGGAATACTTCTTGGTACTTTAACCGCGGTTAGAGAGGGTTCAAGATGTATTCCACGTATCCTATATGATAAGATACATGCCTTACCCATCTCACACCATCGACTATTGGAAGTTGGACTTTGAAGATGGGGAGACGTTTACGGCGGTTCCAGTGGAGATTGAGGATCTCCAGAAGTGGGTCCTTTGTAGAAAATTGATACCTATGGTGTGTGTTCACTGGCATCACGGGAACCTTCAAGAGATTACATGGGACTGGTAGGCTCAGATTCGTGCTCAGTACCCCCACTTGTTTCCATAGTCTATATTGTGGCTTTTGGGGAAGAAAATCCCTAAGGTTGGGAGAATGTAAAGACCTGGATTTTCCGTTTATTTTTTTAATTATATGGAATTATAAAGAGTCTGTGAAAATTAATGGTGTGTGATTCTGAGGCCCGGTGTGCCCAAAATTAATTTATAAACATTTTTTAAGGTACGTTTAGTAAACGCACGAGCGGAATTTTCTAACTTTTGAACCGGTGCTCGGATTAAAAATATGAGAGAACCGTTGAATCCACGGCACCAGGATTTGCTTAAGGAAGGCTTCACTTCAACCATATTAGGTTGGGAGAAAAAGATAGATTTTGTACTTTTAAAAGAATAATAAAAAAACAAAGTTATTTCATTTTGATTTTTCTTTCCTCCAATGGACAAGCGGCAGTGGCAGGACCAATGACATGTCAAGCCATTAATTGTCTTGACTAATCAATATTTGTAACAGAACCATTTGAATTTGGGAGTTTCATTCATTAAATGAACCTCATAAAATCCAAATAGCATTACTCACCCTCCCCCTCTCCTGTTTATATGGATCTTAGGGTAGATTATTGGAACGGCTTCACCAAGCAATGAAGCTCTGGTAAAATAATGTGACACCAACCACTTGGAGGATGAGACTGGTTCCAATAAGCGGTGACGAGCGCCACCGAATCACGAACCAAAGAACATCAAATCTTCTTCAAATGCGGATTTTCTCCAATGATCTTGAGGTAGGGTTTATTTCTTTTCTAATTTCAAGAGTTGATGAATCAGTAGACTACCCTCTTTCTATAAAGCTAACACGGAGGGTGCGGGCTAAATGAACAGGGCCCAGACCCTCCACATTTTGTTTAAATTTGACATATTCTTCGCGATTGATTTATTTGGGTTGGATGAAACCTAGAATGGTGGATTTAGTGACGAAGAGGATGTCCTGGGGAGTATGTTGGCACCTTCAGATGGAAAATGGGCCATTGGATCTCACCCAGTGACCTATGGAAGACCGCTGGAAACCAACACCGGTGGAGGAGGTGTTAATGGCGGCTGGCACCAGCCAGCCATGGAGGAGAAGGTGGCACGCCATCTCGTGCTTCCGGTGAAGAAGGTCGCGGCCATAGCTGTGGCGGGTGAAGACGGCTGTTGGCTCAGGCCGACCGTGGAAGGTGGAGCGGTGCACAATGGAACGCCGTCGGAGAGAGGGTCACAGCCTAAAGCCGCGACAGATAGTAACGGCCATCACAAGCCAGTCGTGGGTGGAGGTGAGTGGCATTCCGTCGTGCGCCACTGAAGACGGCCGTGGCTCGGAAGCCACGGCTAAGGGTCAGGACCTGCACTCTATGGGTCTCGCGAGCGACCTGGCAGCGCCCTGAGGTGTCGCCGCTCTGATTCTCGAATGGGGGGAAACGCCTCCCCGTGGCAGCTGGGGTGGGCCCTTCTTTAGTGGGTTGTGCCTTTAGTGGGCTACACCCCTCCGCGGGTCCAGCCACGTCCTCCACAGGCTAGGCCATGCGAGTTCAGTGGGTCGGGTCGCGCCGGCCCAACAGGCCGCACCGCCCAAGCTGGTTTGGGATAAGCTGGGTCAGACCCAACTGGGTTGGGTCGACTCGAACTGGGTCGAGTCGGCCCAGACTGGGTCAAGCCAGGTCGGACAGCATAGGCCCAGTTTCGCTAAAAGAGTCATAACTTGTGAACCAGGAATCCATCTGATGAACCGTCTGCAGGGATGGGATCCTTGGAGTGAGATGGTCCTTTTAGTATACTCCACTTTTGTTTTTTATAAAGTTATAGTATAGCTTCTTTGGATCGAACCTCAATCCAACCAGGTCCTCAGTACTAAAATGCTTATAACTTACAGACTAGGCATCTGATTGACGCGTTCTTTGTCACGTTGGAACCCTTACGACATAGCAGTACTTTGGGATACTTATTTTTGGAAAATTATGGTAGTTAATATATGAACAATGGCTTCAGGAGATTATTCTCACAGAATAAATAATTCTTAGTGAGGGAATCTCGTTGCTAGTTGTGACGTGAAGAAAGAACATTGATCATATGTGGGTTAGCATCTAATGATCCTATGTGGATCAGGGCTTAGAGATCCAGTATGGGTTAGTATCTATCAATCCTATGTGGGTCAGCACCTAGAGATCTTGTGTGGGTCAGCATCTATCGATCCTATGTGATTTATTAGTAGATCTTCTCAATAGAATAAGATGATCAATATTTACAACTAATCGTATATACTTATATAATTAAGTTATATACCTGGTGTGAGCTATTATTTACCTTTGTAGTAATTTTACCTTTGTGGTGTTACCTTAGTGGTGTTACCTTTGGGGTAATTTTACCTTCATGGTGTTACATTCATGGTGTTACCTTTGTGGTACTTTCACCATCTGGTGTTACCTTCGTGGTGTTACCTTTGTGATCTTATTCCCTCATAGATCAGTTGTGAAAATAGATTAAAAGTTAGAGACTTATGTTTCCTCATGTATTAGATAAGTATATTTTGATTACTTAGGTATATGTATGGGAATATACCTAATTAGAGTTGATTACTACTACTTTGTGCTTTGTGGTTGAGGTCTTTCTTTGTGGTTATTTTCTTTGTGGAACTCTGGGAGACCTTTGGGGGTCTTGGGGTCCCTACTGAGTATTGTAATACTCACCCCTACGCGGGCTACGCCTGCATCTTGATGTGTCTTGTGTATATGACAAACAGTGTTAATCGAGTCTAAGGGAGACAAGACTAGATGGTGCTCAGAGGTGGATCATTTTACATGACGTTATGCAGTGACTACTGATCGTGAGTTGTACCCACCCTTCAAGTAGGATCCTTGGTGGATGTTCCAAGAGTTGTTTTCTCTTTTAGTTGTACTTGTAATTTTCAATTGGGCTTGTATTTTGGCCACATTACATTCAGTACACTTTTTACTACAACAGTTTACTTCGTCGTTGCTTCTTGTTGTTTTTTTGGATTGTGTGTTTATACAGGTTTAAAGGCAATGCCTTCCCGTTATAGGGATATGCCTTTCTGGTGCTAGTCTCCAACCCCTGGCCTATAGAAGGTAGGCTTGGGGTAGTCATGGCACGGGCCCTGGGGGATGGGTTGTGACAAAAACCATAGCTAAATAATTCCAAAATTCCATTAACTCGTCCTATAATCCTCAATTTTGTAATAAATCCAACCAAGGAAGGATTTTGGTATAAACCAAAAGGAGTTACCCCAAAAATAGGTAAAGTTCTTCAATGATCACTTTTGTTTTATTTATTTTCATAATCCTATAATTATTATTATATCATGCATATATAAACCTAATTATATTTAATATACTAATATTTTTTTATTATAATTTGAATTGCTACAACTTCACACACTAATATCAAATGGGATATGTAATCATCGTTCGTGTGTATGGAAGACTACCACCTCACGAATCGATGCCATTTTTTCTCCCCTTACCACCTTTAAAGGTTGGGAATAAATATGGATTTAGAGTTTATTTAGGAAATATATGATATTTAATATGTCTTTATGCTTATAGAATTATTATATAACACATTCCTTTAGGATTTCAATTTTTTAGAATACGATAGCATCGTTTGTGAATGTGTGGACTACCGCCTCCTCAAAGAGATTTGATTCATTCATGATTTACATGGAATGAATTAAGGATGATTTTAATAAACATATGATATGAATATGAAATAAATATGATAAAATAATTATAATATACATATATACTTATATCATTCACCTTTCATTCTATTAATACGACAAGAAAATGGAAACATCGTTCATGCGTGCGTACAGTCTACCTTCTCCATGAACGTTGCATTTCATTTCCTACCTCCAAATTTTATAGATTAATATAAATAAAGATATAATGAATATATATGATATTTAATTCATTATTTAAATTATTTATATGATTAAATCATGATCTAAGTAATAGGAACAAAAAAATAACATGTCAAAACATACTCGAGAAACAAAATAATTAACACCTGAAATAGTGAAAATAATAAAATATTGTCATCAAATAGGTGATAATATGTTATAAAATGATAATATATGATATTATAAATATTAATATGGTTATTTTATTAGTTAATAATATACTTTAAACTATTATACAGGAGGTTAAATGGTGTTCAACCAAAAGGAAGTGTAAGGAAAGGGATTTCTTCTAAATTTACATTCCATTGAGACTTATTTGTTATTATGCAACAATTCAATTTTATGCAGTGTGTATATTGTACCTTGACATGTAATATCATGAATAATTCATTATTAATGATATTTTAAGTTTCAATTTTAATTACTTCATCTAATTGGATTTGATTTTAATATTACCAAGTGATAAAAGTTATTGTGAAATCTCACTTTATTTTGTGATTGTTGGATTTCTCTTGAAAATTTTTCTTTATTGTAATAATTTTCATTGTAATTTTAATTTATATTAAATAGAAATATTATTCAGTGATGGATATAATTATTTACTAAACCATATATAATTTTTTACATATGGTTTTTACTTTGAATGTTATTTGATTAACTAGGGAAATATTGATAAATCTGTATCTTTTTCTCATTATAGATATTTGATAAGGAATATCTTTCATTAATTAAATCAATTATTCTATATATGATTAATGAATTGGACTTGTAATGATGGGTGGGATATAAATTTATATATCCCTTTAATACATTGAAAGGTTCTCATGAGAAAAATTAGTTTTGAAAATTAAATAGGTTTCTACCAGTAGTTGTAAACCATCTTTCACTGCTACAAAATTTTCCTTTAAAATCACTAGAAATAGCCCTTATCAAAGATAGAAAAGTTTTTAATACATGATAGAGATTAAATTTCCTATTATTTTATTAGATCTGATAAATTCATCCTTTATTGGTGCTAAATAAAGTGCTGATAAATGGGACCTTTATCAGTGATTTTAAAAGCACTGATAAAGGAACCATTTATCATCACTTTAATTTATTATTGCTAAAGGAACCATTTATCAGTGGTTTTAGGGATGATAAAATGTACCTTTATTAGCACTTCTATGAGTTCTGATAAAGTAGACCTTTATCAACTCTTTTAAAAGCATTAATAAAGGACCACATTATAGTGTGCTACAACAACACACTACAGGACCACTATAGTGTGTTGTTACAACATAACACAGCACTAGAAACACACCAGATATCAACAAAAACAATTCCAAATACATTATTTAAATGATATTAAATTCTCAACACAAACACAAGAATAATAAACTATATTATATACATTTCAAACATGTAGGTTTGGGGCACAGCAGAAGCACGGAAGGGATGGTTCCCAACTTTGATTTCTTCCATATTTAATAAATAATATGGTATCAATATGATTATGAATACTAGTATCCATGGAAATAAATCAAGGATTTAGACAAAGCAATAAAAACCTGAAATCAAGAGAGTGGATCAAAATATTTTGTTTATAATTAATTTCATTTAATTAAAGAATTACATACAAGGTGATTCTTTCTTCATTGATGTTTTTGAACACATATATACAGTGAGTCTTCTTTGTATTATAGATATCAAGGGTATATATCCTCTAGTAGTGATCCACTTGTGTTCCATGTATCATTGTATGTCGCCGAAGGAGTCTCCGGGTGCTCGTACGGAAGATCCTTATGCTTGAGATGACCACCTTCGATCGCCTTGATAACTAATTCAAAATAATTATCATTAATCCAGTGGAGGAGGATATATCTCTTTCTTGAGAGAATTCTTGGAGAGGGATGAACTCTCTAGGCTTGAGACCTTCTCTCCAATTTTTTGTGCACACCAATAAGAATCATTATTGGGCTAGTACTTGTATTATAAGAGAATAATGTAACTCTTCATTTAATTTACTAGGGTAATAATAAATAAATTTCATAAGTGCCTTAATTATTTTATTCATCCTAGAGAAACCCCTATGTGAAATAAAAATGACCACATTATTATTTCCTAACATGTGCTTAACATGTGAGTTATAATTAAATATTATTTAATAAAACAATATTCAATAGTATTATATCTCACTGAACCCTTAACTCGGTCCTCCAATACTCCCCTATATTAATTGAACCTTGAATAATGACAATTTATTTATTAAATAAATATCACTCCATTATTATCCAATAAATATATAAATATTATATTCACTAAATAGAAAATAAATATTTATTAATTATTCCACCCGTATTATATTCTCTTGAATAAATTGTGTCAAAATAAATGTGATTAGGAATACATGAATAATTATTAAAACAAAACCATGAATAATCTTTATTCATCTTGTTAAATAATAAATAATATATTATTTTACTGATATACTCGATACACTTAGTGAGTAACACTCTAGGTCTCATTCTCAATGGAATTAGGCTGAGCAGCCTGAAGTCTAAGGTTAGCATATAACGACACATCAAGGCACCCATATAGAAAGAAATTAATATTGTAATGACATGTCACCTCATATGAATTCTTATCATGTAATATAATCCCTTTTTCTTGATATCTCTAATAAAATGGGTTTCAAGCAAGTGCCATCAACCCATGTGCTCGATTTCTCATTCTTTGACTTCTTGGAAATTAAACTCACCTATTGAACACCATGGACATGGATTTATTTTGGCTATATAATTTTCATCAAAGGGATTGAGATATAAACTTACCTTATGAAACATAAGGTAAAAATCCTTTCTATCATTATTCATTAATGCAGTATTACTTGTGACACACCCAACAAGTCCTACCTTACTGTGAACATATATCATCACGGTTTTCATCAATACATCTAAGTACGCAATTCATAATACCCATTAATAATAATATTAAAGTCTAAGGACCAATACACACGTCCATAGATAGGAAAATCCAATGAAACTTATAAATTTGTATTTCCTATGAGAAGGTCTAATTCTCATAATATACTCCTGCACATTTCCAAGGTTGTATACCATGAGAAGGTGCCTCAAATTCCTTTGAGTCTCCACCCCTGATCACCTGTATCATTTGTGTCCCTTAAAAGTATATCATCTAGTTATATAACATATGTTCAATAATAGTGTCATGGAACTTCTAATTTCTCATCATAGAAGAGATATTATGTGACCTTTTAGTGCGATAGCTACTCTTAGTAAAATATCACATACAATTTCATATAGAAGAACAATCATGATGTGATAAGAAGTTTATTAATATCCATTCAAGGAATATATGTTTATCATAAAGTAAAAATAAGTTGGTTATATGGAACCAACTCCAACATACTCCCTCTTCCACTAGACACAACTGCTAACAACCTATAGTCTTCTAGATCCCACGTGATACTAATGATTTTGATGAGATAGGCCTTTAGTTAAGGGGTTCACCATGTTATCTTATGTGGATACTCTACTCAATGAAACTTCACCCCTTTGATAAAAATTCCTCAAGATGTGATACTTCCAATGTATTTTCTTTGTCCATTGATGTGAAATGTTCTCTTTTGCAAGAGTTGTCACTGTAGTATTATCACAATACAATGTGATAGGGTCATTACAAATAGGTACCACATCAAGATCCTGGAAATTTATTTGAATCCAGATAGCTTCCTTGGCTTCATCAGAATCCATTATATACTGGGACTCCACTATAAAATCAGTAATAACTGGCTTCTTTGATCTCTTCTATCTCTCAGCTCCTCCGTTGAGATAGAAAACATATCTTGATTGCAACGTTAATTCATTCTGATCTGTCTAAAAACTAGCATCATTATATCCTATGATGAAAATCTACTCATTTTTCTATTCACTAAGAACATATCCTTAGTTCTTTTCAGATACTTAAGGATAGTCTTAATAGAAGTCCAATGCTGCTCTCCTATATCTGCTTGATATTTTCCTACCATGTTCAGTGCATTGGAAAGATAAAGTTAATTACATAACATGGCTTACATGATAGATCTTATCACCGAATCATATGAGATCTTACTCATTCTATCTTTCTCTTGTTGTGCTTCTAGACACATTTTATTAGAAATATGTAATCCATGTGACACTAGAACCAATCCCCTCTTGCATTGTTTCATACTAAATCTATTTAGTGTCTAGTAAATATATGTAATTTGACTTAGTCCAAGAATCCTCTTGGATCTATCATGAATGATATTGATCCCTAAAATATAGGATGCTTCACCTAATTATTTCATGGAGAAGCACATGTTCAACCAGTCCTAAATAGATTATAAGACTGGTATGTCATTTCCAATAAGTAATATGTCATAAACATATACTACTAGTATAATGATCTCATTCCCATTAAACCTTTCGTAAACACACTCCTCACATTTTTTTAATGAAATTAAATTATTTTATGGATTCATCAAATCAAATGTTCCATGACCTATATGATTACTTCAATCCATAAATGGATCTATACAACTTGAAAATACTTTTGGAATCACATAGAGTCACAAAACCTTCTAGTTATATCATATATAAAAATTCCTAAAGGTTCCTATTAAAAAATTCAATTTTGACATCCATCTTCTAAATCTCATAGTCATGGTAATCTACTATGGAAAATATGATTATGATGGATTTAAAAATTAAAATTGGTGAAATGGTTTCATCGTATCTAATTCCTTGATGTTTTTTGAACTTTTTAACTACTATCTAGGATTTATAAGTACTTACTTTACATTCCATGTCTAGTTTCCTCTTGGATACCCATTTACACCCAACATGATTTACATCAACTAGCGCATCAACCAAAACCCAAACTTGGTTTTGATATATGGAATCTATATCTAAATTCATAGCTTCTCACCATCTTGCATCTTATGATCTCTCAACTACATCATTTTAGGAGATATGTTCATTATTGTCCAATAATAATGAGTCACCATCCACGATGATAAGAAAAACATATCTCTCAAGTTCCCTTACCCCTCTTATACTCCTATGAAGTACTTGTGTTTCAGGAACCACTACATCCACAGGGACCCATGGAACATGAAACTGTACCAACTTCTATGTATCTTGTGTATCAACTTTATCGAAGTCAATATCTCTACCACTATCCTTTTTTAGGATGTGCTCCCTCTCATGAAATACAGTTTATCTATCAACTGTCACTTTCTTGTCTGAGGGTTTTTATAGGTAGTATCCCTTGGTTTCCTTGGGATACCCTATAAATATACACCTCATGCCCGGGGGTGCTATTTTGTGGACTAATAAAGCCTTAAAAAACTCTTTTCATCCTTATACACATGTATACGATAAAATTGGTTTCTTTTTACTCCACATCTAGAAGGGAATTCCATTTTCCTCTTTATTTGGTACTTGATTTAATGGGTATGCCATAGTTTGTAATGAATATCACCAAAAGGATAATAGAATATTTGTATGACTCATTATTGACTTTACCAATTCCAAAAAGGTATGGTTACCCCTTTCACTAATATCAGTCCACTGTGGTGTATAAGGTGGAGTGAGTTGAGATACAATCCCAAACTACTGTAAAAATTCAATAATCTATTGGTTAACATATTCTCCACCTCAATCCAATTGAAGCTTCTTTATCTTCTTATCAATCTGATTCTCTACTTCATTCTTGAATTTCTTGAATTTCTTAAAGGACTCAGACTTATAACTCGTTAAGTAAATATAGCCATATATACTCAAGTCATCATTAAAAGTTATAAAAGAAGAATATCCTCCTCTATTTTTTATTGTAAATGGTTCACATACATCAGTGGGTACCAATCCTAGAATCTCTATGTCCCTTTCACCCTATCCACTAAAAGGAAGTTTATTAATTTTCCATTGTAAACAAGTGTGATATCTATCAAGTGGTTTTAGCTTAGAAAAGTCTAAATAACCATCTTGACAGAGCTTTTTCAAACACTTATCTTTTACATAACCGAGGTAGCGATTCCACAACTCGGTGTTATATAAGTCATGTTAACTTGATTTGTTATCAATTGACAACACTTGGTTTTCATAATTTAATACATAAAAACCATTATTTAAATACACCATACCATAACATATGATATACTTATAAAAGAAACAAATTTTATTTCCAAACATGAAAATAAACCCATTTGTATCCAGACATGATACATAAATTATGCTTTTTGTAATGATATGTACATAATAACAGCCATGTAAAAAGAAAAATCATTCATGTTGGTAATGTGAGGTGGTAGTCACCAATGGCAAGAGCTGCCGGCCTCACACCATTGGCTGCTTGAAAATCCACCTCTCCTCTGGAAATTTTCTAGAATCTACTTGGTTCCTATATTTGAATACATAAGTGAGACCACAATATGTATCTAATACCCAACATGTATAAATGGAAAGATTTCACTTGATAACGAATTCACCTTTGGATTCACCTTTCCTCTGGGTGCAATTATTCTTCCAGTGGCCTGACTTTCCACATGAAAACCATATTGTCTCATTTTCCTTACCCTACCTTCGGATCTTCTTCTTCTTGGTCAGACAGTGCTCGGGGGATTAGACTATTTATAGGTATTATTCCCCCTTTTCTTGCCATTCCTCTTCCTATTCACCATAAAGAATGTAGGTTTGTAATACCCCATGTCCTAATTCACTTGGTGAATCATGGTCAGAAGTTGCAACAGACTCTTCTAATTATTGCTCATATTATAATTCACAATAAAACTAGATAAGGCCTTGATAAATGATGATATTATGATATATGAATGCAAATAATTTTTGAATTCAATCCCTAATATTTCTAGATGCTCAATGTAGCCAATAATCTTCACTACATGTGGCCCAACTAGCACAGACTCTCCAAGCTTAGTGGTGAACAAAGCATTAGAGATCTCATACCTCTCTTGTCTCACCTTCTCTTGATAGAGATACTAAAGGTGAGACATCATACTATAAGCATCTATTTCCTCATGTTACTTCAAGAGATTATTAGTCATGGATGATATCATGAGTCACTGAATATCCATAGCATCATTCAGATGATTCTCATAAATAGAGAGCTCCTCATCACTTGACTCATTTCCAAGAACAACTACTAAAATTTTTTCCAACATATATAGTTTTCTTTCATGGTAAAGGATGACCCAAGGGTACCTTTTCCACTCTTGGAAATTAGTGCCAGTGAGAATGTTTTCCTTCTCGAGTATGGATTGCAATGATATATTTGATATCATTTTTAATTTCTTTCTACGAATAAGATGAATAGAGTTTTAGTAAATTATCTGATAAAATTTTGAAAAATAAATAAATAAATATTCATTAGTCACCCACTATTTTATAGAAACCCAATAGCCCTTACCATTGGCTTCGGAATATCCTGTTTTATGGAAATTCTAGCAGCAAGGATCCATATTACCCTTTTCATTAACCCAAATTTCGCTAGTCAAGAAGTTTTAAAGGTTTTAGGTAGGCATTCCAAATGCCAACTCCATTAACTCGAAGCTCCTTGGTCCGTTTAGTGGAATCCCCAATCCTAGAATCCTTAATTTTGGATTTCCTCCACCTTTTCCTCTCAGTTACACCAAGTCCTACTTTGGGATTCAACCCTTGATATAAACTAATTCAAGTCATCCCAAAACCTCAAATTATAATTCACTAATATTTAAAGCACCCCAAATTTGGCTGGTTAAGTAATTTTAACTATGGTTCAATTCTAACTGATGTAATGGAATGTTATACTAACTTAATATTTTATTGAGGGACTTTATCCTTTATACGTAAATTTCCATTTATTATATTCTCACATGATTTTTAATATTAATTGGGATAAGCTTAAGTGATTAACCTTTTATTTGATAATTTTATCCATAAGCCAGTTTATTTTATTTTTATATTTCATGCTGGTTAATTCATTAATTATGTGATCGCGACAAAACATCCATAATGAATAACCATAAAACTAATAGAAATAATATAAAGGGTATGATCATGATCTTCTTATAATAGTCAGTTTATCTAGAGGCTGATAAACTAACCACTGAAGTAGGGTAGAAACACCTTGAACCAATTAGGTTTGTGTTTGCAGCTTTCCACCTATCCACCTTTGTATCTCCTTGGATTGGTTTCGCCTTGGATCCTAACTTGAACCCCCTCCACTAGATTGGGAGCTCCATCCATTACATATATTTTACTCACACGTAGGTGATGGGTAAAAGGGGGTTTACATAAAAGAACCCATGGGCATGCATGCCCTATATATTAATGAGGATAGAAGGCACGCAGGCCAATAATTTAATTTAATAAATTAAAAGGGAAGTCAATCACATACAAAATGTCTGTTCTAGATCATGATCATCCAAATGCATGAAATGAATTTACACATTTAATAAAACTAGCATTCAATTATTTAATTATTCTCATTTAAGATAAATCGTGCTTGAAACAATTAATTATTATCTTTAATTATTCAATCATTTTATCTTAATTCTTTTCTAAATTTCCTTGATCTTCTAATCCATTATAATTTAAAAAAATTATAATTCATTTAAAATTAAACTTGTAAATAACTTGTAACTTGGAGGAAACCTGGTGAATAGACATCCAAAACTACCCAGTATGTACTATACTTATATACACTTTATTCTTTGTGACATGTAGCATGCACGTAGAATTATAATTGTAATAAAAATCATACATGATGTGAATATCTTTGAAAATTACACATATATTAATTAAATATTTATATATATATATATATATCAAACACCTATCACATTTGGTGTCTCGGATTTATGCTCACACAAAGGTGCATGTCTCAAGGGTTATATAATATAACAATAAATTTTAAATGTGTGTAATCTAAAAAAAGTACACAGTGTGTATATCCAACTACACTATGTGTACCCTCCTTACCATCCATCCAAAGTACACACCTGGGGAAATGGGGTGTAAGGTTTAATTTTGAAATTTTCAGAGTACAAAGCGCGTCCAGTGGGGTATATGATGTGTAGACTCCGAGTTACATAGTCACCATCTGAGAAATCCATGTATGGGATACGTGACTTGACCCTGACCTGAAGAGACTACACACCGTGTATAGTGGGCCACATGGAGTGTAGTCCTGTTTCCATGCACTAGTTAATCCTATTTAACACCATTTGTATTAAAGGTCATTAATGGTTTCATTAATTTATAATTAACACAATATCTCAAATTGATTACCAAACCAAATCTTGATGTGTTTAACAATACTACATGGCGTGTAATTATTATTACATAGCATGTAGTCTGGTATTGTACATCCAAGATCCTTGTCACATTCGGATGAGTTCCTTGATTTTATTTTATTCATAAAATTGATCATTTCACTTATATCTGTAAGAAACGATGAAGGAATAAATAGATCCTATAATTAATATTTAAATAATGATTAAAATTGAATTGAAAAACTAAATTATGAATTTGTAAATCATTAACAAAACTAAATGATTATAAATAATAATATTTCTCTCTGACACCACTTGTAGGTTCTGGGTACAGCAGAACCGTAGAAGGGATAGTTCCCAATATTGATTTTTTCTAGATTTAATGAACAGTCCAGGATCAATATGATGATGAATGCCAGTATCCAAGGAATTGAATCAATGATTTATAAAAATAAATAGATACCCAGAACCAAGAGAGTGGATCAACATATTTTGTTTATAATTTATTTAATTAAATTAAATAATTTACTCCAAGGTGATTCTTTCTTCATTGATGAGTTCAACCACAGATCTGTAGTGCATATTCGTTGTATTGTATAGTTCAAGGGATGATATCCTCTAGTTGTGATCCACACATGTTCCACGTATATATGGATGTCACTAAAGGAGTCTCTAGGGGTTAGCACGGACGATCCTTTCACTTGTGATGTTCACCTTCGATCGCCTTGAGAACTACTTCCAAAGCATTCTCCTTAATCCGGTGGAGGAGGATCGCTCTCATTCTTGAGAGTGTTCTTGGATAGGGATGAACTCTCTAGGATTGATATATTTTCCTCAATTTTTTGTGCACACCAATAATAATTATTTCTTAGCTAGAACTTGGCTAATAAGGGAATAATATAATCTGGTATTTAATTCACTAGGGTGATAATAAATAATTTTTACAATAGGATTAATTATTTTATTAATCCTAGGAAAATCCCTATGTCAAATAATAACAGAAACATTATTATTTCGTGACATATTCTTAACTTGTGAGCTATAATTAAATATTATTATTTCATGCCACACCCTTAGATCGGTCCTCCAATCCTCCACCATATTTATTGAACCATGAATAATGACTATTTATTTATTAAATAAATATCACTATATTATTTTCCAACAAATATATAAATATTATATACACTAAATTGAAAATAATTTTTTTTAATTATTCTACCCACATTATATTCTCTTCAATAGTTATTGTTGAAGTAAATGTGATCAGGCATACATGAATAATTATTAAACCAAAATTGGTAATAATCTTTATTCAACTTGTTAAATAATAAATAATATATTATTTAACTGAGATACTGGATACACTTAGTGTGTGACCCTCTAGCCCTCTTTCGTAGTGGAATTAGGTTGAGTAGCCTAAAATCCAAGGTTAATGTCTAGCAACATGCCAAGGAACCCATAGAGAAATAAGTTAATTTCGTAACAACAAGTCACCTAATACAAACACTTACCATGTAATATAATCCCTTTATGTCGATAACTCCAATCAAGTGGGTTGTATTTAAGTTCCATCAACCCATGTGTTCGATTTCTCATTCTTTGAATTCCCAGAAATTGAAATCTCCTATTGAAAACCATTTCCATCGATTTATTTAGGCTATGTCATTTCCATAAAAGGGCCTAAGATATCAACTTCCATTATAGAATAGAAGGGGAAATCCTTTCTCATGTTATTCATTAATGTAGTGATACTTGTGATGCAACCAACATATCCTACCTCTTTGTGAACATATGGCATCACCTTTTTTTCAATACATCTAAGTGCATGATTCGTAATACCCATTAACAATAATATTAAAGTATAAGAACAAATACACACATCTGAAAAATAGAAACATCCAATGACACTTATAAATTTGGATTTCCTACTGGTGGGTCTCATTCTCATAATATCCTCCTAGACATTACCAAGGGCATACACCATGATAAGGTGCCTCAAATTCCTATGATTCTCCACCCCTGATAGAATGTGTCATTTGTGTCCCTTAAATATATATCATACAACTATAGAACGTATGTTCAAGGATATTTTCATGGCACTTATGGGTTCTCATCATAGTATGGATTTTCTACAACCTTTTAGTGGGACAGCTACTCTTAGGATATTATCATATACAATTTCATGTAGAGGAACAATCATGATGTCATAAAATGTTTATTAATATCCATCCAATTAATATATGTTTATCATAAATTGAAAATATATTGGATCTAGGGAACCTAATCCAATAAAACATTGTCTCATATAATTACATAAACAATAATTATTACATACATTTAAAAACATCAATGTTCCTTTAACTTTTAATCCTGACCTGACTCATGCTATTTTGAAACAAACCACCCCTGCTCGAGAAAAATAACACACCTATATCAGAAAAAAAAAATTATTATGTTTATATTAATATAAAGAAATAAAAATAATATAAAGTGTTAATTTTACTAAAATTAATGTCACTTTTAAATAAAAAGACACACTTTGAGACATGTCGATCACACTATGAATTATATTGAGATTTTAATGGTTCTAAAACATCTCAAATGAATTGTGGATCATTTTATGAAAGTATCAAAACAATATGAATGTGATTTCTCAATGTTGAGTATGCCAGTTTTCTTTTTTACTAAAATGTCATTTTAAACTGGAAAAACGCTCTTTTGACTCATTCCAATCACATCATGTATCGGTTTGACATGAAATAGATTCCTACACATCAAAAATGACTTATGAATCATTCTCCTAAATTATAAAGAAAATATGATCATGTTTCGTCTATTTTCAGTGAGTGACACTTTGAACTAAAATGTATATTTTAAACTGATAATGAACACTTTGAGTCATACTAAGCACATCATATATCGAATTAAGGTAAATATAATTATTACACATTAAAAATAGATTATGGATAATTTTATTAAAGTATAAAAATAATTAGAATGTGTTTTCTTAGGTTTCAGTAGGACAATGGTCCATTTTACTAAATTTGATGACAATTTTAAATAAAAAATGTACTTTGAGTATTACTGGTCCGAATCTGTGTTATATTTAGGTGTGGATGATTCCTACCCGTCCCAAATGACTTATATATAATTTTAATAAATTATCAAAACAATATGAATTTTTTTTTCTTGGTTTTGAGTACGTCACTTGCCTTCTTTACAAAAATGTCATTTTAAAATTGAAACATGCACTTTAACTCATATCGATCACATTGTGTATCATATTGAGGTGTGTATTATTTATATACATCACAAATGACTTATAGATCATTTTTATAAAGTATGTAAACAATTTTAATGGTTTTTCTTAGTTTTGAGTAGGTTATTTTCCTTTTTACTAAAATTAATGTCAATTTTAAATAAAAACATGCACTTAGAGTCAAATCGGTCACACTGTGTGTCGGATTGAGGTGATACTGATTAATGCACATCTCAAATCACTTATGGAACATTTTTTTAAAGTATAAAAATAATATAGATGTTTTTTTTGTCTTTGAGTAGGTCAGTTTGTTTTTTTACTAAAAATGATGTCAAATTTAAATACAAATGCACTTAGAGTCATACCGGTCACATCATGCATCGGATTTGGGTGTGGTTGATTCCTAAATGTTCTAAATCACTTATGGATTTTTTTTATAAAGTATCAAACTAATATGAATGTGTTTTATTAGTTTTGATTATGTCACTTTTCTATTTTACTAAAATGTTATTTTAAACTTGAAACATACACTTTGACTCATACGACTCACATCATGTATCGGTTCGACGTGAGACCAATTACTATTCATCATAAATTATTTATTAATTTATTCCATAAATTATCAAGAAAATACGATATCATTTTCTTGGTTTTTAGTGAGTGAAACTTTTTAAAGTCCAATTTCAATTTTAAACTAATAACAAACACATTGAGTCAGTTGACTTTTTTACTAAAATTAATGTCAATTTAAAATACAAAGACATAATTGGTGTCCAAAAATTCACATCATGTGTCATACTGAGGTGTGGCTGATTTATACACATCCCAAAGCCTCAAAAAATCCTAACTATCAATGTTACCATGATTTCTATTAATTTTATTTATTGATCTACCAACACTGCATAACAGGCATTGAACAAACCTTGTCAACTCAAAAAAAAGAATTCACCTATATAAGAGAAAAATTATTATGAGTAACACTAAAAAGAAATAAATTGAACATAAATATGAACTAATACATTAATTATATGGATAATGATTTTACTTTTTAAATATCAATATTACCTCTATAATTGAGCAATGGACGAAACTTGAAGGAAAGTGATAAATTTCAACACTAAAGGGGTGAAAGGTTCTGAGGGAGAAGAAGTTTGTAGAAGTTTTGGTGCATAAAGTGATTAAATATGGATAGAGAACCCCAAATTTAAAAAAAAAATCAACCTATATAATAAAATAATTATTATGTGAGTAATACAAAAAAACATAAATATTAAATAATACATTAATTCTATGGATATAGATTTTATTAGGAAAACATCAATAATACCACTATAATTGAGTAGAGGTAGCGGTGTTGTTGTTCCTACAAAGGAAATGGAGTTAATTTTAAATAATGAGACAAATGAACCACTATAGTGGTGAAAAGGTTTTAAGGAAGAAGAAGCATGAAATTTGGATAGAGCACCCCAACTTGAACAAAAGAATCCACCTATATAAGTAAAAAACAATTATGTTAGTAATACTAAAAATAAATAAATTAGAAATAAATATGAAAAAACACATTAATTCTATGGAAAATGATTTTACTGTGAATATATAAATATTACCTCTATAATTGAGAAGAGGTGGCGTCGTTTCTCTTCCTACAAAGGTAGTGGAGGTAATTTGAAAGAAAGTGATAAATGAACCACTATAGGGGTAAAAAGATTTTAAGGTAGAAGAAGTATAAAATTTGGATAGATTACCCCAACTTGAACAAAAGAATCCACCTATATAAAAAAATTATCTTGTGAGTAATACTACAATGAAATAAATTAAACATAAATATGAAACAATACATTAATTATATGGAAAATGATTTTATTGTTTAAACATCAATATTTACTTTATGATTGACCATAGGTGGAATCATTTCTCTTCCTACAAAGGTAGTAGATATAATTTTAAAGAAATTGATAAATGAACCACTGTAGGGGTAAAAGGTTTTAAGGGAGAAGAAGAATGAAATTTGGATAGAGAACCCCAACTCAAACAAAATAATTCACCTGTATAAGAAAAAAATTATTATGTGAGTAATACTAAAAAGAAATAAATTAAACATACATATGAAAAAATATATTAATTCTATGGATAATGATTTTGTTGTGAAAACATCAAGATTACCTCGGTGATTAATCAGAGACAGCATCTTTGCTCTTCCTACAAAGGCATGAAACATGGATAAAAATCTTCTAAATTAAAAAAACTCTACAAGGAATAATGAAAATTAAATCAATGTTTCATTATATAATTTTCTGGTAAAATAGATAAATTATATCATAACATTACCTTTAAAATTTTTCAAAGGGTTTTGATAGTCCAAATATTAGCTAATAAAAAAACTAAGGATTCTTTATACACTTCATTACAGTTTAAATGATTATATGGATGTTAGGAACCCATCAGATAATTAATGATATTGATATCTATTGGGCTCTATTGATCAATATATCCAAAACAAGGATTGTATGTGAATCACTCAAAAATTTAATAACAAAACTAAGGATTCTTTGTGTACTTCACTATTATTGGTTAACTACCTCTTAGTATAGAATTTAACCTAAACTTTCTATCTAGTGTCCCTGTGACGCTCTCATCCCACACACACTCTCAACCATCTCTATCATATCACCATTCAGCATTCACTTTTACTTCTCTTACTTGAAATTTTATTCATTAGTTAAATAATTGGGAATATTTTTCCTTCATAACATTTTATGATTCTCATGTTGCTTCTTCAATAATATGTGTTTTCCTCAAAACCTTTACCCAATTAATTAGATTATTATATAAAATTTTCTCTCTATGTTGAAGAATATAATTAGTTTATTTCTCTCTATGTGTGAGATGAGAGAATCATAGGGAAACCGAGAAGGAAGTTCAGGTCAGATGTTATGTTAAGCGTTAGTTAACCAATAGTAGTGAAGTACACAGATAATCCTTAGTTTTGTTATTAGATTTTTGAGTGATGCACCGTCAATCCTTGTTTTGGATCCATTGATCAATGGATCCAAATATGAATCAATAATATTCCAACTCTTACAGAGTAATTTTTCTTGAATAAAAACAATGTAAACACGGACATGGGATTTTAGAAGGGTCATCTGCATGATCTCTTGCAAACATGATGAACTCTTTAACTCCATATTCATATTGGTTTTTCAAATGATTAGCGTCATCCATTTTTGGTTCATATACATCCTATTGGGTTCATAAAAGATTGATTTTATAAAACATATAAATAAATACAAATAAGATATTCATTATCAAAAGTGAAGGTTATAGATAATTATAATAAGGGAAACTCAACATGTGATTATTTCAAATAATTTTAGTATGTTGGAAAATTTGGGTAATTGAATTTAAGAAAAGAATTAATCCACATAAAATATTTCTTAAATCCCATAAACAAATGAAAATATAATATAGGCAATTAAAAAGTAATACAAAACTCAAATATGATAAATAATAATATTAAACACTCATTCAATCAACTAGAAGATATAAAAATGTATTGGAAAAAGTGATGTAGAAACATAAGGAATTATTACATTTATGATTAATGGTATAATAATGTTTGAAAAAATATTAAGACACTTGGTATGTCATATCACCACATAGACCCATACCAAGGAAATTCAAGGTACTCCAACTAGATGTAAAATTAGCATTAATTAATGGATTACATGAATAGTAATTACATCAAACAAACAGATTGTTTTCTCATTCTTTAATATGAAAATAATGATTATAAATTGAAAAAGGTGGTGTATGAATTGAAACAAGAACTAAGAGATTATTATTGAAGGTTAGATGAATTATCAAAGAAAATTTAATTTAAAAAATGGTGAATTTATTATAATAATTACATAAAAATAATTTTATGGATAGATTAAAAGTTTTTGCGAGTGTGGATGACATAATATTTAGAGGTTAAATAGATAAATGATGATGATAGTTTTCTACATTAACAATCACCAATTTTTAAATATTAATTATTACTGAGTTGAAATTTTTCTTCATTTATATGTGACTTATGGATTTCATGGGATATTTATTTCCATATCCGTGTATGTGATGGAAGTGTTTTATAGATTTGAAAAGGAATATTGAAAACCCATGTTGACACCCATTGAAAATTGAATAAAATTTTCAAATGTTGTGGGTGGAATCTCAATCTATATCATGGTAGTGTCCAGGGGTCATTCTCGATCCCCCTCGGGCTGGCAACATGCACCAGGGCATGAAAAACAACAGAGTGGGAATAATTTGGCTCAGAAAATAAATAAAACTAGTAGAAAGAAAAATTAAATAAAAAATTATCATGATGCATCCATACATTAGATTTTCACACCATTCTAGATAATAAGAAAAAATAATATATGAAGTAGTATAATATAAAATAAATCCCTTAGCCTATAATAAACTCCCTCATACACAAAAACTGTAGTTTCAATTTCAAAAAATTCACATGTATGGAATACATTGATAAATTAAAGAAAGAAAAATATGTATGATAAATTTTGGTGATCAATTTGGGAAATGTAAACAAAATAAAACAACCAACTAAACTTCATATGACTCCATGTGTCAAATAATAAACTCTCCATGATTGATCAAGAGTTGAATAAAAATGGGAAACTGAGAAAATTAGAAGGCATACCTTGCTAGTATACAATCACCAGACTATGAATAACAGCATCATCAAAGAAGAAATCAAAAATGAAACCAAAAATACACAAATAAAATCATAAGGACTACCTTGCTAGGTTGAAGAAAATCAGAGACCCTCTTTAAAAACCCAAATTGCAATCGAACACCTGATGTCAGATGAGATGTTCGAGAAACTAGAGGTTGTCGAGTGGTGTGATTCGATCCTCGATTCACCAAGGAAAATTTCCGGTTGTGGGTAGATTCTGTGGAAAGCTTATTATATCGTGACGGGTTCACAAATGGTTAGGTTTTTTTAATTAGATCGAGAGACTTTTATCAGCGCTTATAAAAAAAAGCACTGATAAAGAGTCCTTTTATCAGTGCTTATTACCTATGTGCTAATAAAAAATCTATTTATCTGCATAAAACTTATAGCACTGATAAAGCCTAATTTTTATCAGCACAAAAAAAGTGTTGGTAAAGATTCTTTTATTAGAGCTTATTACTTAAGCATTGTTAAAGAATTTATAGTTATAATTATAAATGAAAAAAATGAAAATTTATGTATACTTAATAAATATATAAAAATATAAATATTTTAAATATATTCCTTTTTAAATATATTTATTATAATTTTATAATTATTTATTTATAATTATTTAATTATAATTATAGAAATATTTTTAAAAAATAAAATTTATATCATTATATATATTTACATAATTATATATATATAATAAATATATATAAATTTAAATATAGAAAATATATTCATTATTTAAGTAAATTTATTATAAATTTAATAATTATTTAAATATATATAATTATTTATTTATAATTTTATAAATACTTTTGAAAAATATTAATTTATTTATAATTACAAATATATAATTGTATAAATATAATAGATATACATTTATAAGTATTTTTTTACAAATATATTTTTAACATTATTAATGAATGTCTAATTTTAAGTGCATGCATATTTGTTAAAAATGAGAGAAATTGAATACATTAAGAATAAGTACACTTTAACAATATTGAAAAATGGATAAGTTTTATGTGTATGCATTATATATAAAAATGAATTAATTACGTGTATGTGAAATCAATGTAACATAGATTTGATATATGTTAAATTGAAAAATCAAACAACATTCAATTTTATGTCGAGTACTATGAAATTAGTCAAAGTTTTTAATTCATATTAATTTTATATTATAAACCATTATTTAATAAATATATGACTATTTAATGTAAAGCACGTAAATATTATGTAATATAGAAATCATATTTATATACATTAATGCATATCTATATATTTAATATATATATTTTAATAACATTAATTATCATAATTACTAATTAATTAAATGATTGGTATTTAATAATGCATAATCAATTTATTCATTTTTATTAATAATTATTTAATTAATAAATTTTGTAATATTTTTTTTAATAAAGTGATTTTTTATTTATTATTTATTTCATTATTTCATTTTATTTATTCTAACCTTTATCAGTGCTAAAAAGGCAGTAATGAAATAAATATTTAACATTGGTAAAAATAAAACATTGATAAAGGGTACCCTTTGTCAACACTAAAAATAAATCAGTGATAAATTTTACCTTTTATCAGTGCTAAAAATAAAGCACTAATAAAGGATACCATTTATCATTGCTAAAAATAAAATGATAATAAATTTTCCATTTATCAACACTAAAAAAAGTGTTGATAAAAGGTTAAATTTATCAGCACTTTCCTTAGTGTTGATAAATATGCCATTTAGCAGCATTTTTTTGTAGCACTAATAAATACCAACACTGTTAAAGGCAAGTTTTTTAGAAGTGTTATTAAAGGTCTTGATAGAATATTCTTTCATGTACCACATACATGACATCCAATAATTAAGAATTTACTTCATTCAGAATTTAGTTATTTTTATTATTATTTTATCCATGAGATCATCTCTTTGACATTATATATGGATGAATTTCATTCTCAGTTTATTGATTAAATTTCATGTGTTTCAATTATTTACCTTTCCACATTTATTATACCTTATCTGGTTATTTTAATGTCATGTGTGTTCAGTTATTTACCTTTTGATATTAATTATGCTTATTAATTCATGATTACTTCCACTGTAATTAACCCTTAATGAGAATTTTCAATCACCCTTGTTTTTTTTTCATTTCCTCAGGATATAAAGATGAGTTCTTAGCATGAGTTTCAAGGATATTTAGATTTTACCTTTTTTATGATTTATTTTATTTCACAATGTATTATGGGTATCATGCATGTAATCTAGTTTTCCAAAACTACTAAACTGATCGGTCTTTTGATATTTGATTCCTTATAATCATGCCAATGTAATAAAATAAGAAATAGGCTCTAGTATTCTAGGGTAGATCATTATAATTAGTATCAAAGGGAGGTTTAGTAGCAACCTTGGAAACTATATTTAGGAAAAACATATATTAAAGAACATAAACCTATGACAGACTTAGAGTATAAGTATATAAGAACATCCCAATGAAACCATCTTTATTATTATGAGATTATATATGTATAAATTTCTCAATTTATGTTAAGTGTCTCACTAATTTTAGGATTATACAATACGTTTCATAGTTTTAGGATCTAATCCACTATATTCCGTTATTTAAAGACGGAAAATGGAAGGAATAAAGGTATCAATATCCATGTCTAATGTAGTGGTTTCCTTGCTGTGGAAGCTGATATAGATGGTATTAGAACTAAGAATGTTTTGGATATATTAGGGAAGCTTAATCAGGTTATGACACATAACCTTTCCAAGATGGAGAAACCTATTCCACAAAGAGATTATCCTATGTTGGATTACTGTATTTGACAGAATCACCCATCCTTTAGTGGGACTACTAATCCAGTTATACCCAACCAATGACTGAATGAATCGACCAAAGACCAAAAAATTTATTGATTTTGGATAAGCCTCCTTTTAAGGGTAAATTATGAAACCAAGACTTCAAGGAATTCAAGAAATTAAGAAAATTCAAAAATTAAGAGGGTTGCAACCCAGAACAAGACTACAAAAAAGTGCTTCTTCCAAGCATCAAAAACATTAAGGCCTGCCTCCACTAAAGCATGGATGCTCAGCAAGTTGTCCCGTGCAAATATGCACGGGCCCAGTACCGATGGAAACTCCATACCCTATCAATCTTCCAAATCCAAAAATCCATGCACGATGAAAAAGACCATCTCTATCCTCATCTGAAGCAACCCCTTGTAGAATGTTTGGGTTCCCCAACAGTCCATCCATTTCACCTCCAACAACAATAAACAAGCAAGTTACCGACAGATTCACAACCAACCACACCATCAGCACCACAAAAATACCACCAATTCCACATCCTATCAACCAAGATCCCAGATTCACCAAATCTAAACATGGAAAAAAATATGAAGAGGAAGTTCCTTAACTTAAATTATTTGATAAATATTTCCCTTGTAAGAAACAAACTGCAATGAAGAGGTAGTTCCTTAACTTAAAGAAAAAGGAAGAATAAGATGTCATGGAGTATGAATAAATCTTTATATGGTTACTAGGTATGTTACTAATTATATATGTAAAATAGATTTCAAGATTTATCATTTCTTTTAAGTAATTAATACAATTTTTTAAGGGCACTAGTATCATAAACATTTTCTTCATATGATGAAATATTTTTATATGCTACCAAGATAGATAAATAATTATCCAAGTCCTATGGGTTATTAGGTTAGTAATATAAGAAGATGATGGAATAGAAAAAAATGTATAAATGGAAGAAGGGAAAGAATGATTGTCCCACCTTTGATAATTATGGAAAGAATCACCCTGAGATTTGATTTAAGGGATTAGAAGTTTTTATATAAGTGTGGAGATAATGGTCCCCAGGAAAAATAATTCAAAGGGAATTAATGAAAGGCTATTATTTAGTGTTATAACTACAAGTATATGAGAAACTAGGTAAATAAATTCCACAAGCATCAAGAGAATATACCTTAGAAGAAGTTAAGGGTTAAAGGTTTAGATTATGCTATTGACATAGCTGAAGTGGAATGATTAATTTTATCATGTATTTGGATACTTGATTAATGTTTTAAGAGTATGTTATTGATGATATATTTGTCATATGTATTATGGAATGTATAAGTATTTTACTATCGTACATTTTCATTAAGAATTTATAAGCGTGTGTTAATAGATATTGATGACCAAGAGAAATGATTCAATGAAAATTTAAACTTCCTGTAAAACAAATGATTGAGGGAAATACAGACATTAATATATTATTGATGTTGAAATAATGATTTTTGGATAAATATATGATTGATATGGATAAATTAAATTGGTTATTACTAACTTCCTTGGAACTAATTAATGATTCATTGAAAATGTTCCTTATGTTATCATTGATTCGGTTTACAACATTTTTGGATTTAAGGAATATATCCAATAACCTATGTTTTATTTAAGGAATAAAGAAGCATGCATTTTTTCAATAAGGTTTTATGGTAATTCTTGTTATTACCATGTCTTAAGAGAATACATGATGAAGGTGTTCAAATTTTTGGTATGTGATGATTAAAGAGCCGCTTTATGTTTATTTAAGAGTAATAATTAGTTAATTTTGGAAATTTAGTGACCTTCTAAATTTTGGGATCATAATATTTTGGAAAATTTAACCATTTATGAAATGGTTTATGTTTATATTTGTATGAGGTTTTAGAGGTTAATGTATTACTTCACCAAATGATGAAACCTTTACTAAGAAAGGAAGTATAAATAGTTCAAGGCACAACCAAAGGATAATATTTTTTATTAAATATAAAAATATATATACTTATATTATTAGTGAGTAAAATAATTTCTAAAATCTAGGAAAAAGGTATTAAAACAAAAAAAATTTATTATCGTCATTTTTTATGATAACAATGAAATTTTTTTAAACCTATGTGGTTTAAGGACTTTTTTTCATTAACATTCTCTAAATCACTCATTTTATTATTATCAATGTTCTCTATCACTCTCTATCAGAACTTGATAGTTATATCACTTCCGTGTCCATGTTTTCACTAATGTTATCCTATTCTAAAGCATAGTTTTGTGGTGACCTTTTTATTTCCTTTTCCATCTTATTAAAAAGATGTTTTATTTACCCTATTTATGATTTTGGTTTTTCAAAAATAGTATTTTCAAACATTAAAACCTTAATTACTAAGATCAAGTTTGAATTTTGAAGATGCAATTTTTTTAAGGTGGGAGAATGTAACACCCAAAGACATTGAAATATTTTCCTTTCAGAATAAATTTAATTTTGTTGCTATATTGATTTATACACAAAATTATGTTAATATTACACTACACATAGCACTGATATTAGCTTGTGGTATACACAACACTATGATTTCTTGTATTACACACAATAATAGGTGTCTTTGATAGCTTGTGTTACATGCAAGACTGAGATTAAACAAACTATAATATACTATTAATATTATTATTTGATATAATAGTTATCGACTAAATGTTGTAATGAAATGTATGAAAATGATTATCTAAAATATTGTTTTCATATTTTTATATAATTCTTTGGTGAGTAATTAATTATAAATAAATCTTGAAACAAATTATAAAGGAAATGTTTTTATAAAAACTATTTTTATATGAAAAAAAACTTTTTTTATAAATTAAATTAATTTCAATTAGTGTGTGGGATTAATAAAGTTTATATATTATATATTCAATTAAATTTTTTACATTAAACCAATATATTTTATAGTTATAAGATAATAATAAATCCAATTTTATGCATAAAAAACTATATTTTTCAAAAGATAGTTTTGAAACCTTTTAATGGTGCACGTATTTTAAAAGTAAATTTTGGAAATTTTATAAATTTTATTAAAAAAATAAACTTCATTTATTAAATTTGAACATAAAAATTATTTTAGGGTTAATTTTTAGTATTTTTCTGATAAGTTTTATTTTTTATGGATAGTGAAAACATTTAATTTCATTGAAAACTGACTTTTCATCTAAATAATTTATAATGATAAGTTATATTTAGAATAGGTTTTAAAGATTAATTAGATAAATTTTATATCTATTATTATAATTTAGGTTATTAGGATCAATTTTATATATATTTTTTATATAAAAATATTTCAAAATTGTCAATATTTTCACTTTAAAACCCCATTTTCTCATCCTGTCTACAATATTAATTTTAAATTAATTTCTGCCAATTCTGTAATTTTAATTTGAAAAAATGAATTCAATATTTAAAATTAGACTAATTTATAATTTATAGTAATTTTAACTTAATTTTTTACCAAAATTTTTAGTGAAATCAATTAAAATTTCTTATAGTGATTAAGGTAAAATGAGTTTACTTATTGGTTAAGCTTTAATATTAAGGGTCCAAATGACCTATACACTTATCTAAAACCTATTTTTTGGTAATATTTTGACCATATACCCTATTTTAAATAATTTAGTTCATCATTGGATTCACTTATCATATACATGACTTCTTTTAAAAGTATTTTTTATTTAATTTCCATTCTTGCTTTGTTTTAGGGGTTTTCCATTCATTTTGGTGGAAATGATGGGTTTTCAAATTTTGGGCCAAACCGTGACCCCATTTCCATATTTAAAAATAAATTTTTTTTCTTTTATAACTCCTTAATTTTTAAACATTTTACACCCATTCCAATTCTCAGTTGGTATCCCCTAGTATATATTAAAACCACCATATCAATTTGGACCCCATAGGAATCCATAATAATGATGGATTTGGGTTTTCTATTAAGATGTTGGGTCAACCCGAAAGCACATTTCCTACTTTAAAATATTTTTTTAGTTATTTAATATATCATTAAATTTTTATGTTTTTTCGGTGATTTCAACTCTCACCCAATCCCACTTACTCAAGGCGCGCTCCCATGCTCTCCTCCCCCTCTTGGGTGCTCATCTCCCCCGCAGATTAGGGAAATCTTTCTTAATATTTGTCACATCTCCCATATTTCAGGAGTAAAATGTTTCTTTCATAACTCCTTCAATTTCCACTCTTAATCCCCCATTTTAGTCCCCAATTAACCTAATAAGCCTCATTAGAGCCTACCTGTCATTTTGGGTTGCTTGGAGATTCACCCTTTGGTGGATTTAAGATGATTTCTTAAATATTTTCCTAGGAAAGTGATTCTTTCTTTGTTTCTTCCATTTTCCTTAGGGTTTCCTCCCTCTTTCATGAACTTCTAAAATGTACAGAATTTAGGGTTCAAACCTAGGGTTTTATTTGTTGTCTTTTTGGTCAAATATTGTGGTTTAGGGTTGTTTTTCACCCCCTTGTGGTGCGGCGGTGGTGCGGTTGATATTTTTCACCAAGTTTTGAGGGTTTTGACACAAAAAGGTAGGTGATTCAGTGTGTAACCATTTTATGATGAGTTATCTTGTTGTAATTACTCATTTTTCATATTCCTCATATGTTTTATGTGGTGAAAGAACTATTTATGATTTATTTGGTAAAATGTTTAATTTTATAGTTTCATTTTAGCTTGAAATTGGATGTTTTTTATATGAAACTCTTGGGGACTTATTTGGATGTATTTTATAACATATGAAATTGGTTTACTAAATATTTTTTGGGCTAAAAATTATGATTTGGTAGGTTCTTGGTGTTCCATTAGGTTTTAAATTGGGTTTTTGAATGAATTTTACGTGTAAAACCATGTTATGCCTCTTGAAAGTGTTTTATGAAAATGTGTGTGTTTTCATGTGCATCTCTTTTGGTATTATTCAAGGTGGTTTTATAATACTTGAGAGTGGTTTATTAAATATTTCTAGGGCTAAAAATTTTGTTTTGGATTGTTATTGTTGTGATTTTTTCCTTGAAATATGTTTTTGAAATGGGTTCTATGTGAAAATCTTGGGTATACTCCTTAGAATTGTTTTGTGAAAGATTTGAATGGTTTAGTGATTTATATAAGAGTTGAAACCATATTGTAAAAATATTTTTGGATTTTTTTATATTTTTAAGTAGTCCGTTTTAAATGTAAAAGGTGATTCCATATGATGTTTATCCTCTAGGAAATGTTTTATAAAAATGTTTAATGAAATTACTGAAATGTGAAAGTGATGTTAACGTAATGTGGGCTGTTTTGTGTGAGTGTGATGTGAAAAATGGATTTTTTTAAGAAAAGGGAATTATTTAACTTTTTGATTGGGATTTTATGTGATATTTAACATCTTGGGAAATATTTTATAAAATTGTTAAGGGATGTGTTTAATTGTGAAAGATATGAAAAATGTGTTGTGGGCTATTTTGGTGTGAGTTGGATTTCAAAATCAATTTGAATGAAAAGGGGTATGATGTGATTGTGTGATTTACATGTGGGATTATTGGTTGATGTGTGATGTAGAAGTGTTATGTTCATGTGAAAATTATATTTCATGGATTGTTGAACTTGTTTGACCACAAGAGGGAAACTTGTGTATCTAGGTGGGTGGATGTGTACTAGTATGCTAGTGATCCTATGGGATTTGGCCTCAGTTTCACATAGCAAGATTGATACTTACAACACTAACTAAACTATGATGATGTTGATTATTGGTGACTATTACATTATGGGTATGTTCCCTACTAGTGGGTCATCCACAAGAATAGATATTGTGATGGTTACTCTCACCGAGATACGAGGTACTTGGGACCCATAGCAAGCTAGTGCCTAGGGGCTATTTATCATTCCTTGTGCTCATTATATGATTTGATCTTACCATCGACATATGGTATGTTTATATGGAAATTTCAGTAGCATTTACATTATTTTTTAAAAAAAATTTATTCTTTAAAATAGCCCACTTGAAAACTATTTTCATTTAAAGGTGGATCTTTTAGAAATTGTATCTAGCATTTCATGTTTTGAAAAGAATGCATGATTTTCATCTCTAAATTTTTATCAGATAGAATATCTTTGTGGTGGTATCCTACTAGGATTTTTCTCACACTCTACTTACACCTTTGGGTGTAAGTAGACTTGGTTATTTTTGTCACAGGTTTGGGTACAATTTTTAGTGACAGTGGTTCGGGTTTCTAGCGGTTCATCATGGAATTGTCTTGTGGAGATGGCTTGAGAGTGGTGCCTATGGACATGTTGAGGTTTTTGGGATACCTTTTATTGGTTTTGTGCCTTTTTAATGGTCTTAAAACTTTGTTTTAAATTTTGTAATTTGGTTCTGAATTTTAGTAAAAGATGTGTTAGTTTGAAAAATCCAGATTTCGTTTCTTGGTTTTGATTATTTTTTATGTTTATGAATTTGGGTAAATCATTCCCAAGTTTTTTTTATAATACTTGGGAACTTGTTCCAGACCGTGGGGATCAGGAACACCCTTTGGTCCTTTCCACAGGATAGTTCGGGTGCCATTTTTTATGGCGACCAGATTTGGTTTTTGACAAAATGGTATCAAAGGTGGGTTCTGGTTAACTCTTTGGGTCATGTTATTTGGAGAATATTTGGGATAGACCAGAGATAGGATTTTAGAGACTTGACATTCCGATTATGGGTAGTTTTCCTAATCACAACACCTCATTAAGGGATTTGATTCACTAGGGGAAGTTGGGATTTATCTAAGTCCTTTTGTTTTCTTAGTTTGATGATGATTAGGGGAGATGAAAAGAGAGTTTGGTTAATGGTATCAGTGGGATTTTAGGGCTGGGGATATTCCTTAAAACACTATAGGTGATGGGGAAGTAATTGTAATATGGACGCCAACTATATTTCCAAGTCACCCACCGAAACTAGTTTCCCCTCGCACTGTTTTGTGCCCTTTAGTTTTGAAATCTTGGAAGTTTTGTTTTAAAGGAAAAATGACTTGGTTTTAAGAAGTGTAGAGTTTTTGTGAAATGGTTTTCTAATAAATATGGAATCTTTTAATTCTTGAAATGGTAGGAACTAAAATTCTTATAATTTTTTTTTAAATGTAAAATTGTGTGTTTACACCCTTTTCGAAAGTAGCAAATTATGTTAAATTTGGTTTTGAAAATGTGTTCCCAAAAGAGTTTTATAAACCATTTGAAAGGTGTTTTAATGGGATGAGATGTTTTTTAATTGATGTGAATAAATTGTAAGTGAGATCATATTTTAATGGTTGTGCCTTTCTGAAAAGTTTTGTAAGCTGTAAATTGGGATTTGGATTTTGTGGTTAGTAGTCTTGAGAAAAAAATATTGGTTGACTGTTTTGGTTTTGAAAAGTGGAAAGGATTTTTGTTTTAACCTTTGGTTTCTCCATGAGAAACCACATGCATGGGGTTATATGGGATGATATATGGTTAATGGCACAACTAGATAATTTCCAGGATAGATATGAGGAGGGTTCCCAGAGTGGCATGGAAACATGCATGTGTGAGGCCCATGGGGTACCATTGGTGGATATGCTAACTGTTGAACCGTTTATTTTCAAAGATATTATTTTTAAAGGAAATTTTGATGTCTTGATGACTTATTTAGGATGGTTTGTATTATTATTTTTTTTAAATATTGATGTTGTGGGATGTTTTGAGTCCAAGAACCCCTCTTGTTTGAACTGTGTTTTGGGTTTGTGTTTGGTCAGTAAGCTGGGTTGAAGGGCCGGTTAGTGGTATCTTCTGAGAAATGTTTCGGGATACCTTTAGGGTGGTTCCCTTCATGTGTTTGGATATATGTTTTTGTACATCTTGACCAATCTACTATCTTGGTTGGGTTATTGGGTTTTCTCATTAGATAAGGTACACCCCCATTAAGGGTTGGTGCACAACTGAAGTACATCCCAGATTGTTTTTCTATTGAAAAATCCTTCAGTTGATCAATATAAGGAATCTTTTTCTTGAGATTTGGAGATTGAGTATACACCATTTCCTTTTTTTGTTTTTTATATCCTCTTGTAGTGAGATAGTGCTTGTTGAAGGTTTAAAACGACCTTAGTTTCTTAATTTGCCTGATTCGTTGAAGGTGGAAGTGGTCTGGGGTTGTTAGTGTGGATGAGTATCTCTAAGAGGGCCTCTAGATACTCTATAGTCTCTTCTAAGTAGGAGTTCACATTAAACCACTAGTGTGGGAAATCTTTCCATGAGAGGCTATTATGGCCACTTTCTAGAACTGTGTTTTTTTGGGGGACTTGGCATAAGGTCTATTTCCAAGAATTGTTTCTATTAGTCGCAATGGTCATGTTCAGTGACACCTTGTGATGTCGTGTGATAATTTGACTATAAAAGTGAAAGTTGTGAAATCATATGAGAGTATTTTTTATGTTGGGAGTATTTCTCTCTTGTAAAAACTTCAAAATCATTTATTTTATAGGAAGGTTTTTATATGTGTCATTTCCTACTATTGTTTCTCACCCTAAGAAACAAGGTGTGATGTGTGTACATCTTCTAAGCCCATGTTTCAGTGAAATGTCAGGTTAAGGAAAAGTGAGTTTGGAATGAGTTATGTTTTGGTTAACCCATCTAGGATCACAGTATATTTTTCATGGATCTAAAATAATAATTTCCATACAGGGGTTTCCAAATCCTAACTATGAGGCCGAAGATGCTTTAATCTTTTGTGCTCCAGCCATAGGCCCTGGAGTGAAGCTGGCATGTAGTCAGGTGAAGTCTTAGGGTCTTTTAAACCCTTGTAAAAAGTCATATCCTTAGTATTAAAGATGTTAATAGTTTAAACCTCTATTTTCATTGTATTTCCTCTATTTTTTCCATTTTTTGGAAAGAGTTATAGGGCCTTGTGGCTATATTATCGCCCAATGTCGTTCTTTTTCCCTTTGGTTTTCATTTAATTTTTAGAGTATGGTTGAGAATTTGGCTAGATAGGTTGAGCGTGTAATTTTTGAATGGTTATTAGTAACCATGGCCCAGAAAACCATGCACATATAAGGATCCACATGGTTAGCACACGATTTCTCAAACTATGCAGATTAACCAAGTGGTCATTCCAACTCTTTAAATTTGGGTTCTTCTTGTGTTGGCTCATACTGGTCAGTTAAGATGGTTGGTTGTTATGGTGGAGAGACCCACTACGATTCTCATATATTTTAATTTGGAAATTTTAATTGGAGGTCTACCCCTTGTACCAGGGAGTCCGTTAGAGCCTCCCCCTACTAGTGTCTTGATCCTGTCTCGTGAAAATTTGAGTATTCTCTTATGGTGGGCAGTCCATTTCTGTATCCCCATACTAGTAACTCAGATTGGTCCATAGGATTGGATTTGTGTAAGGTAGTCTTGTTTGGAGCTATCTAACTACCTACATATTCCTTGGGTGAATTTTGGGAGTGGAGAACTCCCAACGGTCTGGTTAAACCAAGGTAAGTGCAACCTTGTTCGTTGTTGTTGTTCTTTTGGGTAAATTGTTGAATCTTGTTCAGATAGTGTTTGAGGAGTTTTCTTTTGGGATAAAATCTGAATATACTTGATCATTTTAGGAAGTGGTGTACGTTTTGTTTGGTGATAGTATTACTTACTTTATTGATCAATTTTAGGTGTTTTGGCCTTTTGGGGGTGGGCGAAACTTGGAAAAGGAGTCCATTTTGGCCTTTCGGTTGGGTTTGGTTTTTGACTTTGGACTTTTTGTGGCTTTTAAAGGGCAGAAAGGTTTATAGTGGGGAGAATTTTCATATACATGAATTATTTTAAAATTAATTTTCATTTAATTTCCATTTTTTCTTTGTTTTAAGGGTTTTTAATTCATTTTGGTGGAAATGGTGGGTTTTCAAAATTTAGGCCAAACCATGATCCCGATTCCAGATTTAAAAATAAATTTTGTTTCTTTTATAACTCCTTCGTTTTTCAACATTTTACATCCATTCCACTTTTCAATTAGCATCACATGGTATATTAAAACCATTATATCAATTTGGACCCAATATAAATCCATAATAATAATGTATTTGGGTTTTTTATTAAGGTGTTGGGCCAACCCGAAAGCTCATTTCCTACTTTAAATTATTTTTTAAATTATTTAATATCTAATTAAATTTTTAATTTTTTTGATGATTCCAACTCTCACCCCATCCCACTTACCCAATTCGTGCTCCCATTATCTCCTACCCCTCTTGGGATCTCATCATCTTTTCGTATTTGGGTGATCTTTATTAATCTTTTTCAAATCACCCAGATTTGAAGAGGTAAAATGTTTCTTTCATAACTCCTTCAATTTTTACTCTTTCTCCCCCATTTAAATCCCCACTTAACCTAATAATCCTAATTAGATCCTAAATATTAGTTTGGGTTGCTTGGAGATTCAAAATTTGTTGTATTTGGGGTGATTTATTAAAGTTTGTTCAAGGTAAGTGATTTCTTCTTAGTTTCTTCCATTTACCTTAGGGTTTCCTTCCTATTTCATGAAGTTCTAAAATTTCCAGAATTTAGGGTTCAAAACTAGGGTTTTATTTGTTGTCTTTGTGGTCAAATATTGTGGTTTAGTGTTGGTTTTTACCCCCCTTGTGATGCGGCGGTGGTGAGGTTGATGTTTCGCACCAAGATTTGAGGGTTTCAACACAAAAAGGTAAGTGATTCCATGTGTAAACATTTTATAATGAGTTAGCTTGATATATTTACTAATTTTTCATATTCCTCATATGTTTTTTATGGGGAAAAAAAATTATGATTTATTTAGTTAAGGGTTTAATTTTATAGTTTCATTTTATCTTGAAATTTGGTGTTTTTCATGTGTAACACTTGGGGTATTATTTAGGTGTATTTTATAACATATGAAATTGGTTTAATAAATATTTATTGGGCAGAAAATTATGATTTGGTAGGTTCTTGGTGTGCCATTTAGTTTTAAATAGGGTTTTTGAATGGTTTTTATGTGTAAAACCATGTTATGCCTCTTGAAAGTGTTTTATGAAAATGTTTGTGTTTTCATGTTCATCTCTTGTGGTATTATTCGAGGTGGTTTTATAATACTTGAGAGTGTTTTATTAAATCTTTATAGGGATGGAAATTCTGTTTTGGATTGTTATTGGTGTAATTTTGTCCTTAAAAGATGGTTTTGAATGGGTTTTATGTGCAAAGCTTGGGTATACTTCTTATAATTGTTTTATGAATGATTTGAATGGATTAGTGATTTATGTAAAGGTGAAACCATATTGGAAAATTGTTTTGTATTGTGTATATTTTCAAGTGGTAAATTTTAAATATGAAAGGGTATGTAATGTGGTGTGTATCCTCTTGGAAATTTTTTATAAAAATGTTTAATGAAATTATTGAAATGTGAAAGTGATGTGAACGTGATGTAGGCTGTTTTATGTGAGTGTGATGTGAAAAATGAATTTTTTTTTTATGAAAAGGGTGTTATGTAACATGTGGTTGGGATTTTATGTGATGTTTAACATCTTGGGAAATATTTTATAAAATTTCTAAAGGATGTGTTGAATTGTGAATGATATGAAAAATGTGTTGTGGGGTATTTTGGTGTGAGTTGGATTTCAAAAACAATTTGAATAAAAAGGGGGATGATGTGCTTGTGTGATGTAAATGTGGTATGTTTGGTTGATGTTTGATGTGGAAGTGGTATTTTCATGTGAAAATTATATTTCATGGATTGTTGAATATGTTTGAGCACAAGATGGAAACCTGGGTATCTAGGTGGGTGGACGTGTACTAGTATGTCAGTGATCCTGTGGGGTTTGGCCTTAGTTTCACATAACAAGATTGATGATAAAAACACTAACTAAACTATAATGAGGATGATGATTGGGAACCACTAGGTTATGTTTATGTTCCCTACTAGTGGATTGTGCATGAGAATGGATATAGTGATGGTTACTCTCACTGAGATACGAGGTACCTGAGACCCACAGTGAGCTAGTGCCTAGTGGTTATTTCTCGTTCCTTGTGCTCATTAGATGCTTTACTTTTAACATCGGCATATGGTTTTTTTAATGGAAATTTCAATAGCATTGAAATTATTTTTTTAAAATTATTTATTCTTTAAAACATTCCACTTGAAAACTTTTTTTATTTAAAGGTGCATCTTTTAGAAATTTTAGCTGGCATTTCATGTTTTAGAAAACATGTATGATTTTCATATCTAAATGTTTATCACATGGAATCTCTTAGTGGTGGTATACTACTGGGATTTGGATCACACCCTACTTACACCTTTTGGTGTATTTAGACTTGGTTATTTTTTTCATAGGTTTGGGTACATTTTTTAGTGCTAGTGATTCGGGTTTATAGCGGTTAATCATGGTGTTGTCTTGTAGAGATGTCTTGAGAGTGGTGCCACTTTCTATGTAGAGATTCTTAGGCTACCTGTTATTGTTTTGTTACCTTTGTAATGGTCTTAAAACATTGTTTTAAATTGTTTAATTAAGTTCTGAATTTTATTAAAATATGTTTTAGTTTGAAAAATTCAGATTTGGTTTCTTGGTTTCGATTATTGTTTTATGTTTATAAATTCAGGTAAATCATCCCAAGTTTCTTTTTATGATTCCCAGGAACTTGTGTTAGCCTGTGGGGTTCAAGAATGCCCTTCGAGCCTTGCCACAGGCCAGGTCGGGTGCTGGTTTTTATGGCAACCAGATTCGATTTGTGACATCACTTTATGTAAGGGATATCTCCCAATTGTGTTTACCTTTTAGTATTTACAAGAATGCCACTCCTCCTCCATTATAAAAGGGAACTCACCCCCTCACTTATTTACACTTGTCAATCCATTTGTCTCATAAAAAACATAACAAAATAGCCTCACAAATTACCTCCCCTCATCATATTAGCCTCAATTTTGTAATAAATCCAACCAAGGAAGAATTTTTGTATAAACCAAAAGGATTTACCCAAAGAAGATGTAATATTCTTCAACAATAACTTTTTTTATTTCGTTATCTACTCATTAAATTATTCTTATATTATGCTTATATAATAACCAAAGTATCTTCAATATAATGAGATTTTTTATGATAATATCTTGACATAAAACTTCACACAATTCCATAAAATTGAATATGCAATCATCATTTGTGTTCGCGGTGTAATACCTCCTCACGAATTGATGTCATCCGTTCTTCCATTACCACTTTTCATGGTTAGGAATAATGATGTATTTATATTTTATATATGATATTTATGATATTTATGATGCATTTATTCTTCTATAATTATTATATAACACATACCTTCATTTATTATTATTTTTTAATACAATAACATCATTTTTGGACATGTGGACTATTGCCTCCTCAAAGCGATGTGATTCGTTCACACATTACATGGAATGTATTAATAATGGTTTTAAAAATATTTGAGATAAATATGAAATAAATATAATACTATAATTATAATATATATATATATCATTTACTTTTCATTCTTTTAATATGAAAATAAAATGGAAACAACGTTCATGGGCACGTACGACCTATTATCTCCATGAAGGTTTCATTACATTTCCTATCTCAAAATTGTATTGATTACTATAAATACATATATACTGAATATATATGATATTTACATCATTATTTTCATTATTTATATTATTAAATCATGATCTAAGTAATAAGAACAAAAAATTAACAAGTCAAAACATACTTGAGAAACAATATAATTACCACCGGAAACAGTGTAAATAATGAACGATTATTAGAAAACTGGTGAAAAGATGTTATAAAAAGATAATATATGATATTATTAATATTAATATGATTTTGTTAAAATATAATAACATAATTAAAACTTTTATACATGAGGATAAAGGGTGTTCAACCAAAAGGAAGTGTAAGGTAATGGATTTCGTCTCAATTTACACTCCAATGAGACTTATTTGTTATTATGAACCAATTCAATTTTATGTGGTGTATATAATGATCTTTTACATGTAATATCATGAATATTTTATTCTAAATGGTATTTTAAGTTTTAATTTAAATTATTTCATCCAAGGATATTTTATTTGAATATTACCAAGTGATGAAAGTTATTGTGAAATCTCACTTTCTTTTGTGATTGTTAACTTTATCTTAACAAAATAACTTTATTGTAATAGTTTTTAATTAGAATATTAATCTATATTAAATATAAATATTCTTGTTTGATTCATATTATTCTTTCTTAAACCATATATTATTTTTACATATGGTGTTTACATCAAAAGTTTTTTAATTAAATGGGGAAATATTGATAAATTTGTATCCTTTACTCAAAAATGATATTTGATTAGGAATATTGTTAATTAATTAAATCTATTAATCAATATATAAGGAATGATTTGGACTAGAAATAATGGGTGGGTATCATACATTATATATCCCCTTGATGCATCGGAAAGTTATCATTAGAAAAATCAATTGCACAAATTAAATTTGTTTCTACTTGTAGATTTAAACTGTCTTGTAAAAGGTCTTGACGGTATAGGTTTTCATATGTCTTATACATGACATCCAATAATTAATCATTTCATTCATTTATAATTTAGTTTTTTTATTATTATTTATCCATTATATCTTAACTTTTACATTATCTATGGATTCATTTCATTCTCAGTTTATTCATTAAATGGTATTTGTTTTGGTTATTTACATTCCCATAATGACTATTCCTTATCCATATATTTGGATGGAATGTGTGTTAATTTATTCAACTTAACATATTTAATATTCTTATTAATTCATGATCACTTCATATATACCTAACCCTTACTAATAATTTGATCTCACCCTTATTTTTTTCGTTTCCTCAGTATGTAATGATTAATTCTTGGAATGGGTTTCAAGGATGTTGATATTTTACTTTTTTCATTCTTTATTTTCCTTCCCAATGTATTATGGGCATCATGTATGTAATATGGTTTTCCTAAATTACTAAACTGATCAGTCCTTTGAGATTTGATTTCTTGTAATCATGTCAATGCAATAAAGTAAGGCACTGACTTTGTGATTTTGGGGTCAGGGCATTACACATATGATGATATTTTGGTATGGGAACCTTTAAGGTATAGTTTACTTACTAGTAATATCTACCATCTTTTCATAAATTGTATACTGTTTAATGGTATGAAATGGATGATTTTTTTAAATAAATACTAGGGTAGAAAATTCAACTCTCAAATAATTTATAGGATTTCATACAATTTCTTCCACATTTGATCCATGCTTATAGTATTTTAGCATGATCCATAGCTCAGATTGTGTGCTCATCCATGCTTAAAATGAATAAATTAAACATATTTTTCAAAAAAAAATCACCTTTTATAGTGCCTTTTGGACTATACTATTTGATCTATTTGAGATTATTAAGCTGTATTCTATTAGAATTAAAGATCTCAATATTCGTTATACTGAATCTACCTCCTCCAGTATGATAAAATTTATTTCCATGTCCTCATGAACTAAAATAGTGAACCTTATTTATAAATTATGTAATAAATCCATATATGATGGAGGGATGCCATCTATCTTCATTGCCACATCTCATTTCATTTACAATGTTAGAGAATTCAATGTAATTCAAAATGGTTATGTCAGCAACACTCTATATTATTTTTTGAATCTGAATAAATTTGTAAATGTAGTTAAATATAGGGAATGAAAAGGTTTCATGGGTATTTTTTGGAAAACTCCTCCAATTATATGGTTGATAATCAATTAAAATAGTTCATTGAAAAGAAACCCTATAGATATTGCATGTATGAGTGTGTTCAGAACCCACTCAGTAGATGTCATTGGTAGCTTATTTTCCCCTTATGGATCAAATTTTTCTTTATAGGCTGAGATGAAAGGAGGTATTCAAGTTATGAATATTGTAAAGTAAAATAGATGAAGCAATTTATGGATACAAAGTAACCACACTATTATAATTCAAGCACTTTAGATATGTTATTTTCATTTATCTTGGAAGTTCACCTCCCAATGGATTCCTTTATTGAAATCTTTATATTCTACTAACTCATTGGTGACTTATGTTTACCATGAAAATAATATTTTAGATAATAATGTAGATAACAATAGATTATTTCATATTTCTTTTACTTGTTTGATGTGTTTTCTGGATATTTAGTTGATATATCTAGTAGATATTATTTTAATACTCTTTTTAATATACTCTTGTAATTTTAATTTTATTTCACTTTAGGTCTAGGAGAATTGGATCCTTGACTCATGAAGTTTTCCTCAATTATTATTATTATTATTATTATTATTATTATTATTATTATTATTATTATTATTATTATTATTATTATTATTATTATTATTATTATTACTATTATAATTTTATTTAATAAATTTTTGTGGATCATGAGTTAAATTTCTAACTCATGCTTCAAGCCATCTTTGATTATTATTATTATTAGTATTTAGTGGTTTATCCCAATCGGGGCCTATGTATGTGTGTGTATATTCTTTTATTATACCCCCAAATAATTGAAGTAATTATTATTATTTTTCAACTTTGATGCTTTCATCATGATACATGACTAATAGTTAGGATAACACTCTTAGGATATGTGTGTGTCATCATTAGAGGAGTGAATTATCAATTTAGATAGATTAAGACCATTTATTTTAAATGATTAATTGAGAATGTATTATAACATGATAAAACCCAAAATGGAACTAATAATCATCCATGAACCAAATTAAACTAAATTGATTGATTTATATTACTTATAGTCAATTTTCTTCAATTAAGAAAATAAAATATTAGTAAAAATTGAAGTTATATTAAGTCATTGAGTGAATAAATTAAGTCAAGAAAATTAATTTTACTATATATACAAAAAAATGTAAAATAATGATTGTGGTCAAACAATAAATATATAAAAATATCAATAAAAAATAAAAATTAATCAATTTTGATAGAAAACAATGAATCATAAAAAATTAATTTATAATAACAAAAAAAATTAAATAAGAACAAAAATATGAATAAATAAATGTCAAAAATATTAAAAAACACTAATTAACCATGTATTTTTTGTATAATCAGAAAATAAAAATACATATTTTAAATAAGTTGAGTTAACATAAAAATGGATTTATATTTGTTGATATTACTTGATAATTAATTTTCACCTAAAATTTGCACCGATACAACATATTTAATTACACTAAAATTTTGATAATGATTTTAATTTGTTGATAAACTAATCAAAGGGTAATGAAAACCATGAGTAATTTTGAAATCAAAAATGCCTGATCAATCATTGGTGAAGTGAAGTTTTGAAGAAATATGGGGTTTAATCTTTCTAATAATAATAGTGAAAAAATACAATAATGTAAAATATGGTATATATGAGTTAGAGAGAAATTATAGAGGGATAAAAGTCTTTTCCCTCCATTATTATATTGAAATATATATTTGATAGATAAATTTCATAATAAAGTGTTCATATTAATCCTTATATTTTATTTCATATTGAATAATTTGAATATTTTTGGTTGGAGAAAATAATGTCTTGTCTATATAAAGGGTTTTTTAGTAATTGGGAGTGAAATAATACTGATATTATGATATCCATATAATAAATAATTCATAACCCTCCCACTTGGATGTTATAATTTCATAGAATCTGATGTAATATTCATTTAAAAAACATATGGGAAAAATTGAAACCAAAGTAACTAAATTACATTCCATGATACCTCATTAAATACCTTATGAAGAAAACACATTAGGAAAAACCATAGGAAGGAAAAAATAGTACATCATTGTCAAACGCCCCTTATGAAATCATGATAGAATTAATATTCATTGTATCCCAATTTTATAAATCAACTTCTCAAAAGTTGTAGTGGGTAATTTATTTGTAAAAAAATCTGAAAAAATATCATAATACTTAATTTTTTAGATATCAAACCATTATTTTTATGTTCATTAGTGAAAAATAATTTTAGTTAAATATGTTCTATTATATCAAATTTGATATAACCACCCTTAAATTATGTTTTACAAGAAACATTTTCTTTATATAATATGGTGTTAACATCATTAAACATGTATGGTACATAATTGTTTTTGATATGATGTATAACCAATCTCATCTAAACAATTTTTTGAATTGGTTCATGAATTAAAATCAACTCAACATGATTAGAGAAAGTTATATAAATAGTTTTTTTTGTAGAACACCATGAAATGGAGGTTCTACCACATGTGAACAAATATTTATCATGAGATATAGATTTATGGGGATTATAAAAATCTCCAAGATTATAATAACCAACCTTTTTTTTCTTATCTTTTAGAATAAAATAATCATTGATCAATAAATATTTAAAGTTATCCGAATATTTGTTTGATACTATTCCAATTTCATCGAGTAGTATATGAATTGTAGTTGATCAATAAATTCATTTCAAATGATATATCTATCCTTTTATTATTTAATAGGTATGTTAGTGATCCTATAGCACTCAGATATGATACTTTAGAGATAATAAGTTCTTCATTATCCTCTCATGGTCTAAAAGGATCTTTATTTAAAAGAAGATATTAAAAAATATTTTTTGTACTTAATGGATTTGATTTTTCCATATAAAATATTTAAATCTATTTTTTAGTATATCGATATGGATAAAAAAAATAATCTTTTAGATATTTTATTTTTAATCGAATGTAGAATTTTTCTTTTGAAATTCTCTCATTTTAAATTTACTCTTTAAATATTCTTTTTCCTTGAAATGTTCATCATGAGTCCCAATAATATTAAAATCACCAACATATACTAAAATAATAAAAAATCATAATCACTTAAATTAATGATGATGCATGGAAAAGTGGGTCATTTTTATACCCCTCTTTTATCAAATATTCACTCATATGGTTATATCACATATTGCCTAACTACTTTAATCTATATAATGATTTATTTGACTAAAAAAAAGAAATATCCTTATATCCAAAATATTTTTCCAATATTTTAAATACCCGTGGTATTTTATTATAAAAAATATTATCAATAATACCATATAATTATATATATTAATAAAATATACTACTAGAAAACCGGCCTTTAATAGCGCTAGAAATGAACTTTATCAGTGCTAGAAAATTGCTTACTACATGATGGAGGTTAAAATCCATTGTATTTTATTAGTGCTGAAAAAGTACTAATAAAGGGGTATTTTATTGGCGCTAAAGAAAATACTGATGATAAATGGGACCTTTATCAGCGCTTTTAAAAGTGCTAATAAAGGAACCATTTATCAGCGCTTTAATTTTTCACTACTAAATGAACCATTTATCAGTGCTTTTTGAGTGTGGATAAAATGGACCTTTGTCGGTGCTTCCATGAGAATTGATAAAGTATACCTTTATCAGTGCTTTTAAAATTTTTGATAAATGTGGCCTCTATGAGTGCTTCTAAAAGAGCTAATAAAGGGTCACACTATAGGGTGTTGCAGCAGCACACTACAGCACCACTACAGAGTGTTGCTACAGCACACCACATCACCATAAACACACCAAATATCAACAAAAACAATTCCTAATATAGGATTTAAGTGAGATGAAATTTAAAACAAAAACACAAGAACAAACCACTATATTATATATACATTTCAATCATTGTTTTATACAATTACATAAATAAAAATTATTACATACATTCAAAAACATCAATGTTCATTTATCTTGTAATCCTGACCCAACTCATGCTATTACTAAAAAAACCACCCTTTTTCGAGAAAAATAATAAATTTTATAAGAAGAAAATTCTTATTTTGGTATTAATATAAAGAAATAAATTAATATAAAGTGTAAATTTTTCTAAAATTGATGTCAATTTTAAATAAAAAAGATTCACTTTAAGACATATTGGTCACACCATGCATCGGATTGAGGTATGATTAATTCCAACACGTCTTAAATGACTTGTGTATTGTTTTTATAAAGTATCAAAACAATCTGAATGTGTTTTCTTAGTATTGAGTACGTCAGTTTTTTTAATAAAATGCCATTTTAAACTGGAAATAAGAACTTTTGATTCATTTTGATTTCATCGTGTATCAATTTGATGTGAAATGTATTTCTACATGTCACAAATGAATTATGAATTGTTATCTTAAATTATCAAGAAAATCCAAGTGTGTTTGATCATTTTTCGGTGAGTGACACTTTTTTAACTAAAATGTCGATTTTAAACAGATAAAAAACACATTGAGTCGTATCAGGCACATATTGTATCAGATTGAGGTGAGGCTGATTCCTACACAACAAAAATGACTTGTGGATATTTTTCATAAATTATAAAAACAATAATAATGTGTTTTCTTAGTTTTTGAGTACGATAGTTGTCCATTTTACTCAAATTGATGATAATTTTAAATAAAAGACACATTTTGAGTCATATTGTTCTGATCGTGTGTCAGATTTAGGTGTGGATGATTACTACACATCCCAAATGACTTATAGATAGTTGTACTAAATTAAAAAAATAATCTGAATATGTTTTCTTAGTTTTTTTAGGTCACTTGTCTTTTTTACTAAAATGTCATTTTAAAATAAAAACATTCACTTTGACTTATACTGATCACATTGGGTATAATACTAAGGTGAGGCTAATTCCTAAACATCACAAATGACTTATGGGTAATGTTTTTAAAGTATATAAATAATTTGAATTGGTTTTCTCAGTTTTGAGTAGTTCAGATTGAATTTTTACTAAAATTGATGTCAATTTTAAATAAAACACACAATTAGAGTCATATAAGTCACATTGTGCCTTGGATTGAGGTGCATCTAATTCAAGAATGTCTCAAATAAATTATGGATTTTTATCCTAAATTATCAAAACAATATTAATTTTTTATTTCAGTTTTTAGTATGTCAGTTTGTTTTTTTATAAAATTGATGTCAATTTTAAATAAAGATGCTTTTAGAGTCTTATCGGTCACATCGTGCATCATATTGAGGTGAGGATGTTTCATACACATTCCAAATCACTTATGTAATTTTTTCTTATAGTATCATAACAATATGAATGTTATTTCTCATTTATGAGTATGTAACTTTTCTTTTTTACTAAAATTTCATTTTAAACTTGAAACATGCACTTTGACTCATATAGATTACATCATATATTGGTTTGATGTGATACTAATTCCAACACATCACAAATTATTTATTAATTAATTCCCTAAATTATCAAGAAAATATTATCATGTTTTCTTGGTTTTCAATGAGTAAAACTTTTTAAAGTCAAATGTCAATTTTAAACTAATAATAGACACATTGAGTTAGTTTTCTTTTTTACTAAAATTAATGTCAATTTAAAATAGAAAGAAGTACTTGGAGTTATAACAGTCACTTCATGTGTCTTATTGGGGTGTGGATTTTTCCTACACATCCCAAATTCTCAAAAAAATCCTAACTATAAATTTTTCCACAATTTACATTGAATTTATTTATCGAACTACCAACACTGTAAGAGCATCTTCAAACAAACCACATCAACTCAAAAAAAAAGAATCCACCTGTATAAGAAAACAATTATTATGAGTAATACTAAAAATAAATAAATTAAAAAAAAATATGAAATAATACATTAATTCTATGTAAAATGATTTTACAATAAAAATATCAAGATTACCTATGTGATTGAGCAATGTAGGGAACTTGAAGGAAAGTGATAAATGTCAACAGTGTAGGGGTAAAATATTTTAAGGGAGAAGAAGCATGAAAGTTGGAAAGATCACCCCAAATAGAAAAAAATAATACACCTATATAAGAAAAAAATTATTATGTTAATAATACTAAAAATAAATAAACTATAAATAAGTATGAAATAATACATTAATTATATGGATAATTATTTTACTGTGAAAACATCAAGATTGCCTTTATGATTGATCATAGGTGGCATCGTTTTTGTTCCTATAAAGTCAATGGAGGTAATTTTAAAGAAAGTGACAAATGAAACAATATAGGGGAGAAAATATTTTAAGGGAGAATAAGCATGAATGTTGGACAGAGCACCCCAACTCAAACAAAAGAATACACATTTATAAGAAAACAATTATTATGTGAGTAATACAAAGAAGAAATAAATTAAACAAAAATGTAAAACAATACATTAATTATATGGACAATAATTTTACTATGAAAACATCAATATTACCTCTGTGATTGATCATATGTGGCATAGTTTCTCTTTCTATAAAGGCAGTGGATGTAATTTGAAAGAAAGTGATAAATACACCACTATAGGGGTGAAAAGGTTTTAAGGGAGAATAAGCATGAAAGTTAGATAGATCACCCCAACTCAAAAAAAGTCCAAATCTATAAGAAAGTAATTATTATGTGAGTAATACTAAAAAAATTAAACATAAATATGAAGAAATACATTAATTCCATGGAAAATGATTTTATTGTGAAAACATAAATATTACCTATATGATTGAGCAGAGGCAGTGTCATTTCTCTTCCTATAAATGCATGACACATAGATTGAAATATTCTAAAATAAATGAACTATGAAAGGAATAATGAAAATTAAATAAAAGTTTCATTATATAATTTTTTAGTAAAATAGAGAAATGATATCATAATAATACCTTTACATATTTCCAAAGGGTTTCTTTGGTCCAAATATAAGATAATAACAAAACTAAGGATTATTTTTTCACTTCATTACAGTTTAGAAGACTATATGGATGTTAGGAGATTGTGATATAATTAATGATATTGATATCTATTTGGATTTATTGATCAATGGAGCCAAAACATGGATTGTTTGTGCATCAATCACAAATTTAATAACAAAACTAAAGATTCTTTGTGTACTTCACTAATATTGGTTAAATAATTCTTAGAATTTTATTTGACCTGAACATCCTATCTGGTATCCCTGTGATGCTCTCATCCCATACACACTTTCCACCATATCTATTGTATCACCATTCAGCATTAAATTTTTATTCTCTTCCTCCTAATATTATTCATTATTTAAACAAGTGGGAAAATTTTTCCTTCATATAATTTTATGATTCTCATGTTGCTTCTTCAATCATATGTGTTTTCCAAAAAACCTTTACCCAATGAATTATATTATTCTATAAACTTTTATATATATGTTCAAGAATATAATCAATTAATTTCTATCTATTTGTGGTATGAGAGGATCATGGGGATGTTTGGTAGGAATTTTAGGTCACATGCTATATTAAGTGGTAGTTAACCAACAGTAGTGAAGTGCACAGAGAATCCTTAGTTTTATTATTAACTTTTTGAGTGATGCACAACCAATCCTTTTTTTGGATCTATTGATCAATGGAACCAAATAGACATCAATATTCTTCCAACTTTTCTAGACTAGTATTTCCTGAATAACAACAACATAAACATGAACATAGGATTTTAGAAGGGTCTCCTGTATACTTTCTTTCAAAATTTATAAACTCTTTAACTCCATCTTCTTATCAATTTGTTAAAAAATTACTGTGCATCCATTTTCAGTTCATATCCATCCTATTGATTTCATAAAATATTAATTTTATACAACATATAAATAAATACACATAAGATATTGATTATCAAAAGTGAAAGTTATAAACAATTCTAATAAGGGAAACTCCACATTTTATTTCTTCAAAGAATTTTAGTATGCTGAAAAAAATTGGTAATTTAATTTAAAAAAAGACTTAATCCACATAAAATATTTCTTAAGTCCCCTAAAAAATGAAAATATAATATAGGTAATTAATGAGTAATACAAAACTCAAATATGATAAACAAGAATAATAATCTCTCATGCAATCAATTAGAAGATATAAAAATGTATTAGAACAAGTGATGTAGAAACCTAAAGAACTATTAAATTTAAAATTAATGAAATATAAATATTTGAAAACATATTTAAGACTCTAGGGATGTCATATCACTACACCAACCCATCCTAATGAAATTCAAGGTACTCCAACTGGATGTAAAATAATCATTTAGTAAAGGATTACATGAATTGGAATTACATCAAATAAATAGATATTTTTCTCATTATTTAATATGATAATAATGTTTTTAAATTCAAAAGGGTAATGTATGAATTGAAACAATAACTAATATCTTGGTATTGAAGGTTAAGTGAATTATTAAAGAAACATTAATTTAAAAAAGTAGGAACTTATCATAATCATTATATAAAAAATAATTCTATAGATAGATTGAAAGTGTTTATAAATGTGGTTAACATAATATTTATAGATTCAAGATATGAATGATGATAATAATTTTATACATTAATAATGACAAATGTTTAAATGTTTATGATTAGTGAATTGACATTTTCCTTTGTTTATAGGCAACTCATGGAATTCATGGGATATTTATTTTCCAATCCATGCTTTCAAGGGAAGTTTTTTATAGATTTAAAAAGGAAGACTGAAAACCCATGTTGACACCCATTGAAAATTGAATAAAATTATCAAATGTTGTGGGTGTAATGTCAATATATATCATGATAGTGTCTGAGGGACATTCTCGACCCCCTTGGGTTGGCAACAAGCACCAGGGCATAAAAAACAACACGGTGGGAATAATTTTGGCGAAAAAATAAATAATACTAGTATAAATAAAATTTAAACCAAAACTTTCATGATGCATCCATAAATTTGATTATCACACCAACCCAGTAAGTAGAAAAAAGAATATATGAAGTAGTATAATATAAAATAAATCTCTTAACCTGCCTGTAACTCCCTTACACACAAATGCCCCAATTTCAATTTCTAAAATTTCACATGTATGGAATAAATTGATAAAATAAAGAATGAAAAATATGTATGATAACTTTGGGTGATCAATATGAGAAATGTAAAAAAAATAAAACTACCAACTAAACTCCATGTGACTTCATGTGTCACCATCGAGTCCAAAAACAATAAACTCTCTATGAGCGATCAAGATTTGAATAAAAATGGGAAATTAAGAAAATTAGAAGGACTACCTTGCTAGTATACAATAACTAAACCATAAATAACTACATCATTGAAGAAGAAATAAAAAATGAAACCAAAATTACACAAATAAAATCAGAACGACTACCTCGTTGGGTTGAAGAAAATCTGAGACCCTCTTCAGAAACCCAAATTGTAATCAAACACCAGATGTCGGACAAGATGTTCAAGCAACTAGAGGTAGTAGAGTGGTGTGATTTGAGCTTCGATTCACCAAGGAGGACCACCGGTAGTGGGTGGCTTCCATGGAAAGATTCTAACATCATGATAGGTTCACAAATGATAAGGGTTTTTTAATTATATCGGGACACTTTTATCAGTGCTTATAAAGAACATTAATAAAGAGTTCTTTTACCAGCTCTTATTACCTAAGATATGATAAAAGCCTTCTTTATCAGTGCTAAAATTATAGCGCTGATAAATTTTCATTTTATCAGCACTTTTTTTATCGCTGATAAAGCCTCAATTTTATCAACACAAAAAAAACACTAATAAAGATTCTTTTATTAGTGCTTATTACTTAAGCACTGCTAAAAGATTTATAATTATAATTATAAATAAAAAATTGTAAAAATTTATATATACTTAATAAATATATATAAATTTAAATATATTAAATATATTCCATTTTAAATATATTCATTTTAATGTTATAATTATTTATTTATAATTATTTATTCATAATTACAAAAATATTTTTAAAAAATAATATTTATATCATTATATATATTTATATAATTATACATATATATATAATAAATATATATAAATATAAATAAAGTAAATATATTTATTATTTATGTAAATTTATTATAAATTTAATAATTATTAAAATATATATAATTATTTAAATATAATTATATAAATACTATTAAAAAGTATTTATTTATTTATAATTATAAATATACAATTGTATAAATATAGTAAATATACATTTATAAATATATTAATTTATAAATATCTTTTTAAAAATATATTTTTAACATTATTAATGAATATCTAGTTTTAAGTGCATGCATATATATTGAAAATGAGTGAAATTGAATAAATTAAGAATTAGTACACTTTAAAAATATTGAAAAATGGACAAGTTTTATGTGTGTGCATTGTATATAAAAATTCATTAATTATATATATGTGAAATAAATGTAACACAAATTTAATCTATGTAAAATTGAAAAATCAAATGACATTCAATTATATGTTGAGTACTATGTAATTATTTAATATTTTTACTTCATATTACTTTTTAATTATAAACCATTATTCAATAAATATATGACTATTTAATGTAAAGAGCATAAATATTTTTTAATATAAAAATAATATTTATATACATTAATATATATCTATAATTTAATATATACAATTTAATAACATTAATTATCATAATTATCTAATTAATAAAATGTTTAATATTTAATAATGTATAATAAATTTATTCATTTTTATAAATAATTATTTAATTAATATTTTTTTTAATATTTTTTTAATAAAATCATTTTTTTATTTTTTTTATTTTTTTCATTATTTCGTTTTATTTATTAAGACCTTTTCCAGTGCTAAAAAAGTGCTGATGAAATAAATATTTATCAATGCTAAAAATAAAGCGCTGATAAAGGGTACCATTTATCATCGCTAAAAATAAAGCACTGATAAATTTTACCTTTTATCATCGCTAAAAATAAAGCATTGATAAAATGTTAAATTTATCAGTGCATTCCTTAGCACTGATAAATATAGCATTTATCAGGGATTTTTTGTAGTGCTGATAAATACCAGCACTATTAAAGGCATGTTTTGTAGTAGTGGTCCATCAAGAATAATTCAAGATGCTCATGTATGAAAAATATCATGCGATACCCAAAGTTTATAAAATTCATTATAGGATATTATGCTTCATCAATATCAATATTTCTGTAAAACCTTGACTAGTTACTCATTCGTTATATCACAACATCATTATTTTCATTTATATTTATCATAAATATCCAGTTGCAACCAACAGGTTTAACCCCTTATAGGGTTTTTATAATTGACCAAAAAATCTCACATTTAACAAGTAATTTTAATTAAAATTGGATAATAACTTTCTATCTATCCCAATGTAGTGTATCAATACATTCATCTTAATCCTCATCAATAATATATATTTTTACATTTAATGAAAATATTTCAATAATAATGGTCTCCCATCATCTCCATCATCATTCCATACTGGTAAAATTTATAGAGATTTTCTATTGATCATGATCATGTACTTTTTATAAATTAATTTCATGAGGAATTCCATGATCAAGAAAATTTATATTCCCATTAGGTTTATTTACTTCTTCAAACAACATGGGTTGTTCCACTTTAATCTTGTGAAAATTTATATTTTTTAAACCAATTTATCTTAAATGATTTAGATATGGAATTGAAGCATTATTGATCACACTATTATATTTTCCTTATATGATATCTATTTTTATCAGTGCATTTACAATGGGTATATATGATTATGTAGCATATTTTGAATCATTGAATACATAAAGTGATTGATTTACTAAATTTTGAAAATTAATGTTCTTTTAAACTTCCAATTTAGTCATATTATTATAAGGATCAAGATTCAAAAATGAATTAATTTTCTATTATATTTATTTTTTATGTCAATTTATTTTACCCCTTTAATGTATGAAAAGTTTTTTCATCAAAATTTAAATCAAAAAATATAGTTATTAATATATCTCTTTTCAATGTCTCAAGATACTTTATAATTGAGGGAGATTCAAATACAATGTAAATTGGAAATCTTATTTATGATTTTATTTGTGTTCATTATGGGGGTATTGTTTGAAAATATATAACAAATCCAAATATTTTTTAAATTTGAAATATTTGGTTCATGACCACAACCAATTGAGAAGGGGAATCTTCACGATAACTTGATGATCTGATTTCAATCAGTGTTTTTGCATGTAAAATTTCTTTTCCTATGATAAACTAGGTAATTTTTTATAAGTAGTCTAGAAATAAGTGACAATATCTTTATAAATGATTTAGTTAGAAATTTTTGAGTGTTAATATTACCTAAAAAATATTCAACATTTATTTTGGTTGACATGAAATAATCATCAAAATCATGTGATTAATATTCATAATTATTATAAAATATAATATGTTTGATTGAATAATCTAGTAATTGTGACCTTAAACTTATTATTTAGGCAAGAAACTACATAATTTTTTGGTTATGAGTTGATATTAATCACAAATGGGACCATCTAGTTGAAACATTGATCAAGATAATAAAATATATAAAGGGTCCATATGGTGGATGAATTGGAATTCATATATCACCATTAATTCATTCCAATAACATGAAGATTAAATCCCAATTTTTAGTGGTGAAGGCCTTATAATTAATATTCCTTAAGAAAAAGTAGTACATTAAGAATATTTAGGTGTAATAACTCTTTTATCAACCAATGAATGATCATTAATACCCTAAATTATTTTCCTAATCATTATTGACCCTATATGACCCAAATGGTCATGTTATACAATGAATTTATCATGGTCAATAAAATTTTAGTTTACCATATTTCATTCAATTTAACATATATTTATAAAGTATAATCTGGAGGGGAAGTCTTAAAATATTCTATTAAATAAAATTGCACTCATTATTAATGCTTGTTATATGAAGGTATTCAGCACCTCCTTCATTTATAGTCTCGTTGTTATATCCATTTTCATTAATATCTTTATATTTTAATATATTTCATTAATACTTATGTGAAAACAAATCACGGTTAATTAAAAGTTTTGTACTATAAGATAGATATATTTTTACTCTATTGGAACCTTCGATTAATTTCATATTACCAGTTAATGTGCCTACATGAGAACTCCCATTTTTAGGATGAAAAAATATTTATCATATTTATTAATTATGTGTGTTGTAGAATTATCATCAAGAAAAATATCTTAATAATGTTAATTAATCCCAATGAAGAAATTCATAACATCAATTTTTCCTAAAAAGAAAAATATGACGTACATATGAGAATTAAAATTAAATTAAATATAAAAAAAGATGAAATATTCATTGAAATACATTATAAATCCAAAATTACTTCTCAATCATGAGCATTTACAATTTATCCATATTCTTGATACCTTTAGGGTTTATAAAATAATTTAATAGGTTACAATTCATAATATAGTCATCATACATCATGGTTTGGTCTAGAAATTTTTACTTTAATCCTCTTTTATTTTCCTTTTATTGATTGTTGATAAAGATAATATTTCATAAACCTCCTTCATTTGTATTTCTCTTGGTATAGAAATGAATACAATAGTGACCCTTGAATCTTTCCTTTAATAGAGCACGGGTTAGATACTAGCTCCGAGGGTATAGAACATGAACATATGGGAATAATTGCCCTAAAATTACTAGGAAATGATAAATAATCCACCAATATACTCCATAATAATAAATAAATAACCCATTACAAGTAATTTCATATAATGAAAGTCTAAAATGGAAAACAAATACCATAAGTGGATTCTTCAACAGTGACCATGAACACCAGGAACACTCAAACAACCTCCTTGAGCTAGTAATGCCCATATCATTCACTAACTCCCTCTTACTGACCAAAAAATATGTGTTTGTGTGATAGACCATATAGGTATAATTAAAAGGATCATCTAAAAAACCTCTCATAAAATATTTTAGAAGCATACTAAATCCCAAGTAAATAAATATTTTAATCAAATCATCACCTAAATTGGATCAACTATATTTTCATAATAACTAAGGATTGCTCTCTAAGTAACACATATAATTATTTAATATAATATCATAGTCATTTATAGGTACCTAAATTCCACCATCTCATTCAAATAGTCACCATAATGAGTAATATCTTATGCCTTGGTGATCCCATCCCGTCTATAATTCATACTTTATATCGATGAAAATACATCACAACCACAACCACATAATCATGTCCACAACTCATCACATCCGTATAATCACATAGTAATTTTGAGAGACATTACAACCCATTTAAATACATATTATACCTTAAGCCATTATAGAATGTGTATAAAAACAAAATTAATAACTATAATTCATGAAATCCTAGATACATGTATAAAGTATAACTTTAAGCCTCCATATCTCATATATATATGTATATCATAACCGTGAGCAACTACAACCTATATAAGTACATATCCTATAATTATAATCCACCATAACCTGAATATTACTACATATCATACTACATTTATAATAGATAACAGAATGAGTGGAGTATTTATCCATCTATTTCCTTTAAAACCTAGATATTGAGAAAACACCCAAAAAGCGAGGATAAATATGGGTGTTGATTATGTTATTTGAATCAAGTGGTGGAGTGTAAGAAAGAACATGACATCTTGAATAGTATATGACATAATCATTCTAATGGAAACTATCTTTCCTAAGACTCAAATGATAACTAGATTCCCACAAGACAACCCAACTATCATCCACAAGAACTATGAAACTAATAATTTATAAAAATACAAGAATCAAGGTTAGATTTTATCTTACCATTTATCAATAATAAAATACTAATCATTTTATAAAATCCCATCATCAATTATTGTTTAATTTTTACATTAATCATCATAATCCAAGGTGATTTTATTCAACATTATAATTCAAATTTCTATATCCATGATATTTTAAACATTAAGTCTTCAAGAACCATTACCCTTTAATTAATTCATCAATTAGTTACCATTCTATAATCCTGAGTACTAAGACACTGCTCTACCTACTTCATGGAAGGATATACCCAAATGAAATAAGAAATAAGTAACAATAAATAAGCATATGGAAACCAAAAAATTCTTCTAAATTGATCCAATTATCCAATATCATCCCCAACCCCTTTCTACATCATCTATATCATCCCATCATCAACTACATCCAGACACTTTCATATAGATTTCACAAAAACACCACCATTTCCATATCAACCAACCATACTCAATTTACATATAAATACTAGTAAGATAAATATATTATAAATATATAAATGATATAAAATAATTATTACAACAACAGAAAAGTCAATGAGAAAACAATACCACTTCAATCAATGCATGCAAGCATATAACGAACAAGGTCCAATCATAATCATCCATTGGTATTAATTCCATCAATCACTATCTTTCTTTACCATATTAATTAATTAAATTAATTATGATTACGTTCTATCAAGAAAACAAACCTAATACAGTAGCAACTAATAATGGTAATAATCATCAAAATACTTTTCTCAAGAAATGATTTATCATGTTAAAAATTTCTAATAAATAATGAAAACTTCAATGAATTACTCAATCATTATACTCTTATCCTCAAATATTTAATTTTTTTAATCATTTTTAATAATTTAATTTATGAAATGGAAACATTGTTAATCACATTAATACATAATATCACTATTTATAAAATATCATGAGGATATAACATGAGGAATAGCATAATCATATGTGAAGCTACACTAATATACCTTCAAATTCTTTAAATCTGAGATAGAATCTTTATTAGGTGAACCTAAAATATATACCAATTATAATAAAAGGCATGATAATCCTAAATTCAAATATAATTAAATAATATAAGTCTCAAGTCCCCTACCTAGATATGAAGCTTCAATGATCACCAAACTATAATGGGGTGATAGGTGAAGAACACAAAAAAAAAACCTTATGATAAACTCAATAATACTAAATACATAATACCATAATGAATCCTCCTTAAATAATTGATAAAAACCCCATTAAATTGAGAGTATAGAACTATTATGTCTTGGAATGAAATAAGGAAATAAAAATAAAGATAATAAAGGAGGAAAAGAGATGCCTTATATTAAAGGTAGTTATTTCAAAAATCAAAGGCATGATGATTAATAAAAAAGGTATAGGTTTTCCCAAAATACTCCCACATACACTTAGGATTTTATAGGATTATGAGGAAATATAATGAATTCAATAGGTACCCTAAATTTATAGAGAAAATTTTATAACCCAAGATACCCTAAGAGGGGAGGGTTGAATTAGGGTGTGAAATTTTTATTTTTAATATGATGGTTATTATTCCAATGTTGGTATGAAGATGTTGAACCTATATTAGTTAAACATGAATCCACTATAATAATAAAGTAGGAAGTAATAATCGTACATAATAATTTTTATTTTCTTTACTAAAAAGGCTAATCCAAGGAGCATAGACTGATGAATTTTTTATTAGAAAAAAATACACTATGATTTACTATTTTTGAAGGATTGTAATTATTTTCATATAGTCACTCTATGAAAATATCACTTCCTTTATAATTATTTTAATAAAAGTGAACTTTCTTTCTCAAATCACTTCTATCGAGTCCTCCTCCATCACTACTTTGGATGAATGTATTCCTTAGTGTAATAACTTAAGTTTCGCTTCCTTATCATCAATAATATGTGTTTTTATTTTCATACTGATAGCCTAAATATGATTCTATAATACACTATTTAGTCTCCATTATACCCACCCACAAATTTCATGTGAAAAAATCATGCTTAAAACTTCCTTTCACATAAGTCATATGTTAAACATTTTTCACCATGTATTATCTACACGGACCACCCAGTTCCCTTAAATAATTGATTTGTGACATGTGGTACTACATTTAATGATCTACCTTGTGTTATGTGATATTCCTTGCACTATACATTATAGTTTTTCACTTATATCTCGGTGGTACTTCCCCTTTACAAACTAACTTCCTAGTAAATCTTCTGAGTATTACTTATTGAACTATTTCAAAAAATTCTTTACTTCATGAGCTAAGCCTTTCAATGTAAATTTCCTAACTTATCCATTTTTTATTAATCAAAAAATATTATTTAAATTATAATTTCTACTTTATAAATGGATTATTAGGGTAATTATAAGAAAATTACTTCGAAAACATTTCTAATAACTAAAATTAAATTAATCCCTTTCACACTGCTTCATGAAATTTCCACCATAACTATCCTTCGTGAACAATCTCCAGCGTAATTTTTACGTGAAACACACAAAATCAATGCATCATCATCACAAATGAATCCAAATTTAGTTAACATCATACATGATATGAAAAAAGTGAAATTCCTCCACAAATACTCTTTTATGGACTTTAACCAAAAATTTCCTTCTAGTTCACATGATAACTACATGAATGTTTACTCCCTATGAAAATGAACTTCCTTTGCTCCAAAAATCCACTCCCAAAAATTTATAAAACACTGGTAAACATTATTATTTTCTCTAAAAATTATTCAAATACCCTTATGGTCTTCCATTTATTATAAACGATATTATATATAATGTTAACTACTTGAGCATCCTATAAATGGATTTACAAAAAACACAACACAATAAAATTATAAAACTAAAATCTCATCCATTACAACATTCATATCACCAAATTTATAATATTATACCCCTCTAGGTTTTTTTGTAAATCCCAAGTAAAATTTAATTCCACTTACACACTTCACTAATTTAGGATATCAATGAAATAACTCATCTATCACTCTAAATAAATGTGATAAATGTTTTATGTAAAAAATAAGAGTTCAATAGATAATTTCATACCTAATTTAATTACTCATTTATAAAATCCCTAAATATTTATTACCATATAATCCACCTACATATTTAATGAAATCATAATCATTCATTTAATTTCATTAAAATTTCTCCCCCTTTGATAATAAACCCAGATAGAAAGAACTTTCTTCTTCTTCCTTATGAAAACATTCTTTTGGAAGCACACTACACCCCATGGATAGTATCTCCTCCTAACCCTATACCACTTCACTAATATTTATAAATAGTTAAGTTTATGGGGATATAAGAAAATAAAACCTATCCAAGAGGATATATCTTATTAAACACCAAGTTTTAATCGATGTATATCAAAAACTATAGTGGCCATTGTATTAATCATGATATATACCACATTTTCATTAGTTTAAATATATGTTATTGTGATCATTCCTTGATACACCTTTTATTTGGTAAATTGATACTAGATATCAATATTCTTATTATTATAATGTCGTACAGTATTTTTCATGATATCAATCACACTCTTATTATCACAGGAGATCAATATAAGATGTATTACTTCTTTACTAATATCTTATAAATGTTTATTCATCCATATAATCTAAGTACATTATTTGGTTAAAGTAATGTATTTTTTATTAATAGATCTTAGTAAAGTTATTTTATGCTTATTGTTTATCCATACAACACATTTAATTCCAATAAATAACATTTTACCACATTTGGATTTTTGGTATACCACATCATTGACCAAATTCACATCCTAAAATGGTGATATATCATGAGTATTTCCAGCATCAAAGATTAATCCAAAATTTAGATTATCCCAAATACACCTAATGATTCATTTAAAAGTTTTTAGATGATCCTCCTTTGGATTACTTTGGAAACATTTTTCTAAACATGTTTTGAAAACAATATCTTACTATATTTTAATCAAATAGAGAAAGCTTATTTTTATTCATTTATACATGGTAGGGTATGTAAATTTTTGATCCTAATTATTATTAAGTTTAATTCCAACCATAATCAGAATTTACATCAGTTTTGAATCATACATAAAAAATTTATTCAGAATATTTCTCGTATATTTATACTATGATACAAAATTGAATTTCACCTTCTGAATCACTTACAGCCCTAAAAAATATGTCAGTTCACCAATCATGTACTTCTCAAATTTTTAACTCATCTGACTAAAAAATTTCTCCATTGATTTCTACCTATAATAGTTAAATATGATATCACCTACATAAACCAACACTATTAATTATTCTTCTTTATATGTTTTCATATAAACATTGTGATCAGCACCATCACTTTTAAATTCAAACTTTTAAGGTATGAATCAATCCATGAATACCATGTTTATGGTGCTTATTTTAGACCATAAAAGGACTTATTTAATCTAAACACCTTGGTTTTAACATTTTCAATCAAGAAACCACTGATTTTTCAATATAAACATCCACTTGAATCACTCCATTCAAGAATTCCATTTTAACATCCATCAGATAAATATTGAAACCACTTAAAATTTTCATCACTAATAAGATCTAGATTGAATCAAGTTAAGCCACATGTAAAATTGTTTCTTCAATATAAACTCCCTAAATATAAGTATATCCTTTATAGTATAGATGTTTCATATTTCATATCATTTTTTCATGATTGTTAAACTGATTTTTAAAGATCCACTTTATTATAATCACATTGTAATGTTCAAGATTCTTTATTAGTTCCCAAGTTTTATTTTTGTTAATTCGATTCAGTTCATTATTCATAGATCTAAATTAGGATTCATTCTTTTCCACTTCTTCAAATTATGTTGGTTCAACCATTCATAATGAATAAACATTCTCTATAATTATCATTCTTCATGTTTGTGTAGGAGACATACTATCTTTGATTATGTTTTATGGATCAACCATTGTTCTTCTATTTTTATTATGAGACACTAGATATCTTTCTTCGTAAATCATCTATGCTTCTGATTTAGCCTCTAAAATATCATCATTTTGGTATATTTTCATAACCACGTGATATTTATCCTCTTAGTTATCTTTATAATAAATATCATCAATGTTTGAACTTCCTGAATTCTTCTCAAAATTTTCCTCAATGATATTAATTCCATTACTCTCTATAATTTTATTTATCATTTTTTGAATCATTGGTATGATTTACACATTAATAAGTAACCTAGAATCACACCTTCATTTTTTACATTGATATACTTTCTCTAATTTATTTTTTTGTTATGAATGTAGCATCTACTTCCAAGGACCCAAAAAAAATTCAATGTGGGATTCCTTCCATGCAAAATTTCATATGGTGTTCTCTCTTACTTTGGGATAATCATTTCCCTATTTTGTGTGTACACCACAACTTGCACTACATTCTTCCAATATGGGTGAGTGAAAAAAAATTAAATGAGAAATGTTTTTTCCAAATTATTCACCTATAAATTTATTTATTTAATAACTATATTCTATTTTGGAGTTTATGCTTTTGATACTTATTTCTATATTCAATGTTTTTCAAGGTAGTTTTAAAAATTAGTGGATGTGTACTCTATTCCATTATCATATCACATTATCCTAATGTTGAGGCTCATTTTATTATACACTCTTTGTCTATTAATATTTATAAATTCCATCACTTCCCTCTTTCTCTATATATACATAATAGAATTCATTATATTTTAGTCATCAACAAATAGAATGAAATACATTTCTCCATATGTTCCTGATATATTCATTAGCCCATGTACATCAGTATAAACCTGGTCAATGAAATTGGATATTCTTTTCTTCTTTTTTAATATATATTTTAGACCATCTTTCCTCATATATAATCATTATAAGTCTTCTCATGTTCTCACTTTATATTTGGAACAACCATTATAGCATTTATCTTGGATAATTTCTCCATACTTCATTGATGAATGTGACCTATACTATGATGTCATGTATTTTTCTCCTCTTATACTTACAATGTAAAGACCCTGACATTTCAAGGAAATTTTTTTTTAAATACTTGGAATTTTATGAGTTTGTGGATTCTGACGGCGCTTGATTCCGAGGCCCGATGTGCTCGGAATCAATTTCTGAAGTTTAGCACGGGTACGTTCAGTGAACAAATGAGCTGGTTTTTCTATCTTTTGAAATGGTGCCCGAAATTGAAATCGGAGGGCACCGATGAACTCGCAGCACTGGTAATTGCTTAAGGGGACATTTACCACAGTTGTGTTTTAAGTGGGTTTGAAGTTTTTTTTGGGGTTTAATTAAGAGGTGAATAAAATTGTTTGTACAATTTTATTGTAGGGAGGTTAAGTTCCCCCCATGGGTAGTTAAGGGTGGGAGCCACAGCCACCTAACTACCCAAGGGTGGATGTAGGGGGGTGGGGCCCACACAATCCCCAACCATTCAATTTCCCTCTAACTCTTTAAAACCCCCTCTTTAATTTTTGAAAACCCTCCCTATTAATTATTTTCCAACATGTTTAACTAATGGTGATCTACCTCTCCCTTCCTTTAATCAATTGTCAACACGTTATTAAATGTGGTGATTTAAATTTTGGGAGTTTCTTTGCATATGTAATTAAATAATAGGAGGAGCCTATTATTTAATTTTGTGGAAGAGCTTTCGTTGTGCGACGAAGATCGGAAGAGATCTTAAGCTTTTGGAAGAACTTCGGCTTCCGATGAAGAACAGCGCCTCTGTTGATGAAGAATGCTGGTTCCTCGAAGAACGATGACGCACCACCCCTTTCTATTCTCCGCGATAAGAGAGGAGACGTTGCTTCCTCCTCGGCGCACTCCGGCGACGCCTATGATCCCTTTCCTCATGACTTCATCTACCATGACGCCGAAATTCAACATCAATTGTTGAGGTAGGGGAAAATTTGTATATTTTTCTTTTATGAGAATTATACCCTCGTACTTGGTGTTTAATTTGTTGGCTGAATAATTGAACCTCTAATGTGGTGGGTGTGGGTTAACAAACCAGCCCAGACCCACCGCTGTTTTTGTTCATGATGCGCGGGGTGATTGGTGAGGATGAAACGGGATCGCAATGGCAAATCGAAGCCTTTGTAGTGGAGCTCGGGTCCCAAGATGACCGCAGGCACAGACAGGAGTAAAAACAGACCACCGGAATGACTCCGGTGGCCCGCGGAGTATCGCGGCGGCGTGGGTCATCGGCGTGGCGGCGGCGGCGACCGCAGGCGGTGGTGCCCCGACGTGCCACCAGCAGAAGTCCACCGCGGTTGATGCCACGGCAGCAAGGGGAGGATCCTGCGGCCCGCGTGGGGTTCGGGGGAGACCGCGGCGCCAGCCTGGTGCCGCGTCTGCGGAACAGGGGGTTGCCCACCCCCCCCCCCTCCCCAGCTCGGCTCGCTGGCCGAGCCAGCATACCCCCGGCCGGGCCAGGGTGGGTCACGCAGCCGGGCCACGCCATCCGGGTCAGGCTGCACCCAGTCGGGCTGACCTAGGGGGGGTTGGGTCGGGTCGGACCGGGCCCAGACCCCCAATTCAGACCGTTTTTCGGTCTTTTTCCCATTACATGAGCTACGAACCTCTGATAGACGCACTGTCAGTTTAGTAGAAATCCTTGGATGGAGACGGTCATTTCGGTATATTACACTTGAGGTTTCGGCAAATTTTGGGTATGGCAGGGTTGGTTCGAACCCGAAACCAACCGAGCCCTTGGAGCGGAAACGCTTATAACTTAAGGACCATACGTCCGATTGACGTTCCGTCAACTGTGTTGAATTCCTTTTGTTGAGACGGTTCTTTTGGCATACTCCACTTGAGATTTGGACGTAGATGAAATATGGTCAGGTTGGTTTTATCTTAGAAACCAACCGGGCCTCTGGAACGGAAAAGTCAATAACTCTCAGATCGGGCGTTCGATTGATGCACCATCTGTCGCGTTGAGTTTCTTTTGGGAAGACGGAACTTTGGGATACATCAACTCTGGAATTTTTTACTGTTGATGTATCGACCCCCCTTGGCTCAAGGAGCAGACCCTTCCGAAATCGAGCGTGTTGTGTGCGGGAACCCTGGAGCTGGCTGCGACTGCGACGGTGATGACTGTACTTGGATCCTCTGTGGGTTCTGCAGCGAGGACGACTGTACTTGGATCCTCCATGGGTTTGGCAGCGAGGAAGACTGTATGTGGATCCTCTGTGGTTTCGACAGCGAGGACGACTGTACTTGGATCCTCTGTGGGTTCGGCAGCGAGGACGACTGTACTTGGATCCTCCGTGGGTTCAGCAACGATGACGACTGTACTGGGATCCTCTGTGGGTCTGACAGCGATGACTACTGTTCTTGTATCCTACGTGGGTCTGGCAGTATGACCTCTATACTTGTATCCTATGTGGGTCTAGAAAAGTAGTTGGTCTTGTATCCTATTTGGGTCTGACAGCTTATATGAATCAGTGACTACCTCTGATCATCTCTATCGCTATACGAAAGATGTATTCCTGTGTGAGCTGAGTCTTGATTTTAAATCTTTATCATCGATGTGATTGACTTGCTTTCCTATGTGGACAGGTTTGTACCTTCCTGTGTGGACTGGGTAGTGTTTCCTTTGTGGACTGAGTTGTGATTGGGATCAAGAGTTGGAGCCGAATTGTAATTGATGACTTAGGTATATGTATGGGCATATATCTAAGTAGAGATGGTTGATACTTCATGTTTGTATTTTTCCTTTTTGTTTTATCCTTCGTGGATTCTGAGAGACCTTCGGGGGTCTCGGGGTCCCTACTGAGTATCTTATACCCACCCCTAAATGGGATATACCTGCACTACGTTGTGTTGGATGCAGACGACAGACAGCACTGATCGAGGTGGAGGCTTGTGGAGCTGGACGGTACCCGGAGGTGGACCACTTGGCGAGACATACACAGAGCGGACGACCGGACCCGAGGAGCTGAGGAGACTATCTGTACCCACCCTTCAGGTGGTATTTCTGGAGGACAACTCGGTGTTTCTATTTTACTTTACTACTGCTCTACTTTCTTTTAGTTTTATTGTACTTTCAGTTGGGTTTGTATACTGGCCCATTTACTTATCAGCACTAACTTTTATACTCAGTTTTACTTAGTGCTTACCTCACTTGCATACTCTGTTGTGTTTGTTTACTTTATAAATTCAATGCCTTCCCTTTCTTTTGGGATTTATGCATTGGTGCTAGTCGCCAGCCCCTGGCCTATGGAAGGGGAGTTTGGGGTAGTCACGGCACGGGCCCTGAGGACGGGTCGTGACATACAATAGACAAGTGTTTTCTTTTCTACCCACCTTATATAGATTACCCTTCATTATTCAACCCTTTATTAGTGAATTCCCAACCTTACCTTTGATCAAGAAGCCATTTGGATGACTGTAACATCAATTTCAGAGTTACAGAGTTGACTAACACTTAGGTGGTTCTGTTGCAGACCATCCATGTAGAGCAATTTTGTTTTTTTAACTCATATACTTCTGATATAGAATTACCAATTCCTTTTATTTTCAAGGATTTTTCATTTCCAATATTCATTATTCTGTCAACTCTTTCCTTTACATATTGAAATATGTTAATATTCCTGGTCATATGGGATAAATACCCACTATCAAGAATCTTGGTACTACTATTTTTTATAGAATTCATGTAGATTTAAATGATATTTTACTACTATATTTTCTTATTTTCCTTATATTATATCCCTAATTCAGTTAAGGAAAAATATGGAATCTCTTCCTTATCTTCAGTACTATTAGTATAATTATACTTGTCTTCTTTTTCTTCCAATGGTGTGCATCTATTTTTTAGTTCAATATTTTTATTTTTATTATCCTTTAATTCCCTATGCCTTTCATGGTGGTAATCACCATCCCATAATTACCTATAATCAATGGATTTATATATAGAAAGAATTTATTTTATGTGAGGTTAGATATCATATTGTTATTCTTTGAAAACTTCTGTTAATGTCCTAATTCAAATAGCTCATTGCCTCATCACAGTAGAACATGGTGTGGCTATAAAAGCCACAAAATTAGAATTTTATAAAATGAAATATCTTCTCTCATCTATTGATAAACATGTCCCCATCCTTTTTGAATCTTTTTTATGGTGATTAATTATTAAATATTAAGAAGTGTTACCCACTCTTTATTTTCCTTTGATAGGATTTATCTTTGTCCATGAAAATTTTGTCTTAGTGTTCACACCAGAATCACAAAAAAATTTTCTTTCCTTTATTTTGGTTCATTTTTGTTGTTTATTTTTATGTCTTATCATCACATAAAATTAAAATTCTACCCAAGGATCTACTTATTTTCTCATTTGTATTTTTATTTATGCCTTCAAAGCATTTTTTTCCATTATAGTAATTTGTCATCAGTGAACATTCAAAAATACAACTTCTTCATGGGATCACCATACCTTACTTCAGACTCCAACTTACTTCTCAAATCCACCACCTATTATTCATGTGATCCAACCTTATTTTTATTATCCTCAATATAAGAATTAAATTTATCAATCACCAAATTTTGTTCTTCATTCTTCAACTTAAAGGTTATCATATCTTCTAAGTTCTCATAACTAAATGAATGATATACTAACTCTTTATATAGTCATCCAATATTAACTTTTATTTGATATATATATTAAAAATATTATTTAATAAATCCAAAAATATTTCAAATTTTATTTTTTTAATGTCAAGATATTCAAAATCCACCTTGATTTATTCCTTGATATCAGAAATTCCTTTGAGTTTATTTTATTCCTTTTTTCCCAATTATAAATTTTCAATGGTGGTTATAATAGAATCTATAGTATCTTATTCAAATTTTGTGTTGACATACTATAGATAGTCTTAATTAATATCTTGTTCTTTTCTCATTATTCTCTTCCTTTGGAATTTTCTTTCTAATGAGTTTTTGGGTTGGAATTATCTTTTAAGATGGAATTTTCTTCATGTATTTTGTGATATTTATTATTCACCTTTATCATCATCAAATATCCTTGGAAACCTTATTCCAATGAGTCTAACTTTGAGATATCAAAAATAATACAAGGGTAAATTGCCTTCAAATCAACCTTTTCCCCTTTTGAACTTTCGTACAACAAGAGATAGGAATTCATCATCCACATACTCTTTGTCATTATTTCCATTAGTGTTACTATGTTTCTCCATATCATTGAAATCCATCTCATTGTATAAGGTAATTGACATTAATTTTAGATTAACCCACATTTCATACTCAACTAGACTTTTTTTATATTATTTAGTGAGATTTTTTATAGTTTTATTTCTCTGAGAGATGAAACATTTAAATTGTAGATAGGTGGAAACCTTCACAAGATTTTATTTAAAATTTTAACATATTTTACATCTTTGTTAAGTCCCAAAAAAAATTCACTAACCACAATGATTCAAATAAAGAACCCCTCAACATTTTAATTTATAATTTTTGGTTCATTTACCTTTTTATCACCTTTATATATATTTTCTAGCCTATCCAATATGAAAATTTCATTATTTAATCTTTACACCTTAATATAGATTTGATTTTATAGAGATATAAATAAAAAAATTTGATCTTTGGAATTAGTATTGATAAACTACTTATCTGATATAGTCATGGATAGTTCTAATTCATTAGTAATGTATATCCCATGAATTGTTATAAGGAAATCATATAGCCCAAGAGATCATAAGTGTTAACTTATCTTGTTATTCCAAATCATCTAATGGTTTCCATCAAATAGAGGAACTCATTTATCATTCCCTATGTTCTATATTTTAGCTAAAAGATTCAATTCTGGAAACCCTAGCTCTGGTGTCACTTTTTTTAACCTAGGAAACTCTAAGATAGAAGGGGTGAATTGGGTTGTGAAATTTTCATTTCTTAGGATGGATCTCGTGCCCAAATTGGTGGGAACTTTTTAAATATATTTTATTTAAACACCCATCCACCAGAATAAAAAATTAATAAGTAATAATGTGATTCAATAATTTTTAATTTGTTATCTATAAAGGGATAATACAAGAATTATACACTAAATATTTTTCTATTTTACCAAAACATACTATGGTTCACTAGTTTTGGTGGATTACAGTTATTTTGATATAGTCACTCTATTCCAAAATCAATAATTTTACAATGATTTCATGTATAGTGCACTGCCATCCTCATATCACTTTTGTTGAATCCTCCTTCATGTATAGATTCAAAAATATTTATTCATTGGTTTAACAACTTAAGGGTCCCTTCCATTGAATCAATAATATGTGATTTAATTTTCATCATGATAGCCTAAATATGATTCTACAATGTTCTCTTCAATATCCAAAATAATTACCCAAAAGTGTTGAATACAAAAATTACTTTATAAAATATCTTTTCAGATAATTCCTACAGGAAATACCATTCACCACATAATATTTGTGTTAACTAATTCACAAATTTCTTTACAGTATATGGTACTGTGAATCATGAGTTTCCTTGTGTTATGTGAGATACTTTTCAATACATTGATGTTTTTTTCATACTACTCTACAGTATTTCCATTCATAAACTAACTTCTTAATAATTCCTTTGGGTAATACATCATGAAATAATTTTCTTTGTAGAATAGGACTTATTATTTAAACTTTATAACTTATCTTTTTTTTATTGAAATTTAGATATTATATAATATCTCATCAATCATTAATGAATGGATTCATAGTATATTTATAAGAAAAATCCTCAAAAAATATTTCTAATCACCAAAATAACATTAATCCCCTTTTTACTATTTCATGAAATCTCTACCATGAATATCCTTTGTGAACTATAATGAACTTACTTTGTACATGGAATACACAAAATCATCGATTTTTCATCACAAATGACTCTAACCTTTATAAAATTCCAACACTGGTTGTTTGTAGAAAATTTCTCCCTAAAGCCTCCTTCACATACTGAAATCCATGAACTTCATAGTGGTTCACATAGGAGAAAAATGAACATGTACTCACTATTAAAAAGACCTCATTTTTATTGAAAAAATCACACATAAAATTGTAAATCATTGGGAATAATTTATGTTTTCTCCAATATTCTTCAAATTCATTTTTTTCCATACACTTATTATAAACCATATTCCTTGGAATAATAACTCCTTAAACATATTGGAAATGTATTAATGGTAAATAGAACATAATATCAAACTCCAAATTTTTTTCACCTTTTTAAAATACTTGGGTCACATTGTATCTAACATAAACCATGAAAACATTGTGTCATGACATAGATTATCCATGCGACAACAAGCCCTGATCTGAAGATCGTAACATAATCTCCCCACACAGATCCCCTTTTCTCTCATATTCAATGACCATTTATTCAATGACAACAAATAGGTTCATTATATAGATAATTTTCTCACACTATAACATTAAAGTAAATTGAATTCATGGTGTTAAACCAATCCTTATTCCTTATCCATACAAACACCAAACTAGGCTCATAGTGTATCCCTTGCACCATGGTGCAATAACTCCCAAAAGGAAAAAATAAGGAACACAACCTTTGTGACTTCACAGTGTGAAAGATATACTTATATTCATGACTATAAAAGTGGAAAAGGAATTATTTAATAGTTATAAATACATACATAGGGGTTTATTTATATGTAAAATTTCAACACTTTTCCAAAATCCTCTTTAAGACCCTCTATTCCATGTCCAAAACCTGCCATACCATGATCAGACTTCCAACCTGAACACTCACAGCACTACATATATTATTATGTTTTTATAATAACATAATCTCATGACATAATATTCAAATAATGATTCTCTAGTAAAACCTACGAAAATCATATACTAGCCCAAAATACAACCTAGAAACATTCTGAAACTTCCTCAGCACCTGATAAATGATTAAAGAAGGATTCAAAAAATATAATCCATTATATTAGATACCTATCAAATCATTCTCCACCTAAATAATAAAAAACAATGTGATTATGGAAATATAAAGGGTTCTTAAACAAACATCTCATGATATAACTCTCATATAAGGATTTCACTATAATAAGATAAAAACAAACTCTTTATAAGGGGGGATGAAAAATAACATAGCATCATCATCATCACATAAATAAATACAAGGTCATACATCTAATCCCAATTAAAAATCATCAAATAACTATAAATATTAATAATTAATCTACAACTCACATTCCCAAGTACACTTCTTCATGCCACTATATCATCATAGTACAAAAACCAAGGTAATATTACACCCATGAAACACCTTCTTATGAAGGTACCAAATGTCAATGGACCACTCCATGAACATTTAATTATCTAAAATGTCAAACTCACCCTATTAAATGACATTTAATTCTTCGTAAAGATATTGAAAAAGATACAACATCTAGAAAACATCGTAGATATAGTCCATCTATAGGGGGAGTTAAAATCAATACTTAACATCACCAACACAATCCAAATCCTTGAAAGGAACAATATATTAGAGAGAGAGATTACTCTTCTAATCAAACCTATATTTTACATGATAATGATATACCTATAATAATACATGATCTATAATTTCAAACTATAGAGGCCTCCTTTTATGATCATAATATGAATTTTGATAATCTTAATCTTCCTTTCTCCACTCAAAATCATTTACACCTTCTTTTTCTTGCTCTGCATCAATTTTATCCTAAGAATCATTGAATCTCTAACTTCATCATAACACAATTATTATATGAATTTTTGGACATATATAACTTAGAATGGTTCCATACCAATGATTTAGTGATGGCTAATATTATATCAAAACTCAAAAAATGGTTGGTGATTCACCCACATACCTTTGAAATCTATAATTCATGCGTGTAACATATCTTCTAAAATAAAGATATTAAAATATATTTGAACATCCTTATGCATATAAAAATTTGTTATATAGCATAAATAATAGTCAAAAGTGTGTGAGAAACCTTTCTATACCCAAGAGGTAAAATTAGGATCATGATAAGAGATGATTTTCCTTATAACCCCATGGATCCTCACCATCTCCTTTAAATATTGTATCAATAGGAAATCAATCATGCTCAAATACTTGATCACTAATAAGTGAGAAAACTTCATAAAAAGATATATAATCCCTAATAAATAATCTTATCCACCTTAATATTAAGGTAAAATAATCACAAAATACCTCATAACGTCCTCCCACTTCTATTATAGAATATCTAGTGATCTAAGTAACTCACCAGACACATGATGTTCATCCTTCAACTTTAGGAAATCCAAATACCATGATAAAAACTCTATGACTGATCACTTTACCCCTAGACACTATAACTAAATTCTCAATTCATGATACATATTATTCACGCCAGGATGCATAGTTAATGGTGAGAAGTGGAATTCATAAAGAACTACCTATCGCATCTCTAGGGAATGAAGAGACTCCCTCATAATAACACCTGATACTAATCATAATTAGATCATCCCTTAGTATAATCCTTATAAAAAAAATGATCCCACCAAACTTTCACCTTTTAATCTCCTAGCTGAGATTCTTCCACCCATTTCACCAATGATGAATGCACTGCCATATGGTAGAGAAAAACTCTACCATCAACTACATACAAATTAATATGAATCACTTCAACATCCTCTATCACTCTATAACTATCCTAAGACTTAAAAATAGTATCACGACATGTCTTTTTATTCAGTGCATCAGCAGTAACATTTATTTTCCCTAATGTGGAAAAAATCTAAAAGTTGTAATCCTATATCAATTACATCCACCACCATTATCACAATTTCAAATCACTTTGAGAAAAGATATATCTCAAAATATTATGATTCATGAAGACCACATGGTTCTAATTAATGGATATTTTTTCCAAAACTTCAAGGAAAACATGACTAAAACAAACTTAATATCATGGGTGGTATAGTTATAATCATGGGGTCGTAAGTATAATGACCCCTAAGAGATTTCTACTCTCTATTACATCATGAAAAAACTCAACACAATTCATGAATAATTATAGGAAACCTAAAATATAACTATTTTTCTGGGACAATAGAAAATAGTATCACTAATGATCTTATTATTGAAATACTCAATAGTAGCTTGATAATAGTATATCCACCTGAAAGCTTGATCTTTTCTAATAAATTTTATCATAGGTGCCTCAATATAAGAAATTTTTTGAAAAAAATTCCTATAATAACCCACAAGACCAAGGAAACTTTGATCATCTATAACATTCTTGGGAGCTACTAAAGAAACAATTATCTTGATCTTTAAAGTATCTAGACATACTTCCCACTGATACATAACATTACCTAATTAATACACCTCATGTTCCTAGAACTTACACTTATACAACTTCAAAAATTGATAATTATGTTAAATAACCTCTAAAATAGATCAAGTATTCTATATATGATCTTCCTCAAACATAGAATACACAAGGATGTCATTAACAAACACCACCAAAAACTGGTTGAGAAACTCATGGAACATAGAGTTCATTAGTACCATGAACATAGTAGGTGCATTCTTGAAATTGAAATCAATTACCATGGAATCATATTTCCCATAAAAAAATTTAATTTAGTATTCATAATATCATTATATTTTACCAACATCTGATAATATCCTGACCTTAAATCAACCTTCAAGAACCATCTAGATCCCTTTATCTAATCAAATAAATCATCAATTCAAAAAATGGCATAACAGTTCTTCAATTTCACTTAGTTCAAGAAATGATAATTGATACATAAGCATATACTTCTATATAACTTCTTCATGACCAAGACTAGTTCTCCCCATAGTGAAACGTTGGGTAGAATAAAACCTCTTTGTATAAGATCTTCAATCTAAATCCATAGCTCTTACAACTTAGATGGAGCCATCCTATACCGAGACATCAATATCAAAGAGACACCCAGTTATAACTCTATTCCAAACTCGATTTTACATTTATGGGGTAGAATTAAAACTACTTTAAGAGAAACATCATGAAACTATTCCACAAACCTTAGAAAACCCGTTAGATAAACCTCCACCGAACTAACCATTAACCCATTCATCCTAGAATATAGTGGTTTAACACATAATTGACCCATGTGATGGTCCCACTCACTAATGAACATGAAATACTCTATATTAGTATAGAATAATTTTACTCTCATCCTAAAGAAATCAATGAAATAATTCATTGAATATAGATAGTCTATTTCATGGATGATGTCATATTGTTATATCTGTAAACATAGAAAATCTCCCAATGACCAATGCTTTCCTAAAACCTGCTCATATTCTCTGCATAAATCATAAAATCTAACTCGATCTCCAGTTATCATAGTTAAAACCAAAGAAACTAGAAGTATATCCACCTAAAGACATATATATTGCACTAAATATGGTGAAATAATGGATTTCATAGCTCCATAATTTAACAAATCATACACCCAAGTAGAAAATAGATAGAAGGTACCTTACGTAATATTTGGATCACCTAGAAATGTAAACTCTATTGTATTCATATGACCACATCCTACACAATGACCTCTCTAGCCATGTTTTTAACTGACTCTATGGTCGATATTTGTTCTATGTTTTTTATGATGAGGGGTGTCAAAGGGATATCCTCTTCACACCTTATCTCCTCGTTAATAACTAAAACCTAGAGTACCGTGATTTTGTTTCTACCATGAAGGATTCTCATATAATGGTTTAACATGAAGTGGTTTGTTGGGTCCATATTAACTCTTAATAAATTTAAAACAACCAATATTTTAATTTCTATGATCTTTATAAGAAAATACAACAATGTATGGTCTCATGAAAATGATATAAGAACTTCCAAATCTGGAGAAATTAGATAAAGCTAGTTGAAGCTGACTCCCTACTGTATGAAACTTCAGTTGACTAGGAAACTAAGAACCTTTTCTCATAGCTTGGAAAATTGGGAAGTATTAAATAATTAGATCTCTTATTAATCTACTCTTATCCATCATCTTATTAGTAACCAGTTTCTTTGTTATCACCTCAAGTAACATCAGCAATGTAAATAGGGTTATCTAACTCTTAATATCAAAATGAAAAGCCATCTCAAAATTATTTTCTCTATACTCTTCATCTAGTAGAATATCTTAAGCATATTAAAAGATATTCTAGAACTGAATCTTAAAATACTATATTTTTTAACTCACCTAGTGAAAAGAAATAAACTCTAATTGATGTCCAACCTTCATAGTCAAAGAAATGAACTTAACCTATAAGTGATTATGGAATATCTCCAATAAAGCTTCTGACTCCTCATGGTTACTGAGGAATAAAACCCATCACTTAAAATTATTTCCTCACAACATAATAAATTCAAATAGAATAAAATTCTCATTCCTATCATAGATATAACTATAAGAAATCTCCACCTCCTCTAATGATACTTTGGCCTCTTGATCATAAAAAGATCCCTCATACTTCTATAATACCAAGATTTGTAAATCATAAAGCATTTTCCTTTAATAATATTCTTCATTAACCTCAAATCTCTTTTGGTCTCTTAGAAAATCCTATAGAACTTCACTAAAACAAACCTCACAGTGATGTCAATGAATATCCATACTTGAAAAATATTCAAATTTTAGGGAATTCCTAGACCAAGAATATGGAATACATTAATTAATTAAGATTCATCTTAATTATCATCATCCACCCAAATAAATCACAAGAATATATCATCATGATACATGCTTAGGTCTCTAAATTACAATTAGTATCACTTATTTTAATACATTTAGTAAACTTAAGATCATTACTTCAGATAATGATATTTCCTAATCATCTATTCCATTGTCGATCTCCATTTCTTACATCATGTACTAATGTCAACTGATACTTTTCCCTACCCAACCATGAAATATTTACCAATTAATATCCCCTATATCCATCCTATATCTTAAAAAAATCTTTGATGCCACTTTTTTATGACCTTCCCCCATGGGTTCCCCTCCCATTTTGGTAATGGAGATATGATTAACCCCTAATGCTCGCATCTCATAGGTCATGATCTAGTGACTAGAACTGAGGGTATAAAACACACACATATAATAAGTATTACCCTCAAATTTTTAATAAATGATAAATAATCCACTAATAAAATCCATAATAATAAATAAACCAAATAGAATACATATAATTTCTTATAATGAAACACCAAAATGAAAACAAATACCATGAGAAAATCCTACCATAGTGATCATGAACACTAGAATCCCTTAAGAAACCTCCACAAGCTAGTAAGACCCAACTCGATCACCAAATATCTTTTATAGACCTATATATATGGGTGAGAATACATGTATACTCAGTAGGATACTCCCTAAAACCTCTCATGGAAATGTGGAAGAAGAATACTAAAACCCTAGTGAATAAATATAGAAATAAACTCATCACCTAAATCAGGTTAACTATATTCTATTCCTCACCAAGTATCACTCAACATATAATGAAAAAAAGTAGGTAATGTAATATCAAAGTCATATATAGAATAAAGGTACCCCACTTATAATTTTTGCACCGAATTATTCACCCTAAACCCCAAAATCTTATGTACTGGTGTTATCATCCCCTCCATAAGTCATACTGATGATCTATGTAAACAAATAAAATACACATCCATATAACCACATCAAAAACTCCATCACATACCCATAATAACATAGTAAGATCTATATTTATTATAGCATGTGTAAATGCACACTATAGCTCAAGCCATTACATATCATGTATAAATACACATGTAATAATTGTATACCATTATAGACTAGATACATGTATATGTTATAACATTAAGTTTCTATAACCTACATATACATGTATTCATACCTTTGATGTACTACAGCATGTATTTTTACATATCCAATAACTATAAGGCACCATATCCCAAATATGCATATATACCATACTACTTCTGGAAGAGAGAGCGGGTTAGCATAGGTAGTTATCCATTTATATCCTCAACAATCTAATTATTGGGAACCCAAGGCCAAATATTGGTGTTGGTCATGTTATATGACTCAAGAGATATTGAGTAAGAAATTATAGAACATAATGAATATTATAAAACATAAACATTCTAATGGTATTATGCTACCTAAGACCTTAATAATAACTGGCATCCTTTAAGATAGCCTTGTTTCCATCACCATGAACTAGGAATATAATACTTTTTAATAATATAATAATAAAGTTTCAATACTATCTTACCATTTATAATTAATTAAATACCATCATTTTATTATATCCCATTATTAATTATAGTTTAATATTTACATTAATTATCCAAATACAAGGTTCTTTTATTTAACTTCAGAATTTTAATTTTATATCCATGTTATTTTAAACATTAAGTATTCAAGAACCGTTCCCCTTTAATTAATTCATCAACTAGTTATCATTTCAGAATCCTAGTACTTAGGCACAATTATAATTACATAAAAGAAAGATATACCCAAATTGAATAATTAATCAAAATCAATAAATATTCATATAATAACTAATCAAGGCTCCCAAATATATCCAATTATCACAACATCATCCCCAATACATTTCAACATTATCAATACCATCACACAATATTTTGGGGAGATTACTAAGTCAATCAAATCACTTTTATATTCATAGTTTTTAAAATCACAGTACCCTCATGATGAACTAAATTAACATAAAAAAAATTTCTATGTTTTTTATATAAAACTTATATCTTCTAATATTATAATATATTAATTCGGGATCCCATGTTCTTATGAACTAATTAAAAAACTATCTATCGAACCATGATCTATATTTTTGATGGTGCACTGAACTTATACACTATAAGTTCGAGCCACATATATCAGTATATTATATATCATATAATATTTTTGAAAATAAACCCAAATATCATAGAATTTGATAGTTGTATTTTATTAAAATAGAGGTTATAAATTCAACTAAGGATTCATTAAATAAGAGTTGTTATACAAAATTTTGGTTACAAGAAAAGATATGAAATCATCTCTCTTTTTTTGAGTGTTAATATTTTCAAAAAAATTATGTCTTATTAGTGATATTATTTTGAGGTATTTCTTTATAAATATATAAGTTTTCCTATTATGAATGCTTTTTTCCAATCGTTAATGATTGATAATATTTTATTGAGAAATCTATATCTTTTGATCACTCTGGTCGAAGAGGATCCAGGGTAGGATTCTATTTATTCTAAACTTTTGTTTGATGAAACTAGGGTATTAGACTCTATTTTGATTGAGGATATCAAAGAGGTCCTAAAGGTTAGAGAAATATATTTTTGATAGTTTATCTAATAAGTTGTGAATATGGATATTTATACCTTCATATGGGTTTGTAGTTGATGAAGTTATAATATTGAGACTTGGATACCATGATTCAGGCTATCAAATAACCTGTCTCTTTGGTCTAAAAGTGATAAATTCCTTTACTAGAAGGTTTTTTGTTATAATATCATTTAGGGGTTTTTTTATTGTTATCCATAACTCTACATATTATTTTTACATTTCCTTGATTGTTTATTTTTTATTGTGCATGTATTGGATAATTTACTTTTGGTGCTCTGATTTTTATTAGTAATGTTAATTTCTGATCAACCACATTATTCCATCGCCACATTGATATCACAAAAACACCACCCTCTCCATATCCACAAAATATAAAAGTTTTCCATATAAATCATAATTACAACTCTATATTCTATATATATATATATAACAACAAATCATAATTCCAATAGAACACAAGTCAATTAGAAAACAATACCACTTCAATCAATGCATGGAAGGTCATAGAAAACAAGGTAATATAATAGTTATACATTAGTATTAATTCTAGTAATCATCATATTTATTTTATATCTTAAATAATTCAATCCATTATGATTTTATTTAAATAAGAACAAAACCAAATATATTTGTAACTAATAGAAATAATAATCATCCAAATAATATGATAAAGCAATGCTTTATCATGTTAATAATTTCTAATAAAGAATTATAACTTTAATGAATTCATTTATATTGTAACTGGAGGTTTTTTGTTAGATATGTTGAAAATAGTTGTTGTATTTTTTGAAAAGTATATAAAGGATGATGATTGAGGTTATGGTGGCTTGGATAATGAAGAGGATAGTTACATACACATGGATACCATATTTGGGTTGTGGAGGATGAATAATAATTAAATATATGGAAAAGGTAAGATAATATAAAAGTTAAGTGAAATCCCACTGGAAGTTATGTATAGAAGTTTTTTATATAAAAAAATTGGAAGTGGATGAAATTTTTAGTATGTAGAAGTCTGGAAGTTAAGTCTAAAATTTTTCTTGAAGTAGAAGAGCTGAAAATTGACAAAGTATAATCAGAATGATGTTTGAAGGTAAATAGTTACAAGAATTTATTAAATTACCATGAATAATGGTAATAAGAACTTGATACCTAAGGGTAATATTGGTGTTGATCATAGTTCATTAATTTGATAGATTTCCATACATAAAGGTAACCATGACTTAATATGTAAAGTTATCCCATTTTAAAAATTTGACCAAATCATGGAACACTCCATATATACTTAAGAGTAACTTATAAATACGTAGAAAAATATGTACAAGTAAAAACAATTTATCTAATACATAAAATTATCCATACAATGCAAAAAATTGTTCTGTAAATAATCAGACTAATTTTTTAAAAGAAAAATGGTGTTTAAATGCATTATTATTTATAATGGAAACCATTTCGATTTGTAGGGCTCGTCAATTCAATACTTAAAGTTAACCATTGTTGAGAAGATAGAAAAATGGAAATTTTTTGGAATTTACTATGATATGTAAATATAACCCATTCCAATACATAAAAGTAAACCAATTGGGAAAATGGAAAAGTACACATAGAGAATTATATGTAAGAGTAACTTGATTGAAAATATAATATGTAAGGGCCATTATCATTCATAAAATTCAACTGATATTATGAACGGTTGGGGATTTTATAATTCTATAATGGGGAAGATAATTTTGATATTAAAGTAGGATCACCCCATAATATTTTATAGTTTTTAATATGATATTCTACCAATTTTTTTGGTTCAAGTTTATGACTAAGAATTATACTATAGAGAATTAATTCACACATTGAATAAGATGGAAACAATTTTTTAGAATATTCAATTGAAAATTACAATGAATAGATGGGTCAAGATTCTAGGAGGTTAAATTATATTTTAATGCATGTTTATGGTCATATTAAAACATCTATTATACTTTGTATGATCGTGGAGAATTAGAAGAATAAGGATTGATCCCAACCATTATATCAAAACTTTTGTGCATGTAAGTTTCTAAAAACTACTTGTAACAGTTATGGAAAAATAATAGAGAGTCTAGAAACATCAACATATTCATTTTAAATAATAATAATATTGTGGTGTCAAAAAGGTTTTTCATTTCCATATCTGGTTCGTAGATAAAATACATAAATAAGATTATTGTATTTCTATATACGGCTATAAGTGAAGGAGTAAAGAAAGATAATTCTAGTGTTCAATTATCATTATCTAGAGGAAGTTTTTTTGTTATTTTAAATAATACATATACTCACCAATCACATCTAGGATTTTATTTCATCTTGTATTAAATAAAGTGATCAAAAAAAAGAGTATCTTAATATAGTGCCTATTTATATATGAGGATGCAAGGGATCTCAACAACCTATGTTGATCTGGAAGTGACCCTTATGTATATAAAATATTAAAGAGGAAATAAAAATTAAAAACAATATTAACCTTTACTTAAGTTTTGTGTATATGATATTAATAGAGGGTTTCCCTATGTTCGATAGTGTGTCTTTCCTGAACCATGTAAGGGTAGTGCACCTTGTAATTCAGTGGTTGTCGCTTAAAAATACACATCCAGTAAAAGTGAGTATAATAAATTCTAGTACATCAACACATCACTAAGTGTATACATATTGGATTATATCTTAGTAGTAAATTATTTAAAATCATTATGTGTTCATGTGCTTTGATGTTTTCATTCATATACTTATATTTGGTGAGATCGGTATTAATATAAATAGATATATTGAAATATAACCTTATAATGAGATAAAAATATCCAAAATGTATGGGTAATAAAATAAAATGGAAATGGATTAATTCAATGTGAATCCTAATTCACCCCTTCCCCCAGGGTGATTATAGTCAGCTTGGTCCCAAAAATTATCATTAAAGATAAAAGCATTTGACTTGGTGTATAATATATAAATCTATTTTTTGATATATTACACACATGGAATTGATGTTGGATCCTATATTTTTCTATGGTGGTAACTTTTATAGTTGGTAAAAAGAGATTCTTACTTTTCTATATGCTTGTTCCAAGTAAATCATAGAGTATATAATTTTTCTACTAATTTTATAAATGAAAGTTAAAGAATTTTTTCATATTGAAATACAAAGTGTGTTGAATATAATTATATCTAATGAGGTTTTCAAGAATACCATTCACTATGTGATTGCTTTAAATGTTTAAAGTTTGTTAGATAAAACTTATTTAAACTCAGTAAAATTAAATATAGTTGAGGATTTATCCTTGAGAGAATGTTTTAAATCTGGTAAAAATGATAAATCACTAAATAAATTTAGTTAAGAGTTCCTTATAGAAAAATAGAAAAGAAGGATAAGAATTTGAAGAATACTATGAGTAATATGGACTCTCTGATGAAGGTAAATAATCCAAATTCTTTTGATAATTATGGTTTTAACCATGTTATGAAATATTTATATGAATATATAATTTTATATTCCTCATGGAATTTGGAGAGTATGATGAATTATTTAATAAAGTGGTAGAGACATTAAGTCATCAATCTAGATATTATTCATGCATTAACCAATATAAGATCTAATACTTACATGAAATGGTGAATTAATGGGAGATTATACATGAAGTGGACAATGGTTTCATATAATATATGTCTATGGAGAGTAAAATATTAAAGAAATTGGAGGTTTAATATATTAAATACATTATAAAAATGGGTGAAAATGAGTTGATAAAGATATGTTCCTAAAGAACATTAACATAAATCTGGAGAATAGATAACCACAGAAAATTAGTTAAAAGCTAGTATTATACCTCCCAAAAATCTCCTTGAGGAGTGGATAAAATATTGAAAATAATATATCTCAAGATTTGAAATTATATAATCCTAATTAAAGGATAAGGTTATGATGATCAAACATCTTGAATTAAAGTTAAAGTCATCAGAAGAAAAATATAAGGTAGGAACTCTCATGGCAGCATCAACAAGTGAAGTATAGAAAGATAAAAATATATAATCAATTAATAAACATAATATTCTTAATAAGACTAGAATATATAACTCTTATAATAATATAGTTATAAGGTTCAATGATTTTGGAATATTAGGACACAATATGGGTGTGTTGTTAGAATCCCAATGGAACAAAGGTGGAAGAAAATATATTGCAACAAAATATCAACTGAGAAATAACAAAATGGGATATTATTTTAATGGTAAATGTTTTATACATACTAATTGTGAACATAATGAAATTAATTATAAAATTAAAGGAGTAAATTATTTTTATAATTCATTTATCCATTCTTATAAAAAATGGTAAGATATTTTACAATAAATGAAAATATTTTGTGTTGGAAAACATATTTCCTTCTTTTGAGGAAGATAAAAATTTGTCACAATGAAGGGTAAACCAAGAACCAACAATATAATACTCATATCCTTCTTCTAGAAAATAATTAAAATAAAATTGTAAGAAAAATAAGGAATCTTCTTTAGCTGTGAGAAAGAAGTGATTGGACTTAAAGAAAGACTCGCGAAGGATGAAAAGTTTCAAGATGGATCTCATGGATATTGAAGAGTAATGACACAAATAATGCCTTAGTGGTTTCATATATCATAATAGAAATAAAGATATGATGATTGGTGTAAGATCTCTCCTATGTATAAGAAATCATATAATACGATGCAAGAAAAATGTATCTATAAAAGAAGAAATGTGAACTAGTGGGATTAGTCTTATAATGGAGGTAACACACAAGAAAATAAAGTATAAGACTAAGAAAAACATCTTGGTTGAAGTATATATAAGTGGTATCACTCAATGGAGAACCAATAAAAATTTGTTGAAGAAATTTAGAAGGAAGTAGTTATTTAACCAAGACCACCACATTCACTAACTTGATAACGTCTAGTAATTACCCCTCTCCTCATGTGTTTAACCATTTTTAACTATTGTTTGAAGTGAAATATATTTAAGGGGGGATATTATCCATGGGGTGTGATTATGATAAAATGAGATAAATGAAATAAATGGGTTCAAATTTATCAGATTTTTTAATTGGTAGTAGGAATTAAATCAAGGCATTTTCAAACACAGCATGTTTTATCAAGAAACATCTTTGGATTTCAAAGATGATCTTGGAGTTTCATGCTAATATAAATAAATTAAAAAATATAGAATAGGTCTGGAATTAAAGTTGCATTAAATCCTTATATGATATATTTAGTTGTGTTAATCCAGCTTTGGTGATACAAAAATGATATCAGGCTATATCTCAAGTGTTATTATACCACCAAATAAGAATAATATAGTTTAAACAAAGGAGTAGAAATATCCATGTAATTCATGTTTATTTTTTATATAGTAATAATGTGCTATCATTTTATTATTTTTAGGATACCAAAATCTTCAAGAAATAAAGTTTTATACACAATGAGTGGTTCACCTATGAAGAAAATTATCTCACTATTTGGATTTAAGAATTTAATTCATTCATAAAGATATTATTATGGGAATTCAAAGGATGTTTAACTTTATCTGAAAAATAATAATTCATATGAATAAAAAATGATCATGATTATCATGTGGTATCACAAGTTCATCACAAAAAATGTGGTATTATTTAACTTAACATGTGGTATGACTCACACACTTTATGATTCATTGACTATTGACTGATGTTTTTTCATAAGTGTGCCTAAAATAATAAGGAGAACCTTTTAAAGAAAATAAAAGGTGAAGTTTCATATATTCAAGTGGTTATAGAAGTAAGTGAGTGATCATTGATATTTTTTACTTACAATCTTGTTTCCTAGATAGTGTTCCTTCTCATTAGGCATAGAGGATTTATTAATGATCCATTTTCAAGTGGTAAATTCAATTGCAAGAAATGTCTGAGTATAATATAGGTATAGAGAGAAAGTTATTCAGATCTTAAAAGGTAAAAAATATGTAATTTTTTTATTCAATAAGTGAATCAAGGCTGAATTAAAAATCTTCAGTTCCACCAATAGTAAAATTTATAAAGGTTTGATCAAAAAGTTTTTGGGAGAGACTAAATGTTTGAAGCTGTAAAATAGATCTAATAGTTTATGAGATAAGTCTATTTTGGAATAGGTTAAAAAATAAAATTCTTTAAGGGTATATTTAAAATGGTAAGAAGATCCAAGATTTTTGGATGTTATCAAGTACTATAAAGTGGTAAGTTAGGAGGTTGTAGTTTGTATAATAAGGTGAAAGCATCCAATATCAAAATGGGTTGTATAATAATTACATGAAAAAAGGAGGATAAAAAACTCTCTACATTTTTTTAGAAGTTAAATAGAATTGACATGTCTGAACAAGACTCTAGTAGAGAAAATTGAAAATATATAGAAATAATTCTTTGGATGAAGAGGGATAATAACTAAGAATATTCCCCTATATAATTTTATAAGAAAATGGGATATAATTTATAGGAGAAATATGGATAGGAAGATCCTTTTCATTTTATTAACAAATGGGGAGTGTAAATAATTCAACGTAAATCCCTAAATTGACTATGAAGTATTTTTAGTTAAAATGTGGAGTAATATTTATGGTAATATTGTCAAAAAATCCAAAGGGATGAATATTTCAACCTGGAAGTTATGTGTTGTATTTTCTGAAAATAGTTTTTTGATATATTGGTAAGTATAAAAAGGATGATATTATAAGATATGGTGAATTAGATAATTAAGAGGATGGTTACCATGTATATGAGAACCACATATATGTAGTTAAGTATGTTGAACAGTGATATACATGGAAAATGGAAGATGTTCTAGAAGTTAATTGTAATTTTTCTAGAAGTTATGTCCAAAATTTATTCTTTAAGAAACTTGGAAATGGAGGAAGTTATCCTAGAAGAGGAAGTTTGGGAGTTGTCTTGAAGTGGAAGATCCAAAAATTGATAAAGTAAAATATTTAAAGTAATCAAGTTGATATGTGAAGGTAACTAGTTTCATGAATTTATCAATATTCCATACATAAAGGTAATAATAACCTAATATGTAAGGGTTACTTTATTTTGATTATATTTTAAAATTTTGACAAAGAACCATATATAAAGGTAACCAGGATTCAATAAGTAAAGGTAACCCATTTGAAAAATTTAAAAAAATGTTGTAATAATCCCTATATATATAAGAGTAACCTCTAAAGAAGTGGGGAAATATAAAAAAGGAGAAAAAAATCATTCTGATATATCAGAGTATCTATATGATACATAAGATTCATTTGGAATTTAATAAAATAATTCTATAAAAATACAAATTATTAAAATGCACTTGAATATGTAAAGGTAATCAGGATGATACATAAGTGTGATAGCCTAGACTTAACTATCCCATTATTATATGATTTATAAAAAAAAACATTACATACATTCACACAACCTTTTAGATTTAGAGTTTTAGAGAATTAGGGAATATCATTAGATAATATAAAACATGTCTTTATCATCAAATAAATAATTTTAACACTACATTTGTGGCTATATTATCCATAGAAATTCTTCAACATCTCCTATAAATTATCCACACATTCTATTATTCTATACATATCATGTATAATATTTTTCTTTATAACTTATAGAAATATAAATATAATAAGGGTGAGATCAAATTATTGGTAAGTGAAATCATATTCCATAATATATCATAGAAAAAATCAATGAATAATATGGAAAGAGGTAAATGATATTCAAATAATTCCATATAATTGATCACATGATCTTGAAGTAAATCCATTGATTATGTAATAATTTAAATAATCACATGGATATGAATAATTGGTTTCAAAGTGATAGAATTCACAATGTTGTACTTGTTAAGGAATTGTTACAATACATTACATACTACCAAGGCCATGTGCTAAGGCATCTACTTTTTTCAATACTATAGCTAAGAAATCTAAATTAATGGGTTAGTATGCACTAAACACCTAAAACGGTTTGCCTCATGGGACTTACTGATGCATCAAGGGGCTATTTTAGGCCCCAACCATCAATAATTAATTCCAATGCATTCAACATATAAAGTAATGAATAAGTTCAAAAATTCATAACCAACTTTTCTTATTAATCATTAGAAATCCATATTGAAATAAAAAATGTACTGATTTTCATTATTTCCTCAACCAATAAATTGTATATATTTCTATATAAGCATCCCTAAAACTAACATCATATGGATTGATGGGTATATAGTTAATTCAATAATTTCTCCAATCAATAAATAGAATTATATGATCATAATTCATCCATAGAATCAAGTTGGATGGTATTACTAAGGAATATCCCAAGTGTAACATAAGAACTAAGAAGTATGTTGATATAGATGAAAACAAATTCCTAAGAAGAACAATTCAAATGTTTTCATATTATAAGGGATCAATAACTATATTGTTTGATACCATGAGTTTTATTCCCCAAAATAAAAATTATATAAGAGGATTTATATGGTGATCCATGAAATATAACATCAACGGAGATAAAAAATTAACATAAAGGAGAAAATGAAGTGAAATATTAAAAGTTATTTTATATAAGATTTTTAACAATGTCATAAAAATATAAAGTGACCAGTCACTTTTAAAGTTACATTTTAAAGAGGTAATGTGAAAAATATTTTTGAAAATGAATTTAAAATAAATCCCAATAATATAGACCAAAAAATTACATAAATGTTTTCTATAGAAATGTGGAGTGGAAGATAAAAATTTGAACATGAAAGGGAAATCCTCTTTAATATTTTGAAAATTATTTTTTATAGAACCCACGTTATAAAAAGGATAATAAAAAATATTTTTAGAAATTGGTGACGAAAAATAAGAATTACATATGAGATAATACATATTAATATTTAAAAAAATATGAAATGAAAACATTTTTGGAATGAAGAAATATAGACATGGGAAGGAATAGTCATAAAATGGGATGTAGATTATTCTCAACAACATTGTATTTTTATGAAGAAATAAATCCAACAGAGTGAAATAATTGGTGTAACAATATATAAAACCTATTTAAGAATAAAAAATGTAAAATCAGATACAAGAAAGTTAAAATATAACATAATTCAACCATAAGGTATAATATACACAAATTATAAGAATAATTATCAATGAGAATGATAATAACACAATAAATGTAAATTGAAATAGTAAAACACTTGCAGCTTTAGTAACACTTGGATCAAAAGAGTTGGAAGGAGGGGTTAATTAAAAAACTTTTAAATCCCATGTAATAAAATTTAATAATAAGAATAAAATCAATTGGAGTAATAGTTACACCAGATTAAAGAAGATTTTTTAAATTATATGAAAAAAATCCTCAATAAAGGGTAATTGGTTTTTTCTTCTCTTCCTTCCTCGCTTTCACATTCGCCCTTCTTGACTGGTGTTTCTCACTGGTTTAGATATCATACATCACTCACCGCCCCTATTTTTACTTAACCCTACTCTTCAGACCTCTATTATAGGTCTTTATACAGGTGCTTCAGATGCTTTGCGTTAGCATAAGTGGAAACACCTGGTGTCATTATACTCCACTGCCCTTGCTATCCAAACAATCATGCTTAAATCCATTTTTTTTTTGGGCTCAATTTGGGATCTTGGTCAACTTGGGATGGTGTTGGAGGAGGGTGTCAGTAGTCTTAGTTCTTATTCATCGTCGGTACTGTCTTATTCATCTCTTATTCTTGGATCCTTCTTTCATTTGTAGGTTTTTTATTCTTTCTAGTAATGTGTTCCTATTTTTTTTGGTTTCTTGATCATCTTTTTGTTTTGGTTGGTTTTTACTGCGGAATGTTTTTTAGACCAGCAATTTGTTGTTGGGATCATTATTATTCTAGAAGGTAGTGATTTTTGTATTTGGTTTTTTTATTATCTTTTAATGGTTAGATTTTTTGATGTAAGATTTTGGTATATCTCTCCCTTGATGGCAACAATGTGGTCTCTATCATGGTCCTTTATAGAGGCCTTTATATGCTCAACTCTTCTCTAAAATCCTAGTCCAGTGCTCTTATCTCATTTGATTTGGTGTGGTAGTCTTGAAGGAGGTTCTAGGATGTGTTGTTAAAATTGATTATGTTATTTACTAGGGTGACTTGAATTCATTTTTCTCTCATCATAGAAGATTCTGAAGTCCTATATTGTTATGTTATGATACTATTATGGTGGTAATGATAGTGTTTTACAGCTGTGATGATGGTGTTTTAATGGTGGAAATGATGGTTTTTGGTGGGAGATTCTCATGGGAATACTGGTTCCTTATATGATGGTGATCAAAATATTTTATGGGGTGATGGTCGGTGTTTCTATTATGGTGAAGTGGAGGTGACATAATTTATTCGACTATCAGGGGGTGTGATTTGAGTTTTCATAACCCAAGGTGTTTTGGTGGGATGGGATCACTGTGTGGACCCTTTGAATTTTCAATTTGGGGTCATGGTTGATTTCTCTATTGTTTTTTAATTTTGAAATCTGATTATTTGGTTTGAATCTAGTTATATGTGAGGTTACCACTTAATTATAAATTAGGTTTTTAAAAATAAAAAAAATGGATTTGGAGGGGGAAACACTCTTACATTTAATCCCACTTGGAAAAACATTCTCTAAACTCATGTAAAAGAATAACTATCTCAATAACCTATTTTATAAACTTATTTATACATATAAATTTTTATAAAATTCATTTATAATCATTTATTAAAAGTATATTAGTTACATATATTTTATATTCATCATCAAATGTTATTATCTTTATTTTTTTAATTTGTATTGGTTTCATAATAGAGGTGTCGAATCTGTCTTGTAGATTCAAAGTTCATAATGTTTAGATCTTATATGTGAAATAATATATTTTTTATAATTATTTATAATGTTCTAATTTTATTTCATAATTATTTTGGTTATGATTTGTGATGATTAAGTTAGTAACGAGCTTGTTTTGAAAAATTTTAACGTTCAAAAGGGTGTTACATTAATAATACATTTAATATTAATATAACCTTTAAATAAACATAATAAAAAAATTATTACTCATTAATTTCAGATAAAAATATTATTTATGTTTTCATATTCATCCTTGATATAAATTTATAGAATTATTCAATTGGATGATTAAACTGAACAAAAAAAGAACTTATTATAATAAATGGGTTAGTATGGTTAAGAAATTGATTCTTTTGGAATAATAACATTATTAAAAAACCATAATGATATTATTTATATTTTTTTAAGGTGTTGAATCATATTTTAATAGATACTTATAAAGAATAAATGTATATATAAAAATGAAATATACCACTTTCATGGAGGTGGCAGTCTACACATAAGCATGAGAAATGCGTTCTTTTTCCACAGAATGAGAGAAATATAGAGGATGGGTTACAATTAAAAAGTATTTATATGGTTATAAATATCATATTTATCCATTAAATACCCCTTTTAAACCATCTATGCAAGGAATTGATGAAAAATCAAACACATCATTCATGGAGGTGGTAGCTCAAACGTACACATGATGGTGTTTTTATTTTTCTAAGTAAAAGGGAAAGGGTGGTTAATGATTATTACATCATCATAAAAAATTATTATTTTGATAATTATTAATTAATTACAATACAATGGATAAAATTTATCTCAATTATGTGGAATAAAAAATAAAATAATTGGAATGGAAAATGAGTAATTGGGAATTTTTAACTTACTCCTTGGAGAACTCATTTAGAAAAAGAATTAAGATGTTGAAGGGTATAATTTTTAGGAGAACAAAACCAATAGTATGTGTATATTATCTTTAGGGAGGTATTTGGATATATTTTTGGTCAAAATAAGTGTATTTGGGTATGAGGAGAGGTGGTATAATGAAGGATTCTTTTATAAGTGGAGGGAGTCGTAATTTTGTAATAATATAAATAGTAAATTCACTATTTAAGGGTCAAATGGATCCAATAGTGTAAAATAATTAATTGAAGGAATGGTTAATATAAATAAAAACACATCCATAACTTTTCACACAAATTTTTAACATGTGTTTAAATCTTTACTCTTAGATTTTATACTTTTTTTATTTTTTGATTTTACCTCCATAACTAATTTATACCTAAGTAATTTATTTTTAAATTAAAAAAAATAAAATGGGACTTATTAAATAATTTGTACCTAATTATTCCAAAATTAAATAAATTCTATGAAATAAAATTTATATGTGTGAGAAAACCATTTTAGCATTAGCGCATGTAACTTGTAAAATCACATCTTTAGAAAAAGTGTATTTTTTATCATAAATGTTATGTTTAGAAAAAACAATTATCAGTTTTTTTATTTTAATGAGATTAATCAGTTTATTATTAACCAAAGTATATTTATTTTACTTTAAAATAAATTAGAAACCTAATTTCACCTAGTGAAAACTTAATTAAAATAAAAATACTAAAAATAGTTTTTAATAGAAAAATATTACTTAATTTTTAAAATGTTAAACATGGGTTATCAAAATTAAAAATAGCATTTCAAATGAATAGTTTTACTCCTTAAATGAATATTTGGTTGCAAAAATGGTTTTATAAGTTTTATAATAATACTTAGTTTATAATAATGTCATAAAATTTACGGTATATGTATAAACTATATTTTTCACTAATCATCTAAAAATAAAATACTTCAGAAAAATCTTAAAAATATAACCTATGAAAATTTTGACAGGTTGAATACAAAAATTAAGTTCATTTGTTTAAATTAAAATAATAAAATTTGATAATTTAAATTTTTAAATAAAATCACAAAAATATTCTCAAAACTATTTTCATAAGAAAATAAATTTTTAAAAAAATATTAATTTTTCTCATTCTTATTTCCAATCAATTAATAAATAAATGGGTTTTAATATATTATTCATATTAAGAATATATTTTATACATAATATATTTAGTTTCTTAAAATAAATTATATAAAAAATTGATTTTATAAAAAATTAATTTTTAGCATAAAATGATCTTATTAGTTATTTAGTTATAATAATTGAATTTTGTTAGTGGATTAGTATTAAAAGTAACATTTTTTTATTTTTATATATTTTTTATAATTCAATTAGACATATTTTTACCCACTAATTCTACAATAAAATTTTAATGATAAGATAATGTTCTGTAGTTAATTTTGGTCATGTGTTGTGTTTGAATCTAGCTAGCGAACACATTTGGTTTAAAATGAAAATATTTTTTAAAATATTAAGGTGTTACATTCTCCCCCCCCCCCCCCAAAAAAATTATATCCTTATAATTCTAATTATCACTAACTAATAACATTAGTTAAGGATATATAAAAGCTAAGGATAACTCAAGTTATAATTTCAAACTTTGTGTCTGCCTTAATATCTTTTGTATGACTAGTAAACACATCTTTTCCCTCCCTCACGTTAACCTATTATTTATTTATTTTCTTGTAAACTCATTTATTTTCCCCATATTTTTTACACATGGAAAAATCAGTATTCTTTCCTTCATCATCTTTTTCACTTATGATTCCATAAGAATTCATCATTCTATTCTTTAGTGTGTTTGGGAATTAAACTATGTTCACATTATTAATCATAATTAAATATAGATAATTATATAATGACTCAAGAATTTTACACATTTTAAGCATAACTAACCATAAAAAACAAACCAATGATCATAAATTCTAGTGTCTTTAGAAGATTAGGTACATGATTATAAATAATTTAACAAAAAAACTTTTATTTAATCTCTATAATGATTTCATGACTTCCTTTGAGCTATTACATCTTCATAGGATAAACTGGGGAATACATAAACAAAGGGATGAGCTAAAAATCATAGTAAGGTAATAAATATAGTAATATAGAACATGAGTTAGAAGACATAACATAATGAAATAAAAAAGTAATGGAACATGAATAACCATAAGTAATCATAAAATATAGAACATTGGATCAAGAAATAAAGGAATCATAATAAATTTGAAACAATATATAACATGAAATAAGCATGATTCATGGCTAACTACCAAGATAATTGCACATGGTGGACAAATTCCCATAAGGGAATCATGTTTACTCATTATCCCAACATGATGTATCATGAGACTAAAACATTACCCAATTCATTTGATCTCTATATAGGATCACCCATCATAATATGTTCATGCATATGTGTTCCGCATAAATAATTAAACATAAAAAATACACATAAGGGTTACCCATGGAAATAAATAGGTATCGTAATCATGTCATAAGGCATAACCAAAGGGCTTATCATAATGGTGTACAAGAAAGAATGGGTTTAAATTATACATGGAAATTAATAATGTAAAAATATACATGGATCATGATAAGTTCTTTCCAAAATAATTGAAAACATATAAAAGGATTTTTTAAGAAACTTTAGAAATAAGCCACCTTAGAGTGGTTTAAAGGATGATATTAAAGAGTAAAAAGTCACAATTGTTTGTATAAAATAAGAAATGAACCAAGATATTTTTTCATGATAAAATTAGTGATTTTACAAAACTATGGGTGGATTAAAATAGATTATGGAGTGTACTTGAAAATGTTTAATAAATTGGGAAGTTCCCTTTAATCGGTTTTTCTTATCATGAGAAATTGAAAAAGGAACCTTATAAAAAATGTATTTATCTATAAAAGAAATAATAATTGAGCTAGGTATATATTTTTGGATCATAAAAAATTATTAGTATTACATAAGAATATTTAATAATTAAATTTTGGTTTAAGAGAGAGAAAGTGTAACCTGAAGGAAAAGTGGAGGTTCAGAAAGAATCTCGTACCTAATGTATGAAAGTGTTATTAATTTACACTTAATGTCCTAGATAATAAAATTATATCCATTAAAAATTTAATTCATAATCACTTAAACATATATTTTAATTATTATAATTTTATTAAGTTTATTTGAGGACTTTTTTATGAGTTATAATATTCAATTTTGTCATTCGAGGGTGTTTGTTTCCTTGATTTTCAGAATTGGTTCACTTATATACATCTATGAAAGATCAGTTAATATGTAAATAGTCATCCAAAATTCAATTTATATGTTATTAATTAACTTAAAAAATATTAACTAGTATTATATGTCATTTCTTCTATATATGAGGATGATTCATGAGACAAAATGTTAATGATGACTGTTTAGATTATTTTGGCATTTTTTCAATCATCATGAACTAGTTTTGTTTTATTAATTAATATTATGTATATATACTAGTTTTAAAACACTAAATAAGTTTTAATATACATTTTAAAATCTATTTTAACAATTATAATTGTTTTATGACCATCCTTGAATGCATTATTAGAAAACAAAAAATCAACGTCTATGAAGGTGGTGAATCGACACCTCACGGACAATGTTTTCATTTTTAGAACAAAAGGGGAAGAGAAGATAATTAATAGTGGATATAAAAAATCCATTATATATATGATACTTTATTTATCATGATAATTGGATAGGGGAGGTGAGGTAAGTATAATAAAATAAAATAAATTTAAAGACATAGAGGGATGGTTCTACCTCTTGAGTGTCGTCTCTTTGAGAACCACCTTATAAGACTTGGAAATGGTATTTTGGTGAGACCAAAAAGAATAAGATGTGGGGAAGAAGTTTGGGAGATTAATTGTTCATAATATAAGCAAGATAAATGTCTTATAAAGTGTGAGGAGAATAGGTGGTTAGGGGTGGTATTTATAGTGGGAGGAGATGGGTGTTTCTTATTATTTTTTTCATTAGTTTATTATCTTGGATCAAAAGTATCATTAGTGTTGATTATAGTGAAATAATTTAGTAATTATATAATTTGAGTAAGATATAGTTTCCACTTATATCATCTATGACTCAAACATGACTTAATAATTCATTTATTTGGATAAAATGTTAAATATTATAAATTACTGTATTTCACTATTTACTAAAAATAAACTATTTTAGAAAAATATCAAAAATTTACCCTAATAATTTTATTATGTTTAAAATTAAAAAATGGAATCAATTTTATGAAAATAATTTTCTAAATATAGAAAATTATTTTTTAGTTAAAATCATCATTTATTCGAAAAATATCGATTTTAAAATTATAACTGGTTTTATGACACATTGAAAAATTAATTAAATTCTCGTAAATTTATTTTAAAATAATAAGACAACAAAATATAAATTTATGAGTCTATTTTGTGAAAATAATTTTTTTTTAACTTTATTTTAATTATAAAATCGTAAATAATCATTTACACTTTATAAAAACACCAACACTTAATTTATCATTTTTTAAACATTTAATTACTTATAAAAAGATATAAACATATCATACATTCATTTATAAGATACCAAAATTTTATTTATACTTTTATATATGAGTTTACTATTCTATTGGCATATTTAATATTCTTAATGGTTGCATTACTATTCCAAAGGTCGAGTTACTATTCCATTAGTAAAGGTTCCCTAATTTTTAGAAATACCTCTTATTTCATTCATTCATCATTTATAATGTTTGTATTGTGTTCATAATTATAATAAGAGAATTTCCATTGATAAAATTATAGGTCATTACATTTCCCCCCATATGAAATTTTACCCTTAAAATTTTGTTTTACATGCTATGGTGAAAACTAGTGAGGGTACTTCTCCTTCATCGCTTCCCCTAGTTCTCATGTTTCCTCTTCATACTTATAGTTCTGTCATAGTAATTTGACTAAGTGACTAGTTTTTTTGCGTAGAAATTTATCTATATGGTCTAATATCCTTATCGGTTTCTCCTCATAAGAGATATTTTTTTCTAAATGTACCACCTATGAATTCAGTACATGTGATTGATATGGTCTGTACTTCCTCAAGAGGGATACATGGAATACATAATGTACTTGAGACATGGTTGGTGGAAGTGTTAGTTGATAGGTTTCAGCTTCAACATGATCAAGAATATTGAAGGGGTTGATGTACTTGAGACTTATCTTTCCTTTTTTCCCAAATATCATGACTTTATTCCATAGAGATATGTGGAGGAATACCATGTATTCAACCTTAAACTCTAGGTCCCATCAACGATTATCTTCCTGACTTTTCTGTTGACTTTGGGCTACTTAGATATGTCGTTAAATGGTTGTCATCTATTTTACCATTTCATCAACCATTTCAGATCCTAGTATATTCCTTTCACCAAATTCATCTCAGCATTCTAGTGTTATGCATATTTTCCCATGAAGGGATTAATATAGAGCCATTTATATGCTTTAGTGGAAACTATTGTTGTAAGAGAACTTGACCAAAGGTAGATATTAGTCACGTCCTCCCTTTAAGTCCATAGAAAAATTCTCTCAACATGTCTTCTAGTGTCTTGATAGTCCACTCAGATTGGCCATCAGTTTTAGGATTATAATCCATAATTAATTTCAACTCAGTGTTTATATAATTTTGGATACTTTTCCAAAACCTAGAGGTAAATCTCATATCTTGATCAAATACAATCACTAGTGGTACTACATGCAACCTAACTACTTCTCAGATGTATATTTTTACAAGTTGATTTAGTGAGAAGTCCTCTATAATTTTTATAAAGTGATATTTAATTATAAGATGATCCAAAATGAGCCATATATCATTATTTCCTCTAGATGTATTTGGAAGTATTGTGACAAAGTACATGGTTATTTTTTCCCATTTTCATGTTGGTATGGGTAATGGTTGCATCATTACGTTAGACTTTTTCCTTTCTACATTTACTTACTGATACCAGGCACTTTAATGTATATTCAGTAATCTCCTTCTTCATATTTTCCCACCAATAGTGCTCTCATAGATCTCAGTACATATTTTTTCTTCCTAGGTGATTAGAGAAAGTTGAGTTATGTGCATCATTCAGAAGGACTTTTTTTATCTCTAGATGGGATGGTACACATAGTCATGAGCCAAATCTTACAACTCCTTCCTTGTCAATTTTTAACTCTGAGGATTTACTATTTCTGATATATTCCACCTTTTCTGAACATCATCATCATTTATTTGAGAATCCTTTATTTTTTCTATAAGGTATGGTTGATAAATCATTTGAGAAAGGATTGATAATGTTTTGTTCTAAATGATTCCCATGTTTATCCTTTTCAATTCTAATAATATCATATCCTTATCAATTCTCATCATTGATAAAGTTGAGGATCTTCTCTGCTTAGAGAATTTTCCACCTTATTTTCTTTTCCAAGATGGTAGTGGATTGAGATTTTGTAATCCTTAATGATCTCTAAACATATTCACTGGTTCATATTAAGCTCTTTTTGTATGAATATATATTTGAGGCTCTTATGATTAGTATATATCTCAAACTTCTCCCCATAGAGATAATTTCGCCAGATTTTCAATGGGAATATCACAACGGCTAACTTCATATCATGCGTAGGATAGTTTATCTCATTGATTTTCAACTACCTTGAGTCATAGGCTATCAATTTATCATTTTTAATTAGTACACATACTAATACCTTCTTTGAATCATTGTTTTATACCACAAAGATTTCCCCACTTATTGGTACTGTGAGTACCGGTATAGTGATAAGCCTCTTTTTCAACTCTTTAAAACAGTCTTCACACTCATTTGTATAGAAAAAGATTACTCCCTTCTGAGTCAACTTGAATAGTGGGTTTTACAATCGAGATAAGTTCCTCAAAAAAAATGGAGTACACATATAGACCAAGGAAGCTACTAAACTCCATTACAGAGGTTTTCCTAGGACACTCTTCAATTACCTTGGTCTTATAAAGATCTATAGATATTTATTTGGTAGTGATAACATGCCCCAAGAATGATACTTCCTCTATTTATAACTCACATTTACTATACTTTTCATATAGTTTCTTCCTTTTCAAAGTATTTAGAATAGTATTCAAAATCTCCTCATGCTCCTCCTTTCTTTTAGAGTATATAAAAATATCATCGATTAAGATTACCACAAATTTTTTGAGGTAATCTCTAAAGACTCTATTCATTAAGTCTATGAAAATTTCTAGATCATTATTGAGTCTTAAGGGGATAAATATGAAATCATATTTTCCATACCTTGTTTTAAAGGCATTCTTGGGCATATCTTTCTTTAACCACCTTTAATTGGTGATATCCAAACCAAAAGTCCACCTTAGAGAAATATTTGTCCTCATGTAGCTGATCGGACAATTCATATATCTGTGGTAGGGGATACTTATTATTTATTGTGATTTTTTGGAGCTCATAATAATAAATGAAGATGTATATTGATTCATCCTTCTAATTGCTGAAGAGGACTAACACATGCCATAGTGAATCACTCAGTCATATAAAATCCTTATCCAGATTCTCCTATAACTGCTTCTTTAGTTCTTCCAACTCAGTGTTTTTCATTCTATAAGGTGTTTTTGATATAGGTCAAGATCCATAAATAAGTTCAATTGAGAACTCAACCTCTCAGTTAGGAGGAAGACAAGGAAATTCTTCAAGGAACACATTAGTGTAGTCCCTTTCAATAGGGATGTCTTCAAGTATGATTCTCTCATTTATCTCAATCGGTCGGAATGGACCGAAGGCCTTCATTTTTTTATTATTTTTGATAATCCACCTTTCAACGGGTGAGGTGGAACCCTTCCAAGGCCCGAAGTCTTAGAAACAATTACATAACCCATAGGTCTTAAAGGGAATCACCCAGACAAGACAACTTGGAACTGCTCCTCCCCAGCATATTTCATGATATCAGCACTCCACCTTCATAGGGATGGTTGGATAGGTGTCCTATTCAATGCTGCACAGGCCTGGTACTGATGGCAAAGTCATACCCTCTCATTCTTCCAAATCTGGTCAGCTCTGCTCAAGTGAATGTGACTGCCCTAAATCCTCATCTGAAGCCCTGTTCCTTGTATTCAAACTGGTACATATAAAATCAAGTGGCCCAAAGGACTTGGGGTGGCCCTAAGGCCTTAAGGCGGCTAGAAGGCCTTGATAATCAACTGGTCTGAAGGCCTTGGGTGGCCCAAAATCCTTGTATGACCTGAGGCCCAAATTGGTGCCTCAAAGGCCCAAATAGATGAATAGTTGTGGCTACTACAGTACCAAACAATGCCCGCTATAGTGCCTGGTACAGTGACCCAGAAATACGCCTCCATCCAGATTTGATCTTGGGTCTCTTGGATGCACCTACCGAGTCCTCACCAACCAGGATGAGGCTCATGTGTCATTTATCTCAATCATTTGGTCTACATATGCTTTCTTATAATGAAATAATATCCAAAATTGAGATAGTTATTCTAAGGGAGATTCATCATTCTTCTTACACTTGTACAGAATTAGAGGATACTTCAGGATGTGAAGAGTGATCTCCATATCCTGACAGTTGATGATGGATTTGTATAAAGATATAAAATCCATGTCCAATATAGTATCAAACTATAATAAAGGAATTAAAACCATATTTTATGGGAGGTTCGGTCCAAAAACATTGAACGGGGAAGAATTATATACTTTGGATGATATAATTACCCTATTCTCTATTCTCATAGATAACTCAACCTCCATATTTTGAGGTGGTGTTTGAATAGTTCTACTAAACTTGCAAGATATGAAAGAATACGTAGAACCAGAATTAAACAGTATATTCTCTATTCTTGAAATAGTAACTAGTGTACATATCACCACATCATTATTGAGCTCCACCTCAGTAGTAGTGAAAGTATATTCCCTTCCTTGTTTCCTTTGAGTTTGTTGTTTTATATAACCTTCAAAAATCCTTGAATTAAGAAAATTCACAACACGTAATGTCTATGTTCCTTGTAGTTAAAATACTTCACTATAGGCTGAGTGTTAATTTGAACCTTCCTCTATTCCTTCACATTAATTGTATTCTTCATCTCCCTTTAGAAATTATTATCCATATTCCCCTTGATTCCACATTTGAAGCATCTTCTAGTTCCCCTTAGGTAGTTTCTAGGATGATTCTCCCCACACTTTTATCACATGGGGTGTTGGGTTTTCCTTCCCTCATGGGATTTATCTGTTGATCCTCTCGTATTAAACTCTATTTTCCTCTCTTTTTTCACTGGGCCCAAAATACCATTGATAGTATCTGATCTCTATTTTAACCTTAAGGTCATAATAGAAAATCTCCACATAGTTTTGGAAGTCTCGAATCACCAATTCTTTTCATAGACTTGACTTTATTCTACTAAAGAAGTGATCTACCTTTATTTTAGTGTTCATGTCAAATCCATAAGTGTATCATGCAAGCCTTGTAAAGTTTTCCTCGTATTCCTTGATAGACTCTTCTTCTTTTTGCTTCGGCTCAAGGAACTCCATTTTCATCTTAAGATAAAGATTTTTTGGGAAATATTTATTGAAAAATATTTTCTTGAATTCATCCCAATCTTGGGAATCAATTTCCTCCTTGTAATTGGGGTTTTTGATCATTTTCCACCACTTATCAGCTTCCCCATCAAAATGATAGATTTCCAATATGATTTTATCTTCTTCTGATCATTAAAGGACATATAATATCTTCTCAACAGTGTTAATACATTATTAAATGATGATGATATTGGAAGATCCACTAAATATGGGGGCCTTTGTCACATAAAGGATTCAAATGCAACATGCATCTTCTTAGGAGAATGATGGAGTTCCCCAAGATTCAAGTCACTATTCATAACTTGATCTAGTTGATTGAGTACTATCATGAAGTTTTGATATCCTTTTCCCATTATATTTGGTATTTCATTAATAAAATCATCACATTTCCTATCACATTAATTACTAGTATAGGTTGTCATGTTTCCATACATTAACTAAGAAAAATAATGTATAATTATGGGGGCTTCAATACTTACCTAATAAGAATATAAAAAAGATAACATTGAACATAGAATGGTAATCCTATAAATGAAAAGTATACCCTAAAATGTGATTCCCTAAGATCCAATCTAGGTTATATATAACGACCTAGTCTTAACATACATTAATATTACATAAATTTTGAGGAATTATTAATACATTAAAAAAAATAGACACCCAAATACAATATTAGTTTAGTGCCTTTGCAAACTTGGAACACAAACTTCTAGTCTGGTGAAAGATCTTTAATGTTTCCCACAAAGATCTTCCCCTTTAGTACCCCAACTTGAAACCTTTATTTATAACCTGGGGAAAAGGAAACATAAGAATGGGTGAGCTCATATTCTCAGTAAGGCTAAAAAAGGGACACATGTAAACATAATCATGAGAATAAGGGTATCAGAACATGATCATGAAAATAGAAGATCGTACCTTGTGTATCAGTGATCATAAACATGAATTGTGGTATAAAGATTGGAAATTCATAATACATGAATAATAATGAAATAAATAGAATAATCCATTAAATCATAACATATGAAAAAGACATGGAATTGTGAAATACACATAAACATGTAATATCATTCCCTATAAGTTAATACACATTGCTAGAACTTATCAAGGAACTTCATGGGGACTAAACCAACTAGACGAGACACACCACCATTCCTATTTTTAGTCCATTCCTTGTAATGGATTGGGTTTTCCCTCTTACCATAGTGGATCGGGTCTCCCCATATTCCCAAAGGGGGTTGGGTTTCCCTATCTTCCCATAGTGGATCAAGACCGTCGACTTGATTCCATCATTAACTCATGATACATAAATCTTTACCCAATTAATTGTAGGGATATATAGGTCCCACCCTTTACATAATAAAAACTATACATATTTTTTCTACAATAACATAAATCATTAATCATATTATAACCCATGGAATAAAATAGGTTTCATAAACATCATTTAATCATAACATAACCCATGGAAAAGAAATGGGTTTCATAAATATCATTCCATCATAAATATAAACCATTATTAGAAAAATTCATAATGGTAACATGGAATAATATCCCTAAAAAAACATAAGTAACATCAAATAATGTTATCTTAGATGGAAAATAATTTTGAGAGATCACTTGAAAACAATTATTAAAGAAAATATCCTTTCTACATTAAAAAAATTATTTTCATAAAATGTTGAAAATAACCCTTTAATATTGTAAAGGAAATTTCAAGTAATTAAGGTTTCATGACAACATAAAAAAAATATGTAGTATAATTTAAAAAAACATTTCTTTCGTATTTTTTCTAGAAAATTTAGAAAGTACCTCATTTGAAAAAAGACAAAAATATTCCTTTCAAACCATGTAGTAAAAATCAAAAATGGGTAAAAATGACTTTAAAAATTCATTGGAAAATAGTATAAAAAAATTTAAACCATTTTTATAAAACATTTACATAAAAGATAAATATTCCCAAATGGAGACTTAAAACAAAACAATCCCAAATATTGATGATAATGTGAAGTAAATACTCATCACTTTATAATTAGTATAATTTTATGGACTATAAAATAAATAAAATTATATAGAATTTAAAATAGCATAATATTCTTGATAATACTCATAAAATAAATTTATTTTCAGTATATACAACACATAGAAGAAATAAGTGGTGTATAAGGCTATAAGGCATGTGTCCCATAGAAATAAAAGTAAGGCATAAATCTCTTACTACTTGAGTATCTTTAAAATCGTGAACCCACAAAAGAATAAAATAAATTCAATCATTTAATATAATTAAATTATTGATATAACATGTCATAGGTAAATATATACGCCATACTAAATAAGAGAGTGGTGAATATGGAATTTATCACATAGAAATAAGAAGTGAGGTAAATTTACCTTAACTTAGGTTTGATTCCCTCCATACAACAATTAAACTCTTGTATAGCGGTTTTAAACATATTATTAACTTATAAGAGAATCATAATAATATTTATTATATCATATATGATTCATTTATGACTTTATATTACCCATTTATTAATAATTCCAAGTTAAAGTAATGTTTCGGGTAATAATTGCTTTGTTTATCATATGTGTTTTGCCTTTTTATTCTTGATCCTATTACTTAGATCATGATTTAATTACTTAAAAAATGTAAAAAATGATTTATATATCATATATATTTAGTATATAAATATATATTAAAGACAGATAAATGAAATGGAATACACCATTCATGGAGACGGTAAGTCGTACATACGCATGAACATTGTTTCTATTTTCTTATCGTACTAAATGGAAGAAGGTAAATGATATATATATATATAATTAAATTAGAATTAATATTCCATATATTTCATATTTTATCATTATATATTTTTTTATAATCATTCTTCAAGTGGTTAACGTGGAATATAAATCTCATTACGTTGTGGATATGGTAGGTCGTACGTACGCACGAGCGATGATATAATTCACTTAATTGTGAAACATTAAGGAATTGGATGGTATATATTTTGTTTCAAAATAAATATCATGTTAAAATAATAATATATAATTATTATTTCTATAATTATACACATCCAAGTAAATTGGTGATGAAAAATATATTACACTACGCCATGGAGATCGTAGGTCGTATGTACGCAAACATGGTACTTTAATTTTTTGTATGATGAATAAAAGGTGTAATATGGTTGTTTCATAATCATAATAACATATAATAATATAGGTGATACTAGATTTATTACTTTATAATGTTATAAACACATGAAGAGTGAGTAAAAGAAGAAATGATCATGAGATAGTCGGTAAAAAAGATTACCTCTTGTTTGGTGAGCTTCCTTTATATCTCTTCTCAATGGATCTAAAGTTGGCCTTTTTGGAAGATGAGGACCTCAAAAACTTGTATAATGATGTTTTTAGGAGAAATATTTAGGGTTTGGTCGAGCTAAAATTCTCAAAGTGATATGAGGAAGTGAGGAAGGAGGTTCCCTCTTATAATTGAGGTGAGGGACACTTTTGAAAATCCTCAAAATATTAAAATATAATAAGGCTATTCTAAAGAAAAAAACTTTAAAATAAGATATAAATGAATGGGGGAATAAATTTAAACCATATATTTTCCAATTTGTGATTATTTTAAATTTTTTATATATTTAAAGAATTTAATAATATATTAATTCAATAAAATATTATTATTTTTAAATTTGATATTATTCATTTAATTTGACATTATATATATTAAGAAAAAATTTAAATTAAAATATAATGGTTTAACACATATATAATATATATTATAGATATTTAAAATTCTTTATACACTTTAATTTAACCAAAATATATAGAAATTAATATTATTAAAATTAATTATTTTATTTTTCTATTAATTAAATAAATATTTTTTTTAACATTGAAGAAGCATTAAATGTAATTATATAATTTATAAAAATTAAAAATAAAATTATATAATGAAATTAATTTAATTATAATAAAAATATACATTTATATTCATTCATATCTTGATTTTTTCCCTATGTGGACACATAAAAGTTTTTAAATGCAAGATAGTGATATTTTGTACAATCCTTATCTTTAAATAATATAAAAGTTATTTTCATGGACTAGTGTTAATTAAACAACTCTAATTAGATCTTAAGGTGATAAGGGTCTAATCATATTCATCCAATAATTTTTAAACAAGTTCTGTTTTTATTTTAAACTTTATCATTTTGATTTATCGTTAATTAATCAATTGTAATTTTAATTGTGGTAACTACATTTTAAATATTAAGAGGAAATAAATTATTACTTATATGGGGTAAATTTTATATAAATGAACAATTTATGACATTTAAAACCTTATAATAATCTATTTTTATTTTTTAAAATATTTTTATGATTTTTAATTAAATTAATGAAATTTTATTTTTATAAAATATCATTAGTGTCAATTTTGACACTATTCACAACTTTGTCTTTAAATAAAATTCAAAAACCAAGATAATTTCTAAAAAACCGTTTAATATTATCCTAACATGTATTGGTCGACTAAAAAAATTTTTGAGGCCCTTAACTAACTCAAATTATGTTTATTTTATATTTTTAATATCATTTATTTGATCTTTTTATTAATTAAACAATTATTGTATCATTATTGTGTCACCATTTATGATAATTATGTAATCACAAAAGATTATAATTATGTATATAAACATTTTTTATTTTAAATTACTATTTATATTCTATTTTATCTTCTATATAATTCTATATTAAAAATCTTATATTTATTAAAAATATGAGTATGACATTTTTAACTTATGTTTAAATAAAATAAAATAAATGTCACATTCTTACCCAAGTGGATTAAAAAGGATATAATTTTGGCCTAAGGTTGGTTTTAGTCAAAATCCACTTATCAAATGAAATTATTACAAGTGTTAGGGTAATTTTATAATATTATAATATTATTTTTACCTTTAATTATACAATTTACCATTAACCGTGGTAAATAAAAAATTGTAAAAGTTACTATTCATAATATCCAGAATATTAAGTTGATCCTATTAGACTCTAAATATCATAATTATTATAACAATTCATTTTTTTGAAATTCAATTCACAAAAGTGGTAAAATCAAGTTTAACGCTAATCCCGCAGACATGGCAAAAAGGCGGATAAAAACAACGTTCAAAATTTCAATAAGTTTTTATATATAATTTTATTATAAAAATATACTAATGACCTACATTGAATTAATATATGTATAATTTATCTATTGTGACTTAAAAATCAATTTAAAGTATAATAATTCTTCAAATGAAAAAGACAGTTTTTAACTACAATGCAGCATCTTTCACTATTCATCGAAAAATGAAACTACTTTGAAAAATAATAAAGATTAACCCTATTTTAATTTTTATATTAAAAATTCAAAAGTAATTTTTATTTTATCAAATTAAATTTTAAGTAATTTCTAAAATTAATTTTATTATTATTCATAGAAGGACATAAAAAAATCAGTTCCTTTAAGAAACTAGTATTTCTAAACATATAAAGACTTTATAAAAAGTTAAATTTTTCATTATAAATATATTTTATTTAATTGAAAACATAAATTAGTATTTACTATTCATATTACTATGTTTAATGGATAGGTTATAGCTATCTCATTTTAAATAATTATAATAATAAAGTGTTGTTTCATAGAAACTATGTGTTGCGTGTAACGCAAGCCAAGACGGTGTTACATGTAGTGAAATAATAAATTGGTATTTTATATAATGTAATAAAAACTTACTAATTTTATATAATGAAAAAATCTATAATTAGTTTTGCGTAGAGTAAAAAATTTCAAAAATATTAAATTAATTCACAAAATCCCTAGGTGTTTCATTATCCATGATGATAGAATTATCCCTTGAGTTATTAATAAAGTTTTCTAGTCCTAATCACCGTATATAACTATATTTTAATCTAATAACAACTATAATTACCCTATCCTTTTAAAAAATTTAAGAATAATCAACCATTAATTACAAGTTAATGATTTTAAAGTCTGTTGTCTTCAAAAGATTTATTACATGATTAGAAAGCATGAAACCAAAATAAAAAAAACATCATTTATTTAATATCCATAATGATATCCTAACTTCCTTTTAGATCTAAAATTTTTTTATGATAATATATGGAATACATGAACAAAGGAATGATCTAAAAATCCCAGTAAGGGAATAAACATAGGAATATAGCACATGTGTTAGAAGGCATAACATAATGACGTAAAAAGGCATGAAACATGAATAAACATAAGGAATCATAACATTTAGAACATGGGATAATGTAATAATGGAATCATATTAATGTGGAAACAAAATAAAACATGACATAAGAATGGTTCAAGGTTAACTGCCAAGACTATTTCACATGGTGGAGAAAGTTCCATAAAGGAATAAAGTTTACTTCATGTCCCAACATGATGTCTCATGAGACTAAAACATTACCCAATTAATTAGAGCGTTATATGGGTTCACCCATCATAAAATTTTCTTGCATATTTTTTCCACATAAAGAATACATATAAAGGTTACTAATGGAAATAAATGTGTATCAAAATCATGTCATAAGGCATAACCAAATGGAATATCATAATGGTGTACAATAAAGAATGGGTTTAAATAATACATGGACGTTCATAATGGAAAAATAGGCATGGATCATGATAATTTATCTCAAAATGAATTTAAAACATATAAATAGAGTGTTTGAGAAACTTTATAAATGATCCACTTTAGAGCATTTTAAAGGATAATATTAAAGAGTCTTTAAAGAGGAAAAAGGAATAATTGTTTGTATAAAAACAAAAATGAACCAAGATATTTTTTCATGATAAAATGAGTGATTTTAGAAAAATATTGGTGGATTAAAACATATTATATAGTGTACTTTAAAATGGGTAATAAATTGGGAAGTTCCCCTTAATCTGTCTTTATTATTGGGAGGAATTGAAAATTGAACCTTATAAAACATGTACTTCCCCATCAAAGAAAGAATAATTGATCTAGGTAAATATTTTTTGAGAATAAAAATAGAATTTAGGGTGATTAAATGAGAATATTTAGTAATTAAATTGGGGTAGAGAGAGAGAGCGTAACCTAAAGGGAAAAATGAAGGTTCGAAAATAATTCATTACCTTATGTCCAAAAGTGTTTTGCACTTTCACTTAATGTCCTGGATAATGAAAATATATTCATTAATAATTTAATGAAAAACCTATTAAAAATTTATTTTATCTATTATAATTTTATTAAACTCCTTTATGACCTTTTTTATGAGTTATAAGATTCAATTTCGTCATTTGGGAGTGTTTGCTTCCTTGGTTTTTATGATTGGTTCACTTATATACATGTATGAAAGATCATGTAAAATGTGAATAGTTATCTAGAACTGAAATTATATGTTATTAATGAACATATATAATATTAAATTTTCTTTTATATTATTGTTTTCAAATATGAGTTTGATTCATTATATAAAACGTTAATGATAATTATTTAGATTATTTTGGTGTTTTTTTGATCATTACGAACTAGTTTTGTTTTATTAATTAATATTATGTATATATACTATTTCCAAAAAACTAAATAAGTTTTAATATAAATTTTACAATATTTTTGAACCATTATAATTTTTTATGACCAGCCTTTAATGTGTTATTAGAAAATGAAAAACCATCATCTATGAAGGTGGTGAATCAACACCTCAGAAATGATGTTTTCATTTTTAGAACAAAGGGGGAAGAGAAGAGAATTGATGGTGGATATAACAACATTAAATTATATATATAATATTTTATTTATCATGTTAATTATATATTAGATTTTATGGGGGATAATAAAATAAAACAAATTGAAAAGATATGGGGAAGGTTTCACCTCTTGAGTGTCATCTCCTTGAGAACCTCCTTAAGAGACTTGGAAATGGTCTTTTGGTGAGACCAAAAATAAAAGATCATGGAGAATATTTTTTTGAGATTAGTTGGGTATAATATAAGAAATATAAAAGTGATATAATGTGTGATGAGAATAGATGGTGAGGGTGGTATTTATAGTGGGAGGGGAGGGGTGTTTTTTATTACTTTATTCATTAGTTTATTATATTTACTCAAGAATACCAATAGTGTTGATTATTATGACTAAATATAGTACCTAGAGAATTTAATTTAGATATAGTGGCTACTTACATCATCCATGACTCAAACATGACTTGAATATTCATGTATTTGGCTAAAATGGTAAATACCGTAAATTACAGTATTTCACTATTCACCAAAAATTCACCTATTTCATAAAAATATCAAAAATTAACCATGACCATTTTTTGATATTTATAATTCAAAAATTGACTAAATTATATAAAAATAAATTTCTAAGTATGATAAATTTAATTTTTAATTAAAATAATTATTCACTTGAAAAATACCGATTTTAAAATTATAACTGATTTTATGACACTTTGAAAATTTATTTAAGTTATCATAAAATTATATTATAATAATAAGAAAAAAATATTAATTTATGGGTCTATTTTTTGAAAATTAAATTTTCTTTTAAAACATTATATTAATTATAAAATTTTTAATAAACATTTACACTTTACAAAAATATCAACACTTAATTTATCATTTTTAAAACATTTATTCACTTAATCTAAGATATAAATATATAATATTTTAATTTATAAGATACCCATATTTTATTTATACTTTCATAGGTGAGGTTACTATTCTATTGATTGGTTTAATATTCATAATGGTCACATTACTATTCCAAAGGTCAAGCTACTATTCAATCGATAAAGGTTCCTTAATTTCTAGAAATACCTATTATTTCATTCATTACACATTTATAACGTTTTCATTATGTTCATAATTATAATAAGAGAATTTCCATTGATAAAATTCTGGGTCATTATAGGTTAGGAATAATCACTATATTTTTTACTCTAGCTCTTATCCCATTTGGTTTCTCATTGGAACAATCACCGCATTTTCTATTATGCTCATTATTAACTGGGTTCCTCTAATAATTATCCATTAATTAAACCAAGTGATGTTTAGGTTTGATAATAATTAAATTAATAAATTTTTAGAGGGAATACTATAATCTTGGAAGAAATAATTCAGAAATAATGTGCATACCCTAACTCATTAATCTATAGGCTTAAATCTATGTGATTCATGGTAATATTCCTATTATTTTATCTAATTAAAATCTTTCCTAATTATTAATAAAGAGTTTTTAAATTTCCAAAGTATATTCCCCATGAGTTTTAAGCCATATGTGTAGTCTTAGGCTTATTTATAATGAACCAAGTTAAGATTGAGTTTATACTCATCTATTCATTTTCAAGGTGATTGCCTCTAGGTGAATTTGTTATATATTCACATCCACTTACTAGTATCCAAATTAGGATGTAATTTCTAGGAAACAAAAAACTTTATACTTTACCAAAATTTTAGGATGTTCCCCTATACTTATATTTATCCGTAGGGTTCTTTTCTAAATTTCTCTCATCCTAATCCCCAAGATAAAATAAAATAATCCAAATAATATAATGTATCTCATATTACCAAATCAAATGGTTATATATACCTTTAAAATTATAATAAAACTTAAATATACTAACCATTATGATATCTACCATGCTTATTTTATCCTCAATTGATAACATCCTAACCTCTAAATTTATATAAACCTTTCTTTGATGCCAATTGTGACTTCTTGGACATAAATGTTTAATAATTACATGATTTATTATTAAATTTTTAGAGAATCTGGAAATGTCATTAACTAATATAGATCATGTACTTATCGTCAAATGGGTATCTTTACCACTACATTAGGAACTACTAAATCCATAATAAGTCTTAAAAATATCCCATAAATTTGCCACATGTGTTATTCTTCAATATATATCATGTGTAAGAATTTTATTCATAACTTGAAGAAATTAAAACATAAAAATGGTGTTCTCAAACACTCATAAAGATAAATCATATACTAGAATCTATCATATAATAAACAAGGCATGAATAATATGGTAGGAAGTGAATGATAATCAAATAATTCTATATAACTAATCACATGAGCTTGAAATAAATCTATGGATGACATACCAATATAAATAATCACATGGGTAGAAATAATTTAATTCATGGTGATATAATACATAATGTTGGACTTGTTAATTCATTCTACTAAGACATTACATACCATCAAGGACTTGGTCAAGAAATCTACTTATTGTCAAGATCATTGTTTCATCCTAACTTTCCCATTTTATTTAAATTATTTATTTTAGGGTTTTATAACTGTAGTTTCTATTTTTTTTATTTTTTTTATAATCTATATTGAATAAATAAAGGATAATGGATGGTAATTTTAAAACTTAAAATAAATTAATTAATATTTGTAATGATAATAAATGATATTAAATCCCATTTAATTCCCAAAAATGAGTATTCCTACTACTTCTCTTTTTGAGTCATGGTGCACAACCATGAGGGATACCCCCTTCACTTGAAAACCTTCTCCCGCACCCTCTCCTCTTGCATCATGCACTAACCTAGGGAGCCATCCCCTTATTCTTGGCCTTTTCTCTTCTCCTATCCTCACTGGATCATGAAACATTCCTAGTTTGAGCATCCCCTCACATGTGACATCCCCCTTTATCCACTACTAATCTTCATCCCTTTTTATAAAAAATTTAGAATAGATTCAATCAGTTTAGGGTTCTTTCACTTATTTTATTACTTTTATTTAACTTCTCTCTCCTATATTTTCTTTTCTCCCTACTATTTTTTATCCAATTTGAACCCTAGAAGGGTTTCAGGTTTTTATTTATGTGTGGATTTGATTTCTAGGGTGTTTGATATGTCAGTGGGGTCCTCTTCTCTTTATCCTCTAGGGTATCTTCTTCTTCTCTTAGTCTAGTTCGGTTTGACCCATGCTTAACTTATTAATATCATAACCATTGATATATTAATGTTTATATTAGTGTCTTAATTATTTAATAATATTATTATTTATAGTCATTTAGTTTCTAGGTAAGAAATTGTATTTAGACTTGGTTTTAATGGATAAAAATGGGTTTTGTTATCTTCTAATGAATGGTTTGAATATGATTTCAAGTTACTTTCTTGTCAATTTTTCCAATTGTCCCCTAAATAGTATTTTTGTTTTAAAATGATGGTTTGGACATGAAAAGTATTTTCTTAATTATTTTTCTTCGCATTTATAGTGATACTTAAAATTCTAAGAATCATAAAAATGTTTCATGATTGGTTTTAAATAAAAAATGTGGTTTATAAATGTTTAGACCTTGTTTGGATCAAGGGATAAATTATAAAATGAAGTATCAAACCTTTATATTTTTTTCAAAATATAACGATGGGAACCATTTATAAATTTTAAATATTATTATTAAAATATAATGTTTTTGAATGATATTTTCTAGATGATTCTTAAAAATGATTGTCAAGTGATTCTTGAATGTTTTCTTGTTCTCAAATTATTTTTTTAACTATTTTAAAAATCATGTTTCATGATCTTTGGGAAAATAGTTTTTAATAGAATTAATATTTTAAAAACCTTCTTGATGGTGATTATTAAATACATTGTATGGCATGTGAAATCTTGTATTTTTGGGCTACTTGTTTTATTTTTGAGTAATTTTATTTTTGATGAATTAATATCCCCCTGATTTAATTTTTAAATAAATCTATGGGGGAAGGTAATTTAGGTGGTTTGTTTAGCACAAGAATGATGGGAATGTTTAGCTCTACCTAGTATTTTAATTGAAGAATACAACACTAACTAAATATCTTTGAGAAAGGGAGACACTTGTAGGGGTGGCCTCTTATCCCCTAAACTTATATCCCTATGGCAGTGTTCACACTAAGTATCCATTATCACTTAGAGTGTGAGGATCCTTGACCTAGAATACCTGGGGAATCCATTACCATGTTTTTAGGATTTAAATTATCAATTTACTCCTCTTTTCTAAAAAATTGTTCATTTATACCTTATTTATAAAATTTATAAGAAATAATTGATTTTAATGATTTTATTTAAACTATATAAAATGATATTAATGTTGTGTGCTTCTTAAAATTCACAGAATTGGTTTTTTTAATGAATGTGTTTTATGGATGGTTTTATATTATTTTCCTAAAAATAGTTAAAACCATATTTTGAAGTATTATATATCAAAATATCTTGAAAACAGATTTTTTATTAAATATTTTTCTTGTGTCAAGGTGGGTGGCTACCTACTAGGAATTTTTATGGTAATGCCTATGTTATCATTTTAGTTTCAAGTTCTTGATTTATCTCTTGACTACTCTTGGAGTGTTGATTATTTTGATAATTCAAGGTCATTTGGTTTTATTTATTTCATTTGGAAAGTGTTTTCTTTTACTTGATTTTGTATGACCTAATTTTACTTCCTTATAATATATAGCGTGTGTACCTTTTTTCATATAAAATTTTACTGCTTTCTACAGTTGGATGTGTAAGGATATTTTAGTGGTTGAGGATAGGCAGTATTGTGGGAATTTCTGAAAGGAGGGTGTTTAGAGGGTAGGCTTAGAGTTTATTGTCTACATCTGTTATATGTTTATTTATTTTTTACTTATTTTATTTTTTTGGGGACATTATACTTACATACGGGTCATACAAGATTTTTTGGATAAATTACATTATGATTTAACAATAATTATTTGGAAAAAAAATTGTTCCAAAATGTATTTCTTTGATGCCCAGGCATTAGTTATCAGCACGTGGGAATTGAGAATTCCCTTCATTCCATTAGTGAATCAAATCTAGTGCTAGTTCATATGTAACTTTGGTAATTTTCATTATAATTGGTATAAAAGGAGGTTTTAACTTGTTATTTATGGAGTCTGGTATATCTATGTTAGGGTCATTGGGACTCGGTAGGTAGGTCATGTTCTGGTGTCAAATCACCACTACCTATTAAGAAACCCAAGTTACCATGAGAATTTTGTTTTTGAATTTCTAATTTGATATTTTTATTGAATTATTTTTAGGTATTTTGATTTTAATTAACGTTTTTCTGATTTTTATAAGTGTTTATGAGTTTTTTTAGGGTGGGAAAATGGTATTTGAATCAGTGTCATGTTGTGAGATCGCATAGTCTAGAAAACCATGTGGTAAACTACATGGTTTATTATGGATTCCAATGTTAGTTTCCTGATTGAAACATAGTATACTAAACCATGTTCTCTAGTCATGCATATACACTAGTCCTTCTTTGAATATGTGTGTTATATTGTACTATTGATTTGAGTAATGTTTTGGTTCTTGATAATAAAATGGTTGTTTTAAAAAGATAAATAATTTTATTTTTAAAATCTATGAATTTATTTTAAGTAAATATTTGAGTTTTGAAAAAGGAAACTTGTTTTTAAATGGTAAAGTTTGTTTTGAAATGAATAATGAGGTTTCCCATTAAAATAGACAGAAATGGATTCAATATTTTGAAACTCATTAAGAGGTTTAAATATGAACTTGTAAAGTTTTAAACATTTTAAATTGGAAGCTTTTCTATGGAAAATATTTTATACTTTTGATTTAATGTTAATTATTTTCAAAAATTATTTTAAACTTTTTTAATTGATGATAATGGTTTTTGGAGAAAAGGGGTTTTGTATCCCATTAAGTGTTTTGAAAAATGAATGATTTTAAAGTAAAATTTTAATACAAATTTAAAGAGAGGGTTTTAAATTTTAAAAATAGTCATTTGGAATTTTTAAAGTGGTTTTGAAATGAGATTTGTAATTTGAAATTAAAAGGTGGGAATTTAAATGTGTTGTTCTCTTGCAAAGCATTTTGTAAACCAGTTGGTTTCAATATATAATTTTTTAAATTTTTTAAAAATTGGTTCATAATTTAAAAATTAGTGAAATATTTTTCATGATTCCATATGAATTTGATAAAGTGTCTATAGATTTAGATTTTTGTGATGAACCACCTTTTTACCCAGTTTGGTCATGTTTCTATGGTCTTTTGATTCATCTCTTCAAGCCTATTGCACTCAAATCCATTGCAAGTCTTATTGGGTGGCTGATTATATTAGATATGTTAAATACAAATATTCACATAGCATTAGTGTCCAAAATATGTGTTAAATTTTATTTTTTTCAAAATTATCTCACCATGCATTTAGATTCAAAATGGTCTGGTTTTTAGAAATATGTTGATTATTATCACCTATCCTTTTACTTCTTATCATGTTGAAAATTTGTTCATTATTATAAATTGTGTGGATCTAAAATATAGAATTATAAATTCTCTACTTGTAAGAATATAAATAGGATAAATTATATATGGGTTCATAAGGATAAAATAAATTATATTGTAAGGACCTATATTTCTTTTGATTTCAAGGAAATCTCTCTTTCTATCGACACAAATCTTAAAGAGACTGAAAATAAGTTTCACAACCATACTAATGTAACCTCCAAATCAAAAAGGACTCTGGTGATCTAGTTTATGATTATCATTATTCACCTCTTGATAAATCCTAACAATCTGAGTAGGTCTTTCTCAATACTACTACAACAAAAATTAAGAATCCAGTTATTGATTTAGAGAGATTTATCACTCCTGATCTGAAAAAGACTCATAAGTGTGTTGATTATTAAAAATTGGAAAGAACCATTATCATAATATCCTAAAGAATATGTCTAAGGAAAATTTATTTCCCTTCCAAAAATTAAGTTGAAAATAAGGATGAAATTATTAAGTTCAATCCCTCAAAGGAATCTGAATGCCTTAATTCGTCTACCATGGTTGAGTCAGAACCTACCAATTCTAGTAGTGATGATGGTAAAAATGTTGAACCCATGGTAAGGAATGAATATTAGGTTATGTATGAATTTGGGGAAGTACTATAATCTTTACTTAATAAACAATATAAAATTGTGTTCAAAAAATAAAAATATGGAGAACTCACTATAGTGATTTATCTTTAAATCAGAAAATGGATGTTCAACATAATGAAAGGAGAATTTAAAAGAAATATTAATTTTAATTTTAAGGAAATTCCATGGAAATGATTTTTATATTTATTATTCTCCTTTTTGAAGTTTTATTCCCAGGAATAGTTTTTTAAAAGGTCTAGAATGGTTGAATTAGTTCAAGACTTTTATGATCTGGTGGTGATTATAGATTCTCATACTCTTTATGAGTTTTCATGGAGGCTTCCTAACTAATAGTATTTATTTTAGTGGTTTTTTTAAATATGGTTTATTTATTATTGTTTTCTTTATGATAATGTTGATTCCTCATGTTCTCACTGTGGTATTTTTCTTCTATGGAATCTTGCATTTCTATTCTATTTTATAGCATGATATGCTTGTTGTATATGGAAGTGTTACATATTATACTATTATGTTTAATTTTTATATGGAATTGAGTTAATTATAGAGTTAAACTCTAATAGAATTGGGAAAAATGATAGTGGGGAATATATTTCAGATTCGATGAGATACTTACCAATATTTCTTCAGAATTGGTTGGATCAATACAGGATAAGCTTCATCATTTATAGTCTGAGACTATATGTAGTGGGTACTGTCAATGATGGTGAGTTACTAAAATCTCAGTAAAATGGTATTAGATATTTGGTGAAGGATCAATATATTTCTCTTGTCTACTTCATTCAATTTGTTTGATTCTCTGCATCACTTTTTCTAATTTGTCTTCTCGAGGATTTTGGATTCATTATTATGAGGTATGATGGACTATTTTTTATAGGTATGATGCATTGTTTTTTCTTTATTTTACTTTTATTTGTATCTCCCTAAATTTTCTATGTTGTACACTCATTTCACCTCATTTATGTATTTTATAATTTACTTTATTTAATAAATTTATCAGTGGTGTAAATTGGGTTACCAAAACATGTCGCATTCTGTTAAAAAACAGTTTGGGGTGTTTTGAAAATCCAAATGAATTTTATATGTAAAGACTTAAAATTTTTAGGTTTTATAAATGAGGTGAGGTATTTTAAATTTATGTGAATATATTTTCAAATTATTGCTTCTTACATAAAGTTAGTTTCAAAACATTTAATTATATGTTGTTGGTTTTAAATAAAAAGTGAATTCCATTTTTAATGCATTTGTTTTGATAGTCTTGTGTGTGTTGGGATGTTCTATAGTATTTATTAGAGTTATTTGGGTTATATTTTTAAATATTGAATTGTTTAGTCTTGTATGCTATTATAATATCCCATTTTTAGGAATGAATTTTAATTTCTAGGAAAATTTTAATTTTCATTTGGTGGATTGGTTATATTTTTAATCGGATATTTGAATGGAATTTAAAAAGTTTTAACATATTTTAGGGATTTTTTTATGTTTTTTGAGTCTTTGGGTGTTCCCCAGGTGTTCTGATAAGTATTGGGAGATTCAAGATGAGTTTTTTGGACTTTTGGATTTTTTATCCAAGGTATATGGTTTGGTGTGAACGATCTAGGAGAAACCATGTGACACCTCAAGCATGAGGCTCTTCTTTGTTTAAGTTCTATAGTACATGGTTTAGGGTAAATAGTGAGAGCTTCTGGGGAAACCATGTGAGGTGGTACAGTTTTGGAACTTAGCACGTGGCTTTCACATGGTTTCATAAAAATCATGCCTCTTATTACTGAGGGTTCCAAAGTTGAATTGGATGGTTTTAAAAGCATATGATACAACAATGCGAGGTGGTGGTTTTGGGATAGTGCTGATAGCATAGTTATTGAACAGTTTGGAAAACTATACAGCTAAACTATGTGCCTCTTAAAAAGACAGTTTTTACCCTTTTACCCTAATGATTTTATAACATATCCCCCTAAAATGTTTCATCACCCTCAACCTAATATCCCACACGTACAATGCCCTTCCACTCATCTATTTCATGGTGGTTCTCCCCTATCTCTCATTTATTTTGTCTGATGTCACTTATGATCAAAAGATTAAGGTAAGTCTAAGGATCCTTCTTATCCTTCACTAACTTTTATTCCCCCAATTAGATATTTGAGAGGAATTCCCATCAGAGGATGGTGGAATCATCCCAGGATGAAGGGGATTCCACTCTACCTAGCTAGAGGATGTCTAGAGACCATGTATTCACATAGTCACTCGATATTTTTTTGAAATTACATATTCATGGAATTTTTTCAATTACTTTGTCTCATATTAAATATCTTCACTTATGGTTTAGGTTCTGAACGATGGGTATTTTTCCTGAGTTAGTTATGGAAGCTTGGAGTGGGACTTCCGAAGATCGTTGATCTTGGCATAAGTGTTGTGGGAGTAATAAGTGAGTATTTCACCACTTATGCCTAAGTTATTAGATTAGGGTAATTATTTTTATGTTGTTAATTAATTATAATTAATTATTTTATGTTTTTCGGAGAGATATAGTGTCAAGGGTGGTTGAGTATCAGTTTTTGACCATGGTGCGCTCATATGGGGGTTGCCGGGATAGAAATTAAAATGGAAAATATTCTTTGAGGTAGGTGGTCCCTTAAATTTCCCATAGTCTTGTTTAATTTTAAAATTCATGGTTTTTTCATTCTCTCCAGCTTCCTGGGTCATGAACTTGGAAAATAAATGAATCCATATATTATTTTTTTCCTTGATTAAATCTTTATTAAAATATGTTATTGAACTAATGAGAAGGGAGGTCCCAATGTTATGCTCCAATTAGAACTTGATATTAGTTTTTGCCTAATTTAAATAATTGGTAGAATAGTTCATGAACAGGTATATAGTTAACTTGTTTAAAATTTAAATGTTAAATGATAGTGTTAGTTAAATATAGTGGCACTAAAAAACGTATAAGTTATTTTCCTTTATAGATTATGAATATAACCATATTTAACCAAGCCTTGAAAATGTGGAAATCTTGTTAAAATTATAAAATTTTAACTTTTAACCTTAGTAAGATAATTAAATGGGTGATATGTTCATAAATTATAGCTTTACTTGGTATTAAGTTAGTAAATTAGAACTAAGGAACTTGGTTTCCCAATGAATTAATGGTTGTAAATGGAATGTGGTAAATTATGTAGGTTATTATTGTGGAAAGTGAAAAATGAATTAAATGTTTAAATGGTGAGTTTATTGATCATTTATTGGTGATTTTTAGGAATTCATTATAGATATTTCATATATTCTATATGGATTTGATTAGTGTGGAATGTCATGAGAAAGCTATGAATTCTGATAGGGGACTCAGATGAATGTCGGGGTGTGATAACACTCTTGGATTCATTAATGGTAGGTGTTATGGAATGCATTGAGAAAGACATTAGATTACTCTTAGATTCATTACCATGAATTCCTTAGGGTGGATCCCCCTTGTATTTGGGTAATGTATTATTTATTAAATTCCATGAATTAATATCATGGATTCTTACTAGGTACCCTCATTGAATGTCATGGAATGAAATCCGCATATTTTTCTTTTTCTATTTGGGTAGAATACCTCAAGAGTAATCCATAGATTTCAATCAACCCACACTTCTGAATATCAAGGATGATTCATTGATTTTAGATTGTTAAACTATATTTAGTGTGATTCCAAGGGTCTCCCCCTTAGATTATCCATATGTTTTATTGATAGAGAATTCCTGGTTGAGCCGTGTGGGATCTCTTAGATTATTGAGGCCATGGTTTCCTCAGTTTTATACTTTGGAACCAGTTATAATATAACATTTATCTTGACCAAAGACTAATTAGAAATGGCCAAAGTAGTAATAAACTCATATCCCTATCATTGATGATTTTTTTACCACCTTTTACTTAAATCATTAAATTGTTAAATATTAATTTTTTTAAATGCTAGTTTTTTATTATAGAGCATATGAATGCACTTTAATATAAACTAGTTATCTTAGGGATGTCATAGGTTTTGGTCTACTATGTTTTACAAAATTCTTAGGATTCCATGGCAATTTGGTACCCAAGAAGCTATCATTATTGCACTGCAGGTTTAGGTATAGGAAAGCACCTAATGTTATTGAGTGATTGGTTTCTAGGATAGAGAATGGAGTTAGGATCGGTCTGGGAATCAGAACCTTTTATAGTTATAATCATAGTATTTTAGTATTTTGGTATTTTTCATATGTTATTTTGTTGTATGCCTTCCTAGTATAGCATATGGATCAGTATGGTTTGTGTGTTATTTATCGACACTTGCTTAGGTGTCGTTCCATTTAATGCCTCATCTGGATATTCTATTTGTTTGGTATTAACTCCACTATTACATTAACTTGATATGTAGGTATAATATACCCAAAATACCAAATTAGACCCATACTTCTATTCAGTATCCTTTTAAATGTGGGGAGAAATGCCTGAGGTATAGTAACAACTTCTGGTCTGGGCATCGATTAGTGGTCTTGGGTGGTGGGACATTACAAAATGGTATCAAATATTTTTCTTTTTTATTACTATTTTGGGATGGTATATAGGATAATATGAATTTTTAAAGACATTTCATGGATCTTATGTATAATACTAGCCACCCCACTTAGAAGTAAGAACTATGTCTCTAGGGAAAGAATTGTTGTCCATGTTTTTCATTCTTAAGTTTGATCTGATTTCACCTTGAGTGATGCACTTGATTTATGAGTTGATAGTTTATGGGATTTTACCTATTGGATATGTATAGAAAGATAGGTTGTGTTCATGCATTATATTAATCATGTAGTATTCACATTTCCTTCGTGTGATTTCCTATGATTAGTTACTTTTTTACCTGGATTATCACTTGGGTCAGTTATTTAAAGTGTATTCAACCATTTATATAGTGTTTATGAAAAATTTTATAATATAATATTTATTTAAAAACCCCTTAAATAGGAAAACAAATAAAATTTGTCTAATTTTTTTGAGATTTATTATTATGAGGCACCAATTAATGAAAATTCCAATCACAACTTAAATAGAATTTTCCTCTATAATGTGTAATTGACATATTAGTTACCTAAAATTTAATTGTGTAAAATTTTAGTTAAATTACATGGATAAATTTTAATTATATGATTCATTTTGATTATGAATCTCTATATCCCATGGTGTTTTAATTATCACAAACACTCACCTATGTTACTAACATTTTCATTAAATTGAGTTTTAGTGATATTAATGAATTCAACATTTTGAAATTTATGGAATCTTAAATGTAATGTCCCGGACTCGGGTGCCATGCAACGGGTGCCCCGAGCCCGGTTCACCACATGACCTCAAGCGCATTTCCCCAAACGCCAGAGGCTACCGACTAGCAGCGAGGGCCCAGGTCTGATAGTGGGGAAACTATGCCCTCATTTATCAAAGTGTAGCGCAGCGGAATACCACAATCAACATACAACAACAGCAGAAGCAGTAAACATACACAACTGAAATAACTACAGTAGTGGATATAACCAACAGTATATAAGTGATGATGCTACATGTTTCAAGTTCTATGAAAACAGCCAGAACCTATTATACATCAACACAGTATAGTAGAAAACAAAGTACAGCAAACAAGAAAAAAATCTAGCAGCGGCATCGTGAGCCTAGGCTCGGTCCCATGCCCTCCTACTCCAAAGCAACAGTCAAGTACCTGTATAGGGACTCTTTCCCCTATCCACACCTGTATCAACGAAATCTGTTTGGGCCGAAAAGCATAACCCAAACAGGGTGTGAGAAATATATCTCAGTAGGCACCCACCAAAGGCTCGTGCCCAACTACGTGTAAGCATGCAACAATAGTGTGTAGTAGTAAAATGCAATAAAGTAACCAGTACTCAAAAGTGACTAATTACTAGTTATATTTCCATTTTATTATCCATTTAATCCATTTAAACATTAGAAACCAGCACAGTGCATTTCTAAGTAAACAATCCACGTCCTCAGACAAACCAAACTTTACCCTCAGGTAAGCAGAATCCAACCCGCAGGTATAGCCCTCAGGCGTAACAGAATTAGCCCTCAGGCATAACAGAAATTTCCCTCAGGCATAGGAAGTGTCTCCCTCAGGCACAGAAGTCAATCCCTCAGGCACGAAAGGTTGCCCTCAGGTGAAATACTACATCCCTCAGGCTAAATAGTGTAGTGCCCTCAGGCTAATCACAACAACGCCCTCAGGATAAACAGGTAACTGGGCCATGCCCAACATATCAAAATGCTGTAAACAAGCAATTCCTTTCAAGGCAATTTTACAGTTACTACATTTAAGGCATACCCTCGGGTATCCTGGCCAAACGGCTAAACAGAGGAACACACCCCTCGGGGTGGTCCTGGATCCAAGCAATGATCCCAATATCATTTTATTATCACCATTTAATCACCTATGCAATTCTAGGCATTAAATATAGCAACAACCTCAGCCACACGACACCCCAACATGGGTTCGTGGCACGAAAACGCACAAAAACGCACGACAGTTGGAAAATAAACACCAAGACACCTACCTTATGTGCCAATGAACACTATACCCGAACGCCGGCTCCAGAAACGCCCAATAATGGTGTAGATCTAACGAAGAACAAAACCCATTCAAATGTAAATAACTTACATTGGGTGAAGAATTGGAAAGAACGGTACCAGGAGGAGGAAGGTCTTACCCGTGCGGTTTCAGCGAGATCGTCCGAAGCCGAATCGGATTCCAGACGAACTCTTGGCGGATCTTCAAAGGTCTGGCCTCCTCCTTTGGCTCTAAAATGGCTCAAACGCCTCCTCTGCCAAATGAGGAGGCTACTGCCTGTTTTAAGTCAAAAAAACAAAGTACACGGAGTGTACTTATGATTACACGGTGTGTACTTATTTCATTTAACTGTTTATTTGGCGGCACCAGCACTGTTCACCTGCCGACAAGAGTACACGGCATGTACTCCCGAATACACAGCGTGTACTACTGCCTAATTGGCGGCGACTCCACCGCCTTACTTTTTAACCTGCTGACTGATTACATGGTGTGTAAAGGACCACTACACGGTGTGTAGTCAGTTCCTACACCCTTTTTGACCGGCGAGGCTACACGCCCTGTGTACTTATCCCAACACGGCCAAAGGTACACGGCGTGTGGGAAAAGTACACGGCGTGTAGTATCAAAATTTAGGATTTTTCCTCCATTTTTCCATATTTTCCCAAAATCACTTAAGGGAAAAGGAAAAGAAGAAGCCCTTACCTCTAAAACAAGAATCGGGTTCTTACAAACTTCCCCCCTTATAGCAATTCGTCCCCGAATTTCCCCTTCCAGGGTGGCAAAGATAAAGCTCAGAACAACTCTGTCCACTGATCGCGTACATCGGCCTCCCGCTCCCAGGTCTCGTCCTGCACTCGGCCATGCTGCCATAGCACCCGTACGAGAGGAACTGACCGGCCTCGGAGAACCTTCGTGCTCCTATCAATGATACGGATTGGATGCTCCTCAAAGGATGCATCATGCTGAAGCTAAACCTCCTTAGGATGAAAGGTGTGAGACGGGTCTGAATGGTAGTGACGCAACTGAGACATGTGGAAGACGTCGTGCATGGCTCGGTACCGCTACGGTGACTGCAACCGATAAGCAACCAGCCCAACTCTCTCCAGAATCTCAAATGGCCCCACATACCTCTGCGAAAGCTTACCCTGTCTCCTGATCCAAGAAAACCTGATCCCCAACCACGAACTCCAAAGGTCATTTGCGGCGATTAGCATAAGACTTATGACGAGACTGTGTGGTAGCCATCCACTTATGAATTAACTAGACCTGCTCAGATGTCTCCTGCACGAGCTGTGGTCCCAGTAAAGCTGCCTCACCTGCTTCTAACCAGCACAAAGGTGATCGGCATGGCCTACTATATAAATCTTCGTATGGTGCCATCTCAATAGTTGCCTGAAAACTATTATTATAGGCAAACTTGACTAAGGGTATATGCTTCTCCCAAGAGCCCCCAAATTCTAGGACGCATGTGCGCAGCATGTCCTCTAGCACCTATATCGTCCGCTCTGATTGGCCATCAGTCTGAGGGTGGTATGTTGTGCTCAGAATCACCTGTGTACCCAGCGCCCTCTGAAAATTCTGCCAGAAACGTGACGTAAAGCGGGCGTCCCTATCTAAAACAATAGAACGAGGGACCCCATGAAGACGTACAATATCTTGGATATACAGCCTTCCGAGCTTGTCCACACCAAAGGTCTCCTTGATTGGCAAGAAGTGAGATACATTTGTAAGTCTGTCCACAACAACCCATACGGCATCATTGTCTCGAGGTGACCTTGGAAATCCCATCACGAAATCCATCGCGACATCATCCCATTTCCACTCCGGAATGGGCAACTACTGTAACAGCCTAGCTGGTCTCTGATGCTCTTCCTTCACCTGCTGACAGGTGGAACACCTCGTAACGAAACCAGCTATCTCTCTCTTCATACCCGGCCACCAGTACTGACGTCTCAAGTCTCGGTACATCTTGGTAACCCCGGGATGAACTGCCCAAGCTGAAGCATGAAACTCCCTCATCATCTCCTCGCGTATATCCCCTGGAACCCATACACGTCCATGGAAATGCAAAACCTCATCATTGCCTATCGTCCAACCGGAAGGAGGGTCCTCACTTGCCACCGACTCCCATAGAACTAGGCCTTCTGAAACCGATAGCTGCCTCATCCTCACTCTGTCCAGTAGGGCAGAAGTCACAGCTAACGAGGAAAGATAAGTCTACCCCTGACTGTCATGCACCTCTAGATGCATCTTAGAGAGCAAATCCATAAGCTTCCATTCACCACTGGCCTCCTGCACTGCCTGTATCTGAGTCTTCCTGCTCAGTGCATCGGCTACTGCATTACCTTTACCAGGTGTATAGGCAAGCTCAAAATCGAAGGACTGTAGGTACTCGACCCACCTTCTCTGCCTCAGATTTAGGTCATGCTAAGTAAAGATATACTTGAGGCTTTTGTGGTCGGTGAAAACCACAAAATGATCTCCCAACAGGTAATGTCTCCAACAGTGCAATGCATGCATAACTGCAGCCAACTCGAGATCGTGCGTCGGGTAATTCCTCTCATGTGGCCTCAACTGCCGAGACCCGTATGCCACAACTCGGTCGCCCTGCATTTAAAAGGCTCCCATCCCAATCTTTGATGCATTACAGTAAACTGTATAGCTCCTCCCCTGCTCTGGGAGTATCAGGATCGGTGCTGATGTCAGCCTTCCCTTTAGGTCTTGAAAAGATGTCTCACAAGCTTCTGACCAAACGAACTTCACACCCTTCTTAGTCAGACCTGTCAACGGTGCTGCTAAGCGGGAGAAGTCCTGTATGAAATGTCTGTAGTAACCAGCCAGCCCTAAGAAACTCTGTATCTCAAAAACGTTCTTAGGTTGATCCCAGAAAACTACTGCTCTCACTTTCTCTGGGTCTACTGAAACTCCTGCCTCTAAGATGATATGACCCAGGAAGTGAATTTGGTCCATCCAAAAGTGGCACTTCGAGAGCTTATCATATAGGCGATGCTCTCTCAGTGTACTCAATACGATCTCAAGATGGGTGGCATGGTCGTGTCAAGTGCGAGAGTACACCAAGATGTCGTCCACGAATACTACCACAAATGAATCAAGATACGGATGGAACACATGATTCATCAGAGCCATGAAAACTGTTGGTGCGTTCGTGAGCCCGAACGGAATAACTGTATACTCATATAGACCATACCTGCTCCTAAAAGCTGTGAGAGGTATATCAGATGGTCTAACACACAGCTGATGATATCCGGATCTCAAGTCAATCTTCGAGAACACTCGTGCTCCACGAAACTGATCAAACAGATCATCTATCCTCGGAAAGGGATATTCGGTTCTTAACCATCAATTGGTTCAGCTTTCGATAATCCACACAAAGCCTAAGGGTACCATCCGCCTTCTTCACAAAAAGGACCGGAGAACCCCAAGGAGAAATATTGGGTCGGATAAAACCCTTTTCCTATAGCTCCTATAACTGCCTCTTGAGCTCCTGCAACTCAGGCGTGGCTATCCTATAAGGAGGAATGGACACCGGTGCTACTCCTTGCACAATCTTGATAGAGAAATCCACCTCACGCACCGGAGGTAGACCTGAAAAGTCGTCCGGGAAGACATCCCTGAAACGATTGACAACTAGAGGGAAAACCGTCTAACAAGTCCCCTGGTCATCCAGATATAAGCTCGCAATCTGGGATGTGACTCCACTTCGCCCATGATGCTCTGGTCTAGCTCGACTCGCCCGAACATCCCACTCGCCTTTGTATAGAAACTCCCCACCCTCTGGTGACGTGAAACGCACCCTACGATGATAGCAATCAACAAAAGCTTGGAAGGGAACCAACCAATCCATCCTGAGAATGACGTCATATCTCGTCATCTCCAGGACATAGAGGTCCCAAAGGAAGTGACACCCACCAACCTCAAGGGGGCACTCCTTGCACTGACGCACACCAACCGTCCTAGTCCCCAACGGAGTGTCTAGTGTCAAGATATCAGAAAAAGTAGAAACACTGAGCCCAAGGCTCTCCACAATGGGTACAGATATAAAACTATGTGTAGCACTCGTATCAAAAATTACTGAAGACAAGACAGAAGCTACTAGAATAGTACCTCTTACTGTCGAAGGTCCGGGATCCTTCTCCTGCTGGGTCTGTTGCACTGCATATGCCTGCCCAGTGTCGCGGCCCTGCGATACAGCCTGGCTACCCTGAGTTGTCCCGCCCTGCTGCCTCTGCGATCCTGGTGTCTGGATACCACGGCCATGACCACCATCTCTTCTAGCATGCCCTGACGTATTCCAGTTCCCTGACTGGTAAGAAGCCACTGGTCCTGCTCCCGCACGCAGAGTCTGCACAGAACCCCTCTCACTAGCCACTGGTGCATACGCCCTGAAAAAGCGCTGCAGATGACCCATCTTGCCGCAAGCTCGGCACTCCACTGGGTCTCGCGGACACTGTGGCCTCTTGTACCCCTCTCTGCCACACTGGTAGCACCTGACCGGTCCACCTGAAGAAGCTTCCTGGATGGTACTGTCACCCTGAGAGAAGTCCATCTGTCTCCTCCTCTTGCCGGCAAAAATAGTACCAGTAACTGGTGCCGAACCGCCCTAGCCCACACCACTAAATTCTCGCAGGTTCCTCTCTGTAATCAACACCTGGTTCACAATCGCGTGTACAGTAGGTAACCTGAAAACATTCACCAGTGCTCGGATGTCATACCGAAGACCATCCTCAAAACGTCTGGCTCTTAGCGTATCATCACCCACTAGAACAGGTGCAAAGCGCTGAAGCTCTGTAAAATGAGCAGAGTAGTCCATCACCGACATAGCGCCCTGCTGCAGATTCATGAACTCACGAGCTCTATCTACTCTCAGTGTCTTCGGAAAGAAGAAGTCATAAAAGACTATCTGAAAATCCTCCCACGCCATGTCCCTATGATGATCTGACTGGGTGGTAACATCCCACCACCTCTTGGAGGAATCACGCAGCATGTAAGTCGCGAGCTTGACCCTCTACCCTGGAGGCATCTCAAGATGCTCGAAAATAGTCTGCATCAATCCTAGCCAAGACTCTGCATCCTGTGGTCTGAAATCCCCTAAAAACGTAGGCAGATGCTGCTGCTGAAAGATATGCATCAGCTCAGCCATAGATGTGGCAGCCTGCGGTGCTCCCTGAAAGGTCTGCATGAACAGCTATAAGCCTTCACGGAACTGCCCCTCCGCGCCCGTGTCCGGTATAACAGCTGGTGCCGCATCTGGCTCTGCTGGTGGATCAACTGGTAGCCCATGGCCCACCATCTCCGGAGTATAATCTTCATCTCTCTCTTGGCGAACAACTCGCGGCCGTCTAGGCGGCATGACTCTACAAGGTCAAAATCACGCCTCAGATTCAATATTATTAAGACTGAAACGAAGGAACCACAAAGTAACAAGAGAAGGAAGGCGTTTCAAAATTGCAAAACAAGCCTACACAGCGTGTACAATGACTACACGGTGTGTACCTGACTTCCCTTCCCCTGACCGGGTCCTTTAACATGGCTAAGCCACACGGTTCCCGTTAAAAAAAACTACACGGCGTGTATAATATCTACACGGCATGTACGGTGTTATTTTCCAACTGCCTGTGTCGTCTGTGACACGGCCGGCTACTCGACTTTACTCTACATGGCATTTACACCCGCACACGGCGTGTACACCATCCCGTTTCCCAGCCACACGGCTAACTCCACACGGTCTGTCCTAGGGAAAGACTACACGGCGTGTCCCAAAGGTACACGGCGTGTTCTGGAAGAGGTGACACCGGCCTGTGTTGTTAGTTACACAGCCGAGTCCCCAGGTCACACTACACGGTGTGTCTATAACGGACACGGCGTGTTCTGTCAAGGAGTTCTCCGACCCGTGTTGTTAGTTACATGACCAGACTCCAGGTCAACACTACACGGCGTGTACAAAACTACACGGCGTGTTTTACCCAAAACCCTTTCCCTACCCCATACCGCCGCCCACACGGTTTGTGACATGGGAAGAGACTACACGGCGTGTACTCCTGGTAGACGGCGTGTACTCAAAAAGTTCATTTTTCTTCCCGAACAGAAGAACATACACAGCGTGTATAAAAATACTACATGGCGTGTATACTGGGTTTCCGAACAATATGCCTCAGAAACTTTTCTGAAACCCAGAAAATACCGAAAAACAACACCTAAGTGTCAAATTCTGACCTGTGGGGGCCCATACACCCCACGAATCAAAGTTTGACATCTTATTTGTGTTATAACTAATAACCAGTCAATGATCCACCAAATTCCGGTCAATGGGGGCCCATACTCCCCAAAGACCAAAGTTTGGAGTCTATTCTATAAACAAGCTCAAACAATAATACCATATCACAAGGCAGGTATTTATCAAGCAGCTATCACAACAGCATGCTCTACTAACACAACAATTATCACAACAACATGAAAATTCTAATACACCTACAAGGCATGGAAACTATGCATGGAATGTGATATCTAGCATGTGCCTATATGATTCATGAGACGGAATACCCTCATCTCATCGGGTTGCAACTAAATAGAACCCATAGATAAAATATAAACAGCACAATCCAAGTGCGTCACCCAACGGTGAAAACATATCAACCGTAAAATTGCAAATCAAATAATGCAAAATACGAGGTAGACTGGCTTTTCCCTGTACACGAGTTAGCTACGCCTAGTCACAGCTTATTATCAACTAATGTTCTGTCCTATCCCTGACTACAGCTCCAAATAGTAAGTCAAAGAAAAGAAACTCCTTTGATACCACTTTGTAACATCCCGGACCCGGGTGCCATGCAACGGGAGCCCCAAGCCCGGTTTGCCACATGACCTCAAGCGCATTTCCCCAAACACCAGAGGTTGTCGACTAGCAGCGAGGGCCCAGGTCTGATAGTGGGGAAACTATGCCCTCATTTATCAAAGTGTAGCACAGCGGAATACCACAATCAACATACAACAACAGCAGAAGAATTAAACATACACAACTGAAATAACTACAGTAGTGGATATAACCAATAGTATATAAGTGATGATGCTACATGTTTCAAGTTCTATGAAAACAGCCAAAACCTGTTATACATAAATATAGTACAGTAGAAAACAAAGTACAGCAAACAAGCAAAATAGATAGCAGCAGCATCGCGAGCCTAGGCTCGGTCCCATGCCCTCCTACTCCATAGCAACATTCAAGTACCTGTATAGGTACTCTTTCTCCTATCCACACTTGCAGCAACGAAATCTGTTTGGGCCGAAAAGCGTGACTCAAACAGGGTGTGAGAAATATATCTCAGTAGGCACGCACCAAAGGCCCGTGCCCAACTGCGTGTAATCATGCAACAACAGTGTGTAGTAGTAAAATGCAATAAAGTAAGAAGTACTCAAAAGTGACTAATTACCAGTTATATTGCCATTTTATTATCCATTTAATCCATTTAAACATTAGAAACCACCACAGTGCATTTCTAAGTAAATAGTCCACGTCCTCAGACAAACCAAACTTTACCCTCAGGTAAGAAGAATCCAACCCGTAGGTATAGACCTCATGCATAACAGAATTAGCCCTCAGGCATAACAGAAATTGCCCTCAGGTGTAGGAAGTTTCTCCCTCAGGCACAGAATTCAAGCCCTCAGGCACGAAAGGTTGCCCTCAGGCGAAATACTACAGCCCTCGGGCTAAATAGTGCAGTGCCCTCAGGCTAATCACAACAACGCCCTCAGGATAAACAGGTAACCGGGCCATGCCAAACATATCAAAATGCAGTAAACAAGAAATTCCTTTCAAGGCAATTTTACAGTTACTACATTTAAGGCATACCCTCGGGTATCCTGGCCAAACGGCTAAACAGAGGAACACACCCCTCGGGGTGGTCCTGGATCCAATCAACGATCCCAACATCATTTTATTATCACCATTTAATCACCTATGCAATTATAGGCATTAAATATAGCAACGGCCTCAGCCACACGACACCCCAACATGGGCTCGTGGCACGAAAACTCACAAAAACGCACGACAGTTGGAAAATAAACACCAAGCCACCTACCTTATGTGCCAACGAACACTATACCTGAATGCTGGCTCCAGAAACGCCCAAGAACGGCGTAGATCTGACGAAGAACAAAACCCATTCAAATGTAAATAACTTACATTGGGTGAAGAATTGGAAAGAACGGTACCAGGAGGAGGAAGGGCTTACCCGTGTGGTTCCAACGAGATCGTCCAAAGCCGAATCGGATTCCAGACAAACTCCTGGCAGATCTTCAAAGGTCCGGCCTCCTCCTTTGGCTCCAAAATGGATCAAACACCTCCTCTGCCAAATGAGGAGGCTACTGCCTGTTTTAAGCTGAAAAAACAAAGTACACGGTGTGTACTTCTGAGTACACGGTGTGTACTTATTTTATTTAACTATTCATTTAGCGGCACCGGCACTGTTCGCCTGCCGACAAGAGTACACGACATGTACTCCTGAGTACACGGCGTGTACTACCACCCAGCTGGCGGTGACTCCACTGCCTTACTTTTTAACCTACCGACTGACTACACTGCGTGTAAAGGACCACTACACGGCGTGTAGTCGGTTCCTACACCTTTTGTGACCGGTGAGGCTACACGCCCTATGTACTTATCCCAACACGGCCAAAAGTACATGGCGTGTGGGAAAAGTACACGGCGTGTAGTTTCAAAATTTAGGATTTTTCCTCCATTTTTCCATATTTTCCCAAAATCACTTAAGGGAAAAGGAAAAGAAGAAGCCCTTACCTCTAAAACAAGAACTGGGTTCTTATATTAAAGTTATTTTTAATTATTGTTAAAGGATTAAACATATATATTTATATACTTCAAGACCTTTTAAACAACCTAGAATATAAAAAATAATTATTTAAGTGGAAGTGTAGGTGGTCACACTTGATGGTGGTGGTGTGTAGATAACATCATCTCATCAGTACGAGGCACCAACTAGCTATTGTCATGATGGCAGTAACTTATAGTCCCATCAGTTACCATTATCTAGATAGTAACATATCTAGTAAACATGGTTTCTACTCACCCATCATCCAATTACTGACCAATAGTGGCTCACTAGTATAGTTTATCTCATAACACCTAGCTTCAAGAAACCCACCAGCTACCTAGTGGTGGATACCAAGTATCAGATGGCATTGATTAATATCCAATTATAATTCTTTTAATATAGTCAAAATTCCATTAAATTGATCTTCCATGTCTTTATAAAACATGATGCTTTTCGGATCCTTATCATCCCTTTTAGAGGCTATAAAAGGACCCCCTTGGATCCTTGAATATGTACCTTGTGATCCTTTCTCCCAGTGATGTGATCTAAAGATCTAATTTGATGATGAAACCCTAAAATTCCCAAATATTCTCAATATACTGAAAAAGTTTTAAATCTCTCATGTATCTCAAACATACTCACAAATCTCTCATTATTTATTATATTTCATCCATCTAAAAGATTGTTTAGTAGCTTGTAATGGGTCTGCCTAAAGAAAATCTCTCTCTTCTTAACCTCCATTATCTAATGGTTCACACACCAAAAAGGTGATGGATGGGTTCTTTAGGTACAAGAAAAGATTAATAGGGTTCTCATAGACCATAATTGTGAGGGACGGATTTCTTTATTATCATTGAGATCAAGGGATTTATTCAATAGACCTCTCAAGTCAAGGGGTTGATACATAAGGGCCCACATCGAGATTTCTAAAAAATTATTATCAATTTTTTTTCCTATATTTACTTTCCTACAAATAATTTTTTACATAAACTCACATAATTTCATATATTTGTTTAATTCATAACAATACTTAAATAAATTTGATTTTATCTTTATGAACCCAAATCAAATTTATCAACTATCACACAGTCTATTTCCCACCTTATTATTTCAAAATCATATAATTTTAAAAATAAAATTTTGTTCCACTTTAATTTTTAAAATGGAAATTTACCCCCCCCCCCACCCATATATCCATAATCTCTATCCAAAAATTGTTATAAAATGATTTATTTTCTTTTTTATCAAAAATTATCTAGTTTTTAAAATTTTCTTTCATTTTTTTCAAATACTAACCAATTTCAAAGCTAGATGTTAATATGGAACCTATTTCCAATTCACAAGATCCTATTTTTTATGAAACCAATTTATCCTATTGGAAGAATCATATTTTAACTTTTCCTGGTACTATTTATTATTCTATATAAAAAATTGTAATGCATGATAATGTTCCAAATAAAGAATATAAATAAAAATAAAATTTTGAGGATATTAAAAAAATTGAATTAAATAACAATTATATGAATACCTTTAATTTTGGTATTCGTAGAAATTAAATCAATCGTGTTTCTTTATAAAAAATTGCTTATGAGATTTATAAATTATTAAAAGTAAAACATGAAGGCACAAATAAAGGATGCTAGATTAGATTTCCACTGTCATGATTTTAAAAGTTTTACTATTCATTATAATTAATCTATTACAATAATTTTTATGATATTTACTGACATATGTAATGGTAGGAATTCTCTTAATGATAAATTATCTATACAAAATCTCACAAATAAAATCCTTTAAGTTTTAACTATCTCTTAGGCTCCCAAAGTCATAGATTTTCAAGAGGATAAATATGTGAAAAATATAGTGGTCAAGGAAATAATCAGCTCCCCTATGAAATGATAAATCATAATGAAATGAAAAGAATAGATTGAATCCAATTAATCCAAATAATTCAGGAAAACCATCATCTTCAAAGATTATAATGGTGAACAATTCTGTGGTGAGGTTCTACACAATTTTATTCTTACTAGAAACATGATAGACTACTTCTAAAAGAATAAATTCAAAAAATAATCCAAAAACTCAAATAAAAATATGAAACTATTGGTGACATAATATGAATGTAAAAAAATAAATTTCACATCAAACTAGAGTTCCTCCTTTATAATAATAAGATAAAATAAAAAAAGAAAGGTAAAAATGGATTTCAAAGTCACAACATGGAGTGAATGTAATGATTCTATGGATTCAAAATTCTCATCCACTTATAGTGATTTGAGACCAATTTTCCTTATGGTACATTTTGATAAAGACTTTGAGGTCAGTACCCCTCTTCATATTTCCTACTATTCTTCCTCTTCTGCTCATTATTCTATACTCTCTTCTTCTTCTTGCTCCTCCAATTACCTAAATTATAAAGATTTAAAATATTCCCAATATAAAATTAAAAATTTCTATCATAAACTTGATTATTTATATTTAAAATAAGAAAAAAATATAATCCAGTTGTTCAATAAAAAAATCTCTAAAAAGAAAAATATCTTCGAATCAAAGAAAAGTAATATCTCTCCATGAAAATTAAAAATAAGAAATATTTTTATAAAATAAAATCCACCATTAAAGACCTCAAAAATTCACTTTTAAAATTTACTTAAGGTGATGAAAATTAAATAAAATTTTGGGCTCTCAAAATATGTAAAAGAATGAGTTAACTTGGGTTACACTAATCATACAAGCACCTATAAGAATCAATCAAAAGACACTTATTCTAAAGGTGTTTCACATGATAAATTATTTAATTATTTCAAAATTATTGGTCATTTAATATGTGAATGTGATTGAAAAAATTCATGATATGGGAGGCTAAATTCAATCTATCTTTCTTATAATTTTTATAAAAGAAAAATTACCTTGAAAATAAGGATTTCAAAATATTTATTGGCTAATATAATCGGACCCAAGTTTGTCTCGGTAAAAAAATCACCAATCATTTAATTTTATAGGAAAAGTGTTTCTCAAGAAAAAACCAAGAAGAAATGTGTTACCAAGATTCTAGTTTCTCGACACACATGTGTGATGATATCTCTGAATTCAATCAAATTGTTAAACTTGAAGGAGGTAACATCACCTTTGGAGTTAACTCTAGGGGTAAGATAATCGGTGAAGGTACCGTTGGTTTTTCTAAATCAACCCTTGTAAAAATATTTTATTCTTAAAAGTCTTAAAAAAAATTTACCAAACATTATTAAATTTTGTGATAGTGGTTTTAAAATTTCTTTTGAAAATTATTTTTTAAAATTTTTTAATTCAAAAGGAAAACTTTTATTTACCTATTATCATTTTCAAAATATTTATACAAGTAATTTAAAATATCTTTCTAGCTAAAATACTGAAAGTTTGAATGCACGTGTTAATGATTAATGGATTTGGCATAGATTCCTTGGTCATTGTATCTCACATTATCTTGTCAAACACAACCATTATCAACTAGTAAGAGATATTCCCAAATTTCATTTCAAATATTACATGGTTTGTGAAGCATGCAAATATGGTAAGTAACACAAATCATTTTTTAAATAAAAAAAAGTAATTTCATCTTCAAAATATCTTAAACTAATTCATCTTGACATTTTTTATACTTCTAAAATTGAAATTCTAGGAGGAAAATCCTATACTCTTGTAATTTTTTTGATGATTTTACAAGATTTACATAGGCTTATTTCTTAACTCATAATAGTGAAGATTGAAAATCCTTTATCAAGTTTTCCAAAAGGATTGGAAATCAAAAATATTTAAAAATTATTTCAATTAATGGTGATAATTATGGATAATTAGATAAAAATTAATTTAAATATTTTTTTTCTTCTAAAGGCTATCATCGTTATTTTTCTTCTCATCAAAACCCTCAATAAAATAGTGTGGTTGAGAGGTGAAATCGAACAATCCAGGAAATCACACTAACTCTTTTAAATAAATTTTATTGTCTAAAATATTTTTGGGTTGAGTCCATGAGTATTTCATGCTATATCATGAATCATTTTCCCATTAGTAATTTTCTTAATAAAATTGTTTGTGAAGTTTGGTTTAATAAAAAATCCAAAGTTACCTTTTTCAAAGTTTTTGGTTTCAAATGTTTTATTTTTAACTCCAAATAAAATCTTGGAAAATTAAATTCTAAATATGATAAAGGTATATTTTTTGGGTACTCCAACTTAAGAAAAGTATATTGCATCATTAATAAAGATACTAAAATGGTGGAAGAATCTATCCTTATTATTTTCTATGAAATATTTAAAAAACTCTTTCTATTTTTTTTTTTTTGAAAATGATGTTTTAAATGAACCTTTTAAAACTAAAAGGATGAATAAGAACAATCATATCCTTCAAATTATCGTCCTGAATTTTTCAAAAAAATATAAATATAATCCCCTTGAAAATGTCATAGGATATTTACAAGTGGGAACTCATACATTCATATCATCTTTAAATGAGGTTGAAAACCTTAAATTTGTCTTTTAGAAACCTTTTAACCCATAACTCTCAAGGAAAGACCTAGTGATCAAGAATAATTAATTGAATATGGTGAAACCTTTTCACCCATAACTTAGTTAGAAAATATTATAATCTTTTTACCATTCACCTCTCATATTAATTTTAAACTCTTTCAAATAGATGTCAAAATCAATTTCAAAAATCCATTATAATAATTTTCTAAACCATTTTATTTTTAAAAAAATTGGAACAACCACCAATTTTTGAAAACCTCTTTTTACAAAAAAAATAAAACTTTATAAAGTTATTTGTGGTTTTAAAAAATCTCCTTAAGCTTGGTATAAACACCTTTAAACTTATCTTATTTAAAATAGATTTAAAATGGGAAAAATTGATTCATCCCTATTTTAAAAACACACTTTAAATAATTTATTACTCATTCCAATTTATATTGATGATTTTATTTTTGACTCTGCCAATGAAAAAAATTATTTTGAATTTTATAATTTAGTAAAAAATGAAATTTAGATAAAATTTAGGGGTGTAATAAAATTCTTTATCATTTTCAAATTTCTAAAAGAAATGATGGTATCTTTTCAAACCAAGGAAGATAAACCAATGAACTCTTAAAATGATTTATAATATATCACACTAAGGAAATTATCCTGACCATGATTACAACTTTTAAGTTAACATTATATAAAGCTAGTAAAATGGTCGATGAAAAGATTTATAGAAGTATAATTGGTAGTCTACATTACCTTACTATAACCCAGCCTGATATCATGTTCAATGTATTTCTCTATGATTTTTCTCAATCGAATCCTAAGAAATATCATTTAAAATCTATCAAAAGTATTTTTCATTATTTAAAAGGATCTAAAAATATTGTTTTATTTTATCTAAAAGGAACTTATTGTGAACTATCTTATTTTTTTGAATGATTATTTTGTAAGATTCCAATTATATAAGAAAAGTACTAGCAAAACTTTCATATTTTAAAAAAATCCCTCATCTCATGGAGTCATAATAAGTAAAATCTAGTTTCTCTTTCTACTACCAAAGAAGAATACATAGCCTTTGGGAATTGCTGCACCTAAATTCTATGGATGTAACATACTCTCTTGTATTTTGGGATTACATTTGATCATATCCTGTTAAGTGTGATAATACAAGTGTCATCAATATCTTTAAAAAACTATTCATCACTCTCACACAAAACACATTGATCTTTATCACCATTTACTAAGAGATCAATTTCAAAAAAGTGAAATCTTATTGGATTTCATCCCCAAAAAAATATTAAATCGCTGATATTTTCAGAAAACCCTTATCCCTTGATCATTTAAAATTAATTAAACGTGAATTGTGAATTGCTCAATTGTGACATTATTTATTTTATCTATAGATATCTTGAGTTATCTTTTTAAAATATTTTTAACACTTGAATTTATTATTTTATTCTTTTATTTTATTATATAGTTATGATCCCTTTATCTCATGTTAGTTACCATCTGAGGGAAAGCCATAACTAATTTTAATTCTGAAATTTTTCTTAAGATATATCATTTTTTATTACTTTTCAAAAAAAACTCTTATTTTAAAATTTCATACAATAATATATGTTATTATTGTAAAGTAATATATTTTATTCCCAAATTTGAAAATAAAACCATCTATATCAAGATTTCATATAGAAATAATGTTTTTGGTAAAGTTAAACATATAATAATATTTCTTTAAAACCAACATCAATCATGTTGAAAATGTGAGGTGGTAGTCTCCAATAGATATTGTAGTGAGTCTTAATCCATTAATATATCATAGATCTTCCTCAGCTCATGTGAATATTTCAAATCTATATGGTTCCTATAATTGGATAAAAATATAAGTATCATAAGTTTTATCCAATACCTAATTTATAAAAATAGAATGTTTTACTTGATAACAAACACACCTGAAGATTCACCTTTCTTATTTATCATGGTATAGTTCTTCTTCCATTGGTCTTTCTTACCACATGTGAAATAGATAGAATTTTATTCCTTTACTTTCCTCTTGATATTCCTCTTATTAGGATAGTGATGCAATGAAGACTTAGAGTTAGTGGTGGTATTAAGGTATTTCTAATTTACCTTCCTCTTTTTCACCATAAGTACAGAAGGATTCTCATGCTTTATATCCTTATATACTTATAGAATTAGGGTACAGATATCTGGGAGAGACTTATCAATGTTGTTCTTATTAAAATTCACAAAACATATATAGAATATATAAGTGAGTGTGTAATTCATTAGGTAACTTAAACCCTGTAATTTCTATACACTCAATATAGCCAATCACATTGACCACATGAGGGTCTAGTTGGTGAACCCTGACCGCTCCCATCCTGAGGTGCAGAAAATTGAAAGTATTGTTCCCTTTTAATCTGACTAACTAGGTAGATAGTAGTATTCGGGGTCGATTCCATAGGGAAACATAAAATAAATAATCAGAATGAATTGGAGAGTCTCATTTGACTATGCAAACATAAATGATGAAGGGAATAGATGAAAATGTGTAACTATTTGTGAAAATTTAATTACAATAGAAGAAGATATAGAACAATCAGAAAACAAATGTTTCAGGGTTGTAACTCAATTAGTATTTATTTAAATGGTTATTCTTTAGTATTAAAATTATTAAAGAACTTTTTTATCAATGGGATTCAATTAAATTTTTGTTTCTTAGTTTAATAATAAAAAATTATATGTGTAAAAGGATAATCCCTTGGTCTTGTGATTAATCACTCATAATATGCTTAATATATTTACCCCAAAAAATAGTGTCAAAGGGCTTACTCAATGGTCATGGGTTCATCCATTGAAACTCCTTTAGTTTTCTCCATTTATGTCATTATTGGTCTGATATGACACCAAAAATTATTATAGAATTTAATTCATTAAAAAGATAAAAACCATAATAAAAACAACACACAAGAATTGGAATTACAATGTACCTATAATATTATTACAACCTCAACCTAAGAAAATTAACCTATTATGACCATAGTCACGGTGTGCGAGTTGTGTAGAAACTCAACCCCTACCATGAATATGAGTGGAAATAAGGGGGAAAGGGTAATTAAACAAAAGAAATAAAACAAATAAAAGGAAAAATTAAATTTGGATTTGGGGGAGATCGATCGATGGAGTGGTTTCACCTCCCCCTTGGATGTACAACCTCGAACTTAGAGGCATGCCTCTCTATTTGTAGAAAAATAAACTACATAGTGTGTACCCAAAAGTACACATTGTGTACTCATGTAAACTAATTTTTTCTCTTTTTTCTCTATCGGTAGGTGATCTACCATGTCTCCCTATGATTTCAACATGTCAACGGTCAGTTGGTGGGGTAAATGATGTGTTGTTCTACCACATGTGGTGTATAGAATCTTTTTTATCCACCAAACACTTCTGAGAGGGAATACATGGCATGTGAAAATAGATTACATGGAATGTTATCTCTAGTCAGCTACATGAGTGTGTACTTAGGCTGGCCAAACTGTGTTTGGGAAAAGGTGCATGATGTGTGTTTATAAATTACACACCATTTATTTTTCAATTTTTATTCTGATCACACTCGATTTGTGACTTTGGCTATAATATCCTTAAAAATCACCAAGAATATAGAAATATAGAATTTTATTTATAAAATAACATTTATCTGGTAAAAACATGTTTTTATACTCAATAAAATGTATGAAAAGGTAAGCACAAATTAGGCACATAAAACTCCCCCACACTTAGTCATTTTATTTCCCTCAAAAAAAATCTTAACATTTAATTAATAGAATCCAAACTCTAAAAATGGAAGAATTAAACTAATTATACTGGTAAATATCATAGCCATATAAGAGGATTTTAAAAAGGCACAAAACATATTTCAATCTCAAATATATTCTAATCATGCCTCATATATATTTCAATTAAATACTTTTATCCTCTTTTTATTCACATTTTCTAATTTTTCATAAATACACATATCACTTGATGATTTACCTACCAAGAAAATGACACACTCATCATTCAAGATCATTTAATTATAGTTATGATCAATATAAAGTATATGAACTCTATCCATAGGCTTTAAATTATTCTCATTCTATACTTATAAATTAATTCACAAAAATTATGAGGTCTTTCAATATGGTTCAGATGTTTATGAGGCTAAGGGTAGGTAGGTGATGATGTGAAAAATATACTTAGAGACTTTAAAAATGATGTTGAATTATTAAATAATAAATCATGATATTCTATAAAAAATCTCAATGAAAAATGAATCCCAATCAATATCTCACAAAGGTTAACATCACCTTGGTATTCCCTTACCAACATGGGTTCATAAATCATCAATAAATATAATGAATGAATTTGGGTCCCCTTTTGAATTTATTTTTTTATAAGGGACCACTAGGAATACAATGAATAGTGTTTTTGGAACCCTTATTCTCAAATGAAAAAAAAAATCACTCTCCCTAAACTGTAATTCATGTTTGCTCATCAAAATATACCATAAATATCCAAACTCCCTCTTCTTACCTCAAATGAATAATCATGCATTATTATCAATGAATTGGGGTAGGAAGTATAAATAGTCTTGTAATGTGACTTCATATTAAGTCAAATCATGGTTTTTTTGGGTTTCATAGAGGTCATATGTAGGGTAGACCACAAGGTCAAAGGGGATGAAAATATCAATCAAATGCCTCAATAATTTTAATGTTATTAAAAAATTTCATGTTGTGAAGTGAAAAAATTTCAAGTTCTAGTTTTTATACATATCCCAAGAATCTCTCAAGAAAGATAGTATAATAAATAATATAACAAAAGGTTAAAAATAACTCTTGGTAATGAGTATAAAAATGGGTCAATCATGACATAAAAAGAATAAAAATAATCATTCTAATAAATAAAAATGACAAATAATTTAAATAAAAAATCAAACTATATCAGTAATCATTTTAAAATAATTTTAAAAATAAAATAAGCATGAAACTTTTAAAATTTTCACCTATTCCATTATTATTTATAATTACAATTAATAAAAATACCCACATTTTAAAATATTTCATCTATTTACTGATTTATACTATATTAGTTTAAGGTAAAATACCAGTTTAGTCAAGAGACTCTCCCACACATTTAATATCACACATTATCCTCCAAGTGAAACACTATGGAAGAGAAAAGGATGTAAAAAAACACAAGTAGGCTAGGGGAGGATGAGCAGTGAAATAAGTAATCTAAATAAAAGTGAGGAAAATAAATATCAAAAGAATACTCCCCTCATATTGATCTCAAAAATGTGGAAATAAGTTAAAAACGAGATTCCCATGATATGCCAGAGTACCTATGACTGTCGATAAAATTGAAAATAAATTCTTCATGCATAAAAACCATCACATTTCAAGAATACCACAAAATAGATATATATAATTAAATAAATGTGAATAAATAGTCATTGTGTTTCCTTAGAAGAGGCACTATCTAAAATAGGGGGATCAAGTAAAGGAGGTTCAGTTGCAACGGAAGCTAGAAGTGTTGGATCCTCGCTCTAGGTGGTTAGCTCATTTGGTACATCCTGTCCCGTAGTAGTAGAAGTAGTAGTTGGTCCAGAAGTGGATAGGAGTACTAAATCTGTGGCCAGAACTATAAGTGCGTCATGCATTGTGGAGGGAGGAGGATCTGGAGGAGGAGAATGTGGGGGGAAATAATGACTGAGTTATGAATAATGAGGCCCAAAATGCCATGAATCTGGTGATTATGTAATCTATGATATCATAGTTGTGCTCCATGATGTCTTGGTGGTAGTACAAGGTGGCCAGGAAGAGGGAGATGGAGAGATCAGCTGAAGGTATGGCTGTAGGTGGGGAAGTGGATAGGCTAGAAGAATATGGAATGATGGAAGAGTAGGGAAGGGTGGAATAAGTTATAAGGGATAGAGAAGGAAGGTTTGTTGATATATGGGTGGAATAGATCAGTAGTAGCATCGGGGGAAGGTGGGTCATCTCTCGTCATAGATGGTGTTGCGGAGTCCTGCACAAGCACAAATGAGTCTAACCACATCATGACCATCCTTATTCATATAATAATGATTAATTACATACAATGGGGATAACCTAAGAGATCATGAGGGATATATAGATCAAATACCCCAAGTTAGTGTGCCAAATGGGTGGAATAGAAGCCATAGTTCAAGTTTCCATGATGGTCGGTGATCATGGAATGGAATTAGGAGGCATTGAAGTAGGGGATGTTAGAATAATCATGTCAGGCGATATAGTTAAGGTGCTCTATATCACATCTGGACATGGAACCCATGTACTCATGGTAGTGGGAAAGGATGGCATTGAATCAATGGTGGATGAAATGGAGGAGAGGGGATATGATGAGTGTGCTCTTCTATGAGGTGGTAGGATAGTTTTGGTTAGGTCCAGCAAGTTCCCACCACACAGAGATGAGGTCTGAATTCTCAGGGAGGGTGAGGGATGCAATAGGGGGTGGGGAGGATAGATGGGGGTGGAAACTGCACCCTTGACCAAACTTCTCCATGGTGAATGAAAAGTGGCGTCTTTCCATCCTGAATCAAACCAGAGTCACTATATCACTAGGCATGGCTTAGTAGGTGGGATCTTTGACCTCAAAAGTAGAATCAATCTCCACAAATAAATATCTAGAATTGGGAGGGTTGAGCACACATTTCATGTGTGGATACATGGGTTAGTGTTCATATGAACATCTCGACAAGGGTTATTTTTATATCAAGGAATAGTATATTATACACGACGTGTACCGAACATACACACCATGTGTTTTTGAATTTTTAATGGAGAATGTGTATTCATGTACATAAATTACACAGTGTATGTTCTTCATTTTATCCCATGTTCTTTGGGTTTGTTCGATCACCTCACTTGATCCCAAATCACCCTATATGTTTGTAAAACATTGAACTAAAGGGCAAAGATGCACAAACCTAGATCGAGGATCACAATGAAGATGAAATATGATACTGAACCAAAGAAAAATTGGAGATTTGTAGGTGGGAAGGAGAATGGAATATGGTGTAATCTTCAAGAGAAGAAAATAGGGAGTAGGGGGTTTGCGACATGGGGTCAATCCTATTAGGGTTCCCGAAAATTATATCTGAGACACAGGGTGTGTACATTTTTGTACACACCATGCAGAAGTTTTTTTATAAAGGTTATTATAATAAAAAATATATTAATTATTATTTAAAATTAAAAATAAATCAGCATTTACACATGGAAATAAACCTATACATGTTGTGTATCATAGAAATACACACCATGTTTTCTAAAGTTCAAAAAATAGAGCTACAACCTTCAGTCCAATGTTCGAGGCGTGATTCAAACCGGCGGTCGGGTTGATCAAAATGAAATCCCTCAACCACTAGGGTGAAGGTTTTAATACTGCTAATTTTTTTATATTTTAATATTTAAAGTATAGCCATAGTACGAAATGGTGAAAGGAAGGTCGCACGGAGTGTGGTTTTAATTAGTGAAAGATTGGGATGAAATAGGAATATTAGTTGAATTCGAACCAGGGTATTTTTAACCCAGGGTTGAAACTCTACAAATCATCCCACATCATCCTCAAGTGATTTATTATTTTTTAAAACATTTTAAATTATTATAAAAATATGACACACATGAATTTTACCAAAATACACAATATGTGGTTTTATTACAGTGAAAAAGGATGGAACTAAATTGTCTAGTAGGACTCAAACCTAAGTCTTTTGGATCTATGGTCTATGACCCTACTAGTCAATACATCCCCACCATTGGTTTTATTTTATTTTAAAATTGTTTTATTAAATTTTTAAAAACATCACACATTCCGTTTAATTAAAACACAAGATTAAAAAGAATTAATCTTGTACCAAAGGAGGGTGAGGAGTGATTCAAATCGGTGAAGGCTCAGATACACTCCAGCACCTTTCCATCAGCATAGGATTCATTCTTATTTATTAACTTAATTAATATTTATTTATAAAAAAAGTTATATTATAATATAAACTAATCATAAAATTACTTTCCATGTATATAGGTACACACAACATGTAACATCATTTTATTCACATTTTAACTGTGGATGAGAGAAATGGTTGTGTGCGGCCTGTGGAAGGGAAGTACACCTCGTTTATTTAATAAAAAAATAATATAAAGAGGTAAAAGAGTGGTTGGGTTGCCTCATAGAAAGATCCTTTTTTATCTTTGGATCAACCTAATTTATGGTACTTACCCATAATCTGAAGTTGGATGTGGCTTCCATTCCACAAACCACCGCATATGTCCAGCACCCTCACTTTTTAGCTATATTTCTTGACCTTCAGGTGGTCTGGGTAGTAGCTTAAAGTATCCATGCTCCATGGAAATTAGATACTGAAGGTGTACTTTTTTATTAGTGTGATCATGTACGTACTCCACCTTATGAGATTCCTTCTTTGTGATTCTAAAAACATAAAAATAATTACAGTCATTCTTTGAGGTAGGTAAGTGATCAACTGAGGGTTATCAAATAAAAGTGTGATAAAATTCAGTATTGACATGATATGATGTGTTTCCATATTCAAAGTTTGAATTTTAAAAATTAGTTTCAGAAATTATCAGTGAATTACAAGTGGGCCCACATAATAACATGTCTCCTCAGTTGAAATAGGTTAGAACACCCAATATCAAACTCAATGAGATTATCCATATGATTGATTATCTGTGAAAGTTTCTCAACAATAATACCAAGTCATACCAACCTTTCAGTTTGGTCTAAATGGTGTGTGGTAAAGTCTTCCATCATCGATATTAATCATTTGGTATTACCCAAATATGGTTTAGGAATATAATAAGAAATGGTTAGGGTGAATAATTTACATGGATATTCCATATATTATAACCCATCATCCATGTATGGATAATAATATTTTAGGTATGAGTACAATAGTACTGGATTATTCAGATAAAAATCCTCTCTAAGTTTACTAGTTTTTAGTTGAATAAAAATCCATTAGATATTGGGTTCAAGGTTCCCAATAAAGGAATAAAGAAAATAAAAAAGGAAAATTATGGGTAAACTAACCTCAACTTATACTTTCACTACTTCTTTCCATGTTCCCCATCAATGGAGCTATAATTTTCCCACTACCGTCACGAGGTGTGGAAAATTGAAATCATTGTTCCCTTATAATCCAAATAACTAGGTATCTATAGGTATTTGGGTTCGATCCCATAAGAAGATGGAAAATCAATAATCATCATGAGTTTGTGACTCTCAACCAATTATCCTGGAAAAAAATGATGAAGGGAATTGATGAAAATGTAAAACTATTTGTAAAAATTCAATTAAAATAGAAGAAGAGACAAAAAAATAAAAAAAAATATCTATGGGTTACAAATCATTTAGAAATTATTAAAATGGTCAATATTTATTATTAAAATTATTAATGAAATTTTTTACCACCTGGATTAAATAATTTTTTTTTATTATGATAATATAAAATTATGTGTACAAAAGGATAATCCCTTGGTCTAGTGATTAATCACTTAAAACATGTTTAATATCTTTACCCCAAAAAATAGTGGCAGTAATTTTACCCAATGGTCATGGGTTCTCCCATTGAAACTCCTTTAGTTTTTTCTATTTGTTTCATTCTTCTTCCAATACAACACCAAAAATGATTGTGGAATTTAATTAATTAAATGAATTTTAATAAAAAAAATCATAATAAAATTAACACACACAAATTGGAATTATAATATACCCATAATATTATTAAAACCCCAAACATATGAAAACTACCCTTTTATGATCATGGTCATGGTGTGCAGGTTGAGTAAAAACTCAACCCCTACCATGGATACGATATGAAAGAAGGGGGAAAGGGGAATTACACTAAAATATAAATGAAAACAGAAAACGAAAACTCAAATTTGGATTTGGGTGAGATCGATCGATGGAGCGGCAACACCACCTTGTTGTATGTTCAACCTCGAACTCGGAGGTCTGCCTCTCTATTTATAAAAAAAATGAACTACATAGTGTTTACCCAAAATTATATGTCGTGTACTCAGTTCAGTTAACTTTTGATTTGTTTTCTCCACTGGTAGGTGATCTACCATGCCACCCTTTGATTTCAATACATCTTTGATTAGTTGGTGGGGTACATGGAATGTTTTTCTACCACACATGGCGTGTAGATTCTATTTTATCCACCAACTGCTTCTATAATGGAATACAAGGTGTGTGAAAAAAAGAGTACATTGTGTGTTATCTCTAGTTGGCTACATGGGTATGCACTCAAGTTGGTCGAACCATGTCTAGGTAAAGGTACATGGAATGTGTTTATAAATTACATGTCATGTATATTTCAATTTTTATTCTGATCAATCCCAATTTTTTACTTTAGATAGAATCTCCTGAAAATCACCAAGAACACCGAAATAAAGTATTTTATCCATAAAAAATATGTATCTAGTGAAAAAATGTATTTATACTCAATAAAATGTATAAAAATGTAATCACAAATTGGACACATCAAGCCCTCTCTAGGTTTTCATGTAAAGAGTGCCTTGGATATCCTAAACCGATTTAGTTTATCTCTCTTGTGATAATGATTATGGAGATTTTTTGGTATAATACATGAATAAATTTTCTCATGTGACTTATGGAGTTCATTATACAATGATGATAACATCAAACACCTAACATATAGTGCTTTATCCGAGTTTTTTAAGTATATAGTGATATTTTTTCACTCTCTTCTATAGCAAGTGGATCAGAGATTGAGGCCTCTAGTATTTAAATTTTTTGTTCTTAATGTGGTAAAATGTGCAAGAACCTATAACACTCCTAGAATTTGTTATCAAAGATGAGGTTTTATTTATCTGTTATAGATCATAGGGATATTTATGAAATTTTAATTTCTCTATAAAATATAAAATAAAATTTTTCACTTTATCTTGATTATCAAAATATGTGAGATGAAATAATTTTAATTATCTTATTAGTCTCCTTCTTTTTTATAAAATATAAATATACCTCTCCATTGGATTAAGAATATCATGTTTCATGAATATTATAGTGGTAAGAATCTATATTTACCTTATCATGACCCATATGAGGGTCGACTCAATTACTTGAAGGTATTTTGGTAGGTGGTTTCACCAAATTCTAACTTAAAGCTCCTTGTTTGTTGAGTGAATTCCTTGATCCTAAATCGTAACTATGATTTCCTCAACACTTGCCTCCATGTAGCATCAAGTTTGGTGAGGGGTAATTATCCTAATGTCTACTTTTTTAATTCAATACAAAACCTCTCTAAGAAGTCAATGATAAAATTAAGTGTCCTAATGAAGCCAGATCAACACTTAGTTTTATGGTTCTATTCTTTATCAAGTGACGAAGAATTATCCTATATTAACATTTCCTTGAGGTATTTATTCTTTATTAATGCATAAATTTATTTAATTTATCAATAAATATATTTTTAATATTATATGGATTTTAAATAAATAATTAACCATGTGTTAATAAAATAATTTGTGCAATATTAATTTATTTTATTTTATCTTTCATGTTATGTTATCTTATATAAACACTCATCACCTAAAAATAACTAACCATAAAATTTGGAAAAATAAAATAAATAAAGAGACTTGGTCATGCTCATCATAATGGTTAATTTATTGAGTAGATGATAAATCATCCTATGGCCTTAGGGGAAATATTCTTTGATTTGGGCTTGGATTGAGTTGGAAAATTAAATAATCATCCTTTGTATCTTCTTGGTTGGTTTCAGATTATTTTGGGTTCTGAACCACCTTCTCTTCATAGAGATCCATATTTTACATGATTTATACTCACACACAGGTGAAGGAAACTAGGTTTATGGGATATATAAAATAAACCATGAACACACAGGTATTTCATGATAAAGGTGGGAAGGATGACACGTAGGTCGTCATATTTATTTTAATAGAACTTTATTACATATAAAAACCCATGTAATGATATTAAATTAAATTTAAACCCAATACATACATTGTTCAGTGAATGCCATGATCAGTCACATACATTCAATGATATAACATTCATAAATTATAGCATTCATTTCAAATCACTCTATTAATTAAGATAAATTTATTTTGAATTAATAATTAATTTCATATTAATTAATTAATTGATTTTTTATCTTGATTATTAATCCAACTGGCTAGGAGATACATAATATTCTCATCCACTATAATTTTTAAATAAATTTTATTAATTAATTTTATTTAAAAATACTTAAGTACACCGTGTATACTTAGATGCCACATGGAATGTACCCATTTGAACTACACAATGTCTCATTTGGTCATGTAATGTTTACTTACATGGCATGTATCATACACAATGTCTTGTGTCATTACACGGCATGTAATTTTATATGTCAAAATAAGTAATTAGTTTTAAATTTATGACACACAACACATGTTATTATACATGACATGTACCTCATTTAATTCTATTGAAGTACAAAATGTGTACAATGAACTTACACAGTGTGTAGTTTTGAAATGTCAAAGAAATAAATTAAGAATTTAATATTCTGTAAAACCCTATCACATAGGATGTACACCAGCTACACATTGTGTAGTTTGGTCTAACATTGTAATTAATTTGTAGTCCATATAATTACTTTATAAATTGTATATACTATCTTGGAATGTACTTTATGAAAACAGGTATGTGTTACACTATGAATACAACCTACTACACACCATGTACCACTTTCTATGGTCATTTGTGATAGATTCCTAGATAATAAAAGTTTAATTCACATGGAATAAAACTTTTTATATATAATTTATTCCAACTACACTTCATGTAATCACATATATCTCGTGTTTATAAGATAATATTCAACATGTGACATGTGTATTAATTACATATTGCATTTTTTGACCACATGACCACCACATCATGTGGTGTTACATAGAATTTATGTTATTTACACATCATGTAACCATCCAAACCATGAACCACCCTAGTATCCAATACATAGTGTCATTACAACTCAATTAAAAACCAAATAATGATCTCCCATGTGACCTACCATGATTGGTTCAACCACATAGGCACATAGTTTCCCTAGACTATGTGGTGTGTAATTAGTTTACATGTCATGTAATTTGTCCATGTAGTCAAAATAGTTAGCACCACCAGATGAAATATGCATGAATCCTTAACATGTTCTTAGTATGTTATTGGTTATATGATAGTGAATGAACTCCTTATATAGACTTAATGGAATATGGAAAAAAATAATCTTAAAAAATAATCTTGATATCGACCAACCAAAGTAAATAACTATAAATTTAAATGTGACCTCTCTTATAACAATTGAAGATTTTATGTGCAATGGAAGTCATTTGATCCCATTCCCAGCAATTGTTTTTCATTAAATCTAATGGATAGTTCATATGAACATGATGAAAAATCATCATGACTAATGAATATAACTAATGAAACTGGATAAAAGGAATCCTAGAACATAGAGAGGATAATTTCTTTTAAAATTTATAATTAATTTAATAACCAGAATTACCTTAGTCTTGAGATTATTTCATAAATGAAATTATTGATCATTCAAGCCCCATTCAAGTTTTACCATCATTTTTTTAAGAGGATACAAAGTATAAATTCTATATAAAGGATCCACACATGATTTATAATCTCAAAGAGACACTAATGGAACTCTGAGTGCTAGCACATAGGTACCAATTATCTTGCACCACTCTCCTTTGATCGTAACACAGTCCTTTAGGTTGGAGGATTGTCATTATTGTTATCTCAATATTGATATGGGTAAAGGAGGTGGAGAAATAAACTCATCCTTGAGAGGAATATTATATTTGTTCTTCATTGAGATAATTATCTATTATAAGGATGTGTTGTGCATAAAAAAATAATTTCACACAATTTTTAAAATGATATAAGTGGATGTAGATTGAGTTAGGGTTAACATTGATAACTTCACAAAGGACATTAATCAAATAATAAACCTAATATACTCCTCAAGTAAATAATATTAATAATAATATATATTATTCTTATATCATGACATACACCAACTTGTGAAAAATAAATATTATTTTAATTAAATAAATAATTCATTATTTATTTAAACGATATTTAAGAGTATATCATTTCAGTTATTAGGCCCTTAACATGACCCAACCACCTTCCTAAAAATTTACCGAACCTCAAATAATACTCCAATGGCCTGAATTCCTTCATTTTTATTGATTTTGATAATCCACCTTTCAAGGGGTGAGGTGGAACCCTTACAAGGCCCGTAGGCGTGTCATTTTTTTTCATCTAGGCCTTTTCTTCAATTTCATTAGGCAGACTATCTTAAAGTCCAATATCAGTGTCTAGCAACATGTAAAGAAAATCATAGAGGAATATTCTAATATCATAATGACAACAACCGTATACAAATCCTCATTGTGTAATATAATACATTTGTATTAATATCTCATCAAGAAGGTTTCATACCCATGTCATCAACCTATAATCTTGATGTATCTTTTTTGGACTTCCTAAAATGAAATCGTTAATCACTATGACCATGGATTTTTTTCTGAAGATTCAATTTCAATCAAAGGGATGAGATTTCATCTTCTAGACTTGGAAAGGAAAAATCCATTATTAAAAAATTCATTAACTTCATATCACATGTGGCACACCCAAAGTTTACTACTTCTCTACAAAAATAGGTTATCATGGTTTTGGGAAATACATTAAGGTATATGACTCATGATATTAATTAATAATAATCTCAAGTCTAAGTACCAATAAACATTCTCACAAATAGTAATATCCAATAACAGGAAAACATGTGGAATCACTACTTATGGGTATGTCATTATAATCTCCTATCTTGGGGATTACCAAGTGTGTAATTCATGAGATGAATCCTCATCCATTTATAAGAATCAATCACTTGATAGTCTGCATCATTTTGGTCCCATCATATGATTCCATTTTACCATAGGACTTATGTTTGATAATTTTTTTCATATCTCATCAAGGCTCTCATCATAGTGGGGGAATGTAATGAAATTTCTATGTGAAAAATACTCTAAGTACATTATGATATAAATTTTAAACAAAATAATAGTTAATATGTGATAATAAATTTAATTATATTTAATTATTTGAATGTAAAATCAATAAAAAGTGAAAATTTTGTTGGTTCTAAGGAACCAACTTCAATAGGATCCCCCTTTCTCTCAGGGTCAACGACCATTCCTTTAATGTAAACAAGGAGGTGAAAGGTATGAAAAAGGGTATCATGTCAAAATGTTTAAACCCTTGGATATCATAGAATAATTATTTTTCTTCTTCCTCATCCCAGCCAACCATATACCAGGCTTATGGTGTGGCCCTTACACCATTTCATAATGACTCCCATAAGGAAAAAACTGAGAACTAGACTTTCAGGCCTTCACTGTGTGGCATACATACTTCATGACATAACCAAAAAAGTTTAAAAGGTGGTATATAAAAGTGATAAATAAATTTTATTTAACTATTTTTTTCATCATCTGTCCACTTATAGTGATGTTATTTCTTATTCTAATTTAGTGTATGACCACCTATAGCAAATGATTTACCCTGAACTTGACTCTATTGATTATTTCCACAATAAATATTATGAGTAGTTACATTCACTTTTGAGAGAGAAGTTAAAATAGTTAATTGGGATTCATAGATCCTCATTAAGAGTTCATTATTTTGTTTCAAAACAATGAGGAAAGAGATTAATTTAAAATATTTATTGAATAATTTTTCAAAATATTGTTATTCTATAATAACATTTGAAACATGGAAGGTAGAAAAAATTTCTATCATATCGATTTTAGTAATATTTTTTCTGCCAAATTTTAATTTTGATTAAAATTTATACATTATGGTGTTTTATTCACATATTGATTTATAATCAAGAAATATTAAGTGACTCTATTTATATTTTTCTTTTAGTAGTATCACCAGTCATGGTGATCATATCGCTCTCTGAGGTTTTTTCATAACACCATCGGATCCTTATCTATTAGTTAATATTTCAATTAATCCTTATGAAGGTGATGATGAAGGAATATCAAGGCTCAAGTACTTTCTTGAGTGGAAACATGATTGAAAACTTTGATAGTCTCACCATGGATGTTTTCATTTAGATACATCTTGGCACCCAAAATCTAAGAAAATTGGTTCTTTAAAAAAATATAGAAAGGGATAAAAACCAAGTTTTATAATATTCACTATAAAAAATATGACTTCACACTTTATTAATAAACTCTTCAAATAAATGAATCTTGTACTGATAATGTGTTAAGAAACTGATCGAACATGAATTGAAACTATAAGTAATTTTGAAATCATAAATGTGTGATTGATAATAGGTGAAATGAAGCATTGATGAAACATGAGATTGAATATTTATAATTACAATATCAAAATAAATACAATAATTTAAATAAAATGTATACAAGAGTTTTAGATAAATTATAGAGGGGGGAATTTTTTTTCTTCCTTTGATATAGTGACACACACACAAACACACATATATATATAGGGTATGTTAAGGTTTGAATCAATGTTTTGGATCAATCTCAACCACTCATATAAAATCCAATGTCATGAAAAAAATAAATTTTTGTCTATATGAATGGAATTTTGGGAATGAGGAGTAATAATAGTATTAGTATTAAGAAATCTATACAATAAATAATTCTGAAGATCCTTTGGTATGATTTTGTAAATTGTTTTTTATTTTTTTGACAACATATTTTTTATAATGTTTTTGTTAAATAGGTGAGAAATATTTTTCAAAATTATTATAAATGTTTTCCTTAAGTTGGTTTTATAAGTTTTCATGAATATGGTTAGGAAACTTTCCTTAAGTCAGAATTTATTATTTCATTCTTCAAGTTCCTAACATCACAAAGATTCCCTTGATCCAAGATGAAGTTTTACACTTTCATAAAAAAGTTATAAATAAAGGTTACCATATGAAAATCACTAGATGGATATAATTTGATGGAGATATAAAATAAAGTTATAGGATATACTAGGTAAATTATTACTAGTTGGAGGTTTTCATAAATTTCTTGTTGTTGAGTATGTACACGGTTATACAAAGTGTATTAATTATGAAGGAAGAATAAGTAAAATGGTGTGAGAATATTGATATTCAAGTGGATATACAAAGTTTAATATGAAATACTAGATGGAGCATGGAATTTTTAAGTAGATGAAGAATTCTTCTATGATGGAAGTATTTAGAATTTTTAATAATATTATGATGCAACTAATGGCTTGAGTTCACTAGATAGAGGTAAATAGAGTTTTTATATAGTTATCTTTTATGAGATGAAGTATAAAATATTATTCCATAGGATTCATAAAGTTTGATCACATAAAGAGAACTGTAGTATGAAGGAATCAGTTTGAGCCATCAAACAATGAACCATCTGACCGAGAAATCTATCGGACTGAGAGATTCCAAACAGATGAAAGGATCTGAAATGGATGGAGAAGGCTCTATCATCTGTATGATCATTAGATAAATAATAATTATGTCATAATATGGATGATTTAGAGATGTTACACTAGGATAATTTTTTCAATATAAGTAATTATGAATTTTTATTTGAGGTAGAATGTGGAAAATAATTGAAGCTGATAGAATGGGTTTGGAAAGTTATATGGAGAAGTCATGTTCCATTGGATGGATGAACATCATACAAACACTAATGATGTCATTAGATGGAAGATTCCAAAAAGTTTCATCAGGATGATATTTGTAAGCATATGAAGTTTTATCTAAGGGAGGATAAATGGGTAGAGTCAGTTGGGGAAATAAAATAGCGAAGAAGTGGAGAATTGTCACTGGATGGAGGATTTTCAAAAGAAGTCATCAGAAAAACTACTACCGGATAGTGTTTTGAGAAGTTTTACCTAAACTTGGTAAATTCCCAAACATGAATATGTAATGCTAAGAGTTTAATGTTTACTTATCTATCTAAGATAAGGTAGTTAGAAGAATTATCTTAACATTGATATTAAGGAATATTAAAGAAGGTTGTGAATTATTGATTTTTCATGAAGATTCAAATAATTTCAAGAAGGCTATAGACTATTTTAGAAATGTTTAGTGAATTAAAATTGAGTGTAATATTTGAAATTATAATGTGATTTGAGAAGGAAAATGAATTTTACTTCCCACCTTTTTTCCAATGATCACGCCTATAAAATGGGTGCAAGTACCGTATGAGAAGATGTTTTTTTCAAACAAATAAAAAACTAAATTTTTGTAGAAAATGTATTGGAAAGAGATACCAGATGATGTTACAAAAGTTAAAGTTTTTATAGAGGTTAGTTTCCAACTATTAGAACATTGGGTTGAGGAAGAAGTATCCACTGAATAGAATTTTAGATCAGAGACGTCAGATAGAAGAGTTCGTCAGAGTATACAAGGTAGAGATAATATCGTACAAGGTTTCTGAGTAGGGTATGTGGTATAATAGTTTTTTTCACCAGAAAGAATCCATAATCAGATGTGAATTTTTTATAAGGCTCATTGATTGAGTATTCTGAAAATTTTTAAAAGGTACACTAGATGTAGATACCGGACTGAGTGATTAGATAGAGATTCTTATAGATTAACTTTCAGAGAGCTGTATTGAAACATTTATTATGTTTTTGTGGATTAGTTTCATAAGAAAAACTTTTTTAAGTAACATAATTCAATATAATATTTCCTATTCTAAGATATAAATATTCTAATAAGAGTTGGATCATTATATTAATTTCTCTATTATAATGAATATTCGTGGACCGATGATAGTCTCCATGGAATGGATATAGTCACTCACACTAGGGGTGAACCTTCTAAATCTTATGTTCCTTTCTTTACTTTCTTATCATTATATGGATATGAGGTTTTATTATAAAGTTGATAAAGATGAAAACTCTACAAGTTATAGGGGTTCATTATAAGATAATTGAAATTATAAAATACCACTACTGAATCAACCCCTCCCCACTCCCCCTATTCTTAGTGGTTCTCATGATCCTAGGAAAATTAAACTGGTATTAGAGGAAAGGATCCCATTTTTTATCCTTTTCATGGAAAATATCAACTTAGTAAATAGTAGAGGCATTCCTACCTTAAATGGAATAAAATTTTCATAGTTCAAAAAACATAATGATGCTTTATCTTATATCTCTTTTTATGGAGGTAATTGATGCAACTATATTTGAATTTTCACTCATCAAGAAATATGCACCTATGACTTTAACTGATAGAAGAAATATTAATATTTATGGGAAAGATAGAAATTTTATTCTAATGTAATTTTTATAAAAAAAATATAAAGTTTATGAGTCTCAAAACCTCTAAAGAAACTTGGGAAAATAAAATATAAAAATCTAGAGAAGCATGTTTGAAGATATCAGATGAAGAAACTATTGATGAGAACTTCACCAGAGTAAATGAAATTATTTGCAACATCAGTGGATTTGAAGATATCTAGGAATATTATACCATTTTTAAGAATCTCATGAGAAACTTATCTGATAGGTTTGGTTCTAAAATTTCTACCTTAGAAGATAAATGTGATTTATCTATTGATAAATTACATAAACTTCTTATTAAATATGAGATTATATAGGCTCCTGCATTCAAAAATAATATTAAGGATAAAATGGATTTTAAAGCTATGAGAAAAATGAAAATATAAGATACCAATATTTTGTATCCCAGTGATTTAAAAGATAATGAATATGATTAAATGAATGAAAAAAACATATGTATTATCTTAAAAATTTATCAAATTGTTAGAGGAAAATATAGAGTAAAACTTCCACTTAAATGTTTTGAGAGTTGAGGAATTGGGAATTTTTCTATGAATTTTCATAAGAATAAATTTAGTTAATATGAATATTATTTTGAAGAAAAACCTAGATGGTATAAGTGAAGAAAAACTTACAAGTAAGATAATAAATGCAATAAAAATAATAAAAAGTTCAATGTAAACAAAATAAGTATATTGAGTAAGAAATTTGAATAAAAATCTACTAACAATAGTTTTGATGATGAAAATATAGAGAAGTTCAAAACCTTCTTTTAAAATGTTGAAAAAAATGAATGTTCCTCAAATAGTGAATAATAAGAAGGTGGATAAACCTACATATAATATCAGTTGAGATCATAACTTGTGGAATTTCTTGAGAAAAACACAAAAAACAAGAAAGAAATCAAAATGATGAAGAATAAAGTTGTGAAAAAAGAATATAATAAAGAAATATCTTCTTAAAAAGAAATATGATGAAATCAAAAATCTCAAACTGACATAAAATAAGGATGGAAACTACATTTTTTTATTTTGGAATACTTTTAAGGAAAAGTGAGAAAATTCACAAAAATTCCTAGAGATCATCATGCATCGTAATAGATCATTGAACCATTGAAATCAATTTTAAGACTATTAGATGCATTATACCTATATACTTTTCATCACAGTCTGCATACCTTTGTATTCAGATTGTTCTTAATAAAATATTAAAAACTGTAATCCATATTATACCATGTCTGAATGAACACCTATACATTGATAAGGTTTTTCTTGTTGATCCACTCATACTATTATTTATTGGTGTCCACTATAATCAATATCTCAGCCATCCTGTTTTCATCATATATGGAGGACTTAATTTGAAGTCCTTATCCAATATATCTTCCTCATAATGGATGATAAGATCCTATATTTACCCATATTTAGCATCCTCCTTACCTTCCTCCCATTATTGATTGATCATCTCAGCCTTCATGAAATAATACAGTACATTGATTCTATCACTGATGCCATATTCTGCCACCATATGGACTTATTTCACCATGTTAAGATCCCCACTTTCAGTTTCATATTCTTTATAATTGACAACACAGTCTTTCTCTTTTGGTCTCGACTTCATGACTGATATTGTTTCCATCAGTTTGGGAAGGAAAGAATAATATTTCCTCCCTTTGGATTTCTTCCCCTTATCCAGAATTCATCTCTCCATATCCTAAATTCCCTTTCACCCCTTTTTCATCCTCTCATTGTAAGTCCCTCCACCATATCCACCTTCAACATTATCTCTAGATAATTGACTTGAAACCTCACCACTTGACTCTTCCCCAATCATTCCTTACCCTTAATTGAATATCTTAGCTCGTTCATTTGATATTTATAACTATTCAAGTGTTATAAAAAACGTTGACAAATAATTTAAAGAGAAATTATGTGCAAAACAAATCGCATTAAAAAAAGATAAAAATAAACTCTATAAGAAATATGGTTCACGCCAAGGGAAAACAAGTACATAATGATGTTACAAATCTCATTAAACTTTTTACATTAAAAAATTATATAAAAGATTGAAATTATATAGTTTTTGTTAGTTTTGTGAATTTATGGGAACAATGCATGTAATTATAGGTAAAACATGTCTCTTACTAAAAATAAGCACAAACTAAAGGGAGAAATAGTGGGAGAAAAGAAATTATATTTACTATGTTACATGATGAATGAAAGGTAACATCATAATATGCTAGAAAGTATCTAATGGAATACCAGTTTTATTTCCTAGAAGAATTTTTTGGAATATGTGATCAACTAGGTCACTTTGCTTAATAATGTTTGAAATCCCTTCTGGGACAAGTTTCCAACATAAGTAAAGAAAAGGAATTTGGAAAGAAGAAAGTTGAGGAAAGAGATTTAGTTGTTGGGATAGATCTAAAATCTATTAAAAGGAAAAAACATTGGATTTATTATAGTATTTTTTTCCTCTCATATAATAGGTGATTTTAAGATCTTGAAAGATATTAAATAATGTGGAGGTGGAGGATTTACTTTTGGAAATGATAGTTACTTAAAAATCAAAGGGATATGAACTGTTGATATTGAAGAATAAAATGTGAAATAAAATGAAGTTTTTCATGTTGATGGGATAAAACACAACTTAATAAGTTTTATTCAACTTTTTTATGATGATAAGTAAGTTTTATTTATAAAATATTATTATATCATAAAAATAATGAAAGATGGAAAATTTGTTACTAAGGTTGAAAGAGCTAGTGAAAATTATTTCCAAATTAGGGTTATTTGTAACTCATGTTACTTAAGTGTTTTGGATGAAAATAAGTTATTGAATTGAATACATGGGTAAATTGTCTAGAAAATTATGAGCTCACTTTTTAAGAATATGTTATAAGAAACCTACCACAACTGAAGAAGAAAGATGATGATGTTTTTATAACTTGTATGAAAGGTAAGATGGTAAGTGAAAGACATAAGAAATTTGAAATCCAATCCACTAGAAGACATGAGGTTATTCATTGTGATATTTGTGGGTTTATGAGACCTAAATAAATAAAAATTAATTTTTACTTTATCACTTTTATTTATAACTTCACTCAAATGAAATAACATTTTTTATGAAGCATAAATCAGAGGCTATAGAAATTTTTAGATATTTTAGAAGAAAATTTAAAAGAGAGATGGGTGTTTGTTTACTAAAGTTGCTAATTTACAATGGAAAGGAGTGCGCAAGGAATGCTTTCAAATCCAATCTAAAGAAACAATAAAAAATCAATACAGTGCTCTATAAACAACTTAACAAAATTGATAGTTTGAGATGAAAAACATAAGTATAATGGAAATGGGAAGAAGTATTCTAGCTGAATATAAACTTTCCAATTTTTTGGGGACAAGTTATTATTACCATTATTCATATACAAAACATATATTTGTTTGAACTATAATCCAAAATGACTTAATATAAGATTTTTTATAAGAAAAATCCTTTAATGAAATATTTCAAGGTGTTTGGGATTCCTTGATTAATAAAGATCAAAATTTTGGATCTTGTTAAGTTTGATGAAAAATATGATGAATCGGTTTTCATGATATATTCATCCAATTGAAGAAGTTGTAGATTTTGGAATAAACATATACAAAATTTAGTGGATTCTTGTGATGTGGGAGTTCATTATAATCCAAATTCCTTAATAAAATTTGTTTAAAATGTTACAAAAGATAGATTAAATACATTCAATAAAGATAATAAAAATGAATATGAATATGATCCAATATATATATATATGTGTGTGTGTGAGAAGATTCAAATGAATCATGTGATGAAAAAAGCGAGACAGGTAGAAAATCTATCAAATTTTGTACCCTACAGAAATAGGTTGAATCTAGCAACATAATTGGAAATAAAAAAACACTATTTCAGACCTTAAAAAAACTGGGATTAGAGAATCAGACATCACTTATCTCATAAGTATAACTGGAATCAGTTTAAAAGGTATTTGAACACAAATAATGGGTATAAGCTATGAATTAAGAGTTAGACCAAATTGAGAAAAATTATATTTGGGAGATTGTTCCCAGAATGGTAAGAAATAATTTTATAGGAACAAAGTGGGTTTTTAGAAAAAAAATTATTGTACATGGAAAATTTTCAAGAAACAAAGAACGGATTGATTGCAAAGGTTACTCACTGGTAGATGGTTTTGATTTTAAAGAAACATTTTCCCATGTTTCAAGATTTAAAACTATAAGAATGTTATTATAAGTTTTTTCACATCGTTGTTACAAATATTATTAGATGGATATTAAGTCACCTTTATTAAATGGATAAATTTAATGAAAGGTTTACATTGATAATCCTTGTAGTTTCTTACTTGGTAAAGATGAAACTATGGTGTCTAAATTAAATAAATATTTGTATGGGTTGAAACAATCCCCCATGCCTGGTACTATAAAATTGATAGTTTCCTGAATAATTGGAACTTTTACAAATAAAAAATTGATAGAAAATTGTATTTTAATGAGATGAGAACAAGTGTAATTATTTTCATTATTTTCATTGATGATATAATTTTTACAAGGGACATTGATAAAATGTTTTAATGATTTATTGAGAAAATTAAGAATAAATTTTAAATGTCTATTCTCAAATATTTAACTTTATTTTCAGGCTTACAAATTCAACATAATTAAAGATATATATTTCTATCGTAAGAAAAGTATAATAAGGATTTTCTAAAAAAAAATCATGGTAGAACCAAAATAATTTTCTACATGTATCTTTGTTGGTATAAAGATTAGTAAAGATGAATTTGGGAAAAGTATAAATCGGGAAGAATTTTGGAGGTTGATAAGAAGATTAATCTATCTTACATATTAAAGGCCATACATTGTATATGTCATTAAATTATGTTCATGATATCAAATTGATCCAAAGTAATCACATATTATGGAAGAAAAAATAAAAATTAGGTATGATAAAGGAATATCATCTTATTGAATATTGTATAAAATAAGTTGTGACATGAACTTTGTGGATACACTAATAATTATTAGGATGGATATTGTAATGATAGAAATTAAACATTAGGAGAAAAAAAATTCATGGGATAATGTTGTGTGAGTTGTCATAGAAAGAAACAATGTTCTATTATTTTGAGTATAGAAAAGAAAGAATATATTATCATCATCCATTCAAGCATGGCTCAATGTTGGCCTCGGTGTGGCGCGGAGGGGGAGGGGCTCTATGTGTTGGAATCCGATGACCTGTGACTTCCTCATTTGTCTTATTTTTGGTTTTTTCTCATTTGGTGTTGATTGCATTGAAGTGGTGGTTGAATTTGTGTCTTGCATGGGTGTTTCTGCTCCACGTTGGGAATGTTGTTTGCCTGCGCCCTGCTGTTCAAAGGTTCTTGATTTCAGATTATCTTCACAAAGTGCTCAAGATGAGGTTTAGAGCTACAATTTTTCACTGGGCTAATGCAATTTGGTTTTAGATCTTTGAGAGGGTATGTCCTTTTCCATCAGTACCGGCCCATCTTTGTACGGGATAGCTTTCCTTTGAGCATTGGAATGGTGGAATCTGATCTTTATGTTGTTTATGCTAGGGATGAGTATTTATCTGTTGTTTGATCTGGTTTTTTAAATTTTGGAACGTTGGGGTAAGTTTTGATATCTTAATTCATTGAAGTCATGTATCATGGTTTCTCACTTTTTCCTTAAAAGTGTTTCTTTAATAAAAAATTAATTTTCAGTCAGTTAGTTATGTCAAGGAAAATATTTTATGAATTGGGGTTACAAATACATGTTCATCCTCCACCAATTTATTCCTAACGTTTATAAGGAAGAACCCCCACTATTCTTTGGGTTACATTTTTAAAATGTGAGAGTAAATATAACTTTGTAAGAAGTTGTTCAACTCTTTCTATTATGAAACTAAATTTTTTATTATTATAAAAAGGGTGAGAAAATTTTAGGATATGGTAATATTATAATGTAAAAAAAATTCACTGAATGATTGAATTATTTTAAAAACATTGATTTATCTACTAATGTGGTGTCAAAAATTTATCTTTAAGGAAGGATATGGTTTGATAAAATTTGATAAAATACTTTTTTTAAAAAGATAATAAGTTGTTATTAATTTTTACAATAAATCCAAAAGGTTAAATTAAAAATCCTTTGGGAATTTATTGTAACTTGTTTTTTATTTGTTTAAAATATATTTTTTTGAGAATGATTTTGTTGAAAAAGTGATAAAGAATTATTTAAGTTGTTATTAAATGTTTTCCTTAATATGGTTAAAAATAAATTCTTTAAAATGGTTAGGAAAATTTCCTTAATTTAGAAAATATGATGTTGTTATTAAAGTTCCTAAAATCATAAATATTCTCTTAATACAAGATAAAGTTGTAAACATTCATATAAAGTGATAAATCAAGGTTATTATACATAGATCACCATACAGATATGATAGAATGGAGATGCAAAATAAAGTTACCAGATAGACCAAGACTGTTGATACCGATTAGAGGTTTTCATGAAGTTCAGGCTACTGAGTTTGTACAAAATTTTAAAAATAATAAGAATTATAAAAGAGGGATAAGTATAATGGTGCAAGAATATTGATGTTCAAGTGGTTGTACAAAGTAAAAGATGAAATATCAGACAGGGCAGGGAAGTTGTGACTTGACGGAGAAATATTTTATAATAGGAGTATTTAGAAGTTTCAACAATTTTATCACACTACCAACAACTCAAGTTTACCAGATGAAATAATATTATGTTTTTGGAAATTCATATTATATGAATTTGATGTAGAAAATATTATATTACATACTTTATGAATTTCAAATTCATGAAGGGAATTACGATATGAAGGAATTGGTTCAAGTACATCGTAAGATGAACTAACGGACCAAGAAAGGTATTGGATGGAGAGAATCTGAACAAATACAAGAAGGTTAAATGGATAGAGAAGTCCCCATCAGATGGATGAGAATCACACAAACAATCATCATGTCATTGGATAGATAATTTAGATATGTCGCACTGAACTAAGTTTTCAAATCCAAGAAACATGTGAGGTTTTAGTTGAGAAAGAAGTAAAATAATCATTAAATATTATTGAATGAGTTTTCTAAGAAATATTGAGAAGTAATGTTCTATCATATGAATGAACATTAGACAATTATTAATGATTTCATTATAAGGATGATTCCATGAAGTTTCACCCAGATGAGGTTTGTAATAATGTGAAGTTTGATTTGAGGTAGGATGACCGGACAGAGTAATTCGGGCAAAGAAAATAATAAATAAGTGTAGAATTGTCACTAGACAGAGGATTTTCTAAATAAGTCATCAGATACAATACTACTGAACAATGTTTTGATAAGCTTTACCTAAAATTTGTAAATCCAAATACATTTTAATGTGATGTTAAAAGTTCAATGTTTATTTATCTAGTGAAGATAATAAGGTTTTAAGAAGTCCCTTAACATTGAGTCTAAGGAATTTTGAAGAAGGTTACGAATTCTTGAGATTTTATAAAGCTTTAGGAATTTTTAAGAGGACTCTAGAATTTGTTAGAAGAATTTAGTAAATTAAAATTGAGAAGAATGTTTGAAATTGGAATTTTAGTTGAGAAAGAAAATGAATTTTACTTATTGCCTATTTTTCCTATGAGGATACTAATAAAAGGGTTGAAATTACAGTACGGGAATATATACTATTCATGTGAGTCAAAAAAATGAAGTACTACAGAAAAGGTATTAGACAGAGATAATGGATGAAGTGTAAAAAGTAAAATTTGTAAGTAAGGTGAGTTTCAAACCATGATAACATTGGATTGAAGAAGAAGAAGGGAACACTAGATATAATTTCATATCAGATACATCAAACAAAAGCATCAATCATAGTATACTGGACAAAGATAATATTGGATAGAGTTTTCAAGAAGGTTGTGAGGTGCATAAGTTTTGTTCACTAAACAAAAAACATAATTAGAGGCATAATTTTTGTGTAGAGCATCGAATAAATCCAAAAGGTGCACCTGATGGAGATATCAGATGGATTCATCATACAGATATTATTTCGAACAAACTTTCATAGATCTATGTTGAAACTTTTATTGTATTATTGTTTTTAAGTTTCATAAGAAAAACTTTTGTAACTGATGGGGTCGGTATAATCATTCTTGAACTAAATATATAATGAGTCTAATTGTATTTGTCTCATTGTATTCACTTTTCTATTATAGTAAATTTTTATGGACTGAAGAGAGTCTCCATGTAAAGGATATAGTCACCCACACGGGGGGAGCCTTGTAAATCTGGTGTGCCTTGATTTACTTTCTTATCATTGCATGCATGTGAGGTTGTTCTATAAAGTTGATAAGAATAAAAAATCTAGCATGTTTTAGGGTTTACTTCCAAGATAATTGAAATTATAAAATACAACCACTGATTCACCCCCCCCCCACTCTCAGTTGTTCTCAAAATCCTAAGGAATATAAAATTTAAATAAAAATTATATTGATCCTTGATCATAGCAAAGAAACTAATGTGAGATCAAGAAATATTTATATAATTCATTAAAATAGTCAGATTACATTAAAAATAGTTAAACTTTTCAAAACCAAATTTAACTAAAAAAACATAATATAATATTCAACTAATTTTAACAAATTCATCAATTTTTACATAATTTTGAGGTTTCCTAAACCCACACTCCTAAATATGGTGCTAAAACACTTTCTTTAAACATTATATTTGATAAAAACATAGGTGGTCCAAGTTATACACATATTTATTTTACATTATTTCCATAAGTTAAACATTACATGTCATAAATAATCACAAAATCTCAAGAATGTAAGGTTTAATGTATTTGAGGATTAGCTATGTAAGGAAATTATTTATGTTACTCATGAACATTTCTCCATATCCGAATCACACTAGACCCCCTTCTAGACTTCTCATAATTTATACTCATCTTTGTAATCTAGGTAATGGAAACATAAAAAGGGGGTGATCTCAAATTCTTAGTAAATTAAAAAACTCAACAACATCTCATCAAGGGTTTGATTATAGGAATATGAGAAATCATGAGTATAGGATAAATATATCATCAAAAAGAACATTGGAAAATAATAGTTTCCCATAAAACCTAATAGAATGGAATGTAGTCTCAAATGATCAAACATATACCATGTCACGGGAGTGTTGAAACATGAGGCAGTAAACATGAGCCATGGTAGCATAACATAATAATATAACATATAAATGTAGAATAAGTGAAAGCATAGGAAATAATAACCTATTGGAGCCGGCATTGAAACTAAATTCTTATAACATAGTGGGGTTGAACTAATAACATGTGTACCCTATTGGGATTGGGATACTACTCGGATACCCTCTTAGACTTTGGATAATAACCTATGTACCCTTTTGGGATTGGGTTACTACCTGTTTACCCTATTGGGCATGAGATACTACCTATGTACCCTCTTGGGCTTAGGCTAACAACTCATGTACCCCCTTGAACTTAGGAAACTACCTGTGTACCCTCTTTGAGCTCATGATATATAAAACTTCAACTGATGCATTATCAATAATAATTGTCCATACATTTGTGTTCCAAGAGAACATAAAAACATTCATATTTCAAAGATCACATAATTAACATTGAGAAAAGAGATGGGTTTTATAAAAACATCCATAGAACATTACATAAGTCATCCATATAAATATGGTGGATGGTAGTATAATAAAATATCACCATTGTAACATGAGGATAAATAAGTATGTTTACATAAATGGAAAATAACTTTTCAATATCATTGGCTAAATCACTTTGAAAAATAAGATGAAATACCCCTTTTTGAAATTCTTGAAATCCTCCTTAAATTTGATAACTTTAAAATTAAATACTTTGAGCTTAATAAATCATTTTAAAAAAAATCCTTTAAAACTAAAAAAATCGGGAAATAAAATAATGAAAGAAAGATGGTTTCAAAAAATTTCATTGTGAATCCATAAAAATACTAAATACTTATTTCTAAAAAAATCAAGACTTTAAAATCCTCTTTTAAAAAACAATAATTACTATGTAAATTTAAACTTTAACTTTTAAAAAATATAAAAATATTTATTTTTCTTTTAAAAATAATTAAGAACGAAAATATTTTGGAAAATTATTTTAATACATATAAGTGAATATTCATTAATAAGAATGATCCTAACAATGAAAGAATGTACTCACATGAAAAATATATTTTAGAAAACATTTTTAACATTATCATAAAAAGAGGAATTTTCGAGTCACTTTCAAAAGTTATTTTCAAAAAGTTTAAGTGAAAACTTTTAATTATAAAAAATATCCTTCAATAATAGAGCCTTTAAAAAATCATAAATACTATCTCAATAAAATTTGGAGTGGGATACAAAACAAATGATCATGCAAGAAAAAATATTTTAATATTTTAAAATGATTTTATTAAAATCTCACATCAAAAAAGGTGTAATATGCCTTGTTTTTTAAAATAGGAAAATGGAAATATGAAGGCCACATGATATAATTCATAATTATGTTTCCAAAAAATGATAACATTTTTAGGATGATAAAATATGAACATATAAGGGAAACCATCGTTAAAGAGGATGGTAATTATTCTTAATAAAATTATACTTTTTGAGAAATAAGTTTATAAAGGTAAAATATTTTAATTAAAAATGTCACTTTCCATGGATATATAATCCATTATAGAATCATAATATAACATTATATAACCATATTGTAAAACCATAGTTAAAAAGAAATCATTATGACTTAAGAAAATAAGTTTAATCAAGAAAAACCTTTTACAGATTAAGAAACATTTTAATAGAAACTCCTAAAAAGAGAGATCTTGAAATTGAACTTAAAATACCATGAATAAAATATATTTCATTATATTATATATAAAATAGGAAATATACATTATATTTAAATGAAATTAAGTGCATAAAACAAAAACATGTCGCAAAGATAGGATATTGAGATGAAACACCATTACATTTAACCTCACTTAGTCGAATATGCTCTAACCTCATGTATAATATAAATAGATATATTAATAAAATATTTTATAACCTTATTAATACCTATAACCTTTTATAAACTTTATTTATAATCATTTTTTACAAATAATTTAGTTCGGTATATTTTATTTTCATCGTTAGATGTTATTAGCTTTGAGTGTCTATTTAGTACTAGTTTCATAATGGCGGTGTCAATTATTTCTTATAGATTAAAAGTTTATCTTTATGAGATCATTATAGGTACTTTAATATATGTTTTATAATTATTTATAATATTATTATTTCATTTCATAAGTATTTTAGTTATGATTCTCCGTGATGAAGTTGGTGGTGGGCTTGTTTCGGTAATTTTTAACAAACGAAAATGTGGTACAATAATAATAAGTTAAATATTAATATAACGATTAAAGAACCATAAATAAAAATTATTTTCTAATTAATTTATAATAATATGATTATTTAAGTTTCCATAGTCATACATGATATAAATTTATAACATTGTTCAAATAAGTGGTTAAACCGACCCAAACAAGAACAAGCTATAATATATGGGCGACTATGGTTAAGAAAGTGATTATTTTGGAATGATATCATTATTAAAATAGAATAATGATAGTATTTATATGTTTTTAATGTGTTAAATTATATTTTAATAGAGATTAATATATAATAAAATACTATATGAACAATTAAATACATCACTTTAATGGAGACAATATTCCGCACATACGCATGGGCGATGCATTCATTTCCATAGAACGGGATGAATATAGGGAATGATTTATATTTTTATAATCTTAATAATTTTATAAATATAAACTGATCCACCAAATACCCCCTTTTAACTACCCATTAAAGGTAGCTATGAAAAATGGATCATGTAGTTTATGGATCCAGTAGTCTTCATGTAACACAAGCGATGTTTTCATTTTATGAATCATTGGAAAGAAGGTAAAAAAAAATTATCCCATAAAAATAATAAAATTTCATTATATCTATGGTTATGATTCAATTATATTCACATGTATATATTATATTTTGATGAGTTAGAATGATAAGGTGATGGTTTTGGGTGCAGCAAAAGCGCCAGATGGGGTATGCCTAACTCTACTTTTTGTTGTAATCGATGATTAATTTGAGATGTACATAGACAATAAAATTTGTGACCAATAGAATTAAATAAAATATTAATTAATTTAAGAACACTAGAACCAAAATGCAGTATCATCACGTAATTATTTCTAATTAATTTAACCAATTAAATAATTACCTTATAATGAATTATTTCTTTGTTGATGAATATGAAAATGTATCGATGTTGTACCATCATTGAATTGTAGAAATAAAGTATATATTCCCTCCAATTATGATCCACATGTGCTCCATGAACCTCCCAATGTCTCCATAGTAATCTTTGGGTGCTAGCGTGGTAGATTCTGACGCTTGCATCATTCATCTTTAACCACCCCTAGAATCACTTCAAAAGGATTCTCTTTGATCTCTATAGAATAGAGAGTGGTGGAGGATGAGGATAAATCTCCATTCTTGAGATAATTTTTAGAGAGAGATCTCTCTAGGTATTTTAGATAATTCTCGAGATGTTTTTATGCAAAACCAAAACAAAGTCAATCACTCTTGCTAAAAATGATATTATTGGGTTTAAATAGTGTTAGGATTAGAAAATAATAATTGCACATACACCCATATTATTTTATCAATCCCTATGAAACCTCATGTCAATAATAATAATAATTATAATAATAATATTTTTTACATGTTCAAAACTATAGAATTAATTAAATATAATTTATTCAAATAATATTTAATATATATTATTTCTTACCAGACCAATAAACATGGTCTATCATTACTCCAAAATATTTATTTGGCCTTTAATAATGACTATTTATTTAATAAATAAATATCAATGCATTATTCTCCAATAAATAAACAAATATTATATTCACTAAACTAAAAATAAATATTTATTAAATATTTTGCTCATAAAATATTCTATTGAATAACTAGTGACAGAATATATGCGATCAAGAAAACATGAATAATTATTAAGGCATGTGTGGGAAAATATTTTTTCAAAATGTTAAATAATATTATTATTTAACTTAGGTTATAGATACACTTAGTGTGTGATCCTGTAGGCCTATTTCTTAGTGGAATTAAATAAAGTAGCAAAGTCTAATATTAGCATCTAGAAACCTGCCAAGGCACCCATATAGAAATAATTTACTTTCATGATGATATAAAATTTCATATAGATGTTTACTGTATAATATAATATATTTATCATGATATTTATAATCAAGTAGGTTGAATATTGGTGCTATCAACCTTTATGTTTTATGTTTCTTTATTTGAATTTTTTGGAATTAAAATTTCCCACAAAACACCATAGACATGGATTTATTTAGGCTGTATCATTTCAATAAAAGGGTCTGAGATATCAAATTTTATTAAAGGATAGATGTTGGGAAAAAATCCCTCTATGTAACATTAAAGCATTTTTTGGTTGATTTGGTTTGTTGAAAAATAGGGCTTCCATTGTTAGTTGTGGAGTTCCATAGGTATTATTGAAAAACTATGTTGACAAAGAACCATGACAGAGGAATGGATGATCTAGAGGTGGTGCAAAAAGAATATATACAAGGTGGCGTTGTTTCCCATTGTTTGGAAAATTTCCTGGCCTCAAAATCATAAAATGGAGAAAGGTGTTTTTGGCAAAGGAAGTTTCACACAAGATTGAATGGGATTTGGAAATTTTCATGAAAGGAATGTTTTGGGACTAGAACATCGAAATATAGAAAATGCATTAATTATGAAAAAGATTTGGAAATGTGTGTGAAAGATGAGTTTGTGCGAAAGAGGCTTACACACCCAATGCGACGTCAAATGGGGTTTTTCATGCTCTATGAGGATCTTTCATGACACATCCAATATTCCATGTAGGGGTTAGTGATTCCTATAAATAAGTGGTGACCCCACTCATTCCTAGAATCTCAATACTTAGAGAAAATTAGAGCTCTGAAGTGCATAATATTTTTAAGTAAATGGAGTTGTGAGAAAGAATTGGAGTTGTACACAAGATAAGCAAGTTTTGTGTAAGATTTGAGTTATGTGTAAGATTGAAGTTATGTGAAAAATCTGTTTCGTGACAAAAGTTAAATCTTAAGTGTAAGACATTAAAGTTGTGCACAAGGTATAGTAAGGTTTGCATGAAAGATTTGTAGTTTCCCAGTATATCTATGGTAAAGAGGTATTCATCATTGGATGAAAGTGGTACAAAAATAGATCATATGCATATAGTGTAGGATGTATTCATTTGAGATAATGAAGTGACCTACAAGTCTATAAATTGTGAGTGGGTCTTCTAAAGAAGCAGTGAGAATGCTTCAGTTGAGAGAGAAATGATCTTTTAATTTTTTACTGGTTGTAAACTAGGAGGGAAAGTGAGTCCAGTCCAAATATTGTAAACAGTAGTGCACTTTTAGTGGATTTGGTATATTGGTACATCATCGTTTATGCACCATGGATGTAGCCTAGTGAGGGTGAACCAAGTAAAATCATTGTGTCATGTGCATGCTTTATTTTATATTCATACCTTGTTATAGGAAAGAGAGAGAGAAGAAGGTTTTTTTACAATGAAACATGATCAAAAGGGGTGGTTATTTTAATCTATCATACCCTAATTCACCCCCCCCCCTTAGGGTATTTGACCTAGTGGGCCTAACAATTGCTATCAAATGGAATAGTTGATTTAATTATTTCTCTCTCTATGGAGGACATCAATCACAAACGGATTTTGATATTTGATGGGAATAATTTTTAGTTATGGAAGAATAGGATGAAAAAATACTTACGATCCTTGGGAATGGATGTATTTATAGTAGTTATGCATAGTATTTCATCCAACATTGATAGTGGTGCACTATCAAAAGATGAATGAAGGTAATTGTATGTTGATGCCAAAGGAATAAATGCTTTATGGGGGTCCTTATCCAATGAAATATATATGAATATGATTTCATGAAAAACATTTCATGCCATGTGGGAAAATATATTAAATATATATGAAGGTGATTCAAAGGTCAGAGAGGTAAAGCTTCGGGTTTTGTGGAACAAGTATGAATATTTGAGAATGAACCCAAATGAGTATGTTGATTCATTCTTTGGCGGGGTAAATGTTGAAGTGAAAGACATGCATCGTCTTGGGGAAGTCATTGAAGATATATATATTGTGAATTATATCTTGGGTAAACTTCCACCTCAGTTAAATCCAAAAGATTCGGTATTAGAAGATAAATATTTTAAAGAGATGACACTGGATAACTTTTATAGTACTCTTATATAATATGAAATGATAAATGATGATAAAAATGTTGTGTAAAATGGAAAATCTAAATAATGTCATTCAAGTCCATGTATAATCTCACTATTGAATATTCTCTATAAGAAGAAGATACAGATGAGGTGATGTTATTCCTTTCTTCAAATATTCAAAGAAGAAAAGCAAAGTTCAAATGTATACTTTCACTTGCTTGATTTAGATGTATAAAGGTTGGTCATCTTGCAGAAAGATGCCTCAAGAATTTTCAACAATATTATGAGGATGAAGTTGAAATTCCTATGAATAAGTCTTCAGGATATGTGAAAGGAAAGATAAGTTTTAAGAAAAATATCTTTATGAAAAAAGAATATTCTTTAATAAGAAGGTGACAGTTCAGATGAATATGAGGTTAATGAGATAGAGAACTGAAAATATCATTAAGAAAATTCTATGGTGGTAGTATTTGGTTGTGCTCAGAAAAAGTAATAAATGGGAATTTATGAAGAAAATTTGAAGGAAGAGTTGATTTAAAGGCAGAGCTAGAGGTCTCTCTAGAAGAGATAGATGTTTGGAGATCCAAAATGAATAAATACAACAAAGTGGTTCATGATACCAAACCCTATATGTAAAAGAAGGAAGAATAAAAGTATGAGATGATGGAAGAAATTGAAAAAATTAAGTCTTCAACACCAAAAATCTTAGAAAAGGTTGTTGAGTAAAAAATCAAAATCGAAGAACAGCAAAGTAAGATCGATATTTTTACTAATACTAGAAGGTATAAAATCAAACATATTGAATAACTCAAAGGGAAAGTTTTCGGGATGCGATGAAAATTTAAGGATCAAGAAAAACTCTTGACTCTCAATATGACATTGGGAATGAAGGTAATTCAAAAGACATAAAAGTTAGGAAGTGGAGCATAGGGGTCTATTAGAACAGAAGCAACATTCAAATATAAATGATAAGACTAGTATGGGGCTTGATTAAAAATAGAAAGAAGTTATGGTTGAAGTTAGACAGCAAACACCTGCTCCAAGATTCAAAGTTTATTTGGGTACAAAGTAGAATCATAAGATTCAGAGAACCCAAGGGAAAACTATCAGTGTAGAAGTGACACATAATAATGCACCCTACATTGGGTGTTATTACTATGGAAAGATGGTACATTCACAAAATAGGTGTTTTATAGATAGGAGATATCTAAGGGCACAAGAACAACAGTGGAATCCAAGAAGATCATAGTACTCTAGAATATCTTTTAAGGTACATTGTTTTTGGTGTATAGGTTTTGACAACATGTCTAGATATTGTACATTAACCATTAAGAGGAATGTGGAAAAGTAGAATCAAAGTAGTCTCATACAGAAAATCACAAAATCAACAGGTGATTTGAAAATGAAAAATAAATTTGCATATTTGAAAGATGAAGTTGGTTCATCGTGCTCGGAGAAAGATCAAGATTTTCAATCTATTCCAACTATGAAGACAAAAACATGGATTAGAAAGAAAATAGCTTAGAAGGTAGTGGTTTTAGAAATTTCCCATAAAGGATAGGATGGTTCTGGTTTATGGATCCTTCACAGAAATTGCACATCCCATATGATAGGTAATAAGGATCTTGTTATGGGCATAAAATATAACAAAGAAGGAGTTTTCAAGTTTTTAAATGATGAATCCCTGAAGATAATTAACTCAATAAAGTCAAGTTTTATGGGGAAAGAAATAATATGTGTTGATGTCTTGGTGGTAGAAGGACTCAGTCGCAACCTTCTTAGTGTTAGTCAACTATGTGACTTAGGTAATTCTATAAGATTTACTAAGAAGATTTATATAATCAAATTAAGATATGGTGAAGTTGTTATATACGGAAAAATAAAAAAGATAAATCTCTACCTTTTAATTAGAGAAGAAGATATGTGCTTTTTGTCCATATAGGAAGAAAACAAGTTGTGGCATAAATGACTTGGTCATCTATGCCAACCATCCCTAGAAGATCTGGTAAAATTTGATGTAGCTAGAGACCTCATTAATATATCACATGATCATAATCATACATGTGATGCATTTCAAAAATGGAAGATCATCGGAAATATGTTTGAGGAAAAGGAATAGAAGTCAACAAGAGTTCTTGAATTGGTGCATGTTGATGTATGTAGACCTATCTCACCAAGAGACATTGATGAGAAGAGATATTACATTCTTTTCATTTATGATTATAGAATAATGGCATGGTTATTTTTCATTTCTCATAAGTCTAATTTGTTCAACTACATAAAATAGTATCAGAGGGAATCTAAAAGGATGCATGTGCAAAAAATTCTGAAGTTTTTTATAGAAAATGGTACAGAATTCACAAACAGTCAAGTGGAATACTATCTTGAGAAACACAGGATAGGGAATCAAGTTTCTTTAGTGATAAATTTACAACAAAATTTAGTGGTTTAGAGGAGAAATTAGATCATTAATAACATGGATATAATGATACTTATTGAAAAATACCTACAGGAGAAATTTTGGAAGGAAGCGGTCTTGACATCGGTCTACATTTCTAACAGGGATCTATTGTTTCTGAAGGAAGGAAAGACTCTGTATGAGATGTGGTATGTAAAGAAGCCAACATTAAAATACTTTCTAATATTTGGAAGTAAGTTACTTATTCTAATTAAAGAAAAACACAAGAAGTTTGAGTAACGAGGAGATGAATGGATATTCCTTGGATACTCAAGAAAAAACAAGGAATATAAATGCTTTAATAAGAGGCTAGGAAAATAGTGTAAAGCAATGATGTCACTATAGTGGAAGATGAAAAGGATATTAAATAACTCAGTTAATAGTTTCTTGATTAAAGTGATGTAGATGAAATCAATATAGGGGAGAAGAAGTGGCAGATGCTGATTTAAAAGAAGACACTGATGATGAGCAGGAGGAAATCAAATCGGTGTCTACACAAAATCCAAAGATTCAAGATAAAATTGACATGTAAAATATCATTGGTGATCAGGCAGTTCCAGTTCTAACTATAATAATGAAGTCATTTAAACATTAATCTTTCCTATCTTAGGGATAACCTAAATGTTTTGATGATGTATCTAGAGATGAAAACTAGGTTCAAGCAATGAATAATGAGCTAGACCAAATTTATAAGAATCAAACATGGGAGATTGTTTTGAGGACAATAGATAAGAATTTCATTGGAACCAAATGGGTATTTTGAAACAATATAAATGAATATGAAGTAGTGATTCGAAACAAAGAATGACTAGTGTGAAAAGGTTACTCCTAGATAGAGGGTATTGATGTCGATGAGACATTTTCACCTGTTGCAAGGCTGGAGACAATAAAATTATTCTTGTCCATTTCAGTGCAATGGAAGTTAAAAGTTTTCTAAATGGATTTCAAGTCTGCATTTTTTAATGGGGTTTTAGAAGAAGAAGTGTATATTGAGAATCCATATGGTTTTCTCATTCATGAATATGATAACATAGTTTTTTTTGCTAAAGAAGGTGTTATATAGTTTGAATCAGGAACTAGGAGCATGGTATTAAAGTTTTGATCAGTTTTTGAAGAATCTTGGTTTTCAAAATGGTAGAGTTGATTAAAATCTATATGTGAACAATTATAGTAATAAAAGGATGATGGTTCTAGTGTATGTTGATGGAATAATATTTGGTGGATCAGATGAAGCATAGTGCAGACAATTTTTTGAAATCATGAAGAGTGAGTTTGAAATGTCAATAATTGGTGAAATGGGAAATTTTCCTTGGTTTACGGATGACACAAGGAAGGAATGACACATTCATTTCTCATTCAAAATATGCTAATAAAGTTTTGAGAAGGTTTGGAAGGGATAATTTCAAGGAGACGAAGACTTCAGTTGCTACCCAGACAATACTATCAAAAGATGATGATGGAAAGGAAGTTAACATCACTGAATATAGAAAAATTATTGGAAGTTTACTATATTTGAAAATGACAAGACCTGATATTGTTTTTTCCACATTCCAAGCAGTGATATATCAAAGTAATCCCAAGTAAATACATGTTCTTTCATTGAAAATAATACTTCAGTATATCAAAGGCACTGTGGATTTCAGTTTAATGTATAATGACAAATCTCAACCAGATTTATTGGGATATACAAATAAAGATTGGGCCAGTTCAACAAATGATAGGAAATCTACGTTAGGAGGTTCTTTCTATCTTGGTGGATTGTGTATTTCTTGGCTGATCAAGAAACAAGATTGTATTTCATTGAGCACCATAGAAGCTGAGTATATTGCAGCCACTCAACCATGCATGCAATTATTGTAGATGAAGTAACAGCTTGATGATATGGGATTTGAAATGAAGTCTCCGATCAAAATACATTGAGATAATTCAAGTGCCATCAATCTTATCAAAAATTAGGTCCATCACTCAAGGAAAAATCACATTGAAATAAAATATCATTTTATCAAGGAGAAGGTGGAGTAAGGGCTTGTGAAGTTGGATTATGTGCCTATAGAACTACAGGTTGTATAAATTTTTACAAAGGCTTTACCCAAAGAAGCATTTTATAGGAATCAACTAGATCTATGAGTCCAGTCAACTCACTTCACTTAAAAAAGTGTGGATTTTAAACCCCCCCCCCCCCCCTCTTCCCGAGGTATGGTGTATTTTCCCCTAATGTGTGAATATGTGTTATTTACCTTATTGTAGACCACAAAGAAGTTATCTTTGGGTTCGTTGAAAATGGGGGAGAAATTATAGATGTGAAAAGGGAGAAAAAATCTTATTCAAGACATGGGGATAGGCTGATAGGTGGAGCAGTGAGATAGGGGATTAGTAAGCTAACAGGTGGAGCAGCGAGATAGGGGGAGCAGTAAGATAGGGGGAGTATTAAATTTGACGATGCTATACACAATCGATCAAAGATTATATATCATGATATCTGAGGTTCGTGATGAAAGTAGTTGTTTGGTTTCAATAATTTGTGTTAATAATGAAGTGATTCATTGAAAAACTTTTCATTATACTCTTATTTCTCATGTCGAGCATTGATCATGTAGGATTAGAGTATGTGTTGAGTAAATCCTTGATTTATATCTGAATCGCATGAAGTGAATGATGGTAGAATATGGATGAATCTATAAAGATGTATCAATTTATGAATGAGTTGTTAACAACCCCAAATGGGTATATTTTTAGGCAAAAATACCTTAAGGTAACATTGAAGCATTTTTTGGTTGATTGTGTTTATTGACAAAGAGGGTTTCCATTATTAGTTGTGGAGTTCAAGAGGTATTTTTGACAAACTATGTTGAAAAAGAACCATGAAAATGAATGGATGATCTGGAGGTGGTACAAAAAAATAGATACAAGGTGGCATCATTTCCCAGTGTTTTCCAATTTTTTGGGCCTCAAAATCTGAAAATAGATAAATGTGTTTTTGGAAAAGTTGTGTGCAAGATTGAAGGTGATTTGGAAACTTGTGTACAAGGCATGTTTTAGGACTAGAACATCAAAATATGTAAAATTCATGAAGAGAGTTAAAAATTTGGAAATGTGTGTGAAAGATGAGTTTGTGTGAAAGAGGATTATGTGCCCAATGTGACATCAAATGGAGTTTTGCGCGCTTGAGTAGGATCTTGTGTGACATGTCTAATCTTCCGCATAGGGTTCAGTGATGCCTATAAATAAGAGGTGACCCCCACCCTTCGAAGAATCTCGATACTTAGAGGAAATTAGAGCTCTGAAGTGCCTAATATTTTTAAGTAAAGGGAGTTGTGCATAAGAATTAGAGTTGCACGCAAAGGGTGTTTTGTGATAAAAGTTAAATCTTGTGCGCAAGGCATTAAAGTTGTGCACAAGGTGAAATAAGGGTTGCACAAAATATTTTTAGTTGCTTAATACATATTTGGTAAAGAATTATTCATCATTGGATGAAAGTGGTACATAAATAGAGCATCTAAAAATAGTGGATAATGCATTCATTTGAGATAATGAAGGGACCTACAAGTCTATAAACTATGAGTGGATTTTCTGATGAAGCAGTGATCACACTTCATTTTAGAGAGTGGTAAAATTTTAAATTGTGATTGGTTGTAAACCTGGAGGGATAGTGTGTTCACTCCAAACATTGTAAATAGTAGTATGCTTTTAGTGGATTTGGTACATCATCACATCGCCATTGTATGCTCCTTGGACATAGCCTGGTGAGGGTGAACCAAGTAAAATCATTGTGTTCTTTGCATGATTTAATTTATATTCATACCTTGAAACAAGAAAGAGATAGAGAAGATAGTTTTGTTTAACAACGAAACAAGATCAAAATGGACAGTTTTTTTAATATGCCATGCCCTGATTCACCCCCCCCCCCATCAAGGTATTTGTATTTGAACTAGTGTATTAAAGGGAATAAGAGTCAAATTATTTCTCAAGTTATTCATTAATAAAATATTAATCATGGCACACCCAACGTATCCTACTTCACTGTGAACATATTTCATTACGGTTTTTTTCAATACATCAATGTACATGACTCATAATATTCATTAATAATCTAAGGATTGATACACACATTTAAAGATAGGAATATCCAAAGAAACATATAAATGTAGATTTCCTACTGACGGGTCTTGTTCTCATAATATTCTACACTAGATATTACTAAGGGTATACCTCATGAGATGGTGCCTCAAAGTCCTATGATTCTCCAACCCTAATAGCCTATATCATTTGTGTCTCTCAAATTATTTCTTCCAGCTATATAACATATATTTAAATATACTTTTTTCACTTTTGAGTTTTCATCATAGTGAGGAATTACTATGACCTTTTAGTGTGATAATTACTCTTAGAATTGTTAGAGTTTGTTCCATATAACCAACTTTTATGTAATTTATGATAACCTATATCCATTTTTTTGAATACTAATAAACTTCTTATTACATCATGATTGTTCTTCTTCATGACATAGTATGTGATAATGTCCTAAGAGTAGTTTTCACACTGAAAGGTCATAGAAATTATATGCAATGATGAGAACCTAGAAGTTCCACAAATGTATTCTTAAAATATATGTTCTATATTTGGTAGGAATAATTTTAGGGACACAAATAATTTAATCTATCAAGGTTGTAGACTCATGGGACTTTGAGATACCTTCTCATGGTGTACTCTATTTATAATATCCATTGTGGGATATTCTAAGAACAAGACCTGCTAATAGGAAATTCGCATTTATATGTGTCATTGCATATTACTATTTTTGAATGTGTGTATTGATCCTTATACTTAAATATTATTATTAATGGGTATTATAAGTCTTATACTTTGATTTATTGACAAAAATTGTGATGACATATGTTTTCAGTGAGGTAGGATAAGTTAGGTGCATCACAAGTAATATTTATTTAAAGAATATTGTGAGAATAGATATATCCCTTTTTCCCTTTAACATAAGTTGATATATCTAGACCTTTTATAGAAATGATATATCCTATATAAATCCATGGCCATGGTGTTCTATAGGCAAGTTCGATTTCTAAAAATTCAAAGAAAGAGACATCGAGAACATGGGTTGATGGCACTAGTATGCAACCTTCTTGATTAGAGATATCATGATAAAGGGATTATATTACATATTAAGTGTCCTTATGAGGTATTATTTCATTATGAAATTAACTTATTTCTCTTTGGGTGCTTTGGTGTGTTGTTATATGCTAACCTTATACTTTAGGGTACTTTACCTAATTCTACTAAGAAAGATGCCTAGATGGTCACACATTAAGTGTATCCAAAATCTTAGTTAAATAATATATTATTATTTATTATTTAATAAGTTGAATAAATAGTATTTCTACTTTTGTTTTAATAATTATTCATGTTTTCCTGATCGCATATATTCCTTCACAAGTTATTTGAAAGAATATTATGTGACCAAAATATTTAATAAATATTTAATTTTTATTTAGTTATATATTATTTATTTATTTATTGGAAAATAATGAATTAATATTTATTTATTAAATTAATAGTCATTATTCAAGGCCTAATAAATATTGTAGATGAGACCGAATTTAATGATCCAGTGAGAAATAATATATATTTAATATTATTTGATTAAATAATATTTAATTTAAATCATGAGTTTAAAGAATGTCATGAAATAATAATAATAGTATTATTATTATTATAGACATGGGGTTCTATAGGGATTAAATAAATAATAAAGGGAACTTTTTGAATTGTTTATTTCTAACCCTAGTGGTATATAAACCCAATTATATTATTTTTCAATTGAAATTATTCATTTATTTTATTGTACATAATGAAATTTAGAGAATCCTTTCGATGCCTAGAGAGCTCCCTTATCCAATAATGATTCCAAGAATGTAGAGAGATCTTCCTCTACCTTCCACTATTAAGTCTAGAGATATCAAGGATAATCCTTTATAAGTGATTCTTAGGGAGATAAAAGGTGAGCAATGAAAGTGATTGGATCTATCATGCTAGAACCTAGATATTCTTACAGTGATTTTTGGGGATTTTTAGAACACGTGTGGATCACTTCTAGAGGGGATCTAATCTTGATTCATACAACACAAAGATGGTACAATGTAGATCTGTTGTCAAATACATCAGTGAAGAAATAATTTCATACATGGTAATTATATAATTTCTTGAATTAATTATAAATAATATGTGATGATCACGCACTTTAGTTTTGGAATTTATCTATTTTCTATATTCTCTTATTCAATTTTTATGATAAAGGAATTTATTTTCATGTAAAACTTATATTAATCATCAATCATGACAAAAATCAAATTTGGCATGACCCATCACATGTTTCTACTACGCCTTGAACCTTAAAGTGGTATCAGAGTGGTTTGTATAATTATTTATAATTATTTAAAGATCGCTGATTGATTTACACATTTATTATTGGTTTTCAATTCTAGTTTAATCGTTATTTAATTCGAATTGTGAGATCTATTTTCTTCCTATTATTTTCTCATAAATATAATCAAATCGATTAATTTTATGAATAAAATAAATCAAATATCTCTTCTGGAGGTGTCGTGGAATATATCCAGATAATATAAGAGTAAATGGTGTGTAACTCGGAGGTACACATCATGTACTAGTGTTTAATTCACAAATAATTATGTAAAAATTAATTTAAGTTGTGTGCATTTATTACACATAGTGAATTTAGTTTTACCCCACATGTTGACCCATTAGGGCGCATGGTCAGCCAGAGTGCATGTCATGTAACTTCCGTATACATTGTGCAATCCTTTAGTCATAGGTGGGTTGTGTATCTTCTTACATGGCCTACATGAATGGTGGTTGTGAACTCGAATACCACACATCATGTATCCAATTTATATGATATGTACTCCAAAAAAAATTGGCATGGTTACACATCAAGTCCCAAGGTGTGTGTTGCAGATAGACAGTGAGAAACATACATTCCATGTATCTCCTATGTACATGTTGTGTGCTTTTACCAAATTATGCAGAATTAAAATTAATTTATTATACAATGAAAACCTTATAAATATGTTATTTAATATGATCGTTAAGTTTATAAGACATTCCATGTGATGGGTTTTTTATATATAAATTTCTAATTAATTTCTACATAATGATTGAATATACATATCATGTATAAGTCATATTACATTTATTACTCTACACACATTGAATCATTACATACTACGTAAAAAAATCAAGTAAACCATGTGATCATTATGTTGAAATTACACATCATGATATTATGTTGTAAGTCATATATTTCATATGTTTCAATAGTAAATAGTATATGAGTATAATTCGTGTTGAGTGCTTCGGACAATTACTCATCGTGCTGCCTCCAAGGTACATTTTTTAAAGTAGTTAGTTTTAAATAAATTTATTTAATTTTTTAAAAATTATGATGGATGATAATATCAAGTAAATTAGGATGAGAATTATGATAAAAGAATTGATTGATTAAATAAGAAAATTAATTGATTTGATAATGATTTATCTTAAATAAGAATGATTATAATTTAATGATAATTTTATTAAATTCATAATGTTTTTCATGCATGTGGATGATCATGATACTAGACTATAAATTTTAATTTGATTGTTTTATTTTAATTTATAATTAAATTAAATAGTTGTATTGTGTGTCATCCCTCCTTTTATTATATAAGGGCATGTGTGACCATGGTTTCTTTTATGTAAACCATTTAACTAATCCTTTGGTTACCTCACCTATATGTGAGTAAAAGCATATGTAATGGGTAGATTACAAATCTATTGGATGTGCTTCATATTTTGATCTGAGGTGAAACTAATCCAAGAGAGATACATAGGTGGATAGGTGGAAATCTACAACACGAATCATAAATGGTTCGATGTGTTCTTCCCCTTGGTCTATGGTTATTTTATCATCATCTAGATAATTTAACCATTATTAAAATCTCATGATCATACCACATTATTATTTTATTTTTATCAACTTTAATGGTTATTTCATTATGGATGTTTTGACAGGATCACATGAATTAATGAATTAATAAGCATACAAGATAGAACTAAAATAAATTGTCTTATGTGTAAATAATATCTAATACATGGTTAATCACTTAAGTAAATCCACTTAATATTAAAAAATTATGTAATAAATATAATAATTTTCTATTTATGTATAAAGATAAAATCCCTCAATTATATATATTAATTTGGTATAGCCTTAGGCTACTTCAGTTAAAATTGAACCATAGTTCAAAGTTCTTGACCATCCAAAGTTGAGGTGCTTTCAATTATTAGGGAATTATGAATTGAAGTTTTGGGATGGCTTAACTTAGTTCACATCAAGGGTTGAGGGGAAAGGTATGACTTGGTGTAACTATAGAGAAAAGGTTGAGGAAATCCAATTTAATAATTTCAGGATTGGGGATTCCACTCAACAAATCAAGGAACTGTGAATTAATTTAGTTGGAATTTGGAATGCATACCTAAAACCCTTAAAATTTCTTGACCATCCAAAGTTTGGATGATGAGAAGGTGAATATGGATAATTTCTAGAAGAATATCTAAGAAACAAGATATTCTGAAGCCAATGGTGAGGGATATCGTCTTTTGATAAAATAGTATGAGATTAATAAATATAATATTTATTTATTTTTCTAATATTTATCAAATAAAGTACTAAAACTCTACTCATCTTATTTATAGAAATAGAAATAAAAATTACTTCAAATATATCACTATGATTCATACTTGAGAAGTATAACCTTTTCATTATCACAAATTTCTAAGAATGTAAAAGGTGATTATGTGTTATCCTACACCATGTAAATAAATTATATGTGCTGGAAGAACCTATTCCTGATGTGCCTAGAAATGAGGTTAGTGAAGAAGAGTTCTCTCTATATGAGAAACATTTGAATGGTGCAATATATGTTCATTGTTTCATTCTATCATCCCTGAATAATGATCTTTTTAAGCAATATGAGGACATGGATTCATATAACACGATGTCTCACCTTCAGGATCTATATCAAGAGAAGATGATACAAGAGATATATTATATCTTGATTGCTCTATTTATAACTATAAATGGATATTTGGTGCCAATTGGGCCTCACTTAGTCAATATTATTGGATATATTGAACCTTTATACATCTTAGGGATTAAATTCCCAAATGATTTGTGCACGGATCTCATACTTTCCTCACTACCCAAGACCTTCTCCAGTTTTATTCTTAATTATAACATGAGCAGTAATGGGATGATTCTTTCATAAATTATTACTCTAATTCACCATGTGGATAATGAAATGGGATGTGAAAAACCTTTATTCCTTATGGTGAATTAGAAAAGAAGAACAAGTTGAAGGGTTCCAAGACTCATAACAAGTATAAAGCTCCCAAGTACCATCCTTACAAGAAGTAGAAGATCTAGAGTCAAGGAAATGAAAAGGAGGTAATATGTTTTTCATGTGGAAAGAAAGTATACAAGAAGAGCAACTACACCCAGAAGAAAGGGGAATCTTAAGGTGCATTCATTATCAAGTGTAATATTCCAATATCTACGCATTGGGTATTAGATAAAGCTTGTGGTTATCACATATATATCCAAATGTAGAAACCAAGTAGATTCCAAAATATTTCTAGAGGATAGGTTTATTTTCAATCTTCCAATGGTGTGATGTTTGCTACTCTATCCATTGGTGACTACCACCTTTCATTTCCAATAGGAATGATATTGGTTTAAAGTAATTTTTTTATGTTCTAATGGTTACCAAGAATGTAATTTATGTATCATACCTAAATGAAGATGCTTTTTTTTAATTTTGGGAATAAAAGTTATTTATTTTATGAAGAAAACATATGTTATGGCATAGAACATTTAAAAATTAGTATTTATGTATTAAATTAAAAACCAAGTATTGGACATAGATAATGAATCATGTTCACATGACTCATATAATACTCAACTTTGGCATCACCGCCTTTTTCATATAAACAAGAATAATTTGAAAAATCTCTATAAAGATGGTTACTTAGATTCTTTTGAGATAAAACTGCTTGAAATATATCATTCTTGTTTACAAGGAAAAATGACCACACCGCCATTTAGTGGTCATGGTGAAAGGGTCATAGATCTTTTAGGATTGTTACACACTTATATGTGTGGACCATTTACAATAGAAGCTAGAGGTGGGTATTATTACTTTATAACTTTTACTGAGGACTTGAGTAGATATGGATATTTTTACTTGATGATGTATTAGTTGAGTCCTTTGAGAAATTAAAATAATTCAATAATAAAGAAGACAATCAATTTGTAAATAAGAATAAAAGGATTAGATAGGATCAAGGTGGTGAATATATTAACAAAGAGTTTATCATCCTTTATGAGAGTTTGGGATTTTATCTCAACTCACTTCATCTTACACACCATAGTGGAATTTTGTTAGTGAAAGTAGTAATTGTACCTTGTTAGACATAGAAAGATTTATGATGAGTCATATGGATCTTTCATTATCCTTTTGGGGATATGTATTACAAACTGTGGAATAAACACTAAACTGAGTACCAATTAAAGTGGAAAATGGAATCCCCTTCAAGTTATGGAGTGGAAATAAACTTGTTTTTTCACAAACACATGTATGGGATTTAAAGTCATTTGTTAAGGCCTTATCAGGAAAAAAAACTAGCACCCTAGGGCATAAGGTGTGTCTTTATAGGTTATCCTAATGAAAAAAAGGGATACTACCTATAAAATCCCTCAAACAAGAAAGTTTTTGTTTCCAGAAAAGCTGTATTTTTTTAGAGGGAGAACATACTTAAAAAGGATAGTGGGAGAAAGATTGACTTTGATGAATTTGATGATCAAGATACATAATATTTAGTATAGAAATATATTCCACTGGTCCCTGTGGAAGGATTAGTTCCTAAAACACAAGTACTATGTTGGATCACTAAATAGGTAAGAGAAATATAGAGATATGGTTTTATAGTCACTAAATATGGTGAATCATTATTGGTTGACAATGATAAACATATCTACTATAAAGAGGAGATAGAGATCTCATATGATACAATGTGGAAAGAATCCATGAATTCTAAAATGGAATCCATGAATCAGAACCAAGTTTAGGTTTTGGTAGATGTTCCAGTTGATGTAAAGCTCGTAGGGTGAAAATGTGTATTTAAGAGAAAAATGGACATGAAAGGTAAGTTAAATACCTATAAAGAAAGGCTAGTGGATAAAGGGTTTAAAAGGTGTCAAGGAATTGACTATGATGAAAATTTTTCACCAGTTTCTATGTTTAAATCCATCAGAATTCTACTTGATATAGTAGATTAAAATTACTATGAAATTGGGTAGATGTATATCAAAATAGATTTCTTTAATAAGAACTTTTATAAAGATTTCTACATGAAACAACGATAAGGGTTTGTGACTCCAAGTGATTCCAAAGTATTTTAAAGTTTCATAGATCCATTTATAGAATGAAGCAAGCATTCAGGTCATGGAACATTCAATTCGATAAAGCTATAGAAGAATTTGGTTTCCTTAAGAATGGATGTGATCCATGTGTTTAAAAGAGGTTTAGTGGTAATGTGGTCTTATATTAGTAGTATATGTTGATTACATATTACTTATTGAAAATGACATAACAATCTTATAGCCTATTAAGGAATGGTTAAACAAGTGTTTCTTCATGAAGCACATAGGTGAAGCAGCCTATATTCTAGGAAACATGATCATTCGTGATAGATCTAAGAGGATGGTTGGACTAATTCAAAGTGAATATATTGACTATATGCTGAAGATGTTTAGTATAGAACAATCCAAGAGGGGATTGGTTCGGGTGTCACATGGTATACATATTTCTAAGAAAATGTGTCCTTAGACATAATAAGAGAAAGAGAGAATGAGTAAGATCCCATAATCTTTAGTAATAGGATCAATTATTTATGTCATGTTATGTACTAGACTCTATGGTGTCTATGAATTGATCATGGTATTTAGATATCATGAAGATCCAGGAGAATAGCATTGGTCTGCTGTTAAGGATATCTTCGAGTATCTAAGAAGAAATAAGGATATGTTCATGGTGTATGGATAAGATGAGGAGATATTAATTAGGGGTTATATTGGTGGTAATTTTCAAACAGATTAGAATGATCTAAAGTCACAGTCAGGATGTTTTTTTTGTATTAATAGAGGATCTATGAGCTATAAGAGTTCAAAGAAGCCAGTTGTTGCTGATTCTACAGCAAAGTCTGAATACATAAAGGATTATGATGCAGCCAAGGTAGTAATTTTTATACAAAATTTTATCTAGGAGATTGATGTGATACTTAGCATTAAAGACCCTATCACATTGTATTGTGATAATACTACAGTGGTAGATCTTAAAAAATATCCAAGGTTGCACCAACAGACAAAGCACGTACTCTATAAGTATCACGTCTTCAAAGATTTTTATCAAAGGGGTGAAGTTATTGTAAGAAGAGTTCTCACAGAATAAAACATGGAGGACCACATGACTAATTCTTATATCAACAGAAGCATGAGTATTATGTGAGAGCTAGTGGACTGAAGGTTTTTAACAGTTTGATCTAGTGAAAGTGGGAGTATGTTGGAGATAGTTCCCTAGAATGAACTTCTGTGTACTTTATGATAACCTGTATTCATTATTTTTTTGAATATTAATAAACTCTTTATTACATCGTGATTATTCTTATGCATGACATAGTATGTCTTAATTTATAAAGATTAGTTGTTATACTAAAGGTCATAGCAATTTGAAAGTGCCCAGTCAGGATGATTGTATCACTGAGAGGCAGAGGGGGTGAATCAATGATACTTTTTCTTTTATATTTTCATTGAAACAACCTTATCCTACTATTAAAGTTTTCATTATCTACTGAAAAAAATTCAAACACACACAAAATGGAATACAAGTATTTACAAGGTTATCTATTCAATAAAAATAGTTACGTCCTTGGTATGGTTTGGAAATGATACAATACCACACAATCCACTAGAAATCAATCCTTGAAATGCAATGAGTAGGATATAACCTTTCACTCATGTAGAATTATGTAAACAATTACAATAGTGTGTTTACACCCTCTTAGCACAAATAGGGTAATTCAATGTTTGTGTAACAATACATGTTACATGTTCTTATTTTTAATTTCCACAAGTGTATTCAATTGAAAACAATTCTTCATTTTCTTACCCAGAAGTTGGTAAGAACCTCATGGACTTCATAATGAAAACTCAACCCTACTTCTCAATCTGATCTTCCTACTCTGATTCTTCAAATATAATATTCAAATCTAATTTCTTGATATGATGGATATAACTCTATCAGAATATGATCAAGACAATTTAGAAAATTTCATTCCTCAGTCTGGAAATCCCATATTTGATTAATCCAACCCGATAAAATGATCATCCGAATATGATAGATAGTTGAATATAATGATCACTGAATATGATGATCAGTGAATAAAATGTTTCGGTCTTGTCTCTTCTCCTTTAACTTCTCTCTATCAAAACTTCTTCAACAAATTATCAATACAGAAAACTTCTTTCTCTCCCAAGAAAGTTAGAACTTCTCTCTCTTATCATGGATAGTACATCCATTAGATAAAGTACAAAATAATTTTTTTATAGGTGACCCATGAGAGGTTTTGGCAGGAATCCCCAAAACTTTCCTGCTTAACCAAATTCATCAAAATTTTCATGAGACCTGGAATTTAGAGTGAATATTAACCCCATCAACTCTTCTCAATCCTTCTTGAATATTCTATCATCTTTAGTTATTCCTTTGACTATATTTTAATTTTCTAGTTTAGAGCCTATTTTTTAATTTTATTTTCTCAATCCAATTTAGTTTCTCTATTCTGATTGATGAATATGATAATCTGTACCAATTGAAAGAAATATTCTTTGAAATTTAAGTTCCCCCTCGATGTCACATTCATCTCTTTTCTTCATCTCTTTTCTTGATCCACTTTCAATACACATCTTATTTATCTTGACCCACTTGATCAATAAAAATAATAATTCAACCACTTTTAAATGTTTGACTACATTTTTTATCACATTATTTTCTCTTCTTTTCATTCATCAATCTCAAGAAATTCCTCTTCTGAATACGATTGCATCATGAGTCCAATCAGTAGCTTCTTTTTCTTCTGAATATAATACCACTTGGATTATTATTTCTCTTTTCTCATTAACTTCATTCTTTCACAAACTTCATCTTGTATCATGACTTATTTCATGAACTTTAACAAATTAAGGATCAACTTTATCATCATTAGATTTTCCAAGGAAAGTATTGTAACTTCTCTTTCTTTCATCAACACTCATCTTTCCTTCTCAGCCCAAATCTGATTGTCCATAATACAATTTCCCTAAATATGATCAGGATGAATATGATATCCATTAACCTTATTTCTTTCCATCCATATATGATCAATATGAATACGATCGGTAGAATTTATTTCACTTATTATTTCTTCTATTAAGCTTACATCATAAGTTTCACAACTTACTTATTATTTATGAGAACTCCAAGATCATAAAATCATTGTCATGTTTAATTTATCATTGTTATGTGGACTCTGATCATGTAGATTTTGATTTTATATAAAATGGATTCAGAGTGAATTTGATGACCATTTACTTCCAACAATATTCTTTCTCAATACGATTGATTTCTCACTTTGGATTCAAAGTGAATCTGATGATCCTTTTCTTACTGAATCTCATGAATATGATAGACCTTTTTATTCATTGTGATCCCAGTTATTTTGAATATGATGGTTATTCCAAGTTTTACAAAATACAAATTGATGTGATATTCCTTCTTTTCTTAAACTTCCTTGACAACAAAATAAAACACTTTGAATACAATCACCTTCCTAATAATCTTGGTCCTAATAATCTCCCCATTTGGATATTGTTGTTAGCCAAGTTTTATAAATCACTAAACTTTGTATCCTCCAGAAATGGATTACTTATCAACAATTCTAATCCTATGTAAGCTAACTCATCATAGGAAAAAATATTCATTGATAGAAAAAACCATGTCGTCCAAAAGAAGTGATTGTGAAAACATATTTAGTTTCTCACCTTTATTTTATTCATTCATAGAATACAAAACATTTCTTTCCTACAACCACTCCAACAAAAATTTATAATAGTTCACTCAAAATACATTGTTAAATTCATATATTACCCACAACTCCCTCTTTTGAAATGCATTAAAAAAGGATGGATTTATGAAACAATTATACCGCTTGACAATACAATCCAAAGGTAATATGAGAGAGGGTATAGAGACACATACTTAAAAATTGATGAGAAATAGGTTATACACCCATGTTCAACCTCAATTTAGAAAATGATTCCTTTGGTAAAGGTTTTGTAAAAATGTCAGCAACTTGTTCTAAAGTTGGAACATACTCCAGCTTCAATTCATTCTTCTCTACATTCTATTTTATGGAATAATGCTTGATATTAGTATGATTTTAATGAAAATGTTTAACTAAATTCTCGGTGTGATTGATTATAATTTGATTATCACAACCCAAGAGTAAGGGTAACTTCACTTCAACAAATAAGTATTCTAATTGAGTTTTTTTTCACATAAGTTGAGTAGTGGATTGAGTGGAAGCAACATACTCTGATTCAGCTATACTGAGAGTTACTAAATTTTTTTTCTTTGAATTACAACTAACACAATTCTTTCCCAGAAAGAATACTCCACCATATATGGATCTTCTATCATAAACATTTCCTTCCTAATCAGTATCTGAATACCCAAACAAATCAATACTTTCTGAAATATCATGCCTTATTCCAAAATTTGTTTTGCCTTTGATATATCTCATAATTATTTTTTCAGCCATCAAATGTGATTCTTTTGGAGATATCTAAAATATTTCACATAGGGTAATAGCATAAACAATGTTGGGTCTTGAGGTGGTTAAATATAACAAACTTCCAATCAGCTTCTGATACTCTTTCTACTCAACTTTTTCCTTATCCATCTTTAGAAAACTTGGTTCCCATTGAAATTGGTGTAGAAATAGGTTTTGAACTTTCCAATATGAACTTCTTAAGAATTTTCTTAGCATAATTTTCTTAAGAAATAAAAATGTGTTTCTTATTTTGTAAGATTTGTACCCCAAGAAAATATTTCATTTCCCCCATCATGGACATTTCAAATTTGTCTTACATTTCTTCAGAAAATCTTTCACAACTTCTTTCATAATTCCCAAAAAAGATAATATCATCATCATAAACAATTATGATTAGGTAATACTCTTGTATTTTTCTAATGTAAATATTAATATCAATTATTACTTTCTTAAAATTCATTTTCCTTAAGCTAGTATCTAATTTGGAATATCATGCTCTTGGAGCTTGTCTTAGACCATACAATTCCTTCTTCAATCTGTATACATAACTTTTATCTTTCCTGAAAACAAAGCTAAAAAGTTGTTCGATGTAAGATTCCTCATCAAGATCACCATTCAATAAAGAGTATTTAACATCCATTTTCAAGATCTTGTAACCTCATTTTGCAGAAATGGAAATAAAAATTCTGATTGTTTTAAGTATTTTCACTAGAGAAAAGGTTTCATCAAAATCAATACCTTCAATTTGTGAATACCCTTTGCACACTAATATTTCTTTTTTTCTTATCACTTCTCCTTCTTCATTCAGCATGTTCCAGAAAACCCATTTTGTGACAATAATATTTTTATTTTCTAGCTTGGGTACGAGTTATCATGTTTCATTCTTTTCAATCTGATCAAATTATCCATTCATGGATTGAACCCATTCTACATGCTCAAAATCTTCTTTCACGTCATTCGGCTTTACTTTTGAATACAAATAAGTATGTGTAATAGAATTTATTTTTCTTCTTGATTGAACCTTCATATGTTGATCACCAATAATATTCTAAGCTTCCACTTGTTTCCTCAATCTAAGATGAGATTTTTGAGTATCTTCCTTGTCACTAGAAATAGATAAGTCTGATTATTCTTCTTGAGAAGGATTACAACTGTCTGTATCATTATCAGAATTTTTTCAAAACTTTCCTTATCTTGCTCAACTTCATTGTCTTCCAAAATACACTTGTCTTCTATATATTTTTCAATTACTTTCAAATCAACTGAATCAAAAATTCTTCTTGTTTCTTTGTTGAAATATATATATATTATTCCTTCTGGAGCATAGCCAAGAAAAATTCCATCTTCTCATTTCTTCTCAAACTTTCCATAATTTATATTTTTCCTTTTTATAATACATGGACTCCCAAAAAATTTAAGTGTTTCAAACTTGGAGTTTTTTCATAAAAAATCATATGGATTCATACTCAATATTGCCCTGTAGAAACATTAGTTTTGAATATAAATAGTAGTATTCATGTCTTGCCTCCAATAGTAATGATAAATACTATGTTCAAGTAACATGGTTCTTCCCATTTCCACTAAAATTCTATTCTTTATTTCAATAACTCCATTTTGTTGATAATTGTATGAAGAACTATACTCATGTAAAATTTCATACCTCTCTATATAAATTTCAAACTTTTCACTTCTGTATTCACCTCCATTGTCAGTTCTCAACTTCTTCACTGAATACTCACATTCCTTTTCATCTTTCCTTCTGACACTTTTAAACATTTTCAAAGCATATTATTCATGTTTCATATACATAACACAACTAATATGAGTAAAATCATCTATGAAAGTGATTAATTACTTATCTCCATTTTTTGATTTTTTTTCTCATTGACCCATAGATATCACAATGAATAAGCTCTATGGGTTGTTTTGAACAAATCATAACTTTCTTGTGAACAACATTTGTAATATTTCCTTTCTGAAAAATAGTGCAACACAAATATCTTCTTCTTAGAAAATATGGAATGTCTCGGAAACTATCTCACATTATCAATTTGATCATGTTTATTTGACACATGTTTCCCAGCCTTTTATGCCACAATTTATTCTCTTCCACCATAATCATGTAATAAGAGTTTTGTATTTCACCAACCTGAAACAAGTTTTCTTTTGTATGTTGGCCTCCTGTAACAATCTTTCCATCTTCCTTAATTTTCACAAATAACCCATATTTTTTTAATATAAATTTTTTACCCTCATCACACAATTGTGAAACACTTAGAAAATTGTGTTTCATTCCATAAACATACAAAATTTTCTTGGATTTCATCTTTTCTTTCCCAATGATGGTTGATCCAACACATTGTACTTTCAAGGATTCATCATTGACAAATTTCATTGTTCCTTATTTAAAGTATTTCGCATTATTTAACAATATAAAATATTATATCATATGATAAGAACACCCACTATCAAGAATCCAAGGTTGTTCTCCTTTTGTAGATTTCAAAAAAGTTTCAATAACAATAGATTTTTCTTCTTTATTTTCTTTCTTCACTTTCGGCATCTGAGAATTGTTAAGAATATTTTATTATACTGGTAGTAATATAAGACACCATTTTTTAAGGTGTCCAGGTTGTTCACATCTTTTAAAAATAATTTCCAAAATTTGGAACCTATTTTAAATCTTTACCCCATCCTTCTCAAGTTTCTTTAAAACAAATTTCTCAGACTTTTTCTTTTGAGGGAATTGACTCCCACTAAAACATTACCTTTCATAACCTGTGGAGTAATAGTAATGTTGTTGGTTGAACCAAAACATATTTTTCATGTGTCTGAATCCACAACAATACCAGTAGTAGATATAGAAAGATTATTTTCCTCTAAAGCTTCTATACTAACTAGAATTGTGAATATGTTTCTCAGCCACTATCTTCTTCTTAGTTTTTTAGCCACCAACCTTTCTGTTATCAATCAGAGTCTTCCTTTTATTTTTAGATTTATTGAAACTAGAATTATTTTAATCCTTTTTTAATTCAAAATGTTTCAAACCATTTTTAGACTCAAGGTTCTTTGAGACTTATGAATTCTCAACTTTGTTGGTTTTGGCCACATATATGACTTTCCCAGCTTTCTTCTTTTCAGAAAAAAACCATTTTTATTTTCAACTTTTAAAGGTATCTTTCATTAATCCTTCTTAGGATTATCTATTTTATAACTTTCACCAAATTTATAGATAGAGTTTTTAAAATTTTTATTTCTCATCTCGTCTTGAGATATTTTTTATTGGACAAGTTCCAAAGATTCTTCTTTTTCTTTCAACTTCACTTCTAAATACTCATTTATATTCTTTTCTTCCTAAAGATATTTTTTTAAATCATAAATTTATTTTACCAACTTCACCTTCTCATCAAAAAAACATTATTGATTTCTTATTGAGGAACATTCATCTTCTAACTTTTTTTTCTTTTCAAGATTTTTGATCTTTCTCAGACACTCTTTCAACTCTTATTTCAAATAAAACTCAATTTCAGTTTCTTATTCCTCAGAAATGTTTCTTCAGAATTATTCATCATTCACTATTATAATAAAAGTATTCTTAATACCATAATCAACAAATTTTTCAAACTCAGTTTCACTGCATTCTTCTTCTCCATCTTTAGATAGGAAACTTCTTCTTTTGGATTTGAATAATTTTCTATCTTTTCTTATGGAATATGATTTTCCTTTATCTCTTTATTTCTTCCACGATCTTATTGGCCTTATTTGTTCTTTAACACATTCCTGTTATTTATTTTTTTTGAAGAAAATTTGTTACAAAAAGCCCAATGGCTCTACATTCAAAACATTTCAAGGGAAGTTTACCTTTGTATTTCCTTGTACCAGTTTTTACATTTTTAGAAAACATGGATAATATTTTATCAAAAAAATTACATACCTCATTTTCATAATTGGATTCACCAGCTTCATATTCAATGATAATATTATTTGACTTTTATTTATTAGAAAAGTTGAATGAAATTTCTCTATCAACTCTTATCTTTCTTCTCATAGATTTATTCCTTCTCATTTCAAAGTAATGAGAGTGCTATGAAAATAATATAGAAATAATGTTTCAGGATCTCGGTCTTCTAGTGAAGAAATTTTTTCATACAAATTTTTGGGAAGGATTCTTAAAATATTTTCAACAACTATAGAATCATATAAATTTTCACCAAGACATATAATAGTGTTGAGGATTTCATTTACCCTGATAAAGGAGTCCCCAATAGATTCATATTCACCCATCTTAAAATCTTCATACTTCAATCTCCAGATTTGTAACTTTTCTTTCTTCACTTTTTCATTTCCTTCATATATGTTTTTAAATTTATCCATATACCTTTGGTTGTGGCAACATCTTTCAATATTAAGAATTCACTTTCATAAAGTTATGATAATAGAGCATTCTTGGACCTTCCATAATTCTCAATATTCTTCTTAATAATAGATGTAATAGGATCTTTATAATCAATAGGAGTAAACCCGTCTATTATAGCTTCAAGAACATAATATTTAATAGAAGTAAGATACAGTAACATTATATCTTTCCAGATATGAAAATTCATTCCATCGAAAACTTGAATACCTTTATTGTTCACACAATTAAAATTCTACACCAATAAGGAATAAGCGAAGGGAACCTACTTAGCTCTAATACCACTTAAAAGTGCCCAGTTAGGATGATTGTACCACTGAGAGGGGGAGGGGTGAATCTATGATACTTTTTATTTTATATTTCTTTGAACAACAGTCATCTCCTATTAAATATTACATTCCCTGATGAAAATAATTTAAACACAAAACCAAGGTAACACAAGTATTTATAAGGTTAAATATTCAATAAGAATAGCTACGTTATTAGTATGGTTTGGAAATGATTCAATACCACACAATCTATTAGAAATAAATACTTGGAACACAACGAGTAGGATATACCCTTTCACTCCTGTAGCACTATATAAACAATTCCAATAGTGCATGTGCATCCTCTTAGAACAAATAGGGTAATTCAATGTTTGTGTAAAAAAACATGTTACATGTGCTTATTTTCAATTCCCACAAGTGTATTCAATTGAAAAAAAATCTTCACTTTCTTACCCATAATCTGGTAAGAACCTCCCAGACTTCATAATGAAAACTCAATCCGACTTCTCAATCCGATCATCCTACTCTGATTCTTCAAATTTGATCTTCAAATTTGATTGTCCAATCTGATGTATATAACTCTATCAGAATATGATCATGATAATTCAGAAAACTTCATTCCTCATTACATAAATTCCAATACAGAAATCCTAGATCTGATTAATCCATCCCTATATAATGATCAGTATAATATGATAGATAGTTGAATATGATGATCATTGAATACGATGATCAATGAATACAATGTTGTGATCTTGTCTCTTCTCCTTTCACTTCTCTTCGTCAAAATTTTCTCAATAAAGGCTCAATATGGAAAACTTCTTTCTATCCCTAGAAATTTTGAGATTATATCTATTCTCATGAATATTATATCTGTCAGATAATGTACAAAGTACTTTTCTCCCTTTATAGGTGATCCATGAGAGGTTTTGGAGGGAATCCCCAAAAAATTCCCGCTCAACCAAATTCACCAAAATTTACATGATGCCTATAATTTATATTGAATTTTTACCTCATCAAATCTTCTCAACTCTTCTCGATCCTTCTCAAATCTTCTATCATCTTTAGATCTTCCTTAGAATTTTTTTTCAATCACCAGTTTGGATCCTATTTTTAAATCTGATTTTCTCAATCTGGTTCTGTTTATCCATTCTAATTGATGGATATAATACTCTATACCAATTGAAATAAACAATATTTGAAATTTAATCTCCCCCTCAACAGCACATTCATCTCTTTTCTTCAGCTCTTTTCTTAATCCAATTGTAAAACACATCTTCTTTATCTTGACCCACTTGATAGATAAAAAAAGTAATTCAAACTATTTTAAATGGTTGACTACACTATTGTTCACATTATTTTCTCTTTTTTTTATTCATTGTTCTCAATAAATTCCTCTTCTAAATTCGATTGCATCTCGATTATGATCAGAAGCTTCTTTTTCTTCTGAATACAATACCACTTGGCAGCTTCCTTCTATTTTCTCATCAACTTCATTTTTTCACAAACTTTATCTTGTATCATGACTTATTTCATGAATTTGAACACATTGAGGATTATCTTTAGCATCAACAAATTTTACAAAGAAATTATTATAACTTCCCTTTATTTCATCAATAATAATCTTTCTTTCTCAACCCAAATCCGATTTTCTAGAATACAATTTCCCTAAATATGGTTAGGATGAATATGATATATAGCACCCTTATTTCTTTCCATTTATATCTGATCAATATAAATAAAATTGGAATCATCTCTTTCAATTATTTTTTCTTACATCAATATTGCATCATAAGTTTCACAGCTAACTTATGATTTATGAGAACACCAATATCAGCAAAGCATCGTCACATTTAATTTATCATAGTCATGTGAAATCTGATCATGTAGACTCTAATTCTCTATCAATAGGATTCAGAGTGAATATGGTGACCATTTACTTCTAGAAAGATTCTCAATATGATCAATTTATCACTCTGGATTCAGTGTAAATCTGATGAACCTTTTCTTCCTGCATCTCCTGAATATGATGGACCTTTTCAAGCATTGTGAGCCTGATTATTTTGAATACGATGGCCAGTCTAAGTTTCACAAAATAAAAAGTGATGTGATTTTCCTTCTTTTCTTAAACTTCCTTGACAATAAAAGACAACACTTTGAATACAATCACCTTTCTTATCAGCTTGGTCCTAACACAGTTCCCCGCTATGATGAGAACCCAGAAGTGTCTTGATAGTATTCTTAAAATATATGTTCAATATTCGGATAAATAATTTGAGGGATGAAAATGATTCATGATATCAGGGGTGGAGACTCATAGGAATTTGAGGCACCTTCTCATGGTGTACGCCCTTGGTAATATCCAGTTTAGGATAATATGAGAACAAGACCCTCTGGTAGGAAATCCACATTTATATGTTTCATTGAATGTTCCTATCTAAAAATGTGTGTATTGATCCTTAGACTTTAAAATCATTATTAATGAGTATTATAATTTTTTTACTTTAATATATTTATGAAAATTGTGATGACATGTTTTCATGGAAAGGTAGCATACGTTGGGTGTGCCACGGGTAATATTTCATTAATGAATAATGTGAGAAAGGATTTGACCCTTTTTTTATTTAACAGAATTTGATATCTCAAGCCCTTTGATGGAAATTATATGGCCTAGATAAATCCATAATCATGGTGTTCTATAGGCAAGTTTGATTTCTTGAAATTCAAATAAAGAGACATCGAGCACATAGGTTGATGGCACCAGTATGCAACCTACTTGATTAGAGATATCACAATAAAGGGATTATATTACACACTAAGCATCTATATATGGTATTATGTCATTTTGGAATTAAATTCTTTATCTATGGGTGTCTTGGAGTGTTTTTAGATGTTAACCTTGGACTTAGGATGCTTCACCTAATGACACTAAGAAAGAGTCCTAGAGGGTTACACACTAAGTGTATCTAGAATCTCAGTTAAATAATAATAATATATTATTATTATTATTATTATTATTATTATTATTATTTAACGAGTTGAATAAATATTATTCTCACACATGGTTTAATAATTATTAATGTTTTTTTAATCACATATATTCCATCATCAGTTATTTGAAAGAATATTATGTGAGCATAATATTTAATAAATATTTATTCTCTATTTATTGAATATAATATTTATTTATTTATTGGTTAAAAATGTAGTGATATTTATTTATTAAATAAAGAGTCATTATTCATGTCCGAATAAATATTTTAGAGTAATGACAGACTGGTTTTAATGGTCCGATTAGAAATAATATATATTGAATACTAATTGATTAAATAATATTTAATTTAATTTGAAAGTTTAGTGAATGTCAATAAATAATAATAATATTTTTATTATAAATATGGGGTTTCTCATGGATTAAATAAATAATAAAGGTAACTTTTGAAAATATTTATTTCTAACCCTAGTGGTATAAAAAACAAATTTTATTACTTTTCAATAGATCCAATTCATTTCTTTTGTTGCGCACAATGAAATCTATAGAATATTCTCGAATCCCTAGATAAATCCATTATCCAATAATGATCCTAAGAAAGTATAGTGATATTACTCCACCTTATATGCTCGAGTCTAGAGAAATCAAGTAGAATTATTTGGAAGCGATTCTCGGGGTGATCAAAGGTGAACAATGTAAGCGATAAAATCTATCATGCTACCACCTGGAGATTCATATGGAAATGTTCGAAGATTTGTGGAACATATTTGGATCACCGCTATAGGGAATAAAATCTTGATTAGTACAACTCAATGTCGGTACGACATAGATTTGTTGTCTGATCCATCAATGAAAAAATAATTTCATGCAATGTAATTCTTTGATTTCTTAAATTAATTATAAATAATATGTGATGATCATGCACTTTGCTTCCAAAATTTATTCATTTTATATATTCATTGAATCATTTTTTCTAATAATGGTATTTATTATCATGTACATATCAGATTAATCATCAATCACGATAGAAATCAATGTTGGGCCTGACCCATCACACACTTCCATTACACCCAAAACCTTCATGGACATTATCACATATTATGTCACGTAGAAGAACAATAATGATGTGATAAATAGGTTATCAATATTCAAAATTATGAATACATGTAATCATAAATTACACAAAAGTTGGTTTTAGGGCACCAACTCCAACAGAAGGAAAGGAGAAGAAATGGAAAATGAGTAATTGAGAATTTTATCTTACTCCTTGGAAAAACTCCATTACAAATTGGGTAAAGGATTTGAGAGGTGGAATTTTGAGAAGACTAGAACCTCTAAGAGGTTTTTAAAAGTTTTGGTGATTTATTTGGACAAAATTTGGTCAAATATAAGAGGCATTAGGTGTGAGGATAAGTGGAGTAGTTATGACTCGTTTTATAAGTAAATAAAATTACTTTTTTGTAAGTACTCCTTACTTTATAATAATATCATGACACTATTCAAGGTAAAAGTCTCCAAAAATATAAAATAATGGAATTTGGGACATGTTAAGATATAGAATATTATTAACCATTCATTTTAGATATTTTATGAGTAATTTTATGCTTCTATTTTTGCTTTTAACTTTTTACCCAAATTAAATTTAACAAGATAATTCATTTTTAACCTCATTGATTAATTTTAATGTCCAAAATTAAAATTGAAATCATTAAATAATTTTATCATGTTGATTTTATATTTTAGAATCATTTTATGAAATAATATTTCTAATGGTGATAAAAATAAATTTTATAATTAGTGCATATAATGCGTAAAACCCGTTTTTTAGAAAAAGTGTATTTTTATTTATAAAATTTATGTGTAGGATAAAATTATCAATGTTTTTTTATTTTTAAAAATTGGTTTATTATAGATAAAATAATTATTACGTGGCTTCTAAACTAATCTAGAACCAAATTTTACTAAAATAATATTTAATTAAAATAAAATACCTACAACTATTTTTATTATAAAATGCCATTGAAGTCCTTAAAATATTTTTCATAGGTTTTTTAAATTCAATATAGTACTTTTTAAATGTTTTATTTTACTTATTAAATATATATTTTACCAATTAAAAGATTTTATACACTTCCAAGTCTTACTTATATAATGATAAATTTATAAAATTTACAGTTTTGGTAAAAATATTATTATTCATTATTAATCTAAAAATAATTATTTAAGAAAAATACCAAAAATTAACCCTAAAATAATTTTAACATGATGAATCCCAAAATTATGTTATTTTTATAAAATTTAAATTTTAAAATGTATAAATTTATCTTTTAAATGAAAATAAAAAAAAATATAAAGAACAAATTTTTATAGAAAGATGATGTTTTAAAACATTTAGTGTTCTTAATATTATTTCATGTAAATTTCTCATTTAATTAATGTTAATATAATAGTTCATATATTATAATAATATTATAAAAGTGTTCAATTTCATTTATTAGGATAAAATATATAAAAATTTAAAAAAAATAGTTATATGAGAAAGAACAGTCCATTTTAATATTAAATTGTACTAATTATTTATCTTCTAAATGTAATCAATTTTAGTTGAATAATATATTTTTATTTGCTATAATTTTTATTAATATTTTAATTTTATTATTAATATCTATTATATATACTAAAGGATGTGCTTTCTCCTTACACATGTCATCACCACATCTATTTCCCTAACATGGCTTCCTCTCCTCACTTCCCAACTACCTCGTATTCTCCATCCCTCTCCCTTTCCTTCTGATTCCCCATCTCCCTCCCCGAATCCCATCTCTACCTCCTCCTCTCTGACTCCCCTTCTCTGAGCCTTTGTTCATTATTCATCCTTCTCATTACAGACCCACGATCCCTCCCCAAAATCTGTCAGCTCTACATTCTAAAACCTATCCCACCCCCAAATTCTACCACCTCTGTGTCCATTCCATTTGATCCCTAATATCTCGCACATCACATCCTTAAGATCCCTTTTCCTCTATCGATACCACTTCTCCTTAAATGTAATAGTTTCGAACAATATCAAGTTTCCTATAAATTCCCACCCTTATATCGTCAAAATCCATCAAATATCATCTCCCATAAGAATCTAGAAACATAGTAAATGTATCATCTTCACTTCTGCCTCTACCTCTGCCTCCACCTCCGTAAATCTCTAAAGGTTTCATCAAAATACTACATCAAGCCTCCACCTCCATCTCTCCATCCCCTCTACCTTTTTTTCTCTGCCTCTCCACCCCCACCTCCTCCTGATGATTGTTGTGAACTCTATTCCCTCCTCCATCAGTTTCCTCTCCACCATAATCCTTATGCATCCACCTTAATTTCAGCCTCTTCCCCAGTGTTCTATGATATCTCTCTTACATCGGTCTCATCACACCCCTAATCTCTCTTCTCATCCATGCAGATTTCTTATTATTATCCAATGTTCTATAAAAACTCGACATCTCCATTTATGGTTAATTTAACTCTTCCTTAGGTATGCAAACCCTTTTTCTTTTCCCTCAAGTTCCTTATTTGTAACGCCCCGACCCCAGCTACTTAGATTCGGTGCATTACTTCGTAACATTGGCATGATCACAAAAGATCAAGTCTTGAAAGACCGATTAGTTTAGTAGCCTTCGAAACACTAGATACATTCATAAGTCTTACATTACATCATAAAGTGAAAAACTAATAACAAAGTCTTCATAGTCCACACTCATATCCTCTTCTGACTATCCCTACAGGTCATTCATAAAATACTTCTTCACATCCTAGAAAATATTAAAACATTGAAAGGGGTGAGCTCAGATGCTCAGTAAGGATAACAATATTTCAGAAGCTTTCATAAATAAACATAAACATTTAAGGCAATGTATGACTAAAACAAAAGCCTTTTAAACTTGAACATCATTATAATATGGAAAAAGTAAAATGAGATAATTCCATTTACTTCTTCACATGGATATTCTACAGGTCGAATAATCACATGCAATATCAATAACCACTTTCATAATGATGGAATGCATAATGCCAGACTATCATAACCACGTAGTCAAGACCTCATGCCAAGACCACAAATAAGATTTTGTCAAGGCCTCGTGCCAAGACACTAGTTTGTCTCATGAGACCTTCCGATGCATTGAGGAGCTATAGCGGGCTCCACTCGTCACTTATTAAGTCTAATTCATTCCTCATATGAATAGTTTTAAACATATCATAAACTATAACATAATCGTATCACATAAAACATGCATAAAGGAAACATAAAATTTCCACATTTCAATCACAAGATATCAATACAACATGTTGATATAATAAAAACTCTTTAAAAACCATTTTCAATACCAAAATAAAAGAAAGTTAAAACTTTGTATTTATTTTTCATTAAAAAAAAGATGGCTTGTAGAGGAAGCCGAAACTCAAATAATGGTCACGGCGGTGGAGAAGTCATTGTCGCCGCATATTTACGGAAAGAAAAACATTCCCTTTTTGTCATTTAGTAAAACGCTTCGTATAAAAATATTCCTTTTGAATAAACTTAAAAGTCAAAGTGGTTTATACACTGCATAAAAGAAAGTTGTGTATAAAACCAAATATGCCTCAATGAAAGGTGATTGAGACGAAGTCCTTAAAAAGATCATTTTTAAAATAAAATAGATCTATTATTTGTATTCACTATAGGTACACATAAAGAAAGTAAAAATACTAAATAGGACACAATAACATCATGACATAATTTTAAATTAGGAGATTAACCCAAAGAATGGAAGTTGGGTTAAGAAGTTCCCTTACCTTGCGTCCTGTCCTGACTCGACCGTTCTTTAACCTCCTGAATAATAAACTAGAGTTAATTTCTATTTACTTAAGAACCTTTTTCATGTTCATTATTCCTTTTATATCCCTTATTACCATGTTATGAACATTATGTAATTATTTATGTTTATAACGGTCATTTTGTCGATCTTAGGTACTTGAGTCAAAAATAAAATTCTTATAATTACAAGTTGTTCATGTGGTGATATATCCATTATATCCATAATTATGTTCATGATGTAGATATCATATATATCATATATATCCAGTATATACATGTATTTATAATATTACATAACATTTATAGGTAAGAAATGAAATTCACCGTTCATGGAGACGGTAAGCCGTACGTACGCATGAACGCTACTTTCATTTCTATTTCGTATTTAATGGAATGAAATCATAATTATATAAAGGTATAATATAGTTACAGTATAATATCATATATAATATCATTTACTCCATCCTTTATACATCCCACATATGGCATTAACGATTCACATCACTTTGAGAGGGCGGTAGTCCGCACTTCCTAAAATGAAATTATCGCGTTTACCCATAATGGAAATCATAAGGTATGCCATAAATGAGAAATACAGAAGCATAAGTAAAACATAAACATATTATATATCCTATATAAATATATTGACATCTTAATGGCCACCTTTTAAGGTGTTATATGAGTGTTGAACAATCATCGTTTCGTGAGGCAGAAATTCGCCATCCACAGAAACCGTATATTCTTTAACCATTAGATGTAGGTGTGTGTAAGTTTAGCTCGAATAATCATTATAAAAAAATCATAGTATATTGAGGATACTGGTGTTGTTACAAAAGAAAGGAATAAAAAGAGTTTAGGTGTTGGGATAAGCAAAATAAAACAAAATAACATAAGAGAAGACATTACCTTAAAATCGGGTAACTCTTTTTTATTTGAGCCAAAGGCTTCCTTGGTAAGAGTTCTGACCAAAGTGAGGCTCCTAGGAGTAATAGGGGGAAGTTGGGAGAGTATTTGGGCAGAGGTTGGCCAAGCCAAATGGTTTGAAAGTGTGAATGAGGTGGTAGAGGTGGGGGCCTTTTATAAGAGAAGAGGAGGGGCACTCTTGGAAAGTAAGGAAATTTTACATTATTATACAATGTTTTTCGGATTCTAAAGGTCCCACACTTATATAATTCGTGGCTAAGGTGATAAGGTTTCGAAATATACCCATCCAATAATCTTTGGACAAGTGTATTCCTTGGATTGTACATTATCTTTTCATTTTATTAAAATCGTTAAATAATGAGGTCATCGCTGCATCATAATGATGTCATAAATAATTTAATTTATTTAATGTATAAAAATTATAAAAAAAATACTATGTTGTAGGAAATTTTTTTATCTTTCCAATGACTATTTATAGTCAAAAATATTACTTGTATAACCCCATGTAAAAATTGTTTTAGTAAAACATTTCATGTTTGTGTCATTTTTTACTTTAACATTAAATAAAAGGTATTTATGTCATTTTCTAAATAAAGTGGCTCCATGGGGTCCCCAAGTTGACCCATGGATTGTCTTGGTCGGCCATGGCACATCCAATGAGGGTAGGACATGTGTCAAGCTCATCTCATATTATTAAAACATTATTTTTACCTTAAACAACACTAATTACCTCTAATCGCGATTAAGAACTTAAAAGTTACTATTCACCAAAAATTATTTTAATCTCATTGAACCACATTTTACTTCTTAATGACAACCATGTATGTTGAATTTTTGAAAATCAAATCATAGAAGTGGTAATATTTCATTTAAATGAAAAATTAGTTATTTAACTACCACTTAGTGGTTTCACTATTCATCAAAAATTGAAGTTTTTTAGAACAATGCCAAAATTTCACCCTAAGCTATAATTGATATTCCGAATTCAAAAATGATGTCTATTTTACAAAATTCCATACATATAAGTTGCATTAAATAATTTTATAATTAATTCCCGTTGTCACAACAAATAGCGTTTTTTTAAGAAACAATTTATATCAAAAGATTGGCAATTGTTTATGTCCAATTTCAATGTTAAATTAATTCTAATGACCACCATTGGATAAAATGGTAAAAATATATTCTAATTATACTTTAAAACCACTAAATAGTATAATTTATCACTATAAATTATTTTGATTAAAAAAAGTTGTTTTTAAGTATTTTTCACTATTCATAAAAAATTAGAAGTTCTCAGAAAAATACCAAAAATTCAACACAGGCTAATTTTGATATTACGAATCCAAAAATGAAGTCCATTTTGAAATATAAAATTTCTATAATTTTAAAAAGTGGTTATTACTATTCATAACGGCTACTTTGATTTGTCGCGGTGTTTTAGAACTCGAAGTTCTGTACAATGCAAGCTATTGCATTATTGAATGAGAAGCGTATTGTGGAAGCTCGGGGTGTTACATTCTCCCCTCCTTCAATAAATTGCATCCTCGCAATTTGAAATTTTTCTTGGAAAATAAAAGGTTGAAAATAGAAAATACCTTTGTGGAAAACCCACATCGGAAATAAGATTAATAAAATTTAGCCTTAATAAGAGGGAAAGAGAAATGAAAAAGTCACCACCCAATTATGATCTCAATTAGGAGAACATTGGTGGCAATTAGAGACATATAATTGGAGGAAAAACTTAAATATTTGTAGGGAGTGATTGAGGTCATCAATCACAATCAACTGTCAAATTGAGGGCCTCAAAGCCTTCAATCTATGTTGATTTAAAATATCATCAGTTCAACAAGACATAAGGTATTAGGATAACACATTTTTTTGTTTTAATATCCCTTTACTAAAGTTTAAGAATTAATTTATTCATTGAATAAGAGATAGGTATATATATATTTATGCTTGACAATTAGAGTATCAACCTTCAACTCATCTTTCACTCAAAAAGATAATAGAACTCAAAAATATTATACTTATCCTAATTGTATAAGGTTCCAAATGTTAACACATACCATTTAGATTAGTAAAATTATTTTGTAATAACCAGGGACTTCCTGTAGGCTAGTGGTAGGAAATAAAGGCCTGTCGCACTATGGTTGTGAGTTCGATTCCTGCAGCTTTGTCCGACGTGACGGGTTATGCCCCACCCTGCAGGTTGTCCTTTTCCTAAAACTATAGTAGTATAATATTCCAAAAATAATCTTCATAAATTGTTTAACCTTAAAAAATACTATACAAAGATCAACTTAATCCACTCCAACCTTTATAGTTATCCAAAATACCTCTGTCCAGACTTTCTCTAAAAGGTCTCTTAATTCCAAAATCAATTTATCAGATTCCCCAAACAAAGTAAAGTTTCTCTTATTGTCACATACTAAAAATATGATTACCTTCATCATATTAAAACCTTACTGAAACAACAAGTACTTCAGTACAATCCTTATATATATATCACATTATTCTAATAACCAGAATATAATCCATGAGTCCAAAAGCACCAATACATTAATTATTCCGCTTCAACTGTAGTAACAGCATAAGATTTTCCTTGATCCTTTGGCCTTTTCTGAGGTAAGTTTCCCTGACACTTAGGACATTCATTTGCATAATGCCCCATTTCCCTACAATTGTAGCATTCAACATTGATAGCCTCTTTCTTTCCCTTGCAATCACGCGCCTGGTGACCTTTTTTCCACATTTATAACAAACTCCCATTCCTTTTATACAAGTACCAGGGTGATTCTTCCCACAATTATCACATAATGGAAAATCCTTATTTCCCTTTTTCCCTTTATCTGTCTCCTGTTCCACCATTCTCTTCTTCTCTTGCTTTACTTTGTTGTCATAAGACTTAGAGAATTCCTTTTTTGTCTTGATAGCACATGAGACAATATCTTCGTATGTTGAGAAAGATTGTGATACTAAAGCTCTACGGAGAAATGGTTTTAACCCATCAAAGAAATGATCAATCTTACCTCTTGGGTTACGTATATAATCTGCAGCATACCTCTCTAACCTTGTAAAGTTGGCCTCATACTTTGTGACATTCTCATCCTCCTTTTGTCTCAGACTCAGAAATTGCCTTTCCATATCTGCTCGATGGTCATGAGGAAAGTATTTTTCTAAGAAAAGATCTTTGAACTCCCTCCATTCCATATTCAATACATCATCATCTTCCTTTGTATTTTGAATCAATGACCACCATTGATCGGCATCTCCAGTGAGGCGGTAAACTGCCATGATAACCTTCTCCCTTTCGCTACTCCCCAAGGCGTGGAATATTTTCTCTAAGGAGTTTATCCATTGCTCAGCTACTAATTGATTTGTACCCCCATTAAATGTTGGCGGTTGTTGCCTCATGAAGCGGTCTAATATTGATCCTCCACGTTGTGGATCAGGGTGATCCATACGAGTAAGGTTATTATTCATAACTTGAGTGAGTTGTCCCAGTATGGTAATAAGTTGATCAGCACCAGTTGTATCTCCAGATCCACAATAATTATCTTGAGCAGGAGGGCAATCCCTACACGGAGTGCGTGCATTGATACGGTTTCCATTCCTTCCACTAGGCGCCATTTCTAAACAATGGCATAAACTAGATTAGTTTATGAATTAAAATACATAATTCCATATTTGTAAAACACTTTACATAAATTGAACTATTTATGGATATAATCCATAATCATAAAAAGGAATGTTTTCTTTGAGGAAGTATATAATCATAACCCTTCATAGTGGTTTGTAAAGAAAATGAGAATTATCCTAAGCATATCCCCTGGGAGTGTCATAACCAAGAGTGAAGCAAGGCCCGTTGTCATGCACCAGTTCCCGTTCGAGTCTAGCTCAAAGCGGTGTTTTCGGGTTTTACCCCTAGGTACATCTGTGCCAGAGCCGCCTCTACCTGCTCGTATCCAGACAGGGATGTATTGCTCGGAAAACTCACAAAATCTCTATAATACCAAAATTCTAGGAAGTTCTTCTATACTAATCCTTAAAGTCTATCTTTGGGCTATGTGCTCTAATCAGAGTTTATCTAAATCTAGCTTCCAAGGTTAGTACTAAACTGCCTCTGATACCAACTATAACGCCCCGACGCCAGCTACCCAGAGTCGGTGCATTAATTTGTAACATTGGCATGATCACAAAAGATCAAGTCTCTAAAGACCGATTATTTTAGTAGCCTTGGAAACACTAGATACATTCATAAGTCTTACATTACATCATAAAGTGAAAAACTAATAACAAAGTCTTCATAGTCCACACTCATATCCTCTTCTGACTATCCCTGCAGGTCATTCATAAAATACTTCTTCACATCCTGGAAAATATTAAAACATTGAAAGGGTTGAGCTCAGATGCTCAGTAAGGATAACAATATTGCGGAAGCTTTCATAAATAAACATAAACATTTAAGGCAATGTATGACTAAAACAAAATCCTTTTAAACTTGAACATCAACATAATATGGAAAAAGTAAAATGTGATAATTCCATTTACTTCTTCACATGGATATTCTACTGGTCGAATAATCACATGCAATATCAATAACCACTTTCATAATGATGGAATGCATAATGCCAGACTATCATAACCACGTAGTCAAGGCCTCGTGCCAAGACCACAAATAATATTTTGTCAAGGCCTCGTGCCAAGACACTAGTTTGTCTCATGAGACCTGCCGATGCATCGAGGAGATATAGCGGGCTCCACCCGTCACTTATTAAGTCCAATGCATTCCTCATATGAATAGTTTTAAACATATCATAAACCATAACATAATCGTATCACATAAAACATGCATAAAGGAAACATAACATTTCCACATTTCAATCACAAGATATCAATACAACACGTTGATATAATAAAAACTCTTTAAAAACCATTTTCAATACCAAAATAAAATAAAGTTAAAACTTTGTATTTATTTTTCAATAAAAAAAAGATGGCTTGTAGAGGAAGCCGAAACTCAAATAATGGTCACGGCGGCGGAGAAGTCGTTGTCGCCGCATATGTATGGAAAGAAAAACATTCCCTTTTTGTCGTTTAGTAAAACGCTTCGTATAAAAAGATTCCTTTTGAATAAACTTAAAAGTCAAATGGGTTTAACACCGTATAAAAGAAAGTTGTGTATAAAACCAAATATGCCTCAATGAAAGGAGATTGAGACGAAGTCCTTAAAAAGATCATTTTTAAAATAAAATAGATATATTATGTGTATTCACTATAGGTACACATAAATAAAGTAAAAATACAAAATAGGACATAATAACATCATGACATAATTTGAAAGTAGGAGATTAACCCAAAGAATGGAAGTTGGGTTAAGAAGTTCCCTTACCTTGCGTCCTGTCCTGACTCGACCGTTCTTTAACCTCCTGAATAATAAACTAGAGTTAATTTCTATTTACTTAAGAACCTTTTTCATGTTCATTATTCCTTTTATATCCCTTATTACCTTGTTATGAACATTATGTAATTATTTAAGTTTATAACGGTCATTTTGTCGATCTTAGGTACTTGAGTCAAAAATAAAATTCTTATAATTACAAGTTGTTCATGTGGTGATATATCCATTATATCCAGAATTATGTTCATGATGTAGATATCATATATATAATATATATCTAGTATATACATGTATTTATAATATTACATAACATTTAGAGGTAAGAAATGAAATTCACCGTTCATGGAGACGGTAAGCCGTACGTACGCATGAACGCTACTTTCATTTCTATTTCGTATTTAATGGAATGAAATCATAATTATATAAAGGTATAATATAGTTACAGTATAATATCATATATAATATCATTTACTCCATCCTTTATACAACCCACATATGGCATTAACGATTCACATCACTTTGAGGGGGCGGTAGTCCGCACTTCCAAAAATGAAATTATCGCGTTTACCCATAATGGAAATCATAAGGTATGCCATAAATGAGAAATACATAAGCATAAGTAAAACATAAACATATTATATATCCTATATAAATATAGTGACATCTTAATGGCCACCTTTGAAGGTGTTATATGAGTGTTGAATAATCATCATTTCGTGAGGCAGAAATTCGCCATCCACAGAAACCGTATGTTCTTTAACCATTAGATGTAGGTGTGTGTAAGTGTAGCTAGAATACTCATTATAACAACATCCTAGTATATTGAGTATACTGTTTTTGTTACAAAAGAAAGTAATAAAAAGAGTTTAGGGGTTTGGATAAGCAAAATAAAACAAAATAACATAAGAGAAGACATTACCTTAAAATCGGGTAACTCTTTTTGATTTGAGCCAAAGGCTTCCTTGGGAAGAGTTATGCCCAAATTGAGGCTCCTAGGAGTAAGAGGGGGAAGTTGGGAGAGTATTTGGGCAGAGTTTGGCCGAGCCAAATGGTTTGAAAGTGTGAATGAGGTGGTAGAGGTGGGGGCCTTTTATAAGAGGAGAGGAGGGGCACTCTTGGAAAGTAAGGAAATTTTACATTATTATACAATGATTTTCGGATTCTAAAGGTGTCACACTTATATAATTCGTGGATAAGGTGATAAGGGTTCTAAATCTATCCATCCAATAGTCTTTGGACAAGTGTAATCCTTGGATTGTACATTATCTTTTCATTTTATTAAAATCGTTAAATAATGAGGTCATTGCTGCATCATAATGATGTCATAAATAATTTAATTTATTTAATGTCTAAAAATTATTAAAAAAAAATACTATGTTGTAGGAAATCTTTTTAGCTTTCCAATGACTATTTATAGTCAAAAATATAACTTTTATAACCCCATGTAAAAATTGTTTTAGTAAAACATTTCATGTTTGTGTCATTTTTTACTTTAACATTAAATAAAAGGTATTTATGTAATTTTCTAACTAAAGTGGCTCCATGGGGTCCCAAAGTTGACCCATGGATTGTCTTGGTAGGCCATGGCACATCCAATGAGGGTAGGACATGTGTCAAGCTCATCTCATATTATTAAAACATTATTTTTACCTTAAACTACACTAATTACCTCTAATCGCGATTAAGAACTTAAAAGTTACTATTCACCAAAAATTATTTTAATCTCATTGAACCACATTTTACTTTTTAATGACAACCATTTATGTCGGATTTTTGAAAATCAAATCACAGAAGTGGTAATATTTCATTTAAACGAAAAATTAGTTATTTAACTACCACTTAGTGGTTTCACTATTCATCAAAAATTGAAGTTTTTCAGAACAATACCAAAATTTCACCCTAAGCTATAATTGATATTCCGAATTCAAAAATGATGTATATTTTACAAAATTCCAAACATATAAGTTTCATTAATTAATTTTATAATTAATTTCCGCTGTCACAACAAATAGCATGTTTTTAAGAAACAATTTATATCAAAAGATTGGCAATTGTTTATGTCCAATTTCAATGTTAAATTAATTCTAATGACCACCATTGGATAAAATGGTAAAAATATATTCTAATTATACTTTAAAACCACTAAATAGTATAAATTATCACTATAAATTATTTTGATTAAAAAAAGTTGTTTTTAAGTATTTTTCACTATTCATAAAAAATTAGAAGTTCTCAGAAAAATACCAAAAATTCAACACAGGCTAATTTCGATATTCCAAATCCAAAAATGAAGTCCATTTTGAAATATAAAATTTCTATAATTTTAAAAAGTGGTTATTACTATTCATAACGGCTACTTTGATTAGTCGCGGTGTTTTAGAACTCGAAGTTGCGTACAATGCAAGCTATTGCATTATTGAATGAGAAGTGTATTGTGGAAGCTCGGGGTGTTACATTATTACTACTTTTATCTATCATTTTTTATCTTAATTCCTTATTTTAGAAATCATATCCTCTCTTTAATTAGAATTGTTGCCTCAACCACATATTTTTTTAGCTAGAGGTAGGGTATTATATTACCAATAACAATCATATTTTTACATTTTCATATTTTTATTGGTCTATATTTTTTAAAAGAATCATATTTTTCTACCAGGGTTTGTATTTTTAATTGTTCATATATTTTAGAGGGTAAAATTTTTGAACAATTTCTTCATATATTTTTGTACAGATACATATGTTTTTTCATGTGGGTATATATATTTATTGTTCACACTGGTACCTTTTTTATGTCTATTAGAATAGTTTGTATATATTTTTAAATTGATTCTACTTCAGTAGAGGTTCATTCATTTTCTAATTTTTTTCATAATTTATTATCCATTTTTCGTTATCTTCAATCCAATAATAGTTAGTTTTTATATAAATTTTTCTTTATTTACCAAATTCTATTATGAATTGTTGTTGTTACGTTATTTTTTTAATATAAAAATTTTTTATTTGGTACTTATACTATGATATTTTCAACCATTTTCTTCCCACCAAAATGTTAGATCCAATTTTTTCATATATGTTCATATATATTAACAAAATAATTAATTCCACTTCTATATAATGGTGCATATTTTGTACAGGTTTATATTTTTTATACATCTTACATATTTTTTATAGGTTCATATTTGTCATATTTTTATAGGTTTATATTTTTTTTATAGGTATATATTTTTCACATGTTTGTGTTTTACTTGGATTATTATTTTTATACGTTCTTTTTTACAGGTTCATATTTTTTACGAGGATTAATATCTATATAGCTTTATATTTTTGAAGGTTTATATTTTTTAAAAGGTTCATATTTTTTATCAGGGTTCATATTTTTAAAGGTTCATATTTTTTCTGAATTTTGTCATATCATTTTCATACAAGTGCATTTTTTTAATACTGATCCATATTTGTTTTCATACAGGTACCTATTTTTTATGTTTATTAGAGTATTTATTCATATTTTTTTATAATTTATTCCACTTGAATATATAGTTTCATTATTTATTCAATGTTTTTCAAATGTATGTTCATATTTTTTGTAATATTAAATTTAATTTTTTCATATTTTTTATACAGGTTCATATTTTTTCATATAGGTACATATTTTTTTATAGGTTCATTTATTTTACCAGGGTTTATATTTTTACAGGTTCATATTTCTATCCAAGATTCATATTTTTACAGGTTCATATTTTATAACCAATTGATATTTTTTAATCTGTTTTATATTTTTACAGGTTTGTATTTTTGTTATCGTTCATATTTTTATAGGTTCATATTTTTTGTTATAGGTACATATTTTTTTACATGTTTATGTATTTTACTAGATTTCCTATTTTAACAGGTTCATATTTTCTTATGGATGAGTGAAACATTTCTAGGATGTTTTTCCTTGAAACTTTTGTTTTCTCTCCATGATGAGTAAACCATACATAATTCTATATAATTTCATTGATCTAATTTGTGTGGAAAATGAGGTATTTTTTTTATTTTCCATCTTGCATTTTTAATTTTGTATTAGCTCATAAAAAAGAAATAATGCATTTGTAGCAGCATGCATTTGTTTCAAATGTATTTCGAATTAATTTTTCACTGTGTATATTATAGCAGCATGGATTTATAGAATATTTTTTATTGTTCATTCTTTTATATGTATTAGGAGTTCAATTTTGAGATTACGTGGTATGCTTTTTTTATCACTGTGTATAGTTTATAAAAATATACAATGGTAGTTCTTTCTCAATGTGAATTTATAGCAGTGAGTGAGATAGAGATAGAGGTGAGTCATATATGAAGGGGTGAATTATTTTTAGGGGTTCAATAATCCTATTTTTATAATAAAAATAACTTTAAAGGGGAAATAGTTAAGGGTTCAGTGATCCTAAATTTATAATAAAAAGGTTGAAGGGGAAATCATTAGTGGTTTGGTCATTGTGCATTTCCTTCCTAAAAATATAGATCATTTTTTCACTGTAATTTTGAATTTGATTTTGTCTATAGATTCCTTCATACAACTATTCACCTTTTTTTATAATGATTGTTTCTTCTTTTGCAGAATTACAATTTTTTGGTTGTATGTTGGAACCCACAATGATGAGTAGTTTTAAAAGTTTGTTTCCATTTCTTCCTTTGAAGTGTTGACATACCAAAAAAAATTTGGAATTTATTAATCAAAAAAATTATAATTATTTCCTACTACATGGATTTTTTAAATTATAAGGAATTAGCATGTCATGAAAGGAGTAGTGATTTTCCTAGTTCTCTGTTAATGAATAATTCTATTTGGATACTGAAGGTTTTCATTTTCCTTATTTCTTTTAATTATTCTTTTAATTTATAGATATTTTTAAAGTATCAAATGTGAATTGTATTTTTTTCATTTTCAAACCATGGATCACTCTGAAAATGTATTTTTACAACACATAATGTGTTAACCATAATACTACCTATGAAAATGTGTTTGTTTAATCAATTTTATTTTTAAAATATGTGTTATATATAACTACACGAAATTATTTTCACATAATTAATATTAAAATGTGTTTAAATATACATCCCACATATTTTTTATGAACCTTCCTGTACACATCCATCATCTAGATTTCATTTTATGAATATAGAATTACACATACTTATGTTTTATTCACCCAAGTGCTTCTTTAATTTATGTCAATGTTTTAAAAACTGTTATTTATTTATATCTCTACACAACTACATGTGATTTATTCTTTATACCATCAAATAAAAAAATCTTTAAATACCTTTATATTTATTATTTATATTTTTCTACAATCAGCAACTTCCCACCCAAACATACCTGTTGTTTCTAAAAGTAGTATATATATGGAATCTTAAGGTACCGCTTATAAAAAAATGTCAGAGTTTAAAGTAACATTCTTAAATTGAATATATTTGTTTATTTTTTAACATATTGATTCAATTTTCTCTATTTCATTTTAATGTTTTTGATTCTTTTCAGTTTTATATGTTTATAGGACATCAAGAAAAAATGGTTTGAAAATGAAAACATTCCATCTCCAGTTTCTGATGAAATGGGTCGATTACAGGTTTGTTGATTTGGTTTGGTTGCAGTTTTTTTCACATCTTTATTTTTTTATTCAATGGGTTCTATTTCATATTTTATGTTAAAAAAATTATAATGGTTTATATTTTTTTGTTATTGTATGAATAATTTTATATTTATTAACGAAATGATTGATTCTACATAATTGTAAAGGTTTTTTTGTATTATTGCTTCATATTATTTGTTCATATTTGTTTATACAGGTTTATATTTTTTAACATAATAATTGATTCTACTTAAATATATAAGTTCATATTTTTTTTACTTATTATAAAAAAATAATTTTATATTAACATCAATTTTTACATAGGTTCGTATTTGTTCATATATTTTTAAACATGTTCATATTTGTTAACAAAATAAATGATTCCACTTAAATATGAAGATAAAATTTTTGATGAGATTGAATTTAGCACACACTTTTCTATTAAATATTTCCTTAAGGTTGAGATCTAATAGATAATGATATTTTGATGTAGCCACTATATTGTGCCCCTCAGGCTAGGACGTGATGTGAACTTCTCTTTTTATTTACATGATTTTTTGAATGAATATAAAGAAAATGTGGTATATACCCAAGAAATATTGATCAAAACAATGCCACTAAATTATTTTAGATAATTTATTAATTCATTTTAATCTCTCTAAGAATTTATTATAATAATTTATAGATATGTTGAATAGAAAATTAAATAATGAAATATTTTAAGACCCCATGTTCCTACCATTAGTTTCATATGAACCACTCATGTTTTTAACCATTTATATTATAGTTTGATTGTAATATATGTGGTAATTAGTAGGAACCAGCAGATGGTGAGATAGTTCATCACTAAGGATAATTAATTGTTCTGACAGTGGATATCTCATGGATGAAAGAAAGATATCCAAGAGTATCAGTGGGGAAGCTGGAGTTTTTAGCTACTATAATAGTAGTACCCTTGATGAACATAACCATGAAATGAAACTAGCAATTTATTATCCCATTTCACCTATTGCATAATCATATTCTCGATCAAATATTCTTAGAATTTGTTGGACAGCGGATCTTGACCTTCACTTTGTTCGAGCTGTTTATAGGATAGGAAGAAATCAAAGTAAGTCTCTCTCTCTCTTTCCATCATCTCTTTACTCATCCTCTGCTTTTGAACCTCATTTTTTGAGTGCAGGTTCCACACCTTGGGTGCATGTGCCACAACCAAGTCAATTTTTCAATTAGTGAACATCAAGGGTCTAAGCATCACTCATGTCAAGATCCACATACAAGGTTGGGTACCCTCATGTAACTATTTTTATAATTTTTTTCTTATCCTCATGCATCGGTTCCACCTTTTAATCCCTTAATCTATTTTTTAGATGTATAGGATAAAGAAACTTTCAACTGAAGTCTTAGTATACACATATCACTACCTTCCTCTCAATCTATCTTTACATGTTTGAAACTGTATATGAAACCATTAATAACTCCCTTTTTAACAATAGAAATTCCTATGAGTTATAGGAGTCTCCCTTGAGCCAAGTATGGAAATTTTTATGGTTTACCCATGGTACACATATTTCACCAATGTTATAAAATTTATTCTAATTTCAGGCTACTCTTTCCTTTATATTTATCTTTACCTTAATATATCAATATCTTCTTATTTATTTACCTCTAATAATCAATCATATTATTTCCTCTAAACAATCATTTAATTTCCTGAAACAGTCATCTATTCATTTTAGTCCTACCAACCCTACTACTTTGAAGCATTTCATTTGCTCTAGATATGCTTTTGGTATTCTCCTTGCATCAAATTTATTATTGTTATAGATATGAAATTGCAGCTTATATTCAACCTTAAAATTAAATTTAAACGGAACATTATATTTCAATTTAAATTTATGTTTTATTTCATTATGATCTACTGAAATTGTGATTCCACTATATTATAAATTAAAGATTCTACTTCACAATTGTTTTCTTGTGTTCTTTCTTGCTTAATTTGGTGTGGTTTGGTTGTGGTTTGTGGAGTTTTTTTTTTGTATCTATATTTATCTTTCAAGTCATATTGAGTTATATGTGATCGCATTGTTCATATTTAATTTCATCAGTGACTTTGACTTGAATGTGATTGAGGTTAGAAAACTACAGAACTCCCATTTTGAGTAATATTTTACATTTTAAAATAACTCTTTACATTTTTCATTTCAAGCTTGAATTGAGATTTATTTAGAATTAATTATCTATGTCTCCTACTTGTATTTACTTACTATGATTTTTTTAAGCTTAGTTATTGAATGTTTACTCTACAGGGGATGAATCTCCAGTTTATCTAATGGTGTTTCATCTTCCAAAATTGTTGACATTGTGAAGACTCAAATTAATAAAACTATGATGTGTTTGACCGTATAGCTATCACATTATAATAATTCATTTAATTAAGTATGAAAATGATAAAAATAATAAATTTCTATGATTATTGCACCAGCCATGTGATTATCCACTAAATTAGGTTAATATTCATTTTTAATATACATAATATTCATGTTCTTTATTATTCATAAACACCATTTTAGTGCATTTTACACTTTGAACATCATTTCACATTATGATTGTAATACCTTCTTAAAATGCACTATTATGTGGTACATTTTTGAACATCATTTGAAATACCCAATGATTCATCTGATTATACATATTTTATTTTTATATTTTTTTAAATTTATATACACTCTAATATGAACATGTTTCATTTATGGATCAATGGAGAATTCATGTAAGAAGATGGGGATATTTTGTGATGAAAGGAAGCAATTCTAGAGAAGGCATATTGGACACCATCCCACTGATGAGACGGTGGGGCCCAACATACAGTCCCAATGAATCCGAAATTTCGTGGGATGTTATAATACATATATAGGAACAAATAACTCTTTAGGATCCAATGCTAATTCGGCCTCCATAGTTTCCATTTAGGCGTCCCAAGTTAGAGATAAAATTCTGGGCCAAATTCTGCGGCCCAGAAAAACATCCCACCAATTAAACCATATCTCGAAAACCATAACTCCTTTTGGGATTATATTTTGCATTATGTTAGGGAAAATCATAATATTAATTTAAGTATTCTATGTCTCACCCAAATTTGGCCATCTAGAAGGTGTTTCATGCACCTCTGTTTGGTGGATGCAAGCTGGATGCCTTTTCGGGTCAAGGGTGGAAAGTCTTCTCTCCCTTACTTTCCACCCACCTATGGACTACCACAATTAATTGAGGAGACTTGGACTGTTGGAGGATCTACCCAAGGGATCAAAAATTCCTATTTAAGGCAGTGGTGTTGGAGGATTGAAGAATCTTGGGTGCTTTGTTCAATTGTAATGTTATGCTGCAATTTTGTTGTCTCAAATTTGTCTTTCACATGTAAGTTGTTCAATTCACTTTAGTCTCTTAATAAAAGTTCTTCTTCTACTCTTATTCTGTTGTTATTAATATCACTTTGATACCGTTGGATCAAGGTGTGAATTTATTCACACCAAACCTTGTGAAATTATTCACACAACGGTGGAGTGATCATTTTATTTTTGTTGTTTTCTTTACTTCTCCATTTCCTCCCTCATGAGTCTACTTTCCGCTTCCATTGAAACCATGGGATAAATGGAGGGCTAACCCACTTATAGGTTAATCCAAGGGAGTATAAATTGGCTGGATTGGATGTTATTTATAACCCCATTAATGTATAATCACTTCTTTAATTGAGATTTTTATTTGATGATTTTTAAACTCCATCATCCTTGTTGAATTTAAGGCCACACACTTCAAGTGCTAATACGAACCTTTACCTTGAAGTGCTCAAAACATTTATCCTTCAAGTGTATAGGTGATTAGTATTAAATGATGTATGAATTAAACCAGTAAGTGATGATGTTGTTTTATCTCCTTAAATGAACCCATCTCAAATATAAGAAATTGAAATCATTGAAAAGGAAATACGTCCAATCCACCCCGAGCAATAACCTAGGATCAACTCATTCTTTTAAATTGAATTTACTTAAGTCTCTTAGAGTTCCTTTAAACCCATATAAAATCAACCCAAGTTGTCCACTTCATATCCAAAAATAGTCCATATAATGTACGTGTCTATAGGTTACTTCTTAGGTCTCTGAGGATTCGACAACCCAAGCTAAACTACAAGGACCGTCCTACCTTCTTCTCTTGGGTAAATTTGAACGAGAATCAAATTTTGGTGCCGTTGACGGGGACCCAAGTAATTCATATAAACACTCATTCTATTCTCCCCCATTTCTTATTTTCTCATCCAAATTCTCTTATCTTGTCCCTTTCTCATTTTTTTTCTGTTGGCGCATGTCCGCCTACACCCGCGATCAATCGAACCGTCTAGTTAGGGTGGATAGTCCTGAGGTTGGGGAGTCAAGTACACCAAGGGAACTCTTTCCATTATATCCTAATCTTCCTAAAACCCCCGATTCAAAAATTGAGCCCATTTCAATGGAAGGTCTTCAAAGAAACCAACTCATAAACCCGGGTGGGAACCAAAATGGAAACCCAAATGAGGCAGCCCCAAACTTGGAAAATGTGGTCGATCAAACCATGAATGACTACCTCACACCTTCTTGGACCAATGCTACCTCATGCATTAGACATAATTCCCTAGGAGATTCCAACTACATATTTAAACCTCATTTCCTAAACCATCTTTCCACATTCCATGGAATGGAGTCCGAGATGCCCTACCTTCACATTAAGGAGTTCAATGACATTGTAGAAACCATGTGTCCCCCACATCAACTAGAATCAGATAATATGAGGATATTTCCTTTTTCTTTAAAGGATCGAGCTAAAAATTGGCTAAAAAATTTGAGACCATCATCCATAAACTCTTGGGACCAACTACAAATAGAATTCTACAAAAAATAATTTCCCCACCACAAAACAATTTCACTTAAAAAGAGTATCCAAAACTTTTTTGAAAAAGAGGGAGAGTCATTCTATGAAACATGGGAGAGGTTCAAAGACACTCTAAACATGGTTCCACACCATGGTTTTTCTATTCCTGAATAAGTGAGAATTTTCTATGAAGGGTTGGGTCCGGGAAACAAACAATTCATTGACATGATGTGTAATGGAACCTTTAAAAACAAAGCCCCAAATGATGCTTATGAGTATCTAGAAAGCCTTTCTGAACAAACCCAAACATGGGGAATTTTACCTTATTCTGGTAATCCACAAAGAACTACTAGAATTCATACACTTAGAGAAGAAAAAAAGCCTTAGGGCTAAACTCGCAGCACTCTCTAGGAAGGTTGAAGAGATAGACCTTAGGAAAGTCCATGAAATCCAAACTGTTGACCCTGTTTGCACAATTTGTGGCAAACATGACCATAAGACAGAAAAATGCCCAACCATTCCATCCATAAAGGATGTTATTTTAGGAGTACCCCCAGTGTAAGTAAATGCCTTGAACTTTCAAAAGCCTCAATACCAAAATAACTTCAATCCTAGGTATAACGACCACCCAGGCTTACGCTGGAAAGATAACCAACAACCTATCCAACCACAGGGACAAAATCCTTACCCCCATCAGAACTACCAAACCCATAACCAGTTCCAAACCCAACCTATCCAGTACCAACATCCACCGGTCCATTTTCAACAAACCATCCCACCTCCAAAATATCCCCCTAGGATAAACCAACCTACTCAAGCACTCACCCAAACTGTTACACAAAGCCTACTAGAACAACTGTGCAAACAAATGGAGAGGATAAACTCGGAATTCTCTTCCCAAAAACAAGAACTTCAAACCATCAAAACTAGAAAGGCACCCATGCCTACTCAGGCAGTGCCATCCTCAACTTCAACGGGAGAGTCAAGTTGTACTCAAACAACTCATGAAAAACTAAAAGTTGTGACTGTTTTAAGAAGTGGGAAATCAATTGAGAAACTTGAACAACTAATTCAGAACCCACCTGAAGATTCAAACTTGGATGAAAATTCAAATGAACCCCAAGATCAAACTGAGGAAACTGATAACAATGTGAAAGAAAAAACTCTTCAACAAACAACCCCACAACATGCACCATTTCCTCAATGCATGTGGGGGAAAACCAAGCCTAAACTGAGTGAAACATTGAGGGAAATATTTTCACAAGTCAAGTTGAAAATTCCCCTTCTCGATGCCATACAAACCATACCTACCTACTCAAAGTACCTTAAGGACTTGTTCACTTTTAAAAGAAAATTTTCACATAAAAAACAAGTCCTTTTGGCTACTAATGTGAGTACCACCATTCAAGGGACCATTCCTCCTAAGTTGAAAGACCCGGGCTGCCCTTACATCAATGTTGAACTAGGAGAGAGAAAAGTTGTCAAGGCCTTGTGTGACCTAGGTGCTAGTGTCAATCTCATCCCATATGATGTGTACTACCAGTTATGCCTAGAAGAGCTTCAACCCACATCTGTCACACTTCAGCTTACAGATCGTAGCATTAGGGTATTTTGAAGGACGTTCTGGTAAAGGTTGAAAACTTCATCTACCCTACTGATTTCATTGTCCTTGACAACCATCCAAACTTAGGAAATAAGGAACAAACCCCAATTATCCTTGGTCATCCTTTCCTTGCAACAATCAACTATGTTATCCAAGTTCGAAATGGGAACATGACCATCACCTTTGGGAACATGAGTCTAGACTTGAACATCTATAATGAAATCTCAAAAATAGGGGATGACGAGGAAATTCATGAAGTAAACATGATAGGAAGCATTGATAATGAATCCATGGAACATCAAGGAATATTTGATGAATGTTTAAGTCAGGATGAGATTGATTTCCTTTGTTCACATGAAGGAAGTTTATCTCCTTGGCTTGAATCATTTTCAAATTGCTCTTATGATGAAGTCTTAGGTCCAAAAATCAGTGAAACCTTTCAAGAAACCACTTTCATGGAGACCACTCCAACATCCTTCCCTAAATCTGATTAGTCCAATATAGTAGCGGAAACTTCTACATGTGAGGAATCAATCCTATCTAAAACTTTAGGAAATAAAATTGATCCTGATCCAATGTCCCAATCTTCTGCTAAAATTCTGAACCAACCTGATCTTGAATTGAAGGAACTTCCTGTTGTACTAAAGTATGCCTTCCTAGGGGACAATCAAACACATCCTATTGTCATTTCTTCTTCTCTTGAAGCCAATCATGAGATGATGCTTCTAGATGTCCTTAGGAAGCATAAGAAATCCATTGGTTGGACCCTTTCTGATATTCCTGGGATTCGCCCACTTATCGGGACTCATAGGATTGTTCTGGAATCTAATTCAAAGCCATGTCGTCAACCTCAAAGACGACTCAATCCTAATCTCATGGAGGTAGTAAGAAAAGAACTTCTGGAATTGTTAAAAGCTGGTATCATATATCTCATAGCTGAGAGTGAATAGGTGAGCCCAATCCAAATGGTTCCAAAAAAGGAAGGAATCACAGTGATAACCAATGAGTATGGATAAATTCTTCCAACAAGGGTGAGTAGTGGATGGAGGGTCTGCATTGACTATAGGAATCTAAAATCATTCACCAAGAAGGACCATTTCCCCTTACCATTCATTGACCAAGTGCTTGAGAGAGTGGCAGGTCATGCCTTCTACTATTTCTTAGATGGGTACTCGGGGTACAATCAAATTGAGGTCTCCCTAGAGGATCAAGGGAAGACTACATTCACATGTCCTTTCGGTACCTTTGCCTTCAAACGCATGCCCTTCGGGTTATGCAATGCCCCTGGAACCTTCCAGCGGTGCATGATGGGAATCTTCTCAAACATGGTAGGGGATTTTCTAGATGTCTTCATGGATGACTTCTCTGTGTTTGGGGATACATTTGAGGGATTTCTGAGGAATGTAGAGAGAGTCTTATCAAGATGTAAAGAAAAGAATATAGTCTTAAACTGGGAAAATGCCATTTCATGGTTAAAGAGGGACTAGTTCTAGGCCATCTGGTCTCAGGTAGGGGGATTGAAGTTGATAAAGCCAAGGTTGACATCATTCGTCACCTTCCATCACCCAAAATTGTCAAGGAAGTAAGGTTTTTCTTAGGACATGTTGTTTTCTATAGAAGATTCATCAAGGACTTTAGTTCAATATCATATCCCCTTTGTGCTCTCCTAGTAAAGGATGCTCCATTTGTTTGGACAGAAAGCTGTGAGTGTTCATTCTCAACCCTCAAATCCTCTCTCACCTCTCCCCCCCATCATGAAATCTCCAAATTGGAACCTTCCTTTCGAACTTATGTGTGATGCCAGTGACTTTGATGTAGGAGCTGTGTTAGGACAACGTTGTGATAAAACTTTTTATGTCATTGCTTATGCAAGAAAATCCTTAAATGATGCCCAAATCAACTACACAACTACTGAAAAGGAGTTACTTGCTATTGTGTTTGCTTTAGAGAAGTTTAGGTCCTACCTCTTAGGATTCCCCATCATTGTTTTCACTGACCATTCTGCACTAAAATACCTCTTCCAAAAACAAGATGCTAAGGCTAGACTGATTAGGTGGGTCCTTCTCTTACAAGAATTTGACCTCACAATCAAGGATAAAAAGGGCGTTGAAAATGTTGTAGCTAATCACCTATCTAGGATGGAATTCAAAGACAACTCAAATCACCTTTCTGTGTCTGATTCATTTCCTGGTGAACACCTATACTCTGTGAGTGACTGCCCTTGGTATGCCGACATAGCCAATTTCTTAGTTACATGAGTCATTCCAAAATTCTTAGGGACTCAAGCTCAAAGGAAATTCCTTTCTGATGTTAGGAACTATGTGTTTGATGATCCATACCTCTATAAGTTATTCCCTGACCAAGTCATTAGGAGGTGTGTCCCAGAATCTGAACAAGAGTCCATCCTTAAATTCTGTCATAGTGAGGCATGTAGAGGTCACTTTTCCTCTAAGAAAACATCTGCTAAGATTCTTCAATGTGGTCTCTTCTGGCCCACCCTCTCAAGGGACTCTTACACATTTTTTCAAAGTTGTCCTAGGTGTCAACAAGTAGGGTCCATCACAAAAAGGAATCAAATGTCACTCACTCCCATCTTAGTGGTTGAAATATTTGGCTGTTGGGGAATTGATTTCATGGGTCCCTTCCCAAACTCTAGGGGATACCTCTACATACTCTTAGCTGTTGATTATGTCTCAAAATTGGTTGAGGCCATTCCCACTAATCCAACGATCATCAAGTTGTGATTCGATTTCTAAAAGAGAACATATTTTCTCGATTTGTAATTCCTAGGGCTATAATCAATGATCGAGGAACCCATTTCTGCAATTGCCCATTCTCTTCACTCGTGTCTAAGTATGGTATTTCTCATAAAGTTTCCACTGCATACCATCCTCAAACCAATGGTCAAGCTGAGTTAGCGAATAGGGAGATTAAGAAAATTCTTGAAAAAACTGTCAACCCCTCTAGGAAAGATTGGTCTGAGAAAATCTTAGATGCTCTTTGGGCCTATCAAACCGGATATAAAACCATTTTAGGAATGTCCCCATGTAGGTTGGTTTATGGAAAAGCATGCCATTTACCTGTTGAAATTGAGCATAAGGCCTTTTGGGCAATTAAGAAAATGGATTATGACCTCTCATTGGCCGGAAAAAAAGGAAATTAGATCTCAACGAACTGTAGGAACTAAGGATGGAGGCTTATGGAAATTCAAGGATCAATAAATCTAGAGTTCAAGCCTACCAATCTAAGAATATCAAGGTCAAACATTTTGAACCGGGAAAACTTGTGCTCTTGTATAGTTCAAAACTTCATTTACACCCGGGAAAGTTAAGGTCTAGATGGTCAGGACCTTTCATAGTGCATCATGTGTACCCCCATGGGGTAGTAGAGATTCAAGATCCCACAAGTGGTTACATTTTCAAAGTTAATGGTCAAAGGTTAAAACCATTCATTGAATCATTCAATAAACAGGAAATAGAGGTTGAGTTAACGGAGCCAACCTATGAACCAGGAAAAACTTGATAGATTTAGGGTCCATGTCATGCTAATGACGTTAAACAAAGCGTTGTATGGGAGGCAACCCATGGTTTTCAAGTTTCCTATCATTTTGTTGTTTTAATAAAATTTATATTTTAAATAGGATTAATTAATAATTTTTATTTAAAAAAATGTTGACCTATTCTTTTATTATGAGTATGGATGGGTATGAAAGGGGAGCACCATATTCATCTGTGTCACGCGGTGTGATCCCTGAGTAATACCTTACCCAGAAAATTAAAAGAATACAATGTATCATTAGTTTGATTTAAAAAAAACAGAAAAACTGGAAAAACCATAAAAATGATGATACTTGGAATTAAATAAGTCGTTGTGTTGTTTGTTTTGTTTGGTTTGTTCTTCTTTTTATGGTTCAGGTACTATTTTGGGTGATACATGTTCAATCAAGGAGGTGCCTACATCCCCCAAGAGATCAAAGGACTAATTTGGAGCAGCAAGAACTTCAACTTCAACCACCAGGTGATTTCATTCCATGATCCTCAGTTTCAATTTCTTTTTTTTTTGAACTTCCATTATCTGCCTCTAATCCTTCTAAATTTTCATTTTTCAAACACTAGGGACAGTGTTGTTTTAAGTTGGGGGGAGATAAAATAAAAAAAATGCTTTTGTGTCAAAAAAAATTGAATGATTTGAAAAACAAATGTGTAAATAGAAGGAAAAATTCCTTTAACTTTGAACATGGTAATACACATTGCACACTTTAAAACTGAATATCAAATAATTTAGCATGTCCTGATTCTGATTTTAATCCTTGTATAATTTCATGAGCATAGATTTTGTAAAGTGTGGCTGTCCAATGTGATATTTCATCGTTTATATTTTCATCCAAATAAAAAAAAGATCACAATGCACGTTCTTTGGATAGTGGGGTATTAGTTTAAGTTCATGGGGTCCCCCAAATAAATAGCATAGTTTTGGTGATCATTTTAGTTTAATATGAGTATTCAAAAAAAAATTAAAAAAAAATTGCGCGTAAAGCAATGAAATGACCTAATGCGTGGCTTTCGGCACTTGGGGATCGTGACTCCATAGTTTTCTGGCCCAGAGTTAGTAATTTTATCTCTATTTTTGGTAATTTGAATTTGTTTTTGACTGATTTAACTCGAGATGATGCCCGAGTATGTGGGCTTCACTTGGTGCTTTAAGTTCTTTGAGCCTGGGAGTCATCGGCAAAGTCTCGCTATAGGAGTTGACTCTTTTGAGTGCAATTTCAATTACCATGGCAAAATTGCAAAAAAAAACAAAAAAAAATATGATACAAAAAAAATTGAATACTCATCTTAATATTGAAATATGATTCCACCTAGCGCTTCCATCATTTCCCCATTGAATAAAGATGAACCCCCATGTCTATTGTGATGCACAACACATCCTCATACTTAATTGATATTAGATGAAATATGGCAATGAATTTGAACAAAGGAATGGGCTTGGGATTGGGATATTCTTATGAAACTATCTTGTATTAAAATATTTTGATGGGTTTCATGATTTTTTGGTATAAGGGTTTCTGGTGATCATTGTGTATTAAAATGTTTTTGGAAAAGGGAATTCGAATTTCATATTGTTGAGATATATTTTGCTCGGGACTAGCAAAACTCAAGTTGGGGGGTGTGATTAGCCACTAAATGAGGCTAATATTCATTGTTAATATACATAGTATTCATGTTCTTTATTATTCATAAACACCATTTTAGTGCATTTTACACTTTGAACATCATTTCACATTATGATTGTAATGCCTTCTTAAAATGCACTATTATGTGGTACATTTTTGAACATCATTTGAAGTACCCAATGATTCATCTGATTATACATATTTTATTTTGATATTTTTGGAAATTTATCTACACTCTAATATGAACATGTTTCATTCAGGGATCAATGGATAATTCATGGAATAAGATGGGGATATTTTGTGATGAAAGAAAGCAATTTTAGAGAAGACATATTGGACACAAGCCCACTAATGAGACGGTGGGGCCCAACATACAGGCCCAATAAATACCAAATTTCGTGGGATGCTAGAATACATGTATAGGAACAAATAACTATTCAGGGTCCAATGCTAATTCGGCCTCCATAGTGTCCATTTAGGCGTCCCAAGTTAGAGATAAAATTATGGGCCAGATTCTGCGGCCCAGAAAAACAGCCCACCAATTAAACCATATCTCGAAAACCATAACTCCTTTTGGGCTGAGATTTTACAGGATGTTAGGGGACATCCGGATCTTAATTTCAGTATTATATAGACCACCCAAATTCGGCCATCTAGAAGGTGTTTCATGCGCCTCTGTTTGGTGGATGCAAGCTGGATGCCTTTTCGGGTCAAGGGTGGAAAGTCTTCTCTCCCTTACTTTCCACCCACCTATGGCCTACCACAATTAATTGAGGAGACTTGGACTGTTGGAGGCTTGACCCAAGGGATCAAAAATGCCTATTTAAGGCAATGGTGTTGGAGGATTGAAGAATCTTTGGTGCTTTGTTCAATTGTAATGTTATGCTGCAATTTTGTTGTCTCAAATTTGTCTTTCACATGTTAGTTGTTCAATTCACTTTAGTCTCTTAATAAAAGTTCTTCTTCTACACTTATTTTGTTAATCTTAATATCACTTTGATACCGTTGAATCAAGGTGTGAATTTATTCACACCAAACCTTGTGAAATTATTCACACAACGGTGGAGTGATCATTTTATTTTTGTTGTTTTCTTTACTTCTCTATTTCCTCCCTCATGATTATACTTTCCGCTTCCATTGAAATCATGGGATCAATGGAGGGCTAACCCACTTATGGGTTGATCCAAGGGAGTAGCAAGTGGCTGGATTGGATGTTATTTATAACCCCATTAATGTATAATCAATTCTTTAATTGAGATTTTTATTTGATGATTTTTAAACTTCATCATCCTTGTTGAATTTAAGGCCACACACTTCAAGTGTTAATACGAACCTTTACCTTGAAGTGCTCAAAACATTGATCCTTCAAGTGTATAGGTGATTAGTATTAAAGGTTGTATGCATTAAACCAGTAAGTGATGATGTTGTTTTATCTCCTTAAATGAACTCATCTCAAATATAAGAAATTGAAATCATTGAAAAGGAAATACGTCCAATCCACCCCGAGCAATAACCTAGGATCAACTCATTCTTTTAAATTGAATTCACTTAAGTCTCTTAGAGTTCCTTTAAACCCATCTAAAATCAACCCAAGTTGGCCACTTCATAGCCAAAAATAGTCCATAGAATGTACGTGTCTATAGGTTACTTCTTAGGTCTCTGAGGATTCGACAACCCAAGCTAAACTACAAGGATCGTCCTACCTTCTTCTCTTGGGTAAATTTGAGCGAGAATCACCATGTCACGGGATTTAGTAGAATATAACTCTAATCAATGTTAATCTAAGCTTGCCCTGTAAAGTCATGTTTACCTCAACTCATGGAATCAGAATCTAAACCGTTGTAAACTAATATACCTCTCAAAATTGTGATTTTATTTTTATACACCATCATTATATGTTTATAAACCAAAACTATTAATTTATTTATTTTTTTAGTATTTTGATTCAATTAATTCTATTTCCTTCTAAATTCTCTGATTCTTTTCAATTTTACATGTTTTCAGGATATCAAGCAAAAATTGTTTGAAAACCAAACATTTGATCTCTGGTTTTTTATGGCATTGGTCGATTATAGGTATATTTTCTTTTGAATTTTTTGCATTGATTTTCAGTCATTGATTCTTTGTGAATGAGAAACAAACATATCGCAATGATTTAGCATGGTAAAAATGTCTAATGAGGAAGAAATGAATAATGTTGTTCCTTCTCTTGGTGAACAGGTTATAACTTTGGTCCATGTTAATTCATGGGTTCAACATTTTATGGCTTCACCGTGCTTTTGGTGCTACACATGTGTTTAATTTCATTAAACATCAGCTGACATTATATACTCATAATGATAAGGTTATGTGTAACGATACTTATGGATTCGCCTAGATTTTGATGGAGATTTTTAAAACATTGTGTCATATGGTAGTTTCTATATAATTTTATTCATAATATTGCAAATATACATTTTTTTTATCCAGCTATCGTTTAAACATCAAGAATGAGTGCAGTAGGGGGTTCTTCAATGCATTTTTAATCATTCCCTTCCAGGAACTGCGAGTTCTTGATCTATCATAGGAGTTAACCATTTCAGCTCTAAAGTTGACATTCCATCTATGTGTATACTATTTTGCCTCAATTTTAAACCCGTAACATATAATACAGTTGATTTTTTTATTCGGGCTCATTTTTTTATGAATTTTAGTTCTTTCAAATTAAATATGCAATAGAATTATGCAAATGATTTATAGATATGACTTAAGCATTTTAAGCATTGTGTAATTAACGTTTGCTTACAATTCAAACTGATCGCATTCTATAAGCCTGGTGCGGTACTATCGAAGCACCTGATAATCATAAAAAACCTTTAAATTATAAGCCACTATTGAAAAATATCACAAGGAGGGGATCGATTTCTGAATCCTCACCAATGAAAGGCAACAAATACCTAGTCGGGCTGATCCTGCTCAGGTTCTTTGTCCTTGTAGTTATTGGATCATCCATGTTTCAGATCATCAGGACAACAACAAATCGTGGGATGACATGAGTATATCATGGAGTTCTGTAGTTTCAGGTTGATATCCTAACCAACCAAAATTGGTGTAGCATGTGGAAGGTAAACATCCTGTATTCTCTTTGTAATAAAATTGAAATTCGGTGTCACCGCAATTTAGTTATCTTAATGAAAACTAAGTCTACTATTTAGGAGTTTCCATTTTATCGTATCATTTGAACATTGTCATTCTTTTAACGTTGAAATAATATATTTTCATTTAATCACTATGATTTATTCAGTATTATGTTCAGTATTGTTATGTCATATTTGAATTTGTGAAATCTTCATATTTCATTATATTAAAGTGTATTCTATTATCCAGTCGTAATATATGAATCTGCAACATTTTCACTATGAATATTATTGTTAAATAGTACATTCAATAAAGAAGTTACATATTTGAACCATTTTCACAGTTTCACTCTTTCAGTATCAATTGATAAGTGTCATTTATATTCAATAATGAATTAACGTTTATACTTTTTCCAGTATCAGTTGTTTAAACCTTTTTCAGTATTACTATGGCATTTTTTAATATGTTTGATATATATATATATATATATATATATATCATCACTAGCCCCACCGTTGGTGGTGGGGTGGTAAGGGCTTGGGGGGTGAGGGGCAGGTCGCGGGGTCAAGTCCTCGGGCTTGCGATTTACATGTAATTTTCTTCCTTGTGTGTGTGTCGGTTTCGTGGTTGTACCCAAATTTTATTTTATATATATATCATCACTATAATTTTTTTTCTATATTATTCACTAGCAGCATATATACGTGCAATATTTTTATCATAGTCAACAGCATTGCATAGTTACTGCATATAGAAAATAAGTGCATGTAGAATATGCATATAGAATATTTTTGTATATGTAAAAATAAGTACATATATAAGTCTATTTCTGTATGAAGATATTTCTATATGCAATGTAATGCATAAAGAAAACAAGTACATTTTTTTATGCACTTATTTCTTTATGCATATTCTATATGCACTTATTTTCCATATGCACTTGTTTTTGTTTGCAGTTATTTCTCTACGTATTTCCAGGGAAATGCATATAGGTAATCAATATAGAAAATAAATACATTTCTTTATGAACTTATTTCAATATGCATATTCTATATTGTATATAGAAAATAAGTGCATTCATGTACGCATAGACAAACATGAACCTATTTCTTCATGTACATATTTCTATATGCATTTCAACGGAAATGCATATAAAAAGATGGGTCCAATAAATTACGCACGCTACAAGAAAAAACGGCCCGAAGACTCAACCCCAGTATGCATTACCAGTTTGCACTTATATAGAAAATAAGTGTGACATGACAACTATATGCATTGATTTTCCACTATGTATTACCTGCATGAACTTATATAAAATATAAATGCATTTATATTAGTGCATTCTTATATGTATTTATTTTCCATGAATACATATTGAAAAAAATTCAAATTACGTGCAAGTAAATTTGTAATTAAATGAATATACCGTGCAAATACACAAATTGAGTACTAGTTCATCTAATATGTTGCAACTTGTTTTACTTTAATGCCGCATCAACCCATTAAACACATTAGATTTTTTTTTAAAATATACATATAACAAAATCCAGACATTACACTTATTATTAACCTTGATCGATTTTTATGGATTTATGTTATGGGCACAATAGGGAAGACCAATTGATTTGTTAACAAAACCAACAACCTAAAACCGAATTTAAACAAACAAACAAACAAATGGTTATACTAATTTGGTTTTGGTTAGTAACCAAAATATTTTTGATTGATTTTGATTATTAATTTTAATTACTGAAAAATTGAAAAACAAACCAAATTTAGCATATTTTAAAATTCTATTCGATTAACATCTTATTAATATATGCATTTTATTACAATCATCTAATCTAATGAATAATATATTGTTGTTTACAATTTATTTATTTGAATGTTAGTATATGTAACAAATGACAATCGGATTACAGTCCAATTACTTCCAAAGCATCAAATAAATTATCCGCATCCCATTTGCAGATGATATGATGAAGATTAACCAAAAGCAGATGAACAACTGCAAACCAAAACGAAGAGCAAAGGCATGAAAGTAGCAGACAAGATCGATGAATCATTTCGAACATCGAACAAGAACATTCACAGTTGAAGAGAAGATCCGTCAATTGCAGAGTCTTCCCACAAGCTACAGATATCATCATCATCAGACGAAATGAAATCAAAGAGGAGAAAAGGATGAAGAACACCCCCCCCCCCCAGAACCAGAATCATCGGTGAATCATTTCGAGCTTCGAGCTTCGAACATTCACAGTTGAAGAGAAGATCCCTCAATTGCAGAGTCTTCCCACAAGTTACGGATCTCATCATTATCAGACGAAATGAAATCAAAAAGGAGAAAAAGGATGAAGAAGAACCCTAGAATCATCCGGCTGCTGTTAATCCAACTTTTTGACATGTTCACGGGCGGACCTCTCCCTGTACAGCACCACCCACAGATTCGCAACCCATGTGAGACTGAGGGGGATGAAGACGACGGTGAGAAGGAACCAGGACCCCCACACCCAGCGAGGGATCACCCCGTCCACCGCCCCGCCGAAGAACTTCACCCCCATCTGGTACGCGAACAGGGGGCCGGCCAGCCCCCTCACCACCGAGTAGAAGGCGTAGAAGGACGGGGAGAGGAGGCGGTACACCCTGGCTGCGAACGCGTCCTCGCCCCTGCGGGCGCCCGCCAGGGTCCACACGTTCTGGCAGAGGCTGGTGACCTCGGCGAGCACGAGGAGGATGAGGATGACGAAGGCGCCGTGGCGGGCGACGCAGCGGCAGATGAAGTAGGCGAAGAGGGTGGCCAGATGGTGGGCGATGAAGAGGAGGTCCCCGGGGTAGAAGATGGAGTAGTGCAGGAGGTCGGCGAGGAAGTAGGCGGCGCTGAAGTCCATCACCAGGTTCTGCGCGAGCGTGTTCGCGGCGGCGAACCCCCGGTGGGGGTCGTCGAGGATGGCGCGCACGGCGATCACCACCGCCGGGGTGCCGTGGAAGAGGGAGATCAGGCAGCTCGAGGCCTCCGGGCGCCGCAGCGGGCTCCATCGGCGGAAAACCACGAAGTAGCCCGTCAGGTAGATGGTCAAGAACATCGCCAGGAACAGGAGGAGGTCCGGGACGCGTCGAACTAGGGTTTCCTCCATGGGAGCGCCGTCGCAGCGAATCGACGATCCGAATGCGGGAGGAGGCCCCGGATTAGGGCTCCGCACCAGAAATAGGGGATTTCACGGATCGCGAACCGATCGATTGTTGGCAGCGAAGCACAAAAGGAGATCTGGAAAGGCGCGCCCGCGTCCACACAAACAGACGCAGCGCCGACGGAGATGAACAGAAGAGGCGCCGGGAAATCGAATGTTCAAACGCAGGAAGAGAGAGCGAGTCAGAGGCAACGCCGACGGCGACTGGGGTGGACGGAAGCCTCGCCGGAGGAGGAATCCGCCGGGAAATTGACCGATCAAAGGCAATCAGAGGAAAGAGTCCTTGACAGGGGGGGTCGTCGTTCATGACGACGATCGATGAATTTATATTCTTCTCCGTTCGCTTAATGTGTAATATTAGGTGTATCCCTAGTGTTACACATTTACATGCCCTAATCCGTATCTTAACATTAAAAAGGTGTGTGAGGTAGGAGGTCTCGAGTTCGAATATATCCGTCTTACTATATGTGTATATTTACGTGTTTTTTTTTTTGTAACTTCGTAATTCATCTTCCTCAACCATTTGTAATATGTCTACACATTTACATACTCTGAACTGTCAATGTGTCTCAACTTAATAGTGATTAATCTGGTGTATGCGTGAACATGCCTATACATTTCCATACATATACCATAAAATAGTGTTTCTATTAGTCATCAATCAAAACATGAGATTAACACCAAGCAATTCGAACCTCATATGCCCGGGGGAACCATACCTCATTATATCGGCCCTAGGTCAATACATGGAGTCTAAAGTGACTAGGGAAGGGGTGTTGCACTGGCTCATTCCCTACATGATCAACACATGGCACCAAGACCTTGGAAATTAGGTGGGGAACCCCATCCGAGGAAGGTGTATACAAAGTCAAGGGCAAAGCCCGTCCGATAGAAAGGGGTATACAGTAGTCAAAGTGCAACACCCATCTCATTAAACCATCCACTTCACTGGCTTGTATATTTGTTTACAGTTTATAAGACAAAAACATATACACATACCCCTTCAAACATGTTTATCATCTATCAAAGCAATATCCATGCTTATGAAGAATCCAATCCTAAAAATTATAATGCTCATTTATCTAAGAAGAAATAGACATGGTTTGATATCAATATTTACCATTCCAAGGCATAACATGATTTCAAATACACATAATCATACCAAAAATTATATATAAAATCATGGAGATTGTTAGATCCACTATGCTAGATACTCTGAGAGGGGGTGAATCAGGGTATGACAAATTAAAACAATTGCCCCTTTTGATTTTGTTTTGTTGTCACACAAAACCCTCTTCTCTCTCTCATTCCCGTTGCAGAGTATGAATGAATCTTAAAGCATGCACATGACACATCAATTTTACTTGGTTCACCTTCACTGGGCTACGTCCAAGGAGCATACACCGACGATGTGCTGATGTACCAAATCCACTATAAGCGCACTGTTATTTACAAGTTCGGAGCGGAATCACTGTCCCTTCTGATTTACAACCACTCACAATATGAAAGCTCACTGCTCTCTCAACTAAAGTGTGCTCACTGTTTCTTCAGAAGATCCACTCACAGTTTATAGACCTGTAGGTCTCTTCATTATCTCTAATGAAATCTGCATCCTTAACTGTTAATAGATGCTCTGTTGACGTCCAACTTTCACCCGCAGATGAATCTCACTTTACACCGGGTGTACCGAACATCTCCAATTTTTGCGCGCAACCTTCTCTGGGCCCTACGCATAATTCCCTTCTTTTGCGCGGAATCCACTTTTCGCGCAATACCTCTTTTACGCGCAACCACTTCTTTTACGCGTAGCCTCTACACTGCCTTGCACGTCATTTTCTGCTTTTGCGCGGAATCCACTTTTCATGCAACAGTCTTCTTTTCCGCGCAACCTCTGATTTGCGCGCAAACAGTTCTTTTACGCGCAAACTTGTTGTTTCTGCGCAACTCTCTTTTGCACTCCAATTCTGCGCGCCAGAGCTCAGATACTCTCTAAGTCTTGAGCTTCTTCAATTGAGGGAGGTCACTTCATATTTATAGGTAAAATCGACCCCTGCGCAAAAAACACTCCTTCCGCGCGAAACACACATCTTCCGTGCGACACCATATTTCGCGCCATGCTTCAATTTTTCGCGCACCTCATGCCTTTGCCAATTTTTGAGCTTCTGATCTCGAAACACATCTTGCGCGAAAAACTTCATTCCTCTATTTCACGCATCACGCCAATATTTCGCGCACCTCTCCAATATTTCGCGCACCACGCCAATTTTTTTGCGCACCACTCTAATTTTGTGCGCACCTCCCTTTGCCAAAAGCGCATCTCTCCATTTTCAGATTTTCAGGCCCAACAATTTGGCAAACACTGGAAAACGACACCACCTTAGATCTATTCTTTTTTGTACCGCCTCCATATTGTCCATTCCATTCTCATAGTTCTTTGTCAACATAGGTTGTCATCAATATCTATGGAACTCGAAAAATCACCATGTAAACCCCCTTTGTCAACAAAATTAGTGTCGTGGTTTGCTTTATCAAAAAACACAACATGGAGGCCTGCTTTGTTAACAAACACAATCACCTCAAAAACTGCTTCAATGATACCTTGAGGGATTTTTGCCCAATAGAGATCAAATTACAATAACCCTCAAGATTATAAACATAATACCAAACATGTCATGACATTATATTCTGTTTAGGGCACTCTAGAGGCAAGTCATCTATGACTTAGATGTAATGAAAATAATAACTTGAGGTTTATTTAAAACCTAGACACACGATGTTCTGATTATCAAATGGGTGACATCTAGTGTGCACATTGTAGATTCTGGATGCAACAAAAGCATGCGATGGTGAAAAATATAGTAAAATTTATTTTAATATTTGGTTTTGCAAAACCACAAGTGGGAATGTTTAACATTAAATTTATAATTAATTTATTTAGATCTAAAGAAAATAAATACATCATCTTAAGATTCTTTTCTTCAATGACGTTGTTTGTAACATCCCGTTACCGTTTTATCAGGTACACCCTTAACCTTATTTTAGTTTTCCCCTCCTTTGAGATTGGGAGGATACCTATAATGGTGAACTCGTAGATTTGTTGGACTTTCACTGATAACTATTCATTTCTGCAGGCTGCAGAGCAGTCAACGCCGTGTAACTATGTTACACGCCGTGTGATGGTTGTTGTATGTAAGTTGTGAAAGACAACTTCACACTGTGAAAGGTTACACATCGTGACCGTGACGTACACGACACAAGTTGTTAAAAGGTTAGTTATTTATCCGAGGTGACGGGTCTTTCAGCATATCTGGATCGTGGGGGTTACACGTTGTGTAACTGGGCTACACGCAGTGTAACGGCCGGCGTACAGTTTTTAAAAACAGCATGCGGCTGTTTTGTTTTAGTTCCTTCACTGGTTCTTCGTAGCTCTCGACCTAAGACAGTTCCAGGGTGTTTTTGAGAGACTCAACCCCTTCTAGATTGATCTGTTTGACACTAGATTTCCCTTGCAGTTGCGGTGCGTCTCTCCAAGTGAGTAACCTTTCCGTTCCTTCATTGCCTTTGATCACAGTATCACCGCTGGGTGGCCTCTTTGGATCTATTGGTCTAAGGTTGGTGATTCTTCTTGGTTTCTTCCAAGATCCGTTGTGCGATCTCGTTCCGAAGGCCTTTTCTTATGTTGGTTGTAGTGTGGCGAGCGTTCATCTTTGAGGTATGTAGGTTTCCTCTCTTCCGCTGACCCCTTATCTTTTAAATTGAATCAATATTGATTTGTATTTGATTCTAAGGCCTTCGTTGACATTGTTGGGTTTCTTTAATTTTGGATTCCATTGTGGGCGTGTGCGACCCGAGTTTTGTGGTAGGTGGTTCCTTCTCTAGCCTATGATAATGGATCTCGTTGTTTTTTCTTTACAAACTGATTCATATTGAAATTGGCATGATTGTTTTGTGTGTGTTGAAAATGGGTTTTAATGAAATTTTTTTCTCTAGTTATTGATAAATGGAGAGAAAATGAGTATTCTCAAAGAATTGGAATAGAATTTGTGAAATGGTTTTGAAATGGTTTTCAAAGCATTGAAATGAATTGTGAAAAAGAGCGCATGAGTTACCTTGGGTACTTAGGTGGAAGGTTTAGATTGGGGCCATTGTCCACTATTTTGCGATTATTAAGGAGGTTTTCCTTGGAAATTTCCTCTGTTTCATAGGCCCGTTGTTCTAGGGTACCGTTATTGACATTATTGGGGGGGGGGGGTTACTCATGGGGTATTCCTCTACTTCCTAATCCCATTGTTCTAGGAATTGGTTTGTACACTTGATTATTATGATACGAGTAGTCTGCATCCTGAACCTATTGTATTCCTTGGTGTTGTGATCCCTGTTCTTCTATTTTTTATTGCTTGGATTTCTGAGTTAGCCTTGATATGCATGTTTATTCTTGTGAAAATTGATATGGAAAATGTGCTCTGAAATTGATATACCATCTTTTGTTTAGACTTGTGTAAAAACAAAAATGTTTACCATGTTTTTTATAAAACTGCTTTACTACTTATCATGCCATGTTTTTACTTAAAACGAGCATACAAGAATGGTTATACAGAGACTTGATATGGAACACCTGGGTGGGATCCTACTGAGCCTGTCAGCTCACACCTTGTGCACCTCTTCGGTGGTGTGTAGACCTTTGTTTGTCTTCTAGTGCATGGAAAGGCAAGGTGACGTATTGAGGTGGTGAGGTTCGTGTTAGCTGGTAGGGTAGATGGTGGTGACATAGTGGGAGTTCGTCCATGCCATCGTTTGAAGTAGCTGTTTGGCTTGGTTCCTTTGTAGTTGGATTTGTCCTTTGGAGTTTTTAGTTACTTTTGTTGTTGTCTATTTCCACTGTTTTCTTACAGTTATGGCATATATATCTTGTTTGTCTTCCACTGTTCCTTTTTGTTTAGTAAATATATTCCATGTGTTTGATCAAGTTGGATGAAATTGTTCCCTCAGTTGTGTTGTTCGATACCCGGGTGCTTGTCACCAACTCGTGGGGATCGGGAATGTCCTTTGGGTATGTAACGGAATGGGCTGGGTGCCGAGTTTGAGGGCAACTCGGGTCAGTTCGTTACATTTTTAAACTTCCGAATGACCCTTTTTAGTTTTCCTTCATTGTGATATGATGATCCAAGGGTAGAATCCCTATAGTGGTGATACACACGTGCTCCTTTGATCTCCAAGCAACCTCAATTGATTTCTGAGTGAAAGCACGACGAATTAATTGTCTTGTGTCATTTGTGTTGATCGTTCGTCCTTCGATCTTGAAAGAATCTCTCTTATGTTTTTCGTTCTTAAGAGGGAGAGAGAAAAAATAATTTGAGAGAGAATTTGTTCTGCTCAACAATTCTCTAAATCTTTATTAACCTTACACAATAGACATAACCATCTATTTATAAATTTAGGGTTTAGGTTAAAATATTATTTAATTGTGTACCAGTCTTTAAATAATATAATAACCATTATAAAACCTCATGTCATAAAATAATAATAATAATAATAATAATATTATTATTATTATTTTACGGCATGTGTTAACTTGTGCAGTGATAAATATTATTTATTGGATTGTAAATAAATATTCATTGTTAGATGTGGTCTTGATTCATTCGAACTCCTTGACATTTATTAAATACCCAAATAAAATATTTTATTCTCTTAAATAAATATCTTATTCACAAACCAGTAAATAAATATTTATTAAATATTCAATAAAATAAATAAATATATTTTATTCACAATCCACTAAATAAATATTTATTTAATTTATGAAATCAATAAAACTTTAATAAAATAATTCATTGGTCTCAATAATAATATGTATTCGACTAATTAAATTCAAATAGAAATTAATCAAGATCAATTGAAACACTTAGTGTACGATCCTTTAGGATTATTTCTCATTGACATTTAGCGGACTTCCCTAAAGTCTAATATTACTATCTAGCAATGGGTAAATACACCCAATAGAAAGAACTTAATGTCGTAATGATGATAAACATATAAAAACATTCATTGTGTAATATAATCCATTTGTCACTATATATCATCAAGAAGGTTGAACATCTGTGTCATCAACCTATGTGATCAATAAGTCTTTCTTTGACTATCTGAAATAAACTCATCGTTAAACCATGACCATGAAATTTAATGCGATAGTTCTATTCCAATCAAATGGACGAGATATCAACTTCCATAAAGATGGAAGGGGAAAACCTTCCTAGACTTATATATTAATAACATGTCATCCATGATGCACCCAACATACTATACCTTTCCGCGAACATATTTCATCACAATTTTCGTCAACAAATCTAAGTGCGTGAGTCATGAAATGCATTAATGATAATTTTAAAATCTAAGGACCATTACACACACTCACAGATAAGAATATCCGATAACACCAAAACATGTAGAATTCCTACTAGAGGGTCTGCTTTCATAATCTCCCATCTTGAAGATTACTAAGTGTCAACTTCATGGGAATAATCCTCATCCACTTATAAGTACTCACACCTGAATATCTATATACTATGTTCCCTATCTGGTATGTTATCCAACTGTATAACTATATTAAGAATATCATCATTAAATTTCAATGTTCTCATCACTACAGGGAAATACTATGACCTTATCAGTGTGACAAATACTCTAAGAAATTATCATATCAATGTTATGGAGAAGAATAATTAATATGTGATAAGATGTTTATATTAATATTAACTCATTTGAATATTCATGTAATCCAAAGTAAAATGTAGTTGGTTCTAGGGCACCAACTCCAACAAAATTCTACTAGTACTAGAGCCAACTCCTAATGACCAGTAAGTACTCACGTGAAAAAAAACTTATACTGAGTATTACTATATGTTCTAGGCCAACCACATTTTCGTAGATAGGGTTGGTAAAGCCATGAGTATGTGCATTGAATCTGTTTACTGCAACATTATTATATTGAGAAAATTCCTCAAGAAGCCATATAATTGAGTATCCACCTCTTGTTCAAATGTCAGAATCCTGAAATCTTGACTAAATATAGAATCAAATCATATCATAAAATTATAAATCTCTTTATTTTAGTATGAATCAAACTCGGAACAGAACGTTGCTAAAAATGCTTCCTAAGCTGCATTAGAAGCCACAACGTACTCGAATATTATAGATATGGTAAACACTGACTGTAATAAGTTTTTCTTTCATATTACGTTAGTCTTTCCAGTGATACTATATCAAATTTAACTATGCGAAGACAAGTGTTCAATTCCCTTGATTACTAGTATCCCCCCTTCTCAAAACACCATGAACTCATCCATTTTTACTTTCTAAAGTACTATCAGATAGTTCTAACTGCAAGTCTATGAAATTATGTTGGATCTATTTTATATTCACATATTATTCTTTATATATTAGTAATATAAAATTTTAATATATATCATGGCACATGAGATGAATTTCTAGCACTTAATCTTGTAAAATAATTTTAATCCCCATAATTTCTTATGCACATGCATGTTCTACTGGAAGGATTATACACCAAAAACAATTCAGTCTTGAATTGTTTCAACTTGTATTTATCAATACTATGTTAATATATGTATTATGAATAGTTTCAACAAACTCATAGATCTATTTTTTAGATCTTGTTCCCCAAAACACAGTTGCTACATTAAGTCATACTTAGAGAAATATCATTCCTTTGTCTTAACAAACTGGTAATACATAAAATTTGTTTTCCATATGTTATCAACATATTTAAATTTTGTATTGTGGTGTATTGAGTGTCTTATGTCATTGAAGTCCTGTTTGGTTTCTCACTTTTTCCTAAAAAGTGACTGATTAATAAAAAATTAATTCTCAGTCATATGTTATCAATATATTTATATTGAAAACTAGCAGCATTCACACTAACCAGTTAGAGACACATGTCACTCATTTGTTTCCAAATGAATATTCTATGATCACTATGAATTATTTATTCATAAATGAATATATGAAATTTTTATATCTTATTGGAATTTATTGATGTCACCTACCCTTTTAGTTATGCCTATTAGATATATACCATAGGGTCTCCTTTTTGGCAGTGTTATATAGGAATCTTCCAAAAGGAATCCTCTAAATGAGGTGGCCTTGACAATCAGTTGCCCAATATGATGATCATAGAAATTTTCTTTGACAAGTAGAATTCAAAGAGGATTTTAATCATTACGAGCGATGAATAAGTTTTTTCATAGACTAAACCTTTCAATAATCAATAATTATTTATTGGTACCATCTTGTAACATCCATGTCCAGTTTCTCTTGAATACTCACCAGAAGTATCAAGTATTAGAAACATTCAAAATATAGAGTCCCTAAATCTTGATACATGAATTCCATTACTTGAAATTATATACACTTTTCAACCTTATCATATTACCATTTACTTCTTATTTATAGCAATTATTATTCTAAAATAATAATACATGTATCACCAACCATGGTGAACATAAAACACCTCTTTGGTTATAAATTCCTATGTAGTATGTGTCTCTAGAACTACTCCTACCACTAAGCTCAGTGGAGTCCTATATTCCTATGCCAACTCATGTGAATCTAGAGACTTAATCCATAAAAGTTAAGACTTTTCCCACTATCTTTAAATTGATAGGATTTCCATATGGAAATATAGTCAATATTGACTAGTTGTTAATATCCTTAGTGGATTTAGGACCATTAACTCAAATGCACCTTAGTGTTTTGATGTTTGTTTATAGCTAAGGAAAACTTTTAACAAATAGTTTTCAACAAACACTTATGGTAGTGTTTTAATTTATCCTTTTCATATCACATTTTTATATGATATCCACTAGGAAATATAATTGGAATATGGTTAGTTATTGCACTTTTATTTAAAAAATATGTCTTGAAAGGGATGATGAAAAATTTCAAACATATATAAGACTCATCATTGATCCTCCTTTTACCACCATCATGAAATTTATGTATATAAGGAAATTTGAGTTAGGGATAATTTTTACTCCACATATATGATCAATGATTACTTGGATAAGATATAATTCGATAAGCCATATCAGAGATTCATTTTACCAAGTGGACTCATTTTCTTCACTGAGAATTTCTCAAATTTCTTATGAAGTATATGAAGTTATCGTTATATTTATAATAGTTCACATGGCTATGTTAAAATAACTCTAAAATTTTTATGATGTACCTTTTTTTAAAAAGGTTTATCTATCTAAAACATGATAAATAGTTTGTTTGTATATCTGGTATCTTAGATCAATTATGAAAAAAAATACTCTAATGGAAATAAAAAAGTCAACTAATTTCAGTTTTATTTGAAAAATAATTATCTTCCCATAATTTTGTAAGAGTCTTATATTTTATATTCATCATTAATTGCAATGGATATTTGTGATTCAAGAGTTACTGAACTATTAGTTTAGTATTAAAGTACCATAATAACATTTATTCCAAAAATAAATAATGTATTTTTGTGTCTAGATGGAAATAGATATTTTTTTTTTGTTAAAACTTATTACAAACTTGAATCAATCCAACTCGACAATGATAAACAATAATCTCCCCTTGGCTGACATATAAATCACCCTTTCTCATCTCTTTTTGAGTCCACTCTATAAACTTAATATTATTTATCATTTTCTATATTTAAATACATTTATATTGTAATAATATTTTATTTAATACACAAATAGTGAATATAAATTTTATGAATATACCTGAAGTGGGTGCAACTGATTTCTTATTTAATTCATTTCAATTTATTTTATAGTTTCCATTATTTCCACATAAGAAGAAAATAACCTCATATTTATTCATATTCCTTTGAATATTTTGTCTCTTTAAAGGATTTTATAAATGATATTTTGGATTTAGATTAGACATGGTATATTCATCTTTGTCTTTTAAATTTTTAACCAAAAGTGGTGAAGGAATAGGTTTCAACCAATCCTTATCTGCTTGGTGAAGTATGAACAAAAGTTTCCTGAGTGACTTCACCATTCCATTTATCGAGGCTTGAAAAAATAAGGATAATCTTGGTGTTAAGGATAATAAAATAATATTAATAGATAATTTATAATCCAATTGGAAGCTCTATTTTGATAACTGATCACTATACCCTAGAATTTTGAAAGCATGATGTGTATTGAATTTTGAAAATCCGACATACATGGTTGTCATTAAGAAGTAAAATGTGGTTCAATGAGATTAAAATAATTTTTTGGTGAATAGTAACTTATTAAGTTTTTAATCGCGATTAGTGGTAATTAGTGTAGTTTAAGGTATAAATAATGCTTTAATAATATGAAATGACCTAGACACATGTCCCAACCTTATTGGTTGTGTCATGGCCGACCAAGAAAAGCCATGGGTCAACTTGGGGACCCCATGGAGACATTTTGGTTGGGAAATGACATAAATAACTTTTTATTTAATGTAAAAGTAAAAATGACACAAACATAATATGTTTTACGAAAACAATTTTTTACATGGGGTTATAAAGATCAGATATTTGATTATAAATAGTCATTGGAAAGCTAAAAATATTTCCTACATCATAGTATTTTTTTTATGATTTTTAGACATTAAATAAATTAAATTATTTATGACATAATAATGATGCAGCGATGACATCATTATTTGACGATTAAAATAAAATGGAAAGACAATGTAAAATCTATGAACTACACATGGCCAAAACCAATTGGATGAGTTGATTTCGAACCCTTATCACCTTATCCACGAATTATATCAATGTGGGACCTTTTGAAACCGAAACACATTTTCAAATAAAGTAATATTTCTTTACTTTCCAAAAGTGCCCCTCCTCTCCTCTTATAAAAGGCCCCCACCTCTACCTCATTTCACAAACTCCTCAAGCCTTTGGCTCGGCCAAACCCTGACCATTTACTCTCTCCACATCCCTCTCCTCATCCTAGAGGATTCCCTTTGGACAGAATCCTTTCAAAGGAAGCCTTTAGGCTCAAATCAAAAGGAGTTACACTTTTAAAGGTAATTCATTCTATCATGTTCATTTGTTTTATTTTGCTTCTCCAACCCCCTAAAATATTTTTATTTACTTATTTTGTAACAACAACAGTATCTTCAATATACAAGGATGTTGTTATAATATTTATTTGAGCTACACTCTCACACAACTACATCAAATGGTTAAAGAACATACGGTTTCCGTGGATGGCGAAATTCTGCCTCCCGAAACGATGATTGTTCAATACTCATTTAACACCTTCAAAGGTGGCCATTATGATGTCACTATTTTTATATATGATATATAATATGTTTATGTTTTCCTTAAGCTTCTGTTTTTTTTTCATTTTGGGCATACCTTTATGGTTTCCATTATGGGTAAACACGATATCTTCATTTTAGGAAGTGCGGACTACCGCCCCCTGAAAGTGATTTGATTCGTTAATACCATATGTGGGATGTGTAAAGGATAAAGTTAATGATATTATATATGTTATTATACTGGAATTATAATATACTCTTATATCATTATGATTCCATTCCAGAAAATATGAAATAGAAATGGAAGTAGCGTTCATGCGTACGTACGGCTTACCGTCTCCATGAACGGTGCATTTCATTTCTTACCTCTAAATGTGATGTAATATTATAAATACATGTATATGATGAATATATATGATATATATGATATAAAAATCATTAATATCATTCTGGATATAACGAACCTATGACCAAATTAACAACATGTAAGTGTAAGAAGTCTATTTTTGACTTAAGAACCAAATACCGACAAAATGAACATTATTAACTTAACTGATTACATGATGTTCATAACATTGTATAAAAGGAATAATGAACTTGAAAAAGATTCATAAGCAAGTAGAGATTAACTCAAGTTTATTATTCAGGAGATTAAATAATGGTCGGGTCAAGTCGGATACGAGGTATGGGACTTCGTCTCAATCTCCTTTCTTTGAGGCATATTTTATTTTATACACAACTTTCTTTTATACGGTGTATAAACCCCTTTGACTTTTACATTTATTCAAAAGGAATCTTTTTTATACGAAGCGTTTACTAAACGAAAAAAGGGAATGTTTTTGTCGTACGTATGCGGCGACAATGACTTCTCCGCCGTCGTAATCGTTATTTGAGTTTCGGCTTCCTCTACAAGCCATACCTTTTTTTTAAAAGAAAAATAAATACCATGTTTTACTTTTCTTTTATTTTGGTATTGAAAATGGTTTTCATAATGTTTTTATTATATCAATGTGTTTTATTGATATCTTGTGACTCAAATGTGTAAATTTTATGTTTCCTTTATGTATGTTTTATGTGATACGATTATGTTATGGTTCTTGGGCATTATTATGAAGACGGGTGGTTCCGTGATAAACTAAGGGCGGGTGAGCCCGTTATAGCTCTCCAATGCATTGGGTAACGCGAAGGAGTGAAACGTTAAGGTTTCTCCGAAGAGATTTTAGGGAATATACTGTGATGGGTATTCCAAACGTAACCAAGAGGGTTACTCCCTACGTAAGAATGTTATGAATGCCTCAAGTTACCTTTAGGTCCTATGATTTCTATGATTTATTCATGATTTTATGAGGTATGTTAAAGTTCCTATGTTTTATGGGTAAAGTATGATTTCATTCTTATGTATATATGTACCCATGTTTCCTTTCCATGTTTTTTATAACCCATACTGAGCTTTTTATGCTCATCCCAAGTTTTTTTGAAATGTTTTTCACAGGTCAAGGGAAAGGTACATGATATGATGATAGTGTCAAGGAAGTGTCAAGAAATAATCCATGTTTTATTTTAAATGTGTTTCCATTGATGGGAATGAAGAATACTATCTTTATGTAACCACTTTGTTTATATGTGGAATGTAATGCAAGTTTTATGATCTAATTCTCTAAAACTCTAAACCCGAAAAGATCCTCAATGTGTAATCTTGTAATAAATCAAGATTAAGTAAGGTTTAAGGCTGGGGCCTTATAATATTTATCTCAATCCTTTAATTATATTTCTCAAGAGATTGTATATGAGATGTTATGGTGTAAAAATATATGTCCTTATGCTGTATCATCAACTATTTGGACATAGTTGATAGTATAATACAACAGACATAAGAAGCATCCAACACACATCTCTAGTAGGCATCCTTTTCACCTTCTCTCACATACTAAGGGCAGAAGAGGAGTAGGATATTATAACACATAATAGAAACTTTCTGATAATAATGCCTCATATAAATGATTCTATCATATCTAGTAATTTGTATTTGTAAGGACATACCCTGATTTAAGGAATTATTGCACTATTTTTGTGGGTTTCTTTTCGTTTTATACGATAATTAAAACAAATGAACAGTACTTAAATTGATTAAAAATTATGTGAAAAATAATAATAAATAATTTTATTAAATCTACCAATATTTTATCAAGTCCCAATAACCCTTACCATTGTACTTATAATGTTTGGTTTCTAGTAAATTCTAATGGTAAGGATCCATATTTCCCTTCACATAACCCTAACAAGGGTTAAATAAGCTACTTGAAGGTATTTAGGTAAGAAAGTATTTTCCAACTATAGGCTTGCAACTCCTTGATCCATTGAGTGGATTCCCCAATCCTAAAATCCTGACTTGGATTTACTCAATGCTTACCTCCAAGTTACATCAATTATAATGAGGGTTGCTTCTCTGGATGTAAAATAGTTAAGTTAACCCATAACCTTTATAAAAACTCCATGTTAAAAGTAAGTGTCCCAATGAGGGTAGGTCAAACACTTAGTTCCAAGGCTTTCATTCTTAATCAAGTAGTGGAAGGCCAAGTATGTATTTATATATTTTTAAGGTATTTTAATTTATTATGTATAAATTTTATCTTGTTTTATCCATTACATAAATTATTAATATTAAGTGAATTTTAATTAATTAATTAACCATGTTCGATATAAATTTTAAACAAAATCCATTTATTTAGATTCCATCTTTGGATATTAATTAATTTATTTATGTGATATAGGGATTGTATCCATAAAATAAATAATGCATAAAACATAAATAAAAAAATGATAAATGACCCGATTATGAGCTTTTCGGACAGTAGATTTATTGAGAAGATAATAAATCAACCTATGACCTAGGGGAATAACTCCTATTGTAAGTCTTGGAATGAGTTACATCATTCCACCTATATACACCCATGTATCACCTAGGTTGGAATCATTATGACTCCATCTTGAACCACCTTAACATTCCTTGAGATACACCATTAATAACATGTATTTGTAATTCACATGCAGGTGAGGGGAACCAAAGGACTGGTTAATGGGGATTAAACAACATGAAACCAAAATAAAACACAATTTACTCAATATTCATAAAGAGATCCTAACTTCCTTTGAGACCTTATATTTTTAAGGATAACCTGGGGAATACATGAATAAAGGGATGAGCTAAAAATCTTAGTAAGGTAGTAAACATATGAATAAAACATAGCATAAGGGTTAGAAAACATAACATGATGACATAAAAAGACATAGAAAATGAATAAACATAAGGATTCATAATATGTATAACATGGGATCATATAAACATGGAATCATATAAATGTAGGAACAATATACAACATGACATAAGCACGAGTCAAGGATCATTGCACATGGAGGAGCACAAGTCAAGGCTAACCACTAAGACCGTTGCATATGGAGCATGATTCAAGGATAACCACCAAAACCATTGCAAATGATGTATCATGAGACTAAAAAATACCCAATTCCTTAGATAACTATCTAGGTGCACTCATAATAAAATATTCATAAATATGTGCAACACATGAAAAATAAACATAAGAGCTACCCATGGAAGGAAATGGGTATCATAATCATGTCATAAATCATAATAAACAGGAGTATCATAAAAGTGTCTATTAAAGAATGTATTTAAATCATAAATGGGAATTCATAAGGGAAAATAGGAATAGATCATGATAAGTTATGTTAAAATTAAGTGAAAACATGTAAAAAGAGTGTTTAAGAAACTTTAGAAATAAAACATTTTAGTGCAGTTTAAAGAAAATATTAAAGAGAATTTAAATTGGAAAAGGCAAAATATTTTATATAAAAACAGTAATGAACCAAGATTTTTTTCATGATAAAATAAGCGATTTTAGAAAAAATAATGGTGGCTTAAAATATATTAAGGACGATACTTGAAATTGAGTAAGAATTTGAGAAATTCTCTTTAATCGGGATTGCTTATCGGGAAGAATTGAGAAGAGAACATTTTGAAAACATTTATTTCCTCATAAAAGAAGAATTTAATGATTTGGATACATGTATTTAATTTATTATAATTTTATTAAGTTTATTTATATCATTTTTGATGGGTTATGAGATTAAATTTCATTGTTCACGAGCATTGGTTTCCTTGGTTTTCATGATCGGTTTACTTGTATAAATGTACGAAAAATCATATAAAATGATAATGGTTTTCCAGAATTGAATTTAAATATTATTAATGAACATATATAATATTAAATGGTTATATAAGTCATTTGGTAATTTTTGGTGAGGATGAATCATTAGATAAGACGGTAGTGATAATCGTTTAGATTATTTTGGCAGTTTTTCAATCATCACAAACTAGGTTTGTTTTATTAATTAATATTATGTATATAAAATGGTTACATAAAATTAATGAGACTCTAATAAATATATTATAATTTTATTTAACCATTTTTTTATGATCAGTCTTGAAGGAGGTAATGGAAATTGAAAACTTTTTCATCCTTGAATGTGATAAATTAACACATAATAGACGATGTTTTCATTTTTAGTAAAAAAGGAGAGGGGAAGAGAAATTATGACGAATTATTCCATTAACATGATAAAATTCTAGTATATATAAGATAATATATATTTTCATGCCACTTTTATAAGGGTAGGTGAAGAGAGAATAATAAAAGAAAAGGAATTGAAAAGAAATTAAAAGAAAATGAAAGAGGATTTTACCTCTTTAATTTCTCCTCCTTGAGAACCTTTTTAGAGAAAGGGGTTTGGTATTTTGTTGTGACCAAGGGATAATTGTAACAACCCAAGAATTTACAAATAGATTTAATAAAGAATTTATGAAACACTAAGTCTTTAAAAAACACCACTTTTTATAACCTAGCCAAGTAAACATAATTTTCCACCTCTGTGATTTGAATTTCAAAAAACTGACATACATGGTTGCGTTCAGTAAGATATTTAGAGTCTGATAAGACAAACTTATTTTTATTGTGAATAGTAACATACCCTTATGAATAGTAACATACCCTTATGAATAATAATGAATAGTAAATAGGGAAAAAATATAAACTTCAACAATGAATGTATAAAAAAATTTTAGACATCTTAAAAGTGAAAAAATGATTATAGTATAAGTATTAGTATTTTTGTATGTCATAAATATTTTAATTAAAATTTTATGATTAATTTAATAATTAAAAATGGAAATTTATTTTCATAAAATTTAATCATAATTTGTTAATTTATTTTCTTATGGTTATAATACAATTTTATGGGACCTTGATTAATTTCTCAATGTGTTATAAAACGAGTTATAGTTTTAAAGTTGTTTTTTTGGAATAAATTATGATTTTATTTAAAAATTAAACTAAAAATATTTAGAAAATTAATTCCGAAAAATTTATTTCATTTTTTTAATTCTACACTTTGAAAAATGGTTAGGGTGATTTTTTGGAATTTTTCTAAAATACTTGGTTTTTTGATGAATAGTGAAATATAGTAAAATACCGTATATACAAATTATCAGTTAAATACACTATTTATGAAATAATTAGTGATTTAAGGACACTTGGTTTGAACTCACATGAAATTATCACTATTAGGAGTCACATGAAACAACACTATTAGTTTTATTGATGGAAATAATAAAATAATGAATAGAATATTCATAATTGACTCCTCTCCTCTACTATAAACCCCCCCTCACTCCCTCTTATCATCACTCCTCTAAGCCTTGAATCTCATCAAATTTATGACCAAATACCCCCCCTAGTCACTACCAACATCCAAGAAGCTCTTGGTCTTTCCAAAAGATTAAAACCCCTTCCCTTAAAGAGATTCTCAAGGAGGTGGATTCAAGAGGTAAATTCCTCTTTTCATTTATTTTATTTCAAGTTCTCTTTTATGTGGTATGTATTTCAAGTTTTAATACCATGTTATTATTTTTATTTTATTCTATTAAATTACTGTTTTATGAGTCTTCTATGAATGGGTGACCCCTTTCCCCTCTCTTTTTAACATTTTCTAAAACCATGTTGCATAGCTGTTATACTGCAAAATTTTCGTCTCAAAATCTTTCTCGTTTTCAAGCACTCTTATTATGTTATTATGTTTTAATTTCAAATGTATTATGTTGAGATATATAATTCTATATCCCCCTTAATCTCTATATTATATAATAATTATGATATAACCTTTTTCTCTCATCAATATATTTTATGAATTTTTATGTGACGCTGTTAGGCTGCCGGATTTTCATAAGGGATTTCTCAACTTTTCTTTTATTTTGAGTTTCTTTATTTTTATTTCCTCACCTACTTTATTAAAAATGATGTTATGAATACATTACTTTACATGTAATGGAATTGTTTCATTATAAATGAATAATTTTTCATCATCTCTCATTTCCCATTATTTTATACTAGAAATGAAAACACCACTCGAGATGTGATAATCTACCACATTCAAGGACGATGGGTTTTCAATTTCTATTAACATATTCAATTATGGTCATGAAACCATTATTATGGTTGAACCAGACTATAATATATGTATTATGTCGCATCTATGGTTTTTTAATCTTTTTGTACACATGATTTTTATTTATAAAGCAAAATGAGTTTGTTGTGTTCAAAAACTGCAAATTAACCCAATTAGTTTTCATTAAATGATTTAAATAATGTTTCATCTTCAATCCAAGTAAAAAAATGAAATTTAAAAACATTTAACCTTATTTACGTTCACTAATAACATATAAATGAAATTCGGTACAATAATCCTCATTTTACATGATTCTCCATTCATGTATATAAGTATACCGATCATGAAACAAACAAACTCGAACAATGAACCTCTTAACCCATCAAAAAAGCCATGAATGAGGTTAAAAAGGTTATAATAAATTAATTAAATGTATAATATGTCCTGGAAATATTAATTAATGAATTTAATTTTGTTATCCAGGACATAAAGACCAAGTGAAGAACACCATCAAACTTAAGGTAAGGGTTTCTTCAGCTGACTTCCATTTTTGTGAAATATTACGTATTCACTAATATTACTTGTGTATAGTGTATGTATACTGCCCATTGATGTTTCATATCATGATAAAATTTATTTTAATTATATTCAATGTGTCATTTAATTATTATTAATTTTGGGGCATACAATCCATCCTTTTTTTTGACAAAGAGGATTGGTGATCCCCATGGAGAAGCACTCGGGTGTATAAAAACCTTTTTTAGATTCTCTCATAACTACTTCTTCAATTTTTCCAACTCAATGGTGGCCATTATATAAGGTGTATTTTATATAGGCAAAGATCTAAGAATAAGTTCAATTGAGCACTCAACCTCTCAATCAGAAGGAAGACTAGGTAATTCTATAAGGAATAAATCAGTTTAGTCCCTCACAATGGGCATGTCTTCGAGCATGATTCTTTCCTTTGTATCAATAATTTGAGATATATATGTTTTCTCATAAGGAAATAATATCCACAATTGAGATGATTATTATAAAGTAGATTCATCTTCTTCCTTACACTTTTATAGAATTGGAGGATGCTTTAGGATGTGAAGAGTGATCTCCCTTTCATGACAGTTGATGTTGGGTTTATATAAAGATAGCCAATCCATTCCAAAAATAGAAAAAAACTCTACCAAAGGAAGTAATATGAGATTTTCTGGGAGGTTCAGTCCACAAACATTAATCGAGGAGGAGTTATATACTTTGGATGCAATAATTTCCCCATTTTTTGTTCTCACAGATAACTAAACCTCCATATTTTTAGGTGGTGTTTGCATAGTTCTACTAAACATACAAGATATGAAAGAATGAGTAGAACCAGAATCAAATAGTACATTTTCTATTCTTGAATGAATAACTAGCGTACCTGTCACCACATCATTATTGGGATCCACCTCATCATTAGTGATAACATATTCCCTTACTTGATGCCTTGGAGGTTGTTTTTATAAGGCCCCGGCCTTAAACCTTACTTAATATTGAATTAAATGAATAATTCACGTTGAGGATATTTTCAGGTTTAGAGTTTTAGAGAATTAGAACATAACTATTACATCTCAAAAGATTACAAAGTAGACACTTTTACTAAGTTTCCATAATAAAAAAAAACTCTTAAAAAAAACATGTCTAGTTCCATGTTTTATATAGCATGACATTCCCTTGATCCAATCCTTGACCTTATTCCACATTAAGTCCTGTGAAAAACATTTCAAAAAAACTTGGGGTGAGCATAAAAAGCTCAGTAAGGGATACACAAAGAATGAAAACTATTAGTTTTTCAAAATCAAGTAAACCATGTATACTCTATCAAAGTAATACCTTCACCTTCATGAAGTAGTAAAAACTCTTCACTGAATAAAGTATTATTACTTACCTTTTTGTAACCAAAGTATTACCATAAAATCCATATAAAGAACACATAACATATATAAAGGTAACTTGGGACATAAACATACTTAAGTGGAATAACCATACGGTCGACTTCCACACATATCACTTAATGGAATAGCCATACGGCCAATTTCCATACATACTTAATGGAATAGCCATACGGACGACTTCCATACCCAATGCATTGGAGGTTATAACGTAACCACCCGTCCTGGTATTCACGGCACCACCCGTCATATGGTTTATAACGTAACCACCCGTTAAAATGTCCAAGTACCAGTATAAAATCATAAAACATAAAACCAATATAAAGGAATGATAACATTTCTACATTTCAATCACAATATATCATAAATATATTGACATAATAGAATCCTTTTTAAAAACCATTTTCAATACCAAAATACATAAAAGAGTATATGGTATTTATTTTATTCTAAAAACATTACGGCTTGTTGAGAAAGCCAAAGACCAAATAATACTCGCGGCGGCGAAAAAGGTCATTGTCACCGCGTACGTTAAAAGAAACATTCTTTTTTGTCGTTTTGTAAAACGCTTCGTAGAAAAAGATTCCTTTTGTATAAAAGTAAAAGTCAAAGGGGTTTATACACCGTATAAAAGAAAGTTGTGTATAAAATGAAATATGCCTCAATGAAAGGAGATTGAGACGAAGTCCTTAAAAAGATCATTTTTAAAATAAAAGAGATCTATTATGTGTATTCACTATAGATACACATAAAGAAAGTAAAAATACAAAATAGGACATAATAATATCATGACATAATTTGAAAGTAGGAGATTAACCCAAAGAATGGAAGTTGGGTTAAGAAATTCCCTTACCTCGGGTCCGACTTGACTCGATCGTTCTTTAACGTCCTGAATAATAAACTTGAGTTAATTTATACTTGGTTAAGAACCTTTTTAAAGTTCATTATTCCTTTTATATCACTTATTGCCATGTTATAAACATTATGTAACCATTTAAGTTAATAATGTTTGTTTTGTCAATATTTGGTTCTTAAGTCGAAAGTGGACTTCTTACAATTACATGTTGTTCGTGTGGTCAAAGGTTCTTTATATCCAGAATGACATTCCCGATTTGGATATAATATGTATCATATATATCCAGCATATACATGTATTTATAATATTACATAATCATTTAGAGGTAAGAAATGAAATGCACCGTTCATGGAGACGGTAAGCCGTACGTACGCATGAATGCTACTTTCATTTCTTTGTCATATTAATGGAATCAAAACTAAATGAAAGGTATGTATATTTTAATTCCAAAATTATATTAATCATTTAGATATATCATTAATTATATATATCCATTATATACATGTACTTTTAATAGTACATTACATTTGGGGATAAGAAATGAAATGCACCGTTCATGGAGACGGTAAGCCGTACATACGCATGAACGCTACTTTCATTTCTATCTCATACTTTAATGGAAAGAAATAATAATGATATAGAGGTATATTATAATTCCAGTATAACATCATATATAATAAATTTAAATCCATCCTTTACACGTCCCACATACGGCATTAACGAATCACATCACTTTGAGGGGGCGGTAGTCCGCACTTCCTTAAATGAAGATATCGTGTTTACCCATAATGGAAACCATAAAGGTATGCCCAAAATGAAAAATACAGAAGCTTAAAGAAAAAAATAAACATATTATATATCATATATAAAAATAGTGACATCATAATGGCCACCCTTGAAGGTGTTAAATGAGTATTGAACAATCATCGTTTTGGGAGGCAGAATTTCGCCATCCACGGAAACCGTATGTTCTTTAACCATTTGATGTAGTTGTGTGAGAGTGTAGCTCGAATAAATCTTATAAAAACATCCTAGTATATTGAAGATACTGGTGTTGTTACAAAATAAGTAAATAAAAAGAGTTTAGAGGATTGGAGAAGCAAAATAAAACAAATGAACAAGAGAGAATGAATTACCTTTAAAAGTGTAACTCCTTTTGATTTGAGCCTAAAGGCTTCCTTTGAAAGGATTCTGCCCAAATGGAATCCTCTAGGATGAGGAGAGGGATGTGGAGAGAGTAAATGGGCAGGGGTTGGCCGAGCCAAAGGCTTGAGGAGTGTGTGAAATGAGGTAGAGGTGGGGGCCTTTTATAAGAGGAGAGGAGGGGCACTTTTGGAAAGTAAAGAAATATTACTTTATTTGAAAATGTGTTTCGGTTTTAAAAGGTCCCACATTGATATAATTCATGGATAAGGTGATAAGGGTTCGAAATACACCCATCCAATAAGTTTTGTACATGTGTAGTTCATAGATTTTACATTATCTTTCCATTTTATTTAAATTGTCAAATAATGATGTCATCGCTGCATCATTATTATGTCATAAATAATTTAATTTATTTAATGTCTAAAAATTATAAAAAAAATATTATGATGTAGGAAATCTTTTTAGATTTCCAATTACTATTTATAATCAAAAATCTGATCTTTATAACCCCATGTAAAAATTGTTTTTGTAAAACATATTATGTTTGTGTCATTTTTACTTTTACATTAAATAAAAAGTTATTTATGTCATTTCCCAACCAAAGTGTCTCCATGGGGTCCCCAAGTTGACCCATGGCTTGTCTTGGTCGGCCATGACACAACCAATGAGGGTAGGACATGTGTCAAGCTCATATTATTTTATTAAAGCATTATTTTTACCTTAAACTACACTAATTACCACTAATCGCGATTAAGAACTTAATAAGTTACTATTCACCAAAAAATTATTATAATCTCATTGAACCACATTTTACTTATTAATGACAACCATGTATGTCGGATTTTTGAAATTCAAAACACAATGATGACAAAATTTCATTTAAACGGAAAATCAGTCTTTATAAGTACCACTTAGTGGTTTCACTATTCATCAAAAATTGAAGTTTTTCAGAAAATTACCAAAAATTCACCCTAAGCTATATTTGATATTACGAATTCAAAAACGAAGTCTATTTTTCAAAATTCAAAACATATAAGTCACATTAATTAATTTAATAATTAATTCCCGCTGTCAGAGCAAATAGCGTGTTTTTATGAAACAATAAGTATCAAAAGATTGACACTAGTTTAAGTCTGATTTCAAAGTGAAATTAATTCCAACGACCACTATTGGATTTAATGGTAAAAATATTTTCTAATTTAACTTTAAAACCAATTAAAAATATAATCTAATCATATAAATAAATTAGATTAAAAAGAGGTTTTGAATTAAAATACAACATTTTACACTATTCATTAAAAAAAAGAACTTTATCAGAAAGGTACCAAAAATTTACACAAAGTAAATTTTGATGTCCCGATTCTAAAGAAGAGTTATATTTGGTCCAATAGAATTTATAAGATCGATCAAAACAATATTTAATGACGGTTCTCCGTCAAAAGGTGATAAGTGGACCTTTTGTGAAAATTAGGGTATAAATGCCTAAAATTGAACTCTTTCCATATTTTAAGCCTTTATCTTTTATTGGGTAAATGTAAAAACATTTAAAAACATATATAATCATATTTTAGTTATTTATATCCATTCCCGCCAGTACAACGACTACTCGTTAACTAACATTTAAAATAATATTATTTTATTACTTGTGTGCAACATAAGTTTTCAAAGAAACTCATCGTTGCGTATCGAGTACGCTATCGAACGTAGAAAACCCTTTTAATTAAAATTAATATTTAATTCGTAAATATTAATAAATATGAAAATTATTTATTCTTTATTTACCTGGGATGTTACATCCTTCCCCCCTTTTGGGAATTGCGTCCTCGCAATTTTATTCACTTATCAAAATAAGTGGGGGTATTTATCCCTCATAGCATTTTCAGATTCCCATGTTGCCTCTTCAATCACATGGTTTTTACACGAAACCTTTACCTGATGAATCACCTTATTCCGTAACACCTGCTCCCTGTGGTCAAGAATCTGGACCGGTTGTTCCTCATAAGATAGGTTCTCTTCCAGCTGAACTACCTCTGGACTCAAAACATGAGATGGATCTGGAATATACTTTCTAAACATTGAAACATGAAAAACATTGTGTACCTGAGATAAATTCGGAGGTAAATCCACCCGGTATGCAACTGATCCAACTCTCTCCAGAATTTCATATGGTCCAATAAACCTTGGACTCAGCTTTCCTTTCTTACCAAATCTCATCACACTTTTCCAAGGAGAAACCTTGAGAAAAACATGATCACCTACCTCGAAAGATAGATCCTTCCTCCGGTTATCCGCATAACTCTTCTGCCTGCTCTGAGCTGTTCTCATGTGCTTCTGAATCAACTGAACTTTTTCTACCATCTCTTCTACCAATTCTGGTCCCATCATCTTCCTTTCACCCACTTCATCCCAAAATGCTGGAGTTCGACACCGCTTCCCATATAATGCCTCAAATGGTGCCATCTGTATACTGGAATGAAAACCGTTATTATAAGAAAACTCAACCAAAGAAAGATGTTGGTCCCAACTTCCCTGATAATCCATCGAACAAGCTCGTAGCATATCCTCCAAGGTCTGAATTGTTCGTTCTGACTGCCCATCTGATTGAGGATGAAAAGCTGTACTAAAATTTAATTCAGTACCCAACGACTTCTGAAGGCCTTTCCAAAATTTAGATGTGAACCTGGGATCACGATCAGATACAATGGAGAGAGGAACTCCATGTAACCTGACTATCTCTTTAAGATACAAACGAGAAAGTTGATCTAGAGAGAAAGTATCTCATATAGAAAGGAAATGAGAAGATTTGGTCAAGCGATCAACAATAACCCAGATTGCATTATTACCTCGAGATGTCCTCGGTAATCCCACAACAAAGTCCATGGATATGTTTTCCCATTTCCACTCTGGCACTGGTAAAGGCTGAAGCATCCCTTTCAGTAACTGCCGCTCTGCTTTAACCTGTTGACATGTCAAACACTTCACAGTAAAATCAGCAATGTCTCTTTTCATTCCATCCCACCAGTAATACTCCCGCAGATCTCTGTACATCTTAGTACTTCCAGGATGAACTGAAAACGGGGAACTATGAGCCTCACATAATAACTCATTCTTCAACTGTGAATCACAAGGCACACATAACCTCTTCCCAAACCTCAAAACACAAACACAAACTTAACCAAGAACTCATGGAAAATTTTATTCATAAGGTCCGTGAATACAGCAGGTGCATTGGTTAACCCAAAAGGCATAACTAAAAATTCATAATGTCCATATCTAGTACGGAACACAGTCTTCAGAACGTCTGCTTCTTTTACTTTCAACTGATGGTACCCCGACCTCAAGTCAATCTTCAAAAAATACTGAGCTCCCTGGAGCTGATACCACTTCATTCGATGGCCCAACATCTGCTGAAGTTGTTGCAAAGGATTTCACCACCCCTTTCTACTTGTAGTCTGGCTGCATTCCCCCAGTTGAGTTCTTCGTTGGACACTCGTTTGCATAATGACCCATTTCATTACACTTAAAACCTCTTACCGTTGGCTTTTCATTTCCTGCTTGATCATCTTCCTTACAGTTACGAGCAATATGACCAGACTTACCACACCGAAAGAACTTACCAGACTTGGATAAACATTATCCAGGATGCATTTTACCACACTTCTCACAGGATGGATATTTGGTTTTCTTACCTCCTTGCTTCTTTGATGAATTATTCCCCTTTTCCTTCCAACTAGACCTCTTATTCTGTTGTTTGTCATAGAACACCTGATCATCAGCAAACTCCATTTCCACCTTATCCGCACATCGAACAAGTTTTTCATAACTTTTGAACTCACGAGAAGCTAAATCCCTTCGATACTTTGGCTTTAACCCTGAGTAAAAACGGTTTATTTTACTATCAAGTTCTCGTATGAAGTTTGGAGCATACCTTGCCAATCGAGTGAACTTTTCTTCATAAGCAGCCACTGAATCATCCTCCTGCCTCAATTCTAGGAACTGTTTTTCCATCCTAAGACGAACCACCTTAGGAAAATATTTATCAAGAAACATACCTTTGAATTCGTCCCAGTGAAGATCCTCAATCTCATCACTATCCCTTATATTTTTCACCATCGACCACCACTGATCAGCTTCACCTTCAAAACGGTAAACAGCAAGACTAACCTTTTGATGTTCTGAACACCCCATGACATCAAAAATCTTCTCCAGTGCTTTAATCCACCCTTCAGCTTGCACAAGGTCAGATGATCCTCTGAATTATGGGGAATGTTGCCTCATGAAATGTTCCACCACTGACATGTTCCTCCGCGGTTGATCTGGCTGATCTCGTGCATGGATACCACCACCATTTATAACCTGAGTCAACTGTGCCATCACTGCAACAAACTGTTCAGTTCCGATTCTGACCATCTCAGGTTACTGATTTGGAAGGTTATCTTCCTCCTGATGTCATCCCAACATAGCTGCTTTGTTTCCTCTACGGAAAACTATTCTGAACATAGAAATGTCTTAGGCGAAGCAACATGGTAATCCGTAAATGCTATATCATTTAAATCATATTATAATTTAACACTTTTCTAACTCCTAAAGTTGTCTAAACCAACCTCTGATACCAACTATAAGGCCCCGACCTTAAACCTTACTTAATATTGAATTAAATGAATAATTCACATTGAGGATCTTTTCAGGTTTAGAGTTTTAGAGAATTAGAACATAACTATTACATCTCAAAAGATTACAAAGTAGACACTTTTACTAAGTTTCCATAATAAAAAAAAACTCTTAAAAAAACATGTCTAGTTCCATGTTTTATATAGCATGACATTCCCTTGATCCCATCATTGACCTTATTCCACATTAAGTCCTGTGAAAAACATTTCAAAAAAACTTGGGGTGAGCATAAAAAGCTCAGTAAGGGATACACAAAGAATGAAAACTGTTAGTTTTTCAAAATCAAGTAAACCATGTATACTCTATCAAAGTAATACCTTCACCTTCATGAAGTAGTAAAAACTCTTCACTGAATAAAGTATCATTACTTACCTTTTTGTAACCAAAGTATTACCATAAAACCCATATAAAGAACACATAACATATATAAAGGTAACTTGGGACATAAACATACTTAAGAGGAATAACCATACGGTCGACTTTCACACATATCACTTAATGGAATAGCCATACGGCCAATTTCCATACATACTTAATGGAATAGCCATACGGCCGACTTCCATACCCAATGCATTGAAGGTTATAACGTAACCACCCGTCCTAGTATTCACGGCACCACCCGTCATATGGTTTATAACGTAACCACCCGTTAAAATGTCCAAGTACCAGTATAAAATCATAAAACATAAAACCAATATAAAGGAATGATAACATTTCCACATTTCAATCACAATATATCATAAATATATTGACATAATAGAATCCTTTTTCAAAACCATTTTCAATACCAAAATACATAAAAGAGTATATGGTATTTATTTTATTCTAAAAACATTACGGCTTGTTGAGAAAGCCAAAGACCAAATAATACTCGCGGCGGTGGAAAAGGTCGTTGTCGCCGCGTACGTTAAAAGAAACATTCTTTTTTGTCGTTTTGTAAAACGGTTCGTAGAAAAATATTCCTTTTGTATAAAAGTAAAAGTCAAAGGGGTTTATACACCGTATAAAAGAAAGTTGTGTATAAAACGAAATATGTCTCAATGAAAGGAGATTGAGACGGAGTCCTTAAAAAGATCATTTTTAAAATAAAATAGATCTATTATGTGTATTCACTATAGGTACACATAAATAAAGTAAAAATACAAAATAGGACATAATAATATCATGACATAATTTGAAAGTAGGAGATTAACCCAAAGAATGGAAGTTGGGTTAAGAAATTCCCTTACCTCGGGTCCGACTTGACTCGATCGTTCTTTAACGTCCTGAATAATAAACTTGAGTTAATTTATACTTGATTAAGAACCTTTTTAAAGTTCATTATTCCTTTTATATCACTTATTTCCATGTTATAAACATTATGTAACCATTTAAGTTAATAATGTTTGTTTTGTCAATATTTGGTTCTTAAGTCGAAAGTGGACTTCTTACAATTACATGTTGTTTGTGTGGTCAAAGGTTCTTTATATCCAGAATGACATTCCCGATTTGGATATAATATATATCATATATATCCAGCATATACATGTATTTATAATATTACATAATCATTTAGATGTAAGAAATGAAATGCACCATTCATGGAGACGGTAAGCCGTACGTACGCATGAACGCTACTTTCATTTCTTTGTCATATTAATGGAATTAAAACTAAATGAGAGGTATGTATATTTTAATTCCAAAATTATATTCATCATTTAGATATATCATTAATTATATATATCCATTATATACATGTACTTTTAATAGTACATTACATTTGGGGATAAGAAATGAAATGCACCGTTCATGGAGACGGTAAGCCGTACGTACGCATGAACGCTACTTTCATTTCTATCTCATACTTTAATGGAAAGAAATAATAATGATATAGAGGTATATTATAATTCTAGTATAACATCATATATAATAACTTTAAATCCATCCTTTACACGTCCCACATATGGCATTAACGAATCACATCACTTTGAGGGGGCGGTAGTCCGCACTTCCTTAAATGAAGATATCGTGTTTACCCATAATGAAAACCATAAAGGTATGCCCAAAATGAAAAATACAGAAGATTAAAGAAAAAAATAAACATATTATATATCATATATAAAAATAGTGACATCATAATGGCCACCCTTGAAGGTGTTAAATGAGTATTGAACAATCATCGTTTCGGGAGGCAGAATTTCGCCATCCACGGAAACCGTATGTTCTTTAACCATTTGATGTAGTTGTGTGAGAGTGTATCTAGAATAAATCTTATAAAAACATACTAGTATATTGAAGATACTGGTGTTGTTACAAAAGAAGTAAATAAAAAGAGTTTAGAGGGTTGGAGAAGCAAAATAAAACAAATGAACAAGAGAGAATGAATTACCTTTAAAAGTGTAACTCCTTTTGATTTGAGCCTAAAGGCTTCCTTTGAAAGGATTCTGACCAAAGGTAATCCTCTAGGATGAGGAGAGGGATGTGGAGAGAGTAAATGGGCAGGGGTTGTCTGATCCAAAGGCTTGAGGAGTGTGTGAAATGAGGTAGAGGTGGGGGCCTTTTATAAGAGGAGAGGAGGGGCACTTTTGGAAAGTAAAGAAATATTACTTTATTTGAAAATGTGTTTCGGTTTTAAAAGGTCCCACATTGATATAATTCATGGATAAGGTGATAAGGGTTCGAAATCCACCCATCCAATAAGTTTTGGACATGTGTAGTTCATAGATTTTACATTATCTTTCCATTTTATTTAAATTGTCAAATAATGATGTCATCGCTGCATCATTATTATGTCATAAGTAATTTAATTTATTTATTGTCTAAAAATTATAAAAAAATACTATGATTTAGGAAATATTTTTAGCTTTCCAATTACTATTTATAATCAAAAATCTGATCTTTATAACCCCATGTAAAAATTGTTTTTGTAAAATATATTATGTTTGTGTCATTTTTACTTTTACATTAAATAAAACGTTATTTATGTCATTTCCCAACCAAAGTGTCTCCATGGGGTCCCCAAGTTGACCCATGGCTTGTCTTGGTCGGCCATGACACAACCAATGAGGGTAGGACATGTGTCAAGCTCATATTATTTTATTAAAGCATTATTTTTACCTTAAACTACACTAATTACCACTAATCGCGATTAAGAACTTAATAAGTTACTATTCACCAAAAAATTATTATAATCTCATTGAACCACATTTTACTTCTTAATGACAACCATGTATGTCGGATTTTTGAAATTCAAAACACAATTATGGCAAAATTTCATTTAAACGGAAAATCAGTCTTTATAAGTACCACTTAGTGGTTTCACTATTCATCAAAAATTGAAATTTTTCAGAAAATTACCAAAAATTCACCCTAAGCTATATTTGATATTACGAATTCAAAAATGAAGTCTATTTTTAAAAATTCAAAACATATAAGTCACATTAATTAATTTAATAATTAATTCCCGCTGTCATAGCAAATAGCGTGTTTTTATGAAACAATAAGTATCAAAAGATTGACACTAGTTTAAGTCCGATTTCAAAGTGAAATTAATTCCAACGACCACTATTGGATTTAATGGTAAAAATATTTTCTAATTTCACTTTAAAACCAATTAAAAAGATAATCTAATCATATAAATAAATTAGATTAAAAAGAGGTTTTGAATTAAAATACAACATTTTACACTATTCATTAAAAAAAAGAACTTTATCAGAAAGGTACCAAAAATTTACACAAAGTAAATTTTGATGTCCCGATTCTAAAGAAGAGTTATATTTGGTCCAATATAATTTATAAGATCGATCAAAACAATATTTAATGACGGTTCTCCATCAAAAGGTGATAAGTGGACCTTTCGTGAAAATTAGGGTATAAATGCCTAAAATTGAACTCTTTCCATATTTTAAGCCTTTATCTTTTATTGGGTAAATGTAAAAACATTTAAAAACATATATAATCATATTTTAGTTATTTCTATCCATTCCCGCCAGTACAACAACTACTCGTTAACTAACATTTAAAATAATATTATTTTATTACTTGTGTGCAACGTAAGTTTTCAAAGAAACTCATCGTTGCGTATTGAGTACGCTATCGAACGTAGAAACCCCTTTTAATTAAAATTAATATTTAATTCATAAATATTAATAAATATGAAAATTCTTTATTCTTTATTTACCTGGGATGTTACAGTTTTTGTTGATTACCTCTAACAACCCTTGGCTTAGGGAAATGGTTCGCATAATGTCCATGTTCCTTGAAATTGAAACACTATACTACATGCTGTGTTTTGATTTGAACCTTCATTTCTTCTTCCACATTAGTGGGATTTTTCATATCCCTTAGGCAGTTAATATTCTAATGCCCATTCTTCTACATTTAAATCATTTCCTGGTTCCCTTTAGATAATTACCAGGATGCTTATTCCCACAATTTTGACACATGGTATGTTGGGTTTTCTTTTCATCATTGTATTTATATGTTGATCGTCCCTTATTAAACTACATTATCAACTTCTTATCTTCGAGCCCACGAGACCACTAAGAGTCTCCAATCTCAATTTCAATATTTAGGGAACAATGGACAATATCCTCATTGCTATCAAAGTCTAAAATCACCAAAAATTTTCATAGACTCAAATTTAGTCTACTAAATAAGCGATCCACCTTACTTTTAGTGTTAATGACAAAGGCAGAGGTGTATCTCACAAGCCTTGTAAAGTTTGCCTCATACTCCCTGATAAACGCATCTTCCTTCTACTTCAGTATAAGGAACTCCCTTTCCATATTAAGATAGAGGGTTTAGGGAAAATATTTATTGAAAAATATTTTCTTGAAATCTCCCCATTCCATGAAATCAATTTCCTATTTGGACTTCATGTTCTTTATTAGTGTCCACCACTGATCAGCTTCCCTATCAAAATGATAGATTGCAAGTACAACTTTCTCTTCTTACGAGCACTAGAGGACAGAGAATATCTTTTCAATGGAGTTAATCCATTTTTTGTGAGGAGGGGATCATAAGATCTACTAAACATGAGAGACATTTTTTTCATGAAGGATTCGAACTCAACTTTATTTTTATTAGGAGAAGAAGGGTGATCCACATGATTTAATTTATTATCCATAACTTGAGCTAGTTGAGAAGGAGGGTGTTCCCATTATAAACATTTTATCTCTTTATAGGAAATATTATATTAAATCTCATCAGTTTAAAAAGTTTTCTTACAAACAAATTTTAGCCACAAAAGAAAAATATCACAAAAACTTCTACTCCAAAAAAATCTATCTGAAGCCTCATTATGATGAAACTGAGTCTGATTGGCTCAATCTGATGAACTCAGTCTGATAGACTCTATATGATAAACCTATTCTCAATATTTACTTCTCAAAATCTACTCAATTTCTTAATTCGATATTCCTCAGTCCGATCTTCCTCAGTCCAGTAAACAAAACATTTAGATGTTCTACCTTCTAATGATATCTCAGTCTGGAAAGACAACTCTAACATAAATTATACAATGCTCCTCTTTTTATACACACATAAATGGTTGAAAAGTATGAATGTACTGTGAAACTATTTATTGGTTTCCTAGAATATAAAAGGTGGGAAACTAAAAAACTTTTCCACTCACTCCAATTAAAAAAACCCTAATTGATTACTTTTGAATTTCATCTTTGACCACTTCAACTCTTCTTAACTCTTCTGTAACCTTATTGAATCTTCTTGAGTCTTCTAAAAAATAAACCTTCTTGAACTTACTAACTTTTCTTAAATCAAATTAAGTGATTCTAATTATATTTCATTTTGTGACTCTGATTGTTCTTTCTTCCTAAAAAATTGTTTGATGGTCTTTATTAAGTAAACTACATCCGATGAACTTTATGTATCCAATGGAATATCAATATGTGGTTCTCATCCAATGAAATAAACAAATTAAGTGAATATTATATAAACACAGTTGAAAATTATAAAGACTTTATATTCATGTGTAAACTAAACACATCTTAAATTTTCAAATTATTTCACATTACGATAGTTATCTCATCCCAATGGAATTATTTATACAGTTTTCTCAGACTGATTATTTATCTATTTCGTTAGATATAGTCCATATTATGTTCTGTATCTGTTGTTTTTGTCACTGTGAAGTATCCTTCTGATGGACCAGTTCTTGTTCCTGATCTGATGGATCATTGTCTTCTCCTGGTCTGATTGATCTTCCTTATCTCAGTCTGACTGACTTTCTTCATCAGGGAAGTCTGATTGATTTTCCATTACAACATGTTTCTCATTATGGTGGAATAATCATCATGATGTTCTATATATAATGATGAACCTACCCAGTAACTTTAATATTCTTCAAACCTCATCAGCTATAACTCATTCAAACTTATAACAAATTCTATGTCCGGTACTTTTGGATTTGATGATTGGTGATAAGGTTTATGCGTTTAGAACTTTAGAACTGATATAGTCTTTAAAAATATATTCAACATCCTCTATTCATAAAAATATTTTATCATGAGAATTTATCATGATTTATGAGAACTCCAAGATTAGAAAATAATCGACTTACTTTAGGTTAGAAATTTTGAGAACTTTCTAACTCTTGACTTTACTGTTTTCTTCATTTTCTTTAGTATCATTCTAAATTCCTAACTCAATAACTTTTTACTTTATAACAAAAACTGAGTCCAATTAATCTTTAAATTCATTCCAATTGATTTGAAATCGATGATGTGTCTGATCAACACCTTCATCTTTATGAAAACTTCTTTGTTCGATGCTTCTCAATCCGATACTTTGTGTCGGTAAAAAAAATTTCTAAAAAAAACTTCCCCCCTTTATGTTTGGGTTCTAACATTCAACAATATTCACCTATTTTTCAAAAAAACTCATTTACAAAATATTAGTAGTCAACAAATAAAAAACTTTGTAAAATAACATCACAAAGGTTCTTCACTAACTATAACCTTCAAGCTCCCAAATCATATAGCTAAAGTCCTTCCCCAAGATTTGGATGTATTTATGTAAATTTATTGGGAACATAACTCCTTTTATAGATAAATATATATATTATATCTTATTATATATCTCTTACTTTTGTAAATTCCCCTTTGTCTCATATTCCTTTAATAGTGGCCCATTCCCACTGAAAACAATCTTTAAAAATCATAAAATTCCACCAAATTTCATCCAAAAAATATAGGTGAGTTACCATATCTATTTGGGATTTTAAATTTTTTAAAAAATTCATATTTTACAATTTTCATGGTGTAATAGTGATGGTTAGGATATGACAACAATTTTAGTGGCGAGACAAAAAATTATCCCATTTCATTATTCCCATAGTGAACTAAAATGAACTTCAATAATAAAACTCTAAATAAACCTAAAATTTGAAACATATCTTAATTTAGTCATAAATAATGTTTTTATTATTTTAAATCATTATTTTGAGCCAATTAAAAAATCACAATTTTCCACTCCTTTATCACCATCTTCTATGAAATCACAGTGCAATGAATTGTTTCCCATTATAATAGTTATATCTCAAGGAAATTATATATTCTCTATAAATCATGTACATTAACCCAACCCTTTGAAAATATATCTTAATTCATCACACTACAACACTAGCGGTTTCACCATGATTCAAAAATATTTTTAAATCATATGATAGCTCCTCAGAATATTTTTTCGTGATCTTGAATTTCATATCTATTTAAAAAATTTCCACACATAAAGGTTTCTTCATTATTTAATGGAAATATACTACAATTCCATCCTCCTCTGTTACTCTAAATTATGGTTCAAGTCATCTGATCACACTACAGCACTTAAGATCTGATCATAATATCCCAAAAAATGAAAAATTGTGTCTTTATTATCTTTATGATTACAATGAAAAACCATTTACCATGTCATAATACTTAAATAATTATCTATTTTTAATTATACATATCTTTCACTGTGAAATATTCAACTATCACACCACAATTTCTTCCAGCTCTCAATGGTCACAGTGCATTGAGATCATGTTGCACCATGATTTCTACTTATATCAATAAAAATATTCTAAAATCTTCTAAATTACTCTATAAGATACTTCCTACCACAAAACATTAAAAACATACAAAATCAAGTATTATTAACTCATTTTTCTATAAAATCATTAATAAAAAGTCTTTTACTATTTTTATCTATCAATTTCTCCCACACTTAAACCCTTACTCGTCCTTAAATATAAATTACAATATAATGATAAATAAAATACACCATATCAATGGTTTTCACATCATAGTTAAGAAAATCAAACCATTATCAAGGAGGAATGAAATTTTAATCATCACATAAAAAAATGTCTTTAACTCTTCACTTTTTAATAAAATCAATCAACCATGTATTTTATTTTTCCTCTTAAATTAATGATACTTATCTTCCATTAAATTTTAATCTTCCAACATATTATTAATATTAACTCACACTTATCATCTACATTTCTAGAAAATTCATTTCTCTTGTACCTAAAGACCATTTAATTGAAGTTATACTCAACATAAAGTATGTTAACTCTATCTATAAGCTCGTAAGATATATAAATTTTCAATTTTGACATCAAATCACAATAAATTTGAAGAAATTAAAAAGGTACTAATTTATTTGAGGGTAAAGGTTTATAAGTGTTGATATAAAAACCAAAATTGGGGATAAAATAGGAGGCTTAACACTTAAGTACAATTCATTCTATACATTTAAATATCAATAAAACTCATTCATCAAATGATAAAACAATTTAACTCTTTTCCCTTATCTTAATGGCTTTACAAATCATGATAATAATCATAGTTAAATATTTTCCCTCTTTTTAGCATATTATTATCATTTTTTCTAGAAGGTATAAATGAGAATATAATGAAATGTAATTTAATAATTTTACCTTAACAAATTATAATTCTCCACATTCTCACATTTTAAATATATTTAATCCCCATAAGTATCATAAAACAACTCTCAAACTCACTTATTTCATTATAAATCATGTAAAAAAACTAAGAGTGGGGTAGGAAGTAGAATTAATCTTTTAATATGGATTATTATAAGAAAATTAATGGTATTTACAAGCATAAAAAAATATGGAATATAAGGTATGAATCAAAGGTAAATGAATTAAAATAAAGAAATCAATGTCCCCAATAATTTTAATATGGTTAAAATTCTTTATTTAAAAAAAAGATAAAAAAGAAAAGTCTATAAGTGATTAATATCCCAATAATCTATCAATAAATAGGGCATGAAAAATAATATGACAAAATAATTTATAATTACTCTTAGGAATTGTAATTTACATTAGTCAATAAATTATTACATGAATAATGATAGTCCATAAATTGAATTATATTTCTGAAAATAATGGCATTAAAGTGTTTTAGAAATTTCATTTACATGAATAAACCAATCTTATAAAATCATGAATAAAGTCGATAGTACCATCCTTATATTTATTAATCCACCCATTATCTTACTCATTCATCTTCATAAAAAATGATTTTTAAAATAAGATAAGATGGTATTCATAAGAAAGTATTTGTATCATAAATAAAAAATATAGAAAATAATCTAGGTGTGACTTATAATTAATAACCCTAAAAATTATATGTTTATAAAATATTGGGAATAAAATCACATAATAAACTCAAATAAACAATAAATTATACATTAAATCTATTCTTTTTTTCCTTTATCCCATCTTATTCCTCTATCTATTATCACAGACCTATAAAAATAAAAATATATAAGTGAAAGTAAAAAAATCCATTATATTAAAGATCAAAACAATAAGGGTTATTGAATCTATACTAATAAAAAAATTATTGAAATTAATTCCTAAAAAATAAATTCCTTAAAAATTAATTCCTATGAAATAAATCAAAAATAAAAAACACATAGGTTGCCTCCCTCAAGTAATTTGTTTAAAGGATTTTAGCTTGACATGATCTCACTATGTCATGTAACAAAATAATGGAAAAAAGTTATCCAATTAATATCTATGATTGGTTTATATTGATATTTCTAAATATAAATGAGTATTATTCATTTATTTGAAATTATATTTACTCTTCCTTGAGGTATCATCTTCTATACTTCCATATGAACAACCCAATAATCTTTACTTAATTATAAAAATCAAACATTAATTCCTCAAAAAACCAAAATTAATTTCCATATTTTATCTTCTTTTTATCACTTTATTTTACAATATATTCTATCCTCTCAATTAAATCCATTTTCTCATTATTTGAATTAATTTATCCCTTCCCATTTATCCTCACAATAACTTTTTATTCTATATCATTAATGAAAGAAACATTCTCATTCAAATCCTCATATTATTATTTAAAATTTTCATCACCTGATAAATATTAAACTTACCAAAACTCAATGATAACTACCCACATTAAACATAAATCAAGTCCATTCCCATTGATAAAAACATCCTTCTAAGTATAAAGGGAGTTTTTCTCCACATCCATCTCAAGAAAAATGAAATCGATACAAAAGTGAAAATTTTCCACTTTAATCAAAATATCATTAATCAATACTCCTAGATATCTATCTATAATATTAAATAATTGGATAGAAACATTTTTTGATTCATATCCTCTAATCTAAATTTTTCAAATATTTTTTATGACATGATGTTCACATTCACACTGAAATCACATAAATCTCTCCCAAATTAAAATGATGCACTATTAATCAGAGTTAAATTACTACCCATATCTTTTTCTTCTTTTTTTAGAAAACTCAACTCCATAAATAAATATTCTATCATTAGTGGCATTGTTCACTTCTCATCAATATTCCTCTTATTTGAAACGAATTCCTTTATTGATTTTGAACACATGGAATTGTTTGATAAATAATTTGTAAAGGGAATGTTACTATGAAGTTTCTCAAATATTTATTTCAATTTACTACTTTTCCCATCATTTTTACTTTCTTTATCCTTTCTAGGAATGGTATAGGTGGTTTAGCTTCTTCTCTATTTTTCTTCACAATATCCGTTTCCTTATCCTTCATATATTGATCCAATTTTATTTCTTTTTCTACTTGATTCTTGTGTTGTATCCTCTTTATTTTAGCACTATCATACATGGATTTTACACTTATTATTATTATAACCTTCACTTATCTACATGGATCAATATCTATATCACCAAAAAATTCTCTTATTGGCCTCTCTATGAGTTTATTTCTAAATTACCCAACTTGATAATCAAGATTTATTATGGAAGCACTTAATCCTTATAATCCACTTTCAATAAATTGATAGTATCCTCAGTTCTTTACATGAATATCACTGAGTTCCCCTCCAATGGACATAATTGATTCATAAATGATGGTACTTTTTTTTGTCTTGAACCATATTTTTTTTTGAAATAATTACTTCCCTTATGGAATTTAACTCTAAAAATTGGTTTTATGATTAAAGTCATCAAAATTTGAAACTTCAATGCACATGCCATTTCTTTGTTATTTTATCAACATAACCATGGTAATGATTATTGAAATTTCATTTCCTAAACCATTATTTTTCACCATATAAGATCCTTTTGATTATTATGTTTCCTCATTTTCCATTGAAAACTATTTCTAGAAATGCTATCCAAAAAATCATAACTCTATCATAGTTTATTCTTCATCAATGATCCTTTAGAGGTGGAATCAATGTTTGAACTATCAATTTGATACAAACCAATATACATTTTATTTCATGATTAACCACATTTGTTTTCCATGATCAATACATTTTATTAAAAATTCCTTAAATCTATACCATGTATTATAATGTTACTCCAATTAAAATTGTCTAAAATTTATAATACTTGAATAAAGATTCATTGTTTTATATGAAAGGTAATAATATTAATAAGAATCTTTCCATATCATCACATGTTTTTATGGAATATAATTCCAAGATTCTAATCCATTATTTGGATTCATTTTTTAATGAAAATTTGAGATAATGTAGCCTTATTGAAATTTTGAAAGTACCATTGAATTAAAAAGTATAAAAAAGTTCATGAAAACTTCCCAATTATATGTTTAGATCTTGATGTGGTAGTTTAAATAATTAGAGTGAATTTTATATCATTGTAATGATCACTAGATTTATCATGAAGTGATTTTTAGTAACTAGAGGGACTATAATACTTGGTTGTACCACCACACTTGAAGGAAATACATACTCTATAAAATTTCTTTTCCTTGAGTGTCTTCCTTTCATAACATGATCTATCTATTATAATAAATCTACACCATCCATGTTCCCTTACTTTTTGGTCTTCATCAATCTATTTTATAACTCATGATTATAATAAAAAATATATTTTCCTTATTTTTGAGTTGAGTAATTTTTCATAAACAATGTTTATCATGAAAATCAAAACACAAGAAAACCAAGTGTAATAAAAATAATAAAATTAAAAATAAATTAGGTTATAAAAGACAGATCCTAATCTATCAAACCTAATATGATACTAAGTTTACTTATCCTTTAAAACAATGCCAAAAACTTGGACCATTTTCAATGCATTGTTAATTCGTTAAAGGATTCATGTTTATAATTTATTGTGTTTCACTCTCTAATAACTAACTACTAAGGAATATTAAATGGAAATTTCAGCTAAAAAACCATATATACTAGTGATAAATAATATTAAAATCTATTTTGAAAGTAAAAAATATTGGTTGATGAAATTAAAATAAATATAAAACTAAATAAAAGAACTGTGAATGATGAAAGTGCACCGAGAATTTGTAAATAAAAAATAATATAATAAAAGTGAATCTAAAATATTTAATGGATAGTAATTTTCTTGTTGGAATTATATATAAAAATCCATGGACTAGGTTTTTTATTTCTAATTACTAAACTACCATTTTATTTTGATCAAGTAATTTATTTCATTTGATAACTAGTTGATCTAGATCCACGTTTGAACATAACTATTCAAACTCAATTTACGATCAATAAAGAATATAAGAAAATTATGAAAATTATTAATGAATTTAAAGGAAATTACATAATCAATAAGTCAATGGGTATATATATCATAAGAATAAAATATTTTTAATAATTATTGAATGAAAAAAACCCAACCAAAAATAACATTAAACATAAAAGAAAATAAATATTCAATCACCCTTCATTAAAAGTCTCAGTACAAAGAGTTTAGACACTAATGGTTTCAAAAGAACTAAATATTTGATTCATTTTATACATGAGAGAGTAGAAAAATATTCCTAATCTAATTTTTAACCAAAAACTTTAATGTCTAAAATCCAATATCCAATGCTTTTCCTCTTAATGTGGATATGTTAATGTCAATCTAAAAATGAGGAAATTATTTTTATAGATATATAGAAATATAAATACACACACACACACATATATATCTAATATCTTATTATATCTCTCTTATCTTCCAATTTTTTTTCTATCACATCTTCCTTTAATGGTGACCCCTTTCCACTCAAAATAGTCTTTAAAAAACATCTAAGCTCAACCAAAAATCATACAAAAAATATAGGTGAGTTACTATATCAATTTTATTTTTAATATCTTAATATATATATATATATATATATTATAATTATTATTGTATAACAATTATATTCAAGCTATGAAAGTCTAGGAAAAGTTGATAGAGAACATGAACACATTTCACCATGTCTACGATGCACTAAAATCACCATAAATTCTTTAATCCAACTCTAAATAACTAGAATTTTAAAACACAACCAAATTTACTCACAAGTAATATTATAAATATTTTAAATCATCATTTTAAGATAAGTTAAATATCATCTTATTCTATCCCTTTATCACTTTATTCCATGAAGTCATGGAATGAAAGACTATTCCATGCCCTAAAGGGTGAATCTCAAGTCAATCAAATATTCTTGATGCTTAAAGAACCTTATCCTTAGACCTTTGAAAATATATCTCTTTATTCATACCACTATAACTCTCATGGTTACACTGTGATCCTAAAATATATATATATCTTTACAAAACATCCACAATTATTTAGTTATGAACTTTAATTTCAAATCTATTTCAAAAATGGTCACTCAACAATGGTTGTTTTTTTGCAGCATATAAATATAATGTAGCTATGTCCTCCTCTATTCCTCTTCATTACAATGAAAGTAATTTAATCACTTCAAAACACTTTTTTTCCCAAGTTGATTTGGTTACATTTATTTTCAATATTTTTATATGTGTTTGTAGGAGAAGTTCTTGAAGAAATTGCATAAAAGAGGGTTTTCTTAGTTTAGATCAATATTATTAAGCCAAACAATGATTTAATATCCCTTAAAGTTTTTAGTATCATGATTTCTAAAAAAATTTCATGATTCCAGTTGAGTTTGTTAAAAAGGAATAATATTTAGAATGATAGAGATTAATAAAATGATTCCACCTAATAGAGTTATCTATAATGAAGTTGTAGCTGTATAAATTTCAATTTATAAAGATTGTATATAGTTAGAGTTTCTATTGGAAAATATTCTTTATGAAGTCCTTATGAATTTACCTGACTATAGTTAATGGAAAAAGTACACTGTATAGACAAATAAAAAGTTTCTAAACAAATATAATTTGTACAAAGTTCAAGTTATAAAATAATCAAGTTATAGACTATACAAAGTTTGAGGTTATGTATACTCAATGTTACTGCTATAAAAAGTTTGATATTTGAATTTGTGATTGGAAAAATAATTATTAAATATAGAAAATGTAGCTCCAAAAAAAGATGAGTTCATCAATCTATTAAATAGTGATGTTTGAAGTCCACTAAATAGATGTGTATACATTTTACCATATAGACAGATCTGATGATCAAAAAGTTCTAACATAAAAAATCTTGAGACATCATCAAAATAGATGTGAACCAAAAAGAGAATATTATTTCTATTTGAAAACTTTTTGTGAAGTTCATCGAACTAGGATTAGTAGGCAGAGATGATCAGATAGAGGAAGGCTAATGATTACATCAAATAATTATTATGTCATCATATGAACTTCTATAAGTTTATTTTAAGAAGGAATAATGTTAATTGAATTTAATGGATAAAGATTTTTTTGTATCAGACTGATCCATCAGATATATTGGAATGAATAGAGAAATACTATATAAGTTTTAGATAGAAGAAATATTTTCAATATTATCAGACATAAGAGTTCTAATGAATACATATCATATAGATTTTCCTTCATTTTTGTACACTTGAAGGAGTTTTAGGGAACTTTACAAGAATTTATAAGGTTATTAATTATGATGATGTTGATCTATTCTTTAAAATTCCATAAATGTAACGACCCTAACTTTCATTAATGAAAATTCCTCTTGATCAAATTAAATGTATTATTATGTAACATGGTTATATAGAATATGATTTTCTTTGGTTTTATGATTTTGGATTTCAAAATACCATTAAGAATTGTTACCATTTCTAATATAGCCATTTAATAGTGATCACATGATTAGTATAAATATAGAGCTTTAACAAATCCAATTTACCCAGACAAAGGAAGCGATTAACTCATCTTGTAGAATTTCTCCATACAAATCCCATTTTTCGTAGCTCGAAAAGGAGGTGCTATCATTGGGATTTTCTCTTTACCAGGCCCAAGTCGAGCTTCAACACGTTAAGCTTGAGAGGGACCGCCTATGGGATAAGTGGAAGTTGATAGATATTACCACCCAAGTGATGTTATTTGAGACACCCCAAGAGTCTGTCACCATCGCACACCTTACCCTTTGGTCTTGTGCAGGTGTTATAAGGGGTTATGTAATGAGACCCTAGTACTATGATTATGTACATTATTTTTGTATAGAATAAATAGTATACATTCAGTTTATTATTGTTACTTTGTAAATAGTTTTTAAAGCACAAATAATATTTTTAGTTAACATTCAATTAAGAAATCCATTTTGATGAATTAATGTATTTTTTAATTAAATAATTTTTAATAAAATATTATTACTAAAATAATTTTTATTAAATATAAATGATCATATAATTTTTATGAATACAATTGTGATTTTTATTAAGGTTTGAAAGCTATTTTTGTCAAAACCCATGAATTTTCGATAAATATCAGTTTTTATTTTAAAAACAAAAATTTACATATTTATAAAATTATTTAGATAAAATGAATATTATTTTTGGAATCAGGATGTTGAAATTATCCAACAGTGAATTTTTCATAATTTTCTGAGACGATCAAATTTTTTGGTAAAAATTAAATACTGTTTAAATATATAATGTGTTTTATGACATCATAATGAACCAATTGTGATGTAATTAAATACTATAAACATTATTTTTGGCCAATATATGTTTTAAAATTAAAATAATGTGATTTTAGGTTTGTTTGATTTATTTTATAGAAGCTTTAGTGGACCCTACAAGATTTATAAAACATTTTAACTTTTAAAAAGGATTTCCTTGAGAGTGTGACTCACCTCTATATAAGCAGGAATAATATTTTAATAAGTTAGGAAATTGGAATTATAAAATAATGTTTTCCAATACCCTTTGTCAAAAACCATGGTATGGTTTTTGGTTTTTATTAGTTTAATGTGTGGTGTCCAAAACCTAAATAATAAAGAATCCCCTCTACTTTCCTATATAAACCCACCAAAGCTCCCACTTACTCTTCACTCAAAGCATTTGAAGCTCGACCATACCCTACCCTTATCTCTCTATAATCCTCCCAAGGAAGACCAATCTCCCAATAATCCTCTCTCAATTCCCTCCCAAGCCTTTGGGATCACACTTCCAAGTAAGGGATTCCTTCCTTTCTTATTTTTTTATCCAAGTTTATTTATGTTGTAATACCTATTTAATTTGAATTAAAAATGATGGGGTATGAATTTTCACCACACTTTTATTCCCCTACCTATGTTTGAAATTATGAGATACCTATTTCTCTCTCATTAATGCCTCATATGTACACTCGTTACCATGCTGAAATTCTATAAGGATTTATCTCTTCTCATTCACATTCAAGAAATTGTTTTGTATTATGAATCTAAATTCCATTAAATTTGTTGGGAAATGTATCTATATTACCCATTTAATATACATTTCATGTACATATTATGAGACAAACCTTTCTCTCTCATCAACCATTTTTATTAATTCTTATGTCACGCCGTTATGCTGCCGAAATTGCACCGTGATTTTTATCAAGCCAAAGTCATTGTGTAGTGAATAACATGCCCATTTATCTATCAAGGGTATTCACCTTTATGAAAATTTACTTGTTGATTATAGAGTTTCATGTATGAATTCAAAATTACTTTATCTTGGAATAAATTATGATGTTTAATTAATCCATGTTGTATGATCTATGTGGCAAACTTATGCATGAAATGAAATGTTTAAGAAGGGTGCGCCTGGATAGCGCTCCAATGCATTGGGTAAAGATTAGTATTATGATACATCAAGTGAAATGAGGGTTTACTCATTCTAATTCAAGTGCAATGAGGGTTTACTCATGCTCCATGTGCAATGAGCCTTGGATCATTATAATACTATGTTAATTGTTGTCTCCACATTTCCATGTTATGATAATCATGTTATATCTTGCCTTTATGTTCATGTTTCTTTTATGCTCTATTGATATGTCTATTTCCTAACATGTATTTTATTATTCATGTTATTACTTATTTACTCCCTTAATGTGATTTATAGCTCACCATTTTTTTTATACATGTCCTCAGGTTATCCCATGCAATGCTAAGTACGAGGAAATGTAGTGGTCATGTAAAAGAAGTTTTCAATAAAGATGTTGTGTTTTTATGTCCTAGGTTGTTATGTAATGTTCCTAATTTCCCAATACACTAGACCTATCTATCCTCAGAGTTGTCTTAAGTGAAAGTTTATGTAATAAATCATGTTTATGTGTGTAATAAAGAGTAAGGTTGTTATAATAAATATAGATGATATTTAATGAATTTTGAAGAGATAATTGATTCTGAGATTTTAGGAAACTATGATGTAGAAATTTGACTCTGATTATTAATGATGTTTTCAAGGAAATTAAATGAATTTTTAGTATAGAGGGGAATTCAAATAAAATCCCGCAATTTTTCCATAATTTATGGTAGAATTATTCCAATATAAAGGGTTGGAGGATCATTAGTAATGAAATATTTTCTAGTGCTAAAAAAGGAGCAGAAGTGCTAAATATTTTGAGAGAGAGCACAATATAAGTTTCCAACCAAGATTCTACTTGGTTTAAGAAAAGTATTATGATACTAAATAGTTCATGATATAAGTATTCTAGATAGAGAAGTACCAGAAATACATGGTATCATAAGAAAATCACATCAAACAAGGCACATGGGATGAAGTAATACTAGACATATGTGAATTTGACATAGGAGTACTTAACAGAGGTGAAACTGACAGAGTGTATCAGAAAAAGGAGTACCGAAATGAGGAGTAGTGGAAAAATTATACCATATAGAGTAATACCAAATAGAATCTTGATGAGTATTTTTTTTAAAAAATGTTCTAGAAAGTTGATATTTGAGAGGATCCATGTATTTATAAGATTTGAAATAATTTTTGAGACCAATAGACTTTTTATAGAGTTGTTAAAGATCTTGAAGAATAACTACATAGGAAAAGGTGATCCACCTTTCTTGTGGAGGAAAAAAATCTGAAGAAGAAAGTGATTAAATATTGGATCAATAAAGAATAAATAAGAGCTTATAGTTGGGGGGTATAACTAGTTATTGAAGAGGCTCATTACCAAGGGTATAACTAGTTGACAAGGAAGAGTATATGAGGAATAAAATTGGGGGGTATAACAAATTATGGAAGAATAGTTGATTACGTGGGGTAAAACCAGGGTTTACTAGAGAAATGATTACTGGGGTGTAGAACTAGTTGCTTCCTATGACTCTGTAATCTTGTTGAAGTTAGTGTAAAATCCATGTTGGGTGGTATAACCAATATGGAAAGGAGTAGGTCACATTAAACAAACCATGTAAATATTATGTGCTTATATCTCTTTACATTTATTGTATAGGAGGTGAGGTTTTTAGATATATTTGAGTGGATCAAAAACTTTATTAAATTAAAAAGGTTGAGTTTTGATAAAGGAATTTATAAAATAAATAGATCATTGATTCAACCTATCCTCTCAGTGATATTACAATTATCTAGGCACATCAAATATTAACCTAGGGACGTTTTCCTATGAAAGATCCAACTATCTACTAAGAACGAAGAATATAAATTCAGGGGAAAATATGGGTGTTTCTATATTTTATGGAAATAACAACCATATTTGTAAGAATATGATGTTATCCTATCTTATATATCATAGCTTAGAAGTTATAGATACTACAATAGTGATATTTCCTCCCATTAATGTGGTTTATATGACTGTAATTGTTAAGAGAAATTTAAAAGTTGATAGAAAATATCAAAAATGAAATTTTTATGGCTCTCTATCAAAAGGTTAATACAAAAATTGTGGAATTTATAACTACTAATGAAATTTGGGATATGTTTAGAATCATCTATGAAGGAAATGTGAAATTTAGGGAAGCTAAGTTACAAAATTAGATGAGCATACTTGAAGTTATCAAGATGGATGATGATGAAAGTATTGATGAGTAATTTACAAGAGTAAATGATATTTTCAGCAATATTAAAGCTTTTAGTGATAAGATGAAAGATTCTAATATTGTTAAGAATATGATGTGAAACTTTCCTGATAGGTTTGATTATAATTTTTCATCCTTGAAAGATTAAGATGATCTATCTCTATATGAAATTCATAATATTCTTACAGCATATGAAATGAGAAAAGAAATAATTTTTTAAGAAGGCTAAGGAAGAAGTTTATTTTGAAATTATGATGAAAGTGAAGTTCAAAGATAAAGAAGGAGAAGAATAATCATGTGATTCAGATACTAAGGAGGATAAATAGGACATCAAAAAAAATAATTTCTCTTCTTTCTAAGTGATAAAAAAGTGAAATTGTAAAGGAAAATGTAAACAATATCTTAAGTGTTGGAATTATAATGAAAATGGATTTTTTTTAGGAATATATCCTAAGAAAAAGGTTTATTATTACAATTCAGAAGAATAATATAATAAGTCTCAAAAATAGAAGTTGAAATTATAGGATAAACAACAAATAGAGGCAGTTAAATCTAGTTTTATAGGTGGTTTTAGCCTCCTATATATAGTTTCATAGTGGTTCTTGAAAAACAACATGAAATAGTCTATCATTATAAATTTAATGGTGGTTTTTTTCACAATGGTTTTGATTTTTTCTAGTAAAATTTATATTTAATGATGGTTTTGGATTGATTAGTGACTATTTTTTCACTCCAAAAATTTAAGGAAGTTTCTATATTTAGTGGTGGGTATTATTATTGGAAAATATTTAGAAATGAATTTAACCACCTATATATATAGAAAATTACCAAAATTTGAGGTGGTTTAATCCACTTATAAATGACATGTGATGGTTAACCACCAATAGATATGCAGATTCAGAAATAGGATAAACCCTTTCTTCCTCCTCTACCAAAAAATGGTAAATAAAAAAAATATAAAAAAATATATACAAAATGTAATAGTTTACAAAATTTCATTAAATATAATAAAAAACCATTATATTATATATAATACAACATTAAATTATTTCATAATTTACAAAATTTTAATAACAATATCATTCTTGACTCATTTACTGAGATACATGTCCATCACCTTCCATTAGTCAGTCATGCTTTTCCCATCACCTCCTCCCCACTTTATATCTTCAGTACTTTCATTTAATTTATTTAAACACACATAAGTAATGAAAACATTCAATTAATAATAAATGATATACAATTAAAACTCTATACTATTTTCTCTAAATTCAATTTAATTAATGGTATAATAATTAATAATCTTGTTTGGATCCACATAAACTATTTTATCAAATATATAATTATTGTAATCTCATTAGGATTATTTTAAAATGAAAAGTTTAGTTTTCATTGAAAAATATACATTTAAATAAATCCATTTCTCTCAAGATCATCCAATTGTACCTCAATTCTCATAACTACATCAATTCCATTCTATAAGAGGGTAAAAAAATTTGGCTAGTTCAAGGTTAAAGGTCAATTGAAAATTCTTAGTTCATGGTAAAAGGTAAATTTAAAATTCATATGGATTATCTATAATGATTCCTAAACTAGTCTCACTAACTTACTAGAGTTATAACCAATATCTGAAATAATTGGTTCATTCCCACTTAAACTAGAATCCCAATTATCTTAGAATTTGTAGATAAATTCATATAGGGAGATAAAAATAAACCTTTAACTACAACTGTCCATATGTATCATTCCATGGGAGGTCATTTAGAATGTTTTTCAGGGAATATGGAGGAGTTATGTCTCTATTTCATAGGCCACGATAGTTAATGATTACACTGCTTCATAGTAGGAAGTCTGGTCACAGAACATAATCATTGGTCACAACATGTAAGGTATTTTGGAAGATTTTGGTCATGAATAAAACCCATTAATATCTATTAATGACTATTACATTTAGGTATTTAAGTATAAATATGGGTTAAATATCCTATATATTCTATTTGGTGGTTTTTTGGTCATAGTGTGGAGGATCAAGTCATGGAAAAATGTGTTATAGGAGATTATTTATATATCAGATAGCCTTTGAGGTGTGGTTATACTTTATATAATATAGTGCCTATAGGAACTGATTTCTAGGTTATTTTGTATTGGGTGTCACTATGCTATAGTGCTTAGGTCACTTTATGGTTTCAGTTTTATATATAAGGCCCCAACCTTAAACATTACTTAATCTTGAGTTATTTCAAGAATACACATTGAGGATATTTTCAGGTTTAGAGTTTTAGAGAATTAGATCATAAATCATTCATTACATTCCACATTTCAACAAGGTGGTTACATAAAAGACAGTATTCTTTTTTCCCATCAAAGGAGATATATTTAAAATAAAACATGGATTCTTTCTTGACACTTCCCTGACACAATCACCACATCATGTACCTTTCCTTTGACCTGTGAAAAACATTTCAAAAACTTGGGATGAGCATAAAAATTTCAGTAAGGGATATAAAATTACATAATGAAAACATTAGTCCATATATACATAAGAATGAATGAAATCATACTTTACTCATAAAACATAAGCACTTTATCATACCTCATGAAATCATAAGATTTATGAATAACTTATAGAAAACATAAGACATAAAGGTAACTTGAGGCATTCATAAATGTAAAGACCCGGAAATTTCAAGGAATTTTTTTTCTTAATTTCTTTGGAATTTTACGAGTGTGCAGTTTCTGAAGGCACCTGATTCCGAGGCCCGGTGTGCCCGGAATCAATTTCCAAAGTTTGGCTCGGGTACATTCAGTGAACGAACGAGTGGGTTTTTCTATCTTTTGAACCGGTGCTCGGAATTGAAATCCGAGGGCACCGATGAACTCACAACGCTGAAATTAGCTTAAGAGGACTTTTAACGTAGGTGCATTTTCATGAGAGAGGAAGTTAAATTTTGGGGTTTAAGTAAGAAGTAAATAAAATTGTGTACAATTTTATTTTTGTTATCCAAGGAAGTTAAATTATACCATGGGAAGTTGTTGGTGGGGCCCATAACCACCCAACTTCCCATGTGTGGATATGTGGGAGGTGGGGGCCACACGAGACCATAACCAACTTGACCTTCCCATAACCCCCTTGACCATCCCATAACTCTCTTAACTTCCCCCCCTCATTAATTTGTAACTCTCAAAAACCCATCTTTAACTGTCCCAACACTTATGAGGACCTTCCCTCTCTTAACTCGAGCCAACATACACTATTGATTAATTGAACCTACTCAATTAATTAATTAATTGTTTTGAGTTTGAATTTAAAATGGCACGTGTTAATAAAATAATTGTATGAGCCCCTTTATTTTATTTTGGGACACACTTTGTGTTGGGGAATTTGGGGAGAGAGAGAGAGCCTTTGTGAGAAGAAGAATAAGAAGAAAGAAGAGAAGAGAATTCCTCCTCATTGAAGAACGACGCCTCTTCAACGAAGAAAGACGCTTCTTTATCGAAGAACAAATTCTTCCCTCGACGAAGAATGGTCTATGTGCTTCTTCTTCTTTTCTCCGTGATAAAAGGGAAGGCCCCACATCTTCGGATACACTCCAGTGTCGCCAACAAATCTTTTCCCCGCGAGGCCGTCTTCCGCGACGCCCGACGTGCGACGTTAATTATTCGAGGTAAAGGAATTTTTTTTGATTTTATCTTTACCTTTTGAGAAAAGAACGATGAACGCAGACAAACCTATGCCTGGTTGATCCGCGGATTTCTCATTCATGTGGGTTGAGTGCGGGGTTAATTTTTGGGTTTGGATTTGAGTTTGTTCTTGATTGAAAACCTCTAACGCGGAGGGCACGGGATAACTAACAAGCCCGGACCCTCCGCAAATTATTTTGCTATGTGAAGATTGACAATGATGATAAAATGGGTCCGCAAAGGCAATTTGAAGCCTCCTCAGTGAAGTTCGGATCCCGAGGTGACCTTAGGTGCTAACTGAGAGCAAAACGGACCACCGGAGCGCGTCCGATGGTCTGCGGGAGATGCTGCCGGCGCGCCTCGCCGGCACGACGGCTCTAGAAACAGGAGGTGGCGGCCGGGGGCAGCGCCCAGCGCGCCACCAAGGAAGATCCTCCATGGCTGTTCTGCGACGCTGAGGTGGGAGATCCCGCGCTGCCATGGAATCTGGGACGGCGCGGCGGCGCAAAGCGCCGCCGATGTTAATCAGCGGCGAGGGCCGAGCCCCCCCGCTCCGCGGCTTCCGCTCGGCCACGCTGGCCGAGTCACGGCTGGCCACACGGCCAGGCCGCGCTGTTCAGGCTGGACCGTGCCGGTTGGGACGGGCTACACCAATCGGGCCGGACCTGGACCCAGTTCGGGCCGACCCAGGGGGTATTGGGCCGGGTCGGACCGGGCCCGAACCCCCTATTTTCTGAGCAGGTTCGTTCTAATGCCCATATCTTGGTATAAAGACCTCCGATCGACGCACCATCAGTTTCATATGATTCCTTGGATCGATACAGTCGTTTCGGTATATTACACTCAAGGTTTCAGTGAACTTTGTGTATGACCGGGTTGGTTCGAACACGAAACCAACCGGACCCTCGGAGCGGAAACACTTATAACTTGAGCTCCGGATGTCGGATTGACGTTATATCAACTTTGTTGGATTCCTCTTTGAGAGATGGTTATTTTGGTATACTTCAAATGAGGATTGGACGTAGTTGGAATATGTCCGGGTTGGATTGTACACGAAATCCAACCTGGCCTTTGGAACGGAAAAGCCGATAACTTTTAGACCAGACGTCCGTTTGATGAACCGTCAGCGGCGCTGGTGATCACGTTGAGAAACAGTCCCTTTGAGTATACTCTATGAGAGTTCAGGGTATATTTGAGTTACGTCTGGGTTGGTTCGTACACAAAACCAACCGGGCCCCCGGGATGAAAAGGTTTATAACCCACAGACCGGGCGTCCGATTGACGCGCCGTCTGTTGCGTTGAGACCCCTATGACGAGGCGGTCCTTTTAAATACTTTTTTGTGGGAATTTGTGATACTTGGAGTATCGACCAGTAGCTCGTGGAGCGGATACTCCTGAAGATGAGCGTACGGAGTACGGAGACCTTGTAGCTGGCTGAGACCTGAAGACTGCTTGTACGATTTGAGTCGGAGTGACTTGTATATCCCAGTGGGGAGCACTAATGTGTTTGGTTGGCATACCCACAGTGGGGAGCACTACTGTGTTTGGGTGGTAGAACCGCGGTACTCAACAGAAGGAGTACCTCTGTAGGCTATTAGGGGGGGTGCACTACTGTGTTTGGGTGGCAGACCCCGGCGGGGAGCACTACTGTGTTTGGGTGGCTGACCCGCGGTACTCGACAGGAGGAGTACCTCAGGAGTCTTAGGTTAGTGAGCAAAAACTTGGAGTTGTGATAGGATCATTGTACTCGACAGAGAGGGAGCTCTTCAGCAGTTGCAGTTTCGATATCATTAATGAAAATCCTGGTTTGAGCAGAGTCAATGACCTTTGTGTTTTCCTTATGATTGAGATGGGTTACTTTATAACTTGGGTATATGTATGGGAATATACCTAAGTAGTGGTTATCCTTCGACTTCATATATGTGTGATAACTCATGGCTGAGATGGGTTACTTGATAACTTAGTTATAAGTATGGGCGTATACCTAAGTAAGGGTTATCTGTTGAGGTCCTTCTTTATGGATATCCTTGTTGGATTTAGGGAGACCTTGAGGGTCTCGGGGTCCCTACTGAGTATCGTTATACTCACCCCTACACGAGCTATGCCCACACCTCGTTGTGTTGGTTGCAGACGACGGACAGTGCTGACGGAGGCCGAGCGTACGAGGTCTGGATGGTACCCAGAGGTGGACCTCATGACGAGTCAGTACCCGGAGGTGGTCCTCACGATGAGTCAGTACCTGGAGGTGGACTTCACGACGATTCGGTACCCGGAGGGGGTTGACGGACTAGGGCACTGAGAGGGCTATCTGTACCTACCCTTCAGGTAGGATTCGAGGTGGACGATCCGGGAGCTGCGCTATCTGTACCTACCCTTTAGGTAGGATCCGAGGTGGACGACCCAGGAGCTGCTTCTTTTCTTCCAGTTGATTATCTTTTCTGTTGTACTTTAGTTCAGTTGTAGTTGTACTTTTCTATTGGGTTTGTATTCTGGACCATTTACTTTTCAGTACTTTCTTTTGTACTTAGTGTATTACTTCTGCTTGTACTCTGGTTGGATGTGTTTTTATTTTATAAAGGAAATTCCTTCCCAGATATCGGGATTTACGCCTTTGGTGCTAGTCACCAGCCCCTGGCCTATGGATGGCGGGCTTGGGGTAGTCACGACACGGGCCCCGAGGATGGGTCATGACAATAACATTCTTATTTAGGGATTAAACCTCATGGTTACATTTGGAATACCCATCACAATATATTACCTAAATCTCTTCGGAGAAACCTTAGCGTTTAACTCCTTCGCATTACCCAATGAATTGGAGAGCTATCACAGGCTCACACACCCTTAGTTTATCACGGAACCACCCGTCTTCATAAACAATTCCCAAGAACCATAACATAATCGTATCACATAAAACATGCATAAAGGAAACATAACATTTCCACGTTTCAATCACAAGATATAAAAAACACATTCATATAATCAAAACATTATCAAAACCATTTTCAATACCAAAATAAAAGAAAAGTAAAACATGGTATTTATTTTTAATTTAAAAAAGTTATGGCTTTTAGAGGAAGCTGAAACTCAAATAATGGTCACGGTGGCAGATAATTCATTGTCGCCGCATACGTAAGAAAATACATTCTTTTTTGTCGTTTAGTAAAACGCTTCGTACAAAAAGATTCCTTTTGAATAAAAGTAAAATTCAAATGGGTTTATACACCATATAAAAGAAAGTTGTGTATAAAACAAAATATTCCTCAATGAAAGGATATTGAGACGAAGTCCCATACCTCGTGTCTGACTTGACTCGATCGTTCTTTAATCTCCTTTAAATCGGGTAACTCCTCTTGGTTTGAACCAAAAGGGTTTCTTGAAGAGCTTTCTTCCTAAGGTAAGGCTTCTAGGATGAAGAGAGGTATGTGGAGAGATAAAATGACCAGAGCTTGGCCAAGCCAATGGCTTGAGAGGTGTGGGTAAGGTGGTAGAGTTGGGGGCCTTTTATAAGAGGGAGGAGGGGCACTCTTGGAAAGTCAAGAAATGTTACTTTATTATAAAATGAGTTTTGGATTTTAAAGGTCCCACAATGATATATTTCTAGGATAAGGTGATAAGGGTTCGAAATATACTCATCCAATAGGTTTTTTACAAGTGTAAGTCATATATTTTACATTATCTTTTCATTTTATTTAAATCATTCATTAATGAGGTAATCGCTGCATCGTCATGGTGTCATAAATAAATAAATTTATTTAATGTCTAAAAATTATAAAAAAATACCATGATATAGTAAATATTTTTAGCTTTAAAATTACTATTTATAGTATAAGATATCATTTATGTAGACAAAACTAAAATTGTTTTACTTGGGTGATACATACTTTGGTTATACTTTCCTTTTAAAAACATAAAATGATAGTGTCACTATCACCAAAAAGTGATTCCATGGGGTCACAAAGTTGGCACAAGGCATCCCATGGTTGGAAATGACACAACCAGTAGCATTAGGACACATATTGGGGTCATTTTATATTATTATGTTATTATTTTATTAACCTTAACTACCCGATTACTAATTAATCACGATAATTAAAGATAATTAGCGTCGTTACTATTCATAATGTCCGAAAACAAAAGAGTATTAATTAAATAATTTGGAAATTTTGATTACAAATATGTAATCCATTTTACCAAATTCCCAATACATAAATTGCAGTAATTAATTTAAAAATAATTCCCGTTGTCAAAACAAATAGCAGGTTTTTTAGAAATAATATCTATCAAAAGTTTGACAATTGTTTATGTCCAATTTCAAAGTGAAATTAATTCCAATGAACAAAATTGGATTAAATAGTAAAAATATATTCTATTTACAATTAAAAACCAATTAAAAAGATAATCTATACATATAATTAAATTAGATGAAAAAGTAGTTTTGAAGTAAAATGCAGTATTTTTCACTATTCGTTAAAAAATGAACATTGTCATAAAAATACCAAAAATTTATCCAAAGTAAATTTAAATGTCACAATACTAAAGAATAAGATTATTTTGACAAATAGAGCTTATAAAATTATCAAAATATATATTTAAAAATGGTTCTCCATCAAAATGCGGTAAAACAATCTTTAAAAAATATTAGAGTATTCTATGCTTAAGATTGAATTTATTCTCATTTTAAGCCTCTAAAACACTATCTAATTCATAAATAGACATAGATATTAAAATACATAATTATTTACTTACTTGGGATGTTACATCATGTCCTTTAATAATTTCAAGAGATTATATTTATTTCCAAGTGATAGTCATTGAATCATGAAGTCTCTTTTTTACATCAATTTAAAGTAGTTATTTCTATTGGTAATGTATAGAGATAATGAGACTCATGACCCAATTTCTAGTGGTTCTATGAAAATATATTATTCATGTTTGGACCATGATCTATCATACTTATACAAATTAATTTCTAGTATTAGTATAAATTAAAAATATCATCTAAATCAATCTATTTCCTTTACTTTCCATGAGGAATAGTCTACTAGTGGTGAATATATTGAGACCAGAATGTGATAGATGATGGTCTTTGGTCATTGGCCTAAATATATTTAATGGTTTAGATAAACTGTGAGTTTCTATGATTTCATTTCTGGTTTCTTATTTCATCTTTATCTAGTGGAAGGTTTTGGTAGTGATTTGGTTTTGGATTTTGTGGACTTGAGTTGTGATCTTGATGAAGATAGATGTGTTATAGGTTTATATATTTACTTTCTTGATTAAGTAATTATGATCAAATGTTTTTTACCATAGTGTCACAAAATAGTTGGTAAATCTTAAGTTGATGCAATGGATTTATAAACACTCATTTATTTTGTTTATAATGTGAATATAACATAATTTTATTACTATGGGGGATGATAAGTATTATCCTAATAAATATAATTAATCATACAAAAAATAAATTAATTAGAAGGTGTTATTCACATGTGATTACATAAATCATGATGTTGTTAGTGATTTATGTCTCTTTATCATTGTTTCTTAAAATATTGTTGTTTTTGTGATTTATATTATGTTTTAATTTTTATTTTACGATGAAATCACCAATAAAAAAAGGATAATCATGTAATAAAGGAAATGTAGTGAATGTGTGAAATCTATAATTGACATGAAAATACTTAATATAGATATTTTGTATTAATATTATGGAATTCTTAAAAAGGTTGAGTGGTTATTTGTTGTGGAAATTCAATATTTGTTTATAGGTATGATTTTTTCCTTATTGTGATTATTTGGTCTCTATGGTGTTATTTTGTTGTTGTATTTAAGGCATTGATGTGGTATGCCAACTGCAGTGAAAAATGATGGGATATTGTTATATAGTCATGTCTGGTTTTGGGGTGGTGGTATTTAATGTGTTGGGAAGTTAGTTATATAGTGGGACTATCATGGATTTTAAAGGGAGGCATGGTTGATTATATAAAAAAGGAAGATAGGCTATTATGTGATATGAAAGTGGTTTCATTTTAAATTTTATAACCACTACATAGGTAATTAAAATAAATATTATAATCCTAAAATAAATCACTAATAAAATACTCATCTAAAACCTATGATTCTTGAGATTTTCATTAGTTACCAACTTTGTTTTAAAATGAAAAAGTTTAAAAAAAATAAGAAACATATTCTATGATAGAAACAAAAACTTACTAGAATTATAGAAAGTTTCAATCCTTAATAAAAATTTAGAACTTGTAGAAAAAACTAATTATTGATCATCTTCTAAAAAACCACCAAAAAATATACTCATAAAACATAACTTTTGTCTTAACCTTACTAAGTAACTTATATTATAAATTACTTATATATTTTATGATAATGGAAATGAAATTTACTGATCCTTGACCCTAAATTACTATTTAAATTTCTTCAAGAATACTTCTGGTCATCTTTTGAAACATAATATCCAATGCACTCTCCAATTATAAGACTCGACCATTTTGTGTAATAATAAGTGATTCCCTATCTTTAATGGTATTCTTCAATGCATCAATTTCTTTGTTTCAACTTGATCACCAAAACTTGTATACCCCCTCATGATGACATCATTGATGAAGTTTTATGTACCATATTGAACACCCTTAATGGAGGTAGATAGAAACCTAACCCTAGACATGACCATAATGCTCTTTTCTAAGAACTTGAGTCATGGAATCCTCAAAGGATACTGAAACTAACAAGGTTGGGTTGGAGTCCCATTCTTCTTTGAGTTTAGACTATAAATTGAATAATATTATATTATAAAGTAATTTAGTAACACAAAATAGTAATTAAAATCATTTACTTCTATGTTTTTTGCACGGTTGTTGACAAAAACTTCTATATTTTTTTCTATGAACATAAAATCACAATTCTATCCTTCCAATAGAATGACTTACCTCATTAGTATGTTTATAAAATTAAATAAATAATATTTAGAAAAACTAAATAACATTATGTGTTATATATATATACTATAATAAATTGAATGAAACCTTTCCATGTTGTTTCCTAACAAAAATAATTGATCTAGTAGTGTGGGGAATCTTTTGATTCTCTTGATTTATTGAGCATCTCATATGAATCACCTAAATAAATTATATATCAATAAAACATGAAATGTTATTAATTTTTTTTATTAATATAATAACATTTAATAAAATATCTTACAATATTAGGCATGATTATGGTCAATGAATGTTTTCCATTGTTTCTTATGCACACCTTAGAGAAACTTATTGTACATCTATGAAACTGATAGAGACGTGTCATTGAATTTATTCCATAATTACCACTTGAAATATTTCATTTTTTCCAAAATTTTTTAAGGTCCAAGGATGTGAAATGACACCAGACATGTCAAAATGTAACATAATATACAAATAAATACATAATAATGTATTAAATAAATTACACATTAAGTAATAATGTTTAATTTAATAATATATGAATACATAATAATGATAGTACCTTTATTTGAGAATAAAAAACTCATTTTTACAAGATAATAGAATGTGTCTCAAATCTACATATTGAATATGGAGTGATGTCACTTCACATGTTAAATACCCCAGGAACTATACAAAATTCATACTGCATCCTGAGTGGGTACCCTAATTCATCTAAAGGGAAAACTAAATTTACATTAGTAAAATTCAAAACATCTTGATTATTTTTTTCATCTCCCTTCTATTATTATTTTCATATATTTAACATATAAAATTAATAATTAATACCAATATTTAAGGAAATAATAGTCACATTGAATTACATACTGATGATTGTGACCCACCAATAACCTACCGATGGAAAATGAATTTCAGACGGATTACTAGATGGATCCATCACAGGCGTCTTATCAGATTCCTCAAAATCATCTATAGAAGTCATGTTTGTGAATGAAAGTGTATTAGGATAAGATGACATGGAATAAAAAATGTGTGCAAGGTATGTGATTAATTTTACCTTATGTTATAGAGGGAGAATGATAACCCTATGATGTAGAGCAGGTACTATCACTGAACCTTTTTTAGGGCGGCATACTTGCAAAAAAACATTCTATATGTACTCGATTTACTACACTGTCAAATATAAAATATAATTATATTATTATATATGAAAATAAAATACATTTAATTTCAAAAATAAAGAAAATTGATATTTTTTAAATTAATATAAATGCATTAAGACACACAATTTAGTCATTCAAATTAAATTTTATTTATAAATTTATACTAAAATATTATAAAACCAATAGAACATGATATAAATATATTTTTAAAAGTCATATACATGATGTATACCTAAATAATTCATAAATATACTAAACTACAATGATTTAAGGAGAATTAAAATAGTTAAATTACTAAACCTAACTCTATTTCACAATTATGAAAAAAATAGAGCACAAAATTAACTACCTATGATTAGAGAAAAAAAATATGAGAAATATCATTCAAAATCAGGGTGAAGGTCCAATGAAATAAAGGTATAGAGGGAACTAGAGAGTGGGATCTAGAGTCAAGGTCTATAGGGTATCCAGTCTGGCATTGAGATATGTCGAGGGGGAGGACAAAAGGGGGTCCAACATTGAGTAGAACTGAGGGGAAGTTCAAGAGGGGTTCGATGTCGAGAATTGGAGAGGGGGTGTCTCTGATAGGTCTGAAGGCCTAGGAAAAATGTCCATGGACGATGAGGGGGAGGCATAGGGAGGCTCAAATCAGCGTCTATTAGTGGTGAGGGTGGACACAAGGTTTCTAGTGGGTGGGTTTTTAAGGGGTGAGGTGTTAGGTTTCATTTATTTGTGGTAAAATATAACAACAATTTTAAATAAAAACCACTCCTATATACTTTTTAAAAGTATTTAAAGGAAATTTTCTTTTAAAACTCCACTAAATACCAACAATTTAAAAATATTAAGTAAAAAAGAGGCATGTTATATTATTTTTTTATGTTTAGTGGAATTTTATAAAACCAATGCTAAAAAATTTACAAAATTTACTATATTTCTTATAGTGTAAAGAAACAAAAGAAAATGTTCTCTAACTAGAAGAAAAATTTACTGATCTGAAGAGAAAAGGATGATTAATCTTCCAACAATAAATCAGATAGAGAGGTCAATTTCTTAGCTTGTGTTAAAAGGGTATGTACTTTATCAGGTAACGATGATAATGAAGAAAAGATAATATAACTAAAATGGATTCTAAAATAAAAATTGGAAGAAACACTTGAGAAAATCTCACAAATCAAAAAGGAAAAGAAAATACATAAGAAATAAGATAAATAAATAATTTTTTAGAATGAAGAGTTTATAAAAAATGAGGTGAAACTCTCCAATGAGATTAAAAAAAATATAACATAAGAGTTGATGAGCTAGAAAATAAAGAAAAAGATCATGTTGAAAAATATCCAGATAGGAGAACCTTAATAAGGAAGAAACAACACTCATTGATGAAAGTAAGAAAAATATATCGAAGTTGGATGCATTTTAGAAGGTGGTAAAATATCTTGGGGAAAGATTGGTTAAGAAAGAAAAAGATATGTAAGAGTCACAATTAATGTAGCTTATAGTACAAAAGTGACCTGAATAAGATTAGAGAAGGATTTAACAATGTAGTTAAGGTTAAAGTTAGATCTTCTCATGCAGGTGAAAAGAAGGGTCCATAGAGGAAAATTAATTCTTTCTATAAATAATCTCAATGTAAATCTATATTTACTTATAATACTAGTTCAAATGATATGATTAAATTAGACAGGAACATGAAGGCTAGTGTGAAATCATCTTCTATATATAAAAAGTAGAATAAATCATTAATATTTAAACCTAAATATAATAACCCATAGTTTTTAATGAGAAAATGATAATAAATATTAGAGCATAATTACTACCTCTATGAAATATCAAGATTCAGAGGTCACTACTGGTGTTGTGGAGTATTTAGGCATAAATATTACTTATGCTAGTAAAATATGTCTATATCCAAAAATATGTATGAATCAATGGGTAATTATGATATGAAAACAAAGAAAAACTTTTCAAAAAGGAAAAATGGGGATTAAAAGAAAATTCATAAGCTAATAAGGTCAAGAAATTTTAGTAAGGAAAGTAGCTCAAGGTAGTTGATCAAGGAAATAAAGGGTGTTTAGTAATTTTTCCAGATCAATTAGATGAGTCTAGAAAGATGAAGGGAGTATAAAATACTACTAAAGGAAAAATCAAGGAAATAAAATTAAAAATATGAGAATGATGTTGATAATAAGCTACATAAAAATGGCGATTTGATGATTTTTAAGAAATGTGAGAGATTTGAGAAAGATGAGAATGGTACTAGAGATTTTATGACTATCTTACCAACCCAAGATAAAAGAATTAAAAAAATGTTTCAAACTCAAGGGAATGAAGATATTTTAAAAAATGAAGAGAGGATTTAAGGTTAATCTGAAGACTCAACAAATGAGAATAATTCCATAAAAAAATCTATGAAGATTGATCACAAGGAATATATCACATCCCATTATAAGTTTATGATAAATAATAAGAAGTCTAGATTGAGATAAGACTCTTATTCTGAATGATACTTCTAAGGAACATTGAGGTTCCTCATTATTCCTAATATTCTTGTTTATTTTTAATTACTTTTAAATAATTAAAAGAGAATAAGTAGAAGAGATTACTGAGTGATGTAGTAGTTTTACATCAAAAATAGATATCTATTATGGAAAATTATGATAATCATAATGAAGGATATTGTGATACCCTTTAGGGGGATAAAATATGAAGATGAGGTATGACTACTACACTTTACTTGGTTTTATTTAACTGATCTTAAAGGAGAGGTGATGATTGTTGAGATAGATGAGATGCAGGGGGAGTTTTATTTATACACTTGAAATATTTTTATGTGTTTGTGGAGATAGATGACAGTTTTATATTAATAAAATTACTCATATTTACCTTGATATAAAGATAATTTAATAATATTAAGGAAAGTATTACATAATATAATTATTATGGAAAACATTTATCACCTTTATTATAAAATTTTTTATATCGGTTTCACCCACATAGACTTAGATCTATATAATTAAATACTCTTTATTCATAGATTCATGTGATACTATTCATATATTGAGGAAAGTTCTCTAAATTTTGAGTTGAAATAGAATGAGTTGAGATAAACCCTGTGTTTCCTTTTTCATTTTATTATCAATAAGGGAGATAAAGAAAATTAACATACATACAGGGGAGAAAGATTTGATCACACATATAACATTTAAATATGTTTAAATATGTGTGGGGATATTAAAAACAAACACAATAGGAGATATTTTTTTCACCAAGTTTATTTGGTTTCATTTGTTTTCAATAACTCAACATGTGTTTATAGGATAAGTTCTTAGATAAATTAGATAAAATAGTTTTTGTCTAAGTTTAAATCAATATTATTAAGTCAGATAATGATTTACTATTCCTCAAATTTTCTAATATAATGATTACTAAAAGAAGTTCATGATTCTAGGTGAGTTTGTTAAAAAAGAAATAGTTTTGAGAAAGATATAGATTAATAAAATGAGTCCATTAGATGAAGTTGTCTAGAATGAATTTTCAACTATACAAAGTTCAATTTATAAAGATTATACAAAGATAGAGTGGAAGCTGGACAACATTCTTTATGAAATCTTTAGGAAATAACCTAATCGAGGTTCACAAAGCGAGTCTACTGAACTGAAAATTAAGAAGTTTATAGAAAAAGAAAGTTTGTACAAAGTTAAAGTTATAAAATTATTAAGTTTTAGACTGTACAAAGTTTAATGTTATAAATAATTAAAGTTTATACTATACAAAGTTTGATCTCTGAAGTTATGATTGAGAAAATAATGATCATACAATGACTTTGTAATTCTAGTAAAAGAAGAGCTCATCAGGCCACCAAATAGAGATGTAAGAAATCTACCAGACAGAGAAGTATGAAGTCTACTAGATTTAGAGAGTTGATGATCAAAAAATTTTAAATGGAAAAAATATTGACACATCATTAGAATAGATGAAAACAAAGAAAATAACATCATTTTTATTGGGTGAAATTTTGTGAATTTCACCAGACTAATCTCAATAGACAAATATGATTGGATAAAGGAAGGATTATGTGTAGAATGAACAATTATGATGTTATTGAACAAACTTCTATGATTCCATCATATGGAGGAAACATATGAAGAGCACCAGATAGAGAAATTCTGTGTTTACCAGAAGCATCCATTAGATAGATATGATCTAATAGATAAATACTATTGTAGTTTTGAATAGAGGAAACTTCTCAATATTATCATAAATAAGAGTTCTTATGAATATATATTTGACAAAGCTTCCTTTAGGTATATACTTTATATGGAGTCTTGAGGAACATTATAAAACTTTGTAAAGTTATTAACTATAATGATACTAAGATTTTCTTTAAAAGGTTGTAAATTTAGCTAATATTTAGGGAAGATTTGAAGAGATCATTGATACCTATATTTGAGGAAACTTTTATGTAGAAATTTAACTCTGATTATATAGGAAGTTTTAAGTTGGTAAAAGGATTTTTTAGTTGAGTGGGAAATTCAAATGGAATCCTGTGCTTCTTTTTAATTTCTATAAAATTTATTCCTATAAAAAGGGATTTAGGATCATTAGAAATGAGCTAATTCTAGTATTAAAAATGGAGTAGAAGTGATGAGGTTTTTGAGAGAGATCACAACTTGAGTTTCCAAACAAGATTCTACTTTGTTGAAGAAGAGAAGTATCAGATGAAAGAGTTCCTAATAAAAGTCTCCTGAATTGAGAATTACCAGATGGATAAGGTACTGGATAAATAAGGCATTTTAGAAAAATGTGTATTAGATAAAGGTGTACCAAATATATGTACATCGAACATAGGAATACCGAATAGAGGTTCAATGGATGGAGAACTATAGATAGATTAATACTAGACTGAGGAGAAAACAAAAAATTATACTATATGATATAATTTCAGATGGACTTTTTCTGAGGAATATTTTTAGAAAATGTTATATAAAGTTGATCCTTAAGAAGATTGAAGTATTTCTAAGATCCAGAAGAATTTTCATGACCAGTGGAATTTTCAGACAACTATTTTAGATCCTGAAAAGTTTTTCATAGGAAAATTTGATCCAAATTACATGTAGAGGTAGAACAGATAAAGAAGAATATATTTCTACAGTGGATAAAAAAAGAACAAGGAAGATCTTATAGCTAGGGGTATAAATAGTTTCTAAAGAGGCTCGTGTATGATGGGTATAAACAATCAAGAATAAAGAGGATATGATAAAGGAAATTTGGGGGTATAACTAACCATGATAAAAGAGTTTATTGTTGTGGGGTATAATATGGGTTAACTGAAGCAATGATTATTGGGGGTAGAACTAGTTTATTCATATGCCTTTTTAATCCTTTTTAATTTAGTGGGGAATCCATGTTGGGGGTTATAAACAACATGGAAACGAGTATGTCACATTTATAAAACCTTTTAAATATAATTTTCTGATCTCTCTTTACATTTACTACATATTAGTTGAGGTTTTGAGACATATTTTAGTGGATCGAGAACTCTAACAAGTTCCAAAGGTTGAATTTTTAAAGAGGAATTTGTAACAGAAAGGGATAACTAATTCACCCCTCCTCCTATCATTGATCATATATTGATCTGAGAACTTCATAATTAATATAACGTCATAATATCTCACTATGTGAGAAATTGTATCTCCTCTATCTTCCTAAATATTGCATGACAACCTTTTACACAATTCAATGATTCTTAACTTTCCAAAATTTAAATCTATTTAGCTTTCACAGTATAATCTGCAACTACTACACCATAATGAATTCTAACTCTGAATCGAGATCATGTTTAAATATGATTTCCCCATCTATTCTTTACAATATTCTAGACTCTTCTAAATTACTCACAAGCTACTTACAACCATAAACCATTGAAAATAAAAAAATTAGTCTGAATAAACTCATTATCAAAACCATTCTTAATGAAGAAACATGTAAAAATTTATGGTATCTATTACCCTAGACTTAAAATATTACTTATCCTCAAGAATAAATCTTCACATCATCATAAAATAATATATCATATCCATGATTTAAACATCACAGTAAAATAAAATAAAATAAGTATCAATGTGGAATGAAATTTCAAGCATAAAATATTTTTTTTTCATCTCCTCACTTATCAAGAAAACCAATATGTCGTTTATTCTAATTTTTATATTTAATTAATGACATTTATCATTAATTATATTCAAATATTTTAGCATATTATTATAATTAATGAACACTTGTGATCCACCATATTGAAGCATTTATTTCTCTCATCACTCGAGATCATTTAATTGATTTTATGTTAAATATTAAGTATATGTAGTCTATTTGTAGGATTATAAGATATCTAAATATCAAATTTATAAATAAAACCATAATAAACTATCATAATTTAAAATATTTTAATTTATCTAAGGGTAAGGGTTGGTAAGTAGTGATGTAAAAATAAAAATCAAGGCTCAAATATAAGGATTAAATCTTATTTACAATGAAAGATATATAACTTAAATATGAATGAAACACTCATCATTTAAATTATAACACCTATAAACTATTTTTTTCTCATCTCAAAGGTATAAAAAATCATGATGAAAAGCACAATGAAATATTTTCCCTCTTTTACACATATTTTTATCTTTGTTTTTTAAAGAATATATCTATGAAATAATAATTAAAGTTAATTTATAAAACTTTTCTCCTTAATATAACACCCCTATATCTTAAATTATATTTTTATTTAAATACCTAACACATTCAATAGAATTCTTCACATGCAACATCGAACCAAAATGATCCATAGATCATTATATAACTATTAAAATGTAACCGTAGAAATGATGGGTAAAAATAGATGTAACCAAATTATGAAATTTATATAGAAATAAAAATAAAGGTCATTATTAATACTAAATAATTTATGAACATTCAATTAGTATATCTAAATAATTAATATGGATGATTTGTGCTTTAAAATGAAACCTTTCTAAAAATTGAAATTTTATGATTTTTTAAGAATATAAATATATTACATATAAATTACATTGTTAATATGAATAATATATTAACACCAATTTTATTATTAATTCATAATAAATAATAATAAGAAAAGTTAATATTATTTAAAAGTTATTTTCCTATGAAAACAATTTTCATTATATTTTTATGTTTTTATTTAAATGTTTAATTATAAAATTTTATAATTTTTATTTTAAAAAAACTCATATTTATATTTATAATATCAATAATATCTTAAAATAAATTTTTGGATTTTTTTTAAAATAATTAATTTTTAGGTGAATAGGGAATAATATCAATTTTCCTAATTCCATCACTCTTATTACATTATCATAATAAAAAAATGTCTTATTTTTTGAAACCTTTTTATATAAAATTATTCATTTTTAAATTAAAATAAATCATTTAAAAATACCATATTGAATTTATATAACCCATGTTTAATGTTTTGGAAACTTAAGTTATATTTTACTCTAAAATCTATTTTTATTCACTTATATAAAAAATAGTTTTCCTGACTTGTAGTAATTAAATATAAAAAATTTTTATTTTATATTTTATATCAACATGATCATATTATTTAATAAAGTCAATTTCATTTTTTGGTTTAAAATTATGATTAGTAAGATTAAAGTTAATGACCATGATAACGTTAAAACAATTATTTTCATAGAATTGTTTTATTAATATTATGTAATTTTTATCTATTAAAATAAATTAACATCTTCTAAATATTTAATTTAATATAATTTTTAATATTATATTTAAATAAATTAGCACTCATTCAATTTATAATCAATACTAAAAAAGGTTAAGAACAATTAATGACAAAAATAACATTTGTATGCAAAACAATGTTTCTATATATAATTTTTTTATTTGAAAGTAAATTTTATCCTAAATATAAATTGAATTATATTAAAATGATATTAAATTTAGGTTCATCCCACCTAAATTTAGTAGCATGGTTTATTTTATATGTTTATTGAAACATAAATTACTTGGGTAAAAAGTAGCTACCTTGGTAAAAAAAGTTAAAGTAAAGATATAAGAACAAATGACTACCAAAAATATTTAAAAAAAGTGTGGAAATACTTGGTTGAGGATTTATCTACCCCATATCACCAAAAAATCCATTATTTTTCACTTTTGGAAGTTTTTACCCATGAATAATGTCCTTACATTATTTAAAAATAATGGAAGTTCACAAAAGCACCTTTTTATTCACTTATAAAAGGGAAAACTTACACCCCTATGTGAGACACCCATTCCTTGTAATTTCTATATTAAAATATTTCATTTTATCCTAATTTAAAACTATCTCATGTTCATAAGTATCAATTCTTAATTAATTATCCCAAGCCTTTCATTTCCATGGATACTTCGAAGAGAAAGTTCATGGTCCCAAAGTGAGTATTACTTAATCCTTATCATTTTATTCTTATTGTTTGCCTTACAAACCTATCACAACCATAGTTATATAATTACCTTAGTATTATTATTATAATAAAGTTTTATTATATTAATGTAAAAATCCTTAGTTATTCCTTCCCATCCACTTAGAAAAATAAATGAACGTTGATCATGCATTGTGCAGACTACCGCCACCACGAAGCGACATCTTCAATTTTTCACCACTTCCTCTCTTCACTAGTTATAAGGATGGAATTGAAAAATAAATATGACATATATAAAATAATTATGAATATGAAGATATAAATTATAATCCTCCTCCATTTCCTTTCATTCTTCTAGAAATGAAAAAGTTAACCTTGCGTTGTGCAGACTACCACCTCCACGATGTAACCGTTTTCATTTTTCATATTGATTTTAAATAATTATAAAAAATATTCAAATATGAATCAAAAACTTAAAAATATATTAATAATATGATTATTCTTCTTTTATAATGTCATGATTTAAAAAATAAACAATTTTCTAACCATACCCACCCATCGAATTACGGTATGTTCATGTTTAGGTCTATCTAACCACCTACTTGAACAAAAATATAAAACTCTTTCATGGATGACTATGAGAAATTAAAAAATTATCATAATTAAATAATAAAATCACGATTTTTATGGTTTTTTAAAGTTTATATTTTGTATTTAACTTATTAAAATATCATATTCAATCGTTAAAATTTTCAAAATAAGCCGACACTAATTCCATTTTCATTAAAAAACTAAAAAACTAATGGAATGAGATAAGAGATTTATAAATAAATATAATTTATATATTAAAGTATCTTAAATTATTTAGGAATGATTAAATTTGTGAGAAGAATAAATAACAACACCATTATTACAAAGCTAGTTCAAAATGATCAAGATAACTCACACCCGGTATTGAAAATAAATAACAACTAACTAATGTACATGTAGATAAAAATTATAAATGAAGTTTATGAAAGGTTATAGATATTAATAAGATTATAAAATTGGTTATTAAGATAATTATTTTTTTTATATAGGAGATTCAATCACTTTAGTGGAATTCAGGAATTATGGTAAGGGTTTCATGGTTACAATTATTATACTTTGAGGCATGTTGTATTTTGTGAACCATGTTTCCTTTTATATGATGTTATTTTTATTTACTTATCATGAAAGTATTTCAATATTTTTTTATCTAATTATTGGGACATAAAATACAAATTTATTTCGTTTATTCATTTGGATTTTGATTCAAGTTTTACCCAATATATAAGGGTTTTTACGAATTTAATTGTCATCAACCATGTTACAATTTTTTTTATTGAAATATAATATTCCAAGTTCGATTTATTATACCAAATAAATACCTTTTATGGTATTTCCTCCTTATTTTTCAAAGTTTTAAAATCTTACCTTATAACCTCATTATCATCACAATAATTAAGTTACTTGAAAGGGGTTTATTGGTCTCAATTCCTATTTCTTGAGTCACAATTCTTGCTATACACCAATTTAATTTTATAGGATGTATATGATGCTTATTTGTTATATTATATCATGAATTATATTTCATGTTATTTTAATTTCAATTTCAATATCTTTCTCCTTAAAGGGTTTTTAATTAGATGATACTTAGTTCGTAAGGGTTTATTTGTATTATTTTAAAATCCATGATACATGTTTGATATTAAACACAATTATTTATCATATATGGTGTATTAAATACCCCATTTCTTTAAAGTATAATGAATATATTTCATTTAATTATATTTTACTTTAATGGTATCCCCCCATGTAGTTTCCTTGGTTTGAGGTATATAACCCTTTTTTATACCTTTTTATGTATTTAAAGTGGTTGGGTAATGGTTGGGAGAGTTTGGAAGGGGTTTGGGAATGTTTTGGGGATTTTCTAAGGGCGCACGGTTTGAGAACAGTTAGTGGAAACCATGAAGAATATCTATGAAACCATGTAAGTTGAGACAATGGGGTTTCACATTATTGGCACATGATTTGTCTAACCATGTGGTCCAACCGCGCGGGGTCCCTCTCGAGGCAGCAGTAGGAGCACAATTAGCGCACGATTTGTATAACCGTGCGATCTAACTATGCATAGAATTAAAAATGGGGTTTTAAAAAAATGGGGTCACTCAGAATTTTCCCTAAAACAACCATTTCCTCTACCACTCAAACCCCACTCTATATTTTCTCTTCTCAGGGGTTAGGGAACCTATTCAACTCATCTTGGAGGCATTTTGAAGGGTTTTCCTAGTGCAGTAAAGGTGATTCTCTTATGGTAAGTCTCCTATCTTGGTTATTTCTTGGTTTTCCTTAGATCTAGTTATCTCTCTATTGTTTTTCTATATCTACATATTTCACATGTAGATATAGGGTTTTTGTTTCCAAAAATGGTGATATTTGGCACTATTTATATTAGGCAAAGATATTTAAATCAATTTCGTGGAAGTTTCACCTGGATTTATTGTGCGGTTGTGTCTCGGTCATTTTCACAAAAACCCTAAGGTAGGTGTCTTCTCTCTTTACTCCATTTTTCCAGAACTAGAAGGATTAATTTCAAATTAGATGGGTTTTCTTGAAATTGATTATTATTGTGATGTGTGAAGATAGGTTGAAACCCATTTTGTGATGATTTTTGGATTTTGGAAAAAATGGTGCATTATTGTGAATTGTTCTTTGTTGTTGGAATTTAAAATGGTGATTTTAAAATTGGTGGCTTTGGTGATTTATGGAAAATGGTTGGAAAAAATTTGGTTTCATTAAAATTTTTGTTTAATTAAATCATTGTTTGGAATTAATAATTGATTAAGGAAGTTTTCAATAAATTAGTGATTTATTGAAGTGTTTGGGCATGTTACCTTGAAATTTGGTTGGGCATAATTGGTTAATTTAGTTTTGGATATTGTTTGTTGATATGATTTTGGTACATGTTGATTGTTATGATTTTTGGATTATGTGGTATAATCATGGATTGGAGGAAATGGATAGTGGGCATGAAGGACCACCATCAAAGGATTGGAATGTGGGTGTGAAGTACTACTATTAAAACTGGATAGGGTTGGATGTGAAGTTCCACCATCAATGGTAAAATCAAACTCAGGTGTGTGGAAAAGGGTGAGTATGGTTGTGGTAGGCATGAGGACATGCATGATTACTTTGGTTATGCCAATATGGAATGATTAATGACATTTTGGTTTGCTTTACTTATAATTGTGTTGATTTGGGTGACTTTCTTCGGATAAGGATGTGTTTGGATTATTGTAAATTATTGATCTCTTTTAATGTATTTATATAAATTGTTTTATATAATTATGCTAACTTGTTCTATCCTAGTGGTGCGTGTAGGGAATTTATTTGGGGAAATCCTTATAAGTATTATTACTCACCCCATGATTTTTCAATTTGGTGCTTTTGCAAATGTTTTATTCTAGGACACAAGTAAAGGCAAAACATATCATTCATTTAGTGGTGTATTGTGATGCTTGGGAAGTATTGTGGTGCTTGGATCATAGAGTTTGGTGTGGAACTATGAAGTTGTGTCATAGATTTCTTGGTTTTTATTGTTTATTCTTTTTCTTGGTACTTTGATTATGTATTATTGTGGTTTGTTTTTATTAGTCCTTTGGTATTATTGAATTTTGAGACACAGTTGAAATTCAGCATGTAGTTTTTTTGGTATTGGCATGTTTGGTTGGGTTTTTTCCATTCAAAAAAGGAAAAATCATCCCCCACCATTCATGAATCCCTTGACATTAATTTCTAGCCTTTGGAACATTGGGGATGTTGTCTAAGGCCGAGTAGAACCTTTTCTTCAATTCAAGAAAATGAGGAGTGTCAAGATGTTACAAGTTGTATCATTCTGTTTGGTCCTTGACTTTTAATATAATTAGTTTTTTTTCGGTTCTTTGGCATTGATTACTGGTCTTTGAGTTGGTACTTATTCTTTTTTATTCCTCGAGTTAGGGTAGTAGAAAGGTGTAATATTGTCGGAAATTGAAGTGTATAATATAAAAGGACATAACTAACCCTTTTATACTAAAATTCAAGTCACCAGGGAGTTGGGTACATAAGTGTTTTAGAGACACTTATAGGAGAGTGATCTCATTGTCATGAGTGTAGTAAATGATATGAGCATGTAATTCATGGTAGAAATAAATTCCCACTAGTATTTCATATTTCATTTTTCATAATTATTTATGTTGTGGTACGAATGTGATCATTTTTGAAAAATATTGAAATTGTTTTCAAATTTTCATCTTGAAAAGATAATGGTTGTGGTATTTTGAAAATGGGTTAATTTTCAAAACATAATGTATTTTTTTTCAAAAAATGGCTGAACATGTAAAGTATGGTTGTGATAGCTGGAATGTGATATAATTTAAAATTGTAAGGATTTAGTTTCTGGGGAGTGAGACTTATGGTGATTCTTATGTTGATATAAGTGGAACTAGGTAGACATTTTAGAGACCAACCATAGGATGCTGTGGAAAATTTGGTTTCACCTGAGCCCCAGGTGAACCAGCAGATTGTTCAGAGCATAATGCAAGATTCCCAAGCTGTGGAAAGTGGGAATAAAATCGATGAGTTGAGGCATGCAGATCACTCAGTTCAGTTTCAAAATCAGAATCCACCCATTTATCAGGGTGATTTAGAACCAAAAAAGTAAAAATCTTAGCTAAATAGGATGAACTGAATATTCTATTTCCTAGTAATGCTGGAAGAGTTAAAAGTGAAGCTAGCAATGTACATGTTGGAAGATCTTTCACATCAGTGGTGGGAGTTTTCGGTCCAGGCTAGAACGTACCAATGTATGACATGGAGGGGTTTGAGGAATTTTTTAACAAATAATTCTACCCTCATACATTCGAAATTCAGTGCACAATGGATTTATTCAACATGGAGAAGGAGAACATGTTGGTGACAGAATATGTAGCTACATTTTTGAACTTAGTGCAATTTTCACCTGAGGTGGAATCTAGTGCATCCTTGAAGGTGATGATATTTGAATCGGGCTTAAGGCAATAAATTTGTTCCAAAATTATAGTGCTTTGTATAAGTGATTATATGGAAATGATGAATAGATAATTAGTGGATGAAAGGTATATATTAGGGGCTATAGGTGGGGGAAACATGTTGGTACCCATGGGGAATAATGAGAACTCTAACATGGGGATCAAGTGGAAGAGGGACACCTATTTCAAGGGTGGGAGTGTAGCTTCAAATCCAATGATAGGATCAGTGAATTTTACTCTTAAGCTTTAGAGTAAGACAAGATGTTTTTAGTGTGGTTATATAAACCACATGAAGAAGGATTGTATGACACAACCTCAGGCATGTCATAACTGTAATAAAATGGGTCTTCTTCAGCATTATTATTGAAATGCTCTGAGTTCAGGTGTTCATGACACTCCTCAAGGTTCACATTCCTCCTATGCCTCGACGAGACAGGGGCAACAACATAATTCTCGTCAGCAGAGCCAAGTTAGTTAGGATGATTCTAGGAATACCATGACTCCTCAACATGATAAGTTTGATAAGGTTAATATAGAGCAGAGTGTGGAAAGCAAGAAACTATTTAGATCCTAGCTAGTTGTGGTGGATGATCAGTCAAGACCATCCACGGTGCGAGGTATGATTCTTTTAAATTATACCTTTGTTCAAGTGTTGTTTGATATAGGTGCTTCTCATTATTTCATTGCTTCTTATTCTATTGATTTTTTGGGTTTAAGTGTGGAAATAATGCCTTCTATTTTAAAACATCAAACTCTTTTGGTCCAAAGAGAGTGTCAAACCTTCCTGTATATAGAATTTTGTATAGTTGTCGATGAAGTTGAGTTGATGTGTCACTTCTTAGTTCTTGAGATGTATGCATATGATATAATCCTGGATATGGTTTGGTTGACAATGTTTAAGGCCCACATTGACTGTTATGCATGAACAATTAGTTTTACGATGGGTTACGACATCAACCATCTCTTTAGAGGTGAGAAAAATGTGAAGTTGGGTACAACAGGCTTGTTGGCCCCAGCAGCTGGGATGGTATCATATCAATTAGAGGCATTTTCATTGGAATCAATATAAGAGGTTTGGAGAAGTAGTTTTCCTATAGTGGTTGATCATTTTATGGATGAATTTCCTGAAGAATTCTTTGAGTTTCCACTCATGATTGAAGTGAAGTTTATGATTGATCTTCTTCTAGGGATCAGTACTATCTCACTTCCTTCTAATCATATAGAACCAGAAAAATTGAGGGAATTTAAAGTGTAGTTGGAGGATCTACAAAAATAGGGTTCATCTGATTGAGTACGTGTTTGTGGGTAGTGCCATTTTTGTTTGTTAAAAAGTTGGATGGAACTCTTCGATTATGTGTTTATTATTTTAATCTTAACCAATTTATGATAAACAATTGATATCCACTTCCATACATTGATAACATGTTTGATCAGTTGAGGGGAGATTATTGGTTCTCCAAGATTGAATTGTGATCAAGATATCATTAGTTGATGGTTTGGAAGAAGGATTTTCCAAAAATAGACTCCAGGATTAGATATGTTTATTATGAGTATGTAGTTATGCCCGTTGGTCTTATGAATGTACCATCGGTCTTTATGTCATTGATGAATCAGATATTTCTGAGATATCTATATTATTTTGTGGTGGTATTCATGGATGATATACTGTTGTATTCCAAGACAAGTGTAGAGCATGAGAAACACTTGGAAGTAGTGTTGGGAATATTTAAAGACCATCGATTGTATTCTAAATTGTCAAAGTGTGACTTTTTTATACAAGAGGTACATTTTTTTGGTCCATGTTATTTACGAAAAGGGTGTTTTAGTGGATCTGGAGAAAATATAGGCCGTTATCTATTGGAAAACACCGAAGAATGCTTTTGAGATATGAAGCTTCTTTGGTCTAGCTAGGTATTATTGATGATTTTTTATGACTTTTCATGATTAGTTTCACCGATGAAATCTTTGACAAGAAATCATGTTCAATTTCAATGGAATGAGTAGTGCTAGAAATATTTTTAAGAGATTAAGGATCATATTAAATTAGCACTGATCTTAGTTTTTCTAGAACTAGGAAAATGGTACGTGGTGTATTGTGACACATCGAGATCAGGGCTGGGATGTGTTCTCATGAAATGGGATCATGTGGTTGCATATGGGTCATGAAAATTGAGGTTGGATGAGAAGAACTACACAACACATGATTTTGAGTTAGCAGCTGTGGTGCATTATTTGAAAACATGGCATCATTATATTTTCATTGAGAAGTTTATGGTGTATACCAACCATAAGATCTTGAATCATATTTTATCGAAAAGATATTTGAATTTTAGGTAGAGGAGATGGATGAAGTATCTCCAGATATTTGACTTCGAATTGATTTACACATTGGGTAAGGTAAATTCGATAGAAGATGCATTAAGTAGAAAGTCGTGTGATCATGTTGTGAAACATGCATCAGATCAGTGGTAGTTGATGTTGGCTATAATAGAAATAAGGTTGGAATGTGAAGATCAGGGTGATGTCGCTATTTTCTTTTTGGTCTCGTTGGTTCCTAATTTGGTTGGTTTTGTTAAAAAGGAAAAAATTTCTGATTCAAAGTGTGTGGCTATGAGGTAAAAAATCAATAGTGGGTATACCATTAAGGGATGGAAACTGAATGGTAAATTAGAGTTGTTATTTCACAATTGGATGGTTATACCAGTATCTTGTTAGGAACAATTCCTTAGTGCTTATCATCATTCTAGATGGGCTGTCCATCCTGTAATTTAGAAACTTTACAAGGTGTTAAAAGAACAATTTTGGTTGGATGGTAGGAAAAGGAATGTGGCTATGTTTGTATCGATATGTTTGACTTATCACCAAGTCAAGATATAGAATCAATAGCCATTATATATGATACAACATTTACCTACCCCAACATGGAAATGGGAGAAAATAGAAATGTATTTCATTATAGGTCTCCTAAGAATGGTTAGGAAGAATAATTCCATATGGGTGATAGTAGATCGGATAAAAAAGTTAGCCCATTTTATCCCTATTCACGAATCTCATATGGTGGAGGATCTATCCAAAATCTATATACGGGAGGCGGTAAATAGGCATGGTGTTCCAGTTTTGATTGTATCAGATAGAGATCCTAGGTTCACATCTTGTTTATGAAAATCCTTACAACAATCCCTTAGGACTCAGTTGATTATGAGTACAACATATCATCCTCAGAAATATGGTCAATCTGAGAGGATGATACAAAATTTTGAAGATATGTTTCAGGATTGTGTGATGGATTTTGGAGGCTCATAGGAGGATCATTTTCCATTGGTGGAGTTCTCCTACAATAATAATTATCAAGACTCTATACATATGACCCCATTTGAGGCATTGTACGGAAGTCTGTGTCATTCTCCACTATGTTATATGGAAACAGGTGAGACTTTGATGATTGGTCTGAGGATTTTTCAAGAAACAATTAAGAAGATCAAGTTGATCAAGAAAATAATGGAGACAGTGCAGAGTCATTAGAAATCATATGTGGACCATCATCGATGACCTTTTTCATTCAAGGTGGGTAATCATGTGTTCTTGAGAATCACTCTGAGGTTGGGACATCATAATTTTGGGAATCATGGCAATTTATCTTCAAGGTATATTGGGCCTTTTGAGATACTTGAGTAGGTTGGAGAGGTGGAATATTGGTTGGATTTTTCACCATGATTTAGTGCAGTGTACAATGTGTTTTATGTATTGTAGTTGAAAAAGTATTAGCAGAATTGTGACCATGTGATTCATTGAGATCATGTTGAGCTAGAGTTGGAGGCTTCCTTGGTGCACATGCCAATGAGGATTGTGGATAGTAAAGAGAAAGTCTGGTATGAAAAATGCATCCATCTAGATCCAGTTTTTTGGAAACATGGTCAGATTCAGGAGGAAACTTGGGAGTAGTAGAAAGAGATGGCAGAGTAATGACCCGAGCTCTTTTGATAAAGCGTTTGTTCTCTACTTTATGAGGACAGAAATTCCAATGGTAGGGAGAATCCAGTACCCTAGTTTTGAGCTATGTAACCCCTTTTATGCATTTTTATTCATGTAAAGTGGTTGGGTAATGGTTGGGATAGTTTAGAAGGGTTTTGGAAAGGTTTGAGGGCTTTTATAAGGGTTTTTAGTTAGTTGAAACCATGAAGAATCTCCCAGAAACCATGCAAGTTGAGACAGTGGGATTTTGCATGGTCAGTGCATGGTTTGTTTAACTATGTGGGGTCCCTCTTGGGGCAGTATTAGAAGCACGTTTAGCACACAGTTTGTCTAACTTTTCCACCTAATTGTGAGTGGCATTAAAAATGTGGTTTTTAAAAAATAGGGTCACTTGGGATTTTCCCTAAAACACCAATTTCCCCTCCAACTAAAACCCCACTTAGGATTTTCTCTTCTCTAGGGTTAGTTAACCTCTTCCACTCATCTTGGAGGTGTTTTGAAGGGTTTTCTTGGTGCGGTAAAGGCAATCCCCCTCTGGTAAGTATCCTCTCTTGGTTGTTTGTTTTCCTTAGATATAGCTCTCTCTCTCTCTCTCTATTTTCTAGATCTATATCCATCACATTCATATCTTGGGTTTTTGATTCCTAAAATGGTGATATTTGGGATCATTGATGTTAGTAAAATAGATATAAAGTGATTTCGTAGAAGTTTCACCCAGATTTGTGGTGCGGTTAGGCATTGTTCATTTTTTCCAAAACCCTAAGGTAGGTGGCTTCTCTCTCTACTCCTTTTTACTAGATCTAGAAGGATTAATTTCAAATTAGACAGTTTTTCTTGAAATTGATTGTTATTATGATGTAAAAATCTTGGTTGAAACCCATTTTGGGATGATTTTTGGATTTTGGAAAAAATGAGGTATTATTGTGAATTGTGCTTTATTTTTGGATTTTAAAATGGTGATTTTAAAATTAGTGGCTTTGGTGATTTATGGGAAATGGTTTGTGAATTTTTTTTCAATAAAAATGTTTTTTTATTGAAGTATATTTTGTCATGAATAATGGATTAAGGGTATTTTAAATAAATGGGTTATTTATTGAAGTAGTTGGGCATGTTACGTTAAAATGTGGTTGGGCATAACTGGTTAATTTGGTTTTGGATATTGTGTATTGATATGATTTTGGTAGATTTTGATTGTTATCACTATTGTATTATGTGGTATAAGCATGGGTTGGAGGGGATGGATAGTGGTCATGAAGTATCACCATCAAAAAATTGGAATATGGGTGTGAAGTACCACTATAAAAAGGGTACAGGGTTGGACGTGAAGTTCCACCATCAATGGTAACACTGAGCTCGAGTGTGTGGAAAAGGGTGAGTATAGTTGTGGTAGGCTTGCATACACGTGGAATTACTTTGGTTATGTCAATATGGAATGATTAATGATATGTTGGATTTATTTCCTTGGAATTTTGTTGATTTGGGTGACTTTCTTGGCATAAAGATGTGTTTGGATTTTTGTAAATTATTTAACTATTTTAATGGATTTGTATAAATTGTTTTATATAATTGTGCTAACTTGTTCTATCCTAGTGGTGTGTATAGTGAAGTCATTTAGTGAAAACCTATTGAGTATTATTACTCACCCCCTTCTTTGGAAATTTTGTGCTTTTGCAGATGTTGTATTCTAAGACACAGGTAAAGATAAAACATCTCCTTCCTTTAGTGGTGTGTCGTGATGCTTGGGCGGTATTGTGGTTCTTAGAGCATGGATCTTGGTGTGGAGATGTGGAGTTGTGTCATAACTTCTTTGGGTTTTGTTTTTTAGTATTTTGATTGGTTCTCTAATTATGTATTATTATAGTTTGTTTGTACTGTTCCTTTGGTATTATTGAATTGTGAAACATGGTTGACATGCATCATGTAGTTGTTTTGGTATTGGCACGTTTGGTTTGGTGTTTTTCATTCGAAAAAGGGAAAATCGTCCCCCACTATTCATGAATCTCTCGACATTAATTTCCCACCTTTGGAACCTTGGGGTTGTCTCATAAGGACAGGTATCACCTTTTCCTCAACTCAAGCCAATTAGAAGGGGCAGGATGTTACACCCCATGTTCTTTTGATTCTTACATTACCGTTACTGTAAGAGTGTTTGCATCTCAATTTTGTTTCATTGAGATATGATTCATATTTGACCACTTGTTTCCTTTTTTTGGGGTGTATATTATCCATATATTACTTTCTAAATCCTATCATAGTATTTTAATACAGGGGATTAAACTTATAGAAATCTATCATTGCCTTTATCTTTCTAAACCATCCTCAGTTATATGCACGATTGTTATTTTAAGGCCTTTTCTCCATAAAGGTCCCATTTTTCATTAATTTTTTTAAAGTAAATTTATCTAGATTATATACTTTGATTAATTGATAAACTTATCGAATTTATCATATACCCATTTCTCTATGAAGTGTTAGTTTGATGGATGTTTACATAGAAAGTTATTATATTTATTGATTTTAGAAACATTGAAAATATGTATACTTGTTATTCCTATACAGAAGTTTATTTATTATTACAGAATATTGGTTATGTATTGTATAAATTTTTCACTCCTTCATATGATGAATGCATTAGATATAATTAGGGATGGTTGGGGCCCTTAATAGCCCCTTGATGCATCGATAGGTCCCATGGGACAATCTAGCTTGTGTATTTTGGTGTATGCCTACCCAGAATATAATATTTCCTAGATAGAGGGCCTTGATGGTGAGATCATGATGTCTAAGATAATGATATCTTAGCTCAGGTCATTGAATTAGCTACCCTACATTATGTATTTTATTTATAAGGAACTAGTTATTGTTATCCATGTGATCTTATAATTTCCATTGTTATCCATGGATATACTATGCTTTCAATTTCATTTTATTGTGGAATTATTTTTTGTTATCTATTCCTAACATATTATCTATGCTAATCTTATGCTCGCTTATGATCTTTGATTGTAATCATTGATGTTTACCCTTACTAATAATTTGAGCAAGAACCTTCTTATGTATTCATTTTTTCATGTTATAAAGAAATATATTACACACGATATGTCTAACATAATAACCTTTTTAGAAAATTTGTGGGATATTTTGAAGATTTATCATGACTAAATTTTTTCTTATATAGTGGAAAAAATATCAATTTGATGAAAAATAATTATGATTTGTTAGTTTAATGTTTTTATTAACTCTCTAAAACTATAAACATAAAACGTCCTTTTAATGTACATGAATCAATATTTTTCTAGTGATAATATAATTATATATTGTTAAAATTGAGTTTCTTTAGTTCATTTAAAAGATGGTATATAAAGAATGTGTTTATTTACACTAGATTTTGATAGTGTAGGTCTGGGACACTACAATTGGTATCAAAGGTGGGTTTAGAAAAATTTAGATATTATGATGTTGGTTGAGTATAATTTATGGTCTAATAAGTTAAGTTCCATCATAATATCAAATTTATAGATAACAATTTAAGTTAGTTGAAGTAATATTTAATATTTTAGGTATCAAGATAAGAGATATTTATTGGAAATATTAAATATAAGTCTAATTATATGATAACTTCTAGTAGTTTTAGTAAATTAGGTGTTGTGTGGTTATCTTAGCAATTACACTGATATCTGGATATTAAATGTGGATATAAGCTCCATCATATATGTACTTAGGGGTAATAAACATGAAAAGGGTGTGTTTTGTATTAACCCAATCATTACTTGGGGCCTAAAAAGGTGGCATAACTATACAAATGATTTGAAACTCCCAAGAGATATGATTTGGTTGATCACATTCTATTTACAATACATTTTAAATGATTTATTATTTTAAGGAATTAGGCTAAAGAATATGAGATAACCCAACATAAAGAAACCTATATTGAACTAAGAGTGATTTATTTTGAACAAAAATATAGTGTAATAATTTTAAAGAGTATAACATTTTAAAGTTGAAATTTTCATTTAATTAACACAAATTAATTATTTTATGGTGTTCATAAATAATTATTAACTCATTTTGGTTTTAGTAATGGTAATATTATAAACGAACCAAGTTAATAATGTATTCCATGGAAAATGAAAACATGGTCCTAATGTGAAACCTAACATTATAAGAGTTTTATTAAGAAATATTTTGATTTTGTAAAACCATCTATCAAAAATTATGATTAAAAAATGTGAACATAATTGAATCCAAAAATACACCAAAGAAGATAAATATGGAGTCTCATTGAAGTTCAAGCGATATAAAATGGTAATGTAAAGAAGATTAAATTTCCCATGTGTCAAGAATGTAGGAGGAATATGAATTTGTTATAAGTGTGAAAGTAATGGTCATCAAGCTCACAGGTGAAAGGGAAAGAGAAAAGCTATAAAAAATAGTTGATTCAACTGTAATAAAATATGGAATTATTAAAATCAATAAAATAATCCAATTAACAATGGAAAAATTATTCACCAAGAACCACTTAGATCACGAGAACAAGGAAAAGCCTATGCAATGACTACTATTGAATAGGATAGTAATTATTTACTTTATATTTTATAATTTCTCATGACATATAAATTTTTACCAACTATTTCATATTTAGTTATAAATAAAAACACCATATGGTAAGATTATTTTCCATGAACCCCTCTATATAAAGGTACCTATCCTAGGCTGGCAATGGAGGAAGATAGATAATGACCACTTGAATCTCGCCTTCAGTAAGCCCCAGTTTGGTGTCTAGAACTGAGGGTATAAACATCTAACATATAGAAAAAATTACCCTTTATGATTAATATAATATTTGGAGATAAATTAATAACTACCACAAAAATCCAACACATAATATAAAAAGAGAAACTAAACTAACTAACAATGCATGAATAATATCAATAAAACAGTAACAATCTCTAAGTGGATACCAAAAAGATAAGTCCTATATAAGTGACTCAATAATAGCTCCAACACCAAGCTAGTAATGCTTAGCTCGATCCCTGAAATACTCTTAGAAATATGGAAAATATTTTTTAAACATAGGTTGAGAAAAACATACATTATTTATAGGATCATACCCAAGGTCTCACATGTACCTACGAAAAGAAAATAATAATGAACTAGTGAACACAAAATAGAACCAATATGCACCTAAACATGTCATCTACCTATACCAACCTCACCATGGAAGTCTCAACAACTAACAAATATAATTATAATAACATATGATCAAATGAATATAAGAAAAGTCACCCTACATCCACTTCCCCATTGATTTTTCACTCTCACACCCCAACATCAAACATAACTTGCTCCCATATCTTCCATGCATATCAAATCACATACCCAACCATCTATGATATAGGTTAGGATGCATACCTACCTACCTCGAACTCCCATATATCCCAACATCTCATGATAGAATCAGTCTATAGTAGAAAATCATCCACATAACCAGGACATTTAGGTATCAGGAATGTGAAAGAAATCAACCTCGTCCCCACTCTAACCATGCATAACCCCCACCATATTCAAATCCTCAACACTGCGTGATCTCCCACACCAAACCATCATCACTAGGTAATCTACAACACTAACCCATCATCCCTGGGTAATCTCCAACACTAGCCTATCATTGTCACTACTACCAAAGTAAGAATGGTGAAGAGGAGCTAGCCATCCATCTGATTCACCACCATCCTTGATATTAAGGAAAAAAATCAGAACCCAAAACATTTGGGCATTGGTAAGGTTATCCAACTCAGGTAGGGAATGTAAATAAATATCATAAAATACATGATAGATAGATAAACCATAATACCCAACCTACATGTTCATAAAAAGAGAACCAACATGTCTCATAACATCACTAGAACATCTCAAAACCTTTACCACTATCCGCTACCACCATTAATGAATTGCACCACATATCTACCACACACAAGACACAAAACATCTTCCTTTTTCAATTACATGTTCCAATATTTATAGAACAATTATTTTTAATATAAATACCATTTACTAAGCTAATTAAATCCACATCAACACAACTCATTCATTTACCAACCTAGGTTATTTCAGTTTTAGCATTAACATTCATTTTATGTATAATCGAAAGACTAACATGACTACACCAAACCACAAATCAACTTCCCTACAACAACTAAAACCACCAGAAACACAATCCATGCCATCATAAAAACCCAAACTAACCCTCACTACCACCACATTACACCTTGAATTTGGTCGTCACCATCACTGATAAAATCCCAAAAATAACCCACACACATCACACAAGATAATACAAGAAGTATATGAACACATTGAATCACATTAAAACTTCATCAACTACTGTAATTTTAGTTCAAGATCTTTCATAACATCACATATTCTTTATCATGGTTATTATAAAAAAATATATATTTCCATGGGCAACCGATACTTTATGCATATATAAGTGATTAACCTCTTTCAGGATTAGTGAGATCAATAAAAAAACACAATAAGGGATTCAAAAATTACATCAACCAAAACTAAAAAAAGGTTAGCAACAACTATGATTTTCATCAAGGTAACAAACAATTATACACATAAAAGAAACACAAAAAGTAAGTAAAAACACAAGTTTACTCCCCATTCCCATAAATTTTGGTAAAAATTATTCATTATCTTGATTATATAAACCCTTACTATCCACACATTGGATGTAAAAATCATTAAATTCCCACAAATACACTTAAATCTATCTCTATAAAACTACCAAAATAATACATATCCTCATACATGAACAAAAACATAAGTAATCGCCTTGATCAACCTATAACACAAAATACCCATAAATCTATCTCTATAAAACTACCAAAATAATACATATCCTCAGACATAACCACCCTAGAAATAAGATAAAGGAAGGAAACAAGGGGAGGGGGATAAATAAATTCTCTTATAATCGTAGATTGTTGATATGTAGATGATGAGGGAAAAATCCCACAAGGAGTGGGTGAAAAGCCTCATAAAAGCTTCTAAGATCCACCTAATAATTGAGAGAAAATACTAGGTGAAGATAAGTCTCTAAGGGTATTGAGAATTTGTAGGAAAACTAGAAATTAAAATAACATGATGCAACAACCTTCACTACGATGTAAGGGTGCCAACAAATGACATGGCTATGAGGTAAAATAAGGGACCACACCACAATGGGGTTAGTTAAAACTGAATCCAAGAAACATGGTGTGGTCTATAACACATATCCTATAAAATAGAATAAGGAAAATTATATAAGGGAAACAACCATGCTGTAGAATTCAATCAATAATAAGAAGGACATCCTGCATCCTATCTCTATGATGTAGCTACCCTAAAATCAATAGAACCAAAAAAATCCCTCCTATAAGGCATTGTTCCATATCCTAGAATCCATGATATAACTATTCCAAAAGAGGAAGAACTAGAAAACCCCCCTTCCCCAAGTCTCTACATCACATACAATATCTCAATGCAATAAACATTCCCTTTATGAAGTAATATAAGCCTCTGTGGCTCAAAATCCCCCCCAGTTGAAATTTTAGCTATAACCCCACTATACACTCCTAAAATCCATTATAACTTCCCCCCAAAACCACCATTAACTAAATTCCCATAGAATATTAGGTCAAAAAGTCCAAACTATTACATTATATTGCCCTCAAATAATTATCATCCTTACGAATCAAATCCAAACCCATAAAAAAGAAAGTAAAGGGGTTTGAACAAACCAAGGGAATGAATTATCCACAAAACACCTTATCTTGAATATCCTAGATCTTTAATGGTTTCTCTAAATTTTTTTTGTCATCCTAGATATCCAACTCTCCTGAGTTAGTGATATGGGATTAATTGTGAAGATATCGATAGAGTTGAGACACATGTATGGAATTTGGGATCCTATCTAGCCATCGTGGAAGTGATAGACAATACACTACCTCATCAACATGATCCAAAACTTTAAAAGGATAATTGTTTTTGGTTAAATCCACAAGAAAACCTCTATTGGGACCAAGTTTGATATAAGTACTTTTCAGATGGTGTAATTGATAAAAGAAGTCTGTTCTTGAATGTTTTTATTTTTTTGTCTTTATGAGATATCACTTCACTTAGTAAGTGTTAGTGATCAGATGAAGCGGTATTGGACTTAGAAGATAAAATGCATATTTCCTGATAAATTCCATCAAATTTAGTTTTCTATTCTGAATTTATTTTCAGGTAAATTTGTTTTTTGGAATCATATTTTCTCCAAAATGAAGTTTTAGATTGGAGTGAGAAGTTGTATCAGATGCAGAATGTCTAAAGAGATGTTTGACACTCAAATATAATGATGATTTTCTATGATGTAAGTTCTCAACATCATGAGTTTTCTAAAAACTTGCGATCCAAGATTTGTGAAATAAATGGGGATAAAATGTGTTCATGCATTCTAAAAATTGAAAATTATATTGAGTTTTGGATAGAAAGACAAATAAAGTCGATAAGGTAGAAATTATTAGAACTTTTCAACCTTAGTTAGACAATTATTTTTTGATCTAAATGTTCTTAAAAATCATGAATAGGTCATGATACATGAAATATTTTGTAAAAGAAAAGGGGATATGAATTCAAAGTTCTCTAGTTTCAGATCATCAATGCAAGAAGTACCCAATGCTGAAATTGTTTTTTGTCTGAGAGTTTTTTTGGCTATTGTTAGAGGTTCTTCAGAAGTGATGATTGACCAATATATCGGATAGTCTAAACCATCATACAAACCAATTCTTTGAATTCACCATAAGACATTAAGGTTTATAAATTAGTCACTATTGATACTGGTCTATCAGACTCATCATGTCACTGATCCATTAGATGAATGATGACACCAATAATATATCAGATGGAGAATATCATTGGATATAGAGAAGATTTATTAAGTGAAATAATTAATTGAAGTCTTTAGTTTCAATGAATCCGATGGGTTTCAAATACTAATCAATCGAATGATGTAAAATAATGTAGTCAACCATTTTCATGAGATATAAAGAATCATATTGAGGTCTCAAGGTGTTTTGTTTTTAGTTGGTTGTGAGAAAAAGTTCTGAACTATTTTAAATTGGGCCAAGAAACATCATTCAAGGTGTGACACTAATAAGTCATCAGATGCTGTGTTTCATTGGATGTAGTTCTATCGATCTAAAGAGTTATTGAAAAAATTAATAATGTTGAATTGTATTGAAGTTTCCATCATAATTTTTTTGGGTTCATAAGTCTTTATATGTTTCAATGATGTTTATGGTAGAACATGCTCAGTTGGTTTGGAACATAAAAATGAGGAGTATTTGTTTTCACATGTTTCCAATCATAATTTCATTTTTATTCAAGGAAAATAAATACAAAGAAATTAGGACAGGATACCTAGGGAGGTCTAAATTAATGTAGACCAAGGGAATACCCTCCAATAAAATTAACTCACTCTAGTTTAAAGTTAGAAATGTGGGATAGTATAGTTACATTGGTACCTTAGTCTTCTAGAGAATCTAGGTGATCTGCTACTTGATTCCCCTCCCACCAGGTGGGAGTAATTTTATACTATTGTTGAGGAGTGATTTTTATTTCCTTATGAAGTAATAGATCAACCAAGGAATGGAACCTCTTACATGCAAGTAATCATAAAGGATTATGGAATCGGTTTCCACTTGTGAAAGGAAAACATTCCGTTGGATGCAAAGATTAATCTGAGTAAGGACCACCTTGGCCTATACTAGTAAGGAGTTTTCACTACTATAGTGAACTGTAAAATCCAGAATCACACTCCCCCTGTAATCTCTAATGACTCTGACTTCTCGCATGTTTCCAATCATCATAAGAATATTAGAATGAAAAATTTCATTGGAATTAATATTTTTTTGTTAATCCAAAGAAGAATGAAGTTATGAGAAGTTTCGATAAGATTTGAGAAAAATAAAGAATAGTTAATAAGAATTGAGAAGTAGTCAAAATGGAGTTCAAATTAAAATGAAATTTGAGTTTTTAGAATTAGTGTGAGTGGGAAAACAAAAAAATTAGTTTCTACTCTTTTAGACTTCTAGGTAACCTATAAATAGAAGTGTAAATACAAAGTACTAGCTTACTATTCATGTGTAGGAAATAGAGAGAGATTTGATGTTTTTAATTGGAATAGGAATGTTTTTGGTTGGAATTTTCATAAGAAATTTTTTTGGATAGAAGAAGTGTTAAAAATAAGCTGTGGTTTGGGTTTTCTATATTGGACTAAGAATCAGAATAACTATCCCGAGAAAGAAAGAAGTGAATTAGAGTTTTTTTGTGCTATCAATTTATACTAGATTCTAGACTAATGAATCATATTGAAGAGTTATATTGAGTTATTGGAATGAGTTTTTTTATAAAAAGTCTAGAAGATCTATTTATACCTTCTACTAGGTAGGAAGGTAAAGATTTTTTTATGAATAATTAAAAAGTGGGAGCTGTTGAAGCAGGATAGTGACATGTTCATAACCAACCAGTGAAGGTTTCTAAACTTTTTACAAAACTTATTTACATCATTTGTTCTAGAATAATCACATAAAATATTGTATTGATCATATTTATACACAAGTGTAAGGGTATTTATTAAATTTTTTATATACAAAAGGATTTTTTTCTAGTGGATTGTGTTGTATTAGATTATTTCAAAACCACTACAAGGACTAGATACTATTATCATGTAGTGAACCTTCTAAATACTTGTTTTCTTATAGATGTATGAATGTTGGGATTTTAGAAAAGTGATAATCATTTAACAGGAGGCAAATTTTGTTATAAAATAAAGATAACATAAAATAAAAATATAACACTAATTTAACCCACCCCCTCTCAGTGATTACATTGATCCTGGTTGGGTATTTTAAATTGGTATCTATAACACCCTGAGATTTTGTGAACTTTTTTCCAAATTAATTTAATATTTTTATATTTTTCATTTTTCACAATAGTGAATATATCTTTTCTTATAGGAAAGTACTAAGTTTGTATTGTGTTATACATAACACCAAGTTAATCTTTCACTACATGAAAAACTTAGAATATATTTTAGTACATGAAATAATATATTTGGATTGTGTTATGTGCAATACCGAGTCCTATTGATATCTTTCATTACATGCAAGGTTGCATTTTACCAAACTGCAATATACTATTAATATAATTATTAAAATATTATTATAACTACCACCTATCTGTTGAAATAAAAGTTACAAATAATAATAAATAAATTAAAAAAAATGATTTACATATGTATAAAAAAATGAATCCTTTTGTTATCAATTAGTTAGAAAATAATGTATAAACTGTTTGAAAAAAATATATATTAATTTTTTAAGAAAACTATTTTTTAATGTGTAAAAAAAATTTTATCCCAATAAATTAAACAAAACACTTTTGATGATTTTTTTGAATGAAATTTATATATTATATATTTAATCAATATTTTTGATACTCATATAATATATTTGATAGGTATAAGATAAGAATAAATCCAATTTTATGAATAATAACATATATTTTTCTAAAAGGTAATTTTACCGCCTTTTAATGGCACACCAAATTTAAATATATATTTTGAAACTTTTATGAATTTAATATAAAATAATACAATTAATTTTTGAAATATAAATGTCAAAAATTAGGTTAGAGTGAATTTTTGGTATTTTTTTTATGAATTTTCATTCTTTAATGAATAGTGAAAAATACTGAATTTTAATTCAAAACTAATTTTTCATATAATTTATTTATAAGTTTAAATAGTGTTTTTGATTTATTTTAAATTTAAATTAGATGAATTATACATAAATTAATCAAATTTTATTCATTTAAATAAATTTCAATTTGAAATTGGATATAAAAACTAGCAAAACTTTTGAACATTTTTACTTTAAAAACCCGCTTTTGTCGTCCTGTCTGTGGGATTAAATTTAAATTAATTTATGCCACATATTTGATTGAAATTTATAAAAATATATTCCATATTTGGAATCATAATAATTTATAACTTATAATATTTTCAAATTAGTTTTTTACAAAAAATATTAGTGAAAGTGATTAAAAATAATTATAACGATTAAGAGAAAAATTAGCTTAATATGAGACTAAACCATAAAGTTAAGGGCCAAAATGACCTAGAAACTTGTCCAAAATATATTTTATGGATATATTTAGACACTATAATTCCTTTTATTATATTTAGATCATTATTGTATCCAATTTTCATAGAAAAAATGTGGGTGGAATTCCCTTTTCAAATATTTACAAGAATACCACTCCTCCTCCACTATAAAAGGGAACTCACCCCTCCCACATATTCACACATATCAAGACATTAGTCTCACCCAAACTCAGCTCAAATTATATCCAAAAATACCTAATTTCATATTATTGTACTCCTTTGAGCATAAATCCAACTGAGGAATCCATTTGGTGCAAACCACAAGGAGTTACCCAAAGAAGAGGTAACATCCTTCCTCAAGCTCCTTTGTTTTATTTTGATTATACACCCCTAAAATATTCTTATTCCATGGTTATATAATTAAATAAGTATCCTAAATATATTAATATTCTTATATTCTAAGTTTTTGAACTAAACTTATACACACATCCATCTAAGGGGTAACAAACTTACCATTCTTTTGTACGATGAACTACTGCCTCACGAAACGATGTTGTTCAGTTTTTTCCTTTACCCCCTCTTGTGGTTGGAAATTATGATTCAAAATATATTTTTTATATTATATATATATATTATATTTATAAATTATTTATTCTTATTTAATTATTATATAAAACATACCTTCATGATTTCCATTTTGTGTAAATATAATAACTTCATATGTGGACATATGGACTACCGCCACCTCAAATCGATGTGATTCATTCAAAATTTACATTGAATGTATTAAAAATGTGTTTAGTAAAATTATATGATATTTATGAAATAATAATTATATTTTAATGATGTTATTTATACATATTCACACATTAAATTTACTTTTTTTCAATACGACAATAAAACAGAAACAACGTTCATGCGTACGTACAACCTAACGTCTCTATGAACGGTGTATTCTATTTCAGAATTGAATATTTTATAGATTATTATAAATATTTATATATTTAATATATAATATACTTATATAATGTTTTAAATTATTTAAATAAGTAAATGATGATCAAATTAATAGTTTCAAGAATAACAAGTCAAAACATATAAGAAAAACAACACGAATATTACCTGAAACGTAACGTTAACATAAAATTGTTAATAAAAAGATAATATAAAGTAATAATAAAATAATATATGGTGTTAGATATAAGAATATGGTTATATGGTAGATTTATAATAATATTATATTTATTATAAAGGAGTTTTTGAATGTGTATTAAGAAATTCAAGACTTAAGGTAAGGTTTTTCTTGTTTCACTTTTATTTTCTGTGAGACACAAGCCATGTCCACCTCCTATTTCTTATATGTGGTGTGTATAATAAACATGGATGTATTATATGATTATTATAATTAATTTTTTGGATATTTACATATCCATTTAATGATATTTTCTTCATGGTGTTTATGTTTTATAAGTTACCAAATTGGTAAATTAATTTTCTATCAATTTGCCTTATTTGAGACATATTCCATGTTATGCACCTATATTTTTAAATGAGGTGTATATAATTACTTTGAAATGATATATAATGAATCTAATTATCTTAATTATATTTTAAGCTTCATGTAATTTTATTCTTTCTACTTTATTATGATCAAAGTTAACAAAGTGGTAACAATTTATTGATACAATATCATCCTTTTTTGAGATTGTTTATGATTATGCTTCCATTAATGAAATATTATGATACATATCCCAAGAAACCTCATGATTTTTCTTACCCTCTGGTTATTCATTTTATATCCAAGTAATTGTACCATTTTTCCAATCTTTTGTACTTAATATAATTAATAAAACATTTTTACAAAAATCCAACTTTATTTATCCTTTTATTTGGAAATTTGTGTTTTTCAAAAACTGTATTTTCTAAAAATATTTTCAAAAAATGTTTTATTATTATACAATAATATTTAAAGTAATTTTTTACCCATGTATTAAATTTTTATAATTTTTTTTAAATATAATCTTATTTTTATTTTTCGATCGAGGAAATTTTCTAAACTTTTAATGTGAAAAAGGAATGTTCGGCATGTACTGAATTACCCTCCATAATGATCATAATTTCCTTGGTGATTACTTTTTATGTTTATAAGGTTATTTTTTTGAAGATTTTTTTCCCTAGTATCTTGATTTTTTTATTTTAAAATTATTTTAAAATAAAAAGGGTTTTCAAAATTTTTTTATGGTTAAAATTCATTTTAAATGATTTTAAAATCTCACTTTATATGTTTTCAAAAGTTTTTTTTAAAAGAAAATTATTTCAATAATATAAAATATTTTTTTATAAGATTTTGAATTATTTTCAAAGAAAAATGTTTTCAAAATGTTTTCAATATTATTTTATAAGTTTTCAAAGAAAAATCTTTTCAAAATGTTTTCATGATTCTTTTATAAATTTTCAAGGAAAATAGTTTTCAAAATATTTTCAATCTTATTTTATAAGTTTTCAAGGAAATTTTTTTTCAAAATTATTTCAATCCTTCTTACTAAGTTTTCAAATTATTTTCAAAGATTTTTTTTAAATTTTTTTATGTTTTAAAAACAATTTTTCAAAAAAGAAATGATATTTTCCCCAATAAATGTTTTTAAAATATATTTCAAAATTATTTTCCATATATTATGATATACATTGATATTAATCATGCCTTTCTAGGGAATGATCCAAAGGTTCCATTCATATTTATTATCTGAATGGTTTATGCTTTTATGGAATGATGCTTATGAAACCCATTTCTCTTTCATGGGTTATATGTTTATGAATCTTGTTTCCCTTTTACATGTTATATGTTTATGAAACCCACTTATTTTCATGGGTTATTCTTTGATGAAATTGTTATGAAACCTTTCTATTTTCCATAAGTTATGATATGATTTCATGTTTATGATACCCATTTAATTTCATCGTTTATGATATGATTTCTTATTATCTTGTGGCACACATATGTATGATTTAATTATGAGATGGGTGAAACCTATCTCTATCTCCAATGCATTGGGTAAAGATTTATATCTCATGAGATGGTCATGGATGGAATAAGGAGTAAATTTAGTCCAGTAAAGGACTTTTTCCACTAAGATGGTCTTGGGAGTGAACCTTGACTACTAATATGGTCATGGGAGTGAACCATGACTACCAAGATGGTATGAGGAGTGAAACCATACAACTAATATGGCCTTTTAAGTGATGCCTTGACTAATATGGAAATCATTTTATATGCTTATGTTTTTGCCACAAAATCTATGTCTTATTCCTATGTTATGCTTTCATGGATTATGCTATTGATTACCTTATGATTCCCAGCTTATTAATTGCCAATATTTATTCCATGACTCCTGAGTATGATATTTTATGTATAGGGTATGATTTTATAATGTTATTATCATTTTCTCATACCCTTATCTACTTGATTATGCTTATGTATCTTCTTTTTTTTACCCTTAATGATCATATAAGCTCACCCCTTTCTTATGTTTTCTTTCCCCAGGTTACGAATAAAGGTTTTAAGTAGAAGTAATAATGGAGACGATCTTTGGGGGAAACATTAGAGATCTTTCACCATGTTAGAATATTTTTTTCCAACTTTCCAAAGACACTAAAATATTATAGTCCTCGGGCATGTATTTTTGTAATTTTCTGAATATTAATCTAAAATGTAATATACATGTATGTTAAGCCTGAGTATCTATAGTTGGTATTAAAGTAAAGGTTTATTCAAAATTTGGAAACTATTATGAGAAAAATTTAGTGATATCCATAGGAATATTTCTAAGGATATGTCTAGGGATGTCTCTATGGATAATTATAGGGATGAGTTAATGTTTTGGTAAATATCATTGAATGTTTGTAAAGGATAGAGTGATTGGTTTCCTAGAAATACATAATTGTCAAGATACTACAAGTGTATGTGTATCTGAAATATATGTACATAGGGGTAACCTGAAAACACTGTATTGATCTAGACTTGATTGGGAACTGGTGCATGACAAAGGGAATTACTGCACACCTGGTTTGACACTCCAGAGGGATATGTTTTGGAAACTCACAAACTCTTTATGAACTATCATGAAGGATTTAAATAAAAGATAACTATGAATAATATAGTATAAACCTAAGGTATCATCAATTATAAAGTAGGTGTCATGATTTAGACATCCTATAAGTAATTTTTTCATGATTATATTATTTTATATTATGATAAATGTTTCTCACATTATGCTTTATAGTTTTATCCAATGGAGGAAACTATAAGGAACATAGTTAACATTGAATGTTTAAGATGTGGAAATTATGTGAATTATTCTAATAAATTTCTGAAGTTGAAATATCATGAAGAGAATCAGGAAGGTGGTATGAGTATTGGATATACTACTAAAGATAAGGAGACTGAAAATGACATGTGAAAGGTATGAGATGATATTAAAATATTTTTTACATTAAATGTAAGAAGAATGATTATATTGAGGTTGAGGAACCTTAAGGCATGATTCCTATTTCATATTCTAAGAAATATGTATTAATGAATAATTTAATGGATCTTGAGTAATGGTTTAAGAATAAAGTTGGATGATTTAAGTATATAGATTATGTTATATCAATCATGAAGTATATAAGTATTGTTTTTAGAAGTTTTTATTTAAGTATTTTGAGTTAATGATAAGGTTAAATTAAGGTAAGGTAACCCTTAACATGTTCCTGTGGATGAGAAAATGATATATTATATGTATAAAGAGATTATGATATGAATAAAGTAAATTTGATTGTATTTATGATATCATAAATGATAAAGGATTTATTAAAAAATTGGTCTATGTTATCATTTATGAAGTTTACAACTTCTTAGATTTAAAGAATATATAAAATAATATTTGGAATGATGAATCATGCATGTTTTCAAAAAGTATTTATAGTAATTCAGGTCATTACCATGTTTCAAGATAATATACGATGATGGTATTCACATGTTTGGAATGTGACAACATAGAGATACTTTTTGATATACAAGGGATCAATGTTAAGCTGATTTAGTGACCTTCTTTCTAAGGTTTTGGATATTCATCTTTCGGAAGGGTTATAAGGTTAACCATTCATGGAAAGTTTAAGTTAAAATTATGATGAAGTTTGTGAGATTAAAGTATTATCTCACCATATGAGGATTTATGAAAATTGAATATCCTATTATAACTACTTTGTGTTGATGGTAACTGAAGATAAATGGGATGACTTATCATGGATCTCATGATCTGTTAGTGCTTTATAAATGAAAAATTCACCTTTTTTTAGAAAAAGGTGAAATGGAAATTGGTCAAGACATGACCAAAGGATGAGATTTTGATTATGAAAAGTGTATGAAATCAAGTAAGTATATCTTCTTGTAAAAAAAATATTCAACTTTAGGAAAAAGGGTCTTGAAATAATTTTTTATTATTATCACAATTTTTGATGATATCAATGACCTCTTTCATGCTTCTTTAGTTTTTGGATTTGTGATTATCAACTTTCTTTGGATCACCCACTTTCTTATGATCAATGATCTTTATAAATCTCTATTATTATTTATGTTTTTATTATAGGTCCATATTTTTACTTCCAAACTATATTATCCTATGTTGAAACCTAGTTATATGTTACTTTTTGTAACCATCATGTTTTCAACTTTCCATTTTTTAAAGGAAGATATCATATTCGTTTTTATGATATGGGTTTCTATTAATGGAACTTTAAAGTATTAAACCTTTGATAACCTAGATTAATTTAAAGAGAGAAACTAATTTTAAGAGGATAAGAATGTAACAACCAGATTTTTTCTGAAATATATATTCGTATAAATAATTTAATCTTCTTATATTTTTCATTTCACACAACACTGAATATAGCTTTTCTTATACAAAATCACTATGTTTGGATTGTGTTATATGAAACAATAAGTTATTATTGAAATATAAGAAACACTTATAATATCTTGTGTTACACACAACACTATTTTTTTCTTTTGTTACACACAAAACTATTTTTGGCTTGTTCTACATGCAATATCGAGTCCCTTTGATAGCTTGCATTACATGTAAGGTTGAGTTTTACCAAAATAAAATATACTATTAATATTATTATTAAAATATTATTATAGCTACCACCTATCCATTAAAATTGAATTTAGGAATAAGAATAACTAAATTATGAAAATATTATTTACACATTTATATAAATTGAATCCTTTGGTTATCAATTATTTAGAAAATAATGTTAAAACTATTTGAAAATAATGAAATTACTTTTCTAAAAAAATTAATTTTCTATATACAAACACAATTTTATCCTAATAAATTAAAAAAAAAACATTTGTTGAATTTTTTCAAAAAAAATTATATAGTATATATTCAATCAAAATTTTTGATACTCATCCAATATATTTAATAGGTATAAGATAAAAATAAATCTAATTTTATGAATAACAAGATGTATTTTTATAAAAGGTAATTTTACTGCCTTTTAATGGCATACCGACTTTAAATATGAATTTGGAAACTTTTATGAATTTAATAAGAAAAAATAAATTTAATTTTTTAAATTGAAATATCAAAATTAGGTTAGGGTGAATTTTTGGTATTTTTATTTAAAGTTTTATTCTTTATTGAATTGTGAAAAATACTAAATTTTAATTCAAAACTGTCATTCAATATAATTTATGTATAAGGTTAAATTATGTATTTAATTGGTTTTAGAGTTCAATTAGATAAATTATACATAACTAAATCTAATTTAATTCATTGGAATCAATTTCAATTTCAAATTGGATATAAAAACTTACCAAATTTTTGAACATTTTTACTTTAAAAATCTACTTTATTGTCCCATCTACGAGATTAAATTTAAATTAATTTGTAAAAATTATGTGATTTAAATTTGGAAAAAGGATAAAATATTTGGAATTAGAATAATTTTTAATTTATAATAATACCAACTTAGTTTTTTACTGAAAATATTAGTGAAAGAAATTTAAATTAATTACATCAATTAAGAGGAAAATTAGCTTAATAAGGGACTAAACCATAAAATTAAGGGAAAAATAACCAATAAAATTGCCAAAAATCTATTATATGTACATATTTATACCCATTACTCCATTTTATCATATTTGGAGCATTATTTTAGAAAAATTTAATTGAAAAAACATGGATGTAATTTTCTTTTAAAAAATTAACAAGAATGCCACTCCTCCTCCACTATAAAAGGCACTCACCACTACCAATTTTTCAAACATATAAAGCAATTTGGATCACCCAAAATCTGATAAAATTTTTATGGACCGGACCTCTCTGGTCCATTACTTTGTTGAATTGTGGTGTTGGAGGTGTTCCAGAAGGTCAAAGTGACTTATCCCCAACACTTTTCCAAATTTCCAGTTCTGTGAATAGTGTTTCCAGAACAGTAACCTTCTAACTGTGACCTTCAAACTGTAGACTTGAACAATGTTTCCAAAAAAGTAACCTTCTAACTGTGACCTTCCAACTGTAGACTTGAACAGTGTTTCCAGAACGGTAACCTTCTAACTGTGACCTTCCAACTGTAGACTTGAACAGTGTTTCCAGAATGGTAACATTCTAACTGTGACCTTCCAACTGTAGACTTGAACAATGTTTCCAAAATAGTAACCTTTTAACTACGACCTTCCAACTGTAGACTTGAATAATGTTTCCAAAACGGTAACCTTCTAACTGTGATCTTCCAACTGTAGACTTGAATAGTGTTTCCAGAACAGTAACCTTCTAACTGTGACCTTCCAACTGTAGACTTGAACAGTGTTTCCAGAATGGTAACCTTCTAACTGTTACCTTCCAACTATAGACTTGAATAGTGTTTCTAGAACGGTGAGGTCTAACGGCGACCTTTTCTTTCCTTTGCCAAATTTTGAGTGTGTGAACAGTGTTTCCAGCTTCCTACAGTTTCGCCCCTTTGACGTTTCCTTTGACGTAAAATACATTTAAATCCTTGTTTTAAGGAATCTTAAAGCCGATTCAAATGCCATAAATCCTATATTAATTATTCCTATGGACCGGGATGTTTCACTTGGTCAAACCGCATGGGTTAATGTGATCTGCTTTTAATGGAGAATTAAACGTATCTTAAACTGTCACCCCATTAAATCTTCAAAAAGGGACAAGATATCATTATACCTTGTTCTTCCTCTTTTTTATTAGCTATGAGATGCTAGAACCTTTAAATCCTTCATGTAGGAGTTTCACAATAAAACTTTACTCCTAGGATTGGTTCTGCTCTATTTTGATGCAGCCAAGCTGTATCGATCAATCTTCCATATAAGGTATGTTGTATCATCATTCTTTGGGGTTAATTTTATCCTATTCTCCTTTCCATATTATAGCATATAATGTCCATGCTTATAATGGGTTTTTCTTGGGGTTTGGATGGTGCTGTCGTACCGTGGCATCTTTGGGTGGATACAGTTGTATTGAGAGGAGGATTGCGACCCATTGTGTGGATAAAGAATGTCAAGAATTGTTGAGGTAGGGGATTTGTGGCTTCTTTAATTGTATATGTAAAATCATATAATTATCATGATTTAGCCCTTTGGATCACAATGAAATTGACCCAATTAAATACTTGAATAGGATTAAAATATTTGGTTGATCACATGTTGTTGCTTTATACCGTGATAATGGTTTTCCTCATGTTTTGATAGATAGATTGATATCTATGATTTCTTTGATTTGTTGTTCGTTCTTGATGTAAATTGATAATGACCGTAAAGCCGGAATTAATTTTTAATTAATTGTATAAAGATAAAGAGGCTTGTAATTGAATCCTGTTGATGTCGTTGTTGTAGTTGTTCTAATTTGATGTTAATAAAGTTAGGGAAGTAAGCATGGTTGTTTAATTGTGATAGCTTATTGATTAGGTCTCCCGTAATTGGAACCTATGAATAAAAAATCTTCTAATTCAATATGGATTAAAGAACAGATTGTGTGAGAATTTCTTGAAGGGTTCTGAGTTACCCTCTTGATTGTTAAAGGGTTAAGAACCCATTGATGTGATGTTGTGTTTTCTTGCTGCTTGTGCTATGATGTGATCCTGGATGGCTGTTGTGATATGTGGAGGCATGAAGACTTTTGGTTGTGGCAGTAGATGACGCCTAGAGTGGAGAGATGCATCGATTTATGCATGTGGGTGTCGGGGAGGACACTAGGGATGATTGAATGGAATGAATGTGTTTGTTGGATGTTTGCTGGTTCTTTGGTTGCTTATCTACTTTACTTTTACCCACTATTCAAGGTAGCTGGTCTTGATTACCCTCCTTCCAAAGGAGGTGAAGACACACAGGGTATGCCATATGCTTTCCGTGTTTATCCTCTCGAGGGAGAATGGGTCTATGCTCTTGCTATAGGCGGCAAAGACTCTACGGGTAGTATATCTACTCACTGTGTTGATCCCCCTTTGTTTTTAGTAGCATAGGATGCATTTCTAGAATGCCTGGGAATATGGGAAAGTAATTCTGTAATGAAAGTTTGATTAAATGGTGATAATCCACTGGGATGGAGATACTGGAATTTAAAGGTGATGTGAATCTTAAAAGGAGCAGTTGATTTTGAATGTGATGCCAATTCAGTTTAATGTGGAATTGTTCATGGTTAATTAATGTTTAAAGAATTAATTAACGTACAGTGGAACTGATAAAATGAGAATGGAGTAATATAATAAAGCTCTTAAAATGTTTGTATGCTTATAGGATACCTAGTCTTAGAAGTAGCAGCCTGGAGTCTGAGAGATGTTAGCTGCAGATGTATCTAAGACTAGGTAATGCCCATAGTGTGGATTTGAGTTATATATATATTTTGTACTTTTTGTGTTTCTATAAGCTAATCCACCCTGTCAGTAAAGGAAACTGACACCCCGGGGATTCTGAGCCCTGGGGGGGTGTTTTCCCCAACATTCTGATGGGAGGTCAAATGGCTGACTACCCCCTTTGGCCCTGCTCTCTTCTTTTGGTAGATACATGTTCCAACAGGAACAACAGTTAGTTTGCCCATATACGTGTGTAGAGGGCTGTAATGACATGTGGTTATTTCACACACATATATTCTGGATATAGTATCCTATGGATTACTATAGTTGTAACGTGTATAGGATGTGATGTCTTGAGGGTCCCTACTCGGTGTATGGGCTATAATGGCTTGAGGTATAATACCCGATGTATGATACACGTTATGCGGGTTGTGGTGGATCCCGAAACTTACCTAGTTACTTTTGGTTTTAAGGATGGTGTGGTGCTTCGTCCAGGTGTCTGTGGACAAGGCTTTGTGGTGCACGAGGTGTAGATTTTGTAGCTTAGCCCAGGTGTCTGCGGGCAAGCCTTTGGAGAGAGATGCACAAGACGTATGTCGTTGGGGAAAAGCGGAAAACCAGTGGTGAAGTAGTAGTGGGGTAAACTTAATATTATTTACTATATTCTATATTCTTGTATGCGTTACTTGGTGAGAGTAGCCATGGTGAGGTTGGGAACTTAGTATACCTGTTTAGGTGATGAGTTAGTTTCACTTGTTGTTCACTGGGCTTTAGCATGCTTTCTTTACTTTTTCACGAGAGGCTTGAGGAGGATCCTACTGAGTATACTGTTATACTCACCCTGTGTATATATGAACTGTTTTTTTCAGGTCACTTGGATCAGGTTGGAGATCAAGCTGGTTAATACTAGCTTGTGGTTGGAGGAGCTGTTCGGGCTTGTGGTCGCTGCCGTTTTACTTTCTTTTGGGTACTTGTAGTTTCCCCTTTTTGTTGTTGTACTTTTTGCATGAAATTTTATATATGTATTTGGGTTTCTTTTATATTTCAGTTCTGATTTGGAGTTGATTGGTGTCTATCTTATCTCTCTCTTCTGCATGTGTTCTCTTAGAGGGTAATGCCTCCCATTTGTGTGTTACTATACCCTCGGTGCTAGTCGCCAACCCGGGGCCTACTGGAGGCGGGACTCAGGGGTCATTATCTCCCTTATCACATTTCCGGCCCAAGAGGGGTACACTTTGTGGGGAGGGGGTCGTGACAGAGTGGTATAAGAGCTCTGGTTGAGGGATAGGATGGAGTTTGGAGTTAGGTACACGTGAGGTTGCATGGGTTGGTAGGGAAACCGTGTCATTCCTGTTTAGCAAGTGAGGTAAACACTGGAGACCGGCTGAGACATAGGCATTTATGGCCCCCTATGATCTGTTGCATGGACCTTTAAGTTTACGATGGCTACTAAACAAAGTGATATTGGTTGCAGGGTAGAGACCTAGGAAAGGATCATGCATCATTCTTCCTTGTGCCTGTGTTTTAATGGGTAGACCTTTGGATAAGTTAACCTAAAATTAATAAAACAAAAAAATTAATTAATTAATGTTAAGTCTTCCATATTCCAGGCTTAGGAGCTCTAAGAGTTGTTATTTTACAATTATGGATCCAGGTCGACGTCCTCGTCAGGTTTGCGCAGAAGACGCCCAACAGGCTATTCCAGCAGATTGCCGCCGGGTAGAGGTTGACGACGATGAAGCTTGGAGGAAGACACTCTGAGAGTTTCAGTGCCAGAGTCTACAGAAGTATGAGAGCTCCGTTTCGGATGCAGTCACAGAAGACTGGTTGGAGGAGGTCGAGATAGGCTTCAGTTCGATTCGTGCTCGGAAGGAACACTGGGTGTCCATGGTTGTGACGATGCTGCATAGAGCAGTGAGGTAGTGGTGGTTCTTGTTCCTTGGGGATCATGAGGAGTTAGCGATCTCATGGGAGGAGTTTTGAGACAGGTTTAGAGTTGAGTTTCTTTCTTTGACTGTGAAGGAGTCTAGTTGCCAGGAGCTTCTTACCATTCGACAGGGGAGCTCGAATGTTTGAGAGTTTGGAATCCATTTCAGGAACCTTCTATGATATTCTTCAGACCTGTTACCAGATGATGAGGTCAGGGCGAGGCATTTCGAGTAGGATTTGCGTCCAGAGATCCAGCTCCAGGTCACCCCATTTATGCTAAAGACATATCTTGAGGTGCTGGCGAGGGCAGAGGTTGTTGAGAGGACTTTGACTAGGACCAGATCGTCACGATAGCAGAATCGTCATGATTCCTCACGAAGAAAAGCTATGGTCCAGGGATCCTGGTTTTCAGGGCAGAAGAGTTTCTGTTCACCTGGGGGTAGGTATCATCCCTTCCCATCTCATTTCTATGGAGGTAGAAACTATCAGGCCTATGCCAAGGGATCAGGTGCTTGTTTTTCTTATGGTGGTCGTGGTCATCAGCAGTGGGAGTGCCCGACTTTTCAGAGCAGTCATCATGCACCGGGCGCTCTGCTCTAGGTTCCTCCATTGAGGCAGTTCAAGCCGATGCAGCAGCAGTAGGTTGCAACAGATTTAGATCACCAGAGGGTAGATGGATCAGGAATAAGACATCCCCAGGATGCTCCCCATCCTCAGAGAGCAGAGCGCGACCGTGGTGGTGGTCCTCATCAGGGATAGAGAGGCCGTGGAGGAGGTCGTGGTCAACTTCATGCTCTAGCATTACCAGCCCCAGGTGAGCCAGATGTCGTTCGAGGTACCCTTTCTTGTTTTCTAACTTGGTGTATGCCTTGTTTGATTCAGGAAAAACACACTCCTTCATATCACCTACCATTGTCCATGCTTTGGGACTTGAGGTAGAGAGGATTCCAGTGCCCTTGGCGTTGACTACACCAGTTGGAGGTCTAGCCGACTTGTTTGAAATATGTAGAGACTGTGATCTAGTGTTGGGGAAACACCGCTCTTGGGGAGATTTCCTATGTTTACGAATACAACCATATGATTTCATCCTCGGTATGGATTGGTTATATTCGGTGCAGGCTATTGTGGATTGATATAGGAAGAAGGTCATTTTCTTTGATGCAGATGGAGAGAAAGTGGTGTTTTTTGGTGAGAGAGATCCTTGGATGAGTCATAGATGAGTTCCATCCTTATCATCCATGATGGATGAGATGATGCTGAGTTCTTCAGAGGTTCAACAGTTGGCGTTTCCTAGGGTCGTAGAGGAGTACCCTGACGTCTTTCCAGAAGAGGTTGTAGCCTTACCCCCTCGACGAGAGATCGAGTTTGGGATCGAGCTACAGCCAGGAGAATCTCCTATCTCTATGTCTCCATATAGGATGGCCCCTTATGAGTTACGAGAGCTACATATTCAGCTTGATGGTCTGTTGTAGTGTGGTTTTGTTCGGCCAAGTGTGTCACCGTGGGGTGCACCAGTTTTGTTTGTGAAAAAGGATGACGGAAGTTTGCGGTTGTGCGTCGATTATCGTCGATTAAACAAAGTGACAATAAAGAACCACTATCCTCTCCCACGGATTGATGACTTATTTGATCAACTGAAGGGTGCAAGTCGGTTCTCAAAGATCGACTTGCGGTCAGGATATCATCAGATGCATGTAAAGGATGAGGATATCCCGAATACTGCTTTCCGTTGTCGTCATGGGCATTATGAGTTTGTTGTAATTCCATTCGGAATGATGAATGCTCTAGATATTTTCATGGGGTTGATGAATGCTGTGTTCTGTGAATTCCTGGACATTTTTTTTGTGGTTTTCATCGAAGACATACTTGTGTACCCCACATCTGAAGAGGAGCATGCGGAGCATCTACGAGCCATTTTGGGAGTTATTCTCCAACATTAGTTGTTTGGGAAGTTGTCTAAGTGTGAGTTTTGGGCTCGATAAGTTCGTTTCTTGGGGCATGTTGTGTCCCAACAGGGAGTAGCAGTGGATCCGTCGAAGATAGAAGCAGTGGTGTCTTGGGAAGCCCCCAAGACCGTGTCAGAGGTGCGAAGTTTCCTTAGTATTACAGGCTATTATAGGAGGTTTGTAGCCAATTTCTCCCGAGTTCCGACTCCTATGACAGCTTTGACCAGAAAGGATCAAGCGTTCATATGGACTGATCAGTGTCAGGAATCTTTCGAGTATCTAAATGGGAAGCTGGTAAGTGCTCCAGTCCTTTTTCTTCCAGCAGAGGGAGTCCAATTTGATATTTTCTATGATGCTTCACATCTGGGGCTAGGCTGTCTTCTCATGCAGCAGAGGTTAGTTGTTTCTTATGGGTCTCGACAGTTGCGTCCCCATGAACGTAACTATGACACCCATGATCTTGAGTTGGAAGCCGTGGTGTTTTCTCTGAAGTTGTGGAGACATTACCTCATTGGTGAGCACTTTGTGGTTTTCACCGATCATAAGAGTTTGAGGTATGTTTTCTCCCAACATGACTTGAACTTGAGGCATCGTCGGTGGATGGAGTTCTTATAGGAATATGACTTTGAAATATTGTATACACTTGGAAAAGGGAATGTTGTAGCTGATGTACTGAGCCGAATGTCACATAATGACGCTGTGCGTGAATCTGGTGATTCCTGGAGAGTAATGGAGGAACTGTCAGCTTTGCATCTTGATATGGAAGAGGTTGGAGGAAGAGGTTGTCTTTTCCAGATGACGGTGCAGTCATCCCTAATGTATAAGGTGGAAGAGTCCCAGTTGGGTGATCCAGATGTGGAAGTTTGGAGAGACGGAGTTGTTTGTGGTGAGGCCCCTGATGGTTGGTCGGAGGATGAACAACACCGAGTTTTGTATCATGGCAGGATTTTTGTTCCCTTGGCGATGTGCGAGACGGTTCTCCAAGAGTTCCATAGTTCTCACTTGGCAGTACATACTGGTGTGACAAAGATGTACCGATCCTTGAGGAGTCAGTTTTGGTGGCCTGGGCTGAAGCGTGCGGTTTCAGAGTGTGTGTCTCGATGTTTAGTCTGCCAGAAGGTGAAGGCCGAACACCATGTTCCTGGTGGTCTTCTCCAGCAATTAGAGATTCTTCAGTGGGAGTGGGAGGACATCTCAATCGACTTTGTTACAGGTTTACCTCGAGCTCCGAGAGGACATGATTCTATATGGGTGGTAGTGGATCGTTTAACAAAATCGTCCCACTTCATAGCGATCAAGGAGTCGAGCTCAGTGGAAGTTTTGTCGAGGTAGCATCTGGAGGAGGTGGTGAGACTTCATGGAGTCCCTAGGACGATCATTTCTGATCGAGATCCATGTTTTACCTCCAGGGTGTGGAGGGGTCTCCAACATGATTTTGGTTCTCAGCTATGCCTTAGCACTTCTTTTCATCCTCAAATGGATGGTCAAACAGAGCGAACCATCCAGACTCTTGAAGACATGTTGCGCTCTTGTGTTCTTGACTTTGGAGTTTCATAGATGAGGCACCTACCCTTGGTGGAGTTTTCTTACAATAATTGTTTTCACTCCACCATTGGTATGGCACCGTTTGAAGCCCTATATGGTCGGCCTTGTCTTTCTCCGTTGTGCTGGAATGGGGTCGGAGAGTCAGAAATCCTCGGACCGGAACTAGTGAAGAATACAACAGAGATGATTCAGGTGATTCGTGAGAGGATGAAGACAGCGCAAGATCATTAGAAATCATATGATGATCAAAGAAGGAGACCCTTAGAGTTTAATTTTGGGGATCATGTGTTTCTGAAGGTGACTCCCCATCGTGGGCAGTGAAGGTTTGGTCGTGGAAGTAAGCTTTCTCCCCAGTTTGTTGGGCCTTTCTAGGTGTTAGATCGTGTTGGAGCTGTGGCATATAGAGTAACACTTCCCCCTCAGATGAGTCAGATACATGATGTTTTCCATGTATCACAGCTCCGTCATTATCTTCATGATGAATCTCATGTTATCGATTGGGGAGAGATCGATATTGATAATGACGCAACCTTAGAGGAGCAACCTATGGAGATACAAGACCGTAAGGAGAAGGTGTTGCATGGGTGTTCTATTCCCTTGGTTTGTGTCTTGTGGTGACACGGTGGCATGGAGGAGAGTACCTGGGAACGTGAGTCACAGATGTGTGTCCAATACCCAGAGATGTTTTAAGTTGTTGTGTTGAGTTTTATTTATGTACCTTTTATGTGATGTTATGATTGAATTGTTTGGATATGTATTGTTTGTTCCCTTACTCTCAGATGTCGTAGTTTTGTTACAGCTTTTGAACAAATCATGGTGGTTTTCCCATGAGAGGTATCTTATGGGGTGGTTGTTCGGACCCCTGTTTCCTTCTGGGTTGGTTTTTAATTCTCAAGGACGAGAATGTTTTGAGAGGTATCTAATGTAATGGCCCGGACCTCTCTGGTCCATTACTTTGTTGAATTGTGGTGTTGGAGGTGTTCCAGAAGGTCAAGGTGACTTATCCCCAACACTTTTCCGAATTTCTAGTTCTGTGAACAGTGTTTCTAGAACAGTAACCTTCTAACTGCGACCTTCCAACTGTAGACTTGAACAGTGTTTCCAGAACAGTAACCTTCTAACTGTGACCTTCCAACTGTAGACTTGAACAATGTTTCCAGAACGGTAACCTTCTAACTATGACCTTACAACTGTAGACTTGAACAGTGTTTCCAGAACAGTAACCTTCTAATTGTGACCTTCCAACTGTAGACTTGAACAATGTTTCTAGAACGGTAACCTTCTAATTGTGACCTTCCAACTGTATACTTGAACAACGTTTCCAGAACAGTAACCTTCTAACCATGACCATCCAACTATAGACTTGAACAATGTTTCCAGAATGGTAACCTTCTAACTGTGACCTTCCAACTGTAGACTTGAACAGTGTTTCTAGAACGGTGAGGTCTAACAGTGACCTTTTCTTTCCTTTGCCAAATTTTGAGTGTGTGAACAGTGTTTCCAGCTTCCTACAGTTTCGCCCCTTTGACATTTACTTTGACGTAAAATACATTTAAATCCTTGTTTTAAGGACTCTTAAGGCCGATTCAAATGCCATAAATCCTATATTAATTATTCCTATGGCTCGAGATGTTTTACTTGGTCAAATCGCTTGGGTTAATGCGATCCGCTTTTAATAGAGAATTAAAAGTATCTTAAACCGTCGCCCCATTAAATCTTCAAAAAGGGACGATATATCATTCTCCCTTGTTCTTCCTCTTTGTTATCAGCTATGAGACGCTAGAACCTTTAAATCCTTCACGTAGGAGTTTCATAATCAAACTTTACTCCTAGGATTGGTTCTACTCTGTTTTGATGCAACCGAGCTGTATCGATCAATATTCCATAAAAGGTATGTTGTATCATCATTCTTTGGGGTTAAATTTATCCTGTTCTCATTTCCATATTATAGCATGTAATCTCCATGCTTATAATGGGTTTTTCTTGGGGTTTGGTTGGTGATGTCATACCGTGGCATCTTTGGGCGGATGTAGTTGTCACGAGAGGAGGATTGTGACCCATTGTGTGGATAAAGAACGTCAAGAATTGTTGAGGTAGGGGATTCGTGGATTCTCTAATTATATATGTGAAATTGTAGAATTAGCATGTTTTATCCCTTTGGATCACAATGAAATTGAACCAATTAAATACTTGAACCGGATTAAAAGAATTGGTTGATCGCATGTTTTTTCTTTGTACCATGATAACGGTTTGCCTCATGTTTTTCTAGATAGAGTGATATCTATGATTTCTTTGATTTTTTTTTGTTCTTGATGGAAATTGATAATTAACGTAAATTCGTAATTAATTGTTAATTAATTGGATAAAGATAAAGAGGCATGTAATTGAATCTGGTTGATGTCATTGTTGTAGTTGTTCTAATTTTATGTTAATCAAGTTAGGGAAGTAAGCATGGTTGTTTAATTGTGATAGTTTACTGATTAGGTCTCTTGTAATTGGAACCTACGAATAACAAATATGCTAATTCAATATGGATTAAAGAATAGATTGTGTGATAATTTCTTGAAGGGTTCTGAGTTACCCTATTGATTGTTAAAGGGTCAAGAGCCCATTGATGTGATGTTGTGTTTTATTGCTGCTTGTGTTGTGATGTGAGCCTGTACGGCTGTTGTGATATGTGGAAGCATGAAGGATTTTGGTTGTGGCAGTAGATGACGCCTAGAGTGGCGAGATGCATCGGTTTATGCATGTGGGTGTCGGGGAGGACACTAGGGATGATTGAATGGAATTAATGTGTTTGTTGGATTCTTGCTGGTTCTTTGGTTGCTTATCTGCTTTACTTTTCCCCACTGCTCAAGGCAGCTGGTCTTGCTTACCCTCCTTCCAAAGGAGTCGAAGACACGCGGGGTATGCCACGTGCTTTCTGTGTTTATCCTCTCGAGGGAGAATGGGTCTATGCTCTTGATATAGGCGGCAAAGACTCGATGGGTAGTATATCTACTCACCGTGTTGAGTCCCCTTTGTTTTTAGTAGCATAGGATGAATTTCTAGAATTCCTGGGAATATGGGAAAGTAATTCTCTAATGAAAGTTTGATTAAATGGTGATAATCCACTAGGACGGAGATACTGTAATTTAAAGGTGATGTGAATCTTAAAAGGAGAACTTGATTTTGAATGTGATTCCAATTCAGTTTAATGTGTAATTGTTCATGGTTAATTAATGTTTAAAGAATTAATTAACGTACAATGGAACTGATAAAATGAGAATGTAGTAATCTAATAAATCTCTTCAAATATTTGTGTGCCTATAGGATACCTAGTCTTAGAAGTAGCAGCCTGGAGTCTGAGAGACGTTAGCTGCAGATGTATCTAAGACTAGGTAATGCCCATAGTATAGATGTGAGTTATATATATATTCTATAATTTTTGTGTTTCTATAAGCTACTCCACCCTGTCGGTAAGGGCAACTGACACCTCAGGGATTCTGAGCCTTGGGGGGTGGTTTCCCCAACATTCTGATGGGAGGTCGAATGGATGACTACCCCCTTTGGATCTGCTCTCTTCTCTTAATAGATACATGTGCCAATAGGCACAACAGTTAGTTTCCCCATATACGTGTGTAGAGGGCTGTAATGGATTGTGGTTATTTCACACACATATATTCTAGATATAGTATCCTATGGACTACTATAGGTGTAACGTGTATAGGCTGTGATGGCTTGAGGGTCCCTACTTGGTGTATGGTCTATAATGGCTTGAGGTATAATACCCGATGAATGATACACGTTATGCGGGTTGTGGTGGCTCCCAAAACTTACCTAGTTACTTTTGGTTATGAGGATGGTGTGGTGCTTTGCCCAGGTGTCTGTAGGCAAGGCTTTGTGGTGCACAAGGTATAGATTTTGGAGCTTAGCCCAGGTGTCTGCGGGCAAGCCTTTGGAGAGAGATGCACATGACGTATGTCGTTGGGGGAAAAGTAGAAAACCAGTGGGGAAGTAGTAGCGGGTTACCCCTGATATTCTTTACTATATACTATATTCTTGTATGCGTTACTTGGTGAGAGTAGCCATGGTGAGGTTGGGAACTTAGTGTACCTGTTTAGGTGACGAGTTAGTTTCACTTGTTGTTCACTGGGCTTTAGCATGCTTTCTTTACTTTTTCACGAGAGGCTTGGGGAGGATCCTACTGAGTATACTGTTATACTAATCCTATGTATATATGAACTGTTTTTTTCAGGTCACTTGGAGCAGGTTGGAGATCAAGCTGGTTACTACTATCTTGTGGTTGGAGGAGCTATTCGGGCTTGTGGTCGCTGCCAATTTACTTTCTTTTGGGTACTTGTAGTTTCCCCTTTTTGTTGTTGTACTTTTTGCATGACATTTCATATATTTATTTGGGTTTCTTTTATATTTCAATTCTGAGTTGGAGTTTATTGGTGTCTATCTTATCTCTCTCTTCCGCATGTGTTCTCTTAGAGGGTAATGCCTCCCATTTGTGTGTTACTATACCCTCGGTGCTAGTCGCCCACCCAGGGCCTACTGGAGGCGGGACTCGGGGGTCATTATCTCCCTTCTCACATTGCCGGCCCAGGAGGGGTACACTTTGTGGGGAGGGGGTCATGAAAAAAATAATATCCCAAAATCCTTAACTTCAACATAGAGTCCCCCTTTGGGAATAAATCTATCCAAGGAAGCCCTTTGTTGCAAACCAAAAGGAGTTACCCAAATAATAGATGACATACTTCCTCAAGCTCCTTTGTTTTATTTTAATTATCCACCCACTCAAATAATCTTATTATATGTTTATATAATAACCTCAGTATCCTAAATATACTTATATTTTTTATTCTAAGGTTTATACCTAAAATTACACACACTTCCATCCAATGGGAAAAAAACTTACGGTTCTTGTGTACAACGAACTACCGCCTCACGAAACAACGTTGTTAATTTTTAATTTACCACCTATCATGGTTGGGAATTCTGATGAAAAATATATTTTTATATGATATATAATATATTTATGATTTCTTTATTATTATGAAACAATTATATAAAACATACCTTAATTATTTCTATTTAGTGTAAATACGATAACTTCGTTTGTGGGTGTGTTGACAATCACCTCATCAAAGAAATGTGATTAGTTTAAACTTTACATGGAATGTGTTAAGGATGATTTTAGTGAAATTATATCATATATATGTAATAAAAATTCTACTTTAATGGTTTTATATATATATATACATATATAAAATTTTCTTTCTTTTAATACGGTAATAAAAAAAGAAATAGAATTCATGCGTACGTACGACCTACCATCTCCATGAATGGAGTACTCTATATCAGAATTATATATTTTATATATTATTATAAATTTTTTATACTGAATATAAAAGACACTTATATATTATTTTAAATTCTTTAAATAATTAAATCATTACCTAAGTAAAATTTTCAATAATAACAAGTCAAAACATATAATAAAACAACGCAAATATTACCTGAAATGCAATGTTAACATGGAATTGTAAATAAAAATTTAATATAAAGTAATAAAAAAATAATATATGGTATTGGATATAATAATATGGTTCTGTGGTATATTTATAATAAAATTATATTTATTATAAAAGAGGTTTTAATGTGTATGAATAAATTCAAGACTTAAGGTAAGGGTTTTCTCATCTCACTTTTATTATCCGTGTGACACAAGCCATGATCAACTCATATTTATTATATGTGGTGTGTATAATATCCATGTATTTATTATATGATTATTATACTTAAATTTATTGGTATTTACATATAAATTTTTTGAGCTTTATTTCAAGGGGTTTATGTTTCAAAAGTTACCAAATTGGTAAAGTCATTTTGTCTCAATTTTCCTTCTTTGGGACACATTACATGTTATGCACCTATATTTTTATATGAGGTATATATAATTCCTATAATTATATTTTAATCTTAATTTAATCTCATTATTTCCATTTTATTATGATTGAAAGTTACAAAAGTTTTAATGGTTTATTTCTACAATCTCATTATTTATCGAGATTGTTTATGATTATGATTCCATTGATGAAATCTTATGATCCATCTCTCAAGAACCTTCATGAATTTTATTTAATTATGGTTATTAATGTTATATCAAAGTATTGATACCATTTTAAACTATTTGGTACTTAATATAGTTAAGAAAATGTTTTTATAAAAATATGACTTTATTTCTCCTTTCAGACAGAAATATGTGTTCCTCCAAAAATGTATTTTCTAAAAATGTTTTAAAAAATGTTTTTCTATTTTCCTATGATGTTTAAAAGATATTTTTACCCATGTACTACCTTTTTATAAAATGGTTTTAAAATTAATATTCTTATCAGTTTTTGATCAAGGAAATTTTCTAAACTTTTAAGTTGAAAAAGAAATGTTCATCATGTACGGACTTACCCACCGTCATGATTTTCATTTCCTTGATGATTCCTTTTTATGTTTATAAGGATATTTTCTTAAATATTGTTTTCCTAATATTATGGAAACTTTTTTATTTAAAAAAAATCAAATAAAAATGGTTTTCAAAAATTGGTTTATGTTTAAAAGTGTTTTAAATGATTTTCAAAGATTCCTTTATATGTTTTCAAAAGGTTTTTTTTATCAAAGAAAAGGATTTCAATAATATCAAATATTATTTTATAATTTTTAAAATTATTTTCAAAGAAAAAAGTTTTCAATTTTTTTTTCAATATTCTTTTATAAGTTTTCAAGGAAAATGGTTTTCAAAATGTTTTCAAGCTTCTTTTATAAGTTTCTAAGGAAAACTGTTTTCAAAATATTTTTGAGCTTATTTTATAAGTTTTCAATGAAAAATGTTTTAAAAATGATTTCAAGCCTTATTTATTTTTTTTTCAAATAATTTTCAAGGAAATTTTTTAAAGGTTTTATGTTTTAAATAACATTTTTCTATAAAGAATGGATATATTCCTTAAGAATTTTTTTTAAAAATATATTTGAAAATTATTTTCCATATAATATGAAATATGTTGATGTTATTCATGCCTTTTTAGAGAATTATACAAAGGTTCCATTCATATTATTTCTTTGAATGATTTATGTTTTGATGGAATGATGTTTATGAAACCCATTTCTATTTGATGGGTTATATATTTATGAAACCCATTTCCCTTTCACAAGTTATATGTTTATGAAACCCACTTGTTTTTATAGATTATTATTTTATGAAATGATTATGAATCCTATATCTTTTCTAAAAGTTATGATATTATTACAAGTTTATGATACCCATTTCATTTCACGGGTTATGACATGATTATTTTTAATCTTGTAGCACAAGTATTAATTATTTCATTATGAGATGGGTGAGACCTATATCTCCCTCCAATGTATTGGGTAAATATTTATATCTCATGGGATAGATATGTCTTGAATGGAGAGTAAACTCAGTTCAGTAGAGGAATTAGTCTATTATGATAGTCTTGGGAGTGAATCTTTACTTCTAAGATTTTCATGGGTGTGAACCATGACTACCAAGATAATATGGAGAGTGAATCCATACTATTAATATGGCCTAAACAACAATGCCTTGAATAACATTGAAATAATTTTATATGTTTATGTTTCTTCCACAAATTCTCTATCTTATTCCTATGTTATGCTTTTGTGTCTTATGATCCTGATTACCTTATAATTAATGTCTTATTAACTACCAATATTTATTCCATGACTCATGTGTATGATCTTCGATATGTAGATTATAATATTCCAATGTCATGATCATGTTCCCATACCTTTATTTTCATGACTATGCTTATGTATTTCATTTGTTTACCCGTAATGAGAAACTGATATCACCCATTTCTTATGTTTCCTTTCCCCATGTTATGAATAAAGGTTTTAAGTAAGATTACAAATGGATAAGATCTTTTTGGTAATGTTTGAAGATAATTCACCATGTTAGAAGTATTTTTTCCAAGTTTCCAAATACACTAAACTATTCTGATCCCAATGAATTTATTTTTGTAATGGGATGAATATTCATATAAAATGAGTTAATATCTATTTATATTAAACATGGGTCACTATTGTATCAGAGATAAGGTTCCTTTATTTACTTTTTTTTGAAGTTTATGAAGAGAAGTTATGGAGAATTTAAATTGTGTGAAAATTAAGGGGATTAGAGTATTAGATAGAAATAACTATGATATCTAGAAAGATAAGATGCTAACTTATCTTATGTCACTCGAGTACGATGTTTAGAAGCTACTAAATATGGATTTATTCCTCTTGCTAAAAATGTTCTTCTTACATCTATTGATAAGAAATATATAGAGAATGATGGAAGGGATACTAATTATTTACTCTCATCACTTTTAAAAGTGAATCCATTAAAGTTAAAGGAGTTAGAACTACTAAAGGTAACTAGGAGAAGTTCAAAAATATCTATGATGAAAATGCTAAGGTGAATAAGGGAAAGTTAAAAATTTGGAGTTTGAAGTATAAATATATCAAGATTAGTGAGTATGAATCTATTGGTGACATATTTAAAAGGGTGAATGATATTTTTATCACCATAAGATATCCTGATGAGAAGTTAGAATATTAAACTACTGTTGAAAATATATTATGAATTATTCTTGTTAATTTTGATTCCAAAGTTTCATATTTTTAATATATATATCTTGAAACTCTATCTATGGATGGTTTTTCTTGTACTCTCATTACATATGAAATGATAAGGGAGAAAGTTATGAAAAGAAAAAGAAAAATTTGATCAGGTAATGTCCTTCAAGGATGCCAAGAAATAAAAATCTAGTTATATTCTGAAAGATGAAGAAGTTGGTGATTATGAATCCAAAATGAGGTTATTAACATTATTGATGAATTCTTATCCTTGTTTTCTAAGAATATAAAAATTGGTGTAGTAAAGTAAAATATAAAGCTTCCTATAAAATGTTTTGAATGTGGAGATGTTGGGAACTTTGTTGTGAATTGAACCTGAAGAAACAATGAAGACAAAATTGATGATTATGATAGAAGTCCAAGAATATCTCTGAAGAAACATGTTTTAAATTTAAAATATTTTTTGAAAAGGGAAAAGTTAAAAATTTATCCACATAAAAAAGGATAAATTTTCTGTCTAAATATAATGTAGATAAAGATAGAGAAGTTAAATATGAAAAATTTACTAAAGTTTCTAGAGAAAATAATTTTTTTGTAATAGTGAATGAAGAAGAGTTTTAAAGCAGTAGTTCTAAAGAAGAAGAAACTGAGTTAGAGTTTCATCTCAAAATATAGTTGAAATAATGTCTTAGAAATATAGTAAGACATGAAAGAGAAATCAAGAAGTTAAAAAAGTAATGTTCTATAACTAATATTCAAGAAAATTTTATGGATAAAAAATCTAGGTTTCTGGAATATATTTATTGTTTGAAGAACTCTATAGAAAAAGTAAATAATTAGAATTAAAAACTTGAATTAAAGATCAAATAAAAAGAAAAAGAGTTAGAATTTGTTCATAAAATGTTTTCTAAAGCTAAATAGAGAGTTTCAAGTTTCATGAACTCTATCTCTAATGTTCGGAAAAGTTCTAGAAAGAGTGAACCTTAGAAAGATAAAAAAAGTTATATTCAATGGTTAAAAGGAATACTGGAGTTGTTATTAAAAAGAATAAAGATAATAAAATTATTTATGTCGCCAAAACAAAAAATGTTGGAAATTTAGAAGTTTCTAAAATTTCAAAGTCTAAAATAAAAAGTGTTACTACTTATGATTCTATTAATTTTGGGAAGAAATCCAAATTGAAGAAGAATATTATATGTGATAATAGAAAGTTTTAGACTCAACAATGTTCCAATAATAATGTTGTTGAAATTTTTTTTACAACTCCAAGCAGCATGGAAGTTATAAAAAAAAGTATTCTTTATATGGAAACTGATGGTATTGTGGTGAATTTATCCATATGAAAAATATTTATTAGTAAAATCAACCACACTATAATTATCCAATGAGTAACAAGAATCAAAATTTTAGGGGGAGTCAATACTATCAATGAAAGAGTTCTGAGAAAGATGTTTTAAAAGTTGAAAATAGATTCCAATCCTTGGAAACTATTTGGGAAATATGTGAACATCCAGGACATCATTTTAAAGGATGTATTGTTTTTTATTAGAATAACAACATGTTTATACAATTCCTAAAAATCTATATATGAAAGAAGATAAAGGGAAGAAAAAATCTCTTGTTATAGAAATTTATCTCAAAGAAACAAAAGAGGAACAAACCTGGATTTTAGATAGTGGGTGTTATTCCCATATGATAAGATATTTGAAATTTTTGAATAATGTGAAAGATTTTAAATAAGTAATAGTGAAATTTAATAATAATGAATCTCTCAGAATCAAAGGTGACAGATCCACTATTATTAGGTAAGAAAAGTTGAAATCCAAGAAGGTATTATTTATTGATGGGTTGAAACACAACTTGTTAAGTGTTTTACAAATTTTTGACGAATGTAATATTTTTTTTTGAAAATATTATTTTATTGTGAAAAGTGTTAATTATAGAAAAGTTGTTACAAGAGGCCAACATACAAAGGGGAACATGTTTCATGTTGGGGATGTAAATAATTAATGTTACCTAAGAATGATGGAAGAAAATTAGTTATGGAATAAAATGTTGGGTCATATGTATTAGAGAAATATAAAAAAGTTATCTAAGTGAGACAATGTCCGTGATATTTATGATGTGATAAGAAGAATAGATTGGTGTTGTTCAATTTTTCAGAAAAATAAGATTACAAATTCAATGTATAATAAAGTTGAAATTCATTCAACTTGACCACTGGAGCTATTTTATTCTAATATTTTTGGGCCAATGAGTAAATGATAAAATTTTAAGATATAAAAAATTTATTTCTTTAAATAATTATTTTACTCTCAATAAATGTTTTATATATTTAAAATATAAATCGGAAGATCTAAAAATGTTTAAGATTTTCAATAGAAGAACTAAAGAGGAATATGGGTATTCTATGAAGAAGTTGTAAAATTATAATGGAAGTGAATACAATAATGAATATTTCAAAATTTATCTTGGAAAACATTGAATTATGCATGAGTTTAGTGCATCATAAACACCAAAATAGAATGGAGTTCCTGAAATGAAGAATAGAAGTTTGGTTGAGATGGGGCATACAATGTTACTTGAACATGGTATTTCTGATTTCTTGTGGAGGAAATAATTGAGTGTAGGAGTCTATCTTAAGAATATATATTTCTAAAGGATAATTTCTAATATGATTCCTTATGAAATTTTCTATGATGAAATTACAACTTTGAAACATTTAATGGTCTTTTGGAGTCCCTACATCACAAGGAACAAAGGCGTAAATCATGGTAAATTTGATCAAAGAGGTAAAGATGGGATCTTTCCTGGATATTATCTAGATATAAGAGGATATAGATTTTTCAATAAATAAGCATGAATTTTTGATTATGTTGATGAAAAATTTATTTAAGAAGTTGAGGAAGATGCTTCACAAACACATGCAGAAGATGAAGATGAAGAAGATGAAAGGGTTGTTGTTGAGAAACATGAAAAAATTACAAAAATAGTGATTCTATGAAAATGGAAGAATAAGACTCAACTATTTCTAGTGATAAAGAATAATTTAGTATATCTCATCCTAGGATAAGGAAATAGGTGGAAGTTCAAAACATTATTGATGATAAAAAATGTTCAAACAAGAAGAACATCAAAAGTTATTGAACTTAATTATTTGTATTTAGATGCTTAATTGAAATATGTTAATAAAGATTTTGGGAATAGGGAGTGGATTCATGTTATGAATGAAGAGTTGGACTAGATTGAAAAGAATGATAGTTGGGAACTTGTACCTAAACCAATCAACAAAAATGTTATTGGTACAAATCGGGTGTTTTGAAAAAAGTTGAATGAAGTTTGTGAAGTGATAAGAAACAAAAAAAGATTGGTTTGAGAAGCATACTAAAAAATTGAAAGTATTTATTTGTATCATACTTTTTCTCATCTTGAAAGGTTATAAACAATTATAATATTTCTTGAAATTGATGCACAATAAAGTTACAACATCTTCTAGATGGATGTAAAATTAGAATGTCTCAATGAAGAACTTGATGAATAAGTTTATATTGAAAAACCATGTGGATTTTTTATCTAAAAGGATGAAATTTTTGAGTGGAATTTAAAGAAATATTTTAATTTGTTAAAGAAAGATATAAGGGTTTGGTATTCCAAATTTTATATCTTCTTAAAGAAGTTAAACTTTAAGAATTAAAGAGATGATAATAGTATCTACATCAAATAAATTCCGTAGTTTTCCCTCCTTATCATTTTATATGTTGATGATATTATCTTTTCTGGGAATGATGAAATTACTTGTGAAATGTTTTATGAATAGATGAAGAATTTGTTTAAAATATCCATTCTTGGTGAAATGTAATATTTTATTAGCTTAAAAATATCACAAAAGAATAAATAAATTTTTCTATAGCAAGATAAGTATACTAAGGTACTTACAGATAAGTTTGTAATGGATAATTAACAACTTGTTTCTACTCCAATTTTGGTGGGAACTAAGTTTTTTAAAGATAGATAAGGAAAGGATGTTAATTATAAAGAGTCTCAGAAGCTGATTGGAAGTTTTTTTTATATCTAACTACTTCAAGACCAAATATTGTATATGTTGTTACCCAATGTACAAGATTCCAAAGTTCTCTAATGTAATATATTATATTGACTAGAAAAACAATTATTTGATATATAAAATGCAAAAATTATTTTGGAATCAGATACAATAACTCAAGAAGAATTGATTTTTTTTGGATACACAGATGCTGATTGGTTAAAAAGTGTATATGATAGAAGATCTACATATGGTGGAGTGTTATTTATGGGATAATGTTTTGTAAGTTGGAATATTAAAAAATATAATTAAGTAACTCTTTTCATGATAGAAGATGAATATGTTGCTACTACTCAAGATTTAAAAAAACCTATGTGGACAAAGAATTAGTTGGAAGATTTACTTGTTGAGGTGAAGTTACCTCTACTCTTGGGTTGTGATAATTATAGTGCTATCAATATCACAAGAAATATAGTGCATCATTCTATTTCAAAACATATTGATATCAAATATCACTTCATCAACGAGAATGTAGAGAATAATGAACTCAAGTTGAAATATGTTCCCACAATGGAACAAGTTGCTGAAATTTTCAGAAAACCATTTCCAAACGAATAATTTTTCAAATTGAGGTTGAAAATGGGTTTCCAACCTCAAACTATCAAAGGTTGTGGTATGTTATTTTTTCCCCTCTCTCATATAGTATTTGGATAATGTTTTCAAGGATATAAAAATGTTGTTTCATAAATATATCCATTTGTATGTGCTAAACCTTTTAAGGATGCATATATTTAGTGGAGGATGTGGGTAAGCTTTGAAATTATCATGTAAATGTGTGAACTATTTTAATAGTTTGTTGATGTTATTTTAAGAAACTTATTATAATAATTTATAAGAAGTTTGGAAGTGATGAAGATGTTTCTTAAGTCATTCCTTATAGAAAACATTTTTTTATTGTTAATGATTATTTTTTCCTATAATGAGTTTTATAATGTAGGCTTAGAATTTTTGATTAGTGATCCATATCTTAAGTCAATAAGTTTCAGTGATTTATGAAGGTTGGTTTATAATAAAATCCAAAGGTGTATATTGTTGGGACCAATTTGAATGGAATTACTTTTTGGATGATGGAATTGATGAAAGAAGTGTGTTCTTGAATGTTTCCTCTTTTGTTTAATTTATGAGACATCACTTCACTTTTTATGTATTGGTGATCAGATGAATTAGTATTAGACTTAGAAGTTCAAACACACATTTCTTGATAAATTCCATCAAATTTAGTTTTCTTTTTTGATTTTCTTGGGTAAAGTTTTTTTTAGACTCATATTTTTTCAAAAATGAAGTTTCTGATTAGAGTGAGAAATTGTATCATATGTAGAATGTATTAAGAGGCATTCAAAACTAAAATATAAATATTCTTTACTTTTATTTAATTTCTCAACATCCCAAGTTGTATAAAAACATATGATCCAAGATTTTTAAAAGAAATGGGGGGATGTGTTCGTGCATTCTAAGAATTGGAAATCATATTGAGTTTTGGATGGATAGACAAATGCTTTTGAAAATGTGGAGAGTCATAAAACTTTACAACCTTAGTTAGATGAATACTTGACAATATCTGTCACGACCCATCCTCGGGGCCCGTGCCGTGACTACCCCAAGCCCGCCTTCCATAGGCCAGGGGCTGGCAACTAGCACCAAAGGCATAAATCCCGATAACTGGGAAGACATTGCCTTTATAAAAGTAAACAAAACACCACATAGTACAAGCAGAAGTAATTCACTAAGTACAAAAGAAAGTTATGAAAAGTAAGTGGGCCAGAATACAAACCCAACTGAAAGTACAGCTACAACTGAACGAAAGTACAACAGAAAAGACAAACAACTAGAAGAAAAGAAGCAGCTCCTGGGTCGTCCACCTCGGATCCTACCCGAAGGGTAGGTACAGATAGCGCAACTCCTGGATCGTCCACCATAGATCCTACCTGAAGGGTAGGTACATATAGCCTCCACAATGCTCTCGGCCGTCGACCTCCTCCGAGTATTATCTCTCTGTGAAGTCCACCTCCAGATACTGACTCGTCATGAGGTCCACCACCGGGTACTGTCCAGTCCTCGAACACTCAGCCTCTGTCAGTGCTGCCCGTCGTCTGCAACCAACACGACGAGGTGCGGGCATAACCCATGCAGGGGTGAGTATACGATACTCAGTAGGGACTCCGATACCCTCAAGGTCTCACTAAATCCAACAAGGATAACCACAAAGAAGGATCTCAACAGATAACCCTTACTTAGGTATAAGCCCATACTTATACCTAAGTTATCAAGTAACCCATCTCAATCATGAGGAAACACAAAGGTTATGAAATCAACGGATAACCACTACCTAGGTATATGACCATACATATAACTAAGTTATCAAGTGACCCATCTCAATCATGAGGTAAACACAAAGGTCATAGACTCAGCTCAACCAGGATTTTATTCATGATGTCGAAACCAAGACTGCTGGAGAACTCCTCCTCTATCGAGTACAGTGGGCCTGCCACTACAACCAAGTGCGCCCCACTAACCTTGGACTGCTGTATTACTCCACTTGTCGAGTACTGTGGGCCTGCTGCTACAACCAAGCGCTTTCCACCATGGGTCTACCGCTACAACCAAGCGCTCCCCCTCATAGCCTCCAGAGGTACTCCTTCTGTTGAGTACCGCGGGTCTACCGCTACAACCAAGCACTCCTCCACCGTGGGTCTGCCACTACAACCAAGCGATCCCCCTCATAGCCTCTAGAGGTACTCCTTCTGTTGAGTACCGCGGGTCTGCCGCTACAACCAAGCGCTCCTCCGCCGTGGGTCTGCCGCTACAACCAAGCGCTCCCCCTCATAGCCTCTAGAGGTACTCCTTCTGTTGAGTACCGCAGGTTTGCCACTACAACCAAGCACTCCTCCACCGTGGGTCTACCACTACAACCAAGCGCTCCCCCTCATAGCCCCCAGAGGTACTCCTTCTGTTGAGTACCGCGGGTCTGCCGCTACAACCAAGTACTCCTTCGCCATGGGTATGCTGCTACAACCAAGCGCTCCCCACTGGGCTATCTGAAACACACCGAGTCGATCGATCAACAATCATCAAGTCTTAGTCAGCTCTAGGGTTTCATAATGACTAAAAGTACCGTAGTCGTCATCGTCGAACCCCCAGAGGATTCCCGTGCGAAAGTCATCGTCGTCGCAGACGCAACCAGCTCTAGGGTTTCCTCTCACAACACGCTCGTTCCGGGAGGGTCCACTCCACGAGCCAAGAGGTCGATACATCAACTGACATGTAGTCTAGGGTTGATGTATCCCAAAGTTCCGTCTCATCAAAGGAACACAACACGACAGACGACGCGTCAATCGGACGCCCGGTCTGAGAGTTATTGGATTTTTCGTCCCAGGGGCCCGGTTGGTTTTTAAGTCAAAACCAACTCGACTGTACTCCAACTGCATCCAAAACTTGAGCGGAGTAATCCAAAAGGTCCTTCTCACTAATAGGAATCCATAAAAGTCGATGGCACGTCAATCGGACATCCGGAGATCAAGTTATAAGCGTTTCCTCTTCGAGGGCCCGGTTGGTTTCGTGTTCAAACCAAACCGTCTGAACCCGAAGTTCTCCTAAACGTTAAGTGTAATATTCCCAAACGACTGTCTCGGTCCAAGGATCTCTACGCAACTGACGGTGCGTCAATCGGAGGTCTATAGCCCAAGTTATGGGAAAAAGACTGGAAGTGGTCTGAAAAAGGGGGGTCTGGGCCCGGTCCGACCCGACCCAACCCCCCTGGGTCAGCCCGAACCGGGTCGACCCGAACCGGGTCCGGGTCAGCCCCATTAGGGCGCGGCCCGGCCCGGTACGGCCGGTCCGGCCCGGGGCGGCTCAGCGCTGGCCGAGCGGCTGCGCAAAGGGGGCGCTGCCCCCTTGATTGGATCCGCGACCCCCGCGTGGGGGCTTCTCCTTGCCAGCAGACGCGGCCGGGAACCGCGTCGCCAATGGTCCCGCGCGGCTGTGGGACCAGCCGCCTGCCGCCGCGGCTTCAGCCGCGACGGCCCTTTCCGGCAGCGCGCTGGGTCCCGCCGTGCCGGAGTGGCACGCCGACGGTGCGCTCCGGTGGTCCGTTTTGCCTGCAGTCTTCGCCAGCGGTCCTCCCGGGACCGACTCTTCACTACGAAGACCTCAAAATGCCTTTTCGGCCTGCTTCATCGCCACCCATCGATCCGCCGTAAATTAATCAATCTTCAGAGCCTTCAAAACGCCGCAGCGGCGCGGTGCGACGACACAGCGCTTCTACACCCGTTCTTCTTTATTTCCATGAGGTTCCGTTGCACCGCACCGCCTTTGCTGGTGCCGCAACAAGAACAACCAAGAAAAGGGGGAGGAGGGTCGTCCGTGTTCGTGCGGTCCGTCCTCCTCCCGTTATTATAATAACAGACGTCTCAACGACTATCAACAATTTAATCAAAGGACAAGGATATAATTCACATAAATTAAATTAAACCAAACCCCCTACCTGGAGAAGTTGTCCAATGAAGAACGTCGTGGAAAAGCACATCGTGGAAGAAGACTCCGTAAGCGTCGTCAGCATCACAGAGAAGAGAATCGTCGACGTCCCGGTACATGACGTCGCGGAGAAGAGGATCGTCGATCTCTGAGGAACTTGCGCTCTTCGTCGTCTTTCGTCGAAGGCCGGCGTTCTTCTTCGTTCTTCATGTTCTTCAACGAGGAAGAACGTTCTTCAGAGCGCAAGAGTCTCCTCCTATTTTATGCACCCAAAGAATCCGCCAATAATAAAATAAGACCTTGTATTATTTTATTCACACACACACACACACCAACTTTAATTTGAAAATCAAATTGAATTCATGAATTAATTAACATGCGTTTTCTCATTTAATGAGTCGTTTAATTGGCGTGAAATTAAAAGCGGGGAGTTGCAAAATTAAATGCTAGAGGGGGGGGGGGGGGGGTTCAAAGGGGGTTTTGAGGAAATAAAAGTAGGTGGGGGCTCGTGCAGGCCCCACCCCAACTTCCTAGCATCTTTCTTTTCCACACACTTAACCCATCAGTAAAGAAATAAAAATAAATTGTAAAACAATTTTATTTTTATTCCTCACATTTTTTAACATCTCCTCCCGAGAAAGCGCAACTCCAGGAAAGGTCTTCATAAGCAATTACCGACGTTGCGATTCCATTGGTGCCCTTGGATTTCGATTCCGAGCTCCGGTTCAAAAGTTAGGAAAACCCGCTCGTTCGTTCACTGAACGTACCCGAGCTAAACTTTGGAAATTGATTCTGGGCACACCGGGCCTCAGAATCAGGTGCCGTTAGAAACTGCGCACTCGTAAAATTCCAAATAAAATTAAGAAAAAAATTTTCCTTGAAATTTTCGGTTCTTTACATTACTCCCACCTTAGGTCTTTACATCCCCGTAAAGCTATAACACACACTAGGGAAACAAAAGTGGTACTGAGCACGCATCTGAGCCTTCCGCTCCCATGTGCTCTCCTGGAGGTTCTCGTGCTGCCAGTGGAAGCGCACCCGAGGATTCGACCGTCCACGTAGGACCCGCTCCTATCGATCCTCGATCTCCACCCGGACCTCCGCAAAATTCGCCCCATCGTCAAAGATATGCGTCGGGTCGTGCACGTATCGCCTCTGCTGAGATACGTGGAAGACGTCGTGAACCCGGTGCAATTGAGGTGGATGGTTCAAGCGGTAAACCACCTCGCCTAACCTGTTGAGGACCTAGAAGAGTCCAATGAAGCACGAAGACAACTTGCCGCCCCGGACAAATCTCCGTAAACCACGTCGAGGTGAGACCCGCAAGAAGACGCGATCTCCATCCTCGAACTCTAGTTGTCTCTGCCTCCTGTCAGCACAAGACTTTTTCCAAATTTGAGCTATCCTCATCCGCTCTTGGATGACTTGGACCTTCTCTGGTCCTACAAGAGCTGATAAGATTTCTTCTTTGCTGATAAGATAAATCCGGTCTCATCCCCTGGATGAACCACGTTCTTTGCCTAATACAGTCAATCGCGACATGGATTATACTAATCCATACCAAGGATGATGTCGTAACGCCTCGAAACCACTACCAAGAGATCCAACCGTCACTCTCACCTCCAAGGGTCGAGTCACACTGTCGGAATTAGTGTGTGTTCAATAGGTCTCCTCTAGTAGGTATCTCAAAGTGAGGGTCAAGTCAACAGTTTTTAAACCGGAACCTCTTAGTAACAACAAAAGAGAGGACAAGGAAGTAAATTCCACAATGAAAGGATTCTTATATTACTGTAGATCAAAGTACAAAGACACAAAGAATCTACAAAAAAACATCAACAAAGCTAGAAGCAACATGAACAAAAGTCTCCATGTCTGGAGCTAGTCCCGCTCCTGTCCATCTGCTCTGTCAAGACCTGTCCTCGGGGCCCGTGCCGTGACTACCCTAAGCCCGCCTTCCATAGGCCATGGGATGGAAACTAGCACCAAAGGTGTAAATCCTGATAACTGGGAAGACATTGCCTATATATAAGTAAACAAAACACCACAGAGTATAAGTGGAAGTAAAACACTAAGTACAAAAGGAAGTGTTGAAAAGTAAATGGGCTAGAATACAAACCCAATCGAAAGTACAACTACAACTGAACAAAAGTACAACAGAAAAGAAAAATAGCTGGAAGAAAGGAAGCAACTCCTGGTTCACCCTCCTCAGATACTACCTGAAGGGTAGGTACAGATAGCGCAGCTCCTGTATCGTCCACCACAGATCCTACCTGAAGGGTAGGTACAGATAGCCTCTACAACACTCTCACCAGTAAACCTCCTCCGAGTGTCGCCTCATCGTGAAGTCCACCACCAGATACTGTCTCGTCGTGAGGTCCACCTCTGGGTACCGTCCACTCCTCGAACACTCGGCCTCTGTCTGTGCTGCCCATCGTCTGCAACCAACACAACGAGGTTCGGGCATAACCCGTGCAGGGGTGAGTATAACGATACTCAGTAGGGACCCCGAGACCCTAAAGGTCTCACTAAATCCAACAAGGTTAACCACAAATAAGATCTTAACAGATAACCTCTACTTAGGTATATTCCCATACATATACCTAAGTTATCAAGTAACCCATCTCAATCATGAGGTAAACACAAAGATCATAGACTCAGCTCAAACCAGGATTTTCAATATCCAAACCGTAACTGCTGAAGAGCCCCGTTTCTGGAGTGTAAAGTGGTCCTGTCACGACTCCGAGGTACTGCTCACTAACCTAAGACTGCTGAGGTACTCCTCCTGTCGAATACCGCGGGTCAGCCACCCAAACACAGTAGTGCTTCCCGTCGGGGTATGCCACCCAAACACAGTAGTGCACACCCCCTAATATCCTGTAGAGGTACTCTCCAGACGAGTACCGCGGGTCTGCACTGTCACACAGTAGTGCTTCGTCCGCCATGAGTCTGCACCCAAAAAAAGTAGTGCTCCGTCCATGGGGCTAGTCGACTCACTCCAAGTCGAGTCGGTCAAGCACTCGTCAGGTCTCAGCCGGCTACACTGTCTCCGTACTCCGTACGCTCGTCTCCGGGAGGGTCCGCTCCACAAGCTACAGGTCAATACTCCAAGTATCTCAAAGTCCCATGAAGAAGTATCTCAAAGTACCACCTCGTCATAGGGGTCTCAACGCAACAGACAGCACGTCAATCGGACGCCCGATCTGTGAGTTATTAGCCTTTTCGTCCCAGGGGCTCGGTTGGTTTTGTGTGCGAACCAACCCGGATGTATCTCGACTGTACCCCGAACTCTCAAAGGGTATGATCATAGGGACCATTTCTCAACGTGATCACCAACGCCGCTGACGGTTCGTCAAACAGACGTCCAGTCTGAAAGTTATCAACTTTTCCGTTCCAGGGGCCCGGTTGGATTTTGGGTATAATCCAACCCGGCCAAAATCCAACTGCCTCCAAACCTCGTGTAAAGAATTCCAAAAGTTCCGTCTCATCAAGAGGATTCCAACAAAGTCGACGGCACGTCAATCAGACGTCTGGTGCTCAAGATATATCCATATCCGCTCCGAGGGCCCGGTTGATCTCATGTTCGAACCAACCTGACCGTACCCAAAGTTCTATGAAACCTTGAGTGTAAAATACCGAAACGACCGTCTCGATCCAAGGATCTCACCGCAAATGACGGTGCGTCGATCGGAGGTCCGTATCCCATTTTATGGGCATTTGAACGGAAAATGCCCGAAAATAGGGGGTTCAGGCCCGGTCCGACCCAGCCCGAGACCCCCCCTGGGTCGGCCCGAACCAAGTCGAACCATTCCGGGTCCGGATCTGGCCCGCTTGGGTGTGGCCCGGACCGGCCTGGGCGCGGCCTGACCTGGCCTAGGCACGGCCCGGCCTGGCGCTGGCGCTGGCGCGGCGCAGCGCCCGCGTGGCCAGCGGGTGCAGGGGGGTTACAACCCCCCGCAGATGATGAACCGGCGCGGCTTAAAGCCATGCCGATTGGCCTCCGGAACGGCTAATCCATTTCGGTTCGGCCCGCCGCCGCGGCAGTTCCTGTTCCGGCGGCGCACCGCCGCCGTCACCTTCCGCGGACCACCGGATGCGCTCCGGTGGTCCGTTTTGCTCGCCGCCTTCACCAATGGTCTTCTCGGGACCCAACCTTCATTGTGGAGGCTTCAAAATGACTTTGCAGCCCCGTTTATCATCACCCTTCAATCCGCGCACAACATTCAACCAACATAGTCTTTAAATCGCCTGCGCGACCCCAAATCCGGCCGCGGTTTCGTTCGGTCTCAACCGCGCGGCGCGATGGTGTCGCGCATCCTTGCCGTAATTATCCATGTTTCCGCATGGTACTGTTGCACTGTGCCACCTTCATTCATGCCACAACATAATCAAAAACAAGGGGGAGGAGGGTCGGTCGTGTTTGTGCGGTCCGACCTCCTCCCGTTATAATGATAGTAAGCGGCCAACAGATAGAAGTCGATGTACGACAAAGAAAACAATTAACCCCAACATCAAACCGCATGAACGAACGATCCACGAATCAACATGGAAATGGTTGGTCCGTGCTTGTCATTCTTTTCTCAAAGATAAAGAGAATACCAAAGAGATTCCCCTACAACCTCTTAAATAAAAAAAATTAGACCAATATTTCCAACCCGCAAAAAATAAAACATTCACGGATCAACTTAATGATGAGTTGATCCAGGTTCTTTGTTTTAGAAGGAACGACCAAGGGAATAATACCATTCTCAAAATAATCCCCCTACCCTGGAAATGGTTCGTTCGTCGAAGACGCGGGAAGCGATGTCGCTCCGTCAACACCGAAAAAGAACCGTCATTGTTGGTTAGTTTCCCGTGGTTGAGTCTCGTCCCTTGACGTGGAGAAAGATAAGGATTTTAGAAGTGTGGAGCGTTCTTCATCGAGTCGGAAGGCCGTTCTTCGTCGGAGAGTCGATGTTATTCAAAAACTCAAGATCTCTCCCCCAAAGTTTTTCCCAACACACTAAAAGCTCCCCAAAATAAAATAATAGCCCATGCTATTATTTTTATTCACACAACAAAGACTCAAAAATTCAAAACTCAAACCACATAAATTAATAAAGTGAGTTGGCATGAATAATGAGAAGAGAGGGGGAGGTGAGTGGTCTCACATTAAGAGGAGTTTCAACGGGTTATGGGGAATGTGAAAAGGTGGGGGCTCGTGTAGGCCCCACCTCTCATTTATTCTCTCAAGGGTTGTTACCAACCCAACTTCCACACAAAGGATAAAACTACTTAGAAGAAAAATAAAATTGGATTACAAATTTATTTATTCTTCACTTACACCTCAAATTTTAAACAACTCCTCCCGAGGAAACTCACCTTCAGAAAAGGTCTTCTTAAGCAATTACCGGTGCTGCGAGTTTGTCGGTGCCCTCAGATTTTAATTCCAAACACTAGTTTAAAAATTAGAAAAACCCGCTCGTTCGTTCACTGAACGTACCCGAGATAAACTTTGGAAATTGATTCCGGGCACACCGGGCCTCGGAATCAGGCGCCATCAGAAACTGTGTACTCGTAAAATTCCAAAGAAATTAAGAAAAAATTTTCCTTGAAATTTCTGGGTCTTTACATGCTCTCGAAGCTCCATGATCGTATGCCTGAGCTACCTAAAGCTGAGCTCTCCTCTGTCCACCCGTTCCCTACGGTTGGGGTGATCTCCCTATTGGTGGTGGTGGAAACACCTCGAAGCATTGTCCACCTCCAACTGCACAGCCAGATCCCCTGCCACGGTCTCCTACTCCTTGCGGTCCATCTCGATCGAACCTCTGTCTCTGCCTGGGAGGTCCTTCATTTATCTTCTGATCATTTGTATGGCGGGTTGGATAGTCACGAGCCATGTGACCAACCCCGCCGCAGGAGTAACACTGTCCACTCATGGTAAGTCGTTCTCCACCCCGAGTGCCTCGTACACATGATCTTGTGTCATGCGGTCGATCACCTGTAGGTCTGGTCCTCTTGGACCTTTGCGTCATCTGTCTACTGCCCGCTGCAGAAGACTCGGCCGCATGCCGGCTAGTGGTGGGTCCTGCTGCTGGAGACTGCTCAGCAATGAAACTCTCCACTAAGAGGGCTCACTCCAACTCCCCTGCCTGCATCGGAATGTTGATGGAGATCATCGATGCCCTGATCTTAGGCCTCAGTCCCTGCTCGAAGGTCCGGGCCTGGAAGAATGGGCCTCGTACCATGTTTCTGGAGTAGCGCAAGAGATTAGTAAACCTCGCTGAGTACTGAGATACCGTCATGCTGCCCTGCCGCAACTGTAGTAGCTCCTGGATGCGCACCGCATGGAGGGTGGATAAGATGAACTCTGAGCGGAAGAGGCTCTCAAAGTCTGTCCAAAGAAGAGATGCCTCGTCGTGCACCTGGAGCATCAAGCTCCACCATCTGCCTGCTGCCGCGTGCAGGAGGCTCGCTTAGAGGATCACCATGAGGTCAGATGGTATCCCCACTAACCTAAAAACTCAAACAACCACCTCCGGCCAATCCTCAGCTGCCTGAGGGTCCGTCTCCCCGCAGACCCTGGGCGGTCTCTGGCGCTGAAACTCATGCAGCGCACTAAGGCGACGTGCACTATCAGCGGCTGGGGCTGGTAGCATCGGTGGCTCGGTGGGTAGAGGTACCGTCGGTGCCTCCGATGTTAAAGGGACCTGCACTGAGTCCTCGTCGCTCGGTGGGCTATCATCACGTATAAAACTCGGAACCCTAGCTGGCTGCCGTCGTGGGGCCATCCTAAAAAGAAACAGATGCGCCACGGTTAAAATAGTATACCTGGTGAGCTGACACAAAGTAATCACAGAATTTTTTTTTGAAACACACAAGCAATCAATGTTTTCGTGCATTGAGTCGGAAATCAGAAGTCAGGGTCCTGGTGTACGGATACGTCGGCCACCGCACCAACACTGGACTCCCTAGACTGATAACCACACTCAATACCCTTAACACTATTGCTTCACATAGAATAAAGATCAGAGTCCTGAGTTTTGCGGTAGAACCAAACTCCTCTGATACCAATTTGTCATGACCCATCCTCGGGGCCCGTGCCGTGACTACCCCAATCCCGCCTTCCATAGGACAGGGGCTGGCGACTAGCACCAAATGCGTAAATCCCGATAACTGGGAAGTCATTTCCTTTATAAAAGTAAACAAAACACCAGAGAGTACAAGCGGAAGTAATTCACTAAGTACAAAAGAAAGTGATGAAAAGTAAGTGGGCCAGAATACAAACCCAACTAAAAGTACAGCTACAACTGAACGAAAGTACAACAGAAAAGACAAACAACTGGAAGAGAAGAAGCAGCTCCTGAGTCGTCCACCTCGGATCCTACCTGAAGGGTAGGTACAGATAGCGCAGCTCCTGGATCGTCCACCACGGATCCTACCTGAAGAGTAGGTACAGATAGACTCCACTACACTCTCGCCCGTCAACCTCCTCTGTGTATCGTCTCACCGGGAAGTCCACCTCTGGATACTGACTCGTCGTGAGGTCCACCACCAGGTACCGTCCAGTCCTCGAACACTCGGCCTCTGTCAGTGCTGCCCGTCGTCTGCAACCAACAAGATTAGGTGCGGGCATAGCCCATGCAGGGGTGAGTATACGATACTCAATAGGGACCCCGAGACCCATAAGGTCTCACTAAATCCAACAAGGATAACCACAAATAAAGATCTCAACAGATAACCCTTACTTAGGTATAAGCCCATACTTATACCTAAGTTATCAAGTAACCCATCTCAATCATGAGGAAACACAAAGGTTATGAAATCAACGGATAACCACTACCTAGGTATATGCCCTTACATATACCTAAGTTATCAAGTGACCCATCTCAATCATGAGGTAAGCACAAAGGTCATAGAATCATCTCAACCAGGATTTTATTCATGATGTCGAAACCACGACTGCTAGAGAACTCCTCCTCTGTCGAGTACAGTGGGCCTGCCGCTACAACCAAACACGCCCCACTAACCTTGGACTGCTGTAGTACTCTACCTGTCGAGTACTGTGGGCTTTCTACTACAACCAAGCGCTTCCCACCATGGGTCTGCCGCTATAACCAAGCTCTCCCCCTCATAGCCTACAGAGGTACTCCTTCTGTTGAGTACCACGGGTCTGCCGCTACAACCAAGCGCTCCTCTACCGTGGCTCTGCCGCTATAACCAAGCGCTCCCCCTCATAGCCTCCAGAGGTACTCCTTCTATTGAGTAACACAGGTCTGCTGCTACAACCAAGCGCTCCTCCACCGTGGGTCTGCCGCTACAACCAAGCGCTCCCCCTCATTGCATCCAGAGGTACTCCTTCTGTTGAGTACCGCGGGTCTACCGCTACAACCAAGCGCTCCTCCTCCGTGGGTCTACCACTATAACCAAGCACTCCCCCTCATAGCATCCAGAGGTACTCCTACTGTTAAGTACCACGAGTCTGCCTCTACAACCATGTGCTCCTCCACCGTGGGTCTGCTGCTACAACCAAGCGCTCCCCACTGGGCTATCCGAAACACACCGAGTCGATCGATCAACAGTCATCAAGTCTCAGTCAGCTCTAGGGTTTCATAATGATTGAAAGTACCGTAGTATTCACTGTCGAATCCACGAAGGATTCTCGTACGAAAGTCATCGTCATCGCAGACGCGACCAGCTCTAGGGTTTCCGCTCACAGCACGCTCGTTCTGGGAGGGTACAATCCACGAGAGTAGAGGTCGATACATGAACTGACACGTAGTCCAGGTTTGATGTATCCCAAAGTTCCGTCTCGTCAAAGGAACACAACGCGAGAGACGGCGCGTCAATCGGACGCCCGGTCTGAGAGTTATTGGCTTTTTCGTCCCAAGGGCTTGGTTGGTTTTTAAGTCAAAACCAACCCGACCGTACTCTAACTGCATCCAAAACTCGAGAAAAGTAAGCCAAAAGGTCCGTCTCACTAAGAGGAATCCATCAATGTCAACAACACATCAATTGGACGTCCAGAGCTCAAGTTATAAGCGTTTCTGTTCCGAGGGCCCGGTTGGTTTCGTGTTCGAACCAACCCAGCCGAACCCAAAGTTCTCCGAAACTTTTAGTGTAATATACCAAAACGACTGCCTTAATTAAAGGATCTATACGCAACTAACGGTGAGTCGATTGGAGGTACATAGCCCAAGTTATGGGCAAAAGACCGGAAGTGGTCTGAAAAAGGGGGGTCTGGGCCCGGTCCGACCCGGCCCAACCCCCCTGGGTCGGCCCGAACCGGGTCGACCCAAACCGGGTTTGGGTCTGGCCCATTAGGGCGCGGCCCAACCCGGTGGGCGCGGCCCGGCCCCGCCGACGAGGCTCGGCCCGACCTGGGTGGCCCGACCCATTGCGGCTGGTGCGGCCCGGGCCGGCTCAACGCTGGCCGAGCGGGGTCGGCTCGGCGCTGGCCGAGCGGCCGCGCAAAGGGGGCGCTGCCCCCTTAATTGGAGACGCGGCCCCCGTATGGGGGCCGCTCCTTGCCAGCGGACGCGGCCGGGCACCGCGTCGCCCATGGTCCCACGCGACTGCGGGACCAGCCGCCTGCCACCGCGGCTGAAGCCGCGGCGGCCCTTCCCGGTGGCGCGCTAGGCGCCGCCGCCTCCTGGCGGTCGGCCGGTGCCGACCGCCTCCTCCAGCCGCCAACGCCGCCGTGCCGGCGTGGCGTGCCGGCGGGGTCTTTCTCGGACCACCGGACGCGCTCCGGTGGTCCGTTTTGCCTGTCGTCTTCGCCAGTGGTCCTCTCGGGACCGACTCTTCACTGCGAAGACCTCAAAACGCCTTTGCGGCCTACTTCGTCACCACCCGTTGATCCACCGTAAATTAATCAAACTTCAGAGCCTTTGAAACGCCGCAGTGGCGCGGCGCGACAACGTGATGCCTCTTCGCCCGTTCTTCTTTATTTCCGCGCGGTGCCGTTGCACGATGCCACCTTTGCTCATGCCACAACAAGCACAACCAACAAAAGTGGGAGGAGGGTCGGCCGTGTTCGTGTGGTCAGACCTCCTCCCATTATTACGATAACAGACGGCTCAATGACTATCAACAATTTAATCAAATACCGAGGATATAATTCACATAAATTAAATTAAACCAGACCCCCTACCGGGAGAAGTTGTCGAGCGAGGAACGTCGTGGAAAAGCACGTCGCGGAAGAAGACTCCGTAAGCGTCGTCGGCATCACAGAGAAGAGAATCGTCGACGTCGCGATACACGACATCACGGAGAAGAGGATCATCGATCTCTGAGGAACTTGCGCTCTTCGTAGTCTTCTGTAGAAGGCCGGAGTTCTTCGTCATTCTTCACGTTCTTCAACGAGGAAGAACATTCTTTAGAGCGCAAGAGTCTCCTCCTCTTTTATGCACCCAATGAATCTTCCAACAATAAAATAAGACCTTGTCTTATTTTATTCACACACACACACACACGCCTTTGTAAATAAAATTTAATTCATGAATTAATTAACGTGCGTTGTCTCATTTAATGAGTCGTTTAATTGGCATGAAATTAAAAGTGGGGAGTTTCAAAATTAAATGCTAGAGGATGGGTTTCAAAGGGGGTTTTGAGGAAATTTAAGGAGGTGGGGGCTCGTGCGGGCCCCACTGAAACTTTTTATCATCTTCCTTTTCCACACACTTAACCCATCGATAAAGAAATAAAAATAAATTGTAACACAATTTTATTTTTATTCCTCACATTTTTTAACATCTCCTCCCGAGAAAACACAACTCCAGGAAAGGTCTTCATAAGTAATTACCGGCACTGGGATTCCATCGGTGCCCTCAAATTTCGATTCTGAGGTCCGGTTCAAAAGTTAGGAAAACCCTCTCGTTCGTTCACTGAACGTACCCGAGCTAAACTTCCGAAATTGATTCCGGGCACACCGGGCCTCGGAATTAGGTGCTGTTAGAAACTGTGCACTCGTAAAATTCCAAAGAAAATTAAGAAAAAAATTTTCCTTGAAATTTCTAGGTATTTACAATATCAATGATCTTAAACCTTATGAAGAGGTCATGGTACAAGAAAGAGTTTGTAGAAGAAAATATAATATGAAGTTGAAGTCCTCCGATCTCAGATCATCAGTTTAAGAAGTTCCAGATGTTTTTTTTGTCTCAAAGTTTTTTTGGCTGTTGTTAAAGGTTTTTCAGAAGTTTTGATTGACCGATCCATCAGATGGGATGATCCATCGAATAGACCGATTATTTGAATGCACCATAAGAATATGAGGTTTAGAAATAATTAAATATTTATATTGTTCTATCACACTCATCGTGCCTCCAATCCATTAGAAGAATGATGACACCGATAATACATCAGATGAACAATATCATCAGAGGCAGAGTATATTTTGTGTGTGAAACAACTATGATAACCCTGCTCTTTTTTTACACACTTAAACATGATTTTTTACATAAACTTCACTTGATACAACATATAAGATCAATAGTTCTAGTGTATTTTGGGATTAGGATCTTTACATAACAACTTATAACATGAATTACAACATCTTTATTGAAAACTTCCTTTACATGACCACTACATTCCCTTGTACTTAGCATTGCATAGGATAACCTAAGGACATGCATAAGAAAAGGGTGATCTATAAAGCCCAATAAGGGAATAAACATGGAATAACATGAGGAATATAGTACATGTTAGACAATAGGAATATCAATGGAGCATAAGAGAAACATTAACATAAAGGCATGATAAAGAATGATAATCTTAATATGGAAATGTGGCAACAACATTTAACATGATTTTAGGATGATCCAAGGATCATTGCACATGGATCAGGAGTAAAACCTCATTACACTTGAATTAGAATGAGTAAACCCTCATTGAACTTGACGTATAATGATACTAATATTTACCCAATGCATTGGAGCACTATGAGGGCACACCCTTCTTAAACATTTCATTTGTTGCATAAGTGTGCCACATGGATCATTGAATCAATCAACATCATAAGTTATTCTACGATTAAGTAATTTTGAATAAATACATGAAATTACCATTAAATATTTATATGTGTATAAAGGTGAATACCCTTTATAGAGATATGGGTATGGTATTCACTACACAATGATCTTGGCTTGAAAAAACACGGTGCAATTTTGGCAGCATAACGGCGTGACATACGGATTCATGAAAATGGTTGATGAGAGAGAAAAGGGTGTCTCATAATATATACATGAAATGGACAATAAGGGGGTCATATAGATACATGTCCCAACAAACATAATGTAATTTAGATGCATGATACAAAAGAATTACTTGGATGTAAAAAGTGGAGAGAGAAATCTCTCAAGGAATTTCGGCATGGTAACAGGTGTACATGAGAGGAATTAATGAGAGATAAAGGGGTCTAACATAATCAAAACATAAATAGGACAGTATGGGGGAGGTGAAAAATCATACCCCAACATTTTTAAATGAAAACAAAAGGGCATAACAACTTAAAGAAAATTGGTCAAAAATGAGAAAGTAAGAAATACCTTACTTGGAAGTGTGATCCCAAAGGCTTGGGATAGGCTTGAGAGAGGCTTATTGGGAACTTGGGGAACCTTGGGAGGATTCTAGAGAGAGTAGGTTAGGGGTTGGTCGAACTCCAAAGTATTTAAGTGAATAGGAAGTGGGATCTTGGGTGGGTTTATATAGGAAAGGAGAGAGAATTCTTTAATATTTAGGTTTGTGTCACCACACATTAAACTAAACAATACCAAAAAACAACCCATGGTTTTTGACCATGGTTTTTGCCAAAGGGAAGTGTAAAACAATATTTTATAAATCCAATGGCCAAAATTCTTAAAATATTGAGGGTGCTTATGTAAAGTTGAGTCACACTCTCAAGGAAAACAATTTAAAAAGACAAAATGTTTTATAAGTCTTGGAGGGTCCACTAAAGCATTGTAAAATAAATCAAAAAAACCTAAAATCACATTATATTAATAGAAACAAATAAATTGGCCGAAAATATCATTTATAATATTTTATTACATCACTATTGTGTCATTATTATGTCATAAAACACGTTATATATTTAAACGGTATTTAAATTTTACCCAAAAATTCGACTGTCTCAGAAAATTATGAAAAATTCACCGTTGGATAATTTCGATGTCTTGATTCCAAAAATAATATTCATTTTATTTAAATAATTTTATAAACATGTGAATTTTTACTTTTAAAATAAAAACTGACATTTATAAAAAATTCATGGGTTTTGACAAAAACGACTTTCAAAACATAATAAAAATTACAATTGCATACATAAAATTATATGATCATTTATATTTAATAAAAATTAATTTAATTATAATAATATTTTATTAAAATATTATTTAATTCAAAAATCCATTAATTCATAAAAATAGATTTCTTAGTTGAATATTAACTAAAAATACTATTTATGCTTTAAAAACTATTTACAAAGTAACAATAATAAAATGAATGCACATTATTTATAAAAAATAATGTACATAGTTATAGTGATAGGTTATTGTTACATAACCCCTTATAAAACCTACATAAGACTGAAGGGTAAGGTGTGCGATGGTGACAGACTCTTGGGGTGGCTCGGATAAGATCGCTCGAGTGGTAATCTCTATTAACATCCATTTCTCCCATAGTTGGTTCCGCTCAAGCTTAATGTGTTTAGGATCATCTTGGGATTGGTCAAGAGTGAATCCCAATGATGCCACCTCCTTTCTGAGATCCAAAAAATGGTCTTCGTATGGGGAAAGTCTACTGGATGAGGCCATCTCTTCCTTTGTCTGAGTAAATTGGATTTGTTAAAGCCCTATATTTATACTAATCATGTGATCACTGTTCAAGGGATATATTAGCGAATAACACATTTATTAACTATATTTTAAAAATACAAAACATAAAATCAAATAAGTACAAAACATTTTACAAAATGAGACATTTAATTAGATCAATAGGGATTTCTATTAATGAAATTTTGGGTTGTTACAACAAAACATAAAAGTTGTTGGTTTCGATGAATCAGAAGGGCTTCAGAGACCAATCATTTTGATGATGTACAACAATGTTGTCAACCATTTTAATGAGATCCAAAGCATCATAGTGAGGCTTCAAGGTGTTTTGTTTCAGTTGATTGTGAAAAAAAGTTCTGGACTATTTTCAATTGGGTCAAGACACATCGGTCAAGGTGTGACACCGATAAGTCATCAAAGACTATTTTTCATTGGACACAAAATATATCAATCCAAGGCATTATAGAAAAAATAAATAAAGTGGAATCATGTTGATGTTTCCATATGATGTTTTTCAGGTTCAGAAGTATTTAGAAGTTGCAATGATATTTATGGAATAATAGACTCATTTATTTTGGAACATTATAATGAGAGGTATTTTTTAATGTTTTCAATTGGAAAAAGAATATCAAAATGAAAAATCATATCAAACTAGAATTTGTTTTTGTCAATGTGAAGAATATTTAAGTTGTGAAAAGATTCGATAAAAATCTATAAGAGTTGATAAGTGTTGGTAAGTAGTCAAAATAGAGTTAAAATGAAAATTAAATTTGAGTTTATGGAATTATTGTGAGTGGGAAAATGAAATTGGTTTCTCACACTTTTACACTTATGAGGAACCTATAAATAGAAGTGTAATTAAAAAAATACTTATTGACTATTCATATGCAGGAGATAGTGAGAGTGATCAAGTTTTGAATTGGTAGAGGAAAGTTTTCAGAAGGAATTTTTATAAGAAAAATTTTCAAATAAAAGAAGTGTTAAGAAGAAGATGTGGTTAGGGTTTTCCAAATCAGACCGAGAAATTATAATAACTATCCATGGAAAGAAATAAGAAAATCAGAATTGTTTATGGACTATTTATTCAGACTTTTTTGTAGATCGAAGATTTAGGCTGAAGAATCCGAGTGACTTATTGGACTGAGTTTTTATATAAATTCCATAAGAGTTATTTATACCAACTTATGGGTATAACTGTGAATAATTGTTTTTTTATTAATTATAAAATCATAAGTTGTTAAAGATGCATAATGACATGTTCGGAACTAACTGGTGAAGTTTTCTAAACTTTTTACAAAACTTATTTACATCATTCATTCTAGAAGAAACACATGCACTATTGTATTGATCACAGTGCTACACAAGTGTAAGGGTATTTAATACTTGTTTTTTCTACAATTTTTTTCTAGTTTATTTTGTGGTATTGGATTATTTACAATTTATTCTAAGGACTAGATACTATTATTTTGTAGTGAACCTTGTAAAAAATTTGTTCCTGTAGATGTGTTAATGTTTGGTTTTTAGTAAAGTGACAAATCTTTAACAAGAGGTGAATTTTGTTATAAAATAAAGATAAAACAAAATAAAAATATATCACTAATTCACCCCTCCATATCTTAGTGATTAAATTGGTCATGGTTGTTTCTTTTCAACCTTTACTTCCCCTAGTAGGGGTAAACCCTCAAGAACACTTGGTCCCCCACCGTAAACTCTAGGGTCTCCACATACAATCATTATAGGACTTCTGGAAGTCCTGAACCACCTTCACGTACTATGAAACCATCTGAATCTTCTTTATTGTGCTCTACACAACATCAGATCCAAGAACTATTGATTCTTAAATGCTGATCCAACATAACAGTGAATGACATAGTTTTCCATAAAACCCCTCAAATAGAGACATGGTAATGATTGTTAGTTATTGTTATAGGTGTACTCAAATAAAAGTAGGTGCTTTACCCATGATCCATCAACATCTAGAACACAATACCATAACATATCCACTAATGTCTAGATAGTTTTCTCTATCTTCCCATTTGTCTAGAGATGAAAAGCAGTGCTAAGGTGTAATTGGGAGCGAAAAATCATGCTATAATCCTCTCCAAAACCATGAGGTAAAATGAATATCTTGATAAAAATGATGGTCCTTATTACCCCATGAAGCTTCATAACTTCTTCCATGTACCTCATTTTCAGAGTATCCACAAAACTTGACTCCAAGATCAATAGAAAGTGGGATGAATTCGTCATATGGTCCACCCAAAAAACATCATATACTTTATGGGCCTGAGGAAACACAGTGAAAAAATCCATTTAAATTTCCTCCCACTTTCGCTGGAGGACATCCAAGGGCTAGAAAATACCTCTCAGAGCATAGTGACTGATATTCATTTACTGAAAAACCAGACACCGTGATACAAACTCTACCACTAAACACTTCATCCTAGGCTACCAAAGTTACATCATTAATCTATGATGCATCTTATAAACACCCATATATACCTCTAATGGTTATACATGAAAATCATAGAGGACTCCCTAATTCACAACCACCTGAAAAAACACCCCCCTCAAAACATTATTTGTTCTTACTATCCTTTGACCACTACTCTGAAGCATCACCACAGTCAACACAATTTCACATCATCTTGACCTATGAGTCTCCCCACTGAGACTCCTCCACATTCCACATCAAAGATGATTCTATAGTAATTTGATAAATAAAATCTATTCCACTAACTTTATTGGCATTGAGATGAATTAACACAAGATATTCCATATCTTTACAAGCATCATTATACTACCAAATGACATCACCTCATGAATTATTTCTTAGTGTAGTAGCCAAAAAATTTGCTTTACTTGGGGTGTAGGAGATATAAAATTCATAATCCTAGATAAACTCTATCTATTTCCACTTCCAAATATTTATATCCCCTTAATATTAGACATAATTCAGGATCTTGTGATCCATGAAGACCATAAGGTGCTCACTTATGATGTGATTTTTCCGTAGATTTAGGGAAAACAATACTCCCACCAACTCTAGATCATGGTTGGAGAAGTCATTCTTATAGGGGAGAAACTTCCTGAACCCATAAAATATCACTACCATTTTTTTTCATTAAGTTGAATCCAAAGACTAGATTGTAAGAATTATATAAAACCTCAAACATCACCCCTTAATCTGGAAACCAAAACATTGGAGAATTGATCCACATATCATTTAGGTAGTTGAATACTACTTGAAACTGATTAGTTTAGATGAAATCATAGTGTTTACTGGTCAAAGTGGTTATTGAGTCAATAATATGAGGTAAATCATACACATACCTCTAATAATAGCCTATAAGACCAAGGAAGCTATAAAACACTACCACATTCTTGGTTTCTTCCTAATAAACAAGTATATATACCTTTAATTTGTCCATGAACACACCCTACCGAGATACCACATGTCCAAGGAAATTCATTTCACATGTCCAACATTTTCACTTGGATAAATTTCCATATAGTTGGTAGTGTCTAAGGACCTATAGGATAACTATGAGATGCTTGACATACTCCTCCTCTAATATCAATTATATCAAGATGTTATTAATGAACACAACTACAAACTGGTGTAGTATCTCATAGAATATAGATTTCATGAGTCCCATGAACATAGATGGTGAGATTTTTACATCAAATGGAATAACCACAAAATTAAGGTGCCCATACTTTCTTCTAATGATAGTATTCAAGATATTATATCCTTTCATCCTCAACTTTTTATATATTGATGGTAGATATATATTAAAAAAATAATTGGATCCCTTTAGCTAATATGGCATTTCATCTATCCACGGAAGAGAAAATAGTTATTTACCGTCACCTATTTCAATATCATGTGGTTTATGCACAAGCTTATAATACCATCTACCTACTTGGAAAACAAAACTGGATAAACCCAAGGGAAAAAATGGGTTAAATGAAATACTATTGCATTAGATCATCAACTTGGAGCCTCAAATCTCATAAATCTAAGGGTTCTATTTGACAAGGAGCCATAAAAATTAGATATGTGCTTCACTGTAACTCTATACTAAATTTAACATCAGAACGAAGGGGTAGCGTTACAACCACATCAAGTAATACATCTAATAACTCCTCATTATATTAATAATATCCCCCACTAGGGATCCCATATATGACACTAGATACTAAGAAAAAAGTGGTTCCACTCATTGTATTCCCACTCCATAGACCTGCTCACCAGTGAATGCCACTCGTTAGCCTTCCACGTTAGAAAAAGAATGTCTCCTCCAAAATAAATCAACGATTTCATGCACAAAATACATCCAATATATGCCAATGATAACATCGTATGTTCGTGTCTATAACAAGAATATGTCCCCCAAGAACTAGTGCTACCCCATCATCAGTTGAAATTCCTGAAACACATCAAACAAGAAATCCTAACCTCCAGATAGCATGAATAACACCAAAGAACTTGAAGCCCCTCTACATCCATTTCTAATGTGTAGAAAAAAGTAGGATAAATGAAGGAGTGTAAACCTCTATAATTGAACATGGAATAAAGTAGGGTGGATGATAAATAGATCATACCCCAAAAAACCTCTAACTCCTCTAGCACTGAGAAATCTATTGCATAAATTTTCTCATGCCTATCTCATAAACCTCACTGCTGACTTCCCTAATAAACATGTTTAGGTTTAGGCCCCATGTGGACTATCTCAAGGATAACCTTTACTAGCACTATTACCCATGTTGAGAAAATATGGGTGGCCTCTAATGTATCTGTGGATGGAGAGGGGCCTGAATACTGAAACCAAACCAACATCCCTAAGAATTTATTCACTAAATTTTATAGTGAACATGAACTCCATAATTATATCATAAATCCACTAGAAAGTTCTCAAAAACTAATGTACAAAAAAACCATAAATAAGGTTAACAAAATTGAATCCCTATTGTTCTTAACCTTTAATTCCTTGAAATCCATGATCCAATTCCAGAGGATCTGCTTCTTGAGACGCCATGATAGCCCATTTCTCAGGGATCTAACCACTAAAAGTGTATCTAATCAATCACATATTATTTATTATACAACACCAAGTATGTAGAAATTGTAAATGTAATTACTATATTTATGATCATAGGGAAGAAAACCTCTAGACTCATCATCTAAAATTATTTAGGGAGTCAAACACAAAAGAACCTTAAACTTATTCATAAGTTCTTGAATAATTAGTATCCCCTGATAAAGAGATAGTATCTCTTTCCTATTTACTACGTTAGTCATCAATGAAAATAACTCTAGATGAAACTCACTCTAGAATTCATCCCATAAAAAATATTCAACCTACCGGTCATTGAGATATAGAATCTACCACTGATACACAACATCTCACATCTAACTAACAACTAATGGAACCCAGAACTCATACCGATCTTGAATCAAACCAAATGAGATCTTAATATCCTCTAACCATAACTCTTTCTACAAATAAAATATGTTTCCCTCATTATTTTCTATAACTTTCCACTAAAAAACATGCAAGGACCTATGCTGTGCCTTATCATCCTATATCAAATCGACCCTCTAAATATCAAATGGATTAGATTTCTGAACCTCCATTATCTTTATTGCACATGGGAGAAAACAAAGATCCATTACTGAAAACACATAGGTATATCTAAGCCTGGTAGCATTTAATTTCAAGATTTATTTAATTAAATTCATTTTGACTCCCTAAAAATTCTGTCTTCAATCACAAGTGAAAAAATATGATTCATTTATCTCACTTAATTCTCTACACTATAAGTTGCACTACTTCACTAGGGTGTTAAATAACATCACTTTCCTTTCATAAGATCATAGGGATCCTAATAACCTATGTCTAAGTTAGTCTCCCTAGCCTATATCACACACCAAGATCCACTGCTACCATTTCTCTACCAACCCATGAAGTCCTCACAAGTTCCTAACTCTAAGATCCATCCTATATCTCATCCTAAACATTTGATATCACTTTTTTATAAACCCCTCCCCAAAAAGTAACCCCTACTTGGATTTCAATGAAGGAAGAGAGATAATGAACCCCCAATCCACACCTTTAGTAGGCGCTGGGTTGACGACTAGCATTAAGTTTATACAAATATCAAATATAGAACACATCACCCTCTTTGATGAATATAAGATTGAGAGATAGAATAAATAACCACCAAGAAATAGTATAACATAATATAAAAAGTGGAACAAAAATAATCCACAATGCATGAATAATATAAACCAAACAATAATATTATCCAAGTGAATAATAAAAAAACAAATCCTATGATAATGATTCAATAGAATCTCCAAAACCCAAGATTTTAATGGCCAGTTCGGTCCTCAGAGTCCTCCTACAAACCTAAAAATAGTTTATAAATGTAGGGTGATCATAACATGTCTACTCAGTAAGATAATATCCAAGGTCTCTCATACACATGAAAAGTGAATACTAATATAACAGTGAAAAAATAGAAAAACCGACACACACCCAAATTGCTAATTTATCGAACCCAACCTCACTAAGGAACTCTCACTAAATAATGAATCCTAGTATAATAACATATCATCAAAATAATATAATCCAATTTTACTCACAACCACTTTCCCACTAATTTTACACTCTCATTCCCCAATATCAAATGTCCTATGCTCCAATCTCTTCCATTCATATCAAACCACATGTCCACCCATCTCTGATATGGTTCAAGATGGATCCCTACCAAGACTAGTATCCCATAAGGCCCAAAATCTCAAGACAGAGAAAATATATACCATAACCTCACCCACATTTCTAGGGTAGTAGAGTATCATGAACATGAATGGAATTAACCTTGTTCTCTCCTCCTACCATGCATGATCCCCACCATATATCACATCCTCAACACCTAGAAATATCCAAAAGTAACCCATAATCATTAGGTAATCTCTAACCCCAACCCATCATCATTGAGTAATATCCAATACAAACCTTTCATTTTCACCATTGCTGAAGGAAGAGTGAGGAAGAGGGCTTAACTATCCATCCAATTCACCATCATCATAGTTATTGGAGAAAACACTTGAAACACAAAAAATATGGGTGTTGGTAAGGTTATCCAACTCATGTGGGGTATAAAAAGAAATAACATAAAATATATGATATATAGATAACACATAATACCCAACCTAAAGGTTATTAATAAGAGAACCACAATGTCTTACAACATCCAAAAAATATCTCACAACATTCACCACCATTGGATGCGACCATTAACGAATCCAACCAAACCACTACCACACACAAGCCACACAATATCTTCCATTTTCAATTATAGGTTCCTCCATTTCTAGAATCATGAGTTCCCATTTAACTTCCATTTACTATGATGATTTAATTAACATTAAAAAATACCATTAATTTATAAATCTAGGTCATTTTAGTTTCAAGATCTACATTCATTCTAGGGATAACTAGGAAACTAAAATAACTATACCACACCACAACTCAACAACCCCACATAAACCAACAACACCTTTCAAAATTAGACAAAAAAAATGAAACCCAACCATATCACCAAAAAAAACCACATAAAAAAAATACTATAAATCATTCCACATCACTTCCCATGCCAAAAAAATATAGTATCACTACCACCACATTTTTCCTTAGATAGGGTCACCATAATCCTCAGTAAAATACCAAAAAGAAACCCCACACATCTCAAAAGTCAACACAATAATAACATCAACATGTTGAAGCACATTATAACTTTTTCAACCAATAAAATTTCAATTCAATGGATTTCATAACATCCCATATTCTTTATAATTGGGTTTATCACACAATTCAAGATTTCCATGGCTAACAAGTTATTTATCCACATATTAGTGATTATCCTATTTCTTGCTTGGTGAGATTAATAAAAACACAAAAAAATTGTTTTAAAAATTAAATTAACCACAAATCAAACAACTCTCCCACAAACTGTGATTTTCATAAAGGAAAAAAAAATATTTAATCTCATAAGAAACATCACAAAGTAAACAAATTCTATTACTACCCATTCCCATTAATTTTAGTTAAATTGATTCATTTTATTCATTTATACAACCATTAATATCTACCCATTATATTTAAATATCATGAAATTACCACACATACACCCAAAAATGTAGAGAATGAGGATCCTCGGCCTCAAAAAAATATTTCCAAATTATTGTGCAAGGATAGAACAAGAGGAAGGAAACCACTGAGTACCACAATGTTAGGAAGTAGACTGATCAAACTAGAAAATAATGAACCCATCAATCTCCCTACATAACACTACCAAACCATCCATATTCTTATCCATAGCCTCCCAAAATGGAGAATAGGTAATGGAACAAGGGGGTGGGGGAGAATTAAACTCACTTAGAATTATTGATGCTTGATATTTGGATTCCAAGAGTCAAAGAAAAAAAGGATAGGGTGAAAGGAATCCTAAAATTTTCTAGGAGCCACCCAAGAATCCATAGAAAATACTAGAGGAAGATAAGGTTTGAAAGTGTTTGGGAATTTATAGGCAAACTTAAAATTAGAAGAACATGACGCAACAAACTTCACTACGACACAAGGGTGAAAACATATGAAAATGGTATAATGTAAAGGAAGGGACCAAACTACAATAGGTCCAGTGAAAGCCTCATTCTATAAACACAACAATTCTTACACCGCATAACCTATAAACTAAGAGAAAGAGCACAGTGTAATTGAAATTACCACACCAAAAAATTAAAATTCCTAGAAGAATTCCAAGTTACAACACAACTCTATGATGTTGCTACCATGAAATCAATTGAACCACAAAAAAAAATCCTCTAAGACTCAACATCACAACCTAGAATCCACACAAAATCTATGCCAAAAAAGGCAGAACCAAAAAAACCCCACTCCCCAAGGCTCCAAACCGCATATAATATCTCCACATAATAAAAACTCACTATACAATTCAACATAAGTCACCCCACCATAAAATCCTTACCAAACTAAAATTTTATCTAAAACTCCACCATCCACTCCTCAACTCCCTCATAACATCCCCAAAACACCACCACCACCTAAAAGTAATAGATCAGAGAGTTCACACAATTAAATCATTACTAAATCTTCTTTAAGGTTTTGGGAAGTTACATCTTATAGATATAGATCCCCCCTTAATTTGATGTGGTATTAGGAATGGATTAGCTTTATTTTTGAAGATATCATATAAATTTTCATATTGGGAAATCTCAATACATGTATGAAATTAAGCCATGATCATCTATCGATGCTACCTATGAACTTCCTATTGTAATTAATTTTATCATATAGGTCTTTATACACAATCATGATCTTCTTTGTATCTAAAATATCAAGTTTGATATCTCATTATAAATTAAACCTTGTATCTTTTCTATATTGTTTATACACTCAAATATTTTCCTTAGGGACAAAAAATTAAAAGTTATGAGGATGTAATTTATTTAAATGGGGGATAATGTAACTCTATGAGATATTAAATTATATTTTCCCTTAAAAACCTAATGTGTTAAATAAATTTATTCATGCATAACACCAAACCAAAACAAACCATGAAACATTATATAACCATTAAAAATTATCCATAGAAATGGTTAGTAAAAAGTGACGTAATTAAATTATGAAATATAATTATAAATTAAAATAAATGATAATATTAATACTAAGGCATTAATGGAAATTTAATTAGTGTAGTTAGATAATTAATAAGACTGATTTATGATTTAAAATGCAACCTTTCTAAAAATAGACTTTTTATGTATTTTTTAAGAATATAAATATATTATAGATAAAATATATTGTTAATATGAATAATATATTAAAAATAATTTGATTATTATTTTATTGGAAGTAAGAATAAGAATAGATAATATTTTTAAAAAGTTATTTACCAATGAAAACCCTTTTCAATATATTTTTGTGTTTTTTAAAAGTTAAATTCACAAATTTTAGGAGATTAATTTTACAAAAATAAACATCATTTTTAAATTCATAATTTCAATATTAGTTTTAGATGATTTTTTATAAAATAATTTATTTTTGTGTGAATAGAGAAAAACAATACTATCTTGAATTTATAAAACCATGTTTAACATTTTGGAAACCTAAGTAATATTTTAGTATAATTTTTTCATTCAATTATATTAAAAAATAGTTTTCATCACTTATAGAAATTAATTAAAAAAAATTATATTTTATATTTTAGACAAACATGATCATATTATGCAATAAGTTCAATTTAATTTTTGGTCATAAAAGCATGATTACTAAGATTAAATTTAATGATCATGATAATGATAAAACTATTATTTTCAAAGAATTATTTTATTAATATTGTATAATTTTTATCTATTCAAATAAATTAATCTATTCTAAAAAGTTACTTTAATATAATTTTTAAGTATATATTTAAATAAATTATCCCTCTTTCAATTGGTAATCAATACTAAATAATAGTAAGAACACTTACTGTTGAAACCAACTTTTTTTTCTACAAAACAATTTCTCTTTATATAAAATGTTTTAATTTAAAATTTATTTTTTATCAATTAGAAATTTAATTAGATTAAATGGTGAATAAATTTATGTTTCTAAAAAACAAATTTGGTAATAATTATTCTTTTAAATGTTTAGTAAAATATAAATTACTTAGGTAAAAACCAGTTTCCTTAGTGAAAACAAAGAAAAAGCCAAAGTAAAAATATAAGAATAAATTACTTCCAAAATGTTTAAAACACATGTAGAAATAATTTATTGAGGCTTTCTTGTCCCAATATCACCGAAAAATCTATTATCTTTTACCTTTTTAACCTTTTACAAATGAATAGTTCCATTTAATTATTGTAAAGTAATGGTATTTCACAAAAGATACATTTTGTTCACTTATAAAAGGGAAAATTCTACCACTTCATGCCACACCCATTCCTTTGAATTTATTCCAAAAAATATTCAATTTTTATCCTAATATAAACCTCTCTAAATTTCATATTATTCTGATCCCAATTATTTTTCCTAATCCCTTTATTTATAAGTATACTTCTAAGATAAAGTTCAAGGTTCCAAAGTGAGTATTACTTAATCATTATATTTTTCTTCTTATCATTTACCTTCCAAAGAACTATACTAACCATAGTTATATAATTATCTCAGTATCATTATTATTTTCAAATTTTTTTATATTATTGGAAAAAATCTTATTTATTCCTTCCCATCCACTTATAAAACCAAATAATGTTGATCATGCGTTGTGTGAAGTACTGCCTCCATGAAGAGACATCTTCAGTTTTTCACCACCACCTCTATTTTCTGGTTATAAGAATAGTGTTGAAAAATAAATGTAAAATATATAATATAAATATGAATATGAAGAGAAAAATTATAATAAACCATTATTTCTTATCATTCATTGGGAAATGAAAACATAACCCATATATTGTGCGGACTACCGCCTCCATAAAGTAACATTTTTCATTTTTCATATTGATTTTAAATATTTATCCAAAACAATTAAAATATAAATAAATACATTAAAAATTATAAATAATATAAATATTATTATTTTATAAAAATATTGTGTCAAATTAAAAATCTTCTTAACCGTACTCACCCATTATATTATTATATGTTCATGTTTGGGTCAGTTTAACCACCTACTTGAACAATGCTATAAAAATATGTTAAGATGACTATGAGAACTTACAAAATTATTTTATTATAAGTTAATAATAAAATTAATATTTTTTTTGGTTTTTTAAGGGTAATATTAAGTATTTATATTATTATTAAAATATCATCCTTGATTTCCAAAGTTACTGAAATAAGACGACACTGATTCCATTTTCGCACAACATGATTAAAACACTAATGGAATGAGTGAATGTGTTGTCATGACACATAAAATTTATTATGTTTTAAGGTTGATTTATAGTATAAGGAAGACCCTATGTCATCTCTCAAGTAGCATTGGTGGTTTATAGTGCATATTTTAATAAAAAGTAATAAAAGAGGGGGTGGTTTTGAAAACAGTTTTAAGAAAATAACTTAATTTAAAGAGTTTAATAGTTGATAAACCAAATGGATTTTGAAAAATATGAGATAAAGGTGATTTTTTTATTTCACTAAACACATATCAAGTTCATTTTTCTTAGAAATTCATTCGATTTTGGAGTAATTATTTGGTTGAAATTAATTGGAATCCTGATTAATTCCTAAGATTTTATTTCAATTCTTGAAGAACCAAACATTGACATAACTATCATATTTTCAAGGTCCAGAACTTATTCAGGGAATACGATATTAAAAATCATATTTAAATCTTAAAAATTGGGTAATAAAAGGATTCTTGTGTTTTCCAATTAGAACAACACAAGTCACGCACTCAAAACCTCACACCGATCTGTTTGAAATTAAGAGCAAATCAATAAAATGGATTAATAAAAGAATTAAAATATGAAATAATGTAAGATAAATGGTCTTAAATGTTTTAAAACCGAAATTACTCCAAACCATTAGCTAATATATGCATGAAAACTCCCTTTACATGTGTGTAGCTCCTTCATAATGAACACCCGCCATTTAGCCCGACATTGAGAGGAGGAGGAAGCTTGGGTGGATCTAATTCTTCATTTGAGCTCTACCTATGATGATAAGGAGCTCCAAAACATAAATGGGGATGAAATAAATCCTATGGAACATTAATTAAGCATCATTTCACTCTCTTTGTAAAAATTTCAAATGGGGAGCCCAAGGATCCAATTATTAAAAAATGTGGAAGTTGCTTTTGGGCACCCTGATTTCGAGAAACCAATTGGCCCATGGTTTTCAATGGCCAACAAATATTATATCACTTTTAAAAAAACTAAAACTTTGTATCATCACTTCATTCCTATAATAATATAAAATTTGGAACCATTTTTAAAATCATATCAAGAGATATGGATGAAATACAAAACACACTTTTTGACTTTGAGCAGATTCGATCCCCTGGACATATCAGTTCTTATGGAACCCTTAATGAACTAATTAGTCTTGGGTATCTTCATATGAAATGTATAAAATTTAATTTTACACCAGTTATTATCTACACAAGATCCAAGCACACTAATGGACTTAACCGCACACTTACACTAAATAGGTCATCCAAATGGGATGAGTAGAAGTGTGCGGTTGGGTAAGTTAGTGTACTTGGATCCTGTGTAGTTTGGCCCATTTTTTTGAACTTCTTCATAGGCCCTCAAAGTCACCTCTATCTACAATGTAAAGATAAAAACAAGTAAAATTTACCTTTTAAACAGTGATAAATACAAAAAAAAATGAATCAAACATGAAGTGAAATTGGTTCTTATTTTTATAATTAAAAAAACTAGTTTAGCACAATGGTGTAAGGGTGAAAATGAAATAGTGAATCACGATGCGATCACACCCCCACACCTAAAAGTTTTCACTCCTGTGAAAAGTCAAATTTTAAAAAATTATGCGTGGAGATATTCCAAACTTCATAAATAATTAACATTCAATTAAAATTTGAAATTTGATAGCAATATGATCATAGTAAAAATCACACCATGGTGTTATTTTAAATGATCATACAAAAATATGTCTCATAAATTGTATCAGCATGAAATTCAAGGATATTAATGATACCAATTTGATAAAATAATTAAAAAATATAACCATGTCAATAATTCTCCATGTGTGTGTGTGAAAACCATTCTATGAAATTATTTCCACTTTTTATTTAGTAAATATAGGTTATTTAAAATTTTTCTACTTAAATGATTCTGTCCACTGAACCTTACCCCCTACATACTTTGTAATTGAATTTCAAGACCCACCCAATTAGGTATTCCCAAAAGTCAAAACTTAGGATCCTGACCCATATAGCCCCATATGCTGTACATTTCATCACTCCCCTAATTTATTATTTTTTTTTCAAGAGTTTCACTTAGAACAAATTTCACACTCATATATCAAACTTTGTTTGATCTATTTATGTTAGTAATTATAATTGTTATTATAAGATCAACAGCTTAAGAAGAGTGTTTTTTAACTTGAACAAGACAGAACTCTTATTTTTTGTGTTTTTTTATTTTTTTGAGGGTGTACAAAGTCGGATAACAGGAACACACATATAGTTTAATCTGGTATAGTAATGAAAAAGATTGGATAAGGAATGAACGTATGGATAAAATCATTTTGTAAAGAAGATAATTATTAACCTAACTTATATTTACCTTCTATTGAGTAAGAAAAAATCACACTTTGTAGTTGGGTGAAAAAATGTGTGGATATATTTAGTGGCACAACTTCCCATAAACTACTCACATAGAGGATACCATTCTTATCAAATGTTTCAAAATGATATAACTATTTCTATCATAAAAAAACCAATTTTCAAAAAAAAATTACACCTCATGCTAAAATACACATTCCATCATTGATTTTTTTGAAAATATAGAAAAACATGAAATTGAAAAATTCCTCATGGATTTTCAATAACTTATATGCTTAAGAGGGCATCATTTTCCATAATAAAGTGGGCACCAAAAATTAACATTCTAGCAAAAAAGTGAGGGGGGGGGGGTGAATTGAAAATACTATTCAACGATTAAAAATGAGAAAAAGAAAGAAAGATGATGAAAATTCATAACTAACCCAGGAATTCACCCATCCCCACACACCTAGAGTGTAAAATGTCCTCACTCTAATAAATGATAATGTGGGAAGGAAGGATAAATCTTGGTAAGTGTCATTGGTAGGCTGTATCTTGAACTTGGAGTTCTTTTATTGGGGACTCCAGAATGGATTCATGAAATTTCTTCAGCCGCTGCCCATTGAAAGTGAAGGTTTGTTTGGTTTCTTTATTTATAACCTAAACATCACCAAATGAATAAACATCGATAACAGTGTATGGACCAAAATAACAGGAATAAAGCTTACCTGGATGCAACTTCAGACTTACATTGTAAAAGAGGACCTTCTTTCCAATGTGGAATTGATGATGAAGGATGAGGTGATCATGGGAAGACTTGATTCTCTCTTTATATATCCAAGACTTCTTATATGAATCTCTATACATTTTATCTAACTCCTGAATCTATACCATCCTTTGAGAACCCACACCAAAAAGATTATAAATTCATTGTTTAATGGTACACTAGGCCCAGTTCTCTATCTCAATAGGGAGGTGAAAACTCTTTCAAAAAACAAGATGATAAGGTGACATTCTAATGGGAGTTTTAAAATAAGTACAATATTCCCATTATGAATCATCGATTCTAAGATTCTGATCTTTTCTATTGGGTTGAACCATTTTTTCAAAAATATTTTTTACCCCTATATTTGAAACCTCATCTTGTCTATTGGTTTGTGGTTAATAAGTAGTATACACTCGATGTCTGACCCCATACTGGTGTAAAAGTGATTGCATTGTTTGGTAGCATAAATTAGAACCCCAGTCACTGATGAAGAACCTAGGTAATACAAACCTATATTAAATTTGTGTTATAAAAAATTCCAGAACTGTATTATAATTATATATCCTTGTGACTTGTACCTTTACCCATTTTTACATGTAATCAGATTCTAGAATAATGTACAAGTTTCCAAAGGAATTGGGAAATGGACCCATAAATTCAATGCTCCAAACATAAAAAATGTCATGGAAGAGAAAGGGTTATTGTTTCATTTTATTTATTTTAGAGACATTCACCATTCTTTGAAAATGATAAAAATATTTATAGAAATCATGGGCATCCCGAAATAATGTTGGCCAAAAGAGACTAGAGTCGAGGACCTTGTGAACTTTCCATTGGGCACCTAAGTCACCCCCACAAGTAAGAGTGTATCAGAACCTAAGGACGGATTGGAACTCACTATCAAGAACACAATACCAGAGTACTTGATCACTAAATGTGCGCTAAAGGTGGGGGTCATCCCAAATTTACCAATGAGACTCATGTTTTAGATTTTCAGCTTGGATTTTTTGAAATCAGTAGGAATACAAGATGCTACCAAATGATTTACAATTTCGACATACCAAGGAATTTCATCTTCCACTCGATACAATTTCTCATCAAGAAACATATAATTTATGGGAATATAGGGGGATGAGTCAATGTTTAAGGATGGGAGGATCTTATTAATATGACCAACCACTACATTCTATGCTCCTTTTTGATATCTAATTTCTAGATTGAATTCTAAAAGGATAAGAATATAGTGAATGAGACGTGTTTTGGATTTTGGTTTCTTTAGGAGATACTAGAGGGCTACATGGTTTGAGAACATAATGAATTTGGACCCTAAAAATTATAACCTGTATTTATCCAAGGAAAACACAATGGTAAGGAATTATTTTTCAGTTGTGGTGTAGTTTTCTTGGACATGGTTCAAAGTATGTGAGACATATGCTATGACATATGGAGCTATATTGACCCTTTGCGATAAGAATTCCCCAACTACATAGTTAGAGGCATCACACATGAGATCAAATGGTAAATCCCACTAAGGTGGTTGGATTACCAAGGGTGATGTCAGACTCCATTTCGGTTTATTAAAATAATCCTCACATTCTTTATCAAAAACAAATTACTTTTTAGAGTAATAGGGATAGGGGGAGTGAAATTTTACTAAAGTCGTGAATGAAATGATGGTAAAATCTAGAATGACATAATAAAGACTAATCATCCCACACATTTTGGGGGAATAATATGGAAAAAATGATATCCACTTTTGATTTATCTACTTGGATATAATCCCTATAAATTATTTGTACCAAAACTATACGTTGTCACAACATTAAATGGAATTTCTCATAATTTAATATGAGATTATTTCCAATATAGTGACGTAGGATTGAAAAAAGACTACTAAAAAATTCATAAAAAGTGGATCCATAAATATTGAAATCATCCATGAATACTTCCATGAAATTATCTTGGTAATCCAAAAAAATACTAACCATGCATCGCTATAAAGTACCTAGAGAATTGCACATACCAAATGGAATCTTACTATATGAAAATGTGCCAAAGGGGAAAGTAAAGGTTGTATTTTCCTAATACTCAAGGGTAATATGGATATGAAAGTATCCAGAATATCCATCAATAAAATAGTAGTGGGGCTTCTCTACTATCCTATCTAGAACCCGATCAATGAACGATAATGGGAAATGGTACTTCTTTGTGTGTTGGTTTAGTCAGTGATAGTCTATACAGACATACAAACAATTCTTCACACGAGTTTGAACCAATTAATTATTTTAATTTTTATTACTTTTAATCTAGTTTTTCAGAAAAAAATTGCACTCGAATCACCCATTGGCTATCAGATATGGGGTAAATGATTTTTTCAACCAATAATTTTATTACCTCCATTTTATAAATATCTAGGTGGTTTGGGCTCAGTCGACATTGTGACTACCTCAATAGTTTAGAGTCATAATTTAACAATATATGATGTGTGAAAATGTATGGGATAATACCACGAATGTCTATAAGTGTACATCCCAAATCTTGTTTATACTACCTCAAAAGTTCAAGTAGTCATAATTCATGCTCAGGAGGGATTTAACTAGAAATAATGACATGAAACTTGTTTCCATTCTCAATATAGGAATATTTTAAATAGTGAGGTAGTTATTTTTGTTCCAATTACAGGGGATTTTGAATTTATGGGAGTTTTTATGAATGTTAGAGGTCACTAATCTCATCTAAATACTCAATGCTATCATCCTAATATTAGGAATGAGCTTTTACAAGTTTAGCAGTATCATTGTTGGTTATGTGATCCTATGTTTTTAGGAAATCATCAATTAACAAACATGCATGAACTTTTTCTATACCAATACAACAATAAATTCATGATTAATTACCTATAATTTATATAAAATATGAAAACATAGAAAGGGGATTGGGGGAGAAATATATTTTTTCAGGGGAAGGGAGTGCATCAATTGAATTAACAGAGAGAGGAATATTCTTCTGAGGGGGTGATTCATGGCATCAAGGATGTTGAAGTGGATAATGTCACCACTAAATTCTATAGATAATTTACCATTGTGTATATAAGGCCCCAGCCTTAAACCTTACTTAATCTTGAGTTATTACAAGATTACACATTGAGGATCTTTTCGGGTTTAGAGTTTTAGAGAATTAGATCATAAAACTTGCATTACATTCCACATATAAACAAAGTGGTTACATAAAGATAGTATTCTTCATTCCCATCAAAGGAAACATATTTAAAATAAAACATGGATTAATTCTTGACACTTCCTTGACACTATCATCATATCATGTACCTTTCCCTTGACCTGTGAAAACATTTCAAAAAACTTGGGATGACCATAAAAACTCAGTATGGGTTATAAAAAAAAACATCGAAAGGAAACATGAGTTCATATATACATAAGAATGAAATCATACTTTACCCATAAAACATAGGCACTTTAACATACCTCATAAAATCATGAATAAATCATAGAAATCATAAGACATAAAGGTAACTTGAGGCATTCATAACATTCTTACGTAGGGAGTAACCCTCTTGGTTACGTTTGGAATACCCATCACAGTATATTCCCTAAATCTCTTCGGAGAAACCTTAAAGTTTCACTCCTTCACGTTACCCAATGCATTGGAGAGCTATAACGGGCTCACCCGCCCTTATTTTATCACGGAACCACCCGTCTTCATAATAATGCCCAAGAACCATAACATAATCATATCACATAAAACATGCATAAAGGAAACAAAACATTTCCACATTTCAATCACGAGATATCAATACAACACATTGATATATATAAAAAAAAACATTATGAAAACCATTTTCAATATCAAAGTAAAAGAAAAGTAAAACATGGTATTTATTTTTCTTTTAAAAAGAAGGTATGACTTGTAGAGGAAGCCGAAACTCAAATAACGGTCACGACGGCGGAGAAGTCGTTGTCGCCGCATACGTACGACAAAAACATTCCCTTTTTACGTTTAGTAAACGCTTAGTATAAAAAATATTCCTTTTGAATAAACGTAAAAGTCAAAGGGGTTTATACACCGTATAAAAGAAAGTTGTGTATAAAATAAAATATGCCTCAATGAAAGGAGATTGAGACGAAGTCCCATACCTCGTATCCGACTTTACCCGACCGTTCTTTAATCTCCTGAATAATAAACTTGAGTTAATCTCTACTTGCTTATGAATCTTTTTCAAGTTCATTATTCCTTTTATACCATGTTATGAACATCATGTAATCAGTTAAGTTAATAATGTTCATTTTGTCGGTATTTGGTTCTTAAGTCAAAAATAGACTTCTTACACTTACATGTTGTTAATTTGGTCAAAGGTTCATTATATACAGAATGATATTAATGATTTGGATAACATATATATCATATATATTCATCATATACATTTATTTATAATATTACATCACATTTAGAGGTAAGAAATGAAATGCACCGTTCATGGAGACGGTAAGCCGTACGTACGCATGAACGCTACTTCCATTTCTATTTCGTATTTCTGGAATGGAATCATAATGATATAAGAGTATATTGTAATTCCAGTATAATAACATATATAATATCATAGTTCCATCCTTTATATGTCCCACATATGGTATTTAACGAATCAAATCACTTTCAGGGGGCGGTAGTCCGCACTTCCTCAAATGAAGATATCATGTTTACCCATAATGGAAACCATAAAGGTATGCCCAAAATGAAAAAAAACAGAAGCTTAAGGAAAACATGAACATATTATATATCATATATAAAAATAGTGACATCATAATGGCCACCTTTGAAGGTGTTAAATGAGTATTGAACAATCATCGTTTCGGGAGGCAGAATTTCGCCATCCACGGAAACCGTATGTTCTTTAACCATTTGATGCAGTTTTGTGAGTGTGTAGCTCAAATATATATTATAACAACATCCTAGTATATTGAAGATACTGGTGTTGTTACAAAATAAGTAAATAAAAATAGTTTAGGGGGTTGGAGAAGCAAAATAAAACAAATGAACATGAGAGAATGAATTACCTTAAAAAGTGTAACTCCTTTTGATTTGAGTCTAAAGGCTTCCTTTGAAAGGATTCTGCCCAAAGAGAATCCTCTAGGATGAGGAGAGGGATGTGGAGAGAGTAAATGGGCAGGGGTTGGATGAGCCAAAGGCTTGAGTAGTGTGTGAAATGAGGTAGAGGTGGGGGCTTTTTATAAGAGGAGAGGAGGGGCACTTTTGGAAAGTAAAGAAATATTACTTTATTTGAAAATGTTTTTCGGTTTTAAAAGGTTCCACATTGATATAATTCGTGGATAAGGTGATAAGGGTTCGAAATCCACTCATCCAATTTGTTTTGGCCATGTGTAGTTCATAGATTTTACATTGTCTTTCCATTTTATTTAAATCGTCAAATAATGATGTCATCGCTGCATCATTATTATGTCATAAATAATTTAATTTATTTAATGTCTAAAAATCATAAAAAAATACTATGATGTAGGAAATCTTTTTAGATTTCCAATGAATATTTATAATCAAATAGATGATCTTTATAACCCCATGTAAAAATTGTTTTCGTAAAACGTATTATGTTTGTGTCATTTTTACCTTTACATTAAATAAAAAGTTATTTATGTCATTTCCCAACCAAAATGTCCCCATGGGGTCCCCAAGTTGACCCATGGATTGTCTTGGTCGGCCATGACACAACCAATAAGGTTGGGACATGTGTCTAGGTCATTTCATATTATTAAAGCATTATTTATACCTTAAACTACACTAATTACCACTAATCGCGATTAAAAACTTAATAAGTTACTATTCACCAAAAAATTATTTTAATATCATTGAACCACATTTTACTTCTTAATGACAACTATGTATGTCGGATTTTCAAAATTCAATACACATTAGTGGTAAACTTTTATTTAACTGAAAAATCAGTTTTCTTGATTACCACTTAGTGGTTTCACTATTCATCAAAAAATTGAAGTTTTTCAGAAAATTACCAAAAATTCACCCTAATCTATATTTGATATTCCGAATTAAAAAATGAAGTCTATTTTACAAAATTAAAATCATATAAGTCACATTAATTAATTTAATAATTAATTCCCGCTGCCAGAGCAAAAAGCGTGTTTTTACAAAACAATAAGTATCAAAAGATTGACACCAGTTTAAGTCTATTTTCAAAGTGAAATTGATTTTCAATGACCACCATTGGATAAAATGGTAAAAATATATTCTAATTTCACTTCAAAACCAATTCAAAACATAATCTAATCATATAAATAAATTAGATTAAAAAGTAGTTTTGATGTAAAATGCAGTATTTTTCACTATTCATTAAAAAATGAACATTGTCAAAAAAATACCAAAAATTCACACAAGGTAAAATTTGATGTCCCAATCATAAAGAATAAGTTTATTTTGACAAACATAGTTTATAAAATTGTCAAAAGATAGATTCAAAAATGGTTTGCCATCAAAAGGCAGTAAAAAAATCTTTTAAGAATATTAGTGTATTCCATGCATAAGATTGTATTTATTTTCATTTTAAGCCTCTATAACACTATCTTAATCATTAATAGACATAGATAAAAATATCTATTATTCATTACTTACTTGGGATGTTACATCCTACCCCCCTTTAGAAAATTGCGTCCCCGCAATTTATTTACTTATCGAATAAATGGGGGTACTTATCCCTCATTGCATTTTCAGATTCCCATGTTGCCTCTTCAATCATGTGGTTTTTCCACAAAACCTTTACCTGCTTAATCACCTTATTCCGTAACACTTGCTCCCTGTTGTCAAGAATCTGTACCAGTTGTTCCTCATAAGATAGGTTTTCTTCCAGCTGAACTACCTCTGGACTCAAAACATGAGATGGATCTGGCATATACTTTCTCAACATCGAAATGTGAAAAACATTGTGTACCTGAGATAAACTCGGAGGTAAATCCACTCGGTATGAAACTGATCCAACTCTCTCCAGAATTTTGTATGGTCCAATGAACCTTGGACTCAACTTTCCTTTCTTACCAAATCTCATCACACTTTTCCAAGGAGAAACCTTGAGAAAAACATGATCACCTACCTCGAAAGATAGATCCTTCCTCCGGTTATCCGCATAACTCTTCTGCCTGCTCTGAGCTGTTCTCATGTATTTCTGAATCAGCTAAACTTTTTCTGCCATCTCTTCTACCAATTCTGGTCCCATCAACTTCCTTTCACCCACTTCATCCCAGAAAGTTGGAGTTCGACACCGCTTCCCATATAATGCCTGAAATGGTGCCATCTGTATACTGAAATGAAAACTGTTATTATATGAAAATTCAACCAAAGAAAGATGTTGGTCCCAACTTCCCAGATAATCCATAGAACAAGCTCGTAGCATATCCTCCAATTTCTGGATTGTTCGTTCTGACTACCCATCTGATTGAGGATGAAAAGCTGTACTAAAATTTAATTCAGTACCCAACGACTTCTGAAGGCCTTTCCAAAAGTTAGAAGTAAACCTGGGATCACGATCCGATACAATGGAGAGAGGAACTCCATGTAACCTGACTATCTCTTTAAGATACAAACGGTAAAGTTGATCAAGAGAGAAAGTATCTCGTATAGTAAGGAAATGAGCAGATTTGGTCAAGCGATCAATAATAACCCAGATTGCATTATTACCTCGAGACGTCTTTGGTAATCCAACAACAAAGTCCATGGATATATTCTCCCATTTCCACTCTGGAACTGGTAAAGGCTGAAGCATCCCTTTCGGTAACTTCCTCTCTGCTTTAACCTACTGACAAGTCAAACACTTCACAGTAAAATCAACAATATCTCTTTTCATTCCATCCCACCAGTAATACTCCCGCAGATCTCTATACATCTTAGTACTGCCCGGATGAACTGAAAACGGAGAACTATGAGCTTCACATAACAACTCTCTCTTCAACTGTGAATCACAAGGCACACACAATCTCTTCCCAAATCTCAAAACGCAATCATTATCAATGTTGAATTCAGGCAACTTACCTTTCTGAACCAGCTCTACCTTTTTCTGCAACTCACTATCTTGATTCTTTGCTTGCTTGATTCTATCTGATAGAGATGATCTCACTGATACCTGAAACAAAACAGAAGGACTTCCTGCACCAACAACTTCTATGCCAAAGTTCATCAAATCCTTAACCAAAGGATCACGTTCCAAACGCAACATTGTTAATGAAGCATTACTTTTTCGACTCAAAGCATCAGCCACTTTATTTTCTTTTCCCGGATGGTAATGAATTGTACAATCATAATCCTTGATTAATTCTAGCCATCTCCTCTGTCTCATGTTTAACTGTTTCTGAGTGAATATATACTTTAAACTTTTGTGATCGGTATATATTTCACACTTTACTCCATACAAATGATGCCTCCAAATTTTTAAAGCAAAAACAACAGCAGCTAATTCCAAATCATGTGTAGGGTAATTTACCTCATGAGTTTTCAACTATCGTGAAGCATAAGCAATTACCTGATCATTCTGCATTAGGATGCAACCAAGTCCTTTCAATGAAGCATCACTGTATATAACAAACTCACCATTCCTGGAAGGTAGTGCCAAAACTGGAGCATTCACCAATCTTCTTTTCAATTCTTGAAAACAATCATCACATTCTTTTGTCCAGATAAACTTAACACCCTTCCGAGTTAGCTTAGTCATAGGACTAGATAACCGTGAAAAATTTCTAACAAACCTTCGGTAATAGCCCGCCCAACCAAGGAAGCTACGAATCTCGGTTACATTTGTGGGTCTTGGCCATTCTTCCACAACTTTTGTTTTTGCAGGATCAACAGTTATTTCATCTTTAGAAACAATGTGACCAAGGAAAGAAATTTGTTGCAACCAAAACTCACACTTGCTGAATTTCCCATACAGTTTCTTTTCTTTTAAGGTTTGCAAGATAACCCTTAAATGTTTTTCATGCTCCTATTTACTTTTAGAAAACACCAAAATATCATCAATGAAAACCACCACAAACTTATCCAAGAACTCATGAAAAATTCTATTCATTAAGTCCATGAATACAGCAGGTGGATTGGTTAGCCCAAAAGGCATTACTACAAATTCATAATGGCCATATCTCGTACGGAACGTGGTCTTCGGAATATCTGCCTCCTTTACCTTCAGCTGATGGTACCCCGATCTCAAGTCAATCTTTGAAAAAAACTGAGCTCCCTGGAGCTGATACAACTTCATTTGATGGCCCGAAATCTGCTGAAGTAGTTGCAAAGGATTTCACCACCCCTTTCTGCTTGTAGTCTAACTGCTTCCCATCACTCAAGCTCCTTGTCGGACACTCGTTTTCATAGTGACCCATCTCATTGCACTTATAACATTTCACTAACTGTAAATCAAATTTGTTCTTACCTTCACCTTGATCCTTTTCAGTGCAATCACGAGCCTTATGTCCCATATTACCACATCGGTAGCACTTCCCAGAATTCAGAAGACATTCCCCAGCATGCCTTTTGCCACATTTATCACAAACTGGAAACTTAGTTCTCTTACCATCAGTCTTTTTTGAAGAATTCTTACCTTTCTCCTGCCACCTCGGTCTCTTCTTCTGCTGGTTGTTATAGAAAACTTGGTCATCGGCAAACTCCATTTCCACCTTCTCAGCACATCGAACAAGCTTTTCATAACTTTTAAACACATGAGAAGCTAATTCCCTTCGATACTTTGGCTTTAATCCTGAGTAGAAATGATTGATTTTACTATCAAGGTCCCGGATAAAATTTGGAGCATACCTTGCCAATCGAGTGAACCTTTCTTCATAGGCAGCCACTGAGTCTTCCTCTTGCCTCAATTCCAAGAATTGCTTTTCCATCCTAAGTCGAACAGCCTTAGAAAAATACTTCTCAAGAAACATACCTTTGAATTCATCCCAGTCAAGAGCATCAATCTCATCAGCGTACCTGATATTTTTAACCATAGACCACCACTGATCTGCTTCACCCTCCAAACGGTAAATAGCAAGACTAACCTTTTGATTATCTGAACACCCCATGACATCAAAAATCTTCTCCAGTGCTTTAATCCACCCTTCGGCTAGCACAGGGTCAGATGATCCTCTGAATGATGGTGGATGTTGCCTCATGAAATGTTCCACCACTGACATGTTCCTCTGCGGTTGTTCTGGCTGATCTCGTGCATGGATACCACCGCCATTTATCGCTTGAGTCAACTGCGCCATTACTGCAACAAACTGTTCAGTTCCAATTCCGACCATTTCTGGATGCTGATTCGGAAGGTTATTTCCTTCTGTATGCCTTCCTAACACTGCTTCCCTGTTTCCTCTACGGAAAACCATTCTGAACAAACATGTCTTAGATAAAGCAACATGGTAATCTTTAAATGCTATATCTTTTCGAAAAAAAAAATATTTTTGGATAATAATTTAATATAATTCTAACTCATAAAGTTATCTAAACCGACCTTTGATACCAACTATAAGGCCCCAGCCTTAAAACTTACTTAATCTTGAGTTATTACAAGATTACACATTGAGGATCTTTTCGGGTTTAGAGTTTTAGAGAATTAGATCATAAAACTTGCATTACATTCCACATATAAACAAAGTGGTTACATAAAGATAGTATTCTTCATTCCCATCAAAGGAAACATATTTAAAATAAAACATGGATTCATTCTTGAAACTTCCTTGACACTATCATCATATCATGTACCTTTCCCTTGACCTGTGAAAACATTTCAAAAAACTTGGGATGAGCATAAAAACCCAGTATGGGTTATAAAAAAAAACATGGAAAGGAAACATGAGTTCATATATACATAAGAATGAAATCATACTTTACCCATAAAACATAGGCACTTTAACATACCTCATAAAATCATGAATAAATCATAGAAATCATAAGACATAAAGGTAACTTGAGGCATTCATAACATTCTTACGTAGGGAGTAACCCTCTTGGTTACGTTTGGAATACCCATCACAGTATATTCCCTAAATCTCTTCGGAGAAACCTTAACGTTTCACTCCTTCGCGTTACCCAATGCATTAGAGAGCTATAACGGGCTCACCCGCCCTTAGTTTATCACGGAACCACCCGTCTTCATAATAATTCCCAAGAACCATAACATAATCATATCACATAAAACATGCATAAAGGAAACAAAACATTTCCACATTTCAATCACGAGATATCAATACAACACATTTATATATATATAAAAAAACATTATGAAAACCATTTTCAATATCAAAGTAAAAGAAAAGTAAAACATGGTATTTATTTTTCTTTTAAAAAGAAGGTATGGCTTGTAGAGGAAGCCGAAACTCAAATAACGGTCACGACGGCGGAGAAGTCATTGTCGCCGCATACGTACGACAAAAACATTTCCTTTTGACGTTTAGTAAACGCTTAGTATAAAAAATATTCCTTTTGAATAAACGTAAAAGTCAAAGGGGTTTATACACCGTATAAAAGAAAGTTGTGTATAAAATAAAATATGTCTCAATGAAAGGAGATTGAGATGAAGTCCCATACCTCGTATCCGACTTGACCCGACCGTTCTTTAATCTCCTGAATAATAAACTTGAGTTAATCTCTACTTGCTTATGAATCTTTTTCAAGTTCATTATTCCTTTTATACCATGTTATGAACATCATATAATCAGTTAAGTTAATAATGTTCATTTTGTCGGTATTTGGTTCTTAAGTCAAAAATAGACTTCTTACACTTACATGTTGTTAATTTGGTCAAAGGTTCATTATATCCAGAATGATATTAATGATTTGGATAACATATATATCATATATATTCATCATATACATGTATTTATAATATTACATCACATTTAGAGGTAAGAAATGAAATGCACCGTTCATGGAGACGGTAAGCCGTACGTACGCATGAACGCTACTTCCATTTCTATTTCGTATTTCTGGAATGGAATCATAATGATATAAGAGTATATTGTAATTCCAGTATAATAACATATATAATATCATAGTTCCATCCTTTATATGTCCCACATATGGTATTTAACGAATCAAATCACTTTCAGGGGGCGGTAGTCCACACTTCCTAAAATGAAGATATCGTGTTTACCCATAATGGAAACCATAAAGGTATGCCCAAAATGAAAAAAACAGCAGCTTAAGGAAAACATAAACATATTATATATCATATATAAAAATAGTGACTTCATAATGGCCACCTTTGAAGGTGTTAAATGAGTATTGAACAATCATCGTTTCGGGAGGCAGAATTTCGCCATCCACGGAAACCGTATGTTCTTTAACCATTTGATGTAGTTGTGTGAGTGTGTAGCTCAAATATATCTTATAACAACATCCTAGTATATTGAAGATACTTGTGTTGTTACAAAATAAGTAAATAAAAAGAGTTTAGGGGGTTGGAGAAGCAAAATAAAACAAATGAACATGAGAGAATGAATTACCTTAAAAAGTGTAACTCCTTTTGATTTGAGCCTAAAGGCTTCCTTTTAAAGGATTATTCCCAAAGGTAATCCTCTAGGATGAGGATAGGGATGTGGAGAGAGTAAATGGGCAGGGGTTGGCCAAGCCAAAGGCTTGAGTAGTGTGTGAAATGAGGTAGAGGTGGGGGCCTTTTATAAGAGGAGAGGAGGGGCACTTTTGGAAAGTAAAGAAATATTACTTTATTTGAAAATGTTTTTCGGTTTTAAAAGGTCCCACATTGATATAATTCGTGGATAAGGTGATAAGGGTTCGAAATCCACTCATCCAATTGGTTTTGTCCATGTGTAGTTCATATATTTTACATTGTCTTTCCATTTTATTTAAATCGTCAAATAATGATGTCATCGCTGCATCATTTTTATGTCATAAATAATTTAATTTATTTAATGTCTAAAAATCATTAAAAAAAATACTATGATGTAGGAAATCTTTTTAGCTTTCCAATTACTATTTATAATCAAATATATGATCTTTCTAACCCCATGTAAAAATTGTTTTCGTAAAACTTATTATGTTTGTGTCATTTTTACCTTTACATTAAATAAAAAGTTATTTATGTCATTTCCCAACCAAAATGTCCCCATGGGGTCCCCAAGTTGACCCATGGCTTGTCTTGGTCGGCCATGAAACAACCAATAAGGTTGGGACATGTGTCTAGGCCATTTCATTTTATTAAATCATTATTTATACCTTAAACTACACTAATTACCACTAATCGCGATTAAAAACTTAATAAGTTACTATTCACCAAAAAATTATTTTAATCTCATTGAACCACATTTTACTTCTTAATGACAACTATGTATGTCGGATTTTCAAAATTAAATACACATTAGTGGTAAACTTTTATTTAACTGAAAAATCAGTTTTCTTGATTACCACTTAGTGGTTTCACTATTCATCAAAAAATTGAAGTTTTTCAGAAAATTACCAAAAATTCACCCTAAGATATATTTGATATTCCGAATTAAAAAATGAAGTCTATTTTACAAAATTCAAATCATATAAGTCACATTAATTAATTTAATAATTAATTTCCGCTGCCAGAGTAAAAAGCGTGTTTTTACAAAACAATAAGTATCAAAAGATTGACACCAGTTTAAGTCTAATTTCAAAGTGAAATTGATTCCAATGACCACCATTGGATAAAATGGTAAAAATATATTCTAATTTCACTTCAAAACCAATTCAAAACATAATCTAATCATATAAATAAATTATATTAAAAAGTAGTTTTGATGTAAAATGCAGTATTTTTCACCATTCATTAAAAAATGAACATTGTCAGAAAAATACAAAAAATTCACACAAGGTAAATTTTGATGTCCCAATCATAAATAATAAGTTTATTTTGACAAACATAGTTTATAAAATTGTCAAAATATAGATTCAAAAATGGTTTGCCATCAAAAGGCAGTAAAACAATCTTTTAAGAATATTAGTGTATTCCATGCATAAGATTGTATTTATTTTCTTTTTAAGCCTCTATAACACTATCTTAATCATTAATAGACATAGATAAAAATATCTATTATTCATTACTTACTTGGGATGTTACAGTGTACATTAATAATGGTTTTGGTGATTTTCAAGAATCTCCTCCCCAATATAATCAAGGAATGTTTATTTTTCATATCATCTTTCATTTTTAGCACAAAGAAATTAGCAGGAAAAATTAAAAATTTCACTCTCACAAGAACATACTATAATACACCATAGGGGTGTGTAATACTACAATTTTATAATTAAACAATAATTATAGTGGAATTCAATTTTCTGACCTATAATGAAGAGTAAATGGAGCGAGGCATCACATTTATAGAAGCACCCAAATCAAGAATATCATTGGAAAAGGGAACAATCCCCTATGGTGCATGGAATTGAGAATTTTACAGGATAGTTGTATTTGGTGGGAAGTGATGGATATATCAATTATGAGATATTCCTACCCAATATCACCTTCTCATCACCTCAAAGTCCCCTTCAATGTGTATATATCTCCTTAATAAACTTAACATATATTAGAATTTTCTTCATATAATCAATCAAGGGTATGTTATCCTGCACTTTTTTGAATTTTTTAAGATTTATTTATCAAGTTTAATTTAGTTTTGTTTTCATAGTTGGGTGGTCCTTTGCGGAAATGGAATAGGAATGTTTAGGCTAGATGAATCATCAATAGAAACACTCTTTCATTTGGAAGGGTTTCTCCCAGGATACAGTTTTCCAATATTTGGACCTATTTCAATGGTTGGGATGGTTTTTTACTCAGGAGGGGATGAATATAATTAAGGGGTAATTTGGATTTTAAGTTGAGTTACACTCCTAAGGGTGATGTAACTAACATTTCCCTTATCCATAGGTTTGAATAGTGGTTAAGAGGGTAGTTTACCCGACCCGTGACTTTGGATTTACTCCACCGAGTTAGCTTGATGGCCTAATTGGGATTTTAGGTCTTGTATGGAAGCTTGGGTGGTTTGTTGAAATTGGATACTATTTGTATCCATTAGTTTCATCATGTATTTTATGCTAGGATTTGATTTTGGAGGGGGTTGTTGGAAAGGCCTTTGTTATGGTTGAGGATTTATGGGTGGTGGTGGATGAATAATCTACCCCAATTGGTTACATGGTTGTTGAGATTGGTTTTAATACCCACTTGCCTATAATATTAGTTTTATTTTCTCCCAAGGTTTGATGTATAATAAGGTTCTTTCCTAAAGGGTTGGTTATAGGGAGGCCTGGAAATATTTCCTCACAACTCTCAAAGGTTTATCTCGGTTGGGGGAATTGGTTAGAATAATGGGTTTCATAAGAACATATACCGCAATGGATAGGAGGAGGAGATTAATATTTCTGTTGAGAAATATAAATTTTTTGAAGAAGGGTACTTACCTATTCAATCTTTGTGTCCACCTTTTCCCCAAATTTGGCACTTTTCACCTCATGAAAACCTCCAATGGGTACACTAAACCTTGAATAGAATAGTTGAGTGTTCTTTTACATGTTCTCAATTAGGGTTCTTATAGAAATTGAGGTCTTATCAACTAGATCACCACCTATAAAAACATAAATCATGTTTCGATCAATATGAATCAAACCTTCATAAAAATATTATATTAAAAGTTGATCACTTATTTGGTGGTGTGGGAAACTTGAACAAATCCATTGAAATATTTCTTAGTATTCATGACGATTTTCCTCTTATTATTGTCTTATACACTTATTTTTTTTCTTATTGTTACATTTTTATAGGCTGGGAATTTTTTTTCAAGAAAAAGGTGTTTCATGTCCGCCCAACCACTAATTAGAAAATTAACATAGTAAAGCTAATATTTTACAACGTATTCTAATGATAAAATGGAATGCCCTAATATTTAACTATTATTAATCCAAATTTGTAGGTTTTAATGTAGAATACATACTATGAAATTATTTTAAGTTCTTAGGTGGATCTTCTTCATTGAGTCCATTAAATCTTGGTAATAAGTGAATTAAACCAGATTTTAGTTCAAAAGTAGGTGCCTCGCCTTGTATTTTAATATAAGTGTGATGGAAATCAACATCAAGAAAAGTTACTTATTTTAGTGTTATGTTATTTTCATCCATTTTATACAAGTTATGTTCAGTTTTAATGTGGGTTCCAAAATAATAAGAAGGATTGAGAAGAGTTTCAATGTTTTGGATGTCCTCCTTTAATGGATCGTTCAGTGCTTCTTGGTGTCGATGATGCAAGATCATATATAGTTCCTATTTTAAAGGAAGTAGTTCCTATGGTGAAGATCACATATTTAAAAATTCCTAAAAAATAAATATTTTAGGAATAAACTAAAAAAAATGAAGGAAGAAAAGAAGTAAACAAATAATTACAAAATACGCATTACTTTTATAAAAAGAACACACTAAAAATAAAATCACTCTCAGGAAATGACGCAAAAATTTGAATGAGTTGTCATGAATTGTAAAATTTAATAAGTTTTTAAGGTTTATTTATAATATAGGGAAAACCCTAGGTCATCTCTCAATGAGAATTGGTGGTTTATAGTGTGTATTTTAATAAAAAGGACTAAAAGAGGGGGTGGTTTTGAAAACAAATTTAAGAAAATAACTTAATTTAAAGAGTTTAATAGTTTATAAATCAAGTGGATTTTAAAAAAATATGAGATAAATGGGTCATTATGATTTCACTACACATATTTCAAGTTCATTTTTCTTAGATATTCATTCAGTTTTTGAGTAATTATTTGGTTGAAATTAGAATCCTGATTAATTCATAATCTTTTATTTCAATGCTTTAAGAACCAAACCTTGAAATAATAATATTATGGTAAAGGTACATAACTTATTAATGGAATAATAGATTAAAAATCAGATTGAAATCTAAAAAAATGGGCAAGAAAATTATTCTCGTGAATTCCAATCTTAACAACACAAGTCATGCACTAATAACCTCACTTTGATCAGTTATAAATTAAGGGAAAATCAATCGCATGCATAAAAAAAGAATTAAAAAATGAAATAATGTAAGATAAATGGAATGAAATGTTTTAAAACCCAAATTAATCCAAACCAATAGCTAATATATGCATCATAACTCCCTTGAAATGTGTGTAGCTCCGTCACAACAAACACCCACCGTTTAGCCCGACATTGAGAGGAGGAGAAAGCTCAGGTGGATGTCCTTCTTCATTTCAGATCTCCCTATAAGGATAGGGAGTTACAGAACCTCCAAGGGGATGAACGGAATCATCTAGAACTTCTATTTGTAATAAATTCACTCTCTTGGTCGAACATGAAAATGGAGATCCCAAGGTGCCAATTTATAGGAAATGTGGAAGGTGGTTTTGGGCACCCTGATTTTGAGAAACTATTTGGCCCATGTTTTTATATGAAAAAAAGTATTATATCAATTTTGAAAAAACTAAAAAGTTATATACCCACCTCCTTAATATATTCACTAAAAATTTTGAACCAATAATAATATCTAGACATATGGATGAAATACATAACCCACTTTTTGACTTTAAGTGGATTCAATCCCCTAGACAGACCAGTTCATATGGGAACCTTAATTTATTAATGGGTATTTAGTACCTTTATATGAAATGTATGAAATTTAATTTTGGACTATTCCAAAAAAAATTATCCCATTTAGATTCATATTTTAGTATAAGTGTTTGGTTGAGTCCACTGGTGGTCTTGGATCCTGTACAGTTTGGCCTAGTTTTTTGAAACTTCATTATGGGAACTACAAGTCACCTACACCTAAAATTTAATTATAAAAACATATAAAATTAACATTTTTAAAATTGATAAAAACAAAATAACTTAATCGAACATGAATTGATATTTTTTATTTTTTTATAATTTTTAATAAAAAACTAATTTAACACAGTGATGTAAGGGTGAAAATGAAACAATAAATCATGGTGCGCTCAATGAGATAAGGGATTTATAAATAAATATAAGTTATCTATTATAGTACCTTAAAATATATAGTAATGATGAAAATTTTGAGAATAATAAATAACAACAATGTTATTATGAAACCAGTTCAAAATGATGAAGATAAATCACACATGATATTGAAAATAGATAATAACCAACTAATATACATATAAAGAATAATTATAAATTAAGTTTGTAAAAGTTTATAAATATTACTAATATTATTAAATTGGTTATTAAGATAGTTATTTTTTATACAAGAGATTCAATTACTTTAGTGTAAGTCAAGAATTAAGGTAATGGATTCTGGGTTTTAATTTTTACTCTTTGATACACATTGTATTTTTTGTACCATTTTTCCATTTATAAGGTGTTATTTTGATTTAATTCCAATGAAATTATTTTATTATATATTTTTTATAATTAATGGGATATATAAAATAAAAATTGAGTTCCTTTATCCATTCATCTTTTCATTCAAGTGTTATGCAAGTTGTAATGATTTGTGCTAACTCAATTTTCTTCCATTGAGTTAAAAAATTTCTTATTGAAATATATTGTTCCAAGATTAATTTATTATAAAAAATTAATAACTTTTATAGTATTTAATCCATATTTTCTAGTTTTATATTGTTTAAACTTATAACTTCATTATCAAATAATTCTTACCTCAATGATTAAGTTACTTGAAAGGGGTTTCTTAGCCTCAATTCTTATTTATTGAGACATGATTCTTATTATAAACTGATTTACTTTTATATGGTGTTTATAATACCTATTTTTTATATTATATAATGATTTATATTTCCTGGTATTTAAATTTCAGATATATGATCTTTCTTCTTCAAAGGGTTTGATTTAGATGATACTCATGTCGTAAGGGTTTCTTTATCTCATTTTAAAATCCATGAGACATGTTTGATATTGCACACCATCATTTATCTTATATTGTGTATTCACTTCCCGATTTCATTAAAATACAATGAATATATTTCATTTCATTAAATTCTAATTTCATGGTATCCTAATCAGGTTGTATTTATTTTTACATTACCATTACCTTAAGGGTACTTTCATCTAAATTTTGTTTCATTGAGATATGATTCATATTTCACCAGTTGTTTTCTTTTTGTGGTGTACATATTGGCCATGGATTACTTTGTAAATTATCTCATACTATTTTTCTCTGAGGAATTAATCTTTCAGAAATCCATCAATGTATTTGTCTTTCCAAACCATCTTCTATTATAGGTATGATTTTTCTTCCAATTCCCTTTCCCTATGAATACCCAATTTTTCATTACATTGTTTTAAGGGAATTCACCTAGATTCCATATGTTGATTTTTTGTGGAAATTATTGAATGAACCATACACCCCTTTCTATATATGGTGTTATTTTATAGGATGATTATATAGAAATATATTCCATTTATTGGGTATGGAAATTTTAAAAATACATAAACTTGTTAATCCTATATGAATGTTTATTGAATATTAAGGAATATTGGTTTTGTATTGTATAGTTTCTTTATTCCTTGATATGATGAATTCATTGGACATAAATAGATATGGATACATCTCTCAATATCCCCTCAATTAATCTATAGGTCCCATGAGACAAACTATATTAGGTATTTTGGTGTATTCTAGCCCAAAACAAAATATTTCCTTGACACAGGGCCTTGACAGCAATATCATGATATCTAAGATCATTAAGTCTTGGATTATGGAATGAAATTATCTATTTTAAATTATGTATTTCATTAAAATGGATCTAAATATTTTAATCCATGTGATATTTTAATTTTTATTATTATCCATAGACATATTATACTTTTAGTTTCATTATATTATGGAATTATTTTTGGATATCTATTACTTTCATATTATTTATACTCATCTCATACTCACTTATGATCTTTGATTATTATCTCTTATGTTTACCCTTAATGAGAATTTGAAATCACCCCTTCTTATGTTTCTGTTTCCCTAGGTTATGATGAATTTTATTACAAAGGTATATATAATAGAATAACTTATGTGGAGAATTTTATAAGAGATGTTGAAGATATATTAGAGACTAAAATTTTCTTATATAGTGTAAAAAATATCAATTTGATGAGAAATACAAGGGATTTGGTATTTAAAAGTTATTAATAACTCTCTAAAACTATAAACCTAAAAAATACTTTGAATATATGTGTCTCAATATTTTTTGGTGGTATTGTAATTATTTATGGTTAAAATTGGGTTTCTTCAGTTCATTTCAAAGCTGTTTTGTAAGGAAGGTGTTTATTCACACCATATTTCAAGAGTGTGGGTTTAGGGTGCTACACATAAATAATGATAACTTCCCAAAATATACCTTTATATATATATATATATCATCCCTATAAACATAATAAAATATCTCTTCCTACATATATATTTCACCGAAAATCATAAAAAATACTAAGAGTAGAGAAGGTAAGAAAACTAATTTATAATATAGCCTCCTATAAGAAAATTCCAAGTGTAAATGGGCTTAAAAAATCAAATACATTGTAGGTATCAAAATTAAAGGGCTTATAATTAATTTATATATGACCTCAATCATCTTAATATGGTTTTAAATCTTCATGTTTTGAAAAATAAAAAAATACATTCTCTAATAGTGTTGCCTAACCCAAGTATCTCTTTAGAAAGAGGGTATTAGAAATAATATAGAAAAATGATTTAGAATACCTATCAAGAATTATAATTTAAATATTAGTCTATCAATTATGGATTGAATAATAATAATCCATTATATTATAGAAACTTTATAAAATCAATGCATTAAATTATTTGATAAATTTCATTTACATAAATTAACTAATCTTCCTAAAGTCATTATTCATAAAATATACATTCTCATGTTTATTTTTACTCATTTACCCATCACCTCACTCATTATAATCATAAAAAATTACATTTAAAACATCTTATGATGGTTTTAATAAGAAAATCATTGTATTATAGATCAAAATATAGGATATAATCTAAGAACTATATTAATTTTCCTAACCCTAAAAATGACATTTTTATAAAATATAGGGAATGTAAAAATATAATAATTTTTTAAAAAACTCTATAATCCATTAAATCATATTTTTTTTCTTTCATTCAATCATGTTATTTCTTCCATCATCACAGACCAATAAAATCATAATACACAAGTTTATGTACACAACCATTCAATTAATTCACAAAACAATAAGGGTGGTAGAATCTATACTCATAAAAAAACTATTAAAAAAATTCCTAAAAATAATCCCTATGAAATAAATGAAAAAACATGATCTTCCTTATACAAGAAATTTTTTAAAGTCTTGTAACCAGACATGACCTCACCATGTCATGTAATAGAATAATGGAAATAAATTACCCAATTCGAATTGATGAATGTTTGTAAGTTTATATTCCTACTCATAGATGAGTGATAAGTTGAATTTATATATACATTTTGAATACATTTATTTAAATTTTATTCATGTATTATTCGATAATGCACTGGGTGTTAGTTTTCTTTCATAGTAATCAATAATTTTTACTCAAAGGAAGAAATGATGAAAATTGGAAAACACAGGTTTTACATGTTGTGAAAGGAGTTCAAAATGTTCATTCCTCATTCATAGAATCCGTGCAGAAAAAAGGATATCCAATGAGAAATTACATGACATGAAGAGATTACATGACATGTAAATACATTAAATCTAGTGATATTTTCAAATTCCATGTCCTTCTGAAATTATACAACATGAAAGGAGTACAAGACGAGAATCACATACATGATATGTAGAATGTGCATGATGTGAATAAGTTCGAGATCCCATCCAGTCAAAGATACAGACCAAGGATCCCAAGAGATTCAATTTTTCCAGATAATATTTTCGATATGAAGTATTCAACATGTAAAGAATTCACATCAAGTAACACTCGATATAAAATCCACTTAAAGAGAATGAACGATGTGAATTATTTACATTTTGTGTAACCCTTATTCTTATAAATAACATTGTTACACATTCCATGAATAGGGAGTTAGAACTATGATTTATAACCAATTTTTATCCTTTATTATTAAATATTTTCATTCCAAAATTAGATGTAATTAATTCATTTACTCATTTTATCAAATCATTTTTTGTGTTGTTTTCTATTCTTCAATCGTTTCAGTTCTGTTTCCATTATGGTGACCATTTCAACATTGTTTACCATTTGAATTCAAATTTTTATTCATTATTTCTTGTTTATTTATTCAAATCAAGTGTTTGATTTATTGTTTCATAAATTTCAAGTGTTTATTTCTTATTTATGAATTGTTTTATTATTATACTGAGCATGTTTATTATTTATTTTCTTTTTTACCAACACCATCATGCATGATTAACAATATTAGGGTTTGGGGTCGAGATTAGGGTTGTTTTCGAGCCTAATGAATCCATAAATTAATCATTTGTAACCATAAGACTATTAATTAGGTTAAAAACACATTTTTATCACATTCTAATGAACATCCCTAACCATGGAAGGTGAAATTGAACGAACTTGACCTAATTGGAGTTGAACATATTATGACCATTTTCTTGTGATGATTTCTTCCATAGAAGCTAAGAATAAGGCATCCAGTTTGTTAGCTATAATAGGACCAATGGATAGTTTTATCATAGTTAGATCCAATTGGTTTGACCATAACCAATTGGACACCCTTGCACCGCTTTCCAGCATAAGAAATAGGACTATCCCAAGATATATTAAGGATTATCTTTTTCCTAAATCCCTGAAATTGACCTAGATACATTACTTGTTATTTAATCTAAATCCAAGATACATAATTCTAGAAAAATCCAATATTTTAGATTGAACATGAGGAATCCTTATATAGGGTTTGAATCACTAGGTTTCTTGTCTTCTAGTTGTCCCTGTGGGTCCGACCCTACATTACCACTTTACTACACCTTAGAATTAAGTGTGGTTTGGGAACTATAAATATCTAATCAGATCATGCCCAGAGGAATCATTGGAACCTTATGGGCATGTTAAATTTTTTCTTTATTTCTAAGGACCAATATTTCCTAGGTATAGTAGACTTCATATCAAACATTGGATTACCTCACTTCCCCCCATTTTTTTTACATTTTACTCCCTTAGATTCACCTAAATCCTCTCTTTTTCTCAGCTAGTACATGCGTCAGAGCCCTATAAATTTTTTGAGGATCCTTGATGCTCAATAAATACTTCTATTCGATACCAAGATATATTTATTCTTAACTGCACACCACCCCTTCACAATGGATGAGTGTAATGATCTTGTGAAATATTGGACCTGTGACGCTCCTGACAATAGACCAGAACCCCGCAGATCTCACTCACTGAGGATGCACTCAACTGGTCCGGGTTCAGGCACTATCCCCTAGCTAGCTGGGGAATTAATCTCACCTTTGTCGAGAATCAAACCTGGTCTAACTTGAATTTAACCAACCAAGGAGCTTACTTTTCTACCACTTAGTGGTACTCATGATGCTCCCGGATGGCTACTATGCCTGAGGTATCCAATTTGAATCACAAGGGAGGCGTATTAAATCTCAGTAGGGCCTGGGCAAACTACTTTTCACCGGCCCAGAGAGTGGCCCAGATGAGCCTAGTACCTGAGTTAGGGGCTGGGGGTGTATGTCCTATGACCCAGTTAGTAGTGTATGGTCCAATAAAAAGGCGCCTTTTTGTTGGACCCGTGATGCTCCCTGATGGATGTTATGCTTGAGGTCTCAAGTTCAAATCACAGGGGAGACATATTAGATCCCAGTAGAACCTAGGTACAGTACTTTTCAGTGGCCCAGAGAGTGGCCCAGATGAGTCCAGTACATGAGTTATAGGCTGGGGGTGCACGGCCTACGACCCAGTTAGTGGTGCATGGTCTGATAAAAAGGTGCCTTTTTTGTTAGACTCGTGACGCTCCTGAAAACAGACCAGAACCCCGTAGAGCCCACTCACTAGAGATTTACTCAACTGGGACACTAACTGGTCTGGGTTCAAGCACTGTCCCCTTGCCAAGGGGATATTTAATCTCACCTCCATCGAGAATCGAACCTAGGGCTGACTGGCATAATAGCCACCGGGGAGCTTACTCGACTACCACTAAGCCAATGGCCTTATGGTACCTGTAACGCTCCCGGATGGCTATTATACCTGAGGTATCAGGTTCGAATCACGGGGGAGGCGTATTAAATCTTGGTAGGGCCCAGGGACAGTACTTTGCACTAGGTTCCCACCTCAAAATCTATCCCCTCAACCCCAACAACAAATAACTTAGCAACCCTTTCTCGTAAAGCTTAATAGTAATTGTAGGTAGCTCTACAAATAACACCATAAAATCCCTAACTATGTAGTCTAATCGTGAAAAAATTATCTCTGCATTTTTTAAAACAATGTATTAGAGGATGAATAACCAATAGACATATATGAAGAACCAAAGGGTTTACTTGCACAATATTAAGCATTCAATGGTTCAAATATCAAAGAACTTATTATACCGACTATCGGGTATGTTTCCCAGTAACACTGAGATTCACCCGATAGAAAAGGCATTAGTAGTGGTTATTAGAAGTGGGAAAGTGCTATCATTTTATAAAACATGAATGTATGTGGAAAAGGATCCTGAAAAACTTGAGAGATGTGCGATAATCAATAGTAGGAATGAAAATTACAACACAAATAAACACGGACAAGAAAAAAATATAGAATCACAAGCTACTAAAAAATTTCCAATAGAAGATCATCCTGAAAAGGAAGAAGTTTATGTAATACCATCAGCTTATAAAATCCCTCTTACCTTCCTAGAAAGAATGATTTAAGGGAAGATTGAATGAAAATATAAGAAGTTTTTGTTTATGTTTAAACAATTACATATCAACATCCCCTTCATTTAAGACATCACTTTGATTTCTTCCTTCAAAATATTCTTAAAATGAATGCTTTCCAAAAAAGTAATATGGAAGGATCAGGAGTCATTTATTTAAATGAATAATTCTCAACTATCATTTAGTAGAAGCTTCCCCCTAATATGAGATACCCTAGAAGATTCTCTATTCCATGAACTATTGGGGGACGATACATCAGAATAGCATTGCACAATCTAGGAGTGAGCATCAATATCATGCTGATGAGAATATTTCAAAAAATAGGGATCAAATAACTAAATAAAAAAAGAGTGGAATTACAACTGGCTGAAAAATTAGTAAATTACCCTTGAGGAATTCTAGAGGATGTTTTAGTCAATTTTGGAAAATTCATCTTTCATATAAATTTACTAATATTATACATGGAAGAAGAAGGATACATTTCCATTATTTTAGGACTCCCATTTATTACCACTAGAAAGGAACTGATTGATGTAAATCAAGGGAAAATGATATTTAGAGTCAGAGATGAATGTGTCATTTTTGACTTAGTGAAGGATACCAAGAAAAAAGATGACACATTCGACTATCAAGCCTTCTTTGATACTGATGTGATAGATGAGTTTATAACCATCAAAGATGATAGAGAGAGCCTTCTCTATGATGAAGATGAAGGTTGTGATAATGATGATGTAAATTAATTTGAACCATTGATAAGAGACACTATCCCACCATTCATACTCTCAGTCATCAAGCCACCAATATTGGAACTAAAACCTCTATCGAGAACACTCAAGTACTCATTCCTAGAGACTGAAACATCAATTCCAGTCATTATCAGATTATAAATGACCCAAATATAATAGAACAATTTGATTGAAGTCCTAAAAAGGTAAAAAACTTAATATTTTGGATATTGGGTAACATTAAATGGATCAACCCCACAATCTCCACCCACAATATATTGTTGGAAGAAGGTCCTAAACCCAAATGCCAACCATATAGGTGACCCACCCCACTAATGAAAGAGGTGGTTATGAAATAATTTCTGAAACTTATAAACACTAGAATAATTTTTTCAATCTATGAAATTGAATGAATGATTCCATCACAATTCATTCCAAATAAGGGTGGCCTAACCGTTGTGAAAATAATGAAGATGAGATTATATCAACTTGAACCATAATTGGATGGAGATTCCGTGTTGATTACTATAACCTCAACAAAACAAAATAAAATAGCATTTACTATTACCCTTTATGGATCAAATGTGGGATAGACTAGTAGGGAACAAAATATATTTTTTCATAGATGGATATTTAGGATAAAATCAAATTGAAGTTGATCTAGATGACTACTCCAAAACTGCATTCACTTGTCCCTTCAGAACCTTCACCTATAGATGAATTCCATTTGGTATGTGTAATTCACCAATGAAATTTAAATGGTGCATGAAACATATATTCCATGATTTGGATATGGAATTCCTAAAAATATTTATGGATGATTTCTTGGTTTCTGGAAGATCCTTCTAGGTGTGCCTTAGTAATTTGGACCATGTCTTACAATGTTGTGAAAAACAATGGATGATATTAAACTAGAAAAAATGTCACATCATGGTCTAATGATGCATATTCCTTGAACATAAAATCTCAAAGTAAGGAATGAATGTGGATCTAGTGAAAATAAAATTAATAAAATAATTACCTAAGCCTATAATAGTAAAAGGCATAAGGATCTTTTTGGGCCAAGAATGATTAAATTGCTGCTTCGTTAGAGACTTTGCAAAAGTGGACTTCCCCTTGACACAATTATTATTAAAAGACACTCTCTTTGAGTTAAATGAATAGAATCTATGGGAATTCGATAACCTAAATAAAATCCCAGTGGACTCTCTTATCATCATTTTACCATATTGGGATAGGGACTTCAAGTTGATATGAAACAAAAACACCTTCTATATTAGTGCTATCTTAGGACATTGAGTTAGAAATATATTTTATCCCATTTACTATGAAATTCACACACATTTAATGACTCTTAGGTAAATTATAATACTATTAAAAAAGAACTTCTGGAATCCATCTATGCATTTGAAAAGTTTCACTCATACCTCGTACTATCTAAAGTAATGGTCTACACTGATCATGCATCACTTAAATATCTACTGAAAAAAAGGATTCCAAACCACATATGATATGTTGGATACTTCTTCTTTATGATTTTGACATAGTAATCAAGGATAAAAAAGGAACTAAGAACGTTATTTCTAATCATTTATCTAGAAAACCACTTCCCAACAATAAGGATAATGATAATCTTGACATCAAGGATGACTTCCCTGATGAAACCTTGTTCATGATAAATACCCAAGACCAAATATGGATTTTGTATATTGAAAAAGTATCATTAGAGTAAGTTATTTTTATTTTATTCCTCACATTACTATTTGGATGATCCGTTACTTTTTAAGTACTATGTTATTGACTTAATGCAGCGCTGTATCTTAGAAGATAGAATAAAAAGTGTACTCGAAATGTATCATACATAACCAGTAGAAGGGAATCATATACCTGAACATACTACAACAAAAATCCTTCAAAGTGAGTTATTTTGGACCACACTTCATCATGATATAATTATCATTTTTTAAATATTTGATCGGCGCCATCAAACATGCACCATTGGGAAAAGAAATGAAATGCCCCAAAATCCTATCTTAGAAGTATAACTATTCAACAAAAGGGGAAATGATTTTATAGGACCATTACCTAATTCACAGGGTATGTTTTATATCATAGTTGGTGTTAACTACATCTCAAAATGAGTATAAGTTGAGGTGACCAGTCAAGACACAAAAAATGTGGCCATGAATTTTCTAAAGGAAAATATCTTCTTATGATTAAATTTCCTTGATTACTCATTAGTGATCATGGGAAACATTTTTAGAATAATTCTATAAAGGGATTACTAAAAAATTATGGAATTTATTATAACTCTATAACTTCCTACCACTAAAAAACAATAGGGAAAGTCAAATTGTCAAATAGGGAAATTAAACAAATCCTAGAAAAGAAATTCAACACTATTAGAAAGGACGAGAGTACCAAACTGAATGATGAACTTTGGGAGTATCACACATCATACAAGATACCCATTGGAACTAGTCAATTCCAACTTGTGTATGAAAATCCATACCATCTACCAGTGTAATTAGATAACCTATCTTATTGGGAAATAAAAAAATTGAACATGGATGCTTAAAAATCCAGGGAAGTTATAATGATACAGATATATGAGCTAGAATAAATCAAGGAGGATGCATAATAAAATTCTATAATTTTTATGGAAAATTCAAATAAGTGTCATGGCCAAATAATTATGAATTGAATCTTCACTCTGGGGGATAAAGTTATATTATTCAATTATTGATTAAAATTATTCCCTAGAAAGATGATAGCTTTATGGTCAGGTTCTTACCAAGTCATTAAGGTTATTCCATATAGAGAAATTGAAATTAAGAATGGAGGAGAACCACCATTCAATATTAATAGGAAAAGGTTAAAAATATACCCAAAAACATTCCATAAGGGGTGCATCGTCACTCTCAAATTGCCCTGAATTAAAAAGATTATAAATCTAGATGCTAAATGAAATGATGATTGGGAAGAAACCTAGAGTACTCATACTAGGATATAATAGGTTAGTTTAGTATTTAATAATGATAAATGTTTCATGAAGCTTGTCAAAAAGATCTGGCCCAAAAATGGGGTCACAAAATCAAAATATACACTGTGTAACCTATACACTACATGTAAATGTTGAAGGTTAAAAAAAAATAAAAATCAACATTTACACATCATGGATCCAATACACATTGTGTAACTTTTTGGTGAAATAAAATTCCATAAACCTTAGTTTTATAACCAACGAACCCCCCCATTTTTCTCTCCCAACGCACAAGACCCCTCCTCTTCTGACCAAATCTCCCCCTCAACTATCCAATTTATCTTTCCATCCACATCCATTTGCTAACCTTGCTTCTGCATCCATTCCCACACCACATCCCACCCCATACGACCTACCTCTGGAGCTTACCAAACCTACTTCTTGATGGGAGTACCATGCGGAGTAGGCCTGATAGGTCAAGGGACTCACCATTCCATCACCATCAGAGGTTCCCCATATTGATCCAGCTATTAGGCACATAAAATTAGTATGGATCAGCACGTTGCCTCCACCATCCTTGACCGATCTAGCTTCCATAATCTCAAAATATCTTGTGGCGGTCAATCCTCCATCTCCTTCCACCATCTATTAAATCAATTTGGTAGATTTTCTCTAGAACACTGCTATTCAAGAGTGGAATACCGATATAGAAACCAATGATCATTCCATATCTAGTTAGTCTTTTCCATATCCACTACCTTAATGTACTATATCTAGGGGTCTATTTTTTATAGTTTAGTGTATTCCCATTTTAACTGATGTATCATTTTTCACAAACAAACACACGAGATACCGTTTTTTGATTTCACTACTTTTTAGATAATTTATATTTTGCGGCTGCATTACTTTAACCATGTATAACTCTTCTCCATCTTCTATAAACATTGATGATATTTTTAGGCCATCCTCTAGAATCCCATTTGAGATATATCCACATGTGGATGACCTATAAAGATAGGTTTAGGAGCTTGAGCTTCAGATCCGTACTCAATAGGAGACTACTTTATGATGATCACAATAGATTTTCCTACCACATGAGATTAATTGTCAATACCTTCATGATGTGGTTAATACCACCAAGAAACCCTGCGAGTTCGATAAAATTTCCACTAGTTCCTATAGGAGGTAGTGAACCTCTGAGAATATGGACGACACTGAATGATTCATTTTTCTATTCATCTGGGTGATGAGTATTTTTTAGTTCTCTATAAAAGGCAAACAATATCATTATTTTCTGAATTTTAGTTGAGTTATTAGGACTTATGTTTTCCCTTTACTAGATTTTTTTCATAGGTCATCCCAAACTTCACTTTCCCCACCTTCTTGCATTTATTTGAGCTATTTTCCCCAATTTAAATAGTGTGAACCTACCTATTTATTTTCTTACACATTGGTTAACCCATGAAGACTAATTGTTTATCTAGATTATGTATTTTATTTATAACAATCTTAATAGGCATTCCAATTTACAATAAACATCCAATAAGTTTTCTAATGGAATGAAATTCACTACAGATAGATCTTGATTCTCTAATTTTAAAATCTAAATTTCCATTTCAACTTTTCCTATTATATACATTCTTTCTTTCCCATGATTCTTTCTAGAACAATGCATACACTGTCTCATATAATGTTTGGGGGAGTCTTTATGAGCTTTATAGTTGATAAACATAGATTTTACCACTTTTCACTATTCTAGGATACATTTTTCATTGAAAGTATTCTTCAAACATTAAATATCCTTAGAAAAATTTAAATAAAATAAAAAGTTAGATTGGAGACTATTGAAATCCATGTTTTATTCTTGTTTAGATTTTTAGCATGATTGCTGAGTTGAGTAATTTAATTATAATTTTGGACTCTTGAAATTAATTTTTATTGAATTATTACAAGATACTATGCCCCAAGTGATTACTAGTTATTTTTTTATACTCCCATTCCCTAGAGTATTATAGAACTACACTGTCATATTCTTTTATAAACATATTTCTTAAGAGATACATGGAGCATGTAAACATGTCTGAACCTGCATTGAGATCTTGTTGAGGCTATGATTTAACAAATAAACTTTTAAAATGATTGAGGAAATCTTTGTGAGGAAATTTTTCCCAAAACTCACATATACATATTTCCTTATATAGCTCTTAGTATACATGAATAACCTTATTAGTATAGAGTAATTTCAAGTATATTATCCCTTTCTACCCTACTCTTGGTACGATGCATGATTTTTCTTTGTAAAAACATGGGGGAATTTTTCACTACTTATAAACACAAGATGTTAATATTGAGGATATATATGGTGAAAACTTTACCAGATTGATATGATGTGGTTCATGATTACCTTTAGAATTTTCTAAACATAACTTGTTCCTTTGAGAATATATGTAACACCCCAGGTAAATAAAGAATATGACATTTTCATATTTATCCATATTTGTGAATAAAATATTAATACAACTTTAAAGGGGACGCTATGCTCGATGGCGTACCCAACACGCAACAACGAGTTTCTTGGGAATCTTACGTTGCACTCTAATAATAAAATAATATTATTTCAAATGGTAGTTAACATGTAGCCGTTGTATTGGCGGGAATGGATAGAAATAACTAAAATATGATTATATATGTTTTTTAATGTTTTTACATTTATCCAATAAAAGCTAAAGGCTTAAAATAGAGAAAGAATTAAATTTTAGGTGTATATGCCCTAGTTTTCACTAAAGGTTCACTTATCTCCTTTTAATGGAGAACTGTCATTAAATATAGTTTTGATCACTCTTATACATTATTTTGGACCAAATAAAAATCTTATTAAGAATCGGGACATCAAATTTTACTTTGTGTAATTTTTTGGTATTTTTCCGATAAAGTTCATTTTTTAATGAATAGTGTAAAATGTTGTGTTTTAATTCAAAACCTCTTTTTAATCTAATTTATTTATATGATTAGATTATATTTTGAATGGGTTTTAAAGTGAAATTAGAAAATATTTTTACCATTAAATCCAATAGGGGTCATTGGAATCAATTTCACTTTGAAATCAGACTTAAACTAGTGTCAATCTTTTGATACTTATTGTTTCATAAAACACGCTATTTGTCATGACAGCGGGAATTAATTATTAAATTAATTAATGTGAATTATATGTTTTGAATTTTGTAAAACGGACTTCATTTTTGAATTCAGAATATCAAATATAGCTTAGGGTGAATTTTTGGGATTTTTCTGAAAAACTTCAATTTTTGATGAATAGTGAAACCACTAAGTGGTACTTATAAAAACTGATTTTCCTTTTAAATGAAATTTTGCCATCATTGTGTTTTGATTTTCAAAAATCCGACTTACATGGTTGTCATTAAGAAGTAAAATGTGGTTCAATGAGATTAAAATAATTTTTTGGTGAATAGTAACTTATTAAGTTTTTAATCGCGATTAGTGGTAATTAGTGTAGTTTAAGGTAAAAATAATGCTTTAATGGAATAATATGAGCTTGACACATGTCCTAACCTAATTGGTTGTGTCATGGCCGACCAAGACAAGCCATGGGTCAACTTGGGGACCCCATGGATCCACTTTGGTTGGGAAATGACATAAATAACATTTTATTTAATGTAAAAGTAAAATTGACACAAACATGATATGTTTTACTAAAACAATTTTTAAGTAGGGTTATACAAGTCATATTTTTGATTATAAATATTAATTGGAAAGATAAAAATATTTCCTACATCATAGTATTTTTTTTATAATTTTTAGACATTAAATAAATTAAATTATTTTTGACATAATAATGATGCAGCGATGACATCATTATTTGACGATTTAAATAAAATGGAAAGATAATGTAAAATCTATGAACTACACATGTCCAAAACTTATTGGATGAGTGTATTTAGAAGCCATATCACCTTATCCACGAATTATATCAATGTGGGACCTTTTGAAACCGAAACACATTTTCAAATAAAGTAATATTTCTTTACTTTCCAAAAGTGCCCCTCCTCTCCTCTTATAAAAGGCCCCCACATCTACCTCATTTCACACACTCCTCAATCCTTTGGCTCGACCAAACCCTGACCATTTACTCTCTCCACATCCCTCTCCTCATCCTAGAGGATTCCCTTTGGTCAGAATCCTTTCAAAGGAAGCCTTTAGGCTCAAATCAAAAAGAGTTATACTTTTAAAGGTAATTCATTCTCTCATGTTCATTTGATTTATTTTGCTTCTCCAACCCCCTAAACTCTTTTTATTTACTTCTTTTGTAACAACACAAGTATCTTAAATATACTAGGATGTTGTTATAAGCTTTATTCGAGCTACACTCTCACACAACTACATCAAATGGTTAAAGAACATACGGTTTCCGTGGATGGCGAAATTCTGCCTCCCGAAACGATGATTGTTCAATACTCATTTAACACCTTCAAAGGTGGCCATTATGATGTCACAATTTTTATATATGATATATAATATGTTTATGTTTTACTTATGCTTCTGTATTTTTCATTTGTGTCTTACCTTTATGGCATCCATTATGGGTAAACGCGATATCTTCATTTAAGGAAGTGCGGACTACCGCCCCCTCAAAGTGATTTGATTCGTTAAATACCATATGTGGGACGTATAAAGGATGGAACTATGATATTATATATGATATTATACTGGAATTATAATATACCTTTATATCATTATTATTCCATTCTATAAAATACGAAATAGAAATGAAAGTAGCGTTCATGCGTACGTACGGCTTACCGTCTCCATGAACGGTGCATTTCATTTCTTACCTCTAAATGATTATGTAATATTATAAATACATGTATATGCTGGACATATATGACATATATGGTATCCAAATAAGGAATTTAATTCTATATATAAAGAACCTTTGACCACATGAACAACATGTAATTGTAACAAGTCCACTTTCGACTTAAGAACCAAATATCGACAAAACAAACATTATTAACTTAAATGGTTACATAATGTTTATAACATGGAAATAAGTGATATAAAAGGAATAATGTACTCTAAAAAGGTTCTTAATCAAGTAGAAATTAACTCAAGTTTATTATTCAGGACGTTAAAGAACGATCGAGTCAAGTCGGACCCGAGGTAAGGGATCTTACAACTCTCTTTATTTTAAGTACACTCTTTTATGCCATTTCTTTTAAGCTCATATTTCTTATGATTGGGATGTTCTTTTATATTAATACTACTGTAATTTTTATGTTCATGTGATGAGAGACCCTATTACCTCTCATCAATCCATTTTGGAAGTTTTGAGTGGCGCCGTTAGGCTGTCGAACTTTCGTAAGAGATCTAACCTCTCTTTATTTTTAAGTACTCTCCTTTATGTCACTTCTTTTAAGATCCTCTTTGTAATGTTGGGGGATGTTATTTTATATTAATCTTTCTGTACATTTTATTGTAATGTGATGAGATACCCTATTTGATCTCATCAATCCATATTCGGAAGTTTTATGTGGCGCCGTTAGGCTGCCGAGAGTTCGTAAGGGATTTTTCATCTCACTTTTATTTCCGTGAGATTTATGCTACATTTGCCACAAATTCCATTGAGTGGTTTATGTACTGCCCATTATTATACTCTTTGTGTAATATAATTTCGTTTATGAGTATTTACATCAATGACCTATTGTCCTTCTTTCATGGGGTGTGTGTTTTGAAAGATACCCAAGTCGGTAAGGGAACCTTTCACCCTCCTCTTTTTTAAAAGACTTATTTTGTTGGGTCTTTTAATTTACATATTTTTATGTTGGGATATGTTCTCATATATCCTTATTGATGTAAATTTTATGTCCAAGTGATGAGATACACTTTTTATCTCTCATCAACTCATTTTGATGTGATGCCGTTAGGCTGTCAAGGGAACTTTTTAACCCAATTTCGATTTCTTTGGGTTCAACATGTGGTCATTGAATATGTCATCCATTGAATATGTGTGAATGACCTTTTATTGTTTTACACTTGATATCCACTTATATTGGGTGTATTTATATTTTTCACACATATTTTTGAGATTGATTTGTCCTTAATTTAAGGATACCTTCTTTATAAGGGATTTCATCACATTTGACATTTCTATTGAGGGTTCATTGTTGTTATGCACCAATTCACTCTTATATGGTGTATATACTTTCCTTTGGAGTATTATATCATGAATCCATTTATTCTCATGATATTATAAAGTTCTGACTAAATGTTATTCCTCAATTATTGTATTCAAGTGTCTCTAATTTTGATAAAACCCCTTTAACCAAAATATTGTTTTAAATGTTTTAATTGTTTGTTCTTATTAATATCCATGTTTTAAAAATGGTTTTAAGGATTTATTTATATGGATATTAATGGTTTAAAATTTTAAGCTTCAAGGTGGTATGGGACACTTTGATTCAAAAATCTCTTTATTAAATGTTTTAAATGGTTTTGGAAATGGTTTCTTTTTGAATGTATTCATTATTTCAATATACTAAAATGTTATATTGTGATTGAAATGTTGAAATGTTATGTTTCCTTTATGCATGTTTTATGTGATACATTTATGTTATGGTTCTTGGGCATTGTTATGAAAACGGGTGGTTCGGTGATAAACTAAGGGCGGGTGAGCCCGATATAGCTCTCCAATTTATTGGGTAATGCGAAGGAGTGAAACGTTATGGTTTATCCGAAGAGATTTAGGGAATATACTGTGATGGGTATTCCAAACGTAACCAAGAGGGTTACTCCCCACGTAAGAATGTTATGAGTGCCTCAAGTTACCTTTATGTCTTATGTTTTCTATGATTTATTCATGGTTTGATGAGGTATGTTAAAGTGCCTATTTTTTATGGGTAAAGTATGATTTCATTCTTATGTATATATGAACTCATGTTTCCTTTCCGTATTTTTATAACCCTTACTGAGCTTTTTATGCTCATCCCAAGTTTTTGAAATGTTTTTCACAGGTCAAGGGAAAGGTACATGATGTGATGATAGTGTCAAGGATGTGTCAAGAAAGAATCCGTGTTATATTTTAAATATGTTTCCGTTGATGGGAAGAATGAATACTGTCTTTTATGTAACCAATTTGTTTAAATGTGGAATGTAATGCAAGTTTCATGATCTAATTCTCTAAAACTCTAAACCTGAAAAGATCCTCAATGTGTAATCTTGTAATAACTCAATATTAAGTATGGTTTAAGGCTGGGGCCTTATAGTTGGTATCAAAGGGAGGTTTAGATAACTTTAGAGGTTAGGGTATTCTCTAAGCACAAGTGACATTACCATAATGGTTAGGATTTTAGAAAGAGTCCAAGTTTTAGATAAAGTGAATGAGTAAGTATATCTTAGTGTTTATCTTCCTCATTAGTACATGATGGTTATGTTGATATACTCACACTGACCTTTTTGGTTTTAGTAAATGGATGGATCTAGCAGGCACCAAAGTGACAATGGGTTTGAAGGAAACTGTGGTGGATCTCTGATTAAGATACTGGATGAGATGGGGGATTCAATGAGGAATCTCATTGTTATTCCAAACCAACTATCAAGGAGTCATGATCAACCACTTAAACCTTGGTATGATCTTTAATGCATCATGTACGAGATGGCCAATCGATGTGGAAGTTCAGGTAATAATTATAAAGGTAACCATTAGAGTTTATATGATCCTTACTTTTGAGGTAATTATGGGTTATTATATGATATGCTGGAAAAAGAAAGGCATGAGATAAACTTGGGGTTAAAATATAAAGATTTTATCTCATTTTGGGGAATGTTTTAAGAATTATATAGTTTTGGAAAAAGGACAACACGCAGACTGTGTGACATCCCGTCGCGTCGGACAAAGCCGCGGGAATCGAACCCACAACCAAAGTGCGACTGGTATTTATCGCCTACCACTGGACTACGTGAAGTCCCTGGTTAGTTTGTCTGATTCTTTTTTTAATAGTAAGTTGATTTTGGGTTATTTATGAAAATGATTAACCTATCATGGAGGATATGTGATTAGGATAATTGCTTTTCAATGCGAGACTTTTAGAGCAACTGATTTTGTTTTGAGATAAATGTTACGATTTAACTTGGAAGACTATGTGACTAAATCCTTAAAATATTTGGGTTTCAATCTTAGTTTGGATTACTTTGAAAGATTTTATGGACAAATTGTTTATCTAATGGTCCTCATTGAACTTTGGGTTTTGTTGGACAAATTTTGGAGATTAAGAATAGATTTTCTTTTTATAAAGGGTTATCCTTTTCTGGATTATCTGATCTTGTACTAGCCTTTTTGGTTTTGGTTTTGGTTAGAGACATGGGAAGTATATAGTTCTCTTTTGTGGATTAGGTGATTCTCTAGAAGTTTATTATAGTACTCTTAATGGGAACAAGTCTTCCTAAATACTCATCTTTTGGAGAAATTATGATTTTGTGTAAGGAATCTAATAAAAGTTGAAAGTCAACATGATAAGTGATTATGCTTCCTTATGAATAAATTCCTCAATAAAAAGTAACTTAAAACAAAAATGTTGTCTATTAAACTTTTCCTACTGGGGAATCGAATACCGTTTAACCCATCACAAGTTTGTGATTTTCTCGTGGTTAACTTTCTCCTAAACATGTTTTCTATCACTCTCCATCAGAACATGACCCTTTGTTTTTTCCTCCATATCCAGATTTTCATACTTATAATCCTAGTATGGGTTAACTCGGGTGACCTCTGTGCTTATCTTTCTTTATTTTAAAGTGATTGTTTTACCGACTCTTGTTCCAATGTGGGACGTTCAAGGATGTTTCCAAGCGCAATTTTAAAATTGCGAGGACGCAATTCCCAAAAGGGGAGAAGGATGTAACACCCCAGGTAAATAAAGAATATGACATTTTCATATTTATCCATATTTGTGAATAAAATATTAATATGACTTTAAAGGGGACGCTATGCTCGATGGCGTACCCAACACGCAACAACGAGTTTCTTGGGAATCTTACGTTGCACTCTAATAATAAAATAATATTATTTCAAATGGTAGTTAACATGTAGCCGTTGTATTGGAGGTAATGGATAGAAATAACTAAAATATGATTATATATGTTTTTTTTAATGTTTTTACATTTATCCAATAAAAGCTAAAGGCTTAAAATACGGAAAGAATTAAATTTTAGGTGTATATGCCCTAGTTTTCACTAAAGGTTCACTTATCTCCTTTTAATGGAGAACTGTCATTAAATATAGTTTTGATCACTCTTATACATTATTTTGGACCAAATAAAACTCTTATTAAGAATCGGGACATCAAATTTTACTTTGTGTAATTTTTTGGTATTTTTCCGATAAAGTTCATTTTTAATGAATAGTGTAAAATGTTGTGTTTTAATTCAAAACCTCTTTTTAATCTAATTTATTTATATGATTAGATTATATTTTGAATGGGTTTTAAAGTGAAATTAGAAAATATTTTTACCATTAAATCCAATAGGGGTCATTGGAATCAATTTCACTTTGAAATCAGACTTAAACTAGTGTCAATCTTTTGATACTTATTGTTTCATAAAACACGCTATTTGTCATGACAGCGGGAATTAATTATTAAATTAATTAATGTGACTTATATGTTTTGAATTTTGTAAAACGGACTTCATTTTTGAATTCAGAATATCAAATATAGCTTAGGGTGAATTTTTGGGATTTTTCTGAAAAACTTCAATTTTTGATGAATAGTGAAACCACTAAGTGGTACTTATAAAAACTGATTTTCCTTTTAAATGAAATTTTGCCATCATTGTGTTTTGATTTTCAAAAATCCGACTTACATGGTTGTCATTAAGAAGTAAAATGTGGTTCAATGAGATTAAAATAATTTTTTGGTGAATAGTAACTTATTAAGTTTTTAATCGCGATTAGTGGTAATTAGTGTAGTTTAAGGTAAAAATAATGCTTTAATGGAATAAGATGAGCTTGACACATGTCCTAACCTAATTGGTTGTGTCATGGCCGACCAAGACAAGCCATGGGTCAACTTGGGGACCCCATGGATCCACTTTGGTTGGGAAATGACATAAATAACATTTTATTTAATGTAAAAGTAAAATTGCACAAACATGATATGTTTTACTAAAACAATTTTTAAGTGGGGTTATAAAAGTCATCTTTTTGATTATAAATATTAATTGGAAAGATAAAAATATTTCCTACATCATAGTATTTTTTTTATAATTTTTAGACATTAAATAAATTAAATTATTTTTGACATAATAATGATGCAGCGATGACATCATTATTTGACGATTTAAATAAAATGGAAAGATAATGTAAAATCTATGAACTACACATGTCCAAAATTTATTGTATGAGTGGATTTCGAATCCATATCACCTTATCCACGAATTATATCAATGTGGGACCTTTTGAAACCGAAACACATTTTCAAATAAAGTAATATTTCTTTACTTTCCAAAAGTGCCCCTCCTCTCCTCTTATAAAAGGCCCCCACCTCTACCTCATTTCACACACTCCTCAAGCCTTTGGATCGGCCAAAACCTGCCCATTTACTCTCTCCACATCCCTCTCCTCATCCTAGAGGATTCCCTTTGGTCATAATCCTTTCAAAGGAAGCCTTTAGGCTCAAATCAAAAAGAGTTATACTTTTAAAGGTAATTCATTTTCTCATGTTCATTTGTTTTATTTTGCTTCTACAACCCCCTAAACTCTTTTTATTTACTTCTTTTGTAACAACACCAGTATCTTAAATATACTAGGATGTTTTTATAAGCTTTATTCGAGCTACACTCTCACACAACTACATCAAATGGTTAAAGAACATACGGTTTCCGTGGATGGCGAAATTCTGCCTCCCGAAACGATGATTGTTCAATACTCATTTAACACCTTCAAAGGTGGCCATTATGATGTCACTATTTTTATATATGATATATAATATGTTTATGTTTTACTTATTCTTCTGTATTTTTCATTTGTGTCTTACCTTTATGGCATCCATTATGGGTAAACGCGATATCTTCATTTAAGGAAGTGCGGACTACCGCCCCCTCAAAGTGATTTGATTCGTTAAATACCATATGTGGGACGTATAAAGGATGGAACTATGATATTATATATTATATTATACTGGAATTATAATATACCTTTATATAATTATTATTACATTCTATAAAATACGAAATAGAAATGAAAGTAGCGTTCATGCGTACGTACGGCTTACCGTCTCCATGAACGGTGCATTTCATTTCTTACCTCTAAATGATTATGTAATATTATAAATACATGTATATGCTGGACATATATGACATATATGGTATCCAAATCAGGAATTTAATTCTATATATAAAGAACCTTTGACCACACGAACAACATGTAATTGTAACAAGTCCACTTTTGACTTAAGAACCAAATATCGACAAAACAAACATTATTAACTTAAATGGTTACATAATGTTTATAACATGAAAATAAGTGATATAAAATGAATAATGAACTCTAAAAAGGTTCTTAATCAAGTATAAATTAACTCAAGTTTATTATTCAGGACGTTAAAGAACGATCGAGTCAAGTCGGACCCGAGGTAAGGGATCCTACAACTCTCTTTCTTTTAAGTACACTCTTTTATGCCATTTCTTTTAAGCTCATATTTCTTATGATTGGGATGTTCTTTTATATTACTCCTACTGTAATTTTTATGTTCATGTGATGAGAGACCCTATTCCCTCTCATCAATCCATTTTGGAAGTTTTGAGTGGCGCCGTTAGGCTGCCGAACTTTCGTAAGAGATCTAACCTCTCTTTCTTTTTAAGTACTCTCCTTTATGTCACTTCTTTTAAGCTCCTCTTTGTAATGTTGGGGGATGTTCTTTTATATTACTCTTTCTGTACATTTTATTGTAATGTGATGAGATACCCTATTTGATCTCATCAATCCATATTCGGAAGTTTTATGTGGCGCCGTTAGGCTGCCGAGAGTTCGTAAGGGATTTTTCATCTCACTTTTATTCCCGTGAGATTTATGCTACATTTGCCACAAATTCCATTGATTGGTTTATGTAATGCCCATTATTATACTCTTTGTGTAATATAATTTCGTTTATGAGTATTTACATCAATGACCTATTGTCCTTCTTTCATGGGGTGTGTGTTTTGAAAGATACCCAAGTCGGTAAGGGAACCTTTCACCCTCCTCTTTTTTAAAAGACTTCTTTTGTTGGGTCTTTTAATTTACATATTTTTATGTTGGGATATGTTCTAATATATCCTTATTGATGTAAATTTTATGTCCAAGTGATGAGATACACTTTTTATCTCTCATCAACTCATTTTGATGTGATGCCGTTAGGCTGTCAAGGGAACTTTTTAACCCAATTTCGATTTCTTTGGGTTCAACATGTGGTCATTGAATATGTCATCCATTGAATATGTGTAAATGACCTTTTATTGTTTTACACTTGATATCCACTTATATTGGGTGTATTTATATTTTTCACACATATTTTTGAGATTGATTTGTCCTTAATTTAAGGATACCTTCTTTATAAGGGATTTCATCACATTTGACATTTCTATTGAGGGTTCATTGTTGTTATGAACCAATTCACTCTTATATGGTGTATATACTGTCCTTTGGAGTATTATATCATGAATCCATTTATTCTCATGATATTATAAAGTTCTGACTAAATGTTATTCCTCAATTATTGTATTCAAGTGTCTCTAATTTTGATAAAACCCCTTTAACCAAAATATTGTTTTAAATGTTTTAATTGTTTGTTCTTATTAATATCCATGTTTTCAAAATGGTTTTAAGGATTTATTTATATGGATATTAATGGTTTAAAATTTTAAGCTTCAAGGTGGTATGGGACACTTTGATTCAAAAATCTATTTATTAAATGTTTTAAATGGTTTTGGAAATGGTTTCTTTTTGAATGTATTCATTATTTCAATATACTAAAATGTTATATTGTGATTGAAATGTTGAAATGTTATGTTTCATTTATGCATGTTTTATGTGATACATTTATGTTATGGTTCTTGGGCATTGTTATGAAAATGGGTGGTTCCGTGATAAACTAAGGGCGGGTGAGCCCGATATAGCTCTCCAATGCATTGGGTAACGCGAAGGAGTGAAACGTTATGGTTTCTCCGAAGAGATTTAGGGAATATACTGTGATGGGTATTCCAAACGTAACCAAGAGGGTTACTCCCCACGTAAGAATGTTATGAGTGCCTCAAGTTACCTTTATGTGTTATGTTTTCTATGATTTATTCATGGTTTGATGAGGTATGTTAAAGTGCCTTTTTTTTATGGGTAAAGTATGATTTCATTCTTATGTATATATGAACTCATGTTTCCTTTCCATATTTTTATAACCCTTACTGAGCTTTTTATGCTCATCCCAAGTTTTTGAAATGTTTTTCACAGGTCAAGGGAAAGGTACATGATGTGATTATAGTGTCAAGGATGTGTCAAGAAAGAATCCGTGTTATATTTTAAATATGTTTCCGTTGATGGGAAGAATGAATACTGTCTTTTATGTAACCACTTTGTTTAAATGTGGAATGTAATGCAAGTTTCATGATCTAATTCTCTAAAACTCTAAACCTGAAAAGATCCTCATTGTGTAATCTTGTAATAACTCAAGATTAAGTATGGTTTAAGGCTGGGGCCTTATAATATATATATAAATATATATATTTATATATATTGTGTTGTTTATTAGGAAGGTCAAAAATCATCATTACTAGACTGATGAATCCTATGATGGATAATATGTGGTTAAATAATGGATGTGAGACCTGGACTAGAAATTATTTTTGAAAAATAAATAAAAAGAAAAATAAATGAACACGATACATTCTTGACACTTGATATATTCATCTACTAACATTGAGCTATTGGATCATGGACACATTTTTTCTGGGAGGAGTTACTTCATTACACTTTTTATGATTATCATGAATTTTACTTTAGAGCTTACCCTCATCTCTGAGATCTATTTTTATCACCATCCCATATTCTCATATCCTTAGAGTCATTTGAACATTTTTATTACATACCACATGATTGATTTTGTATCTATCTTTATAATGTAGAGATAATGGAACCAATGAAAGGATATGATTAGGAACATGTATTTAGGGTATAAGCATAACTCCAGTTTTATATTACCTTAGTGATGAGTGAAAATTCATTGTGAGGTAAATTAAAAAATGGGTATAACATTTAGGGAACATTTATAAAAATTTTAATTAAAGGAATAAAGAATCTGAATAAAAGAACTAAACTATGAGGCATGATTGATTTTCTCTGCAAGATTTATTCTGAAGAACTTACTTTTTCATCTTACTCCTAGTTGTAATGCATGTTTATTATTTTGAAAATTTATTCATCTAAAATCCCTATTGAGATATTTTTTTCTCGAGGACAATAAATTGTTCAAGTGTGGGAGAATTTGATAAGATGAATTTATATACACATTTGGATATATTTATTTAATGTTTATTTTTGTTTGATTCGACAATTCATTGGTTTTTGTTTTTTTTCATAGAAATTTGGAATTATTTACTCAAAATAACAAATGATGAAAATTGGAAAAAAGAGGTTTTACATATCGTGAAAGGAGTTCACAACATATATTCCTCATTAACATCATCCCTATAGACCAAATCCCATCCTATGAGAAATTAAGTCATGCGAAGCAATTAAACTATGTAAATAAATTACACATAGTGGGATTTTTAAAGTCCAATTCCCGTTGAAATTACACAATGTGAATGAAATACATGACTTGAATCACAAACATGACATATAGAATATACACGACATAAAAAAGTTTGAGATCCCATATAGTCAAAGATATAGCCTAAGGATCCCACAAGGTTCAATATTTTTGAAAGATATTGTGGATGTGAAGTACATGATGTGTAAAGTATTCATTTCATGTAAAATTGAAGACATAATCCAATTAAAGTGAATATATGATGTGAATTATTTACATGTCGTGTAACTATCATGCCTATAAATAACATGGAAATTCCTTCTATGCATAAGGAGTTGGACAACAAATTTCTCTCTCATTTTTCTTCTATGTTATTCCCTATTTTAATTCCAAACTCATTTGTAATTCATTACTTTACTAATTTTGTCAAATCATTTTGTTTGTGTTTTCCTTTATTCATACATTCTTTGATCATTTTATTTATGATTTCATTGTGATGCCTACTTCAACACCGATTTACATTAGACTTCAACATTCTATTTGTTCCTTCATATTTCTTAATTCAAAGTATGTTTTTGATTTATTATTTCATAAATTAAAAATGTTGATTTATTATTTATCAATTATTTTTTTATAATGTTGAGCATGTTTATTATTTTATCTATTTTGACCAATACCATAATATGCGGCTAATCTGCCTGTGGTTAGGGGTCAATAGTAGGGGTGCCTCTGAGCCTGATGAATTAATAAATTGATCCTTGGTAACCCTAAGTATTGTAATTAGGTTAGAAAAATGGTTCATCCCATTCTATTATATATACATGACTATGAGAGGTGAAATTGAAAGAACCTAACCTAATTGTAGTTAAACATGCTATGATCATTAGCCTGTGATGCTTTCTTTCATAGAAGATAAGAGTAATGCATCTAGGTTTTTATCTATACCCATACTGAGGGATAATTATATCATAGGTAGAACCAATTGGTTTGACCCTATATAATTGGTTACCCTTACAATGATTCACAGCCTAAGCCATAGATGTATCCCCAACTATATTTGGGATCATCTTTTTCCTAAAGCCCTGAAATTGACCCTAATACCTTGTTATCTAATCTAAATCCAAGATACATAATTTTAGAATAAACCAATATTGAATAGTTAATATGAGGAATCCTTCTACTGGATTTGAATCAATAGGTTTCTTATATTCTATTTTCCCTTATGGGTTCATCACCACACTACCACTTTACTATGCCTTAGTAGTAAGTGTAGTTTGGGAAAAAAATATCAAATATAATCATTAATGGAGGAATAAAAAACACCTTTTGGGCACATCAAAGGGTAATTTTTTCCTTTATCTAAAATAGTATTTACTCTTCTTTGAGGCATCATCATATACACTTCCATAGGATCAATACAATAGTCATTAATTAATATAGAATAGTTAAACATAAATTTATGGACTAAACAAACTTATTGGCCCTATTTTATCTATGTTTTTTCAAAATATTTTCTAATATATTATATCCTATAAATCATTTCTCTTTTATCCTTCCTTTCATTAATTTCTACCTTATATTTTTTTATAAAAAATTATTCTCCCCTTTAATTGATGAAAGTAATATCCTCACTCTTATTCTTTTAAATTTTTCTTTGTCCAATGAATATTGAAACTCACTTAATCCCCACTAAATTTCGATGATAATTCACCACATTAAAAATAATTAAATTACTTTATTGTTGTTAAAATAGGTCTTATAATTATTAGTCTTATTTTATGATCATCTATATTGAGCACAAGGACATCCACCTAAAAGTGAAATTTATCAACTTTACCAAAATAATTCCCAATAAAATGCTGCGTATATATTACCACCATGTTTTCTAGTTTAAGAACAACTATAGCGGGTTTCATATAATCTAATACTAATATTTTAAATGTTTTTTTAAATTATGTTCACACTTTAACGAAAATCACACAAATATCATTGAAAATTATAATATCCAATATTAACAAGGGTCGAAAAAAATTCTCAGATCTTATTTCTTCTTTGGTAGAATCCTCAAGAACACAATTGAATATTATTTTGTAAGTGGTATTGTGCCAATATATTCATGATTCCTATTTTTTTGGAACCAATTACTCTATGAAATTATCATATGTTGGCATGTTTTCTAAACAATATATACATAAAATATTAATATTAAGTATGTTGAAATTTTTTAGAAGCTAACTCATTTGTTCCAAAAATTTACCTTTATCTTTTTTAGTAATAGTAATAGTGTTTTTTATGTTATAAAACATTCTTTTATAAATTCCTTCTTAGAACCCTTTTCCATATTCTTCCTCTTTCCCTCCACTACCTACTCTTTTTTACTAGCTTATATTATTGTTCGCTATTTGTTTCATAACTCTTATACAAGATTTTTCAACTACTTAATGATATTTAAATCACCTCACCACATGACTGTTTGAGTATATTTTCAATTTAACCCACTTGAAACTCAATATTTTTCATGGAATCACTTTAGTAATTGGAATCCACTTTCAACTAATTGATAATATCCCCAATTATTTTCATGAATTTTTATATTGTCTTGTTAAATAACTTACTTGAATATGAAGTGATGGTCCTTTTTTTTATTGTTGTAACCCCAATTATAATGGATCGTACCATCTTGACTCACTCCTTTGTGAGTTTTAGGTGTTACGTGTGTTGATAGGGATCTTAGAAGTGTTTTATAGGTGAAAGTTGAGTTTTTTCAATATAGTGGATTCCCATGACATAGTGATAAGCATATTGGTGGTCTTCATGATACTATTTTGAATCTATATGGTATAGTTCCCAAGAAAATTACATTTGTGGTTGAGGAATCATGCCATTTTGGCTTAGGGTGAAACATGAGGTTTAAAACTCCCATCGTGGAAAGAATTTTTTCTTGAAAGTTTCCCTATGATAAATATAGATGAGATCCGTGCCATGGAGGAAGGAATGACGATTATTAAAATCATGGGAGTTATATTTGAGCTCAGTAGAGGTCACCTTGCTGAAGGGGTGGCTGTAGTGATGAGCTTGGGCCTATGAAGTTTCATTATAAAAAAATAGAACCCCTAAAGCTCCCAGGGTGATGGGAGTGGTGCATTGAAGTTGAGGGAAGGTTAATCCTCATAAGGTAGAAATAAAATTACTAACTAGATCTCTCTACACCATATCCTTGAGCATAGTGAGGTGAAATAGTGAGGGATTTCTCCCTATTCCATAGTGAATGTCGTGTTAAAATTTTGAAGGGATGAAATGGAATCCTCTATGTCATGTTATAAGGCATGGTTGTGGTCAAAGAAGAGTTGAAGTGGTTTTAAAATTCATGGAATTCTGAGATTCAAAAACTCAAAAATCATATCTCTTTTGACTGGGGGACAATACGACTATTTTGGAGGACACCATGCCATAGTGAAGGTAAGTTTGGTTTTCATTATTAATATAGGGTTGTAATTTCCTTGGTTTAACTTTTATTTTCCTTCTCTGAACCTTATATAGACCTAGAAGCTCCCCTTTCTCTCCATTCATATATCATGAGTATTTTAACTTCTTGGTTTGTTAAGACCAATCTTCCTTGATTCAAGGTATTCCATTTCCCCTCTTCTTTTCTCCTTCATTTTTTTATTATAGTGGTTTGCTGTGTTGAGTTACATTAGTTATGAGTTGAGTTTAGAGAATGGTTTGATGGTTGGTTACCATGGTTAAGTTTTAAGGTGGTTCCTTTTGAGTTATATTATGTTTTATCCTCAATTATTATGTTATTGTGTGGTGTTTTCTTAAAATATTCATATCAAGGTAAGGGATTCCAAAACTCTTCCTTATTTTTGTTAATTGTATAAGTTTCATGCATATGTTTTCCTTTGGGTGGATGGTAATATTTGAATTAAATAAAGGAAAAAAGTTGACTAAAATTAATTGAAGGTAAAGGGATAATTTCACATGTGATTTATTGTGATCTTGTTATTACTTTATGATGATGGATTATTTATTTAATTGTCTACAGAATTATGGTTTCTACTATGATATATTTTTTTATTTATGAAACTGTGATTCTATATTCACCTTTATTATAATAAAAAATTATTTAAATCAAATAATTAATTATATGTCTGTGATAATAATTTTTTTATGGTTTCTAATGTAAGTGATATTAAGATAATATGAAATTAATATAAAAATGGATTTTGTGAATGTGTTTTTACCAGGGTTATATTGTGTTGCTGGAGTTGGTTATCTTGGTTGATTGTGTTTTTGTGACCATTGAGGATAAAGTTTTTTTTGTTTTTCTTGTTAATTTAGTGAGGTTTAATGAGTTGGGTAGTTGGGTTGAATTGGTGGGAATGCGATGAACACCAGGGGTGCATTGGTTTTCATGGGATTCACTGTGGGCTAATTTTATGGTGGTCAGTGGATGTTGGATATGTTCTTAGTGTGGGTTGTGTAGTGAGGCTGCAATTTTCTTATTTTGGTTGGTAAGAGGGTATGAGTGGGTATTTATGGAAATGAATTGTTTGGTTAATTTGGGGATCCTTGATAGTTTCCCAGTGGAATGAAATAAAATTAGCAATGATGTAATTATAAATGAATGTGGTTAGAATTGGGTGTACAAGGGGCTATAAATGGAATATAAACCAATGATAGTGGAATAGGTAATTGATCTAATTAATGTGGTTATTAGTTGGTAGTGGTTCGTTGTTAAATTTAGAAAATGAATGAAACATTGAACTTAAAGTGGATGATAATAGATAAGTCTATAATAACTAAATGATTGGTTAAATTGATATTCTGATAAAGTTGTTATGGCTATTTCATATGGTTGTTTGGGGCTATTTTTCATCATAGACAATAATGTTTCAAATGATTATAGTGATGGTAGTGTGGTGATGGTTATGGGTTGTGATGGGGTTGCATTTGTGTGGACCATTTAGGTCATGTTTGTGTGAAGTATATATATATAAATATATATAATTTATTTTCTTTATGATTTATTTATGTACCCCACCTGAGTTGGATAAACTTAAAAATACCGAAATGTTTTTGGTTCCAGGTGTTTTCTATAATATCCAGGTTAGTGAGGAAGGATGGATGGATACCTCTTCTTCCCCTCTCTCCCTACTCGGTGCGATACATTGAATTCACTATATAGATAGTGAGATGAGATGTGGTGGGGGTCATGCATGTTAAGAGGTGGGGATGAGGTTGTTACCCTTAATGTTTATGATACCATACTTTAATGGATATGCGGTGTGTGGATGAGATGTGATGTGATGAATGGTAGTAGATAAGGGATGATGAGGATGATGTGGATAGAGTTTGTGGTATGGTTGTGGTTATGGTAAGGATGTACTAATGCTGGTATAAGATATTAGACCCCATGTAAGGTTGAGGTGGGTAGGTTTGAGGCCCAACCACATTATATATTAGAGGGATTAAGAATAGTAAATTTGACATTGAGATGTGAAAGAAAAAAATTAGTGGGGAAGTGGTTTTGGGGAACCAGTTTTTATATATTTGATATTATTTTATTACACTTGGATGCGATACTTGGTGAGTGAGCCATGGTGAGGAAGGTAGGTAGTTGACTTGGTAGGTGTTGATTGTTTCTACTCTTTTTTACTAGGTCATTAGTATGAGTTTGCCATATTTACATGATATGTCTTGAGTATGATCCTACTGAGTATACCTGTTGTGATCACCCCTATATAGTTATTTTTTTCTATTTTTCAAGGAGAGTTTGGTGACTGAGCTGGAAAATACTATCTTAGAGCTTGGGTTTTGTCATAGAGTTATTTTCTAGGAGTTTTTGTAATGTCTTGGTTACGGGTGCCGCCCAGAGGTGCCTCATACCCAGTCAGTCACATGGCCTCAAGTAAATTCTCCCAAATTCCAGAGGCTTCCAACTAGTAGTGAGGGAATTGGGTGTGATAGTGGGGAAACTATTCCCTAATTGGCATAGTAACATAGTGGAAACAAATGTATAACAGTAGAAGAAGCAGTAATAATAACACGTAACAGCAAACAATAGAAAACTACTAGTAGATAAAAAACTGGAGAACATATATAAATTATGCATGTCACATATTTCTAGGAAAGTATCCAAATAAGTCACAATGCTGGAATATAATACTAAACCAAAGTAAAAGGAAAACAAGTAGATAACTCTAGCAGCATCGCAAGCCTCAACTTAGTCCCATGCTCTCTAGCTCCACAACAATCAAGTACCTGAAGTAGAAGGGCTCTTGACCTTATATATACCCGTAACAATATAGTCTGTTTAGGCCCAAAATCATGACCCAAATAGGGTGTGATATGAATCCCAGTAGCCAACCACCCAAAGATCTATGCCTAACTTCCAATGAATATATATGGTATGCAATGTACAAAATGAAATAATAAACAAGGAAGTACTCAAAAGTAAATAATTCTATAGTTTAAACTACATTCATTTACATTTATTAAATAAATAGCCAAACAATATCAAGCAACCCTCTGGGAATTTCTCACAGTCTAACCCCTCTGGTTCATCTTAACAGAGACTCTCTGGGGAAGCACTCACTATCAATTCCCCCTGTGGACTCGTAACGGTAAAATAAAGACACTCTAGGGAAGTACTCAACATCCAATTCCCCTTGTGGTCTCATAACATGGAAATAAAGACATTATGAGGGAGAAATCACATCCATCCCCCCTATGGTCTCATAATGTGAAAATTATAACAGACACTCTGGGGAAGCCCTCAGCATCCATTCCCCCTATGGTCTAACTACACTAAGTTCCCACAGCCCTGTGTAAAGTAATCGTGCACAAACGATATCCAGAAACCAAAGTAAATCACAATATACTACTTGGATAAATAGCTACAAATCATATCACATCATATCAGATAATATCACTCCATCCTAACAACAGTAGGCATGGAAAAAAATTAGCATAATAGGTAGTTCTGGTCCCAATGGAAAAAACAATAAAACATGGTAAAACACATCCATAGCATGGAAAATAAACCTTATTCACAATCCAATATCCATAATCCAGCAAAAAATTCATATAAGGAATTAACAGGTTTAAATTTACTTAACACGCAATACCCCAAACTCGGGTATTGGAAAATTTTGCACATATAATTCAAAGAAAAACTATGGAAAGGCACAAACCACCTACCTTGATGTTGTACGATCGATATAGTTGAAATTCAGCCTTCAAATCGACCATTAATGCCATAGATCTACAAAAATATCTAAAAAATTCAAACGAGGATATCTCACAAAAGAGGAGAAATCATGATATGAGACTCTAGAATAAGGAAGAACTCACCATAGTGATTCCAACACAATCGACAACGGTTGAATTGGAGAATGGATGGTCTATCGAGGTCTTGGAGAAGAATTGCAATCTTCAGTCACTACTAGACAAGACGACGTTAGAAGAAGTGTTTTCTGTGAATGAGACACGACCCCGGTCTGATTTATCAAATAAAATAAAAATAAAAGGCATGTACTTTAAAAATACATGATGTGTATATGTATTTACCAGGCCCCGCTTTAGGAGGTCTCTAGGTCACCACACACGACCATGTACTCGGTCGTTACACGACCAGTACATGACTACCTGCAACAACTAGGTACACAGTGTGTACTCATAAGTACACAGCGTGTACTCCTTAAATTTATAGAAACTCCACTTTTCTCAAAAAAACTAGAAAACAAGATCCATACTTGAAAGAAGATTCAGGTTATTACAAACTTCCCCCTTAACGAAATTTGTCCCCAAATTTCCCTAACAAGGTGGCGATGAATAAGAATACTTAAACAGCTCCGACCAATGTGATCATACATCAGCCTCCCTCTCCAAAGTCTCGTCCTATACTTTCCTGTGTTGCCATAGAACCTGTACCAGAGGAATAGAATGGCCACAGAGAACCTTCACGCTTTGATCAGTAATCTGGATAAGATGCTCTTTGAATGAGGCATCCACCTCAAACTCAACCTCCTTGGTTTGAAAAAAACAAGATTGATCTGAGAAGTAATGTAGTATCTGAGAAACGTGGAAGACATCATGCACAGATCAGTACCTCTGAGGTAACTATACCCGATAGGAAACCGGACTGACTCTCTCCAAAAACTCAAACGGCCTGACATATCTCAGTAAAAGCTTTTCCGGTTTCATAATCCTCCTATGTACCAACCTTGGTGTGACATGTAGGAAAACCCGATCTCTAACCTTGAACTCTAGAGGTCATCTCCATCAATCAGCATAATACTTCTACAGTGATTGTGTAGTATCCATCCTCTTTTGAATCAACTCTATCTACTCGGTGGTCTCCTGAACAAGATGAGGTCCCAGAATAGCTTCCTCTCCTACTTCCAACCAACATAGGGGTGATCAGCATGGACTACCATACCAAGCCTCATAAGGTTCCATATGAATAGTTTCCTGAAAACTATTATTGTAGGAAAACTCCACCAAAGGTATGTGCTTATCCCAAGAACCTCTAAAATCTAGGACACATGCTCATTGAATGTCCTCAAGAACCTAAATCATATACTCAGACTGGCCATCTGTCTGGGGATGGTAAGCTATACTCAGAAGTACCTATGTACCCAAATCCCTCTGTAGTCTTTTCTAGACCCGAGAAGTAAAACAGACATCCTTATATGAAACGATGGAGTTCATATCCCCATGTAAACACAGAATCTCATGGATGTAAAGCATTCTAATCTCATCGACACTGAAGGTCTCCTTAATCAGTAAGAAGTGTGAAACCTTCGAGAGTATGTCAATTACAAAATAAACTGCATAATTCCATCGAGGAGACCTTGGAAAACCTGTCACGAAGTCCATCACGACATCATTCCACTTCCACTCGAGAATGAGTAACTACTGCAAAACCCCTGTTGGCCACTGATGCTCCACCTTCACCTGCTAACACGTGGAACATCTCATGAAAAAACCAACGACATCTATCTTCATATCTGGCCACCAATAATGACTGTGTAGATATCGATACATATTGGTGACACCAGGATGAATTAACCAAACTGAAGAATAAAAATCCCGTATCAGTTCCTACCGTATGTCTGCTAACACCCATATGCGCCCATGAAAACACAATATCTCATCCTCTCCTACGGTCCATCCAAGAATAGGGTCCTATACTAACACACTCTCCTGTAGAACTAGGCCTTTAACATCTGATAGCTACCTCATTCTCTACCGATCAAACATTGTAGAGGTAACAGGTACAAAAGAAAGGAATGTCTGTCCTTGTCTGTCGTGCACCTCCAAATGCATCTCAGAGAATAGATCCATAAGCTACCACTCACTACTGGCCTCCTGAACTGACTTTATTTGAGTCCTCTTTCTCAACACATCAACCACTACATTTCCTTTCTAAGGCGTATAGAAAAGCTCAAAATCAAAGTACTGAAGGTAATCAACCCACCTTCACTATCTCAAATTCATATCATGCTAAGTAAAGATGTAATTGAGACTTTTGTGGTAGGTGAAAACCAAAAAATTCTCTCCTAATAGATAATTTCACTGTATCCAACTTAAGATCATGCGTTGGGTAATTCCTCTCATGTGGCCTCAACTACCAAGACTCGTACACAATGACTTCTTCACCTTACACAAGCACCGCTCCCAGCCCGATACCTGATGTATCACAGTAAACTGTTTAACTCTTACCTAGCTCTGAAAAAATTATTATCAGTGCTAAATTCAACTTCTCTTTCAGCTTATAAAAAGATAACTCACAAGAATATTCCCACAAGTACTTCACACCCTTCTTAGTCAGGCCCATCAATGGTTCTGATAAGCTTGAAAAGTCCTGTATAAAATGTCTATAGTAACCATCCCCCCTTAGAAAACTCTATACCTCATAGACATTCTTTGGATTCTCCTAGTAAACTACTGATCTCACCTTCTTTAGGTCCACTGAAACTCCTGTATATGAGATAACATGACCCAATAAGTGGATCTTGTCCATCCAAAAGTGGCATTTTGAGAGTTTAACATATAACTGATGCTCTCTCAGTGTACTCAATACTATCCCAAGATGGGTAGCATGGTCGTGTCGAGTGCGAGATTACACCAAGATATCATCCAAAAAACCACCAAAAAAGAGTACAAGTATGGATGAAACACTCTGTTAATCAGCACCATGAAAACTGTAGGCGCATTCGTGAGACCGAACGACATAACCACATACTCATATAGACCATACCTACCCTAATAAGCCGTAAGAGGTATATCTGACGGTCTAATGAATAGATGATGATAAAAAGATCTCAAGTCAATCTTTGAGAACACCCTAGCTCCTCAAATATAATAAAAGAGATCACCATTCCTCAACAAGGGATAATAGTTCTTGACTGTCAACTGGTTTAGGTTCCAATAATCCACACAAAGTCTGAGGGTACCATCTGCCTTCTTCGCAAATAGGACAGAAAACCCCCATAGAGAAGTATTGATTCGAACGAAAACCTTTTCCTGTAACTCCTCTAACTACTTCTTGAGATCCTGTAACTATGGTGTAGCCATCCTATAAGGAGGAATGGACACCGGTGCTGATCTTGGTACAAGATCAATAGAAAATTCCACCTCTCTCTCTGGAGGAAAACCTTAAAAGTCCTCTAGAAAGACATCCCTAAAACGATCCACCACTGGAGGAAAGTCCATCTGTGAAGTCCCATGGTCATCCATATATAGACTAGAATATGTGATATAACTCCTCCCAAACCATGATGCTTAGGTCCCACTCTTCTTTCTTGGACATCCCATTCACCCTTATGTAGAAAAAAACTGCCCTATGGTGATGTGAAATTCACCCTATGATGATAGCAGTCGACAAAATCCTGGTAGGAAACCAACCAGTCCATTATGAGAATGACCTCATAGTCTGTCATCTCTAAGACATAGAGGTCCCATAAGAAGTGACACCCACTAACCTCAAGAGGGAACTCCTTTCACTAATGTAGACTATCATTTATAGTCCCCAATAGAGTACCTAACATCAAGATATCAGAAAAAGTAAAGATACAGAGTCCAAGGCTCTCCACAATAGTAATATATATAAAAATATGGGAATCCCCTGTATCAAAAAGTTCAGAAGCTACAACCAAGGAAACTAGAATAGTACCTCAAACTATGGAGGGTTCAGAATCCTGCTCCTGTTGGGTCTGCTCTATTGAAAAAGCCTGACCTGCACCGTGACCTTGTGAAACTGACTGAGATCCCTAAGCTGATCCCCCCAATGGCTATCGAAAACCCAATGTCTGAACACTGTGTCCATGACCTCCACCACAGCCTGAATGGCCTATAGAACTCCAGTTCCCTGACTAAGGAGAAACTGGTGGTCCTAATTTTGAATTTGGAGTCATAGTAGAACTCATATCACCGGTTTATAGTGAGAAAACCTGACAGAAATGCTAAAAATGGCCCATCTTACCGCAATATTGGCACTCATATCGGGCAATGTGGCCTCGTATTCCCGCTCTTCCCACACTGGTAGCACACTACCTGGATACCAAAAGAAGAATCTCGCCTACTTGTATCTCCACGCGTAGACTCACTAAGGTGATTCCTACTGCCAGTCGGAGGCGTACCAACTCTGGATGTTGAACTTCCCTAGATCACAGCTCCAGAATCCCTCAGGTTATGCTCCGTGATCAGCACTTGGTTGAATATAGAGGTGATGGAAGTCAACCTGAAGATGTTCACCTAAGATTAGATGTCATACCTAAGACCATCCTCAAACATCCTTTCCAGAAATAAATCATCACCTCCCGGAATGGGTTTGAAATGCTGTAGCTCTGTGAAATGAGAAGATTACTCCATGACTGAGATAGTACCCTATTCTAGAATCATGAAATATCGGGCTCAATCAGACCTCAAAGTCTCTAGGTAGAAGTAATTATAGAAGGCATGCTGAAACTCATCCCAAGCCATACCCTACTGGCGTCCCGCATGTGACATCACATCCCAACATCTCTTGGAGGATTCCAAAAACATGTAAATAGCGAGATTCACCATCCTTTATGGAGGCATCTACAAATGTTCAAATATAGATAACATGGCTTCTAACCATGAATCTGTAGCCTGAGGTCCTCCCTCCCCTGAGAAAGTGGAAAGATTCTGCTGTGGAAAAACCCGCATCAACTCTGCCATAGACAGGGCAGGATGTGGTGATCCCTAGAAGGTCTGCATAAAACTTATGAAGCCTTCTCGGAACTATGCATCAACACCTGTGTCTGGAATGATGGCTAGTTCCAAGATAGGAACGACGAGAGGATCTTCTAGTAAACTCTGATCTACCATGTCTGGTGTTTGATCGTTTCCCTATATCTGGAGAACAATAAAAGGACATCTCAGTGGCATGACTCTGTAAGGTCATGTTCACACCTCAGTTCAAGATTATAAAAAACTAAAACTTAGAAGTGCAAAGAAATTAACATGAGAAATAAAACGGTCAAGTTTATTAAAATAGGGATACACGGCGTGTATAAATACCACACGATGTGTTCCCTGAAGCTTTTACATGGGCGTGTACCTCTGTCAAAACTTGTTGTGTAACACCCTTACACATGGCGTGTTCCTCCCAAGGGAACAACGTGTACTTGAACCTTTTCCCCCTGCCTAAGTTCCCCTACATGACTAAACAACATAGTTCTATTAAAACAAAAATACATGGAATGTTTTTTCCAAACACGGCGTGTACTGCTTAGGTTTCAACCACTTGTGTCGTTAGTCACAGGTTTAGAGACATGGTTGACTCTACACGACGTGTTTATGCCATAAATGACATGTACTAGAAGGATTTCACTAACCTGTGTCATTATTCACACGACCGGATACATGGTCACTATAACATGGAATGTACTACCAGTACACGACGTGTTCCACCAAACAAAACCCAACCCCATGTATTTTACCACACAGTTAGTCACACGGTCAAGGATTAGACAGCGTGTACATATAGTATACAACGTTTACTTAAGAAAAAAATTTTCTTCCCAAATATAACAATACATGGAGTGTATTTAACATTATACACCGTGTATTCTAGGTTTTTACAGACAGTAAGCCTCAGAAATGACTCCAAAGTCCCATAAAAACACTAAAATAAACATTAAAGTGCCAAATTCCTATCCATGGGGCCGCATACTCCCCACGAATCAAGGTTTGGCATCATATTTATGTATATCATCAGGTATAACAATGAAATCAATACATGGTCAACCAAATTTTGATCCATGAGGGCCCATAACACCTCATAGACTAAAGTTTTATGCTCATTCAAACAAATCCTTACACAATAAGCAATACCCTATCAAATAGTAGGTATTATATCAAGGCATCTATCACAAAAACATACATATCTAGAAAAAAATCTATCACAACAACATGAAATTGATAATGAACCCTAAATGGAATGACAAGAATGCATGACCAATGATCTCTAGAAAGTGGCTATATGATACATGAGAGGGAATACCCTCATATCATTAGGTTGAAATAGAAATAGAACCTCAATAATATCAACAATAACAACACAAAACATGATAATCACTAAATAGTGAAATCAAATCAACTATAATAATTGATAAACCAAAAAAATTTCAATAATCAAGGTAAATTATCTTTTCCCTGTTCACAGGTTAGCTACTCCCAGGAAAAACTTATTACTAACTACCCATTATTTCATATACCTATCTATAGACTCCAAATAATATGTCAAAGAAGAAAAGAATTCCTTTGATACCACTTTGTAACATCTTTGTTCTGGGTGTTGCCCAAAGGTGCCCCATACTCGGTTGGTCACATGGCCTCAAGCACATTTCACCGAATGCTAGAGGCTGCTGACTAGCAGTGAGGAACTTGGGTATGATAGTCGTGAAACTATGCCCTTATTGGCAGAGTAACACAGGGGAAATAAATGTATAATAGTAGAAAAAGCAGTAATAATAATATGAAATAATAAACAGTGGAAGACTGCAAGTAGATAAACAACTGGATCCCATATATAAATGATGTATGTCACATATGTCTAGGAAATTATCCAAACAAGTCACAATTCTATAATACAATATTAAACCAAAGTACAAAGAAAAAAAGTAGATAACTCCATCAACATTCCCAAGCCTCAACTTGGTCCCATGATCTCCAACTCCACAATAATCAAGTACCTGAAGTAGAAGAGCGATTTATCCTATCTATACTTGCAACAATATAATCTATTTGGGACTAACATCATGACCCAAACTGTATGTTAGACGAATCCCAGTAGGCAACCACCCAATGATCTGTGCCTAACTGTCAGTGAATATATATGGCAGGTAATATGGAAAATGAAATAATAAACAAGGAAGTACTTAAAAGTAAACAATCCTACAATTTCAACTACATTCATTTAACTTTATTAAATAAACAACCAAATAATCTCAAGAAACCCTCTAGGAAGTTCTCATAGTCTAACTCCTCTTGTTCAACTTCACAGAGACTCTCTAAGGAAGCAATCACCATCAATTCCCCCTGTGGTCTCGTAATGGAAAACTACATACACTTTGGGGAAGCACTCAACATCCAATTCCCCCTGTGGTATCACAACATGGAACTATAGAAACTCTAAGGGAGAACTCACATCCATCCCCCCTATGGTGTCAAAATGTGAAAGGTATAAAAGACACTATGGGGAATCCCTCAGCATCCATTCCCCCTATAGTCTAACTACACCAAGTTCCCACAACCCTGTGTAAAGCAATCGTACACAAATGATATCCATCAACCAAAGTAAATCACAATATACTACTTGGATAAATATCTAAAAAGCACATCACAACATATTATATAATATCACTCCATCATAACAACAATATGAATGAAAAAAAGTAGCCTAACAGGCAGTTCTGGACCCAACAACCAAAATATTGAAACATGGGAAAACACATCAATAACATGAAAAATAAACCCTATTCACAATCCAAAATCCCTACTCATGAAAAAAAAGAATTTCATACATTAATAAGGTTAAATTTCCTAAACACACAATACCCCGAACTAGGGTATTGGGAAATTATACACATTTAATTCAAAGAAAAACTACGAAAAGACACAAACCACCTACCCCGATGTTGTACGATCAATATAGTTGAACCTCAACCTTTGAATCAACCTAAAACATTGTATATACACAAAAAGTATAAATTTTTTAACCAAAGATATCTTACGAAAGAGGATAAATCATGAGATGAGACTCTATAAGAAGTAATAACTCACTATAGTGATTTCAATACAATCGAGGGTGGTTGAATTAGAGAACAGATAGTCGATCGGGGTCTCAGAGAAGAATCATGATCTTCGGTCTCTTCTAGATGAGACGATGTTATATGAAGTTTTTTCTATGAATGAGATGTGACCCCAATCCGATTTATCAAATAAAAATAAAAATACACGGCGTGTACTTTAAAAATACATATCATTTATATGTCTTTACTGAGCCTTGATTTAGGCGGTCTCCAAGTCACCCCACATGGCCCTCTACTCAGCTGTTTGGGATTTTTATTATTCATACCTTATTGATAAATTATAGGATTATTGAAGATTTTGGTTTATTTATATATATTTTTGATTAGTTATTTAATCTTGTTTTCCAAGTTTATATGATTGAAATGACTCCCATTTTTATGGTTTATAACCTTAGTACAAGTCACTAACCTTGGGCCTATTGTATGGGGTCATCAAGGATTACTCTGATCTTGAATACAAGTCTACAAGGAGTTCTTAATGGGGGGAGGGTTATGATAAAGTTGTTTTAGAGTTTTTCATTGAGATATAGAATGAAAATTGATGTTAATAAGTGGTGAGGATTTCATGGGTTTGTAAATAAATAATGCTAATTGAGTTTGGTGCATGATGTAGGATAGGGGGATAGGAAATGACATGGTATTTTATTATCCCCCATGATAAAACATATAGACCTTGAGTTTACTGAATGATCAATCAAAATAGTTCTCCTTGTTGGGTATAGGACTAGGGGAGGAAAATAAGTCATGGATGTTTATGCTTGTATTTAAAATGAGGTTATTTTGAGGAGTTAAATGAATCTAATTAAATGAATCTAAATTGATTGTGTTTTGTGCTACCAAGATTAGAAGTTTGGTTCCTTGTTTATAGGAATGAAACCTAGTCATAGTCTGTGCATGGGTTAGGTTTTTGTGGTCCAATTGGATGAACTAATCAACCGTATGAGATTTGACCTGACCAAGGAAGATGAGTTATAATGGAATAATCTAGGTGATTTCTATAATCCAAGTATGGATAAGTATTAGGGGAGTATATCTAATCTATATAAAGATATATTAATATAGGATCTTGAGAATAATTTCAATTTGATCAAAGATAGGTGTGATTATTAGGTTCCATTAACTTCAATAAGATATATAGATCCATGGGATAGTGGTGGATCCTATATCTAGAGGAGAAAAAGGTGGAAAATGTCTCTTGGGTTGATATCTAGATTAAGATTCATGTGGAGTTTCAATCATCATTGATGAGGGTTGAAAATAAGGAGATTATCTCTCTTCATCTATAGATCTTGAGTGTGATGGAGATTGAAATAAGGTTTTAGTACCTCCTTTAATTTTCATTTGAAATATTTCTTGATGATGATTCTAGATCATATAATTTAGAGGGGGTGATACATCTTGGTATTTAATATACATTCACCACATTTATATTTATTACATACTTGGAAGTGCATAAGAAGGCTGTGCTAATTGAGATGATGCACGCTCAACCATAGTCATCTTGAGAGGGGAGTCACTATAGTTTCTTAATGAGTAAGGATATTAGTGGAGGATAACAAGTTTTGGGAAAATTGAAGTTTCTACTGGTTGGGAGTTGGCCTAAAAATTTTTTCCCACCATTTTTCTAGGGGTATCTGTTACCAAGACCCCACTAGGATCTTTCCCCAAGTTTGTTTTTCCTATGGAGGTTATAGTCATCAGTATTCTAAGTGTCTAATAATTCTCATGTCTCAAAATAATTTAAGAGTCCAGATCCATTATCATCTCCAGCAGAAATAATTTTTATATAGTCCATATTAAGAGTATATGTAGTCATATTTTGTTCCAATGAGAGGATATGCAGCTAGTATAGATAATACCCATGATATCCTTCACCCTTAGGGATATAGGGATGAGTGTGGATGTGGAGGTGGTTCTTAGTAGTAGGTAAGAGGATTCAGATGTGGGCAGCGTTATGATATGGATGTTCCAGTGCTGTATGGGCCATAGACCTTATGATGCACCATATGTTTATCTTTTACCATGTATTATTCTTTATTTGATTATAGAGAATCATACTCCTTTATAATATCCAATTAATTCCATGCATTAGGAATCAAGGTGTAGAGGATTCCAGTACCATTGGAATTGACTACACTAGTTAGAGTTCAGACAAGTTTTCTTACTGTATACCAAAGTTGTTAACTAATAATAGGGAAGCGTCAGTCATTTGAGCATTTATTCATACTTAAGATATATCCATAAAATTTCATTATTGGAATCAAATGGTTGTACTTTGTGCACTATATTATCAATATAATCCAAATAATAGTTGTGTTTTGTGATGATAAGGGACAATGTGTAGTGTTCATTGGTAATTGGGAGCATCAAATGGGTCGTATATGTTCATAATTATTGTTGTCTCAGTTAGCTTCATTGTCACTGGGTTCAATAGAGGCTTAGGCAATGCAGTTCCCCAAATTCATATAAGAGTTTAATAATGTTTCCCAAAAGAGATTTTTGATTTACCCCCTCACCAAGATGTTGAGTTCGGGATCCCATTTCAGCATGAAGCATATCTGATTTCGATGGATCCTTATCAGATTCCACATTTTGAGTTGTAAGAGTTTTGTATTTAGGTTGGTGACCTAATTCGGGAAGGATTTATCCATCCTAGTGTGTCATCACGGGGTGCTTATGTGTTGTTCACTAGGAAAATATATGGTGGTATAATGATGTGTATAGATAATTAGTGGTTAAATCAAGTGAAGTCCAAGAACCATTACATTCTACCCTAGATAAATGAACTTTTAGACTAGTTAAAGAGAACTATATGTGTTATTATGATCAATTTTTGGCCTAATTAACATCATATGAGGGTGACAGAGGAATACATCCCAAAAAAATCTTTTTAGTGTCATTATGGGTACTTCAAGTTCACGGTAATGATGCTGAGTTCCATGAATTCCCTAGACATATTCATAAGAGTCATGGACTTTGTGTTCTGTGGGTTACTTGATCAGTTTGTGGTTGTGTTGATAAAAAAACCTCATATACTTGAGATCAGAGGAGGTTTATGATGAGAAACTTAGGTATATTATATAATACCTTCAGCACAATTAGATTTATGGGAGGATTTCAAATTCTATGTTTTGGATGTGGGAGGTTCATATCCTTGGACACATGGTGCCTCAATAAGGGTGGTAATAGATCTATCAAATATCAGGGCCATTGTTTCTTGGGTAGTACCCAGAAACATTAATGAGGTATGTAGTTTCCTTAGTCTTGTGGGATATTATTGGAGGTTTATACCTGATTTATCTTAGATCACGACATCATTCACAACCTTGAATAAGAGGTATGGGGTCTCCTTATAGACTAATCAATATTAGATAGCTTTTGACTACTTGAAGTAGAGGTTGATCAATACTACCATTCTTTTTCTTTGAAATGATGGAGTTATGTTTGAGGTATTAAATGATTCTAAAAATATAAATTTTGATTGTGTATTTATATACTATAGATAAGTGATATTATATGGGTTTAGATAGTTATGTACCCATGTGTGTAACTATGCCATCCTTGATCTCAAGTTACTAAGAGTGATCTTTGTTTTAAAAATGTGGTGACATTACCTCATCGGTGAATGTTTTTTATTATATATAGAAAAAATAACATCAGGTATGCTATCTATCAACATGACTTGTATTTTAGATAATATAGGTTGATAGATTTTCTCTAGGATTATAACATTAATATCTCATACACCCCAAGGAAGATGAATGGAGTTATAGTTGTGCTGAGTAGGAAGTCTCTGGGAGATGTTTTTCAGGAATATATAGATTTCAAGAGAGGGATGGAGGAGATTGCAATGATGCATCTTGATATAAAGGAGTCTGGTAGTTGGAGTTTATTATTTATGATGATAGTATAATCCTCTTTGATGCAACAAGTGGAGGAGTTTCATTAGGGAGAGTTGGATATGGAGGTGATTAAAGTAACACCCCAAAATTCTAATATATGATTACCTTTAAAAAAGTTACTGTACACAATAACCTTATCCACACACAACACCAAACTAAAACAAAACCATGATATGTTTTGAACATTAAAACCATATCTGCTGAATTAGTGGGAATAAATGGGATTAACCAATTTATGAATTACAAATATATAAAATAAATTCTTTATTTAATATTAATGAAATTTAACTAGTTTACCTAAAGTGGTTAATAAGATAATTTATTATTTAGAAAATATTTATTATAAAAAATTTATTTTATGTGATACACATTATTTTTCAAGAAACACATGTTTAATGACAAATTATGTTTGATAATAATAATGGGTAAAAACTAATTTAGTTGAAAAATTATATGAAATAATAATAATAACAACAGTTAACATTTGGAAATATATTTTCATTATAAAAACCATTTTTCATTATATTTTAGGATCTTATTCAAAAAAAGAATTTATAAATTTTTGAAATTTGAAATTAATAAAAATGAATGTATTTTTTAATTACTCAAATAAAAATTGAATTATTTTTAATTTTTGATCTTTTTTTTGAAAAGGTTGTTGTTAGTCTAAAAATATTGTTTTCCCAAAAAATTTAATTTTTATAAATTTATAATTATATAAGAATAATATATAAGAGTAAAAAACCTTTTATGTGATCAAATATGAATATATGAAATAAAATTAAGAATTTTAAAATATTATTTGAGCTTATAAATCCTATGTACAATATTTTAAGAACTAATTAAAATGTTAATTTAATTAAATAACTACTTTTAGAATTTTGTTTGAATCAATTTTTTAAAGGGTGATTTGGTTTTGGATTTCATTTAAAGACTCATATACTTTATTTTTATATAATAAATAAATTTATGTCCTTAAAATAAGTATCCAAGATGATTTTATCTTATATGAATGTCATGAACCGTCCTCGAGGCCCGTGCCATGACTACCCCAAGCCCGCCTTCCATAGGCCAGGGGCTGGCGACTAGCACCAAAGGCGATTCCATGATAAAAAGGGAAGGCATTGACTTTAAACCTATAACACACATAGTCAGAACAATAGCAGTAGAGGAAAAAAAATACTAAAATAGAAAAGTAAAGTGTGCTAAAAGTAAGTGGGCCAGTATACAAACCCAACTGAACAAAAAGTACAAGTACAAGTAAAAAGGGGAAAATAGCTCCTAGATCATCCATCAGGGATTCCTACCAGAAGGGTAGGTACAGAACTCGAACAACTTTTCCCCACGGTATGTCCCGTCTAGTCCAACTCTGAGCGGCCTCTCGTCCATCACCCTCAGCCTCAATCACTGCTGTCCGTCGTCTGCATAGAACACAACAAGGTGCGGGCATAGCTCGTACATGGGTGAGTATAGCAATACTCATTAGGGGACCCCAAGACCTTCGGAGGTCTCCCAGAATATAATAAGGATAAACCACAGAATAAAGATACAATCACGAAGTATCAACCAACCTTACTTAGGTATATGACCATACATATACCTAAGTTACCAATCATAGTCTGGCTCTAACTCTCGAGCCCAAGCACAACCCATTCCACGAAGGAAGCAAAGTCAATCATCTTGATGACATCGACTGAAAGTCAAGACTCAGCTCACACAGGTTTACATATTTTGTAGAGTGATAGAGATGATCATATGTAGTCACTAATTCATCTAAGTTGTTGGACCCACACATGATACAGGACCAGCTAAGCTGTCAGACCCACATAGGATACAGGACCAGCTATTATTCATCTAAGCTGTTAGACCCACACAGGATACATGAACAGAAGTCAGAACTGTTGGAACCATGGAGGATCCCGGTATAGTAGTCATCGTAGTCGAACCCACGGAGGATTCCAGTACAGTAGTCATCGCTGTCGAACCCACTAAGGATTCCAGTACAGTATCTTCGCAGCCAGACCTAGGGTTCCCACACACAGCACGCTCGATTCCAAGAGGGTCCGCACCCCGAGCCAAGTTTCAATACATCAACTATCACGAAGTCTCAAGTTTATGTATCCCGTAGTTCCGTCTCATCAAAAGGAACCCAACACGACAGATGACGCGTCAATCGGACGCCCAGTCTGTGAATTATTGACATTTCTGTTCCAGGGGCCCGATTGGTTTTTAGGCTCAAACCAACCCGACCATACCCCAACTACATCCAAACCTCAATCATGGTATGTGAAAAGTATCGTCTCCCTCCAAGAATTCCATCACCACAGGAGGTATGTCAATTGGACACCCATAGCCCTAGATGCGGGCTAAAAAGTGTAAACGGCTAAAGCGGGTCCGGGTCTGGTCCGACCCAGTCAGACTGACCCGGCCTAACCCAGTCTGAACCAGGGTTTGACCCGGACCGCGGGTCTGACCTGGTCTGAGGAAGCATCCCGAGCCGAGGGGATGACACGACCCGAAGAGATGGCCCGGTCGAGGGCGGCCCGGCCAAGGGCGGCCCAACTTGGGGGTGGCCCTGCCGAGGGCGGCCCGACCATGGGCGGCCCGACGCATGGCGGCCTGGCCGAAGGTGGCCTAGCCTGGCTGCGCAAGGGGGGAGGCGCGCACCCCCTGGAACCCGAATGACTTAGCTGTTTGGGTAGAACCGAACCGGCGCCCGGTGGCACCGGTCCAACCCACGTGGGACCCGACGGGGTCCCGCACCTTCCAGCTGGCCGCTCGAGCCTGCCGGTCCCCGTCACCGGCGCGGCACGACGGCGCCGCGCCCACCGCCGCGGCTCAGCCCGGCTGAGGTTTCGCATCACTGGCACAACGCGATGGTGCCGTGCTTCCTCTGCCGCGACCCGCCCTGGCCGTGGCCCTTCTCCGATGCGGTACGACGACACCGTGCCCTTCCGGCTCCGCCGCGGCCCTCTTGGACGTGGATTTTCTTTGCATGGTGCGACGGTGGCCCTTGCACTGCCACCCTCTTCCATGATCCGGCTCCATCGTCAACACAATGAGAACAAAAACAGGGGTATCGAACCTTGTTCGTGCGATCTGAGCCCTCCTCGTTACGTTGTTAACATTCAGCATCAAGAGCACAACACATGATGAGGAAAGGAGAGTATAACTCATACATAAAAATAATCCAATTTCCCCCTACTGAGATTCGATGTACATTGTTGAAGTCACGGAAAGAGGGTGGAAATCGATTCGTTGATGTCAGGAAACGTCTGAGGATGAAGCGTCGTCGACGTTCCTCGTGGTGGATCTTTCTCTTGTGGCTTGGTCAAAGATCAAAGACGCAACTGTCGTTCTTCGGAGATGAGGAGCGTTCTTCGTCGAGAGGATGTTGTTCTTCCTAGATTTCTACAAAGCTCTCAAAGGATTATGCCAACCCAAAATAAAATATTATCATCTCTTATTTTAATGTTGACATAATGAATACAAAAGAATTTAAACCACTCAAATTAAGTCATTAATTAATTTTTGTTGGCACCATTAAGGGGAAGACCAAGAGTTTCCCCTATTAATGGGGAGCTCAAGGGGTTTAAGGGGGGGGGGGGTTAGAGGAGTTAAAGGGTACGGGTGGGCCCCACCCTAAAACATCCTCCCAAGGGTGGTTAGGGTGTGGTGGGTCCCACCTCCAACCCCCCTTTAGAGGTTTTAACTACCTTTCAAATAAAAATATGTCACACATATTTTTATTTAGAAACCGCAATAATTAATTCCCAATCTTGATAAAATGAAACTACGGTAAAGGTCTCCTTAAGCGAATACCGGCGCTAAAAGTTCAACGGTGCCCTCATATTTCAATTCCGAGTACTACTTAAAAAGATATAAAACCCCACACGTACGTTTACTGAACGTATCAAACAAAACTTTAGAAATTGATTCCGGACACACCGAGCCTCAGAATTAAGCGCCGTTAGAAACTGGGCACTCTGAAAAAAAATCACATGTATTTTAAAAAAATTTCCATGGAATTTTCAGGTCTTTACATTCTCCGCACCTCAGGGCTTTACATCCCTATAATCTACAACACACACTAAGGGAATAAATGGGGGTACTGAGCATGCATCTGAGCCTCCCGATCCCATGTGCTCTTCTGGAGGTTCCCGTGCTGCAAGCGAACACGCACCAGAGGAATCGACCGTCCACATAGGACCTTCTCCTGTCGATCCTCAATCTCTACTGGAACCTCTGTGAATGTCGCCCCATCATCGATGTCCAGCTCTCTGTGGTCTATGATGAGGGACGGGTCATGCACGTATCTTCTCAGATGAGATTCGTGGAATAAGTCATGCACCGGGTGCAACTGAGGTGGAAGGGATAGGTGGTAAGCCAGGTCGCCTACTCTACTGAGGACCTAGAATGGTTCGATGAATCATGGAGATAACTTGACCCCTCAGACAAATCTCTATAGACCTTGTCTAGGTGAGGCCCGTAGGAAGACGTGGTCTCCATCCTCAAACTCTAGTGGTCTCCGTCTTCTATCAGCATAGGACTTCTGCCTGCTTTGTGCAGTCTTCATCCACTACTGGATGATTTGCACCTTCTCCATCATAACCTACACCATCTCTGGTCCTACAAGTGCTGACTCCCCTGGGCCAGTCCAGCACAGAGGTGATCTACAAGGTCGGCCGTACAGTGCCTCATAAGGTGCCATCCTGGTGGTGGAGTGGTAGCTGTTATTATACGCAAACTCTACCAAGGGTAAGTGATCCTCCCAGCTGTGACCGAATTTGAGGACGCATGCACGGAGCATGTCCTTGAGAGTTTGAATGGTCCTCTCAGTCTGGACATCCATCTGAGGATGGAAGGCGATGCTTAAGTGAAGCTGCGTCCTGAAATCCTCCTGCAACCCCTTCCATAGCCGAGAAATGAAACATGCATCTCAATCGGAGACGATCGTCGATGGTACACCATGAAGATGTACGATCTCCCATACGTAGAGGCTTCCCAGGCTCTCCACTTAACCCTGCTCTCTTATTGGTAGGAAGTGGTCCGACTTGGTGAGTCTGTTGAAAATCACCCAGATAGAGTCGTGTCCTCTGGATGTACATGGAAGTTTTAAAGACCCCGACCCCAGAAACCCAGGAGTCGGTGCCTTCTGAACATGATGTGTTATCTTAAAATAAAACACACTTTGTTAACAACACATCATGCCCCATACAGAGGATTGTGTGCGGTTCGGGTTCTGGGAAACCGACAACTTCTGAAATAGTTCATCTTTTAAGAGATGATACCTGAAATTTTTATAAATCAAAACATTGGGTGAGCATTGAAATAATCAGTAAGGGGTTTTAAAAGGAAATGAAAACAATGTGACATTTGAAAACATTCGTTTAAAAGATATTGAACACTCATTAAAGGAAAATTATAACACATAACATAAAAATGCTCAATCAAGGTTTTCAAGAAGAACATGAAACAATTAGGTCAATTCTCGAAGGAGTAATAATGGTTATTATAAACAAGTATGACATGTGATTTACTTAAGCATAATTTAAATAGTTAAGAGTAATGCATAATCAGAGTTGCGCATGAAGGAAACAACTTAAATTCTCATGTACTGGTAACTATTTTACTAAATGATAATAAAAAATCATGCTCTAACTTATACCAGTGAAATGAAAACATAAAGGCATTAGTCGTGAAATGATAGACATTTTATTTTGAAAAGAACTTGATACATAACTTGAATCATGTGGAATCAACATTTTAACTTAGGCAATCATTTCTGTATCACCAAGGTCTATCCCCAAGGTGTCATTTGTAAACATTACCAAGGTCCATCCCCAAGGTGTCATTAAATTGGTCATCTCTAGAGATTAAGTCTTTACCCAATGCATTGGAGCACTATCTGGGCGCACCCTTAAACTTGCCTTTGTTATCATGTGAGCCACATCTTTCATGCTTTACTTAAACCATTTGCATATTCAAGATGTCCCATACCACCTTGAATAACTCATTCATTTTAATATTACCCAAGGTGTCCCATACCACTTTGGGTAATCTAATTCCTTAGTTTATTTAGTGATATGTCAAGCATGCATTATATACAATAATAATAAATAATGAACAGTCACAAATTTTTCTAATACATGGCATGATAGTTAATTTTTCAAAACATGTCAATAACTAATCAAAGGCATAAATAGCTTAGTAAAACATTCTTTTCACATATGCTAATTACTAAAGCACATGAAATGATGATATAATAAATGATAAATCGTTGAAATTATTATTCCATGGAAATTGGGTGCTTAAAGAAAACACTTGAAATCAGTTATGGTGATAACTAGGCCCTTGAACTTGTAAATAAAGTAAACCATAACTTGATTAATTAACCCATTCACCAAAGTAGGTTCATTTTGTCTTTAGGCAATAAATGAACATAACATGACGAAATGATCCCATAAATACTAAATCCTCTAATACATATCAATCAATCCAAAATATACACTTTATCATAAAGTATGTCATGGGCCATGTCAAAGAAGCTTCTTTATTACAACATGTTCATTTGTGGGTACATGTATACAAAATACTTGTTGGTTTAGTAAACACCACAATTATCCTTTATAAAAATCACACATGTATCAAAACATAAAGTCAGTCCTGGTAATCATTACTTAAAAATAGGGTTTGGAATTTATACTTATAAATATATATATATACACATCACCATATATACACCAAGAATGAAAAAAGGTTTTTACACTAAAACAACAAAACCATTAAAATTTTCTTGAGTTCTAAAAAAAACTCTTAATTTTATTTAGTTAAGAACCAAAAAATTTAAGAGGGTTTAATATTCATGAGAAAATACATAAACATGTAGCAACTTTGGTTTAAAACAACACCATAATTTAACCTAAGACAATGGCCTAGATTGCATCCAAAATATCGTTCGAGGATAGGCATTCATCCCCTAAAATCATACTGACTCATTTTGAAGACATGCATAAATATTTATTTATATGTATATATTACATGTATAACATATGTTAAGAGTTGATTTAAAATGCAACCTCATTATACATATATTACTTAGTATAACCTTACTGAATGACCATGGATACCCTAAACTGAAGGGTTTGGGTCCTATGTATTCACATTTTTATTTTTATACAAACTGTATATACACTATATATGTAAAAAAAATAAGTTTTGGGTTTCTTTGTAAAACTGAATCGTAAAAAAAAAATTAAAAAGTTTTATACATATAACTCTTCTGATAACGCAAAAGTAAACACCCTTGAGGGTATTACAAACCGAAGGGTTGGTGCATATACAAAATGTATATCTACTGAGTGTATATTGGTACGGGTTTCTTCCAAAGGAAAGCAAAACATGGAACCACGCTTACACATGCACCCTACTGAAAACATGAAGGTAGATTCCTTGAAGGCTATACAAACCGAAGGTTTTATAGTAAGTATATATATAAAAATAAATTGTATATATACTGAGAGTATCAAACAGAGGTTCCTTTAAAAGAAAGCAAGCATGCAAGGACCCTTACCTTGCTTGGGGAGGAGGCTCGGACAGGGTGTACCTCACTGGGTTGCTGGGAGTTCGAGGGAGAGAAAGAGAAGGAGGAACCGCCTCAGTTTCATGAAGCAGGAGGCGTTTATATAGGCCTCGGTGTTCATTGGTGACTCGACCCAAGAGGTTAGATCGACATGGGAAAGACGAAGGAATAGTGAGCTAGTAGGGGGGTGTTTGGAGGTCAAGAGGAGCAGTGCGGGGGAGAGGTTGAGGCGTCCTTGCATAGGACTACTGGTTGGGTGCTGTTGCGAGGTAGAAGATGATGGCTCGACACGGTAAAGGAATGGACAGCCGGGATTCACGAAGGGGAAGATCTCACAGCTGGAGAGGGCATGGGGAAAAATTTAAAGAGATCTGTTTAATGAGATCAAGGGCCGATATTAGATCTCTGGGAAGATCGTGCGGTAAAAATGTTTGGACAGACGAGATCAACACGGGAGTCGATCGGACGGTCCTGATTGCATGGAGCACATCCCACATCAAAACGGAATGCGGTTGGGGAGAGGTTTATAATACAAAGAATGCCGCCACCGGTTCAATAACACGAACACACACACACACAGGGGTCTTACACACGGACCCCATGAAGGCTTTGGACCACCCCTACACAACGCGCACCGCGACCTTAAACACGGGCCTGCGTGCGACAAGGAACACCTATGCACCGCTTGGGACCTGGTTGGACACCCACTAAACGCTTGGGGACCCTGATGGTCGGCACCTTGTGTCCCTTGGGGCTTGGTCTCGGCTTAGAGGGCTTGTCCCTTAAGGGATGCCCTCGGCTTGGCCAGGCCCCAAACTAACTTTTTATTAAAAACTTATTTTAAATTTATAAAATAACTAGTATAAGTATAATTATTTCAAAATAATGTGTACTATAAATATTTATACTAAAGAGAGTTAATACAATAAAAACAAATAGTTTTAACTAAAAAATTTAAATCTCTTTACTAGCTTATTTAAAATATTTCATATCAACATAATTTTTAATAAAAATTTATTTAGACTTTCGAAATAACTAGTTTAAGTATAATTAGTTTGAAATAGTGTGTAATATAAATATTTGTACAAAAATGAGTAAATATACAATAAAAACAAATAGTTTCAACTTAAAATTTAAATCCCTTTTAGATAAATCTTTTAAAAGATATACCTCTCATATTTTTCATACAAAACCAGTATAACTATTTGGATATTTAAAATACGCACCTATCTGTTTTCCTAAAATTTAAAAGATCAATAGTTTTCTGTAAAGACCCGTAAAATTCAAGGGAATTTTTTTCTTAATTTTCTTTGGAATTTTACAAGAGCGCGGTTTCTGACGGCACCTGATTCTGAGGCCCGGTGTGCCGGGAATCAAATTCCGAAGTTTGGCTCAGGTACGTTCAGTGAACGAACGAGCGGGAATTCCTAACTTTTGATCCGGTGCTCGGAATTGAAATCCGAGGACACCGATGAACTCGCAGCGCCGTTATTTGCTTAAGAAGACCTTTTCCAAAGTTGCGTTTGCCTAGGAGGAGTTGTTTAATTTTTCTGGATGAAATGAAGAGTAAAATAAAATTGTGATACAATATTTATTTTATATCTTTTAAGTGGTTAAAATCTTTTGTTGGAAGTTGGGTGGTTTAACCACCTAAGAGAGGATTAAGGTGAGGAGGGGCCCACCCGAGCCCCACCTTTTCAAATTCCCTAACTCCCCTCTCTCCTTGTTTAAAGCTTGATAACTTAACACTTAATTAATTACACAACTCATGTATAATTAATTAAGTGTTTTGTTTTTGAAATTTAAGTTTTTGAAAAGCTTGGATTAGTAAATAAAATAAGGAGGGACCTTATTTTATTTGGATTGTTGGGTGAGGTGTGGAAGAGCTTTGGAGAGAAGTTGAAGAAATCCTCCACCATCTTCATCTCCTTCGTGGAAGAACGCGAAGAACGTCCGCCGCCCACGAAGAACACCGACGATGACATCTTGACTTGTCTTCTCCGATTGATTCCTCCTCGACTTCTTCGTCTTCTAACCGACGTCAACGAAACGACGACCACTTCCCATGACTACGTTAACGTGTGACTATCGAGGTAGGGTTTTACTACAATTTGATTATCACTTTCCATGTTTTCCCTTCTAAATCTATTGTGGGATTGGGAAAAGTGTTTGATGAGGATTGTAGGGAATTTTATCTAATTTACGTGAGAATCGTTTGAAGCAAGGTTCAATTTTAATTACTTAAAATTGTGCCAATTTGGGTGTTGGTTATTCCCGATTGTTAGCATCTAATGCGGAGGGCGCGGGCCGAACGAACACGGCCCGACAACCCTCCGTAATTTTGTTTTTGGTGCATGGATTTGACAGTGATGAGGAATCGAATCCGAAATGGGAAAATGAGGTATCCGTTCCGAAGATCTCGATCCGAGAAAATCGCCGACGAAGACCGCAAGAGGAACGGACCACTGGAGTACGTCCGGTGGTCCGCGGAAGACGGCGGCCGCGCACCGCTCCGGCGCGGCAGCGCCGGCGACCCGCGGCGGAGGCGCGCCGCCGGAGTAACCCACCGCGGCTAAGCCGCGGTGGTCAGCAGGCGGCCGGCAAAGCCGGCCGCGACGGTCCAAGGGCGGGACCCTTTAGGGTCCCGCGTTTCATTCTTCGTCCGACCAAGAGGCAGGCCGTTTCCTGGAATTCCGAGGGATTAAACCCCCGGATGGTAGCGGAGCGGGCCCCCCACGTGGAGGGGGGCCGTTGTTTTGCAAAGCACGGGGGGGCTGCGCCCCCCGTTTCCTCGACCTGCGCTCGCCCAACCCGCTGAGCTGAGCGGCCGGGCCGGGTCCAGAGGACCGGGTCGGGCCGACCCAGGGGGGGGGGGGGGGGGGTCGGGCCTGGTCGACCCGGACCCGGACCCCCCGTTTCGAGTCGGTTTCGGTCTTTTGGCCATAACTTGAGCCACAGACCTCCGATCGACGAACCGTCTGCGGCAACATGATCCTTGGATCGAGACGGTCGTTTCGGTATATCGTACTCAAAGTTTCGGAACACTTTGAGTTCGGCCGGGTTGGTTTGTTCACGAAACCAACCGGGCCTTCGGAGCGGAAACACTCATATCTCAAGCTACGGACGTCCAATTGACGTGCCGTCAGCTTTGTTGTGTTCCTCTTAGTAAGACGGATCTTTTGGCATACTACGCCCGAGGTTTGGACACAGGTGGAGTATGGTCGGGTTGGTTTTGCCTTAAAAACCAACCGGGCCTCGGGGACGAAAATGCCAAAAACTCTCAGACCGGGCGTCCGATCGACGCGCCGTCTGTTGCGTTGAGTTCCTATTGACGATACGGAACTTTTGGATACATCAACTCTGGACTTTGTGATAGTTGATGTATCAGCCTCTCAGCTCATGGAGCGGACCCTCCGAACGAGCTTGCTGTGTGCGGGAACCCTAGTGCTGGCTGCGACTGTTACTGTGACTACTACTGCTACTAATGCTACTGTGACTGCGACGACGACAGTACAGAGATCCTTTGTGGATTCGACGACGACGACTACAGCACTCAGCGATCCTACGTGGATCAGTGCTACAGGTCCTGTGTGGCCCCGATCCTGTGTGGGTCCGATCCTGTGTGTGTCCTTGCGCTCAGCAGTCCTGTGTGAACCAGCGCCTACAGGTCCTATGTGGGCCCGATCCTGTGTGGGTCTTTTGCGGGGGTTAGTTACCTATCGATCCTTCGTGGGTCCGACGACTTAGATGGATCAGAGATCATCTTTATCGTCCTTTGAAGAAGTATACCTGTGTGAGCTGAATCCTGTTTCTTTCCTGTGTGGATTGTGTTGTGCTATCCTGTGTGGATTACGTTTTGATTTCCTGTGTGGAATACGTTTACTTTCCTGTGTGGACTGAGTTGTACTTTGGCTCGGAGGTTGGAGCGTATTTGAAATTGATGAATTAGGTATATGTATGGGCATATACCTAAGCAGTGTCGGTTGTTACTTCATGATTGTACCTTTCTTCGTGGTTTATCCTTTGTGGATTTTGAGAGACCTTCAGGGGTCTCGGGGTCCCTACTGAGTATCTTATACTCACCCCTGCACGGGCTTTGCCCGCACTACATTGTGTTGGTTGCAGATGACGAACAACGTTGATCTTAGCTGAGGTTTGCAGAGCAGGACGGTACCTGGAGGTGGACCACTGGGCGGGATGTGCTCGGAGTGGACGGCGGGACCCGTGGAGCAGTGGAGCTATCTGTACCCACCCTTCAGGTGGGATTTCCAGTGGGCAGCTCGGTGTAGCGGCTTTTACTTTTCAGTTGTTGTTTTCCCTTTCGAGTTGTACTTTACTTTCAGTTTGGGTTTGTATACTGACCCATTTACTTTTCCGCACTTTCTGTTGTACTCTGCTTTTGCTTAGTGTTTACTTTCCGCTTGCTTACTCTGTGGTGTTTGTTTACTTTACAAAGGCAATGCCTTCCCTTTTTACCGGGATTTACGCCTTGGTGCTAGTCGCCAGCCCCTGGCCTATGGAAGATGGGCTTGGGGTAGTCACGACACGGACCCCGAGGGCGGGTCGTGACAAATTGGTATCAGAGGAGTTCGGTTCTACCGCGAACTCTGATCTTTTCTATGTGAAGCAATAATGTTTAGCGTATTGAGTGTGGTTATCAGTCTAGGGAGTCCAGTGTTGGTGCGGCGGCCGACGTATCCGTACACCAGGACCCTGACTTCTAATTTCCGACTTAATGCACGAAAACATTGATTGTGTGTGTGTTTCAAAGTTTTCTTTGTGATTTATTTATGTCAGCTCACCAGGTATACTGTTTGACCGTAGCACACCTGTTTCCTATTTAGGATGGCCCCACGACGGCAGCCAGCTAGGGTTCTGAGAGTCGAGCGTGATGACAGCCCACCGAGCGACGAGGCTTCGGTGCAGGGCCCTTTGTCAGTAGTGGCACCGGCGGTAGCTCTACCTGCCGAGCCCCCGATGCTTCCAGCACCAGCCGCTGACGATGCACGTCGCCTCAGCGCACTGCATGAGTTTCAGCGCCAGCGACCACCCAGGTTTCGCGGGGAGACGGATCCCCAAGCAGCAGAGGACTGGCTGGAGGCAGTAGTACGTGTGTTTAGGCTAGTGAGGACACCAGCAGACCTCATGGTGATCCTCGCTGCGAGCCTACTACACTCAGCAGCAGGACGATGGTGGAGATTGATGCTCCAGGTGCACGATGAGACATCTCTTCTATGGACGGACTTTGAGAGCCTCTTCCGCTCAGAGTTCGTCCCAGCCACCCTTCGTGCGGTGCGAATCCAGGAGCTTCTTCAACTGCGGCAGGGCAGCATGACGGTCGCTCAGTACTCGGCGAGATTTACCGATCTCTCGTGCTACTCGACCGACATGGTACGGGACCCATTCTTCCGGGTCCGGACCTTCGATCAGGGTTTGAGACACGAGATCAGGGCATCGCTGATCTCCCTCAGCATACCGACTCAGACAGGAGTACTGGAGCGGGCCCTTCTGATCGAGAGCTTCTTGTCTGAGTCTACACCAGCGCAGCGACCCACCGCAGGGCGGCACGTGGCAGAGTCATCTGCAGCAGGCAGTCGACGGATGACTCAGGGGTCCAGGCAGACCAGACCTTTGGGCAGACGACCTCAGGACCTTGGCTCAGCAGTGCGGAGCACACAGCGCGGAGCCAGTCTTTCGAGAGGCAGACAATGCTACTCGTGCGGCGGGCAGGGCCACATGGCTCGTGACTGCCCGACCCGCCATGCAGAGGAGCAGCAGACGGTTGAGGAACCACCTAGGCAGAGGCAGAGGTTCGACCATGGCGGTCCGCAGGGAGGAGGCGGACGAGGCAGAGGAGCTGGCCGAGCAGCAGGTGGTGGGCGACGCTTTGAGGCTCTACCACCACCACCACCAGGAGGTCCACCCCAACCTCAGGGGAGAGCACAGCTTCAGGCAGCTGAAGCTTACGATCATGGAGCTCCGAAAGCGGGTGGACTAGTGCGGGACTAGCTCCAGGCATAGAGGCCTTTTCCCATAATGCCTCTAGCTTAGTAGTTTGTGTTGCCTTGTGTCCTTGTACTTTAAGTTGAAGTAATAAAAGACTCTTGCCTTGGTGACTTTTGTTTTCTTGTCTTTTGTTAGTTTTTACTAAGAGGTGCCGGTTAAAAACTGTTGACTTGACCCTCACTTGCGAGATTCTTACTGGAGGAAACTCAGTGACCACACACTGATGCCGACAGTGTGACTCAACCCTTGGAGGTGAGAGTAACGGTTGGATCTCTTGGTAGCAGCGTCGAGGCCTTACGGCGTCATCCATGCCATGAATTAACTAATCATGAAGGGATTGACTGTTTTAGGCAAGGAACGTGGTTCATCCAGGGGATGAGACTGGATTTCACTTTTCGGCAAAGGAGAAATCTTCGCAGCTAGTCTCTTTGCAGATATCCTTCGTGGATAGAGATGGAGCAGCCTTCCTCCAGTCTCTCACAGTCACCCCTCCTCTACTACAGCAGGTCAGAGAGGCACAGCGTGAGGACGCCGACTGTGAGACACGACATGCACAGATATCCTCGGGACAGGAACCTGATGGTTCCTCCCTTGGAGCAGAGCACGACATCCTTTTCAGAGGACATACCATGGTACCAGTCGCTTTACGAGAGGAAGTGCTGAGAGAGTTTCACACTTCTCCTTTGGAGGTACATCATGGAGTGGCAAAGATGTACCAGGACCTCAGACGACAGCACTGGTGGCCGGGCATGAAGAAGGCAGTGGCAGAGTTCGTTTCTCGATGCCTCACCTGTCAGCAGGTGAAGGCAGAGCATCAGGTACCAGCAGGCTTGGTACAACCCTTGGAGGTTCCGGAGTGGAAGTGGGACGACATATCTATGGACTTCGTGACTGGACTTCCACGTACTTCCAGAGGTCACGACTCCATCTGGGTGATTGTTGACCGACTCACCAAGTCGGCACACTTCTTACCCATCAGAGAGCAGGGCTCAGTGGAGAGCTTGGGACGTCTCTACGTTCAGGAGATTGTGCGGCTCCACAGTGTACCATCATCTATCGTCTCCGATCGAGATGCTCTCTTTACTTCCCGACTTTGGAAGGGGTTACAGGAGGCGTTCGGGACGCAGCTACGTCTGAGCACAACCTTTCACCCTCAGACGGATGGTCAGACGAAGAGGACCATTCAGACTCTCGAGGACATGCTCCGCGCATGTGTCCTCGACTTTGGTCGTAGCTGGGAGGACCACCTACCCTTGGTGGAGTTTGTGTACAACAACATCTACCACTCCACCATCGGGATGGCACCGTACGAGGCATTGTACGGCCGACCTTGTAGATCTATTTTGTGTTGGACAGACCCTGGGGAGTCAGCACTTGTGGGACTGGAGATGGTCCAGGCCACGACAGAGAAGGTCCAGGTCATCCAGGAGCGGATGAGGACAGCTCAGAGCCGGCAGAAGTCTTATACTGACAGGAGGCGGAGGCCACTGGAGTTCGAGGATGGTGACCATGTCTTCTTGCGGGTCTCACCTCGACGTGGTATTCAGAGATTTGGCCAAGGCGGCAAGTTATCTCCGCGCTTCATCGGACCCTTCCAGGTCCTCAGCAGGGTTGGCGAGGTGGCTTATCGCCTGACTCTACCACCTCAGTTACACCGGGTGCACGATGTCTTCCACGTGTCTCAGCTGAGGAGATACATGCACGACCCGACACACATCATTGACCATGGGGAGCTTGACGTTGACGATGGGGCGACTTTTACGGAGGTCCCGGTGGAGATAGAGGATCGACAGGAGCGGGTCCTGCGTGGGCGATCAATTCCTCTTGTGCGCATTAGATGGCAGCACGGGAACCTCCAGGAGAGCACATGGGAGCGGGAGGCTCAGATGCGTGCTCAGTACCCTCATTTGTTTCCCTAGTTTTTGATGTATCTTTACGGGGACGTAAAGCCCTGAGGTGGGAGTAATGTAAAGACCCGTAAAATTCAAGGGAAATTTTTTCTTAATTTTCTTTGGAATTTTACAAGAGCGCGGTTTCTGATGGCACCTGATTCCGAGGCCCGGTGTGCCGGGAATCAAATTCCGAAGTTTGGCTCGGGTACGTTCAGTGAACGAACGAGCGGGAATTACTAACTTTTGATCCGGTGTTCGGAATTGAAATCCGAGGACACCGATGAACTCGCAGCGCCGTTATTCCCTTAAGAAGACCTTTTCCGAAGTTGCGTTTTCCTAGGAGGAGTTGTTTAATTTTTCTAGATGAAATGAAGAGTAAAATAAAATTGTGATACAATATTTATTTTATATCTTTTAAGTGGTTAAAATCTTTTGTTGGAAGTTGGGTGGTTTAACCACCTAAGAGAGGATTAAGGTGAGGAGGGGCCCACCCGAGCCCCACCTTTTCAAATTCCCTAACTCCTCTCTCTCCCTCTTTAAAGCTTGATAACTTAACACTTAATTAATTACACAACTCATGTATAATTAATTAAGTGTTTTGTTTTTGAAATTTAAGTTTTTGAAAAGCTTGGCTTAGTAAATAAAATAAGGAGGGACTTTATTTTATTTGGATTGTTGGGTGAGGTGTGGAAGAGCTTTGGAGAGAAGTTGAAGAAATCCTCCACCATCTTCATCTCCTTCGTGGAAGAACGCGAAGAACGTCCGCCGCCCACGAGGAACACTGACGATGACATCTTGACTTGTCTTCTCCGATTGCTTCCTCCTCGACTTCTTCGTCTTCTAACCGACGTCAACGAAACGACGACCGCTTCCCACGACTACGTTAATGTGCGACTATCGAGGTAGGGTTTTACTACAATTTGATTATCACATTCCATGTTTTTCCATTCTAAATCTATTGTGGGATTGGGAAAAGTGTTTGATGAGGATTGTAGGGAATTTTATCTAATTTACATGAGAATCGTTTGAAGCAAGGTTCAATTTTAATTAATTAAAATTGTGCCATTTTGGGTGTTGGTTATTCCCGATTGTTAGCATCTAATGCGGAGGGCACGGGCCGAACAAACACGGCCCGACAACCCTCCGTAATTTTGTTTTTGGTGCATGGATTTGACAGTGATGAGGAATCGAATCCGAAATGGGAAAATGAGGTATCCGTTCTGAAGATCTCGATCCGAGAAAATCGCCGGCGAAGACTGCAAGAGGAACAGACCACCGGAGTACGTCCGGTGGTCCGCGGAAGACGGCGGCCGCGCGCCGGAGACCCGCGGCGGAGGCGCGCCGCTGGAGTAACCCACCGCGGCTAAGCTGCGGTGGTCAGCAGGCGGCCGGCAAAGCCGGCCGCGACGGTCCAAGGGTGGGACCCTTTAGGGTCCCGCGTTTCATTCTTTGGCCGGCCAAGCGGCCGGCCGTTTCCTGGAATTCCGGGGGATTAAACCCCCGGATGGTAGCGGAGCGGGCCCCCCACGTGGAGGGGGGGCATTGTTTTGCAAAGCACGGGGGGGCTGCGCCCCCCGTTTCCTCGACCTGCGCTCGGCCAACCGGCCGAGCTCAGCGGCCGGGCCGGGTCCAGTGGACCGGGTCGGGCCGACCCAGGGGTGGGGGGGGGGGGGGGGTCGGGCCTGGTCGACCCGGACCCAGACCCCCCGTTTCGAGTCGGTTTCGGTCTTTTGGACATAACTTGAGCCACAGACCTCCGATCGACGAACCGTATGCGGCAACGTGATCCTTGGATCGAGACGGTCATTTCTTTATATCGCACTCAAAGTTTCGGAACACTTTGAGTTCGGCCGGGTTGGTTCGTTCACGAAACCAACCCGGCCTTCGGAGCGGAAACGCTCATATCTCGAGCTACGAGCGTCCAATTGACGTGCCGTAAGCTTTGTTGCGTTCCTCTTAGTGAGACGGATCTTTTGGAATACTCCGCCCGAGGTTTGGACGCAGGTGGAGTATGGTCGGGTTGGTTTTGCCTTAAAAACCAACCGGGCCCCGGGGACGAAAATGCCAAAAACTCTCAAACCGGGCGTCCGATCGACGCGCCGTCTGTTGCGTTGAGTTCCTGTTGGCGATACGGAACTTTTGGATACATCAACTCTGGAATTTGTGACAGTTGATGTATCAGCCTCTCAGCTCGTGGAGCGGACCCTCCGAACGAGCTTGCTGTGTGCGGGAACCCTAGTGCTGGCTGCAACTATTACTGTGACTACTACTGCTACTAATGCTACTGTGACTGCGACGACGACAGTACAAAGATCCTGTGTGGATTCGACGACGACGACTACAACACTCAGCGATCCTACGTGGATCAGTGCTACAGGTCCTGTGTGGGCCCGATCCTGTGTGGGTCCGATCCTGTGTGGCTCCTTGCGCTCAGCGGTCCTGTGTGAACCAGCGCCTACAGGTCCTATGTGGGCCCGATCTTGTGTGGGTCTTTTGCGGGGGTTAGTTACCTATCAATCCTTCGTGGGTCTGACGACTTAGATGGATCAGAGATCATCTTTATCGTCCTTTGAAGAAGTATACCTGTGTGAGCTGAATCCTGTTGATTTCCTGTGTGGATTGTGTTGTGCTATCCTGTGTGGATTACGTTTTGCTTTCCTGTGTGGAATACGTTTACTTTCCTGTGTGGACTGAGTTGTACTTGGGCTCGGAGGTTGGAGCGTATTTGAAATTGATGAATTAGGTATATGTATGGGCATATACCTAAGCAGTGTCGGTTGTTACTTCATGATTGTACCTTTATTCGTGGTTTATCCTTTGTGGATTTTGAGAGACCTTCAGGGGTCTCGGGGTCCCTACTGAGTAGCTTATACTCACCCCTGCACGGGCTTTGCCCGCACTACGTTGTGTTGGTTGCAGACGACGGACATCGTTGATCTTAGCTGAGGCTTGCAGAGCAGGACGGTACCTGGAGGTGGACCACTGGGCGGGACGTGCTCGGAGCGGACGACGAGACCCGTGGAGCAGTGGAGCTATCTGTACCCACCCTTCAGGTGGGATCTCCAGTGGACAGCTCGGTGTAGCGGCTTTTACTTTTCAGTTGCTGTTTTCCCGTTCGAGTTGTACTTTACTTTCAGTTTGGGTTTGTATACTGACTCATTTACTTTTCCGCACTTTCTGTTGTACTCTGCTTTTGCTTAGTGTTTACTTTCCGCTTGCTTACTCTGTGGTGTTTGTTTACTTTACAAAGGCAATGCCTTCCCTTTTTACCGGGATTTACGCCTTGGTGCTAGTCGCCAGCCCCTGGCCTATGGAAGACGGGCTTGGCGTAGTCACGGCACGGACCCCGAGGGCGGGTCGTGACATTTTACCCCAATTCATAATTTTAGCAGTCAAAAGATACAATTATTATAGATACCCTTTAAACATATCTTTTATAAAAAGAATACTAAGTTTTAAATCATATAAGTATCCATCGGAATTTTGTAAAAACAAAAGGATTTATTTCCAAGAATACTATTTTTATTTTAAAACTATGATTATCATAAATTATAAGAGAAGAAAAAAAAAATCTTTCATATAAAGATAAACTTTATCAACAGAAACCCAAAGGTTGTTTTGAAAACCCAACGACTATATATCTAACGGTCATATCTCTAAGGACCATTATAAAAAGGAAGGGAATTTCACAAAAACAAAAAACTTGAACCAGAAAGGATGGCTCTCCTCATACCATTGGTGTTGAGTATGTGTGCCGTGGCTCTGGCTTTTATATTCTTCACACTGATGGACCCTGAAGACGGCGACTATCCGATTACTCGATTATTTATTCTTAGTAGTCTTGTTGTGGCTGTGTTAGGTCTTGTGCATGGTATTTTCAATTAATTGGGTCTTGTTGCAATGTAATATTTTAATATATATCAGTTTACCTTATTCTCTATATTTCGTTTCAAATTCTTTATTAGCACACAAAACAAATAAAACAAGAGACATCATTAAAATAATAACATATAAAACAAGATACATTACTAAAAGCATAACGTTTGTTCACTTGGACCAATTCATAAAACCTGGGGCATCACATTATCCCCCCCTTTAGAAAATTTCGTCCTCGCAATTTATTTCACAACACTACAAGGGTCTGCAATGTTCTTACCACCTCCACCAATGTATAGGGTCAACAAGTGAATTTAGCGGAATCCCTGTAGCGATGCTCACCTCTTCCAGTTCCCTAATCCAGATACATCTAAGACAGGAGGGGTTTCACTTATGTTTCGGGCCTTCAGGATTCCAGAGGGAATCTCGAACATTAAAAAGTTCTGAAATGTCATTATAGACCAACGTACAAAGGACTTGCCGAATTATGTCTTGGTCGAGGACATTGAAGCCATAGATGCGGTCGAACAAGCTAAAGCTGAGAAGTTGGAGCATATAATCCACACAAAGATTTCCCTCTAATGCAGCCTCCTGAAATTTTACTCTGGACATGTAGTTTCGGCCTAGGGTGAAACATAAAAATAGCCCTTCGTGGTAACTTCCTCGTCGTTCACATTCGGATTGTTGTGCAGAGCCAATGCGGTAATAGATGGAGGCATTCCCCTGGCAGGTGCGGAGAATCTCTGGACCATTTGTTACCTCAAACCACTGCTTGCACGTTTTTCGCAAATTTGCGAAGGGGTCATACTCGTCCTCACACGTTTTGATTGCAATGATTTCCAGAATCTCAGTGGGAAGAGATAATCGGTGGTTTTGTCCTTCCATCTGAAAGTTTTAAGGCAGGAGTTCAATCACTTGAAAATAATTCAAGGATAAATAAAAAGTAAGGACAAGTAAGGGGAAAGACAGGATTTCAATAAACATAAGTTTATTATTAAACATTAGTGCTTGAGTTTCCCTTAACCACTGACTAACCGAACCCCACACAGAGAAGCAAAACTCCCTAAGTCCTCGAACCAAACACATGCTGAGCATTCAGGGAAAAACTCATGGGGGAACCTATGACGTCTTATGAGTCTAGGATGAGGGGTATGAAGTTGAGAGACATCCACATACATTTGTTGTCTACAAGACAGTCAGGTGGACTCATCTTCTAACCTTCCTAAGTCCAAAAACTGACCCCAGAAGCCATAGTTTAAAATCTGACAAAGGTAGCCCGCTTGGAGGTCTCCGTCAGCAGAAACTTCTTGAAAAGGGTTATCAATCATAGTGCCAAAACTGTCACCTGCCGTGAAAATTCGGAAAAGTCCCTCATAGTACTTTCCTCAACATACATAGGAGGTAAACTGCGTTATCATCATAAGGAGGTAATCTATTCCTACCCACTGGTGTAACTGAAGCATCCATTGTGAATTGGATATGTCGTAAAGGTGTTTGCATGTCATGCGGATATGGGCCTAGTTTAGAAAATCCTCATGGCTAGCTAAATACACAATGGTCTCTAGGGCCTCTGTGGGGAGAGATAATAGATTTGTGCCTTCGTTTTCCCTCTGAAATTTAAGAAAACCCAATTTTTAATAAAATTTAAGTACATACACACACACACACACACATATATATATATATATATATATATATATATTTTCAGTTTCTGGCTTTCCAGAGTTATCCAAACCGAACCTCTCATACCAACTGTAGATACCCCGACCCCAGAAACCCAGGAGTCGGTACCTTCTGAACATGATGTGTTATATTAAAATAAAACACACTTTTTTAACAACACATCATGCCCCATACAGAGGATCGTGTGCGGTTCGGGTTCTAGGAAACTGAAAAATTCTGAAACAGTTCATCTTTTAAGAGCTGATACCTGAAATTTTTTTAAATCAAAACATAGGGTGAGCATTGAAATACTCAGTAAGGGGTTTTAAAAAGAAATGAAAACAGTGTAACATTTGAAAAAATTCTTTTAAAAGATATTGAGCACTCATTAAAGGAAAATTAAAACACATAATGTAAAAATGCTCAATCAAGGTTTTCAAGAAGAACATGAAACAATTAGGTCAATTCTTGAAGGAGTAATAATGGTTATTATAAACAAGTACGACATGTGATTTACTTAAGCATTATTTAAACAGTTAAGTGTAATGCATAATCAGAGTTGCGGATGAAGGAAACAACTTAAATTCTCATGTGCTGGTTACTATTTTACTAAATGATAATCACAAATCATGATCTAACTTATACCAGTGAAATGAAAACATAAAGGCATTAGTTGTGAAAGGATAGACATTTTATTTTTAAAAGAACTTGATACATAACTTGAATCATGTGGAATCAACATTTTAACTTAGGCAATCATTTATGTATCACCAAGGTCCATCCCCAAGGTGTCATTTGTAAACATTACAAAGGTCCATCCCCAAGGCTTCATTAAATTGATTATCTCTAGAGATTAAGTCTTTACCCAATGCATTGGAGCGCTATCAGGGCGCACCCTTAAATTATCCTTTGTTATCATGTGATCCACATCTTTCATGCTTTACTTAAACCGTTTGTATATTCAAGATGTCCCATACCACCTTGAATAACTCATTCGTTTTAATATTACCCAAGGTGTCCCATACCACTTTGGGTAATCTAATTCCTCAGTTTATTTAGTGATATGTCAAGCATGAATTATGTACAATAATAATAAATAATGAACCATCACAAATTTTTCTAATACATGGTATGATAGTTAATTTTGAAAAATATGTCAATAACTAATCAAAGGCATACATAGCTTAGTAAAACATTCTTTTCACATATTCTAATTACAAAATCACATGAAATGATGATATAATAAATGATAAATCGTTGAAATTATTATTCCATGGAAATGGAGTGCTTAAAGAAAACACTTGAAATCAGTTATGGTGATAACTATGCCCTTGAACTTGTAAATAAAGTAAACCATAACTTGATTAATTAACGCATTCACCAAAGTAGGTTCATTTTGTCTTTAGGAAATAAATGAACATAACATGATGAAATGATCCCATAAATACTAAATCCTATAATACATATTAATTAAGCCAAAATATAAAATTTATCATAAAGTATATCATGGGACATGTCAAAGAAGCTCCTTTATTACAACATGTTCATTTGTGGGTACATGTATACAAAATACTTTTTGGTTTAATAAACGCCAAAATTATCCTTTATTAAAATCACACATGTATCAAAACATAAAGTCAGTCCTGGTAATCATTACTTAAAAATAGGGTTTGGAATTTATAATTATAAATATATATATATACACATCACCATATATACACCAAGAATGAAAAAAAGGTTTTTACACTAAAACAACAAAACCATTAAAATTTTCTTGAGTTCTAAAAAAAAACTCTTAATTTTATTTAGTTAAGAACCAAAAATTTTAAGAGGGTTTAATATTCATGAGAAAATACATAAACATGTAGCAAATTTGGATTAAAACAACAACATAATTGAACCTAAGAAAATGTCCTAGATTTCATCAAAAATATCGTTCGAGGATAGGCATTCATCCCCTAAAATCATACTGACTCGTTTTGAATACATGCAGAAATATTTAGTTATATGTATATATTACATGAATAACATATGTTAAGAGTCGATTTAAAATGCAACCTCATTATACAAATATTACTTAGTATAACCTTGCTGAATGACCATGGATACCCTAAACCGAAGGGTTTGGGTTCTATGTATTCACATTTTTATTTTTATACAAACTATATATACACTATATATGTAAAAAAAAATAAGTTTTGGGTTTCTTTGTAAAACTGAATGGTAAAAAAAAATTAAAAGGTTTCATACATATAACTCTTCTGATAATGCAAAAGTAAACACCCTTGAGGGTATTACAAACTAAAGGGTTGGTGAATATACAAACTGTATATATACTGAGTGTATAATGGTACGGGTTTCTTCCAAAGGAAAGCAAAACATGGAACCACGCTTACACATGCACCCTACTGAAAACACGAAGGAAGATTCCTTGAAGGCTATACAAACCGAAGGTTTTATATTAAGTATATATATAAAAATAAACCGTATATATACTGAGAGTATAAAACGGAGGTTCCTTTAAAAGAAAGAAAGCATGAAAGGACCCTTACCTTGCTTGGGGAGGAGGCTCGGACCGGGTGTACCTCGCTGGGTTGCTGGGAGTTCGAGGGAGAGAAAGAGGAGGAACCGCCTCAGTTTCATGAAGCAGGAAGCGTTTATATAGGCCTCAGTGTTCATCGGTGACTCGACCCAAGAGGTTAGATCGACGTGGGAAAGACAAAGGAATAGTGAGCTAGTAGGGCGGGGGGGGGGGGGGGGTGTTCGGAGGTCAAGAGGAGCAGAGCGGGGGAGAGGCCGAGGCGTCCTTGCACAGGCCTACTGGTCGGGTGCTGTTGCGAGGAAGAAGACGATAGCTCGACGCGGTAAAGGAATGAACGACCGAGATTCACGAAGGGGAAGATCGCACGACTGGAGAGGGAACGGGAAAAAATTCAAAGAGATAGGTTTAATGAGATCAAGGGCTGGGATTAGATCTCTGGGAAGATCGTGCGGTAAAAACGTTTGGACGGACAAGATCGACACGGGAGTTGATCGGATGGTCCCGATCGCACGAAGCGCGTCCCACATCGAAACAGAACGCGGTTGGTGAGAGGTTTATAATACAAAGCTTTATGCCTCCGGTTCAATAACACGAACAAACACACACATGGGTCTTACACACGGACCCCATATGGGCTTTGGCCCACCCCTACGCAATGCACATCGCGACCTTAAACACGGGCCTGCGCGTGACCTGGAACACCTATGCACAGATTGGGACCTAGTTGGACACCCACTAAACGCTTGGGGACCCTGATGGTCGGCACCTCGAGTCCCTTGGGGCTTGGTCTCAACTTAGAGGGCTTGTCCCTTAAGGGATGCCCTCGGCTTGGCTAGGCCCCAAACTAACTTTTTATTAAAAACTTATTTTAAATTTATAAAATAACCAGTATAAGTATACTTATTTCAAAATAATGTGTACTATAAATATTTATACTAAAGAGAGTTAATACAATAAAAACAAATAGTTTTAACTAAAAAATCTAAATCCCTTTACTAGCTTATGTAAAATATTTCATATCAACATAATTTTTAATAAAAATTTATTTAGACTTTCGAAATAACTAGTTTAAGTATACTTAGTTCTACATAGTGTGTAATATAAATATTTGTACAAAAATGAGTAAATATACAATAAAAACGAATAGTTTAAACTTAAAATTTAAATCCCTTTTCTATAAATCTTTTAAAAGATATACCTCTCATATTTTTCATACAAAACTAGTATAACTATTTGGATCTTTAAAATACGCACCTATCTGTTTTCATAAAATTTAAAAGATCAATAGTTTTCCCCCAATTCATAATTTTAGCGGTCAAAAGGTGCAATTATTATAGATACCCTTTAAACCTATCTTTTATAAAAAGAATACTAAGTTTTAAATCATATAAGTATCCATTGGAATTTTGTAAAAACAAAAGGATTTATTTCCAAGAATACTATTTTTATTTTAAAACTACGATTATCATAAATTATAAGAGCATAAAAAAACAAGCTTTCATATAAAGATAAACATTATCAACCGAAACCCAAAGGTTTTTTTGAAAACCCAATGGCTATATATCTAACGGTCATATCTCTAAGGACCATTATAAAAAGAAAGGGAATTTTACAAAAACAAAACACTTGAACCAGAAAGGATGGCTCTCCTCATACCATTGGTGTTGAGTATGTGTGCTGTGGCTTTGGATGTTATATTCTTCACACTGATGGACACTGAAGATGACTACTATCCAATTACTCAAGTTGTTATTCTTAGTAGTCTTGCTGTGACTGTGTTAGGTCTTGTGCATGGTATTTTCAATTAATTGGGTCTTGTTGCAATGTAATATTTTAATATATATCAGTTTACCTTATTCTCTATATTTCGTTTCAAATTATTTATTGGCACACAAAACAAAACAAATAAAACAAGAGACATCATTAAAAGCATAACATATAAAACAAGAGACATTACTAAAAGCATAACGTTTGTTCACTTTGACCAGTTCATAAAACCTGGGGCGTCACATAAGTCCCGTCATGAAATCCATGGATATACTGTACCACTTCCACTCTAGGACCTCTAAGCACTGAACCAAGCCTTCTAGAAACTGGTGCTCCACCATCACTTGCTAAAAATTGAGGCATCGTGAGACAAACTCTGCTACTTCCTTCTTAATACTTGGCCACCAGTGTTGTCGTCAGAGGTCCTGATACATCTTCGCTACTCCTGGATGTATCCCCAGAGGGGAAGTGTGGAACTCCCTCAAAACTTCCTCCAGAAGTGGAACTGGTACCATGGACCATCATCTGAAGAGAATGACGTGCTCACCACCTTTAGAAAATCCATTAGGTGCCTGCCCGGAGGATATCTGAGCACGTCGTGTCTCACAGTCAACGTCCTCACGCTGTGCCTCCCTGACTCACTGAAGAAGTGGAGGAGTGGCTGTAAGAGACTTTAGAAAGGATGCTCCATCTCTATCAACAAAGGATATCTGCATCACGGCTAGCTACTCCGTCCCCTCTCCTAGCAGCTGAATGCCTGATCACCTACTGAGAGCATCTGCTACAACGTTCCCCTTCCCAGGAGTATAGAATATCTCAAAGTCATAGTCCTTGAGGAACTCGAGCCATCGCCACTGTCTCAGGTTCAGGTCCTTCTATGAGAAGATGTACCTGAGACTCTGGTGTTCAGAGTAGACTGTAAAACTCTCACCCATCAAATAGTGTCGCCACATCTTCAAGGCGAAGACCACTGCTGCTAACTCCAGGTCATGGGTAGCATAGTTCTGCTCGTGATGTCTCAACTTCCATGATCCATACACGATCACTGCTCGCTCCTGCATCAGGACACACCCAAGTCTGGTCCCTGATGCATCATAGTATACTACATACCCCACGCCCTCCTCTGGAAGCCTCAAGATGGGCGCACTAGTCAACCTCTGCCTCATCTCCTGAAAGCTCTGCTCAAATCTCTCTGACCACACGAAGGGTTTCCCCTTCTTCATCAAAGATGAAAGCGGTGCTGAAACTATGGAGAATTTTGGTAAAAACCTCCAATAGTACCCAGCCAGTCCCAGAAAACTTCATACCTCCGTCACACTCCTAGGTGGATCCCAAGCAAGTACTTCCTTGATCTTTGCTGGATCCAATGCAACTCCAGCCTCCGAGATGACATGTCCCAAGAAATGAACCTCTCGAATTCAGAACTGGCACTTTGAGAGCTTAACATAAAGATGGTTCTCTCGGAGTGTATCCAGTACTACCCACAAATGGTAGGCATGCTCCTCCTCATTAGTCGAGTAGATCAGTATGTCATCGATGAATACTACGACAAAACGATCGAGGTATGGCTAGAATATCCTGTTCATGAGACCCATGAACACTTATCAAGCATTGGTTATGCTGAAAGGCATAACCAAAAACTTTTAGTGTCCATACCGACACCTGAAGGCCGTCTTTTTCACATCCTCATCTCGAACTCTGAGCTGGTGATAGCCTGACCTAAGGTTTATCTTCGAGAACCATCGTGCTCCCTTGATCTGATCAAAGAGGTGTCAATCCTAGAGAGTGGGTACTTGTTCTTCACGGTCACCTGATTCAGGCAATGGTAGTCAACACATAGTCACAAGCTCCCATCCGCTTTCTTGGTGAACAAAATCGGAGATGCCCAGGGTGAAACACTGGGTCGGATAAATCCCTCCCCTTGTAAGTCCTCCAGCTGTACCCACAACTCACGAAGCTCGGCGGGAGCCATCCGATATGCTGGAGTTGATATCGGTGTCATCCTAGGGTACATGTCAATGTAGAAGTCTACCTATCTATGAGGAGGTAGTCTTGGAACGTCGTCAGGGAAAACATCCACGTACTGATCCACCACTATAGGAAAACTCAGACTCCACACATCAACCGCTACGAGAATGAGACTAGCCAAATGATGTGTGATCGGCTGCCCCCTCCTCTGTGTAAGTCCATCCTGCACTGCAAAGGCTCCCTTCTCACCGGTGAAGGTGAACCTAGTCCCATCAGTGTGGATACACCACACTTTGCGCCAAATACAGTCAATCTGAGCATGAACTGTGGATAACCAGTCCATACCAAAGATGACGTCGTAATGACTCGACACCACTACGAGGAGATCACGGCCAAAGCTCTCGCCTCCTAGAGTAAGCTCACATTTCTAGAACTGGTGTGTAATCTTTGAGTTTTCTCTCGTAGGAGTATCTAGTCATAAGGATTGTGCCAACGGCTCCTTCAGAATCTCCGATCTCCGAATGAGGGTAGTGGCAGTAAAAGAATGACTCAAAACTATGTATATAAGTACTGAAACAAGGGTGGAGTAGACACAGATAGTACCTCGAATCATCTTAGGTGTGTTGTGATCGTAGGCCTTGACTTCCTGGAGCTGAGCCCACCTCTATCCGCTAGCTCCCTATGGTTGGGGTGGACCTATTGGTGGTGGTGGTGGTAGAGCCTAAAAACGTCTTCCACCACCTGCTGCTCGGACAACTCCTCTACCATGTCTGCTTTCTCCAAGCGGACCACCATGGTCGAACCTATGCCTCTACCTAGGAGGTCCCTCTACTATCTGCTGCTCATCTGCATGGCGGGTTGGGCAGTCTCGAGCCATGTGACCCTGCCCGCCGCATGCATAACACTTCCTGTTCCTTGTATAACTAGCTCTGTCTCGTGTACCCCACACAACCGAACCTATATCCTAGGGTCTCCCACCTGATGGACTTGTACTCTTGGACCTCTGTGACATCTGTCTACTACAGGCTACATAAAACTCCGCTACATGTCGCCCTGTGGTGGGTCTTGTTGCTGGTGACTGTTCAGTGAGAAAACTCTCCACTAGAAGGGCTTGATCTAGCACCCCCTCCTAAGTCGGGATGCTGAGGGAGATCATCTAAGCCCTGATCTCATGCCTGAGTCCCTTCTCAAAGGTCCGGGCCCTGAAGAATGGGTCTCGTACCATATCTATGAAGTAGTGCGAGAGGTCAGTGAACCTCACTGAGTACTAAGCTACTATCATGCTGCCCTGCTATAGATGAAGTAACTCCTAAATACGCACCGCACGAAGGGTGGCTAGAAAAAACTCTGAGTGGAAGAGACTCTGGAAGTCTGTCCACAGTAATGATGCCTTGTCATGCACCTGGAGCATCAGGATCCACTATCTGCCCGCTACTACATGCAGGAGACTCACGAAAAGGATCACCATGAGGTCGGCTGGTGTCCCTACCAACCTAAAAACTCTCATGACAACCTCCAGCCATCCTCAACTGCCTGTGAGTCTGTCTCTCCCCAAAACCTGGGCGGCCTCTGGCGCTGGAACTCATGCAACACACTCAGATGGCGTTCACTCTTTGCTGTTGGTGCTGGTGGTATCGGTGTCCCAACAGATAGTGGTACCGCTGGTACCTCCGCTATGATGGGGACCTGCACCGAGGCCTCGTCGCTAGGTGGGATACCATCTCGTACGTAACTTGGAACCCTAGCTGGATACCTTCATGGGTCCATCCTGAAAAGAAACAGGTGCACCATGGTTAAAACAGTATACCTGGGGAGCTGACACAAAGTAATCGCAAATAAAACTTTTTCAAAGGAAACACACACGCAATCAGTGTTCTTGTGCACTGAGTCAGATACCAGAGGTCAGGGTCCTGGTGTATAGATACATCGGCTACCGCACCTACACTGGACTCCCTAGACTGAAAACCACACTCAATACTCTTAACACTATTGCTTCACAGAAAGAAATATCAGAGTCTTAAGTTCCGCGGTAGAACTAACTCCTATTATACCAATTTGTCATGACTCGTCCTCGGGGCCTGTGCCGTGACTACCCCAAGTCCGCCTTCCATAGGGCAAGGTCTAGTGACTAGCACCAAAGGAGATTCCCTAATAAAAAGGAAAGGCATTTCCTTTAAACCTATAACACACACAGTCTGAACACAGGCAGTGGAGGCAAAAAATACTAAAATATAATAGTAAAGTGTGTTGAAAGTAAGTGGGCCAATATATAAACCCAACTGAACAACAAATAAAAGTATAAGTAAAAAAGGGAAAACAGCTCCTGGATCATCCACCAGGGATTCCTACCAGAAGGGTAGGTACAGAACTCAAACAACTCATCCCTGTGGTACGTCTTGTCTAGTTCAGCTCTGAGTGGCCTCGTCCGTCACCCTCAGCCTCCATCACTACTGTCCATCGTATACACAAAACACAACAAGGTGCAGGCATAGCCCGTGTAGGGATGAGTATAAAAATACTCAGTAGGGGACCCTGAGACCTCCAAAGGTCTCCCAAAATCCACTAAGGATAAACCATAGAAGAAAGATAAAATCATGAAGTATCAACCAACCTTAATTAGGTATATTCCAATACATATACCTAAGTTACCAATCAAAGTCCAGCTCCAACTCTCGAGCCCAAGCATAACCCATTCCATGAAGGAAGTAAAGTTAATCATCTCGATGATTTTGACTGAAAGTCAAGACTCAGCTCACACAGGTATACATCTTTTGTAGAGTGATAGAGATGATCAGATGTAGTCACTGATTCATCTAAGATGTCAGACCCACACAAGATACATGACCAACTATGCTGTCAGACCCACACAAGATACATGACCATCTATTATTCATCTAAGATGTCGGACCCACACAAGATACATGACTAGCTAAGCTGTCGGACCCACACAGGGTACAAGACCAGTTATTCTGTCATACCCACATAGGATACAGGAATAGAAGTCAGAACTGTCAGACCCATGGAGGATCCCAGCACAGTAGTCATCGCTGTCAAACCCACGGAGGATTCCAGTACACTAGTCATCGCTGTCGAACCCATAGAGGATTCTGGTAGAGAATCATCGCAGCCAGCCCTAGAGTTCCCGCACACAACACGCTCGATTTTGGGAGGGTTCGCTCCCCAAGCCAAGTGTTGATACATCAACTATCATGAAGTCTAAAGCTGATGTATCCTATAGTTCTGTCTCATCAAAAGGAACCCAACGCGATAGACGACACGTTAATCGGACACCCGACCTATGAGTTATTGACATTTCTGTTCCAGGGGCGCGATTGGTTTTTCGGGTAAAACCAACCTGACCGTACTACAGCTGCATCCAAACCTCAAGTGGGGTATGCCAAAAGTATCGTCTCACTGCAAGAATTCCATCACCTTAGGTGGTACGTCAATCAGACACTCGTAGCCTTAGATGTGGGCTAAAAGGTGTAAACGACCAAAGCGGGTCCGGGTCTGGTCCGACCCAGTCGGACGGACCCAACCCGAACCAGTCTGAACCGGGGTCTGACCCAAACCGCGGGTCTGACCCGGTCTATGTAAGCATCCCGAGCCAAGGGGACGACCCAACTCGAAGAGACGGCCCGGACCGACGGGTGGCCCGACTGAGGACGGCCCGGCCGAAGGCGGCCTGACTGAGGGCGGTCCAGCTTGGGGGCGACCCGGATGAGGGCGGCCCGGACGTGGGAGGCCTAGCGCATGGAGGCCTGGCTGAGGGTAGCCCGGTCGAAGGTGGCCTAGTCTGGCCACGCCAGGGGGGAGGCACGCGCCCCCCTGGCACCCGAACGGCTTAGCCATTCAGGTAGAACCGAACCGGCGCCCGGTGGCACCGGTCCAGCCCACATGGGACCTGACAGGGTCCCGCACCTCCCGATTGGCCGCTCAGGCTAGCCGCTCCCCATGACCGGCGTGGTGCGACGGTGCCGCGCCCTCCACTACGGCCCTGCCTGGCCGCGGTTCCGCATCTCCGTCACAACACGACGACATTGTGCTTCCTCCGCCGCGGCCTGCCCTGGTTGCGACCCTTCTCCGGCACAGTGCGATGGCACCGCGCCTTTTCGGCTCCGCTGCGACCCTCTTCGACGTGGATTTTATTTGCATTGTGCGATGGTAGCCCTTGCACCGCTGGCCTCTTCCGTGATCCGCCTTCCTCATCAACACAATGAGAACAAAAACAGGGGGGGGGGGGTCGGACCGTGTTCGTGCAGTACGAGCCCTCCTCGTTACGTTTTTAACATTCAACATCAAGAGAACAACACATGATGAGGAATGGAGAGTATAACTCATACATAAAAATAATCCAATTTCCCCAACCTCGATTCGAAGTACGTCGTCGAAGTCGCGGAAAGAGGGCGGACGTCGATTCGTTGACGTCGGGAAATGTTTGAGGATGAAGCGTCATCGAAGTTCCTCACGTCAGCTCCTTCTCTCGTGGCTTGGATAAATATCGAAGACGGTACCATCATTCTTCAGAGATGAGGAGCGTTCTTCTTCAAGAGGATGATGTTCTTCCAAGAGTTCTACAAAGATCTTAAAGGATTATGCCAACCCAAAATAAAAGATTATCATCTCTTATTTTAATGTTGACATAATGAATTCAAAAGAATTCAAATCACACAAATTAATTAAGTAAGTAATTAATTAATTTTTCCTCGCACCATTAAGGGGAAGACAAAGAGTTTCCCCTATTAAAGGGGAGATCAAGGGGTTTAAAGGGGGGGGGGGGTTTAGAGGAGTTAAAGGGTTCGGGTGGGCCCCACCCTAAAACATCCTCCCAAGGGTGGTTAGGGTGTGGTGGGTCCTACCTCCAACCTCTCTTTGGAGGTTTTAACTACCTTTCAAATAAAAATATGTCACACATATTTTTATTTAATTTTTATTTAGAAACCCCAATAATTAACTCCCAATCTCGATAAAACGCAACTGCAGTAAAGGTCTCCTTAAGCGAATACTGGCGCTGCGAGTTCAATGGCGCCCTCATATTTCAATTACAAGTACCTTTTCAAAAGATATAAAATCTCGCACGTACGTTTACTGAACGTACTGAACAAAACTTCAGAAATTGATTTCGGGCACACCGGGCCTCAGAATCAAGCACCGCCAGAAACTGCGGACTTGTAAAACAAATCCCATGTATTTAAAAAAAAATTTCCACGGAATTTCCGGATCTTTACAATGAAATATAAATCTCAAAAAAATTATTTTTCTAACAAATATTTTTACACAATTAGGTGTATTTATTTTAAAATTAACGTTTTACACATCTTGAAAATTTAATTGATAGAATGATTTTAAAAGTTTTATTTATAAGTATAAAATTATTTAAAAAGGTTAATCTTAATCTTTATAATTAAAATTATGTATGATGATTAGAAATTAATTACCAAGGTAAAAGTAAATTAGGGTAAAAGTTAAAAGTTAAAACAAAAAGCCTTAAAATACTCAGAGTTGTCTATAAAAAGATATTTTGACGTGATTTTTAAACAAAAATCACTTTACTATCCTATTTTTTTGATTTTTCCCTTCGTTACTTGAATAGTAACTATACATTATTGAAAATGTAACAATTACTACAAAAACTACCCTTCCCTTTCACTTAGAAAATGGAAACATATTGACCACCAAATACACTAATATACATTGAATATAATCTTAAAACTCTTAAAAGTTTCTCCTCATGTAACCCCCCCATGTTCAAAGGCTTTTGTTCACAATTAGTTTGCATGTGACCTTCATTTCTAAGGATACTTCCAAGGAATATTCAAGTCCTCGACGTGAGTATTATCAACTAATTATCTTTTCTCCTTAATCATATTATTTAAAATTTATTATAAACTCACTAATATTATTATTTTAGTATCATTTATATAATTTAATGTTACTATATTAATGGTATTATCTTTTTTATTAATATACCCTACCCATTAAGAAAAGTAAAACTGTTGTTTTTGTGTTGTGAAGATTACTGCCTCGATGATGTAATGTGTTTTGTTTTTCATAAATTACTTAAAAGTATGGATATAAAGATTTTATTAAAGGATAATTATTATGTTTATAATATAATTAAGGTTTTTTTATGAATAATCTGACAACCGATTAATGATATGACCAACAAACAATTATCGTTAACATAATCATTTAAAATGAGAAAACTAAAAAAATGATTTAATTTATTATTAATGAATTTATATAAATTATATTCTATTTATAGTTTTTTATAATTTTGATATATCACACTAAAAAACACTAAATAATATCATTAGGCTTTTTTTATAATGGTATTACAAAAAAACCACCTCATAATCATTCATTAAATTAAGGTATGTTAATGTTTGTGTTAGTTCAACCACATACTTGAACAGTACTATGAATTTATATCATGAATAAATATGGGAACATAATTAATAATATAATATAATATAATATTTTTAATAATGATTTTTTTGATTCTAAATATTTTATGTTAATATTTAAATCACCAATTAAGAAAACAAAATTAATCATGTTTGTTATCAATTTCAACTTCAAGGATAAAGACTTAAACACTCATAAAAGGAATTTTAAACACATTAAATTATTATAAATAATCCATAATAGCAACTTTAATAACCTATTAATGATTAAATTTGGATGAAGAATTAATACATACACTGCTATTGAGAAACCAGTACAAATGATCAAGACTATGAACACCCAATTTGAAAAATCAGAAGAATTCATGTAGAAAATAACTATTTATAAAGAACATGAATGAAAATAGATATAATTAAGGTTAATAATTAGGTTATTAATATGTATATTACTGTGATATATGAGGTTAAAAATACATTCATGGAATTCAGGACAAGAGGATAGGGTTTTTTGTCTCAAAACCATCTCTTTGATACATGTTTGGTATTGTGAGCCTAGTTTCGTTTATGTGATAAATATACTAACTATTCAAGATATCATATCATGATTTATATTTTAATAATATTATTTAAATTTCAATTTCAGGATCAATCTTTTAAAGGGTTTTTATTTGAATGTTTCTATAGCTGTATGGGTTTTCTTGGTCCCAATTCTGATTCTTTGAGACATAATTCATTTTATGCATCATATTTTATTTGTATGGTGTATTCAATTCCCATGGATATGTTTGTATCATAATAATTTGATTTCATGGGATTTACAATTAAAATTACATTACCTTATTAAATTATATGTTGATTCAGTTGTTTCCCTAGTTGTAATAGTTTTTTGGTAACTCAATTTTCATTCATTGAGTTATGATTGTTCCCTTGAACTTATTTCATATAAGTTGGGTACATTATGCCCTTTAATTTTATTCTATGTAATTTTATCATTATTTTATAGAGATATACACTCCTAAAAAATAATATCTTTGAAAACTATTTCTTAGTTCTTGGGTTATGTTATTTTGAAACCATCCACCTTCTTTCTTTGGATGGATTATGATCATGTTATTCAAGTATCGACTTAGCCATATACTCTTTGATCTTTATTGCGCGAAAGTAATTTTTTTACATAATATAAATTGGATTATGTTCACATAGAAATATTTTAATTCTATTGACATGGGGAAAAGTATTTGAATTTCGTATTTTTTTATTCTAATATAGATGATTATTAGAAAGTTGAATATGTATTGTTTTTCCATCTACCTTATTCCTATGGATGGGTTATGATCATGTTATCCCTTTTATTAAAACGGGGATATGTATTTGAATTATTGATGATTATTAACTTCTAATATAGGTTGATCATGTATTGGTATTATGTATTTATGATTATATGGATAACCATGTTTTATTTTATAAGAGATTACTTAGAGAATGGTATGAAAGGAATTATTAACAATTAAGGTAAATATATTGGTATTTAACATGTGATGGATGGGGAATGAAATTATATATCCACTTGATGTATTGATAGGTCTTATTATACAAAATAGATTTGTGTATTTTTTATGCCTACCCAATTCAACAAGATCTCATGACAACGGTGTCGACAATAAGTAAATGTCTTGGAACAAGGCCTTGACTGTAGGTTTTTGATATCAAATATTATAAATTCTATCAATATGAGATCAACATTATTGATATCCATATTTTTATTTACTATCATAGAAATAGAATGATCCCAATTTCTAGTTGATTATTTCTTCATGTTGTTTACTTATCCCCTCCATAATATTTATGCCATGTTTATGCCATGATTAACTTAGTTGTATGTTTTCCCCTATTCAATATTTGAGATCACCCCTTCTTATGTTTATATTTCCCTAGGATATAAAAAATTTAGAAAAAGTGATATGTTTAAAAGGATAGAACATGTGAAAGAATTTATAGATTATGTTGAAAAAACATTTTGGATTAAGAATTTTCTTATATATAATTGGAAAAATTTCCCATAGTTGAGAAAGATAAGGGATTTATTAGTTTATTATGTGTCCTAATTCTCTAAAGATCTAAAACTAAAAATATCCTCTATATGTAATAGATAAAATAATCATTATTGATTTTGTAATTAAGAATAGTTATATACACTATTTTATGACTAAAATAAAATCATGTATATAAAGTAAGTGTCTATGAGAAATGTATCTTGGAGTGAAGGTCCTAGGAATCACAGTTGGTATCAAAGTAAAGGTTTAGATAACTTTTGAGATTAGGACGTTTGTTTAGGATAATTAAAGGTTTGACGAGTTAGGTTTGATCATAAGTACAAAGTTATATAACCCTTTAGGTTAAGTACACAATTTACTATTAAGGTAATAATGAACATTTTATCTTAGGATTAAGATGATATAGCTTCAGTGAAAACACTAAGAATAAGTCTAAGTATTGGATAACATCCTGATGTTTTGATAATGTATAGATTATGTGTTTTTTATTGCAATTACATACCTATTTAGATACTATAAGTGGATGCATGCTCTAGTATAGATGTAACTTGGGGTAATAACTCTGAAATGGGTGGATTGGGTATTAAATCAATCATCACCTAGTTCATGAAAAAGTGTCTTAACTACACACATAGTTTTAAAATACCATGGGATATAATCTGGTTTATTCACATTTTATCTAATATACTATTATGATGTATTTGAGCATAATTCTAACTAATTATGATAGAAAACCAAATTAAAAATAATCATGGATAACCAATGAATGGAAAAGAGAGTTATAGGTTGATATAGAAGTATTATATGTTAAAAAAAGGTTTCAAAAGTGAAAAAAATTCAGATTTATGTTTTCATATACAAATTTGGATATTATCATAACTATTTTGGTTTTAGTATGTGGTTAAAAAAGGATCGGAGAAATGAATTTGAGAAAGGTACACACCGGTGGACCATTATGTCATATAACCAAATAAGGGAACATACTTAAATGGCTGAGAAACTTATTAATTTATTATTATAATGGAAAAGGTGATATTCCTTCTATTACCTAAGGTCATGAGATTGATATTTTAACAATATTAAAACTCTTAGATATTCTCATCAGTGAGTGATATTTATTGATGATATTTTGATATATTTTAAAATTTATGTGGATTATGTGAAACATTTGAGGATTATTATTCTGTATTTTTACTTTAATGGTATATAAACATATATTAAATAGTATCAATATTATTCTGTTTTTTTACTTTAAAGGTATATAAACATATATTAAATAGTATCAATAACATTGAAAATTGTTTTTTTTGACATGGTTATATTTTTGGGGATAACTATTGGAGAATACATGATTCAGGTATAGATAACCCTTAGGTTTAATATTCACATGATGTTGAAATAATAAAGGGTGGTTTGATTTTGAATAAGTAAGTTAGATAATAATTAGTATCATTCGGATTGAAAATTGATTCATGATATTTTTTGATAAGTTCATCTCACATTTGAGATTATGATATATAGTGACTAGTGTGTGATCTTATGAACTAGTGGTAAATACTATTTGAGTGTTAAAATAGAGTTAATTTTTAGAGGAATATATAATCTTGTGGTAGTTTAGTGTCTTAGAGATTGAAATAGGTTTCGAGAAGGGTATTTTATTAATAGAATATTATTATGGTATATGAATACTTGATTATACGATTATAAGAATGAATAATGTTGTTCGAGGAAAGATATATTGGATTTTTAGAGTATAGATTCCAATGATCATTAGGTTTAGAATATTTTAGGAAAATTCTTGGTAAATTGGGATATCTATTTCAAGAATTAAGTTAATAAGTATGAGAGAACCCAACTCAATGTCAGCTAGGTTGAACCAAGAATGATATATGTTAATCTGACCATGATATATATTGAACAGAGTCTCATTCAAGTTATTTTTCAAGAACTATAGGCTAACATGATAGTGTTATAAAATGAGACATCCTGAGGTTAAATTTTCCTATGGTGTTTTGGGATAATTTTTTTAATGAAAGTAACTCATGTTAACTCACTTGGTTTTAGAAATGGATAAATCTTGATGGAACCAAGTTAATAATGGATTCTATGAAAATTGAAGAAACTATCTCAACTAACAACCTAACAGGATAAGGGATGGAGTGAGAAATATTTTAATTATACCAATTCGGCTATCAAGAATTATGATTAACAACATGAAAATACATGAAATCATAAACACACAAAATAAGATAAGGATATAATATTATAATAATTAAGGTAAAAAAGAGGATAAAGGAAAGAAGATTCAATTTACTACATGTCAAAAATATGGGAAGAAACATGAGAGTAAATTCTCTAAGTGTGGATAAGAATTTTATTAGACTCAAAAGTGTAAGGGAAAGAGAGAAATTAAAAAAATATATTGATTTAATTTTAAAAAATATTGTAATTATGCGACTCAATGTCCCAATCCAAGGTGCAATGAGGGATATAGTAACCAACAACCATATGAACAATAAAAACCCTACGAAACCACTGTGAATAAATGAAATAGTGAGTTTTCAGAGTAGATTTTTTAGTTTCCTATGTTAGGTATGTTTTAACAAACTACTAGATATTGTGTTTTAAATAAAAACCCCTAGTGGTATGATTATCATATATATTATTTTAATGGGTTTTTGGAAGTTTTTACTTACGAATGTAGATCTACATCACTTAGTAGAATTATATATGAAATTTGGAATGGGTTAGTTCTCTTTATAACGTGATTATAATAATTTTTCATATAGATTAATCTCATTCGATATCCTTAATAATCTCATGATAATCTATTATTGTATGGTTAATTATGAGTTCCCTATAGTCTATATTTTTATATTTTTTGAAAACACTTTTAATGGTTAACTGTGGACCTAAAAAAATTCTAACCAAGAGGGAAAACAAGTCCATAAAATAAAGATGATCATACCACCAAATCCAAAAACATAACTTCTTACCAAAGTAAATTGATTTGAAATTAAAAACCACCAAAAATTACTTCAGCCACCATGTAAACATCAATTAAATCCTTCAATAGAACTGACAATCAAAATTAAAAAAACCAACCAAACCATGAATTTAAAAATGAACCACAAAATTCTCGGGCCATGAGAACCATATCATAATCAGCCTCAAGAAATAACCCAAGACACACGATCCATCCCTAACCACAAAACTACACCGCTGGCACACCATCTTCGTGAAAAACAAACCATTACCATCACAATAGAACCCGCTCACCAATAACTGACAACCTGACCATCCACCATCTTCACCGTCAAAACAAAACAAACCAACCAAAATAAAAATCCACCCCGAATCAACAAAATGAAATAGAGAGACAAAGAAGAATATTAATACCCCAGAAGGGCCTCCCAGAATGCTGAAAACTACTAAAATCAAACCTCAAAAAACTCATAGTGAACCAACACACCAGACTAACCTAGAAGGGGCATTAGAACTTGAAGACATGGAAGATTTGAGAAGATGAAATAAAAACCAACCAATTCCATGGATTCCAGAACCATCATCTCTATCCATAGAAATAAAACCCAAGGACCATGAAAAAACCAAAGAAAACTCAATGAAGAAACAAGATCCATGAGTATAAAACCATGAAAATAGATACCATACACAATTCGAGCTCCTAGGACACCAGCACAACTCAACCCGCACCTCCCAAACCCCCTGAGAAGACCAGTATACCAAACCAATTGGGGTGAGAAACATGGTAGAAAGGAGGAAATATTAGAGAAATATACAAGAGGGATTCAATATGGAGATTAGGATTCAATTATAAAAGAACAAAATCATCAGAGTGAAAAAAATAGGAATCAAAGAGAACACACAAAAAAGAACGGGGAGGAAGAAGAGAATATGGAAGCGATGAGAGAATAAAGAGGGAAAAGGGTTGGGGAGATGATGCTAGAAGTGTCCCATAGTCCTTACCCTATCAAATTAGTGGGAATGAAATTGATTACTCAATTTATGAATAATATATATAAAATCAAGGAAACATTTAATATTAATGAATTCAATTTGTGTACCGAAAATGAATAGTAAGATCATTTATTGATTAGAAAATAATTTTTCTTAAAAAGTACCTTTTATGATATACAAATTATATCTCAAGAAAAATATGATTAATGATAAATTTTGTTTTATATTAATAATTAGTTAACACTAATTTCATTGGTAAATGATATAAAAAAAGAATAATAATAATTAACATTTAAAAATGTCATTTTCCAATAAAAGAAATTTTTCATTATATTTAATGATTTTATTTAAAAAATGAATTTATAAATTATTTAATTTTAAGTTAATAAAAATGTTCTTTATTTATAATTACTCGTAACAAAATTTACATAGTTTAAATTTTTGATCTTTTTTGAAAATTTTGGGTTTTAGTAAAAAATACAGTTTTCATGGAACCTATAATTTTTATAACCTTATCCTTATATAAGAATGATATATAAGATTAAAAAACCCTTTATGTTATCAAATTAAAATATATTAAATAACCTTACAAATTTTAAAATATTCTTTTATCTTATAAATTCCATGTCCAACATTTTTGAACTAATTAAGATGTTACTTTAATAAAAAATACTTTTTATGTTTTATTTGGATAAATTATTTTCAAGGGAGATTAAGTTTCGGATTTACTTTAAATAAATAGAATAAATTACAAAAAATAAATAAATTTATGTCATTGAAATCAGTATCCAATATAATTTTATCTTATATGTAAATTTAAAGCTCAAAAAAGTTATTTTCCTAAAAAATGTTTTTATGTGATTAAATGTATTTATTTTAAAATTAAACTTTCAAACATTTATAAATTTTATTTGATAAAATTATATTAATATTTAAAATTATAATAATAAGAATAGTTAAAAAGGTAAATCTTAACCCTTTTTAGTAAAATTAATTACTATAGTTAGGAATTAATTACTAATGTAAAAGTAAATTAGGTTAAAAGTTAAAAAGTCTAAAAAATACCCAAAACACTCAAATATATCAATAAAATGAGTTTTTGAGGTTATATTTGACCCAAAATGATTTTCATCTCCTATTTTATCCATTTTATCCTTTCTCTCTTTAATAATAACCTTATATTATTAAAAATGTATGGGTTACTCCCAAAATTACCCTTCCCTTCACTTATAAAGGGGTAACATATTTAGCACTCCAAGAATCACCTATCCTATGAATTTAAACTTGAAAATATTCCAATTTTCTACTTTTATAACCCTCTCACACTTTCAAAATCTTTTATTCACTATTAATTAGAACAATTCCTTCATTAACAAGGGGACTTCTAAAGAAGATTCAAGTCCCCAACATGAGTATTATCAACTACTTTTCTTATCTCCTTAATTATCTTCTTTAAAATTTATTATATAAAAATTAATATAATATTATTAGTATCATTTATAAACTACAATGTTACTATATTAATTTTAATATCATTATTTATTTATATGCCCCATCCATTTAGGGAAACAAAACCGTTATTCATGCATTGTGCGAACTACTGCCTCTATGGCACAATGTGTTTAGTTTGATGTCACTTCCTTACAAGGATGGATATAAGGATGATATTAAAGGATAATTATTCTTTTATTATTTAATCAATACTCATTTATGACAAATTATAGAACCTATTAATGATAGGATAAATATTGTTTTTAGTTAATTCAATCATCTAAAATGGGAAAACTAAGAAGAAAATTCTCTCTTTTTCTAAGTAATGAATTTATATAAATTATATACTCATCTTACTTTTTAAAAATAAGATATATCACACTAATAATAACTAAATATGATCATCATGCTTCTATTATAATGGAAATATATCAAAACCACCTCATAATCATTAATTAAATTAGGGTATGTTCATGTTTGGGTCTGTTTAACCACCAACTTGAACAACACTATGAACTTATATCACGAATGAATATGATAACATAATTAATAGTATTATATAATATAATTTTTTAAATAATTTTTTTTTATTTTGAATATTTTATATTAATTTTTTAATAATCATTTATGAAAATAGTTTTCAATTATTAAGAATCATCAAAATATTCTTGTTATCAATTTCAACATTAAGGATAAAGACTAAAACACTAATAAAAGAAATTTAAAGCATCTTATATTTTTAAAAATAATCTATAATATAAATTTAATGACCTATTAATTATTAACTATTGATTAAAAATTAATATGGAAACTTCTTTTATGAAACTAATACAAACGATCAAGACTATAAACACCCAATGTGTTTTAATAATTATATTTTAATTTCAATTTCAATCCCTCTCTTTCAATGTGTTTTAATTTGAAAGAATCTAAATCCATAGGGGTTGTCTTGGTCTCAATTCTAATTCTTTAAAATATAATACATTTTGTGCACCATATCTTATTTATATGGTGAATTAAATACCCATGGACATATTTTTATCATACTATTGGTATTTAATGGGATTTAACAACCAAATCATGTTCCCTTATTCAAGTAGAAATTTATTTAGTTGTTTACCTAGTAGTAATATTTTTTGGTAACTCAATATCCATTCATAGAGTTATGTTCATTACCTTAATCTTATTTCATATAAGTTTGGTAAATTAATCCTCCTGACTGTACCATTTGGTATTATCTAATTGTTTTATAGGGATATACACTCCTACCACTTAATACACTTGAAAAATATTTCTCATTTATTGTGTTATGTTCTTTTGAAAACATTCACCTTCTTTCTTTGGATGACTTAAGATCTTGTTATTCAAGTCTTAACTTAGTTTCATAATCATTTATTTATATGGTGTATTGATCACATTTTTACATAATTAATATTTTATTATGTTCACAAAGAAATATTTTTATTCAAAGGATGGTGTACATTGTTGGAATTTCTGATATTATTATTCCAATATAGATTGTTGGATCAGTCCAATAACTCCTTATTTTAATGCTTAAAAATCATACTTAATTTATTAATAAATATTTATGTGTTTCACGATAGGGATTAATAATTCTATTTATTAGTTTAACTTCTATAAATATAATCTCCTACCATCAAAAGAATCACGCTACTATTTGAATAAATCCACTACCGACAAAACAAATATTCCGTCATCAGAACAAGTGGGTTACTTTAAAAGAAGTTCTATAACCATAAGAAGATTTTTTATAATCAATTTAATATTAATACCATTAATCCATATCTTCTACCATTAATCCATATATAAAATAGTGAAGCATGATATTCTTCGATTGATATGTTTTCCTCCATTTATGTCTTCTTCCATTGATGTATGCTTCTGTTGATTTATGTAATTCTGTTGAGGTTTTTTCTTCCATGCCAGACTTCTACCTCTATTATAGTGTCTAATTCCATTAATATATATGGTTAAATTCAATTTAATTATTCCAACATACAATTTATAAAATTTAATTAATTTTAGATTGTGATTAGTATAAATTTTTTTCCACACAAACGGAGACATGAATTGGTCACCCAATTCAAGTTCTAGATAAATTTATTAAGTCAAAAGTAAAACAGTACATGCTCGAGGTGTAATGAATTTACACCAACCCAAAATTAAGAGAAATCATGGAGATATAGCAAAGAAGGTCAAACACATCAATCAACAAGTTCATCAACTCCAAGAAAGATCCAAGGCCTCAAGAAGGAAAGTGACGTGCCAGAATGGTCGTGACATGAGAGCAGAGGACTGTGACATGAGAGAAGAGTAGCACTGGTCCATGATCAGAATGAGTATTTAAGAATTATTATTCTTAAAAAACTACTTAGGATAAATAAATTCAAACTCATCTTTTCCCAGAGTTCCTACTTGATGTGAGGATTTATTTTATTAATATCCTAAAATGAATAATTCGATTTTTTAATAAAGGTTTTAATTTTATGAACCTCTCATTCACAATTAGTGTTTCTAATGATAAGTGAATGTGTAAAAGTATTGAGCAGTGCCTTTTGAAATGAAAGAGTATTTTATTATGCTTTTGATGATAGTCAGCTATTCATGTAAAATCTACGCCTTTGTGAAAAACATATGAAGATAGATCAAAGTTAAATCAAAGATATATTTAAATACAATATAGTATACGAATATGATCATTTATGATCATCTTAAACTTGGTCAGATCAAGATAACATCACAATACTTCTATATTATTTATGTCATATTATCTATTTTTATTTACATTCAAGTTATGATTAATTTTATAGTTTATTATTATAGAAAAATATACACTACCACATCAAAGAGAGATAAAAAATTCTCTTCATACTTATTTTAATTTTTTATTTCCATCGATAAAAGTGGAAGATACTAGTGGTAGCCTAAATTGTCCAGTGTGTAGTTGTTTTTCATACCTGATCTAGGTCATGGATCAGTATATTTTAATAAATGTACTTTAAAGTGGACTGATATAAAGTGGATAAGTATAATACTTATCTTGATATACAACCTTTTGTTTTAAAATACTCTTTGGGTTTAAATTTTTTTTCCTTCTATTTTAATTATTAAATTATTCTTAGCAAAATACTCTAATAAGTAAGCTTTTTATTGAAATATAATTATTTTTGGAGTGAGTAAGATAATTTCAAAAGTTATTTTTTTTCAAAATATTTAACTAATTTTTGATCATAATTTTGAGAAATTATTTAAAATTTTCATTGTTTTTATACCTATAATATTAGTTAACTATGAAATATTATTTTTAGTGTGTTTTAAATTTTAATTTATAATATATTTTTAACATAAATTTTATGAATTCATAATTCACCCCCTCTTGAGTAATTCACTGGTACCTTCATTTGGTATCAGAGAGCTTATACTTTTCCATATTTTTTATTTTATTTTACCTTGATCAAGTCTCTAAAAAAATTCTTTTTAATTTATATTTGTTATTTACTTTTTTATTTTGGATGCTATGATTGAAGGTTTTACTACAAATAAACCTCATCATTTAATGGAAAAATTATGATCTGTGGAAAATAAAAATAAAAATTCATCTTGATAGCATGAGTTTTGATATATATGGATCAATTTAATATCAATACGAATAACCTAAAACTTTAAGAAATGATTGAGATAAAAAAACTAGACTACTTACAATTATAATTTCATATCCATGAATGCTTTATTACAGTGGTTTATGATAGAATAAATTTAATATAATATCTTATTATGATACTACTTATCAAATTTGGGATACTCTTTCTATACCTCAAGAAAAAACATATAATGTTAAAGAAATGAGATTAAATATACATAATATTAAGTATGATACATTCAACATGAAGCCTAAAGAATCTATCTTTGACATGTATCTTAGGTTTAATAAGATCATAAACACTATGATTACACCTTGACAAAATATGGATGAAAAAGATCACATATTAAGGATCTTGAGATTTCTACTAGATCTATGAAGAGGCACTGAAATATCTATTTGAGAATCATGAAATATTAAAAAACTACCAGTCATTAAGATAATTGAAAATCTAATGATGTATGGAGAAAAATTTAATGTAAATAATAAATATAATGTACCAAAATGAATATTTGTTGCTTTTAAGTCATTACAGTCAAAAGAAAAGGAAGTTTCCAAACTAAAAAATATAAGTTGAAGTGAATTTGATATATAAAGTGATGAGTAAATGGATTAGTTAACTATAATATTCAATAATTTTAATAAAAATAAAAAGTTTTTCCATAAATTAAATTATAATGGAAATTATGATAAAAGAGGAAATTGGAAGAAAGATCGAAAAGGGATGAATTATTTATTGATATTAACGATTATGATTATAAGTGGAAAGGATATATAAAGGATGACTATCAAAATCTTAAGTATAATAATAATTATAAATTTAAAATATAAAATACTAAATAAATCAATAATGTGCACTTATAGTGCATCTGAAGATAGCTCCAGTGACTTTCACTCTAGCCAAGAAGATGAAAATGAAAAATAAAATCTATGTTTTATATATATTACCTTAGAGGAAAAGTGTTTGAAAATATAAAGAATAAATCTATCGTATCTAGATAGTGGATGTTCCAAACATATAATTAGATACTATTAAATATTCAATAACCTTATAATGTGGATGGTGGAAATGCCACATTTGGCGATAATGAAAAAGGGGGAATTATTGGACATGAAAAAATAAATAAATATAAATCCATACTTATTTATAAGGTTTTATTTATTTATATATTAAAATATAAAATTCTTAGTATTTATAAAATGGTGATGATGGTTTCCATGTAAAATTTGAAAGCAATGGTTGTAAAAATTATGATTCTAGCCCTGAATTATATTTACTAATTTCAAGAATGAAATTTTTTATAATATTAACTTAGAATATTTATTTTCCTAATATGATAAATTTTTGAGTTCATTTCATAGAGAATATTAGCTATGACATAGGATACTAGGCCAATATAATATATATTTACCAACAAATCTAAATAAAAAGGGCTTAGTGAGACCCAAACTAGAATTCTATAAAGGCAAAGTGCATAATCCCTATCAAAAGGAAAAGAAACCAAAATTTATTTCCAACCAAATAATGAGACTTTACCTCTCAACCACTAGAATTGGTTCACATATATTTATTTAGAACATATAGAGTTTCTAGTTTAGCAGGAAAACACTATGTTTATGTAATTTTTGATGATTATTCAAGAAATACATGGGTGTTTTTCCTAGCTCATAAAACTGAATCTCTTTTTTTAAATATTAAAAACTACTAGAGAACCATAATGAACTCAACATCAAAACTTTGAGAAGTAATCATGGTTGAGAGTTTGAAAATCAAGAGTTTTAATATATCTGGTAATAATATTACTAGACTCACAATTTCTCTGCACATTGAACACCTCAATTAAACGGTGTTGTAGAAAGGATAAATGTGAATCTTCATAAAATTGACTAAACTATGCTTAGTGAAAATGAATTACTTATTTATTTTTTTGGATGATGTTATTAAAATATATTTTTATGTAATTAATAAAGTTATTATTATACCTATCTTGAAAATAACTCCATATGAGTTATGGAATGGTAGAAATCCCAAAGTAAAATTCTTTAGAGTATTTGGATGAAAATTATTTATTCTAACCACAAAGGAGAATCTGGAAAAATTTTCACCAAAAAACTAAGAAGGAATTGTTCTTGGTTATTTAACCACTAGTAAATCATATATATTCTTTAATAAAAATTCTATAGTTGTGGAAGAATATTTATATGTAACTTTTGATTAGACAGATCCACATGAACCCAAACATGCTATAGAAAACCTTGACGATGATATGTAAAATTAAAATATCAATAACACCTCTAAATATTCTAACCTTGCTACCGATTTACCTAATAAATATCCTAGAAGAGACCCTCAAGACCTTCCTAACCTAGACTAATACTTGAAAGAACAAAGTAATTTAGTCTCTAGAATTATTAGAACCCTAAAAAACCATCCCTTGGATGTGTTGTTGGAGACATGGATAAAGTTAGTCAAACCCAAGGATAAATAAAATTGATATAAGACATAATTTTTTGGAAATTCTATAGTATCATGGCATAGTAAAATGAAAAATTCTATTGCTTTATACACTGATAAAGATAATTAAATAGTTTTTGGCATTTTCTATTCACAATTCCTATAGATTAAAAATACACTGGTATACTATGGATATAAATTTAGAAATGTTCATATAATCTATGAAAATACACGTGCTATTAAAATTTCTAAGAATATTATGTCTCATTCAAGGATAAAGAACATTGATATAAGACATCAATTTTTGAGAGATAATTTCCAAAAAGGATATATAACTATTGAATTCATTATCATTTAACATAATATTTATGAAATTTTTATAGAGCCTTTGAACATCGAGAGATTAAGCTGTATCAAAAATGATTCTTGCATGATAAATTCTTCCTAATATTTTGTTACCCTAATTTATTTCTGAATCAGGTAGAGTTAATTCATGAGATAGGTTCTACCATTTAGATGGTACCATTTAGATTATACCATTTGAGTGATACCATTAGGATGATACCTCTTTGGAGCTGCCATTTGGATGATACCTCTTGAGAGATACCACTGCAGTTCTACCATTTGGGTACTACCATTATATGATACCATTTAGATGGTACCCTTTATATTCTATTGTTCTTGTGAAAAAACTCTGATTCTACCATTTACTACTATCATTAGGTGATACAATGCGAGCTTGCTATTGTGAAGACTCTTTCATGACTTGTACCACCATGACTAATATTTTTATTTAACTCTTAAATTTAGAATTTTATTTGAAATAAAATTCCTTTAGTATTATAAAAATGATTTTCCCTAAATAATTGAAATTAATTTTTAGAGTTTGAATAAAATTTATTCTCCCATGCATCTTAAAACATCCTCCCACTTTTCTCTCTCAAACCTAACCACCAGATTTTGATCCTTTGAATCTCTAATAAAATGGTGAAGGCAAAGATGCCTCTTGTTTTTGATTATCTTAATGATCTACAACCATTTAAGAGATCCAAAGGTGAATCTAGTCAACCATTTGAGCCATGAAATCCCCTTATATCATCTTGAGAAGTTTTTTAAGAAGAAAATGTATACAACATGGTTAGAATCAAGAGGATCACTAGTTTTGAAATTAGTTCAAGGGCAAGGATGGGTAGCTATGTTCTCCAAGGATGAATGAACTTTCAATCCTAGACTAGTTTACAATTTCTATTACCTATAAAATATGAGTTTGGGGAAAAAAGAATTTTATAATTACTTTTATTGGTGGAAAATAGCTCTCATTCTCTTCAAAGAAATGGAAAAAATTCTTAAGAGTTCGTCATGAAAGAGTTTATGATGATTATAAGTGTTATTATTGTATTTTACATTCATAATTTATTTTTGTGGAAGAAATTATACATCTTACTGGAAATGATAGACCAAGAATACTGGTTACTAAAAAACATGAAGGAGAGTGCATAATTCTATTCAAGTTAATACAATACATTATATGTTCACGGATGGGGGAATTTAGTCTCCCAAGGTTCCAAGATTTTTTACCTCATGATGTGAGTGGATAAGGTAAATTTGTGAGAATATCTCATGGTTCAGATGATGGAGTTGCATAAACCTAATGCTAGATCAAAATCCTTAACTTATCCCAATATGATATTTACATTGTTGTAAGAAAAATGGATTGTTATTGATGGAGAAGAAAGGTTCATTTAATGTAGTGGTATCTATTTAAGACAATATACCTACAGGAGGATGAATGTAAATTAGAACCCTTGTATTAAATAGTGGGTTATGAATAACAGAATGATTTTTGAAAATTTCAACCCTGTTAAAAACTTCACCAAACCTAGAGATTTGGTTGATCTCGATTTGGATCTGAATGAGGTTGTGGAATATTATTTAGATAAGGAAGTGGCTGAAGCCAATGATGAATTTTAGGAATATTATTTATCCTTATCAATCGAATCTGGTAGTGATGTTGAAACTATAAGGAATAATAATATCAAGTTGGGATATTTTATACACTGAGTGGGGGGGGGGGGGGTGAATCAATGTAGGTTTCCTATAATAACATTTTCAATACCTTTTTATCACATTTAAATATTTCACTGTTAGTTGATAATTCTATTTTTCCATTTCTATATCTTTCTTGTTCTTTGTTCTTTCTTGAAACATTATAGAACACAGACACATAAGAGACATAAATATTTAATAGGTTCACCTATAAAAATGGAATACTAGTATTTGGTATGATCTAGATCCTAACAAGATCATACATTCCATTAGTACCATCATGTGGATAAAATTGGGCAGGGTTTATACTTGTACCCATGTTTGGGTCATCCTGCACTCCAAAACATCCTACCAAGTCTTTATATCATCATCCTGAAATTTTACAACAAAGTGTAATAACAACATAAATTTCTAATACCAATTGATACATACGAGTTATTGTTTATTTGTTAATTACCTTCTTCTTCTGATTTCAATTGCACAACAACATTCAACGATTTCTTCTTCTTATTTTGTATACAAATAGAAATTCACAAACTTATTTTATATCAACAATTGATCAATCCATATCTTTTTTAGTAACATGATTTCTCATTCTTCATTGTACAATATCCTTTTCACAACACCTATTATTATTGTTATTTCTTATTCAACTTTAATGTATTACTAAATAAAACCGATATTATCTTCTTTGATAATAAATTATTTGTTTAGTTCTATACAATATAAAAAATCTACACTCTCTATTTTTGAATTTTTTTTTTCACATACATATTTCCTAGATTTCTTTGTTTATAACTTACTCATATTCAACCTCTAAAAAAAACTATCTTCATTTCGGATTATAGATATTTGAATTTGAACTTGCACAATTTTTCACTACACTATAACTACACATTATAACTACATGATATATACATGAAATAGTCCCAAGATTCCACTCCTTCATACTTTTCAACCTTATCTCTTTATGATAATCTCATGCATCAAATATTCATGCATGTGTGCTATAAACTACAATAACATTGATGGAATATTCCTTATTCCAATATCTTTATAAATCTACCTATATCATGAAAACCATATCATGATAATTACAATACAAAATAACAACTTACTTAGCATCGAATGATCTATATCTAAATCTTCATACATGATCATCAAAATGCATCCTCATATTCATGTATCTCTTATATTTTTCAGTTTCAATTAAGCTCATTCTGAAAAACTCTTCACTGTGGCTTGAATGTTTCTTAAAAAAGGTTCATTTTACATATTTTTAGTCTAGAGAATCTCTTGTATAATGAGAACATAAATGTTTATAGTAGTATTTATTTCTAATCAATGCTTCATAGTAGTGTATAAACTTCCCTTGTGACATGGTATATTTTCAAGGATTTTCTTCATTTCATGTTTATAGGGCAATATCTCTTCATTAAAATGGAGGTCTTAAGAATTGTAGAACCACTAAATTCAATGTAGCATGGTATTATCAACTGTGTTTTGGTCTTGATTTTATTTCATGACTATGAAATTGACCAAGGTTATATGGAATGGAGGTGGAAAAAAATCCAGATCCACTAAAATCCATCTATTGATAGCCTGTAGCATAGTTTGCTCCCTATTATATGGAGACCTCTAACTAAAACTTGATTTTTCATTTTGGTGAATATGGAAATAAAATATCCTTATAAGGCCTGAGTCCCACATCAAAAACTTATCTAGAAATCCTATCGAATATAAATGACTTCATTCCCTTAACTCACCAGATATGAGTAATGAGGTCCGATCTTGGCCTCCTTCACGATGCCACCCTGTTCAATGGAGAACTTCTCCCATACACACACCAACCTATGTGAAAGTTTTACTACCTCCCTATTGAAACCCTTTATTGATTATCTATATGGGTACCCTAATTGGTTGGGCTTAATCCCTTATATGGAGGGTTGATTTGTCTTGGATGCCTAGCTAGAGGTTGGACTTCTTTTTGTGGCACAACCTACAAGCTGTAACATGTTCATGTGACTAATGCATAACCTGACTTCCTTAAGGAATATTCTATGGTATAGTCCCATGATTTTCAATGTAGTATAACAGATACTATGACATGGACCTCTATTTTATAATTATCACCATGAAGGATATGGAATAGTCTTAGGATATTTGGTGTGAGGATCGGTCCTTCTAATTATACTTGCATCATGAACTTAATTAATTATATACAAACAATGAGAACATTTCACATAGAATCATTTGATTTATAAATTAAAAGCTTCATCCAATTTTTTTTCCTATAATAACCATATATAGATCACCTTCATACTTATTCATCATAGAGAGAGTAATATAATCTCAATAGAACTCCAAATACCCAATTAACTTTTTTCCTTAAATATATCAAATTTTTGGAACACTTTTTCATCAAGAGATTAACCAAGATATAATTAAAATATTATTTAAAATTCTTTTGTTGTATTCAAAAACATATTTAAATCAATGAATACTCCTTATTTATTGTCAATATCATCGAATATAAATAAAACTCATACAAAGTTGAACCAATAATCTCCCATTTGTATTAATTTTCAACTCCTATTATAATACTATCTTATAATGATATGTCAATATGTTATCATCTTGTTATAAAACTTTATTTCATTTATCCCCTAATTTCTCATAAATTATTCATTTTACCTTTTCTCCCATATATTGAAAAGGAATAAAAAATATATGGGAAAGTGTATCAATTTATACTTATAAATGTTCCATTAACCACTACACTCTAAAACTTCAGATAAATTATTGGTGTTAAAAATGTGAGGGTTTGATTTAGAAAAATTACCTATCCATGATCAATTGAATTTGATACCAACTAGAAATGAAACCACTTACAATCAATCATCAAGATATGTTAAAAAATAATAGGCTGAAACATTGATGATACTTCTTGAGATACCAATTGTGATACACATTTCTTGAGAAGTTAGTCAACCATAATATCTTATACTCATTTTAAAACATAGGTTAAAAAATTTCTATTAAAAATAAAAAGATAAAATAGTATTGTAACTCCTTTATATTTTCCATTTTATTCATTGATTAAAAATTATCATTCTTTTTGTTAGAATTTGATGATGATTATCAAGGATGAGATATTATGATAACATACCATTTTCAATGACACCACCTTCAAGAAATTTCCAGAAAAATTCAATGTTGCATGAGATAATATTTTCTAGTAACTTCATCATCATTCTTCACTTGTCTCCCCAACAAGGGAAATAGTCCTCAACATCTTCATAATGATGATTCTTTTCATAGACGAATTTCAAGATGTTACAATATAATAATACAATAAAATGGAATTCTTCATGTGGATGTCCAATGTTGACTACTTTCACATCATCATCAAGGATACTAATTTCAAAAATATGTTCTTTAGAATAAAAACTTATGAGATCAATCCAAAATGGGATAATCATCTTCTTGTTGTCCAATGTTGATAAAACTTAATAAAATCTTCATCATAGATGACAAAACTTGAGTAATCATTCATGTATGGATAATTTTTCATCTTTTCTATCCATAATTTAAAAATTCCCACTTTCACCAGTTCTCCCCCTTGAGTCCATGATTTAACTTTAATTACCACTATTATAAGTGAAAATATAATAAAAGATTGTTAAGGTAACAAGGTGTATCTCTTTTATCCTTGGTGTGAATAAAAAGGTTGATATTTTCTCAATGAGGTTTATCTATTTTCTCCAGTATTCAAGCTCCGACATCTAATTGTCAAATTAGATTTAGTCTTTGGTAGCATAGATATCATCATTTATTTTATTTCATTGTGTGAGATACTTTTTCTACTTTTATACATAAAATCGTATAAATCCCATGATTAAGTCTTCATTATTTTCAAGGATTCTTCTTATGCTATAAATATGGTTAGACAAACTTTGGCACCATGTAAAACTTCATTGAATCGTTCAAATAAAACTTCTATAGAACAAGAGTTTTCATTTGTTGAAAAACTCCAATTAAATTTTTATTATTCATGCAGATCCTTATATTTTACTTTATAATAGTATTTTTCATGTTATAGTTTCAACTTTCATTCCCTTTTCAAATCAATTACTCAAACCACTAAAATATCATTAAGAATGTTGACAGATTTTTCGGATTCTCTACATAGAAACTCATGAATATTTTTCATATCGTACCTTTTAGATGTGACACTAATTTAAATCTCCTGGAACTTATTTGAATCTAAATTGTTTTCTATGGATCTTCCACATCTCCAATTATACTTCTTAGGATAATTTTGTTTTGTTGACTTTTTTAACTTTTGTCCCAAGACAAACCATTATTTCTTTACAAACGCCCATTGCATTATCTTCTTATTTCAATACAATACATGATGATATGAGTATAAACCACAGTTGAGACTATATTTATTGCAAACATCATATATATAATCAATACCCTCAACTCTATTAGAAAATGATAGATTTTTCTTAATATTTTATTTTCACATATTCTTAGGATTTATCCCCTTCAAATAGCCTTCCTTTGTGTTTTAGAATTTAAGGGATTGTTACATAAATATAATATAGAATGAATGAAACTATTTCACCACCAAAATTGACCCATAAACCTTTATTATATCTTATATAGTTCATACTTTCACGATTTTCAAGATTTAGTAGCATACTGTTTAAGTAACTTCATCATAAATGATTTGAGTGATATTTGGGAACTATAAACAATAATCCTTATTATATATACCATTGATGTAATGGTAGGCTTATCATCTCTTATTCTCATACATACTTGTACATGTATATATTTTAACCCTGTACATATCATGAAAACAAATTCGTAAATTTCAGGAAATGAAGATATGAATAGTACCTTCTTCTTTGAGATTATTTTAGGAAGATCTTGAAATGATGTCATGATATTATTTTCACATAAGATATTTCTTCTTTTACACTAGAATCCTAATTATAATTATCTATGAAAATAGCACCACACTTCTTCGATTATGAAGACTCAATATGTTTTATTTCCAAATTGGACAATTTGTTTTCCAATTATAGACACTTCATATTAATATAATTATTCTAATATTTAATTTATTACATTATATAATTATAATGCTTTCTCATATTCCAAAAACCTTCATCATGCATTCTAATATTTTCTTAAAGCAATGTATCAAGCCCCTTGATGCTCTTGTATTTAATATCCAATTGTGAATTCCTGATATTTATGATGTTTTTAATATTTTATTCCAATGAAAAAATATTATTCTCAAATTATTTTATGTTCACATTACTTTATTTGATTTTATTGAGCCACATTTATTCAAATTTGAAGCATATTTCAATAAGATCCTCATTCTCACATACTTTGATAGAAACTCATTTTAAGAGTTTAATGAAAGTAAGAACTCTTTATCTCAAATAGTACTCCAAGTTATCTATCTAAAATTCAAGATAAGTTATATATTTCTGATAAATTTCAAAAATACCATAAATTATAGTAACTAGTTCATTGGATAATCCATGAATCATATGCTTTAATTCATCAATAGATTAATATGTTGACATATGATCACACCCATTTAAATCTTCATCTTGTGGAAAATTTAAAAAATAATCTTTACATACCAAAGGATCACTTTTATTCCTTGATCCACTTAAGTCAGAAATATTTTCCATATCCTTTTTGGAACATAGAATCAAAATTTATTCTCTTTATAAGTAATATTTATCTTCTTTCCTTAGAGAAATTTAAATTTATTCCTCTTTTTAAAAGAGGGACACCTTCTTCAACTTATTATTATATTTATTTTTTACTTCCAAAAAAAGTCTTGGTGAAAAATAAATTATGATTTTATATATAAATAGCTTATCCAAAACTACACTTCATTATAATTTTATAAAATAAACTAAAAATATTCAAAGATAACAATTTCAGTTTGAGAATCCAGTTAGATGTGAACCTAGATTCTCTAATACCTATTGAGAATCAAATAGAGGTTGACCTACTTTGATACCACTTTAGGGGGATCAGTTGGAATATGTTATACAATGGATAGGGGTGAATCATTATAGGTGTCCTATAATAACTTTTTTAAATCCCTTCTTCTTATATTTACCTATTTCACTATTAGGTGATGATTATATTGTTCTCTCCCACCCTCTTTATCTCGTTCTTTGTTCTATGAAGAAAAAATGTAGAACAAAAAAAAGAAATGATGATTTATATGATTCAACTTTTAAAATTAAAGGCTATTACTTGGTATGATCTGAATTCCCCCAAGATCATACAACCCACTAGTATTAACCTATAGATACAATTGAGTTGGGTTTATCATTATACCCATGTTTGTTGCATCCCATAATCCATAGTATCCTAAACTCCATAGCATCCAACTGATTATTTATACTTCCATCTCCATAGTTTACAAAAAAAGTGGAATACTAATAATAATGTATAATACCAATTGATTATTTTAAGTTTTTGTTGATACAATTCTTCCCTTCTTCTTCATCATCATTTTCGTCTTCTTATTATTTCACTTTCACAATAGAATGAAATGATTTATTCTTATTATTTTTCATGAAAATATAAATTCAAAAAATTATTTTGAAAGTAAAATTTGATCTTGCGTATATTTCTTGGTAGATATACTTCTTCTTATTCACTATACAATCTTCTTTTCAAAACACATCCTCTTCTTCTCTTTTATTCTTCAACTTCATTATATCATTTAATAACATTGATATTCTCTTCTTCAAAAACAAAATTTTTATTCAGTTCTATATAGTATAAAATCTCAATATTCTCTATTTTAAACTAATTTTTCAAATAAATATGTCACATATTTATATATATATATAACTTACTCAAATTCACCCCTTAAAAAAACATCATTCTTGGTTGTTATTATTTTAATGTGAACTTCCACAATTTTGATAATTTAAAATTCACCCTTTCTACACATTATAACTACTTTATAACTAAATGAAATATTCAAAATATTTCCATACTTCATACTTTTAAACCCCATATCTCTAATATAATCTCACACATCAAATATGCATGCATGTGTGCTTTAATAAAAAGAATCCATCATGGAATATTAATCTTTTAACCATATTTATAAATAATATTATATAATGAATAAAACATCTTGATAATTATAATATTGAATAATAAATTACCTAAAATTTACTGATCTATCTCTCTCATCTTCATCCATGATCATTAACATGCATCCTCATATGCATGAAACTCTTGTATTTTTAGTTGTTTTTAAGATCACGGTGCAAACATCTTCACCGTGGCATGAATTTTTCTTCCATAGGATTATTTTAACTTTATATCATAGTGAATATCTAGTATCATGATACAATAAATATTTCTAAAATAATTTAATTATTCTAAACTCTTCACAGTGGTATGTATAATTATCTTGAAATTCCGTATATTTTTATAGATTTTCTTCATTTCATCCTTGCAACTCAATATCTTCTTTTGCACTATGGAGGTATAGATAATTTTGGAATGGAATAATTTACCATGACATGGTATTGCCCACTATCGAATAATATTAATTTTATTTCATGACTATGGATTGGACTAAGGAGCTGTGGAGCGGAGGTTCCAAAAATTCCAAAACCACCAAAATCCATCTACCCGTACCCTGTGATGTAGTCTGATCCCTATGAAATGGAGATCCCAACTCAAAATTTATTCTATGTTGTGGTGACTCTAGATGTTGTGTAGCCTTATAATGAATGAGTCCCACATTGAACATTCATATGTAAAACCGACAGAATATAAGTGAATTCATTTCCTTGGAACACCATATGCAAGTAATAGGGTCTTATCTTGACCTCCTCCAGGGTGTCTCCTTGCGTCATGGACCACTTATCCAATGTGCGTGCCAACCCACATGTGCGCTTACCTACCTACCTATTTACACCCTATCTAAATATCCTGGTTGTTTCCCCTATATAGTTAGGCTTATCCCCATATATACAGGGTTGAGATGGCTTATATTCATAGCTAGAGGTTATTCTTATTTTTACAGCACAACCTATGAGGATATGACATGTTCATGTTACTAAAACATAACCTAACCCCCTTTAGGTATCTCTATTTTTTAGTAACATTCTTTATGAAATAGTATGATTGATACAATAACATGGTACTCCATTTGAGAATTATCACCATAGAGGATTTGATGTAGTCTCAGGCTCTACAGTGTGAGTCTCCATCCTTAGTTATATTCTTACATCAGAAACTCCATTCATGATTTATAAACATTAAGAACATTTCACATGGAATCATATGATTTATAAATCAAAATCTTCATTCAAAGACTTTGTTCTTCAATAACCATGGATAGATCACTTTAATAATTATTCATTATAGATATAGTAATACCATCTCCACTAAAATCCAAATCTTCAATTCATTTTTAACTTTAATATAAAAAATATTGAGAATATTTCATCAAGATATCATCCAATATATACTTCAAATATTCATTAAAATTATTGGGTTTTCTTCACCAACAAATTGACATCAATAAATACTCCTTATTCATTGAAAATATCATTGAAAATAAATACAAATCCTTTAAAGTGGGATGAAAAATAATGTATCTTATGGACTTACTAATTTTTGTACTTATTTAACTTCTAAGGATTGATCATTGGACAACGATGAGTTACCTTGAGAAAAGGTTTCCAATGCTACTCATTTAGAGAGATCTGATTCTAAAATTCCATAGGATGTGATTGTTATTTTAATTGATTATTTATATGATGTTGATGGAGAAGATGAAGATGAAGATAATAATCCCTTCATATATATATTTGAGTTTTAAAAGACTATGAGTGGTTATTGGTAAAGTTACTCCCAAGGTCCTTTGTGCGATAAGTTTTTGAAAGACCTATTATATCAGATGTAGATGATTTATTGACTGGGTGGTAGAAGCCCCATAGTAAATAGTTATTGGTTTATATTATTAATATTTATATTTTTATAGAGGCAGTGATGATAAAGGCAGTCCACCTAATCATGGCGGACCTTCAATCCCAAATTTTCATTTAGATCATAAGTGATCATCGATAGAGAGGATTGATCAAAATGATTTTCTCCATACTTTTTCTATTATTTGTGCTTGTTATAAATGAGGATTTTTTAGAATTAATGCATGATAATGGTGATAGTCTAGAGGATAATGGTCATGAAATACCTTTACCTAGACAAGAGAGGTATTTACCTCATCATCCTCCTCACTCTAATTATTTGACCTGAGATGATCTAAATTCCTTTAAGGACAATATTATGTTTGTTCTAGATGAGTTTCCTAAGATTCTACCCTCTAGGGTAAGTCTCTTAAACATGATATGTCTTTGATAGTGTCTCACTTTGTGGAACATCTCTAACCCAAGATATATCTAAGGATTGGGAATTTTGAGGTATAGAATAAGAATATTTTTTAGCACATTTTTTCTATTCACATTGCTTTGGAAGGCACGAGGGTTGACCAGACCTAATAGATCTCACCATTATTGGGAATATTGAGTCCATTTCTTCTTGGGATGGTTCCTCCTCCTCAAGAACTCTCCTACCTCAGTGCATGATTCTTTTAATACTGAAATGGTAAGAATAATTGTTTGAGAATAGTTTCAATGTCTTTTGGGGTATTTCTACAATTCTCATCAGGAAAAGCTATAATAGATCAAGTCTCATGATAAAAAAATTTATAAAATTTTTCAGGAATGTCTAAATAATTATAGGGATGATATAACTATGATTCCAAAAGATATAAAATATTATCTATCTAATATTTTCACTAACATGATATCAACTCCTATTATATGTTTTGGATGAAAATCATCGAATGCATCCTATCATTATTGGATTCAAGGAGAAAGTAAACTAGTTAATGTTTCTAACTCCATTATTGATTATTTTTATAGAATAAGTGTGATAGTTATTTCAGGTTATGAAGCATGGTGGTAGAGTGATATCCTAGTTTGTTGAGCTGATAAAACCTTATCCTTACACTACATGGGTTGTTGTGATTTCTACAACTACTATTCTTATTGCCACCTCAATTTAATATCATGTTTCTACTTTGGTTTAAAATAGTTCCACAGTTATAAATCATTTTAGTCTTAATCTTATAGAAATAACGAGCCATCCTAGGCTAATGTCCTCCTGAATAGTCTTCATGCCTCCTGCACCTCCTTCTATGACAACTCCTTATCCTTCCTCCTCCAAGGACAAAGCTACACTTGTTACAGATTCATATTTGTACTCTGAATAAGATATGATAGGGATTATTTAGATTGTATCATGATTATTTAATCTTTTAACTTAAATATTAATGAAAATTAAATGTCATTTTATTTTCATCAGTTTTCTATTCTTTGATGACTTATTTTTTATATTGTGTTCTTCTTCCCTTTTATACCTTTTTTATAATTACCAATGGGAGCATGTATTTTTATGATTTTATGGGAACATTTTGGAATAATGAGTGGTATTTAAATTATTTTAAAAAGGGTGGAATTTTATTTTTATTTTTGTTTCTGATCATATTATTCCATAATATTTCTTTGAAAAGATAATTTGAATTTATTTACAACTATATCTTGTGATCATCAAAAATGGGGAGATTTTTGGATCATCTAGTAACTTATTATTTTAATTATCACAAATTATGCATAATTTATTACTAACTAATTATTTATTATATAATAGTGATTCATCATTATGGTTTTTACCTGAATTTCTCCAAGTAAAATTTTCTACTTTCAAAAGAGTCACAACACTATTAGAAGAAACATACTGCTGTTAGATCAAATGTGCTACTGTTAGAAGAAGTGTGCTACCATCAGATGAGTTTTTCTATCGTAAATTTTTTTCTACTACCATAAATTGACTTCTACTACCATGATAACATATCTTCTACCATGAATCCAAATCTACTACTATGAAGCATTATCTACTTTTGGTAAGATGTATTCTTCCATTTATGTTTAATCCTATTAATTTATTCTTTTATTGATGCTTACTTCCATTAAAGTATGTGCATCCATTTAGTTTTTTTATTCCATGCCAAAATTTTTTTCTCTATGAAGTTGTATACTTACATTAATATCTAATATTAAATTCAAATTAAATATTCTAATGTCTAGTTTATGTAATTTAATGCAATTTAGAGATTTATTAGTATGAATATTTAAGAATAATAATTCTTAAATGGATACTCTGGCATATTGAAGAAAAAATCCTCATTTCCCATATTTTATACTTAGTATATGGATTTATTTTATTAATATATTTCAATTCATAATAGATTTTTTAAGAAATGTATAAATCCATGGAACCTCCCATGCCCAACTAGTATTGAGAGTGATAAATGAATTTGGAAAAGTATTGAGAAATCTCTACTGAAAAGAAATAGGATTTTCCAATAATTTCTAAAACACTATATTTTTCATGAGAAAACTGATAATATTAGGAATTACTATGAAGATTGTTTAAATTTATGTTAAGGAAACAATTAAATACAATCCAATAGAAGAATAATATCATTGCATATTATCTCAAGCTCGATTAGAGAAATAAATCTTCACAACCCTTCCATATTCTTTAACTCTTATTCTCATTTTTTATTTACTTTTGAGTTATTATTTCTTTCTAGGTTTATTATTTGGTCACTATATCCTGTACTAAATTATATACTACTCATATAATCTCTCCATATTTAGTTTACATTTTTCACACTATGGATAATAATGAAAGTGGTTGGTTGTAGCCTCGATTTCCCAGTGTGTAGTTGTTTTATATATCAGATTTAGGTTGTGGATCACTATGTTTAATTTAACAAACCTACTTGATAGTGGAATTTTATAAATTAGATAGGAATAATTTTGGGTTTGATACTGAACCTCTTGTTTAAAAATTTAATGTGTTTTTAAATTTATTTTTCTTTGTCCTTTTGAATTTTTAGAATTATTTTTGAAAAAATACTCCAATAAGTTATATTTTAATTATGATATACTTATTTTTTAGTGTGAGTAAGATAATTTCAAAAGAAAAATTGTTTTAAAATTGTTTAACTGAGTTTTGATCTGAATTTTGAGAAATTATTTTGAAGCTTCACAGTTTTTATACCTATATTTTAGTTAACCAGTCCATATTATTTTTGGGGTGTTTTAGATTTTAACTTGCAAAATATTTTTAACTGAATTTTTTAAATTTTAAATTAACCCACCCTCTTATGTAATTCACTGGGACCATCATTAATGATTATTTTCATTTTGACTATGTAATGTTTACCCATTCACCTTTATCCTACAAATGGGTTATGACCATGTAATCCCTTTTATTGACATGTGGAAAATTATTGACATTCTTGAAGATTATTGATAGCTAAAATAGGTTGATCAAGTATTGATATTTCATATTCCTCATTATAAAGGTAAAAATGTTTTATTTATTAAGATATTCCTTAGGTAATGGTATAAAAAGTATTATTTACTCTTATAATGAATGATTTTTTCTTAGAAAAGTAATAGGTGGGTCCTTAAATCAAATTTCCCCTAAATGCACTGACAGGTCTCATGATACAAAATATTCTTGGGTATTTGGTGTATGCTTTCCCAATTAATAAATATTACTTGACTGTGATATTGATGATAAGTAAATATCTTAGACCAAGTACTTGTAAGTAGGTTTTTATGTCTATAATTATGTATTCCATTAGTATATGATTAGTATTATTGATATCCATGTTTTCATTAATTTTCATAGATATAGAATAGTCCCAGTTTACAGTTGATTATGGAATCATGTTGTTTACTTACTCTTTCTATAATATTCCTTCCATATTTATCCCATGATTTACTTAGTTGTTTGTTTTCCCTTACTAAAATTTTGTGCACACCCCTTGTTATGATTTAATTTCCCTAGGTTATGAAGAAAAGTAAAACACATGACATGTTTAGAAGGATAAAATGTGTAAAATAATTTATGGGAGATGTTTAAGACACATTATATATTAAGTAGTTTCTTATATATAATGAATTTTTTCCATTAGTTGAGAAAGACATGGAAATTATTAGTTTTTTATGTGTCCAAATTTTATGAAGCTCTAAACCTAAAAATATCATTCAGATGTATGAGATGTAATAATAATTATTTATTTTTTAATTAAGGATGATTATATTAAGGATTTCATAGCTATTTCCAAAGAACATATGTATTGTATGTGTCTATAATTATCGAATCTAGAAGTATGGGTTTGAGGGATCACAATTAAGGATTGTATTATACATGATGATGTTTGAAAGGGATGGTCAGAGGATAACCAGAATCATGTGATGTTTAAGGGGATATTTTTAATTATATCAATAGTTCATAGGTAGGTTCTTTGAGATTTATATAGATCAGTAGTGGAAGTGAATCATGGTGTGGCTAAGATGTCTCATAATTTTAGGTTTCATGGGTTTCTGAGGACCAACATCTCTGATTAGAATCCTCATTCTAACTCATGAGCCTAAATATTATTGAAACATGATTTTGTAACCTAGTTTCAACTTAGAACTACATTCCATCCTCATATGGATGGTTAGTCAAAGTGAACTATCCATACAATGGAGGATATGTTGGGGGATTACATCATAGAATTTGGTGGATTGTGGATGAATAATTTCCCCTTAGCCAAGTTTTATTATAACTATAGATTACAATATTCCATTAGGATGAATTCATTCAAGGAATTGTATGGGTGTAATTTTCATTCTCTATTGTGTTGGACCAAGGTTGGGGTGTTAGTGGTCCTTTGTATAGATGTGGTGAAGATCATGATAGAGAAGGTTTAGGTGATCTGAGAGTGGATAAAGGTGGAACATGACCATCAGAATTCATATGAGGATTAGAGGATGATTTCATTAGATTTTGATGTTAGGGAAAATGTTTTCTTTATTTTTTCCCTCATCATGGGTAGTGGAGGTTTGTCTAAGTGAGTAAGCTATGTCCTCGATAAATTTTCCCTTTAGATGTGTCTTTGTATATTGGTGGGGTGGTATATTTGTTGATTCTTCTTCCATATTATTCTATGATCTATGAAATATTCCACATTTCTTATCTTTATTGTTATGTTCATGAAGATTCTCATGTCATCAATTAGTGGGAGATGGATGTCAAGGAAGACACAAAATTCATATATATTCTATTTAAGATCTAGTACCATCAAGAGGAGGTGCTTCATGGGTTATCTATTCCATTGGTTAGAGTTCATTGGAGGTATGGTGGTATGAAAGAGATGCGTGGGAACATGATTCATATATACAAGCTCAATATCTTGATTTGTTTTGAGATTTGTTTCTATGATGGTTGAAATTATTTTTGAGTTGGTTTATTGATATTTTTTGATCCTTGGTTCTATTTAAGTTATATTTCTTTTTATTTATTTATTTGATCAATTTGTTAGATGGTGTTATATCATTTGATAGTAATTTCCCAAAGATTTCTTGGTTAGTGGTGTATGTGACCTACCTTTTGGGTTGGTTTCTGATTATAGAGGGAGATAATCATTTAAGAGGTGTCCAATGTTATGAACAATAACTTTTTGGCTCATTCCTTTATGTATTTTTTTATGTTGGGGGTGTTAAGATGGATTTTTTAGGTATTATTGAAGAGAGAGTTTAGTTATTTCTATTTATAGGATCACTACTCCATGGTTTTGGGCTTGGTGGTGGTCATAGTGAAGATTTTTGAGCTATATGGTGTGGTGACCATGATTTTTGAAGCCGAGGCTGTAACATCCCAGGTAAATAAAGAATAAAGAATTTTCATATTTATTAATATTTACGAATTAAATATTAATTTTAATTAAAAGGGGTTACTACGTTCGATAGCGTACTTGGTACGCAACGATGAGTTTCTTTGAAAACTTACGTTGCACACAAGTAATAAAATAATATTATTTTAAATGTTAGTTAACGAGTAGTCGTTGTACTGGCGGGAATGGATAGAAATAACTAAAATATGATTATATATGTTTTTAAATGTTTTTAAATTTACCCAATAAAAGATAAAGGCTTAAAATATGGAAAGAGTTCAATTTTAGGCATTTATACCCTAATTTTCATGAAAGGTCCACTTATCACCTTTTGACGGAGAACCGTCATTAAATATAGTTTTGATCGATCTTATAAATTCTATTGGACCAAATATAACTCTTCTTTAGAATTGGGACATCAAAATTTACTTTGTGTAAATTTTTGGTACCTTTCTGATAAAGTTCATTTTTTTAATGAATAGTGTAAAATGTTGTATTTTAATTCAAAACCTCTTTTTAATCTAATTTATTTATATGATTAGATTATCTTTTGAATTGGTTTTAAAGTGAAATTAGAAAATATTTTTACCATTAAATCCAATAGTGGTCGTTGGAATTAATTTCACTTTGAAATCGGACTTAAACTAGTGTCAATCTTTTGATACTTATTGTTTCATAAAAACACGCTATTTGCTCTGACAGCGGGAATTAATTATTAAATTAATTAATGTGACTTATATGTTTTGAATTTTGTAAAATAGACTTCATTTTTGAATTTGTAATATCAAATATATCTTAGGGTGAATTTTTGGTAATTTTCTGAAAAACTTCAATTTTTGATGAATAGTGAAACCACTAAGTGGTACTTATAAAGACTGATTTTCCGTTTAAATGAAATTTTGCCATCATTGTGTTTTGAATTTCAAAAATCCGACATACATGGTTGTCATTAAGAAGTAAAATATGGTTTAATGAGATTATAATAATTTTTTGGTGAATAGTAACTTATTAAGTTCTTAATTGCGATTAGTGGTAATTAGTGTAGTTTAAGGTAAAAATAATGATTTAATAAAATAAGATGAGCTTGAAACATGTCCTACCATCATTGGTTGTGTCATGGCCGACCAAGAAAAGCCATGGGTCAACTTGGGGACCCCATGGAGACACTTTGGTTGGGAAATGACATAAATAACTTTTTATTTAATGTAAAAGTAAAAATGACACAAACATGATATGTTTTACAAAAACAATTTTTACATGGGGTTATAAAGATCAGATTTTTGATTATAAATATTCATTGGAAATATAAAAGATTTCCTACATCATAGTATTTTTTTTATAATTTTTAGACATTAAATAAATTAAATTATTTATGACATAATAATGATGCAGCGATGACATCATTATTTGACGATTTAAATAAAATGGAAAGATAATGTAAAATCTATGAACTACACATGTCCAAAACCAATTGGATGAGTGTATTTCGAACCATTATCACCTTATCCACGAATTATATCAATGTGGGACCTTTTAAAACCGAAACACATTTTCAAATAAAGTAATATTTCTTTACTTTCCAAAAGTTCCCCTCCTCTCCTCTTATAAAAGGCCCCCACCTCTACCTCATTTCACACACTCCTCAAGCCTTTGGCTCGGCCAACCCCTGCCCATTTACTCTCTCCACATACCTCTACTCATCCTAGAGGATTCCCTTTGGGCATAATCCTTTCAATGGAAGCCTTTAGGCTCAAATCAAAAGGAGTTACACTTTTAAAGGTAATTCATTCTCTCTTGTTCATTTGTTTTATTTTGCTTCTCCAACCCTCTAAAATCTTTTTATTTACTTCTTTTGTAACAACACCAGTATCTTCAATATACTAGGATGTTGTTATAAGATTTATTCGATCTACACTCTCACACAAATACATCAAATGGTTAAAGAACATACGGTTTCCGTGGATGGAAAAATTCTGCCTCCCGAAATGATGATTGTTCAATACTCATTTAACACCTTCAAAGGTGGCCATTATGATGTCACTATTTTTATATATGATATATAATATGTTTATTTTTTCTTTAAGCTTATGTATTTTTCATTTTGGGCATACCTTTATGGTTTCCATTATGGGTAAACACGATATCTTCATTTAAGGAAGTGCAGACTACCGCCCCCTCAAAGTGATGTGATTCGTTAATGCCATATGTGGTACGTGTAAAGGATGGATTTAAAGTTATTATATATGATGTTATACTGGAATTATAATATACCTCTATATCATTATTATTTCTTTCCATTAAAGTATGAGATAGAAATGAAAGTAGCGTTCATGCGTACGTACGACTTACCGTCTCCATGAACGGTGCATTTCATTTCTTATCCCCAAATGTAATGTACTATTAAAAATACATGTATATAATGGATATATATAATTAATGATATATCTAAATGATGAATATAATTCTGGAATTAAAATATACATACCTCTCATTTAGTTTTAATTCCATTAATATGACAAAGAAATGAAAGTAGCGTTCATGCGTACGTACGGCTTACCGTCTCCATGAACGGTGCATTTCATTTCTTACCTCTAAATGATTATGTAATATTATAAATACATGTATATGCTGGATATATATGATACATATTATATCCAAATCGGGAATTTCATTCTGGATATAAAGAACCTTTGACCACACGAACAACATGTAATTGTAAGAAGTCCACTTTCGACTTAAGAACCAAATATTGACAAAACAAACATTATTAACTTAAATGGTTACATAATGTTTATAACATGGCAATAAGTGATATAAAAGGAATAATTAACTTTAAAAAGGTTCTTAATCAAGTATAAATTAACTCAAGTTTATTATTCAGGATGTTAAAGAACGATCGAGTCAAGTCGGACCCGAGGTAAGGGAATTTCTTAACCCAACTTCCATTCTTTGGGTTAATCTCCTACATTAAAATTATGTCATGATATTATTATGTCCTATCTTGTATTTGTACTTTCTTTATGTGTACTTATAGTTAATACACATAATAGATCTATTTTATTTAAAAAAATGATCTTTGTAAGGGACTTCGTCTCAATCTCCTTTCATTGAGGCATATTTAGTTTTATACACAACTTTATTTTATACGGTGTATAAAACCCTTTGAATTTTAATTTTAAACAAAAGGAATCTTTTTCTACGAATCATTTTACAAAACGACAAAAAGGAATGTTTCTTTTAACGTACGCGGCGACAAAAACCTTTTCCGCCACCGCGAGTATTATTTGGTCTTTGACTTCCTGAACAAGCCATAATGTTTTTAAAATAAAATAAATACCATATAATCTTTTATGTATTTTGGTATTGAAAATGGTTTTGATAAAGGATTCTATTATGATATATTGTGATTGAAATGTGGAAATGTTATCATTCCTTTATATTGGTTTTATGTTTTATGATTTTATATTGGTACTTGGACATTTTAACGGGTGGTTACGTTATAAACCATATGACGGGTGGTGCCGTGAATACCAGGACGGGTGGTTACGTTATAACCTCCAATTCATTGGGTATGGAAGTCGGCCATATGACTATTCCATTAAGTATGTATGGAAATTGGCCGTATGGCTATTCTATTAAGTGATATGTGTGGAAGTCGACCGTATGGTTATTCCACTTAAGTATGTTTATGTCCCAAGTTACCTTTATATATGTTATGTGTTCTTTTTATGGATTTTATGGTAATACTTTGGTTACAAAAAGGTAAGTAATGATACTTTATTCAGTGAAGAGTTTTTACTACTTCATGAAGGTGAAGGTATTACTTTGATAGAGTATATATGGTTTATTTGATGTTTGAAAAACTAACAGTTTTCATTCTTTCTGTATCCCTTACTGAGCTTTTTATGCTCACCCCAAGTTTTTTTGAAATGTTTTCACAGGACTTAATGTGGAATAAGGTCAAGGATGGGATCAAGGGAATGTCATCCTAAATAAAACTTGGAACTAGACATGTTTATTTTTAAGAGTTTTTTATTTATTATGGAAACTTAGTAGAAGTGACTACTTTGTAATCTTTTGAGATGTAATAGTTATGTTCTAATTCTCTAAAACTCTAAACCTGAAAAGATCCTCGACGTGAATTATTCATTTAATTCAATATTAAGTAAGGTTTAAGGCCGGGGCCTTATAGAGGCTATGGGAATTAGCTGTTTTTTCTTAAGGTGAACCATAGGATTTGAAACACTCATGAAGAAAGGTATTTTTTTTCTAGAACATTTCCCTAAGAGAAATTGGTAAGATCTCCATGCAATCGGGGAACAGATAGTGCTGCTAGAGATCATGAGAGTTTTGGCTGAGTTCGGTAGAGGTTTCTAAGCTGAAGGTGGGGATACAGTGATGAGAGTGGCATCTAGGAAGTTTATCTATGGGAAACAACCAACCTTGAAATACACAGGGAAATGCGCATGGTGATGAAAATTTAAGGGGAGTCAACATAGAATGTAGGTGGATGGAAACATTGAGATAAATATATCTATGACATAACCTTTGGTATGGTGAGATAAAATAGTGAGGGAGTTCTCCCTATGCTATGGTGAATGTTGTGGTGTCCTTTTGGAGAGACAAAATGAAATCCTCTATGGCATCATGTTGGGAGTGTTGGAGGTTAGATAAGAGTTAAATATTTCTTTTAAAACACATGGAATTTGAGGTTTCAAACACCTAAAAATCATATCTACAATGATAGGGGGCTGGTACAATTATTTTATAGGGAACCACGCCATGGTGGTGGTAATATTGGTTTTTATTATAAATATGAGGTTTTCATATCCTTATTTTGGTATTTTTTTATATCTTTTAACTTTAGTTGACCTCATTCCCTCTCTATGTTATCAAATTATCTCTTTTGAGGATTTTCATATCATGGTTTTTTAGGATAAATATTTTTTTGAATTCAACATATTCCCCTTATATTTATTTCTCTCTTTTCCATTTTTATTTTCTTAATATTGATGTACAACATGAAGATTTACTTTAGTTTTTGGTTGATTTTATAGATTGGTTTGATGGTGGGTTTTTATATTTAGGTTTTTAGGTGGTTCCCTTAAAGTTTGGTGGTGTATGATCCTCAATTCCTATGTTTTTGTAAAGGATTTCCATGAAATATTTATATAAAGAAAGGGGACTCTCCCTTATTTTTTTAAATCATGGAAGTTTCATGCCTAGATTTTCCTTTGGTAGGATAATAATATTTGACTTAATGAAAGATAAAAAAACTAAATTTAAGGGCATAGTGGATTTTCACATGTGGTTTAATAGGTTCTCGTTATTACTTCATGATAATGAATTGATTATTTCTTTTGTTGAGCAATTATGATTATTGCTGTGAATTTTTTTTGCTGGATGAAATTGAGCTGATAAATTAACCTTTATAAAAAGCTCTAATAATTTAAATATGGTAATTAATAACTTGTGTGTGATAAGTAAATTAATCTATGGATTCTTAAGTTAGTTATTATAAGAGAATACAAAATAAGAAAATATAGAATTTTTGAATATTTTGTTGCTAGGATTTGTATGTGTTTACTATTTTAGTTGTATTATTTGATTGTGTTTGATTGAATATTGAGGAATGAGAGTGGTGTTCATCCAATTAGTTTGGGGAGGTAAAATGTATTAGGAAGTGAGGCTATGTTAGTTGTAATGCTATGGGAAATGGGGATATGATGGTTATCATGGGATGTGTTTTGGGATTATTTTGTGGTGTTCAGTTAATGATGGATGGTTTTTTAGTGTGGGTTTTATAATGGGGCTATAGCTACACCATTTTGGTTGAAAAGAGAGTATGAGTGAGTTTTTTTTGGAAATGACATAGTTGGTTGATGTAGGGATTTTTGATAGTTTCCCAGGGGTATAGAATATAAATGGAAATGATATAACGATAAATGAACATGGATGGATAATGGGTTATGAATAAAATTTAAACCAATACTAATGGAAAGGGTAGTGGATAGAATTAATGTGTTTATTGTATAGTAATTATTCATTATTAAATATTTAAATTGGAAGGCTTACTAAATTTTAAGTGTTTGGTAATCAGTATCTCTGGAATGGTTAAATGATAGATTGAAATAGGAATCTTATAAGTTTATTTTGGATACTTTATGTGGTTGTTTATGGCTAGTTTGAATAATAGATGGTAGAAGTTGTAGCGAGTGTGGTGGGAGTAGTGTGGATATGGTTATGGGTTGATATGGATTTGTATCCAAAATGTTCCTCTGGGTTGGGCTATTGTGAGGTATATATATAAAAATTATTTTCCCTATGATTTCGTTATACATCACACCAAAGTTAGATAACCTTAGAGATGGAAAAATGTTTTAGGTTTAGAGTGTTTTACTCAATATCTTGGTTGGTAAGGATGGATTAATGGATAACTCATCTTACCTACTCTCTTTACCTAGTTTGGTAAGATATATTGGCTATGGGAATGGTGATATGTGATATATAAGGGTTCATACATGGTAGGAGGAAGGAATGAGGTTGATTTCATTAATGTTCATGATACCCTACTGTATTGGATATGTGGTGCTTGGATGAGATACGATGTGTGGAAGTGGATAAGGGATGATGATGATGATATGGATTTGTCTTGTGGTATGGTTTTGGTTATCGAATGAATGAACTAATACTAGAATGACATTCTAATACCTATAGAAATTAGGGTAGATAGGGTTTTAATTTGATCTACATAAAATATTATAAATACTAAGCCTAGTACATTTTACATGTAATATTAGTGGGGAATTGATATCAAGGTAGAAATGTTTATATTCTTAATATTATATTATTAAAATTAGATTCAAAACATAGTGAGTGATCCTTGGTGAGGTTGAGTAGTAGTTGATCTAGAAGGTGTTGGTTGTTTCTACTATTTGTTCACAAGATAATTTATATTCTTCTACAATATTTATTTGATATTTCATGAGTATAATCCTATAAAATATAAATTTTATTCAAAACCTTATATAGATAAACTATTTTCATGTTTTCAGGTTGATTTTGGTGACTGATCTAGACAGTACAACATTAGAGCTTTGGTTTTTCTGTAGAATCACCACCTATGAGTTTTTGGTGTTTTATTTTAGATTTGAATATTTTTGAACTTATTCATGTATTATAAAATTATTTAAAATTATTTATTTATATTATGGTGTTAATATATTATTTTTCTTGTTTTTAGGGTATATGAGAGAAATGTCTTATATCTATATGTTCTATAGCATCAGTGCTAGTGTCTAACCCAAGGACCATTAAAAGTAGGCATTATGGGTGATTCTCATCTTAATTATATGCCTAGTAGAGGTTCCACATTGGGGAAGTTTATGAGACCAATTGTATTGTTTTAAATTATTTAATTCATTGTATCCTTTATCACTAATTTTTTTTGATTATTAAAATTAAAAAATTTGAATTTTTATAGAATTTACCTTATATTTGCTGCATGAAACATATATGTGGAAATGATTGTTGAAATATCATCACCTAACTTATTATTTGTTACCATGTGAGCTCTATTTGGTTGTTATATTTCCTCATATTTCCATTGAAAACTATTTCTGGACATTTATATCAAGAAATCGTAACACTCTCTTGGTAGCTTCATTATTAAAGATCCTCCAACAATAGTGTCAATGACTAAAAAATCACTATCAGATAAGCTATAATAAAATTTTTACATTATTAAACACATATATTTACAATTATATGGAAAATTTATTACTAAACACTTTAATCCATCCCACACAATATAAAGTTACATTGATTTAGATGGTGTGAAATTTATAATGTTTAATCAATGATTCATTTTTTTGGGTCGGGGGAAAATCTTATCAAGAAGAATTTTTCCATATTATCCCATATTGATATGGAATGTGATAATATGTTTTGAATCCATTTTTTATCTTTATCTCATAGTGAAAATTTTAAGAAATGTATCCTTACCACTTTTTTTGGAATACAATTGAATTATAAAGTACCACAAAGTTCAAGAAAAATTACCAAATATGAATTCAGAATGTCATGTGGTAGCCTAAATAGTTACAATGAATTTGAGATCTTTTAAATGATCATAAAATTTATTTAAATTTAAATTTCAACAATTAGAGGCATTTGAATACTTGGTTTCACTATCATGATTGATGGTAATCCATATTCTATCAAATTTATTTACCTCGTATTTATTCCATTGTCAACTTGGTCCATCCCTTATACTTGATATTCTATGTCTATGTCCTATTCCATTTTTGGATTCCCCAAGCACCTATCCAACTCGTTATCATAATAAAACATTTATTTTCCTTATTTTTTAGTTAATAAATCCTACATAAGAAATATTTATCATAAAAAATATAACATGAGAAAAATAAAAAAATATAAAAAATAAAAAGTAAAAGGAAATGAGGTGATAAAATATTTGTTCTAATATATAGAAACTATGATTCTAAAAGTTCACCAATCCTCATGAATTTATCCACAAACTATGACTACTCCTGAGTCATTATTTATTCCTTATGGGAATTAAGTTTAAAATTTGTTGAGTTTCTCTTCCTAATCACTGAATACTAATAGATAGTACATGGATATTTAAATATTTAACCCACATAGAATAATGATCCTTAGAACAAAATCCTAGCTTAAAAGTCAATATGATTGATAAATTCAATTAAAATAAATATAAAACTAAATAAGGGAACTATGAATGATTAAATCATTCTAAACATTTTTAAATACAACATCTAATGATAAAATAGCTAATAAAAATTTAAAATTATATTCATGTTGTTGTTTGTTTTAGATATAAAAAAACATTTCCATAAGTTTTTGTTCTAAAATCACTAAAATATGATATTCTTTTGATCAAGCACTTCAATTTTTCTAATAATAATGTGATCGAAAACAATTCTTGAACATAAAAAAAAACTCAATCTATGATCAAGAAAGAATATATGTAACTAGTAAATTCATCAAAAGGATATTATTCAATAAAAATTCAATGGGAATTTTTATTAAAATAAGAAAAGAGATGGAAGAATGAATGAGTGTGAAAACCCAACAAAAACTACCATTAAACATATATGAAACTCAATAATCAATCACTCTTTATTAAAAATATCTTCACATAGATTTTACCCAATAATTTTTTCATAATAACCAAAGAATTAATTTATTCTATAAATAGGAGAGTAGAAAAAGAATGATAATATATTTGGTAAAAAAACATTTAAGTTCCTATATTCTCTAGTTTAAGTCCTTCCTCTTTATGAGGACGTGTTAATTTTAGTCTCCTAGAAAAGGCACTCCTTTGATAGAGAAATATATATCTTATATATTATTATATTTCCCTCATATATTAAAATCCTCTTCTAGGACATCTTAGATTCATGGTGTTCCACTATCACTCAAATTAACCTTTCAAAATCATACAAAGTATAATAAATGTCATCTTAATAAAGAAGGTGAGCTAACATATCTATTTAAGCTTTTATATGTTTAAAAATGTATATTTTATCAATGTCACAATAAAATAGTGATTTTCATTCCATGATATTCCAGAAAGAGGAAAGAAAAAAATATTACCACATTATATTATTAACACAACACACTAAAATAGTCAAAATATCTCTAATACAACTATAAATGATCTAAAATTTGAAACAGAACTTAATTTAATAATAAAGAGTGTTATCAACATTTTGAATCATTATTTTGATCTAGATAAAAAATTATCATTTTCCAACCCTTTATCATTATCCTCCGGGAAAACATAGATTGATGGATTTTATAACACTATAAATAGTTTATATTAAGTACCTATTTTATTCTCGAGATAGAAAGTACCCTATTATAAACTATTTTTTAAATATATTTATTTATTTATTAGGATTAAATGCCTACAATTACACTATAATCCTCAAATTTCCATAAATCATGCCACGACATCCCAATATCTTCAATTATGAAGTTTAATTTCATATCTATTTCCAAAATGGTCATCTTACAAAGGCTGATAAATTGTGGTAGAGAAATATAATTCATATTTTTTCCTCTTATCTTCCTCTTTATTATGAAATAAGTCCTCAGATCATTCCACAATTGTTAATATCACAACACAGTGTCTCACACCAGGAAAAAGTGTGTCTTCTCTATCTTCTATATTGTGGAGAAACACCTCTAGATAAGGTGTAATGCTTTTTTTACTTCAATTTTAATCCTATGAAAATTCTGTGGTGTAATGTTTAACTACACTACTGTAATTTCCTCTAGATCTTAATGACCATAGTTCATTGAGATCATGTTGTGTCATGACTTCCCCTTCAATTGGTCATAGTCTTCCAAAATCTTAAAAATTTCTCCAAAATCTACTTCCTTTAAGAAAATATTAAAAAATAAATAATTAGGTAGAATCAACTAATTTTCCCACATAGGTATTAATGAAAAATCATGCAAAAATTTGATTTATCATCAAACTAAGAAACATTCTACTATAAAATATTTTAATAATAATTGAGAAAGTTTCATCAATGATAATATATTTTTTATATTACAAGATTTAATAATTAATCAAGTTTTATATCATGAAACATTACTATATTAGTTAATCATTATCTTCTAAACCCATTAATTTTATAAAATTTTCTTACCTTAAAGAAATTTGAATTGTATAAAAGGATAGTTTTCTTGAAATTATTTTTATCTCATCATTCATATATCCAACCTACATTTCTATCTATACACATTCTATCATATAATAAGTTTATTTAATTCATATTCTAATTTCCAAGAACATATTCCTAAAAATGAGTATCCAATTTGTTGGGGGTATTTTCTTATGTTTCCCATGCTATTCATGAAATCATATAAACTATCATTTTATATTCCATACAATAAAATGCGGTTGAGTTCATGTGTAGTGATATGAAGATTATGGGTTTGTATTATGATCTAACATTGAAATTTTTAATTTTTAATTTTTTATTATGATTGAACAATGAATTGGTGAATCTAGGAGGAGAAAAAATACGATTTAGAGGTCTACTAGTGTTTGTGTAATAAGAGATAATCCCACTGAATAAATTGTGTAGAATAACCAAAATCCTTATGAAGCCCCACCAAAAATATAGCAGAGACTCATTGTAAGTCTGGTGGAGTCACACTAAATTTTTATTGGGATTAAAGTGAAAAATAATGTAAAATTTTCCACCTTTGGATTCCCAATGGATCACCCCTGTTTTACTAAAAGTTATCATGGTTTTTTGGTGGGGTTGACTCATATTTTAAAATTGCTTCATTTTATAAATTTTGGTATAGAAATTTATAAATATATTTTAGTTTTTCTTGATCAATATGTGATTTTTATGTAGGGATTTTCCTTGGGCTCTGAGTTTATTCTCCCTTCATTTTTTTGATTTAGACTTTTAAAATAGCATCAGTTTCATGAACAATCTATAATAGTTGTTTTTTGTTTTATGAGGCTAAGGTAAGTTAGTTTTTCTTCTTCATTTTACATCATTATTTTATGGAATATAAATACCTAGTTTTTATAAATTTTCATAGTTTTTAACAAAGTAATCCAATTGGATTTAATTTAGGTGAATATTATTCTCAAGTTTCTTCATTCTCGCAAGGGGTATGTGATTAATGTCATATTTTCACTGAAACATGTGTTTTCATTTTATTATGATGATGATAATGGATAAAATGATACAAATGTCCTAATTTAAAGTTTATGGAGTCTAAAAATCAGTGAATACATAGTTGAAACCTATATTGGTTTTTTAAAACATACTACCATGCATTAATTTAATTATGGTCTGATCATAAAATAGTGTTATTTGGGCCTAGGAAATTGGAATATGAGGAATAATGAATGTATGAGTTTCTAGGTGTAAGAAATTTTATGAATAGATTTAGGACATCCAATGTGATAATAAGTAGTGATCCACTAAGAGTATAAATACTTATACATATCTAGTGATGTGACTGACTAAAAATGATATTGGGTTAAACAGGTGTCAAATAAATGATAAATGATAATTTTAAATTTATATCTAGATAGGTTATTATCCATTACTTATATTCAAGAGTATTGGGCTAAGGGATGAGATATTTAATCTAGTTTAAAGGGATAGAGATAATGTTAGGTTTGTTTTTCCCCATTGATTGATTGACTTGTTCCCATGTGTTTATGTTAATAAAAATTGTGAATTGAACTTAGTGGTTTTTCTATGATGAAAATATGTGGTTACACGATCCAGGTAAAATAGATAATCAGAAGTCCAAAAGGGAGAAAGGGATAAGCAAGGTCTAGGTATTGGCTTGTTATTTGATTTGATTATTTCCATTATATTGATTTTGTATTAGTATTATATATTTACTATTGCTATAAAAGGTGAGATATATTATACTGTTACCCATAATATGAAATTGTGGGTATTATATGTTATTTACTGACACCTGATACAATACCAAAGAAAGACTATGTTGTGCTCTAATCCATGATTTAGTGGTAGGTTTTTTGATTCTATTGGGACAATTATGTCATGTTACATACCAAGTTATGATACTAAGGATGCGATTAGTTACCTCATGATCTATGATACTATATTTTGGATAGTCTATGTTACACCTTTACCTAATATTAGAAGGTGGGAAATGTCATAGCACACACTGAAAATGTTATACTATAACTCATGATAAAAATATGAAATAGTTCAATTATATGGTGACATACTAATAATGGATGAAGTAGATAGGGTTAAACTTTGTGGTGTATTTATAGGAACTTGAGGGGAAAACATATATTTAATGGTTGTTATTTATTTATATGTTATCACATTACATCATTGATTGTATATGCACTAATATATAATATATAAAATCTTAAGTTCTCATTCGTGGTGTCCTACAAAGTTTCAGGAACACACACTACACAGGTACATCGATGTACAAGAAAACTCTTTGCCTCATTAAATATGTAAGATAATTGGGTTAGTGATTTGATATTGATGTAGTAGGGATTAAGATTAGTTGGTTGAGACTTTGTGCCAGAGATGGTTTGAGTACTTTTGGGTAAAGAAAAATCCATTATTTTGTTTCCTTTTTCCTATAATACTGTTTATGATAGACTGGTTAAGAAAAGCATGATGTATTATTATATATAATTTTATGACATAACATCATGGGTATGCTATTATATTTAATGTTTTATTATGGTTACAATCATACCATGATTTATCATGGGTTGTTCTATTACATTATTATTCTTAAATTATTAATGTTTTATTAATAGTATTTTATATTATGCTATAAGGTTAAATAAATCCCCAATTATAAACACATAAACCCATGATTCTAGTTGTGAACCTATAATGAATGAAGAGCATGCTTGAGGTTACATGGTGCCCCTAAATCAATCTATATGGTTTGAATTCAGGTTGTAGTGATATAAAATTATATTGAAGACCTATTTTTGTTTTATTGAGTTCTTTGGGGAATGGGTAGATAAAGGTAGGATTATTAGAACTTGTTATAGATATTGTACTTGTTCCAAATGAACCTATGGGGAATGAATACAATTATTTTGGTAATGTGGTTCCCCTAAATCAGGCTATATATTTTGGATTTTGGATGGGGTGATAAAATTTTTTATCTATGTTCTGGTTTTAATTTATTGAGTTATTTGTGGAACGGGTAGTTGAAGGTATAATTATTATAACTTTGTATGGATATTGTACCAGTGCCTCACCATCACATATATGGGGGAAATAAATGTTGTTAGGAAGTACTATATGTTATTACTTGTTTTTTATTATATTTTTATTAATTTTAATAAACTATTATTTTTCATGAGTAATGAATTTTATTTGTTTAATATTATTTTTGGATGATAGGAGTTTATGTGTATATGCATAATTCTTGGCACATATAATCACATGAATTGTGTATAAATTTATATGTTTGAAGATACTTAATTTAAATGTTTGGTTAAATAAGTATTAATGATAATTTATTTATTATATTTTTAAATAAATTAACATTTGTTGGTTAATTAACTGAATTATTGGAAAATTATCTATGATCCTATACTATTATTCACATTCATGAGATACATGAATATTTTATAAGGATATGTTCTTTTATGGAATGGTTTATGGTTGTGCGTACCTGAGATATGAATTGTTTCATGATCCGTCTTTACTAGAACCCATTTTGGGATTTTAGTAATGTTAGAAGTGACCCTAATGGCTACCTTTAATAGGCCATGGGTTATATAATAACACCAAGGGTATATAACATGTAAAATGAGAGGCATTACCCAATTAAATCTAGGAATGTAAAGAAAAAAACCAATCAATGACAATAAACATATATGTTAAACTTGAAAATAAATATAATAATAAAATATGTATGTAATTTCATATAACCAAAATAACTCCAAATAAAATACCAAAAAATATAAATCATAAGGAGGAAATTCTTTTAAAAATAACAAATCACCATGTCCCAATCTAGTATGGTCCAATCAATTCTCCTAATCTATCATAAAAATATATAAAAATAGTATATAGAAGTAGGAGTGAGAATATGAGTATACTTGTAACATCTCTTTCCTGACTAACTTGACTTGTGACTGGAATAGAAGTGTCCTGCGGCCTTAGTCATGCCTTCACATATGATAAAGGATATTGATTAGAAGTGAGGGGATGTGACAAGTAATAAATATATTATACCCTCATATCAAATTTACTAAAAATAAGTGGAAATCACCAGGCTATATAACTCACAAAAATACCATAATAGTAAATAAATGAGATAAAAAAAATAAGATGACATAAAATATGATATAAAAAAGATATGTAACATACAATAAAAATAGAATAAAGGTGTTGGGATTACTGAAGTGGGTTAACCATACACACCGGAATCCAATATGAACACAAAATTAAACAACTTCATCATGACACTAAGAGTCTACTTAGTCCTCTCCAAAAAAATATTGACATCCCATTTGTATATCCACCTTACCACTAGAAAACTATGTGTTTGGTAGAGGGACCTTTCCATTTTCTATGTCATGAGTCGTAAATTCTATATTCACACCAGGGTTTCCATGTATGATGGGAGTATAAAATTAGTAGGCCACCACCAATGTTGTCCATGGATAATATCCTAGTGTATATGGGTTCATGAAAATTAGAATGTATATGTAAAAACAAAATGAAAATAAATATTCCTTGTACATTATATGCTCAACAATAAACTGATGGTTGACTAACCTACTTTAGTTAGTGACAAAGTGGGATGATATACCCACATTAAGAAAACAAAAGGAGGCTCAAAAAACCATCCAATAATTCTAACTCTACCATACAAAATCATTAGAAATTCTTGAATGAAACAAATCTAATATCCCAAAAAGTATAATTAGTTATTCAACTCATATAACCCCTAGCTTAATAGACCTGATATAACCTATATATAGTGAGCATCATAATCATGAATTGTGATTATAGTTACCAGAAAAAACCATGGCCTCATTTATGATGCATCCCTATATAAGTTTAGTGACAAAAATAACTACCGAGTTCTACATTATCTATGTAGGATCCCAACACAATTATGATGTCTATGTCACCTTGTGTGCACACAAACCCATTGACCACATCCCCTAAATGGTGAGTGGAATCATCACTAACCTACCACCATGAAAACAAAATTCCTCAGTCACTACCATATTCATTGTTTGATATCAACCCACATCAATCCAATAAAAAAAATCAAAATAAAACCATGACCATTAAAATGATAACATATACACAGATCATTATTAAGAAACAATGAAAATTAATGGTTGAAAAGTCTTAGTTCCATCAACCCTAACATAACCCACCTACAATAATATCATGAGACTCCCCATTATATTATTAGGGAACACACCCACTTTAAATGAAATATTACCAATGTTCCCCATAAATACTGAAATTAATTCCCTAAAATTATTCCTCACACTAGGAAACCCCTAGAACACAACCTTGAACCACATAGACCACCACTTATCCCTTTCCAAGTTTCTTTCACACCACACCCATGATTACAAATCATGTAATGAGATAACTCATATAAAATAGTGAAAATAACATGTAAATATCTAAAATGACTTAACATGACTCCATTAATTTAAAATCACATGGTGATTTATCTTTAACCAGTGGAAATAAAAAAAATAGCGTAATCCCTATAAGTAGGCATATTTAGTGAAAAATTATGAAACAATAATAGAAATTGGAAATAGATATAAGATAATAATTTTCCTTACATTCAATGATTCAATGTGATAAATTAAATTAATATTATCCCACAAACCAAAGAGATCTGGTCTTGGAGAAAGAATAAACAAGATGGAAGAGAGGAGCTATAATGACTACCTCTAGAGAGAATGAGAAAATCACACATTTAATAATTTTTTTATAAAAAATTAATTTAATTAATTATAAATTTCAAAATAATACATTGAGTATATTGAGTACATATTCAATATCTAATAGGTACCCATACTAGGGTGTTCAGCCACCTAATAGCCCTTTTTGGTTTTCCTTCACTCCAACTTCTACTAGAAACTTGATTTATTGTACCAGGTTCCCTGTTTTATCTTTCCCTATGGTGATAGATCCTAAACCCAGGATAACTAGCCAAAGTACAACATTAATCCTCAACTATCACCACAAACTTCTTAAATATTCCTAAAAAACTGATTAGGATGAAGTTAGATTAAGAACTTCTCATCCTATCACTTGGATATTAAAATTACCTCATTATAAAATAGCCCATCACGAAGTTTTCTATTTCTACAAAATTATATAATCATGAATATAAACAAAAAATCCTTATCATATCACCCCTAAATAATTGATATGGTTCCAAAAACCTGAGTTAATTACTGATCATCATGACTTATAGAATTAGAAAGAATGATTCCTACTTTGGGTACTCTATAACATAATAATGACCTACCTATTCATAATAATAAAAAATACATGACATGAGAATGATATGGTACCTAAAAATCATCCTAAAAACCAATATGTATCATTAACCTAACACCATAATACACCAAATAATACTTGATTTCATAACCTCAATTATCATATTGTGCATGCTTCTCATATAATGTATATAATTCATTATTACAGGTCATGAAAATCTTAACTTACAAAATCATGAGGAATATTTTATTTTCAAAAGATCTCTAGCCTTATAAAAAATCCCCTACTCAAATATATGTGAACGAACTAAACCTTGAACTCTAAATTTATAACCCCCATGTATTGTTACAGACTATGTGTTCCACTTCCCCTACTACTAAACACCATTATATCTACTGTAAATTGATCATGAAGATAAATCCTATCTATTACCTTGTCGTGTTACTCTTGGTTTTAACATAGTTTCCTAAGTATGACCAGATCAATGATTACTAGCTAACCATGATAACTCCTGGTAAACCCTATTTAAATGACCCATCTTACCACAAGCCCGAAACTCCCTAGGAAGTCAATATAAATGATCTTGAATGTATCCCATATATCCAAAATGATATCAATTAGAAGAAAACCCACTATAAATAAGAAAATATGATCCTATTGTCTAACTAACTTGCTGGGAATTCTCATACCTCTACTTTTTACTAAATGAAACTACATTTAATGGAGCACCTGATGTTGCCATATTATGGGTTCACTACTATCAATAAAATTTCATTTTTCTATAAATTAATAGTTCACTTCCATGAAAACAATTTCAACCAAAATTTGTTCAATTTAACTCTGATGGCATGCTAAATACTATCCTAAAATCACTACTCCTTAGTAATCTCATATTTATCTAATTATAGTGTGAAAAAAAATATATATATAAACATAGAAATATAATCCACTACTAACACGCCCTTGCCCCAAATGTATGAACTTGTAAACACTTTCTTCCATCAATATATCAAAAAATAAGTTCTCAAAGATCCTTGACTAATTTTTTCCAGGAACTTTTTTCAAGTTAACGATTGTGTACCGATATGTCCTACATCATTTTACTAATCCCATTATATAATTAATAACATCATTACATGTTGAAAATTACATTAAAATGTGATTGAATTAAAAATTTAAGAATTTTTCAAGATTGATGGAATTGATAATTGAGTCCTTGTTGTGTTCTAACAGAAATTTGGTGTATAATAATATTGAGAGTTATTAGTTTATTTTCATGAAAGAAATTAAAACATAATTATTTTATTAATATATATAAAATTTTGAATATATATATATATGTATGTATATATATGACTTTTAATTAATTTTTGTTAATTAAATACTAATTATAATAATGAGATTATAGTATTAGTATTTTAATTTTTAAAATTTAATTGATTACGTTCAAAAAAGTAAAAGAGATAAAAAAATAGAAATATAAGGAGAGGGTAAGTGGAGTGTGGTTGTGTATAGGATGAGCGTGGTTTTGTATAGTAAATTTTTCTATATGAGGACATATGAAATGTGAGATAGGTGGATTTCAGATTTAACTCTAGTGTTCCGATGACGAGGTTTAAGAAAAATAATTAGAGAGTTATCATCCTAAGGGTAGATTTAGTGTTCACTCCATATACTAAGTAAAAGGATCCTCTATTTGTGTATTATTTTATTGGATAGGTTAGTATTACCCCCACATGTATATTTCTATGATCTTCTATATATGAATTATGTATCCCCCCATCTAAGAGATATTTAGAGGCCAACATCCTCCACTAGAGTAATTATTCCCCTCGATGAGGTATCTTCGAGTGAGGTCATGATCCTACACTATATTTTCTATGAGACTTCATGGTTAACATGTCATTAATAGTATGGATTGTTATTCGGTTCTATGGATTCAATGGACTGATGGGTGAAATATTTCCTCAAATGATGAGAAATCTTAGAGATGAGTAGGCCTCACGCTTTATGGATTTGAGTGGAGATGTTTGAGTTGGAAAATAGAAAAATAACATTTCTTTAGAAATTTTTACTCATTGTAACCCCATTGGTTTCATTTTGGATGAAATATATATATCTATAAATTTACTTTATAAATTATGGGATTTTCTATACTATAAGTATCTCATTTGTTACTCATGTTATTTAGACCCTATTGGAAGGATTGTAAAATTATTAGAATGAAAATTCATGTTCTTAGACAATGATGAAAATATCACCTCAATGCCTTTTTGATTTTAGGTTTTAGGGAATATTTGGATCAACTTATCATATATTCCTCCAGTTTCATCCCTATACAACTGTTTGAGACAATTATTCCTTGTATTATGGTTATTCTTTAGAACCAGAAGTTTTGAGTTGACTGTATATTATAGATTTTCCTCTATGTTTTACTCCTAAGAACCTCTCATACAAAGAGTTTGAGATAAATTGTTTCTCGGTGTTTCCTTTTTAGTTTTTTAGGAATTTTAATACCTATCCATATAAAGGCTTTATGCCCACACTTTTTGTATTTATATAGATAATGTATAGGTTTTGAGATGGTTTTTGTAGACATGGAGTCAGTGTGGATTATTCAGAGATAATACTTGGTGACACATGATAGATCTTTGTGTTTAATGGTAGTGTAAATATATGTTGTGGCTAGTGGTTGATTTAGGAGTACTCAAAAAATTTTGTGCTTTTTGGGGTTTTCTGTCGTTAAAATTTGTTGAATTTTCTAATATAAAGTTTATTTTGTATTTACTTATGTGTGAGGTACCTATGTATGTTGTCACATGAATGTTTTATAGAGATAGTTTAGCTAATTACCTGTTTCTTATTGGTGTTATTGATATTTTTATACCTGGGAATATGTGTTTGTAATAGGTATATATAAGACAAGGCCACTAATCTGGTGAGATTTTCCAACTCAGTGCTAATAACCATCCTCTATCCTATTGGAGGTAGGATTTGGGAGGAAATATAAGATTATTAATATCCTATGTGGGCCTCTTTCAGTTAGTTTATGTTGTGTTTGGTGTACAGTAAATAATAAATTTGCCTGGTTCCACAGTTTGGGATACCACAAAATGGTGTGCGTGTGCGTGTGTATGAAATGGGGACATGATGGTATGTTTAGGAGTATACATACTACTTAATCCTAGTGGTTATGTGATATTTTGAGAGAAACTCTAGAATTGAAAAAGTATGTATGGTTGGACCATGATGTCATGATAGAACCTGAGAAATGGAAATGATCAATTTATATATATTTTTATTTTATTTTTTTATTTCAAACTTGTATGCACTTATATAGACTGGATATATTTAGGGATACCATTGGTTGTGGCCTACTGGGTTATACTCACACCCTACTTAGAAACCCTAGTTCCAAGTTATAATTTATGTTTTGTTACCCATGAAGGGGAAAGTACCTTGATTTTATTGATGAATAAGCTAGTGGTGTAGATTTGGAGTAAGGATATGGGACCAAACTAGGACTATGAAGAGTTGTGTGTGTCTCTAATATTTATTATTTTTGGTTCCATTTTTATACAATCTTCCCATGTGAGATTTTGTTCAAAATATTTGAATTGTATGAATTTTATGAAATTATTTTAGTTTAATTTCATATAATTTTTTGTTTTTTATTTAATTTTGATTAGAATTTATTTGTGATGGTTATATTATATTTCCTCTCATGCTTTCAACTATTGAATGATATCATTTATGATTTTAGATATTTTTTTCTATACCCGAATTCATAGTCTCTCGATGAGAATTATTAGACCCTCACCATAATTTGACAACCATTTTCATACGATTAGGTGTGCCTAAGGTATGTAGAGACCCATTTTAGTCCGGGTTATTGTGAACCAGATCAAGGATATTAAAATATGGTATTATAGAATTGTTTATTTTACTTTGTATTACTAGTTGGGATTTGGTAGAAAAAATATATTATATGTTCAGTATATTAGATTGACCCCATGCTTAGTAATTGTTAACCCACTTATTGAGATTTTCCATAATACCAGTGATGAGATAGTTGTTCTTGGATTTGGTTTTTTAGTTGGGTTAATTTTTTATAATTTAAATATTTGTGATTTTAATTTATGATTTATTTGGATTTTACTCTTGGCTAGGGGTGATAAGAGACCTTAAATTCATGCATAATTTTTTTTCATGTAGGATAAATGTTTCAACCATTAGGTTATAATGTTGGATTTTATTTTCAATTAGGATTTGATTGGAAGTCATGTGAATAATCTCAAGGATTATTGAATTGATTAGGAGTCAATATGGCTGAAATATTTTATAAAGAAGTTGGATAAAAAAATAGTGCAAGGGGGTATAACACATCTTGAATGGTATTAAAGACAAAAAAATGGCAATGTAACCTAATTCTTAAGATGAATATTTTGATGTATAATAGGTTATTAGAAAAATAATACAATGTTAATCTTTTTCAAATTAGATGATAAGTGGTGGAATCACCATATGGGAATTCGTTGAATCATGAATAATGTTTGGGAAATTCAATTGTATAGGTTGTTTGAGAAATATAACTCTATGGGATTTGTTCTCATACCACAACATAGTTCATAATATATTACTTTCAAATTACCTAAGATATATAATTTTTCCAAATTTAAATTTTCTAGATAATACACTATATCACAAGACACCACACCTTAAATGTGTTCAGGATAATTTTAGTTGTTTTGGAGTTTTATAGTTACCCATACTATTAAAGACATGTTACACCACACTCATTTAATAATTTTGGATAAATATACCCCAATGTAGTTTTGGAACAATGAGATTATATTTTTGGAATATCTAAATAATTTTTTTTAAGGGTATAATACTTTTCACAGTTGAAGAATAGAACATGTTACAAAAGGACCTGAATTAGAAATATATCTAGAGGATATTACACTACTATTTTTAATTGAATCAAATACAATGCTGAAAAAATAATGGATCTGATTGTTTAGTTTGACCACATCATAGTGAGGAATAATACATTTCAAATTGAATTAATTTTAGAAGTTTATTCTATAGTAAGGGAGGTTGTGTCATCAAGAGGTGGTTTCAAGATGACTTTAATATTTTGACTAGAATATAAAAAAAATAATGGTTAAGAATTTCATGTATTTATTTGGAATTAATTTCCACTTCATAATCAAAATAAATTCATATGGGTCACTTTTCATGATATCAGTGGATTATAGTATGAAGAATCAATGACAACCCATATACTAAGGTTTGTATATAGGAAGGCTTATAAAAATACTTGTATAGGTTCTATAAAATTATAATAATTATATTAATGAATTTATTAAAAAGGAAGAGAAATATTAAAAATATATAAAAATTGAGAATAAATATCTCGAAATAATTTCATTGAAGATTAGGATGCATTGAAAGAGTTTAAGGTCATTGACAACACACATTCTAGATTGGTATTTTTTATTTGATGTATAATTTATGTAAGAAATTATTTTATCACATCTTTTTTTCCTTATCTTAGAGTAGTTACGAAAGAGATATGAGGATGGAATTCCATTTTATTATAAGAGAACATTTAAAAATAAATTATAATAATCAGATTGTATAGTGTTAATCCCTGGTAAACAACACAACATTAGTGTCTCCTCCTTTGACTAGACCTTTGTGGTAAACCATTTATAACATGAAAGTTGATGTTTTATTTTTTGTATCTAAAAACTGTATGTTATTAATGTTTAATAGGATTATATTTTTCTTAGTAACTTGTGAAAAATATTAAATGGAATGAAATGAAGAATTGAAGACCCTAATTCACCTCCTCATAAGTTTTAAAGGTTTCGAGGGTGTAACAAGCGATATTAGAGCCACTAAGTATATACGTGAAGTATCATTCTAAGAGACGGTTTTTGATATGGATAATGTAATTAATAAGAAAGGGGTTGATTAGTTTTATGGATGTTAATTTTATATATGGAAGAGTCACATAATATTTCAATTATGATATATCAGACTTGAATTATTCACTACTACATTACGTAGAATATAAGTTTGTGATAGTATGGGGATGTCTATTATTGAAGCCGATAAGATAATTTTTGATGCTAATTAAAAGGATCCAAATAACATATCCATAGCCTTATCAAACTTGATCTATATGAAATTAGTTGACTACACATCATGAAAATATATTGGGATAAGATTACCATTATTTATTAATGGGTTATGAAGGTGAATGAAGATAAATTTTAAGTGGTACACACTAATTATAATGATTTATAGAAGATACAAAATGGGAACACTAACAACCTATACAATTGTTTCATTGAATTTGTGGGATCCATCCTTGAAATTAGTAATCAGATGAAATATTATGATTTTATGAAAAATATTCTCACACTACTTCCACCCAAGTATAATGGAAAAGTTTCATCTCTTGAAGAGTAAAATATAAAAAATATGGTTCTTTATGATATTCACAAAAAGATTATAGATTATGAAATATAAGTGAACACTAAAAGAAAATCTTGAAAATAATCAAAAGAAATTGATTTCAAGTTCATGAATAATTGTGAGATTCAATAATATGAAGAAATTATAAATATTAAGCAATGAAAATACCTCTCTAGTAGTAATATAATTCAAATGAGGAAAATTAAGGTATGATGGGAAACATCCATTCACTTATTTCAATTATGTAATGGATTGGAATATTGTAGAAAGATTCTAATGGAAGCATAAAATAGTGTTGAATATGATGTGGCATCAACAAAAAGATAAGGTTTCTTGTATGATGAAACACCAAATTGGGAATCTCATCTAGGAAAAGATTCTAGTGACATAACATATTGAGTAAAGAAGTAGATGGTGATGGAAAGTGAGTTAAATATGATGAATTTGATTTCATATTATATTTAAAATATTATATTATGGAAAAGATAAAGAAAAAAAGTATGAAGAAGAAACATAAGATCAATTTGAATCAATGATTTACTTAAAAGTGTATATCATAAGATCTATTAAATAACACGAAATACAAAATAAGTAGAATATAAATATAGTTAGTTAACTAAAAGAATAAATAATATATATTGATTAAATAGAAGATGAAATTACTCTATTAAATAATGAATTGGAAGAGATTAAGTCCTATCAAGAAACATATGAAGAAGTGATTGGTTTCAAGGATTAAATAAATGAAATTAAAAAATAATTCATAATCAGAATACCAAGCTATAAAAATAATTAAAATGGTTGAATCAGTCAAAGAGTAAGTTGTATCTTTAGGAATAATTTTTGAAGATGAAACAAAAGTCAATGTTAATAATAAAAAGCTTCATTTTAGGATATTCCCAACCAAGGAATTGATATATTGTATAGGACAAGGGGAAATGATTTTTCGGAAGATCATAAATGAACATAGGCCTAAGAATATGTTGAATATTAGGATTTTATGTGACGTATAGAAATCCAAAGCTCATAAAGTTTCTATACAAAGTAATAGAAATAAATAATTTGGTGAAAAATCATAACCAATAAGGCCAAACCAACATTCATGAAACCCCTCTCAAGATGTAAACATGTGGATATTAAGTGATTGAAAGATCTTTATATTTATTAAATTCTAATTCTAGGACTTTCTTGGACATCTGATGACTTGGTATAATGAGAGATATATAAGTTGTTAATCTCTTGGGAGTTTAAAAAAATGATGAAACCACATCCTATATCTTGAATATATAATTTAATCTATGTTTATTATAATATTTTTTCTAACATAGTCCTCAGATCAATGAATTTTATACTATCAAAGAGTCAAACAAACATTTAATAGAAGGAAAAAGAGAATGGTAATTGAGAAATTATAAAATATTACCTTTCAAAATAGAATCCATCCTTAAGAGAATGATAAGTATAACATAAAATAATATGATGAATAAAATTAAGATAGACTAGATTGTGTCTCAACTAAACTGAGTATCTATTGAAAGAATAAAAGGAAGAATGGAAAGGTTATTTTGGTGGAGATAGATCTATAAACAACCAAAAATAATAACAGATGGATACTTAACAAGGGGTGATCATCCCACATGAATGGAAATATAAAATTCCTAAAGAATGTAATGATTTAATAGTTAGGTTTATTAATAATAAATCATTAAAAATAAAGGTAATATGAAGAAAAAGGATGGATGGTGATAAAATAAAGAATAAAAAAGTTATTTATATGGGCTATCTTTGATAAAATATACTTATTTTTAGTTACCTCTATGACTCTTGACATGAATTCACCTTCCATTGGAAGGGATACTATATAAAAGGTAGAACCAGAGACTTTATATTGAATTAATTGAAAACCAATGGAAATATTTATTAAGTATATTTCTAGGAAGACAAAATTTTTTCTCATAGTAGATGATAAAAATAGAATTTGACATTGAATGATTGGACATATCAATCAACTAACCATAGAGAATATATCCAATATTAAATATTAAAATTATATTTAAGATCTAATGGGATATTAATATATGATATATAATTCATGTATAAGATGGAAACTAAAGATAATTCCCTATTAGATGAAGGAGAAGAGGGCCACAAACATCTTTAATATTATCCACACTTATGTGTGTGGTCCCACGAAGTTTCTAAAAAACATATAATGAGAAGTAAATCGTCATATTAATATAAAAATATAGTATAATGTGTTGTATCATGTTTAATTAGGCCATTACATAGGTGATTGAATTAATTGAGTAGTTTTAGATGAGGGATAATAAAAAAATTCGAAAAACTATTAGGGTTATTCAATCACACAATAGCATAGAGTACACATCTCATGAGATGAAAAAAATACATATAGAATAATGGAATAAATCATAGTGTATTATTAGCAATAAAACCATATAATAATGGTGTGGAAGAAATGAGAAATTTAATTATCAATAAAATATAAAAACATTACTCATTGAAAGTGGAAACTCTCATCAATACTTGATAAAAGATGTTAAAGTCGATATATTTTTCATAGAAATGGGATTTACTAAGCCCTGAAGAGAAAATAACCCCATATGATATGTGTCATGTAATAAAACCAATATTGAAACACTTTAGGGTTTTAAATATATAATATTACATTACAAATAATGAAGGTGGGAAATATAAAGATGCTCTCGATGAAGGGATATTTATATGGAAATCCTTCAAGAATTTGGACTATAAATGTATCAAGAAATAGTTGAACAAGATTATAAAAAATAGTGACATTAATATTATTTAAGAAAAATATGGAATAATATTTTTAATTTAAGATATGAGTGTTGTTAGTGGTGAATAATAATAATATATAAAAAATCAAACCATCACTTATAATCTAATATGTGAAGTGGATTCAGAGGTTAAGTTAGTAGATGAAGAATTTTTGGAATGGAGCCAACCAGTTTCTCTATATTGAAGATGTTGATATGTGGTCGATGATTCAAATATCATTAGTGATAAAACTACTTCTACACAAAATCAAAGGATAATAACTACAAACCACACTTCTCTATTGTCTTAAGTGCGTCTGAACTCATTTGATGAGGCAACGAAGGATATATCACTGGGCAGGGATTTGAATGAAGAGATAGATAAAATTGAGAAAAATAATACTCCAGAGCTTGTTGATAGGATAAAAAATCACAATTTCATAGTAGAAAAATGGGTATTTATAAATCAACATGATGAGGAAGGAAAAGTGATCCAAAATAAGGAAATATTTGTGTACAAGGGGAATACACAGGTGAAAGGAGTTGATGTGGATGATACCATTATACAAAATTTAATACATGATATGATAAGACTCTTCCTTGTTGTGTTAGTTTATAGAATGTAAATAATATATAAAATGGATATCAATAAAGTGTTTTTAAATAGAGTTCTCAAATAATAAGTTTAAATTAAACAAACAATTGGTTTCAAAATTAGGAATGATGAATCATTTTTATATAAGATGAAAAAAGGTTCTATATTGGTTGAAATAGGCCCCAAGAGATTGGTATACATTATTGGATACTTTATATAATAAGATTTAATTTAGAATATGAGGAGTTGATCATAATATCGATGTGAATCCACCCAAGGAAGAGTAGTCCATGGTTCTCATCTATATTAAAAACACAAAATTATGAGGAATAAATTAATTTTTGTTTGAAGAGTTTACTAAAATAATTATCTTGGTTTTTTAATATGTATTATTGTGTATATCATGTTTATCATTAGGTTTCATGTTTTTTTGAAAAGTAATTAAACTTTTTTTCTTAGGATAAATATGGAAGGGAGTTGCTAAAAAATATCTAGATTCATGGTAAAAAATCAGTTTCATCACCAATAATGGTTATAAATATTCTACACAATCTTGAATATGGGAAATAATTTGATTAAACACTTTAAAATGGGATTATTATATTCTTTTTGTATATCAAAACTTCATGACCAAATATATTCTTTATAATAAATTTTTCTTATGTTATCAAAGTTTCCCCAAGTAAGAGATTTTTTAGTTTTAAAATATATAAGGATTTATATCCATAACACACTTAATTTTTGTTAAAGGTATCATGAAAGAAAAAAAACAATATCCATACTTAGATACACATTGAGATGGAGATATTTTATATAGAAAATTCAGAAGTGGATGAGTCATTTTCATTTGAATAAAGAGTATTGGGTGGATCATCAAAAAGAAAGAGAAAACATCTATTTTTATATATGAGGAAGAGTACATATTATCTATAATGACTTGTAAAAAACTTTCATGGGTGAAATAGTAGTTGGAGGATCTTTTATAAGATATAAATCTACCCATGGTAGTCTAATGTGACAACAAAGTATGATACACCTAACTAAGAATATACCAAAACATTCTTGAATAAAGTATAAAGATATAAAATATAATTTTATTACAAATAATGTTGATTATGGAATTATTAAACTAGATTATGTGGGTAAATATTAGTAAGTGGTGGATATTTTTATAATGTTATTGACTACACTAGCATTTTAAAGACATTGATTAAACCTTTGTGTATAACTACCTCCCTCTATATGAGGTGGTTCAAAATATCTCATATCCATATTATATATAATGAAATACTTATATATTTTTGGTTCTTAAAGGAATATGTATAGTATTTCTTAAATAATATAGGGGATATACTATCCAATTGGAGTTGATGGCTGTGGTAAGGGTGATATAGAATTATGATCAATAATGTCAAAATTAATGAATTCAATTTTTTATACATTAATATTTGAATCAAGTGAGATTAGTATTTGTAGTTGTAATTTTATAAGTAAAATTACCCAAAATTTTTTTTATTAGATAAAAATATGTGGAAAATATTATTTTTCTTTTCTAAATGAAAGCGTTCTTAACGAGATTATAAAATTAAAATCTATAGCGGGAAGCTTCAATGAGATCTTGGTTATAATTTAATATAGATAATTGAAAAAAAATTCTAAAAGGAGTTATTGTTATAACCTTTAGGTTGTAATGTTTTATTGTTTTTCCAATTAGGACCTGATTGGAAGTCTTTTGTAGGATCTTGAGTATTTTCTATTTGATCAAGAGTCATATTGGATGATGGATTTCAGGAAGCAACATGATCAAAACCATGGTGTAAGGAGATAGACCACTCTATGAATGATATTAAAGGTTAATAAATGAAATAAGAATAGAATATTTAATATTATTATTTTGATATGCAATAATTTCAAAGAAAATTCATATGATGTTATCATTTTTCAAATTAAATAAGAATTGGTGGCCACACCATGAAGTAATTTTTTATGTTATGAATAGAGTTTTAGGATTTAAATTTTATTGGATATTTAAAGAATCACATGCCTTTTAAGTCATTGAAATTCCATAACATGGTGAATAATATATTTTAGGGAAAATATAAAGGACATATCATTTTATAGATTTAGTGTTTTTTGATTATAGGATATATCATAGGAGATTTTTCTTAAAATGTGGTCAAGAAAATTCCAACTGTTCAAGGGTTTTGGAGGCACATATGCTGTGGAGGACATGATGCACCACAATTAGTTAAGAATAATGGAAAATTATACTATAGTGTATTATTTATTCTATAAGGGTGTTTTTTAGTATGAAAAAAGATATGATATTTCTAATACTATAGGACTTTGTGTTATTAAATAATAGATCACATCACAATAGGTCTTGAAGTGAAAAAATATCTAGTAGTAATTACACTATGATGTTTTAGAGAATCAAATGGAAAATTTACTACAAAAAGTGGATCTAAGTTTTCAATTAAAACATAATATATTGATGAATAACATGCTAAAAATTAGCTAAATTTGAGAATCTAAGTCTACAATAAGGGAGGTTTTACCATTAATAGTTGATGTGAAGATGGCCTTCCAGTTTCAACTAGAATTTACAAATGTTGTAATGGATCAATATTTTAGAGATTTATTTGGTTGAGTTAGCATGTAATCACCACAATAAATTTTTATAGTTAAAATATAAATATACCAATTAATTATTGGAATAATAATCAATACCAACCCATGGATTAAGGGATGGATAGAGGAATACTTATAGAACATCATGTAGCAGTTCTATAAAAAATAGATGAACAATATTGATGATTCAATTGTGACGGTGTAGAGATATTGAACATATGGAAAAATAAGAACATAGAAATATTAATAGTTCCATTGAATATTAAGATATGAAGAAGGAGTTAAAGATCATTAAATACACCCATACTAGATTAGTATTTTTTATTTGTTGATAATTTTTTGTAAGTGATTTTTTATCACATCTATTGTTTTCCTTATAACCAAGAATTGTAAAAAGTGATAAGAATAGTGGGTTAACCGTGATTAGTTTTTTATCTTTTTGAATGAATTGCAACAATCACATGGTATAGAGTTAATATTTAAAACATCGACATATTATTTTCATATGTTCCTTGAAGTATCCCTTTGTGACGAACCAAGTAAAAACTATGTAAAACTATTTTATTTTTTGTATGTTAATATTATATGTTATTAATGTTTGATTATTTTTTTTGTTCTTGATTACATGAGAATAAGTTCCCTTATAAGGAAAATAAGAATAGAATACCCTTATTCACCACATTCTTAAGGAATATTGGTCATGTGGGTGTAATAGTTCACATGACATTTGAGTTGTATATTATGATAAATATGCTTCATTATAATATATGTTTTGGATATATATAATGTTAGTGTCAACTTATATAGTGTTTTCCAATATTAATTGATTGTTGAAATATACGTAGCTGGTCTCATGTATAGTTCCATTTCTATTATTATTATTATTACTAACTATATGGATCCTATGTGATGTTTACCCCGATAGTGGGTAGACGGGGATAAAGAGTACACTCAAATTCCAAGACGCTTATGATGTGGCGCATGTATAGTATAACAAGGAGACAAGCTTATTATTAATTTCCATAAAATTTTGACATCAAGAATTATGATAATTTTTTTTGATCCATGTTTCTAGTATTACACTAACATTACATAATGATTCCCTCTACTAGAGAGCCAATAGGGAAGGGAAGAGCATGCCTTACTAGTAGTTAAGCTAGAACCCCTTACAATTCCAATCCTAATGATAGATGAGTATCTTTGTGAGTGGATTATATAAGTTATATTTTATATGGATTAATAGGATCTGTGTGCTATAGTTTTTATGTCTAATATGACATGCGTGTTTTAGATATAATATCCACTCATTTTTGTTATTGAGGGAAGAACTGAGGTTGTTGAGATATGCGTGGAGTTGATGAAAAACATTTTTTACCACATCAAGATAGCTATAGAGAGGAGTTATATGTTACAGGGTATATCCAAACACTAATGGGATGTATTGATATAGGTGGAACTAAATGTTAGGTTTTCCTGTATAGAATTTTATGTGAAGTTTTATTAGAATTTATTCACAACGATATTGAGGGTAGATAAATCCTTGGAATTGACACACCTCACCTAGAATGAGATGTTTATTATGGATTATGAATCTCTATCCCCTAAGATAATATGTTTTTATCCTTTATTTGATATGGATGAGATAGCTAAGTCTAGGGGATTTAATTATTAGTGGAGGTATGTTATTTGGGTGATATTTAATTTTACTAACCTATCATCCTTTTATGAGGTTATGAATTTGGACCTTATATCTAATAAAAACCAAAATAAGGGTATGAGATCTCGGTGGTTAGCCTCTATGAAGGGGTATAGAAATAGGCCATTTTGAATTAGGAATAGAATGTTTGATGGTATATGCTAGGGTGGTGATGTCCAAAGTATCCAAACTGATAGATTATTTTTCCCAACCCGAGAATGTGGTATAGTGAAATGTTTACATTAAATAAGGCTTGGTCATTTGTGACTGTAGTGTCATCAACATTTGATACAATTGAAATTATGTGGGTGGATTTAGATACTATTTCTGTTTTTAGAAGTTATTATAATTTAGATAGTGGAAAAGGTTTTAATTAGAAATAAGGCTTAGGAGTTGAACTAGATGTACCATAGTAGAGTTTTAGTTGGGGTTTCACAAGTCATTTGAGCTATGGGGGGGAAATTGGTTCCCAGGACAAGGAATAATAGTTCTAGTAGGGAAATACCCCTAATGGGTATCAAAATAAATGAGTTTAAGGTAGAGGCACCAACTAGAGGATTTTTATTGATCTATATCATGTTGATTGTGATTTTTATCCAACAAAAATTCAAGTTATAATCTTAATAGTATCTAACCTATATCTAATATTGATTGATATGGGTCCATTAAATTTATTTATATATTCTCATTTTTATCACATTTATTTAATGATAATTTATTTTTTATATGGGATGGTGTCTATTAATATTCCCTTAAATTCATGATTATTAGAGATTAAAAGATTTTCAAAAAGATCTATTGTGATAAGTGGTTACAATATACATTGGTATTTTTTACACTTGAGATATAAAATATCAAGGTATACTCATAATTGACTAGATAACATGGTAACACATGCACATTTATTTTTATCACCAATGGGTATCCTTTATATATGGATAGGGTGATTGTTATACAATAGTAAAATAGTGAGATATGTAATAAGTCCATTTAAGACTAGACCATTTTCAAGTGGGGATGGTTTTTATCTAAGTAGATAGCTTAGTTTTATAAGATAGATAGACTAGTTTTTTAATATGAGGAGTTTCATCAGGTGATTTGTCTCCCTATTGTTGAGAAATTACAATATGTCTCTTTTGATAAATTCTTAGGGATACCACATGAGATAGTGGTAGTGTTTATGATTGTGCTTATGCTTGGTATAAAGCACATATGAAATACTCCTTATAAGAGAAATTCTATAGATCCATAATATATTAAGTCTTAGCTTGGGGATTTTGAGTTGAAAGTATCTATTCTCCATAAAACATCCCTAAGGGTGATCATATTATGATTGAAAAGATGGAAATAAAATCATTAGTATTATAATTTGGATTATCAAAGGCAGGACCAAGGGATGATAAATAAATAATTTCCATTTCTCAGATAGACATTCTATTTAAATATTATAGTGGTCTTGAGTGTTCTCCAAGATTTATTTTTCATTAAATAATCATCAAATGAGGTTAAAAACCTTGAGGTTAACACCCTTGGATATTCCTTGTATTGCTTTTAGAAGCTAGTTTTACACACACACATACACACACGCATCTTCTGATTACTTTAATATTATCAAACATTATAGTAGTATTTATAGATCTGATGAACTTTTTCTTCCATTCATATATAGATTTATTCAGGTTCATTTTAATTAATGTCATTTTAGTTTACTCTCAATTGAATGAGGATAATATGCACCAAATAGAGATGTTTATAGGCATATTTTAGGGAGAATCTCCTTCATTACATGGTTATAAAGTGTTATTTTTGGATCTATAAGGTTTTTTTCTTAAGTAATGTGACATTTGAGGTATATATATTTTTAGATCTTACAAAGGTTAAGGTATTGGTTTCATGGGAGTGACCCAATAATGTCATCATGTTTCAGAGTTTTTTAGGGATTCTAGTTTACTACTATTTGTTTATCTTTGACTTATCTTGACTTGAAACATCAATGATGACCCTAACCAAGAACAAGGTGATGTTTTTTTGGTTTAATACTTGTGAGGCAATCTTCTAGAGTTTAAAGGGAGGTTGGAATCTACATCAATCATAACATTTTCCATATAGGGAAAGAAGCATACCCAGTATTTTGATGCATCAAGATTCATGCTCAATGTAGTTCTAATGAAGATAAGGAGTTTAATTCTATATAGATCTAAGATTTTGAAAAAATTAAAGGAATTATAATATTTCTAATTTATATTTATTAGTAGAAGTTCAAATATTTTTGTGTTGGTATCACTAAATTTTGTAAGAAAGGTTTGTGGTATATACTAGCCAGAAGAGTCTCAGGTATATATTTTAATAGAGATACATGAACATTATATTGAAGGGGTTTGTTGAGAACCTATAATCTATTGTTTTATAGATTATATATAACCATTGGAATGAGAATTTTGTTTTGGACGCTCAATATATAAATACATTGGAGCTGGTGGTGCAGGATTATAGTAGTGAGTGGAAGATTATAATCCTTATTACCAAGATTTATATTATGTTTGGGAGTATCATGGTCGGGTGACCCTTAATGAGGGATAATATATATGGTAGGGATACTTCACCTAATTGGTCCCTTGATATCGATAAGGTTTTATATCATAACATGGGTTTCGATCCCTACAATCATACACTAGTAGATAATTTGGGACTCACATTCTTATATATGGGAATCTCACTAATAACATACCAAGATGTACCATGATATTCACAGGTAGTAATGGTGGAAATGAAGATAAAAGAAATAATGGGTATCATCTCATGATGCATGAACCATCAGAGGGTGAAGAAAAATCACCAGTAACCTACAAGTCTTATTTCATAAATAAACATTCATGAGTGGACATGGAACCTTGAAATAATAGATTTCATGACAAAATTTTAGATGTAACCTCATGGTAGTGATGATTTATGGGTTATTTATGACTTAATGACTAGGTTTGTGTATTTAATACCTATATAGTTTAAATATTTCATTTATATTATGGATAAGATATATTTTCAAGATATAGTGCATCTACATGTTCTTACTAAGAGATTTGTTTCTGATCAGGACACATTTCTCATAACATGATTTCGTAAAGTTATATAGATGGTGCTTGATATATTGGTGTATCTAAGTAGTACCTATATTTCTCATCCAAATGGGTAGTCCAAGCATGGAGTACATTCTTCGAGCCTATATACTTTTTAGTGGTTCTTGGGAAATACATCATGTACTTACTATGTTTTCATACAATAATGATTATCTAGTATATAATTAAATAAAACCCTATGATTCCTTATTCATATGTTATTTTGATCACCTATCTATATTTTAGAGTTAGGATATTCTTCCATTATTATAATGATCCTTAGGAAAGATATTTCCAAGAATATTAAGATGACTAAGAAGTAGTTAGAGAACTCTCATAGTTGGAAAGAATACCATTCTTATGAAAACCTCCCAAGCCTGAAGTTTTCGGTGGGATATTGGGTTTTCTTTAGAGTTTCCGCATATTTAGGGCTTCAACATATTGAGAGGCTCTAAAAGTTAAGATCAAGATCTATGGGTCCATTTGAGATCAAGGAGTTGATTAATATAGTGGCATATCAGTTGGTGATTCCTTTGCAGTATTGTGATATGCATGATTTATTTTCGGTATCTCAACATTGAAGATTCTTTCTCAATCAATCAAATGTGACTGATGTCAATTATATAAAGTAAAATACAGATTCATCATTCAAGAAATGACTTGTTCATATAGTGTATCAGAGTGATTAGGCTCTACAAGGAGTGATATATGATCTTATATGGATTTTGTTATTACCTGGGAATATCTAGGAGGATACATGAGTGTGATTGTATAATATTTTGACACAATGTCCACTATTTCTTATCGACGAGGCTAGGTGATACTTATAGACATATATTTAAGACAATATTCTTAGGGGTTTGTGGGTGGGTGTGTGTGTGGGGGGGGGGGGGGGGGGGGTTATAACACCATGTATATGTTTGAGGTATGAATTCAGTTTAACATTTACCTAAATTGATGTATTTTAGTATTTTTATGATTTTCTAGATGTTTCGTCATGGTAATGAGTAGTCTACTTCAAGAATTGGCCTTATGTTCAGATTGATAATCTACTTCTCATCAATGGCTATACCACAACATTGGTTGATGTGTTATGGAAAGTGGCCTATGTAAAAAAAATATCATACACATGTGTTTTTGTTACATCACACACTCATGGTGCTTTTTCCTGGTGAATACTAGGTGAGATTAGTTTTTATGGTGTCTACATAAACCATCACACAACATAAGGATTTATCCCATGCCTAATGCTATGTAAGAGTAACTTTGAGGCATGTGTAAGATTAAATTTTATTAGTAAGTGGTGGGTTGTTTTGTAACTCTAGGGGTTGTGCTATGAAGTCCGACTCAAGCGGTAGGAGTCATGACATGGTTCTGTGGGGATGGACATTGAAGCTTGGAAAGTGGTGGAGTGCTACACCATAAAGGAGGAATATGATTCCCAATATGACCTGAGTATGGATGGTGATATTTTTTTGGTTTTTTGGGTTTAATGTGTTCTATCATGGGTAAAGGGGCCATGATACGAGGGTGAATCTGGTAGGGATATTGCATCAAGACCATGTGTTCATTCCACAACACACATCTTATATATATTTTTTTACTTTTGTTTTTTTATTTAAGGTATTAGTGTTTGAAAGAAAATGAAACACTTACACACACATCCATTGGGATAGGAAGGAATTAATGACCATATGAATGACTCCCTATCAGTAGGTTCTCCCTATTCTCTATGAAGAGTGATCCCATTTTTTTTATTTCATAATCAAAATTTAGTATGTCACAGTAGGATTACTATGATGTTTCTACTACTCCTCTTGAATCTAATCATGTTCACTATTTTTGGTTCATCATCTCTAACTGAATATTAATAATTTAAGGGATTTTTAATAGGTTTTACATATTCTATGATTTGAGGAAATTTCATCTAGATATATTCAACATGATGACTTTTTTTTAGATAATGTAGGTGATTTATAATCATTCCCAATGGTTAATGTCCATTTCTATGATGTGTGTGATAAAATTCATGTCAAACATAAGATCTTGAACTTTAATTATTCTAATATAGTTATTCTAGGAGTTTTGGATTAGGAAAGATTCATGGGGGATGAGAAATACCTACCAAAAGTGGTAGTTCATACACAAGTTCTACCAATGAGTGGTGTTCCTAAACTTATTCTGTGGGAAATATTAATGTGGTTAACCATTAGGGAGTTATGAATTTTTAGAGACCCATTGGGAATCTAGTGTGAACCTTATTTTAATTGAATAATTATAAGAATTAATTTAATGATTATCATGGTGATTTTATTGAATGAAATGGGAAATGGTTTAGGAATGAGGATACCAATCTAGTATGGAATATAATATAGAATTGGGAGAGTTTCCAACCCTTGACAAACTTTATCCTTTATGTGTGTTATTAGTATTCTCAACTATTAATTTACTTAAATTTTTGATCAGTAGTACATATATGGATTTTTTATACCTTATGATATGACTGTTTATATGGAATGGGTTGGTTTTGATGCCAACCAAGTGGGACATGGAAATGGGGTTAGGTAAAATTTCATCCAAGGGAGTCCTTATGACATGGGTCATGTTTAATGTCAACCAAAATGATATTTTTTAATTAAGTGTGGTGTAAGGCCCACCTTCTATACATGGGACCATTTAATTGGGTGTAATTTTAACCATCGGAATTGTAGAGATATATATTAGTTGAATTGATAACTAGGAAATTCTCTATAGGGTGAGTTAGGTTTATTTAAAACCCTAACTATGATTGACTCTATAGTTAGGTGTACTTATGACCAGTGTGTTTGTGTGTGTATGAGATAGTTTCATGATGTGATATCAGGTTTTGGATGTCCTATCAGACCCTGATGGTTATAATACATGTTTATAGACACTTTTGTGTTGACCACAGATGGTATGGTTAGTCACGTGTGTCACAAAGTAACCCAAGGATGGATGATGATTTATTTACTCATGATTTAATTTTATTTTTTCATGCCATATCGATACCCACATACATATAGTAGATAAGTTTAGGTATAGAATTTGTGGTGTCCTACAGGGTTGTACCCACACCCAACTCAGGTACCCCAATACATGAGCATACTTCATGTTTTTAGGACTATGTGAGGGAAAGGACCCTACTGTTGTAGATGGATGATATGGTGGTGTAGTGATGGAGCTAGGAGATAGGAATATTCTAGGACTTGGGATCAGTTGAGTGGTGTCTCTAGTTTTCTTTATTTTGGTTATTTTTTTATATTATTTGTATATTAAAGAATATATCCTTATTGAATAACTCTTATCACTTTTATTACATTATGTTAATTAATTTTCATATAGTGTATGGATTTTATTAACATTTAATATAATTTATCTATGATGGTTTTCTTATGTTGTTGCTGTACTATTTTGTACACTTGGTAGATGTTTCCTCTTCTATTAGATATGTTTTTCTATACCTGAGGGTATCATCTCCAAATGATTATTTTTAGGCTGTCATCACTAGTGGTTAGACTATATCATATAAGGAGGCGCACCTGGGGTATTTAAAGAATACATTTTTTCATGGGATATGTGAACCAGATCAGGTATGTTACAACTAACCATAAAATTTTCATGATTTTATTTCTTATAATTTTTCCACATTCCTTATTTATAAATTTATTGATAATGATTATTCAAATGATTTTGAATTTCTTAGGTTAGTTTATGTACCACTTAGAAGGTGAGGTGAATCAGTGGTATAATATTTTTAATTTCCATTTCAGTAAATTATCATCTATGATGTTTTAAGATCTCAATCCTATCTTCTTAAAATATCACTCTTAATTATATTTTTTTATAAATTTAATGTTTTTCAATGTAAATTTTTACAAGGTTCATTCACAATGTGGGTTCCTAATCCTCACCATAATTTAGTTGATTTCAGAGACCTAGATCTTCACTTAAATATTCAATTAATATAGGATATGGGAAATATTATTCCCTAACACTAATAGATTAATATAGTTTATTATAAAATTTAGGGTAGTGTTATTCATTGAATTTATATAATAAAAAATCAATTATCTATGTAGACTAGGTGTAGAATTATTTATACTATAACCAACCATATATAACAATTTTTTTTCACTTATTTGTGAAAAACATCATTAGTGATTTTTAGGATATCTATAAATATGATAATAAGATCTTATTCATCAAATTTTAAACTTTAACTTTTATAGAAATATCAAAAATATGATATATATATTATAAATCCTTCTCAATATTTCATAATGATCAATCTGTGCATGAGATCTTGAAAACACAACTTGATCTTCTTATTTCGAAAAAGAAAAAAAAAACTATATGTTGAGTAGTAGATATTCTTACCTCAACACTGATGATGAATGTAGAAACAAAACTTATCGATCTACTTTAACTTTTTGTTTCTTTGAAATATATGTTCTCAAACACTTAAATAGGACCTACATAAAAAATTCTCAATTTTCATATTTTTTTTATTTATATATATATTTCCATTCAACATGAAAAAATATTTTTTATATTTGAATATGGAAAAATCCTTTAATTTTATTCCTGTGATCTTCACATCATTATTTTTATTCAAACTGGTGAAAAAATTCCCAAAAAATACTTTATATTTTCTAGACAAAAATAATTTCAAATATTTCCAGTTTTAATTATTCCTAAAAATATTACTCCATGTTATTATCATTTAATATTCTAAAGGATATATCTTGAATAAAATTCGGTCCAACAATATTTGATATTTTAATATTTTATGTCTAACTACGTATAAACAGATTCAAATTCTATAAGTATATTTTGTGAAATTTTCTAACTATTGGCCTTATGTTGACCCTTAAAAAATATCATTGTGTCCCTTATGTTTTATAGTCTGTGTCCATGAATTTATCAAAATTTTAACAAAGAATATTTTTTTAATAGTAAATGAATTTTATGAAATCTCGAAGATGTCTTATGAAATAAAAATTAGAAAAATTTAATATTTCTTATGATTGCTATGATTAGATAGATAAGACATGTTTTTCTAATAAATCTTATTAAATGTGTTAGATGATTCTTATAAAATTACATGAGTCTTATATTTTGATAATGAAACTTAATAAATTAATCATATGAATCTTATGAAATTTCAATAATTCTTATTAAAATTTTATTATTCTAACAATAAATCCCTCACTTGTAAAAAATCATAGTAGGCATGAAATTGTTTTCAAATCAATATTTTAATATTTATAATTTCTCATACACACTAAGGGTGGAATCCCTACCATTACCATTTCATTAACCACCATTAAAACTAAAAATCATTTTCTATAATTTATAGAATGTATATTTTAGCTTACCAAAACTAGTATGACAACCTAAATTCATCTCAAAAACATTCTAATCAACTTATAATTTTGGTTTATCATTTGTTGAAAACAAGTAAAAGATTCTTCGAAAATTATATTGGGTTCCTTAATCTCTCCATTTGTATTTGTTATCATCCTCAAACACTCATATTATTCCAACTTTTATAATTAATAATTACATATTTGATCCTTTACTCTCCTTCAATTTGTGATAGATAAACGTTGATTTAAATGTAGGATTAATGGATTCAAATTTTTCCTAGAAATTATATGGTGATGAAGATAGAAATGATTAATCATGAAATAAATATTATCCATAAAACTATTTTACATGTTATACCACATCAGTTATATCTTCATAGGATCTATTCAATATTTTATATTAAAATCTAGTTTCACTCACCTTTAACACACACATTATAAACTTTCAAGTGATCATATGTTTATTCCCTATAAATATACACTTAATACCCCCCATTTTTATAGGAATACCAAATTTTGATTCAATCATAGAGATACACATTTATTGTTTATCTATGTAACCCTTTCACAAACAAATCCAAAAAAATATGGGGGACGCATGAATTCCCTTTATTGGGATGGAAGGTCTGAACATTCATATTTATCCTCAATATCTAAAAACATTCCTTTGGTATTTCATTGGTGAAGATATTATAATGTTGATCCATTGAAGGAATAAACTATATAAATATATCTCCATTACAAACCTTCTCTTTGGTGATGTTAAATCTCATTTCAATATAATTAGACTAAGTGTACTATACTTTATTTTTAAAGATATTTTTTGAGATTTTATTCTCACATTAAATTTTAAGTGGGGTTTTACTCTTTAATATCAAGAATTAAAATTGTTCTTTCATCTTGATCATCTAAGTGTAGGTAATTTTAGCATTAAAATACTTTTACTATGTGGTTCCTAATTTATATAAATAACACTTATTATAGTTCCATCTCACACAAATTCCACCCAAAGTAAAATATTTCATCATAGTAACTTTTCTAGTCAATTTAAAAAAAGATAGATTCAGGTTTATAACTATTTAGTACATCAACCCATTACTCATTTTCTCATTAATTTATATAATAAATATCTTGGAATCCATTCAATGCAATTTATTTTCTTAAATTTGGAACCTTCCACAAAATCTCACTGTATAAACACTATTATGTTTTGATGTATTGAAAAAGAGTAAGGTGAAAATTGGTCTTTTAAATAACTTTTTATTCTGAATTTCCCATTCAATATCCTTGTAACATCCCACCCCTCTTCACTGGCTTGAGAAGGTAGTGGAACATTACTTGGACTTAATCGACATACCCAAGGTGTTAAATGCTGGAAATAAATACCAAGAGCTTTAATACAAGGGGGGGATGATTTTCCATTTGAAAATAAAACAACCCAACCAAACACACATTAACCAAATAAATACTAAATGATGTATGGAAACTATATAAATAAACTCAAGGTAAAATTCTTGATATAAAAATCCAACTATAACCAAGTACCACAACAAAATATTACAATATCAAAATACACAATGGAAGAAAAAAATCAAAGACCCCAAAGAAATGACTCCATAGCTCGAAACTTGCTCCATGGTACAACTCCACAAAACATCCTAATTATCAGGATGCACTGATAAAGAAGTGGTATACTTTAACTTTTCAGGTGTCACGATGAATAATATTTACAAAATCACCAAAGTAATAAAGTAAGGGTGGGTAATGAAACTCAACTGGCTTTACATAAATGACTTACCTACTCATTCCAATAGGATAAAACAAGTTAGTACATTTATATAGAATAATTTAAAGTAATTTATATCAAAACCAATAATTTTCATACCAAAATAGTTATCATACTAAAACATTTTCCTAGGAATAAATCAAGAAAGTTATTTATCCATTTCTCAATTTCCATATTGGAATAACCCATTCCATTTCACATAACCACCCACGAAAACTTTCAACCACACAAACACACAATTTTGGTGTTACCATTGATAGTGGAACTTCATTTCCATAACCCATTCCTTTGATTGTGGTACTTCATGACCAATATCGATCCCATTCCACACACGCTTAACCAATTATGTCAACCATATTCCAAAATCATGTTTTGAACCATTTCAATAAAAATATATTTTTATTGAAAACCATTTTTCAAGCATCAAAACTAGATAACTATTTTAAAATCACCATTCTAAAATCATGTTACCATTTTCACTTTCCACAAACACCCAATTTTTACAATTCAAAAATATGTCACCAAAGAAGGTCTCCAACAATGATTTCACAAAAAAGTTCACAAAAAATTTCAAGAAAAACCATCAATTTTAAATTAATCCTTAATTTTTTTAATAAGAGGAGTTACGAGTAAAGCCACCTACCTTAATATTTATTATGAAAACTAAGAAAAAAACTGAAATGTCAATGAAACCATGTTGAATCTCCAAAACCTTTCTTAGATACCCACCCCTATAAAAAAGGCCAAATATAATCAAATTTGGAATCAAAATCATTAGATATATCTAGAGTGGAATTATATCTAAGAAAATGATAAAGGGAGATAAGTATGTCTAAGGAATACCACGAAAGACTACAAAAAATGATGACTTACTACAAGATCAATGCTTCAACGCACCAAGAAATGCATTCAGATTACTTCCATATTGATCTAGAAGGGTTCCATATACTTAGAGAGAGAAATATTAAGTTAGGGTATGCTTGGGAAAAGATTATGGGTAAAAACACAATCCTGACCATGATCCACTTTTTGTGGGTCTTGTTTTTAAATGTGCACAGTTAGTCACACAGTTAGGAAAACCGTGTACTAAACCTGTTCCAGTTACTGCCTCAAAGTGGAACCTCAAACGGTTGTCTCTCATGGTTACAAAAACATATTACAACCATGAAAAATCTCTCTATCCCATATTTTATGGTTCCTCCTGAGTATATGATTTGTTTAGAAAAATGGTTCCCCTGCCCATGAACCCTTCCCTTAGCCCGTGTCTCATTATGCATGATTTTCTATAAGAGTTTCACAATTTACACAAACTGTGAACCAACCATGAACATTATAAATTCCCCAAAAACATTCATAAAGATTCCAAAACCTTCCAACCTTCACCCAAACACTTTATATACATAAAATACATAAAATAAGGGTTACTTACTTGAAACCAAGGGTGCTATATTCTCCCCACCATTTATATTTCCATCCCCAGAAATTAAAAAACCATCATTGCAATTAACGAGTTATGGTGATTAATCTTTCATTTAATTCTTGAATTCCAAAGTCTCTTCATAAATCTAAAAATGTTTCCACAAAACCTACACTAGACTGTTGCTTTTCCCACACAAGAATTTCTCTTTCCTATATGCAATCCACACTCACATGAGCACCAATGAAGCATATGGATCTAGGTCAATGTGATCCCATTTTATCACATGGTTAGGATGAGGCTGATACTTTTTTAGTTGAGATACATGGAACACATTATGTGGATAACTGTACTGTGGTGGCAGTGCAAACCGATATTTCACCTCTCTATCCCATTCCGGTATCTCAAAAGAGCCCATGTATCGAGGAGACAACTTTCCCTGCTTTCCAAAATGATGACATAAAAGCCTTGTATAGATATTACGAAACAGACGATCACTCTCCTTGAATGAAAATGAATGTTGAAAATGATATGCATATGATTTATGATGGCTATGAGCCATATCCATCCATTTACTGATCAAATGAATCTTCTCTATTGTCTCTTGGACAAGGATCAACCCAACTAGTGAAGTCTATCCTATTTCCACCCTACAAAGTTGAGGACAAAAAGGATGCCCATATAATTCTTCAAAATGAGACATATTTATTAAGGCTTGATAACTGTTGTTTTATGATAACTCCACCATCAACATGTTCTCTTCCCATCAGCCACTAAAATCCATGACAGAAGCCTGCAACATGTATTTCATCATTTGTATCATCTTTTCTGATTTCCTATCCATATGAAGACGATACACCATACTCATAGTCAACTGAGTCCCAATGGATTTCTATAAGTATTTCCAGAAGAGATATATAAACCTCCGATATCTATGTGAGACTATCAAAATTGGTACGCCATGCTATTTACAACTTCTTGGAAATAGATTTTTGGAAATTCCTCCACCATATAAGATTTATTAATAGGGATTAAAGTCACTAAATTTGTGAGACAATCCACTATAAAAGATATAGTATCTTGTTTCTGATCCATTCTTGGGAAACCTATCCCAAAATCCATACCTATCCACTTCCATTTCCAAACTGGGATAAGTAAAGACTACAACATACCTACAAGTCACTGATGCTCTGTCTTAACTTCTTAAAAAGTTAAGTATCTCAAAACAAACTTAGAAAACTTTATTTTCATACCGGCCCACCAGAACTGTTCTTTCAAGGCTTTATACATATTTTGTATTCCCCTATTAATTACCCATCTTGAATGGTGGTAAGCATGAATGATTTTTTCTTGACAAGGTATAGGTACAACCATCCGATTTCTGAACCCCAACACTAAACTCCCATCCAGCCTCTATCCCTCAATGGTCTCCCCACCATTGATTTTTGATCTCATAGAAACTCATTATGAATTAAATACATATTCCTCTTTAACTATTTCAACCATATCAGGAAAAAAAAATACTAAAAAGACAGCTGTAACTTCACCTCGGTATTCTCATTCCCTGTTCATATCAACAAGGATTGACATCAACTGCCACTCATCTAATGATTTTTTTCCAACTGAGTATATGAATTTATGATTAATTAATCTTCCACTATATTTCCATGTCCTAGAGTATACATCAAGGAAAATTCCAAAGTTTTGAGATAATGCATCCCTCATCTTCATCTCAAGTTCACATATCTTTGTGAGAAAATGTGTTTTGAGCTATTATGATCCATAAAAATAGTAAATTTATCACCAAATTGGTAATGTTGTGAAGTCTTAACAGTGTGGACTATGATATCTAACACTAAATCATGTGCTGGTTAGTTATTCTAACGTGACCTAAACTTTTTTGAGCCATAAGAAACAACATGATCTCCTTGCATGGGAACACATATGAACCTAGATCCCAAAGCATTACAATACCCTACATATGCTTGTACTAATTTCAGAAAAACCAATATTTTTTATGATGTAAGGTGAAGTTTAAGCTCTTGAAAATAATTCTGACATTCCTAATTCTATTGGAACAAAACAATTTTCTATATCAAAGCTTTCATAGTTGAGTCCAGGCATGAAAAATCACAAATGAAGCATCGGTAATAACAAATTAGAAAAGGAAAACTCTGTATCTCAAAGATATTATTTGATGGTTTGCTATAGATAATAGCTTTTTTCTTTTCTGGATTCACAGAAACACCTTTTTTAGAGATTAAATTGCCAAGAAAGTATACCTATTGTATCCAAAAATCACACATTGATTATTTGGTATAAAATGGATGATCCCTCAATATTCCTAACATTGTCTCCAAGTATTACTAATGCTCAGCCCTTGTCCTTGAATGATACAATATGTCATCCACAATCACCACCACAAAAGAATCCATATATCACTGAAATATATGATACATCAATTCCATTAATACTGCTGGTACATTCTTAAGACTGAAAGGAACTGCCACATATTCATAATGGAAATATTTACTTTTGAAAGATGTCTTTGGAATATATTCATTATGAACCCAAAATTGGTGATATTCTAATCACAATTCAATGTTAGAGAACCACTAGGTTCCCATCCATTGATTGAATAGATCATAAATTTGTGGAAGAGAATACATGTTCTTTATCATATCTCAATTAATATTACACTAATATACAAATAATTGAATAGTTCCATATTTCTTTTTAACAAACAAGATGGGTTCTTCCCACGAAGATGTGTTAGGATGAATGAAAACATTGTATTCCAACTCTTCAAACTGCAATTTCAATTCCCTTAATTCTATTGGTTCTCTTTGGTAAGATATAATGGAAATAATACTGGTCCTAGGAAGGAGATAAAACATAAAATCCGCTTCTCTTGCGGGTGGAAACCTAGATAAATTTTCAGGAAAATATCCAGAAAATGATAAAAAAGTGATGAAAATTCCATCTTCGATCTATTCTTTCAATTTCAAAAGTCAACGATACCAACTGTTATGAGATCATTCTAACTTCTAGTACCAAAAATCATATTTCACTTGCTTTTACATTATTATCTCCTTGAAAGTTATGCTCGACGCCATCTTCAATTTTAAAACAAACATTTCTAGTATAACAGTCAATGTGAGCCCTGAATGCTGTCAACCAATCCATACCTAGAATTATGTCATAGACATCCATCTCAAGCATAGAGAAATCCCATATCATCTCAACTCCATCAATAGTTATAGAACACTCTCTACATGTAAAGGATCGATATTCTCATTGTCCAAGAGGATTTTTATGTTTTAACATAGAATACATCATCTCAACACTCAAACACATAAAATCAAAAACACTAGAAACAATAAAGGAGTGATGTTCACCCATAAAAAACAAATATTTTATAAGGGTATAATTAAAAATAATTTTACCTATCAAAGTTGATGGTCCAGAAAAATCATCCATAATCACATTCTCAGCTCCATACAATTACTTACTTTCCAAACTTTGTTCCTTGTTTCACTTTTGAGATTGCACAACCCGAGGAGTCATATTGTTCCTCAAATAACCATGTCTAGCTCTAGTCTACTGATGAGAAGTATTTTGCTTCCATCTTCCCATTTAAGTATATGATAAATGCGACACATGATAAGTGTCTTGAACACTTGATCTTGGAGCACTTCTCCAATTGTACTAACGATGTCCCATCTTATTGAAATTTTGGAAATATCTAGGTTGTTCCATACAATCTCACTTAATGTGGACTAAGAAAACATATTGGAAACATCCTAGCTGGCTCTTGCGTATGGGAAGAATATTTTCCAATCAAGCCATCTGATTTTGAGTTATACTCCCACCTTGGAAATAAGTGTCCCTCTTCCACTTGTTCCCAGTATTAGATTTCCCACCATTTCACATGGCTATCAATATTCTTCCTCCTCCAATACTTCATGATATGTTCATTTCTTCCACTTATTATTTATTGACCGTCTTCGTATAATCTATAATACATAGAAAAACAGTCTTCGAGAAAATATCTTGCCTCTGCCCCAATTCAAAAATGCGTTCCTCAAAGGGCACACTTGCTAAAACTCTATATGAAAAGTGGAATAAATTCAGGAATTTATCCACGTATTTCATTACATAAATACTTCCCTAGTTCAATATAAAGAAGTAAATCATTCCTTGAATTTTGAATATGTGAGGATAAAAATGTTTGTTGAAAAATTATTTTAAATCCTCCCATTAAATTCCTTAGTTCAACTGAGCCTGAACTAATAAATCCCACAACTAGTGTTCCAGATCCTCCAACTTATAGATATCTATCTTGGCTTTCAGTTCTACTGCTATTCCAATGAAATCAAAGATATAATTCATCTGATTCGGCCACACCTCCACCTTATCTGGTTCACAATCACCCCCAAGATGGGTGGATTCTGCATCTATAATTGGATGGAATGATCCACTTTACTTGTTTCATCACTCCAATTACCTTTATCTATATTTTGAAATGCTTGAACAATACTCCGAACTAGCTATTGGTTCACCTATGGCTTAAGTGAAACCACTTTCTCAGTAGCTTCATCTGGCTGGTTCCTATGACACATACTGGGTTCCATTTTCTAATGAAACAAAAAACACCATAAGTGTCACTCTCTATCAACTAAAGGATTAACAATTTCAAATTATAATACATCATACTATAACAATAATTCTTTACAAAATCAACTTTTACCTTGTTCAACCATTTTTTAAATATTTGAACTAGCTTTTGAAAGGTAGACCATTTCCAAAACACCACAAAAATGCTATTTTTAAAAATCATTCTTTTGAAAACAATTTCAACATTTTTCAAAAATCAAAAATTACACCAAAACATATAACTCAAAATGAAATATTAACTCCTAGTTGGAAGTTATTTCTCAAATGTATCCATGCTCGTCTCATTGGTTAAAACCATGAAAATAATATTCCAAATCCTATAAGTGTCTTAAAAAAAGATATGTACCCACCTCCCTGGTAACATTAAGTGTAACATAAAAAGGTTAGGTTTGTATTTTTATTATTTTAATTTCCGGTCCCAACAATCCTACTTCTTTCTATCAACCCGACACGAGGAATAGACCAGAGTGAATATCAACTCCACGACCGAGATAACTGATGACCACTTATTATTCAAGGACTGAACAAGTCGATACCACTAGTTCCACAATGATATGTGGAAGGACCAAGATTGATAGCACTTTTAACATCCCACTACTCTTCATTTGCTTTATAATGTGGTGGAACGTTACTTGGCCTTAAGAAAAATCTACAAAGTTCCAAAGGATGGAAATAAATTACAAGGGATTCAATAAAAGTGGGGGATAATTTTCTATTTACAAATAAAAAAATCCAAACAAACACAATTTAACCAAATAATAACTAAATGATACATGAAAACCATGTAAATCAAGTCAAGGTAAAATCCTTGATATCAAAATAAAACTAAAACCAAGTAACACAATGGAATACTATAATATCAAAGTAAACAGTGGAAGAGAAAAATTAAATACCCCAAATACATGAATCTATAGCTTCAAACATGTTCTAATACCCAACTCTACAAAACATCCCAAGTATCATGATGCACCACTAAATAAGTGTGATACTTTACCTTTTCTTATATCATGAAGAAAAATATCTACAAAAGAACCATAACGCTAAAGTAGGGGTGAGTAATGAAACTCTGTAGGCTTTCCCCAAATAACTTCTCTAATATTTTCACTAGGATAGAACAAGTTAATAAATTTATATTTTATTTCTATAAGAGAATTTAGAACAGTTTATATCAAAGCCAAGAAATTTCCCCCCAAAACAGTTTTCCATACAAAAACAGTTTCCAAGGAAGAAATCAATCAAGTCATTTATCCCTTTATAAATTTACATGTTGGCATAACCCATTCCATTTCATATAATCAAACACACACACTTTCATCCACAAAACCAGTCAAGATTGGTGTTACCATTGATGGTGGAACTTCACATCTATAACCCATCCCTTTGATGGTGTTACTTAAAGAACAATATCCATCCTATTCCACACATGATTAACCAATTAAGCCAAACACATGACAAAATCATGTTTTCAAACTTTTCAATAAAACCATATTTTTATTTTAAAACCATTTTCATGCATCAAAAAAATACAACCATTTTAAATTAATTATTTTAAATCCAAGTTACCCTTTTCACTTTCCACAAACACCCAATTTGCACAATCCCACATACCGTCCCCAAAGAAGGTTTCTAACAATTATTGCACAACAATTTCATAATCAATTTCAAGAAAAACCATCAATTTTAAATCAATACATAAAATTATAATAATAAAAGTCCAGAGTTAATCCATCCACATCGGGATTTATGGAAAAAATGAATAAAGTCACTAAAACATCAATAAAACCGGTTGAATCTTCAAAAAAACAACCTTAGATATCTTCACCTATAAAAGAGTCAAAATTTAATAGTATTTGACATAAAAAACCTTATATCTCTCCACAGTGTAACTAGATCTAAGAAATAGAGAGAGGTAGAGAATTAGATCTAAGGAAAACGAAGAAAAACTACAAAAAATGAGGACCTACCGCAAGATTTGGGATTCAATGCTTCAATAAATACCTCCTAATTGATTTCAAATTGATGAAGAAGGGTTAAATATCCTTATAGAGGTATAAATATCGAGTTAGGTTTGGTTTGGAAAAAAAGAGGTGTTAAAAAACTATCTTGACCTAGATCCAGATTTTGTAGATCTTGTTTTTAAATTGTGCATGGTTAGTCACATGGTTAGGAAAATCAAGTGCTAATTGTGTGTCAACTACTGCCTCAAGAAGGAACCTCAAATTATTGGATCACATAGTTAGAAAACCATGTGCCAACCATACTAAACCTCTATTTCCTATATTACACAGTTTCTCCTAGGCAGCCGCATGGTTTGGAAAAACCATGTGCCTGCCCGTGTGCCCTTCCCTTAGCCCCTATCTCATTGTGCATGGTTTCTTATAGGAGTTTCACAGTTTTAAAAAACTATTCACCAACCGTAGACCTTTATAAAATCTCCAAAAACATTAAAAAAGGTTTTAAAACCCACTAAAACATCACCCAAACACTTTATATACATAAAATACATAAAATAAATTTTAATTACTTGAAACTGACGGTAGAAAAATCCATCCCGATTCTTATACCTACCTTAATGGGTTTATGTACTAGTTTGGAACCTTCTATTCCAAAACTGTTCAATAATTACCTTTCAAACTTTTATTTGGAATAAATAAATAAATTCTTACTTTTGTATCACTTGTAATACCAGAAAATATCTCATTTCTATAAGTATAGAAATATCAAAATTTTAATTCATTTTTATAGAAACCCATGATTTTATTATATATTTTTCTACAAATAAATTTTATTTCTTCGATAGCTTTCTTTACACACAATATCGAGTTTAAATAAACCCTAATATACTATTAAAATATTATTTAATAAAATATTATTTAATTTGACAGTTATCCTCTAGCCATCAAATTTGTGGGTATGAATAAGACAAACTAAATTATGAAAAATTTATGGTTTAAACATGTAAAAAATTAATTAATTGGTTATAAATTGATTATAAATGAAAATAAAATTCCCTTAAAAGAAAAATATATATTTTTCTGAAAAACTATTTTTATGTGTGCAATGCGTTTTTATCTTAATAAATTAAATTTATCACTAATGGTGAAGGATTTTAATAAAATTTATATATTATATAATTAATAAAATTATTTAAAATTCATATAATATTTTTTTACAGGCATGAAATTAGATTATATATCTATTTTTATGCTTAAAAATGTATTTTTCTAAAGACCAGGGTTCATCAAGTTTTGAAAACACATTTTAAAATGAATTTCTGCCACTTACAGAAATTTAATCTTTTAGAATGTTTTCAATATTGAAAATTAGGATGTTAAATTTTTTTAAATAGGTCCCTTTTATTTTTGGTCAATATTAATAGCAACCATAGTAAATTTTGTCATCTCATTAATGGTAAAATTATAAAATAAAGTTTAAAATTTGGAATACGGTTTTAAAATTTCTATAAAACCTACCTTAATCATATTTGATGAGTTTATTATTTCCCATTACATAAAATTACAAAATATATGGTCTCTTTGTGACATTTTTCATTTAATATAGAATTTATAATAATTTATTAAAAGAATAAATATATAATGTCACTCTCTTGGATTTAATATCTATAATTTTTTTACATAATGATAAAAAGAGGTTAACTTTTTTTTTTATAAATTCTTATTTTAAATATGAAATAATTTTTTAACATATTAATTTATTTCTAATTTTTATTTATCAGTGAATTATGTTAAATTCTTATGCAACTCCGACATAATATTTATTCAATTAGTAGAAAAATAAAATAAATTATTTTAAAAATATTAAAAGTGATGAAATTTGGGTGAATAATTATGTTCTATGAATTTAATAGACTAATTTAACATACTATATATGTTTAAAAGGAATATATTATAATTAATGTTTTGTATTGTTGTCTTTGAATTCAAATTAAATGAATAATGTCAAAAACAATATTAATGATATTTTATGTTAAATAACATTTTATTAAATTATTTTTAAAAAATAAAAATATTTAAATTGGGAAATAAGAATTATAAATAGTATAAAATTTAATCCCTTGAAAATTTATGAGCCATTTTTTACCATATAAGTAAAATTACAACCCTTTAAGGTTTAAATAGTTGTTACCAAGATTAAGGTTAAAAATGATTAACTAAGGGGTTAATAAAAATTATAAGGTTTAAAATTACACAAAAATCTATATAAATTTTATTGGTTGATTATATTTATACATAATACACTTTTAATTATAATTTATATCCATTTGGAAGATTTTTTCTGATAATTACTTAATTATATTTTAATCTTTATAGTATTTCTAAGTGTGTTCTTTACCTCCCATGAAAGAGGACACAACATATATATTTTATTTAAATCACTTTGATCTATATATCTTGACAAAAAACCACCCATTTTTATTCCAAAAAACTATATCCAATTTATAGAGGTTATTTATTTCTCAAAATGCCAACCCTAGTGTAGAGACCCGTATCTTGACGTACATGGACATTACATTACATTTGCGGAATACTTAGTACATAACAAAAACACACACACAAGGATCGTAATAGTTTAGTGTCTTTGGAAACTCGGAATAAAATCTTCTAATCGTGGGGAAAGATCTTCAACATGTCCCATAAAGATCTTCCTTGTTTTTTTACCTAAAACCTTTCTTTATATCCTGGGGAAAAGAAAACATAAAAGGGTGAGATCAAATGCTCAGTAAGGGTAAACAAAAGAAAAATCAATTACATCATATTCATAAGAACATAACTTTTGGAAATCTTAACCTGCAAAAGAGAGCATAATTTCATAACATGGGATAAATCATAGTAGTGAAATGAAATCCCAATAATCATAACATAAAACATGAAACTTTGTGGCATACACACATAATCATGGAAAATCATTTCTTGTTAGTCATGACTCATTGCCAAGACTATCTTAGTGGACAAAGTCTCTTTCTGAATCGAGTAATCCTCATTTCAGTCCTGTTTCACTGAACCGGTATAACCTACCATTCCAGCCATGTCTATCTCATGAGATATGAAATCTTTACCCAATGCATTGGAGGGAGATATAGGTCCCACCCATCTCATAATGATACCATTCTTATGTGTGCCACAAAATCATAAATCATACATCATTTTATAACCCATGTAATAAAAAATGGGATTCTTAAACAACATGACATCATAAAACCATTCATATAAGATAAAGGAATTCATAAACATAATTCCATCACAACATAGTCAAATCAATGTAAAAATATGGATAGAAACAGAACCCTTTATTATCTTAGATGGAAAATAATTTTGATAAAACACTTGAAATGAATTCTTGAGGAAAATATCCTTTCTTCTTCAAAATCAATTTCTTTTCACAAAACATCATGCAATTTTAAAAGAAAGAGATTTTATTAAAAATAGTCATGAAATCTTTTGGAGGAATCTTCATGAAAATAAGGCTTTATAAAACCATAAAAATCCATTCATGCCGTATAAGTTAAAAAAAAAAACATTCTTCGTACTTTTGTCGGAAAAGTCAAAAAGTACCTCGTACGACAAAAGATTCCTTTCATACATATTACTAAAAACTCACCGAAGGGTAAAAATGGATTTAAAAAAATTGTAGGTGGATGGAAATAATATTACATTTTGATGAAACATGGATGTGGATGATAAAATACACCCCAGTAAATACTTACGAATAAACAATCTCGGATAAAAATGAGATTGTGATATTTCCCTTACCTTAGGTCCGATTTGCTTTGTTCGTGTCCGAAGCTCCTGTATAATGGTTTAAATAATGTTATTGACTTATTCCAGAATCATACATATTGATATGAAATCATATATGGTCATATTATTAGCTTCTTGTTAGTAATATTTCATTGTTACTTGTTACTCGGGTCTTTATAACTTTTTGTTCTTATGCGTGTTTTGTCGAATAAATTCTTATTCTTATCTTTAGGTTATATATAATTCATTTCCAGAATGGTATTAGTGTAGTATATACCATATTCATTCATTCAATTCATTTATATAATCATTATGAAATGAAGATCATGTAGAACGAGTCGCATCACATCGTGGAGACGGTATTCCGTACGTACGCACGAGTGATGATATCGTTCCTATGATCGTGGAATTGTATTGGAGTATATATATATTATTTAAGTATCAATATTATTTCATAATAATCATATATAGTTACTCATTACACCATTATACCCATCCTTGTAAGGTGATGGTGGAAAATAGATTACACCACGGCGTGGAGATGGTATTCCGTACGTACGCACGCGCGGTGATTTCATTTTTCCGTAGGATGGATAGAAGGTGAATTAGGGTTGTTTCATATTTATAATAACATATCAGTATGTAAGTAATACTGATGTTATTACTTTATCATGAAACAACTAAAGAAGAAGAAGTTGAAGAAGAAAGAAATTGAAAAGATCGGTAATGGATATTACCTCTTCTTTGGAACGCCTCTTTGAATCCTCCACTTAAGGAACTAATATTGGTCTTTGGAGAAGACCAGGACCTCTAGGATTATTCTAGGGAAGTGGAGAGGAGAAAATGGCAGGGGTTGGCCGAGCTTGAGTGCTCAAATTGGTGTGAGGAGGAGGGGGAGGAGGTGCCCTTTTATAAGGGAGGAGAGGGGCACCTTAGGAATATCTCAAAATATTATTTTATATTAAAGTCAAAATCGGTTTATAATGGTTCCAAAGGGTCTTATTTCGAAGATAAGGTGGGGATGGGTCGAAATCCTATCAACCAATAAGATTTAGACAAGTTTAGGGTATTATTTTAACCTTATCAATTAGATTTAACTCTAAGTTAATTAATTTAACTTTTACCGTGTCTTTTTGTTTTCTTTCACTATATGGTTAATACAATTACTATAACATGCCAAAAGAACCCCAAATTGTTTATTATTAATATATATATCCTTATCTAAGTCATTTGGCCGAACCTTAGATTTTTAGGAATAAAATAACAATTAATAATATAATATTTGATTTAAAAACTATTTTGTGTCAATTTTGACACTATTTGATATATGATTTTTGTGAAAGTCATATCAGAATTATATGTTCGAACCAAGTTGATTAAATCAACACTAATATATCATAGTAACCTAGAAAATTAATGGAATTCATAAAAAGTCTGAAATTACATTTATTTTGGTGTTTATATTATCAATTATGTCAATATTTCATTAATAAGATAATTACTGCATCATCTTTGTGTCATAAATAAATTAAATTATTTGATGTCTAAAAATTACAAATAAAATACCATCATGTAGGAAATCTTTTTATATTTCTAATGAATATTTACAATCGAATTTATCTTATGTATAAACCCATATTAAACATGATTTACTTATTAAACTTTAAATTTAACTATTTTAACCCTTCTTTAAATAAATTAATAATAAATGTCCTAATCTAATCCAAGTGGGCCTAAATGGTCATATTTTATTCCTAAGTTTGTTTTTGGTCGAATTACACTTGTCCAATAGAATTAGGACATGTGTTAGGGTAATATTAATATCATATTTACCCTTAGTTACCTTATTTACTATTAACCGTGGTAAAAAAAAGTAAAAAGTTACTATTCACCAAAAAATAATTTTCATCTCATTGAACCACATTTTAGTCCTTGATATTAACCGTGTCTCTCGGATTTTCGAAATTCCATTCACAGAAGCGGTAAAATTAAGTTTTATGCAAAATTCAGTTTTTAACCTACCACTTAGTAGTTTCACTATTCATCAAAAATTGATGTTTTTCAGAACAATGCCAAAATTTCATCCCAAGCTATATTTCATATTCCGAATTCAAAAATGAAGTCTATTTTACCAAATTCATAACATAAAAGTTTCATTAATTAATTTTATAATTAAATCCCGCTGTTAAAACAAATAGCGTGTTTTTAAGAAACAATATCTATCAAAAGATTGACACTTGTTTATGTCTAGTTTAAATGTGAAACTACATCCAATGACCAACATTGTATTAAATTGTAAAAATATATTCTAAATATACTTTAAAACCACTCAAATTAATGATTTATCACTATTAATTATTTCGATTAAAAAAGTTGTTTTTAATTATAATTTAGTAATTTTCACTATTCATCAGAATATGAAAGTTATCCGAAAAGTACCAAAATTTCACCTTAGGCTAAATTCGATACTCCGAATCCAAAAATAAAGTTCATTTTGAAAAATAAGATTTACTGGATTTCAAAAAGTGGTTATTACTATTCATAACGGCTAGTTTTAATAATATTTTTATAGCATATCGTTGTTTAGTGAAACTCGGTATTGCGTACTACACACGCTATCGAGGAAGGTCGCGATTGCGTGTAATGCAAGTCAAGTCAAGGATATGTGTTGTGCAAGCTCCTTTTGGTGTAGCGTACAACACAAGACATTAATAAAATTAAAAAGAATATTTTTTTATAAAATCTCGGGCTGTTACATTCTACCCCCCTTAAAATGAATTTCGCCCTCGAAATTCGTCGGGGTTATAAATGGTTTACTATTTGAAAGTTTCTTTAATAGAAACCCACATCGTAAAAGGGAATACCAAAACTTTTCTTTAAAAACTAAAGTATGAAATGTAACGATTACCCAAATAAACTAATCACTGGGTTTCCACATAGGTGAAAATATGGATATGGAAGAGAAATCTAACCATCATGTTCTGATGGAGAGTGGTAGAGAACATGGCTATGGAAAATCCAGTAATCACAAATCCATAAATTTGTGACGATCTAAGGTACCATCTGATTCATCAGATATAAGATCACTAGGACAACATTTTTGGTTTTCAAGATCATTTCCCTAAAGTTGAAAATTTGAATTAGAATAAATACTTACTTTATTTTGATACAATATCACTGTTGTTCGTGCCTTGAACAATTTCCACTTCATCTCTTAAATAAATGAAGTTGAATTTGTTATTCGTGAAGTGTTAGCAGATCATGTGATAGAATGACGGGTCATTCCATCTGTCTCAAACAAAAGGTAAGCAAAAGTTATTAAATATACATAAGTCATTCTATAGTGAGATTAATCATATATAGTTCCTAAAATGGACTTATACTTCATATATCATACTTCTTAATATAATAAAACTAGTTTCTACTAAACAGGGACTTCCTGTAGGCCAGTGGTAGGCGATAAAGGCCAGTCGCACTTTGGTTGTGGGTTCGATTCCTACAGCCTTGTCCGAAGCGATGGGCTGTCACCCGTCCTGTAGGTTGTCCCTTTTTCTAAAACTACATTACTATAACATCCCATCAATAATATCGAAAATCTTCTATCCTTAAACAATACTAACTTATGTCCAACATAATCCAGTCTAATCTTTAGGCTTATACATAATACTACAGTCCCCTCTCATAATATAGTGACATCGATTACCAGAGATTTAATACTGTCGTTGATCCCCACATATCATAAGATATGTCTTGTTGGTCACATTCCAAACATTCAAAGTCCTTAATCGTGTATTCTATTGAATACCTTAGTGAAAACATGAGTGCAGTTAAAAGTTACCAAAATCCTCAAAATTCTATATACTCAAACCATGATATCACTTAGTCCTTATATCAATCATGAGCTCATGAATACTATTAAACATTTCATTTTCTCGTCTTCATTATGCGCATATCATCTTATTTCCAAAAAATATCTCAATCACTTTGAATACCACATCAATAAATATTGCAATACTCAATGATACAACATTATTTTGGAATCCCATTACATAAACACTTAATCATTCCACCACATCGTTGTCATATTCAACATTGCCAATAGTGATCGCATGTGATTTCCCTTTTTCCTTTGCCTTCAGTGGTTGCTCATGTTGATCATCACTAACCCTTGGATTAGGGCAATTATTAGCATAATGCCCCATTTCCTTGCACTTGAAGCATTGAAGTGTTGGTTGTACGTTCTCTGCAGTGTTTGCTTTATTCACATCATTAGAAACCCTTTTTCCATTACTTCGACACTCAGCTCCTCGATGACCTTCTTTTCCACACTTAAAAACATTTTCTAGTCCCTTTTAGACAATCTCCACCATGCTTCTTTCCACACTTTGTGCATAAGGAAACATTCATCTTCTTTTCACCATTATTCTGAGATTTCTCCTTGAACTCCATCTTTCGTTTCTTGTCAAAACCATGAGATGGATATGTAACACCAACTTCCATTTCTACCTTGATAGCACAACGCACAATTTCTTCATAGCAACTGAAGTCTCTTATAGCTAATGCCCTTCGAAGACTTGGTTTTAAGCCACAGAAAAATCGATCAACTTTACTTTCAGGTTGGATGATAATTCCAGAAGCGTACCTTGCAAGTCTTGTAAAATTTGCTTCATAGGTACCAACAGATTCATCGTCCCTTTGCTTCAGTTCAAGAAACTCTTTCTCCATCTTTGTTCGAAGAATACGAGGGAAGTACTTATTGAAAAATAATTTTTTGAACTCGTCCCATTCCATGGACTCAATTTCATCTCTTGGCCTCGTATTCTTTATAATATTCCACCATTGATCAGCTTCACCTTCCAAACGATATATTGCTAAGATGACTTTATCATGTTCAGAACATTGAAGAACTAAAAATATCTTTTCAGTAGTACTAATCCATTGTTCAGCAACTAATGGATCAGTAGACCCACTGAAAGAAGGTGGACGCTGCCTCATGAAGGATTCAACAAAATGTTGCTCCTTCCTTTGCTCGTTTGGAAGTCCTGCATGATTCATAGCTTGAGAAAGTTGTGTGAGCATGGCTACAAGATTTTGCATTCCAGCTCCTATATCGTTTGGTTGCTCAGGGGAACAATCATTGCATTGCCCATCACATTCCGTATTAACACGGTTCCTTCGGGTTCCAGCCATCGTCTAAAACCCCAAAAGAATAGTGTGAGAGGAAAAAATCATGCTAGGGAAAACAACATAATAAAGGGTTAGTACCCTCAATATCTAACATCTTAGGTTAAATTTGAAGATCGTTAGCGCAATTCTAGGACTATAACCTATACGTATACTTAACCTTAGAGACATCCCTAGACATACCTTAGAAATATCTCTAGGGATCTCACTAAAGTTCTCACATCCTAGTTTCCAAAGGTTGACTAAACCTTTCCTTTGATACCAACTGTAGAGACCCATATCTTTACGTACATGGACATTACATTACATTTGCGGAATACTTAGTACATAACAAAAACACACACACAAGGATCGTAATAGTTTAGTGTCTTTGGAAACTCGGAATAAAATCTTCTAATCGTGGGGAAAGATCTTCAACATCTCCCATAAAGATCTTCCTTGTTTTTTTACCTAAAACCTTTCTTTATATCCTGGGAAAAAGAAAACATAAAAGGGTGAGCTCAAATGCTCAGTAAGGGTAAACAAAAGAAAAATCAATTACATCATATTCATAAGAACATAACTTTTGGAAATCTTAACCTGCAAAAGAGAGCATAATTTCATAACATGGGATAAATCATAGTAGTGAAATGAAATCCCAATAATCATAACTTAAAACATGAAACTTTGTGGCATACACACATAATCATAGAAAATCATTTCTTGTTAGTCATGACTCATTGCCAAGACTATCTTAGTGGACAAAGTCCCTTTCTGAATCGAGTAATCCTCGTTTCAGTCCTGTTTCACTGAACCGGTATAACCTACCATTCCAGCCATGTCTATCTCATGAGATATGAAATCTTTACCCAATGCATTGGAGGGAGATATAGGTCCCACCCATCTCATAATGATACCATTCTTATGTGTGCCACAAAATCATAAATCATACATCATTTCATAACCCATGTAATAAAAAATGGGATTCTTAAACAACATGACATCATAAAACCATTCATATAAGATAAAGAAATTCATAAACATAATTCCATCACAACATAGTCAAATCAATGTAAAAATATGGATAGAAACAGAACCCTTTATTATCTTATATGGAAAATAATTTTGATAAAACACTTGAAATGAATTCTTGAGGAAAATATCCTTTCTTCTTCAAAATCAATTTCTTTTCACAAAACATCATGCAATTTTAAAAGAAAGAGATTTTATTAAAAATAGTCATGAAATCTTTTGGAGGAATCTTCATGAAAATAAGGCTTTATAAAACCATAAAAATCCATTCATGCTGTATAAGTTAAAAAAAAACATTCTTCGTACTTTTTTCGGAAAAGTCAAAAAATACCTCGTACGACAAAAGATTCCTTTCATACATATTACTAAAAACTCACCGAAGGGTAAAAATGGATTTAAAAAAATTGTAGGTGGATGGAAATAATATTACATTTTGATGAAACATGGATGTGGATGATAAAATACACCCCAGTAAATACTTACGAATAAACAATCTCGGATAAAAATGAGATTGTGATATTTCCCTTACCTTAGGTCCGATTTGCTTTGTTCGTGTCCGAAGCTCCTGTATAATGGTTTAAATAATGTTATTTACTTATTCCAGAATCATACATATTGATATGATATCATATATGGTCATATTATTAGCTTCTTGTTAGTAATATTTCATTGTTACTTGTTACTCGGGTCTTTATAACTTTTTGTTCTTATGCGTGTTTTGTCGAATAAATTCTTATTATTATCTTTAGGTTATAGATAATTCATTTCCAGAATGGTATTAGTGTAGTATATACCATATTCATTCATTCAATTCATTTATATAATCATTATGAAATGAAGATCATGTAGAACGAGTCGCATCACATCGTGGAGACGGTATTCCGTACGTACGCACGAGTGATGATATCGTTCCTATGATCGTGGAATTGTATTGGAGTATATATATATTATTTCAGTATCAATATTACTTCATAATAATCATATATAGTTACTCATTACACCATTATACCCATCCTTGTAAGGTGATGGTGGAAAATAGATTACACCACGGCGTGGAGACGGTATTCCGTACGTACGCACGCGCGGTGATTTCATTTTTCCGTAGGATGGATAGAAGGTGAATTAGGGTTGTTTCATATTTATAATAACATATCAGTATGTAAGTAATACTGATGTTATTACTTTATCATGAAACAACTAAAGAAGAAGAAGTTGAAGAAGAAAGAAATTGAAAAGATCGGTAATGGATATTACCTCTTCTTTGGAACGCCTCTTTGAATCCTCCACTTAAGGAACTAAGATTGGTCTTTGGAGAAGACCAGGACCTCTAGGATTATTATAGGGAAGTGGAGAGGAGAAAATGGAAGGGGTTGGCCGAGCTTGAGTGCTCAAATTGGTGTGAGGAGGAGGGGGAGGAGGTGCCCTTTTATAAGGGAGGAGAGGGGCACCTTAGGAATATCTCAAAATATTATTTTATATTAAAGTCAAAATCGGTTTATAATGGTTCCAAAGGGTCTTATTTCGAAGATAAGGTGGGGATGGGTCGAAATCCTATCAACCAATAAGATTTAGACAAGTTTAGGTTATTATTTTAACCTTATCAATTAGATTTAACTCTAAGTTAATTAATTTAACTTTTACCGTGTCTTTTTGTTTTCTTTCACTATATGGTTAATACACTTACTATAACATGCCAAACGAACCCCAAATTGTTTATTATTAATATATATATCCTTATCTAAGTCATTTGGCCGAACATTAGATTTTTAGGAATAAAATAACAATTAATAATATAATATTTGATTTAAAAACTATTTTGTGTCAATTTTGACACTATTTGATATATGATTTTTGTGAAAGTCATATCAGAATTATATGTTCGAACCAAGTTGATTAAATCAACACTAATATATCATAGTAACCTAGAAAATTAATGGAATTCATAAAAAGTCTTAAATTACATTTATTTTGGTATTTATATTATCAATTATGTCAATATTTCATTAATAAGATAATTACTGCATCATCTTTGTGTCATAAATAAATTAAATTATTTGATGTCTAAAAATTACAAATAAAATAACATCATGTAGGAAATATTTTTATCTTTCTAATGAATATTTACAATCGAATTTATCTTATGTATAACCCCATATTAAACATGATTTACTTATTAAACTTTAAATTTAACTATTTTAACCTTTCTTTAAATAAATTAATAATAAATGTCCTAATCTAATCCAAGTGGGCCTAAATGGTCATATTTTATACCTAAGTTTGTTTTTGGTCGAATTACACTTGTCCAATAGAATTAGGACATGTGTTAGGGTAATATTAATATCATATTTACCCTTAGTTACCTTATTTACTATTAACCGTGGTAAAAAAAAGTAAAAAGTTACTATTCACCAAAAAATTATTTTCATCTCATTGAACCACATTTTAGTCCTTGATATTAACCGTGTCTCTCGGATTTTCGAAATTCCATTCACAGAAGCGGTAAAATTAAGTTTTATGCAAAATTCAGTTTTTAACCTACCACTTAGTAGTTTCACTATTCATCAAAAATTGATGTTTTTCAGAACAATGCCAAAATTTCATCCCAAGCTATATTTCATATTCCGAATTCAAAAATGAAGTCTATTTTACCAAATTCATAACATAAAAGTTTCATTAATTAATTTTATAATTAAATCCCGCTGTTAAAACAAATAGCGTGTTTTTAAGAAACAATATCTATCAAAAGATTGACACTTGTTTATGTCTAGTTTAAATGTGAAACTACATCCAATGACCAACATTGTATTAAATTGTAAAAATATATTATAAATATACTTTAAAACCACTCAAATTAATGATTTATCACTATTAATTATTTCGATTAAAAAAGTTGTTTTTAATTATAATTTAGTAATTTTCATTATTCATCAGAATATGAAAGTTATCCGAAAAGTACCAAAATTTCACCTTAGGCTAAATTCGATACTCCGAATCCAAAAATAAAGTTCATTTTGAAAAATAAGATTTACTGGATTTCAAAAAGTGGTTATTACTATTCATAACGGTTAGTTTTAATAATATTTTTATAGCATATCGTTGTTTAGTGAAACTCGTTATTGCGTACTACACACGCTATCGAGGAAGGTCGCGATTGCGTGTAATGCAAGTCAAGTCAAGGATTTGTGTTGTGAAAGCTCCTTTTGGTGTAGCGTACAACACAAGACATTAATAAAATTAAAAAGAATATTTTTTTATAAAATCTTGGGCTGTTACACCTAGTACCCATTAAGAGGAGATCTAAAGGAAGTCTACCATAGAAGAGGTAATCATCTTTACCGACTCTTTCAAATTTCTTTCTTATTATAATTCCTATAAATATATTATATACATAGTAAAATAATAAATCCAGTACAATAAGTATAATGAGATGTTTTTATTATTATAGTATAACCATTTTCTTTATATTATCTATCCTATGGAAAATAGAAACAATGCTCATGCGTACATATAACTCACCGTCTCTACTTAGTGATGAAATTTGTTTTTCATCACCATATTTCAAGTATTTGTACTATGTTTGGTTTAAAGTTTATATATGATATTTTTTACACAATTATTCTTTTATAAGTTTAATACCATGTCTGCATTCTTTCCTTCAAATCTGTTGGAAAATGATAACGTCGCTTGTAATTATGTCTGGGCTACCACCACAAAAAAGCGATGTGATTTTTTTTTTCATTTCCATTTCACAGGCATGGAAATAAGGATATATTTAATGAATATATATATGATATATATGATATAATAATTTATTTTTTAAGGGTGAATTATTGTTTAAATTTCCTTCATTCAATCTGTCGAAAAATAAAAACAACGTTCATGACTACGTACGACCCATTGCATCTATGAACAATGTAATTTATTTTTCTATATATATATATTTTAGAATACTATAAATATTAATATAATTAATATATATGATATTTATATCATTATTAACATTCTAAATATGATTTAATAATGATAAAATTAAATGTACAAGAATTATTAAACTAAAATATTCCTAAAAACAAAATAGTTAACACCCAAGAACGATGATTCCAATAAATAATTATTAATAAATGGGTGTAAAAATGTTAAAATTTGATAATATATGATATTATAATTATGTAAATTAGTATTATATATAATTATTACAAATTTAAATTTATTATACGTGAGTTTAAAGAAATTTCAAAACAAGTTGAACTTGATGTAAGAGATTTACATTAAAATCTTTTTGTTTATCATGATTGTTTATGATTAAGTTTCAAATGACAAATTTTTAGGATATATCTCCCAATAAACATAAAATTTTCTTCTAATATTGTAATGTTTTAGATTACATTCTTTCCTTTCATTTTTTCTCTTGAATAACTCTAAAGGCTTAAATAATGTTTTTAGGGAAACCGACATTATTTCTCTCTTTAGTCAAAAATCATTTTTCATCCATATTCATGATTTCAAAAAATTATTTGAAGAATATTTTCATATTATCCTATTATTTTTTAAATCCATTTTACCCATGAATATCTTTTTAAAAAAATTATTAAAATTAATCTTCCTTTCATTTTTAAAAAGAGGTATTTTTGACTTTTTATTAAAAACGTGAAAGGAATCATTACTTTAAAATAAATTAAATGAATGAAATATCCTAACATCATGACTACTCAATAATTTTAATATTATTATACATGTTTACATGGTTATTTTCAGAAAAATTATTTCTTTATATTTTGGACAATTTTATATTTTAAAATGTGATTTAAAAATGAAAAGGTTATTTTCCTCAAGAAATATTATAATGAAATTTTAATGGAAAAGTTTAGATATGATGACATCATTTGATGTTAATTATGTTTTTCATAGGATATGATCAAATTATATGATATTTATTCTTCATATAGATGGGTTTTTGTTATGATGATGAAATATCGATGAAAGCTATTTTATTTTACATGGGTTAAGTTATAATGATTTTTTATGATCTTGTGACATATATATTAGTGAATTAATGATTATGTGATGGGTGGGAAAAAAATTATATATATATTTAGTTAGTTGGGTATATATTAATATTATATGAGATCAAATGGTATACGAGAGGTTATCTTAATTCCAAAATAATTGGGTACATGGGAGGTGTTTCCAAGCCTGAGATAAGAGGGTACACACGAGGTTATCCCAAGACTAAAATTAGTAAATTGGTGGTTAGACCAATCCTAACATATTATGAAAGTCTTGGTGGGTATCCTTGACAAAATATTTATATTATTATGATTATTCTATAATTTATTCCACTAATTGATGACATTATCTTATACCAATATTATATTTTCATTTCTAAAATTCATTGATTCCTTTAAGATTCATGTATTATAAAATTTCATGATTTATGTCATAATTCATGATTATGATCAATGATATAATGGGTATAATTTTCAAGTGTTAATATCCTTTTCTCATACCCTTATTATAATATTATGATTATGTAATCATTGATATCTCCCTTATTTACCCTAACTAAGCATCTGATCTCGCCCGTTTGTTTCCTTTCCCTATGTTATGAATAAATGTATTAAGTATGATATGTGTAAGAAGGGTGAATGTTATGAAGAACTAAGTGGGGGATGATTTATATTTCTTATGGACTTGTTATTTAAGTGTCCAAGTTTCTAAATATACTAAACCTATATGGTTATGGAATGGATCATAATGTTATGTAACGAATATTAATTTATTAAGATGTAATATCATTGTATGAAATATATCTGTTTCTATATTTGGTATCAGAGAAATGTTTATTTACCTTTGGAATCTAGGATAATAAAAATTTATTGAGAACCCTTTGGATAATCTTATGTTTAAGAGACTATACTAAGTTATGATAATGAAAGGAGTGTATTTTTCCAAACAATACATCCCTATTTAGATACTATAGGTGGAAATGGTTTGGGTATAAATGAAAATAGGGTTAATAACCATGAAAGGAGTTGGTTTATTATATCTCATTTATCATTCCTGTTAATAGTGAGTGTTCCATTACTACACACCTAGTTTGACACTCCCAATGGATATTCTTGGGTTAATTCATACTTTATTTTTGAACCATTATGAAGGATTTTGTTATATGATGATCATTGATAACCTAGGTTAAACCTAATGTATCAAATTTTGAAAATAATGTTTCTTGATTTAGACATCCTATAAATGATATTTCATGATCACATGATTTCCCAATATTATTATTTTTTCTCATAGTATAATTTTCTATTTTATTCAATGTATATAAACAAAAGAAACTATATTAATACTGAATGTGATGGAAAATGAAATGATTTTACTCCCAAGAAACCAAATGTTTCTGGTTGTGGAAGGAAAAATATCATATCTATGTATACACAACATTCTTAAGTCATGAATCATTCTTAGCTTCCAAATAAGAAAATAAAGGATCAATGTTCTATTAAGTCCTTCACGAAGAATCATAAAACTTATATTTGTGGTTTTTCTAATTCACTAGTTTCTGTGTAATGGATCAGAACCATTGAAAATATATTTTCCATTATATAGTATTCATAGAGTAAAAAATTCATTCGAATATCTATCATTTATAATTAAAATCATATCAATAGTTTAATATCATAAATAACACAAGGAAATTTGAAGAAATTGACTCCATTGTGTGATTCTCTAGTGGCTTAAAAAAATTACTTGATAGGAATTATACATAAGGAACATTAGTAGTTATAAATAAATTGTTCAATGTGCTACCAAGGTCAAAATAAATATTGGTGTTACCCATAAATATCATGTTTTTGATAAGAAATGAAGGATGCAATTAAAAGATCATTATAATAATAAAAACCATGTAGTAAAGAAGATGATCCTTCCATTATGGTCGAAGTGTAGAAGGATACATACATGGAATTTTCTTAAAGGGACTAGTAAATGATTTATGTGCGTAAAATAAGGCCATCAGGAAATTTATTTCCAAAGTGATGGGAAGAAGTTAGCTAATAGTGTAGAAAAATTAACAAAAAATGCACCACCCACACACAAGTGTTTAAAATTCAAATAGAATGGTAATTATGATAACCAATTCTTAAACCCATAGGTTAATGAAGATGATCAACACCAATAACCTCTTAAGCTCAAATATTAAGGTAAATCTCATGCGATAACTATCACAAATTAGGGGTATGATAACAATGTTGTGAAGGGAAAAAAAAACTTCCACTCTAGAACTTATAATGCCTTATTTGATTTAGGATTGTAGCATCCCAGTTCTGGGTGCCGCCCAAAGGTGCCCCAAACCTAGTTGGTCACATGACCTCAAGTGCATTTCCCCAAATGCCAGAGGCTGCCAACTAGCAGTGAGGGCCAAGGTTTGATAATGGGGAAGCTATTCCCTCATTGTTAAAATATACACAATAGAAAACAAATACTAAACAGTATTGGAAGAAGTAATACCATACCGCAGAAGTAAAAAGCGGAAGACTAATAGTAATAAAACAACTGCAACATATATAGATAATAAATGATGCATTTCACATGTATCTAGGAAATCATCCAAATAAGTCGCAATGTGGGAAATAAAATATTGAAACCAAAGTACATAAAAGCAGTAAACTCCAACAATATATCAAGCCTCTCTTGGTCCCATTATCTCTATCTCCAATAGTAATCAATTACCTCATGAAGAAGGGATCTTTACCTTACCTATAATTAAAACCATATAATTTTTTTGGGTCCAAAATCATGACCCAAATAGGGTGTTATAAGAATCCCAGTAGAAAACCACCAAAGGATCTATTCCTAAGTGTCAGTGAATATAAAAAGTAGTAAATATGAAAAAATGAGGCAATAAACTAGGAAGTACTCAAAAGTAAGCAATCCTACAGTTTTCAATTACATTCATTTACATTTATTGATTATTAAAACCATTGAATAATGAATCATGGGATCTAGCATAAGCTCTGTATCCCCCATGTAATAGTAACAACATACATCTTAGAAGACCATAAAAACAACCAGGTATCACTGAGTCCAAGCTTGTGATTTGGATTGGCAACTCACCACAATCAATAAATAATTCATAAGCAACCCTATGGGAATGTTCACATAGTCTAACCCCTATGGTTTAACATATCATCAATGAAATAAATAACAACCCTTTGAGAAAGCTCACACATTATAACCCCTTTGGTTTCACATAGCACTAATTATTTACAAACAACCACCTGAGTAGCTCTCATGGTCTATACCCCTTGGTCTTCTTAGAAACAATAAATTATAATGACCATCTGGAATCTCTCATAGTCAATTCACTAAGGTCCAACATTCATTTAATAATGACCCTCTGGGTAGCTCTCACGGTCTAACCCATCTGGGATATGAACACCTGACAACTCTCACAATCAATACCTTAGGATAAAAATAACAAAAAATTATACATAAATGACCCTACATCAAGAAGCTCTCACAGTCAAATTCCCCTTGTTCATACTTTCACAATGCAAATTACATGCATCTCAAATAAACAGTAACTCCATCCTAACAACACGAGGTAGGGAAAACAAAGCAATCCTAACAGACATTTTAGACCAAACAAACCTAATCAATAAAATATGGGAAAATCACCCTTAATCAAGGCATAAAAACTTATGCATAATAAACAACCCTTTCTAAAACTAACACACCATAACAGGTCTTAAACATGGTTAAATTCCAAAACACGCAATACCCTAAACAAGGGTATTCGACACTTTTAGAATATATAATCCAAAGACAACAAAAGAAAGGAAAAAACCACCTAGATTGATGTTGTACAATCAATACTCTTTAACGTAGGCCCTTGAATCATCCTAGAATGATTTATATCTATAAAAAGTTTAAAATCATTCAACATTGAATAACCCATGAGAGAAGAGGAATCCGGAAGAGAGGCTCTAGTGCAAGATAGAACTCATTGGTGGGAATCCAACGCACCTAGAGACATCTCAGTCAGAGCTCAGACAGAGAACCGAGAGGAGCTCTAAGTTCACGGCTGTCTCGTCAATTTCTTATATGAAACATAGGAAGAAGAAGACAGATTTGTAAATGATATTTGACCCCACTCCGACTAATCAATTAAAAAGAAAAGTACACGACGTGTTCATTTAATGTACACACCATTTACTAGCCTCAAATATCCCCTATTTTAGGCAGTCCTCTAGGTCACCTACATGGCCATGTAATCGGCCATCACATGGCCAGTACGTGGATGTATATAGTACTTGGGTTCATGGTGTGTACTAAAAAGTACAAAACCTGTACTTAGAAAAAATTCCCATTTCTTCATTTTTCCTCAAAAAAACCCGAAATAAAGATCCATACCTAAAAAGAAGATCTGGGTTCTTAAAAAATTCCCTGATTAAAACAATTCGTCCCTGGATTTCACTTCCAGGGGTAGAAACGAAGAAACTTTAAACAACTATGGCCACTATTATTGTACGTCAGCCTCCCTCTCCTAAGTCTCGTCCTGTACTCACCCATGCTGCCATAACACCCATACCAGAGGAACAAACCATCCACAAAGAACCTTTGTGATACAATAAAAAATCCAAATAGGGTGCTCCTATAAGGATTCATCCACCTCCAACTCAACCTCCTCCGGTTGAAAAATGTGAGATGGGTCTAAAAAATAACCCCGTAACTGAGAAATATGAAAGACTTCATACATCACCTATTACCTATGAGGTAACTGCAACCGATAGGAAATCAGACCAAATCTCTCCAAAGGCTCAAACAACCTGATGTATCTTAGTGAATACTTCCCCTATCTCTCAATCCTCATGTTTCCCAGCCTCGGTGTGACACATAAGAAAACCCAATTTCCGATCTACGACCTCGAACTCCTGAGGTCGTATTTATCGATCAACATAAGATTTCTTCCAAGAATGTGCAATAGCCATCCTTTTCTGAATCAACTCCACCTACTCAGTGGTCTCCTGGACAATATGAGGTCCCAACATAGCTACCTCTCCTGCCTCTATCCAACATAGCTGTGATCTACATGGACTACCATACAAAGCCTCAAAAGGTTCATCTAAATAAACTCCTGAAAACTGATATTGTAGGAAAAATCTACTAGGGGTATGTGTCTCTCCACAAAACACCCAAAATCCAAAATGCATGCTCGAAGAATATCCCCCAAAATCTGAATTATATGCTCAAAATGGCCAAATGTCTAGGGATGGTAAGTTGTACTCAGAAGTACCTGTATACCCAAATACCTATGTAGTCCCTACCATACATGAGAAGTAAACTGAACATCCCTTTCTGAAATGATAGAGTGTGGAACCCCATGAAAACATATAAAATTTGGTATTTAAAACCTTCCAAATTCATCAACACTGAAGGTTTCCTTAATCAACAAGAAATTTACAACCTTTTTGAGTCTTTCGACAACAACCCAAACCACATCATTACTTTGAGGTGACCTTGATAAAACCATCATGAAATCCATTGAGACATCATTCCACTTCCACTTAGGAATGAGAAATTGCTTTAAAAGCCCTGCTAGTTGTTGATGCTCTGCCTTCACCTACTGACAGGTGGGACATCTCATAACAAAACCAGCTACATACTTCTTCATAACTGGACACCAATACTGATGGTATAGATCTCGATATATCTTTGTGACACCTGGATGAACTTCCAAACAGAGGAATTAAAATATCATATCAACTCCTCACATATGTCTGTCGACGCCCATATGCGTCCATGAAAGTTCAAGATCTCATCATCACCTATGGTCCACTCAAGAGTAGTTTCCTCACATAACAAACTCTCTCATAGAACTAGGCCTTCAAAATCTTATAGCTTCCTCATTCGCACTCAATATAGTTGAGTATTGGTAACAAATATAAAAGAAAGAAACATATTCTCCTATCTGTCATGAACCTCCAACTTCATCCCAGAGAAAAGATCCATAAGCCGCCACTCACTACTGGCCTCCTGAACTGCATATATCTGAGTCCTCATGCTCAACTCTTCAGCCACTATGTTGCCTTTCCCAGGCATGTAGGAAAGCTCAATGTCAAAATATTTAAGGTACTCAACCCACCCACACTGTCTCAAATTTATATCACACTGAGTAAATTTATACTTGAGAATTTTGTGGGCAGTGAATACCACAAAGTGATATCCCAAAAGATATTGTCTCCGACAACGTAAAGTATGAACAACTACAACTAATTTGGGATTATGCATCAGGTAATTCCTCTCATGTGGCCTCAACTGCTAAGACCCATATGTGACAAACCCTCCCCCCTACATAAGTACTACTCCCAGACTAATGCCAGATGCAACAAAATAAACTATGTAGCTCTTACCTGGATCTAGAAAAACCAGTATCGATGCTGAAGTCAATCTCCATTTATACTCCTGAAAGGCTGAATTGTAGGAATGTTTCCACAAGTAATTCACATCTTTCTTAGTCAGGTTTATCGGCGGCGCTTCTAAGCATGAAATTTCATATATAAATCTCCTTTAATAACTATATATCCCTAGAAAACTCCATACCTCAAATAATTTTTTTGGTTGCTCCCAAGAAACAACTACTATCACTTTCTCTAGGTCTACTGATACTCCTGTATATGAGATAACGTGACCCTAGGAGTGAATATGGTCTATAAAAAAGTGGAATTTTGAGAGCTTAACATATAACTTATTCTCTCTTAGTGTTCTCAATATGATCCCAAGATGGGTGAAATGGTCGTGTTGAGTGTGAGAGTACATTGAGATATCGTCCATGAAGGCTACCATAAAAGAATCAAAGTAAGGATGGAACATTCAGTTCATCAGTGCCATAAAAATTGTCGATGCATTCATGAGACCGAACGACATAACCAAATACTCATATAGACCATACATACTTTGAAAGGGTATAAGAGGTATAACAGATAGTCTAACGCGTATCATATGATAGCTAGATCTTAATTCGATATTTGAGAAAACTTGGGCTCCTTGAAGCTGATAAAAGAGATCATAAATCCTAAAAAAGGATATCTATTCTTAACCATTAACTGGTTCAGCTTTCTATAGTCCACAAAAACTCTGAGTTACCATCCACCTTCTTTTCAAAAAGAATTAGAGAATCCTAATAAGAAGTACTGGGTGAGATGAAACCCTTTGCTTGCAACTCCTCCAACTGCTTCTTGAGTTCCTGTAACTCAGGTGTAGCCATCCTATAAGGAGGAATGGATATCGATGCCTCTCCTGGCACCTGATTAATAGAGAAGTCTACCTCTCTCTGGAGGTAAACTTGAAAAGTCATCTGATAAGAAATATCTAAAACAATCCACCACTATAGGAAAGTACATCAGTGAATTCCCCCATTTATCTAGATATAAAATACCAATTTGGGGTGTAATTCCTCCCAACCCATGATGATCGGGTCCATCTCTACACTCTAGGACATCCCATTCCCCCTTGTATAGAAAAGAACAACCCTATGGTGATGTGAAACTCACCCTACGGTGATATCAGTCAAAAAAGGATTGAAAAAAGACCAACCGGTCCATTTTGATAATGACATTGAATCCAATCGTCTCTAAGACATAGATGTACCATATGAAGTGACACTAACCAACATCAAGAGGGAACTCCTTGCACTAACATACACTACCTATCATAATCCCCAACGGAGTTTCTAGCATCATAACATCTTCATAAGTAAAGATACAGAGACTAAGGCTCTCCACAACAAAAAAAATGAAACTATGGGCAGCCTCTGTATTAGAAAGAGAAGAAGATAAAACTAAGGCAACTAGAATCATACCTCTAACTGTAGAGGGTTCAGGATCATGCTCTTGCTGGTTTAGATCCACAACAAAAGTCTGACCTGTACCATGGCCATGCAACACTGCCTGACTACCCTGAGCTAATCCACCCTATTGTTGTGAAAAACCCACTATTTGGATACCACAACCACGACTTCCTCCTCAGCCTGAATGGCCTAATGAACTCCATTTACTTAAATAAGGATAAAATGGTGGTCCTACTCTTAAACATTGAGTAATAAAATAACCCCAATTACTCACTACTAGTGAGGACATTCAGAAAAAATGAGGAATATGGCCCATCTTGACACAAGATCGGCACTCAACTGGGTCCTTCGAGCAATGTGACCTTGGGTTCCCACTCTTCCCGCACTGGTAGCATACCTCCTAGATACTTAAAGAGACATCACGAGAAATATCCCTACAACACTTCATGGTATCTGTCAAAGGAGTACCAGCAATAGATGTGAAACCACCTTGGATCGCAGCTCCTAACTCCCTTTGATTGCGCTTGGTAATTAGTGCATGGTTCACTATAGTCGTTATTGAAGTTAGCATGAAAATATTCATCTATGATCAGATGTCATAACTGAGACCATCCTCAAATATCCTAGCCAAAGATAAATCATCAACTCCAAGAATACTTGTGAAGTGCTGAAGCTCTGTAAAAAGAGACATGTAATACATCACCAAAAGAGATCCCTGCTCCAAATGTATGAAATCTCGAGCTCGATCAGCCCTCAATTTCTCAGGATAGATGTAATAATAGAAGGTACTTTGAAACTCTTCCCAAGACATATCCCAATGATGTCCTATCTATGAGATTATATCCCACCATCTCTTGGAGGAATCATGTAGTATGTACATCGTGAGCTTCATCCTCCTCTATAAAGGCATATCTGGATGCTCAATGATAGAAATCATAGCCTCTAACCATGAATTTGCAGCCTGTGGTACTCTATCCCCTAAAAATGTGGGAGGATGCTGCTGTTGGGACACCCACTTAAACTCTTCCATAGTCAGGGCAGGATGCAATGCTCCCTGAAAAGTCTATAACATCATCAAAAATAATTTATGGAACTATGCATCAACACCTACATCCATTATGACAGTTGGTGCCAAAACATTCATGACAAGAGGATCTGAGGGTAGTTCCTGATCTACCATTTATTGTTTCTGGTTATTGCCCTGTATCTGGCATACAACTGGAGGAAGTCTTGGGGGGAATGACTCTATAAGATCAAGCACACACCTCAGTATAAGATTATCAAGGACAACAACTTAGAACTGCAAGAATGGAACATGAGAAGTATCATTCAATTTTTTCTAAAGAAAGATACATGACGTGTAGAACCACTACACAATGTGTTATCTTAAGCCTTAACATGGGCGTGTACCTTTTCCAAACTTGGTTGTGTAACACCTCTACACACAACATGTTCCTCCTGAGACATGGCAAGTACTTGAATTTTCCCTCCTGCCCAGGTTCTTCTACATGGCTAGAAGTACACAGTTCTCTCACAGTGTAACACTACACGACGTATTCACCCTACACACGGTGTGTACCACTTAAGTCTCATCCACCCATGTCATTGGTCACATGGCCAAATACACAGTTCTTTACAACATGGTTTGTACAATCAAGACATAGTGTGTTCTACCAAAAGTTTCCCAACCCCATGTCTCTGTTCATACAATAAGTCACACGGTCAAGCACTTCATGGCCTGTACTTCTAGTACACAGTGTGCACTTATAAAAAATTGTTTGGGTTTCCAGACATTAAGCCTCTGAAACTCCTCTAGAACCCTTAAAAACTTAAAAGTTTTTCCAAAGCATGAAAAATTAAGAATCATGAGAGCCCATACTCCTAAGAATCAAAGTTTTTCATCCTTATTCATCTCATAACTTGACCAAATTCAATTAAAGTTAAAACATGATGCACCAAATTCCTATCCAAGATGGCCCATAAAACCTCAGAGACCAAAGTTTGGAATCCATCCAAATGAAACTTTACAATTTCCAATACCCTATCTAAATAGAAGGTATATTATCATGGAATCTATCACAACATCATGCATATCTAACACAACATCTATCATAACAACATGCAATCAATAACGCATCCTAAAAGGAATGACAATAATGCATGACATGTGATCTCTAGAAAGTGCCTATATGATGCATGAGACAACATAACCTCATATCATAGGGTTTCAACATAAATATAACCTCAAAAATATCAACGATAATAACACAATACAAGTGAATCACCCCACAGTGAAATCAAATAAATTGTAACAACTGAAAAACCAGAAAAATTTCAATATTCAAGGTAACATGGCTTTTCCCTGTACACGAGTTAGCTACTCCTAGGAAAAACTTATTACCCAGTACCTATTCTTTCCGGTCCCTATCTATAGGATCCAAACAGTAAGACAAAACAGAAAAAAAACTCTTCAGATACCACTTTTTAATGTCCCAGTTCTAGGTGCTACCCAAAGGTGACCCCAACCTGGTTGGTCACATGACCTCAAGTGCATTTCCCCAAATACTAGAGTTTGCTGACTAGAAGCACAGGCCAAGGCCTGATAATGGGTAAACTATTCCCTCATTGGAAAAGTATACACAATGGAAAAATAACAAACATTAACAGAAGTAGTAATACCGTACAACAAAATTAAAAATCGAAAGACTGATAGTAATAAAACAACTGCAACATATATAGATAATAAATTATGTGTGTCACATGTATCTAGGAAAACAAACAAAAAAGTCACAATGCTTAAAATAAAATACTAAAACAAAAGTACAGAGAAGTAAAAAAATCTAACAACATCACAAGCCTCATATTGGCCCCATGCTCTCCAGCTCCAACAACAATCAAGTACCTGATGAATAAGGGCACTTTCCCTTATCTATACCTACAACCTTATAATCTATTTGGGTCCAAAATCATGTCCCAAATAGGGCGTGAGACGAATACTAGTATAAAAACACTACAATATTTATGCCTAACTACCAGTGAATATATATATATAGTAGGTAATATGCAGAAATGAAGTAATAAACTAGGAAGTACTCCAAAGTAAGCAATCCTACAATTTTAAATTACATTCATTTACATTTTTTGAGTATTCAAACTATTTAATAATGAATTCTGTGATCTACCCTAAGCTCTGTATCCCTCCATGTAATAGTAACAACAGACATCTCATAAGACCATCTAAACAACCAAGTAATACCGAGTCCAAGTTTCTACTTTGGCTTGGGAACTCTCCACAATCAATCAATCATTCATAAGAAACCCTCTGGGAAATTTCTCATAGTCTAAACCATCTAGTTTAACATTTCATCAATTCAATAAATAATGAACCTCTAGGAAAACCCACATAGTCTAATCCCTTTGGTCCCACATATCACTAATCATTTACAAATGACCACCTGTGTTGCTCTCCCGGTCTATACCCCTTGGTATTCTTAGAAAAAATAAATTATAATGACCGACTTGAATCTCTCATAGTCAATACTCTAAGGTCCAAAATTTATTTCATATCAACCCTATGAGTAGCTCTCATGGTAAAACCCCTCTTGTCTATGACCACCTAGCAGCTCTGACAGTCAATATCTCTAGGTCAACATGACCACAAATTATACATAAATGACCCTACCTCATAAATCTCTCACAATAAAATTCCTCTTGGTCATACTTTCACGATGTGAATAACATTAATCTAAAATAAACGGTAACCCCATCCTCACAACACAAGGCATGGAAAAAAAGGAAAGATTATCATAAAATCTAGACCAAACAACCATAATCAATAAAACATGGTAAACTCACCTATAATGAAGGCATAACACCTTATGCATAATCAATAAAACATTCTAAAAAAACACACCATAATAGGTCTTAAACAAGGTTAAATTTCAAAACATGCAATACTATAAACATTGGTATTCAGCACTTTTAGCATATATAATCCAAATACCACCAAAGAAAGGCACAAAAAACCTACCTTGATGTTGTAAGATCAACACTATTGAACGTAATCCCGTGAATCGAACTGGAATGATGTATATCTAAAAAAAGGCTAAAATCATTCAACCATGAATAACCCACAAGAGAAGAGGAATCAGGTAGATAGTCTTTAGGTAAAGAGAGAACTCACCAGTAGGAATCCAACTCACCCGACAATGTCTCAATTTGATATCAGATGGAGAACCAGGAGGAGCTAGAAGTTTGTGGCCATCATTTCACTCTATTGTAAAAAAGGAAGAAGAATATGGTTCTGGATGTGAGACATGACCCCGCCCTGACTCATCAATTAAAAATAAAAGTACACAGCGTGTTCATTTAATGTACACGCCGTGTACTAGCCCCAACCAGCCCCCGTTTTAGGTGCTCTTCAAGGTCACCTACACAGCCATGTACTCATCCATTACATGACCATTACGTATCTATACGCGTTACCCAAGTACATATAATTTACTCAAAAGTACACAGAGTGTATTTAGAAAAACTTCCCATTTCTTCCTTTTTCCTAAAAAACAACCTGAAATAAAGATCTATACATGAAAAAAAGATTTGGGTTCTTATAAGAATCTACCCACTGGTTTATATATTATGAATTTTATAAGGGTATCATAGTACCACCTGTAACACCCCAAACTTCCATGGTACATTTCCCTTTGAATAATGTAATAGCTTGCATTGTACGCAACTTCGAGATTCTAACACACCACAACCAATCAAAGTAGCTGTTATGAATTGTAATACCCACTTTTTAAAATTTTATAAATTTTATATCTCAAAATGGACTTAATTTTTGGATTCAGAATATCGAAATTATCCCAGGGTAAAATTTTGGTACTTTTCAGATAGCTTTTATATTTTGATGAATAGTGAAAATTACAAAATTTTAATTAAAAACGAATTTTTTAATCAAAATAATTAATAGTGATAAATTATTAATTTGAGTAGTTTTAAAGTATATGTAGAATATTTTTTTACCATTTAAAAAAATGTTGGTTATTGGACATAATTTCACATTTAAAAGGAATATAAACAAATGTCAATCTTTTGAAAGTTATTATCTCTTAAAAACACGCTTTTTGTTTTTACAGTGGGAATTAATTTTAAATTAATTTCTGCCACTTCTATGTTTTAAATTTGAAAAAATGGAATCCATATTTAGAATCTGGATGTCTAAATTGTGTAAATATGTAACTCTTATTTTTAGGCATTTTGAATAATTACTTTGGTAAATATTTTATTTACCATGGTTAAAGGGTAAATCCGGTAAATAAGGGTAAACAAATAATATTATAATAATTATAAATTACCCTAAAACGTGTCTTAACCCTATTGGTTGATACATGTCCGACCATGGGAATCTTTGGATCGATTTTGGGACCCCATGGATCCACTTGTAAGTGATAATGACACTTTATATTAATTAAGTTAAAGTACATACAAAAATGACAGAAGCATATATCTTTTAACAATTTTTAAATTGGGTTATATATGTTATATTTTAAACTATAAATATTCATTAGAAAGATAAAACGATTTCATACATAATGGTATTTTATTTATAATTTTTATACATTAAATAATTTAATTTATTTATGACACAATGATGATGCAGTAATTACCTTATTAGTGAAATATTAAAATAATTGATATTATAAATACCCAAATAAATATAATTTGAGACTTTTAATGAATTAAAAAAAATTTATAGGTTAATATTACATGTTAGGATTTATTTAATTAACTCTTTTAGAAGTAATCATGCTGTTATGATTTTCACAAAAATCAAATACCAAATAGTGTCAAAATTGACATAAAAGAGTTTTTAAAATAAATATTATATTATTAATTGATATTAAATTCCTAAAAATATAATGTTCGGCAAAAGTACTTGTATCATGATAGGTGTATAATTAATTTAACACTTGGGGGTCTCTTGGATGTATATATTAATATTAATAACTATATAATATAAAAATACAAAGTGACATGGTAAGTGTCAAATTAATTAACTAAGAGTTAAAACTAAAAGATAAGGTTAATATAATGACCCAAAACTGTATAAAGTTTATTGGTTGAAATTATTTCGACCAATAACCACCTTATTATTTTAATAATCCACTTTAAAGACATTATAAACTGAATAAGAATTTATTATAAATTAATACTTTAAGTTTTTCTTAAAGAGCCCCTCCTCTCCCTTATAAAAGGACCCAACTTCTAACCAATTATTCACACTTAAAAAGCCTTTTGGTTCGGCCAAACCCTGCCCAAATACTCTCTCTAATTCCCTAACTTCAATCTAGATACCTTAGTTTGATCAGAAAGGCATCCTATGGATCCCTTTTGATCAAATCAAAAGGAAAACCCGAAGAAAGAGGTAATGTTTTCACCACCCTTTTTCAAGTTCATTTCTTCTTCAACTTATTCTTTCCTTATTATTTCCATTCTAAAATAATAACTACAGTATCCTATATATACTTTGATGTTATTATAAATATGGAACAACCAAATTCATTATTCTATCCATCCCTTGAATGACATGTCACCATACGTGCATACGTACAGCCTACCGTCTCCACGTCGTGGTGTAATTGTTATTAAATATATTATTATTTATATGGGTATAATAATGATGTATAATTCATGTAAATAATAAATATAACATGATAATGATTATTTATATATGATATACCATCCAATTATATGTTATTTTAATATTAAAAGAATGATATTGTCGCTCGTGCGTACTTACGGACTACCGTCTCCACGAACGCGACGAGATTCATTCCCCATCTTATCCATTCTAGTCTAATTATCATTTGATGATTAAAAATAATGTTTAAGGACTTGATATAATTATGGATATGAATAAGATACAACCTATCCATAATAAACATGACATATGTCACAAAACATATAAAATAAAACGAGTAAGTTAACACCCGAAACGACGATAATACTAAGATTTTATTAACAAAGCAATGATAAAATATCATATATGATATCATATTAATATATATGAATCTTTTATAATTTAATAACAATTATTTCACCATTATATATGAGGTCAACCTACCATCAACCAAGGAAAAGTACAAGGTAAGTGGTTTTCATCTCACTCCTTATTCCCTTGAGATTCATGCCATATTGCCACTATTACCTTTTGTGTGGGGTATGTACTACCCATAATTGTATTATTTATGTAAAAAACATTAATTTATGTGTATTTACATATTCATTGTATGATACCTCTTTCAAGGGGTGTATGTTTCGTAAGTTACCAAATTGGTAAGGGTTAATTTCACAATCTCTTTATTATCTGAGGATGTTTTTACGTAAGTATCTACTGGGACCTCTTTATCATCCACATCCATGTTTCTAAAAAATGTATTTCAATTTTTTTTACTATTTAATATATAATGGGTTAAAGTCATTTATACCCTTATTTGACTTTATATGTTTTGAAAGGAATATTTCCATCATTTTCAAAACAAGTTACTTTTAACCTTTTTGAAAAAATTAAGGTAAGAATGTTTTTTAACTTATACGGCGGGTGCAGTTATTCTCCACCGTTATTACACCTTTGAAGATTCTTTCACAAGATTATAAAGATATTTTCAAAATAAAGGTTTTCTCTATAATTATGTGACTTTTAAATGATTTCAAAAAAGAGATATTTCTCTCAAATAGTTCTAATTTAATCTATGTCAACATCCTTTGATAAATTTTACACTTATTTCAAGTTGATTTATTATGATAAAAATTATCCATATTGTATTTAATGTTTTTTGATATGTTTGACTATGGATGAGTAATTTTTATGTCATTAATGGTTTATGATTAAAGTTTTGAAATTTCGTATGTTAGTTTTAATACGAATGTTTATGTTATATTTCATCCTCTTTTTAAGATGAATGTGTGGGACTAGTATGTTCTGGGTTGGGGACTGGTAAAAGTAATACCTCTGGGTTGGGGTCTGGTTACAACAGACCCTCCGGGTTAGTGTCCGGTTATTAGAGGCACTCCGGGTTGGTTTCCGGTTATTAGAGGCACTCCGGGTTGATGTCCGGTTATTAGAGGCACTCTGGGTTGGTGTCCAGTTATTAGAGGCACTCCGGGTTGGAGCCCAGTTACAGAGGCTCTCCAAGATGGAGTCCGGTTACAGAGGCTCTCCGGGTTGGGTTCCGGTTGCAGTTATCCCTTAGGTCTTGGCACGAGACCTTGACACAGAAATTAAGGTTCAGCATTATGCAATCCATCATTATGAAAGTGGTTAGTGAAATTGTATGTGATTATTCGACTAGTTGAATATCCATGTGAACAATTAAATGACATTACTTCATTTTATTTTTTCCATATTATGCTGAAGTTCAAGTTTAAAATGATTTTTTTTAGTTATACATTGCCTTAAATGTTTATGCTTATTTATAAAAGTTTTCACTTTATTGCTTACCCTTACTGAGCGTTTGAGCTAACCCCTTTCTATGTTTTATTTTTCCCAGGAATCCAAGGAATGTATTGTGATTGATATGCAGGGTTAATCCAAGGGAATAATGGTTTTCAAAAAGATTATTTATGTTGTTTTGTATTTCTTAAAGTGTAATGTAACATTCATGTATGTAATCTATTTTCCAAGACTGCTAAACTGATCGGTCCTTCAGGACCTAATTCCTTGTAATCATGCCAATGTATTTAAAATAATGCACTAACTCTGGGTAACTGGGGTCGAGGCATTACAGTTGGTATCAGAGGGAGGTTTAGTAGAAAACTTGGAAACTAGATTTAGATAAACTCTGATTAGAGCACAGATACCTAAGATAGGCTTTGAAGATTAGTATAGAAGAACTTCTTAAAATCTTGGTATTGTAGAGATTTTGTGAGATTTCTGAGAAATACATCCCTATATGGATACGAGTAGGTAAAGAGGCTCTGGCACATATGTACCTAGGGGTAAAACCCAAAAACACCATTTTGAGCTAGACTCGAACATGAACTGGTGCACAACAATGAGCCTTGCTGCACTCTTGGTTACAACACTCCCAGGGGATATGCTTAGGATAATTATCGTTTTCTTTACAAACCACTATGAAAGGTTTATGAGTATATACCACCTCAAAGAAAACATTTTTTTGTTTATGGATTATATCCATAAATAGTTCAATTTATGTTAAGTGTTTTACAAGTATGGGATTACGTATTTTGATTCATAAGATGATCTAGTTTATTCCATTGTTTAGAAATGGTACCTAGTGGAAGGAATGGAAACCATATCAATGAACACACTCCATGTAGGGATTTCCCTCCTGGTCGTGATACTTATAGTGGAGCTGGTGATGCAACTGGTACTGATCAGCTAATCACCATATTGGGAAAACTCACTCAGGTTATGAATAATAACCTTACCCATATGGAGAACCACGATCCGTAGCATGGAGTATCAATGTTAGATCACTTCATGAGGAAAAAACCACCAACATTCAATGGGAGTAAAAATCCCTTAGTATATGAGCAGTGGATAAATTCCTTAGAGAAAATATTCCATGCCTTGGGGAGTAGCGAAAGGGAAAAAGTTGTCATGGCAGTTTACCACCTCACTGGAGATGCTGATCAATGGTGGTCATTGATTCAAAACATGAAAGAAGATGATGAAGTATCAAATATGGAATGGAGGGAGTCCAAAGAGCTTTTATTAGAAAAATACTTTCCTCGTGACCATCGAGCAGATATGGAAAGGCAATTTCTGAGTCTGAGACAAAAAGAGGATGAGAATGCCGCAAAGTATGAGGATAACTTTACAAGGTTAGAGAGGAATGTTGTAAATTATATATGTAACCAAAGAAGTAAGATTGATCGTTTATTTGATGGGTGAAAACCATTTCTTCATCAAGAAATAGTCTCACAATATTTCTCAATGTACGAAGATATAGTCTCATGTGCTATCAAGAAAGAAAAAGAATTATCTAAATCTTATGATAATAAAGTAAAGAAAGAGAAGAAGATAACGATGGAGCAATATATAGATAAATGGAAAAATGGAAAGAAGGATTTTACATTATGTTAAAATTGTGGGAAGAAACAACCTGGTACTTTCCTAAAAGGAATGAGAGTTTGTTACAAATGTGAAGAAAAAGGTCACCAGACTCGTGATAGAAAGGGAAAGAAGAAGGCTGTCAATGGTGAATGCTACAATTGTAGAAGAATGGGGCATCGTTCAAATGAATTCCTTAAGCACCAAGAGAACTTACCTCAGAAAATGACAAGGGATCAAGGCGAATCTTACACTGTTACTACAATTGAAGAGGAATAATTAATGTATTTCTGTTTTTGGATTCAAGGATTATATTCTGGTTATGAGAATAATGTGATATATATAAGGATTGTACTGTAGTACTTGTTATTTTCAATAAGGTTTTAATATGACTAAGGTAATCATATTTTCAGTATGTGACAATAAGAGAAACTTTACTTTGGGGGAATCTGATGTTACAATTAATTTTTGAATTTAGATACCTTTTACAGAGAGTTTGGACAAAGGTACATTGGATAACTATAATGTTTGGAATGAATTAATTTGAACATTGGATAACATTGTTTAAGGTTAAAACATATCTTATGATTATTTTTGGAATATTATGATACTATAGTTTTAGGAAAAGGACAACCTGTAGGTCGGGCCATAACCCGTCATGTCGGACAAAGCTGTAGGAATTGAAACCACAACCATATTGCGACATGCCTTTATTACCTACCACTAGCCTATAGGAAGTCCCTGGTTATTAAAAAATATTTTTCATCAATATAATGGTATGTGTTAACATTTTTATCCTTATATGATTAGGATAAATATAATATTTTTGAGTTCTGTTATCTTTTGGAGTGAAAGATGAGTTTGTGGTAAAAATTAGTTGAAGGATGAAACTCTACCTGTCAAGTATATATATATATTTCACTTATTCTATGAAGAAATTAATTCTTAAACTTTAGGGATGGTATATTAAAACCAAAAATGTGTTATCCTAAAAACTTATGTTTTGTTGAACTAATGATATTTTAAATCATCATAGATTGATGGCTTTGAGGCCCTCAATTTTACACTTGTTTGTGATTGATGACCTCAATCACTCCCTATAAATATTTATGTTTTCCCTTTTATTACATGTATATAATTTCCACCAATTTCCTCCTATTCTAAACCCTAATTTGGTGCTGAGATTATCATTTCCCTTTCCCTCTTATTAAAACTAAATTTTATTAACCCTGTTTCCGATATGGGTTTTCCACAAATGTACTTTCTATCTTCAACCTTTTATTTTCGAAAAACAATTTCAAATTGCAAGGATGAAATTTATTGAAGCAGGGGAGAATGTAACACCCCAATATTCCAAAGTACGTTTCCCTTTGAATAATGCAATAGCTTTTATTGTACACAACTTTGAGATGCTAACACACCACAACCAATCAAAGTAGCCGTTATGAATATTAATAACCACTTTTTAAAATTTTATAAATTTTATCTCTCAAAATGGACTTCATTTTTGGATTTGGAATATCGAAATTATCCTAGGGTAATATTTTGGTACTTTTCGGATAACTTTTATATTTTGATGAATAGTGAAAATTACTAAATTTTAATTAAAAACAACTTTTTAATCAAAATAATTAATAGTGATAAATTATGAATTTGAGTATTTTTAAAGTATATTTAGAATATATTTTTTTAATTTAATAAAATTTTGGTCATTGGACAAAATTTCACATTTAAACTGGATATAAACAAGTGTCAATCTTTTGATAGTTATTATCTCTTAAAAACACGCTTTTTGTTTTGACAGCGGGAATTAATTTTAAATTAATTTCTGCCACTTCTGTGTTTTGACTTTGGAAAAATGGACTTCATATTTAGAATCAGTATGTACAAATTTTGTAAATAGTTAACTCTTATTTTAAGACATTTTGAATAATTACTTCGGTAAATATTTTATTTACCATGGTTAAAGGGTAAATCCGGTAAATAAGTGTAACAAAATAATATTATAATAACAATAAATTACCCTAAAACGTGTCTTAACCCTATTTGTTGATACATGTCCGACCATGAGCATTTTTGGGTCGATTTGGGGACCCCATGGATCCACTTGTATGTGATAATGACACTTTATATTAATTAAGTTAAAGTAAATACAAAAATGACATAAGCATATATCTTTTAGAAAAACAATTTTTACATAGGGTTATATATTTTATATTTTCGACTATAAATATTAATTAGAAATCTAAAACTATTTCCTAAATAATGGTATTTTATTTATAATTTTTAGACATTAAATAATTTAATTTATTTATGACACAATGATGATGTAGTAATTACCTTATTAGTGAAATATTAAAATAATTGACATTATAAATATCCAAATAAATATAATTTGAGACTTTTCATGAATTAAACGAATTTTATAGGTTAATATGACATGTTATAATTCATTTAATTTACTTTCTTCTAAGTAATCATACTGTTTTGATTTTCACAAAAATCAAATACCAAATAGTGTCAAAATTGACATAAAAGAGTTTTTTAAAAAAATATTATATTTTTAATTGATATTAAATTTCTAAAAATCTAATGTTTGGAAAAAGGACTTGTATCATGATATTTGTATAATTAATGGGAAACTTGGGGGTCTCTTGGATGTATATAGTAATATTATTAACTATGTAATATAAAAATACAAAGTGACATGGTAAGTGTCAAATTAATTAACTAAGAGTTAAAACTAAATGATAAGGTTAAAATAATGACCCAAACCTATCTAAAATATATTTGTTGATAGTATTTAGACCCAAACCCACCTTATACTTTGAATAATCCACTTTTGAGCCATTATAAACTGAATATGAATTTATTATAAATTAATACTTTATGTTTTTCCTAAAGAGCCCCTCCTCTCCCTTATAAAAGGACCCAAATTATAACCAATTATTCACACTTTCAAAGCCTTTTGGTTTGGACAAACCCTGCCAAATTAATCTCTAAACTTTCCTCACTTCAATCTAGAGACCTTAGTTTGATCAGAAAGCCATCCTAAGGATCCCTTTTGATCAAATCAAAAGGAAGAACCCGAAGAAAGAGGTAATGTTTTCACCACCCTCTTTCAAGTTCCTTTCTTCTTCAACTTCTTATTTCCTTATTATTTCCATTATAAAATAATATCTCCAGTATCCTATATATAATTTTATGTTATTATAAATATGTAACAAACAACATCATTATTCTATCCATCCCTTGAATGACATGTCACCATACGTGCGTACGTACGGCCTACCGTCTCCACGTCGTGGTGTAATTGTTATTAAATATATTATTATTCATATTGGTATAATAATGATGTATAATTCATGTAAATAATAAATATAACATGATAATTATTCTTTATATATGATATACCTTCCAATTATATGTTATTTTAATATCAAAAGAATGATATTGTCGCTCGTGCGTACGTACGGACTACTGTCTCCACGAACGCGATGAGATTCATTCCCCATCGTATCCATTCTAGTCTAATTATCATTTTATGATTACAAAGAATGATTAAGGACTTGATATCATTATGTATACGAATAAGATACAACCTATCCATAATAAAATCGACATATGTCACCAAACATATAAAATAAAACGAGTAAGTTAACACCCGAAACGACGATAATACTAAGATTTTATTAACAAAGAAATATAAAAAGATCATATATGATATCGTATTAATATATATGAATCTTGTATAATTTAATAATTATTATTTGACCATTATAAGGGAGGTTAAACTACCATCAACCCAGGAAAAGTACAAGGTAATGGGTTTTCATCTCACTCGTTATTCCCGTGAGATTCATGCCATATTTCCACAATTACCTTTTGTGTGGTGTATGTACAACCCATAATTGTATTATTTGTGTAATAAACATTAATTTATGTGTATTTACATATTCATTTTATGATAACTCTTTCAAGGGGTGTATGTTTCGTAAGTTACCAAATTGGTAAGGGTTAATTTCACAATCTCTTTATTATCCGAGGTTGTTTTGACGTAAGTATCTATTGGGACCTCTTTATCATCCACATCCATATTTCTTAAAAATGCCTTTCAAATTTTTTTTACTATTTAATAGAAAATGGGTTAAAGTCATTTATAACATTATTTAACTTTATATGTTTTTAAAGGAATCTTTCCATCGTTTTCGAAACAAGTTACTTTTAACCTTTTAGACAAAATTAAAGTAAGAATGTTTTTTAACTTATATGGAAGGTGTAGTTATTATCCTCCATTTTTAAAACTTTTAATCTTTCTTCACAAGCTTATAAATATATTTTCAAAATAAAGGTTTTCTCTATAATTATGTGACTCTTAAACGATTTCAAAAAAATAGATATTTCTCTCAAATAGTTTTGATTTCATCTATATCAACATCCTTTGATAAAATTTACACTAGTTTCAAGTTGATTTATTAAGATACAAATCATCCATATTGTATTTAAGGTTTTGTGATATGTTTGACTATGGATGAATTATTTTTATTCCATTAATGGTTTATGATTAAAGTTTTCAAATTTCGTATGTTAGTTTTAATACAAATGTTTATGTTATATTTCATCCTCTTCTTAAAATGAATGTGTGGGACTAGTATGTTCCGGGTTGGGGACCGGTAAAAGTAAACCCTTAGGGTTGGGGTCTAGTTACAGCATACCCTCCGGGTTAGTGTCTGGTTATTAGAGGCACTCCAGGTTGGTGTCCAGTTATTAGAGGCACTTCGGGTTGGTGTCCAGTTATTAGAGGCACTTCGGGTTGGTGTCTGGTTATTAGAGGCACTCCGGGTTGGAGTCCAGTTACAGAGGCTCTCAAGGTTGGGTTCCAGTTATAGTTATACCTTAGGTATTGGCACGAGGCCTTGACACAGAAATTAAGGTTGGACATTATGCATTCCATCATTATGAAAGTGGTTAGTGAAAATTTATGTGATTATTCGACTAGTAGAATATCCATGTGAACAAGTAAATGACATTACTTCATTTTATTTTTTCCATATTATGCTGAAGTTAAAGTTTAAAAGGATTTTGTTTTAGTTATTAATTGCCTTAAATGTTTATGCTTATTTATGAAAGTTTCCGCTGTATTGCTTACCCTTACTGAGCGTTTGATCTCACCCCTTTTTATGTTTTATTTTTCCCAGGATTCCAAGGAGTGTATTGTGATTGATATGCAGGGTTAAGCCAAGGGAATAATGGCGTTCATAAAGATTATTTATGTTGTTTTGTATGTATTAAAGTGAAATGTAACATTCATGTATGCAATCAATTTTCCAAGACTGCTAAACTGATCGGTCCTTCAGGACTTGATTCTTTGTAATCATTCCAATGTATTTAAAATAATGCACTGACTCTGGGTAACTAGGGTCGGGGTGTTACAACACCTTAGTGATTAGATATTTAATTCTTAGTGATAACCCCTATTGGTATGATGATCTCATCTAACATCTATTATTATTCTCCAGTTTATGTTTGTGAGAATATAATTCATGAAAAGCTTGTTATTATCTCTATACTTGTAATTGATGTTTTCTTAGGAATGGATTGGATTTATTTAAATAAATATCACATCAATTTATAAATAAGGGAAGTCACATTTGATATTCTAAACCAAACTATGATATTTTATTAATGAAACAATAAATATAAACTTTTAAAGGAAATTTCATCCTTCAAGTGGGTCTTGATTCCTTTTCAAAACTCATTTTTTATCTTAGATGGTTAGGGAGAAACTTACCTTGAAGATATTCCTACTATACAAGAATATTTTTATAAATTTATAGAAGAGTTCCATAGTCTTACAACAAATCATAATTTGAGTTCTCAATAGAAATAATACAAGCACCTATTTCCAATACTCCGTATTGAATGGCCCCAATTGAGTTCTAGGAATTAAAAAAGAAAATCCAAAAGAATATTAATAAGTTATTAATTAATAAAAGTACATCACTATGTGATGATACTATTATTTTTGATAATAATAAATATAGACCAATTCAACATTAAATTTATTTTCAAGAACTTAACAATATCACTATCAAGAACAAGTATTATCTTCCCCATACTGATGAATTGTTTGATCAACTTCATAGATCTAAGTATTTTTCCAAGATTGACCTTTGTTTTGGATATCATCAATTTTGGGCCAAAAAAAGAATATAACCAAGACAAAATTCTGTATAAGGTATGGAAATTATAAATTTATAGTGATGCTATTTGATCTTAGTAATACCCTTAAAATCAGATGGTTCTGAGTGCATTGGAAGCATGCAGTGGTGGGGGATATATTAAAATTTATTTTAAGAATAATTTCTCAAAACCATGAGCCATATTTTTCATGTCAAATTTATAATTAATCAATTTATTATCTAAATAAATAAATACCTGGGCTTAGGATATTTATTTATTAATGATTTTTGATCATCCAAAATGACCCTTCTGGATTGACTTCGTTGTGCTGTGAGGGACAAGGATAAAATCACTCTAGTAGTGATCCACATGTGCTCCAATGATCTATGAGAAACACTAATCAATCATTGGGTTCAAGCATAGAGAATCAAATATATTGGGTTGTTCATATTTGATCACTCATTCTTCGGTCTTGAATAAATCTCTCTCATGATTCTCATTCTTGAGAGGGAGATAGAAGTTGGAGTCGAGATATAATTCATTGTGCACAAAAATTATCTATTCTCAATTTTTGGATGAAATATACAATAAAAATAACTGTATATTTATAGAGATTTGTTTTAGGTTAAAATATAATTTAATTTCATGCTGGTCATTAAATAACATTTAAAACCTTTTAAAAACTCCATTCCACATAATAAAAATATAATAACTATTATTTGGTGTCATGTATCGACTTTTGCAATAAAAAATATTATATAACAGTCTTTTTAATTAATATTTTTTACTGGACTTGGCCCTAGTCCATTATAACTCCTCTATAATTTATTGGACAACCAAATAAATATTTTATTCATGAATAAATTTTTTATTCACAATCTAGAAAATAAATATCTATTAAAAATATTCAATAAATAAAATAAATATGTTATTTAGGATCTTATTAATAAATAATTTTAATATGTTCATGTAATTTAATAAATTATTTATTAATAAAATAATAATTATTTATTACCTTGTTAATATTAGCAATCAATAAAACTTGAATATAATTATTCCTCGGTCTTGAGAATAATATAAATTTAAATAATTAAATTCAAATAAAATTTAATCAAGATCAATTGAATCACTTAGTGTGTAACCCTATTGGATTATTTCTCATTGGCATTGAACAGTCTTACATAAAGTCCACAATCACTGACTAGAAATGGTCCAGGGCACCGAAGAAAAACAAAATAACCTTGTAATGATTAATATCATATATGAAAAATCATTGTGTAATATAATACCTTTGTCTCAATATCTAAATAACTAGGTTGCACATCTATGTCACCAACCTATATGATCGATACATGTTTCTTTGACTATCTAAAATTGACACATCGTTACACCATGTGCGTGGAATTTAGGGTGGCAGTTCCATTCAAATCAAAGGGATGAGATATCATCTTGCATAAAGTTGGAAGAAAAAAAAATCCTTCCTCATATTATTCATTAATGACATGTCACTCATGACAGACCCAAAGTATCCAACTTCTCCATGAAATTTTATCGTCATGGTTTATGAAATAAATCTATGCACACATGTTGTAACATTCATTAATAATAGTGTTTAAGTCTATGGACTATCACACACACTTGTAGATAAGAATATTAGATGAAACCACAATGTGAATAATTTCTATTGGAGGGTCTCTTCCCATAATCCTTCATCTTGGATATTACCAAGTGTGAAATTAATGAGAAAAATACTCATCTACTTATGAGTAATCACACCTAATATTCAATGTACCATGTGCCCCATCATAGTACGTTATCCAATTGCAGAACATTATTTAAGAATATCATCATAACACATCAAGGTTCTCATCATAGTAGGGAACTTCTATGACCTTATCAATGAAATGTAAACTATAGGATTAAATTAGAGTCATTAAGATCAGTGATCAATATGTAATAATATTTTTTTATTAATTTTCAATACATTGAATATATATGTAATAAAAGTAAAAATAGTATTTCCTAGGGAACCAACTCCAACAAACTCCCACTAAGAGTATATTTAACTACCTACGACCTTCATTCCACTAGACCTCACATGATAGTAATTCTTCTTATAAGTTAATGCTTTATTCAAGGGGTACTCTATGTTTTCTTTCATGGAAATGCTACTCACTTCAACTTCACCTCTATGAGAAAAATCCCTCAAGAGATGATACTTATGAAGTATGTTCTTCATCCACTGATGTGACCTTGGTTCTTTTTCATGATCCAATGATGTAGTATTATAACCATAGTGTGTGACATGATATTTACTACTAGGTATCACATCAAGATATTTGATAAATTTGCACATCCATACTGTTTATTTAGTTTCCTTTGAAGCCGCAATATACTCAAAATCTATAATTGAATATCAAACCATAACCTTGTTTGAGCTCTTTAAGCTTACACCACCACCATTTAAAGTAAATATGTACCCTATTTGTGAATTCATTCCATGTTGATCATTTTGGAAACTAGAATCTACATATCCTCTAATGAATAGTTCCTCATATTAACCATATAATAGAAATATATCCTTAGAACGCCTCAAATACTTTAGGATATTCTTGATTTACATCTAATCGAATTCACCTAGAATAACTTATATATTCCCACCACACTTAATGCACAAGAGACATCTATCCTAGTTCATAGCATATCATACATGACTGAACCAATCAATGATTCGTATGAAATTATTTTTATTCCATTTCTTTCCTCATGTGTTTGAGTAAAAATTTTCCTAGAAAGATGAATGCCATGTGATACTATTCCATAACGAATATTTTTATTATATTTTCAATGTATGTATTTTGACATCGGCCAAGAAACCTATTGTGTCTATCATGATGAATCTTGATTCAAAGAATATATGCTTCCTCTCCCATGTCCTTCATAGAAAAGCATTTATTCAACCACATATTAATAGTATGTAAGACTGGTATTTCATTTCAAATGAGTAACATGTCATAAAAATATACTATTAAGAAAAAGAGTGTTCTCCCACTAAGCTGTTTATAGACACATGAATCACATACATTATTTATATAACCAAATTCCATTATGGAGTCATAAAAACTAATGTTCCATGAACTAGATGCTTTTTTTAATCCATAAATGGATATTTTCAATTTGAATATCTTGTTGGCATCCTTTGTAGTCATAAAACCTTCAGGTTGTATCATATATACATATTTTTGAAGGTTCCCATTAAAGAATGATATTTTTAAATCCATTATTCAAATATCATTATCATGGAAATCTGTAATGGAAAGCAAAATTCTGATGTATTTCAACATTGTATATGGTGAAAATATATCATCAAAGTCAATGCCTTAACATTGCTTAAAACCTTTTACAACCAATCACACCTTATAGGTACTTAATTTTTCTTACATATTTTGTTTATTCTTGAATACCCTTTTTCAACCAACAATATTTATATATACTGAAGGGTCTAGAAAAATCCAAACCTGGTTTTGGTACATGGAATACATTTTAAAATTCATGGCCTCTTTCCACATGGAAACTTTTGTTACAATTATTTCTTCTTTATAGGTTTAAGGATAATTATTATCAATTAATAACGAGTCACCATCCTCAGTGACTAAAAAAACATACCATTCTATTTATCTATCCTCTATAGTACTCCTATATAGTAATTGTGTCTCTAGAACAATTTATTCTTCCATGAGGATTTTTGGAATTTGTTACTCTTCCAAATCTTGTGTATCTTGATCATGGAATTCATCGAATTCTATCTCACTCCCACAATACCTTTTAGAGATAATATCCTCTTTAAGAAATGTGGGATGTCTTCCAACCACAACCTTTTTTTGAAGGATTTTATATGTAGAGACCCGTATCTTGACGTACATGGACATTACATTACATTTGCGGAATACTTAGTACATAACAAAAACACACACACAAGGATCGTAATAGTTTAGTGTCTTTGGAAACTCGGAATAAAATCTTCTAATCGTGGGGAAAGATCTTCAACATCTCCCATAAAGATCTTCCTTGTTTTTTTACCTTTAACCTTTCTTTATATCCTGGGGAAAAGAAAACATAAAAGGGTGAGCTCAAATGCTCAGTAAGGGTAAACAAAAGAAAAATCAATTACATCATATTCATAAGAACATAACTTTTGGAAATCTTAACCTGCAAAAGAGAGCATAATTTCATAACATGGGATAAATCATAGTAGTGAAATGAAATCCCAATAATCATAAATTAAAACATGAAACTTTGTGGCATACACACATAATCATGGAAAATCATTTCTTGTTAGTCATGACTCATTGCCAAGACTATCTTAGTGGACAAAGTCCCTTTCTGAATCGAGTAATCCTCGTTTCAGTCCTGTTTCACTGAACCGGTATAACCTACCATTCCAGCCATGTCTATCTCATGAGATATAAAATATTTACCCAATGCATTGGAGGGAGATATAGGTCCCACCCATCTCTTAATGATACCATTCTTATGTGTGCCACAAAATCATAAATCATACATCATTTCATAACCCATGTAATAAAAATGGGATTCTTAAACAACATGACATCATAAAACCATTCATATAAGATAAAGGAATTCATAAACATAATTCCATCACAACATAGTCAAATCAATGTAAAAATATGGATAGAAACAGAACCCTTTATTATCTTAGATGGAAAATACTTTTGATAAAACACTTGAAATGAATTCTTGAGGAAAATATCCTTTCTTCTTTAAAATCAATTTCTTTTCACAAAACATCATGCAATTTTAAAAGAAAGATATTTTATTGAAAATAGTCATGAAATATTTTAGAGTAAGCTTCATGAAAATAAGGCTTTATAAAACAGTATAAATCCGTTCGTGCCGTATAAGTTAAAAAAACATTCTTCGTACTTTTGTCGGAAAAGTCAAAAAGTACCTCGTACGGAAAAAACGACAAAAGATTCCTTTCATATTCTTTACTAAAAACTCACCTAAGGGTAAAATTGGATTTAAACTATTGAAAGTGGATGGAAACAATATTACATATTGAGGGAACATGGATGTGGATGATAAAATACACCCCAGTAAATACTTACGAATAAACAATCTCGGATAAAAATGAGATTGTGATATTTCCCTTACCTTAGGTCCGACTTGCTTTGTAAGTGTCCGAACCTCCTGTATAATGATTTAAATCATGTTATTGACTTATTACAGAATCATATTCATTGTTATGATATCATATATGGTTCACTTATGACATTATATTACCCGTTCTTTTGTAAATTCCATGTTAAAGAAGCGTTTTGGGTAAAATCGTTTCATTTATCGTAGGTGTTTTGACTTGTTGTTCTTAACATCATTATTACTTATATCATGATTTACTTACTTCCAGAATATAAAATATGATTTATATATCATATATATTCAGTATATATATATATATAATAGGTAGATAAATAAAATGAAAAACACCGTTCATGGAGACGGTAGTCCGTACGTACGCATGAACGCTGTTTTCCTTTCCTTATTGTCTTGAAATGGAAGTAAGTAGATGACATACATATGTATATATATACATAAATCCAGTAGCTTTATAATGTCATATATTTCATTATTATTTCTTATATATACATTATAATCATTCTTAAATGGTTAACATGTAGAATGAATCTCATCGCGTCGTGGAGACGGTATTCCGTACGTACGCACGAGCGATGATATCATTTCTATAAATATTGAATTGAATTGGAGTGGATTATACAATATATCAGAATCAATATGATGTTGTAATAACTATGTATAGTTATTCTTTACACCATTATACCCATCCATGTAAGGTGGTGGTGGAAAATAGATTACACCACGGCGTGGAGACGGTATTCCGTACGTACGCACGCGCGGTGATTTCTTTTTCCGTAGGATGGATAGATGGTGAAATAGGTTTGTTTCATACTTATAATAACATATCAGTATATGAGTGATACTGATGTTATTACTTCATAATGAAACAACCTAAGAAGAAGAAGTGGAAGAAGAAATAAAGATGATAGAATTGGTAACGGTAATTACCTCTTCTTTGAAGTGCCTCTTTGAGACCTCCTCTTAGGGCACTAAAATTGGTCTTTGAGGAAAACCAGAACCTCTAGAATGTTGCTAGGAAAGTGGAGAGGAGAAACTGGCAGAGGTTGGCCGAGCTTGAGTGCTCAAATTGGTGTGAGGAGGAGGGGGAGGAGGTGTCCTTTTATAGGGGAGGAGAGGGGCACCTTAGGAATATCTCAAAATATTATTTTATATTAAAGTCAAAATCGGTTTATAATGGTTACAAAGGGTCTTATTTCGAAGCTAAAGTGGGGATGGGTCTAAATCCTATCAACCAATAGGATTTAGACAAGTTTAGGGTATTATTTTAACCTTATCAATTAGATTTAACTCTAAGTTAAATAATTTAACTTTTACCGTGTCTTTTTGTTTTCTTTCACTATATGGTTAATAAACTTACTATAACATGCCAAACAAACCCCAAATTGTATATTATTAATACGTATATCCTTATCTAAGTCATTTGGCCGAACCTTAGATTTTTATAAATAAAATAACAATTAATAATATAATATTTGATTTAAAAACTATTTTGTGTCAATTTTGACACTATTTGATATATGATTTTTGTGAAAGTCATAAAAGAATTATATGTTCGAACCAAGTTGATTAAATCAACACTAATATATCATAGTAACCTAGAAAATTAGTTTAATTCATAAAAAGTCTTAAATTACATTTATTTTGGTATTTATATTATCAATTATGTCAATATTCCATTAATAAGATAATTACTGCATCATCTTTGTCTCATAAATAAATTATATTATTTGATGTCTAAAAATTAAAATAAAATACCATCATGTAGGAAATCTTTTTAGCTTTCTAATGAATATTTATAGTCGAATTTATCTTATGTATAACCCCATATTAAAAATGATTTACTTATTAAACTTTGATTTTAACTATTTTAACCCTTCTTTAAATAAATTAATAATAAATGTCCTAATCTAATCCAAGTGGGCCTAAATGGTCATATTTTATTCCTAAGTTTGTTTTTGGTCGAATTACACTTGTCCAATAGAATTAGGACATGTGTTAGGGTAATATTAATATCATATTTACCCTTAGTTACCTTATTTACTATTAACCGTGGTAAAAAAAAAGTAAAAAGTTACTATTCACCAAAAAATTATTTTCATCTCATTGAACCACATTTTAGTCCTTGATATTAACCGTGTCTCTCGGATTTTCGAAATTCCATTCACAGAAGCGGTAAAATTAAGTTTTATGCAAAATTCAGTTTTTAACCTACCACTTAGTAGTTTCACTATTCATCAAAAATTGATGTTTTTCAGAACAATGCCAAAATTTCATCCCAAGCTATATTTCATATTCCGAATTCAAAAATGAAGTCTATTTTACCAAATTCATAACATAAAAGTTGCATTAATTAATTTTATAATTAAATCCCGCTGTTAAAACAAATAGCATGTTTTTAAGAAACAATATCTATCAAAAGATTGACACTTGTTTATGTCTAGTTTAAATGCGAAACTACATCCAATGACCAACATTGTATTAAATTGTAAAAATATATTCTAAATATACTTTAAAACCACTCAAATTAATGATTTATCACTATTAATTATTTCGATTAAAAAAGTTGTTTTTAATTATAATTTAGTAATTTTCACTATTCATCAGAATATGAAAGTTATCCGAAAAGTACCAAAATTTCACCTTAGGCTAAATTCGATACTCCGAATCCAAAAATAAAGTTCATTTTGAAAAATAAGATTTACTGGATTTCAAAAAGTGGTTATTACTATTCATAACGGCTAGTTTTAATAATATTTTTATAGCATATCGTTGTTTAGTGAAACTCGGTATTGCGTACTACACACGCTATCGAGGAAGGTTGCGATTGCGTGTAATGCAAGTCAAGTCAAGGATGTGTGTTGTGCAAGCTCCTTTTGGTGTAGCGTACAACACAAGACATTAATAAAATTAAAAAGAATATTTTTTTATAAAATCTTGGGCTATTACAGTATATGTATTGTCTATTTGTTTCTTTGGGATGTCCTATAATGACACATTTTGTGCCTCAGTGTGAAAGCTTGTTAAATTAAGTGGCCTTAACAAATTCTTCTCAACCCCACACAAGTAAGTAAGACAACAAATGATTCTTTATATTCCATAATTTGTATGGTATATTTTTTTTACTTTTGTAGGAATTCTATTTTGTACATATTATTCTATTGTGTAATGCATATCCCCAAAAGGAAAATAGAAGACTCACATGACCATCATAGATATGACAATGTCTAATAAGATACAGTTACTCCTTCTTACACTATTCAACTGAGGCATATAATGAGGAGTGGGTTGAGATAATATCATGAACTCCAATAAATAATAAATGAATTCTTTATTAAGATATTATACACCATAGGATGAGTTAAGTTTCTTAATCTTCTTACCAAGATAAATCTCAACTTTTGCCTTGTATTACTTGAATTTATCAAAAAAATATGACCTATACCCTATTAAGTATAAATATCTATATGTAATAAAATCATTAGTAAATTTTATGAAGTATGAGTACCCACCCCTTTCCTCAACTGTAAATGGTCCACACACATTAGTATGAACTAATTCAAGAAAAAATTTAGACCTTTCACCTTTCCCACTAAATAGGGATATAGTCATTTTTACTTGTAAAAATTCGTGACATTCACCAAGTGGTTTTAGTTAAAAAGAATATAAATATCCATCTTGATTTAATTTAGTTAATATCTTTTCATTTAAATGTCCTAGACAGTGATGCCAAAGTTGGGTGTTGTATGATTGATGTGATGTAACTTTTTCAATTGATTTCCATTACTTGGTTTGCGTAATCCAACACATAAAGACCATTATTTAAATGTTCCTTACAATAAAAAATTCTATCTTTATAAAATAAGCAACATTTATTACCATGTTTGAAAATAAATCCATTGGTATGAAGTATGGATACAAAAATAATTTTTTGGGTAACTAAAGGAACATAATAAAAACCCTTTAAAACCAAGATCATTCCTATTGGAATTGTGATATGGTAGTCTTTGATATCATCAATTATAGCATCATTGGATGATCATAGATCTACCTCCCCTTGATCAAAATTTATGAATCTACTTGATTCCTGTATTTTAATACATATGTGAGAACCACAAGATGTATATAATAACCAATTTCTAGAAACATGTAAATTTCACTCAACAACAAAAACACCGGGATATTACCATTACTTCTTTGCATGGGTAAAGTTTTTCCTCCTGTTTCCCTTATTTACACATGTGAAATAGACAACATCCCATTCCCTTGATTTCCACTTGATCTTCCTTATCCTGGAAGGGTGTGAAGAATCTTTGGACAAAGGGAGATTTGATTTCCCTTTATATTTTTTGACCTTAATGATAAAATGATTTTCAAAATTAATATCCATATCAACTTCGAGAAGAAGAGTCAGAAGATTTGATAGAGACTTCTCAATGTTTTCTATTTTAAAATTGTTAACAATTCTAGAGAAGACATGAGAGTGTGATGCGAGAATGCGATTGGTGGCTAGTTATTTAGGGAGTTTAAACCATAGAACCTCTAGCTGATCAATATAGATAAGGATCTTGACTACATGAAGTGAATCTAGGGAACCCTATCTATGCTTGGTTTAAAAAATCACCTTGGAAGTATCAATCCATTCCTCTCTATATCTCTCTTGATATAGACTACATAGGTTCTCTAACATTGTATATCTATCTATGTTTTCATGAGGCTTTATTAGGTCACTAGACAATGATGAAATCATCAAACATTTAACATTGACTGTGTCGATCAAATGTTTTTTTGTATATAATAAACTCTTTATTACTAACCTCTTTAGTAGGAGGATCATTCACTAAGGATTCTAGAACTCAAAATTTCTGATCATGGAATTGCACAACCTAAAGACATCTAAAACAATATTGGATGTTATTTCTTGTCATAAGGTTGTATTTATACAATATTTATCATAGGGATAGTGTGGATGATGATATTTAAATTTTATTATATAATTAAAAGATAATATTATTAGTACTTTTTCTTTATTACAAATGTTGTGAGAAATTATAAATAAGAAAATTATTATTTTTAAGTCTCCCACTATTTTATCATATCCTAATATCCCTCACTATTGAACCTAGAATTTATAGTTTCTATGAAATTAATGTGGAATGTATCCCCATTATATTTCTTAATTATCCATACTTTGTTCATGAAAACAATAAGAAAGTAATTTAGGTAAGATTTCTCACCATCTTCTAGTTTGCAACTCCTTGACCTGTTGAGTGGATTCCCTTATTCTGAAATCCTGAATTGGATTTCCTCAACCCTTGACTCCAAATTTGTATTGAAAATACCTTGTCCATTAAACTCAATACAAGTTCGATCACATTAAAAAAACTATCATGTTATTTCCCCAATAAAAGTAAGTTCCCATACTTTGTCCATGTATTACACTTAGTTCTATAGTTTGATTCCAAATCACAAAATGGAAGGATCAGTCTGAATTCAAATTAGGTTAAGGGATTTTAATTAATTTGTGCATAAATTTTATCTTGTTTTATCCTTTACTTGTCTTATTAATATTAATTGGATGTTACATTATTAATTAACTAAGTTGGATAAAATAGTTACCCATAATTCATTTATTTAATTTTAGTCTTCTCATATTGATTCATTAATTTTTGTGACTTTCATATTTAATACATAAAATAAATAATGCATGGACACAAATAAAGTAAATGACCTGATCATGAGATTATCTAATAGTTGATTTAATGACCAATAATTAAATCAACCCCTGACCTAGGATAATAACTCCATTTTATAAACATCGTATGAGTTACAACATTCCACATGTATATCTATGTATCACTAATTTGGAACCATCATGGTTATATAATGAACCTCCTCCATGCCCATGAGATGATCCATTAATTACAAATATTTCTTACTCACACATAGGTGAGGGGAACTAAAGGATTGGTTAAAGTAGATTACATAAATATCCTTGTAAAGACATGTCCTACATAATAATGGGGGGATGTATGACTTATAGGACATCATTTAATTTAATATTAAATAATTTCAAACCCATATAATAAATTAAATTAAAAAAATTCCAACACATACATATGTCTTGGTCAATATCATGATCAGTTATACATGCCAAAAATATGAAAAAATCACTGGCTAGAATTCATTTATTTATTCATTCTTTATTATTAATATAAACATGCCTGATTTAATTAACTAATTAATTACCATTCATCTTAATGATTATTCGATTTTAATTAGAGATAACCAAAATTTACAGAAGTCATGGAAAATAAATAAGAGAACCAATAATGACATATTAATTACAATAAATTAATTGAGAATTTAATATTCTTTAAAACCATTATTAAATTATCAAACAACCATTGGTGTGACAATCAATAAAATAAGGTTTTAATGCTATAATTTTCAATTTAATTTAATTTTTAATTCCATCCTTTAATGGAAGACTGCATGAAATGTATAGTCTAGATACATATCATGTAACTCAATTATCGTGTACTCGATACACACACTTGGGGTTTCATAATATTAACTAAATCAGCCACATAGAATTTACATGCCATATACACACTATGCATCCAATTTTCATGTTCCACGTTGTCACTGTAAACATGCAATGTGAAATAAATTCACCATGTGTAATTAACTGATCATTACATCTAGGTACAATGCACATGGGTACATAATGAGTGCTCTGGATACACTCTATGCAACCCAGTTTTACCGGCCACATATTTGGAACTTACCAATGGAATATCTATTCATTCTTAATCTATTATTAAGCCTTTAATAAAATGAAACACTGGAAGAATATTATTAATATATCAAAGCATGTAAATTCAATTTGAATTAAAGAATGGATAATGAGAAATGAAAATTAAACCATGATTGCATATGGATCAACAATAAAATAAATAATTCTAAATTCAAACATAACCGACTTTGATACCACTTGATGTTTATGGGTATAGAGAAAGCACATAGAGGTGGGTGATATATTTAAATTTATTTTAATAATTGTTTCTTGAAACCATGAGAGAGGTTATTTCATGGAAAATGTATAATTAATTTTTTAATATCTAAAAAAATAAATACCTATTCTTAGAAACTTTATTCATTGATGATTGTTGATTATCCAAACAGACCCTTTTAAATTTCCTTCATTTCCTTACAAGTATACATGGATATAATCTCTCTAGAGGTGATCCAAACATGCTCCAATGATCTCCATAGAACACCATTCGATCACCAGGCACTAATACAGTGAATCAAATGTCTTGCATTTTCCATTCTTTATTACTCATTCTTCGACCTTGAATAAATCCCTCTTGCACTTATCATTCTTGAGAGGGATAGAGAAGGAGGAGTCGAGAGAGAATTCATTGTGTGTAAAAATTTTCTATTCTCAGTTTTTGGATGCAACATAAAATAGACACAACCATCTATTTATAGAGTTTGGGGTTGGGTTAAAATATTATTTAATTTTATGCCGACTAGTAAATAAAATTTAATTTTTTTAATAAAACCAATTCCACATAACAATAATAAAATTATTATTATTTTGTGGTATGCATCAACTTGCGCAATATAAAATATTATATAACCGTATTGTTAATTAATATTTGTCACTGAAAGCAATCTTGGTCCATTAAAAAACCTATAGAATTTTTTGAACAACCAAATACATATTTTATTAATAAATAAATAATTTATCCACAATCTATATAATTAATATTTATTAAAAAATTCAATGAATAAAATAAATGTGTTATTCAAAATCTTGAGAATAAATATTTTATATATATTCACGTAATCAAACAAATTATTTATTAATAAAAAATAATTATTCATTACCCTATAAATATTAGCGATTAATAAAACTTTAATTATATTATTCCTTAGTCTTGAGAATAATATTTGTTCCAATAAATAAATTCAAATAGATTTTAATTGAGATGAACAAAAACAATGAGTTTGTGACCCTATGGGATTCTTTCTCATTGAAATTAGGTAGGATTACCTAAAGTCCAAAATTACTGTCTTTTAACGAGTAAGGGAACCCTTGGGAAATAACTTAATGTCCTAATAATGAAAACTATACATGAACACACATTGTGTAATATAATCCCTTTCTCTAAATATCTAATCAAGCCGGTTGCAGATCTGTGTCACCAACCTATATGACCAATATGTATTTCTTTTAATATCTGAAAAAACACATTGTTACACCATGGCCATGGAATTTAGGGAGACAATTCCATTCCTATCAAAGGGATGAGATATCAGCTTCCATAAATAGGTAAGGGACAAATCCTTCCTCAAATTATCCATTAATAAAATATCACTTATGATGTACCCAACCTATCTAATTTCTCCATGAACTGTTATCATCACGGTTTATGAAATACATCTATGTATGTGAGTGGTAACATGCATCAATAATAATATTAATGTCTAAGGACTATCACACACACACAGATAGAAATATACAATGACACCAAAACATGTTTAATTACTATTGGTGAGTTTTTTCACATAATCTTTTTTCTCAGAGGATAAGAAGTGTGAAATTCATGAGAAGAAGCCTCATCTACTTATGAGTACTCACAACTAATTGTATATGTACAATGTTTCCCATCAGAGTACATTATCCGACCATAAGATTTTATTTTAGAATATCTTCACAGCATATAATGTCTCTTATCGTAGAAGTTAACTACTATGATCTTATCAATGTGAATTATACTATAAGACATTATTACATTACTATCATGCAAAAAAATTATCAATATGAAAAAATAAGATTTATTAATATTCAATAAATTTAATATACAAGTAATCCATGCAAAAATAGTTGGTCCTAGAAAACCAAATACAACACTATCTTCATGGATTTAATGTATAATGTATATAGATATTACCTTTATTAGTTTTTGAAGAGCATAAATATAACTTTTTAATTGTACTTAATATCCCAATGAAGGAGAAGTTATATGTAAAAATTTCCAATTTTTTTTCATAAAGTCATATTTTTGGGTTTTATAATCTCATGTGAGGGTATATCAATGGATCCATCAAAGATGGAAGTTATTGAATGTTTTCATTGACCAAAAACGATGTCCGAGATCCATTATTTTATTGGTTTTCTTGGATATTATCAACACTTTGTTGAAATTTTATCATGACTCTCTAATCCACCCACCTAGTTAAATTAGAAGGGAGCCAAATTCTTTTGTACATATGAATGTGTGGAAAATTTTTAAGGATATAAGGAAAAGGTAAGTCAGTGTGATTAAAATGAAATTTAGTGGAAAGTGGTTTTTTATCTATACTGATGCATCTGATTAGAGACTAGGATAAGTTCTTATGAATAATGATATGGTGATAACAATACCTCACTATAATTAAAGTTTCATGAAAAAATTACCCAACTCATGATTCAAAGTTTTCTATAGTGATTTTGGCATTAATGATATATAGGTATTATCTTTATAGAAAAAATTATAATATATATATTGGGCATAAAACTCTAAAGTATATATTTACTAAAAAATAGATGAATATGTACCAGATATGATGGATGGAATTGATTAATGATTATTATTTCTCAATACATTACCACCTCAGGAAAGAAAACAAAGTGGGTGACTCATAGAGTTGAAAGGATCATGCTAGATTATCTATGATAAGAATCATTAAATTTTCAATATTTATAGATATTTAAAGGATGAATATAAAATTTTTAAGGGAATGTGAGAAATATTTTCTTGTTCAAATGAATGCTCAATCATTTACCCATGTAAGGATAAATGAGGTATATAAGGAAGATACAAAACTAAAAGAGAAGGTATAAAATGATCCTGAGTTAAACATAGATTGTGATGGAATGAATTTTTTTTGAACCATATTTTTGTTTCATCAATACTATATTTAAAGATGGAGGTATTGGATGAATCTTATAGTTCATCAATATCTATTAATCCTGGAAGCAGAAAAATGTATAGAGATTTGAAAGAGTATTTATTGTAGGAAAACACGAAAAGTGATATTATTGAGTATATATCTCGGGCCTTGGTATGTAAAGAATATAAGTCCTATAGAAACAATTCTAAGAGGATGTTACAACAATTTCCCATACCAAAATAGAAATTGGAAAACATCACTATGGATTTTTTCACCGGAATCCCCATATTTTTTAAAGTTCATAATGTTATTTGGTTTGTTGTCAACTACCTTATGAATTCAGAACACTTTATCTATATCAGAGAATATTTATATCTTGACAAAATTCCCAGAAAATACTCTAAATAAGATATATGGTTTCATGAAGTACCCCATTATATTATACTTGACTTAGAGTCGAGGTTTACCTCAATGTTATAGGAATTTATTTAGAAGGCTCTAGATATAGATATTAGTTTCAGTACATATTATCATCTTATTACATATATTCAGTTTTAGATAACCATTAAAACACTATAGGATATGATAAGGTTTTGTTCTATGTATTTTAAAGGTTTTTGGGATCAACACCATCATCTAATCATGTTTTCATAAAATAATAACTTTCACTTGAGTATTCATATGAATCCTTATGAATCCCTATATAGAAATAAGTATAGAAAAATAATATGCAGGGATAAAGTTGGAAAAAGAAAGATATTTGGACAAAAATTGGTGGAGGAAAAGGAAGATAAAGTCAGATTCATTTAGAAATACATTAAGGTAGCTCAGATGTGATAGAACAGTTATTCTAACAATCATCGAAGAGATCTGAAATTCAATGTTGCTGAAAATTTATTTCTATAGATTTATATATGGAATAAGTCTATAATATTTTAAAGAACAAATATATATTCCCTAGGTAAAATTTTCCCATCTAGATTCATGATTTAGTAGGGACAATATCTTATTGATTGAAACTTACACCAAACCTCTCTTAAGTTCACAATGTTTACCGTGTATATCTCATAAGGAAGTATATACCAGACCCATCACATGTACTGACATTAGAGATCGTACCATTGGTACATGATCATTACAATAAACAAGAACCAGTAAAATATTATATCATAGAGGTAAAGTGCTATTGAGTAATACTGATAACCTATTTAAAGTTGTTTTGATGAATATAAAATTAGGAAAGCTACATGAGAACCAGAGGATTTGATGAAATAGAGAAATCTTCATTTATTTTTATATGGGTGGCATAATTTTGGGGGTAAAATTCATTTTACAGGGGGTAGAATGTAACACATAGTGATTTTATGATATAGTTCTCTATAAATAAATTTTATTTATTTGATAGATTTATTTATACAGAACGTTGAGTTTAAAAGAACCTTAATATACAATTAAAATATTTTTGAGGTGAAGGTTATCACCTAGCTATTTGATTGGAAGGTATGAAAATGAATTACTAAATTTTGAATTTGTTTTGGTTTACACATGTATAAAATGAATTTATTAGTTATAAATTTATTATAAATGAAAATAAAAATCATTTAAAGTAAAAATTTTTTTTCTATGAAAAACTATTTTTATATGCACAATATGTTTTTACCTTAGAAAATTAAATTGATCACTATTAGTGAATGATTTTAATGAAATTTATATTTTATTAATTCAATAAAATTTTTATCTAATGTTTTTTATGGGTAAGATATAAGAGTATATATCCTTTTTTATGATTAAAAATGTATTTTTTCTAAAAAATAGTTTTGGTCAAGTTTTTCACACTCATTTTAAAATGAGTCTATGCCACTTATTGAAAATTTATATTGAAAATTTTATTCCATATTTTAAATAATATGGGATCAAATTTGGTTAATATGCTCCTTTTCTATTTAGTAAATATGAATAGAATCATAGTAAAATTTTTTCACCTCTATAATGGTAAAATGGATAAAATAGGGTAAAACTTTAGGATAAGGCTTTAAAATTTATCTAAAACTTGTTTTTATTATATTAGTTGATTTTATTTTATAATTTTCAATAAAATTATATAATATATGTCCACTTGGTGCCATTATTCTATGAATATATAAATTATATTAATTTAAGAAAAGAATAAATACAAAATGTCATTCTCTTAGATTTAATATATCTAAAATTTTTACATAATGATTAAAAAAAGATAAGTTTGTATATAATTGGTTAATTGAAATTTAAACTATTTTTTTATCATAGAAATTTATTTATAAATTTTATTAATTTAAAAATCACATTAAATTCTTACGCAATGTTGATAATATATTTATTTAATTAATTTAAAAATAAAATAAATTATTTTAAAAATACTAAAAGTGTAATAACCTGGGTTTCTAGAACGGGTCAAAATCCCGACCCTATTTGAATTTTTGACTTGTTTTTTAGAAAACTGGAAAAATCTGGGAGGTTCTGGAAATTTCCAAACTACACCCTGTGTAATCTAAAGTACACACCGTGTTTGGGTAAGGCAAGTACCAAATGTGTTCTCACCAAGTACATGTAGTGTGATGACTGTGTAGGGATTTCCTACTACATGAAATATAGTGCTTCTCATCACATTGTGTATCCTTTTTTCTACGTACCAGCTGGTATTGTGCCGTGTGTCAACCCGTGGGGAGCGCCCAAGCTGTGTTTCTATATCTGCTTAAGTCAGAGTACAAAAAAGGCTACTACATGGCATGTAGTCCTTAATTACACACCGTGTACTTTTTTTATTCGCTTAAATTAAAGGGTGTCGCGTCTTATTCCAAAAAATAGCTTCTTCTTCCCCAACTTTGGAACAGGTCCGTTCCGAAGTTCCGAATAACATTTACTAACCTAGAATCATCATCTGATGTCCGTTCTTCAATCCTTCAGTGGCTGCAGGATCGCAACAACTAGGCTAAACCGACGATCCCTGTTCCGTTCCAGTTTCTTTGACTCACGTATCACTGTTTCCATCTGAGTGGAATTTCCGGGATTTGACTAAAACGTAGATCTATGAAAAATCAGCTTCGAATTGGAGATCGATATCGGACGTGCCTACGTCTACGAGTCTCAGGTAGGTGGTGCATACCTTCTTTCATGTTTTCGCAGACCTTTGGGTGGCGCGTCTTAAAGAACACATTTAGGTATTTTGAGCGTGACCCTATTTTATATTCTATTACATATTAAATTAATTTTTAGGCCCATGGGATGCCTTTAGACATACCTTATTACCTATATCGCTTGACCAAGATCAGGCTAGAGGTTGACTCTCATTGGGACATTTTGGCATGGGTTCCAAAATGGTTATAATTGGTCTAATTTTTTTAAAACTGGTATGTTTAAACTAGTAAAGCATGATTACATTGTTTAGAGGCATTCAAGACCTTAGTTCTACTATGTGATAACCATTGGGTTAGTGAAAATTCAACTATTTAGATTGTTTTTCCTATTTATGTGACTTGTTTAGAAGTGTTATATATGTAATTTCTGAATTGCATATGATGGAACCCTTTGGGTTGTGTTGGGAATGACCCAAATATTCTTAAGTGATGCTGACTACAGGTTGGGCCTGGGATAGGTTACATTGGGTGGTTCTAACTACGAGATTGGGAATCATGGATGTTGTCTTGAAGTAGTGAGACTGTCAGGTTGGGCATGGACCGGGTTACTTGGATGGAGAGGTAGTCAGACTTGAGCGGCATGGTCGTAGGGACATGAGGTGTCAGAGGTGTTGTGGCTTGGGTACTATTTTAGTGATTACCGCTCACCCGGAACATTGATTAGTGTGCACACAGAGAGACTCCGTGATGAGTTGGTTTTAACCACTCATGTGGGTAGAGGCCCCCATTAGTTGTGGTTTAGGTACTATTGGTTTGGGGGCAGTTTCCGTAGGAAGCCACATGGAAGGTGAGGAGACTTCAGGGGATAACATTGAGGCTATTGGGATGGGGGAATAGGCTTACCATTATTTTGAGGGAATACATCACTGTCCCTCTAGTTACTTAATTTTGGGGGTAGACAATACTGTTCATCCAGTTACTTTACTTGAGGGCAGACATCACTGTCCCTCTGGTTACTTATTTGAGGGCAGACATCGGTTTTCCCCTGAGATACTATTTCTTGGGCATGACTTTGGGACATTAGTACTTGAGACACACAGTGTCAGTAGGGCACATGGTTCCAGGTTGCATGACAGAGATTTTGGCATTGGCCAAAGCAGGGGACACTCCATGGTGGCTGCTGAGTACCAGTAGAGTTTGTGTTTATTTCTGCATCATACTGTTTAACATTTTCCTTATAAATTCATGCCTTCTTAAACACTTATATTAGGTACACACCATTGGGTGGTATCCTACTGATATTCCTCTCACACCATGTATGGGCCCTTTGGGATGCATACAAACTTTATGGATCTACGTGCAGGATAGAGGTCAGCTTTAGAAGCTGGACTGCATTAGATATTGAATAAAGATGGTATGAACCTTGAGGTCTTGCCTATCTAGAGTTTACTTTATTTTGTTTTTGTTTCCTATATCAACACATTTACTTATTTTGTAGCTACAGTTGGTTATCCATTGGAACCCTTACATATGGATATGTATCACAGACTTTGGATGCATTTTTTTTTGTTTAGTAGTAGTTACATGTGATCAGTATGCCATTGTGTTTACTTCTGCTACTGTTTTTTATATTTATTGTTTCTGCTGTTTATCAATATTGAATGTGCTTCCACTTTGTGGGTCTGGTTCTAGTCTGGTGAGTCATTTATTCTGCTGCATATTTATTATTATACTCAGACTAATACCATTATTATCCTTTTAAAGGGTATAGCCTCCCACTATACCAATAAGACCTTGTTTCTAGTTGTTAGCCTTTGGCATTTGGGGAGGTGCACCTAAGGTAGTAACACCCGAACCGTTTATCTCTTTTTGGGTGGCTGATCGGGTCTGTGTCATTACAAAGTGGTATCAGATGAGTTCTTGATAGGTATTTAGTAGCAGTGTTTTGATGGCTACTAATGATATTGAGGCTTCTCTTTTCTTTCTGTTGGTTTTACTATTTGGGATATGGTAGACTGGAGAAAGGTTGTTACTGGAAATAAGTTTCTAGCTTGTTCATGGGTGCCTACAACCCCAGGTATGAGGGATGGACCAAGATTCCATGGGTGGGAATTACTATTTTCTTTTTTCTCAGATTACAGTTTATATGATTTCCACCTTGGTGGATCACTTGTTGTGTGAAGTTATTGATTTTGATATGTAACCCTTGAACTGGTGCGGTAAGAGAGGATTGGACCTTTTCCCAGTATGGAAAGGCTAGTTTTCTTGGATTTTGATAGGCACATTTTAGGGTATTTAAATTTCATAATTGCACATATTCTTTATGATGTGAGAATAGCATGTGAAAAATGTAAATTCCCATGCTTCGTATTCTTTTGAAATGTGAATAGGTGAAATTCCTAATAAAATTTCTTTTTTATTGAAATTTATTATGCCATGGTTTGTATATTTGTAGAGCGCAGGATATTTGGGTCTGGATCTTGTACGAGTAGACAAGTACTATGGTTGAGGTGATCTTGATCACTAGGATTGGGTGAATAGGTTGTCGGTTTGAGGAAACATTGGTTGTTTGGATGGGCATGCCCCGAGGTACTTTTGATACATGGCTCTATTGAGGGAGGGTAAGGAGACCATAAGACCGGGCTGCCATGGGCATGGGTTGCGGTGGGGGAGAGTAAGGGTAGTTGTTTTATGCTTCCTTTTTACTGCTTTCATTATTTGTGTTGTATATATATTGTTATATATATATATATGGGCTGTCTGACCATTTATGGTATTCAGCAATCTCCTCTTATACATCTCGATGGAGCGTCAGTCGAGTGATGATAGAGTACCACAGGTACATGATCAGGTTCAGGATCCGGTGAAGGAAGAGCATGAGCCGTAGGTATAGGCTCAGTGATATGATCAGGTTTAGGATCTAGTGTAGGCAGGACAACAGCCGAGTTTGGCAGTGTTCAGACCATGGCTCGACGGGCAGCTCCGAGCTATCTCGGTACCTATCTTGCAGGGGATCGACAGAGGTTCGTAGGGCACAAAGCCATCTAGGTAATATCTGACGCTTGAGTTCCAGTCGCAACACCCGATAATTTTTCATGGTGAGGGTGGTCCATAGGCGGCTGAGAACTAGATAGAGAGTATAAAGATTATCTTTGAGTATCTCGAGAGACCTCTAGGGAGGAGGGAAAGATAGTTACATAAATGATGTGAGGATCAACAAAGTGTTGGTGGGATGTGCAGGTCTAGGATCATAGGCATGAAGGGATAGCATTGAAGGACTTTGAGGACATGTTTTTTGAGAATTTTTACCCAGAGACACTAAGGGCTGAGAGAGATCGGGTGTTCTTGAGCCTTCAGTAAGGAGACATGTCTATCATGGACTATGTGGCTACTTTTACTGAGCTATCCCACTTTTCACTTGGTATGGTAAGTAATGACGCGACAAGGGTGGGACGCTTCGAGGATGGATTGCAACACGCCATTCATATTTAGGTGAATATCTTACGGATGGGTTCATTCTCAGAGGTGGTGAATCAGGAGCTCATAATAGAGGGAAACCAGAGGGATAAGCCCCAGTTTGGTTGTGGAATAGTTTCAGGTGACAGTTCAAACAATAGGAAGTGAGGAAAGGATGAGTTTTAGTAGGGTAGTCAGGCCAAGGACTCAGCTAGACCACCTCTTAGCAGTTCTTAAGTGGTTTTATTTCATTGTGGACAACCAGGACATATTCAGACTGAATGTGATAGGACACCAAAGGAGTGTCGGGCATGTGGATAGGTTGAGCATCTGAAGTGGTTCGGCAGGCAGCCTTCTCAGACAGCTGGAAGATTGGGACTATGATATATGTGAACATTTGGAGTTGGTTCAGGTTCGGTACTAGGAGACTGTAGCTGAGGTTCAGCTACACGTAGAGGACGTGACAGAGACAGCGGGATCCAGCTGAGGGGTCAGTGGCCATTGGCTGGAGTAGCACTGCAGGGAGGTCAGACATTAGGCAGCTGTACTTCAGGCCAAGTGCACACCGTGGAGCTTCCATAGGCTGAGCAGGCTGGTGAACTGACGACGGTTAGAGGTACACCACAGGTGTGGCCTTGATTTCCATGTTTTCTTTTTTGGCATGACCTGTAGAGTCATGTCCGTTTGGAGTGGAAGTGATGCACATGACCTATGTAGACTGACTAGATGCTGGTCAGTGGGATTGACGCCATATCAGGTACGTGATATATTTATATATATGTATGAGATGCGTAGAATCAGAGGCATCGAAGATGTGGGTTACTTGAGGAGTTGTGGGCATTGGGGCATCGAGGATGTAGGTTACTTGAGGTTCTAGGATTCAGGTTCGTTTTGAGAATCCATGGGATGCAGTACCTCATGGAGGTGGACACCGATGTGGTGCGAGAGATATTTGGGGTGTCAGAAAAGAAACATGAGCACAAAAAAGGTGCAGGGGTGATGATGCATCATGTGAGGACCATGAGTCCGGAAACAGGTCAGTGAACTCTTGTTTTTTTGAGTTTTGTTGGGTTGAGACCAGGTTAGGCAATTCCTAAGGTGGGGAGCCCCTTGAAAAATTCAGTCAGAACCATTGAGACTGGGGAAGTACGGGTTATTTTTATCAGAGTGCTATATTCTGTGCCATCTCCAGGTTTCATTTGATAGCTCGGGGACGTGCTATGTTAAGGTGGGGAGATTGTAAGAACTCAGGTTTTTAGAACGAGTCAAAATCCTGACCCTATTTGAATTTTTTACTTGTTTCTAAGAAAACTGGGAAAATCTGGGATGTTCAGGAAATTTCCAGACTACACGCCATATACTCTAAAGTACACACCGTGTATGGGTTAGGTGAGTACCGTAAGTGTGATCACCGAGTACATGTTGTGTGATGAATATGTAGGGATTTCCTACTACACAGCGTGTAGTGTTTCTCGACACGTTGTGTATCCTCCTTTCTGCGTATTGGCTGGGTTCAAGCCATGTGTCAACTCGTGTGGAGCGCCCAAGCCGTGTGGCTATCTCTTCTTAAGTCGGAGTACAGAAAGGGATACTACATGGTGTGTAGTCCTTAGATACATGCCGTGTAATTTTTTTTATTTGCTTAAATGAAAGGGCTTCGCGTATTATTCCAAAAAATAGCTTCTTCTTCCCCAAATTCGAAATAGGTTTGTTCCAAAGTTCTGAAGAACGTTTCCTACCCTAGAATCATTATCCAGCATCCGTTTTTCAATCCATAGATGGCTGCGATATCAGATTGACGAGGATAAATCTTCACACCATATTCCATTATAGTTTTCTTACCTCATGCGTTGCGGTTTCCATCCAAGTTGAATTTTCAGCATTTGACGGAAATGTAGATATACGAAAAATCAGATTCAAATTGGTGCTTGATATTGGATGTTCCTACTTCTATGATTCTTAGGTAGGTGGTGCATACTTTCTTTTGTGTTTTCACAGACTTTTGGGGGGCACAGCTTAAAGAGGACATTTGGGTATTTTGAGTGTGACCCTATTTTATCTACTATTACATATTGAATTAATTGTTAGACCCATGGGATGCCTTTGGGAATGCCTTATTACCTATATTTCTTGAGCAAGGTCAGGAGAGAGGCCAACACTCATAGGGACATTTTGGTCTGGGTTTCAAAATGGTTACAATTGGTCTGATTTGTTTATAACTGGTATGTTTAATCTAGTAAAGCATGATTACATTGTTTAGAGGCATTCAAGACCTCAGTGCTTCTGTGTGATAACCATTGGGTTAGTGAAAATTCAACTTTTAGATTGATTTTCCTATTTATGTGACTTGTTTAGAAGTGTTATATATGTAATTGCTGAATTGGATTTGCTGGAACCCTTTGGGTTGTGTTGGGAATGGCCCGGATATTCTTGAGTGATGCTGATCATAGGTTGGGCTTGGGCCGGGTTACATTGGGTGGTTCTGACCATGGGATTGGGCGTCGTGGACTTTGTCTTGAGTTAGGGAGACTGTTAGGTTGGAAATGGCCTGATTTACATAGATGGAGAGGCTGTAGGACTTTAGCGACATGGTCGTAGGGGCACGAGGTGTCAGAGGTGTTGTGGCTTGGGTACTATTTTGGTGATTACCTCTCACCCGAAACATTGAGTAGTGTGCACACAGAGAGACTCTGTGATGAGGTGGTTTTGAACACTTATGTGGGTATATGACCCTGTTTTTTGCGGTTTAGGTACTATTGGTTTGGGGGTGCTTACCGTAGGAAGACACATGGAAGGTGAGGAGCCTTCAGGAGATAACATTGGGGCTATTGGGTTGGGGGCAGAGGCTCGTTGTTATTTTGAGGGTAGACATCGTTGTCCCTCTGGTTAATTAATTTTGGGGGAAAACATCACTATTCCTCCAGTTACTTTATTTGAGGGCAGACATCGCTGTCCCTCCGGTTACTTATTTGAGGAAAGACATCGATGTTACTCTGAGCTACTATTCCTTGGGCATGCCTTCGGGATGTCAGTACTTGAGACACGTGGTGTCGGGGGGGGGGCACATGGTGCTGAGTTACATGAATGAGATTCTGGCATTGGCCGAAGTAGGTGGCACTCCATGGTGGCTGCTAGGAACTAGTGGAGTTTGTGTTTATTTATGCATCGTACTATTTACTCTTTTCTTTATAAATGCATTCCTTCTTAAACACATATATTAGGCATGCACCATTGGGTGGTATCCTACTGAGATTCGTCTCACACCCTGCACGGGCCCTTCGAGACATGTGCAGACTTTATGGATATACATGTAGGAAAGATGTCAGCTTTAGGAGATGGGCTGCATTAGTAGTTGAATGGAGATGGTATGTACCTTGAGGTCTTTCCTAGATAGAGTTTACTTCGTTTTGTTTTCTTTCCTGTATCAGCATGCTTACTTGTTTTGTAGCTACAGTTGGTTATCCATTGGCACCCTTACATATGGATATGTATGATCAGATTTTGATGCATGTTTTTTTTCCGTTGTAGTTACATGTGATCAGCATGTTGTTATGTTTACTTCTGCTACTGTTGGTTATATTTATTGCTTCTTCTGTTTATTGTTATTGAATGTGCTTCCGCTCTGTGGGTTTGGTTCATGTCTGGTGAGTCATTTATTCCATTGAATCTTTATTATTATACTCATACAAATATAATTATTATCCTACGAGAGTGTATATCCTCCTCACTATACCTATAAGACCCTCGTTGCTAGTCGACATCCTTTGGCGTTCGGGGAGGTGTGCCTAAGGTAGTAACACCCAACCCTTTTAGCATTGTTTGGGTGGCTTCTCGGGTCCGTGTCATTACTAAAAGTAATAAAAATTTGGTAAATAATTATATTTCAAGAATTTTATAGTTTAATATAACACATTAAAGATGTTTTAAAGTTTTATTTTGGGTTTTTTTGCTGTGATGTCGACTTTATTGTCAACTAATGTTAATAGTGTCAAAAATAATATTAATGATATTTTTGGTTAAATAATATTTAATTAAATTATTTAAAACTCATAAAAATACTATGAGAGTAAAATTAGGATGATAAATATTATAATATTTCATCCCATGATCGTTTATGAGATATTTTTTACCATATAAGTAAAATTACAACCCTTTAATATTGAAATAATTATTACCATGTTTAAGGTTAAAAATGAATAACAAAGGGGTTATTAGAAAAAATTAGATTTAAAGTAGAAAAAATTGTATAAATTTTCTTTTTGATGATATTTAGACCTTATACTATTTTTCTATGAATATATTTCAATTTAGAATCATTTTTCTTGATAATTACTTATTATATTTTAATATTTTTAGTATTTCAAAGTGTTTCCTTCCGTCCTTATAATAGACACCCATTATCTATTTTATTTAAACCATTTTGAGCCATATAGATAGATCACAAGCCACCCATTTATCTTAAAAATATCCTTATCCAAGTTTTAGAGGTACTGGTTTCCCCAAATGACCAACTCTAGGCCTCTTTAAGAGGAGATTTAAAGGAAGTCTATTATAGAAGAGGTAATCGTCTTTACCGACTTTTTCAAATTTATTTTTTCTTTTACTTCCACTAAATATTTTGTACCCATAATAAAATAAAAAATTATGTATCATAAGTATAAATATATTTTATTATGATTATGAGATAATTTTTTTACATATTTTTTATTCTACAGAAAATGAAAACATTACTCTTACTTACGTATGGCTTACCATCTCTATGTACGAGTGTAATTATTTTTTCATTTGCATATTTCATGGATGGTATTTATTGTGGGAAAAAGTTTTATATATAATATTTATAAAATAATTATGTTTATATAATTATAATATCATATGTATCTTCTTACCTGACAATTCATTGGAAAATGAAAACGTCACTCACCCATACGTGTAGACTACCACCTCCACAAAGTGATGTGAATTGTTTTTCATTTATTTTCTAGTTGGATTGTATTAAGATTAGATTTATTTAAAATATATGATATATACTATATAATAATGATTCTATAATGATGAATTTTTATTTACCTATCTTTTTTCCATCCATCAAAGAGTGAAAACAGTGTTCAAGCGTACGTATGACCTACCGTCTACATGAATTGTATAATTCATTTTTCTATCTCTATATTTTTTGGATGAATATAAATATGTATATAATGAATATATATTATATTTATATCATTATTTACATTATTTATATGATTTAACCCTGATCAAATGATAAGGATTGGAATTACCGAACCGAAATACTCATGAAAAATGAAATAATTAACACCAAGAAATGACAAATTTAATAAATAATTATTAATAAATGAGTGTTTAAATGTTATAATTAAATCATATATGATAATATAATTAAATTAATGAAATTTTAATATAATTATAATAATTTTGAATTTATTATATAAGAGGTTAATGCGCTTTAATATCAATTCAAACTCGAGGAAAGGGATATACGTTACAATCTCATTGTTTATTAGGATTGATTATGATTAAGTTTATGACGATGAAATTTTATGATGTATCTCTCAAAAAAATCACAAAATTTTTATACACTCTTCATTTCTATATATTACATTTTTTATTTCACTTTCTTATCTTTAATAACTGAAGTGATTGAAATATTTTTCTTAAGTAAAACTGACTTTATTTATCCCTTTAGTTGAAAATCCATATTCTTCCATGTCCATGTTTTTTAATAATGTTTTCAATAATTTTTTATAATTATCTATGATTTTTTAAATACATTTTTACCCATGATTAAATTTTGGACAATTTTTTTAAAAGGAATCTACTTGTCATTTTTGAAAAGAGGTACTTCTGATTTTTTACCGAAAATGTGAAAGGAATATTTATTTTGACATACACAACATGAATGAAAATTTCTTCCATCATGATTGATAAATGATTTTAATATTAATTTACTATTTTTATAGTAAAATTTAAATTCAAACGTGTTCCTTAATATTTGGGAAATTTTTAGAATTTAATTTGTGTGTTAAAAATCAAAATGGTATTTTTCTCAGGAAATATTATTGTGACATTTTAATGGAAAATTTAATCTATGATGACATTATTTGTTAATTACGATTTATTAAGGATATTATAAATTGATAATATCTTTATAATTTTTCAATTGGTTTATTATTATCATGATTAAATTTCGATAAAAACCATTTTCTTTTACAATGGTTAAGTTTTTATGAATTAATTTATGATCTTATGGTATACTTATGAATGGATTTATGATTATGTGATCAGTGGGATAAGAATTATTTATCCCTATATTAAATTGGTTAAATATTAGTGTTTTATGAGATAAAAGGGTACATGGGAGGTTATCCCAATCCCTAAATAATATGGTACATGAGAGGGTTTCCAAATTCTGAAATAAGTGGGTGATAAGATGTTATCCCAAGCCTAAAATAGGCACATGAGTGGTTAGCCTATGAAAAACATGTTATGAATCTATTGGTTGGTTTTATTGACATAATATTTCTATTTTTATAATTATTTTACACTTAATTCCACCAATTGAAGACATCATATTATGCCAATTCCTATATTTTCATAGTTCATGTTCTATGATTTCTTTATGATTCATGTCTTATGAATAAAAAAGATCTACAATAAGATTCAATATCATGATATCTAATATTATGGGATTGATCATTAAGTGTAAATATCATGTTCTCATACCATTATTCTCATGTTATGCTTAATCAATCATGAATAAATTTCTTTTTTACCCTTACCGAGTATCTGAGATCACCCATTCATATGTTTCCTTTCCCCTGATTATAAAGAAAGGTATTTTGTATGAAATGTATAAGAAGGTTTACAATTATAAATAACTAACTGATAGATGATATAAATCTCTTATAAACCATTGATTTATGTGTCTATGTTTGTGAAGATATTAAAACTATTAGGTTCTGAAATGGATCATAATGTTATGAAATTAATATTCATTTTTTAAGATGTAATATCTATGTATTAAAAATATGAGTCACTATATTTTTTCTATAAAGTTATATTAAGTAACTCTCTTGGTCACCTATAAAAATAATATCATCAACACATACTATTACAATGAGAGTACCAAACTCCATTCCCATTATATTAATGTTTCTATCCACTATTACCATAGTTAACATCATTTCTTTTAGGTGGCCATATATAGTTGAGTGCCAACTTATTGGGTCCTATTTTACACGATATAGGGCCTTCATTATCATGAAACCCCTATTACACAATTTTATAGGAAAAATCCTTTAGTCACCTTAATGTATACATCCAATTAAATTTTTATATTCAAGAAGAAAAACTTCATGTCTATTTGATATATTTTACACACCCTATAATATACAATATCTTGCAAAATTACTAAATATTAAATACTAGATAAAATAATAAATATTTCCTCAAAATAAACTCATTAAACCTATGAATAGACTTTATATAAATTTATGGAATTATTCCTTATAACTTCTCCTTTGTCATTCATCTTACTTCTGAATACCCAATTGGTTGCAGTCACATTTTTATATTTAAGTCAAGGTAGAATATCCTAAGTAGGAATACTATCAATATAATCTATTACTTCATTTATTTAATTAACCCACTATTATTTATAAAAAATTTCAACTCCTAAATGTGTTTATAATTGAGAGATAAGTACTGTTATATTGTCAATATTTACTCTTATTCTTGCTTGAACTAGTATACTTAGAATTAAAAATACTTTTTTATATTTCTACATGATTAATTAACCTTTTATATTTTATTTTAAAATTTTAAGCCATATTTTATTCCTCAATGTTTTTATAAGTGTTAATATCCATAACATGTGGTTGATATCCTACTTATTCTCCATTGACATTCTCAAAACTATACTAACCATCTTCTCTAGAGTATTCAAAATATTTTTTATTTTGAAAATTATTTTTTAATTTATTCTCAAATATTTTTACTTTAGAACATTCTATAAATTTATGAAACATATTCTTCCAGCACTTGTATCCTCTCCCACTAGATAAATATCTTAGATAAATACCCTTCTGAACCTTCTCATCACACTTTTATAGATTTCAGTTTTTAATATTTATTAAACATGGAATAAAAATACTCTAATGTATTCCACATTAGGTTTCATATTATAACACATATCATAATAGGTCATATTTTAATTTGGTTAAAAAACCCATTTGTAGATGCATAGCTGTGCATACAACCTCTCTCTGGTAAAACATTGAGATAGTGTACTCTATTAACATAGTCCACCCATCAAACCATTATTTTGTTCTTTCTTTATGATTCAACATTTTTCTAAGGTGTATAATTTGTACTATAATAATATTTAAATTTATTGTTTTTAGGTAGTATTTAAATAATTTACAATAGATCTCCATACCGCTATCATATCTAAGATTCTGACACCAACTGATCATTCTCAACTCTTTTTAGAATGTTTTAAACATTGCCACTACTTATAACTAATACCTTATGAAAATAAACTTAGTTATTATAGTGAGATAATTAACGAATTTGATTAATTAAGGATCACTTTTATTGGATTTTTTCCTCACTATCCCACAAAAATATTAATATATCAACTCAAATGGATTAGGGGACGGAGTTTCCACCATTTTGTTAGACCCTTATATAATTATTCATTTATTTAAATTTTCATAGATGTATTATATTTATATATTTAGAAAAATAATTATTCTAAACACATATACAGTGGAAGTAATGATAATGTTTAATTGATATTGGTGCCCCAATCTTATTTTCACCATTATTTTCATATTTTGAGCTCATATAGAAAGATTTATTCAAGTATCGTTTTTGAAAAAGGTTAGCACTAGTTCTTTAAAATATAGTAATAAATTTCATATTGTTTATCCTCTTGATGAGGCATGAATTTATTTTTTAAATAATCTAAGTTCCTTTATCATAAAGATAACTCACACTTAGAAAGTTATATTTGAATCCTTTAACAAATAATACTTATCCTGGTATCATCTTCTAGGATTTAATCTCAGCTAATACAATTCTATTTATCTTTAGTGAGATTTCATTCATAAATGTTATAATACCAAAATCATGTTTTTTTAATATTTTTCATCATAATGGTGTCACATATATTTTTTTATGAAAAACAAAAGTCAAGAATCTAGGACTTTCTCATCTTATTAGATTTAAGAACCACCTTTGAAATAATTTTATTCTCTATTTGGTTATATCTTTGAGTCTTAATTGATTAGAAATACTTTGGAGTTTTTTAGAATCATGGTACAACATTAATTAACATTATGAAATTACTGATAAAACCTTCTATAGATTTATTTCAAACAATGAAATCTATTTTGTCTGGGTAATTGAGATAAGTTATGTTCACTACTCGTTTCTTCTTGAACATTCTCATTCTATTCATTGGATAACTCCACCTCAATTCCAATCTTATATGAATTCTTGGGAGATGAATATTATACTAAAGAATATAACATTTATGCTTAAATATTCCATAGTACTAGTAATATCCAATAAAATAGATCTTTTTTGTAATTTTGGACCTTGTATGTGAATTCCAACTGTAAATTTGGTACATATCCATCCACTATTTTCAGATTTGGTGGAATATTACTTTTTAGGATTCCTTTAACTTAAATTAATAAAAAAGTTAAATTTTTAGAGTTTTTCTCAATCCAAACTGCCAAATTTTCTCTTATATTATAAATTATTTTATTAAATATATTTAATAATATTTTATGTCACATGAATAGTTTTTACCTAAGTTTGTAAACATCATTTATCATCTACCTTTGTTAACTCAACTATTATTTTGATTGATTTATCATAATCATATCCTATTTTTTATATGGTATTATCAGCCTTAAGAAAATATAGCTATGTCAGGTTCAATTCTTATACATTTTTAGTAACTTTAATTGAATATTTTTTTATTGTTATTTATTGATCATAAAATTCACGTTAAGATGTTTAATCAACTCAAAATAATAATTTTTTTCAGATATTTTCATTTTTTCTGATTTATTAACATATTTCTTCATAGGTTATATTTATTGGATGTTTTTTGTGTACCTATCAAGGAACAAATCAAGATAATCTTTTATCATGTGTACAATGAAGGCTTCTTCTCCATCTCCCCCACTGGTTTAGAATTATTAATTTTTTCCTAAATAAGACATCAAGTTTTAAAAAATTAAAAAAAAATCTTCATTAGATTGAATACTTCAGTAATATTATTCATCATATTCATTACTTAATTATATTCTCATTTTTATTTTGTGATCATTTTCTCAATGCTCAGTAGATTTATTGACTTATTTTGAGCCTCTTCCCAATTTCTTTCCTTAGGTCCTTTCAATATATTATTCATCTTCACAACCCACAAATTTTTTATTGTAAAATTATATATAAAGTGTTAAATTATACTACACTAAAATAACATAAGTGGAGGATTCCCTTAATATAAATCCCTTCCATTTTTCTTAGTTTTAGAGATAAAGGACACTATCCCTGTATGTTCATCATTTTCATCATTATATTCAAATTCACTAAAGGACTCAACTTGTTCCTCCTTGACCCTGATTAATTTATTGTATTTGAATTCCATTACCTCTTTTTCATTCTTTTGGAAAACATGATCTTTCATAATTTTATTATTGAGATGCGTGTTATGAAAATTGTCATTATATAAGTCTTATTTATCTTCTAATGAAGTTTTCTTAGAATGAATCATGCTAAAAAATATCCCATTATATATTTGAAAATAGTTAAACAATCAAAAGTGTTACTAAACCCCATGATATGACTATATATCTCATTTACTCTAGTAAATTAGTAATAAATAATCACATATCTATCAATTATGATGTCCTTAAATTTATATCTATAAATACTTAGTTCAAGTTTCTTAATATTAACATATCCCTCATACATGTTCTTAATATTATTTCATATATCCTTGGATATTTTGAGACAAATTACTTTTCTATATAAATTATAAGAAATGGTTGAAATAATATCATGAAATGGATTTTACATTTATATTTTGATATATTTTGTTTTCAAATATCATTAAGAAGTCTCTCCCATGGGGTGGAGAGCCCGCTACCATAATATCACTCAATTTAAATACTTATGATAAAATATACTGGAAAAATCTACTCTTCCATCTATTAAAGTTCCTAAAATCACAAATAAGAAAACCCCTAATATTAAAAAAAGTTAGATTCTCCACATTTCACCATTGATTAGAGTAGGGACCTTAGAGGAATTTTTGTTAGATATGATACCAATTGAAGTGCCTGGTTCAGTTGAAATCGAACTTAAAATGGGGGATGAATCAGTGTTATATTTTTTAAAATTTATATTTTTACAAAATTATCATTTATGACTTTTTAAAGTCTTTATCACATATTTTTCATATATAACCCTTACTTGTATGTAGTAAAATGTAAACGAACACATTTAAATGATGTTTTTACATGGTTTAGTCCCAATATGGGTACCTAATTCATCCTACGATTTGGCCAGGTTTCAAGACCCAAATCATTACTAAATATTTTAAGTGAATATAAGAGTGGGTAAGTGTAATTTATAAACTCTAGTAAATATATCTAGGATATTAAAAAAATAAGGGAAATGTTATTCCTTGAATTTATACAATTTAAAAGAAAATATTTCTCAATAGCTGGTCTGATGTTGTTTATACTGGAACCACTAGTCTCTTAAGAATTATTCTACTATTAAGAGTGAATGATATCTTTAGTAATTTTCAGGATATTTATGATTATGAGAATAATATCTTATTCTTTAAAATTACATTTTAAACCACTAGATAAATTTCAATTGAACAACATTCTGGTCAACCTTCTTTATCAAGCTCTCAAAATGACAGAATTATGAATGGGAGTGTTTATATAATCCTTGACATAATTTATCCTCCAATGTAATACATTAGATGATTTGTAGAAATATACTTACAATGACTTGGATTATGAATACCTCAGCATAATGTTTTAATTTTGTTTACCTCCCCTCTTCATCCATACAAGAGTTCTAAAACCTTTTCATTGTATCTAATTATTAAATTCCCAATTTTCTTCTTTTTATTCTTTAATATATATTTCTATTAATAATCTTGGATAAATAAATTTTATATTTGAATATTAAAAAATAATTTATTTTTTTCACGTAAACACTCCATAATAAATTTTATTTAAACCTGTCAATAGATTCTCAAAAATTACTCTAATATAACCAAATATAAAGGATTATAAATATTTATATGTGAAATTCACAAAAACATCACTCCATAACCTTATAATTTAATCTTTTATAGTTCTTGGATTTAATCATGGTATGACCAGAAACCAATTAAAATTGTAAATTTGAAGACCAAATATGGATTATCAGATTCATCTTCTGGAAGCATCTTACATAAAATATTTTACTTCAATTTTTTTTTTCAAACTGTTAGACTCAATATGAACCTTGTAAAACATCCTAGACATCCCTACATATGATAGTTAAAATCCTTGTATCTAACACATTTTTATATATAAATTTAATTTTTGGTAAGAGTAAATAAAACTTATGAAATCTCTCAGAAGTCATATAAAATGAGACTTATCCAATTTCCAGATATCTAATGACCCATATACTTAGAAAAATAAGTCTTATGTTTTTTCAATGGTTCCTATGAGATAAATCATATTAATCTTAGGAAATACAATTTTTTTTAGTTTTGTCTGATGAATCTTATGAAATTTTTCAAATGGATCTTATGAAATGTTAATTAATTATATGAAACATTGAAGATTTTCATGAAAATTTTAAGACTCTTATAGAATAAAAACATGTATAGGGATCTGTAAATTTTTTTATTCTGATCTTAAAAAATACTCATACACACCTAGGGTGGAATTCAGGACTTTACTATCTATTCATTAACTTTAACTTTCAAAAAAATTTTTAAATAATTTTCTAGAAGTAAAAATAACTATTCTTAAAACTATGAAAATAGCATGAACTCATCTCTAATAATTTATAGTCCCCATAAAATTCTTCATACTCACAATTGACATAAAATGTAACATTCTTTAAAAAACCCATTAGCTTCATCAAATTTTACATTCTTATTCAATAATATCTATCATTATTATACGATGATGTTTTTATAGTTTTACCTTTGGATGTTATTATAAATTATTATTTTTATCATGTCTCATGGTCACTACATATGATTCAATGATCTTATCTCATTAATAAATTATTTAATCCATGATCATGTTTTATCACACGATTATGATCTAAAGATAAATTTTCTTATGAATACTTAATATATTTATTCAATATTTAAAGAAGGTATATTAGTGTGAAGAAATTATTTGGAATAAATGTATGTTGTATTGTTAAATAATCTATTAATAAAGAAAATAAAAAAAATACAATGAAATTTTGGTTATAATAGTGGGTTTTTTATTTTTGATATGTGATGATTAATTATATAATAACAATTTATGTGATGTTTATGTCATCCAACTGGGTATAAAATTTGGACTTATTTAATTTTTTGGATTAGTTTATTTTTAATAATAGGATAAAACTTATATCAAACTTGGTTTTCACCATCGTGTCTTGAGTTGAACAAATAGTATCCTGTATATAAATTATGTTATCATTGGATAATACATCATATGTTTGATTTTATATTTTCTTATGATTTTGTGATCTCATTTTATTGAGATATATTATATATTACTAACATTAACCCTTATAATTTTAGTTAGGGATCCAACTTGTTGGAACTAGGTGAATAATTTGTTTGATGCGAAATACAATGACTATCCCATTGAATAAAAAATATGGTGTGAGATGGTATTCAAACCATGGTATCAATACTATATTAGGTTATTATTAATAAATTGAACCATGTTAAGCACAAAAATATAGTAATGAAGGAAATACTCTCTATTAAGTACTTTATGTTATAATAACCAATATCCTTTAGTGGATATTGTAATATAATCGTTACATAGAAATAGATCATTGTGAAAAAATATTTTCTTGTTTTCAATTATCATAGAATTAAATTGAAATTATAGGGTTTAAGCCTATGGAAGGTGAAGTGAAGAAATAGTGGACTTTGATACAGATCACAAGTAAAAATGAAGAAATCAAATCTATGGAATTATCCGAGTATATGAAAGTATTTTTAAAAAAATATTTTTCATAAAATATTTATATCAAAATAGATTAAAAGTTCTTTGATCATATGAAATAACGAGAACAATCAAATGTTTAATTATAAACCAAAAACAAAATTCTTCATTGGTTTGGATCCTATTTTATCCTTAATTCAAATTTAAAATTTACCATTTCATTATTTTAATAATGATTTAACTCCAGTAATCATTGTTTTTTTGTAACAATGGTATATAAAAATAAGTCATTCTATTGTCCCTTAAGGTATAAATGGAATTTCAAGACTATAATTATTCTCATGTATCTAGATTTAAGAAAAGGAAAAATAAAATTTCAATGTGGTTTAAATGATAAATATCATAGAGGAAACAACATTACACTATATATGTTCCAAGAAGGTGAAAAAATATCCCATGAAATTTTCTTAAAGGAATATAGAAATGTTATATATGTGGATGTGTTATCCACCAAGAACCTTAGTATTAAAGAGATATGAAGATTCCAATGAACAAAATATAGTATAAGAATGTTCCACCTAATAAACCACTAAAATATTATATTCTTAGATGTGAATAATTTGATCTATATTCAGATAAATTCATTAATCAAATGTTAAATTTAAAAAAGAAACATCGACAAAATTAAAAACCAATGATTAAATATTGATAAATCATTACCATAGATATGTATCATGATAAAGGAATATATCATTATAATACTCTCAATAACTATAAACATATTATTTTATTTTGGTTCTTTAAATTCTTTCATATAATTGAATTTTAGTATAATTATTTCATCACCACCATGATCATCACATTTTTAGTTCTCATTGAAACCAATTTATTAGGTAATGATTAAATAAAAATTATTTATCACTTCATTGATTGATGTTTATGGGTACATTCTTCTTAAAAATATATAAATTCTTCCATTTTTACAAATTAAAACTATATTGATAATGGATTGGATCTCTCTATATAGATCTCAAATTAATTTCTATGATAGAAAATTATAATTTCATATCCCAAATCATCCCATTATAAAATATTGATGAAATGATGAATAATAACTCCCTCTATATTCTGTTTTATTAATATATTTATTGATACTCAATAATAAAGGATATTTATCTAAAATTATTTTGGAGAAAATAAACCCTAACTATATTCTAAATATATTGAAAAATTTCAATATATTTCTTGAGGTGTTTATTAATATTTCCGCAGAATGTGATGTAGATTTTTTAATTGAGCACATTCCTAGTTCTATTACTATATCAAATAGTCATTATAGAATTTACCACATTTAATTGGAGGAATTAAATAAAAAACTTTGATAGAATTTATATAAGGGTTTTATGCACCCATGTGATTCACAATGGGGTGACTAGTCCTATTTTTTAGGTGGAGGGTTGATTCAATTAATTATTTCCATGATAATCATGAGATTAATAGTGTGATGAACAAGAAAAATTATGATCTACCATATATTAATAAATTATTAGATCTAATTATATGGTATCAATACATATCAAGGATGTATGTTTGGTCTAGATATAACCAAATAGGTTTGAATGGGGATGTATACCAATGACTGAATTCCATATAAGATATATACACTATAGATTAATAGTGATAACACTGATAATTAAAAATATACCTTCTATCTTATGTATTTGATTAATAAAGTATTTAGAAATTGAATAGATAAGTTTTTTGTATCCTCTATTGATAATATTCCCATATATTCAAATAATTAGAAAAACATGAATATTAATCAATGATTACGATAAAGACCTTATGAAATGAGAAACTATATAATATTTATAGTAAGTGTATGTTTTGGATGCAGAATTTATTCTTCCTGGGTCATGTAAAATAAAATTAGGGTCTATATATGCATCATTCAAGGAAATTTGTGATTTGTGAATGGATTAGACCAAAATTTAAAATTGGTTTTCATATTTTTCATGGAATGACTATATACAATCATTGAATTGTGGTAAAGTTATCACAATTATAAAATCCATTAATAATTTAATCATAGAAGGGAGTAGTGTTTCTATTGATAAAATAATAAAAATATAAGTCTATAGATCTTATTAAGAGCTTGTTCAAAATATATATACTCACGCAACCATTTAATAAATAAAGGATGGTGATATATAGTGATGATTCAAAGAAATTCCAGATTTTTTTCCTTTGAAAAAATTGAAAGTTGAAAGCTTATTCTCCATGCCAATTAAATACATATGACTAAATTCTAAAATGCATGATATAAAACTTTAATTGTTAAAATTTTAACTAATGATTTATAAAAAATATCTTAAGGGGAATAAGTGTCATATATACACTAATAATAATATATATATATTTATATTGATATATAAAGAGTATAAAAATAATCAAAAGAGATGGGTAAAACTAATCATAGGTTACAATTTCACTATACATTACCATCATAGGAAGGAAAATATGTTAGTTGATTCTTTGAGTGAAATAAGTTATTCTTATGTTCCATGATGAAGATTGGAAGGGACCTAATTTCATGTACATATTATATATGGACATTTAAATCCTAAGAGAAGGGTTGAAAATATATCATTCACTATTTATTTCAAAATAATATATATATATATAAATATATAATGATTAATGAGGAATAAAAGGATGATATTATGTTATATAAGAAGTTTTAATCTATTTTGGAGAGTATCCTTAAAAATATATTTTTATATTATTTTAAAACCACATATATGTCCAATTTATTATAGAACTAAAGATTGATATATAGGTTTATGAATATGGCACATAATTATATATTCATTTAAGAATTATAATGGTGTATAGAGATCATATAGAGTACTTTTGGTAGGAAAACACGAAGATGAATATTGTGGGGTAAAATTATTAATGTTGGGTTTTTTGATATGATAAGGAAAAACTATATAATTATAAAGTTATGATGTAAATAATTTCCTCTCCCACATGAAAATGAGATAACATCTCCTTTTATTTCATCATAGGTCTTCCTAAGCCCTCTAAAAGCAGAAATTTCATATTTTTTTTGATCAAATTACAATATTAGAGAACTTCATTTATAATTTTATGGATTTTCAATAAAAAAAATGAAATAATATAAAAAATTTAATTGTAAAGGCTATATATAGTACCATATTTAATTGTATCAGATTGATATATAAGGCACACAACAATGTTTTGGAGAAGTATTCATCTATAATTTGAAACAATGATAAACTTTACAAAAACTTATCATCCTCAAACTAATGATCAATATAAAAGGAAAATATGTATATTGAAGTATTTCATATGTTATTTCTCAATGGAATTAAAAGGATTCAAGTATTAACATATTCCTATGGATGATTTCACATTAAAAAGTAGTTTCCACTAAATCATCCAAATGGAACCATATGATGATCTCTATTAGAAGTGATGAAAATAGCGAACATGTTGTGATGATTTTGAAGAGTGTAATTTATTAAGACCCAATATTGATCAATAAATGATAGGTAATAAGATTCATACCATTAAATGATATATTAATAGAGAAAAAAAATATTATATAAGATCTATGATAACAATCACCAATTATATCTTGGTTTTGAGGTTGGTGAAAAAGTGTTACATCAAATATAACCATAGGATAGGTTATTGGATCCTGGAAGGAGGTAAATATGTGACATAGATACATTGGTCCTTATAATATTATTAATCTTGTGGTAATTTTATTATACCTCTTAGATATTTCAAAAATTCTTCCACAAGTTCCAGATGTGTTTAATTTATCAATTTTAAAGAATTACATACCGAATAAATCACATATACTCAACATAGTGGTTAAAAAACTAGAACATGATGTCACTTATAAATATCAACCCATAGAGGTCAATAATAATATATGAAATGGACTATAAAAATGAAAAATCATCTTGTTAATGTTTCATGGAAAAATCTTATGTCTGAGTATGTAAAGTGGTAACATAAATATGTAATGAGAAAAAAAATTAAAATCATATATTATCATCCAACTAATGTAATATTGAGGGAGAAATTTTATATGGGAGTCAAATGTAGCACCCCATATTTTAAGTGTCAAATCATTATTTAAAAAATGGTGTGTATTTTTCAACTTGTCTTATATACAACACTAAACTAAAAAAAATTATTCCACTATGGTAGAATATTAAAATGAAATATACAATAATACACTATAATATAGATAAATAAATAAATATTAGAATAATATCAAAATGAATAACACCCCTAGAAAATAAATATAAAAATATTGAAATATTCATCATCCCGATCACCTATAAACATAATAATGTTGGTGATAAAAATATAATATATAGAAATTAATTTATATATGCTAAATATTTTGATAAGGAAGTAAGGGAGTATAATGAATTATTTTATTAATGTATTAAATTCAAAAATAAAAATAAATATTGGGAAATATGGTTGTTATATGGATATTGGGTGTATATAACCTTTAGAAATATATAACCATTGAGTATTTAAAATCATTGTATATAAGGGTGATTAATGTAATAAATTATATTATAATGTGATACTCAATAATTATGATATGGGAAAATTTTAATATATTCAATTATGAAATGTGTACAAATAAGAGAAATCATATTCTAAAATTTAGGAAAAAAGTGAGAAGTTAAGGAATAATGTGGTAAAAGTCTTCCATATAAGCCTCTTTTGTCTAAACATTGGGAAAAATGTAATCTGACTAGGGTTTTCCCTTGAACATTGAAAATAATAACTTCAATAGATATGGTTTGAGTGAAATCATCTACAAGAGAAGTTTAAGCTCATATAATTTTCAAGGATTCATATATTATGTCATCCATGTAAGATAAATCAATATCTACAATGAAACTATTTCATATCTAAAACATCATGGTTATAAAGTTTTTTTAGGGTATTTATGTAACAACCTATACTCTATAAGCCTAGATCTAGTTTCCATAATACATTATTGGTAGAAAATACATGATCTTCCACATGATTCAATTACTTAGTAGTCTTGGAAGACTAGATAAATACATATATTACATTTTTAATCATAATATACAATATGAAAACATTATGAGAATATTATTAGAAAGTCTATAAAATCCAATGAAATTATACATAGTTGTCCTCTAGGTTTCCCATGGAAAGAAAAAAAATAAGGGTGAGAACATATTCTAATTAAGGGGTAGTATACAATGGAACATATCATAACCTAAACATAAAAAAGTGACATTATCATAATAAATAAAAAAATGAATCCATAATAAATATAAACTGAGGGAATTATATATCTATGAAAATAAATTAATACATAGATAATAATAGACATTGATATATTACTGATTGAATGCATAATTCCAAACATTGTAACATGATGTTAAGGCCTTATGTCAAGAAACTATACCAATATGGGGAGAAGAATAAAATAAAACTCAAAATATTTTGTATCATGAGACCTATTGATGCATCAAGGGGATATATAATTATGGGCCCCACCCCTCATCTATTTAAGTCCAATGAATTCACATTAAGGGACAATAAGATATTTCATACCATTCCACAAGGAACCTCTAGATGAATAAAAATATATCTTTCCATGTAATGAAAAATTTAGAAAATAATACTTCCTCATTCAATGGAATAATTTTGATGTCTAGGAGAACCCACCTTAAACAACTTAGAAGTAGTGGGGTATCATCAACATAATGAGAATTACCCTTATCAATGAGATATAGTAGAGAGGGTAAATTCAATGTAATAGGTTATCAATAGAAGATAATAATTAGGTTCAGTGGTTTTAATTGGTAGGATACTGAGTTAATGGTAGGTTAAATAATTGATCAAGGTTCAAAAAGATTATGATAATATTCCAATGCATACCCCCCAGGAGTGTCTAGCTGGGGGTGTAGTCTTAGGACCACTCATCTTGCATTAGAGTTATGATTGAGTCAATGCTCAAATAACCGTTTTTGGGTGATTACTCCTAGTTTAATCTATATAAATATTATATCAACATTTATGTATCTATATAGTGGAGTAATTTATAAGAAACTATACACAATTTTACTTCAGAAAAAACTAGGATGTTTTTTTACACTATGGAAAAGATTAAGTTTTACAATGGTTCATGAAACTCTTGAATAAAAAAACATGAGGGAGGGATAAATTTATATAATTTTATATCTCTTAAAATAAATGAGTTATATTTCAAAAAGTATTCCATGTAATTTTTTTCACCACATAAAAGGAAATAAGTGGAAAATATATCATGAGTCAAAAATAATTAAAATTGAGATGGAAAACCAACTTATGTATTGGGTAACAAATCAATAAAAATCTCTTGAAATGAGAGGTTCAAATTGATCTTAAAATACCTTGAATAAAATTCATTTAATGATATAACATCCCAAATAGGTATTATATACACCATAAAAAATAATTTAAGTGCATAAAAGAAAACATGTCTGAAAGAGAGAAATTTAAGATGGAAAACCCTTACCACATTTCCTGAGTTCCCTAAATTTACTTTTAAATAGTGTTTCAAAAACATATATATCTTAATAACATAATTAAAATCCATAATCATATAAAATTTCATTAATAATATTCATAAAAATTCTTTCTTTATATGGATTGTACCTATTTTCTACATTGAGTGTTTATAGTTTTGATGGTTTATACTTGTTTCATAATAGTGGTGTTGTTTTTCATTATTCTCCCAAATTTAATCATTCATAAATTTAAAAAGAAACTATAAATGATGATTAATAATTAATTATAAAGTTATAATTTCATTCTATGGCTGTTTTGGTAATGATTATTAAAGTTGAAATTAATGATGGGCATGTTTCGGTGATTCTTGGTGAATGAAAAGTGTTTTCATAAATAATGGGTTATATATTTATAATTCCATTCCAAAACCCCCGAAAATTTATTTATTTATTTATATCATATATTATCTAAAATTAAATTACCATAGTGTAAGATACCTTGTCTTTATGAGTTAGAAATTCTAGAAGGAATTTGAATCTTTATTTTCTTAATGGGTTGAATTTTCAACAAAGAATCAAAATAGAATTCTAAGAGTTGGAATGCTTTAAAGTAGTGTTTTTATATTGGGAATGTTTCTTGAAAGATATATTATGTGTTTGTGTGAGCTTCAGAGGGTTCAGGTAAAATTTCCATAGTTTTTGAGTTTCTGGAAAGGGTGCTCAATTTAGGGTAAACTATGCAATACCTTGATGATCCTAGGGTTTTCAGTTCATTTTAAAATAAGAATGGTCAAGTTTAATAATTAGAGAACTGTTTGGGTCAGAACATGTGAGCCAAAGGATAAACCATGTGAGGTTGAGGAGAGATTAGGATTCGGTTTATGGACTAAAAATAGTTTCAAAAAAGTGCTCTATGTTACAATGAGGTCTAGTGGGTGTTGTATGGTTGGTGAACAATTTCTCCAACAATTAGGACAAACTATATGGGTGGGTTGGTATTTGATAGTTCTAACCGCATGGTTAGTGCATGGTTTGGATAACCATGAATCCAAACCATGAAAATTCTTAGAACAATATTAAAAGGGGTTTATTACCAAAATAGACCATAAGGTCTTTAATCCACTCCACACCATATATCCTCTATTTGGTGAGAAAAAACCATAAGTTCTCCCAAACCCTTGATTTGCGGTGTGTTCATGGTGGTTATTTGATGATTTAGTTGAGTTATTCTCATTCGATAACTTTTATTCCACTTATCCTTACTCTTATATAATTTGGGGTTCTTCGGTTTAGGTTTTTTGATGATTCCACTAGAGCATGGTGTAATAATCCATTAATTATGGGGATTTTGGTTGGATTATGTTGAAGAATACTCAATATGACTTCTTCACCCTATTATGGAATGTTTTTTAAGTCATGTGTTCATTGTGATTTTCAAGGTTTTACATAGTTAAATTAATATAATTAATTGTTTAAATTGTATTTACTATATGTTATTTTACTATAAATGGCGTTGAGGGTTTATTCAATACCACCCTTGGCCATTACATAGAGTTTTAATAAGAGGTGAGCACCCAATAAGTATTCTGGTATTATGATGAGTGTGGTTTTGATGAATCAATTAATTATATTTGTTACAAAAAATTATTTTTGGTTTCTTGGAATAAGGATAGATCTTGAATAGTTGAAATGAGCTCTTTTGGATGCTAAAGAGTTTAGATGAGTCCTAGATGAGAGTTTTCAAGGCTGTCAACACTGGGGAATGTTAAAAATCATCCTTAATGAGGTAGGTGGCTAATAGATTTAAGCATATTAATGATAATTTATTTATATGTGTATGTTATGTCTTCCTTAAATCCCATTTGTGGTGTGTTTTTCCCCATGCTTTAATATAGTAGTTTTGTGTCTTAGATTGATCCTAGACCTTCCACAGACCCTGTTAGATACATTAGCAATTATGAGACTAAACCTAAGACCACCCTTGGGGTGTGTCAACCTTTGGAAATTAAATGTATTATTTTGAGTTTTTTGAAATGACTATGAGGATCATGGAATGGTTTTAACAATGTGTATTTTGTTTAGACTTGGTTGTGGGTGGAAAAGGTGGAACACTTTGATTCTAAATGTTTTTTGTTTAAAAAATATGTGTTGACCACTATATGAATTTTTAAAAAGGGGTTTATAAATGTATTTTAATTTTTGATTCAAAATGGTTTTGTGTTTTCCACTTGGTGAATTGCCTTTCTATCTTTTCTAATGATTTTGATGGAAAGAAATTATATGGATATTTTTTTTGTGCTAAAGGTCATAGGGACCTTGGTAAATGGTAATGATTTTAAAAGGGTTTTTTTTTGGTTTTTATAATGATTTATATGTTAAAGATGTTGAACCTTAGTATTTTTAGAAATAATGAAATGGTTTGTGTTCTAGACAGATTATACAGGCATAGATTGTAAATTATATGTGTCAGGTTATAGAATGATGCTCGAAGAACATATAGTTTATTATATGAATCTGGTGTTCCATTGAGGGTCTAGTAACTGATATTATGATTTAAGATTGACTAAGGCTCTTGGAACAATGGTATAATAGGGGGAAATGGATTTTGGACTGATTCTCTATATCCATAGTTTTGGGCATTATATTTAGATTTCCTCATCCATGATTTAGGGTGTTTGAAATGGTATTCCTCATCTATGGTTTAGTGTGTTGGTCATGGAGTTCCCCAACGAGGGTTTAGGATTTTAAACCTCCTCATCCGAGGTTAATTTGACAGAAATGAAATTACTTTTTAATACTATAGGTGCTAGACTAATGATATTAGGACTATTATCTAAATATACAAGTAGGTGTCAGACTGATGTAATGGGGACTGTTTATATAAATGCATGAGTAGGTGCTGTACTGAGGCTATGATCATTATTTTTATGATTTATGGTTCTGGATGTCTAACATGGAACTCCAAATATAATTTTTAGAGAACTAGATTGATGTATGAATCTTTCACGAGTAAAATGATAAATTTAAAGAACCTTTATTTATAGTATATATCACCCTATGCTTTATAACCCAGATGATTGGCTTGGGTCGATGCATTCCAGTTTTCCGAGAGTATCCTTAGAACCCATGGTCCAATGTGTTATTAGATAAACCAATATTTATTCTGATATGAATTTATATCCTTCATTGTTTTTATCTCATTTTTATTTACATAAAATGTTCATATGACTGATATTTTCATTAGACACCATTGGTGGTGGCCTACTAAGTTGTACTCATACCCTTCTATGACTGACACTACACATGGCTACTTGAGTAGATCTCACAAATTATGGTATTAAATTGTTTATGTTGTGGACCTTGTTGAGTTATTCATGACCAAGTATGATACCTTAGATGGTATAATAATATTGAATGTGGTTTAGCTTAGAGTTATAAGTAGATACTTATGTTTTTATTTTTCATTTTTGTATTTTGTACATACAATCAACCCAGTGGGAGATTAGTGTGGTATGCGTGGCATGGTTTTATAGGCCTTTACTGCATTTCATTTTATTTCAACATGTTTCCATTTCAGTGTATTTATTCTTTCCATTTAGTCTGATGTGTATGATGTTTATTTAATTACATCTCTTTGTGATCTACGATATGGGGCATGAATCCTAATAGTTCCACCTTAGACCTACATATTATTCTCAATTTAGTTAGATATGAGTTGTGTCGTAGGGTTACACAAGAGAATGTAATGGTTAAGTGTTACTGGGATATTGTAGGAATGAGTTTGTGGTTATATGATTTGTCGTTTGGATTATAGACCATACATTATGAGAGAATTTACCCTAGGTTCTCGAGTTAATTAGGAAACTACTAGTAGTTTGAGAAATAATGTGGTTATGATGATATTCTTATGTGCAAGGAGGCTTAGGACCTTTGAGTGTGTTTGAAATATCCATGAATCTAGAGGTGAAACCGATAAGGGATTAATTGTGGTGGTATTCATCAATGACATATTAGTGTACTCTCAATTTAGGGATGATCATGACCAATATATTGTCATTTTTAAGATTACACTAAGATAGAAAAAACTATATTCCTAGATCACTAAAGTTATTTTTTGTTTTAATAAAGGGACTCTTTAGAGGTTGTTCTTGTGGATCAGTGAAAGTGAAATTGTATGTGGGAAACACCATTGGCCATTGTGAGTAAGTCCATGTAGTGGAAAATCTATTGGAGATTTCCATAGGTACCATTTTCAAAATACAAGAACAAGTGATGATTGACATTTTTTCGTTGTGCTGATGAGTGGGAGGAAACCATGACTAATTATTGGATTACAAGTGCTTGGAACATGGGATATGGTTGTTAGAGTTTCTTGAACAAAGTAGTTAGTTGTAGCTGTTGACCACCATAGGTCTGGTGGTGTGGATGGATAGACAGCAAGAATTATTGGAGATGAGAAATATTATGGTGGGGATTCTTTATAATCTGGTATCTATAAGAGTTGGATAATCCAGAAGGAATTTGGTTCTTCATTTACTAGATTGGATGAATTTTGAAAAAAGTCTCAGAATGGAATTCTAATAATTTGAATGCCATAAAGTATTTTTTTTGAGACGAGGAATGATTTTTAAAATGTTTCTCAAGTGTTTAGATGATCTTCTAAGGCCTTGGGATATGTTTCAATAGTTTTAGAGTTTTTGTCTTGGTTATATGGATTGGTGTGCACAGATTAAAAGAAATCACAAGACACCTTGATGCTCATAGGGTTTTAAATTTTTTTTGAACTGAGAATAGTTATGTTTCATGGTTAAATCACAGTTTGGGGTAAACTGTGTGAGTCGAATGAGAAACTGTGTGAGGTAAAGTAGAGTATGGGACATGGTGAATGACCTATTCATTGTTTCAAAAAATTCATGCATCATGCTGAAGAGTGATCTAGTGGGTGTTTCCCTGTTGTTGCACAATTTTTATAACCATGTAGCCAAACTGTGTGTGTGGGTTCTCCTTGGATAGTTCTAACCACATTGTTGATGTATAGTTTATATAACCATACCAAAAATCTGTGTGTCTTCCTAAAACATCATTTAAAGGGGAATTTTTCCATAATACCCCCAAGATTTAGGCCAATCCCCCAGATTTATCCCTCATTTAGTGAGCATAGACCGGTGGTTCTCCCAACCATTTCATCCTTCACCAAACCTTGATTTGTGGTGTTTTCATGGTTATTATTATCCTTTTAAGTAATTTATACTTATCTAGGGACTTCTATGCAACTTCTTATTAATATTATCTAATTTGGAGTTCTCTAGTTTTGAGTTTTTTGATTATTCCACTGGAGCATGGTGGAATCATTTATTTCTCAAGGTGCTTTTAGACAACTTGTGTAGAAGGGAACCCAAGATGAATTTGAAATGTTTTTTTATAATATTTCTTTAAAGAATGTGTTCAAGATAAATTTTCTGCGGTTCTACCAATTAAATTAATTTAATTAGTTTTTGAAATGGGATCACCTCAGAGATATTTTCTCTAAAATAGTGATGAGAGTCTGTTATGGACCACCTTTTGTGGTTCCCTAAAGTTTCTATAATAGGTGAGTGTATAGTGAGTTTTTAATCATTATATAAAGTGTTTTTTTAATGAATTAATAAATTATAATTGTTATAATTGATTAATTTTGGTTTCTTGGCATGAGGTTAGATCTTGGATGGTTTAAAATGATCTCATTTGGATGCCTAGGAGTTTGGATAATCCCTAGATTGTCCTTTTCAAGGTTATCAACACTTAGGAGTGTTGTAATGGTTTGTTAATGAGGAATGTGGTCTAAGAGATTTTCCTTATTTCATGATAATTTTTTATAAGTGCATCTGATCTTTTCCTTAAATCCCACATGTAGTGTGTGTCATACCTTGGTTTAAGTTGTTAGTTTTATGTCTTAGATTAATACTTAGACCTTCCATAAATCTCATTATATTAATTTATTATTATGAGGCAAAACCTATGATCACCCCTAGGGTATTCTAACCTCTAAAAATGGAACATTTTATGTGTGGAATTTTTTGAAATTCCATTGTGTCTCTTGGAATGGTGTTAAACAGTTTTATTGGGTTTTGACTTAGTTTGGGGTGTTAAAGGAGGAGATCTATGTTTTAAAACAATTCTTGTTTTAAAATGAGGTGTTGAACTCCAAATGGGTTTAAGTGGTTCATAAATGGATTTTAAATGAAAATTAAAAATGGGTGTGTGGTTTCCCATTGATGAAATTCCATGATGACTCTCTTAATGAATTTTATGGAAAGAAATAGTTTGGACTTTTTTATGATAAACTTCATAGGGACCTTATTAAATAATAATAGTTTAAAATGGGTTAGTTGTGTTTTTTTGAATTATTTGTAAGGTTAACATTTTAACCCTTATTATTTTTATAAATGATTAAATGGATTTTGGTTCTGGAATGATGCTACCGGAACATAGAACAAAATTTATCGTTTAGGTTCCAGAATGATGCTCCAAGCACTATAAGTTTATTATATGGATTAGGTGTTAGACTGAGGATTTGGACGCTGATATTATACTTTATAGTTTATATTCCAAAAGGAGGCTCTAGGAATTCTAGTATACCAACTGGAAATGTATTGTGGACTAAATATTTGCATCCATGGTTTGTGGTGTGGGAAATGGAATTCCTTATCCATTGTTTAGGGTGTTGTACATAACATTCCTCATCCATATTTTATGGTGTTGGAAATGACTTTAATCATCCACAATTTTGGGGTTTGGATATGGAATTACCCATCCATGGTTTTGGATGATGGACATGTAATTCCTTATCAATACTCTAGGTCCTGGAATGATGCTCTAGGAACTAGTTTTTAAATGTAAGAGTAGGTTTCAGAATGATTCTTTTGATACTATTTTTTAAAATGTATGAGTATGATCTAGTCTAAGTCATTGGTAACTATTGTTATGATTTATGGTTTTGGGTGAAAAACATGGAACTCTATATATGAGTTTTAGAGAACCATATTTATGTTTAGTGCTTTGATGAGTTAAATGATAAATGAAAAGCACATTAATTTATTTATAGTATATACCACCTAATGTATTATAACCTAGAAAAATGGTCTGGTTTGAGGTACATTGGTCAGATGATCATCTCCTTAGAATGAAGGGATAATAGGTTATTATATAAACCACTATTTCTTTGGATATGTATTTGTTTGATTCATTGTTTGTTTATCCAACTGTTTATATGAATACATTATTATTATGCATCGTATTTTCTTTACACACCATTGGAAGTTCCCTACCAAGTTGTACTCACACCCTTATTGGGCCACCATTACACATGGGAACATGAGTATCTCTCACATATTTTTATAGGAACATGTTTTGTTTGAGTCCCTTGTTTACTTCTTCATGACATGGAATGATATCTCATATGGTATTAGAAGATTAGTTGATGATCAGATAGAAATTGGTAGTAGATCCTAATGTATTTATTTTTCATTTGTTTATTTTTTACATGAGATCAAACCAATTGAAGATTAGTGTGGTATATATGGAATTGATATTTGAGCCTTTAGTTTTTTTAATTTTATTACATGATGATTCTTCTTAAGTGTCTTAATTATTTCTACGTACTCTTATATATATAATGTTTGGTTATTTACTTCTGGTTGTGTACTTTGATACGGGGGTATAGGATCCTCACAATTCCACCTTGGACCCCCATTGCTAGTCTGTAGCCTTTGGAATATGAGGAGGTATGCTTGAGGTGTTGTAGTGAACCAGATTAGGGAACTAGTTTAGTGGAATTCGGGTCAAGACATTACATATAGTCATCCATGGTATAGATTTATAGTCTTGTTCAAGTAGGCAGTTAAATTAACCCAAACATGAACATACCATGATTTAATGAAGGATTATATGAGATTTTTTTGTAATATAATTATAATAGAAGCATAATTATCTTATTTAGTGTTTATTAGTGTGATATATTATGTATATATAGAATTATAAGAATAATTAATGAATGTAAAAATATTACATAAGACGAATAAAAAGACTTTCATCTTAGTTTGATCTTTTAAGATGGTTAATTTTATAAATACTAGTTATTATATATATCATTAATAGGTTATTAAAATTTTCTTACCAAAAAACAAAACAGTGATATAAAAACCATCTTTATCCTTTAAACCCATTCTTAATTTTATCTATGAAAGGACGTAATAAAAAAACAAAAATGCACTGTTCAACAGAGGCAGTATTTCACACATACACATGGATTAAGATTTCATTTTACATAGAAAGGAAAAAAGTAATAACATGGTTTATTATATTAGAAACATAAAAATGTTATATATAACATAATTAATTACTAATTTAACCTTTTGGACCAGCCATGATAGGTGATGAAACTCGTTTCTTCGGGGTGGCGGTGGCCCGTAAATACACTCAAATAATAATTTTTTTTAATAAAGAGATGGGATAAGGTGGTTAATGATAATTCAATAAAATAATAAAATTTAGTATATAGCTAATACTAATGTAACTATATTGTTATGATAAAATTATAATTGTAAAATTATGATAGAAGGGAAATATGTAAAGTAAAAAGAATTACATATATTGATCACTTTAATATTTCTGTACAAGATCTCTTGGAAATAAAGGACATAGGATAAAATATTTTGTCCAAAATATAATTCAAGTAAGATATGATTTATGAAGAATTAAAAGGGTAGGGTTTTAGTATCAAACATAATTTTAAATTTTGTATTAAATGTCTAGTGAGAGGCCCCTTTTATAAGTGAAATTAGATGTTATTTTTTTATAAATACCAAGGAATTTTTAATAATGTGAATTCACTCTCAAGTAAAGTGGATCCAAAATTTAAAAATGATGTAGTGGGGAAGATATAAGGATAATAGAAGATCTCCCATTAAATTTCTGACATTTTTAAAATATATTTCCAATTCTTTACTATTAGATTGTTTACTTTTACCATTTTTACTTTTACTGTAGCGATTAGTTTTTACCTTAGTAATTTATCATTTATGCTTAAAAATAAAATGGAAATTTTTGAATAATTTGGACCTATTGATTCAGATTTGTAAATCAATTTCATATTATTAAATTCAGAACATTTATATAAGTTAATTTTTAAACTATAAATTTTTATTTCATTAAAAGAGTTTCAGTTAAAAATGTAACTTAAGTTTTAAAATAAAAAATATATGTTTATAAATTAAATATAAAATTTTATTGATAAAAATATTTTTTTAATATAATATCCTTCTAAATTTTATTGTATTCTTACATCCTAGCAATTATATAAAATTTTATGTTTTAATAAAAAAGGATATTTTCACTATTCCCTTAATGTTCAATCTTTTCAGAAAAATTCAAAAATTTATTCTTATTATAAATATTTATCTAGAATTCTAAAATTAATTTTATATCCCTAAAATATAATTATAGTATTTATAAATTAATATTTTAAATATACTCATGAATAATATTTCTTTAGAATGTGCATTGTGTGACAGTTCAGGATATGATGTTTACCTGATATAGTAGGGTCTATCATATTCAATTCCCCCTAAAATATTTTCAACCATAAAATTGAGGTATATGTTATCTATTTAATAAATTTGGATATTAATTTAACATATTTTGGATTTATGTTTTCTTATTCTAGTTTTTTATTTATCCAAAGGACTTTCATAACTATGTTTTCCGATTTTGCAACACTTTCTCTTTGGATTCAAGAATTTGAATGGGTTATTCATAGTAATAAAATTTAGGCTCTAACATTATTATCTCATATGTGATAACATGGGTTGGATCTGGAATGTAATTTTTCATTAATAAAATGTGGAAGATTCCATGTACTTTTTTAAGGATAACCGTAATAGAAAATTGGAAAGCTACAACTCTAATTAATTATAGTATTTCAAAAGGCCAATTATACATAGGGTTAAACTTCACCTTTTTAACAAATCTTAGAACACACTTCCATAGAGAAATATTCAAGAATACATGACCCTGAACATAAAATTCCAATTATTTCATTTTATTATCATTATAAATATTGTTTTTCTCTAGGATTCTTTAATATTTTCTTTAATAGTACTTTAATAGTTATCTTTACCACAAGATACTGGATAACTAGCAATATGTTTTTAAATTCTTTCCAACAGGTTGGAGTATGATACCTCTACCCATAAAATGATTCATATAGCACCATATGGATGCTCAAGTGGAATCTATTAATATATTAAAATTTGACCAAAAGTAGATACTGATCCCATATAACTTGGAAGTAAAGATAGTATGATCTTAGAATGTATTCCAATGTATAGAAATTCATTTCAGACTACCCATATGTTTTTGGATGATAGGTGGTGCTTAAATATATATGTGTAAATATACCTTTGGAGAATCTTCTAGAATTTAAATGTGAACCATGGGTCATGATTAAATACCATTGATAATGTTTCCCAAAGAATCGTTATTATTTTATTAATATAGAGATGGTCAAGAAACTCAATGCGTAGATCTTCTCTTATTGCTATGAAATGTGAATACTTAGTAAGGTGATATAAAACAACCCATATATCATCATTCTTCTTTTGACTCTTCATAAGTATAATGATAATGTCCATTGTAATATTATCCCACTTTTATATAGGTAAATGAAGTGGTTTCATGTATCTGTTAGGATGTTATATTTCATCCTTGACCTAATTGAATAATAAGAATCTAGACACATGGTCTATAATTTTCTATTTCATACCATCCCACCAGAAATGTTCTCTTAAATCCCTATACACATTTCTACTACCAAGTAGTATATAGAAATTTTGAGATACGTGCTCAATTTAACAATTCCCTATTCAATTATTATATGTATGGAACATATATCCTATTTTTAAACTTCAACACTCCATATTTATTGATGAATTCATTCAATTTACCATAATTTACTAATTTAATCTTCCTGTTTAATTCCTCTTAATCCTACTGGGACTTCCCTATCTATTTTTATAAGGATAGTTTATACATTTCTTGGGAAAGTAATGATGGTTCCCCATGCCTAAAAATAACTATATAGGGTCTTTTTAATACTAATCATGTTTAGAATTCCATAGTAATTCCTAATCAATGAATAAACTACCTTTTCTATATCCCAAGGTGGTAGAATATCAAACAATCACAATCCTTAACTAGTTCCAACCATCATATTTGATCATGTTTTTTAGATAATGGAACCCCACCCACAATTTATAATTCATGCACTTACTGGAGTAGATTTCTCCCCAACTGATGTACCAAGCCCTAAGTCTCAAACACGAACTACAACCCGAGTGAGTAAAATTGACATCCCCACCATGCCTAAGACTATTGAGGCATTAAATCACAAATGAAGAAAAATTATTAACTAAGAATAATCATTTGGAATCAATATCGAGACCTTAAGTATCCCACCCCCACCCCTAACCACTGGTCCACCCTCGATGGGGCTTCTTCACATCACATTGAGCTCCATTCGAAAGAAGATATACTTGGAAATATAGAGGTCTATATATATATATATCATATATTTCACTATAGAGTCTCTGTCTCCATATTTTCAAAGAAAACATTATGGATACTATTACAAGGATATGAGTTTGATAGTTTTTTTATATTTTAAATTTCATTGATTCAAAATAAATGACCCTATAATTCAACATAAGGATATAACCAAGTCCTTTCATCGATGTATCACTATTTAGTTCATATCATTTCTTACATGAAAGTAAAGTTAAAAATGGTTAATTAATAATTTTCCTCTTTGAGACTTAAAAATATACCTATGATTCATTTGACCATGTGAATTTAAACCCTTTACATGTTAGATTTTCTAATGAGGTTGGACAACTAGGATAAATCTTGAGAAAACCATTGATAATAATCAGATAAACCTAGAAACCTTCATATATTAGTCATGTTCAATGGTTTAGGTCATTATTTGACTACCTTTATCTTTAAAGTTTCAAAATATTTCCATCTTTAGAGAAAATATGACCGATAAAAGAAACATCATTGAGAAACAATTAACCCTTACTATATTTCTTATATAATTCATTTTTAATGAGGGTATCCAAAATTATTATTTTTACACTCATTATCTTCATTACTATTAGAGTATGTAATTATTTCATAAAGGAATACCACCAAAATCTATCAAGATAATATATTAACACTCTATTCATCAAATCCATAAATACATAAGGGTCATTAGTCAATCCAAATGGAATTACCGTAAACACCTAATGTCCATATCTTTTCAGAAATTTCATATTCATTATATCACCCCTCTTCACAATTAGCTGATGAAAACCAGAGAAAATATCATTCACTAAAAATTATTAGAATTCTTGATGTTGATCAAATAATTCATCATTGTGTTTTAATTCATTCTTATTCTTTTTAATAATTACATCGATCTCACTATAATCAATGCAAAATCCTATTAGCCTATCCTTATTTTTCATAGATAAAACAAGAGTTCCCCATCGTGAAACATGAGGGAATATAAATCCCTTTTCACACAACTCATATTTCTGGTTCTTCAACACCACCAAATCCACTAGTTCCATTCTGTAGAGTGTTTCAGGTATAAGACTTACATCCAGAATGTGTTCAATGGAGTAATCAACTTCACACATAGTTGGGTGACAAAACAATTATTTTGAAAAAAAATCAATGAATTTATATATTATGAGTACATCCTCTATTCTTAGTATATCTTCTTTATCCATAGATCACACTTTAACTTCCCATATTCCTAAAAGTTCATTAATAAGAGCTACCAGGGAGGATATGTACATGATTTAGATGACGAAGTATCTCCTCTAATGTAAATAAATTGTACCTCACCTATAAAAATCATAATCTCATTCTATTGGTAATAAATATTTTATGTATACTTTGAAATCCAATCCATAAAAAATATAATATTTAAGTAAACAATAAATATAATGACCACATTTTCAAATATGGTACAACAATGCATCATCATTGGAAATGACTGACATATATTTTTTGAAATAATATCCACTAGGTTTCTTAATTGATAACATCCTTACTAGGTTTATAGGTAAATATTTAATGTTTTTAGAAAAAATAGAAGATATAAAAAGCTATTAAGATATAGAATCAAATAAAAAATTTACTAACTTTAAGTTGACAATCAAAGTACCTTCCACTAAATAATTTGGAAATTTTACTTCAACTGTGGTAATCACAAAATCATGGCTTTTATTACATAGTGTTTTCTAAGGTAATTTCCATTAATATTTGGGTTATTTGTTCATATAATGCATATTATCCTTCTAGTTACAGCATTGAATATCATAATCTTTTTACTTACCTTTGAATTCATGAGCCCAATGTAAATTTTCTCCATACATGTTAGAGACTCATGTTCCATTATTGCAAGCCCTTGGGAGTTTATTCCCATGATTATCATATGTGGTAAACTCTATCCTTCCATTATTCTCCACTGCTGCACTATTCTTCCTATAATGCTTAGTTAGCATGTTCTTCTATTGATTTACCTTAAATAAATACATCCTAGAGAAATAATTTTCTATATTAATGGAGCTGAATACCATAACCACATACAATGAAAAGGTCTGAGTTACCAACACCCTTTTAATTATCAACTATAAACCATAACTAATGATAAATATTTCTTTTTTAGTCAATATATGTAGTCCAAAACATGTCTAGCTAAACATGAAAAGTTATCCTCAAACTCAAAAATATATTCATTCCCCTTTTTTTAATATTGAAGAATTTAATTTCTATTTATGTTATTTTCCCATGAGGAAAGTATTTTTCATAGAATAAATCCTTAAAAGTCTCCCATCTTATGCACTATATCTAATTTTCCACTTCAGTGTTTTGAATTAAAAACAACCATTGGTCCGCATATCCATTTAGAAGATAAAACAACATGAATAATTTTTCCCTTTTCAATACCCACCAAAGAGAGATAGGTATTCTCTAAGGTATTGATCCATTATTCAACTACTAATGGATTTTTAGTTTCATATAATTCTAGAGGGGTTTGTTGTATGAAGTGTTCCAACATAGTTAAACCATGTTATGGATCAACTGGTTTCTCTATTTGGGTGAGATTGTTTATCATCACCTGGGTTAAATATTATAATATGGGTATGATCCAACTAGCTTGAACTTTAACATTATTGACTTGATCAAATGGAACATTCCTATATTAACTATTGGGGTTGATACAGCTCCCATTCCTCCCATTAATCTTCATCAATCCACAATGGTATACACATAATTATCTCATGATATTGAATTGTAATATAAAATTTCTATTAGATTTTCTTGAGTATTTCTTTAAAATATTTAAGGTTTTTCATAGCAAATGTTCTACCTAACTAGGTTACCCTAAATACAATCCCCAATTTCACTACTAAACCTACTCTGATACCAACTTTAATAACAAAAATTATATAAATCAACTTCTGGTAGTTGTATTTCGTTATTGGTATATAAGTTAAATTTTTTCATTAGATCTAACAACTTAGTATTATAGAAAGAATAGATATAAATATACATTACATTTTAAAACATAAGATAAAATATTAAAACATCGTAATAAAATTACCATACCTTTCACCAAACCCATGAAAATTACACATAGTTCTCCTCTAGTTTTCCCGATGAAAAGAAACCAAAAAAATCATGAGCTCATAAGATCAGTAATAATTAGAAAATAGTGAATGATATCATAAAATAAACATGGCACAAGTGATTTCGTAAGAATAAATTAACAACATGAATCCATAATCAACTAAAACTGATGGCAAGATATATCCATGAAAATAAATGAATACATGGATGATAAGAATCAATGATCTCATATTAAAAGAATTTATAATTTCAGACATCAAAAAATTCTATCAATTTTTTTTCTAAGACACTATACAAATATAGGTAGTGTTATATAAGAAAAACCCAATATTATTTGTCTCATTATACTTTTCGATGCATAGAGGGGATATATAATTCTAGGCCCCACCATCACCTAATTAAGTCTAATGAATTCACCATAAGAGTCAAAATTTCATTTGATACCATTCCATAAGGAACCACTGGATTACTATAAATGTCTCCATTTGTATAATGAAAAATATATAAAAAATACATACCCATTTAATGGTATAATGAATATGTTTAATATAATATCCCATAATAAATTTAAAAGATATGGGGTATCATAAAAGTAAGAGGAAGTAACATAATCATGGAAATATAGAGGTGAAGGTACTCTCAAAAAGTTGGGATATCTATGGAAGATAGTAATTTGGTTCAATAGTCTTCATTGGCAAGAGAATGAGTAAAAGGTAGGAAAAATACTTTATCAAGGTTTATAAATTTAATGTTAATATTACCAAGCATATCCATTTGTAGTATATTTATATGTGTGGAGTCTTAGGCCCAATCATCGTACCTAAGAGTGATGATTGAGTCAATGCTCAACCAACACTTTTCAGGGTGATTACCCTAAGATAAATCTATACAAAAACGATATCCAATTTACAATATCCCAAAAGGTAAGTATTTTATAGGAAACTACACAATTTTATATTATTGAAACTTAGGATGGTTTTTACACCATAGAAAAGGTTGAGTTTTACAATGATTTTAAAAACTATCGAATTAAGAAAAACACAAGGGTTGGATAAAAATAAATATTTTTTATATCCCTTAAAATTCACATGGTATATATTAAAATGTATTCCATGGAAATTTATTCACCACACAAAATGAAATAAGTTGTGAATATAGCATGAGTCCTAATGAATTAAAATTGATACATAAAAACCAACTTATAACTTGGGTAAAAAATCAATAAACAAATCTTGAAAAGAGGGATTAAAATTGATCTTAAAACTCCATAAAGTAAAGTAATTTCATGATATAAAATCTCAAACAAGGAATATAAACCCCACATAAATGAAATTAGTTGTATGACAAAAAACATGTCTCAAAAAGAATAATTTGAGCAGAAAAAACCATATCTCTTGTCCAAAATTCCACATTCATACTTTAACCTCCTGTATACAAAAATACATCTTAATAAATTAATTCAATAACTTAATCATATATATTTTCATTTATATTCTTTATAAAAATTCATTCTATATATGAATTCTATATATTTTCCACATCAGGTTTTTATAGTTTTGATCTTTTGTACTAGTTTCGTAATAGTGGTTCTATTTTTCAGTACACTCACAGTGTTAATAATTACTAGATCATAAAATTTACTAGAATTTATGATTCATAATTATTTATAAAGATATAATTTAATTCTATGGGAGTTTAGGTTTTGATTCTTAATGATGAATCCAGTGGTGATCTTGTTTTGATGATTCTTAGAATATAAAAGGTGTTTTTAATAATGTGTTTCATCTTTATATTTATTTTAAAAACAAAAAAAAGCTCATAATTTACTTATTTATCTCAAATATTAAAATAAATGCAATTATATTACTCTTTCATAGTATAAATTTATTTCATTGTTCAATTAGGTGGTTAAACCTACCCAAACACGAACATTCACTAATTTAATGAATGATAATAAGGTGGTTTTGTTGTAATATAATTATAATCTGTGAATAATGATATTACGTAATTTTTTTGTTTCATATATTATAATTTTCAGTAATTTTATGAATAGGTAAAGAATATGATTAAATCACAAGGTATGAATAAATTTTTTTCCTCTTAATGTGTTTATTTAGGACGATTAATTTTATAATGACTATTTGTTATTTATATAAATAATAGGTTATTTAATTTGTCTTTAAAAAACATAATAGTAAATTAAAAAACCTGTTTACCCTTCAAACCCATTTTTAATTCCATCTAGGAAAGGTGATAATGAAAAAATTGAATACACCGTTCCATAGAGGTGGTAGTCTATACATATGCAAGGATTATGATTTCATTTTCCTTAGATTAGAATAAAGGAGTAACATGGTTTATTATATCAGAAACATAAAAATTATATTTATATATATATATATAATAATTAATTACTAATTTCTCATTTTGGAACACCCAGGATATTTTCATAAGGAAAACAAAACACAATTCTTCATGGAGGCGGTAGTCTACGCATACACTTGAATCATGTCTTCGTTTATGTTAAGGAAAAGGGGAAAGATGATGAATGACTATTAACTTAAAATAATATCATTAATTATATAACCAATTATGATTTTATCATATAGGGATGATAAAAGTATAATTGTATAGGTATGATATAAATTAAATAAGTTAAGTAAAATTAATTACTCATATTGATCACCACGAGATTTCCTTGGAGGATCCCTTGGAAATGGAGTACTTAGGGTAAAATATTTTGAATATAAGCTAATGGAATAATTATAAGAATAAATGTGAAGTAAAAATGGAAATTTTTATGTATGAATTTTTTTAATATTGGTATTGAAGGGGTGGTGAGAGGACCCTTTTATAAGTGAAAGGGGATTTTATTTTTGTAAATACCTATCTTTTTAATAATGGGAAGTCATTCTCAAGGTAAGAGAAATAAAATTAAGAAATAATTGATTTTTGAAGATATAAATTCTTGAAAGCCTCAAGAATTTTATTTAACACATGTTTTAAACATGGTTTTAATTATTTACTAGTACATGTTCCACTTTTACTAGTTTAGCTTTTATAGGAGTAACTAGTTTTCACCATAGTAATTTACCTTTATGACAAAAAATAGCCCTTTTTACCTAATTTTTTCCTAATTATTACATATCTTATATCCATTTATTAATATAAAATTTATAAAATTCATATATGTTAATTTAAAAATAGTAAATATATATTGAATTAAAAACAATATAGTTAAAAATGTGACATAAGTTTTAAAATATCAAATATAGGTTTATAAATTAAACATAATATTAAAACATGTATTATATTACTTATGAAACATATATTTGTTTAATATTATGATATTTTGATTATTATTTTATTCTTAAATCCTAGTGATGTTCTTAAAGTCACAGTTTTAACAAAAATGATTTTTTCACTATTCACCTAAAAATAAATCTTTTCAATAAAATTCAAAAAATTTAATCTTAAGATATTATATTTATGATGAATTAAAAAATGAATTTTATTTGTTAAAATAAAATTATATGATTCATAAATTAAAATTCTAAATATACAAATAAAGAAAGGCTCTTTAGGTGCATAATGTTTAATAGTTTAAGATATGGTGTTTACCTGATACAGTAGGGTCTCAGGTATTACATTTAATATACATAATTTAGGATGTTATAAAAATGAGATTACTAATTTAATAAATATAATTTTAAATAATATATACATATATATTTTTATCTTGATTATTTATTTTATTATGTGCTTTTTTATACATTTTCAGTTTTTATTAAATATATAACATTTAATGATTAAATTTAATAAAATATGTTAATAAAATTTAAAATATTTATTCAAATAAACATATATTGATAAATATAATTTCTATTATAATAATAATTTTTTGGAATAAAATCATTTATCCAAAATTGGATATTCTTAAAAAAAATTCTTTGTGTTTTAAATTTTACATATTAATAAATTTAATCGATCGAAATTAAATATTTAAATTAATGATATATAATATTTAATTAAAAATAAATAAATAAAATATTTATTTAATAGTTTTTACTTGGTAACATGAATTTTTTTTTTCATAAAATGTTTAAATTTCACACCCACAATTCCATTTTCTATAACACATTCCATTATTTATTGTTTTTTTTCTTCAGTTTTTCATTCATGATCATTTTAATTTGAAAAATATTGAAAAGTGGGAAATATAGACTATGAAATTATTGGTGAATGGTAAGTAATAATCCTAAAAATACCATGTAAAACATACAGTTTTTTCTCTATGGTGATTTTCATGCTTGGTGCGTGATTTACCTAGCTGTGCAACCAAATCATGTGAGCTACCCAAGTGAGTAATTTCCATCCATAAATTTAGTGCATGATTTTCCAAACCATGTTTCCTAACCCTAAAAAATTCATAGATTATTAAAAATGTGAAATTACTTACCAACCCTCACTTTTCTTAATACAATTTAATCAATATTTCCTCATTTATCCCTCGCTCAAACTCCAAGACCCCTATGTATACTAATAGGTCCATTACACTTCTATTAGATGGATTCAAGTGGGATTTGGATTGGATTAATTGATAAATAACTTGGTTGTCATTCATATCCTATGATTCTATTATATTGTATAATTTCTCATGGGTTTAATCCCCTCCAATGGTTATAGTGACCTAAGGTTCATTATAGAAAACCCTAATGAAAGGGATTTTGGTTTTTAGGGACTCCCCTTGCTACCTAAAACATCTTTTCTCTCATTTTTCTATATATTCTCACCATTGGAGGGTATTTTTTCTTGATATATAGGTATGTGGTTTCATAAAATAGATTTTTTGGGAACCTATAATACTTTCTTGTTTCTAAATAATGTTTTTAAATTGGTTAGAATTAGGTTTTTTATTTCTAAAAAGATGACATACATTTTAAAAATTATTTTAAATTTCTCCCCTTTCATATTAGTGATTAAAATATATTTCAAGGTATATTTACACTTAGATTTGGGGGTTACATGTGTTGTGTCTGATAAAATTCTCCATTGAAATGGTTTAAACAATTAAATAGTAATCTATTAAAATCTGAATAGAATATATGGGAGCATGGGAACCTAAGTAGGAGGGATAAAATAACATAACAAGAAGTGACATATACTACCCAAAATTGGATTGATGCTATAAAAATAACTAAACAATAATATGATGTGTAATGCGAGTCACTTATTGGGGAGGTCCATTCTCAAAAAGACATCTGATTACTTTACATAATGATGGTGCATAGTTTATTTTTATTGGATCAATATATGAGTTGGATGAGGATCCTATATTTTCCAAAACATAGATAAATTTATGGATTCCTCATGATTTTAGATTCAAATTGAATGTTTGTATGAATTTTCATCTATATTATAAAATATTATAATCCATTTATCTTATTTTGTCTTTAAAACATTAAAATCATAATTTTATAAAGTTTATTTTTATAAAAATGTTCTTGGGTTTTTAAAAAAATACTTTGTATGAAACACGTAGTATGATCCTATTTTTCTAGTCATTATCACACCATAAATACATGAAATGTGTGTATTTTGACCATTATTTGGCATATACATGTAATTTCAAGGAACCAATTTGTGTTCACAAGTATTCATGTTAGTGGATTATTTATTGATGGTGGTGTCTTGGTGGGAATAATTCATTATGTCACATGAATATGGGAAGTAGTTTTTTTTTGATTTTTGGTTCTAGTTCATTTATCATATTCTTATATCTCCTAATATACTTTACATCCCACCTATTTTATACATGTGTGTTAGATTATGATTTTTGGTAGATGTTCATATTATAGAATATAGTTTCTATTATCATCATGTGATTTAGTTATGTTACTAAATGTTTATTTTTAGTTTATTTTCAGTTATATTTTGTTTGGGAGCATGAACTTATATGTTATGACGAGGTCATTCAAGGTTCTAGGTTTATACTCACATAGTGTATTTATTTGGAGAAACTATTCTCAATGTGTGTTTTTTAATTATCAAGTACTAGTTTCCAACCTTCGTAAAATGGTAATGAACTTTTGGATTTTTCAATGGTTGGATCGGGTGGTTAGTTCAAGGGTGGAACAAATTGGTTTATGAAAAGATGGTATCAAAACCCATTTTTTGTTTGAATATATTTTTTAAGTCCTCATATATATAAGATAGGATATTTGAGACTTGAGGGGGAGGTTTCAGGTGATATTCCTATGAACAGTCATTGTCAAAAGCCTTAAGTTTCCATAAGAGGTGTAGATTTGAGTATTCTTAAATTAATCTTGATTTGGTTTTGTATTTTAAGATATTTTAGGTTAAAAATGAAATTATGGAATAACTCTTATATAGAACACAATTAATATAAACTATATATAGAACTTATAACAAAATCATGAGGCCCAAATGGAGTGATTTCAGTGTAGCCTGCATGGTTGGTGTGTGGTTTATCAAACCTAGAAACTAAACCATGTGTAGTATGGATCTTTAATTTCTTCGAAATTCCATTTTTAAATTATCACTTTTTATTCCTAAAGTTTCTTAAGTGATTATTTTATTTTTAATTGATATTATTTATTAGATTTAATGACTCCATTTGATTTTTATTTGGTTTTAACTAGTTCCAAACACCCAAAAAGGCCTCGTACAAACCCTGACGAGGATTCCATTGATAATTTACTATGATAAAATCCCCTAATACTTATTAAATTGAATGAACATGTTTCTAAAATTTATTGTGCTATGGATGATGGAGTAGGATTTATCCTCGATCGGGCTAAGGATGAATACTCAGGATCATGTGGATTAATGAATTAGGATATAGAATTACTTCATCATAAGACTCAATACATTCAAGGTAATATAAATCCCAAATATGTAAAGGGTTAGTTAGAGAACATTGAAAGGATCTTTGAGTTTCTGGAGACTCAGGTTATAATCCAAGTGAAATTTGTTAGCATTATTCTTGATGGTGCTAGATGTAACTGGTTGGAGTCATAGGTTCAGGATACATAGCATGAAAAATAATATGAAATGGATTTAGTTCCTTATTTACCAAATTGTTTTATATAGATAACTGTTTTCTATAAAAATTTCTGGATATGTTATTTCACCATAAAGGTGATATAAAAGTCATAGAGTGTTCTAATCACTTCCTCAAGTTCTCCCAATTTTCTCTTAAGATATATTAAAAAAAAGTATTGAAATTTAACCATTTTGAATTGGGGTTATGACATCATATTCAATCTAATGTTTTCATACCAAAGAATAAATCATATCTTAAGATGGTTTATATGGCCATGATGGTAATTATTGGCCATGATGGAATGTTTAGATTAATTTGGGGTTCTTTCCATTCTTAGGAGAGGTCAATATGACTCTTTCTAGAAGAATAAGAAGTGATATGAGGCTAAAATGATAGGTGTTAGAGGTTTTAGGAATCTATTTTTAACCCAATAATCCTAAAATAGAGTTTGTGTGCCTCTTATCTACTACTAGAGTAGAAATATGGGTCACATGAGGCCTTCATGTCTAGTGACCCAGAGGGACAACTAATCATATGGGAACATAGGTCATTTTAAGATATTTTATAAATATATATCAACATCATAATTCAGTTTAGTCTTCTTAGTTATGTGTGGATCTGTATCATAGTACAATTCTTCGATGAAGGAAATTTCTTGACCTCATAGTTTTTTAGGAATGACTAGTTATTCGTACACTAAATTATAGTTAATTATTGGGCACTATTATAGTGGTATGCCTTAGGCCCCTTCATAGGTGAGATAGTTTCATGTGGTAGAGTGTAACATCTCCAACTTGGAGGCCACTAAATCGGTGCCTCGAGCTGGTTCATCACATGACCTCAATCACGCCTCCCCATACACCAGAGGTTACCGACTAACAACGAGGGTTTAATAGGTCACATGGTGAGAGTATACCCTCTTTACCAAATTAATCCACAATAGATCATAATATAAATAGCGGAAACAATAGGAAAAAACCAATAAAATGCATAGCCAAACATATCCAAAATTAGGTACAAACCACAAGAAATAGTAAATATGTCATGTCATGCTATAATTCCAAGTAAAAAAATTTGAAAATAAAGACCAATAGTGGAATCCCCAAAACATTCCAGACTCTAAGTCTAAAACGTCATCAATATATGTCCCATGTCTAACTCAACTCCCTATCATAGGGCCCTTGCCTTTTTCCTGACCTGCAAGCATGAAAACTTCTCGGGTACCCAACGGTGGCCCGCAAATGTTAGAGTAAAACTCAATAGGACTCTACCAACGGTGTATAAAAATATTAGGGTTAATATATAGTGAATGAAAGTATAAATAAATAAAAATAAAAGTAATGAAAATTTAGGGGCCACTAGTTAGCAATCTCTACTTAGCTATACTAATCATGGTTCCAATTCATTATGTCACTTATATTACTAGGTCATCATAAATAAAAAAGATTCATGGCATACATAATTGAATAAGGGAATAAGTAGGTACCTAGATCACTAGGGATAACATATCACAGCATCATGATATCCTCACCTCGAACCCTTATTCCAGGAGGAATACAACCATTAGAGGAACGAAGCTCTGTCCCCTTACCTAACTCGTGCATTGTGGGTGGAGTTATAGAATCATTCCAACTCAACCAGTGGGAGTATCCTCAGTCTGTTATCCCATACCTCAATCCATGTGATCATTCTTATCATTAAATTCCCCACACAAAACCATATCACAACCAATACATATAGCAATCATATTCCATAACAAGAAACATGGTAAATCATATTGTTCTATAACACATTATCACATTTCCACTTACACATCTTATCCCAATTAGGCTAATTCCCATTCTCAAGCCTATATCACTAACAATATTCAATAATTCCCATATAAAATCTATTTTTGCATATTCTCCCATTTCACATACTATTCTAAATTTATCATATTCACCATTTCACATGCATTAACTCACTTAGGCATATCTAACATTTTTCATAAGCCTCTTACCCCAACCATAATAACCAATACCTCACTTGGACTTCCATTACAATAATCAACATACCTAACAAGAGATCAACATGATCACATAACAACCTAGAACCTACTTATCTAATTATATGTCTGGAAAGTATCGACGCACCCCATGGGTGGCCCTACAATGTTCAAGTAATCCTCTAAGTGTCTTATGGGGACCATGAGGGTTTCCATTCATCATTTAGACATTTATTATATGAAAAATCACAAAAGGATAAAAAAAACGGGTAACCAAGAAATAAACCCAAGCATGCACAATTTCAAACAAAACTATAAGATATAACTTTTAGACCACCTACATTGAATCCTTTGGTGAACGCACTCCCAAACGTGACCTTAGATCCTGATTTAACCACCTATTGAATCTTTATACTAGATCTCAATGAAAAATAGGGTTTTATATATTTGGAAGGAAATGGAAGAATGATATAAACCCTAATCTAGAAGAATAAGAAAGAAGAAGATTAAACTTACCAGAATTTTTTATTCTCAACTAATGACACTCCAAACAACCTAGAGATTTGGGAGAATCACCCTTAGAATATCTTGGGAGATTTTGACCATCACTAGGGTTAGAAGGGAGAAGAAAGGAGGAAATCCCAATTTGGGGTTAAACACCCCACAATAGATTTTTTGTAAATTTCTCAACTTTACTAGGCTGCATGGTTTACCTGCACAATTTTCCAAACCGTGCACAAACCGTACGAGAGTTACATTCCCAAAATCACCCCTTCGCATGGTTTCCTAGGAATTCCACATGGTTATCTTAACCATACAGTAACTATGTGCAAGTCTCTATCCATGGCTGAAGAGTTACCTAGGATACTTTGCATGGTTTTCACTAGCCGTGTGCAAATCATATAACATGACTAGAAATTAGTTTCCCCCTATTTCATGCCCTAAACCCCATAAACACCCCTAAGAATTCTCTTAAACTGTTGGAAAAACTTATTTGGACAAAATAAACGACTTACACTGAAAAATAAATGAAAACATACCATAAAAAAAATCATGGATCCTACAACCTCCTCACCTTAAGATGACTCGTCCTCGATTCACTCTTCCCAAGTATCATTGCGACTCCAAAGTAAAGAGATCAGGACACTAAACCTGTATATATGACTCTCAATCCAAAGTCTCTCCTTGGACATTCCCTGATTTCATAAAACTTGAACAAAAAACACAACCTTTTCTCACAAGACCCTCTCACAATGATCAACTATACTCACCATATGCTCTTAAAAAGACCCATCATCCTATATCTACACATCCTCAACATTTATCACATGAGATGGATCAGGTTGATAATATTGGAGTTGTGAAACATGAAAAACATCATGCATTCCAGTATACCATTATGTAAGAGACAATAGGTAAGACACTAGTGTGATCCTCTCCATAATATCAAACAACCACACATACCTGGGTGCCAACTTTCCCTGCTTCCGAATTTGATGGTGGAACAACATTAGAGACACCCGAAGAAACAAAATAAAACCTACCATGAAATCAAGAGGTGTATGATTCCATTATGAATATGAATTATACCTACTATATTTTGTTTCCATCCACTTATGAATCAACCAAACCTTCTCAGAAGTCTCCAAGATGAGACTCATTCCTAACAGCTCAGAATCCTGAACTTCTAACAAACACAATAGAGATCCACATGGACTCCCATAGAGTGCCTCAAAAGGTGCCATCTGAATTTTTTCTAATTTTTTTTTGTAAGCAAACTCAACAAGTAGCAAGTGATTTTCCAATGAACCAATAAAATCTAGACTAAAGGCTTTCAACATGTCCTCCAATACCTAAATTGTATGCTCTTACTACCCATCCATATGCGGGTGATAAGACACACTTAAAAAACATGGGGTACTAAGTGACTTTTGTAGCCACTGCCAAAAGAACTATGTGAAATGTGGATCATGATCCAAATCTATGGTTCTCAATACACAATTAAATCACACTGTCTATCAAACATATAAGTCACACAACTGGTCAACTGTATAAGTTTCCTAGATCAGTAAGAAATGAGCCACTTTAGTCAAAAGATCCAAAATGACCCATATTTCATAATTATTTCAAGGAATCTTCGAAAGGCCCACTGTAAAATCCATTGTTACATCATTCCACATCTATTTAAGAATGGGTAATTAATGTAACAAACCACATGGATACTGATTCTCAAACATAATCTGTTGATAGGTAGGGCATCATGTCACAAAACCCACAACCTCTTTCTTCATTCCTAGACACCAATAATGCTAATGAAGATCACAATACATTTTATTCAAACTAGGATATACTACCCACTTTGATGCATGGAACCTGCACATCAACTCTTTGTGTGCACCCATCGGTACCAAAACATGACCCTGAACATAGAAGACTCCATTGGCACCAACAAACCAACTAGATGATGACTCCCTACCTTTAAAACATTCCTTCAAGGACAAACACTCTAGATCTTCTAGCTAAAAATGCCTGACCTGACTCAAAATCATAAAGTCAATCACTAAAGATGCAATGTTCATTTTTCCTTTCCAATCTTGTAGCTACAGGTGCATCTCAAAAAAAAAATCCATAATACTCCATTTAGATTTAGATTCTTGAACCACTTGATTCCAAATCTTCCGGTTCATAGAAACTACAACACTATTCCCTTTTACTAGTGTGTAAACCAACTCAAAAGCAAAGTATTGTAGGTACTTGACCCACCCTCACCATTGAATATTCAAATAACACTATGAAAAGATGTAATTAATACTTTTATAATCACTAAACACCATGAACCACTCCCCCAACAAGTATATCCTCCAAAACATTAAGGAATAAACCACAGTATAAATATTGAGATCATGGGTAGGGTAATTTATTTCATGAGGCCTCAAATGTCTTGAACCATAATATACAACCAGATAATCCTACATAAACACTATCTCAGACACCACACTTGAGAATAAGTTTTCCACTCCCCAAAAACTCAAAAAAAAAAACACCCTTCTTGGTTAATATTGAGATTCGAACTGCCAAATGAGAGAAATATATAATGAACCTTACGTAGTATCCAAAACAAACTAGAAAACTCTGGATATCAGAAACATTATTAGGATACTCCCAAGACACCTCAACCTTCACCTTTTCTAGATCCACTAACATGCCTGACTCATAAATGATGTGTCCCAAGAAATGAACTTTATCAATCTAGAACTATCATTTTGATAGCTTGACATAAAGAATATGCTCTGTTAGTGTACTCAAGATGATGTCAAGATGTTTTGAATGATCTTCAAGAGTTTGTGAGTACAACAAGATGTATTCAACAAATACAACCATGGAATTATCTAGATATGGGTAGAATATCCAATTCATTAGTGCCATAAACAAAATCGGTGTATTGGTCAACCTGAACGATATCACAAAAAATTCATACAGCCTGTACCTGCTCCGAAAAGCTTTCTAAGTTATGTTAGAAGGTATCACCCTCAACTGTTGGCATCTCAATCTAAAATCGATCTTAGATAACACTGAGAAGCCCCTCAATTAGTGAATCATGTCATCAATTATAGGAAGAAGGTATTAGTTCTTAATCTTCATTTTATTCAAGTTAATTTAATAAACACATAACCTCAAAGGCCCATCAGTCTTATTAGAAAACAGTATGGGTGATCCCCATGGCGACGTACTAGGTCGAATGCACCCCCTTTTCTCAAACTCTTCCAACTAAACCTTCACTTACTAGTTTTTATAAATGATCCATTTTATATAGTGGGATATAAACTGGTTCTTCCCCTCCCAACAACTCAATTGTGAACTCCAAACCCATTTCAGGTGGCATTCCTGAGAAATCCTTAGGAAAAATCCTGAAACCGATCCAACATAGGAGGAAATACATGTTTCTCCACCTCTCCATCATCAAGAATAGTGCACCCCACTTGATTTTTTAGTTTCCCCACCAACTAAAAAATTCGCCCTGCACAACCTACTCATACATTACACTCACCATGAAAGATATAAGTGTCTACATCTGGAGACGTGAATGTTACCATATGATAGTAATAATCGATATGGGCCTAATACAACACTATCCAGTGGATACCCAAAATCACGTTAAAACCTGACATCTGGAGGTCAAACATGTTCCATAAGAAATAATACCACCAACCTCTAAGGAACAATCTCTATACTATCTGATATCCTCATCTCATACTCCCAAAAGAGTGTCTATAGACATAACCCCACACACTTGTTCCACAACTAGGCCCAACACAACCACAAACTATGCAGAGATAAAAGAGTGTGTGGAACTTGTGTAAAATAAATAATTAGTTAATGTGGAAGGTACAAGAATCATATCTCAAATGGTAGAAGGTTCAGCCTCAGCACTTCAAAGTGTATAATGAATAACATGAAGATGGTCTATACCTATACCTTGGGATCTATCCTGAGAAACCTACATTGAACTACCCTACTAGTGTAGATGGTCTCATCTCAGAGTTCCATGTCCACTACCCCTACCAGTATGACCAGTGGAGCTCAAAATGCCTGCCTGATATGGGGTTATTGATCCACTTCCCACACTCAATATATGCCTCTAACTTCTATCCATGGCTGGTTGTTAGGGGTTCTTCAATAACCTATTTATATTTCCCAACATGCCATAGGACCGGCACTCAACTAGTGGTCAGGGACACTAACTTTACATGTGTTTCATCCTAACAGATTCATAGAAGAACACCTAATCAAAGCATTGAGAAGCTACCCCTCTCTTATGAATATTCTATGAACTTTATTGGTGCTTGAAACTTACAAAATGATGTTTCATTCCCTCGAAGTCTATACCATATGTCCACCCAATTGGCACCAAAAGTCTTCATCCTGATTCTCCCTTTAGGATCCCTTTTGAGATAAGGGCTTGGTCCACTACCTCTACAAACCTCTTTAGATGGAATATTTTCACCTGAGACCTAATCTCTTGACTAAGCCCATCCAGTAACAATTTTTTGATAGTCGCCTCATCTCCAACCATCATTGGAACGAATCGGAACAAGTAAGAGAAATGACTGGCATGATCCATCACTGACGTATCCCCTTGAGTGAAACTCATAAACTCTGCAGCCTTCTCTTACCTCAAGGTTTCTAGAGAGTTATGTTCTAGAAACTTTTCCGGGAAATATTTCCATGCCATTCCTTTAACTTGCACCGTCTGAAGCATAATATCCCACTAGTGCTTGGACTACTCTATTAACATATAGGATGATAACTTGACTCAATTATCAAGAGGAGCCTCTAGATGATCGATAATAATTTGAATAGACTCTATCCAAAACTCTGCTGCCTCGAGCCTATCCTTTCCGGTAAAGGTCAGAGGGTGATGTAGCTAAAACTCCCTGGTCAGTTTGAACATACTCGGCACAACCCTCACTAGGTCACATTCCATCATATGCATAAAATGATCAAGATTATCATGGATCTTATTTTTCCTATTAACTTGAACCATCATACCCTCTTTCTCAACTACTGGGGGAGCATTCTAAGCATTGTCCTTCTGTCACCTAACTGACACACATCTTCATGGAGGCATTTCTCTAAAATGACAAACAAGATATATTGAACAAAAACCATAAATATTCCACAATTATAAAGGAAGGCTCTTCCCTAGCCAACAAAAAACCATTTCATGCACATCACATAAACATGTCTGATCATACCCGACACACCACCCTCAACCATCCCTACCATGGTCATGGCTAACATGAGGTAACTAACTCACATGACTACCCTTATTAAGTATGATTACTGATTTATTATTTAACATTTTTCTCCCCATTTAACCTACTGGCATTGTTTTGTTAAAAAAAATGTTCACCACTTTTAATAAATTTTAATGAATTATATCCTCTATGTTTCACACACTTGTCCCATGTGTGTGTTCCTATTATGATGCATGTAACTTATATACAGGTTCCTATAATGATGCATCAATTCAAAACCTCATTCCATTTTAGACACAATCAAATATTCATAAAACAATAACATCACACCACATGTGAATCAATGAATCATGAAATATCATCAAATATAACAACAGACATCAAGAATAATAATTGACTTGGGTTTCCCCATGTACTTGGGTTAGCTACTCCTAGGAATGAGCTCATTACAAAGGCCTGAAACAATCCTAATCTCTTGTCTACCATCCCAAAATAGTAATAAAGGGAAAATAACTCCTATGATACCACTTTATAACATCCCTAACCCAGGTTTCCGGGTCGTCACATGACCTCAAGCATGCCTCCCCATACGCTAGATGTTTCTTAATAGTATTAAGGGTATATTAGTTCACATGGGGAGACTATAACCTCTTTAAAAAAGTAATACATGTCATATCATAATATAAATAACATAAAAAATAGGAAACAATGAATAACATCCATAGCCAAACATCTCCCAAATTGGGTACAAACCATAAGAAATAGTAAATATGTCATGTCATGTTACAATACCAAGTTAACAAAATAGAAAATAAATAAAAACAAAATAATCCACAAAAAATCACTAAATCCAAGTTTGGAACCTCATCCATGCATGTCCCATGTCCGACTCAACTCCCTAACATAGGGCCCTTTCCCTTGTCCAGACCTGCAAGCAAGAAATCTGCTCGGGTACACAATGGCGGCCTGAGCAGGGTGTGAGTACAACTTAGTAGGCCACCAACAATGGTGTCTAAAAATATCTAGGCTAACATATAGTGCAATAAAGTGTAAATAAATTACTAGAAAAAGAATTAAAGTCATGGAACCCTAGTTAGAAATCTCTACATAGATATACTAACCATGGTGCCAATTCATTATGTCTCTTATATTACCAGGTCATCATCAATTAGACAAGTTCATGGAATACATCATTGCATAAGAGAATAAGTAAATCCCTAACTCACTAAGGATAATATATCACAACATCCGGATATCCTCACCTCAAAACCTCAGTCCCGGTGGAGTGAAACTATTAAGGGAATAGAGCTCCGTACCCTTCCCTAACCCATGAATTGTAGGTGGAGTTAAATCATCAGTCCAACTCAACCCGCGGGAGGATCCTCAGCCCATTATCCCATACCTCAATCCATGTGCACATTCTTATCCATCCATTCACCACACACAACCATATCACAACCAATATATATAGAAATCATAATCCATAACAAGAAAAATGATAAATCATATTGTGCCATAACCCGTTATCACATTTTCTACTTACATCGCTTAGACCATTTAGCCCAATTCACTTTCTCAAGACCAGGTAACTAAGAATATTCCATAATTCCCTTATGAAATTCCTTTCATCATATTCTCCCATTTCACATACCATTCTCAATTTAGCATATTCAACGCTTCACATACACCAACTCACTTAGGCATAACTAACATTTTTCATAAGCCTATTACCCCAACCATAATAGCCAATACCTCACTTGTACTTCCATTATGATTATCAATATACCCAAAAAGCGATATACATGATCAAACAACAACCTAGAACATACCTAGCTAATTCTAGGTTCAGAAAGTATCAGAACACCCCATGGGTGGCCCTATAATGGTTAATTCATCCTCCAATTGTCCCATAGGGACCATGAGGGTTTCCATTCATCATTTAGACATTAATTATACCAAAAATCACTAAAGTATAAAAATCTTAATAAGGGGTAACTAAGAAATAAACCCAAGAATGCACTATCTCAAACAAAACTATGGGATACAACTTGTAGACCAGCTACCTTGAATCCATTGACGAACGCAATCCCAAACACGACCTTGGATCCTGATTTACCCACATATTGAAGATTTATCCTATATTGTTCTGAAAAAGAGGGTTTTATAGATTCATAAGGAAATGGAATAAAGATAGAAACCCTAATTGAGAAGAAGAAGAAAGGATGATATTAGGCATACCAGAATCTTCAATTCGCAACCGACGGCACTCCGGGCGACCTAGAGTTGAGGGTGAATCACCCTTGGAAGATCTTGGGATCTTTAAACCATCACTAGGATTTTAATGGGGAATAAGGGAGGAAATCTTGAGTTGGGGTTAAAAATCCCGTAATTATTTTTTTTAAATTTCTCATCTTTACTGGGTGGCACAGTTTACCCAAACGGTTTTCCAAACCGCGCGCAAACTGCGTGAGAGATACTGTATGAAAATCACCCCTTTGTACATTTTCTTGGGAATTACACATGGTTAGTTTAATTGTGTGGTAACCGTGGAAAAACCTCTTTCCATGGAAACATGGTTACTTGGGATGCTCCATACAATTTTTACTAACTGTGCACAAACTATGCAGCATGCCTAGAAATTCCTTTTTCCTCATCATTCCTACCCCCAACCCCTAGAACACCCCCGAGCCTTCTTCTATACTTTGGGAATCACTTATTTGGATAAAATAAAGGAATTAAACTAAAAAAATGAAAATATAACTTAATAAAATCTCGGATCTTATATAGAACATGTTCCGGTGGAGTTTGAGGTGGGTCTAACAATTACGTGAGGTACCATTATTGTCACTACATCTATAGAGACTATTTTTTTTGATACATGTGCCTCAAATTAATTTAGACCAGAACATGTTATATATTTTTTCAAAAATAACATTCATGTTAATGTGATATCTTATGAAGATATAAATACCTCTCAGGAAGAAATAGGAGAAAAGATTTTAGTGTCCTTTATATGATATATTATTTCCTTTATAACATATGGACCCATTAATGTTTTTTGAATTAAATATTTATCTAGATTATTTAAAATCCAATGTATTCATCTGTATGAGTATGTCCCCTTAGACCGCCCCAATGATTTTTATTAAGAAGGTGGGTGAAACCTATAACATCCAATCCCGACTCACTATAAATAGTAACCAGACCGATGACACAACATAACCTCAGTCATACCTCCTAGTATTCTAGAGTTTTCTGACTAGAAGTGGGAAAAAAGGCGATACATTGAGGAGACTATAAACTCTATATGAGCATGTATAATAATAGATAAATATAAAAACAACATCCAAAATAGAAAAATAAATAGAGTACACAGTGTAAATAAAACATCCAAACATAATAATATAAAATTTGGAAGTATACATACAATCATATAGACTTAGTCACCCACTAGGAAGATCATATATATAGAAGAATATGAGAAATAAAAAAATATATAATAGGATCTATAAAATCACTGATCCCCACCTCATGTTGATATCCAAATCCTATCTGAGATACTCCATATTAATCAAGAAATATGGAAACATAAGCCAACATAGACTTACAACAAGCGAGGGTAGATTGGGTACTCAAGTGAAATGGATGACCGAGATGGGTGTGAGTACAAAACTTAATAGGTAACCACCAATGTGGCCCCATACATACCAATAATACTATTATATATTCATGTGACATTATTTAAATAAATAAATAACTATTAAAATAAATAAATAATAAACCACCATCGATCCTCAGAATCGTGACCCAGATTAACCATATCTTATTTGGCCAGTGTTGGAGTGTGTCTGAGTACATCAAGATGATCATACCATCCAATATCACCTTGGATCTGAATCCATGTAATCCCCAAACATGAATCCTCATGACTCACTGGATAATATCAGTGGTATCTAAAATAGTATAATTCGACCTCTAAATCCATGGAAACACGAACAATATCCTCATGACTCCAGGGATAATACCCAAATTAGAAAAAATACTATAATCAAAGCTCTAAATCCATGGTACCCTAGAACTAAATCTTGATGAATGTAGGGATAAAACTCTAGATAGAAAAAACTATGTAATCAGAGATCCAAATCCATGGAATCCTCAAAATAGTATCCTTATGATTATAGGGATAAGACCCATGATAGCTCAAGAAGTGTAATTCAAGCTCCAAATCCATGTTATCCCCAAAATGTATCCTTACAACTACAGGTATAAATCCCATGATATCTCAAATAGTGTAATCCAAGCTCCAAATCCATAACATCCCCAACCAAGTATATAAATATTCATAAGGGGAACAAACATCATCTTTTAAAAATTAAATATATAAATATACAAAACAAGAATCTTGAAAGACCAGGAGTCCCACCTAAACTCATCTAATACTATGGAACTACAACCACCATGGTCTTACAACTTCAATCTAGGTTCTAAATTGACACCCACAATCATATCTACCCACATCTCATACATGCCCACTCACTAGGGTCAACATGTCACTAGGGAACCCATTGAGGTCCCCTAGGACACTATTTAACCAAGGCACCCAACATATGGTTCTTGATTAGGATCACTATCCTGAGTCTAGCTATAATAATTACACTACATCAAGGAAATCATAGGGTAAGTCACACTAACATTGGTATATGAGATGGTGCAAGGCCCATATCATATCTTAGGTCATCTAAATACCAAAAAAATTAAAGAATATTATAATACCATAAGGTATAAAGGGATAATTATACATATTTTACCACATTAATTTATGTGGGTGGTTTTAGAGTATCTATTAAAGGGTAATATAAGGCCGACAATGTCCAAAAGATTAATCAAATACATACCTCTATATGGATGTGTCCAATGTTTCTACATTGGAACACTAAGTCACACACACTTTATTTCATATTAATTACACACTTAAGGTGGGGTTGAATAATTAAGAAATAAAACATAAATTAGGGCCTTAAACATCAATGGTTGAGGTCATTAATCTAGTTAATGAGGGTCTTCTATGGCCTTCAATTCCCTATTCACCTCAATTATGAATTGCCCATTTTAATTAATTTTAACCATTTAATTGGTGATTTATTTAAACATTAATTCAATTTAAACATGTAAAGTGCCTCAATAGCATGATGACACAATATATTCCATATATAACATGTGTAAACCATAAGGGAAGGTACCAACGACACCCAACCTTAAACAAGTCACCCCATATAAAATAGCCCTATAGCTCTCATCGTGACTTCTTTAAGACCGAACAACCATTTTCCAATCACCTGAGGCCATAAATCATGAAAATGAATACAATAATTAATTAAAAACTATTATATTTAATTATACATCTCAATTAAACAAAATTATAATAAATTCATTTAATTTAATTTGGAAACAATTCCTAATAACTCACTCGTCGACCTCTTCACCCTAGAATTGAAACCTAAAACTTGCCGATAACCAATAGTGTAACCCCATTCCTTTTATGGGAAAAATATTAAAAAAATATAAAAAAATTTAAATAAAAAATTGTTTTTAAATAAAAATTTTGAGAAAAAATTCCCTGTGGTGGAACAGCTCACTAAAATGACAGGCGACGACATACAGATGTAATATTGGGATTCCCTCTAGATTGGCTACATGAAAGCCCCATAATATTTTGATGATTACACCATAATTTAGTGAAATAAAATAGAAACCATATCCTATAATAAGAAAAATTAAAATTAAAAAAATGAGGTGTTCTAATGGGGCCAACAAAAAAGGAATGGTACCTTAAATTCCATCGAATCGCTATCCAAAACACCCCTTGGTCAAGGGAAAAGAGGTAGAGGTGGGGGGAGGGGGGGTTCAACCCCTAGTCTATATGAGAAAGAGAGGGAAACTATTATTGGATTCCCAATCTCTATGTTTTAATATGGAAATTTTAATTTTCCCATTTTAAGCACATCAAATAGAAGGTACTGGTCCCCCGACTACCTGGTGTCTCCCTATTAGTTGTAGTAGTGGCTTGCTACAGCCTCGACCATCTTAGGGTATTATTTACACTCTCTCAGGTCTATCTTGATGTCATATATTCCCTATACTGTACCTCATAAAACCTTTTATAGGTGTTCAAAATATTATAATCAAAGTTAAAATCCCAATGTTAAAATCCAATCCTCCCATGATCAAAACTTCAAAATTCCACTAATATTCTAGACCAGTTCAAAAAATGGTAAATGAAAACTCCACACCATAATGTTGAGAACATGTTAAGTATAATTTAATTGTTTTATATAAATAAACTAAAATGTGTGGTTCTATAATATCTTTGTTTCATTGAATTAGTGGTAGTGAAATCCTTTTCCTTCAACATTTTGAAAGGGAATTTTCAGAAGGATGTTGTTCGGAAGGAGGTTATTATGATTTTATCATATCCAGGAGATATTTTTTCAAAATTTTGAATTATTTTTTGATATATGGAAGCCTTTTAGTGTGTTTTTATAGGATTCCAATTTACGAGTGGTGACAGTCACACTGATGATTTCTATAAGAGATATTAGGAATAATGAAGTGGATGGACTGCCTCACTTCTTTAAGATTAGTACAAATTGAATTTTGGATGAATCTATTTATAAATATGAGGGTGGTACACTATTTTCTTATATATTTAGACCTAGTGTGAAATTATGGTAACATAATTTTGTAATCCAAGTGACTCACTATTCATTATTTGTAATATTTTATTTTTAAAGGAATGAATGATGCAATGTTTTCTACAATGGATATAGGACTTCTAGTTCAAACCATGTTAAAAAAAGTGTTCTTAATTTCCTTCATTTACTTTCATTTCATGGACATTTTTTATATATTTTAGTTAATAGGGATAAATTTATGTCAACTTAGTGTCATTATTTGGGTGAATATAATCCTTCAAAGTTCTAGAACTCTAATTTTCCAACAGTTCCTTCCAAAATATTTTTCCACCAATGTGATTCTGGATCAACTACTTTTGGTTATTTATCTAAAGGATAGTGTGTGGAATTCTCAACATGTTGTATAAGAAAATTTTTCCATTGGTGGATTAATAGTTCACTTAATAGATCATGTTACACTCTCTTTCTCAAATGTTTTTAAATACAAGTGATATTGATTCTTCATTAAGATGGATTGAATTTAAGGATGGAATGGTTTGGATAAAAAAATTTAAGGGAGTAGATTTCTATTTTGAAAAAATTCAGATAAAAGACTATCTCATTAGGAATGATCTAGATCATCCATTGAAGTGTGTGAACCTAGGAGAAATGGATATAGGTGAATGTGAAAAGATTTCTTAGAAGGAACTAGGTGAGATATGAATGTTATTATTCTATCGTGTGGCTTTGAACATCTATAATATGAATTCCATAATGTAGTTGATAGAATCTATTATAGATATATATGTGTAACATTCTAGGTAAATAAAGAATATGAAAATTTAAAATTTATTAATATTTGTGAATTAAATATTAATTTTACTTTCTAAGGAGATTCTATGTCTGATAGAGTACTCAACACGTAATAATGGGTTTCTTTGAAATCTTACGTTGCATATAACATTAAGTTATACCGAAAAATAATATAATATTATTATTATTTTAAATGGTAGTTAACACCTAGCCATTACATTGGAGGGAATGAAAAAAACTAACTACAATATGATTACACATTTTTTATAAATTTTCTTAGATTTATTTGATAAAATTTTAGAGGCTTAAAATAAGAATGGATCCAATTTTAAGCATGAAATACTCTAATATTCATTAAAATGTCGATTTAACCCTTTTGATGGAAAACCCTTTATAAATATAGTTTTTGTCACTTTTATATGTTCAATTTGACAAAATAAACTTTTTTTAGAAGCAGGACATCAAAATTTACTTTGGGTATTTTTTTGTATTTTTCTGATAAAGTTTGTTTTTTATAAATAGTGAAAAATACTGCAATTTAATTCAAAACATTATTTTAATCTAATTTAATTATATAGTTAGATTGTACTTTTAATTGGTTTTAAAGTTTAATTAGATTATATATTTACCATTTAATCCATTTTTTTTCATTTTATGTAATTTCAATTTGAAATTGGACATAAACAAATGTTAATCTTTTGAAAGATATTATTTTTTAAAAATATGCTATTTGGTTTTGACAACGGGAATTAATTTTAAATTAATTTCTAAAACTTATATGTTTTGAATTTTAAAAAATGGATTCCATATTTGGAATCAGAAGTTCTAAATAGTGTAAGTAGGTATCTTTTATTTTTAGACATTATGAATAGTAATTTCAATAAATATTTTATTTACCATGGTTAAAGGGTAAATATATTAAATAAGGGTAAAAAAATTATAATTATTTTAAATTACCCAAACACTTTACCTAAACCTATTGGATGATACAAGTCCGACCATGGGATCCTTGGGTCGATTTTGGGACCCCACAGAGCCACTCGTAAGTGAAAATGACACTTTATAAAAATTTATTTAATGTTAAGGAAAATGTAACATAAAAATTTATCTTATATTAAAAAAAAATTTATATATGTTTATATAAGTGATCATTTATACAATAAGTATTCATTAGAAATATAAAAATATTTACTATAATATGGTATTTTATTTATAATTTTTATACATCATCTAAATATATTTTTTATGACATAATGATGATGTAATGATTGCCTCATTAATGAATGTTTTAAATAAACGAGATTATATATATTAAAATAAATTTATTCTGAAACTTTTTATGACATCAAAAAATTTTATATATTAGGATGACTTTTTATCTTTGAATTAATGAAGGTATTTCAAAATAATCATGTTTTTATGGTTTTTAAAAAGTCATGATATGAATAGTATAAAAATTGACATAAATTAGTTTTTAAATGAATTAATATTTTATTAATTGAAAAAATAGTTATAAAAATCTAATATTTGTCCAAATAACATATATTATGTTAAATATAACATTAAGTATCCATTTTGGGTTGGTTTAAATTTTATCGTAAATATATTAACCATATAGTATGAATATACAGGAAGACACGATAAAAGTTAAATAAGTTAACAAAGGGTTAAATAAAAAAGATAAGGATTAAAAAATATCCAAAACCTATAAAGTTATTATTTTATGACGTTATTTATACTTATATTTATCTTTCATTTTAATTTAATTAGTTTTGGACCTTTTGAAAACGAAAATCCTTTTATAATAAAATAATACTTTCAAACTTTTTTAAAGAGCCCCTCCTCCCTCTTATAAAATTCCACCAAATATAAACCATTACTCACACCTCTCAACCCCCTTTTATAATCCAAACTCTGCCCAAATAATCTCCAAACATCCCTCTATTCCTTATACAAGCCTTAACTTATGCATAAGGCACTTCAAGAAAGCCTTTTGGTTCAAACTAAGGGGAGTTACCTGATTTAAAGGTAACGTCTTTCCTCAAGTTATCTTATTTTATTTTACTTCATCACTCACTATGATATTATAATTTTTTTTACATATCAAAAAAATTATCCTCAATATACTAGGTTGTTTTTATGAGAATCATTTGAACTAAACTTACACACACCTCTGTCTAATGGGTAAAGAAAATACTATTTCTATGGATGACAAACTATTGCCTCACGAAAGTTGATTGTTCAATCTTCTTATACAACCTATTATGGTGACCATTATGATGAAAATATATTTATATGTTATATTTATTATATTTATATTGGTTTTATGCTTCTATATTTTTCATTTATATCATACCTTTATGGTTTCCATAATGTGTAAATACGATAATTTCTTTTGAGGAAGTGCGGACTCCCAACCCCCCAAAGTGATATGACTCATTCGTACCATACATGGACAATATAAAGAATGTATTTAATGAAATAATATAATATATTATACTGGAATAATAATTTACCTATGTATCATTTGGTTTTTATTCCTTTAAAAATGAAAAAAATGAAATGAAAGTAGCGTTCATTCGTACGTACGACTTATCGTTTCCATGAACAATGCATTTAATTTTCATATATCTAATGGATATGGACTATTATAAATAAATATATACTGGATATATATGATATATATTATATATAAATCATTAATAAAAATATGGAGATAATGTACTTTTTACCACAAGGACAATTTGTAATTATAACAAGTTTATTTTTTACTCAAGTTCCGAACATCTACAAAATATCTAACATGAACTCAATCAATTAAATAAATGTTCTTTCAAGGAAATAGGTGATATAAAAGGAATAAATTTTTTAAAAATGTTCTTAATCAATTAGAAATTAACTTAATTTTATTATTCAAGAAGAACAAGGAACATATGTGACGAGTTAGACTCAAGGTTAAAGAACTTCGTATCCCAATTTCAATTATTTGGCTTAGACTTATACTTCTTGATTATGTCATGCTATGAATATGTTTAAATGACCTATGATTGGTTTAAAATTAATATACACTTATATTTAGTGTATTTATATTTTTCACACATAATTATTTCATTTATTTATCCTTAATCTGATGGTACAATCTTTGTAAGGGACTATATCTCAATCTCTTTTTGTTGAGGCATGTCTGGATATTGTGCACCTTTATTATCCTATAAGGTTTATATACTACCATTTTATATATAATATCATTAATCTACTTATTTTCATCATATTATAAGATTTTTTTTGATGTTATTATGTAATTATTTTTATTCAAATGTTTCTCAAGTGTTACGAGACTATTTCACTAAAAACCCATTTTAAAAGTTTTGGAGATTTATTTTCCTAAATGATTCTCATTTATGTCAATGTTTTTAAAATGGTTTTAATGATTTATTTATATTTAAATTAGAGTTTTAAAATGTTATTTTCTTTAAAATTTTCAAATTCGTATGAGACACTTTAGTTTAAAAATATTCTTTTTTAATTTTTAAATGTGTCTTTTAAATTGGATTGATTATGTCAATATCTTGAACTAATATATTTTGAATGTAATGTGGAAATGTAATCTTTCCTTTATGATTATTTTATGTGTTATGATTATTTTATTTTTCTTGGGTATTTTTTACATATACGGGCAGTTCGGTCATAAACCTTGGGAAGGTGAGCCCGCGATAGCTCTCCAATGCATTGGGTAATGTGACAGAGGTAAACGTTAATGTTTCTCGTAATAGATTTAGGGAATACTATGTGATGAGTATTCAGACAAAAATCCCTATGTATCAGTGAAAGCTACAATGTGTGTATGTTATGGATTCCACAAGTTACTTTTATGACTTATTATTTCAATGTGTTAATATTAAATCTTATGATTTCATAAAGGATGTTAAAGAGCTTATGTTTTGTTTGTATTGATGAACTAATGTTTTCAATCTTTATTTTATAAACCTTACTGATCTTTTTATTCTTATCCAATGTTTTTGAAATGTTTTTCACATTTTATTAGGAAGGTTAATATAAAGTAATAATTCAAGAAGATTTATATCAAGAAAATAATTCTTGTTTTCTTTTAAGAGTTTTTATTTTATGAAAAAATGGATACTGAGTAAAAGTGTCCAGAGTGTAATATTTGAGATGTAATGTAATAGTTATGGCCAAATTTTTTAAAACTCTAAACCTTAAAATATACTCAATGTAAATTATTATCATAATTCAAGATTATATAACGATTAAGGATAGGGCCTTATAATATGAGAAACCTACAACACTAAATAAAGTGTATTTGATACAGAGGATATTCAATATGAGAATATTATAAGGTGGATCGAAATCGTATCTATTGAATGATTTCAACTTAATATGAATCTATCAAGATTATTTGAATGTTTTATTTACACAATATGTTTTGGTAATTTTTTTCCTATCATATTTACGAAAATATTCAGAGGCTTTGGTGACAACTATGGGTAGTTCAAGGTAAAAGATTGAATTGGTGTTCCCTGATGTTCAAAATATAAATCTCAATGAGAATATCTAAATTAAAGATAATTAATACTCTTCTTGTGAGATATTTAATACATAAGGTAGGGTATTATCACCTAATTATACGAATTAGGAGAAATTAGATATGAAATAAAGGGAGAGGAGATGATAGAAGTTTTCTATAAATAGAAACCTTTGTTAGAATTTCATAAAGTTATGAAACATCAATAAATATTATCATGACAAGTATAAAACCTATATAAATACTACTTTTGGAAAATTCAGTATAGTTTTATTGAGTAGTGAAAATATAATTTTGAGAGTATCAACCCAAATAGAATGTTAGATCATAGATTTTTAACCTTCCTTCTATTCCATAGAAATAGAAGGATACATGTAAAATTATGTATTTGGAAATTTTGATAAAGTGCATCTTACTGATGATGAAGCTATTGATATTATGAAAATAGATAAGTGAAATTTTAGTTAAATAATGAAATATTTATTGTACAGAAGGAAGTGGAAAATTCTCCAAGTATTTAGAAGAACCTGATCTTAGTCGTTCATTTAGATAAATAATGTTTTAAAATATGTTTTACAGAAGTAGTATGGAATATTTCTCAAGGATATCTTGTCATATCTAGATGTTTAAATTATGGGTCTTTTTATCTGACTTACAAGAATGTGGGAGTTGTACTAGCCTAAATGTTATATCTAGAAAGTTCAAAACTTTTTCACAATGGGGTTGGGAAACATAATGATGAGATTAAAATGTTCGAAGTAGATAATGGAATACTGAAGCTAGATTATTTTGAATTTGAATGATGTGAGAGTTGTATAAACTAAATACAGAATAAGGTGTCTTTAATATTTTTTGAAGTAACAAAAAATTATTATAAGATAGAGTTGGTTCATACAGGTGATTGGGCTTCTTCCCAAATTCATTCTCTTGAAAGATCTAGGTAAATTGTTACCTTCATTGATGATTCCTAATAAATTTTATGGGTATAATTTCTAAAACATAAGGGAGAATTTTTTGAGTATTTATTAAATGGAAGGCTGTGTAGGAAAGAAAAACCAACTACATGTTGAAATGTCCAAGATTATATAAATGTGGGGAATTTACCAAAAGGAGATTTGGAAATTACTCAAACACAGAGGGATCCAACTTGAAATGACTATTCTAAGGACACCTAAATAAAATGGTGTATTTAAGAGAATAAATTTAACATTGTTGGAGATAATAGAATGTATTTTTTTACATTTCTAAATGCTTAAGAAATTTTGGGAAGAATCAATGGGAACATAAGCTTACCTAATCAACAGAATTCCATCGACACCAGTTGAACATCAATTATGAGAAGAATTATGATATAGTTAAGTACTAGATGATTCTAATCTTTTTTTAAATTTTAGTCTATATTAATGTGGATGGTAAATAAATAGATAATATTGATGAAAAATATCAGACATTTTTCTTTATAAGCTATGAATATGAAGAATTTGGTTCTTGACTTTGGGATGACAAAAAGGGAAATTATTCAGAAACCTAAATGTGATATCTAATGAGATCTTATAGAAATATTAGAACTTGAAAGAGAATGAGTATCATAATAAAATTCAACATCATTCATGTTGATTTCAATTATTATTACAGAGGATAATTTTTTTTGGAATGTTTAGATGTATCTAAGTTTATCAGAATATCTTTTATTCCCAAAGGAATTTTAACGAGTTGTGTAAAATGTATGGAATTTTATCTAGTGGAAGCTATACCTAAAAACTCAGGCATTGTGGAATCTCAATCTATAGTTTTGGAATGTGAAGGTCTAGAAGTTATATTTTCATAAGAAGTTTAATCATAGGTAAATTTGAGATCATATTAAAGGATCATTTGACCGGTGAAAAGTTATGAATATGATCTCATTTTCATACTTTTAATATACATTAGAGAACTAAGAATCCTAGAAGAAGTCGCTACTTTCAGTGATTATGAAAAGTGAGTGTTAGAAATTAAAGATGAGTTGGATTCACTATGAGTGAATACAATATGATAGTTAATAAAATTATCTTGAGTGAAGAACTAAGTTGAGAAAAAGTGTGTATTATAATTGAAAGATAAAGATGGTGGAATGGAAGACGTATAAGGAAAAACTAGTGGTGAAATGGTTTCCACAGAAGGAAGGTATTGAACTCTCTATGATATTTTCTCCAGTAATTAAAAATGATACCATCCAATCTATTTTAATCGTAGTTACTTCTTAGAATTTATACCTTGAAAAAATGGATGTAAAGAAGGCTATTCTTCATTGGTATTTAGTTTAAGAAATTAATGTGAATCAACCAATTTGTATCATCAAAAAAATCATGGCATGATATACAAAATTAAAATGAGTCATTATGGTTTGAAATAAAAACCAATGTTTTAAAACCAAAAGAATGATTACTTTATGGAAGAAAAATATTTCACATAAAGTAACACTAATAATTTCTATTACTGATAAAATTTGGGTGAAAATGAATTAATAATATTACTTTTGTACATGTATGATATGTTTTTAGTGGGTCCAATTGTTCTGTTGATTCAGAAGCTAAAGGAGGAATTAATGGGATTTTTGAGATGAAATGTCTTAGTGATGAAAATAAGATCTTTGAAATGAGGATTTGACATATAAGAAAACCAAAATATTAGTTTTTTCATAGAATAATTACATATGTAATATCATTGAGAGATTTTCAGTGAGTGGATTTAAGCTAGTTTTAAATCCTCTCATTCGAAACATTAAACATTCAAAGGAACTTGTTCCCTGAATAGAAGAATAAAATAAGTACATGGAAAAGGTATTATATATTTCAATATTCAGAAGTTTGATTTATACTATGGTTTAAACTCATCTAGATACTTCTATTATAGTGAGAGTTGTTATATAGTTCATTGAAAATCCAAAGAAAGATAATTGGGAATCTATAACGTATATTATTAATTATCTCAAAGGATTAAAATATAAAACAATTTTTTTCTAAGATGATGATCCATTACTTGGGTTTGTAGATGTAGAATTTTGGGTTGATTTTTATTCTTATAAGAGAACTAATGGATATGGTTACACTTTTTAAAGAACATTAATCAGTTGGATGTCTTTGTTACAAGCTGTGATTTCACTTTCTGAAACAGAAGCTGTGTATTAGGCTATTATAGAAGAAAGTAAGAAGATATTATGATTATGTAATTTTCATTGAATTACTAGGATTTATTCATTATAAATGTTTTATATTCTATGATAGCTAGAGTTCCATTAATTTGGTTAATAATTTAGTGTCTCATTCATGAGTTAAACATATTTATATGAAGTACCATCACATCTAGAAGATGATTTAAGATGGCGAGTTGGAGTTATAAAAGATAATTTAGAAATAGAATCTAGAAGACATGTTTACAAAGTTTATGGGTCTAGAAGTAAAAATGTAACATTAATCCTTAGTTTATCTTGGTTGAATGATAGGGGTTGAAGAAGCATTGTACACAATATAAGTTGAAGGTTATGTAATTGTTTTCACAAAAGTAGTCTTGAAGTGGGAGATTGTTGGAATGAATAAAGTCTACTTCATTTTTTTGAATTCATTAAAATAGAATGAATGATTCTATAATAAATATTATTCATTAAAATTACTACATTTCTTATTTTTTCCTTCATCATTTCATAAGGAATTTTTCATGGAGGATTTTTTTTCAGAAGGTGGTTATTTCGATGTCCACAACTCATAGTGGTCTTTTTATGAATGTTTGATTGCGAATTTTAGATGATTTCAGAAGTTTAATTTTGAGATATTTACAATTTATTGAAGGTGGTTTTTACTCTAAGGATTGATATAGGATATTGGTAGTTGGAATAATGGAATAGATGGGCTCATCCACCTCTTAGAGGTTTGTGAATCTATATGAGAGAATGGAATTCTTTATTAATAAGCGGGTGGGTCCACCATTTTCTTTTATATTTATACTTAGTTTTAAATTATTATTACTTCATTTAGTAATATGGGTGAATTTCTAGTCACAAGATGTAGTCTTTTATTTTTAGAGGAATTAATGCTGCATTATTTTCTCCTATTAACATAGGACCTTCAATCTGAACCACGTAAAAAAGTGTTCTTTATTACTTATATTTAATTCTATTTCATGAATGTTTCTTATTTATTATAGAGAATATGGGTGATTTTTTTTCAACATAGTCCGGTGATTTGGGTGAATATAATTATTCCTTGTTCAAGAGCACATAGTTTTTAGATTTCCTAATAGAATTTTCCTCTTCTAAAGTGTTTATAGAGTAAATTATTTTAAATTTTTATCAAAAGGATAATGTGGGGAATTATCAGTACATAACAATTTTCCTCCCTAAGAAGTCCCATTGACCACTAAACCCTTCATGCCGACCTATAATGATAATGAACTATTAACGAAATGGTTGCGTTCTATCCTTGAATGCACACCATACTTCTAAAGAACAACCTTGATCTCAAGGCACTTTTGATACCAAAATCGGGTTATCAATCATAAACCACCATCGAAACCATGTGAAGGAATTGATTTGATCCCATCCATCTCAACACATGAAGGTTTATTCCACTTAATCACCTAGATTTTGGTTATATCCACCATATTGATCAACTCAAAATCCATGTTTTCTCCTTGAAAATCCCTTTTAAAACCTCAAACCACCCCTATAATACCCAATATTATTCAACCAATGTGATTTATATACCAACAAAACCCATTACATGTGATAATGTAAGATGAAACTACAATTTCCAACCCATTTTTAAAGAACTCAACATCTGCCACCAACAGGTCACTAGATCGCATTATTCTGATGCTTTTACTTCTTGAAGGAATCATGCGATCATATAACTAATAAAAAAATTCCACACCTGACACTTAATGAAAATTCATAGTTTAATCCTCAACCATTCAAAATATTCTATCATGCTATACCAAAAGCACTGACATATATTTGATCCAAAGTATCCTTTATTCATCTCAAATTCATCCCAATACTGATGCGATCACCGAGACTCAATCCAACAGAATATTTGAATTTATTCTTGAGATTCACTAATAAATACTTATAAATTCAGATCCATTTTCTCACCATTTTCAAAATAATATAACAGCCCTCCTCTGGCCAGTGTTACACATCCTCAACCCTTCTCATATGAAAGTAACACAACCATGACTAATGAGACACTCTACACCATAGGTGTGTATTTATCATTTCTCCACTGGATCAAATTCCAATCTCTCAGTACTATATCCCATATGTCGGAAAACCAAATGTCTAGATGTTCCCAACTTTCTTAACAAAAATCATTAAAATGAATGTAAATTAAACACCCATCCCCAAATAATAGGAATCCCCAAAAATTTCATCCATAATTAGGGTCTGAGTATGCAATGATCTATGGTACACTCCCCACCATGTAAATCCTATTATAACACTCTTTTATAGATAACTTATCTAATTCCATCATTAATACCCACACTTTTCTCCTCTCGATTCACACTCACCTTTCTTTTAATACCTGACCAGGATCAAATCTCCTAGATCAACCATGTCACAAAATCCATCCATTCCTATTTCAAATATATCTACTGAAGCAAATTTACCATCTAACTAAATGCCTAAAGAAAAAATGGCCGGAACTCATAATCAATGACATTGGCCGTCAACTCGCACAGAACTTCTCATTGATCCATGATTTAATAGGAACCATGCATACTAGAAAACATAGGCTTAATCCCTTCTAGTTTAATGAGAACAAACTCCCATACCACTTGATCAAAAAACCTAAATCCTGATCCAATTAGTCTCTTCAAATAAAAACTATACTAACATGCCTAAACCACATACCATTCTCCCATATAGGTCAATCTCACATAACTAGGAGTACCATTGAAACCCCTATTAAAAATAGAGCACTTCACATGTGCTATTATTTATCACATGAACTCACACCATATGGATTAATTTAAAAACATAAGAATATACCTATACTATCAATATATATATATATATAATATATTCAAACAATAGGTCCTTACATCCGAAGCATACTTCCCTACAAAATCGATCTTTCCATCAAAAGTGATAGCACTCAAGTTTCTTAATCTCAAGAAAAGACAAGGCATCACCATACCAAAAATATGAATGTGATATCACTTAAGGTTAAATGATCTCAAAACCATGAAACCTACCCATTTCATTACACCTATAATGCACTCAAATACAGGAGCTAATCCCTCTCACAGGATACCCTCGCTTACCACTAGGCAAAAACTCACTAAATTTAGAGTTAGTTAGCCAAGGTCACTTGGTCTCCTACCAAGCCCATGTGTCAAGTATCATATAAGGTCACATATCATAATATTTTAACCACTTTCCCATATCAAAAATACAGTACACCCAAAATTCACAAATACCCATTCATGGGTCTCATATATACATTTATCAAGAACCTCATGCCAATTCATCATCCTAATCAGAAAGAAATTTATATGTGTGATAGGATAATAGAATAGAATCAGACAAATAAAATATATGGGAAAACACTATATGAGATATTATTGAAACTTTACACATATGAACCTCTATTATTAGTGACATAATCACACACTTGTATGCCTATATGTCATGTGAATCCCAATGTACTAAAAATGATACATGCAGACACCACTTGCATCTATGGACCGAGTGAAAAATCTAAAATATATCATAAACCTAAAAAATCATGTGTATTACATGAGGTAAAATCATTTAATTCATTACATCACATACCATGAGTTGTAATCCCAGGAACTTGGTAACATAAACATTTACTATAAAAGGTGTTCGTTACACAACTATCCGGGTTCCATCAAAAGATTTGACACATTCCTATATTTCCAGTCTATCATCTACCCAGATAGTAATAAAAAATAATAACACATATAATATCACTTTGTAACATCAAGGACTGGATCACTATAAATAGTAATAGGATAGATGGTTCCACATGACCACAAGTACACCTCCTTGTATTCTAGATGTTGTTGACTGGTATAAGGGGTCTAAGGTGGTACTGTGAGGAGGCTATACCCCTTCTATTAGATTGTGAAATAATAGTTAAATAACAACAAAACAACCATAATAGAAATGTGACTAGATTATGAAGAATAAATAAAACATCAAAATAATAATAATATGAAATATGAAATTCTACATGTAGTCATATAGAGTCAATCATCCAGTGGACCCATCTCATATACAAAAAAATGAGGGAAAATGGTATACGATTTTCTAGAAAATCTCTATGCCTCATCTCATCCTGATATCAAAATCTCATCCATCCTTCTCTATCTCGATCAAACAATATTGATCCACATCTCAACCTATAACTACAATAAGTGAGGGTTGCTCAAGTACCCAAGGGAAATAGATTCTCGAGAAGGGTGAAAGAACAAAATTCAATAGAGAACCACCAATGTGGTCTAGTACATATAAGAAATGATGGGATATGTGATTGTGACCTTCATTGAACATATAACTAACTAATTTTAATAAATAAATAAATAAATAAACCACTATCAATCCTTAGGTCCATTTCTTTGATTGACCATACCATCACTGTCTTGTGTTCTAGTGTCCCTGAGAACATTGTGATGATAATACCAACCAATATCTCCCACTCTAAAAGTCTATAAAAACCCAAAACATTAATCCTCATGACACTAGAATTAATACCCACAATTGAAATATGAGCTCAAAATCCAGGGAAGCCAAAACAAATTTCCTCAAGACTCCCTAGATAAACTCCATGACATCCCATATAGTGTAATTTGAGATCTAAATCCATTTTAGAACAAAATATAATATTTATTACTTTGAGGGAAAAAAACACGACATCCCAAAATGTGTAATCCAAGATCTAAATTCATGATATCATTAAATAGTATCCTCTTGACTCTTGGGATAAAACCCATGATATACCAAAAAGTGAAATAGGTTCTCCAAATACATTGAATATCCAAGTAGTATCCTCACATCTATAGGGATAAAACCCACGATATCCCAAATAGTGTAATCTGATCTCCAAATTCATGGAAGTAATAACTAAGCATTTAAATATACATTAGGGAACCGAAATGAACCTATCAGAAAAATATAAGTATAAATTAATAAAATTTTAATGGGATGTGTATCCTACCCAAACTCATCCAATATCAAGGCACTACAACCACCTCAGTCTTACATCATCTATTCAGGTTATAAAGTGACAACTACGATAATATCTACACACATCACATTCATTCAGAAAAAATAGGTTCAACATGTCATCAGAGAATACATTGGGGTCCCCTAGGTCTCTATATATCCAAGGAAACCTACTTATGGTCCTCGATCAAGATCACTATCCTTAGTATTCTTTAATCATATATCTACCAATGAGCCTCATAAGGAAGGTCACACCAGTATTAATATAAGAGATGGAACAAGTCCCATATCACTTCTCAGTTTGTATTACTACCCAATAGATTTATGGAATAAACAAAATCTTATTAGGCCTATAAGGGATAAATATATACATTTTACCACATTACCCCACATGAGAGGTCTAAGAGTATCTACACAAGGGTTTTTTAAGTCCCATGTAGGCCAAAACCTCCAACCAATACTCATATCTACATGGTGGTGTCCAATATTTCTATAATGGGACGTCAAGTCATGCATACTTAATTTACTATTAATTATATACTTTAAGAGGGTTCATGAATGAAGGAATACCAGAAAGTTAAGGTGTTAACAAATATTGACCAATCCAATCAAAATAGTGCATGGGGGGCTTCCATGGACCTCAGTGCATTATTCACTTCAATTATACATTTGGTTTTTTTAATTAATTTTAACAATTTAATTCATACGTGATTTAAAAATTCCTTCAATTCAAATAAGTGAAGTTCCTCAGTGGAGTGAACTCACACCATATTCCACAGATAACATTCATAAACCATAATGGCATGTACCAAGGACAACCTACATTAAATAAGTTGTCTCTCCCTTTTAAGGTAGTCTGTCAAAACTCATAGAGAATTATCCATGAGAAAACGACCATCAGGAAATTTCCCGAGGACTTAACTAAGATAAAAGAATTAAGTAATTAGTTATAAACCATTATAGTTAATTATCTCTCTCACTTTAAAATAAATTATAATTAATACCCACTTAGTTAAATTAGAGAAAAATTCCAAACAACACACAGATCGACCCCATCACATTGGAGTTGAAGACTAGCACTTACCAATAACCAATGGAATTCCCCATCCTAATTATAGTAAAATAAATTGCACTAAACCCAAAAATAATAACTAAAATAAATTAATTTGAACAAAAAATATTAGAAACAATTAATCGCAATGATATACCTCCATGAAACGGAATGTCACGGCATGCAGACATATTCTCCTGATTACCTCTAGATAGGCTGTGTGAAAGACCTATCACATCATGACGAATCCAATATAACATAATAGAATCCTAAAAGAATCCTATCATGTGAGATATACAAATTACACATGAATGATGTAGGAGATCCAAGGAGGCTGATGATGGAAGAAATTTATCTTAAACAACATCAAATTTCAATAAAAAAACACCCCTTGATAAATGAAATAGATGAGGAGGGAGGTGGCTTGACCCTTAATCCACATAATAAGTAGAGGGAAAGGAGTATGGGATTCTATATCTTTATTTTTTAGGGGGGAAATTGTCATTGTTTCACTTTTAAACCCACTGTCTATTTTATACCAGGACACTTGAGAGCCGACGACTACTATTATGGCCTGTTGTAGCCCAACAATCCTAGTTTTCTTAGTCCACTCTCCCAACATCATCTAGAGTCTTCCCAAACCTAATATTACATTTTATAGGTGTTCTACCTCTCATATTCTAGGTTCAAATCCTGATTTAAAATCCCAACCACTATAACTGAAAATTAAAAATCCCACATAAATTATAGACCTGTACGAACAAGGATTATTACAGAACCCTTTGGGTATGTATTTATTATGAGTAGTTAAAAATTTTTACCATTAAGAATAACTATCCATTATAATATGAATATGATTTATTTTGTCATTGAATTTGGGAAATATGGTTTTCAAAAAAATTTCTTGTGGTCGAGCTATCATTAACTTTGGGATAATGAAACTAATATTATTAAGAATACCTTTTAATGTAAGTATCTCTATTTTTATTATCTTATTATGATGTTTGAGATGAAAAATTCTCTATAAGTGTTCATAGGACTCATGAATTGGTTATTTTATTTCTATATTGACTCTTTTGTGGTTGTATTAATAGATGATACCCTAGTCTATTCCATGACAAAGGAGAGTAAAAACTGTAATTTGAGAGTTATTTTAGGAACCTTGTATTATAAAAAATTTTATAAAAGGATATCAAAGTGTTATCTTTTGATCCAATAATTAAAATTATTGAAAAATTTTATCTATAAATAAGTAATTTCATTTGATCCTCAGAAGGTGATGGAAGTTATGTTTTTGGAGGAGATAAATAATGTCATAGAGATTTAGAGTTTCTTTTGTTTAAAAAGGTATTATTAGTGATTTATGAAGGATTTCCCCATAATAGTTTCACATTTTTGTACTATGAACCAGAAGGGGATTAAATTTATATAGAGATCAGAATTATAAAAACCATTCGATGAATTAAAATAGTTATTAAATTCCGCTCATATTCTGATTCTACCTAAGGATGATCATGAATATATTGTGTATTGTGATGCATCAGATATGATATTAGGTGGTGTTATTATAGATATCGATCATGTGGTGACATATGGTTCATGAATGTTTTGACTACAAGAAATAAATTACCTAATTTATTCCCTTGGTCTTATAGTTTTCATGAATTCCTTTTAATTTAGAAAACACTACCTCTTTGGTGAAATAATCATATTATATTCCAAAAAGAATATTTTAATGTATATATTTTATATATATTATCATAGAAATACATTAATATTGGTTATATGTGATTGGTGGTGTACCTTAAGGCTTTCAAATTTGAATTCTCTTATATTCCGTACATGGGGAATGTAGTCATCAATGGTCTTAGTAGGAATTTACCATCTCATGCATTAAGGGAGCCTAAGGATGAGTGTAACCTCATGAGTCTCTTTTCTCAGATTCATCTAGAATAAAACAAGGATACGTCCAAGTTGTTCCGTGATAGAATACAATTTTCACTATCTCCACTCAAACATATCTTCTACGATAAATTAGGAAGTGTGGAATGACAGTGGATTAATAAAATCATAAATAGTGGGCATACCACTGGAAAGTGTTCACAATATTCTATAGGAATTATTATTTTTGGATGTCACTATGTTTTTACTTTTTCCTATAATAATGTTGTAATGTAAGAATTTATTCATTAAAAATAACCCATCCATCCTATATTCACTAATATGTATTATGATATGAAGTGGGGATATTAGTGTCTAAGTATGAGATGTGATATGGTAGATTACGTAGCTTGGGGATATTGTTGTCAAAAGGTTAATGCCCACCATCAAAATCCCATTGGGATTCTCTAGCCTCTTCCCATACCCAAAAATATATAGTATGAGATATACATGGAATTTATAAATAGAAATCATCATACCCCTAAGGGGAAGAGTTTTATTTGGTTTATGATATAAAAACTATCTAATCCCACAAATTTTATTTCGATAAATGATTAGATGATGGTGGAAAAGTTTGAAAGGATTTATTTGTAAAAGGTTTTGAGATTGTACAAGGTGAAATCTATTATCATTTTTCATCATCCCCTAGTTAACCTTTATATTTTGGAAATAACATTAAGAGGTGATGAGATCCTATGTAATGTTTAGAATAACCTATCATCTATATACTCATATATTAATGGAGTAGATGATCATGGTTTTTAGGGAAATTCTCTATGGCTGAGTCAATGATTTTGGAGGTTCATGGGATATCCATATAGAGAGGGTGGAATTGTCTTATAATAAAATTTACCATAATTTTATCAAGATAGATCCTTTTAAATATATTTTGGTCCGGATTTTACATCTCCCCTATATTGGACTAAGGTGGGTGAGACTTCCAGATAGGGTTGAACATTATACATGATATGAAGAGTAAGATTTGGGTGATACCCCAATGATCCAGGATTGATCAAAGTAACCATAAGTCTTATGTAGTCGGTTAGCATCATCCCTTGGAGTTTTTGGTTAGTGACTAAGTAGTCCATAAGATATCACCTCAGATAGGTCTCAGAAAGCTTGGGAGGTAGGGAAATATTACTACAAGGAATGTAGGACCATTCGAGATCACAATCAGGGCATAGAAGGTGGATTATTTGCATGTGTTACATCCTTTACTAATTTTGATCTATTAAATGTTCTATGTTTTACAATTTGAGGATTATAACCCAGACTCCTACAATGTTATTAATTTATAATAGATTAAGTTAGATCAAGATGTCTTTATGATAGAGTAGATAGTTTAGATTATTGACTCCCTTTGAAAGGTGATTCATGGAAAATCTATCCCATTGGTCCCAATTATTTTGTGACATAAAAGTGACACACATGAGACTTGGTAATGTAAATATATTTTTAAGAGGTATTGGACACATTTAATTATCAATAAACTATCTTCAAGATGAATTTATAGGAGAAAAAATTGGAATGATGGGGAGAATTATCACATCCATGATGAAAATTTCTCATTCAAATTCAATTGTTATTGATTTGTTACATACTTTTCATTTCTAGGTATTTTCATTTCAAAAAAATATAAAATGGGGAAAAAAATTATCAACTGGTTTCCACCTGTTGAGCCATAACCGTTGAACAAAAATTTTAAACCTTTATTTCTTTCTTAGTGGTTATTTTAATGGTCTATTTATGGTTTGATGATCTGTGCTAAAACAATTCATACTACCCATTTTAGTGACTTCCATCCACATGGTGGGCAGAAAATATTCACATATTCTTAATAATAGGAAATAACTTATCTATCCTTACATATTTTAACATCATTTTTTCCCCAACTCCCTCATCCCCACTCAAACTATTGGACCTCTCAACACATGAATCCATCATCTACAATTCTTTTGGATTGATTTAAATTGGTATTTGTTTTGTATTCATCAAGAAACTACTCAGTAAGTCATTTATCTGCATTTTTGGTTATATTACCTCCTTTTTCATGGGTTTCATTCATCAATATGGTTATGAAAACATAGGTTTCAATATGTACTACCCCAATGAGAGGGGTTTTGGGTTTTCAATCCCCCTTATTTAAAAAAAATTCATTTATCTCCTAGTTTGTGGATCCTCATCATTAGTGAGTGATTTATCTTGAAAAAACTATGTGTTTTCACAATTTCGATTTGTTCCATGAACCTTAAATGATTTCTTATTTTTAATGATTATTTTAAATTGTTTAAAATCATGTTTTTTGATATTTGAATGATTTTATATATGTTATAAATGTTTGTAAATTTATTCCCTTAGATATTGTTGATTAAAATATCTTAAAAGGAATATTAATTCTTGGTTTTAGGAGTTTCCTATGTTATGTTTGAAAAAATTCCCATTGAAATGGGGTAATATTAAAAAGAATCCCCTTGAAAGGGTAATAATACATTGGAACTAGGGTACATTGGTGGTAGGACTAGGATAACAACAACTTGTAATGAAATTACCTACATAACATTGGATTGACACTACATCACTAAATAAACACTTTGAATATCTATATTGGGAATCACTTATTGGGTAAGACCCTTCCCACCAGGCCTTGAGATTACTCACCTTACCAGTTATGCATAATTTATTATGATTAGTTTGAACATCATGTTTTGTGAGTATCCTAGTTTTCTAATACCATAGTAAAATTGTGGATTACCCATGGATCTAGATTTAAATTTATTTTCTACACAACTTCACTCTTGTATTCTAAACTGTTATAAACCCATTATATGATTTTGTATTCAAAATAATAAAATATTATTTTTTATAAAGTTTATTTTGGAAAAAGAATGATTTGTCTTATTTATGAAAAATTTCTTATACTACACATAGAGATATCCTACTTGAATTCTTATTCTCACACCCTACATATAGACAATGTGTGTTTATAGACCTTAATTTGGTATATACGGGTAAATGAAAAGAAGAAATTGTTGGTAACTGGTATTCATGTTAGTGGAGAATTTGTGGGTCACAGTGAAATTGTGAGACTAAAACCACAATCACATAGATATGGGTAACCAGTTTTGTTTCATTTTTGGATATGGTTATTGTATTATGTTCTTGTATTGGATAATCAACATCCAATCCGACCTCTTTTGTATATGTATATAGGATTAATCATTTTTGTTTATGTAGGTATTATTTTATATAGTTTATATTTTCATCATATTTGGATTTATGTTAGTACGTATTTATTTGAATTTAATTTTATTTCTGCTATGTTTATGATCACAAGTCATCAAGTTATAGTGAGATCATACCATGTTCTATATTCAGACTCGATTAGTAGATTTATCAGGAAAAATAGTTCTACAGATTGTTTATTGATTCCTTAGAACTGGTTTTTATCCCATGGGGATCAATAACACCCTTCAATCCTTTCCATGAGTTAGATAAAGGATCATGTTTAGTGGTGGCTGAGGATGGTTCATGACATTAAATTTTTATTTTTATAAAATAGTGTATTTTTATGTGTCATATATTTTTTTAAAATTAAGTTTGATCAATATTAGAAATTTTATTTTATAAAAAGGGTTTCATATTAATAATTCTCATGTAATAATAATGTTATAAGTTCAATTAAATATTTTAGAAAAAATAAAATGCACCAAGGTAAAAATAGAGTTACCATGAATGAGATAAATGGGTTTAAATCAGAATTAATGCTAAAAACATCACTAAAAGTTACCTATATTTGTGTGAACGAAGGAATACTCTATCTATCCTCAATCCCTATCTATTTTTGAACCAACTTTCTTTTAAAATTACATTCCTTAAAACATTAAATATGTTTATTTAAAGAAATTACATGAAATAAAAACTATAAAAGGTTTCACACTTCAACCAAATTAATATGAATATTTCCATTAGTTTCCCAAAAAATGTATTTCAAATATATCTCCATAACAATCAACTCTGACTATGTGTATCCTATAGGGTTATGACAGATCCCAACAACCATCAAAACCTAATAAAGGATTTCAATGGATGTCATGTTTCTATATCATAAGTAATTATATCATTTATCTATTTTCATATTATTTTCATCACAAAAATCTTCTCTAATACTAATTTAAACCTTTTTAAAATGAAATTTAAATTTTATTATTATGTAAAATTGATATTAAAAATGTATAAAATTATATTATTATAAAATAATTCATTACAACATGTTCTTATTTGGTATGATAATACCAACTTCATTAATGATTCAATTACATTTCCATCATGTATGATTATGAAATCCTAAAAACTATATGTTATTAATGTTTAATTTATATTATTTTTATTTACTAAAAATCAACAAAAAGTAAATTTTCTAATAGTTCCTTATAAATCATCCCTATAACATTAATGAAACAATAATGTAACTATAAAAACCTATTATAATAATCTATATCAAACCCATTACAACTATTTAGGTGATGAAGATATAAAAAATAGGAAAGGATATAAATTCTCTCACCAATGAAACTGTCGAACAAAGGGAACAATTAACATTGGATGATTAATGTAAAAAATATTGACTGATAAATAGGTAATAAGAACTCATAAATTAATGATATTATATAAATATATATCTATTTATGTAATATTTGAATAATAAACTTAAATTATAGATAAAATAATTTAGAGAGAATCTACACAGTCAATAATATGAGGTAAGTTTTTTTATATCAATTTCCATTATTTAAGAAATATAATATATTTTTACAAGTTTTTATTTAAATGGTGTTCATACTAACCTATCAAAATATTTTATCACAATTAAAATTTTATACATGAGATTAAGACATCCATTGTATGTTCTCTCTTTCATTTTATTTTGATACATAAGTTTCCAATTTCATAAGGGTTTTCATGACGTAATCTCCTTTCTATGAGTCTCAATATTTCTTCTTAAACCATGTTATTTCATGGGTGATATGTTCTATGCCATAAAAATTTCATAATATATATTTAATTCATTATTTTGAAATAAAATATTCTTATCAAAATCAATTAATTTTTGATTCTTACCTCCTAAAAATTTATATATATAATGGATAATTTCCACTCTTTATTTATGGTATTTATCTTCTAAGTATATACTTATTCACACCACTAAAATATTTTTTATAATTAATATTTACAAATATGTATTCATTTATATACCTTTTAGGTTTCTCTTTGTCTCTTTTGAAATGTAATGTTTATATCATTTTCTTAACACAGGTTACTTCAAACCATTTATAAAATTATTGTAATGTTATTTCTTTCCAATTATATAAATATTTTTTTTTCTTCCAATCAGTAATTCATTTCATAACCTTATTTTCCATTAAATTACCAATTATTGGGATATTTATTATTGAAAAAATGTTTCAAAATCTTCTTTCAAAAATTTCAAATTATTTCTAAACATGATTATATATTTTTTATTTTATTTTTTACTAAAATTATAAGAGTAATATTTTCTTAATTTTTATTCCATTTTCAAATGTTTCTATTTATAATCTATCATTTATAAAAATATCATATCCCTTATGTATCACTATATTAATTATCTTAAACTTTGTTCCTTTTAAGTGATAATTTTTTTTGTACATTTGATGAAATATTTGATTAAGCCTTTTGAAATACCTCACGTTACATAACTCAATTTTCTTTTATTCGATAGTCAATTTATGACATATATGTAATTTCATGTGGCATACATATGTTTTTTATCCTTATGTGATATTTTTTCCATAAATATTTATATACCTACCATAAACTAAATGAACTAAATAGTACCCAGATTAGGCTTCTACATGATCTCAAGTGTAGTCCCGGATACTAAGGGTTGGATACAAGCATCAAGTGTCTCAATGTATAATTGGTTTCTGATTTAATATATTTTAATTAATAAAATATATCTAAATACAACCAAAACTAAGTTAATGTAATATATTTCAAATAATATAAACACTCATTCTAGGTAATGTAAGTATTACAACATAGGTATCTGATAGTTATCTCTAAATGCCTATATGGTCTATAATTTCTATTATCATCATTGAGTGGAAATAAATTCATACCAATAACTACTAATCATAACATGGGAAAATAATCTTAACATGTTGTATAACCGACAGGTACCTAAAAAACAACCATGGACAAAATTTCCACTGGAGTGAACATGCAGTGTGTGAGAATGGAATACTCAGTAGGAAATCAACACCACTCCTATAGACATGGTATAAACTCAGGTACATGTGATATATTAACATAATAATTTAATTAAATATTGTAGATAATTTAAATAGATAAATTAACGAAAACTCAAGGAAATATATAACATAATATGGAACATTATTATTCTTACTTTGTAGAATCCTATATCGGAAGGGTATAGGCACTTTATGGGTGTTCCACCTATCTCATATAGTGAAAATAAGAATATATATAATTATTTTATGAATATTTATCTATCCATATAATATAGACTTAATGGAATGTGTATAATAGTGTCATGTCTTTTTGTGCTTATCCCACACCATAAATATTCTTACCAATTTATATTATAACTGGGAACCTTTATAAAAACTATTGATATAACCCTCACAATATAAAAAATAATTGACACATATAAAATTAGTATCTTGGACCAGGACACGTTACTTTCTATAAAATAGTATTTATTGATATACAAAAATAACAACGTGTTCCATAAAATAAAACATAATCATTATTTTAGAAGTAATATTAAATAATGCATAAAAAAATAGAACTATTTTTTATATATGATATTATGATAAATAAATATTAACCAATGAATAAAAAATTATTTAGTAAAAAAACTATATAACATCAACCCAAATTTGTCACAAATTATGAGATTATATTCTATTCATATTGTTCTAGAGACAATTTAGACTATCTCTATGATATTGAGTAAGTAGTAATTCAAGGATTATTAACATTTTATCCATATGTTTCTTTTCTTATACATGGGTAGTAATGATAAATAACTCATAAATATCATATAAAAGACTAAGGGTTTTATAGATCATAAAAAACACCAACCTATGATAACTAAAGAAAATAATTTAAACAATGCCTAAGTATTGTATTATAATACCAATATAAAGAATGATTTATATAAAAGCTGTTCTTGAATTTTTAAAAATTAATAAGGAAAACATGTGATAAAGTAAATGCTTAAAATTAAATGATTTTTTTGTTTCAACCCATTCCATTTAAAAACAAACAGTTTAATAATTTTTTCTAGTGGTGATGTTTTATAAAACTAAATCCAAATTTAATGGGTTTATAAAAGAATCAATGATCAATTATCTCACCTTTTGAAAATAATAAAAAGGTAGTGTCTTCAAAAAAATATGTTTCAATTTGTTGATAACACTATTATTAAAAGTAAATGTCATTAAAAAACATATCATTTCATCCCACCTAATTAACCATGCCATCACTTCACTAACAATGTTACCAGTTTACCCTTTTTATATGTGGATCATTGAATTATGACTCATGAAAGCCACCTTGGAAAGAAATGACAACTTTAATAACATTTTTATGGAATGAAGGAGGTAAGAATATAATTAAATTCAATCACACTACCCATGATTCATGGTTTATTTTATAAAAATTAATAAATACCATTTATATTGTAAGCATACATAGTTCAAGAGAAATTTCTTACAGTTATGAAATTATCTTTATCCACTTACAAAATCTATGTTGATACCTCAATGGTGGTGAGGTTTACATATTCAATATTATATATAGTACATTTTACTAACAAAGTTATAATTAATATGATAGTAACCTGGTTTAGAAGAATAATTAGAAATTATGTACATAATAACCCCTTAACTTATTTCGATAAGGAAAAATATGATCATTACTGTTGTAGAAAATTTATTCAAACCATAAAATATTATCTCTATTCTAACTTAAATTATTAGATAGGATAGATAAAGCCATGTATTACAAATACCAAAGATGAATGTAAAAGATCTAAAAATTAAATGAGATCCCAAAATAAACTAATTAAACAAAATTAATATTTCAAATATTAATATTTTTCAATCATTCTTAGACTAATTAAATCTAAATTTGAAAAAAATTAGAAAAATAATTTTTTATTACCAGTATAAAGAGTTTTTTTTGATAAAATATACATTAATGAATGGTTAAGAAGTTTACTAATTTTTTTGATTTATTTCATTAGAATAGATAAGGAATTCAGATTATTAATTTATTAAAAATATATACAATCCACTGAAAAGTAAGTCCCAATAAGTCGCATTATCTTTATAATCACCTACTAATTAAATTTCATTGATTATTATTCCCTTTCACTCAAATAGTATTAGGGTGGACCCTATAAGTTAATAAATAACCTTCCATAATTACTTAAAATTAATTATTTATAGAACCAAAATTACCACATATAAAAATAAAGTAAAATTAACTAAAATAAAGGAGTAATATCACCAAAATCATTTTTATTATCAACTCTGAGAAATCCCTAATCAAATCAAACCACATGGACACCAAATCAGGGTTTGAAATGAAGGATTCAAGAATAAATTCACCTTATAATCAAATACCTTAAAAACAAAATAATTCTATAGGAATTACCAACATTCAACTTCCCTAACCCAAATAAAGGGATACTGGTTAATTATAAAAAGATTTAACCCTAATTTTGGTGAAATCCTAATTTGGAGAATCCATTTTAAAAAGTGATAAAATTTTAAGGGATAAGAGATTGAGATAAGGTAATTATAGAGTCATATAATTTTTTATTAATTTAATACCACCACTAACTCATTCTTAATTTTTTTTTGAATATGAATCTTGAATAGGTGGGGAAGGGAGAGTGTTGATCCTTATTTCAGTGGATAAAAATAATTAAATTACAAGTCTCATAGTTTGGGGTTGTTTTAATTTTAAAAGGAAATTGAAATTATAAACTTTTAGAAGTAATTGAATAAAAAATATATTTTAGAACAACTAGTTACCTAATGGTACCCCCAGACACCCCTATCCATAATCTAGCTCACTAGGAACCTTGTAACCTCCCACTGGGTAATGATGACACCATCTGTCCTAAAAAAACAAGCGGTACCACCTATTAAATTACATGAACAGTAAAATATTTTATAAAACATTTATCCACACCTAAAAAAATTCAATTACATACAAATTTGTTATGTTAATGGTCAAATCAAAAAATTAAAAATTAACCCCTCTTTAGACCTAAAAAACAAATTTTCTTCTTAATTTCATAAATAAAATTACTAAAAAATAATGAAAAGTGTTATGTTCATTAAAAATTCCAAAATATAATATTATTCATCATATAAAAACAAATTCATCATTCAATAATAATTTCCTATGTTTCCAAACCATCAAACTTACTAGATTCATTCTCTTTTTAAACATTAAGGGTATATAACATTTCCAAGTAACATACTCCAAATACACAAATCCATAAGCATTAAAAAATAATATCACTAAGAATAGTATACTAAAATTATGTGTATTCATTAAAATAATCTTATAAATTTTTATAATTTAAACACCAAATAAAGATCCAATTAATCCTAAATTTCTTTATGTATAAGATTCAAAGCCATTATCCAAAACGTACACATACCTTCAAAACCATGAAATTATAACTTTAAATGAATCACCAAGATTACGATACCAAAAATACCTCATTAAAATATGGTTATACCAAATATAAATCTTACATATTATTTTATATTAATTTTATGAAACATATTTTAATTTATTAAATTATTAATTTATAAAAATCATATATGAAATTTCATTTTAAATTCCCTTTAAAAATATTTTTTTACAAAAACCATTATTAAAAAAAACTGATTTTAATCCACTAATGAAAAATATTTTTTAATTACATTATAATATAATAAAATTATTATTTAACACTAGTAAAAAATAGATCTACGAGAAAAAAACTATATACATAGGGGGGATGATTCATTGATATTGGTGGCCCATTTATGTAGGCCAAAATTTCTAAAGGATATAGGTCAACTATAACCATGGGATATCCCACCCATGATTATAGTGTGATTTATAAATGAAAAAATATGTGGGAATGTCATGGTAATAATAAAAATATATAGTTAGTGACACTACATCCATGGGAATATATTCCCATGGCTATATCCTTTAATAGGGGGACTCTATAACCATAGAAAAATATAACAATGGCTATTTACCTTTGTTGGGAGACACTATAACCATGAGCATATCTGTTTTTTGATATTTGAATTTTTATGAGGATCCTATGGCCATATGTATATATAAGCCCATGGTTATATGCCTTTTGAAGGGGGGATCCGTATACATAAGAATATATTCCCATGATCATAACCCTTTAGACGGGGACCCTAGAGCTGTGGTCATATATTATTATGGCTATCACCTTTCTCTAGGGGGACACTAAAACCACAAAAATATATTACTATTGTTCTCTCACTTGGCTTGGGTACCCTATATTCATGGTAATATATTCCCTTGGATATATCCCTTTTAATGACACCCTATAGTCAGAAGCATATATGCGCATGACTATATCCATTTGGATGGTGACCCAATGGCTAGGGGAATATATTTACATATATATAACCCTTTATAGGTATACCCTATAACTAATGTAAGATTATCTCATGTATTTCTCACTTTGTAATGGGACCCTATAATCCCTTTCATTTATTCCTATGTATATAAGACTTCATAAGGAGAATTTATATCCAAAGACATCAATGCCCATAAAAATAACCCTTCGATGTTGCTGAAAATATTTTAAATATATATTAATGATAAATATAATATATATATATATTAGTGTGTATATATATATATGTATAGTCTATTGGTGTAGTTTTAGTGGTTTAGTTATATATGTTGGAGGTTGGATGACAAAAACCTAGTAGGGATTTGATGTTTTATTAGTTGTGGCCATAAGTGAGGGACTCATGGAAATAAGTCCATCTGGTTTACTTATAACCACTAACAACCTATTTTGGTAATAGGATAAACATTAGATTAATTAAATCCAAATTCATGGTTCTTTTGGAAATTGAATCCATGACTATAGGATTTGTCGCTCTAACCACATTTTTTAGCATAGAAATATGAAATTTTTCTATAACCATGAAAATAGTAGCCATGAGCAATGTTCCCAGGGATATAACATATAAAAATGGTCCTAGAAGCTACTAATATGGTAATAACTAGTCTAAATAGCTATTTTTTATATTTGTTCCAAAAAAACCATGTTAAATGTATTTTCAATATATATAATTTCAGAAAACAAACGTAACCAATTATAAAGGAATGTTTTTATAAAATTCATTGTCTAAAAAATATTCAGGAAATATTAAGAAAAATATTATAACATGAATTTATATTGCTAGAATATATTAAAAAAATATAAATATTAACTATAGGCATGCTCAAAATAGTGATAACAATAAAATATAATGCATTATAAAGAGAATGAATTAATCAATAATAGCACTTAGTGTAAGTGTAAAATATAAGGAAAGAGTATGCACATGCTTAAACAAGTTAAAACTACTATAATTTTGAAACAACATTAATGATGAAATATAATATTTCTGTTATATCAATAATACTAATATATAATAGATAAAACTAGAAACATTCTTTATTAATTAGAACAAGTTATGGAAAAAATAAGCAAATTTAATAGTGAAATATTTATAAAAAGTCTTATTTTAAAGATAATTTAGTTGATTTATCTCAATAAATAGAATATATTGTTAATTAATATTAACATTATCATCATAAATAGATATTAATATAGGAAAAAATATTTTTTTATATATTATGAATATTTCAATTCATAAAATTCTCAAATTGACTTCATCTAAAACATAAACAATTATAGGATAACCCATAGTATTTCATGATTCAATATTGTTTATACTAAATGAAATCTACTTATATTGTATGAATAATAAGAGATGTTGTCTCTTCACCAATCCTTAAAACACATTATGAATATTCACTTACATATAATTTATGTACTTGAATTAACACCTCATCAAAAAATGGTGGTTTTCACCTTACCATAAGGAGATCCTTGGTAACCTCATATTCTTCTAAAATGTGGTTTTCTATGAATTTTTATGAGTTATATATCATGTCTTTATTATTGAAATAAATTTCTACTCTCAATCTCAAATATTATGAGATATATTTGTGAGTGATGATATCACCTTCATTTTATGATACCACTTTATAAATATCATGACCTAAATCACTTTAAAGTTTCCTAGATTAGGCCACCACATGTTACTTGAAGCACTCCCCAATCCCTAGTGGTAGGATATTAGTTCTATAATTATTTTAGTGTATTTTGGTATTGATTTAACTGTATATGATTAAAAAACTACTGGTAAAGATAAATAAAACTACAATAATGAAACATTGTTCATACAACAGGAATTCCCATTCCTTGTAAAATAATATTTACATCATGATTATCTATCATTAATGGTTAAATTCATTAAAAACATAAATTTTATAAATTTATCACCATTTTAAACCCGAATCAATTCAATAATGACGAATATTTACAAGAAAAACACTACTTACATCTACAATTACCTATTTTTATTGATATAAAAATCATTGAAATACATATCCACTAGAGTTCACATGTAGTATATTAGTATATAATACATAGTTATAAATAAAAATGATTATAACACACACGGAATAAATTTAGATGTATATAATAGATCAACCTACTCATTTATATAAATATATCAAATAATTTTGTCACAACAAATTACATACTAACACACAATCATAGCTATTATGGAATATGATTATTTCTGATGTGTAACTTCATATACTAAGAGGGTATATAAAGTTTATATCTACTTAGAGAATAGAAATAAAAATATGATAAGAAAAATAAAATTAATTTAGGGTTCTATAATCATACTTTTTTATAAAGTAAGGGTGTTCGACCTATCATATTTTTGAGAAAAGTTAATGTAAATGATAGATTCAGGAAAAACGAGTTGACCATCCCATTCGAGTATAAGGGAATTGATGTAATCACATTTAGACATTGTCATACCATCCCATAATATTATCCTATTTACTATTATAATTTGTACCCAATAACACTTTATACAATCACATGATATACCATTTACAATTTCATCAAGAATTACAATATTTCAAAGTAGTAGTCACACCCAAGGTACATTACTATTTATAAAACTAATTATTATTGATGTATAAAAATTATAATATCTTACCAACATTAGAAGATAAATATTATTATATATAATATATTAAATAATGCGTCAGATAAACACAACTCAAGATTAAACATGAAATTAACATAAAGAATGAGTAACCCATGAATAATACATTATGTAATCTAAACATGAATACAACCTAAAGACAAACATGACACAAGTTACAAGATGACTTTATTTTCATATTAGTTTGTAGAAATTCTCAAATAATAATATAATAAAGTCTTTTTCGAAGTTAAAGGTTTATTGTCATTATATCCAAATTAGAATTTGCATATTCATAGGTAGTATCTAATGTGTGGGCCTAAATATTCGGTAATATACCCAGAATTGTATCAGTATTAACCAACAACTGGCCATGGAATCATAGGAGGATAATTTAAACAAAGGGTACATGTTGAATTAGAACACTAATTTAATTATAGAGTTATATAAATATAGGTTTTTTAAATTAAAGAAGTTTTAAAGGAAATAAGTGATTATTTAATGAAATAACATTCATATATGTTTTTATTAAAATATTAAATTTTAAAAATATAGTGTTCAATGTGTTTTCAAAATCGTAATGTTTCAAAATACCAAGATCAAAATTCTATAAAGGAAACAATCATCATGTCTCATAACTTATGATTACAAAAAATTTGGTTCCTTTGAATATTTTGTTTTAATTAGTTGATAAAATAGTTAATAAAATGAATTGTGTTTAGAAATAATATTATTTATTTACACATAATTAACCCAGTTGTCACCTCACCAGAAATGGAACCACTTAACCAATGTTAAGTGTGGATTCTTAACTCCTTACTCATTAGTGATAAAATGGAAATTAATGTCCACAATAATAACATTTTTATGGAATTATGAAGGAACTAATATAATTAAATATAGTCACATTACAAATTATTCGTGGTTTATTTTAAACTAATTAAATATATTTCATTTTCATGAATAATATTCATGGTTTCATGTGAACTATCTTGAAGTCATACACATATTTTATCAACTTACACTGTCTATATAGTCAAACCAAATATTGTGAATTCTTTATAGTTCTTATTACATATGTAACATATTCCCAACCAAATCAAAGAACCTTTAGATATTACCATGATTTAAAACATGGATACAACTAAAGTAAAAACAGTTTCTTCACTAGTTTCACTAAGGGAAAATATTATTTTCATTATTAAGAAAATAGTTAGCCAAAACATATGAATTTATCCATATTATATTTTATTAAATTGAATAATAGAGATTAAGGAATGTATTTAAAACACTAATCATGAATGGAAAAGATGAACATATTAGTGGTGATTCAAATAAAAAAAATTAGAGAAAATTCATAAATAAAATATTTTTTTAATCATTAATAAATTAATTAAAATATAATTTGAATGAAAAATAGAAAAGTTTACATTTTAATCTAGGAATAAAATTATGTATTTTATATAAAAAACAATTTGAAAGGAAAATTGTGAAATTTATTGAAAACTCTTTATAAAATTATTTTTAGAACATGCAGAATATGGGTTATTAATTTATAATAAAAAGTTTTGGATGAATTAAAACATATCACATGAGAATAAATATGGGTTAAAATATACTAACAAGGAAAAATACTTTATTATTATACCCCTATACTATAATATAAAACAAGTATCCCCTAAAAATATCCAAATCACATTCAATAATTATCTCTAATTAATCAAACATGTAAATAAAATAACCATAAATTAAACTAAAAAAATACAGATAAAACCTATTTTGAATATCACCAAAACCATTTTAATTATCACTTGATAAAAAGATAAAATTAAAACCATACCTAAGAAATAAAAATATAGGTCCCAAATCCATAAAACCATTATCAATTTTCCCCATAACCAATATACTAAAATAATGAATAATGTTTTATAAAATAACCACTTTGATATTAATTAACTAAAAAAATTGGTATCAAGGACATTAGAATGGATTTTAATGTGATTTTAGTAAAATAATAAATGAATAATTACATATACTATTTATAAAAATAGGGGGAAGGGATAAGAGATGGGGAAGTTGGGAAGATTAGTTTCTTACCATGGTTTTGTAATAGAAAACCATAAATAAATAATTTTTATAGAGGAATAATGAGCATGAATATGAGTGGAAGAGAGAGCCTTGAGGTTAATTTTAGAAGAAGGAATGAATTGATTGTTGAGTCACCTATTTTAGATTATTATATTTTTAAATCTAGAAGACCCTTTTTTCCATTGTGGGAATAAATAAATTAAAATTCTACCATTGTATTATTTGGAACCAATATAGCGTCACCAAGACCCTGATGGGACCTCAAAATGTGCTCCTCCATTATTTATCACCCCAGATACTTGGTGAGCCTCCATTATATAACCTGTTCCACCTACAGTCCTATGACTACATATGGTTACGCATATAAATCCAATTGAAACCCAAACCTCATATCAAACATTGAAAAAAACCAAATACACTTATAATTTCATACAAAGATTTTATGTTCAATAATTGTGTGAAGACCCAGACCCCCCTTGGTCCCTTTGCCAAAAATCCGGTTTCCTTGCGGGGTACCGATCGGTGAGACCGATCGGTGAGACCGATCGGTGAGACCGATCGGTGAGACCGATCGGTGAGACCGATCGGTGAGACCGATCGGTGAGACCGATCGGTGAGACCGATCGGTGAGACCGATCGGTGAGACCGATCGGTGAGACCGATCGGTGAGACCGATCGGTGAGACCGATCGGTGAGACCGATCGGGGAGACCGATCGGCGAGACCGATCGGCGAGACCGATCGGCGAGACCGATCGGTGACACCGACCGGTGAGACCGATCGGCGAGACCGATCGGTGAGACCGATCGGTGACACCGATCGGTGAGACCGGCCCTGCCAAGTTGTTCCAGTAATGTCCCTTTTTCGCAAATAGGGTTTTAAACCCTATTCTTCCTTGCTAAAAATATCTTGGAAATCCGAAACGCGCGCAAAGGTCTTAATTAAATGCTTCATTAATTCATGGGTCAGTTAAAACCACCCAGCGCCATTAATGATGAGTCAAGCCGCGTGGTCAACCCACGACTCCCTCGTCTTCCGTGGTTTTGTGTTTTCATCTCAACCGTCCCCCGCCCTTATAATTAAGGGTTAGGCCGTGGTTTTTCCCCTTCTTCGATCGTGACTCTTCTGGTGCATCGGGACCGCCGCGTCGTTATCCGTAAAGTTCCGCGCCCCCGGCCTAAACGTCGATCATCCATCAACAAGTAGGGAATTTCTCTCGTCTCTCACTTTTGTGTATCATGCGGGGTGGGCGTTACTTTTGTTCCTAGGGAATTGGTTGAACCAAACCCTAATGAAGATACTAAACGAAGTTCTAAAGAAAGAAGGGGAAGGGGTTGTGATCGTTGTTTATGCTTTACCTTGTGATCATCCCTTTTGTTGTACTGGTCTATGTTTTCTGAAAATTGAGGCCGTTGGTGGTCGTGTGTGTGCATTTGAATCCCCTCGTGATGTTTTAAATGGGTTGCTGAAATTGTGAACTCCTGCTGCGAAATTGGTTAATCACGTATACCCGGCTGAATAATTGAAAGCACCAGGATCAACCCTTCTGTGATAACTAACGGATAGAACACATGGAATTTTGAAATCATGGAGTGTGTTAAGTCGTTTAAATCTGAAAAATCCCTGACTCGTGTTGGTAGTGGTCGTTGGTTGTTTTCCCTTCGGGCCGTTTGCTGGAAATGTGGGAGGGGATGGGATCCCCCGTTCTTTTTATACTCTCGGTGGCTGTGTGAATTTGGGGGATGGGATCTCCTGTTGGCATGGTTTCAGTGGTTGTGGGTTTTTATCACAAACTGGGGAGAGATCCTCTGTTGGCAGAACCGGGTGTGAGTGTTTTGGTTGATCTATGCTTGACGTTTTCCTTGGTTATGCTTATGGTAGTTGCCCAGTAGTGCTTAAAATTAATTGAACATTTGACTGAACGTAAAACAAGAATGGGACAAATGGTTTTGTGGGCAAGGGTCGTAAATTGTGACTCGGGCGTTGTGGTATTGTGTTCTGTAGGTTGGCTAGGGAAACCTGAGTTTTGGGTGAGTGTTTGTTACCTATATCTATACTTGTAGCTTTGTGTTTCTTATTCGCGCCCCACCCAAGTTGAGCACTTAGTGCCGAACACCCCCATTTATGGGGGAAGGGTGTTTTTCCCAACACTATACTTAGTGGCTGGTTATTAGCTCCTTTTCTGCTCCCTTTCCCGGATAGCCCAAGTACCTTCGGGCAGGCTGTGATGGCCTGAAGTCCATTATTAGCCCAAGAACCATCGGGCAGGGTGTTGTGGTGGTTGGCCAGGTGTGTGCGGCAGGTGGTTTCCCAAGTGTCTTCGGGATGAGGCCCAGGTGTTTTCGGGCGTGGCAGTGGATTCTTTAGCCCAGGTGTCTTCGGGCGTAGCGGTGGTTGTTCTGGCCTAGGTGTTTGCAGGCATGGTTACTTGTGACAGTTGAGGCCCAGGTGTGTGCGGGCGGGATTCGGCAGTGGAACTGCGTGTGGTTGTGGCCCAGGTGTGTGCGGGCGGGTGTGGCAGTGGGACTGCGGTGAGAATGGAGGGATTGGTCCGATGCGTAGGATGTCTCAATAACCAGTGGGAAAGTGGCGCGGGGTACCCAAACATCGATGTGCTCTTATATATATATTACTTGACTTGCGTTATTTGGGGAGCGAACCTTGGTGAGGCTTGGGATGGATAGTTTCCTTGTTAGGTGTTTGGTTTACTCTTTCTCACGGGACTTTAGTACGTTTCCCCCACTTGTGCACGAGAGTCTTGGTTTTCCCTCCTGAGTGTACTTGTATGCTCACCCTACGTTTACTTTCAGGTTTCCAGGAGGACTACCAGGGCTGCGCGGGACCCTATTAGTCGGACAGTTGGAGTTGTCGCTGTTGTCGTACCTTTGTTTTCTTTTGGTATTGTAATTGAGAGCTTCTTTTTCTTTTGTACTTGTACTTTGTTGTAAACTGTTTAAACATGCATGTGGGAATGGTTTACTTTTGGCTTTACTTTTCTTTCTATCTTGGTGTTGTTGGGTTTTCTCCTCCTTATCTTTCGATCCTATAAAATAAAAAGGGTAATGCCTTCCATTTGCGAGAACTTCCTATACCCTTGGTGCTAGTCGCCACTCCGGGACCTATTGAAGGCGGGTTTCGGGGGTCATTATCTCTCCTTCAACTCAAAGAAGGAAGGGCCTGGCAACCTGCTGACCCTTCCCTCCTTTTGGTGAAGGCGGGTCGTGACAGAATGGTATCAGAGGAAGGTTGAGAGATAGGACGGAGTCTGGAGTTAGGCACAGTGAGGATTTCATGGGATGGTAAGGCAACAGCGTTGGGTGACCTTGGTGCGTGAAATAGGCCAGGGAGGACCGGCTAGGACACGGGATTTTAGGGCCCCCCGTGATCCGATGCAAGGACTCTGGACCTACCGAACGACCAAGTGAAGCCACACTGATTGCAGGGTAGAGACCCTAGGAAAGGTACATGCATCATAAATGACTTGTGTTCTTGTGTTTCTGGGACGTCTTGGGAAATTAAGAATAAATTAAATCTTAATAAGTTTTGAGAACGGTTTTCTTTGCACTACTGGGCTTAGGTATTCCTTGTTTACCTTGCAGCTATGGCACCTGGAAGGCGACCACGTGTGGTACAGGCGATCGAGACTCCTGAGACTACCTTGGCCAATCAGCAGAGAGATGATCGGGAGGAAGAGGACGACCGGTGGCAGAAGACTCTTCGAGCCTTTCAGCGACAGGCCCTCGAGAAATATGAGGGCAGCACCTCCGACATGAAGACGGAAGGCTGGCTGGAGGAGCTAGTCATAGCCTTCGGCCTGATTCGGGCCCCGACAGAGTACTGGGTTCCTCTGGCTGTTAGCCAGATGCGAGGAGCGTCACGTCAGTGGTGGATGCTTCACCTGGGGAGTAGGAAAGAGTCTGAGGTTGCTTGGGCGGAATTCGAGAAGGAGTTCCGGGCGGAGTTTCTCTCCTCGACAATGAAGGCGGAGAAGAGACAGGAGCTACTCTCCCTCCAGCAGGGGAGCATGTCCGTGAGGGAACTTGGAATCAAGTTCAAGGACCTCCTGCGTTTTGCTCCAGACCTCTTTCCCGATGAGGAGTCTCGGGCAAGACGTTTGGAGGAGGCGCTCCGACCCTCCCTCCAGTATGCTGTTACTCCCTTTACCCTTCCGACATACTTAGAGGTTCAGAAGAAGGCCGAAGTGGTGGAAAGGATGCACACTCTAGGCGGACTGTCACGAGAAGGGATCCAGCTGGGACCATCGAAGGGGAAGGCCGTCAGCACCAGGCCCCCAGCATCGGGACCCTCCAGGTTCCGACCCGCAGGGAGTAGGCCGCAGCAGTTTCAGTTTCGATCCCCTGGCCCACGTTCTTTTCCTTCGGGCTCGGGACCACGGTGCTTCATCTGCGGGAGCCCTGGACATCTTCGGAGTCAGTGCCCCGATCGGGTGCAGTACAGCAGTGGCAGTCATCCCCAGCATCCGCCACAGCAGCAGTTCCCAGCCATACCCTTCCAGCAGCAGCAGCAGGGACAGCGAGCTCCCGCTCCTCCGCAGACAGACATAGGAGGAGGAGGCCGACCTCAGGGCGCTCCCCAGGGACCTCGACCAGGGCGTGGTCGGGGAGGTGGCCGACAGCCGAGGGGTAGGGGAGCTGGGCGTGGACAGTTACACGCCGCAGAAGCAACAGTTCCAGCAGGGCCAGAGGTTGTTCGAGGTACGATCAGTGTGTTTAGCACTCTTGCTTATGCTTTGTTCGATACCGGAGCTTCGCACTCCTTTGTTGCACCCAGTCTAGCCCGCGCCTTGGGTCTAGATGCCGAGAGACTTCCAGTGCCCCTGGTGTTGAGCACACCAGTTGGAGGTCAGACCGACTTGCTGTTCGTTTGTCGGGGGTGTAGACTGATGTTGGGGCCACATCAGTCGGTTAAGGACCTCCTTCTGCTACAGATTCGGCCGTACGATGTCATCCTAGGCATCGACTGGCTATTTTCTGTGTGCGCCGTCATCGAATGTTTCCAAAGGAGGGTGGTGTTCTCCGGTTTGGACGGCCAGCGTGTTACTTTCACCGGCGAGCGGAGCTGTCCGAAGGGAAACAGGAGGGAGGAACCTCTCCTCTCCTTGTTGACCGAACTGACGATAGAATCAACAGATGCGGAAATGGTGGAAGTACCAGAGATCGTTCGTGAATTTATGGACGTCTTTCCTGAGGAGGTGACGACTCTACCCCCTCGACGTGATATCGAGTTCGGGATAGACCTGCAGCCCGGCTCTCGACCAATATCGATGGCTCCTTACCGGATGGCACCTTCGGAGCTACGGGAGTTGCGGATACAGATTGACGATCTGATGAAGAGGGGTTATGTTCGTCCAAGTGCATCACCGTGGGGTGCCCCAGTCTTGTTTGCGAAGAAGGCAGATGGTGGCCTCAGGTTATGCATTGATTACAGGAGGCTGAATCAGGTAACAATCAAGAACCGCTACCCTCTTCCGAGGATAGATGATCTTTTCGACCAGCTGAAGGGGGCAGGATGGTTCTCGAAGATCGACCTGCGATCCGGGTACCACCAGCTGAGGGTGAAGGATAGAGACTTCCCGAAGACGGCGTTCAGGTGCAGGTATGGGCACTTCGAGTTCGTGGTCATGCCCTTTGGTGTTACGAACGCCCCGGCCGTGTTCATGGGGCTTATGAACTCCATCTTTCGGGAGTACCTGGATCGGTTTGTGGTGGTGTTCATCGACGATATCCTGATCTATTCAAAGTCAGAAGAGGACCATGCAGAGCACCTGAGGACAGTTTTGGAGGTCCTACGACAGCACCAGCTCTATGGGAAGTTGTCAAAGTGCAAGTTCTGGGCGCGAGAAGTGCACTTCCTTGGACATGTAGTGTCTGAGCAGGGAGTAGCAGTCGACCCATCAAAGGTTGAGGCAATTGTTTCTTGGGCAGCACCCAAGAATGTGGCGGAAGTTCGGAGTTTCCTCGGACTGGGAGGCTACTACCGGAGATTCGTACCCAACTTCTCCCGGGTAGCAGCCCCTTTGACGGCTTTGACCAAGAAGGACCAAGTTTTCATGTGGAGCGAGCAATGTGAGTCGTCCTTCAGCTACCTAAAAGAAAAACTGGTTAGTGCCCCAGTGTTGAGGTTGCCAGAAGAAGGGATGGCCTATGAGGTATTCTGTGATGCTTCAGGACAGGGCCTGGGGTGCGTATTGATGCAGCGACAAGGGGTGATCTCTTACGGGTCCAGGCAGCTACGCCCCCATGATCGGAATTATGCCACCCATGACCTGGAGCTTGCAGCGGTGGTGTTCGCATTAAAGCTGTGGCGACATTACCTCTTTGGGGAGCGCTTTGTGGTCTTCACCGACCACAAAAGCTTGCGCTATATCTTCTCCCAGCGTGACTTGAACTTGCGACAGCGGAGGTGGGTCGAGTTTCTCCAGGACTACGACTTTGAGATCTCATACACTGAAGGTAAGGGAAACGTTGTGGCTGATGCCCTGAGCAGGAAGCCGCATCAGGAGGTGGTTCGGGAATCTGCTGATGCTTGGAAGGCAATGGGGGAGTTGGCTGCCTTGCACTTGGATGCAAGGGTGGAAGGTACTAGAGGTTGTTTGTTTCAGATGACGGTACAGTCCTCCTTGTTGCAGCCAGTGGAAGAGTCTCAGTGGGGAGATCCTGAGGTGGAAGTGTTGCGGGATCGTGTCGATCAGGGGAACGCCCCGGAAGGATGGTCGGAGGACAGCCGACATCGGATGCTCTTTCATCGGAGGTTGTTTGTTCCGGAGGTGATGCGTGATGAAGTCCTTCATGAGTTCCATAGCTCAGCCTTGGCGGTACATCCGGGTGTTTCGAAAATGTACCAAGGCCTGAGGGGACAGTTTTGGTGGCCCGGGGTGAAACGGGCAGTGGCAGAGTTCGTGGCTAAATGCCTGGTGTGTCAGCAGGTGAAGGCTGAACACCGTGTTCCTGGTGGTCTGTTGCATCCTCTAGATGTTCCCGAGTGGAAGTGGGACGACGTCTCAATGGACTTCGTCACGGGACTACCCAGAGCTCAGGGCGGGCATGATGCTATCTGGGTAGTGGTGGATCGATTGACAAAATCTGCTCACTTCTTGGCTATCAAGGAGTCGGGACCCGTGAGTACCTTAGCACAGAGATACGTGGATGAGGTGGTGCGTTTGCATGGAGTTCCGAAAACGATCGTCTCGGATCGGGACACTCGATTCACCTCACGAGTCTGGAAGGGGTTACAGCATGCTTTTGGCACCCAACTACGCCTTAGCACTGCTTTTCACCCTCAGACTGATGGGCAGACAGAGCGGACTATCCAGACTTTGGAGGACATGCTGCGAGCATGTGTTCTGGATTTCGGAGGATCATGGGTACGACACTTGCCTTTAGTAGAGTTTGCCTACAACAACAGTTTTCACTCTACTATCGGCATGGCTCCTTTTGAGGCTTTGTATGGAAGACCATGTCGTTCACCCTTATGCTGGGCAGAGGTTGGTGAGACTGGTACTCTTGGACCAGAAGTAGTGCAGAGCACCACGGAGAAAGTCCAGCTAGTGCGGGAGAGGATGAAAGCAGCTCAGGATCGGCAGAAATCTTATGCTGATCGTCGGAGGAGGCCCCTGAAGTTCGAGGTGGGAGATCATGTGTTTTTGAAGGTTTCCCCTCGACGGGGGCAGCGGAGGTTCGGAAAGGGGAGTAAGCTCTCCCCTAGGTTCATCGGACCTTTCGAGGTGCTGAGGCGAGTTGGCGAGGTGGCATATCAGCTGGCCCTACCACCTCAGTTGGAGAGGGTCCATGACGTCTTCCATGTCTCCCAGCTTCGTCAGTACTTACATGATGACTCTCATGTCATCAACTGGGGAGAGCTAGACGTGGGAGGAGACGCGACCTTCGAGGAACGGCCAGTCAGAATCGAGGATCGCAAGGAGAAAGTGCTCCGTGGACGAACCGTCGGCCTGGTTCGTGTGTTGTGGAGACATGGCGGCCTCGAAGAGAGTACGTGGGAGAGGGAAGCACAGATGCGTGCCCAATACCCCGAGTTGTCCTGAGCTTTGAACCTTTGGTGCCTGTTGTGACAGAACGTTTGACCTTTTTGGCTATGAAATGTGCTAGGTTCCTTCCCTCTGTTATGTGTGGGAAGCCCCGGCTGAAGGGAAGGGGAAACCCGACCCCTAATCAGGACGCATTAAGGTGGATGCGATTAAACCCGTGCGGGCGAGTCAGTGCCGCCCAAAGCGGATAATATCTTGACATGGGGGAGGGGGACTCCCCAAACCCACATGACCGGGCGGTTTGGCGTGATATGATGCTTGGTTCTTGACAGGGAGTATTTTCAATTAGCGGGGGTCCACTCCTAAGAGGTATCTTCGAAGATGGTTGTTCGAATCCTCTCTTTCCTTCTAGTTTGTTTTGATTCTCGGGGACGAGAATCTTTTAAGAGGTATCTGATGTGAAGACCCAGACCCCCTTGGTCCCTTCCTTTGCCAAAAATCCGGTTTCCTTGCGGGGTACCGATCGGTGAGACCGATCGGTGAGACCGATCGGTGAGACCGATCGGTGAGACCGATCGGTGAGACCGATCGGTGAGACCGATCGGCGAGACCGATCGGTGAGACCGATCGGCGAGACCGACCGGTGAGACCGATCGGTGACACCGACCGGTGAGACCGATCGGCGAGACCGATCGGTGAGACCGATCGGTGACACCGACCGGTGAGACCGATCGGTGACACCGATCGGTGAGACCGGCCCTGCCAAGTTGTTCCAGTAATGTCCCTTTTTCGCAAATAGGGTTTTAAACCCTATTCTTCCTTGCTAAAAATATCTTGGAAATCCGAAACGCGCGCAAAGGTCTTAATTAAATGCTTCATTAATTCATGGGTCAGTTAAAACCACCCAGCGCCATTAATGATGAGTCAAGCCGCGTGGTCAACCCACGACTCCCTCGTCTTCCGTGGTTTTGTGTTTTCATCTCAACCGTCCCCCGCCCTTATAATTAAGGGTTAGGCCGTGGTTTTTCCCCTTCTTCGATCGTGACTCTTCTGGTGCATCGGGACCGCCGCGTCGTTATCCGTAAAGTTCCGCACCCCCGGCCTAAACGTCGATCATCCATCAACAAGTAGGGAATTTCTCTCGTCTCTCACTTTTGTGTATCATGCGGGGTGGGCGTTACTTTTGTTCCTAGGGAATTGGTTGAACCAAACCCTAATGAAGATACTAAACGAAGTTCTAAAGAAAGAAGGGGAAGGGGTTGTGATCGTTGTTTATGCTTTACCTTGTGATCATCCCTTTTGTTGTACTGGTCTATGTTTTCTGAAAATTGAGGCCGTTGGTGGTCGTGTGTGTGCATTTGAATCCCCTCGTGATGTTTTAAATGGGTTGCTGAAATTGTGAACTCCTGCTGCGAAATTGGTTAATCACGTATACCCGGCTGAATAATTGAAAGCACCAGGATCAACCCTTCTGTGACAACTAACGGATAGAACACATGGAATTTTGAAATCATGGAGTGTGTTAAGTCGTTTAAATCTGAAAAATCCCTGACTCGTGTTGGTAGTGGTCGTTGGTTGTTTTCCCTTCGGGCCGTTTGCTGGAAATGTGGGAGGGGATGGGATCCCCCGTTCTTTTTATACTCTCGGTGGCTGTGTGAATTTGGGGGATGGGATCTCCTGTTGGCATGGTTTCAGTGGTTGTGGGTTTTTATCACAAACTGGGGAGAGATCCTCTGTTGGCAGAACCGGGTGTGAGTGTTTTGGTTGATCTATGCTTGACGTTTTCCTTGGTTATGCTTATGGTAGTTGCCCAGTAGTGCTTAAAATTAATTGAACATTTGACTGAACGTAAAACAAGAATGGGACAAATGGTTTTGTGGGCAAGGGTCGTAAATTGTGACTCGGGCGTTGTGGTATTGTGTTCTGTAGGTTGGCTAGGGAAACCTGAGTTTTGGGTGAGTGTTTGTTACCTATATCTATACTTGTAGCTTTGTGTTTCTTATTCGCGCCCCACCCAAGTTGAGCACTTAGTGCCGAACACCCCCATTTATGGGGGAAGGGTGTTTTTTCCAACACTATACTTAGTGGCTGGTTATTAGCTCCTTTTCTGCTCCCTTTCCCGGATAGCCCAAGTACCTTCGGGCAGGCTGTGATGGCCTGAAGTCCATTATTAGCCCAAGAACCATCGGGCAGGGTGTTGTGGTGGTTGGCCAGGTGTGTGCGGCAGGAGGTTTCCCAAGTGTCTTCGGGATGAGGCCCCGGTGTTTTCGGGCGTGGCAGTGGATTATTTAGCCCAGGTGTCTTCGGGCGTAGCGGTGGTTGTTCTGGCCTAGGTGTTTGCAGGCATGGTTACTTGTGACAGTTGAGGCCCAGGTGTGTGCGGGCGGGATTCGGCAGTGGGACTGCGTGTGGTTGTGGCCCAGGTGTGTGCGGGCGGGTGTGGCAGTGGGACTGCGGTGAGAATGGCGGGATTGGTCCGATGCGTAGGATGTCTCAATAACCAGTGGGAAAGTGGCGCGGGGTACCCAAACATCTATGTGCTCTTATATATATATTACTTGACTTGCGTTATTTGGGGAGCGAACCTTGGTGAGGCTTGGGATGGATAGTTGCCTTGTTAGGTGTTTGGTTTACTCTTTCTCACGGGACTTTAGTACGTTTCCCCCACTTGTGCACGAGAGTCTTGGTTTTCCCTCCTGAGTGTACTTGTATGCTCACCCTACGTTTACTTTCAGGTTTCCAGGAGGACTACCAGGGCTGCGCGGGACCCTATTAGTCGGACAGTTGGAGTTGTCGCTGTTGTCGTACCTTTGTTTTCTTTTGGTATTGTACTTGAGAGCTTCTTTTTCTTTTGTACTTGTACTTTGTTGTAAACTGTTTAAACATGCATGTGGGAATGGTTTACTTTTGGCTTTACTTTTCTTTCTATCTTGGTGTTGTTGGGTTTTCTCCTCCTTATCTTTCGATCCTATAAAATAAAAAGGGTAATGCCTTCCATTTGCGAGAACTTCCTATACCCTTGGTGCTAGTCGCCACTCCGGGACCTATTGAAGGCGGGTTTCGGGGGTCATTATCTCTCCTTCAACTCAAAGAAGGAAGGGCCTGGCAACCTGCTGACCCTTCCCTCCTTTTGGTGAAGGCGGGTCGTGACAAATTGAATAGAAAAATGAATAACAATTCCATCTCAAAAACTAAATATTCAAATTTACCTGTAATTTTAAAATTTAATTTCCTCAAAAAATGGATGAAGTCACGATTATTACAGGTAATCCCTTAAATGAATTGTGTAATGATTTATATCCCAAGAGATTATTATAGGACGTTTTTGGTCAACCTATGTGTACCCTGTTACGGGTCAGAGGTGGTTATCCCATATCCATTATATTATATGATAAGGGAGGATATCATAGTAAATTATCCTATGGGACATAGTTTGTTAGCCTGGTTTTCTATGATATTAAATTATTGGTGGTCAATATTGACATATTATATGAATTTTTTATTTTTTTATTATGAATATTTTTTTATTTATGACTCCATGAATCCTAATTATTCTTATTATCTCACATACTTATTCAATTTCACATGTTATACATTAATTATGATCTATTTGTGGTTCTATTTTTCTTCATCTTTCTAATTGATTTTTTATCATGCATAAAGATCACATCATATGATTCCATGACCTTATTCCAATAATAAAGTATTTTTTTTTCCATTTTAATGTTTTCTTACATGTTTATAACCTAATTATAGATCATATATAACTCATTGATATTTTATTCCCTTAATTATCATATGACATCACCAATTTATTTTTTTCTTGTTTCATTTGTAAATGAAGAAGAGTATTATATAAGTATTGTAACTTAATATCCTAAAATACAGTCTTAGATAGGGGATAAATTAATGCCTTCAAAATTTTCTTGTTGTATCACTCTTTTTTAAATATTTCCCTAATATTTATAGAAACAAAAAAAATATAACAAAAAATTTCAAAAATACAAAAAACAAAATATATAAATGAAAATAGCATGGACATTGATAATTTACCAAGTTCAACCATACTAGTATATATGCAATGAATATATATAAATTTTGTATTGATATGATTAATAATAAATACTTAACTAGTTGGTTATTATAATGTTTTGGAAAAACTCAATGATCCTCGACGGTCAAGTGCCTCTTAAAATATTTCACTTAAAACTTTGTAAGAGGTATATAAATGATGATAATTATGATGTCCAAGTCATTCATACAAGTATACAAGAAAATAAAATTACACAAAAAACCCAATTATATTCATTATTATTCTTTTATCTTCTCTATATAAATCCTCCAAATTATAAAAATTGTTTATAGGAAAATATTACATCCAAATATGATCTCCAATAATAATATTATCATTATCAAACCATTCTTCCAATTATAAATATTAATGATTTCCTTGTTACTCCCACTATCATTGTAATGACCCAAACATTCATTAATGAAAATTCCTCTTGATCTAATTAAATGTCTTATTATGGTTATATAAAATGTGAACTTCATTGTTTTTATGTTAAGAATTATGACCATTGCTATCATAGCCGTTGAATAGTGATCACATGAATAGTATAAATATAGGGTTTTAACAAATACAATTTACTCAGACAAAAGAAGAGATGAACTCATCTAGTAGACTTTCCACATACAAAGCCCATTTCTCAGAGCTTGGAAAGGAGGTGGCACCATTGGTCTTCACTCTTGACCAATCCCATGCCGAGCTTGAACACATTAAGCTTGAGCAGAACTGACTATGGGAGAAGTGGAAGTTAATAGAGATTACCACCCGAGCGATGTTATCCGAGCCACCCCAAGAGTTTTTCACCATCGCACACCTTACCCTTCGGTCTTATGCGGGTGTTATAAGTGGTTATGTAACAAGAAAGTAACATTACTATTATGTACATTATTCTTGTATATAGAATATACATTCTTTTTATTATTATTTCTTACCATGACAAACTTGTTCTTTATTACACACTAAAACACAATTCATTACAAAAAAATCACTTGATACAACATAAAATATCGATAGGTCTAGTGTATTTGGGGATTAGGATCATTAAATAACAACTTAAAATATGAAATAACACATTTTTATTGAAAACTTCATTTACATGACCACTAAATTCCCTTGTACTTAGCATTGCATGGGATTACCTGAGGACATGCATAAAAAGGGTGAGCTATAAATCCCAGCAGGGGAATAAACATGGAATAATATGAGGAATAAAATACATGCTGTAAAATAGGAATATCAATGGAGAACAAAAGAAACATGAACATAAAGTCATGATAAAGCATGATAATCATAACATGGAAATGTGGAAACAACACTTAACATGGAATTAGCATGAGCCAAGGATCATTGCACATGGAGCACGAGTAAACCCTCATTACACTTGAAGAACAAGTAAAACCTCATTTCAGTTGAATTATCATGAGTCAATAGTCATTTAAAATGACCTATCATGATACTATACTTTACCCAATGCATTAGAGTGCTATTAGGGCAAACCCTTCTTAAATATTTCATTTCATGTGTAAGTGTGCCACAAGATCATACAACATGGATTTATAAAACATCATAATTTATTCCACGATTAAGGAATTTGGAATTAATACATGAAACTATTCCATCAATATATAAATTTTCATAAAGGTGAATACCCTTGATAGATAAATGGGCATGGTATTCACTACATAATGACTTTGGCTTGAAAAAACACGATGCACTTTCGACAGCATAACAACGTGACAAAAGAATTCATAAAAAGGTTGATGAGATAGAAATGGGTGTCTCTAAATATGTACATAAAATGGAAATTAAGGGGTTCATATATATACATGTCCCAACAAACATAATGGAATTTAGATGCACAATACAAAATAATTACATCGATGTAAAAGAGGAGAGAGAAATCCCCCATGGAATTTCGGCATGGTAACAAGTGTACATGGGAGGCATTAATGAGAGATAAAGGGGTATCCCATCATAAAAACATAAATAGGGTAGAATGGGGGAGGTTAAAAATCATACACCAACATTTTTAATTAAAAATAAAAGGGCATAACAACTTGATGATAATTGGAAAAAAATGAGAAAGGAAGAAATACCTTACTTGGATGTTCGATCCCAAAATCTTGGGAGAGGCTTGAGAGAGGATTCTCGGGAGTTTGGGGCACCTTGAGAGGATTCTATAGAGAGGAGGTAAGGGGTTCATTTAACTCCAAAGGCTTTGAGTTAAGAGGAAGTGTCAGCTTGTGTGGGTTTATATAGGAAATGAGATAGAATTACTTATTATTTTGGTTTGGGACACCTCCTATTAAACTAATCAAAAACACAAACCATCATATGGTTTTTGCCCATGGTTATTCACAAATAGGATTGGAGAAAAATATTTTATGAGTCCAACATCTAAACATATTAAAATAATAGGGTTGCTTATCTAGAGGTAAGTCACACTCTCAAGGAAAACAATTTAAAAAGACAAAATGTTTTACAAGTCTTGGAGGGTCCACTAAAGCTTTATAAAATTAATTAAAAAAAAATCTAAAATCATATTATTTTAATTTTAAATCATATATTGTCTGAACATAATGTTTATATTTTTTATTACATCACTATTGGGTCATTATGATGTCATAAAACACATTATATATTTAAGCGGTATTTAATTTTTACCAAAACATTCGACTGTCTTAGAAAATTTAAAAAAATTCAATGTTGGATAATTTCAACTTCCTAATTAAAAAAATAATATTCATTTTATCTAAATAATTTTCTAAATATGTAAATTTTCACTTTTAAAATAAAAACGGACATTTATGAAAAATTCATTGGTTTTGAAAATACTAGCTATCAAACCTTAATAAATATTACAATTTCATTCATAAAAAATTGTACGATCATTTATATTTAATAAAAAGTAATTTATTAATAATATTTTATTAAAATATTATTTAATTCAAAAATCTATTAATTCATCAAAATAGATTTCTTAGTTGAATATTAACTAAAAAAATACTATTTGTGCATTAAAAACTATGTACAAAGTAACAATAATAAAATGAATGCACATTCTTTATACAAAAATAATGTACATAGTCATAGTTCTTGTGTCTTGTTATATAACCCCTTATAACACCCACATAAGATGAATGGGTAAGGTGTGCGTTGGTGATAGACTCTTAGGGTGGGTCAAATAACATCGCTCAGGTGGTAATATCTATTAACCTCCACTTCTCCCATAGTCGGTTCTGCTCAAGCTTAACATGTTAAAGATCATCTTGGTCTTGGTCAAGAGAAAATCCCAATGAGGTCACATCATTTCTGAGATCTGACAAATGGGCTTCGTACGGGGAAAGTCTACATGATATGGCCATCAATTCCTTTGTCTAATTAAATTGGATTTGTTAAAGCACAATATTTATACGGATCATGTGATCACTGTTCAATGTCTATATTAGAAACGATCACAATTATTAACATAAAACCATTGAAGTTTACATTTTATATAACCATAATAAGAAATTTAATTAGATCAAGAAGAATTTTCCTTAATGAAAGTTTGGGTTGTTACAATCTCCCCCCACCCATAAGAAATTATGTCCTTGAAATTTCCTTTTCCCACACAAAAATAGACGTGGGTAACTTTGTTCCATCACTTCCTCCGATTCCCACGTCACTTCTTTAAACTTTTGGTCTTTACACAACACCTTGTCGAGGGGCATTGTCTTATTTCGTAGAACTTTTTATCTACGATATAAGATCTTCACTGGTTACTCCTTGTAAGAAAGATCATCCTCTAACTGTACTAAATCTAAAGAGATTACATGTGAAGGGTGTGGTTTGTAATTACTTAAGAGGAAAGTAGGAAATACATCATGTACTCTGGCCATGGTAGGTGGAAATGGTAGTCAATAGGCCACAACCCTGACACGATCAAGAACCTTGAAGGGGCCAATGTACCTAGGACTTAATGTACCTTTCATTACAAACCTCATGGCCTTTATCCATGGAGATATGAATAGAAATACCATGTCTCTAACTTTAAACTCAAGGTCTCGTCAACGATTATCTGCATAACTCTTCTGTCAAATTTGGGCTACCTTGATATGCTACTGAATGGTTTTCACCATCTACACCATTTCTTAAACCATTTCTAGTCCTATCATCTTACGCTCACCGACTTCATGCCAAAATGCCGGTGTTCTGCACCTTATCCCATATGGGCTTCATATGGTGCCATTTAGATGCTTCAGTGGAAACTGTTATTGTAGGATAATTCAACCAGAGGAAGATGTTGATACCAAACTCCTTTAAATTCCATTGAACATGATATTAACATATATTTTATTGTCTGAATTTTTCGCTCAAATTTTCCATCAGTTTGAGGATGATAGGTCCAACTACAGTTCAGTTCAATATCCATATCATGTTGAAGAATCTTCCAAAACATAGAGGCGAATCATGGATCTCGATCGGATATAATAGATAGTGGTACTCTAAGAACCCTAACCACTTACCTGATGTATATCCGTGCCAGTTGATCCAATGAGAAATCCTCCTGAATTTCAATGAAGTATGCAGACTTTATAAGAAAATCTACAACAACCCAGATTGCATTGATGCCTTTGTATTTCTTTAGATACTCAGGGACAAAGTCCATGGTGATGTTCTCCCATTTCCATGCTGGTATAGGCAATGGTTGCATCATCCCCTTAGACTTCTGCCTATCTGCCTTCACTTTCTGACACACTAGGAACATTGATGTATACTCAGGGATCTCCTTCTTCATATTATCCCACCAATAATGCACTCGAAGATATTTATACAACTTTGTGTTTCCAGGGTGGATAGAGATATATGAACTATGTGCATCATCCACAATCCTTTTCCGCAGATTTGGACTTGATGATACACATCATCTTTTCCCAAATCTCACAATTCCTTCTTCATTGACATTAAACTCCATGGAATTTTCCTTTTTGATAGTTTCCACCTTCTTCTGAATTCCTAAATAATCCTTTTGAGCATCCTTTAACCTTTAAAAAAGAGATGGTTGAGAAATAATTTGTGAAAGGATTGATGATGTTTCCTTCTTTATAATTCCCATGTCCATCTTTATCAAATCTAAAAATATTGGATCCTTCTAAATTTTCATAAATGATAGAATCACTGGGTACTTTCTACACAGAGAATCTACCACCTTGTTCACTTTCCTAGGGTGGTAATGGATTGAGTATTCATGGTCTTTGATCATCTCTAACCATCTTCATTGGTGCATGTTCAACTCTTTCTGTGTGAATATAAATTGGAGGCTTTTGTGGTCTCTATATATTTTACACTTCTCCCCAAAAAGATAATGCCACCAAATTTTTAAATATAAGATCACCAAAGCCAACTTTAGATCTTGTGTTGGATAATTCTGCTCATGAACATTCAATTTCCTTGAAGCATAGGCAATGACTTGGTCATTTTGCCTCAACACACTACCCATTCCCTTCTTTGAAGCATCACTGAATACCATAAAAAGGTATCCACTTGTGGTTAATTTGAGAACGAGTGTAGTGATAAGCCTCTTTTTCAAATCCTTGAAGATGTTTTCACATTTATCACTCAAACAAAACTTTACTCCCATCTGAGTTATCTTGGTAAGAGGGTTGGACAATCCTGAGAAATTTATCACAAATCGTCGATAATATCTAGCTAACCCTAAGAAGCTACGAATATCCGTTACTGATATTGGCCTCATCTATCTCTCTATTGCAGATGTCTTGGAGGGATCCACAAATATCTCATTGCATATGATGATATTTCATAGGAATGAGACATCCTTCAACTAGAACTCACACTTGTTGTACTTTTCATAGAGCTTTTCCTTTCACAAGGTCCCTAGTAAATTTCTTAGATACTCCTCATGATCCTCCTTGGTTTTAGAATATATTAAAATATCATCTATAAAGATTACCAAATTTTTTTTTGAGGTAATCTATATGGAATCTATTCATCATGTACAGGAAGATTTCTGGAGAATTAGTGAGTCCTAAAGGCATTACTATGAATTCATAGTGCCCGTATCTTGTACGAAATGTAGTCTTGGGGATATCTTCCTTCTTCACCCTTACCTGATAATATACCAATCACAAATCTACCTTGGAGAATTATTTTTCTACATGTAGATAATCGAACAAGTCATCAATTAGTGGGAGAGGATATTTGTTCTTTATCATGATTTTGTTAAGCTCATGATAATCGATGCAATGTTGTATTGAACTTCTTCTTGATGAAGAGGACTTAGGAACCCTGTGGTAAAGCACTTGGGCATATAAACCCTTTATCTAGATTCACATATAGTTGTTTCTTCATATCCTCAAGCTCCATAACATCCAATCTATATGGATTCATGGATATTGACAATGCCCCAGGTATAAGATCAATTGAGAATTCAACATCTCTTCTAGGAGGAAGACCATGGAATTCCTCGGGAAACACTTCAGTGAATTCCCTCACAATAAGCATGTCTTGAAGGAATGTTGTCTATTTATACTCAATAATATGATCTAGATATGTGTGCTCATAGGGTAATAATATCCATGCTTCAGATGATGAATATAATGAATATTCATCTTCGTCCTTGAACTTGTACAGAATCCGGGGTCGATTCTCCATATGGAGAGTGATTTCCCACTCATGGAATTTTATGTTGGATCTATATAAAGAATTACAATACATGCTAATAATTGTATAAAATTCCACCAGAGGTAGTATGATGAGGATCGCTAGGAAGTTCAATCCACCGATTAAGAAAGGGGAGGAGTTATATTCATGGGATGCAATGATGGCACCATTTTCTATACTCATTGACATCTTTACTTCAATGATTTGTGGTGATGTTGGAATTTTTCTACTAATCATTAGGGATATAAAAGAATGAATAGTACCTGAATCAAAAAGTAAATTCACTATTCTTGAATGAATAACTAGCGAACCTATCACCACTTCGTTGTCGGGGTTCACTTCGGCGGTAGTGATGAAAAAATCTCACCCTTACTTCCTTGGAGGTTGTTGGTTGCCTCTGAAAACTATTGGCTTAGGGCACTGATTTTCAAGATGCCCTGGTTCTTTGTAGTTGAAGAAATGAACAATGTGTTGAGAGTCGAACATAACATTCCTATCCTCTATCGCAGCCGTGGGTTTTTCTTGCCGATAGTTAATGGCTAGGTTCCATTCTCTTATACACCTAAAGCATTTCCTCGCCCCCTTCATAAAAATTTCTGGGGTGATTTTTTATGCACCCTTGGCAAGTGGGGTACCATATTTTCTTAGCACCGTTGGATTTATCCATTAGACCACCATAATTGAAGCCCTACTTACGCTTCTTATCCCCATGATACCCCTAAGGTTTGCAGATCTCCATTTCAACTTTGAGGGCACATCAGAAAATTTACTCATAGCTGTCGAATTCACGTATCGTGAGGCTTTCCTTAGGCTAGGTTTCATCCCACCAAAGAAGCGTTCAACCTTGAATTCAGGGTTAACGAAAAAGATGGAGGCGTATAATGCAAGACTTTTGAAGTTTTCCGCATACGCTCTGACATATTCTTCATCTTTTTTCTTGTGGGAAAGGAAGTCCCTTTCCATATTAAGCTGGAGGGTGCATGAAAAATATTTATCAAAAATCATCTTCCAGAAATCCCTCTATTCCAACGCCTCAATACCCTCCACAAGTTTCATATTTTTGATCAATTTCCACCATTGATCAGCTTCACCCTCTATACGATAATCATCCAGGAGAACCATCTATTATTCAGAACATTTAAGGATGGAGAAGATCTTTTCAATGGAGTTGATCCATTGTTCGGTGATTGAGAGATCAAATGATCCATTAAAAGTAGGAGGCCTTTTTCTCATGAAGCTCTCGATAGCGAGTTGTTCATTCTTGGGGGGAGGGGTTGAATGTTTCTTCTCAACCCATGTTTCTATTCAAATCTTGAGTTAACGGATAGAGAATCGTGACAAAGTTTACGATTACCACTCCCATTAGATTGGGAATATCATTAGCACAGTCATCACATTGATCTTCACATCAGTTGTTAGCCCGAGTCCTCCTACTACCGGCCATTGGCTGGAATTAATGAAAAGTTAGGGGTAACACATAAAGGATAATACAAGGAAAAAACATATGACTTATAAATAGCTTCTATTTTCTTAACTTATAAATCTATAGGCTTCAATCTATGTTATCCATGATCTACTTCCTAACATATATTCTTAGGGGATTTTTTTTAATTCCCATAATAATGATTCATACTAAGCTTGTGAATTTACCAATGCATATCCCCTGGGAGTGTCATAACCAAGAGTAGAGAAAGGCCCATTTTCGAGTACCAGGATACCCCAGGTCAAGCCCGAAACTCCTTGTCGTGGGTTTCACCCCTCGGTACATATGTACGAGAGATGCCTCTACCTACTCATATCCAAAAAAGGATGTATTTTCTTGATAAACCACATACTAAATACCCACCAAAATTTACAGACATTTTTATTATACTTAGTCTTGTATATAAGGATTCAATAGGGTTCTCTAATCCTAATCCCAAAAATAACTAAACCTATCCTTTGATACCAAATATGATAACCCTGCTTTTTATTACACACTAAAACATGATTTATTACATAATCATCACTTGATACAACATAGAAGATCGAGAGGTCTAGTGTCTTTGGGGATTAGGATCATTACATAACAACTTAAAACAAGAAATACAACATCTTTATTGAAAACTTCATTTACATGACCACTACATTCCCTCGTATATAGCATTGCATGAGATAACCTGAAGAAATGCATAAGAAAAGAGTGAGCTATAAATCCAAGTAAGGGAGTAAACATGGAATAACATGATCCATACATTACATGTTAGACAATAGGCATATCAATGGAGCACAAGATAAACATGAACATAAAGGCATGATAAATCATGATAATGATAACATGGAATTGTGGCAACAACACTTAACAAGGAATTAGCATGAGCAAAGGCTCATTGCACATGGAGCATGAGTAAACCCTCATTGCACATGAAGAATGAGTAAAAACTCATTGCACTTGAATTAGCATGAGTTAACACCCATTGCATATGATGTATCATGATACTATACTTTACCCAATGCATTAGAGCGCTATTAGGGTACACCCTTCTTAAAAATTTCATTTCATGCATAAGTGTGACACCTGGATCATATAACATGGAATCAATCAACATCATAAGTTATTCCATGATTAAGTAATGTGGAATAAATACATGAAAGCACGTTTCAATATGTATATGTGCATAAAGGATAAAACCCATGTCTTTATCAAGGGTATTATCCTTTATACACATATACATATTGAATGGTACTTTCATGTATTTATTCCACATTAATTAATAATGGAATAACTTATGATGTTGATTTATTCTATGTTATATGATCCATCTGGCACACATATGCATGAAATGAAATGTTTAATAAGGGTGGACCCTGATAGATCTTCAATACATTGGTTAAAGTATAGTATGATGATACATCATGTGCAATGGGTGTTGACTCATGCTAATTCAATTACAACAAGGGATTACTCATGCTTTATGTTAAATGAGGGTTTGCTCATGCTTTATGTGCAATGAGCCTTGGCTCATGCTAATTCCATGTTAAGTGTTGTTGCCAAATTTCCATATTATGATTATCATGCTTTATCATGCCTTTATGTTCATATTTCTCTTGTACTCCATTGATATTCCTATTTTCTAACATGTTACGTATTCCTCATGTTATTCCATGTTTATTCCCTTACTGGGATTTATAGCTCACCATTTTCTTATACATGTCCTTAGGTTAACCTATGCAATGCTAAGTACGAGGGAATGAAGTTGTCATGTAAAGAATGTTTCCAATAAATATGTTGTATTTCATGTTTTAAGTTGTTATGTAATGAACCTAAGACCTAAAGAAACTAGAACTCTCAATATTCAATGTTGTATCAAGTGATGTTTATGTAATAAATCATGTTTTATTGTGTAATAGAAATCAGGGTTGTCATAATCATATTATTTCACTTAATATTATATATATTCTCACATTTCATCTCTTTATCTCTAACTTTAAAACAAAGACATCCTTGTATCTCATACAAAATATTTCGAATTTAAAATTCATTGTTAAATTCTTAACCACTATCAACTATATATAATTAAAACTCATTCATTGGATATTAATTGTAAAAATCATCATCCATTAACTCATTATTTACTATAGAAGGTTGAGACAAAAACATTGATGAATCATCCATAAATCTAATGAATTGTGTTAATAAGAAAAATACATTTTTTCTATAATTCACAACATGAAATCACCCATTTTTGTGTGATGAGTTTCTTCCTCTATCTACTTCATCCAACAACCTGTTCCATTATGGTACGATTCATTTAATCAAAATATAAACATCTAAAACTCAACCAATTATATATAGTACTAAAAAATCATGTCATAGACATTACAACATATCAAAAAATATCACCACATATTCTGTGTAATATGGTGAGATGTGTGCCTCCTCATATTCAAATAAAAAACTTGTTGTGGAATACAAAATTATATCATAGTGAATTGCTTATCACTCACCAAATCTAGTTTGTATAAAAAAATCATGATCCTAGAATTATGGAATAATTATTCTCCCTGATCCAGAAATTACAACATGATGATTACAATTATTGTATGGGTTCTTTGATTAACCATGGTAGTTTAACACCAAGATTATTTAATATTCTCATGGAAGAACGAGACCCAAACTTTTCAACTGAATCCAACCATTAAAAATTTATATAAAAACTATTTAAAAGTATCATTGTTCAAAAAATACTATAATAGGATGATCAAAATGGTTTAATTGTGATATTTTATAGGAATCATGAGAAAAACATTAAATAATCACCAAACTTATCTAAAATTTAAAAACATATCTCTAATAATAAAAAAATCAAATAAAAAATCTATTTGAAAATAAACCCAACAATACAAATTCCATTTTCACTAATCTCATTCATAATATTTTTCTATCAATTCCACTAGTTATTATTTCATAAATCCATATCATAGAATATTATCAAACTTTATAAAATTTCAATTACCACTCAAAATACAATAATTTACTATACTTTAGAACTCTCTTACTGAATCTATGATCATGATGCTTCACAATTATCTCTCATACTTTGATAATAAAATTCAATAGAGGCCTTATCGAGATTTTTTAATTTCTTAATAGCCATAAAACCTCCAACTTTGTCATATTGTTTTGTATCATAAAGCATCATGTTAAAATATAAAAACCAACAACAATATCCCTTTTACATGGTTATGAAAATAGACATTATAAAATTCAACAATATTATGTTATTGAAAGAATAATGTATGAAATAAGTGAATATATCATTTTTATAGATCTATCTAAATTTTTATAACTTTTACCTCCTAACTCCACTTCAGTATTTTTAATAGCATTTGGGGATTTATCTTTACAGAATCTCAATATAATTATTTTTTCATATGATTACACATGGTTCATATATCCCATTATCTTCAAATAGTAAACTTAATACAAATACATATAGTACTAAGAACAAAATAAACACATTTAGAAATTTATGTATTAAGGAGAGTTATTTTTCTGACCTTCTCAAATTAAGAGAAATTATTGAACTCCAAAGATCAACTAATGATTCTCAAAAAATGAGTATATTGATTCTTAAAGGATATATCTTTCAATTATTATTTTTAAAAAATAAGATATAATCAAACAATTCCATAATCATCATTTTCATTTAAAAAATAATAATGTAACATGATATCATTTATGTGGGAATTTTATATAGAGTTATTTGTTAGCTCAATTGTACTATCTTTTCACATTGAATCATCATTGGTTATATTTAATCTTCTAAAAGTTATTATAAATATTAAATAATAAACATAATTTTAGTATAATCCTTTTTGCGTGAAATATAAAATTCATATATATTTCTCAAGGATACACTTTCCTTATTTTTACTTAGCCATCAAAAGAAATTTTCTTCTGATGAAGAATTCATTGCCTTGTGTGGATTTGATATCTACAACATCTCCATCCCAATTTAAAATTTTGGAAGCCATTTAATCTTGATTTATATAATATTTAAATACAAATCCATTTTTTAATGTTTCATAAATATATCACAATATTCTATTTAATACTATGAAATGATCTTTATTCAGATAAATATAACAACTCACTGTCATGAATGCAATAAAAATGATATATATAATTGTTTTTGTAAGATAAAATTGTCTTTAAATAAACTTATATATAATTTTTAATCAACATATTTACTATACTTATATTTTCATGTATTGTTACAACCCTTATAAGATTTGATGTAGATTTATTGTCTTCAATTCCAATAGTCATTGACTGCTCTCTTTTATACTTCACCTGAGAGATGAATGTAAACCCATTTTTTATATACTTTTTAAGCATGGATAATTACATATTAATTGGGATCTAAATTTTTAATTCATTAAATTATCAATCCATTTAATATAATTATTCACAGTAATATTAAAGGTGATGAATCCCACATACAAAAATTACCATGATATACTCTTCATCTGAGATTTTCTCTTATTGGTTATAATCAACCCATACTAATTTATACTCCATATTTATTAGATAAATGTTAGTCATGAATAAAAACTTTAGGGTGATTACTTTAGGACATATAAATCCATTTCCAACCGTCACACTATTTTTCTTCATCATTGATATCAGAGATAAGCAATTGTTTGATGTATACCTCATATTTTAACATTATTTAATAGCACATTCTTCACATACATATGATAAATATTCAATATTATCAAACATATATTTTTAATAATAATATCATGAATTCCAAACTCTTCATTGATTCATTATTTTTATCACTATGAAAACATTCAATATAATTATACAAATTATATAATATAAAATCATCGATATGAATAAGTCACCCATTTTAATCATTATTTTTTTTAAAGACCATTTTAAAAATAACATTTTGATTTTTAGGTATTCATTAAAGTTTAAATTTATATTTATTTCTTATTTGTATAAACTCATTATAAATTTATTTCAATAATGAATAACCCAAATTCACTTCTTTTAATGTTTATGATTCCACTTTTGGTAATAGTGTGTTGTGGTATACATGTATCATTCTCCAAGTCTGTGTTTTAGTAGATGTGTCTCAAATATTATTTTGGTGACCATCAATTACTATTATATTTATTCTTTGAGTTATATATTCACTCCAATAAATATCATGCTCATTATTTTAATCATATTTATAGTCATATTCATCTAGAGTATTTTTCAACTCATAAATACTCACATTAATATTTTAGTCTTCATCGCACATATATTTAAATAAGAAAACAATCTAATTATTAATATATTCATCTTCAATATCTTCAACATTACTACTTTCAATAATTTTATAATAATCTTGAATAAACAGTTATAGGATTGAATCTTAGTTAAGAATCCTTGAAATATTATTTATTTGGATGTATCACCATAATTACCTTTATTAAATTTATTATTAAAGGTTTAATAGTTGTTACCAAAACCTCTAGAGTGGTTTAAAGTTTGTTTCCTCAAGTAACACATCTGATATGATATACTATGCACTCTAGTGAGAAATAATACCTAGTTTTGAGTGTATAAAAACACTCACACTACTTCCTTCCAGCAGTGGAAAGACATTCTATTCTTAGTCATAAAATAATTGTCCATGTTATTCTCCATGTGATTATTAAGTTTTTATACATCTATTAAATTTATTTTTATTTACCAAATATGCCTCATACATTATTCTATGTCTTTAAAATAAATTTTCACTTCAATTAGTGTGTATTATGATTCATTTTCCAACAATTATATTTTCATTTCACTTCCTTTTTCATTATAAAATATTTTTTGAAATCATTTGATACAGTAGAACAATTCTTTCATATACTACATATATATAACAGACCGCCTACTACTATAGTTATCAATATATAATATGGATTATTTTTCAACTCTAGTACTAAGATTATTAATTGGAAAACAACATTTACAAAGACAAAATCTTATAAATTTTATTGTCACTTCTTCTTTTAGTGATAGGGATTTCTAACCATCTTCACAATCCATCACGGTTTCTATACTTTTTATCTATTTCTATTAAAATTAGGTACATTCAATACTACATTTATTTTTTAAGGGTTTTTGATTTTATGATAATGGAGTGGCTAATAATTTTTTACCATAAATTATTTTCCTCTTTCATAGTAATTAGATAAGTATTTCATTATTAGATATGTGATACATATAATAATTTTTATTCATGCCTCCATTATGAACATTCCATCTTTTACATTGATATAACAACCATTCTGATAGAATGTGAAATCCAATCTCAAGTCACTCAATTAGCTCACAATAAAAAAATGTGTGTCACTGTACATTCACATAAATATCATTAGTATTTTGCAACTCAAAACCAGCTTCCTGAGTTTTACTAATTCATAAAATCCTTATAATTCCAACATTTCTAAAACCAACTATTCCCTCTACAGATCCTTTCATATTCTTGAGAGTATTCAAGTATCCCATCATTTCAAATGAAGACAAATTATCAAGAATCCATTTTATTTATATTTACAATTCATATCTATCAATGAATGAATATCCTTTTTCTTGAACATCATTTTTCGTATAATAAATCCCAGAATTTGGTCTGACATATATTGGCCTCTCCTCATTCAATTCAACACATTAAAAAATTATTATTTCCCTTATTCTAATGTGTAAAATATATTTATGAAAGGATTTTTTTTGGAATTTATCATAACCATCCTATTTTTAATTCCATTTAAATAATTCATACTCTTTCGTATCCTAAAATCAAAAATTTTATATCCAAAATATGAATAGTTAATGTAGTAACCATATAAATATTTCCCTCTTTGAGATATAGGTTATTATTATATTATTATTTATTGAATAACAAGTGAAAATAAATTTATCTAATTATCTTCCTAATTATAATTTGAAAATGTGAGGCTAATATATCTTTATAATTGACAGTTTATGTATTTTTCCCTCATATCTCTCCTAGTATGACAATCGAATGAGTAACTTGTTGGTTAATGATAGTTTTACAATTATTGAAATCATTATCAAACAATATTATTTCCATTTATATATATACTAATTGTAATATTTTTTGATGTTTCATTATCTAATCTAAGTCTACTTTTAAATATGAAATTAGTTCATTAAGAACTTAACTAATTTTTATCTCGTCATGTTCCTCATTCTACTAATTAGTTTAATTTTTTATAAAAGAATCCTCTCAAGAATAATTTTTAACTATCTTTTTTTTATTTCATATGGAGAAACTTTATCAATGATTAAAATTTATCCTTGAGTATTTCAATATTAATTATTTTATACTTGACACACATAATGAGGTCGTCAATAACCTTGTCCTTATACAAAATCATTAACCTCTAATTCACTAAATCATCAAATTTCACTTGGTCATTTTCTTTTTTAACCATAATTTCTCAAAACAATCAATTTATTTACTTCCATATTACCAATATAAATTTTTATAAATTTATTATTATTAAGTCAAAAAATATTTTATTTGACTTTTCCATTCCTTTTTTTTGAAAATCACAAAATCTTTGTTAAATATTTAATTTATAAATTTTTCATGTTTAAAAGTATCTTAATAATGTTTTTATAAGAAAAATTATTCCATTTAATCATACTTACATTAATTCGTTTGGCTTACGAAAATATATATTTTATCATTACAATTTACTTAATGAGTATTGATATGATAAATATGATACTCATTAAAACTATCATAGTGAGAAACCTTCATGATTATCATATTGACCATGGATATGATTTATATAATACACATCATTTGAAAATCAATTACCAATTGATATTTATAGTCCTTCATACTAAGGTGATTTTCTTAATTAAATGATGTCAATATAAATCATACTGACACTCATAACGATTATAATTAGAATCATTTTAATTTAATTTTCATTCCAAGAAATCTCAATAGTAATGTTTAGAAATCTTTTAAATCAAAACAATGTTGTGCATTATGTGTTAATCAAAAAAATATCATGCTTTCAATTATCATTTGATAGTTGAAGTTCCAAGTGTCCAGGTCCTCTCAAAAATCTCAGAGAAAATCCGATAGTTAGAGGTCAAGATGACCACTAGGATGAAGGTCTATAAGTAACTGGTCATTATAACTCATGGGAAATATGCTAGATGCTACAGACAATAGAGGAACTATGTGAGAACTCTGCTGAATTTACTATTGCATGTGAGAACTCTGATGTTTATATGAGTGAAATTATTATTCCTTGTCCTTATAATATTAGAGTTCTTACTAGCTTTGTGAGCCACTGATTATTGTCATTATGATCGAGGGATTAAATGGATAGAAAGATAGAGGATCTGATCACCTAATTGATTGAGGGTTGTTGGGGATTGGTAGACAAACTAGAGCTGATCATCATTTTGTGGGATTACCATGGCGCGGGTAAGATATAATTTATAAAAAATTATAAATTAGGGGACTTTTATCCCATATTACGGGATTCCCTTCTCTTTGGGTGAAAAATAATTAATATTCATTTACTTGTTTTTCATTTCTTGTTCTATTATAATAGAAAGTCAATTATTCTATATATATTCATTTTTCTATATGTATTATACTTATCATAATTGATTTGATTATTATACTTTTATATTAAATTGTGAATAATATATTTTTTGATTACTATTAAATCATTTACTATGAATACAATTATACATGCTTTAAGATAAAATCATTATTTTGTATTAATATGATTAATCATAACCACTATGATTATGATACTTTTATACTTTGATATATTGTTTCATTATGAAAATATGATTATACCATCAAAAAATTAATGTGATTCTATTCAATAGAATCAAACTTGTGGATTTCATATCAGAATCATCTTGATTGTGATATTTTAAAAATAGGAACATTGGGGCCAGTCTAATTATAGTTTGAATACAAAATAGGCGTTGTGAATATGATTTTTTTAATTCTATTACAAAAATGTTCTTTTAAGATTAAAAATAAAAGTTTTAGACTAACAATTTATCCAAAACCTTTTATTTTTCTGTCTCCATATACATTTGAATCCAATAATTGTTATCAAAAGATGTTTCCACTGCTCAAATACTTGTTGATTTTTTTACTTTTTCAAGTTAGCCTTATTTATTAATAAAAAAATTTTTTTATAAATATTTTTCACACTTATGTGTATTGTGGAAAATATTTTGTTTTTATCTATTTTAAAAGATCATAGGACTAAATGTTGGTTCTGCATAAAATATCAATCCTACCAGACCACCAATTTTTTATGGTAATTATTATGAATATTTGAGGGATATAATTAAGACTTTTTTGATCAACCCAAGAGTTGATAAATTTTTTTGTTGACTGGTGAATACAAAATTCCTAACAATGACATCATAACTCTTTCCAATCAATAAAATATATAATTTAAGATAAATTAAAAGGTAATGAATACTTTATTATGTTCTATGATTAGAAACATTTGTAGACAGATTTACTCTTGTGAAGCAGTTAATAGTATTTGGAAGTAGATAGAGATCACTCATTTTGGAACTTATAAAGTTATTGGGACTAGATGAGATATGTTAAGAGCCAATCATTAATCTTTTTAATATCCTTATGGTGAACCTATTATTAAGGTACAAGAATGGTTTCTAAGAACTGTTAATTGTTTACAAGATATTGGTGAAGAATGATTATAAGTTGAAATTTTTGGTGAAAATATTATTGATATCATACCCAATGAATGAGAATAAAAGAGAACAATAGTTAATGAATCCAGGAAGATTAAAATATAACACTTGATGATTAGTTTGGAAATATTTTATAGCATGAGGGTAGGTTGAAAATAGATTCTAAGAAAGAAAAGAAAAAGAATAGTGGAGTTTCTTTTACTTACACTTTAAATCTAATGAAATTTCATACTCCTTAGAAGGTACTTAAATCAATAAAGAAAAAGGTTATCACTCAATTAGAATCAAGTGATTCTAAACATTCTATGAATTGGTTTTCCAATATTTCTCAAAGAACAACCAATATTGTTGGTAAAAAGTATTTTCAGTATCATTACAGTATCATTAACAAGGAAATAAATAAAAATAATGATTATGAATTTTCCTATTATGAATGTAAAATATATAGACACATATGAACGTATTGTCCAAAGATCAAAAGGAAATATAGGATATAAAGGAATTATGATATAAATTAGAAAATGTATTACAAGTCAAAATGAAATAAAGTCTTCAAATATAATGACTCTTGGAGTATTAGTGGAGGAGATTATTTTTATGATTCTTCAAGGAAAAAAAATTTCAAACAAAGGAATATTGTTCTAAATGACATAATACCTTTTAGAAATCAATGCTTTATGGTTAAGGTACACACTTCTAATTATATAACAAATATTTCTTTAAATGAAAACACTCATGATGATAAAGGTTATATTTCTTATGATGAATAAAATTATTTAGTAGAATATAATACTTTACCTTCATATGAAGTAGTCTCTATATTTCCTAAATTGCTTGAAAATGAAAATTGTATAGATAGTAAGAAAATCGAGAAAGAAAATTTTAGAATAATTGTTTTTAAAAACTAAGAATCATATATTTCAAAATATTTTTATTAGAGAAATTTTGAAATTGATCCCATTTCTAAAAACATTGAAAAATCTAATTCTATGAAGGATAATATTTATAAAGATTTTGAAAAATTAATTTATGAGAAAAATATTTTAGAAAACAACACAATTTTAAAACTAATACTAATGTGAATAAAAATTTAGTTATAAAAATAAAGTATAAATTTTTTTCTTTAAATAAACTCTCATAAATATTTATAACTCATAAGGAAGGATTTGATAAAATGTATAAACAACTCTATCCACAAGGTAATGGTTTAGGAATGGGACAAACTCATTAAAAAATATTTTTCCTTAAAAATTATTATTCTCCTAAGAATTCCCCCTTTTTTCACACAATTTTAAAGTGGAGGACATTGGAATAAATTCTTTTATTTAATTAAAATTCAATATTTATGATTTCACAAAGCACACTTTTCAAAACAAATATGGATTCCTAAGATTTTTTTCTGATATTTTTAAACCAATGAAATTTTGGATTCCCAAAGTATAATTGTTTTGTATTTATGAAAAAAAGGAAGTACCAACAAAAAGAATACCCAGTACATGGATAGTGTTGTTTCCTGATATATGATTAGTAACAAAGAATTCTTTGAAAACATTATCAAAATGAAAGGTGGTAGAGTTACCTTCAAAGAAAATTCTTAAGGGAATTTTTTTTGGTATATGTATGATTGTTATTATTGGAAAAGATTGGATTTAAAATTTATTATTTGTAAAATATATTAAAAAAATTGTATATGCATAAGTAAACTATGTGATAAAGGTTAACTTGTAAATTTTTGGAATGATTAATGTACAGTACAAAATTCCAAGGATGAATTCATTATTTCTTCCCATTTGCATGAGAATGTTTACACACTAAACTTAGATGACCTTAGGAGTCAATACTTACCTTTTATAAGTGTAATGAAATATTAAATCTTGGTTATGGAATAGAAGTTTATAACACTATAACCATTGAAAATTATGTAAATTGAATAAGAAAATACTTTTTAAGGATATACCAGAACTTAGATTTTATTCTTCAAGTGCCTATGACCCTTGTCAATATGGTAAGAAACATAAGTCAAGATTTAAATATATTAGTGAATTCTTAACTACTGACAATTTATAGTTAGTTCACATGGATCATTTTTTATACACATACTAGAATCATTGGATACAAGTACAACATATCTATTTTAGTTGATAATTATACTTAGTACACATGGGTATATTTTATAGAAAATAAATTTGAAGTCCTTTTACTTTTTAAAATTTTTTTATCCCTTGTTTAAAATGACAAAAACTTTCCCTTGATAGATATTCATAGTGGTCATCATGGAGAATTTATAAACTTTTATTTTGAAACATTTTGTAGTAAGAAAGGTATTACTCATAACTTTTTTAGATCTTATAACTCTTCCAAAAAATGGGGTTATTTAAAGAAAAAATTGTATTCTTCAGGAAATAAAATGAAAAATGTTGAGTGAATACAAAATTTCTAATAACTTTTGGGATGAATCTATTGGTAATGATTTCTATAAAATAAATTGAGTTTTAATTCGACCATTAATTAATAAAATTCCTTATGAATTATGGACAGACTGAAAACCAAAAGTTTCATAATTCATAGTATTTAGATTCAATGTATACATCTTAAATACATAAGATATTTTACACAATTTTCACCCAAATCCGATGAAGTAATATTCTTAGGTTAATCCACTATTTCTAAGGAATATAGAGTTTTTATTAAAAATATTATACTGTTGAAGAAAAAGTATATGTTAAATATGATGAAACATATCCTTTTGTTTTTAATAAAACAACCCAACCAACACAATTTGATGTGTTTTCTAAAACTGATCATCAAACATTGATAGAAGGATCTTCTAACATAAAAAATACTCAAGAAATTGTTTCAGATGTATTTAATCCAGAAGACTTTCTATCATATATTGATAAACATTTTTTACAAAACCCAAGTCAGTTGCTTCTTAAGAATCATACTAGTGATAATATCATTGGTGATGTGAATCAACTATTAATCAACATAATTTCTCTAAGAAATTATGTATAATATCATTCTTTCCATTCCCAATTTTAACCCCAATGTCCTGATGAGTATTTAGGTGATAAATATTGGATTAAGGAAATGAAAGTTGAACTAAATGAATTTGAATAGAACAACATTTGGACCTTGGTTTAAAACCTAATGAAACCTATATAATTAGTAAAAAATGAATCTTTTGAAATAAATGTGAATAAAATGGAATAATTATTAGAAATAAATAAAGTTTTTTTAAAAATATTTATAGTAAAAAAGAGGTAATAGATTGTGAATAAACCTATGCTTCAGTAACTATACTTGAATATATTAATATTATATTAGCCTTTGTAGCATTATTTAATTTCAAACATTGTTCAAATGTATATGAAGTGTTATTTCCACAACAAATATGTTCAAGAGATAGATTTTTTTATAAATACTCTTGGTTTTAAAGATACAAAATATCCTGAATATGTTTATAAAATTACCAAAGATTTATATAGACTTAAACAAGCCCCTTTAGCCTAGTATGATATGTTAAAATGATTTTTTGTAATAAAACAATTATGTTAAGGGAATTGATGATCCATATATTTTCATAAAGAAAGAAATTATTTTCTTATTTTTTTTTTCAAAATCTATGTTGATTACATTATATTCAGATCAACTAAACAATCTTTAACTGATTCCTTTAGAGATATTATGAAATATGAGTTTGAGATGAATATGATGGGCGTGTTAAATTTTTTTAAAATGTATTAAAACATCTTAAAAAACATAAGAAACCTATATATATCAATATAAGAATATAAAATATATTCTTAAGATGTATAGATATGACAATACTAAAAGTTTTAGTACTTTAATTGGTACCTCAAATACACCTGAATTTGATGAAGCTGTGTAAATAATTGATCAAATTGTTTTAGAGGAATGATAGGAAGTATACTATAATTAATATCTAGTTGTATAGGTTTAATGTTTTATATTTTCTTATGTAAAAGATATAAATATAATCTGAAGGAATCTAATTTAAAATCTTTAAAATGATTTTTTCGTTATTTAAAGGGAACCATGGATCTAATAATTTTCTATTCTTCAAGAAATTATTTTGAATAAATTTTTTTTTTCAAATACTGACTTTAGTGATTGTATAATTTATATAAAAATAAAATATAGAACTTTTAATTTTTCATGATATTCATTAGTGTCTTGGTTTTGTAAGAAAAAATAGTTGGTAGCACTTTCCACTGCTAAAGATGAATATACAACAGCTGGAAGTAGTTGTGCTCTGGTGTTGTCGATGCAATACACACTCACTGAATATGTTATGTGTTTTTCAAAAAATCAAATACTTTTTGATAACATAAGTTTCATTTCACTTAGTAAAAATCCTACAAATAACGCTCATGTAAAACAAATAAATATTATGCATCAATTTCTTAGGGACCACACACACAAAGAAGATATCATTTCATAATTTTTTAAAATGCAAGAAAAAATTGGTAATATTTTTACAAAACCTTTACCTTTTAATAGATTTGAATACATTAAACAAAATAATGGAATGATCACTGTGAAGTAATAATTCATATATAATTATTTTTTAAACCATCTCCTTAAATCAATTTACTGATTTTCAAAGGGAGAGTACATATGTTTTATGTTTTATAAAATCATTATTTAAAAAAAATCATATTCAAAATTTTTCAATCTCAATAATTTTCTTGTTCAAAATTTTATGTCTTCAACAATTTTTGTATTCAAAATATTCATACTCAATTTTTTTCACCCTAAAAATCCTTCGTACACATTTTTTTATCATACTAAAAGTTTATTTTTAAGAAGAAATAATTTTTGATACCAATAGATCTGACTTGAAACTCCAAAAGGTAGAATTTATTACCTTATAATTTTTCAATTCAATTATAATTTTTGGTATTTAAATTTTTTTTAAATATTTATCAGATTCATTTTGAATATGATAAATGTTTTCATTTTTTAATAAAACTTTAGGAGTTCATTTATTTTTAACTGATGTATCATTTTGATCAAATCTGATCCATAGAATTTGAATGGTCACCTTACACAACCAATATAATGGGGACCCATACCCTATCTTAGATCAATTTTATGATCATTTTCACTGATACTCTACCTAACTTCAAAGAGTCAAGCTTGAAAGTTTCCCATATTCAGGAGAAGTGTATGTTCTTATGTCAGAATGAACTACATTTTGTCCCAGAACCATGGATCCTATAGACTTATCAACCAAGAAGATCCTAAAATAAAGTATAGTCATGAAATATATTTATGATAAGTAAAATTCCTCATTGAAAAAGATCATTATATTTCAAGGGTGGAATTAGTTTTTTCAGAGAAACCCAAACTGATCAAGAAATTATCCATTTTGATGAAGTAAGATAGTTTTATAGTTTTGTGAAAATCGATAAGAAATTTAATTTTTTTTTATTTACAGAAAATATTTTAGCATGTTTGTAAAATAAGCTATAAATTTCCTTGGTGTATCTTCAATGAGTGACTTTTTCTTCTCTTCACATAAGCATCTGAAATAAAAAGGAACCTTATATAAGAATATATATGAGGAATATATTTTTCTAATTCCTATGGATAAAAGTAAAATTACTAATCTATCATCTAAAAACAATCTTACAACCCTTTGGATTCAAGGGTTTTTTTATTCCAAGAAAAGGTGATAGGGAAACCCTGATGGTTTTAGATTTTTTCATTATTTATTATCTGGTAAATATTAGGAAGATGAATTTGATGGGTTTTATATTTTTAGCCATTAATAATTTAAATTCTGGATCCATAAGTCCTAATTGATTATATTTACTAGAATCATTACTAAGTTTTTTACTTAAAATTTAATGTTTTTCAGTATCGCTATAAAATCGATACTGATGAAAATGAATATCCCACTGATTAGTGATGATATCATAAAAAGGTTGAAGTTTCATTTTGATTTAGAATTAAAATAGTATGTCAAATATGATGAAGTCGATCCATTGAAGTAAGATATTTAAAGTTCCTTGAACATTTCAAGATAATTTATACCGATTGTTTAAGAGATTAAAGTGAAAGCTATGTAGTGTTAAAATAAAAATTAGAAGTGTAACACCCGGAGCTTCCATGATACGCTTCTCTTTCAATCATGCAATAGCTTGCATTGTATGCAAGTTCGAGATTTTAACACACCGCGACCAATCAAAATAGCCATTATGAATAGTAATACCCACTTTTTGAAATTATATAAATTTTATATTTCAAAATAAACTTCATTTTTTGATTCTGAATATCGAAATTAGCCTATGTTGAATTTTTGGTATTTTTCTGAGAACTTCCAATTTTTTATGAATAGTGAAAAATACTTAAAAACAACTTTTTTAATAAAAATAATTTATAGTGATGAATTATAATATTGAGTGGTTTTAAAATATAATTAGAATATATTTTAACCATTTTATCCAATGGTGGTCCTTAGAATTAATTTCACTTTGAAATTGGACATAAACAATTGTCAATCTTTTGATATATATTGTTTCTTAAAAACACGCTATTTGTTGTGACAACGGGAATTAATTATAAAATTAATTAATGAAACTTATATGTTTGGAATTTTTTAAAATAGACATCATTTTTGAATTCGGAATATCAATTATAGATTAGGTTGAAATTTTTCCATTGTTCTGAAAAACTTCAATTTTTAATGAATAGTGAAACCACTATGTGGTAGTTAAAAAACTAATTTTTCATTTAAATGAAACATTAAAACTTCTGTGATTTGATTTTCAAAAATCCAAAATTCATGGTTGTCATTAGGAAGTAAAATTCGGTTCAATGGGATTAAAATAATTTTTTGGTGAATAGTAACTTTTAAGTATAATTAGTCGCGATTAAATGTAATTAGTGAAATTTAAGGTAAAAATGATGTTATAAAAATATGAAAATACCTTTACACTTGTCCTACCCATATTTGATGAGTCATGTCCAACCAAGACAATCCATGGGTCAACTTGGAGACCCCATGGAGCCACTTGGGTAAGAAAATGACAATAATAACTTTTTATTTAAAGTAAAAATAAAATTGTCAGAAACATGAGTTGTTTTACTAAAACAATTATTAAATGGGGTTATATAAAGTAACTTTTATACTATAAATAATAATTGGAAATCAAAAAATATTTCCTAAATCATGATATTTTTCTTATAATTTTTATACGTTAAACAAATTAAATATTTTATGACACCATGATGATGCAGTGATTACCTCATTAATTAATGATTTAAATAAAATGAAAATATAATGTAAAATCTAAGACATACACTTGTAAAAAACCTATTAGATGGGTATATTTAGAACCCTTATCACATTATACTCAAAATATATAAGTGTGGGACCTTTAATATCCGAAACTCATTATATAATAAAGTAACATTTCATGGCTTTCCAAGAGTGCCCCTCCTCTCCTCTTATAAAAGTCCCCCACCACTACCACCTTATTCACACCGTCCAAGCCATTTGGCTCAGCCAAACTCTGCCCCAATACTCTCCCAACTTCCCTATCTTACTTCTAGAAGCCCCACTTTGGGAAGAAGTCTTCCCAAGGAAGCCTTTTGATCAAATCAAAAAGAGTTACCCGATTTTAAGGTAATGTCTTCTCTTATGTTATTTTGTTTTATTTTGATTCTCCAACCCCTTAAACTCTTTTTATTATTTTATTTTGTAACAACACCAGTATCTTCAATATACTAGTATGTTTTTATGAGAAGTATTTTATTTACACTTACACACCCCTTCGTTAAATGGTTAAAGAACATACTGTTTCTGTGGGTGGAAAATTACTGCCTCACGAAATGATGATTGTTCAATCTTCTTTTAACACCTCTAATGGTGGCCATTATGATGAAACTATTTTCATAAATGATATATATTATGTTTATATTTTCCTTATGCTTCTGTATTTTTCATTTATGGCACACCTTTATGATTTCCATTATGGGTAAACACGATAATTTCATTTTAGGAAGTGCGGACTACCGCCCCCTTAAAGTGATTTGAATCGTTAATGCCATATGTGGGATGTATAAAGGATGGAGAAAATGGTATTATAAATTATATTATAATGTAATTATATTATACCTTTGTATAATTATAATTTCATTCCATTAAATATTAAATATAAATGAAAGTAGCATTCATGCGTACGTACAACTTACCGTCTCCATGAACTGTGCATTTCATTTCTTACCTCTAAATGTTACGTAATATTATGAATGAATGTATATACTGGATATATATGATATATATGATATCTATATAATGTATATAATTCTGGATATAATGGATATTTTACCACATGAACAACTTGTAATTATAAGAAGTTTATTATTGACTCAAGTACCAAAGATCGACAAAACGACCATTATTAACATAAATGACTACATAATTTTTGTAACATTGTAATAAGAGATATAAAAGGGATAATGAACTTGAAAAAGGTTCTTAAGAAAGTATAGATTAACTCTAGTTTATTATTCAGGAGATTAAAGAACGGTCGAGTGAAGTCGGACACGAGGTAAGGGAACTTCTTAACCCAATTTTCGTTCTTTGGGTTAATCTCCTACATTCAAATTATGCCATGATATTATTATGTCCTATCTTGTATTTGTACTTTATTTATGTGTAATTATAGTGAATACACATAATATTTCTATTTTATTTAAAAAATTATCTTTGTAAGGGAACTTATTAACCCAATTTCCGTTCTTTGGGTTAATATCCTACTTTTAAATTATGCCATGATATTATTATATCCTATCTTGTATTTGTACTTTATTTATGTGTACTTATAGTGAATAAACATAATATTTCTATTTTATATAAAAAATGTTCTTTGTAAGGGAACTTCTTTACCCAATTTCCATTCTTTGGGTTAATCTCCTATTTCGAAATTATGTCATGATATTATTATGCCCTATCTTGTATTTGTACTTTATTTATGTGTACCTATAGTGAATACTCATAATAGATCTAATTTATTTAAAAAAATGATATTTTTAAGGGTCTTCATCTTAATCTCCTTTCATTGAGGCATATTTCTTTTATACACAACTTTCTTTTATACAGTTTATAAACCCCTTTGACTTTTAGTTTTATTCAAAAAGGAATTTTTTTTACAAAAAGTTTTACTAAACGACAAAAGGAATGTTTTTGTCTTACGTATGCGGCGACAATAACTTCTCCGTCACCATGACCATTATTTTTGTTTCGGCTTCCTCTACAAGCCATAATTTTTTTAAATGAAAAATAAATACAAAGTTTTAACTTTCTTTTATTTTGGTGTTGAAAATGGTTTTGAAATTGTTTTTATTATATCAATGTGTTGTATTGATATCTTGTGATTGAAATGTGGAAATGTTATGTTTCTTTTATGCATGTTTTATGTGATATGATTATGTTATCATTTATGATATGTTTAAACCTGTTCATATGAGTAATGCATTGGACTTAATAAGTGACGGGTGGAGCCCACTATAGCTCCTCGATGCATCGGTAGGTCTCATGAGACAAACTAGTGTCTTGGCACGAGGCCTTGACAAAATCTTTTTTGTAGTCTTGGCACAAGGCCTTGGATACATGGTTATTATAGTCTGGCATTATGAATTCCATCATTATGAAAGTGGTTATTGATATTGCATGTGATTATTCGACTAGTAGAATATCCATGTGAATAAGTAAATGGAATTATTTCATTTTATTTTTTCCATATTATGCTGAAGTTCAAGTTTAAAAGGCTTTTTTTAGTTATACATTGCCTTAAATGTTAATGTTTATTTTTGAAAGCTTCCTCTATATTGTTATCCTTACTGAGCATCTGAGCTCACCCCTTTCAATGTATTAATTTTTCCAGGATGTGAAGAAGTATTTTAGGAATGACCTGCAGGGATAGTCTGAAGGGGATATGAGTGTAGAAAATGGAGACTTTGTTATTTTAGTTTTTCACTTTATTATGTAATGTAACATTTATGAATGTATATAGTGTTTCCAAGGCTACTAAACTAATCGGTCTTTCGAGACATGATCATTTGTGATCATGCCAATATTACGCAATAATGCACCGACTCTGGGTAACTGGGGTCAGGGCGTTACAAGATAGTGAATAAGTTTATATCAAATGGAGAAAAATAAAAGAAGAAAGAAAAGAAAGAGACCCTCAGTTTGTTATTGACCCTACTAAGGCCGTTTCCAAAATAATTCATGCTGAGGAAGCTTCATCCAATGAAGAAAATAAAAGAAAGATGAAAATGATAAAGTATGATGTTTTTGATATTGATAAGTTGTTAAAAGGTCTTAAAAATTAAAATTTAGGAATTGAAATCAGGGAACATACTGAAGTTAATCTCCCAGTCCAAGAAAAGGGAAGAGAAAATAAAATAGTTCCTAATAAATCGGTTCCACTGAAAGATAGTTAACAACTATTTTCAGACGAAAAAAATATAGGTAAATGATATAGATAAATTAATTTGTCAGGGAAGAGGAAGAATGAGAAGAGATTGGATAAGAAGAAGTGGAGGAAAGAGAATAAGAAGAATAAAAATTAGGAATATGTGAATGAAAATGAATCTCTTCAGAGAGAAAAATCTCACTTAGATAGATTACTAGTAAGATCTTCAGAAGGAACTTCTTATAAATTACCATCTCCAAGAGTTGGTTATTAAATTAAAAATTCTCATAGAGTCCAGTATAATAAATTAATTCATATTTCTGATAAATAAGAAGATACCAAGACTAATGAGAATCACAATCATTATTTACAATATGTGGCTGGTAAAACTCATTATGATGAAATTTCAGATTTTTTGGAAGATACTAACTCAGATAATACAATTTCAATCAAGGGAGGTTCGTATATTGTTAAATATATAATAATATTGAAAATACTATTTCATATTTACCAGGGCTCTAAGAAAAATGGATTTGGTATCTGAAAACAAAAACAAAAGGTCAAATATAATTAGAATTTAAAAGGATATACTGATCAAGATTGAATTTGATTTCAAAGTTACTGAAGAAATTTCTCAAGAACACAAAAAGGATTCCAAAAAATTGGTATAGTGGTCTCACAAGGCTGATTCAAATATCAAAGATCAGGAAGAATTAATTTAAGATATAAGAAATCTTGTAAATGAAGACTCACATGCTTATAATAAGTTTGCAAGTGACACATTCAGAAAATATATTTCTATAAAATTTCAGAACCTCAGAAGACACCGATTCAGGTGAAATCAAGGATTTAAATGGAAAGTTGAAATAAATCTCATTAGAAATTTCAAGGATGAATAATTACATGGATGAGATATATTATATGAATAATCAACTTGTCTTTCTGAATGATAAAATTGAAGTGCATGAAAAGACCAGCAAGTCCCAAGAAGAAAAGATTAAATTTCAAGAAGAAACATTTTGTACTCAAGATTAGAAAATATAGACTGAAGAATAAAATATTCATACTCTTGAAGAAAATATACTCTCATAGGAATAATTAAATTTTAATCAGGATCAACTGATTTCAGACCAAGAAGAAAAGCTTTATACATAGAAACAATTTATTGAAAAGTGAACGAGGATAGAAAATAATTCATGAAAATGAAAAATATTGTCTTAATACTCATAGAGAAGAAATGATTTTTTTGAAATCTCTTTTTATTTTCTTAGAAACCTAAATGGAAGAAATTAATATCCAAATTCAATTTGATTGAACGTCTTCAAAGTATCTTAGGAGAATAATCTTTCATTTATTTTTAGATGATTGCACACCTCCTAATTTTGTATAGTTTGTAACACTAACCCCTTTTCGGTTAACTACAAGACTATTACCATTCCTTTTTGAAAAAAGGGATGATTATATAAATAGGGGGATAAACTTATATAATATAGAATAATTATATTTTAAGGGGGAGATTTTTTAAAAAAAAATAATATGATCTTTAGGGGTATTTTTGTCCTAAGGTGGAGTTAGTCATATTCATCATTATATTCAGATAAGTTATAAAATCAACGGTAGATATGAATTAATGTTTACTTATAAATATCAAAGTTCTTTAAAATAATTTTGGACTTATTTCTGTTTTAAAAAATGTATTTTATAATTATGTGTTGTGGTTTGTGCTTTCCAAAAAGGGGGTGATTGTTAATCCAAAAATGTCTTCTTGTCTTTTCCATTCCATTTATTTTGAAAATCACAAACCCCTTCTTAAATTTTTATTTTTTAATTATTTTACGTCCAAAGCATTTTATTAATATTTTTATAAGAAAATGTTTTACATTTTATAAAACTTACATTAAGACTTTTTACTTATGAAAATAAATATTTTATCATTACAGTTTTTATAATGAGTATGGATAAGATAAATATCATACTCATGAAAAAAATTCATAGTGAAAACCATTCATGATTATTGTATTGAGATTGGATATGATTTATATCATACACATAATTTGATAATCAATTACCCAAAAATATGTCCAACCTTTTATACTGAAATGTTTTTTGTAATAAGATGATGTCCATGTACATATTATTGACACCCATAACCATTAACATCAGACTCATTTCAATTTAATTTTCATTCCCAAAAAACATAGTCATAATTTTAGGAAATATTTTAAATAAAAAAATGTCATGCTTTATGTGTTAATAAAATTACATCATGATTTAAATTATTATATGACCGTTGGAGTTCCAGGTGTCTAGGTCCTCCAGAAAATATTCAAGAAAACATGACCGTTGGAGGTGAAGATCACTTTTGGGATGAATGCCTATAAATACCTAGTCATTTAATCTCAGGAGAGAGATTCTAGATTCTACATATGGTAGATACACTATGCGAGATATCTAAAAAAATTTCTACTGGATGTGAGAACTCTGAAGTTTACACATGTGAAATACTTGTTCCATGTCCATGAAATCTTAGATTGCAACATTCTTTGTGCGACACTGATTGTATTAACTATGATCCAATTATTTTGAGGCTAGGAAAACAGAGGATCCGGTCACCTTCCAGATCACGGGCTACTTGGGATAGGTATAAAGAGAAAAGTCAATCATCGTATTGAGGGATTACGAGGTGTGGGTAATACAAAATTGCTTGAAAGTATAAATCAATGAGGATTTTCCACGGTTATTGGATACCCTTATATTTGGGTTTAAAAAATTGAATATTAATTTAATTGTTTTTAAATTCTAATGGAATTATAATAGAAAATTAATTCTATTATGTATTCATTTTTCTATTTGTATTCTATTAACCATAATTGACTTGATTACGATAATTTTGTATTACATCATGAATACAATTTTTCTGATTACTGTTAAATCAATTACTCTGAATACAATTTAATATGATTTAAGATAGAGTAGTTATTTTGTATTAATTTTATTAATCATAACCACTATGATTATGATACATTTTTAATCTGATATATCATTTCAATCTATGAATATGATTATACCATCATTAACTGATTACGTTCTATTCAATATATTCTAACTTATAGATATCATATAAGAATCATCTTGATTGTGATATTATAATCATTAGAACCTTAGGCCCAGTTTGAATATAGTTTAAATACAAAAGATGTTTTTTGAATATGATTTTTAAATTCTATTAAACAAATTTTCTTTTATAATTAAAAAATAATTTCTTTAAATATTGAATTTACCCCCTCCTGTATTTTTCAATATAAATATACATTTTGATCCAACAATTATACCCATAATCTTCTTGTTATTTATTTTTAAGTCAATATCTGGACCTTATACTTCCAATTAAACCTTAATATCAACTATTCCTTATACCTTATCATTCTATTCTACTTCATATCTGTATTTGTATATAATATTCATCATAAAATCATCATGGTCTGATATAAATTTATATTCAACATATTTTAAGGAATCTAATTCAACATTATTTTCCTCTTTAATTTTCTTAAATTATCTCAGAAACATCTTTCCACTTGAATTCCTTGATTTCAAATTCCTTATAGTAAATAATTTCTTTAATGTATTTGAATGTATTCACATTAAAAATCCATGTTACCCTTCCTTCGATATTTCACAACAATATGACCATGACTTTAAAATTGAAAACATATAATTTTATTTTAAAATAAAATAATTTTCTATATTTCATGAACTCACTTACAACATATAACACTGCACAAATATTTGGGTTGTTATATTTTAGAAGAATTTTGAGTTTTTGAATGAGAGAATAGGTCATTCCATGAATTTAGATTCCAATTAGGAATTCATGTAGTGGTACATATGTATGAGATGTTTCTAGATAATGTAAGAGGCCTAATTTTGGTTTGGGTGATCTTTTGATTGTTAGAGTAGCATAATGTTGCTTGAGTGTTGAAATTCAAAAAACTAGAACTGGGAACTCTGTGACTGAGGAGGCGTCACACCATGAATGGTTATAGGACAAGGGAGGTCTCTCAGTCTAATGGTATTCCCGATTTAATGGGTGTTAGGCATGATTATTCATTACTTGAATGACAGTGGTAGATCCACCTCTCTTTTAGGTTTTTAATTATCACCATGATCCCCTATTCAGATCATGATTTTTTGTAAACATGTTGTGTACACTATGAAACCCCTTTGGCATAAAAAAGACTTATTAGTGTTTTATATATAGTGGGTGAAAAGATAACATTTTTGGGTTCTGATGCCATAAGTTTTATAGGGTTTTTGGGCATCAATAAGGGGCCATTGCATTGACTCTCTCCTCCCTTATCCTCCTTTTATTCCCATTGAGAGGGGATGCATTTTAATGCATTAAAAAGATGATTCTTGGGTGTGTTTCTTCTCATCCATTCATTCATTTTAGTTTTAATTTATAAAATTTGATTTTTATTTGAATTAATCTTGGGATTCTATACAGATTCCACCAGTGCACTGTGTAATTAGGTGAAGAATATGATGATTTCATGTGAGGTGGCTAGAGGAGGATCTGAGAGGTTGATTTCACATCAAAAGAAGCAGGTTGATTTAATATGTGATGCATGGTGAGTTTTATTTGGAAAATTTCTATTTATTTTCTATTGAATAATTAATTAAATATTTTTTATAATAATTAGTATTGATTCTTGGTGGGAGTTGGGTTCCAGGGATTATGAATGAGGCTCAGTGGGCTTGGATGCGGCTCAACAGAGCTTGTTGAGGGGTTACCATTCTGTTCAAGGTAGGTGGTCCCAATGGTAATTTTTAATATATATGTCTATTTATTTGTGTTCATGAATCAAAAATTTCATGGGTTCAATAATGAGGTATAAGGATTATGGGTGTTCTTAGATGAGATGGTGGGGTGATTTTTAGCCCACAGAGTCAGATGAAGCTCTCTCAAGAACTTTGGTAAACTGGGATCATTTGGTGACTATGTCACCCAAATGTGAGGATTTTAACTGAGTTCATGAGGTGGAGGTTGAATATGTAATGTCTCAGGGTATGTGCAGTGATGCCAGATAGTCTAGGTGAATGACTAGAGATAGTTTGAAGGCATGGGGATATTAGGGTCGAGTGTTGATAGGCGAGAAAATCATATGCCTTGCGGGTGATGGAAAACTACATCATGAGGTTGAATGTGAGTCTTGGTGTGTGTTCTGAGAGGGATGAGTCCTCTGGGACTAGACAAGATGTGGAAGAGATTGGTTCCATTTGGGTGAAGGTGTAAGAAGCACCTGTTTAGGGATATGAGACCATACTCAAGTGGTTTTTACGAAAGTTGTTCGGGGGCTGACATTGGTATGCTAAGGGGGGTTTGGTTGTAATTGGATCGCACCTGACGAGGCCATGTTCAATACAATATTATAGGATATAGACTCTCTGAAATGGAATTTGAAGGGGATGGTATTGATGATAAGTTAAAGATACATGTCTGAAGGAAACTATCAGATGCACTGTTGCGGGAGATGAGATGTTATATAATATGAGAGGCTATCCAAGGGATAGATCGAGATGTGTTAGATTGGTGATATTATGTGGTAGGACGCATTCCTCTTATAGTGTTTCCTACTTTCTTTTTAAGTACTTGTGATAAGTGGTAAATTTCAATGTGAGAGAGGATCTTGTGAATTGAACATTCCGTGAGCGAGATCAAATTTGAAATATTTCCTTGGGAGAGACCAGATCCTAATTTTCATGGATGTTAGGATATACCTTGAGTGATAAGGTAAGGATTATGGAATGGGTCGTTCCTTTAGTTGGATGTCTTGGTAGACTACATATTCAGTGAGAAGATGTGGGTTGAGAGTTTTCTAAGGATTATTTCCTAAGAAATTTGTCTTAGGTTTAGGTAATAGACAAATTTGGGTGAGAACACTGGGATAGTTGTGAAATGATATAATAAATGGATTATAGATTCTTCCTTAAGTGATAAGATACTAGGTCATGATATGGAAATATTCTTATTCCTAATTCCCTTGAGTAGAAGGTCATGGATTAGATGATGTATTTTCATAAGTATTTATTTATGGGATAGATATTGAGTATTATTAAAAGACATGAAATAATGGGGTTATTTATTGGAACTGAATTAGGCATGATCAGAAATAATAGTTATTTAGTTACAACTCGATATCCTAAAAGGCGTGTGTATCTCTTCAATTCCAATGGTAGCTCGGTTATCACATAAAGGCTTGATAATAATATTTATGTATTTATTTCTCTTCTTCGTGAGTACATACTCATATAAATATATATATTATGGGTTATTCGTGTGGCTCAAATGAGTTATTTTATCACACCATACCTAGGTATAAGGGTGCACGTGCAGACCACATGTCTTATTTCAAAACAGAGGACATTATTTCAATATATCGGATAGATTAGCTCGATGAGTATTAGATATTGAGATGAATATTGAGACATCAGTAGGGACACTGTGCATATGTTTCTCATTTTTTAGTATTTATATGGGATCATCCTATTGGTTATTTAGTGTATGTTTTGTATGAAAATATCATGTATGTGAGTCTATGTTTTCATTTATTCTGTGTACTCTAATGTGAATATTTTTTAGTTATTTATTTTTATTAACCATTTTTGGTTTTTGGTCATAGTTTTTAAATGAATGTTTTAGGATCTCAACATTATTTAGTAGGATCTAGCATACAAGGAGGCACACCTATGTCAATTAATGACATGATCTAGTTATTTTAGAGTGAATTGAGGTGGGGGATTACAAAATAGTATCTAATATTTAATTTTGTTTTACGATTTGGAGAGATGATAATAATTTTTTCTATGAATGTGGAAGAGAATTTGATTGACCATAGATATGTGAATTATCATCTCTTTTAATAATATTCTTGGACCTTCCCTCCTAGATCTGGTGATGAAATCATAAAAAATAAATTTTTGGATTTGATACTGATGAAGGTTACCCAATTCAAATAATCATAAACTTACAACATCAAAAGGAAAATATTGGATCAATTACATTTTCTAGGACCTTTTAGGATTATGGTTTTATTGAATTGTGAAAAACTCTTATTTAAACAATACCCATGCATTTAAATGAGCATTTCTCTAGCTTAACCCACATTTTATTTATTTCCCATTAAGTCATCATCATCATCATCCTTATGAAACCCATATAGAAATAATCCATTTAACCTAATTATTTATTACTTGGGGAAATGGAAATATAGTAAGGGTCAGTTTAAATTATCATTTAGGGTAAATGAAAGCAATAAATATTGAATGTCATTAGCGAGCATAAGAAGATCACAAGGTTATGATGACATAATCATAGTGCATGAGTATAATATAAGAATATTTATACCCATCATTACCAAGATCATAGAATATGAAAAAGGTATAAGGATTTATAAAAGGAAAGATTCATCATAATAAATAATCACGATCCATGTGATATCAATCATGATCAAAGGAAACATTTATAACCCATAAAAATAATAACGAAAATGTGTTGGTATCTTTAGACGTCATCATCATAGAACCCTTATAGGACCATTATAATTGAAAACACCATACATATTACTTATAATATAATTATTCATATAACATAATCATTACCAAATTCATTAATCTGATATTTGGACACACCCATCATATAATCTCTAATGGGATTACCAAGTTCTCTTTAGGAACACTCATCATATAAGTAAGGATCAAGAACCACATAATGAATAAAGTACGTATATATTTCATTTCATTATAAAACTCATAATAAAATATCATTATTCCTTTCATAAAGTGATTAAACTATGGAAAATAAAATAGTTCCATAATTAGCTCTTTGAAACATGATTATCATACGAAAAAATAGGTCCAAAAAAATCTCCTTAAAAAATTATTAACCCATAGAAAACAAACGGCTACAATACCAATATCATTGAAACATGATTGGACCCTAAAAATGAAATGATTTTCATTAAAATATCATTGAAAAAATAATAATCCATACATAAAAATCATGAGCATGGTATCATTACAAAATAACCCTTTTTAGCATAAGTAACAACAAGTGTTGTATACATTGATGAATGGGAATACAATTAAAATATCATTAAATTTTTCTGAGGAAATTAACCTTTTCATTTTAAAAATCACTTTTGAGAACTAAAAAATCACAAAATATTGTGAATATCATTTTCATTAAAAAAATATTAGAAAAATATAATGTAAATAATAAGGAAAATAATGGACATGATGTTCAGAATATCTATTCATGTTATAAATGTTAAAAATAAACATTATTTTCACAACATTTTGGAAAACAAATTCAAAAGTTACACATTTAAAAAAATTAGGAAATTTACTTCTAAAGCTTTTTAAAAGAAGGTAAAAGTCCATATAAAATGTATTTAGGAGATAATGGTTTTTTAAAATAACATTTTTGGAAATATTTTAGAGAAAATAGATATATAAGATAATGATATCTGATCTAAATTAAAATAAATGATCAATATCAGTTTGAAATGAATTTATTGATATTTATTCAATAAATAAGGGATGAAAAAGAAGTAAAACATGTTGACCAAAATGATAACCAGTGGAGAATAAAATTTTATGGTTCAAGAAAAAATAGTATATGATTTCCTCTAAAGGCACCTTGAACATAAATAATCTATAAGGGAAAGGGATTATAACATAAAGACACCATGACTTTAGTAATATTTTCAATCATAAATCCCATGAAATAATTATTTAAAATGTAACTTTAGATATCATGAAAAAGGATTTTCATGATATAAAATTTGAAAAGGGGTAGTATATGAAACTTATAAAAGAATATTGGTGTGTAACAATGCAATATGCCTCAATGAAGTGAAATTGAGATTAAGTCCCTTATAGTTACGGTAATTTCTGGATCAAAACTCCATGAAAGAGTGTAGAGACCCGGAGCTTGACGTACATGAATATTACATTACTTTTTCGGAATACTTAATACATAAGAAAAGCAAACACACAAGGACTGTAATAGTTTAGTGTCTTTGGAAAATTGGAATAAAATCTTCTAATCATGGTGAAAGATCTTCAACATCTCCTAATAAAGATGTCCCATTTTTTTCTTTTTCTTACCTAAAACCTTTCTTTGTATCCTGTGGAAAAGAAAACATAAAATGGTGAGCTCAAATGCTCAGTAAGGGTAAACAAAAGAAATATCAATCACATCATATTCATAAGAACATATCATTTGGAAATCTTAACCTGCAAAAGAGATCATGATTTCATAACATGGGATAAATCATAGTAGTGAAATGTAATCCCAATAATCATAACTTAAAACATGAAAATTTGTGGAATACACACATAATCATAGAGAATCATTTCTTATTAGTCAAGACTCATTTCCAAGACTATCTTAGTGGACAAAGTCCCTTTCTGAACCGAGTTCACTCCTCGTTTCAGTCCTGTTTCACTGAACCGGTATAACCTACCGTTCCATCCATGTCTATCTCATGAGATATAAAATCTTTACCCAATTCATTGGGGGGAGATATAGGTCTCACCCATCTCATAATGATACCATTCTTATGTGTGCCACAAAATCCTAAATCATACATCATTGCATAACCCATATAGTAAAAATGGGATTTTTAAACAACATGACATCATAAAACAATTCTTATAAGAGAAAGAAATCCATAAAAATATTTCCATCACAACATAATCAAATACATGTAATAATAGGGGTAGAAACAGAACCCTATATTATCTTAGATGGAAAATAATTTTGATAAAACACTTGAACTCCATTGTTGAGGAAAATATCCTTTCTACTTTAAAAACACTTTTCCTTTCTTAACATGTCATACAATTCTAAACTAAAAGGAGTTGATTAAAAATAAACTTGAAAACTTGTAAAGGAAGATTCTTGGAAATAATGTTTTAAAAATCCATTCATGCCGTATAAGTTAAAAAAACATTCTTCTCGTACTTTTGTCGGAAAAGTCAAAAAAATACCACGTACGAAAAATGACAAAAGATTCCTTTCATATCTTTTACTAAAAACTCACCAGAAGATAAAATAGGATTTAAAAAATTGTAGGTGAATGGGAATAAAATTACATATTGAGGAAACATGGATGTGGATAATAAAATACACCCCAGTAAATTCCAAAGTATAAACAATCTCGGATAAAAATGAGATTGTGATATTTCCCTTACCTTAGGTCTCTTTTGCTTCGTAAGTGTCCGAACCGCCTCTATAATGATTTAAATAATGTTATTGACTTATTACAGAATCATACTTATTGTTATGATATCATATATGGTCATATTCTTACCTTCTTATTAGTAATATTTCATTACTACTTGTTATTCAGTTGTTTATTACTTTTTGTTCTTATGCGTGTTTTGTCGAATAAATTCTTATTCTTCTCTTTAGGTTATAGATACCTCTTTTACAGAATGGTATTAGTGTAATATATATCATATTCATTCATTCAATTCATTTATATAATTATTATGCAATGAAGATCATGTAGAACGAGTCGCATCACATCGTGGAGACGGTATTCCGTACGTACGCACGAGTGATGATATCGTTCCTATGATCATGGAATTGTATTGGAGTGTATGTATACTATTTCAGAATCAATATAAATTTAAATTAATCATATATATTTATTATTTACACCATTATACCCATCCAAGTAAGGTGGTGTTGGAAAATATATTTCACAACGGCGTGGAGACGGTATTCCGTACGTACGCACGCGCGGTGATTTCATTTTCCGTAGGATGGATAGATGGAGAAATAGGGTTGTTTCATACTTATAATAAAATATCAGTATATCAGTGATACTTATGTTATTACTTCATAATGAAACAGCTAAAGAAGAAGAAGTGTAAGAAGAAATAAAGATGAAAGAATCGGTAACGGAAATTACCTCTTCTTTGAAGCGCCTCTTTGAGACCTCCTCTTAGGGTAGTAAAATTGGTCTTTGAGGAAGACCAGAACCTCTAGGATGTTTCTAGGGAAGTGTCGAAGAGAATTTGGCAGAGGTTGGCCGAGAATGAAGGCTCAAAGTGTTGTGAGGAAGAGAGGGAGGGGGTGCCCTGTTATAAGGGAGGAGAGGGGCTCCTTTGGAAAACTAAAAATATTGTTTTATTATAAAGTCATATTCGGTTTTAAATATCTCCAAATTGATTTATTTAGAAGATAAGGTGGGGATGGGTCTAAATCCTCTCATCCAATAGAATTTATACAAGTTTAGGTTCCTATTTTAACCTTATCATTTAGATTTAACATTAAGTTAAATAATTTTACTTTTACCGTGTCTTCTTATGTTTTTACACTATAAGGTTAATAAACTTACTATAACAATACAAAAGAACCCCAAGTTTTTTATTATTAATATATATAACCTTATCTAAGTCATTTTTCTGAACCTTAGATTTTTAGGAATAAAATAATAATTAATAACATAATATTTGTTTTAAAAACTATTTTATGTCAATTTTGACACTATTTAGTAATTGATTTCTGTGAAAATAATAACATAATGATTAGTTCGAAAAAATTTAATTAAATCAATACTAACATGTCCTATTAACCTAGAAAATTAGTGCAATTCATAAAAAGTCTCAAATTATATTTATTTGGGTATTTATAATATCAATTATTATAATTTTTCACTATTTCGGTAATTACTGCATCATCATTCTGTCATAAATAAATAAATTTATTTAATTTTTCAAAAATTATAAATAAAATATCATTATGTAGAAAATCGTATTAGCTTTCTAATGAATATTTACATTCGAATTTATCTTATGTATAACCCTATATTAAAAATGTTTTAGTAAATAAACATTGATTTTAACTCTTTTAACTCTTCTTTGAATTAAATAATAATAAATGTACTAATCTAATCCAAGTGGTCCTAAATGGACATATTTTATTCCTAAGGTTGTTTTTGGTCGAATTACATTTATCCAATAGAATTAGGACATGTGTTAGGGTAATAATAATATCATTTTACCGTAAATTACCCTATTTACTTTTAATCGTGGTAAAAAAAAGTAAAAAGTTACTATTCACCAAAAATCATTTTCATCTAATTGAACCACATTTTACTTACTGAAATCAACCGTGTCTCTCGGATTTTTGAAATTCCACTCACAGAAGCGGTAAAATTAAGTTTTATGAAAAATTCATTTTTTTACTACCACTTAGTGGTTTCACTATTCATCAAAAAATGAAAGATTCTAAAAAAATACCAAAAATTAGGCCTAAGATATATTTGATATTATGAACTCAAAAATGATGTCTATTTTACCAAATTCAAAACATATCAGTTACATTAACTAATTTAAAAATTAATTCCCGTCGTCAAAACAAATGGTGTGTTTTTAAGAGATAATAACTATCAAAAGATTGACACTTGTTTATAACTGGTTTAAATGTGAAATTACATCCAATGACCAAAATTGTATTAAATTGTAAAAATATATTATAAATATACTTTAAAACCACTCAAATTAATAATTTATCACTATTAATTATTTCGATTAAAAAAGTTTTTTTTAATTAAAATTTAGTAATTTTCACTATTCATCAGAATATGAAAGTTATCCGAAAAATACCAAAATTTTACCTTAGGCTAAACTCGATACTCCGAATCCAAAAATGAAGTCCATTTTGAGAGATAAAATTTCTAAAATTTTAAAAGGTGCTTATTACTATTCATAACAGCAAGTTTTAATAATATTTTAATAGCATATCGTTGTTTAGTGAAACTCGGTATTGCGTACTACACACGCTATCGAGCAAGGTCGCGATTGCGTGTAATGAAAGGCAAGTCAAGGATGCATGTTGAGCAATCTCCTTTTGGTGTAGCGTACAACACAAGACATTAATGAAATTAAAAATAATATTTTTCATAAAATCTTGGGGTGTTACATTCTACCCCCCTTAAAATGAATTTCGCCCTCAAAATTCGTCGGGGTTATAAATGGTTTACTATTCAAAAGTTTTTTTAATATAAACCCACATCGTAAAAAGGAATACCAAAACCAATCTTTAAAAACAAAAGTATGAAACATAACAGTTACCCAAATAAACTAATCACTGGGTTTCTACATAGGTGAAAATATGGATATGGAAGAGGATTATAACCATCATGTTCTGATGGAGAGTGGTAGAGAACATGGCTATGGAAAAGCCAGTAACCAAAAAGCCATAAATTTTTGATGATCTGAGGTACCATCTGATTAATCAGATATAAGAGCACTAGGACAACATTTTTGGTTTTGAAGATCATTTCCCTAAAGTTGATAAAATTGGAATTAGAAGAAATACTTTCGTGATTTAGGTATAGTCTCACCGTTGGTCCTTCTTTGGACAATTTCCACTTCATCTCTTAAAGAAATGAAGTTGAATTTGTCATTCGTGATGTGTTAGAAGATCATGTGATAGAATGATGGGTCATTCCATCTGTCTCAAACAAATGGTTAGAAAAGTTATCCAAAAATACATAAGTCTATCTATAGTGAGATTAATGATATATGGTTCCTAAAATGGACTTATACTTCATATATCATACTTATTAATATAATAAAACTAGTTTCTACTAAACAGGGACTTCCTGTAGGCCAGTGGTAGGCGATAAAGGCCAGTCGCACTTTGGTTGTGGGTTCGATTCCCACAGCCTTGTCCGACGCGATGGGTTGTCGCCCGTCCTGTAGGATTTCCTTCTTCTAAAGCTATATTACTATAACATCCCATCAACAATATCAATAAAGTTTAATCCTTAAACAATACTAACTTATGTCCATAATAATCCACTCCAATCTTTAGGCTTATCTAAAATACTTCGGTCCAAGCTCATAGTATAGAGAAAATGATCACGTGAATGCCATCATTTATCCCCCATATATCATAAGATATATATTGTTGGTAAAATTACAAATATGTGAATACCTTAATCATGTATTCTCTTGAAGAATGAATATCCATTGAACCTTAGTGAAAACATGAATGCAGTTAAAAGTTAACACTTTCCACATACCAAAATCCTTAAAATTCTATATCCTCAAACCATGATATCACTTAGTCCTTATATCAATCATGAGCTCATGAATACTATCAAACATATTAGATTCTATTTATCCCTTCATTATGTGCATATCATCTACTTTTCAAAAATATTTCAATCACTTTTCATGGTTACCGATGCCATAAAATTATTGAAAACCACAATAGACCAAAACATAAATATTCCAATATTCCACGATACTATATACAACATTATTCTGGAATCCCATTACATAAACACTTAATCATTCAACCACATCGTTGTCATATTCAACATCTCCAATGGTGATCGCATGTAACTTACCTTTGTCCTTTGCCTTAAGTGGTTGCTCACGTCGATCATCACTAACCCTTGGATTAGGGAATTTATTAGCATAATTCCCCATTTCCTTACACTTTAAGAATTGAAGTGTTGTTGGTGCGTTCTCTGCAGTCTTTTCTTTATTCACATCATTTGAAACCCTTTTTCCATTACTTCGACACTCAGCGGCTCGATGACATTCTTTTCCACACATATAACATTTTCTAGTCCCTTTAAGACAATCTCCACCATGCTTCTTTCCACACTTTGATCATAAGGAAACATTCATCTTCTTTTCACCATTTTTATGAGATTTCTCCTTGAACTCCATCTTTCGTTTCTTGTCAAAACTATGAGATGGATAAGTAACAACAACTTCCATTTCTACCTTGATAGCACAACGCACAATTTCTTCATAGCTACTGAAGTCTCTTATAGCTAATTCCCTTCGAAGATTTGGTTTTAAGCCACTGAAGAATCGATCAACTTTACTTTTAGGTTGGATGATAAATCCAGATGCATACCTTGCAAGCCTTGTAAAATTCGCTTCGTATATACCAACAGATTCATCATCCTTTTTCTTTAGTTCATGAAACTCCTTCTCCATCTTTGTTCGAAGAATACGAGGGAAGTACTTATTGAAAAATAAGTTCTTGAACTCGTCCCATTCCATGGACTCAATTTCATCTCTTGGCCTCGTATTCTTGATAAGATTCCACCATTGATCAGTTTCACCTTCCAAACGATATAATGCTAAGATGACTTTATCATGTTCAGAACATTGAAGAACTGAAAATATCTTTTTAGTGGTACTGATCCATTTTTCAGCAACAAGTGGATTAGAAGACCCACTGAAAGAAGGTGGACGTTGCCTCATGAATGACTCAATAGAATATTGTTCCCTTCTCTACTCACTTGGAAGTCCAGAATGATTCATATCTTGTGTAAGTATAGAAATAAAATTTGGCACTCCATCTCCCATAACATTTGTTTGTTTAGGAGGACAATCATTGCATTATCCATTACATTGATCAACACGGTTCCTTCGGGTTCCAGCCATCATCTAAAATCCAAAAAGAATAGTGTGAGAGGAAAAAATCACACTAGGGAAAACAATATAATAAAGGGGGAGTAACTTCAATATCTAACATCTTGGGTTACCGTAATTCTAGTACTATAACCTATACTTATACTTAACCTTAGGGACATCCCTAGACATACCTTAGAAATATCTCTAGGGATCTTACTAAAGTTCTCATATCCTAGTTTCCAAAGGTTGACTAAACCTTTCCCTTGATACCAACTATAGAGACCCGAAGCATGACGTACATGAATATTACATTACTTTTGCATAATACTTAATACATAAGAAAACAAACACACAAGGACCGTAATAGTTTAGTGTCTTTGGAAACTCGGAATAAAATCTTCTAATCATGGTTAAAGATCTTCAACATCTCCCAAAAAAGATCTTCCCTTTTTTTTCTTTTTCTTACCTAAAACCTTTATTTATATCCTGGGGAAAAGAAAACATAAAAGGGTGAGCTAAAATGCTCAGTAAGGGTAAACAAAAGAAATATCAATCACATCATATTCATAAGAACATATATTTTGGAAATCTTAACCTGCAAAAGAGATCATGATTTCATAACATGGTATAAATCATAGTAGTGAAATGTAATCCCAATAATCATAACCTAAAACATGAAAATTTGTGGCATACACACACAATCATAGAGAATCATATCTTATTAGTCAAGACTCATTTCCAAGATTATCTTAGTGGAGAAAGTCCCTTTCTGAACGGACTTCACTCCTCGTTTCAGTCCTCTTTCACTAAACCAGTATAACCTACCATTCCAGCCATGTCTATCTCATGAGATATAAAATCTTTACCCAATGCATTGGAGGGAGATATAGGTCCCACCCATCTCATAATGATACCATTCTTATGTGTGCCACAAAATCATAAATCATACATCAATGCATAACTCATGTAGTAAAAATGGGATTCTTAAACATCATGTCATCATAAAACAATTCATATAAGATAAAGGAATTCATAAAAATATTTCCATCACAACATAATGAAATCCATGTAATAATAGGGATAGAAACAGAACCCTATATTATCTTATATGGAAAATAATTTTGATAAAACACTTGAACTCCATTCTTGAGGAAAATATCCTTTCTACTCCAAGAACACTTTTCCTTTCTCAACATGTCATACAATTCTAAACTAAAAGAAGTTGATTAAAAATAAACTTGAAAACTTGTAAAGGAAGCTTCTTGGAAATAATGTTTTAAAAATCCATTCATGCCGTATAAGTTAAACAAACATTCTTCTCGTACTTTTGTCGGAAAAGTCAAAAAGTACCTCGTACGAAAAATGACAAAAGATTCCTTTCATATATTTTCCTAAAAACTCACCAGAAGATAAAATAGGATTTAAACAATTGTAGGTGAATGGGAATAAAATTACATATTGAGGAAACATGGATGTGGATAATAAAATACACCCCAGTAAATGCTAAAGTATAAACAATCTCGGATAAAAATGAGATTGTGATATTTCCCTTACCTTAGGTCCGATTTGCTTCGTAAGTGTCCGAAACTCCTGTATAATGATTTAAATAATGTTTTTGACTTATTCCAGAATCATAATTATTGTTATGATATCATATATGGTCATATTATTAGCTTCTTATTAGTAATATTTCATCACTACTTGTTATTCGAGTGTTTATTACTTTTTGTTCTTATGCGTGTTTTGTCGAATAAATTCTTATTATTCTCTTTAGGTTATAAATAACTCTTTTCCAGAATGGTATTAGTGTAATATATATCATATTCATTCATTCAATTCATTTATATAATTATTATGCAATGAAGATCATGTAGAATGAGTCGTATCACATCGTGGAGACGGTATTCCGTACGTATGCACGAGTTATGATATCGTTCCTATGATCGTGGAATTGAATTGGAGTGTATGTATACTATTTCAGAATCAATATCACTTTAAAATAATCTTATATAGTGATAATTTACACCATTATACCCATCCAAGTAAGGTGGTGGTGGAAAATATATTTCACAACGGCGTGGAGACGGTATTCCGTACGTACGCACACACGGTGATTTCGTTTTCCGTAGGATGGATAGATGGAGAAATAGGGGTTTTTCATAATTATAATAACATATCGGTATATGATTGATACTGATGTTAATACTCATTAATGAAACAACTAAAGAAGAATATGTGGAAGAAAAAATAAAGATGAAAGAATCGCTAACAGAAATTACCTCTTCTTTGAAGCGCCTCTTTGAGACCTCATCTTAGGGCACTAAAATTGGTATTTGAGGAAAACCAGAACCTCTAGGATGTTTGTAGGGAAGTGTATAAGAGAATTTGGCATATGTTGGCCGAGCTTGAAGGCTCAATGTTTTGTGAGGAAGAGAGGGAGGGGGTGCCCTTTTATAAGGGAGGAGAGGGGCTCCTTTGGAAAACTAAAAATATTATTTTATTATAAAGTCATATTCGGTTTTAAATAGCTCCAAATTAATTTATTTCGAAGCTAAGGTTGGGATGTGTCTAAATACTCTCATCCAATAGAATTTAGACAAGTTTAGGTTCCTATTTTAATCTTATCATTTAGATTTAACATTAAGTTAGATAATTTTACTTTTACCATATCTTCTTGTGTTCTTACACTATAAGGTTAATAAACTTACTATAACAATCCAAAAGAACCCCAAGTTTATTATTATTAATATATATAACCTTATCTAAGTCATTTGGCTGAACATTAGATTTTTAAAAATAAAATAACAATTAATAATATAATATTTGTTTTAAAAACTATTTTATGTCAATTTTGACACTATTTAGTAATTGATTTTTGTGAAAATCATACCAGAATGATTAGTTCGAAAAAAGTTAATTAAATCAATAATAACATGTCCTATTAACATAGAAAATTAGTGGAATTCATAAAAAGACTCAAATTATATTTAGTTGGATATTTATAATATTAATTATTATAATTTTTCACTATTATGGTAATTACTGCATCATCATTCTGTCATAAATAAATTAATTTATTTAATGTTTTCAAAAATTATAAATAAAATATCATTATGTAGGAAATTGTATTATCTTTATAATTAATATTTAAAATCGAATTTATCTTATGTATAACCCTATATTAAAAATGTTTTAGTAAATAAACTTTGATTTTAACTCTTTTAACTCTTTTTGAATTAAATAATAATAAATGTCCTAATCTAATCCAAGTGGGCCTAAATGGTAATATTTTATTCCTAAGGTTGTTTTTGGTCGAATTACATTTATCCAATAGAATTAGGACATGTGTTAGGGTAATAATAATGTAATTTTACCCTTAATTACCCTATTTACTTTTAACCGTGGTAAATAAAAGTAAAATGTTACTATTCACCAAAAATTATTTTAATCTCATTGAACCACATTTTACTTACTGAAATCAACCGTGTCTCTCTGATTTTTGAAATTTCACTCACAGAAGCGGTAAAATTATGTTTTATGAAAAATTCATTTTTTTACTACCACTTAGTGGTTTCACAATTCATAAAAAAATGAAAGATTCCAAAAAAATACCAAAAATTAGGCCTAAGCTATATTTGATATTATGAACTCAAAAATGATGTCTATTTTACCAAATTAAAAACATATCAGTTACAATAACTAATTTAAAAATTAATTCCCATCGTCAAAACAAATGGCGTGTTTTAAAGAGATAATAACTATCAAAAGATTGACACCTGTTTATAACTGGTTTAAATGTGAAATTACATCCAATGACCAAAATTGTATTAAATTGTAAAAATATATTCTAAATATACTTTAAAACCACTCAAATTAATAATTTATCACTATTAATTATCTCGATTAAAAAATTTGTTTTTAATTAAAATTTAGTAATTTTCACTATTCATCAGAATATGAAAGTTATCCGAAAAGTACCAAAATTTTACCTTAGGCTAAACTCGATACTCCGAATCCAAAAATGAAGTCCATTTTGAGAGAAAAAATTTCTAAAATTTTAAAATATGGTTATTACTATTCATAACGGCTAGTTTTAATAATATTTTAATAGCATATCGTTGTTTAGTGAAACTCGGTATTGCATACTACACACACTATCGAGGAAGGTCACGATTGTGTGTAATGAAAGGAAAGTCAAGGATGCATGTTGAGAAAGCTCCTTTTGGTGTATCGTACAACACAAGACATTAATGAAATTAAAAATAATATTTTTCATAAAATCTCGGGGTGTTACATTCTACCCCCCTTAAAATGAATTTCGCCCTTGAAATTCGTCGAGGTTATAAATGGTTTATTATTCAAAAGTTTCTTTAATAGAAACCCACATCGTAAAAAGGAATACCAAAACCAATCTTTAAAAACAAAAGTATGAAACATAATGGTTACCCATATAAACTAATTACTGGGTTTCCACATAGGTGAAAATATGGATATGGAAGAGAAATCTAACCATCATGTTCTGATGGAGAGTGGTAGAGAACATGGCTATGGAAAATCCAGCAACCACAAAGCCATAAATTTGTGACGATCTAAGGTACCATCTGATTAATCAGATATAAGAGCACTAGGACAACATTTTTGGTTTTCAAGATCGTTTCCCTAAAGTTGATGAAATTGGAATTAGAAGAAATACTTTCGTGATTTAGGTATAGTCTCACCGTTGGTCGTTCTTTGGACAATTTCCACTTCATCTCTTAAAGAAATGAAGTTGAATTTGTCATTCGTGATGTGTTAGTAGATCATGTGATAGAATGATGGGTCACTCCATCTGTCTCAAACAAAAGGTTAGAAAAGTTATCCAAAAATACATAAGTCCATATATAGTGAGATTAATGATATATGGTTACTAAATGGACTTATACTTCATATATCATACTGCTTAATATAATAAAACTAGTTTCTACTAAACATGGACTTCCTGTAGGCCAGTGGTAGATGATAAAGGCCAGTCACACTTCGGTTGTGGGTTCGATTCCCACAGCCTTGTCCGACGCGATGGGTTGTCGCTCGTCCTGCAGGTTGTCCTTTTTCTAAAGCTATATTACTATAACATCCCATCAAAAATATCAAAAAAGTTTAATCCTTAAAAAATACTAACTTATGTCCAACATAATCCATTCCAATCTTTAGGCTTATCTAAAATACTTCGGTCCAAGATCATAGTATAAAGAAAATGATCACGTGAATGGCACCATTTATCCCCCATATATCATAAGATATATCTTGTTGGTAAAATTACAAATATGTGAATACCTTAATCATGTATTCTCTTGAAGAATGAATATCCATAGAACCTTAGTGAAAACATGAATGTAGTTAAAAGTTAACACTTTCCACATACCAAAATCCTCAAAATTCTATATCCTCAAACCATGATATCACTTAGTCCTTATATCAATCATGAGCTCATGAATACTATCAATCTTATTAGATTCTCTTTATCCCTTCATTATGGGCATATCATCTGCTTTCCAAAAATATTTAAATCACTTTTCATGGTTATCGATGCCATAAAATTATTGAAAACCACAATAGACCAAAACATAAATATTCCAATATTCCATGATACTATATACAACATTATTCTGGAATCCCATTACATAAACACTTAATCATTCCACCACATCGTTGTCATATTCATCATCGCCAATGGTGATCGCATGTGACTTCCCTTTGTCCTTTGCCTTAAGTGGTTGCTCACGTCGATCATCACTAACCCTTGGATTAGGTCATTTATTAGCATAATGCCCCATTTCCTTGCACTTGAAGCATTGAAGTGTTGTTGTTGCGTTCTCTGTAGTCTTTTCTTTATTCACATCATTAGAAACCCTTTTTCCATTACTTCGACACTCAGCTGCTCGATGACCTTCTTTTCCAAACTTAAAAAATTTTCTAGTCCCTTTAAAACAATCTCCACCATTCTTATTTCCACACTTTGAGCATAAGGAAACATTCATCTTCTTTTCACCATTATTCTAAGATTTCTCCTTGAACTCCATCTTTCATTTCTTTTCAAAACTATGAGATGGATAAGTAACACCAAATTCCATTTCTACCTTGATAGCACAACACACAATTTCTTCATAGCTACTAAAGTCTCTTATAGCTAATTCCCTTCTAATATTTGGTTTTAATCCACTGAAGAATCGATCAACTTTACTTTCAGGTTGGATGATAAATCCAGATGTATACCTTTCAAGCCTTGTAAAATTCGCTTCGTATATACCAACAGATTCATCATCCTCTTTCTTTAGTTCAAGAAACTCCTTCTCCATCTTTGTTCGAAGAATACGAGGGAAGTACTTATTGAAAAATAAGTTCTTGAACTCGTCCCATTCCATGGACTCAATTTCATCTCTTGGCCTTGTATTCTTGATAAGATTCCACCATTGATCAGCTTCACCTTCCAAACGATATAATGCTAAGATGACTTTATCATGTTCAGAACATTGAAGAATTGAAAATATCTTTTTAGTGGTACTGATCCATTGTTCAGCAACAAGTGGATCAGAAGACCGACTGAAAGAAGGTGGACGTTGCCTCATGAAGGACTCAATAGAATATTGTTCCCTTCCCTGCTCATTTGGAAGTCCAGAATGATTCATAGCTTGTGTAAGTATAGAAATAAGATTTTTCACTCCATCTCCCATAACATTTGTTTTTCAGGAGGTCAATCATTGCATTTTCCATTACATTGATCAACATGGTTCCGTCGGGTTCCAACCATCATCTAAAACCCAAAAAAGAATAGTGTGAGAGGCAAAAATCACGCTAGGGAAAACAATATAATAAAAGGGGAGTAAATTCAATATCTAACATCTTGGGTTACCGTAATTCTAGTACTATAACCTATACTTATACTTAACCTTCAGGACATCCCTAGACATACCTTAGAAATATCTCTAGGGATCTTACTAAAGTTCTCGCATCCTATTTTCCCAAGGCTGAATAAAACTTTCCTCTGATACCAACTGTAGAGACCCGATGCTTGACGTACATGAATATTATATTACTTTTGCGGAATACTTAATACATAAGAAAAACAAACACACAAGGACCTTAATAGTTTAGTGTCTTTGGAAACTCAGAATAAAATATTATAATCATGGTGAAAGATCTTCAACATCTCCTAATAAATATCTTCCCTTTTTTTTGTTTTTCTTACCTAAAACTTTTCTTTATATCCTGGGGAAAAGAAAACATAAAAGGGTGAGCTAAAATGCTCAGTAAGGGTAAACAAAAGAAATATCAATCACATCAAATTCATAAGAACATATCTTTTGGAAATCTTAACCTGCAAAAGAGATCATGATTTCATAACAAGGTATAAATCATAGTAGTGAAATGTAATCCCAATAATCATAACTTAAAACATGAAACTTTGTGGCATACACACATAATCATAGAGAATCATTTCTTATTAGTCAAGACTCATTGCCAAGACTATCTTAGTGGACAAAGTCCCTTTCTGAACCGAGTTCACTCCTCATTTCAGTCCTCTTTCACTGAACCAGTATAACCTACCGTTCCAGCCATGTCTATCTCATGAGATATAAAATCTTTACCCAATGCATTGGAGGGAGATATAGGTCCCACCCATCTCATAATGATACCATTCTTATGTGTGCCACAAAATCATAAATCATACATCATTGCATAACTCATGTAGTAAAAATGGGATTCTTAAACAACATGACATCATAAAACAATTCATATAAGATAAAGGAATTCATAAAAATATTTCCATCAGAACATAATGAAATCCATGTAATAATAGGGATAGAAACAGAACCCTATATTATCTTAGATGGAAAATAATTTTGATAAAACACTTGAACTCCATTCTTGAGGAAAATATCCTTTCTACTCCAAGAACATTTTTCCTTTCTTAACATGTCATACAATTCTAAACTAAAAGAAGTTTATTAAAAATAAACTTGAAAACTTGTAAAGTAAGCTTCTTGGAAATAATGTTTTAAAAATCCATTCATGCCGTATAAGTTAAAAAAACATTCTTCTCGTACTTTTGTCAGAAAAGTCAAAAAAGTACCTCGTACGAAAAACGACAAAAGATTCCTTTCATATCTTTTACTAAAAACTCATCGGAAGATAAAATAGGATTTAAAAAATTGTAGGTGAATGGGAATAAAATTACATATTGAGGAAACATGGATGTGGATAATAAAATACACCCCAGTAAATGCCAAAGTATAAACAATCTCTGATAAAAATGAGATTGTGATATTTCCCTTACCTTAGGTCCGATTTGCTTCGTAAGTGTCCGAACCTCCTGTATAATGATTTAAATAATGTTATTGACTTATTCCAGAATCATACTTATTGTTATGATATCATATATGGTCATATTCTTAGCTTCTTATTAGTAATATTTCATTGCTACATGTTATTCGGGTGTTTATTACTTTTTGTTCTTATGTGTGTTTTGTCGAATAAATTCTTATTCTTCTCTTTAGGTTATAGATAAATCTTTTCCAGAATGTTATTAGTGTAATATATATCATATTCATTCATTCAATTCATTTATATAATTATTATGCAATGAATATCATGTAGAAAGTGTCACATCACATCGTGGAGACGGTATTCCGTACGTACGCACGAGTGATGATATCATTCCTATGATCATGGAATTGTATTGGAGTGTATGTATACAATTTCAGAATCAATATCACTTTAAAATAATAGTATATAGTTATTATTTACACCATTATACCCATCCAAGTAAGGTGGTGGTGGAAAATAGATTTCACAACGGCGTGGAGACGGTATTCCGTACGTACGCACGCGTGGTGATTTCGTTTTCCGTAGGATGGATAGATGGAGAAGTAGGGTTGTTTAATACCTATACTAAAATATCAGTATATGAGTGATACTGATGTTATTACTTCATAATGAAACAACTAAAGAAGAATAAGTGGAAGAAGAAATAAAGATGAAAGAATCGGTAACGGAAATTACCTCTTCTTTGAAGCGCCTCTTTGAGACCTCCTATTAGGGCACTAAAATTGGTCTTTGAGGAAGAACAGAACCTCTAGGATGTTTTTAGGGAAGTTGAAAAGAGAATTTGGCAAAGGTTGGCCGCGCTTTAAGGCTCAAAGTGTTGTGAGGAAGAGAGGGAGGGGGTGCCCTTTTATAAGGGAGGAGAGGGGCTCCTTTGGAAAACTAAAAATATTACTTTATTATAAAGTCATATTCGGTTATAAATAACTCCAAATTGATTTATTTCGAAGATAAGGTGGGTATGGGTCTAAATCATCTCATCCAATAGAATTTAGACAAGTTGAGGTTCCTATTTTAACCTTATAATTTAGATTTAACATTAAGTTAAATAATTTTACTTTTACCGCGTCTTCTTGTGTTCTTACACTCTAAGGTTAATAAACTTACTATAACAACTCAAAAGAACCCCAAGTTGTTTATTATTTATATATATAACCTTATCTAAGTCATTTGGCCATACCTTATATTTTTAGGAATAAAATAACAATTAATAATATAATATTTGTTTTAAAAACTATTTTATGTCAATTTTGACACTATTTAGTAATTGATTTTTGTGAAAACCATAACAGAATGATTAGATCGAAAAAAGTTAATTAAATCAATACTAACATGTCCTATTAACCTATAAAATTAGTTTAATTCATAAAAAGTCTAAAATTATATTTATTTGGGTATTTATAATATCAATTATTATAATTTTTCACTATTATGGTAATTACTGCATCATCATTCTGTCATAAATAAATAAATTTATTTTATTTTTCAAAAATTATAAATAAAATATCATTATGTAGGAAATCATATTATCTTTCCAATGAATATTTACAATCGAATTTATCTTATGTATAACCCTATATTAAAAATGTTTTAGTAAATAAACTTTGATTTTAACTCTTTTAACTCTTCTTTGAATTAAATAATAATAAATGTCCTAATCTAATCCAAGTGGTCCTAAATGGTCATATTTTATTCCTAAGGTTGTTTTTGGTCGAATTACATTTATCCAATAGAATCAGGACATGTGTTATGGTAATAATAATATCATTTTTCCCTTAATTACCCTATTTACTTTTAACTGTGGTAAAAAAAGTAAAAAGTTACTATTCACCAAAAATTATTTTCAACTCATTGAACCACATTTTACTTACTGAAATCAACCGTGTCTCTTGGATTTTTGAAATTCACTCATAGAAGTGGTGAAATTAAGTTTTATGAAAAATTCATTTTTTTACTACCACTTAGTGGTTTCACTATTCATCAAAAAATGAAAGATTCCAAAAAAATACCAAAAATTAGGCCTAAGCTATATTTGATATTATGAAATCAAAAATGATTTCTATTTTACCAAATTCAAAACATATCAGTTACATTAACTAATTTAAAAATTAATTCGCGTCGTCAAAACAAATGACATGTTTTTAAGAGATAATAACTATCAAAAGATTGACACTTGTTTATAACTGGTTTAAATGTGAAATTACATCCAATGACCAACATTGTATTAAATTGTAAAAATATATTATAAATATACTTCAAAACCACTAAAATTAATAATTTATCACTATTAATTATTTCGATTAAAAAAGTTGTTTTTAATTAAAATTTAGTAATTTTCACTATTCATCACAATATGAAAGTTATCCGAAAAGTACCAAAATTTTACCTTAGGCTAAACTAGATACTCCGAATCCAAAAATGAAGTCCATTTTGAGAGATAAAATTTCTAAAATTTTAAAAGGTGGTTATTACTATTCATAACGGCTAGTTTTAATAATATTTTAATAGCATATCGTTGTTTAGTGAAACTCGGTATTGCGTACTACACACGCTATCGAGGAAGGTCGCGATTGCGTGTAATGCAAGTCAAGTCAAGGATGCATGTTGAGCAAGATCCTTTTGGTGTAGCGTACAACACAAGACATTAATGAAATTAAAAATAATATTTTTCATAAAATCTCGGGGTGTTACATTCTACCCCCCTTAAAATGAATTTCGCCCTTGAAATTCGTCGGGGTAATAAATGGTTTACTATTCAAAAGTTTCTTTTATAGAAACGCACATCGTAAAAAGGAATACCAAAACCAATCTTTAAAAATGAAAGTATAAAACATAACGGTTACCCAAATAAACTAATCACTGGGTTTCCACATAGGTGAAAATATGGATATGGAAGAGAAATCTAACCATCATGTTCTGATGGAGAGTGGTAGAGAACATGGCTATGGAAAAGCCAGCAACCACAAAGCCATAAATTTGTGACAATCTAAGGTACCATCTGATTAATCAGATATAAGAGCACTAGGACAACATTTTTGGTTTTGAAGACCGTTTCCCTAAAGTTGATGAAATTGGGATTAGAAGAAATACTTTTGTGATTTTGGTATAGTCTCACCATTGGTCGTTCTTTGGACAATTTCCACTTCATCTCTTAAATAAATGAAGTTGAATTTGTTATTCGTGATGTGTTAGTAGATCATGTGATAGAATGATGGGTCATTCCATCTATCTCAAACAAAAGGTTAGAAAATTTATCCAAAAATACATAAGTCCATCTATAGTGAGATTAATGATATATGGTTCCTAAAATGGACTTATACTTCATATATCATACTTCTTAATATAATAAAACTAGTTTCTACTAAACAGGGACTTCCTGTAGGCCAATGGTTGGCGATAAAGGCCAGTCGCACTTCGGTTGTGGGTTCGATTCCCACAGCCTTGTCCGACGCGATGGGTTGTCGCCCGTCCTGCAGGTTGTCCTTTTTCTAAAGCTATATTACTATAACATCCCATCAAAAATTTCAAAAAAGTTTTATCCTTAAACAATACTAACTTATGTCCAACATAATCCATTCCAATCTTTAGGCTTATCTAAAATACTTCGGTCCAAGCTCATAGTATAAAGAAAATGATCACATGAATGCCATCATTTATCCCCCATATATCATAAGATATATCTTGTTGATCAAATTACAAATATGTGAATACCTTAATCATGTATTCTCTTGAAGAATGAATATCCATTGAACCTTAGTGAAAACATGAATGCAGTTAAAAGTTGACACTTTCCACATACCAAAATCTTCAAAATTCTATATCCTCAAACCATGATATCACTTAGTCCTTATATCAATCATGAGCTCGTGAATACTATCAAACATATTAGATTCTCTTTATCCCTTCATTATGTGCATATCATCTTCTTCCCAAAAATATTTCAATCACTTTTCATGGTTACCTATGCCATAAAATTATTGAAAACCACAATAGACCAAAACATAAATATTCCAATATTCCATGATACGATATACAACATTATTCTGGAATCCCATTACATAAACACTTAATCATTCCACCACATCGTTTTCATATTCAACATCGCCAATGGTGATCGCATGTGACTTCCCTTTTCCCTTTTCCTTAAGTGGTTGCTCACATCGATCATCACTAACCCTTGGATTAATGCATTTATTAGCATAATGCCCCATTTACTTGAACTTGAAGCATTGAAGTGTTGTTGGTGCGTTCTCTGCATTCTTTTCTTTATTCACATCATTAGAAACCATTTTTCCATTACTTCAACACTCAGCTACTCGATGACCTTATTTTCCACACTTAAAACATTTTCTAGTCCCTTTAAGACAATCTCCACCATGCTTCTTTCCACAGTTTGAGCATAAGGAAACATTTATCTTCTTTTCACCATTATTCTGAGATTTCTCCTTGAACTCCATCTTTAATTTCTTGTCAAAACTATGAGATGGATAAGTAACACCAACTTCCATTTCTACCTTGATAGCACAACGCACAATTTCTTCATAGCTACTGAAGTCTCTTATAGCCAATGCCCTTCGAAGATTTGGTTTTAATCCACTGAAGAATCGATCAACTTTACTTTCAGGTTGGATGATAAATCCAGATGCATACCTTGCAAGCCTTGTAAAATTCGCTTTGTATATACCAACAGATTCATCATCCTTTTGCTTTAGTTCAAGAAACTCCTTCCCCATCTTTGTTCGAAGAATACGAGGGAAGTACTTATTGAAAAATAAGTTCTTGAACTCGTCCTATTCCATGGACTCAATTTCATCTCTTGGCCTCGTATTCTTGATAAGATTCCACCACTGATCAGCTTCACCTTCCAAACGATATACTTCTAAGATGACTTTATCATGTTCAGAACATTAAAGAACTGAAAATATCTTTTCAGTGGTACTGATCCATTGTTCAACAACAAGTGGATCAGAAGACCCACTAAAAGAAGGTGGACGTTGCCTCATGAAGGACTCAATATAATATTGTTCCCTTCTCTTCTCATTTGGAAGTCTAGAATGATTCATAGCTTGTGTAAGTATAGCAATAAGATTTTGCACTCCATCTCCCATAACATCTGTTTGTTCAGGAGGACAATCATTGCATTGTCCATTACATTTATCAACACAGTTCCTTGAGGTTCCAACCATCGTCTAAAACCCAAAAAGAATAGTGTGAGAGGAAAAAATCACGCTAGGGAAAACAATATAATAAAGGGGGAGTAACTTCAATATCTAACATCTTGGGTTACCGTAATTCTCGTACTATAACCTATACTTATACTTAACCTTATGGACATCCCTAGACATACCTTAGAAATATCTCTAGGGATCTTACTAAAGTTATCACATCCTAGTTTCCAAAGGTTGATTAAACCTTTCCTCTAATACCAACTGTAGAGACCCGAAGCTTGACGTACATGCATATTACATTACTTTTGCGGAATACTTAATACATAAGAAAACAAACACACAAGGACCGTAATAGTTTAGTGTCTTTGGAAACTCGGAATAAAATCTTCTAATCATGGTGAAAGATCTTCAACATCTCCCAATAAAGATCTTCCCCTTTTCTTTCTTTTTTCTTACCTAAAACCTTTCTTTATATCATGGGGAAAAGAAAACATAAAAGGGTGAGTTCAAATGCTCAGTAAGGGCAAACAAAAGAAATATCAATCAAATCATATTCATAAGAACATATCTTTTGGAAATCTTAACCTGCAAAAGAGATCATGATTTCATAACATGGGATAAATCATAGTAGTGAAATGTAATCCCAATAATCATAACTTAAAACATGAAACTTTGTGGAATACACACATAATCATATAGAATCATTTCTTATTAGTCCAGACTCATTACCAAGACTATCTTAGTGGACAAAGTCCCATTCTGAACCGAGTTCACTCCTCGTTTCAGTCCGATTTTACTGAACAGGTATAACCTACCGTTCCGGCCATGTCTATGTCATGAGATATAAAATCTTTACCCAATGCATTGGAGGGAGATATAGGTCCCACCCATCTCATAATGATACCATTCTTATGTGTGCCACAAAATCATAAATCATACATCATTGCATAACCCAGGTAGTAAAAATGGGATTCCTAAACAACATGACATCATAAAACAATTCATATAAGATAAAGGAATTCATAAAAATATTTCCATCACAACATAATCAAATCCATTTAATAATAGGTATAGAAACAGAACCCTATATTATCTTAGATGGAAAATAATTTTGATAAAACACATGAACTCCATTCTTGAGGAAAATATCGTTTCTACTTCAAAAACACTTTTCCTTTCTTAACATGTCATACAATTATAAACTAAAAGAAGTTGATTAAAAATAAAATTTAAAACTTGTAAAGTAAGCTTCTTGGAAATAATTTTTTAAAAATCCATTCATGCCGTATATGTTAAAAAAAACATTCTTCTCGTACTTTTGTCGGAAAAGTCAAAAAAGTACCTCGTACAAAAAACGACAAAAGATTCCTTTCATATATTTTACTAAAAACTCACCGGAAGATAAAATAGGATTTAAAAAATTATAGGTGAATGGGAATAAAATTACATATTGAGGAAACATGGATGTGGATAATAAAATACACCCCAGTAAATGCCAAAGTATAAACAATCTTGGATAAAAATGAGATTGTGGTATTTCCCTTACATTAGGTCTGATTTGCTTCGTAAGTGTCCGAACCTACTGTATAATGATTTAAATAATGTTATCGACTTATTACAGAATAATACTTATTGTTATGATATCATATATGGTCATATTCTTAGCTTCTTATTTGTAATATTTCATTACTACTTGTTATTCAGGTGTTTATTACTTTTTGTTCTTATGCATGTTTTGTAGAATAAATTCTTATTCTTCTCTTTAGGTTATAGATAACTATTTTACAGAATGGTATTAGTGTAATATATATCATATTCATTCATTCAATCCATTTATATAATTGTTATGCAATGAATATCATGTAGAACGAGTCGCATCACATCGTGGAGACGGTATTCCGTACGTACGCACGAGTGATGATATCGTTCCTATGATCGTGGAATTGTATTGGAGTGTATGTATACTATTTCAGAATGAATATCACTTTAAAATAATCATATATAGTTATTATTTACACCATTATACCCATACAAGTAAGGTGGTGGTGTAAAATAGATTTCACAACGGTATGGAGACGGTATTCCGTACGTACGCACGCGCGGTGATTTTATTTTCCGTAGGATGGATAGATGGAGAAACAGGGTTGTTTCATACTTATAATAACATATCAGTATATGAGTGATACTGATGTTATTACTTCATAATTAAACAACTAAAGATTAATAAGTGGAAGAAGAAATAAAGATGAAAGAATCGGTAACGGAAATTACCACTTCTTTGAAGCGCCTCTTTGAGACCTCCTCTTAGGGCACTAAAATTGGTCTTTGAGGAAGACCAGAACCTCTAGGATGTTTCTAGGGAAGTGGAAAAGAGAATTTGGTAGAGGTTGGCCGAGCTTGAAGGCACAAAGTGTTGTGAGGAAGAGAGGGAGGTGGTTCCCTTTTATAAGGGAGGAGAGGGGCTCCTTTGGAAAACTAAAAATATTATTTTATTATAAAGTCATATTCGGTTTTAAATAGCTCCAAATTGATTTATTTCGAAGATAAGGTGGCGATGGGTCTAAATCATCTCATCCAATAGAATTTAGACAAGTTTAGGTTCCTATTTAAACCTTATCATTTAGATTTAACATTAAGTTAAATAATTTTACTTTTACCGTGTCTTCTTGTGTTCTTACACTATAAGGTTAATAAACTTACTATAACAATCCAAAAGAACCCCAAGTTGATTATTATTAATATATATAACCTTATCTAAGTTATTTGGCCGTAACTTATATTTTTAGGAATAAAATAACAATTAATAATATAATATTTGTTTTAAAAACTATTTTATGTCAATTTTGACACTATTTAGTAATTGATTTTTGTGAAAATCATAACAGAATGATTAGTTCAAAAAAAGTTAATTAAATCAATAATAACATGTCCTATTAACCTATAAAATTAATGGAATTCATTAAAAGTCTAAAATTATATTTATTTATGTATTTATAATGTCAATTATTATAAATTTTCACTATTATGGTAATTACTGCATCATCATTCTGTCATAAATAAATAAATTTATTTAATTTTTCAAAAATTAAAAATAAAATATCATTATGTAGGAAATCGTATTATATTTATAATGAATATTTACAATCGAATTTATCTTATGTATAATCCTATATTAAAAATGTTTTAGTAAATAAACTACGATTTTAACTCTTTTAACTCTTCTTTGAATTAAATAATAATAAATGTTCTAATCTAATCCCAGTGGGCCTAAATGGTCATATTTTATTCCTAAGGTTGTTTTTGGTCGAATTACATTTATCCAAAAGAATTAGGACATGTGTTAGGGTAATAATAATAATAATATCATTTTACCCTTAATTACCCTATTTACTTTTAATCGAGGTAAAAACAAGTAAAAAGTTACTATTCACCAAAAATTATTTTCATCTCATTGAACCACATTTTACTTACTGAAATCAACCGTGTCTCTCGGATTTTTGAAATTCCACTCACATAAGCGGTAAAATTAAGTTTTATGAAAAATTCATTTTTTTACTACAACTTAGTGGTTTCACTATTCATCAAAAAATGAAAGATTCCAAAAAAATACCAAAAATTAGGCCTAAGCTATATTTGATATTATGAACTCAAAAATGATGTCTATTTTACCAAATTCAAAACATATCAGTTACATTAACTAATTTAAAAATTAATTCCCGTCGTCAAAACAAATGGCGTGTTTTTAAGAGATAATAACTATCAAAAGATTGACACTTGTTTATAACTGGTTTAAATGTGAAATTACATCCAATGACCAAAATTGTATTAAATTGTAAAAATATATTCTAAATATACTTTAAAACCACTCAAATTAATAATTTATCACTATTAATTATTTCGATTAAAAAAGTTGTTTTTAATTAAAATTTAGTAATTTTCACTATTCATCAGAATATGAAAGTTATCCGAAAAGTACCAAAATTTTACCTTAGGATAAAATCGATAATCCGAATCCAAAAATAAAGTCCATTTTGAGAGATAAAATTTCTAAACATTTAAAAGGTGGTTATTACTATTCATAACAGCTAGTTTTAATAATATTATAATAGCATATCGTTGTTTAGTGAAACTCGGTATTGCGTACTACACATGCTATCGAGGAAGGTCGCGATTGTGTGTAATGCAAGACAAGTCAAGGATGCGTGTTGAGCAAGCTCATTTTGGTGTAGCGTACAACACAAGACATTAATGAAATTAAAAATAATATTTTTCATAAAATCTCGGGGTGTTACATTCTACCCCCCTTAAAATGAATTTCGCCCTCGAAATTCGTCGGGGTTATAAATGGTTTACTATTCAAAAGTTTCTTTAATTGAAAACCACATTGTAAAAAGGAATACCAAAACCAATCTTTAAAAACAAAAGTATGAAACATAACAGTTACCCAAATAAACTAATCACTAGGTTTCCACATAGGTGAAAATATGGATATGGAAGAGAAATCTAACCATCATGTTCTGATGGAGAGTGGTAGAGAACATGGCTATGGAAAAGCCAGCAACCACAAAGCCATAAATTTGTGAAAATCTAAGGTAAAATCTGATTAATTAGATATAAGAGCACTATGAAAACATTTTTGGTTTTGAAGATCATTTCCCTAAAGTTGATGAAATTTGAATTAGAAGAAATAATTTCATGGTTTCGGTATAGTCTCACCATTGGTCTTTCTTTGGAAAATTTCCACTTCATCTCTTAAAGAAATTAAGTTGAATTTGTCATTCGTGATGTGTTAGCAGATCATGTGATAGAATGATGGGTCATTCCATCTGTCTCAAACAAAAGGTTAGAAAAGTTATCCAAAAATACATAAGTCCATCTATAGTGAGATCAATGATATATGGTTCCTAAAATGGACTTATACTTCATATATCATACTTCTTAATATAATAAAACTAGTTTCTACTAAACAAGGACTTCCTGTAGGCCAGTGGTAGGCGATAAAGGCCAGTCGCACTTCGGTTGTGGGTTCGATTCCCACAACCTTGTCCGACGCGATGGGTTGTCGCTCGTCCTGCAGGTTGTCCTTTTTCTAAAGCTATATTACTATAACATCCCATCAACAATATCAAAAAAGTTTTATCCTTAAACAATACTAACTTATGTCTAACATAATCCATTCCAATCTTTAGGCTTATCTAAAATACTTCGATCCAAGCTCATTGTATAAAGAAAATGATCATGTGAAAGCCATTTTTTTATCCCCCATATATCATAAGATATATCTTGTTGGTCAAATTACAAATATTTGAATACCTTAATCATGTATTCTCTTGAAGAATGAATATCCATTGAACCTTAGTGAAAATATGAATGCAGTTAAAAGTTAACACTTTCCACATACCAACATCCTCAAAATTCTTTATCCTCAAACCATGATATCACTTAGTCCTTATATCAATCATGAGCTCATGAATACTATCAAACATATTAGATTCTCTTTATCCCTTCATTATGTGCATATCATCTGCTTTCCAAAAAATTTTCAATCACTTTTCATGGTTACCGATGCCATAAAATTATTGAAAACCACAATAGAACAAAACATAAATATTCCAATATTCCACGATACTATATACAACATTATTCTGGAATCCCATTACATAAACACTTAATCATTCCACGACATCGTTGTCATATTCAACACCGCCAATGGTGATCGCATGGGACTTCCCTTTGTCCTTTTCCTTAAGTGGTTTCTCACATTGATCATCACTAACCCTTGGATTAGGGAATTTATTAGAATAATGCCCCATTTCCTTGCACTTGAAGCATTGAAGTGTTGTTGGTGCATTCTCTGTAGTCTTTTCTTTATTCACATCATTAGAAACCCTTTTTCTATTACTTCGACACTCAGCTACTCGATGACCTTCTTTTTCACACTTAAAACATTTTCTAGTCCCTTTAAGATAATCTCCACCATGCTTCTTTCCACACTTGGAGCATAAGGAAACATTCATATTCTTTTCACCATTATTCTGATATTTCTCCTTGAACTTCATCTTTCGTTTCTTGTCAAAACTATGAGATGGATAAGTAACACCAACTTCAATTTCTACCTTGATAGCACAATGCACAATTTCTTCATAGATACTGAAGTCTCTTATAGATAATGCCCTTCAAAGATTTGGTTTTTCGCCACTGAGGAATCGATCAACATTACTTTCAGGTTGGATGATAAATCCAGATGCATACCTTGCAAGCCTTGTAAAATTCGCTTCGTATATACCAACAGATTCATCATCCATTTGCTTTAGTTCAAGAAACTCCTTCTCCATCTTTTTTCAAAGAATACGAGGGAAGTACTTATTGAAAAATAAGTTCTTGAACTCGTCCCATTCCATGGACTCAATTTCATCTCTTGGCCTCATATTCTTGATAAGATTCCACCATTGATCAGCTTCACCTTCCAAATGATATACTGCTAAGATGAATTTATCATGTTCAGAACATTGAAGAACTGAAAATAACTTTTCAGTGGTACTGATCCATTGTTCAGCAATAAGTGGATCAGAAGACCCACTGAAAGAAGGTGGACGTTACCTCATGAAGGACTCAATAGAATATTGTTCCCTTCTCTGCTCATTTGGAAGTTCAGAATGATTCATAGCTTGTGTAATTATAGCAATAAGATTTTGCACTCCATCTCCCATAAAATTTGTTTGTACAGGAGGACAATCATTGCATTGTACATTGCATTGATCAACACGGTTCCTTCAGGTTCCAGCCATCGTCTAAAACCCAAAAAGAATAGTGTGAGAGGCAAAAATCACGCTAGGGAAAACAATATAATAAAGGGGGAGTAACTTCAATATCTAACATCTTGGGTTACCGTAATTCTAGTACTATAACCTATTCTTATAATTAACCTTAGGGACATCCCTAGACATACCTTAGACATATCTCAAGGGATGTTACTAAAGTTCTCACATCCTAGTTTCCAAAGGTTGACTAAACATTTCCTCTGATACCAACTGTAGAGACCCGAAGCTTGACGTACATGAATATTACATTACTTTTGCGGAATACTTAATACATAAGAAAACAAACACACAAGGACCGTAATAGTTTAGTGTCTTTGGAAACTGGGAATAAAATCTTCTAATCATGGTGAAAGATCTTCAAAATCTCCCAATAAAGATCTTCCCTTTTTTTTCTTTTTCTTACCTAAAACCTTTCTTTATATCCTGGGGAAAAGAAAACATAAAAGGGTGAGCTCAAATGCTCAGTAAGGGTAAACAAAAGAAATATCAATCACATCATATTCATAAGAACATATCTTTTGGAAATCTTAACCTACAAAAGAGATCATGATTTCATAACATGGGATAAATCATAGTAGCGAAATGTAATCCCAATAATCATAACTTAAAACATGAAACTTTGTGGCATACACACATAATCATAGAGAATCATTTCTCATTAGTCAAGACTCATTGCCAAGACTATCTTAGTGGACAAAGTCCCTTTCTGAACCGAGTTCACTCCTCGTTTTAGTCCTATTTCACTGAACCGATATAACCTACCGTTCCAGCCATGTCTATCTCATGATATATAAAATCGTTACCCAATGCATTGGAGGGAGATATAGGTCCCACCCATCTCATAATGATACCATTCTTATGTGTGCCACAAAATCATAAATCATACATCAATGCATAACTCATGTAGTAAAAATGGGATTCTTAAACATCATGTCATCATAAAACAATTCATATAAGATAAAGGAATTCATAAAAATATTTCCATCACAACATAATTAAATCCATGTAATAATAGGGATAGAAACATAACCCTATATTATCTTATATGGAAAATAATTTTGATAAAACACTTGAACTCCATTCTTAAGGAAAATATCCTTTCTACTTCAAAAACACTTTTCCTTTCTTAACATGTCATACAATTATAAACTAAAAGAAGTTGATTAAAAATAAACTTGAAAAATTGTCAAGGAAGCTTCTTTGAAATAATGCTTTAAAAATCTATTCATGCCGTATAAGTTAAAAAAAAATTCTTCTCGTACTTTTGTCGGAAAAGTAAAAAAAGTACCTCGTATGAAAAAAGACAAAACATTCCTTTCATATCTTTTACTAAAAACTCACCGGAAGATAAAATAGGATTTAAACAATTGTAGGTGAATGGGAATAAAATTACATATTGAGGAAACATGAATGTGGATAATAAAATACACCCCAGTAAATGCCAAAGTATAAACAATCTCGGATAAAAATGTGATTGTGATATTTCCCTTACGTTAGGTCCGATTTGCTTCGTAAGTGTCCGAACGTCCTGTATAATGATTTAAATAATGTTATCGACTTATTCCATAATCATACTTATTGTAATGATATCATATATGGTCATATTCTTAGCTTCTTATTAGTAATATTTCATTACTACTTGTTATTCGGGTGTTTATTACTTTTTGATCTTATGCGTGTTTTGTCGAATAAATTATTATTCTTCTCTTTAGGTTATAGATAACTCTTTTACATAATGGTATTAGTGTAATATATATCATATTAATTCATTCAATTCATTTATATAATTATTATTCAATGAAGATCATGTAGAATGAGTCGCATCACATCGTGGAGACGGTATTACGTACGTACGCACGAGTAATGATATCGTTCCTTTGATCGTGGAATTGTATTGGAGTGTATGTATACAATTTCAGAATCAATATCACTTTAAAATAATCATATATAGTTATTATTTACACCATCATACCCATCCAAGTAAGGTGGTGGTGGAAAATAGATTTCACAACGGTGTGGAGATGGTATTCCGTATGTACGCACGCGCGGTGATTTCGTTTTCCGTAGGATGGATAGATGGAGAAATTGGGTTGTTTCATACTTATAATAACATATCAGTATATGAGTGATACTGATGTTATTAATTCATAATGAAACAACTAAATAAGAAGAAGTGGAAGAAGAAATAAAGATGAAAGAATCGGTAACGGAAATTACCTCTTCTTTGAAGCGCCTCTTTGAGACCTCCTCTTAGGGCACTAAAATTGGTCTTTGAGGAAGACCAGAACCTCTAGGATGTTTCTAGAGAAGTGTAGAAGAGAATTTTTCTGAGGTTTGCCGAGCTTGAAGGCTCAAAGTGTTGTGAGGAAGAGAGGGAGGGGGTTCCCTTTTATAAGGGAGGAGAGGGGCTCTTTTTGAAAACTAAAAATATTATTTTATTATAAAGTCATATTCGGTTTTAAATAGCTCCAAATTGATTTATTTCAAAGATAAGGTGGGGATGGGTCTAAATCCTCTCATCAAATAGAATTTAGACAAGTTTAGGTTCCTATTTTAACCTTATCCTTTAGATTTAACATTAAGTTAAATAATTTTACTTTTACCGTGTCTTCTGGTGGTCTTACATTATAAGGTTAATAAACTTACTATAACAATCCAAAAGAACCCCAAGTTGTTTATTATTAATATATATAACCTTATCTAAGTTATTTGTCCATACCTTATATTTTTAGGAATAAAATAACAATTAATAATATAATATTTGTTTTAAAAACTATTTTATGTCAATTTTGACACTATTTAGTAATTGATTTTTGGGAAAATCATAACAGAATGATTAGTTCGAAAAAGGTTAATTACATAAATACTAACATGTCCTATTAGCCTATAAAATTAGTGGAATTCATAAAATGTCTCAAATTATATTTATTTGGGTATTTATAATATCAATTATTATAATTTTTCACTATTATGGTAATTACTGCATCATAATTCTGTCATAAATAAATAAATTTATTTTATTTTTCAAAAATTATAAATAAAATATTATTATTTAGAAAATCGTATTATCTTTCTAATTAATATTTACAATCTAATTTACCTTATGTATAACCCTTTATTAATTTTTTTAGTAAATAAACTTTGATTTTAACTCTTTTAACTCTTCTTTGAATTAAATAATAATAAATGTCCTAATCTAATCCAAGTGGGCCTAAATGGTCATATTTTATTCCTAAGGTTGTTTTTGGTCGAATTACATTTATCCAATAGAATTAGGACATGTGTTAGGGTTACAATAATATCATTTTTCCCTTAATTACCCTATTTACTTTTAACCGTGGTAAAAAAAAGTACAAAGTTACTATTCACCAAAAATTATTTTCATCTCATTGAACAACATTTTACTTACTGAAATCAACCGTGTCTCTCGGATTTTTGAAATTCCACTCACAGAAGCGGTAAAATTATGTGTTATGAAAAATTCATTTTTTTTACTATCACTTAGTGGTTTCACTATTCATCAAAAAATGAAAGATTCCAAAAAAATACCAAAAATTAGGCCTATTCTATATTTGATATTATGAACTAAAAAATGATGTCTATTTTACCAAATTCAAAACATATAAGTTACATTAACTAATTTAAAAATTAATTCCCGTCGTCAAAACAAATGGCGTGTTTTTAAGAGATAATAACTATCAAAAGATTGACACTTGTTTATAACTGGTTTAAATTTGAAATTACATCCAATGACCAACATTGTATTAAATTGTAAAAATATATTCTAAATATACTTTAAAACCACTCAAATTAATAATTTATCACTATTAATTATCTCGATTAAAAAAGTTGTATTTAATTAAAATTTAGTAATTTTCACAATTCATCAGAATATGAATGTTATCCGAAAAGTACCAAAATTTTACCTTAGGATAAACTCGATACTCCGAATCGAAAAATGAAGTCCATTTTGAGAGATAAAATTTCTAAGCTTTTAAAAGGTGGGTATTACTATTCATAACGGCTAGTTTTAATAATATTTTAATACCATATCATTGTTTAGTGAAACTCAGTATTGCGTACTACACACGCTATCGAGGAAGGTCACGATTTCGTGTAATGCAAGGCAAGTCAAGGATGCATGTTAATCAATCTCCTTTTGGTGTAGCGTACACCACAAGAAATTAATGAAATTAAAAATAATAGTTTTCATAAAATCTCGGGGTGTTACAAAGAGAGATCCTCATATATATTTATAAATATTTTTTTTGTAAATAACTATAAAATACATTCATGAGAATTATAAACACCACACAATAAAAATAATTGTTAACCATGACATATGTCTCACAAAAGGATAAGCGAGATGAGAAAAATCATTACAATGATTATAACATTGAAGTAAGAATTAATCAACGAATCAAATATGTGTATCAAATGTAAATAAACATAAAAAAGTTAAAACAAAATATTATATAATAAAAATTCATCACACACACAATATTATAATATCAAACAAAATGAACAATTAATATAAACCAATAAAAATAATTTGAGTTAAAAACAATTTATACAACTTTGTAACATTCATTTCAAATACCATTGGATAAAATAATTCAAATTGAGACATAAAAAATCATGATTTTTGAAGGAATAGGGATAGTAAATGTAAAATGGTCAGTATATTCACCAAAAAATAAAAATAATTGGTGTATATTTTATATGTCTCAATGAAATAAAAAATTAGATGAGAAAACCCCTTACTATGATTATAAAATTGAAGCGAGAATTAATCAATGAATCAAATCTATGTATAAAATTTAAATCTATATAAACTGAGTGTAAATAAAACATAATATAATCAAAATTAATTACACATATAATATTAGAATATCAAAGACAATGAAGAAGTAATATAACCCAATGAAATGAAATTTAGTTATGAAATTATTTACCACCTGGTAACTTTCAAATAAAATCCCCATTTATATTTTAATTCAAATTGAAACATAAAATATCACAATTTACTAAGGATTCATGATATTATATATAAAATGGGATATTTATACACTGTATAATAAAAAATAATGGTGAATATTTCATTTATCTCATATTAATAAAATGTGATATGAGAAAACCCTTTACCCCATGTCCAGACATTCCATGCATGCACTTTCACTCCTATATAATAAGATTATATAAATTATTTTATTTATATAGAACCTATTCTTGGTTTAACACATTCCATTTAAATCATTTATTTTTTATCTATATTAACATATCATTAACATATATAGATATTACATCATTTTTTATGAATATTAATTACATTAATCAAATACATGCCTGAGTACTATAAAAGTTTAGTGTTGTTAGAAATATAGAATCACAAAAAAATGTTACATAGGTATACTATATCATCTCCTACTGTGATCCTCAAAACTATCACCCTTCACATATATATCATATGTAATACATTTATTCATAACTTTAGGAAAGGAAACTTTATAATGGGTGAGATAAGATGATTCGTCAGGGTAAACAAGGGGGATATGTAAGAACAACATGAATAAAAGGGTATGGAACATGAGCATAACATTTAAAAACTGTACACTGCATAATGAAGATCATAATATTGATTCATGAAATAAATATTGACAATTTATAAGACATGAATCTTATGGGAATAAAATAACATGATCCATGAAATCATAACATTTCCATAATAAACATATTTTTGGCATACACATAATAATATAAAATATTTTCTATAATAGTCATGGATAACTTACAAAGATGTCATAGTGGAATGAGTTCACTCCCTAAACCATCATAGTAGTCAAGGTAAAATCCCAAGACCATCATAGAAAAAATAGTTAATGAAATGGGTTCACTCCCCATTCTAATATTTCATATCTAACAAGATATAAATCATTACCCAATTCATTGGAGGGAGATATAGGTCACTACCATATTTAGTTATTATGTAACCACCATAATTTATTATAATGTTACCACTATCCTTGGTTATAACTTAACCACCATAAACTAATAAAATTATTAAATATGTGTACCATAAGATCATGAAACATTTATCATATCATAACCCATGAAATGAATTGGGTTTCATAAAAAATTCATCATAACATAACTTGTGGAAAGAAAAAATGTTTCATAATGATTTAATAATTTCATCAAAGCACAACTCATTGAAAAAAGCAGGTTTCATAATAATTTTATACTAGTATAACCCATGGAAGAGAAATTAGTTTTATAAAAATATTGTCTTTATAAACATTAACCATTTATAAGAATAATTTGAATGGTATTCTTAGATCATATCAACAGTAAATCATAAGTAACACCCGAGAATGTAATCCTAGATGAAAAATTATTTTAATAGATTACATGAGATATTTATAGATGAAAATATCCTTTCTAATTTGATTTTTTTTAAAACATAATTTTTTTTCAAAATTATTTTATTTTAAAATAAACTTTTAAAAATATTTTAGAATATTCAAAAATCATTTAAAACATTTCTTGATGAAAATAACCATTCCTATTTAAAAAAAACTTTTTAAATAATAAAAATTTTTGAAAATAATTTTCTTTTAAAATAACCTTGATAACATATAAAGTAATATTCAAAGAAAACAATTTTAATGAAGGCTATAAATTCCGGTCAAGACATAGATTTTAAAACAATGATTCCTTTTACATTTATAGTAAAATCCAAATGGACATTGATTGAAATGAGACTACTAATTTCATTTTTAATAAACTTTTTAAATTGTAAAATATGGTTAAAATTTTATTTTAAAAATCATATTATAGTAAAAAAGGTTGAAAATATATTTAGAAAACATGGTTTAGGAATAAAACAAAATTTCAACCGAAGAGAGAAATAAAGTTGGATTTTCTTAAAATTTTTTATCAATTATTTTAATTACCAAATAGTTGTAAAATGGTAATATGACTTTTATATATCATGAATAACTAGATTAAAATAAATATCATGAGTTTCATGAGAGGTATACCATAAGATTCCATCAATGGAATAATAATCATAAACAATATCGATAAATGATGAGATTATAACATACAAATCATACCACTTTGGTAAATTTGAATCATAATTCCAATAAAAGAATAAAATTTAATTAAACATAGAATATCATGATGAAAATGTTATTCAAAATATAATATTTCAAAGGGACTTTATATAAACCTTATAAAATAATAAAGGTGCATAACACAACATATGTCTCAAAGAATGAAAATTGAGAAAAAATACCTTATCAATTTGTTAAATTTTGAATCAAAAAACCTATGAAAGATATATAATAAAATGGATATGTAAACAAAAATATTTTTAAGGATAATAATCATAAAATATATTCATGGGAAGTTTATAAAACATATAAAATAAATAAGTGGTGAATATGTAATGGGACTCATAGAAGTATAAAGTGATATGAATATTCCTTACCTTAAGTATTGAATTTAGTTGTACAAGCTCAAACCTAATGTATAATAAACATCAGTTTATTATACATATACTAAATAATAATAATTATATATATCATACCATATATTATTTTCTAATGAATTTCTGTTGACCGTTTATTAAAAAATTCCATGTCATAATTACGTTTTAGTAATAACTGCTTTGTTATATATATATTTTCTAATTTTCTATTTTTAGACCTATTAATTGGATCAATATTTCAAAATCACTATAATTATATAAATTATATAAATATCATATATATTAATTATATATGTATTTATAGTAATCCTTAAAATTTACTGATAGAAAATGAAATAAACTATTCATAGAGACGGTAGGTCGTACGTATGCATGAATACTCTTTCCATTTTCTTTTTGAATTGAGAGAAAGATATGTAAATGATATATTAATATTAAATAATCACCTTTATATCATATATATAACATATATTCATTAAAAAAAATCCTTATTTCCATCCATGTAAAGTGTGAATGAATCTCATCACTTTGCAAGGCAGTAGTCGGCCGTACACACAAGTGACTTTATCATATTCTCACAAAATATAGAGTATATAGGTATGTGTGATTGAATAATTCCATAAGTATAATAATATAATAAATATAATATATAAATAAAAAATCCATCATTATGTCTAGTCTTGTGAGGTGGAAATGGAAAACTAATGACATCAATTTGAATGGTGCTAGTCCACCGTACACCCGAACAATGATTTCATAACCCATATGATGAAAGTGGAGATGTACGAAGGTCATAAACATAACATAAAAACATATCATTATATATAAGATACAATTTTTATTTTATCATGATGTTATAATAATAATTTATGGATTTGGAAGAAGAAATAAAACAAAAATGCTCATTGATGAATGCTACTTATTCTTCAGTATCCTCCTTAGTTTTGAAACAAAATCTTTACTTGGTTTGATTTTTGTCCAAAATAAGTCTTATAGGATGAGAGAATTTAATTTGGGAAGTTATTTGGGTAGTTATTGGCCAAACAATAAGGTTTTAAGGTTTTTAGAAGAGATGATAGGGGTGGCCTTTTATATGTGAGGTGAGTGGCACACTCGTAATATTTTGAGAAGAAAAAGTATTACCAATGTTATTATCATGGATAAAGGTTAAATAATGTAAAATTATTGATAATAGAATATTTAAAGTGTAAATATTTCCATACAATGGGTTTTGGAAAAGTTCTGGGTTATTTTAAATCCTTATCTATTTAGTTGAAGCTCCCAGTAGAGCCATTTTTACCTTAATCTCAGTAATAACCCATCTAAAAATAGTGTTGTGTGTAACGAAAGATAATACATTAGTGCACGTAGAACAAGAATAACTTGTTTCTTAATACAATGAAAGATATAAAATAAATTGAATTTATTCAAAAAAAAATACTTCATAAAAACTTGGGGTATTACATTTTACCCCATCCCCTTAATAATATTTTCTCCCTCTAAATTCACCACTCCGATAAAAAAATGAGGATACTTATCCCCAACCATTTCCCCAAGTTCCCACATAGATTCTTTAAACCGGTGGTTTCACTTCAAAAACATGACTAGACGAGTGGTATTATTTCATATAACTCTCTTTGTATGATCTAGAATCTCCATCATTTATTCCACACAATACATATTGTGCCATAGTGGTAGGACTATGATTTTAGTAGATGTGAAGGGTTTGGTATGTACTTACTATGGATAAATACACAGAACACATCATGGACTCGAGAGTTGTTCGGTGGAAGCACAAAGTGATAAGATATGGTACTATTATTATCACAAACTTCAAATAGACTGATATAACTAGGGATCAATTTCCATTTTTCCCAAATATGATAACCTTATTCTATAGTGAAATTCTTAGAAATAGCTTTTCCCCAACTTCAAATTCTTTTTCAATCTGGTGATTATCAAAATTAGTTTTCTTCTGACTCTGAACTTCCTTTATGTGTTTCTAAATGGATTTAACCTTCTCTTCAATTTATTCAGCTGTATCAAGTCCCAATATAGTTTTTATCGAAATTTATTCCATCGCATTAGAGATCTATATTTATTTCCATAAATGGATTCATAAGGAGTCATATGAATGTTTTATTGGAAGCTATTATTGTAAAAACAATAAACTACATGAAGGATTTGATCTAAAAAACCTATGAAATATAAATAAAAAGATCTCAACATATTCTCAAGGGATTCAATTATTCTCTTAGACCGACCATCTACCTGAGGATGATATGAATTGTTGAAACTCAACTCCATTTTAAGATCCTGCTAAAGACTTTTCAATAAATTTTAGTTAAACCTCAGATATAAATCAGACATAATTAAATATGATACTCTATGAAACTTTTTCAACTTCCTTAATGTATATCATGGAATGTCAATTTTGAGATAAGTCTTATCTGATAGAGATGAAGTGTGCTTACTTAATAAGATGATAAACTGCGACCCATATAGAAATTTTCTCTTTATATGTTTTGAGGAGTCCAATGAAATAATCCATGGTGATGTTTTCCCATTTCCATTCTTTTATGGGTAATAGATGTTACATACCTTCAGAATCTTTTCTCTTTACCAACACTTGATGACATACCATGAACCGAGATACAAAATCTACGATATAAATCTTTATTCCATCCTACCAGAAATATTGTTACAAATATCTATACATCTTCATAATTCCTAGATGAATAGGGAATAAATAACTGTAGGATTTCTATAATAACCCCTTATTCAAAAATGAAATGGAAACAATTCATACACGGCACCTAAACCTGATCATTCCATCACAATAAAGGTTAAAATTACAAACATTTATAACTTTCTTTGGCAGCTTTACATCTTTATTCTATGCCTCTTTAATCTTTACTTGGATAAATGGTTGAATAATCAATTGAGAAACATAATATTTTTCACATTCCTTTAGGATTTTTAGATCCATCATTTTCAAATCCAAAAATACAGGATATTTTTTAATCCTCATCATCGATAATATAGCATGATTATTTCAACTCAAAGAATTAGTCTCCTTGTTCACTTTCCCACATAGGTAATATATTGAGTAGTTATAATATTAAATAATCTTTAAACATCATCTTTGAGACATATTCAACTCATTCTATGTGAATATATATGTTAAAATTTTATGATCAGTATATATATCACACTTTTATATAAAAATATAATCCATCTATATCTTTAATGAAAAAATTAGCACCCCTAACTCGAAATCATGAGTTGGATACTTTTTCTCATGAATCTTGAATTTTCATGGGGCAAAAGCTATATCCATGTTATTTTTCATAATAAAACATCCATATAACATCTTGGATGCATCACTATAGATTAAAAAACTGTCACTACTACATAGTAAAATAAAAATAGGTGCTATGACTAAATTTTTCTTCAGTTTATTGAAATTTTACTCACATTCATCCATCTAGATGAACTTATATCCCTTCAGAGTAAAATTGGATAGTGCATTAGATAGTATTGAGAAATTATCCACAAAATATCGATAAAATCTGGGTAAACCATGAAAACTACATATCTTAGTCACCATGATTGGTCTATGAAAACATTAAATAGTCTCAATCTTTGATGGATCTACTGATATACTTTCTCTTTAGATTATATTACTAAAAAATGAAACCATTGGCAACCAAAATTTGCATACTATAAATTTTTCATATAGTTTATAATTACTTAGGTTCTTCTTTAAAATTACCAAGTGGTATTTATGCTCTTACTTTCTCTTTTAATAGCTACGAATAACACCAATAAAGACTACCAGAAACTGATCGAGGTATTCTATTAATACACTATTTATAAACTCTTTGAAGATTGAAGGGGCGTTAGAAATTCCAAATGGAATCACTATATATTCATAATGTCTATAAATTTTATGGAATGTTATATTATGTACGTCTTATTTCTTGAAAATAAATTGATGATATCCATAATGAAGTTCAATATTTGAAAAATATTGACCTCTACATAGTTGATCAAACAAGTCATAAATATGAGGAAGATGATACTTGTTATTAATTACAATATTTTTCAGCACCTGATAATCAATGTATATTCTAATCAATCCAATTTTTTTAAAATTAAAGGTTCTATAAGACCCCAATATTTTGTGATTTTTTTGAATTAATTTAATCTTATTGATATTTCTCATTTTACACATTACTAAATATAGATTTTTTATATGAAAGAACCATGTTTGGATTGAATTATACGCAACACCAAATTAATTTTTCACTAAAATAAAAACATAGATTAATTTTGGTAAATCCAAAACTATGTTTTGTTTGTGCTACATATAACACTAATTCTATTCGATACCTTGTAATACGGGTAAGGTCGAGTTTTACCAAACTACACTATACAATTAATATTATTATTTAAATATTGTTATAGTTAACACTTAGTCATTGGAATAGAAGTTATGAATAATATTAATTAAATTTTGAAAATATAAATTAAATATGTATATAAAATGAATCCTTTGGTTATCAAATAGTTATAAATAATAGTTCAAACTATTAGAAAATAAATAAATCACTTTTTTAGGAAAAATATTTTTTGATGTACAATCACAATTTTGTATCAACAATTAAAAAAATTATTTTTTTCAATGTTTAAAAAAAATTATATATTATATATTCAATAATTATTTTTTACACTCATGAAATAGATTTTATGGGTGTAAGATATGAATAAACCAAATTTTATGAATAATAATATGTATTTTTACAAAAGATAAATTTACCACCTTATAATGGGGAACCTATTTTAAATATAATTTTCGAAATTTTTATGATTTTTATTTGATAAAATAAATATTATTTTTGAAAAATAAATATCAAAATTTACATTTGGTCGAATTTTTGGTATTTTTATGAGATGATTCATTTTAAAATGAATAGTAAAAAACATTGAACTTTAATTCAAAACTACTTTTTCATCTAACTTATTTATACAGTTAAATTATATATTTTGTTTTTTTAAAGTATAATTAGATTAATTATACATAAATTAATTAAATTTTTGTTATTTGAGTTAGTTTAACAATGAAATTGGATATAAAAACATTTCAAACTTTTAGACCTTTTTTCTTTAAAAACTCATATTCTCATCCCATATGCGGGATTAATTTTAAAATAATTTCCACCAATTTAATGATTTCAATTTTTAAAAATTAATTCAATATATTTAATAAAAATTTATAATTTCTGATTAATAAAAAATAGTTTTCGACCCAAAATATTAGTGAAATTAATTAAAATTAATTATAGTGATGTTGGTAAAAAGAGATTACTTAGTACATAAAATTTGTCTTGTGGAAACAAATAACCTAAACACAAGTATACAAAACCATTGTATGTACATATTTATACATTATCCAACATTTAATTAAAAATTTAAAATTATAGGAGGAACTTTATGTATGGGAGGACACTAAATAGTGTTTACCTTTTTATATTTACAAGACTCATCCTCCACTATAAAATGGCACTCACACTACTAAATTTATCACACCTCTCAAGCATCTTTTCCTTATACAAATCCTGACCAAATGAGATCCCAAATTACCTCCCTTAATCTTATAATCCTACCTTTAGGAATAATGCAATCCAAGAAATCCCTTTGGTGAAAAAGGGATTTACCCAAAAAAGAGGTAACATCCTTCAATAAGAAATTTGTTTTTATTTTATTATATACCCCCTAAATTCTTCGTATTCCTTGATTATATAACAAACTAATAATCCTAAATATACTAAAAATTTTTTATGTTAATTTTTTTACCTACACCCACACACACTTCCATCAAATGTGATACACAATCATCATTCTTGTGTATGGTGGATTACCACCTCACGAACGCTTGTCACTCAATCTTCCAATTAAACCTTTTATGGTTGCAAATACTTATAGAAGTTATGTTTTTATATGATATATATGATATATTTATTTCTTTATTCTTATTTAATTATCATATTAAAAATATCTTCATTATTTCCATTTTGCGCAAATACGATAACTTCATTTGTAGATGTGTGGACTACCTCTTTCTCAAAGCAATGTGATTCATTCACACATTACATGGAATGTGTTAAGGCTGAGAGTAGTAAACTTATATGATATATATGAAATAATAATTATACTATAATGATAATATATTCATATTCATATATTTTATTAATTTGTTTCTTTCAAAATGACAATAAAACACAAAAAATGTTCATGCGTACATAAAACCTTCCTTCTCCATGAACGGTGTATTTGATTTCATATATATATATATTTTATTTATTATTATAAATATTTTTATATTGAATAAACATATATTAAAATTATATTATAAATTATTTAAATATTTAAGTAATTATTTATGCAATAGTATCAAGAATAACAAGTAAAAACATATATGAAAAACAAAGAGGATATTACCCAAAACGTAACATTAATATGTAATTATTAACAAAGGGGTAATATAAAGTAATAATAAAATCATATATGGTGTTAGATATAATAATATGGTTATGTGGTCGATTTTTAAAGAAAATATTTTTTATATAGGTTTTTTAAATGTGTACAAATAAATGCAAGACTTACGGTAAGAGTTTTCTCATATCACTTTTATTTTTATAAGACTTATTTCTTCTTCACCAATTATTTATACTGTGTTTTGTATATACTGAACATGAAAGTTTTCTAGTATTATTATACTTAAATTTATGTGTATTTAAATATACATTTTATGATATATATTTCATGGTGTTTGAGGTTCAAAGGTTACCAAATTGGTAAATTAATTTTGTCTCAATTAGTCTTCTTTGAGATATGTACCATGTTATGAACCTTTATTTTCTTTGGTATGCATATAATTAAATTTTAAATGTTATATAATGAATCTAATTATTCTAATGATAAATTAAGCTTCATGTACTCTTTTTATGACAAGTATATTTTAATTCAAAGCTATCGAAGTGGTAATAATTAATAGCTACAATCTCATCATTTATCAATATTATTATGATTATGCTTCCATTGTTGAAATATTATGATATATTCCTAAATAAATTTCATAGATTTTCTTATACAATGATTATTCATGATATATTAATTTATTGATACCATTTTACAACTCTTTTTTTACTTATGGTAATTAAGAAAATGTTTTAAGAAAATATAACATTATTTCTCTTCGGTCAGAAATATATTTTATTCAAAATGATGTTTTGTAAAAATGTTTTAAAAAAATCTATTAATATAATTTTAAAGGATAATGATTTTAAATAAATGTTTTATGTTTTAATGTTTTTGTAATTATTTTCAAATTTCTTTTGAAGGAAAAAGGTTTTTAAAATCTTTTCAAATTTTTTTTATAAGTTTTTAAATCCTTTTTGTAAAAAGTGTTTCCAAAAATATTTCAACCCTTATTTTTAAGGTTTAAATGTATTTTCTACGATAATAGTTTTGAAAAAATTTTCAACATTTCTTTATTATTTTTCAATTTGTTTTAAAAGAAAAAGGTTTTCAATATTTATTTATAAGTTTTCAAATTATTTTCAATGCCAATTTTATTATAAATGTTTTCAAGATTACATTATATGTTTTAAAATATATTTTCAAATAAAATGGTTTTCAAAATGATTTATGATTTGAAAATAATTTTTCAAAGAAGAAAATATATTTTTCCTCAAGAATTTTTTTGAATGAAATCTGAAATCATTCTTTTTAATAAAAGGATTTTTGAAATGGTTTTATGAAATGTATTTTCAATGAAATGTTATTTTCATAAAAAAAATATACATATAAGTTGTCATACTCTGTTATATTTTATAATTTATTGGGGATATGATCAAATAATACCATTAATAACCTTCTATGAATGGTTTATGCTTTTATGGAATGATGTTTATGGTACATATTTCTCTACCCTGAGTTATATGATTTTTAAAACCACTACTTTTGATGGGTTATGATATGCTGAAATGATTTTGAGACCTATCTATTTTCCATTTGTAATGATATAATGATATTTTTATGATACCTATTTCATTTCATGGGTTTTATGTTTATGAAAACAATCTATTTTTATGGGTCACGATATGATGAAAGTTTCATTATATTGTGGCACATGTATGTATGATTTTATTATGTGATGGGTGGGACCAATATCTCTCTCCACCACATTGGGTAAAGAAATATATCTGATGAGATAATGATGTTAAACATGTTGATGGGATTCATCCAAAAGGGGAAACAGGTGTTTCATGATCAATGAGGGGAAACATGTGTGTCCAAATCCAAAATGAGAAACATGTGTGTTCTGATCTAAAATAGGAAACAGGTGTGTCCTGATCCACTATGGGAAATAGGAGTTTTCTGATCCACTATAAGAAACATGTGTGTCCTCATCCAAAAAAGTGGAAACAATTTTATCCAGATACACTATGTTATTGGTCTTGGTAGTTAACCTTGACACATGAAATGATCTTATGTATTTATAATGGTGAAACACTTATATGAAATAAGATTATGATTCTTGATTGATTTATAATGATTTATCACCCTTATGATTCATTTATTATGAACTGCCAGTGTTTATGTTAGGAATCATGTATACTATCTATGATATGTAGGGTATGATCTTCAAATATTATTCTCTTGTACTCTTACCCTTATTCTCATGTTATGCTTATGTTTCTCCTTTATTTACCATTAATGATCATCTCAGGTCACCATTTATTATATTTATTTTCCTTAACTTATGAAAAAATGTTTTAAGTAGAAGTAATAAAGATGGAAATCTTTGTGGGAAACGTTAAAGATCTTTCACCAAGTTAGATTATTTTCCTCCAAGTTTCCAAATACACTGAACTATTATGGTCCTTAGGAATTTATTTTTTCAATGTACTAAATATTCATTTAAAATTATTTAATATCCATTTATGTTAATCCTAAGTCTCTATATATGGTATGAAATGAATATTTTAGTCAATATTTGGAAACTAGGATGACAAAACTTTAGTGAGATTCATAGGGATATTTAAAGGGATACGTATAGGCATGTATCTAATGATAATAATAAGGTGTAATATATTTATAATTAGGTGACATGATTTAGGCATACTATAAGTGATTTTCAATGATTATGTGTTTTTATGCCATGCTAATATTTTCTCACACTTGGATTTCTGGTCTTAGTCAATAGAGGGAACTAGATGAAATTGGGTTAACTGGAATGTTTCAGATATAGAAAGTATAGAAATTATAAAAATTGATTCCATATGTTGAAATAGCATGGGGAGAATCATGAAGGCGGTACAAGTATTGGTTATACTGTTGAGGATAAAGAGACTTCAAGTGACATGTGAAAGGTTTGGGATATTTTAATGACATTGTTTACATTAAACATAAAAAGCATGATTAAATTCAGATAAAAAAAACCATAAGAAACTATACATATTTAATTTTAGAATGAAGTGGTATTAATGAATAAGATGATTAATCCTAAGTAATGGTTTGATAAAAAAGTTATATGTATAAAGTATTTATGTTTGGGAATTCAATGATTATGTTATATGAATCCTAAAATATATAAATATTTGTAATGTGAGTTTTTCATTAGGGATTTAAAATATATGTTAAATTGTTTTGATGACCTAGAAAAGTGATTTAATGGAAATGTGATATTTTTATTATGATAAGGTAATTATTAATGTGTTTAGGATATAAATAAAATTCTGTTTGGCTTGAATAAAGAGATGATTTATTTGGATAAAGTAAATTAGATAGTATCAATAACCGTAGAGCCAATTAAGGATATCTTTGAAAAAATTGTTTATGTTTTCCAAGATATAGTTTAAATCTTCTTTTATTTAAGGAATAATTCATGTTTTCTAAAAGGATTTATGGAAATTTAGCGTATTACCACCTTTTAATAGAGTATATAATGAAGCTATTCACATATTTGGAATGTGACTACCATGATCTGATTTATGATTTATGTGGGGATCAATGTCAATATTATTTATTAAATATCCTTATAATGTTTTGGATTTCCACCATTAAAAAGTGTTACAAGGTCAACCATTTATGGGATGTCTTAAGTTAAACTTCAGTTGATATTTAAAAAATTAAGATACTATATCACGATATGAGGATTTATACATATCTGATTACCTATGCTAACCATTTTGGTGTGATGATAAAAAAAGATAGATGTAATGAATTACCATTCTACTTTTGGATCTCATGATCTATTACTTCTTTAGAAAATAACAACTTCCCTTCATTTCTTGGAGCAGGTGTTGAAGTGAAAATTGAGTAGGGCATAACCAAGGGGTTATATTTTTCAAATTAAAGTGAATAAAATGAAGTAATTATTTTACTAAACACTTAGTAAAATATATTTAAAAATATTTTTCTTAATGAATTCATTTCTGTTGAGCTTATGGTCTTGTAAATCATTGCAGATTTATGGTTTTGAGGCCATTATCGTTCCATTGATCATTCACTTGCTAGAAATCAATGATCTTTATCACTTTATATGTTTATAAAAGTTTTTATTAAAATTATTATGTTCACTCCCAATCTATGTTCCCCTATGTAGAAACATAGTTATGAGTTACTTTTTTACTATTATGTTTCGATATTTATTTTTTTAAATAATGTTTTTGTATTCATTTTTATGATGTGGGTTACCATGAAAGGATCTTTAAAGTATTAGAGGATTGATAACCCAAATGAATTTTGAGGGCGATATTCATTTTAAGGGGGTAGAAAGTATCACCCCAAGATTTCGTGAATTTGTTTCGAATTAATTTAATATTTTTGATTTTTTTCATTTCACACAACATTGAATATATATTTTTTCATATGAAATCACTATGTTTGGATTGAATAATATACAACACAAAATTAATATTTCACTATAAAAAAACATAAATTATCTTACAGTAGATGAAAAACAATGTTTTTCTTGTGTTACAAACACTACCAAGTCCCTATGATAGCTTGTGTTACATATAAGGCTGAGTTTTAGCAAACTAAAATATTCTATTAATAATAATATTAAAATATTATTACAGTTACCACCTAGCCGTTGAAATGGAATTTGTAAATAAGATTAAATTAATTCTGAAAATATGATTTAAAAATTTATATAAAATAAATCATTTATTTATAAATTAGTTATAAATACATTTAAGAACTATTTTAAAATTAATAAATTACTTTTCTATGAATACTATTTTTCTATGTAAAAGCATTATTTTGAATCAATAAATTAAACAAACCACTTTTGATGAATTTTATCAAAAAAATTTATATATTATATATTAAATAAATATTTATTATACTAATCAGATATGTTTTATAGTTATAAGATAAGAATAAATCCAATTTTATGAATCAATTGATTTATTTTTCAAAAAGGTAATTTTAACCTCACTTAAGGGTGAAACTATTTTAAATCTAAATTTTCACTGTTTTATTATTTTTATTTGAACAAAAAAACATCATTTTTGAAATAATAATATAAAAATTTACTTTGGGTAAATTTTTGGTGTTTTTCTGAGAAGTTCAATTTTTTTATGAATGGTGAAAAAACATTGAACTTTAATTAAAAATTTCCTTTTCATCTTACTTATATATATAGTTAAATTATATTTTAAGTTGGTTTTTAAGTATAATAAAATAAATTATGAATAATTTAATCAAACTGGGTTCATTGGAACCAATTTTATATTGAAATGGGATATAAAAACATTTCAAACCTTTGGAATTTGTTTGTTGTAAATACTCATAGTCTCATCCCATCTATGTGATTAATGTTAAATTGATTTCTACCACTTATATGACTTGAATTTTAATAAATTGAGTCCAAATATAGAATCATAGAAATTTATAATTTCTAATTAGGTCAACTTATTTTGTGACAAAAAATAATAGTGAAGGTAATTAAAAGAATTTACAGTGATTAAGGTAAAAACAAGTTTACTAAGTGGTTAAACTTTAACTCAAGGGGCCAAATACCATGGAAAATTTTAATTAGGAGATTTTCATGAAATATTTTTCAAATATAATATATTTTATAGAAAATTTATGATTATTGGTTGTGATTGATGTATGGGATACCTCTTAAGAGTGTTTATCTTTTTATGTTTACAAGAATTCCACTCCTACTCCACTATAAAAGGGAACTCACCCCATCACTTCCTCAAATCTCTCAAGCCTCTTTGTTTTGTAAAAACATTACCAAAATGATATACCAATTTTTATCCCATCTTCCTATAATCCTCCCTTTTAGAATAAATCCAATCATGGAAGCCCTTTGGTGCAAACCAAAATGAGTTACTCAAAGAGGAGGTAACATCCTTCAACAAGCATTTTGTTTTTATTTCCTTATCTACCCCAATGATTCTTCTTATTATATTATTATATAAAAACCTATATATCCTAAATATAATTAGATTTTTTATTTTATGTTTTAGACCTACACTCATACACACTTCCATCAAATTGTAACACCCCGACCCTAGTTACCAAGAGCCGGTGCATTATTTTAATACATTGACATGATGAAAAGAAATCAAGTCCTGAAGGACTGATCAGTTTCGAATTCTTGGAAAATAGACTACATACATTAACTTTACATAGCAATCTAAAACATAAAAAACAACATAGATAGTTATTTGAGAATTTCATTATTCCCTTTAGCTTAACCCTGCATATCAATCATAATACACTTCTAGGAATCCTAGGAAAATAAAACATAAGAATGGGGTGAGATCAGATGCCTATTCAGGGTAAATAATTTAGTGGAAGATATAAAATTTTAAGGAAATATGTGTAAGAAAAAGAATATCCTTTTAAATAAAAACTTGAACATAATATGGAAGAATAAATCAAACATTACCATATAAACAAGCACATGGATATTCTAATAGTCGAATTATCACATGTAATAAATAATTTCATAATGAGGGAATGTATAATGCCAAAGTTTAATTTCTATGTCATGGCATCATTCTAGGACCTAGGGGATAAATGTAACCAGACCCCAACCCGGAGAGCCTCTGTAACCAAACTCCATCCCAGAGAGCCTATGTAACGGGACTCCAACCCGGAGAGCCTCTATAACCGTACTCCAACCCGGAGAGCCTATGTAACCGGACTCCAACCCAGAGGGTCTCCTGTAACTAGACCCCAACCATAAGGGCTTACATTTACCGGTCCCCAACCCAAAACATACTAGTCCAACACATTCATCTTAAGAAGAGGTTGAAATATAAAATAAACATTCGTATTAAAACTAGCATGTGAAATGTCAATAATTTAACCATAAATCATGAATGGTATAAAAATAGAACATCCACTATCAAACATATCACAAATACATAAATACAATATGGAATATTTTTATCATAATAAATCAACTTCAATCAAGTGTAAAATTTTTCAAAGTATGTTCACATAGATGAAATCAAAACTATTTGAGAGAAATATCTCTCTCTATTTTGAAATAATTTAATGTCAAATAATTATAAAAGAAAACATTAATTTTTAAAATATTCTTATAAGATTTTAAGGGAAGCTTTAATGATGTTATAATGGCAGAAAATAGCTGCACCCGCCTTATAAGTTAAAAAAAGTCATTCTTACCTTAATTTTGTCGAAAAGGTTAAAACGTACATTGTTTGGAAAACAACAAAAAGATTCCTTTCAAACCATTTTATAAAAAGTAAAACAAGGCTTTAAATGACCTTAACCCATAGTCTAGTAAATGGTAAAAATGTTTTTAATACATTTTTATGAAACATGGATTTGAATGATAAAGAGGTCCCAATAGATACTTACATAAAAACAACCTCAGATAATAAAGAGATTGTGAAATTAACCCTTTCAAATTTGGTAACTTACGAAACATACACCCCATGAAAGAAGTATCATATAATTAATATTTAAATACACATAAACTAAGGTGTATTACACAAAGAATACAATTATGGGAATTACATACACCACACAAAAGGCAATAATGGCAATATGGCATGAATCTCATGGGAATAAGGAGTGAGATGAAAACCTCTTACCTTGCACTTTCCTTTAGTCGAGGGTACATTTAACCTCATTGATGAAGATTGTAGTATGTTATTAAAGTATAAAAGAACCATATTAATATTTATGATATCATATATTATTCATTAATGACTTTATACTACCCATTTAATAATAATTTCCATGTTAAATTAACATTTTGGGTAATAATCGCTTTCTTTATCGTATGCGTTTTAGCTTGTTACTCTTGATTGTATCACTTAGATCAAGATTTAAATACTTCCAGAATATAAAAAATGATTTATATATCATATTTATTTTGAATATAAATATGTATAATAGACATTTATATGAAAAGAAAAACACTATTTAAGGAGACGGTAGTCCGTACATACGCATAAACGCTGTTTTCATTTTCATATCGTATTGAACAGAACTAAGTGAATAAGATATATGTAAGTACATATATACATACATACATACATACATATATATATATATATATCTCCATCATAAATATTATGTCATATATTACATAATTATTAGTAATATATATTTTTATAATCGTCGATGAATGGTGAATGTGGAAATGAATCTCATCGCATCGTGGAGACGGTAATCCGTACATATACACGAGCGACAATATAATTTCCTTAAAATTGTGGAATTGGATGGTATATTAATTTTAAAGAGACATTATAATTTTATTTTTGTTATTTATATACATATTACTCATCATTATATCCATCCAAATAACATAGTGTTGAATAACAAATTACACCATGACGTGGAGACGGTAAGCCATACGCACGCACACATAGTGACATTATCATTCATAAAATGGATAGAATAATGAATATAGTTGTGAAATATTTATAATAACATCACATTATATAGAATATATGGCAGTTATTATTTTATAATTGAAACAAAAAATTAAGAGTAAGTGTAAGAATAAAAGAACTTGAAAGAGGGTGGTGAAATCATTACCTCTTCTTCGGGTTCTTCCTATTGATTCGATCAAAAGGGATCCGTAGGCTGGCTTTCTGACCAAATTAGGTACCCTAGGATGAAGGTAGGATAGTTGGGAGGATATTTGGGAAGGGTTTTTCCGAGCCAAATGGCTTTGAATATGTGAATTAGAGTGAAGGGGGGAGTGCCCTTTTATAAGAGGGGTGAGGGGCACCTTAGAAAAAACTTAAAATATTATTTTATAATAAACTCATTTTTGATTTCTATTGGCTCCAAAATGAATTATTTAAAGGATAAGGTGGGGATGGGTCAAACAATACTCAAAAAATAGGTTTTAGGCAGGTTGGGCAACCATATTAACATTAACTTTTAGATTTAACTTTTAGTTAAATAGTTTGACATTTACCATGTCTCTTTGTATTTTTATATTATATGGTTAATAAACTTACTATAAAATTCCAATAGAACCCCAATTGGTTTATTAATGTCATATATATTGTTATATAAGTCTTTTGGCTGAACCTAATATTTTTAAGACTATTATATCAATTAATAATATAATATTTGTTTTAAAAACTCTTTTATGACAATTTTGATACTATTTTGTATTTTTTTTCTGAATTCATAATAGCATTATTACTTCGAAAAAAATTCATCTAATCAACTATAATATGTCATGTTAACCTATAAAATTAGTGTAATTCATAAAACGTCTAAAGTTACATTTATTTAGATATTTATAATATTAATTATTTTAATCCTTCATTAATACAGTAATTACTGCATCATCATTGTGTCATAAATAAATTTAATTATTTAATGTATAAAGAATATAAATAAAATACCATTATGTAATAAATAGTATTATATTTATAATGAATATTTATATTTGAATTTATATTATGTGTAACCCTATATTATAAATGTTTTAGTTATTAAACTATGAATTTAACACTTTTAACTCTTCTTTGAATTAAATAATAATAAACTTTCTAATCTAATCCAGGTAGACCAAAGAGGTTCATATATTATTCCTAATGTTTTTTGGTCTAATTAAACTTAACCAATAGAATTCGTACATGTGTTAGGGTAATAATAATATCATTTTAACCTTTAATTACCCTTTTTACATTTAACCGTGGTAAATAAAAGTAAAAAATTACTATTCACTAAAAATTACTTTTTTCTTATTGAACCACATTTTACTTACTAATATAAACCTTATTTCTCAGATTTTTGAAATTTCACTCACATAAGCGGTAAAATTATGTTTTATGTGAATTTGCAAATTCTCTTAGGAGGTGGTTAAAAGGTAGTGAAAAGTTCAATAAAATTTTGTATATCTAATATTATTAAAAAATGACTCAAATGAATTATATTTAATATATATAGGTACTATGTATCTATTTTGACCAAAAATAAATTTAAATAAAATAAATAATTATTTAAATAAAAAGTCCGTTTTAAATAATAACTCAGTGTTTTTTCACTATTCATCAAAAACTGAAAGTTTTCAGAAAAATACCAAAAAGTCACCCTAAGCTAATTTTGGTATTCCAAATTAAAAAATGATGTATATTTTACCAAATTCAAAACATAGAAGTTTCATTTTTTAATTTAAAATTAATTCTCGTTGTCAAAACCAAAAGGCGTATTTTTAAGAAACAATAACTATCAAAAGATTGACACTTGTTTATGTCCAATCTCAAAGTAACATTACTTAAAATGACCAGAATTGGATTAAATGGTAAAAATATAATCTATTTATACTTCCAAACCATTAAAATATATAATTTAACAATATAAATTATTTTTATTAAAAAGTTGTTTTCAATTAAAATATAGTATTTTTCACTATGCACCCAAATATGAAAGTTATCATAAAAACACCAAAAATGTATTAAATCTAAATTCTTATATCCCGATTCTAAAGAAGAAGTTTATTTTTTCAAATTCAATATATAAAATTTTTCAAATATTGGATTTAAAAAGGGTTCATTATTAAAAAGCGGTGAAAGTTCATTTTTGAAAAATACTTCTTTTATATGAAAAAACTGAATTAGTTCTTACATTATCTCTAAGAAACTCATAATATGGATTCTAAAATTATAAGGATTATATATAGTTCAAAATTCAGTTAATACTATTCGTATCAGTTTTTGAACGACTAGATTGGTAAGTCGTGGTGCACTTGAACTCAGTGTTGCGTGTAGTGCAAGTTGTTGAATTACATTGAAGAAATAACATACTATGAAATCTTGGGGTGTTATATTCTTCCCTCCTTCAAAAAATTTCATCCTTGTAATTTGAAATTGTTCTTCGAAAATAAAAAATAGAAAATAGAAAATAACTTTGTGGAGAACTCATATCAGAAATTGAGTAAATAAAATTTAGTCATAATAAGAGGGAAAATATATATATATATATATACTTGACAAGTAGAGTTCCATACTTTAACTAATTCCTAACAAAAACTCATCTTTCACTCCAAATAGATTTTTAAAAAAAAATTCTATTTATCCTTAGAGTTCCAAAAGTAATGAATTTATAATTCACCTGTCAGACCCTTTAAAAAAACTAGATTATACCATCCAGGGACTTCATGTAGCCCAGTGGTAGGCGATAAACCCCAATCGCACTATGGTGTGGGTTCGATTCCCGCAGCTTTGTCCAACGTGACAGATTGTCACATGGTCTGTGTGTTGTCCTTTTTATAACAATCCAAAAATAACCTTAACAATAATATTCAATTTCAAACTCAATCTATTCCAACCTTAAGAATTATCCAAAATACTTCTATCCAGACTCACAGTCCAAAATTTATAATGAAGTTAAACACAATGAAGATCCTTTTTACCACGTAATAACATGTGTATACGTTCATCATGAATTCTTTAAAAAAATGGTAACAACCTTATTTATTACATTTGTGCTCCCTTATTCCTTATAGAATACTATATAAATTCCTTATATGCAAAAATTTTGAATACTCCAGCAATCATGAAATAAACAAACCATTAATCATTTCTAAGATAGTCAAGAATATCCAATATAATTTTTCCAAATCAACCATATCTTATTCCAAAATTACTACCTTAGTATCATAACGATATAATATCGAATTCCCAATGAAATAATTCTATAGTACAATCCTTATTTATTTACATAATTTATATAACCAGTACATCATTGATACAACACTCAAATGACACAATACATTAATAACAACATAATAACTCTTAATCATTCTTCTTGATCTTCAGTAGTATCATAACTTGACTATTATAAAATAGTATCATTTGGGGTATACTCTGATGATTTGGACATTAATTCACGTAGCGTCCCAACTTCTTGTTGATGAAGCATTGTACATTTGAAACATTTTTCTTACCCTTGAAATCATGTACTTGGTGTCCTTTTTCTCCAATATAAAAAAACTCACATTCCCGTCAAGAATTTACCAAGGTGATTCAATCCATAGTTATCACATATGGGAAAATCCTTCTTTTCCCTGTTCCCTTTATCCATATTTCTCTCTTCCATCCTTTTTTTCTCTTACTTCCCTTTAAATATATATGACTTAGATAATTCTTTACTTATCTTAATAACACATTATACAATTTCTTCAAATGTTGAGAATACATGGGAGACTATTTCCCTTCTAAATGTTGGATTAATACCATGAAAGATATGATCCTTCTTACTCTTTGGTTTATACGTATTGTTGGAGTTCACCTTCTATCTACTGGGTGCCATTTTTATACAATGGAATACAGTAGGCCAGTTTATGAATTGCAATTCACAATTCCAAACATGTAAAATACCTAACGTAAATTGAACAGTTTATGGATATAATCCATAATCACAAAAATGTTTTCTTTGAGGAGGTATAAAATCATTAACCCATTATAGTGGTTTGTAAAGAAAATGAGAATTATCCTAAGAATATCCCCATGGAGTGTCGTAACCAAGAGTGCAGCAAGACCTATTGTCCTCCGCCAGTTCCTTTTCGAGTCTAGCTCAATGCAGTGTTTTCGGGTTTTACCCCTAGGTACATCTGTGCCAGAGCCACCTCTACCTGCTCATATCCAGATAGGGATGTATTTCATGGAAAAATCACAGACTCTCTACAGTACTAAAATTATAGAAAGTTCTTCTATACTAATCCTCAAAGTCTATCTTATGGTAATGTTCTCTGATCAGATTTTATCTAAATATAGTTTCCAAGGATATTGATAAACTTTCTCTGATACCAAATGTAACGCCCCGACCCAAGTTACCCAACGTCGGTGCATTATTTTAACACATTGGAATGATTACAAGAAATCAAGTCCCAAAGGACCGATCAGTTAAGTAGTCTTGGAAAATATATTACATACATTAACTTTACACTACAATTTCAAACATAAAATTCAGCATAGAGAGTTCTTTGAGAATGCCATTATTCACTTTATCTTAACCCTTCATATCAATCATAATACACTTCTTGGAATCCTGGTAAAAATAAAACATAAAAAAGGGGTGAGATTAGATGCCCATTAAGGGTAAATAATTTAGAGGAATCTATAAACTTTTAAGGTAAGATGTGTAATAAAAACAATAGTCCTTTAAATATAAACTTAAACATAATATAGAAATATAAATCAAACATTACCATATAAACATGCACATGGATATTATACTAGTCAAATAATCACATATAATAACTAATTTCATAATGAGAGAATGTATAATGCTGAAGTTTAATTTCTGTCTCATGGCCTCGTGCCAGGACCTAGGGGCTAACTGTAACCGGACCCTAACCTAGAGAGCCTCTGTAACCGGACTCCATCCCAGAGAGCCTCTGTAACCAGACTCCAACCCAGAGAGCCTCTATAACTGGACACCAACCTGTAGAGCCTCTGTAACTGGAATCCAACCCGGAGGGTCTTCTGTAACCAGACCCCAACCCGGAGGGCTTACTTTTACCAGTCCCCAACCCAGAATATACTAGTCCAACACATTCATCTTAAGAAGAGGTTAAAATATAACATAAACATTCGTATTAAAACTAGCATATGAAATGTCAATACTTTAACCATAAACCATGAATGGTATAAAAATAGAATATCCATAGTCAAACTTATCACAAAACATTAAATACAATATGGAATATTTTTATAATAATAAATCAACTTCAATCAATTGTAAAATATATCAAAGGATGTTCACATAGATTAAATCAAAACTATTTGAGAGAATTATCTCTTTCTATTTTGAAATTATTTAAAGTAAAATAATTATAAAAGAAAACATTTATTTTGAAAATATTTTTATAAGATTGTAAGGGAAGCTTCGATTATGTTATAACGGCATAAAATAGTTGCACCCGCCAAATAAGTTAAAAAATACATTCTTATATTATTTTTTTCGAAAAGGTTAAAAAGTACCTTGTTTGGAAAATGACGGATAGATTCCATTCAAACCATTTTATAAAAATTAAAAAAGGGTATAAATTAGTTTAAACTATAGTATAGTAAATGGTAAAAATGTTTTGGAATACATTTTTAAGAAACATGGATTTAGATGATAAAGAGGTCCTAGTAGATATTTACATAAAAACAACCTCAGATAATAAAGAGATTGTGAAATTAACCCTTACCAATTTGGTAACTTACGAAACATACACCCCATGAAAGAAGTATCTTACAATTAATATTTAAATACACATAAAATAATTTTTATTACACAAATAATAAAATTATGGGAAGTACATACACCACACAAAAGGTAATAATGGCAATATGGCATGAATCTCACGGGAATACGGAGTGAGATGAAAACCCCTTACCTTTCACTTTTTTTAGTCGATGGTACGTTTAACCTCCTATATGAAGATTGTAGTATGTTATTAAAGTATAATAGAACCATATTAATATTTATGATATCATACATGATTCATTAATGAATTTATACTACCCATTTAATAATAATTTTCATGTTAAATTAACATTTCGGGTAATAATTGTTTTCTTTATCGTATATGTTTTAACTTGTTACTCTTAATTGTATCACTTAGATAAAGATTTAAATAATTCCAAAATATAAAACAATATTTTTATATCATATATATAAATAATATAAATATGTATAATAGACATATATAAGAAATGAAAAATACCGTTTATGGAGGCGGTAGTCCGTACGTACGCATAAACGATGTTTTCGTTTTCATATCATATTGAATGGAACTAGGTGAATAAGATATATGTAATTACACACACACATATATAAATATATATATCTCCAGTAGCATTATTATTTTATATATTACATACTTATTAGTAATATATATTTTTATAATCGTCGATGAATGGTGAATGTGGAAATGAATCTCATCGCGTCGTGGAGATGGTAATTCGTACATACGCACGAGCGACAATATAATTTCCCTAAAGGTGTATAATTGGATGGTATATTAATTTTACAGATACATTATAATGTTTTGGGAATTATTTATATACATATTACTCACCATTATATCCATCCAAATAACATAGTGTTGAATAACAAATTACACCGCGATGTGGAGACGGTAAGCCGTACGTATGCACGCATGGTGACATTATCATTCATAATATGGATATAATAATGAATATATTTGTGCCATATTTATAATAAAATAATAGTATATAGAATATACTGGAGTTATTTTTTTACAATTGAAACAAGAAATAAAGAGTATGTGGAAGAATAAGAGAACTTGAAAGAGGGTGGTGAAATCATTACCTCTTCTTCGGTTTCTTACTTTTGATTTGATCAAAAGGGATCCATAGAATTGCTTTTTGACCAAAGGAAGTCCTCTAGGATGAAGGTAGAATAGTTGGGAGGATATTTGGGCAGGGTTTGGATGAGATAAATGGCTTTGAAGGTGTGAATTAGAGTGAAGGGTGAGTGCCCTTTTATAAGAGGTGTAAGGGGCACCTTCGGAAAAACTTAAAATATTATTTTATAATAAACTCATTTTCGGTTTCTAATGGCTCCAAAATGTATTATTTAAAGGCTAAGGTGGGGATGGGTCGAAAACTACTCAACCAATAGGTTTTAGACATTTTTCGGTCGTCATATTAACCTTAACTTTTAGATTTAACTCTTAGTTAAATAGTTTGACATTTACCATGTCTCTTTATATTTCTTTATTATATGGTTAATGAACTTACCATAAAATGCCAATAGAACCCCAATTGGTTTATTAATTTAATATATATTATTATATAAGTCTTTTGGCAGAACCATAAATTTTTAAGACTATTATATCAATTAATAATATAATATTTGTTTTAAACACTCTTTTATGTCAATTTTGACACTATTTGGTATTTTGTTTTTTCTAAATTCATAACAGCATTATTACTTTGAACAAAATTCATCTAATAAACCCTAATATGTCATGTTAACCTATAAAATTAGTTTAATTTATAAAATGTCTCAAATTACATTTATTTAGATATTTATAATATCAATTATTTTAATCTTTTATTAATACGGTAATTATTGCATCATCATTGTGTCATAAATAAATTTAAATATTTAATGTCTAAAAAATACAAATAAAATAACATTATGTATGAAATCATTTTATCTTTCTAATTAATATTTATAGTCGAATTTTTGTTATATGTAACCCTATATTAAAAATGTTTTAGTTATTAAACATTGAATTTAACACTTTTAACTCTTCTTTGAATTAAATAATAATAAATGTCCTAATATAATCAAAGTGGAAGAAAGAGGTTCATATTTTATTCCTATTTTTTGGTTTGAATTACACTTAACCAATATAATTCTTACATGTTGTAGGGTAAAAATAATATCATTTTTACCCTCAATTACCCTTTTTACTTTTAACCGTGGTAAATAAAAGTAAAAAGTTACTATTCACCAGAAATTATTTTTATCTTATTGAACCCCATTTTTCTTACTGATATCAACCGTGTCCCTCGGAGTTTTGAAATTCCCCTCAAAAAAGTTGTAAAATTAAGTTTTATGTGAATTTGAAAATTCTCTTAGGATGTGGGTAAAAGACGGTGAAAAGTTCAATAAATTATTTTTATTTTTAATATTATTACAAAATGACTCAAATGAATTACATTGAAAATATACAAATATTATGTATGTATTTTGACCTAAAATAAATTTAAATAAAATGTCAGTTTTAAATAATAACTCTGTGTTTTCTCTATTCATCAAAAATTGAATGTTTTCAGAAAAATGCCAAAAATTTACCCTAAGCTAATTTTGGTATTCTGAATTCAAAAATGAAGTCTATTTTACTAAATTCAAAACATATAAGTTTAATTTATTATTTTAAAATTAATTTTCATTGTCAAAACCAAAAGGCGTATATTTTAAGAAACAATAACTATCAAAATATTGACACTTGTTTAAGTGCAATCTCAAAGTGAAATTACTTATAATGACCAACATTGGATTAAACGATAAAAATATAATATATTTGTACTTACAAAACTTTAAAATGTATAATTTAACACTATAAATTATTTTGATTTAAAAAGTTTTTTTTAGTTAAAATATAGTTTTTTTTACTATGCACCCTAATATGAAATTTATCAGAAAACACTAAAAATTTAATGAAACTAAATTCTTATGTCATGATTCTAAAAAAGAATTTTATTTTTTCATACTGAATATATAAAATTTTAAAATATTGGATTTAAAAAGGGTTCACCATTAAAAGGAGGTAAAATTTCATTTTTGAAAAATACTTCTTTTATCTGAAAAAATGAATTAGTTCTTATATTATGTCTAAGAAACTCATAATATGGATTCTAAAATTATAAGTATTATATATAGTTCAAAATTCAGTTAATACTATTCATAACAGCTTTTGAACGACTTGTTTGGTAAGTCATGGTGTGCTTGAACTCAATGTTGCATGTAGTGCAAGTTATTGAATTAATTTGAAGAAATAACGTACTATGAAATCTTGGGGTGTTACACAAATGATATACACAATCATCGTTCAGGTGTACTATGGACTTTCACCTCACAAATCAATGTCGCTCGTTCTTCTATTTCCACCATTCAAGGTTGGTAATAATGATAAACTTTATTTTTTTATATTATATATATGATATTTATTATAGATTTATGTTTATGTAATTATTATAGAAAATTTACCTTCATGATTTCCATTTCGTGTAAGTATGATAACCTCATTTTTGGATGTGTTGACAACTACCTCCTTAATGAAATGTGATTTGTTCACACTTTTCATAGAATGTATTAAGGATGGGTTTAGTAAATGTAAATAATATATATGAAATGAATATTATGATTTAATGATAATATATATTTATACATTTAATTTACTTACATTCTTTCAATACGACAATAAAATGGAATAAACATTCAAGGGAAAATACGGACTACAATCTCCATGAGCGGTGTATTCCATTTGATATTTGTATATTTTATATATTACTATAAATATTTATAAAATTAATATAAATTTTATTTAAATAATATTTTACATTAAAGAAATAATTAAATAAATATCTATGTAATAGGATTAAGAATAACAAGTTAAATCATACATGAAAAACAGGGCATATATTATCTGAAATGTAACATTAACAAGAAATTGTTAATTAAAAGGTAATATAAAGTCACAATAAAATAATATATTGTATTAGATATAATAATATCATTATATGGAAGATCTATAATACACTTATATTTATTATACATTAGTTTTGAACATGTACGAGGAAATTAAAGGCATAAGATAAGCGTTTCCACATCTCACTTTTATTTCTGCGAGACTTATTCATTCTTGAACACTCTTTTATTTTTTGTTCTGTATATACTACCCATGAGTGTGTTATTTGTTTATTTAAAATTAAATTTATTTTTATTTAAATATACATGTATTGATATCTCTTTCATGGTGTTTAAGGTTTAAAACTTACCAATTGGAAAAGTAATTTTGACTAAATTTGCCTTTGTTGAGACTCATGCCATGTTATGCACCTATATTTTTTTTTGGGGTAAATATACTTACATTTGACATGTAATATCATGAATATACTTATTTTACATATATTTTAAGATTCATGTAATGTTTTTATTACATGGTTATTTTGATTCAATGTTAACATATTATTAATAGTTTATTGCAACAATCTCATTATTTATCAGGGTTGTTATGATTATGCTTCTATTAAAGAAATGTTATGATCCATATCTAAATAAATATCATGAATTTTATTTTAATATATTTATTTTTGATATATTAATGTATTTATCCTATTTTTTAATCATTGGTAATTATTATAGTTATGAAAATGTTTTAAAAAAATCTGACATTATTTCTCTTTGGTAAGAAATCAGATTTATTCACAAACCTTGTTATCTAAAAATGTTTTTAAAAATGTTTTTAAATGATCTATTGAGATAATTTTTATGAAAATGTATTTTAAATAATTTTTTTATGTCTTAAATATTTTAAAATAGTTTTGAAATATTCCTTTACATGTTTTCAAAGATATTTTCAAGGAAAATGTTTTCAATATTTCATTATAAGTTTTCAAATCCATCTTCTAGAAAAGGGTTTCCAAAATTATTTCCAGCCTTATTTTTATGTTTAAAAACAATTTTTATGAAATATTTTTCCAAAAGGTTTTCAGTAATTATTTATGTTTTTACAATTTGTTTTTAAAGAAAATGGTTTTGAAAATGTATTAAATATTTATTTATAAGTATTCAATGTATTTTCAAAGTAAAAGGTATTCTATGTGTTTTCATGATTCATTTATAAGTTTTCAAATAAATTTTAAAAGATAAATTATTTCAAAATGATTTATTTTTTAAATATATTTTTTAAAGGGGAAAATATATTTTTCCTCAAAAAAGGTTTTGAATGAAATTTCAAATATTTCTTTACAAGAAATAGATTTTTGAAATGGTTTTATGAAATGTATTTTAAAATAAAGTATATTTTTATAAATAAATGTTTCAAATGATCTATAAAAATCATTTTATATATAAAATGGAATAACATTTTAGATTTCATGCCTTAATAGAGATATGATCCAAGAATACCATTCATAATCTTCATTGAATGGTTTATTGTTTGGTGGAATGATGTTTATGACAACCGTTTCTATTCCATGAGTAATATGATTTTGAAACCCAATTATTTTCTTGAGTTACAAGTTAATGAAAATATTGTGAGACCTATATATTTTCCATAGGTAATGAAATGATTTAATTTTTTTGATACACATTTCATTTCATGTGATATATATTTATGAAACCCATCTCTTTTTATACATCATCAAATGTTGCAAATTTTATTATATGGTGAAACTTGTTTGAAAGATTTTGTTATGTGATGGTTGGGACCTATATATCCATTCAATTCATTATGTAATGATATATATCACATGATATATGATGGGAAACAAGATTATGAGCTTGATCAATAACGGGAAATGATTGGGTACTAATCCATAACTAGAAACTGGTGTGACCTATTCCAGAATAGGAAACATGTGTGTCCTTATCCAAAATGGGAAACAGGTTTGTCCTCATAAACTATAGGAAACATTTTTGTTTTTATCCATGATTGGAAAAAGGTTTTTATTGATCCAAAAAGGGGAAACATGTTTGTCTTGATCCACTATGTTGATGGTCTTGGTAGTTAACCTTGACATATGAAATGGTTTTAGATATTTATAATGGTGCAAAACTCATATGACATGAGATTATAGTTCATGATTTATTTGTGATTATTTATCACCAATACTATTCATGTCTTATGAAATTAAAATATTTATTCCTTGACTCTTGCATATGATCTTTTATATGTACGGTATGGTTTTCAAATATTATTCTCAGGTTTTCTTACCCTTATTCTCATGTTATACTTATGTATCTACTTTATTTACCACTAATAAGAATATAATCTCACCATTTATTATGTTTTATTTCCCTAGTTTATGAAGAAATGTTTTATGTAGAAGTACTAAAGGGTATGTTCTTTGTGGTAAAAATTTAATATCTTTCACCAAGTTATAATATTTTATTCCAAGTTTCAAAATACACTAAAAAATTACAGTCCTTAGGCATGTATTTTTGTAATTTTTTTAATATCTATCTAAAATTATGTAATATCCATGTATGTTATTCCTAGGTCACTATAGGTGTACCCCAAGGTTACAAAATTGGATGAATGAATCCCTTTTCAAGGTTCTCTTGGATTATCTTCTTCAATTCTTACAACTCAATAGGGTCATCCTATATGGAGTCTTTGAAATTAGTATGGAACCATGTATGTGGTATATTGAGAACTGAACTTCATATTTTGGTGAAATACTAGGAAAATATTCTAAAAAGATATCAAAAAATTACTAAAAAATCAGAATATCATTAATGATAAGTTTCTCCACAACCATTTTAGAGAAAAACCCATTCTCAACGGGAATTAAGACCTATATAATGGATGTGATCTCCATACGAATTTTGTACTTACCCTCAAACTAATATATGATCATAAGTTAATTTTGAATATCAAATGTAAATTACTTTCCTTAAAAATTGATGTTGGATTTATGTATAGAAAACCAATCCATGACCAAGAAAATATCAAATTTAATTAGAGGAATAATGATATGATTTGTAGGAAACACATTTCCACCAAAGTAAACTGGAGAAGAATCATTGAATTGAGATATGATAGTCATACCATTAGGGGGATTCACCACTAATTAAATATCTAATATTTTAGGTAGAATTATAATACCCTTATAAAATTCTTCATATATGAAATAATGCGTAGATATAGAGTCCAATAAGATATTAATAGTTCTAGATTAGACGGTATATGTACATTTGACAACATCATTAGTGCATCCCTCATTAGAAATAGTGATTTCATGATATTTACCTCTTTATCTTGGATTAAGTGGTTTTTGATGTCGATCATATTCATTAACTGTTATATTTTGATATTGGTTAGATTAATGGCCATACTCATTGCATTTTAAACACTAGATAATAAATCGTGTATTCTGTACATCTTTTAATCTATTGGCGTTGTTGGATAACTTCTCCCCATCACTTTAGAAATCAATTGAATGATAAAATTACCTTCCATACTTAAATAATTCACCAATAACCTTAAGAAACTTTCCACCACTATTCCTTTCACACAGAGATCATAAAGGAAATCTCATGTTATTATCTATATGGTTCTTATATTATCCTTTAAACTCTATTTTTTCACTTCTTCTCAAAACTATGGGATTGATAGATAACACCAACATTTTTTACACCCTGATATCATATTGAATAATATATTTATAGTTATTAAATAATTTAATGGATAACACCCTTTAGAGACAAGGTTTTAACTTTCACCAATCCATGGTGTCAATTTCATCATGTTACCTTGTATTTTTTCATAAGATTTCGTCGTTGATCCACTTCACCATTAAAATGGTAGAAAACCAAAATGAATTTTTCATGTTATCAACAGTATAGGGTAGAAAATATCTTTCTTTATGTTCTGATCCATTTTATTGAAACCAATATACCAGAATACCCACTAAAATAAGGTGGGTTTTGTCTCATGATGGAATCGAAAAAAATTCAGTCCCTTATTTTTTTGTTTGGATGTCTATCTTTATTCATATGTTTAGAATGTTGTTTGATCATAAAAATGAGATTTTTCATTCCATATCCCATAATGATTGTATTCTCAAGATAATAATCATTTCATTGTTAGTCAAACTCAGTAATAACACATTTCTATAGGGTTCCCACCATTGACTAAAATAAAAAAGAACAGTGTAGGAAACAATAATCATGATGTGGAACTAGATAATCATGAAATATCACTTATAGGATGTCTAAATAACAACACATTATATAATCTATGACACGTTAGGTTTTTGAATTATCAATTTATATCCCCCGAGAGTATCAAACTAGGTGTGTAGCAAGGCCCCTTTTCAGGAATTATGTAGTGATCGAGTCTAGATCAATGAACCATTTTGGAGTTATTACATGTAGTAACCTTTTTAGAAGATCCATATCAAATTATAATATTTACACAGGGATGTAATTTCCTAGAAACCACTCGATCTAACCTTTACCAAAATTCATGGACCAATTCCAATACGTTGACTAACCTTATAATTCTCCTTAAACATGTCCTTAGGGATATCAGTAATTTTTTATCATCCTATTTTTCGACAGTTAACTAAATCTATCCCATGATACAAACTATTTTAACCTAATATTAACATATATAAATATTACATATTTTTTGAATAATATTCATTACATTTCAAAAAATCACACTTGAGAACTATAATAGTTTATTTTCATTGGAAACTTGGAAACAAAAAAAAATAGTCCATAAGTAAACCAATTAATATCCCACTATGATCTTCAAAAATATCACCTTTCTCATACATGTCATACATAATAAATTTATTCATAACATGGAGAATGGAAAGAATGGGTGATCTTAGATGCTCTGTAAGGATAAAAAGGGAGACACATAAGCATAAAATGACCCTAAGGGTATTAGAACATGAATATAACATTTGAAAATTGTACCATATATTCCAACACCATAATCTTGAGTAATTAAATGACTAATGGTAGTTCATGAGACATGAATCATAAGGGAATCAAATAAAATGATCTATCAGTGCATATAATTGGCATAAGACATTGATTTGTGGATTAAATATAATAATAAGAAATAATTTCAATTGTATTCATGACTCACTTAAAATATATCAATGTGGAATGGGTTTACAACTTAAACCATCATATTAGTCAAGTTTCTTTCTCAAGATCATCATGGTAGACAATGTACCTTACCGAACTAGGTTCACTCCACATTCCAGTCCTATCCATCTCATGAGATATAAATATTTACCAAATGCATTGGAGGTAGATATAGGTCCCATCTATATTTGGTTATAACATAACCACCATCATCAGTTATAATTATTCCACCATCCTTTGTTATAATGTAACCCATTACAAATAATGAAAAACAGATATACGTGTACCACAAGATCGTAAAACATTAATCATATGATAACCCATGAAATGAAATTATTTTTATTAATATTTAATCATAACATAACCTGTGGAAAAGATATAGGTTTAAAAATCATTTTATCATTTCATCAGATCATAACCCATGGAGAAATAATCATTTTTAATAATCATTTTATCATGGAATATCCTTTGGAAGAAAAACCAATTTCATAAATATATTTTCATTACAAACACAAACTATTATAGGAAGGAATGTGAATGTTATAATTGGATAATATCCCTAATAAAGAATACATATTATCCAAGTTTGTCATCTTATATGAAAAATGATTTTGAAATATTACTTGGGAAATTTATTGGTTAAAATATCCTTTCTACATTGAAAATAATTTATTTTAAAAATTAAGACATTTTGAAAATATTATTCCTATAAAAATAACATTTAAAACATATATAGGAAGCTTTAGAAATCATTTAAAACATTTATTGTGGAATATATCCTTTATTATATGAAAAACACTTTTTAAAACATAAAACAATTTTTAAAACAATTTTATTTTAAAATATCCCATAAAAATAATAAAGGATGCTTGAAAGAAAATAATGTTCATTGAGGCATGAAATTCTATCCATACCATATATGTTAAAACAATGATTCCTTTTACATTTTCTTTAAAATCCAAAAATGAATTGTTTAGAAAGATACATGAATATTAATTTTTGAAACACATTATAAAATTTAAAAAATGAAAAGAAATTATTTTTAGAAATCATATTAGAGTGATAAATCATTTATGAAAACATTTTTTTCTTACATGATTTTGGAGGAAAATAGATTTTTGACCAAAAAGATAAATAAAGTCTAATTTTATTAAAAACAATTCTCAATTATTTTATTTAATAATGAGTGTACAAATTGTACTATTACTTTTAAATATAATTAATTTTTAGAGTTGAATAAATTTCAAGAGTTTTTTGTGAGGTAGAAATCATTGTAAGTTTAATCAGAAACAATCTTGACAAATAACGAGATTATAACATAAAACTATTACCACTATGGTAACATTGAATCATAATTCCCCTGAAATAATAACATTAAATGAAACATAAAATATATTCTAAATATAGATATTCATTATATAACATGAAAAATTTAACAACACAATCATTTATGAATAAAATTCCCTTTATTTTAATGTCTTATGGATATAGAAAAAACTTACAGTCTTTTTTTATTATTGGGTTTAAATGACTATTACATATCTTTACCATTGATTATATAGCTGTTGATCAATGATCACAGAACTAATTTAAATATAAGGGTTTAATAAATCATTTTGACATATAAAAATAACATGATGGCCTCATCCAGTAGACTTGTTCCGTACGATGCTCATTAGTCGAATCTTGAAAGGGAGGTAGTGTCACTGGGCTTCTGTGTTGACTAAGCCCAAGATGATCTTCAACACAATAATATTGAACAAAACCGCCAATGGGAGAAGTTCAAGTTAATAGATATTACCACTCGGGTGATGTTATCCAAGCCACCCAAGAGTCTATCAATATTTTACACGTTACCTTTAAGTCTTTTGTGGGAGTTATAAGGGGTTATGTGACAAGGTATTAGTTACTTATTTTATAATCCATTTTTATAAATAAAAGTCTTATTCCATCAATTTCTTTATAGGAATAGTATTTAATAAAAAATAATGAATTTGATAAATTTGTTTTTTGAGAAAAAATGGTACTTTTGAAAAAATATATGCATTATTATGTTATTATTTATAATATTATAAAAAAGATTCTTATAAATGATGATTATATCAGTTACTTACCTATAAATGATTAGGTAATCATTTTGATATGAGTTATATTTTTATATGATAAAACATAAAGTGTATTTTAAAATAATTTACTTAAAGATTTATTGAATATTTGAAATATTTAATATTGTAATAAAATATTATTATCTAATTAATTTTATTAATAATAAATTAAAATATAATTTTGATGAAGTCATATTTAATTTTTAATATGGTTTAATTTTTTTTGTCAAAACCCATCAATTTTAATTTAATGATGGTTCTTATTTTAAAAGTTAAAATTAAAATATTTTGAAAATTCTATATATTAAATTAATATTATTTTTGGAATCAGGGTGTTGAAATTATCCAATGGTGAATTTTTCATAATTTTCTGAGACAATCAAATTTTTGGGTAAAAATGAAATAATATATAAATATAGTGTTTTTATGACATCATAATGACCCAACAGTGATGTAATAAATACAATAAAATGGTTCTCGACCAAATAATTGTTTTAAAATTAAAATAATTTTATTTTACATTTATTTGACTTATTTTATAAGGCCTTAGTGAATCCTCCAAAATGTATAACATATTTTATGATTTTATGTTGATTTCTTTAATAATGTGACTCACCTCCACACAATAAAGGATAATATTTTAATATATTCTTCCCATAGACTAATGAAATAATTTTTTCCACTCCTATTTGAGATAGACCATGGTCAAAAACCATGTGATGGTTTTTGGTTTTGAATATTTAATTATATAGATTCCAAAACCTATGTTAGTGAAATATCAAGGAATCCCCCTCCCATTTTCAATATTGAACCGCCCATGATCCCACTTATCTTCACTCAAAAATCTAGGATCACATCAATATTATATACTAACACTCTATAATTCCCCCCCAAGGTTCCCCAAGATCTCAAGAATCCCTTCTTCAGGCTTTTGAAGTCACCCACTCAAGTAAGGGTTTCCTTCCTTTGTCATTTTTATCCAAGTTTCCTTATATTGTTACACCCTTTAATTTTGAATTAAAAATTATTAGGAATACTTTCAAACCTCAACAATAATACCCTTGTTATGTTTTAATAATTATATACCACTTTTACTCTCATTAATCACTCCCATGTACACCCATTACCAAGCCGAAATTTTTGAATGGATTTCTCTCTCCTCATATCTATTCAAGAATTTATTTTATATTATGCATATAAATTAAATTTCATATGTTGGGATATTATTCTATATCATCCCCTTTATTTCAATTTCATGTCTAAATTATGATATAATCCTTCCTCTATCATCAAAACATTTTATGAACCCCCATGTGATGTCGTTATGCTCCTGAAATTGCACCATAATTTTTCCATCCCAAATCACCGTGTAGTGATTACCACGCCCATTTTCCTATAAATTATATTCACCTATATGAACATATACTTATTAATTATTGACATTAATGTCTATATTTCAATTTCTTTTATAATGGAATAAATGATTATGTTTAATGATTCCATGTTATATGATCTATGTGGCATACTTAAGCATGAGATTAAAATGTTCATGAAGGGTGGGACCTGATAGTGCTTCATTGCATTGGGTAATGTTGAGTATCATGATACATCATTCTTGGATACAGGTTTACCTGATTCCTCTACAAGACTTTTATCTATCCTATTTTTTCTATATTTTACCTTATTCTTTTAGGTTAATGATGCAATGTATTAAGTTGTTGAAACATTTCCATGTTATGATGATCAAGCAATATTGTGCCTTTATGTTCATGTTTATATTATGCTCCATTAATATGTCTATTTCCTAAAATGTATTATATTCCCCATGTTATGCCATGTTTACTCCCTTATTGGGCTTTATAGTTCACCCTTTTCTTATGTATATCCTCAGGTTGTCCCATGCAATGATAAGTATGAAGGAATGTTGTGTTTATGTAAAAGCATTTTTCCATAAAGATGTTGTATTTCATGTCTTATGTTATCATTTAATGTTCATATTCCCTAAATAGAGTAGACCTATTGATCTTCTGGGTTTTATTAAGTGAAAGTTCATGTAATAAATCATGTTTAAATATGAAATAAAGATCATGGATGATAGAGTAGGTATCAAAGTATATGTTTAGTTATTTTTTTGGGATTAGTGTTATAAAACCCTAGTGAATGCCTTATGGATAAGACATGTATAATAATGAAATCACTAAATTTTGGTGGGTATAGAGTAACTGGTTTATCAAGAAAATACATCTGGCTTTGGAATAGATGTATCTAGGGGTAAAACCCAAAAACACCACTTTAAGATAGACTCTAATGGGAACTGGTGCACAAAAAAGGGCCTTGTCGCACTCTTGGTTTGACACACTCAAGGGATATTCTTTGTTAAATTCATAATCATAGAATGAACCATTATTAAGGGAGCAAGAAAAAAAATCCCATTAGAATATACGTTAGGAAATAGATCACGGATAACATATATTGAAGCCTAAAAATTCATAAGTTAAGGAAATAAATATAATTTATAAGTTATCACTTTTATTCATTAGATTCCCCTTTATATGTTTAATATTTTAAAATAATTACCCCTAATTTTCCTTTTATACTATCCTATGGCCGATAATAGGAGGACTCGTGATAATAACCGATGCGAAGATCAATGTGATGACTATTCTAATTAAATGCCTAATCCAATGGAATTGGGAATCCCAAACTTTTTCATGTTAATCTCTCAGTTAACTCAAGTTTTGAATAGAATAATGGGTCAATAAGAATTCCCAACCACCCCTAAGAAAGAACAAGTTGCAATCGTGAACTTCAAGAGACAAAGGCCTCCTAATTTCAATTGGTCACCTGATCCCACAATCACTGAAAAATGGATAAATTGTCATGACCCGTCCCCCGGGGCCCATGCCGTGACTACCCCAAGACCACCTTCCAGAGGTCAGGGGCTAGTGACAAGCACCAAAAGGCATATTCACTAAAATGGAAAGGTGTTGACTTTATAAACTGTAAAGTCACACAAACCAAGAACACGACAAGATACAAGCACAAAGTAAACTATATAGTAAAAAAGGTGTGTACAGAAAGTAAAGGGGCCAGAATACAAGCCCAAATAAAAAGTACAAGGTAAACCAGAAAGTACAAGTAAAACTAATTACAACTCTTGTAAACACCTTCCAAGGTTCCTACCTGAAGGGTAGGTACAACTCTCAAATGATCATCTCTGTGGATCACCTAGTCAAAGGTCCACCTCTGAGCAGTCTCCAGTCCAGCTACCCTCGTCCTCAGTTAGCATTTTCCATCGTCTTCACCAGACACAAAAACGTGTGGGCGTAGCCCATGCAGGGGTGAGTATAAAAATACATAAGAGGGACCCCAAGACCCCCAATGGTATCTCAAATCCACAAAGGATAAAGAACAAATAATAGAAATAACAGTCAACCCTAGTTAGGTATATGCCCATACATATACCTAAGTTACCAGAAAACACCCACCTCACACAGGAGGAAAGAATACCATACAGGTAATACCACGAAGGTAGATTACCACACAAGTAAAGTACCACATAGCATAACTTCAATCACATGCACAAGCTAAAGACAGCTCACACCACGATTTTTTCTAGGGGTAGTAACAAGTAACATCCCAAGTCACAATGTCGAATTCCTCTGCTACAAGATAACTCCTCCTCTATCGAGTATAGTGGGAATTCCGCGTCACATAGTGGTGCTTCCCACTAACCTTTGACTACTGAGGTTCTTCTCCTGTCAAGTACCGTGGGTCTGCCGCGTCACATAGAGGCACTCCCCACTATGGGTCTGCCGCATCACACATAGGTTCTTCCCCTCATGGCATTTTGAGGTACTCCTCTTGTCGAGTATCATGGGTCTACCGTGTCACACAGAGGTTCTCCACACTGTGGGTCTACTGCATCACACAGAGGCGCTCCCCACTGGGTAGGTCGAGTCACTCCGAGTCGAAATGGCCAGTAGTCATCAAGCCTCAGCCAGTCCCAGGGTTCCGTACGTATCACACTTGAGAGAAATACTCCCCAAGCCATAGATCATACCTCAACCACCCCAAATTTCCATGAAAAAGACTCCCAAAGTTTCATCATGTCGATAGGGACCCAAAAGAATAGACGACACACAAATCGGACGCCCTGTTTGTAAGTTATTATCATTTCTGCTCTGAGGGCCCTGTTGGATTTGGGGTCCGATCCAACCCAGTTGTACTCCAAAATTATCCAAAACTCAAGTAAAGTATACCAAAAGGACCGTCTCAAACCAAGGATCCCGGCACTACTGATGGTTCATCAATTGAAAGCTCGGATCACATGTTATGCTAAAAAGGTGAAAGTGGGTCCAAATTGGCCTAGGTCTGGTCCGACCCTGGTCAGACTGACCCGGATGGCATGGGTCTTGGTGGGCTTGTCCCATGGGGCTATAGCCCGGCCCGTGGCCACTACGGGGAGGCCCAAACCAGCCTTCTGGTGCGGCCTTGTGGTGCGGCTAGCTGGTACGACATACTGGGCACGGCCCGCTGTGGCGCGGACCAGTGCGGGGTGGCCCGCTGGGCGCCACCCGCTGTGGTGCGGCCTGCTAGGCACACGGTCCTTCCAAGCTAATGCAGAAGGGGGAGTTACCCTTCTGTTTTTTCGGAATGGTTCATCGGACCATTTGGCTAGGTGCCACGCGGGACCCATCAGAGGGGTCCTGCCCGGTCTGGCCCGACTGTCCGATCTTGCTCCCAGCGGCACGGTCACACGCCACTTCTCCACCACGGCCGACTAGAAGGCAGGACACCCTTCAGCGCCCGTTGCAGCCAAGCAGCTGTGGCCCCCTACTCCACCTGTGGCACAGACACACGCCTCCACTCCGCCAGACAGCCGGTCGGTTGTCGGTCGCCACCCTGCCCCACCACAACCGTCGGGCCACGACCTCCTCATCAACCGGCGTCGTGAACACACGCCACCCTTCCTTCCTCACAGCCAGATGGGTGCCAACCACAACCTTCTTCAGCAAGCCACTACGAATTCATTTCAAGCCCAAAAAATTAAATGATATCATATTCGTGATCCTTGCGTCGAGGGATCCATGTCCATATTCGCGCTCAGCAAAACTCCGTGTTTCCAGCGTCAATAAATAATAGGCATTGAATAATGCATGAAGAACGCATGAAGAATAAAAATAAAGAGGGGCAAGGTTTATGTGCGGGATGATAGACATTTTCATTTGGACATCATTTTATTGAATTTAAGATATGATGAATCAACAAAGTAAATTCAAACATAAATAAAACCCCTACCTCAAGAACGATGGTGAGTGCGCATTTGTGGAAGCAGTTCGGTGTTCGTCATCCCCCTCTACTAGACTCCAATGACGTCACTCGTTCATCGATCTCCATTTTGGGTTTTTGGGGATGCTCGACACCTCTCGCTGGTACCATTTCCATCCTCCAAGGGTTTGGTGTCACTTCAGTTTGTCATCACTTCGTTGCTTGTTGAAGCAATGCCGAAACCTCTCCCCATGCTCCGTATAAATAAGAGAGGGGGAGGGTGTGAAATGTTTGTGGGATTAATAGAGGCCCATTAATTAATAACCTTCCTAATTCCCCGATGTTGCAATTACTTATAATTGAAAGGTCAATCCATTTTTTGGCTTGACACATCACAGGTCCCACGTTGCCGCTTGTCTATTGGAGGAAAGGAATGAAATTAAAATAACAAATTTATTTTATTTATTTCTTTTAAAAAGTCCCAAAACATAACTTTTTCTCCAAACCTACTGCAGTCAAAGTGAATTATCCATTAAGAGAATCTCGACCCTTTGGATTCAACGGTATTCTCATAATTTTAATTCGAGCATCGGTTCAAAATTTAGAAAACGCCACTCACGCGTTTAGTGAACATACCTGAAAAAATGTTCAGAAAATTATTAGCAGTCACCCTCAACCCGCGCTGATCAAGTTTAGGCTTTTCCTAATTGAAACACGCCCCAAAAAACCCAACGGTACTCTCGTATTTCCAGTCCGAGTAACCATTTAAATAGTTATAGATTTTACAATAAAATGATTGTCACTTAATTATTTTATTTATGGCCAAAAACTTTCACTAGTGTCCCTTGCCGGCCAATGTTAATATCTACCTAAAGAAAGCATACCCTCACATGTTTAGCAGTGGTCTCAGATTTTTAATCTGAGTTACCATTTGTGAGTTATAAGAATTTGAAATATAAAATAACTTTATTTAATTATTTTATTTACTGTTATGCCATTTTCAGGTTTTCTCACAGGAGGCATGCGCCAACTAAACTTAACTTGCACTTAGGGTTAACCCACAATCTTGAGAGAACTGGTGCCCTTATATTTCTGATCCAAGTAACCATTTAACAGTAATTCCACTTTTTCAGGAAAACTACTTAGGCACGCTAATTAAACCTTAACAAAACATCGAGGGATCATTCCAGGAACACCGGACCTCAGAATCATGCGCTGTCTGATTTTTATATCTCGAAATAATTCCTTATAATAAAACAATATAAGGAAATTACAGGACATTTCATTCTCCCCACCGTAGGGCTTTTTGTCCCCGAAATCCAAAATATAGACTAAGAAAAAAAATGAAGGTACTGAGCATGAATATGAGCCTCCAACTCCCACGTGCTCTCTTGGAGGTTCCCATTCTGCCAAAAAATAAGCACTAGAGGTATCGACCACCCATGAAGGACCTTCTCCTATCAATCCTCAAACTCCCCCGAGCACTCTATAAACGTCACCCCATTGTCTAATAACAACTCTCCCTAGTCGATAATGTGTGATGGATCACGCACGCATCTCCTCAACTGAAACACATTGAAAACATTATGCACCTGGTGCATATGTGGGGAAAGAGATAGACGGTAAACCACCTCAACCACTCTATTGAGAATCCTGAAAGTTCTGATGAACCTCAGTGATAACTTACCGCCTCATCTAAATCTCTTTAGTCCCCATCAAGGAGAGACTCGCAAGAATACGTGGTCCCCCTCCTGTAACTCCAAGGGTCTCTGTATCCTTTCGGTATAAGACTTATGCCAAATCTATGCAATCTTAAGTTGTTGACATGTGATACATCATGATAGAAACTCTGCCACTACTTCCTTCATCCCGGGCCATCAGTACTGATGTCGGAGGTCCTGGTACATCTTCACCACTCCAGGATGTACTGCCCTAGGGGATGTATGGAAATCCCTCAACAGCTCCTCTTGTAGCGCTACTGGTACCATGGTACATCCTCTGAAGAGTATGACGTGCTCCCCACCTTCACAAAATCCATCAGGTGTTTTCCCTGAGGATATCTGAGCACGTCAAGCCTCGTAGTTAGTGTCCACAAGCTACGCATCCCTGACTCACTGAAGGAGTGGGGTGTGACTTTCATAGAATGGAGGTATGTACTCTATCTCTTTCCAACAAAGATATTTATAACACAGATAGCTTCTATATCTCCTCACTCAGTAACTACAGTCTATATCTCTTGATGAGTGTATCTGCTACCACGTTCTCCTTCCCAAGAGTATAGACTATCTCAAAGTCATAGTCCTGGAGGAGCTCTATCCATCGCCGTTGTCTCACGTTCTAGTCCTTCTGAGAGAAGATATACCCGAGACTCTTGTGATGAGATTAAATAGTAAACCATTCACCCATAAAGTAGTGCCACAACATCTTCAGTGAAAAGACCACTACCGCTATCTCTAGGTCATGGGTAGCATAGTTTTACTTTTTAGTCAGTGTCTAAGCTTCTGAAATCTCTGCTGACACATCTTCGTCCATAGGAAAGGCTCCCCCTTTTTTGTCAAATATGACATGGGTTATAATAAACTAGAGAATTAGGGTACAAATCTCTGGTAGTACCTAGACAAAACAGATTCCCCTCTCTCTTCAGGGAGGTAATCATGAAAACATCTTTTGAAAAGATTTCCCCATGCTCTGCCACTCCTGTTTGAAACTGAAAACTTATAAAACCTAATGCCACGAGGGTAAGTCTGACTGACTCAAGAGTGATCAGTTGAACCCTTTTATGCATGAGTTTATTATGTGCTTCCTGGGTTCCCTTTTTTCTCCAACTAGGTAAAACCCCATTCCCACATTGTAGATAAACCACAACCATTTTTCCTAATACAGTCAATATGAGTATGAACTGTGGATGCCCAATCCATACCCAAACTAATTTCATAAAGCCTCGACACTGCCACCAAGAGGATCCAACCAAAACTCCCACCTCAAGGGTCAGATCACACTGTCAGTATAAGCGTGATTATCAAGTCTCCTCCCAAAGGAATCTTTAGATGTGAGGGTCAAGTCAACTATTTAACCAGAAACTCTAGGTCTTGGACAAGATTCGTGGAAGGAAGGAATGATTGGTAAATATTTCTATTTATACGACAGCTAGTAGTATACAGAGACCATACCTATAATCATTCTTGGAGTCCTTGTTTCACACTCCTTGACTGCATGCAGGTACTCCTTTCCCCTGTCCTCCGGCTCCCTGAGCCTGGTGGGGACCACATTGAGGTGGTGGTTGTAACATTTAGAAATGTATACCACCTCGTGTTGCTCTCCATGCTCCACTCCCATGTCTGATGTCTTGTAGATTCGTCTGTACATGTCACTTACTCTTCCTAAAACATTTTACATGACTAAGTCCCTGAGACTGGAGTCAGTTTCCTGATTTCATACTACTATCATTCACTGGATATATTTTCTCAGCCAAAGAACATTAAACCAAAAAGGTTCTCTCTAGAACCCTAACATAAATAGGAATGCATAGAGCATTAGTGCTGGCTTGGATGTCCCTAAACACACCTCACTCAGAGGTCCAAGCCCCGAAGCACTGATCGTACTTTATTCATCGAATACCTAGGAATGGTTGGTACACCTCGATGAATACTCAGCTACCGACATTTTGTCCTACCGAAGTTGTAAAAACTCTAGGGAACTCTCATCCCTTAGCACTTTATAGAAAGAAACCCCCTTCTCTAAAGAAGGTTCTCAAGCTTGTACACATAAAAGTCATCTCTTTGCACGATCGGGGTAACCTAAACCCTATCATCATCATACTGAGCCACATAAAAGGCTCAATACTAGGATCACCATCTGATCAAATGGTGCCCTCGATAGATGGAAACTCACCCACCTCCTCAAGCCAGTTCTTAGCCACCTGTGAGTGGGGCTCACCTCAAAACCTGAGTGGTATCTGATACTGAAACTCGTGTAAGTCACTAAGCCTATATGTGTCCTCTACCGTTAATGCTAATTGTAATTGCTAACTAATGGATAGTGATATAGCTAACACACTACTCGAAGGTACTATCCCGGGAAATGGTCCATGTACTGAAGCCTCATCACTATGTAGACCATCCTCATGGTCACTCACTAGAAAAGAATAGAAGCTAAGATCACCATCTGCTATACTGGTGTCTCAAGTAGGCAGAAAAGTTTAGCAACGAACTCCATCTAGTTCTTAGCCGCCTACGGGTCCGTCTCACCTTGTAACCTCGGAGGCCACTACCACTGAAAATCATACAACACACTCAGACGGCGTGCATCCTCTACTGGTGGGATGGTGGGAAAACTGCCCAAAAAGTTATGGCACTACTTGTACACCACCCGATGATGCTAACGCCATAAGAGGGCCCTACACCGAGGCCCCATAACTCAGTGGGCCGTCATTGCATACTCTCTCAGGAAACCTAGGTCGCTGTCTTTGTGGCGACATCTAGATAAATAACAGGTGCACCAGAGTCATTAAGTTATACCTGGTGAGATGAAACCAATGAAATCAAAAGAAAATTTTTAAAAATAACACGCATTCAGTGCTTTTGTGTGCTGAGTCAGAAATTAGAATTTAGGGTCCCAGTGTATGGATACTTCGGTCACTCCACCAAAACTAGATTCTCAAACTAAAAACCATAATCATAACACTTAACTCTATTACCACATAGAAAAGATTAGAGTCCTAGTTCTTCGGTGGAACCGAACTCCTCTAATACCACTTTGTCACGACCTTCCCCCTTGGGCCTGTTTCGTGACTATCCCAAGCCCACCTTCTATAGGCTAGGGGTTGGAAAAAAGCACCAAAAGGCATATTCCTTAAAATGGGGAGGCATTGACTTTGTAAACTGTAAACTCACCCAAACGAAGAACATGCCTCGCTGCCTGACGCACCCCTGGTTCCCCTCTTCCGGCAGCCCCTTGACTTCTCCCCCATTTCCCGGTTTCCGTGCGAGTAACCTCGAGTTGCCGGACTCGCTTGCGTAAAATCCCCTCAGGGTACGCGACGGTCCAGTGTTCGGCATATTCGGTTGCTAATCCGGCATCAACCCCGGTGGGAGGAAGAGTAATGACTGCGCCAGAGCCGAAGGTGGTGAACATCAACCACATCTGGTGCAGGACGCATGGATTCTTCTCCTACCAGACAGCCGTGAATACCTTCTTCGGCATTTGTTGGAGGCACCTGAACTGCCTGGCGAATCAGAATGGCACGTAAGGCTCGCAGATCACCTTCCCGTTGATCCGAGCCACGAGCACCCCACCCCAAATGCTCTGGAAATATTCCTGTTGTTCCAGAGAGCCTCGCCTGTTGTCCACCATCTGGCCGACTGGGGTGGGGAATGGGCTGAAGTTGAAGTTGTCTTCGTTGCTAATGCGGATTCTCACGCCCTCCTCATTGAGCGTCATCGGCACCACCCCTTCAATGTTTAGCAAGGACGGTCGCAGACCATTGCCCGGAGGACGAATGACGTTTGGGAAAGTGTAACCGCCGAAATGAGCCACCACCCAGCCATGGAAAATCTAGAAGGAACCACATAATCTCTGAGGCGACCCCCTCATGAGATGCATCCTAGGATGGCATACAGCTTGGCCAGTACGGGGACACCCAAGTTGAACCGTTTGTTGGTGGCCATGCACTACGGGAAAAATGGGTATTTGTGACGGGTTATTCGCGACGAGAATAAATCCCGTCGCAAATAGCCCTGTTAAAAACTTATTTGCGACAGGAGTATTTGCCCGTCGCAAATAAGTAGCTTTTTGCGACGGGATAGCTTTCCCCGTCGCAAAAGGACTGGCGCCTTTTGCGCGCCAAATCGCGGGAAAGGTATTTGCGATGGGGGAATATTCTCGTCGCAAATAACCGGCGGCGGTAAAAGGTATTTGCAACGAGAATATTCCACCGTCGCAAATAGTATGCCGGCAGGTGGTCATTTGCGACGGGTCCCGTCGCAAATAACTATTTAACCGTTGACCGTAATAAATGTTGGCTAAGGTATTTGCGACGGGTATCCCGTCGCAAATGGGCCCGTCACAACTAATCTAACCTATAAATACCCCCATCCGTTTTTTTCAAATCATTCTCAAATTCCATCTTCTTCTTCTCTCAAAATTTTATTTCTACAGTTCAGTTTTTCTCAAGTTTAATTTTTTTCTTCGGAGTTGATATTGAAGTTTTGAAGAACGATCAGAGATCAACCTCAGATCAATTTTCAAGGTATTTATATTTATTTTAATTTAATATTTATTTTTAATGTTTTATTAGTTTTAATTATTCTTAATTAGTTGTAATTTAATTATGTTTACATTGTTTTATTACTTAATAAATAGTAATAAATACTAATAATTAGGAATAATAACATTATTTAATTATTAATATATTTTATTATTAATATTAAAATAATATAATTTTTTATATATATACAATTCTCTTTTCATCTGTGTGTTTGCTGTCTTCACATGTATTATTTGTATATGGAGATAGAAAACACACAGATGAAAGGAGAATTGTATATAAATTAGAAAATTATATTATTTTAATATTAATAATAAAATATACTAATAATGTTATTATTCCTAATTATTGGTAATTATTCCTAATTATTGGTAATTATTCATTTAATTACTCATAATTAAGAACAATTACCAATAATTACCAATAATTAGTAATAATTAGTACTAATTAGTAATAATTAGTAATAATTACCAATAATTAGTAATAATTAGTAATAATTGGTAATAATTAGTAATAATTAGTAATAATTACCAATAATTAGTAATAATTACCAATAATTAGTAATACTTACCAATAATTAGTAATACTTATCAATAATTAGTAACAATTACCAATAATTATCAATAATTAGTAATAATTAGTAATAATTATTACTAATTATCAATAAATAGTAATAATTATTAATAATTACTAATAATTACCACTAATTAGTAATAATTAAGAATAATTAGTAATAATTAAGAATAATTAGGAATAATTACCAATAATTACCAATAATTAGGAATAATTAGTAATAATTAGTAATAATTAGTAATAATTAGTAATAATTAGTATTAATTAGTAATAATTAGTAATAATTAGTAATAATTAGGAATAATTAGTAATAATTAGGAATAATTAGTAATAATTAGGAATAATTAGTAATAATTAGGAACAATTAGGAATAATTAAGAATAATTAGTAATAATTAGGAATAATTAGCAATAATTAGCAATAATTAGCAATAATTACAAATAATTAGTAATAATTACCAATAATTAGTAATAATTACCAATAATTAGTAATAATTACCAATAATTAGTAATAATTACCAATAATTACCAACAATTAGTAATAATTAGTAATAATTAGTAATAATTAGTAATAATTAGTAATAATTACCAATAATTAGTAATAATTAGTAATAATTAGTAATAATTACCAATAATTAGTAATAATTACCAATAATTAGTAATAATTATCAATAATTACCAATAATTAGTAATCATTAGTAATAATTAGGAATAATTAGTAATAATTAGGAATAATTAGTAATAATTTGGAATAATTAGTAATAATTAGTAATAATTAGTAATAATTATTAATAATTAGTAATAATTACCAATAATTAGTAATAATTACCAATAATTAGTAATAATTAGTAATAATTAGAAATAATTAGAAATAATTACCGATAAATAGTAATAATTAGTAATAATTAGTAATAATTAGTAATAAATAGTAATAAATAGTAATAAATAGTAATAATTAGTAATAATTACCAATAATTAGTAATAATTACCAATAATTAGTAATAATTACCAATAATTAGTAAAAATTACCAATAATTAGTAATAATTACAAATAATTAGGAATAATTATCAATAATTAGTAATAATTAACAATAATTAGTAATAATTACCAATAATTAGTAATAATTAAAAATAATTAGTAATAATTACCAATAATTAGTAATAATTACCAATAATTATTAATAATTAAGAATAATTAGTAATAATTACCAATAATTAGTAATAATTACCAATAATTAGTAATAATTACCAATAATTAGTAATAATTAAGAATAATTAGTAATAATTACCGGTAAATAGTAATAATTAGTAATAATTAGAAATAATTACCAATAATTAGAAATAATTACCAATAATTAGTAATAATTACCAATAATTAGTAATAATTAGCAATAAATTCCAATAATTACCAATAAATAGTAATAATTAGTAATAATTACCAATAATTAGTAACAATTAGTAATAATTAGTAATAATTACCAATAATTAGTAATAATTACCAATAATTAGTAATAATTACCAATAATTAGTAATAATTACCAATAATTAGTAATAATTACCAATAATTAGTAATAATTACCAATAATTACCAATAATTAGTAATAACTAGTAATAACTAGTAATAATTAGTAATAATTACCAATAATTGGTAATAATTAGTAATAATTAGTAATAATTGCCAATTATTAGTAATAATTACCAATAATTAGTAATAATTAATAATAATTACCAATAATTAGTAATAATTACCAATAATTAGTAATAATTATTAATAATTACCAATAATTAGTAATAATTACCAACAATTAGTAATAATTACCAATAATTAGTAATAACTACCAATAATTAGTAATAATTATCAATAATTAGTAATAATTATCAATAATTAGTAATAATTACCGATAATTACCAATAATTACCGATAATTACCAATAATTAGTAATAATTACCAATAATTAGTAATAATTACCAATAATTAGTAATAATTATCAATAGTTAGTATTAATTAGTAATAATGACCAATAATTGGTAATAATTAGTAATAAATACCAAGAATTAGTAATAATTAGTAATAATTAGTAATAATTAGTAATACTTAGTAATAAATACCAATAATATTAGTACTATGAAAATAATAAAAAATTTATATAATATTAAAATTATCAATATTTGTAACATGTTTTGCTTTATTCTCAACATATTCAATTCTTAAAGGGTCAATTTTTAGGTCTATCTCAATAAAAAGTTTGTGTCAGTCGTGTATGATCTAAACTCTATAATTATCCTAGCTTGAGTGTTTTTTCTAACAAATTATTCAAAACCAGTAATGCTTTTATATTTTATAGATAAATATGGAACAACGAGGTCGTCAACAATCATTATTAGGTGACCGCATATGGATAAATCAACATAGAAATCCAAACGGTTCTGGTTTAAATCCAGTATATGTAGAGGGTGTGGAGACTTTTTTATCATTTGCGGCATCAAATCCAGAATTTGTTTCAGAAGAAAAAATAAAATGCCCTTGCAGAAAATGTGCATTGAGAACGTTTGACACGTTTGACAAAGTGGGAGAATATCTCTTGCGTTTTGGTTTTCAACCAGATTATGTATTTTGGTATCAACACGGTGAACGCAGTTCCAAAGCAGGTGATACCAACTTGATTCTGGATCTATCCCGGTTTCAAGATTTAGTACATGATGTTGTAGGTTCATCTGTTCAACATATAAGAACTCCGGCAGATATATCTTCAAATCCTGAGTTGGCACCGTCTGGATTTTATGAGTTGTTGAAGTCTGCTGAGGATGCATTATATCCTGGCTGCAAGATGAGAAAATTAGAAGCAGTTGCAAAATTTATGGCTATCAAATCAGATAACGCAATGTCAAACAACTGTTTTGACCAGATATTTTCTTTGCTTAAAACACTGTTACCTGAAGGAAATGTTTTACCTGCAAATTACTATGAGAGTAAGAGGCTGGTTCGAAATTTGGGACTTACTTGTCAGAAGATTCATGCATGTTCAAATGACTGCATTTTATATTCTGTGGAAAATGAGTCGTTGGATAGTTGTCCCACATGTGGGCAACTGAGATATAAAGAAGGACAACACGGGAAGTCTGGTTTGATTCCTGTAAAACAGTTGAGATATTTTCTGCTTACATACAGACTCCAGCATTTATTCATGTCTAAAAATACAGCGACAATGATGTCATGGCATAAAGAGAATATTTCAACCGATAAAAGCTTGAATCATCCAGCCGATGGTGATTCATGGAAACATTTTGATAGAGTGCATCCATACTTTTCTTTAGAAGCTAGAAATGTTCGACTGGGGATTTCCACTGATGGTTTCTGTCCGTTTGGATCTTATGGTAGTCAATATTCATGTTGGCCTGTTTTTTTAACTCCGTACAATTTACCTCCATGGATGTTGATGAAGGAGGCATATATCTTTTTGACTTTACTAATTCCAGGACATCCGAAGAAAAATATTGATGTTTATTTGAAACCATTGATTGATGAATTAAATTTATTGTGGAGTACTCGTGTCAGTACATATGATGTTGCAACGAAACAGAATTTTATACTGAGAGCAGCATTGATGTGGACAATAAGTGACTTCCCGGCTTATGGGATGTTATCTGGCTGGAGTACACATGGTCAGAAATCATGTCCTTGCTGTATGGGAGAGAACAAAGCATTTATGCTCATTCATGGAAAGAAACCTTGTTATTTTGACTGTCATCGCAGGGTTCTTCCAGATGATCATCCTTTTCGCAGAAACAGATCTCATTTCAGAAAAGGAACAGTTGAAAGGGAAGGACCTCCAAAAATGCTATCAGGTTCGGAGTTAAAATCAGTTGTACTTTCATTACCTCCCATCACTTTTGGTCCCACAATAAACCAACAGAAAATTTATGGTTTTTGGAAAGAACACAATTGGATTAAACGTAACATATTTTGGGATTTTCCATATTGGTCTGATTTGTTGGTCCGACACATGTTAGATGTCATGCATATTGAGAAGAACTGTTTTGATAATTTGTTTCATACAGTTTTGGATATGCCAGGAAAGAGCAAAGACAATGTAAATGCACGTTTAGATCTTGCCCAAATTTGCAGGCGTCCAGAATTGGAACTGTTTGAGAATGTCAGAACACAAAGGTTACTTAAACCAAAAGCAGCTTATACACTGTCTAAAGAAAACCATTTATTATTTTGTCAGTGGATTTCAGATTTGAGACTTCGAGATGGCTGTGCTTCCAATTTGGGTAGATGTGTAATGAATGGTCATATTACTGGATTAAAAAGTCATGATTGTCATGTTATAATGTAAAGACTGCTACCCATTGGATTAAGAGGTCTGTTGAATTCTGTGATTTGGGATTCCATAACAGACATGTCTCAATTTTTTCGGGAAATTTGTGCGGCTACAGCAGATTATGATGCTCTAGGAAAACTTGAAAAAGATGTTGTTGTAATTATATGTAAATTGGAAAAAATATTTCCACCGTCTTTCTTCGACTCAATGGAACATTTGATGTTACATTTTCCATATGAAGCCAAATGTGGAGGTCCAGTACAGTTTCGATTGATGTACCCATTTGAAAGAAGCGTGCAAAAATTGAAAAGAAAAGTACGTAACAAAGCATCTGTTGAAGGATCTATTGTAGAAGCTTATTTGCAAGAGGAAATATCTTTTTTCTGCTCCCATTATTTTGAATATGAGTATCCTTCAAAATACAACCGAATGGGACAGAACGAGAGGAATATTGATGAAATCGACAATCAATTATATTTTTTCAACCAGTCAGAGTTTGGTTTTGGTGGAGTTTATGAACGCTGGCTTTCAGATGATGAACATCATAAAGCTCATATGTATTTTCTGCTCAACTGTGAAGAGATGACATCAATTGTACTGTAAGTGTTTATATCACTTATTCTATCATTTATGTTACAGTAAATAACTTTGGTTTTTATAGGTTGTATGATAATCATATCAAGAAACAAATTCCACAAATTACAGCAGCTGCTCTCGAAGAACGTCGACTGAAAAATTTCTCTCAGTGGTTTCAAAAACTGGTAACATAAATTCTTTATCTTTTAGAAACTCATTCAATGTATAGTTTACTATATTGATAATTATTTCACAAATTTTCAGGTGTCTCGACATGCTGATAAAATTGACAAACGGCTGTGTGTATTGAGTAACCCACCTTCCAAACTTGTTAAAAATTATAATGCATATGTGGTGAATGGATTTCGATTCCACACACATGCATATGGGGAATCGAAAAAAACAATGAACAATGGAGTTAGCTTGAGAGGATCTCATCATCGAGAAAATGAAGTTGACTTTTATGGCATACTTGATGAAATCATTGAACTCTGTTATCTTGGACAATATTACATAAACATGTTCAAATGTCGGTGGTTGGATACAGAGAGAGGCGTGCGTGTTCATCCGACTCATGGAATCATCGATATTAAATGTAAAAATGTTCTCGCAGTAAATGAACCATTCTTATTGGCTCAACAGGCACATCAAATTTATTACTCAAAGTACTATGCTACATCAAGAGACTTGACTGATTGGTGGAGTGTAATAAAAATCAAAATTTGAGACAATCAGTTTAGTCAAAGTGAATGTGCTTTAACTGATGTGCAAAGAATTGATGTTTTTCAAGAGAGTACTAAAAATCAATCTTTTTTGCAAAGAGACATGAGTATCGATGACGACACCCCACATTTAAGAGTCGGTGATGACGATGATGTTAATGATGTCACATATGAATTTGAAATGGTAAGAGATGAAGCAACTGTAACTCGAATGGATATCGATGATGTTGAGGAGGAATATGAAGATGACATTGACATATATGAAGACGATGATGAAGATGAACACTGATAGAATTCCATGGTATTTATATACAATCATAATATGTATATATGTATATATAATAGTAATTATGAATTATTTGCTAACAACATTAACATTTTCTGTTTCAGATGGACGACGCCACATTTCGTGAGTTGGCGGATGCTGACCTGACTTTCGATGTGGATAAGTTGCTGCCAGATGACCCTCAGCCTGCAGGCGCTCCAGGGAGTATGCGGAGGGGGCGCAGTCTTGCACGATTGATGATTCCTGACCCCGTCCCCGAGCGACGTCCACGTCTTGGGTTTGATCCACGCACACGGAGGTGTGATAACCTATTGATTTGACTAAGATTTCATTAATCTATTCACATAATAAATGTTTATTATTTTTACAGTTTTCCTCATATAGCAGTCGGACAGGGTAGCGCTATTTTGCGAAACTATTTCCCTCAACCGTGGACCACATGGGAGCAGATTCCCATTGATGTGCAGCAGGCCATGTTCGGCCATTGGTTGGTACGTACGTAAATAAATAATTTTTATTTTGAAAATTATTTCATTTATAACTTGATATTTTGATTTATTTGTAGGGTTTATGGTATCCGATAGAGGATACCATGCGTGACGCCATCCACGAAGCATGGGAGGTGGCCATGCATGATCGCCTTCGTCAGTTTTTGCACAATTTAAGAAAAGCTGCGATGAAGAAAGCAGGAGTGTCAGATTTTGACGAGTCATGTAGAGCACACCGACCAGAGTACATTTCATCCCATGTATGGGATGGATTATGTGCGCACTGGTTGAGTGGTGACTTTCAGAGGAGATCATCGGTGGGGAGGCAGAATCGGGGGAGACAGGAGGTGACTCATCGAGCTGGGAGTCGTTCTTTCAGTACTCATAAACAACATCTGGTACGTACATTATTTATAAATATTTTATATAACTATAAATATTAACAGTTTTTTTTATTCTTATAGGCTATCGAGAACCCCGATATTACGGAGTACGACATATATCGGAGGATGTATAGTGATCCTGCTACTGGGGAGCTCATAGGTGATCGTCAGCATCACATCTTGGTTAGTATTATTTGTTTTCAAGTTTAAAAATTAACTGTATATAATATATTCACAATTTTAATTTTAAATTGCAACTATAGGAATCATATGAGACCGCAGCGTCACAGGCTCGGCCTGAGAGTCAGGCCGAGTCATAAGATCAGACCACTGGCCTTCAGTTTGATGAGGCGGCATGGATGCAGGCCACCCAGTATGCCTTCGAGAAGGGTCGGGTAGTTGGTATCAGCTCTCGACTGACTCCCGGAGATTATTATGGCAGTGCTGCGATGTCGGCGTCCAGCTCGAGAGGAGCTCGTGCATCTTCTTATGCTACACAGTATGAGGATCAGTTGCGATCTCAGACTGCACTGATAGAGAGTCTCCGACAGGAGCAGGAGCAGATGCGTCAGCAGCATGAGGAGGAGCGTCGACGCCAGCAACAGCTGTACGAGGAGCAGACGAGTCGGTGGCAGCAGCAGCATCAGGAGCAGATGGAGTACATGCGCCAACTCACTCATGCTTTAGGGATGGAGTTTCCTCCACCACCATCTGCAGATCCCCCCTCCCCCCATCCCCCCTCCATCAGATTAGAGTTTGTATTTATGTTATAAAATTTGTGAAATCAAAATATGATTTTTTTCTATTCGTAGTTTCTGTCTCATTATAAAATATTTAATAATATTCTATTATTTTTTATTTTTGAATTATAATTCTATTATTATTATATTAATTAAAATAATTTATTATTTTTATTTGTGAATTATAATTCTATTATTATATTAATTAAAATCATTTATTAATATTTTATTATTTTTTATTTTTGAATTATAATTTGATTATTATTATATTAAATAAAATAATTTGTTAACAATTTATTTTTTTATTTTTTTATAGTATTTGCGACGGGATACTATTCCCGTTGCAAATAGTATTATTTTTTTTATTTTTTAAAAAATATTTTTTGCGACGGGGCCCGTCACAAATAGTTTTTTACAACTATACAGATCACTAGTTGCGACGGGGATTCTCCCCGTCGCGAAAAAGGGCTTTAGTGATGGGCCCGTCGCTAAAAATTGTTATTGCGACACCGTTTTCAGCAACGGGTCATTTGCGACGGGACCCCGTCGCAAAAAGCCATTTGCGACGGGATCCCATCGCAAATGACCCGTCACAAATACCTGTTTTTCTAGTAGTGATGGTCCCCGCAATTACCAGTGTTGCTGGGTGGACGCCCATCCTCGCGTCCCACACCGGTAGGAGCCACCCACTCAGAAAGGTGGCAAGGAACCCGGCATACCGAACATTTGGGTCTCGGGCCTCGATGATGCGATTTCCCCATGATTGGTATTGCCCTACCTCTAGGTTCCTCTCGTATGACCCATCCCTGCTCCTCTGAGCCTCGTTTGGGCACTGTTTTCCCCATCCTGACATCTTGACGGTCAGATCCTTATCAAGGAACAAGCTGAACCATCCCTTGTAGGCGATGTCCTTCAGGAAGTCCTTGACCCCCAGCCTCTCTTTGGCCAGCTTCAGCAGGTGCCACATCAGCATGGGCGTCCGTGACCTGTCTTCCCAGGTGCGCTTTGGTGGAACGAACTCATCGTATTGGTAGCCCTCCAGTGGGATACCCCCGATGCAGTGAACGTCCCAAAGATTGATGCCGACTTCCCCATGATGAAGGTGGAATGTGTTGGTGTCAGGAGACCACAGGGTGAATAGCTCCGGCCCGAGTTCAGGTTGACAGTGGAAGTGGAACTGCGATGTCCATACCACCTCGAACATGATGATATACCGCAGTTCATCCCTGAACTGGTCACAGGTATGGAGAACACAGAATGCCCAGGCCCATTTGCTGGTGAAGTTTCCCCAAGAACGCAGGTCTCAATCCTTTAGCCAGCCCTCCGTGTCATCCGTGATGCTCTGACAGAACGTGCTCGCGTAGAGGGCCGGAGAATTTTCTGTGACAGGTTCATCCCCAATAATAGTCTTGGTCCTCGGGTTCAGAACATATACGTCCATATGTTTAGTTTCCCTGGTAGTATGTCCATTGTTGGTAACGTTGTAGTGAGGAAGCTTATCCTCCCGGGTCACCCATGACCGCGGCATGTCCACCTCGAAGTCCGGAATGGGCACCTCCTCCAGGATGCCAGAGTCCCAGAGCGGGAGGTTGTAGGACAGCGGATACGTCTTCTAGGCTGGGGTCAGCAGATTTAAAAAGGTTATATTGTTGGAAACGATCACCTTGGCGTCATAAACCTCCTCATTCGCCACCATTTCTGTCCTACGAGCAGTGACTTCCCCCTCATCAACTCGGTTTGCGGCCATCTCGAATTTTTCGGGAGTTGCGCGAAATCAGGATGCAGTGCATGGAATCATGGAGTGATGCGCGAAATCTGTAGGAGTTGCGCGAAATCCTAGAGATGGGAACACAATCGGTATGCTAAGTGCGGAATACCCCAAGCAGGCGTGAAAAGGAGGCCAAAATTCGGAAGGGATTCCGCGCTACCAGAGCATTTTTACGCGCAGCCGCATGAGCAATTTCGCGCACGAGAGTGATTAGCCTGTCGCACGGAAAATATTCGGTATAGATTCGCAAACCCATGTCCATTTTTATAGGTGAGGCTAGGGTTCCGCGCCACGCGGAAGAGAAAATTCCGCGTGGATCCGTCCTTTTGCACGCCGAGTCGGTTGTTTGTGCACTACGAACCCTGGAGGGGCCCTGCATCGGCGTTTCGGCGTTTCCCTTGGAATCCGATCGTTGCGACCTCTCGTAAATCCAATTCCAAGGGGGGGCATCTGTAGATGCCGAAAAAGTCTGTAACTCCCGGAGGAAGTTTCAAAGTGATGAAGAGAAGTCATATTCAGAGTTAGAGGCCTGATCCGGAGGCCCGGGAAGCGGTGCGCCAAATAAAGGAGGATCCGCACGAAATAATATTGTGCGCGCAAAGTATCCCCAGGATTCACGTAATTGATCTGATGAGACACGCAATATTTGCGCGCCCTGGTTCCGCGTGGCGAGATTTTGCGCGCCGACGGCTCCCGGCGTGGAAGATTTCACGCGCCGCCTGGATTCCGCGCTGGCTGGGGGCTATAAATAGAAGGAGACCCCTGACGGTTTGGGGGTTGAAGAATTCGGATCTGCTATCAGGCACGGAATTCGACTCCCCCCACACACAATATGACTTCCAGGTAATCTCTTTTTTTGCGCAACTTTTCCCCGGGGTTCGCCTTTGCGCACAACTCCACCGGCTTAAGTAAATTTTCCCCCTCCTCCAGGTTCCTTCCTTGCTCGCAATCCGTGTCCAATGTGCGCAATTCCCTTCCATTCACACAATACCCTACGCGCTATTCCCTCTCCGCGCGCAATTCCCTGGCTCCAATTGCGCGCCTTCCCGGTGTTTTGCGAGCAAACCTTTTCTTTGCGCGCAAAACCCAGGACCCTTCACCTTGACGCCCCTTGGCTGCCTTTCTGTGCTGGCACCTGACGTCTCCCCTATCGGGCATGCGCGCCATGCGTTGTTTTCTCGTATGGCCTTCTAGGCTCGTGTAAAATAACCTCAAGGTCCCTTGGGCGGTGTTTCCCGTTGCGTTGATTTGCCTTATGCTTCTCCGCATAGGCACGCTAACGACTATTGATTCTTCACATAGCCACGCTAACGTGGACCCCCCCAGTGGTTCTCCCTGTGGCCCTCCTTCAATACAACCTTGCCGATGACTTCCCTTCCACAAGGGGTAGAGGGCATTGGGCATGTAATCCCTAGGGGTGTGGAGCGAACCCACCTCGCCCAAGTTGCAGGACGTTAAACTGCTAAGCACCTCGTCCTTAACACATGACGTTAAATTGTGGTCGGACCCCATTCTTCGCACGCAGGGTCCTCCCAGCTTGGACATTTTTATGCCTCTCGTCTCCACGAGAATGCACTCTTCCTCGCATGGAATGAGATCATCCTTGTCGGAGTGACATTTGTCCGCAGGAGAAGGGCTGCCTCAGAGCGTAATCCCCTATCCTCTCTTACGGAAGGTTGCACCCGTGCATCTCCGTACTTCCCCCCTGCCAAGGCCAGTGGAGTCCCTTTCCCACTGTGCTTTGTCTCACCACGGGCCTCCACCCTGGAGTAAGCCCCGACACCCATGGCCGCTAAACACGCGTAAGCCCTTGTTTCCTCTTTGGGCTGCTCAACGCGTAAGCCCCATTCCGCTTCTCACAGACGCACCCTTCACGACGTGATCGTTTGGTCCCTGATGCCTCTTGTTTCCCACATCGAGCATGACTCACGTGGGATTAGAGTGCGCATCGACCATGGAATCCTTCTATGGGCCGCTGCAGAGCGTAAGCCCTATGCCAGCGAACTACGTGGACTTTGATCCGTGCTAATGCATGGTACGTAGGAAGCCTCCTCAAGGATCAAGCCCACCACCCAGTTGTTCCGACCTCTCCATGTCGGTTCCCTATCCATCGTGGGACTCCTTAGAGCGTAAGCACCAAATTCCTCATCCCGCATGACCTTAAACGGTATTCCCTCATCTAGCATGATGTTAAACTGTATCTCGTCCCGTATGACATTAAACTGTATTCCCCCTCTTGGGCCGTCTAAAAGCATAAGCCCCATGCCTCACTCCATCATCCATCCTGATCCTTACCCGGGCCGCAACATCCCGGTGAGATCATGCCACTCCACCCCACTCCATAGTATCCGGGAAGCCGCCCACGTGCTGGCCCCAACATCGGTGTTCCCCCTAAGGGGGGTCCTTCAATATGATCCACTCTCAGTGTTTTGATCAGTCTGATCGGTCTCCGAAAGACGTTAAACTCGCGACATACCCCATGCTAAACATGGGAAGCTGAGGAAAGCCTCAGACGGTACACATTACTCGTGTTTGATGTGGGATTCCTCGGGCTTCCGCGCCCTCGAGAAGCCCCGTGATAAGGGTCAGAAGACAAACATGCTGATCCCCAGCGTCAAGACATGCCAACATGACCTTTCTCCTCACTGAAGGTTGCTTCCCCGACAAGCCCCCTTGGAGAGTCTTGACGGAATCAGCGTAATTAACTGGCGTCCATGAAGATCTGGCACTGGGAATGAGCTTCACAAACCCGTCTTAAATATATGAGGGAGGCCCGGATTAGGTGATGAGCTCCGAGGAGGAATCCACGGAAGGAAGAACCAACATCCCATCATCCTGGTTTCGACCAAGGAGCAGACGTCCCAGAACAAGGAATGGATGCCGCCTGCCTTTGGAAAGCGGGAATGCGGGGCTGCGAGCCGCACATCCTCCCATGCGTGACGGACATGCATGCACGCCCCGACGTAAAAGTGTCGGAAACACCTAACCCATCGTATGTAGTCAATATAGATGAGGTACCATTGGATAATGACATTTCCTAAGAGGATAATCCAGTTAATATCTTATATTGTAGGGAAAAAGTTTTATGAAATAAGATAATTCCCCTTTTCAAAGTGTTGTGGAGAAACCAAAAGTACAAATAAGCAACATGGGAACCAGAGGAAGTGACGAGGCATAGATACCCTCATCTATTTTAGTGTGGGTAAATGTCTTGACCCTCCTTCAACAAGATGAAGAAAGGGATAATAAACTTCCTGACCCTTTCTTCTTCAAGTTTAAGGATAGATAATGACCCCTAGTCCCACATTAAATAGGCCTCGAAGTGGCGTCTAGCACCATGGGTATAAAATCTCACGTAAAATGGAAGGATATAACCTTTTTATTTAATAATATCAGAAGATAAGATGTTAAATTTTATACAACATAAAATACAGAAAGTAAAAGTAATGCCAAAACCCCCTTTTTCCACATTTATGTTCAAAATAAACAAATACAAGTACAAGAAATCTCTGATGAAAAATGTAAAATGAAAGAAAAATAGTAACAATGAACATCCTAATGGCCAAGATAGTAAGGTCTATCACAATCCTCAATGTACTTCTAGAAACCTAAAAGTCATTTCATATATGTAGGGTGAGTATATAGGTATACTCAGTAGGGGAAACCAAAAGCTCTCATTCACAAATGGGGAGACATTATAATTCACTGTGAGAAAGAGGAAACCAAAACACCTAGAAAGGAAACTATACACCCATCCTCACCAAAGAACACTCCCCAAATAATGAAAGTTAAGTAAAGTAATTGTAATGATACATAGATGTTTGGGTACCCCACACCACTTTCCCACTGGTTATTTAGGACATCCTATGTGTCAGACCTCCTCTATAAGTTCCACTGTAGTCCCACCCCACCCCAACAACAACCTTGTGGGCCACCACAACCACGCATCCCACCCGTAGACACCTGGTCCACAACAACCACACATCCCAACACCCAAAAACACCAAGGATACCACAACCACTACCACACCCGAAGACACCTGAGCCAGAACAACCACTTCCATGCCTGGATACTCATAGGCCTCATCTTGAAGACACTTGGGAAACAAACCTGCCCACACACACCAAGGAAAAACACCACAACACACCATGACTAAAGATTTTTTTTGCCACAGTAAACCTTAGGCCATCATAGCTTTCCCGAATAATCTTGGGCTACCAAAGAGAGGGAGCATAAAAGAGCTAATAAACATCCACTCATAAAAATGTTGGAAAAAAAACCCTCCTCCATGAAAAGGGGTGTTCATAAAATAGTGATAAACATGGGTGGGGTGAGAATAATAATAAAAATAACTAAATTTATAAATATAAGTAAACAAAAACGCATCCTAACCTATGGGTTTTGAAACAGACAACCATCCCATACACAACCAAAGCACAACCCATATCGGGAAAATAATTTCCCGTTGAACCCATTTTTTTATCATGTTCAAGTGAGTCCATTTAAATATTCCTTCACTACCGAGCAACTAATAGGTATAGCCACAAGCCAATACAACAACTGAAGGAAAATAGCCAACCAACAATTTAAGCATTCACACCCGTTTCTCTTGTAATGTCACAATAACAAAAGGGACCAGTAAGATCCCTTGATGTACTAGAACCAAACCGGGCCCCAAATTATAGATCCACAAAGACTCAAATACATAACCAAAAACTGAACAATACGAGATCCCATCTCTATCCACATCACCCCATGAGCATCAAGAAGAAAAACCATGCATATTAACAGAACAGAGCAAGGGAGTTTTCAGATTTAGGAACACCATTTATCAAGTTACTTCTTTCTGTCTGGTTAACTGAGGTGGTAAAAAAAGGATTCTTATTATTTGGGAATTCATTTAATCAACTGAGTTTATGTGATTAACCAGTTTCCATGTTACATCCATTCACTCCCAGGATTATCCTAAAAAACATAGGTTCATTAGTGTGCACGAAAGGACCACCAACGACCACTATTTTTAGTGGAACAATCATATAAAATTCACAACATAGAAACAAAGATAAAAGGAACACAATAACAACATCATAAAATAGATCCCTTTATTATTTAGAGTATGTTTATTATCTTTGTTAAGGTTTGGTTTCATCCATGTACAGAGAGAAACATTATCACACCCAGCCTATAAGATACATAGTAATGAGAGATGAAGGAAAAACCCTTACCTAGATGATCAATTATTGAAGTTTTATTATCGTGCCAAAAATTAGGGATGCATGATTTGTAGAGGAAGAACTCTGAGGAATCCAAGGCTAAGTGGGAAGGGATACAACACGGGCTGAAGATTCATCTCAGAAGGATGTCTTGAGTCTCACAAAGAGATTTTATAATGAAAAAGGAAGAGAAAATCCCAATTTAAGAAAATTCTAGATCTTAAAATCAGGGAGATGATTTTAAAGTACATAAAAATCAGACCGTGGCTCGACCACATGATAGGGATTTTTCAAACAATGGGATTAATTCTTTTCATAATTATTCTTATAAATGAAGGCAATAATGACGGTGAGTTAATAGATTTAATTTAAATGGAGAAAAACATGTAATAGCGGCGAAACTATAAAACACGTCAATGGTGCAACACCAAGGAAAAGGGCCATAAATTTTTTGAACTCAAGGGTATCCCAACTATTGGGGGTTTAAAACATATTTTAACAGATGTAAATGGATTTGAAATGGATATTAAGGCACTTTAACATCAAAAGATATGTTACTAAGTGAAAACTAGATGGTCTTGGAAAAATTGGAAATGACTCACCATTAGGTGAGTCACTGTTTCCTTCGCATCGTTGACCTGGAACCATCCCCTGACACCATCATCCTGGAATCATCTCCCTAACACTGTCACCCTAGCACTATCACCCTGGAACTGTCACCCTGTCACCGATGTCAATCAATGCTATGGACGACGTATCAGTGCCACTGATAACCATCAGTGCCACTGATGCCCATCAGTGAAACTAAGGCCGATCGGTGCCACTGACGCTCATCAGTTCCACCGATGCTGATCAGTGCCACTGATTCCCATCTGTGCCACCAACGCCCATCAGTGCCACCAACGATCATTGGTGCAACTGATGCTGATCGGTTCCACCGACGCCCATCAGTGCCATTGACACTCATCGGTGCCACTATTCATTCAATCCTAAATTTTGAAAACTTATTAATGAGTTAACGATGGTCCTCAGGACACCCCAAACACTAGAATATTGAAAATTAATGGGCTAGGAGGGTTCTAGAAATTATAGTAAAGAAAATTTTGAGGGTAAAATTTCATAAGGGGGGAATGTTGTAACTACCTAATCATTTGTGAATATAGTTCCCTTTACTTTAATGTCTTATGGATATAGAAAATACATTCACTCTATTTTTATTAGTGGGTTTAAATTACCATTAAGTATCTTTACTATTGATAATATATCCATTGAATAGTGATCACACAAGTAATATAAATATATGTTTTTAAAAAATCCTTTCGACACAAATAAAAGGAGAAGATGGCATCATTTAGTAGACTCGGGTCGTACGAAGCTCATTTGTCAGAGCTTGAAAAACATGTAGCATCACTGGGATTCTCTCTTTACCAATCCCAAGATGTGATTCAACACATTAATCTTGAATGGAATCACTTACAGGAGAAGTTCAAGTTAATAGGGATTACCACCCAATCAATGGTATCCATGTCAGCCCCAAGATTCTGTCACCGTCGCACACCTTACCCTTAGGTCTTATACGAGTGTTATAGTGGGTTATGTAAAAAGGTATAAGTTACTTATTTTGTAATCCATTTTGATAAATAAAAGTCTTATTCCATCAATTACATTATGGAAATAGTCATTTTTAAAAAATTGTGAATAGGATAAATTGATTTTTCAGGTAAAATTGTTACTTTTGAGAAATATATGCATTATTATGTTTTTTATTAATAATATTATAATTTTTTTAAATTATGATTATATAATTTCCTTATCTATAAATGATCAAGTAATTAGTTTAAAAATATTTATATTTTTATAAAATAAAATAGAAAGTGTATTTTTAAAGAATTCGATTAAAGTAATTAATGAATTTTGGAAAAAAATTAATATTTTAATAAAATTTTATTATGAAATTAATTTTATTAATAATAAATGAGTATAAAATTTTTATGAAGTCAAATTTAATTTTTATTAAGGTTTAAATCTATTTATGTCAAAACCTATCAATTTTCAATAAATGTCGGTTTTCATTTTTAAAGTGAAAATTCACATATTTATAAAATTATTTAGATAAAATGAATATATTTTTGGAATAAATATTTTGAAATTATAAAATGGTCAATTTTTCATAATTTTATGAGACATTCGTATTTTTGGTTAAAAATTAAATAATATATAAATATATATTGTGTTTTATGAAATCATAATAACCCAATTGTGATGTAATAAATACCAAAAAATGGATCTTCGACCAAATATATGATTTACATTTAAAATAATGTGATTTTATATTTATTTCACTTATCTTATAATGCCTTATTGAATCCTCCAAAATGTATAACATATTTTATGATTTGAAGTTCATTTCTTTAATAATGTGACTCACCTCCACATAAGCAAGGATGATATTATAATATCTTAGGCCCATGGACTTATAAAATAATATTTTGCACTCATATTTGGAAAAAACTATGGGCAAAAACCATGGGAAGGTTTTTAGTTTTGAATATTTAATTATATATATTCCAAAACCTATGTTTGTGAAATATTAAAGAATTACCCTCTCATTTCCTATATTAAACAACCTAAGAAACCACTTCCTTCAATAAAAATCCTTAGTGAAAATACATACTCTTTTATAACATCTCTATTATTCCCCTAAGTCTTCCCAATATCTCTATAATCCCCTCTTCAATATTTTGAAGTCACACACTCATATAAGGGTTTTCTTCCTTTCTCATTTTAATCCATGTTTACTTATATTGTTACACCCTTTTATTTTCAATTAAAAATGTTGGGGGTATGTTTTTAAACCTCCACCAAACTAAACTTATTATGATTGAATTATGATATACCTCTTTTACTCTTATTAATCCCTACCATGTACACCTGTTACCATGCCGAAATTCCATAAGAGATTTCTCTCTCCTCATTTATATTCAATCTTTTCTTTTATATTTTACATCTCAAATTCAATTTCATATGTTGGGATGTTAATATAAATTATCCCCTTACTACCAATTTCATGTATAAATGATGATAGAAACATTTCTCTCTCATCAGCCCATTTTATGAACCCACATGTGATGCTGTTATGCTACCGAAATTGCACCATGATTTTTCCATGCCAAATCATTGTAAAGTGAATACCATGCCCATTTATCTATAAAGTGTACTTAAATTTATGGAAAAATTCTTTTTGATTATATACATTAATGTATATATTACATAGTTCTTTATCATGGAATAAATGATTATGTTGAATGAATCCATGTTATATAATCTATGTGGCACATTTAAGCATGAGATTAAAATTTTCATGAAGGGTGCACCCTGATAGCGCTCCAATGCATTAGGTAATGTTGAGTATAATGATACGTCATGTTGGGATAGGGGTTTTCCTGATTAAATTATAGGACTTTTTACAACCATGTTGGGACTGGGGTTTACATGATTCCTTTATGTTAATGATGTAGTGTTTTAAGTTATTTCCACATTTCCATGTTATGATAATCATGTTATATCATGAATTTATGTTCATGTTTCTCTTATGCTTCATTGATATGTCTATTTTATAACATTTATTGTATTCTTAATGTTATTCCTTGTTTAATCCCTTAATGGTAATTATAGATAACACTTTTATTATGAATGTCTTCATGTTATCCCATGCTATGCTAAGTACAAAGTAATGTTGTGGTAATATAAATGAAGTTTTCAACAAAGATGTTGTATTTTATGTCTTAAGTTGTTATGTAATGTTCCTAAGACACAAAGGCACTATAAATATCATTATTCTAGGTTGTATTAAGTGAATGTTTATGTAATAAATCATACCTAAACATGAAATAAAGATCATGGTTTTTATAAAAAATGGGAATTATATACACCTTATAAAAGAAGATAGGTGCATAATATAACATATATCTCAATGAATGAAAAACCGAGATAAAATATACCTCACCAATTTGTTATCATTTGAATATTAAATCCCAAGAAATATGGATACTAAAACCAATATGTAAAACCAAATAGTTTTCAATATAATCAACATAATATAAATTTCTAGGAATTATATAGACTTGATTAAATAAATCGGCGTTTAATATTGAATGTGTCTCACAGAAGTAAAAAGTGATTTGAAATTCCCTTACCTTAAGTATTGAATACAGTCGTACATGTTAAAACCTCATATATATTAAATATAAGTTTAGTAAACATATAATATTGAACAATATTTTTCTATATCATAACATATATTATTTTCTTATTACCTTTTATTACCTGTTTATTAATAATTCCATGTTAAAGATACATTTCGGGTAATAACCTCTTTGTTTTTAATATATGTATAGATTTATTATTTTTGTTCCTATTAATTTTATCAAGAAATAATGAAATAAATATTTTTAATAATTATAAAAATAATATATATATTAAGTATATTTGAATTTACAGTTATCCATAAAATTTATTTATAGAAAATGAAATACACTGTTCATGGAGACGACATGCTATATATATGCACCAACAGTGTTTCTATTTTGTTGTAGAATTCAAATAATGTATAGTAAATAACATATTACCATTATAGAATAATTTTTTTAATATATTTAACATATATTCATGAAAACCATACTTTTTACCTTCAATGTAAAACATCAATGAACCCTATAGCTTCGTGAGGCTGTAGTCGACCTACACACGAGTGATGTGATCATATTACAAAAATGGAGAGTTTGAAGGAATGTGTGATTTTATAAATCCATAAGTACAATAATATTATAAATAATATATATATATACATAACAAATAAATCGTTAATCCCAACCTTGATAGGTGGTAATGGAATAGCGAATGACATCAGTTTGAGAGGCGGTAGTTGTCTATAAACACAAACGACGATTTCGTAACCCATTTGATGGATGTGGATATGGTTATAGGTTATTACAGTAAAATAAAAACACTTAAGTATATGTAATATACTAATTTTATTATATCATCATGGTTTAATAACAATTTAATGAGGTGGAGGAAGAAATAAAATAAAAATGCTTGTTGATGAACGTTACATCTTCTTCGGCTATCATCCTTAGGCTTGCAACAAATGCCTTACTAGGTTGGATTTATGTATAAAATAAGGATTTAACTATTAGAGTATGGAATTTTTTAATCTATTTTGGATGGTATTTTATGAACCAGAATTAGTTTAAGGTGTCAATAATAGAGGAGATGCAATGGCCTTTTATAAGTGAGGTGTGGAGCCCACTCGTAATTTTTTGAAAAGGAAAAAGTGTACCCTTGATTTTATCATACCAAAAGGTTCTAAAAGTTGACCATTATCAATAATATATTATATTAGGACTAAATATAGCCATAAAATGGGTCTTGAAAATTGTAGGTTTATTTTTAAACCTTATGTTTTTAGTTAAACCAACGGAAAATCCATTTTTACCTTAACCACGATAAATAATTTTTATTTTATTTTATTGCTATTAATTATGGTAAAAAATTAAGTTAAACATATTAGATAATTTAAATTATGATTATTCAAAATATTTAATCTATTTTCCAAATTCCATTCTCATAACTAGAATTTTTTAATTTAAAATTAATCCTGCAAATGCGGCGAGAAACCAGGTTTCTAAAGAGAAAATGTTACAATGTCTACATAGTTTATATATATAAATTAAACATTAAATTGATTAAAATGATGTAAATTATATTAATAGATTTATAATTTAATTAATATATTTTATTTTTTTAAATATAATATATTATATATATATTAAATTAATAGAAAGTTTTGAATTAAAATTTAGTATTTTTCACTATTCTGTAAAAATGAAACATTTCAGAAAAATTAAAAAATAAAAAGTAAACTAGTATTTACATGATTATTTCAAAAAATAATCTTATTTTATAAAATTAAATTTCTAAAAGTGTAAAAAATTAATTTTATTAAGCTTCATAAAAATAAATAAAAAGCATTTTTTTGAGAAAATAGTATTTTCAAAACATATTAATACTTTATTGAAATTTTGGAAATTTTTTATCAATATAATTCCTTTATATAATTTTTTTAAAAAATTAGTTAATAATATAAATATATCTATTTTTAAAATCTAGGTTATAACAGTCATGTTCAAATAAGTGTATTAATAATATATCTCTGTTTTTTTAAACTCAGTGTCTTGTATAACGAAAGCTAACAAAATATTACATATAGAGAAATATTAACAAGGGTTTGTGTGTAATAAAAGACATAAAAGAAATTTAATTTATTAATGAAATAATTATTAAATACTCATGTATTTTTAATTTATTTATAATTACATATTTGAATAATTAATTGGTTAAGTTCAATTTTGGAGTTTTGAAGATGTTTAGTTCATTGTTTGAAAATAGATTCACTGTGTTAATCGTGGTCAAAGTGGTCATTATTTAAATATATCAAGAATAATTATCATGAAAAAATTATCATTTATATTGACCAGTTATTCTTTTAAAACCAATAATATTGAATTATTATGAAAAATTAACTACGTTATGATCATGGGGAAGCTAGGACTTATATAAGCATGAGTAAAGTTTCAATTTTTCAATGATCATTATGGAAAGAGGATATGTATTAATTTTTATTTATAGAATTATAATAATATCATAAATACTATATAATTTAATTAAACATACATATATTTCTAATTTTTTTGATTTGGTGAAGAAAAAATGAATCACATCTCTTTGTGGTGGTTGAGTCAACACGTACACGAACGTCATTATTATTTTTTGGTACAAGTAATAAAATGATATATTATAATTATATAACATTAAATATGTAATGATTATGGTTATTATTTAAAATATTTCACTTATATTTTAATTAACTTTATCTTTATTATATTTCATGAAACATGTTTGTGAAAAAAAATCACATCGCTACGTGAGGCAGTAGTCCCCCATACACATGAGTGACATTATTATATCCCCCAAAAATATAAATTAATAAGGTATCTATGATACAATAACCCCAAAACTATAAATATGTTAAAAATATTATATATATACTTTAAATAAATCTTTAAAACCATCCATGAGAGGTGATTATGGAAAACGAATGACATCAGTTCATGAGGCAGTAGTTCTCCGTACACACGGATGATGATTTGGTATCCCATTTGATTAAATATGAGACATATTTAGGTTATTCCATTAATATAATAACATTTAAATATATTATATATAATTTTTTAATCATATTATTTTATTTAAATAATGTTTTAATTAGGTTTAAGAATAAATAAAATAAAAACTCATAGTTATGGACTTTACCTCTTCTCGAACCACCTATTTAGGATTATAATCAAAGTATTCCTAGATTGGTTTTCTAAAAAAAGGGATTCTATGATGATTTTATTGATGTTTTTAAGTGATTTGGGTAGGTATCGGATGAAATTAAATGGTTTTAATGTATTAATAAGCGTGGAGAATAGGTGGCCTTTTATAATGGACTTGTGTGTCACACATCTAATTTTTGAAAAGATAAAGTTGTACCCATTATTTTCACATTTAAAAAGGATAAAATAATAATAATATTTAAATATAATTATTAACTATAAGGTCTAAATATTTATATATAATAATTTTCAAACATTATTTTAGCCCATTTTTATTATTATCATTATAGTTTAACCCGTCGATAAAACCTTTTTGTTGTTAACCTTGGTAAATTATGATTACTATTTTCACAATTCATTATGGTTAAATATTAAGTTGAACTTATTAAATAATATAAATTATTATAATTATTTATATGGAATCCATTTTACCAAATTCAATTAACTTAATTTAAAAATTTTAATTTAAAATTAAATGTGCAGACGTGACAACAATGCAGGTTTTTAAGAAGTGTATTTTTTATAGAAAATGTGATTTTATATTAACTCTAAGACTAATAATATTTTTTATGAATATAAATTAATATTTACTGAAATATTTTATATAAATTTAATTTAAATAATTCAAAATTTAGGTTTTTAATTAATTTAAATTGAGAATCATTATGCACTTTGAAAAAGTATTTAGAAAAACTATGTTTTTAAACCTAAGGAAAAAATTATATTAAAATAAAATATATAGTTTATTAAAAATAAATTCAGTGGATTAAATGTAAATAATAATAATTATATTAATTTAATTAATATTCAAGATATAATGGTGTTTTCGAATTTCATAATTTTTTGAAAATGATAAATATTTTCAGAAAAATCAGTATTTTTCACTATTCAAGGAAGAATAAATAATTTTCAAAAAATCTCAAAATTTTATACAATGTAAATTATGACATAAATATTTATAAAATTAACTTAATTTTATCAAATAAATTTTATAAAACCACCAAAAATTTATTATAATATTTTTTTTGTGAAAAAAATTAAAAATCATTTTTGAATATAACATATTTTGGAATAATAAAATTACTTTACGAATAATTGATTGTTTATTTTCTAATCATTTATAAATAATGTATATTTATGATCTCAAACACACATAAAAACACAAGAGCACATATTTATATATATATCATAATTTAGTTAATATTATTCATACCCACCAATTTAACATCTAGGTTATAACAGTTATATATATCATCGGGTTTTTATGTTTGGGGTTTCATGTCGAATATGCTATCGAACAGAGTTTTTTTTTCTAAAATATTAGGGTGTTCCATCCTACCCCCTTAAAAATTTTCATCCTCGATATTTGAACATTATCTTTGTAATCAAACGGGGTACATTTTAAAATAACTCTTTTTTGAGACCCACATCATAAAAACGGTTTATAGAAACCATCATAATAAGAGAGAAAAGGGTATTTAAAGGTCATCTGAATAACAATTATTTGGTTTCCAAATAGGATAACAGAGGTGGAAAGTGAATATATGGACAAAGAATAAAAGAATAAATATTTATGGAGAGTTATATATATCATTAATCATATTAAATGGAATGATCAATAAAATGTTAAAGACCTAAAAACCATAAACCTGTGATGAGTGAAAAGACGATAAATTCATCAGAAATGATGGTAACATGAAACAAAAATTATCCCACGACCCTTTTCTGTGATTTGGGTAATTATATCACTATCCAAAATGAAAAAAATAGTGAAATATACTTACTTAAAAAGTATAATTTCATACTTTATCCAATTTACACTGCAATCTCGTATTTTTTTCCAAAACAATGAGTATTCAAGATGATGTTTTCATGTTTAAAACACAAAAATAAAATTTTAAATTTGAAATATCAATAAATATGATATTCCAGATATTCCACAAATCTTTATACATTTAACAAAAACAAAATGGTTAGAAAATGGCATGTTAATTCCTAGAATGAATAAACTTTTATATTATGAAATAACATATTAATATACAAAATTCAACAGTAATACCTAATGTTAAAAATAAATTATTATGTAAATAAATAAACCTATATTCTAAATAAACTATATAACTTCAATAATAATGCATGTTTCAACCTTAAATATTATCTCATACCTTTCATATTACATGTAAAAAAATATGTCGATATTTTTTGAAATAATATTAATCACTTAGTCACTAAATTACCATTCAATCTTGTGGTAATCTATATGATAGAACTTAGGTTCCCATAATTAACTCAATATCGAAGTTCATAAAAAACTAATGGTTATGAATACTATAAAATTTATTTTAGTAAAATGTAAATTTATACATCATGTTAATCAACATATTTACATATAATTCAACCAGATAAAATGTATCCTAGAATGTCATTAACCACTTTAAGATGTCATTTATTAAAACCTAAAAGTGGTGTCTAATAATTTTAACTTATTATAATCCTTAATTATATATAGAAAAGCTAGTATTAAAAAATCTTATGATTACCTCACAAGAAAAAATAATAATATAAATAGTTATATATGCATTTCTTCTCATACCTACAATAATAGCCCCAGAACTTCACTCTCAGATCTGGTGTTGAAATAATAAACATTACACTTCCCACTTTGATATTGATAAAGGCGAACAATTTTTTCTTCCTTCCAAAAATTACAATAAACAAAAGAAAATACCGGATTACTTACATTCTCAATGACCTTTTAGGTTTAGATTTTTTTATAGAAATAGAAAAAAAACTTACATAAACAATATTCATGTATTTAAATGATAATTTATCCCTCATAAACTAAATTTTCATTCTTTAACTTTAGGTCATCATCATCATACATTTTAAACCCTAATAAGAAAAATTTATTCATCCTCATTCTTTATAACCTAGGGAAAGGGAAACATAACAAGAGTGATGTGAAATTCTCAATAAGGGTAAACTTAAGCATTAACAATTTAATTTCATCCTTGAGAATATGAAGAGAATAAGAATATAATGACATAATAAAATTGCATCAATGTATCATAAGAATATTCATACCTATAAATACCTGGATCATCAAAAACAAAAAAAATGGAATAAGGCTTTACAAAATTCAGGATTCATCATAATCAATAATCTTAAGCGATGTGATATGAATATTGATCAAAGGAAAAATTATCAACCAATAGAAAGAATAATGAAAATGTGTTTGTATCATAGGACATCATCATCAAAGAACCGTTTAGGAACCCTTAAATTTAGAATTACCATGTTCCTGACTTCCAATATAACTCTATGAAGAACATAATAATTACCCAATTTATTAGAGTATTATATGGGAACATCATTCTTATAAGATACCACAAGCTCGCCCAATGCTAAATGGGCACACCCATTTTATAAGAAATGTACAAAAACCACAACATTAATAATGTATATATAGATTTAATTTCATGATAAAGCTAAAAAACTATCGTCATTCATTTTATAACATGATTAACCCATAGATAATAAACGAGTTCCATAATGATCTCTCTGAAACTTGATTAACCCATGTAAAATAAATAGGTTCCATAACCATCTATTTAAAACATTATTTACCAATGTAAAAGAAATGAGTACCATAATAATATCATTGAAAAACGATTAAACTGTGGAAAAGAAATGGGTTTTATAACAATATATTTGAAATAATCATAATTAATCAAGAAAATAATGAGGATGGTATAATTATATAATATCTACATTGAATCATAAGAAAAAAAGGATAATTGTCATTGATTAATAGAGATACAAATAAAAGATAATTAATTTTTTTTGTAAAATAACCTTTTCATATTAAAAAATACTTTTAAAAACTAAAAATTCACAGAAAATTTATTTAAAAATTTACTCTTAATACAACCTTGAAAACATATAAATGAAACATTAAGGAAAATAATGGACCTGATGGTGGGAAAATATGTTCATTCTATGAATGTTAAAAATAAACATTATTTTAAAAATATTTTGAAAAAATGAGTCAAAAGTGACCCATTTTCAAAAATTATAGATAATTTATTTTTAAAACATTTTAAATGAAGGAAAAAGATCATGTAAAATTTATTTTGGATATCATTTCTTTTTATAAAAGAACATTATTAAAACATTATAGAAAACATAGATATGGAAGAGAAAGATATGTGATCTAAAAAATACCAGATCAATATCACTTAGAAATTAATTTCTTGATATATCATCAATAAATAAGAGTGTAAAGGGAAATATGTTTTTTTGAACACATTCATAACTCATGGAGAAGAAATAGATATGGATCAAGAAATTAAGATCATTTGGTTTCCTCTAAAAAAACCTTGATCCTGAAAAATGGTGAAAGGAATGAGAATATACCCTAAAGCATTGGACAATTTAGTTATGTTTTAATTCATATAAACCAAAAAATAATAAATTTAAATGAAACTATAGATATCATGAAAAAGGAGTTTCATGATATAATATTTCAAAAGGGGGTTGTAGATGCACGTCATAAAAAGATAAGTGTGTAACATTAAAATATTCCTCAAAGAAGGGAAGTTGAGATGATGTCCCTTACAACTTTGGTAATATCTAGATTAAAAAAACCATGAAATTTGTAAATTGTTATATAAAAATAAATCCCAATAATTTTTCTGGAAATAATCATGAAATACATTAGAAGGAAATATATACAGAAGCTAGTAAAAATAAGTGGTGAACATGGGATATGTCTCACAGAAGTAAAAGCAAGATGAAGAATCCCTTAAAATGATCATAACATTGAAGTGAGTAATAATAAATGAATATAATATGTGCATCTAATTTAAATACACATAAAATAAGTTAAAATACAACATAAGATAACAAAATTTCATTAAAACATAATCTTATAATGCCCTATAAAAATAAGATGTAATATAACCCAGTGGAAAGAAATTGAGTTATAAAATTCATTCCCACAGGGTAACATTAAATTAAAACCATTTTGGATAAATTAATTGAAATTTAGACTTAAAATATAATTATTGATGATGGATTCATCATATTACAGGTTAAATAGGCAATATATACACCTCAAAATAAAAAAAAGTGGTGAATATTTCATATATCTAACAAAAATAAAATGTGAGACATGAAAAACCTAAATTTGAAGTTAGAATTAATCAATGAATTTAATATGAATATCAAATTAAAATTCCCATAAAATAATTATAAATACAACATAAGATAATTAAATGTAATTAAAAACATAATTTTAAAATATCAAATACAATTAACAAGTAAGATAACCCAATTAAAAATTGATTTATGAAATTATTTACTAATTGGTAACTTTAAATTAAAATCCACTTAGAAAAACTGATTGAAATTGAAACTTTAAATGTCATTATTTATGAATGATTCATGATATTACATGTAAAATGGTCAGTATATACACGACACCAAAAAAGTCGTTAATATTTCTTGTCTCAAAGAAATAAAAAGTGAGATGAGAAAAACCAATACCTTGTGTTTAGATATTCAATTAATTTTCTTTAACTCCTTTATAATATTCTTATATCAATTATTTTATTTCTTAAGAACCTTTTACAGGTTTAACATAATATACTCTTGTAAAATAAGTTTCTATCAATTGTCTTATTCTAGTGCATTGGTCGTGGTAAAAGAGGCCATTATTTAAACATGTCTAGAATAATAATCAGAAAATAATTATAATATTTATTCCCAAATTATAATTTTAATACAAATGTTGAAGAATGGTTATGAAAAATATGTTATGTTACAATCATGTCAACTTTAGACCATGCATATGCATGAGTAACTTTTCCATTTTTCAATGATCATTATAGAAAGCAGGTATGTATTATTTTATACTTATATAATGTTCATAATGTCATAAATAAAATATTATTTCATTATATATACTTATATATATATATCTTTCTTGTTATGTGGTGATGAAAAATAATCACATCCCTTTGTGGAGGAAGTAGTTCACAAGTACATTAATGAAGTTATCATTTTTCAATGTAAGAAAGAAAATGACATAAAATATTTTTAGAATGATAAATATGTGATGATTATTATTATTATTTAATTTATATCAAATAGTATCATTGAATTTATCCTTATTATCATCAATGTAAATAATTAGTGAAATACGATTCACATCGCTTCGTGAGGTTGGAGTCTAATGTACACACGAGAGATGTTTTGGCATCTCCCGATGAAATAAAAAATAAAAAGGTATATGTAATATAATAACTAAATAAGTATAAATATGTTATAAATATCATATATATACTTTAATTATATAATTACAATAATATGTGAGAGGATATGTTAGAAAATGAATGACATTAGTTCAAGAGGTGGTAATCCTCCATGCATACAAATAATGATTTCATATCAAATTTGATGGAACAAGAGATGGATTTTGGTAATGACAATAATATTACAAAATTTATGTGAATAGAATATATTGTTGTTATTAAATGATCATTGTCTAATATTAATTTATAGAGGTCAAAGAATAAATAAAACAAAAAATCCTTGTTAGGAATTTTACCTCTTCTCAGATCACCTCTTTAGGATTACACCTATGTGTTCCTAGAAAACATTTATGACTAAAACCAGGATTCTAGGATGAGAGTATTGAAGTCGGTAAGTTATTTGAGTAGGTATTGGATGATCCAAAAGGGTTTTATGGTGTGAATAAGAGAGGAGAGGGGGTATCCTTTTATAAGTGATGTGAGTGGCACACTTGTAATTTTTAGAAAGATAAAGGCGTACCTACATTTTTTACATTCCATAAGGATATAAAAGGTATAATTATTGATAATTAGACATTAGAATGTCAAAATATGGTCATTAAATAATTTTTATAATATTATTTAGGCCATTTTGACTCTTATCTTTTTAGTTTAACCCTTAGTAATGCCATTTTTCACCTTAATCGTAGTAATTTATTCATATTGTTTTCACTATTCGTTATGGTAAAGAATTAAGTTGACCTTATTAAGTAATATAAATTATTATTATTCCAAATATATAATCCACTTTACCCAATTCAATTCACATAATTGGAAAAATATAATTTATAACTAAACCCAAGATGTGATGAAAAGATGGTTTTCAAGAAGTGCATTTTCAAGGAAAATATGATTTTATATTTTCTCTATAACTTATAATAATTATTTTATGAATATAAATTAATATTTATTGATATAGAATCTATATATTTCATTTATAAAATTCCCGAATATGTTTTTTTATAATTAATCAAAACGGAGAAACATTATTCACTTTAAAATAGTTTTTCTAAAAACTCAATTTTTAAATCGAAGGAAAAAGTTATACTAAAATCCAACATGGAGTTAATTAAAAAGAAATTAAATGAAATAATTTTGAAGCTCCATTTGGTCATAGAGTCAAAATATTGACTAAGGGAAGTACCTCAAGCAAAAAAGAGGGAAGAACATCAAGAATTCCACAAAGGCATTAAGGCACGCATGTATACATGCATGCCAACCTTGGGTGCACAAGTCACTTGCATGAAAGTCATGGGTGCGTAAGTCACTTGCGTGCCCAAATTGGTTTTTCTCCCCAACATAAGTGGCCTATAAATAGCCCCTATGGGCCCCCATTTAAGGATGAGTTTTCCAAAACTCATATTCAAGCTCTGGTCGCCCAAGTCTTTGTATGACGTCTTTCGAACACTTCTAAGGTAATTATTTACCTAGAATTTAAGCTCTAAAGAGGAAGACTAATGCCTAAGTATTAGAACTCATCAATACTTTCACTCATAAGTGTCCAGGTCTTAAGTGAAGTGAATACACTTGCGCGACACCTTTCTCTCTCAAGGGAACTTGCACGCCACACTTCTGAAAGTCTCTAGGGATGATACCAAGGGATCCAATTGAAGGTTTCACAAGTATCACTTTATGGATTCTTTGTCGCCCAAGTTGACTCATGTCGCGCAAGTATATTTACGCGACCAAGACCTGTGCACCAGAAAAAAACTTTTGTGCCTCCTTCATAGTCACCTCATTTCCTCAAATCTACCTTTCCTCTACAAAGATAGCCTTCATAACCTCTTTAAAGCCATTTATGGCATGGTTCCTTTGTTGGATTCCTTATCTGAAAGGAATTATAAGAATTTATTTTGATTTGGGCCTCCTTCTCTGGAGTAAGCCCCAAATTACAAATCCCATTAACATGGGAATCCTCCTCAAGAGTAAGCCCCAGTCTTAATTTCCTTTGATTTGGGATTCCTTCTCAAGAATAAAACCCAATCATTAGTCCCTCTTAAATTTTTGGCTTCCTTTTCAAGAGTAAGTCCCGGGTTAAAATCCCAAATCTCCATAAAGTAAAGACACCTTTATAGACCATGATCTTGGTCTTTTTTTCTAAAAGTATTTGTCTTCATTTACTTGGGTAGTCATACATACATAATACCCACATCCTTTCTTATGATTGCATCTTTCATGGCATAATTGTCACGTTTTACTAACACCTCTTGTTTCTCACATCGATCATGACTCACGTGAGATTAGAGTGTAAAAGTAATTATGACATCTCTCTTTGGGCCATTAGTCATGCATAAAACTCATACCTCTTCACTCAAACTACATGGGTTCTGATTCCTTTTCTAACAAGGATACATAGGTAGCCCATCTATGGGTACGATCCTAACTCTGAAATAATCCATGTATTTTTGAACGACAATAAACTTCAAGTGCCCCATAGAGAGGATTTAAAACCATTATGGTTATCATAATCACCAGGAGATTTCTATATAATGTGTAGAAGGATACCATTGACCGAGAATCTCTATGTATGATTTTCTATCGATTAAGAACCTCAAATACATATAAATGATTCTCTAAATCCCATACCTATCAATCATTAATTGCAAAATCTAAAGGAAAAACTCATTTTCATACTTGCTAAATTAAGAAGGATTCTTGAACATAACTTAAATCTATAAGAGATTATCGGAGTAGACAATAATTCCCCCCAAAAATATGTAATGAGTCTGACCTCCCACCCTCTCGACCAATTCAAATTCTTAAGCCTCATCAGTCCACAACTAATGATCACCTACCTTTGGAATGTAGGTCCAAATTGATATAGAATCATTGGATGTTTCCGGTTCTACGAATAAACTTGTTAGAAACTGATTGGAATGTTTTAAACTTAAACAAACAAGGTCATCCCCATTTCCAAAAGAAACAAAAATGGTGAGCCCGAAGTGAATCCTTAACCAAGTTAAATGATGTTTTACTTATTTTTAGGACCCTATTTAACTTAATGTGAGGGCCAAAAAATCAATCAATAACATATGTGATCATCCAAAATATGTAGTCTGGCCAAACTTATATTTATTATGTGTGTTATATCAAACATGCACTCTTTTACAAGATCTCTCTTCATTATAGAAATGGTATCTTTAAAGTTCACACATGTGAATGCCTCGACCACTACTCCTACTGGATCCTCGTACGCTCTGAGGACGACATCACCTACTCAATGTCTTCAATGCTGGGTCTCAAATGAATTTGTTAAAGAATACCTTCAACACGGTACCATTCCGACTCTGGAGGCCATTCGACAAGCCCTCTAAGTTAACAACTTACCCTGGCTGTCCCAGAAACAATGACCAGTGGTCAAGAATAAAGTGGTACCAACCACCGTCTCCAACTGTTTCGGGTTGTTATCCTCAGAACGCAATCAACAGTCCCTCCTATATTATGGGGAGGTGAATGAGAAGGTCACTTAAGGCCTTAATTCAAGAAGACTGGTTTCCTTCCCGAGGGCTCCCATCAACAATCACCACCAGACTAGTGCGGTAGTTCATATAAGAACCCACATCTTCTTTTCAGGTATGCCTTTCCTCTTTCTGGAGTTTTTGAGAAAAATGGGTTTTTTGGAAATTTTTTAAGTACACGCCGTGTACTTTCTGAGTACACGCAGTGTACTCCCTTGCCACTCAAAGCCGTGTGCTGGCCGTGTCTAGGCCACACACACTGTGTGTAGAAGCGATGTGGTGGCCAATTAAAGAAGAGTACAAAAAAACTAATTACAACACCGTGTATCCCAGAATTACACGCCGTGTACTTTCATTTCTTTCATTAAACACACTAGGGTTGTGCCTAATGGATAGAACACACCCATTCTTCATTTTCTTCATCCGGGAGAGACCCGTACGACCACAATTCTTTTCAGGATTCCCGAGCCTCCGTCAAATCTCCATTTCAGCCGCCGTTGATTGCGTCGGAACCGTAGTGGTGAGTTCTTCCTTCTCCTAGAGATTTGTTCTCCAATTTCTCCAATTTCTCAAGGTATATTGGGTTGAGAGTTTTTGAAATTTTCTCAGATCCTAAACATTTTAAGGAGAATCAATCATCGTGGTTCACGTATATCATTTTCCTAGAATCAAGGTAGGTGGTTTGTGGCTTTCTTTAGAATGTATTTGAATATTTTGTGAAAATTCCACCAATACCCTTGAACGGGGTATTGCGTGTTTCCTATTTTCCCCCTATTGTTTGTCTTATTTTCTTGATTGCTTGGGTAGAGGTCATTGCCTGTAATTTTGGATAATTTATATTATGTTCATGTGCTTTTCCTTGCATTTTTTTATTATTAGGAATTTTTACAGTTATTATACCTAGTTATAGAATAGTTGAACTGTTTTACTATTATGTTGTTGTGCCATATAATGATAGCCAAGTAGTTCATGAGGTTTACTTGGGGTGATAAGTGCACCATGCATGTTTATTTTACGTAGGGCTGTGAGAACCTAGTGTAGTGGACGATATGGAGAATGGACGTAAGGGATTCTCCAGAGTGTCTTTAATTACGATGCGAGGCCACATGGGGAATTGATGTTGATTACTTACTTAGAGAGTCTATAGTTTCTCAACGTGGGCCACAAGGGGAATTGACGTTGAGTGCTTCCCCAGAGAGCTTTTAGTACGATACGAGACTATAGGGGGAATTGAAGGTGAGTTATTCCTCAGAGAGACTATTATTTTAGCTAAACTAGTGGGGTGAGACTATGTGTGCCTCCCAGAGGGTTTCTAGTACTTGCAGGTTGATCCTTAGGGGTTAGCCTGTGAGAAATTCCCAGAGGTAACCTTTTTGTTCTACTTTCTTGAGTGGTTGTTTCTTGTTTTTAGATTATATGATAGAAGTTGTGGATTGTTACTGTTGTGTATTATCATTTTTATTGCTTAATGTTTACTGCTTCTTGTACTTTAACTGCCATATATTCAACGACTGTTAGGCACATATCTTTGGGTGGTTTCCTATTGAACCTTTTCTCACACCCTGTTTGGGCCATGCTTTTGGGACCAAGAAGATTATATTGTTGCAGTTATAGATAAGGGAAAGCACCCTTCTAATTTAGGTTTTTGATTGTTGTGGAGCCGGTGAGCATGGGACCAAGCTGAGGGTTTCAATTCTGAAGAGTCACTCATCTATTTTTCATTTTTACTTCGGTTTAGTACTGTTCATCATTGTGACTTTTTTGGATGTTTTCTTAGACATATATACATATCATGCATCATTGTTATATATGTGTGCTCCAGTTTTCTTCTTTCAATCCTCTTCTATTTATTTCTTTATGTACTATTATTACTTCTGCTGTTGTGTGTGTTTACTTTCACTGTGTACTTTTCCAATGAGGGCATAGTTTCCCCACTATCACATCCAAGGCCCTCCCTGCTAGTCGGAAGCCTCTGGCGTTTGGGGAAATGCGCTTGAGGCCATGTGACCAACCGGGTACGGGGTTCCTCTGGGTGGATTCCAGAACCGGGATGTTACAAAGTGATATCAAAGGGGTTCTTTTCTCTTGATTTACTATTTGGAGCCTCTAGCCATAAATAGGATGGATTTGGTACTTGGTATTAAGATGTGCTCGGGAGTAGCTAACCCTGTGTACATGGAAAAGCCAATCTACCTCACTTATTACAGTTTTCTGGTTTTTCTATGTTATAGTTGGTCTGATTTCACCTAGAGTGATTCACATGCTTTGTGTTGTTACTGTTGTTACTATTCTGGTTCTATTTCTGTCGCTTCCCAATGAGATGAGGGTATGCCATCTCAAGAATCATTTAGGCACTTGTTAGAAATCACATTCCATGCATTATTGCCATGCCATCTATGGTGCATTAGCGATTTCATGTTGTTGTGATAGATTTTGTGTATATTATGCATGATGTTGTGATAGGTGCTTGATATAATCTCTGCAGTTTTATAGAAAGGTTGTTTGTTTGGCACCTTTCTTAAATGAACACCAAATTTTGTTTCTCGAGGTGTTATGGGCCCTCTTGAATTGTAAATTGGTGAGTCATTGACCTGTTTTCCTTATATATGACTGTATTGGATGCCAAAATTTGATTTGTGGGGAGTATGGGCCTTCACAGATCGGAATTTGGAACCTCCTTGCCTTGTTTTCTATGTTTTCTGGGCCTTGGGGCAGTTTCTAAGCTACTGCATAGAAAAACCCAAAATACATGGCATGTACATTATTTATGCACGCCGTGTATTTTTAAACCATGTCACTGACTGTGTGAGCAGAAATACGGGTTGTGAAAAACCTCCCGAAACACGTCGTGTACGGTATGTACATGCCGTGTAGTAGTGAGCGTGTGCTCAGCCGTGTAACTAACAACACGGGTCGGGAAAGCTCATGTCATACACGTCGTGTTTTGTATGAACACGTCATGTCTTCCTATTCTCAGTACCTGGCCGTGTCACTAACAACATGGGTCGGTGTTCTCTCCTCCAATACACACCGTGTTTGATCAAAACACGCCGTGTAAGGGTCACCCAAGTACATGGTCATGTCGCCAATAACACGGGTCAGAATAAATCTTCAAGTACACGCTGTGTTTGTTTGGAACATGCCGTGTAGACGACCGTGTAACTAACAACATGGGTCGTTGAAAACTTGTCTACTACACGCCATGTCCACTAGGAACACACCGTGTAGTCTCAGTTTAAGAAGACCATGTGGGTTAGCCGTGTAAGGAGACATAGGCATGGGAATAGAGTTAAGTACACGCCATGTAGAGTTTATACATGCCGTGTAGTTACATTTTGGAAAACTTGAGTGTTTCCTTCTTCTATTTTCGTTTTTCCCTCCTTTGTTCTCTGTCCTTGTTTTCCTAATCTAAGGTATGCTTTTGATCCTTCCGAGCTATGACTCTGATACATCCTCCGGTTGTATGTCAGTTTTCAGGCAGTGATCAGACACCAGATATAGCTGATCAGGGACTTCCTACCGATCCTCCAGTTGGGCCAGCCTTGGCACTGACTGTCATACCAGTTGCAGGCACCGATGCACAGTTCAGGGAAGGCTTCATGAGGATGATGCAGACCTTTTAGGGAGAACTGCCTCCTTCCACGACTATGGAATACTTGACTCGGGTTTTCCAGCATCAACATCCTCCTGCTTTCTCGGGGGAAGGAGGACCGCAGGTTGCAGAGTCTTGGTTAGAAGCCATGCTGAATATCTTTGAGAATTTGGAAACACCTCCAAAGAGGTGAGTCATGCTTGCCACTTATATGCTCTGAGACTCCACCAAGAGGTGGTGGGACGTGATCTCATAGGCGGGTCATCAGCAGGTTATGGCTTGGGAGGAGTTCCAGTGCATGTTTTATGACTACTTCTACCCGGATAACCTGAGGGCCAATCGATCCCTAGAGTTCACTAGCCTAGAGAAGGGTACTCTTTCTGTCATGGAGTATTTCTCTTGCTTCACCGAGCTATAGTTTTTCACACCCCTCCGGGATGGAAGTGGGGTGTTCTTGGCAAGGAAGTATAAGGATGGTCTCAGGCGGGAGATCCGCTCGCATGTGAATCTCTTCAAGTTTACTTCCATCACTTCCATCGTCAACCAAACACTGATTGTAGAGCACAATCTGAGAGACTCCAGAGCTGTGAGCTTGAGCGGTTCTGCTTCCAGAGCTAGTGTTCCTCATGTTGATAACAGGAAGCACCGTAGGGAGACTACGCGCGGTGATCCGAGGAGGTGAGATGCATCTTCAGGTAGCCAGGTAGTATGCTACCAGTGTGGAAGGGCAGGGTACATGAGGCCGCAGTGCCATAGAGACCCAGTGGAGTGCCGATCTTGCGGCAAGATGGGTCACCTTCATCATTTTTTCCAGGTTTTCTCACCAGTAGCTGGTGACGGGGGTTCTTCCATGACTCCTCATTCAGGAGCAGCACCACCAGTTTCTCACCATTCAGGAAACTAGAGTTATTTTGGCCGTTTGGGCCGAGGTGGAGGTCAAGGCCATGGCAGTCAGTCACCAGTCCTTTAGCGTTAGCAGGGAGGATCAACTCAGAGTGTTTAGGCAGGGTCATAGGGCCACGGGGCAGGCCAGACTTTTGTAGTGGAGCAGACCTATCAGGAGCAGGATCCTGAACCTTCTACCATTTGAGGTACAATTTTAGTGGCCTTAGTTTTATCTTTATCTCTTTTAGATACTAGTGCTATGCATGGGTTTATCTCTGTTGCTGTTATGGAGATCCTGGGGCTCTGTATCTTTTCTTCTGCCAACTTATTGAGACTAGACACACCTTTGGGGATGATAACATCTAGTGTACGTTAGTGCAGAGAGTTCCCTCTCGAGGTTTTAGGGTATCGTTTCTTATAGGATATCTATGTCCTAGAGATGACAGGATATGATGTCATTCTCAGAATGGACTAGTTAGTTCCCTTCCAGGAAGTCGTCGACTGTTATCGCCGCAGGGTGAGTTTTATCTCACCAGAGGGTGAGTCATTTCTTCATAGAGGTGAATGGGATGTTCAAGTGAGTCGAGCAGGACTCGAGCATCATGGGCTAGGTAGGGTGACAACCCAGATTGCTAGTATCTATTTGGATGATCAGGGGAATTCATAGTTGGACTTTCCTCCAATGGTGGATCATTTTAGCGATGTCTTTCCGGAGGACTTTTCAGGTTTGCCTCCAGAGTGTGAGGTATACTTCTCTACTGAGCTCATACCAGGAGCAGGACCGGTGTCCATTCCTCCCTATAGGATGGGTACACCTGAGTTGCAGGAGCTCAAGAAGAAATTGGAGGAGTTTCAAGCAAAGGGTTTCATTCGAACCAGTACTTCTCATTGGGGTTCTCCTGTCCTGTTTACGAAGAAGGAAGATGTTACCCTTAGGCTCTGTGTGGATTATCAGAAGTTGAACCAGTTGACAGTCATGAACGGATAGCCCTTGCCACGGATTGATGATCTCTTCGATCAGCTTTGAGGAACCTGAGTGTTCTCGAAGATTGATTTGAGGTCTGGTTATCATCAGTTGCGCGTTAGACCATCAGATGTACCTCTGACAGCCTTCAGGAACAAGTATGGTCTCTACAAGTATACAGTTATGTCGTTCGGTCTCACGAACGCGCCATCAGTTTTCATGGCGCTGATGAACTGAGTGTTCCATCCTTACTTGGATTCCTTCATCATGGTCTTCGTGGAGGATATCTTAGTGTACTCTCACACTCGACACGACCATGCTACCCATATTGAGATCATTCTGAGTACACTGAGAGAGAATCAGCTTTATGCTAAACTCTAGAAGTGCCACTTTGGGATGGATCAGATTCACTTCTTGGGACATGTCATCTCAGAGGAAAGAGTATCTGTGGACCTAGAGAAAGTGAGAGCTATAGTTTCCTAGGATCATCCAAAGAACTTATTTGAGGTACAGAGTTTCCTGAGGGTGGCTGGATACTAAAAACGCTTAATTAAGGACATTTCACGCCTTGCAACACCTTTAACGGGTCTGACAAAAAAGGGGTTGAATTTCTTATGGTTAGATTCTTGTGAGTCAGCCTTTTAGGAGATAAAGGGTAGGTTGAAGTTAGCACCGATACTAGTCTTTCCAGAGTCAGGAAAGAGCTATACAGTTTATTGCAACGCTTTAGGTATCGGGCTGGACGATGTGCTTATGCAGGGAGATGGAGTCGTTGTGTATGGGTCTCGGTAGTTGAGGCCACATGAAAGGAACTACACGACTCACGATCTGGAGTTGGCAGTTGTTGTTCATGTGTTACGCTGTTGGAGACACTACCTTCTGGGAGATCACTTTGTGGTTTTCAACGACCACAAGAGTCTCAAGTATATATTCACTCAGTATGATCTGAATCTGAGACAGCGCTGGTGGGTCGAGTATCTTCAGTCTTTTAATTTTGATCTTTCCTATACATTGTGAAAGAGCAACACAGTGGAAGATGTGTTGAGCAAGAGAACTCAGATTCAGGTAGTTCAGGAGGCCAGCAACGAGTGGCAGTTTATGGCGTTGTTCTCTGAAATGCATCTGGAGGTGCATGATAGACAAGGAAATACTTTCTTATCTTTTGTACCTGTTACCTCTACGCTTCATGATCGGGTACGAATGAGGCAACTATCAGACTCATAAGGCTTAGTCTTGAGGGAGATTGTGTCAGGAGAGGACCCTCTTCCTGGGTGGACAGTGGGCGAGGATGAGATCTTGTGTTTCGAGGGACACGTATGGGTGCCAACAGACATACGCGTGGAGCTAATGCAGGATTTTCATTCCTCAGTTTGAGCAGTTCATCCTGGCGTCACCAAGATGTATGGGGATCTTCATCACCAGTTCTGGTGTCCAGGTATGAAGAGGGATGTCATTGGTTTCATCTTTTAGTGTTCTAATTGTCAGCATGTGAAAGCAGAGAATCAGTGACCATCATGCCTTTTACAGCAGTTACCCATTCCAGAGTGGAAGTGGAACGATGTCGTGATGGACTTCGTGACCGGATTGCCGAGGTCTCCCCGAGGTAACGATGCTGTTTGGGTTGTCGTTGAAAGGAATATGAAGGTTTATCACTTCTTACTGATCAAGGAATCCTTCAGTGTGGATAATCTAGGTTGACTATACATCCGAGTGGTTGTATGTTTGCAGGGAGTTCCACACTCCATTATTTCAGATAGGGATTCACTCTTTACTTCTCGGTTCTGGCAGGGACTTCAGAAGGCCTTAGGTACATAGGTACATTTCAATACAACATACCATCCCCAGACTGATGGCCAGTCCGAGCGTACGATCCAGGTGGTTGAGTATATGCTCTGATCTTGCATTCTAGACTTTGGTGGTTCTTTGGAGAAGCATGTCCCTCTGGTGTAGTTCACCGAAAACAATAGTTTTCAGGTGACTATTCAGATGGCACCTTACGAGGCTTTGTACGGTAGGCCATGCTGATCACCCCTGTACTGGCTGGAGATAAGAGAGCCAGCTTTGTTGGGACCTCATCTTGTTTAGGAGACCTCAGATCAGATAGACTTGATTTGGAAGAGGATGGATACAGCACAATCTCGACAGAAATCTTATGCTGATCAGCGGATACGACCTCTAGAGTTTGAGGTCGGGGATCAGGTTTTCCTGCGTGTCGCACCGAGGTTGGGACAGAAAAGGATTCAGAGACAGTGTAAACTTTCACCGCGGTACATTGGGCCGTTTAAGGTATTGGAGAGAGTCGGACCGGTTGCCTATCGGTTGCAGTTACCTCAGAGGTGCCGAGCCATGCACATTGTCTTCTACGTCTCCCAGCTCTGACGTTACTTTTCAGACCCATCTCATGCCTTTCAGCCCGAGGAGGTTGAGCTCTAAGAGGATGCATCGTTTGAGGAGAATCCTATCCGGATTGTCGATCTCAGTACGAAGGTTCTCTGTGGGCAGTCTATTCCTCTAGTACGGGTGCTATGGAAGCACAGACGAGTACATGACGAGACTAGGGAAAGAGGGGCCAATGTATGATCATAGTGGTCGGAGCTGTTCGGAGTTTCTTCTTCTCCACCTCGTTAGTGAAATTCGAGGACAGATTTCTTTAACGGGGGAAGTTTGTAAGAACCTGGATATTCTTTTCAGGTAGGTCTTTCCTTTTTCTGGAGTTTTTGAGAAAAATGGATTTTCAGGAAATTTTTGATGGACACGCCGTGTAATTTCTGAGTACACGCCATGTACTCCCTTGCCACTCAAGGCCGTGTGCTAACCGTGTCCGGGCCACACACACGGTGTGTAGAAGCGATGTGGTGGTCTCTTAAAGCAGAGTATAGAAAAACCGATTACATGCCATGTACCCCAGAAGTACATGTCATGTACTTTATTTTTTCATGAAACACACTACGGTCGTGCCTGACGGATAGAACACACCCCTTCTTCAGGTTCTTCGTCCGAGAGCGACCTGTACGGCAGTGATTCTTCTCCAGATTCCCGAGCCTCCGTCTGATTTCCATTTCCGTAGCCGTCGATTGCGACGAAACCACAACGGTGAGTTCTTATTTCTCCTATAGCTTCATTCTTCAATTTCCCCTCTTTATCAAGGTATCGTGGGTTGAGGGTTTTTAACGTTTTCTCAGATCCTCAACGTTCTAAGGAGAATCATTCATCGTGGTTCACGTATATCATTCTCCGAGCATCAAGGTAGGTGGTTTGTTCCTTTCTGTAGAACGTCTTTGAATATTTTGAGCAAATTCTACCAATACCCTTGAAAGGGGTATTGTGTGTTTTATGTTTTGACCTTGTTGTTTGTATGCTTTACTTGATTGCTTCAGTAGAGGTCATTGCATGTAATTTTGGATAATTTATACTGTGTTCATGTTATTTTCCTTGAATGTTTTTCTTATTAGGCAATTATCCAGTTTCCATGCCTAGTTGTATGATAGTGGAACTATTGTACTGTTATGCTGTTGTGCCTTAGAATGATAGCCATGTCGTTTATGAGGTTTACTTGGGGTGATACAAATGCTATGAATGTTTATGTTACACTGGGCTGCGAGAACCTAGTGTAGTGGACCATAGGGAGAATGGATGTAAGGGCTTCTCCAGAGTGTCTTTAATTACGAAGTGAGACCATAGGGGGAATTGGCATTGAGTGCTTCCTTAGAGAGTCTGTAGTTCCTCAATGCGGGTTACATGGGGAATTGACGTTGAGTGCTTCCCCAGAGAGCCTTTAGTACGATACGAGACTATAGGTGGAATTGATGGTGAGTGCTTCCTCAGAGAGTGTATTATTTTATCTGAACCAGAGGGGTGAGACTGCATGTGCCTCCCAGAGGGTTGCTAGTATTTGTAGGTTGAACCTTTTGGGTTAGCCTGTGAAAACTACCCAGAGGTTACCTTTTTGTTCTACTTGCTTGAGTGGATGTTTCTTTCTTGTAGATTATATGCTAGAAGCTGTGGATTGTTACTGCTGTGTATTATCCTGTTTGATGCTTACTGTTTACTGCTTCTTGTACTTCACCTGCCATAAATTCACTGACTATTAGGCATAGATCTTTGGGTGGTTGCCTATTGGGACCTTGTCTCACGCGCTATTTGGGCCATGCTTTTGGGCCCAAGCAGATTATATTATTTTAGGTATAGATAAGGGAAAGTGCCTTTCTACTTCATGTTCTTGATTGTTGTGGAGCTAGAGAGCATGGGACCAAGCTGAGGCTTGTGATGCTGAGGAGTCGCTAATCTATTTTTCTTTTGTACTTCAGTTTAGTACTGTTCAACATTGTGACTTTTTTGGCTATTTTCCTAGACATATATACATGTCATACATCATTGTTATATATGTGTGCTCCAGTTTACTTCTTTCAGTCCTCTGTTGTTTATTTCTGTATGGACTATTATTACTTCCGTTGTTGTGTGTTGTTTACTATCACTGTGTACTTTTCCAATGAGGGAATAGTTTCCCCACTATCACACCCAAGGCCCTCACTGCTAGTCGGCAGTCTCTAGCATTTGGGGAAATGCGCTTGAGGCCATGTGACCAACTGGGTACGGGGTGCCTCTGGGTGGCTTCCGGAATAGGGATGTTATAGTTCAACCTCAACATGATGAGGGTATCACATTTAGGGGTTTTGCTCAGATTCCTCAGACCTGATCATGCAATACAAACCATCAGAGGCGAAATCCAGTCAACATGGAGCAGGTTCTTACTTCTACCTCCTCCAAAGAAGTCCATCAAGCCAACTTGATGGAAAACAACTAGTGGGCATATATACATATCTGTCCTGATATTACTTCCCAGCAGACTCGTCTGGTAGTAATACACCAATCCCACTAGGAAATTCTGACTGAGTATTATAGGCAGGCATATACACCTATTTATAATTCATCTGCAGGCTTTTCTAACTCCAACCAATGAAACTCGCCAATCAAATGTGGTTGGGAACAATCAGCAGGATCATACACCTGCAATGCATCAGGCTAACCAAAAATCTTGTTTGGTAGCACCTGAAGATGTCAATTGGAAAGATCCAATGACAAGCAGGAGGCATACACAATTTTATGCCCCCACACATTAGTACTGACAGAATTCACTGATAGGAAAACGAGGACAGGTGCAGGAATACACCACTAATCCAAGCATGGAGTGGATGGATATTCCTGTTTTGGTAGTTTAAGTAACCAAGGAAATTCTGGCAATGGTGAAATAGCATAAGCAAATCCCTACCCATGTTCTGGATGTCTATCAGAATATTATAACAACTTCAACAGCATCATAGGGAATGAATCATAAATCTATCTCTATCAGTGGAGTGACTCATCAACATATTACTCCGAAAAAGATACAATCCTATGTCCCATTCCAGGAGGATTTTGGGGCATACTCCCCCATGTCATATAGATAATCAAGTCAGGAACATACACCCGATTTGAATAGAGATAATCAGCCTATCCTGACCATTTCTCCTGATCAGGCACATACACCTACCCATAATAACCACTTTCGTCAACAAGTGGTTTCCAAAGTGAGTAAGAAGGCATCTAAGAAAAAGACCCATCCAACAGAGTTGAGAAATCAATAGCCAATCTGTAATAAGGACTTGCTCGATGCTGGTGTTCTTGAAGCCCTCAGAAAATTATCTGTTGCAACTCAAGATTCTACTCTTTCATTTTTAAATTCCAAAAATAAAAACAATAATTCCGAAGGTCTTCATCAGACACTTCCTCGTGAAGGCATGCTTCATGACAGATCGGTCGATCTCAAAGTATCATCTTCAAACGAGAGCCACGATAACCCTATACATGGCCATAAGATCAAGGAGCAAAAGGATTCATCTTTTACTGTAACCCACAATGGTGGTCCTCCCCTTGATGATGAATTTAGCGGTGAAAGTCCTCTCCATAGCAGTAATTCGCATTGCCTGGAAAATTCTTCAAAGGAAAATGCAGTAATGAGAAAGCCCTCTTATCTTGAGGCACTTGCAAATGTGAAGCCAGTCATGTCTGATGCTTTACCGCTAGTAGGTGAAATACTTTCTCAATCAGAAGACATTCTAGGGTGTAAGTCATTCTCGAAACCACCCTTGGGTCATTCATCTTCTAATTTGACAAATGGATTCTCTACCAATCTTGTTGAATCTGATGAAGCAACAAAGAAGAACCAGCTTTGGTCTAATCAGGTAGAAGAATCTTCATCGAATGATAAGGAAGAAGTTCTGAATATGAGAAAATAACTGGCAAAAGGTGAAGTACCAGTCATGTTTTGGCCTTTGGATGACTCTAAGTATGATATTCCAAAAATGTTGATGGAAGATTGTATTCACAATATTCGTCTCAACATGTGGAAAACACTTTGTCATTTAAAAGAGAAAATATTATCTTATGATGAATATTAAAGTCATGTTAGGATAATATAAGGGTTACAAGGCCAAATTGATTTGTCATCTCTCTCAGTTTCCCGATATCCAAATGTTGAAAAGCAGCAGAGAGCCCTTCAGTGTGCATGCTTTGGCGCACTAAAATGGTTTCACTAGTTAATTAATAATACCCCATTTGGTATTCATATCAGGGGATGGTGTGTTCATGGAGAACTGCATTTCACTGTACTCTCCAGTCAATAAAGCCCGCCAAAAATGGTGTCATGCAATGTTATTTCCCATGGCCGGTCACAACCAATTGGTTTTGTGTGTAATCAAAGGCTTGCTCTGGAACATGCCTCAACTAGTTCTTCCCAAAGTCAGGCATACAAAGAACAAGTTGTCTAATTACTCTTTCATCAAGCAAATGAGAATATTGTATAGGCTTCTCATTTAAAGCTTGCACATCATCAGGTGATAGATGTTTTAGAAATCATCCAATAGTCATCTGAGCCAGGTGATTTGAGTGGTTGTCGGATGATGCATCTGACCAATTTCCTGACTAAGATCTACAAAATCAGGAGATATTTTAAGAAAGTCTCAGATGTAGAAGCTCATGAACCACCTCAGCTTGCCAGACTGGGGATTCTATTAGCTCAACCCTTGGGATCAGTAGATGGGATTCATGGAGGTGATCAGGGAAAGTAGGAATAACCCCTGTTCACCAGAATGGGGACTTTTTCAAATCCTCAATATCTTCCTCAGCGAAAGTCAGTTTTCTATCATTTAGCGAAGAATCCACAAGAGGAACTCAGATCCGGATTATCATAAGATTCCCTCCAAATTACGGTTCATCAAGAAGTTCATGAGTGATCAACTCAACAAAATGCAATATCTCATAAATGACATGAAAAAAAGACAGTATCATAGAAATGCCAATAGAAGGAATGCAATGTGTTATTAATCTATAAATGTCATCAATTCCATTTTCATTGATCCCCCAGAACATGAGGTTCACTCAGAGGAATCAGATGATGAAGTTTCAATTCAAGAAGCTGTACACACAGAAATAAACGAAGAAGGTGTTCGTACCAAAATCTAGAGGGCTGCCCAGAGGCATGATATTCCTTCGGGAATTTCCCTTCTGTACTCAAGAAAGGCACATGCCAATGAAAAGGGTAAGAGTGATGTTACATCCCAACCTACCTCTTGAGAAGGCCAATCACTCTAATTATAAGAAAGGTTCACAAAATAAGAGGAAGAAATGAAGGATTTAAGGAGGTTGAATGCAGAACTAATTCAAGGTAGTCTTCCTCCTAAGCATGCTGGAGTCAGTTAGTCAAGGGAATTAGTTGTAGTTACTGGGATGGATCAAGAATATCCTCCTTTACAAGTACACCATCATAGGTCCAATCCTATGGGTCAAACGCAACAACAACCAGTAGTTCTACCATCAGTTGCAGTACCAATCACCACACAAGTCTAAACCCTAGTTATTTCACCTGCTCAAGTCCAAGATCAAACAAATGTTTATAAAAAGTTAATAACTACCATTGAGTCATTAACAGCTCAGTTGGAATCTATGGAGGTAAAACATGCACATGTTCAACAAGAAATGAAAGCTTACCCTGAATGGGATGATGCAATCCCCCCCCCATCAAATTTTGCGAATACCACATTCCCAATTTTTAGTGGTTCAGGAGACCTAGAAAAACACTAAAAACATTTTTTTTCTTAGTGTGATCATATGATGGGAACTCCTTAACAATAAGAAGCAGTTAAGCTCGAATGTTTTGTGCAATCATTACAAGGGCCTGCTTTTGTCAGGTATACAAGTTTGCAGCCTCGGTCAATTACCAGATGGGAAGATCTCTGTCAATGATTCCTTCTTCAATTTATCTCAACATTACCAAAGACGACATTTTTTTATTTTAAAAATTGTAAGAAAAGGGAAAATGAAAGAGTTTCAGATTTCATTTCTCGCTGGAAGGGATTAACATATTCCCTAAGCTTAGAACTCTCTCAAGAAGAGTTTTTTCTAATATGTGTGGAAAATTTGCATGATGAATTACGCACCCCGTTGATTCCTGTGAAATACGCCGGAGGGTTTCAATACCTCACTTCAATCGCTCAATAGATTTAATATTTTCTTATAGAGACTAAGGCTAAAACTTGTGTAATTCCGTCAGCTCTAAGAAAAAGAATTGGCAGAGTAGAGGCTTCTACAGTTACACTTAAACAAGAACCTTTACCTGCTTCAACTTCAAAACCCTCATCTTATCGAAGGGCTCCACCTCCTAAGCATCAACAACAGAGGCCGCCTCATCAAGATGATTGAAGAGATTAAAGACAGAAACAATTTGAGGAGTTAAAGAACAGAGTTTATTCTTTCTGAAATGAATAAGTTAATGGTTCCTTTATTTTGGCTTTGGAAAATAATTTGGTTCAGTTGCGAAGGCCTAAAAGGCCGAAAAATGAAGGATATGAAGACCTTACCAACTATTTCCCATTTCATCAGATGTTGGGGCATCCAATTAAGGTGTTTTTTTTCTTCAAAGACATTTTCAAAATGATGGTGGACTTCGGACAGGTAAACTGATAGGTTCTTCAGCCCAGGTAGAATGTGTTACTGCTACATATCTAGAGGAAGAAGGCAAGTGGTATGAAGTCAAAAGCAAAAATGCGCAGAAATATGATGATTGGATGGTCAGCAAAATGATCAACCAAACTCATGCTAATTTGAGAACACAATTGAATAAAGCAATGGTGCCTTCTGCTATTTCTGCCATAGAAAAACTCCCTTTTTCAGAAGGAAAATCCTCAAATATGCAGAAAAATTCAAAGAAAGAAGAGCATTCAGAAAAAAAATGAGCTCATATCAAAGCCTAAGTTGTCTTTGACTTTGGAAAATTTTATTCCATATACATTAAAAGCACGGGCACCGCCCCACCAAATAGTACAACCTGAAATGGTTCATTATGCAGAGTCTTCATCAGATGAAGAGTAGATCTTTGGTTCTGTTAACATGATTCACTTAACTGATTCGTATGCCAGTCATAATTTTGATCTTGATAAAACTTAGTTCCCTGTATCAAACAGATGAATTATAAGGAGTTTCAAAGGTCTAGGATATAGGGGAAGATGTGGATATTTCAAAATCTACTATTCCAATACTACTCTTGTTTGAACTGTATATGCAGTAGAAACTCGTGGAAAATCCTTCAGCGGGATCAACAAGAACAAGAAATTTCTTCCACACATGGCAGATTCAGTGCTGGCACAGTTATTTTGGATGATCGGTTAGAGGTTACAACTTCTTCCTCTCAGAAAATAAATAGGCATAGTCGGTCTGATCTTCCAAAGCCAGTAGTATTTCCAACTCCTACCCTGATACAAGATTCTTCTACTTCCAAAGCACCATCTTCTAAGGAACCAGTGAAACCACATGTTCCTATTTGGAAACACAGACCTTTGAACCAAAAGTATGATGTCTTGAAACATTTTTCCCATGTACCGGCCAAGGTATCAATTCTGGATGCCTTAAATATATCAAAGGATCTTTGGGAGGAACTCATTGAGGCTTTGTCAAGTCCTCAGGAATTCAAAAAAAAAATTGCTGCAGCTGAAGTCTACCATATAGAGAATGATCCTGCGGAATGCCATGCAGTGATATCTTTTACATATGAAGATGAAGATGATGTTGTGCATGGGCATATTATACCTCTGTATTTATCTGGAAAGGTCAATGATGTAGACATACGACGAGCTTTCATTGATAATGGTTAAGGAGTCAACCTCATCTCTATTCATACATTTCATTGATTGCGCCTCACCAAATCTAATTTATCTCCTTCTAATTTGATGTTGCAAGGATATGATAAAAATGAACAAGAACCTCTGGGTGAGATTACACTTAGAACTTAGTTTGGAGTCCTTGTATCCAATTCAGATTTCATGGTTGTTCATCATGACACAACCTTCAACATTTTCCTTGGAAGACCTTGGCTACATCAACATGCAACTATACCTTCATCATATCATCAATGTCTCAAATATTGTTTCAATGGTCAAATTGGGACATTTTATGGTGATAAAGCCCCATTCAAAACATGTGAATCTCAACAAATGGAGGTAGAATTCTATCACATGGAGTGAAAGGAGATATCGAAGACAAAGGAGGTTTCCAAAATTAATGCTCTATATGGTTTAGAAAAGATTCTAGTAAATCCATTCATACATGTGAGTACAGATTATGTGTTTCCTATCAGTCAAATTGATAGGATAGACCCAAATCCAAATATTCTTATGGAAACTTCCATAATTTCAGTTACGAAAACCAAGCCAGACACCATGGTAGAAATTGTTGATTCAACAGGAAATGATGAAATCTCAAGTGGATATGTCTTCATTTCATCTGCTGAAATCCATCAATTCTATACTTCATAAACTAGGCTAGAAGAAGTTATAGCAATTCCAGATATGAACGATGATGTCGATTCTCAATCCATCATCTCCCCTTTATTACACAAGGAAGACCCTTCATCATCAATAGGGTTAGAAATGGTAGCCTTTACTTCAAGATGTTGAAATTCTAACTTCTCCCTTGATTATGGAAATTATGCTTCATCATATACTATGAAAGTAGAAACAGAAGAAGTAACACATATTGAATAAGAAGAGGAAGATCTCAGGGTTGATCCTCCAGCATTTGAGGAAGGTATCTCTACCATTGTGGATGAACTAAATGAAATAAATCTGGGTACACAAGAAGATCCATACCCCACATTAATTAGTGTGGCCATGAATCTTGAAGAGCAAGAAATTTATATTTCTTTTCTAAAGAAAAATCGAGATATATTGTCATGTAATTATACAGAAATGTCAGGGCTTGATCCTGATGTTGCTACTCATCATTTGGGTTTTCCATAAGAACACTGAGGATTCAAGCAAGCCGCAAGAAGAACACACCCAACTTATGCCTCCAAAATTCAAGCTAAAGTGGATGAGCTTATCAAGCCTAACTTCGTCAGAGAAGTTCAATATACCAAATGGATGGCTAATATTGTCCCTGTGAAAAAGAAGAATGGAAAAATTAGAGTTTTCATTGATTTGAAAGTTCTTAATCGGCATTGTCCCAAGGATTATTTTCCAGTTCCGATCACAGAACTCATAATTGATGCAACAGATGGCTATGAAGCACCTTCCTTCATGGATGGATATTCTGGGTATAATCAAATCTGAATGGTTCCACAAGATGAATAATCTATAGCCTTTAGAGCCCCTCAAGGGGTGTTTTTGCTATCGGGTAATGCCCTTTGGCCTGAATAATACAGGTGCAACATATCAGCATTCCAAGCACTATATCTTCAAAAACTTTTTAGGAAAATTTGATGAATGTTATGTAGACGATATGGTGGTTAAATCTAGAAAACTTTCTAATCACTTGGATGATTTGGAAATCATATTCCACAAAATTTGACAACACAATTTGAAGATGAACCCCTTGAAATGTGCTTTTGGGGTAACCTATGGAAACTTTCTCAGCTTTCTTATACACCATCATGGTATCAAAGTTGATCGTAAGAAGACAAAATCAATCCTTGGTATGTCACCTCCTCTAAATTTGAAATAATTGAGAGGACTTCAAAGTCACTTGGCCTATATTCAGCGTTTCATCGCCAATCTGGCAGGAAAATGTTTACCCTTCACCAAATTAATGAAGAAGGGAGTCACTTACTAGTGGACTGAAGAATGTCAAGAAGCATTCAATATTCTCAAAAAATATCTCTTGATTCTACCAGTATTAATGCCACCTATTGAAGGAAGACCACTTATTCTTTATGTAACAGCTTTAGAGCGATCATTAGGTGACTTACTCGCCCAAAAGAATGATGCTGGGAATGAAAACAACCTTTATTATCTTATTCAGACTATGCTTGAGGTAGAAACTCGATATTCAAGTATTGGAAATTGCTGCCTAGCATTAATCTTTGTAGTTCAAAAATTGAGACACTACCCGAAACATCATGAGGTCCAATTGGTATCACACAATAACCCGCTCAAATTTATCCTTAGTCGTCTAATGCTTACAGGATGTCTGGAAAGGTGGGAAGTTATTTTGTAGTAGTTTGATATCCAGTATGTGTCTCAAAAGGAAATAAAGAGCCAAGATTCGGCTGATTTCCTTGTTGAACACCCTTTAGTAGAAGATACATCATTTGATATTGAACTTCTTGATGATGAAGTCTTCTCTATTCACGATAATCTTCAAACATGGGAAATGTACGTTGATGGTGCTTCCAGAAGTCCAACATGGAAGAAAATGAGAGATCCTAAATTCAACAATATTGGGTTGGGAATTGTACTGATTTCCCCAGAAAAGGCAGTGCTACCTTATTCCTTCTAATTTTTGGAAGGTGGTATAAACAATGAAGCATACTATCAAGCTCTTATCACAGGATTGGATTTGGTGCTTCATGAATAGGTGAATCACTTAAAGGTTAAAGGTGATTCAGACTTGGTAATCAAACAAGTCAATGGGGACAATGCCATCAGAAAAGAAGAGTTAATCCCTTTGTATGATTATGTCAGAGAGTTAATGGCATAATTTCCTTCAGAACCAACATTTTCTTATGTCTCGCGATCACAAAAATGATCAAGCAGATGCACTGGCTAATGTAGCCACAACTCTGGAATATCCAAATCGGGAATAAACAATCATCAGTATTGCCCACCGTTGTACAGTTTCACCTTATGTTCAAATCAGAACAGAGGAAATCAATGAAATTAGTCCCATTTCTGAACCATATGGTCATACTACCGGATGGATGAAATCTATTAGGGAATACCTTCAAAATGGAACACTCCCACGTGATAGAGCCAGGAAAGAACAAGTCTGGTGACGTGTGGTCAATTTTACTCTTTATGATAACTCAGATCACCATGAAAAAATTCATTACAAGTGTGGTTTTGATGGAATTCTCTTCATATGTATTGACAGTGAAGAGACAATGGCTATCATGAAAGAAGTATATGCAGAAGTCTGTGGTGCCCACCAGTCTAGACATAGACTTTCTGATCAAATTCGAATACTTGGATACTTCTAGCCTTCAGTGATACAAGATTGTGTTGATTTGACTAAGAAGTGTCATTATTTCAAAGTATATTCCAATTTCATTCATCAACCCCCATAGTTGCTCCATACAGCTAAATACTTATGGTCATTTTCCACATGGAGAATGGATGTAGTAGGACCTTACCCTTCTGCTACATCCATGCAGTTTAAGTATATTCTTATTATTGATGACTTATTTTCCAAAAGGGCAGAGGCAATAACTCTCAAAGAAGTTAGTTCCAAAATCATTGTTATCTTAATCAATCTATCATCATTACCATATTTGGTGTCCCTCATACCATATTGATGGAAAATGGCACCAACTTCTGTTCATTTGAGGTAAGGAAGTTGTATCAAGAATACAACATCAAATCCAACCATTCATCTCGGTATCATGCAGCGGCCAATGGACAAATAGAATAATTCAATAAGACTCTTTAAAAACATACTGAAAAATATGGTGGATAAAGATAAGAAATCATGGCCTGATAAACTTTTTCATGCTTTATGGGCTTATCAGACCACCACCTGCACTGCTACGCGGTCAACTCCATATTCATTAGTATTTGGAACAGAAGTAGTCTTGCCCATTGATGTTCAATTACCTTCGCTCAAAGTAGCCATTTGTGATCAGTCATCTACAGATGAACAATATAAAAAGAAATTGGATGAATTGGAATGATTAGATGAGAAAATATTGTGCACCCTGCACCACTTTGAATTCTATCAGAATCGAATAGCATAGGATTTCAACAAAAAAAGTTCATCTTCATTCATTCATTCAAGGAGAATTGGTATTGGTCTTCAAAAATCCAATGATACAAAGAAAGACACCTCCAAATCTTGAGTCAATGTGAGAATGACCTTACACAATACATAAGGTCTACTCCAATAGAGCATATTATTTAATCTTAATGGATGGAGGACTCATAATGACTCCAACCAATGCCATATTTCTAAAGAAGTATTTTGTATAACACAAATACATCTTCAGTCCTTATAGAAAGACTTTAAACAGTATGGACCCTCCATTGTCCAAATTGACGTTAAACTATGTCTATTCCCTTATATGTCCTACACGACATTAAATTGTGCATCGTTAGGGTTGTTTCTACCTCTTGTTTCTCACATCGAGTATGACTCATGTGGTCTTAGAATAAACTTTAACCATAATAACCTCTCTGGGCCGCTAACCATGCATAAGTCCCAAAACCATTTTTAGGTATTTTTCCACAAGTAAAACTCGATCCCCAATTTATTTTCAATTGGACTACGCAGACTTTGATCCTTGCCTTCTAGGCTGGGTACATAGGAAACCTCCTGAGGTTCAAGACCAAAAACAATATCTTCACATTGGGTCACCATCATCCTTGCTATATTATGTCAAACTATACAATCCCCCATTGTCCTCACTACAAGACATTAAACTTCATAGTAATATGTCTTAGCTACATGACACTAAACTATGAAGCACCGGTCCATGCATATGACCCTAAACTATTTGTACAAACTATTCGTACTTTTTTCCTGTATGACAATAAACTACCATAGTCTTTGACGCCCTCACCTAATAGGGAATCATTATTGACATTGATCTCCAAACATTTCATATTACAAGGACTACGTGCATACATGGAAATTCTTGATCCTTTTATCTTGGGACAAACCATCATTACACTCAAGTCCCCTTTCACCCATCACTTGTACGAACCAGATCAGTACAGAGGGTATTTCAAGAACTATTTATGGCTTGATTCCCATCCTTATGGGATACGTAGGAATGTTCGAGCATCCCTCGAATCCCTCCCCAAGTCTTTTGGCCTAACCCCAAATTCCACTTTTAGTCCCTTGGCTGAAAAGCCCCCCTGTGAAAACATGAATATGGTATGAAAACTCTGGTATTCATTCACATCAGGTTTATAAAACACAGAATGTGTATTCCTCATTATGGTCCGAGATCTATGACCCTAAAATAAGATATCCTACACTCTCATCCCACATGACATTAAAATATATTTCAAGAACTATATATGGCTTGATTCCCATTTTTATGGGATATGTAGTGAAGTCTAGCACCTCAATTCAGGACCCATCCACAACATGATTATGGTTATCATTGGTCTGTGTATCTCCTTCATGCATTGGAAAATTCCCATTTTTATGTGTCATACTTCTAACCTTAAATACTTACAGATCTCCATAACCCTTTTCTTGACTTCTGGTCACAAAATTTCTGATACCCAGGAATTCTTTTTCCTGACTATGCAGCATGTTCCCCTAGGTGTCCTTGTATAAGTAGTCTATATAATGGACCTGTCAGCCAAAAGATACTATTATTTGACTATGGAGCCAATTCCCTTAAATGACCTTTCATAATTCAACGCCCTAATGAGATTTTCAAATAGTGGTAACTTCACTCTTGGGAGAAACACCACTTTTGTCCTTATTTGTCTTAAAAAAAATATGTTGGGATCCGCAATAATATCCATCCTTAACACATTTTTCCTATACACTTTTTCATGTTCTAAAATTATTCAAGTCTATTGTTTATATTTCTCTTCCCTAAATTTTGGTCAGACCTTCATAGGAGTGACATTCATCCAAATCTTTGACAATCTTGATTGGAAATATCCTCTCCATATTTAAGTACCTCTCTCCATAGAGCAGAATCTATGATTTGGAAATTTTGAATTTCCATAAACTTTTACTGGATTTTAGAAATAGAAAAGAAATTTTTTTGAGAGTTCTTTTGCCTGAATATACAAAACGTGCCCCTAGGTGGCCTTGGATAAGTAGTCTACATAACGGACCTGTCAGTCAAAAGATGCTATTATTTGACTATACAGCCAATGCCCTTAAGTGGCCATGCACAATTCAACCCCCTAACATGTTTGTTAAATAGTGGAAACTTAACTCTTAGGAAATACTTCTTCTAATGCCTTTTAGCACTTTTTTTCTTTCATATCATTCCTCAGATTCAAAATTTTTTAAGTCATAGTTTACATGTCTTCCCCCATACTTGAATGTGGTAATATGTTTTCAGATAAATTATCAAGGAATTTAGTCAATTTTAATCTATTCGGTCAAAGCTATTCGACATTAAACATTATCCTTTTGTATCCGACAAGCATGACTTTAAACTACCAACAAGAGACAAGGTACTCATTAAATTGGGAACCTGTAAAAGGAACTTTGAACAAAACTCAATTCCAAACTCACTAAACATACAATTTGTATGATTTAGGCAATATTGAACAATAAAAAGATTCAAATCTTGTAGGGTTATTTTTATAATCCTACCTACAAAAAAATGATGCTTACTAGGCCCATTACCTCAAGTATATATATATATAAGTAATTAGAAAGAGGATGCAGGTACAAATGATTGAAGGTGAAATGTTTTTTTCATTGATGCAAAAAATTATAAGAACATCCACAGATCGTATTATCTTCTCTTTTTCAAGAAATTACAAGAGGCTTTCAACATAACTCTTCATTTGATTTACGACATCCCGAGCTTTTTCAGCAGACACTTGAAGTTCATTCACTCAACTATCTTCACTATTTTCATCTTGATGGAGTACTTTCTTGTCATCTGCAATAGCTTTCATACCATTTGTTTTAACTCCTTCTAGTGAATTGTTAAGTTGGTCAAGTTCCCCAGTAACAACATCTAACTATTGTTGAAGGTGCAACTGCTGGATCTTGGTTTCTCTTTTTCCTCAGAGTCAAATCCTTTTTCCTTTTTCGAATCCAACTATGAGGGAGGGATTTTGTTGAAGCTCCATTCCGTCACAGAGTCCAAATATTGACTAAGGGAAGTACCTGAAGAAATAAAGATGGAGGAACATCAATAATTTCACAAAAGCATTAAGGAACCCAAGTATACCTGCACGCCATCCTTGGGCGCGCAAGTCACTTGCGTACTAGTCATGGGCATGTAGGTCACTTGCATGCCCAAAGTGGGTTTTCTCCCAAATTAGGTGGCCTATAAATAGCCCATGTAGTCCCCCCATTTATGGACTAATTTTCCAAAACTCAGATTCAAGATCTGGTTGCCCAAGTCATTGTCTGACATCCTTGGAACACTTCTAAGGTAATTGTTTACCTAACTCTCCAACAATTAAGGAAAGTGAAGACACTTGCGCGCCACCTTTCCCTCTCTAGGGAACTTGCGCGCCACCCTTCTGAAAGTATCTAGGGATGATACTAAGGGCTCCAATTCAAAGTCACCCAAGTATCACATTATGGATTCTTCATCACCCAAGTTGACTCACGTCGCATAAGTATACTTGCATGACCAGGTCTTGTGCGGCAGAACAAAAATTGCACGCCTCCTTCCTAGTCACCTCCTTTCCTCAAATCCACTATTCCTCTTCAAAGATAGCCTTCAAAACACTCTTCAAAGCCATTTGTGGCATGGTTCCTTTGTTTTCTTCCGTATATGAAAGGAATTCTGAGAAGTTCTTTTGATTTGGGCCTCCTTATTAGGAGTAATCCCAATATTACAAATCCCCTTAATATGGGCATCCTCCTCATGAGTAATCCCTAGTCTTAATTTCTTTTGATTTGGGATTCCTTCTCAAGAATAAAACCCAATCATAAGTGCCTCTTAAATTTTTGGCTTCCTTTTCATGAGTAAGTCCTGGGGTAAAATCCCAAATCTCCATAAAGTACAAAAACCTTTATGGAACCTGCTCTTGGGATTTTTTTCTAAAAGTCTTTGTATTCATTTACTTGGGAAGTCATACATACGTATGCCCCACATCCTTTCTTATGAATGCATCTTTCATGGAACAATCATCAGGTTTTACTAATACCTCTTATTTCTCAAATCGAGCATGACTCACATGAGATTAGAGTTTAAAAGTAATTATGACATCTCTATTTTGGCCATTAATCATGCATAAACCTCATACTTCTTCACTCGAACTACATGGGTTGTAATTCCTTTTATAACAAAGATACATTGGTAGCCCATCTATGGGTACGATCCCAACTCTTAAATAATCCCTGTCTTTTTGAACGTCAATAAACTTCAAGTGACCCACTGAGAGGCTTTAAAACTAGTATGGTTATCATAATGACCAAGATATTTCTATATAATATGTTGAAGGATACCATTGACTAAGAATCTCTACAGATGATTTTCTGTCGATGAAGAACCTCAAATACATATAAAAGATTCCGTAAATACCATACCTATCAATCATTGATTTCTAAATCTAAAGGAAAAACTTATTTTCATACTTGGTAAATTAATAAGGATTCGTGAACATAACTTAAATCCATAAGAGAGTCCTGGAGTAGAAAATAATTCCCCCCAAAAAGGTGTGATGGGTCTGACCTCCCATCCTCTCGACCAATGAAAATTACTAAGCCTCATCAGTCCACAACTAATGAGCACCTACCTTTGAAAAGAAGGTCCAAATGAATGTAGAATCATTGGATGTTTCCGGTTCTATGAATAAACCCATTAGAAACTGATTGGAAAGTTTTAACCTTAAACAAAAAAGGTCATCCCAATTTCCATAAAAAAATTAAATAATAATAAATAATTCTTATTTCATTTTTAATCATATTCAAAACGCAATTATAGTTTTAAATTTATAAATTTATTGAAAATAAAGTACATTTTAGAAAAATCTATTTTTTCACTATTCACTGAAAAAATCAATATTTTTCGAATTATCTAAAAATTTCCCCCAAAAAAATTTTTGACATGAAAATTTAAAATATTAAGTTCCTTTTATCGAATATATTTTATTAATGTTCCAAAACGTAACTATAATATTTTTTATACGAAATGAAATAAAAATAATTTTTGGAGAATAAATTTACTTTACTAAATGTTGATTGATTAATTACTAATAAGTTATCAATATTGTTTATTTTGTAGAAAATATACATATATATATATATATTTCATAAATTAGTCAATACTATTCATACCTTCCAATATAATGGCTATGTTATAATGGTAATATACATCACATGTCATTTAATCTCGACATTTCATGTCAGATACACTATCGAACATAATTTCAATTTCAAAAATATTAGAGCGTTACATCTTCTCAATATTTAATAAATTAAACCCTCACAATTTTAAATTTATCTCAGTAATCAAGGGTTGTAAATTTGAAAATACCATTTTTTGAAACCCACATCTTAAAATTGGTAAATAAAACCTTTGCGTGATAAGGGAGAAAATGACATAAAAAGGTCTTCTAAAAAAATACTTACTAGGTTTCAAAAAAGGAGAACAAATATGGGATGTGAATATTTGTACATGAAAGAAAAGCCTAAATAATTATCGAGGGTGATAAAAATCATTTATATTATTAAAGTTAATGATAAATAGAATGTTAAGGACCTAAAACCCATAAATCTATGATGATTTAAAAGATCATATATTCATCACAGATTAAGATACTATGGTACTTTTTTTTTAATTTCAAGCTAATTTCCCTAATTTTAATGAATTATTTCACCATACAGAATAAAAACATAGTGAAATTTACTTACTAGAGAAGAAAAATTTCAACCTTTATCCATTTTACACCACAATATTAACTTGTTCTCCAAATGATTAATATTCAAGGTAATTTTTTCATGCATGAAGTACTAAAATCAAATTTTAATGTTCACATAACCATAAAATAGATAATCAAGGTATTCCACATATATTTAGACACTAATCAAATCTAAAATATTTACCACATGGTAATAAAATTCCTAGAATGAATAGAACTTTATAAAATGAAATAATATATTAATTTCCAATGTTCAACTGTAACACCCAAAGTTTAAACTAAGCCAATCCTTAAATAAATGACCCTATATCCAAAATAACATCAATTTAATCAATACTAATGAGTGTTTTAATCTCAAAGGTTATATCATACCTTTAAATGTACAATCACAAAAATATGGATATATCCTTTTGAAATAACATTAATCACTTAACCAAAAAATCACTTTTCAATCCTGTGGTTACTAAAACAATTAAACATGTGTTCCCATAATTACATAAATATCAAAGATCATATAAACCATAATGTTTATAAATACCTTAAAACTTATTTCCATAAAATTTAAACACATGATTCATGTCAAACCAAATCTTTAGATATACTTCAACCTAAAAAAACACCCCAAAAAATATCATTAATCACTTTAAGATATATTTTCTTAAAACATAAAAGTGGTTTCAATGTATTTGAACTCAGGATCTTTCTTACTCTTATATATCTAATATGGTATCCATAAATCTTAAGATAACCTCACATGAAAAAAAATCTGAGTCTCCAATGTTATCTGAAACATCCCTATGTCACCAACTATAATATCCCCATACGTACACTCTCAGATCCATTACTGAAATAAAAAATGTGACATTTCTAGCTATGATATTGATGAAGGTGACCCAATTATTTTCATCCAAAACATACAATTTCATAAGAAAATATTGTATCACTTAAATTCTCAAGGAACTTTTAGGATTACATTTTTAGATAATTAGGGAAAAATCTTTCATAAATAATACCCATGTCTTTAAATGATTATTTTTCCACTTAACCTCACTTTTTTTCATCCACATTAGGTTATCATCATAATCCATATAAAACCATTCTAGAAATAATTAAATCAACCTAATTATTTATAACTTGTGGAAAAGTAACCATAATAAGGGTGATCTAAACAACTCATTAAAGGTAAACATAAGAATTAAGAAATTTTATGTCATTAGTGAGCGTAAAAAGAGAGTAATGATATGATGACTGTAATGACATGTGTTTTTTCAGACTACAAGTTTTCGAAAAATTTGATTTTTTGGCTTTTAGATGTTTATAAGGGGGTAAAATGTTTATTTCTCCTTTACTTATGATCTTGGATAATTTTTTTAACCGCTTAGTTGGTTCATAAATAGGTTTTCTACCTTACGAAATATGTATGGGGGAATTCCGAGTCGTTCAAATTTTGGTGGAATAATTAATAATTAATAATTAATAAATTAAATATTAAATTGTTCACACATGTCAATTGAATGATATATTTTGAACATAGCATCATATTGAGATTCTGTCTCCTCAGTTGAGTCCAGAAAAGGGAGTTTAGCCTATGAAAGATACAAACTTGAGTTTGGCACTAAGGATGGCCCGAGCCACGTTTTACTCTCTTTGCTTTTCTAACTTTTATTTCTTTCAATTCCATTGCATTATTTTCCTTCCTCCTCATAGATTCCACATATTTCCCCTCATACATCACTCAATCAAGAGAGAAAATAGGGGGAAGGAGAAAGTCAAAGAGAGAAAAGGGGAGATATGTACCTTCACAAAGCCCTCGACCCGCTAGATTGTCGTGCAATAGTTGTGGACCATGAAATCGAAAGAAGCTTTGGCGGTTTCTTTACCAATGGCAGTACATTTTTAATATTTACCACAAAACACATTTTTATCCATTGCTTCATGTTTTCAATTCCCTTTTTTTCTTGAATGAGTCTCTTAGTGTAATGATCAATGGTTTTGAGGATGAAAATAGGGGATTTTTGTGTTATAAAGGTATCATGTTTGGGAAAACCATGTTACACGATATGTGGTTCATGGTGATATAAAATGTTTTATTCTCATTTAGGGAAGATGGATTTTATAGAGTAAATTATATGTATAGGTGCTTACACACCATGTACTGGTACTCAACCACGTAGATGAGTATCTAGGCCTGGATACACATGTTGGGGTACATGGACTTGTGGAGTACATGACCAAATCCTGTGTTGGTAGCATGACATATAAAAGTATATGACAGGGCCATGTACACATCCAGGCGAGTTGTTGGACACATGAAGGTACACCATGTTGGGTACAAACTATATCCCCACCTTACACGTCATGTATCTGGCATGTTTACACACCCAGGCCAGTGAGATTACACGCCCATCTGGGTAGTTTGAAGTACATGCCATGTTCCCAGGGTGACATGTTGTGTATCACCCCTTTTTAACCTTTTTTAGGTTTTATCATGTTTCTTTCCCCAAAGTTAGAATTGGATCAGATTGTAGTTCATTCCAAGTGGTTTTCCATGTAAATCGTGATTTTGAATCTTGTGGAGTGTTCTAAGGACTACCAATGTGTGTTTTGGGGATTCAATATAAATTGGGAGGTTCATTCTCAAACTTTTGAGTTTAGTCATCTCCTAAGGTAGAGACTTTATGTGAATGATATTGGGTGTTCGGGCCATCCTAGTTAGAGACTTTGTTATAAGATGTGCTGAGAGCTATCTCTTATAGTCGATTCCTTCATTTTTTTTCCTTTGACGATGTCTCTCTTGTGAGATATTCCCTTATGTCTTGAGAGGATGTGAGAATAGTTTTTATCAAGGATCTCATGTAGGATGCCTCTATCTTTTATCTGGTTACCAAGGATCCCTGGAGATATGTATTTTTTTATGATGATCTAGAGTATCCCTTGTAGGATCCCTTATTTGTGTGATATACCGTGGATCCCAAGTAGGATGCAATTTAGTTACATTTCCATTTGAGGATCCCATGTCGGATTCCTCGTTTACCTTACAGCTGAGGATCCCGAGTAGGATGTATTCTCTTGTGAGTTTATATTTGAGGATCCCGAGTAGGATGCCTCTTAGTGTTTGATTTTAGGGACCTAGTGGGTTCCCTGATGTTTGACTTACCATGAGCTAGTATTTCAGGTTTGGGAAGATATGGTAGTGGGTGTCACCCTAGAACCCATATGGAACTTTTAATCCCATGGCTCTATGTAAGTAGTGTTGGTATGGGTGTTCGGGCCATCATCACTCTTTTTTACACTTAATTGTTTTATTGTTGATGTATCTATGTTACAAGAGATACATCATGTTTAGTATCTATTGATCCTAACATGAGGCGTCTTTCTTTTTTAGGGGATGCCCATCTGTTCTTCTTGGGATCCGTATTGATTATTAGGACGCCCAAACATTTTTTCCTGGGACTGAGCTTCTATTCCATGATATTTTTGATATTTACTACTATACATATAGGTACTACCAAGGACCTAGATACTGAGCCTAGATATATATATGTTTATTATCAAATGGTTGGGATGTCTATAGAGGTTTCTTGGAATCCGGATGTTGATCCTTACATGATGTATATAGGATACCATAGAATTTTCTAGCTTCATGGATATTGATGGCTTGTATGCGATGAGTGATAATTGGATTCTAATTGTATAAATTCCTTAGACAAACCCAATGGGTTGATGAATTATATGCCTTGAGTGATACTTGGATTATCATTTTAGGAATTCCTTGGACGTAATCAGTGGGATAATGAATTTTATGCCTAGAGTGATACTTGGATTCTTGTGGCATGAATTCCTTGGATGGACTCAGTGGTCTGATGAATTTTACAACTTGAATGAAAAATAGATTCCCTATTATTGGAATGACTTGGAAAGACTCATATGATGGTGTATTATATAGATGAATTTGATGTTTCTCATTAAATCATGAACAAGGTAGTAGAAGTCTTGGATTGAGTATTATCCTTGGTTATTGATTCTATGGGATGCCTTGGGCTTTGCTACCCCTTGGATTCATCTTTATTGGACTCAGTTAAGACACAATCTATTGACATAATCCTAGGACTCTAACATGTGCCTTTACCATGTTTCTAGAATGACTTTCCAATGAATTAAAGAGGATTCATTGGACAATTTACTTAGATCCGACCCTTTGTTTTCTAAAAATTGGTTATATGGTGTGACCGTGATGGATGTTATACTTGTTCTTAAAAGGAATAGGATGATGTGGATGACTTTGTCCTTATAACTTGGATTCGGCCCTTGGGGTATGAAATATGATTAATCATTGTAATATGGAGTTGGTTTCAGTTATCCTTAATATATTGACCATTGATATATGGTATCCTTGTTTTAGTGATTAGAGGTGAGTACTGTAACACACCAAGCTTCCATGGTACGTTTCCCTTTGAATAATACAATATCTTGCATTGTACCAAACTGTGAGATTCTAACACACTATGACCAATCAAAGTAGCCTTTATTAATATTGATACCCAATTTTTGAAATTTTATAAATTTTATCTTTCAAAATGGATTTCATTTTCAGATTAAAAATGTCGAAATTAGCATATGGTGAATTTTTGGCACTTTTTTGATAACTTTCATATTTTTATGAATAGTTAAAAATACTGAATTTCAATTAAAAACAACTTTTTTAATCAAAATAATTTATAGTGTTAAATTATAATATTTTGTTGTTTTAAAGTATAATTAGATTATATGTTTACCATTTAATCCAATGTTGGTCATTGGATATAATCTCACATTTAAACTGAACATAAACAAGTATCAATCTTTTGATAGTTATTATTTCCTAAAAACACACTTTTTGTTTTGGCAGTGGAAATTAATTTTAAATTAATTTCTGCCACTTATGTGTTTTGAATTTAGAAAAATGGATTCCATATTTTTAATCATGATGTCCAAATTGTGTAAATAGGTAACTTTTATTTTTAGGCATTTTGAATAATTACTTTGTTAAATATTTTATTTACAATGATTAAAGGGTAAATATAATAAATAAGAGAAAAATATAATATTATAATAATATTAAATTACCCTAATATATGTCCTAATCCAATTGGTGGATACATATCTGATCATGGGAATCCTTGGGTTGAATTTGGGACCCCATTAAGCCACATGATAGTAATAATGACATTTTATATTAATTAATTTAAAGTAAAGACAAAAATGACATGAAAAAATATATTTAGTGAATAAAAATTTACATTGGGTTATATATATTATCTTTTCTACTATAAATATTCTTTAGAAAGTAAAAAGATTTCCTATATCATGGTATTTTTTTATAATTTTTGGACATCAAATAAATTAAATTATATATGACACAATAATGATGCAATATTTACCTCATTAATAAATGATTTAAATAAATAAGATTATAAATATTAAAACAATATCAAAAACCTGTCCAAATCTTGTTGGATTATTTTATTTCGACCATGAGTTATCTTAACTTTGTTATTAATGAATCTTTTACTTTTTTAAACCGAAGATGAGGTTATAATGAAATATTTGTTTCAAACTTTTCTAAAGTGCCCCTCCTCACACTTATAAAAAGTCCTCACTTCCTACCCATTTATCACACTTCTCAAGCCTTTTTATCGTACCACAATTGCCCAAATATCCTCCCAACATCCCTCACTTCATTCTAGAGGCCTTACTTTAGTCAGAAATCCAACCCATGGAGACCTTTTGATCAAATCAAAAGGAAGAACCCGGAGAAGAGGTAATAATGTCACCACCCTCTTTTAAGTTATTTTCTTCTTCCACTTCCTCTTTCATAGTTGTTTCCATTGTAAAATAATATCTACATTATCTTATATATACTTTGATGTTATTATAAATATGTTACAAACAAATTCATTATTCTATCCATCCTTTGAATAGCATGTCAGCATACGTGTGTACGTATGGCTTACTGTCTCCACGTCGTGGTGTAATTGTTATTCAACACATTATTATTTGGATGGGTATAATAATTATGTGTAATAGATGTAAATAATAAATATAACATGATAATTATTCTGTATATATTATATACCATCCAATTATATATTATTTTAATATCAAAAGAATGATATTGTCGCTCGTGCGTACGTATGGATTACCGTCTCCACGAATGTGATGAGATTAATTCCCCATCGTATCAATTCAAGTCTAATTTTCATTAGATGATTAAAAATAATGTTTAAAGACATAATATCGTTATGAATAGGAATATGATACATACTATCCATAAGAAACATTACTGACGTAACAAAGCACATAAAGGAAAACGAATCAGTTAACACCTGAAACGACGATAATACTAAAATATTATTAACAAGGCAATGTTAAAAGATCATATATTATATAATATTAATGTATATGATTATTTTATAATTTAATAACAATTATTTCACCATTATACATGAGTTTAACCTACCCCTTGACCAAGTAAAAGTACAAGCTAAGAGTTAATTTCACAATCTTATTATTATCTGAGGGTGTTTTTACCTAAGTATCTACTTGGACCTCTTTATCATCTACATCCATGATTGTTAAAAATATATTTCAAAACATTCTTACTATTTTATATACTATGGGTTAAAGTCATTTATACCCTTGTTTTACTCTTTATAAGATGTTTATAAAGGAATCTTTCCGTCGTTTTCCAAACAAGGTCCTTTATACCCTTTTCGACAAAATTAAGGTAAGAATGTCATTTTTTAACTTATACGGCAGGTGCGGCTATTTTCCACCATTATAACATCATAAAAGCTTCCCTTACAATCTTATAATAATATTTCCAAAAAGAAATGTTTTCTTTTATAATTATATTAATTTTAAATGATTTCAAAATAGAAAGAGTTATTTCTCTAAAAAAAGGTTTTGATTTCATCTATGTCAACATCCTTTGATGGATTTCAAGTTTATTTGATGTTGATTTATTATGATAAAAAACATCCCTATTGTATTCAAGGTTTTTGTCATATGTTTGAATGTGGATGTGTTATTTTTATACCATTCATGGTTTATGGATAATGTATTGACATTTTTCTTATGCTAGTTTTGATACGAATGTTTACGTTATGTTTAAACCTTTTCATATGAAGAATGCATTGGACTTAGTATGTGATGGGTGGAGCCCGCTATAACTTTTCGAAGCATCGGTAGGTCTCCTGAGACAAACTAGTGTCGTGGCACAAGGATTTGAAAAAATATTTTTTGTAGTCTTGGCAGAAGGCCTTGACAATGTTGTTATGAAAGTCTGACATTATGCATTCCATCATTATGAAAGTGGCTATTGATATTGCATGTGATTATTCGACCAGTAGAATATCAATGTGAGTAATTAAATGGAATTATTTTTATTTAATCTTTTCTATATTATGCTGAAGTTCATGTTTAAAATGATTTTTTTATTCCTATGCATTGGCTTAAATGTTTATTAATATTTATAAAATTTTCCGCTATATTGGTATCCTTACTGATCATCTGAGCTCACCCCTTTCAATGTTCTATTTTTCCCAAGATGTGAAGAAGTTAATTATGATTGACTTTTAGGATTAATCTAGGAGCCTTGGATTTTTGTAATGGAATAAATTAGTGTGGTATTTCTTTTCAAGTTGTAAAGTCAAACTTATGTACGAATCATATTTCCAATAATAGTAAAATGATCGGCCTTTCGGGACATGATTTCCTTGTGATAATTCAAATGTTGCGTAATAATGCACCGACTCTGGGTAACTGGGGTTGGGGCATTACAGTTGGTATCAAAGGGAGGTTTAGTATAACCCTTGGAAACTAGATTTAGATAAACTCTGATTAGAGCACATTACCTTAAGATAGACATTGAGGATTAGTATAGAAGAAATTCCTAGAGTTTTTCTAATGTAAATATTTTTTGAGTTTTCTAAGAAATACATCCCTGTCTAGATACAAGCAGGTAGAGGCGGCTCTGGCACAGATGTACCTAGAGTTAAAACCTGAAATCAGCGCTTTGAGCTAGACTCGAATGGGAACTGGTGCACGACAATGGGCCTTGCTGCACTCTTGGTTATGACACTCCCGGGGGATATGTTTAGGATAATTATCATTTTCTATAAAAACAATTATGAAGGGTTTATGAGTATATACTTCTTCAAAGAAAACATTTTTTTCATTATTATGGATCATATCCATAAACTGTTTAATTTATGTTAAGTGTTTTACAAGTTTGGAATTATGTATTTCGATTCATAAACTAAACTAGATTATTCCATTATTTAGAAATGGAACCTAGGGGAAGGGATGGAAACTGTATCAATGAACTCACTCCATGTAGGTATTCCCCTCCTACTCAAGTTAATTATAGTGGAGATGGTGATACAACTGGTGTTGATCATCTTATCACCATACTAGTACAGCTCACTCAGGTTATGTATAATAACCTTACCCATATGGAGCACCCTGATCCACAATGTGGAGGATCAATGTTAGATATCTTCATGATGCAACAACCACAAACATTAAATGGGAGTACAAAACCATTGGTAGTTGAGCAATGGATAAGTTCCTTTGAGAAAATATTTCATGCTTTGGGGAGTAGTGAAAGGGAAAAAGTTGTCATGGCAGTTTATCGACTCACTAGAGATACTGATCAATGGTGGTCATTGATTAAAAACACAAAGGAGGATAAAGAAGTATCAAATATGGAATGGAGGGAGTTTAAAGATCTTATCTTTGAAAAATACTTTCCATGTGACCATCGAGCGGATATGGAAAGACAATTTCTGAGTCTGAGGAAAAAAGCGGATGAGAATGTTGCAATGTATAAGGCTAACTTTAAAAGGTTAGAAAGGCATGCAGAAAATTATATACGTAACCCAAGAAGTAATATTGATCATTTATTTGATGGGTTAAAACCATTTCTCCGTCGAGCATTAATGTCAAAATATTTCTCGACGTATGAAGATATTGTCTCATGTGCTATCAAGACATAAAAGGAATTATCTAAGTCTTACGACTTTAAAGCAAAGCAAGAGAAGAAGAGATCTACTAAACACTATGGAAATGGAAATAAGAGGAAGAAAGAAAATGTTGAATATCCATCCTGTAGTAAATGTGGGAAGAAACACCCTGGAACTTGCCTGAAGGGAATGTGAGTCTCTTGCAAATGTGGTGAAAAAGGCCACCAAGCTAATGATTGTAAGGGAAAGAAAGAAGCTACTGATGTTCAATGCTACAACTGCAGGGATATGGGACATTATGAAAATGAATGTCCTAAGCACCAAGGAAACTTACCTCATAAAAGCCCAAGGGATCAATACCAAGCTTATTTTATCACTACTGATGAGGTTGAAGCCCCAAAAGGCGTGGTGGCAGGTAATTTAATGGTTTACTCATGTTTAGAAAATGATTTATTTGATTCTGAATCATCGCATTGTTTTATATCTTTCCAGTTTTCTATGAAAATTATATATTTTTAATTTTATTTAGCAAGGGAGTTTTCTGTCAAAACTTTTAAGGGAAATATCATTGCAACAATGTTTTGTGAATCAATTCCCATTAGGGCATATAAATATTCTTTATCTGCTGATCTCATCAACATACCCATGATTGAATTTGATATAATCCTCAGTATGGTTTGGCTTTCAGACCATGATGCGAAAATTTATTGTAAGAAGAAAGAGTTACAATTTTCAATGATGATAAAAAGTACCTTATCTTTAGAGCAGAAATGTCACCATCTGATTCTTATCTAGATCCACCCCCAGTAGCTCTACTAAATTCAATTATATGGGAGGAAGATAAACAAATAACTATGGGTGAGGAAAGGAATGTTCAAATAGAGGATGTACCTATTGTGCAAGAATATTTTGATGTGTTTCCAGAAGATTTACCTGGACGTCCTCTAGAGTGAGAAGTTGAGTTTTCCATTGATTTAATTCCTGGTTTAAGGCCCATATCGAAGACCCCTTATAGAATGGCCACTATGGAATTAGTGAAATTAATGAAACAACTAGAGGAATTGATTAATAAGTTATTTATTCTCCCTAGTGTTTCCCCAGGGGAAGTCCTTGTCCTTTTTGTTAAGAAGAAAGATGGATCTATGAGGTTGTGCATTGACTACAGGGAGATCAATTCATTAAAAATAAATAACAAGTATCCCCTACCTCTCATTGATGATTTATTTGACCAAATTCATGGAGCTCAATACTTTTTAAAGACTGAACTTCGATCTGGATAGAATCAGTTTTGTGTGAAGAAGGAAGAAATTACGAAAACAACATTTCGCACCAGGTACAAGCATTAAGAGTTTACAGTAATGCCTTTTTGGATTGACTAATGCACCCTTTATCTTCATGGATTTAATGAATATTGTTCTGAAGGAATATCTTGATGAATTTTTAGTGGTATTTATTGATTATATCTTGGTATTCTCCAAAATCTATGAAGATCATCAAAATAACTTGCGCATTATCCTGAAGACTCTTAGAAGACATGAATTATAGTGGAAGTTTAGCAAGTGTGAATTCTGTATTCAAGAGATTTCTTTTCTTGTCCATATTGTCTCTAAGTATGGAATCCTTGTTGATCCTACTAAGATTGAGGAAATCCAATAATGGCCAACAACAATGAGTATAACTGACGTACACAGTTTTATTGGTTTAGTAGGTTATTATCGAAGTTTCGTCCAGAATTTTTCCTGGTTGGATAACCCATTTACAAAGCTCACACTAAAAGGGGTTAAATTTTTTTGGACAAAAGAGTGTGAAGAATGTTTTGAATAACTAAAGATAAGATTATTCAATGATCTTATATTGACTCTACCATTAGGGAACGATGGGATTGTTATTTATAGTGATGCTTCAAATAAATGACTTGGTTGTCTCCTTATGCAGAATGATAGGGTTATTTCCTATGCATCAAAACACCTAAAAATTCATGAGAAAAACTATCCTACTCATGATCTTGAGTTAGAAACTGTAATATTTTCTTTGAAGATATAAATACATTATTTATATGGTGAAAAATGTGAGATATATATCGATCACAATAGTTTGAAGTTTATTTTCTCAAATAAAGAACTCAACATGAGGAAAATACGATGGCTTGAACTACTCAAGGATTACGATTGCACGATACACTACCACCCTAGGAAGGAAAATAAGGTGGCATTTGCTTTGAGTAGAAAATATAATGGATTTTTGAACAAGATGAGAGTTAAAATGGATCCTATTCTCATGGATCTAGTAAAGATGGATATAAGAATAACCATGGAAGATGGATCATGAATGATTTTTCAAATGGTTTCCAAACCATCTTTATTAGAAAGGTTAAAAAGTTCTCAAGCTAATTATGAGCAGTTTCAGAAGAACATTAATGCTGTAAATGATTGGAAATTGAGTGACTTTGTCTATGAAGATGGAATTTTGAAATTTGGAAAGAGACTTTGTGTTCCTGATATACCTGATCTAAAAAGAGAATTGTTGGATGATGATCATAGTTCCAATTTCTCTATACATCCTGGAGCACCAAGATGTATAGGGACTTGAAAGAACATTTTTGGTGGGACAACATGAAGTGGGAGATTATTGATTTTATGTCAAGATGTATGGTTTGTCAACAAATGAATACTGGAAGGAAACATCCTGGAGGATTCATGCAACCTCTTCCAATACCAGAGTGGAAATGGGATGATATTATAATGGACTTTGTAATGGGGCTACCAAAGACTCTGAGAAGGAAGGACGCAATATGGGTCATTGTTGATCATTTTACCAAGTCATCACATTTTATTGCTATAGGATAAGATTTAACACTTAAACGTCTAACAAGACTATATATTAATAAATTTCTAAGAGTCCATGGTGTACCCCAATCGATTGTTTCTGATCATGATCCTTGTTTTACATCAATATTTTAAAAAAGTCTTCAGAAGGCCCTGGATACTGAACTTCATTTGAGCACTACCTACCATCCTCAAACTGATGGACAACCAGAACAAACAATTCAAACCTTAGAAGACATGTTGAGATCTTGATCACTTGACTTTCAAGGTATGTGGGATCAATATTTACCCCTGGTAGAATTTTACTATTACAATAGCTTTCATTCAGGTATTCAGATGGCACCATATGAAGCGTTATATGGAAAGAGATGTCACATACAAACTTGTTGGGATGATGTTGGTGAAAGAAAACTCATAGGACCAGAACTTGTGGAGGAAACGATGGAAAATGTGAAGGTAATCCAAACTCACATCAAAGCAGCACAAAGTATGTAGAAGAGCTATGCCGATAACCAAAGGAACGATTTGGAATTTTAGGTAGGAGATCATGTTTTCATGAAGGTATCTCTATGGATGGGTGTTATACATTTCGGTAAGAAGGGTAAATTGAGTCCCAGGTACATCGGACCTTTTGAAATCTTAGAATGAATTGGGGCTATAGCTTACCGTTTGGCAATGCCGCCAAGTCTCTCCAAAGTTCATGATGTGGTCCATGTATCACTGTTGAGAAAATACTTGCCTAACCCAACGTATGTACTCACTTATGAGGAATTAGAATTAGAAACCGATCTGTCTTATTGTGAAGAGCCTTTCAAGATTCTTGATACCAGAGAACATGTGTTGAGAACCCGGACAACTCGTCTGGTAAAAGCTTTTTGGAGAAACCATAAGATGGAAGAGGCAATGTGCGAACCTGGGGAAATTATGATGAAAAACCACCCAAATATTTTTATGCGATAGTATTCTAGAAATTTCAAGGATGAAATTATTTCAAAGAGGGTAGAATGTAACACCCCAAGCTTCCACAGTACGTTTGCCTTTGAATAATGCAATAGCTTGCATTGTATGCCATTTCGAGATTCTAACACACCACGACCAACCAGAGTAGCCGTTATTAATAGTAATACACACTTTTTTGAAACATTATAAATTCTATCTTTCAAAATGGACTTCATTTTTGGATTATGATTATCAAAAATAGCTTAGGGTAAATTTTTGGCAGTTTTCTGATAACTTTCATATTTTTATGAATAGTGAAAAATACCGAATTTCAATTAAAGACAAATTTTTTAATCAAAATTATTTATAGTTATAAATTATAATTTTGAGTTGTTTTAAAGTATAATTAGATTATATTTTTACCATTTTATCCAATTTTGGTCATTGGATGTAATTTCACATTTAAACTGAACATAAACAAGTGTCAATGTTTTGATAGTTATTATTTCTTAAAATCAAGTTTTTTGGTTAGGCAGCAAGAATTAATTTTAAATTAATTTATGACACTTCAATGTTTTGAATTTAGAAAAACAGATTCAATATTTAGAATCAAGAGGTCCAAATTTTTTAAATAGGTAACTTTTATTTTTAGACATTTTGAAAAATTACTTCGGTAATATTTTATTTACCATGATTAAAGTGAAAATATAATAAATAAGGGTAAAATATAATATTATAATAATATTAAATTACCCTAACATGTGTCCTAATCCTCTTTACTGATACATATTCGACCATGGGCATCCTTGGGTTGAATTTGGGACCCCATGGAGCCACATGGGAGTAATAATGACATTTTATATTAATTAATTTAAAGTAAAGACAAAAATGACATAAACAAATATCTTTTAGTAAGTAAATTTTAAATGGGGTTATATAAGTTATCTTTTCGACTATAAATATTATTTTTAAATCTAAAAATAGTTCCTATATCATTGTATTTGTTTTATAATTTTTGGACTTTAAATAAATTAAATTATTTATGACACGATAATGATGCAATATTTGCCTCATTAATAAATGATTTAAATAAATAAGATTATAAATATTAAAACAATATCCAAAACCTGTCCAAATATTATTGGATTATTTTATTTCGACCATGAGTCATATTAAATTTGTTATTAACAAATATTAAACCTTTAGAAACCAAATATGAGGTTATAATAAAATAACTGTTTCAAACATTCATAAAGTGCCCCACCTCACCTTTATAAAAGTCCCTCGCTTCCTACCAATTTATCACACCTCTCAAGCCTTTGTCTCGTACAAAACCTACCCAAATATTCTCCCAACATGCCTCAATTCATTATAGAGGCCTTACTTTAGTCAAAAATCTGACCTAAGGAGCCCTTTTGATCAAATCAAAAGGAAGAACCCAAAGAAGAGGTAATAATTTCACCACCCTCTTTTAAGTTATTTTCATCTTCCACTTCTCCTTTCTTTGTTGTTTCCATTATAAAATAATAACTCCAATATATTCTATATACTCTGATGTTATTATAAATATGGTACAACCTAATTCACTATTCTATCCATTCTTTGAATGACATGTCACTATACGCTCATACGTATGGCCTATCGTGTCCACGTCGTGGTGTAATTGTTATTAAATACATTCTTATTTGGATGGGAATAATAATGGTGTGTAATTGATTTAAATAATAAATATAACATGATAATGATTCTGTATATATGATATACCATCCAATTATATATTATTTTAATATGAAACGAATGATATTGTCGCTTGTATGTACGTACGGATTACCGTCTCCACGAACATGATGAGATTCATTCACCATCGTATCCATTCAAGACTAATTTTCATTAGATGACTAAAAATAATTTTTGAAGACTTAATATAATTATGAATATGAATAAGATACATCCTATCCATAACAATTATTACTTATGTAACAAAGCACATAAAAGAAAATGAATCAGTTAACACCAGAAACGACGATAATACTAAAATATTATTAACAAAGCAATGTTAAAAGATCAAATATGATATCATATTAATGTATATTATTATTGTATAATTTAATAAAAATTATTTCACCATTATATAATTGGTTAACCTACCCTCTACCAAGGAAAATTACAAGATAAGGGTTAATTTTACAATCTCTTTTTTATCCGAGGTTATTTTTACGTAAGTATCAACTAGGACCTCTTTATCATCCACATCCATGTTTCTCAAAAATATATTTCAATAAATTCTTAATATTTTATAGACTATGGGTTAAATTCATTTATACCATTTTTTTACTCTATAAGATGTTTATAAAGGAATCTTTCCATCGTTTTCCAAATAAGGTCCTTTATAACATTTTCGACAAAATTATGGTACAAATGTCCTTTTTTAACATATACAGCGGGTGTGGCTATTTTCCATCGTTATACCATCATCAAAGCTTACCTTAAAAGATTATAACAATATTTCCAGAAATAAATGTTTTCATTTATAATTATATGAATTTTAAATGATTTTTAAATAGAAACCGATATTTCTCTAAAAAAAGGTTTTGATTTCATCTATGTCAACATCCTTTGATGGATTTTAAATTTATTTGAAGTTGATTAATTATGATACAAAACATCCATATTGTTTTGAAGGTTTTGTGATATGTTTGAATGTGGATGTGTTATTTTTATACCATTCATGGTTTAGGGATAAAGTATTGACATTTCATATGCTAGTTTTAATACAAATGTTTATGTTATTTATAAAACTTTTCATATGAGGAATGAATTGGACTTAGTATGTGACGGGTGGAGCCCGCTATAGCTCCTTGATGCATCAGTAGGTATCTTGAGACAATCTAGTGTCTTGGCACAAGGCCTTGACAAGATCTTAATTGTAGTATTGGTACAAGGCCTTGACTATGTGGTTATGAAAGTCTGGCATTATGAATTCCATCATTATGAAAGTGGATATTGATATTGCATGTGATTATTCAACTAGTAGAATATCCATGTGAGAAATTAAATGGAATTATTTTGATTTTATCTTTTCCATGTTATGTTTAAGTTCAAGTTTAAAAGGCTTTTGATTTAGTCTTATGAATTGCCTTAAATGTTTATGCTTATTTATGAAGGTTTCCATTATATTTTTATCCTTACGAAGCATCTAAGATCACCCTTTTCTATGTTTTATTTTTCCCAGGATGCACAGAAGTTAATTATGATTGACTTTTAGGCTTAATCTAGTAGTCTTGGATGTTTCTAATGGAATAAATTAGTTATATATTTATTTTTAAGTTGTAAAGTTCAAATTATGTATAAATCTTGTTTCCAATAATAATAAATTGATCGGTTTTTCAGGACATGATTTTCTTGTGATCATGCCAATGTTACGTAATAATGCACTGACACTGGGTAACTGGAGTCAGGGCGTTACAAGTACGGGTGAACCCATGTGTAGGATGAGTATCCACCTATGGTGACATAGCTCACTAAAAGAATTTTTGAGCACTGGTCGTAGAAGGTATATGTCGATTGGAATTACATACCTAGAGATCGACTTGATGTTATAGGGCTTGATTGGCAAGGCGTCAAGCTCAATTATTTTTCACATGATGTCTTGGTGATCGAAATTAAAAACTTAAGGACCAAATGTTGTGTGATTCATTTTATTTTCGTCACATACAAGTGAATATTCATATTTATGTATATATGTATAGTTAAGGAACTATAAATGTATACATATATAGATATGGAAATACATGGTGTCACTTTCCCAGTTGATAGGGATTATGGACCTTGGGTTTGAATATGGTTTCACTTTATTGGTTTTACCTTCTTTTTAGTTGTATTTCAGTTAGGATGAATATATTGTTTTTTCTTACACTTATAGAAGCACATTTATATATTTCCTATTAGGGTGGCCAATTGAGATTATTTATCACCCCTACATGTTCACCTTGGTGTACGTGTAGACCTTATATCTACTTTTTTAGATTGAGAACGTGTTTCATGGTAGATTGGGATGAGGCCCATAATTGAATGATCGGGCAAAGGTACTAGTGTGGTTCTTCTGATCGAGATGTTGTAGTTCAACAATGTCTTAAGACTGGGCATGTGGTCTATCTTAGAGTTATCAGTAGAGACTTATACTCTTACCTTCTGTTTTTTTTACTATTGTATCTATATAGTTAGACCAGTGAGTTACTAGTGTTGTATTGTATGGAATAAATATTTTGGATTTTACAATATTTAATTTATTATTACTGTATATTCTACTTCAGTTTATTTAATGCTACCACACACTTTTTACTTTACTGTTTTGTATTATACATAGTTATTTACATTGTTTTCTTACTATGATATGAGGGTATAGTATCCCCACTATCACACCCTATACCCTCACCGCAAGTTGAAAACCTCTATCTTACGGAGAGGTATACTAGAGACATAGTAACCCTCTGTATTGGGGCACCGTTTGATTAGAATCTGGGTCAGGATGTTACAAAGTGTCATTCGAGGTTTTCTTTTTCCTGGTCTTTACCATTTTGGATATCGTAGATAGAATTATTATAAATTTTTTTGAACATGTAATAGATATCAGACCAGTTCAATGAGAAAACTTGTTCTGGTAAGAAGTCCTAGATTCTTGGGGTTGGGATTATTGTATTGATTTGAGAAGTTATAGTTCTATATTATTTTTTCCTTGAGATATGCTAACATTGTGTGGGTGTTATGATTTACTATGGATCTTTTGATATTGGACATTGGAAAGAGTCCAGGGATTGATTTTGACTCTTGTCTGAAAAAGGAGATATGCACCTCATGTATCATCTTTATCATCTAGGATTCACACTATATATGTATGCTAGTGTGTAATTTTATTCACCACTATGGACTTTTTGGCATATATATATATATATTTTTTATATTTATGGTAGGTTATATTGATATAAGTTGAGGAATTTTGTTGTTAGTATAATGACTCAGTCCTCATGTACAGGGGGTGTAGTGACCTAGTTTATCGATATGGCATGTGATGACTTTTTATTGAACCCCTTATATGGTGGTATTTCTATGTTCATGTTTATCTAGTCGAATCGCTAAGTATGATGTCGATGGATACTACGAGATTTATTCTGAACTATACCTCCATGGGGTATTTTTGTATTTGGATGTCAAATGAGTGTCAGTTCTGTTTCCCTTTTCTGTTGGTGTTGTGACCTCCATGGAGCAGTTCCTTCGTAGGATAATTGAGAAGGATCATGCCATTGTAGGGAATTTTTTTAGCTTTGACCATCAATTTTTGTTGTGATCCTTACCTAATTTTGAGAGTTATTGATCTCTTGGGCTATGTGTTAACTCCATATGACCTAGTTGTGAGGATTGTTCTATTGGGTTAGGTGGGAGACCTATGGGCCCTTAGCTTGTCCCAAATCCATGTAGTTAGATGTTCATTTTGTTTGAGGGTAGCTAGAGTGAGAAGATATACCATATTTTCTAGTACCTCTTTATGTAGTGATATTTGTTGCACACTTTTTTTTGGATAGAGGCATGTTAGGTGATCTTGTTTTACATTATAGTCATGTTGATGCCTTTGACTTTTGTCAAAGCACCTTTGGTGCTTGTTTTTAGAGACTTTCTTCGAAAGTTAGGACTGTTTGGTTTCATGGAATGTTCGACTAGTGTTTCTGCTATTGCTAATATAGTCAGAGTGTGGGTAGATTCTCCTGACTAGATTTATGTCAGGTGATAGCTAGTCATGGAATAAATCATGGTGTAGGTGAGGTGCTAGATTTTAAAGAGGAGTTCCAAGGGAACTTTCAGATTAATTATACTGACATGTCAGATAGCATGGTTAGCACTTCTTTGCAATGGATGAATCACTGGAGTATGAGTTTGGTGATAAAAATACACATTGTTTAAATGTGGTATCATTTGAATGTAAATTGTTGAATGGACAAGTGAGAGCTGGGGACCGATGTTTCAATTCTTTCCATGGGCTTGGATCCTAGAAATTGTGTTGGAATGTCCCTATGTGGTAGAGGTGATATCATGAGAAGAATCAGGTACTATGAGATGGTTGACCTATGGATGAATCCTTGTCAGGTTATTATAGGATTTTGGGTGTGAATTAGAGGGATATTTACACACCACTTGGTGGAATCTTAGATTACTCATGTTAGAGATGATCAGGCTCTATCTTGATTCATCTTAAGTATACAGAGATAGCATCGACCCTATGCTGATATCCTTTTATTTCTAAATGTTTTTCCTTAGTTAGAAGGTGGAACCTATTGAGGTTATTCTAGAGGATTGGTGTAAGGTAATCCATATAGTGGGGAGTGAACCATTGGTTTTTAGGGTGTTGACCCATGTTTTCAGTTGAGATTCAGTATTTTCTGTGGGCCTTTTGGCTCATAAGTTTATTTTGAGATGATGATAAAGGTATTCCTATAGTGAGGAGTACCATATCGGTCATAGTTAAATGTATTTCACATAGAAGGTAGTTTTTTATGTTATGAGGTTAGTGATTGGATAGTCAATAAAGATTGATTATGCAGATGATCAGGTTTAGAGCGTGGTTGTTGGTCTTTCACTAGGCTTCTTGGGTACAACAAGTTTTTTGATGGAGATTTTATAAGGACTAGTATTTTTTCAAACTGTAATTTTGAGTGGAAACTTGAATTTTTTCTTTCAGATGTTTGTAATGGGGTAAAATGGTCCTTTTCCTCTAGTAGATGATCTTCGATATTTTTTATAAACACTTCGTTTGTCTAAAAGTAGGGTGTTTACCCGAGGAGAGGAGTTTTGTGTAATTCTAAGTCATTCAAATTTTAGTGGAATAATTAATAATTAATATTTAATAAATTAAATATAAAATTGTTTACCAAGGTTCGTTCGGTGATATCTTTTGAACAGAACGTTTTATTGAGATTTCATCTTCACTATTGAGTCTAGAATAGGGAGTTATTCTATGGTAGGGAATAAAATAGTGTTGGGTACCAAAGATAGCTCTGACCCCATTTTTGTTTCTTTAATATTTATTTTTTTATTTTTACCTTTTATTTTCTTAATTTTACTTCCTCCTTCTCACAGACACATCATATAGCCCCTCCTATGATGCTCGATCGAGAGATAAAAGAGGGATAGGGAGAAGAGAGAGAGTAGGAAGGGAAGAGGGTACCGTTGTGAACCCCCCAACTTTCTAGATCACCATGCGACAACCGTGGACTATAAAATTGAATGAAGATTCAGTGATTTCCACCCAAAGGTAGGCTATTTTTAAGATTTACCACAACACCCCTCTTCATCCATAATCTTATGTTTTAATACCCTATTATGATTGTATGAGGCCCCTAGTGGGAAAATATGTGGTTTTGGATGATAAAGGTGGATTTGGGTGATTAGAAGGCATTCAGTTTGGGAAAATTAGGTTAAATAACATGTGGTTCTGGGTGACATGTCATGTGTTCTTCCTATTCGGGGAAGTACAAGTTTAAGGAGTAGGGTGTAACCGTAGTGTACTTGTATTCATCCATATAGCTGAGTACCTGGGCCTGGCTACTTGTGTATGGGTACATGGACATGTGGAGTAAACTACCAGACCCCATGTGGGCAGAATGCCATGTAAAATTACACATACAAGTCAAGTACATATTTATACAGGTTGAAGAACATAGGAAAGTACCCTTTTTTGTGTACACAAAGTGTACCCCCCTCCTATGCCATGTACCTGGGGTGTTTACTTGCAAAATCTTGTGGGGTTACACACCCACGTGGTCCATTGGGAGTAAAATATGTGTACTGTGTGTGACACGTCATGTAACACCCATTTTCAACCCTTTGTGGGGGTTTTTGTGATTTTAGGCCCCAGTGTCAGAATAAGACCTTATAGTAGTCCATTCTGATTGTTTTTCCACATAGATCACAATGGTGAAACTCAGGGAGAATTTTGAGGACTCCTAATCGGTGTTATGGGGCTTTCGTCTAAATGAGGTTCTTCCTTGGGATTTCAAATTTAGTCATATCCTGAGGGAGATACTTGATGTGAATGATAGGTTCGGTGTTTGGACCAACCTAGTCTGAGACATTGTTATAAGTTGAGATGGGAGATATCTCATATGGATTATGCATATGTGGTTTTACATTGAAGATGTATCTCTGATGGTATTTTTCCTTCTATCCTTAGAGGCCAGGAAAACAGGTTTTATTGAGGATCCCATGTAGGATGCCCCTATCTTTTATCTGGTTACCAAGGATCCCCTGAGGGGTACCTTTTCCAATATGATGATCTAGGGAGTCCCGTGTAGGTTCCCTTTACTATGTTATCTATTAGGGATCCAAATTAGGATGCCTATGACTTTATTTTCTATTTGAGGATCCGATGTAGGATTCCTCCATTAACTTATAGATAAGGATCCCGAGTAGGATTTATTGACTTGTGAGTATACCTTTGAGGATCATGAGTAGGATAACTCTCATTGTTTGACTTGAGGGACCCAATGGGTGCCACTTTTTTTAACCAACCCTGAGCTAGTACATCATTTTTGGGTAGAGATTATAATGTATGCCACCCTAATACATGTACCCAACTTGTAATCCCATGGGGTTATGGTAGTAGTGTTGGGTTGGGCATTCGGTCCACCCTCAATCTTTATAATGTTTCACATGTTTATTGTTGATGCAATGATACTACCATAGGTACTTCCTAGTTTGTGGCTATTGATCCCAACATGAGGAGTATTTTTTTCTTTTGGGATGCCCAATAATTCTTCATGGGATCTGTGATTTTCATTGGTATGCCAAGATGTGTTTTATTGGGATCTGACTTCTGATCCATGCAATTTATGATATTGACAGGTATACCAGGAGGTACTACACAAGACTTGGCTATTGATCCGGGATATATATATGTTTATTATCATATTGTTAGTATTTCTATAGGTGTTTCATATAATCAGGATGTTGAGCCTTACATGTTGTATATAAGACTCCATGGAAATATCTAGCTCCTTGGATCCTAATGACTTATATTCCGTAAGTGATTAATGTATTTTTTTATAGGAATACCTTAGATGGAATCAATAGGCTGAGGAATTTTATGCCCTGAGTGATACATGGATTCCAGTTGTAGGAATTACTTAGATGGAATCGGTGGGATAATGAATTTTATGCCCTGAGTGATACTTGGATTCCCATTTTAGTAATTCCTTGGACAAAATTAGTGGGGTGATGACTTATATGCCTCGCGTGATACTTGGATTCCTGGTTATAGGAATTACTTGGAACGACTCATAGACATGTTGATTCTATATATGTCTTGGATATTTCTATTTGGACAATGAACGTGTTAGTAGAAACCTTGGATTGATTATTCTCCTTGGGTCATGATTATGTGGGATTACTTGGGACTTGATACCCCATGGATCTTCTTTTCTAGGACTGGTGTAGGACATGATTTTTTGACATGCTCATAGGACTCTAATCAATGCCTTTTTTGAGTTTTCAATGAGACTCTCTTGGGACTCGATGAGGATTTCATGGATGAGTTCCTTGTATATGGCCCTTCATGGTCAGATTCTTGGTCATACAATATGAATGTGATGGATTTTATACTTGTGATTACATAGGGTATGATCTTGTAGATTCCTTGTTCATTATACCTTGGATCTAGACCTTGGTGTATGACATGTGATTCCTTGGTGTAGTCATGAGTTGGTTGTAGTGAACTTTATAGGATTGACCATCGATATATGGTATCCTTGTTTTAGTGATTGGATGAGAGTACGGGTGAACCCAGGTGTGGGATGATTATACCCTCTGGTAACATATATTTCTCAGAGACTTTTCCAGCGTTGGATGAATCAGGGATATATTACTTGGTATTACTGACCCAGAGATGGACTTGATGTTACATGGCTTGGTGGAATGATGTCCAGCTCAATTTCCTTGCACATGATGTCAATAAGGTTGGGAGTATGGACCCAAGGATCAAATACTATTTGATTCAGGTTATTTTATTCACATACCAGTGAATATTCATATTTATGTGTCTATATTTATAGGAATGGGACTATAAATGTATACATATATTGATATGGACTTCCATGGTGGAACATTACCAGTTGACAGGGATTACAGATCCTGGGTTCGAATGTGGCTTTGTGTAATTGGTTTTACATTATATTTAGTTGTTTTATATCTAGGATTATCATTTATCTTTTTCTTACACTTATAGTATCACATTTATGTGTTGATTTCATAGGTGTCCTAATAAGATTATTTTTCACCCCTGCATGTGCTCCGTGGTGTACATGCAGACCGTATGTCTACCTTTCAGGTTGTTAAAGAGTTACACAGTGGATAGGGATGATTCCCAGAGTTATATTATCGAGTGGAGCTGATCGTGTGGTTCTTATGATCAGGATGCTACAGTTCAATAGTGTCTAGCGATAGGGTATGTGGTTTGGCTATAGATTAGTAGTAGAGCCTTGTACATTTACTTTTAGTTTTTTTGTGAAATTTTATCTGTATGGTTGTCTTAGTGGGTGATGAGTGTTTTATTGTTTGGAATAACTATTCGATCTTTTACAACATTTCATTAATTATTACATCATGTTCTTTTTCAGTTTATTTACAACATTCACACTCTATTTACTTTATTAATGTGTATGATACTTAGTTATTTCCACTATTTTCTTACTCTCATTTGAAGGCATAGTATCCCCACTATCACACCATATACCCTTACAACTAGACAGAAACCTATGGAATATGGGGAGGTGCGCCTGAGGCATATTAACCCACCGGCTCGGGGCAACATTTTAGTAAAATCTGGGTTGAGGCACTATAATAACATAATAAAAGTTCAAGAGTATAACATATGAATATTGATACCCATCAATACCTATATAATTAGACATAAAAACATGGTATAAATCTTTATAAAAATAGATTCATCGTAATTAATAATCATGAGTCAGGTGATATCAATATTTTTTAAAGGAAACATTTATAACCCATAGAAAGCATACAGAAAACTTATTGATATATTAGGAAATCATCATCATAGAATCCTTAATGAAGAATAATAGTTTTAATAACAATATGGAAATATTATAATATAATTATCAATAGAACATAATTTTATGCTCCCCAACCCTGTTGCCGCAAAACCCAATTCCCCGAGTTGGATCACCACATGAACTCAAGAAAAACTTCCCATATTCTAGAGGCTTTCGACTAGAAGAGTCTGTCTAATGTAATACATGATGTGACAATACACTATTTATTAGGGAAATCCATATCATATAATAATAGAAATGAAGAAACAATATAACCAATAACAAAGAACCAAAAATCGTTTTCTCAAAACTAAGTACAAGTCAACAACTAAATAGTAAATGTGGTATGTAATGTCGTATAATGATATGTGAAAGGAAAATACAAAATAAAGAAAAATATAAGAATCCCTAAAATGGGTCCCAATTTCTCATCTAGATCCATCATCCATTCACATCCCATGCCCAAATCAACCATCTAGAATAGTTCCCTATCATTTTTCCTGACCAACAGGCATGAAGTCTTCTTGAGTACCTAGTAGTGGCCTAAGAAGGGTGTGAGTATAAATTTGTATGCCACCAACAATGATTCTATAGAATATCTAATCTAAACATATAAAGGATGGATGCCCTAAAATAATGACAAGATAAATAAAAGATAACCCATTTTACATTTATTTATAACATTCACTTAAACAATTTTCATTATTAATTTAATGGGTTAGGAATTTTTATTAATTTCACTCCAACCTCTACTGATAATATAAGAAATGCATAAGGGGAAGAATAGTGTTTTCTACTTCACTAGGGAAATACATTAAAAAATCATTTTATAACACTTACCATTGTACCTTAGTTCATGTAGTCTCATCCCAAGCAACCATTAGGGGCATAGATCCTCAGTCCAACTCTCTAACCTAGGAATTATAGGGGTGGGGTTTCAATCCTCGATCTAACCCAACCCATGGAAATATATACCCAAGTCCAATACCCCACACATACCACAAATACATGTTCACATGCCTCTATAAAAATTTACCACATATACCATTTCACAAACCGTATTCATTGAACAAACATGATATTAAAAATTCGTAGTTTATCCTACATAGAAATACTCTTCATGACTTAAACCATTACACCATTTAACATTTTAAAATCATAAATGGTAAACAAATAAACATTATAACATGCACAACATATGAGATTTTACCAATTAAACACAATTAACATCAATTTCCTTTCAAAATTAATGTTAACACATTAAAAAAATCTTAAATATTTTCTTTCATAATTAAATTCTAACATTCTAAACATAACTACCATTGGTTTTATCTCGTAGACGCTTTAAATTCACATTCACTAACACCAAACCATGTTCACAAATATTTCACACCTCATTTGTGGAATCATTCTTAGTCTAATCAACCTCAACGAATCCCATTGGGATCATGAGGGTTTCGATTTAAATTAACTAATTAAAATATCAATTATAATATTGAAAACCCAAAATATAGTGCAAAGATACAAAATCACAACCACATACACATGAAAAAATCAAAAAGAGTTTGGTATATGACTTTTAGAAGACTTACCTTGATTCTTAAGACAACCACACACTCAACCTTATCACTTGATCCAGATTAATAACCCCTTCAAAGCCCTAACTTTTGATCCACCGAAAAAAAAGTGTTTTGGGGAATTAGATGAAGAAGAATAACTATAAAATCCCTAATATGGAAAAAAGAAGGAAGAGGAGTGTTAAACTCAGTCGGATTTTCGATCCTCACCTAATGGCCCTGGGAATGGATTATATATAGCAACCCAAGCCTTTTCCATATAATATTACTTGATTTTAAGCGTAGTTATACATTAAAGTACAACCAAGGATCGTTAAGTCTAATTTCTTCAAAAAATAGGTACATAAACCCTAAAACAAGGGGATAAAAAACACTTTTTACATAAATAGATCATAACTTTGAGCCCTGACATCTGCATAGGGTACCGTGGGGAACACTTGAATAAAGGGATGAGCTGTAAATCCTAGTAAGGGAATGAACATAAGGATACATCTTAATCACATGAGTTAGGAGGCATGACATAATGATATCCAAAGAATGGAACATATGAAATCATATTTTATAAGCATGTGATCATATAAACATGGAATCATATAAATGTGGTAGAATCATAAATCATTTTTTTGTACGGGTCAAGGCTAACCGCCAACTTCGTTTCACATCGCATCTCATGATACTTCACCTTATCCAATGCATTGGAGCACTATCTAGGTGCACCCATCTCAAAATTATAATCAATATTATTTCCACATAAATATTCTTACCACAGAGATAATCAAACATAATCAACCATACATAAACATAAAGGTACCCATGGAATTAATTGGGTACCACATTCATGACATAAATCATAACCAATAGGCGTATCATGAAGGTGTCTATGAAATGAAAGGATTAGAACATACATGGACTTTAAAAGGTTAAAATAAGAATATAACATGGTAATTGGAGTCAAATAGAAGTGACAACACAAAAGAGATGTATTTGAGAATCATTAGCATTAAAACATTTTTGTCCGGTTTTAAGGAAAATACTATAGATCTTTTAAAATAGAAAATGGGAAAATCTTTAATATAAAACCAGAATTGAACCAAGAAGGTTTTCATAATAAAAATACTAGTTTTATAAATAAAACGGTGTCTTAAAATAGAGGATGGAGTGCATTTCAAATTGGGTAACAATTCGGGAAGTTACCATAAAACATGTTTTCTTATTAGAAAGTTCTAAGGAGAGAATCTTTTAAAAATATGTACATCCCAAAAAGAAAGAGATGAAAGGGAATTCATAAATGAATTTTGTAAACCTAAACAGAATTTAGAATATGCACATAAATAGATATGATAACAATATTTTGATATAAAGAAAAGGAAACCTAAAAGAACATAGAATGTTCAGGTAGAATTTATTACAGTATTTCGGCATGGTACTGGGTGTACCTAAGAGGGATTGGTGGGAGAAAAAGAAGTTTCTAATAAATTATACCTCATGAGGGAAGTATGTTGGAGGTGAAAAAACATACCCCATAATTTGGTTTTACACATAGCATAGAGGACAATCATGATTAAGAGTGAAATGAAGAGTTCCCTTACCTTAAATCCACTGGTGTTTTCCACTTGTTATTAAAGACCTGAATAAACAATTTAGGCTTATTAATTCATAATTACAAAACCTATTATATATGTAATTGATTTATTATAACCCTTTTTAGTTCATTCAATCCCTTTTTGATTAGTTATAAGGTTCAATTTCATTGTTCAGGCTCGTTTGTTTACTTGGTTTTAAAAGATCAGTTCACTTATATTCAAGATTAGATAAACATGAAAGATGAAAGTGATTGTCCAGGTTTGAAGTTATATGCTATTAGTGAAAATCCAGGAGAATAAATGGTTTTAAATTTAATTTGGATACTTATATTGAAGTCTAATTATTATATAAAACCATGGTGATAACTATTTTTGTTAATCGGTGGGTTTGATTACAAAAAACATGTTTTTGCTTTATAAATTAATACCATTTTTACAAAAGGATTACATAAACAAAAATATGATATATTACGTACGTAATACTATAGTTCAACCATAACAAAAATAGTTTCATGACTAGAATTAACTATTATAATAAAAATTGATAAATAGTTGTCATTGAAAGGGATAAATTAGCACATCTTGAATGGTGCTTTCGTTTCGTTTAAATAAATGGTGGGGAAAGGAGAGAAGATAATGAAATATACCATTATAATGAAAAAATTTCATTACATTTATGTTAATAGATTTTTTATACTATTATGGTGAAGGAAGGTGAGGAAAGAAATAGAAATAAAAGAACATAAAAGAAATCAAGGAATTGGAAAGAGGAATTTACCTCTTGAGACTTCCTCCTTTGAGAACCTCTTAAGGGGAGAGGTTTTTGTATTTTGAAGATTTTGGGAGCTTTTGGATGTGGGGGAAGACCTTGGGGAGAGATTTGGGCAGAATATTTGTAAGGAAGAAGTCTTGAGAGGAGTGAAGAGAAGAGAGAGTGAGGGGGGGGGGGGTTATAGTGGAGGAGAAAGAGGAGTTCTCAATACAAAATTCAATAATTTATTATTTCCCCACAAGAAAAGGAATAGTGAGTCTTCTAAGTCTTAGAATAGTAATTTTATCATGTGATCCTGTACCAATTGGTCTTACATCAGCAAAACATCAGGCATGACTCTATAATTAGCTTATTTTGTAAATTATGGTATTTCACTATTCATAATAAATTCAAGTATTTCAGAAAAATCTCAAAAATTTACCGTAACCATTTTTCAAATTGTAAAATCAAAAAATTATGTCCATTTTCAGAAAGAATTTTCTAAATATTATTATTTTAATATTTCATTAAAATCATAATTTTTTTACCAAAAACCACTTTTAAAACATTAATTTACATATTCTAAAATATAGGTACATAATTATTTCACTTGAATATTATTTATATATTTTCATAGGTAAGTCTAATATTCATTATGTTTTATAACTATTCATAATGGTATGTTACTATTCATAAGGGTAGGTTATTATTCAACAAAAATTAGGTTTTTTTATCAGACACCAAATAACTTATTGATTGCAACTGTGTATGTCAGATTTTTAAAATTCCAAACACAGAAGTGAAAAACTTATGTTTAAAGGTCACTTAACACTTAGTAGTTCATTATGTTGTGTTTTCATATTATTTTATGACATATTTATAAGAATGGAAATTCCAATTATAAAACATTGGTTCGTTACATTCTTCCCCCCTTATGAAATTTCACCCTTGAAGTTTTTGTTTTACATTCTAAGACAAAAATAGGTGCGGGTACTTTTACTTCATTGCTTCCTCTATTTCCCATGTTGCCTCTTCATACTTATGGTTTTGCCATAGTAACTTGACCATATGAGTAATCTTGTTGCTTATAACATTGTCTCTATGATCCAAGATCTTCATTGGATACTAATATGAAAGATCATCCTCCAACTTTACCACCTCTAAAGAGAGTACATTTTAGGGGTCTAGTTTGTACTTCCTTAAGAGAGATACATGAAAGACATCATGTACTTTTGATGTGGTAGGTGTAAGTGCCAGTAAATAGGCCACATTTCAGACTCGATCAAGGATCTCGAAGGGGACGATGTACCTAATACTTAACTTCTCTTTCTTTCTGGACCTCATGACCTTCTTCCATGGAGATATGTGTAAAAATACCATGTCTTCAACTTTTAACTCAAGGCCTCATCTACGATTATCTGCATAACTCTTCGGTCGACTTTGGGATGGCATGATATGATGTTGAATGATTTTCACCTTCACCACCATTTCTTCAACCATTTCAGGTCCTAAAAGCTTATCCTCATCGAATTCATCCCATCATGTTGGTGTTCTTCACCTTTTCCCATAAAGGGATTCATATGGTGCCATTCATATGCTTGAGTGGAAACTATTGTCAAAGGAGAATTCAACCAGTGGAAGATGTTGGTCCCATCCTCTTTGGAATTCCATAGAACACGCTCTCAACATGTCTTCCAGTGTCTTAATAGTTTACTCAAATTGGCCATTAGTTTGAGGATGATAGGATGTACTAAAGTTTAGTTCAGTGCTTGGAGCATGTTGGGGACTTTTCCAGAACATTGAGGTGAATCTTATATCATGATCAGATATAATAGATTGTGGTACCCCATGAATCCTTACCACTTATTTGATGTAAATCTGTGCATGTTGATCCAATGAGAAGTCCTCTCAAACTGCGATAAAGTGAGCTGTCTTTGTAAGACGATCCACAATTACCCATATAACATTATTTCCTCTAGATGTCCTTGGAAGTATAGTGACAATGTAAATTGTAATGTTCTCCCACTTCCATGCTGGTATGGGTTGTGGTTTCATCATCCCCTTATATTTTTTCCTCTCAGCCTTCATTTTCTGACATACCTGGCACTTTGATGTACATTCAGCAATCTCCCTTTTCATATTGTCCCACCAAAATTTTTCTCGGAGATCTCGATACATCTTTGTGCTCCCTGGGTGGATAGAGAAGGTTGAGCTATGTGAATCATTTAAAAGATCATTATTTATCTCTGTATCAGATGGTACACATAATCATGACCCAAATCTTACAACTCCTGAAATTGGAGGATTTACCATTTTTAACAACTTCTACCCTTTTCTGAATTTCCACATATTTTCTTTGAGAAGACTTTATTTTCTACAAGAGGGACGGTTCAACAATCATTAGCGAAAGGATTTATGATGTTCCTCACATAATGATTCCCATGTCCATCCTTTGAAAATCTAAGAAGATTATATCCTTTTCAATTCTCATCATTGATAAAGATGCAGGATCCTTTCTACTTAGAGCATATGTCACGTTGTTTGCCTTACCGGGACGGTAGTGGATAGAGCATTCATAATCCTTAATGAGATCTATCCATCTTCACTGATGAATAATAATCTCTATCTATGTGAATATATATTTGAGAATTTTTTGGTCAGTATATATCTCACACATCTCTCCCTAGAGATAATGTCGCCAGATTTTCAATGCAAAGATCACAACTTCCAACTCCAGATTATGTGTGGGAAAGCTTTGCTTAGGTATTTTCATCTACCTTGAGGCATAGGCTATCAATTTATCATTTTTAATTAGCACAAAGCCTAATCCTTTCTTAGAAGCATCACTATACACCACAAAGTGTTCTCCACTTGAAGAGAGTGTGAGTATGGGCGTAGTGACAAGCCTCTTTTTCAACTCCTTGAAATATTCTTCACATTCCTGTGTCCTGACAAACTTTACTCCATTCTATTTCATCTTGGTCATTGGGTTTGAAAATCATGAAAAGTTCTTCACGAATCATCAATAATACCTAGCTAGACCGAAAAATCTACGGATCTCCGTTACAGATGTTGGCATGGGTGACTCTTCAATTGCCTTTGTCTTGTAAGGGTCTACACATATCTTTTTCTAGTGATAACATGCCCCAAGAATGATAATTCCTCCATCTAGAACTCACATTTACTATACATGCATACAAATTCTCCCATCTCAAATTCATTGACACATTTTTCAAATTCTCCTCATGTTCCTCTTTGCTCTTTGAGTAAATCAGAATATCAAAAATAATGACTACAACAAATTTTTCAAGGTATTCTCTAAAGACTCTATTCATTAAATCCATAAAAATTTCTGGAGCATTAGTGTTTCTGAATGGCATCACTAGGAACTCCTCGTGTCCAAACCTTGTTCGAAAGGCAATCTTGGAAATATATTCCTTCCTCACCTTTAATTGGTGATATCCTGACCGAATTTCCACCTTAGAGAAATAACAGGACCCACAAAGCTAATTGAAAAAGTCCTCTATCTGTGGAAGGGGATACTTGTTCTTTATCATGATTTTATTGATCTCATGATAATCAATGCAGAGGCACATTGATCCATCCTTATTCTTGACGAAGAGGACTGGTGCAACCCATGATGAAGCACTCAATCATATAAAACCCTTCTCCATATTCACATGTAACTGCTTCTTTAGATCCTCTATCTCTACGATGGCCATTCTGTAAGGTTTCATTGAGATAGGTAGAGATCAAAAGAAAAGTAAAATTGAGAACTCAACCTCTTAGTTAGGAGGGAAAATAGGAAACTCTTTAGGGAATACATCAGTGTAATCCCTCACAATGGGCATGTCTTCAAGCATGATTCTATCCTTTTTCTCAATCATTTTAGTGAGATATGCGTGCTCACAAGGTAGTAATAATCACACATGAGATGCTGATTCTAAAGGAGATTCATCTTCCTCCTTACACTTGTAAAGAATCAATGGATGCTTTAGGATGTAAAAAGTGATCTCCCTTTCCCGACAGTTGATGCTGGATTTGTATAAAGATACCCAATCCATTCCCAAGATAGCATCAAACTCCACTAAATGAAGTATGATGATATTTTCTGGGAGGTTCAGTCCTCAAACAATAACCGGGGAGGATTCATAAACCATGGAAACAATAATTTCCCCATTCGTTGTTCTAACAGATAACTTTTCCTCCAAATTTTGACGTGGTGTTTGAATATTTCTACTAAACATGAAAGATATGAAAGAATGCTTGAACCAGAATCAAATTGTATGTTCACTATTCTAGAATTAATAACTGCTATACCTGTCACCAAATAGTTTTCTAGATCCACCTCAGTAGTAGTGATAGCATAATCCATTCGTTTTTGCATTAGAGGCTGGTTTTGATTGTCACTGACAACCCTTAGCTTAGGGAAATTGTTCGCATAATTCCCATGCTCCTTCCAGCAGTAGAACTGCACTTCATGATGATTTTTGACCTGAAACTTCCTTTATTGTTCCACAATAGCAGGATTTTTCATTTCCCTTTGTCAGTTCATGGCCAGAAGTCCAAACATTCTGCATTTGAAGAAATTCTTGGTTCCCTTTAGACAGTTACTAGGATACTTCATCCCACAATTTTTGCAAGGGAAAAAGTCAGGCTTCTTAACATCATGGGATTTGTTTGATGAACCACCCATGTTATTCTCCATTTTTCGCCTCTTTTAATGTGGCCCATGAGACCACTGAGAGTCTCCAATATCCATTTCAACCTTGAGGGATCAAAGCAAAATCTCCTCATAACTGTTTAATTCTCAAATCACAAACTCTTTTCATATACTCGGCTTTAGTTTGCTAAAGAAGTGATCCAGCTTGATTTCTATGTTCATGACATAGCTAGAGGCGTACCTTGAAATCCATGTAATGTTTTCTTCATACTCCCCTATGGACTCATCTTCCTTCTTCTTGAGTTTGATGAACTCTCTTTCCATCTTGAGATGGAGTGTTTGAGGAACATATTTGTTGAAAAAAATCATATTTAATTCCTTTAAATCCATTGAATCAATTTCTTCTTGGGACTTTGTATTCTTGATAAGTGTCTACCACTGATCATATTCCCCATCAAAATGATAGACTTCAAGTACAACCTTCTCTTCTTCCAAGCACTAGAGGATAGATAATATATTTTCAATGGAGTTAATCCATTGTTTAGTGAGGAGGGGATCAGAAGATCTTTTAAACATGGGAGGCCTTTTCCGCAAGAAGGATTCCACGGCAACTTGCTCTTTCCATATAGGAGGAAGCAGTTCTACCTAATTCAAGTTATTATTCATAACTTGAGCCAGCTGAGAAAGCATTGTCGTAAATTTTTGACCACCCGCTCCCTTCATATCAGGCATATCATTAGGGAAATCATCACATTGCCTATCACATTGGTTGTTGGAACGTGTTCTTCTATTTCTCACCATTAACTAAGAAAAATAATGTATAATCAGAGGTATTGAATACTTATCTATTGAGCTTAAAAAAGTAATCTTTTAACATAAAAGGATAAACTTATAAAGAAGAATAATATCCAAACTTGTGATTCCATAGGTTTATATCCAGGTTATCCTCGATCTATTTCTTAACTTATATTCTTATGGGCTTTTTTTGTCCCTTAATAATGGTTTGTACTAAGATCGTGAATCTACCAAAGCATATCCCTGAGGAGTATCATAACCAATAGTGAATTAAGGCCCATTTTCATACACCAGTTCCCGTTCAACTCCAGCTCAAAGCGGTACTTTTGGGTTTTACCCCAAGATACATATGTGCTAGAGCCACCTCTACCTGCTTGTATCTAGACAGGGATGTAATTCTTGATAAACCAATTACTCAATACTCATCAAAATTTAGGAATGTATTCTAATAATTAGTATCATACCTAAGGTTCTCACTAAGGTGTTGTATTCCTAATCTCCCAAAATAACTAGTCCATCCTCTGATACCTACTATAGTGACCCAAACCTTTTCTATAAAACAATACATGATTTTAATCATAGTTATACATCATAGTACAGGCCAAGGATCATTAAGTCTGGTGTCTTTGAAGACTAGGTACATAAAACATAAAATAAGGGGATAAAAAACTACCTCTTACATAAAGAGATCCTAACTTCATTTGAGCCCTTACATCTGTAATGGGTACCTTGGGGAACACATGAACAAAGGGATTTGCTGAAAATCCTAGTAAGGGAATGAACATAAAGACAGATCTTTAGCACATGAGTTAGAAGGCATGACATAATAATATCCAAAGCAAGGAACAAATGAAATCATATCATATAAGCATGGGATCATATAAACATGGAATCAAATAAATGTCATAGAATCATAAAACATTTCTTTGGTACTAGTCTAGGATAACCGCCAATCTCGTTTCCCATTTTAGTATGGGTCAAGTCTAACTGGCAATCCAGTTTCACATCGCATCTCATGAGACTTTACCTTACCCAATGCATTGGAGCGCTATCTGGGCACACCCATCTCAAAATTTTTATTAATATTCTTGCCACATAAATATTATTACCATATAGATAATCATACATAATCAACCATACATAAACATAAAGGTACCCATTGAAAGAATTAGGAACCAAAATCATGACATAAATCATAACCAGTGGGCGTATCACGAAGGTGTCCATAAATGGAAAGGAATAGAACATACATGGACGTTCAATGGGTAAAATAGGCATATAAAATGGTAACTGGTGTCAAACAGAAGTGACAATATAAAGATATGTATTTGAGAATCATTAGCATTAAAACATTTTTGTGTAGTTTTAAGGAAAATACTATAGATATTTTAAAATAGAAAAGAGGAAAACCTTTTATATAAAACATGAATTGAACCAAAAATATTTTAATAAAAAAAATGGTTTTATAAAGACAATGGTGCATACAAAATATGATAGAGTGCACTTGAAATTGGGTAACAATTCGGGAAGTTCCCCTAAAACAGGTTTTCTTATCAGAAAGTTCTAAGGAGATAATCTTTTAAAAACATGTATATCCACGAAAGAGAGTGATGAAAGGATATTAATAAATGAATTTTGTAAAACCAAACAGAATTTTTAATATGTACATAAATATATATGATAAATCCATTTTGATATAAATAAAGATAAGTTAACCCGAAAGAACATAGTATGTTTTGGTAGAATTTGTTATAGTTTTTCGACATGGTACCTGGTGTACCTAAGAGAGATTGGTGGGAGAGAAAAGGGGTTTCTATGCACTTATACCTCTTTAGGGAAGTATAGGGGAGGTGTAAAAACATACCCCATTATTTGGAATTACACATAAAAATGCATAACACAGAGGAAAAGCATTATTAAGAGTGAAATGGAAAGATACCTTACCTTAAATATGTTGGTGTTATCCATTTGTTATTAAAGACCTAAATAAACAAATTAGGATTATTAATTCCTAATTACAGAACCTCTTTTATTTTTAATTGATTTATTATAACCCTTTTTAGTTCATTAAAGGCCTTTTTGATTTGTTATAAGGTTTTATTTCATTGTTCGGGCTTGTTTGTTTACTTGGTTTTAAATGACCGGTTCACTTATATTAATGTTTGAATAAACATGAAAGATGGAAGTGGTTGTCCAGAAATGAAGTTATATGATATTAGTGAACATACATGAGATTAAATGGTTTTAAATGTAATTTGGTTACTTATATATAAGTTGAATTATTATATAAAACCATGGTGACAACTGTATTTGTTAATCAGTGGGTTTGATTACAAAGAACATGTTTTTTATTTATAAATTAATAACATTTGTTCAAATAGATTAGAGAACCAAAAATAGGATATATTACATATGTAATAATCTAGTTCAACCATAAAAAAAATGGTTCTATGTCCATAAATAATTATTATAATATAAATTGATAAACCGTTGTCCTTGAATGGGTTAAATTAGCAGATCTCATACGGTGATTCCATTTCTTTCAAATAAAAGGTGGGGAAATGAGAGGAGATAATTAAATATACCATTAGAATGAAAAAATTCCATTATATTTATGTCACTAGATTTATCATACTATTATGGTGAAGGGAGGTGAGGAAATAAACAAAAAGAAAATAACTTAAAAGAAATGAAGGAATTGGAAAGAGGAATTTACCTCTTGAGACTTCCTCCTTTGAGAACATCTTAAAGGGAGAGGATTTGGTATTTTGAAGAGTCTGGGAGCTTTTGGAAGTGGGGGAGGACCTTGGGGAGATATTTGAACAGAATATTGGAAAGGCACAAGGCTTGAGAGGGGTGAAGAGAAGAGGGAGTGAGGGGGGGGGGGGGTTATAGTGGAGGGGAGAAGGGATTTCTCAATATAAAATTCATTAATTTATTATTTTCCCCCAAGAAAAGTAATAGTTAGTCTTTCATGTCTAAGAATAGTAATTTTATCATGTGATCCCAAACCAATTGGTCTTACATCTTCAGAACATCATGCATGACTCTATAATTAGATTATTTTGTAAATTATGGTATTTCACTATTCATAAAAAATTCAAGTATTTTAGAAAAATCTCAAAACATTCACCCTGACCATTTTTAGATGTGTAGAATCAAAAAATGAAGTCCATTTTTTAAAAACAATTTTGTAAATATTATAATTTTCATATTTAATTAAAATCCTAATTTATTATCAAAAACTAGTTTGAAAACATTAATATACTTATTCTAAAATATAAGTACATCATACATTCATTTGAATATTATTAATATATTATCATAGGTATTGTTACTATTCATTAAGGTATATCACTATTCACAGTGGTATGTTACTATTCACAAAAAATTACATTTTGTTTATTAGACTCTAAATAACTTATTGATTGCAATCGTGTGTGTACGATTTTTGAAATTCCAAACACAGAAGTGAGAAACTTATGTTTTAAGGTCACTCAGCACTTAGTAGTTCATTATGTTGTGTTTTCATGTGATTTTATGACATATTTATAAGAAATGAATTTCCATTTATAAAACATTGGGTCATTACATTCTTCCCCCCTTATGAAATTTCACCCTTGAAATTTTGTTTTATATACTAAGATAAAAATAGGTGCTGGTACTTTTCCTCCATTGCTTCATCCAGTTAGCATGTTTCCCTTTCATAATTATGGTTTTACCATAGTACCTTGACCATATGAGTAGTCTTGTTGCGTAGAACTTTGTCTCTACGATCTATTATCTTCACTAGCTTCTCCTCATAGGAAAGATCATCCTCCAACTGTACCACCTCTAAAGAGAGTACATGTGAAGGGTCTGGTGTGTACTTATTTAAGAGGGATACATGAAAGAAAACATGTACATTTGAAATGGTAGGCGTAAGTGCTATTAAATATGCTACAACTCTAACTCGATAAAGGATCTCAATGGGGATGATGTAACTCGGAGTTAACTTCCCTTTATTTCCCAACCACATGACCTTCTTCCACGAAGATATGCATAAAACACCATGTCTCCAACTTTGAACTCAAGGTCTCATTGATAGTTATCTGTATAAATCTTATGTTGACTCTAGCCTTCCTCGATATGATACTAAATGGTTTTTACCTTCTCCAAAATTTCTTAGACCTCTTCAGGTCATTGCAGCTTATGCTCACTGCCTTCATCCCAACACGCCTATGTTCTTCAAATTTTCTCATAAATGGCTTCATGTGGTTCCATTTAGATGCTCGAGTGGAAACTATTGTTTTAGGAGAATTTAACCATTGGGAGATGTTGGTCCCAACCTTCTTTGAATTCCATAGAACACACTCTCAATATGTCTTCCTGTGTTTGAATAGTTCGCTCAGATTAGACATCAGTTTTAGGATGATAGGCTGTAATGAAGATAAGTTCAGTGCTTAGAGCATGTTGGAGACTTTTCTAGAACATCAAGGTGAATCTCAAATCACCATCAGATACAATTGATATTGGTACCACTTATTTGATGTAAATCGGTGAAAGTTTATCTAATGAGAAGTCCTCTCAAACCGCGATAATGTGAGTTGTCTTTGTAAGACGATCCACAATGACCCATATAGCATTATTTCCTTTCAATGTCCTTTTAAGTACAATGACAAAGTCCATGGTAATGTTCTCCCACTTCCATTATGGTATGGGTAGTGGTTGCAGCATTCCCGTAGACTTTTTCCTCTCAGCCTTCACTTGCTGACAAACTAGGAATTTTGATGTATATTCATCAATCTCCCTTTTCATATTATCCCACTAAAATTTTTCTTGGAGATCTCGATACATCTTTGTGCTCCCTAGCTGTATAGGGAAGTTCGAGCTTTGTGCATCATTCAGAAACACATTCTTTATCTCTAGATCATATGGTACACATAATTGTGACCCAAAAAGTACAACTCCTTTCCCATAAATTTTGAAATCGGAGGATTTCCCATTTTTAACATCTTCCACCCTTTTCTGAATTTCCAAATATTTTCTTTGATCATACTTTATTTTCTCCAAGAGGGATTTTAGAGCAATAATTTGCGAAAGTATTGATGATATTCCTACCTTAATGATTCCCATATCCATCCTTTGAAAATCTAAGAAGACCGGATCCTTTTCAATTCTCATCAATGATAAAGATGTAGGATCCTTTCTACTTAGAGAATCTTCCACCTTGTTTGCCTTACTGGGATGGTAGTTGATTGAGTAGTCATAATCCTTGATGAGCAATATCCATCTTCGCTGGTGAATATTAAGCTCTTTCTATGTGAAAATAAATTTGAGACTTTTGTGGTCATTTTATATCTCACACTTCTCCCCATAGAGATAATTTCGCCTGATTTTCAATGCAAAGATCACAGCTGCCAACTCCAGATCATGTGTGGGATAATTTTGTTCATATATTTTTAGCTTCCTTGAGGCATAAGATATCACATTATCATTTTCATTATCATACAACTTAATCATTTCTTATAATCATCACTATACACCACAAAGAGTAATCTACTTGAAGGGAGTGTGAGTACTGGCGCAGTGTTGAGCCTCTTTTTCAACTCGTTGAAACAGTCTTCACATTCGTGTTTCCAGACAAACTTTACTCCCTTCTGTGTCAACTTTGTCATTGGGTTTGAAAATCGTGAAAAGTTCTTCACGAATCATCAATAATACCCAGATAGACCCAAAAAGCTGTCGATCTTTGTTACAGAAGTTCACCTGGGCCACTCTTCAATTGCCTTTGTCTTGGAAGGGTCCATAAATATCCCGTTGCTGGTGATAACATGCCCCAATAATGATACTTCCTCCATCCAGAACTCAAATTTACTGTACATTGCCTAAAACATATCCCCTATCAAAGTATTTAACACAGTTTTCAAATGCTCCTCATGTTCCGCCATTATCTTGGAGTGAATCAGAATATCATCAATAAATACTTCTACAAATTTTTCGAGGTAATCTCTAAAGAATCAATTCATTAAATCCTTGAAAATTTCTAAAACATTAGTGAGTCTGAAGGGCATCACTATGAAATAATAATTTCCATACCTTGTTCGAAAGGTAGTCATGGGAATATCTTCCTTCCTTTCCATTAATTGGTGTTGTTCTAACCAAAGGTCCGTCTTAGAGAAATAACAAGCCCCACAAAGCTGATTGAATAAGTCTTCTATCCATGGAAGGGGATACTTGTTATTTATCATGATTTTATTAAGCTCATGATAATAAATGCATTTTCCCATAGATCCCTCCTTCTTTTTGATGAAGATGACTGACACACCCCATGGTGAAGCACTAGGGATTATTAAACTCTTCTTCATATTCTCTTGTAACTGCTTATTTAGATACTCTAGCTCTACTATGGCCATTCTATAAGGTTTCATTGGGATAGGTAGAGATATAGGGATAAGATCAATTGAGAACTAAACCACTCGGTTTGGAGGAAGTCTAGAAAACTATTCAGGGAATACATCACGATAATCCCTCACGGGGAGCATGTATTCAAGCATGGTTATATCCTTTGTATCAATCATTTTCCTTAGATATGACTGCTCATAAGGCAGTAATAACCACAGTTGAGATGACGAATCTAAAAAGAGATTCATATTCTTCCTTACACTTTTAAAGAATCAGAGGATGCTTCTGGATGTGAAAAGTGATCCCCCTTTCCTGACAGTTGATGTTGGATTTGTATAAAGATAGCCAATCCATGCCCAAGATAGCATCAAACTCTAGTAAAGGAAGCATGCTGAATTTTTTTTGGGAGGTTCACTCCACAAACATTAACATGGGAAGAGTTATAAACCATGGATGCAATAATTTCCCCATTTATGTTCCCAAAGATAATTTTTCCTCCAAATTTTGAGGTGGTGTTTGAATAGTTCTACTATACATGAAATATATGATAGAATGCGTAGAACTAGAATCAAATAGTACGTTCACTATTCTTGAATGAATAACTAGTTTACCTATCACCACATCGTTGTCTGGCTCCACCTCAATAGAAGTGATAGAATAATCCCTTCCTTTTTGACATGGAGGCTGTCGTAGACTTCCTCTGACAACCCTCGACTTAGGGAAATTGTTCACATAATGCCCATTCTCCTTTTAGTTGTAACACATCACTACAAGATTATTGTTGATCTGAACCTTCTTTTCTTCTACCACATTAGCTGGATTTTTCATATCCCTTTAGCAGTTCTTGTCCATATGACCAGACATTCCAAATTTTGAAATTCTTAGTTCCCATTAGACAGTTACTAGGATGCATCTTACCACAATATTTGAAAGGGGAAAAGTTAGGTTTCTTTCTATCTTGGTATTTTTTAATGAACCACCCATGTTGTTCTCCATTTTTCGCTTCTTTTCATTGGTCCCACAAAACCACAGAGAGTCTCCAATATCCATTTCAACCTTGAGGGCTCAACAGAAAATATCCTCATAACTATCGAAGTCTCGAATCGCTAACATTTTTTCATAGACTCGACTTTAGTCTTCTAAAGAAGCTATCCAACTTCTTTATGTGTTCATGAAAAACATAGAGGCGTACCTTTCAAGACTTGTCAATTTTTCTTCATATGCCCTGATAGACTCATCTTCCTTCTCCTTGAGTCTGAGGAACTCTTTTTACATCTTGAGATAGAGGGTTAAAGGAAAATATTTGTTGAAAAAAATCCTCTTGAAATCCTCCCAATATTTGAAATCAATTTCCTCTTGGGACTTTGTATTCTTGATCAGTGTCCACCATTGATCAGCTTCTCCATCAAAACAATAGACAGCCAGTACAACCTTCTCTTCTTCTGAGCACTGGAGGACAAAGAATATCTTTTAAATGGATTTAATCCGTTGTTCAGCGAGGTGGAGATCATAAGATCTGCTAAATAAGGGAGGGCTTTGCAACATGAAGGATTCCACAGAAACTTGGTCTTTCCTTGGAGGAGGACGTTCTGCCTGATTCAAGTTATTATTCATAACTCGAACCAACTGAGCAAGTACTGTCACAAACTTTTGAGCACCTAATCCTATCATATCAGGAATATCATTAGGGAAATATTCACATTTCCGATCACATTGGTTGTTGGAACGTGTTATTCTATTTCCCTCCATTAACTAAGAAAAAGAACTCATAATTAAAGGTCTTTAATACTTATCTATTGAGCATAAAAAAGGAAACATTGAACATAAAAGGATAAAATTATAAAGAATAAGTATATCCTAACTTGTGATTCCTTAGGTTTATATCCAAGTTATCCGTAATCTATTTCTTAAATTATATTATTATGGGCTTTTTTTCCCTTAATAATGGTTTTACTAAGATCATGAATCTACAAAAGCATATCCCATGGGTGTACTGTAACCAAGAGTGCAGCAAGGCCCATTGTCATTCACCAGTTCCCATTTGAGTTTAGCTCAAAATAGAGTTTTCATGTTTTACCCCTAGATACATCTGTGCCAGAGCTACCTCTACCTGCTCATATCCAGACATGGATGTATTTTCTTAATAAACCACTTACTCAGTACTCACCAAAATTTAAGAATTTTTTCTAATAATTAGTCTCATCCCTAAGGTTCTTACAAAGGTACTCTATTCCTAATGTCTAAAAATAACTAGACCATCCTCTGATACCAACTATAATGATCCAAGCGTTTTTCATATGACATTATACAATTTTATGCATAGTTATACATCTGAGTACAAGACAAGTATCATTAAGTAATTTGTCTTTGAAGATAAGGTACAAAAAAAAAACAAGGGGCTAAAAAACACTTCTTCCATAAAGAGCTCATAACTTCCTTTGAGCCCTTACATCTGCATAGGGTACCCTGGGGAACACATGAACAAAGGGATGAGATGAAAATCCCAGTAAGGGAATGAACATAAGGATACATTTTAAGCACCTGAGTTAGGAGGCATGACATAATGATATCCAAAGCATGGAATATATGAAATCATATCGTATAAGCATGGGATCATATAAACATGGTATCATATAAATGCGTAAGAATAATAAAACATTTCTTTGGTATGGGTCAAGGCTAACCACGAATCCCATTTCCCATTTTAGTTCGGGTCAAGGCTAACCGCCAATCCCATTTCACATTGCATCTCATGATACTTCACCTTACCCGATGCATCAGAGCGCTATCTAGGCCCACCCTTCTCAAAATTTTCATGTATATTCTTTCCACAAAAATATTATTACCACATAGATAATCATACAAAATCTACCATACATAAACCTAAAGGTACCCGTTGAATGAATTGGGTACCACAATCATGACATAAATCATAACAAATGGACATATCACGAAGGTGTACATGAAAGGAAAGGATTAAAACATACATGGAAGTTAAAAGGGTAAAGTAGTCATATAACATGGTAAGTGGTTTCAAACATAAGTGAAAACATATAAAATATGTATTTGAGAATCATTATCATTATAACATTTTTGTGCGGTTTTAAGGATAATAGTATAGATATTTTAAAATAGAAAAGAAGAAAATTGTTAATAAAAAACAAGAATTTAACCAAAGAAGGTTTTCATAATATAAAACTGGGTTTATAAATACAATGGTGGCTTAAAACAAAGGATACAGTGAACTTGAAATTGGGTAACAATTCAGGAAGTTCCCCTAAAACTGGGTTGTTTATCGGAAAGTTCTAAGGATCGAATATTTTAAAAACATGTATATCCCTGAAATAGAGTGATGAAAGGGTATTAATAAATGAATTTTGTAAACCTAAAAATAATTTAGAATATATACATAAATAGATATTATAACTCCATTTTTATATAAAGATAGATAAGGCAACCCGAAAGAACATAGACGGTTTGAGTATAATTCGTTATAGTTTTTTGGCATGGGACCGGGTATACCTAAGTGGATTTGGTGAGAGAGAAAAGGGGTTTATAATCACTTATAACTCACGAGGAAAGTATGTGGGAGGTGTGAAAATATACCCCATCTTTTGGTATTACACATAAAAAGGCATTGCATAGAGGACAATCTTGATTATGAGTGAAATGGAGAGATCACATACCTTAAATCTGTTGCTGTTATCCCCTAGTTATTAAAGACCCGAATAAAAAAAATTAGGATTATTAATTCATAAGTCCTGAACCTCTTATATATTTAATTGATTTATTATAACCCTTTTTAGTTCATTCATGGAAATTCTGGTTAGTTATAAGGTTCAATTTCATTGTTCGGGCTTGTTTGTTTACTTGGTTTTAAAAGATCGGTTCATTTATATTAATGTTCGGATAAACATGAAAGATGGAAGTGTTTGTCCATAAATGAAGTTATATGATATTAGTGAACATACATGAGATTAAATAGTTTTAAATTTAATTTGGTTACTTATATTTAAGTTGAATTATTATATAAAACCATGGTGACAACTGTTTTTGTTAATCAGTGGGTTTGATTACAAAGAACATGTTTTTGCTTTATAAATTAATAACATTTGTTCAAATGGATTAGAGAACCAAAAATAGGATATATTACATATTTAATAATCTGGTTCAACCATAAAAAAATGGTTCCATGTCCATAATTAATTATTATAATAGAAATTGATAAACCGTTGTCCTTGAATGGGCTAAATTAGCAGATCTCAGACTGTGATTCCATTTCTTTCAAATAAAAGGTGGGGAAATGAGAGAAGATAATGAAGTATACCATTATCATGACACAATTCCAGTACATGTATGTTACTAGATTTATCATACTATTTTGGTGAAGGGAGGTGAGGAATGGAACAAAAAGAATAGAACTTAAAAGAAACGAAGGAATTGGAAAGAGGAATCTACCTCTTGAGACTTCCTCCTTTAAGAAACTCTTAAGGGGAGAGGTTTGGGTATTTTTAAGAGGCTGGGATCTTTTGGATGTAGGTAAGGACCTTGGGGAGAGATTTGTTCAGAATTTTCGCAAGGCACAAGGCTTGAGAGGAGTGAAGAGAAGAGGGAGTGAGGGGGGATGGTTATAATGGAGGAGAGAAGAGATTTTTCAATATAAAATCCATTAATTTATTATTTCCCACAAGACAAGGAATAGTGAGTCTTCTATGACTAAGAATAGTAATTTTATCATGTGATCCCAAAAAAATTGGTATTACATTAGCAGAACACCATTCATGAATATATAATTAGCATATTTATCTTAATTTGTAAATTATGGTATTTCACTATTCCTAAAAAATTCAAGTATTTCATAAAAATATAAAAAATTCACCATAACCATTTTTTGACATGTAGAATCCAAAAATGAAGTCCATTTTTCAAAAATAATTTTATAAATAGTAATATTTTAATATTTAATTAAAATCATAATTTATTATTAAAAACCAGTTTTAAAACATTAATTTACTTATTCTAAAATATAGGTACATCATACTTTCACTTGAATATTATTTATATATTATCATAGGTAAGGTTACTATTCATTTTGTTATATCACTATTCATAAGGGTTGGCTACTATTAACCAAAAATTATGTTTTTCTTATGGGACTCCAAATAACTTATTGATTGCAACCGGGTAGGTCGGATTTTCAAAATTCCAAACACAGAAGTGAAAAAATTATGTTTAAAGGTCACTTAGCACATAGTAGTTTATTATGTTGTGTTTTAATGTGATTTTATGACATATTTATAAGAAAGTAAATTCTATTTATAAAACATTGGGTCGTTACATTATAAATGAAGGAGATCAATCCTTGGGAAGCTTGGGAGAGTTTGGTTCATCACTCTTTCTGCTAAAGAAGAAATGAGGAAGACAAATGTGGAAGGAATCATAAATCCCAAGGGAAAAATGGTCAATTTCCCCCAATTTAATGAGGTTCATGGTTCATATGCAATGTTTTTCAAATCATGCACCAAACGTGCACCACCATTTTTCTAAGAGGGTTCCAGGTCATATAATCTCTTGGGGAGCCCAGACGATCTAAAAAACCATGTGGTAACCATGTGGATTGTCTCTATCCAATCCCAAAATGATTTCCCCTTCCCCCTTTCAAGGTTTCATCATCCATGATCCACCCCTCCAAACAAGCATAGTTAGGGTTCAAGGTTACTACTAACCATGCTCCAACCATACAACATGAATTGGATGGCCCCGTTCTAACTTCTTTCATGTCCCAAATCCATCAAAACACCACCGAGACTTTTCAATAAATCAAGAAACATTCCTTTAACCAATTTAAGGATACTTAAACCAAAATTAAAACAATAACATACATCACTAGAATTATGGGGTATTACAACCTCCCCACCTTATAATATCTAATCCTCAATCCACTCTCCTAAGTATCATTGAGTTTCTAATGTAAAGAGACCGGTCTAATAGGCCTGTATATCCATCTCCCCCACCCATGTTTATTCCTGAACATTACCATGCTACCAAAACACATGAACCAAAGGCATGGTCATGCCCACAATACTTTCTCTATACGATTCACAATATAAACCAGATTCTCTTCAAAGGATTCATCTACCTCAATCTTAACATTATCAACATCAATCACATGAGATGGGTCGAGGTGATATTTTTGATGTTGTGACACATGATAAACATTGTGCATTCCACTACACCAATATGGAAGATTTTATTAGTATACCAATACTCTAATCCTTTACACAATATAAAATGGCCCCACGTACTTGGGCGCAAAGATACCCTGTTTCTAAAAGTTATTGTGAATCAAACTTGGTCACACTCAAAGTAACACATGATCACCAACCATAAATAGAAGAGGTGATCGACACTGATCAAAAAATGACATCTTTTTAATCTGATATGTAGACATCCATTTTAGAATAAAATGAACATATTCTACTGTATTCTGTATGAGAATTAATACTATCCACTCTGATTATATAGCCTCCATCCAACATAATGACGATCTACATGACCTCCCATAGAGCACATTATAAGGTTCCATCTGAATCGTCACTTATTAAATATTGTTATTGGAGAACTCAACAAGTGATAGGTTCTTCTTTGAATAACAACTAAAATCTAAGACACATTTCTTGAATAGGTCCTCTAGAACTTTAATAGTATGCTCTAATTTTCCATCTGTCTATGGGTTTAAATACCTACTAAAAAAATCTAGGTTCCATGTTCCTTTTTTAACCCTTTTCAAAAGTGTGAAGTAAAACATGCATCATGTTATGAGATTATATTTTATGGAACCTCATCCAACTATACTATTTACTGAATTCACAACTCACCCAACTGGTCAACAGTGAAGGTCTCCCAAATCACTATGAAATGTTTCACATTGGCCAACTAATCCAAAACTACCTAGACCACATAATTATTATAAGGCATACTCATAATACGCACCAAAGAATCCCTCATAATGTCAGCCCATTTCCATTTTGGAATGGAAAAAGTCTATAATAAACTAGTTGGTCACTGATGCTTAGCCTTCACATATTAATAGGTGTAGAACCACATCATGAATCCTGCAAACTCTTTCTTCATCCATGGCTAGCAATACCATCTACAAATATCACGATATATTTTTGGTAAACCAGGATGGACAACCCACTTAAAATCATTGAATTCTTGGATCAGCTATTCCCATATACATGTTGTCATGATAACATGAAACTAAAAAAACAATCTCATCATCACCAAAAGTCCAATTGGAAGGTGACTCCACACCTTCAAGACTTTCCCTAAGGGACAAACACTCTGGATACTCATACTTCCTCCCCTTAATCTAGCTTAGAAGAATGAACTCATCTTCCATGGATTAAAGAGACATAATCCCATTTATATCTAGAACCTCTAGACGCATCTCAACAAACAACATCATCATCCTCAACTCAGAACTAGATACTTGAATTGCATGATTTTGATTCTTCTAAATGAAATCATCTTCAACACTGTTTTCTTTTCTTGGTGCGTAAACCATTTCAAAATTGAAGGTATGTATATACTCCACCCACCTTCACGACTGATGATTTATGTCACTATATGGTAAGATTTTATGATTGATATAAAGAATAAACCACTCTCACAACAAATAATGTCACAAAAACATTGGGTCATAAAAGACCATGGGAAATTGAAGATCTTTTTCTAGGTATTTCATTCATGAGGCCTCAAATTCTATGAACAATATGCTAAAAACTGATCAAGCTATATCAACACTTCCCCATGCCGAACACTGTATGATTCAAAAAACATGGTATACTCGTTATCCGACCTTGGTAGGATCAAAATTATTTTATTAGTTAGCCACTTTTTTGACTCCTGGGAAGCATCCCACATGTCCCAGACCATTCAAAATTTATTACCTTATTGGTTAAAACTAAGTGTGGTGCTACCAAATGGTAAATTATTTGTTGAAACTTCAATAATATCTTTCCAACCCCAAAAATATTTAGGCATAAAAAATTTATTGGGATTCTCCCATGATACAAAAACATACACTTTGTCTGGGTCCACATACACACCTTCCTAAAAGATGATATGAGCCAAGAAATGTACCTTGAAAATCCAAAAATTGAATTTGTATATCTTGGAATATGGTCTATGATATCTTAGTGTAATTAAAAAATGTCATGATGTTTGGAATGATCAGAATGAGTATTCGATTACACCATGATGTTATACCAAAAAATGATTAAAAAATGATCCAACTACGGTTGAATGATTCTTTTCATTAGGTTTATAAATAGTAATGACACATTTTTCAACCCTAAAAACATCATGAAAAACTTATATAACCCATACCAGATACTGATAGTAGTCCATATTATATTATAAAGTCTCACCATCACTTGATGATACCTTGATCCTAATCTAATCTTGGAGAATGCAGAAGGACCTCTCAATTGGTCAAAATGGTCATCAATTCCCAGAAGTGGGTATTGATTCTTCATCTGAATCAACCTCCGATAATAGACACACAACCACACCATCCCATTAGCCTTATTAAAAAAATAATAGAGATCCATAATTTGACATACATTGATGGATAATCCCCTTGTTATATAAATCCTACAACTACGTTTTTAGTTTTTATAGTTCTTCCAGTTCCATTCCATATGGAAAAATATAAATTTGTTCTGTTAACGAAATAAAATCTACCATGAAATCATCATTTACCTCACGTGGAATCCTTGGGAATTCCTCAAGAAACACATACTGAAACTGATCCATCATAATATAAATGACAATATTCTCTAATCCACCCCCATCAATCATAATACAATCCCCTTGGGATATGAGTTCACCCAACTACAGATAGACTGGACCTACAAGTCCTGCTTATATATCCCATTACTAATAGTGAACATAAGTATTTACCTTTTGGGATGTGAACGTTACCCTATAACGATAATAGTCAGTATTAGCATGGTATATCACTAGACAATCCATACTAAATATCAGATCAAAATCCAACATTTCAATCAAAAAAAGTCCCATAGAAAACAGTACCCGCAAACCTCAAGGGAACACTCTTTACATTGATGGATATTTTATCCTTGCAATCTAACAGTGTGTCGATATACATCATTGCACTCATATGTTCCACTACTAGGCACAACAAACACACAAATTGAGCAGTTATAAAAGACTGCGAGGCACATGTGTCAAATAAACCACTACTAAGAATGGAATCTATAAGAATCATACCTCAAACTATCAATGGTCCCGCCTCACCACATCTAGGTGCATGTTGAACTACATGAATCAGACATGTCCCTCCACCTAGGGCTATGGTCAATGTTCTTGGTGAAAAATTTCCCTAATAATAAGGACACCCTTTTTATGGATCACTGCATCCACTACCCTGATCGATACAGCTATTAGATCTCTAAATTTCCTCTTGATATGTGGTAAATTACCCCCTCCATACACTCTGTACTGGACTTGGGTCTCCATCATCACCCATATGTAAAGGGTTTAGATAGAACCTCTACACAAGCCCCAATCTTTTTCACACTCTACACTCAAATAGTGTTATGTGACACAACCCTATCAGGTGTCCTTGCTTGCAGAACTAACAGTAGAAAACTCTATCACTTCCCTAGGAAGCTGTTCCTCTTCTTAACTTATCTTTTTACCACTATCTGGTGAAAAAACTCAAAATGGTGCTTCCTAATATAAGAAGATTCAACACTGACTCACCCAACTAGATTTTCATGTATAGCAATAGAATCCTCCTTTAAAATACTTTTTGAAATAATTTATTTGTCCAACACTTAAACAAAACTATTTAAATGGATGATATCACCTAGGACTTGATCTCATGTATGAGTCCTTCATGGAAATATATCACCATAGCTTCCTCGTCACCTATTAAGGATGGAATAAATGTATTCAAGTTGATGAAGTGTCCAACATAATCCATCACTCACTTAGTCCCCTAGGATACCCTCCTAAAAGCTTCATCGTTATATTTTAATAAGGCCTCTAGATATAAAAGTTCCAAATTTTTTTCTTATAAATATTTACCTAACATACCTTCTTCCGATTCATTTTGAACTAGAATATCCCACTAGCTCTTTGCTTACCCTCAAAATATGTTGTCCACCCACATTAATCTCTTTTAATGAGTCTCCAAGTGATCCAGAATCATCTAGGTAAACTATATCAAGAATTATATTTCCTTAGATCCACCATCTATTATGACCATCAGAGGGTGCTACAACTGAAATTATCTAGTGAATTCAATCATACTCAGCACAAAAGTCCTAGGGTCATATTCCATCATCTCTATAAAATAATATAATTTATCACTAAATTAATCCACCCCTATAATATCCATAATCAACTGGGTCTCCTTCTCTATCACTCGGGGATCATTCTGGGTGATATCCTCTTGTCTTCCAACCATCACATGTTATCACGATGACATTTATCTATAAGGATAAACACACATATCAAAACACAAAATACAAATCTTTAAATGTTACACATAAGAAGCCTTTCTACTAGAAATGAACAACCCATTCTATATACATTGTCCCAACATATATTGTCGTGTCTCTATCAATACCCATAGTGATCCATTCTATGGGTCATGGTCAATATGGGGTAATCCAATTCACACAAACAAAATTCTTTTCATCAACCATCCTTTTTAACCATTTTCACTTTCATAGTGTAAATATTTCCTTTTTAAGAACCTTTCAATATTTAAAACTTATTAAAACCAATTTTTAAACCTATTTATAAATTTTAATTAGGAACTATTATTTATCCATTCATTTAAATTCTTCTCATTTACCCATTTTCACCATCTTATTAGACAACAATTCATTCAATGTTTTCAAAAAAGGAATGCATTCTACCCCTCATGGCCCACACATATTTCCTATGCAGGCCTAACATCATGAGATCCACTAATATCACTAGATAAATAAAATGAATCATGTATTCACAACTATGTTCCACTATTTCCATGATAATAATATCATAAAATTGTCAAATCACACAATAGGTGCATCCCTCAAGGTGAAATATCATCCAATCGTAACAATAAACATCAAGAACAACAATACCACCCAATGTTCTTGTGTTTTCCCCTGTACAAAGGCTAGATACTCTGATGCACAATCAAATTTACAAGTCTTGACACATCCTAGTATCTCATTTACATTTCCTAAATAGTAAAAAATAGAACATAACTACTCTGATTCCACTCTGTAATTTCCCCAACTCGGTAGCCACTAAACCCGGTTCCCTGAGTCGGGTCACCACATGACCTTAGGCTCACCGCCCCATATTATAAAGGCTACCAAAAAGAAATGATGGTCTAATGTAATATATGGGGAGACTATACAATATTTATTATATAAATCCATAATATACAATAAGAGAAATAAGGAAACAACATAACCAATAACAAAGCATCAAAAATCCATTTCCAAAATAGGGTACAAGTAAATTATAAACATTCTATGTAATTTATTACAATGCCAAGTTCAAGGAAAGACCCAAAATAAGGAAAAATGGGGAATCCAAAAAATGGTTCCTAACTCCAAGTCTAGATCCTTCATCCAGCACATCCCATGCCCAAAACAACTGTCTAGCATATGGACGTTTCCCTTGTCCTGGCCTGCAAGCATGAAGTCATCCCAGGTGCCCAATAACAACCAAAAAATGGTGTGAGTACAATTAAGTAGGCCACAACCAATGTTGTATAGTGAAAATAGATAGTGCTTCCATTTACTAATATAATGAAAAGATATGAAAAAAAGAACCAGAGTTCCAATAATTTACAATATTCACTTAAACCATTTTCATCATTTGTTCCATGGTATATGGATTTTAATCAATTTCACTTTGTCCTATACTGGAAATAAAAAAAATACATAAGTGGAAGAATCAGGTTACCTATATAACTAGGTAAATACATTATAATATCATTTCATTACACTTACCTTGAATCTCAGTCCATGCAGTCTCATCACATTAAACTATTAAGGGTATAAAGCCCCATTCAGACTCCCTAACCCACTCATTGTAGGGGTGGGGTTTACATTTTTATTATAACTTGAACTATGGGTGAAGATATTCAATTCCAATACCCCATACATACAATTAATCCATGTTCACATTCTTCTTTAACAATTTACTACAAATACCATTTCAAAAACAATACTCATTGAATACATGTACCATTTCCAATTCATAGTTCATCCAACACATAAATCATATTCATTTTTAACTCATTTACCATTTACAATTCATAACTCGTTAAGAGATTATAATTATACTAAACATTCTATTATTCTATGTTTTCTATTAGACACAGTTAACATCAATTTCATTTTAGAATTCATGTTAACTCATGAATAAAATATCATATTTTTTCTTTAATAAACCCGTGTTAACATGATAAACATAAATATACTAGGTCTTATCTCATAGACCCAAAAAATTCACATTAACATACCCAAACCATTTTTCATGAATGTGCCACACCCCATGGGTGGCCTCTTTCCCTGTCTAATCAACCTGCATTCATCCCATAAGGATCATACAAGGTTCAATTCATCAATTAACCAATTAAAACCACAATTATACCATAGAAAACACATTGGATAGTGAAACAATACCAAATAACAACCATATTCATATAAAAAAATAAACTATAATATGACATATAACTTTTAGACCAAATACTTCAATTATGATGACAACCACACACTCATCCTTTTCCTTTGATTTGGATTCTAACACCCTTCAAAGCCATAACATATTATCCATAGAAAAGAAAGTGTTTTAGGGATTCAGCAGAATAAGAACAACTAATGAATCCCTAATCAAGAAATAAAATATAACTGTTAAAATTACTCAGAGCATTGATCCACACCCAAATACACTCCAAAAGGATTAGAAAAAAATAAGATAGGTCCTTTGGAATATTGGGAGAGTTTATTTATTAACTCTTACTACTAAATTATACATGAGAATGAAAAATGGTAAATGTTTCATAAATCATGAGGGAGAAAAGGTCAATTTATCCAGCATTAATGAGGCACATAGTTTGGATACACGATTGGCCAAATCATGTGATAAAAATGTTCCACCCTTTTTCTAAGAAAGGGCTACATCACAATATCTCACAGGGAGCCCACACAGTCTAAAACAACATGTGAATTAGCTCTATAAAAGACTACACAGTTTCCAGTTCCTTCTTTCATGGTTATAATATCCATATTCCACTCCTCTAAGATAGACTGGTTAGGGAATATGATTACTACTAACCATGCACCAACCGCACAACATGAACTGGATAACCCAGTTCTCCCTTCTTTCATGTGCCATGTCCCCCAAAATACCCCCATGACTCATAAAAAATGTGATAAGTATTCCTTTAACTAAATTAAGGAGACTTAAATAAAAATTTAAATAATAACATACCTCACTAGAAGTCAAATATCTTACAATAATCATTTTCCAATGTATTGAAGTTCTATCTTGGGGCACCCATCATATCAACTATTATGGTCTCCCCTGATACTATATAGGTGCACCAATTATATAAGAAATATATAATAACCACAACCTGAATAAAGTATATAGAGATTTAATTTCATCATACAACTCAAAAAAATACATTATTCCTTTCATACTAGGATTAAACCATGTAACATAAATTGGTTCCCCAACGATCTCCTTCAAACATGACTAACCCATGGAAGAGAAAAAGATTCCATAAATAACTATTTGAAACATGATTAACCTATGTTTAATAAATGAGTACCATAAAAAAATATTTGACACATTGTGACAACCCATGCATGGATTCCACTTAACCCATGCCCCGAGACCAGTTGTCCACATGACCCATAGCATGTATCCCCTTATTCCATGAGATGCCAACTGGCAATGGGGGTGTCAAGGTAGAATAGAGGGGAGACTATAAACCCATGTTAGAGTACACAACAGATGCAACATAAATAAAAAGTAGTGGAAGCATAACCAATCCGATAAATAAAATGAACACTAGAAGCATAAATAGATACGGTGGAAATATGAATAACTGAATAGTGTTGAAAAACACATGTAGGTAGTGTCTGATATAGATATGAATTCATGGGACGTTAGTACAAAATGGAAATATAAAAGATGTAGTAGACATGATAATACAAAAGAAAAAAATTGAAAAAAAATCCCAAAGATTATCTATAGCATCCTGATCCTAGGACCGATCCTCTTCCATTATGCTCCAACAAAACAATAAAAAACAAAAACCATAAGATTGGTGCTTGCCTCTATCCTTACCTTCAGACAACCAGTCTTCTAATTTTCCAAATATGGGCTGAGTAGGGTGTGAGATAACATATCAATAGGACACTACCACTGGTGTCTATATGTAATCTGAGCTGATGTTTGTAAGTAAAAAATGTGTATGTAATAGTTGTAAAGTAATCAATGTGGATTAAATAAATAATCTCCCACTCAGGTTTATAAAGTACACCTGGCGGGTATACCAGCTTCATCTCATGACTGGTAAGTTTGAACAATTCACCACATATATATATATAGGATATCAATGGAATGAGGTAAGAATCCTCTTTTCCATTCATATGTGTTTATATAGGGGTTTTTGTTGGCACGATGTAAGAATTACTCTCATCTATATGTGTATAACATACCTAGAGTGGGGTAATAATTCATCCCACCCATGTAGGTATTATAACTGGAACAAGGTACGAATGCCTCCCGTCCATAAAAATATAGAGGTTATCACTAGTGTGGGGTAATAATTCCTCCCACCCAAACATATCATAAGATATAATAGGGTATTAATGAATTCCATACATGCATTTCATAATCTCAAAATCATAGCAATGACATAACCATTAATATCTTAGAATGTAAGGGGAAAATATCTTATATTCTTTTAATTCAAAACATTAATGAAGAGAATAGGGTAAAGGCATGGGTTCAACCATCCAATACCAAACAATTCCTTTGTTTCATTTCAAGGGAAACCATTCTTTATATGTGAACCAATTAATAAATACATCCCATTCAATTTTCCTCACATTGAAAACCCAATTACAAGAGCACAAGTCTTCACAAATTTCATATGAGATAGTCACATTGTCAATATGGAATTTCCAAGACTAACAAGTCCAAACACCCCTGGGGTGTCTTGGGTTTATCAAGATACATTTTAGACAAGGGGAAATTCAATTTAAACACAATATACCAACCATAATTTTCCTTTTTGGGGAGATTGGCTTAAAATGGACAATTGGATGACATGCTCTTTAGGTGTCCATATAGAACATGGGTGATATCGAAACCCATAAAAATTATATAATTAACCTATTTCATCACACTAGGGTTAATTAGACATGTAAGAATCAACAAAAAAAATATTGTTAATGGAAGACCCACAAAATAATGAGATTAAATACGGAATAGACAAAAATCAAATGGAAAACTATATGACCACCTACCTTAGGGCTGTAGATGAGGCCTTGCTTAGTATTGAACATATATTCAAAGAAGGTTGGAAGAGATCTAAGTTTCATTTCAATACCCTAAAAATAGGGAATATGATCCTATAACTAAACATCAAAATATATGGAAAGAAGAAGAGATACAAGAGTAGAGAGGCTAGGGGGCCTTACCATTGATGTTCTAGAACTTCTGTCGGATCAAAGACTAGACACTAGATAGAGGAGATATCAAGAATCCAAGCCTTTGATTGTTTGAGAGCTCAAGGAGGAGGGAAGGGAGGTTTTCTCCCCTAGAGGTGGAAGAAAAGGTAAAATAGTACTTATGTTGACTGAGGGGGAAAATAGTATTTTTTCCAAAAAACACGTCTCGCACAGTTTATACGCATAGTTTACCAAACCAAGCCAAAACCATGTGTAAAGGCTCAAACACTGTCTCTAGTATGTTACATGGTTTAAGGACATGGTTTACCAAACCATGCACAAAATATGGGTGAAGGCTCTGCCACATTCTGCATCATGTCATATGGCCTTCAGCTTGGTCTTCATGGTTGTAGACAACCTCTGCAGACCATCCTACATCCCTCTTTTTTGGACCTCCAAGCTCTAAACTAGCCTCAGATGCTCCTTAGGACTTTCATAGGCCACAATACACCTTCACCATGTTAAAAGGAAGATTCAAAGAAAAAAACCAATGATCTATACCTTTGTCAAATGTTGGGTTGTTACAACCTCCCCACCTTATAGAAAATCATCCCTGAGATATCCTTATGAGGGTAAAGAGATACTATCCAAAAAGTGTTCCAGCCACTGAGATCGTATATCAGCTTCCCACTCCCTGGTCTCATCTTGTACTCGGTCATACTACCATAACACCTATATAAGAGGAACGTACCTACCTCCAATTTTATTCAACCTATAATCAAAAATATTAATTGGTTACTCCTTAAATGAAGCATCCATATCATGATCAACTTCATCAGGCTGAAGGACGTGAGGTGGGTCTGGATAATATTGGAAAAACTGAAATGCAGGAATGACGTACAACATGGACTAGTATCTCCAAGGATGTGACAACTGGTAAGCCATTGGTCTGATCCACTTCACAATATTGAAGGGTCCAACAAACCTCTGTGATAGCCTACCATACTTATGAATACAAATATAGACCAACTTGGGTGAGAAATTTAGGAACACCCAATCTCTGAACTCAGACAGAAGAGGTCGCTGACGTATTTTGGAAAAAGGTTTCTGTCTGGACTGAGCTATCAACATATACTTCCGGATTAGATGGACCTACACTATAGAATCCTACATGATATGAGACCCAAGAAGAGCTACTTCCCCTACCTCTATCCAACACATAGGGGAGCGATAAGGCCTACCATAAAAGGATTCATAGGGAGCCATATCAATAGTATCCAAGAATCTATTATTATAACAAAACTCAATGAGGGGAATGTGTTTTTCCCAAGAACCTGAAAAGTCTATAATGAATGCTTGGAGCATATCCTTTATCACCTGTATGGTTCACTCCATTTTTCCATTGGTCTGTGGGTGATAGGTTGTGCTCAAAATTACTTTCATACCCAAGGACTTCTTTAACCCTTACCAAAACCGTGATGTAAATTGAGTGTCACTTTATGAAATGATAGAACGAGGTGCCCCATGAATATGTACCACCTCCTTGACATATATTATTCTCAGATGATCTACAAAAAAGGTTTCTCTCATAGGTAAGAAGTGTGAGACCTTTTTCATATGATCAATGAAAACCCAGACTATATTGTTTTTATGATGTTATCTGGGTACACCGGTTACGACGTCCATCAAAACATTATCCCATTTCCACTTAGGAATGGACAATGACTGAAGAAGCCATGTTGGATGCTGATGTTCCTCATTCACCTACCGATAGGTAGAACATAACATAATGAAACCAGCTATCTCATGTTTCATACAAGTCCACTAATATAAACATCTTAGATCTCAAAAAAATTTGGTAACAACAAGGATAATATCCCATAATAAGGTGTGTAAATCCCTCATAATCTCCTCGTTGAAATCTTCTAGGACCCATATATGCCCATGAAATAAAAGAGTGTCATCCCCATCGACTGTCCAATCAGAAGAAATATCATCATCCAAAACACTTTCTCCTAGGACAAGGCTTTTAGGATCAGATAAATGTATCAAACATACTCATTCTAGTAGAGTATATGTAACTTCTAAGGATGAGATAATGGTCTAACCATGATCCTCCCAAAACTCAATGTGCATCTCAAAGAATAAGGCCTTAAACTTCCATTCATCATTAGAATCCTGAACCTCATGGGTTTGTGTTTTCTACCTCAGAGAATCAACAACTGAATTTCTTTTCCCAAACATGTAGTAATTTCTAAATCAAAATATTTCAGGTAATCAACCAACCTACGCAGCTTGAGATTTAGATCATGCTGAGTAAAGAGGTATTTGAGGATTTTTTTATCTATGAACACCAAAAAACACTCTCCCAAGTGGCTTTTTCTCCAATAGCTTTAGTAATGTACAACCAAAGTGAGCTTGAGGTCTTGTGTTACATAATTACACTGATGATGCCTCAAATAAAGGGATCCATATGCACAGACTCACTCATCATGTATCAAAACTTATCTAAGACTGACACCTGATGCATCACAGTAGACCGTATAAGCCTTTCATGGCTCGGAAATAATTAGTATCGGCAATGAAGTAAGTCTTCACATCAATTATTTAAAGGCTACATTATAAGATTTATACCATTCGGATTTCACACCCTTCTTCATCAAGATCACAAGAGGCGATGAAAATAATGAGAAATCTATAATGAAGTGTCTGTAGTATCCAAAAATCCCCAAAAAACACTGAATATCAATGACATTCCAGGGCCACTATCAAGAAACCACAACCCTCACTTTCTCTATTAAAAAAACGTCTAAATCCAAGATGATATGACCTAGGAAGTGGAATTTATTAATTGAGAAGTGAAATTTTCTGAGATTAGGATAGAGATGATGCACTCTTTGCATATTTAACATGATATCAAGATGTGTTTCATAGTCCTTTTTGGAGAGAGAATACACTAAGATAATTTCAATGAAGACAACAAAAAATGAATCCAGATACATGTGAAAGTCCTAGTTCATTAGAGTCATGGAGATAGTATGTGAATTTTTGAGTCCGAACAGTATAACCAGGTACTCGTAAAGACCATACCTCCTCTTGAAAGATGTGTTAGGTATTTTTAAAGTCTTAAAAAGAACCTGATGATATCCTAACCTCATATATTTCATTTAAAACACCTTCTCTCCATGGAGCTGATCAAAGTGGTCTTCTATTATGGGAAAAGGATATCGATTCATAGTATATAACTGATTTAACTGATGATAATCAATGAAATGCCTATGGGTACTATACACATTCTTGGAAAATAGGATAGGTGAATCCCAAGGATATGTGATGGGGTGTGTAAAGCCTTTCATCTCCAGATCCTCCAATTGACTCTTGAGTTCCAAAAGCTACTTATGTTCAATCCTATAAGGAGGAATGGTCATAGGTTCTGCTCCTAGAATGAGATCAACAATGAACTCTTCCTCTCACACAATAAGTATACCCGAGAATCCATTAGAAATAATTTCCCTAAAACTCACCACTACCGTAGGAATGACATCAAGTTGTAACCTGTGGTCATCACGGTAAGTATTTTCAACTATTGTTATAACACCACCCCGCCTAGGCTTCTTAGGTCATTCTCATGTCATAATGAGATCCCATTTTCCCTTATTCATGTTCATAACACCCTCTAGTGATGTAAACATAACCCTCCGATGATTGAAGTCAATATATGAAATGTAGGGAACTAACCAATCCATCTTAATGATCATATCGAAGACTGTTATGCTGAGAATATACATCTTCCATACAGAACACAACCACATATCTCAATGAGTGAAATTCAGACAGTAGTGAACTCCCTCTGAATGAGTACCTAAGGGTGTATCTAGCGTCATGATTCGAGGATATAACTCAACATCAGTGCCCAAAATTTTAGTGATTTCCTCAGATATGAATGAGTGAGACACACCTATTCCAAACAAAGAAGACACTAAAGTAGAGGATACTAGAGTAATGCCTCGTACAGTAGATGGTCTGGTGGTATACTCTTATAGAATAGGAAATACTATGTGTAACTAGCCTATACGATGACTCTGAGTCACTACCTAACTTCCTTGAGTAGGCCCACTCTACTAGAGTTGAGAATCATATGTTTGGTTACCTTTGCCTTGACCACTACCTCGGCTTGATCAACCGGTGGTATTTCAGATGCCTAAATATTGTGATCCTGCTGACCCCTCTCTTGATCGAGGAGGAGGTATAGATTCCTGCTCACTAAAAGCTACCATGACAGCCTTACAGAAGCAAGGGAGATGAAATATCTAGCTAGAGACTATTCAATCCATTAGATTCCATGTACACTACCTCCTATAAGGTCATGTAACTTTGCACTAGAGACTGATAAGGGAACTACCCGCAAAGGGAGTTTGGCCACTTCTACTGTCATGAGATTATTCGAAACAACATTTTTTCCTAGAACAAGATCCACTAGAATAATTAAGTATCGAACCACCATAGAATTCACCATCAATATCAATCATATTTATCTATTTATTTAGGGCATGTTTAAAAATATCAGATTTTTTTTTCAGCCGGAACACATTGAATTGAGACCATATGGAGTAACACAACCCATCCTTAAATCATCTAGCATTGATAAGATCATTAGTAGGAAAAGAATGTGTGAAATGCTGCAGATTAGTGAAAAAAGAAAAGTAATCCAAATAAAAAAAATATTCCCCTACTTCAGATTCATGAACTCTCTATCTCTATTAGCCCGCAGTGTTTGGGGAAAAAAGTATTTGTAGAATCAGCATGAAAATCAGTCCAGATCATCTCTATATACAAGACTTCCTTGGGGATGACGTCCAACCACCTCTTGGATGAATAAAATAACATGTAAGAATCTAGTTTGGACCTCCAATCTCAAGGTGTCTCTAGGTTTGGAAAATATATAGGATCATCTCAATCTAAGACTCCATAGTAAGTAGTCCCCCATATCCTGAGAAAGTAGGAGGATACTACTATTGAAACTCGTGAGTCAACTCTTCCACGCTCAGTGAAGGCCACATAAATCCTTTCATATTCTATATCATACACAAGAAACCCTCTATAAACTGAGCATCAGAACCCATCTTAGGTATAAGAGGAGGATCCATTGGTGGATCTATTGGAAGAGAAACTGGTAGATCATGGACCACCACCTTAAGAACATGATCATCACCGCCTATGGGGCATGAAACATGAGGGCGTCATGAAAACATAATATTATAATTCCAAATGAACATATTAGTAGGAAAAAAATCAGTTTAGAAAATTTCTTTCTAGAAACTAGGATATGTACTAAAGACTTCCTATAATAACGAACGTTCATATTTTCCTACTTCAAAATCCAGGACTAGATGATGGAACAATCCATAACAGGTCATGAGAACTTAGAAACACCCACTACCCAATACTAAGGCTGGGTACATGTAAAGTTTCTATGTTAGGAATGTGAAATCTAGTTATTCTCAAGTTAAAATTCATTCCTCATTTGAAATTATGAACATTATAAAATTTATTGAATTTAAATTGTCTTAACCTAATGATATGTCATTTTCCAGCCCATAAGGACCCATACACCTTATGTACCAAATGATGACACACACATGGGTGTCATTTTAATTTAAATTTCACTTATACATGTGATAATACCATTTCTAGAATGGTTGAGTGTGTCGGAATGAAATTTTACGATCCATAAGGGCCTATACACCTTATGAATCCGAGAGTGGAACCCACTAAACTCACACCATAGAATGGTAAAGATCCTATAAGACGTGTCAACACAATTGTATATATAAGGCATAGAAAAATGAATATTCAACAAGAAATGCTTACTAAAAATGTTAAGGTGATAAGAAAAAATGCCTGGACTATTTATACTATGCCTATCATGATGCATGTTCTAATATATAACCCTCATTTCATTGTGTCAAACAATGAAATCATAATCCCAATATCATAAATAAGAATATCATCACAAAACATGTGAATCACCCAACAGTGAAATGTTATAAATTTTAATAGTCATAAAAAAAACAATAATAATTCACGCAAGTTAGCCCTTACCCCATACATGGGTTTGCAACGCCCAATCACGTCTTGTGACCAAGTCCCAAGAGCTTCAAATTGCCAACCTATTGTTTCCAAATAGGAAATAAAGAATGGAAGTTCCTATGATACCACTTTGGGATGTCCCATACCTGGGTGCCACTTAACCGGTGCCCGAGACCGGTTAGCCACATGACCCCTAGAATGTCTCCCCTTATGCTAGGGGTTGGTGACTAGTAGAGGGGTTATCAAGGAAGAAAAACATGGTGAATTTTCCACCATGTTAGAGTACATATAAGATGTAATAGAAATAACTAGTAGTAGAAGAACAACCAATTAGATAAATACAACGAACAATAGAAGAATAAATAGATACATTAGAAATATGAATAAATAAATTTCATATCAAAATCCATGTGGGTAGTTTTTGATACAGATATGCTGCATGCAATGTTAGTAAAAAATGGAAATAGAAAATAGGCAGCATAAATGCTAATAGAAAAGTAAAAAAGTGAAAAAAACCCAAAAGATACTCTATAGCATCCCTAACCTAGGTCTGATCCTCTACTTGTAAGCTCCTACTAAATAGTAAAAATCAATATCCATAAGCGTGGTTATTTCCTCTATCTATACCTATAGGAAAATAGTGTTCTCGAAAGCCAAAGTCAGCCCAAGTATGGTGTGTGATAACATCTCAGTAGGCCACCACCACCGGTGTCTACGTGAAATCTAACATAGAGCTCATAAGTAAAAAGTTAATAGGTAATATCTAGAAATTAAGAAATTCTAATTAAATAAATAATCTCCCATTCTACTTCCCAATAGACACCTGGTTGGTCTAACTGCTTCATCTCATAGCTGGTAAGTCTGAAATATTCCCCATATGTATATTTACATAGGTTATCAATGGCATGAGGTAAGCATGCCTCTCTTCTATTCATATTTATATATATAGGGGTTGTCACTGGTACAAGTTAAGAATGCCTCCCATCCATACATGTATAACATAGATAGTGTGGGGTAAGAATTCCTCCAACCCATATAGAGACTATAACTGGAATGAGGTAAGAAAGCCTCTCATCCATACATATATAGAGGTTTTCATTGGTGTGTGGTAAGCATGAATCCCACCCATGCATATAATAAGCTAAAATGGGGTATTAATACCTCTCATCCATACATTTCATAATCTCATAATAATAGTAATGACATAACAATTTATATCATATAACATAAAGGAAAACCATATTACATCCTTTAATTCAAAACATTAAATAAGAGAATAGGTTTAAGGAATGGGTTCAACCATCTAATATAAATCCATTCCATTGTTTCATTTCAATTTATACCATTCGTTACTTTTGAACTAATTAATCAAGAAATATAACTCACCTTTCTAAACATGGAAAACCAAATTATAAGGGCACAAGACTTCACAAAGGCCTTATAAAATAGTCACAAGGTCAATTTAGAAATTATAATCCCAAGATATCCAAACACCCATGGGGTGTCTTGGGTTCATCAGGATATAAATGAGACAAGGGTAAATTCAATTTAAACTCAGTCTGGGAGATTTAAACCATAATTTTTATTTTGGGAAAATTGGACTTAAATTGTCAATTGGATGGAAGACCCCTTGGGTGTCCATATAGATCATGGGTGATATAGAAACCTATAAAAATGATTTAATTTACCCTTTTCATCACACTAGGAAAAAATTACATGAAGGAATCAACATAAAAAAGGAGCTCGAAAAAGGCCATCCCATTCTAAAACAAGATTAAATATGAAACAAACAAAAATAAAATGGAAAATTACTTGACCACATACCTTAGGGTAATAGATATTCCTCGCTTGATATCGACATCATATTCAAATTAAGTTAGAATATATCCATGATTTGGTCCAATGACCTAAAAATAGGGAATATGAGCCTAAAACCAAATATCATAATAGATGGAAAGAAGAACATTGATAGGAGTAGAGAGGCTAGGGAGACTTACCATTGTGCTTCTAGAACTTCTGAGGGATCAAGGATCAGACACTAGATAAAGGAGATATCATGAATAAAAGCCTTGGAGGGGTTGAGAGATCAAGGAGGAGAGAAGGGAGGTTTTGTATGCTAGAGGTGGAAGAAAAGTGAAAAACAGAACTTACGTTGAGCGAGGGAAAAATAATACTTTTTCCCAAAAACTAGGTTGCACGGGTTAAGAACATGGTTTACCAAACCTTGTGAAAAATGTGTGTGAAGGCTCTAACACCCTCTGAATCAAGCTAGATGGTTCATACATAGAGTTTACGAAACCATGCACAAACTATGTCATAAAGATCTTCCACCTTTTATAGCATGCTATATGGTCGTGCGCCTGGTCCACACGATTGTATAAAAACCATACGGACCAAAATACAACCCTCTTTTCTAGACCTCCAAGATCTGAACTAGTCCCGAATGATCCTTGGGTCTTCTCTAGGTTGTATCCCACCTTTAACATGTTCAATTGAATGATTCAAAGGGAAAAACCAAAGATCCTTACCTTGGTCAAATGTCATGCCGTTACATATATGATTTTCTCATGGAAAAGAAAAGAGGTTAATTAAAATCTTTTTGAAACAATTGTAACCCCTTCAGAAAAATAACGAGGGTGTTATCATTAAAAAATTTCCCCATTATAGACTATTTAGAAAGATGTTTTGTTGATTTTGATTAATTTAAATACAATTAAAAGATAATTAAAAACATTTTTGAGGAAATATAAACTTTTAATTTTAAAAATCACTTTTAAAAACTAAAAATTCACAGAATACTGTGAAGATAATTTTCATTGAAAAAAACATGAAAACATATAAATTTAATATTAGGAAAAATTATAGATATAACATAGGAATAAAAGATCCATGTTATAAATGTTAAAAATAATTATTATTTTTAAAACATTTTTAAAAAATGGAGTTAAAATTGACCCTTTTGGAAAATGTTAGAAAATTTTAATTATGAAGATTTTAAAATGTGGTAAAATATCATGTAAAATGGAATTAAAAATCATTTATTTTTAGAATGGAATATTTTTGAATTTTTTTAGAAAATATAGATATGGAAGATAACGATCCCCGATATAAAATAAAATTCATAATCGATATCACATAAGAAACACATATTTCGTAAATAAATAATGAAGTAAATGGGAATAAAACATGTTAAACACATTTATAACTAGTGTATAAGACATTTATATGGTTTAAGAAGACAAATGATCATTATATACTCAAAATTAACCATTAACGGAAAAAAAATAAAGAATGTAAGGATATTGTAACATAAAACTTTTTCCACATTGGTAATATTTTCAATCTTAAGCCCCATAAAAGAATAAATTCAAATTAGACTTTTGAAATCATGATAAAATGAGTTTAATTATATAACATGTCAAAAGTGTAAGTAGATACACCTCATAAAAGAGGACAACTTTCAAACCTTATAATATGCCTCAATGAGGGGAAATTGAGATGAAGCCCTTTATAGCTTTGGTAATCTTTGGATCAAAACCCAATTAAAGATATAACATTATCTAGATTCATATATCATAATAATTTTCATGGGAATAGTCATAAAATAAATTTATGGGTATTATATTCACCATATAATAATGGTATGTGGTGAAAATATATTATGTCTCACAGAAGTTAAAGTGATATGAGAAAAAATCATACAATGAAAATACAATTGAAGTGGGAATTAATAAATTAATCAAATATTTGTTTCTATGTAAATAAAAATAAAATAATTATAAATCAAACAAAATATGATCAAAATTCTTTACACACAAAATCTTATAACAATAAATACAATGAAGAAGTGATATAACCCAATGAAAAGAAATGGAGTTATTTTATTATTTACAATTGGGAACTTTCAATTCAAATACCCTTGGATAAAGTAATTCAAATTGAAACATAACATATACTTATTTATGAATGATTTTTTAAATTTCATGTAAAATGGGTAGTATATCCGCCACATAGTAAAAACAAGTGTTAAATATAACACATGTCTCTCAAAAAAAAGTGGGATGAGAAAAACCATCACAATGATCATAAAATTGAAGTGGGAATTAATAAATGAATCGACAATATAAATAATATATAAATCCAAAAAAAATAATTCAAAACAAAAAATAAGATAACAAAAATTCATTACCCACATAACCATATAATATCAAATATAACAGAGAAGTAATGTAGCTTGATGAAAAGAAATTGAGGTATAAAATTCTTTACCACTTGGTAACTTTCAATTAAAATCTAATTGGATAAATTATTTAAAATTGAAAAATAAAATATTTTAATTTATGATGAATTCATTATATTTCATGTAAAATGGTAAGTATATACAACTCATAATAAAATCATGTAGTAAATATTGCATATGTCTAACATTAATAAAAAGTGAGGCGAGAAAAACCCTAACCTCGAGTGTAGAATTTTAATTTATTTACTTTAACATTTGTATAATAATATTATATAAATTATTTTATATATTATGTATATAATAAAATTTTAACACATTAAATTAACTCATTTATTCTATTTCGTTATATTTATATATTTGAATACCTAATCAGTTAAGTCCACATCAGCTATTTAGAGGATGTTCGGTTCATTGTTTCAAAACAGATTCTGTGTGTTGATCATGGTTAAAGATATCATTATTTCACCGTATCAGGAATAATAATCCTGAAAATATTATCATATTTATTAATAAATTATACTTTTTAAACCATTCACAAATAATGGTTATGAAAAATGATCCATGTTATGATCATGGAGAGGGTTGGTCGTACATACGCTTGAGTAATGTTTCTGTTTTCAATGATCATTATGGAAATAATTTATGTATTATTATATTTCAAAAAATGATAATAATATGATTAATTCCATATTATATATTTAAATATAAATATATATATCATTCTTGTGATGTGGTGATGAGAAAATAAATGCATCGCTTCGTGGAGGCGGTAGTACACACCTAAAGGAAAAATGTTTTCATTTATCAATGTAAGAATGAAAATGATATATTATATTTTCATAATGATAAATATTTATTGAGTATAATTATTATTTCATTTATTTCACATATATTTAATAAAGTTATCCTTATTACCTTCCATGTAATTTTTTAGTGAAAAATTAATCACATCGCTTCAGGAGGTGGTATTCCTTGATACACATGAGTGACGTTATTGTACCCCCCTTGGAGTGGAGATAAAGAATTTACATGGGATATAATAACTACAAAAGTATAAATATGTTAATAATATCATATATAATCTTTAAATTCATCATTAAAACAATTTTTGAGAGGCAGTGATGGAAAACAAATGACATTGGTTTGTGAGACGGTAGTCTACCGTACACATGAATGCTAATTTTCTATCCCATTTGATGCTATAGGAAAATAATATACATTATTAAATTAATATAATAAATTCTTTACAAATTATATAATTTTGTTATCATATGACCATATTTCAAGAATATTTTAAGGGATTGGAAGATAAAATAAAATGAAAATTCATTGTTAGGAATTTTACATCTTCTCAAACTACCCAATAGGATTTTACCAAATGTATTCCTACAAAAAATTTATGATGAAAAATTTATTCTAGTATTATGTTATAGAAGTTGGAGATTTATTTTTTTAGCTATTAGATAAAAAAAATTATTTATGGTGTGAATCAGAGTGGAGAGGGGGTGACCTTTTACAAGTGAGGTGAGTGACACCTGTGTAATTTTGGAAAAGATAAAGGTGTACCCACATTTTATAAATGTTGTATGGATGTAAAATGGATAATTATTGAGAAATAGTTATTATAAGGTCCAAATATTTCTATATAGAAGTTTTTATAAAATTTTATTACATTTTTACACATATCTTTTTATTTTAACCTTGATAAAAGGACTTTTAACTTAACCATGTTAATTTATTTTTACTATTTCCACTATTCATTTTTGTAAAAACATAAATTAACCTTATTAGATGAAATAAATTAATCTGATTCAAAATATATAATCCATTTTACTAAATTCAATTCATAGAAATGAAAAATGTTAATTTCTAATAAATCAATATATGTGATGAAAATGAGGGTTTTCAAGAAGTTTATTTTCCAGAAAAAAATGATTTTATATTAGATTTATGACTAATAATAATTATTTTATGAAACTATATAAATTTTTATTTATATATAATATTTAAATTTCATATAAATCATTCATCATTAGTATTTTTTTAATTAATTATAAATGAGGAATATTATGTACTTTAAATCATTTTTCTGAAAGATCTCGTTTTTAACCAAAGGATAATCTTAAACTGAAATTAAATAAGGAAACGATTAAAAATAAATTAATTAGATTAAATATAACTTAATAATACTCATGTTATATTAAATAATATTCAAAACAAAATTTTACTTTTAAATTGATTAAATAATTGAAAATAAATTACATTCTTAGGAAAATCAGTGTTTTTCACTATTTACCAAGAAATCAATATTTTTTGAAAAATCTGAAAATTTCAGAAAAAAGTAAATTTTAATATTAAAATTTAGAAAATTATGTTCATTTTATCAAATAAATTTTATTATATTCCCAAAAATTTATTATAATATTTTTTTCATAAAATAAATAAATTTTTTTTGAAGAAATCATATATTTTGAAGAATAAAATTACTTTACTAAAAAATGATCAATTATTTAATTAATATTTATCAATAATTTATATTGAGTATAATGTATATATATATATATATATTTAATATAGTATTTGACACTTTTCATACCTTCCAATTTAATGACAAAGTTATAACAGTTATATATATCAAAGGTCATCTACGATCGATGTTGCGTGTCAAATACACTATCAAACATATTTTTATCTATAATCTTGAGGTGTTACACATTTAAATTGGTAATTCCTAGTTATAAGTCTGTTGATATTTTCCTTTTGGAATTATATATTACAGTTTAGATATTGATTCAATTATGATGTATGTATTTGAGATTGCTATCATGGTTTGGATCATAGCCCATGGAGGAAAGAGGCATCACAAATGCATCATAGTTGACATATGGGATTAAAATTAAATTCATGTTGATACATGTAATTTATTTTACTAATGACAGGTTCAAATGTTTAATTTTTCACCAAACTATATATCATTTCATCATATAACTATTTAGTCCAATTTTCTTTACGTTGACCATGATTTTACTCACATATTGTTTCTTTTGATTTATATTCCTCTGAATCTTATAGTTGGAGGATATCTAGTTAAAAAAAGTAGAGTCCCTTCTCCAGGGGATATATAGAGGTCCTTAGTGGATCATAAAAATAATTGGATTCATGACGACTGATCCCAAGAAAGGAATGAGTATTTACCTATGCGTTGGGATCTGTAGTACTCCAAGTGATTTTGGAATCGAGGTTGTGTGAGAGGATAATATAGGTAGGATATTAGGACCTATTGTTCTAGGAATTATTTTATGTCACATGGTGTGGGTTTGGGTGGACTCTAGTTGTTTTAGTAATGATACTTATGTGATGGGAAACCATGTGTTCAACCTTGTAATGAGAGTGTTTCCTTTAGATCTTGGGTTTGGGTGCAATACATGTGGGGAATGTTTTGTGGGTTAGGAATGAGACTAAGTTTAGTGTGATGTTACCGATGGGATCATGAGTCTTGTGCGATGAATTGGTAGTTAGAGAGTGATCATTTTTTGGGTTTAGGTGAGAATGAGGTTGTTAGTGGGTGAGAACCTGTGAGAGAGTTCTTGGTGGAACACTCTACCTTTGGAAGAGGAGAGAGAGTTTTAGTGAGGCTTTAAAAAAATTTATCAGTGTGTGAGGGAATGTGTGTGATGGTTATGTGTGGTTCCCAGATTAGTTATATATTTTTGAAATAACCCAAGATGTTTGGTGGTAGTATAATAGTGGTGAGACACTGACAGTAGTGACGAGCCAGGGTTTTTTCCTTGATAGGGATTTATTCTAGTATCCTTAATGTTGGGACCCATTTTGGTTATATAATCAATGTGTGATATAACTGAATTTATATAATTGAACTTACACCATTGGCTATAACGGTATATCATTCTTAGAATTCCAATAATGAGTGATAATCGGTTTTTCATGCTGGTGCTCAGGTTTGATCAAGTCTTCAATGTCTATTAATTATGATTGGTAATAGAAAAAGTTTCCACCATGGATATATGGAAGTTGATTCATTTGGCCATCAATAATGATACACATATAGTGGAAAGTATTGTATTAGTTGTTGTTGAATGGGATTCATGTCAAATAGGTCATTAGTGTGGTGATAATAGTCAGTTGATGGTTGAGGTTGCATCAAAATTCTAGTGTTCATGTAAATATAATGTTATATGGTTCCATGATAAATAAAAAAATTAGGTTCTAGATATGGTGGTCATATGATTTAGTGAATTGGAATTCTACTTAGGATGGTTTCAGTTTGATCTGTGAGAGAGTTAGATTAGTGGTTCCATGGTTCTTGGGGTGAGAGAAAGATGACCACAACTGATTGTTTGTGATCCAACCATGAAATTACATTAAGAGTTGGCTTCAAACTTTTATGTATGTGTCTTCACTATTTCATGAGGCCTCAGGGGGTTGTTACATCATAATCAGGTATTATTTTTTTGGTGGTGCAAAAATGGTTAAGACTAAGTTCTATTATGAAAATTTAGCTAAAGGAGGATTGAATGGTTTGTTTATGTGAAATCAGATATAGTAAGGTGGAAACCAAATTGTTAGTATTGATTTGAACATGCTTTTCTCGGTTAGTGGATCATTGCAAGTTCATTATTGGTAGGTTATTCATATGGTGTGGAGTTCCATTGATCGAAAATCAACCTTTGTGAGAAAGATCCTTATAGTGGGGACCAAACATAATCCTTATAATAAATGAGATAAAGAAACACTAGTGTCTTGGGGTAATTGAGATTGGTGTAAAATATCTAAATATTGACACAATTGGTGAGAAAGTGGATATGATTATAGTGAATAGTGTGTGTTTTTATTTTGAGGTATGAAAATGAATCACTTTTGGAATTCAGAAACAAAACATGGTGAGTTTTTGGTGAATTGGTGTAAATGATAGGTTAATTTGGGAAAATTAAATATTATTGAGGACTCTTGGGGATGAGAATAATTATTTTTGGAATGTTTATAATGCCCTATATATTTCGATTTCATTACGTTTTAGGGGAAGTTTTAATTTTTGACTTGAAGTAATGGCCATTCATTAATTTGGATTCACGTTAGAAATTGAAGCATTGGTATATCTGAAGGAGATATTTTTAGATGAGGAATGATGCATGTTTAGAGGATTGGGTGTTTGGGAAAGAGTTGGAGTAGGGATGGGTGGATTAGGTGCTGAAATTCAGCAACATGTAGTAGATCAAATTGAGACTTTAGAGGGGTCATAGTATAACTAGTTTAAAGAAGATCGAGTTACCCATTTATATTTATCTTTACACCATGAAGGGTGATAGGAAAGAGGATTAGTAAAAAATAATGAGGGAGGTAGAGCCACCTAACTTGAGGTTGAGTAATTTACACCAAAATCCCCAGTTTTCACTTTGAATTTTTTTTTCAGGTGAAGGTGTTTTTCATGCCATAAAACCCATTTTCATGATGTGAATGAGTCACGAGTGTATTGATTTCTTGTTGTAAACCTATCATTTCCATATTTAAGCATCCTATGTTTTAGGGATTTTTGAGGTTTCATTGGGAGGTCATTCAAATGGATCTCCCTATAATTTTCCTTCTCTGATTTTCCTTGTGTAGGGATGGGTCTTGGTGTATTCGAAACTTGATTCCTGGTGAATTTATCCTAATCCCATTATTTTTTTATTTTATATATATATGTCCTTTGTTTTTTTTTGAATTTGGATAGGGTTTTAGTTTTTATTCCACTGGATCATGATGGAATCATGTAAGGACAATGGGGCTTTCATGTGTGGTGGCCAAAAGAGGACATGAGTGGTTTCCCACATACCATCAGAAGTAGTTTTGTTAAAGCAACAACACACTATGATTTTTTGAGTGAAAAATTATATTTTTATTATGTTAAATAATAAATTATAAATTAAAATAATTAAGTATCACTATATGTTTTTTGATATATGAATGAAAGAGTGTGGGTGAGAGTTGATGGGGTTAGATGAGGCTTGGTGGAACTTGGAGTGGTGCTAAATCCATGTTTGATGTTGGTGGAACCAATCAAAAAACTTAATTGAATTTATATTTATGAGTGTGTAGGAATTCATAATTTTATTAGTTTAATAATGGGTTATAAGGGAAAACAATATTCTATAAAATGGATGATGTAGTTCCACAAAGCATCTAGACACAAAAGAAGTGCTTTTAATTACATATCTTAATTGAGAACTCCCGATAACTATGTATCCAAGGGGAGATGAATTTGGTGAGCTTGTGGAAGGACTATGGAAGAACATAGTGTATGATTACTGATGCAAGATATCTTAGGTTATTTCCAAGAGATAGTGTATAAGAATGAGGAGAACGAGGTCAAGGGTATATGGGAGAGATAACCGTATACCTCTTGAGCGATAAGAAAATATCTTTTAAAGATGGAAACATGTCTTGGTTCACATTATGTGTTGGATGAGTCTTCTAGGACTAGAAATTGTGAAACAAAATGGGCTAAATCTCCGTGATAAGAGGAGAGGCCCCCCTTAGGGGATGTGAGATAAGATCCCAGTGAAAGTTGGAAGAATTGTTCTGGGGCTTTTCTTTGGGATGCCAAGTGGTGGTTTTTTAGAATTAAACCCACTTAAATCTAGGGTTAGGAAAAGGATATAGGATATGGTGTCATTATGAGGTGGCGGGGATGAGTTGGTATTGATGAGTAGGAAAAATCATGGGTTTGGAGGACCTTAGAGGATTTATTAATGGAAGAGACATGATATGTTTTGATGTGAGAGTCTAGTCGAGGCCTAGGTTGGTCCATATTGAGTTGGTGAGATTTTGTTGAAGAATACATGGCCTATGTAGTATTTCTAATGTGTTATGGATGCTGTTCTTGTGATAGATAGTAGGTGACAGTGTGGGAGATGACCTTATGGTCTTGCCTCCCAATGAGTGATATGGCGTTAGTAGGACCACCACGGGAGAGATAGAATCATAGTGTGTGATGAAGCTGGGCCACACCTTGAGTGATAAGGTCATGGTTGAGGAAGGGGCCTTTCCTTAAGTGAGAAGTCCTAGTCGATTGTGTATTGAGTGAGATTACACTACGGGAAAAACCATTTTTTGCGACGAGTTTTATTTTCATCCCAAATAGTCTATCGAAGACGTTATTTGCGACGAGACAATCATCCCATCTTAAATAACCAATTATTTGTGACAGGAATAGGCACCCTGTCGCAAAAACTTACGCACAGATTGGCGCGGTTTACGCGCCAAACCAAACGAAAGGGTATCTGCGATGGGTAGGCACCGTCCCTCGCAAATACTGGGAGACAATAAGAACTAGTTGCGACGGGTGATCCCCCATCGCAACTAGTTCGACCCCCGGAGGGTATTTGCGACGGGGCCCGTCACAAATAACCGGCGGCAACAAAAACCTAATTGCGATGGAATGTTGTCCCGTCGCAAATAGTGTGTCGGCATGTTACTTTTTGCGATGGGGCCCTTCGCAAATAACATTTTTACCGCCCACCGTAATTAATGTGGCCGAAGGTATTTGCAGCGGGTCCCATCCCAAGAAATACTATTTGCAATGTGAATCCCGTCGCAAATAGTCCCGTCACAACTATTCTAATCTATATATACCCCCATCCATTTTCTTCCCTCCTGAATTCCTTCTACCTCTACTTCTCTAAACTCTAATTTTAGAGGGATTTTTTGAGAGTTAGTTTTTTTTACCTAGTAGTTGTGAAGCCGCCAACAATTATAAGAGATGAAGTTTGATGGTATTTATGTTTTATTTAATTTAGTATTTTTTTCATTTCTTTATATTAATTTTAATTATTGTAGTTTGGTTTTAATTAATTTAGATATAAATTGTTTTGTCATCAGTATTTAAATGTAATATTAAAATTAAATTATTAGTACTAATTTTTAGTAATTAGTAATAATTAATAATTATTAATGATAATTAGTAATGAATATAAATAATTAACGGTAATTAGTAATTAGTAGCAGTATTTTGTAGTAATTAATAGTAATTAACTCTAATTAGTAATAATTAGAAATAAATAGTAATAATTAGAAAAAATTGTAATAAATATTTATAATTAGTAATAAATAGTATTAATTAGTAATAATTAGTAATAAATACTAATAATTAGTAATAAAAACTAATAAACAGTAATAAATACTAATAAAAAGTAATAAATACTAATAAATACTAATAATTAATAATATATACTAATAAATAGTAATAAATACTAATAAATACTAATAAATACTAATAAATAGTAATAAATACTAATAAATAGTGATAAATAGTAATAAATAGTAACAAATATTAATAAATAGTAATAAATAGTAATAAATAGTAATAAATAGTAATAAATAGTAATAAATAGTAATAAATAGTAATAAATTGTAACAAATATTAAGAAATAGTAATAATTAGTAATAATTAGTAATAAATAGTAATAAATATTAATAAATACTAATAAATACAAATAATTAGTAATAAATAGTAATAAGTTGTAATAAATAGTAATAAATAGTAATAAATAGTAATAAATAGTAATAAATAGCAATACATAGTAATAAATAGTAATGAATAGCAATAAATATTAACAAATAGTAATAAATAGTAAAAAATTGTAATAAATACTAATAAATAGTAAGAAATACAAAAAAATAGTAATAAATAGTAATAAATAGTAATAAATACTAATAAATACAAATAATTAGTAATAAATAGTAATAAGTTGTAATAAATAGTAATAAATAGTAATAAATAGTAATAATTAGTAATAATTTTAATAAATATTAATGAATGGAAATAAATAGTAATAAATACTTTTAATAGTAATAAATAGTAATAATTAGTAATAAATACTAATAATTAGTAATAAATACTAATAAATAGTAATAAATAGTAATAAATAGTATGAAATACTATTAAATAGTAATGAATACTAATAAATAGTAATAAATAGTAATAAATAGTAATAAATAGTAATAATTAGTAATAAATAGTAATAAATAGTAATAAATAGTAATAAATAGTAATAAATAGTAATAATTAGTAATAAATAACAATAATTAGAAATAATTAGTAATAATTAGCAATAATTAGTAATAATTAGCAATAATTAGTAATAATTAGCAATAATTAGTAATAATTAGCAATATTTAAGAAATAATTAGAAATAATTAACAATAATTGGCAATAATTAGCAATAATAAGTAATAATTAGAAATAATTAGTAATAAATAGCAATAATTAGTAATAATTAGCAATAATTAGCAATAATTAGCAATAATTAGTAATAATTAGCAATAATTTGTAATAATTAGAAATAATTAGTAATAATTAGTAATAATTAGAAATAAATAAGAATATACAGAAATAAATACGAATAAAAAGGAATAAATAGGAATAAATAATAATAAATAAGAATAAATAGAAATAAAAAGTAATAAATAAGAAAAAACAGAAAAAACAAGAATAAATAGGGATGAATATGAATAAATAGGAATAAATAGGAATAAATAGAAATAAACAACAACAAATAGCAATAAATAGAAATAATTAGCAATAATTAGAAATTATTAGAAATAATTAGCAATAAATAGAAATAAATAGCAATAAATAGAAATAATTAGCAATAATTAGAAACAATTAGAAATAATTACCAATAATTACCAATAATTACCAATAATTACCAATAATTAACAATAATTAGTAATAATTACCAATAAATAGTAATAATTAGCAATAAATAGGAATAATTACCAATAAATTCCAATAAATAAGAATAATTAGCAATAAATAAGAACAATTAGTATTAAATAATAATAATTTGCAATAATTACCAACAAATAGGAATAAATAGAAATAATTATAAATAATTAAGAATAATAAGGAATAAAATAAATTGTAATAAATTGTTATAACTTGGTACAATTTCCAGTGGATTGATGTCACTCCTTTTTCTCGATGAATCTTCTCTATTAAACTATCATCAACTCAAAACATTATGAAAAGTACGCTTCTACATATTCATATCTAATCTCACATGCATGAGTTTGAATATGCATTCGTAGGACCACTTTTTCATAATGTTTTTAGGTGGTGACAGTTACAAGATTAAGATTCATTGACGAAAAGGGGGATCTTTTATCCGATGACTCATTTACTTACATATTTCTCAATTTGAAATCACAATGAAGAATCTACTCGGAGGTATTCTTATACATTCTCACATGCACCAGAATGAATATGCATTCCTCTAAGAAGATTCTTCATTGTGGTTTCAGTGTGTGAATGTTTCAAGTAAATGAGCCATGAGACAAAAGAGTAGCTGCAACTCCATTGTAAATTTTATCGCTCGTAATTAATTGTAATTATTAAGAAGTGGTTGTATTTATTTATCTTCTTTTTTTGGATAGTTTTTTTAATTTCAAATTATTCAAAAATAGTAATGATTATATATTTTGTAGAAAAATATGGAACAAGGATATCAAAAACTGTCATTATTAGATGATCGTACTTGGATAATTCAGCGTAGAAATCCAAAAAGTTTTGGTTTAAATAGTGTATATACTAAGGGTGTTGAATATTTCTTATCATTTTCATCATTAAAAACAGAATTTGTTTCATAAGGAAAAATTATGTGACCTTATAAAAAATGTGATCTCAGAATGTTTGACACATTTGACAAGGTTGGGGGACAGCTCTTGCAGTTTGGTTCTCAACCAGATTATGTTTTTTTGGTATCAACATGGTGAACACAGTTCCAGAGAAGATACTAATAACTTGATTTTGAATCCATAATAGTTTCATAATTTAGTATATGATGTTTCAGGTCCGTCTGTTCAACAAACTGAAACTCAGGATGATATTGATTTAACTTCTGAGTTGTCACCATCTGAATTTTATAAGTTCTTGGGGTCTGCTAAGGATTCATTATATCCTGGTTTCAAGAGAAGAAAAATTAGAAGTTGTTGAAAAATTTATGAATATTAATTCAGATAATGCAATGTCAAACAAATTTTTTGATCAAATATTTTCTTTGGTTAAAACACTATTACTTGAAAAAAATGATTAACCTATAAATTACTATGAGAGAAAGATGGTGGTTCGTAATCTGGGCCTTTGTTATCGGAAGATTCATGCATGTGAAAATGATTTCATCTTATATTATGGTGAAAATGAGTAATTGGATAGTTGTCCCATATGTGGACAATCGAGGTATAAAGAAGCTCAAATGGGGAATTCTGGAATGATTCTTGTAAAACAGTTCAGATATTTCTCCCTTACACCTAGGTTGCAGCATTTATTTATGTCTCATAACACAATGTCAATGATATCATGGCACACAACCAATATTTCATCCAATAAAAGCATGAATCATCAATCTGATGGTGATTCATGGAAACATTTTGACAGACTGCATCCGTCTTTTTCTATAGAAGCCTAAAATGCGTGATTGGGTCTTTCTACTGATAGTTTCTTTCTATTTGGTTCTTATGGTAGTCAGTATTCATGTTGACCTATTTTTATAACTCTATAGAATTTACCTTCATGGATTTGATGAATGATCCCTTTATCTTTTTAACTTATTAATCCAAAGACATCCAAAAAAGGATATTGATTTTTATTTGAAACCATTTATTGATGAGTTAAATTAATTGTGGAGGATTGGTGTTAGTATACATGATGTTTCTGTGAAACAAAATTTCATATTAAAAGCTACATTGATGTGGACAGTTATTGACTTCCCAGCATATAGCATGTTATCTGGCTGGAGTACACAAGGTCCAAAATCATGTCCTTACTATAAGAAAGACAACTTAGCCTTTATACTTTTCAATGGAAAAAAACATTTCCATTTTGACTATCATTAACAATTTCTTCCAACCGAGCATCTTTTTCGGAGGAACAAATCTCATTTCAGAAAAGGCCCAATTGAAAGGGATGAATCTCCAAAAATGATCTCAGGTACAAAGTTAAAATCAGTTATATTTTCATTACCTCCCATCACATTTGGGCCAGTAGTAAACCACCAGATAATTCATGGATTTGGGAAAGAACATAATCGGATAAAATGGAGCATTATTTGGGATAATCCATATTGGTCTGATTTTTTGGTCCTCCACATGTTGGATGTCATTCATATTGAGAAGAACTGTTTTGACAATTTATTTCATATAGTTTTGGATACACAAGGTAAGACCAAAGATAATGTAAAAGCATGATTAGATAATGCCAAAATTTATAGATTACTAGAACTTAAACTGTTTAAAAATGTCAGATCACAAAGTTTAATGAAGCCAAAAGCATCTTATACACTATCCAAAGATAGTCGCTTATTATTTTGTTAGTGGATTGCAGATTTGAGTCTTCTAGATGCCTATGCTTCCAATTTGGGAAGATGTGTTAAGAATGGTCATATTACTGGATTAAAAAGTTATGATTTTCATGTTATAATGGAGAGACTTATGCCGATTGGATTTAGAGGTTTTTTTGAATTCTATGATTTTGGATTTGATAATAGACATATCATATTTTTTTCATGAAATTTTTGTAGCGACAACAGACTATGATGAACTATGTAAATGGGAAAAAGATTTTGTTGTCATTATATGTAAACTAGAAAAAATATTCCCAGCAGCTTTCTTCAAATCAATGGAACATATAATATTACATTTTCCATATGAAGAAAAATGTGGAGGTCCAATCAGTTTCGATAGATATACCCATTCAAGAGATGCATATAGAAATGGAAGAAAAAAGAACATAACAAAGAATCAATTGATGGATAAATTGCTGAAGCATATTTTCAAGAAGAAATTTCTTTTTCTGCTCTCATTATTTTGAATTTGAATATCCCACCAAAGAAAAAATCATGGGACAGAACGAGGAGAATGTTGATGGTGAAATGGAAAATCAATTATTAGTTTTTAATCAACCATAGCTTGGCCTCAGTGGAGTTTATAAATGATGGATTTCAGATGCTGAACATCACAAAGCTCATACATATGTTCTTCTCCATTGTGAAGAAATGACATCATTTGTACTGTGAGTGATTCTATCACTTATTCTATAATTCATGTTATAATAAGTAAACTTATTTTATTTGTAGGTTATATGATAATAATATTAAGAAACAGATTCCACAAATTATAGTAGCCGCTCTTGAAGAATGCTGAAAAAATATTTTTCTCAATGTGTTCAATAACTGGTAACAAAAATTATTTGTAACTCCCCGACCCCAGTTACCCAAAGTCAGTGCCTTATTACATAACATTGGCATGATCACAAAAGATCATGTCTCGAAATACCGATTAGTTTAGTAGATTTGGAATCACTATATACATTCATAAAGTTTACATTACATCATAAAATGAAAACTAAAACAACATAGTCTCCATAGTCCACACTCATATATCATCATACTATCCCTGAAAGTCATTCATAAAATATTTCTTCACATCTTGGAAAAAATAAAACATAGAAAAGGGTGAGCTCAAATTCCCAGTAAGGATAACAATATAGTGAAAACTGTCATAAATAAGCATAAAAATTTAAGGCAATGTATAACTAAAACAAAATCCTTTTAAACATGAACTTCAATATAATATGGATGAAATAAAATGAAATAATTCCATTTAATTATTCCCATGGATATTCTAATAATCTAAAAATCACATTCAATATCAATGACCACTTTCATAATGATGGAATGCATAATGCCAGACTATCATAACCACATAGCCAGGGCCTCGTTCCAAGAATACAAATAATATTTTGTCAAGGCCTTGTTCCAAGACACTAGTTTGTCTCATGAGACCTACTGATGCATCTAGGAGCTATAGCAGGCTCCACCAATCACTTACTAAGTCTAATGAATTCCTCATATGAACATGTTTAAACATAACATAAACATTCATATTAAAACTATCATAAGAAATGTAAATACTTTCTCCATAAACCATGAATGGTTTAAAAAACACATCCACAGTAAAACATATCACAAAACCTTCAATACAATATTGAAGTTTTGTATCATAATAAATCAACTTCAAATAAGCTTAAAATCTATCAAAGGATGTTGACATAGATGAAATCAAAACTATTTGAGAGAAATATCTCAATTTTTAAAATCATTTAAAAGTCACATAATTATAAATTAAAACATTTAATTTGAAAATATTTTTATAATCTTGTAAGGTATGCTTCGAAGATTTTACAATGTTGGAAAATAGCCGCACCCGCTGTATAAGTTAAAGAAAGACATTCTTACATTAATTTTGTCGAAAAGGTTAAAAAGGACCTTGTTTGGAAAATGACGTAAAGATTCCTTTATAAACTTCCTATAAAAAATCAAAAAAGGGTATAAATGAATTTAACCCATATTCTATAAAATAGTAATATTGTTTTGAAATAAATTTTTAAGAAACATGGATGTGGATGATAGAGAGGTCCTAGTAGATTATTACGTATAAACAACCTTGAATAATGAAAAGATTGTGAAATAAACCCTTACCTTGTACTTTTCCTTACTCGATGGTTTGTTAAAATCCTGTATAGTAGTTAAATTTTTTTATTAAATTATACAAGAACCATATACATAATTATAATATCATATATGATCTTCTAACAATGCTTTGTTAATAATATTTTAGTAATATCGTCATTTCAGGTGTTAACTTTCTCGTTTTATTTTATATGTTTTGTTACATAAGTCGTGTTTTTTATTGATAGGTTGTATCTTATTCATATCCAGAATGATATAAAGTTCTTAAAAATTACTTTTAATCATCATATGAGAATTATTCTTGAATGGATACAATGGGGAATGAATCTCATCGCGTTCGTGGAGATGGTAGTCCGTAAGTACGCACGAGCAACAATATCATTCTTTTGATATTAAAATAATATATAATTGGATGTTATATCTTATATACAGAATCATTATCATGTTATATTTATTAGTTACATGAATTACACATCATTACTATACCCATACAAATAATAATATATTGAATAACAATTACACCACGACGTGGAGTCGGTAAGCCGTACGTACACACCTATGGTGACTTCTAATTGAAAGGATGGATAGAATATTGAATATGGTTGTACCATATTTATAATAACATAATAGTATATATAATATAATGGAGTTATTATTTTATAATGGAAATAACAAATAATGAATAAGTTGAAGATGAATGGAACTTGAAAGAGGGTGGTGAAAACATTACCTCTTCTTCAGGTTATTCCCTTTGATTTGATCAAAAGGGATCCTTAGGATGGCTTTCTGACTGAAGGAAGGCCTATAAGATGAAGGGAGGATATTTTCTAGGGTCTTTGGGTAGAATTTGGCCGATCCCAAAGGCTTTGAAGGTGTGAAATTGAGAAAAGGGGGAGTGACCTTTGATAAGAGGGGTGAGGGGCACATTTGGAAAAGATAGAAATATTATTTTATAATAAATTCATATTCAGTTTATAATGGCTTCAAAGTGGATTATTTAAATGTTAAGGTGGGGATAGGTCAAAAATCACTCAACCAATAGGTTTTAGAAAGGTTTGGATCACCTTATTAACCGTATCTTTTAGTTTTACTCTTAGTTAATTAGTTTTACACTTACCATGTCTCTTTGTATTTTTATATTATATAGTCAATAATCTTACTATAAATTTCCAAGAGACCCCCAAGTGGTACATTAATTATACACCTATAATTATTTAAGTCTCTTGGATGAACCTTATATTATTAGGAATAGAATATAAACTAATAATATAATATATATTTTTAAAAACTCTTTTATGTCAATTTTGACACTATTGGGTATTTTGTTTTTGATAATTTCATAACAGCATTATTACTTCGAAATAAATTTATATAATCAGTAATAATATGTCATAGTAACCTAATAAATTAGTTTAATTCATAAAAAGAGTCAAATTACATTTATTTTTATATTTATAATATCAATTATTTTAATATTTCATTAATTCGGTAAATACTGCATCACCATTGTGTCATAAATTAATTAAATTATTTATTGTCTAAAAATTATAAAATAAAATACGAGTATGTAGGAAATATTTGTAGATTTATAATGAATATTTATAATCGAATTTATCTTATGTATAACACTATGTTAAAAATGTTTTAGTTATTAAACTTTGATTTTAACTCTTATTTGAATTAAATAATAATAAATGTCCTAATCTAATCCAAGTGGACCTAAATGATAATATTTTATTTCTAAGGTTTTTTTTGTTTGAGATACACTTGACCAATATAATTAGTACATGTGTTAGGGTAATATTAATATCATTTTTACCCTTAATTAACCTATTTACTTTTAACTGTGGTAAATAAAAGAAAAAAGTTACTATTCACCAAATATTATTTTTATCTTATTGAACCACATTTTACTCCCTGAAATTAACCGTGTCTCTCGTATTTTCGAAATTCCACTCAAAGAAGGGGTAAAATTATGTTTTATGTGAATTTCAAAATTCTCTTAGGTGGTGGGTAAAAGACGGTGAAAAGTTCAATAAAATTTGTATATATCTGAAATTATTCTAAAATAACTCCAATGAATTACATTGAACTTATATAGGTATTATATGTATATTTTGACCTTAATTATATTTAAATAAAATAAATAATTATTTAAATAAAAATTCGGTTTTAAACTATAACTCAGTGTTTTTTTCACAATTTATCAAAAATTGAATGTTTTCAGAAAAATACAAAAAATTAACCCTAAGCTAATTTCGATATTTGGAATCCAAAAATGAAGTCCATTTTGAGAGATAGAATTTATAAAATTTCAAAAAGTGGGTATTACTATTCATAATGGCTAGTTTGATTGGTTTTGGTGTGTGTTAGAACTCGAAGTTGCGTACAACACACACTACTGTATTATTCAAAGATAAGCATACCATGGAAGCTTGGGGTGTCACATTATTGATGGTTTAATATATCAAATAAATTTATTATTTATTATATTTATAATTGTTTTAAAAAAATTTAGATGTCTAAACATGCTGATAAGGAGGTGGCCAGTTGTGTGACAGAACAAGCCGTGTGCTCATCCAGACACACCCTGTAGTCATGTCGATAGGTGAATAGTGCCACACTGGTGGGAAGCCGCCAGAGGAACATTTTAAAAAAGGGAAGTACACACCATGTACTTGGAAGTAAATGTTGTGTACTTTGTTTTTTTCACTTAAAATGTCCTGTAGCCTCCCCTGTTCATAAGGAAGTCTTAGAACGGGAATAGGGAGCTCGAGAGAGGAGGCTGAAGCTTTGGAGATCCGCCGAGCGTTCGTCGGGAATCCGTTTCCACCTCGGACGATCTCGTTGGAACCACACGGGTAATTCCTCCACTCTTCTTTAATCGTTATTGACAATTCTTCGGCTAATGGAATTTATTTTCATTTAGACGGAGTGTTTTTACCTCAGATCTATGATGTCATTGAGCATTTCTGGAATTGATGTTCACGTATAATGTTCTTAGGCATTAAAGGTAGGTGGATTGGTGTTTATTTTTCCAACTGCTATGTGTTTTGTGTATTTTAGTGCCACGAACCCATGTTGAGGTTTCATGTGGATGAGGCCTTGACTATATTAAATACCTAGAATTTTATAGGTATCTAATTGTAATATTAAAATGCTGTTTGGGATCACTACATGGATCTAGGACCACGCCGGGGGTGTGTTCCTCTGTTTAGCCATTTGAAGAGGATACCTGTGGGTATGCCTTGTTTATATTATGCATCTAAAGTAATTATTATAGAATTTTCTTGAGAGTAATTTCTTGTGAATGTTTATTTACATGTTGGGAATGTCCCAGTTACCTGTACTATTTTCCTGAGGGCTGTGTTGTGATTAGCCTGTGGGCACTGTACTATTAGCCTGTGGGAAACTTGTTCCGTGCCTATGGTAAGTTGATTCTGTGCCTGTGGGTGACACCTCATACACCTGTGGGAAATATCAGTATTCCAGTGGGAAAATTCTTGTGTTTGGATTCTCTTTACCTGAGGGTAAGAGTTTATGTGTCTGAGGACATTGGTTGTTTACTTAGAATATTCACTGTGGTGGTGTTTTAAATTAAATGATTAAATGGATAGTAAAATTTCAATATAACTGGTTAAGTTTGTTACTTTCAGTATTGCTTACTTTATTGCATTTTATTACTACACACTGTTGTTTCATGCATTCACACAGTTGGGCACGAGCCTTTTGTGGGTGCCTACTGGGAATTTATTTCTCACACCCTATTTGGGTCATGCTTTTCGGCCCAAACAGATTACGTTTCTACAGGTGTAGATAAGGGAAAAGGTCTCTATACAGGTATTTGATTGCTGTTGAGGTGTAGGGGAGCATTGGACCAGGCGTATACTCACGATGCCGCTGGTAGTTATGTTTTGTTTTTCTGTACTTGTACTCTTTATTGTAATTTACTGCTATGTAACATGTTCTGGCTGTTTTCTTAGAACTAGAGACATGTTGCTTCATATCTATATATTTAGTTGGTTATATCTACTGCGGACGTTTTTTAGTTGTGTATGGTTTACTACTTCTGCTGTTTCTATATGTTTTATTCTTTCCACTGCGCTACACTTTGACAAATGAGGGTATAGTTTCTCCACTATCAGACCTGGTCCCTCACTGCTATTCGGCAGCCTGTGGTGTTTGGGGAAATCCGCTTGAGGTCATATGGTGAACTGGGTTCGGGAAACCCATTGAGTGGCACCAAGAACCGGGACATTACACGGTGCTCAAAATTGAAATCTAAGGGCACCATGGAACTCGCAGTGCAGATATTTTCTTAAGGAGACATTCACCTTGACTGGATTAGGTCAAGGGTGAAAGTTACTCTTTGTGAATTTCGTTGGAGAAAATAAAATAAAGTAGATTTATTTTAATTAAGGATTTTAATCATCCCGATCTGATTTTCAATGGTGGGGACCACCCGAGATGGAAAACCCCCCAATTTGAAATTAATGGTGGGGACCACCTGACCATTGAAATCTTTATTTAATGAGGGAGGTGAATCTTGGTTCTCTTCTAATTAATTGTACCATCTTCCATTAATTTATTATGCCAACATCAACTTAATAAATGGCCAACTCTAATTAAATTAATAACTTAATTTAATAAGTTGGCTATTTCATTTTGTGGAATTGGGGGGAAGTGTTGGGAAAGGGGAGAACATTGGAGAAACACCTTTCTCTAATGAAAAATGCTTTCTCCAACAAAGAACGCTTTCTCCAATGAAGAATGCCTTCTCCGATGAAGAACTCCATCAAAGGATCACCAACATGGAACGTCTTCAATGACGACAAACTGACATCCGCATTTTATCAATCCTTACTGACGTCAATGAACCTTCGAGTTAGGTTTTTTTATTTTTATACCCTTTACCCCAATCCTAACATTCATCAAGATTCAAGAACAAACAAGGGGCTTGCTAGCATTCTAACGCGGAGGGTTCATGACAAACAAACATGGCCCAACCTCTCCACAACCTTTGTGAATTTGTATGGTTTTGAAACAATGATGACGTTCTGAGACAAGTGTGGAAGTCTTTGGAATGAATAACGGGACACCGGGGTGCAGCTGGTGACCTGAAGAATGTCGCCGGCGACCCGTGCTAGTGACCGGCACTAGAGGGACTCGAGAATGGTGGCCGACAGTCCAGCCGGCAGCGATGAAGGCTGCGGCGCGACCGTGCCGCCGGAGAAGGGCCGCGACGGAGCAAGGGCGACAGCCGGCCGTGCAAAGGGGTGGTGGTGGGGGTCCATACTGCTCGACGTGCAACATCCATGACACGAGGCCATGATAGTGAATGTGGGCGGCCAGCTCACTACCGGCCGCTGGTGATGGCGTGACGTGCGACCACGCCGCACGGAGAAGGATGGCCATCCGGCAAACCGGGGAGCCGAGCGGGCTGCCCAACGCGAGCTGCCCAGTGGTTTGAGCCAGACCCAGAGTGCTAGGTTGGACCTAGGGATAGACTCAGGTCGGCCCAATCTGGGTCGGGACGGGTCAGTCCGACCGGGTCGGACTGGACCCGAACCCACTTCGACCCTTTTCTCTCTTTCAGCCATATCATGTGCTACGGGAATCCATTTGATGAACCGTCTATGGAACCAAAAACCTTGGCTCAAGACGGTCCTTTTTGTATACCCAACATGTGTTTTTGATAAAGTTTGGGTATGGGTGGGTTCGATTGAACACAAATCCAACCGGGCCCTCGAGACTACAAGGCTAATAACTTACAAACCTGGTGTTTGAATGACGCACCGCCTATTTCATTGAGACCCCTTTTATGTGGCAGTATTTGGGATACATCTTCTTGGGACTTCGTGGAAGTTTTCGTATCGACCTGTGGCTTGATGATATGACCCTCTCAGAATCAGGCGAGCTTAGTAAGGGAACCCTGCAGCTGGTTGTAACATGAGAAAGGGATCCTATGTGGGTCTATGTTTTTGGATCCTACGTGGGTCTGTGTTTCAGAGTTCCATTTAGATCCGCTCTAGGAATTCAAATGGACTACTCTCAGATCCTACATGGGTCTGTTATACTAGGATCCTATGTGGGTCTGCTGTACTAGGATCCTACATGGGTTTGATGATTTAAGATCCTACGTGAGACCTCATCTTAATAGAGTAAGATGATTCAGTAGTTACATCTAATCATCTTTTCTACCGTAACTAAGTTATACATGGTGTGAGATGAATCCTCACCTTCATGGTGATCCTTTTGTGGTATTCTTAGGTGTTGTGTACCTTTGTGGTACTTACCTTTGTGGTGATACCTTTGTGGTATTCTTCTATGTGGTGTTACATTTGTGGTGACACCTTCATGGTATTCATTCCTTTGTGGAACATTTGTTTGGGCTTTTGAGTTGGGCATTGTGTTTCCTCATGAATGAGATGAGTATAATTGATAACTTAGGTATATGTATGGGAATATACCTAAGTAGGGTTCACTGTTGTTTATATAATTTTTGGTTTATACTTTGTGTATTTGTTGAGACCTTTAAGGGTATCAGGGACCATACAAAGTATCTTTACACTCAACCCTACACGTGCTACACCCGCACCTTGTTGTGTTTGGTGCATATGATAGACAACGTTGACTGAGGATGAGAGAATGAGGACTAGAGGTAGCTTGGAGGTGGAATTTAGATGAGTCATACCACAAAGATGATCGTTAAAGTGCTGTACCTACCCATCAGGTTGGATCCTTGGCGGGAGTTCATAGGAGCTATTTCAGTTACTTGTACTTTTTAGTTTCGTGTACTTTCCAATTTGGCCCATATTCAGGCCCCTTTTTCTTACTATAGACACTATTTTTTACAATACAGTTCACTTGTGTTTGTGTCTTTTTGTGTGCTTTGTTGTGTGTGCTTACAGGTTATGAAGGAAATGCCTTCCTGATTTTAGGGAATACACCTTCAGTGCTAGTCGTCTACCCATGGCCTATAGAAGGAAGGCTTGGGGTAGTCACAGCACATGCCTCGGGAGACGGGTCATGAAAAATTGGTATGAGATGAGTCAGTTCTATCATAGAACATTGAACTATGATATTTTAATTGAAATAGTGTTAACTATATTGAATGTGGTTATTAGTTTAGGGAATCTAGTATTGGTTTGGTGGTCGGTGTATCCATACACCAGGACCCGGACTTTGGATTTCTGACTCAGTGCATGAAAACACTGATTACATGTGTGTTTAAAAAAGTTTTCTTTGTGATCTTCTTGAGTCAGCTCATCAGGTATAACTTATTGACCGTGACACACCTGTTTCTTTTCAGGATGCCTCTATGCAGAGAGCTTGCTTGGGTTTCGGTTATAGTACGCAATGATAAGCCACTGAGCGATGCAGCCTTGGTGTAGAGCCCTTTATTAGTGGAGGCACTAGTAGAGGCACTAGAGGTACCATTACCTATTGGGACACTGATGCCACCAGCCCAAGCAGTAGAGGGTGCACACCAGTTGAGCGCGTTGCACGAGTTCCAATGCCAGAGGCCACCTATTTTTATGGGTGAGATGGACCCACAAGCATCTGAGGATTGGCTGGAGGCTGTGGTTAGTGTCTTATGACTAGTAGGGATACCAGCTGATCTCATGGTGATATTTTCCACCAGTCTTCAACAGGAAGTAGCAGGCAGATGGTGGAGCTTGATTCTCTAGGTTCACATTGTGGTGACACATCTCTGGGCAGACTTTGAGAGGCTGTTTCAGGTAGATTTTGTCCCAGTGACCCTTCACATAGGGAACATACAAGAGATTCTTCATCTGCAGTAGGGCTGCATGACTGTGGCTCAGTACTCAGTGAGGTTCTCCGACCTATCATGATACTCCACCGATATGGTGCATGACCCATTCTTCAGGGCATGGACCTTCAAACAAGGACTTAGGTGGGAGATCAGGGCTTAGATGATTTCTCTCAGCATCCCGACTTAGGCAGCGGTGTTAGAGAGAGCCCTCTAAGTGGAGAATTTTTTTTCTAAGCAGTCACTAGCAGCGAGACCCACCACCGGGTGTGACATAGTGGAGTATTCTATAGCTAGAAATAGACAGATGTCACAGAGGTCCAAGAGGAAAAGACCTACAGGTGGATGACCGCATGATTCTGGGTCGGTTGTGTGGGGAACCAGAGAAAGAGCCAGTCATGTGAGGAGTAGACAATGTTACACATGTGGCGGGTAGGGTCACATGGCTTGTGATTTCGTGTCCCTCCATACTAATGATCAGCAGACAATCGAAGGACCACCTAGGAAGAGACAGAGGATTGACTGAGGAGGTCTGCGGGGAGCTGGTGGATGTGGAAGAGGAGCTGGCTGTGCAGCTGGTGGTGGGTGATGATTCGAGGTGTTACCACCCCCAACACTAGGTGGTACACCCTTACCACAAGGAGTAGGTGGACAGGGAAGAGCTTAGCTCCAGGCAGCTGAGGCCTACGAACATGGCGCTCCGGAGATGATATGAGGTACGATCTATGAATACTCCCCATTTGGTGTTGTACTTATAGACATAGGTTCCAATCATACTTTTATTTCCACTGCCCTCATTCGAAGCTCAGAGATTCTGGTGAAGCCATTGGCTCAGTCCTTACGACTAGATACTCCTACGATAAAGGATTCGAAGATAACAGACTAGTTCCAGTAGTGTGAGCATACTCTAGGAGGTGAGAGCTTTGGCTGGGATCTCCTAGTAGCATCTTTGAGGCCTTACGACATCATCTTGGGAATGAACTGTTTATCTATATTACATGCTCATATTGAATGTATTTGGCACAAAGTGTGGTGTGTCCACACCGATGGGACTAGGTTTACCTTCACCGGTGAGAAGGGAGCCTTGGAAGCACATGATGTACTTACCTGGAGGAGGGTACAACCGATCACACATCAGTTGTCTAGCCCTACCCTCAAGGAATTTGATGTGGAGAGTCCAAGCTATCCTATAGTGGCGGACCATTATGAGGATGTATCCTCTAAAGATGTTTCATATCTACCTCCTCATAGAGAGGTGGACATTTACATTGACTTGTACCACATGAAGACATCGATATCTACACCAGCGTATCAGATGGATCTTGCAGAGCTTTGTGAGATATAGGTAGAGTTAGAGGACTTGTAGGGGAACAAGATCATTTGGCCTAGGGTTTCTCCTTGGGCAGCCCCAATTTGTTTCCAAGAAGGCAGATGGGATTTTGAGACTTTGTGTTGACTATCGATGCCTAAACCAGGTGACTGTGAAGAACAAGTAACCACTCTTGAGGATTGAAGGCCTCTTTGATCAGTTGAAGGGATCACAGTGGTTCTCAAAGATAGACATCAGATCAAGCTATCACCAGCTCATAGTACAAGATGGGGATGTGCAGAAGATGGATTACAGATGTCGGTATTCCATTACGAGTTCTTGGTTATTCCATTCGGCATGACCAATGCTCTAGCTGTGTTCATGGGATTCATGAACATGATCCTTCAGGTATACCTTGACTGCTTTGTAGTAGTCTTCATCAACAAAATTCTGATCTACTCGGCTACTAAGGAGGATCATGCCTATCATTTGTAGATAGTTATGAACACACTCCTAGAGAACCGGCTTTATGTTAAGCTCTTGAAGTGCCAGTTCTGGATTCAATAGGTTCATTTTCTAGGACATGTCATCTCGAAGGATGGAGTTTCGGTGGATCTAGTGAAGATTGATGCAATACTTTCTTGGGAGCCACCCAAGAGTGTGTGACAGAGGTAAGAAGTTTCTTGGGTTTGGCGGGATACTATCGAAGATTTGTGTCAGATTTATCTAGAGTTGCAGCACCTTCATCGGTGTTGGCGAAGAAGGGGAACTCCTTCATGTGGTCGGAGAGATGCCGGTGGCATTTTCAGAAGCTGAGGTAGAGGCTGACTTGTTCCCCACCATCTTGAGGCTACCATAGAAGGGCGTTGGGTATGTAGTCTTCAATGATGCATTAGAGATGTGGCTCGGATGGGTCCTAATTCAAGAACGAGCATTTATCACATATGGTTATCCACAACTAAGACAATATGAGCATAACTATGCTACCCATGACCTAGAGTTAGCAACAATGATCTTTTCCTTGAAGATGTGGTGACATTACTTGATGGATGAATATTTTACAGTCTAATATAACCATACGAGTCTCAGGTATATCTTCTCTCAGAAGGACCTAAACCTGAGATAACGATGTTGTATTGAGTTCCACAGGAATATGACTTCGAGATAGTCTATACTCTTAGGATGGGGAATGTTTTAGCAGATGCACTCAGGAGGAGATCTGGTATACAGCTGCTAGGTGAGGTGATGGAGCAGCTGGCTTCTTTATGGATATCCTTTGTGGAATGATATGGAGCTGCTTTTCTTCAGTCTCTTACAGTCACTCCCTACTTCTTCAGCGAGTCAGGGAGGCGCAACATGGGGATACTGACCGTGAGGATTAATGTGTCCAGATATCCTCAGGGCAGGCACTTTCTAGATTTTCTAAAGGTGGGGAACACATCATCCTTTTTAGAGGACATACCATGGTACCAGTGTCTCTACAGGAAGAAGTGTGGAGGGAGTTCCACACATCACCTCTAGAGGTACATCCAGGAGTGGTAAAGATATACCAGGATCTTCCATGACAGAACTGGTGGCCAGGAATGAAGAAAGAAATAAAAGAGTTTTTCTCTCAGTGTTTCACTTGTCGGGAAGTTAAATAGAAGCATTAGGTACTAGCAGGCTTAGTTCATCCTTTAGAGGCCCCAGAGCGGAAGTGGGACGGGATATCCATGGACTTCATGATAGGACTTCCACATACATCCAGGGGTCATGATTCTATCTGGGTGATCATCAACTAACTCACTAAGTTGGCACACTTCCAACCGATTAGAGAGTTGGGTTCAGTAGAGAGCTTAGGGCGTCTCTATATGTAGGAGATTGTGTGGCTAGATGAAGTACCATAGATGATTGTCTCTGATCGTGATGCATGTTTTAATTCCCGACTATAGAAGGGGTTGCAGGAGGCTTTCGGGATGTAGCTTCATTTGAGCACCACCTTCCATCCTCAGACGGATGGCCAGATTGAGCAGACCAATCAGACCCTTGAGGACATGCTAGGTGCTTGCGTCCTAGACTTTGGTCGCAATTAGGAGGATCACTTGCCCTTGGTGGTGTTTTCATACAACAACATCTATCACTCCACCATTGGGAGGGATCCATTAAAGGCTCGGTTCGACTGACCTTGTAGATCACCTTTGTGCTGGACTGACCCAGGGGGTCCGCTCTCATGGGACAAAAGATGGTACAAGCCACCACAGAGAAGGTACAGATTATCCAGCAGAGAATGAAAAATAAAAAGATCCGGTAGAAGTCTTATGAATAAAGGAGATGAAGACCTTTGGAGTTCGAGGATGGTGACCACATCTTTCTATGGGTCTCACCCCGATGAGGTTTGCCGTGGTTTGGCTGGGGTGAAAAGTTTTCTCCATGGTTTATCAAACCCTTTCAGATCCTTAACAGAGTTGGCAAGGTGGCTTATCACCTAGAACACCCCCCTCAGTTGCATCGGGTGTACAAGGTTTTCCTCGTATCCCAACTGAGGAGATACGTGCACGACCCATCTCATATCATCAACCATAGAGAGCTAGACATCGACGATGAAGCGGCGTTTACAGAGGTTCCAGTGGAGATTGAGGATTGGCAAAAGAGATTTCTTTGTTGGAAATCCATTCCTTTAGTGCATGTACATTGGAAGCACAGGAACCTACATGAGATCACAAGGGAGTGGGAGTATATGATTTTTTTCAATATCCCAACTTGTTTTCTTAGTTTTTGTGATGTGGCTTTCGGGGACGCAAAGTCCTGAGGTGGGGAGAATGTAAAGACCAGAATTTCCATGAATTGGTTTTAATTATATGTGAATATTATGAGTCCGTGAAAATTCACAGCATGTGATTCAGAGGCCCAGTGTGCCCAGAATGAATTTCTAATCTTTTTTTTGTACGTTCAGTAAACGTGCGTGCGGGTTTTCGTAACTTTTGAAATAGAGCTCGGAATTAAAATCTGAGGGCACCGTTGAACTCGTAGCACCAATATTCTCTTAAGAAGACCTTCACCTTGACCGCAGTAGGTCAAGGGTGAATGTTAGTTTTTATGCTTTTCATGGGAGAAAATAAAACAAAGTAGCATTATTTTATTTATGGAATTTAATCCTCCCAAATTAATTTTTAATGGTGGGGACCACCCGAGCTGGAGAACCCCCCAAATTGAAATTAATAGTGGGGACCACCAGACCCTTGAACTCCGTCTTTAATGAGGGAGGTTACTCTTGGTTCTCTCTTAATTAATTGTGCCTCATTCCATTAATTTATTATGCCTACATCAACTTAATTAATGGCAAAATATAATTAAATTAACAAAACATAATTTAATAAGTTGGATATTTCATTTTGGGGAAATTGGGAGGAAGTGTTAGCAAAAAGGAGAACATTGGACAAACACATTTCTCCAACGAAGAATGCTTTCTCTAACGAAGAGCAGTTTCTCCAATAAAGAACGCCTTCTCCAAAGAATAATTCTTTCAAAATATCACCAAAATGGAATGTATTTAATGATGACTAAATGATTCCCGTCTTTCCTCTCTCCTCATCGACATCAATGAACATTTGAGACAAGGTTTGTTATTTGTATACCCCTTACCCCATTGTTGACATTCTTCATGATTCAAGAACAAACAAGCCGCTTGCTACCATTCAAAAATGGAGGGTTCGGGCCAAAAAAAACATGGTCTGGCCTCTCTGTAACCTATGTGAATTTGTATGGCCTAGAAATAATGGAGACGTCCTGAGACAAGTGATATTGTTTTTGGAATGATGAACGGGAAACCGGGGTGCGCCCGGTGATCCGAGGAACGTCGCTGGAAACCTGTGCTGGTGATCGGCATCAGAGGGACTCAGGAACGGCAGTTAGCACTCCATCCAGCCACGAAGAAGGAAGCCGTGTGACCGTGCCATCGGAGAAGGGCCACGACCCATCGGCCACAGTGGAGTAAGGGTGACGGCCGGCAGCGGCCAACCACGCGAAGGGGAGGTGGCATGCATCCGCACCACTGGGCGTGCAAGAGCCATGACACGAGGCTGCAAAAGTGAAGGAGGGAGACCGGTTCGCCACTGGCCGCTGGTGATTGTGCGGCACACGACCGCGCTGCGTGGAGGAGGCTATCCATCTGACCAGCCGAGGAGCCAAGCAGGCTGCCCATCACGGGCTGCCCAAAGGGGGCCACCTGGCGGGCCGGGCTGGACCCAGCGGGCCAGATCGGACCTTGGGACAGACTCATGTCGGCCCAGGCTAGGTCGGGCCTGGTTGGTCTGACAGGGTCGGACCGAACCCAGACCAACTTTGTCCCTTTTCTCTTTTTCGTCCAAATCTTGTTCTTCGAGCATCCGTTTGATGAACCGTCTATAGCGCCGTAAACCTTGGATCAAGACAGTCCTTTTGGTATACCCCACATGAGTTTTTTATAAAGTTGGAGTACAACTGGGTTGGATCAAACAAGAATCCAACTAGGACATAGGGACTAAAAGGATAACAACGTCCAGACCGAGCATCCGATTGATGCACCATCTGTTGCATTTTGACCACATTTAAGTGGCAGTTCTTTGGGATATTTTTTCATGGGAATTCATGGTAGTTGGAGTATCGACCTGTGAATGGAGGAGAAGAACCTCCCATAATCAAGTGAGCTTAGTGCAGGAACCCTGTGGCTGGCGGTAACATCTGAATGGGATCCTATGTGGGTCTGTACTTTGGGATCCTACGTGGGTCTGTGATTGAGAGTTCCACTTGGATCCGCTCAAAAAATCCATGTGGAATACTCTAGGATCCTATGGGGGTATGCTATTCTAGGATCCTACGTGGGTCTGTTGTACTAGCATCCTACATGGGTCTAATGATTTATGATTCTACATGGGTTTTCCTCTTAACAGAGTAAGTTGATTCAGTAGTTACATCTAGTCATATTTTCTACCGTACCTAAGTTATACCTGGTGTGAGATGAATCCTCAACTCCATGGTGATACCTTTGTGGTATTCTTCTTTGTGTCATACCTTTGTGGTAATTACCTTCGTCATGATACCTTTTTGATATTCTTCTCAATGGAGTTTCCATTGTGGTACTTATCTTTGTGGTGTTAGATTCATGGTATTCCTTCTTTTGTGGAACAGTTGTTTGGGATTTTGAGTTGGGACTTGTATTTACTCATGAATGAGATGAGTATACTTGATAACTTAGGTATATATATGTGCATATACCTATGTAGGGTTGGCTGTTGTTTCCATGCTTTGTGTTTTATCCTTTGTGGATTTTGTGAGACCTTTAAGGGTCTCGAGGACCCTACAGAGTATCGTTATACTCACCCCTACACGGGCTACGCCCGCACCTTGTTGTGTTTGGTGTAGACGACAGACAATATTGACTGAAGAAAAGGGAACCAGGACTAGAGATAGATAATAGGCGGACTTTAGATGATTAATACCGCAAAGAAGATCATTTGAGTGCTGTACCTACCCTTAAGGTAGGATCCTTGGAAGGAGTTCACGTGAGTTGTTTCAGTTACTTGTACTTTTCAGTTTCTTGTACATTCTAGTTAGGGTTGTATTCTGGCCCTTTTTTCTTAATGTACACAGTCTTTTTACTATATATTTTACTTTTGTTATTATCTTTCTATGTGATTTTGTGTGTGTGTTTATAGGTTATAAAGGCTATGCCTTCTTAGTTTTAGGGAATATGACTTCGGTGATAGTCGCCAGCCCCTGCCTATAGAAGGAAGGTTTGGGGTAGTCACGACACGGGCCCCCGGGGGGGGGGGGTTGTGACATGTACAAAATGACATGATACTCCATTATCATTTATATACTGTAATTTTATTATTTCAATCGTATATGAATAAATTTCTCTTATCTTCTCCATTTTATTCTAAAAATGAAAACATCGTCTATGAGCTGTCGATTTACCACCTTCATGGACGATGAGTTTTCATTATTCAATTACAACTTTATGTATGGTAATAAAACAATTTTTATTATTAAAAAATAAATTAATATATGTGGTATAACTTATTTAATTTCCTTGAACCAGTATGTATACATAATATTTATTCATAAGAAAAAACTTGTTCGCGATGGTTGAAAAAACACCAAAATAATCTAAATGGTTATCATTAACGTTTTATCTAATGAATCATACTCATATCTGAAAAATAATATATAAGACCATTATGAACTATTTATGTTCATTAATAACATATAGATTCAATTCTAGATAACTATTTCAATTTTACATGATCTATCGTACATTTATACATGTGAACCAATCATAAAAACTAATGAAATGAATACTCTTAAATGGTGAAATTGAATCTTCCAAATAATAAAAAAGGAAATAAATAAGCAGAATAGAATTATAATATATAAATTACATGTTGAATAGGTTTTTAATTAAATTATTATGGAATATAATTTCATTATCTATGACATTAAGTACAAGTGAAAAAACTTTTAGGCATAAGGTAAGGGTTTTTAATGTCACTTTTATTTCTATCAGATATGCACCACTATTTATTGTGTGTGGTGTATTTATAGTAACCTTTTATGTATCATTTCATTTCATGAATATATTTATATTTATCATATTCAATTTTTCATTTTATAATTATTTCTTTTATGGGGAATATGATTCGTTATATTACTAAGTGGAAAGTGATTCTCTTAGAACCTCTATTTTTCATTAATGTTATGCTTTACATATCTTTACCCCAATGTAATTATTATATATTTTTATATAATTCTTATGAATTCAATTTATAGGTTCAAAAATTAATTTTTTGATATTAGTTAACAATTCATTTATGGGATTATAAATGTTTTATAAGGATTCTTTTTCAATTCCTCCCAATAAGTTATCCGAGTTAAAGGGTACTTCCCAATATCTTACCAATTTTCATATACACTCCACTGTCTATTTTAAGATATGAATATTTTTATAAAATAAATATTTTTATCATTAAAATCTGTATTATCTATTTTTTGGTTTTATTTCAACAATTTTCATTGTTCACTTCAAAGACTCTTATATTTTATCTTAAACTATGATAAAGTTTCCAATTTCTAAAGTTTATTAAAAACTCTTTTTTTCTTCTTTTACTATAGTTAAAAATTATTTATTCCTTAAACATAATTTCATTGTATTTTAATTTTATTTTCTCATATATACATATTTATAATATAATTTTATGAAAAATGATATTTTTTTTCAAAAGAACTCTTCTTTTCAATGTAAAAAGGGTATTTCTCCCAAAAATTCCTTGGTGATTTTATTAGAGTATTTTGATCTATTTAAATAGACGTTAATTAATATTATTCTTAATTTGTATTTATAATTTATAATATCATATATTATATGTTATTAACTGTTTTATGATCATTTTTAATGTGTATTTACCATCTTGATTCCATTATCCATATTACTCTTGATGGTTTATTTTTTATGATTGTGAAATGTTTTTAACATTTCATATTATAGATTCAATATGAATTTATATGTTGGTTATGCTGCAAACCTTTCATATGAGGAATTCACTCGGCATAGTAAGTGATGGGTAGGGACCCCTATACCCCCTTGATTAATTTATAGGTCTCATAAGGCTAACAAGATATAGACTTAACAGAGGTCTTTCCCATTTATTTCTAGATATGATTTTAGTTAAGGCCTCAACCATTTATTTTCATATGTCTTGGCTTAGGAATGGATGACATGTTTCATATTCCAATCATTATGCATTCCATCATTATGAAATTAGTAATTGATAATCCATGTAATTATTTTACTTGTTGAATATCTGTGGCTAGGTGTTATTCTCATGTGATTATTTATATCTCATTATTTTGATAAAATTTTATTCCTATAAAATTATGTTCATATTTATGGTTTTATGATATGTGTTGTTAAATATTCACCTTTACTTATTGTTTATGTTATATATCCTGCTATATTTTTTACCCTTACTGAGCATATGAGATCACCCTTTCTTATTTTTAATTTCTTCGAAATATGTGAAGATTTATAATATGAATGAACTTCATGGATAAAATGAATGTTTTGGAATTTTTCCAATAGAGTTGATATGTTGTTTTTATGTTCAAGTTTTAATATAGTTTTTTTTGTATATGGTTTTCAAAAGATACTAAACTATTTAGTGTTTTAGGATGTGAACTCATTGTTTATTATACCAACATAATATTGTAAGGAACCATCTCTATATTACAGGGGTCAAGGCCTTTACAGTTGGGATCATAGAATGTTTATTATAAAACTTGGAAACGAAATTTAGAAAACATAGATTAGGGAACATACCTATAATATAGACTTTTAGGGTAACCATTTAATAAAATACTAGAATTTAGGTAAGGTAGATATTATGTGTGTATTCCTTGAAATACATCCTTTTCTAGATACTACAAGTGGACATGGTTATGGAATAGATGTATCTAGTGGTAACAACATCGATAACATGTGTCATTCCTAACTCGGCGTAACATGGTATATGAAAATGAGACTTACTGCACACCTGGTATGATACTACATTGGGATATTCTTAGGGTAATTTGTATTTTAATTAAAAACCATTAATAATAATTTAAAAGTAAATATTTCCCCAAATAATCCATTTCTCGGATTTTGACATTAGCTATGCATAAATTTTTAATTTATGTTAACTATTTTATCTAGTAAGAAATTATGAAGTATGATTAATAACATAATTTAATGCATGTAATTATTTATAAATGGAACCTAACAAATGTAATGGGAATATGACCAATTCACATGATCTAAATTATTAAATGATCATATATTTTATGGTATTATGCCAATCGTTTGAAGGGAACAAGTCTCACAAACATTCTCACCACATAAGGATATAATATCATGTTCTAATAAGATATAGAATTAATTATCCATGTTTTATGACTTCAAAAAGAATTTTGAGAATACGAAGAAGACATAGAAAAAATGGATAAATGGGATAGGAGATAATAAGATTTTCTCACATATGATAATTCTGGATGTAAACACCCTGATACATGCTTTAATGGATGGGAAATTAAGAAAACTGTGGAGAGAAAGGACCCTAGGCTCATGATTGAAAAAAAAATATTTCCAATTCACCAACTATACAGATATGAGGAAGAACCCAAAAAATGTCTAATGAAGCAAAATAATATACACCAAATGAGGATAATGGACCAGGGTCAAGGTTATGCTACTACAATATATGATGAAGAATGTTTATTATGACTGTGTTTGGATTCATGAATTATGTTATTTGAGTATTTTTTAAATAATGTTTTGGTTATAATAATAATGACATATATAAGTGTTGTACTCTAATACTTTTATTTATGGAATTGGAGCATGTGACAATTAGAATATGTAATCAAGAAGAGTGATTATATTATATGTTAATCTTCATGAATACAGATAAATCGGAAAACATAACACTAAATATTTGATTGGTGTTGAGATTATAACAAATAGATGTTTATGGGATAATATTAGATACCATGAAGGCTGTTAGTAATCTTATATTTTATGTAATGATGGAATTATTAAACGTTTGGATTTACAGACATTATTCAACAACCTAATATTATGATCACATATGCACACATATTTCATAAAGTATTAAAAGAGATTAAGTTATTCATATATTTGGTATGTAATAATAAGAGCTACATTATTTTTGGAATCTTATGTTAAATCAATTTTCAAAATTTAGTGATGATTCTATTAAATTTTTTGTCTTTGAATTTGGATAGAAATAATTTTGACAAGTCTTATGTTTAACTACACATTGAATGGATTAATGAAATTATTGATTAAGATTATTTTATGATTTATCATATTGGATAACCTATGAAAACTATCTTAGTGTTTTTAAACAATTTTAAGGCTAAAGGATTGAATTTTGGATCATATGATTCAAAAAAGTAGTTGAGGCAAAAAAAAATTTCCTGAATATTCATCACCATATTTAAAAAATGAAGTGAAGATAGCTCTAAGAACAACCAAATGATAAGAATATAACATGGAAGGGAATGAAGTAATTTTATTTTCTCAAGTTATTTTTTGGATAGTAAAAGAAATCCTAAACTCTAAGAAAATGATTTTATAACAAAGACACCATCCATTTACTTTTCATTCTGAGAATTCATTGTTCTTTTAATTGATAAAAAATTTATGATTTTTTGATGTTAGAATTTATAATGGACATGTTTTCTATTACTCCCTTTCAGTACATGGTAGTTATATTTTACTTATATGTCCATATTTTCAAGAAAATTACCCTTTTTCAGAATAATAGTTTTTAAGTGACCTTTACATTTATCTTTATCTATTTTAAGGGGATGTTTTATGAAACCCTTTAATGATGTGGGATTTATATAAATAATTTTCAAGTATCAAAATTTAATTTCTGAAGTGAATTTTTAAATTGAGTGGACACAATTTGTTTAATGTGGTAAGAATGCGACACCCTTAGATTTTATGGTATGTCACTTTTTAAATTTAACTTATTTGATTGTTTACATTACACAAACACTGATATTGAAAAAATTATAAAATATTATTATTGTTACCTATATATTGGAATGGAAAGAATAAAAGAGATTATGTAAATTTTGAAAATATAGTTTACACATTTTTATAAAATTAATTCATAGTTAATAATTAAATAGAAATGAAAATAAAAAACAAAATAAACATACATGATGTGTTTTTATAAAAAAAATATTAATTAAAATAATGTTAATTTATCTTAAATTAATCACTATTACTAAAATATCTTAATTAAATTTATATATTACATATTCAATAATTTTTTTAAATTCAATTAATAAATTTTATAGGCTTAAGATAATAGTAAATAAAATTTAAGTATGAAAATATTTATTTTCAAAAGAGAAAATTTACCAAATTTTAATGGAACAAATGTTTATCCTTTTAGAAAATTTGATAAATTCTCCTGAAAAAATAAACTTAATTTTGAAAAAAGTAATGTCAAAATTAGCTTAAGGTGAAAATATGGAAATTTTTTTGAGAAATAATTATTTTCCACTGAATTGTGAAAAATCATAATTTTTATAAAACTGTTATCTTAATTATATTTTAACATTAACCTAAATTTTTTAATTTTAAATAAAATTTGGGTGCCTTATAAATGAAAGTATGATTTATTTTTATCAAAGGATAGGTAACGAAATGATTTTAAAATGATAAATTAAGAGTTGGTATTTCTGTAAAGCAAAAAAGTTTATTAACAATTTTATAAGGAATTAAAAGAAAATTATATTTACTAAATATATTATTAAATTAATATTGTATTTCATTATGATTATAAAATTATTTTATGATACATTTATTAGTATTTCAATGTTTCATAAAATCAGTTATAATTTTAAAATCTGTACTTTTTGAATAAAAGATGATTTTAAATTAAAATTAAAATTGTTATATATAGAAAATTATTTTCATAAAATATAGGCCATTTTTTAATTCTACACATCAAAAAATTGTTCGGCTTATTTTTTTTGGGTTTTTTATAAAATAGTTGATTTTTTTGGTGAATATTGAAATATCATAATTTACAATATTTAACATTATAGGTAAATAAATTATTTTGTCATGGATGATGTATGGATGAGGTAAGAACCCATGCTTCAAACTGACTTACTATAGTTTTAATATTTAGTCACATGAATCAATGCTACCCATAGTTCTGAGCCAAAATAATAAACTAATGAAAAAAATAATAAAAAAACACCCCTCTCCTCTGTAATAAATACAACTCCTCACCAAACCTTCTCCTCACACCTCAAAAGACTCTAATCTTTCTTATATTCTACCCATTTTTCCTTCCAAACCAATCCCCCACTTTTTGGTCCTTCGGGTCTCACCAAAATATCATTTCTAGGTCTTTAAAAGAGGTTTTCAAGGTGGCAACACTTAAGAGGTAAAAACTTTTTTCTCTCTCTCTCTTCCAATTTCTTTTATTTTCTTATCCTTACCTCACCCACCCTATCCAAAGTGACATGATAAATATAGTATAATTTATATAATATAATTTTATTATGTTAATTTTATGTCAATTATAAATTCTCTTCTATTCCCATTTTAATTTTAAAAATGAAATCATTATCCATATGGTGCCAATTTACCATCTTCATGGATGATGAGTTTTCTTTTTTCAATTATACCTTCAAGCCTAATAATAAAACCATATTTATTGATAAACAAGAATTTATTATATATAATACAATTTATTTAATGTTTTTTAATCAATATATATAAATAATATTAATTTATAAGGGAAAATAGTTTGTGATGATCGAAAAACGCCAAAAATAATCAAAACGGTTTTCATTAATGCATTTTCTAATAGATTCGTCTTCATATTTCGAAAAAAATGATATATAAGACCACTAAATTTCCTTTATTTTCATTAATATCCTATAATTTATATTCTCGTTAACTATTTTTATTTTACATGATATTTATTACATGTATTCAAGTAAACCAATCATGAAAACCAAGGAAACAAACACCCCCGAATAATGAAATTAAATCTTATAACTCATAAAAAGGGAATAATATATCTTAATAAAATTATAATAGATATAATTCTTATTTAATAGGGTTATATTTAATTATTCATGAATCTAATTTCATTACCAATGTCATTAAGTAGAAGTTACTTAATCTTTTGGACATAAGATAAGGGTTTTCAAATCTCTCTTTTATTTCTGTGAGATACACATTATTCACCACTATTTTGTGTTTTGTGGCTTATCTATAATGGTATTTTATGTATCATATCATGAATATATTTATATTAATGTTATTAAATTTTTCATTTTATAATTATTACTTTTATGGGGAATATGATTCGACAGATTACAAAGTGGCAAGGGATTTACCCCGAACATCCATTTTCCATTCAAGTTATGCTTTATCTCTCTTCATCCCAACAAAATTATTCTATATTTTTATATAATTATTATAAATTCTGTCTATATGTTCCACAAAAATTTATCCACATCAGTTCATATTTCTTTTATGGGGAACACATGTTTTATAAGGCTTCCATTTCAATTCATCCCAACAAGCAAGCCCGGTTAATGGGTACTTCAATGTTTCTTACCCATTTAATAGTACACTCCATAATCAATTTAAAAAAACCAATAGTTTTCTAAAATAAGTAATTTTATAAATAAAAACTATGTTATATTTTTTTTGGTTTTATGTACATAATTAATCCGTTGTTTTCTTTAAAGGCTCTCATATTTTCTCTTAATCCGCATGGAAGATGCCCATTTATACATTTATTAAAATTTAATTTTCATTTTCTCACTTCAATTGGACATGATTTATGCCTCAAACAGAATTTCATTTTCTTGCCTTTTAATTTTTTGGATATAAAGATTTAAAATCATATTTTATGACAAATACAAATGATTTTTTTCTAAAATAAGTCTTCTTTTAAAAGTAAATACGGTATTTCTCTCAAGAATTCCTCAATGATATTGTTAGATTATTTTTATCTATTTAAACACTATCCATTGAATCTTATGGTTAATTGGTATTGATATTTTATTATATCATCTACCATATTTTATTAAATAGATTATGATCAGTTTGATTGTGGATGTACTATCAGGAAACCGTTCACCATATTACTCTGGATAGTTTGTGATTATGATTGTGGAAAGTTATTAATATTTGATATTATAGTTTCAATATGAATTTTTATGTCGATTATGTTTCAATACATTCATATAGAGAATTAATTTGATTTAGTAAGTGATTTTCAGGGCCTCCTATAGCCCCTCGATACATCAATAGGTTTCATGAGACAAAACAGATATAGACTAGGCCAAGGAATTTCCCATTTATTTAAATATATGGGTTTCACTGAGTCTTTAACCATTTATTTTTAGATGTATTTAATGAGGCCTCGAAGTTATCTTTCAGAAGTCCAACATTATGTATACCGTCATTATGATATTATTAATTTATAATCCATGTGATTATTCGACTAGTAGAATATCTGTGGTTATGTTTTATTCTCATGTGATTATTTATATGTAATTATTTTTATAAATTTTTATTCATGCCATATTATGTTCAAGTTTATGCTTTAATGAGATATGTTTCTAGATATTCACCTTGAATTATTTTTTTTGTTTATAGATCTCTCTGTATTATTTACCCTATCTGATAATCTAAGATTACGCCTTTATTATGTTTAATTTTTCCCCTGAATAAAAATATGTAAACTACGAATGACATTCAATGAAAGCCTTGGAGTTTATGGATGTTTCAATGTAGTTTCTATGTTTTTTCCTTTAAAGTTGTAATGTAAAACTTATATTTGTTTATGGTTTTCCAAAGGAACTAAACTATTCGATCTTTCAAGATACAAATATTTATTTATTATACAAATTTTAAAAGTAAGGGATCAATTCAAGATTAATGTGGTTGGGGTATTTATATTCTTTATTATATTTTCACCCACTTAAAAAGTGATAACTTCATTTATGGATATGTGGATTACCACCTCCTAAAAGAAATGTGATTAATTTTTTCATCCCCACAACGTAAGAATGATATATACAAGTACAAATAATTAAATAATCATGTATTTATAATATAATGTTAATTCTGGAAATAGAATATATTTATTAAATTATCAACATAATGATCACTGAAAAATGGAAATGGTAGTCATGCGTACCTATGACCCACCGTCTCCATGATTAGAACACTCATTCATTTTCATAACCATATTTCACGATTGATTTTAAAAGAATATTGTTTTTATAAATAAGAATTTTTATGATGATTATTATTGTTCATAAGTTTAAATAATATCCTCTTTGACCACAATTGACCTACCAAAGTCATTTCTGACACATAAGACAAATATAATCGAAACATATGATGTAAAATTAAGTGATTAAATAATTGTTTATAACATGATAATAATTGAAATAAAACTTATAATAAAATTGAAAAACTCTTTCCTGGAAATTAATTAATTAATAAAAGTTTTTTATTCTGGAAGACAAAGACACACGTGATAAGACAATCTCATGGTAAGGGACTTCAACTTAGTTTCCATTCATTAAAAAAGTTAATATTATTCATCGGTCTTCATTTATAAGGTGTATGTACATTCCATTTGACATGTTATATCATTAATTATTCTATTATTACCATATTTAATTTTTTTCAATGTGATTCACTCATGGGTATTTTGATTTAAATATATACAAAGGGATTCTTTGAATTAAAATCTATTTTATATTTTTCCTTCAAAATCTATATCTCTACTCTATCCATGTATTTATAATTATTTTTAATTTATATATATATATATATAATATTTATAAATTGAATTTTAATTTATTTCAATGGTTTTAAAAGTTATATTTTTACATGTTTTAAGTGGAAACTTTTAAAAAACAATAAATGAAATGTTCTATTTTTAAATTATAAAATGATAAGTACTTTTACTTATACTATGAATGTTATGTTACTTCTATATTACTTTAGAATATTAAATGTTTTATTAAATGAAAAAACTATTTCACTTTTTTTGGTATTTTGTTATAAAAATGTATTTCTTAATAAAAAGTGTCTTCTATACTTAAAATATATTTTTAATGAAAATGGTATTTTAATATCTGAATGTGATTTCCATATGCGTTTAAAAGAATTTTTCAAATGATAAAGTGTTTTATTAATGTTGTGGTTCTTGTAAATTATATAATATTGGTGCACCAAAATAGTGTTATGGGATCCTGTTATAGCTTATAAGATCGGTGGCCCATATAATGCTCTAGTGAAATGGGTAATGATTATGTTATTTTGATATTTATATTTGAGGTTTGATGTATGGTTATTCCAATTTTTATGGTTTTTACAAGGGGTTTATGAGATTATGTTCCAAGGTACTTATAATAATTTTATATTCATAATAATTAATTTTTATGGAACTATTTTTTTCAATAGGTAAAATATGTTATCTTTTCAAAGTAATGATAATTACCATTTTGGGTAAAATTTTTGTTTTAGTAAAAAAGGTTTTTATGGGTTTTAGTTTTTTTATTGTTGTAATTGTTTCATTATTTTTATGTACCTTAACGAGTTTTTTTTGTTCTCATCCCATGTTTTTAAAATATTTATCTTAGGATTTAAGTATGTTTAAGGGAAACTAAGAGGTAAATTTTAAAGGATGTGAAGAGTTTTCAGGAAAATAAAACATGTTTTGTTTCAAAATTTTTATAGGGTGGAAAATTTATACTAATAAAAGTGTAAACTTTGTATTATTTTTTAATTTATGATTTATTAACTAATTCTCAAGAACTAAAAATTTTAAAAGAACCTGAGTGTAAAACAAAGTAAAATTCTTGACATAATCTTTAGATTAGGTAATGATTATGTTTAGGCCCATATAGTTGATATCCAAGGTGATTTTAGATAACTTTAGATATTAGGATAATGTTAAAAGTCTTCCATTAAAATATTTTACCTTATGTAAAGTTAATATTATATTCACTTTTATTATAACCTTGTTTTTATCTAAACTATGTATGTATAGAATGGGTTTTTTACAGAGGAAATATGAAAGATATAGGCGGTAGGAATCGAGAGGGAAATATCCTTCCAAATTAAAACCTTAAGATGGTTGGAATTTGAATAGAACGGGTTTTTGTAATGATGAATCCGTTGAAAAAATATATAAACGGTCATGTCATCCATGAAAGATAGAAACCTAATCTAAAATTAAGGAATATGCATATCGTGTATTATTTCATGAGGTAATATCCCCCATCATTTAGGGGATCATCTAACCTAGTGTTAGACAAATGATGGACCAATACTCTATAGAATAAAATAAATATCATGGGAAGTTCATAACATAAAAAAAATCTTATCGTTCATCATTTTGAAGGTGAAGATGATCGATTGTGGTATTTGGTTAACAATAACATTGTGAAATTTGATCTTGATTCTAGGGAATGGGAAAAAATTAAGGTAATTTTTCTTGAGAAATATTTCTGAAATATTTTTTGACTCTAGATGGAAAAATAACTCCTAGAATTAAGGAAAAAAGTTGAATATTTTGAAACTAAATATGAATAAAACTTAACAAGATTGTATTGGTATTTTCTAAATTTTATTATAGGTAATGAAAGAAATTATTTTGTTTTTTCATAGGATTTAAAAAAATTCTACAAATATCATAGGCCTTCCAAGAATTTAAAATTTATGAGAATGTTTTTATTTGGAAAAAAATGTTGAGCAAATGTTTTTTAACACTTATGCACCTTAAGATGATGATATAAAGAATCATTTGGGATGAAAGGTGTTGGGGAAAAATACAATAATGAAATTTGGATTTAAGAAAATTAATTTCGAATCTTTTGGTATGTTGGGAAAAATTACCTTGGAGAATGTCTTATGATTGTAGGGATGTGTTACCGATGTGGAAATTTGTCCATGTTTCCCATAAATAAAAGGAAATGAATCCTAAATAATCAAAGAATTTGGTAACCAATATCTATCCAATTGTAATATGTTGTAGTTGTAATGAGTTGGGTCATTATACTAATTTCTGTCCCGAGTTAGTTTCACATGATGGAAATCAAGATGATCAGAGAAACGAAAGGTGTGGAAAAGTCATTTTTTACTACTATAGTTGATGTTGGGCCCTCATATGAAGTGGTGTTTGTTATGTTAATTGGGTATTAACATTTTTCCAATACCCTGGTTGACTCTGGAGCCTTACATTCTATAATTTTCGAGAGACATGTTAGTAAATTGGAATATCACCTAATGAAAGTAAGTTATTTTTTTGATGAAACTCTAGGTGGATGTATTAAATAAACAAAGATTTATAGGATTCTTTATATTGTTAATAGTGGGATACTTTTTTTCAAAATATTATTTAATTGGGCATAATAGAGTTTGATATCATTTGGTGTATGTATTGGATTTCACTTTATCAGGCTAAGATTTTTTTAGTGAAAAGAATGTTTTAATCAATGATTTCATGTCAATTGTAACATACCCAAAAGATGAGAAATTGATTATAGATAGAAGTGAATTTTACCTTGCTCACATCATTAAAAATAATGATACTATTCAAATTAGTGATGTTCTAGTAGTAAATGACTATATATATATATTTATTGATTTTTTTCTAAGTGAGATTTCTGATTAGGAAGTTTAGTTTACTATTGACTTAGTACTTGGTTCTAAGCCTATTTTTAAACCCCCTTATCAAATTAATCTATTGAAACTTTTAGAATTGGAAAATATATATTTGGGGTTATTTGATAAAGGTTTTATCTGAACTATCACCTTGGGGTGATTTTATATTTCATGTTAAAATGAATGTTGGTTTAAGGAGACATCGCTTTTATTATACTTCCTTGAATAACATCACTATTAAAATAAAGTACCCTTTGCCTCATATCGAATATTTTTATCATCATCTCCAGTGAGGATGGTCTTTTTTGAAGGATGACCTAATGATGGAGTACTATCAGTTGAATGTGAAGGAATAAGATATTTCAAAGACATTTTTTTATTCTAGATATGAGCATTATGAGTTTTTAGTTATGTTTTTTATGGTTTTCTAATGAACCTAATTTATTTATGAACCTTATGAATATAATTTTAAATGAAAAATTGAAAAATTTTGTGGTGGGTTTTATTGATTAAATTTTGGTATATCATAAAAGTTAATATGATCATTAATGAATCTTAAGGATTTTTTTAAATCCTTAAATAAATAGAAATTGTTTGTTAAATATATATTTTGTGAATTTTGGTGGAAAAAATTTCTTTCCACAGAATTATTGTTTCTAAATGTTGAATAAATATTGACCATACTAAGACAAAAGTTGTTTAATAATGTTCAAGACCCAAAAATATGATAGAGATTTATAGTTTTCCAAGATTAGAAGGTTTCTAATAGTTATTTGATGAATTATTTTCTTAGTTTGATAACCCACTATATAAGTTAACTCTATAAGGAATAAAACTAATATTTAATAAATAATGTGATGATTTTTCATGAACTAAAAAGAATATTGGTGAATGATCTTGTTTTGGAACTAAATTCATGAAATGGTTAATTTTTATTTTACAATGATTCTTTACTAAAACACATGGTAGTGTAATAATGAAAAATGACTAGGTTATTTTTTATAATTTTCATTAATTGAATCCTCAGGAGTGGAATTACCCAACACATGATTTAGAATTAGCTGATGTGATTTTTGATTTAACAATTTGGTGGAATAATTTATATAGAGTAAAGTGTGAACTATATATATATAAAAGTGGTTTAAAATATATATTAACTCATAAAAAACTAAAAATTTGAGAGAGAAGATGGCTGGAATAGATCAAGTATTATGATTTCTTGATTCATTACCACCATGGAAAAGAAAATAATGTTTCTCCTGATTTGGGTAAAAAAATAATGCTACTTTAATCATTATACTTTGGGAACATAACACTTTGTTTAATGATTTGATTAATATTGGTCTATTATTTATGGATATAGGTATATCAAATTTTTTAGGTTTTAGTAAATTCATCTTTGTCAAATATAATCATGCGAGCATAGAAGGAGGATCAAACTTTATAGGAAAAGGTACAATATGTTAAGAAGATTATGTTTTCTAATTTTCACATTGTTGAAAAAGATGTTTTATAATTTTAAAAATTATTATATGTTCATTTTGATACCCATTTGAGGATTTTTTTTAATAAAGTGCATAGTTTTCTATTTCAATTCATCCCCATAGTACTAAGATGATGAGGGTTCTTTATGAGTATTACTAGTGGGATGGAATAAATAGGGATATTTCTGAATTTACTATGATGTTTTTGACTTATGAGCACATTAAAGAAAAAAATTAATTTAAATGATTATTAAACATTATCTAGTGTTTAGTGGAAATGGAAAAATATTTCTATTGATTTCATGGTAGGATCACTAAAGGAATCTATTGAAAATAATGCAATTTGGTTTATTATTGACCAATTAACCAAATTTTCACATTTACTTCCCATCAAAGATAAATTTTATTTAGATTACTTTTCTCATCTAAATATAAATGATATATTTTGGTTACATGACGTTCCTATCTCTATTGAATTAGAAGATGACCCTAGATTCCCATATAAATTTTTGGAAGGACTTCACAAGTTGTTGTGTACTTAATTAAAATTTATATAAACTTTTAATTCTTAATCGGATAGACAACATGAATAGATAAATCAAACCATATAATATATTTGTTTTATATTTTAATGGATTACCATGGATGTTAGGCCTAACAAATCTCATTGGTTTATTTTTCCTATAATAATATATTTCATTCCAGATTATATATGGAAATCTTTGAAGAATTATACATATGGTGGTGTTAGAAACAAGAATTTGGAAATGATTTAAGAGCAATGAAGTCGATGGGACTAAAGTTAGTGATGGAAATTGAGGAAAATGTGTAGTGGATTCAATAATATGTGGGGAAATATCATATCATGCAGAAATTTTATGCGGATAAACGAAACAAAATATTTCTTTTGAGGAAGGTGATAATGTATTTATCAAACATTCTTTATGGAAACGTGTTGTTCATTTTGGTAAGAAAGGGAAGATATGTCCTTTTCTCATTGAAACATATAAAATATTAGAAAATTTTGTTTTAGTTTCCTACAAATTGGATTTATTTTTTACTTTATCTTAGGTACACAATGTATTTCAACATTCAATGTTATGTAAATATGTGCAAGATTCATCTCATATTTTATGCCCTGAAGTATTTCAGTAAGAAGATAATATTTTTTATGAGTAACAACTAGTTCAAGATCACTACCATATAGATATTTTTTTGTGGAATAATTTTATTTTCCTGGTTATGTTTTTACAGAAAAATCATATGGTTGATGAGGAAACATATGATTTGGAAAATGTGATGAGTGAAAGATATCCCCACTTGTTTAATAAGTAAATAAAATTCAAAGGATGTAATTTATAAAAGGGGTAAGAATGTGAAAACCCATGTACTGATATATTAAATCATTTTCATATTTATTAATATGAATTATATAGTCATATTAGTTATAAAATATTATGTAATTCTGAATGAAAAGGGCAATAGTTTTAACGAAACTCATTTCTTATAAGATTTTATATAAAATTTTATTATCTAAATTTTATAATATAAATTTATAAAAATAAATATTAGTTTTTTAATCATAATATTTAAATTTACATGGGGTAATATTTTGGGATTTTTTAGGAAATATTTATTTTTCAGCGAATAATGGAAAATACAGATTTTTATAAATATTATTTTATTTTTCTTAAAATATGTAATTAAAATGTATCAATATGTTATGAACATGATTTAAATAAATTTAAATATTATTTAGTTATATTTATTTCACATTACCATATTTTAATCAATTCGATATTGGTTTTTAGTATTTTTTCCTTGGGTTTAAAAATGAGTTTTTCTATAAATTGTTCTAAAATGCATAATGATTATCCGTTTTAATTAATTAAAATAAACCATAATGGGGAATTTTTTAAATGTAATTTATAAATTATATATCATTAAATATTAACTTATTTTCATATGGTGATTATTATTAGTCATACATTTATTAAAGTATCACATTTTTCTCAAAAAATACTTATATTAAAAATGCATTGCCTTGCTGTGTGTGTAAGCATAATTTTAAATTAAAATTTTCCAATTCTATGAATGAATTTGGATAAATGAATTATATATTTTGAATCTAAATAATTGATATTATCTAATATTTTGAACTTGATTTTTTACCAAAATTAATAGTGAATATAGTAAAAATTAATTACCCCAGTTAAGGTAAAACAGAATTTACCGGGGGGTTAAACTAAAAAAATAATAGTAAAAATGAAATATAAAATTTTATAAAAAAATATTAATCGCCATATTTATATTATTAAATCTATATGTTTTTATAATGGTCCATTTTGGACACTTGTTTATATATGAATATCATGGGATCACTCAATTATTTTCAAAAATACAAAGTGGGTCCTCCCGCCCACATATAAAACTCAATCCCTCACCTCCTATCTCCACATCTTTATTAATATTTTTTTTTCAGATAATTACTTCAAAAATAACTTACCAAATTATCACCCATGATCTTATATGACTTATTTTTTGCATAAATATATCTTAGAATGGATTTTGTTGAAAACCTAATAATGATAGTTGAAGAAGAAGTTACATTCTTTAATGAGAATTTTTATTTTATTTATTTCTCCACCACAACAGATTTTTCTAAAACCATGATTATATAATATAATAAATATCTTCAATATATTTATATGTTGTTTCTTATTTAATAACTGAAAACATTTCCTTAATCCATTAAATTGGTTACGAAATCATTATTCATGTGCACAGATGACTACCGTCTCACGAAACGATGTCATTTGTTTTTCTATTAATAAATTTAATTGTTTAGTATGATGACAAATATAAAGTAAATATATGATATTTATAAAATAATTAAACATATATATTAATTACATCATATATACCTTTTTACATTGCATTCTGTAAGGGATACAATAACATCGCATGTGCACACATCAGAATACCACCCCACGAAGTGATGCGATTTGTTTTGCAATGACTCATTAAATGGATGGTAATAAGGGTAAAAATATTAAATATATATGATATAAATGAAATTATTATGACATTAATGAAATAATTATCATTCTAGTAATATAATATAACATTTAATTTCCTAACTTCCCTATCATTGAAAAAGTGATAACGTCGTTTGTGGAAGGGTGGACTACCACCTCCTCAATGAATTGTAATTCATTTTTTCATAACCACAACACAATAATGATACATATAGGCACATAGTATTAATATTTATTTTATTTATTTTATTATTATAATTTTTTAATGTTAAAATAATAATTCATCCTATAATGATCATTAAAAAATGGGAATTCTTCTCGTGCCTTTGTGTGACCTAATGTCTCCATGATCAAAACAATAGATAATTTTTTAAATAATATTTCATGATTGATTTTTAATGTTTAATTGATTTATAAATTTGATAAATATTTCATGATTATTATTCTGGAGATGTTCAAATAATTACATATTTGACTATAGTCAACCAACCTATAGCATTTTTGACACATAAGCCAAATATTATCGAAACATCCAACATAAAATATAGTGATTAATAAATTGTATATATAATTATAATGAGTGAAATGAAAAAAATAAACATGAAAAATGGTTCTCCAAAACTAATTTATTAACATAAGTTTATTAATTTGGAAGTGAAATACAAAGACGAAAATATATACTCAAGTTAAGGGAATTCACCTTAATTTCTTTTCATTGCTGCATTTTTTGATGTTGTGAAACAATATTATTTTATAAAGTGTATATAAAAACCATTTGAAATTTTATATTGGGATTTTTCTATTCCCATGTATAAGGTAATTTTCTTCAAAATATATCCTCTTTTAATTTTCTCCTTCAAAATTTGTTTATCTTTTATGTTCATGATTTTAAAATGATTTTTAAAATTTCATTATATGCATAGGAATGATATAATTTTTTTATTTTACTATTTCTAGATGGGTTTATATTCCTTTAATATTGAGGGAACACTTTCTTATTTCTCTTTCTTTTATTCCAAAAACATATATCAGGGAAGAAGAACTCTCTAGCATGATCTCTCTCTTCTAGATAATATCATAAATGCTCCTTGGTTTTTTATTGGTGATTTTAATGCCATTATTAAATCTAGTGAAAAAAGTGGCGCTTCACATTCCTCTATTTCAACTAGAGAATTCAAATCCTCAATTTAGGACAATAATCTCATTGAGATCAACCTCACGGGTGTGAGATAAACCTGGTATAGGAGACATTATAACAAAGTGGTTGCATTGAAATTGTATAGAGAATTCAAAAATGTTTTTTCTTTCAAAAAATGGGACTTTATATCCAGCACCACATTCCATAATCTTAACTCTGATCATCACCCCATTCTTTTCAATGCCTCAACCAAAGGTATCAAATCCATCCCGCCTTTCAGATTTAATAATGATTGGTTCTCAGATGACGAGAGCTCCCATTTCATCCAAACCTTTTGGTCCTTTATGTCTCACAACATAAATTCCTTTTCCTGTAACCTCAAATTACCTATTCTCAAAAAATTCCTTTAGTCCTTGGGTAGCTCCAAATCCAAATATGTTGACAAGGAAATTATTCTTCTTGAGAAAGAGGTCAATTAAATTCAAACAATTAACACCAACTTTGATCTTATCACTGATCCTAATCAAGAGCTTAATAATGTCATCAAACTCAAAGCCATGCTCACGTTTAATGAAAGTATGAGAAAGAAAGTCTTAAAAGTTAAATGGTTATTCAATGGTTATAGAAATAAAAAATTATATAATTCTCTTCAATGTATCTGTATGTATTACAAGCCGTTAACATTCCTAAAGGATGGGGACACCTTGATTGATAACAAAGATGACATTTCCTATCATATTGTATCCTACTATGATTGTATTTTTAATGGTCCTAAAATAATTAAAGACGTATTTCATGAGGTCATTCCTTTTGTGATCACTGATAAAGACAAAACCTTCCTCTTTAGCACTCCGATGGAACATGAAATCAAAAACTCCGATTTTAGTCTGAATCCTGATAGTTCTCCGGGTCCTGATGGCTTCAATAATGGTTTTTTTTCAATGTTATTGGGATATTATCCATACAGATTTTTGTAATTCAGTTAAATACTTTTTCTCCAATGGGGTTCTCCCTCATTCCCTCATTGCTCAGTTTCTCACCACAATTCCTAAAGTGTATAATACTTCTGAGATCCATCATTTTAGACCCATTTATCTTATCAATACCCTTTATAAAATTATCACTAAAAAAATTGATAACTGCCTCTCTACCATCACACATAAAATTGTCTCCTGAGACCAATTTGGTTTCATAAAGGGAAGATCCATTCAAGACTGCATCTGTATTTCTTCAAAATGTGTCAATAACATGAATAAACTCAACAGAGGAGGTAACATTTCTATTAAACTTGTCATCCATAAATCCTTTGACACCATGGACTAGAGCATTATATTCAAAGTCCTACAAGTCTTTGGTTTTAATTCTCATTTTATATCTACGATTAGAACTATTTTAAACTTAGTGTCTATCTCTATTCTTATTATGGATCACCCAAAGGTAATTTTAAATTCACTAAAGGTGTCTAACATGGTGACCCACTCTCTTCCATCATTTTCTAAATAGTAGAAGACAATCTTAGTCGCTTGATTAATCTTCTGGTGACCCATAATAATTTGAAACCCATTCATGTCTCTAGGAATGTTAATTATCCTACTCACCTTTTCTATGCTAATTAATTCAGCCTCTTCCTCCATGGTTATAAAAAGAACATCCTCACCCTCAAAAATACCTCTCTCACTATGAAGAAGTTTCTAGCCAAACCATTAATTGGGACAAATCCTTCATATTCTTTGGGGAAAACATTCCCCTAAGGGGAAATGTAACATTATCTATGACCTTGGACTTAAAGAAGGTCTACTTCTTTTCAATTACTTTTGTGTCCCTATATTTTTGGGAAACCTAAATGTTGTCATTTTACATCTATTGTTGATCAGGTCCTTAAACAGTTTTCCTCTTAGAAAGGTAATGCTCTTTCCACGGAAGGTAGGGCTTGACTTGTTAAATCGACTATTATATCCATGATGGTTTAATCCATGATGATCTACAAATTCCATGTAGGTATTATTAAAAAAATAAACATTTTCATTAAGAATTTCATCTGGACTGGTAGTACCCTGGAACGAAAGCTTGTGACTTCTCCCTAGTCAACCAGTTAGAAACCCATTGAGAATGTTGATATTGGTATTAAAAATCTAAATATTTACAATGAATACCTTCAGGCTAGACTCACTTTGAAAATTCTTCACAATTATTCAGATGCTATCACCATTATTTAAATTATATTCCTTACCAAACTTATGACGAGAAACTATATTTTCATTAATTCTTCGATTTGGCCCACCATCAAACACTCCTTCAACAAAATTATGATTAATTCCAAATGGACAGTCTCTCGTGACTCTTCAATGAAATTTTGGCTGGACAACTGGGCGAGAACACCATTAATTTCTTTGGTTTATTTGGATTTCAACCCTGATAATAGTACCTTCACTATCAAATATATTTTATATTCTCTACATGATCACCTCCTTGATACTATTTTGAATTTTTCTGAAAAACAATCTTTCGCTCACATGGAGGACTTTTTGGTATGGGAACCATCTAATAGTTACATGCTCACCTCAAAAAATTTCTACAATCATCACTGTGGTGATTCAGAGAGTATTTACAGCTGACTCAAATATTTTAACAAACCTTGGATAAAACATTCAATATTCAATATCATCTAGCATCTTTCTCACAATAGAGTTCCCACCGAAATTTGCCTTTAATCCTTTGGTATTCAACTTTTCTCTATGTAAAGATTCTGCAATCAACATAGGGAAGATTCCAATCATCTATTTCTTTATTTTCCTAAATCTTATACTCTTTGGAACTATATTCTTGACATTTTTTATTGTATATGGTTGTTTTTTGACTATGTTAGAATTCAACTTAAAAATTGTGTTGAAATGGAAGGCTCTCAATAAATCAAGAATATTTTTCTCGCGGCTATTACTGAACTCCACCATATGATCTAATATGATCATAATTCTATTATCCATCAAAATTACTCGCTCATTCTTAATGTAGGTTGGATGCAGATCAAAATTTCTATACATGATTCTGCTTTATTACAAAAGGGTCATTGCCATAACATCGTACATGACTTTGGTATCTTGAAGCGGCTTCAGATAAATTCCAATTACTATCAACATCATCATAGTCTAGAGGTGTTCTAGAGGGCCCCTCTTCCTGGATGGACCAAAATCAATATTTATGACACCTCCAAGGGAAACCTGGGCCCCATATGGTGTGGTGCGGTCTTAAAGAATCATTTTGGGTAGATTCTTGGCTATTTAATGGGAAAATGTGACTTTGCAACCTCTTTTGAAGCTGAGATTCTAGGTTTGATCCATTCCAATGAATTTTCAATCCAATTTGATTAGAATAATCACTGTATTGAAAGCGACTCAATGACCATCCCACAAGCGATTTGGAATGGAGTTACTCACCTTGCATGGTTGATTACTACTCATTGGATGGATTGTAACCGTTTGCTTACAGGTATCAGCTATATCATCACACATGTGTATCTTGAAGCCAATATGGTTTCAGATGTCTTTTACTACATGGGGATCAATCAAGAAATCACTTGGTTTGAAGACCTCCTCGCTGATTGGATATTATTTCATGAAGAAGGCTATAACATGATCTCGTACTTTAGACACTTATAGTCTCTCTATTTCTTCTTAATAATTATTTTCGTTTGCAAAAAATGGTTTAGAAATTCATCATTTTATATGTTTCTACTAGAACCTTTTGAAAATCAAAATATAAAATGTTCTATTTTAATGTATATGGCGACAAAGACATTTCCTACCACTATGAATATTATTTTATTTCTACCATCCTTTCCGATCATACATGTTTCATTAAATAAAAACAGATCTTTCTATTTTTTTTGGGTATTTTGGTACTGAAAATTGGATTTTTCAAAAGTAAAGTGTCTTTTGTATTGAATACGGGGGTTTTAAATAAATTGGGATTTTAATATCTCAAATTAATTTGAATACGAGTATAAAATATTTTTATTTTAAAATTGTAAAAATTTAAATTAAATTTTTTTGTCCATGAAAATAATATTGGATTGGTGCACCCAGATATACCTCCAGTTAATAGGATCATGATTATGTTCTCTATATAATTATACTAGAAGTTGGTGGTATGTATATTATAATATGTAAGGGTTATGGAAGGGTTCTACGACATGATTTTACAAGTTACATACAATATTTTTCTATTCTCTCTAATAACTTTTAATGGATAAAATTTAATTTCAAAATGAGAAATAAATGATCATTTAAAAAGAATTATAATTATATTTCTTGGTAAAAATTTATGTTTTGTAATAAAGGGGTTTCCATGGGATTTAATATTTTTCACTAGACTAATGGTTTCTTTATTTTTATACGTCGTATTGGGATTTTTGTCCTCATAAAACAATTTAATTTTTTTTCATAGTTTATATGTATGTTTAAGGTGAAATACGAGTTCAAGTTGAAAATTATGAAGAGTTTTCAGGAAAATAAATCAATTTTTAAATATTGTTATAGTTAAAAAAATGGATATTGATTAGAAGTGTTCAATTAGTATTATATTTCTTTATGGATTAGTATTGTTGTAATTCTCTATAACTATAAACCTTAATTGATCCTCAATGTAAAAAAATTATAATAATTTACTTAAACACAAGATTATGTATTGTTTAAGGATGGATCCTTATATATATATATGGATGAAGTAATAAAGATGAAAAATATATGAACATTAGATATATCATCGTTGGATATATGGTTATTTGCTATATGGTCATTAGATATATCATTATGGTTATACATGTATCCAATAAGTACATTGAATAAATATTTATGTGAATAATGTTACAAATAATATATTTTATATGTAATTAAATCAAATTAAATATTTATATTGAAATAAAAATAAAATAATCCATTTATGAAAATAATAACTATTTTAATGATGATATTTGAATACATTTTAAAATAAATATATAACTTTTATTGAATTATTTTAGATTAAAAAAATTCAAAAAATGGTTCACTAAATATGTACATAACATCTAATAAAAATTAAGGAATTATAAGTAATAAAAAATAAGGAATCATTATAAAGAATATCTTATATTTGAAACTATTTTCCTATTATATATTATATGTTTTTATTTAGATTATAAATATTTAACAATTAGAGAATTTATTTTCATAATGTTTTTTATATATAGTAATATGACCTAATATTCACATATTGATTATTAATTGATTAGAAATAAGAATAAAATTAGTTAATATTTCAAAGAATACTATTTGAAAAAATATTTTAATTTCATATACATTTTTTAATAAATATTTATAATGAATCAATATGAAATTAATATAATATAGACATTACTAATATAAAAGGAATGGTTATTGGCCATTTGATTATTTTTAATTTTTATAAAATAATAAAAGTAACAACTATTAATTAAGAATAATTTTTTATATTAAATTTAAGTTTCTTATATAATTTATATTTTCTATTAAATGTTGAATTTTAAATATTTATAAGTTTAATTAAATTAAATGGATTTAATAAGTGGAATAATGTAATTGAAATTTGGTAATATGGTCATTTTTTTGAAGATGAAATTGAGGTATAAAGTGTGTTACTACAGTAAAGTTAAAATGTGGTTAAGGTGGTTTATTTATGAGATATACTCCTAATATATCAACTGAATTGTCTCTAAATTTTATAGATGAGAGGATTAAAATTTTCTAAGAATTATTTTTCCACTTTGGGTTCAATTTACTTATAAAATGGTATTCCATGCATGGAAAGGATGATTATTTGTGGAAATGCCACACAAATTCAATAATAAAAGTATCCATCAACTAATGAAATAAAAAAATTCCTCTAGTTTTTTGTTTGAATTTCGACCAAAATTAACTCATATAAATTATTATTACACATTTGGTAACCTTTGGTCTGAATAAGGAGGCCCAAAATACTTCATTCCAATAGAACCCATTTCTGGATGGAGAAAATTACTCAATTTAAATATCTCTTTCCTCACTATGTTTTTCAATTAAATTATCTTATAAAATACTTATATATATTATTCAGTAATATTAGTTGTTTTCTATTAACATAATTATTTTTATCTAAAAATCATATTATTATAATATAATTGAATACTCTTAATCATTCATCAATATAACATGTTCTTGTATTATACGGTTAAAACTACTTAATGAATGAAGAAATAATATGTTCACCATTTAAAAGATAAATTATTATCAGAAAACTATTAATGGTGATATAAGGAATAATATGGAAAATAATTTTATGAATATGGTTTTTTAATTTTTTTTTAAAAACAAATGTATATTATAAAGTAACTTGTTATTTTTAAATTACCCAAAACATGATTATTGAAAATTCCTTTTCCACAAATCACACACACATATTATATAAAATTAATCCTAGAATATATAAATAATTATATCATAATAATTAAAATATATTTAAAAATCATGTAATGTTGAAACTATTATAATTTAATGGTAATCATTATCACAAGAAAGAAAACTTTACAAAATAACCAAAATTACTAATATCTGATGATAAAAATAATAATTAAATAACAAATATATGTGTACTAAATGATTTTCATTAAATTATATAAAATGTAAAATATATGAGTAATGTAATGAAATCTTTAATAAATAAATTGTGTTTATTATATTGGAGGTCAATGTGCTTTCGTGGGAGTCTGGATTAATGGAAAGGGTTTATATTCCAATCTCAATTAATTTTTTTCTATATATAAATTTTCATTGTAGACAATTTTATGTAATCTATCTATTTAACAAAAAATATTTTGTTATCTAATGGTTTTTATATATTTTATATATGTTTTCACTATTTCTTCTAAGATTGGTTTATAATTTTCCTAATATTATTCCAATATGTTGTAGTAACCGTATCTATTTTTTAGCCAAGAATACTTTTCCTCCATATCCAGGATTAAAATTTTATTTTATTGATTTCCTTATCCATAATTTGATAATTTATTAGGTTGACCACCCATTGAATTTTAATTTTTTTCAAAAGTGTGAATGAGCTATTTTGACCTCTCTTTGGTAACATCTTCTATACAATTAATTTATACCTATATTTTCTTTTATCTTTACTAAAAATAACCATTTAAATGTTTTCACAATTCCTCAAAATGTTTTTTATTTTATTTCTCTTTTTTTATATGAAATTATTTATTTATAAATTATTTCTTTTTAAATTTGATATTATAAAAACTGTAAATGGAATTTTATGATTTCTTCCCAAAAAATTACTAGATATCTTATTATTTTTTTATGTATGAAAACAACCATTAATTTTAATTTCCTTTTATTACAAACATGTTTAAATGTAACCATTTTATTTTTTTATATAGATGATTTATTTATTCTTTATCGAGAATAAACAAGTGATAGTGAGAATGAATTTTCACTATAGTGACATTATTGGTGGATTGGTCCCATTAAATAGAAAACCCATGATGAAAATTTTAATGAGTACCCGATAAAATAACATAGATTTGAGTATTGATGTACATAGTTAACATGAAATTGACACATTTTCCATTTCCTAATCAATTTTTCAAAATCCCATGTCAATAAAGGTTAGATGTATCATTGTATATTGACCTAGTGAGTGCATTTTTCTCATGTTTGACGACTTCTACATGTTCTTGGATAAATATTATCCATTTAATTAGGGATATAACTAACTTTATGTGTGTTATGTGGGATATCATTAAATTTTTACTAATACTGAATTTTCATTGAATCGGGGTCATTTATGATTAGGTTGTTTTCTGCTCACCGATGAACTTGTTTCTTTGAGCTTAATAATATGGGAAATCACTAGATTTTAGGTTTCCCACTATTGGTGGCATCTCATATTTTCTCAGAATATTTGAGTGGAGAAGGTAAAAAATATTCTTTATATCGATTAGGGTTGAATTTATACTCTTGTATAAAATAATAATTTCAAAATTTAAACACTAACCTCTTATGTACAACATGGATGATTATGTTTCTTTGATTTATATGGTAAATAGTAGTTACCATATTCACTAATACAATTATAGAGAAATTAAATAATAATGAGAAGTATGATATCACTAGTTCCAATGGAGAACACATATTCAACTCTCATATATGTTTTAGTTTTAATCACAGCTTCATGAGTGTTAATTGTCCTATAATTTATTCGACGAACACATTTTTAACAATTTTAGAAGAGTTAGACTGAAATGAATAAATATTTATACCTAAGAAAACAAGGAGAAACTTTCTTTCTAAGAGACATCCAGAAAATAAATCCAAATTTAATCCTATTTGACCTTGAGTAGTGTCCTGATTATTGACCTCCTAGTATGTTTCCTTGGGGTGCCTGTGAGTGGGGAAAAAGTACACTTAATGAAAATATTTTGTCATCTGAGGGAAGTTACTAGTTTAATAAGTCACCCTATTGGGTAATCATGTATAGTATGTTGGGAAGGAAACTAAGGTATCTCATGATACCCATGGGTATAGATGAATAGGTTAATGGTACAAGGAGGTTTTGCTATGATAAATGTTAGCAGAGTCAAAACTCATCTAGAAGTGTAGTGGTATTATATTTGTTTTAGGTGTCGTGTCTATAATGGTTGTATTTTTATTTAAATTATAAAGAGTGTAACACCCCTAGAAATATACGACTTAAAAGACTAAATGTTAATATCCATGCCAACATGGTGGACCTTAATTTTTAATAGTCTGCCTGATTAGTACTCTATTGTAAATCATGCTTCTCCTAGAGTAGTGTGAGGATGGGTGACCTCATGGAATGTTTCTTAGGGTGTGTTTGTGAGAGAGAAAAGCACATTGAATGAAAATGTATTGAAAACTTGTGAAACTTCATAGTTGGATAGGTAACCTTGGTGGTAAATAGACTATAGTGTGCTAGTAAGGAACCGAGGTATTATAGGATACCCATAATGTGAGACATCCAAGTTTATGGATTAGAGTGTATGGTGAAAGAAAGCATTCCAATTTCCATGAAAATTCATCTAGGTTACAGGGATTTTAAATGTAACCTACTAAGCATTGATTAATGTAGGGTAAAATTCCATGTTATTTGTGTGACCCTATATGATGATGAATGAATATAGATTAAGAGTATTTATACTTTAGGTGAAGAAATCCCTAGGTTTCCATATTAAAATTTCGGTCTTTAATATCATTACTAGTTAGAATAAAGAAGGACCCATCACATTATAATTCCCATGTTTGATGGGTTTTTAAATTAATGGACCTCTTTGTTGGGTGACTATACATCTATGGTAAGTTCCCTTGGAAAATAGTTTTTTTAAAAAATCTGTAAGTTCATTCCCATTGATTTCATTCTTTATGACAAAATAGATCATGAACTATAGTAATATTATGACCCATATCATATATTAACATATTTACATTACTAAATTGAGGATTTATTATTTATTTAGGCCTTATAGATTATAGGAAAAAGAAAAAACCCATAACTATAAGCCTAAAAGGATAGCCCAAACCACATATAAATGATTAAACCACTCCATATAAAGCCCATTATATCGATTGGATTTAATTCCTATTGGATCGAAGGATATTTCATGGGTATACACCCATACCTACATTAGCCCTACATCACAACCGAGATCATAAATCCCCCTGAGGGGGATTCCATTATTCAAACTCTGGTCACTTGGATGTATAACTAATGATTCTATAAGTAGTGATGCATCATTTTTATGATAATTATCCATTAAAAAAATTATTCTCTATCATGTTACATATATTATAAATCTTCATCATAGATTGGTTGAGGTAATATATACTATTAAATTCCCATTTATTATTTTCATTAACTGAAATATAACTTATAGATCTGTCTAGAATCACGAAATAACTTATCAATGTTTTACTTTAAAAGTGAAGCATTAAAACAAATGGAAATTAGAAGTACTGGTTCAAACATTCTAATACACATTTCACGTCTTCATACCAAATATATGTAGTGGATTTATTCATTTTCATTAGAAAGGTTACTAGGGAGACCCAAAAATAGATACATAAATATAATATCATTTTGTATGAAAACCAAATATATTACAAAATAGTTTCATGCCCCGGTACCATAAAATTTTAGTGTATTTGGAGAATAGATATACAATAAACTTATGTTATGAATTATATTCAACATTTGTCACAAATGTCATCTCTCATAGTAGCTTTGTTACACATATCCAATTTAAATCGTTTCTTCATAACCTATGGATAATTGAAATATATGAAAGAGTAAGATCAAATGAAAAATAAGAGAAAATATGATAGTTATCAATATATGATCTTATACATTATTATGTCAATATTAGCGGTATGAGAGCATGATCATAACTTATGATGTTCTTACCCAATAAGTCATTGAGCATAAATCATGAGTCATGGCATAAAGACATATCATTTCAAAAAGAATGCGTAATAAGGGAAATTAAAAATCACTAATTAATCACGATACATGAGAGAATATCATAACCATAAAAAAATATCTTATAAGATGATGAAAAATAATAATCATAGAAAATTATTTCATTAGTCCTAAATCACTTTGAAGACACTAATTACACAGTGTAAGAAGTACTATTATGGATTTAGTTCACTCCACAAACTCTTTTGAACCTTAGAATGGGATCAGTCCCCACACTGTTCATATTATCACATGAGATATATATAATTACCCTATGAATTGAATTCCTTTAACATAACCACCTATTACATAATGAAAACCATACATATTTGTGCCAAAATATTTTAAGAACATCGTAAATTCATCATTTCCTAACTTATAGAAATGAAATGGGTTTCATTAATATTTCAATAAAATATAATAATATTCCATCTAGAGAAACAATATGGTTAATATAATTAAATTATAACCCCACTTAAGTTTAAATAGTATCAATGGATGTGGAAAAGGTTTAAAATTACATTTAAAAGAATATTAAAACACTTAATTCAAAATGTGAAATATAATTTCTTTTTACATTGATAAAATTTAAATTAAAAATATCCATAATGTTGATAAAATGTATTTATTTGAAAATACCCATATAAAAATAAAAAAGAAGATTCATATCAAATAATGGAAACGATTGAAAGAGAATTTATTGTTGCAGGAAATATTAAAATAAAGATTTTATTTACAATTTTCTTTATTGAAATTCATAAATAACATGTTCATAAAAAAATTCATTTTTTACTTGGATTTTATAATACCACATGTCGATAAAAGAAATGAAATAAAATAGGTTTTTTATATTATTGGATGATTTTTTTATAGAACCATGACACGATAAGGGGCAATTAACATATGGACATACATAAATGATTATTTTGGACATGGTTTGATTTTTTGTGACAGGGGTGATTGTGGTGGTCAGTTTTTGAGCATAGATTTAAGAATTGATGGGAATATGAGATTAATCAAAATGGTACCAGTATATGTTTCATGATGTAGTTATTATGGTTAGCTCATTAGTTTTTGAGATAGAGTGGGGAAGCCTCTTTTTCGGGGGTGTTCACATTGTGAACACATTGTTCACATTGTGAAATCATTCTAAGGTGTTTTCATAATATTAAGAGGAGTGGGTCCACCCATTTTTCTTATCGATCTAAGAGTGTGCATGGGGGTTGTATTGGCCTTACATTCCCTCTCCCTATTCTCTCAATTTTTTATGGTTTCATATGTGTTGCGATGAAGTCAATGGTTTTTTCCTTCCCAATTATTGCCTTTCCCATGTTTTCCTTCAACTATATCTGAATTTGGGTAAAATGGTTTAGGTTTCAACATGGAATTCATTAGAGTAGGGTAGAATCAAATATTTCAAATAGGTATTTTGTTCATACTAAGTAGAGGATGGCATGAAAATATGTATACACATTATACCATTCTATTTAAGAAATAGTATACCCCTGATTATAATTTTTATGGGTTTTACCCTAATTTTATTTATTTTTTTATTGAATCGTTGATAAAATGTAGGGATATTTCATTACATAACATTAGTTGTGTCTCAAGAGTGGACTGCAACCCATTTCTCAAGATTTCAGTGAGTGGACGTTGCACGTTGAATTTATAATTTTATAAATATTTTAAATAAGTTATTAAAATAATTTGAAAAATTAATGTTAATTTATTCATTTCTTTTGGAATGTGTTAGGGCCTCGGTTGAGTCACTGATAGATTATAGAACATGGTTGGGCATGTATTACTCTGGGTATACATATGAAGCATCAGGTGAGCTATGAATTAAAAGGAATAGGTTGTGTTACTAAGGTAGGTGATCCTCAACACATGGACCATGGTTTATTCCATTTTCTATAGTGCTTGTGACATGTAGACTTTTTCCCATGGGTATTGGAATATTTAAATTAAATGATATTTAATTTTAAAATGTGACAACTTGAATAACATAAAATGAATCACTCAGATTGAGTATGTTCTATGGGCCACTATGGACCCTTGAGAAGACATTTATTCCCATGATTACTGATGGTTATGGTCATGAATACTAATGTGATTCCCTATGATTATATAACCCTTGAGGGGAATTACAAAATTTAGTGACATGGGTAAGAGGTGTGTTGGCTTAGAGGAGTTGGTACCATGGGTTATGAAAGACCGAATTGATACCCCAAACCCTTTGGGATCATTGAAATGATCTTGGAAAGGGTATCCCTATTCCCTAAGAGCTTATTACTCATTTGTATACCCTATTTATATATTGGATAACGGGTTGTGAAAACCAATCTTGAATTACTGTGGACCTCAATGTGGTTTTGACCCATATCTAAAGATTTTTTCTAATGATTATTGACTTATATGGACATGAGTTAAGGTGATGTTTAGTCTTTTTCCCATTGAATGTGACCCCTCATGTGGCATGTGTTGGCCCGAGTCTTGTGAATTAGATAGAGGAATCTATGTGGGGTTCCTCTACCTTTTATTAGAAATGACCCTAATTGGTGCCATAGTGATATACTGACCAGGAGTGGTTATGGTGGGATTTGGATTATGATGATGGTTTTAGGAGTTTGTTCAAACCTTATTTTCCATGTTTTAATAATGATTTCGAAAACACTCCTGGGGTTGTGCTTATATTATTTGACAAAGTGTATTCCCTTAGGGTAGTTCTAATATGGAATGAAAAAATACCTTGGTTGTGGTTTTTTATTATTTATAGAAAATATTCTTTTTGAGGTCTGGAATCACTAGCTAAGAAAACGACATTAGGGGAGGACTGTGACTCCCAGATGAGAACGATCCCTTAAGGAAGGCTTGTGTTACATGTGGGATTATTAACTTGTCTTAGAAAAATCTCGTAGGGGTGTTTTATGATACATGATAGAGAAAAATCTAATAAAGGATGTATGTGGTACTATTGGTGTGGTTTATATATATATAGTGTTGGGGTTGATCCGTTATATTGTGTTGGATATTTCTCAGAGTATTACCATGGTTTTTGATACATTATATTTATACTGGGAGACCTGAGTTCATTATATTAAGAGGCATGATCATCATAACATGCTAAGAGACACCCATACACTGGCTGAAGAAGGTATAGTTGATCAGAGTCTTGGAATAGAGTATCAGTGATTGTTATTAGGATTATACTAGGTTATATGAATATTTTATTTGTGAATTTTTTATACTATGGTTGGAATAAATTATATGAAGAGCTCAAACACATTATAGTACTGGTTAATATTGGTATATTGAGTTATTATATTACCTTTTTTTGTAGATTAAATTTTTTTCGAATTACGTCACATGAAATTATCACTATATTACTAGTCATATTAAGGACCACATTGCTGGTATCATGTTGAGTTTTGTTCACATAGTCAACTCAGGCCACAATTTCAATTGGTAAATCGAGTAGAATCACACTTAGTTACAGGAAAAATTTGGGTTAAGACCCGATTTTGATTACGAAGGATAATTCATCATGTACATGGATCTTTCAATGAGTCTAGGCATAGAGCTGGGAATATATATAAATTTGTAATTTATTCTATTTTTTATTTTTTATAAATGATTGGTCTAGTGGGATAATGAGTCTGTATGGATGTATGTATGGTTTCATCCTTATATTATTATTGTTTTTTATTTATCTGCATAGTTTGATGGTTATGGATTATTTACAATTATTGGTTATTTTTTTAGGGTTTCACACTCTAATATTGGGGTTAATATTTCCTAGTAATACCATACAAGACCCTCACTACAAGTTGGATACATATGGAATATGAGAAGTAAGGGCTTAGGATAGCTACCGATAGCTGATCCGAGATCTGATTAATGGTTCATGGATGTGGGATGTTATAAAGTAGTATTATACATGTTTTATGTTTTACTATTTGCGGGGATGGTAGATAAGAGACATAAAAATCTTTCAGAGAATTTAATGGAACCTATACTGGTGTATGGTGAACACATTTTTTAGTGTAAGTCCATATTACTATAGGTATGAGATAAATATTATTGGATTTCATTAATATGATTATTATTTTTACTTTCACCCAGCACGAAACATATGAGGTTGAGATTTATTATTTATGAATTACTAATTTTTGTCTCATGAACCATTAAAAAGAATAATATTTGTATTTTTTCCTATTTTCATGATCTCTAGAGGTGTCTCATGAATCATGTTAGGTATAATTGATTCACATGACATATACACATGCTTGTGTGGTTATAATAATTGAATAAAGAGGTTTGGATGTTTAAAGTCTAAAAAATATCTCATATTAATTTTTCTATAACATTAATTGGAGATATTTTACTCATCTGTAGTGACATGCATATATTCCCTTTTAATGTTACGTTATGTACATCTACAAAAAGATTCTTAATTTTGATGATGATATGTGATCATTTTGTGAAAGGGATGTGATATGACTTAAGTAGTTTAATATATGAATTGGATGAATTATTAAAAATCCCATTAGGAGTGGTTACTATTAATTGTTTTTTATTTAAATTTCTAGTAATAACCTATATGGTGTTTACCCATATATATTGGAATGGAACTCAAATTATTTGAGCTTGTGTTTATGATATTCTAGATATAAATTATCAATAGATGATGCATGTGTTTTATATGTATCTATATTGATGTAAAATTATATTCTAAGGAGTCTTCTGATGTAAATATTTTAAATTTTATTGGAGGTCATAGGTATGTATGATGATTTTGGAATATGATTATGGATATTAGGATGTATGAACCCTAGAGTGGGTGTTTTTGGAATGTGAGTTGTCTTGTGATCTTTTCTAATAGGATAGAGAGGTGTGTCCCCTAAGTTTTGACAAATGTTATATATGACTTGTGGTTTTGGTAGGAGAGCTTCGTGTTCCTATAGATGTGGTTTGAGAAATTAGTGAAACGACAGATATTAATGAGAAGAGGTGTGATGTAACCCAAGTGAGGGGTTATCCAAGCTTTGTGACTCCCTTATGAGATAGAAAACATATGTTTTTGATTTGGATAAGAGGTCAATGAAGGTGAGGGGTGACTAGGTATATGGAATAATTATGGCGATTCTTTATATGATCTTCTATGTGGAAGTATCTAAGAGATAGTTCTTGGAAATGAGGTTATAAATTGAGGGAAGGAGCAGTTGATTTCCCAGTCATATTGATTTTGGACACTCCCTTAGGATTAGGGTGTGAATTGATGAATCTATTTATGGGATGAAACTTCAGGTTGGTAGATTTCCAGGTTCTATAAATGGGAGTTAGTAAATTCTTTGTTTTGAAGAGGAGTGGTAAGGGTACTCATGGTTAAGTAAAATTGACCAGTGTTTAAGCATGGTCAGTGTTTTAGGAATCTTCTCCTTGTTTTTATGTGAAAATACTTTTGGGATAATGATTTGGGATTTTATAGAAGGTATTACAAGAGAGTACACCCAATTATTTTTAATGGGATTGGGAATTACTTATTATGTATGAGTAGTGGTGTCGAATGGGGAATCAGTGATAAGGTCTTGGGAAATCTAAGGATAAATTGTTTTGACTTGGTACATGTGGGATTGGACTCTTGAGGTTTAATGGTAGTGATAAATCCACCTTTGAGTTAAAGGAGTCTTCTAAAATGAATTGGGTATCATGGGATAGTAAACTCGAGTGTGTGACTTACCCTGTATTTTTATGGGGTGTTGCCTCAGAGATTCGTAATAGGTGAGCATAGATCTGGAGGAGGGTTATGCATGGGATATTAAGATACTTTGGGCATTGAGAATGAGGATTGGTATAAGGTAGATTACATGTTTTATTGTGAACCATTAGATCCTTGATGGTGTGACCATCATTAGGTATTAATTTTTGAAGATTTCATGGATAAAAATCCAAAGATATGGGAATAGTTATCAATCTATGTTGCATTAGTGATCAATCATAAGCTAGATGACTATGACTAGTCCATATGTGGGGTGATGGATGGAGTTTGATCCATGTGGATATGAACCCATGTTGAAAGGGTCATGGATTCCTGATACCTAATAAAATATTATTTATATATAATCGATCACTGGTGAGCTTGGTATTTGGCTTATCTAGTCCCATGTGAATACCATATTTTAGAATCAAATGTGATTAATGTAGGAGCTAGTGTACAGAAATCAAACTCAAAATAGTTTTTTTCATGGTTTATTGGGAGAACCCTTTTAATCATGTGATTTAGGGGGTCATTCATGTGAAGATATACAATAAATATATCTTTATGGATAAAGAATCTTGCGAAATATAGTGAATCTAGTACTATGTTTTAGGAATGTCATATTTAGTATGACAAGGGTAATGTAGTGTTTGGAAAACTATTTTCAATGAAAGGATGAAATATAAAGGAATTGTGAATATGAATTGGATACATATTTGGTTTATTCTTGATCGAATAAAAGATAGGGAAATGACATTAGTTGGTGTTTTTACATATATTTTGGTTGGGTGAGATGGAAATCACATCAAATGAGCCATTGGACTGCTAGAGGATGCATTACAACATGCAGTTCCAATAGAGGATAACTCTATAGGTCTAAAAGATCCATGATTAGTTTAATTCTATGGTGGGGAGTTCCATAAACCTAAAAATGAATCATATAGTCGCATTGTGAGAGATCAGTATGGAAAATTATGATTTAACATCATATTATAGGATTACTGATGGGGGATGACATTAGGTCAAATTTTGATGAGTTGGGTTCCATGTTATTAGTGTCTTGTAACAAATTCATGTTCAACATTCAAAGGTAGAGATGATGAGTGGCTGTAAATTAGAAACTTATTAGGTGTTTTTGTTGGTTGTATTTTTGATGAGGCTTCATGGGGTTCCAATGTTTAATGATGTGGATTTTTTAAGATCTTGTCTCTAGATGAGATTTTTAGTTTACCAAGGTTTTGAACTATTGAATTAGTGGATGGTTCATTTTAGGAACCAAGACTTGAAAAGGGGGTCAGAGGATTAGAAAGTCATTAAATGACTTTTTAGATGTGGTTTAAACTTTGTTGGATGGACCAGGTGTCCATTAATATATTAGAGAAGGTTCTAGAGGGTAATATCTTTCAAAATTGAAACAACATAACTTTTAGGGAAGAACTAATGTGGTAACACTATGAGTTTTTGAGATATATGTGGGAAGCCTTTATTTCCTAGGGTGTTCATGGAAGAAACACATTAGTTATCTCATGTAACATAATGGTTAGTTTTTTAGTTTGGGGGGGGGGTGGGTGGGTTTTCATCACCCTTTTATTTTGGATTATGGAGAGTGTGCATGAAGAGGGACAATTTTGCATATATTACTCTTCATTTTAACCACCATTTTCAGATGTTCTAGGTAAATTTTGATGGGTTCATAGGTATGTTTATTCCCCCTCCAGTACCTTTTCTCTTTTCCCTTTATTGTCTAATATTTTGGTGTGAAATATTTTATGGTATTGCACTAATTCCACAAGGGAATTATAGAATCATAATTTTCTAATGGGGATTTTGTTCTTCCTATATAGAGGTGGACCCAACATGATGTATGCATGGCCCCTGACTTAGAAAGGTTACTATTAAAATTGTAAATTTTAAAGGTTTTTTTTCATATTCTGAATTATTATCAATTTAATTATAAATAAAAATTGGGTTTTTTTATTAGTTTTGGATTGAGTGTATTTCAAGAGTAAACCATAGACCATTTTTAATGTTTTAATTAGAGGATGTCACCCAGTGGTTTTGGGGAATTTTTTAAAATTTTAAATAAAGTCATTAATTAATTATAATTGTTATTATTTATCAATTTAGGGTTGTTTTGAATGATTCAGTGCCTTAGATGAGTCTTCAATGACCAGTGGAACATGTTTGATCTTGATGTAATATTGGAAAGAATGGGCCAGAACTACCAAGAGGTAAATTAAATAAAATTGTATTCATTAATATGGTATGTGGTCTTTGATATATTCCATATGGTGTATGACGTTGTTTATGGTGCATGTAACATGTGGCCTCTCTAATGATGGAATTGATCAATTTTAATTTAATAGGTGTCCTGTTAAAAATGTGAAACATTGAATAATTTAAAATGAATCCTTTAGATTGATTAAGTTTTAGTGGCTACATTGGAACCTTTACCATAGATTTCTTTCCTTTCCACTGATAGTCAGAGCCATGACTTCTAATGTAATTCCCTTTGGTATTCAGATCTATTAAGGAGAATAATTGGAGTGTGTTTTAATTAGTGGCCCTAATTATGTTTCCATAGGGACCTTATTGAAGAGGTGTTATGACTTAGAGGAGTTATCCACATGGTTTATGTTGTATCTTACTAATACCCTCGAGCCCTTCATCTCATTGAAATGATACTAGGAACAATGTTCCCCCTTGAGATATGAATACCTGAGAGTAGAACATGAGTATATTTTAGTTGGTGGGCGGTGCGATCTGACCTTTCATAACACTAAACCTTGTGGTGGGTCATGATCCATCTCTCTATACTATTTCCAGTGGATATTAACCCATATTTCCATGAGGCCATGTGGTGATTGAGTTTTTATTAGGAAACGTGGCCCCCTATCTAATAATAATTTTATCAAGGATTGTGTATTTTACTAAGGACCTAAATTTTGGTTCCATTTATTTATATTATCCAAGGGATCCCCATTTGGTTCCGTAGTCGTATATAAAGCGTGAACATGTGTGATGAAAGGTAGATAGCGATGTCATGCTCTAACATTTAACCAACCTTTGTCTCCTTATGTTTATAATGATTTGGTAGAAATCCTCTGGGGATGTTTTTATATCATTTGACCTATTTAAATCCCTTGGGGTAGTTTTGATATGGATTGTGAAATTACCCTACAGTGGTATTTTATTATGATTGGAAAACACCCTTGGCATGGTCTTGGATTCCTCGAAGAGAAAAATCCTCTAAGGATGTATGTGATATAAATCTGATAATACCACTATAAGGGAGGGTTTTCATACTTATGGGATTATTCCCATTTATGAGAAAACTCCCATAGGGGTGGTTCCTAATACATATTAAAGAAACCCATACAGGGGAGATCCATGTTAGTATCATTGGGGTTGGTATAGATATGGAGATGGGGTTGATCACATATACTTGGATGGATATTTTAAGGAGAATTAAATAAATCTATGATATTTTATATGTATAATAGTGAGACTCATGCCTATTATATTGGGAGGAATTTTTATCACGAATTGCTCATAGATACCCTGAAACTGTCTGAAGAAGGTGTGGTAGATTAGAGTTTGGGACTGGAGGATCAATGGTTTTAATTGGGATTTTACTAGGTTATATTTACACACCCTTAAAGAAGTTGTGATATTATGGTTGGTATAATACCTATGATATGAATAGAGACATTCTAGCACTAGATGAAGTTGTTATTATTGGTGGATTTCTTTATTCTTATCACCATTTTATTTAATTATTCTAAGAATATCAGATGAAAATATCATTTCATTTTCTATTATTTATAATACCAATTTGGTGGTACCATAGTCAGTTTTGTACTCAAACACTTATCATCCCACTATTTGACTAGGGTAACTGATCATACTATCAATTGGTTGTATTTATAAGTTTCTCTATATAATGATATTGATCTAGTGTGATAGAGAGAAACCTAAATGGATCATGGAATGTGGAGAGTCTTATCATTAAGAGTGGAACCAGATTTTTATTTTATATTATTTTTAATTATATATATTTTATTGGCCAAAAGATAGATCATGTCTATATAACTGTATGTATGTTTTCCATATCATAATATTACTAATTGAATGTTTTATTTATTTTCATGATCTTATGGTTGTGGATTGTGTATGATGATTAGTTATTAATTTTTTTCTTCACACCTTGTTGTAGAGGGTATATTATCCTCATGGTACCACCTTAGACAGCCACTTCTAGTTAGTAGCCTCTTGTTTATTAGGATGAATGGTTAAGGTCACATAGAAACCACCGATCCAAGAACTAAATAGTGTTCTCGGGAAGTGTGAAATTACAATTCTACCTAGTTTCATCAATTTTTTGAAACCAAAAAGTTAATTGTGAGAATGAAGCTTCATTAATCAGATTAAGAAATCATATGATTATGAAAATAATTTTTATGATGTCCAAAATGAATAGACCTCATTACAACCCACGAAACAATAATTTCATCACATATGAAAATGAATTATCACAGGTATTCATATCTTCTATCCAATAATTTGTCATAATGATTCAGAAACAAAAATTTAATTAACCAATGAATATCCCTTGATATGTCGAAAGTGGTGCATATATAGGTATCTATTTCATTCACATGGCGAAGATTGAGTTAATTACCAACCAATCATTTCAAGGATATTACCTCTTATTGAATATTTTCCATAGATTTCATCAACCTATTTGTATCTAGATAGGGATTTAATTTCTAGAAAACAATATAATCTTTACCTTAAAAAAATTTAAGATGTTATCTTATTCTTTAAATGATCCCAAGAGATTTCACTAAGTTTTTATAATCTTATTCTCTAAAAATATAGAAAACATGATTTGATTCCAACTGAGTCAACCTAAGAAAATATTTTATAAATAATTCATAATTTTAGATTAAAAAATATTATATTACTTAACAATTCACAGCCAAGGTGTAACACCCAGATATTTTTTGAAATATTTTTTTTATTAATTTAATCTTTTTATATTTTTCATTTCACACAACACGAAATATAGATTTTATTATATAAAAGAACTATGTTTGGATTATGTTATATTATAAAAAAGGTTAATATTTTCCTATACAGAACCCTTAGAATAGCTTGTGGTATAAATAACACTTTGTATGGTTTGTGTTACATGCAATACTGAGTCCCTTTAATAGATTTCATTACATGAAAGGACAAGTTTTACCAAACTACACAGTACTATAAATAATAATATTAAAAAATTACTATAACTACCACCTAGGTGTTGGAATGGATGTTATGAGTAATAATTAATACAGTTTTAAAATATGATTTTCACATTTATATAATATGAATACTTTGGTTGGAACATCCCAGATCTAGGTGCCACCTAAAGGTGCCCTGAAATCGTTTTGTCACATATCCTTAAGAATATCTTCTCGAATTCCAATGGCTGTCAACTAGTAGTGAAGAAAAAGGATTTATAATGGAGAAAATATTCCCTCTTTGGTAGAGTATACACAACAAAAAGAAAATAGAAAACAATAGCGGAAGCAGAAATACCATACAACCGAAATAAACAATAGAAGACTGATAGTAATAAAATAACTAGAGCGTATATATAAATGATGCGTGTCACATGTGCCTAGGAAAACAACCTAACAAGTCACAATACTATAAAAACAATACATAAACCAAATTACAAAAAATAAAGTAAACTCCAATAGAATCTCAATCCTCATCTTGGTCCCATGCCCAATAGCTCCAACAATAATCAAGTACCTGATGAAGATGGGTGCTTTCCTTTATCTATACATGTAACCATATAATCTATTTGGGTCAAAAATCATGACCCAAATCGGGTGTGAGATGAATCCCTGTAGGAAACCACCAAAATATCTATTTGTAACTATTAGTGAATATATATATATATAAGGTAATGTGCCGAAATGTAGCAATAAACTAGGAAGTACTCAAAGGTAAACAATCCTACTAAATTCAGTTATATTAATTTACATTTATTATTCACCATTTGAATCATTTAATATTGGGATATATCCTAATATCTATATCACCCTATGTAATTGTAACAAAATAGACATTTCAGAAGATGATCTAAATAAAATTATAAGACCGAGTTGAGGCTTGTGCTTTGGCTTGGTAGACTCATCACAATCATTCAATAATTCATAAACAACCCACTGAGAAAGCTCTTATGGTCTAACCCCTTTGGTTTAATATATCACCAAGTCATTTATAAACAACCACCTGGCCAACTCTAATGTTTAATACCCCTAGGTCAACATGTCATTAATAAAATATAAACGACCTCATGGGTAGCTCTCACAGTCAATACCCCTAGGTCAACATAGAATCAATAAATTATAAATGACCTCCTGTGTAGATATCATGGTCAATACCCCTAGGTCATCATCTACACTAAAGATCTCATGATCCTATGTAAATAATATGGAACCCCCCCCCAGAGTTTTCCTGGTCTATGGCTCTCACAGTCTATTGTAGCACATAATATCAAAGCATCTCATGTAATCTAAAACAACTACATGGTTAGTGATTCAAAATCATATCGCATGCATTTCATATAATCAATTAACTCCATCCTAAGTAACCAAGGCATGAAAAAACATGGAAACACGGACTGGTATCCTAGACCAAATGGCCATAAACAGTAAATCAAGGGAGACACACCAATGGGGTGTCCCATAAAGAAGGTATATATATTTATGTATAAGAAAAAAAACCCCTTTTAAATAAAAAAAACATATAAGGTATTAAACAGGTTTAAATTCCCAATCAATCAATACCCCAAACATCGATATGCAACAATTTAAGATTATATAATCCAAAGACTAACAAAAAAATGCCCAAACCACCTACCTTGATGTCTTACGATGATTATAATCGAACTTCACCCCTTGAATCAACCAATATCAATGTAGATATATAGAAATATGAAAAACGATCAACCTTGAAAAACCCATAAGAGAGGATAAATCTAGAAGAGATAATCTAGGGGGTTTGAGAACTCATCGTTAGGATTCAAACTCACCCAATGGTGTCTCAATCATATATCATATTGAGAATTGGGAGGGATTCAACATTAATTGGCCCTTCCATCATGCTCATGTATGAACCAATGCTATAAGAAGGTGTTTCCAAAGATGAGACACAAACCCCACACTGATTAACCAAATAAAAATAAAAATACATGACATGTTAATTAATAACACACACCATGTATTATCCTCAAATAGACAAGACTAATACGGGTTGGCTATGTCATCACACAACCATGTACATAGCCATTACAAAACTAATACACAGTTGTTCGTGGAAACTGGGTACATGGTGTGTACTCATAATTATAGGGAATTCACTTAAGAAAACCCATATTCTTTCTTTTTCCTAAAAAACAACCCAAAATCAAGATCCATACCTGAAATGAAGATCCAGATTCTTGAAAAAATCCCCTCTTAAAGAAATTCATCCCCAAATTTCCATTCCAAGGGTGGTGAAGAAGAATATGTGAACAACTCTGGCCACTATGATCATACGTTGGCCTCACTCTCCCAAGTCTTGTCTTGTACTCGCCTGTGCTTCCACATCACCCATTCTAGATGAAAAACACTGAACATGGAGAACCTTCGTACTATGATCCACAATCTGAATAGGGTGCCTCTCAAAGGATACATCCACCTCTAACTCAAACTCTTGAGGTTGAAAAACATAAGAATTGTATGAAAATTAAATACCTATATGAGAAACATGAAAGACTTCATGCACAGTCTGATACCTCCAAGGTAATTGAAACTGATAGGCAACTAGCCTGAATCTCTACCTCAAACAGCCTGATGTATCTCAGTGAAATATTTTTTTCTCTCCTAATCCATTGGTGACCTAACCTTAACGTGACATGTTAGAAAACCTGATCATTGACCTCTAACTATAGAGGTCATCTCCGTTGATCAACATTATATTTATGGTGCGAATGTGCATTATCCATCCTCATTCAAATAAACTCCAGCTCTTCAGTGGTCCCCAAGATAAGATGAGGTCCCTACATAGCTGCCACTCCTTTATATAGACAAAATTGGGGTGATCGGCATGGCCTACCCTACAAAGCCTCATAAGGTTCCATATGAATCTTTTTTTTGAAAACTGTGATTTTAGGAAAATGCTACCTGGGGTATGTGTTTCTCCCAAGATCCCACGAAACATGGGATGCATGCTCAAAGAATGTCCTCTATAACTTGAATCATGCACTTGGACTGGATATATATCTGAGGATAGTAAACTATACTCAGAAGTACCTATCTACCTATATCCCTCTATAGTCCCTGTCCGACATGAGAAGTAAATAGAGTGTCCCTTTCTGAAACCATTGTGTGGGAAACTCCATGAAAACCTATAATCTCTCGGATTTACAACATTCTAAGCTCATCAAAATTTAATGTTTTATTAATCAGAAGTAAATGTGCATCCTTTGTGAGCCTATCGATAAAATCTTGAACTGCATCATTTCTTGAGAAGACCTTGTAAAACCCATCATGAAATCAATCTCGACATCATTCCACTTCAACTCAAGAATGGGGAATTGCTATAATAGACCTTTCAATCGTTGATTCTGCACCTTCACCTGCTGGAAGGTGGAACATCTCATAATAAAAACAGCTACATCCATCCTCTTTCCAATACACCAATACTGATGTTGCAAATCTTTTTATATCTTGGTGACACCAGGGTGAATTTCCCATACTGAGGAATGATAATCTCACAACATATCCTTTCATATTTCTTCCAACACCCATATGCACCCATGAAAATGAAAAACCTCATCCTTACCTATGGTTCACCCTACAATAGGGTCCTTTCCTGATACATTATCCCGTAGGACTAGGCCTTTAGAATCAAATAGTTGCCTCATTCTCACTTGATGCAGCAGAGTAGAGGTAATATCTTTCGAAGACAGAAATTTCTTCCCCATTTTATCATGCACCTCCAAATACATCTTAGAGAATAAATACATAAGTTTCAACTCAATACTGGCCTCTTGAACTGGATGTTTCTGAATCTTACTGGTCAATGCATCATCCACTGTGTTTCCTTTCCCAGATTTTTAGGCAAGCTCAAAGTCAAAAGAATAGAGGTACTCATCCCACCTTCACTATGTAAAATTCAATTCACAATGAGAAAAGATATAATTGAGGCATTTGTGGTCAGTTTATACAACAAAATAATCTCCAAAAAGATAATGTATCCAACATCGTAATGCGTACACAAGTGCAGATATATCCAGATAGTGTGTTGGGTAATTCCTCTCATGTAGCTTCAACTACCGAGACCCGTACAAAATGACTCCTTCCACCTACATATGTAGTGATCTCAGCCTGATACATTTTGTATCACAATAAATAGTGTAACTCTTGGTTGGTTTCAGAAAAATAATTATCTGGGATGAAGTCAATCTCCCTTTTTTCTCATAAAAGGCTGAATCGATGGAATATGTCCACTAGTACTTCACACCCTTCTTATTCAGGCCTATTAGTGGCGCTTCTAAGCATAAAATGTCCTAAATAAAACATCTATAGTAACCATCCAACTCTCTAAAACTCCATAACTCAAATAAGGTCTTAAGATTTTCCTAGGAAACTACTACTCTCACCTTCTCTTGGTCTACTGATACATCTGTCCTTGAGATTACATGACCCTATAAGTGAATCTAGTCTACCCAAAAGTGGAATTTTGTGAGTTTAGCATATAGAAAATGCTCACTCGATGTACTCATTAAGATCTTAAGATGGTTGGCATGGTCATGTTGAGTTTGAGTGTACAAAAAGATATCATCCATGAAGACTACCACGAATGAATCCAAGTATGGATGGAACAATCGGTTCATCAGTTCCATGAAAATTTCTGGTGCGTTCTTGAGACCGAATGGGATAAAAAATACTCATATAGACCATACCTGCCCTGAAATGCTGTAAGTGGTATATCTAATGGTGTAACATAAAACTGATGACAACTGGATCTCTAGTCAATATTGAACAATAATGAGGATCCTCAAAGCTGATCAAAGAGATCATCAATACTCAGCCAGTGATGTCGGTTCTTGACCGTCAACTGGTTCAGCTTTCGATAATCCACACAATGTCCGAGGGTACCATCCACCTTATTCACAAAATGGATTGGAGAACACCAAGAAGAATTACTAGGTCAGATGATTCCCTTTTCCTATAATTCCTCTAACTTCTTCATGAGCTCCTGTAATTCTGGTGCAGTCATCCCCTATGGAGGAATGGACACCACTGCCGCTCCTCACACAAGATCAAAATTGAAATCCACGGCTTGATCTGAAGGTAAACATAAAAATTCGCCTCGAAAGACATATCTGAAATGATCCACCACTATAGAAGAGTCCATATGTAAAGTCTCCTGGTAATCCAAATATAAACTCAAAATATGGGTTGTAATTCCTCCAAATCCATGATGCTTGGGTCCAACTCTGATTGCTCGGACATTCCACTCACCCTTGTGTAGAAAGGAATCACCCTCTAGTGATGCGAAACTCACCCTGCGATGATTGTAGTCAAAAAAGTTCTAAAGAAAGTCTAAACAGTCCATTATTTGAATGAAATCGAAGCCTGTCATATCTATGAAATAGAGGACCCACAAGAAGTCACACCCAATAACCTCAAGAGGGTACTCCTTGCACTAACATACACTTGTCGTCCTAATACCCAATGGAGTATCTTGCTTCACAACATCATCGAATTTAATGATACAGATCCCAAGGCATTCCATAAAAACAAAATATATGAAACTATTGGAATCCCGTATATCAAAAATATGAGAAGCTAATTCTGAGGAAACTCAAATCGTACATCTAACCATAAAGGGTTCGGGATCCTACTCATGCTGGGTCTGCTCCGTCGCAAAATTTTGACCTGTACTGCAGACCTACAACCCTGCCTAGTTACCCTAAGATGATCTACACTACTACTACTAAAAACCTACAATTATTCTACCACAATCACAACAACCTCCTTAGCATGAACGTCCTGATGAACTCCAGTTCCCTAATAGATGAGAAACTGGTGGTCCTGCTCTTGGATGGGGATTAATAAATGAACCCCTCTCACACGCTGCTGGTGAGAAAATCGGAAAAAATGCTGAAGATAAAAAATATTTCTGCAAGTTCAGCACTCAACTAGGCCTCTTGGACACTAAGGTCTCAAGTTCCCACTCTTCCTAAACTATTATCACCTCACCTGTATACTTGATGATACCTCCCTACTACTGGAATCACTGCGTGATGGCTCTCTACAGCGCTTGCAACTATCATATGAATGTATACTATCCCTGGATGTTGAAATGCCCTTACTCACAGCTCCAAAATCCCTCTAACTATGCTTGTTAATCAATGCCTTGTTTAATATAGCAGTACCTGATTTCAACATGAAAAAATTCACCTTTGATTAGATTTCATACCATAGACCATTGTCAAATCGCCTAGCTAGTCAAAAATCATAACCTCCCGAAACAGGTGTGTAGCGCTGAAGATTTGCAAAGCATGAAGAGTAATCCATCGCTGAAAGTGTTCCCTGATCCAAATTCATGAACTCCCAAGCTCAGTCGGCCCTCAATATCTTGGAGTAGAAGTAATCATAGAAGTTCCTCTAAAACTCTTCCCAAGCCATATCCCAATGAAGTCCTACTTGTGACATAACATACCACCATCTATTGGTGGAATCACGTAAAATGTACATCATGAGATTCACCCTCCTCTCAGGAGGTGTCTCTAGATTAACTAAGATAGAAAACATGACCTCCATCCAGGACTCTACATCTTGAGGTCCTCTATCCATAGAAAAATCTGGAAGATGCTGCTTCTGGAACACCTGCGTAAACTCTGCCATAGTCCGTGAAGGATGTGGTGCTCCCTGAAAAGTCTGAATCAACCACATTAATCGTTCTTGGAACTGTAAATCCGCACCCATGTATGGTATAACAGTTGGTTCCCAGACATGAACGAAGAGAGGATCAACAGTTAGTCCCTAATCTACCGTATCCGGTGTATGATCATCACCTGGAATTTGAAGTACAATTGGAGGATGTCTTAGGGGCATGGATTTTCAGGGTCAAGCACACACCTCAGTTCAATATTATCATATAAAAAACCTAGAAGTGAAATAAATGAATAGATGAAGTATATCATTCATGTTAACAAAAGGAGGTTACAAAATGTGTAGAACCACTACACGATGTGTCCCTTAAAGCATGAATATGGGTGGGTACCTCTGCCAACCTAGTCGTGTAACCCCCTATACACACGGAGTGTTCCTATTGAGACACAACATATAATTGAATATTCCCCCCTAAAAAAGTTATTTACATGTATATAACTACACGGTTATATCCTAGTGTAACACTACATGAAATGCACACTCTATACATGGTGTGTACCATGTATGTTCTATCCCCCTGTGTCATTTTCCAGCCAGCTGGATACATGGCCGATTACCACATAGTGTGTATAAGATAGACACAGCTTTTACAACCAATGTTCCATCCACCAATGTCATTAGTCACATGGATGAATACAAATTCTTTTACAATTGGGCGTGTTATCCCAGTACATGATGTGTTCTACCAAACATTTATCAACCCCGTGTCTCTTCTCACACATTCATTTACATGGTCGACTAGTACACGATTTGCACATGCAGTACCCAACATGTAGAAAATTTATTTCTTCTAGAATATAAGAACACATAGTGTGTGTTCATGACATCACACACGATGTTTTCAAGGTTTTCTCAACATTATGCCTCTGAAACTTCTTGAAAACCCCCCAAATCATAAATTTTGACAAATCCATGCCATGTTCCAATCCACGAGAGCCAATAATCCCCAAAAATCAAAGTTTGACAAACATATTAATGTCATATCTTAACAGAATTCAATTAAAGCTCAAATATGATCCACAAAATTTCAATTTAAGAGGTATCATAACACCTCAAAAACCACATCTTGGAATCCATCAAAACGAAACCTTAATTATACCAATACCCTATAAAAATTTATTTTATCATAGAATCTATCAGAAAAACATATATAACTAGAATAACCTCTATCATAATTGTATGAAACCAACAACACACCCTAAATAGCATGACAAGAATGCATGGAATGTTATATCTATAAAGTGACTATATGATGTATGAGATGGAATACCCTCATCTCATCAGGTTGAAATAGAAATAGAACTATAATGATATCAATCATAACAACACAATACATGTGTATCACCCAATGATGAAATCAAATCAACTGTAAAAATTTCAAAACCATAAAAATTGCAATCTTTGATGTAACATGGATTTTCCTTATATAAGGGTTAGATAATCCCAGGTACAACTAATTACCAAATACTTATTTCTTCCTATACTAGTATATTGGCTCCAAATATTAAGACAAAGTAGAAAAGAAAACCTCCTCTGATACCACTTTGTAACATCCTAGATCCGGGTACCATCAAAAGGTGCCCCAAACCCAGTTGGTTGCATAACCTCAAGTGTATTTCCCCAAATCCCCCAGGCTACTGACTAGAAGTGAAGTAAAATGCATGATAATGGGGAAAATATTCCCTCATTGGTAGATAATACACAACGAAAAGCAAATAGTAAACAATAACAGAAGAAGTAATAACATACAGTAGAATAAAACAATGGAAGACTGATAATAATAAAATAGATTGACCATATATATAAATGATGCATATCACCTGTGTCTATGAAAATAGCCAAAAAAGTCATAATGATAGAAAAACAATAAAAATTAAAATTATAGAAAAGAAATTAAACTTCAATAGTATCAAAAGCCTCACCTTGGTCCCATGCCCTCTAACTTCAACAATAATCAAGTACCTGTTGAAGAAGGGTGCTTTTCCTTATCTACACCTGCAACCATATAATCTGTTTGGGTCCAAAAGCATGACCCAAATAAGGTGTGAGATGAACCCCTATAGGAAACCAAAAAAATATCTGTCCCTAACTGTTAGTGAATATATATAGCAAGTAATATGACGAAATAAAACAATAAACTAGGAAGTAATCAAAATTAAACAATCATAATATTTTCAATTACATTAATTTACATTTATTATTCATCATTTGATTCATGTAATCTCAGTATCTTGGCTAAGCTCTATAACCCTATGTAATAGTAAAAAATTAGATGTATCAGAACACCATATAAATAATCAAGTAAGACTGTGTCCAAGATTTTTCTTTAGCTTGGTAGACTCATCACAATCATTCAATCATTCATAAGAAACCCTATGGGAAAGCTGTCACGGTCTAACCCCTTTGGGTTGAGTTACCACCAACTCATTTACAAAAAACAATGTAGGTATATCTTACAGTCAATACCCCTCAGTCGACATGGCATCAATAAAATATGAATGACCTCTTGGGTAGCTCTCACGTTCAATACCCCTAGGTTAACATAACATCAATAAATTATAAACGACCTCTTTGGTATCTCTCACGATCAATACCAATGGGTAAAAGTCTATAGTAAGGCTCTCATAGTCCAATGTAAATAATATGAAAAAACTAACAATTTTTTTGGTCCATGGCTCTCATGGTCCATTGGGAAAAAATGTGAACATAACATCAATTCAGCTCATGTAACATGAAACTACTATATGGATAATCATTCACAAGCATATCACATGCATTTCATATAATCAATTAACTCCATCCACAGAAACCAAGGCATAGAAAACATGGAAAAACTAACAGGCATCCTAGAACAAATGACCATAAAGAGTCAATCATGGGAAACACACTCATGGGGTGTCCCATTAATAATGTATCTAACCTTACACATAAGAAACTACCCCATTTTAAATCAAACAAACAATAGTAGGTATTAAATAAGGTTAAATTCCCAATCAACCAATACCCCAAACATGGATATGTGGTACCTTAAGCATATATAATCCAAAGAAAAAAAAGAAGGAAAAAATCACCTTCCTCTATTTCATTAATTGATATATTTGATTGTCTCTCGTTAAATCATCCTAGAATGGCGTACATCTACAGAATGGTGAAAAACGATCAAACTTGAATAACCCATGAGAGAGGAAAAATAAGTAAGAGAGACTATAGGGGGTTTGAGAACTCACTAATGGGAATGTAACTAACCAAATGATGTCTCAATTATATATTGGATAGAGAAACAAGAGGGGTTTGGAGTTCGTTGGACCTTTTATCATGCTCTTGTATGAACCGCTGTTAAAGAAGGTGTTTCCAAAGATGAGATGCAACCCTGCTTTAATTTATCAAATAAAAAGAAAAGTACATGACTTATTCATCAATAGTAAAAAACATGTATTAGCCTCAACCAGCCCCAATTTAAGTGGGTCAACTAGGTCATCACATGACCATGTACTCAGCCATTACACAACTAATACCCGATTGTATGTGGAAACCGGGTATACGATATGTACTCAGAAGTACATAAAGTGTACCTAGAAAAAACCCCTTTCATCCTTTCTCCTTAAAAGAAACATGAAATCAAGATCTTGACCTAAAATTAAGATTCAGGTTCTTAAATTGTTAATCAGTTATTTATAAAAGAATATAAGAACTATTTGAAAATAAAGAAGTTACTTTTCTACGAAAACTATTTTACTATGTAAAAACAAAATTTTATCCCAATAAATTTTAAAAAACACTTTTCAAAAATGTTTTCAAAAAAATTTATATATAATATATTGAATAAATAATTTTGATAATCCTCCAATATATTTTATTGGTGTAAGATAATATTTAATCCCATTTTAGGAAGAAGAAGATGTATTTTTATAATAATTAATTTTACTAAATTTTAATGGAACACCAACATTAAATATAAATTTTGAAACTTTTATGAATTGAATATCAAAAAAATAAATTCAATTTTTAATTTAAAATGTCAAAATTATGCGACGGTGGTTTTTGGTACTTTTCAGTGAAGTTTCATTCTTTGATGAATAGTGAAAAATAGTGAATTTTAATTGAAAATTAATTTATCATCTAATTTATTAATAAGGTAAAATTATGTTTTTGATTGGATTTAAAGTACAATTATATGATTTATACAACAATTAACCAAATTAATTTCATTGTAACCAATTTCATTTTAAAATTAGATATAAAAACATACCAAACTTTTGAACATTTTTACTTTAAAAACGTACTTTGTCATCCTTCCTATAAGATTATGTGTAAATTAATTTATTCCACTTATTTGATTTTTATTTTGGAAAATTTATTCCATATTTGTTATAAGAACAATTTATAAGATCTAATATCATTAAATTACAGTCATTAAGAGGAAAATTATCTTAATAAGGGACTTAACCTTAAACCTAAGGGCCAAAATGACTTAGAAACATTTAAAAAAACTATTTGGTGGACATATTTCAACCCTATAATCCATTTTAATAGATTTTTAACATCAATGGAGCCACATATCATTTGATAAAACATGGGTTGAATTCCATTTTCCGAAATTAAGAAGAATTTCACTCTTTCTCCACCATAAAAGGCACTCTCCTACCCATTTATTCACACCTCTAACACCCATTGGCTCTCCCATCCTTGGATAATATAATATTAAAAAATCCATCCCTTAATCCTAGATTAGCTCCTAGGGAATAAAACATCCGAATAATTCCTTTGGTGCAATCAAAAATAAGTTACACAAAGAATATGTAACAGTTATCCTCAAGTATTTGTTTTATTCTCATTCTCTGACCCCTCAAATATTTGTATTCCATTTTAATATAATAACCTCATTATCATATATATAATGAGATGATTTTATTTTTAATGGTTCTACATATACATACAAACACTTTCATCTAATGGGTAATTAAATTACAGTTCTTATGTACTAAGAACAACCGCCTCATGAAACGATGACATTATTTTTTCCATTAGCACCTCTCATGGATGGGAATTTTTTTGGACACTATTATTTTATATGATATATATGATACTTATGATGTACATATTTATATGGAATTTTTATATAAAAAAACCTTTCATTCTCTCTATTTTGGGTAAATACGATAACTTCATTAGTGGACAAGTGGACTACTACCTCCTCAAAAGAATGTGACTCGTTTACACTTAAGCGGAATGTATTAAGGATGTGTTTAGTGTACTTATATGATATATATGAAATAATTATTCTACATGAATTATTCTATATATATATATATTTCATTTAATTTATTTCTTTCAATATGACAATAAAATGGAAACAACGTTCATGAGTATGTATGACCAATCATCTCCACAAACGTTGTATCCCATTTCAGAATTCAATATTTTATAGAATATTATAAATATTTATATACTAAATATATAAGATACTTATATAATTTTTTACATTCTTTAAAAAATTAAATAATGATCTATGTATGAGTTTCAAGGATAACAACTCAAAATATATAAGAAAATCAATGTGTATATTACCCATAACGTAACGTTAGCATGTAATTTTAAATAAAAACACAATATAATGTCATAATAATATCATATATGGAATTATATATAACAATTTGTTTATTTGAAATATTTATAATAAACTTATATTTTTTATATAGACCGTTTGATTGTGTATAACGATTGTCAAGACTTAAGGTAAGGGTTTTCTTGTCTCACTACTATTTTCCCTGAGATACAAGCCTAGTTCACCTCCTATTTCTTATATATGGTGTATAAAATACCCATTGATATTTATTATGATTATTATATTTAGATTTATGTCTATTTAATTATAAATTTTATTATCTTTATTTAATGGGGTTTATGTTTCATAAGTTACGAAATTGGTAGAGTAAATTATTCTAAATTTTCATTCTCTGAAACACATACCATGTTAGAACCGATATTTTTTATATGAGGTGTATATACTGACTTTGTGTAACGCCCCGACCCCAGCTACCTAGAGCCGGTGCATTACTTCGTAACATTGGCATGATCACAAAAGATCAAGTCTCGAAAGACCGATTAGTTTAGTAGCCTTGGAAATACTAGATACATTCATAAGTATTACATTACATCATAAAATGAAAAACTACTACAACAACATAATGTCTCCACAGTCCACACTATTATCCCCTTATAATATCCCTGTAGGTCATTCATAATTTACTTCTTCACTTCCTGGGAAAAAATAAAACATAGAAAAGGGGTGAGCTCAAATGCCTAGTAAGGATAACAATATAGCAGAAACTTTCATAAATAAGAATAAACATTTAAGGCAATGTATAACTAAAACAAAAGCCTTTTAAACTTGAATATCAACATAATATAGCAAAAGTAAAATGAAATAACGCCATTTACTCATTCACATGGATATTCTACTAATCGAATAATCACATGCAAAATCACTAACCACTTTCATAATGTTGGAATGCATAATGCCAGACTATCATAACCACATAACCAAGGCCTCGTGCCAAGACTACAAATAAGATTTTGTCAAGGCCTTGTGACAAGACACTAGTTTGTCTCATGAGACCTACCGATGCATCGAGGAGCTATAGCGGGCTCCACCCGTCACATATTAAGTCCAATGCATTCCCATATGAAAAGGTTTAAACATAACATAAACATTCGTATTAAAACTAGCATACGAAATGTCAATAATTTCACCATAAACTATGAATGGTATAAAATAGCACATCCACAGTCAAACATATCACAAAAACCTTCAATACAATATAGAAGTTTTGTATTATAATAAATCAACTTCAAATAAGCGTAAAATCCATCAAAGGATGTTGACATAGATGGAATCAAAACACTTTTTAGAGAAATATCTCTTTCTATTTTTTGAAATCGTTTAAGAGCCATACAAAACATTTTCGTGAAAATATTCTTATAAGCTTGTAAGGAAAGCTTTGAAGATTTTATAACGGCGGAAAATAACCGCACCCGCCGTATAAGTTAAAAAAACATTCTTACCTCAATTCTGTCGAAAAGGTTAAAAAGGACCTTGTTTTGAAAACGACGGAAAGATTCCTCTTATAAAAATTCAAAAAGGGTATAAATGACTTTAACCCATATTCTTGTAAATAATAAAAATGTTTTGAAATACATTTTGAAGAAACATGGATGTGGATGATAACGAGGTCCCAGTAGATAATTATGTATAAACAACCTTGGATAATGAAGAGGTTGTGAAGTAAACCCTTACCTTGTACTTTTCCTTGGTTGGGGTAGGTTAACCTCCTGTATAATGGTGAAATAATTGTTATTAAATTATACGAGAATCATATACATTCATATGATATCATATATGATCTTTTAACATTGCTTTGTTAACAATATCTTAGATTTATCGTTGTTTCGGGTGTTAACTTACTCGTTTTCTTATATGTTTTGTTATGTAAGTCATGTTTTTCATGGATAGGTTGTATCTTATTCATATCCAGAATGATATCATATCCTTAAACATTATTTTTAAATTATCAAATGATAATTATACTTGAATGGATACGACGGAGAATGAATCTCATCGCATTCGTGGAGACGGTAGTCCGTACGTACGCACGAGCGACAATATCATTATTTTGATATTAAAATAATATATAATTGGATAGTATATCATATATACATAATCATTATCATGATATATTTATTATTTACATGAATTACATATCATTATCATACCCATCTAAATAATAATATATTGAATAACAATTACACCACGACGTGGAGACGGTAAGCCGTACGTACGCACGTATGGTGACATGTCATTCAAATGATGGGTAGAATACTGAATATGGTTGTTACATATTTATAATAACATCACAGTATATAGAAGATACTGGAGTTATAATTTTAGAATTGAAATAATAGACAAAGAGGGAGTGGAAGAAGAAAGAAACATGAAAGAGGGTGATGAAAATGTTACCTCTTCTTCGGGTTTTTCCTTTTGATTTGATCAAAAGGACTCCTTAGGATGGCTTTCTGACTAAAGTAAAGCTTCTAGGATGAAGGGAGAAATGTTGGGAGAGTATTTGGGCAGAGGTTGGACGAACCAAAAGGCTTGAAAGTGTGAATAAGGTGATAGAGGTGGGGGCCTTTTATAAGAGGAGAGGAGGGGCTCTTTTGGAATGATTGAAATGTTACATTATTATACCATGCTTTTAGGATTATAAAGGTCCCAAACTTATATAATTCGTGGCTAAGGTGATAAGGGTTCTAAATCCTTTCATACAATAGGCTTTGGACAGGTGTACGCCTTGGATTTTGCATTATCTTCTCATTTTATTTAAATCGTTAAATAATGAGGTCATCGCCACATCATAATGATGTCATAAATAATTTAAAATATTTAATGTCTAAAAATTATAAAAAAATACTATGATGTAGGAAATATTTTTATCTTTCTAATGAATATTTATAATCAAAATTTGGACTTGTGTAACCCCACTAAAAAACTTTTTTAGTAAGAAAACTCATGTTTGTGTCAATTTACATTTAACATTAAATAAATATATATTAATGTCATTTTCCAACTAAAGTGGCTCCATGGGGTCCCCAAGTTGACCCATGGGTTGTCTTGGTCGGCCATGACTCATACAATAGGAGTAGGATAAGTTTCATGCTCATCTCATATTATTAAAACATTATTTGTACCTTAAACTACATTAATTACCTCTAATCGCAATTAAGAACTTAAAAGTTACTATTCACCAAAAATTTATTTTAATCTCATTGAACCACATTTTACTTCTTAATGACAACCATTTATGTCGGATTTTTGAAAATCAAATCACAGAAGTGGTAATATTTCATTTAAATGAAAAATCAGTTATTTAACTACCACTTAGTGGTTTCACTATTCATCAAAAATTGAAGTTTTTCAGAACAAAGCCAAAATTTCACCCTAAGCTATAATTGATATTCCGAATTCAAAAATGATGCCTATTTTACAAAATTCCAGAAATAAAAGTTGCATTAATTAATTTTATAATTAATTCCCGCTGTTACAAAAAATGGCGTGTTTCTAAGAAACAATTTATATCAAAAGATTGGCATTTGTTTATGTCCGATTTCAATGTTAAATTAATTATAATGACCACCATTGGATAAAATGGTAAAAATATATTATAATTATACCTTAAAACCACTAAATAGTATAATTTATCACAATAAATTATTTTTATTAAAAAAAATTGTTTTAAAGTATTTTTCACTATTCATAAAAATTAGAAGTTCTGAGAAAAATACCAAAAATTCAACATAGGCTAATTTCGATATTCCGAATCCAAAAATGAAGTCCATTTTGAAATATAAGATTTCTATAATTTTAAAAAGTGGTTATTACTATTCATAATGGCTACATTGATTAGCCGCGGTGTTTTAGAACTCGAAGTTGCGTAAAATGCAAGCTATTGCATTATTGAATGAGAAGCGTATCGTGGAAGCTCGGGGTGTTACATTCTCCCCTCCTTCAATAAATTGCGTCCTCTCAATTTGAAATTTTTCTTTGAAAATAAAAGGTTGAAAAGAGAAAATACCTTTGAGGAAAACCCACATCGGAAATAAGGTTAATAAATATATAACATTAAAAGAAAGCAGGATAAGTACAAAGGTCACCCGATATAGCCCATTCTAGGATTATATGAAAATATGGATATGGAGGAGAAACAAACCATCAAGGTCTGATGGAGAGTTATAGAAAACAGGATTAGGAGAAAGTTTAACCACAAGAAAATCACAAACTTGTGATTGGTTAAACGGTCATTGAATCCCCAGTTGGAAAAGTTAACCGACAACATTTTTGTTTTAAGTTACCTTTTATAATGTTGAGGAATTTATTTAGGAGATTTACTAAGAACGTAAGGGAATATACATACTTGTTATGTATACTTTCATTCGTTAATAAATTTTTACCACAAACCCAACTTTTACTCCAAATGGTAACGGAACTCAAAAATATTCTATTTATCCTAATTGTATAAGGTTCAAAATGTTAACACATACCATTTAGATTAGTAAAACTATTTTGTAATAACCAGGGACTTCCTGTAGGCTAGTGGTAGGAAATAAAGGCTTGTCGCACTATGTTTGTGGGTTCGATTCCTGCAGCTTTGTCCGACGCGACGGGTTATTCCCCACCCTGCAGGTTGTCCTTTTCCTAAAACTATAGTATTATAATATTCCAAAAATAATCATCAGAAATTCTTTAACCTTAAACAATACTATCCATGGTTCAACTTAATCCATTCCAACCTTAATAGTTATCCAAAATACCTCCGTCCAGACTTTCTCTAAAAGGTCTCTAAATTCCAAAATCAATTGTAACATCAGATTCCCCAAACAAAGAAAAGTTTCTCTTATTGTCACATACTAAAAATATGATTACCTTAATCATATTAAAACCTTACTGAAATCAACAAGTACTGCAGTACAATCCATATATATATATATCACATTATTCTTATAACCAGAATATAATCCTTGAGTTCAAAAGCACCAATACATTAATTATTCTGCTTCAACTGTAGTCACAGCATAACATTGGCCTTGATCCCTTGGTCTTTTCTGAGGTAAGTTTCCCTGACGCTTAGGACATTCATTTGAATAATGCCCTGTTTCCCTACAATTGTAGCATTCAACTTTGACAGCCTATTTTTTTCCCTTGCAATCACGAGCCTGGTGACCCTTTTCTCCACATTTATAACAAACTCCCATTCCTTTTAGGAAAGTACCAGGGTGATTCTTCCCACAATTATCATATAATGGAAAATCATTCTTTCCATTTTTCCCTTTATCTGTCTCTTGTTCCACCGTTATCTTCTTCTCTTGCTTTACTTTGTTGTCATAAGACTTAGAGAATTCCTTTTTCTGTCTTGATAGCACATGAGACAATATCTTCGTATGATGAGAAGGATTGTGATACTAAAGCTCGACGGAGAAATGGTTTTAACCCATCAAAGAAACGATCAATCTTACTCCTTGGGTTACGTATATAATCGGCAGCATGCCTCGCTAACCTTGTAAAGTTAGCCTCATACTTTGCGACATTCTCATCCTCCTTCTGCCTCAAACTCAGAAATTGCCTTTCCATATCTGCTCGATGGTCACGAGGAAAATATTTTTCTAAAAACAGATCTTTGAACTCCCTCCATTCAATATTCGATACGTCATCATCTTCCTTTGTGTTTTGAATCAGCGACCACCACTGATCGGCATCTCCAGTGAGGCGGTAAACTGCCATGACAACCTTCTCCCTTTCCCTACTCCCCAAGTCATGGAATATTTTCTCTAAGGAATTTATCCATTGCTCAGCTACTATAGGATTTGTACTCCCATTGAAGGTTGGTGGTTGTTGCCTCATGAAACGTTCTAGCATTGATCCTCCACGTTGCAGATCAGGGTGCTCCATACGAGTAAGGTTATTATTCATAACCTGAGTGAGTTGTCCCAGTATGGTAATAAGTTGATCGGCACCAGTTGCATCACTAGCCCCACTATAATTATCTTGAGCAGGAGGGCAATCCCTACATGGAGTGCGTGCATTGATACGGTTTCCATTTCTTCCACTAGGCGCCATTTCTAAACAATGGCATAAACTAGACCAGTTTATGAATCAAAATATATAATCCTATACTTATAAAACACTTAACATAAATTGAACTATTTATGGATATAATCCATAATCATAAAAATGTTTTCTTTGAGAAAGTATATACTCATAACCCTTCATAGTGGTTTGTAAAGAAAATGAGAATTATCCTAAGAATATCCCACGGGAGTGTCGTAACCAAGAGTGCAGCAAGGCCCGTTGTCGTGCACCAGTTCCCGTTCGAGTCTAGCTCAAAGCGGTGTTTTCGGGTTTTACCCCTAGGTACATCTGTGCCAGAGCCGCCTCTACCTGCTCGTATCCAGACATGGATGTATTGCTCGGAAAACTCACAAAAACTCTACAATACCATAATTCTAGGAACTTCTTCTATACTAATCCTCAAAGTTCATCTTAGGTCTACGTGCTCTAATCAGAGTTTATCTAAATCTAGCTTCCAAGGTTAGTACTAAAATGCCTCTGATACTAACTGTAACGCCCTGACCCCAGCTACCCAGAGCCGGTGCATTACTTCGTAACATTGGCATGATCACAAAAGATCAAGTCTCGAAAGACCGATTAGTTTAGTAGCCTTGGAAATACTAGATACATTCATAAGTTTTACATTACATAATAAAATGAAAAACTACTACAACAACATAATGTCTCCACAGTCCACACTATTATCCCCTCATAATATCCCTGCAGGTCATTCATAATTTACTTCTTCACTTCCTGGGAAAAAATAAAACATAGAAATGGGGTGAGCTCAAATGCCCAGTAAGGATAACAATATAGCGGAAACTTTCATAAATAAGAATAAACATTTAAGGCAATGTATAACTAAAACAAAAGCCTTTTAAACTTGAATATCAACATAATATGGAAAAAGTAAAATGAAATAACGCCATTTACTCATTCACATGGATATTCTACTAATCGAATAATCACATGCAAAATCACTAACCACTTTCATAATGTTGGAATGCATAATGTCAGACTATCATAACCACATAGCCAAGGCCTCGTGCCAAGACTACAAATAATATTTTGTCAAGGCCTTGTTCCATGACACTAGTTTGTCTCATGAGACCTACCGATGCATCGAGGAGCTATAGCGGGCTCCACCCGTCACATATTAAGTCCAATTCATTCCCATATGAAAAGGTTTAAACATAACATAAATATTCGTATTAAAACTAGCATACGAAATGTCAATAATTTCACCATAAACTATGAATGGTATAAAATAGCACATCCACAGTCAAACATATCACAAAAACCTTCAATACAATATAGAAGTTTTGTATTATAATAAATCAACTTCAAATAAGCGTAAAATCCATCAAAGGATGTTGACATAGATGAAATCAAAACACTTTTTAGAGAAATATCTCTTTCTATTTTTTGAAATTGTTTAAGAGCCATACAAAACATTTTCTTGAAAATATTCTTATAAGCTTGTAAGGAAAGCTTTGAAGATTTTATAACGGCGGAAAATAACCGCACCCGCCGTATAAGTTAAAAAAACATTCTTACCTCAATTCTGTCGAAAAGGTTAAAAAGGACCTTGTTTTGAAAATGACGGAAAGATTACTCTTATAAAAAATCAAAAAAGGGTATAAATGACTTTAACCCATATTCTTGTAAATAATAAAAATGTTTTGAAATACATTTTGAAGAAACATGGATGTGGATGATAACGAGGTCCCAGTAGATAATTATGTATAAACAAACTTGGATAATGAAGAGGTTGTGAAGTAAACCCTTACCTTGTACTATTCCTTGGTTGGGGTAGGTTAACCTCCTGTATAATGGTGAAATAATTGTTATTAAATTATACGAGAATCATATACATTCATATGATATCATATATGATCTTTTAACATTGCTTTGTTAACAATATCTTAGATTTATCGTTGTTTCGGGTGTTAACTTACTCGTTTTCTTATATGTTTTGTTACGTAAGTCATGTTTTTCATGGATAGGTTGTATCTTATTCATATCCAGAATGATATCATGTCCTTAAACATTATTTTTAAATTATCAAATGATAATTATACTTGAATGGATACGACGGAGAATGAATCTCATCACGTTCGTGGAGACGGTAGTCCGTACGTACGCACGAGCGACAATATCATTATTTGGATATTAAAATAATATATAATTGGATAGTATATCATATATACAGAATCATTATCATGTTATATTTATTATTTACATGAATTACATATCATTATTATACCCATCTAAATAATAATATATTGAATAACAATTACACCACGACGTGGAGACGGTAAGCCGTACGTACACACGTATGGTGACATGTCATTCAAATGATGGGTATAATACTGAATATGGTTGTTCCATATTTATAATAACATCAAAGTATATAGAAGATACTGGAGTTATAATTTTATAATTGAAATAATAGACAAAGAGGGAGTGGAAGAAGAAAGAAACATGAAATAGGGTGATGAAAATGTTACCTCTTCTTCGGGTTCTTCCTTTTGATTTGATCAAAAGGACTCCTTAGGATGGCTTTATGACTAAAGTAAAGCTTCTAGGATGAAGGGAGAAATGTTGGGAGAGTATTTGGGCAGAGGTTGGCCGAACCAAAAGGCTTGAAAGTGTGAATAAGGTGATAGAGGTGGGGGCCTTTTATAAGAGGAGAGGAGGGGCTCTTTTGGAAAGATTGAAATGTTACATTATTATACCATGCTTTTCGGATTCTAAAGGTCCCACACTTATATAATTCGTGGTTAAGGTGATAAGGGTTCGAAATATTTTCATCCAATAGGCTTTGGACAAGTGTAAGCCTTGGATTTTGCATTATCTTCTCATTTTATTTAAATCGTTAAATAATGAGGTCATCGCCGCATCATAATGATGTCATAAATAATTTAATTTATTTAATGTCTAAAAATTATAAAAAAAATACTATGATGTAGGAAATATTTTTAGCTTTCTAATTAATATTTATAATCAAAATGTGGACTTGTGTAACCCCACTAAAAAACTGTTTTAGTAAGACAACTCATGTTTGTGTCAATTTACTTTTAACATTAAATAAATATATATTAATGTCATTTTCCAACTAAAGTGGCTCCATGGGGTCCCCAAGTTGACCCATGGGTTGTCTTGGTCGGATATGACTCATCCAATAGTAGTAGGACAAGTGTCATGCTAATGTCGTATTATTAAAACATTATTTGTACCTTAAACTACACTAATTACCTCTAATCGCGATTAAGAACTTAAAAGATACTATTCACCAAAAATTTATTTTAATCTCATTGAACCACATTTTACTTCTTAATGACAACCATGTATGTCAGATTTTTGAAAATCAAATCACAGAAGTGGTAATATTTCATTTAAATGAAAAATCAGTTATTTAACTACCACTTAGTGGTTTCACTATTCATCAAAAATTGAAGTTTTCATAACAAAGCCAAAATTTCACCCTAAGATATAATTGATATTCCGAATTCAAAAATGATGTCTATTTTACAAAATTCCAAACATACAAGTTTCATTAATTAATTTTATAATTAATTTCCGCTGTTACAAAAAATGGCGTGTTTCTAAGAAACAATTTATATCAAAAGATTGGCATTTGTTTATGTCCGATTTCAATGTTAAATTAATTCTAATGACCACCATTGGATAAAATGATAAAAATATATTATAATTATACCTTAAAACCACTAAATAGTATAATTTATCACAATAAATTATTTTGATTAAAAAAAGTTGTTTTAAAGTATTTTTCACTATTCATAAAAATTAGACGTTCTCAGAAAAATACCAAAAATTCAACATAGTCTAATTTCGATATTCTGAATCCAAAAATGAAGTCCATTTTGAAATATAAGATTTCTATAATTTTAAAAAGTGGTTATTACTATTCATAATGGCTACTTTGATTAGTCGCGGTGTTTTAGAACTAGAAGTTGCGTACAATGCAAGCTATTGCATTATTGAATGAGAAGCGTATCGTGGAAGCTCAGGGTGTTACACTTTGACATGTTATATACTGAATATTATTATTTTCAAGATATTTTTTGATTCATTTAATGTTATTTTTTTCAATTTTACTATGATTCAATGTTAACAATGTGGTAATGGTTTAGTACAATAATCTGATCGTTAATCAAGATTGTTTAATATTATTCTTCCCTTGGTGAAATATTATGATCCATATCTCAAGAAGAAACATGAATTTTCATACCATATGGTTATTCATGTTGTATCTATTTAATGATACAATTTTTACACTCTTTGTTACTTAGGATAATTAAGAATTGTTTTTATGAAATCCTGACTTTATATATCAGTTTGGTTGGGAATTTTTGTTCTTCCAAAACCATATTTTTTTAAAATGTTTTCAAAAATGTTTTACTATTTTCCTATGATATATAAAAAAATTTTATCCATTTATTACCATTTTAAAATATGGTTCTAAAAGGAATATTTTTTTTTCATTTTCCGTTCAAGGTAATTTTCTAAAAATTTAATGTGAAAAAGGAAAGTTTTTCATGAACAAACATTCCCGACACCATGAAAGTCATTTACTTGATGCTTACATTGTATGTTTACAAGGATATTTTTTAAAATTATTATTTTTTTCAAAAATTATGGAAATTTATTTATTTGAAAATAGATTTAAATGAAATGGGGTTTTGAGAAAAAATGTTTAAATAGTGTTTTAAAAATATTTCAAATATTTGATTATATGTTTTAAAAAGGTTTTGTTCCTCGAATATAATTTCAATAATGTAACATCCCAAGTAAATAAAGAATAAAGAATTTTCATATTTATTAATATTTACGAATTAAATATTAATTTTATTTTAAAGGGGTTGCTATGTTCGATAGCGTACCCGATACGCAACGATGAGTTTCTTTGAAACTTACGTAGCACACTAGTAATAAAATAATATTATTTTAAATGTTAGTTAACAAGTAGCCGTTGTACTGGCGAGAATGGATAGAAATAACTAAAATATGATTAGATATGTTTTTAAATGTTTATACATTTACCCAATAAAAGATAAAGGCTTAAAATACGGAAAGAGTTCAATTTTAGGGCATATATACTCTAATTTTCACTAAAGGTTCACTTATCACCTTTTAATGGTGAACCGTCATTATATATAGTTTTTATCACTCTTATACTTTATTTTGGACCAAATATAACTCTTCTTTAGAATCGGGACATCAAAATTTACTTTGTGTAAATTTTTGGTACCTTTCTGATAAAGTTCATTTTTTTTAATGAATAGTGTAAAATGTTGTATTTTAATTCAAAACCTCTTTTTAATCTAATTTATTTATATGATTAGATTATTATTTTAATTGGTTTTAAAGTGAAATTAGAAAATATTTTTACCAGTTAATCCAATGGTGGTCATTGGAATCAACTTCACTTTGAAATCAGACTTAAACTAGTGTCAATCTTTTGATACTTATTGTTTCATAAAAACACGCTATTTGCTCTGACAGCGGGAATTAATTATTAAATTAATTAATGTGACATATATGTTTTGAATTTTGTAAAATAGACTTCATTTTTGAATTCGTAATATCAAATATAGCTTAGGGTGAATTTTTGGTAATTTTCTGAAAAACTTCAATTTTTGATGAATAGTGAAACCACTAAGTTGTAATCAAGCAAACTGATTTTTCAGTTAAATGAAAGTTTACCACTAATGTGTATTGAATTTTGAAAATCCGACATACATGGTTGTCATTAAGAAGTAAAATGTGGTTCAATGAGATTAAAATAATTTTTTGGTGAATAGTAACTTTTTTTCATTAATCGCGATTAGAGGTAATTAGTGTAGTTTAAGGTAAAAATGGTATTATAAGAATGTGAAAACACCATTTCACTTGTCCTACACCTATTGGGTGAGTCATGGCCGACCAAGACAAGCCATGGGTCAACTTGGGGACCCCATGGAGCCACTTTAGTTGGAAAATGACATTAATATATTTTTATTTAATGTTAAAGTGAAAATGACACTAACATAAATTGTTTTACTAAAATAATTTTTAAGTAGGGTTATACAAGTCCAAATTTTGATTATAAATAGTCGTTGGAAATCTAAAAAGATTTCCTACATCATAGTATTTTTTTTTATAATTTTTAGACAGTAAATAAATTAAATTATATATGACATAATAATGATGCAGCGATGACATCATTATTTGACTATTTAAATAAAATGGAAAGATAATGAATAATCTAAAACCTACACATGTCCAAAACCAATTGGATGAGTGGATTTCGAACCCTTATCACCTTATCCACGAATTATATTAATTTGGGACCTTTTAAAACCGAAAAACATTTTCAAATAAAGTAATATTTTTTTACTTTCCAAAAGTGCCCCTCCTCTCCTCTTATAAAAGGCCCCACCTCTACCCCATTTCACACACTTCTCAAGCCTTTGGCTCGGCCAAACCCTGCCCGATTACTCTCTCCAAATCCCTCTACTCATCCTAGAGGATTCCCTTTGGGAAGAATCCTTTCAAAGGAATCCTTTAGGCTCAAATAAAAAGGGAGTTACACTTTGAAAGGTAATTCATTCTCTCTTGTTCATTTGTTTTATTTTGCTTCTCCAACCCTCTAAACTCTTTTTATTTACTTCTTTTGTAACAAAACCAGTATCTTCAATATACTAGGATGTTGTTATAATATTTATTTGAGCTACACTCTCACACAACTACATCAAATGGTTAAAGAACATACGGTTTCCGTGGATGGCGAAATTCTGCCTCCCGAAACGATGATTGTTCAATACTCATTTAACACCTTCAAGGGTGGCCATTATGATGTCACTATTTTTATATATGATATATAATATGTTTATGTTTTCTTTAAGCTTCTGTATTTTTCATTTTTGGCATACCTTTATGGTTTCCATTATGGGTAAACACGATATCTTCATTTAAGGAAGTGCGGACTACCGCCCCCTAAAAGTGATGTGATTCGTTAATGCCATATGTGGGACGTGTAAAGGATGGATTTAAAGATATTATATATGATGTTATACTGGAATTATAATATACCTCTATATCATTATTATTTCTTTCCATTAAATTATGAGATAGAAATGAATGTAGCGTTCATGCGTACGTACGGCTTACCGTCTCCATGAACGGTGCATTTCATTTCTTATCCCCAAATGTAATGTACTATTAAAATTACATGTATATAATGTATATATATAATTAATGATATATCTAAATGATTAATATAATTATGGAATTAAAATATACATACCTATCATTTAGTTTTAATTCCATTAATATGACAAATAAATGAAAGTAGCGTTCATGCGTACGTACGGCTTACCGTCTCCATGAACGGTGCATTTCATTTATTACCTCTAAATGATTATATATTATTATAAATACATGTATATTCTGGATATATATGATACATATTATATCCAAATCGGGAATTTCATTATGGATATAAAGAACTTTTGACCACATGAACAACATGTAATTGTAAGAAGTTAACTTTCGACTTAAGAACCAAATATTGACAAAACAAACATTATTAACTTAAATGGTTACATAATGTTTATAAAAAGGCGATAAGTGATATAAAAAGAATAATGAACTTTAAAAAGGTTCTTAATCAATTATAAATTAACTCAAGTTTATTATTCAGGACGTTAAAGAACGATCGAGTCAAGTCGGACCCAAGGTAAGGGACTTCGTCTCAATCTCCTTTCATTGAGTCATATTTCATTTTATACACAACTTTCTTTTATACGGTGTATAAACTCCTTTGAAATTTACTTTTATACAAAAGGAATCTTTTTCTACGAAGCGTTTTACTAAACGACAAAAAGGAATGTTTTTTTAACGTACGCGGTGACAACGACCTTTTTCCGTCGCCACGAGTATTATTTGATCTTTGGCTTCCTCAACAAGCCGTAATGTTTTTAAAATAAAATAGATACCATATACTCTTTTATGTATTTTGGTATTGAAAATGGTTTTGATAAATGATTCTATTATGTCAATATATTTATGATATATTTTGATTGAATTGTGGAAATGTTATCATTCCTTTATATTGGTTTTATGTTTTATGATTTTATATTGGTACTTGGACATATTAACGAGTGGTTACGTTATAAACCATATGACGGGTGGAGCCGTGACTACCAGGACGGGTGGTTACGTTATAACCTCCAATGCATTGGGTATGGAAGTTGGCCGTATGGCTATTTCATTAAGTATGTATGGAAATTGGCCGTATGGCTATTCCATTAAGTGATATGTGTGGAAGTCGACCGTTTGGTTACTCCACTTAAGTATGTTTATGTCCCAAGTTACCTTTATATATGTTATGTGTTCTTTATATGGGTTTTATGGTAATCATTTGGTTACAAAAAGGTAAGTAATGATACTTTATTCAGTGAAGAGTTTTTATTACTTCATAAAGGTGAAAAGTATTACTTTGATAAAGTATACATGGTTTACTTGTTGTTTTGATAAACTAACAATTTTCATTCTTTGTGTATCCCTTACTGAGCTTCTTATGCTCACCCCAAGTTTTTTTGAAATGTTTTTCACAGGACTTAATGTGGAATAGGGTCAAGGATGGGATCAAGGGAATGTCATGCTATATAAAACATGGAACTAGACATGTTTCTTTTAAGAGTTTTTTTTATTATGAAAACATAGTAGAAGTGACTACTTTGTAATCTTTTGAGATGTAATAGTTATGTTCTAATTCTCTAAAACTCTAAACCTGAAAAGATCCTCAACGTGAATTATTCATTTAATTCAATTTTAAGTAAGGTTTAAAGCTGGGGCCTTATAAATAATCTAGGACATTATTTAATATTTTTAAAAAGTATTTTCAAATAAAAAGTTTGTAAAATTTTATTCATGTTTATTTTATATGTTTAAGGAAAAATATGTTCAAAATGTTTCTTTATTCATTTATAAGATTTTAAATAGAACAGTTTTCATAGTATTTTTGAACTTATTTTATAATTTTCCAGGGAAATAAGATTTAAAAAATATTTCAAGAATATTTTTATATATTTTCAAATTATTTATAAAAATGGTTTTCAAAAGGTTTTATGTTTTATAAATACATTTTCATAAAGTAAAGTATATTTTTGTCAAGATATGTTTTTAAAAGATATTTCAAAATTATTTTTCTTCTTAGATGACATTAATTGATGTTACTCATGACATTCTAGGGAATGATACAGTTTTTATATTAACATTCTCTATATGAATGGTTTATGTTTTTATGGAGTGATGTTTTTGAAACTCGTCTCTCATTCATGGGTTATATGTTTATGAAACCCATTTCCCTTTCATGGGTTATATGTTTATGAAATCACCATCATTTCACAGGTTGTGATTTTATTAAATGATTATGGATCCTTTCTATTTTACATAGGTTATGATATAATTACATGTTTATGATATCTATTAAATTTCATGATTTATTAAATAATTTCTTATGGTATTTTGGCACACATATGTATTATTTATTGATGATATCAATGGGACCCATATATCTTTACAATTAATTCTATAAAGATTAATATCTCATCAGATAAACATGGATAGAATGAGGAGTGAACTCTGTTTAAAAAATGACTTTATATGTTATAATGGTCTTGGGAGTGAAACTTGACTACTAATATGGTCCTGTGAGTGAACCATGACTACCAATATGATATAGGGATTGATCCAATAATACTAATACGGCCTTGATAGTGATTCTTTGACTATTATAGAAATTGTTTTATATGATTATGTTTCAACCACAAATTTTATATCTTATTCCCATGTTATGATTTAATGAATTATTCTCTTCATTCCCTTATGATTCATGTCTTGTGAACTGACAATATTTATTCCATAACTCATGTGTATTATCATTGATATGTAGGATATGATCTTCTAATGTTATTATCATGTTATCATACCCTTTTTATTATGAATATTCTTACGTATCTCATTTGTTTACCCTTATTGAGTATATGATCTTGCATATTTATTATGTTTCATTTCCCTAGGTTATGAAGAAATGTTTTTAGGTGAATTAAAAATGGGGAATATTTTTTTTTGGAAACATTGAATATCTTTCACCATGTTAGAAAATATTTTTTACAACATTACAAATACACTAAACGAATATTGTCCTTAGGAACGTATTTTGGTAATGTTCTGAATATTCTACCTAAATGATGTAGTATCCTTGTTGGTTAAACATGGGTTGCTATAGTTGGTACAAAATAGTGTTTTAGTCAACCTTCGGAAATTAGGATGAGAAAACGTAATGTGAGATCCCTAAGAACATTTATAAGGATATGTATAGGGATTTCTCTAAGGATAAGTATAAGGATGAGTTAATGTTTAGAAAATTATTATAGAATATAGGTAAAGGAAAGAGTTTGTGGTATCCTATTAATATATCCATGTATGGATACTATATGTGGATATGGATCTAGGATATATGTATAGAGGTGTAACCAAAAAACAGTGTATTGTGGTAGACTCAATCGGGAACAGGTGCATGTTAGTGGGCCTTACTACATGCCTGGTTTGGAACTCTTGGGAGATATGCTTTGAAAACTGACAAACAATTTATGAACCATCAGGAAGAATTTAAATTTAATAGAACTATGAATAACCTAAGATAAACATAAGTATCATTAATTAGAAATTAGGTGTCATGATTTGGACTTCTTATAAGAAACTTATCATGATTATGTGGTTTTCAATTATGATATGGGTTTCTCAGACTATGGTTTTTGGTTTTATCCAATAATGCTAAATAAAAGAAAATTTGGTAAAGGTGCATGTTTTAGATGTGGAATATATGGGAATTTTTCAAATTTATGTCCCAAGATGAAATCTCATGAAGAGAATCAGGAAGGTTGTTTGAGTATTTGTTATACTGCTGAAGACTAGGAGACATCAAATGAAATGTTAAAGGTATAAAATGTTCTTCCAATATTGTTTATATTAAACATAATAATCATGATTAGATTGATGTTTAATAACCTTTATATATGATTCATATTTCATATTCTCGGAAAGAAGTAATAATGAATAAGTTGATGAATCTTGAATATTGGTTTAAGAATAATGTTGGATGGTTGAAGTGTATAGATAAGGTTATATGAATCATGATGTATATAAGAATTATATTAGGAATATTTTCTTTACATATTTTTATTTAATGATAAGGTTAAATAAAGGGAAGGTAACCCTTAATATGTTCTTTAGGATGAGAAAATTATACTTTATATGTATAAAGAGATTACGATATGGATAATGTAAATTGGATAGTATTTACAATAGCAGAACTGATAATGAATTTTTGGATGAAGTGGTGTATGTTCTCAGGGATGAAATTTAAAAATTATTGGATTTATGGAATATATCAATTAATATTTTGAATAAAGATTCATGAATGTTTTTGAAGAGTATTTATGGTAATTAAGGCTATTACCATTTTCAAGGGAATATAAGCTATCAGTATTCACTTGTTTGGAATGTGAAAACCAAAAAATAATTTTTGACATATGAAGGATCAATGAGATGATAATTTAGTGAAATTATTTATGATGTTTTGGTTGTTCATATTTTTTATGGATTATAAGGTTAAACATTTATTTATATTTCAAGTTAAAATTCAGATTAATTTTTGGAGAATAATATATTATCTCACCATATGTGGATTTCCACATATTGGATTGCCTGTTTTAACAAATATGTATTGATGGTAACTAAAGTTAAATTGTATGTTTTATCAAGGATCTCATGATCTATTAGTACTTTGGGAATGGAAAATTCAATTATTTCTTTATTGAATGTGGTGTTGTGGAAATTGGTCATGACATGAATAAAGGATGGGATTTTTCTTATGAAATGGGTATGAAATTAAATAAGTATATAATATTGTAAAAATATATATTCAACATTAGTAAAAGGGTCTTTAAAAAAATATTCTCCTATTATCATCTTTTTTATGGAATCAGTAAATTCTGTCATGCTTCTTCAGTTTAGGGATTTTTGATTCCTGACTTTCTATGGATCGATAAATTTTTTTATGACAAATGATCTTTATCAAATATCTATGATTATTTATTAATTAATTTTATGTCCTTATTTTCACTTCCCTGATTTGTTCTCCTATGTGGAAACCATGTTATGTGTTACTTTTGGTTAACTATTATGTTTCCAACGTTCCATTTTTAGAGGAATACTTGGTATTCATTTATAAAATGCGGGTTTATATGAATGGAACTTTAAGGTATTAAACCTTTGATAACAAAAAATAAATTCAAGAGAGGGATTCATTTTAAGGGAGTAGAATGTAACACCCTTATATTTTGTGATTTTTCATTTTAAATTTCATTTAATCTTATTATATTTTTCGTTTCACACAATATTGAATATATCTTTTCTTACACAAAGCACTATGTTTTAATTTCTTTATACACAACACAAAGTTAACATTTAACTACACAAAACACTCCGAATTGGTACCAAAACTCACAAAACTATGTTTATATTTTGTCACATGCTATACCGAGTCTCTTTGATATATTTCGTTACACACGAGGCTGAGTTTTACCCAACTACTATATACTATTAATATTATTATTAAAAAATTTTTATTGTTACCACAATTCCATTGGAATAGAACTAAAAAATAAGAATAACTAAATTGTAAAAGTATTATTTACACATGTATATAAAATTAATCTTTTCTTATTAATTAGATATAAAATAATGTAAGAACTATTTGAAAATAACGAAATTAATTTTCAAATAAAACTATTTTTCTTTGTACCAACACAATTTTAAGCCAATAAATTAAACAAACCACTTTGGAAGATTATTTTTCATTAATATTTATATATTATATATTAAATAAATATTTTTATCGTCATCTAATATATTTTATAGGTTTATGATAATAATAAATCCAATTTTATGAATAAAAAGATGCATTTTTCTGAAAGGTTATTTTACCACATTTAAGAAGACCTCCAACATTAGAAATAATTTTTTAAATTTTTACAAATTTAGTATGAAAAAATATAATCCACTTTTAAAGGAAAGGTTAAAAATTAGGTCAATTATAATTTTTCATATTTTTCTGTAATGTTTCATTCTTTGAGAAGTAGTGAAAAGTACTAAATTTTAATTTAGAACTTCCCTTTTATCTTATTTATTTATAATGTTAAAGTATTTTTTATTGGTTTATAAATTAATTTATCTAATTTATGTCATTTTAATCAGTTTCTCTTTGAGATTATATATTAAAACATACAATGCTTTGGAACATTTTTATTTAAAAAACCCATTTGTCTTCCCGTCTATGGGTAAAAATTTAAATTAATTTATGAAAATTATATTATTGTAATTTTGGAAAATTGATTCTATATTTGGAATTAGAATAATTTATTATTTTTTATAAGTCCATATTTAGTTTTTTCCAAAAAAAATAGTGAAGGTGATTAAAATTAATTACAATGATTAACAAGAAAATTAGGTTAATACGGGTATAATTACTTAAACATATGGGGAACAATGACCTATAAACATGTCCAAAATCTATATAATATACCTATTTATATCCTATACTCACTGTTATCATATTTTTACCATCATTGGATTAACTTTTAATAGAAAAAAATTATATGGAATTACCTTTTTCAAAATTTACAAGAATAGAAGTCTTCCTCCAATATAAAAAGTAATTGACCACTCCCACATATTCACAATAATGAATCCATTGGGATCACTAATAAAATTTTCAAATAATCTACCAAAATTACTCCCCTCATCCTATATCCCCCCTTTGTATAGACATCAATCCAATGAATCTCTTTGGTGATAACCAAAAATAGTTTCCCAAAGAAGACGTAACATCCTCCTCAAGCTCCATTGTTTTATTTTCATTCTACACCCCCTAAAATATTTTTATTAAATGATTAGATAATATCTTTCGCATCCTAAATACACATATATGTATTTATTCTAATGGTTAAACCTAGAATTACAAACACATCCATCTAATGGGTAACGAACTTACCATCCTTGTATAGAGCGAAATATGACCTCATGAAATGATGTTGTTTTTTTCCTTTGACACTTATCATCATTGGGAAATATGATAGACACCCAATTTTTATATTAAATATATTATATTTATGATTTATTTATTCTTCTATAATTATTATATAAATCATACCATCATGCTTTCTATTTTGTGTAAATACGATAACTTCGTTTGTGGATGTATGGACTACCGCCTCCTCAAAGTGATGTGTCTTGTTAACACATTGTATGTAAAGTATTAAGGATAAATTTAGTGAAAATATATGACATATATGACATAATTACTCTAATAAAATAATTATATATGTATATATATATATATTGTAATGACACAAACTATTATGAATAAAATTACCTATCTTTTAATTAAATGGCTTCTGGATATAGAAAAAACATGAAATCCTTTTGTTTAATTATATAAAAATTGAATTTAAATGAAAATATGTATCATTAACATTGATAATATAGATGCTGAATAGTGATCACAAGAATAGTATAAATATAGGGTTTTGACAAATCCTTTTGGTACAGACAAAGGAAGTGATGGCCCCAACCAGTAGGAGCATACACTATGAAGGATATTTATCAGAGATTATGAGGGATGTATTATTTATAGGCTATTCCCAAGACCAAACCGATGACTAGATACAACAACTTAAGAATGAGAGAAATCATTTATGGGAGAAGTCAAAGCTCATCCCGATCACGACCCAAACCATGTTCACCAAAAAACACCATGATAGCCCCACCATCGCACACCTTACTCTTAGGGAGTATTCTTGTGTAATAAAAGGATATGTAACATGACCATAGAAATATTATTATGTGCATTATTTTTTATAGAATAACTAATAAACTTTCATTCTATTATTTTTACTTTGTAAATTATTTTTAAAGAGAAAAGAGTATTTTTGTTTAATATACAAATTTAATTAAGTAATATATTTTGATTAATTAATGGATTTTTGAATTAAATAACATTAAAATAAAATGTTATTATTTAATTAGATTTATTGAATATAAATTATTGTATAATTTTTATGAAGTCGATTGTTATTTTTATTAAGGTTGAAAAACTTTTTTTATCCAAACCTGTCAATTTACAATAAAATCAGTTTTTATTTAAAAAGTGAAAATTAAAATATTTATAAAAATATATAGATAAAATTAATATTATTTTTGGAATCAAAACATTGATATTATCCAATGGTTAATTTTTAAATAAATTCTAAGACAATCAAATTTTTGGGTTAAAATTAAATACTGTATAAATATATACTGTGTTTTATGACATCATAATTACCCAATAGTGATATAGTAAAATAATAGAAAGGGTATATATAAAAAAATATACTTTATCCTTCAAAATTATAATATTTTTGGTTTATTTGATTTATTTTATAACTCTGTAGTGAATCTTCTTAGACACATGAAATATTTTATTATTTTAAAATCATTTGGTTTTAAGTGGGACTCACCTCCACATAGGAAAGGGAAATATTTTAACATTTTGAACCATTAGCCTTCTAAAATAATGAATTAAAATCCCTTTTTTCTGAAACCATAGAAAAAAACATGGGACACTTATTTTATTTGAATATTTTAGTGTGTGGGGTCCAAAACCAAAATAATAATGAGTTCCCCCACCTTTCCTATATAAATCCACCATGAACCCATTCCTTTTCCGGAAAGCTATTTTAAGCATGACCTAAATATTACAACTAGTCCCTACAGTCCTCCCAATGCACCCCTAATATCTCTAAAAGCATCTCCCAAGTCTTGGGGATCACACATCCATGTAAGGGATCCTCACCTTACTCTGTTCCTTTCAGTTCAAAAAACTTGTTTGAAGTTAGTCATTTTAATTTAAATTTGTTAAGTTTTCATACGTTTTATAATAAATTCCCTACTATCTATTTGATGTAATTTCATTGAGGGATCATTTATCCTCCCCCATTTATACCCTTTCCTATGCCGTTACCATGCTGAAATTCTCTATGGGATTTATCTCTTCTCATTTCTATTTCATGCACTTCACCTATATTATGCATCTTAAATTCCATTTCATAGGTTAGTATATTATGTTTCATTATCCACATACATTAAATTTTGTGTATAAATGATGATATTCTACTTTCTCTTTCATCTACCTATTTTATGAATTTATATATGACGTTGTTATGCTGTTGAAATTGCACCACGATTTTCCAGACAAAATCATTGTGTAATGAACACCATAACCATTCCTATATCAAGGGTATTCAAATTTATGAAAATATAATTATATATTGGGTACTTACATGTATTTATTCCAAATTATTTTATCATGAAGTAAATGATTTTTTTGAATGAATCCGTGTTATATGATATATGTGGCACACTTAAGCATAAGATAGAAATATTTATGAAGGGTGGTCCCTAATAGCGCTCCAATACATTGGGTAATGTTTAGTACAATGATACATCATATTGGGATAAAAGTTTACTTGATTAAATTATATGAATTTTTTCCACCATATTGGGATAGGGGTTTACCAAATTCCTTTATGTTAATTTTTCTGTGTTTTACATTGTTTCCACGTTTACATGTTATGATAATCATGCTATATTATGTCTTTATGTTCCTATTTCTATTATCCTCCATTGATATGTCTATTGCCTAACATATATTGAATTATTCATGTTATTCCTTATTAACAGCCTTAATGGGATTTACATCTATCCCTTTTCTTAGGTATTTCCAAATGTTATCCCATGCAATGCTAAGTACAAAGGAATGTTGTGGTCATATAAAAGAAGTTTTATATAAAGAGGTTTATTTCATTATTTTATTTTTATGTAATGTTCCTAAACCCCAAAGACAATATTCCTCTCAATATTCTGAGTTTTATGTTCAATATTATGTAATAAAACATGTTTAAATATAAAATTATGAACATGGTTGATATATATATATAAGTGTGTGTGTTTGTGTGTAATTTACATTATTTCATTCAACAGGACTATAAAACAAAAGCATTGTTTTTGTGTAATTACATCCTACCATATCCTTGAACGGTGAATTCCATTTCATACTTTTATAATATAGATATTATTATCAATATTTATATTCTGAATATATAAAATACTCATATAATTTTTAAAAACATTAAATAATTAAATAATGATATAATTAAGATGATAAAAAATTACAAGTCCAAATGAATAAGAAAAACAACACACTTATTACCCAAAACATATCATTAACATGGAATTATTATTAAACAGGTAGTATAATGTCATTATAAAATCATATACGGTATTAATATAAAAATATGATTATTTGGTAGATTTATAATAAAAATATTTTTATTATGCATTTGTTTTGAACATGTATGAAGAAAGGAAAGACTTATGGTAAGGGTTTTTTTGTCTCAATTTTATTTTCCGTGAGACATAAGCCCTGTTCACCTCATATTTATTATATGTGGTGTGTATAATGAACATTAATTTATTATATGATTCATATAATTTAAGTTATGGGTATTTAAAAATGTGTTTTTTGATCTTTATTTCAGGGGGTTTATGTCTCACCAGTTACCAAATTGGTAGAGTAATGTTTTTTTAATTTGTCTTCTTTAAGACACATGCCATGTTATGGACCTACATTAATTCTAAGAGGTGTATATACTACCTTAAAAATTTAATATCATGAATCAAATTATTTTTATGATATTTCATAATTCATGTAATTTTATTATTTCCATTTTATTATGATTCAAATTTACCAAAGTGGTAATGGATTATCGCTATAATATTATAATTTAGTGAGATTATTTAATATTATGATTCCATTGATGAAATATTATGATAAATATATCAAGAACCTGTTGAAATTTTTTAAATTGTCTTTATTCAGGTTATATATAAGTGATGATATAATTTTTCTACTATTTGGTACTTAAGATAATTACATATTTTTTTCAAAATTGACTGTATTTCTCCCTTTGAAACGAAATATCTATTCTTCCAATTTTTTTTCTAAAAATGTTTTTAATTAATTTAATATTTTACTATGATTTTTAAATGAATTTTTTACCCATGTATTACCTTTTTGAAAAATATTTTTAAAAGGAATCTTATTTTCATTTTTTGATCAGAGCACTTTTCTAAAATTTTATGTAAAAAAATGAATGTTTTACATGCATAATCTTACCTACCGTCATGATCATCATTTCCTTAATTATTTCATTGTATGTTTTAAAGTATAATTTTTTGAAAGAATTTAATTTTTCAATATTTTTAAATTTTTTGGATTTTAATGTTTCTTTAAAAGAAAATGAGTTTTCAATTTTATTTTATTTTTAAAAATTGTTTTAATTGATTTTTATAGCTTCCATTATATGTGTTAAAAATACTATTTTGAATTAAAATTATTGAAATAATCAAAAATATAATATTATATGGTTTCAAAGTATTTTCAAAGACAAATATTTTCAAAATATTTTCAATATTCAATATATGTTTTCAAGGAAAACAGTTTTCAAAATGTTTTCAAGATTCTTTGATATGTTTTCATGAAAATATATTTTCAAAATATTTTTGAGCTTATTTTATAAATTTTCAAGGAAAATGGATTTAAAAATGATTTGAGGACTTCAATCTATGTTTTCAAATAATTTTCAATTAAAATATTTTTCAAAAGGTTATATGTTTTTATAAAGCTTTAAAAAGTATATTTTTTCAAGAAATGCTTAAAAAAGATATGTTAAAATTATTTTTCATCTTATATGTCTTTTGTTGAGGTTACTCATATTTTAATGGGGAATTATCCAATGGTTCCATTCATATTCTTTCTCTGAACATTTTATTTTTTTATGGCATGATTTTTATGAAACTCGTTCTCCTTCACATGTTTTATATTTATGAAACCCATTTCCCTTTTACTGGTTATATATTTATGAAACCTTCTTCTTTTCCTGAGTTATTCATTGATGAAATGATTATAAAATCTATCTATTTTCCATAGGTAATGATATGATTACATATTTATGATACCCATTTAATTTAATGGGGTATAACATGATTGTTTAGGATCGTTTGGAACATATTTGTAAAATTTCATAACTAGGTAGGTTGGACCTATATCCCCCTTCAATGCATTGAGTAAATAATTATATCTCATTAGATAAACATGATTGAAATAGAGAGTGAAAACGATTTAGTAAAGGATTTTTTTAGCTAAGATTGTCTTGGGGGGTGAACCTTGACTATTAATATAGTCATGGTAGTGAACCGTATCTGACATGATGGTATGGGGAGCGAACAGATATGTATCAGATGTCCTTGTTAGTTATTCCTTTACTACTATGGAAATCATTTTATATGCTTACGTTTCTCCAACAAATTTTATATATTATCCATTTTTTATGTTTTCAAGGAATACACTCCTAATTACTTAATGATTATTGTCTTATTAATTTAAAATATTTATGACACGAATTATGTGTATCATCTTTTATATGTATGTAATGATCTTATAATGATATGATCAAGTTATCATACCCTTATGTTCATGACTATTCTTATATATCTTCTTCTATTACCATTACTAAGAATGTGAGCTCACCCCTTTCTTATGTTTTTTTTCCTAGATTTTGGAGAAAGGTTTTATGTATAATTTATCATGGAGATGTTATTTACGGGAAACATTGAAGATTTATAACCACATTATCATATTTTGTTCCATGATTCCCATGTCAGTAATCTATTATGGTTACTGGGAATGTATTTTTTTAATATGAATCATATTCATATAAAATGATGTAATATCCATGTATATTATGAAAATTTATTGATACAGGGACTATAGAAAAATATTGTTTTTGGATACTAGATAAATAAACAACTCATTTCATTAATGATCTTAAAATTCACCAATAATTTCCTTCTTATACTTTCCTTCTTATACATATCCAATTGAAAGTGTTTCATCCTAATCTAGATAAAATGGAAAAAAATAAAGTGGAGAATAAACATCTAGAAAGACTAAACAATAAGTATATCCATTGATGATTATATTCAATCATATGATAAGAATATGTTTATAAGAGAATGATCATAACTTTCAATGTTTATACCCAATAATTCAAAGATCATAAATAACGTATCATCATATAAATTATTATTATTTAAAAACACATGAGTTATAAGAGTGAATAATATTAATTAATATTTAATTAACCATGAGAACATATAATAAGTATAATAACATGTGATATAAACTATTTCATAATATTTTTCATTATAATCCATTTCATTAGTCATGAATCACTACCAAGACCATCATCACATAGTGAAAAAAGCCCCACAATCAATTGGGTTCACTCCCCAACCTCTTTTCATACATGGAATGGGTTCACTCCCCATACTATTTAAATAATATCTTGGGATATAAATTATTAATTATTGATTTATATGGAATTAATGGACTCACCCATCACATACCAAAAACCATACATATACGTGGCACAATATCAGAAAAACCTTCATAAATTCATAATAACATAACCCATGGAAAGAAACATGTTTCATGAATATTTGAGTGTCGCATAATTATAAGTCATGCATAGAAAAAAATGGTTCGTATCATTATATAAATCCATAGTGAAGTATAAGAAACAATAAAGGATATTGACAAAGGTGGGAAATAAATTTAAATATAAAATCAAACCATTCCATGAAATCATGAGAAAAAATACATATATTTAAATAAAATTAAAAAAAGTAGAGGATATTGGAAAAATATTTAATTTTTGAATAAACATTGAAAATTTTAATGTGTCTTCAAATAAAATAACCATCATTATGGCGGGAAAATCTATTCATGCGGTAAAAAAATAATGATTTCTTTCATGTTTTTTAATAGTTATTAATAATCTTTTTTTAAATAAATTTAAATATTATTTTTTAATAATTACAATAAAAAATATAAAATAGTTTCAAATGAAATTAAATAATCAGTGGATCATATAAAATAAATTTTTTTGAATCATTGTAGTGAAAATATACATGGAAAAAAAAGCTCTATGATTAACGAGGAAATCAGGTCGACTTTTCTTAAAAACTATTTCTCAATCATTATAACTACCAAAGAGAGTGTAATGAAAGGAAACATGAAACTCCAATGAATAACCATAGGATAATAAAATATATGGCTTTTAATAGATAATGATCATATAATTTGGGAAAGGATACTTAATAATAAACAACCCCAATTAAAAAAATGAAATTGAAATATAAATACTTACCTCAGGTAATAACCTTCTTCAAACACATTCTAAAGATCTTATATTATAAATTTATATTTATTTAATATTTATAAAAGAATTGTATTCATAATTATTCTATAATATAACATTTCTTTATAATTTCAAATCACCCATTAATTAATAATTCTTTATTAAAATAAATATTCATGTTTTTAACTATTTCATTTTCCACGAATGTTTTTCTATGAATATTGTAATCCTTAAAACTTATTCATCATTTCATAATCTCTAGAATATTAATCATGTCATAAGTATCATATTTATTAATTATATAAACTTTTATAATTTCTTATATAATGTGGTGATGAACAATTATTTACAACACGTAATGCCCAGACCTAAGAGAAAATAAAACTGTTCCTCGAGATGATCTGTCACATGACCTCAAGATTGACTCTGTATATGACACATGCTTTGAACTAACGGTGATGGTATAATTATGGTATGTTAGGGATACTATACTCTAACGAACAATGTAAAATAGTCTACTAATAATAAATAAATCTAAATTGAAAAGAATCGGTTTACAAAGTAGACAATGAAAAAAATATAATTATAATAATGGTCATTGATAAGAAATAGAAAATTCCAAACATATAGTCTTGAAAGAATGTATAAATGGGAATACAAAATCAAAGTAGTAACCATAAAACATGTAAAACAATATAATACAACACATAAATAATGGAAGTGGAAAAAAATTCCCAAGGGATAACTCTACGAGCATCTCAAGCTTCAGCCCAGTCATGTGATCCAAATCTCCCATGTACAAATGAATAAGAAAAAAATAATCAATGAACTTGAACATGAAAACGTGTGGTATGTTTAGGTACCCCAATGTAATGGCGGCCTGAACATGGTATGATATAAAATCAATTGGCCCGCACCAACAATGTCTAAATCTACTCAATATGTCGATTCAATATATAGTTGTTTGTATGTATAGAAAATAATAAAATATACTAAAATATGTAAATAGGTTGGATCAGATTCCTAAAGAAAAATTGGTTGACGCTGACTATATCTACCTAAGACGAGATACCTCAGAGTATATATATATATATATAGTTGTGTATATATATATTAACTATATAAATAGTGACATTTATATCCATATATATATATACATAGTGATTTCTTGGACTTGAGTTGTAACTAGATCATCAATGCGTAATACTAATAATAATGATAATAAAAGTTTCATATGAAAAAATAAGGATCATCATGCCCCAGTATCATAATGAATATAGTATTTCATACTGAGTATCATGAAAAATAATGAGGTTCATGCACAACATCATAATTAAGGGGGAATGGAACATTATTCAGACAAAACCCAAGTGATGTTAATATCATGCCAACATCCTTGACCAAGGGGTTGTGACACGTTGTGGCCAATAAACCTACACAAGTCCCCTCTAGTAATTATATATAATAAGGTTATGCTTCATTCCCCATGATCCCTCCACTCAATGTTCTAAAAAGAGGTTACCGACACCGCTCAAGGTGCAGTGGACTTTTTTCTAATACAATTCATTATCATTTTGAAACATCCCATATGTTCATCCAAGCCATTAATAGAATTAATTTTAAATGATAAATAATGTCGTGACCATAACCATTCCATTTAAAATTTAATTATAAATAAATTATAGTAAATTTCCATAAGCATTAAATTTTCCATTTAATTATAAATAAAGATAAGATCATGCAAATAATAATTCCATATCCCATATTAATTATAAAATAATTAATATGAAAATAAGAAGAAACTTTCCATTTACCTTTTCAATTATCCTCCTTGGATGACCCAATTTATTTTTAGAAACATTACACCTCAGAGGTCATTTTATTATAAATGTGTGATAATCAATCATATTAATTTCATATGACAATTTTAAATTATCTTTTATAAGATGGATCATTCATCACATTAAAAATATAATAAAGAGTGAGAAAGAAAGGGAATTATACAATAATAATTTAACACTACAAAAATATGGATATATTAATTACAAAAGAAAAACATAGACCACCCATGTATATATATATATATGACGCACATAATGGGGTGGTTCATATAGAGGTAAATAACCTTCAACTATTTAATTTTTCACATAATGACCTTAACATTTTTTGAATTTACCACCACATAATCTATTTTACATTTATGAGGTGACACATAGAATGTATGGAACATGCTAAAACAACTTAATTTAAAAATAAAGAGTCTTCAAGAGGAATATAATGACACGACCTACCAAATACCCTGGACACTTCACTCATGCAATATCAAGATTTGATTTGATATAGTTCAAGATAAATATAATAAATGAAAAAACACCCATAAAATAGGGTGAAATAGTAACATGAAGATAATGTTGGAGAAGAGAAGAAAAATGAATAAAATTGGAAGGATGAGATATAACCTCCCCAATATATTTCCACCATGATGAAAAAAACTCGATTTCGAGATTAGATGTAGAAGATATCACCATGATGATAGTTGGGGAGGAAGAGGATAGTGAGAGGCCCGTACAATGAGCATGGAGATGATGAAAAGGGACGAAACATCTTAAAAGGTGGTAGGGGAAAATAATAACTTTCCCTTTTTATGAGAAGCATAGATTGGATTCATGTTTTTTAAAATCGTTCACTAATCGTTCCACCTCATCTTACTTGAATCCACACCCACATAGTTATGTGACACAATTTTATCTAATCATGCACAAACTGTGCAGTGCTATAGGTTAAGTGGCACTAACGGGTGTGGGCTAGGCACATAGTTTGAAAAAACCATTCCTAGCCCATGTGATTCACCCCATGAACACCTTTACCCAGATGAAAAACCTAATGGGAACCACACATTGTTTTGAAAAGATATTCTCCTCATTAAATATGAACATAGGGCTTACTTTCATGGTTAAACTAAGAGTGCACAAAATGTGCGCCTCATGATTCCCTTCCAAAACCAGTGCCTTTGGGGACCTACACCATCAAAACTCAACTGAATATATAGAATCCCATCAGAGACCTAAAATCATCTACAACAAACAAACATAAGTGTTTAAAGACATGAAATTATTTTTTAAATCCTAGATATTGGTCAGGACCATCCACTAAACAAGAAGTTCAAATTTCCCTATGAAATTTCACACAGTACGAAACACGGGTCGTATTAAACTCACTACTTTAGAAATTATCATCCCCATGAATCCTTGGGGGAATAATGAAAACAAAACTAAAAAAACTCATGTTATGTAGTTTGATTTAAATATCTGTGTTGTATTTTCAAACTCCCAAAATACCTCTATGAATTATTTTAATCACAAGATACATAATTCGTTAAACTTAAATCAATGCCCAATTTCAAAACTATGTCACCAAGATGACACTTTTCTAAGCCCATAAATCTCGAGATACAATCAAATTAATGTCTCTTTAATCATACTACCAGTGTATCTCCCCACCATATGGTCTAGAATTTAGAGACCAATTTAAATTCACTAGATCTTCACCATCATAATTTTATATTTTACCATTACCCTAGAATTATAATGATGTTAATATCATGATCCTTAGCTTAATTGACATATGGACTCCTAATTAAACTCAATTATATTAGCTAGGAAATATTTTCTTGAAAATCCTCATCCAAATTTGTCTACACTCTCCTCATCCCAACGATTTTCCACAAATAGGTTACTCACTGGCTACATTGAATGAAACAAGAAGAAGTATGTTGATCCACTTCCTTATGACAATTCTCAAAGCACTCGGATTATACTATCATTGTATATCAATCCCAAACATGATGCCTTATCCGGATGCACCTCATTATTACTTCAATTATATTTACAGAAGTCCATACCCAACATCCAAAAGAATCTCCAGGATTAATAATTTATATAAGTTGTTGTTCCACAAAACAAATTTGAATTTATACATGATCCAACACAATTGTATTCTCACTCTAAATAAATTTCATCCAATCATGAGTGATATATGGGGTAACCTCAGAATCACCAAATGGTCCATTAAAATCTCATCCAAGGAATCCCATACTCTAAAGAATATATGTGAGATGTTGTTTCATTGCCAAGATGTCAACATATCTAAATACTCAATAAACCAGAATGAAGTCTATTCAAATAGCCAGTTGGTTCTCGTGTGTCAATCAATTTAATTTCTATGTGGTAACCAAAGGATCACTCAAGACCAATCTTTCCTTTATAAATAATAACACTTCTAGAGTGCATCTCTCAAAGTTTATATTTATTGTTATAAAATGAAATTTTAATTTATCTTAGCGTATAAGGGTTGATCTCTTAGTGTATCTTGGATGATATCAATATATAGAGAATAATAATCTCTAAACAAAGACTATACTAAGAAGATTCTAAATATTCTAAAAAATTCTTGAGACACTCCCATCATATTATAGAAGATGTTCCAATTGTGGTTCCCAACCAACCATATCCAACTATAACAAAGAGTCATACACAACTAGTTGATTTCATTCTAAATTGTTCAGATGATCTTTCTTACATGTCATCATTAACGAACCTTGATTTCTTTATCACATGTATAATTTCATGTTCAATCAAGATTAATAACTAAATTCCATAAAAAATTAATAGTGTTTTAAATGGTTTTATACACAAGAAACCATGTCATCGTCGTGTCACCTCGCAAGAATGAAAATATTCTAAAACTAATGTGCTCCATACGAGTTCAAATCAATAAGACAATTTTCAAAATGGTCCTACACTATTTTGATCCCTCGACATGAATGGAAATACTAAACATGTTCTTGGTGATTCTGACCACCTTAGTAGTTTACCAGTCATCTTTTATTGAAAACAGAAACTCATTCAACAGATCATATTCCATTTAACATTGATTGTGGGACCTGGACATGGAAAATATGTTATTGGATAGAATTAAATTGAAAGGAGAGATGGACTAGACACTTACAAGTGTTCCAGATCAGAATTAATCAGGATTTACATGTGACTCCCTACAGAGGCATGCTCATTCATGTCTTGAGCATCATGAATAAATCTAAAACAAACTGATGAACATGCCAAAACACTTGATCCTCATTAAAACATCATCTTGAATTTTGGAACCAGTCATATTTCCTATAACATCAAGTCAATCTACAACATAGATAACGCATGATCAAAGTGTAATTACTGAAGGCTTTATCTATCATCACCAAACCCATATGAATCACTATACTATTTTACCAACTTGATGGGTATCTGATGTGTCATTACATTCGACTAAGGATTCATTGACACAATGACACATCACCAAACACTATCCATTGTCTTATTGAAATAATGAATCCCAGTATCCAATGGATCACAAATGAACTATCCCAAAGTCATATAATCCCATAAAACTACAAATATTTCTAACGACCTCTCATGTTTTCCATCACTAAATAAGGAAAAGATGAGTCACACACCCACTAGGTAGTTGAAAATTATATAGGAAAATCTATCTCATTGAAACTGAGCATTAAATGATCCAGAAACCTATAACATGGGTAAAATTACTAAATGTCTAACCATCCATCCCTAACTTCATTTTTGAAACTGAGATTCATACTTAGGATAATGAACACATGAATGACCCCACACATCTAAAACTACTCATTATAAGAAATCACTAATGTTAAAATTCCTTGGGTCGAAACCCACCCTGGGCTAGCCACTTACTAAAATAGGAAGCACAAAAACTATAACTAGTTCATTTCAAAATGAATAACTAGGACTGACTACATATTCTTTAGGTTCAACTCAACCAAATAAAGTAAACTAGGACCCATATACAACACCCACATTGCTATCCCAAGCACTTGATAAGGAAAAGGTAATGAAATACCGTACCTAGGGATTCAAGGTATAAACACCATTATCAGTTTCATTTAAGTCATTACCTTAATTAAAATTTAGTTCTCTAATCATCTTAATGATTAATTTTAATGAATATTGAGCATCAATTTTGAAAGGAAACTCTACATGGAAAAATTATTTTACTATCACCACAATAAAAATATGAATGTTTTATCAATATTCCATTCATTAATTTTTAGTTAACTGACATAATTTTGTAATTAGTAATTTTATTATATAAATTACATTTATCCATTTTATTTGTACATAAATTTTTCACAATTAATCTTTTTTAAAAAATTTCAATTCTAGTCTATAGAAGAAAACAACATTTCACTTGTAATATGAATATTAATTAACTGAAGCCTCATAAATAATAAATATCAAAATATGATAAAATTTACATTATTAAATAAGGAGGGTATGTTCAAGTAATATTACATCATATGTTTATATGTAACACCATATAAGCATTTGGAAATAGTTTAAATAACCATCTCTACATGACATAAACATACCCCCATGGGGTTAGGAACTAAGGATTTTCAAAATAAAGGCAACTGACATGGGTACCATTGATCCATTTTGGGTTCATCTAAATGATACCTCAAACATTTTTAACATTTATTTACTAAAAAATATTAATGTGTTAATTTGATAAGAATTTAGCACCATGACTAACCTTTTTGAGTAGATTTAGTTATATCTCATAATAAACAATCCCCAACTATCCCACATGGCCCTAGTTTTGAATTTATAAATATAGTCATATAGGTCATAATTCCATAGTGATTGATTCATAAGAATTTATATAGGAAATCATTTATGAAATGATTTATATTCTAGTACACACATGTTGAAGTGTCCAAGGATCATCCAGTCACACTAAGCGGTGGTCGAGTCAGGTGTGACCTATTTTTCTGATTTTTTTACCTTCTAATTCCAACCATTATATCCTATTAAGATGAGTGGATCATGCAAGGAATGAAAAAAATAAATAAAATATAGAAAAGAATATTGTTACAAGGTTATGTACTAGTAACTAAATTCTTTCTGTGTTGGTTAGACCACCCAATATAGATTTTTCACTATAACATAAGGTGACACCAATAGTAACTAGTTAGACCCCTAATTACAAATTGGTTATACCCCTGGTTCCAATTAGACTTCAATATTTGGTTGGACCCCCTACAGTACCTTTTTTATAGTGATTGGTTATAACCACCAATAAAAATATTTAGTAATTGGTTATACCCCCCATATACAACATTCATTTTCATATGGTCTGATCCACTGTAGAAAGGTCAATTGGAGATCCTATTCAATAAGAATATTTTTTCACACTATCTTGTTGACAATTTCAAGAACATTTTCTCTAATTTTGGCCTTTCTCAAATAATATCTGATCATTGGATACAACCAACTGCCTCTGTTCAACACTTACCTTGCAAAAATTCATTATTTTACCAATGACCCAGCAACATTGAACACTGAGAACTCATATATCAATTACAATTGAATCAGTGATAGAAATTACATCTCAGATTCGGTATCAAATCACTGCACACTGACTATGAATTTTTTATTGCATGCAAAAATTTTCAAACATCAAGATTTTATTTAATACATTTCATGGTAATCTTACTTTTTTCAATAACACACATGCACAAGATTCACACTTTCATGTATGTAGGATTTTGGGTTCATTAATTTATGGAATATTTACATAATACTATAATCCAACACTTTACTCTTCAATACCAAATTCCAGTAATATTATTATACTATTTGATGCATACAATATATCTCATACACATATTTTAGACAATTTGTTAATCAATTCATATGTATGCATGTACCATAAAAATCATACTCACATCATACATGATATTCTTGTACTTCCATTTGAAAAAATATTTCACAAAAGTGTCCTTAAAACACAATTCTTTATGTTCAAACAAAAAAATTGTACAACATTCATACAACAAAAAATATGGTGAAAGTAAACACTTCAATCTTAATCAAGATACTCTTTCATTCAAAACATTAGATCATCCATTATATTTCTTTATTTTTGTATAAAATCTTAAATGGGTATAACATTGATGCACAAAAGGCCTTCTTCTTGAGATATTGTGTATGTATACCCTATCTTTCGGTTCTTCAAAGAAGGTAATGTAAGCATAAAAAAATATATGTGAATAAGAATTGAGTTTTATCAGTTTCTTCATGGGACCAAATTTTTGTTGAAAATAACATTATGTGTGAAAAAATATATCAATATACTATGGAACTCATATTTTCATCTGTATAAGATTAATGTGAGACTTATGTTTTCATAGAGTAATAATATTTTTATGATGTTTATCATTATACTTCACAAAAAAAGTATAGTAATTTACACTTGTTTATGGAATCACAATTCTTTATCATGTGATCAGATATAATGATATTCATCTCAAATGCATGGAACTCCATTTTCAAATACAGAGCACAAGAACTGCTCTATTTTTTCTCTATGCTTTCTCAAAATTTCTCTCTCTAATTTTTTCTCAGACCTGGGATGTTAGATATAATTCAAATAAAAATGATCTCCGTCTCAGGTATTGAAAGACAAATCTAAATTATGATGCCCTCCAAAAATCATGGATATAAATCCATTAAATTAGATCATGTGTGAATAATGATATAACACCATATTAGGGAAAAAATAATTTCAATACACTTTATTTGGTCGATTTGATCTTCATTAACACATGAAAAACAATATATATGCGATTTTGATCATATTGAAAGCAAAATCAAACTCTAATAGAGGTTAGATGATTGGATTGATGATTCTTCAATGTGGTTAGAGAAACATCAATGCATGCATAACAATCGATAAAGGAAGAGGTTGATGATGAGATCGGAGTTGATCCAACGAATCAGATAGATCATATCTGACATCCCACCTTCTTTAAATATTTTTATTGTGCGAGAAAAAAATACACCACTAACACAGATCCTACATAAAAATGCAATGTAATCCAACACCTCTTTTTAATATAAGGTTTCTCCCAATGCAGCTAGAAATGGATAATAGTATGCTACTCATATGTTCCACACCAATTTGTTTCAACTCTTTTATCTTCCACCATGCCACCCTGCACTGTGGCTAGATTCTAGACCATGTGTCTCTATGGGTGGTCATATGCATTACATTGGACTCTCTTTATTGTTAGTCTTCCCCAGTTGATCCTAGTTCCCACCTATGTACTTTTTCACATGGATCCATGGGTTTCTGGTTAGCCAATGCATTTTTTATTATTAGGAAAACATAAATTTTAATCCAAAAATAGATGCATTCCACTAAAATTACTTCCAATTTTATCCTCAAATTACTCATAAAAGACAAGAAATATTATTCAGGGCTCTTCTCCTTCAAATAATTTTTCTAAATAATGTGAATCTAGTTTTTCACAAGTCCTGGAACATAAGATCTATTCTACAATTGTCAGATTTAGAACTAAATAAATTTTCATCTACTCAGTTTATTGAAAACAATTTCAATCATAAAATAAAATTATAATTCAATCTCCCTATTTGGATTTGTTATTAATAACCAATTTATTTAAAAGTAAATTATATCTTATCCTCCTTATTAGCAATACATCCAATGATATATGTATGGGAATGGATTATCATTTCAAAAAATAAAATTTTAATAACATACTCTACTCTTATGATACATATAGACTATTTGTCTTCAGAAAAGAATGGAATCACAACAATATTAGAAAATATATAAAATCAATCATCTCTAATTCTAGGTGATCGATAGTCTTTGTTGAAATAAAGAGTTATCAAATTTTACATCAATTATATCAACAAAACAACAGTATGTGATACCAACTTTGAATCCTCTAATCAGGGACAATTCAAATGCTTTCCAAATTATATCATGCATCCATATCAGAATAAAGATTAAAAGCATTCCTCTGAAAAGGTGTAGTTTCACTTTTTCATTATGTAATAAACCTCTTCGTCTTAGGATTTAAGAGTTTTTTATCATGAAAAGAGGATAATGTGACCAACATATCTCAATGATGAAAATATTAAATCATTAGATTCTTAAACATATAAAATCATCATATTCCTACCTCACCATAAATGTTGATATTCATAAGACACGAACATAGATTAAAATTTGTGGTGGTTGATATTCAATCCACACCTTTATGAGATGCACTCCATACTTCATCATTATGATTTTTATTCTTCTATAATAAACTAAAATAATCTTTTGATATTATTTTCAATGTTCATAGGAGAAAACCCACGAAAAAAATCATCAATAAAGGATAAAATTATATCTATAGAATTTTCATAACTTTCATCAAATTCATGTCTTCACCTAAATAAATGATTCACCTCCAATTCACTACATAAAAAATTGAAATAATTTATATATGTGGGAAAAATGTGTTTCTTAAATACTCCTCAGTAAGAGAAACATGGATAATATTTTATTCCCAAGATAATAATATTCTTAGATGAAAAATTATTCTTCACATTTTCTAACAAAGAAGTTTGATTTTCTCATCTTGCTGTAATTTTATTACCTCTTCTAACTGTTCCGGGAAGATGATCAAACATTATTTTTGGACATGATCACTCTTCACTTTTAATGTATATTTTTTTCCCAACACTAGAAGTCGTATATTTTCCCTGTATTCTTCAACAAATTTTCATGGCCATATAACTATGTCAAATATGATTCACATGAATATCCACACATATTGCATATTTCACACAAACCATCATAATTCAAAAAGTTTCATATTTTGAGAAACTTTTCTGATACTTCATCAGATATGTCATTCAGTAAATGTATCTAGTTATTTCTATCTCGATTAATTATCTCATTGATTCCATCTTTTTTCTTTTTAGTATGAATGTTAATAATGAATTAACAACGATCTGTGATGTGACATTTACTATCATAATTTAAATGACTTTTATTTGGTGTGACACTCTTCACATTATTCTTCATAACCTTTATTGGAGTGGTTTTTTTAAGAATAATTTTTTTTCATATCCAAAGACATACTTATCATATTCATTTCTTACCATCTTCACTTTTTTGTTGTGATATTCTATTTTTATCGATAGATAATTTGTGAATGATTGTTACATTTTATCACTCATCATAAAAATTCCCTTCTTTATTGTAATAATCATATGAATTTTTAATATAATCATATTTTATCTTGATAGATTAATTATAATTCATTACGTTCTAATTTTTTTTTCAGGTTTTTCATTTCCCATCATATTTGCCTCACCTAAATGCATGAATTCAATAATTTTCATACAATTACATAATATGAAAACAATTCGTTTATTGATTCCCAAACATCCAACAGTAACAAAAGTAACCCAACAATATTTATTTCTTCTTCTATGAAACATTCTATCTATCTTTGGAATTTTTATACATATGTGTTTATAATTTATTCTTTTTTGATTTATTTGTTGCATAATAATTTCTACACTTCTTCACATCAATATTAAAATATGTTTAGTATTCTTGAGAATATTCAATACCCATGTTTTTACAAATTTAGATGTTGAATACGAACTAGTAAAAAAAATTAGTACAAAAATATTTATCAGGAAAAGGGTTGCCTTCTTCAATGAGAAAACTATAGATATATCCTTAGATAATCATATTATCTTCTTGATAACAGATTGATTCATTTTATAAATTGGAATATTATTTGATTAATATTTGGAAATAATTATTTTATTAAAAATTTGGGAAGTCTCAGCTTGTGTCTCTTCTATATTTATCAATTTCATGTATACTGTAGGGAATTTTATGGTGAGATAAATCTTCTCATTTTGAACTGATTTTAAGCCTTCTTCCCAATGAAAATTCATCTTTTGAATATCATCTTCTTTCATATGATTTTACATTAGTCACAAATTTTCAATCTCGTCAATTCTATCTACATTATCATTCATCTTTGAATCTTTGACATTCAAAGATTCATTATACAATTTTCAAGTGAAAGGATAACTTATATAAAAATAATGTCAAAAAATGTTTTCTCACAAAAAATCACTTTTAAGTCCATTAGTAGATCCAATATATATTTCTTTGAAAATAAACATTTTTACTTATTTATATGACATGTTTAGTGAGTGCTTTGGATATGCCAAAAATTTTAGTCAATACCTTTCCCATTACATTAGAATCTTCTCATAGTTTTAATTTTTTTCATCCCATAGTTACTTGAAAACATTGATCCTACTTGTGACTAATTCTTTTGAAACTTTCTTCAGATGATCTATATTTTCATAATTGATTAAATCTATGTCACAAATTGAAAATGATTCATCATAATTAAAATCAATATATGTTTACTGAATAATTAATAAATCAGGTCCATTCAGCTTGTAGTTGATATTCATTAACACTTTAATTATCATTTATTATATTTTCCACTCTTTTATTCATATTTTCTATCACGTTATTGAAACCTAAAAATTTATTAATTCAAGATTTTAGATAGAATTTTTCATTTTAATCTCCTCTAAACATTATTCAAACGCAAATTTTCAATTCATAGACTTCTGATAAAAAAATGGACCAGTAATGTAGATTCAACCAGAGGTGTATTATATTTCGATACCAATTTATTTTTCCAAAGATCATGTAGTTAAACTAAGGGAGGGGGGTGAATTAGGTATGAAAATTTTCACTGTATTCTTTTTACCTTTTACTTAAAATATTTATCATGTTTAATGATTAGTGGATCCTGAATGAAATGCATAATGTAAATGAAACACAACACACATTGTTTTTACACTGTTTGATACCAAGACCTATATACATTCCATGTTATTTACAAAACCCAACATGGATTCTTCATAATAAAATAATTTGATTACAATAGTAACATGTTAGACCCCCAATTAAAAACTATTTATACGTCCCAGTTCTAATCAGCATTTAATATTTGGTTATACCCGCAACTTCAACACCTTCAAAGTTATTTGATAGAAATCCCCAATAATATTCATACCTAACATGTTATACACACATTTCTACCCTTCTATTTTAGATGGATTGATCCAATTTAGAAAGATCAATTAAAGTTCCTCCTTCACAAGATTGTTGGATCACACTAGCTTTTGTATAATTTCAAGTACCATTCAACTAATACAGGTCATTACCAAATAATATATGATCACATTATATAATCAACTACCTCATTGAAAAATCTATTGTTTAATAATTCATTTTTTTAAAAACCATTCTTAGATAACCCTGAAGATATAGATATGAATTTCTTATAAGTGACCAAAGGAAATTTTGTCATAGCTTTATTCTTGTATCACTACACACTAACTATGAATTTCTAATTCCATGTGTAATTAATAAAAATTCATGTTTTATATAATACACTACATAGTATTATTAATTTGTGAAATAAAACACATGGAAAAGCTTCAATCATTATTTCTTTCATAATTATATGTGTTTATATTTATTGAATAATGAAATCAAACTATACTACAACACTTGATTCTTCCCTTACAACTGCCTTTAATATTATTCAACTATTTTATGCATATAGTATATATCATAGAAATATTATCATATTTTTTTTTTCAATTCTTGTGTATCCATGTACGCTAAAATCATACTCACATCATTCATGAGTATATTATTCTACAACTTGAAAAAATCATTCACACAAGTCTCCTTCAAACACACTACCTTATGTGGGCTCACAAAAAAATTACACAAACTCTGTGAAAACCAAAATATGGTGAATGTACAAACTTCTATCTCAAGTATAATTATTTTTTAGGAGAAACATTGGAGAATCCACTATATTTCTTTCTCATTGCATGAAAACTCGAATTGGTATGAAATTGATGCACACAAGGCCTTTTTCCTGGGACATAGTGTCAATATACAACATCATTAAAATAATTAAATATATTCCTGAATGAAATATAATATATACATGAAGGACTATCACATTATCTTAGTTTATTCATAGAAAACAATGTCATCAGAAAGCACTTCGAGTGTGAAAGACACATATCGAAATCCTGCAAAAGTCCTCTTTTATTTCATGAACTTTTATCAAGGGACTTCTATATTCATTTAATAAAAACAATTCTACGTGGTGAATACTTATACATTGAATGAAATATTATTGTAATATACATTGGTTCATATAATCTGAAGAATTATTCATCTGATCATGTATGAGGATATTCAGCCAGAACACATGGGAGTCCCTTCACAAATAGATAGCATAAGAAGTAATCTGTTTTTCTCTCAGATTTATAAAATTTTATCTCTCCAAAGTACACTCAGATATTATATGTGAGATAAGATACACCAATAATTGATATTGGCCTTGGGTATTTACAAATATCTCTCACCAAATAAGATGTCTAAAAAATAATGAGATCCATCTGTTTGATCATCTCATACATGCTCTTTGAGACAACACTGTCTTTGGATAAAAATTATTTGAATACACTACATATCCTCAATTTGATATTATTTAACACCTTAAATTATTTATTGGTGTGACTTCTGTCATATTTTAATCAACATCACACTCGAATAATGCTCAAAATCTAGGTGGGACGATTCATTGATCTGTATGGAGAAATTTTGACACATGAAGAACACTCGGGTGAGGACAGGGTTGAAGATGAGATTAGAGTCGATCCAAAATATCTGATATATCAGATCTTATGACCCACCATATTTTAATACTTTCAAGGTGGTGTAATATTACACTCTTCACACTGATCCCACATCAAAATGTAATGTGATCTTATGCCTCTTTTTAATACAAGATATCTCCCAATTCAGCTTGGAATGGTTACTAGTGAACTACTCATATGCGCTGCACTGCTTCATGCTAGTTCTATCATCCACCTCGATGAATTACCGCATGGTTTCTATCCACCACACCATCTACCTACGTGGGCCATCAAATGGACACTATTGGCCCCTCTATGCTGGTCAACTAACATGGTTGAAACTAGTTCACACCTAACCAGTGATGCACCTAGATCCCATGGCTACTGGCTGGCATATCCATCTTCTTATTATTAGGCCAACACAATATGTTATCAAAAAATAAAACCATTCCAATTAATGAACTTCAACTTCTAAACTCAAATCTCCTAAAAAAATAGGAAATATTTTGCATCGATCTTAATATTCTTCTTCAAATCATTGTTTTAAACAATGTATATCAATATTTTCACAAGTCATGAAACTTAAGATGAGTTATAAAATATTTTAATTAAAAACTCATTGAATTTTCATTTTATCATCTTATTGGAAATAATATCAATCTTCAAACACCACTTGGATTATTCACATATAATCACTATGGTTTAGTTAGTTGAATTATCCTTCCCATGTTATAAAGTTACATTCCATTATAAATTACAATTGCATGCAACCATGTTTTAGATTTGATTTCTGAATATTATAGGTTCATATGTAATGGTTTGATTATATAGTATACCCTTTCCAATTTATATGGGCCCATACACCTTATAAATTACTATTGGTCCCCCATTTAATTAAAACCATAAATGATTCATCCCATGATTCTATTGAACCATGGATAAAACATGTCAAAAAATGGAAGGCTAAATAGAATACCACCACCAAGATGTGGTGGAAAATACTACATAGATTAATGTAGATATTTAATTTACCTATATATTTATAAAAATTATAACAAGGTATGTTATCAGAAGCTCTGAATATTGGGAAACAAATATTTTTTCCCAAATAATAACAAGACACTATATAAGAATGAAATCACTAAATCATGGTACACTAATAATAATTATAAAAAAATACTATAATCATAGAAAATTATATATAGGAAAACATTCTAATAAGATACACATCATTTTATACAAACACTCATGCTAAAAAAAATAAGACAAGGAACATCTATCAATTAAACAACATGGAATGGAATATGAATGAAATTTGAATATCTGTATGCATATAATGATGTATGAAATGATATTTCCTTGACATACTGGGAAAAAAATAAAATACCTTTTGTCTTATAAACCAGTAATGATCAAAATTACACCATTAAATCTAGGTGAAATAAAAATCATCTGTAAAAATGAACAACATGAACAAGAATCTCATCCATGGACACTTGTTCTTTTCCCCATGAGTGGGTTGATCACTCCAATATATGATTATTTAGAAAATACCAACATATTTCTAGTATTTTATCTACCAATTTCCAAATTATAAGTGAAAAGGAAATTAATATCCTAATATACCACTTTATAACATCTTGAATTGGGAGAAACTAAAACGGTGCCCCGTGCTGGTCGGTCACATGGCCTCAATCACTTCTCCTCACACTGCAGAGTCTACCAACTAGTTTTTAGTGTTTAAGGATGGTATGATGGGAATATATAACCTCATAATTAGAGTATCACAATGTTTTAATAAAAAATAAATCAATAGATAGTTGAAGTGTTCTAAATAAAACATATGGCAGAGAAAGATAAATATAATAACTGATAAAGAAAAGAAATAGCCAATGATAAACATACAGTCATGTATGCATGCGTATATGTGACTAAATAATATAAGTATATAAATCAGGAAAAAAATATAGTACAATACCTAAATAATGGAATTAAAAAAATACCCACATGAAAACTCCATGATCATCCTAAGCTCTAACTTAGTCCTGTGCTCCAAAGATCCCATGTATAAATAAACATAACAAGCATAATCCATAAACCTGAACCAATAAACATGAGGTCTCTTCGAGTGGCCAAGTGAAGTAACGGCTCATAAAAGCTATGCTGTATACCTTGTAGGACACCACTAATGGTTTCTAAATCATTAAATTCTGTGAATACAAAATACAATAGTGTACAGGTATATAAAACAACAAATAGTACTAAAATCTATAAATAGGTCAGCTCAAGTTTCTAAGGGACACCTGGATGACACTTCCCAATTCAACCTAAGATACGATACCTTTGAGTATATATATATATATATATGAATATATATGAATATATATATATAGTAATGTTTTTACACTTGTATACAGATATGTATTATTATATAGGACTAAAGGTGTAACACATGAATCCATACATAAAACTATTCATAATGATAATAAAAGTATCATAATTAAAAATAATGGAAATAATTATTTAGGTTCAAAATAAATATTGGAAATTATTTCTTGTATCATGAACTATAACCAAGAATGTCATACCAAAACTACTAATCTATGGGGCATAGAATGTCCTTCTTAGAAACCCATGTTATCGGAACATCATGCCAACATCCTCAATGAAGGGGTTGTGGCACATCATTTTTAACAACCATAATTAATGTCCCATTAGTAATTATATATAATATTGTAATCACAAAATCTGTATGATCCCTCAACTAGATTTTCAATAAATTGGATACAAACATTGGTCAAGGTGAAGTAGATACGTTGTAATACAATTCATTATAAATGATGAGGAAGTCTATGACCATAAGCATGAAATTACTATTTAATTATAAAAATGATAAATCTATTCCCATAAGCATTCCATTTACCATTTAATTATAAATAAATAAATTTCTTGTCCTTATTAATTCATCATAAGATATAAAAATTATAATAATTAAGATGTCCAAAACCATAAATGATCCATTTAACTTTTATGTTATCTTCATTTGATCACCCCATTTTATTGGGGGAAACAGTGAACCCCAGAGGTGGTTTTCTTATAAATGGTGGAAAATACATCAAATTAAGTTTATCAAACTCTACTAAATTATCCCTTTCAACAGGGATCATTCATCACATCCAAAATATAATCAAAAGATAGAATGAATAGGAATTAGTCATCAATAATTTTAGGTGACATTTATTAGATTGTTTAATTTTCTACAAAAAAATATTGTATATGGTCATATATATGATGCACCCAAAGGGGTGGTTCATATTAACGAAAATAACCTACAAAAGTTCAATGTAGTGAACAATAGACTTATGAATTATGGATTTGGGGTCTACATAATTTATTTCACATTTATGAGGTCACACACAGAATGTTCAGTGCATAGAACAATATCATAATTTATATATGACGAGACTTTAAGAGGTTGAGAATGAGACCCCCTATCCTATAACAAGGATGATTTACTCATCTAATATAAACTATTTATTTTTCATGGTTTTTTAGAAATATGAGTAATTTAAAAACACCCTAAAAATTTGGTGAATTAGCTCACAAGAATATGGTGCTGGATAAGGTAAGTTAAATTACTAAAGGAGTAAGGATGACTAATAGATTCACTGATACACTACCAATGTTATTAAAAAAATCAATTAGAAGGCCGTATGGTGAATATATAACCACTAAATATATTAGGAGAGGATGGAGATCTTGAGTGACCCTCTGTTGAACATGTACAGATAATGAAAGGGGAAAAAACCCCTTTAATGATGTTAAGGTAAACATCATCATTTCCTCCTTTGTAAGAGACACACAAGTTGGCCCCACAGTTTAGAAAACCATTCACCAACCATGCAACTTCCTCTACCTTGGATCCATACCCCACATAGTTAGGTCATACAATTTTATATAACCCTGTTCCAATCATGTGATTATACTTTTTATGTGGAACTACGGGTTTGGGCGGGGTGTATGTTTTGGGAAAACCATGCGCATCCTGCAAGGGTTACCCAATGGAGAACTGCACCAAACAACATGGCCTCATGGGACCCTCACATGGTTTAGAAAAACCATTTTACTTAATAAATGTTGTCACATGACTTACCCATATAATTAAACTAACTATTCACCAACTGTGCGCCTCATGGTACCCTTCTAAAACTAGAGCTTTCAGAGGTCGACACATCCGAAACTAAACTGAATTCCCTAGAAACCATCAATTATCTAAGCCTCATCCAAAACAATACCATTAATATTTCAACACTCCAAAAAATGTTCCAAATCATAGATAATGTTTAGAATTATCCTTAAAATGAGAAGTTCAAATTTCCCTTTGATAATTTCATCCAGTCTAAAACATAGGAGGCTACACAACACCTCATTGAGATGATATTATTTACTTTTTCATTAGTAATGTTTTAAATTTCCATTGAATGGAAATAAAGAATGTTTAACAATTATACAACTTTATTGAAAAATAATAATGTCTAAAAATCATATATATTTATTAAATATATTGATATGACGATCCATGTATTGATGATTTAAAAAATGAGTCACATCATTTTGTGGAGGTGGTAGTCTGTAAGTATGCCAGAATGATGTTATCAAATACCATAGGATATAAAGGTGGTCAAAAATTATTTTCAAGATAACATAAAAAATTATGTATAGTAATTATAGTTATTTGATCATGTTAATAAGGTTATATAAAATTAGGAGGCTATAGAATAAATAAACTTATAATAGATCAGTGAAGAAAAAATAATCTATTTTGGGAAACCTACTTTGGAATAAACATTAAGCCTTAAAATTTTGGTCTTCTTGGAATATTTTTAGATATAAGGAATAGATAGGAAATTTATAATGATATTTGGGAAGTAATTTTTGGATATAGAGTGGTATATATGTCCTTATAAATGAAGGGATGGGGTTACTTATTATAAGTGAGGTGGGTGTAACTCCTGTTAATACATAAAACATTAAAATATAATTATTTTATATTTAAGTGAAAGTGTATTTAAGACAATCTAAATTTAAAGGTAAGAAAAATATTGGTAAAAATACCTTCATATAATCATAGTTATCCATTATTTAGAGATATTATATTCATTATTTATATCTTTAACACCCAACATAATCCTTTTAAAAATTATTGTTGTGGAAAATTTTTACCATGGTTACTACTGATAATGATAAAATATTTTATTGATTATATAATATAAATATTTAATTATTATAAGTCATCAAATATAATTAATTTGAACCATTAAGATAAAAACGCATTGCATGCTTAAAATACGTTGTTGAAGAACAAATCACATTTTCCATTCAAATGATATTATTTTAATTTATAATCAATTGATAAAAAATGTATTCATATTAAAAGATTGTATAAAATAATTTTTTATAAGCTTAATACCATGAATTTATTTTTAACTATTTTTTTTTGGAAAAAACAATTCTCAGATGAAAATTATTCCAAAAAAATTCTTTAGATAAATTATATTGGCTATGAAAATTAGATTTTTTGATAATTATATTTTATTTAAATATAATAATATGTTATTAATTTTATAATTTACAATAATTAGTCACGTATTTTCATGGTTTATTTATTCACATGTTATCAAACTTATCAAATTTATTAAAGAAAAATATGTTTGAAAATCTCGTGGTGTTACATTCTACACTTTATAGGAATTTCTCACACAATATTCTATAAATCTAATATATTAAATAGAGGAGACCACATACTCACAACATCATCAAGTTCCCTCATTGATTATTTATATTTATGATCCATCCATGGAACATTACCAATGTGAGTAATCTTTTTTCATATCAATTTATCTCTATGATCTAAAATATCTTCTAGTTTATCCTCATATGAAATGTCATGCTACAATGATAGAAACTCTTCATTCTGTGCATGTGAAAGATCGGGTATGAAATTTTAAAAAATAGTTACTTTAAACACATCATAAAATTCTAAGGGGTTCTAAAAAATTCCCATTTAATATGATACAATCCAGATACAATTAAAAATTTCAATGGGACAGATATTTCTAGGTCTCAAATTTCCTTTCTTTACAAATATCATAGCCCTCTTTTATCGAGATATTCATAGGAATACATAATCACTAACTTCCAAACATATATCACATGAATGATTATCGTCATAAATTTTATATTTGTTATGATATAAATAGATGTGTTTTTGAATGGCATTATACTTTTCTAACATTAACATAGCTAGATCAAGTTATAATAACTTAATTTCACCATCTTCATCCCAAAACATTGGATATTTTCACTTCCTACCATTGGGGGATTTGTAATTCATATGAATAATAATCTGAAATCTATTTTTTATGAAAATTTTACTAGAGTAAGGTATTGATCTCAACAAAATTTTAAAATTGTAGAAAAATCCTTCAATATCTATTCTAGTATTTAAATGGTCCTATCTGATTGACCATATGTATGCGGATTTACAAAGATGATAACGTTTCATCTCTGAAATCAAATTTTTATGAAGAATTTTCTAGAACATATAGGTAAATATTGGATCCCAATAAGATATAATTGAATGCAGTTCCTCATAAAACCTTAAAATTTTCTTAATGTATATCGTGGAATGATAATCCAGAGGGAAATATTCTCTAATAGTAGTAAAATGTTCTAAATTTGTTAGGTGATGTATTAGAACCCAACTAGAATTATAGCCTATAGATATTTTTGAGAAATATATGATGAACTAAAAGGCGATGTTTTCCCATTTCTTCTTTGGTATGGGTAACAATTGTAACATCTTATTAAAATTCTATATCACCGCATTGATTTTTTATCATTCCAATCATTAAGGTACATACTCGATAATATATATCTTCATGTTCTCCCAACATAATTTATCTTTAATAAATCAATAGATTTTCACATATATAGGTAGAATAGATAATGGTTAACTATGAGCTTCATCCAAAAACAACTTCTTCAATTCTGGTATTAACATGGCACATAACTAGTCATTGAATATGAACATTCCATAATGGTTGAGTTTGGAATTTACAATTATCCTTATGTTATATTATAGATCCAAATCCCTCTTCTATGCCTCTTTAATCATTACATAAATTGATGGTTGAACATTTATATGAGACTTATATTATCTTTCAAATTTCTATATGATTTAAAGGACCAATATATTAAAATATGTACGTATTGGATCTATTTAAATCCCTATCATGGAAAAACAAGCATGTTCCTAACAACTCAAAGCATAATCTGCATTATTTTCCTTCCCAAGGTTGAAATGGATTAAGTTTTCATAAATTTTAATCAAATACATCTTTCTCCTTTGATGCATATTCAACTCTTTATCTGTGAATATATGATATAAGATTTAATTAACAATATATATATATATATATCACATCCTTAACTATATATATAATTCCTCTATATATTCAATGTAGGGTCTCTTACTAACCATTTCAGATATGTACCCCTGATAAATAGTTAGTAACCCCCATATAATTGATGTAATTTAAATTAGAATTTCATGTTCACTATCAATCTTATAGTTAATCATATGATGATTCCAAATATCCAATGTTACATAATTTCATTATAAATGTTATGGGATCTATATAAATATATTAAATCAATTATGAAAATTAATTCAAATTTATCCAAAGGAAGTGTAGTGATATTTTCATATAGAATATTATTATAGATATCAACATGAAATCCACAACTCTAGAGTGGATGATAAGTGTGACATTATTACCAGGATCTACTCTATATATTAACATAGAATAGTCCCTTCCTTGATCCATAGGTTTGGGATTTAGCCCTTAGATTTGGGAATTTACTAAGATAATTCCCTTGTTCATAACAGATAAGACATTAAATTATTAGTGTTACCTTAGGATAAACTTTATGTCCCTCCACAAAACTCATAATTTTTCCTTGAAAACTAGTTCACTTATGACCATATTTTACACACATTAAATATCTCCCCATTCATTGGAGGAATTTTATATGGTTTTTTTCCCACATTATTGGTATATTGAAAATTTAATCCTACTTTCTCTATGGTCTTCATTAAGAAAACATCCATGAAACTCCATTTTTTCTTGTTAAATTTGATAGAAAAATCACCTCAGTTAAGGTTGTTTATTATAAATTGTGATATATGGCTAGGTATAACTATAATATTTATCACCCCATATTTTATCCCAATTGGATTCTCATTTTGACAACCACAAAATTATCATTCTCACAAATTGTTAAATTGATTCTTCCGGGTTTTTTCCATTCACTAAAACCAAAATAATATTTTTAGTATAAGTTATATTTATCTAGTGTGAGAAATTATTTGATTAGAAAAATAATTTTTATGGTGCCCTAATATATGAAAACTAATTTCAATCTATTAAATGTTAAGTTAATATCATATCACTACAGGTTATCGTAAGCTTTAATATATTATACCCACTAATTCTTCATAATGGTTCATAAATATAATATTAATTTTAAAAAGAATATCCATTAGGAGTGTCCAACTAGTGGTATATTTATGAATCTTTTTAATACACTAATTGATGATAGAGTTAATACCCAAAAAAACCATTTCAAGTTTATTACCCATATATTTATCTATTCCAAATCATAAATCTACTTATTTATATCTAGATAGATATTTTATTATTAGTAAACCATACATTATATATCTTACCAAAACTTTAGGATGTTTTCTTATACATAGATTTATACCTAATGTATCACCAAAGATTTATATCCCTAATCTATAAAAATAAATAAAATCTTCTATGATACTAACTTATGGAACTTGAGGAAAATGTTTGAAAAAATTATATCATTTTAGATAAAATACTAACATATAATACAAAAATTCACATCCTATAACCATAATTATTTACTGTATATAGAGAATATATTTATCCCAAAATATTTCATTAAATATATTCAATGTCCCCTAAAAAAATGTCTCCCATAGTAACCTTCTTAGACATATCCTATATAAAACAATTATTCATAATTTGGGGAAAATGAAAACATAATAAATGGTGAGATAAAATTTTCAGTAAGATTAAACATGGGATATATAAGTCAATGATCATATTTAAGAATAATATAGTAATACAATAATGAGTGCTTGATCATAAAATAAAATCTTCATACGCAATCAATCATAAACCATAAATCACTAGTCATAGTATAAAGCCTTAGTATTTCAAAATACATGGGTCAAAAGATTGACGAAAAATAATTAATCAATAATTATCCATGAGAAAAAATTATAATAATTAGAAAATGTAATAATAATTATAGGTAAATTATAATCACATTAAAACATTTCATTACTCATGGATCACTACCAATAACATTATCATATAGCGTAAAAAGTCTCATAATGGTCTGGGTTCAATAAAAAGAATATTCTCATCCATGAAACAGATTGACTACCTATCCTCTTCATATTATCTCAATAAACATTATTAATTATCGAACAAATTATAGGGATTTAATTGAAATACCCATTATATATTGGAAACAAAACACATATTTTCCATGAAATCATAAGAATATTAATCAATTGATTATAACATAACCCATGGAAAAGAATTCATTTTCTTAAATATTTCAACATAACATAATCATAATCTGACTGCAAATCATTTTTTTTATTTCATAATAGCCGGATTATGGGTGTCTGGTGCCCAACATACAACACCAAAGAAAAACAAAACAAGAAGAAACACTGATCAACATAGAGTTAAACATCATAATAACCGTAGTCATCACCACACCCCAAACTGGATCCCTCTCCTCCCAAAGCCGATTCCCACTACGGGTTTCTCCAAAATCTAGCACATTGAACTCGATTCCTAAGATGGTCCAAAGCATCCATATTTGGTGGAGACTTCTTAATCCCACTGCCCTTCTTGACTACAAGAACCACCTATTTGAAAAAAATTGAAAATAATTCATTTCTAAATAATTAAAAGAAACATAAAATGTGGTTGAAAATCAATTTAACTAATAATTTGATAAAAGAAAAAATATTGAAAACATTTTGAAGATCAAATACTTGAAATATAATTATTTCTGACCAAAGGGTAAATAATTTTGACATTTTATAAAAACAGTAATCATCATATTATGTGATAAATTAAGGAGAATTAATTAGGAAAATGAAAAACCTAGAAATTTATAGAGGATAAAAATATAAATTTTATTATATATATAATGATCATATAATTATTCCAATGTAAGTTCACGAATAAACAATCCAAATTAAAAAGTGAGATTGGAATATAAACCCTTTCCTCGGGTCCTGAAATTTTTCTTATATGTTATTAAGATCTTTTATAACAAATTTATATTTATTATATTTCTATAATATCACTATATAAATAATTAAATTACAACATATTATTAATTTAAACTTTATAAATACCATTTATTACAAATTAATCATTAAAATTAACATCTGGGGTGCCAACTATTCTGTTTCCCATACATAATTTTGGTTTGATGGATCTGATACTTTTAAATTGTTAATGGTTTTATCATATATAGAACATTAATCATGGAATAATTCTAAAATTTAATCATTATTTAAACTTTTACTATCATTAATAATTTTGGTGATGAAAAATTAATTACATCACATCATAGAAATGGTAGTTTATATATACAACCGAGTAATGATTTCATTTTCCATAAAATGGAAATAATGAATGATAAATTATAATATGTGTTCATGAAATCATAATAATATATTATGTATCATATATATTTATTAAATATATCATTATTTCCATCCATGCATGTTGGACATGAAAAATGAATCACATCATTTTTTATTGGTAAAAGACGGATTCATTAATGTTGAAAATCAGTAGACGAACAAACATGAAGCCATGTAGGGAAGTGGTACAGCCAGAGCTGGTTGCCATTAAAGGGGTCAAAGGCTGCCAGTTGATGGGAAAATTTGATTCCTTCCCTTTTTGGTAAAGGAGAAGGTGTATCTTGAAAATCCTTGATGGAGATAGAGGATTCTCTTGATGAGGGAGCCAAATGACTGGAGTCCGCCATTGTTATGGTTGATAGCATTGATTATGATGAGGCAGTCTGATTCAAGGTTGATTTTATCCCATCCATGATATTTAGTGAGCATCATATCAGCAAGGATGGCTATAGCCTTGGATACCACAGGTTCCCAAAAAGCATGGTGCGATTCATGTCGGGCTGAAATTACTTGACCATGATGATCTCGGGCCAGAAGGCCGATGGAAATGGGTCCATTCATGGGGAGAGACTCATCCACATTAATCTTACGAAAAACTTCCATTGGAAGGAACCATTGGGAGGATATGGAAGGGGATCCAAAGGGAATTTTTTGTCCAATTTGATGTTTCCAACCCTCATTCCATGAATCACATCGCTTCATTGTGGTGGTTGTCCGCATATATACATGAATGACCTTATCATTTCTCATGAAATGGAAAATAGGTAAAACATGGTTGTAACAATAACATAATTAAATTTATGAATAGAAATTATACTAATTTAATCATGTTAATATTTTTATTTAATATTTATAGGCTATTAATGGAGAAGGAATTGTGAAATATACTACTAAGTAAAATTACATCCTCTTTTAGAAACCTCATTTTCATTACATAATAAAACATAAAAGGATGGTCTATTTTAAATTAAAAAAGATCCATTGTATGGGTAGGTATGTTATGAAAATATTTGGGAAGTTATTTACAAAATAAATGGAATAATATGTGTGAATTAGTGAAAGTATGGGGCTAGAACAACTCATGTTGTTTAGTTTGGACCTTTTTAATATTTCCCTGAATTACCTCAAATTTTACTCTGTAGATTTCATTATTATCATGGGATGTTTGAAACCTGGTGTTGAATATTTTAATTAATTTAGTTTTTTATCATTCTCATTCATGAATTATTTAATAACTTTATGTTTGTGTCATGAACCATGTTAGGGTACGATCCAACCTGACACCCGACCCAACTAGTGACGTGGACCGAAGAGCATTCCAGAACCGCATGTCCTAGAAACTAGTTCTTTGGTATCAAAAAATATGATTTATGTAATTATTTCACACATGATAAACATATATAAATAATTATCAATAATTATACATCATACCAAGATCAATATCCATAACAAAAAAAGATACAACAATTTTAAGTTAAATATTTTACAAGATTATCCAAAAACCAAAATACCAAAATGATAGGGAAAAATATACACCACAACCCAAAAAACTCCAATCAACAAGAGAGTCCTAAACCATAGGACACATCCACAAACACCTATAATAGAGTAACTCTAGAAGTTTGATCCACCATCACTACCATAATACATCTTGCCTTTACATGGGTCAAATATTAAGAAGTCTACATACACCCCTGGGTGCATGTAGGGTGTGATTCAATGCCCAATAGAGTGCCTCCCAAAAGAGATTACATTCCATAACATTAAAATCCAAATTAATATTCATGTTTTAAGAATGAAATTGGAAACATTTTATAGAAACAATTATATGGAAAACATTTTTGAAAGAATCTTTCTTTAAGAATTAAAACATAGGTAAGTTATACCACATGCCAATGGTATGAACCGCATCACAAGAGAGCACCATAGGTAATTCCTAAAGTAATTATCCCTATAGGGACTCTAATAACATTATATCAGAGTTATAATGGTATAGAAACAATTAACCACAACATCCTTGGTCATGATCCACTAGAGAAGAATAAATCCAATTTTCTTGTGGCCACCATTCCTCACATAGTTTGGTTAGTGTTGTAGAGCCAATTCTTCTCGAAGAAACTGAGCCTTAGACTCTTTGACATATCTAGTGAAATAGTCCTTGTCTACCTACCAATATAAATAGGATTCCCTTATATTTAATTTCATTTCTCATGTCGCATTAATTTTCAAATTAACATAAACAAAATAAGAAATGTCAATGCACATGAAGAACCACCATTTTTTATAAGTAAAAACTATCTAAAATCTAAACACCCACAAAAAAATTGTAAATACACTTGTTACCACTTATACAATTTATATAACAAATCTGGAAAGCATAAAATGAAATGACACATGATAAAAAAACGATTTAATTTGGAAAATATTATTTCAACCCGTATGAACATAAAACCATTTAAAAACACATTTCACACCACAAAAATAGTCCATAGAACACAATCAAGGAGAAAAGAAATCAAAAAAAATTGGTATCATATTGATAAAACAAGGAATCACCAACCTCAATCCTGGAAACTTACAGAATCCAGTGGAAAACCAAAACCGCACCTTAAGAAGACCATATAAATAAATTGATTGATCCGTAAAAACAATGATTAAACCCAATGGACCATGGTTCAAAGATTCTTAGGTCAACCATCCTACAGAAACAAGTGAACCCAATAAATACGAGATTAAAAACCTAGAATAAGGATACAATAAAGAGAATAGAGATGTAATTAAATATTCTTGAGGATCTAGATCCAAAACCACCTGAACATTTGAGGTCCAAGGGATCATGGAAGAGAGCTAAAGATTCCTAATGACATAAACCGCAAATGGGGGGAATATTGGTGGAATTGGGGTAAAATCATTAGAGGTAAGAATGATAATTTCAAATTTTTTAATGAACTAGAATTCTCACACGGTTATCCTACATGGTTTACAAAATATTTTAGAAATTGTGTGTCTCTATCTATCAAAGAGAAATAAGCCTAAAGAGTTTTCTAGGGGATGGTGCACAATTTCTTCTAGGCTACCGCATGATTTCCACTAATAATGTGCCAAATGATGTTGGGTCCATAAACTATTTTTTTATAAAAAAACTCTAGGCTAAACAAATTGTTAAATAAAATAAAAAAATAAATAGAGGAATACCTCCTAATAAAATCACAAAAGTGAACATTCTCTCTAATAAGAAAACATTCTACTCCCAGAAATTCATCCTAGAGAGTGTTTAGAAACCAAATAGGTATTTATCATCTACACAAGACATCCACTAACTTGTCCAATTCTCATCATTACAATGAACCCATAAAACTGAAACCAAAAACATATAATCCACATATAGAACATTCTCTAAGGAATCCACATTTAGAACTAGTCTCTCAAACATAGGAAAATATGATTCCAACTTCAAATATTCCCAATTCAACACATGGGATTTGTACAGATTATACTGTTTCAACTGAGAGACATGGAACAACTCATGAATTGATTTAAAATGAGAATGAAATTCTAACCAATATGCCACCTTACCAACAATCTTGGCAATCTCAAATGGTCTGACAAACATCGACATTAGCTTCCATTGCATCCCAAGATGACGGTGACCCATGTGAGCTTCCACTTTTATAAAAACATAGTTACCAATAGAGAATTTTATGGATTTATAGATATTATAGGATTAATATTTTTGGGGACTCAATTCCATCAACAAATGATTCCTGATTAACCTAACTTTATCAGACATTTCTAGAAGAGTGCTTGGCCCGAACAATAAGGTTTCACAAAAATTTACCTATCATAATAAAGACCGATAAGACCGAACATAATGTCACTAATAGGGAGACACCCTTATCAGGCATTGGTAATTATTTTCATAGGAAAAATAAAACAACCCAATATTGTGGTCCTATGAACCTTCTAAATTCAACACACATTCACAGATCAAGTCTTTAAAGATCTGATTCACCCACTCCATTTGACCATCTGTTGGAGGATTATATGCCATAATCAACCTGAAATGTGACCCCATTTCCTTTTAAAGGACTTCCACAAACCCCAAGATATAATGGGGTTCCCTTTATGAAATGATGTCCGATGGTACACCACAAATCCCCACTATTTCGTGAACATACAAGCATCCCAATTAATCCACTGTGGCTAAATAATTGATCGGAATGAGTTGGGATGATTTTTTTTCAATGTATAATCACTAAAAAATAGAATTCCATCCCTGGGGTGTATTACGAATGATTTTAATAAAATACATGGTGACCTCATCCCACTTCTAGGTAGGAATGGTAATGGGATGGATAAAACTGGAGGATATTTGGTGATATGCTTTAATATGCTGACATGTACCACACTGAGATATGATGTCATCTAAGTCCCATCTCATACCTAGTCAATATAACTGACATTAGATATCATAAAAAATCATGGTGGTCCTAGGATTAACAAAACACTATGAATGGTGTCTATCCTTCATCCCAACCTTATATAGCGACAAAGACACCTCGAATCGACCCATATAAAAAACACCCTGTAGAGACATTGACCATTCACCAAGAAACTCCCCATTATTTTAACTACATAGAATTCTTAAATAGCTCATCAGTAGGATGATCATCCTGAATAAACTAGAGGATGTAAGGCTCCAACTAAAAACTGGCCAAGAACACAACTCTACTATGTTCCTTGGTCTCCAAATGCAACTGGAAAAAAGTCCCACAAATGTCCACTCACTACTAGACCCCTTCTACCATTGCACAAGAACATTCATACTCAAGTATTATGATACCACATTACCTTCACCAAGGGTATAAATGATATCAATGTTAAACCCTATAAGTTAGTCCACCCAAGGACGATGCCTTAAATTTTTATATTTTGGGATAAAACGCCTACCATGCTATTATGATTAGAATTGACCCCAAACTTCTCCTAAAAAAGCTAATGACACCACATAACCAAGGAATTCATCATTTCAACTAATTCTAGAACATGGGTTTGGTAATTATTTTCATGGGTTGTATTTTTTGAGAACTATATGCCCCCACATGCTCATCCAAGATCACCACACACCCACGACCCATACCCGGAACATCACAGCAGACCACATATACCTTTCTAGATTCCTTCCTAATCAAAACATGTTATTTGGTCAACTATAACTTAATATGCTAAAAATAAGTATGATATTATAGGATTCATTCAAACATTTCCACTTTTTAGGTAAACATAGTGGTGGGAGTACCAAGGTGAGTGAAATCTCTAATGAACCGCCTGTAATACCATGTATGTCCCAAAAAAGAATGATAATCTCAAAAACATTATTCCGGAGTTCCCTTGACATCACATCATTGATCATATTTGGTTCCACTGAAAACCCTCATCCTGTGATCAAATGACTAAGAAACTTCACCTCCTAGATCTAGAAGGACGAAATGGAAAACCTCTCATAGAGACGATGACCCAGAAAAGTACCCAACATGATCCCCATATGATACTACTATTCCTCTTAGATATGGGAATAGACCATGATTTCATCCAACAATACCATGAAGAAATAGTCAATATACTAATGGAACACTCAGTTCATAATCGTCATAAAAACTATTAGATCATTCATTAACCTGAACGGAATGACCAAACACTCAAAATGGCTATAATTACATAAAAAATATGTTTTAGGGACATCCACCTCCCTGAATATGACTTGGTAATACCCAAGACACAAATTGATCTGGGAGAACCACCTCACCCTCATAAATTGATTGAATAGTTCACTAATACATGGAAAATGGTATTTTTATTGATCATTATCCTATTTAATTTTTGGTAATCAATGCACAACAAGAGAGATATGTCAACCTTCTCCATGAATAGAATTGGGGATGGCCCAGGTGTTATTCCCAGGAGAAAGGGTCCTTTGCATTCCAAATCATCTGGTTGTACCTTTAATTCCATAAACTCAATGGGGCCCATACAATATGAGGGAAGAGATACCAGCTATGTTGCTGTTTTTAAATTGATGATGCACTCCCCATACAACTCCATTAAAAAACATGAAAATTCCAATGGGAACTAATCCACCATATGATTCAACCAACCCTCAAGAACCTTACCATGATTTTCCTCCAACATGAGTGATGAAATATGAAAAAATGATTCCAATCTCTGGAAGTGGTGGTTCATTACATCTTGAATAAGGATCCCATTCACCTTGAAACACTTGAGTAATCCCTTATGGTTTCATAGAACTCACTCACCATGGGTAAAAATAGATGTGATCATCAAAATGAACCATCCAATATATATTGAGGATTACATAAAATTTGTTCATTTATAGAAATTGGAAATCCCATTCTATATAAAACCCTGACAAGGTGAGTGCACACGATAGACACTTGAAACTCGTCTCACTCTTTCTACCAAGTGGTGTCACCAATTCTATCACGTATAAAATAATATCATTTAGACTATTTAATGCATCCAAAATATGGGAATAAATAAATTAAATAGGGGAAACCATGTCAAATAAAGAAAAACCCATAGATGATGTAATAAGAATGGTACCTCAAATAATCACATGTCCTACATCAGATTCTGTTGGTATGTAATCCAAAGCATGATGATTCCTAATCTCTTCCTAAGCCTAGTAACAACCACTAGCCTGAGACTCTTCCATGAGCTACCTCTAAGTAGAAAATATTCATCCCTATTTCCACAACCACCAAACCAAAAACCTGACATCCTAGATATTTCTAAATGGAATTAATTCTCTCTAAAGGCTACTAAAACTGTACCACCCTGGTATGTACTTGACTCCTTGAAAAACCGCTATAAGTGCCCCATATGTCCACACTAATGGGAAGGAATGGGTAGAGTTGAACACCCAGACTACACCCCCTCCACCTTCCCACACCAATGAAACAAGACAGATACATTGTAAAAATATGTAGTGAAATATAACCAGAAAAGATGGACTAAACTATCACCTCCCTTCTTATCATCATCATCCTGCTTCCTTTTCTTCTTGGAGGAGCAACCTCTGCCGACTAATGAAACTGATCCAGATAAACCAATATTTCAACTACGATCGATCTCCACCATCACAACCTGATTAACCACCTTAGCATATATCTTCAACATAAACAAGAATAATTTATATTGGATATCCAAACACAACCCCATTTCTAGATTTTGAGCCATCAGAATATCATCGGAAACTACCTCGAGTGTTAATTAAATTAACTTTGTGAAACTATTGGAATAATATGACATGTTCTAATCCCCCTTATCTAAATACAAGAAATATAAGGTCTTGGAGAATTCCAAGGCCTTGGGAGAAATACAACTTATTGAAAATGATCTTGAACTCCATCAAACCCTTATTCTCATTCTTCCTATCCTGAACAACTTAATCCCTCCACCTTTACCTTGGACCTTCCAAATAAAATAAAGAACATTTCACTTGTACTACCTCAAGAGTATTAAGAAACCTGAACATTATATTCATATTATCATACCAATCCTCATATTCTTAAGGATACATGCTACAAAAAATTCAAGGTGGATTTTTCCTAAGAAAGTCTTGGGCTCTATAATTTCTTGGAATGGGTTTGGCTTCCCCAACATGATCAGGACTATATCCCACTCCGTAACCCAATTCATGGACAACCCAAACCAAACCATCTACTAATGCACATGAAGTCTCCATGGGGGAATCCTGCTACATCATGTAATAAACTGAAGAAAAAACCATCAACACACCATTATAAAAATTTTCAACAGCAAAAAAATTATTAAATAGGAAAAAACACTTCACACCATCTATGTGTCTATGCACGGTCTGCAACTTGTATGTATCTCTAAAAGGATAATTCAAACCAAATCCCAACATCCCCTAGAAAATCAAGCTCTATCGTGAGGTGTGTTATCTAGACACCCCACTCCCAACCAAAAATTGAATCCCTGTCAATCCTGTCTTCTGTCTATCCATACAAAGCTAAATATCGTGACCTAAGAATGGGTGAAATCACCTTTGATACAATTTTTTCAGGAAAAAATTTGGGGTTCCATCCAACTGACACCTGACTTAGCCTGTGACATGGGCGAAAGGGAATTCCTGATCCCCATGGGTTGGAAACCGGTGCATGGGTATCAAAAACATTCATTTGGAAATGATTTTACCCATGATAAACAACCATAAATAATACTCATTAATAAAAAATCACCCCAAGATCAATATTCAAAACAAAAATAGAAGCAAAAATTCCATGTTAAAAATGATTCAACTTTAACCAAAAACCAAAAAACCAAAATGGGATGAAAAAATTGTAGACCAAAACCCAAAACCTCAACACAATGAGAGGTTAGTCACCTAAATACCACCTCCAAAAACACATACAAGAGAGGAACACTAGAAACCAGTTCCCCCACCACCACCACATTACATCTAGATTTTACCAGTGTAAAACATAACAAAGTCCACATACACCCGTGGGTACATGTCAGTGCAACCCAAATACCAGTATGATTCCAACAAAGAAATATTCCATTCCATAACATTATAAGATAAATCAACTTGAAATTTTTATGAAAGAAATTTGGATCATTTTGTAGACAACATTTTAAGTAACTCATTTTTCAAATAAACATTATTCTATAATTAAAACAAATTTAAGGTCCCTATATGGTGAAAATAATCACCACATCAATAAAGGGAAATATGGGTATTCCCTAAAGGAAATATCACTAGTGGGACCCTAGGAACCTTGTATCTTAGTGATAATGGTATAGAAATCATGAACCTCAATGTATTAATGCATGAGCCACCAGATATGAATCTATCCAATGTTATAGTGGTCTCTAATCATTACATTGTTTAGTTAGTGTTGTAGTGATCATCATGCTAGAAAAAACCATGCCTTGGACCCACTGATACATCCTGGGTACTAGTGATAGTCTTCCAACCAAGATACATTGGATTTAATTTTTCCTAAATTTCATTTCTAATGTTACATAGATTATTAATTTTATATACTCACAACAATCAAAGTGAATACACTATAAAAACACCATTTTTATAAGAAAACCACTTTGAAATCCATATTGACAACAAAACCATTTTCAAACATACTATGTACATAATACAAAATTCAAAGAAAACATTTAAGAATCAAAATAAGGAATCATGCATGAGACACAACAGATTTCATTTGGAAAATCATCTCTCTACCCATACACACCTCAAAACAATTTAAAAACACATTTTTTACCACACACATAATATAGAGACCACTTTCAAGAAGAAAATAATTAATAAAATAATAATATATTAATTTTGAATTGTGTCATCACCTACCTGAAGCTTGGAATCTTTTGAAATCCAATAGAAAACCACAACCGCTCCACAAGATGACCTTATAGAGCAATGATCGAACCACAAACACCAAAATTAAACCCACCCGATAATGGATCGACCCATATTAAGGAAACTAACCTTCTAGACACAAGAGAATCCAATAAAAGTGAAATAATAACCCTAGAAGATGGAATAAAACAAGAGAAGAGTGACTTAAATGATGATTATTAATGATCAAAATCCAAAGCACCCCAAATTTGGATGTCTAAGGGAACAAGGAAGAGAGGGATATGTGTCTAAGGATGAAAATACCAAACAGGGGAAGAAGGAAATGGCATTTGGGTCAAATTGGGGGAGGGAATAAAGATAATTTTATTATTTTTAATAACCTAAATAGGTCGTATGGTTAACCCATACAATTTTCCAAACCGCGCAAAAACTATTCATACCTCTAAATCAAAGAAGAATGAGGTTGTATAATTTTCTGGCAGAGGGAGAATTCTCGTACAAAAACCCAGGAATCCTAGAATGTTTCATTGTTGAGGATGCACGCCCATGCGGTAGGCCAGGAAACCAGGAAAATTCCACTGTCGAGGTTGCATGATTTCTTATGGTTCGGTGCATGATTTCCCCGAAATGTTCCCCAACCATGATGAACATACATTTATGGTCCAAAACACTATTTTCTCCAAAATTTAATAGTAAAACCAAAGAATAAATACATAAAAAAAATAAAGGAATATATCAAAATTAAATCAGGAATGTGGCAGTTGGAGTATTTTGTAAGGGAATTGAGACTGCCAATAAACCAAGAACGTGAGTTTTACACCAAGCCTAACATAAGATTGATTAGAATTGAAAGTATAGTAAATTTACTATCATGGTATAAATATGAATGAAATAAAAATAATTATTTTATTTCTAATTTAATGTCTAAACCTAGAAAATATCTTTTTAAGTTGTGTTATAACTCAACTCTTGGTTTATAAAAAAACATAAGATATTGGGGAGAGGACTTATGGCTGTAGTTGAAATTGGAAAATTATTAGGGTTTAGGAAATAACCATAGATGATAATTTGAGTATATATTATTCATCAATCGATCATTTATATCTATGGAGAGAGTGAAAACATAGAATATTCTTTGACGACATTACTAGAAAACGCGTTATTCTCCAATGACTAATCTGTTCTTCAGGCAGGGATTGGTTTTTGAATATTAGAATCCCATTTTAAAATTGTTACTATTATGTATTAATTCAACTAGATAATATAATCCATAATAAATCTTTACACAACCAATTGATTTTATTTTTTAATAATATTTAGTTTTTGGTGGTTTATTTTATTATTGTTTCATCCATTCTCCTCAAATTTCATTAAAGAATTGCGCTCAAACCAATCATGAATATTATTTATTTCTTGCTATTTTGTTTTATGTATTTATCCTTATATTATACGTGTCCCCATTACCGAAAATAATATGTTTTCTGGTTCAAAAGAATTTAGTAATTCGATTCATTGAAAGATTGATCATTTCTTCAACAGAATCTCGTTATGGGTTGAGAATCATGGATTACAACATGATAGGGGTGTGATGTTTATTATGGGAAATACAAATAGGGATCAGGATATATTAATTGTGTGATTCATAGATAGAGGGACTATGAACCTTCCGTTAGAGGTACCGAAAACTCATTTTTCTAATGGTCTATGGATAAAATTAGATTTCCTACTGAATTTTCGTGGTGTTAAAGATTCTTATTAGAATTTTAGATTGGATATGTGGTGAAAAAAAGGGAGAGGTGATGAATTCAAAATGTTTATAACTAATATGGGAATCTAGATATTTCATGACTACATGTAATGTGTTTTGTAAGAACACATGCTTAAAAGTCCATTTTATATGGATTTAGAGTTTCTATTGGATTTAGGCATCACACAACCATATGAATAAGACACATTATATGTGAAATCTACCCCAAAAGATCGATTTCTATGAAGAGTATATCTTTAGATACCCTTGTGGACCCATAATCCATTTTTGATGGGTGAAACCCCATGTACCTTGATCGGTACCGTTCTCGATAAGATGGGTTATCCACAGAGTTGCCACAAAGACATGAATCACTAAGTAGACCTTCCACACACCTTGTATATATGATGTGACATTCCATTTAGAAAGGAAGAACATAACTAAGTAGCCAACGAAGGTAGGAGACTCTATGCACTCTGTTGACAAGTCATGTACTTCTATATCCTCAGTGTAGGGATATTTAGTGGACTCTTTGCAATGGATTATCATGTTCAAAATGATAAATATGTATTATATCCCTATTAGATATGTTTAGGTACCCCATCCACTATTCCTACCATGTGATCCCTTAGCTATTGGATGCTCTAGGATAGGGTCAAGTATCCCCCATAGGGATTGATTCATGACCACATATTTTTTATCCGTAGGTAGAGTCAAGATTCCCATAACCTATATTTATGGAATGTGATCCAATCCTATGATATAATACATGTATATTTAGGTACCCCCTATGACCAAGGTCATGATATTTTATTTCTGAGTTGAATTACCTTGAATGAGTTTTCCTTAATTGAGGTGTATTCTACCTTATTACATTTTTGTGATATTAAATGTAATCGATTTATGAGTCCATATACTTATTATTTACTATTCTATTAGATATAAATACATTTTTACTTTATATATTGAGTACCCCCTATGAATATATATAGGTTTGACCTTTCCTTTTCCATATTATCTTGTTTCAAGCCTCATTAATTCATTTTGATGCTTAACGTCATGGGGATTTTATAATTATATAGTAGATATGTTTATAATCATCCCTACTTGGGACATTCCCATAAATTTCATTTATTATGTAGAAAAATGATACTCCAAAAATATCCAGGGGACCTCATACAAGTAGTGATTTGTGATTATTTAAAACTATGATAGAAGGAATGTTAATAGACTAGTGGTTGTGTGTTGTGACCATTAATACTATTGTTAAAGAATAATAAAATGGTGTATTTAGGGTTCATAAATTATATCATTTAAAATTTACATACATAGTTCATGGGATAAATATTGATGAAATTATCATTTAATCAGTGATAGAGATAGATGATGTATAGTATTTGAGATGGTCCTGGTTTTACTTTGTCAAAATTAGTTGTAAACAGAATTCTTGATGTTTTAGTTATTGAAATGGTTGGTCTAATTTTTTGGGTAATCTTTATATATGAGGATGTAGTAGTGGATTTAGTAATGATTGAGGTAATAATATCTTGGAATCCACCCAAGAGCATAATAGATGCACAAATCTAACTCATATTGGTTAGATACTACCAGATAATACATAATAAATTATCTAGGAATGAATCACCTTCTACCACATTGAATCCAATGGGGAAACCATTCATCTTGTTCTAAACGTTCCTGAATTTATTTTAGGATTTGTGGAAGAGGTTGACAATAACTTTTGTCTATAGGTTTTTAGAGGGTGAGGTTGATTACGCAGTGTTATTTGATTCTTATAAAGATAGTATTGGGTTCATATTAATAAAGAGGTAGGAAGTGGTAGCTTATGGGTCAAGAAATATGAGACCCCATGAATAGAATAACACAAATAATGAATTTTAGATAGTAGCTACAATGTTCACCTTGAATACTTCGAGACACTACCTTCTCTGTGAGTGGTTTGTTATGTATTACAATCATAAGAGTCTCTGGTACATCTTCATGTAATGTGATTTAAACATCATATAAATTTTAATGTTTTATTTCTTATAGTGTTATAATTTTTAGATAGTATATAATCTATGAAAATAGAATATTGTAGTATATTTCCTCAGTAGAAAATCACATTCATGTTTCCTATGTGTGATTTACTTGAAGATGGCCTCGTTGTAGATATCCTTGGTGGTAGGGATGAACTTACATACCTCTGATAAATAGTGTCGAAACCCAAACTTCACTATCATGTGAGAGAATTAGAACTTATTGATGATGATAGTGAGGTATTTCAAGATAATATATTCATAATACATGTTACCATTGGATTCTCTGAAGGTGAGGAGCATGTATTCCTCTTAAGACAGTATAATTCTATGCATGTTGTATTTTAATAGGATGTTATTACAGAATTTCATACATATCCCTTAGGATTCTCTGATATATGATTATATTTCTTAAATTTTCAGTCCCTAAAAAATGATAATGTTGTCCATGTATATTCGGAAAACCGCCTTCATGATGTGGTGTGACACTCTATTCATAACCACACCACATGGATGATATGTGTAAGTATATTTAAAAAGATAACATGGTATTTATGATATAATTATATATATATATATATAATGTAAATATATTAATTACCTAATTTCCTTATTGATTTTTGAGAAATGGATATGTTACTCATGCGTACGTATGACCTACCATGTCTATGATCATAATGTACTTCTATTGTCAAACCATCATTCATGATCTTTATTACATGTATAATTGATATATAAATACAATAATTATATTATTATTATTATTATAGATATTATGGATTCAAGGAAAAATTAATAACACCAAAAATAAAAAATAAAAACATGTACAATAAATACTGCGGTTATTACCCTAAAACACGATTTTAACAAGAATTTTTAATAAATTAGTTATGAAAGGACATAAGTAAATAATATATAGTAATATATATATATATATATGTAATTTTATGTAATTTTTCTATATTAAAATTAGATTTATTTTAAATTATGTTCAAATGAGTATGAAGGATATCATGACTTAAGGCAAGGGATTCCCATCTCACTTTTTACTTCTGTGAGACACATTCCATATTCACCACCTACCTATTTTGATTGGTTTATATATTGTAAATAAATTTATTATATTATTATTATCATTAAAATTTATTGGTCTTTACATATCCATTTTTGGATCAATAATTCATGGGGTTTTATGTTCAAAAGATACCCAATCGATAAGATAATTTTGTTTTCATATTCCTTCTTTGAGAAATATGTTATATTATTAAACTATATTATTTAATGAGGTGTTTACCAAAACAATTATAAATTTTATATCATGTATTTATTTTTCCCTATTATGTTTTATTTTTCATTTATTTTTACTTCATCAGGATTATATGTCAACATTACCAAAGTGGTAATGAATTTATGTTACAATCTCATTGTTTATCATCATTGTTTATAATTATGTTTTTGATAATAAAATATTATGATCCATATATCAAGAAACTTATTAATTTTAATATCCTCCGGTTAGGTCATGAGAATAAATGTTTCCCATTCATTTTCCTCTATTTATGTGCTCAATATTTCAAATAGTTTTTAAGGAAAAACCAACTTTACGGTTGAAAACCATTCTTCTTCCAAACCCATATTTCATAAAAAAAAAATTTAAATTTTTTTTTATCATAATAAAATGATGTTTTAAATATTTTTAACAATGTATTAATTTTTAAAATAAGATGTGAAAGGAATATTCATGTTGGTTTCAAAAAAATATACGTTTTGATTTCACTAAAAATGTTAAATGAATTATTGTTTTAACATCTACAACATGATATAAATTTCTAGTCATCATAACCATTATTTTTATTTAAGTTTCATTTATAAATTTCCAGGAATATTATCAAATAAATGATTTTTCAATTTTTTTATGAATATTTATTTTATGAAAAGTGATTTTCAAATAAATATAATTTTCATAAGAAATGTTCATAGTTATATTTCTAAATCATTATCCATCTATAATGAAATCCATTTATATACATCACTATTTACTGAGGATATAGACTAAGTATACCATTATTATTCCTACTATAAATTTTTTATGATGAAAACATGACTATGAAACCCATTTCACTCCCATAGGTTATACCATGATAATGTTTTTATGAAACTGACTTCATTTTCATCAGTTTTGATATGATGAAATATTGAGATGATTATAAAACCCGTATATTTTTTATTGGTTATGATAGGATGGAATTATTATGTAACCCATTTAATTTCATGGGTTATGATATGATGAATGTTTTATGATCATATGAAACACATATGTAAGATTCTAATTATGTGACAAGCGGGACCAATATCTCCCTCAAATTAATTTTGTAATGATTAATGTTATATTAGATCAAATGGTACACAAGAGGTTATCCCAAGCCCAAAAAAGGGTAAATAAGATGTAATCCCAATCCAAGTACAAGAGGGTACTCATGTGGTAATCCCAATCCCAATACAAGAGGGTATACAAGAGGTTATCCCAAGCTCAATGTGGGTACATGGGTGATTATCAAAAGCCTAATATGTTATTAATATATTGGTAGATATCATTGAAACAATGCTTTCTACGGCTATGATTATTCTATAATTGTATCACATACTCAAATTTTTTGATTTCATGGATCATGTTATTTGGTTCCATTAATATTCATGTCATATTAACTACCAATATTTATTACATGACTCTACATTTTTATCATTGATATGTATGGTGTGTTTTTCAAATGTTATTCTCATGTTATCATACCCTTTTTCTCATGTTATCCTTTTATATCTCCCTTTTTACCTTTGCTATGAATATGAGATCGCCCTTTCTTATGCTTCCATTCCCCAGATCATGAATTAATATTTTTACATAGGAGTAAAAACGGGGAAGATATTTATGGGATACATTGAATATTTTTCCTCAATTAAAAATATTGGGTCATACATTTACAACATCCCTAAAATATTATAGTGCTCATCCACGTGTTTGTGTAATGTTATGGATATTCATATAAAAATTCTTAATATCCATGTTTTAATTTCCTGGGTCTCTATATTCATAATTTGAGTAAATTTTTAATTAACCATTAAAAACTAGGATGAGAAAACATTTGAGATATCTCTTGGAATATTTATATGTTTACCTCTAGGGATACGTCTAATGAAAAGTCCAAGGATGAGTCAATTTTTAGAAAATTTACCACAATTTTGGTAAAGGATAGGTAATTTTGTTCCCAAGAGATTACATCACTATCTGGATACAATATGTGGATGTGGCTCTATAATAATATGTACATAAGTGTAATAAATATGAAACGGGTCCATTGATATAGACTGAATTATCACCTGATTAATGTCAACAGACATTGTTGCATGCCTAATTTTAAACTACAAATGGATATGATTTGGAAATCCATAAACTCTTTATAAAATATAATGGAGTGTTTAAATATGTGTTGACTATGATTGATATAGGATAAACCTAAAGGGCCATAGATTAAAATAAGGTGTTAATATTTCGACATTCTATAATTAATTTTCATGATTATTTGGATTCAGATTTTTTTAACATTTCTAAAATGTCTATATTTGATTTGAGTCCATGGTGGGAACTAGATGAAATTGGGTTAACATATAATTTGAAAGGAATTTTTTGGATCAGTACCCAAAATGTGATGATGATTGGAGTAAAACATGTTGTGATTATGCCTAATCCTTTATAATGATATATGATTGAAAAATTTCACCTTAACAGACTATGAAACACACCAAGGAATAGAAGGATATAGTTTTCTGAGATTTTAAGTAATGGAGACCATGGAGGAATGAAGATTAAATTTGGTATATGGTAGGAATATGTGAATGAGCACTCAATAGAATGTAATAGAGGTATGAAAGTATGGTTTGAGTGTGGAAAATAAGGACATTATTAATGTAATTATAGAGGATTAATGACATGTTTTTTAACCAAATAGATGATAATAATGGCCTCCCTAAGATATTATATGTGTTTGAATGTTTCAAATTTTTAATGTTTTGGGAATTATGAAAATAATTGACTAAAGTGGAAAGATCATAAAGATAACCACCAATGTTGTGTTAGTTATGTTTTACTATTGACAATGAAGAGACAAAAATGATGTATGAACATAAGGTGGTATTTTAGAATAAGATTAACATAGTTAATGGATTGAGAATGAGGTGGGATGATTGGAGTATTTATATATTAGAATTAAATAATTATAAAATATATAAGAATTAATTAGTATATGTTATTCATTAAAGATATAAAAGAATAAGTTGAATGGTATTTATGATAAAGAAAAATTATTTATATGGAAAGGTGATATTTTGATTAAGGCATTATAATCATTAAAATGTTTCTAATTTTGAAAAAATGTGGTTTATTTTGGATTAAAAGAAGACACATATGAATAATGTAAATTGGATGGTTTTGATGGCCTTATAAATGATTAATAATTTGTGGACAGAGTAGTGTGTTCCATCATTAATAGAGTTAACAAAATTACTTAATTTATATAATATATTCAATATTAATTGGTTTTATTTATTGAATAAGGAAGAATATATGTTTTTAATATTATTTTATGGTAATTTATGTTATTAAAATGTTTCATATAATACTTGATAAAGGTTTTAAAATGTTTGGTATGTGAAAATTGAGATCTAATTCATGTGGTTTGTGAGATTAATATTAATTAAATTTTTGTTAAATTTAGTGGATTTTTTATAAACATTGAATTCAAGAAGTTCTATAAGGGAAACAATTTGTGTAATGGTTTATATTAAACATTAGTTCCAGTTTTAGAGATTAAAGTATTAATTTACCAAATATAGATTGATGCCTAGAGGATAACATGTGCTAACCATTTTTTTTGTGGTGATAAATAAAGATCGATTGGAATAATTATCATTATATTTATAGTTGATTAGTGCATTAGGAATAATAATTTTACTTGCATTTTTTGACTCATAGAGGAAGTAAAAATTGGCCATGTCATAAACAATGGGAGAGACTATTCTTATGAAATATAATAAAATCAAGTAAGTATATCTTCTCGTGATTTTTTTTAAATTATACAAAATTGTATTAAAATAACATGTTATTCTTTTGTCATCATCTTTGATAAAATAAATGACCTTTTCATACCTCATTGTGTTCTAATGGATCTGTCTCATCATCTACTAGATAATATCCTTATCAATGCTAGATAAGTGGTTTCTTGGTTCAAATTTATGGTTTACCATTCCCCCTCTCAATTCTGTATGAAATTCCACTTACATTGAGATTCCCTTACTAAATTTTGAAACACCTAGTCATGGAAGCAATCTCCTCCTTTGGAACACCCTCAAGAATCATCCCTTCCTTAGGACCAGAGAAATGTGTGTGTGTGTGTGTGGGGGGGGGGGGGGTTATCTCAAAGGTGATCATGGATCATCCTCGGCAGTGCTCAATAACCCCCACTCAAGTTCCCCCATCCCACCAAGTTTCAGTATCATCCTTCGCAACCCATTCCATTTTCCAAGGATGTTCTCTCTGATAATAAAAGGAATTCATTACATAATTATTATCAACTTTCTCTCCTTTATAAAGAGTTATAATTTCTTCTAACATCAATGGTTATTCAGCCACTAATACAATGGATAGTGGCACACTGTCATGTCTTTTATCAATATACTTGCTATATCCGGAATAATCCCATTTTTTTCTAAGTACACTCTCCCAACATTCTAAACCCTTCAAAATATATTCTAATCTATATTTATAATGAATAAAATGTATTATCTCATGTTAATCCTTGAATATAATTCAGTTATATTTTTCCCTTACCTTATAGTGTCTTCACCAAATCCCATTCCAAAAAGGTGTGAGCTTTATCTTCTCAAGATTTAAAGTAATTGTCCATGATTGGGGAAAAATATAAGAACCTACCAATTATAAAATTTATTTTAAATTTTTTTAATGTATGGAGAATAGAGTTTAGGTGAATACAAAATTTTATGTATTTGAGATTCATCATAACAATATATTTTTGGATGCAATCCTTGATCACAAGTAACTCCCATAAAAGAATGGTGACATCACATATAAACATGGAAACCAAAACGTCATGAATATGGATTCAAGAAAACTAAAACATAGGTATTTTTTGGAATATACGTTTTTTCATTGACCACATAGTTTTCTTAGAAAAATACGTCTATATAAAGACTAGGTTCAATAATATCACTCTTCCATATCCATTGTTTATGCTAAATGTGATGTGAGGGAATGTAATCTTATATATAAGGATTTAAGTAGCTTCAATCTTGGATAAAAGGCATGGATCAGAGAAAGTAATTTCAACACCGATTTGGAACTAACAAAATGAATCTATGGAGGGGTATACCCACTGAAAGACACGAATGGTTTTGTAATCTTCACATCCCAAAACTCATCCTATACTAGGGGTTCATAGGATAAAAATTTTACATGGTGTAATAAATAGAATAGTAAAAGGTGTATCTGTAGAAACATGATCACTACTTATAAAACCTATAGCTAATATCCTCATTACCAAATGCCAAAGGGGTGCACCTGGTTCACAGGATTTCCAATCACCCCCATCCCGATTAACTGTACTATTATATATACCCATGGTGTGGATTTCTTCATCTCAAGTCAATAAAAAGATTACCTTGACTACTATTATGTGGTACTTTCATCCTAGAATGAATTTATGACTTAAGGATATTGGTTTGGATTTCATAACAGTCTCAAAATAATGAAAGAGGACCTACACAACTAGGATAAAAGCAACCCTTCCCTATTCCTTAACATTGATGGTATTAAAACTAATATTTAACATGATAATTAAGGGATTGAAGATCATTGGGATGATGGTGTTTTTAGAAATTTGGTTGGTTTGAAGAACCCGTTGGATGACCTTCTACTTGGAAAAAGAATATTTACTAAAGAGAAATTAAATGTGTGGTTGATTAAAGAGGGGAGAACCCATCTTTTTTTTTTCAAAAATTTCATCAAAGATAGGAAATGATATAATAACCAAAATACTCTTGTTAAGGACTGATCATTCACCAATGATAAAATCATGGATGGGGGTATGGATGTGGCACATTTAAACTCCTTAACTAATGATGAAAACCTCACATGCTATAGGGATCCCAACTATACATGATGATATTTTTTATAATATTCATCATGTTATCTCCCCTGAAATGAATGGGGTTTTTGTAAATATCTTGGATGAACAAAAGGTCTGGGTGGTAGTGATTACCCCTAGTTATGGTAGTTCCCATGGCACATATGGTTACATATGGTCTTTTTATACTAGATCATATAATATCATAAAGATGGAGAGGGTGTACATGATCATGGACTAATTTTAGGGAGGTAGTTTAACTAGAGTCGCATTCTCCACCAGGTTGATTTTTATTCCAAAGGTAAAAGTGTGACGCCCAAAAAATATAAAGTAAGAAACTTATATTCATTGGTGTGTATGTCCCACAACAACAAGTGAAGAAAGTGATCCTAATTACCTGATACATTGCAATATATTTACTATCATAAAAAATATAACATATCCTATGGCTTGTAATACACACAACCATCCTCAATATCCTGTGTTACTTGCATGAGTGTGCTTTACCAAATGAAAATGTATTATTAAAATAATATTATTTAATATAATATGATATAACCTAGCCTACATGTTAGTGGTTATGAATAGTATTAACTACATTATGAAAATTTATCTTTTATATTAATATAAAATTAAATAATTAATTTCAAATTATTTACCAATAAAAATAAGAACCTATTGGATTTAAAAATAAATATTATTATATTCATGATTCCAAAGCGATTTTGTCTTAATAAAAATAATTAATAATAAATAGTGAATGATTTATGGAAGTATATATGTTATATATACAATAATATATTTTTGGTATTCATCTATTTGGTATTATGGATATTAGATAAGATCAAGCTCTATTTTTCACATAAAAACCAATATTTTTATAAAGGCAATTTCAACACATTTTAATGGATAACCCGTTTGAAAAATTAAATTTGACACAATAATTGATTTAATATGTAAAAATTAAGTTCATATTGGAATAGAAACATAATAATTAGGTTAAGGCAACTTTTCTATATTTTTCTAAAACATTTTAGTTTTTAATGAATAGTTAAAAATACAACATTTTAGTTCAAAAATTATTTTTAATCTAATTTATTTATAAGGTAAAATTATGTTTTATATTGTTTTTAATGTTTAATTAGAATATATATTTACCAATTAATTCATTTTAGGTTATTATTATCAATTACACATTGAAATTAATGATAAAATCCTAGCAAACTTTTGGACATTTTTACTTTAAAACCCTACGTTCTCAACCCACTGATGGGATGAATTTTAAATTAATTTCTATCACTTATGTGATTGAAATTGGGAAAAATGGATTTACTATTTGGATTAAACAAAATTATAATTTATAACAAGGTATAAAATGTTTTTGACCAAAAATATTTCTGAATGTAATAAAAATTAATTACAATTATTAATTCAAAATTAAGATTTTGGATATTTTTGGACAAAAAATATTTCTTGGGACAACTTTTGATGAGTTCATGGTAATTCTTGGGAAAGGAATAATACTTTATCATACGGGCCCAAATGATCAAGAAACATGTCCAAAACCTATTTTATGATCATAATAAGGCAATGAAACTTATATTATTTAGTTTTTTTGGTTTAGAATGAGTTATTTAGTTAATAACATGTGCACACCAAACTTGTTTCCAAAAATTCCAAGTGATCCATTTTACTTCCCTATAAAAGGCCACCACCTATCCACATTTATCACTCATATTAAACCACTTAGGTTCATCCATGATCTTCCCAATAGTTTCCAAAATACCTCCCCTTAAACATTAATCCTTTAATTTTTAAGAATGAATTCTAAGGAAGCCTTTTGTTACAATCCTTAAGAAGTTACCCAATTAAGTGGTAGTCTTCTCTGAAGTTTTTTTTATTTTATTTCCTTAATTCTCCTCCTAAAATAACTTTATTACATTATTTTGTAACAAATAAAGTATCATAAACATAATTGGATGTTTATATCTAATGGATATGACCTAAACTTACACACACTTACATATAATGGGTAAAAAAACATATTGTTTTTGTGTATGATGAATTACTGCCTCATGAAATGATGATTGTTCATTTTTTCATTACCACCTCTCATAATAGAAATTACGATGGAAACTATATTTAAATATGATATATATATATATGATATTTATTTCTTAAATTATAATTTTTTAATCCTTGTAATACAAATACCTTTAATAATTTCCATTTTACTTTAATACTATAACATCATTTGAGGAAGTGTGGACTACCGCCCCCTCAAACCGATTTGATTTATTCCCAAAAAACATAGAATATAGAATCTATGGTTTTAATTAACATATGTGAAATAAGGAAACTCTATATTATATTTATGAAATTATGAAATTTCTTCAAATATACAATGGTATATATATATATATATATATATTTCTTTATTCCCATATTACAAACATAATTGATAACGTCATCCGTTGACATGTGGAATACCACCTCATTGACATGATGTGATTATTTTTTCATCATAAGATATATATATATATATATGTATATATGATTAAATAATATTTTATCTAGGATATAATTATCATTCTAAAATGATATGGGGTTACCTACCATCATTCCAAAATTATCATTGAAAAATAAGAACTTTACTCGTGTGTACGTACAAACTGCCATCTCCACGTGTGTTATACTGATTCATTTTACATAACAAAATTTATTGATTTATTTTTAAAAAATAACTTGTCTATTAACGTGATAATTATTTCATTATTATTATCCTATAAATTTTTAATAATTACCCCTTTGACCATAGTTGACCTACCAATGTCGTTTTTGATATATAAACTAAATTTGGTCAAAACACCCGATGTAAACAAAATTGTTTATATAGATATGTAAAAAAAAGTAATATATAAAATAAAAGGAATTATAATCATGAAAAAGGTTATCAAGAATGTTCAAAATTAAAATAATTTTATTAATTATGAAGTTAAAGGATGTTCACCTAAAAGTAAACTCATGGAAAGGGATTCTCATCTCGATTTTATATAGACATGAGATAAATGAAATTTTCACTACTCAGATATTTTGTGTGGTGTATCTACTGCCCAGTTTTTTTATATTATATCATTAATTCAATTATATTTATTTTATATTAATACTTTAATAGAATATTAATCCTTCACGAGGTTTATGATTTAAAATGGTTTGATTTTTTACGAGATACATTGGAATGTTATGTAGAACCAAAAACATTTTATGGTATGTTTATCTTAAAAACACTCTATTCATTAGGTAGCATATATTTCATGAATCACTGATCCATATGTAACAAAACATGGGGACTTATAAGAGATAACCATAAATTATCCAGTAAACATAAATTTTCCAGCTCTATGATTTGAATTTTAAAAATCCAGCATACACGGTTGTGTTCAAGATGTTTTTTAGAGTCTAATGAAACAAAAATAATTTTTGGTGAATAGTAACCTACTCTAAGGAATCGTAACTTAACCTTATGAATAGTGATATACCCTAATGAATAGTAACATATGCTATTGTGGTATATAAATTATATTCAAGTTGGAAGCATGATATACCTATATTTTAGAATGAGTTAATGAATGTTTTAAAACTGATTTTGATAATTAATTATTATTTTAATTAAATTTTATAATAATCACATTTAAAAACTTATTTTTGAAAAATGGACTTCATTTTTGGATTCTACATGTCGAAAAATGGTTAGGGTAATTTTTTTGGATTTTTCTAAAAGACATGAATTTTTTGATGAATAGTAGAATCCGATAATTTACAATAAATGCTAAATAATTAATTAATGGAGTCATCGATTATGATCTGCTGATGTATGCCCACTTGGTTAGAATTCACCTAACCCATTTACTATTCTTGGTCCTGGAATACTCACTATTCCTTGTCTTGAGGAGAAATAATAAATTAATGAGTTTTATATTAAGAAATCCCGTCTCTCCTCCACTATAAAAACCCCCTCTCACCCCCTCCCATTCACTCTTCTCAAGACTTGTGACTTCTCCAAATTCTATCCAAATACCTTCCCAACCTCCTCCCCCAATTCCATCTAGATTCTTTCTCACCAAAAGACCAAAACCAAAGCCCTTAATATGGATCTCATGGAGACGAGATCAAGAGGTAAACAACCTCTTTTATTTTCATTCTTTTCTTTCATTTTATGTTATTCACTTTCTTTCCCTTTGGCTTATGTTGGAATATTTCATTAAATATCCCCCCTTACTGTCTATATTATGTATTAATGATGAGATATTCTATTCCTCTCATCAAACTATTTTTATGAAATTTTAAGATATGTCGTTAGGCTGCTGAATTTTCGTGAGAAATTTATCAAGTTTTCATACATTTTAATATTCCTTTATTTTCATCTTGTTTCCTCACCTCATCTTAACCAAGAGGCATTAATTCCCCATATTGTTGTATTTTCTGGATTTTCTAATTTTTATGGAAAATTCTTCATCATTATTCTTCTCCTCTCCCACTTATTTAATGAATAAGAACATTGTCCGTGATGTGTCAAATTACAGACATCGTGGACGATGTAATTTCAATTTCCATTAATTTTTTCAAGTCTGGTCATGAAACCTAATATATGGTTGAACCAGGTCATAATATATGTGTTTTATCTTGATTAACATTCTGGAATCTTTATATATTCATAATATGGAATAATAATACAAAACACGTTTATTGAGCACAAAAACTTCCAAGCCAAATTCAAGCGTTCATTTTTAACTCATCGAATGAGTCACCCTCATGGTATATAACCAGAATCATTATAATATAATTTATATCTATTTAATGTCACTAGTAATTTATATTAACAATTATGGTTGTTTAACCATATTTCAAATAAACTTCCATTCATGAATACAAGTAAACAAATCATAAAACCAAGTAAGAAAATGCTTCCAAAACAATAAGATTTAATCTCTTAAACCCATCACAGTGGCCATTAATGAAATTAATAAGGTTATCCCATATACATTACATATAAAATAGGTTCTGGATTTATGAATGAATCATCCAAATTTGTTTATTCATGTCTTTAAAAACAAGACAAGAACACCTTCAAGCATAAGGTAAGGGATCATCTCTCTCACTTTTGTTCAAGAATATACCCTTTGTTGTGACAACATTTTATTGTGCACCTAATAATCCATATATGGTGTACCTACTTCCCATTTGAGATCACTTTCTATTTGAAATTATATTTATTTTAAATATCCATAATCTCATGTCATGGCTATGTTTATTGTGTAAACTGTATAACATTTCACATACGGTGTATATTTGCGATGTTATTGTTGAATCCGTATTCTATACTCAATAAAGATATTGAAATGGAATATTTCTCTTGTATTGAATCATTTTATAAAGAATTATTTGGATTTTGAGGTTGGTGGGTCCCACTACAGCCCCTCGATGCATCGGTACGTCTCATGAGACAAAACAGTTTTTTGACAGACCCTTCGAGTTTGTTTCCAAAAATCAGACGGGTTTCTACCCATTGAGATAAACCATTTTTATGGTATTATGGTTCATTTGATAGATACATTATGTCCAATTAATAATAATTCTCTTTATTCATTGTCATTTATTATTATTATCCATGAGGTTTTCACTATGACAAAATCTATGGATGCAGTTTCATTCTCAGTTTATTAAAGACATTAGTTGTTCATTTATTCACTATGACATATTGATTATGTCATATTGATTATGATTCACTTATTATTTTACTCATGCTTACGCTATTTATAACCCTTACTAAGAGTTTGAGCTCACCCCTTTCATTTTCTATCTTCAACAGGTGACGAAGAGAAGGTCATTTATTGAGTGCTAGTGGATGCAGTTTTTGTTTTTCCTTGTGGATTATATCTTGTAACCTTATCCAATGTAATTTATGTTAAATCAATGTATCTGGTTTCTTTAAGACTACTAAACTTATCGAACCTTCGGGGTTTTCATTCCTTATAACCATGCCAATATCACAAGCAATGCACCGGCTCTATCCTAGTGGGGTCGGGGTGTTATAGTTGGTATCAGAGGAAGATTGGTATGAAACATGGAAACTAGAGTAGGAAATTTATAGTAGGGAACAGATCCCTAAGGTAGTATTTGAGGATAAAAGTATAAGAATATCATGGTATTTTAGTAAGGAACAGATTATGTGGATATTTTAAGCAATACGTCCCTATCTGGGTATGAGCAGGTAGGAGGCGGCTCTGGCATAGATGTATCTAGGGGTAAAACCAGAAAACACCACTTTGAGATAGACTCGAATGGGAACTGGTGCATGACAATGGGCCTTGCTGCACTCTTGGTTACGACACTCCCGTGGATATTCTTAGGATAATTCATATTTTCATTACAAGCCATTATGAAGGATTTAATGTAAATTTTTCCTTAGAGGAAACATATTTATAACATTAGCTATGCATATAATTTCAATCTATGTTAAGTGATTTTCTATTTGAGATTCATAAAATAATCTATTGTATCCCATTATTTAGAAATTGCATCTAATGGAAGAAGGGGAATCAATATTCATGGGCAATGTAGGGATCTCCCTACTGAGCAAGTCAACACAGTCAATGTGGGAGAAGATCAGATCATGACTATATTGGGACAACTTACTCAAGTTGTAACGAATAACCATTCCACACTTATTTTGGATCGTTTCATGTTGTAGAAGCCCCTGTATTTTAGTTGGACTACTAATACAGTGGTATCTGAGCCGTGGATCAAGTCACATGATAAGATATTCATGGAATTAAGATGCAATGAGAATGAGATGGTGGTACTGGCGGTATATTGTCTCAAGGGTGACGCGGACCAATGGTGGTCCCTGATTCAGAACACCATGGAGGAAGAAGAAATAGAAGATAAGGAGTGGAGGGCTTTTAAGGAAATATTATTTGAAAAATATTTCCCTCGTGAGAAAGGAACTGAAATGAAGTGGAAATTTCTTAGCTTGAAACAAAGGGAAGAGGAAAGTGTTGCAGAGTATGAGGCTACTTTTACAAGGAGGGCCAGGTATGCTGTAGATTATGTACATGACTCGGCAGGCAAGATTGATCATTTCTTTGAAGGACATAAGCCTTGTCTTTGGAGGGCACCGTCTTCTCAAACATTTTCATCATATGATGGAATTTTATCAACTGCCATCAGAACAGAGAGGGAATTTTCTTGATCAAATATTTTCAATGGAAACCAAGATAAGAAGCGGTACTCAGATAACAAAGTAAATGTTGAAGCACCAAAGAAGAGAAAGGGAACTAATAGTGTCCCATTATGCGAGAAGTATGGAAAGAATCATCTCAAGAAATGCTTGAAAGGCATGTGAGCCTGCTATAACTACGGAGAAAAGGGTCATCGATCCAATTAATGCAAGGCGAAGAAAAAATTCAATGATGTTCAATGCTACAATTGCAGAGATATGGGACACTATGAAACTGAGTGTCCAAAATTCCAAGGAAACATGACTCAGAAAAGGCCAAGAGATCAAGGGAGAGCTTATGTGATTACAACTATGGAGGTCGATGTCCCTAATGATGTGGTGGAAGGTACTTTAATTGTTTCCTCAAACATAGCCAACACCTTATTTGATTTTGGATCATCACATTCATTTAAATCTTCTATGTTTTCCATGAAAATTAGATATGTTCAATTTGAATTAATAAAGGAGTTGTCAGTCAAGACTCTCGGGGGTTGTATCATTGCTACAAAGGCATATTGACTTGTCCTCCACCATTGGCCAAAACGTGATTTAGTTGCTAAACTTTTCATCATACCAATGACTGAATTTGATATAATTCTCAACAAGGATATGATATCAAATTATGATGCGAAGATTTATTGTAAGAATAAGGAAGATACAATTTTTGAAAATGGTGTAGAATCCCTTGTCTTTAGGGTAGAAACATCACCACCTTATTCATATCGAGAACCACCACAAGTATCTCTACTGAATGAAATAATTGGTGAGGAAGATAAATCAACATCTATTAGCAAGGAAAGAAATATTCAAATTGAATATATGCACATAGTGCAAGAGTACATTGATGTATTTACAGAGGATTTACCTGGACATCCTGTAGAGCGGAAAGTTGACTTCTCTATTGATTTAATTTCTGATGCAAGACCTATACCAAATACTCCATATAGAATGGCCACTATGGAGTTAGTGGATCCAAAGAAATAAATAGAAGAGTTCAGTGTAAAAGTATTTATTCGACCTAGTGTTTCTCCATGGGGAGCCCCAGTCTTGTTTGTAAAGAAGAAAGATGAATCCATGAGGCTTTGCATTGATTAACGGGAAATCAATGCTATTACAATAAAGAATAAGTATCATATGCCCCAGATTCATGACTTATTTGACCAACTTCATGGAGATCAATACTTTTTGAAGATTGACCTACAATCCAGATATCATCAACTACATGTGAGGAAAAAAGATATTCTGAAGGCAGCATTTCGAACAAGGTATGGACATTACGAGTTTACAGTGATTCCTTTTGGACTAACAAATGCACCTAGTGTTTTCATGGATTTAATGAATAGATTCTTAAAGGAATATGTTGATAACTTCTTTGTGGTATTCATCGATGATATCCTGGTATACTCAAAAAGATATGAAGACCATGAAGATCATTTGCGAACTATTCTGAAAACTCTGAGTAGAAATCAATTGTATGGGAAGTTTAGAAAGTGTGAATTCTGGCTTCCGTCATTTTATTTTCTAGGCCATATTGTCTTAAAGGATGGAATCCTAGTTGATCCTACTAAGACAAAGGCAATCTAATAATGGACCACGCCAACAAACATAACTAATGTATGCAGTTTTATTGGCTTAGCAGGTTACTACCGACGTTTGGTTTAGAATTTCGTCTGACAGGCTAATCCACTAACCAAGATCACACGAAAAGGATTTAAGTTTGTGTGGACAAAAGTGTGTACATAATTCTTCAATGAATTGAAAATAAGATTGGTCAATGCTCCAATTTTGACTCTTCCATCTGGAAGTGATGGGTTTGTGATATACAACGATGCATCAAAGAATGGGCTAGGTTGCGTCCTTATGAAAAATGATAAAGTTATTGCTTATGTAGCATGATAGTTGAAGACTCATGAGAAAAATTATCCAACTCATGATCTTCAGTTAGCATCTGTAATCATTGCTCTGAAAACATGGAGGCAATATCTCTACGGAGAGAGATGTGAGATTTATACGGACCACAAGAGTTTGAAATATATTTTCACACAAAAATAACTCAATATGAGACAAAGAAGATGGATCGAGTTACTCAGAGATTATTATTGTTCGATACAATACCACCTAGGAAAGGCAAATAAGGTGGAAGATGCATTAAGTAGGAAAGATCATGGCCTTCTAACTTAAATGAGGATTGAAAGAGATCATATGTTTATGGATCTACTAAAGATGGATATAGGAATTGTTAAGGAAGGGGAAACATCACTCCTATTTCAAATAATTACTAAACCATCTCTACTAGAAAAGATAAAATATTCTTTATCTGATGATGAGAATCAGCAAATGAAAATTCATGCAGTTATGGAAGGAAGACTGGCTAACTTTGTGTATGAAGAAGGAGTTCGGATGTTTGGAAAGAGGTTATTCGTTCCATCAGTACCTGAGATAAAAAGGGAACTATTAGATGATTCCCATAGCTCAAATTTCTCTATAAACCTATGTAGCACCAAGATGTACATAGATCTGATATAATATTTATGGTCGGATAATATGATGTGGGAAATTTCTGACTACGTGTCAAGGTGTCTAGTTTGTCAAAAAGTGAACGCAGAGAGACAACATCCCAAAGAAGTTATGTAACCTCTACCTATTCCTATTTGGAAGTGGGATAACATTATTATGGATTTTATCACCAGAATACCAAGGACACCTAGAAGGAACAATGAAATATGGGTAATTGTTGATTGTTTCACAAAATCAGCACATTTGTTTCCTATACAAGAGGATTTTCCACTCGAGTGCATGGAAGGACTGTATATTAATGAAGTTGTAAGACTTCATGGTGCACCTCTATCAATTGTATCTGATCGAGATCCCCAGTTTACATCAAAGTTCTAGAAATGTCTCCAGAAAGCTTTGAATACTAACTTTGTATGAGTACTGCTTATCACCCCCAAACCGATGGACAGTCTGAAAGGACTATTCAAAATTTAGAAGACATGCTGAGGTAATTCTATCTTAACATCCAAGGTATGTGGGATCAATACTTACCTTTGGTGGAATTTTCCTACAACAACAGTTTTCATTCTAGTATTCAAATGGCTCTGTATGATGCATTATATGGAAATAGGTGTCGAACTCCAACTTGTTGGGACAAAGGTGGTGAGAGGAAACTTATAGGCCTGGAACTTATTTAAGAGAGCACGAAAAAGGTGAAGAAAATTCAAGCCCATATTAAGGAAGCCCAAAGTAGGCAGAAGAGTTATGCTGATAATCGGAGAAATGATTTGGAATTCCAGGTGGGAGATCTTGTCTTTCTAAAAGTATCTCTATGGAAGGGTGTCCTAAGGTTCAGTATGAAAGGGAAACTGAGCCCCATGTACATTGGGCCATTTGAAATTATGGAAAGAATCAGAGCTGTATCTTACCATCTAGCGATACCACCAAATCTCTCTAGGGTTCATCAAGTGTTCTACATGTCATTATAAAACAAATACATGCCAGACCCATTGCATGTTCTCACATATGAATAAATGTAACTAGAACATGATTTACCATATTGGAAAAAGCCTATTGGGAATCTTGACAGAAGGGAACATGTATTGAGAAATCAGAAAACATTCCTAGTGAACATTCTTTGTAAAAACCATAATATGGAGGAAGAAACATGGGAACATGAGGATGTTATGAAAAATAATCACCTACATCTTTTTGGTGGGCATTATACATAAACATTTCGAGGATAAAATTTACGAAGGATGGAATAATGTATCACCCCAAAAATTTTATGGTATGCTTCTCTTAAATACACTCTATTCATTAGGTAGCATATATTTTATGAATAACTTATCCCTATGGAACAAAACATGGTTACATATAAGAGATATCCATCACTTAGCCACTAAACTTAAATTTACCAGCTCTGTGATTTGAATTTTAAAAATCCGGCATACACAGTTGTGTTCAAGATGATTTTTGGAGTCTAGTAAAACAAAAATATTTTTTGGTGAATAGTTACCTACCCTAATGAATAGTAACATTCCCTGATGAATAGTGATATACCCTAATGAATAGTAAACTACCCTATTGTGGTATACAAATAATATTCATGTTGGAAGCACGATATACTTATATTTTAGAATGAGTTAATGATTGATTTAAAAATTGTTTTGATAATAAATTATTATTTGTAATAAATATTAAAATAATCATATTTAGAAAATTATTTTTGAAAAACGGACTTCATTTTTGGATTCTACATGTCGAAAAATGGTTAGGGTGAATTTGTGGTATTTTTATGAAATACATGAATTTTTTATGATTAGTAGAATCCGATAATTTACAATAAATGCTAAATAATGGATTAATTGAGTCATCAATGATGCTCTGCTGATGTAATCCCATTTGGTTCGAATTCACATAACCCATTTACTATTCTTTGTCATGGAATACTCACTACTCTTTGTCTTTAGGAGAAATAATAAATTAACAAGTTTTATATTAAGTAATCCCCTCTCTCCTCCACTATAAAACCCCCACTCACCCCCTTCCATTCACTCCTCTCAAGCCTTGTGCCTTCTCCAAATTCTATCCAAATACCTTCCCAACCTCCTCCGCCACGTCCAGAATGCTTTGGTCTCACCTATATACCAAATCCAAAGCCCATAAGAAGGATCTCAAGGAGAAGAGATCAAGAGGTAAACAACCTCTTTTATTTTCATTCTTTTCTTTCATTTTATGTTATTCTCTTAATTTCCCTTTGGCTTGTGTTGGGATATTTCATTAAAGATTCCCCCTTACTATCCATATTATGTATGAATTATGAGATATTCCATTCCTCTCATCAAACTATTTTTATGAAATTTTAAGAGACACCGTTAGGCTGTCGAATTTAATGAGAAATTTATCATGTTTTCATTCATTTGAAGATTCCTCTCTGTTCTTCTTATTTCCTCAAATTATCTTAACAAAGAGGCATGTATGCTCTAGAATCTTGTATTTTATGGATGTCGTAATGTTTATGGAAAATTATTCATCATTATTCTTCTCCTCTCCCACTTATTTAGGGAATACAAACATTGTCCGTGATGTGTCGAATTACCAACATCGTGGATGATGTAACTCCAATTTCCATTAATTCTTTCAGGTCTAGTCATGAAACCAAATATATGGTTGAACCAGGTCATAACACATGTGTTTTATCTTGATTAAAATTCTGGAATCTTTATACGTTCATAATATGGAATAATAATACAAAACATGTTTATTGAGCACAAAAACAGCGAAGCCAAATTCAGGAGTTTATTTTTAACTATTCGAATGACTCACACTCATGGTATATGAACAAAATCATTATAAGATCATTTATATATCTTTAATTTCACTAGTAATTTATATTAACAATTCTATATGTTTAACCATATTTTAAACCAACTTCCATTCATGAATACAGGTAAAGCAATCACGAAACCAAGTAAGAAAATGCTTCCAAAACAATAAGATTTAATCTATTAAACCCATCAAAAAGGGAATTAATGAACTTAATAAGTTTATCGCATATCAATTGAATATAAATTAGGTTCTGTATTTATGAATTAATAATCCTAATTTTGTTATTTAGGTCTTTAAAAACAAGTCAATAACACCTTCAAGCATAAGGTAAGGGATCCTCTCTCTCACTTTTGTTCAAGAATATCCCCTTTGTTGTGACAACTTTGTATTGTGCACCTAATAATCCATATGTGGTGTAAATAATACCCATTTGAGATCACTTTCCATTTGAAATTATATTTCTACTAAATATCCATAATCTCATGTCATGGATATTTTTGTTGTCTAAACCATATACCATTTCACAAAAAGTGTATATTTGGGATGATATTGATGAATCTGTATTCTATACTCTATACGGATATTGAAAAGGAATATTGCTCTTGTATTGAATCATTGTATAAATAATTCTTTGTATTTTGAGGTGGGTGGGGCCCACTACAACCCCTTGATGCATCGATAGGTCTCATGAGACAAAACAGTTTGGCGACTAACCCTTTGATTTTGTTTCCAAAAATCAGACGGGTTTCTACCCATAGAGCTAAACAGTTTTTACGGTATTATGGTTCATGTTATGTATACATGACGTCCAATTAATAAGAATTCTCTTTATTCATTGTCATTTATTATTATTATCCATGCTGTTTTCACCATGAAAAAATCTATTGATGTAGTTTCATTCTCAGTTTTTAATGGAATTAGTTGTTTATTTATTCAATATGCCATTTTTATTATGTCAGATTGATTATGATTCACTTATTATTGTACTCATCCTTCCGCTATTTGTAACCCTTACAGGGTGTTTTAGCTCACCCCTTTCATTGTCTATCTCCAACAGTTGATGAATAGAAGGTCATTTATTGTGTGCTAGTGGATACAATTTTTGTTTTTCATTATGGATTATATCTTGTAACTTTATCCAATGTAATTTATGTTAAATTAATGTATCTAGTTTTTTCAAGAGTACTAAACTGACCGTTCCTTGGGGATTTTCATTACTTCTAACCATTCCAATATCACAAGCAATGCATCAGGTCTAGACTAGTGGGGTCGGGGTGTTACATGTTAAAATATAGTTTTCCCCAACAATAACATTAATAATGTTCCAATGGTATTTCCATTAGAAGAAAATATATGACAATTGTTAAATAATACCATTAGTTTTATTCTAATATAGAAATTCATGTCCTTTTACATGTATCAGTAACATTTTCTAACTCTTTAGTACTCAAAGTGATTTAAAAATGTTTTTTAAGAAAAGATGACTTCATTTCCCTCTTTAGAGGGAGAACATGTTTTCTTCTAAAACGTGTGTTTTAATAAAAAAAATTCCATTTTTTTAAAATGATTTTTTAAAGAAATATTTCCAGTTTTTATTTTACTAATGTTTTCAAAGGAATATTTTTGTCACTTTCTGAACAAGGAATTTTTTTAAACATTTTTACCATTCAAAAATAATGTTTCCTTTTACCTCGTACGAGATATTCAAATATATCTGCTGTATTTTCTCTGAAGATTCTTAGAAAGTTTAAAAGGATTATTTTTAATGAAAATATTTTTAAAAGGGGATTTAAAAAAAAGTTATTTTCCAATGTGTTTTCAAAACGAAAGAATATTGACTTCAAAAATGTTTTTAAAATTTATTTTATTAATATTTCCATTCATTAGCGACAAAAAACCATTATTTTTCTCCAAATGGGTTATGTTGTATTCATACCATCATTAATCTTCCTATGGATGGTTTATGAGTAATTTATAGGAGGATAGTATCCCAATTAAATTCTTTGATTTCTTTTTTCCCATTGAAATATTCAATCTCTTGTGATTATTGAATTTTCCCAAATTATCCATATCAGTTATCATGGATATTAAAATTCCCTAAACTGTATACCATTATATAAACGATGTCTACATTGATAGTTATTTGATAATTTGGGGAAATTTTTTAAATCCATATTCTTTATTCAATACAATTGTTTTATGAGTGACATTGTTGAAATCAATTATTCAATATATGATGAATGTTTTGGACAAGTATGATATGGTTGTCGCCCAGTTATAGATATCCCCTTGATAAATCTATAATATATTGGGATGAGTCACTTGGATAGCCTCCTTATATGGGTTTTTACCAGGTATTTTTAAACCATCTGGTGAAAGGTCTTGATGGTAAATGTACCATGTACCTAAGAAACATGACATCTAATAATCAAGAATTTCCCTTATATTAGTTACAATTATTATTCATCCACTCATTTTTACATCGACATATCTATGGATGCATTTTATTTTTAGTCCTTTAGAAGTAATGTGTTTCAATTTTTTAAATTTCCAAATTAATTTTTCCTTATCTAGTTACTGAATGTCACATGTTTCCATTTATTACCCTACCATATTTTTATTCACATCCATTGAATTTATTGATTACATGGTAGGCATGTTTATTTATTTACCTATCCATATTGAATATTCTCGTTGATTTCATTTTTTCTTCCACTATAATTTTACCTTAATGAAAATTTGATCTCACCCTTATTATGTTTGTTTCCCAAAATAACCATGAATCATACTATGAACGATATATTGGGATTCACTTGATGGAAAAATGTTACACTCAATGTTATTTATTTAGAAAGAAAAAAAAATAAATGTTGTGATTAGTGTATTATTTTCTCACATATGTATCTGGTTTTCCAATACTACTAATCTCTTGTTCCTTATGGATTTTATTCCTTATGATCATGGTAGTTTAATAACAGCAGACACATGCTCTGAGATATCTATGGTAAGGTCTCTACAGTTGGTATCAAAGGAAGTTTTTTAGAAACCGTTGGAATTATATTTTGTAAAACATTAGTTAGATAACATAACTATAAGGTAGAAATTGAAGATAAGTATAGAGGAACAACCTATAATTTCAACTAGATAGATATTATGTGGGTTTTCTAGAAATAAAACCCTATTTGGATAGTACAAGTGGACGTTTTTCTAGCCCATGTACCATGGAGTGATAACTACATCATGGTGTTCTAGGCCTGCCTCGGGTTAACCTTGTACACAACAATAGGCCTTATAGTGCACATAGTTTTACACTCCAAGGGGATAATCACAAGGTAATCATAATTTTAATTATAAACCATTATGATGAATTGGAATGGATAATGAAAATTAATATCCTAGTTTAAACCTAAGGTGTTTAAGATTTAGAAGTAATGCATCATGATTTATAAATAATATTAATGATATTATGGATAACACTTAATCAAAGAAAGGAACTTTGTAGAAAAAAATATATGAATTATTTATGTGTTGTGGTTGTACTGAAACCCATTTTTAAATTTCTATTTGGTGATCAACTATCTTTCAATGATGTCTATAATATTTATTTTAGAAGTTATATTAATTTTTTTTAGAAAAGGAAACCCTATAAGCTAGGTAAAAACCAATCAAGTTATTCAAGGCCACTAGTCTTGAACCCATGACCGAAGGATGATAAAGGTTTGAATCTGACCAATGTACTACATAATTTCCTAGTTAATTTTTCATTATTTTTAGTAAAACCAATTTATGAATAAATATTAATGATGAACCAGTAGTATAACATTTTAGGATTAGAGATTAATATGTGAACCATATTGGTTTTATAGGAGAGTTAAGGACACACGTTTAGAATTCTCAGTATTTTATATGCCTTACGATCCATTAATGGTTTATTTTAGTTCTTTAGGCACAAAAAATTTATTATTGGTAATTATTTTGTAGGAGTAAAGGGATGAATTATAATTTGATGAAGAAAAATCAAAATCTGGGATTGTTCATATGAAATTTAAACCTACCATGTAAGAATATTTCCTTATATTAATGGTCATTAAAATAATTACTCAACATTATAAAAAATTTAAACAAAATGATGACATAATATCTTATTTTATCTTGAAATGATGGTCTTAAAAATCATCAAATATTTATATCCTTGAGGCCCTAAACATTACATTTATCATTCACTTTTTTTAATCTATGAAATCATTCACTCTATATAAAAAATTAGTCTTTTCCTCCAAGTAAGTATCTTTACTTTCCATTAATGTTCTCATACTTAGAGACCTAGTTAAAAGGTAGTCCATGGGAACTTTGTACTTCCCATTATCTTTTTTATAGAGGATGAATTATGAAACGTTCTCACAATGGGTTATTTACAAAATATTAAGTATCAAATAATCTATCACCATAAAAGAGTTTAAATTGTGAGGATGAAATTTAAATAAGGTGTGGGGAATGTGACGCCCCAAAAATATAAATTAAAAACATAGAAATCAATTATTGTGTATGATACACAAAAATATGTTTAAAAAAGAAGTATAAAAACACAATACATTAAAATATATTTACTATCATAAATACATGTAATATATTCTAGGGCTTTTAATGAAAACAACCCTCCTCAACAGTTTGTGTTACATGCAAGAGCGAGTTTTTCCAAATAACAATGTATTATTAAAATATTATTATTTAATATAATATGATATAACCTAGGAATAATGATAACCATTAAGAATATTATTAAATAATTTATTGATATTTATGCTTAATATAAATATAATATTCATTCATTTCTTTACAATTAATTACAAATGAAAATAAGAACCAATTGGATTTAAAAAAATATTATTACATTTATTATTCCAAAGGAGATTTGTAATAATAAAATAATTAATTACTATTAGTGAATAATTTTAAAGAAATATATATTTTATATATTAAATAAAATAATTTTTATATTCATACATTATATTTTATTGACATAATTTAAGAGAGAACTTTTTTTTTCACATAAAAACCAATATTTTTATAAAGGCAATTTTCATGCCTTTTAATATTGAAGAAATTTTAAATATAAATTTTGAAACATTATTAGATTTAATAAGTCCAAATAAACTTAATATTTTAAATATAAATATAATAATAATTTTAGGGGTAATTTTTTATATTTTGTTTAAAACATTTCAGTTTTAATGAATAGTTAAAAATATTACATATTATTTCGAAACTATTTTTTCATTTGATTTATTTATAAGTATAAATTATGTTTTATATTAGTTTTTAAGTTTAATTATATAATATATTTATCAGTTAATTGAAATTATGTTGTTATATAAAGTTTCATTTTTATATTGACTATAAAAACATTATAAACATTTAGACTTTTTTACATTAAAAACTAGTTTCTCTATCCCACTTATGGGATGGAATTTAAATTTACTTATTCCACTTATGTGTTTATAATTTGGAAAAATGGATTCCATATTTTTTATAAACAAAATCGTTTCTGTCTGATAAGTTATACATTATTTTTTTTATCGAGAATATTAGCGAATGTAATTAAAAGTAATTATAATTATTAATTTCAAATTATACTTAACAAAGGACGAAACCTTTATTTTTGGTTCCCTATTGATCTATCCACATTTAAGAAACCTATTTTCTGGACATAAATTTCAAATTCAACATCCATTATTGAGGTCATATTTTTTTAATACTTTTTTATGTAAGTACATGTGTACACCAAACATGTTTCAAGAAATTCCAATTGAGTCATTTTCATTCCCTATAAAAGGCCACCACCTCTCCACATTCATCGAACCTCTCAAACCAAATTTGGTTCGTCCAATATATACCCATATAGTTTCCATAAATAACTCCAGTAGACCTTAATGCCTCCCTTTTTTCAAAAATCCCTCCAATGAATTCATTTGTTACAAACCCAAAGTAGTTACCCGATTAAGTGGTAATGTCTTCTCTCAAGCTATTTAATTTTTTTCCATCATACACCCCCAAAAATATATTTAATATATTCTTATGTAATAAAAAAATACACTAAATATATTGGTATGTTTTTATTTAAAATTTTATACCTAATATTTCACACACTACCATCAAATGGGTAATAAACATACTATTTCTGGTTAGGAAGCATTATTGCCTCTAAAAAATATGATTGTTCATTTTCCATTACCACCTCTCATGGAGGTCATTATGATGGAAAATATATTTATATATGATATATATATGGAATTTATTATGTATTTATACTTATTTGATACTTTTAATTCACATACCTTTAAAACATTCCATTTTACACAAGTACAATAACTTCGTTTGAGGAAGTGTGGACTACCACCCCCTAAAACCGATGTGATTCATTCAAAATTAATGTGGATTGTATAAATGACTATTTTAATTAAACATAGATGACATTAAAAAACACTATTTTATATTAATTAAATAATTAATTTCTATATATATATTTATTTATTTATTACCCTTTCATATATTTAAAATGTGATAATGTCATTTGTGGACGTGTGGACTACCAACTCATCGACACGATGTGATTCATTTTTAATCACAATAATTATATATATAAGTATATATAATTAAATAATAGTTAATTTATGATATAATTATCATTTTTGAATGATATGGTGTTACTTTCCTTTTTTCCATAATGATATTTGAAAAATAAGAACATTACTCATGTGTATGTATGGCCTACCATTCCATGATTGTAATGTAGATTTGTTTAAAAAATATTTAATTATTTGTTTAAAAAATATAATTGATGTATAAATATAATAATTACATTATTATTATTATTTAAGTGTAATATAAAGACCGCTTTGACCATAGTTGATCTATAAAAGTTGGTTTTGACACATAAACTAAATTTGGTAAAAAACACCTGACATTAAATTAATTGTTTAAGTAGTTTTATAGAAAATAGTAATATATAAAACAAAAGTAATTATAAACATGAAAATGGATATCATGAATGTATAAAATTAACTTATGATTGTTATACCATAATTTTATTGACATTCAATCGAATGGAAACTGAAGGTATGGGATTCTCATATCAATTTTTACTTCTGTGAGAAAAAGTATATGTTCACCACTCATATCCTTTTTGTGGTGTATCTCCACCCATTTTAATATATTATATCATGAATTCATTTATATTAATTATTTACAACACTTTGATCTAATATTATTCATTTATACTTTTTATGATTTAAAATGTTTCAAAGTGATATGGGATACTTTGGAATGTTTAAATATTATTATCCTCATTAATAAATTTAATGATATTTCATTGGTATTTCTATTTGAAGGAATTATAAGAACATTTTTAAATAAAAAATTTAATTTTATTATCCTATAGTTATTCATGACATTTTGCAAGTACTTGTACCATTTTTCAACTCTTTGGTACTAAAATATATTTTATTTTTTTAATAAAACTTGATTTCATTTCTCTCTTTAGTTAGAGAACCCAATTTCTTCTAAAAAACACATTTTAAAAAAATAGTTTCAAATTTTTTTTTAAAATTATTTAGAAAAGATATTTTTACCATTTTTTATTTTACCAATTTTTTTTCAAAGGAATAATTATGTCTCTTACTAAACAAGGCAATTTTCTAAATATTTTTACTTTGAAAAAGGAATGTTTTTCTTACCTAATACGACATGCTCAAATTTATCTGCCATTGTTTCTCTGAAGATTCAATAGCAAGTTTAAAAGGATTATTTTAAATGAATTTTTTTAAATGGGTTTTTAATAAACCAAAGTAATGCTAAATTATTTTTCAAAAAAAGGATATAATCCTCAAAAATGTATTTGAAATATCTTTTTATAATATTTGCATTCCTTAAGAATAGTAACCCTTAATTTTACTCAACATTGGGTATGTTTTATTGATACCATTATTAGTCTTCCTATGGATGTTTTATGACTAATTTGGAGAAGGATAGTATTAAAATTTACATCCGTCATTTATTTTATCCATTAGGAATATTCAATCTTGAATGATCACTGAATTTTACCTACTTTTTTTAAAAGGTAAAGGGGACCAACCCCAGTTTATGGAACAAGAAAGAAACACATTTTGAAGGGAAGGAGGAACAAATTATAGAGAGATGAAAAACATCTATAAGAACAGGCCTTGCGGCCAACAAGGATCCAAGAGTCAAAAGGAGACAAAAATCAAAGAAAGATCAAGATAGAAAGTCTCATCACCACCCCTAACCGAAAATGTAGTAGTGGAATCCACCAAGATGATGCGTCCTGCCCTTTACGATGAAGTGTGTCATGCTAGCAACACAACCAAAGAAGAGAAATCCTCCATATCATACTGAAATATGATAGGAGGAATGGACGATATGTGCCATCACACCTATCTCTCTTTCGAGCCACCCCTCCCCCGACGGTGCAAATGAGAGACTCATTATACTATAAACATGATGCGCCGAAACATCCGTCAGATAACACCATGAACATTCAATCAGGGTACCCATCCATCCAATCAAATAGTCGACTGGATGATGGGTTTCAAGACAATGTCTACTTGGACAGTTATTTAATTATTTAGGGAAGTATTAATAATTCTATATTATTTTATTCAATAGATTAATTTGATAAGGAACACAATTAAATATATTATTTCATATATGAGGAATGTTAAGATTGGTATGACATAGGTGGAGGTGTTTATAGATAGCCCCTTGATACATCAGTTGTCTCATGGGATGATTAATTTGGCTAGCCACCTTAGATTGGGGTTTAACTGATATTTTGTAAACTATTTTGTTAAAGTTATTGATGGTAAATGTACCATGTACCTAATAAACATGGATTAAAATAATCACGAATTTCCCTCATATTAATTTCTGTTATTATTCTTCCATTAGATTTTGCGTTGATATATCTATGGATACATTTCATTTTCAGTTATTTAGATGGATTATTGTTTGCCTTCATACCATTCCATATTTTTCTTCCATATCTAGTTATTGAATGGAATGTGTTTACATTTATTAACATTCTAGATTTTTATTCACTTACATTAAGTTTATTGATTAAATGACATGTGTGTTCAGTCATTTTACTCATTATATTGACTATTGTCATTGATTTCCTTATTAATTGTACTATATTTTTACCTTAATAAGAATTTTATCTCACCCTTACTATGTTTATTTCCCTAGGAATATAGGAAGTATACTATCATATATATATAGTGATTCACTAAATTGAATAACGTTACCCTAGAAGTTATAAAATGAAGGTTAGCAGGGAATATCCATATTCGTGTTTCTAAAGAATAGAAGGTCTTAGTTTGGGGGAGATCCACACATGTGACCATATAATTGGCCAATAAATGGTGGGTAACATTTATTGGAAAGTATAAAGGTACAATATATCAATAAAACATGATATAGAAAATTCCTAAAATAGGGTTGAATGAAGATTCATCATTATAGTCATGAGATGTGGAGGCTTCAATAAGCGGGTGATTAACATGTTCATTATATTCATAAGATCTCTATGGTTTTATAAGATTTATATGGGGAAAAACTATTGCTACCTTAAATTTTCTTGTGGGTTAAGATAGGGGAATCCCCTTTCCCACAATGTTTTAAAAATAATACACGATTATTTTAGCATATAATTGAATAATTACATTAGTGATGGCCCTATTTGTCCATTTCTGTATAGATCCAGCCTCAGTGGTATTTAACACCTCTTTTCTTATATGACCTTCTTGTTTTCCCTAACATGGAAATCTTGTCCCTTGAAGAGGTGAACCAGATTCTAGATATTGATTATAAATGGAGCAATCAGCTTCTTAATCATGAGAACAATAGTGTTTACATCTCAATGTTTTTCTAGAATTTAAGGGAAAATAAAATTGAAGAACATATTGGCGTATCACAATGGAAATTTCCCATGGAGTACTATTGGGATTCAATCTCTCTTAGTTTTATTTTTATCCATCAACTCGATGACATCGTCAATATGATATCCTATCATATTTTCAATTGATTTTTTTGACTCAATTAGAGAGAATATCTCCCTCATTAATTTTTTTTAATCCTCAATACCTATTAATATTTTATTGGACACATTTTTTCCCAATATATTCACTCATAACTTTGAGAATATTATGGTTAGCTTCATATCATATGCTTTAGAATATGGAAGGTATCATTATGACTCATAACACATATTATCTTAATAAGATAAGGATAATGTTATCAATATTAAGATTGTTTCAGATACCAAAAATCTTATTTAGGTAAGTTTAGCATGGAATGTCGTGGTAGGGAAATCCCTCCAAGAAAATTTCATCACAAAAAATAATGGGTCATGTTTAGAGGAAATATGAGGAAGTATCTCCATTCTTTGGGATATCACACATGGACACATCCATAAGATCCATTATAAATCATAATGGATCATAGGAAACATATTGATTATATTATTCAATGACAATTGGGTGGGAACTGTAATTCCCAGACCCCAATTACCCAGATTCAGTGCATTATTACATAACATTTGCATGACATAAAAAATCAAGTCCCAAAAGACTAATTTGTTTAGTATATTTGGAAGTAATAGATATATACATAAGTTTTACTGTACATCATAAAATAAAAAAACAACATTATGTCCCCTTGGAAAACTCTTATATCCATTATCCTATTTCATCAGGTTAATCTTAATATACTTCTTCACATCTTAGAAAAATAAATCATCAGAAAGGGGTGAGCTCAGAAGCTCAGTAAGTATAACAATATAGCATAAACATTCATAAATAAGCATAAACATTTAAGGCAATGTATAAGACTAAAACAAAATACTTTTAAACATAAAAATCAACATAATATGGAAAAAATAAATCAAATAATTCCATTTACTTATTCACATGGATATTCTACTAGTCGAATAATCCCATGAAACATCAATAAAAAATTTCATAATGATGGAATGCATAATTACAAACATCATAACCACATATTCAAGGACTCGTTACAAGACTAAAAATAAGATTTTTCATTGCCTTTTGACAAGACACTAGTTTGTCTCCTGAGACCTATCGATGCATCGAGGAGAAATAGTAGGCTCCACCCATCACTTACTAACTCCAATGCATTCCTCATATGAAAAGGATTAAACATAACATAAAAATTCATATTAAAATTGCAAAAAATTGTAAATAATTTAACCATAAACCATGAATTGTATAAAATAACACATGAATAGCCAAACATATCCTAAAACCTTCAACACAATATGGTAGCCTTTATCATAATAAATCAACTTCAAACAAGTGTAAAATCCATCCAAGGATGTTGACATAAATGAAATCAAAACTGTTTGGGAGAAATAAATCTTTATTTTTTGAAATCATTTAAAAGTCATGAAATTATAATTGAAAACAATTATTTTGAAAATATTCTAATAATCTTCCAAGGGAAGTTTCAAAGGTTTTGTAACAGCGAAAAATAACAGCACCCTCTATATAAGTCAAATAATCATTCTTTTTTTTAATTTTGTCGAAATGGTCATAAAAGACCTTGTATGGAAAATGAAAAAAAGACAAATTTATAAAATATTTATAAAAATTAAAAAAAGGGTATAAATGACGTTAACCCATAGTCTATTAAATAGTAAAAATTTTATGAAATACATTTTTAAGAAACACAGATGGGGATGATAAAGAGGTCTCAGTAGATACCCACGTATAAACAACCACAGATAATGAAGAGATTTTAGAATTAACCATTACCTTGTATTATACTTGATTGAGGGTATGTTAAACTCCTCTATAATGGTTATATAATTTTTATTAAATAACAAAAGAACCACATACATAAATATGATATCATATATGATCTTTAAATATTGCTCTGTTAATAATATTTCAGTAATATCATTGTTTCGTGTGTTAACTGATTCGTTTTCCTTTATATGCTTGGTTAAATAAGCCATGTTTATTATGGATAAGATGTTTTTTATTCATATCCAGAATGATATTAAGTTCTCAAACTTTATTTTTATTCATAAAATGAAAATTATTCTTTAATGCTTATGATGGGGAATGAATTTCATCGCGTTCATGGAGATGGTAATCCGTACGTATGCCCGGGCAAAAATATAATTCTATTGATGGTGGAATCATATGTAATTGAATTTTATATCATATATAAAGAATCTATAACATGTTATATTTTTTTTATATTAGTTATAATCATTATTATACCCATCAAAACATTGAAGTGTTTGAATAGCAAACTACACCATGATGTGGAGATGGTAAGTCGTACGTACACACGTATGGTGACTTGTCATTCATAAAATGGATAGAATAATGAATATGGTTGTACAATATTTATAATAATGTAACATTATGTATAAGGTAACTAATTTATTATTTTGGTATGGAAACAACAAATAGAGAGGAAGTGGTAGAAGAAAATAACTTTGAAAAAGCTGGTGAAATTGTTACATTTTCTTTGGGAGTTTCCCTTTGAGTTGATCTAAATAGCTCCTTAAGATGGATTAATGATCAAATTAAGGCCTCTAGGTGTAAGTGAGAGTAGTTGGGAGGATATTTGAGCTGGGATTGGCTGAAACAAATGGCTTTGGAGGTGTGATTTTGAGGGAAGGGGAAGTACCCTTTTACAAGAGAGGTGAGGGTAACTTTAAGAAATGTTTGAAATATTATTTTATTATGTAATCATATTCGGTTTATAATAGCTCAAAATTAATTTATTTAAACGGTATGGTAAGGATGTGTCAAAAAAAGTCAAAACGTGGTTTTATTTATATTTATGTCACCATATTAACCATATCATTTAGATTCAACTCTTAGTTAAATAGTTTTACTTTTTCCATGTATTCTTGTATTATTATATTATATGGTTAATAATCATACTATACAATTCCAAGAGAACCCCATGTGGTTCATTAATGACATATATGTTATTATATAAGTCCTTTGGATGATCCTTAGATTTTTCATAGTGTTATATCATTTAATAATATAGTATTTTTTTTTAAAAGTAATTTTTGTCAATTTTGACAGTATTTTGTAATTGATTTTTGTGGAATTCATAAAATCATGATTACTTAAAATAAAATTAATTGAATGAAAAATAACATGTCATATTAATCTATAAAACTAGTGTAATTAATCAAAAGTATCAATTTACATTTATTTGGATATTTATAACATCAATTATTTTAACCTTTCATTAAAAAGGTAATTACTGCATCATCATTGTGTCATTAATAAATTTAATTATTTAATTTATAAAAATTATAAATAAAATTCGATTATGTATGAAATACTCTTATATTTATAATTAATATTTAATGTCTAATTTATCTTATGTTTAACCCTGTATTAAAAATGGTTTAGTTATTAAACATTGAATTTAACACTTTTAACTCTTCTTGAAATAAAATAATAATAAATGTCTTAATCTTATACAAGTGGACCAAAAGGATTATATTTTATTCCTAAAGTTTATTTTGGTCAAAATAAACTTATCCAATAGAATTATTACATGTTTTAGGACAATAATAATATCATTTTTACCTTCAAATACCCTATTTACTTTTAATTATTGTAAATAAAATTCAAAAGTTACTATTCATGAAAAATTATTTTCATCATATTAAACCACATTTTACATAATTATGTAAATTGTTTCTCTCATACTTTTTATGTTTAATTAACAGAAGCGGTAAAATTATGTTTTATGCAAATTTTCAAATGCGCCTAGAAGGCGGGTAAAAGACGGTAAAAAGTTCACCAAAATTTTATATATCTAATACTGTTATAATATGACTCCAATGAATTAAATTGAAAATATAAAGGTATTATGTATAAATTTTCACCTAATATAAATTAAAAAATTAATAATTATTTAAATAAAAAGTATATTTTAAACAATAACATAGTATTTTTCACTATTCATAAAAAATTGAATGTTTTCCAAAAAATAAAAAAAATTCACCCTTAGCTAATATTGATATTACAAATCCAAAAATTAATTCCACTTTTAAAAATAAAATTTATTAAATTTTGAAAAGTGGATATTACTATTCATAATGAATAGTTTTATCGGTTGTAGTGTGTTAAAACTCGAATTTGTGTACAATGCAAGCTATTGCATTATTAAAAGGGAAATGTACCGTGGAAGATTGGGGTGTTACATGAACTATTCCTTGATTCCATGAATGTATAATGCTATATATAACCTTCTCACAAGCTATTAACATACCCACCTTCATTTAAAATATTCCCAATCACCAACAACAAGAGATATTCCATGTTATTTCAAACTCCAATGAACAATATAGACTCATTTTAATTGAGGCCTCATCAATTTTATTCCTCTCATAAGGTGTATAACCATATTTATCATGCATACACCATCAATAATGTATGGGGTGGTTTTCTATGGGGTAATGATATTCATACCATGTAAATTTTCTTTATCTGGTGAATCTATAAACATTCACTCTCTTCTGATAAAATATTCCAGCGGAGGGGAGTATATATGTTTTTAGGTGCTCGTTTTATTTTACACCTAAATAAGACATGACATCCCATATTTTCATTGAATTTGACTGGGTGTCTACAACTTGGCCTGATCTTTGTGGTTAAACTGGGAGTAACATTCATGCACCATCTGGTGGTCCTTTTCATTAATCATGGTTTCATAGATCAAATGATAATTCCAATTACTATAGGCCTCAATTGATGTTTTTTTATTTTAGATGTGGGAAAATATTTATTGATCATAAAAAATCTGGTAATGAAGGCATCATGTTTTCTCGGATGGTCGTGATTGTGAAGACATGATCATTGGTCATGCAGCTAAAAATGTTTCTCATGCAAATTAAGATATCCTCTAATTTTTAGTGGATCATTAATAGTAGTATTATAGGTTTTAAATATCCTAGAACCCCTCCCCAAGGTATATTAATGAGGTGGATTCCACCTGAGATAGGATGGAAATTTTATATTGTTGGTTCATGCTTGTATGGTAGAATACATAGAGGAGTGGAGGTCTAGGATTTTAATGCCTCAATTATTTTTTCATTTAGTGATTGTTATAGTCAAGGAGAGTCCCTCATAAAGGTTGTAGCAACCATTATAAAAGGGTTATAATTGCTCCATTCTCATGGTATTACTTTTTATCTAGTGGAATATTGTTCCTCGATCATCCTCAACTCCATCCAAGGTGTGGTCTGTACCCCCTTGACTATCAAAAACATTATTCGTAAATGAAAGGAGCTTATCACCATAAATATTTATCTATATCAAACATTAATAGAGGGGGAAATGGATGAAATTTTATTGTCCTTAAACACTTCTTCTAACAACCAATGCACATTCTTTAATTGTATACAATCTTTTTCCCCAGAGTGCATCAATCATGTCTTGGATGATGCCACATGTAGTCATTATTTTTGATAAAAGTGACTTGTTTAGGGCCTTGGACCCCTTTATTTTAATTAAATAAAATCCAAAAATTTGATAGATAGATTTAAATGTAGTTATTAGTTACTAACGGAGACCTTTATGTGTCCAATTTTACCTTTTTATGGTATGTTTTTATTATTCATTGGTATATTGTTGGTTTTTTAAAGGAGTTTTCAAATGTTAAACAATTGATAACTAAGAGAAATTTCAAAGGAAAAATTAAATTTTTTTAGGGTAGAATGTGACATCCCCAAATATTATGAATTTTTTTTAAAATTATTTAAAATTTCTAGATATCTTGCATTACATGCAACAATGAGTTTATTCGATAGTTTGAATGACACACGACATCAAGCTTCTATCAAAAATGAAATATTATTGTTATAAAAAAGTACTTAAATAGGCGAGTAAGAATAGTATTAATTAAACTATGAAATGTAAATTTATACTAAATATAAATTTTTTATAAATTTCTTATCAAATAATAAATCAATTTTCAGTAAAGTAATTATTTTTAGGCAAAATATTTTTTCCTCAAAAATGATTTTTATGGATTTTATGGGAATATAGTATAATTAATTTACAGATATTTTATAAAATTTAATTATTAAAATAAATTTAATTTTTGAATACGTCATATTAAAATTAACTAATGGTTAAATTTTTGGATGTTGTATAATATATTATTTTTCCAGTGAATAGTGAAAAATACAGATTTCGGTAAAAATTCATTTTATTTAGATAAATTATGTAATTTAAATGCACAATAATGTTTTGAAGTAAAATTATCATTATTTTTTAATATTTAATCAAAATAATTAATTTTAAATTAAATTTATACTGTACTTTAGTATATATATTTTTTTGGGTTAAAGAAGGGTTTTTTCAGAAGACTATTGTAAGTGTATATTGTTTCCAAAAATAAATTATTTAAAATAATATCTAATTAGGAATGTTTAAAATAAATTTATAGATTATATATCAATAAATTTTAAATTATATTCATAAAATTATTATTATTATACATAAATTTAATATAAATTCATATATTTCTTGAAAAATACACTTATCGAAAACCCACTTTTTTCATTTTTATGGGGTTTTTTAAATTTAATTTGGGAAAAATTTAAAAATATTATATATAAAAAACTTAATTTTCTAAATTATAATGTTATAATTATATTTTGGTGATGTTTTATGAATTTTCTGAATTTTTTGATGAATAATGTAAACTATTGAATTTTAATTGAAAACTTATTTTTCATTAAAATTATTTATAAAGTAAAATTGTATTTTAAATTATGTTTAATTTAAAAATACCTTAATCTTCATATAATTAATAAAAATATAATCAATATATAATTGAAATTGGATAAAAAAACATTTTAATCGTTTGACTATTTTTCTTTGAAAACCCGCTTTGTCATAAGATCTACAAAGTTATTTTAAATCAATTTTTTTCACTTATATGAATGGAATTTAGAAGAATGGATTCAGTATTTTGAGTAATAATAATGTATAATTTATTATCACATTAGATTTATAGTTTACCAATGTGAATATTGATAACAATTATAATTAATTTACACAATTATGGTTAAAATGGAGTTACTAGGGGTTAAACTAAAACGATAAGGGTTTAAATAACCCATAAAATGTAAAATGATAATTTTATAGAAATATTTATAAATTAAAAAAATAATATCTATTATTTTCTTATCATGATCCCTGTGGCATGATAAAAATGCAGGTACACTTTTTCGATTTAAAAAATTACAAGTCTGCCGGTCATCTCACTTATACAAGGCCACCCTTATCCTCTATTCGTTACACCATAAACCCATTTTCATTATGAAAATAAATTTAAAAAATACCTTCTACACATTAATATTTTCAATATAAAATCATTATTTTGTTTATAAATCTATCCTATGAATGATTTTGGTCCAAACCAATAGTGGATACCCGAAGAAGAGGTAATGTTATTCAACGAGCGCTTTTATTTTATATCTTCTGAAAATGCCCTAAATTATTATAAAAAAATATTTTATAACAAACTTGGTATCTTAAATATACTTATAACTTTTTATTTTATGGTAGTTACCTTTAACTATCTCCAATTCCACAAATTGGTTATAAAATCATTGTTTATTTGTACGATGGACTATAGTCTTACAAACCACTGTCTTTCATTTTTCCATTACCACATATCACGGTTGGGTATAATGAAGGATATATAGTATATATAGTATATATATATATAAATATTATATTCATAGAATCATTATAGAACATGATTTATTTTATCATATATAATTTTTTACTTTCTATTCCATAGTGGATTCGATAACATTATTCTTGGGTACAGTAGACTACCGCCACACGAAGAGACGACATACATTTTTTACTAATGATTTTAATGAAAATTATTAAGGATAAATATTAAAGATATAAATTAAATAGTTACGATATTAATGATATATTTATAATTATTAACAGATAATATATAATTTTTTCTTACATTTTCACTCACTGAATGATGATAACGTCGTTCGTGTAAGTGTGGGCTACCACCTACACAAAGCAATACCCCTCTCTTTTCATCACGACACCACATTGATTGTATTTATAAGTGTATTTAAAGACATAATACAGTTTTATGATATTATTATCATTATTTAATGATAAAAAATTACTTACCCCCATTCCACAATGATTGTTGAATAATAGAGATGTTACTCTTGTGTACGTACAACCTACCATCTGTGTGATCGTACCATACTTTATTTCTCACATAATAATTTGTCATTGGTATTGAAAGTATTATTTATGTATAAATATGATAATAATTTAATGATTATTTTTTTAGATAATGGTACCAATATCATTGTAATATTATAGAAAATAAAAAATCAAAACATATACAAAAAACAAAGTGGTTATTTCCCGAAACATGATTTTAATAAAGAATTGTAAATAAATGGGTAATAAAATGAAATAATTAAATCATATATTGAATTATATATTTAAATATTATTCTATAATATATTTATGATAAAATTATTTTTGTTATCTAAGTGTTTCAAATGAGTATAGTGGAAGTTCAGAATTAAGCTATGGGATTTACATCTCACTTTTTTTACTTCTATAAGGTACAAGACATATTCATCACCTATTTCATTTATGTGGTGTATATATTTCACATGAATGTATTTTTTATTATTATAATTAATATTTATCTATATTTACATATCCATTTTATTATTTATCTTTTATGTTGTTAATGGTTTAAAAGAAACTAAAGCAATAAAGGATTTTTTTTCTCAATATTCATTATTTGAGACATATGTTTTGTTATGAACCTATATTCATTTATGAAGTGTTCATGTAGGAAAATTGACATGAAATATAATGATTATTTATTCTCATTATATTTTAAATTTAATTCAATGTTACATCATGGGGCCTACGTTTCAAAGTGACCATAGTGTTAATGATTTTATATTATAATCTAATCATTTATCAGGAACATTTTTTTATTATTTTTTCGATGATAAACTATTAATGATACATATTTTAAGAAAATACAGAATTTTATTATCCTCTGGATACATCATGAGGTTATATATCATCCATTCATTTTCTTCTCTTTTTGTACTCGATATTTCAAAAATAATGTTTTTAATAAAAATTGACTTTTTAGTTGAAGACCCATTTTCATCCAAAAACATGTTTTCTAAACTTGTTTTAAAAAAAGAGTTTTTTTATACTCAAAATGAATTATTGAATATTTTTTTCTAACAATGTTTTTCTTTTTAATTTTTTCTAAAAGCAATCTTAATTTTAATTTTAAAAAAATCTTTCTTAGATTTTACCAGAAATGTGAAAAGATTTTTTTAACATGTATGATGAATTGAATTTTCCACCGTCGAGACCATTATATGCCTAGAAGCATCTATTATAGGTTTTTAAGGATAGTTTTAAGGAAAATTATTTTCAAAATGATTAATGTTATTTTATAAAAAAACATATTAAAAAATGTTATTTCCCTTAAGAAATGTTTTACATGATCTTTCAATATCATTATACATCTAATATGAAAACCATTAACTTAACTTATGATATACTAGGGATATAAACCAATGATTCAATTATTATTCATACATTTTAAGGGTTATGATGAAAATATGATTATAAAACCCATTTCAATTCCATGGTTTATACCATGCCAAAATTCATATGAAACCTTTTTTTCAATGGTTATGATATTATGAAATAATGAGATGATTATGAAACGAGTCACTTTTCTATAGCTTAGGATATGATGAAATTCTTTTCAACCCCATTTATTTTCATGTGTAATGATATGAAGAATTGTTTATGATCCCATGGCACACATACATAATATTTTAATTATGTGATGGTTGAGACCTATATCTCCCTCCAAATCATTGGGTAATTATTAATATTATATGAGATCATATATTATATAAGAGGTTATCCAAATAATGAAGAAATATGGTAAATGGGTTGTAATCCCAAGCTTCAAAAAAAGGGTACATGGGTGGTCATCCCTAGCCAGAGACAATAGTGTACACATGAGGTTATCCTAATCTTGAAGTAGTTATATAGGTGATTATCCCAAACATATCATACAATAAATGTCATAGTTGATATCTTTAACATAAGATTTTATATGCCTACAAGTATTCCATGATAATATGTATTAATAGAGTGTAATTCTAAGGATTCATGTTATTCAATTCCATATTGATTAATGTATTATGAACTACCAATACCTATTCCATGAATTAATATTATGATCTTGGATATATAGGTTATGGTTTTGAAATGATATGTTTATGTTCTCATACCCTTATGCTAATGCTATGCTTTTGTATCTCCCTATTTACCCTTACTGAGAATGTAATATCTCTATTAATATTTTTTTTCCCTAGATTATGAATAATGGTTTTAAATACAGGGTACTTAATGTGAGGATATTTATAGGATACATTGAAGATCATTCTGGAATTTAGAATATTGTGTTCCACGATTCCAAATGACCTAAACTATAATGGTCCTGAAGCATTTTTTATAGTGTAAGGAATATTCATCTAAAAAGATTCAATATCTATGTATGAGAATCCTATATTGATATAGATTCATACCATGGTAGGTGGTATCACAAGTAAATTGGGAACTGATTGGAAAATCCCATCAGGGTGGGAAGCCTCAACCATAAGTACTTGGAAGAAATTATGTATTTTTTACAAGATAATCATTCTTGGGAAATCATTTAGGAGTGATTTATTTGGGAAATATTCATCAATATGTATGGGTACATGGATCCTTATAAGAGTCAGGGATTTTGTAGTAATTATATATCAAGAGAAATATGAAAGGCTATCTATCCCACATTCATGTCTAATAATGGTGGATTTTTGGGTGAAATAAAATCGTCTTATGGAATGAAAATTGGTAAAGAATGTTATCAATTTCCTTAACTCTCTAGTTACCAATATTATATTTTATTAAGATATTTTGAATATTTTTCTCATAAATACATCCATTTATAGGGATTTAATGGATAACATTAAATTAATTTAAATATTAGAGGAGTTGGATCAATGAGTTTTCATTACAATTGGAAGAAATTTTTTCAAAATGTATTCTTTTTAAAAGGCACTAAATTATCTACAAGGATTATATTAATGGGAGACAGAGATTATAGGGAAGGAAAATAATAATTAAATAGTTATTTATTTTATGGATTATTTAATGTTTCTCTGCCACCTTCTGGATACTCCTGGTCAGAGGTATCAGCTTCGTCGACTTTTGACCCATGTTCGTGCTCGACTGCCATTCTGAGCTCCAACGCTTTCTGCTCGTCGGGCTCAAATCCCCATATTGGGGTGTCTTAGAAAGATGTGGTCTATTTTTAGGATTTTGGAGATCCCCCCTTGCTTTCCAGATGTCCCCATATCCCCTCCAACAGACTCTCGTGATGGCTATTGTATTGCCCTAGAAAACCCAGTTGAGGCTTATAATGAGGCGGCTGATTGTCTCAAGTGGACCCTCATAGAATGGTTCAGTTCATAGATTCCTCCACAACAAGTCTTCCTTTGAATTGTAGACTCATGGGGTATTATGGATGTGATATGGGTATCAATGGTGTATTAAAACTCTTTAGGTGTGGTTCTATCCTCAAAAATGGATTTTGATAATGATTGGTACAAAGCGCCTTGATCCTCAGGTAATTAAAGATTTAATCTCTCTTGTTCGTCATTGGTATCCCACAAGGGTAGGGAGGGAACACATATGGAGGGTTGGATTATCCTCCCCCATCTTTACCTCCCATTATAGAATGGTGGTTTCCTTATAGCTATTAGTGACTCTCTAAGAGGCTTTCATTGCATGGATTATTGTACCGGGTGCTGCTCGAATGTCTTGGTTCCCCGTATCTATGTCAAGATGGATCTACCCTTTCACCCTCCAGATCATATATTTCTAATGGTGTAGGAAGTGATTTTTTGGGAGAGAAGATTTTATTCTTTATTTTCCCAAGTTACTTCACTTTTTTCCAAATCCAAGGTCCCTCAGTGCAGTTTTTTAGGAAAAGGTCATCTATCAGGCGACATCAGGATCTTGCTAGGAAGATGGACTGTCCTTCCTCTCTGATCCATACTATTGTGGATTCAGAAGAGGAGTCTGTCCAAGAGGGTAATGAACTAGTATAGGGTCCTCAACTTGGGTCTATCATGTGTGGTGGGGGCTGCCCCCTTTCCCCATTTCTAGAAGAGGATGGCTCTCCCTCTCTTCCTGTGGTTCCTGTTTTTCTGAGGTTTCCTCATTCAGAACTTCTAGAGTCTATTCCATGTTATGGATCCTTTCTTCAGCACTTTTTGTCTGACCCAAAGTTTTTATTTAGCTTTATATGATCATTAAGAAGTCTTAATCAGTTCTCCAAGCCTTCCTCTTCTAGGATCCCCTCCTTGGTTTCATTTGGCGGTCAGGAGACCCTTGGAGTAGTGAGCCTACCACCAGATCAGGTGGCTATCCCTGACCACATCCATCCAAAAGATGCCTCCAGATCTGGGTCCCCTAAGAATGAACACTTAATATATCCATATGCTACACTAATACCTCAACAGAATACGCCACATAGAAATATGAAGGGAAGAAAAGTTTATGTGCAACCCCCATACTGTCCTTTAGGCTCTTGTTCCTCAAGAGAGGAAAATGGTATCTGTAATAGGTCACGGTCAAGAAAACTCTAGGAGACCTCTTCTCCCAACATGGATGTTCTCAAAATTTCTAGGGCCAAAAATATCCCCCTCTCTTAAAAAGATAATATATTCCTATATAATGCCCATATAATTTGTGCTAGGGTCAAGAAAGACAATATTTCTATGAAGATCAAAAGGAAAAAGGTCACTCTCATTGCTATCATCATACACAAACAAAACTTGTCCAAAATCAAGAATTTTTTCCAAAGGTTGAAGCTTCAAGAGTGCATGCATGTTGACCCCCTCAATCGACATTTTTGGCTATTTTGGTGAAAGTCCATTTCCATGGATATGGTTCATGAGGATGAGAAAGTTATCACAACCAAGGTGACCGAAGGTGGAAGTCGCATTTTCTTCTATATTATTTATGGAAGCTGCGATACCCAAAGGAGAGAGTGTCTTTGTCATTTATTAAACTAATTTTATATGGGGGACTCCCCTAGGTTTTTTGGAAGAGATTTCAACAGCATTGAATATCCTTCCAAGAATAAATGAACAGGGGATTTTCAACGAATATGCAGCCTGTACATTGCTGAGTTTATGGCTAAAAATGGTCTTAGGGATATGGGGTTTAGAGAGGATTGTTTTATTTGGGGAAACAACTAAATAGGAAGAAGAAATTCATGATTTCCACTCGACTACTTCCGGGCCAATACTCATGATGTCTCATCCTTCCTGAATTCTAAGGTTAATCATTTGATGCAGTGAATCTATGATCACTCCCTATTGTTGATCACTATGACCTCCTGGTAGTAGAGAAGCTAGAGTTTTAGGTTTTATCAGTATTGGACCACTTTACTGGTCTATGATGAAGTTGTTAACACATTTCTGGAGATTTCACCATCATGGGAGTCCCTGGATTGGGCTGTATGGTAAACTGTGGAGCCTCAAGAGTGACCTTCAATCATGGGCCAAAAGCCACTCATCAGAAGACCATGAGAAAGAGGGACCAGGAAGGAGATTGAAAACTTGTAAGCTAGTCTGGAAGAATAGTAGAATGAGTTGGTGTTTGGGAACCTTGGCCAAATGAAGGATAGGCTTGATGATTTTCTCATGAAACAAGAGTGCATGGCCTGGGAGGAATCCATAGAAAAATGGGTGCATGAGGGAGATAGGAATACAACCTATTTCCTTGACTACATTAGGGAGGCAAAGTGATGTATGAAACCTAATAAGATGATAGATATTTTATAGAGGATCGTGATGTTGGAGGAAGAATTAGAAACCTTCTTTCTAGTGGTCTATTGGCTGAATCCATTTTAAGGATTCTATATGGTTATCCAATGGGGAATGTTGAGTTTTAGGATGTGATTCTGATTTCCATTTCCAGATAGTAGAATAGGGCTATAGACAAGGTTCCTGATTGGGAGGAAATATTTAATGATATGTGAGGCCTGAACCCCGAAAGTGAACTAGGCCCTGAAGGTTTCCCTAGTTGATTCTACAAAGCCTCTTAGTCTATGGTTAAAAATGATGTGGTTATGGCCATTCAGGTTTTCTTCTACGCGGGGAGCCTACAACAGGTTTCACGCACAACTACTATCATCCTCATCCCAAAGATCAAGACAAATGTTCCCTCTCCCACTATAGACCAGTGCGCTTGTGGAATTTCCCCTATAAAATTTTGGTGAGTATCATTAAATGAAGGCTATCTATTAAACTTCCTTGATGGGTATCCTTGGAAGAACATGGGTTTGTAAAGGGAAGGACTATCCATGGGGCCAGTATCTAGCTCATGAAATGACCAGTGACAAAAACTTTAAGACTCATGGCTCTAATATGGATATCATGTTGGATATGAACGGGACATATGACATGATCTAGTGGCTTTCCATCCTTTGGGTACTCTATAGTATTGATTTTTTTCCTTGGTCCTCAGATATTATGTTCAGGTGTTTCAGTTCTTCATTGTTGGAAGTCTTCTTTATGGGAAAAAATTATGGCTTTTTCAAAGATAACTGAGGTCTAGGGAAAGGTGACCCTATATCCCCAACTATTTTCATCATCTCCTAGGACATCCTCAACAGGATGATAAATAGAAGCATGTAGAATGGGGAGATAAAACCATTCCAGAATAATACTAATATCTCCTCCATCTCTAATAGAATGTTTTCCGACAACACCATGATATTCATGAATGTGACGAAAAAATATGTGTAAGCTATCAACATGATCGTTGAGGACTATATCTACTTGTGTTGGAAGGTCATAAACGAGGCTAAAAGCGGCCTCTTTATATATAATATTTGTGTGGGCACTAGGATTTCATTATTGAGAAAGACCCTTGAGATACAGAGAGGTAACATTTACATAGAGTACATGAGCTCACCGTTATCTTCAAAGAGGCTTCAAATTCAATATTTTGATCATATTTTCAACAAGATCACAAAAAGGATCCATGATAGGAAAAATCACATTCATTCCATAAGATGTCAGATCACTCTAGTTAACAGTGTGTTAGTGGCAGTTTCTATTCATGTGTTGGTTGCTTTCAGAGTTCCAATGGCTATTGTGAGAACTATTTATCATGTTCTTGAGAGTTTTATTTGGGATGGCCGATTTGAAGGAAAGAGGAATTATGTCTTGTGGTCCATAATGGCTTAACCTGTCTTAGAAGGGGGGATTAGTGTAAGGAGTTTGTAAGTCACGATTCACTATATAAACGCAAAGATGATATGGTAATACTTTGGAGAGTGTTATCTATGGGGGAGAACCATGGCCAAATGGTGTAGAGGTAATAACGAGCTAAGGAGAAACTATGGAATATTCTGGTCTAAGTTCATAGCCCCCATCCTGTCCATGTAGCATCTCACGTGGTGGATTGTAGTGAGGGGAGATATTTTCTTCTGGAATCACAATTGGGTGGGCTAGTCTCTATGTTTTCTTTGATGCCCCATGTACGACGTCAAGTTAAAAGATGCCAGCTTTCACTTGGATTTTATTAATTTTTTTCTGAACTATGTGAAAAATGAGTTATTCAATCTAATCGAAATGAATTCTGATCTCGATAGGTGCATGTTCACTCCCTCCTCTTCGGGAAATTTTAACACTAAAGACTTTGTAAGAGCCACAATAGTTGAAAGGGTTCATGATAATTTGAATGATATGTTATTGTGTGGTAAAATACCAAACAAGATCAACTTATGGTCATGGAGGATAAGGAATAGTGCTATTCATACTAATGATATGATCCAGAGAACTGGGATTTTTACGGTCTCACACTACCACTATTGAAGATCCCACAATGAAGGGAGCGTGCAACACCTATTTTCTAAAGGGGAATAATCATGCACATTATAGAACTCCTTTGGTAGCTACATGACTTTATCCTCTAGGGATTGTATTGCAGAGTCCTTCATGGAACACTAGTTTCACAGAGTATGAAATGAAGTGGAAGAGAGAAGGGAAAGGGTGTTGGTGTTTAACACTGGGTGTTGGCGCATGTGGTAAGAAGGAAGGAAGGTATGGTTTGAGGATATATAACTAACTAAGAGAACTCATATAATCCAAACTAAAAACAAGTAGCTTGATATGGTGTGTATTTTTTATAACTGGAAGGATGAATCCATTCTCATGGATTTTCAACTGAAGGATTTTCAGGGAAAGTACACGTTGGATCGACCCTGAGGTCATTGGGTCTGATGGCTCCCTCCCAGTAATGGAATCAATATGAACACTGATGGTTCTTATGAAGAAAATGTTATGAAATGTTGGCGGGGGGGGGGGGGGGGTCTAAGATTTTAGTGGATTAGTCTTTTGGAGTCTAATTCTCATCTTTGGTAGAGGTAATTACTTATAGGCAGAAGGGAAAGCGATTCTTGCAGGGCTTTATCTCTACAAAATAAGGTCCATTACACTAACAGAAGTGGAAATAGACTCCATTATTCCCTATAATTCTCTACGAGGTAAAAGAGATAACCTTTGGTTAGTATAAAACATTGTTCAGTGTTTCATCTAGTTACATAACAACAATATTAATGTGTCACATATCTGGAGGGAAGGCAATCGGGTCACAGATCACCTTGCCTATTTGATGTACCAGGGTTCCAACATTTACTTCCTGTCTAGTATCAACTCATTAAGACCTAAGGGGGTCAATATAATTAGAGGGTATTCCCTCGACCTCTATTTATTTGGGCCTCCATAGGACAATTGTTTTCCTAGTGTCTGTTTTATGATTTTGATTTTTGATCTCTTTATTTTATATATCAATACTAAATGATAATGATCATAGAATATGATATCAAAATACCCATCAAAATTATTACAGTGGAATACTGGTTCATATGGAGAGCTCAAAACACATAAAAATTAATATAAAATGTTGTTTTCTCTTTATCTATATACCAATTTCTGGAATTATATTACATATCTAGGTGGACTTTTTAAAATAAGATCATACTTTACCTCCTCCAGGAAGCTGGTTCCACATCTCTCAAAGGGTTTATATAATTTAAAGAGAAGTGTTAACAATTTTTTTTTATAAATTTACCCCGATGAACTATTTATGATTAAACACTAATGGATCTTGTTATAGAGGTTTCATGATAGTAGGGGGTATAATTAATGATAGGTGGGGTTTAATGTAATCAGATTTCAGTGAATTATACAGTCTTGAAAACAATATAATTATTTAATAAAGGGAAATATATACCATAAATTCCTTATGTGAAATATACTACATTTATCTTGTTTAGGGGGAACTAGGTTTTTCTTTAGAGTATAGTGTTTCTATGTTATATTTTATATCTTATTTGTAAATTTACAAATAAATCATAGAGTGAAAAAATTCTCTTTGACTACAGGTTAAGATTTTTCATTGATGGTATGAGGAGAATATGAATGTAGATAGTATAGATTATAATTTAATATAGGAATACCACCATATTAATTATTCTTATACTCTTTATTTACCTTTACTATGTATTCATTTTTAGATAATACATCATTAGGCGCCATCATTTCACACCTCCTTTAGTTTTTGTTTTTCATGTCTTCACCTTAATAAATATATCAATGTTTTCATTGGATGTATAAAAATATTAATTAATATTTATTATTAGCTGAGGATTTTTCATCTATATGGTGAAACACATGAGTATATAATACATTTAAAATGTTTTTCTTGGTGTTTTATATTAAATTCCCTTAATTGAATTGAGGCCATTATTTAGGGTGTTTTTGATATATGTATGTACCCATAAATTAGTTAATTTGGAAACTCAAACTCAAGATGTTGGTCAAGTCTTGTAATATATGATTGAAATAAATCAACATATTATCACATAATAGGAATATTAGTAATTTCAATTCTTCTTCAAACATTTGACCGAATTTTAACATATACTTTTATGTTGAGACAAATACAGTGGAAGTATTTCCATATGGAGTTTACAGCTATCCTTACATTGATTGACGAAAATTGTTTGACTTAGGATTTGAAATGTGACTACATTATCCCAAAAAATATTTTAGTCTCTTTTTTTGGAGATACATTCAAGGGAAATATTTTCGTGAAAAATAATTAAATGGAAAATAATATTATTTTTGTGAAGTATATTCACAGAAATATCTATTATAGAGGAGTTATATATGTGATATAAAATCATAATAAAATTATAGGGTTTCACTAAATATTTTATTATATAGCCATTGGGGATATGAATTAATAGTCTTGGTGGATATTAAAGATATGAGTGAATTAATTAAAGGAAGATCCAATAAGTTGTTTGCAATATTTAGTATACATATGTTTATGAAAATTTCATTATTCAATCATTAGTTCATTATTACAATTAAAATGGTTAGTTTGAGTATCAAGGAAAATAATCATATCAATACAACACATGATTAAGAAAAAAAATCAATAAATGTCCTAAATTATGAAACGATCATTTCACCCTATGAAATTTTATGTTCATCAAATATCACTTTTGGTTCACCATATATATTTTTCAAATCTATACTATTTTTTAAATATCACAGTCACTAAATGAAACTAAACCCTACTTAGATTAGAATTTTGAGGACACTATCACAACATACATAAATATTACATTATTTTATATTAATATTAATAATATCTCAAAATAAAATCACTCCACGAAATAATTTTTTTAAATTTATTTTAGAACATTAAAAATAATAAATATATTTCAAAAAATTATTGAAATTTCCCAATAATAGTACACTCACATGCTGTCCTTTTAGACACATAAAACATTACACTCTTATTTATTATCAAGGTAATAGAAGCATAAGAAAGGCTGAGATTAGATGCTCAATAAGGGTAAATATAAGATATATCAATTGAATATCATAATATATAAAAATATAATCTTCTGGGTTTCAGTATGTAATCAAATTACATGGTCATAAAATAATATAATCATAACTAATTAAACATTGAACATAAATTATAGGTCATGGAATATGACTTTTTTTCATTAAATTAGAAATTAGATGTATGAATGTGAAAAAAATTGTAAATAATTATATTCCTTGAAACATTATATATGAATAATAATGTGGTATATATAGAAATATATAAAACGATATCTTTTGTAGAGGATCACTCCAAATACAATCATCACATAACAGACATATTCTCATAGTAGATTGTCTTCATCCTCCATTCTCAAAAATGTAGTTAATAAAATTAATAATGGATTAGGATCACTCATCAGTCCTATAACTTCCATATAATGAGATAAAAAATATTAATCAATTAATTATATGGATATATAATTTTGGGATCACCACCCAGATATTGAAAAACCACAAATATGAGTTCCACATGAACATGAAAACATTCATGTTTCTATCATATCATAATTAACCCACGGAAAGAAATTTGTTTAATGAAATGTTCCAAAATAACACGATCAGAAGACATCAATTAAAAGAATTTAGATTATATCATTATAGTATATCTAGAAGGAATCATACAATACCTAAATGGTTTCATACAAAGATGAAAAGAAACATTATAAGAGTGTTGTAAATTAACATTTATAAATGTGATGAAATGGTGTTTTATATTTTTCATAACATTTATTTCAATGAAAACAATTCAAAAAATACTGAGAATATAAATTGGAATAGAAAATGATAAACACATGGGAATAAATATTTATAATTAAAATTTAGTAAGATGGCATGAAAATGTTTTATTAGATAAATTTTTTAAAAGAATACTATATTTATAGATCAAGACTATAGAAAATGAGTTATGAAGAAATTTTTTAAATAAATTAAATCCAATAATTTTTAAATATACTAATGGAAAATATAAATGGGACTTAATAAATAATATAAGTGTATAAAAATATATATGCAAATAAAAACAAAAAATATGTACATGAGGGAGAGTAATTTTAGGCCAAAAAAGATGAGATGAGGTTGGCTCTAATTACAAGCATCTTTTCTATTAGATTATGATCCAAATAATGGTAAAATATTAAGGATATATATAAAACCCTTAAAAAACAGAGTAAAAGAAAATATATGGGGTTTTGAGTCAAATAAAATATAAATCCCCTAGATGTGTGCTCAAACATATACAAAGTTGATCTCAAAATGAGATTGAAAATGAAATAGTTAATTTTACTCTAAAATTAAAGTATAGAAATTTAAATTTATTTATAATAAACATAATTATATTAATCACCAATTTTATAAAACTATTTATATATATATAAATTCATTAAATTCAATTATGACAATTATATATATATATATATATATATATATATTTGTTAGTAACAATAGTTTTTCATGATTAGATATTTGTATTATTGATTATTTTGTACAAGTTTCATAATGGTTATGTTAGTTAATGTTCTATGATGCTATATTCATCATTATAAAATATTTTTTAAGGATGTGGAATCATTTTATTCAATTGATTTATTTAGTCCCATATTCATTTGATTGATTTTATGGGTATGGTTTGCAATAATGGAATCCACATAAAACATATTTTTTTGGTAATTTAACAAAAAATGATTTACTTATTATTGATCATTAATTTTACTGTCATCCTTATAAGAAAATATTCATGAAATATATTAATATTTAATATCACATATTACCATTATTAATTTAATTAATATTAATAATGGAGAAAATTTTTATTGTTGAAATAGTGTCATTATTATAGGTGGTTAAACCCTGCCAAACAAGAAAATACTACACAATCAAATGAGTATGTGATTAGAGTTTATTAATAGTAGACAATTTTTATTAGAATCATAATAATGTTAATAAAAATTGAATATAGTGGAATTTATGATTTATAAAATTTTCAAACGATATCGAAATCGATAAAGTTAGAAGAGAACATTGATACATTATGAATTCACTTCTTTACAACACATGTTCCATGGAAATAAAGGATTTAGGATTTCTTTATAGAACCATAAGCTATAAATATTATAAGAATAATTTTTTAAAAGGTTAAATGGGAATATATTCAATATATAACTAAATAATTTTGAGTGGTTCTGGAGAGGTAGAAGAGGTATCCATATATAGGTGAAATTTGAGTTGAATTTCAAAAAATAATAATTACTTAATGAATAAGGTTATCACAATTAGTGGTAATTAGATAAAAAGTGAAAAATAATGTATGTGAGTGTAAAGACACAGAATTTACCTGTAATTTTTTAATTATATGGGAATATTTAAAGTCCATGAAAATTGACGGCACGTGAATATGAGGCATGGTGTGCCCAGAATTAATTTCTGAACATTTTTAAGTACTTTCAGTAAATGTATGAGTGGGTTTTTGTATCTTCTGAACTGGTGCTCAAAATTAAAATCTGAGGGCACAATTGAACTCATAGTGCTAATATTCCCTTAAGGAGACTTTCAGCTCGACCACAATAAGACGGGGGTGAAAGTTTGTTTTCATGTTTTCCATGTAAATAATAATAAAATAAAAAACAAACTTTTATTTTATTTTTAAAACCTTTCAACATGGGTTATGGAGGTGGGGACCACCTGAACTAGAAAACCCCCAAATTGAATTCTAGTGGTGGGGACCACCCGAATATCTCTTTAATGTGGGGAAGTATCTTGGAATTCACAAATTTGACTGTGCCAATGCAATTCAATCAATTTTGCCAATTAATTGTGCCATTTATTTAAATCTGTCAAGATTAATTTGATAAAATTATTTCTATTATATTGGCTCCTCGAACCTTGAGAGGAGTGGTTGGAAAAGTGTTGGAAAAGGAGAGAACGTGGAGAAACTCTTCCTCTAATGAAGAAATCGCTCTCCAAAAAAGAACACGCCCTCCAACAAAGAACACGCTCTGTAAAAAAGAATGCTCTCTCCAACAAAGAACACACTCTTCAGTGAAGAACACGCCATCTCAAACGAAGAATTCCCTCTCCAATGATGAACGCATTCATCAACAAAATTCCAATCCGTCTTAAACTGCAGACGATATCCAATGGAACCTTCGAGGTAGAGTTTGTTTTTTTGAAAACCCCATTACCCTTTCTTGATGTTCTTCGTGATTAAATAATTATTAAGCTTATTGCTACCGCTCTAATGCTAGACCCAGCGGTCCGGGTCGACCCGAACCTAGTCTGGTCGGCCCAGACTGAGTCCGGTAGGGTCAGTCCGACCGGGTTAGACTAGACCCGGACCTGTTTCGACCTTTTTTGCTCTTTCAGCCATATCACGAGCTACGAGAATCCTTTTGATGAACTGTCTATGGCACTAGAAACCATGGATCTATAGGGTCATTTGGGTATACTCCACTTGAGTTTTGGATAATTTTGGGGTAGGGCCGGGTTGGATCGAATGAGAATCCAACTAGGCCCTCATGACTAATAGGCTCATAACTTGCAGACTGGGCGTATGATTGATGCACTGTCTATTGCGTTGAGACCCCGTTTTACATGGCAGACCTTTGGGATACTTATTAGTGGGAATTCATGGCTGTTGGAGTATTCTTCCTATGTCTTGAAGAGCAGACCCTTCTGGAATCATGAGAGCTTAGTTCGAGAACCCTGTAGCTGGCTGTAACATGAGAAAATGATCCTATGTGGGTATGTGCATTAAGATCCTATGTGGGTATGTAATTTGGGATACTATGTGGGTTTGTGCTTTAGGATCCTATGTGGGTCTTTGTTGGAGAGTCTCACTTGGATCCGCTCTAGGAATCCAAGTGGTAATACTCTAGGATCCTACATGGGTCTGCTATACTAGGATCCTCTTTGGGTCCGTGCTTTGGGATCCTTTATGGGTCTGATTATTTGGGATCCTTCGTGGGGTTGCCTCTTAACAAAGTAAGATGATTCAGTAGTTATATATGATTATCTTTTCTACCATACCTATGTTATACATGGTGTGAGTTGAGTCTTTACCTTAGTGGTATTCTTCTATGTGGCGTACCTTTTTGGTACCAAGCTTCGTGATGATACCTTTGTGGTATTCTTCTATGTAGTGTTACCTTTTTGGTACATACCTTTTCGGTGTTACCTTCATGGTATTCATTCCTTTGTGGAATAGTTGAGATTTGGGATTTTGAGTTGGGAATTGTGTTTCCTAATGAATGAGATGGATATAATTGATCACCTAGGTATATGTATGAGCATATAGCTAAGTAAGGTCGTCAATAGTTTTCATGCTATGTGGTTTATCCTTGGTGGATTTTGTGAGACCTTTGAGGGTCTCGGGGTCCCCACTAATTATTTTTATACTCACCCCTGCATGGGCTATTCCTACATCTTGTTGTTTTTGGTGCAGATGATGGGCTGTGCTGACTTAAGACGAGAGTACTAAGACTAGAGGTTGCTCGGAGGTGGACATTAGATGAGCCATACCATATAGATGACCCTTAGAGAGATTTACCTACCATTCAGGTAAGATCCTTGGTGTGTGTTCACAAAAGTAGTTCAGTTTACTTATACCTTCCAGTTTTCTTGTACATTCCAGCTAGGCTTGTATTCTGGCCCCTTTCACTTACTATACAAAATATTATTACTATTCAATTTACTCACATTCGTATCTTGCCGTGTGCTTGGTTTCATGAGTTTGAAGGTTATAATGGCAATGCCTTCCCAGTTTTAGGGAAAACTCCTTCGGTGCAAGTCTCCAACCCCTGACCTGTGGAAGGCAGGCTTGGGTTGCCACGGTACAGGCCCCGGGGGACGGGTCATGATAGTGAGATACTGTTTGAAAGATGATTCCACAATAAAAACATTAAAATATTTGACTTTATGATAGTTAATGTGTTTACCACTTATTTTAACCCCTTGACATCTTTTTACCTGTACTTTGGTAACTCAATTTTTTCCATAATAACATATTTTTATGCATACAAATGAAATTGAACTCCTTTATCAATTTTTATGTGTTTTTTAATATATTAGACTCCATTTAATCTAATTTAATATCCAAAATTTGATATATTTTTCTTTTATATGAAATCATAATATATATGTATATACAAATATATCCATAAAGAAATATCCTTTTAAACATTATGTGATCTTAATTATTTTTTATATTAATTACCAATTAAGTGAATATTATTCTATTTTTTTATTCACTGATACATCACATTTTAATAAACATTAAAATTTATAATTAAAATTTATTAAAACTAAATACATAAAAAAAATTATTTGAAATTAACTTTTTTAACATAAAATATTTATAAATTCATTTTATTAAAATTAATTATTAACATTTGAAGAATTTAATTTTTTTCAATACATTAATATCAAAATTATTTTTTTTATTTTATAAATATATCAAATCAATATGAATAAAAATAATATTAATAATATACATCATATCATGAATATATTTATTTTTTAGAACATTTTAAAATAAATATTATTTTTCAGTTTCATTAAAATCGTTTTTCTAAATTTTATTTAATTTAATAATTTACTATTTTTATATACCCAATGAAACCATATAAAAAAATATTTTTTCAGATTTCCATATATGTATTGACCATAATTCCAATGGAAAATGTGACGCGTCATACATACACTCGCTGATCTAGGGTTAATAAACATTATTTTACATATTTTCTTTGAAACCAACTATAGTGATCTAAATATAACCATCCATAATTAAAATATCATCAACAAATATTGATTTACATTCAATCCCAATACCTTTTAGTTTTAGTGTTTCAGAGTGTTAAATAAATCCTCAAAATAATAATACCCATATCTTTCTAATAAAACATAAATTATTACCAACAAACCATAGATTCAATAATTTATATTTAGACTATAAAATCACCAAAAAAATATCCACAGATGATATCAATATATAAATCTGATTAATAATAAACGTCTTCAAAACCCAGGGGAATGGAAAAAATAATAAGGGTAACCTCAAATGATTAGTAAGTAGTTTTGTATAAATTATGTTATCAAGGAATAGACATAGATGTTAGAATATACATGAATACATACAAATCCAATAATGCAATATAATTTATAACATGACCATGTAACATATCCATAGATAACATTATAATGTAAATAGTGACATGTATAAAAATAATTTATTTTATTGATATAAAATACATAATTATGGACACCATGTACATACTATTAAGGCATTATACAAAGAAATTATACATATATGGGTAACATTTAGGCCAATTTCCCGAACTAGTTTGTCTCATTAGACCTATCAATTCATCTAGGGGTTATATAATTTTTGGAACCACCCTTCAATAAATATTTATAATGAAGTCATCATTTTAATGGAATGAATAAATAATACATCACCAACAATACTTAGTAATAAGTAGTTGTCCATATTAAAATAACAAGAGAATGAATTATTAATAATACCATAGTCAACAGATAGTATCATTTTCTTGGTAGAAAAACATTAAAATTGTTTTGTATTAACACCATATATTGTAATAGGTATAGAATTATTAAATAATTTAAATGATATAACATACATCCAAGAAATTAATGTATATGGAAATGGAGTAAAAAATATTTTAATGAATCTGATGAAGAGTGATAGAGAACAGAAACCTCATAATAAAGTTTGGGGGTATGAACTATTAATTCATATGATAATTTTAAGGATAATACCTAAAACATAAATCCAAAGTAGATATATCAGTTATATTTTTGAGTAAAATGGAAGAAAAAACATATTAGATATATTTCATAAAAAGTTTCAGTATTATCGTAAAAAAGAATAACACTTTTAAGTATTATTTCTTAGTTGTTAATTTGAATTAGTTATTAATTATTACTTTAGAGGAAATATCAACAATATAACCTATAAATTAAATAATGGATATGAAAAAAATTATGGAGTGGAAGATAAAATATATGAATTTAAAATGAATATCCTTTTTATTAATTTAAAAAACATTACTGAAAGCCACATCATAAAAAATATAATTTAACATCTATTTGAATATTAGTAAATATAAATAATATTTACACATGATATAATACATATATCAGTTTCAAAATAATAAAATAAAAATTTTGAGGAAAAAAATTATGGACATGAATGATAAATTGTTAATTGAAGTGGATGTCAATTATTTTTAGCAATATGTTTTATTAAATAATGAAACACTACAAATAAGATGATTTTTATTAAAAAATGTAAAATATTTATCAATAAATAAATTTTCCCATATGAATGGAAAAAATGAATAATATAAGAAATTAGAATCACACAATCAGTGGAGAAAAACTTTGAATCAATGATTAAGAGGTTGAGTAAAAAGTCCATCATGAATATAAAAATATATATAGTAAAGATAATTTGTAATTGAGTTTATGAGAAGGAATTATGTGTACATAGAAAATAATTTTTTTACAAAATTTTACACAAAAATAGTATAAAATAAATTAATCATATAATAACAGTGTTCACAATAAAACATTACAACTGAATAAAAGGAAATTGATTTTAGTAAAACCCTTACAACATTGGAAAAATTTGAATAAAAATCGTGAAATATAGAAATTAGTATAGATTTTTAAATCCATATAAAATAAATATAGTTAATAAAAATATTTAGGTTAACATATACACCACACAAATTAAAACATGTGATTATTATTGAATGTGCAACAGTGAAATAAAAATGATATGAGAAACACATAACATTAATCTCGACATAAAAAAATATATTTATCCTCTTTTATATTAAATAAATCCATCTGAAAACATTTTTCATAAAATAATTCATATTCATAACATTTTCATCATTTAAGTTATTATACCTCATTAAATATTCATTTGTTAATTTTTTTATTGTCATCATCGGATGTCAATAACCATGATGGTTTTGTTAAAGTTTCATAATGCTAATGTCGATCCCCATTATTTATTTCCAATTTCATCATTACTATATTGTTGAAGATATACTAATACATGTTACATGTTTATTCATAAAATTATAATTTCATTCGATTTAGGTTTTATTTATGATTTGTGAAGATGAAATCGGTGAAGACCTTGTATTTTAATTTCTAATTAAAAAATGGTGGTATATTAATAAAAGGTTAGATATTAATGGAATGACTAAATTATCAATAAATAATCATAATCATGTTAAAAATATATATTTTTTCAATAAATACATTCATATAACCATCCATGTAGCATGATGGTGGAAAATAAAATATGTCATTCATAGAGAATCTAGTCCGCACATAACACGAGGAGTGTCGTTATTTTCAAATTCATGTTGGATGGAGATAGATAATGAGTGTTCCATCAAAATAATAAAATACCATTATTATAATAATACTCTTTCCACTATATTATTATGTTATTAAATGTATTGGAAGGGTTTGACCATAAAGATATATTTTAAAATATTATGGATTCGGTAACCCTAACATTGATGGATTGGATATTATCTTAAAAGATATCATGACAATGGAGGACAAGGAACAATTTATTGAAACATGGGTCTATGAAAATAAAAAGAAAAATTTTGTGTAGGTAAAATTGGTTAGTATTTAAAGGAATTTAAAAAGGAAAATTGTGTCCTGTAGTTTATGGAGGTGAGCTCCATTTATATATGAAAATATGGACTTTTTCTTAGAAACTAATGTTTTGTGATGAGTAAATATGGAACCACATTGATGTTTGTTAGGTAAATATTAGCCTGGGAAATGGGAATTAAATTATAAAAATTACTTCTATATGTTCTATGTATCATTTCAAATTAGAAAAATTTGAACTACTTTAACGTACATATTTTTACCCTCATTAAGAATTATTAAATATTTACCATGTTACATATTTTTTACAAAAAATTGTATATTATATATCATAAATAATTTTTTATAAATAATAATTTTGAATCCATTAAATCTAATGAATATTATAAATATGTGAAAATAAACATATAAGGTCCTGAATCCTAGTAGTGATTTCCATTTTGAGTTTTGGGTGTTGGAGGTTCCTAGAGAAATATTTAGAAGGAAATGAGTGATCGAAATGGTTATAATACTATTTTTATCAGGGATGTGTGTTAGAGAATTAGTCTACACTATATTGATGGTTTATGAGGTAGATTGGTTGTGGATGTGGTGTAATATCATGGAGGATAGAGTTTTAAAGCCACTTTCATTTTCTGGAATGACTATGCCATGGAGTAGAGCTATGATGTCGGCCCTTTATTTTTACAGTGTGTAAAATCTTGTCTACAATATAGGGGTTCAGGGGTTTTGTTCCTACTTTGCTACCCCAACAACATGAAGGTAGGCTATGGTATGGATTCTACTAAGGATACATCAGGGTTCTAGAATTCTAGGTTACACTATGCCAACACCCATTTCACTTTTTACAAGATTTATGACGTGTAGTTTTACATGTTACTTAAACATGGGTTTTTTCCATGAAGGATATTGCATGGTCCCTTGTGTAATTATTTTGTCCCTCTTTTATTATCCCATTCTACAGTGTGGTCTAGGAGGTTGTGGCATGTTCCTCTAATTTTTAGTTTTCCTCTAATTACTTATCCCATAATGAAATGAAAATTATTCCATATTTTCTCTTTTAACCCTAGACACCCAATATATATTTTGAAATTACATTAATCCCCTTTTGATCAAATTCGATCCATGAATTATAATGTTTAAACTTTGGTAATCTGAGGTGATTTCTTCCTCTTTTCTTGTAGTTTATTTTGTGTTCTATCTTTTTTCTGATCATTAATTATTTTCATGTTATGACGTTTGATATCAATTGATATAATTAATCTTATTTTTATGTTTTTGTCACTTTTTTAGTGTTATTTTCTTGGAGTGACACAACTTTCCTTATAGAAGGGGTGATCGAAGAATCACATTGTGTTATGTTCTCATCAATGAATGTTGTAAAACATGATGTAGGGAATTCGTTAAATCACGTTTCATATTATGTGAAATTATAAATTGAACATGATTTATGTTTTTTAGAAGTCTAAATGACCTTAATAATTGTTATCTAGGTTAAATACAAAAATTTTTAGGTTCAGTGATGGCATGAAATTTTCTACCATGATATTGATTTTCCACTTTGTTTTAAAGATAACATACTATATATTATTGTTCTATGTTTATCATATTTTTATGCTTTCATAAGCATGTTAAATTGATTGAAGTAGATAAATAACTTAATTTTTGTAAATTTTTTTGTTGGCTAAATAAAATAAAGAGGCATGTTTAAGAAATCAATGGTTTTTTTGAAAATTAATGGTAATTAAAATGATGTTAAATACATGTTTACCTGAATTTGTTCTTATATATGAAAATAGAAATTGTTAAGAACCTAAATCTATAATTATTTCTATGGATAATAATAAAACCAATGTTTAAATGTGAATTTTTCTTCCTATAGTTGGGAAATTGGATGTTATGATTAAAAACTAGTTTAAATAAATAACAGCTTTTTATTGCTAATACATTAGGATACCCATAGTTTTAACCTGAAATAAAGGAATCAGTTAATTAAAGAAGTAATAAAAACTAGTTTCTTGATTAATATTAATGATTTTGGAAGAGTGAGTCCAATTTATTATCAAAGAGAGATGCCTTTTTATGGAATAGAGAACATGTTTTAATGTAAAGAACAAATACCTTTTAGGGACTAGTTTTGATGATGACATAATTGGTTGTTTTATGCCTTTTTTCTATTTTTTGACCATTGATATTTAATGTTATGTGTGCCTAGGATGGATGATGAGATATGTGTAGGGTGTCCAAAGTTTGTGGTTTCAGTTGAGGTTTGTTACTATGAGATGCATGGTAATATTTATAATGGTTTTTGGAAAGGAACCTAGTTTTATATAAGGGTTAAATCTTGGATAACCTATTTTTGTGCATAATGTAATTTTTTTTGTTAAATTTCTTTAATGGAAATATTTAAAAGTTATTTTTTAAAGTTATTCATTCCCCCACAGCTTGAAGAAGATGGTTGTTATTGGTTAGGAAAATTAGGGTATCTTAGTATATTTTATAGAGTACCTATAATTATGGAATAATGATAATATTTAACAAATGTCTTACTTCAAGGGTTTCTTAATCAATGGAATAGAAAATATGTTTTTCTTGAGAACCCATGGACTTTGTTGTGTTATGACTATTGGGAATGGAATAAAATTTTATAGTGAATGAAATGTAGTTTGAATAATATTAAAAAATATATAATAAATTAATTAACTAAATGGAATTATAAAAAGGAAATAAGTAATTTAATGAAACCACTTGAATGATTTTGTCATTATAGATGCACAGTTATTTGATGTTTTTGTTTGGGGTTCATGTGAAGAATTTTTGCAATTGAGTCTATGACTAGGATACTTCCCATAGTGTGATTATAAGAAATATTATATCCTATATGTTTTATGATTTCATATGCTACCCCATCCCTGTCAATAGGGAAACTGACACCAAGTGGAGTTTGGGAGGATATATTCCTCAATATCTAGGTTGGAATGTTATGGATGGATGAATAAAACTTCTATTTAAATTCTATTTTCTTTGTAGTGTTATGTGATTATATACATTGTGTTTAGTTTCCCCATATATATATATCTGGAGGGCTGAAATGGATTTTAGTTACTTTTCACAAAGGAATTTATGGATGTAGTATCCTAAAGATTATTACAGTTATGAAGTGTGTTGGTTGTAATGGATTGACATAAATTAATTGCTGTATGGGATTTGATGTATTGAGGTACAATACCTAATATAAGATACACGACATACCTGATATGATGGATACTATAATCTACTCAGTTTTTATTTGGAGACGTGTCATGGGAAGATGAGATTATGTGATCCATGAGATTTATGATGTGGTACTTTAAACCAAGTGTCCTTGGAAAGGTTTCTTTTAGAGATATATGGATCATGACGTGTAACATTGGGGAAGAGTGGAAAACAAATGAAAAAAATAGTAGGATACCCCTTATTTTCACCACAATATATAATCTCTCATATGATTTACATGTTGAGAGAGATCCATGGTGAGGCTGGTAAAATAGCATACTCGTTTAGGAGATGAGTTAGTTTCACTTTTTATTCACTAGTATTTATAATGATTTATTTATGTATTTTATGAGAGGATCATGTGAGTTTACTTTTGAGTAAACATATTATTATCACCATTCGTATATATAATCTATTTTTTATCTCATCTAGAGACCATTGGAGATGAAGATGGATATTTCTAGCCTATGGGTTTTTATTGTATTATGAGCTTTCTAGTAACTATAATGTCTATATTTTGGAACTTTTAGTAAATTTTATGTTATATTTGTTCTTTTATGACATTACATATGTATACATGGAATTTATTTTACATTATATGAGTAAGAGTTGTTTTCTATTATTTCATATATCTCAATACTCATATTCTTTTATAGGGTAGCTCCTAAAATCCACGTGTATGTTCTACCCCCGGTTCTTATTTTCAAATCATGGACTATTCGAGATGTGATTTGGGTGGTCAATATCACAATTCGCTTCTTTCCATACCAGGATGGATAACTTTAAGGGGAATGGGTGATGATAAAAATTTTAAACTATTTTTTATGATATATTGAAAAACACACTTTTTTCAAAAAATTCTTTTTAAAATTTTTTCTATTCATATTCATATTCCTTATAACATGAATATTAAATTAGTGATTATTTATTATCCATATCAATTATTTATTTTTCTAATACCACCAAAAAGGTTTTTATAAAATATCATAATACATAATATTCTGTTTTTATAAACATGAAATGAATTTAATAATTATTTATCTATATTATTTTAAATAATTTGGTTTAAAAATGAAATTTATATTTTTATTTAATGTATAAATATGAAATGAATAAAAATAAATTTTCTATATAATCTATTACATTTCAAATTATATATATATAAATTATCCCATCTTTTACTTACATAACCCCAAAAGATTTCTGTATAAGACCTAATGATATGATAAATATTGTGGTTCTCAGGGTCATTGAATTAACTAGAATGTATTTCATAATAATTTCCAATTAAATTAATTTATATCAAAAATGATTCTCCCCAAACCATAATTAGTGTAATTTTTATTGGGATTAGTTTTGAAAAAAACCTAGTAAAGTTACCCGTTTTCTATGTTTGAAAAAATGACCATCATAATGAATACTTCTACTAGTTGGGTCCATTTCTTATACTTTATATATAGATTTAGAAATATTTTAACTTATATTTAAATATGATAATGCAATGACTATTTTATAGTGATCATATTTTAATTATGACCTAGTTTATTTTCATTTTTTAAAATTTGAAAAAATGAAATCATAACATTAATGTATAAAACTTTCCAGGGGTGTAAAATTCTACCCATATTAAATAAATTTCATCCCAGCAATTTTAATTTCTCTCACCTTTGAAAATAGATGATTTTATTTTTAATAAATTCACAACTGATGATATTATAATTTATTTAAATCTATTATAATGGATTATAAAGAGATTGTGAATAATCTAAAGGTTATCAATCACGAGTGTCAAACTAGATATATAGGTAAGAACATTTTTGTTCACTACGTGACGATCAAGTTAATACTCAACCAAAAATCATTAGGGTTAGTACCCATAAGTTTATATGATCCCAATCCTATATACATGCGTCTTTACCTATGAATGGATATCAATACTAGGAAATCATTAACACTATCCTTTAAAAACAATTATGGATATATAAATACAATTTGATTTATCTATTGAGTTTCCAATAAAATAGTATACTATAAAGTTATATTAATAACAAAATAAAAAAACATTCATATTATATATTAAAGATGATGTTTTAGGAATCCTATCCTTCTAGTATTCAAATTATCTCTTACCCCAAAAAAAATAAAATTTCATGCCAATCAATATATACCATAATCATTAATGATATTAAAAGATATAAATATTTTTCAAAAAAAATAAATTTCATTGAAAACTAATCACATACCTACCCTATGCGCTAACTAATGCATGAAAATATAATTTTACAAACCATTAATGTTATCTAAACCATGTTTTTAAAGAAACTGTGAATCACCAAACCCGTACTCATTGATTCTATGCTAACAATCATATTCCTTAATACCTTCTTTGAAACTAACTGAAGTGACCCAAAATAAACCCTTCATAAAAAAAATATTGAATCACATACACACCCATTAATTTTTATGTTTAGATTTTTAGATGGCTCAAAAAAACATTAAAAAAATATGATTCCCATCTATTGATATTTTCCCACTAAACCAAGAAATTATACCTTTTTAATAAGCCTTCAACATAACCAAACACATTCCCAATACATGATACCCATATAGACATGTCATAAATAAAAATATTTTTCATAACATAGTGAAAAGAAATATATAAGAAACATGTGCTCAATATCTCATTAATTGGAAGTGTATAATAGAAGCTATCAGGGAAAAAATAAAATAATATTTTGGAAGTAATAAATAATTATAATATAAGGACATATAACTAAAAACATGAGAATTTAATATATCCATGTATAACCAAGTAATTTTAATATTCACACAGATAAAAAAACTGATTTCATAGTGATGGAATGCATAATGTCAGACATTATAAACATTATGGTAAGGCTTCATGCTAAGACACCATACATAAATGTGTACGGTTTACACAATGTACCCATATAAGATTGTGTCATTGTATATATCAAAGAATTACAGAGATATACAGTTCTTTGCCCCACCCATCATAAAATAAGTCAAATTTATCCTTCAAATGAATGTAATGAATAAAATTATATATAAGAAACATGCCTTAGTAATCAATAACTATCCATAATTAAATAACTGGTATATATATTGACAAAAATTACCACGTAGGTAAATAGAATAACTTTCATAGTAAACAAATACAAATTTTTATGTTATTGAATATTTATAAAGTAATTGTAATACCCTATTATTTTAAAAGAACACTAAATTCAATTGCATATACAACACGAAACCCTAAACATAAACGAATCATGAAATAATTTTATTTTATGACTATTATAACATATATATTGAATTAGAGGGTATGTATAGAAGTAACCAAATGATGAGATATATATAATGATCACAATCATTAAAAATTTACTAAAAAATTCTTCAGAAATAAGATCTCAATTTTTAGTAAAGTCATTTAATTTTTCTGAATAAGTTTTCTTCAAAAATGGTTTTATTTTTTTTGGTGAGAGAATTTTTTATTAATTTTTTATTTATTTAAAAACGCTATTATGTAAAAAACAATATGATTTTTAAAACTAATCATGCAAAAAAACATTTTTATTATTTTTTTTAAAATTTTATGAAATCTTTGAATTTTCAATGAATATTGAAAAAAATAATTTTTTTATGTAAAACTACCTCTTTGTTTCAATAATTTAATAATTAAAATTTTTATGCTTAAAATTTAAAATTATTTCAATTATATTATTAAAAATATAGTTATGTTAATTATATTTCATTTTATGGTTGGATTTTATATAAATATATTTTAATACTTAAAATTATTTTTTTTGAAAAACTATTTAACATCACTTCTTAAGGAGTTAATTTTAAATAAAATTCCATCAATTAATTTAATTAATCTTGATCAGATAGATTACATATTTTGGATCATATAAATTTATATTATTTTATATGGCCAACATAAATTTTGTTCTATATGAATTGTTACAATAATAAATTTGTGTTACCATGAAAAATAAAAAACATGTTAATTATGGGAAAAAATAAAGATATAGGTCTAATATATCATTAAAAACACTCCAATATTTAAATATATGAGTCTATATCATATATATTTAATCAAAATTCTAAAATATGACATTTTTTCTTTTTAGATTTTATTTTGACCTTTATAAAATTTCATTATAATTTAAAATAAAAAAGACACCTTTTAATATATATAAAAATTTTCATGGGGATTAAAAAACTTCTATTTTGTTATAAATTTTTATTTTAAAAATTAATAAATTATTTTAACACAGTAATTTATTTTTTATTTTTAGTGATGTAATAAATTCTTTAATTTCTTATTTAACACCAACATAGTCTTTGTGAAGGTGTTAAAAATATCAAATGAATGGTTTTCAAAACATTTGAAGTAATATTTTTTGGGTTTGTAAAAGTGTACCATGAATTTATAACATAAATATAACGTATTATATATGGTTTAACTTTTTATATTATAAATTAATTACATTAATGTTTTTATCAATGTCAAATAATTTGAATGGATCTTAAAATGACATTAAAAGTATTTTATGTTAATGATATATTATTAAATTATTTAAATATAATAAAAATCATTAAATAAGACATGTATGGTTGAAAATGGCCTTCCATGTTATGCCTTTTCCATTTTCTTCCAATTAATATATTAAATATAAAATTATAACCCTTTAGTATTAAAAATCATCATCATGGCCAAGGATAAAATTGAATAACCAAGGGGTCAAACCAAATGATAAGGTTTAACATAATATCTATACTAGTTAAAACCTAATTGGGATATTATTTTAAGAGCATATATTCTTTTACTTATAATAATTTTCATTTTTGGTATATTTTAAATGGGTTAGACACATGTTATATTATAATATTTTATTAATATCAGAAAATGAAATTATTGATTTTTTATTATAAAAATATTTTATCAAATGATTTAATATTCATAAATATTATATAATAATTTTTTTTAATTTAATATGGTTTATAATATCATAAATGGTCTATTTATATGTAAATTTACTTTTTATGATAATTTTTTTGACCCTAAAATAGTACAAAATATTAATATCTTGATAATTGTGAAAATGGTTGAAAGAGGGTTCAAACTAAGTGATAAGGGAGAAAACATAAAATTAGATGGTAAAAATTTTATTTAATTATTGGAGTTATATGAATAATAATATTATTTGTTGATTTTATCAATTTGGATCCATTTTTACTGGAAAATTATTTCATATTAATTTAATGCTTTATTTAATTCCAATAGTGCCCCTCCCCTCACTTATAAAAGGGCACATCCTCTCCTCAATTGCTCGTACATTATGAGCCGTATAGGTCTTCCATAACATGTCATAACACCTTAAAAGATTCATCGCCCACATTATATATCTAATTTAACCTCCAATATAGCATCATTTAAAGGCTTAAGGTGTCATCCAAAAGGGTTTTCTCAACGAAGTGGTATAACTCTTAACCGAGCATTTTCAGTTTTATTTATGCTTATAACTCTTCTATATATATGGTATACATTATAAAATAATTATTTGTGTATCTTAAATATACTTAATTTTTATTATTATGATTTAATAACGATTATCCACATTATTCCCATACGTTGTCAAATAATAATGTTGTATGTGCGTACGTGTGGAAAACCAACTCCAGGAAGCGATGTGGTTCATTTTTAAATTTTATTTCACAAGGGTGTTAATAATGATAAATTTAATAAATATATATGATATATATCATATAATAATGATTATATAATGGTGAATTATTATTTACCTTTCTTTCCTTCTATCCATCAAAATGTGAAGAAATGTTTATTCATACGTACAGACCACTGTCTCTATGAATGACGTAATTCAATTTTCTATCCCTAAGTTTTATTGAATAAATGTAAATATATATATTATAAATATATATTATATTTTTATAATTATTTAAATTATGGTGTAAATTTAATCATTATAAATTTAAATATATTAGGACGACCGAACGGAAATACACCTGGCAAACTAAGTAGTTATCACATGGAATAATGATTTTTACAATGAATTTGTTAATAATTAGTTGATAAAAATTATAATTATATAATATACGATATGATATATAAATATATTCATGGATCTTAAATATATTAATAATATATATATATATATATATATATTTATTATACAAGAGTTTCAAACACATATAAAAAGATACAAGGATTGAGTACAGATATTCTCATCTCACTTTTATTCTTGTGAGTCAAAATCCATATTATTCACATGTTTTTCATTTTATGGTGTATATACTACATTAGAATGTATTTTATGAATAATTACACTAAAATAATTTGTATTAAATTTTGATATAAGGTTATTTATATCCCGAGGTTTTGATATAGATGTTACTAAAGTGGAAAGAGATTCATGTTTCAATCACATTGTATTCCAGATTGTTTACGATTAAATTTCCCTTGAGAATTTTTTTGCTTATTAACTAATAAGTCCGTTAAATTTTCATATCATTTGTATATTCATGGAATGTTTTAGTAATATTTCAATTTTCCCCTCTATGGTGCTTAAAATGACCAATAAAAGGTAAAAAAATGAGTTCAATTCCTCTTTTGTCAAGAATTTTTTCACCATTTCTATGTTTTTATTATGATAAATTTAAAAAGATTTTGGTTTTATAATTTTAAGATTTAAATTAATTTTACACATTATTTTATATTTATTAAAAAATTAATACAATCATCTTATCAATTTTCAAATGAAGAACTTTTAACTTCTCACCAACAATGGGAAATGAATATTTATTTTAACATTCATGGCGTGGAAATTTTTTCTACAATCATAACTGATCCATGATTTTAAGATTCAATTAAAAATTTTATTGGTTACTATAACGCCCCAACCTTAAACATTACATAATCTTGAGTTAAGTCAAGAATTCACATTGAGTATCATTTCAGGTTTAGAGTTTTAGAAAATTATGCCATTACTATTACGTTAAATCTCAAATATTTCAAAATAGAAACATATACTATAACCAATTTTTTGAAAATAATAAAACTCATTATTTAAAATATAAATTATTTTATTTATAAAAATATACGTGAATTCTTCGGTTGTCTTACCCTTCCCAACACCCTGTGAAAAGCATTTCAAAAACATATGATGAGCATAAAAATATCATTAAAGGATACAAAATAAAGATAGAATACATTTGTTCATCAATACACACAAATCAATGATGCCACACTTTTTAATCATAAAACACAAGTTCTTTATCATACCTCACGAAATCATAATATTTATGAATAACACATAGAAATCGTAAATCGTAAAGGTTACTTGTGGTATCCAAAACATACTTACTTTATAGATTTAAAAGATACATAGGGTGTTATGTTTGGAATATCTATCATAGTATATTCCCGAAATCTCTTAGGAGAACCATTAACATTTACCTCTATCACGTAACCCAATACAATAGAGAGTTATCTTAGGATCACCCACCCATGGTTTATCATGGAACCAACCGTATTATTTTTATCACGTAACAATCCATAAAATGTCAATGTTCCATTACATAATCACAACAAAAAAAGGATCATAATTATAAAAATTTCACCCATCAACCACAATGAATCAATTAATTATATTGAAATATTCAATACACATCCAAAACAATTTAAAACATTTAATAAAGAGATTTTTTAATCAAAGTGTCCCATACCACTTTGAATCATTTAAAATAAATTTGAGAGTTAGAATTTTCAAACATATATTTCCATAAAAAGAAATCCTAAAAACCGTTTTGAAAACATGGACATTAATGAGAAATATTTTTAAGAATAAATATTTAAAACATTTAAAATGATATTTTTGTTAAAGAGTCTTGTAACACTTGATAAACACATGAATAGAAAAAATTAAAAAATAACATCAAAAGAAACATTAAATACAATGATAATATATAAATCCCTGATATAAAATGTAGAATGGATTGTATATACACCATACATGATATTAAAGGTGCACAATATCATGATATTCCACAATAAAAGTATATTGAGATGATGTCCCTTACAAAGAGCGTATAAATGACGTAAGAATTTATCAATGGAGATATTATGAGTAGAAATAGTATATCCACACAAAGATAAGTGGAAGTTAAAAAATAAATAATAATACAAGGATTCCACACATAATCACTCCATAATGGAACCAATGAAGTATGCATGAAACCCAAAGAGTAGAAATTCAGTTTAGAAATTCCCTTAGTAAAATTCAGCAGCATAACGGTATCACTTAAAAAAAAGAAAATGAGTTGATGAGATTGAAAAGGGTATCTCATCCCATGGAAATAAAATTTTCAACAATAAGGATATAAAATAACATATCCCAACATAAGATACTGGAAATTAAAAGACATATCATAAAGGAAGTCTTTGACTAAAAGAGAAGGGTAAAAGGATCCCTTACCTTGAGTCTGAGTTGTCTTGTTCATTATTTGTATTTCTGAAAAAAAAAACTCTGTTTAATTTCTACGCGCTTTACATCCTTTTTCAATATTAATATTCATTTTATATTACTTATCATCATGTTATAAAAATTACATAATTATTTAAGTTCATATCGGACATTTTGTCGATATTCGGTACTACAGTTGAAAATGAACTTGATATAATTACAAATTGTCCATGTGGTCAAAATTACATTATCTCTAGAATGGTATTCATGATTTAAATATCATATATATTCACTAAATATATTTATTTATAATATTTCATAACATTTGGAGATAATAAATGAAATGAACTGTTCATGGAGACGGTAAGTCGTACATATGCATGAACGCTACTTTCATTTTTTCCCATATTTAATGAAATGAAAACTAAATGATACATAGGTATATTATTATTCCAATGTAATATCATATTTTATATACATTTCAAAATTTTGTTAACACCATCATTTATATGTTCCATGTATGGAATGAACAAGTCATATCACATTGAGGGGGTAGTAGTCCACACTTTCTCAAATGAAATTATTGTATATACTCATTATGGAAAGAATAAAAGTATTATTAAAACAAAGATGAATTGAGAAAATGTAAATATAATATATTTCATATATAAATACATTTCCATGATAATTTCCACCATGAGAGGTGGTAGGGGAAGATTGAACAATCATCATTTCGTGAGGCAGCATTTTACCATCAACAAAAACAGTTTGTTCATATATATTAGATAGAGGTGTGTCTATGTGTAGTTATATTATTTATAATAAAAACATAGTAGTATATTTAGGATACTTGTGTTTTTTTATAATCAAATAATAAGAATATAATGTGGATTGAATAATTAAAATAACTGAAAATAACTTTAGAGAAGATGCTACGTCTTAAAATGTGTAACTCCCTTTGATTTGAGCCAAAAGGATTTATGGAATTACCTTATGAAAAAGATAAGGCTTCTATAAGTAAGATAGGGATGTTTGGAGTATATTTTGGATGATTTTTGAAAATAAAAGGCGCTTTATAGGTGTGATTAAATGGGTATGGGTGACGCCGTTTTATAAGTTGGAAGAGGGGCACTTTAAGAACGTTTTGATGAATTATTTCATTATAAAATTATTTTCAGTTTGAAAAGGTCCCAATATAATTTATTTAAAATAAAAGATTAATTTGCATATAAAACCTCTCATTAAAAAGGTTTTAGAAAATTATAGGAATCAAATATAACCTTATCTTTTATCATCAACCCTTAGTTAACTAATTTAACCATTATGTGTCTTCTTGTATATTCATACTACATGAATAATATAGTTACAGTAATATTCTAATAGAACCTAAAGAGGTTCATTAATGACATTTTAAACTGTATCTAATTTATTTTTCCAAATAAAATATTTTTAAGACTATTATATTATTTAATAAAATAGTATTTTTATGCTCATTTATGTCAATTTTTATACTATTCATATCATGACATTTTTTAAAATCCATAAAAACAAGATTCATTAAAAAATTCCATTAATTAAAATATAACAAGTAATATGAATCCATAAAATTATTTTATGGCATAGAATGTTTCAAAATAAATTTATTATATTATTTACAAACACATTTATTTAAATCATTAATTAATAAGTTAATCACTACATCATCATTGTGTCATAAATAAATTTATTTATTTGATGTATAAAAATTATAAATAAAATACCATGATATAAGAAATATTTTTATATTTCTAATTACTATTTATAATCAAATAAGTTACTTATATAACCCCTTATTTTTTTTAATAAAAGATTCTTATTTTTATTATAGTTTTCTTTACATTAAAATAATTCTTATAAAATGACATTGTCAAATCAATGTGGCTCCATGGGATCCCATAATCAACCTATGCCTTCCCATGGTTAGATATATATCATCCAATAGGATTAAAACACATTTTAGGGAATTATTATATTATTATAATATTTTTTTACACTTATTTACCAGATTTACCATTTAACCATGGTAAATAAAATAATTACTGAAGTTAGAATTCATAATGTCCAAAAATAAAATATACCAATTTAAAAATTAAGACCTCATGATTTCTAATATGGAATCCTTTTTTGTAAATTAAAAATGAATATGTTATAGTAAATAATTTAAAATTAATTCCCCTTGTGAAAACCAATAGCAGGTTTTTAAGATGTAATAACTATCGAAAGGATGACATGTGTTTATGTTCAATTAAAATATGAAATTAATTATAATGGCCATAACTGGATTTAATGATAAAAATAAAATCCAATTATACTTTAAAAACAATTAAAAGTACAATTATCTATATAAATAAATTATATTAAAAGGTAATTTTGAATTAACTTGTAGTAGTTTTCACTATTCATTAAAAAAATGAACTTCATTAGAAAAATACCAAAATTTAATCCAAAGTAAATTTCGATGTACTGATTCTAAGGAAGAATTTTATTTTTCCAAATAGAACATATAAAAAAATACTACTTTTAAAAATGGTTTTCCATAAAGAGGGGGTAAAATGACCTTTTGAAAATATTTGATAATTTCATGCTTAGAATCAGATTAATTCTTAATTTGACCCTCTAAAATTTATTTGATATATTTAATGATTTTTTATAATAATATTTTAGTTAGTTATATTCATTCTCGCCAATAAAATGGATTGTAATTAACTACCCATTAATATAATTGTAATATTATGTTTTTATTTTTTGGTATAACTCATATTTGTGTGCCACATAAGTTTTCAATGAAACCCTGTGTACTGAGTAAGATATCGTTAAAAGTTACCTCTTTAACATAAAATTAATATGTTATTCCTAAATATTAATTGATATGAAAATGTATTATTTTGTTAATACCTGGGTCTTTACATCCTCCCCCCTTTTCGAAATTGCGTGCTTGCAATTTTACAATTTGTCTTGGAAACTTCGTTGAAAGTTCTACATCGGAAAAAGAGTCAACAAAACTATCATTTTAAAAGAAAAAATGAGAAGAAAAAAGTCACCTGATATATCCTATATTACGATTCCATTTAGGAAAACATGGATATAGAAGAGAAACTAACCATCATGTTTTTATGGAGAGTGGTAGAAAACATGATCCTGTAAAATTTAACAACAAGAAAACCACAAACATGTGGTGGGTTAAACAGTCTTTGATTTCTCAGTAGAAAACGTAAATGGGAAAACAAATCAAGGTTATTTTCATAAATCTAAGGAATTTAGTTTTTAGATTGACAGTAAACATAATGAAATACACTTATCTTGTATAGTTTCAACCAATAATAAAATTTGACCACAAAATCATATTTTTTCCAAATGATGAGTATTCATGATTACATGGTCACATATTAAGTGCTAGAATAAAATTTTAGAGAATCACAAAATCCAAAAAAGATGAACTATATATTTTCCTTTTCTACAGACATTAACAAAGACCAAAATCATTAGTACAAGATCAGATAACCCTTAAAAGGGAATCCTTTATAAAAATAAATAATACTCTTATTCTCTAAAATTAAACAAAAAATATTCAAAGTTGAATAAAGACAATTTAATACACAACTATCCTTAAAATTTATCAATGTAATCCAACTAATATTGAAACCCAAAACTCAGAAATATTTAATCACATAGTCTTTCACATTAAATCATAACATTAATCTCCAAATAACATCAACTACTATTAAAGTCTCATACTGGAAAGTAATTAAGCTAATCAAATATTCTATATGATAGGTTAATAATTTCCATAAATATCTAAAATCACAATATGTCCATTATAGAAACATATATTCTTCCAAAAAAATACAACACTTACTCTACAAACAAAATCCCAAAGTATTCTATTTTCCTTAAGAATAAAGTGTTCCCAAAATATAGAATGTCTTCCAAAATAACATTTATCACTTAATCACTATGTCATTTTCCTATACTAGGATATTTATTTGATAAAACATACGTTCCCAAAATCAACTAATTATTAATCCATAAATTCTTTTAACTAAAAAGAATAAGTCACACTAACCATGGACATCACAAAGGCCAGTGGTAGGTGTTGCACTGTTGTCACCCATCAGTTGTGGGTTCGATTCCGATGGCCTTACCAGATGCAACATGTTGTCACCCATCATATATGTTTTCCTTTTTCTAAAAAAATACCATAGTTATAAAATTTTCAAAAATAAAATAATTTCCTCAAAATTAACCATAAACTATTGTATCTTACGAGTTTATATAATACATTTCATTTTCATCCCAAGATGTAATAACCATTTATCACCTCAAAAAAAAGATCATATAAACCCCAAAGGTTATCCATTTTTTCCACACAAGAAAAGATAATTCTTTCTTGAATAACATTTTCACATATCAAACTTTAGGGTTACACATACTAGAAATTTTTTTACAAAGTAATCACATCATCAAAAGAGCCTTAATACATTTAAGAATTTCATCATCCTGTAATCTACCATAACTCTTGAATCTTATATATGTATACTTTTTACTAATTTACCATTCATCATGATCCATTACCTATAAATTAATACCATATTTATTAATAAATCATTCTTGTAGATCAAATATTCTCATCATTTATAATTATCAGTAAAAATATTCTTCATTATTTATGGAAAATACAATAAATCATACCTTGAATCCAAATATCATAATCTTCAGGATGTTACCTTTACCTTTTGGAATGTTTTCCTACTTTTAAAAATTAAATGTTTACATAACTTCTATAATATCACTTTTCAATAGAGTTTGAAATTTTTAGCTCTTGAAATCATAAAAAAAAGATACCATGATCCATAATTTTTTTTAGAAATGAGTAGGTGTTGGATAACTGCAAAAATTTCTTGGAGTTGATTTGAATACTCAAGAGGCTGTCAAAATCATTTGAACATGATTTTGTGAAAATAATGATGATCAAATCATCAGGGAGGGATTAAAAGGGTGTGAAAGATCTCATTCCTTCCATATTGACAAATGAACATTAATTTGTTTAAATGAATCAACAGTTAAACCTAAAACATATTATTATTAAAAAATAATAATCCATAGGGTAAAGATAACATAAAAACATTTATATTTCTATAATCCTTCAACCTCTTTAACTCTCTATTGTTCAGGTTTTTATTCAATCAACCTTTTTCCCCATAACCCTCCAAAAGTTTCCATATTATAATAACCCTCTTAGTTATATGAGATCCTTTATGTACACCCAGATAACACCATAACCTATGAAGTTATCTAAACTGACTTATGATACCAACTATAAGGCCACATCCTTAATCACTACATAATTTTGAGTTAAGTCAAGAATTCACATTGTAGATCTTTTCATGTTTATAGTTTTAGATAATTAATCCATAACTATTACATTACATATTAAATATTACAAATTAGACACTTCAACTCTAACAATTATTTTCACAACAATAAAACTCAGTAAATAAAACGAAAATTCTTTTCTTGATAAAAATATTCTTGAGTTCTTACACTCTCTTACCATCCATTATACCCTGTGAAAAACATTTCAAAAATATGGGATGAGAATAAAAAGCTCAGAAAGGGATATAAAATGTAGAAATAAAAAATTAGTCCATCAAAACATACAAATCATTGAAACCATACTTTTCAATCATAAAACATTATTTCTTTAACATAACTCATGAAATCATAATATTTATGGATAACACAAAGAAGTCATAAATTATAAAGGAATATTGTGGAGTTCATAACATATTTACATTACAGATTTCACTGCTACATAGGGAGTTACATTTGGAATATCAATAACAATATATTCACTAAATATCTTAGGACAAACCTCAATGTTTACCTCCGTCACATTACCCTATATAATGAAGTGAAGTCTTAGCCTCACCAGCCCTAGGTTTATCATAGAACCACCAGTATTTGGTTTATCACATAACCATCGATAAAATGTCCATGTACCATTCCATAATCAATACACAAAAAAGATTGAAATTATCAAAATTTCACTCATCATGAAAAATGAATCAATTCAAGATATTGAAATATTCAATACATTTTCAAAACCTTTTAAATCATTTAATAAAGTAATTTTTTAATCAATTTGTCCCATACCACATTGAAAATTTTAAAAAAAATTGAGAGTTAGAATTTTAAAACATATATATTCATATAAATAAGCCTTTAAACCCGTTTTAAGACATTTAAATTAATGAAAATGCTTTTTAAGAATAAATCTATAAAAAATTTAAAATTATGTTTCAGTTAAAGAGACTCGTAACACTTGAGAAATGCTTGAATAAACAAATTAAAGAATAACATCAAACAAAACATTAAATTTCATGAGAATATAGAAACTCATAATATAAAATGTAAAAATGGTCTATATATACACCTTATATGATATTAAAGGAGAAAAATATCAATATATTCCTCAATGAAAGGATATTGAGATAATTTCCCTTAAAACGATCGTATAAATGACGTAAGAATTTTTCAATGGGGAGATTATGTGTAGAAATTTTATATTCACACAACGAGAAGTGGAAATTAAATCATAAATAAATAAATAAATAATGATTATATACATAATCAGGGTATAATATAATCAACTAAGTATGCATAAAACCCAATGAGTAGAAATTCCCTTACAAAAATTCGGAAGCCTAATGACATCACTTAAAAATTTAGAAAATGAGTTGATGATAGAGAGAAAGGTCTCTCATCACATGGAAATAAAATTTACAACAACAAGGATATAAAAGAACATATCCTAATATAATAAAATAGAAATTAAAATACATAACATAAAATAATTATTTGACTAAAAGAGGTGTGTAAAAAGTTCCCTTACCTTGAGTCTCACTTTTCTCGTTCATTATTTATATTCCTGAATAATAAACATAGGTTAATTTATTATTTATTAAGAAAAATTTTCAAGTTTATTAGTAATTTTATATTAGATATCATCATGTTATAAAAAATAATTATTTATTTATGCTCATATTGGTCATTTTGTTGATATTCAGTACTAGAGTTAAAAATGACTTTGATATAATTACAAATTGTCCAAGTGGTCAAAATTCCATTATCTCTAAGATAGTATTAATGTTTTAATTATAAAATATATACATTATATATATATATATATATAATATTCCATAACATTTGGAAATAATAAATAAAATACTCCGTTTATAGAGATGGTAAGCTATACGTACCGATGAACACTACATTCATTTACTTTTCATATATAATGAAATGAAAACAAAATTATACATAGGTATAATAAAATTACAGTAGTATGTCATATTTTATATAAGTTACATAGGTTTATTAATTTCATCCTTTATACATTACATGTATATTAAGAACGAGTCATATCACATTAAGGGGGCGGTAGTTAGCACTTCCTCAAATGAAATTATCGTATTTACACATTATGGGAAAATAAAGGTATTATTTAAATAAAAAAATAAGAAGAGAGAAAATATAAAAATAATATATATCTTATATAAATATAGTGCCATCATAATGTACACCAAGAGAGGTGTTAGGGTAAAATTGGACAATCATTGTTTCATGAGGCAGTAGTTCACCGTCCACAGAAATAATATGTTCATATCTATTATATGGAGGTGTGTGTAAGTGTAGTCTAAATAATTCTCATTACAACAACCAATTATATTGAGGATATTGTATTTTTTTATGTAATAAAATAATAATAATATAATATGTATTGAAGAAGTTAAATAATGTAACAGAACTTTAGAAAAGATGCTACCTCTTAAAACGTGTAACTCCGTTTGATTTGAGCCCAAAGAATTTATTGAATTGGATTATACCAATTTTAAGGCTTTTTAGGATGAATTGAAGGATGTTGGGGGCTTATTTGGGAACTTTTTTAGGATCCAAGGGTCTTGAGAGGTGGGACTAAATGTGAATGGGTAAAGACCTTTTATAAGAGGGATGATATTCACTTTTGGAATGTTTTGAAGTATTATTTTATTATGAAATTATTTTCATATTAATCATGCACCAAAGAAATTTTTTTAAAATATAACCTTATTTTGGGTGGAAAAATTCACAACAAATGGGTTTTATTCAAGTCTAGGATATGAATGGATCCTTATATTTTAGCTTTCGCCCTTATTTAACTAGTTTAACTCTTATAATGTCTTCTTGTATATTAATATTATATGGTTAATATAATATTTAAAAAATTCCAATATATCCTAAAATGCTTCATTAATTATGTTTCAAACATTATCGAAGTCATTTTACTCGAATATTCAATTTTTATTACTATTATATCATTTCATAAAATAGTATTTGTTTTAAAAACTCTTTTATGTCCACTTTTATACTATTTATATCGTGACTTTTTAAAAATCCATGAAAACATGATTCATTATATAAAACTACGTTAATTCAAATATAACAATTCATAATCGTCCATAAAATTTGTGGATGGAATAAAAAGATTCCAAATAAATTTATATTAATATTTATAATCTCATTTATTTAAACCATTCATTAATAAGGGAATCACTACATCAACATTGTGACATAAATAAATTTATTTATTTAATGTCTGAAAATTATAAATAAAATACCATGATGTGGTCAATATTTTTATATTTTTAATGAATATTCATAGTCAAATATATCACTTATATAAACCATTTATAAATTTTTTTTAGAAAAAGATACATGTTTATGTTATATTTTTCTTTACCTGAAATTAATTCTTATAAAATTAATTTTCACATCAATGTGGCTCCATGGGGTCCCCAAATGGACCCAAGGATTCCCATGGCCAGACACATCATCCTATAGGATTATTACACACATTATATTAGTTTCATATTGTTATTATATTATTTTTCACCCATATTTACAAGATTTACCCTTTAACCGTCGTAAAAAAATTATTACTCAAGTTACTATTCATAATATCAAAAAATAAAATGTACATATTTACAAAATTTTTAAATCATGATTAAAAATATGGAATCCCTTTCTTAAAATTCAAAACATAGAAGTTACAGTAAATAATTTAAAATTAATTCTTGTTGTAAAAACCAAAAGTGTGTTTTTAAGAAGTAAGAACTATAAAAAGATTGACATGTGTTTATATCCAATTAAAATGTGAAAATAATTAAAATAACCATAATTTAATTAAATTATAAAAATATAATCAAATTATAATTTAAAACAAATTAAAATTACAATATAACTATATAAATAAATTAGATGAAAAGGTAGTTTTGAATTAAAATGTTGTATTTTTGACAATTCATTAAAAAATGAACTTTTTTAGAAAAACAGCAAAATTTCATCGTCATTAAATTTTAATGTCCTGATTATATGGAAGAATATTATTTTTCCAGATAAAACATATAAAAGTGACCAAAACAAGATTTAAAAAGGGTTCTCCCTTAAAAAGAGGTAAAACGACCTTTTGGAAATATTAGAGAATTTCATTCTTAAAATTTGATTCATGCTAATTTTAAGCCACTAAAATTTATTGGATAAATGTAATGAAATTTAATAATCATATTTTCATTAGTTCTATTAATTCCCACCAATATAATTCCTAGGCATTAACTACCATTTAAAATAATAATAATAATTTACTTTTTTTAGTATAACTCAAAGTTGTGTGGGATGTAAGATTCCAATGAAACCCATTGTTGCGTGTTGAGTAAATTATTTGACTAAGTGTCCCATTAATCATATTACTAATATGTTATCCAAAAATATTAATAGGTATGAAAATGTATTATTCTACTAATACCGGGGTCGTTACTACATTGAAAGAATTTTTTTATAATATTTTAGAAATTTTAGTTTTTAAGTAATAGATTAGAAAATAAAAATGGTATTTTCGTCAATAAATATTACAATGAAATTTTAATGGAATTTATATTTATGATAAAATATTTTAATGTTAATTATGCATTACTAAGGATATGATCAAATAATACCATCCTTATCCTTTAATTGAATTTATTATTATTATTATGACAATATTTTTATGAAACCATTTTAATTTATTTGGGTTATAGTATGATGAGATGGTAAAATTTTTATGAAAACCATTTCCTTTCCATGGGTTATTTTTTGATGTAATGGTGAATGTTTAATAATATTTTGTCACACACATGTATGGTTATTAATTTTTTATTGTTGATACAAAAAATATATAACTCTCCAATGCATTATGTAACATGTTATATTTTATGAGTTTTTTATGGGATGGGAGTAGATGTTCTTGTTCCAATATAGGAAGAATATAAGTATGTCTAATACACTATGGGAAACAAGTAGTGATGATTTCTCCATTATGATATGGGGAATAGGTTTTGTTTCCCCATCCAATATTATTTGATGTTTTTGGTATTTTACCATGACTTATTAAATTTATTATACTCCTATAATGGTTACACACACTTATAACATGTTTTAATGATTTTTGTTTGACCATGTGGTTAATGATTGATTAATGATGATTTCTCACTCTTATTATTTTTTTATTTCAAATACTAATGATTTGGGTTATGATTCATGATTACGATCCATGATAAATTATTCATGAAATTTGTATGTTTTTATCAAAATCTCATATAATTATTCATATATTATACTTGAATATGATATTCTATTGATATCTTCCTTATTTACCCTTACTGAGTGTATGAGATCTCATATTATCATGTTTCTTTTCCCCAGGTTATAATGAATAATGTTAAATGGATTATGTCTAATAATATTACATGTTTGGAGAATGTTATGGAAAATGTTCAAGACATAATGTGAAATTGGAAAAGGTGGGTATAGTGGGAAATATATCCATTTGAAGACATGAGTATTATTATTTAAGAGTTTTTCTAATTCACTAAAACTCTAATCCTAAAAGATCATTGTGTATGTATGTGATCCAATATTACCTTTTGATTTTATACATTATGAACAGTTTAAATTGGGACATGTTTGTAATTATACAATCTGGAAATGTAATGTTTATCCACCAAACTAGGTATAATGTATTCTGGATGTCACAGTAATGCATATAAAATTAACATAATAATGGAAATATTATGACATATGTCCATGTAATTAATGAATTTTAACATGATGGAGCAAGATAAATTCAAGAGTGGGATGCGGTGGGATAGATAACACACTAATTATAAACATTAAGGGGATATGAATTATAAATTTAGAAGATAATTTATTGGGTAGTACAAGAAATATAACTCCAATATAGTTAGATATTTTAAAATTTTAGATGAAAATGGAAGAAAAATAATAAAAAATATTTTCATAATGAATTTTAATATTATCATAATAAGAAATTATTTCTATTCAATTTCAAAATTTATTTACGAAAATTTAATATGAGGAACATTTTAATCATATTTGAAAGAAAATATCATTAATTAATCCTTGAAGTAAAATAAATTTTAAATCCACAAATGCAATGTGAAAGATAAAATATATTAACATGGGAGAAAAATAATATTTATTATTTCAAAATACATTATTTGGAACTGATATTATAGAAATGAAAATAAAATAACATCCTAAAATTGTTTAATAATAAATTACAGGTTTACATAAGAATATATGTATTCATGTTCGAAAATAAAAAAATTAATCATTTTTTAAAATAAATAATATAGTACGGTAAAGAAATAGTTTATTGAAGAGGATGAGAATAATTATTAACAAAGATATTTTCTTCATACAAAATCAAATACATCAAAATGAATATTTTGGATTAAAAATTTAAATCCCATAGATATTAATTGAAATTCACATTTTAATTCCTGAAATTGAAGAATATAAGAACTTATAAGAACATAGTCAAAGATGAAATACTATAACTCCACGAAAAAGCGTTTGAGTATACAAAACCCATTCCAATATTATAATATTTAATGTAAGGATCCTTTTGAGATGGGTTCATAAGAAACATTTTAGATACATAGAAAATAATGTTTATATATAATTTGATACAATTATAGGATAAAATAGATCAAATGTAGAATAATGGGTTTCATGAAGAAACATTTTCAGTTAGGGAATGGATATTGAGTTTTACAAAAACCCTTTCAACTTTGGTATCATTTGAGTATAATAAAATTTAATTATAAAAAATGTATTTTAATATTAAATCCATCGGATATAATTAAAAATATGATAAAATACATATAGTAATATATATATATATATATATTACAAAAAATAAAAAAAGTCATGAATAAATCAGGTGTCTCAAAGAAAGATATTTGAGATGAGAAACTCTTACCATTACTCTCTTCTTATACGAATGTTATTTAACCAGATGTGTAATAAACATAATAATCTTAATAAATTATTTTAGAAAATTTTTCTTATTTTTTACCTTTCCTATCATATTGTTATAATCGTTTGATATTGGAATCCTTGATTATTTTAAAACAAATATTGGTAAGGTCGATATCAGTCCCCATTATTTGATACCACGTTGATCATTCTAATATTATATATGATAATTTGATATATTTTCTATGATAATTTATAATGTTCTAATTTAATTACATGATATTTGTAGTTATGATTCATGAAGATAAAATCAATGGTGAGCTTATTTTGACACTTTTTAATGATCATATGGTTGTATATTTATAATATTTTAGATATTAGTAGAATTCATAATTTATCATTAAATAATATCAAAAATTTCACAAATATATTTTAATTCATTAAATAAATTCTTAGAAACATCTATTTATGTGGTTTTGAAAAATTAAATATTTCATCCTTCAAGGTTGTATTTTGCACCTAACACAAGAAAAGTTTCATTTTTTAGTGGTTGCGAGAGAGATAAATAATGGATGCCATATAAAACATATGAAATATCAATATAATAATTATGTTTATGTAATTATATTAGTATAGTTATAAAAGGGTCGTTAGGTGAGGATGAGAAAGAAAGAGATGAAAAATTTAGGGAGTGGATAATACGCACATTGATGGGTTAAATCTTCTATTTAATGATTTATTGGAAATGGATGAATTGGAACACATTCCTATAAATATAGGTTTAAAATTTTGAATTATATTCAATTAATGGTAAAAAGGGTTGATTTTAGAGGGGATTTTGAATGACATGTCTATCTTGATGTTGGTGGAATTGAGATATATTTATTGCTTAAAAGGGACTTGCCGTTCTAAATAATTTTATGTGAGGGGTAAATATGAAATCACATAGGTGTTAGGTTATTAAATATTAGTGAAATATGTTAGATGAAATATAAGACCTAATTTTTTTATAGATGGTATATGGGACACGTTAATTAAGAAAAATTCTATCCACATTAAGTTACCCTTTTTTACCCATGTTATCATTAATAAAAATTCTCCCATGGTAATTTAGTTAAGAAAAATATAATAGGGTGAATTATACCTAATTTAGAGATGAAAAATAAAAATTTATTCATTATTTTATTTAATTTAAATTAAAATTAAAACATAATACAAATTTATATTATATAACTTGTTATAAAAAAATAAATATTTTATATAAAAAACCATTTTAAATTTTAACTATTAATATTCTTATTTCCCATAAATTCCACATTAAAGGAGTGTTAATATATTATTCATATTGAAAATATATCGTATCGTATTTACCATAATATTATTAGTTTCATAAAATTAAAATTCTATAATGCATAAATATATATATTTTTAATAAGATACATTTTTTGGTATATAATTATTTTATTAGTTATTTGAATCCATTAATTTAATACATTTGTATGGAAAATAAAATTTATTTTTATTAAAAATTATAGATTAGAAAATTTAGAAAATAAAAATGACATATAATTTATTATATTGATAATCATATATATATATATCAACCTAGATTCTAATTATAATACCCCTGATGAGTTTTTGCATAAGGCTTTAGGATAAGATAAGGTGTGGCTGCTGATATAGTTGAGGATTTAGCTATCATGGGACTCATAGTGATTTCAACATAATTTTTCTACTCTTGAAAATTATTATTTTCAAGATAAACTTGTAGTAGTTAAGTAAAGGATTGGTCTAATGAAATCTATAGTGACACAACAACCTTGTGATCTCTGAAAGATTATCCATATAAGAAATAATTATACTATATGGTTTCATTTTATCTGATATCTATATTGAATCAATAACATGGTTACTTATATATAATTATTACCTCAATGTCTATGTCATAATAAATTTTTCTAATTATAACATAGTTAATTTTTATTTACTGTTTTATGTAACATAAGATATCATAACTATAATGTATTTTAATTTCTAAGGTGTTAAAACAAAATATATAAGGGTCATATATTATTCATACTCATACCCTTACATAATTATTATAATCTTTCATTTTATTAGCTAACTTTGGTATCAATATATCTATTATATTTCTACTTCTTTGCCTCATTTCAAATTTTAAATCAAGGAACCATTTTTCATGGAAATAATGATTTTATGTTGGTTGAATTTTTAATTGATTGTAGATTGATACAACATGAACATTAATTAAATGTGTTTTATATTGTATAATAACAATTTATTTTTAATTATCAATTATTTAAATATTTTATCTCAATAAAATGTATAACTACTGATTTTATGTTGTTGTTGCGTGTAAAACTATCAATTCAATTTTTTAAAGGATAAATAAAATCTAAAACTTTTGGGTGTTATAGGTCTGATGAACACAAATGGATTTCCCTTGTAGAATAATAAATTGTTAATAGTTTCTTCCCCATTTAATAAGGTAATAAGATATATATTCATGACTAGATTTTTCACCACAACACGAAAAATGGGATTTATAAAAAATTCTTGTCACATCATTATCCACGATGAAAGGGGGGGCATCAAGTTAATTTGGAGATATCTCTTTTGTTATTTCCTCAATTCGGGGAAGTATTCCATCAGTCTTTTAAAATCCTTAATTTATATATCAATTCTCCCATGCATCAAAACCTGAGTTTTCTTCATGAATCGCTCCAATCATTCCATTAATGGATTACATTAGGAATCAATTTTATGATGAAAACACCTCTACATGAATTTATATATAAGGTTATCCTAGACAATCATTTAATTTAATATTTTACCTAAAAACTATTAATTGGGTATTAGAATCTAGATTCTTTAACAAGGATCCAAATATAATATTTCCGATGAGATTATTCTCAATCTTTTAAAAGTTTAATATTTTTAACATAAATGGTGTTTAATAAGGATCCGTTTAACTAAGTTAGTCAGTGTTTTAAAATGATCTAATATTGATTTATGAAGAAATATAAAAAAAGACCCAACAAATTTTTAAATTATTTAACTAACTAACCACTGAAGAGGGAATAGATATGACATGACATATTTTTAATAAATATTAAATCCTGATTTATTAAATAAAATCACATTTTTTAAAACACATAATATAGAAAGAAATAATGTATTTATGGATTAGTTATATAACATAAAATGAGAAAACTAGGATACAATGACTTTATATAAAACATTCTTACCAAGCTATTATGTTTTCACCATTATTCTAAAAAAATAACGAGATAAGATATGGACATACATAAGAAAGAGGTGAGATATAATTCCAAGGAACGGAATAAAAAAGCATGTTATAGGTTAATGTAATAAGTGGGATTCAAGAGGCATAATAATGTAACATAATAGGAGATAATAAAAATCATGAATAATGTGGCGTGGTATAATATAATAACATGATGTAAACATTATAATGGGGAAACAACATAAATCACGACCTTATAAGCATAATTCAATACTAAAAACAAGGACATCATAACAAATGTGTTTATAATAAACTCCCATTAACCATACATGGACTCTCATGAGACTAAAACAATATCCAATCCCTTAGAGTGTTATCTATGCACACCCATTCATAATCATATGATGTACATGATTAATTGTTTCACTTCGATCATATAACATAAGACTTTATTTGATCAATTTTGACAACATGATCAAGGAGTGCGGATACTTCCATATAATTATCCAATCATTGAATGATAGTTATATCTATATGAATACCATTTAATGGAAATAAGGGTGAATATTAAGTAAAAAATTGTTTGGAAAGAAAACGTGTAGTGAAATTACATTAGCACAAGAAAAATACATAATGTTTAATAAGATGGTTAAAGTAGATAGAAATCGGTATCTAATAATTTTGAAAAAAAAATTATAGTATCTGGCATATGGAGAAAACATATCATAACATTCAGAATTGAAAATAAGAGGCATTAAATAGAGAAGGTTCTTGAATTAAAAATAATATATTAAGGTCCCATACCAAGAGTATGTGATTCAAAAATCTTAGGAGTAACTTCTTAAGAGCTTGGGGGGACATTGATATGAAATATTGTGGAATGGGAATAGTAAGGTTATGATACATATTTTTTTATTGAATATAAATGTGATATTCCTTGGGATTAGATAGAAAAATAATGGGGAGTTATTTATTATTTTTAAAATATTTATTTTGAACACTATACAGTAAAGTAATAAAAACCAAAAACCATCTCAGGGATTTTTCTAATGGGTTCTGGGAAAAGTTATTGCTTCTCATTATTTTATATTTCCATGAAATTAAAATTTAAATATATTACACTATGTTATGTGGAAGTTAGTAATGTTTACAAAGAAATGTATTTAAATCCTTAAAATACAATATAGGTTTTGGAGGGTTCATAAAGGATTTATAAAACAAACAATATACCCTCAAAAACATTATATTAAAGGAAAATAAGGACTCAATCATGGATAACTTTTATGGAATATGTTTCATTAATTTTGGTTCATTATGATGTCATAATACAAATCATATACTTACAACTTATTTTAATTTTACCTAACAACTCTACGGTATTAGAAAATTAATAAAAAAAACACCATTATATAATTCCAGTATAACGAATACAAAAAATACATATTTTATAAAAATAATTATTTAAATATAATAAATATAAATTTTAAATCATAATCCCCATTTATTGAAAAATTATGGTTTTTTAGAATTATAGTTGTATGAACATAATAAAAATTGACTTTTCACTTCCTAAAATTATATTATCTTTGATATTATGTAAATAGTACTTAATGAAAATATTTCTTGAAATATTATTTATTTAAAAAATTCAAAAATTTATCACAAAACATGTCTTTATTAAAACTATATATTACATATATATTTTTCTATTTTAACTTATCAAAATCTAATTTTAATGAAGACTATTATTTAAAAATTTATAAAGTAAAAAAAAGGAAAAGTATAAACAATTTTATATGTAATTTAAAATGTTTATATTCATAATTAAAAGGTTTAGATTCCCATAACATTATGACACCAACTAATGATCCACAGGTAAGGTGTATGATAATAAGATTTTCATATGGTGGTTCGATGAACATGGTTTGGGCCATGAACATGATGAGATTGAAATTATTCTATAAACAAAATTTCTCATGATTTAGTTTTTCAATCTCATCATTTTGTTGGTTGAGGTAAAATCCAATATATGTTATCTCCCATGGAACATTTGATAAATGGGATTCATAGGTAATGATCCTACTGTTCTAGGCCATCACTTGTTTTATCTCTATCATCTAAATTTATTATAACCATATATTTATACTAATAATATGATCACTAATAAAATGGATATATTATCAATAATTATAATTATTATTGTTATTTTATGTCTAAAAAATAAAACTAATGATGTTCGTGTATTTTATATAACTTTATTACTTAATAAGACTTTTTTCAATCATAAAGAAGATTTAATTTATAAATGTTTGGGTGATTTAATTATCCCCCCTTTAGTAATTTATCCATAAAAAGTTTCATTTCCAAACCTAAAATCGATGAGGGTATTTCCATTTCATTTCCTATTCTATTCCTGGTGTGTCTTCCTGAAACTTATAGTTCCTCCATATCACAAAGACTAGGGACATTGTCTTATTTCATAATATCTTTACACTATGATCCAGTATATTCATAGGATGATCCTCATATGAAATATCATTTCCAATAGAAAAAACTATTAATTTAGAACATGTGACGGATATGGTATATACTTATTTAAGAGGGATATATGGAATACATTGTATACATGAGAGAGGTTTGGAGGGAGTGGTGGTCGATACTCTATGATTCTAGTGTGATTTAGAACAACAAAGGATTTAATGTACTTATGATAGAAAATACCACTCTTCTGAAATATCATGAATTTCATATATGGATATTTGATTAGGAATACCTTAAACCCAAACTCAAATTCAAAGTCTCAATGAATATTTTCATTATAGATTTTTTGACCTTGAAAATCCTGGACGTGATGTTGAATGGTGTTGACCTTTTCCACCATTTCCTCAACAATTTTAGGACTCAACAGTAATCATTCTCTAACATTATCCCAGCATGAAAGAGCTATATATCTCATCAAAGATAGGTCTTCAAAGAGAACCATTTGGATGCTTGAGTGGTAGCTATTATTTTATGACAGATTTACCATAGGAATATGATGATCCCATTAACCTTTTATATTCATTGATAATTCTCTCTACATGTATTCCTATTTCTAAATAGTTAGATTAGATTTTTCATCAGTTTAGGGAAGATATACCATACTAAATTTCAATTTAGTATCTATACCATGTTGGAGACTATTCCATATTTTGGAGGTAAATCTTGGATCTCAATAAGATAAAATCTAAAGTCGTGTTATGTGTAGCCTTACCATTTCTTTGATGAAAATGAACTCATGTTGATTAAGTGAGAAGTCGACTAAAATTCAAATGAATTGTTAATTATTTTTAAAATGATTCACAATAACCCATATAATGTTATTTAATCTTTATTTCTACATAAGACTAGGGAAAATTTCCATGACTATTTTTTCCCATTCCCACGTTTTTGTAAAATATAATTGGATCATACCCTAGGAATTTTTCTATTCTTTGTTTACTTTCAGATATACAAGACCCTTGATGTACATTCCATGGTATGATTTTTCATATTATTCCACCAATAGTACTCTCATAGATATAAATACATCTTTATGCTCCCTAGATGGACGAAGAAGGTTTGATATTTTCATCATCCAAAAACTCTTTCCTTAAATATAGATTTTATGGTACACATAAATGTGAACCAAAAATTATAATTCCTTAATTAATTTCAAACTCTATGGTTTTGTCTTTTGTTATAGCTTCCACATTCTTCAAAATTTACACATCATCTCATTGGTAATCCTTTATATTATCAGTAATGGATTTTTGACCAATCACTAGTGAAAGGATTAACGATTTTAATTCCTCTATAATTCCCATTTCCATCCAAATTATGTATAATAAGGTAACATGATTCTAAATTATCATTTGTGGTAAGGTTGCAATATCTTTTCTAGTTAGAGAATATGTGACTTTATTTTATTTTTGAATATGGTAGTGGTGATAGTATTCATATCCCTTAATAATATATACCCATCTTTTTTGGGTTATATTAATCTCTTTCTATGTGTATATATACTTGGGGTTCTTATAATCTGTATAAATTCCTCAATTCTCCCTATAGAGATAATGCATGTTGGATTTCAAAGTGAATATCAATATAGATAACTCTAAATCATGTGTTGGATAATTCTGTTCATAAACATTCAACTATCTTGAGGCATAGGCTATCAAAATCGCATTATGCATTAGTACACATCTTATTCCTATCTTTGATGAATAATTATATACCACAAAGTGATCCCACTTATGGGTTGTGTTAAGACAAATTTAGTGATAAGCCATTTTTTAACTCCTCAAATCTCTCTTTAGATTCCATATTACGAAGAAACATGTCTCCATTTTGAGTCAGTTTGGTTAGTGGGTTTGATAATATTGATAATTTCCTAAAAAATCCTAGATAATATCCTTATTGTCAAAATAAACTAGGTATATTCTTCATATATTTAATCTTGGCTTTCCATTGATTTCATATATCATAGAATTGTCGATATATATCCCTTATTTTTTGTTAATATTTCCAAATAAAGACACTTAATTAAACCAAAGATCTCTTTTGATATAAATTTTATAAATATTATCCTTTCATAATGTCTTAAGTACAATACTCAAATACTCATCACACTCCTCCTTTATTTTGAGGAATATTATAATATCATCTATAAATACAACCAAGAATTTGTTAAGAAAATGTCTAATGAATCTATCCTTTATGTCCATAAACAATTTTAGAGAATAAGTGAGTCCTAATAGAATAAATATAAACTCATTATGGTTCTACCATGTAAAAAAATATATCTTTGGTATATCATCCTTCTTCACCATTACTTGATAATATCCCAAAAAAAGATCCACCATAGAAAATTCATGAGCTCCACAAAGATGATTGAAAAATTAATCTAATTATTGAAGAGGATACTTGTTATTTATCATGATCTTGTCATGTTTACAATTATTTATGTAAAGGAACATTGACCCATCCTTCTTATTGATGAAGAAGACTGGTTTACCCTACAGTTAAGCACTTATGCATATAAAAACTTTTTTGAAATTATCTTATAGTTTTCTTCCAGCTTATCAATTTCAATAATGACAATAATATAAAAAGTATTTAATATTAGAAATTCCCTCGAAATAAGATTGTTTTTTAATTCAACCACTTCACTTGATGTAAGATTAGGAAATTCATCAAGAAGCACCTCAATGTATTCCTTCATAATGGACATGTCTTTAAGGACGATATTTTTTCCTTGGTCTTAAGTAGTTGTGACAGATGAAATTTATCATAGTGAAATAATATCATTTCTTTTGATGATACTACCAAAGTAGATTCATCATCACCCATGCACTTTTATAGAATTAGAGGACAATTTGTGATACATTGGTGAATTTACTTCTCTCAATAATTTATATTACCTTAATATAAGGGTAGAATATACATACCCATAATTTCATAAAATTATTATATAAATAATACCACATGGTTTTCTTAGAAGTTCATCCCATAAAATTTTATAAGGGATGAGTTATATACATGGGATAGAGTAATTATGCTATTTTCCATTTTTACTTACAGCTCTACATCAATGGTTTGTGGTGGATTTTGAATAATTCTACTAATAATTTTTGATATTAACAAAGAACACATAAAACTTAAATAAAGAATTATTTCCACTATTATGAAAAAATAACTATTGTACCAATCACCACATAATTATTGGGGTCCACCAAAAATGTTGTGATGGTATATGATCTCCCCTACTACCATTGAGATTAATGATATTGGTTGTCTTTGAAAACCATTTGCTTGTGGTAGTGGATTACATAGTTTCATGGTTCGTTGCGGTTGAAACATTTAAAAATAGGATGAGGATTGATTGAAGTATTCCTATAATCTATTACATTGGTGGGTTTCTCCGATCGAAAATCACAAGAATAGTGCCCTTATGTTCCAGACATAATCACTTCCTGTTCCCCTAAGGAAATTTCTATGACTCTTCTTCCCACACTTATGATAAGTGGGATGTTGGAATTTATTTTCACTATTAGATTTCTCCATCATAAAGACTGAATTAAACTCAAATTCATAATTATTTTCCCCACGTAAATCATGTGATTCAATGACCTGCATTTTGTATTTTAGGGAACAAAAAAACTTGTTCTTACCTATCAATCTACCAAATTACTAGAGAATTTTCATAGAATCAGGTTCAACCCACCAAATAGGTAGTCAAAATTATATTTGGTGGTAATGTAAAATCCTGAGGTCTATTGTGAAAGCCTCATGTATTTATCCTTGTACGTATAATAGATTCAATATCATTTTTCATAATTGAATTTAAGTCTATATAAATTTTATATGGGAGAGTTCAAGGATACTATTTTCAAAAAAACATTTTCCAAATTTTTTTCAAGTCAATCACTTCAATATATTCATAAGGATTTTTACATTCGGCCAACATCCACCATTTATTTGATTATCCTTTCATTTGATAGATATCCAATAAAAAGTTATATTTATATATGAATTGAATTATTGATTATATTTTCAAATGGATTTGGTCCGTTGTTACATGATTAAGGGATTGTATGATCAACTGAATGTAAGAATCCAATGTCACATAAATCAATAAATTTAGAATGTTCATTATTTGAGTGTTTTGGTTGTTAATCTTGATTCAGGTTTCTATATATAACCTATGTCAACATAGAAAGTGTAACTATGATTTTTGTGATTCTTTCTCTATTTAGATTGGAAATTGTGTTTGAAATGTCATCAAATTTATCCCCACATTGGTTATTGGTTGGGTTTTTCCTATTTCCCAACACTTAGTAAAATCATTAAAAAACTAGGGATGAATAGTTTTAAACTATTGAGAACGTAAATGGAAAACCATTCACATTAATGGGTAAATAAAAAATGACATATAGACTATAACTTATGAATTTATATGTTTCAATATATGTTATCCCTGATTTCCAAACATATACTCTTATGGTTGTTTTTGTTCCCTTGATAATAGTTCATAATTAGATTGTGAATATACCAAATCATATCCCTTGGGAGTTTCAATCATGGTATACAGAAAAGAAATTTTTTTCATTCACTAAATCCCAATGGAGTCTAGTTCAATGTAGTGTTTTTTGGGTAGTCACTCATAGGTACATCATTGATAAAGCCAAATATGCTTATAGTATCATGAAAGGGATTCATTTTACTAGAATCCACATAATATATACATTAAAAAAATTTGTGTGTGGATTCTTATGTTTAGTATTATCCACATATCTTTCTATAATTTTTTTAGAATCTCAATCACAAAAATAACTACACATTTTATTAATACCAACAATGACAAGCAATATATTTAATAAACATTGATTCATGATTTATTACATAAATTCACACTTAGTACCACCAATAAGATAGATATTAATACATTCTCTGGGATATTAGGCATATAAAAAAACATCATAAAACAAGGATTCATCAATATTTTTAACATTCTATTAATTTTTTACAATATTTCTAAAACAACATAGGGGAACTTGTTGACATAAATACGAAAGGTGGGATATATAAACCACCACCGTGTAATAAACAATGCATTTAATTGGGAAATGAACTTCAAGCGAGTAAAGAGGTATAAAAATGTGACATAATAGGTGACAATCGTAATAATAAACAACGATGCATAGTATCATATGAAAGCATAATGAAAAAAATGATTTTGAAAAAAATATTAAACAATAAGTAATAATCATAAGTCAAGGATAACCACTAAGAAATCATAAAAATAACTTTTCAATATAACCTAATGTACACTATAAATTTAATAACATGAGACTAAAACATTAACCAATGCATTGGAATAGTATTTGGGTGCACACATTCATAATCATGTCATGTATATGCATAAGTGTGCAATGTAGATAATGTAAAATAAGAATTTATTTCATAAATTTTAATTCCATGATCAAGGAATGTGAGATAAATTAATGTAAATATACAATCAATGATAGATAGTTATATTTAGGTGAATCCCCTTGAGTGGAAATTGTGGTGAATAGTCACAACATAATCATTTGGAAAGAAGAATCACAATGAAATTTTGATAGAACAATGACAGTACTTATGGTTTCAAAAAATCGATTAATGAGATAGAAAATTATCTCTTATAATTTAAACATAAAAATTTTAGTATGATGAATATGAAGTAAAACCATACAACCCCTGTAAATCAAGGGAAAAAAATAAAAAGGTGTTTCAATGGATAAGAAGAGAGAGAGGTCCCTTACATTGAAGGGATGATTCCAAAATATTGGGAGGATATTTTAGAGAGGTTATGAGATAACTAGTGGTGATATATAAGTAAATGTAAATAATGAGTTCATGATCAAATGGTTTTAAGTGAAGAGAAATGTGATCTTGTGTTGGTTTATATAGGAAAAGAGTGGCAAGTTCTTTATTATATTCCAACCATTGGTTTTAGTATCTATAAAATAAAAAAATAAAAACCACATACATTTCCATGGTTTTTGAAATTATTTTATACCAAATGGGAGTTTTTTTCTTTATTTTATTAGTTCAATAACCAAAATAATTAAAATATTACATTTGGAGATGTGGAAGTGAGTGATGTTTATAACAAATTGATTTTAAATTCTTAAAATATTATATATGTTTTGGGAGATTAGTAAAGGAATTATAAAATTAATAAAATAAAGTAAATAAATATTATTTTAAATTGTGAATTTGGATTATTTTTTAATACCTATTATGGGATATATTAGATAACCTTTGGGTCATTATTATTTCAAAATACAATATATATATATACACAATACTTAATTTTTCCCAAAAAATTGTCAATATCATAAAATTAGGAAAAATTCACTATTGGATAATGTCAACATGATGAATCCAAAAATAAGATTCATTTTATAAAATTATTTCTATAAATAAGATAAATTAAACTTTCAAATCAAAATCCTGGGTTGTTGAAAAATTATTGTTTTTTACAATTAATGTTTTCTGTCCCCGATAAAAATAACATTTTCACATTATAAAATTATATTATCAATTATATTTAATATATAATAATAAATTATAGTATTTCATAAAAATATTTTTCTATCATATTAAGTATTTAGAAAAATCATGAATCAATCAGAATATATATCATGATTGAAATTCTGTGTTTTACAAAAGTAAATTTGTTGTTTATCGAATAAAAATCTAATTTTAATAAAGCTCATTATTTAATAATTTATGATATTAAAAATATGGAAAAGTATGATAATTATTTTATTGAAAAGAAGTGTATTAATAATGTTAGGGTTAATAATAATAACCCTTTATTTCTTCAGTGAATTATATAAAGTTATGGTGTGTGACCGTGAGATATACTTGGGGTGGATTGTCGAACATGTTTTGGGTCATGATATCGATGAGCATGAAATTCTCCCATAAATGTTTTCTCATTTGATTTAGTTTCTTAATTGGGACATGGTATTATCCAAGGATAAATCATAGTTATTCTATCTCCCTTGGAAGCTCTCATAAATGGGATTCATATGGTATGATCCAACTAGTTGAGGCAATCGTATCCTTTGTCTACGACATATGGGTTTTTTATAACCCTATATTTATACTAATAATATAATTCATATTCAATGTCTATATTACCAATGGGTAAGATGATTAAAGATATTTTAAATCCAATGGGATAAAATCAATGAATTTCATGTGATTTATATAACATCATTGTAAAATAATACATTTATTCAATCATAAAGGGTATTTATATTATAAAATATTGGCTTGTTAAAGTATATGTTCCTTTTTATTAGTTATTATTGATATATATTCATAAAAATAAATTTTTATACTAAATGAATTCAATTTCTATTCGATAGGTATCAATTATAACCTCTTTATTCTAAATTTCCTATAGATATTTAAGTTTTGATGAGGTTCTCTTATACTTCCTTAGAGTTGTAAATAAATTCATACATTTATATTTGAATCATGTAAATACAAAAGTTCTCTTTAAAATAGTATTTTGTGTCTATTTTTCTAGGTTTTCTACCTTGAACCATTTATTGAGCATGATGTTCCGTAGGATTAGATGATTTCTAAATTCAAGCCCCCAAATTTTGTAATATGGATTCTTTCATATAATTAAGGATACAAGAGATGGTTTTTATGGTATTTCAGATATAATATTAATGTACCACTGGAAAAAATATTCGATATTTGAAAGTGGTATGGGAAATATTTTTTGAGCTGTAGGTTAGGCTATTGGTCTAATAGATAATTATGCATCCCCTTTCATTGAGTTTGTATAACATGGATGACCTGGATTGGAATTTGATCTATATTCATGGTTATAAAATAATAATAAATCTAATTAAATATTGTAATCAATAAAAGTCCCTCAACTAAATGAATATAATTAAGGTGTATTTTTCATCCTAATTTGAAGAAGGATCCATTTGGTGAGGTTTTTTTCTATTCTCCCAAAGTTAGTGGAATAAAACAAATATATTCCTTGAACTGGTTTTGGGTCCATGTGGATTATTATTCATTATTATTATAAATATTATTCTTGTAAAAATGAAAATTTGGAGTCTTATAATTCAAAGGGTTGACCACTATGGATGATGAGGAAATCTAGATCATGAACAGTAAGTTTAGTCACTCCCTAATAATCATTAAAACATAATTTTGAGTTAATTTTATTATACACTTGAATACTATTTTGATTAATAAATTTTCCACTCTCTTCTATCATAAATATTATTTTCATCAATATCCTTTAAATATTATATTATGTTATTCATTTTCATGTTTCCATATATAAATTTTTTATATGTACATTCATTATGATAAATAATTTACATATAATGTGAAATATAGTTTTTTGGAATTTATAGTATGTTGAACGACAATCAAGGATTTTCATTTTCAGATTTCTCATTTTTAAAAATGTAATCATATTGTCTTCTATAACATGTATTAAAATCATGAAACATGCTTAGGTAAGATGGAATATAATTTATTCTTACAAGAAAATATATCATAGTTCTAATATCTAACAATAGTATATTGTAGTTTGATTGAGTGGAACAAATATTTTGGTTGAAAAATTTAGGGTTTCAGTGGTAGTTCCTTTTAAAAAGATAATAACATAGGAGAATTGGATGGTGATGTTATTTTATTAAAGTTAATAATAGTTATTTTTTTAATTTTTTTATGGTGGTAGTTTATGTCAAGTCCTTGAATTGGGTAAATAAATTGCATCCAAAAAATATCATTGAATAATTAGAGAATTAAAATTTTGAAAGTTTTTTTTACGTAATTATTAATATTTTTAATTCATCTCATAAGTTATTCATATAGTTTTGTAAGAAGTTTTCTGAGGGAAAACGATTCCTATAATATTTTTTTATATCCTTACATTGAACAATAAAATAATTGAATATATTCATTTATATTTTTATGTAACTATAGAGGCCGTGTTTTTTTCAAAATATCTATTAGTATAATACATGAATATCCATATGTAACTTCACATATAGAAAGTTATACGGTCTCTATGTTAGTGATTCAGATGATGAATGCTCCTTCTAGTGTCTGGATAAAGAACCTATGCTTAAATTCCTCTTAATATTCACTAGTTTCCAACATTTTTCTATAGTGGTAAATGATATTAGTTGTATGTGGCTCTAGGTCCCCCATAAAATTAAAGGACATGATATTGAGATTGATATAGTTTTAAATTGTAGGTATTAAATCATAATATTTAGTGTGTGACCTTATTTCATTAATTATTGGTGAGTGATTAAAAAATATTTCTTTTTTAGAAGTTATTGCATTAAACCTTTGGGATTTTGACACAACATAATTGAACTATAATCAAATGGTAGATCAATATAGAAGAATCTTTGTGCCCACTTGAGTCGTATTCAACCGAAAAGGTTATTTTAGATAATAAACAATTTGTGAAGAGGGTTTCTACCATCATTGGATCAAATTTCCCTTTCTAGTGAGGTTGATTTACCATTGATAAAAATAGTTCTTATTCTTGGATTCAATTTGTATCAGATTAATTCCATCTGATGTGATCAATATTAACATTTTAATATTTTTCAGGCTAATTGTTAAATTTATCAAGCTCCACATATATTATGAATTTATTAATACTCTCTAATGGGGGTGGGATGAGGATATGATGATTCTTATCCACATATCATTTCTCAATGTTTGTTATCTAGTACAAAAAGGAAATAACTATAGAGATTCTAAATCGAAGGTTTTATATAAACATAGAATATGTACACTATATTCTTTTATTTAGATATTATTAGTATATTTTTTCTAGAGGGGGGTATCCATCTATATTCTTGTAACTATTATTTCAATAGGAATTGGTTGACTTAGTTGTGATAACACCCACACCTACATTACGTAAATGCATTATTTTTTTATTAAATTTAATTCTCAAAAGATCATCCAAGATTCATATATGGGGAAGAAAAGATAAGAGAATAAAAATTAAATTCTAAGAGAAAAGTCTCAAACAACCTATTATATATGAAACTTCATATCCAAATGATTCATTCAAAGGAAGTTTTTTGAGAAATACTCTCAAAAATACACTAATCCTGAAATGTCATGAGTTTGTATATTTAGGTTTTGTATAAGGAACTCTTGGGTGATAAGAAACCACTTTCTTGAGTGCATAACACATCCACTATAAGGTTCCTTCCATGTGATGTATGGTAAATAAATACACCTAAAAATATTTTTTATAGATTTTTAATCTTATTGAATAGTTGAATTAAATTATTTAACAAAAACTAGAATATTTATGACTCCTACTAGTCTATCTAATATACATACTTCAATTCTTATAAGTGATAAATTCTACATGAATTACCTAATATTATTACTTCAAAGTGATGATATGTTCTCGAGAATATTTTACAAAACTCACTCTTTATAAAGAAAACATTACACAAAAGTTTGTAATGACTCGTGAAAGTCATGTTCTCACACAACATAGCCTTATGCAAACCTGTATTATTAAAACCGATGTGATATCTCTATCTTGAAGCCATATTATGTGAGAAATAACGGAATGTGGGACCTGAATCTACAAAATTCAAATTCATTATTTCCAGCATGATATTAGTAAAATTAATTTTCAAATTTCAACTTTGATACCTCTACATCATACAAGGGTACAAAAAAATATACATAATCCCAACACATTTCTGTACTACATCTAAGAAATATCTGAGAATCATAATGTATAAGACCCAATCCAACCATCATTGTTTCGTATTCATGACACATGTTTCTATAATTTGTGATGTAAAAATATATGTATATGTACTATATTATTTCATAAAATAGTGAAACATGATGTAATTGGGGTTCTATTTAAATTCCAATAAGATATGTATGACTCCTACAAGAGTATCAAACCCAATTCCACTACCATATCATCACCCCTATAACAGAGGTGTAACCTAAACCTAACCATATTTATAGAGTGTATTGAAACTCCTAGAGTTCCTACCTTTGAGGCTTTTGTCAATAATGAATCCCCACTGAATAGTAAAAGGGAATTTTTTCAACAAAACACTAAAACATGTGTATTTCACTATAATAGGCTTGGGTGAGTCTATATCTAAAATAACCACATAAAACAATTGTGTGAGCATAAAACATAAACATGAAAAAAACCTAAAAATGCATGATTATATATGTTGAGTTTACTTTGAAACAATTATTTCATGAGTGAAAAACTATTTCAAGAGATTACAACTCTTCTATGGTCCATATACTTGCACAAGATTCAAGGAATATAAATCCAACTCAACTAAATATTTCGATGGATTTCGAAATTCATGATTTGTAAAAACATTACTAATTTTTAAACATTGATATTTCAATCCTCATCCATATAAGATTGTTGGTTTTAATATGAGGTAAATATTTTTAGTTTTTATGTTTACATGCCAGTTAAGGACCTAATGTGTATTTCAAATGCGATATGGAGAGTTTTGGGGGAATTTGGGGATTGTTAAGATCTAGAATCCCAACCATTGGAGAAAAATATTCATGCTTTAAGGTTAGAAGAATCCAGGAGGCACAAGCCACATGATTTTTTATAACAATGTGAGGTTTGGATAGTAGGATGAAGGAGTCTGTATGGTTTCAGGAAACCATTCAGATGAAGGTTCATGCCTATATGTTTTACTAAAAAATTTGGATAGTAGGATGAGACATGGTTTGTTCATGGTTAATAAAACCATGCTCACTAACCATATATAGTTTCCCTTGAATTGGTAAAGATTTCACCATTGTCACATGGTTTGTATAAACATGCGACCAAACCTGCAACACATTATATTGAGGGAAAATGACCAAATTTACAATCTAAATGTTTTAAACAGAAATCTCAAATGGATTTCTCCTATGATAGATAGAAATCAATTTGGGTAGGTCCTTTGAAGGCCTTCAGGTAGATTTTAACCATTATTCTCTATTTGAACTCAGATTCGAGCATCGATCATCTCATTTTATTCACACCATCATATACTGAAAATATTTTATTTCATTATTAATTTGATATTGTATCGACGGAGTAATTTAGGTGCAGGATAATATTCCATATTTTTAATGGTTCTATCCATTCATCATTTTTATTCTAATCTATATCGAATCAGAAGATGACATTGGATGATTGTTCTACTAAATACCTATGATAGGTGGTCAATATATTTCCATTAGGGTTTGGATATTTATATTCTATGTTATCGATTTTATAATTTCCATACATGATGGTGGTTCCATGATAATTATATATATAATTGAATAGAATGTATTGGATCCTTTTAGGGATTCCCTCCAATCCCTTCAAGTTCGTTGGAGGTAGGTCCCCCCATCCTAGGCCTACCATGGGTTGCACCTTTGTTATCTTCAAATTGTTATACAACCCATGGGGTTCTTGCGATATTTCCACGTTTGATTAAGACTTATAAATTTATTAAATGGAATTTCATGAATATTATATGGATGATTCCTCCTTAGCATATTGTTTCTATTGAATAAAATTATTAAATGGGTTATATAGAAAATGTGTAAATTAGTGGGTAATCTCATGGAATGTAAATGATATTAAATTGAAGAATGAATGTGATTAATTAAATGGATGTGGGTGTCTTTATTGGTATACCATGGAATATGATTTCATTAAATTCTATGTATGATTCTCCCAAGACCTTGAACATGGTAGTGGAATCTTTGGATGAGAATCCTCCATGGGTCTTGATTCCATGGGATACCTTGGGCCTTGCTACCCCATGGGTCCATCTTACATAGACTCACATTAGACATGGTCTATTGACATGCCCATTAGAACCCATTTTATGTCTAAACATTTTCCCATGGAGATGATCCTAGGACTCAATGATGATGCATTGGTCTTTTGGAACTTGGATCTGGCCTTGCGGGGTCAGGAACTTCTGATTTTTGAAGCGTGACCATGATGGATGATTTTTACTATATAGTGTTTATGTGGTTTATATGAAAATTCTATTTATATGGATCGATCGTGGTAAATTTACATGATTAATAAGATGGAATAGATGCGGTTTATATAATATATAGGCTATATGGTGTGGCTATGATTTACATGAGATACTATGTATACGGTATGGTTGTGGTTTTAGTTTCTATTTTCTTTTACATATTTCCTATAGGATCATGTACCATTCCTTTTGTAGGGAGACCATTTTTTCTAGACATTTAAACTTTACTTGATTACATATTCTATTGGAAATAGTTTCATTTCTATTATACCTATGATATATATTACACACTAATTATCTTGTACTTCACATCTTGGAATTGTTATAGAAACTGCTTATTGTGGAATACAGAGATTTTTTCTCACACCCTATCTTGGGATGTCGTTGGGTACCCAAACAGAGTATATTAATGCAAGTAGAGATCAGAGTAAACTCCCATAGTTGATGTTGATTTTATCCCATGCTTTGGAGCAGGGGAGTATAGGACCAAGCTAAGGCGCGTAATGCTAGATGGGATGGCTCTGTTTGGTTTTTTTTGGTATTTTGATTCATGTATTATATTATATATATGTATACTTGTTTTTATTTCTTTCAAGATACATGAAAAGTATCATCATCATTTTTATATGAAATTAATTTTTTATATAATTTATTATCATTATCATGAATTTCAATTTTGTATATGGATGATTTAATGATTTCTATATTAACTTATATATTTTCTACCATTATGAAACACTCTAACATGAGGTCATAGTCTACCAATAGACAAACTATAGGCCCTCTCTTCTAGTCTATAGCCTTTTCTATTCAGGGAGACGTGCTATAGGCCATGTTTTCAACCAGCTCGGGGCACCAGATGGTGGCACCCTTAAAAAGTTGTATCAGAGGAATTTCATTTCTTATATCACTATTTTGTGATAATATAACTGGGTTTTGAATAATTTGAAATTTTTTAATGACTTGTGCTTGGGATTATCTATCCAACATATTAAGAAAATCCAAATTTCCGTGAACAAAAATTCTTATTTTAGGGATTTTGACTATTATATTGTATTTGATTACACAGTTGAGTGATGAAAATGTATTGCGATGCTATCATTTATATGATTGAGGATATATTTTATCATTAACTAATGAGATGATTTCATGAATCTCATGTATCATTCTTAGGCAGCTTACATGATTAAAATTACATGCATTATTCCATTCCATATTTGATGCATTACATGACTACATGAATTCATGAATTGTTCTTTTTAAGTTATACCAACTATTTGATAATTTATTTTTGTAGAGAATTGAGAAATAAGGTTCGTAGTTAGAGTTCCCACAATACCCTAAGTAGTGAATTTATTATTAGGATATTGTATACAACCTAATAATAAAATTATGGTAAGTTGTGTAATGGAAATTTTTTCACATGGATTGGAATGTGTTATGGTGTTAATAATGTCGACACCATCTTTTAATTGATGACGTGTATTGGCCCTTATGGATAAAAATTAATGCACCATTTGTCTCAAACATCTAAGAGGGAAATGGGAAATACATATAAAATCTAATGGAAATTGAAATATTAAATAGTGAAATTGACCTTGACATATCCTTTTAGTGGAAATTAGGGTGTGTCTTTATTGGTTTTATAAATGTTTCTGTTTACCTTGATCTGGAATTAAGAGCTGGCAGATGGGTATGGATTATTTGTAAGAAGGTGTTGACCTATCCTATTATTTTAGCTGTGAACCATACTATCAATCTTTTTTGAGCTGTGTTTGGAATTGTAGATGAAATCAATCATGAAAAACTCCAGTTTTATTATAAGAGGGTGTCAATGACCTAGATTCACAGGTGGTGGAAAATGGGATACCAATGGATCGTTTTATATCCACAGTTATGAAATTTTCTATTTTTTAGACATTGGTGGAGTGGAATAGTTCTAGAGAAGTTTTCTACTCTATATATAGACTATTAATGGAGAACCAAAACCTTACTTGTCAATGATAGAGTTGACATAATTTCTTCAATAACAACAACCTCCAAAATTTTCAGTGGATGATGGTCTACATGATGCTGATTGGTAGATTGGGACTATGTTGTTGATTTTCAATCATCTGGAGACACCTCCAAAGTGGAGAGTGAAGCTTGTGTCTTACAGACTTTAGGTACCAAAAACACAACAATGGATTTGTTGAACTGGCCAAAAAGGCAATGAGATATTATTTGAGATGATTTATAAACTTTTTTATAACTAATTGTTCTATGAGACACTATGAGTAGAGCATTATAGTGAGTTATGGAATCTAGAGCTGGAATATATGATAGATATGGAGAATATTTCAAACATTATTGAGCTACAATGTTTTACATCGATATATAGTGCAGATGATGTATCAAGGGAAAGAAGATTCATGGAATGTCTCAGACATGCTGTTCAATCATAGGTCATTGTGTTAATAGTGATGATAATTATTGAAATAATGAATTAGATTCCAACCATAGATCGCCACTTTAGGGAATATGGGGTTGTAGAATAGGAAATCTCAGCCTATTGATCATGTGGTTTCACTTCTAGTGGTAGAAAGCAACGTTTACAAGCTTCCCATGAGATGAGTACTAACCAGGCTGTTAGTGATGGTAGCTCAGTTATCTATCATCAATGTGAAATACAGAAAAATAAGGAATGATTATGATTAAGTCCTATTTGAGTGAATATCTTATGGAATAATGGGACACATCCATTGGTTTTGTATGAACTTCCCTACATAAGATAGTGGAATGGGGTTATCTCTGACTTCAGTTTTGAGACAGGGATTCTCACCTCTTCATTAGGCTAAGAGATGGAGTATTTCTCATCGATCAAGATGATGTGGTGGTCATGATTGACCCATCTAGGTCCCAATCATAAGAAGATAGTGTATTGTTCTTTCTCATGGTATTAATGTTGCTTTACAGGGATACCATTTAGGAAAGATGTATTTTCTATAGCCTATAGTAGAGGTGAAGAGTGTCAAGCTATCTACAATTAGAGTTATGATCTTAGAAACCATTAATATCATATATTCTATATTGGGTGCAGGTGGGTCATGTAGTTTTTTATCTTATCCTATATCTAAAAACATTGGTATAATTATATAGTTTTTTGATGGTGTCAGGACACTCGATACTCTTTTAGGGATCAGAAGGGAGAGTGTGAACCAGTATAGGGAATTCCCCTTGATGTAGGTGGGGGTCACTTCATATGAAATATTCATTCCTCGAGACGACCAGGATTGACATAATACACATAATGGGATGACTAGTTTCCAATAAATACTAAATTGATTAATCTAATTGAAGGGTGAACATCAAATTACAAGAGGGAGGATTTTTTTATTCACGATATTCATTGAAATGTCTAGGTGAGCCAAGCTGGAACAGAGCATCATGGGTAGGGTGGGATGATAGTCCTAATTTCTAGATTGTATCTGGATGTGCATGGATCAATTTAGGATAATTTAACAGTAGTGGTTTACCTTTTAAGATATGTTTTCCTCGACAAAATAATTCATTTAACTTCTTATAGTGAGGTGGATTTATCTATATATCTAGTGATAGGATCTGAAATGGGACATATTTTTCATAATTGGTTGGAAAAAGGTGTTGTAAGAGCTCAAGATGGATCTATAGGATATGGAGGCAAATGAGTTTACTAGAAAAATAATATATATAATTTTTTAGATGGTGTTTCTTGAGAAAAATAGAATGGCACCCTTATGATATTTTGTAGATTATTGTAAATTTAACTTGTGGACAGTTAAGAACTTGTATCCCTTTCCATAGATAGATGTACTTTTTTATTAGCTTTGTGGAGTTAGGATTTTCTTGAAAATTGATTTGAAATCAAGATATCATTAGTATAAGGCCCCAGCCTTAAACCTTACTTAATCTTGAGTTACTTCAAGAATACACGTTGAGGATCTTTTCAGGTTTAGAGTTTTAGAGAATTAGGTCATAAAACATGCATTACATTCCACATTTAAACAAAGTGGTTACATAAAAGATAGTACTCATTTCTCCCATCAACAAAAACATATTTAAAAAAACATGGATTCTTTCTTGACACATCATTGACACTATCATAACATCATTTACCTTTCCCTTGACATGTGAAAAACATTTCAAAAACATGGGATGAGCATAAAAAGCTCAGTAAGGGATATAAAAGTACGAAATTAAAACATTAGTCCATAAATGAAATCATACATTACTCATAAAACGTAATCACATACCTCATCAAATCATGAATAAATCATAGAAATCATAAGACATAAAGGTAACTTGATTCATTCATAACATTCTTACGTACAGAGTTACCCTCATGGTTACATTTGGAATACCCATCACAGTATATTCCCTAAATCTATTCAGTGAAACGTTAATGTTTAACTCCTTCACATTACCCAATGCATTGGAGAGTTATATCGGGCTCACCCGCAATTAGTTTATCACGGAACCACACGTCTTCATAACAATGCCCAAGAACCATAACATAATCGTATCACATAAAACATGCATAAATGAAACCTAACACTTCCACTTTTCAATCACAAGATATCAATACAACAAATTTATATAAAAAAATTATGAAAACCATTTTCAATACCAAAATAAAAGAAAATTAAAACACGATATTTATTTTTCATTTTTAAAAAAACTCATGGCTTTTAGAGAAAGCCGAAACTCAAATAATGGTCACGGCGGTGGAGAAGTCGTTGTCACCACAAGCATACGACAAAACATTCCCTTTTTTCGTTTTGTAAAATGATTCATATAAAAAAGATTCATTTTTAATAAATGTAAAAGTCAAAGGGGTTTATAAACCATATAAAATAAAGTTGTGTATAAAACAAAATATGCCTCAATGAAAGGAGATTGAGACGAAGTCCCATACCAAGATCATTTTTAAATAAAACAGATCAATTATGTGTATTCACTATACGTACACATAAATAAAGTATAAATAAAATATAGGATATCAAAATTCATTTGTCACATAATCATATCATGAAATAAACAATAAGTCGAAGATCAACCCAAATAAAGGAATTAAGGTTAAGAAGTTCCCTTACAAAAATTTGACAGCCTAACGACGTCACTTTAAAATTTAGAAAATGAGTTGATGAGAGATAAAAAGGGTATATAATCACTTGGAAAAAAAATTTACATCAATTTGGATATAGAATAACATATCCCAAAATTACAATATGTAAATTAAAATACCCAACAAAATAAGTCTTTAAAAAGAAGAGGGTGAAAGGTTCCCTTACCGACTTGGGTATCTTTCGAAACATACACCGTATGAAAGAAGGACAATAAAACATTGATGTAAATACTCATAAATGAAATTATATTACACAAATAGTAGAATAATGGGAAGCACACATACCACTCAAATGAAATGGTGGAAAATGTAGCATAAATCTCATGGGAATAAAAGTGAGACGAAAAATCCCTTATGAAAACTCGGCAGCCTAACAACGCCACTTAAAACATCCAAAAAATGGATTGATGAGATAAAATAGGGTCTCTCATCTTATTAAAATAAAATTTACAGCAATAGTGATATAAAATAACATCCCCCAACATAAAAAAGAGGAGCTTAAAAGAAGTGACATAAAAGAGAGTACTTAAAAAGAAATAGAGAGGTTGCATCTCTTATGAAAATCCGGTAGCCTAACGGTGCCACTCAAAACATCCAAAGTGGATTGATGAGAGAAAATAGGGTCTCTCATCATATGAACATAAAAAGTACAGTAAGATTAATATAAAATAACATCCCAATCATAAGAAATATGAGCTTAAAAGGAATGACATAAAAGAGTGTACTTAAAAAGAAATAGAGGGGTAGGATCCCTTACCTCGTATCCGACTTGACTCGATCGTTCTTTAATTTATTGAATAATAAACTTGAGTTAATTTATACATTCTTAAGAACATTTTTCAAGTTCATTATTTCTTTTATATCACTTATTACCATGTCATGAACACTATGTAATTATTTAAGTTAATAATGGTCGTTTTAATGATCATTGCTACTTGATTAAAAAATAAACTCTTTATAATTACATGTTTGTTCATGGGGTAAAATATCCATTATATCCAGAATTATATTCATTATTTTGATATAATATATATAATATATATCCATTTTATACATGAGTTTATAATATTATATAACATTTATAGGTAAGAAATGAAATGCACCGTTCATGGAGACGGTAAGACGTACGAATGCATGAACGCTACTTCCATTTCTATTTCATATTTAATTGAATTTAAACATAATTATAAATAATAGTATTATAATTACAGTATGGTATCATATATAATATCATTAAATATATCCTTTATACGTACCACATATGGTATTAACGAATCAAATCACTTTGAGGGGGCGGTAGTCCGCACTTCCTAAAATGAAGATATCGCGTTTACCCATAATGGAAACAATAAAGGTAATACATAAATGAAAAATACAGAAGCTTAAGTAAAACATAAACATATTATATTTCATATATAAATATAGTGACATCTTAATGGCCACCTTTGAAGGTGTTAAAAGAATATTGAACAATCATCATTTTGTGAGGGAGAAATTCACCATCCATAGAAACGGTATGTTCTTTAACCATTATATGTAGGTGTGTGTAATTGTAGCTCAAATAAATCTTATAAAAACATCCTAGTATTTGTAAGATACTGGTTTTTTTACAAAATAAACGAATAAAAAGATTTTAGGGGGTTGGAGGAGCAAAATAAAACAAAAGCGCACAAGTGAAGACGTTACCTTAAAATCGGGTAACTCCCATTGGTTTGAACCAAAATGGTTTCATGAAGAGCTTCCTACCTATGTTAAGGATTCTAGGATGAGGATAGGGATTTTTAGAGACAAAAGGATCATATCTTGGCCCAGACAAAGGCTTTATAGGTGTGGGTTAGGAGGTAGAGGTGGGGGCCTTTTATAAGAGGAGAGGAGGGGCACTCTTGGAAAGGTATAAAATGTGACTTTATTTTCAAATGTGTTTTGGATTTTAAAGGTCCCACATTGAGTTATTTAGAGGATAAGGTGATAAGAGTTCTAAATCCACCCATCCAAGAGGTTTTTGACATGTTTAGGTCTTAAATGTTACATTATCTTTTCCTTTTATTTAAATCATTAAATAATGAGGTAATCGCTGCATCATCATGATGTCATAAATAATTTAATTTATTGAATGTATAAAAATTTTAAAAAATACTATTATGTAGTAAATCTTTTTAGCTATCCAATGAATATTTATAGTCAAAAATATTATTTTTATATCCCCATGTAGATATTGTTTTAGTAAAACAATACATGTTTGTGTCATTTTTACTTTTACTTTAAATAAAAGGCATAAATGTCATTATCTTACCCAAGTGGCTCCATGGGGTCCCAAAAATCTACCCATGGGTTTTCTTGGTCGACCATGACTCATAAAATAGGGTTAGGACAAGTGTCAAGATATTTTTGGTTTTTTATAATATCATTTTTACCTTAAATCACACTAATTACCTTTAATCATGATTAATAAAACTTAAAAGTTACTTTTCATCAAAAATTATTTTCATCCCATTGAACCAAATTTTACATAATAATGAAAATATTTTATATTGGATTTTTGAAATTCAAATCACAGAAGTGGTAAAGTTCCATTTAAACGAAAAATCAGTTTTTGTAACTACCACATTGTGGTTTCACTATTCATAAAAAATTAACATTTTTCTGAATAATACCAAAAATTCACCCTAAGCTATATTTGATATTCCGAATTCAAAAATGATGTCTTTATTACCGAATTAATAACATATAAGTTGCATTAATTAATTTTACAATTAAATCCCACTGTCAAATCAAATAGCGTGTTTTTAAGAAACAATATCTATAAAAAGATTGACACTCGTTTATGTCGAATCTCAAAGTGATATTAATTCCAATGACCACCATTGGATTAAATAGTAAAAAATATTCTAATTTCACTTTAAAACCAATTAAAAATATAATCTAATAATATAAATAAATTATATTAAAAATAGGTTTTGAATTAAAATACAACATTTTTCACTATTCATTAAAAAATGAACTTTATTGGCAAAATACCAAAAATTTACACAAAGTAAATTTTGATGTCCTGATTCTAAATAAGAATTTTATTTTGTCAAATATAACACATAATATTGTGAAAAAGTGGATTTAAAAGAGGTTCTCCATCAAAAGGCGGTTAATTGACCTTTTAAAGAATATTAGAATGTTTACGCTTAAAATTGGATTCCTTTGCATTTTAATCCTCTAACATTTATTGTAAAAAGTAAACATATTTGACAAACATATATAATCATTTTGTAGTTAGTTCTGTTCATTCCCGTCATTACAACAACTAGGTGTTAACTACCATTTAAAATGAAATTATTTTATTATTAGAGTGCAACATAAGATTTCAAAGGAACCCGTTGTGTATTGGGTAAGCCATCGAGCATAGAATTACCTTTAAATTAATATTAACATTTTATTCACAAATAGGGATAAATATAAAAATTTCATATTCTTTAGTTACCTAGGGTGCTACAACTTTCCCCCCTTTTGGGAATTGCATCCTCGCAATTTTAAAATTAGGCTTGGAAACATCATTGAAAGTCCCACATCGGAACAAGAGTCGGTAAAACAATCACTTTAAAAGAAATAAAGAGCAGTATAGAGGTCACCCAAGTTAACCCATACTAGGATTCCATGTAGTAATACATGGATTTGGAAGAAAAATAAAAGGGTCATGTTCTGAGGGAGATTGATAGAAAACATGTTTAGGAGAAATTTAACCACAAGAAAATAACTAACTTGTGGTGGGTTAAACGGTATTCAATTCCACAGAAGGAAAAGTTAATAGACAACATTTTTGTTTTAAGTTATTTTACATTGAGGAATTTATTTTTGATCTTAAGGAAACATACTTACTTGTCATGTTGACTTTCAAGTTTTACTAGATTTCTTACACAAACTCATACTTTCTCCAAAAGACGAGTATTTAGGAAGAATTGTTTGCATTAAGAGTACTATAATCAATTTCTTGAGATTCACCTAATCCAAAAAAGAGAACTATATATTTACCATGTCTCTAGACCCTTACCAAAACCAAAATTGTTAGAACAAGATCAGATAAACCAGAAAAGGATAACCCTTTATAAAAATAAAATCTACTCTTAATCTCCAAAATTTGTCCAACAAAACCCAAAGTTCAACGAGGACCATTCGATAAACAATTTTTCCATAAAATTCTTCAAATTAAACCAAAATAAGATCGAAACCCAAATATTTGAAGGATTTAGTCACATAGTCTTCCAAGGTACAAATTAACACTTATCTCCAATTAACATCAGTTGCTCTAAAAGTCTCATATTGAAAAGTAATTAACCTAATCACATATCCTCCATGATAGGTTAATAATCTCCATAGATAACCCTAAAATCAACTTACTCATAATTCATAAAATCATCTAACTAAAAAGAATAAGTCATACTAACCATGGAATTTACGTAGTGTAGTGGTAGGCGATAAAATACCAGTCGCACTTTGGTTGTGGGTTCGATTCCCGCAGATTTTTCCGACACGACGGGTTGTCACACAGTCTGTGTGTTGTCCTTTTTATAAAACTCCAAAAATAACCCTAACATGTAGTAACCTCAATAGTTTCCTTATACCTCTCATTTTCATCCAAATTCATTACGATCTCAACATCGTAATTCTTGAAGTCTTATTTCACCACCATAAAATAAAAAGATTCCCAAAATGAATAACTGCATACCTTGATCAGGGAATCCACTCGGTTTCATTGTCATCTTGTTCACGTAGGTAGAAGTCCCATGAATTACAACAATGATTTAGAGATACTTCAAAATCATTTTCTTCCTCCATCCAAATACACCTTGTACAATATTGGTCATATGGGTGTTCACAGACAAACAATTTTAGAAAATAATCATGTATGACATATAATTCCAAAACATCTAATAAAACATGATTTCTATAAAATAGTCGGACAGAATTTGAGTTGAAACAATCTATTATTGGTCCTTTTACAATACCAGAATTATGTACTGAGAGACTATATTTTAAAAGAAAATATAAATAGGTTGCGCAAGGGTCTCCTTCCTCAGCACCATTTCTAAAATCTTAATATGCTTCAAATTCTTGTGATAAGGTAAAATATTTTAAAATACCTTGATAATATTTACATTTCTTGAAAATATAAGAATATTGTGAAAATAGTATTTGTCTAAATACAAACTATGATCCATGAAGATGAACACTTATAGTGGAGGTGTTTGATATCTCAGTCAACTGCTTGCAAGAGAGTTGTACGCCAGAAAAAGTTTCACAATCATCCGAACATGACATTGCAATAATTTTTGCAAAAATGTCATCAGGAAGATATACGAATGTCATTTGTGATCCTCCTCCTTCCATTCATAACTGACTTTACTTGACTTGAAAAAAGTTATAAAACATGGATTTAACTGAAATAATAGATATAGGGACTAACCATCTGTCTAACAAAAACTTCTAATCCCTAAAGTTGACTAAACCAACCATTGATACCAACTACAAGGCCCCAGCCTTAAACCTTACTTAATCTTGAGTTACTTTAAGAATACACGTTGAGGATCTTTTCAGGTTTAGAGTTTTATGGAATTAGATAATAAAACATACATTACATTCCACATTTAAACAAAGTGGTTACATAAAAGATAGTACTCAATTTTCCCATCAACAGAAACATATTTAAAATAAAACATGGATTCTTTCTCGACACTTCCTTGACACTATCATCACATCATGTACCTTTCCCTTGACCTGTGAAAAACATTTCAAAAACATGGGATGAGCATAAAAAGCTCAGTAAGGGATATAAAAGTACGAAATGAAAACATTAGTCCATGCATTAAATCATACTTTACTCATAAAACATAATCACATACCTCATCAAATCATGAATAAATAATATAAATCATAAGACATAAAGGTAACTTGAGGTATTCATAACATTCTTACATAGGGAGTAACCCTCATGGTTACGTTTGGAATACCCATCACAGTATATTCCCTAAATATCTTCAGAGAAACCTTAATGTTTAACTCCTTCGCTTTACCCAATGTATTGGAGAGCTATATCGGGCTCACCCACCCTTAGTTTATCACGGAACCACCTGTCTTCATAACAATTCCCAAGAACCATAACATAATCGTATCACATAAAACATGCATAAAGGAAACACAACACTTTCACTTTTCAATCACAAGATATCAATACAACACATTGATATAAAAACATTATGAAAACCATTTTCAAAACAATAATAAAATCAAAGTAAAACATGGTATTTATTTTTCATTTAAAAAAAAGTTATGGCATGTAGAGGAAGTCGAAACTCAAATAATGGTCACGGTGGTGGAGAAGTCGTTGTCACCGCATACGTACGAATTTTTTTTTCTTTTTTCGTTTAGTAAAACGCTTCGTATAAAAAATATTCCTTTTTAATAAACATAAAAGTCAAAGGGGTTTATACACCGTATAAAAGAAAGTTGTGTATAAAACAAAATATGCCTCAGTGAAGGGAGATTGAGATGAAGTCCCATATTAAGATCATTTTTTAAATAAAATAGATCAATTATGTGTATTCACTATAAGTACACATAAATAAAGTATAAATAAAATATAGGATAACAAAATTCATTTCTCACATAATAATATCATGAAATAAACAAGAAGTATAAGATCAACCCAAAGAAAGGAATTTGGGTTAAGAAGTTCCCTTACAAAAATTTGATAGCCTAATGGCGTCACTTCAAAATTCAGAAAATGAGTTGATGAGAGATAAAAGGGTATATCATCACTTGGACATAAAATTTACATCAATAAATATATAGAAGAACATATCCCGACATTACAATATGTAAATTAAAAGACCCAACAAAATAAGTCTTTAAAAGGAGGAGGGTGAATGGTTCCCTTACCGACTTGGGTATCTTTCGAAACATACACCCTATGAATGAAGGACAATAAAATATTGATGTAAATACTCATAAATGAAATTATATTACACAAAGAGTAGAATAATTGGAATTACATATACCACTTGAAGGAAATGGTGGAAAATATAGCATAAACTTCACGGGAATAAATGTGAGACGAAAAATCCCATATGAAAACTCGTCAGACTAATGACGCCACTTAAAAAATCCAAAAATGGATTGAGAAGATCAAATAGGGTCTCTCAACATATTAACATAAATTTTACAGCAATAGGAATAAAAAATAACATCCCCCAACATAACAAAGGGGAGCATAAAAGAAGAGACATAAAGGAGAGTACTTAAAAAGAAAGAGAGAGGTTGGATCTCTTACGAAAAGTCGGCAGCCTATCGACGCCACTCAAAAATAAAAAAATCTATTGATGAGAGAAAACAGGGTCTCTCATAATATGAAAATAAAAATTACAGTAATAGTAATATAAAATAACATCCAAATCATAAGAAATATGAGCTTAAAAGGAATGACAAAAAAGAGTGTACTTAAAAAGAAAGAGAGGGGTATGATCCCTTACCTCGTATCCGACCTGACTCGATCGTTCTTTAATCAACTGAATAGTAAACATGAGTTAATTTATACTTTCTTAAGAACCTTTTTCAAGTTCATTATTTCATTTATATCACTTATTACCATGTCATGAACACTATGTAATTATTTAAGTTAATAACGGTCGTTTTAACGATCATTTCTACTTGAGTCAAAAATAAACTCTTTATAATTAGAAGTTTGTTCATGGGGTAAAATATCAATTATATCTAGAATTATATTAATTATTTAGATATAAAATATATCATATATATCCATTATATACATTAATTTATAATATTACATAACATTGAGAGGTAAGAAATGAAATGCACCGTTCCTGGAGACGGTAAGCCGTACGTACGCATGAATGCTACTTCCATTTTTATTTCATATTTAATAGAATTAAAAAATAATGATACCTAATAGTATTATAATTAAATTATATTATCATATATAATATCATTAAATATATCCATTATACGTACCATATATGGTATTAACGAATCAAATCACTTTGAGGGGGCGGTAGGCCGCACTTCCTAAAATGAAGATATCGCATTTACCCATAATGGAAACCATAAAGGTATGCCATAAATGAAAAATAAAGAATCTTAAGGAAAACATAAACATATTATATATCATATATAAATATAGGGACATCTTAATGGCCACCATTGAAGGTGTTAAAAGAATATTGAACAATCATCATTTTGTGAGGCAGAAATTCACCATCCACAGAAATAGTATGTTCTTTAACCATTAGATGTAGGTGTGTGTAAGTGTAGCTCAAATAATTATTATAAAAACATCCTAGTATATGGAAGATACTGGTTTTGTTACAAAATAAATGAATAAAAAGAGTTTAGGGGGTTGGAGAAGCAAAATAAAACAAAAGAGAACAAGTGAAGATGTTGCCTTAAAATCGGGTAACTCCCTTTGGTTTGAACCAAAAGGGTTTCTTGAAGAGCTTTCTGCCTAAAGTTAGAGATAAAAGGATGAGAGATTTTCCGATCCAAAGGCTTGATATGTGTGGGTAAGGAGGTAGAGGTGGGGGCCTTTTATAAGAGGAGAGGAGGGGAACTCTTGGAAAGGTATAAAATGTTACTTTATTTTCAAATGTGTTTCGGATTTTAAAGGTCCCAAATTGATTTATTTAGAGGATAAGGTGATAAGAGTTCTAAATACACCCATAAAATAGGTTTTTTACATGTTTAGGTCTCAGATTTTACATTATCGTTTCATTTTATTGAAATCGTTAAATAATGAGGTAATCGTTGCATCATCATGATGCCATAAATAATTTAATTTATTTAATGTCTAAAAATTATATAAAAAAATAATATGATGTAGTAAATATTTATATATTTTCAATGACTATTTATAGTCAAAACTCTGATTTTTATAACCCCACGTAAAAATTGTTTTACTAAAACAATACATGTTTGTGTCATTTTTACTTTTACTTTAAATAAAAGGCATAAATGTTGTTATCTTACCCACGTTGCTCCATGGGGTCCACAAAATCGACCCATGGGTTGTATTGGTCTACCATGACTCATCAAATAGGGTTTAGACAAGTGCCAAGATATTTTCATTTTATTATAATATCATTTTTACCTTAAATCAAACTAATTACCTTTAATTGCGATTAATAAAACATAAAAGTTGCATTTCATCAAAAATTATTTTCATCCCATTGAACCACATTTTACTTAATAATGAAAATATTTTATATTGTATTTTTGAAATTCCGATCATAGAAGTGATAAAGTTCCATTTAAACGAAAAATCAGTTTTTGTAACTACCACTTTGTGGTTTCACTATTCATAAAAATTAAGGTTTATCAGAAAAATACCAAAAAATCACCCTAAGCTATATTTGATATTCCAAATTCAAAAATGATGTCTTTTTTACCAAATTCATAACATAGAAGTTGAATTAATTAATTTTATAATTAAATCCCGCTGTCAAATAAAATAGCGTGTTTTTAAGAAACAATATCAATCCAAAGATTGGCACTCGTTTATGTACAATCTCAATGTGATATTAATTCCAATGACCACCATTGGATTAAATGGTAAAAATATATTCTAATTTCACTTAAAAACCAATTAAAAAGATAATCTAATCATATAAATAAATTTGATTAAAAAGAGGTTTTGAATTAAAATACAACAATTTTCACTATTCATTAAAAAATGAGCTTTATTGGAAAAATACCAAAAATTTACACAAAGTAAATTTTGATGTCCATATTCTAAATAAGAATTTTATTTTGTCAAATATAACAGATAAAATTGTCAAAAAGTGGATTTAAAAGAGGTTCTCCATCAAAAGGGGGTTAATCGACCTTTTAAAGAATATTAGAATGTTTACGCTTAAAATTGGATTCATTCACCTTTTTAATCCTCTAAAATTTATTTTAAAAAGTAAAAATATTTGACAAACATATATAATCATTTTGTAGTTAGTTCTGTTCATTTCCGTCATTACAATGGCTAGGTGTTAACAACCATTTAAAATAAAATTATTTTATTATTAGAGTGCAATGTAAGATTTCAAAGGAACTCATTGTTGCGTATTGGGTAAGCCATCGAGAATAACATTACCTTTAAATTAATATTAAAATTTTATTCACAAATAGGGATAAATATAAAAATTTCATATTTTTTATTTACCTAGGGTGTTATAATTAGGTTCATGTTCAACCTACAAACTTACATTATAAAACTTCTCATATATGGTATATTCTATATGAGTTTATGGTTATGTTGTTTAGTCTGAAAAACTCACTAGAAAGTTTCATGGAATTGATGAACCATGTTTTCCATCCTTATCTACATTCATTTTGTAGTTATTTTCATAGAATATGTTTTAGTTTATTCTCACAATTTAAAGGAATAAGCTAAACTTATTGAGATCATTATCAACACACGAAGAGATAATTTATTATATGATAAGCTCCTAAAGGGTAACTTTTAGATGGATAAGATTCACCACCTAGATCATTCTATCTTAGAGAAAAGAGTTATAATAGACCTAAAGAAGGATATATCCATAGATTACTAGGAGAAAACCAAGGATGTATTTGATATAAAAAGTTTTTTTTGGGTTATATAGATATAATAAGAGTTTTATACAAGTATTCTCATGACTAAAAATGATGTTGATGTGGTTGAATAAGAATGGTGTGAATTTTATGTCATAAAAACATTTTATACAACCTTTCGGGAGCTAAAAGACAGATTTACATCCACACCATTCCAAATTTATCCAGATCCAGATAGGAGATACACAATTTATTTTGATGCATCATGTTTCAGTGTAGGACAATTTTTTATATAGGGGGATTAATTCATGGCATATGGGTCTCAAAATTTGAGGAAAACAATAAAAGTATCTTGACACACAATATTGATTTCATTATAGTTGCTCATGATTTCCACTATTAGAGACACTATCTACTAAGAGAGTGTTTTGTGGTGTACACAGACCAAAAAAGACTCGAGTACCAATTTTCACAGTTTGATCTAAATCTGAGGTATCAATGATTGATTGTGTACCTACAAAATTTTGAATTTTATTTTGAATTTATTCATTGTAAAGTAAATATAGTGGCTGATGAACTGAGGAGTAGGAATCAAATACAAGAAGTTCAGGGTCTAGTAATGAGGGAAAACTCATTGCTTTGTTCTTAAATATACAGTTGCAGATGCATGATAGTTAGGGTCAAAATTTTATTTCATACATTGTTTTTACCTCTACTATATTTGATATAGTGAGGAGGAGGTAGCTATTATATTTTGAGGGCCTAGTGTTGTGGGGTAGTGTAGAAGGTGAGGACCCACATCTTATTTAGACTACATGTGAGGATGTGATCCTATGTATACATGGTCATGTCTTTGTTCAAGTAGACATACAAAAGGAGATAATGTATAAGGTTCATTCCATAGTTTAGGAAGTTCATTTTGTAATTTCAATGATTTATCATGACTTAAACCATCATTAATGGTGTCCATGGATGAAACATGAACTATTTGGTTTCTCGACAAGGTGTTCTGCCTATCAGCTGGAGAATGCGGAACATCAGCGACAAGACAAAATATTATAGTAGTTACACATTTTGAAGTGAAAATGATATGATTTTATGTTGAATATTGTGATCAGTTCTTTGAGGTAACCTCAAGGTAGTGAGGTTTTTTGGGGTTTTTTTACGGGCTCATGAATTTTTTTCATTTACTATCAATCAAGGATACCTTTTGTGTAGATGATCATGGGAGGTTGTATATCCATTATATAATATGAATTCACAAGGGCCCTAGTACTATCATTTATTTTAGGGATTCTCTATTTATATCGTGTTTATAGTATATATTATCAAGGGTTCTAGGTATAGAGGTTCTCTTGAGAACATCATATTACTCTCAGAACAATATCCAGTCAGAGTGTAGTATACATGTGAATGATGTCATCCTACTAGAATGCATCCTAGATTTTTATGGATATTGGAAGAGGAATATAACCAATTTTTTCTCCTAAAATAATATATACTATGAGACTATATATATGGAACCTTATGAGGTGTTGTGTTGTTGGACATGATGATCACCCAATTGATTGATAAAGGTAGGTGAGGCAGAATAACTGGGACCACATGTCATGAAAGTGACTTATGGGTAGGTCTTGTTGATTAAAAGGTGGATGTATAGTTCAGAGTCTTGTTGTAAATTATAATAAAATACTCATTGACAAATTTTAGAGTTTGAGGCTGGGGATCATGTTGGGTTGTGTATCTCACCGAGTATGGGACGTAAAAAGACTAAGAGAAAGGGTATTCTTTCAAAGTGATATGTCGAGCCACTCAAGATTCTAGACAAATTAAGCCTAATAATGTATTATTTATAGTTGACATAGAGGTACTGATCCACTCTTTCCATCTTCCATGTATCTTAACTATGTCATAATTAGTCAGACATGTCTCACACTCTACATTGAGATGAGGTGAAGTTATGGGTAGATGCTTCTTTTGAGGAGCATCTTATTTTCATCATTGAAATTAGCATAGAGGTTCACCAAGGATGGTATGTTCCTATACAATGGGTTATATGGTAGAAAAATATTTTATCTAAAGATACATTAGAGTGGGAGGTTTCCATACATGATTTGGGTCCGAAGATATATTCTCGCAATTCTTAACCACCCTTAACAGGGAAATTAGGAGAAAATTTTCATTATGGGGAGAATATTGTAAGATAATAGGTATTACTATAACATATGTATCTTCTATTTTTTAGTTTATATGATTTTATAAATCCTAAGGTGTGTTACCTATATGATCATCAATGTTTTGGGGTATTACAGAGCTTTTCTAAAGCTCAGAGCCCGACCATTGAAAAAAAATTGTCGAATGGTTTGGAGAAACTGTATGGGGTAGGTTTAATGGTTTATCTATGTAGAGACCCAATATTGAGGTACATGGACATTAAATTTCTTTTTCTGGATAACTAATACCTACCAAAAACATACACCCAAGGATCGTAATAGATTAGTGTCTTTGGAAACTCGGAACATAATCTTCTAATCATGGTGAAAGATCTTCAACATCTCCAATAAAGATATTCACCTTTTGTTTTCTTACCTAAAATCATTATTTATGTCTAGGGGGAAAAGAAAAAATATAAAGGGTGATCTCAAATGCTCGTTAAGGTTAAGCATGAAAAAAATAAAACAAACAATATAAATTTGAACACTAAATCATGATCATAAAGTTTAAACATCAAAATATTGTGTTGTGAAATAAGTCTTGGCAGTATGTAAGGCATAGATTATAAAGGAGCATCAATCATGAAAAAATATAATGGGAATAAAACATGTAATTGTGGAAAACCATTATGCATATGATATGATTTCCATAGTAGCCATGGAATTGCTGTCAATACCATCATAGTGGAAGAATACCATTACTAAACTGAGTTTACTTTCCATTCTAGCCCTATATTACTGAACAGGATTTACTTGTTGTTCCAGCCATGTTTATCTCATGAGATATAAATCTTTACCCAATGCATTGGAGGGAGATATAGGTCCCAAAAATCTCAGAATTAAATCTGTTGACCTCACCTGTTTTGATAATCCCAATTATGTTTTAATATGATTTTATAATCCCATGTAATGTTTATCTTTATATTAATTATTCTTTCGAAATATGACATCATATTATTAAGTTGATAAAATATCAAAATGATCATCGGAGTTTATTATTCAATGGTTATCTGTGTTTATACTTGTTTAGAAATGTTACTGACTCAATCTGAATATGATTTTCAAAGAACGGATAAGTATTAAGTTTTGAGTCACTCATACAGACCTACCGGTACATAATCCTCCGATATGTAAAGGTCACTGGTACAAAGTTATCGATACAAGCTACCGGTAAAAATAGATAGACAGACAACTACCTTTATGAAGTCCAACGTTATAAGCTCACTAGTACGGGTCACTAATACATACGTTCACCGATACAGAAAGGTCACCGATATTCATAACAGCTACCAATAGAAAGAGCTGCTGATACATAGAGCTACTGTTATAAAGTAACAGCTACCGATACAGACCTAATGACTCATGTTCATTGCTACAATCTCACTATTGGAGAGAGCTACCGATGGAAACTAGTCACCATTTCTCTAAACCCTACTTATATTTGTTTATTTAGAAACGATCATATTTGATGATTTTATTGAAACTACTATTAATTAAATATTTCTGCTGAATGTCAGGGAACTGTACCTTGTACCTGCAGAAGAAATCATGCTTTTTGTCGGACCAATTGAGCTATTAAAGGAAAGACAAAAGCTGTGCATACAAGTGTGTGTTGAAAAGAAGTGAAAAAGATGCTCGGTGTCTTAATATATGAAGATATGCATCTGATACAAAAGAACATATGAAATAGATCTTAAAGAAGAGAATAACTTTTGCTGGAAGCCGAGGGACATTGTTGTGATTCAAAGCCAACTACAACCTCGATCAATACTTCATGTCACGATAGTCAAGGAACAGAAGTACGATACTTTGTTTCTAAGAAAAATTAAGAGAAGGACTCAAACAACTTATGCTCAATCCAAAAGGAGTCCAGGGCTTCATTGCCATCACACAGAGCCTTCTAAACTCATCTCTTAACTTTTTTAGCTCTATTGTGATTTCCTTATTTACTTTTTGAGTAATCTGTGTGATTCTAATCATCTTAAACAAACACTAACTCCAAAGTATAACTGGTGGATATCAAAATCCTCACTCAAACCTTATGAATATTTTTAGTTCCCACTGTGAATTGTGGTAGAAGTCAAGTGTGACCTTGATAGAATGTGTGCTATTGTTTTGTTTTTCTCACAAAGAACTATGGTAGAGGTCTTAGTACCTGGACAGTCTGTGTACTATTGTAAACCCTGATCCATGGTGTGGATCAATGTTTATATAAACTATTTGAGAGGACTAAACCTCACCTTGAGACTGAACCTCTTGGTTAAACCTTATGTGCTTGTTTATTTTGATTTAAACTATATCTTACATTCCGCTGCTAATTACTTTAAATTCAAATTTGTTCTAAAGTATCTCTGATAGTTAAACTTGCAAGGGTTTATAGCGTTTTTTAGCCAGTATGTTAGTTTCAAAAGTTAATTAATCTTCAGATTGAGTAAATTGAGAAATAATCATTCTCTTGAGAAAATAATCATAAACATAAAATCATTATAAATTCACTAAAGTTTAATTTTTATTTAATTTGGGAAATTTTAATAGAAATCTTTTTAACAGAAATTTTAATTGGAACTGAATTCACCACCCTCTTGAGTATTCACTCCGACCAACATTTGGTATCAGAGGTTTTTGTTAAAAAGTATTTACAAATACTCTATTTTTCAACTGTGATTTTAGTTATATCTTAAAGATATTAAATTTTTGTTAGTTCTAAATTTTATCTCTTTAAATATTTTTGCTGAAATCTAATTGTTGATAATAGAGTAGAAATTTCTTCTACGAACAAGCCACATTTCTTTAATGGTGTTAATTAAGCCCAATGGAAAATGAAAATGAAAATTCATTTAGAAAGTATGGGATTTGACATCTGGACTGCTATAGAGACTCGGTATAAGATCCTAGAAACTGAAAGAGTTACTTGGGGTAAACCTACTAAAACAACATACAATAATAATTGTAAAGCAATGAATGCCATGTACTGTGCTTTAAGAGATGAATAATTTAATCAAATATCTTCTTGTAAAACTGCTTATGAAATCTGGGATACTTTGGTTATTTCCCATGAGGGAACAACTAATGTCAAAGACATGATATTGAATACCTACACTATTAAATATGATAATTTTAAAATTTAGCCTAATGAACCTATTTTTGACATGTATCTTAGGTTCAAATAAATTATAAATACAATGATCTCACTTGGAAACGTTGTTCCTGCAAAAGATAAAATCATGAGGATACAAAGATGACTTCCAGAAAGATGGAGAGGCACACCAGTTTCAATAAGAGAATCAGGTGATATAAGTTCACTGTCTATTAAAGAGATGATTGGTTAGTTAATGATGTATAAAGAATATCTGAATGTAAACAAGGAGGAAGATGATAACCAAATAGGAAGTCAATGGCATTTACGTCTACTGCCTCGAAGAGCAAGGACAAGGAGAAAGTTCACATACCTACTGAAAGCTCAACAAGTGAAGGTTCTTATTCTGATAGTGTTTAAGAGATGGTTCAAATAGACCGGAGCTTCAAAAAATTCTATAGGGAGAAGAAATTTTTTAGAAAACAAATTTATAAGGGTAAATATGACCAATGAGGTAATTGAATGAAAGATTGGAAAAAAGATGATAAAAGAGATGACATAATTTGTTACGAATGCAAGAGGAAAGGGCATGTGAAAGATGACTGTCCATAGTTAAAATACAAGAAGAAATATGAGTACAAGGGAAATAAATAAGGAAGCAATGAAGGAAACTTGGAGTGATTCAGAAAGAATTTCAAGTTATTCTGACTCCACTCAGGATGAAAAATCTCAAAAAGCTAATATGTGTTTTATGACAAACACATCAGAGGTAACATTGGATACTCCTGATTTAAATTATTATTATTCTGGAGATGATTCTAGTTCTGAAAACATGTCTAGTGAAGAGTTATTTGAATACTATAACTTTCTAGAGGAAACCTGCAATGAGCTTAAAGATAAGTACATGTCATTAAAAAAACAGTATGCTTTAACTAGGACAGTACAATATGCATTAGAAGTAGAAAAGGAAAAGAATGTTGAACTGTTAAAGTAGAATACTCAACATAAATCTTCCAATGAGAAACATAGAATAGATTTATAAATGTTCACAAATTGAAAGAATACTCTAACTCAAATTGTTGGAAAAGATGTTGCACCAATGTACACTACTAGTTTGGGATACCAACCTGGATAGAGATATCTTGTTAAGAATAAATTTATTCCTAAATCTGGACAGTATGCTGCTAGTTCTAGTTTTGAAATGTCTTATGCCTCAACTATATATTCACATATATATAGATCAAAAAAAAATTATCTTGCAAAATATTTTGAATCTATGGATTGTATGAGACCCATTAGACAAATCGGGGTACCAAAAGTTTTTCTTGCTAACCTGTCTGGACCCAAGAAAATCTATGTACCAAAATCATTTTCTATCTAATACAATTTTTTAAGAGACTTGATTGATGAGTTCCAATAAGAAGATAATGTACTTGGAGAGTGGATAATCAAGGAATATGACTGGAGATTCCTCATGGTTCACAAGTTTAATCAATGTTGATGGAGGACCTGTCACCTTTGGTGATAATTTAAAAGGAAAAATCACCGGCTTAGTCCAAATTGGTATCACTGATTCAATTTTAATTTCTGAAGTATTATTTGTAGATGGATTAAAATACAATCTGTTAAGAATTTCTCAGCTGTGTGATGATGGTTTCAATGTTAAATTTGAAAATGATGCTTCTAATGTTTTTAATTCTAAAAATTATTTAGTATTTTTTCCATTAAGAAATGAAAATGATTATATTATAGATTTAAATTTGTTAGCCAAACAAAATGTTACTTGTTTAAATGATTTTCATAAAGAGTCTTGGATATGGAACATAAGATTAGGACACTACAATGTTCATTCACTTATGAAAATGACTAAGAAAACATTATTTAGAGACCTACCTTAACTAAAGTTCCCATCAAACAAAGTTTTTACTCCCTGTCAAAAGGGAAAGCAACATAAAGTTTCATTAAAATTTAATAAAAAAGTTTCAAATTCTCAACCTATCGAGTTGGTTCACATGGATTTATTTCGACCATCTAGAGTTTCTAGTTTAAATGGAAAGAACTATGTCAAGGTATTATTAGATGACTTTTCTAGATATACTTGGGTATACTTTCATGCTCACGAATGTGAAGCATGTTCTTATTTTATTAAATAGTACAAGTATGTAGAGAACCTTAGTAGAAATAAGATTAATACTAGAGAAGTGATCATGTCTGTGAGTTTGTAAATCATGAGTTTGAATCTTACTGCTCACACAATGGCTATAGTCACAACTTTTCTGCCCCTAGGACACCTCAACAGAATGGTGTAGTAGAAAGAAGGAATAGAACCCTTCAATAAATTTCAAGAACTATGCTTAATGAGTATGATTTTTCTCTTTATTTTTGGGTTGAATCTATAAATACAGGTCATTATATTATAAATAGAGTCTTGATTAGACTTGTTCTTAAGAAGACCCCTTATGAAATGTAGAATAATAGGAAACCTAAAGTTAGTTAGTTCAGAGTTCTTGGTTGAAAAGTCTTTATTCTCAATACTAAGGATACTATTGACAAGATTTCTTCTAAAAGTGATGGGGGAATATTTCTATGTTACTTTAAAACCAGTAAATCTTATATAGTCTTTGACAAAAGAACCAAATGTGTGGAAGAATATGTTCACATCAAATTTGATGAAACTGATACACATGAACCTGAGTCTTCTATTGAAAATCCAGAAGAAGATATGATTATTCTGGACCTTAATTATAAAATCAATGAACCTTTTGTGAAGACAAACAGTTCTGGAAATTTTCTAGAATCTACTTTTGGTGAACCCGAGCAAAGAGAAGAACCTGAAATTTCTAGTCCTACCTTTACTAGATCAACTAGGATTCTAAAGAACCATCCTTTAGATGTTGTTGTATGTAATCTTGATAGAGGGACATAGACTAGAGGTTCTCTAAGAAACCTGGTTGAACATCAATCCTTTCGTTCACAGTTAGAACATAGAAATATCAATGATGCAATCAATAATGAATTTCAGGGAATGGATATGCAAGAAGAATTAAATCAATTCGAAAGAAGCAAAGTTTGGGATTTAGTTGATAGAACTAAGGACACTTTGACCATAGGCACTAAATTGGTTTTTAGAAACAAAGTTGATGAGTCTAGAAATATATTTTGAACCAAGGTAAGACAAGTTGCACAAAGATATAGTCAAGATAAAGGTATAGAATATGAGAAAACCTTTACACCTATAGCTATATTAGAATCTATGAGTATTCTAATTGCCTATGATGCTCATCTGAATATCACGTTATATCAAATGGATGTTAAAAGTGCATTTCTAAATGGTTATATTATTGAAGATGTTTTTGTTGGACAACCACCTAGATATTAATGACTCTGATTTTCCCATTTATTATTTTAAATATTATATGGAATTATTTCGAGATCAAGCGTGAAGATGGAGCATCATTCCGAGGTATAGTGAGCATGGAATGGTGGTTTGAACGTTTTTTAGTTAAGTGAGTCTGCAATTGTGCGCGGTTGTGTCAGTTTCCAAACGGATGCCTGGATTAAAAATCAGAGTGCACCGTTGCGTCCAGGACATCAAATTTACCTATGAATGAGGCTAAACTCGATCGGCACAAGTCGAGGGAAAAAGTTAATTTTCAGATGTTTTAAGTCAAATAAAACAAAATAAATTAACAAGTTTATTTTCTTTAATTTAAGGAAATATCCGTTGCAGCGCGACAACAACGTAGCTGTTTCCTAAATTAATGGCACGTGTTAATGACATCGAAATGGAAAGTCAACGTCATTATTACGACTACATAATTAAATGCCAATAGGTTTCCGTTTTTAATGGGTTATCCAATTGTAGATCGTTGGAAACGCTCAAGAGGAACCTCTGCCGAATCCGTGAGGCGTTGGAAGAAATTCTCGGTGACGAACGACGATGGATCGAAACCAAGGATCATTGCGCCGACATTGAAGGATCTCGATGAGAAAAGCAGTGCGTCGCTTTTTTCAATGATCGATCCTTTTGAAAGGTAGGGGTTGTTATTTTTGATTTCTTATCCCCGTATTTGAGTTTAAATGACGAACATGGATCAACCACGAAAAAGTTGATCCGCAGATTCCTGCGTTCTTGTTGGAGGGATTTTCTTTGGGAGGATTATGGGGAATTGATCGATGCTTTATATTGTTGTTGATTCTTCCTCCATTTAAGCCTATTAATAGGAGCAGGTCAATGCCGTGACAAATGATGGAAGAGGTTCATTCGGTATTTTGTTATTTGTATTTCGTCCTCCTTTTCCTCACACGTTCTTCGCGTTCATCATGGGGCGACGAACAATATGTCATTGCGCATCCATTCTGTGACACAACGATCCCAAATCGAAGGTTAGACATTGCAATGCCTTTGTGTAGGTGCGGTGATGATGGCAGATGATGAATCAGACCTGATCATGAAGTGCTTTCATCGAGTGTTTTTCGTGTGGGAAGATCAGAACACTTTTTCGGAACTGATCGGAGGCCCGAAAAGGACTGAAGCGGCTTTGTGGTGTCAGGGCAACCAGAACCAAGAAGTTTTGTGGCGATCGGATGGCCAGATTGATGATCAGAGCAGCATGGGAGGCACACTGGCAAAGAACGCCATTTGTGGAAATTTCCAGAATACACGGCGTGTACTTCTGAAGAACACGTCCTGTAGTACTGGTGGTGGGGAATAGGGTTTTGGGGTCAGAGAATAACCACACGGCGTGTGACCCCAGTCACACGGCATTTTAGACCTTCCCCGAAGCTTGATGTGTACTTTGTTTAGTATACAGACATGGGATGATCTACACGGCTTCAGGCGGCACGGCGTGTACACCTTGGCAGAGGCGGCTACAAGGAGCTCGGCATGTATCCAAGGGAAACACGGAGACGGGATGGAGTACACGACCGTGTACTCTATCACACGGCCAGGCGAGGCCAGTAGAGTGGGTCACCCCGTGTGTAGTTTACACAAGTAGGAGTAGAAAAGTTGGTGACCGTGTACGGGCACAGGGCTAGAGTACATAGAGCCAACCCCAGTTACCCAGACACAATATGTACTCCGTACTACACGCCGTGTACTATGTTTTTCAACATGACCAGCCTCACGACATAGTCCGTTGTACGCGAGCAGTACCCGGGGTCGGACAACACAGCGTGTATCATTTCTACACGCTGTGTACTTTTTGGAAAACTGCTTGGTCCTTTTGTTCACCGTGCCTTGAACTTCTTTCGTTTGGGTTAGTGCCCTTCTTCTTGTTCCCTGAAGGTTAGGCGTCTTTTCCTCACGTAGTATTATGATCCCTTCAGCAGGACTTTCTGTAATAGAGTCAAGCATCCATCCGAGAGGCCCGGATCGAGATCTTCTTTCCATTCCAGACCCTAGGTGGATTTAGGAATTGACGTGACCAACTCTACCGGGCATTGATCCTCTACCTATAAGGTGAATTCCAGATGAGTCGCGGTATCCACCATGGCCCTGGCAGTGATCCTCATTTGTGTATCGATATCTTCCCACTCAGGAGTGTGTCTCCCTTAATGAGTGCATCTATCTACTGTAACCTTTCCACTCAGAAGTGTGTCTCCCATAATGAGTGTAGTTATCTCCCATGACGGTTCCCGACAAACAACACTTCTCGGATGGACGAAATTAGAGCTATAAGACTCGTGGAGTGTGTTATCCCAGAACGAGGGCATCATGGAATCATCAATCATAATCCCTTGTGGGGGTATGTGGTTGTGTGACTTGTCTCTAGACCATGGGTTTGGGTTTTGAGTATATCTGGTTTGTTATATATGTTCCGTAGACATATACTATCCATAGCTGACGGTACCTTTACTTTGTGTACTGCTTTGCGGTTTTCGGGGTCCTGTACTGAGTATTGTAATACTCACCCTTGAACGGTCTTTGCCCACACGTCGGGTGTCTTGCACAGACGAGGAGCCTTTCGACAGAGTCTAGGGAAGATCAGGACTGGACCGAGCTTTCTGAGATCTATACAGGCTGAGGCGTTCTAATGGCTACGAGCGATATTACCAGTACCTTTTGTGCTTACAGGTTGGAGATTTCAGTTTCAGACTCCTGTTTGTTTGCTTTTTTTGGTGGCCTTGTATTTTTTTCCTAGTTTAATTTTACAGTACTCTACCTTTCTCCATACTCTGTTGGTTGGGTTTAGTTGTATACACGCACCTTTTTGTTCCTTAGTGTTTTATATTTCAGCATTTGTGGGCTTGGAGATGTGTGTGTGTGTAAAGGTACTTAGGCAATGCCTCCCATGTTAGTGATATGCCTACTCAGTGCTAGTCACCAGCCCCTGGCCTATTAGAGGCGGGCTTGGGGAGTCATGGTGCAGGCCCCACTGGGACGAGTCGTGACAGAGTGGCATCAGAGGTTGTCGGTTCTACCTTAGGACCAAGAGTCTGTGTGTTTGGTTTGGGGCAACAGTGTTGAGTGTTTTGGGTTCGGCTTTCAGGCCAGAGAACCCAGTGTTGGTGCAGCAGCCGACATATCCATACACCAAGACTCTGATAACCTGTTTTCGACCCGGTTCACAAAAACACTGGTTGTGGGAAAATAAAAGGTACATGAATCATATAGGAACGGGTTGTGTTTTCGATGTCCTTTGTTTCAGCTATGAAGATATACTCATTGACAGTGAAACATCTTGTTTCTTTACAGGATGCGTCCACGACATATAACTGCTAGGATTCGGTAGCACGATCACGAGGATGACCCCCTCAGTGAAGAGGCTTCGATACAGGGATCAGTTCCCCAGGCGTTTCCACCAGATGGTGCACCTGCTATACCACCACCAGTGGAGCAGCCAGTGGTACCCGCATTACCGACCAGTGAGGAGCGCAGGCTCAGCGCGCTCCATGTGTTTCAGAGATAGATGCCCCTTAGGTTTTGAGGCGAGCCTGACCCTCAGGCGGCTGCAGACTGTCTTGACACGGTGACCAGAGTTTTTCGTCTAGTGATGACACTAGCAGACCATATGGTGGTCCTAGGAGCGAACCTTCTTCAAGGTTTGGCGGGACGATGGTGGAGTCTGACCACGCTGACTCACGACGAGGAGACTCTTTCATGGACATAGTTTGAGAGACTCTTCAGGGAGTAGTTATCTCTGGTTATGCTGAGAGCTGTGTGCATCCAGGAGCTTCTTTAGCTCCAGCAGGGCAGTATGACAGTGGCTGACTATTCATCAAGGTTCACCAACCTCGCCAGGTATTCGATGGATATGGTCAGGGATCATTACTTCAGAGCTCAGATCTTCGAGCGGGGTTTATGACGGGACATATGAGCTAGTGTCATGCCTATATGCATATCGACTTATGCTGGAGTGCTCGAGCGGACCTTGGTGATCGAGAGCTTCTTGGCAGAGCAGAGATAGCCACTGGTAGTCAGTAGCAGGCAGACAGGTGCGGAGACCCCGGTAGTGGGTAGCTGACGTCAGTCATAGGGATATGGACATGGGAGACGTCATAGGAGGACCCAGGACATGGGATCGACAGTCCAGGCCTCTCAGGCTGGATCCAGTCAGCCTAGGGAGAAGCGATGCTACGCATGCGACGGTAGGGGGAATCTCAATAGAGTTTTCCCGACACATCGAGCTGCTGACAGGGAAGTGGTGGATGGACCATCGAGGCAGAGGTAGAGAACAGAGCAGGCAGATCTGCCAGGTAGCAGACGTGGCAGAGGAGCAGGGAGAGCTGCGGCTGGTGGCAGATGCTTCGACTTACTTCCACCACCACCGCCAGGAGGTCCGCACTAGTCTTAGGGAGCTGGGGGACAGGGATGGGGACAACTTCATGCTATTGAGGCGTACGACCCTGGGGCTCCAAGGATGATTCGAGGTATGATCTGTGACTTTTCTACCTTAGCATCCGTACTGATAGACACAGGTTCCAGTCATTCCCTTATATCCATATGCCTTGTACAAAACCTCAAGATTCCGGTAGAACCATTGACTCGATCCTTACACTTGGATGCACCTATGGGAGGAGGCTCGACGATCCCATACCTTTTCATACAGTGTGATCTTACCCTTGGAGGCGACAATTTCGGTTGGAACCGCTTGGTGGTAGCATCGAGGCCTTACGACGTCATTCTAGGTATGGATTGGTTATCTTCAGTCCATGCTCAGATTGACTATTTTAGGCGAAGGGTACAGTGTGTCCACTGTGATGGAACAAGGTTTTCCTTTGTCATAGAAAAGGAAACCCAGGCAGGACAATGTGGGCTCATGCATAGGAGGGTGCAGCCGATCACTCATGAGTTGGCTAGCCTTATCCTTGGAGCAGTAGATGTTGTGAGATCTCAGTTCCTAGCAGTGGTGGCAGAGTATAAGGACGTCTTTCCAGAAGATGTTCCAGGGTTACCTCCCCGCTGAGAAATTGACTTCTGCATCGACTTACACCTCGGGACGACATCGGTTTCCTCATCGGCTTATCGGATGGCTCCTGTAGAGCTTCGCGAGCTGAGGGTGGAGTTGGAGGATTTTCTGAACAAGGGTTTCGTGCGACCCAACGTTTCACCCTGGGCGGACCTGGTCTTGTTTTCCAAGAAGTCCGACGAGAGTCTGAGACTGTGTGTGGATTACCGGTGCCTGAACCAGGTGAAGATGAAGAACAAGTATCCACTGTTGAGAATCAATGACCTCTTCGATCAGCTAAGAGGGGCACAGTCATTCTCGAAGGTTGACCTTTGATCAGGATATCGCCAGCAACAAGCGCGGGATGAGAATATACCAAAGACGACTTTCAGATGTCGCTACAGTCACTATGAGTACTTGGTGATGCCTTTTGGTGTGACGAACGACCCACAGTGTTCATGGGGAAGATGAACCAGATCTTCTAGCCGTACATGGACCGGTTCGTATTGGTCTTCATTGATGACATCCTTGTGTACTCGGTGTCAGAGGAAGAGCACGCGAGATGCCTGCAGATGGTTCTGGACGTACTCCGGGAGCACCAGCTATATGGAAAGCTCTCGAAGTGTTAGTTCTTGATTTCAGAGGTCCACTTTTTGGGACATGTCATCTCAGTAGATGGAGTAGCTGTGGACCAAGCCAAGGTGGAGGCTGTGTTAGCATGGGATCCACCTCGGAGCGTGACGGAGGTGCAGAGATTTCTTGGGTTGGCAGGATATTACCGGAGATTCATCTGTGACTTCTCTCGGATATTAACACTGATGACAGCCTTGAATAGGATGGGGAAACCCTTCGTGTGGAAAAAAATTGCCAGTAGGCTTTCGAGATGTTGAGACAAAGTCTGACGAGCACCCCAGTCTTGAGATTGCGGTAGGAGGCTGTCGAGTACATTGTTTTCTGTGATGCATCATGGACCGGGCTCGGCTGTGTCCTAAAGCATCAACACACAGTGATTACTTATGTTTCACGCCAGCTTAGGCCACTTGAGCAGAACTATGTGACCCATGATCTCGAGTGACCAGCGGTAGTCTTCGCATTGAAGATGTGGCAACACTACCTTATGGGTGATCAGTTCATTGTCTACTCTTACCACAAGAGACTCAAGTACATCTTCTCACAGAAGGATCTGAATATGAGGTAGAGGTGTTGGCTAGAGTTCCTCTGGGAATTTGATTATGAGATTATCTATACTCTTGGAAAGGGTAACAAGGTGGCAGATTCCCTCAGAAGAAGGTCGAGCTCACAGCTATTGAGTGAGGTGACACAGCTTTTAGCCGCGTTATAGTTATCCTTCGTGGATGGAGAGGATACAACTTACCTACAGTTGATGGTTGTCACCCCTCCACTCTTACATTGAGTTAGGGAGGCACAAATTAGGGATGTCGACTGTTTGGCTTTACGTGCTTAGTTATCTATAGGGCACGCTCCTTATGGATATTCACAAGGTGGTGATCACATAATTCTTTTTAGAGGACGCACTGTTGTACCAGTGACGTTCCAGGAGGAGGTCCTGAGAGTGTTTGAAACATCCCCCTTGGCGGTACATCCTGGAGTGTCAAAGATGTTCCATGATCTCTGACGACAGTTCTATTGGTCAGGCATAAAGAAGGCATTACCATAGTTCATTTCTTGATGCCTCACATGCCAGTAGGTGAAGGTTGATCACTAGGTTCCAGCTGGGTTAGCACACCCCCTGGAAATTCCAGAGTGGAAGTGGGATGGAATATCGATGGACTTTGTGATGGGCTTACCATAGACGTCCAAAGGGCATGATTCCATTTGTTTGATCATTGACTGACTCACCATGTCGGCCCACTTCCTATCAATCAAGGTGCAGAGTTATGTAGAGATCTTGGGACGCCTCTACGTGCAGGAGATAATTCGGCTTCAGGGCGTCCCCTCGACTATAGTCTCAGACTGAGACACCCACTTCACATACCGGTTGTGGAAGGGATTGCATGAGGCTTTTGGGACTCAGCTATTACTGAGTACATCATTTCATCCCCAGACGGATGATCAGACGGAGAGGACCATTAAGGTTTTGGAGGATATGTTGCAAGCCTGTATCTTGGACTTTGGTCGTAGTTGGGAGGACCACCTACCACTGGTGGAGTTTGCATACAATAACAGCTACCACTCCACCATTGGTATGGCACCGTTTGAGGCCTTGTATGGGAGGCCCTACCAGTCACCGCTTTGCTAGACCAACCCCGGAGAGTTAGCACTCACGGACTAGAGTTAGTGCGAGTCACCACAGAGAAAGTGTAGATCATCCGGGAGCGGATGAAGACTGCACAGAGCCAGAAGAAGTCTTATGCTGACAGATGATAGAGGCATCTGGATTTTGAAGAGGGAGACCACATCTTTTTTCGGGTCTCACCTCGATGAGGGTTGCAAAGATTTGGCCAAGGAGGAAAGTTATTTCCAATGTTCATCGGACCTTTCCAGATTATGTGCACAGTTGGAGAGGTGGGGTACCGCCTAGCTCTACTGCCACAGTTGCATCGGGTACATGATGTCTTCCACGTGTCGCAGTTGAGGAGGTACATGAATGACCCATCACACGTCATCGACTAGGGCAAGCTGGACATCTAGGATGGAGTGACCTTTGCTGAGTACCCCAATAGAGATCGAGGATCGGTCAGAAAGGATCCTTCGTGGGTGATCGATTCCCTTGGTGCGCGTCCGGTGGCAGTACGGGAATCTTCAGGAGAGTAAATCGGAGCATGAGGCTCAGATCCTTGCCTAGTACCCTCATCTTTTTGAGTAGCCTTTATTTTGGGTTTTCAGGGATGTAATGCCCCAAGGTTGGGAGAATGTAATGTCTCAGATTATTCTATTTATTATTTTAAATATTATATGGAATTATTTCGAGACAAAGTGAAAAGAAGGCACATAATTCCGAGGTCTAGTGAGCCCAGAATGGTGGAATGAACTTTTTTTAGTTAATTGAGTCGGGACTTGTGCGCAGTTTTGGCCGTTTCCAAATGGATACCCGAATTAAAAATCTGAGCCCACCGTTGCATCCAGGACAACGTTTATACCTATGAATGAGGCTAACCTCGACCAGCTCAGGTCGAGGGAAAAAGTTAATTTTCGGACGTTTTAAGTAAAATAAAATAATATAAATTAACAAATTTATTTTATTTCATTTAAGGAAACATCCGCTGTAGCGCAGCAACAACGCAACTGTTTCCTAAATTAATGGCGAATATTAATGACTTCGAAATGGAAAGTCAACGTCATTAATATGACCGCATATGTAAATTCCAACAGGTTTCCCTTTATAATGGGTTAACCAATTGTTTATTGTTGGAAACGCTCGAGAGGAACCTCTACTGAATCTGTGAGGCATTGGAGGAAATTCTCGGTGACGAACAATGACGGATCGAAACCAAGGAACGTTGCGCCGATGTTGAAGGATCTCGACGACAACGGAAGTGCGGAACTCTCATCAACGATCGATCCTTTCGAACGTTAGGGTTTGTTATTATTGATTTATTTTCCCCATATTTGAGTTCAAATGATGAACTTGGATTAACCACGAACAAGTTGATCTGTGGATTCGTGTATTCTTGCGGGAGGGATTTTTTTTGGGAAGATTATGGGGAATTGATATGTGCTTTATGTTGTTGTTTATTCTTGCTCCGTTTAAGCCTATTAATGGGAGAGGATCAATTCTGTGATGAACGATGGCGGAGGATCGTTCCTTATTTTGTTATTTGGATTTCTTCCTCCTTTTCCCCGTGCGTTCTACGCATTCTTCGCAGGGCAACAAACAACGGATCATTGCGCATCTGTTCTGCGATGCAAAGATCCCAAATCAAAGGTTTGACATCAAAATGGCCTTGTGGAGGTGCAGCGACGATGGAAGACGAAAAATTGGACCCGATTAGAAAGATCGTTCTTCGAGTGTTCTTCATGCAGGAAGATCAGAACACGTTTTTGGAGCTGATCAGAGGCCCAAAAATGACGGAAGTGGATTCGTGGTGTCGGGGAGACCATAAACTGGAAGTTTTGCAGAGATTGGATGGCCGGATTGATGATCGAAGTAGCACGAGAGGCACGCTGGTGAAGAACGCCATTTCTAGAAATTTCCAGAATACACGGCGTGTACTTCCGAAGAACACGCCCTGTAGTACTAGTAGTGGTGGCTAGGGTTTCGGGGTCAGAGAAGAATCACACGGCGTGTGACCCCGGTCACACGGTGTGTTGGACCTTCCCCAGAGCTCGGCATGTACTTTGGGTAGTACACGGACACGGGATGATCTACACAGCTTCAGGTGGCACAACGTGTATATCTTGGTAGAGGCGGCTACACGGAGCTCGGCATGTATCCCCAGGAAACACGGACACAGGATGGAGTACACGACTGTGTACTCCATCACATGCCCTGGTGAGGCCAGCAGAGCGGGTCACCCCATGTGTAGTTTACACAGTTCGGAGTACATGGGTTGGTGACCCTGTACAGGCACATGGCCAGAGTACATGAAGCCAACCCCAGTTACCCAGACACGGCGTGTACTCCGTACTATACGCCATGTACTATGTTTTTCTACATGACCAACCTCACGACATGGGCCATTGTACATGGGTAGTACCCGGGGTCGGACAACACGGTGTGTATCATTTCTACACGCCTTGTACTTTTTAGAAAACTACTTGGTCCTTTTGTTCACCGTGCCATGAACATATTTTGGTTGGGTTAGTGCCCTTATTCTTGTTCCATGATGGTTAGGCATCTTTTCCTCACACAGGATTATGATCCCTTAAGAAATAATTTCTGTGATAGAGTCAGGCATCCATCTGAGAGTCCCGGATCAAGATCCTCTATCCATTCCAGACCCTAGGTTGAGTCAGGCATCGACGTGACCAACTCTTCCGGGAATTGATCCTCTACCTAGAAGGTGAATACTGGATGAGTCGTGGTATCCGCCATGGCCCTGGATGTGATCCTCATATGTGTATCGAGATCTTCCCACTCATAAGTGTGTCTCCCATAATGAGTGCTTCGATCTACCGTAACCTTTCCACTTAGGAGTGTGTCTCCCGTAATGACTGTAGTTATCTCTCGTGATGGTTCCCGACAAACAGCACTTATCGGACGGACATCATCAGAGCTATAAGACTCGTGGAGTGCATTCTATCATAACGAGTGCATCATGAAATATTCGAATAGAATCCCTTGCGGGGGTATGCAGTTGTGTGACTTGTCTCTAGACCACAGGTCTGGGTTTTGAGTATATCTTGTTTTTTCTATATATTCTGTAGACATATACTATGCATAGATGACGGTACCTTTACATTGTGTATTGCTTTGTAGTTTTTGTGGTCCTCTACTGAGTATTGTTATACTCACCCCTACATGGGCTTTTCTCGCACGTCTGGTGTCTTGTGCAGACGTGAAGCCTTTCGATAGAGTCCAAAGAGGACCTGGAAAGGACCGACCTTTCTGAGATCCCTACAGACCGAGGTGTTCATATGGCTACAAGCAACAGTCCCAGTACCTTTTGTACTTATAGGTTGGACTTTGCAGTTTCAGTCTCTTGTTTGTTTTCTTTTATTATTGGGATTGTATTTTGGGACCAGTTTACTATTACAGTACTCTACCTTTCTTCTTGCTCCGTTGGTTGGGTTTATTTGTATGCATGCATTTTTCTGTTCCTTAGTGTTTTACATTTCATCATTTGTGGTTTTGGAGATGTGTGCGTGTGTACAGGTACATAAAGAATGCCTCCCATATTAGTGATATGTCTACTCAGTTCTAGTCACTAGCCCCTGGCCTATTAGAGGCGGGCTTGGGGAGTCACGGTGCGGGCCCCACTAACATGGGTTGTGACATATATTTACACATCCTCATTTTCCAAATTGAGTTTTAAGCTCTCTAATTCTTTATATGGTTTAAAACAAGATCCACGAGCATGGTATGATAGGCTTAGTAATTTTTTTATTTGAAAAGGTTTTTTCTAAAGGAATTGCTGATCCAACTCTCTTTATTAAATGAATTTCTAAAGATGTTTTGATAGTACAAATCTATGTTGATGATATTATTTTTGGATATTCTAAAAATACTTTCTGTATTGATTTTTCAAAGAATATGCAAAATTAATTTGAAATGAGTTTGATGGTAGAATTCAAATTTTATCTTGGATTTCACGTTTTTCAAAATGAAACTGTTATTATTTTAAATCAAAGTAAATATACCATGGATCTTTTTAAACATTTTGTTTTAGATAGTATTATGGAAAGTGATAGACGTATGAGTACTATTAGTAAGTTGGATGCTGATGAAACAGGAAAACCAGTGGATCAAACCATATATATAGGTATGATAGGGAGTCTGATCTACCTTTCTGCTAGTCAACCAGATATTATGTTTAGTGTATGTATGTGTGCATGATTTCAAGCTAATACAAAATAGGCACACTTGCTTGATGTTAAATGAATTTTTAATTATCTTAAACATACTGCTAACATAGGATTATTTTATCCAAAAGGAAAATCATTCGATTTAGTAAGTTATTCAGATGGTGACTTTACTGGTTTCAAGTCAGATAGAAAGAGCACATCTAGAACATGTCATATTATACTTATGTCCTTAGTATCATGGTGTAGTAAAAATCAGAACTATGTTGCATTGAATACTACTGAAGTAGAATATATTTCTACTGGTAGTTACTATGCACAAATTCTGTGGATGAAACATACTTTACTAGACTATGGATACCAATTTAGACATGTATCTATAAACTTTGATAACACTAGTGTGATTAATATCTCTAAGAATCTCGTGTCTCACTCTAGGTCTAAGAACATTGATGTAAGGAACCACTTTTTGAGAGATCATAACCAAAAAGGTGATATTACTCTTGAATTTATAGGTACTGAACATCAATTGGCTGACATATTCACCAAAACATTAAGTTCGGATATGTTAATTTACAGTAGACATGAGTTAGGAATGATAGACTTTGTACGTTAGAAACCTCACTATTAGAAACCTCACGGTTAGAAACCTCACCATTAGAATCCTCACTGTTAGAAACCTCACCATTGGAAACCACACCTTTGGAAACCTCACCATTAGAAACCCCGCCGTCAGAAAACTCACCATTAGAAACCTCACCGTTAGAAACCTCACCGTTAGAAACCTCACCCTTAGAAACCTCACAGTTAGAAACCACACCGTTAGAAACCTCACTGTTAGAAACCTCACAGTTAGAAACCCCACTATTAGAAACCTCACCGTTAGAAACGTCACTCTTAGAAACCTCATCGTTAGAAACCACATTGTTACCTCATTGTTAGAAACCTCACCGTTAGATAACTCAATGTTAGAAACCTCACCATTAGAAACCTCACGGTTAGAAACCTCACCATTAGGAAACTCAATGTCAGCTAGAACCTCACTGTTATACCTCACTGGTATAAACCTCACTTGTATACCTCACTGGTATGATACTCACTGCTAAAACTCACTGTTAGTGGACCTCACAGATAAAAATATGACACCATCAGGAATCCTCACCGGTATGTATTACCATTAGGTTGTGCTGTTTTTTAATCTTTGTATCTTTAGACCCCGTAATCTGTATCGTCGGTACTATACTTATTATGTTTTATTTATTTATTTTTTGATTCATAAATGATAACACATAAGTTTTTACCTCATATGAATCTACCTCATACCCTTTACCTTTAGGCCTTAGCTCCCAAATATTCATTTCTTTCGAACCCTAAGCCTCATGATTCGTAGAATGGAAAGAGCGAAGAGTCCATCAGTCAGTGAAAAGTATGTTGAGACCAATGCCAAGAGACTTAAAGGAGAGTATAGTGGTAGAATTGAAGTGAAAAAACCTACAATTCTGCATCTCGTTCAAAGGTATATAGTAGTTGAGAAAGAGCTATGTGTGGACTGGCTGATGACCAGTAAGTATTTAGTTCTAAAAGTACTGAAGGAGCAGAAATGGGTAGAGTGCTTCTCAAATAACAATGGTCCTTCTTATCCGAAGCTGGTAAAAGAATTCTATGAGTTTGTTCGTTTTGAGAAATAAAAAACTGAGAACAGGATGGTATCCGTAGTGAATGGCAGGAAAATATCTTTTTCCTCTGTTGAGTGGGCTGAGTGCATTAAAGTTCCACATGAAGAAGAGTTTTGGGTATTTCCCGAAATTTGTACCTCTTATGAGTGAAATCATTTAATATGAAGCTACTTTGGAAGAATTAACAGGAGATGTTACACTAAGAAAATTAGTTTCTACATAAATAGATGGAGAGAACCAGTTACTGTTCAAGTTCATCCAACATGTGCTAAGTCCAAAAAGAGGGGACATTGCAAATATGAAATAACAAGATATATATTTGTTGCATCTGTTAAGAAATGGATTGAAGGTGAATTATTGTAAACTGTTAATGATTGAAATTGAAGATATGACCATGCCAATGTCAAAAACTAATGCTCTATTCTTTTCAAAGCTAATTTTTGTTTGGATCAAGGTCAAGGGAGTAGCTGATTCTCAAGATGATACAGTGGTTGTAAGGAAATATTTTTGCATCACAAGCACTATTTTTAAATAAATGAGGTTTAATTGGAATCTGTGGAGAAGATAATGGTTCAGTGATGATGAGAATTAGTATGATAAGTTTAATCATGTAGATCATACTTCTAGGCCTAATGATGTGAGGGATCCAAGTCTAGGACCTGGTGAAGAGGAACCTCAGTATAAGGATGATACTGGTGAAGAGGATATCTCTGTAGTAGATGAAAGGGATCCAGACTTGACTCCAAGTACTGTTGCTGAAATTTCATCTTCTTGAAAGGGAACAGTGTTGGGATAATGCAATGAAAAGGAACATATTAATAAGGAAGACCAGACTTCTCTAGAGAATGAGGAAGACGAAGAATATGAAACTGAAGCATCTGTTTTTACCTTCTTGAGTCTTAGTACACTAATTAGGCACTCCTCAATGCCTACTGAGGAAATTGATGATGTATATTGACCTGGAATTATTCCTTATGAGCCTCCTGTTTTTTAATTAGAGATGGTTGTGGAAGATTCTTTTTAGGAAGACCTACCAGCCGAGGCTGCTATTACTGTACATATACAAGAGAATTCATAGATTGAGGGAGAGAATCCTACCAGACATGGTACTATTTCAGTTTCTTGTGAGATTGAATACTGGGATGAAGACCCAAGTTTTGTAGTGTTTGGGTTGGACTATCCTGATTCAGAATATGAGACACCCATAAATTGACCTCCTGTCTCATATGATCTCCTTTCTGAAACTTTACCTGAGGACATTGTAAGAAAAACTGATTTAATACAGTTGAATTATGATCTCCATGCTAGTTTTGTGGAAGAAATGAAAAGAACGGAAACCTCTTTAATTGTATCTATGGTGTCTTATATGAGCTCTAAATACCAAGAAGATAAAGACTTGGCTTTTTTGAAGTGTGTTGTTGGAAAAATGGTATCAGTTTTAGAGGAATTTAAGACTTCCATGGAACATCATTTCAGCTTCCCGGACTCTCTTGTGAAAAATATCATAAGTTGGATGACTAAATCCTTTAAGGAAATAGTTGCCTTTACTATTTCACCTCTGATTACTACTATGCCTTCTTTGGATATTGATCAGATTTGAGTTGTGATGAGAGAAGAGATTGGACAGTCTTCTACCAGTAGCTATGTAGAATCTTCTGCATTGACCCAAGTGGTGACTACCACTAGTGATATAGGGAAAATTATTCGTAATTTTATTATAGAGGCCACTAATTTTCTAAAAGATATCAAAGAAAAACTTGATTTTTATTTCCAAAGGATCTATACTAAGCATCATCTGAAGAGTCATTTCATGATTTTGTTAGAAAAACATAAACTTCCTATAGCCAATCCAACTTTCAGAGAATATGTAAGAAAGCTAAGGGAGTTGACTCCTACTATGGATAAATTTATGGAGAATACGGATGACTTCATTTCTGCTATGGAAAGAGGAGGATGGATCATAATGGACTTTAGGAATCTGTTGCTGCCATTTTTGCATGTAGACAATACTCCAATCATTACACCTCCTGCTCTACCTGCCTCTGCTCAGTCTGTCTCCATTCCTCAGATGACTCCAGCTCATGCAATCTGGAGCCTCACTCCTATGATCACTCATAGAGCTACACAATATAGGTCAGGCACTGTATCAGTAGCTCAGCCTCCATTGATCATCTCTAGTGTTCCTAAGCCTCAACCTGCTTCTACCAAACCAGAATCCTCTTCTGATACCAAGGTAAAATCACATACTGGGGAGGTGGATTGAATAGTGGCTAGGAAATTTGATAGGAATCACTTGTATTCCTTTTCTATTTCTCTGTATCTTTTTTCCTATGAAAAATTTATGATCTTTCATTCTTTTAGCATCTGTTACTTATCTAATCCTTTGTTTCCTACTTTTTGTTAATCACAAAGGGGGAGAAATATGTGAACTATGAGAATAATATTGCATACTTTATACTATGAGGATAATATAGCATACTTTATATAAGGTGGAGAAATATGGAATATGAGAATAATATATTCTACTTCTGATACAGTTGTTTCATACCTCTGCTACATATATTTTATAATTTTACCTATTTTTTAATTTTACCTCTGATACATTTTCATGTAATACTCTATTTTATGATACATTTGAAAATGTCATGAGACCCAATGTATTTTACACTGATTCATTACTGCTTATTTAGGAATAATAATTTCATAATTTGTGATTATCAAAAGGGGGGAGATTGTTGACCTCGCCTGTTTTGATAATCTCAATTATGTTTTAATATGATTTGATAATCCCAGGTACTATTTATCTTTATATTAATTATTATTTCAAACTATGAAATCATATTATTAAGTTGATAAAATATCAAAATGATAATTGGAGTTTGTTAATCAATGTTTATCTATGTTTATACTTCTTTAGAAATTTTACTGAATCAATATGAATATGATTTGCATATAACCGATAAGTATTAAATGTTGAGTCACTGAAACCAACCTACAATTACATAGTCTACTGATAAGTACAGGTCACTGGTACATAGTTACCGATTCAAGCTACCGATACAAATAGACATACAGATAGCTACCATTATGAAGTCCACCATTATAAGCTCACTGGTATGGGTCACTGATACATACATTCACCGATACAGAAAGGCCCCTGATAGGCATAACAACTACCAATAGAAAGATCTACCAATACATAAAGCTACTGTTTTAAATTAACAACTACCGATATAGACCTACTGAATCAAGTTCACCACTACAAGATCAATGATGAAGAGAGCCACCGATAAAAACCAGTCACCATTTCTCTAAACCCTACTTATATTTATTTATTTACCAAAATTCATATTTTATGCTTTCAATGCAACTTCTATTAATTAAATAATGTCTTCTGAATGACAGGGTATCGTACCTCATACCTGCAAGAGCAATCATGTTTCTTGTCAGACCACTTGAGCTATAATAGGAAAGACAATAGCCATGCATAAAAGTGTGTGTTGAGAAGAGGTGAAAAAGATGCTGGGTGTGGTGACATACGAAGATAGGAATTTGATACAAATGAACATTTTCACAAGACCATAAAGAAGAGAATAACTTTTTCTGGAAGCTGAGGGACATTGCTATGCTGAAAGACTACTACAACCTCAATCAAAACATCATGTCATGGAAAGAAAGGAACAGAATGATGACACTTTGTTTCGTAGACAAATTTAGAGAATGACTCAAACAACATATACTCAAAACAAAAGGAGTACAGAGCTGTAGTGACATCACACAGAGCCTTTTAAACTAATCTCCTATATTTTTAGCTCTGTTGTGATATGATCATTTACTTTTTGAGTACTCTGTGTGATTTTGATCATCTTAAACACACACTGACATCAGATCATAACTATAGGATATAAAAATACTCACTCAAACATTCTAAATCATTTTAGTTCCCACTGTGAACTGTGGTAAAGGTCAAGTGTGACCTTGATAGCCTGTAAACTATTGTTTTTTCCCTCGAAGAACTGTGGTAGAGGTCTCAGTACCTGGATAGTCTATGTACTATTGTAAAACCTGATCCAGGGTGTGGATCAAAGTTTATATAAAATATTTGAGAGGAATAAGTGTCATCTTGAGACTGAACCTCTTGGTTAAACCTGTTGTGGTTGTTTATTTTGATTTAAACTATATCTTACATTTCACTGCTAAGTACTTTAAATTCAAATTTTTTTTAAAGTAACTCTGATAGTTAAACTTGCAAGTGTTTATAACATTTTTTAGATATTAAGTTTGTTTCAAAAGTTAATTAATCTTCATATTTAGTTAACTGAGAAATAATCAATCTCTTGAGAAACTAATTGAAAACATAAAATCTTTATAAATTCACTACAGTTTAATTTTTATTTAATTTGGGGGATTTTAATAGAAATATTTTTAACAAAAATTTTAATTGGAACTTAATTCAAAACCCCTCTTGAGTATGCACTCCGACCAACAAAATCATTCTTATGTGGGCCACAAAATAAAAATAAATCATTCATCATAACCCAAAGAATAAAATGGGTTTCATAAACATCATCCCATCATAACAGAATCCATATTAAACAAATCAATATCATTTAACCATAATTAAAATAAAACCATGTAAATAATAGAGACATTATTCTTGAAACATAATCATACAGAAAAATTCCATCTTAGATGGAAAATATTTTTGATAAAACACTTGAAATGTATTCTCATGAAAAATAACGTTTCTTCTTCAAAATCTTTTTATTTTAAAATAAAATTCCATGAAATTTTAAAAGAAAAGGATTCTGATGAACATAATCATGAAATATTTTAGAGTAAGCTTCATGGAAATAAGGCATTATGAAACCGTAAAAAAATCTGTTCAAGAAATATAAGTTAAAAAACATTCTTCATGTACTTTTTCTAGAAAAGTCAAAAATTACCTTGTATGCTAATCAAAAGAAAGATTCCTTCGATAGCATGTGGTAAAAGTCAAAAAAGTGTAAAAATGAATTTAAACATAAATGGAAGAATAGTAAACATTTTATGAAAACATTTTGAGAAAACATGGACATGGATGATAAACATAACCCCAGTAAATACTTACGAATAAACAATATCGGATAAGAATGAGATTGGAATTATTATCCCTTACCTTAGGTTTGATATGCTTCATGTGTATCTGAACCTCTTGTATAATGATTTAAATAATGTTACGGATCTATTAAATAATTATAATTATTTTTATGATAACATTTATGATAATATTTTCATCCTTTTGTTAGTAACATTTCATTGTTACTATTGTTTGGGTATTAACTACTTTATTTTTGTAACGACCTGAGAATTCGAAAAAAAGAGTTTGAATAAATTATAATTTAAAATGAATAATGTTATAAATAAACTATAAAAGAAGGCATTTTATAAATTTATGAATACTTTGATTTATAAAAAATGTCATGTTTTTAATAAGCGACGACGTCAAATATATTTTTTCAAAGACGTTGTTCTAATAAATGAAATAATTAATAATGATGTTTTATTATAAATAATGTTTTGAATTAATATATGTCTTATATATATATATAGATAAAATCTTAAAACAAGATTAATACAAATAAACTGTTTTAATCAATTTAATTAAAATTATAACTTTTATTAATTATAATTTTAAATTTATGTTAAATTCATATTGTTATTATTTTCTAAAAATAATTTATCAAAATAACTATTTGTATATTATTTTTCTTAGAAAATAAAATTTTTGTTATTAGAATGTTTTAACTGATAATTATTTATGAATATACTAAATTTGTTACTTATATATATACATAATATTATAATTATTACTATCATTATAATAAAAGAATATGTATATATATATATTATAAAACAAACTTTATATAGATGTGTCTTAAAAAAATAATTTTATAAATATATAAAAAACAACACAACATGTGTTGTTAAAAAAATGATTTTCACACACACACATATATATATATATTTGGAATAAAATTTTATAAACACAATCATTACATGATATGGAAAAAGAAAAAAAATATACATGATATAAGATGTTGAATTTTAAAAAGTTGCAAACTATTCAAAACATATATAATATAATAATATATTAAAAGAAATGATTAGGGGACAAAAAAGACACTTTTTAGTGTAAATTAAACTTATTGTTAAATAAAATTTTATGAGTAATATATTATTATTGTTTTTTAAGAAACGTTATTACCTGAATTTATTAACTGAATTATTATTTTTAAGTATAATGATTTTTTGCTCCATTTAATTATATAAATATATATTTAACATTATTAATTCTAATGTTTCAATGTTTTAAATAATGATTAGAATCTAATTTTTAAATTCTAAGAACAAATATAAATATGTTATAAATGTATGTAATATATTTACATATAAAAAAATATTCCGTAATAATAATAAGCAATGTATTTTATATATGCAATTGTTTTATTAAAATATAGTCTTATTCTAATTAGGCTGATAATGATATAAATCAAAATATTAGTTTTAAATTATTTATTAATAAATCTAATATTATTATAAAATTATAATTTTATTATACATGTCATTTTAAATTATTATTATTATTATTAAGATAATATATATTATAAATATATGATATATATTATGCTTTTGTTTATATAAAATTTATAAATTAGAAGTACATATAATGGTTATATCATGAAAAATGCATAAAATATTTATGTTTTAAATAAAAATGTGTAATTTGAATTATTTATATAAATAAAACATATTATATATATGTATATTCATATAAAAATGCTAAAATGGTGAATATATATAAAAATATAATTTATGAATAGTTTAAACGTTTTGAGGTATTAACTAAATGAATAAATATATATATAATAATAAATAGGTGCGAATGTAGAGGATTGATTGAACCAAATATATATATATATAATAATAAAGAGGCATGAATGTAGAGGATTTATTGGACCACCTTTTTTCTTTTTTTTAAATAAAATATTGATTGTATTTATGTGTGGGGTGGCTTATGAGGATAAGAAGTAAAAAGTTGTGATTGCTTGTTTTGTGTGTGTGGCGTGATATTATTATTGTAATATTACATTTTATATGTTTCATTATATATATATTATAAATCGTGCTATTATATATTACATTTATAGATCATTATATATTATATGTTTCACTATATAGTAATCGTTATATATAATATTGTTTTTATTATAATAAATAACATATTAATATTATTAGATCCAATAATTGATGGCATGACATGGAAAAAAATATATATAATAATTTATCGTTATGATACTCGTGAATTGGGTTAAACTTCCCTGAGAAGATGCCTTCATGTTTTGTTATAAATTTAGAACCCTCCTTCATGCGGTTAGAACACTCGGGTCAGATAACTTCCTCAGGTTCTTGTTATTCTTTTAGTCCTTCATCTTTTTAAATGTTACACATCTACTGTCGGGAGTATTTCATACCCTACTTGAGCACTGCACCACCCGTAGTGTTTTTTGCACCCCTACCTGGTGCATCCAAACCATAACATGTAGTCTAAGTCCACTAAGGCAAGGTTTTATTTTGTTTATTAAAACCCATATATTCATATATGTGTATATAGAATTATATATAAATAAAAAACCAATTATGTTTTATGTTTTCTAAATTATGAACATTTTTATTAATATAATTTTCTTTTTTCATATAATTCATCCAAGGGTCTATTTTGAATTATATTTATTTTACAAACCTTTATTATATAATTCTGTAGATGCAGTTTTAATTTCTATCCCTCTTTTAAAAATTTACAAAGAGTGTTTTATGATTTGATTTCATTAAGAAGAACCTATTTTAGTCTATACAGGTTTATGTATATATATATATATATATATATGATATGTGTATAGAAAAACCAAACTAAATATCTATTATATTGGTTGGTTTTGGTTTTCTGTTATTCTGCATAATTTTAAGAGTAAAATTATTTATTATGATTTTATTCTTATTATTCAATTATTATATTATACATGGTTATACATATATATACATATATGTGTTTATATATATATGTATATGAATGAAATGGTGAATATCATTTTTACAATTTTATTCAAGTTTATCGACATGTTTCCGAAAAAATGCACATAAATTATCAACATGCTTTTTTTTTCAATATCATGGGAGCATTTTCATATATACATGGCCATGCTATTATGTTTATCATCGAAACTCATCATGTTATAATCAACTCATAAATGTTGAGTAGTTAATGACCATTATTTTTATTAATGACAATGTCGTATGCATTGGTTTCACTAACTTTATATGGAAATTATTTATACACTTTTTTCACTATATATATATATATATGATGTATGGTTAATGTGTTATTATTTATAAATAAATTTCAAAAGGATGATATGTATGACAAATTTTGAATAGATATGTTGATGTTCAAATCGACTACTTCAGAACAAGCGGACGAAATCTTCTAAAAGTATATATATGTATATGTGATATATGTATATATAAATTTTTACACATGCATTACTTATGTATAAAACGTTTCTTATGAGTTTTAATATATTAGAAGCCAGTGTAAATGTATAAGTATTTAAAGAAAGCTTAAAATGTTTTCAGAAAACCCATCTCTCGCGTGTGGTAGATAAGAAGGGATTGGGCATGGACCCATCAGGGCCTGTAATTAGTCGAGCAGTCACAAGAATTAATTATTTTGTGTTTAGAAGATTTTATAATGTTTTCAAAAAAACACTAGAGTATATTTGATCAGTTTTAAATGTATGTATCTTCTATAAATTGAACTAGTATTTTGATGCCGTAATTAATTTCAAACGGTATTTTAAAAATGGTATTCCAAAATTATTATATACCATTTTTTCAAAGAGTATTTATCAATGTTTTCTAAACCCCTTACTATGAATATTTTGTTCTCACCCCAATTTTTCGAAATGTTTTTTCATAGGGTGCCTTGAAATCCATAGTTGGTCATCCTTGTTTTTGCACGCGGAAGCGGTGATGATCTTGTAGTTTGTTTAGTTTTTTGTTGTAACTATGATGTTTTTTGTAAGCATGTATCTATTTCCCTAAACTAGAACGGAATAAGGTCCTCTTGTATGTCATGTTTAAGGATGTGTTCTTACACTTGGTATCATAGGAACAGTCTAGAAAACTTTGGAAATAGATGTTGTCGTTTAACGTTAGTGTCTAAGAATCTAGCAGTCTTAGTTTTCTAAATTCTGAAGAAAGAAAATCATAATTAGTTTTAGTTCGACGATCAAATTGTGAGGATGCAATTCTGTTAAGAGGGGAATATTGTAACGCCCCGAGTTTAAAAAAAAGAATTTAAATAAATTATAATTTTAAAATAATACTATTATAAATAAACTATAAAAGAAGACATTTTCTAAATTTATGAATACTTTTATTTAGAAAAAATGTCATGTTTTTAATACATGACGATGTCAAATATATTTTTTCAAAGACGTTGTTCTAATAAATGAATTAATTAAGAGTGATGTTTTATTATAAATAATGTTTTGAATTAAACTATGTCATATATATATATATATTTATATTTATATTTATATAATCTTAACACAAGATTAATAAATTTTTTTTGTTTTAATCAATTTAATGAAAATTAAACTTTTATTAATTATAATTTTAAATTTATTTTAAATTAATATTGTTATTAATTATTAAAAATAATTTATCAAAATAATTATTTGTATATAATTATTTTTGGAAAATAAAATTTTTGTTATTAGAATGTTTTAAAGGATAATTATTTATAAATATACTAAATTTGTTACTTTTATATATACAATATATTATTATTATTACTATATTTATAATAAAATATTATGTATATATATATATATATATATATTATAAAACACACTTTATATATATGTCTTAAAAAACTAATTTTATAAATATATAAAACACAACACCACATGTGTTTTTAAAAAAACGATTTTCACACACACACACACACACATATATATGGAATAAAATTTAATAAACACAATAATTACATGATATGGAAAAAGAAAAAAAAAGATACATGATATAACTTGTTGACTTTTAAAAAGATGTAAAATATTCAAAACATATATAATATAATAATATATTAAAAGAAATGAATTGGTGACAAAAAGGACACTTATTAGTGTAAATTCAACTTATTGTTTAAAAAAATTATGAGTAATATATTATTATTATTTTTTTATGAAACTTTATTACATGAATTTATTAACTGAATTTTTATTTTTAAGTATAATGATTTTTTGATACATTGAATTATATAAATATATATATAACATTATTAATTCTAATGTTTCAAAGTTATAAATAATGATTAGAATCTAATTTTGAAATTCTATGAACATATATAAATATGTTATAAATGTATGTAATATATTTACATATAAAAAATGTTTATTAATAATAATAAGCAATGTATTTTATATGTGTAATTGTTTTATTAAAATATAGACTTATTCTAATTAAGTTGATAATGATATAAATAAAAATATTAGTTTTGAATTATTTATTAATAAAACTAATATTATTTTAAAATTATAATTTTATTATACACGTCATTTAAAATTATTATTATTATTAAGATAATATATATTATTAATATATGATATATATTAGGCTTTTGTTTATATAAAATTTATAAATTATAAATACATATAATGGTTATATTATTAAAAACGCATAAAATATTTATGTTAAATAAAAATGTGTAATTTGAATTATTTATATAAATAAAACAAATTATATATATGTATATTCATATAAAAAGCACTAAAATGGTGAATATATATTAATATATGATTTATTAATAGATTAAACGTTTTGAGGTTTTAACTAAATGAATAAATATATATAATAATAATAAATAGGTGTGAATGAAGAGGATTAATTGAACCAAATATATATATATAATAATAAAGAGTCGCGAATGTAGAGGATTGATAGAACCACATTTTTTCTTTTGAAAAAAAACTAAAATATTGATTGTATTTATGTGTGGTGTGGCTTTTGGGGATAAGAAGACAAAAGTGGTGATTGCTTGTTTTGTGTGTATGGCGTGATATTATTATTATAATATAATATTTTATATGTTTCATTATATATATTATAAATTGTGCTATTATATATTACATGTATTGATCATTATATATTATATGTTTCCCTATATATTAATCGTTATATATAATATTGTTATTATTATAATAAAAAAACATATTAATATTATTTGATCCAATAATGGATGGCATGACCTGGAACAACATATACATATATATATATAATGTATCATTATGATACCTGTGAATTGTGTTAAACTTCCCTAAGAAGCTGCCTTCATGTTTTGTTATAAATTTAGAACCCTCCTTCATGCAGTTAGAACACTCGGGTCAGATCACTTCCTCAGGTTCTTGTTTTTCTTTTAGTACTTCATCTTATTAAATGTTACACATATGATGTAGGGAGTATTGCATACCCTACCGGAGCACTGCACCACCCGTAGTGTTTTTTGTGCCCCTGCCTGGTGCATCCAAGCCGAAACATGTAGTCTAAATCCACTAAGGTAAGGTTTTATTTAATTTTGTAAAACCCATATATACATATATGTGTATATACACTTATATATAAATACAAAACGTATTTTGTTTTATGTTTTCTCAATGATGAACATTTTTATTTAAATAATTTTCTTTATTCATATAATTCATACAAGGGTCTATTTTCCATTATCTTTATTTTACAAACCATTATTATATAATTCTGTAGATGCAGTTTTAATTTCAATCCATGTTTGAAAAATTTACAAAGAGTGTTTTCTGATTGAATTTCATTAAGCAGAACCTATTTTGGTATATACAGGTTTATATATATATATATATTATATGGGTATAGCAAAACCAAACTAAATATCTGTTATATTTGTTGGTTTTTGTTTTCTGTTATTCTGTATAATTTTAAGAGTAAAATTATTTATTGTGATTTTATTCTTATTATACAATTATGATATTATAAATGGTTATACATACATATACATACATACATATATATATGTGTGTAAATGAATGAAATGGTGAATATCATTTTTAAAATTTTATTCCAGTTTATCAACATGTTTCTTAAAAAATGCCCATAAAATATCAACACATTTTTTTTCAATATCACAGGCGCATTTTCATAGATACAAGGCCATGCTATTATTTTTATCGTCGAAACTCATCATGTTATAATCAAGTCATAAATGTCGAATATTTAATGACCATTATTTTTATTAATGAGAATGTTGTATGCATTGGTTTCTCTAACCTTATATGGAAATTATTTATACACTTTTTGGCACTACATATATATGATGTATGATTAATGTGTTATTATGTATAAATAAATTTTAAAAGGATGACACGTATGAAAAATTGTGCATAGATATGTCGATGTGAAAATTGACTACTTTATAACAAGCAGATGAAATCTTCTAAAAGTATATATATATATATATATGTAAGAATATGTATATATAAATTTGTACATGTGCATTACTTATGTATCAAATGTTGTTTATGAGTTTTAATATATGGAAACCTAGTGTAGATGTATACGTATTTAATGTGAGCTTAAAATGTTTTCCAAAAACCCGACTCTTGAGTGTGGTAGACAGGAAGGGATTGGGCATTGACCCATCATGGCCTGTAATTAGTCGAGCAGTCACAGAATTAATTATTTTGTGTTTATAAGCATGTATAATGTTTTCAGAAAAACACTGGAGTATATTTGAGCAATTTTAAACGTAAGTATCTTCTAAAAATTGAACTAGTATTCTGATGTCGTAATTAATTTCAAACATTATTTTAAAAATGGAATTCTTAACTGTTTATATACCATTTTATCAATGAATATTTATCGATGTTTTTGAAACCCCTTACTGAGCATCTTTTGTGCTCACCCCAAGTTTTCTAATATTTTTTCAGATGTTGCCTTGAATTCCAGAGGTGGTCATCCTTGTTGTTGCATGCGGAAGCGGTGATGATCTTGCAGTTTGTTTATTTTTTGGTTGTAACTCTGATGTTTTTGGTAATCATTTATCTATTTCCAGAACCTAGAATGGAATAAGGTCCTCTTGTATGACATGTCTAAGGCTAGGTCCTTACAATTTTCATACGTATGTTTTGTCGGGTAAGTTCATATTCCTCTTTTTAGGTTGTAGTTATATAATTTACAGAATCGTACTAGTATAATATATTTAAGATTTATTAATTCAATTCATTTATATAATCATCGTTTAATAATGATCATGTACAACGAATCTCATCGCACTGTGGAGACGGTAAGTCGTACGTATGCACAAGCGACGATATCAATCCCATAATTATTGAATGGTATTTGAGTTGATGATAGAATATCTCAGAATTATTATCCTGTTATAATAACCATATTTAGATATTATTTACACCATTATTCCCATCCAAGTAAGGTGCTGGTTGGAAACACAATACACCATGGCGTGGAGATGGTATTCTGTACGTACGCATGCGCGGTGATTTCGTTTTCCATAGGATAGATAGAAGTTGAGATGGGGTTAATTCATATTTATAATAAAATTTTAGTATATTAGTTATGCTAATGTTATTACTTTATAGTGAAACAAATAAATAAGTGGAAGGAAAGAAGAAATAAATTTGAAAGAACTGGTAAAGGATATTACCTCTTCTTTGACGCGCCTCTTCTAAACGTCCTCTTAGGGAACTAAAGTTTATCTTTGAAGAAGAAAATGATCTTTAGTATGTTTCTTGAAAAGTTTAGAAGAGAAATGGACAGGGTTTGGCTGAGCCTGAAGGCTCAAAATGTTGTTAAGATGAGAGGGAGGAGGTGCCTTTTTATAAGAGAGGAGAGGGGCACTTTTGGAAACCTATAAAATATTAATTTATAATAAACCTCATCCCCACTTAAAAACTTCCCAAATGACTCAAATATGAATATTAAATTAGATAGGGTTTTAATATCATCATACTATAATGTTTAGTTATGTTGGGAAATTATTTTAAACCTTATCAACTTGATTTATCCTTATTTAATCTATTTAATTTTATTTGTGGTAATAATATTCTAAATTGTATATTGTTATAAATAATTACTTATGTGTTGTGAATTGTCCGTAATTGGATAATTTATGATATTTTAGACCATATAAATTTTAATTTATAATTTTTTAATATTTTGGTGATTTTTATGAAATTTAATAATATGTTATTTTTATATAATAACAATAGTGTCAATTTTGATACTATTCATTTTTTTGAATTTAAATAAAATCCATAGAGATAATATAGTATAAAAAAAAATTTAATAGATTTATAAGATGTCATATTTATCTATATAATTAGTGGAGCTCATTAATAAGTTCATATAATATTTATTTTAATATTTTTAAACTATTTATTTGATATTTCTCTTAATAAAATAATTAATACGGCATTTTTTTATAATTATTTAATATACTGATTTTTTGTATAAAATTTAAAAATAAAATACTATGATTACGATAAATATAATAGCTTTCATTAGATTACTTTAGTGGAATTTATCATCTTAAAATCACAATAGTTAAATTGTTATATTCATTAAATTATGAATGTGAAAAATATGACATCATATAAAATAATATAATATTAATGTCCTAATCTGTTTTATAAGGGTCTAAATGGTCCACAAGTTGAAAATTGTATGTTTATGGAATATATATACTTGACAAATAACTTTTGGTGAAGTTTTTTGGTCTTTTGATGGGTATTAATATTTTAAATAAAGCTATATTATTGATTTTTCACTAAAGACATGACTTCTCCATCATTAATGTATAAGCTATTAAGGTAATTAATTATTTCCTAATAATTTAAAAATAAATTAACATAAAAAATAAAAACATTATATATTTCAAATGATAATTTATAATATAATTTATATTCTATATAACCTTATATTAAAAAACATTAATTATTAAAGTTTGAGTCAGACATATTTTACTTTCTTTAAATAAAATAAATTAATGGTCTTAATCACATCCAAGTGGGTTCCAATAGATAACATTTAGACCAAAGTATCTTTTAAGGATAAATATAATCATAAAATTTTATTAAAACAAGTGTTAGGGTAATTTTATAATATTATTTTTACCCTTAATTACCTGATTTACCTTTAACTATGGTAAATAAAATTTACCGTAGTTACTATTCAGAATGCCTAAAAATAAAAAGTAGCCTATTAACATAATTTGGACCTACTGATTCCAAATATGGAATCTATTTCTCTAGATTCAAAACATAGAAGTTTCAATATTTAATTTAAAATTAATCCCACTGTTGAGAAAATGGGTTTTAAAAGTTATAACATTGCAAAAGATTGAAATGTTCTTACATATGAATTAAATGTAAAATTAATGCTAATGAAATAAATTATGTTAAATGGTAAAAATATATTTTATTTATAATTTGAAACCATTATATAATATATTTTAACCATATAAATTATTTTGATGAAAAAGTTGTTTTCAATTTAAATTTATCATATTTTTATTATTAATAAAAATAAGAAACTTATCTGAAAAATATTGAAAATTTATCCAAAGTAAATTTTCATATCCTTCTTCAAAGGAAGAAGTTGAATTTGTCAAATTGAACTTATAAACATGTAAAAAACTAGATTTAATGTGGATACGCTGTCAAAAGGCAGCAAAACTACATTTTTGAAAAATACTTATTTTACCTAAAAATTTTATTTTTTTCTCATACCATGTTATAGAATATGTGTAAGATTAATGATAATGTAATAAAATTTAAAATTTGGTTAATAGTATTCATAATAGCTAGTTAATAATAATATATCATTGTTTAGTGAAACTCTGTATTGCGTACAACACACGCTATTGAGGAAGGTCTCTCTTGTGTGTAGTACAAGCCAAGTATATTGTTGCGTATACTAAAAGATAATCTTGGTGTAGCATACAACAGAATATATAAAAGAAATTAAAAATAATATATCTCTTTAAATCTCAGGGTGTTACATTCTAACCCCCTTAAAATGACTTTCACCCTTGAAATTCATCGGGGATATAAATGGTTTACTACATAAAAGTTTCTTTCATAGAAACCCACATAATAAAAAGGAATACTAAAACTTCATTTTGAAAACTAAAGTATGAAACATAACGGTTACACAAATTAACTCATCACATGGTTTCCACATAGGAGAACATAGCTGAAAATATGGATATGGAAGAGAAATCCAACCATCATGTTCTGATGGAGAGTGGTAGAGAACATGGCTATGAAAAAAACAACATTCACAAAGCCATAAATTTGTGATGATATAAGGTACCATATGATTCAAAGGATATGAGGTTACTAGGACCATGTTTTTGGTTTTCTAGATCATTTCCCTAAAGTTGATGAATTTTTGCATAAAGAGAAATACTTACTTGATTTCAGTGTAATATCATCGTTGGGAATTCCATGAACAATTTCTACTTCATCTCTTATTTAAAGAAATGAAGTTGAATTTTTCATTCTTGATGTGTTAGTAGATCACGCTATAGAAGGATAGGTTATTTTATCTGACTGAAACCAAAGGTTAGCACAATTACTAAATATACATAAGTCTATATATAGTGAGATTAACCATATATGATTTAATAAATGGACTTATACATCATCTATCATACCCCTTAATAAAATATATTTAATTTCCACTAACCAGGGACTTCCTGTAAGACAATGGTAGGTAATAAAATCCTCTCATAATTTGGTTGTGGGTTCGATTACCGCATCCTTGTCCGACGCGACGGGTTGTCTCCCATCCTATGGGTTGTCCTTTTTTTAAAACTATACTATTATAACAATTCAGAAATAAAGTCAAAATGTTCTAGTCTTAAACAATACCATCTGATTTCGAACTTAATACATTCCAATATTTAGGCTTATCCAAAATACTTATGTCCAATCTCTCAGTATATAAAAATGATTACTAAAATGGTTAGATAACAATCATGTGAATTCCATCATTTATCCCCCATATATCATAACATATATCTTGTTGGCCACATTCAAAACATGTGAATACTATAATCATGTATTCATAAAACATGAATTACCATAGGACCTTAGTAAAAACATTAATTCTTTCAAAAGGAAACTCTTTCCACATACCAAAATCCCACAAATTCTATATAGTAAAATCATGATATCAGTTTTTCCTTATATCAATCATGATCTCATTAATAATATCCAAAATTTTATTTTCTCATTACCCCTTCATTATGTGCATATCATCTACTTTCCAAAAATATTTCAATCACTTTTCATGGTTACAGGTACCATACAATTATTGAAAACCAATACATATATATTCCAATATTCTTTAATACTATAAATGAGATTCCACAACACTATTTTGGAATCCCATTACATATACACTTAATAATTCCCCCACTTCATTATTATATTCACAATCACCAATAGTGATCGCATGTGACATCCCTTTTTCCTTTCCCATAAGAGGTTGTTGATGTCGATCATCATTAACCCTTGGATTAGGGAATTGGATATCATAATGCCCAATTTCCTTGCACTTGTAGCATTGTAGTGTTGGTGGTGCATTCTCTATAGAATTTTTTATATTCACATCATTAACTACCTTTTTCCAATTACTTTGGCACTCAGCTTCTCGATGAAATTATTTTCTACACAGAAAACATTTTTTAGTCCCTTTAAGACAATCTCCTCCATGCTTCTTTCCTCATTTTGAGCATAACAAAACATTCGTCTTCTTTTCACCACTGTTTTGAGATTTTTCCTTGAACTCTATATTTAATTTCTTGTCAAAACCCTGAGATGGATATGTAACACCAACTTATAGTTCTTCCTTCATAGCACAATTCACAATCTCTTCATAGATTATGAAGTCTATCATAGATAATTCCCTTTGAAGACTTGGTTTTAAGCCATCGAAGATTCGATCAACTTTACTTTAAGGTTGGATGATAAATCTAGATACATACATTGGATGCCTTGTAAAATTTGCCTCATATATACAAACACATTCATCATCCTATTTCGTAAGATCAAGGAATTCTTTTTCAATATTTGTTTGAAGATTTCAAGAGAACTACTTCTTGAAAAACAAGTTCTTGAAATCATCCCATTCCATGGATTCAATTTCATCTTGGGGCCTTTTATTCTTAATTGGAGTCCACCACTGGTCTGCTTCACCTTCTAAACGGTAAAAATCCAGAATGAATTTTTCATCTTCCGAACAGACAAGTATGGAAAATATCTTTTCAATAGTACTGATCCATTATTCAGCAACAAGTGGATCAGAAGTCCCACTGAAAGCAGGTGGACGTTGCCTCGTGAAGGACTCAATAGAATATTGTTACCTTATGTACTCATTTGGAAGTACAGAAAGATTCATAGCTTGGGTAAGTTTTAAAATAAGACTTTCCATCCATTTCACATAACATTTGGTTGTTCTTTTGGACAATGATTGTATTGCCTAGTGCATTGATCATTAACATGGTTCCTTCGAGTTCTAGACATTATCAAAAACCCAAAAAGAGTATTGTGAGAGGCAAAACTCATACAAGGAAAACAACAGAATCAAGGGGAGTACTTTAAATCTAGAACATCAAAGGTTTAATCCTAAGTTATTCAATATTGTTATCATAATTCTAGGATTGTAACATATACTTATATATAACCTTAAGGGCATCCCTAGACATAACATAGAAATATCTCTAGGGATCTCACTAAAGTTTTCGCATCCTAGTTTCTCAAGGTTATCTAAACCTTACATCTGATCGAAACTATAGATACCCAATCTTGACGTACATGGACGTTACATTACATTTTCATAATACTTAATACATTAAAAAAACAAACACCCAAGGACAGTAATAGTTTAGTGTGCTTGGAAACTCGGAACATAATCTTCTAATCATGGTGAAAGTTCTTCAATATCTCCCATAAAGATATTACCCTTTTTTTCATACCTAAAACATTTATTTAAGTCCTAGGGGAAAAGGAAACATATAATGGTTGATCTCAAATGATCATTAAGGGTAAGAATGGATAAAATAAAACAAACCATATACATTTGAACTTAAAAATATTAACATAATGTTTAAACATCAAAATATTGAGTTGTGAAATAAATCTTGGCAGTATGTAAGGAATAGATCACAAAGGAAAATAAATCAAGATGAAATAACATGGGAATAAAACATGTAATTGTGGAAAATAGTTATTCACATGATAAGAATTACATAGTATCCAAGGCATTGCTTCCAATACCATCATAGTGGACAAATTCCATTACTTAACCGGGTTTACCAGCCGTTCCACTCATGTATTACTAAACTAGATTTACTTGTAATTAAAACCATGTTTATATTATTAGATATAAATATTTACCCAAGGCATTGGAGGGAGATATAGGTCCCAGGCATCTCCTAATGAAATCATTCTTACGTGTGCCACAAAATATACATAAATCATTCATCATAACCTAAAGAATAAAATGGGATTCATGAACATCATCTGATCATAACATAATCCATATAAAACAAATGGATATCATTTAATCATAAGTAAAATCAAACTATGTAAATAATAGATACATTATACTTGAAACATAAACATACTAAATAATTTCATCTTAGATGGAAAATAGTTTTGATAAAACACTTGAAATGAATTCTTGAGGAAAATATAATTTCATCTTCAAAATAATTTTATTTTCACATAATGCCATGCAATTTTAAAAGAAAATGATTTTTTTGAAAATAATAATGAAATATTTTAGAGTATTCTTCATTTAAATAAGCTGTTATGAAACTGTAAAAAGGCCTTCATACCGTATAAGATAGAAAAACATTATTCTTGTACTATTGCCAGAAAAGTCAAAAAGTACCTGGTATGGTAAACCAACGAAAGATTCCTTCCATACGTTGTGGTAAAATTCAAAAAAAGGTTAAAAATGAAATTAAACATAAATTAAATAATAGTAAACATTTTATGAAAACTTTTTGAGAAAACATGGTCATGTATGATAAACATAACTCCAGTAAATACTTACGAATAAACAATCTCGGATAAGAACGAGATTGACATAATTATCCCTTACCTTAGGTATGATATGCTTCATGTGTATCTGAACCTCTTGTATAATGATTTAAATAATTATACGTATCTATTGAATAATTATAATTATTTTTATGATAAAATTTATGATCATATTTTCTTCCGCTTGTTAGTAACATTTCATTGTTACTCTTTGTTTGGGTATTAACTGTTTTATTTTCATACGTATGTTATGCCGGATATGTTCATATTCCCCTTATTTAGGTTATAGTTATATCATTTGCATAATGGTATTAGTATAATTTATATCATATCTTTTCATTCAATTCATTTATATAATCATGGTTTATTAAAGATCATGTATAACAGATATCATCGCACTGTGGAGACGGTAAGTTGTACGTGCGCACGAGGGACGATATCTTTCCCATAATTATTGAATAGAATTGGAGTGGATTATAGAATATCTCAGAAGTTTTATCATTATATAATAACCATATATAGTTATTATTGACACCATTATACCCATCCATGTATGTTGGGTGTGGGAAACAGAATACACCGTGGTGTGGAGATGGTATTCCGTACATACACACGCGCAGTGATTTCGTTTTCTGTAGGATAGATAGAAGGTGAGATGGGGTTTTTTTAATATTTATAAAAACATATAATTATATTAGTGATACTGATGTTAATACATTATAATGAATCAAATAAATAAGATGAAGTAGAAGAATAAATAAATTTAAATGAATCGGTAAAGGATATTACCTTTTCTTTGACGTGCCTCTTCTAAACCTCCACTTAGGGAACTAATGTTGATTTTTGATGATGTAAAAAACCTCTAGTATATTTCTAGGTATGTTTAGGAGAGAAATGGATAGGTTTTGGCCGAGAATGAAGTCTCTAAATGTTTCTAAGAGGAGAGGATGGAGGTCTTTTTTTATAAGAGAAGAGAGATGCACGTTTAGAAACTTCTAAAATATTAATTTATAATAAACCCAAAACCAACTTATTAACATCCAAAATGAATCAAATTAAAATATTATAAAATATATGATTGTTATTTCATCAGAAAATAAAATTTTTACATGTTGGGAAATTATTTTAAACATTATCAACTTGACTTATCCTTATTTAATCTATTTAATTTTATTTGTGGTAATAATATTATATATTTTTTATTGTTATAAATAATTACTTATGTGTTGTAAATTATCCATAATTGGATACGTTATGAAATTTTAGACCATATAAATTTCAATTTATAATTTTAAATTTTTTTTGTGATTTTTAAAAAATTTAATAATATGGTATTTTTAAAAAATAATAATAGTGTCAATTTTGACATTATTCATTTATTTGAATTTAAATAAAATCCACACAGAGGATATATTCAAAAAAAATATTTAACAGTTTCATAACATGTCATATGTTTCTATAAAATTCTTTGAGAACATTAAATAGTTCATCTAATATTTATATTAATAATTTTAAAGCTATTTATTTGATATTTCTCTTAATGAAATAATTACTACAACATTTTTTTATAATTATTTAATATACTGATTTATTGCATTAAAATTTAATATAAAATACTATTATTGATATAAATATAATATATTTAATAACAATACTTATAGTCTAATTTATCATCTTAAAATCAGAACATTTAAATAGTTATATTCATTAAATTATGAAGGTGACAAATTTGACATCATTTAAAATAATATAATATAAATGCCCTAATATTTATTATAAGGCTCCAAACGGTCCACAAGTCGAAAAATGGATGATTATGGTGTATACATACTCGACCCATAAGTTTTGGTGATGTGTTTGGGTCTTTTTATGGGTATTATTATTTTAATAAAAACTATATTATTGATTTTTCACTAAATAAATGATTTCTGCATCATTAATGTATAAGCTATTAAGAGAATTAAATATTTTTTAAAAATTAAAAACAAATGACCATAAAAAATAAAAACATTTTATCTTTCAAATGAGTTTTTATAATTGAATTTATATTATGTATAAACTTATATTAGTAATCATTTAATTATTAAAGTTTGAGTGAGATATATTTCACTTTATTTTAATAAAATAAATTAAAGGTCTTAATCACATCCAAGTGGGTTCCAATGGATTCCATTTCGACCCAATTATGTTTTAAAGATAAATATAATCATCTAATTGTACTAAAACAAGTGTTAGTGTAATTTTATAATATTATATTTACCCACAATTACCTGATTTACCTATAACTATGGTAAATAAAATTTACCATTGTTACTATTCACAGTGCCTAAAAATAAAAACTATCCAATTAACATAATTTGGACCTATTGATTCCAAATATTGAATCCATTTTTCCAAATTCAAAACATAGAAGTTTTAGTATTTAATTTATAATTAATCGTACTGTTCAGAAAATGGGTTTTAAAAGTTAAAAAATTGCAAAAGATTGAAATGTTTTTCACAATGAATTCAATGTAAAATTAATTCTAATGAAATAATATATATAAAATGGTAAAAATATATTCTATTAATACTTTAAAACCATTAAATAATATATTTTACCATATAAATTATTTTTATGAAAAAATGTGTTTTCAATTAAAATTTACCGTATTATTACTATTCATAAAAATATGAAACTTATCAGAAATATAAAAAAAATTTATCCAAAGTAAACATTTAGATATTGATTCCATGTAATAAGCGTAATTTTATAAATTGAACTTATAAATTTGTCAAAAACTATATTTAAAGTGGGTGCACCGTCAAAAGGCGGAAAAACTACATATTTTGAAAAATACATATTTTACCAAAAAAATTTATTTTGTTCTCATACCATGTTCTAGAATATGTTTAAAGTGAATGATAATGTTATAAAATTAAAAATGTGGTTAATACTATTCATAATGGCTAGTTCATAATAATATATCATCGTTTAGTGAAACTCGGTATTGCGTACAACAAACACTATTGATGAAGGTCACTTTTTCATGTAACAGAAGCCAAGTATATTATTGCATATATTGCAAGATAATATTTGTGTAGCATACAACCAAAGATATCAAAGAATATAAAAATAATATATCTAATAAAATCTCGGGGTGTTACAATCTACATCTATGAGGTATGAGAATTGGGTTGGGGAAGCCTACACGGTTTGAGGAAACCATGCATATGGAGGTATACACCAATGTGTTTTAATGAAGACCCTAGGAAGTGGGATGAGACACAGTTTTCACACAATTACCTAAACCGTGCTCACAAACCATGTGGGGTTCCACTTAATGTAGTGAAAGGGTTGGTTGATGAATAGTTTGGTCAACCACGCATCAAAACAATATTTCCCAATGTTTTGATATAAAATGATAAACTATGCCTTAAAATATTTTGAATCCGAAATCCATTTTAATTTCTCATATGGTGGATAGAACTGGTGTGTGAGAGATCCTTTGAAGTATTTTGGATTGATTTTGATCCCAACTCTCTATTTAATCATAGATTTGAATGAAGTTCACATTCATGGATTAAAACATGCAAGTACTACAATAAAATTATGTCATTCATCATTTGACTTCACATCAAGGGGGTAATTTAGGTGAAAGATAATATACCCTATTTTTTTATTTCTTCAATTCATCATTTTTATTCTAATCAGGATCATGAAGAAGCTGAGGATATATAATCTAATGAATATGTTGTTAATGATCTTCATAAAACATTTAAACTAAATATATATGGAGGATGTTATATTAGTTATTTAGTCACTATCAAAGGTACCATAAGTATTTTTTTGATTACCAATAACCTATTACTCTACCCTAGAGGTAAGAGAAACATAAACATTTTCACAATAATTTTTATATAAATAACATCATCCAATAGAATCATGGGTAGTCGACACATTCCATCAAGTAAAAATATATATTCACCCTCTTAAAAAAGTGATACTCATAATGTATGAGCCATCTTTGAAAGATATCAATTCAATATGGGGAATGGTGCCTTGGATGAAAGTATCCGCCCTCAAAAGCCTAAAATAATAGAGGCCTTCAGCCCTACCTTATATGGATTCATACCAACTCTATGTACACGTGATGTGTAATAGAGAAAATTATAATCCTTCTATGCAGAATGTGGATGATGAGAACCGATGGGTGGATATTTCCAATCAACATATTGCAATCAGATTTATTCAAAATGTGAATATAAACTTCTCTATCTAAGAGAATCCTACTAAAAATCATGTATCATACCACTAAAAGAATATGTTGGTGAGAAATAACCACATAAACATCTGAATATTTTTTCATCATAAAGGTGGAACCACTTTTAGGACCATGTGGAGTATTTCCAAAAGGTATTCTATGAAGTTATTATAGAGGAAGAAAACTCTAACTCTTGCAGACAATGACGAAGGTTTTAATAATTATTTACTAATACTATTTTAATAATATGAAATGTTATTCATGATCAATCTATCTATGTACATGTTAGAGACTAGGTATTGTATTCCTCAAAAATGCTAGGTCTTCGAAAACATTGGAAGAATGTTCCCACAGAATGTCCTTTCTATGACTCCAACAACCTTCTCCATGGAATATCACCACGATTAATGTTTTCATAGTCAATACCGTTCACAATGTGGAGTGAGACATGTATAATGAATTATATATAAAATATTTTCCCATAAAATTTTCTTAGTGATAATTGAATTCCCAAGAAGGTGTTTAAAAATAAACGGAGAGGTATTCCCCTAGTCTATGGAGTCTTTTGGTCAACGAAAAGCACCCCCATAGCCATAAGAATATTAGAAAAGAAAAATGTACTGTCAATCATCCTAGTATACTTGGGGTTTATAGGAAATCATACATAGATTCCCAGATCCATGGAATGATTCGTGAGTATGAGATCTATCAAAAAAATTAATTTCATTTACATAGGGGATATTATCATGATCAAGATTGAATTTAAGATAATGAAATCACACCTCCCATGGATTTTAAGGTACAAATATAACTATACTGATCAACAATAATATAGACAAGATTCTTTTCAAACATGAGTCAAGATACACAAGTCCCTACGGATTCCCCTTGGATGAGTTGACATGGTTTCCCTCATAAGGTAAATGGAGTCTAAACGTCATAGGTACGCGAACCTAATAGAGAACATAAAAGCATAGAGGTTTATAAGGATGAGTTTATTAATACATGTTGAACTCTCAGGGAGGCCATGTAATTAAATAGATCTTTTTAATACAACAAGAAAGGGAACAATACTCAATTTGAATGTCTCAAATCCCCCACCACCAAATTTTAGTAGACTGACCATTATTTCATTCAATATCATGGGTGAGAAAAAGAATCACCTAATAAACATTACATATTGGTGTGGCCAAATTATTGGGACACTTGTGAAAAAGCAAGAAAGATTTATTTTTTATTTATTTTGACCTTAGTGTGATATTAATTTTTCCGGTTAAAAAAATATAGTACAAGGTTATAATACCAAATTAGAGTATCTATATCAATATTTCCACTAACATGTTATCTCCACCCTTTAAAAGACATCTGTCAAAGACCCCTATAACTAAAAATAGTTTTAGAATAAATGTGCCACCAAATTTATATCTTGGTGAAATGACCTTATGTATTACCTATAACATTAACTCGTATTGTAGTAGTTATTGAAAATATTTATAGAAAATAGCCATAATGTGATGATGTAAAATATAATACCACTAATGTATCGTAGTGGATTCCCATATTTCTATAAGAGTGATACAAATTTTTAGGAATATATATTATGGTTTGATAAACAATATCTAATTCCACCTCCATTGAATACATGATATTTTGGATGAGTATATATAACTAATTTGATTGCAGCTCTGAACCCTCAACCATTCTATTTTGGGTGTCCCTAGAGGGAAAAAATAAATAAGAATATAATCAAATTGAATATGATTCATAGATATCCAAGAAATTGAATATATATGTAACCGTTGATGACATGAAAGAAAAGTTATACTTCTTATGGGATGAAAAATTAAATATAATAATAATAGATTCTAGATAAAAGAGGTTTTATAAACATATTTATGTAAGGAAGACATAATAAACTAAATTAGGAAACCATACAAAGTATTTTTCTACTATAAATCTATGGGACACTAAAATAATGAATTATATGACATTGATTAATTTCACTAGAAATTGGCAGAACATATAAAATATAAATTTGACAATCCCCATGTTCATGTTACATTAATTTATACCACTATTAATGATGAAAAATATACCAAGGTCTTGCATTCAGTTTTAAGTTATGGAACATGTAAGGTTGATGATTGGATAACCAAGAATCTTATTACTTAATCCCATGAGATAATTGTTGTGTGCAGAAATATCTAACAGTCAATATAGAAAAAATCCATCCGTCATGAAGACTCCATCAACTTCATAACCCTATTGATCATGATAGGGATATAACCAATGATCATGGGTGATGATTATCCTATACTTTGGAAAAAGTAAATAATTATTTGATGTATTTCATTATCAATGTATGGGGGAGGAGCACCATGTCAATTTAGACTCTAGAAGAAACCAATAATGAATAGAAAAAAGTTTTCTATACTAACAGAAATAGATTGTTAGACCACTATGTTGAGTCTATAGATAAAGTACCCTCACACACTCCTCATGAATCATCATTCTTATTCCCTCATTATGGGGATGATTTTCTTAATCAATGTTTGAATCTAATGGTGTAAATTACTTGGTCCCCACGGATGGAGATCACCTCAAACCTCCCACCACTGAATAGTTTCCTAGAAATTTCCATTAATATTATATGAATAAAAAATAGTATCAATGCATTAATCTAAGCATCATGAAAGAATATTTGATTAATGAGGTCATATTATTAATTATTGTGTCTCATATTAAGATAGAAACACTTTCACAATAACTTCTTATTTGATGATATCCTTATAATTATTTGTATATATTGAATGTTAAATAATTGGGTACCTTGCAAGAAGGATGAGACAAAAATGTATGGTTGATCATCCTATCATATCAACATTAATTTCATAACCTGTCATCTATCCTGTATGAATCTAAATTACACAAGACTTGACAAAGATTAATAATGTTAATGTAGATGTCCAATTTTCATATCTACATACTGTCAAAAAATATTTCCACAAATCCTCATAACTTGATATTAAATAGTATAAAACCATACCTCTCTCAGAAAATTATACCATTTAATTCCTTATTACTAACAATATAACCTTAAACTAGGGTGTTATATATATCATTATAAATATTAAGATAATAAAGTTTTCTCAAATCATTTCATGAGAGGAAACCCCTAATTTGGTATTGTTGTTCATATAAAATACTGTACATAATAACATTGTGTGGCTTGATTTTAATTTCATTTGATATGTAGGGAATCATAAAAGAATTATCAAAGGTCTTACCATAGGTTCTACTCTCATTTTATCTTATAATTCATACCACTTCTTCTAATTAATTCAAAACCCCTTTAGTTTCCCACAACAATGGGAATTCAAAATTAAACCTTCACCTATGTAAGATCCAGATATATATATATGTATTTTCTATTCTACCATAGTGATTAAACATTTACCAATTCATATTGGGATTTAATATCTCTTACCTAAATTAGGAACACATATAGTCATTCAACTTTTCCCGCATATAAACCATGTCAACATTGATATTTAATTTTCACGATCTATTCTTGTATTGATTTATATTGTTTATGATTTGCAGTTAATATAAAATATACTATATTATAAACTTCCATAAACTTTTGATCACCAAATATCTCGACTAGGTTTTTAGTGATTCAGTACCAAGAAATCATTCGATTGTGTGGCGCCGAGAAATCATCATTCCCTAATGAGGTCATCCAAGATATATAACTGTAAAATTAATCCACCCATTTAGTCTAAGTAATATAACCTTCAAATTTATCTACATTTGGTATAAGAATACTGGCCTTAAACTATATATACCCATCTTTGAGGTTGTACATATCTGCACTAGTCTCTACATTCACAATATTTCTACCTTTCCATTATTTCTATATAGGATTTTCAATCCCCACAATCTAATCTACAAAACATTTTATTGTATCCACTCATATATTATGATTTATATGAATTTAAGAGCTTACACACCCTATGTTCTGAATTGCAGGAACATGAACTAGTATCACCACTAGAATAGACATTTTATCACCATAATCTAATAGTCACCAGTATGGTCCATATTATACGACATTTAACTACACCTCCATTTAGTCCAATATATAGGACCTTGAAAATTTCCCCCCATGTTCTCTATGATAGATGAAAATAATATCAATTACCACTTGTTCCATGTCATTTGAGCCAAATATTTAGATCCTTATGGATGAAATTGGTTAGCTAATTTGATAATGATTGAACTTTGTTCTCATATCTCTCATGGGGTTGGTATGTGTGTATAACCCAAAATAACATCCACCCATATTACCTCTAAATATTATATTTATGTCCCATAAACATGCCTAATACCTGATGATGTTTCCCCATATTTCAGGAATTCATATTGAATATATACTTTTTTCCTACCAACACAATTAGTATCCATTAAATTTAAATATCCTATCAATCTATCATTTAAAAATATACTCACACTAGTTTATAGGGATGGTTCTCCAATATATCCTACCTAATATCCTAGGAACACATAATAGAATAAAATTTTTAGAAAATAATGTGTTAGAATTACCCTTTTGTGACATGTTTTCGGTAGTCATCCCCAATTTTATATACATCATTCTCAAAAATTTTATAGTGTAATTCAATATTTCTAATGGTTCATAGAAATTATTCATATCCATTATACATATTTAACCATTGATTAAATTTTTTTGGATGAGAATTTAGATTTTTCTCCTATATCTTTGATTATATGTAATGTTAACATATATGGAATTATACCCACAAGTACCTCCACATGTTGGTATAATAAACTGGTCATTAAGAGTGTCTCAAAATACAGTTCCCAATCATCATAGGTTCTCTTACGACAATCGATGTGAAATTACAATCCCGACTAATCCACATATTTTATGAACTCTAGTGTAATATGAATAATATTATATTATCTATTATTGGTCTAAATAATCCTGAATCATGTTTCCTTAGTTATTTTTAGGTCATTGTTTCATTAATGTGCCTGAGATATAGTGAAATCCAAATAACTAGTTCATACATGATAAATATTATTAACTTAATAAACATAAGTAGGAGAATTTATTGGTTTTGAGGACTTATTCAGAAAAAATAACTTATAGTAATTTTAGATTTACTTATTTATCAAGCTCTACCACCATCTATAAAGAGGATTCATAATCCTATCATAGTCATGTTATATTCTACATAAAATCATTCACCGATGAGAAAAAATGGTCCACTTTATCTTAGCGATTTCATTGGTGAGTCCTCCATTCCTTCACATGGATCATTGCTTGGGATTTCTCAACCTCACAATATACTTGAAGAGTCCTCAGTGATTGAAGGAATCCTCCTAAACTAGATAAAGTATATGAAGCTGGTGCTCTTACTCCTCATTCCATGTGAACTCCTATAGAATTTTCGATAGAAAATATATAATGATGTCTCCATACATGGGCCTGAAAGGGTGGTCCCACTGCACCTATATTTAATCCCCCTAAATAATGAATTTAATACATATTTAATAGAGGTTACAATAGTCAAATACTCCATTCATATGATTTAATATTAATTGGTGGCGAGTTCTCATCAAAGTACCCATATAAAAAAGTAGAGTTCATGTGATGATGACCTGAATAATCTTATGGCCCTTTCATTGTATTTAATGATTCTTCACTTCTATTTTTTAACCTGATTTAACTTTATATTTTAGGGTATAATCATACTCTTTTAACTTCTCAATAATTAGTGACAGATTTTTTTCTATGTTCTCCATAGACCAATTCTCTTTAGATTAAGGTAAGAATAACCCTCGACATGTTAATTTCATAAGTGGTGGGTTGAAATATGGTATTATGGTAGGATCCACATTTTTTAACAGTACCTTAAACCATCATAACACCATTTAGGTGTTATCAGATTCATCAAAATAGACACTAGAAACTTCATATTCCTTATAAGACACATTTACCACTGATTCAGTGGTATGATACTCTCTAAAAATTGGTTCCATGAACTCCTTCTCCCTAATCAGGCCACAAAATTTTAAAACAAGCCAGATGATAGTCCAAAATTGGAAAAAATTAAATAGTCACTATTTGAATTCTTTCTTAATCGAAAGAATATATTATCTAATTTTTAACCTATAAATTAATGTTATGTTTCATGGATGCCTGATGTTTCTCAACAACAACATAGGATAATTGATTGAAATCTGAGTCATTAGAGGTTGAATCCGCTAATGTGGTTCACTCACAATTGGTAAGAAACCCTTAGACAACTATAAGAAGCTCGTATACCATTCATATTATCTCTATAATGATAAAATAAGAAAATTAGTATAGGGTCCCAATGAACATTCATAGGTAATAATGGTTTTTTGATTAACTTTATAACCCTATGGTAGATGAATTTTAAACACAACATCATGCCTTGAGAACTAAAAATCATATGTGTATAATAATCATACTTCATGGATTCTGTGGAGCTACCAGCCAAACTTCCTTCCAAAATGATTAAAGGGTGGTATTGAAATTTCATAACTCAATAAATATCTTATAAATGAGAGATATGAAGTTAGTTTCATAAAGAGTAAGGAAATAATTAAATGATGATTTGTGGAGCATAGAGTCACATTGAATAGTGTGATCTCCCATAACTCTTCAACAAGTGTGATCACAATACCATCTATTGTAAATTCCACATTCCCAAAATCAATTTCACTAGATTACACACTATAAAAATACTTTTGCTTCATGGTTTTATATTTACCAACTTCTTCAAAGCCTTCATCAATATATCCCCCAAGTGTTATTAATACTTGAGTGATGAAGAAACCCTCTTGGATAAAATAAAAGAGAAGAACCTATATCTCATTGATGTAGGTAATTAATTAAATATTTGGATTTAAAAACATGGCCGAGATAAAACATATTCTTATCAAAAACATCATAAGAAAATTTAATTATACCAAAACCTTCTCAAAATGATAAAAATCTCAATATCCACTCATATCCTAATATATTAGTAGAAGATTTTATCTTGTGGAATCTTCCCTATCGATCAAACATGCTTCCATAGAGACATTAATAATGTGTCCTTAGATATCCTAAGATCCTTTCCCCTTGGTCGGACCAACATACAAGGGAATCTATATTCAATAGTGTCTCCCACCCTCATTGTCCCACAATGATTTTGTATGGGATGCATTAAATGTTCCTCAGTTTCCACTACCTCATTAGAAGTAGTATTTTTTTATTTAGTGGATTTACTAGGATACATCTCATCCTTTACCATACCGCCCCAGAGAATGAACTAATTCATCCATCCCCAACACAAATTTCATTATCATCACTATACGATTTACTATTTTTGGTACTTTAGTCGATGTTAGAAGGTAGTTGTCTTGGGGTAGAAACCATATTAAACATTATTAGAGAACTAATTCAATCATGAAAAAATTTCCACTAGTTTTTTGGGATAATCATTAGGTTGTTATTTGAATAAATCCTTGTTTATACTTATGGAATGATCCAATTGAGTTATTGGAATAGAAAAAAAACATAAATTTGGTGTATTAATTACAAATGTTAATGTTGTTAATGAGTATAAACAAAACCATGACTTTTAAGTCCAATGTACATTACATCTCCATAATGATACCATTTTTTTCACCTACTCAAGTTTGATTGTTGAATTGGATGACATGTAACTTCACATACAATAACAATATTAAGATCATCTGAGCTTCATCGATTCCAATAAGCTAAAACATAGTGATATTCAATAACATCAGGATAAATTATACCCATAGATGATTGATGGGGATTGAAAACTCATACCCTATGATATGTTCCATGAACAGTAGAAACAAGAATTGTAATGCTCCATAAATATATAGTGAAATATTACTTAGATTAATATACACAATCATGATGTAATTTTTCACCATGATAAGAACAGCGATATCAATTTTTGATTTTCACAACATCCAGGATACCATGATTACTTTACCCAAACTAACCATTATGTTGTATTCCCTAACTGATAGAATACATCTATTAAGAAAGACCATGAGTAATATAACCAACCTCATCTTGAAGGACATCCGCATGCTCTTGTGAAAGCCCTATTCTATGTATTGAGCCTACAACAAGATGAAAAAGTACTACATAATCATTACTCATTTGAGAATATCATGAAAAGTCTTCATCCATCCTACCATCCACTCATCATGCATGTCTGGGAACATCAAGAACTATATCTTGAAGGGGACTTCAAGATGTATGTAAGGCTTTATATACTTCTCATTCACCAAATTCGTTAACCAACCCATTTATAGAAAAGGAGTTTAATGTATATCCCTAGTCAATAGTTACTAGAATACATTCGTCAATCATTTCATAGAGTATCTTGATTAGTACAATCTTCTATGTTCTAATAAGGCGATCCAAAGATCTCCATGTTACAAAGGGGAAGTGTTGCTGTCTAGAGACCATATTCTTAATATATTTTTTATGAGTTTTGGATAGAGGGAAACATGGAACTATAATGTACACAATGATTCATAATTTTTGATCCCATGTAAGATATATCCAAACTCATCATTGATTTTTTAGACATAGTACACGCAGGCCCAAACATCCTTGAAGTTTCCTCTAGGGTAAAGATCCCACCCCTTGGTCCAGATTTTATATCCACATATTATATTACCCTTATAAAATATGTTTTTATATATAGGATATTTCTCAATAAAAGGATATTTTTCATTCATCATTATGGTTAGATTACATTGGTTATTACCCTATACCAGGTTATAGTTCAACATAATTTGGATAACGGTAGAGATATTCATTTACACATATTTTGATAAAATTCAAAATCTATATTGTGGAGACTCAATGTTATCTTTTAGGTTCATGACATCATCTATTAAGATAAATTCATTAAATGTGCTTCCGTGATATAGTGAAAAGTCTTCCTGATCTTTCTTTGTATATTTTATGGCATTTGGTGTAGCCATTGAATACAGTCCCTTGATCAGGTTTCATGGATATATATTTTAACGTTACTAAATGCATTATTAGTTTAATATATTTAGGTAAAAATAATAAATATTAGTTAATATAATCAAAATACACCTATGGATATGTTAAAAAATTGATAATTTATGAAAATGATAATATCTCATGAAATGAATGGTTCATTTAAGATTTTGTAGATTTTTTTTACAAGCCTCATCCATCTATATAATGTCACAAAAAATGAAAGTACATTTTTCATAAAACATCCTTTAAAGAGTTGAATTTATTGGAATGTGGCGATCATATCAATTTATTGTGAATGGTTGATGGTCCTGTATGAGGTCCCCACCACTATTTAAAAGATATGTGATAACCGTTAAACTACTTGAGTTTCATTAGTATGAGTGTATGTCATATTATTTGGATTTCTTCTTCAATTAAGACTCAATTATAAGGGTAGGGTATTTATTAATGTGGAATAAATTTTCCATGGTTGGTTAATGATTAAAAAATGAAAAAAGAATAAAAATAAAAAGATAAGGTGTGATTTTCACAAAAAAATAGACATATATATATTTGTTTTCAAATATTTCACAAAATACATATTTCGTAAGAATATAAATCCATATTTTTATAAACTTGAACTTGAGAGAGTTAATATATAAATATTCCATAGAAGAATATTGTTTTTGATCATGATACTTTTCTATGAGAACATAAATGTTCCTTGAGTCATTTCCATTATCATTCTTAGAGGACTATAAATACCCTTAACCTCACCATTTTGAGAGTGATTTTATATTTTCAAGAATTTGAATCATCATAGCCTGTACATCATCAAACATCCATATATTTCACAATTTTTTCCAAGATACCTCCTTGTAATCCATTAGGTGTGAAATTTTATATGAATCAACACACGCAAGAAATCCAATGAATTGGAGATAACTCAATACAGTTTTATTGAACTCCACCCCATCAAATAAAAAATCTCATGAAAGTTATAATTGAATTATAAAAATCATTGTATAAAACAACCCATTATTTTGAGAACCCATTTTATACAAACCCAATTGATTCACCCTTTCACAAATAAAACTTTTAGACTATGTGATGGAATATGGGAGAAATATCCTTTTATTTATCAATCATTCGTTCCTAGTTTTTTAACATGACCAGAGATTGAATTCAATTATCTATGATCCCTTTTCATATAAAATTAGTCTATTAGATTATGTTAAAGACCAATAGAAATAAATCAAACTTCTATTAATGATCTGAGAATCCATAGAATTAATTTCAAATCTATCCCTTAGTGTGGCCCGTTTCTTGAAACATGTTCCCATTCAACATGATGTAAAAATACATAGTACTATCATGGAATACAAAATTAAACCATGTAACCAGAACAATATATGTTTTTATTCCTATTCATATAGGAAACATAGTATACCTCCATGAGTTTCAATATCAACACCACTATCATCCCATATCCCTCATAATATGTGATATTCCTCAAAACAAATCATCATCCCATTGATCATCAAACCACGAAGAGTTCCTACCTATTTGGAGTTATTCCATTGAAAATATACAATGGACATCAATATATGAGAATCAATAATGAAAATTAAACCTTGAGAACCCCCACATAGTGTCCCCATGGATCTTTGAACCACTGGTTCCATCACTGAATCAAAATCCATGAACATCCCCCACTTGATTCTAATATACATATTTTTAACTGAAATCAAAACCATGAGAAACCCTATTAGTCATTTGGAATTCATGGGTATTGACCGGAATCAATATAATTATAACTGTTTAGAGGGAGTTTGAAATTTTTGTTAGGTGGATCATTCATTTGGAGAATCTGGTGTTGACCTGAGATGTTTCATATCTAAAAATATATAAGGAGTGTTTTTGTACATGAATGGAATTTTGGTGGGTGATTTATAAATTGGAAGAAACTGAGAGGATGTTCTCAACTACAAAAATACACCAAGATTACTAGCATAAAACACTAACTTTTTGGTGGGGTGTGTAGATACCCAACTATGATGAAGTTCTCAGGTCCTAGTTAGTGAGCCGACACCCACCGTTTGATGAGCTTGGAAGTGAGCCTACTTCACCTAAAATCTCACTATATAACCAATGATGATTCACTCTCCAGATGGGTATCCACCTACATTTTGCTGGAAACTTACTGGATCACCATTGGGGAATGATATGAGATGATAATTGGTGGGTATTTTGGTCATTTAAACCATCAATACCATCTAAATTTAACTTCCCTTGGATTCCATAGTAGAAACCCAACTATGGACCTTTAATCTCATATCTCCATACGTTCTTCATGATCTGTGATGGATCTAAACCCTAAAATAGGTAATATCTAGGTGAGATCCTTTGATTCTTCTACAATATTGGTAGCATTCTCTTGATATAGTGGAAAATAATGTTTTTCCCAATGTGTGATCCAATTGGTTTGTTTAATTATTTAGGATCCATTAATGTCACTAATATCTTCCTATATTATTTCCTATGATTATCATTCTCCATAATTGACATTTGGATTCTCTCTAAATAGTGAATTAAAAGACAATCCCCTAATGTCATGATGTAATTTTAGGTGGTTGATAGAGATTTCTATCAATATGGATAGAGTATTTCCTAAGATGATGAACATGAACTGATGATAGGTGTTTTGAGGGTGAATTTTCAATGAAAATTATTTTTTAATTTTTTAGTTAATTTATATCAATTTTACCATGAATCATGGAATTAATTTTAATATTATAATCATCTTAGAAATTAGAGTGTGATGAGTGTAGCTCAAAAACTAATTGATGATGTTACATCTAACTTACTCCATTTGGTTGTTTTCATACAAAGCATCCAATTTAATTTTGTTAAATAGATAATTTTATTATTTCTTCACAGTAGGGATTTTTCATACAATGAAGTTAGAAGTTCTAGATCTACCTTCCATGGATGGTTGATCATGGTTATAATAGGTGATGGTATCTGGTATGTCATTTGTCATATGTTCCATCATCAATGAATAATATTTTTGTAATATTATAATTTATTGAAATTTAGTTACAATTACTTAATTAGAATTAACTGGAATGAGGTGTTGCTTTTGAAAATCAATGGAGGATTAGTGGTATTGGGAAACTAAGACAATATAGCGGGGGAATAATTTGGGATGTTGGATCTTTTGAAGGTATGTGGACCTTTCAACCCTATCATATTGTATTTATTCATTGTTTATTGGAATTTGATATGAGGTTCTCCAGCTTGGTAAAATGAAACATAATTAATAATTGTGGTGGGAATATATAATTCTTAATTAGTTATTGATCTTGATGTCTTAACAGATTATCAACAATATTCCCATTTCTTATTTAATTAAAAAACCTAAAATTTTATATAATTACAGGAACCATGTCTAATTATTAATTAAACAAGGCTTCTTAATTATTAATTAATTAAATGAGCCTTTACTTTTTTTAATTATACACTTTAGGGTGTGTGTTGTGATATATAATACCTAGATACCATTAGACCTTGTATGAATAATTATTCCATGAGTATGCTTAGATATACTTTTTAGCATGTCTCATCTTGATCACATATATAGCTTCTATGACTGATGATAATATGAATTTTGTATGTGTAATATCATATGAATTGATGTGATACTTGATTATATTTTGTTCAATGTTTGATGATGATAAAAATTATTGAAAATTTATACTATAAAACTGTATTGATATGTTACACCCTACACACATGTATGATTTTCCGTATTATGTGATATATCATTTTTCCTTTAAGGGTATTTTTTTGTTAATAAAATATAGATAAATTATCTTGATAGGGTTATCGATTTTATGGGTTGTGAACATGGCTAGAGATAATGATGATGAACCCAATAATAGGGTACTGGAATGGTGAAATAGAGGCCAAACCCATGAAAATAAGCATTGTGTTACAATGACTATAAGGATGTTGACATACATGTTCACCTGATTCTCTTAGGAATCCAAATGACACATTTTCTCGATACCACTTCGTAAATGAGAGACATGTTGTCATGATGGATTATGGATGTCAATGGAAATGTTCACATGATGTATTGAGGATACTAAAAGAAAATTTATCATCATTCCTTGAGGATCCTAAGTGTTAATATGAATTAATACCTGGTGGAATTTCTGTGTAGAATTCTATTAATTTCTTACAAAATTTTCATTGAAAATCCTTCTATCTTGGAACCAAAGTATGTACAACAGTGGTTTGTGGAATCCTGGTAACAAAATTTCTTATCATCACCTTGTTGTAATTTGTTTTAATTGGTGATTACATTCTATATTAGCACATTTATGTATTAAGTGTTTAATTTATATTAGAATTATCACAAACACATACTCAATGTATTACATGTTGAGTACTCGACTACATTGGTGGTGTCCTATAAAGTTATACTCACACAATTATCGGGAAACCATGACAATTGGAAACCTATGTAGCCTAAATTTAATTTAGGTTCATGTTTTACTAAATCCCATGTTTATCATTGTGTGGAATATATCACTAAGGGTCTAGTGACCAGTATTATGTGTGGTTTAGAGGTTTGGAGCCCCTTGTACTTTTAACTTTTTTATTTACTTTTATATGGGATCATCCTGATGGGAGGTCAATATTCATTTATTGTCATGATTTTTGAGTTTCGAGTTTTTATATTGATTCACTACTACTTATATGTTGTTGGTATTATCATAATATGATCATATATTATTATATGGTTGATTGTCTATTTGTTATTATACACTCTAATGGATAGTATAATCTCTCAATTGTTCAATTTAAAACCAATTATTCTATTAGATAGCCTATAGAACAAGGGTAGGTGTGCATGAGGTCAAGTGGAATTCAATATAAAACCTGATGACTCGATTTGGGATCTTAAAAAACAGTATCATAGAATTATCCATTTTCGTCTTTTTTTTAGGTAGTTGGTCGGAATATGACATAGGAATGTGTTAGATATTATGAAAAAACATTGTATAGTGCATCACGAATACCATTTTTGAGTGATGTATAAGTTACCGATGATTGAGATTGATGTTTTTGTATTTCACTATTATAGTTATATATGATTTTACCACATGTGATGCACATTTATTTTGAGGGTCATGATTTCATATGGATTTTTCTCAGGGACATATCACTTTGTGGTATCACATGGATCACATTCCTCATGTATGTTTCACATGACACAAATATGATACATATGAGTGATTGAAACAATGTCTATGGGCTTCTACTTCTGATAGGAGGTTTTGTGAGACTATTTTCTAGCGGACCTGGGTGATGATGGGGATGAGGATGATGATGGTGATAATGATGTAGTCCATCTTAGCACTGATGGTACATTATTTTCCTATTTTTAAATTTTCATCCAATTATTTCCCTAGTTATAAACCATGTGTGAGTAGCCATTAGATACCCATTATTAATAAATAATCAGGCAATATCCCTTTTAGAATGATCCACACAGTACTAATGGCATAACACTTAACTCAACTAAGAATTTTTTGCCTTTTGTTGTTGTTATTATAAGGATTAATTCATCAATGAATTTCTATAAATATGTCCGATATTATTATCAATAATGAGTAACCCTAGTGAATTCATGTTATAGGTTATATGTTTGATCCTATGGACACAGAAATGTGACCATAGTAACTGGAAAGTTGATGCCTCATGATACTTGGAGGTAACCCGAGTATGGATATTCATTATGAATTGTTGGTCAAGGAATCACCCTGAACCCAAAAGCCTAGAGCTGGTTCATTATTTAAATACATTATAATGATTATTAGGAATCATTTCTTGAAGGACTGATCAGTTTAGAAGTCTTGGAAAATTGTTTTTATACATGAACATCACAATACAATTTCAAACGTAAATTAAAACAAAGATAATACCTTTAAAAATCCATTCTTACCTTATCTTAACCCTGCATATCAATCATAAAACACTTCTTGGAATCCTGGGAAAAGAAAAAATTATAAAGGGGAGAGATCAGATGCTTAGTCAGGGTAAATAATTCAGTGGAAACTATAAACTTATAAGTAAATATATATAATATAAACAAAATACTTTTAAACATAAACACGAACATAATATGCAAAAAAAGAATCAAACTTTACCATATAAACATTCACATGGATATATTACTACTCTAATAATCACATATAATAAGTAATTTCACAATGAGAGAATGCATAATGCTGTACATAATAACTACTACATCAAGGCCTTTTGCCAAGACAATTCAAAAATATTCTACCAAGGAATTGGGCCAAGACACTAGTTTTTCTAATGAGACCAACTAATGCATCAAGGGGCTATATCGGGACCCTCCCATCACTTACTATGTCCAATGAATTCCTCATATGAAAAAGGGTGAAACATAACATGAACATTCATATTAAAACAAACATATGAAATGTCAATACATTAACCATAAACCATGAATGGTAAAAAAATAACACATACATAGTTAAACATATCATAACTCATTCAATACAATATAAAATATTTTATTATAATAAATCAACCTCAATCAAGAATAATGTCTAGTAATGGATGTTGACATAGTTGAAATGAATAGTATAACTCTTTTTGAGAAATATCACATTTTCAAGAAATCATTTAAAAGTGACCCAATTTAAAAAGGAAGATATTTAAAAGATATTTTTTTATAAAAAGTGTCCCGTTCTATTTTGAATCTTTTGAAAGGAATTAACATTTTAAAAAAATCATGTCCAAATAAATAAATCCTGAATACCATTTTGAAAACATGGAAATTAATGAGAATGATTTAGAAGAATAAATACTTAAAAAATTTACAATGATATTGTAGTTAAAGAGTAACATAAAAATAATAATTTTGGAAACCTTATAATGAAACATGGACATGAATGATAAATATTTCATAGTAAATACTTACACATTATCAATCTCGGATAATAATGAGATTGAAGAATTAACCCTCGCCTTGTACTTTCTTTAAGTCAAGGTTACATTTAACCTTCTGTATAATGAATATAGTATGTTATTAGTTATAACTGAAGTATATTCATATTTATGATATAATATATGATTCCTTTATGACTTTGTAATACCCATTTAATAATAATTTCCACGTAAAAGTAACATTTTAGGTAATAGTCGCATTGTTTATCGAACGTGTTTTAACTTGTTATTCTTGACTGTGTAACATAGATCATGATTTACATACTACCAGAAAATAAAATATGATTTATATATAATATATTTTCAGAACATAAATATGTATAATATATAGATAAATGAAATAAGAACACCGTTCATGGAGATGGTAGTTTGTAAGTACGCATGAACGTTGTTTCCATTTTATTATCGTATAATATGGAAGTAAGTAAAAGACATATATTTATCTATATAAATATGTATTATTAAAATATAAATATTCTTTAATATATCTCTTACTTAATATATATATATATATTAAAATTCTTGCATGGTGATCATTGAAAATGAATCTCACCACATCATAGAGATGGTAAGCCGTATATACGCACGATTGAAAATCTCATTCTATTGATGGTGAAACGGTGATTAATAGGATGTTATATTATATATACAGAATCATTAACATGTTATATTAATTATTTAAATTAATTATAATCATTATTATACCAATACAAATAATGTAGTGTTGAATAACAAACTACACCACGACGTAAAGATGGTAAACTGTACGTATGCATGCATGGTGAAATTTTCCTTCATATGATAGAGAGAATAATGAATATGATTGTACCATATTCATAATAACATCTAATTATTAATAAGGTATTGGAGTTGTTATTTGTTAAGGTTAAAATAAATAAAGAGGATGTAGAAGATGAAAAGAACTTGGAAAGAGGTGATAAAATAATTACCTCTTCTTAGGGTGTCTCCTTTTGATATGAGCAAAAGGGCTCCATAGGTTGGATTTATTATGAATATAAGTCCTATAGTTATAATTGAGTGAATTTGGGAGGATATTTGGGCAGGGGCTGTATGAGGAAAAAGGCTTTGGAGGTGTGAATTAACAATAAATGGAGGTGCCATTTTATAAGAGAGGTGGGGGACTTTAAGAAAAATGTCAAAATATTAATTTATTATAAAATACATTTCGTCTTATAATATATCCAAATTATTTTATTTCGATTCTAAGACCAGTATAGGTCAAAATAATCTCAAAAAATAGGTTTTAGACATAGTATGTTCATCATATTAACCTTATCTTTTAGATTTAACCCCTGGTTAAATAGTTTAACTCTTACCATGTCTCCTTGTATTTTTATACTATAAGGTAAATATAGTAACTATAAGTTTCCAAAAGAGTCTAAAGTTGATAATTAATGAAATTTTAGTAGTTTCCAAGTTATTTTGATGAAACTTAGTTTTTTATGAATTTTATATTATTTAATAAAATAGTATTGATTTTAAAATACCATATATGTCAATTTTGTTACTATTTAACACTTGATTATTGTAAAAGTCATAAAAAATTTATTACATAGAAAAAATACATTTAATCAATATTTACATGTCATAGTCACCTAGAAAATTAATGTATGTCATCAAAAGTTTCAAATCACATTTATTTTCATATTTAAAATATCATTAATTTTAATATTTCATTAATAAAGTTATTATTGCATCATCATTGTGTCCTAAATAAGTTTAATTATTTAGTTTCTAAAAATTTACAATAAAATACCATGATGTTGAAAATTGTATTATATTTTTAACAAATATTTATAGTTGAATTTATCTTATGAATTACACTATATTAAAAATTGTTTAGTTATTAAAATTTGAATTTAACAGTTTTAACTCTTCTTTAAATAAAATACAATAAAGATCCTAATCTAACCCATATGGATAAAAAAGGATCATATTTTTTCCCAAAGTTTATTATGGTCTAAAAACACTTATCCAATATAATTAGGACATGTTTTGGTGTAATTTTATATTATTATAATATTATTTTTACCATTAATTTCCATATTTAATTTTAACTGTGGTAAATAAAATTGAAAATTCACTATTCACCAAAAAATATGTTCTTCCTATTGAACAAAATTTTAATTACTGATGAAATCTATGTCTACTGGATATTTTAAATTCAATTCAAAAAAGTTGTAAAAATACGTTTTATGCAAATTTGCAAATGTGGCTAGTAGGTGGGTAAACATTGTTAACATGTTAAATAAAATTTTATATATCTAAACTTATTTTAAAATGAATCAAATGATTAAATTGGACTAAAATATGTATTATATATCTATTTTTATTTGAAGATAAATTTTAATTAAAAATAGTTCTTTAAATGAAAAACTAGGTTTTAATGTACTATGCAGTATTTATTACTATTCATAAAATTTGAATGTTTTGATGAAAAATACCAAATATTTACCCTCAGCTAATTTTGATATTCTGAATTAAAAAATAAAGTATATTTTACCAAATTAAATTTTGAAGAGTGTCTAAAAATAATTTTATGATTGTGAATAAAAGATCAAAAAAGTAATTATTTTATGGAAATAGTATTTCTACATATATAACTATTTCATTATAAATATGATTTATTTTTGTGAAAAAATTATAAATAACATTTAAATTTTTTTGTTACTATTCTTATTAAAATAATTAATTAATAAATAAATGTATCATTTATATAATTATAATACTAATGTGTAGTTTTAGAGAAACTCAATCTTGCATATAACACAAGCTAAGTTAGTGTTGCATGCAATATAAACTATTAAATTACATTAAAGTGATATATTACTATGAAATATTGGGGTGTTAATGTAATTCCCTAACCCTAGTTAACATGATTCAGTTCATTATTACATAACAGTGGAATGATCACAAGAGATCAAGTCACGGAAGAACAATTCATTTAGTAGCCTCAAAAGTACTAGATACATACATAATTTATACATCACATCATGAAATAATATAAAAGAACAACAACAGTATGTTACCATTTAAGCCAATCATATCCCTTAGTCTATCCCTGTAGGTCAATCATAATATAATTCTTCCCATCATGGGAAAAATAAAACATACGAAAGGGGTGAGCTTAGATGCTCAGTAAGGATAACAATATGACATATACTTGCATAAATAATAATAAACACTTAGGGAAATGTATAAGACTAAAACATAATATTATTAAAATTAAAATTCAGTATAATATAGAAATGATAAATCAAATAAAACCATTTACTTATTCATAGGGACATTCTACTAGTCTAATAATCACATTTAATATCAATAACTAATATGATAATGATGGAATAAATAATGCTAGACATCATAACCACATAGTCAAGGACTCATTCCAAGAATACAAATAAGATTTTGTCAAGGCCTTGTCCCAAGGTACCAGTTTGTCTCGTGATACCTACCAATTCATCGAGGAGATATAGTGGGCTCCACCCATCACTAATAATGTCCAATGCATTCCTTATACGAAAATATTGAAATATAACATAATCATACGTATTAAAACTAGCATACAAAATGTTCATAAATTAACCACAAACCATGAATGGTATAAAAATAACACATCTATAGTCAAACATATCACAAAAAATTCAATACAATATGGAAGATTGTATCATAATAAATATACTTTAATGAAGTGTAAAATCCATCAAAGGATGATGAAATTGAAGAAATAAAAACTATTTGAGAGAAATATATCTTTATATTTGGAAATAATTTAAAAGTCACGTAATTATAAAAGAAAAAATTTATTTTGAAAATATTTTTATAAGCTTGTAAGGGAATCTTCAAAAGTGTTATAACAATTAAAAATAGTTGCACCCGCCGTATAAGTTAAAAAATCATTCTTACCTTAATTTTCCGAAAAGGTCATAATGTACCTTGTTTGGAAAATGACAGAAGGATTCCTTTAAAACATTTTATAAAAAGTCAAAAAAGGGTATAAATTACTTTAACCCATGTTCTAGGAAATAGTGAAATGTTTTGACATACATTTTTATGAAACATGGATTTGGATGATAAAGAAGTCCCATTCGATACTTACCTATAAAAAACCTCAGATAAATAAATAGATTGTAAAATTAACCCTTACCTTGTACTTTTCCCTGGTTGAGGGTATGTTAACCTCTTGTATAGTAGATAATTAATTTGTATTAAATTATAAAGTAAAGATATACAAAAATATTACATCATATATGACCTTATAATATTTCTTTGTTAATAATGTTTTAGTAGTATCACAGTTTGAGGTGTTAAATAATTCGTTTTCCTTTATATGTTTTCTTACGTAAGCCATGTTTGTTATGGATATGATAAATTTGATTCATATACAGAATGATAGTATGTTCTTAAAAATTATTTTTAATCATAAAATGAAAATTATTTTTGAATGATTATGATGGGGAATGAATCTTATCGCGTTCGTGGAGACGGTAATTCATACGTACGCATGAGTAATAATAAAATTCTATTGATGGTGAAATAGTATATAATTGGATGGTATTACATATATAAAGAATCATTAACATTTTATATTTGTAATTTACATCTATTATACTCATTATTATACACATAAAAATAATGATGTGTTGAATAAAAAACTACACCATGATGTGGAGATTGTAAGTAGTACATACCCACGTATGGTGACATTGTCATCAATAGGATATATATAATAATGAAAATTGTTGTAACATATTTATAAAAAAATCAATGAAAGTAAAATTGTATATAGTTTTTATTTTGGTATGAAAACAACAAAGAAAGAGTAAGGGGATGAAGTAAAGAACATTGAAATAGGTGATCAAAATATTACCTCTTCTTTGGGTTCTTCCTTTTGATTTGATAAAAATGGCTGTTTGGATTGATTTCTAATCAATGTAACACCTCTAGGATGAAGTGAGGGTAGTAGGGATGATATTTGAGTAGGGTTTGGCTGATTCAAATGGATTTGGATTATATTTTACATAAAAGGATTTATTTATAGGATAAGGTGGGTATGAGTCGAAAATCTCTCAAACAATAGGTTTTTGACATGTTTTGGACACCATATTATCCTTATCTTTCAGATTTAACTCTTAGTGAAATAGTTCAAATTTTATCATTCTTCTTGTATTATTATAATAAATGGTTAATAAAAATACTATAAAAATCCAAGAGAACCCCAAGTGGTCCTTTATTGACATATTTAAACATATCTAAGTCCTTTCACCGAATCATTTATTTTTAAGAATATTATATCATTTAACAATGTAGTATTTTTTTAAAAAACTCATTTATGCCGATTTGGACACTATTTAGTATTTTGTTTTTTTGAAAGTCATAAAAACTTGATTACATAGAAAAAATATATTAAATTAACCCTAACATGTCATATTAACTTATAGAATCAGTGTAATTCATCAAAAGACTCTATTTCTATTTAATTTTATATTTATATTATGAATTATTTTAATATTGCATTAATAAGGTAATTACCGTAGCATCACTGCGTCAAAAAAATTTAATTATATAAGGTATAAAAATTATAAATAAATTACCATGACTTAGGACGTATTTTAATATTTCCAGTGAATATTTATAGTCGAATGTATCTTCTGAATACCCCTATTTTAAAAATGGATAATTATTCAATGTAAATTTAGAACATTTAACTCTTCTTTATATAAATTAATAATAAATGTCATAATACAATCCATGTAGATAATAAAGGAACAATTTTTATTAATATTGTTAATTTTGGTTTAAATAAACATATCCAATGGAATTAGGACAAGTGTTAGGGTAATTAGAATATCATTTTTACAATTAATTACCCAATTTACTTTTAATCGTGGAAAATAAAATTCAAAAGTAACTATTAAACCAAAATTATTATCATCTTATTTATCCAAATTTTATATAATGGTGTCAACCCTGTCTCCCAGATTTTTTAAATTCAATTAACATAAGTTGTAAAATTATATTTTATGCAAATTTGCAAATGTTCATAGAAGGTGGGCAAAATGCGTTCAATAGTTTAATAAAATTTTATATATCTAATCTTATAATAAAATGATTCCAATGAATTAAATTGGACTAATAGAGTTTTAATGTGTATATTTTTTACTTTAAATTAAATTTAAGTAAAAATAATTATTATTTAAATAAATATTGGTTTTAAACAATAACACAGTGGTTTTCACTATTCATCAAAAATTGATTGTTTTCAGAAAAATACAAAAAATTAACCCTAAGACAATTTTGATATTCTAAATTGAAAAATGAAGTCCTTTTTGAAAATTAAAATTTAAAATATTTCAAAAAGTGGGTATTACTATTCATAACTACTTTTAAAATGGCTAGTTTGATTTGTCGTGGTGTGCTATAACTTGAAGTTGTGTACAACACAAACTATTGTATTATTCAAATAGAAGCATGTTGTGGAAACATGGGGTGATACATTCTTCTCTACAATAAATAATTTTATCCTCATAATTTCTAGAATATTATTGCATAAAAAGATTTTGTTGGTTCTTCATCATAAGTTCCTCCAGATCCCACATTACCTCTTCTATTTTGTAGTTTCTCCATAGAATTTTTACCAGATGAGTCATCATGTTTCTCACAACTTGTTCTCTTGTATCAAGAACATTGACAGGATATTCACAGTAACATGATTTAGGTTCCAGTTCCATATCATCATAGATGAGTACAGGTGTTGGGTCATGCATGTATTTTCTGAATAGTGATACGTGGAACACATCCTAAACTTTGGAGAGACATGGAGGCATTGAAAACGACAAGCTACATCTCCAATTAGTTCTAGAATTTTGAAAGTTCCAATGTTCCTGGGACTCAATCTACCCTTATTACCAAATCCAAGAACACCCTTCCATGGAGAAACCTTCAAGAATACAAAATCTTCTACTTGAAATTCCACACCATTCCTTCGGTTATCAGCACATCTCTTTTGCATACATTGAGATACATTGATGTGGGTTTGGATAATCATCAAATTTTCTATTGTTTCCTCATCATGTTCTTGTACTATGAGTTTTCTTTCACCAACATCATCCCAAGAAGTTATTGTGTGACATCTCTTTTCATATAACACTTCATATGGTTCCATCTGAATACTTGAATAAATGATATTGTTATAGGAAAATTCAAGTAGTGGTAAATAATAATCCCACATACCATGAAATTCAAGTGAGAAATATATAAACATGTCTTCTATGGATTTAATAGTCTATTCTAATTGATCATCAACTTGTGGGGTGGTAGGCAGTGCTCAAATGAAGTTCATTATCTAGGTATTTCTGAACACTTCTATAATCTTAATGTGAAACAGGGATCATGATCAGAAAAACTTAATAGGGGTATACCATGAGGACTTATAATTTCATTAATATATTGTCTTGCTAAAAATTCAAGTGGTAAATAATCTCTTATATAAAGAAGACGTCCGAACTTGGTATGAAAATAAACAATGACCCATATTGCATCATTCCTTCTAGGAGTATTTGGTATCCCCATGAAAAATTCCATCATAATAACATCTCATTTCCACTAAGGTATGGGAGGAGGTTTCCCTACTCTTATGGGATGTTGTCTTCCAGTGTTCACCTATTGAAAAACTGTACATATTACCACAAAATCAGAAATCTCCTGCATGTTGTCCCAAAAAAACATTCCTTCAAATATCTATACATATTAGTTTTACTATGGTTTATAGAGAAATTGGATCGACGAGCATCATCCAACAATTCCCTTTTTAGATCAGGAATATCGGGAACATAATGCCTCATCCTAAATTTCAAAATTTCATCTTCATATATGAAGTCAATCAATCACCCATCATTCACATAATTAATATTCTTTTGAAACTCCTCATCATTAGTCTGAGAACTCTTTATCCTTTCTAGTGAAGATGGTTAGGAAACCATTTGAAAAAGTATAAATGTTTCACCTTCCATGATTATTCCCATATCCTTCTTTTTTAGATCCACGAAGATATGATCCCTTTCAACTCTCATGTGGTTCAAAACACCATGATCGATTCTGCTCAAAGTATCTCCCAACTTATTTTCCTTCCCTGAGTGGTAGTGTATAGTGAAATAATAATCCTTGAGTAGTTCAAGCCATATTCTTTGCCTCTTTCTGATTTCTTTCTATGAGAAAATATACGTCAAACTCTTTTGATTAGTATACATCGCACATTTTTTACCACAAAGATAGTGTCTCCATATCTTCATAGAAAAGATTACAGCTACTAAATCAATATCATGTCTAATATAGCTTTGTTCATGAATTTTTAGCTACCATGATGCATGTGATATAACTCAATCATTATACATAAGGACACAACCAAGTCTTTTCTTTGAAGCATTACTATAAATAACAACGTCATCATTCCATGATGGTAGAGTCAAGATAGGAGAATTGAATAATCCTCTCTTCAGTTCATTATGAAATATTTCACACACTTCTGTCCAAAAATATTTAACCCTTTACGGGTGAGCATGGTTAATTGGTTAGCCAATCAGGTAAAATTTTGGATGAAATGCCGATAGTATCCTGCTAAAACAATAAAACTATGGACCTCAGTTATACATTTTGGTGTTGGATATTCATGGATTGCCTTTATCTTTGATGAATTAGCATAGATTCCATCCTTAGAGACAATATTTCTATGAAAAGAAATCTCTTGAAGCCAGAATTCACACTTACTAAACTTCCCACTAAATTCATTTCATCTAAGAGACTTTAGTATAGTAAGTGATTTTCATGATCTTCGTTGCTTTTGGAGTATACAAAGATATAATCAATAAATACCACTAAATAATCAAAAAAATATTCCATGAAAACACTATTCACTAGATCAATGATGATAGAGGGTGCATTAGACAATCCAAAAGGCATTACAATATACTCGTAATGCCTGTAATTAGATCAAAATATTGTCTTTGGAATGTATTCTTTATTCATGAACAACTGATGATATCCAGATCGAATGTTAATATTTGAAAAATATTTATCTCTATGAAGTTGATCAAATAAATCATAAATGCGAGGTAGGGGATTCTTGTTCTTTATTATTATAGAATTGATATATTTGTAGTCAATTCCCAACCTCGTAGATCCATATTTCTTCATAACAAAAAGAACAAGGGCCATCCATGGAGTAACAATTGGGAGAATAAAACATTTATTAATCTATTCTTCCAGTTGTTTCTTTAGTTAAACTAATTCCAAAATTTCCTTAATATAAGGGGTCATCAATATGAGCCTTGAACAAGGAATTACGTCAACGAAAAACTCATTTCCCCATTCTGGAGGATATCTAGGTAGATCCTCTCAAAATACATCAAAAAATTCTTGCATAATAGGTACATTATCTATTTGAACATTCTCTTCCTCACCCATAGTTATTTCACCCCCTTCATCCCCAATAATTGAAATTAGTAGAGATACTGGGGGTGGATCTTGATAAGAATTAGATGGTGATGTTTCTGCTCTAAGGATGAGGTATTCCCTATCATCATAAAAAATTGTTACCTCCTTTTTCTTAAAATAAATTTTTTTCATCAGGGCCTGAAATCCAATCCATACCAAGGATTATATCAAATTCAATAATGGGTATGACACTAAGATCAACGGATTAAGCATGTTTGTAATACATAATGTTAACTGATTGAAAAAACATTGTTGCAATGATACTTTCCTAAGGAGTTTTGACTAATAACTCTTTTGTTAAATCAAATTACAAATATCTAATTTTCATGTAAATCTTTGAATATATGAAGGAATATGATGACATAGAATCAAATAAAGATTTGGATAAATTTTAGGAAATGATTAAATACATGCCACAACATCATTAAGAGATTCATCCTCCGTAGTAGTGATCGCATAAGCTTTCCCATGCTCCCTTGGCCTTTTCTGAGGTAGGTTTCCTTGATTCTTCGGAAATTAGTTTGCATAATGCCCCATTTCCCTACCACTATAGCATTCAACATTGACATCCTCTTTCTTCCCCTTGCAATCACGATCATGGTGGAATTTTTCTTCACAATTATAACAAACTCCCATCCCCTTTAGAAAAGTACTGGGGTGCTTCTTCCCACATTTACTGGATGGTGGAAATTAAACTATTCCATTATTCCCTTATTTCCATTTACAGAGTGCTCAGAATATATCTTCTTCTCTTTCTCTTCTTTAAAGTCGTAAGATTTAGAGAATTCCTTTTTGGTATTGATAGAACATGAGACTATATCTTCATATGATGAGAAGGATTGTGATAATAATTCTCAATGGAGAAATTGTTTTAACTCAACCATGTGTTTATAAATCTTAATTTTTGTGTCAATTATATAATCTAAATCATACCTTGATAACCTTGTAAATTTAGCCACAATCATTTCAACATTGTCATCCTCTATTTGCCTCAGACTCAGAAATTCCCCTTCCATATCCACTCGATGTTCAATAGGAACGTATTTTTTTAATAAAATACCTTTAAACACCCTCCATTCCATTTTTGATACTTCATAATAATCCATTTTGTTTCTAACCAATGAACACCATTGATTTTCATCTCTTGTGAGGAGATAAACTTCCCATAAATTTCTTTCCCTTTTCCTACTCCCCAAAGTAGGAAATATTTTCTCTAAGGAACTTTTCTATTGATCATCTACAAATGTTTTTGTAGTCCCATTGAATGTTTGTGGCTGTTTCCTCATGAAGTAGTCTAACATTGATCCTCCGCGTTGTGGATCGGGGTGCTCCATACGGGTAAAGTTATTATTCGTAACTTGAGTGAGTTCTTCTGGTTTGGTTATAATATGTTCAACACCAGTTGCATCACCAGCTCCACTATAATTATCTTGGGTATGAGGAAAATCCCTAAATTTATTTTGTGAATTTATATGGTTTCAATTTCTTCCACTAGGCGCCATTTACAAACAATGGGATACACTAGGATAGTTTAGAAATCACAATGCATAATTCCAAAATTGTAAAATACCTAACATAAATTGAACAGTTTATGCATATAATCCATAATCATAAAAAATTGTTTCTTTGAGGGAATATTTACTAATATATACTTCATAATGGCATGTAAATAAAATGTAAATTATACTAAGCATATCACCCTGGAGTGTTGTAACCAATAATACAGGAATGCCCATTGTCGAGAACCATTTCTCGTTCGAGTCTATCTCGAAGCTGTGTTTTGGGTTTTACCCCTAGATACATCTATTCTAGAGTCGCATCTACCTACTCGTATCTAGACAAGGATGTATTTCTAGGAAAATTCACAAAATATACAAATTACCAAAATTATAAGAAGTTCTTCTATACTAATCCCCAATGTTTATCTTAGTGTAATGTTCTCTAATCAGTGTTTTTCTAAATCCAGTTTCCATGGTTTGTAATAAAATTTCATTGATAATAACTATAATGTCCCAACCTAGTTACACAGATTCAGTGCATTATTAAATAACAATGACAAGATCACAAGAGATCATGTATTTGAAGAACAATTAGTTTAGTAGCCTTGAATGTACTAGATACATACATATTTTTTACATTACATCATGAAATAAAATAAAATAAACCACAAAATTGTGTCCCCTTTGAATACACTAATATCACATAGAAAATCCCTTAAGGTCAATCATAATATACTTCTTCAAATCCTAGGAAAAAATGTAAGAAATGGGTGAGCTCAGATGCTCAGTAAGTATAACAATAGAGGAGAAAATTTCATAACTAATCATAAACATTTAAGCCCATCTATAAGACTAAAACACAAGCCTTTTAAACATAATCATCATCATAATATGGAAAAGCTAAATCAAATAATTACATTAAATTATTCACAACGATATTATAATAGTTGAATAATCACATGTAATATCAATAGCTAATTTCATAATGATGGAATGCATAATGGCATACATCATAACCAAATAGTGATGGCCTTGTGCCAAAACTACAAATAAGATTTTGTCCAGGCCTTGTTCCAAGACACTAGTTTGTCTCGTGAGACCTACCAATGCATCAAGGAGCTATAACAGACACCATCCATTACTGAAGAATTCCAATGCATTCTTTATATGAAAATATTGAAACATAACACAAACATTTGTATTAACACTCACATACAAAATTTTAATAATTTAACAATAAAAAATGAATGTTATAAAAATAACACATCCATAATCAAACATATAAAAAAACCTTCAATAATATCTGGAATATTATATGATAATAAATAAACTTTAAAAAAGTGTAAAATCCATCAAAGGATGTTGAAATAGAGGAAATCAAAACTATTTGAGAGAAATATCTCTTTCTATTTGGAAATAATTTAAAAGTTACGTAATTATATAAGAAAAAATTTATTTTGAAAATATTTTTATAAGAATGTAAGGGATTCTTAGAAGGTGTTATAATTCTTGAAAATAGCCACACCCACCATATAAGTTAAAAACAATTTACCATAATTTTCTGAAAAGGTCATAATGACCATTTTTGGAAAATGAAGAAAAAATTATTTTCAATTTTTTTAATAAAAAGTCAAACAAGAGTACAAATTACATTAACCCATATTCTAGGAAACAGTAAAAATGTTTTTAAATACATTATTAATAAACCTGAATGTGTATGATAAAGAAGTCCCAGTAGATGCTTACTTATAAACAACCTCAGATAAATAAAGAGATTTTAAAATTAACCCTTACCATATAATTTTCCTTGGTCGAGGGTACATTAAAATATTGTATAATAGTTAAATTAATGTTATTAAATTATAAAATAACTGCATACATAAATATTATATCATATAGGATCTTCTAATATTGCTTTTCTAATATTATTTCAGTAGTATCGTTGTTTTGGGTGTTAACCGATTCATTTTCCTTTATATGTTCTATTATGTAAGTCATGTTTCTTATGGATATGATGTATTTTATTCATATAAAAAATAGAAATAAGTTCTCCGAAATTTTTTTAATTGTAAAATGTGAATTATTCTTGAATGATTAAGATAGGAAATGAATATCATTGTGTTTGTGGAGACGGTAATTTGTATATATGCACGAGTGACACTATCATTATTTTGGTGGTAAAATAATATGTAATTGGACGGTATAGAATATATAAATAATCATAAGAAATATATATTTACTATTTACATCAATTAAACTCATTATTATACCCATCCAAACAATTAAGTGTTGAATAACAAACTATACCATGATGGGGAGACGGTAAGCCGTACGTACGCACGTATGGTGACTTTTTCATTCATATGATGGATAAGAAAATGAATATGGTTGTAAAATTTTAAAAAAACATTATAGTATGTAAAATATATAGGATTTATTATTTTGGTATGGAAACAAAAAAAAAGAGGAATTGTAAGAAGAAAATATCTTTGAAAGTGGTGATGAAATTATTACCTCTTCTTCGGGATCTTCCTTTTGATTTGATCCAAACGGCTCCTTAGGATAGATTTATGACCAAATTAAGGCCTATTATATGAGTTTATGGTAGTTCGGAAGATATTGGAGAATGTTTTGTCTGAGCTAAATGTATTTGGATGTGTGAATTTGAGATAAGGGTAAGTACCCTTTTAGAATCGAGGTGAGGGGCAGTTTAGGAATATCTTGAAATAATAAATTATTATGCAATCATATTCAGTTTAGAATGGCTCCAAAAGAATTTATTTTGAGTATAAGGTGGTTATGGGTCGAAAAAATATCATCCAATAGGTTTTAGACAAGTTTAGGAAACCATATAAGCCTTATATTTTAGATTTAACTCTTTGTTAAATAGGTTAACTTTTACCATTCTTCATGTATTATTATATTAAATGGTTAATAAAAAAACTCTAAAAATACAATAGAACCCCAAGTGGTTAATTATTAAAATATATAACCTTATCTATGACCTTAGGCTGAGCCTTTAATTTTTATTAATATTATATCATTTAATAATATAATATTTGTTTTAAAAACTCATTTATGTCAGTTTTGACACCATTTAGTATATGTTTTTTTGAAAGTCAAAATAATTTATTACTACTAGAAAGACATTAAATTTTCTCTAACATGCCATATTAACCTATAAATTATTTTTAATTCATAAAAAGTCTTAATTAACATTTATTTTTACATTTATAATATTAATTCTTTAAATCTTTCATTAATTAGGTAATTATTGCATCATCATTGTGTCATAAATAATTTTAATTATTTAGTGTCAAAAAATTATAAATAAAATACCATGATGTAGGGAATATATTTATCTTTTCAATGAATATTTATAGTCAAATTTATATTATGTATACCCCTATATTACAAATGTTTTAGTTATTGAAATGTGAATTTTACACTTTTACCTTTTCTTTAAATAAAATAATAATAAATGTCCTAATTTAATCCTAGTTGATAAAAAAATAATATTTTATTTCTATGTTTGATGTTTTTCGAAATAAACTTATCTAATAGAGGTTGGACATGTGTTAGGGTATTTATAATGTCATTTTTACCTTTAATTAACGTATTTATTTTTACTATTGTAAATAAAAATCAAAAGTTACTATTTCCCAAAAATTATTTTCATTCTATTTAACCACATTTTACTTAATGATATCAACCATGTCTCATGGATATTTTAAATTTAATTCACAAAATTGGTAAGATTAAATTTTATGCAAATTTTAAAATGTTCATAGAAGGTGTGTAAAATGCGTTAAATAGTTCAATAAAATTTTATATGTTTGATCTTATTATAAAATGACTCCAATGAATTATATTGGACTAATATAGGTATTATGTATCTATTTTTAGTTTACAATAAATTTCAAAAAATAATAATTATTTATATAAAAGTCGGTTTTAAACAATAACAGAGTGTTTCACTATTCATCAAAAATTGAATGATTTCAAAAAAATGCCAAAAACTTCAACCTAAACTAATTTGGATACATTGATTCAAAAAATGAAGTCCATTTTGAAAAATAATATTTAAAAATTTTCAAAATGTTTGCATTACTATTCATATTTTCTTTTAAAATGGCTATTTTGATTTGTCATGATGTGCTAGAACTCGAAGCTGCATACATCGCAAGCTATTGTATTATTCAAAGAGAATCATACAATGGAAGCTTGGGGTGTTACAATTAAATTCTACCCTCATTCAAAAAAAATTATTTATTACAATTTTAAAATTGTTCTTCAAAAATAAAATTTTAAAGATAGAAAATACCTTTTTGGAAAACCCAAAACAGAAATAGGGTAAAAAATTTACTCTTAACAATAGGGGAAGGGAAATAAAAAGTTACCACCAAATTTAGATTTAAAATAAGTGAAAATTATTGTAAACTAATGATAGATAACATTAGAAAAAATATAATTATTTATAGGGAGTGATTGAGGTCGTTAATAAAAAACAAGTGAACAATAAATGAGAAATTGAGGGCCTAAAAGCCATAAATCTATGATGATTTAATATATAATCAGTTCAACCAAACATAAGGTATTAGGATAAAAAAATTAGATACTTTTTTTGAAGAAGAGGTGTTAATTTACTATCAAGATAAGAATGAAAGAAAACATATTTGATTTCATTACATGTCATAACCATAATATCATCATTTGGTTGTTCTTAGATCTATTTTCACTTCATCTCTTACACTAGGAAATGAATGTTCAAAATGGTTTTTTAATGTGTGAAATTATATATTTTATAAAAAATAAGTCCGGAAAGTATTTCCTTAATCCTTTATAATATTACTGTAATCCAAATGGTCAGGTCAAAGTATCCAACAAATTATACATTCACCTCAAAAAAATCATGTGCTCAACTTACTCCATTCCAACCTTTATACTTATCCAAAATACTTGTGTCCAAAATCACATTCCAAAAATTTATTTGGGAGGTAAAAAATGAAGATATCTTCTTTTCCACAAAATAACATGTGAATACCTTCATCATGTATTCTCTTAAAACATGGTAACACCCTAAATTTCCATAAAACCATATTAAATACAATAATTCTATTGTACTCCATATAGAATACTGGATATACTCCTTAAATCCAAAAATGTTTTAAACTACAACAATTATGGAATAAACAAACAATTAATTAGTTCTAAGTTAGTCAAGAATATCTAGTATAATTTTTCCAAATAAATCATTTCTTATTCAAAAATAACTACCTCAGTATCCGAACCATATTAAGGATTATAATTCCCTCAATAATGTATTTTTCCAAAAAAAAGATTTGCTTGATATTGAGATACATTTCTTAGTACCATAAAATCCCAAATCCTCAATTAAATAGTAATGCAGTATAATCATTATTTATTTCTATAATTAGTATAACCAGTACATCATTGATACAACTCTCAAATGACATTATTCTTCCATCTATAAACACAAATATAATAATTATTCCACATCTACTGTACTAACATGTTATTCTTGACCTTTATCCCATTGATTATTCGCAGATAAATTATCTTGAAAATAAGGAAATTTTTCTGCATAATTCCCTATTTAAATATAGTTGAAACACTAAATATTTTTCTTTTCTTTCTTCCTTTTGAATTCTATTTCCGGATGACCATTTTCTCCAGACTTATAGCAAACACCCAGTCTATTAAATCACTTCGTATGGTGATTCTTTCCACATTTATCACATATTGTAAAATCCTTCTTTATATTATTCATATTATCCATCCTTTTCTCTTCGAACCTCTTCTTCTCTGGCTTCCCATCAAAGCTATAAGACTCATAGATTTATTTACTTATCTTATTAACACCTGATAATATTTCCTCATATTATGAGAATACACGAGAGGATATTTCCCTTCAAAAAGCTGTCTTAAGACCATTAAAGATTAGATCCTTATTACTCTTTGGAACATGTTCATTGGTGAGGTAGTCATTTCTTCGACTAGGCACCATTTCTAAACAATTTCATACACTATATTAGGTTATAAATCATAATGTATGATTATAAAATAGTGAAATACATAACATAAACTGAAAAATTTATGCATATATAATCTCAATATAATAAAAATTGTTTCTTTGTAGACATATTTAATCATAAATACATCACAATGGTTTGTAATGAAAATTTGAATTATCCTAAGAATATCCCCCAGTATTGGCAAACCAATTGACCAGTAAGGCCCGTTTTCATGTACCAGGTTACCCTGAGTCAGGGCCGGAACACCTTTTCATAGTTTTAAACCCTAGTTACAACTATACTACAACCACGTCCACATGTAGTATCTAGACATGAATGTATTGCCTAAAATATCCATGTAATGTCTATATTACCAGAATTCCAGGGGGTTCATCTATACTTATCCTGAAATTCTATCTTAGGGTTATGATCCCTATTAAATGTTTTCTAAATCTATTTACATGGATTTTTCTAAACTTCCCTCTGATTCCAATCGTAACACCCTGAACCCAGAAGCCCAGAGCTGGTGAATTATTTTAATATGTTGTCATGATTAAATGGATTCAATTCCTGAAGGACCGATCAGTTTAGCAGTCTTGGAAAATTTATTACATACATGAACTACACATTAAAATTTAAATCATAAATTAAAATATAGTTAATCCTTAAAAATACATTATTCCCCAAGTTTAACCATTTGTAAAAATCATAAAACACTTCATGGAAACCTTGGAAAATAAAACATAATAAAGGGTTGAGTTCAGATGCTGAGTAAAGGTAAATAGTTCAGAAGAAACTGTAAAATTTTAAGAAAAGATGTATAATAAAAACAGTAGCCATTTAAACATAAACATGAAAATAATACAGAAAAAATAAATTAAACATTATCATATAAACATGAACAAATATATTATACTAGTCGAATAATCACATGTAACAAGTAATTACATAATGAAAGAATGCATAATGCCAAACATAATAACAGGTACATGAAGTCCTTGTTCCATGATAATTCAAAAACAATCTATCAAGGCCTTGTACCATGAAACTAGTTTTTTTAATGAGACTACCAAATCATTGAGGGGCTATAATGAGACTCGCCCATCACTTACTAAGTCCAATGCGTACCTCATATGAAAAGGGTGAAACATAATATAAACAGTTGTATTAAAACTAGCATAGAAAATGTAAATACATTAACCATAAACCATAAATTGTTTAAAAATATTTTAGCCATAGTCAAAAATATCATAACTCATTCAATACAAAAAAGAATATTTTTATAATAAATCAACGTCAATCAAGAATAATATCCACTAAAGGATTTTGACATAATTGTAAATGATTAGTAAAACTCTTTGATAAAAATTTCAATTTTTCATGAAATAATTTAAAATCAAACAATTAATAATGGAATATATTTAAAATATATTTTTAATCAAAGTATCCAATACAACATTGAAACGTTTGAATGTAATTAACATTTTAAAAAATTCAGGTCCATATAAATAAATCCTTAAAACCATTATGAAAATATGGAAATTAATAAAAAATATTTAAAATATTAAAAAATTAAAACATTTAAAATAATGTGTTATTTAAAGAATCCTTAAAAAATAACACTTTTGAAAACCCGATTATGAAACATGGACATTGATGATAAATATGTCCTATTAAGTACTTACACATAAATAATCATAGATAATAATGATATTGATGAATTAAATCATATCTTGTACTTTCCTTTAGTCGAAGGCACATTTATCTTCTTGTATAATGACTATAGTCTATTATTAAATTATACCAGAACCATATCCATATTTATGATATCAAATATGATTCATTTATGACTTAAAACTACCCATTTAATAATAATTTCTATGTTAAAGTAACATTTCAGGTAATAATTGCTTTCTTTATAGTACGTGTTTTATCTTTTTATTATTGATCATATCACATAGATCATGATTTGAATAGTTCAAGAATATAAAACATTATTTATATACAATATATATTCAGAATATAAATATGTATAATAGTTAGATATATGGAATGGAAACACCATTCATGGAGACGGTAGTCCGTATGTACGCCTGAATGTTGTTTCCAATTTCTTATCGTATAGTATAGAAGTAATGAAACAAAATATATTTATCTAAAAAAATATATATTATTAAAATAGAATAATTCTTTCATATATCTCAAACTTAATATATATATATATATATATATATATATATATTCTTGAATGGTGACCGTTGAAGATGAATCTCATCACGTCGTAGAGACGGTAAGCTGTATGTATGCACGAGTGACTATATCATTACATTGATGGTGAAACGACATTTAATTGGATGGTAAATTATTAATACAGAATAATTACCATATTATATTCATTTTATACATTAATTTCACTCATTAATATACCCATCCAAATAATGCAGTGTAGAATAACAAACTACACCACGACGTGGAGATGGTAAACCATACGTACGCACACATGGTGACTTTTTCATTCATAGGATGTATAGAAAAATGAATATTGTTGAAAAATATTTATAATAACATCTCATCATTTATAATGAACTATTGTTATAATTTAGTGTGTTAATACCAAAGAAATAGAAAATAGAAGAAGAAAAAAATGTTTAAAGAGGTGATACAATAATTATCCCTTCATCGGGTGTTTCCTTATGATTTGAACAAAAGGGATCCATAGGATTGATTTATTATCAAGGTATGGCCTCTAGATTGAATTTATGGATGTTGGGAGAAGATTTGGGCAGGGTGTTTCTAGGAGAAATGACTTTTGAGGTGTGAATTAAAAATAAAGTGTAGAACCTTTTTATAAGAGAGGTTAGGGGCACTTTAGGAAAAATGTTGAAATATTAATTTATTATAAAATACTTTTCGTTTTTTAATTTCTCTAAATTAATTCAATTCAAGGTTAAAATGAGTATGGGTAGAAATACTATAAAAAATAGGTTTTAGACATGTTTAGGTCATCATATTAACCTTATCTTTTATATTTGACCCTTAATTAAATAGTTTAACTCTTACCATGTCTTCTTGTATTTTTATAAGACAAGGTTAATATATTAACAACAAGTTTCAAAAATAACCTAAATTGTATCCTTTATGAAATTTTATCACTATCAATGTTTGTTGGATGAACCTTAGATTTTTAGGGCTTTTTTATTATTTAATAAAATAGTTTGTATTTTCAAATATCATTTATGTCAATTTTATTACTATTTAATAATTTATTTTTAATAGTCATAAAAACATGATTAATTAGAAAAAAATACATTTAATAAATCCTAACATGTCATAGTCACCTCGAAAATAAGTGTATTTCATAAAAAGTTTCAAATCACATTTTTTTTAATATTTATAATGTCATTTATTTAAAATTTTCACTAATAAGGTAATTACTACATCATCATAGTGTCATAAATAAATTTAATTATTTAGTGTCAAAACTTTTAAATAAAATACCATGATTTAAAAAATCATTATATGTTTATAATTTATATTTATAGTTGAATTTATCAAATATATAACACTCTATAAAAAATGGTTTAGTAATAAAAATATGAATTTAAATATTTTAACTCTTCTTTAAATAAAATATAATAAATGTCCTCATCAAACCCAAGTGGATAAAAAAGGATCATATTTTTTCACCAAGGATGATTTTTGTAGAAAAAACTTATTCAATATAATTAGAACATGTTTTACGGTAAATTTATAATATTATAATATTTTTTACCTTTAATTATCCTATTTACTTTTAACCGTGGTAAATATAAATCAAAAGATACTATTCACCAAAATTATTTTATTCATATTGAACCAAATTTTAATTATTTATGACAAACTTTTTTATTATATTTATGAAATTCAATTCACAAAATTGGTAAAATTATGTTTTATGCAAATCTGCAAATGTGTCTAGATGGTGGGTAAAAGGTGTTAAAAAGTTCAGTAAAATTATATATATATAATCTAATTATAAAATGAATAAAATGAATTAAATTGGACTAATATAGGTATTATGTATACTTTTTGACATTAAGATAAATATTAATTAATAATTATTATTTAAATAATAAAGTCTATTTTTATGTACTATGCAGTATTTACTACTATTCATCAAAAATTTAATTTTTTTAGAAAATAGAAAAATTTAACCCTAAGCTAATTTTGTGATTCCGAATTCAAAAAAGATATATATTTTACCAAATTTAATTTTTAGGAGTGTCTAAAATTAAATTTATTATTATTTACTAAATGATGTTTAAAAAAGATCTTTTAAAAAAATAGTTTCTTCTTAATATATAACTATTTCATTGTAAATATGTATTATTTATGTGAAAACTTTATAAATAACATTTACAATTTATTTTTACTATTCATATTACAATATTTAATTGAAAAATAAATATATTTTTTAAAAAATTATAACAATAATGTGTTTTCCCCATAAACTCAATCTTACGTATGACACATGCCAAGTTGGTGTTGCAAGCAATATAAGCTATTAAATTACATTAAATAGATAATGTACAATTAAATATTGGGTTGTTAAAGTCAATTGTAATTACATTGGGGGATTTTTCATTTATTATATAACATATACATGTAATGTAACATTTTAAGTATAAAAGGAAAGACGTTCATGTTCACTTGGAACCTAAAAGTATGGGGAACCTGGACTTCTCATACATATAATGCATGGTTGGGAATCAAAGTTCTCAGATTCATGTGGCACTGAGGCTTGGTACAAGGGTTTATTGAACAATTATTTTTTAATGAAACACTTTCATTGTATTGATTAAATTTTTTAGGTTCTCAACCCTATTTGGGTTAAACCATTGGTGATACAAAACAAGTTGAACAGACACCCTTGTAATGGGTATTGTGTGGTGAAAATTTGTATCCATGAGTTTAATTTTCCAAAGATTACTGTTGTGAATATCCAATTTTCAGAATCATGTAACTTGTTATGCAGATTGTTTAATAAGAATTATATTATATCTTGGAGGTCAATTAATCAAGTGGAAATCCCTCAATTGGAGTAAAGAGTGGAGTTGTTTTACTATTTTGGGAAAACATTAATGATTTAGCTTTAATTTAGTGGTTAAACACATGGTAAATTATATTCTAGGAAATATGTGGAGAGATTGTTATATTTAATCATCTTGGTTCTATGAATTAACCCGGAGGAGGTTGTGAAACAGGAACACTGATTTTTTATTAAATTTTAATTCACTTTTGTTGTTGGAAAGTAAAACCTTTATTATAAAGGTAAAAGGGTTTTGTGGCCTTGTGGTTAATAATAACTAAGTTATCTATTTATAAGATGATTCCATTGACACTGCATCGGGGTACTACTGTGCATTCATCTAGAATTGTCATTAGTGGAGATTCCATGGTTAGTATTATAGCTACTCTGAGGTGATGAGACCCAACTGATTAGAGGTAATAACAAATGTCTATGAATCTAGAGAACGTTATTCAAATAGATAATTGATTATTAGATATAATGGAAAACATTCTGAGAAATCCATGTATACCCAATACATGGGGTTTTCATGGTAATCTTTTGAACATGAAGTCACATTTACAATCATTGTAAAGACTCGGAAACATGGTGAATTTTTTTTCTAAAATACATGGGAATTTTATGAGTCCGTAGTTCTGGATGGCGCTTGATTCTGAGGCCGGGTGTGCACGGAATCAATTTCTGAAGTTTTGTTAGGGTACGTTTAGTAAACGTACAAGCGGGATTTTATATTTTTTGAACTGGTGCTTCGAATTAAAATCCAAGGGCACTGTTGAACTCGCGGTGCCGGTATTCGCTTAAGGAGACCATTACCACAGTGGCATTCTAACGAAAATGGAAGTTAATTTTTGGGGTTTCTAAATAAAATTAATTAAAAATAAGTTTACTTATTTTTATTTATTTGGTGGTTAAAACAACCAAGTGGAGGTTAGAGGTGGGGCCCACTACACCCTAACCTCCCTTGGGAGGATGTTATTAGGTGGGGACCACCTTATCCATTTAACTCCTCTAACCCCCCTTTAAAGGCCTTGAGCTCCCCATAAATGGGGGAACTCTTGAACTTTTCCATAATGGTGCCAATTCCCCTAAAAATTAATTAATGGCTCCAATTAATTAATTTTTGAAATCTTTTGATATATTAGGAATTCATGTGAACAATAAAATAATAGACCAAGCTATTATTTTATTTTGGTTGGCAACTCTTTCTTTTGGTGGGGCCTTGGAGAAACTAGGGAGAACTTCATCCTCTCGACGAAGAACACGAAGAATGCTCCTCACCTCTGAAAAATGATGAATACCATCTTCTCCCTTCTTCAATGGGGAAAGAAAGGGAAGCACTACCGCCCACAAAGAAAGCCGATGATGTCATCTCGACTCGTCTCCTCTGAGCTCTACCTCCTCCAACATTGACGAAATTATGTCCATCTTCTGTGACTCCGTTGTTGATCACCGAAATCGAGGTAGGGGGTTTTTGAGTTGATTATATTACCAAACATTTTCGTTCAAGTTATGGATGAGAACCGAATGATAACACCATAATGAGGAGGGCTCGGACTACACGAACATGGCCCTACCCTCCCCCCTTTGATTACCCTGGTTGTTGATGATAGAGGTGGAGCGACGGTGGCCGTCGTCGTGCCATCCACGAAGGAAACAGGCGGTGCAAGGCCACCAGAAAGGCGCAGCACCTTTGTGATGCGCAGAGGAGGCAAGGGCCGCTGACAAACCCGACCATGGTGGAAGAGGAATGACGTCATCGCGCTGCGCGGAGGACAGGAGGACCACGGCGTTGTCGCACCATGGTTGAGGTGTAGTGGCAGTCAGGCACCGTGGAGCTGGAGCGGTTGGCTGCTTGGGCCAACTGGGGGGAGAGGGACCCCATCGGGTCCCACGTGTTCCGGACCGGTGGCACCAGGCGCTGTTTCGGTTCCCACAGAAACGACAGAGCTGTTCGGGTGTTAGGGGGTGCACGCCTCCCCCCTGGGCGTGGCAAGGGCATGCTGTTGGACCGCCTTCGGTCGGGTGTCCCTCGGGCGGGGCCGCCTTCGGGCCGTACCGCCCCTCAGGTTAGGCCGTTTCCTCAGACCGGGTCGGACCCTCAGACTGGGTCAGACACCGGTCTGGACCCAGTCGGGCCGAGTCGCTCCGACAATGTCGGACCAAACCCGGACCCACTATGACCAGTTTCCATCTTTTCACTGATATTTCGAGCTATGGGTGTCCGAACGATGAACCATCTATGGTGAAAGAAGTATTAGAGTAGGACGGTTCTTTTCAAATACCCCACTTGAGTTTTAGACACAATTAGGGTACTTCCGGGTTGGTATGAAGCTAAAAACCAACTGGGCCCCTGGAACAGGAATGTCAATAACTCACAGACCGGGCGTCCGATTGACGCGTCGTCTATCACATTGAGTTTCCTTATGATGTGATGGAACTATGGGATACATCAACTTGAAACTTCATGTTAGTTGATGTATCAACACTTGGCTCGAGGATCAGACCCTCTCGGAATCGAGCGTGCGGTGTGCAGGATCCCTATGGCTGGTTACGACTGAGATGATAGGATCCTACGTGGACCTACTACTGTACTAGGATCCTCTGTGGGTTCGATAGAAATGATACTATACCAGGAACCTCCGTGGGTTCAACAGTGATGACGTTGGTTTTGGGATCCTCCGTGGGTTTAACAATGATGACTTCTTTATCGGGATCCTCCATGGGTTGGACAATGCTAATAGTGTTCTAGAATCCTACGTGGGTTTGACCAAGGAGATGATTCAGTGGATACAATTAATCATCTCTACCCCCTATGTAAGTTGTATACCTATGTGAGTTGAGTCATGTCTTTTAGTCATAACCATCGAGATGATTGACTTTACTTCCTTTGTGGAATGCATTCTGCTTGGGATTGAGTGTTGGAGCCGGACTGTGATGGATAACTTTGGTATATGTATGATCATATATCTATGTAGTGACGATTGATACTTCGTAATTTTATCTTACTACTGTGGTTTATCCTTAGTGGATTCTGGGAGACCTTTGGGGGTCTCGGGGTCCCCTACAGAGTGTTGATATACTCACCCCTGTATGGGATTTTCCCGCACCTTGTTGTGTTCTGTGAAGACAACGGTCAATAGTGATCAAGGGTGAGGGTGACGGACTGGAGGCTGCTCGGAGTTGGACTAGACGGGATATACCTCAGGGATGAGTTGTTTGAGATCTGTACCTACCCTTCAGGTAGGATTCCCCGGTGGATGATCCAGGAGCTGCTCTTTACCTTTCAGTTGGTTGTCCCTTTTTCAGTTGTACTTGATTTCCTTTGTACCTGTCTTTTACTGTTGGGCATGTATTTCCAGCCCTTTTACTTTTCAGAACTTCTTTTTGTAAACAGTTATACTTAGGGTCTTTCTTCCAGCTTTTACTCTGATTTTGTGTGTTTATAGTTTATAAAGGCAATGCCTTCCTAGTTTAGGGATTTACACCTTTGGTGCTAGTCACCATCCCCTGTCCTATAGAAGGTGGGATTTGGGTTGTCACGACACGAGCCCCGAGGACGGGTCATGATAATCATGCTCAACGATCAAATAGTTATGGACTAGGTATAATTATGGATGTGTTTTAGGTTAAAGGAAGGATACTCTAATGGTGGAGATAATTGGCCTGGTAATGTGTGTAATGACATCTATTCTATAAAGGGTCATGGTCTATGTTAGAATTTCCAATGAATGATCACAGTGAATCTGATGTAATGATATATAGTTGACCCAAGAGTATTTGGTTCCTCATTAAATTCCCGATACTTATTCTGATATAGAATCATATGGGGACCAAATGTGGGTGTTGGACTCTAATGAAAATCCACATATGCTATGTAGGAGTTAGATTGTGGGTGCATTGGTTCATAATTGAGATCGTTGAGTCTGGTGAAATTAGTTGGTGCACGAAATGGGAATACTACTTTTAAATTTGTGTCAACTGTCAATAAGAATGTTGAGTTTATTTAATGATTCCTCTATGTATTAAGGAATCATGATCAAGGGATTTTTGGAGCACTGGTCATTTAAAATGGATTCCTTTGTTGTATAATTAGTGGAAATATACTTACTGGTGTATTTGTGCAACCCCGAATGTGGAGGGCTCAAATAACATCATGCTCATCATTTCAAAAGTAGATTTGGTGACTAAAATCAACTCATGCCTTCTGGGAAAGGTATGTTTTTCAGGTTAAATTTGTTGGTAAGACTTATTATCTTAGTTTGGAATGAGGAATAACGTTTTGGTATCAACATTAACCTATTTTTTGTGTTAATCTTTTGTGATTGAACTGAATTGTACCAAGTCATGTCATTAGACTATTAGAGACTTATTTAATATGAAAATTCTTATGGTGGGGAGCACCATGATTATTCCGGTGGATTTTTTTTCAATGAATCATGTTTTTTTGAGTAAGATATTTTTAGTGATCATGGACTCACTATGGGATAACAATGAACTTTTAGCTCAAATTCAGATGTTTATGTTCAACATAATGACATGGGGGTGTAATAGGAATTTAGGATTGTGCACAACCATGGGGAAGCATTTGACTTTTGAGGGAGGATCATATAGAACTCCTTGTAAATGATGCTCAAGGTTGATTGGGAAGGATCATCCATGTGAAACCAAAATATTTTATGGATGTAATGTGTTGTGATTGAGAGATTTTAAAGACCCAATTCATTATGATTATTTATTTTTATAGAGAATTTGAAATTTTCATTTGGTGGATAAATATTTTAGGGGACTGTGTGTTAACTTGAGATTATTCCCCTATGAAAATCATTGGGTAAGGTTTGTAGAAACAAAGGGATTCATTCGGAGAAACTCAAAACCTAAAATAAAGCTAGAGGATTTACCGAGCCAATGAGGTGAAGACAACAAAATCCCATCAATGACGAACATGGACTAACTAACTGGTTGTGCACTCTATGTAGTGTCAAGTAGAGGGACTTTTGGTTATTAAATATATAAATAACCCACTAATTTAATCCACACTATCTAATTTTTCAATAAAAATTCATTATTTCACCACACCTCGCCTCCCTTTATGGATTTCTCATGACTAGAGGTGGATCTAGAATCAAAATGATGGTAATTGAGAGGTAGATATTTAATTTTCTTCAATCATGGAATATTTGTTCCCCCTATGGTGGTAGATCATTTTGATGTTCATCATGGATTATCCGCTTGGTAAATTTATTAACCAGTGATCCATCGATGATATAATTCTCTCAAATATTCATTCCCTAGAACATAATTCATATAGATTTATCATTTTCATATCTTCAAACAGATAATCAAAATGAAATCCCATAATATCATTATTGAATTGTATGAGGTTGACAGATAATTGGATCAAAATTAATATAGGATATACTATAATGATGAATACATATTACAGATGGTTGTTTTGATTAATGTACGCCATTTGAAAATTATTTTTACAGTTTTTAGTCAGTTTATTTTGAATTTATCATTGGAATATGGAATTTCATGATGGATTTCTAACAAATTAGAATCAAAAGTGTATAAGGAGTAGCTCGAACTCCAATAGTTTAAATTGAAGCTAAGGTATGTTTCTTGGTTAGTTTATTCTAAAAAATATAATTTATTTATATTTTATTATAATTTTTCTTTTATAAAAACTATGTGGATTTTTCATGTAATGAAGTTAAAAGTGTTATATAGACCTTTTATGGATGGTTTATCATGGTTACAACTAGGTAGTGATTTCTGGTAAGTCTTTCAACATGTGTGCCTTCTCTCTTGATTATGAGCTCCTCTAATATTTTAATTAAATAAAATTTATTAATAATTAAATAATTTGAATGCTTTGAAATGATAACAACCTTGTGGTGATAATTTGATACTGAGTGGTCCTGGGAATTTTAGACAAAACTGTTGGGACTTGATGGGTTGGAGTTAGATTTGTTAGAGGTAGGTGGCCTTTTGATCATTTTCCTATGGTATTTTTAAATAGTTTATCCGCATGTGATATAAGTTTTTCCACATTTGGTGAACAAACATGAATTCTTAATTGTCTAATGGACATATAATTACAAATTAGTTAATAATCCCGATGTATAATCTAATTAAAGGAATCATGTCTAGTGTCTTATTAGTTAATGAACATGACATCTTAACCAATTAATGAAACCATTCCTAGGGACTAATTATTTAATGATCCATATATATTAATTAATAAAATGACCCTATACTTTTTAAATAAGGTACCTTGGAGACATTTTCATATTATACTAGATCTAGATCCCATTAGAACATTAATGATGACTTATTTCATGAGTATGCTTATGTTTCTTTTATAACATGTTAGATACTAATCACATGTGTATCTTCAATGAATCATGATGTTATTATAGGATCTTTTTATATATTCACACTTGAATGCGTTTATGTGATAACTGTTTGGGAATAACATAATTATTTTGATTGATATTGACTTCATGTTAGTGATGTGTAGCCTGTGAGACCCCTTATTATGCTTATTTTTGTGAGTATACATGTCTTGTTTTAACATGTTTGATGATTATTACATTTATTGAATGTTGCTACTGAATTTTAATGTTTTTATGTTATTACATTATTACACGTATTACCTTCCATGTTTTGGGATTTATTATATCTATTTTGGAGGTATTTCTTTGGGAATCAAATATTGGGAGTGGTAGTGATCCAAACTAATCATACATAGATATTACATATTTTTACATTAATATTCATATCATTATGGAAACAAACACTTAGGTATTATAAAGGCATTGTTCCTTTTTAAACTAAAAAATATATTTCTATGTATTGAATGATCATCAGTATCTCCAGTAAAGAGCTTCCCACATAGTAGTCTTCTTAGACTAACCCTACGGAAAACCATTCATCATAACCAAGACAATAGAAACATAATAATGGGTGATATTAGATGATGAGTAAGGGTAATTAAGGGAGATAAATAATCATAACATGAGGATAGTAGTATGATAACATATGTTTAACATTTAAAAACTACACCCTTCATATTAAAGATCATAATCTAGAGTCATGACCTAATTATTGGCATTTCATAAGACATATGTCATTGGGAAATTGAATAACATGAATGATGAAAGAATAAAATTGGAATATGACATAGATTTTTCAAAGTCACATAAATATAAAAATTAATTTTTTTAATTGTACCGGATCATTTAAAAGTGTTTAATATTTAAATGTGTTTAATCCCCAAACCACCATAGTTGTAATTTTTCACTCCCAAGACTATCACCGTGGAGTAATTCAATTATTGACCATGGTTAAATCCTCTTTACAATCCTTCTTATCTATTTATATTTCAATCTCTAAACAATGAATTGGAGAGAAATATAGTTCACACCCATCACAAAATGAAAATCATACATATTAGTTCCATATGTTCATAAAAAAATTTACATATTAGAACCCATTAAAAGAAATGGGTTTCATAATAATTAAATCATAACATAATACACGGAAATGAAATGAGTTTCATATAAATGTTATCATTTCATCATAGAATAACCCACATAAATGAAGTGGGTTCTATAAAAATTATATCATCCTATAATCCATGGAATGGAAATACGGTTCATAAACTTATTTATATCATAATCATAAATAATTCCAGGAAATAATTATAAAGGTATCCTAATATCATATCCCTGTTAAAGTAAAAGTAAAATCAATGTATGTCATTTTTGGTGGAACATGATTTTGAAAAATAAATTCAAACATTTATTAAGGAAATAACACTTCATTGAAAATCACTATTTAAAACTCACAATTCATAAAATACAATGGAAATCCTTTTCAATGAAAATATACCATAATAATTATGATGTAAAATTTAAGAATATATTAAACTATTTTCGAGTAAAATAATATTTTTACATTGAAAAAACTTTTTATGAGATAATTCATTATCAAAATTCTTATATTTGAAAATAGTTAAGGGAAAATATAAATAAATATTTCAAATAACTATTTTTATTATGGTAGAATATAAAATTCATTTAATACATTTAAATTGTTATTCACATTCTATATAAAATTAAATGAAACATTGTTTTAAAAAAAATGATAACACCTTTTAAAAATCATTTAAAAATTAAAACTTTGGTAAAAATTTCATTAATTAAAAATTTTTCGATTTTTTTGAAATCATGATTATAAAACATGGTTTTTGATGAAAATAGGTTTTCGGTCGAAGTGAGAAATAAATATGATTTTCCTTAAAAATATCATATTGACCAGTTTAGTAAAAAAACAGACAGGAATCAAGGAAAAAAGAAATTATCGTGAAATAACCATATTAAAAGAATGTTCATGTGTTTCCTGAGAGATATATCATAAAATTTAATCATTTGGAGAAAAATCATAAAAAATTAGGAAAATTGTGAGACTGTAACATAAAACTCTTTCCACTATGGTAACATTGAATCATAATCCAGATAAAAGAATAAAATAATATGAAACCTATAATTTTAGTAAAATAAATAAATTTATGATATATGAAGTAAAATGGGTAGTATAAACACCTCATATAATAATATTGGATCATAACATAATATAGTTCCCCAATAGGGAAATTTGAGACAAATATCACTTATCGATTTGAAAACATTTGGACTATAAACCCCCTAAAAGTGAGATAAAAAATTGATAAGAAAATTAAGATAATTTTTTTTATAATAATAATAAAATATTTTCAAATTTTATATGTACACCACATAATATGTATAGGTTTTGGATACTTTATGTGTCTCATAGATATAAAAAGTGAGATGATAATTGCTTACCATATGTCTTGACATCCTTGTATAAATTAGAAAATGTTATATAATAAATATAAGTATATGATAAATCTATTATATTACTATATAAATATATATCATACCATATATGATTCACTTATGACCTTTTAGTTCAATTTTATTAATAATTCTTTATTAAAGTCATGTTTCAGCCAAATAACTGCTTCATGTCTCATTTAGGTTTGGATTTTTTATTTTTGGTCCTCTAAATTTTAGCATTTTTATATCACATACAACATAAAAAAATATATAAATTTTATATATATATTTTGTATAAATTTATTTATAGTGATCCATAAAATTTGTAGATAGAAAATAAAATGCACCCTTCAAGAAGACGGTATAAAGTACATATGCATGAACTGTGTTTCCTTTATCCTTATGGAAATAAAGAAATAAATGAAATAATATATTACCATTATATAATAATTTTCATTTAATTTATATATATCATATTTTCATTACAACGATCATTGTTACCTTCCATATAATGTGTGAAAGAATCACATTACTATGAAACGCAATAGTTTTCCACACACCTGAATTCCATTATCATATTCCCATGGAATAGAATGTAAGAGTAAATATGTTATATCATGATTACATAAGAATTATTATATTCTAAATATCATTTATAAACAAAAAATCCCTAATTCTATCTATTACATCCTAAGAGGTTTTTAAATATTTATTTTTCACATTTTTTAATAATTTTATTATTATGGATTTCATGAAACTTGATATTTTTCATTTCATGAGACACTAAATATATTTTTTTTTATTTATAATAACCATGATTTTTTTCATTTCAAAAAAAATGTTCATAATGTGCGACACACATCATATATAATGTCTTTCGGTATACGAAACAAGTTTTTTAGTCTGTGATGCACACATTTTTGAGTTCCTTTGATGGCTTAAATTACACTCAAGAACTAGTTTTAACAAACTATAATGAAATATAAATATTATAATTAATATATAATTATAATTGGAAGCTATAATTTGTATTATTTTTTTATTAAAAAGGTTCATTAAATTACTAAAATATTGTTTACACACACACTGATATATATATATATATGAAGAATTATTTGGTAATTAATTAAATAGACATTAAAATAAAACCCTTTTTGAAATTCAACAAATCTTTTGTTGAAAATTTATATTTCTAAAATTAAACATGTATTACCTTAAATAATTAACTGAACCAATTTTTAGATGATTTTAATGACACACACACACACACGCACATATATATATATATATATATATTATAAATTCAACTATATAACTATTATCTTATTTATTTTCATGCAAGAGATATGAATAAATCCAATTTTACACATAAAGAAATATATTCTTTTTGGATTGCAATTTTAGAACATTTTAATAAATCACCTATTTGATTCCTAATTTTTTTAGAATTTATTAAATTTTAGATTAAAAAATAAAATTAATTTTTGAAAGATGAATATAAATATTTACCTTGAGTGATTTTTTAGTATTATTATGAGAAGTTTTATTGAATGTTGAATAATGAAAAACTTTTAATTTTAATTGAAAATTGCATTTTGGTCTAATTTATTTATATATTTAAATTATATTTCAAATTAGGTTTAAATTAAACCAATTTAAATTATACATATAATAATTTAATATATTTCATTGTAATCATTTTCACAATAAAAATTGAAATAAAAACATTTCAAACTTCTAGGCATTTCCACTCTAAAATCCCATTATCTCGTCTCGTCTATATGTTTAATTTTAAATTAAAATTTTCAACTTATGAGTTTATAATTTAAAAAATGGATTCCACAATTAAAATAATAGTAATTTATATTTACTATTAGTGTTAAAATTTTATTAAACAAAAATATTAGTGATATTAATTAATAATAATTATAGTGATTATGGTAAAAATGAGTTTACTTAATAATTTAACTTTAACATAAGTGAAAAAATCACATATACACAAGAAAAAAATACATTTATGGAAATATTTAAACCATATTCACCCTTGGATAAAATATAGACCATTACTAGAGGCACATTATGTAAGGGAGATATCTTAATATTTTTTACCTTTTTTATATTGAATATAATGCCTCTCCTCATCCACTATAAAAGGGTAGTCACTCGCTCACTTATTAACATTTATAAAGACATTTTTATTGGCCAAAAAATTTGAAATAATCTCCAAAATATTCTCATGTATTCCTATAATCCTCAATTTAGTCATAAATCTCTCCATGGAAGGCATTTTGTGCAAACCAAAAGCATTTACCCAAATAAGAGGAAACATCATTCAATATGAAATTTTAATTTATATCCTCCTAAAACCATTAAGATATCCTTATTAAATGATAATATATTATACTAATCATAAAATATAATCAAATGTGTTGTTATGTGAGGAGTTTGGAAATTCAAACTTCCATCAGATAGAATACACAATCATAGTTCGTGTGTTCGAAGGACTACCACATCCCTTACCGATGTTGTTATTTCATCCATTACAACCTTTAAAAAACTAAATAATAATGAAAATAAAATTTTTTATTTGATATATATGATATTTTTGATATATTTATGCTTCTATAATAAATATATAACACAAAACATCATGATTTATATTTTTTGGTAATTTGATAACTTTGTTTGTGGATGTGTGGTCTATAACCTCGTCAAAGTGATATAATTTGTTCAAACATTACATAGAATGTATTAAGGATGGTTTTCATAAAATTATATGATATATATGAAATTATAATTCTACTATAATGAATATATATATATAATTTACTTACTTTCATTCAATACGATAGGAAAACAAAAACAACATTCATGCATACATATGACCTACCATCTCTATAAACACTTTATCCCATTTCATATTTCTATATTTTATATATTTTTATAAATCATTTTACAACGAATATATATGATGATTATATCATGTTTTAAATTATTTTAATAAGTAAATAATTATCCATGTAATAGTATCAAGAATAATAAGTGAAGACATATATGAAAAACAATGTGGTTATTACCCGAAATGTAACATTAACAATAAATTATTAATAAATGGGTAATAAAAAATCCTAATAAAATCATATTTTGTAAGATATATATGTTTAAAAATATTTTTCTAGGCTAGAAATATATAGAACAAATATCTATTATACATTAGGATTTAATGTGTAATGAGAAATTCAAGACTTGAGGTAATGGTTTTCTCGTATGACATTTATTTAAAGGAGATAAATGCTATATTCAACATTTATTCTAGTTGTGTGTTATATATAATGATATTTTAAATTTAATACTATGAATTTAATTTTTTAAATGATATTACAAGTTTCATTTAATTTTATTCTTTCACATATCTCATGATTTAAAAGTTACTCAAGTAGTAAAGGGATTTATATTCTCATTTTTTTAGGCAAGATGTTTTCCATAATCACCAATAATTTTTTTGGTGGGGCATATAATATCCATGAATGTATTATATTATTAAAATACCTAACTTTATTGGTATTTTTATTAAATGTTTAGGATCTCTCATTCATGGGGTTTTAACTATTAAAAGTTACCAAATCAGTATGGTAAATTTGACTCAAATTGCATTCTTTCATACAAATGTTATGTTATGATCCTATATTCATTTATGAGGTGCATATAAAACCATTTGAAATTTTATAATAATACAATAATTATTCTCATGATATGGTTGGATTCATGTATTGTTATTCATTCAATGGTATTTAAATTCAATGTTACTAACATTGTAAGAGTTTATTTCTAAAATCACATCATTTATCAAGATTATTTATGATTATGATTCTATTGATGAAATATTAGGACCCATCTCTAAATAGTTCTCATGAATTTTGTTTTAATATTGTTATTAATTATATCATCAAATAATGGTACACTTTTTTCACTCTTTGGAACTTAATATAATTTAGAATTTTTTTTTTCAAAAAATCCTATTTTATTTTTCTCTTTAGTCCAAAGCTATTTTATTCAAAAACAATGTTTCCTAAAAATGTGTTATAAATGTTATAAAGGATATTTTAAGATCATTTTCAATGAAAATGATTATAAAATATTTTTTTTAAAAAGATTTCAATTTTTTAAAAATCTTCCATTATAAAGGTTTAAATTTATTTTCAAATAAAAGGTTTTCAAAATGGGTTTCCAGATTATTTTATACTTTTTCCAACATATTTTCAATGAAAATATTTTCATATGGATTTCAAGATTATTTTATTTAATTTCAATAAAATTTAAAAATAAAAGGTTATCAAAATTTCTTCAATAATATTTTATATTTTATCAAATATATTTTCAAAGGAATGGTTTTCCAAATGATTTCATGCTTAATTTATAAGTTTTCAAATATAGTAAAATTATGCCATGATTATTCTATAAAATTTCGAGATGATTTTAATAGAAAATTATTTTAGTGATTTAAAAGAAAATTTTATATGTTTTCAAATATATTTTTAATGAAAAAATTAATCAATAAATTTATATGTTGAAGTAGTATTTTAAATGATTCTCAAATCTTTCGAAATATGTTTTGAAAAGGGTATTATCAATTTAAACGATGTTCAAACTATTTTTCTAAGATAATATATTTTTATCAATATTATTTTTAGAATATATATCAAAATTATTTTCAAAATATGATTAAATTCATTGGTGTTAACCATACCTTTCTACGGGATATGATCTAAGGGTACCATTCTAATTATTTCTCTGAATGGTTTATGTTTTTATGGAGTGATGTTTATGAATCCTGTTTCTATTTCATTGGTTATATTTTTGTGAAACCCATTTCTATTTCATGTGTTATATGATTTTGAAACACATTTCTACTTCATTGGTTATTATTTGATTACAAAATATGTCACTTTTATATAGGTTATAATATGATGAAATTATTATGAAATCCATTTAATTTCCTAAGTTAGGATATGATGTTTATGAACACCATATCTTTTTAGTGGTCATGATATAATGAATGGTTAAATATATTTTACCACTAGTATTTATGATTTCATAATGATATTGGCGGGACCTATATTTCTCTTCAATTCATTGGGAAAATATTTATATCCCATGACATAAACATGGATGGAATTGGGAGTAAACTCTGTTTAGTAAAGGAATTTTTATACTAAGATGGCCTAGGGAGTGAACCTTGAATCTTAATATGGTATTCAATGTAAACCATGACTACTAATATTGTTTGGAGAGTTAATCAAGTCCATTATAAGGAAGGGGCTATGACTGGGGATAGTTATTTGTCCTCCCTTTAGTCACATCCCCCATGAAGTTCCCTAATATGTTTTTGGGAAATGATCCTTAACTTCAGGTGAATGTTTTTAGATTAATATGTGTCATCCTGAAATTATATTTATAATTACAATATTATGATATCATGGAGTGTTCTCTTGATTTTATTTGGATTCATATATTACAACCTACAAATATTTCTAACATGACTCGGGTATATGGTATTTGATATGTACAGTATTGTCTTCAAATGTTACCCTCATGTTATTTCATCCTTATGTTCATGTTTTTATAATGTATCTTACATATTTGACCATACTGATAATATAATCTCACTATTTTTTCTGTTTAATTTCCCCAAGTTACGAAGAAATGTTTTATATAGGAATACTAAAGGGGAAAATATTTGTGGGAGACATTGGAATTATTTTATCAAGTTAGAAGATATTATGATCATTTTTATCCAATAAACTAAAATATTATGTTCCTAGAGAATTTAATGTTTTAATGTGCCAAATATTCATATAAAATGAAAGAAAAACTATGTATGTTATTCCTGTGTCTCAACAGTTTGTATCAAATGAATTATTTAGTTAACCATTGAAAACTAGGATGAGAAAACATTAGTGATATGCCTAAGAAACATTCTAAGGATATTACCGGGTATGTCTTTAATGATAATCCAAATTTATTATATATTTCAATATAGGTTTCATGATTTAGTCATTCTATAAGTAATTTTCCCCAATTATGTTTTATTATTCCATAATATGTATTTCTCACACTATACTTTATGGTCTTAGGAAATAGCGATAACTAGAAGGAACATGGTTAAAATTGAATTTTCAAGATGTGGAATGTATGTGCATTATACAGATTGATGTCTTATTTTGAATTATCTTCAAGATAATCAAGAAGGTGTATAAGTGTTGGTTATAGGGCTGAATATAAGGAGACAACAAATGGAATGAAGGGTGTGGGATGTTATAACAACATTTTTTACATCAAACAAAATAATCATGATATGATTGACGTTGAAGAACCTTATGACATTATTTATAATTCATATTATAGGAAAGGTGTAACACCCCAAGATTCCATGATACACTTCTCATTGAATAATTCAATAGCTTTCGATGTACACAACATTGAGTTCTAACACACCACAGACAACCAAACTAGCGGTTATGAATACTAATACACACATTTTTAAATTTTATAAATTTTATTTTTCAAAATGGACTTCATTTTTGGATTTAGACTAATAATACTATCTTAGGGTGAATTTTTGGTATTTTCCTGAAAACATTCATTTTTTGATGAATAGTGACAAACACTACGTTATTGTTTTAAACCGAATTTTTATTTAAATAATTATTTATTTTATTTAAATTTATATTTGGTAAAAAAATACATAATACCTATATATTATCAATGTAATTAATTAGAGTAATTTTATAATAATATTAGATATATAAAATTTTATTGAACTTTTTACAGTATTTTACACAGCTTCTAAGAGAATTTAAAAATTTCCATAAGACATAATTTTACTGCTTATGTGAGTTTCATTAAAACATCCAAGACACACAGCTGGCACCAATATGTAAAATTTGGTTCAATATGCTGAATATATAATTTTTTGGTGAATAATAACTTTTGACTCTTATTTACCACAGTTAAAATTAAGTAGGGTAAATAAAGGTAAAAATGATATTATAATTACACTAACACATGTATTAATTCTAAAGTATAAGTTTTTTAAGACCAAAATTATCCCTAGGAATAAAATATGATCCTTTTGATCCCTTTCTATTAAATTAGGACATTTATTATTATTTTATTTAAAGAAGAGTTAAAAGTGTTAAATTTAATGTTCAGTAACTAAACCATTGTTAATATTGGGTTATACATTAGATAAATTTATTTATAAATATTAATTATAAATAAAAAAAAATTCCTACAAAATAAAATTTTATGTATAATTTTTAGATATTATAAAATTAAATTTATTTATGACACAATGATGATGGAATAATTTCTTTATTAATGAATGATTAAAGTAATTGATATTAGAAATATCAAAATAAATGTAAATTGATACTTTTGATGCATTAAACGAATTTCCAAGATTAGTATGACATGTTAGGGTTAATTCTATGAATTTTTTTCGAAGTAATCATGTTTTTAGGACTTAAAAAAACCAAATATCAAATAGTATCAAAATTGATATGAATGAGTTTTTTAAACTAATACTATATTATTAATTGATATAATATTCCGAAAAATATAAGGATAAGAAAAAGAACACAGATAAGGTTAGATATATTAATAATGAACCAATTTCGGTTCACTTGGATTTTTATAGTAAGTTTGTAAACCATTTATTATAATAATATAAGAATAGAAGAGAAAAGTTAATCTTTTTTACTAATTGTTAAACCTAAAAGATAAGGGTTATATGGTAACCTAAACATGTCTAAAATCTATTTAATGAGATTTTTGCGATCAATCATCACCTTATTCTTTAAATAAATAATTTTTGTGCCATTAGAAACCAAATATTATTGTATAATAAAATAATATTTCTAGCTTTTCATAAAGTGACCCTCACCTCTCTTATTAAAAGGGTACATCTACATCTCTAAAAATAACACCTCCAGATCCATTTTTATAGGACATACCCTTCCCAAATATCGTTCCAACTACCCTTACATCGACCTAGAGGATTTAAATTGATTAAAAACACATCCTATGGATCCCTTTTGATCAAATAAATAATAAACACCCGAAGAAGAGGTAATAATTTCACCACATATTTCAAAGTTCTTTTCTTCTTCCAGTTCGTATTTCTTTTTGGATTCCAGACCAAAATAATAACTCTATTACCATGTAAATAATATGATGTTATTAGAAATATGGTACAAATATATTCATTATTTTATCCACCCTATGAATGACAATTCACCATACGTGCGTACGTACGGCTTACCGTCTCCACGTCGTGGTGTAGTTTGTTATTCAAACACTTTATAAATTAGATGGGTATAATAATCAGTATAACTGATGTAAATAATAAATATATCATGTTAAGGATTCTGTATATATGATATAACATTCAATTACATACTATTTCACCATCAATAGAATGATATTGTCGCTCGTGCGTACGTATGGATTAACGTCTCCAAAAACGGGATGAAATTCATTCTTCATCGTAACCATTTAAGAATAAATTTCATTTTATGATTAAAAATAATGTTTGAGAACATAATATCATTCTGGATATGAATAAAATACATATTATCCATAAAAAACATGGCTTACGTAACCATGCATATAAAAAAATGAATCAGTTAACCCATGTAACAATAATACGAATAAATTATTATTAACAAAGCAATATTAGAAGATCATATATGATATAATTTTTATGCATGTAGTTTTTTATAATTTAATAAGAATGATTTAACTATTATATAGGAGGTTAACATACCCTCTACCAAGGAAAAGTACAAGGTAAGGTTTAATTCTACAATCTCTTCATTATCTATGGTTGTTTATACAAGAGTAGAGACTGGGACCTCTTTGTCATCCACATATGTGTTTCATAAAATATATTTTAAAACATTTTTACTATTTCAAAGACTATGGTTTAATGTCATTTATACCCTTTTTTGAATTTTTTTGAGATCTTTATAGTGTAACCTTTCATTCATTTTTCAAACAAGGTCCTTTACAACATTTTTGACAAAATTAAGGAAATCAGGTTTTTTAAAACTTATACAGAGAGTGTGGATATTTTTTTCTATTATAACATGTTTAAAGCATCCAATAGAAGCTTATAATAATATTTTCAAAATAAATGTATTCTTTTATAATTGTATGACTTTTAGATTATTTCAAAATAGAAAGAGATATTTCACTCAAATAGTTTTGATTACATCTATGTCAATATCATTTGATAGATTTTACACTTGTTTAAAGTTGATTTATTATGATACAATCTTACATATTTGTAATAAAGGTTTTGTGATATGTTTTAATATGGATGTTTTATTTATATACCATTATTGTTTTATAATTAATGTATTAACATTTCGTATTCCAGTTTTAATATGAATGTTTGTGTTATGTTTCAACATTTTTATATGAGGAATGCATTGGAATTAGTAAGTGACGGGTGAAGCCTACAATAGATACAGAATTCATCGATTGGTCTAATGATACAGACTAGTGTCTTGGTTCAAATCCATGAAAAAAATCATATTTTTAGTCTTTTCATGAGGTCATGACGATGCGGTTATGAAGTCTGGCATTATGCATTCCATCATTATGAAATTGGATATTGATATTACATTGATTATTCAACTAGTATTATATACATGTGATTAAATTAATGACATGATTTGTTTTATATTTTCTATATTATTCTGAATTTTATGTTTAAAAGTCTTGTGTTTTAGTCTTATACATTGCCTTAAATGTTTATACATATTTAAGAATGTTTCTGCTATATTGTTATCCTTACTAAGCATCTGAGCACACCCCTTTCTTATGTTTTATTTTTCCCACGATGTGAAGAAGTATTTTAAGATTAACCTATTGGAATAAGGTAAGTGATATAACAGTGTTCAAAGGTGAAAAAATGTTGTTGTTTTTTATTTTATCATGTATTGTAAAACTTATGTATGTATCTAGTACTTCCGAGGCCACTAAACCAGCCAGTCCTTCGAGACATGATTCATTATAGCATGCTAATGTTATGTAATAATGAACTAATCCTAGGTAACTTGGATAAGGGAATTATAGTTGGTATCAAAATAAGTTTAGTACAAACCTTAAATACTAGATATAGAAAAACTGTGATTAGAGAACATTACCCTAAGATAGATTTTTAGGATTAATATAGAAAAACTTCCCAGAATTTTGGTAATGCTGATATTTTGTGAGTTTTACACGAAATACATCCTTGTATAGATACGAGAAGGTAGATGTGGCTCTGGAACAGATGTACGTAAGAGTGAAAACTTCAACAAGTTGTTTCGGGCTTGACCTAGGGTATCCTAGTACACGATAACGAGATTTGCTGCACTCTTTGTTATGACACTCCTGGGGGATATGCTTAGGATAATTAAAATTTTCATTAAACCATTATGAATTATTAATGTGTATATAACCCCTCAAAGAAATATTTATTATGATTATGGATTATATCTATAAGCTGTTCAATTTATGTTATGTGTTTTACATGTTTGGAATTGTGAATTACGATTCATAAACTAATCTATTATATGCCATTGTTTAGAAATGGTTCCTAGTGGAAGTACTGAAAACTATATCAATGCACGTAATCCATTTAGTGATTTCCATCATACTCAAGATAATTATAGTTGAGCGAGTGATGAAACTTGTTTTGATCAGATTATCACCATACTTGGAAAACTCACTAAGGTAATGAATAATAACCTCACCTATATGGAGCACCCTAATACACAATGTAGAGGATCAATGTTAGATAGATTTATGAGGAAAAAACCACCAAATTTCAATGGGAGTTCAAATCCATTAGTAGTTGATCAATGGATATGTTCCTTAGAGAAAATATTTTATGCTTTGGGGAGTAGTGAAAGAAAAACGGTTTTCATGGCGGTTTATCACCTCACGAGAGATGCATATCAATGGTTGTCATTAATTCAAAACACAAAGGAGGATGAAGAAGTTTAAAATATGAAATGGAGGGAGTGTAAAGATATTTTCTTGGAAAAATAATTTCTTCATGACCATCGAGCAGATATGGAATGACAATTTCTTATTTTGAGCCAAAATGAGGATGAGAATGTCACAAAGTATGAGGCTATCATTACAAGGATAGAAATGCATGCAATATATTATTTAAGTACCCCATGGAGTATGATTGATCAATTCATGGATGGGTTAAAAAAATTCTCTGTCGAGTGTTATTCTCATAATCCTTGTCATCGTACGAAGATATTGTCTCATGTGCTATCAATACAGAAAAAGAATTCTCTAAGTCTTATAACATTAAATAAAAGCTAGAGAAGAAGAGATCTTATGAACAATCTAGAAATGGAAATAAAGGGAATAAGGAAATTTTTTAATATCCATCCTATATTAAATTTGGGAAGAAACACCCTGGTACTTTCTTGATTGTAATGGGAGCCTATTACAAGTGTGGTGAAAAAGGCCACCATTCTCGTGATTGTAAGGGAAAGAAATAGGGTATCAATATTGGATGCAAAAGTTGTAAATAAATGAGTCATTATAAAAATGAATTTCTTAATCATCAGAGAAAGATACCTTAGAAAAGGCCAAGGGATAGTGGCCAAACTTGTGCGATCACTACTGCTGAGGTTGAAGCTCTTAAAGTTGCTATAAAGGTAATTTAATGGTTTTTTAAAGTTTATCCAATTCTTTTTTTGGTTCTGGATCATTGAATTGTTTCATATCTTTCCATTTTTCTTAGAAAACAACATATTTCCAATTTGATTTAACAATGGAGTTATCTGTCAAAACATTTAAGGAAAGTATCATTGAAATAATGTTTTGTAAATCAGTCCCCATTATGAAATATAAATGTTCTACATCTGCTGAACTCAAAATCAATCCCATGGTTGAATTAGATATAATCCTCAGTATGGATTGGATTTTTGACCATGATATTAAATTTTATTGTAATAAGAATGAGGTTAAAATTTTCAATGATGATAAAGAGGCCCTTATCATTAGAGAAGAAATGTGACCACCTGATTCTTATCTAGATCCACCCCTATAGCTATAATAAATTCAATTATTGTTGAGGAAGAGAATGAAATAACTATGGGTTAGGAAAAGAATGTTCAAATAGAGGACACACCTATTGTGCAAGAATATGTTGATGGGTTTCAAGAGGATTTACCTAGACATCCTCCAGAACGAGAAATTGAGTTTTCCATAGATTTAATTCCTGGTTCAAGGCCCTTATCGAATACCCCTTATTGAATGGCCACTATAGAATTAGTGGAACTAATGAAACAAATGGAGGAATTGAGTAATAAAGGATTTATTTTACCTAGTGTTTCTCCATGGGGAGCCCCTGTTCTTTTTGTTAAGAAGAATGATGGGTATAAGATGTTGTGCATTGACTACAAGGAGTTCATTGCTATAACAATAAATAACAAGTATCCCCTACCACACATTTTTTATTTATTTGAGCAACATCATAGAGCTTAGTATTTTTTAAAGATTGAGCTTCGATCTGGATATCCTCAGTTGTGTGTGAAGAATGAAGACATTCCGAAAATAGCATTTCAAAACCTGTACAGGCATTACGAGTTTACAGTAATGCCTTTTGGACTGACTAATGAACTCTCTATTTTCATGTTTATAATGAATAGTGTTTTTAAGGAATATCATGATGAATTTATAGCGATATTTATTGATGATATCTTGGTTTCCTCAAAAAGCTATGAATATCATAAAAATCACTTGCGCACTATTCTGAAAACCCTTTGAAGAAATGAATTAAATGGGAAGTTGATAAAGTGTGAATTCTAGTTTGAGGATATTTCTTTTCTTGGCAATATTATCTCTAAGGATGGAATATCCGTTGATACTTCAAATACCAAGGAAATCCATGAATGGCCAGCACCAACAAGTATAACTGAGGTACATAGTTTTATTGGTTTAGAATGTTATTATCAATGCTTCGTCCATAATTTTTCCTGATTGGATAACCCACTAACCAAACTCACACGTAAAGGGGTTGAATTTATTTAGAAAAAAGAGTGTGAAGAAAGTTTTGAAGAACTGAAGAGAAGATCAATCACTTCACTTATATTAAATCTACCATCGAGGAATAATGGGTTTGTTATTTAAAGTGATGCTTCAAATAAAGGACTTGGTTGTGTCCTTATGCAGAATGATAGATTTATTTCCAATGCATCACTAGAACTAAAAATTCATGAACAAAACTATCCCACTGATGATCTTGAGTTAGAAGCTATAATATTTTCTTTAAGGATATGGATACAATATCTATATGGTAAAAAATGTGATATAGGTACCAATCAGAAAAGTTTGAAGTATATATTCTCACAAAAGGAACTAAACACGAGGAAAAGGCGATGGCTATAGCTACTCAAGGATTATGATGGCAATATACACTACCACTCGAGGAAGGAAAATAAGGGGGAATATGATTTGAGCAGAAAGGATCATAGAGTTTTGAACAATATGAGAGTTGAACCAGATCCTATGTTCATTGATCTTGTAATTATAGATATGGTAATAATCATGGAAGGTGAAACATCAATAATTTTTCAAATGGTTGTTAAACCATCTTTACTAGAAAGGATAAAAAGTTCTCAAACTGATGATGAGAATTTTAAAAAGAAAATTAATGATGTGAATGATGATGAATTGATTTAATTCATATATGAAGATGAAATTTCGAAATTTTGGAAGTGAATTTTTGTTCCTGATATACTTGATCAGAAAAGGGAATAGTTGGATGATGCTCGTAGCTCCAATTTCTAAATACACCCTAGTATCACTACGATGTATAAATATTTGAAGGAATAATTTTTGGGGATCAACATAAAGAGGGATATTGATGATTATGTGTCAAGATGTATGGTTTGTCAACATGTTAAATATGCGAGACAACATCCTAGAGGATTCATGCAACCTATACTTATACCTTATTGGAAATGGGATGATATTACTACGGCCTTTATCATGGGACTACAAAACACGCATAGAAGGAATGATGTAGTATGTGTAATTATTGATCGCCATTCCATGTCAGCACATTTTAATGATATAAGCAGGGATTTACCAGTTGAACGTTTATAAATACTCTATATTAATGAAGTTTTATGAAATTATGGAGTACTACTATCGATTGTTTTGGATCCTGATCCCCGTTTTACATCATGAATCTGGAAAAGCCATCAGAATGCCTTGTATACTGAACTTCATTTGAGCACTGCCTACCACCCTCAAACTAATGGATAATCAAAATGGAAAATTCAAACCTTATAAGGCATGTTGAGATCTTTCTCACTTGACATTCAAGGTTCGTGGGATCAATATTTACCTCTGGTAAAAGTTCCGTATAATAATAGCTTCCATTCAAGTATTGAAATGGCACCATATGAAGAGTTATATAGAAATAGATGTTGCACACCAACTTATTGGGATGATGGAGGTGAAAGAAAACTCATAGGTCTTGAACTTGTTGATAAAGCAACGGAAAATTTTGATGCTTATCCAAACCCACATCAATGTAGCTCAAAGTAGGCAAAAGATCTATGCTGATAACTGAAGGAAGGATTTGAAATTTCAAGCAGAGGATCTGGTTTTTTTCATGATATCTCCATCGAAGTGTGTTATAAGTTCTGGTAAGAAGGGTAAATTGAGTCCCTGGTATATCAGACCATTCAAAATTCTTGAATGAATTGGAGTTCCAGCTTATCGTTTGGAAATACCGCCTTGTCTCTCCAATGTTCATGATGTGTTCCACATATCAATGTTGAGAAAATACATGCCTCAACCAACACATGTACTCACCTATGAAGAGATTGAATTGGAACCTGACATATCTTATTGTGAAGAGCCTATCAGAATTCGTGATACCAGAGAAGTAGTGCTGAGAAACCGGATGACTCCCCTGGTGAAAGTTCTATGGAGAAACTATAAGATGGAAGAGGCAACATGGGAACCTAAGGATCTTATGATTAAGGAACACCTAAACATTTTTTGTAAAATAGTATTATAGGAATTTTGAGGACGAAATTATTTGAAGGATGAAAGAATGTAACACCCCAAGATTCAATGATACGCTTCTCTTTGAATAATACAATAGCTTTTGTTGTATGCAACTTCTAGTTCTAACACACCACGACCAACCAAACAAGTTGTTATGAATAGTAATACCGACTTTTTGAAAATTTTAAAAAATTAGTTTTTAAAATGGCATTCATTTTTTGATTCGGAATATTAAAATTAGCATAAGGTGAATTTTTTGTATTTTTTTGAAAACATTCAATTTTTGATGAATAGTGAAAAACACACCGCTAATTTATAAAACAGACATTTTATTTAAATAATTAGTTATTTTATTTAAATTTATATTATGTTAAAATAGATTCATAATACCTATATATGTTCAATTAATTTCATTGTAGTAATTTTATAATAACATTTGATATATATAATTTTATTGAACTTTTTACTGTCTTTTACCCAGCTTCTAGGAGCATTTGCAAATTTGCATAAAACATAATTTTACCGCTTCTGTGAGTTTAATATTAAAAATCCAAGAGAAATGATTTACATAAGTAAGTATAATTTTGTTCAATAAAATGAAAATAATTTTTGTTGAATAGTGTATTTTGACTTTTATTTACCCCAGTTAAAAGTAAATATTTTAATTAAAGGTAAAAATGATATTATAATTACCCTAACACATGTTTTCATTCTAACGGATAAGTGTTTTTAGACCAAAATAAATCCTCAGAAAAAAGTATTATCCTTGTGGTCAACAAGGATTACATTAGGACAATAATTATTATTTTATTTAATGAAGAGTTAAAATTTTTAAATTCAAAGATTAATACTGAACCATTTTTAATATAGGATTATACATAAGATAAATTAAACTATAATTATTCATTATAAATCTAAATATATTTCCTACATAATGGTATTTTATTTATAATTTTTATAAAATAAATAATTAAATTTATTTATGACACAATGATAATACAATAATTATATTATTAATGAAATATTAAAATAATTGATATTATAAATATCGAAACAAATGTAAATTGATACTTTTGATTCCGTACACTTATTTAATAGACTAATATGACATGTTAGGTTTGATTCAATTAACTTTTTTTGATGTAATCATGCTCTTATGTATTTCAGAAAAACAAAATACCAAATTGTGTCAAAATTGACATAAATGAGTTTTTAAAATATTTACTATATTATTAATTGATATAATATATGTAAAAATAAATAGTTCAGCCAAAGGACTTAGATAAGTTAAGATATATTAATAATGAAACACTTGGGGTTCACTTGTCTTTTCATTGTATGTTTATTAACCATTTATTATAGTAATACAAGAATACATGATAAAAGTTAAACTATTAAACTAAGAGTTAAATCTACAAGATAAGGATATTATGGTAACCTAAAACTGCCTAAAAACTATTTTTTGAGCGGTTTTAGACCCATAACTACCATATACTCAAAATAAATCATTTGGATCCATTAGAAACATAATACGATTGTATAATAAAATAATATTTCAAGCTTTTCCTAAAGTGACCCTCACTGCTCTTATAAAAGGGTACTCCCTCTTCTCTCAAAATCACACCTCCAAATCACTTTTTCTAGGCCAAACCCTTCCCAAATATCCTCCCAAATACCCTAACTTAGACATAGAGGCATTAAATTGATCAGAAAGATAACCTATGGATCCCTTTTGATCAAATCAAAAGGGAACACCCGGAAAAGAGGTAATAATTTCACCACCTCTTTCAAATTTATTTTCATCTTCAACTTTTTATTTCTTTGTTGTTTCAATAGAAAAATAATAACTACATTTTTTTATACATACTGGGATGTTATTATAAATATTTTATAACCATATTCATTATTCTATCCATCCTATGAATGACAAGTCACCATACGTGCGTACGTACGGCACACCGTCTCCATGTTGTGGTATAGTTTGTTATTCAAACACTTCATTATTTTGATGGATATAAAAAATGAGTATAACTGAGGTAAATAATAAATATAAAATGTTAAGGATTATTTATATATGATATATCATCCAATTAGATATGATTATACTTTTAATAGAAAGATATTATTACTCGTGCATACGTACCGATTAACGTCTCCATGAATGCGATGAAATTAATTCCCCATCATAACCATTCAAGAATAAATTTCATTTTATGATTAAAAATAATGTTTTGAACTTAATATCATTATTGATATGAATAAAATAAATCTTACCCATAACTAACATGGATTTCATAACAATTTATATAAAATAAAACGAATCAGTTAACACCCGAAACAATGACACTACTAAAATATTATTAACATAGCAATATTTAATGATCATATACGATATCATATTTATCTATGTGGTTATTGTATAATTTAGTAACAATTATTTAACTATTATACAGGAGTTTAACATACCCTTTACTAAGGAAAAGTACACGTTAAGGGTAAATTCTATAATCTCTTCATTATCTGATATTGTTTATATGTGAGTATCTACTAGGACTTTATTATCATCCACATACGTAATTCTTAAAAATTTATTTCAATAATTTTTTTACTATTTCCATGACTCTGTGTTAAAGTCATTTATACCATTGTTTAACATTTAATGATATTTTTATCAAAGAATATTTACACCATTTTCCAAACAAGGCCCTTTACGAAATTTTCCACAAAATTAATGAAAGCATGATTTTTTAACTTATACGGCGAGTGCAGCTATTTTACACCATTATAAAATCGTCGAAGATTCCCTTAAAATCTTATAAGAATATTATAAAAAAATATGTTTCTTTTTATAATTATTTTAGTTTTAAATGATTTCAAAATAGAAAGATATATTTATGTCAAATAGTTTTTATTTCATTTATGTCAACATACTTGTATTGATTTTACACTTGTATGAAGTAGATTTATTTAGTTACAGTCATCCATATTATAATAAATGTGTCATGATATTTTTGAATCTGGATGTGTTATTTTTATACAATTAATTGTTTATAGTTAAAATATTATCATTTTGTATGCTAGTTTTAATACAAATGTTTATGTTATGTTTCATCCTTTTCATATGAGGAATGCATTGGACTTCGTAAGTGATAGGTGGAGCTCACTATTCCTCCTTAATGCATTAGTAGGTATCATGAGACAAACAAGTATCTTGGAATAAGGCCTTGACAAAATCTAATTTTTAGTCATGGATCGAGGCCTGGACTATGTGGTTATGATGTTTAGAATTATGCATTCCATCATTATGAATCTTCCTATTGATATTACATGTGATTATTCGACTAGTAGAGTATTCAGGTTAATAAGTAAATGGAATTATTTGATTTATATTTTCCATATTATGCTTATGTTTATGTTTAAAAGTCATGTGTTTGGTATTATACATTGCCTTAAATGTTTGTTTTTATTAATGAATGTTTCACCTGTATTGTTATCCTTACTGAGCATCTGAGCTCACCCATTTCTTATGTTTCATTTTTTCCAGGATGCAAAGAAGTATATTACGATTAACCTATAAGAATAGGCTATGGTATTTAAGAGTGTTCAAAGGGGACAAAATGTTTTTTTTATTTTGGGATGTAATGTAAAAATTAAGAATGTATCTAGTACTTCTAAGGATACTAAACTGATCAGTCTTTTCCAGACATGATTCCTTGTGTCAGGATAATGTTATGTAATAATGCACCGACTTTGGGTAACTGGGGTTGGGGCAATACAATAAGGGTTTTAATGAATACTGATATGATGGAGTATTAATGGCTTAAGAATAATGTAAGATTATTGATGTGTATATGTTTTTGAATTAATATATTACATTTTATGAATCATGAATTATATAAGGATTGTTTTTATAAGTATTATATTTAAGTATTTTAAATAAACTGTTAAATGATAATGATGAAATATAAAATTGATTTAATGAAAAGTTCACATTAAGATAAGGTAACCATTAACTTATTGTTGAGGGTGAGAAAATGATATTTTATATGGATGGGGAGATTATGATTGGGATAATATAAATTGGATAGGATTTATAACCCCATAAATGATAAAGGATTTGTAGAAATAGTTGTTTATGCTATAATAGATGGAATTTATGACACATTTTTTTTTAAAGAATATATCCAATGATCGTTAGAATAAGAAACAATGAATGTTTTTAATAAGGATTTATGCAAATTAATGTTATTGATGTGTTTTAATAGAAAACATGATGAAGGGATTCACATGTTTGGGATTTGACAACCAAGTGGTACATTATTAAATATGGTAGGTCATTGTTAAGCTGATTTTCATAAATTTAGTGACCTTATTTCTAATGCATTCTATTTTAAACATTCAGAAGGGTTAAAAGGTTGACTTTTTATAGAATTTACTATTTTAAACCATCTTTGAATTTTTAGAGATTAAAGTACAATATTATTATTTGATGTTTTATGCATATCAGAGGACTTGTGAGAACATTTTTGTTGGGGTTGTAAATAAATATATTTGCACTGACATTTCATTATACATATATAACTTATGATATATTAGTGCTTCAAGGAAACAAAATTCACATTTATTTTCAGATAAAAATATGAATTGGAAAACTGTAAAAATAAAACCAAAGGGCGAGATTCAGAATATAAAATTTAATGAAATAAAGTAAGTATATATTATCATGAAAATTTCATAAAATTTAGGAAAAGGGTCTATAAATTAAATTTTCCCCATTATAATCATTTTTAATGGTATAAATGACTTTTATCAAGTATCTTTGGTTTATGAATTTGTGATTATTAACATTATCATGACCATGTTATTTATTAGTATCTAGTAAAAAATTGATAGGAATATTTCTCTTCAATGTCCATGTTTTCACATTCCAACTATGTTCTCATATGTGGAAACCTAGTTATTAGTAACATTGGGTAACCATTATAGTTCAACATGTATTTTTTAAATATTTTTTAGTTTTAATTTTTAAAATGTGAGTTTATATGATAGGAACATTCAAGTAATTATCCTTTTATAACCCAGAAAAATTCATGGGGAAAATTCATTTGGGTGGGGGTGAATCTATCATTAATATATTTTGTGATTTTTTTATATTTATCATTAAACACAACACTGAATATAGCTTGTGTTATATGAAAGTTCAGGTTTTGATTTTCAACACACTCAACACCAATTTAAACTTACCCTACACATGAAACGTAGATTATATTTCAATACATGAAACACTATATTTTTCTTTTGTTACACAAAATTCTGAGTTCCTTTAACAGCTTTTGTTACACACATTACCACGGTTTACCAATCTACAATATACTATTTTTTTGTTATTAAAATATTATTATAGTTATCACATAGACACGGAAAATTGATGTTTTGAAACTGATTAAATAAATTATGAAAATATGGTTTGAATATATATATATATATATGAATAATTATTTGGTGAACAATTAACTAGACATTAAAATAAAACCATTCGGAAAATATCGTAAATATTTTACTGGAAAACTATATTTATGGAATTAAAAATGTTATCCCCAATAAATTTATTAAAAAACATTTGATAAATTATTTTAATAAAATTTATATATTTTATTTTAATTCAACTATTTAACATTAATCTTATGTGTTTTATAGATAAGAGATTAGAATCAAGCCAAATTTACATATAAAGCTGTATATTCTTCTTAAAATGTAATTTTACCGCACTTTAATCGAGAAGATGCATTAAAAATAATTTTTTAAACATTGATCAATTTTGTTAGAAAAAATAAACCACATTTTTTAAATAATAAAATAAAAATTTAATTTGGGTAGTATTTAAATATTTTTATTAGAAGTTTCTTTTTTGGTTTAATAGTGCAACATGCCGAATTTTAATTGAAAACTAATTTTTATTATAATTTATTTATATAAAAAAATTATATTTTAATTTATTTATAAAGTATATTTAGATAAATTATAAATTTATAAATAAAATTTTGGTCCATTTAATCAATTTTTCATTGAAATTGGATATTAAAATATTCCAAACATTTGAAAAAATTCACATTAATAATCTGTTATCCCATCCTCTTATACCAGATTAATTTTAATTTAATTTATACCGATTATGTGAATAAAATTTGGAAAAATTAATTTAAAATTTGTAATAGTTCTAATTTATAATTTTTTTGAAGGTCATCATAGTTTTTTACAAAAAGGTTTGTAAAGATATTTAAAATTAATTATTGAAATGATTGTAAAAACGAGTCTACATTGTGGTTAACCATTATCTTGAGGTGACAAATAATCTATAAACCTTTCCCATATAAATTTTCAGGAAAAAACATGACCGTATAATCATTTTTTTCAAAATATTATGATTTTTTGAGGTACATTTTATAGAGGATACATCTCAATAGTGTATACCATTTTATATGTACAAGAATTCCACTCCACCATTATAGAAGGGAACTCACCCCCTCACATATTCACACCAAAAAATTCATTTTTATACTAAAAACTCAGCACAAACAAGTTCCAAAAATTACACCTTTAAACCATGAATTTTTACTCTGGGTAGAAATCCAACCACAAAATCTCTTTGATGCAAACCAAATGTATTTACCCAAATAGGAGGTAACATATTTCAATAATCCCTTTTTTATGTCCTTATCATACACTTAAATTATTCTTATTAAAAAAATTAGTATTCTCAATATAATTTTTTTTTTAATTTTTCTACTTTTATGTACCCAAACATCCATCAAATGGGAGACATAATCATCATTCATGAGTACGATGAACTATCATATAACAAACTGATTTCGTTCATTCTTAAATTACCACATTTCAAGGTGGGGAATAATGATTTAATTACTATTTTTATATGATATATATGATATTTAGGACATCATTATTCTATTTTAGTTTTTATATAACACGTACCTTTATTCATTTCATTTTGTGGGAATACGATAACTTCGTTTGTGGACGTCCGGACTACCACCTCCTCAAAGAGATATGATTGATTCAAAAAATATATGGAATGTATTAAGGATGGGTTTAATAAATTTATATGATATATATGAAATAATAATTCTACTAGAATGATAATATTTACATATACAAATATCTAATTTAAATTTTTTCCTTTAATAAGACAATAAAATAAAAATATCGTTCATGTGTTTGTATGGGAAATTATCACTATGAAGGGTGTATTCCATTTCATATTTCTATATTTTATTTATTAATTTTAATACTTATATAATAAATAAATATTATATTAATTTAATTATTTACATTAAATAATTGTGTATATTCATGATATAAGTATCTAGATCAAGAATGACAAGTCGAAACATATATGAAAAACAAAGTTGTTAATACCTGAAATGTTAAATTAACATTAAAGTATAAAAAAAATGTAATATAAAGTCATAAGAAAACAATATATTGGAGGATATATATGAATATGGTCATTTTTTAGATTTATTATAAAATTATAATGATTGTATATGAGTATGTAATGTGTACAATGAAATTTTAGACTTAAGGTAAGACTTTTCTTGTCTAAGTTTTATATGCTATTTATCGTTAAATTTATAACTCTTTTTATTTCCATTAGATTATATCCCTTTGATGAGGGTTTTTGGTACAAAAGTTACCAAATTGGTAAAATAGTGTTGTCTAAAGTTTTCATTATTTGAGACACTTGTTATGATATGCACCTATATTATTTTACGAGGTGTATACAATAAACATTGAAATTTTATATCATGAATATTCTTACTGTCATGCTATTTTAAACTTAATTTAATGTTATAATTTCAAGGGATCTAGAGCAACTATAGTTGTAAGAATGTATTGCTATATTGTCATTATTTATTAGGATTTTTTATGATTATGATTATATTGATAAAATACAATGAATGATATCTTAATAATTCTAATGAATTTTATTCTCTTATGGTTAATCATTATATATTCTTTTAATTTTACCATTCTACAATATATGGTACTTAATATAAATAATTTTTATAAATAAATTCTGATTACATTTTTCTCTTCAGTCTAAAATCTATTTTATTTAATAATAATTAATTCTAAAAAATGTATCAATTTTTAAAATAATTTTTAGTATTATTTTCAAGGAAAGTGATTTGAATAGTCTTTCACATTTTTAAAGGGTTTTAATGTTTTTTCAATATTAATCTATGATTTATCAATGAAATTTTCTATAAAAATGATTTCAAAATGTTTTCGAGGATCATTTATATGTTTTCAATGAAAAATTCAAAGAAATGTTTTTTAATTTTTTTCAAGAGTACATTATTTGGTTTCAAATATATTTTAAAATAATTATTTTTTCAAAAAAATATTCAACATTCATTTATATTATTTCAAATATATTCTTAAATAATATTTTTTTAAAATGATTTCAAGATTACTTTATATCTTTTCGAATATATTTTCAAAGAATAATTTTTTAAATTTTTTTCTATATTACTTTATAATTCTTCAAATATGATTTCAATGAAATAGTTTTAAATATGTTTTTAATATTACATTATTGTATTTCATGGTTATTTCCAAGAAAAGGAATTCAATTATTTTATATATTATTTTTTACATTTTTAAATCTATTATTTAAGAAAATGGGTTTTGAAAATGTTTTGACTTAAAGAAGTGTTTTAAATGATTTTAAAATATTCTTATATATGTTTTCAAAATTCTTATTTTCAAATAAAATTATGTTCAATTTGTTATTCAAAGAAAATCTATTTTTATCATGATTTTTTTCAAGATATATTAAAATTATTTTTCATATATGATGAAAACCTTTGTTGTTACCCATGCGTTACTGGGGATGTCATCTAAGTTTACCACTCAAATTATTTCTATAAATGGTTTATTTTTAGATGCCAGTATATTTATGAAAAAAATTTCAAATTCATGGGTTATATGTATATGAAACATGTTTCTCTTTAAGAGATTTTATGTTTATGAAACCTGTTTCTCTTCCATGGGTTATTATACAATTATGAAATTTGTATCTTTTCTATATGTTATGATATGATAAAATGTTAATGATACCAATTTTATTTCATGGGTATTATGTGATGATTATGAATCACATATATTTTTATGGGTCGTGATATGATGAAATTATTTTTATTTTGTGCCACATGAATGTACGATTTCATTATGAGATGGGTGTGACCTATATCCCCATACAATTAATTCGGAAAAGTCTTATATCTCATTAGATACATATAGATGAAATATTGATTGAACCCAGTTCAATAAAATATTTTTCCACTAATATGGTCTTGGGTGTTAAACCTGACTACTAAGATGGTACTGTGAGATATCCTTTACTTCTAATACAGTTTTGGGAGAAAACCCAGTCCAATATAAGGAATGGTTTGTGACTCAGGATGGTGGCATGTCCCACCCATTATGTGAATCCTTGATGAATTTCCATGATAATTTTTTTTCAATGAATCTTGAATTATATGGAATTATAATATATGATTATATGTATTCAACAAATTCCATGTCATATTACCATGTTATGAATTCATGGAATATGATCTTTATTTCCTTTTGATTCATGCCTTATGAATATCTAATATTTATGTCATGAATCATGTGTATTTTATTTAATATATTGTGTATTGTTTCCAAATGATGCTATAATGTTCTCATACCCATATGTTCATGTTATTCTTATGTATCTTACTTTTTCAGCCTTGCTAAGCATCCGAGATCACCCTTTCTTATATTTACCTTCGCGAGGTTATGATGAAAGGTTTTTATGTAGAAAAAACAAGGGGAATATATTTATGATATAAAATGGAGATATTTCACCAATTTATAAGAAATTGTGTTCCATGTTTCTAAAGACACTAAGCTATTATGGGCCTCAGGAATGTATTTTTGTAATGTGATGAATATTAATCTTTTATAATGAAATATCCTTGTATTTTAATATTGGGTTTATATAGTCACTCCCCAAACGATATTATTAGTGAAGGGTAACTCCCAGGACCATATTAGTAGTCAATATTTACTCCCAAACCATCTTAGTTGTCAAGGTTCACTCTCAAGACTAGCTATGTGGAAAAAGTCCTTTATTGAATTGAGTTCACTCTTAGTTCTAGTTATAACTATCTCATGATATATTTCTAGTTTCACTTTTATATCTACGTGACTTATGACTTTGTCACCACTAATTTATTTTTTGGGATCTATATACTAACCATTAATGTATTTTATGATTCTTATAAAAAAATTTATGGGTACTCGTATATGTATTTGATGACCTCTAATTCATGGGGTTCTACTGTTCAAAAGTTACCAAATCAGTTATGTAATTTTTTTTCACAATTTTCCTTCATTGTGACACATGTTAGGTTATGTATGTATATTATTTTATGAGGTTTATATACTACATTTTTATCATTTATGTCATGAATATCCTTATTTTCATGACATGGTAAGGTACGTGAAATGTTATTATTTCATAGTGATTAGGATTAAATTTTTCCAAAGTGGTTATAGTATATTATTACAATCTCATCATTTATCAAGATGTTTAATGATTCTGCTTCTTTTGATGAAATATTATGACCCATATCTCATGAATTATCATGAATTTTCTTCATTAAGGGATATTCAATATACGCTTTAGTAATTGTAAAATAATTACACTTTTTGGTACCTATGATAATTAAGAATATGTTTTTTATGAAAATATGACTTTATTTATATCATAGGTCGGATGTAAATTTTATTCAAAAACCATTTTCTTAAAATTGACATCCAAAACTTTTTAAATGATATTTTACGATCATTTTTAAGGAAAAGTAATTTAAAAGTGTGTTTTGTTTTAAAAAGGTTTTTATTTTTTAAGCTTCTTTTAAAAATTTTGAAAGATACTTTTCATAGATATTTTGAAAATGTCTTTAAACATCATTTATAAGTTTTAGAAAACATTTTCAAATAAAATCATTTAGAATGATTCCAAGAAGAATTTATATTTTATCAATGATATTTTCAAATAAAATGTTTTCAAATATATTTTCAAGCATCTTTATATGTATTCAAATATATTTCAAGGAAAATGATATCAAAATGTAGGCAAGATTACTTTATTTGAATATTTGTTTATTTTCAAGGAAAAGGATTTCAATTATTTCTATGATTTTTTTATATTTTTTCAAATTTATTTTGATGGAAAAAGGTTTTCAAATATGTTTTATGTTGAATATTTTTTTGAATGATTTTTCAAGCTTCCTTTATATGATTTCAAAACGATATTTTCAAAGAAATGAATATTTCAAGTGTTTTTAAAATAAATGTTATTTTCCTCATGAAATATTTCTAAAAGATATTTCAAAATTATATTCCATATTTAATGACGCTTATTGGTATTACCGATTACTTACTAGGGATATTATCCAATGGTACCCTTTATATTATTTATCAGAATTGTTTATGTTTTGATGGAACATTGTTTATAAAACTTGTTTCTATTTCACGAGTTATATGTTTATGAAACCCATTTCTCTTTCATGGGTTATTTACTTATGAAACGTGTTTCTTTATATTGGTTATTATATTATTATGAATCATGTCACTTTTTAATATGATATGATATGATGAAATATTTATGATGCCAATTTCATTTTATTTTTTAGGATATTATTTTTATGAACCCATTCTATTTTTAGGGGTCATGATATGATGAATGTTTTATTATCTTGTGCCACACATTGGTAAGATTTCATTATGATATGAGTGGGAACTATATCTCCATCTAATTCATTAGCTAAATATGAATATATCATGATATTAGTATGGATGGAATGCGGAATAAAATTAGTTAATTAAAGGACTTTGTCCACTAAGATAGTATTGGCATTAAACCTTGACTAAAAAGATGTTCTTTCGAATGAATCTTGATTACAATATTTTTTTTAGTAGACCTTATCTATTAAGATGTTTTAGGAAGGGAAACCATTCCAATCTAAATAATGGATTATAACTAGGGATGGGTTTGTGTCCAACCACGTAGTTTCATACCCCATTAACTTCTTTGTTATGTTTTTGGAAATGAGCCTCACCATATAGGGAATGATTTATTATGCTTATGAGTCTACCCAAAAATCATTGTCTTATTCCCATGATATGATTTCCTGGATTATTATCTTGATTAAAAAATTACTCATGTCTAATGAATTTCCAATCTGCATTCCACGACTCATGTATATGATCTTTGATATGTGGGGTACAGTTTCCAAATTTCCCTCTCATGTTCTCAGACACTTATGTTCTTATTATGATTACACATCATAATTTTAACTCTTAATAAGCAAATAAACACACCATTCCATATGTTTCCTTTTACCCATGTTATGTATAAATGTTTTTTATTGGATTAATAAGTGGGATGAACTTAATGGGAGACCTTGTAGATCCTTCACCAAGATAGAAGACATTGTGTTCCATGCTTCTAATGAAACGAAACTATTATGGTCCTAGGGAATTTATTTTAATATGGTGATGGGTATTAAACAAAAATTTTGTAATATCCTTGTCTGTTAATCCTAGTTCACTATAATATCCCACAACTATAGGTGGTGGTGGAAAATTATTGACATCGATTCATGAGGTGGTAGTTTACCATACACACAGAAATAAATGTGTAACCCATTTTATTGAAGAGTGGAAGGATTTATATTATAAAATTAACATAATTAAATCTAATCATATGAATGATATTGATATTATTATATAAATAAGGTTTAATAATAATGTAAGGAGGTGGAGGACAAAATAAAATAAAGCCCTCAGTTAAGGGCATGAACTTTTTTTCTTCAAAAAACCATATTTGGTTTACACAAAAAGAATTCATAGTATTTATTTATTTAAAAAATAAGGCTTGTAGGATCATATTATGTAATTATGTATGTCATTTTGGGTTTTATTAGATTAACCAATGAGTTTTTGATGTGTTAAAAAGAGAGAAGAGGCAGTGGCTTTTATAAGTGTGGTGATTTTCACATTTGTAATTTTGGAAATGAAAAAGTTTTAGAATGATTTTTCAAATTAAAAAAGGTTATAAAATGATAAATAATGGATAAATTAGAATACAATATCTAAATAAGGCCATCCATTGGGTCTTAGAAATTATTTGTGTAATTCCCTAACCCTATTTACCAAGAGTCAGTGCATTATTACAAAACATTTTCCGGATCCCAAGGGATCATGTCTTGAAAGACCGATCAGGTTAGTATCCTTGGAAGTGCTAGATACATACATAAGTTGTACATTAAATTTTGAAATAAAAAAACATTGTGTCTTCTATGAACACACTCATATCCCATAGCCTATCTCTATAGGTCACTCATAATATACTTCTTCACATCCTGGAAAAAATAAAACATAAGAAATGGGTGACCACCGATGATCATTAAGGATAAAAATATCGAAGAAACTTTTATAAATAAGAATAAACATTGAAGGTAAGGTATAAGACTAAAACACATGCCTTTTAAAATTAAACTTAAATATAATATTGAAAATAAAAATCAAATAATTCCACTAACTTATTCACATAGATATTCAACTTGTTTAATAATCACATGTGTTATCAGTAACCAATTTTATAATGATGGAATACATAATGGCAGAAATCATAACCATATAGTCAAGGCCTCATGCCAAGACTACCAATAAGATTTTGTCAAGGTCTTGTGCCATGACAGTTGTTTTTATCCTGAGACATACTGATGCATCGAGGAGTTCTAGCGGGCTACATCCTTCACTTACTAAGTCCAATTCATTTCTTATATGAAAATGATGAAACATAACATAAACATTAATATTAAAAATAACATACAAAATGCTAATAATTTAACCATAAACCATGAATGGTATAAAAAACAAATCCACAGTAAAACATGTCACAAAACCTTAAATACAACCTGGAAGATAGTATCATAATAAATCAACATTAAATGAATGTAAAATCCATCTCAGCATGTTGACATAGATGAAATCAAAACTATTTGAGAGAAATAACTCTTCCCATTTTGAAATAATTTAAAATTACCATAATTATAAAAGAAACCATATGTATTTAAAACATTATTATAATCTTGTATGGGATGATTCAAAGGTGTTATAATGTCAGAAAATACCCGCACTCGTCATATAATTTAGAAAACATTATTTCTTTATTTTTGTGGAAATGGTCGTAAAGGACCTTGTTTGGAAAATGAAAAAAATATTCCTTTATAGACATTTTATGAGAAGTAAAAAATGGTATAAATTAATTTATCCCATTGTCTAATAAATAGTAATTTTTCTGAAATATATTTTTAAGAAACACAGATGTGGATAATAAAGGGGTCTCAGTAGATACTCAATTGAAAACAACCACAGATAATGATGAGATTGTAGAATTAACCCTTACCTAGTACTTTTCCTTGATAGAGGGTACATTAACCTAATTTATAATAGTTAAATCAATTTTTATTAAATTATAATAGAACCACATATGTAAATATGATATGATATATGATCATCTAATATTTCATTGTTAATAACATTTCAGTAGTATCATTGTTTCGGGGGTTAACTGATTTGTTTTACGTTATATGTTTCCTTATGTAACTAATGTTTTTTATTGATAGGATGTATTTTATTCAAATAGATAATGGTATTAAGTTCTTAAAAATTATTTTTAATCATAAAATGAAATTTATATTTGAATGATTACGATGGGGAATGAATCTCATCTTGTTCATAGAGACGGTAATCCGTACGTACACATGAGCGAAAAAATCATTCATTTGATGGTGAAATCGTATTTAAATGGATTTTATATCATATATAATGAATCATTAACATGTTATATTTATTATTTACATCAATTATACTCATTATTATACCCATCCTAATAATAAAGTGTTGAATAAAAAACTACACCACGACGTGGAGACGGTAAGCCGCACATATGCATGTATGGTGAAATTTTCATTCATAGAATGGATAGAATAATGAATATAGTTATACAATATTTATAATAACATTACAGAAATTAGAAGTTACTAAAGTTAATTTTTGTTATGGAAACAACAAAGAAAGAGGAAGTGGAATAATAAAAGAACTTTAAAAAATGTGATGAAATTGTTACCTCTTCTTCGGGTGCTTCCTTTTGATTTTATCAAAACGAGTCCTTAGGTTGGATTATGATCAAATAATGAACTCTAGGTTTAATTGAGGGTAGTTGGTAGGAGATTGGAGTAGGATTTGGCTGAGCCAAACAGCTTCGGTGGTGTGATTTTGAGAGAAGGGGAAGTACCTTTTTATAATATAGGTGAAGGTCACTTTAGGAAAATCTAGAAATATTATTTTATTATAAAATCATATTCAGTTTATAATAGCTCCAAAAATATTTATTTCAACTATAGTGTGAGAATGGGTCAAATGAATCTCAACCAACAGTTTTTAGAAAGGTTTAGCTTGCCATATTAACCTTATCTTGTAGATTTAACTCTTAGTTAAATAGTTTAACTTTTACCATGTAGTCATTTTTTATTATAATAAATGGTCGATAAACATACTATGAAAATCCAAGGGAACCCCATGTGGTTCATTATTTATATATATAACATTATCTAAGTCCTTTTTCTGAAACTTATATTTCTAGTAATATAATATCAATTAATAATATAATATTTGTTTAAACAGATCATTTATGTCAATTTTGACACTGTTTAGTATTAGGTTTTTGTGAAATTAATAAAAAAAATTATCAATTTGAACTAAATTTATTTAATCAACCCTTACATGTCATATTAACCTTGATAATTCATGGAATACATCAAAATTGTCAATCTATAATTATATTATTATTTATAATATTATATTTTTTAATCTTGTTGTAATAAGTTTATTATTGAATCATCAAGTTGACCAAAAGGAACATATTTTATTCATAAGATTGATTTTGGTTGAAATACATTTATCCAAAAGAATTAAAAAAACTATTAGTGTAATTATAATATCATTCTTACCTTTAATTACATTATTTACTTTTAACCCTGGTAAATAAAAATCAAAAATTTCTATTGAACAAAAAATTATTTGCATCCAATTCAACCACATTTTACCTACTAATCTCAACAATTCTGCTCATATTTTTGAAATTAAATTCACATAAGTGGTAAAATTAAGTTTTATGAAAATTTGAAAATCTTCCTAGAAGGTGGGAAAAGGACTTAAAAGATCAATAAAATTTTATATATCTAATCTTATTATAAAATGACTCCAATGAATTTCATTGAACATTTATAGCTATTATGTATCTATTTTTACATAAAATAAATTTAAATAAGATAAATAAATATTTAAATAAAAATTCGGTATTAAACAATAAAGTAGTTTTTCACTATTCATAAAAAAATAAATGTTTTCAAAAAAATACCACAAATTCACACTAAGATAATTTTGATATTCCAAAACAAATACTAAAGTCCATTTTGAAAAATAAAATTTATAGAATTTAAAAAATTGGGTATTAATATTCATAATGGCTAGTTTCGTTGGTCGTGGTGTGCTGGAACATGAAGTTGCATACAACTCAAGCTATTGCATTATTCATTGAGACAGATACCATGGATGTTTGGGGTGTTACATTCTTCCCTCCTTCAAATAATTTCATCCTTGAAAAATATAGAATACCACTGAATAAAAATATTCAGGAGGTTCTTCATCATATGTTCCATAGGGTCACATATTTCCTTTTCCATCTTATAGTTTCTCTGTAAGAATTTTACTAGATGAGTCATCCGGTTTCTCAACAATTGTTATCTCATATCATGAATCATGACCGACTCTTAAAAATAAGATAGATCTAGTTCTCGTTCTATTTTTTTATAGGCGAGTACATGCGTTGGGTCAGGCATGTATTTTTTTTAACAGTGATACATGGAACACATCACAAACATTTGAGAGACATGGAGGAATTTCCAATCGGCAAACTACAACTCCAATTCGTTCTAGAATTTATAAAGGTCCGATTAGCTAGGGGCATAATTTATCCTTTTGACTGAATCGTATAACACCCTTCCATTGAGATATCTTCACGAAAACATGATCTCCTACTTCAAATTCAAAATCCTTCCTTCAGTTATCGGCATGACCCTATAGACTACTTTGGGCTACTTTGATGTAGGGTTGGATAATATTCACCTTTTTAATTTTTTCATCAACAAGTTCTGGGCCTACGAGTTTTCTTCCACCAACATAATCTCAACAAGTCGGTATGTGATATCTCTTTAAATATAACGCTTCATACGGTCCCATCTGAATACTTGAATAGAAGATATTATTATAGGAAAATACTACTAGAGGAAAATATTGATACCAAATACCATGAACGTCATGTGAGAAATATCCCAACATGTCTTCTATGTTTTAAAAATTCCATTCAGATTATTCATCCGTTTAAGGGTGGTCGGCAGTGCTTAAAAGATGTTCAACATCAAGGGACTTCAGAAGATTTTTCCTAAATGTAAATGTAAAACGAGGATCACGATAAAAAACAATTGATAAGGGTACTCCACGATGTATTACAACTTCATTAATATATATTCTTGTTAAATGTTCAAGTGGTAAATCTTCTATTATAGAAATAAAATGTACTGACTTGGTAAGATGATCAACAATTACCCATATTACATCATTCCTTATAGGAGTATTTGGTAGCCCCATGACTATGTACATCTTAATATCATCCCATTTCCTATCATGTACGGGAAGAGGTTTCATTAATCCTCTAGGATGTTGTCTTCTAGCCTTAACCTATTGAAAAACCATACATCTTGACACATAATTAGAAATATCCTTTTCATGATGTCCCACCAAAATTTTCCTTCAAATCTCTATACATCTTAGTGCTACCAAGTTGTATAGAGAAATGGGAACTATAAGGATCATCCACCTTTTCCCTTTTTACATTAGGGATTTCAGGAACACAAATTCTCTTCCCAAATTTCAAAATCCCATCTTCATATACAAAGTCAATCAATCTTCAATTGTTTAAAACATTATTTTTCTTTTGAATCTCCACATCATCAGTTTGAAAACATTTTATCCTTTCTAGTAAAGATGGTTTGGAATCCATTTGAAAAATTATTGATTTTACACCTCCCATGATTATTCCCATATCCATCTTTACTAGATCCACGAATATAGGATACTTTTCAAATCTAATATTATTCAAAACTCCATGATCATTTCTACTCAAAGAATCTTCCACCTTATTATCTTTCCCTATGTGGAAGTGTATAGTGAAATCATAATCCATTAGTAGTTCAAGCCATATTATTCTCCTCATGTTGTGTTATTTCTATGAGAAAATATACATCGAAATATTGTGATCGGTATATATCTCACTATTTTCACCATAGAGATAGTTTCTCCATATCTTCAAAGAAATGATTACAGATGATAACTCACATTCATGAGTGGGATAGTTTTGTTCATGAATATTTAGCTATCGTGATGCATATGAAATTACTCTATCATTATTAACAAAGACAAAACCAATTATTTTCTTTGAAGAATCATTATATATAACAAACCCATAATACCCCAATGGTAGAGTAAACATAAGAGCATTGAATAATATTATCTTCAGTTATTCAAAAAATTCTCCACACTCATTTTTCCAAACAAATTTATCCCTTTTACGTGTGAGCTTGGTTAATGGGATGACGGATTGGAAAAAATTCGGGAAAAAATGTTGATAATAACCTTCTAAACCAATAAAACTACATACCCTAGTTATACTTTTTGGTGCTGGATATAATTGTATTTCCATGTTTCATGAAGGATCGATAGAGATTCCATACTTAGAGACAATATAGATATGAAAATATATTTCATGATTCCAGAATTCACACTTTCTAAACATCCCATACTATTCATTTCTTTTACGGGTTTTCAGAATAGTGCCCATGTTATTTTCTTGATCTTCATAGATTTTAGAGTAAACCAAGATATCATAAATATATACTACTACAAAGATATCAAGATATTTCTTGAAAACTCTATTAATTATTCCATGAATACAGAGGGTGAATTAGTTTGTCCAAAAGGCATTACCATATAATCCTAATGCCCATACCTAGTACAAAATACTATATTTGGAATGACTTCCTTCATCACACCCAACTGATGATATCCAAATTGAAGGTAAATATTTGAAAAAATTTTACATCTATGAGGTTGATCGAATAAATCATCAATGTGAGGTAGGGGATACTTGTTCTTTATTTTCATAGAATTGATCTTCTAGTAGTCATTGCATAACCACGTAGATACATATTTCTTCTTAAAAAAATAATAGGGGCACCCCATGGAGAAAAAATAGGGAGAATAAATCCTTTATTAGTCAATTACTCTAGTTGTTTATTTTATTCCACTGATTCCGTAGTGGCCATTCTATATGGTGACTTTAATATGGGCCTTAACCAATAATTAAATCAATTGAAAACTCAATTTCTCTATCTGGAGGATGTCTAGGTAAAACCTATAGAAAAAAATCAAAATATTCAAGCACAATAGGTACATCCTCTATTTGAACATTCCATTACTTACCCATAGTTATTTCATTTTATTCCTCCCCAATAATAGAACTTAGTATAGCTATAGGTGGTGGATCAAGATAAGAATCAGATGGTTATGTTTTTTCTCTAAATATAAGGTACTCTGTATCACTATAAAAAATTGTAACATCTTTTATCTTAAAATAAATATTGGCATAATGGTCCTAAATCTAATCCATATAAAGTATTATATCAAACTAAATGATGCGTATGATGATGATATCAGTAGATAAATCATGTTTATATGTCCTAATGGTAACTGATTCACAAACCATTGTTACCCTGATACATCCCTTAGGAGTTCTGACTGACAACACCTTAGTTAAATCAAATTTGAAATATCTAATTTTCTTAGGAAACTAGGATTATATGAAACAATGTGATGATCCAGAATCAAATAAAACATTGGCTAAATTTGAGGAACCCATTAAATTACCTTCCATCACATCTTTCGAAGCCTCAACCTCAGTAGTAGTGATCACATAAGCTTAACCATTCTCCCGTGGCCTTTTCGGAGATAAGTTTCCTTGGAGTTTAGGACATTAATATTCCTAATTCCCCATTTATCTAAAATTGTAGAATTCCACGTTGACATCCTCTTTATTTCCTTTGTAATCACAATCTTGGTGGATTTTTTCACCACACTTGTAATAGACTCCCATTCGATTCAGGCAAGTACGAGGGTGTTTCTCCCCACATTTACTATAGTATGTAAATTCAACTTTTACCTTATTCATATTATTCCCATTTTGAGAGTGTTCAACCAATATCTTCTTCTCTTGATTTTGTTTTAATGTCGTAATACTTAGAGAATTCAGTTTCTATCTTGATTGCACATGAGATAACATCTTCATATGATGAGAAGTATTGTGAGACTAATGATCAATGTAGAAATGGTTTTAACCAATTAAATAATTGATCTATATTAATCCTTAGGTTACATATATAATATTTTTCACTCCTTTCTATCCTTGTAAAGTTATCCTAATACTTTACGATATTCTAATTATCAATTTTACTCTGACTTAGAAATTGTCTTTCCGTATCCGCCCGATGCTCACTAGAAAAGTATTTTTCTAGGAAAACCCCTTTAAACACCGTACATTCCATATTTTATACTTCTTAATTCCCCTTTATTTTTTTAATTAATGACCACCATTGATCTTCATCTCCCATGTGGTGATAAACTTCCATGAATTTTTTTCCCTTTCGATACTCCCCAAAGCATGGAATATTTTCTCTAAGGAACTTATCCATTTCTCATCTAAAATTGTATTTTTAGTCCCATTGAATTTTGATGGTTTTTTCCTCATGAAGCGTTCTAACATTAATCCTTTATGTTTTGGATCTGGTTGATCCACATGGGTAAAGTTTTTTTTCATAACTTGAGTGAGTTGTCCCTATATCGTAAAAAGTAGTTTAGCCTTAGTTGCATCACCAGCTCCACTATCATTATCTTGAGTAGGAGGGAAATACCTACATAGATTATGTGTGTTGATATAGTTTCAATTCCATAGACTAGGTTCCATTTATAAACAATGTCAAACACTATATTATTTTATGAATCAAAATACATAATTCCCAACATATAAAATTCCTTACATAAATTGAACAGTTTATGCATATAATCCATAATCATAAAAAAAATGTTTTCTTTGAAGAAGTATTTTCTTATAAATACATAATAATGATTTTTATATAAAATTTGAATTATCCTAAGCATATCCCCTAGGAGTTTCATAACCATGAGTGCAGCAAGGCTTGTTTTCAAGTACTAGGATACCCCGGGTCAAGTCCAAAACTCCTTGTCAGATTTTTCCCTCCTAGGTACATCTATGTAAGAGCCACCTCTACCTGGTCGTATCCAAACATGGATGTATTTCTTGAGAAATTCACAAAATATCTACATTACCAAAATTCTAGGAAGTTATTTTATACTAATCCTAGAATTCTATCTGTGGGTAATGTTTTCTAATCATAGTTTTATTAAATATAGTTTTCATAGTTCTTACTAAAATTCCTCCCATAATAACTGTAACGCCCTAACCCTATTTACCCAGAGTCGGTGCATTGTTATATAACATTAGAATGATCATAAGGGATCAGGTCCCGAAAACCGATCAGTTTAATAGGCTTGGATGTAGTAGATACATTCATAAGTTTTACAGTAAATTAAGAAATAAATAAGACACATTGTGTCTCCGTTGAACACAATCATATCCAATATCTTATACCTACATGTCTATCATAATATACTTATTATCATCCTGGAAAAAATAAAACATAAGAATAGGGTGATCTCAGAAGCTTAGTAAGGATAACAATATAGCAGAAACATTTACAAATAAGAAAAAACATTAAAGGAAATGTATAAGACTAAAACAAAAAACTTTAAAAATTAAACTTTAGAATAATATAGCAAATACAAATAAAATAATTCCATTTAATTATTCACATAGATATTCTACTAGTCAAATAATCACATGTAATATCAAAATATAATTTTATAACGAGGGAATGCATAATTCCTGACATCATAACCACATAGTTAAGGCCTCATGCCAAGAATACTAATATGATCTTATCAAGGCCATGTTTCAAGACACTACTTTATCTCATGTGATCTACTGATACATCGAGGAGAGATAGAAGGCTCAACCCATCACTTACTAAGTCCAATGCAGTCCTCATATGAAAAGGTTGAAACATAACATAAACATTTTTATTAAAACTAACATTAGAAATGTTAATACTTTAACCATAAACCATGAATGGTATTAAAATAACACATCCAAATTCAAACATATCACAAAACATTAAATACAATATGGAAGATTGTATCATAAAAAATCAACTACAAACAAATGAAAAATCCATCAAAGGATGTTGACATATATGAAATCAAAATTGTTTGAGAGAAGTATCTATTTATATTTTAAAATAACATAAAAGTCACATAATTATAAAAAAACCGTTATTTTGAAAATATTATTATAAGCTTTTGAGGTAATATTAGAAGGTTTTATGATGACCGAAAATAGAAGAACTCACCATATAAGTTAAAAAAACATTCATTCTATAATATTGTTGAAAAGGTCGTAAAATGTCCATTTTTAGAAAATGACAAAAAGATTTCATTATAAATATTTAATAAAAATCAGAAAAATAGTATAAATGGAATTAACCCATATTTTGGGAAATTGAAAAAATGTTTTGAAATATATTTTCACGAAACACAGATGTGGATGATAAAGAGGTCCTAGTAGATACCCATTTATAAACAACCTCAAATAATGAATAGATTGTAGAGTTAACCCTTAATTTGTAATTTTCTTTGAGTAAGGGTATGTTAACCTCATTTATAATTTTTAAATCATTGTTATTAAATTATATAATAACCAAATACATATATATGATATCATATACAATCTTCTAATATTTATTTGTTAATAATATTTCAGTAGTATCATTGTTTCTGGTGTTATCTGATTCATTTTTCTTTATATGTTTTATTATCTATGTCATGTGTGATATGGATATGATGTATTTTATTTATATAGATAATAATATTAAGTTCTTAAATTTCATTTTTAATCATAAAATAAACATTTTTCTAGAATGATTTTGATGGGGAATGAATCTCATCACGTACGTTGATACGGTAATCCGCACGTACGCATGAGTGAAAATATCATTCTATTGATGGTGAAATATTGTGTAAATGGATGGTATATAACATAGAAATAATAATTATCATGTTATATTTATTATTTACAACAATTATACTCATTATTACACCCATCCAAATAATGAAGTGTTTAATAACAAACTACACCACGATGTGGAGACGGTAAGACGTACGCACGAACGAATGGTGACTTTGCAATTAATAAGAAGGATAGAATAATGAATATGGTTATATGTAATTTATAATAACATTAAAGTAATTATAAGGTACTGGTGTTATTTTTTTGGTATGGAAAAAACAAAGAAACAGGAAGTGGAAGAATAAAAGAACTTTGAAAGAGGTGATGAAATTATGACATCTTCTTCGAGTGTTTCCTTTTGAGATAATCAAAAGGGATCCTTAAATTAGCTCATGATAAAAGTAATGTATATATGTTTAATTGAGGGTATTTGTTAGTATATTTGAGTAGGTTATTGATGATCCAAATGGGTTTGGAGGTGTGATTTTGAGAGAAGGGGAAGTACCCTTTTGTAAGGGAGGTAAGGGTCATTTTAGGAAAGGTTTGGAGTATTAGTTTATTATACAATAATATTCGGAATATAATTGATCAAAAAGAATTTATTTTGATGAAATAGTTGGTATGGGTCTAAAAACACTCATCCAATAGTTTTTAGATAGGTTTTCATCACCATATTAACTATTTATTTTATATTTAACACTTAGTTAAATAGTTTTACTTTTACCATTTATTCTGGTATTATGATAATAAATGGTTAATGAAAAAATTATAAAAATCCAATAGAACCCCAAGTGGTTAATTATTGATATATCTATCCTTATATAAGTCCTTTTTCTGATCCTTATATTTTTAAGAATATTATATAAATTAATAATATAGTATTTGTTTAAAAACTCATTTTTGTCAATTTAGACACTATTTAGTATATGGTTTTTGTGAAATTCCTAAATTTATCACATCGAAAAAATTTATTTAATCAATCCTAACATGTCATATTATTCTCGAAAATTATTATAATACATCAAAAGTATCAATTTACAATTATATTAATATTTATAAGTTCAATTTTTTAATTATTCAATAATAAGGTAATTACTGCATCATCATGGTGTCATAAATACATTTTATTATATAATGTCAAAAATTATAAATAAAATACAATTATGTAGGAAATATTTTTATCTTTATAATGAATATTTATTTTTGAATTTATCTTATATATTACCCTATATTAAAAATGGTTTAGTTATTAAATTTTAATTTAAAACATTTAAATCTTCATTAAGTAAAATAATAATAAATGTCCAAATCTAGTCCATGTGGATAAAAATGATAATATTTAATTCATAAGTTTGATTTTGGTAGAAATAAACTTATCAAATAGAATTAGAACATGTGTTAGGGTAATTATAATATCATTTTTATCTTTAATAACCCTATTTACTTTTAACAGTGGAAAATAAAATTCAAAAGTTATTATTCACCAAAAACTATATTCATACAATTAAAAGAGATTTTATAACTGATGTTAATCATGTCTCTAGGATTTTTGAAACTCATTTCACAGAAGGGGTACAATTATGTTTTATGTGAAATTGAAAATGTGCATAGAAGATGAGTAAAAGATGTTAAAAGTGTAATAAAATTTTATATAATTAATCTTACTATAAAATGAATTCAATGAATTACATTAAACATATATAGGTATTATATATATCTTTTGATGGAAAATAAAATCTAATATAATAAATCATTATTTAAAAAAAATCAGTTTTAAAAAATAACGCAGTGCTTTTTACTATTCATAAAAAATAGATGGTTTTTTGAAAAATACCAAAAACTCACCCTAAGCTAATTTTGATATTTAGAATCCCAAAATGATGTCCATTTGAAAAAAAATAAAATTTATAAAATTTTGAAATGTGGGTATTATTATTCATAATGGATAGTTTGATTGGTCGTTGTATTCTAGAACTAATTGTTGCGTATAATGCAAGCTATTGTATTGTTCAAAAAGAAGCATACTGTGGAAGTTTGAGGGGATACATTTTGGGTCATTTTAAACCCTTTTAATTTTAGTTTTAATCACATTTAAACACTTTTTTAACTAAATCGAGTAATGTATTTTTTCTATTTTTACTAATGATCATGGTAAAAAATTATGTCCTTATTTTTTAATAATATAAAATAGTATGATTCCAAATATAAAATATTTTTTTCAAAAAACTATTCGTTCAATTGGTAAAATTTAATTTAAATCAATCTCATAATGCAATGAGAAAGCTATTTTTAAAGAAAAATTGTTTAAAAATTTTAGTAAACATTTTAACCAAAATTCTATATTAAATTGATTAAAATAAACTAAATTTGATTAATAGTAAAAAAATTAATAAATTTTTTATTTATAGAAATGAAAAATATAATATTTATTTTTTAAATGAATTGTATAAAATTAAATATTTTTAATAAAAACTTGTACTATTGAATATTCATTGAAAAATATATCTTATTTGAAGAATAAAAAAAATCACCCGAATATAATTTTAAAATTATGATTTATAAAATATTTTTTGTGTTTTCTACTAATTATTCTAAAATGAGAAAAAAATAATTTGAAAATATGTTTTAAAAAGTGGGAAAAAAATTTTAATTCAAAAAATATCGTTTTTAATTTTAAAATTTGTTTTATTATTATATTTTATAAAGAAAACACATAATGTGAATATTTGACATTTGATTGAATATTATTTTTTTCAAATTTCAGTAAAAACATTCAGTAAATTTTTTTATTTAATGATGTAAAAAATATCCGTGCATTAATTTAGTTTTTTTTAATAATTTCCCTCATTTTTAAATGGTTTTTATTTTTATTTATAATTATTTATCCACCAAATAATTATTTAAATATAACTGTGAAACTCTATATTTTTATAATATAGTTAATCTAATTCATGCCTTCCATTCAAATAGATAAGTGATCAATGTCATATTAAATAAGAATAACTTAATAGTATGTAACATATTGTTTAAATATAGCTTTATGTGTACCAAAAACTACACTCAATGTCGCATATAAATGAAGCTAACCTCAGTGTTTTGTGTAATAGAAGATAGACTTGGAGTTGTGTGTTATGTATATTATTGAAATAAATTTTAACTTGTTCACAGTAAACAAGGATTTAATTTATGAAAATCCCTTTGTAGGGAACAAGAAACATAAAAATGATTAATAAAACATTATATTGAAAATAGACAAATGTATGAGTGATGTTATTATAGAATAATTTCTTAATGTTTTTTTTGAATAGGGTAAAAAAGGTGGAATGTGAAAACATGGACATAAAATTAAAAACCAACACAAAAATACTGATAGATAGTTATAGAGACCATGATCAAGTGAAATATATTGACCACAAAGACATAAATCCATGATAGGTAAAATACAATTCATTCATCAGAAATGAAGGTAAATGATAAATTTTTTATTCCATTATCATTTAAATAATGTTTTTTTAACTTTCATGATATGATATAGTTACTAAATTTCAATCCATTTCATAATAAAATTATAATCCATCGATTGTCCATGGATCAATTTCCACTTCATCTCTTATACTAGGAAATGAATTCTTCATGACTAAAGCTCTAATGGATAACAAGACCTATAAAATAATTATATGCCATTACTTATATTTCTAGTTATTTTCAAAATCATTGAATAAGTTACCAAAACACATGAATATTTACATGTTGGAATAATACATGAATCTCTATAACATCATATAAAGTTCAACATAATACATTCTATAAATGGTTAACCTTATAACCCTTCCAAAATTCAAAATTCAAAAATATGGTCATTTTAATAATAATCTCAAAAATAAAATAAATTCAATCTTGATTTCCAAATAAAAAATATGTTAATATCTAAGTCATATATTTTATTAAAACATTATAATAATAATATTTACTAAAAAAACATCTTTAAAACATAAAAACAACCACATTCCTTGAATAAAACTATAGATTATAAAATATATCCCATGCAACACCCCAAGATTTTATGAGATATGTTATTTTTAATTTCTTTTATGTCTTATATTATACACTACACCATGATTAGATTGTACTATATTCCACACCGTATTAGCTTGTAGTGTACACAATAATATTCTTGGCTCATGTTACACATTGTTTCAAGTTCGTTTTGTGGAAATTATTCTACGCAACATTAAGTATAGAATTTGTTTCATGTATAAATTAAATAAGTTCTGATCATGTTATACACAACACAAAACGTAGATTTCACTACACGCAACCCTGACTTGGCTTAATTTAACCGCAATCAAGACCTTGTTCGATAGCGTGTGTAGTACGCAATACTACGTTTCACTAAACAAGATATTATTATAATATTATTATGAACTAGCCGTTATAAATAGTAATACTCACTTTTTGAAATTTTATAAATTTTATCTTTAAAAATGGACTTCATTTTTGGATTCGTAATATCGAAATTATCCTAGGGTGAATTTTTTGTATTTTTCTAAAAACTGTAAAATTTTTATGAATAGTGAAAAAAACTGGGTTTCTATTTAAAAACTGACTTTTTATTTAAATAATTATTTTATTTAAATTTATTTTAGGTAAAAATTGATACATAATACCTATATATGTTCAATGTAATTAATTTGAGTCATTTTATAATAATTTTAGATATGTAAAAATTTTATTGAACTTTTCACCGTCTTTTTCCCACCTCCTAAGAGAATTTGAAAATTTACATAATACATAATTTTACCACTTCTGTGAGAGGAATTTAGAAAATACTTGAGACATATTTAATATCAAGGAGTAAAATTTCATTCAATAAGATTAAAATATTTTTTTATGAATAGTAATTTTTTACTTTTATTTACCACGGTTAAAAGTAAATAGGGTAATTAAGGCTAAAAATGACATTATTATTACAATAACACAGGTCAAAATTCTATTGGAAAAGTTTAATTCAACCAAAAACAACCTTAGGAATAAAATATCACCCTTTAGGTCCACATTGATTAGATTAGGACATTTATTATTATTTTATTTAAAGAAGAGTTAAAATAGTTAAAATCAATGTTTAATAACTAAAAAAATTTTAATATGGGGTTGTATATAAGATAAATTCTACTATAAATATTCATTAGAAACCTAAATATATTTCCTACATAATGGTAGTTTATTTATAATTTTTATACATTAAATAATTTTATTTATTTATGACACAATGATGATTCAGTAAGTAGCTTAATAAAGAAATATTAACACAATTAATGTTATAAATACCCAAATAAATGATATTTGAGACTTTTTATGAATTCCACTAATTTTATAGGTTAATATGACTTGTTAGTATTGATTCATTTAACGTTTTTCAAACTAATCATGTGGTTATGATTTTAAAATCAATTACCAAAAGTGTCAAAATTGAAATAAAACAATTTCTAAAACAAATATTATATAATTAACTGTTATTATATTCCTAAAAATTAAGGTTCGAATAAATGACTTAGATAAGGTTATATATATTAATAATGAACAACTTGGGGTTTTTTTGCTTGTTATAATATGTTTTCTAAACATATAGTGTTAGAAAATGATAAGACACGGTAAAAGTTAAATTATTTAACTTAGAGTTAAATCTAAATGATATGGTTAAAATAGTAACCTAAAATTGTCTAAAACATATTGGTTGAGAGTATTTAGACCCATCCCCACTTTAGCTTCGAAAAGAATCGATCTGGAGCTATTCTAAACTGAATATGACTTTATTATAAAATAATATTTTAAGTTTTTTCAAAGATGCCCCTCTCGTCCCTTATAAAAAGGGCACCCCTTCCATCTTCTCTTCACACCCTTTTGAGCCTTGATTCTCGGACAACCCTAGAAAATTACTCTTCTAGACCTATATATTTATATCATAGTTATTATGGTCTTCTCGAAAGAGAAACTCTAGAGCCTTAAGAAAAAGTCTAAAGGAGGTGCGTCGAGGAAGAGGTAATCTCTTCTACCGTCTCTTTCACGTTTCTTTCTTCTTCTACTTTATTATCTTTAGATGTTTGATTATAATGTAATAACATCCATATTACTTATATACTGATATGTTATTATAAATATGAAACAAACCTATTTCACCTTCTATCCATCCTATAGAAAATGAAATCATCGCGCGTGCGTACGTACGGAATACCGTCTCCACGCCGTCATGTAATCAGTTTTTCCACCACCACCTTACTTGGATGGGTATAATGGTGTAAAAATTAAATATATATGATTATTATAACATCATACTGATTCTATGATATTATATCATCCACTCTAATTCAATTCAATAAATATGGGAATGATATCATCGCTCGTGCGTATGTACGGATTACCATCTCCACGACGCGATGAGATTCATTTTCCTTGTAAACAATTCAAGAATGATTATAAAGTATATATAAGAAGTAATCATGAAATATATGACATAATAATGCTACTCAATTTATTTATATATATGTATTTCATCTAATTAATTCCATTCAATTCAATAAGGAAACGAAATACAGCGTTCATGCGTACGTACGACCTACCGTCTCCATGAATAGTGTATTTCATTCCATTTATCGATCTATTATATATATGTATATTCCGAATATATATTATATATAAATCATGTATTATATTCTATAATTATGTAATCATGTTCAAAGTAATCATATTAGTAATTACAAGTCAAAACACTGATGATAAATGAAACGATTTTACCCAAAACACTGCTTTAACATGGAATTGACAAATGAACAGATAATATAAAGTCAGAAGTGAATCATATATGATAACATAATTATTATAATGGATTTTTTACAAGTTAATAATTTTTTTAAACCCACTATACAGGAGTCTTGGACACATACGGAAGAAATTGGACATAAGGTAAGGGATAATTATTCCAATCTCATTCGTATATGAGATTGTTTACTCGTAAGAATTTACTGGGGTTATATTTATTATCCATTTCCATATATACTCAAAATGTTTTCATAAAATTTTTCATTTTATTCCACGAATTTTTAATGTCATTTTTAACCTTTTATACTTTTACCTCATCGTATGGAAGGAATTTTTTTTGTTTACCATACGAGGTACTTTTTGACTTTTCCAGCAAAAGTAAGAGAAGAATGTTTTCTAAACATATACGGCATGAAAAGATTTTTACGGTTTCATAACGCCTTATTTTCCTGAAGCTTACTCTATAATAGTTAATGCCTATTTTCAACGGAATCCTTTTCTTTTGAAATTTCATGGCATTTTGTTAAAAGAAAATGATTTTGAAGAAGAAAAGATATTTTTCCTCAAGAATTCATTTCAGGTGTTTTATCAAAACCATTTTCCCTCTAAGATGGAATTATTCTCATATTTTATGTTTCAAGTACAATCTCTCTATTATTAATAGGGTTTCACTTTTCTTATGATGAATCTTTATCCATTTTTTTATATGGATTATGTTATGATGGGATTATGTTTATGAAACCTATTTTTTATTCTTCGTGTTAGGATGAATGATTTATGTTTCTGTTGTGGAACAAGTAAGAATGATTTCATTATGATATGGGTGGGACCTATATCTCCCTCTAATTCATTGGGTAAATATTTATATCTCATGATATAGAAATGGCTAGAATGGTATGTTAATCTGGTTCAGTGATATAGGACTGGAACGAGGAGTGAAATCGATTCAGAGAGGGACTTTTTCCACTAAGATGGTTTTGTCAGCAATGCCTTGGCTACTATGGAATTCATAAAATATGCTTAATGGTTTCTATAATTACATGCTTTATTCCCATGATATTTTATCATGATTGATGATCCATTGTGATCTATTCCTTACGTACTGCCATGTTTTATGTCATTGCTCAAGATTTTGATGTTTAAATATTATGTTAATGTTTTGAAGTTCAAATGTATATGGTTTGTTTTATTTTCTCCATGATTAACCTTAATGAGAATTTGAGCTCACACTTTGTATTTTTTTCATTTCCCGAGGATATAAAGAAAGGTTTTTGGTAAGAAAAAAAAGGAATATCATTATGGGAGATGTTGAAGATATTTCACCAAGATTAGAAGATTAAATTCCATGTTTGCAAAGACACTGAACTATTACGGTCCTTTGGTGTCTATTTTTGATATGTATTAAGTATTCCAAAAAAATAATGTAATGTCCATGTATGTCAAGATTTGCGTCTCTACAATTTTTATCAAAGGAAAAGGAGGTAAGAATGTATCTTATCCTTGGGAACTCTCACATGTGAGCGTTGGACGAAGCATGGCTCTCCGCCCAAAGGCTTCATGAGGAAATGGCTGCCACTGGGGATGGTGGTGTTTCTTGCCCAGGGGGTGTATCCACCCATCGATTGCCCGGATAGGTATCAATTATAGTCCACTAGAAGTAATTCCAGACCACTACATTTGGTATGAGAGGAAAGGATTAGTCAACCTCTGTAAACTAGGATGTGGAAACTTTAGTGAAATCCCTAGAGATATTTCTATGGTATGTCTAGGAATGTACCTAAGATTTAGTATAAGTATATTTTATAGTCCTAGAATTACAATAACAATCTTAGAATTAACCATAAAATGTTATATATTTAAGGTACTCCCCCATTATTATGTTGTTTTCCCTAGCATGATTTCTGCCTCTCACACTATTCTTTTTGGGTTTTAGATGATGGCTAGAACCCGAAGGAACTGTATTGATCAATGTAATGGACAATGAAATGATTGTCCTCCTGAACAAACCAATATTATGGGAGATGGAGTGAAAAATATTATTCCTATACTTACACAAGCTATGAATCATTCTAGACTTCCAAACGAGCATAGAAGGGTATAATATTCTATTGAGTCCTTCATGAGGAAATGTCCACCTTCTTCCAGTGGGTCTTCAGATACACTTGTTGCTGAACAATGGATCAGTACCATTGAAATGATATTTTCCATACTTCAATGTTCAGAACATTAAAAAATCATTCTACCTATTTACCATTTAGAAGGTGAAGTAGATCAATGGTGGAATCTGATTAAGAATACGAGGCCCCTAGATGAAATTGAATCCATGGAATGGGATGAGTTCAAGAACTTATTTTTCAATATGTACTTCCCTAGTATTAATTGGACAAAGATGGAAAAGGATTTACTTGAGATTAAGCAAAAGGATGATGAATCTTTGGGTATATACGAAGCGAATTTTACAAGGCTTGAAAGGTATGCATCTGGATTTATTATCCAAGCTGAATGTAATGTTGATCGATTCTTTAGTGTCTTAAAACTAAATCTTCGAAAGACATTAGCTATAAGAGACATCATTAGCTGTGAATAATTTATGCGTTGTTATATCAAGGTTGAAATAGAAGTTGGTGTTACATATCCATCTCATGGTTTTGACAAGAAACGAAAGACGGAGTTCAAGGAGAAATCTCAGAATAATGGTGAAAATAAGATGAATGTTTCTTTATGCTCAAAGTGTGGAAAGAAGCATAGTGGAGATTGTCTTAAAGGGACTAGAAAATGTTTTAGGTGTGGAAAAGAAGGTCATTGAGTAGCTGAGTGTCGAAGTAATGGAAAATGGGTTTCTAATGATGTGAATAAAGGAAAGACTGTAGAGAACGCACCACCAACACTTCAATGCATCAAGTGCAAGGAAATGGGGAATTATGAAAATCAATTCCCCAATCCAATGGTTAATGATGATCAATGTGAGTAACCTCTTAAGAAAAAGGATAAAGGTAAGTCACATGTAATCACTATTTTTGATGTTTAGTATGAAAATGATGTTGTGTAATGATTAAGTGTTTATGTAATGGGATTTCAAAATAGTATCATGGAATCTCATTAATGTTATCGTGTAATTTTTGAATATCTATGTATTGGTTTTCAATAATTATATGGTACCGGTAACCATGAAAATTGATTGAAATATTTTTGGAAAGCATGTGATATGCTCATAATGAAGGGATAAGGAGAAAATAATATGTTTAATAGTATTCATGATCTCATGGATGATATAAGGACAAAGTGATATCATGGTTTGAGTATATTGAAATTTTGGGATTTTGGTATGTTGAAAGAGTTACCTTTTGATAACATTCATGTTTTCACTATGGTTCTATGGTAATTCATGTTGCATGATAATACAAGATTAAGGTATTCACATATTTGGAATGCAGTCAACAAGATATATCTTATGATATATGGGGGATAAATGATGGTACTCACATGCTTGGTTAATGACATTTCTAGTAATCATTTTCTTTATACTATGAGATTGGACAGATGTATTTTGGATAAGTCTAAAGACTAGAATGGATTATGTCGGACATCAGATAGTATTGTTTAAGGCTAGAGCCTTGTGATATTATTTTTGAAATATTATAATAGTATAGTTTTAGAAAAAGGACAACCCGTAGGATGGGAAAAAACCCGTCACGTTGGAAAAGGTTGCGAGAATAAAACCCACAACTGAAGTGCAACAGGCCTTTATCGCCTACCACTGGTCTTCAGAAAGTCCTTGGTTAGTAGAAATTAGTTTCATTTTATTAAGTGTTATGATAGATGAAGTATAAGTCCATTTTTGGAACCGTATATGATTAATATCCCAATAAATGGACTTATGAATATAACTATTTCTAACCTTATGTTTGAGATAGATGGAATGACCTATCATTCTATCGCATGATCCACTATCACTTCAAAGAAGAAAAATTCAACTTCATTTCTTAAAGAGATGAAGTGGAAATTGTTCAAGGCACAAAAAATAGTGAGATTGTACCAAAATCAAGTAATTATTTCTTTTAATTCAAAAATTATCCAATATTTGAGAAATGATCTTGAAAACCAAAAATGGTGTACTATTAACCTCATATCTGATGAATCAGATGGTACCTTTGATCATAAAAAATTTATGGCTTTGTGATTGTTGGATTTTTCATAGCCATGTTCTCTACCACTCTCCATCAAAACTTGATGGTTAGATTTCTCTTCCATATCCATATTTTCACCCATGATATCCTATGTGAAAACCCAGTGATGAGTTAATTTGTCTAACCATTATGTTTCTTACTTCAATTTTTAAAATTAAGTTTTATTATTCCTTTTTACAATGTGGGTTTCAGTGAAAGAAATTCTCACAACCCGTCCTCGGGGTCCGTTCTATGACTACACCAAACCCACCTTCCATAGCCCAAAGGCTGGCGACTAGCACCAAAGGGATAAATCCTGATAAAAGGGATGGAATTGCCTTTATATAAGTAAAAAAACACAACAGAGTACGCAAGCTAAAGTATACAATATGTAAACTGAGTACAAAAGTAGGTGCTAGAAAGTAAATGGGCTAGAATACAAACCCAATTGAAAGTAAAGTACAATAGTAAAGAAAGAACAGTTGTATTAAAGTAAACTGGAAACCACTGATTCGTCCTCCAGATATCCCACCTGAAGATTGGGTACAGATGGTCTCCTCACCTCCTCGGTTCCGGCCGTCCGCTCTGTGTACGTCCCACCAAGTGGTCCACCTCCAAGTACTGTCCCTCTTTACTAGACTTCACCTCGATCAATGTTGTCTATCGTCTTCATCCAACACAATGTAGTGCAGGCATAGCATGTGAAGGGGTGAGTATAAGATACTCAGTACGAACCCCGAGACCCCCAAAGGTCTCCCAGAATCCAAAAAGGATAAACAACAAAGGAAAGATACAAACACGAAGTATAAACCAACTCTACTTAGGTATATGCCCATACATATTCCAAATTCATCAATTCCAGTTCGGCTCCAACTCACGAGCCCAAGTACAAACCATTCCACATAGGAAAGCACAACCCAGTCCACATATGGAAGAATGTCAATCACATTGATGATAATGATCGAAAGTAAAGACATAGCTCACACAGGTATACTACTCACGAAGAGAGGTGGAGATGATAGATGTAGCCTCTGAATCATCTCCCCTACCGATCCCACGTAGGATCCATGTACAGAAGTCGTCACTGCCGAACCCACATAGGTTCCAAGTACAGTAACCATAGCTGCCGAACCCATGTAGGATCCTAGTACAGTCGTCATCGCTACCGAACCCATGGAGGATCCATGTATTGTCGTCCTCACTGCCGAACCCACGTAGGATCTAAGTACAGTCATCATCATCATCACAGTCGCAGCCAGCTCTGGAAGTCCCGCACACAGCACGCTAGATTCCGGGAGGGTTGGCTCCACGTGCCAAGGGGGTCGATACATCAACTATCACAAGGTCCAGAGTTTATGTATCCAATGTTTTATCTCATCAATAAGAACTCAACGGAACAGACGACACATCAATTGGAATCCCGGTCTAAGAGATATTGGCTTTTCTATCCCAGTGGCCCGGTTAGAAATACGCTCATTTCTAACCCGGTTGATATCTAAATTCATCTGAAACCCTCTTAGAGTATCAAAAAAGAATCGTCTCATCGAAAGAGTCCCAGTGCCGTAGACGGATCGTCGATGGGCACGCGATCCTTATGTTATTCACATATAAGTGAATAACTGGCCCGACCCATTTAGCCTAGTGAGATGACGAGTTGGGTTGACCCAGTTTGATGGGCCCGACCCAACAGGGGTGTTGGATCGGTCCGAAGAAAAAAATAACTCGGCCTGAAAGGACGTGGCCCGGCCCGGCTCGGCCTGGCCTCGCATGGCCCGACTGGGCGCACGACCCTGCTGGCTGGCCGAGCAGGTTCCAGGGGGGGGGTGGAGCCCCCCCCCCTCAGGTTTTCCGTACCGGTGGCGCCAGGAGGCACCTCCCTTCCCCAAACCATCCGGACTTCTGCGCACGCGGCCCCCATGGTTGGGCCGCCGGTCTCCCAGTGCGGCGCCCTACTGGCGCTGCAGCTCCTCCTTCCCCGGCCGGCGGACGGGCCGACCGGTTCTTCCACCAAAGAGGCCCCTGTATTGGGCCACGGTTCTTTCCGCACAACCGGCACGGCGACGTTAGGCTCCTTTTTCATGTTCCCATCATGGCGCGACGACGTCGTGCCTCCTATTTAACATTTCCAGCACGGTGCGATGGCATCATGCCTCCTCCGCCTTCGATTACTGATTCCAGAATAATTAAATGAGAACAACGAAGGGTTTTGGGCTATGTTTGTTCGGCCTGCACCCTCCGTGTAAAATGATAACAATAGGCCATATTTAAACAATGTTTTCAAACAATTATGGGGTACATAAAAATCCATTTTCATGAGTAAACCCATTCCTCAAAAATAAGTTCGCGGTTGAGAAGTTTCATGAATGACAGTGTCGTTTCCATCATCGTCGGTGTGCACCCGAGGAAGTGACGTCTCCTCTTTTGTCACAGAGAGAAGAATATAAGATGCCCCATCATTAGCGAGTTCCCGCATCAGTGTCTCCTCCCTTGTCACGGAGCAAGAAGAGGATTTTGAATCCGGGGTCACTGAGTTGAAGTTATTCGTCGGAGAGTTGGCATTCTTCAACAAAGGTGATGAAGCGTTCTTCAAAACTCTCGAGCTCTTTCCCAAAAATATCAACACAACAAGCAAACTAAAAAAAAATAAGGCTTCTCCTTATTTTACTAATTCATTACATGCATTCAAATTTAAAAAATTCAAATTCCAATTCACTTAATTAAATAAACCATGAGTTGTCTAATTAATTTGGTGATAGGTTGCCATGTTTTAATGAGGGAGAGTGGGGAGCAGAAGAGTTACTCAAATAAATTCAAGGGAGGTGACAACATTATACAAAGGAGTTTAATGGGTGGTTTTAGGGGTTTTAGGGAATGTGAAGTGTTGGGGCTGATGTGGGCCCCACCTCACAAATATCCTCACATGGGTAGTTAGGGGCCCACCCCAACTCCCCCATGTAGGATATAACCACTTAGATATAGAATAAAAATTGTTCCACATTTTTATTAACTTCTTATTTAATCCACAAATTTTAACTTCTCCTCCTGCACAAACGCAACAACGGTAATGGTCCCCTTAAGCAATTATCAACATTGCGAATTCATCAGTGCCCTCAGATTTCAATTCTGAGCAACGGTTCAAAAGATAGAAAAACCTGCTCGTTTGTTTATTTAATGTACCCAAGATAATCTTCAAAAATTGATTCCGAGCACATCGGACCTCGGAATCAAGTTCTTTCAAAAGCCACAGACTTGTAAAAATCCAAAGTATTTATGCAAAAATATTCCATGTAATTTCTGGGTCTTTACATTACTCCAAAAACAGGTCTTTACATCCCCGTAAAGCTACATCATAAACTGGGGAAACAAATGAGTGTATTGTGCACGCATTTGAGCCTCATGCTCCCATGTGCTCTCCTGGAGGTTCCCATGCTGCCAACGAATGCGCACCAGAGGAATCGACCGTACATGTTGGACCCACTCCTATCGATCCTCGATCTCCACCGGGACCTCCACAAAAGATGCCCCGTCATCAATGTCCTACTCTCTGTGATCAATGATATGTGTCGGGTCGTGCCCCTATCTACTCAACTGAGATACGTGGAAGACGTCGTGCACCCGGTGCAACTGAGGTGGAAGTTCCAGGCGATAAGCCAGCTCGTCTACCCGGCTGAGAACCTGGAATGGTCTGATGAAGCGTGGAGATAACTTGCCGCCTCGGCCAAATATCTGTAATCCACATCGAGGTGAGACCTGTAAGAAAACGTGGTCTCTATCCTCGAACTCCAGTGGTCTCCATCACCTATCAGCATTGGACTTCTGTCTACTCTATGCAGTCCTCATCCACTCTTGGATGATCTGAACCTTCTCTGTCATAGCCTGAACCATATCTTGTCCTACGAGTACTGACTCCCCAGGGTCAGTCCAGCACAAAGGTGATCTTCATGGTCAACCACACAATGCCTCGTATGGTGCCATCCTGATGGTGGAGTGGTAGCTGTTGTCGTACGCAAACTCCACCAAGGGTAAGTGGTCCTCCCAGCTTCGACCAAAGTCGATAACACATGCACAGAGCATGTCCCCGAGAGTCTGAATGATTCTCTTCATTTGTCCATCTGCCTTAGGATGAAAGACAATGCTCAGTCGTAGCTACATCCCAAAATCCTCCTACAACCCCTTCCAAAGCTGGGAAGTAAAGCGAGCATCTCGATTAGAGAAGATAGCTGATGGAACACCATGAAGCCGTACGATATCCTGAACGTAGAGGCATCCCCTGCTCTCCACTGAGCCCTGCTCTCTGATAGGTAGGAAGTGGGCCGACTTGGTGAGTCTGTGGACAATAACCCATATGGAGTCATGACCTCTTGAAGTACGAGGGAGCCCCGTCAGAAAATCCATGTATATCCCGTCCCACTTCCACTACGGGACCTCTAAGGGCTACACCATACCTGCCGGTACATGGTGCTCTGCCTTCACCTTCTGGCAGGTGGGGCATCGTGAAACGAACTCTGCCACAACCTTCTTCATACCCGGACACCAGTGCTGTTGTCTAAGATCCTAGTACATCTTCGCCACTCATGGATGTACCACCAAAGGGGAAGTGTGAAAATCCTTCAGCACCTCCTCCTGTAATGAAAATGGTACCATGTTACGTCCCCGGAGGAGGATGATGTGATATCCTCCTATAGAAAATCCATCAGGTTCATGTCATGTGGATATCTGTGCATGTTGCGTCTCATAGTCAATGTCCACACGCTGTGCCTCTCTAACCCACTGATGTAGTGGAGGAGTGACTGGGAGTGACTATAGAATGGCTTATCCATCTCTATCCACAAAGGATATCTGCAATGCGGATAGTTGCTTCGTTGCCTCTCCAAGTAGCTGAATGATCGATCTTCTTCTAAGAGCATCAGCTACCACGTTCCCCTTCCCAAGGGTATAGAATATCTCAAATTCATAGTCCTGGAGGAACTCAACCCATCATCACTGTCTCAGGTTCAGGTCCTTCTGTGAGAAGATGTACCTGGGACTCCGGTGGTCAGAGTAGACTGTAAAGCACTCGCCCATCAGATAGTGCTGCCACATCTTCAAGGCGAAGACCACTGCTCCGAAATCTAGGTCATGGGTAGCGTAGTTCTGCTCGTGCTGCCTCAACTGTCGTGAACCATAAGTGATCACTGCCTGATCCTGCATCAGGAAAAACCCGAGTCTTGTCCTTGATGCATCTTAGTAAACTACGTACCCTACACCCTCCATAGGTAGCCTCATGATGGGTACACTATTCAATCTCTGTCTCAACTCCTGGAAGCTCTACTGACATCAATCTGACAACATGAAGGGTTTACCCTTCTTCATCAAAGCTGAAAGTGGTGCTTCTACATTGGAGAAGTATGGCACAAATCTTTGATAGTACCCAAACAGACCTAGGAAACTCAACACCTCAGTCATACTCCTGGGTGGATCCCAAGCATGTACTACCTCGATATTTGAAGGATCCACCAGAACTCCTACCTCATAGATAAAGTTCCCTAAGAAGTGGAACTCTTGAATCCCGAACTGACACTTCGAGAGCCTACCATAAAGCTGGTTCTCTCAGAGTCTGTCCAGTACAACTCGCAAGTGGTAGGAGTGCTCCTCCTCAGTAGCTGAGTAAATCAGTATGTCATCGATGAAGACTACGACAAATCGATCAAGTTAAGGATGGAAGATCCTATTCATGAGACTCATGAACACTGCTGGAGCGTTGGATATGCCTAAAGGCATAACCAAGAACTCATTGTGGCCATACCGACACCTGAAGGCCATATTCTGCACATCCTCATCTTGAATTCTGAGCTGATGATAGCATGACCTGAGGTCTATCATCAAGAACCATCGTGCTCCCTTGAGCTGATCAAAGAGGTCTTGAATCCTCGGGAGTGGATACATGTTCTTTACGATCACCTGATTCATGCGACGGTAGTCGACACATAGTCGTAAGCTCCCATCTGCCTTCTTGGCGAATAAAATCGGAGAAGCCCAGGGTGAAATGCTGGGTCGGATAAATCCCTTTCTCTATAAATCCTCCAACTGTACCTACAACTCATGAAGCTCAGCAGGATCCATACAATATTCTGGAGTAGATATCAGGGATGTTCCGGGGTACAGGTCATTGTAGAAATCTACCTCTCTACGAGGAGGTAGTCCTGGAACGTCGTCAGGAAAAACTTCCGCATACTGATCCACTACAACAAGAAAAATCGGACTTCGCACATCAACTGATCCTAGGATGAGACTGGCCAACTGATGGGTGATCAACTGCCCTCTCCTCTGCATAAGTCCATCCTGTGCTGCAAAGTCTCCCTTCTCGCTGGTGAAGGTGAACCTGCTCCCATCTGTGCAGAAAAACCACACTTTGAGCCTAATATAGTCAATCTGGGCAGGGACGGTAGATAACCAGTCCATACCCATGATGACATCATAAGGCCTCGACGCCGCTACAAGAAGATCTCAGCTGAAGCTCTCTCCTCCTAGAGTAAGCTTACACTGCCGGTACCAGTGTGTAATTGTCGAGTCTTCTCCCGTAAGATTCTCTAGCCGAAAAAATCGAGCCAACGGCTTCACCGGAATATCCGATCTTTGAAAAAGGGAAGCGACAATAAAATAATTACTCGCTCCTGTGTCTAAAAGAACTATAGAAAGGGTGGAGTAGACACAGATAGTCTCTCAAATCATCTCAGGTGTGCCGTGGTCGTAAGCCTCCAATGCCTGAAGCTGAGCCTGCCTCTGTCCGCCAGCTCCCTGTGGTCGGGGGAGGACCTCTTAGTGGTGGTGGTGGTAGAGCCTCAAAGCGTTGCCCACCACCCACTAGTCGACCAACTTCTCTTCCTCATTCGCCTACTCCATGTGGACTGCCACGGTCGAACCTCTGCCTCTGCCTGGGTGGTCCCTCAACCGTCTGCTGCTCCGTTGCATGGCGGGTCGGGAAGTGTGGCCCTACCCGCAGAATGCATATCACTTCCTACCTCTCATATGAATGGATCTGTTGCATGTTCCCTACACCTCCGAACCAATATCCTGAGGTTTCCCACCTGATGGCCAAGTCCGCACGGACCTCTACGACATCTGTCTACTGTCAGCTGCAGAAGACTCTGCTACGTGTCGCCCTGCGGTAGGCCTCGCTGCTAGTTTAGGCTCAGCAAGGAAGCTCTCTACAATAAGGGCTCGCTACAGTAATCTTGCCTGCGTTGGAATGCTGAGGGAGATCATCGAAGCCCTGAAATCGTGCCTCTTTCCCTGCACAAAGGTCAGGGCCCAGTAGAATGTGTCTCGTACCATGTCCGTGGAGTAGCACGAGAGGTCGGTAAATCTTGTCGAGTGCTGGGCTACTATCATTCTTCCATGCCGCAGCTGTAGTAACTCATGGATTCACACCACATGGAGGGTTACTAGAAAAAACTCCATGTAGAAGAGGCTCTCGAAGTCCGTCCAAAGTAGAGATGCATCGTCGTGCACCTGGTGCATCAGGCTACAACATTTACCTACTACTGCATGCGGGAGACTCGTGGCAAGGATCACCATAATATTTGATGGTGTCCCTACCAATATGAAGACTCAGACAATAGCCTCCATCCAATCCTCAACTGCCTGAGGGTCCTTCTCTCCATGGAACCTGGGCAGCCTCTATCACTGAAACTCGTGCAGCGCACTCAGGCATCGTGCACTCTCCGCTACTGGGGCTGGCGGTATCGGTGTCCCAGTGAGTAGACGTACCGCTGGTACTTCCACTGTAATGGGGCCCTACCTCGAGGCCTCGTCGCTCAGTGGGCAACCATCACACACGTAACTGGGAACCCTAGCTGGCTGCCATCGTGGGGCCGTCCTGAAAAGAAACAGGTGTACAACGGTTAATACATTATACCTAGTGAGCTGACACAAAGTAATCACTAAGAAAACTTTTGAAACACACATGTAATCAATGTTTTCGTGCACTGAGTTGGAAATCAGAAGCCAGGATCCTGGTGTATGGATACGTCGGCCGCCGCACCAACAGTGGACTTCCTGGACTGATAACAACACTCAATTCCCTTAACACTATTGCTTCAGAGGAAGAAATTATCAGAGTCCTATGTTCTATGGTAGAACCGACTCCTCTGATACCAATTTTTCACGACCCGTCCTCGGAGCCCGTTTCGTGACTACCCCATGCCCACCTTCCATAGGCCAGGGGCTGGTGACTAGGACCAAAGGCATAAATTCTGATAAAATGGAAGGAATTGCCTTTATATAAGTAAACAAACACAACAGAGTATGCAGGATGAAGTAAAATCTAAGTAAATTGAGTAAAAAAGTATGAGCTGGAAAATAAATGGGCCAGAATACAAACCCAACTGAATTTATAGTACTACTATAAGGAAAGAATAGTTGTAGTAAAGAAGACTAGCAACCTCTGAGTCATCCTCCGCATATCCCACCTGAAGGGTTGGTACAGATGGTCTCCTCAGCTCCTCGGGTCCGGCCATCCGCTTCGTGTACATCCCACCAAGTGGTCCACCTCCAGGTACCATCCCGCTCCACTAGACCCCACCTCGATCAGTGTTGCCTGTCGTCTACATCCAACACAATGTAGTGCGATCATAGCCTGTGTAGTGGTGAGTATATGATACTCAGTAGGGACCTAGAGACCCCTGAAGGTCTCCCAGAATCCAAAAAGGATAAACCACAAAGGAAAGATACAAACAAGAAGTATCAACAAACTCTACTTAGGTATATGCCAATACATATACCAAAGTCATCAATTCCATTTCGGCTCCAACTCACGAGCCCAAGTACAACCCAGTCCACACAAGAAAGCACAACCCTGTCCACATAAGAAAACAAGTCGATCACATCGATGATAATGATTGAAAGTCAAGACTCAGATCACACATGTATACTACTCACGAAGAGGGGTGTAGATGATAGATGTATCCTCAGAATCATCTCCCCTTCCAAACCCACATAGGATCCTTGTACAGAAGTCATCACTGCTGAACCCACGTAGGATCCAAGTACAGTAACAAACGCTTCCAAAACCACATAGGATCCTAGTATAGTCGTCATCAATGGTGAACCCACAGAGGATCCAAGTATAGTTTCCCTCACTACTGAACCCATATAGGATCCATGTAAAGTCGTCATCTGCATCACAGTCACAGCCAGCTCTAGGATTCCCACACACAACATGCTCGATTCCGGGAGGGTCCACTCCTTGAGCCAATGGGGTCGATACCTCAACTTTCACAAGGTCTAGAGTTGATGTATCACATAGTTTCATCTATTTAATAGTAACTCAATGAAACAGAAGGCGCGTCAATAGGACGCCCGGTCTGAGAGATATTGGCTTTTCTGTCCTAGGAGTCTGGTTAGAAATACGCTCGTTTCTAACCCGTCTGATATCCAAATTCATTTGAAACTCACTTAGAGTATCCCAAAAGGACTGTCTAATCGAAAGAGTCACGGTGCCGCAGATGGCGCATTGATCGGGCGTGCGGTCCTTATGTTATTCTTGTTTAAGTGAATAATGGGCCCGACCCATTTAGCCTAGTAGGTCGATGGGTTGGGTTGACCCAGTTTGACGTGTCCGACCCAACAAGGGTGTCAAGCCAGTCCGAAGAAAAACATATCTCGGCCCGAAGGGATGCGGCCTGGCCCGAAGTGGAGTGGTCTGACCCGGCAGGGCACGGCGCGGCGCGGCCTGGCTTGGCCTGGCTGGCTCACCTGGCTGGCAGAGCGGCGCGACTGAAGCCGAGCGGGTTCCAAGGGGGGTGGCCTGGTTTTATGCTTCGGCGGCGCTGCCCATCCCCAAATCATCTGGTCTTCTACGAACATGTCCCACATGGGCAGACCGCTGGTCTTCCAGTGAGGCGCCCTCCTGGCGCCGCGGTCGCGCTCCGCCTGGTCGGTTGACAGGCCTTCCAGTTCTTCTGCCAAAGCGGCCCATGTAGCGGGCCGCGGTTCTTTCCGCACAACCGGTGTGACGATGTCGGCCTCTTTTGTTGCATTCGCAGAACGATGCGATGGTGGAGTGCCTCCTTTGTTGCCTTACTGTCGTGACTCAATGGCATCACGCCTCCTTTGCCTTCGATTGTTTATTCCAGAATAATTAAACGAGAACAACAGAGTGTTTTCAGGACGTGTTTGTTCGGCCCGCACCCTCCGCGTAAAATGATAACAATCGGCCAGATTTGAAATATGTTTTCCAACAAGTACAGGGTACGTAAATATCCATTTTCAAGGGTAAACCCCTACCGAAAAAAGAAGTTAGCGGTTGATAATCATCGTGAATGAGGGTGTCATTTCCGTAGTCATCGGTGTGCACCTGAGGAAGCGACGTCTCCTCTTTTGTCACGGAGAGAAGAATAGAAGATTCCTCATCATTAGAAAGTTCCCACGTCGATGTCTCCACCCTTGTGGAGGAGGAAAAATAAGATGGTGAATCCGGGGTCGCCGAGTCGATGTTCTTCATCGAAGAGTTGGTGTTCTTCAACAAAGGAGATGAGGTGTTTTTCAAAACTCTCAAGCTCTCTCCCCCAAATCTCACTAGAACAAGAAAACCGAAAATAAAACAAGGATTCTCTTTATTTTATTAATTCATACCATGCATTCAAATTTAAAAAATTATAATTCCAATTCACTTAATTAATTAAACCATGAGTTGTCTAATTAATTGGGTGATAGGTTGGCATGTTTTAATGAGGGAGAGAGGGGAGAGGAATAGTCACTCAAATAAATTCATGGGATGTGTCAACATTCAACAAAGGAGTTTAATGGGTGGTTTAAAGGGTTTTATAGAATGTGAAGGGTTGGGTATCATGTGGGCCCTACCTCACAAATATCCTCACATGGGTAGTTAGGGGCCCACCCCAACTCCCCCATGTAGGATATAACCACTTAGATAAAGAATAAATATTGTTCCACATTTTTATTCATTTTTTTATTTAATCCATAAATTTTAACTTCTCCTCCCACGCAAACGCAACTACCGTAAAGGTCCCCTTATACAATTACCGACATTTAGAATTCATCTATGCCCTCAGATTTCAATTCCTAGTACCGGCTCAAAGGATATAAAAACCCACTCGTTCGTTTACTGAACGTACCCGAGATAAACATCAAAAATTGATTCTGAGCACACCGGGCCTCCGAATAAAGGGCTTCAGAAGCCACAAACTTTTAAAATTACAATGTATTTATGAAAAAAATTTCCTGGTAATTTTTTGGTCTTTACAGAGACTATCAAGTAGTGAACGATTTATATCTCCGTTGAATTTCGAGGGCGAAATTCATTTTAAGGGGGGTAGAATGTAACAACAAATATTTTATGAGATATATTCTATTTAATTTCTTTGATATCTTCTATGATACACTATAACAAGATTATCTTGTACTATACGCCACACCGTATTAGCTTGCAGTGTACGCAACACTATTCTTGGATCGTGTTACACACAATTTCAAGTTCGTTTTGTGGAAATTATTCTACGCAACATTATGTATAGATTTTGTTTAACGTATAAATGAAATAAGTTTTGATTATGTTATATGAAACACCAAATGGAGATTTCACTACACACAGCCCTAACATGGCTTGCATTACACACAATCAAGACCTTCTTCGATAGCGTGTGTAGTACACAATACCAAGTTTCACTAAAGAAAATATTATTATAATATTATTATGAACTAGCGGTTATGAACATTAATACAAACTTTTTGAAATTTTATAAATTTAATATTTCAAAATTGACTTCATTTTTGGATTCGGAATATTGAAATTAGCCTAGGGTGAATTTTTTATAATTTTCTGAAAACATTCCTTTTTTGATGAATAGCGAAAACACTGGGTTACTATTTAAAAACTGACTTTTTATTTAAATAATTATTTTATTTAAATTTACTTTAGGTCAAAATTGATACATAATACCTATATAAGTTTAATGTAATTCATTTGAGTCATTTTAAAATAATTTTAGATATATAAAAATTTTATTGAACTTTTCACCGTCTTTTACCCTCCTCCTAGGAGAATTTGAAAATTTACATAAAACATAATTTTACCTCTTCTGTTAGTGGAATTTTAAAAAGCTGAGAGGCACAGTTATTATCAAGGTGTAAAATATGGTTCAATAAGATTAAAATAATATTTGGTGAATAGTAACTTTTTACTTTTATTTATCACGATTAAAAGTAAATAGGGTAATTAAGGGTAAAAATGATATTATTATTATCCTAAAACATGTCCTAATTCTATTGGATAAGTGTAATTCAACCAAAAACAACCTTAGGAATAAAATATTACCCTTTAGGTCCACTTGGATTAGATTAGGACACTTATAATTATTTTATTTAAAGAAGAGTAAAAACAGTTAAAATCAATGTTTAATAACTAAAACATTTTTAATATTTGGTTGTACATAAGAAAAATTCAACTATAAATATTCATCAGAAAGATAAAAATATTTTGTACATAATGGTACTTTATTTATAATTTTTAGAAATTATATAATTTAATTTATTTATGACACAATGATGATGTAGTAATTACCTTATTAAAGAAATATTAACATAATTGATGTTATAAATACCCAAATAAATGATATTTGAGACTTTTTATGAATTAAAATAATTTTCTAGGTTAATATGACATGTTAGTATTGATTCAATTAACTTTTTTCGAACTAATCAGGTTATTATGATTTTAAAATCAGTTACTAAATAGTGTCAAAATTGACATAAAATAGTTTTTAAAGCAAATATTAAATTATTAATTGTTATTATATTCGTATAAATCTACGAATGAGAAAAATGACATAGATAAGGTTATATATATTAATAATGAACAAATTGGGGTTCATTTGGCTGGTTATAATAATTTTATTAACAATATAGAGTAAGAAAACAAGAAGACACGGTTAAAGTTAAATTATTTAACTTAGAGTTAAATCTAAATGATAAGGTTAAAATAGTAACCAAAACTTGTTTAAAACTTATTAGTTGAGATGATTTTGACCCATACCCACATTAGCTTCAAAAAAATCAATTTGGTGCTATTATAAACCGAATATCACTTTATTAAAAAAATAATATTTTATGTTTTTCCAAAGGTGCCTCTCTCCTCCCTTATAAAAAGGGAACCCCTTCCCTCTTCTCTTCACACCCATTAGAGCCTAGAAACACATCCAAACACTAAAAATTCCTCTTCGAGACCTCTCTAGTTATATCATAGAGGTTCTGGTATCCTCAAAAGACAAACTCTAGTGCCCTAAGAAGAAGTCTAAAGGAGGTGCGTTGAGGAAGAGGTAATCTCTTCTACCGAATCTTTCACGTTTCTTTCTTCATCTACTTCCTCTTCATTAGTTGTTTCATTATAAAGTAATAACATAAGTATTACTTATATACTGATATGTGTTTATGAATATGAAACAACCCTATTTCAACTTTTATCCATCCTAAAGAAAATGAAATCACCGCACGTGTGTACGTACGAAATACTGTCTCCACGCCGTGGTGTATCAGTTTGTCCACCACCACCTTACTTGGATGGGTATAATGGTGTAAAAATTTACTATATATGATTATTATAACATCATACAGATTCTAAGATAATATATCATCCACTCCAATTCCATTCACTAAATATGGGAATGTTATCATCGCTCATGCGTACGTACGGATTACCGTCTCCACGACGCGATGAGATTCATTTTCATGTAAAAAATTCAAAAATGATTATAAAGTATATATAATAAGTAATCATGAAATATATGAAATAATAATTCTACTGGATTTATGTATATATATATATATATGTATGTCATTTACATTATTCCATTCAATTCAACAAGGTAACGATAAACAACGTTCATGCGTACGTACGGCCTACCGTCTCCTTGAATGGTGTATTTATTTCCATTTATTGTTCTATTATATATTTGTATATTATGAATATATATTATATATAAATCATGTTTTATATTCAGGAATTAAATAATCATGATCTATGTAATCATATTAATAATTACAAGTCAAAACATGGATGATAGATGAAAAGATTTTAAACAAAATGCTGCTTTAACATGGAATTCATAAATTAACAGATAATATAAAGTTGTAAGTTAATCATATATGATATCATAAATATTATTATTGTTCTGTTACAAGTTAATAATATGTTTAAACCCACAATACAGGAGTCTCAGACACATACAGAAGAAATTGGACATAAGGAAAGGGATAATTATTTCAATCTCATTCTTATCTGAGATTTTTTACTCATAAGTATTTACTGGGGTTATGTTTATTATCCATGTCCATATGTCCTCAAAATGTTTTCATAAAATGTTTAATTTTCTTCCATGTATGTTTAAAGTCATTTTTACCTTTTTTTACTTTACCACATTGTATTGACAGAATCATTCTTTTGTTTACCATACGAGTTACTTTTTGACTTTTACGCCAATAGTACGAGAATAATGTTTTTTAACTTATATGGCATGAATAGATTTTTATGGTTTCATAATACCTTATTTTACTGATGCATTCTCTACAAGATTTAATGACTATTTTCAACAAAATATTTTTCTTTTAAAATTCATGGCATTTTGTGAAAGGAAAATGATTTTGAAGAAGAAAGGATATTTTTCCTCAAGAATTAATTTCAAGTGTTTTATCAAAACCATTTTCCCTCTAAGATGACATTATTCTCATATTTGTATGTTTCAAGTATACTGTATCTATGATTTACATGGTTTTAATTTTATTATGATGAAATGATATCCATTTATTTTATATTGATTATGTTATTATGGGATGATGTTTATGAAACCCATTTTTTATTCTTTGGATTATGATGAATGATTTATGTAATTATTGTGTCACAAGTAATAATGATTTCATTATGAGATTGGTGGGACCTATATCTCCCACCAATTCATTGGGTAAAGATTTATATCTCATGAGATAGACATGGCTGGAATGGTAAGTTAATCTAGTTTAGTGATATAGGACTGGAACGTGGAGTGAACTCGATTTAGAAAGGGACTTTGTCCACTAAGATGGTCTTGGAACCAATGCCTTGGCTACTATGGAAATCATAACATGTGCTTAATGGTTGCCACAACTACATGCTTTAATCCCAAGCTATTTTACCATGACTAATGATCCATTTTATCTATGCCTTACGTACTATAATGTTTTATGTCATTGCTCATGATTTTGATGTTTAAATATTATGTTCATGTATTGTAGTTCAAATGTATATGGTTTGTTTTATTTTCTATATGCATACCCTTACTGAGAATTTGAGCTCACCATTTATTTTTTTTCTTTTCCCCAGGATATAATGAAAGGTTTTATGTAAAAAAAGAAGATCTTTGAGAGAGATGTTGAAGATCATTCACCAAGATTAGAAGATTATATTCCGAGTTTCCAAAGACACTAAACTATTATGGTCCTTTGGTGTCTGTTTTTGATATGTATTAAGTATTATGAAAAAAAAATCTAATGTCCATGTATGTCAATCTTCTGGTCTCTATAGTTGGTATCAGAGGAAAAGGAGGTAGGAATGTATCTGATCCTTCGGAACTCTCACATGTGAGCGTTGGATGAAGCATAGCTCTCCACCCAAGGGCTTCATGAGGAAATGGTTTCCACTGGGGAAGGTGGTGTGTCCCACCCAGGGGGTGTAGCCACCCATAGAGTGACCTGATAGGTATCAATTATAGTCCACTATAATTAATTCCAGACCGCTACATCAAATAAGTATAACAGTTTTGTAAACATCATCAATTGTAACATAAGATGCTTTTTCCAAAAATCATTAATCAGCTCCAAGGTTGTCAAAAATATCTTATTCAATTTATTATTACTCATAATCTCTTTATCCCAACATCATTATCACATAATCCAGAACATATTAATCATTTTTTCCATAATTGTTATATTTTTATTAAAATTCATCTATCTATTGATTTACTTTTCACGTTCATTAGTACCATTGAAAATATTTTTGAAAATAATTAATGAAAAAACTATATTGAACAACAATGATATATTTCATAATTAATATAACATAATTCTTGAATTGAAATACATAAACATTCCAATCATTGATCTTCATTCTTAAACCATTAAACATGATTCCTATTCTTATTCATTAACACTTATGTCCTTTTATATTTTATTTGTAGTTTCCTCCCCCTTTGAATTATAACCATTCCATGTACAACCATGATGATTTTATCCAAAATAATTCACCTTAAAACATAGATTTTCATAATTCTAATACCTTCCACATTTGAAAAATTCAACAATCGATGGTATCCCAGGGAAATCATTATTTCCATTTATTTCATTAACTAATATTTTCATTTCTATTCTACAATTACATCCACTATTTCCTTATTTTCCATCTTAAAAGCATCTTCTTGTTCCTGTAATACATTAACATGGGAACTTATTACAGCATTAGAAACACATGAGAATCTTAATCTTCATTACTCCATGGTTTCGAACACCCACACTCTCAATCAAATCTATCATTCTATTCTTTGGTGATTCCATGTGTTGGTTGAGGTGAAATTTTTCAATCATATATAGTGATTCTTGATTATAAATCATCATAATATACTACATTCTAGTCACCATAATATTTTGTTTATCCGCATAACATTGTCTATCAAATTCAATATCAAACTAGTTCCCACCATTATATATAACAAAAAAGCATACTATGAGTAACAATATTAATAGTAGGAAATAACAAAATCATGAAAAATTAATTACATCCCATTCAATTCCTAAAAAAACAATTTTATTATTTGACACATTATACTTATCCTAGTCCATTCATGATCATTTTTGTAAATCCATCATGATTATTTTTAAAGAGTCTGTGAATTTTCATTGCATGTCCAATGGGAGTGTGAAAATAGATGTACAAAACGGAATGTAGTCATTCACTAGGTGAATATTGAGTCAAGATCAATACACCCTTTTCATTGGTATTAACCAAAGGCACCTTTTTCTCCAAAGACATACCTTTATAGTATATATACAACTATTTAATTTCTTGGGAACCAAACACTCTATCTTTTACCAAAATTCCTTGAATTTTATTATACATTATCTTATCTATAGAATCATACATAGGAATATTCTTATAAACATCCATAGGTATCTCAATAAGGTTTTCTCATCCTAGATTCCAATTTTTAACAAATCTTTTAATTTGATATGAACTATAAATAACCCAACATATAATACTTAGATATTATAAATTTTACGATGAAAATCCATTACAGTACACAAGCACATGCTTGAGGATCATAAATTCATAGTACCCTTTGTGACTATACAAAAATATATTTATTCCCTTAAATATCATCAATATATCCCATTAAGATATTTCATCATAGTACTACACTTATACATACCCTACCTCAAACCATTCTACATTACACAAAGAAAGGTAAACTATGAAATGATGATCTCAAATGACCGGTAAGGTAAAACAGGGATGATACATAATTATAAAATGAGAATAAAGGTATTAGAACATGATAATGAAATTTTAAGACCATGCCTTATATGTCCAAGATAATGATATTGGGTCATGTAAAAAATATTTTCAGTTTATATGACATGAGTCATAGGGAAATCAATGTACCTGATTTGTGACAACATAACAGTGGCTTAATACATAGATTTGTTGAGTACACATATGCATAAAGAAACATTTCCATAATATTAAAGGATCATTTACATGGTGATTAGTGTAAAATAGTACCACTCTCGAAACCATCCATATAGTCGAGGTTCACATTCAGGACTATCATTGTTGAAAAAGTACTTCAATGAATTGGGTCAATCCCCATTCATATATTTTTTATCCATTGATATTTCAATCATTACCCAATGAATTGGTCATATATATAGGTCCCACCTATCACATAATTAATATAATACATATGATCTCTATAAGATCATTAAACATTCATCATATAAAAACCCATGAAAATAAATGGCCTTCAAAGAATTACATCACATTATTACTCATAGAAATGAAATGGATTCCAGATAAATTTCATCATATCATCAATGAATAACCAGTAGAAGAAGAAGAGGATTTCATAAGAAAGTTATCGTGGTATAATCCATAGAAAATAAATAGGATTAATATAACTTTTATAAGTAAAAACACAAGATATTCAATAAAAGAATAATAATGATATCCTTGTATTATATAACTGATTTTGAAAAGACACATGGATCATTTCTTAAAGAAAATAATTTTCCATTTAATATAATTGTTTAAATATAAAAACTGATAAAATATCTTTTAAATCCATTTCTTTTAAAATAAAAATTGATTCTTATAAAAGATGTTTTAAATATATTTTTAAACATTTCATGGGGAAAATAAACTTTTCAATTTGAAAAACACTTTTCAAAACATAAAAACATTTCAAAATAATTTCATTTTAAATAAACATAAAAAATAATAAATGAAGATTTCAATTAATGATTTTTCATAATGGTAGAAAATAACATGCATGTTTTATACTTAAAAATATATTTTCCTTTCTGATTTTCAGTAAAACACAAACAAGAATTTTTTTGAAAATTACATAAGGAATCATTTTTAATTTGTTTTAAAAATTAAATCCTAGGTAAAATGGATTTAATAATATCATAGGAGAACATAAAAAACATTTTTGAAATCATTTTTAGAAAACATGGTTTTGTAATAAAAAATTAGTTTTGACTGTTGATTGGAATAAAGAGTTTTTTTTCATAGAAAATTCCTTTGAACATTTTATTACCAAGAGAGAGAAAAAGGAGGAGAAACATGTAATCTCATATAATAAAGATATGATAATAAAATTCATGAGTTTCCTGAATGATACATCATAATTTTTCAACATCAAAATTATAATTATAAATAATATCGATATATAATAATATTACAATATAAACACTTACCACTTTTGTAAGATTGAATCAGAATACCTAGGAAAGAATAAATTTAAATAAAACAAACAATATCCTTAACATATGTAAATTAATTATCTAAAAAGTCAAAGGGTATGTATAAGTATCTCAATGAATAATATAGGTACATAAAATAACTTAGGTCCCCAATAAGTAAACTTGAGACAAAAACACCTTACTACATGGGGAACTTTCAAATAGTAAAAACCATGAAAGTGTAATAATAATATAGATATTTAAATCGAAATAATTTTCATGATAATAAAGTTAAAATACATTAATGGGAATTATATACACCACATAAGATAAATTAGTGACAAATATGGCATTTGTTTCACAAAAGTAATGTTACAAAAAATTGCCTAGCAATAAGTTTCGAAATCCTTAATAGAAATTAAATCCACCTTTATAATAAATATAATTTTTTTTATAAAAATAATAAATATAAATTAATATATATATTTCTGTATATTATTTATTTATGACCTTTTATTATCCATTTATTAATAATTCCATTTTAATGTCATGTTTTGTGAAATAAGTTCTTTGATTTTCATGTATATTTTATTTTTTAATTTTTCATCTTCTTCATTTTATCATGGTAACATAATCTTTATAATTTTTACCATGATATAAATTTCATATATATTTATAAAATTTTTGATTATATTGATCCACAAAAGATATAGATAGAAAATGAAATGCACTATAAATGGAGACTGTGGGTTGTTTCCATTTTTACAATGGAAAGAATTAAATAAATGAAAATAATATATTACCACTAAAAATTAATTTTTATTTAATTTATAGAACATATTTTCATTAAAACCATCTTTATTAGCTTCAATGTAAAGCATGAATGAGTCACATTAATTCATGATGTGGTAGTCCACCGAAAACAAGAACGATGTTATCATATTTCTATGGAATGTAATGTAAGATTAAATGTATAATATAATTATTTTAGATGCCTAAAAACATCATAAATATCCTATATTAACCATAAATCCATCACTATATCTGACTGTGAGATGTGGTAACAGAAAATGAATAATATTAGTTCGTGGGGCTGTAGTCCTCTATGTACACAAATGATGCTTTTGTAACTCATTTTATGGAAGAGTAGAATAATTTAGTTTGTTAAATTAACCAAATAAAATATTACTACATTTAATATAATGATGTTATTATATAATAATTTCTTAACAATATTTTAAGGAGTTGGATGAGGAAATAAAATAAAATGCTCGACTAGGGGTGTTACATCGTCTTCCGAAAAATTATTTAGTTTTGTATAAAAAAGGATTCATAGGATAGATTAATGATAGAAATAATTATTATATGATTTTATTTGTGAAATAAAAAATCTATTTTGTTTGGTCTCATGAAAAATAATGGTTTTTTGATGTAGGAAAATGAGAGAAAAGCGGATGACCTTTAATAATTGAGGTGCATGGGACACATGTATTTTTTGAAAGGAGGATTTTTTCCAACGTTTTGTATCAGAAAAAGGATAAAAAATGGTCCCTTATAAAAACTAGAAGATATAGGGTTGAAATATTTCAATAAAATGTGTATTTTAAATGTTTTGGTACATTTTTACCACTTATATTTTTAGTTCAACCCCCGATAATCCCATTTTTCCTTACGTAATGTAAATAATTTATTACTATTTTTACTATTCAACATGGTAAAAATAATTAATTTTACCTTATTAGATAATATAATTTATTTTTATTTTAAATATAGTATCCATTTATCCAAATTCAATTCATATAAGTAAAAAAATTTCGTTTAAATTTAAATCTCTAAATGTGATGAGAGATTGGTTTTTCAAAGTGAAAATGCATATAAGTTTAAAACGTTTTTATCATAGAATACAATATTAACATAATTCAGGTGAAATAAATTGAGTTAACAGATATATATAATTGTATTAATTTACATTTTAAATCTATACTAGAAAATTTGAATGTTTTTAAATACTCTAAAAGAAATAATTTTTTAATAAAAACTAATATGTTTTTTTATTTATCAACAAATTTAACTTCTTAGAAAATTCCGATATATTCTACCTAAAATAATTTCGACATTATGATTTAAAAAATGGATATTATTTTTTTAATTTATTTTAAAAATGAAAAAAATAATTTTGAAATAATTTTTCAAATGGAGATAAACAACTTTTTAGAACCCACATTTTTTAAAGAATAAAATTTGTTTTATTATTATCTCCTTTATAAAAAACACATATGATGAATGTTATATATTGGATTGAATATATGAAATATCAATTTCATAAAAATCATTAACTCAAAGTGATATGTTTAATTTAGTAGGGTAAAATATTGTTTTCCACATAAAAATAGTTTAATAAACAGTTTCTTTATATTAAAATGGTATTTATTTTTCATTTATAAATGATTTTTTTGACAAAATAAATATATATATGTAAATATTTAAAAATTACCTTTTCATAGTTTAGAAAATTATTTCCATACCACTGATTCCACCATCCATTTGTTAACTAATATATTAAATACTGATACTTTAATCATATGTCTTGGTTCATTTTAACTTAGTGTACTGTGTAACACATATTATAATTAGTATTTAATATTACTAAAGATAATCATATAATTTCATGTACCTCAAGATAGAATCATTATTTTAGGTAAAAATATATATTTAAAAGTTTAAAATTATTTGATAAAAATATCTCCCCAAATATAGGGGTGTTACATGAATAGTCAAGGCATTGTTATCCCTTTGAGGGGGAGTGCGAATAACATCGGATGATGAATATATACCAATGAACATTTCAGGGGAACTATAATATAGAGGATAAACCGATGGTGGAATTTAATACATTATAAAGAAAGTGTGGATACTAAGTGGCATATTCCCTTGATGCTTTGGGATGCCGAGTGACAACATATCAAGGACATGTGCAAATTGAGTGACACATAGTCCTGATGCCTTGATAAATTCTAGTGACATGTTCACATGATTCCATGAGGATACAAAGAGGTATTTCATCCCAATTCGTTTATAACACAAAGTGACATGATGTATCAATACATAGTTGACCATCCTTGTGTCTTCCTCGTGATTACTCCAAACATCGGTAAGGACTATCCCTGTAGCATGGAGATTTCATTGGTATAACCATTGGTCTTAGTGGATTAGTAAGAGAATGACCGATCGACACATGGATGATATTTCTTATTTTGTGAAAAGGTTAATATACAACATTATTAGATATTTATGTATTGCATATTTACTTTCTTTTGATCTTATCACATTCACACAAAGTGTATTACCATTTGTGTATTAGAACATGTTGGTGGTGTCATACAGGGTTATATTCACACCATTCGTGGGAATCCATGACACCTGGGTACCCAAGAATCCAACACATATTTCAGGTTTATGTTTAGATGAGGCCATGATAATTATTTTACCAGATATCCTAAAATGAGGCATGATACTGGGACACCTTGATTCTTGGGTTTATAGAGCATCATGAACTATTTTATTTTTCGAAACTCATATATGTAACATCACGGTGTCTTGTTGATGTTCTCTTCTTATTATGACTATTGACTATACTGTTTGAAAATAAAATTTTTAATAATTAAAATTTGTGTTTATCTACATACTTTTACTTTATATTATTATACATTTGGTTATTTATTGATTACTATGAACTCTAATGGTGGGTATAGTATCCCAATGGTTCCACTCGAGATACTCATGGCTAGTAAGTATCCATTGGCATACAGAGTGTCATGCTTGAGTATATGTGGAAATATATCTTTAATCCAATGATTTGTGTTAGTATATCACATCATGGACCCCATTTAACACTAAAACACAAGTATCCCCAATCTATATCAAATATTAATCAAACCAACAAAATATTAAACTAGGGTGGCCTTTATTTTTGTCTATAAAAAATATTGTTCCATCACCCGGTAGGATATAAGCCCATATGTCCACCCATATTGATGTTTTAAGTATAATATATGAACCTCTTTATATGAAAAAAAACATAAAATACTGAAAAAAAATTATTAGATATGTATAAGATACCCATTTTTCTTTTTGTGACACAAATAATATAGCTCATCATCTTTTACGGGACCAGAATAAGATGTAATTAGGTCCTAAAATAGATTAGGAAAAAGTAGTGAGTTTAACACACAACAAACTCATCCAGTCTTACCATAAAATATTTTTCCTATAAGGGAAGTATGTTATTTACATATCCCATATCCACAGGGTTGGAATTTTGATGGAATTGATGAGATTTTATTAAACCTATAAGGGAGTCACAAAGAAATCAAAAAAGCTTCTTAAATGGATGAGTCAACCTTCGACACTCCGGTTCTAATCAATGCTTCCGTCATCATCACCATATTGGTGAAACGTTTATTACATTTATAAAGAGAGAACATGATACCTAGAATATGAAAAAATGATTTTGTATAATCACATACAAACAAAAATAATCAGAAACATTTGGTACTTATAAAGTATATTTATTTTTCATGATACGATTAAATTTAATATGTATTATCTAGATTTGAAAAAAGATTTCATAGATTAGACTGGAATATATATTTTTGTACCTTTGAAAACATTATCCACTTTGGAGGATATATATTTTACAATAATACCATGATTCTACATTATAGATGATAAATAGGGAGTCCCATATGATTTTCATTGAATAATAACTGGGATAAGGTGAGGGATATTCTCTTTTGGTTGTTGTTACCATAGTTTAGAAAATACTTAGATCACGTAGAGAGAAATTTCTTCATCATATTTTCATTATTTTTATAGGTTGTTTTGATCATTAGAGTGATTGGTATTAAAGAAACCCCATACCATGGTGATCGTGTTTTCCTTTAATATATGGTATAACTAATGCTGGGGAATCAACATGGATGGTTTTTTAATTAAATAATGTGTCTCCCTTAATTTATCTATCTCCATTAATACATTGGAACCTCCATAGATTCGTTTTCTAATAGTTCAAATCCACAAATTCCATAATTATAGAGCCTTTATGGTTGTGTAGAGTGGAATGAAAAATTATATTATAGTTTTCCTCAGGATTTGGTTAACCCGATGTAATAATAGATTACACTCCCTTTAATAGTTGTTCTAGTGAGACTTAGGATAAATTCTTCAGGCCCTTCCTATGTAGAATGAGAGGGGTGATTTCAATAGCTACATATTTCACCTATCCGTGGATGTATACATAATAAGATAACACTTAATGGTTTTTTTTAAAAATTTACATGAATATATATGTATTAGTTTTTAAAGGCCTCATGTTTCCTATTAGATTGAGTCATCCTACATTTGAAATGACACTAATATTTGTTCTCTTATGTAGTTCATTGATTAATTTAAGGTTCAATAAAAATCTTGTTTATAATATATTTTAGTATATAAAATAATTTAGTCTGTTCAATATATTATTAAATAGTATGGGAATATAATCTTCCCCCACCTGCTTTATAATCATATATTATTTTATTTAAATATGAATTTATAAGGCCGATATCATACCCCGATTGATTACATACAGTTTTCAACAAAATGGGATTTGATATATGTAGAAAATTACAATTTATTATTTTAGAATATTTTTTTTACTATAATGATTTAATATGAAATAACAAGCCTCACATTGAATATTCTACTTTAATTAATGTTTTATTCTCTACTACACATATAGATAATAAAAACCTCTTGATTATATCTATTATTGATTTAATAATATCATTAACTGATGATAGGTACCATATTATTGGGATTTATTATTTTTGAAGGTTAATTTATATTTTCGTTTATTTTTTAGTAACTATAATATATAATGATTCTTTTTCCAATTGTGAAACTAGAATATAAATTGATTCATTAGTATCAGGAGAGATTGGGGTTAATATAATCATTTTAGTGTTCCTAAATATTTATTTTTTTAGGAATTTTTGAACATAACAAATTTCATTGTATTGTATAATAAATCCAATAATGTCTGTTACTAAGTGAGAAATGGTTTTAATCTATTAATTATGGTTATTCATGTTATAAAAATTGTAAAAACCTTTATGATTGTAGTAATTACTATGGGATGAACCACCATGCTGTATTTTTTTTATTTGTGAAAATATATCCCTTGTGCCTTTATTTCATCATTCACTAGATTTATCACTATTGAAATATTTGTTCCATTCATAGAAAGGGTTAGTTGTCGAGATTTCCAGAGCATACTGATCGGGATTCAAGGGAATTGTTCCCATCATGACATTGTGCTCACAATTTTACAAGGCTTAACAAAAACTACAATAAATAGTATATTGTAAATGCTATAGATAAGGATTTTACTATTGAGGTTAAGTCTGGAATACCATCTATGGGACAAACTTCTTTATGTCTAAGCCATTATAACCCTAGATGGAGAATCAAATATGGTATTAGGGGATTCTAGGGTCACTTCTCATTTATACTAACTCTATAAAGTGAAATCCCTCTTGGCAGACTCTCAAGGATCTATGGTGTATTTAATATACCTCTCGGTCTCCCCAGATATGACCCAACCATATCACAGACACATATTTAATCATTTACCTAAATATTCCTTACATTTGACAATAAATAACACCAGAAAATGCATAGTATTATTATATTATGATATAAATATATAACCATCCTTTTTTATAATCATTATTCAACATCATTAGAAAATAATTTCGTCACAATATACCCTTGTAGGAATATAACACATAATACACATATTCTTTACATTGTTCATGAAATCATAAGAAATTGTGTTATTATATAACCAGTTGGTGTAAAAATAATATATATCAATCGTAAATCATAACTAAGAATAAGATGAACATGTGGGCATAAAATTATATTCATTATTCATGGGAATATCATATGAAAATCATAAGCAATAATACATGGATCATCGATCATCAATCATAAAATCTATCTTGCTTACAACATAATAAATTTGTCAGCATAATTGGAAAATAAAAAAATTTATCATCACACATAAAAAAGAACATAAAAATGTAGTATAATTCAGATATTTGGAACAAACATAAGAATAAAAAATTATTTATAATGTTATGGATCACTTCTATCGAAATCATCACACAATGTATCGAGTCCTATAAAATTACGGATTGAGTTAAGTCCCAATTTTTATAATCATTATGGATTTAATTGACTCTAAATTCCTTTACATGTCATCTCAAGAAATATAATTTTTTACACAATGCATTGGAGGGTTAGATATTCTTAGTATTATATCTCGTATAATCATAAAAAATACATGAGTGTACCCTATGACAATGATAACATTTATAATTCATTTATAGAATTATTTACCTGTGAGAATTTAATGAGTTTCATAAGATTAACCAAAAGGGAAAACAATAGTCATCTAGATAAATAAGGAGGATCATTCCATTGTAATATATTCCAAATTAAATATAAGATTCAATATAGGACACTTGAATTTATTAAAAAACTTAATAGAGCTTTTGATGATTTCATATATAAAAAAAGAATAAAACACATATTATGATAATGTTTTAAATATAAATAATTTATAAATAAATGGTTTTAACTTGTTTAGGAAAGTAATTGAACATTACAATTATGATTTGTTATAACATGGAAAATAATCTTTATAATGAAAATAAAATAAAAATGTTAATGAATTGGACTATGAGGAAGATATTATAAAAAAACACATTACTAATTTTATGAAGATAATCAAAATTAAATAAAAATCATCCTTAATAAATAATATATTTTGGTAAAATGAATTATATAAATGAATTTGAAAATCATAGATATGATAAAAAACGTTTTTCAATTTAACATTGGAGATAAGTTTACTTCTACAAAAAGAAATGTCTATCTTGAATTGTGATAACAAATGAATGGAAAATTGTAATAAAATATGTAATTAAAAAAAATTATACATAGTATAATAAAATAGATGGGTCTTTATGGAGAAATACATTCTAATCCTACTATTAAAAATTCTTTCATATATAATATAAATTTCGAAGGGTGATTGGAAAAGTACCACTACCTCAAATTTCTACTAGATTAGACACATTTTAACTACATGTATAATAATAATTTTAATTAATGTATTTAACAACATTATTCATTTTTAATTAACTTAATACCATCAATTTACAATTCTTTATTACCCATATATTAATTATTTATTGTTGAAATTTATATTTGGGTGTCAAATATTCCTTTTAACCATTAATACTTTGGGTTGGAGGTTCTTTGGATAACACCATGATCATAGAATCATAACTAAAGGAATTTTGTTGAATATTATTTTATATATGTTTCATAAGGTATTGGGGTATCAAGGTTATTTATGGTATGATATGTTCAATGTTTACAAGGTATGATTAAAATTGTTCTTTTAATTTATTATTGAATTAAAAAAAGAATATATTTTTAAATAATCTAAATTCCAATATTTCCACACAAGAGTTATGAAAACATAATGAATTTATAATTATTTAAAATTATTTCTAGTATTTAGATTTTCTGACTAACTAATTTTATAAAAACTATAAATTTATTTATATATGTTATAAAACCGATTTAAAGAAGAACTTGTTATAATTATGTAACATGTAAGAAAATGTTATTGTATAATAAAAATTTATATTTTATAGAAGTGTAATGATTTATATTTTTTTAGTAAAAGGATAAGTTATATTTAACAGGAAAAGGAATATTTATTTTATGAAGAACAATAAAGGATATGATAACCTTGACATTTAGGGCATGAATGTTCTCTTATAGAGCCTCATTGGAATGGGGGATTTATGAGTACTTCCTTTTAACATAAATTCCAAAAGGTGGGATATAATTTTTTAGTAGATAGTTTTTACAGTAATTCAATAGGAAACAGAAGGTATGTTGTTGGTTAAAGTTGTAATAATATGGGACCTTTTATATATCATCTTTAGTTTCATTTTAAATAATACAAATTTTATTGATAGATATAATATGAAATTTCTCATATGATGTTCAAAATAATGAAAAAGTAATAACGGGAGTTTAATCATCCCCTCATATGCGCACATATTTAGATAATATATTTTGAAATTTTATTACACTATAATATATTTTTACCCTTTAATCTCATGTAACACAGTACATTGTAAATTGAAATTCACCTGAGATAATTTGTTTTTGAAAAAATGACATTATTATAAAATTTAAATTACTTGATTATAAAAATTTAATCAATTTTACCAAATTCAATTTAAAGAAGTTATTAAAATATTTTTTCAAAAATAAATAAAAAATGCATGATTTTTTTATAACGATATTTTAACAATACAAGTGACTTTTGATTATACTAAAAAACAAATTATAATTTGAAAAAACCTTTATTTATCTATTTTTATATTTAATAATTATAAAAATTAATGTTTAAAATAAAAAATTGGGAAATTTATCCTTTATAAATCATATAAAATATAATGAATAGAATGTTTTTAAAGAAGGTTTTTTTCACTAAACATGATTTTATAATTTCATATGAATTTGTACTAATTAATTATATATTGGATTATATTTCATTTTTTTATCAATTATATGACTAATTTTTTTGGTCTAATTTATTTAATTTATTATTTTAACACCATTTATTCAATTTATAATATATTATATAAAAAAAATTCATGAAAATTGTTTATTTTGCTGAACTAATTATAAAATTTTATGTTTTTAATTAACAACATGAAACAAATAATATCATTAGATTAATAATACCTTTTAATTGTAAAATATTCAATATATGAAATGAAAACATGTATACCCAAGAATAACATTTCCAATAATAAAATATACAAAGGACATATTTTCAAAGACCATATAACCAATGTCGCTATATATATTAGTGATATTAAATTCTTATATACAGCATGACATAATTATCTAAAATCATTCATCATATTATCTAATTTATTTGAAAATATTATTAACATATATCTAATTTGATGCATTCATTCAATAGCTATCAATTTCTGGATGATAATAATGGTATATTATAAGGATGAGAATATAAAAAATGAAATTTCATTATATATTTTTGGTTTCAATCATTGTTTTTTTCATTTAACTATTTTTTAATTTAGTTGTATTTAAATATATCTTATTTTTTATTATAATATTATACCATAATGATTTAAGGAATTATTCAATTTAGTTCTATGTTTCATATTTTTTATGTAATAAAACACATATGGTTTATACAATTGTAAAAACAATGTAAAATAAAGGGGAGTTATATACAACCCCTAAAAATAATTTCTCCCTCAAATTTTCATTACTCTGATTAAAAAAATGAGGGTATATTTTTCTTATTATATATTCAAATACCCTTGTTTCTTCATTATAATTTTTTTGGTGAACATTAACAATTTGAGTTGTGTTTATTCATATTACATGATATTTATGATCGAGGATATCTATTGGTAGTTCCTTATAATAGAGATCATGTTCTAGTTGTAAAAAATCTTGAGTTAAGAACATGTGATGGATTAGTTATCACATTCTTAGAAAGTGATACATTTATAACATCATGAAAGAGTTTAATTGGAGGTGAAATAGAGATACAATAGATTCCCACATGATCAATGTATTGAATAATAAAATGTTTCAAGGAAAAAATAACCCATCTTTGCAAATATAATAAACCTCATCCATGATGATATTTGAAGGACAACATGTTATTCATCATCTGACACCAAATTTCACCAATAATTATTTGTGCTTATATTCTATCAAGTTTCTTGTTCATTGATATTTCACTTAATTATTTATATCTTGGAAAATATATATTGGGAATTATGTAACATATCATCTTCCTCTCTCAAAATTTATCTAATAAAGTTAGATTTATATAAAATTACATATAGAGCCCCACATCGTGTAATTTAAATTAATCAATGGATATTATTATCTTATATGGAATATACTATAGGAAGATATTGATTCAGAACTATTTTTGAATCCATTAAGTAATATATGAATTTATATAATTGAGTTTCAATGGTCATTTAATACTTTTCATTAGTTTGAGGGTGGTATGTGGTGATAAAGATAACCTCTATATATATTTCCTACTGAATACTTCTTGAGAACATCATTGTAAATATCATAACATGATCAGATACAATAAAAAATATTTCTCTATGAAAGATAAAAAATTACATTATGTATATTTTAGCATGTTGATCAGGTGGTAAATCCTCTAAGATAGAAATGAAATTAACTTAAATTATAATGTAACTAACCATATACCAAATGGATTATAATATTTTCAAATCATTGGATTTTATAATATGAAATCTAGGATGATGTTCCCCAGTTTTTTATAGTGGTATGGGTAATAGTTACAAAATTTCCTTATACTTTTTACATTCCTCATTGACTTTTTGGAAAACCATACTTTGAAATATATACTCTATAATAGCACTCATCATATTATAACATATTAATTAATACCTGAGATATCTATAAATTTATGTTCTTCTTGGATAGAAACCAAATGATAATCTATGTGAATCCTCAAAAAACATTATTATCAATTCTAGCATTATAGGGGAAGTATATTTCTTTTCTGAATATAATAATTATATCACTATCAATGGAATGATGTAGAATATTTCTTAACATATTCTATAGCTTTTCATCCTCATTTTTATCCTTCATTATTTTCACATGGATGGATGATGGTGTTGTCACTTAATCATGATAAGAATTTTACACTTCCCATATGATTTCCATGATCATAATATTAAAATCCATAATATATTTTTCTCATTCAATCCTCATAATTTGTAATATAGCTACAAATTTAAAAATTTGATCATCAAAACCATGTTTTTTTACCTGTGTGGTAATTTTTTGAGTATTCACAGTCCTTCATGAACTCCAAACATCTCATTTGGTATATATTTAACTTCATATATGTGAATACATGAAATATAATCTTTTGATCTGTATATATTACCCAATTCCACCATGTAGGAAGTGTATCCATATCTTTAGATCATATATTTCCACTAAAATATATAAATAAAGAATCATATAATTTTTCTCATAGACCTATAATTTTAACGAGGGAAAACCTAAAACCATTTAATTTTTTATAAGAACACAAATATGAAATTAAAGGGATATTCATTGATTCTTAAAAAATTCCATGAATGTATCCTTAAAATTTATATGGTATGAAAATTATAATATGAAAACTCAATGAAAGGTAAATTATATCCTAAAAAACCTAAAAAATTTATAATATAATCACACATCATGTTATTTAGATTAAAGAACATCCACTCAGTATACCCATCCATTTAATGACTTAATACAATGAAATGAAATAACTTAATGGAAAAAACATGCTAAACACTATTCCATAATATGAAGGTAAAATATATATTTAGATAATAGATAATTATCCATAGAAATTAACAACATCATTCCTCTTACGACACATAGATAATTTCTGAATCATAAAACCAATTCGACTACTTGATCATCAATAAATGAATTATTATTATTAATTAGACGATAAATACTATGATGACATCACATCATCCCTATGTTGTAGGTAAAATGGGAATTAAATCTGATGAAATACATTCATTTTGAAATTAATTAACCTCTATTGACAATAATTAATGAATTATAATATTATTCCTTTCATTCATTAATAAACAAGCCAAATAGTAAAACATAGAATCCTCCATCATAACATCCATTTGAGGCCACTAAAATTGGTAGTATAAGGAAGGAAACATCTTGGAAAGTAAATGATGTAAAATAAGAGTATATATATAACATTAAAAACCAATCATATCATTAATATAATAATGATATACCCAGGAAATGAAACCCAATGTCGACTTTTCTTTAACCACACCTTCAAATGATATCAACATATTACCTATTCTATCCACACCTTAACCTTCATGTCTCAGAAGATAGACTCCTACATTAGATTGAACATAGAAAACTACACTGTGATATTGAATAGAAAAAGTAAACTGATGGTATTTACCATATATAGATGCACAACTAGAATCTCCTCTAAACCCCCTCTCATCATCTGCATATTGAGTAATATCAACAACCAAATATCTACTCAATGCATATACCACCACATTTTATTTCCATATATTATAATAGATGTATAATATAAATTCATTTATGAACACTGTCCACCACAAATTAGGAATATTATGATCACATTAATAGAATATGTTGTACATTCATTAATAATAAGTGAATATAATAGTCCACATTCTCATGGTGAAATGATGAAAAATTATCAAAGTGAAAACAAAAACCAGAAACTAATGATAATGGTATGTATAATTATGTTGATTAGGATCTGACTACACTGACCCATATGATATCATAGTTTAATCATATATTACAACACAACCCAAACAATTAATGAAATCATGCAAAACACCGTCACTACTAGAAAATGGTGTATTTGAAATGGTCTATTGGTGATCGGACCCTACCAAATATAGGTCATTTCTATAAAAGGTGTCTCAAAAGGAGTTTATTGTGAGAATCTATTGGTAAAAATAATCTATTATGATGGGTCAAACTCTAATCACAAATAGTTTCTAACAAGAATTATTTACCGAACAACTTGTGTTTTACCAAAAACCCCATTTCAAATATATTTTTAAAAATAAATAAATAAATAAACATCAAAATATATTTAAGAAAGGTAATATATTAAATTTAAATCATTTGAAATAATAAAAACATTACAAAAATTTTTTCATTCAAAGAATTACATAATAAATGTGTACATAATCTATCAATCACTATAGACGGGAAGGGTCATCAAGAGTGGGAGGGGATGTAACTTTATCCCTAAAACATGATTCAACTGTCACATGCACTCAAAAATCTTCTCATGTTATATCTAATTTCATCGATGCATCTCCCCCTAATGTTGCTTCTATTGTTGACAATGCTCATCCTGCTCTATGAGCATGGTCTTTATAACCTCACTATAATCTCATTTCTATTCATCATTTTTTTTTCTTATGATGATAATTTATCTACATGAGCTCCAATATAGTTGATATCCAACCATTTAATAGTAACAGAAAAAACTTTTAGGTTTCAATCAAGAATTGATACCAACAACTCGGTCTTACTCTAAATCATACAAGTCATTTTCAACCATGATGCATAATCAAATCCTTATGAATTGGGATTCTGACCCCTAGTATCTTCCCAAATCACATCATGTGTATGAGAATTTTTGATCTTATATTAATCCTTAAATTTCAATTTGGAATTAAAATATTTAAAATAATATTTTCAGATAATTTTTAAATTTAAAAAATTATGTTGACCACAATGTGAAGACTTCGACCACCTTTCATCCCTCCAGTGGAAATATCTTCATATATCCTCTTATGAATAGAATAATCTTTAATATAGGGATGTTCAATTGTTTACATGATTATAAAAAAAAATATTTACATTTAATGTTATATAAATTAGTAAACAAAATTACTCACTGTATATCGTCAGTGAGTATTGAATGTAGGACTAGTAGCTCGATGCATTAGATTTTTCCTCCCATAGTTTGTACATACCATGATTTTTCCATGTAAATTTTTTAATATATGGAAATGTTACGAGTCTGTGAAAATTGACGGTGCACGATTCTGAGGCTCGGTGTGCCCGAAATAAATTTATGAACTTTTTTAGGTAAGTTCAGTAAACACGCAAGCAGCATTTTGTAACTTTTGAACTGGTACTCAGAATTGAAATCTAAGGACACTGTTGAACTTTCAACACTGATATTCTCTTAAAGAGTCCTCCACCTCGACCTCAGTAGGTCAAGGGTGGAGGATCATTTTTCAGTTATTTTTGTGATAAATGATAAATAAAATAAATAACTTTTATTTTATTTCTTGAAACCTCTAATTTGAATATTGGTGGTGGGACCACATGAGGGTGTATGGGAATTTAATGTTGGGAATTAAATTCTCAGATACACAAAATGTGTAACCACATTTTCCTTCAATTAATGGGTTTTATTAATTCTAAAAATTAATGAATCATCTTGTTATTTAAAAGTTTTATTAACTCTTCTTTAAGATTGTTTTTTCATTGGTGAAAGGTAGAGGAGTCTATTTCTTGAGAATTCTCGAAGGAAGAACATCCTCTAACAAAGAACATTCTCTGAATCAAGAATGAGGATGACGCTTGATCTCGAATCGAGAGCTTGTTACGGGAGCGAAGAACGTCGGTGTCTTCATTTTATTCCCCACACCATCTCTAACAAATGAATGAGGTAGGGAATTTTGTTCAGTTCATTATTCACGATAATTCATTGCTTCCAATCTATGAACCACTCACTATCGATCTAATTTAGAGGGTGTAGTCCAAACAAACACAGCCTGATCTCTCCATTCCCTCTAAGATGATGTGTTCTTCATGGGAGGATCGATGGTTGAGCGGAACCAAACCCTGACGCTAGAGACAGATGTCGGTAGGGTATGGGTGTCGGTCGACACACTAGCTGGCCATGATGGTGGTGGCAGTGCAACAGCACCGCCAGTTAAGAAGGAGGTCGCAACCCATTGACTAAGACGGAGGAAGGTGGCATCAGACAAATGCCCAGTTGTGTGGATCCAAGGTGGCATGTGACCATGCTACCAATATTGAGAGAGGTCATGGCCCATCGGCCACGACAGTGGAAGGTGGTGGTCGGCAAGCCGACCGACCACGTGGAGGCAGGGCTGCGTGGGTCCGCGCTGCTGGTAGAGAAGGAGACTGCAGCTAGCAATCTGCAGTGGCGCACCAGGGCGGTCGGTAGCCGGCCTGTAGTGGGAGGATAATAGTGCCATCATGCTGTTGGGAGGTAGTCTGCAGGATCTCGGGCCGACCGCATCACGCAGAGCGGGACCGCTCTGGTGGGTCCTGCATGCCAGCTGGTGGCGCCACATGGCGTCGCTGGGTTGGCCAAGCTAAACGGTCCATTGGACCATTCGGAATATAGGGGGCGATTTCCCTCTGGGTAGCAGCTAGAGTAGGCCCCACCATGGAAAACCAAACCCATTCAAGCGGACCGCACCCAACTGAGCGGGTCGCACTGAGCATGCATCGCCTTGCGGGCCGCACCGAGCGGGCAGCGCCGTGAGGGCCAGGACACCCACATTGTGTGCTGAACCAGACCGTAGACCCGAAGGTTGGGCCTGACACGGCCCCGCCCATACGGGCCAGTCCCAGCCCGGTTCGGGTTGACCCGAACTGGGTCAGATCAGACCCGGGCCCATCTGGACCAAGGTACGCATTTTTGGGTATTTCTAGAGAACCTGGCATTCGTTTAATGAACTGTCTGCAAAACCAGGATCCTTTGATCGAGATGGTTAATTTGGTATAATCCACTTATGTTTTGGATAATGTTGGAGTATGGTCAGGTTGAATCGAACTCGAATCCAACCAGGCCCTTGGAATAGAATCAGTAATAACTTTTAGACTGGGCATCCTATTGACACGATGTCAGTTGCATTGAGACCCTATTGATGTGACAGACATTTTGGATACTTCTTAGTTGTATTTCATTGTATTTTAATTGTTTTTATGGCATTAGGAGAAAACCCACCCGGAATCAAGCTTGTATAGTGCGGGAAACCTGTGGCTGGCTGTACTTAATGGATCTACAGATCCGATGTGGGTCATCTTCAGATCCACTATAGGCCAGCTTTTACTGATCCTATGTGGTTCATCTACATATCTTGTGTGGTTCATCTTCAGATCATGTGTGGGTCATATTTAGTTCCCATGTGGGTCTCTTCGATCATGTGTGGGTCAACAATAGAGCTTCTCGTCTAAGTTAGTTGATATAGTAATACAACTAATATATTATACTTACATAATCAAGTTATACCTATTACGAGTTGAGTCTTTACCTTTGTGGTACACTTATGTGTGGTGATACCTTCATGGTAGTCTTCTTTGTGGCATTACCTTTGTGGTACTTAACTTTGTGGTGTAACCTGTGTGGTACTTCTATCTACGCGGTGTTACCTACGTGGTACTTCTACCATGGTGGTTTTATCAATTTGGTATAATTATCTCACATCTGAGATGAGTATATATTGATAACATAGGTATATTTATGGGCATATACCGAAGTAGTGTTGATGACTATGCTTCATGCTTTGAAATTGAGGTTTTTCTTCATGGTTTATCCTTTATGGATTCTGAGAAACCTTCAGGGGTATCGGGGTCCCTACTGAGTATCGTTATTCTCACCCTAGCATGGGATATTCCCCACCATGCTGATTATTATACAGACAATGGACAACGCTGATCGAGGTTGAGGGTACCAGGTCTAGAGGCTTCTCGAAGGTGGAAATTGGACGAGATGATCCACATAGATGACTCTTCGAGATCTGTCACTACCCTTTAGGTAGGGTCCTTGGCGGGCGTTCAGATGAGTTGTTTTCAGTTTTACTTATACTTTCTAGTTGGGCATGTATTTTTCCCCATTACTTATTTTACACACCCTATTTACTATATAGTTTACTATGTTTTTGTGTCGTGTTTTGTTCTTGGTTCGGGTGAGTTTACAGGTTTAAATGAAATGTATTACCTGTTTTAGGGATATTCCTTTTCGGTACTAGTCGCCAGCCCTTGGACAATGGAAGGTGGGTTTGGGGTAGTCACATCACAGGTCTCAATGGATGGGTCGTGAAAAATTGGTATCATATGAGTCGATTCTACAGAAGAACTTGGACTTTGATATTTCAGTAATAGTGTTATGTGGTATGAGTATGGTTATCAGTTTCGGGTATCCATTGTTAGTGCAGCGTCAACTTACCCATACAATTGGACCCTGACATCTGATTTCTGACTAAGTGTATGAAAACACTAATTGCATGTGTATTTTTGAAATGTTTTCATTGAGATATCTTTGATTCAGCTCACTAGGTATAACTTATTGACCGTGAAACACCAATTTCTTTCCAGGATGCCTCCACAAAGATAGTCATCCAGGGTTTCATGTAGATTACACGATGACAGCCCACCGAGAAACGAGGATTTAGTGTAGGGCCCCTTTCAGCAGTTATACCATTGGGTGGTTTACCAGTAGACCCACTACTTATTGAGCATCCGATGCCACCAGCCCCAGCAGAAGAGGGTACGCGCCGCTTGAGCACATTGAACGAGTTTCAATGCCATAGGCTACTGACGATCCAAGGAGAGATGGATCCATAGGCAGATGAGGACCGGATGGAGGCCATGGTTAGTGTTTTTTGACTAGTAGGGACATCAAATGATCTCATGGTGATCCTTGCTGCCAATATCCATCAAGAAGATACGGGAAAATATAAGAGCTTGATGCTCCAAGATGATGACAACATGACTCTACTCTGGGCAGACATTGAAAGCCTATTCAAGGAAAAATTCATCGTAGTGACATTACGCTCTATGCTTACATATGATCTTCTCCACTTGCATTATGGTAGCATGATCGTGGATTTGTATTCAACAAGGTTCACTGACCTCTAACGCTACTCCACTGACATGGTGTGAGACCCTTTATTCAAGGCCTGGACCTTTGAGCAGGGGCTCAGATGAGATATTAGATCTTCTATGATTTCTCTCAGCATATTGATGTAGGAGGGGGTGTTAGAGTGAGAACTCTTAGTAGAGGGCTTCTTTACTGAGCAGTCACCAGCAGAAAGACCCACCACCGGACATCATGTAGTAGAGTCATCTACAGCAGGCAGCAGACAGATGAAACAGTGGTCCAAGAGGGCCAGACGTATAGGTGGACGACCATAGGATACAGGGTCGGTTAAACCGGGCTATCGAGACAGAGCAGGACAGGCAAAGAGCAGGTAATGTTACTCGTACAGCGGGCATGGTCACATGGCTCGTGACTGCATGACCGACCATACAGATGACCAACATATGATTGAAGGACTGCCTGGGTAGAGATAAATATTCAATCAAGGAGGTCCATAGTCAGCATGCGAACATGGCAGAAGAGCTGGATGTGTAGCAGGTGGTGGGTGGTGATTCAAGGTTCTACTGCCACCACCTCTAGGTGGTCCAACCCAACCACAAGGAGCTAGTGGATAGGGACAAGCTCAGATCAAGGAAGCTGAGGCCTATGACCGCGATTCTCCAGAGATGATTTGAGGTATGATTTATGTCCGATCCACATTAGTTGTAGTACTTAGAGTCCCAGGTCCCAGTCACTCTTTTATTTCCAGGGAACTCGTTCAGAGCTAAAAGATTCCAGTAGAGCCATTGGCTCAATCCATATAGATAGAGACTCATACGAGAGAGGATTCGATGATTAAACACTGGTGTCGGTAGTGTGAGATTATTCTAGGAGGAGAGAGTTATTGTTGGTATCTTCTAGTAGCCGCGTCGAGGCCTTACAATGTCATCTTGGGTACAGATTGGATATCTATAGTCCATGCTCAGATCGATTGTATTAGGTGCAAATTACATTGTGTTCACAAGGATGGGACCAGTTTTTCCTTCACCGGTGAGAAGGGAACCATTACAGAACATGATGAACATACCTGGAGGAGGGTGAAAACGGTCACACATTAGTTGGATAGCCTTACCCTCAATGTGGTTGATGTTGAGAGTTCGAGAAAACCTGTAGTGGTGGACCAGTTCACGGATGTTTTCTCTGATGATGATCTAGGTCTTCCTCCTCATATAGATGTGGAAATTTGTATCGACTTCTACCCCCAGATGTCATCTATATCTACACCAGCATATCAGATGACTCCCACGGAGCATTGAGAGCTACGAGTACAAATGGAGGACTTGTAGAGGAAGGGTTTCATTATGTTGAGATGGTATGTCTGAGTATGATATACTCTATAATACCAAATGGAGGAGCAAAATAAAAGAGATACTATATTGAGTATCTAATTATGCTCAAAAAACAAGATTGGTGTGAATTGTATAATTTTAAAAATTCTTTTGTAACTTTTAAAGATGAATTTGTTTAACACGGTTAGACAAGGTAAATCACAAAATCTCAAGTTCTACACACTTGCTTGATTCCAATAATATGATTCCTAGAAAGAAATTCCAAAAAAGTGATTCTGGATATGAAACATAATGAAATTTTACAATGAAGAAGATTGTACCACAAAGCGTATAGAATCTAACTAAATCTGAGTAAATTTATAAAGAAGTATAAGATGGTTATACTTTCCCCAACAAAACAAATACAGTGGAAAAAATTAAACAAACAGGTAACAAGTAGTAAATATTTTAACCCAAAGAGAAGCGTATCCATCAACCTTGGATAAAGGTCCCTAGATTTATACTTTCATGAATATTTGTCTTACCCACACTAGGTTAAGCCCTCGATACAAAATCGGAGTCTGTCTTTCTATCCTTGCAAGCCCTCAACTCCAAGGTAGTCAGCACCTCTGTCTTCCTCCGAAAGGATGCCCTCAACTTCAAGGTAGTTGGAACCTCTGTCTTCCTCTCCCCGGAAGCCCTCAAATGTACTCAGCAACATTTGGAGTCATACGAAGCAATTATTCATGATGAAAAGTTTGAAAAAGTCATTCAAACTTTCTACACGAAGCGTGATAGTTTATAAGAGCCTCTATCTCTAGAAACCACTTCAACATCATGTAAGTATGTCTAGCTAGAAGTTTTGTCAAAAGATGGGAGCTCTTTCAAATGAGCTCCTATTTATAGGCACAACACCAACGGTTGACTCCCTCTTCCAATGGTCATATTTTTCATTAAATTTCGGAGGGACCTGTACATGTGTCACTCAAACAACTGTTAGTTAGTAACTGAAAGCACAACATCATTTTATAAAAAAAGTGTTATAAAAAAATATGGTTACATAACTAGAAATCAAATATTCATAATTTAAGTAAATGATAGTTTGGAGTCTAACCAAAATTGAATTCGGAGTCTATAATACAAGGATATTTAGATTCTGTTTTCTCGGAATTCGGAACCTGAACTCTATAAAATTCCAGAGTCGAAATTTCATTGAAATTCAGAATCTGGATTCACAAGAATTCAGAACCTAATCATACAATGTTTAGATTCAGATTTCATGAGAATTCGGTGTTAGAACTCATAAGAGTTTGGATTCTGTATTCAGAGAACTCGGAGTCAGAACTCAGAGAAGTTCGTAACCAGAATTTGTATTCTGAATTTTGAGTCAGAACTCAGAAGAATTTGTATCCATAATTTTTAATTAGAATTTGGAGTCACAACTCAAAAAAGTTCATATCTAGAATTCTTAATCATAATTTGGAGTCAGAACCCAGAAGAGATCGTATCCAAAATTCGTAATCAGAATTTAGATTTAGAACTAAGAAGATTTCGTTTCCAGAATTCGTGATCGTAATTTTCAGTCAGAACTCAGAAGATTTCGTATCCAGAATTCGTAATCAGAATTTAGATCTGAAAAAATAATGCTTCATATCTAGGTAATTATAGGATTCCATGGTTTTGGTTTCATACTGAATTTCACACTTAGAAAATTATGATATGAACAATGAAAACATGGTAAGGGTAAATTCCCTTGGGAAAGGAAAATTTTCCTTATAGAAATAAAACAAAGGGTAAAAAGAAATTTTCCTTGAGATAAGGTGTTTGTGATTTTCAAAACAAGAAGGAATGGTAAAGTCATAAGGAAACCTTAATGACTCAACAATATCCCCCAAGTATGAAGGAATGGAAAAGTCATAAGGAAAACCTTATTGAATCAGCAATATCCCCCTTTTTGGAAAGCACAAACATCCTTACGAAAAATAATATAAGGACATAGAAAGATTTCTCTAGATTTTGAAATAAAACTTATCTCACTTTATACATTGGAAAAGAGGAATTCGACAAACTCCCCCTTATACATTGGAAAAGTAAGGATCGTATTATAGATTTCTCTAATGAGAATTTCATTATCTTGAGTACAGAAATCTCTGTAATGAAAAATTCCACTTAGATAAACTCCCGCTTACTTAGGGATATTTCATCTTTGCTTAGAATTATTTTGCCTTCCCCCCTTTGTGATTTTCAAATAGAGTTTGAGGGGATGGAAAAATAATATGGTAAATGAAATAATAGTTCAAATAGCCAAACAAAAACTAGAAACTAACAATTTTATTAGGAATGGAAGAATTTGTACCAGGGAAAAAAGTATAAAAAAAGATCAGATTGATCTATTTTCCTTGCTTGTCCTTGGGTATCAACATCATTACTATGGTTTTCAGCTTCTTTAGCTCCTTGTGATCTTCCTTTGCATTCTTTTCTAAGGCTTTGATCCAATCATCCTGAGCCTTCAGAGTCTTTGCCTCAACCTTCAAAATGACATCATACTTCACTAACATCTCTTGAATCTTGATCCGAAGATCCCATTGTGTTTTCTAGCTTTGGAAAAAATAATTCAACTTTCCATTAAAATCTTTGACATCCGGAATCCGAGAATTCTGATCAAGATTTAGCTTTTACTAAAAGCTATTTGTGAGATCCTTGATTTTTCCATCTTCTGTATCAAAATATTTCTTAACATCATCTTGAAATTCATCAAGCTCTCTCAAATATTCAACAATATTTTTCTACCAGATGACCATTTTCTTACAAGATTTTTTGTGGGATTCATAGTTGATAAGGAAGTTCTTGTAATTAGCCTCAATCTTTATGCACCTATCCATCACCATGGATACAAAATCTGATTTCTGATTCATGCTATGTTGGAGAATTTGACATCTAGAGTCAATGGTTAGAATGATCGTAATTATGTCAATAAGTTTATTCAGAGATTGAATGACAAAATCATGTCATAAAGCTGATGACTCCAAATCTAACACTTTTCTTGGTGATGGTTCTTCATCTAGCTCGACTAGCTTCCTCTTAGAAGATCCACTGTCTTCCTTATTCTTTAAAATTTCTCTCGATGGAGAATCAAGAAAAACTTTTTTCCCTTGTTGGTTTTCAAAATAGCTTCTTCATCTAGAGACTCATGCTCACTTTCAGACAACTGAACAATCTTATCTTCAATAATTTTTCCTTTCTTGGCTCTTGCCTCAATATCTTTAGGATGAATGAAGTCATGATTATAGCTCTCCTCCTCAGATAAATTTTTCTCTTCCACTTTTGCCTTCTCATCAATTCCAGGAGTAGAAAGTTTTGATGATCTGGCTTGAGAAGTTCGGATTGATAATTTTTCAAATGCACATTCCTTCTTATGAAATTCTTCAACATGCTTTATCAGATCAGCTATATAATCACCGCTTTCAGCTTCTTGAACTTCTTCTACAACATCCTTTTCTTCAAAAACTTTTTCAAGTACTTTTCCGTAGTCATGAACTTACTCCTCAGTTTCTCAGGCAAATCCTCAACCAAGAATGATTTTGGTACTAGAATTTTTTTGGATGCAATTTCAGTGTCTCTTAAAAGAGATTAAACAATTTCAGCATCTGAAATCTTCTTCCTAATCTTCTTCTCTTTGGCTTGATACTCAATCTCTTCAGGAGTATTTTATTTTAGAGCCTTGGCCTAAACAGGATCTAGACCAAACTATTGTTCTCCTTCCTTCCGATTATTTTTATCCTCCCTCCATTAGGATACTACCTCATCCGGATAGGCTTTCTGTTTCTTGGGTTTTGGAGGTGCAGTTTGAGCTTCTTTATCTTTAGGGTTTTCACCTTCAGCTTCTACTTCATTAAATTTCCTCTTCTTTTCAGCCTTCTTCGAAGATTCAGCCTCTTCTACATTTTTATGAATGGCTTCTACTTCTTCCACTAGTAGATTATAAAACCATCCTGATTCCTTAGAAAAGAAAACATTCATTTTTTTTAAAGTGTCATCACTTACTAGAATAACTTTTCAATTCCTTGCCTTGGAACTGTAAGTAATCATGAAGTACTCCAAGCACCGAACATTCAACATGGAGTGTAGGGAAGGATACATGATTATCTGTGCTCTTAGATTCCCATTCTTGATATTATCTATCGTAATAAGAATATGCTTCATCAGATTGATCTTCTTTAGATTTACCAAAAAATACAAGATATACATAACACTTTTCTTTAGTGTGTCATTTTCACCATTTATTGGTACAATAAAACCCTAAACCCATAACTCAAGGATCTGATTATTGGTAGAAAAGTGAGAAATTTGTGTGGTCTTGATATCTAAAAGTCCAAGACACTCCAAATCCTTCACCATTACCAAACATCCTTGAACATCTTGCAGAATGTTGGAACAAAACACATCTTCCCATTCATAATATATCCCTACCAATCTAGTATCCTTGGTATAAGAAAGTGCATAAATTTTACCATAACTCTTGAATGAGAACTTATCTCTCCCTTCTTCCTTAAAGAAAAAACTGACTCACAAATCTCAATGAGTAGATCTGGATACTCAACATCCTATGCTCTTGTATTTGATATGGATACTCTCTCACATACATTAAACATGATATTATTTGAAGTAATATAATCATACTTGTTGAATAAGTTTGGATGCACCAACATCTCCCTGTATATCTGCCACTCCAAAATTTTCTTTACAGAAGACATATCTTGAGAAGGAACTTCAGCAGAAATTTGGACTTGAGAAAACATTGAACATCCATAATGGGATTTTGATGTGGGGCCGAGCTTCATCATGAAAATATTTAAAACCGATGTGGGACAACCCTCAAGGGTCCCCTCTTTATAGGTGTTGAATAGATAGTTCAACTTCCAATCTCAATCAGATGGTTGAGAATTCTTCTGATCAGATCTAATGGTTGAATTGAATGATGCAAGGAAAATTTGGTGGGATCTGATCATTTGGTTTTTTAAAGGAGAACATTAGGATTTATGGAAACTAGAATCTGTGAAATTTTAAATACAAAAGAAACTAACAGCAAGGAAAAGGTGATTACAAAAACTCTATAAAGAATCATACCTTTCAGATTGTCAAGAGAATTATTTGTATTGAGGGAAATTCTTCTTGAAGGACTTTGGATTCCCAAAAAATCTTGAGTATGAAAAAAATGAGTACGTAGATCTTCATTACGAAAATCATCATTAAGAAAATCTTCATTACAACAATCTTCATTACGAAAATCTTCATTAAGAAAATCTTCATTATGAAAATCTTCATTACGAATATCTTCATTACAAAAATGTTTATTACGAAATTCTTGAAAACGAAACTAACTAAAATAAATAAATTACATTACGAAAAATATGATAAATGTTATTACGAAAAATATGAAAAGTTTCATTACGAAAAATATGAAAATCTTCATTAGGAAAAATATCAAAGGCTTCATTATGAAAAATATGAAACCCTTCATTACAAATAACATGAAACACATAATTACAAAAAAAACATGAAACACTTCATTATGAAAAACATGGAACACTTACTTATGAAAACATGAAACACTTCATTACAAAAAATATGAAAAACATTATTACAATTCTTTTTGAAAACTTACAGGAAAATGTAATCCCCTTAATATAACAAGTTTATTATTGTAAGGAAGTTCATTCCACAGAGAGTTAACAAGGAATATTACCTTACGATTATCATTCATAAAATCTATTTAATGTATTCAAATCTATCTAAGGGTAAAGATTTTGTGAAAATATCAGCAAGTTGATCTTGTGTTCCAATAAATTGAAAACTGATATTTCCATTTTGTATGTAATCCATAAGAAAGTGATGCATAATATCTATGTTCTTTGAATTAGAGTGATGTGAAAGATTTTTACTAAGAGAAATGGAACTTGTATTATCAGAAAAAAATTTTGTTTTGGTAAAACTCATAACATTGTATGTGAGCTTGGGTTTCATCCACAACACTTGAGCACAACAACTTCCAGCTGCTACATATTCAGCTTCAGTAGTGGAAAGTGCTATTGAGTGTTGCTTCTTGCATGATGAAAAAACTAATGAATCTCCTAAGAAATGGAAAGTACCAAATGTACTATTTCTTTCCATTATACATCCACCAAAGATAGAATCTGAAAAACTTTTCAAAATAAAATCCTTTCCATATGTATAAAAGAGTCCTAAATCCTTGGTTCTATTTAAGTAGCAAAAAATTTGTTTCACTGCCTTTAAATTAGATTCCTTAGGATTGGATTGATATCCTGCACATAATCATACTGAAAACATTATATCTAGATGAATAGGTGTCAAGTAAATTAAACATTCTTTCATACCTCTAAAATATGTTTGATCTACTGGTTTCCCAGATTCATCATGATCAAGTGTGTTTGAGGTACCAATGGGAGTACTTATACTTTTAGTTTTGTCATATCCATAATTTTTATGAAGATCTTTAATATACTTAAGTTGAGATATATAGATTCATTCTTGTTTTTGATAGATTTGAAAACCATGGAAAATTGTTTCCTCACACATCATACTCATTTCTAACTGATATTTCATTAGGTCCCCAAAGGAATCAGTTAAAGATTGCTGAGTTGAACCAAATATAATGTCATCAACAAAAATTTGAATAATCAAAAGATGTTTCTTATCTTTTTTTATAAAAAGGTATGGATTTGCATTTACCATAGAATAATTATTTTGAAGAAAAAATCATATGAGTCTATCATACTAAGCTCAAGGGGAATTCATAAGTCCATACAATGCTTTTGTAAGTCTAAAAACATGATCAGGATGTTTTGTATCTTCAAAACCCTGATTTTGTTCATTAAAAACATTCTCTTGTACATAACCATTAAGGAAAGCACATTTCATATCCATTTGAAAAAGTATGAAATTGAATAATGCTGCAAAAGAAATTAATAAATGAATAGATTCAAGTCTAGCTACTCGAGCATAGGTTCATTCATAGTCTATTCCCTCTTGTTGATTATAGACTTTAACAACTAATCTAGCTTTATTTCTAAAAATGATTCCATTTTCATCACACTTATTTTTGAAGACCCATTTTACTCCAATTAGAGAAGTTTTCTTAGGTCTTTCAACCAAGGTGCAGAATATATTCCTTTTGAATTAATTTAATTCATGTTGAATGGATTTAATCCAATCATCATCACCTAATGGTTCATCAGTACTTTTTGGTTCTAATTGGGAAAGAAATGCAAGATGTTCTACTTAATTTATTGAGGAACTTATAGTCCTTACAGGTTGATTCACATCACCAATGATTCTATCACTAGGACAATTCTTTAGAAACATCTGATTTGGGTTTTGTAAAACATGTTCATCAACATTGGGTATGAAATCTTATGGGGTTAATGCTTCAGAAGTCTCTTCTTGGAAATTTTCCTAATCATAAGGATCTTCTATCAAATGTTGTTAATCAGTTTTTGAAAACATATCCGAAAATGTTGGTTGGGGTTGTTTAAAACCAAAGGGATCAGTTTCATCTAATCCCACATGTACTGTCTCTTCAACAGTACAAGTGTTTTTGTTGAAAACTATATAATCCTTTGATGTTGTGGAGTATCCTAAGAAAATTCCTTCATCAGATTTTGGGGCGAATTTATGAATATTATCATTAGTATTTAGAATGAATACTTTGCAACCACAATCCTTGAAGTAGGAACGTCTAGGTTTTCTACCATTACATAACAAATAAGGAGTTTTATTAAGAAATGGTCTAATCAAAAATCGGTTTATAGTATAACAAGCAGTACTTATAGCTTCATCCGAAATAATGTTTGGTTATGAATACTCAGTCAACATGGTTCTTATTATCTATTGAAGAATTTTATTTCTTATTTCAATAACACCATTTTTTTATGTTGTTCATGGTGTAGAGAAGTTATGAGATATGCCTTTTCTACTACAAAAGGAATTAAAATCTGAATTTTGAAATTATCCACCATGCTCACTATGTGTAGTTTTCAATAGAATATTATTCTCATTTTTAACATGGCCTCTAAAACTATTGAAAGAAGAAAAAGCTTCAGACATATTTGCTAGAAAATGGACCCACATAAATCTAGTGTAATTATCAACAAAGTCAAATACAAAATACATTCCCCCAATGCTTCCAGTTTTTATAGGTCCAAAAAGATCTATATGCACTAACTATAATGCATCATTTTTCAAGACATCACCGACTGATTTAAAACTTGATTTATGTTTCTTTCCATATTGAGAAGGGTAAAAAACTTTTTAAGAATAAAATCTAGGATCTGGTAGATCCTTTACTAACCTTTTCTTAGAAAGTTTTCACAAGTTACTGTTGTTACAATGTCCAAACCTTCGATGCCACAACCAAGAATGATCTTCCATTGCACTAAGGCAAGGTAGATATTGGCTCCAAATGAATTCTATGTTCAATGTGTAAACATTCTCTTTTAGATGGGCCGAAATAATAAACTCTTTCTTCAAATATTCTAATAAGCCCTTGTCATTCCTAAAATTCACAAGGTAAACTTCATCACATAATTGGCTTATGATAATGAGGTTGTTCTTAACACCCTTAAGAAATAAAACATTTTAAATCAATGCTTTTCAAAGAAGAACGATGTAACCTATACCAATAATTTCTCCTTGATCATTATCTCTGAATGTTACTTTTCCTCCTTTCGTCTTTATAATCTTTTCAAAATAGTTTTTGTTACTAGTCATGTGATGGGAAAATCTACTATCCATTTACCATGTTTTGATGTTGGTACTCTCTCTATTTTCCTGAAAATAAGAAAAATTTAGGTTTTCAGAATCCAAACATTCATGGATCTGAAATTCATAGAAAGAAAAATTTTAGGCACGCACATCTTTTAAGAAAAATAGGCTTTATGAAATCCTAATGACTAGGTTTTTTTTATGGAATAGTTGTTTGCTCAGTATCCACTACACTGACACTTAGTGCAGAATGGAGCAGTTTGAGGAACAAAATAATTGTTACTAAAAATCAGTTTAGAACCATTATAACCAAAAACAGAACTATTCCATAAAAGTCAGATTTGTGAATAAATTTTATCAAAATTTTCCTTACCTAAGGTAAAGTTTGACAAACACTTCCTCAAGGAAAAGATTTTGTATTTTATTTTGATAACCAAGTTCTTGTCCTAAAAACATTTGATTTTGAACTACAGTTAGGCTCGAAAACATTTTTCTTAGAAATTATGTTTTCTGGATCTTTAAAAAGTTTATTCTTCTTAAAATTCACTTCCTGAAGATTTTTGGAAATCTATTCAAAATCAACATATTTTACATATCAAGATCTTTAGAATGATCTGATATTTCCTTAGTAAGAATAATATTCCTAGATTTTTCTTTATATTGTTTTTTCATGTGTTTTGAATTATAAATCTCAAAAAGTTTGGGAAACCAAGAAACTTATTCAAATGAAGGTAAAGTATTATCTTAATTAGAATAAGATTATTCATCTGAAGAGTTATAGTATTTACTATCATTAACATTCAATGAAACATTGCTCATTGATTCAGCAGTGTGTACCATATCCATTATGCAATGATTTTAAAAATGTAGTCTGGCTATCAGACCAAGATTCTTCTATCCAAAAGATTCATAATCTGAAGATTCATCTGAAGAGTCACCACCACTGGAACTCTAGGTGTCATTAGCTTTCAGGAATTTCATAGCTTTAGCCTTGTAATACTTCTTTCTATTTCTCTCAGAATGATTTTATTTTCTTTCTTTTATCTTAAACATAGTACAATCATGTCTTATATGTCTAGATATCTCTCATTCATAACATGTAACGTCTGAATCTTTCTTATCTTTCCTTTCATTCTTTTTTCATCTGGATTGAATGTTCCTCTGTCCAGCTATCATGTTCATCCTTAGAGAAAGATTGTCTAATTCATTCTCTAATGATTCACTTCCACTATATTCAGATTGGATAACATCCTTCTAATATTTAGATCTAGTAATTCTCTCAAAAGTCATAGCTTTCATATGATTTGATGTAGTAGTAAAATAATCACTTGCATTCCCATTATTCTTCTTTAAATTTTCAACATCTCTGTTCATTCTAGTGTCATGCTGAAGAAGAGTTCTAAATAGCTCATCTATGGAAATCTGAGTAACCTTTCTGTTCTCATCTATAGCTGTCCTCTTGGATTCCCATTCATTGGGCATGATTTCTATGATCTTATCAACAAGATCTTCATTATCTAATTCTTTCTCACCCATGGATTGTAAAATATTCCCAATATTCCTGAATCTTTTTTGCACCTTACATATGGGTTCTTCGTGAGGAAAGTTAAAACCATGATATTCAGATCTAAACATGGCTCTTCTAGTTTCAATTACTTTGGAAGTTCCAAAGTGAGTAACTTCAATTTTCTACCAAATACAATTTTCTGCTTCACAAGATGAAATTTGGATATATATATTTCTACTCATGGAGTAAATCAAAGTATTGTGTACCTTATAATTCAGTTGATATTCATGATTTTCTTGATTCTTGAAGGTACTAACTTCTTTGTCTGGGAAATTATATCCTCCAGTAAGCATAACAAAATTATCAACTCCAGTACTGATAATGAAAATATTCATGCGATCTCCCCAGTACTCATAATCTTTTCCATCAAAAATAGGTGGTCTAGTTGGATTTATTTTGTCAATAGAACCAACATTGATTCTTTCCATATTAAATAAAATCCTTCCACAAAAACATGTTAATAGAAAAAGATTGTAAACAGGGAAAATATTCCTAAGCAAGGAAAATATAGAACAAGAGTATCTTCAAGCAAAATATGAATCCGACCATTATGAGTTCGAAGAACTGATTCTGGAAAAGAATGAGATGAATTATATTTTGAATCTAATAGTGAGATTTATTCTTATTGAACCAATCCTCTAGTACCAATTTTTGGATTGGTTGAGGATTCTAGGTCACCTACTCTGATACCATTTGTTGAGATGGTATGCCTGAGTATGATATACTCTATAATACCAAATATAGGATCGAAATAAAAGAGATACTATATGGAGTATCTAATTATGCTAAAAAAACACAAGGGGGGGGGGTGAATTGTATAATTTAAAAAATTACTTTGGAACTTTTAAAGATGATTATGTTTAACATGGCTAAACAAGGTAATTCACAAAACCTCGTGCTCTACACTATTTATTGTTTCCAGAAATATGATTCTGAGAAAGCAATTACGGAAAAGTGATTCTAGATATGAAACTTAAGGAAAGTTTCTAATAAAGAAGATTCTACCTTAAAACAAATAGAAGATAACTAAATAAGAGTAAAAGTATAAGGAATTATAAGATGGTTATACTTTCCTCAACAAAAAAATACTATGGAAAACATGAAACAAACAGGTAACAAGTAGTAAATATTTTAACCCAAAGGTAAGTGTATCCAACAACATTGGATAAAGGTCCCTTGATTTATAATTTCAAGAATGTTTGTCTTACCCACACAATGGTAATCCCTAAATATGAAGATCATAGTCTTTCTTTCTATCCTTGCATGACCTCAACTTCAAGATAGTCGGCACCTCTGTCTTCCTCAGCAAGGAAGCCCTCAACTTCAATGTTGTTGGCACCTCTGTCTTCCTATCCCTGGAAGCCCTCGAATGTACTCAGCAACATTCAGAGTTGCACAATGAAATTCCTCATGAAGCAAAGTTTGAACAAGCCGTTCAAAATTTCATCATTAGGCATGAGAGATTATAAGAGCCTCTCTCTCTATAAATCACTTCAACAACATTTAAGTGATTTCATCGAGAATCTGTGTCAAAAGTTGTGAGCTCTTTCAAATGAGATCCTATTTATAGGGACAACACCAACAGTTGGCTCCATCTTCGAACGGTCATATTTTTACTTTAATTTCAGAGTGACCATTACACATGTCACTCAAAAAATGGTTAGTTAGTAACTGAAAGCATGAAATAGTTTTATAACAAAACAATTGTTAGAAAAAATATGTTTACATAACTAGAAATACAATAATTTGAATTTAAAAAAATGATAATTCGTAGTCTAACCAAAATAGATTTCGGAGTCTATAATACAAGGATATTCGAATTCTGTTGTCTAGGAATTCAGAACTTAAACTCTATATAATTTTGGAGTCAGAATTTCATGGAAATTTAGAATCTGGAATCACAAGAAATAGAAACCTAAAATTACAATGCTCGGAGTAAAAGTTAATGAGAATTCAGAGTCAGAACTCCTAAGAGTTTAGAGTCTATATTTGGAGAACTCGTAGCCAGAACTCAAAGAAGTTTTTAACCATAATTCGTATTCTTAATTTTGAGTCAGAACTATGAATAATTTTTTATCCAGCATTCGAAATCAGAATTCAGAGTCACAACTCAGAAAAATTCTTATCCAGAATTTGTAATCAGAATTTGGAGTCAGAACTCAAAATAGTTCGTATCCAGAATTTGTAATCAGAATTCAGAATCAGAACTCAGAAGAGTTTGTATTCAGAATTCCTAATCATAATTCAGAGTCTGAACTCAGAAGAGTTCATATCTAGAATTCATAATCAGAATTTGGATCCTAAAACCGAATGCTTCATATATAGGTAATTATAGGATTCTGAGGTTTTGGTTTCAAACTGAATTTTACACAAAGAAAATAATGATATGAACAATGAAAACATTGTAAGGATAAATTTCATTGGGAAAAGAAAAATTTTCCTTATAGAAATAAAACATAGGGTAAAAATATATTTTCCTTAAGATAAGGTGTTTGTAATTTCCAAAAAAATAAGGAAAGATAATGTCATAAGGAAACCATAATTACTCAACAATCTCCCCCAAGTATGAAGGAATGGAAAAATCATATGAAACATTTATTGACTCAACACATTTGGCCCAGTGTTTCTCTTTGGGCATCTCTGAATTTTTTTTCCATGAAGGAGGATGTGAGTTTGAGACTCTTTGTGGACTATTGGCACCTGAACCAGGTGACTGTCAAGAACAAGTACCCACTCTAGAGGATTGATGATTTCTTTGATCAGCTAAAGGGATCACAATTTTTTTTGAAGGTAGACCTCATATTAGGTTATCACCAACTCAGGGTATGAGACTAGGATGTGCAGAACACAGCCTTCAGATATCAGTATGGCCATTTTGAGTTTTTGGTTATGCCATTCGGCATGACCAAAGCCTCAGAAGTGTTCATGGGCCTCATGAACAGAATCTTCCAGCCATACCTCAATATCTTTGTTGTAGTCTTCATTGAAGACATCCTGATTTACTCAGCTATAGAGGAAGAGCATGTCTATTCACTGTAGATAGTTTTGGACACACTCTAATAGCACCAGCTTTATGGTAAGCTATTGAAGTGCCAGTTCTGGATCTGAGATGTTCACTTCCTGGGACACATCATCTCGGAGGCTAGAGTTGTGGTAGATCCAGTGAAGATTGAGGCTATTATTGCATGGGATCCACCCAAGAGTGTGACAGAAGTGTGGAGATTCTTAGGGTAGGTTGGTTACTACCAAATATTTGTGCCTCACTTATCCAGAGTTGCGACACCCTTATCAGCATTGAAAAATAAGAGGAAACCCTTCATGTTGTCGTAGAGATTCTAGTGGAGTTTACAAGTGCTAAGGTAGTTATTGACGAGCTCCCCCTATTGAGGCTACGAGAGGAAGGATTTGGGTACATAGTCTACTGTGACACATCAGGGACTAGGCTTGGATGTGCCCTGATGCAGGAGAGATTATTGATCACCTATGGTTCTCGACACCTGAGACAACATGAGAAGAACTACGCTAACCATGACATAGAGTTAGAATAAGTGGTCTTTTCCTTGAAAACTTGGTGACATTACTTGATAGGAGAATGTTTTGTGTTTACTATGATCACAATAGTTTTAGGTATATCTTCTCTCAGAAGGATCTAATCATGAGACAACGGTGTTGGCTTGAGCTCCTCTCGGACTATGAATTCGAGATAGTCTATACTCCTAGATTGTGGAAAGTAATAGAATATTCACCCAGAATGATATCTGGAATATAGTTGTAGAGTTAGGTGATGGAGTAGTAAGCCTCTTTGCAGATATACTATGTGGATCGAGATGGAGTAGATTATCTTCAGTTTCTGACAGTAACTTCCCCACTCCTTCAGTGAGTCAGGGAGGTGCATCTTGGGGACACTGATTGTGAGGAACGACGTACTCAGATACCATTGGACTCACACCTGATGGATTTTATGAAGGTGGGGAACACATCATCCTCTTCAAAGTGAGTACTGTGATACCAGTGGCGTAATGGGAGGAAGTTTTGTGGGAGTTCCATATGTCCCCTATGAAGGTGTATGTAGAAGTGGCGAATATGTAATAGGACCTTCGACATCAGCACTAGTGTCCGAGAATGTAGAAAGCACTAGCAATGTTTGTCTCTCGGTGCCTCACATGTCAGAAAGTAAATGTAGAGCATCAGGTTCTAGTAGACTTAGTTCATCCACTAGGGGTGGTAGAGTGGAAGTGAGATTGAATTTTCATGGACTTTGTGATAAGACTTTTATACACATCCAAGGGACATGATTCCATCTGGGTGATCACTGTCCAACTCACCATATCATCCCACTTTCAATCTATCATAGAGAAGGGATCAATAGAGATCTTAGGATTCCTCTACATGAAGAAGATTTTATGTCTTCATGGAGTCCATATGCGATTGTATCCGATAGTGATGCACATTTTACTTCCTGGATATGGAATGAATTTCTAGAGGTATTTTGGACTCCACTTAGACAGAGCACCGCCTTCCATCCTCAGATGGATGGTCTGACAGAGCAGACCATTCAAACCCTTGAGGACAAGTTGCGTGCCTTCGTCCTTGATTTTGGTTGAAGTTTGGAGGATCACTTTCCCTTTGTGGAGTCCATATACAATAACAATTATCACTCCACTGTTGGAATGAAACCATTGTATGTGTTGTATGATCGACCTTGCAGATCACCTCTATGCTAAACTGACCGTGAGGAGTCAGCACTCATGGGACCAGAGATTGTACGAGCTACAACGGAGAAGGTACAAATTATTCAGATGTGGATGAAGAATACATAGAGAAGGCAGAATTCTTATGGTGACAGGATATGGAGACCTCTAGAGTTTGAGGATAGTGACCATGTCATCCAACGTTTCTCACCTCAACAAGGTTTGCAGAGATTTTCCTAGGGTGGAATGTTATCTCGGAGGTTCATAGGACCCTTTCAGGTCCATAGTAGGGTTATCGAGGTGACATACCTCCTAGACCTTCCCCCTCAGTTGCACCGGGTGCACAGTGTTTTCCACGTATCCCAGCTAAAAAAAATTCATGCATGATCCTTCACACATAATTGACAAGGGAGAGTTGGAAATCGACAATGGAGAGGCATTTTTGGAGGTTCCATTAGTGATTGAGTATCAATATAAGAGAGTCCTACATGTGCTATCGATAACTCTGGTGCGTGTTCGTTGGTTACATGGGATCCTCTAGAAGACCACCTGGGAGAGGGAGGCTCAAATTCATGCACAGTACCCCCACTTCGTTCCCTAGTTTTTGTTGTGGTTTTTGGGGATGCAAACCCCTTAGGTGGAAAGAATGTAAAGACCCATATTTTTTCATGTAATTTTTTTATATATAGAAATATTACAAGGCCGTGAAAACTGACGGCGCGCGATTCCGAGGCTCGATGTGCCTAAAATGAATTTCTGAACTTTTTTTAGGTACGTTCAACAAATGCATTAGTGAAATTTTATAACTTTTGAACTGGTTCTTGGAATTCAAATCTGAGAACTCCGTTGAACTTGCATCACTGATATTATCTTAAGGAGACCTTCACCTTGACCATAGTAGGTTGAGGGTGGAAGATAGTTTTTCAGATTTTCAGGGGAGAATTGATAAATAAAATAAATAACTTTTATTTTATTTCTTGAAACCTCTCATTTGATTAATCGAGGTGGGACCACAAGAGGGTGGTCATGTAGTTCATTTTGGGTATTAGATGCTTGGTTATATAAAATTTGTAACGACATTTTCCTTCAATTAATGGGATTCATTAATTCTAAAAATTAATGAGTCAACATGTTAATTAAGAGTTTTATTAAATCTTCTTGTGGATTGGTTTTCCTTTGGACAATGGAAGAAAAATATTTTAGTGGATAATTCACTAAGTAAGAACATCCTCCAACAATGAACATTCTCCATATCAAGAATGAGGATGATGCTCGAGCTCGGATCGGGAGCGTGTTGCGAGAGAGATGAACGTTGACATCTTCATCTTCTTCCCCACACCATCTCCAACGAACGAACGAGGTAGGGAATTTTGATCCATTCATTATTCGTGGTAATTCATTGCTTCAAATCAACGAACCACCTGCTATCGATTTAACGCATAGGGAGTATGGAAAAGAAACTTGGCATAATCCCTCTACTCCCTCTATGTTTATGTGTTCTTCGCGGGAGGATCAATGGTTGAGCGGAACCTGACCACAACGTCGATGACCGATGCTAGCAGGGTATATGTGGTGAACGACACACCGTCCAGTCACATTGATTGTAGTGGTCTGCAACCGCCTAGTCACATGGAACTGGGTCGGTGTGTGACCGCGTCACCTATATCAAGGGAGGACACAGTGATGGAATGTAGTGGCTAGTAGGCCGACCGGTCGCGTGGAGGCTGGGTGGCGCACGTACACACCAGCATTAGAGGAGGAGGTTGTGGCTATCGAGCTGCGGAGGTGCACCAGGGTGGCCGGAAGCTAGCAGACCATGGGAGGATAGCGGCGCCATCACTCCATTGAGAGGAGAGCTGGCTGTATCCCTAGCCAGCCACGTCAAGACAAGCGGGACTGCTCCAGTGTGTCCCACATGCTAGTAGGAGGCTTCACATGGTGCCATTGGGTTGGCCAAGCCGAATGGTTCAATAGACCATTCAGAATACTGGGGAGTAGCATCCCCCTTAGGTAGCAGCAAGGGCGTACCCCGCCACGGTAGACCACACCCAGTCGGGCAAACCACACCCAGCCGAGCGGGCCACAACGAGTGGGCCGTGCTGAGAATGCTACATTGAGCAGGCCATCCCCTTTGTGGGATGGACCAGACCACAGCCTGATGGGCTAGGCCCTCTGTGGCCCAGCACATATGGGCGGGACCCGAACTGGGTCGGGCTGGGTCGGTCCGACACGGACGACCAGGACCCGGGCACATTTGGACCCAGATATGCTTTTTTGGCCATATCATGAAAACCGGGAGTCTTTTTGAAGAACCGTCTACAACACCAAGATTCATGGATCGAGACGGTTGTTTTGGTATACTCTACATGAGTTTTAGATAAAGATGGAGTACAACTGGGTTAGATCAAACCTGAATCCAAATGGGCCTTTGGAACGGAAATGTGAATTACTTTCAGGCTGAGCGTCATATTGACACGTTGTGAGTCACATTTGGAACTTATTGTTGTGAAATAAATTTTTGATACTTATTAGTGAGACATAGTAGTATTTGATGTATCGTTTGATGAGTTGAGGAGAAGAACCTCCCGAAATCAAGTATGCTTAGTGCGGGAACCCTGTGGTGGGTTGTACTTAATGAATATCCATATCCTTTGTGAGTCATATCCATATCCTCTATGGGTCAGCATCTACCAATTCTATGTGGGTCATCTATAGATCTTATGTGGTTCATCTTCAGATCCAGTGTGGGTCATCTTCAGATCTTGTGTGGGTCATCTTCGATCCTGTGTGGGCCAATAGTAGATCTTCCCAATGAAGTAATTTGATCTAGAAATACATCTAATCAACAATACTTATGTACTCATGTTATACCTTGTGTGAGTAGAGTCATTACATTTGTGGTAAAATTATGTGTGGTGATAACTTCATGGTATTCTCCTGTGTTCCATTACCTTTGTGGTACATACCTTCAGGGTGTTACCTGGGTGTTACTTCTATCTATGTGGTGTTACCTTTGTGGTACTTCTACATTCATGGGGTTACCTTTCGAGTATACATCCCTCACATGTGAGATGAGTATATATTGATAACATAGGTATATTTATGGTCATATACCTAAGTTTTATTGATGACTATTACTTCGTGCTTTAAGATTGATGGCTTATTTCTTGGTTTATCCTTTGTGGATTCGGAGAGACCTTCGGGGGTTTTGGGGTCCCTACTAGGTATCATTATACTCACCCATAAATGGGCTTGGCCCACACATTGATGTGTCTTATGGATACGAAGAACAACACTAATCGAGGTCGAGGGTACTAGGTTTGGAGGCTGCTCAGTGGTGAACATTCGATGAGACGGTCCATAGAGATGACCATTCGAGAGATATACCTACCCTTCAAGTAGGATCCTTGGTGTGTGTTCATAGGAGTTGTTTTCAGTTTTACTTATACTTTTTAGTTAGGATTGTATTCTAGCCCCTCACTTACTGTACACACTCTATTTACTATATAGTTTATTTTGTGATTTTGTATTTCTGTGTTCTTGGTTCGTGTGAGTCTACAGGTTTAAAGGCAATGCCTTTCCGGTTTTAGGGATATAACTTTCTGGTGCTAGTCGCCATCCCTTGGCCTATGGACGGCAGACATGGGGTAATCAAGGCATGGGCCCGGAGGAAGGGGTCATCACATGGTTCTTCAATATTAATAACAGTTTCATAATAAACCATTATACTATCTAATAAGAAAAAACTCCATCCTAAAACTGAGATGAGATGTTATCTAGTCAGTGAAAAGAAGAAGACTGATTAAAAACTATAACTCTGAGTTTCTTCATGGATTTACACTTTAGATTATAAAACAATGATGACAATGTTCATACATACAGGAATCCCTGGCCTCCAATATGGAGTGTCTATTTGAATCTTCTATGGGATACAATAAACACAACAAATTATTAATAATATAATGTTATTAATTAAATATATTTCTAAACAACTATTATTTACATATCATCCAATGATCAAACATGTTGTGTAAAAAGTCAGTGGGAATATTTCCCCATGCCACCAAATCTCTATATAAAAAGTTCCATATAATATCACACCCATGTCCTATAACTATATGTGAAAAACATTGGGAAAATTGAAAAATAATCAAATAGTTAGCACATAAGTAAATTAATATTTTTTCATATTTAATGAAAATTAACTCTAATAAACAACATAAAATATATCTCCATGCATGGATTGAAATCCAGATGTGAGCATTGATTAAGAATAGGGCACATAATAATAAATATCACCAGACAAAGAACCCTCTTAGTCGTCAGTGAATTGCCATAAACTGAATGATCATGTGATGAAGAATTGTGCTTATAATAATGAAGCAGAGCCTCCATGATGTCTTGTAACATATTGTCTATACATTCATCATCCATCTGAATGATGAAATAAATGTTGTCAGTAATCAACTGAAAAAATTAATATAAACATTATATAAACATCATGTAGTTCTGTTATTCATCATCTTTATCCTTATTTTCAGATAATAAAGTTCCAATATCTTCATCTTCCTCTTTATCATCATCAATTTTTATAGGAACTTCAGCTTAATCAAATCTTGTTATTTCAAATTCATTTATTATATCATCACCATCATTATCACCATCTACCCATAACCATGGTGTTTCATCAAAGATATTCATGTCTCTTCATAGAGGAGATGTATTTTGAATTTTCCCTTGAAACATATCAATTCCTTGTAGTTAAAAATAACCAAATTGAGTTTTTATAAATTTATTTTCATGATAATTCATTATTGTAATGTTCCACAAATAAATTAACTCTCTTGAAAAAGAATAATCATTTTCATAATATATTTTATGTAATTTATGAGAAAAAAATGGTTCATTTACTCCAAAAAAATTTATATTTTATATCAATGGTTCGGTGGAATGAACAAACATTCAATCCTCCATCAATATCCGACCAATGACATTTAAACATCATTAGACAATTATGTCATAGATAATATTACTCAATTATTTCATTCACCGTGAAAAAACTTTAACCTCATTTTCATTATGATGGGATCCTCTCAAGAAAACCCCACTATTCATTTTTTATTAACCATATGTACGTGTATAAAATCCAAAACCATTCACTATAATTTTATTAAAATACATAGACATATTGGTTGGTGGGTTATTCAGTAGAAATAATTTATTATCAATTTTATCATTATGATGGGAAACCGGAAAAATAGGAAAAAATTATCTTTATAAAAAATATTACATTTATTTTATATGTTAAACCATATAAATTTATCTTTACAATTTTTCTAACCAATTATAAAAAACTATTTCTTTGACTTTCATTGAGAGTAGCTGGTGTAACTTCTGATATTATTTCTTGATATTATCATTATATAATATAAAAATAAAATAATATTAATTTAGATATAAAAAATATTTAACTGGTTATAGTATTACTCACTATAAAAATGGTATTACCTTTTAATTGTTGATAAGATAATATGTGTGAGACCTATGATGTTCATCAGAAGAATACTATCATCCCTAAACTCCACCAAATCCACGTTTAGGAAAATTAAATATAGATAATTGAGTGCGTATTTCATCAAAAATATTTACCTCATTATATCCCATTTGGTTGTGTTTTTATGGACATTCATATTGGATATAGTTATAGGAGAAAAAAGAAATTTACACATTCAAATAAGCTGATAAAAATTATCCTTCAACCAATGATTTGTTTCATACATTTTTCTTTAATTTATGCATGCATCTCTCATATGGGTACAAACATTAAAACTGTACAGACACTATAGATTTTTCTTCATGTGAATAATGTAATATCAAAAGTTCAATTTAATTAATGAAAGGTAGAGGGAAGTATTATTCGAGTTTACAGAAAATTAAAATAATATCTTATATCTGTCAAAAAAATATCATCATATTCCCTTACACTATACAAATTTCTCAGAAAAACTATGATATTTTTGTTAATGGAACCCAAATCAATGAATTCAAAAAACCTATAAAATTAATTTGTACAAGTCTTTTTTTATAACATGACAGTCATAAATGTTTGATCTAGTAATATATAAATTTCAAAAAACAATCCAAATTGGAAGCATAACCATCTAGAAGTATAAAATATGAAATTCACTAACAAAACAAGAAAAAACATTATATGTAAAGCATTTAAAACACTTTTGGATTTATTAAATTCTGTGATATGTCATTTTCATAAATATCATGTTTCGATCACCAATGAATTTGGGAAATATCTAATAGTACCTTTACATTTTATATTATCATACTAAGTGTGTGAAAAACTATAAAAATATATAATTCAAAAAAAACCTCAATATGAATGACATCCAACATGTCTCAGACCAAAAGTCCAGACTAATATAGAATATCCTAGAAAATACATCATGTTATCCAATTGTGTTCTTTCCCAAAGCTATCTATTTTTCATGGTTTCTAGTCGGTCCAAATATAATGGTAGTTAATGAGTGAAAAATATTTATTAAATCGACACCTAAAATCTTTATTGTAGGTCCAACTCTAACAAATGTACCTTTTCTGAAATTATTTCTATTTCTTCAGAAAGTATGATCGATCGAAAGAAATTTAGGAATCCATTAAAAAATAAGGATTTTATTCATTGAAAAGTATAAACACTTTTCCATTATTCATGTAGTACAAGAATAATTTTGGACACCCAAACCTGCTAACAATCAATATACTAGAAACAACGAAATTTTTAATATTAATGTATCTTTCATTAGGGAATTTTTTTCAAAAAATAAATTATATGAACCGACACCATTACTCTATAGTAAATTTTACTCATCAATCAATGGATTCATATAAACATCCATATTATTTTTGGATGTATTTTATTTAATAACGACCAAAATATATATGTCTCAATAATTATTATCAATAAATGTAAGTTGTGAGGAGTTGTAAAAATAGGACAACAAGAATAATTTCTACCATATAAACCTAATAGACAGAAACCATCAGTAAAAAGACCCAATTTCATATTACAAACTTCTACAGAAAATGATTGATGCACCTAGTCAATATTATTCCATTAATTACCATTATAAAGATGATTTAATCTTTTAAATGTTGAAATATAGTTTTTCCCCATGACATCAATACTGTTTCTTTTCGAGAGATAAAGTAACCATACAATATGTGTGAAACTAATAAATCTCCAAACTGTTTAACAAAAATCAATCTATACATCCCTTTTGAACCTATTTATACCACAATTTTCAACATTTAATATAGGAAACTAATTACTGTTGTTCACCATAATAGAATATGTAATCATTTTAATGTGCATGAATCACAGGATAACTAAAACCCAATTTATGAACCTGCCTCTTTATTTAATAAAAAATTATCATCAACACATTTCTTTTAGGTAACAATGATTTATCCCAAGAGATAATATAATAAAAAACAACTAATTGACATTCCATTATCTGATTTAATATCCATAATTTTTTCAACCACTTTTCTTACGACCATGATATAATTCATCCCCAGAAGTCATCATCAACTCATTGAATTGATATGGTTTTAACTAAGGATAGAAATAAATATCATACTGGGTTTTGATTTTTTGAAAAGATGTACATGAATCATCAAATACTAAATTGGAAATGGTGGTGAATTTTAAACCAAATTATTAATATCTTCTATGGAACTTTTTTCCCCATGTAAACACAACAAAAATAATATTTCTGAAATACAAAATGTAATAGATGATTCCCAATGTTCTAAAATGTTCCAAACCACCCCAAATCACATTTAATACATGAAAACATAATTTTCACTTCTGCAACATATTCTGGTTTTGAAAATGAAATTGATAAAAAAGCTTCAACATCATTATTATATGAAATATTTATACCAAAACTTTTTAGATTCTTGTGATGATTCATCCAATCATAGTCATGTAATTATGACTATTTTCTAATTACTATATAAATATTTCAATGAAAAATAGTAAATTAAAATATATTTCATGACTAATTTTATATAAATAAATATGATACAACAAATATTTGAAAACATAAAAATTAAAATTTACTATTAAATATTCTCAAATGTATATGTTTACAAATAATTTTTACTAATTATTGCTGATTTTTACTAATTATCATTAATTATGTAACACCCAAATATTTCATTGTAAGTTATTTTCTTTAAAATAATTAAATAGCTTGCAATACATGCAACACCGAGTTTGAGTACACCATGACTTACCAAACTAGACATTAAAAAAGTGGTAATGAATAGTATTAAATTTTTTTTAATTTTATATAATACATATAATTTTAATATCCATATTATGTTTTATTAGATGTAATATAAGAAAAAATTTAGTTTTTTTATATAAAAGAATTACTTTCTAAAAAATGCAATTGTACATCCTTTTAATTGAGTACCATTTTTAAATCTAATATTTTAAACTTGTATGTATTAAATTTGATTAAATAAACTTCTTTAGAAGAGAGACATAAAAATTTAGTTTGGATAAATTTTCAGTGCTTTTCAAATAACATTCATATTTTGATGAATAGTGAAAAATATTAAATTTTAATAAAAAACAAATTTGTTAATCAAAATAATTTATTGGATTTTATTAAATATTTGAATTTTTTTGAGTTATAATTAGATTATATTTTTATTATTTAATCTAATGATATTCATTGGAGGAAAATTTTCATTTTAATTGGACATAAACACGTATCTATCTTTTGATAGTTTGTACTTTTAAAAAACACGCATTCTGGTTTTTACAACGGGAATATGTTTTAAATTAAATAATAAAAATTCTATTTTTTTAATTGGGTGTAATAGAAATAATATTTGAATTTGAAATATCAAAATTATCTTCAAGTGAATTTTTGGTATTTTTCTGAAATCTTTCGATTTTTGATGAATAGTAAAAATACTGCATTATTATTTCAAACCAAAATTTTATTTAAATAATTATTTATTTTATTTATATTTATTTTAAGTAAAAATAGATACATAATACCTATTTAAAATCAATTTAATTCATTAGTGTCATTTTATAATAGGATTAGATGTATAAAAGTTTATTAAACTTTTTACCGTCTTTTCCCCACCTTGAAGGCACATTTGCAAAATTGCATAAAATGTAATTTTACCACTTCTGGGGATCGGATTTAAAAAAACGAAGAGACATAGTTTACATCAGTGTGTAAAATAATGTTCTATAAGATGAAAATATTTTTTGTTGAATTGTAACTTTTGAATTTTATTTACCACGGTTAAAATTAAATAGGGAAATTAATGGTAAAAATGATATTATAATTACCCTAACACATGTCTTAATTATATTGGATAAGTTTATTTCAACCAAAATAAACATTTGGAATAAAATATGACCCTTTTGGTTACATGTATTAGATTATAAAATTTATTATTATTTTATTTAAAGAAGAGTTAAAAGAGTAAAATTCAAAGTTTAATAACTAAAACATTTTTAATATAGGGTTATACATAAGATAAGTTAGACTATAATATATTAATTAGTAATATAAAAAAATTTCCTACATAATGGTATATTATTTAAAAAATTTAGACATTAAAAAAAATTATTTATGATAAAATGATGGTGCAGTAATTACCTTATTAATGAAAGATTAAAATAATTGATATTATAAATATCGAAATAAATATAAATTGAAACATATGATGAATTGAATTAATTTTCAAGCTTAATATGGATTAAATAATTTTTTTTCGAAGTGATAAATTTTTTAAGATTTTCACAAAAAATACCAAATTGTCAAAATTTACATAACTGAGTTTTTAAAACAAATACTATATTATTAATTGATATAATATTCCCTAAAATTTAAGGTTCTTCAGAAGGAAATATGTAAAGTTATATATATCCAAAATGAACCAATTGGGATTCTCTTGCCTTTTTATAGAATTTTTATTAACATTTTATTATAATAACACAGGAATACATGATAAAAGCTAAACTATTTAAATTAGAGTTAAATATAATAGTTAAGTTTAATATGGTGAACTTAACCTGTATAAAACAAATTGGTTGAGATATTTTAGACCCATACCAACCTTATACTCTAAATAAATCCATTTGTATCCATTAGAAACCAGAAATAAATTAATAAATATTAATATTTCATGCTTTTCAGAAAGTGACCCTCACCTCTCTTATAAAAGGGCACTTCCACTTTTCTTAATTTCACACCTTCAATTCCATTTGAATCATCCATCCAATGCCCAAATATCCTCCCAATTATTTTAAATACATCTTATAGGCCTTCATTTGATCATAAATCCTACCTATGGATCCCTTTTGTTCAAATAAAAAGGACGCATCTGAAGAAGAGGCAATAATTTTATTACCTCTTTCAATGTAATCTTCTTCTTCCACTTCATCTTTCATTTTTGTTTCCATACCAAAATTATAAATCCAGTAAATTCTACAAATTTTTATGTTATTAAAAATATGGTATAACCATATTCATTATTCTATCCATCCAATGAATAACTAAGTCACCATACGTTCGTACGTACGGCTTACATTCTCCACGTCTTGGTGTAGTTGTTATTTAACACTTAATTATTTGGTAGAATTTAATAATAATGTATAATTGATGTAAATAATAAATATAAAATTAAAATGATTCTATATATGTGATATAAAATCTAATTATATATGATGTCACCTTCAATTAAATGATCTTGTTTCTCTGGCGTACGTACGGAATACCGTCTCCAAAAATGTAATGAGATTCATTCCCCATCATAACCATTCAAGTATAATTATCATTTTATGATTTATAATAATTTTTAAGAAGTTAATATAATTTAAAATATTAATAAAATACATCATATACATAAAAAACATGACTTGTGACACAAAACATATAAAAGGAAACAAATCAGTTATAACCCAAAACAATGATACTACTAAAATATTATTAACAAGGAAATATAACAAGATATTATATGAAATCATATTTATGTATGTTGTTATTGAATAATTTAATAAAAATGATTTAACTATTATACATAAGGTTAATGTACCCTCAACTAAGGAAAATTACAATGTAAGGGGTTTCTTATCTCACTTTTAATTTCGTGAGATTTCCATTATTCATCACTTATTTATTACATGTGGTGTATTGTGCACTGACTTTTGATATATATTATCATTATTATATTTATATTCATTTTATTATGTGATTAATTTGGTGTTTAATAACTTTTGGTCTTACGAATCGATTGATTACAATGTGGTAAGGGGTTTTCATCTAAATTTTTATTCTAGTGAGATTCATGCTGTATTTTCCACTATTCCCTTTTCTGTGGTGTATGTACTACCCATGATTGTATTATTATTGTTATATACCTTAATTTATGGGTATTTGAGTCTTAATTTTAAGATTATTCTTTCATGGTGTGTATGTTTCGAATGTTACCAAATTGGTAAGGGAAATTTTAATTTCGATTTCAACTCATTAGGTTTTGCGCAACATAGTTTATTATTTTACTCCATGATTATGTATGAAATAACTATTTATTTATTTATGCAGTAATGTTCACTACCCTATGTATGGATATAATTTTTTATACATAATAACTCCATTGACAAATTCTTAAGTCATCTATATGAATATTATAAGAGTAAACATAACTTAATTTTCATTCATAGAGTTAAACATCAATGTCATCAGTGTGGTTTTTACAATAATATTTTTGAATGTACTATGATTGATTTACACTCAATATACACTAATATTTAGTGTATTTATATTTTTCACACCATATTATGTCATTGATTTACCCTTAACCTAAAGATAGAGTCTTTATAAGGGATTTAATCTAAATTTACATTCCATTTAGAATTCTTTGTTGTTATGCGCCATTTCACTTATATATGGTGTAGATACTGTACTTTTACATAATATATCACGAATCCATTTGTTATCATGATATTATAAGGTTTTTAGTATCTCAAATATTTGTATTCATGTGTCCTTAATTTTGTTGGTAACCCTAACTAAAATATCATTTTAAATGTTTTTATGATTTTTTTAAATATTTCTCATTAATGTCCTTGTTTTATAAATGGTTTTAAGGATTTATTTATGTGGAAATAAATGTTTGAAAATTAAAATTTCCATTTAAAAGATTAAATGTGGTGTGGGACACTTTGATTCAAATATATCTTTTAAACAACTTCTTGATAAATGGTGAGACATTTAATTTTTTCATGAAAAAAGGGATATTTCTCTCAAATAGATTTACTGATTATTTTAATCTATGTCAATATCCTTTATATTATTGAATGTGGTTGATTTATTATAATAAAATCATCTATATTGTATTGAATGAGTTATGTTTGACTGTAGATGTTCTAGTTTTATACTATTCAAGGTTTATGGTTAAAGTATTAAAATTTCATAAGCTAGTTTTAATATGAATATTTATGTTATGTTCCACAGTTTTCTTACGAGGAATGCATTGGACATAGTATGTTAAGGGTGGAGCTTGCTATAGCTCCTCGATGAATCGGTAGGTATCATGAGACAGAATAGTGTCATGGCACAAGCCCTTGACCAAATTTTATTTGTAGTCTTGGTAGGAGGACTTGACTATGTGGTTATGATGTCCGACATTATGCATTCCATTATTATGAAATTTTTTATTGATATTATATGTGATTATTTGACTAGTTGAATATCCATGTGAATAATTAAATGGAATTATTTGATTTATATTTTCTATATGGTTCTGATGTTTATGTTTAAAAGGTTTGTGTTTTAGTCTTATACATTCCCTTAAACGTATATGATTATCTATTATAGTTTCAGATTTATTTTTATCATTACTGAGCATCTAGGATCACCTCTTTATTTTGTTTTATTATTCCCATGATGTGAAGAAGTATATTATGACTGACCTAAAGGAATATAATAATTGATATAATAGTTTTCAAAAGAGACATAATTTTTTTGTTTTTTCATTTGATAATGTAATGTAAAACTTATGTATGTATCTAGTATTTCGAAGGATACTAAACTAATCATCCTTTCGAGACTTGATCTTTTGGGATCATTCCAATGTTATGCAGTGATGCACTGAATCTAGGAAACTAGGGTCGGGGTGTTACAATTGGTATAAGATGAAGTTTAGTACAATCCTTGGAAGCTCTATTTAGAAAAACTCTGATCAGATAACACTTCCCTAAGATAGAATTTGAGGATTAGTATAAAAGAACATACAAAAAGATTCATAATGTAAATATTATATCATTTTTACACGAAATAAATCACTATCTGGATACAAGTAGGTAGAGGTTTCTCTAGAATAGAATGTACCTAAGTGTGAAAACTCTGACAAGGAGTTTCAGGCTTCACCCGGGGTATCATGATACACAAAAACGAGCCTTGCTTCACTCTTGGTTTCGACACTCCCGGAAGATATGTATTGGATAATTCACATTTTATTTACAAACTGATTTTAAGGATTTTAATATAAGATGAGAATAAATAACCTTGTTTTATAATAAGGTGTTTTAGATTGAAAATGAGGTGTCATGATATTCTCTAAATTTTTTATGTCTCACACTATGCTTTCTTCTGTTAATCAATGCCTGGATTCTAAGGAAGTCATTGTAACGTTGAACATGATGTACATGGTTGGAGCAATGATGGAAATGAACAAAAAATGGAATGTTGATATGTGTAAAATATAATCTATTCTTGCTAAGGCAAGTTCCTAGATATATGATCAACAATATATACATTAACCAACTCCAAAACTTAATAAAGAAGAGAATGTCGGAGATTGATAAGAGCTCCAGCAGTGGAAACCAAGGGGAAAAGAAAGCTCAATTTCCATCATGCCAAAAATGTGGAAGGATACACCCAAGAAAGTGTATCAATGGAACAAAGAAATGATTTATGCCTGGGAAAGGACATGAAGTAAAAAATTTCTGAATAAAAATAAAGAGTACTATAGAAGAAAATAAAAATGATCATAAGAATCCAATTATAGTCATTTTCTATTAATACAAGGGACCATTTCATTTACCAAGTCAATTCCCTATTCTATAGGATAACCTCTAAGTCATGGATGAACCTATGTGGAAACAAATGGACGGAAAAATGTTTAAATGCATGGGATTACATTAGAAGACTATTCTCTTGTATGTGTAACCATGTAGTTTGTTATGTGAAAATGCTATTTGATGAAGAATTATGTTTTCTTTTGTGGATATAGTTATAAACAACCATTTGTGTTTATATGATCCTTGAAATTTAGGCGAGTACATGTTATAAATTTTTGGATAAAAATGAAACGTATCAGATAACATTTGTTGTTAACTTATGTTATGGTTATTTTGAGTAATTTATCTCATTTTGGAAATTCTATAAAATATAGTTTTTGAAAAATGACAACATTCAGACCATGTAACAACTCGTCGTGTCCGACAATGCTACGAGAATTGAACCCACAAATAGAGCTCGATTGGGATTTATCACCTTCCACTGGACCACTTCAAGTCCTTGGTTAGTGTGACTAATTATTTTTAGTTAAATGATTTTATTGATCAATAAAATGTGGATTTAGGTTTTTATGTCTTATAAAATGGATATCATTAGTATAGTAAAATTATTTGGTGATTAAGAGATAAATTCTATTTTGGAAGATGTACGCTCTATTGGGCACACTATATGACTAAGAAAAATAGAATACTATGTAATTTAATTTTAGGAGTAATGATGTATTTTTTTTATTTTGGAACAATCTATGTTTTTTATATAGAGATTTAAATTATTAATGGAAATGATTAACCTATCATAGAGAATATGTGATTTGGTTAATTACACTTCTGTATGAGACTTTAAGATTAGTTGATGTTATTTGGAGATAAATGTTAAGATTTAATATGAAAGACTATGTGATTAAATTTTTTTGAGTTATGGGTTTCAATCTTAGTTTGGATTTTATTGAAGGATTTTAATGACAATTGTTTATTGAATGGTCTTTATTGATCTTTTGGAATTGTCTGTTCAATTTTTGAAATTAAGATTTGTATTTGTTTCTATAAAGGATTATCCATTTTGGGGATCATCTTGTATTGTACTAACCATTTGGTTTTGGATAATCTCTAAATACAATGGAAATAAATAGTTAATCTTTTATGGATTATTTCATTCTCTAGAAGTTGATTCCAGGGCTTCATGTGTGACCATGTCATCTTGAATACTCATCTTTTGGAGAAAAGACAAGTTAATGGTAGAAATTTATTAAACCATGAAACTATACTTAAAAATTAATTATATCTCTTTATTTTCTTAGCCAATCTCATAAAAAATCCATCAACTTTATTAAATGGGACATAAAATAAAAAACGTTGTCTGTTTACTTTTCCTGTTGGAAAACTAATGACCATTTATCCCATCAAAAGTTTGTGGGTTTCTTATTGTTAACTTTATCCTGATTATGTATTCTATCACTCTACATCATAACTTGACACATAGTTTATCTTCCATATCCATCTTTTCCTACATTGAATCCTAGTATGGGTTATCTCAGATGACCTTTGTGCTTCTCTGTCTTTCTTTTAAAGTGATAGCTTTATTGACTCTTTTTCCGATTTGGGACTTTCAATAAAGTTACCAAGACCAATTTTAAAATTGCGAGGACTCAATTTCCTAAAGGGGTGTATAATATAACACCCCATTATTTCATAGTAATTTATTTTTTAAATGTAAATCAATAGGCTGTGCTACTCTCAACACTGAGATCGAGCACACGAGGACATACAAAACATACCGCTCAAAAAGCGGTTATGAAAATTATTAACAGAATTTTGAATTATATATAGTCCATTTAATTTTAGAATCTATATTATGTGTTTTGTAGTCTAAATATAAGAACAAATTAAAATTTTAAGATAAAAGAAGTATTTCTTCAAAAAATTCAATTTTACCACCTTTTAATTGTGAAACATTTTTAAATCAAATATTCGACACTTTTATATATTAAATTTGGAGAAATAAAATACTAATTTAGTATATGGATCTAATAATTATGTTTGTAAAAAATTTCGGTGCTTTTTTGATAACTTTTAAATTTTGATGAATAGTGAAAAATACAAAATTTTAATTAAAAATATCATTTTTAATCAAAATAATTTATAGTGATAAATTATATATTTGTATTATTTTTAGGTATAATTAGATTATATTTTTTCATTTAATTCAATGTTGGTCATTTGATTAATTTAACATTTAAATTGGAAATTAACACATATCAATCTTTTGAGATTTTTTACTTCTCAAAACATGCTTTTGGGTTTTGACAACAAGAATATTTTTCAAATTAATTAATACAAATTCTATGTTTTTAATTTGGTGAAATAGACATCATTTTGGAATTTGATATATCAAAATTATCTTAGAGATAATTTTTGGTAGTTTTTTTGAAAACATTCGATTTTTGATGAAAAGTGGAAAAGGCTTCGTTATTGTTTAAAATTGACTTTTTATTTAAATAATTATTTATTTTATTTAAATTTATTTTATGTAAAAATAGATAAATAATAACTATATAAATTAAATGTAATTCCTTGGATTCAATTTATAATTATATTATATGTATAAAATTTTATAGAACTTTTTACCATTTTTTACCCACCATCTAGGCACATTTGCAAATTTTCATAAAAAGTTACTTTACCAATTCTATGGATTGAATATAAAAAATCTGATTGAATCGGTTAACATTAGTAATTAAAATGTAGGTCAATAAGATGAATTTTTTTTGGTTTATAGTAACTTTTGAATTTTATATACTGCGGTTAAAAGTAAATAGGGTATTTAATGGTAAAAATGATATTATAATTACCCTAACACATTTCCTAACTCTAGTGGACAAGTTTATTTCGACCAAAATAAGCCTTATAAATAAAATATTATCCTTTTGGTCCACTTTTATTAGATTATGTCATTTATTATTATTTTATTTAAAGAATAGTTTTAAAATAGTTAAATTCAATGTTTAATAAATAAAACTTTTTTATTACAGGGTTATACATATGATAAATTAGACTATAAATATTTATTATAAATATAAAAATATTTCATACTTAATGATATTTTATTTATAATTCTTAGCCATTAAATAATTAAATTTATTTTATGACACAATAATGATGCAACAATTACCTTATTAATGAATGATTAAAATAATTGAAATTATAAATATCCAAATAACTGTAAAATGGGAATAATGATGAATTAAACTAATTTTATAGGTTAATATGACATTTTAGAGTTTATGAAATTAATTTTTTTTGAAGTGATAAAGTTTTTATGACTTTGACAAAAACAAAATACCAAATAGTTTCAAAATTGACATAAATGGGTTTTTAAAAAAAATAATATATAATTAATTTATATAATATTACAAAAAATCTAACGGTAGGAGAAAGGATTTATATAAGGATAGATATATCAATAATGAACCACTTGTCTTTCACTTGGTTTTTTATAGTAAGTTTATTAACCATTTATTATAATAATACTTGAATACATGGAAAAAGATAAACTATTTAACTATGAGTTAAATATAAATGTTAAGGTTAATACGGTGACCTAAACCTGTCTAACACCTATTGGTTGAATGGTTTTGCACACATAACCACCTTATCCTATAAATAAATCCATTTTGAGTCATTAGAAACCGAAAATAAATTTATAATAAAATAATATTTCAAGAATATCCTAAAGTGACCAAAACCTCTCTTAAAGTAGGGAACTTCTCTTTCTCTTAATTTCACACCTCAAAATCCATTTGGCTCGGCCAAAACCTTCACAAATAACATCAAAACTACTTTCACTGCATCCTATAGGCCTTCTTTTGATCATAAATCCAGCATAAAAACTCTTTTGATCAAATTAAAAGGAATCACCTGAAGAAGTGGTAATAATTTCATCACCTCTTTCAATGTTATCTTCTTCTTCAACATCCTCTTTGTTTTCATTTTCCATATGAAGATAATAACTCTAGTGCCTTCTACATATTTTGATTTTATTATAAATATTGTAGAACCATATTCAATATTCTATCTATCCTAGGAATGACAAAGGCACCATATGTTCGTACGTACGGCTTACCATCTCCATGTCATGGTGTAGATGTTATTAAACACTTCATTATTTGGATTGGTATAATAATTATGTATAATTTATTTAAATAATATATATAACATGTTAATGATTCTGTATATATGATATAAAACCCAATTATATACGATCTCACCTTCAATTGAGTGATATTGTTGCTTCTGAATACGTACAGATTACCGTCTCCACGAACGCCATTAGATTCATTCCTCATCATTACAATTCATGAGTAATTTTCATTTTATGATTAAAAATAATGTTTAAGAACATTATATAATTCTATATATGAATCAAATACATCATGTTTATAAAAAACATGACTTACGTAACAAAACATATAAAAAAACAAATCAGTTAACACCTGAAACAATGATACCACGGAAATATTATTAACAAAGCAATATTAAAAGATAATTTATGTTATAATATTTAGGTATATGGTTATTTAATAATTTAAGAACAATTATTTAACTATTATAACGGAGGTTAACATACCCACGACTATGGAAAAGTAAAATGTAATGGGTTTCTTATCCCACTTTTAATTTTGTGATATTTACATTGTTCACCACTAATTTATTGCCTGTGGTGTACTTTGTACTGCCATTATATATATATTATCATGATTCTATTTATATTCATAGTATTATTTTATTCATTTGGTGGTTATTAAATTTTGGTCTTACGAATGGATTTATTACAACATGGTAAGGGGTTTTCATCTCACTTTTTATTCCCATGAGATTCATGCTATATTTTCCAATACTTCCTTTTGTATGGTGTATGTTCTATCCATTATTATATTATTTGTGTATTATACCTTAATTTATTAGTATTTAAATATTCATTATATGATCCTTCCTTCATAGAGTGTATGTTTCATAAGTAATCATATCTACAAAAGAACTTTAAATTTCAATTTCAACTCATTGGGTTTTACGCCACTTCCTTGATTGTTTTACTCCAAGATTATCTGTGAAATAATTATTTATTTATTTATGTAGTAATTTCAACTCCCCTCTATGTGGATATAATTTTGATACACATTATCAATCCATTGATAAATTCTCAAGTCATCGATTTGAACTTGATAAGAATAATCTTAACTCATTTACTATTCATTGAGTTAAACATCAAAGTCATTAGTGTTGTTTTAACCAGAATATGTGTTAATGTAATCTTATTATTAACACTGAATATACAATCATATTTTGTGTATTTAAATTTTTTCCACATTATTATATCATTGATTTATCCTTAACCTAAGGATACAATCTTTATAACGGATTTAATCACAATTTACATTCCATTGAGTCTTCTTTGTTGTTATGTGCCAATTCACTTTTATATGTTGTATACACTGTACATAGACATAGTATATCATGAATCCATTTATTCTCATGATATTATAATGTTTTTATTTCCTGAATTATTTTTATTCAAATATCTGTCATTTGGTAAGAAACTCTTTCTAAAATATCAATTTAAATTTTTTAATGATTTATTTTTATAAATCATTCTCATTAATGTACATGTTTTAGAAATTGATTTATGGATTTATTTATATGGAAATAAATATTATAAAATTAATATTTATATTTAAAAGACTCAAAGTGGTATGGGAAATATTGATTCATAAATCTCTTTTAAATGACTTCATGATAAATAGTGAGATTTTTAAATTTTGTCCAGAAAAATGGGATATTTCTCTCTAATTGTTTTTCTAATTATTTTCATCTATGTCAATATCCTTCATTATTCATGATTGAAGTTGATTTATAATAATAAAATCTTACATATTGTATTGAATGAGTTATGTTTGACTGTGGATGTACAATTTTTATAGTATTCATGATTTATGGTTAAAGTATTAACATTTCGTATGCATGTTCTAATACAAATGTTTATGTTCTGTTCCACCCTTTTCATATGACAAATGCATTGAAATTAGTAAGTGATGGTTGGAGCCTGTTATAGCTCCCTGATGAATTGGTAGGTCTCATGAGACAAAATCGCGTCTTGGTATAAGGCATTGAAAAAAATTTATTTGTAGTCTTTGAACGAGGCTCTGACTATGTGGTTATGATGTCCAGAATTATCCATTCCATCATTATGAAATTATTTTTTGATATTACATGTGATTATTCGACTAGTTGAATATCCATGTAAATATGTAAATGGAATTATTTGATTTATATTTTCCACATTATATGGATGTTCAGGATTAAAACGCTTCTGTTTTAGTCTTATACATTCCCTTAAATGTTCATGATTATTTATGATAGTTTTTTCTATATTTTTATCCTTAATGAGCATATAAGCTCACCTCTTTGTTATGTTTAATTTTTACCTGGATGTGAAGAAGTATATTATGACTGAACTGCAGGAATAGGTTAAGAGATATAAGAGTTTTCAAAGGAGACAAAATATTGTTGTTTTAAATTTGATAATGTAATGTAAAACTTATATATGTATCTAGTTCTTCAAAATCTACTAATCTAATTTGTCATTTGAGACATGATCTATTGTGTTCATGCCAATTTTATGTAATAATTCACCAACTCTGGGTAACTTGGGTCGGGGAATTAAAAATTACAACTAATTACTTATTTTTTATTAAGTACAAGTAATTTTTACTAATTACCATTAATTATTACTAATTTGCACAAATATTTAGAAGTAATTTTTTACTAATTACCACTATATTATAATAATTACCCCTAACTATATTTAATTTTATACTATCTATTGATAAATTTTACTAATTATCATTATTTATTATTGATTACCACAAATTTTTATTAGTTACTGTAAATGTTTTGTAATTATCACTAATTTTTATTATTTACCACTAATTTTTATTAATTGTTATAAAATTTTAATAACTAAACATAATTTTAATAATTTCTTTTATGTAACACTAACATTGAAAAATTACCACTATTTTTTAATAATTATCCCTAGTGTAAATGTCTTCTAATTTCATCTAATTATAGTTAATTATTACTAATTACTAATAATTAATATTAATTTACATTATGATTGATCATTTGTAGTTACTTACTTCTAATTATAGTTAATTACTACAAAAATAATACTATTCATACTATTCACCATTATTTTAAACTAATTACTTTAAATTTTTATTAATTACAACTATTTTTTAATAATTACTACTATTTATAGTAATGAAAATTTATTATAGTTAAATTTTTATAATTACTTCTAATTGCCACTAATCATTAATAATTAATATTAAATATCAATATAAACAATAATTAGACATAATATTTACTAATTAAAGCTGATTACAATTAATTACTCCTACTTGTTACTAGTTTTTATTGTATACCACTAATTTTTACAATGTACATCTAATCACCAATATTTTTTTTCAAATAAATGTTGATTACCATTATTTTTTACTAACTATAATTAATTACCACAAATTTTTACTAATTATTGTAGATTTCTGATCATTTTTATTTGATTTTACTAATTACCCCTTATTTTTACTTATTACAACTACTTTTTTCATGACCCGTCCTCGGGGCCCGTACCGTGAATACCCCAAGCCCACCTTCCATAGGCCAGGGACTGGCGACTAGCACCAAGGCGTAAATCCCGGTAAAAAGGGAAGGCATTGACTTTGTCAAGTAAACAAACACCACAGAGCATGCAAGCAGTAGAAGTAAACAATAAGTAAAAACTAAGTACAACAGTAAGTGAGGAAAAGTAAGTGGGCCAGAATACAAACCCAAACTGAAAGTAAAGTACCAATGGAAAGGGAAAACATCAACTGAAAAGTAAAGCCGCAGCGTCGAGTCGTCCACTAGAAGTACCACCTGAAGGGTGAGTACAGATAGCCTCCACAGCTCCTCGGGTCCAGCCGTCCACACCGAGTACATCCCGCCCAGTGGTCCACCTCCGGTTACCGACCTGCTCCGCAAGCCTCAACCGCGATCAGCGCTGTCCGTCATCTGCAACCAACACAACGTAGTGCGGGCATTGCCCGTGCAGAGCTTAGTATAAGCTACTTAGTAGGGACCGTGAGACCCCTGATGGTCTCCCAAAATCTATAAAGGATAATCCACAAATAAAATATTCAATCATGAAGTAACATTCGATACTTCTTAGGTATATTCCCATACATATACCTAAGTCATCAATTCCAGTTCGCTCCAAATCCAAGCTCAAGTACAACCCAGTCCAAAAAGGAAAACAAAATGTAAATCCACACAGGATTTACAACACAATTCACATAGGAAAGCACAACAGGATTCAGCTCACACAAGAATACTTCTTCGTATGACGATAGAGATGATCAGATATATCCACGGATTCATCTCTGCCGTCGGACACACAAAGGATCGATAGGTACTAACCCCCACAATGACCCAAAAAGGATATGATCCACACAGGATCGATAGGTAACTAACCGCCACAATGACCCACAAAGGATCTGACCCAGAAAGGATCGATAGGTAACTAACCCCCGTAAAGACCCACACAGGATCGGACCCAAACATGATCTGTAGGCGCTGGCCCACACAGGACCGCTGAGCGCTGAACCACATAGGATAGACCCACACAGGACCGGTAGCACTTCTCCACGTAGGATCGCTGAGTGTTGTAGTCTTCTCCGTCGAATCCACTGAGGATCTCTGTACAGTCGTCGTCGTCGTCGCAGTGGCAACCAGCTCTAGGGATCCCGCACACAGCAAGCTCATTCGGGAAGGTCCGCTCCACGAGTCGAGAGGCTGATAAATCAACAGACACATAGTCCAGAGTTGATTTATCCAAAAGTTCCGTATCATCAATAGGAACTCAACGCCACAGACGGCGCGTCAATCGGACGCCCGGTCTGAGAGTTATTGGTTTTTTCTTCCCAGGGACCCGATAGGTTTTTTAGTCGAAACCAACCCGACTATACTCCACCTGCATCCAAACCTTGGATGGAGTAATCCAAAAGATACATCTCACATAGAGTAATCCATAAAAGTCAACAGCACATCAATTGGACGTCCGGAGCTCAAGTTATAAGTGTTTCCGCTCCGAGCGCCCGGTTGGTTTTGTGTACGAACCAACCCGGCCGAACCCAAAGTTTTCCGAAACCTTGAGTTCGATTTACCGAAATGACCGTCTCGATCCAAATATCGCATCGCAACTGACGGTGCGTTGATCGGAGGCCCGTAGCTCATGTTATAGGCAACAGACCGAAGGATGTTCGGTATTAGGGGGTTCGGGCCCTATCCGACCCAGCTCGATATCCTCAGGGTCGGCCCGTACCAGGCCGATCCGAACGGGGTCTGGGTCCGGCCCACTTGGGCGTGGCCTGGCCCAGTCGGAACGGCCCTGCCCGTTCAGCGCGGCCCAGCCTGTCCTGGGCGCGGCCCGGCCCGGTCGGCGCGGCCCAGCCCGTTCTGGGCGCGGCCCAGCCCGGCGCGCGGTGTGCTGGGTGCGCTAGCCAGGGGCTTGGCCGAACGACCAAGCTGTTTTAGTGCAAGGGGCATGCTGCCCCCCCCCCCCCCGCGTGGAGACACCGCGGCCAGTTTATGGGGCCGCTCAGCTGGGCGGCCATGGGTTACGACCCCCGGCGTTTTCCTCGAACCAGCCGGCCCGCACCGGTCAGCTGGCTGCGCCACCACGGGACTAGAAAGGGCCGATCCCCTTGCCCCGATGCCGACGGCCCGATACCAGCCGCCGGTTTCGCTGCTCCGTCGCGGCCCAGAACCAGCCGCGACCTTTGTTCGTCTGGCACTGCGCGACGACGCCGCGCCCCTCCACCGTGGCCCCGCTCTGGACGAAGTGCTTTAGTGGTTCTCCGGTGCGGCATGACGGCGCCACATCTTTGGTTTGTTTTCAATGGCGTGGTGCGACGGCGCCGCGTCTTGGTTCGTCTTCAATGGCACCGCGCGACGGCGACGTGCTTATCTACCTTTCCTTATCAAAATTCCGCATGGTGCATCGGCACCACATTGCCTTGATCACTGCAACAAAACCAACAACAAAAAAAGGGGTGGAGTGTTGGCCGTGTTCGTGCGGTCTGACCTCCTCCCATTATCACGATAACAGGTGGTTCAAAGAGAAGGAGAAAGCGACAGAAGATTTCATGAACTAACAAATAAAATAAAACCCCACCTCAACGCTGTCGTCGAATGAGCGTTCGTCACGCAATTAACCATCGCGGAAGAAGAGGATTGACTCGGAATAAGAAGATTGTCGTGGAAGAAGAGAATCGCCGTTGGCATTAGGTGATCTCTGAGGAACGCGTCACTCGCCGTCGTCCGCCATCGGAGATTGGCGTTCTTCCTCAGTGGTGGTGCGTTCTTCACGTTCTTCATCGAAGAATGAAAATCTTCTATTTTTCTTCCAAAGGTTTAACACAACACAAACCCCAACATTAATAAAATAAGTCCTCCTCTTATTTTATTATCAACATAAGAATTTGATATTCAAAAGATAAGAAACGATCAATTAATTCAAAGAATTAATTGTAACGATTTAACTACCCAATTTAATGGGGCGTTTCTTAACCAGAAAAATATAAGGTTTAACTTAAATTAAAAAGGGGGGTTGTGGGTGCGTTACTTAGGAGGGATGAAATGGTGGGGCTTGTGCGGTCCCCACCTCACAAATATCGTACCATATGGGTAGGATATTGTGGGTCCCACCTTATCCTCTTAACTTAGCTTAAGTGGTTTTAAGTGAAATAAAATAAAGTGTCGCACCACTTTTCTTTTATTTCTTAACTTTACCCCAATAAAATTTAAAACCACACCCGAGCAAACGAAACTCCATAAAAGGCGTTTCTAAGCAAAGGCCAGTGCTACGATTCCGTTGGTGCCCTCAGAATTTGATTCCGAGAACCGGTTCAAAAGTTAGAAAAACTCGCTCGTTTATTCACTGAACGTACCCAAGCTAAACTTCGGAAAACGATTCTGGGCACACCGGGCCTCGAAATCAGGTGACGTCAGAAACTGCGTTCTTGTATAATTCCAAAGAAAAACAAGAAAAAAAATTTCCTTGAATTTTACAGGTCTTTACATCACTCCCACCTCAGGGCTTTACGTCCCCGCAAAGACACATCGAAAACTAGGGAAACAAATGTGGGTACTGAGCACGCATCTGAGCCTCCCACTCCCAAGTGCTCTACTGGAGGTTCCATTGTTGCCATCTGATGCGAACTAGAGAAGGTCCACGTAGGACCCTATCTTTTCGATCCTCGATCTCCACCTGAACCTCCGCAAAATTCGCCCCATCATCAATGTCAAGCTCCCCATGGTCAATGATATGTGTCGGGTCATGCACGTATCTCCTCAGTAGAGATACGTGGAAGACGTCATTAACCAGGTGTAACTGAGGTGGTAGATCCAGGCGATAAGCCACCTCACCAATCCTTTTGAGGACCTAGAATGGTCCGATGAAGTGTGGAGAAAACTTTCCACCTCGGCCAAATCTCCGTAATCCATGTCAAGGTGAGACCCGCAAGAAGAAGTGGTCGCCATCCTCTAACTCTAGTGGCCCCCGCCTCCTATTAGCATAAAACTTCTGCCGGCTCTGAGCTATCCACGTCTGCTCCTGGATGATCTGGACCTTCTCCGTCGTGGCCTGGACCATCTCCAGTCCCACAAGTGCGGACTCCTCAGGGTTTGTCCAGTAAAAAGGAGATCTACAACGTCGGTCGTACAATGCCTCGTATGGTTCCATCCCGATGGTGGAGTGGTAGCTATTGTTGTACGTGAACTCCACCAAGGGTAGTTGGTCCTCCCAGCTGCGACCAAAGTCGAGGACACATGCGCGGAGCATGTACTCAAGAGTCTGAATGGTCCTCTCCGTCTGACCGTCTGTCTAAGGGTGAAAGGCAGTTCTCAGATGTAGTTGCGTCCCGAACGCCTACTGCAACCCCTTCCAAAGGCGGGATGTAAAGAGAGCATCTCGATCAGAGACGATAGATGATGGCACACCATGAAGCCATACAATCTCCTGAACGTAGAGACGTCCTAAGCTCTCCACTGAGCCCTGCTCCCTGATGGGTAAGAAGTGAGCCGACTTGGTTAGTCGGTCGACAATCACCCAAATGGTGTCATGACCTATGGAAATGCGTGGATGTATAGTCACCAAGTCCATAGGTATTCCGTCCCACTTCCACTCCGGGACCTCCAAGGGATGTACCAAGCTTGCTGGTACTTTATGCTCTGCCTTCACCTATTGGCAGGTGAGGCATTGAGAAACGAACTATGCCACAGCCTTCTTCATACCCGGCCACCAGTGCTGTCGTCTGATATCCTGGTACATCTTTGCCACTCCAGGATGTACCGCCAATGGGGATGTGTGAAAATATATCAGCACCTACTCTTGTTAAGAAACTGGTACCAAGGTACATCCTCTGAAAAGGACGTCGTGTTCTGCTCCAAAGGAGAAACCATCAGGTGTCTGTCCTGAGGATATCTGCGCACGCTGCGTCTCATAGTCAGCGTCCCCACACTATGCATCTCTGACCCACTGCAGTAGTGGAGGGGTGACTATGAGAGACTGAAGGAAGGCTTCTCCATCTCTATCCATGAAGGATATCTGCAAAGCGGCTGGCTGCTTTGTGGCCTCCTCAAGTAGTTGCATACACGTCCTCCTGCTGAGAGCATCAGCTACCACATTCCCCTTCCCAGGAGTATAGACTATTTCAATGTCATAGTACTGGAGGAACTCAAGCCAACACCGTTGTCTCGGGTTCTGGTCCTTCTGAGAGAAGATGTACCTGAGACTCTGATGGTTAGAAAAGACTATAAAGTGCTCGCCCATCAGGTAGTGTCTCCATGTCTTCAGAGCGAAGACCACTACTACTAACTCCAGGTCATGAGTAGCATAGTTCTTCTCATGAGGACTCAACAGGCGTGATCCATAGGTGATCGTCGCCCGTTCCAGCATCAAGACACATTCAAGTCCGGTCCTTGATGCATCGTAGTAGACTACGCACCCTAATCCCTCCTCCGGCAACCTCAAGATAGGTGCGCTGGTCAATCTATTTCTCAGCTCCTGGAAGCTCTGTTGATATCTATCTGACCACAAAAGGGTTTCCCCTTCTTCGTCAAAGCTGAGAGTGGTGCCGCAACTCTGGAGAAGTCTGGCATAAATCTCCGATAGTATCCAGCTAGTCCCTAGAAACTACGCACCTCCGTCACGTTCTTGGGTGGCTCCCAAGCTAGCACTTCCTCGATTTTCGCAGGATCCACCGCAACTCCCGCCTCAGAGATTACGTGTCCCAAGAAGTGGACCTCACATATCCAGAAATGACACTTCAAGAGATTTCCATAAATTTGGTTCTCTTGGAGTGTGTCCAGTACAACCCACAATTGGTAGGCGTGCTCCTCCTCAGTTGTCGAGTATATCAAAATGTCGTCGATGAAGACCACGAAAAAACGATTGAGGTATGGCTGAAAGATCCTGTTCATGAGGCCCGTGAACACTGCGAGAGCATTGGTTATGCCGAAGGGCATAACCAAGAACTCATAGTGTCTATACCGACATCTGAAGGCCATTTTTGCACATCCTCATCCCAAACTCTGAGCAGATGATAGCCTGAACTGAGGTCTATCTTTGAGAACCATCGTGATCCCTTGAGCTGATCGAAGAGGTTATCAATCCTCGGTAGCGGATACATGTTCTTCACTATCACCTGGTTCAGGCGATGATGGTCGACACAAAGTCTCAAGCTCTCGTCCGCCTTCTTGGAGAACAAAATCAAGGAAGCCCAGGGTGAAACACTAGGTCAGATGAATCCCTTGCCATGCAAGTCCTCCAACTGTACCCATAGCTCTCGAAGCTCGGCGGGAGCCATCCGATATGATGGGGTGGATATCAGGGCTGTCCCGGGGTACATATCAATATAAAAGTCTACCTCTCTGCGAGGAGGTAGTCCTGGAACATCGTTGGGAAAGACGTCCGCATACTGATCCACCACTGTAGGAAAACTAGGACTCTACACGTCAATTGCTCCTTGGTTGAGGCTAGCCAACTGATGAGTGATGGGCTATCCTCTCTTTTTTGAGATTCCATCTTGTGCTGCAAAGGCTCCCTTCTGGCTGGTGAAGGTGAATCTGCTCCCGTCGATGCACACACATCGCACCTTGCGCCTAATATAGTCGATCTGAGCATGGACTGTAGATAACCAATCCATTCCCAAGATGACGTCGTAAGGACTCGACGCCGCTACAAGAAGATCCCAGCCGAAGCTCTCGTCTCTTAGATTAAGCTCAAACTATCGACACCGGTGTGTAATCGTCGAGTCTGCTCCCGTAGGAGTCTCTAGCCGTAAGGATCGAGCCAACGGCTCTGTCGGAATCTCCGAGCTCCGAACAAGGGCAGTGGATATAAACGAATTACTCTCTCCTGTGTCTATATGAACTGTAGGAAGGGTAGAATAGACACAGATAGTACCTCTTATCATCTCGGGCGCACCGTGGTCGTAGGCCTCCGCTGCCTGGAGCTGTGCCTGTCTCTGCCCGCCAGCTCCATGTGGTCGGGGTGGACCTTCTGGTGGTGGTGGTGGTAGAGCCTGAAAGCGTCGCCCACCACCTACTGCTCGGCCAGCTCCTCTGCCTCGTCTTCCTACTCCCAGCGGCCCGCCACGGTCAACCCTCTGCCACTGCCTGGGTGGCCCCTCAACCATCTGCTGCTCCTCGGCATGGCGGGTCGGGCAGTCACGAGCCATGTGGCCCTGTCCGCCGCATGTGTAGCACTGTCTGCCTCTCGAAAGACTGGCTCCGCGCGGTGTGCCCCGCACTGCTGAGCTAGTGACCTGAGGTCGTCTGCCTGAGGGTCTGGTCTACCTGGACCCATGAGTCATCCATCGACTGCCTGCTGCAGAAGACTCTGCTACCTGTTGCCCTGCGGTAGGTCTCGCTGCGGATGAAGGCTAGGTAATGAAGCTCTCGATCAGAAGGGCTCGCTCCAGTACTCCTGCCTGAGTCAGAATGCTGAGGGAGATCAACGATGCCCTGATCTCATGCCTCCACCCCTGCTCAAAGGTCCAGTCCAAGAAGAATGGGTCATGTACCATGTCTGTCGAGTAGCGCGAGAGATCGGTAAATATCACCGAGTACTGGGCGACCGACAAGCTGCCCTACCGCAGCTATTGAAGCTCTTGGAAGCGCACCGCACGGAGGGTGGCTGGGACGAACTCTGAGTGAATGAGGCTCTCAAAGTCTGTCCAAAGGAGATATGCATCATCTTGCACCTGGAGAATCATGCTCCACCATCAGCCTGATGCCGCGTGCAGTAGGCTCGCAGCGAGGATCACCATGAGGTATGCTAGTGTCCTCAATAACATGAAAACTCATACCACTACCTCCAGCCAATACTCGGCTTCCTGGGGGTCTGTCTCCCCGTGGAACCTGGGTGGTCGCTGGTGCTGGAACTCGTACAGTGCAGTAAGGCAAAATGCATCGTCAGCGGCTGGGGCTGGAAGCATCGGTGGATCGGCGGGTAAAGGTACCGCCATTGGCTCAGCTGTCAAAGGGCCCTGTACTGAGGCCTCGTCACTCGGTGGGTTGTCGTCACACACAACTCTTGGAACCCTAGCTGGCTGCCATCGTGTGGCCATCCTGAAAAGAAACAGGTGTGCCACGGTCAAAATAGTATAACTGGTGAGCTGACACAAAGTAATCACAAAGAAAACTTGAAACACACATGCAATAAATGTTTTCGTGCATTAAGTCAGAAATCAGAAGTCAGGGTCCTGGTGTATGGATACGTCGGCCGCCGCACCAACACTGGACTCCCTGAACTGATAACGACACTCAATACTCTTAACAGTACTGCTTCACATAGAAAAGATCAAAGTCCTATGTTCTGCGGTAGAACCGAACTCCTCTGATACCAATTTATCACGACCCATCCTTGGGGCCCATGCTGTGACTACCCCAAGCCCACATTCCATAGGCCAGGGACTGGAAACTAGCCCCAAGGCATAAATCCCGGTAAAAATGGAAGGCATTTCCTTTGTAAAGTAAACAAACACCACAGAGCAAGCAAGCAGTAGAAGTAAACTCTAAGTAAAAACTGAGTACAACAGTAAGTGCGGAAAAGTAAGTGGGCCAGAATACAAACCCAAACTGAAAGTAAAGTACAATTGGAAAGGGAAAACATCAAATGAAAAGTAAACCCACAGTGTCGAGCCGTCCACTGGAAGTCCCACCTGAAGGGTGAGTATAGATAGCCTCCACAGCTCTTCGAGTCTAGCCGTCCACCCCAAGTACGTCTCACCCAGTGGTCCACCTCCGTGTACCGACCTACTCCGCAAGCCTCAACGGCGATCAGTGCTGTCCGTCGTCTGTAACCAACACAACGTAGTGCGGGCATAGCCTGTGCAGGGGTGAGTATAAGCTACTCAGTAGGGACCCTGAGACCCCTGAAGGTCTCCCAGAATCCAGAAAGGATAATCCAAAAAGATAAGATTCAGTCACGAAGTAACATTCGACACTACTTAGGTATATGCCCATACGTATTCCTAAGTCATCAATTCCAGTACACTCCAACTCCGAGCTCAAGTACAACCCAGTACACATAGGAAAAAAAATGTAAATCCACACAGGACAGCACAACACAATCCACATAGGAAAGCAAAACAGGATTCTTCTCACACAGGTATACTTCTTCGTATGACGATAGAAATGATCAGATATATCCACTGATTCATCTATGTCGTCGGACCCACAAAGGATGGATAGGTACTAACCCTCGCAATGACCCACAAAGGATCTGAACCACACAGGATTGATAGGTAACTAACCCCCGCAATGACCCACAAATGTTCTGACCCACACAGGATCGATAGGTAACTAACCCCCGCAAAGACCCACACAGGATCGGACCCACATAGGATCTGTAGGCACTGGCCCACACAGGACCGCTGAGCGCTGACCCACATAGGATCGGTCCCAAATAGGATCGGTAGCACTAATCCACGTAGGATCAATAAGGGTTGTAGTCGTCGTCGTCGAATCCACTGAGGATCTTTGTACAGTCGTCGTCGTCGTCGTCGTCGCAGTCGCAACCAGCTCTAGGGTTCCGACACACAGCAAGCTTGTTCGGGAGGGTCTGCTCCACGAGTCGAGAGGCTGATACATAAACTATCACATAGTCCAGAGTTGATGTATCCAAAATTTCTGTATCATAAACAGGAACTCAACGTCACAGACGGCGCGTCAATCAGATGCCCAGTCTGAGAGTTATTGGCTTTTTCGTCCCAGGGGCCTAGTTGGTTTTTAAGACAAAACCAACCTGACCGTACTCCACCTACATCCAAACCTCGGGCAGAGTAAGCCAAAAGATCCGTCTCACTTAGAGGAATCTATCAATGTTGATGGCATGTCAATCGGACGTCGGGAGCTCATGTTATAGGCGTTTCCGCTCAGAGGGACCAGTTGGTTTCGTGTACGAACCAACCCGGCCGAACCCAATGTTTTCCGAAACCATGAGTGCGATATACAGAAACGACCGTCACGATCCAAAGATCGCATCGCAACTGATGGTGCGTCGATCGAAGTCCTGTAGCTCATGTTATGGGCAACAGACCGAAGGAGGTTCGGTATTAGGGGGTTCGGGCCCGGTCCGACCCGGCCTGATACCCTCAGGGTCGGCCCGTACCGGGCCGATCCGAACAGGGTCCGGGTTCGGCCCTCTTGGGCGTGGCCTGTCCCTGTCGGCACAGCCCGACCCTTCCTTAGCGTGGCCCGGCCCGGCCTGGGCGCGACCCGGTCTGGCGAACCGGCCCGGCGCGCGGCGTGCTGGCCAGGGGCATGACCGAACGGACGAGCTGTTTCGGTGCGGGGGGCGCACTTCCCCCACGTGGAGAAACCGCGACCCCTTTATGGGGCCGCTTAGTTGGCCAGCCGAGGGTTACGACCCCCCGCGTTTTCCTCAAACCGGCCGGCCCGCACCGGCCGGCCGGCTGCGCCACCATGGGACCGGAAAGGGCCGATCCCCTTGCTCCGATGCTGGCGGCCCGATACCGGCTGCTGGTTCCGCTGCTCCGCCGCAGCCCTGAACCGGTCGTGACCTTGGTTAGTCCGGCGCGGCGTGACGACGCCGTGCCCCTACGACGCGGCCCTGCTCCGGCCTCAGTGCTTTAGTGGTTCTCCGGTGCGGCGCGATGACACCACATCTTTGGATCGTTTTCAACAGCGCGGCGTGACAGCGCCACGTCTTGGTTCGTCTTCAACGGCGCGGCGCAACGGTGCCGTGTTTCTCCCCCTTTCATTATCAATATTCCGCGCGGTGCTACGGCACCGCGTTGCCTTGATCGCCGCAACAAAACCGACAACCAACAAAGGGGAGGAGTGTCGGCCGTGTTCATGTGGTCTGACCTCCTCCCATTATCACGATAATAGGCTATTCAAAGAAAAGGAGAAAGTGACGTAAGATTTCACGAACTAACAAATAAAATAAAACCCTAACTCAACACTGTCTTCGAATGAGCGTTCGTCGCAGAATTAACCGTTGTGGAAGAAGAGGATCGCCACAGAAGAAGAATATCGCTGCAGAAGAAGAGAGTCACCGTTGGCGTTAGGTGATCTCTCAGGAAGGCATCACTCACCGTCATCCGCCGTCGGAGATTGGCGTTCTTCGTCGGCGGTGGTGCGTTTTTCGCGTTCTTCATCGAAGAACGAAGAATCTTCTCTTTTTTTCCCAAAAGGTTTAACACAACACAAACCCCAACAATTATAAAATAATTCCTCCTCTTATTTTATAATCAGCATAAGAATTTGATATTCAAAAGATAAGAAACGAACAATTAATTCAAAGAATTAATTGTAATGATTTAACTGCCCAATTTAATGGGGTGTTTCTTAACCAGAAAAACGTAAGGTTTGAATTTCATTAAAAAGGGGGGGTTGCAGGTGCGTTACTTAGGAGGGATGAAACGGTGGGGCTTGTGCAGGCCCCACCTCACAAATATCTTACCAAGTGGGTAGGATATTGTGGGTCCCACCTTATCCGCTTAACATAGCTTAAGTGGCTTTAAGTGAAATAAAATAAAGTGTCGCACCACTTTTATTTTATTTCTTAACTTAACCCCAAAAAAATTAAAAACCACACCCGAGCAAACGTAACTCCGGAAAAGGCGTTTCTAAGAAAATACTAGCGCTGTGATTCCATTGGTGCCCTCAGAATTCGATTCTGAGCACCTGTTCAGATGATAGAAAAACCCGCTTGTTCTTTCACTGAATGTACCCGAGCTAATTTTAGAAAATGATTCCGGGCACACCGAGCCTCGGAATCAGGTGCCGTCCAAATCTGCGTTCTTATAAAATTCGAATGAAAATTAAGAAAAAAAAATTCCTTGAATTTTACGGGTCTTTACAATTGTTTTCTAAATAGAACTAATAATTACAAATTATAACTAAAATTTTGTAATTAAAACTAATTACAGCTAGTGTTTACTAATTAATGCAATTACTGACATTTTTTTTCTAATTATTGATAATTATTATTAATTATAGATAATTACCACTCAGTTTTACTAAATACTTCTAATTATTACCAAATATATTTATTTACTACTAATTATTACTAATTTATACTGAACACCACAAACTATTACTATGTACCACTAGTTAGTACTAATTTTTACTCTGTTCTGCTAATTTTACTAATTATTTCTAATTTATACTATTTATTATCGAGAATTAGCACTATTTTTAATGAATTATCACTGATTAATACTATTTTTTATAATTAGTGGTGATTAACTATAATTTTTTATTAAATTGTTCTCATTATCGCTAAATTTTACTAATTCTCGTTATTTTTAACTAATTTTCTCTAATTATTGCAATATTTACTAATTAATCCGAATTATTAATAATTTTTAGTAATTTCATGTAATTTTTAATAATTACTACTTATTTTTATTAATTACTATTAATTACCCCACATTTTTTACAAGTAATGTTAATTTTTATTAAAAATTGTTAATTACTACATTTTTTTCTAATTTATGCTGAGTACCACAAATTTAACTAAGTACTAGTAATTACTGCTGATTTTTACTAATTATAGTTAATTACCTATAATATTTACGAATTTGTATTGATTACCTTTAATTTTTATTGATTCCCTCTATGTTGTAAAAATTAGTTCAATTCTTTACTACTTACAAATTTTTATAGTAATTACTAGTATTTTATAACAATTGTAATTAATTATCATTTAGTTTTATTAAATTGAATTAATTAATGCAAATATTTCTGATTACTATTAATTTTTACAGTTTACCATCAATTTTTAGTGATTATCATTAATTATTACTAATTATTACTAATTAATAAGAATTTCATAAAATTATCATTCTAAATCGTTAATTAGTAAAATTATTTCTATAAAAAATTATTGTTAATTATTTTTAATTCTAGTGAATTATTATTAATGAATAAGAAAAAATGGTAAATATTATTTAGTGCTATAATATGTAAAAATTATTTATCAATTATAATAATTGCATATTAATTTTCACTAATTAAAACAAATTGTATCAATTTAAAACTAATTATATGTAATCACTACTAATTATAGATATTTGCTAAAAAGGGTTTTTTATATAAAAAATAAACAAATCTAACCTTAAAAAATTAAAAAAAATACCTCAATGTATGAACTTTATCCAAATGAAAATACTGAGCATAATTTCACAAGGTCACTTTCCAATAAAAATTATAATTTATATTATAACGAACCATTTTTTTAGAGCGGATAAAATTCGAAGGTTTTTGAGCTTTTTCTTTTATCAGTGGGTCTGTTTTAAAACCGAGCTTCGGAACGAGGTCCCAAGTTCTGGAGCCGTCTTAAGCGGTGATCTCGGACTGCGCGCGGTAGGTTCAACTGTGCGGGTCAGCCGTGCGGGGTACCCCGTGTATCTAGTTGTAGGCGCGCGGGCTGCGCACGGTGTTTCAGACAGTGCGGGTAAAACCGTGCGGGTTGGGTGTGTTTTAGTTTTTGATTAAAATTAAAATAAAAGAAAAAAAACCTAAACTAACTCCCTCACCCTCACTCGGCAGACCCCCCCCCCCCACGGCACACCCCTTCCTCTCCCGGGAGCCATGCGTGACCCTCATCTCCCTCTCCTCCTCCCTCGTCCGACCTCGTAGCAGCCGGACCACCAGCGTGACGACCCCCACTCCCTCTCCTCCTCCCTCGGCTGACCCCGAAGTAGCCGTGCAAAGCGGCTCGGACCGAACCGCTGCAGCGCGCAACGGCTCGACACGCGACCTCCTCTTTCCGCGGATGATTTAGTTCGGTTTTCTTCACCTTCCAGATTCGACCTGCCACGGTAAAGTCTTTAGGTGCGTCCTTCATCCTTGCTTTGACGATTCGTCCCTTTTTTCGGTGCCCGTTTGGTTTGGCCGAATTTAGGGTTTTTGTGGTAACCTGAATTTTTGGCTTTCTTTTGGTTTTAGGGCGTGCGAATGATTCCTTGGGACTCCTTGGTGCACGCTTGGTGTCCGCCGCCGAAGGCGAGGTGGTTTGCGGTGATTTCGGTCCGCCAGTTGGTTTCCGAGGTAAGATTTCTATCGGTTTTTGGTCTTTGAAGCCTCTAAATTAATTGATCAGGTTGTTTTAGAGGTTCCTGGTTGGTTTGGTTTAGTCCGTTCGAGTTTTGGAATGGTTTCGGGGTGAGGTTTTCACCTTTCCCTTTGTGTTGCACTTGTTAAATTTGGGGCTTTTGATGTTTATGAGCCCCCACTTGATGTTGGCAGTGCGTTGACCTCGCGGTGTGGGTTCGCCTTCATTTTGGTTTGTCGCCAACACCCGAGGTAAGGGTTTATTATTTCTAGTTGGTTTTTCCTGGCCTAAATTGGTTTATCTTTGTGTCTTAAGGTTCGTAGTTTTTGTCTTATAGTGCGTTGGAGGTTTCGGTATGATTTCGGGTTGCCGGAGTTTAAGCGACTTACCTGCGCAGGCATAGGTACATATTTATATGTACGTGGGTTCCCTCGGCGTGCGTATATTTGTCAATGGCAGCGAATATACACACGTACGAGGCTAGTTGCCCCCATTACATATATAAAAAATGCCTGTGTAGGTGAGTGGAGACAGGCTTATGTGTATAAGCATATGTGTAAGGATCCTATTCCGCACGCTCATGGCCATACGGAGCGTGTGCATAGAGGCTAGGTGTTCTTATACGTATGTGAAATCACATATGCCTCATGGGGGAGCAGCTGCGGCAGCTTTAGTTAGAAAGCGCCATGAGCCGGAGTGGACGGATGGATCCACCTTGAGGCAGGGTCCCTCTCCTTGCCCTTTAAATTTAAGTAAATTAATAGTGAGTTTAATATTGCACTTAGCATTTTAATTATGCAAGTTTAGTTCTGATTAAATGCTTATGTGCAAACCGAGTGAATTGCAGAAATAAGATAAACGAGGTTGTTTGGTCACTAAAAAAACAATTTAATAATAAAACCCCTCTTTCGAGGTGCACTGCCTTCAATCTAAAAATGTAGCAATATAATTTCATGACTTCCTTCCTTACTGTTGGGATTCTTAAATTTGTTAAGTGTTGAATGAGTTTTAAAGTAAATGCTAAATATCACTAAATGAATTTTTTGATGAAGTAATGACATGTTATCTAATAAAACTCCTCCAATGGAGGTGAGATGCCTTCAAAATAAACGTGTAGTAGTAGTTTTCCTTTTTTTTGTGATTTCTTTCTTAAAAGTCTTATGAATCTTTATGCTTGACATTATACATGATAAATGACATGCTTGTACTCGTACCTTACTGGTTACCTCAAATGACGTTGCTTCTTGAGAAATAATAAACGATCCATGACACCTCCTAAGTTCATGGCTTAACATGTAATTAGAACTTTTAGGGTAGGGTTTTTACCCTCTTCCCTTTACTTCGGCGCTTATGTCATGCCACATCTTGTGTCGCCTGTCGCAACCTTCCGGCGATGCCTCTTTTTTTTATTATTGAATTCGTTATGGTAAAGCCCACCCTAGGTGCTCGCCTTGCCTCTTGGCCACCCCTTTGGGTGTGCCCCGCCTAAATGCCCCTTTTTCCTTGTTCTTTAAGTTATAAATTTAATGTAAAAGTATGAATTGAATGACTTGCTTGAGCAAGTTTGTTAGCTTGTACCATTTAATGTCATTAATCACCAAACATAGAGGCATGTTGATGCCATATACTTTTGTTTACCTTCTATTGCTCGTGCAAGTTCCAGAATGTTGAACAAGGATAATTAATTATGAGAAGTGATTATAAAAAGTTGAGATCTGATTTGGATGACCAAATGTGATACGGGGTGTTAGACATGGCGATCTACAACGAACGATTATCTAGGTGTTAGACATGGCGATCTACACCAAATGTGATACGGGGTGTTAGACATGGCGATCTACACCGAACGATTATCTAGGTGTTAGACATGGAGATCTACACCAAATGTGATACGGGGTGTTAGACATGGCGATCTACACCAAACGAATGATAATAATGATTTATGAAAAGAATGAGAGATGTGGGTAAACCCGAGTGAATTGTGATCAAATAAAGAAAGGTAAGAATGAATGGATTTCCAGTCTAAGTTGAAATGATAAGTGAATAAATAGAGTAAGTGAGAAAAATGATAAAAAGTGTTTTTATTATTGAACCAAATTTACTTGTACTTTTTTAAACGGGTTCTTATCCCGGCTATGGGCCGAAGCAGGTATTGCCGTCAGGCGTCCTTTTTGGAACCTGGACGGGCGTTTATTGTTTGTATTGTGTCGTTATTGTTCGAAAATACCAGCAATTTGTTTAATTATATTTCATGGTCTAGAGTGGGCTAGACCCCGGTGGTTCTGGCCTACTGAGATATATATCTCACACCCTACTCGGGCCGCCAGTGCACTGTGGTACCCGAGTAGATTCCATTTGGTTGCAGGACCTTGTTGTTGTCGTTTCGTGTACTTGAAGTTAGGAGCAAAGGACCGAGTTGGGGCTCGGGATGCTCATGGAGATCGCCCTCAGGGCTTGAGACTTTTTTTCATTTACTTCTACATTGATGTGTAAGTATGTCGTGTGATTTAATGCTTCCATTGTATCATTAGCATGTCATGCATGTATCTCTTATATAAACTGCCGTTCGCCAATTTTATTCAAACCTTATAAATGAAAAATGTTTTCCGATGCTTTCTGATTATTACTCACACTACTTCCATTGCTGTATTTTTGGTCCATTTTCTCCACTTTGATAAGAGGGTATAATCTCCCCCCTGACTTACCTTACACCCTCTCCACTAGTCGGCAACCTCTGGCGTAAGGGGAGACGCGCTTGAGGCTATGTCGCGGGCCGGCTCAGGTGACCCGTGTGTCCGATTTAGGGTCGACCTGGGTTGGTTCGTGACAAAATGGTATCAGAGGAGGTTTCTTTCTTTTAATTGTCTTACTATTTTGGGATTGGTAAACAGGAGATTAGGAATGTGTCGGCGCTTGGGTAATAGCCGTGTCTGGGACTGATCACCCCACGTACGGTAAATGACCAAGTGGCCAGGGCTGGGAATTGATGTTCATGTTGTTTGCTGTTACAGTTGATGTGATTTCACCTTGGGTGAATGTTGTACTTTCCACTGCTTATTTTCTTACGAAGAGGTTTTGAAAATTTTCCTTGGCCCGATATTTCCAGGAAATTGCATTGCATGCATCATATTAGGCACTTATAGATTCACATGTCATGCATATGTTCCATTCCATGTAGTTACATTAGTAGGATGCCTGCTGATTTTGATTGTGTTCCTTGAAGATATGTCATGTCTGAATTTATTTAGCACGCCTCTTTAGAATGCATGTTTCGGTGATAGTTAACATGTTTGAGTGAAAATATTTCATGTTTTCTATCTTGCTTGTGTGTCATGGTTTGTGTTATAGCATGTTTTAGTGATTTTATCTTGTTGCTTTGCGTTAGCTGTTTGTAGTGGCTTGTTAGCTTGCTGGTAAGCGCTTGGTTGCTTTGGATGAAATTGTTGGTTGCGATTACGACGGAGCGAATTTTCCATTATAAGGTGTATGGGCGCCTTATAATTGGGAAAATGGTAAATCGTGTTTTCAATCTTTTTAAAAGACAGCTGCTAAAGTTTAAATGTTAAATGTTGAAGAGGAAGTTTGTTACAACTTGCCTATTTTGCCCGTGGGGTGTTGTTTGAAAACCAAGTACTTTGTTGTGAAATAGTACTTGTGGGTCTATTAAAATCTTCTTTTAAATGATTAAAGGTTGAAATGAATTAATGAAATGGATAAAATGGATAGGGGTTTTGAGCCTAGTAATCCTTGTTTTGCGTGACCAAGAGTTAGGGTCGATGCGTGTGCTTCGTAAGGGACTAGCCCATTCTAGGTAGTACAATTAGAGCTTGAGTTACCTTGTTTTCGGTGTGAGCTTATGGTGTGGTGATCGTAGTTCGAGGAACATCACCCATGCGTTAAAGTGTTTCAACAATAGCGCGCCGGTGAGCGGCTAGTTCTTACGACGACATGGACACTCCTAAGGTGGGTAGTGTCGCATGAGTTTCTATTTTCATGTTGGTGTTTGCTTGGCAGCACGACTTTGATAAGGTTGGAAGTGGGCGCAACTCTTTAGAAACTCCGTTAGTGCGGGAAGAGTTTCAGTGGTTAAGCTTCGATGAATACGAATGCCTCAGATGGTATAGGCATCAGAGTTTGGTCTGATTGATCTTCTCAGCAACCTTGGTTTAATCTTAGTGTACTCTGCTGGATGAGACGAGCATGTCCCCCATCTTGACGTTGTCTTGGATACACTAAGATAGTGTCGGTTATACGCCACGCTAAAGTTTAAAAGTTGTTGGTTTGTTTCATGATCTCTCTCTGGTTGTGCATGGGATGCACAATTTATTGGGGTTACGCTTCGTGCTGAGGCACGATAGTTGTATAATAGTCTTGTGATGGCTTGAGAGTATCACTGAAGGTCGTGTAAGGTCTTCGGTGTACGCGTGGTCGATAACGGAACAGTTTTAAAAGCATGTCGTCAGTTTAAGGGCAAGTGTGTTTTTCGGGTTGGCGATGTCTTTCGAGGAAATCTTGTGTGACCAATTTTAGTTGGTCGATCGCGATTCGACCATTTTCATGGGTTGAGGTCCCTATAATGGCCCCAGAGGTAAGCTCTGCTTTGATGTTTCAGTTGTAACTTGAGCGTTGGCTCGAGTTGTAAAGGCTTAAGTGCAGTCTTCTTAGAAAATTCTTAAAGGTGCTTTGGGCGTTGGAGACACAATACAACCGGTTGAATGCAACTTCACGAACCTTGTGAGTCGGGAGATGCTTTTGTTGTTTTTCGAAGGCTTCTCGGGGACGAGAAGTTTTTTTTGGTGGGTAGTTTGTAACGAACCGTTTTTTTAGAGCGGATAAAATTTGAAGGTTTTTGAGATTTCTCTTTTATCAGTGGGTCGGTTTTAAAACCGAGCTTCAGAATGAGGTCCTAAGTTCCGGAGCCGTCTTAAGCGGTGATCTCGGACCGCGCACGGTAGGTTCAACCGTGTGGGTCAGCCGTGAGTTGTACCCCGTGTATCTAGTAGCAGGCGCGCGGGCTGCGCACGGTGTTTCAGACGGTGTGGGTAAAACCGTGCGGGTTGGGTGTGTTTTAGTTTTTGATTAAAATTAAAATAAATGAAAAAAAACCTAAACAAACTCCCTCACCCTCACTCGGCAGACCCCCCCCCCCCCGGTGCACCCCCTCCTCTCCCGTGAGCCACGCGCGACCCTCATCTCCCTCTCCTCCTCCCTTGTCCGACCTCTTAGCAGCCGGACCACCAGCGCGACGGCCCCCTCTCCCTCTCCTCCTCCCTCGACTGACCCCAAAGCAGCCGTGCAAAGCGGCTCGAACCGAACCGCTGTAGCGCGCAACGGCCCGACACGCGACCTCCTCTTTCCGCGAATGATTTCTTCCGGTTTTCTTCACCTTCCAGATTCGATCCGCCACAGTAAAGTCTTTAGGTGCGTCCTTCATCCTCGCTTTGACGATTCGTCCCTTTTTTCTGTGCCCGTTTGGTTTGGCCGAATTTAGGGTTTTTGTGGTAACCCGAATTTTTGGATTTCTTTTGGTTTTAGGGCATGCGAATGATTCGTTGGGACTCCTTGGTGCGCGCTTGGTGTCTGCCGCCGAAGGCGAGGCGGTTTACGGTGATTTCGGTCCGCCGGTTGGTTTCTGAGGTAAGGTTTCTACCGGTTTTTGGTCTTCACAGCCTCTAAATTAATTTATCAGGTTTTTTTAGAGGTTCCTGGTTGGTTTGGTTTAGTCTGTTCGAGTTTTGGAATGGTTTTGGGGTGAGGTTTTCACCTTTCCCTTTGTTTTGCACTTGTTAAATTTTGGGCTTTTGATGTTTATGAGCCCCAACTTGATATTGGCAGTGCGTTGAGCTCACGGTGTGGGTTCGCCTTTGTTTTGGTTTGTCGCCAACACCTGAGGTAAGGGTTTATTATTTCTGGTTGGTTTTTCCAGGCCTAAATTGGTTTATCTTTGTGTCTTAAGGTTCGTAGTGGTTGTCTTATAGTGCGTTGGAGGTTTCGGTATGATTTCGGGTTGCCGGAGTTTAGGCGACTCACCTGCACAGGCATAGGTACGTATTTATATGTACGTGGGTTCCCTCGGCGTGCGTATATTTGTCCATGGCAGTGAATATACCCACGTACGGGGCTAGTTGTCCCCATTACATATATAAAAAGTGCCTCTGAAGGTGAGTAGAGACAGGCTTATGTGTATAAGCATATGTGTAAGGATCCTCTTGCGCACACTCATGGCCATGCGGAGCGTGTGCATAGAGGCTAGGTGTCATTATACGTGTGTGAAATCACATATGCCTCATGGGGGAGCAGCTGCGGCAGTTTTTGTTAGAATGTGCCAAGAGCCGGAGTGGACGGATAGATCCACCTTGAGGTAGGGTCCCTCTCCTTGCCCTTTAAATTTAAGTAAAGTAATAGTGAGTTTAATATTGCACATAGCATTTTAATTATGCAAGTTTAGTTCTGATTAAATGCTTCTTTGCAAACCGTGTGAATTTCAGGAATAAGATAAAAGAGGTTGTTTGGTCACTAAACAATCAATTTAATAATAAAACCCCTCTTTTGAGGTGTGCTGCCTTCAATCTAAAAATGTAGCAATAGAATTTCATGATTTCCTTCCTTACTGTTGGGCTTCTTAACTTTGTTAAGTGTTGAAGGAGTTTTAAATTAAATGCTAAATATCACTAAATGAATTGTTTGATGAAGTAATGACATGTTTTCTAATAAAACTCCTCTAATGAAGGTGAGATGCCTTCAAAATAAAAATGTAGTAGTAGTTTCCCTTTTTTTGTGATTGCTTTCTTAAAAGTCTTATGACTCTTTATTCTTGACATTATACTTGATAAATGACATGCTTGTACTCGTACTTTACTGGTTACCTCAAATGACGTTGCTTCTTGAGAAATAATAAACGAGCCACGACACCTCCTAAGTTCATGGATTAACATGTAATTAGAACTTTTAGGGTAGGGTGTTTACCCTCTTCCCTTTACTTCGGCGCTTATGTCATGCCACGTCATGTGTCGCCTGTCGCAACCTTCCGGCGATGCCTCTTTTTTTTATTATTGAATTCGTTATGGTAAAGCCCACCCTAGGTGCTCGCCTTTCCTCTTGGCCACCCCTTTGGGTGTGCCCCGCCTAAATGCCCCTTTTTCCTTGTTCCTTAAGTTATATATTTAATGTAATAGTTTTAATTGAATGTCTTACTTGAGAAAGTTTGTTATATTGTACCATTTAATGTCATTAATCACCTAACATAGAGGCATGTTGATGCCATATGCTTTAGTTTACCTTCTACTGCTCGTGCAAGTTCTAGAATGTTGAACAAGGATAGTTAATTATTAGAATTGATTATAAAAAGTTGAGATCTGATTTGGATGACCAAATGTGATACGGGGTGTTAGACATGGCGATCTACACCGAACGATTATCTAGGTGTTAGACATGGAGATCTACACCAAATGTGATACGGGGTGTTAGACATGGCGATCTACACCGAACGAATGATAATAATGATTTATAAAAATAATGAGAGATGTGGGTAAAACCCGAGTGAATTGTGATCAAATAAAGAAAGGTAAGAATGAATGGATTTCCAGTCTGAGTTGACATGATAAGTGAATAAATAGAGTAAGTGAGAAAAATGATAAAAAGTGTTTTTATGCTTGAACCAAATTTACTTGTGCGGTTTTAAACAGGTTCGTATCACAGCTATGGGCCGAAGCATGTATTGCCATCAAGCGTCCTTTTTGGAACCCGGACGGGCGTTTATTGTTTGTATTGTGTCGTTATTGTTCGAAAATACCAGCACATTTTTTAATTATATTTCATGGTCTAGAGTGGGCTAGACCCCGGTGGTTCCGGCCTACTGAGATATATATCTCACACCCTACTCGGGCCGCCATTGCACTGTGGTACCCGAGTAGATTCCATTTGGCTGCAGGACCTTGTTGTTGCCGTTTCTTGTACTTGGAGTTAGGAGCAACAGACCGAGTTGGGGCTCGGGATGCTCATGGAGATCGCCCTCGGGGCTTGAGACTTTTTTCATTTACTTCTGCATTGATGTGTAAGTATGTCGCGTGATTTAATGCTACCATTGAATCATTAGCATGTCATGCATGCATCTCTTATATAAACTACCATTCACCAATTTTATTCAAACCTTATAAATGAAAAATGTTTTCTGATGCTTTATGATTATTACTAACACTACTTCCATTGATGTATTTTTGGTCCATTTTTTCAACTTTGCTAAGAGGGTATAGTCTCCCCCCTGACTTACCTTACACCCTCGCCGCTAGTCGGAAACCTCTGGCGTAAGGGGAGACGCGCTTGAGGCTATGTCGCGGGCTGGCTCAGGTGACCCGGGTGTCCGATTTAGGGTTTTCCTGGGTTGGTTTGTGACATATATAGTATGTAACAAGGAAGTGTAGAGATTATGAGATACTAAAAAAGTATATAATAGAGTAAAAAATTAGATGGAGGTGACATATATATTTGAAGGATTATTATCATCGGGATTCCCATCGCAAATTGTTTTATATGCGATGGATACCCATCACCAAATGTACCCTCCATAAATGAATATGGTGGTGTTAACTAGTAATTTATGAAGGATATCATCACAAAAACCCATAAAATTATAATTCATGAGTATTACCATAATAAATGCATATCTAATAGCGACAGTTCTAGTCGATAATAAGTTATATTACTAATGTGAACCATCACCAATATCGTAGGAATATTAAATATATATAACATATACAAAACTATTTATGAGAAAAGATCAATCCCATTGCAAATAAACATCCCACATTTTGGCACACATTTAGGATAATATCATCTGGAATGTGAATCATCTCCCATCATAAATAATATTTCTCAAGAATAATTTGAGAAGGGAAATGTTAACCTAGCACAAATTATTCTATTGGACAGCTTATTTGCAATGAGTGAAAAACTTGTTTCGAATAACCCATCGCCAAAATTCTTTTTCCCCATAGTGCATGAACATTGCATATTGTTCATAAAAATAGTGAAAGAAACACTTGTTAGCCACTTCTTGAGATACTTAAATGTTTCATAAGACAACACTATCAATATAAATACCAATCCTTCCAACACTGGGATATTGTTGCGACTCTATCTAAGAGCAATGAAAAAAGAACGACATGTTATATAATTTCATAACTATATAACCATTAATCTATAATGAAATAAGGGTTTCTAAAAAATGAAAAACTACTTAAATAATAGATAAATTGATAAAAACAACCTATTAGAAATGAAATATCTAATGTAATACATTTCAAGAGTTACAATATTTACATATATTACATTTAACATAGATTATGATCTCAAAAGATTTCCATAACAATTATAAAATTATGAGAATAAAGCTCCTTTATTTTGGAATAAAATCATATAAAATCAATCAAATCCAACAATATGTGGTTCTAGAACTCAAGAAGCACTTTTTTATTATTACAATGAGAAAAAATAGAGCATTGAATAGTTCAAAATGTTTCAATCCAAACCCAATGTGTCTATAGTGAAACCTAAAAAATATTTCTATAACTCTTATTCCATAACTATAAAATGATGATATCTTGAAATGAATTAAATCATTGTGAACTATACTAATACCATTCATGTATCAAAATAGTTATCAATCATTTGTATCATATAGTTTTCCTTCACATTTAATTTGACAAATCAATTAAAACCAATATATAGTAGATGACTATTATCCAACTTTTATAGAACAACCCCATGACAGATCAATGGGATATACTATGTTGCTTTAATCCATTGTGTTACATATCATCAATGATAATCTATACCATATGTAGGTTTTAAAGGACCATCCTACATAGAATCAAAAAAATTAGAGAGACACTTGGATTACCTTGAATCTCAAACTCAAAGACAAATTACAGGAATAGTGTCAATATCTATTAAGGCAAAAATCCAGAACCACCCCAAAAACTTTAAGAGACGTATCCTTATGAACATTTACTTAAACCATCATCTACCATTGCAAACATGTTTACAATAAATCTAAACATCTATAATTTATATGATTATCATTCTCACCAAAAATTACCACACACTCAATCCAACATCAAATAAAACCGGTCTCCATTTACCTAAGTTCATACAAACCATCATAGAATAAAACCAATACATTATATAGATGACATGTTATAGTCTTATGTGAAAGAATAATAAATCTCCCACTTATTGATATTTCTCTATCTTTAGTCGCATATCCGATAGACCATAGAAAATCTAATGTGACATATTACTAGAAATTATTACACCACTGGGAAAAGAAATTTTATGCACATTAAATCATACTTCATGTACTATGTAAGGTTAAATAAAGAATTATGAATATTATATATATTTGAAATCATAATATATTGATGAAAATTTCCATAAAGGGGCATAAATAGTCTCAATCCCCCATTTTCTAGGAAACTCCATTATATAAATCATAAAGATTCTTATTTCTTTATCCATATCCCCTAGATACTGTCCATTTCCATATTAATTCTCCACTCTAGCTCCATTTTGATGAAAATATCATAGGGATATCCTCAAACAACATCATATTGAATCTATGACCCAAAAGATAGAGGGTTGTGCTTTTACTAATAATTTTTAGGGGGCAACCACTACATAGACTACATCTGAAATGGATACTACTTTTTTATAGATACTATGGTTAGATAGATAAAAATATTACTAAAATTCTATCCTTCCAAATAAAATAATGTTGTATTTCTTCATGGAATCTTAACAGATTCATGTTCTAGATAAATGAAGAAAACATCGCTAATATAGATTCCCTATAGATTGAAATAATTGATTTCTAGGAGATCAAAAGATCCTATATATAAATCAAATCCATAGGGATCTATAATAAAATTAATATAAAGTTATACCCTTTCATTATAATATATTTTCAATTATCAAGACCTTTTCAACACCTCGTTATACATCGTCATTGTAAAAGGGGTGATCAAGCCCTATATATTGAAATTCAAGACCCCTTAAAAATTCATCCCAATTGCATCATCATATTGAAGAATATATAGAGAATATAAAATAATAACCTTTAACCTCAATCCATGACACATTACACTCATGATCCCATGTATAAGAGAGGGAAATTTCCTCAAATTCATCTCTATCCATGCCAATGATAGAAAATTGATCCAATACAAATATCAATTTTTTCCATATGTCCTTTAACTAATTACAACCACTAGGATAAATGATCCAAAATTTCATAAATTTACATCTATATAAACTAAAAGGAAATTGAATCCAAGGGCCACCTCATAAAAATAATGTTCATTTTGTTCTCAAGATCCAAGATCCAACTATCTATATTTGAATTTTTCACAGAATCCTCAACTCAGAATTTAATTTTCAGTTGAAAATCATGAAAATTATTTATAAATAAATTTTTGTACTAAGGAGGATCATATTAATTTTTTTTATTACAATCTGTTAGTATCTCACCAATATGTGAACACATAGACTATTCACTCCATCCATATCTAAAAATAATAACAAAAACTCCATTGTAGGGATGTGGATTTCATTTTTTGATATTTATTTATATTCATTTAAGTTTCCTAAATATCATCCACAAATTACAATACTAGAACAAAATAGAATGAATAATATACAAGAACTGGGTTTTTACACAAAAAATACAATAATCCCACTATTGGATGTTAAAAATAATTTTCACCCTTTTATCTAATTATTAAGGCCATGTTTGTGTCTACGATGGTATCTTATTCCTATATTAAATGATACGATTGAAAAAAATTAATTCCCTTCCCATCTAACAAAGTTACTCAAAAATTCAAAGATTTTAATATTATCTTAATTCTTAAATAATGAATAAATATGACCTTATACTAATCTTTTCCATTTATAAAATTTAATAGGTTGGTATTGAATGATAGATTCACCCTCGATTCTTATCTTGAATAGACGACAACATGAGTAAATGCATCTAGTTTTTGAATTGAACATCATGGGATGCCTTAACTATTACAACAATAGAATTAATTTTATAATCCCCAAATCAATTACATATCAATAATTAAAACAAACCATTAAGCCTATATAATTTATTAAAAGTAATAAGTGTGGAAAAATTATTTGTAAGATTTATATCAAAATAATATAGATCTTATCCCAGTTCCTCCTTCACCAAATGATCATTACTTTATGATATTGTAAAATTGATCCTTATAGTCACATCCATCCTAAAAATCTATAAAAATTATGTATAGAAGAATGAATTTGGATATCCCTATAATCTTTAAGTTATTCCATATTCGATATCAATAGAACATGGATGAAACAACTAAAAATATAGTGAATAATCAATAAACCTAATCATTAATGATCCTAATTAAACTACTCTAAAATCATCACCAAAACCCCATCACCAAATCCATATATAGGTAAGATAATACAATAATCTTGGAAATATAACATTTATGGAACCAACATCCTTTTTGCAATAATGTATTCAACCTCACGTCATAACTAAAAATTTCATCAGTCTCTTATCCCTTTAATGTCCATATACAATAATGAAATACTCAAATCATATAAAACACCTCCTAACTAGTCCTCAATAATAATAGAATAATTGGATACACATCCACATTATTCATAGTTTCAACTATATATCCACCAAAACATATATCATCACTATGAAATGACTCATTTATAAAACATAATCAAACTACATTTGGAAGATAGAAAATTAGATTGGATGTATTCAAAAAACCATATCATCCAAATTTGCAACACCATGAAATGAACCACCTGTTTCTATTTGAAGATCCACATAACATCATGTGTATGTCCCTATTTTCAAGAGGATAGCAACAAACAGAGAGGGTATAGAGTTACATGGTGAAACTATTCCCTGGATTAAGAAATCCATAACTGGAAGGTAGTAACATGAATCAAAACATAATATAGTATAATAAATGATATTATATATATTTTTAGTTTATACATGAGTAATAAAATAGACCCCCAACGTGGAAGGAAAAGAAATCAGAAGAGTACAATTGGAAATAGAAATAACTAAATGATCTAAAAAACCATTCAGAGTATGTTACATTACCACTTATATTTTCCAACTCTTGTATCCATTCAAAAATTCCACGAGGCCGTTTCCCTTAGTCAAATCACTGACTAATGAATCTACATGATCATTGATATTCCTTTTCAACGTGTGAGCATAAACCCAGTAGGACACCATGAATTCATATTTTACATAAGTAAAAATTAATATATAATGGTATGGAATGATGTAATTCCACTTAAACTCACTAAAATACAATATAACATGTACGAAGTGACCATACACTAACCAATATTCAAAAGACAATGGTTGTACTTTGTTCTACACCATGAATGAAAAATATAATAGGTACTCAGATTCCAGACATAGATCATTCTATGTATTTATGTCTTCCTTTAAGTAAAATAATGTTTGGGATTTTTGGGACAACGCAATGCCCTCTACACATCATAATATGTAACTGATGTTCTAGAGTTGGTTGTAACCCTACAACTATTTGTCTTCTCTCTATTTTCTTCCTTTATGAAATTATAGATGGCCCACTCTAATGGTGGTCTTCAACAAGAATAATACATGACCTACCATGATAGTGGCCATAATACTGAGATGGTGGTATCCATGACCTAAAATTTTCGACATATTGGTTTGTGTACATCACTCTTACATAGAAATATACTATATCCAATTCCAAGTGAAGGATACTTAACTCCCATGAAAGCTCTACTCCAACATCTGACGACATGTATATAAAATGAATCATACCATCCAATGAGATATGTTCCAGGGCCTCTTTCACATTATACCCCATAAATGGGGTTTTATAAACAATAATATAAAATGTAGTCCCCATAAACATTAGAAAAAATATTCCTTTAACTGTAAAAAAACAACATACAAGGAATAATATAGAATGGGACAAGATATCCTAATTTATAATTTGATAGGCTCTAAAATATTGCATATGTAATAAATGATATAGAAATGAAAACATATTACATACCATGAAACCATCTCAAGAATAGGTATCAATAGCCATGGGAACAGAGAGATGTGATAAACATCAATGACTGTTCACTCATGATACAAATGTACCCATATGCGATCACTATCAATCATTGGTCTCACATGATACACATCAACACATAAGTGATCAATATAAAACATGGGTATCATAGGATACACCTGCACACACATCTATGATCAATATTTAACATGGGTATCATTTGATACACATGTGATCAATATAAATCATGTGTTTTATGATCCACACACACACAAGTGACACTAGTGGAAGAGGAATATTTAGCATCTGTTTCTAAAAAATTGAACTTAAAAGTAAAGAGAGAATATTTTAACATTAATTTTAGAGTAACCCAAAGTTAAAAGGTATTGATCATTAAATTTAATATAAATTTAATAAAAAAACTAAAAATTATTTTAATTATACATTAATGAGAGTTTATTATAAAACTATTGTTAACATCAAAAAAATATGTATATGTTGACATACCCTAATTTTTTTACTTGAAATTTTAAAACTCTTTTCTTATTGACTCTCAATGACACCCATGAACTCTAAATATTCTCCTAAAATCCTATAATCAACATATTTTCACATTTTTCTCTCAATCATCCACTATAGGTACTTCTTCTACACCTCGTAACATTATTCTGTCCATGGAAACCGTAATCAATAAGACATGAAACTATACTCTTTGGTTTCTCATTCTTTTTTCTACATCAATTTTGAAAATATTTCAATAACTATTTTAGTGTAAATCCAGTTTCCACCACCATAAAGTGATTTCATCAGAATTCAATTAATATTTTCTATTTTTAGAGTCAATTTTGTAAGTAATTTTTTAATGATTAATTAAAAATATGTTATTCATAAAATAAATCCATCCTATCATTTGTTTTTATTAATAACATTATCTATTAAAAATCTCTTGTAAAAATTTATTTTATTTTATTATTTTTCTCTAATTATTATTTGTTTGGACTCTATTTTATTTTTGGTTTCAACTATTTATACTTAATTTTTTTTGTAAAAATATTTTTTTATGATTATAATTATTTTGGGCAGAAATAAATTTTCATATTCAATTTTTTTATTTATAAATTACTTTTTTAAATATATATATATTGGAATATTTTTTTTAAAATTATTTTTTACTTTTAATTTTTTTAAGATATAAATTATTTGTTAAAAATTTATTTGTGTTTATATATATATATTCTCCTATATTTAAATATAATTTTTTTATATATATGTCTAAATGTTTATATATTTTAACGTATTTCAACATTAATTTGGGTTTATATTTCCAATTTTTAGGTAATTATTGATAATTGTATAAATGCACAAATTGCTATTAATTATTATAAGAAAATGGTTTACATTTTTTTAATTTACTAAAGAAAATTTTTAAATCAATGATATTATTTTCAATATATGTGTGAAGAGTTTTAATATAAGTAAATTAGGATACAGATAAATCGAAGGCCATATGATTTTCTATACTTTTAGTCATAATTATAAATGTTACATTTTCCCTGGTGAAATAAGAAACATCTGAAGATCTAATGATGATGATATTGTTCAACATGAAACAAAGGATCATCTAAAATAATTAATTAATGATTTAGGTGTTAATACTATTAAAAAAATAATTTAACTACTATAATAAAATACTGATAAACTAATTTTCTAAGGTTTCACAAAATTCATAGTGTTATCGAAATTTATGAGATTAGTTAACAGGTAGAAATCCATGGTTTATGTGATAATAGTTTCATTGATTTGCTTAAAATTTTTAAAGGGATATGTTCAAAACATAATGAGCTTCTAGACTCCAAATATGAAGAATTTTTTTATGACCAATAGGATTGGGATATTAATATATATAGGATTTCATTAAGGCTTTTGTGATATAAAGGAAGGAATTTTAAAATTATCATAATGTACAAAATGTGGGATATCACATTATAAAATAGATGAAAAATCAAACAATAAATCATTTTCAGGAGTAATAATAAAACACTCTTCTAATGTAATATGGTATATCCCAAAAATTAATTATTTTGTGTTTTACATAAAAAAATAAAATTATTCAACGAGGCTAAATATATATAAAATTTAGTCCATAATTTATGGAAATCTACATCACCCTACTAATTCAAAAAAATGGAAATCATTTCAAAAAAAAAATTAAATTTTGGAAGTTAAAATATAAATATTTGAATGGGTCTTTTAATAGGTAATATTATTGCATATTTGACTCTCAATATGCATTATATATTATTTCATGTTATGTATTTTATCTATAACTTTTTTTATATAATTGGGTGGAGAATAAATTTTTGAGTATGAGTTTTAGGATTTATGATAAAATACTAAAAATGATTTTGATGCTTATCTATTACCATTTATTGATGATTTTGAATTTCTATGGGAGAAAAGCGTTGAAGTTTTTGATTCATATAATACAATGTATTTTATTTTTCATTCTCGGATAATGTTCATTTTAAAATAAATTAATAAATATGGAAACTTATATAGATAGAGTGTTAATGGACACAAATCTATTCCAATTTGACAATAGGGGAATTCATATTATCAATTATAGAGTGGAATTGAAATATAGTACTTGGGAAATGTGAGATTATTTTGATTGGATTATTTTTATTAAAGATTAAAAAATGAATTCAATAATTTACTAGAGTATTATTCCACCCCATAAATGATTTATTCTAAATAATAATATATCATGGTGAAATACACCGATGTCACACTTGGAAATTATATAAGTTATTATCATCAAACAAACACATAGAAGAAACTTTCCATTTTTATCTAACATAATTGAAATTAATTGATGAAAAACATAACATTCAAATAAATTAGATTGAGGAAGTAATTTTATATAGTCTAACTAGAAAATTTTTAGACATAAAAAGAAATAAAAAATATTGAATTCAATATATACTAGATGTAATAGCCATGGAAATATATTTAGAGTTAACTCCAAAAAAAAAGTTAAAAAGAACATATTTTATTCCTTCTTATCACACATTAAGAGAACCAATAAATTTTTATTTATCTATGAGAAATTTATGTTATTTATTTATTTAGTGTTAGTGGGTATTAAATATCATGAAATTCATGTATTGATAATTTATTTCATACCAGGTCTATTGTATCGCATATATCCAATACATGTCAAATAGTTTTTAATTAGGTTGTGCTAGTTTTTTAATTCAATTAGTCTCAAATTTATATATATATTTTTTAGATGTGGTTTAAAATGAAAGTATCTTTTATGTTAATAGCCTAGAATTATATTTTCCACCATAATTTTTATATATAATGGTTCATTTTATGATTCATTTGGTGAGAGAGATTAGAATATTTTGGTTGGTTTATTTATATTGGATTAATATTTCTGAAATATATATTAACATTTTAAAGGAATATATTAAGAACCCATATAAAAAATAGTCCTCTATTTTAAAAAAATATATATCAATATTTTCATTAGAGTTTTGTATAGATTATTTGACGAATGTGGAACACATAGGTCTCCCAATAAATAGATATTTGATATAATATTGTAACAGTACATGGTTCTATGGGTGTAAGGTAATGTTAATTCTATGTGGCGAAGTGATCCACTCAAATTTATAAATATTTTGCATAATAGGCGATTTTTAGCCATATATACCATCAGATATTTCTAGATTAATGATACATGATCGAAGAATAAATGAAAATTGGATGATTAATGAACATAAAAGAATGTATGATGAATCATTTAAAAAGAAAATAATCACTTATTTATCATCAAAAAAATTTAAATGGTTAGTAGGGGGACTAAATGTTAATTTTATCATGTGTATCATTTTTATATCAGTGATTACACATTCTACACAAATATCTACAGTAAAAAAGAGTATCGTTAAAAATAGTAAAGTAATTGTTATAGATAAAGTACTCTATTTTTTGAGATCCAATGTTAAAAAACAAATTAAATAGAAAACAAAATAAATTTTCATTTTTTAGTACATATTTGAGATTGAATATACTATATTTTGGAATATTAATTTATGTGTATCAGCGTAGATAGTAAAAATTGTGTGAAACATGATCAGAATATATTTAAAATTGTTGATTTGATCATAATTATTTTCAATGTGGAATGATTTATCATAAAGTATCATGAAAAAAAATATTATATATTTTTTGACCTATGAAAAGTTAGTGTTCTGTTATTGTTATTAAAAAAATTTGTATGTGATGAGAATATTGATGATATTGAATGATGTGATTGATAGGGTCATCATGAGTGGTGAAAATTAGGTGAAGTTAAATACATTTTGTTTATATGAGTCTTTAGTGGAAAATGTAAAAATCTATGATATTATGATCTTATATAATTTTTTTGAGCATTGTATTGGTTCAATAATAGGATGTTTACCCTAGTGCATGAATGTGGTAGAAACATAAGACGTTCCAATTTTGAAAGAATATTTAAAATTTTATAAATTAAATATTAACATATTCACATATGATTTTTGGTGATGTATTTGAAATGGATCATCATATTTAGATCATGTAATCTATGTTATGTATGAAATGGGGAGCTCTACCTAGGTGAGGTATTCAACCATCATATACATCGGGGTCAGGGCTGTGTCTCTTTTCTACTCTTTTTCTTTTTTTATTTCCTTTTTCCATTTTCTATATTTTTATATATACTCCCTCTAGATTATGGAATACACCCCCATGGTCATCACCTATTTTATGGTATTTGGATTTGATAGGGGGACAACATGAATAGGGGTAGTTTGGAGGAGGTGACATGTAAGTTTCAGTAACTCTATAATTTGGAAATTCTAAAAGAAATATTATTTACCTTTTACTAAATTGGTAAAATTTTAAATCAATAAATAGAATTTAATTAAATGTTTTGGAATGAATTTTAGTGGTGTTTTGAGATTTGGAATATTTTTTGAAAGGTAGATCGATTTTTTTAAATAGATTTGAAGGGTTCAGGTAATTTTTTTGGAGTTTTGGAGTTATTTGGATAGAGTGAATGGTTTGGTCTGTATGGTTTAGGAAAATATATGCCTCTCCTTGATACTCGGAGAGTTTTTTGTTAATTTTGAACTTAGCTTGATTCTGTTCCATGGTTAATTCATGGTTTAGTTAAATTCTATTTGATAATGGGGAAATTGTGAAAGGTGGTGGAGTGCCTAGGGAATAAAACCTCAACTCTTCACAATCTCAGATAAACCATACACCTTGATGTAGAGGGTAATTGGTGTTGAAAACGTGGTCCTTATATAGTTTATATATCCATTCTAACTATCTATGTGGGGAATGAGTCATTAAATATAAGAGGAATATGGTTGACACAGAATTTGGATAACCATACGTCTACCTATAATCTCAATAAAAAAGGTATTTTACCATTTTACTCCTTCAAATTATAACTTAACCCTTATTTATACCTTCCTGTGATGCACTTGAACTAGAGAAGGGATCCAAGCCCCATTCCCCCATCATCAAGAATCATAAAAGTGGTATTCTTGGTGGATTTCTTCAGCATTATGAGGTAACATTCAACCATCTATGGTGGTCATTCCTATCATTCTTACTCATCTCTAATGTTGGAGTTCCTTGGATTGGGTTTTATTTAATAATACACTATATAATGGTAGAATCATCTATTTCTCTTGGGGATTTTGGTAACATTCTTTGACAGTGATTCTGGGAGGACTTCTACACAATATTGTGTAACGTCTTGATAAGGTACATGATTTTGTTGAATTTTTATTTGATTTCCCATGAAAATTTAATATAATTAATATATGTAATTTAACTTCCACTATTGTATTGGCATGATAATTCTATCAAGATTCCTTTGTGGATCTCATATGGTGTCCATATGGTGCTTCTCTAAGAGGTGAAAACAGCGAGTTTTGCAGTATAATTACAAGAAGGGTTTTGGTTAAATAATTAATTATATTATTTTGTTGGTACGATGTGGATTTTGGATGAGACATGGAGGGGGGGGGGGTTGTAAAGGCTACCAAAATTTAGAAATTTTATAGAATGATTCTCTCATCATGTTGGAGGTTTATGAGATTTAGCCAGAGTATTTTTAATTTATATACATATGTAGACTTTTTATAGAATTCATGTGTATTATGGGTTTTACCTCAGTTTATGTAATATAGTTTGGTTATGAGATGAACCTGATAAACTCATTAGTTGGTTTGATTAAATTGTTAATGGCCCAATGTGTAGAGATTGGTAGTAAAAAAATTATGTCTTTAATGGGAATAAACTATGTTATTTTATATGTTATTCTTTTGATAAATTCGTATAGGGCCTTTGAAATTATTTTCACCATGTTCATTGGGGTTTAACCTGGATTCTGGTTTCATAGGTGGAAAAATATTTCCTAAAAGGATCTTATTTTTAAATGGGGATTTTACCTATACGTGTATTTATAAAAGGGGTTTATTAATGGATTTAAATTTCTATTAAAATTGTGTGCATAGTCTCCCCTTTTTGGAGATTAATTGATAACCATATTAATGATTTGATTAAAAGAAAGGAATTCTCCCTATCTTATTAAATATGGTTTGTAAGGATATTTTTGATGTGATAACAGTTAACAAAGGATTTTTTATGGGATTTAATTGTTTTTAAAGGTCATGATATTAGAACATAGTGGATGAGAAATAATGTACGGTTTAGGTTCCAAAATAATGCTCTTAAGACTGCAGTTTAGTTTTCATAATAATTCTCTAACAAATTGGGTTCATTCACTACACTCTGGATCTAGGAATAGTTATATACCAGGTGGGTTTGATATAGTTTTAACACCCTACATCTGTGGTTGGAACTGGAATGATTCACTAGTCCTATAGATAATGTTAAATTGATTCTCCCTAATTATGGACAGGTTATATAATAATACTATAGGAACAAAAAATATTTATGTATAAATTGTTTTTGAACAGATTCTCTAAGAGATACAATTATATTTTTTTTAATGATGATCAATGTAATATTTTTTAGTACTAGTGGTTTTATAATGAATTTACGTGATGGAGGGAGGTTCCTTGCATGATTGATATTGATGGAACTAATTTGATGATATACACCATTGATGGCCTATTAATGGGTAGCAGGAGAAAATGAGATAAATTGTTGGATTTGGTCACTGAAAATTATTAAATCCTCGGTGTTTCCTTATAACCCAAAGGCCCCATATTATAAGACATACTATTATTCGTTTTTTGATGTTTTTTTCCTTTTTGTGGTTTTTATTTATTCCACTTTTTATCATCATAAACTATTATAATGGGTTTTATTTTATTTAGAAACCATTGGTGGTAGCCTACTATGTTTTACACACACCCTACCGAGGACTCCAATACACATGGATATCTGAGAACATATCATATGATAATTTAGGTAAATGTTTTGGATGAGGTCCATATTGAGATTTGTATGATTAGGAATGATATATTGGTTGGTATTAAGATATTAAATGATGTTAAACAAAGATATGTTGAGGATCCTTTATATTGGATAATTTTATTTGGGTAAGTTTTGTAACTAACTCAATGGTTGTACATTTTTATGTATGACATGTTTTTTGGGACTTTATTTCTATTTTTATCAAAACAATTTTAGTTAATGTTTTATTTCTCTGTACTCTAATCTAAATAATATAGGGCTATTTATATTGTTATTGTGAACTCTGATATGAGGTCATAGTTTTCTTATTGTACCACCGTAGACCCCCTTTTAGTCAATATCCTAATCCATGTGAGGAGGTGTGTTTGATGTCAAGTGGAAAATAGACTTAGGGAACCTGTTTAGTGGATTTTGGACTCTAGGGTTATGAAGTGGTGTCAGAACTATTTAATTTCCAAATATTTTATTATTTTTTATTACATAGATTGGACTTATAGGAATTTATTGGAGTTTTTTATAGAAGTCATACCAGTGAATTGTGAACACTAGTTCTGATGAGATGCCTAATTTACTAGGGATAATATTTTTTTATTTATTATTTGATGAATGTATCTGATTTTTTCACTGAGCGATTCCCATGTGGTCTGAATTTGATAATTTAGGATGAATTAATATATACTGGACCATTGGAAAGTTGCCTAAGATTTTGTTTTTAATCATTTCCTATAGAGGGAAGATGAACTTAATTTATCATGAACGGAAAGTAGGATCCACATGTTATAGGATTTATAGTGTGTGATTTTTTTTGGGTTTCTCATGATGCAAGATTTTATGGATTTTCCATGAGACACTCAATAATGAGGAAACTGAGGGTATCATTATGGATAACTACTGTAGTGACCTTGTTGGTTTAGTGTGGATATGTGTATAACTATTGGACCATTACTGGTAGGTTTTAAATAAAGTTTTTTATGTGGCCAAGTACTACAAGAGTAGTCCAATAGGTAGATTCTCAAAAGAAAACATGTTCCTTTTCTTGGCAAGTTGGTTTTTCTTTTGATTTATATGGTATATGAGACCCCAGATAAGGGTGTTATAAAATTTTAATTTCATCAAATGAGAGGATATAATTTTTATTACATTACTATTTTTGTATTTCTATGATTTCACATAGTCTTATGTGGTTGGACATATTGGATTCTCAAGAGAACAGATTGGTTGGTCTAGGTGGGAGTGCCTATTGACCTTCTCTAACATGAATCTAGTTCATGGATTTAGTGCTATGTGAATTTTAACGGTGACCCATGAGAGGGGTTTGATAATTTATATGTCAAATTGGATTCATAAAAAATGAGTGTCTGTTTTTTGCATTTTGGAGACAGTGAAAAGGAAAGCGGTTCTAGGTATTTAGTGGGAGCATTGGTGTTTCAGGTATTCACCCTTGGGGTTGGTATCTATAGGGGTATCTGTCATGACCCACCTTAACCAAGATGAGAGAAGGGACAGTAGATTGCCGGACCCTTCCTTCTTTATGTTTAAGGAGAGATAATGATCCCCGAGACCCACCTTCGATAGGTCCCGGAGTAGCGACTAGCACCAAGGGTATAGAATTACACACAAGATGGAAGGAATTACCCACTGGTTTTATTTAATAGGATTGGGAGATAAGATAATAAATCTGAACAACACAAAAACTGGGGGGGGGGGTAAAAGTAAATCTAAAGAAACCAATTCCTAGATGCATGTTACAAAGTAAATTCCACCAGTATAAGGAGACTAAAAGGTAATGTACCGAAAGAAAAGAAAAACAGAAAATTCAACCATCCCAACGCCCAAGCTAGTACAACCCTGCACGATCTCGGAGGTCCTTCGAGAAACCTAAAATCCGTTTTACATACATACGTTGAGTATACAAGTATAATCTGTAGGGAAAACCAAAGACTCTCGTGCACAAGTGGGGAGACATTCTAATGCCCTGTGAGAAAAGAGATAACCCAAGCACCTAGAAAGGAAAACTATCCACCCAAGTCTCACCATGGGACACTTCCCAAATAACAAACTTCATGTAATGTATAGTAATAGAACATCGATTTTTGGGTACCTCGCGCAACTTTCCCACTGGTTATTGTGGACATCAAATGTGTCGAACCAATCCCTCCATTCTCACCGTAGTCCCACGAAAACACCCCACCCACACACACCTAGGCCACAACAACACATCCTACGCACAAACACCTAGGCCACAACCACCACACGTAACCATGGCCACAAACACCCGGGCCAGAACAACAACTGCCACGCCCGAAGACACCTGGGCCTCATCCCGAAGACTCTTGGGAAACAACCTGCCCACACACACACCTGGGCCAACCACCACAACTACCCTATTCGAATAATGTTGGGATATAATGGACCTCAGGACATCACAACATAACCTAAGTGTCTTTGGCTATTCAGGAATGGGAGAAAAAAGTGAGGTAATAACCAACCACTCATAGGAATGTTGGAGAAAACACCCTCCCCCATGAAATGGGGGCGTTCAGCACTATGTTCTAATCTTGGGCGGGGATTGAATAAGAAACATAAGAACTACAATTATATGTATAGGCAAAAAACACTCATCCCCTCCTAGGGTGTCCAAAGCCAACCTAAGAACAAAAACCCTTGTTACTATTTATTCATAAAAGAAAAGCATGTCACTCACTGCCAAGTCACAACTCATCCCCCAAACCAATTACCCATTTAAACCATTCTAGTTTTCATGTTCATGTAATCCAATTCAAGTAAATTTTGCACTACTGGGTGATTTAACAGGCACATCCACAAGCCTGAGAATGAGAAACTCCCAAACAAAAATTTATGCATTGACACCCAGTTCTCTTGTAAAGTCTCAACAACAAAGGGATCAATGAGATCCCTAAATGTAATGGTACCAAACGAAGCCTCGAGATATATCCCCACACAACTTCAGATTCAAATCCAAGAATTGTACCACAACAGAGAATCCCATCCCTATCCACATCACCCCACAAGCATTAACAGAACAACACATCTACTATCAAAACTGAGTATGGAAATTCCCATTACAAGCACATCAATCATTAGGATCTTGTTTTTGTTGGTTATTATGGGTGACCACACAACGATTGATGTTAACTGAGTATCCATTTAACCAACCAAGTTTAGGTAATTAACTAATTTCCATGTTACAGACATTTAATCATCACAGGACTAGGGTTCATTAGTGCTCAAGGAAAGACCACCAACGACCATGATTTTCAGTGAGCATAAGACCATACAGTTCACAACATATAGAAATTATAAGAGAGTATAGCAGAATTGTCAAACACACCCCATCATTCTTTAACAATATATTTATTATCTTTTTTAAGGTTTGGTTTCATATATTCCCATTGAAATTGTAGCGTACCCACCCCACATGTTACACAGTAAGGAGAGATGAAGGCAGAATCTCTACCTGGTTGATCAAGGATCAATGTTTTTCTCCTCGTGCCAAGAACATGGGATGCGAGACTAGTAGGGGAGGAAATCCAGGGACTCAAAGGATAAGAAGAAAAACTACAGCAAATGCACACCAAAATCCTCGGGAAGGAGGGACTCCAAGCGAACCAGAGAGAAGAAAGAAATCCAACCAAAATGAAGGAGAAGAAGGAATTCCCATGCGATACAAGGATGAGATCCCGTTGTTATGGGATATGTTATTTTGAATATCTACAAAGATGGATCGTGATTCCCCATGCGTTTGGGCAGTTACACACGATGGGATTAATTCTTATTTAATTATTCCTATTGGGGTGGTGGCATAACGGCTTTGTTTTATACCGTTTCTTTTAAATGGAGGAAGAAATTGCAACGGGGGTGGAACTGGAAGTTACAGGGAAGTGCGTGACACCGAGGAAAAACCACAAGTTTTGTTAAGTTAAGGCTTGACTGACCCTTGGGGGATTATAGATATTATTTATGGGCTTTAAATGGCTTTGAAAGGAGAATTACATCATATTTACACTAAATGATAAGTTGCGGGAGCGGAAAAAAGTCGGAAACAGGAAAAATAAAGAAGACCGCTCGGTGAGAACACGATGCCACAGTCACGATGTCACTCGAACAGCGCCACCATCCATGTTTCCACTGTCATGGTGCCATTGTGACCGGTGTGTGACCATCACAGTGCCACCGAGATTGGTTCTACCATCACGGTGCCACTGTGACCGGTGTGCGACCAGCAGGCTTCCACCATGACTTGTTCCACCGACATGGTGCCACCATTTTGGTGGAGCCGTGTTTTGGCAACGTAATGGACCAGGTGGGTCCAGACCAATAAATCAGATACCTCTCATACTATTCTCACCCTTGAGAATCAAAACTAAACCTGAAGATAAGAGGGGTTCCGAACAACCACCTCGAATGATACCTCTCAAGAGTGAACCTCATCGACATCTAGGAACAACTCTCCCTCAAGTAACCAGGAAACATTCGAAGGTCAAACTGTCCAGTCATATGGTTTAGGGAGTTTATTACTCAATGTAAAGATACTATCCACTTTGGGTGTCACTGACTCGCCTGCATGGGTTTAATCGCATCCACCTTAATGTGTCTTGAATAGGGTTCCGGTCCTCCCCTCCCCATAGTCAGGACTCTTTACACACATCCACAGAATAAGGAAAACCGCACATTCCATATTTAACTAGGTAATGCGTTCCATCACAAACAAGTGAAAACAAAATAGAACAAAACTCAAAACAACTCTGGGTACTAGGCACGCATCTGTGTCTCCCACTCCCCAATACTTTCTTTGAGCCTGCCATGCATCCACAACACACAAACCAAAGGAATGGTGCAATCACAAAGCACCTTCTCCTCACGATCCTCAATCCTCACTGGTCTTTCAAAAAAAGTCATGTTGTCCTCGATGTCATTCTTTCCCCAGTCGAGTATGTGTGAATCATTGTGTAGATATCGTCGGAGTTGGGACACATGGAAGACATCATGTAGTCTCAGTAGCTGTGGTGGTAGGGCTAGCTGATAATCCACTTCACTGACCCACTCCAGCACTTCAAACTTTCCGAACAACCTGGGAGAAAGTTTAATCCCCCTGCCGAACCTCCGCTGTCCACACAGGGGGAACCTTCAGGAATACATGGTCCGTGAACTTTAACTCTAAGGGTCTCATCTTATTATCGGCATAATACTTCTTCCGGTCTTGAGCCGACTTCATCATCTCTCGTATAAGCTGAACCTTCTCTGTCATGATCTGCACAACCTCCGGGCCAAGAACACCTACTTCCAAAACCTCGGTCCAACACACAGGTGAGCGACATGGCATCCCATACAAGGCTTCTAAACGGAGCCATTCCAATGGTAGAGTGATAGCTATTATTTTAGGAAAACTCTACCAGAGGCAAGTGTCACACCCACGATCCCCACATGTCCTGGATACTTTCCTGTAGCATATCATCCTATTTCTGAATGGTGCAATCTGTAAGTCCATCTGTCTAGGGGTGGAAAGCAGTGTTATGATGTAGTTGGGTGCCAAAAGCTTGCTGAAATCCTTTCCAGATTCCCTAGGTATATTGTGTATCCCTATCCGAGTCTATGGACCTCAGAACCCCATGAAACTTCTCCACCTCATCCACATACCACTGTGCTAAGGCATCCACTGCACCCGACTCCGTGATCACCAGAAAGGGAGTTGATTTCGTCAACCGGTCCACCACATCCCAGACAGCGTCGCAGCCTCCTTGGACCTTGGGTATCCTTGTGACTAAATCCATCAATATGTCGTCCCACTTCCACTCGGGGACATCTAGAGGTTGTAAAAAACTGCCTAGAACACGGTGTTCAGCCTTCACCTGCTGACACGCTAGGCACTTGGCCACGAACTCTGCCACCGCCCGCCTTACCCCGGGCCACCAACACTATCTCCACAGACCCTGGTACATCTTGGAAACTCACGGGTGCACTGTTAGGGGTGAGTTGTAGAACTCAACTAGATCCTTCTCACGCATTATCTCCGGGAAATACATTTTCAATTAGAAAATCATCTGATTATGACCATCCTCAGTCCATAATTTTGGAGCACTACCTTGGATAGCCCAATCATGCATCACTTCAATCACTATGTGTCCCCATTGAGACTCCTCAACCTACTGTAACCGAGAAGACTTGACAATCATCGGATACAAGCAACCTCTACCACTATCCTTCCTCGCATCCAGGTGCAGGACAGATAACTCCTCCATAGCTTTCTGAGAATATATCGACTCTAGAACCACATCCTTATACGACTTCCAGCTCAAGGCATCAACCACCACATTCCCTTTTCCTGAGGTGTAGGAAATCACAATGTCCTAGTTATGAAGTAATTATATCCACCTTCACTTTCATATGTTAAAGTCCCACTGGGAGAAGATATACTTCAATATTTTGTGATCCTTGAAGACTACGAAGCGCTCGCCGATGAGGTAATGTCGACACAACATTAGTGCGGAAATGACCACCTCCCGCTTCAGTTCATTGGTGGAATAATTACGCTCATGAGGACGTAACTATCCAGATCCATAAGAGATCACCCCTTGATGTTGCATCAGCACACACCCGAGGCCTTGTCAGGAATCATCACAGAACACCTCATACACCGCCCCTTCTTCTATCAACCTCAGCACTGGGGCACTTACTAACTTTTTCTTCAGATAGCTGGAGGCTGCCATGCACTGCCCATTCTACATTAAAGGCTGGTCCTTCTTAGTCAATGCTATGAAAGGTGATGCAACTAGGGAGAAGTTGGATACGATCCACCAGTAGAAAATTGCATGCCCAAGGAAACTACGAACCTCTACCACGTTCTTGGGTGCTGCCCATGAAACAACTGCCTCGACCTTCATTGGGTCCACCGCTATTCCCTGCTCGGACACCAAGTTCCCAAGGAAGTTCAATTCTCGCTTCTAGAACATGCACTGTGACAGTTTCCCAAAGAGTTGGTGCTGTCAGAGGACCTCTGAAACAATTATCAGGTGTTGAGCATGATCCTCCTCTGATCTTGAGTAGATTAGGATGTCTTCAATATACACGACCACAAACCGATCTTGTTATTCCCGGAATACGGAGTTCATGAGTCCCATGAACATAGATGGTGCTTTTGTAATGCCGAACGACATTACTACAAACTCAAAGTGACCATATCTGCACCTGAAGTCAGTATTCGAGATGTTTCCCTCTTACACCATCAACTGGTGATATCCAGACCATATATCTATCTCAGAGAACAAACCTACTCCCTTAATCTGGTCAAAGAGATCGTCAATCCTTGGAACAGGGTAGCGATTCTTGAACGTCACCTGATTCAGTCTCTTGTAGTCAACGTATAGACTGAGACCACCGTCTGCCTTCTTTGAAAATAAGACTGCAGCACACCATCGTGACACACTTGGTTGAACAAAACTCTTCATCATCATATCGTCAATATGAAACCGAAACTCCCATAACTCAAAAGGTGTCATCTGGTAGGGAGCCATCGATATCGGATGGGCACGAGGTTGCAAGTCTATCCCGAACTCAACATCATGTTGAGGGGGTAGAGTTTCCACCTCTTCAGGGAAGACTTCAATAAACTCACTAAAGACCCCTGGATATTCCACCATTTCTACATCCACCGATTCCACTAATAGCCTAGCTAAAAAGGAAAGGAGGTGTTCCTCTCTCTTGCTTCTTTTCTGGAAACCCCGCTCACCGATGAAAGTTACACGTCGGCCGCCCAAATCTAAAAACATGATTCTTACTTATAAGCAGTCACTGACGGCACATATAGAGAACAACTAGTCAATGCCTATGACGAATTCGTATGGTTGTATCCGCAATAGTAGAATATCCCTGATAGACTGATGTGGCCCTATCATCAGTCTAAACACTTGGAAAACATAAAACAAGTCGGTCTGACCTCCGACTGGTGTGCTCAGAGCCAAAGGCACTGGAAGTCTCTCAGCATCTAAACCCAGAGCACATGACAGTCTGGATGCAAAAAAGGAGTGCGAAGCTCCTGTATCGAACTAGGAATAGAAAAGAGTACTAAACTAGCTGATCGTACCTCGAACGACTTCTATTCCTCCTGGAAATAATCCCTCTGCAGCGTGAAATAGCCCATGCCTAGCTCCTCTGCCTCTCGGCTGTTGGCCACCTACCAGACCAAGCCTGGGTGGGGGTACTTGAGGAGCGCCCTGAGGTCGACCTCCTCCTGCGATGCCTACCCTCAGAGGAGCGGGAGCATGCTTCCCTTGATACTACTACTGAAAGGGTCTAGCTGGAAACTACTACTGTTGAGATGGGCCTTGAACCTGTGCACCACCACTGTACTGCACTCTGTTCGGGCACTGATTCCGAAGGTGCCCATGGCTTCCACAGATGAAGCATCTCGGCCCTAGGCCTGAATGAAAAGGGCGAGGCCCGGGAGATCAGAATTGGAATTGCTAAGGCCTGCTAACTACTGTTTAAAACCTAGAGGGTCCTGATACTAGAGGCCTGCTACTGATGGCCTTTCCCTTCGATGAGCCCAACTGGATTCCCTCTTGCGATACACCTCCAAGTGTGTGCATCCTTTCCACAAATTCAACCTTTTTATGGACCTCCATGTATGTTTGTAAGGTGAAGGGTGTAAAAGCATATTGGAGAGAGGGTCGAAGTGACTCCTCCAAATGTCTCACCAGAGACTATTCATCGAGAAAGAGGTTGGGATCAAAGAGAAGAAGATCCTTGAACTTGATCCCCAACTCTCTCACTGAAATACTCCCCTATAGGAGGGAGAGTAGTTCGTCCCTCTTTTCAGCCTTCATCGTGGAAGAGAGGAATTCCGCTTGGAACTCCTTCTCAAATTCATCCCACATCACCTCAGCCTCCCTCATCACCCCAAGATAAAGCGTCCACCACTGATGCGCTGCTCCACACATTTGGCTTACAGCCAGAGGAACGTAGTACTACGTCGGAGCCCGTATCAAGCTGAAATCAATCAGGAACTCCTCAAGCCAGCTCTCAGTCTCCACATCATAGATGCTACCCTCGTACATCCAAAGGGTCTGTCGTTGAAATGCATGAAGCGTCCTCTGCCACTGATCTTCCTTCTCCTCTGTATCTGTCCTATACTGATCCGCCAAGTCAACCTCTTGGGCCTCAATCACCCACACTATTCATGGTCACCTCCCAGGTTCCATAGCTATAAGGTAAACAATGAATTCCTAAGCCCGAGTAGTATAGAATATTGTTCTTAAATATTCTTAGAATTATTATTCATTTTAAATCCACAAATACCTATGAAACACAAGAAAACAAGTCATTATAATGCATGTACCTTCCCTAAGGTCTCTACCCTAAAATCAGTGTAACCTCACTTGGTCGTTCGGTAGGCCCAGAGTCATTCCATCAGATCATTGGGGGCCCTAAAATCCCATCTCCTAGCTGGTCTTCCCTGGCCTATTTCACACACCAAGATCACACAACACTGTTTCCCTACCGTCGCATGAAATCCTCACTATTAATATCCCCGAAACCCATCCCATCTCTCAACCTCACCTCTGATACCATTCTATCATGACTCGCCTTCACCAAGATGAGAGAAGGGATAACAAGTTTCCAGACCCTTCCTTCTTCAAGTTGAAGGAGAGATAATGACCCATGAGACCCGCCTTCGATAGCTCCAGAGTGGAGACTAGCACCAAGGGTATAGAATTACACACAATATGGAAGGCATTTCCCTTTGTTTTTCTTTATTATGATCAGGAGATAAGATAGTAAATCCCAACAACACCAAAACTGGGGGGGGGGGTAAATGGAAAGACAAAGAAAACCATTCACATATACATGTTACAAAGTAAATGCCATAAGTACTAGGAGACTACAAAGGTAAAGTACCAAAAGAAAAGAAAAACATCAACTGAAACTGTCCCAATGCCCGAGATAGTACGACCCTGCTAGATCCCTGAGGTCCTCTTGGAAACGTGAAAGAAGTTTTACATACGTAGGGTGAGAATACAAGTGTACTCATCAGGGAAAACCAAAGGCTCTCATGCAAATGTGGGGAGGCATTCTAATGCCCTGTGAGAAAAGAGATAACCCAAGCACCTAGCATGGAAAACTATCCACACAATCCTCACCAAGGCACATTCCCAAAATAACACAAGTCAAGTAATGTATAGTAATAGAACATCGATGTTTGGGTACCTCGTGCCACTTTCCCACTAGTTATTGGATACATCCTACGCGTCGATCCAATCCCACAATTCTCACTACAGTCCCACTGCCACACCCTGCCCACACACACCTGGGCTAGAACCACACATCCCGCCCGCAAACACCTGGGTCACAACCACCATGCATAACCATGCCCACAAACACCTGGCCCAGAAAAACCACTTCCACACCCGAAGACACATGGGCCTCATCTCGAAGACTCTTGGGAAACAATCTGCCCGCACACACACTTGGGCCAACCACCACAAGTACCCTGCTCAAAAAATCTTGGGCTATAATGGATCTCAGGACTTCATAGCCTACCCGAAGAGTCTTGGGATATTCGGGAAAGGTATCCAAAAGGATCTAATAACCATCCACTCATTGGAATGTGGGAAAAAACACCCTCCCCCATGAAATAGGGGCGTTCACAACTAATGATAAACATGGGTGGGGTGTGAATAAGAAACATAAGAACTACAATTATATGTATAGGTAACATGTTGTCATCCTATACTAGGGTCTCCAAAGACAACCTAAGCATAAACACTGTTGTTACTATTTATTCATAAAATAAAGGCACGAAACTCACGACCAAGTCACAACTCATTCCCAAAAAAAATTCTACATTTAAACCATTCTTGTTTTCATGTTCAAGTGACCCCATTCAAGTAAATTCTACACTACTGGGTGATCTAGTAGGCGCATCCACAAACCAGAGAGGAAGAAACACCTAAACAACAATTTAAGCATTCACACATGGTTCTCCTGTGATGTCTCAACAATAAAGGGATCAGAGAGATACCTCAAAGTACTAGAACAAAACCAAGACTCTAGATACATCCCCACAAAACATCAGATTCACAACCAAAAATTGTACCACAACAGAGGATCCCATCCCCATCCACATCACCCCACAACCATTAACAGAACAAAAAATCTACTATCAACACTGAATAAGGATCTTCCAGGATCAAGCTCATCAATCATTAGGTTCTTTTTTCTATTGTTTATCCGGGGTGACCAAAAAAAGGATTGATGTTCACTGGGTATCCATTTAACCAACCTTGTTTAGGTAATTAACCAATTTACATGTTACAATCATTTAATCATCACAGTACAAGGGTTCATTAGTGCACAAAAAAAGACCACCAATGACCATGATATTCAGTGAGCATAAGCCCATATAGTTCACAACATATAGAAATTATAAGAGAGTACAATAAAATTGTCAAACACACCACATTATTTTCCAATAGTCTATTTATTATCTTTGTTATGGTTTGGTTTCATCCATTCCCAAAGAAACAGTAGTGTACCCACCCCGCATGTTACACAGTAAGGAGAGATGAAGGCAGAATCCCTACCTGTTTGATCAAGGATCGACGTTCTTCTCCACTCGCCAAGAATTGGGGATGCGTGACATGAAGGGGAGGGACTCCAGGGACTCCAAGGATGAGCATAAAAACTCCAACATAGGCACACCACAAGCCTCGGGAAGGAGGGACTCCAAGCGCACCAAGGAAAAGAAATAAATCCATCCAAGAGGAAGAAGAAGAAGGAATTTTTGTGTGATATAAGGATGATATCCCGTTGTTACGGGATATGGAATTTTGAATGGATACAAAGTCGGATCGTGGTTCCCCACACGGTTGGGTAGTTACCCACGATGAGATTAATTCTTATTTAATTTTTTATATTAGGGTGGTGGCATAATGGTTTTGTGTTAAACTGTTTCTTTTAAATGAAGGAAATACGCGCAATGGGCGTAGAACTGGAAGTTACTGGGAAGGGCGTAACACTGAGGAAAAACCACACATTCTGGTATGTTAAGGGTTTCCTGACCCTTGGGTGATTTTAGATATTATTTATGGGATTTAAATGGCTTTTAAAGGGGCATTAAATCATCTTTATGCTATAAGATAAGTTGTGGGAGGGGAAAAAGTCAGAAAGTGGAAAAAGAATGAAGACCTCTCAATGAGGACATAATGCCACAATCACGGTGTCACCCTTACGGTGCCACCCTCACTGGTGCCACCGTCATGGTTCCACCATGGCCGATGTGCTACCGTCATGGTGCCACTACAACTGGTGCCCCCTTGACCGGTGCCACCATTTCGGTGGAGCTGTGTTTTGGCAAAGTAATGGACCAGGTGGGTCCAATCCATTATGGTATTCTCATATGGGTGCCTAGGTGGGTGACAATTTTATGGCAGGATGTTCTTGATGGTTATGAGTTAGACCAGGGGAATAAGAGGTGACCGAGGTTATGCAGTTTAATTTGTGCATGTTTACATTGGCTGATAGACAAATAAGTGGGCTATACATAGTATGTTTATAGTGTGAGTAACATGGTGATTTATATTTTCCTTGAGATGTAACAAAAATGGATTTTTAATGATTTGATAGTACATGTGGATTTTAAGGGTAGGACTGGTTAGGTGTCTTTCCTATTAAACTATGGTTTCATTTATGGAACATGGAGAGAGTGTAGATGATCTTAATTTAAAATTTGAGTGGTGGTCCAGTTTTGAGGGTTTGAGAAAGTGGTTTTCAGTTGGTAAATTTCCTTTGGTTTTGGAAATCACCAAGGTTGATCGATGATTGGGTAAGTGTAAATGTGAGTTAGGCATGCCCTTTTGATAGGTCGTGTGATGAAATATTTCAAGATATGTTAATCTTTATATTCCTATAAATGTTTTGTGGTTGGGATACACAAAGGCATGTAATAGTTATGTATTTTGGGGATGTTCAAGGAATTAATATTTTGAGGTGCACTATATCCATCGGCTTGTTGACCAGGCATTATAGGAGCGTGATACATAGGTTGTTGAGTTGAAAAGGTAACCATGAGTAGGTTAAGAATGAATGTGTAAGTGATGCGAAACTTATGGTAAGTGGGGAAGGTAGGGGTGTTTCAACAAGATTGAAATGTCCCTGCAGTTAGAGGTGACCTAGAAAATGGGTGGGTTTTGTTAGTATTCATCATATGTATCATATTTTACTCTTATTTTAGAGAGAATCATGGCCAATATGTTGAAATCATATTTAGTAAATTAAGATAGAAATAAATTTACTCTTAACTAACTAATGGTTTTTATGATTTGATGGAAGGCATCCTTGGACGTGGATATTATTGAATGGTGGGAGTGAAGTAGTATGTTGGGGTCCATGATCGAACATTTTAATTATGTCATTGTGATTTATTAGATTTGAAAATATATTTTGGGATCCATTATCATAAAATGGGAATGTTTATAGTTGATATTTTGTTTTTTCACTCTTGTGAGAGTGAGATCACTACATACATTTCTTTGATTAGAATTGGTTTGACCGTCAGATATGGTGGATGATTTTTATTGTTGAGGCGATGAAAATCAAACTCATTTGGTAGGTAATGATGTGTTGGTCATTGAGGTGTGACACTAATTCTATAAGGGTTGCAGGTGTTGAGAACTAGCCATGAGTAAGTCATGGTGACACTATGTGGCATTTCGGAAACCAATGAGGTGTGTGCTTAAATTCTGTAGAAAATGGTGATGGAAAAATTTATTGTGTTTGATGATTAAGATGAGGGATGTCTTTTGGATTATGTGGTATCTGAAGGTAATCTAAGGGGTCGATATCGGTGGTACAATGATATGTTTGTTAGGGATTGATGACGATTTTGAGTTAGTGTAGGACTTGACTATGGAAACCCATTGGGAGATGGGTGTCATCTCCAATGGGAATCATTGATAAGTTATGAAATGAATCCAGGTTTAAAGATACAATCATATAGTTAAAATATGATGAATAAAACAATTGGATCATGGAATATTTATAATTAGTTCTCTAAGGATAGTCTAACTTATGATAGTATATAATGTGGGTGTTGAAAATCGTAAATTTCATCTATTGTGACATTTTCGAAATAAAATAAGTGTTTTAAAATTTATGTAGGGATTTTGAGGAAAATATAGTTCATTCATAGTCCATTCATGGAAAAAATATATTAATTCTCTCTAGTTGGATTTTAGTGATGATAAAGTGTGCTGATGTTGACAGGTATTCTCATTCATTTTTGGGGAAGGAATTCTATGAACCATTATTTGGGTGTTATGTGAGCATGATTTTGAGGTTATTTTGAGATTGTACAATGGTGAATATGTGAAGAAACATAAGTTGGAGGTTATAATATGAAACTTATCGAAGTAAGAACCATATCTATAGATAATGGTGGGATGCATAAATAATATGTCTTCTGATGGGTAGGCTTGGGTATGTTCGATATTTTTGTTTCATGATTTATAATGGGAATTGTCTTGGCTTTTGTTTGGTTAATTCTGATTAGTTGGAGGTTGTGCTTTGGTTATGTTTTCATCTTTAAGAAACTCAATGAGGTGGTGGTAAGAGTTGACTTATAAGGGAAAAATGTTGTTGATGGATGAAAAATAAGACTTCTCAGTGATGAAATGAAATATAAATAGGAAGTTGAAAGATCCTACATCCATATGAGTGGGAAATTGAAAAAGAATTTGAATTTGAATTTATTATACTGGTTAAATTTTGAATCAATACTATGAATGTAATTCTAATATTCAGAATTCTTTATGTTGGCTTTCTGAGAATAAAAATGATTCATAATAATTGTTCTATGTGTTTAGATAATATTTAGTGGGATGTAGTCATGTTTTAAGAGTTTTAGAGTTATTTTTTCCTAGGGTCCAATATTTTATGTACAAGGTTTTGGAGAAATAGTTCGACACGACCATCCTCATATGGATTTCAGTTTATTTTGAACAAACAATGGTTAATTCCTATGGATGAAGAAAATTTTGTGTTAAAATGTGTGAAATAAATGGGAAATCATGTCTGGTGATGGAAAATTGGTCATGGAGCTTGCCTTGAACATAATATCAGAAAAGCCATGCACATTACTATATAGGGTACTTAGTGCTGACAATATGGTTAATGCATTATTTTTCTAAATATTAAGCCTTACAATATAGGGAATGGGGTGTTAGACTATAGGGGAACACAATTGGGATACGATGTGGATAACCACGAAGAAAATACATGCATCTATCTAGAACTTTATTAATATGGTGATTTAACCAATTTCAACCTTCGTGATTGTACCCTACCACTCCCCTTTCTCTTCACCACATGCACACTTGCCAAAGGAGGGATCCTTCTCACTTCCTATGTTGTTAATTACTCACCAAATAGGTATTGTTTTTTGATATATTCAATGTTATGAGGTAATATTAAACAATTGGTGCCTTCCAATCCTATTGTTCATACTCTTGTATAATTTTAGAGTTCACCAGTAAGGTTTTTTTGAAGATACTTCCATATCATGGGGGAATAATCCATTTCTCGTGAGGATTTTTGATGGATTTCATGGAGGAGATTAGGAGAGGAATTCTGTATGGTTATTCATGATGCTTCGTTAAGGTATGTTGTAATGGAAAATTTTCATATGTTTTCTGAGTTAAATTAATTTAATTAATTATTTTAATTGTATATTAAATTAGTTTTTGGACGAGGAATGGTGTTGGGAGTCTATTTGTATGAAAAATTCCAATTATGTAGAGTTTTTAAGTGATTCAAAAATCCATTGAATTTTTTGACATCACTCCATGTTGAGGTTTGGTTAATTAATTAATTATATAATTCATTGATTTTCTATGGTTTGAGGCTATTTCATGAGTATTTGAGATGAGTTTTGGGATATTGAGGTGTCTGTATGGGGATTGGGTGGTCTCAGAAATGGATGATGGACTTTGTTAATGTTATAGGATGCTTTGATGATGTGGTTATGGTATAAGAAATTTTCTAACAGTCTTCAGAATTTTTTTACATCTGTGTGTAGTTTTTATTTGAAGCCATTGTGTGGTGGGTAGTCCCTCAGTTTACCTAAAGTTTTTTGGTTATGAGATAATCCCACATAATCTCTTTGGTTGGTTTTTTAAATGGTTAAAGAGATAATGGGTAGATCATGGTAGTAACATTATTTTTTCTTGAAAGAGAATACATTTTTTTTGTTTAATGTGTTCGGATATTTTGAAATTTGTATGGGTCCTTGAAAATGGTTTTACCTATGTGTGTTGAGTTTTGACTGGGTTTGGGGTGTTAAAGGGGGAAATATATATCTTAAAAATGTTCTTTTATTTAAATGGGGGTGTTGAATAGTAATTTTTTTAATAAAAAAGGGTTTATGAATTGATTTAAAATTTGATTCAAATGAGGTGTTTTTTATCCCTTTAAATAGATTCTTTGATGCATCTATTAATGATTTTATTGGAAGAATGTATTTGGAATTTTCATGGTGTTGGAGGACCATCGGGACCATAGTAAATGATAATGGTTTTAAAAGAAGGGTTTGTAGTTGTTTTTGAATTTTTTAAAGTAAAAATGATCCACCTTAGTGGCTTAAAGATGAACTACAGATTATGCATCAGAATGATTCTATTGGATCTTTGGTTTAGGTTTAATATTTATTCTCTATGAACTATGTTTTACGTTACAGGCCGAGGTACTAGGCACACTAGTACACCAGGTTGGTTGGATTGTGGACTGATGCTCTGTATCCATGGTTGAGTGATATAATGATGATTTGACCCTACAATAGATTTAGGGTTGATGCTCCTTATATATTGACTGGTGAGAAACTAATTATCTATTCACCACTATTGTTTATTTATAAATATATTTATTTTTTATTCTATTTGAACTATGTCAAAATTTAGGATTTGAATATTGATGTTGAAACTCCATGTCTGCACTTATGGATTTTTTCAAGGTTTAGTTGATTGACCACTATTCATGGAATGATTGATAATGATTTGACTTCCTTTTTGAGATTCCAAACTAACACATTAAGCAATGGTAGAATGGGTAAATAATATAGATCAATTGCTAGGGTCAATACACATTGGGATAGCCTCATTATCTCTTTAGATCCCGAGGGCCATATGATACTAGACAAAGAACTCTTTCTTTTTGGATTTTTATTTCCATTTAATATTATTTATTTATTCCCATGTTTCTCTACATAATACATTATAATGACTGGTGTTTTCATTAAACATAATTAATGGTTCCCTAAAAAGTTGTACTCACTCCCCCTCAGGCAGTCAGTATACATTGGTACCTGAGAAGTTGTCAAATGTTATTGCAGGCACTGTTTTGGGGTGAGGCCTTTGATGTGTTTTTCATTATTGGTTAGGAAAAATCATATGATATCATTATATTGAATGAGTTTATTCTTCGTGATTTTGTGGTCCCATATTATTATTGTATTTTATTCTATTATGATGTATAACTAACCGGATGTGTGATTTGTTGTATAGATAACATGGCAGTTTGGGCCTTTACTGCATTTTATTATATCATATCCTGTTTAGTTGATTTATTCATTATCTTCACTCTAATTTAACTGATATTTGTATATTTTTATTACCATTTCATGATCATATATGGTTTTATAGTCTTATCATAGTATTACCCTAGATCCCCATTACTAGTCAGTAGCCTCTGGAATATGGGGAGGTGAGAAGGAGGCTATTTAGTGAACTGGAGTAGGGAAACGATTTAGTGGATCCTGGCCTAGGGTGTTATGAAAATATGAGGGAGCATGTTTTGAGGTAGGTCAAGGATCTACATGTGGGTTGTGTGGATTTAATGTTTTGATATAGAAGATTCCAAAAAAATTAGCAATATTTTATATGTTTATACCAAAAAATAACAATAGTTTAATTTTTTTATGTTTTTAAATCCTTTATGGATATTGGTGGACAAATGATTCTGATGTATACATAATCAGGGAGAAATGGTGGTTTTGGGGTGTATGAAATGTTTTTCATTTGGGAATAATCATGTACATGATGTGTTGTACAGATAACACACAACATGTTTTCTTCATATTTTGGGACAATGATTTTTTGGGAAAACACATATTATATATGGGATTAAGTGCTATGTTGTGATGGTATGTGGAGTACCGATTGAACATGGCTATGATGGGTACATAAATTGAAATCATGTGAGGTGAACATCTAGTCGAAATATAATGTGCTTGGAATAACCCAATTTGGGGGGTATATGGTTGGGGACACTATGTGGGATATACTACATGTAAGAGGTGACACACACTGTATAGTCCAATGACATACATGACGAGTAGTTCTAATATAAACATGAAGGTACCTATGTGGGGTTTCACATCATGTAACTAGATCTACAAATACTTTAATTTGGAAAACTACATCCCAAGTAGTCTATGTTTCCTAGATAGGGAGCACTTTTGGTGGTAAATTTCATGCACACAATGTACACCCGTGTACATTTCTTATCTAGGGTTTTTTTTATGTTTTAACCATAGTGTAAGAATTCCAATAGTGATTAGTCCATTCGGAGAATAACAATATGTACATGGGGGAATAAATTTGGTTATTATAGTATATCTGGATGGTGTTTTGGATGATTGATCAATTTTTTGATAAATTTCATTAGGTTTGGATTTTGAATCTTCCAAGGGGTTGGACTATGTGTTTCAAGGACTAAGTGAGGGTTTTTTAAATCAGTTATTGGCCTTGATCGTGTATGAATTGAAGATTTATTTGAGGTTATTTTGGGAAAATTATAGAAGATGATATCATGCAGTATTTCTGAGGAGAATTTGGATTATCCATGAATTTTGGGACTTGTTTTTAAAGGTTGGAGTAGTTTAGGTTTATCTCAAGTGTTTATGGATCAACGCATTTGATGCCTTTGTGATTGGTTAACACATTTCAATGGTTGTTACACTACGAGAGTTTGTAATATTGAGATTATTCTGAGGGACTCTAGAGGGAACAATGGGTGTTGGGTTCTGACTAAGTGATTAGTGGTCATCATAGATAGGTATTGGAAATTATTTTTTCGAATGGGTTGTCTTATGTTTTATAACATTTGTACCGTCGTGATTTTGATGTGACCATGAAGAATAATGTCATATAAAAGGATGGTTTGCCTTAATTTTTATGCCCCTTTTTTTACATTATTGATTGAGAATTCTTTTGGGGATACTAAGCGATGTTTTGGATATTTATCTACTAGACTGTCCTATACATTGGATGAGCTATAGGAACCTATCAGAGGTTTTCCAACTCTTATAATGGAATTTGAGTTATTTGAGGATGTTCTATGGGAATGGATAGAGATAAAATGAATAACATGGTTCAAGACGATCTTATGGTGGATAGTTTTTGGATTGATATATCTAGAGTTATGAGAGAGGTCCTATTATCTATTGGTTGAGTGTTGATCAACACTACTAGTTTAGTTGTTTTGATGATGCGGTCAAGGTTGGATCCCACCACACTTCGTTGATAATGAAATCTTGTCATGGGTTGCTCAAAAAAAAATATGTGAACTTGAGAAATATATAGTAAAAGTGGGAATCATATTGTTCAATTAGAAGACAATGTTTCTAGTGATTTTAAATATGAGTTTGGGGGTTAATTTTTATAAAGATATAGTTTAAAAAATTGTTCTAGTTTTGAAATCAATTTAAGGAAGCAGTGGTCCACCCTGGGATTATTTACCCACTAACTTGTTTAGTAAATATTCAATTAGTTTATAATTATCCAATAATAAATTTAATAAAATTATTACTTAAATTAATCAATATCAATTTAACAATTGAACATTAAAAGTATATTTATTCCATAACCATTCCAAATCTAATATTTGGATACCTCTATTGAAAATTTAATTACCCCAACTATCATCCATCACATAGATAGAAAGAAATCCATACAGATTGTTTTTGAAATATATAAAGTATGAAGAATAATTTAATAGTAAAAATTTAGAAGATACCACTTATTCTAATGAATGTAATTCTTATAGAGATGTAAGAAAATTGATGGATCAAAATTCATCAGTAAAGGGAAATATATTATCCTTAGGTGTCCCATAATGGGGTTTTAATATGCCATTATTGGAGTATTATAATGAAAAATTAAATTAAATAACAATCTATATAGGTGGGTATCCAAACTCGATCTTATTTAAAAATATCATTCCCTTTATATACTGCTTGACAACCAAGGTTCTTTTCACAAGAGGGGAACATTATTTTACATTGAATTCTAGAATGTTTATATTGAGAAGGTATTAATTATGATTTATGGTTTAAACTTGTTTGAAAGAGTAGTTCTGGATGAATTTTCAAAGGAATCAGAACTCTTCCATGATCTAGCCCAATATTCTTTAAAATATAGTCTAATCCAGTACATCAAAATAGTGGGTAATGGAAACTAGGCTTGAGGTTGTATTTTTGAGCCTTTTTATTTCACATTGATCAGGGATAAAACTATTTAACCCACAAGACATTACTTCTACCAGAATATGTACATGGATTTTCCTATCATTGGTAATAAAAGTTCAACTATTTATTTGACAGTGGATCCACAACTTCTCCATAGAATTGTTACTTTTTCTCACCATAGTCTCAGATATATTACCCTAATTCCATTTTATTTAATGGTGAGGAGGGTTTCTTATATATTATGTAAAGAAATTACCCCTTATTTCATTAAAGTCCCCATGGACACATTTCCATTTTTGAATGAATATTGTGTTTATAAGAAGAATTTCAATTACGATAGAATGATTTACTAGGGATCCCTCATAAGTTGCACAGGAATAGAGGCTTCACTCACTGTGTTCATTACTAAAACTTTTCATCATCCAAAGAAGATATAATATGGGAGTAGATTACTACTCTGAATCTCCAGAAAAAGTATCTACACTCTATATTCATATCAAATTCAATGGTTGTAGAAGAAGATGGAATCTGCAAGTTAAGAGATTCCGTATTCTTCACAGGGGTGGTGGTATATGAATGGGGGTGGTGTTGTTATTTTTGGAGAAACTCACTGACTTTGGATTATAGTATATATCAATATAAGGGTTAATGATCTTTAGGGGAGGATGAGGCTCATGTTCTCTTGATGGCCATAGGGATGGAGAAGGCTTTGTATGGTGGTTGAACTTGGAAGGAATCATGCTTTCCATGAATTACAAGGTCCGTACCCAAACCGTGAGATGTATTTTGAGAAGTGGTCTCATGATATGTTTTCCAAACATGGTATTAGTGGTATAATAATAACTTTTTTTCATGTGGCCATATATTTTTTCCATTTTTTAATTTTATGCACACAAACTCATCTTACGGAATCGATGTTATGTATTCCTACTATGACAATAGAGTATGGAATGTTGTTTAGGTTATTGTAAGCAGTGCTCAATATACTCTTATGGAATGGAATCCTTGCCTAATATGGGACATAATGTTCATGTATGGGCATCATATAGTTATCACCTGTAGTGAACATAGTGACCATGGATTTCATGGTCACTCTTGGCCCTTTTACTTTTCCTCCCAGCAAAAAATTACATTCTTACTTAGTGATGTATTAAATTCAACCCTAAAAAGTTATATTTTCATTTTGAATGGAATAACAATTTAAATCAATATATATATATATATATCAATAAATACAATATTTGAATCCAATTAAAAATGAAGATATTATTTAGGAATATTAATAAAAACAATAATTAAAATGGCAATTTAACTACCATGAGGTGGTATTTTCAAAGAATAAATATTGGAATATTTTGAAAATTCCAGCTCACATAACTCCCCAAGCCTAGAAAATTGCACACATGATAAATTTATCATTAAATTAGTATTATTAAAAATGAATAGAATGAAATATCATCCAACCTAAATATAAATATCCAATCCATATTTGAAACAAAACATAGATTCTTTCCAAGAGATAAATATCATTCCTTCGTTGTGAGTCAAACCATTTCCACATTTTAATTTAATCAGTGACTAAGTTTAAGTGTATATCAAAATATATTTTTGTAGAATGAAATTTTTAACAAAAAAACCAATATTTATCCCTCCTTATTATGTTTTTTAAAACATAGTCTGATTTCTCTCATCATTGAAACTAGGTAAATTAATGTGTAATAAGAAAATTCTCCCTTTTTTTATTAGTTTTATATTCAACTAAGATAAATAAACTCATTTTTGACAAGGTCCTTTTGATGTTATTATTCATTGAAATGATTTTGTGCAATGTGATATTCATATAACATACTAAATAGATTTATTTATATATTATAACCCACCCAGTTCCCTTATCTCATAGAACCATTATGGGTTCCCATTTTTTCATATATATTCCAGGTATACCGACTTGTAAAATTTTCATTTATGTCTTCTAAATAATGTTTTTGTCTCATAGGGGCCACATTACCCATATTAAGTTAAATATTCCAATGAATAAATTTTATAAAATATATTTCACACAATTTTTTTCACTCACACTCCACGTCCTAATTTTAAAACAAAACAACGATAAAATAGTGAGAAAATAACTCAAAAATGACATAAAAATCACAGTTCAAGAACCAAATAATTATATTAACTCTTGCATGATATTATAAAACTATAATGGGTATCCATGAAATTCTATAAATAGGTTTAAAAAATAAATTAAAAACTATAAAAAATAGTACGGTACATTAATAAAATTTAAGGAAATGTTATTTTTTATGTAATCATTCTGGGTTCTCTCTTCCCCCACACTAGGTTCTAAAATTCTTCAATTTTTATTCCTGTAATTTTTTTTAAAAGAGACAGCTTAAAATATAATTATTAGTTAGGCCAATATAAATGAAAGAGAAAAATTTTCATTACTTATGTTTTATCAGCATGGAATAGTCTAGACACCTCAATAGGTATTATTCAAAATTCATACAAGTACATATTTAGTTGTTGGTCATTCAAATTTACTAGTTTATTTGAATCTTAATACATAATATCAAATACATTAAAATGGTATTATTTACTGCATATAGTCGAGTCCACTTGGAATGAATCTTACCATGAGAAAGTTTCAACCTTGACAAAAATAATAGTACTTTGTCACTATCCTGGAATTCTCTTTTTGGGATCAACATTTCATAGGATGATTTGAATATTTCTTTATAAAATAGTGGGTTCTTATAAAAAACCATCTTTATTTCATCAAAATACATTACGTTAAGTTTATTTTTTTCTCTACCTGGGATAAATGCCAGGTTTACATGTTTAAAAGACTATTAGGCATTGTGTTGAAGCTGAATCAGAAAGTGGAATTTTTAACGACAAATAATTCAATAAGAATACATTCCTAATGGGGTTTTGTAAGATTTTGTGTATAAATATAATTTATATTCCACATTCCAACTCCAGTACATTTAGTTTGAATGTATAGTCTTCTCAAAGATACTTTTAAACTCTTTTTTAGATACCTCTTATAGACCATTCATCATTGGATTGTAGGTAACATAAGATTTATTATGCACTCCATATTTTCTCATGAGGGCCTTGATTTTTTTATTTAACAAATGGTTTACATGATCAATTATTATATTTTGAGTTATCCCTAACCTACAAAATATATTTTATTTTAGAAATGAAATTGTAGTTTTTGATTCATCAAACTTGTTAGATTTAGATTCATTCTATTAAGACATTGAATTTACTGCCGAAATGATTTTGGAAAAAATGGAATGGTAAATGTTCCCATGAAGTAAATTCAAATTACCATAAATATTTCTAAATATATCAATGTTTTTAGGGAATTTATTATTTTTTATAAATTCCACCAGTAAAGCGATAGTTTGGTAACTCTTTACAAAATTTCAAAAAAAATTTAAAAATGGAATTCCAAAAAAAACCCATCTTATAAAACTTACTTATCACTTTTTGAGTCCCAAAAGGCCCCCCACATAAAGTGTATATAATTTTTTAATATAAAAAATTTATTCCATAAGAAATCATCCTCCAATAATATTATGATTATTAATTTTCCCTAATTTAGGGTCTACCAAAAAAGAGTGTTTAGATTAAGAAATTAATTTTGCTGTTTGGTTCTTAGAGAAAAAGGAATGTACCATTGCTGTAACCATGAAGTTCATTATGTCATCATACAAGGGTACTTTAGTTATGTTTTATAGTTTCTAAAAATTGAAGGAATCATCTTGGATAGTATTTGAAGCATTTTATACCTCAGTAGTGTTAGGAAACATGCTCATGTCGTTTACCACATTATTTTGACAACTCTTCTTATGATTAATCTAAAGGTTAAACACATGTAGAAAATCATCAATCTTACCCACGTGGGTTTGACATTAGTATTCCGAGTCAAATATTTTAAAGTTTCATGATTAGAATAAACTGTCTCCTTATTTATTAAAAGATATGAATAAAATTTTCCCAAAACTATAACAATAAAAAATTCGCCTTCTCTACTGTTATGTAGTTGATTTGGGAAATATCCAGGGTTTGTGAAATATAAGTTATCACTCCAAGAATGATATCAACCATCTAAGAGATCATAACATCAAAAATATTTTGGATGATTCAAATATTATCTGAATGGGGTGACTACATTATTTTGTATAGATGATAGGGGAAGTGGTTAAACATTATTTCATATTGAGAAATTCTATCACCCTATATTAAAAATATTAAAACTTATATTTATTCTCGGGTAAATTAATTTGGGGAATGTTATTTAGATAAAGTCCCTAACAATGATTATAACCAAACAAATATCTAATGTGTCTCAAATTAGCTAGATAGGGTAATGTTGAAATTACTTCCACAATGTATATATATAATTCAATTACTTATTTTGAAACCAAATACCTCATGAAATTAACTTTAATCTATTTTAAAATGGATGTTTTCAAATTTTAAAACCTGTTATTTCGAAATATATTGTTGATTTGTTTCCAAAACACTCCATATTTGGTTTGAAAACAATTCCATACGCAATGAAGTCATCAAGGACTACCTATAAAAAATTAAATTAGGTCCGAATATATGCATACCATTCAACGATGAAAGGTTCCATGTAAATTAAAAAGACAAAAAAGAATCATTAAATAGGAAAATGTACTAAAGGGTCATGTAAATGTGGTTTTTATTGATCATTATGTACAATGGTAACATGAATATATCTAGAAAAATAATAAAGGAATCAATAATGTCATTTAAAATACTTGTTTTCTAGAATTTGGTCCACAATGGGTTTGAGTAAATGTTCATTTTTTGTCCAATGGTTTAATAATCTCTAGTTGATACAAAGTCTACAAAAATTCTGGACTATGGTAGGTTCAAATTAATTATTTCCATTTTTCATTTCTATGAAACTATTTTTCTCTGGTATTATTTAAATGGGGATCACCCATTACGTATATGAGATGGGATGTATTACTAAATATTTTAAAATTTTTAATATTTCATTTTCAGATACCACTGGGAGGGTTCAGTTTATCCTTCTATGGGGTAGTCTTACTGACATCTATTCGTCTTTATTCTAATTCTTATGCATGAACGTGGTAGATATAATTCTTATTATATATCCAAAAATCTATACTACTTCATTAACATTATATTTTATGATATTCAACAATTTATTCTCATGGTCAGGTTCAAAATTTTTATAAATTACCACTGTCAGTTTCTAATTTTATTTTAAGAAATAATTTCTTAAATTTAGGGAAGAATAATTTGTAATAATTTAGTGAGATTTAATAGAGGTATTTTTATTTAACCATTTTTGATGCTGGAAAACTGCACATTATTATGTAGAAATGTTAGTATCAATTTTCAGAAGCTCATCAAAATAATTTTCCTTAATTTCCATAAATTTTCCCACAATTGAAATTGTATCTAGTTTAAGTTAATCTTGAAAGAAAAAAACAATGTTTCTATCATGTTAGTTGTCTAAGAATATTAGCATAATATAATTATTTCAACATTCATAAAAATTTTCTCCCCAATTGAGAAGGGATGTTAAAAAATGTTTAAGGTAAAAATGGAATATTCTTCATGTGGATGTATCATAGAATCAAGAATGTTTAAATATATTGCATCCTCACAAAAAACCATTAATATGATACATTAAATTAAACTTATAATGGAATTATAAATCTTTATAAATGGTTATCCCTGAATAATGGGAGAATAATATTTTCATTTACCTTATTACATGTTGAAAATGTGGATGTAATTGGGAAATGTGTAAACCTGTATTCTTATAAGTACATCTTCAAGGACACCAATAAGATAGGTCGTGGGTCAATTGGAATGTTGTATAACAACATAGCTGGGTTTAATTCCTATTATATATAAAGATGAATAGATAGAATAAGGCATTACAATAATTGAATCTCCCAATTCAAATTATGAATTGGAAAAATTGAGACACAAATATTGAATGGAACAGAAAAATTACATGGATCAAGAAATTTTTGGTGAATTTGAGTGTTGGGAAATGAAGAAACATTTTTACATGGTCATAACACATCATTTATATTATATCTCTTTTTTTAGTGGACATGTCCTCACTGAAGTTTTAATAACTTAGAAACTATTTAATGTATTATGGAAGGTGGATATTGATTTCTATGTGATTTAATTATGCTAGAATATCTTGGTATAATGATTCCATCTTGGGTATTTTTTGTTCTATCATTGTAATAGAATATAGAGGTGGTTGTGGATCCTATATAAATTTCATTTATTCAATTATGGGTGATTTATTTTCCTCTTCGACAAAGTATTTTCCTTGGTAATAATATTTATATTCTTCATGATTCATACAACCAATTTTAATTTCCTTATGCGATCATTTACTTTACACCTATTCTTTTCCATTTCTTGTGGTAATAGAACAAAAATTACCTTTTTAAATTGTAAAATTTTGACTATGAATCTTTTCTACACCTTGGATTACCATAATATTCAGGGTGGTAATGAGATATCTAGATTATCCTTTATGTTCTTATAATACTAACCCATGATTGGCGAGGGTGGGGTGATGATTATTTTGATATTCTATTACATTCCTCAAAACATATTTCATGTATAGTTAAATTTGTTTCCCTTTATAGTAGATTTTAGATTGTTGGAAATTATATCTATGTAATTCATGGTATTCAAATGGATGTTGAGAATTCTATTTAAATGTAGTTATTTGAGTCAGAAGGATTCCATATCAAAAAATTTTGGTGTGGAATTATCAAAATCCTAAGTTTCAACTTTTTTTTATTTTTAGATTTTCCGTTGAAACATGGAATCACATATTTTATTATATTTTACTGTTGGTCATACACCATGAAATGTCTCTAGAGAGTATCATAGTTGAATTGAACATAAGGTTATGGTGGTTGATGAATCTTTAATTATGATCAAATCTATTTGTATTAAAAAGAATTTTCAATTCTTAATTTTTTTCTAATAGTGTTGATTTGGATATATCTTAATGATGTAATCCTATGATAACAGTTATGATAAATTTTATTTGTTAATTTTGTAAAATACATTTAATGATTTATCTTATCTCAGCTGGTGACTATTCAATCAGTGCTCCTCCCGAAGAACAATAATGTTTGTTCAAGCCATTATCCCAAAATAATGAATAGGGAATTACAAATAAGTGATTTTTTAATATCTTTTGGGTGGGAAAGATGTCACTAGTTTCTTGAAACCCTCTTAGAACTGATAAAGAGTCTCTCCAGTTTCTTACTTGATTCCATAAATTTATTATCTAGGTTGGTCACGTCTTGAACAATTAATAATTTCTAGACAAAAATATTTTTCATCTCGTATCATGAGATGAATTCTCAAAGCCATATATTAGAGATTGCTACCATGGATTCCCCTCTATATGATAAGGGGAAATCATTCTAGCAGGCTTGAGTCTTAGTGACTCATCTAGTTACAACTATATTTTGATCCTCTTTAAATTTAATTTAGTTAAAAATGGGGTCTTCACCAAATAATGCATGCAACATAAGAAATGTCTGAATCATTCCAGTTAAGATTTCATAGTCTTAGTTGTAATTTATTTTCAATTGTTGACTGTTAATATATAAATTTGGTTAATACATTTCCCTAATAGTTCTACTAACATGAGATATATTTAAATACAGAAATACACATTAAATTAATGATTTGGGGAGTATGTAGTTGAGGTTGGAGAGTCATCCAATGGAATTGTGACAATCTCCATTTCTTATTGTTATGTTTCAGTTAAATTTTTGAGAATTTACAGCACAATTTATTAAAAATCTAGATCAAAACCCCTGAGTTTAGAGTAAATTGATATCTTTTTAAGAAATATTTATTCATTTAAACAAAAATTTAACAAAATACTTGAATTCCTTGATAATGTTGTCATTTTTTATGAAATCCTATCATATGTTACATAGAAAAATAATATTTTAACAGAATAAATATACTTTAAAAGTGGGAAATAAATATTCCCCATAGAGTAATGTTTTATGATTATGTTATATTTGGTTTTGTGAGTCTTGATTTTAAAGATACTATGTGTAAAACTATGTTGGTTTCGAAATCAATTTATGGATGTAGTTGTCCATCCTCAGATTATTATTTTTACTTGCCTATTGAATCATTATTCAATATGTTTGTAATTATTCTCTCATAATGTAAATATAACTAATTAAATAAATTAGAAATTTTTGTTTTGGGTAATAAAACAAAATAATAACTATATTCCATACCTATTCCAATCTAGTTACGTGGATATCTCCATTTACCCTTCAATTACTCCTTCTATTTTCTGTCATATGAAGTGGACTTAATCTAATTCTATATTGTGTGCAATCCCAGAAGTAAGAATAAAAATTTAATGATATTATTTTAGATGAAACCTTAATTATAAATACATGTAAATTATATAGAGGATTTAGAACATTGAAAGAGAATAATTCATTAAAAATGTGAAATATTAATATTATATATTGAAAATTGTTATTACGGTTCCACTAATAGATAATTATGAAGGAAAATTATATTACACAAGAGTTTATACATGTGGTTATTTTAATCTCACCCTTTTGGAAAATTATCTTCCTCTTTATATAGTGCTCGACTTCCAAGGTTTTTTTCCTGAGAGGTACATGTGCTTCATCATTGAATTGTAGAATTTCCATAAGGAGAAGGTATGCATCAAGATAAACGGTAGACACACGACCATAAAGGTGGTTGTGGATGAATTATTCAAGGCATAAGAACTCTTTCACGATCTTTCCCAATATTAATTTACAACTACACTTTATAGTTCTTCAATGTAGTTGGTAATGAAATGTTGTTCTATGATTTTAATTATTGGCCTGGTTATTTTTTATAGTTCATGGAATGAATTATTTCACCCATGAGACAATATATATTCTTTAATCAACATTTTTATTCTCCAAGCATTGGTCAGTGAATGCCAATTGTTTCATTATCAGTGGATCTATAGCTTCTCTATTGAATTGTTCTTTTTATTAACTTATACTTCATTCCTCACACACAACAACAATTATATTTAATAGTTTATAGTGGTTTCCTAAATTTCATAGACAACAGAGAAACCTTATTTCCTTCAAGTCCATATGGGATAATGTCAATTTTTTTGTTTGAATATGTTTTCATTATGATATATTTTAGTTCATGAGAGAATAAAGTATACAAGATCCTTTAAATTCTATATAGGTGGGTAATTTTTTCTCATGGTTCACATAGATGGACCTATCCCTTAGTCAAATAAGAATTTAAATAGGTGAAATGTAAATCCTTATATATATTAGAAAAGTACTTCCACTCCATCATCATCTTAAATACAAGGGTGGAAGCAGAAGGTATAATTAGTATGGTAGGATTTCTCATGTTCATCATCCTGGTAGAGTTACATAAATGGGGGTTGTATGTTCCTTTTCAAATCATCCCATAGCCTTTGGATCTCAAACTATATCAACAAAAGGGTTTTTAACTTCTAGGGTGGTGGAGGCTTGAGTTCTAATTATGGCCACATGGAAGGTAGAGGAATGTTATAGTGTGTGAAGCTTGTAGTAAGCATGATTATCATGAATTATACAACCAGTGTCCAAGATTTAAGAGGTATTTTGAGAATTAGGATCTAAATAATTAAGATAATAAATAATGTAGTGGTAAAATAACAAAATGTATACATTCAAGATACTATGTTATTAGTATAAATATTTTTAGCACACATGGTTAAGTATGGGAACTCACTTTATGTATTCCTACCATAAAAATACGATATTGTTAGGTGGAAAAGTGACGATGAGTAGTGATCCATGTAGGCTTAAGGAATGTTCACGGTGATTACCATGATTCACCATTTTATTTCATGGGGAACCCTGTGATTAGAACTGCGGTAAGAATATTGATTGTTAATGTCATGTTAACTCTTGGAAAATTTAATTGTCCACCCTAAAAAAGTTCACATTCATTCTTAGTTTAATATTAATTCCCAAAATACATTGAAATAATTTTCTTCTATAATGGATTCACAATTTAAATCAAAATATGTATTGGTCATTAAATACTATTTTTCAATAAAATTTTTAATTTTCTTATAAATTAATAAATTGAAAAAATATATATAATCCTTTGAATTTAACTAAAATGAGGGGGTTTTTCAATGAATAAAATGAAATAAATGTTGAAAATTTAATTTCACATTTCTTGAAGACACAAAAAATATTGAATTCCCATTAAAGTTATCATTGAATTAAAATTATTCAATAATAAAATGAATAAGGATCATCCATCCTAAATATAAATTTATACGCCAGAGTTGAAACAAAACATAGATTATTCTAAAGTGATAAAAACCATGCCTCATCTTTGATTAAAATAAGTACATCATTTTATTTAAATCATAGATTTTGTTTAGTAGTGAAAAAAATTATAAATAATTTCTATATAAATTTTAACAAAATATAACTCTATTTAGAACTCATTCATATGTTTTTAAACAGAATTATAATTTCCCACATCATTCATAACACAAAAATGAATGTTTTATAAGTCAATTTTCCATTTTTATTTGGGTTCAATATTCACCCTACCTAAATGGACTCATCTGTGAAAATTCCATTTTTGAATTATTATTATGTGCAATAACTGTGTTCAAAGAACTATACATATCTCTAATTAAAATTGATTTATTTAATTATAGAAGAAACCTAAATCTCTCTTCTTATGGATCCATTTTATTTCCTAAATTTCCATTTTTTCCTAGTTTGAGGCAATATAGAATTGTCAATTAAATTGGATCCATATGTAGTATGACTCATAGTGGATTAGTTATTTTGATTATGTTACAAATTTATTTCAAAATATTTTTTTTAAATTGATTTCACAAAAATATTTTCACTCAAAATCCATCGCATAGTTGTAAAACCAATATTACTTAAAACAATGACAATGTCACCCATAAATTACTTAATTTTCATAGTTTTAGCATAATTTTTTTCCTTAAAATATAGAATAGTATTTTTAAACTAGACTGGGTAGCTATAAAATACAATAATTTGGTTGAAAATTATAAACTAAAATTTAAAAAATAGTAATTTAATATTTTTTTTAGGAAATGTATTTTTGTTAATTCACAATTTTGGGTTTCTCTCTTCCCCCACACATAACCCTAAAACTATTTTATTTTGATTTAGTATCCATTTTTTAAAATAGATATATTAAACTAATATAAAAATTTAGACCAAAATAAATGAACGAGATAACCTGGGCTTTCTTATTTTATAGCAGTAGGTTGGTGCCTAGACCCCTCTAAAAGGTTTTTAAAAAAGTCATCCAAGAACATATTTTGAAGTTGGTTGTTCACATTGAATGTTTTCTTTTAAACATTTTAAGTAGTCACTAATACAAACAAAGTTGAAGTGTTAGTTACTGTATCTAGTCTAGTAAACATGGAATTATGTTTACATAGAAAAAGTTACACACTTGAAGAAAATTGAAATAATTTTATCCAACATTAAATTACCTTCTCTTCATCAATATGTTATGGGATGATTTGGTTTTCACCTTTTACTGTAGAAATTTCTCATATTCATCCTTCCTTAATTTGTAAATATCCTTTAATTATATCATCCTTTGTTCTCCAGGCTTGACAAACTCCTAGTACACTCATTTGATAGCCCAATAGGCTTTGTCTTGTAGATCAATGAGAAAGTTGTAATGTTTAACATAAACAATTGGGTTGGGAGACATACCCAAATGGTGTTTGTAGGCAATTATATATACTAATAGTTCATATTATGTCATCTTAATCCAGTTCCTATAGTTAAGACATACTATAATCTAAAAGATTAGGATGAACACTCTATTAGATACATATTATGTACCATTCATCTAGGGAAGATAGGAAGTGGAGGTTTTATAGTTCAATCCATATTTTTCTCATGGGGGACTCCATATATTTATTGTTCAAATGGGTTTTTTGTTCAATGATTATAGTTTTAGGTATCTCAAACATACAAAGATGTTAAATTTTAGAAATGAAATTGAATTTGTTGAGTCATTATCCTGAGTATCAATGGATTATATCCATTTAGACACATATTATACCACCAACAAGATATAACAAAATCATAATAATATGTTAAATGGTACCCTTAATTCAATTATTCATACACTAAATATTTGACAAAAATTAATTTGTATTTTATGAATTTCTTGTATTTTTTTTTAATTTCATCCACCAACAAGATGTTTGTGAATGTTTGAAAAAATAAAATTAAAAAATGGAAGGCCAAGACCAACCAGATTCTAAAATTTCTTTATTTGTGTTATGTGGTCCAAAATGGACTCCACATTAAAGTGTATGAAAAAATCATACAATGTATTTCTTACTAAAAAATGTGGCATAGAATTATATGATCAATTTATATTTTCCAAAATTATGGGTGTTCCGAGACATTGTGTTTTGTATTCAGACATTAATTTAGTAATTTATTGATTATAAATGAAGGAAAGTGCCTTTAATACGACCATGAATTTCAATATTTCAGTTTTAATGGGTACTTGGGATAGGTTGTATAGTTTGTCAGGAGGGACGTAATCATCTACACTAGTCATTAAAATAGGTTCTATATATCTAGTGTGAGGCAGCATGCTCATGTTGTTATCCACTATAATTTTATGAATATTTTGGCCCTAAATCTCAAGGTCACAATATTTCCAGAACTATATCCATCTTATAATCCTTGGGTTTCCATCACTCTACTTGATTAAATATCATAAATCTTCATGATCAGAATAATAAATCACTTTTCTTTTGAAAATATAAGAGTGCAATTTTCCAAAATCATTAACAATAAAAAAACTATATATCTATTGTTGTGTAGTTTATCTGTATTGTTACCATGGTTTTTTTAAATATAAGATATCACTCCATTAATATGCTAAATATTATGAGACAAACAACTCTTACTTCTCTATTGAATTCATCAAATCATATCTCAAAGGGGTGGCTCCAGTTTAGTTGAAAGATGATGGGGGATTTTGTTAAAAATTATTTCAATTCGAAAATTATTATTCATCATAATTCATTAAATACAAAGTTAGTTTAATTCATGAGTAAATTAGTTATGGGTAAATAATTTTTTCTAATGTCCCTAATGAATATTCTATAAAACCATACACAGATAAAAAATAATCAAATGAGTATGATAATATTGGGATGTGGATGTGTTTCTAGGAAATATAATTTCGATCCATCTATATCAATTCCTTCTAAATAAATCATATGTCTAAAGATAATCCCTATTCTATTATAAAATGGAATTTTTCAAATTTCAATACCAGTTGTTTCTCAATACATCATTGTAAAATACATTCCAAAATCTCTTACAAAAATTTAAGCATCTTTCATACACATTGAATCTATCAATACATACCTCTAAAAATTGTCAATTAGTTCTAAAAATATGTTAAGCGTGAAGGGAATAAAGGTAAATAATGAATTACAACCAACAAATTTCATCCATATGTAGGAAAAAATGCCGAATGGGAATGTATATATTGAATTTGCTAGACCACATGGGGCTACAAGAAGATGAATATATCCATAAAACAACCATGGAATAAATAATTTACCTTCCCATATAGTATTTCTCAAATTTAGTCTATAATGGCTATATAGAAGTGGTCATTTCAAGCCATATGGTTTAATATTTTATATATGATACAAACATTCCATGTGATTAGGATTTTGGTAGATAACTATTCATTTTTTTATTTTTCACAATTTTGTAACCCGATTGCTTTGAACAATTAAAATGGGGCTCAACCAGTATGATTCCAATATGGGATAGATTATTTCAGATTTAAAAAGTACTTCGACTTCATATTTCGCTATGTTTTGTATGGTTCAGTTTGGCCTTCTCTGGGGTTGTCTAAATGGCTTGTATCCTTCTTCCAAAAAATTTATATGCATGTAGATGGTTGGTATAATTCCTATAATATCTCCCAATTTCCATTTTTTGGATTTTCATCTAGTTATTCTCATGGTTGGGTTATAAATTATTTGAAATTGTGATTGATAGTTTTTAATTTCCATTTATGAAAGCATATTCTTTATTATGTGGAAGTATATTTAGTTCAAATTATACTGGATTATCTGGTGATTTTTTCATTTTAATGTTCTCCATTATGGCTACCCTCAAATGTAAAGAAGTAATTCTAGTATCAATTTTCTATAGATCATCAAAATTATTATTTTTAATTTCATTAAATTGAATGAAAATTGAAATAATCTATAATTTATGTTCATTTTCAAAAATATATATGTCTAGAAATTTAGGTGTTTCAAAAGTTTTTCCTTCTCTAATAATGTCCTTAGATATGGAAATCCCCCTTTGAAGATCATAGACATTCAACATGTTTTAAAGTTGACAAATAAATACTTTTCATGTGGATGTTTAATTGAATTAAGATTGTTAAAATATACTATATCGTCAAATAATTTCATGGAAAGGGCTCCTTCATTGAAATTCATAATGGTTTTAGTAGTTTTTTAAAATGTACATCCTAGAATAATTGGTTAATAACATTATATTTACATTATTCCATGTTGAGAATATAGAAGTTAGCAGGAAATGGGTAACCTTGTACACATACCAGGACATCCTCAAGGACAAGAACAAGATTTGTAATGGTTATTTTAGAATATTGTACAAATACTTGTGTGACATTAATGTCACATATCCAGTTGTGAATTGAATATAAAAAATTATAATATCTTGAATTTTTTGGGAATTGTGGGTGATAAGGGATGAAAAATTAATTCATAGTCATACATCTTCATTTCCTTTTTATATACTTCTACCTATAAACATATCTTGAATGAATTTTTCTACTATGGAATCTATATAATTATATCACATAGTGGGATATTTATTTATATTTTTTAAAAAACAATATAAATCTCATGCTATAATGATTCCTCCTTGTTTTTATTGGTTAAATCATTGATATAGTGAATGGAGGTAGTTTTCGATTCTCCCTAATTTTTATATTTTATTTCAATGGTGCTTTATGGGACTCTTCATTTTATTATTTTAATTGGGATGATTCTAAATTTGAGAAATATTTTATACTTCCAATTCTAATTTCATGGGGTGATATTATAATTTATTTAAGTTATTTTATACTTCTCAAGGTAATGGAACTAAAATTTAATTTATGATTTTGGATATTCTGAGCAAGATGCTTTCATATAACTTGTTGTACCATATTATTCATTATGGTCATGAGTGGGCCAATTTTACTTTTTAATTCATTTAATTTTAACCTAGGAGTCGTGATGGGGGTTCACATATAATTTTCAGATTATATTACTTGTGTCAATAATTTATTCATGTACACTTCTTGTGGTTATCCTTTATGATATCTTTGAGAGTATATGAAATTATATCTCTGTAATTAAGATGTTTGAAGAGGATGTTAAAGAGTCTATTGATATGGTGGTCATTGAATCTAAAAACTACCATCTCCATAATGGTGAATGGGTAATACTAAAAATCCCCAATTTTTACTAGGTTGATTTTCAAATTTCTTTTTAAAAATGGAATCAAATCATTCATCCCATTATATGTTAGGGAATCCATTGGTAAAATGGTGATTGGAATAAAATCATTGAAAAACCCTTGGGTGTGTGGTGGTTAATGACTCTTGTAATTTTATCAAAAATAATTTTTATATAAGGGAAGTTAATTATTCCATTTTATTTTCTAATAGTGGTGATTTGGTGATTTTTACCTCATGAATTTCCTTAATTGTATTTCTGGTATCAATATATTGGTAATTTTGGGAGAACATTTCAATGAGTAATCCTACCTCAACTGATAACTTATCAATCCATGGTCTTCCAGAAGGATCATCTTGTAGGGTCTTGTAATTATCAACAACACATTGGTTGAAGAATACTAAGAAGTGATGTTCCTTATATGGTTGATGTGGGAAGGATATGGTTACATTCACAAACCTCTCACAGAAATCATAAAGTGTATCCCTAGTTTCTTTTCTTTATCCCATAATTTTTTTTCTATGTTGGGGAATTCTTAAAACAAGAAATAATTTATGGACGAACATATTCTATAGCTCCTCTTGTGAGCTGACATCTCTGGGATATAGATCGTGGAGCCACATATTGGACTCTCCTTCACATGATATTTTCAATGAATTCCCTTTTATTGGAGCATCAATAACTCTTCTAGATGAAAATCCATTTCAAGTAACATTAAATTAACTTTAGTTCCTATTGGTGTTTCAACAGATAGTGCATGAAACATAGGTATTATGACCATCAGTTCAGTTTTGAGTTCACTATCATTTTGATCATTTAATTACATTTATTATTATTCATAATGAAATTGGTTTCCCATAGTTCTCTCAATATTCTGTTATCTTGAGATAGATTTCCATCCTTCTCATCAAATTATATTAATTATTTTTAATAGGATGAAGATGCAGAGGGATAGTCGACCAATGGGATGGTGAAAATAAATTTCCACTATTTTATTTAGATTTACTTTTTGATTCATTAAATTATAGTTGTAATAAATATAGTTCCAAAATAATGATGTCGGAAGAACTTGATCTATGTATTTGAGAAAATATTTATATTTTTGAAGCACAAAAAACAATGGCATTCTGTTAAAATTGTGCCATTATTGGTGGAATGCTTTTAGAGTGTGAGAAAAAAATTATCTAAACCCAATAAATATGTAATAAAAGTGGGAGAGATATTATATCCAGAGAATATTTAGTTATGAGTTTGTTCAAACATGTTCTATGTGTTCATTTTTTGAATACAACGTAACTAAAATTGGGTCGGTTTTGAAATGATGTTATGTAAATTGTCGTCCCGCCATGAATTAGTCCCTCCCTCACCCATTAAATCAATATTTAGTTGGATTCAAATTACACTATATTCAATTTAATCTAATTGATTGTATAAATCAAGAAATTTTAGTTCATGTAAAGAAATATAATAATCACTATATTTAGTACCATTTCTTAGCTTGGTATTTGGATATCTAAATTTACCCTTGAATTGTCCCACTATTTTCTACCACCTGTAGAGGACATAATTCATGTGTATTGTGTGTGAAATCCTAGAAGTAGGAAAAATAAATTAATGTTATGAATTCATAATAATCCTATAAAGTTAATACAATTAAATACAATAGAGGAGGTAGAACATTTAAAGATAAGAATTCATCAATACATGAAGATATTATTCTTGTTTTAATAACATGGGTTTCAAGGTTATACCATCAGAGTATTATGAAATAAAATTAAATTACTCTAGAGTCACTATCGATTGTTCTTCCATGATACACCATAGAGAAAATTATCCTCTACTTTATATAGTTTTTGATTACCAATGTTCTATTAATGATAGGGACACCTTCTTCTTTATTGATTTCTAAAATTTTTGTAGGGTAAATTTATGGGTTATGCCTGATATATGACACAAGTCTTTAATGAAGGGTCTGAATGATTTCTATAAGGCATTAAAACACTTCCATGATCCATATCTATATTCTATTGATAATTATATTATCGAGTACTTCATAGTAGTGGGTAATGAAAAATGGTCCTATAATTTCAATTTGTTTTATTCTATTTCACCCAGTGCTAGGTAATAATTATTTCACCCTTGAGACGTTATTTTTTCCAGAATCATAATGTTGATTTTCCAATCATTTGTGAATAAAAGACAATTATTACATTATCTGTGGTGTTGCAGCTTCTTTGTAGAATGGGGTTTTCCCATCTCAGTATCAGATATTATACCTGAAAAATTATATTTAATGATGGACTAGATTCTTAATTTTAGTGGACAATTTTTTACCCATATTACCTTTTATGTCCTCATTGGTTCCAGGACATTTTTTATGTTAATCTAGAGTTGAAAATCAGCATTTTATTTCTTGATTTAATGGAGTACTATGGATCACTCAAAAGCTACACATTTAGGTAATCCTTTATATTGGATTTCTACGCTTTATCTCTCCTTTAGAAAATGTATATATAAAATGGTTGAAGATAACTATTGTGAATATCTTGGAAAAATAACTCTACTACATCGTCATATCAAGTTCAAGGTTTGAAGTATTAGGTCGAGTTAGTAGGGTAGGCATCACCTAGTTCTTCATTGGGGAATATGATTATGTATGTGGCTTGTATCTTCCCTTTTAGAAAATATCCTGGTGCCAGGATCCCAAAATTTATCAATTTAAGGGTTAATGATCTTCATGGGTGGAGGTGGTTTAGGTTGTATTGGTGGTTGTAGGGAAGGTAGAGGCATAACAGGTTTTGTGAAGCTTATGGTAAGAATTATTTCCCTGAATACCACAATCAGTGCCTATACCAAAAGACGTATTTTGTGATTTTAGATCATGTTTGGTATTCTAACCATGAGAGTAGTGTTATGGTAATACAATTTCTTTATTTTGTTAGTTATTGTCTCCTTTATTGATTTTTATCACACACAGTCAGTTTAAGGAACCCACTGTAGTTATTCTTATTATGAAAATATGGTACCGTAAGGTGGTCATGAGGCAAAGAGAAATACTCACTATAGGATTGTACCACAACCACAATTCCAACCATGAAATAATAGGTTCATGAAGGGTGAAATATATGGTTAGTGGCTGTGGTATGTTATTGACATTGCATGTCATTTTCCCGATTAGATTTTATATTCTTCCACCCTTTAAATGTTAACATTATCTCTTATTTCATTGTTAAAGTCAACCTGAATAATAAATATGTAACTTCATAATTTATTCACAATTTAAATCAGAATATGAAATTATTAGTAAGAACCAAATACATTGCTAATGTCAAATTAGGTTATAATTTTGGGAAGAGGCCATTAAAAACAATTACTCCATGAATTGAACAACCATGGTGGGTATATTCAATGATTAAGAGTCATAAAATGTTGAAAATAACACTTCATTTCAGTTTTCCCTTGGCCAATATGTTTGAGAAAGTTTCTTCCCAGGCATTTGTGATGATTTGGATACTATTGGTATATCGTGGACCAGGTATTAGTTTAGAGTGTCAATCTAGTTCCCTACACTATTTGATTTTCCTAGTTAGAAAGGATTATGATTTAATGGATGATATTAATGAGTAAAACCCTTTATATTTGAGTATTCTATACGAAATATGTGTCTTTTGGATCATGAGGTTATGAGGAACTCGTATAGTGGGTTTCTAGTACAATGGATGAATTTGAACTCCTCATGGAGCATGGATTCATTGGAATACCTAGGGTGATGCATGAATTCTTCTATATTTAATCAATATGTGTTATATAAATTTATATGTAAGAATTTTGATATTGATAGTTTCTCTATTTACGTCATTCTAGATATTCATATTTCTAGTTCAAATTTTTTTACTGGAGTCTTATAGCGCAGCAAATGCACATGTTCATTTGTTGTGTGGAGGGCTGATCCATATGCTCTAAATCATCTAAGAAAGTCTATATTAGGGGTAGGATTAACATAATTAAAATACTCAAAACATTAGTAAGATGTTTTCTGTGTATTTATTTCCCTATTTATTTTCATGAAATTGATTCTGTTTGCCAGGTATTCTTATTTTTTAGATAGGATGGTCATATCACATGGGCCTGATTTTTTTGACAATATAATATAAGATCACCATTGGAGGTGGGAAATGGAGATTTATTTCTCACACCTTTTATGTGAATTTTGTATTTCATGTATTCCTAATATATTATTTTATGATGGAGAACTAGTTTCTTGTTTTATGGGGATGATTCATAGTGTTTCTTGATCAAGAATATCTTCTCATGTAGAGTCTCTAGATCGGGGAAGTGAAACTCATTCATTTTTCAGTCTAAGTATGTCGTTTGGTATCAACATAATTTTAGATCCAATTGTATTTTAGTTTTTAGTTTATTATGTCTTCATCCCTATGGGTGACTATATTTTTTATGTTTTTTAAGCTTTTATTCTTTATGAATGTATGATGCCATCAATTTATTATACCATTCATCTATTACATTTATTTAATATGTGCACTCAAATTTACATTTTTGTGTAATTGTTTTATTTTTATACTCTTATTAAACTTTTAATAGAGGGTATAGTCTAACAAAAGTTTCCTCTAGAACCTATCTAGTAGTTAAACAAACTCTAGCATTCAAAGAGGACTACTTGAAGACTTGTGGTAAATGAAATTGACTTACGTTCTAGGTTAATCAAAGATGGTTTGTTAGAAAATGGTATTATTTGTGTTTGGTTCTATGATTATTGTATTTCATAGACATATGATATATGAATTTTTCAAAACATGTGATGGATATCAAACTGGTGTGACAAAAACACATTTTCTAATATGATGTCCAGGTATCTAAGGTATGGGATTGTTATTCTTGGTTTCTATTTTTATGGTTTCATGATTTCACATAGTGTAATGGAGGTGATTTTACAGATTTTTTGTCTATCCGTGTTTTTGGATCTTAGACCTTACAAAAGAGGATAGTTTTCAATAATCATTCTAGGTATATAACTGTTACTTGAATTATTACATTCTGTGGTTTTTTCACTAATGATGGAGGATATGTTGTTTAAATTGTCCGTAATTACTCATACAATGCTTTATTGTATGATTAATTGAGGTAATTATACACAAATAAACCACATGTATATATTTTATTCTAATTATAATTCATATATATCATGTTCTGAGATGTTTGATAGTAATTGAGATTTAGATCCAACATTGAGGGATGTAGTGAAACCCTTGTGGGTTAGTAGTGCTATCTGAGTGCACAATTGGTAGCTCGATGAGAGAAATTATTTCTAAGTGATATTTGGATTTTTATCTAGTTACCATATGGTGGTGGTTTTCTATAATTCCTATATTTTTGTTTCCTATGTGGGATATGTTCTTTCCCCTTGTTGTATAATAAGTCTTATGGTGGGACTAATATGCCTGTTATTATTGATGGCTTAGGTGGTCATTTTTTTCGTCTCTGGTTGGGGATTTGTGTTCATATAAAACCTGGATGTGGTTAGTAATGATGATGCCTTTTATTTGAGGAATTGAGCAATTGGATTGATCTCTCTCTCTCTCGTGGGTGGATTTTTAGATATGGTTTAATGGGAAACAAGGACCTACCTATTTGTTGTTGTATTTTGGGTGGCATAGTGGAAGTGTAGTTGGACACTTGTGGATTTAGATCGGTTCTATAGTGGAAGGTGTACTCATTTTTTATCATGGTAGATGTTAGGTTCGAAATGTTTTTAGTTGAGTTCCTAGGGTTCTCCAATTCATTGTATTTCACGTGCATGAAATGTGTGGTCACCTATTTTAAGAATGTTGTCCTGGTTTCATTAGGACATTGACCATATGACCATAATACTTGTTGTGTGATAATGGAGTGGGGTAAGGAAATCATTATTTTTGGGAGTGAACTATAGACTTTTAAATACCATGATCCTCATTTAAGTGGATTATTTCGTGTGGAGGTAACTATTCTTAGAAGGCATGTAACAAGTGGTTTTGTTATTGTGTTGGAGCTTATATGTGTCAGCGATTTGTCCATATTTATGCACAATGTTCCGTTATGTATGTATAAAGAGAAAAGTGTTTTTCTATTTGGGTAGTGGGGAATTTATAATGATACTCTTATGGTGTAGAGTATTACATCAGTCAAGATTAAAAGCCTCTCATGTTTAGTGAGTGTTATGGATGTTGTTTGACATGTCATTGAATTCCCGAGATAGCATCAGATGCACCATTTCCTGGAGCGGATCATGGATATTGGTTTAATACTGAGGCTAATTTGTGATGAAAAGTTCTTTTGGAGGTGATTTTTTGATACCTCATATTTTTATAGGATGTGAAAATCAGGGGAAATTTGAGAATTTTTTGTTCAAAGGAGTTTTTAGGGGAAATGGTAAAATATATTATAAGATGATGATAGATAATTTTTTTATACCACTCATTTTACCAATATATTTTTATACCCTAGGAAATGTTTTTTGTTTAAATCCAATAAATGTAAATTTTTATATATTATTTAATTAATTAAATACTATTTTATTAGAATGTGTTTTTAGGTGAAAAAATTTAAATAGAATTTCAGATTGAGATTTTGACACTATGGTAGCTTCCATAATGGGGCATTTTCCTTAATGAATGGATAAACCCATTGAGAGAGTTGGGCCCAAACCCCTTTTCCTTTCATTCTCATTTTCATTTTACTTTTTTTGCTCTTCTATTTTCCTTTCTCTTCGTAGATTGGATTGTAACATATTCACCGATGGTATTACCCAAATTTTGGACTTCAAACAAGATATTGAGAGGGAGAGAATACGTTTAGGAATAGGAGTGACCACCTGGGGAGCTCATTAAGTGGTAGATCATGGCTCATCATACGTGGGGTGTGGTTCTGGTGTGATTTTTCGGCAGATTTCTCATAGTGGTATATTTGTTATAATTATTTTTCTATAAATCTACATATTAATATATATTTTTATGTTTTAAAATACTTTTTGGGTTTTTGGGGACCCATGACAGTCAATCTAGGCTTAATTGGTGACAAATTGTGGTTTTGGTCCACATCATGGGGTTTTTTAGAATAGCCACAAACACGACCTGTAGTTTAGTGGAAAAATGCATGTATTATTAATTTTCATGAAAGATAATTTTTTACTATATTATATTTACATGGGAGAAGATATTTTATAGTGAAAACTCTATTCTATTGGGGGAACTTGGTTGTGTAGGGTGGATGGATAAAATAAGTATGAAGTACCCAACAAGTGGCTATGTACTATGATTATTCAGACCCTATGGGGGGGGGGGGTAATGACCAGGTACCAAGATAGGGACCCAATGTAGGGTTAATTCAAATATGGGGAGGAACACACTATTTTTTGTGGTTGTGTACACACTAAGTCCATATGAGTAACACATGCATTCACCCTTGTGGGATTACACACCATGTATTAACAGTCACATACCATGTACTTTGGAAAAGTAAACACTGATGGGCTTAAGAAACAAGACCTGACAAGATATTTTTGGGTTTATGTCATGTTCCCAAAGTACACACTATTTTTTTCCTTCCTTGGAACATTTTTCCTAATTTTCACCCTGGTGTCTGAAATAGACTACTTGGTAGTCTATTCGAAACTTTTTAACACAAAAATCACGATGGTGAAATCCTTTATATCTTTTTTTTGTATCCAAGATGGTGTATTGTATGAGTGAGTTATTGTTGGAATATTTCCTCATGGTTTGATTTTAGAATCCTCCTAGGGGTTGTGTATGAGTTTTTAAGCATAATTGTGGGTTTTGAACTCAGTGATCACCATGGATCAAGTGTGCCATGATAATCTTTTTGAGGTTCTTTTGGATGTATTTCAGAACATGGGATCATTTAGTATTTCATAAGATATGTTCAAATTTCTTATCATGTCATGACCAGTATCTTGTGGTTAGAGTAGTGTATTTTTAGAGTTTTTTTGTTGAGTATTAGTGCTATTGAATTATCTAGGATACGTTGATTCCATTGGATGGTAGTTACAAATGATTTCCATTATACAATTGATATGATTCTAAGGTAATCTTGAGGTTTCCATTGTGGGGTGATTTTTGACTTTGTGATTAGTGGTTTCCATTGTCATCAATTTAGAATGACAATTTTCAAGGCTCAGATTATTCTATTAAGATATTGTATGGTATTTGTTATGAGGTGTTCATGAGGTCATGTATGAATTACTTGTATGAAATGATTTTCATTGGATTCCCCGTTGGCCATGTTGTAAATCAATGATCTTTTGGAGCCACTCTGAGTTGTTTAGAATGAATCTTCATAGGGTGTGTCCCATTCTTAGATGAGATATAGGAAACCCACATTAGGTTTCATGCTCTTTCAATGATCTTTGCGACATTTGAATATGTTTCTATGGGTATGTCCTAAGATATATGGGGTGAAAAGGGGATCCATAGTTGGAAGTATCATTATTTTGTTACCCTAGATACTATGGGAGCCCATATTTTGGGTTTATCCCTTGGTTGGGTCTTGTAGAGACCATGGTTGTAGTTTATTGGATATTGATATCTTGGATATTAAGAGAGGATCTCCACTTTATTGGGTGAGAGTTGAATGAAATACCTAAATCAGTTGTTTGGAGAGAGGGGTCATGGTTGGATCGTTCAATGATTGGATGGCTATTGGATGTGTTTTTTTGAGAATGTTTTTACTTAGGACATTGGGATAAAGAGGATACCTTTGGGATACCTTGGACTGGGCGTTGGTGTAGAGTGTTGAATTGTTATCTCATCCATTGAATGGATATGGTAATATTTTCTTAGGTATATAATTTATCACATAGATGAGTGAAACATCCTCTAGTTGACACCTTTTTTGGAGTGGATTTTGGATTGAGTTGTGTTGAGGAAGACAAATAGTCGGTTTTCTGTAATATGAATTCATGTATCCCCCTCAAGTATCATTGATGCAGTGGAACACATGGAATGATCTATGGGTCCTCCTCACTGCATCCATAATTGTTTCTTGAATTTTTATGTAGGGATTTTGGGACATACATGTTTTCATGTTCTGTTAGCCTAGATATTCCTATCAATAGTTCAGATTATAAAATAGACTCCAAGATCCCAAAAGATGTGTTTATTTGGGTGGATATCTACTGCGATTCCATGGGTTTCTTCATTAAAACCACGATATTTAGATATCATTGAGATATTATGTTGACATGGAAGATGCTCTAGATGTAGCGTGGCGTGGTGAACCATATACTATAAAACCTCTTGCTTTGTCCAAAATTGCTATATATTTTTCTTAGAGTCCAGAAAAGAACATGTAGATGGGTGTTTTTCGTGTTTTTGTTTTTCACCCTTTGTTTTCATTCATTTTTTTATTTATTACAGATATAATTTTTCTATATGTTGGGAATATCACTTGTGCATGCACTTGTTTTGATAACATATTATAGGTTTACCATTGATGGTTGCCTACTAAGATTTATATCTCAGTCCCTATACATGATCCGTAATGTGCATATATACTTGATATATTCTATTAGGCTGGGGAACATATTTCACGATTGTTGGGGGAATGGCCTAGTGTTTCTTGATCAATTAGAGACCCTCGTGTCGTGTCACTAGAGTAGGCTGGTGAAACATGTGCATTATTGATATATGCTATTCCATTCACATAAACATTTAATGTAGGAGCTATTGTATTTCAATTTTTTTGTTTCATATTTTTTATGTGGTTGTCCCTGTAGAAGACCTTCAATGTAATATTTTTTATGCTTTCAGTCTATACGACTATGTACTACATTCAATTTGTTATAGTATGAATATGTTTCAATTATTTATCACACATACTCTGATGTTCATCCCCTTATATTTATTTTGTAAATTTATTCTATTATTTCACTACGACCAGAGGGTATAGTCTCACCACTGCATCTTTTAGAACCACTTCATTGTATGGATTTCACTGGCATTTAGGATGGCGTACTTCGGTCCTAATATTTATCCAAATTGGGTAACATGTTAGGTCAAATCCTATTGATTTATTAGGAAACAATATATGAGATTTATCCATTTATTAAAAAATTATCCTATTATAATAATGACCATGCTGTAGAAATTTTCTATGAAACACAAATTGAACACATAGAAGGGGTATGGTGAAACAATCCATCGCTCTTCTAGCTAATTAGCTAATCTATTTGTTCTAAAACTGACATAGTAGAAAAATTATTTTTAAACTTGATATATATATATATATATATTTATGTACATTCATCATTACAATTTCTTTTAATATTTTTTTATATTAATTCGATTCAGTTATCCATTTTTGGATGGAAATTTTTTTCATTCATCATTTTTTTCTGAATACTTTTTAAATATTCTTCTTTTTTAGATATAAAATTTCATTCAATGATATATATAATTTTCCAATTATTATGAGAAATTATATTTTTATGTATGAAATGTATTTATTTATATTGAATAATAGGTATGGAAAATTTAAAAAAAATTAGATGATAATTATTTCAATCACATTGATTTTGGTAATCTTAAAATACATGAGTTTTAGTTACTCATTTATTGTCAAAAAACCTAAGATTCCATTTTCCCTATTATGAATAATAAAAATTAATTTAGTAAAGTTATTTTATTTAAATTTAATATAGTTACACATTCTTTTGATAATGTATAATACATCTTTCTAATTAAAATACATTAAGTTAAGGGAAACAAAGTATGCATGATTTTCAAATATATATATACATATATATAGTAATAAAGTTTTTAATGAAATTAAAAATATATTTCATAAAATTAAGTGGACATATTCTTCTTCACCAGAATAAAATGACACCATAATATGGTAGGTGTGTGATTACATGTTTACCAAAACTTTCACCCTAACATGAAGATATAATTGGAATGATTGAAATTGATGAGAATGACCAGCCAACTGGACAACATGATACATAGTATAGAACATACCTAGCTAAACAGAGTCATTGTTTTTATGTATTATATTATCTTAATGGAGGAGAATCAATTCATTGGTGAATGATCTATTGTAGGAGTCCATAATGGTAAAATTTATAAACATATTTATTTAGTTTTCCAATTGATTAAATATTATACATTTCTTTGAATTTTATGAAATCAATTAAAGATAATAATTAACATCCAAGAGATAAAAATTAATTTAGAAAAGTGTTTATCCTTTTGAATTTTAACACCCCAAATCTTCCATTGTACGCTTCTCTTTGAATAATACAATAACCTGCATTGTATGAAACTTTGAGTTCTAGCACACCACGACTAATCAAACATGGAATTTATGAAGTTGTTATGAATAGTAATACCCACCTTCTGAATTTTTTTAAACATTATATTTCAAAATAAACATAATTTTTTGATTTGGAATATCAAAAATATCTTATGGTGAATTTTTGGTGTTTTTCTGAAAACATTCAATTTTTAATGAATAGAGAAAAACATTACATTATTATTTTAAACTGACTTTTTATTTAAAGAATTATTAGTTTTTTAAAATTTAATTTAAGAATATATATGAAGTTCCCAGATCAATGTGAATCACTGAGAGGGGAAGGGGGTGAATCAGTGATCCCTTAAAACTTTTTACTAATTGATTCTTAATCAATTAAACCTCTATGGCTGGTTAAAGCCTCGATCCACTCTTCTTGTATCTCTCAACCTTTCCCGAATGATGCAGTAATGAAAAGGCACAGGACACAAGGATTTACAAGGTTCGGCACCAAAGGCCTACATCCTTGCCATGCTCTCCCAGCATGGTTTCTCCATTATAACCTGTTAAAATTACAATGGTCGATACAGAGTCCCACTGTATCTCTTCTGAGTCCCACAGGAGGGTCTTTATACTGCGTCCCATAGTGTTACCAGAGTCCCACTGGCCTGTTCTAGAATCCCACTGAAGACTTCTTCTCCCTGAGTCCCACAGGGTCTTCTCCTGGCTCCTCGAGTCGCACGAGTAGCTCTTCTTCACTTTAAGTTCTTCAAGTATCCTCAGCAGCCTGGGATAAAGGCTGCTGGCCTTGCTCTTCTCTTCTGATCACTTGTGGTTGATCAGGGCTTGTCGTCTAGCTCAGGCTTTTATCTCCTTCTTCAGGATGACCTGGCTTCACTCTTCAAGAATCTTCAAGTCTTGGACTCCTCAGATGCACACCACTGATTTAGCACTGTTCACGTGTGCACGTGCATGCATGCATGCATGCACTCCCCTTCTTCTCTTCTTGGTGCAGTAAACCCTTAGAGGGTGTAATTCTTTTCAGCACACACCTACTTCTCAGAATCCACACACCTTATTCAATTTGTCTACACACATAAATGTGTGTTCTTCTTTGTGTGGATGTCCTCCCTTTTCTTCTTCTAAGTGTATACACACTTCTTAGTGCACACACCTAGGTTCGGCCTTCTTGTCTCTTTGCACACAAAACTTCTTCACTTTGGCACACACTTGAGCTTGGCCTTCACACTTCTTGTTGCACACACACAAAGTGTTCTTTAATTTGTTCTTCGAAGTGTGCACACACAAGGTCACAACCCTCGGCCTCTTCAAATGCACACACTTAAAGTGTGTTCTTCTTTGTTCAAATGCACAACCAAGACTATGGATTATTCAATTCTTACACACACACAAAGTGTGGTCTTCCACTTCACTTGGCACACACCACTTGGTGTTGTTCTTTGTGCACACACATGACCTCGGGTTCTTCTTCTCCACTTGGCACACACACGAGGCAAGGCCTCGGCCTTCTTCCTTGCCAAGCACCCACAACCCGTAGGGTGTGGTCTTCTTTGTTTGCACAAGGCTACGGCCTTTCCTTCCCTTCTTGCACACACACCCAAATGTGTCCTTCTCCACTTATGCACACACACTGCCCACGGGTGTCTTCATCAAGCACGGGCTGCGCATGTATCAAGGGTGCAAGGGGTAGCCGTGGGTCGCGCAAGCTCCTCCTGCCGTGGGGCGCGCAAGTGCAACACCCGAGGGGTCTTCCTTCTGCCGCGCAAGGGTGCGGGCAGAGAGGGAACAAGCCTCGGGCGCGCAAGGTGTTGCGGCCACGAGGTCTTCCTGCCGCACAAAGGATTAGCGCGCAGGGGACCTTCGAAGCCTCGGGTGGCTCCGGAACCTTCAGCCGCACAAGTTCTTTGCGCGGGGCTTCTACTTCGCGAGGCACAGGCACTCACGGGTCTTCTGATTTTCAAGAAAACTTCAGCACTTCAGCAATCTCTCACCGAGGTCTCGGCCTCTCTTTATATAGGCGAGGAGAGCCTCGGTTCATCTACGTGGGAAATCTTGAATCACCGAGATCTTCGGATCTTTAAAAATCTTTTCAAATCTTGATTTTTATCCTCTGTTTCACGCGGCTTCTTTTATTTTCTCTTCTTCACGTGCATGCGACTACAAACGCATGCACGGACTTTGTTAAAGATCAACCCATGCAAATCATCAACCCTACGTGGCCTCGACAGCTTCTCTTGCCTCGGCCTCAACCAAAATCTTCATCTCATTGCATGCAAGTATATTTTAAGGCATGGTTGTGTTCGGTATGCTCAGACGATCCCAATGGACACTTCGGTTTGATCGGAGATGGCCGGGAACTCGAAATAGGTCGTCGGGAGGTGGCTGGTTCGACGGTGGACTCGCGGGTGGCTTCGGGGTGTCCTCGGCTCGAGCTCGAGGTGGAAGACGAGCCACGGCCGTTGGATCAGGTGTTTGAATATCCTCGGACGGCCGCGATCAGGAGATCTCGCGCGGGATGCGATGAGCGGCTGTGATCAACCGCGCGATTGGATGAGCGGCCAGGATCTCTTCTGTGGGAAAAATCCGCGTCCCACATCGAAACGACCTCCGATTTTTCCGCAGCTTATTACCCAAGTGCTGCCCGCTACTCGCCAGTTGAACTTCTCCCCTCCCGGTGCCGCCCCGCACCGGGTTCTCTCTGCGGGCGCGCTCTGCGCCCACTCTCTCCTCTGCGGGCGCACACCTAGCGCCCACTATGCATCCTCCGGGTGCGCGGGTTTCACCACCGCGTGCCCTCGGGGGCTTATACACGGCCCCCTGCCGCGCTCCTCCGGGCGTGCCCCAGGCGCCCATGCGGTGTCCTACGGGTGCGCCCCTGCCTCAAGGGATGCTGCCTTGGCCTGAGGGTTCCCCATGGGCGTGGTGACCTTGAGTCCCACATGTGCCTTGGGTGATGACCCTCGGCTGGCCTCCTTGGTGGCTATATTTTTGACAATGGAAAGAATGAATCCTTTGTATAAAAACAAAGTACTCCATATACAAATTGCCAAACCAAGTGCCATTCAAGCCATCTTCCTCTTCATTTCTTCTCTTCTCTTCTTCTTGAGAATTCAAACATTAATCTTCTTGATTAGAAACAACTCCTCAATTTATGATTCTTCTTCATCATTTCATTTTCCACTTAGGAGAGAATGCTCAAGGATCTTCATCAACCGAACTCCTTAATCAAATAGAGTCTTCAATGTTCTTCATTGATCTAATCAGAGATCAAATTGGATCTTCTTCAAATTCACATGAACTAAGTGATAGTGCATGGACTTCTTTAGCTCACTTCATCCACTTAGGTCTTGTGGATGGATCTTCTTCAACACCTCATGCATTGTCACTACAATGCATGGTCTTCAATCAATGTTGTGACTTTGTATCATCAGGATACAAGTTCTATGAACTTAAAGAGCAGCTCAACAATCGTCAGATTTCCATGGAGAATGTTTCAACCACAATTTCCAATACCACATAGTGAATCTCCTAAGTGACATGCATCTTAGTACCATGGCCATTCTCCTTCACCACCAACACCATCACATCCTTTGACATTCACATCTTGACTCCTTGACATCCATTCATTCCAAGACAACTTCATGCCTCATTGACAACAAATGCAACACATTGCACTTCAATCTCCCCCTTTGTATTTGTTGTCAATACACTCCTTCAGCACATATGAATGGGCCAATATGTGTGCCAATATTTTCTCCCCCTTATTGGCAATCAAATGCAAAGGTGTGGTGTGGTTCAGTTTCAAAAATATCTTCCTCCCTTATAAAAGCATTTTCTTCAAAATCACTAAGAGAGGGATGATGTCACACGTTCTCTTGAGCAAGGAACCTTTAGTAGATCAACTCTAAGTCTACTTGGGCTAACCCGGTGTAGAAAACAAGAGTGATGTAACCAAGTAATTCAAAGCTGTCCATAATTCTCTACACATGTGAGATCATGCTTCAGGGGTTTGAAAATTTTTCAGATATAACAATGAATTGTTAAATCCTGCACATACTTCACAAAACTCATTAGAAAGTTCAGTGCAATGATAAAGCTCCCCCTTTCATCTACTTTCTCAAGATGATATTAATTTTAGAACATCATCTTCTTCAGATTTTCTCCCCCTCAAGGGGTGCACTCCATTCAATCCAAACCATCCTCCAGCTGAGAATGACTATCATCTTCAATTCCCTACAATGTTAGCACATGTAAATACAAGTGTATAAGGGAATAAGATCGAACCTCCTTGGTTCATCAATGTGAACAACAAGGTTGAGAAGATTCTCTCAACCGAGATGTCCCATTTTCACCAGTCTTCACACTTGCACATTTGATCTTCATTGATGATTGTGCTGGTGTGGTTCTCAAAACATCTTCATGTGAAATCTTCTTCTTCCCTTTTGCCTTAGCAATTTCCAGAACTTCATCTTCAGCTCTTTGTAGATCTTTGGAAAGTTGCAACTGATTTGGCCATATGACTAGTAAATCTCTTGGAAGAGTGGCCTCAGTTTTGGAAATTCCACATGGTTCATTTGATGCTGTTAAGCTACCTTTCTTAGGCAACTTATTTTCAATCAATCCCTTCTTCTTCTGGATTGATTGTCTTTTGGAGTTCAGTCTGCTTCTATTTAGTTTCATGGCTTCTTTACAAAGGTCCATGATGTGTCCTTTCTTTCCACAGTAGAAGCATGTCTTCTTGGTGGTCCTTCTAGATGGCTCACCCTTCTTGGATTTAGACTCCAAGGACTTCTCTTCCTTTTTCAACATCTTCTTGGGAGATTCTTCCACTTTCTTATGATTGCTTCCCAAGGATTCTTTCTGAGCCAGGTTCTGTGATCTTTTCTTCTTTCCAGCTTTGGATACAGTTGGAGATTGACATGTATCATTCTTTTGACCACTTTTGCAACTATCCCAGATGTTGTCAAGTAATCCAAATCTATTTGCAGTAAACAGATGTCTCTGGACCTGTGGATGCTGCTTCTTTTCTTCTGGCTTGATCCCCCTAGGCATGGGCTTCCTCTGTGCTTTGGCATTCAGTGGATTGTACCAACAATCCTTTGCACAATGCCCATACTTGTTACAACACCAACACTGACCCACAAATCTTGACCTCTTCAGTCCTTTTGATTGTTGGGTACTTTTCTTGACTTGCTGTGTTGTTTCAGGAGAGCATTCTTTCTTCACTGTCTTCATCCATACTTGTTTGGATTCATTCTTCCATCCTGCACTTTTAGTAGAAACACTTTTAGAAGCATGAGTACAAGATGGTATGGATGGTACCTTCTTTTTAGAAGATGTTGCACTTTTATTAGAGGATGTCTTCCTCTTAGAATCATCCTGCTCAAAGCATACTTGAGTAGAAACATGTCTTCTTCCAACTAACTGGGAGGATTCAGCTTTAGGTGATTGCAGATGTTTCAATATCACCTCCAGTTCTAAGCATTTCATGTTAAGGGAGTTCTTCTCATCCTCAACAGTTCTTAGCCTTCCTTCCAATTTCTCTTCCAGCTGCTTTATCTGGTCTTCATGCACCTTCTTTAATTCTTGCAATGAATTGTCCAGCTCCTTCACCAATTTGACTTTTTCTTCGAGTTGAGCATCTCTGACATTCATTGACACTTTGTTCCTCTTTTCCAGTGCATGGAAAACATCTTTGACCACAGTCTTAAAGAATTCTTTCTCATAAAGGCTTCTTTGCAATTCTTCAGTAGTGTCTTCATATCTTTCATTGCAAAGAGATACTGTTTCATCTTTGGCATTTACCAGCTTTCTGAGAGTGTTGGTAATGCCAACCCTTTTAGCCAGCTGATCTTCCATAGCATTGGATTCTTCTTCTAACTGTGATTTTTCTTCATGAAGATCATGGATGCCTGTAGCTATACACTTTTCCACTTCCATGGGAACTGTCTTCTGAAGATATTTGAGTGCACTCTGAAGATCATTCATTGTTTCAACTTCATCACAGCTAGGACATGCTTTCTTCATCTTCTTGGCCTGTTTCTTCTTTCTATTTTTCTGAGTCTTGGCAGATATCTCCATTTGAGGCTGGTCGCTAGTTTCCTCAAATCTGCACTTCATAAAGACTCCCTTGGATCTTTTAGAGGTAACCTCCCTTTGATACCAATTGAAGTGCCCAGATCAGTGTGAATCACTGAGAGGGGGAGGGGGTGAATCAGTGATCCCTTAAAACTTTTTACTAATTGATTCTTAATCAATTAAACCTCTATGGCTGGTTAAAGCCTCGATCCACTCTTCTTGTATCTCTCAACCTTTCCCGAATGATGCAGTAATGAAAAGGCACATGACACAAGGATTTACAAGGTTCTGCACCAAAGGCCTACATCCTTGCCATGCTCTCCTATCATAGATTCTCCATTATAACCTGTTAAAATTACAATGGTCGATACAGAGTCCCACTATATCTCTCCTGAGTCCCACAGGAGGGTCTTTATACTGCGTCCCACAGTGTTACCAGAGTCCCACTGGCCTGCTCCAGAATCCCACTGAAGACTTCTTCTCCCTGAGTCCCACAGGGTCTTCTCCTGGCTCCTCGAGTCGCACGAGTAGCTCTTCTTCACTTTAAGTTCTTCAAGTATCCTCAGCAGCCTGGGATAAAGGCTGTTGGCCTTGCTCTTCTCTTCTGATCACTTGTGGTTGATCAGGGCTTCTCGTCTAGCTCAGGCTTTTATCTCCTTCTTCAGGATGACCTGGCTTCACTCTTCAAGAATCTTCAAGTCTTGGACTCCTCAGATGCACACCACTGATTTAGCACTGTTCACGTGTGCACGTGCATGCATGCATGCATGCACTCCCCTTCTTCTCTTCTTGGTGCAGTAAACCCTTAGAGGGTGTAATTCTTTTCAGCACACACCTACTTCTCAGACTCCACACACCTTATGCAATTTGTCTACACACATAAATGTGTGTTCTTCTTTGTGTGGATGTCCTCCCTTTTCTTCTTCTAAGTGTATACACACTTCTTAGTGCACACACCTAGGTACGGCCTTCTTGTCTCTTTGCACACAAAACTTATTCACTTTGGCACACACATGAGCTTGGCCTTCACACTTCTTGTTGCACACACACAAAGTGTTCTTTAATTTGTTCTTCGAAGTGTGCACACACAAGGTCACAACCCTCGGCCTCTTCAAATGCACACACTTAAAGTGTGTTCTTCTTTGTTCAAATGCACAACCAAGACTATGGATTATTCAATTCTTACACACACACAATGTGTGGTCTTCCACTTCACTTGGCACACACCACTTGGTGTTGTTCTTTGTGCACACACATGACCTCGGGTTCTTCTTCTCCACTTGGCACACACACGAGGCAAGGCCTCGGCCTTCTTCCTTGCCAAGCACCCACAACCCGTAGGGTGTGGTCTTCTTTGTTTGCACAAGGCTACGGACTTTCCTTCCCTTCTTGCACACACACCCAAATGTGTCCTTCTCCACTTATGCACACACACTGCCCACGGGTGTCTTCTTCAAGAACGGGCCGCGCATGTATCAAGGGTGCAAGGGGTAGCCGTGGGTCGCGCAAGATCCTCCTGCCGCGGGGCGCGCAAGTGCAACACCCGCGGGGTCTTCCTCCTGACGCGCAAGGGTGCGGGCAGAGAGGGAACAAGCCTCGGGCGCGCAAGGTGTTGCGGCCACGAAGTCTTCCTGCCGCGCAAAGGATTAGCGCGCAGGGGACCTTCGAAGCCTCGGGTGGCTCCGGAACCTTCAGCCGCGCAAGTTCTTTGCGCGGGGCTTCTACTTCGCGAGGCACAGGCACTCACGGGTCTTCTGATTTTCAAGAAAACTTCAGCACTTCAGCAAGCTCTCACCGAGGTCTCGGCCACTCTTTATATAGGCGAGGAGAGCCTCGGTTCATCCGCGTGGGAAATCTTGAATCACCGAGATCTTCAGATCTTTAAAAATCTTTTCAAATCTTGATTTTTATCCTCTGTTTCACGCGGCTTCTTTTATTTTCTCTTCTTCACGTGCATGCAACTACAAACGCATGCACGGCCTTTTTTAAAGATCAACCCATGCAAATCATCAACCCTACGTGGCCTCGGCAGCTTCTCTTGCCTCGGCCTCAACCGAAATCTTCATCTCATTGCATGCAAGTATATTTTAAGGCATGGTTGTGTTCGGTATGCTCAGACGATCCCAATGGACACTTCGGTTTGATCGGAGATGGCCGGGAACTCGAAATAGGTCGTCGGGAGGTGCCTGGTTCGACGGTGGACTCGCGGGTGGCTTCGGGGTGTCCTCGGCTCGAGCTCGAGGTGGAAGACGAGCCACGGCCGTTGGATCAGGTGTTTGAATATCCTCGGACGGCCGCGATCAGGAGATCTCGCGCGGGATGCGATGAGCGGCTCTGATCAGCCGCGCGATTGGATGAGCGGCCAGGATCTCTTCCGTGGGAAAAATCCGCGTCCCACATCGACACGGCCTCCGATTTTTCCGCAGCTTATTACCCAAGCGCTGCCCGCTACTCGCCAGTTGAACTTCTCCCCTCCCGGTGCCGCCCCACACCGGGTTCTCTCTGCGGGCGCGCTCTGCGCCCACTCTCGCCTCTGCGGGCGCACACCTAGCGCGCACTATGCATCCTCCGGGTGCGCGGGTTTCACCACCGCGTGCCCTCGGGGGCTTATACACGGCCCCCTGCCGCGCTCCTCCGGGCGTGCCCCAGGCGCCCATGCGGTGTCCTACGGGTGCGCCCCTGCCACAAGGGATGCTGCCTTGGCCTGAGGGTTCCCCATGGGCGTGGTGACCTTGAGTCCCACATGTGCCTTGGGTGATGACCCTCGGCTGGCCTCCTTGGTGGCTATATTTTTGACAAAGGAAAGAATGAATCCTTTGTATAAAAACAAAGTACTCCATATACAAATTGCCAAACCAAGTGCCATTCAAGCCATCTTCCTCTTCATTTCTTCTCTTCTCTTCTTCTTGAGAATTCAAACATTAATCTTCTTGATTAGAAACAACTCCTCAATTTATGATTCTTCTTCATCATCTCATTTTCCACTTAGGAGAGAATGCTCAAGGATCTTCATCAGCCGAACTCCTTAATCAAATAGAGTCTTCAATGTTCTTCATTGATCTAATCAGAGATCAAATTGGATCTTCTTCAAATTCACATGCACTAAGTGATAGTGCATGGACTTCTTTAGCTCACTTCATCCACTTAGGTCTTGTGGATGGATCTTCTTCAACACCTCATGCATTGTCACTACAATGCATGGTCTTCAATCAATGTTGTGACTTTGTATCATCAGGATACAAGTTCTATGAACTTAAAGAGCAGCTCAACAATCGTCAGATTTCCATGGAGAATGTTTCAACCACAATTTCCAATACCACTTAGTGAATCTCCTAAGTGACATGCATCTTAGTACCATGGCCATTCTCCTTCACCACCAACACCATCACATCCTTTGACATTCACATCTTGACTCCTTGACATCCATTCATTCCAAGACAACTTCATGCCTCATTGACAACAAATGCAACACATTGCACTTAAATATAGATAAATAATACCTCTATAAGTTCAATGTAATTAATTGGAGTCATTTTATAGTAAAATTAGATGTATAAAATTTTATCGTACTTTTTAATGCCTTTTACCCACCTTCTAGGCACATTTGAAAATTTGTATAAAATGTAATTTTACCGCTTATTTAAAATGAATATCAAAAATATGGGTGTCATAGTTGAAACTAGTATGTAATATGTGGTTCAATATGATTAATATAATTTCTTGTGAATAGTAATTTTTGAATTTTATTTACCATGACTAAAAGTAAATAGTGTAATTAAAGTTAAAAATGATATTATAATTACACTAAAAGAAGTATTAACTCTATAGGATAAGTTTATTTAGACAAATATTAACCTTAGAAATAAAATATGATCATTTTTTATCTAATTTTATTAGATTCAGATATTTATTATTATTTTATTTAAAGTAGAGTTAAACGTGTTAAATTAAAAGATTAATAAATAAAAATATTAAATATGGGGTTATACATAAGATAAATTCTACTATAAATATTAATTATAATATAATGATATTTCCTACATAATGGTACTTTATTTATAATTTATATACACTATATAATTAAATTTATTTATGACATAATGATGCAGTAATTAGCATATTACTGAATGATTAAAATAATTGATATAATAAGTATTAAAATAAATGTAAATTGATAATTTTGATACATTACACTAATTTTATAGGTTAATATGAAATTTTAGGATTGATATAATTTATGTTTTTAGTAGTAATCATGTTTTTTTGACTTTCACAAAAACCAAATACTAAATAGTATCAAAACTGTCATAATTGAGTTCTCAAAACAAATACTATATTATTAATTGATATAATATTTTTAAATATATATGGTTCGACCAAAAGAAAAGGATAATGTTAGATATGTCAACAATGAACCACTTGTGGTTTTATTTCCTTTTTATAGTAATTTTATTAACAATTTATTATCATAATACAAGAATACATGGTAAAAGATAAACTATTTAACTAAGAGTTAAATCTAAAAGATAAGGTTAATATAGTGAGGAAAACCTGTCAAAAACCTATTAAACGAGATGTTTTCTACCAAAAAACTCATTAAAATCGAAATAAATCATATTTTATCCATTATAAACCGAATATGAATGTATAATAAATTAATATTTCAAGCTTTTCCTAAAGTGACCCTCACCTATTTTATAAAATCATACTTCCCCTTCTCTCAAAATCACACCTCAAAATCCATTTGGCTCAAACAAACACTACCCAAATATCTTCCCAACTACCCTAAATTTAACCTATAGGCCTTAAATTTATCTAAAATCCAACCTGTGGAACAATTTTGAACAAATCAAAAGGAAGAACCCGAAGAAAATGGAATAATTTCATCACCTCTTTCAAAGTTATTTTCTTCTTCCATGTCTTCTTTATTTGTTTTTTCCATACCAGAATAATAAATCAAGTAAATTCTAAATTATATGATGTTATTATAAATATTTTACAACCATATTCATTATTCTATCCAACCTATGAATGAAAAGTCACCATACGTGCGTACGTACGGCTTAACGTATCAATGTCGTGGTGTAGTTGGTTATTCAACACTCCATTATTTGGATTGGAATAATAATCATTTTAAATTATGTAAATAATAAATATAACATTTTAATTAATCTTTATATATTGTATACCATCAAATTATATACGATTTCACTATCGATGTAATTATATTGTCGCTCGTGAGTACATAAATATTACCATCTCCACAAACACGATGAGATTCATTCCCATCGTAACCATTAAAGAATAATTTTAATTTTATGAATAAAATAAATTTTGATAACTTTTTATCATTTTGTGTTGGAATCAAATACATACTATCAATAAAAAACATGACCTACATAAAAAAATATAATGTAAATTGAATCAGTTAACACCCGAAATAATGATACTACTGAAATAATATCAACAAAACAATATTAGAAGATCATATATAATATAATATTTATTTTTATTGTACTTCTATAATTTAATAACATTGGTTTCATGATTATAAAAGATTTCAATCTACCCTCGACTAAGGAAATGTAAAATGACAGGGTTAATTTTACAATCTCTTTATTATCAGAGGTTGTTTGTATGTCAGTATCTACCAGGACCTATTTATCTTCCACCTCCATGTTTCTCAAAAATGAATTTCAAAGCATTTTTATTATTTATTGGAATATGGTTTAAAGTCATTTATACCCTTGTTTTAATTTTTATTAAATTATTTGAAGGGAATATTTATGTCACATTCCAAACAAGGTACTTTATAACATTTTGGACAAATTAAGGAAAGAATGTTTTTTAACTTATATGGGGACTGCAGCTATTTTAAGCTGTTATAATCCTTTGAATATTCTCTTACAAGATTATATTAATATTTTCAATTTTTTTATTTTATAATTATTTAACTTATAAATGATTTCAAAATAGAAATAGATATTTCTCTCAAATAGTTTTGATTTCATCATTATCAACATCCACTGATGGATTTTACAGTTGATTGAAGTAGATTTATTATGACACAATCTTCAATATTGTATTGATGGTTTTGTAATATTCTTTACTTTTGATGTGTTATTTATATACCATTCTTTTTTTATGGTTAAATCATCTACATTTCACATTCTAGTATTAATATGAATGTTTAGGTTACGTTTCAACCTTTTTATATATATAATGAATTGGAATTAGTATTTGATGGGAAGATCCCTCTATAGATCCTCAATGCATCTGTAGGTCTCAGGATACAAACTAGTGTGTTGACTTAATGACATGACAAAAACTTATTTGTAGTATTGGAATGAGGCCTTGACTATGTGTTTATGATGTCCGACATTATGCATTCCATAATTATGAAATTGGCTATAGATATTAAATATGATTACTCGATTAGTAGAATATCAATGTGAATAGGTAAATTGAGTTATTTGATTAATCATTTTCATATTATGTGGAAGATTATGATTAAAAGGATCTTATTTTATTTTTATACATTACATTAAATGTTTATGCTTATTTATGGTAGTTTCTACTATATTTTTATCCTTACTGAGAATTTAAGGTCACCCTTTTATTATGATTTATTGTTCCTGGGATAAAAATAAGTATATTACTATTAACCTGTAGGAATAGGCTAAGGGATATAAGTGTGTTCAAATGGGAAACAATGTTGTTTTTGTATTTCATGATTTAATTTAAAATTCATGTATTTATCTAGTACTTCAAAGGCTACTAAACTAATCGGTCTGTAGAGACTTGATCTCTTATGATCATGCCAATATTATGTAGTAATGCACTGACTCTTGGAAACTAGGGTCAGGGAATTATATTTGGTATCATATGATGTTTAGTACGAACAATAGAAACTTTATTTAGAAAAACTCTGATTAGCGAGCGTTACCCTATGATAGACTTTGCAGATTACAATAGAATAACTTCCCAAATATTGGTAATGTAGATATTTTATTATTTTTTACAAAAAATTCATCCCTGTTAGGATATGAGCAGGTAGTGCCTGCTCTGGAAAAGATGTACCTAGGAGTGAAAACTCTGAGAATGTGTTTTAGGCATGAAACAGGGTATCCTCGTACATGACAATAGGTCATTCTTCCCTCTTGGTTATGACACTCATAGGGGATATGCTTAGGATAATTCAAATTTTCTTTACAATCAATTATGAAGGATTTATGATTATATAATTCCTCAAAGAAATCATTTTTATGAGTATGGATTATGTGAAAAAACTGTTAAATTTAGGTTATGTATTTTACAAGTTTGGAATTATGCATTGTGATTAATAAAAGGACACTAGTATATGACATTGTTTAGAAATGGCGCCTAGTGGAAAGAATGGAATCTGTATCAATGCACATAATACATATAGGAATTGTTCTCCTACTCAAGATAATTATAGTGGAGATGGTGATGCAACTAGTGTAGAATAACTTATAACCATACCAGGAAAACTCACTCAACTTATGAATAAAACCATACCCGTATGGAGAAACCTAATCCACAACATAGAGAATCAATGTTAGACCACCTCATGAGGCAATAACCATAAACATTCAATGGGATTACAAATCCATTTATAGCTTAACAATGTATAAGTTCGTTAGAGAAAATATTTCATGATTTTGAGAGTAGTGAAAGTGAAAAAGTTGTTAAGGTAGTTTGTCACCTCACAATAGATGCAGATCAATGGTGGTCATTAATACAAAACAAGAAGGAGAAAGATGAGCTATCAAATATGGAATGGAGGGAGTTTAAAGTTATTTTCTTAGAAAAATACTTTCATTGTGACCATCGAGAGGATATTGAATGGCCATTTCTAAGTCTAGGGGAAAAAGGAGGCTGAGAATGTCCCAATGTACGAGGCTAACATTAAAAGGCTATCAAGGCCTGAAGAATATTATATACATAACCCAAGGAGTAAGATTGCCTGATTTTTTGATGGATTAAAACCATTTTTTCATTGGGAATTAGTCTCAACATCATTCTCATCATCTGAAGATATTGTATCATGTGCTCTCAAGATAGAAAAGTAATTGTCTATGTATTACTACTTTATAGAAAAGTAGTAGTAGAAGAGATCTGCTAAACACTCTAGAAATGGAAATAATGGGAAGGGAAAATTTTAACTTCCATCCTGTATTAAATGTGGGAAAAAACACCCTGGTACATTCCTGAAGAGAGTATGAGTTTGTTACAAGTGTGGTGAAAAAGGCCACCAAGCACCTGATTTCAAGGGGAAGAAAGATGTTTCCATTGTGGAATGATAAAATTATATAGAAATGGGGAATTATGCTAATGAATGTCCTATGTGCCAGGGAAACATATATTATAATTGTCGATGGGAGTAAGGCCAGGCCTATGTGATCACTACTACTGAGGTTAAATTTTAGAATGACATGGTGGTAGGTAATTTAATGGCTTCCTCAAATTTAGCAAATGCATTATTTGATTCTTTATTATCACATTGTTTCATATCTTCCTCATTTTCTAGGAAAATTCGATATTTCCAATTTATTTAATAATGGAGTTGTCTATGAAAACTCTTAAGGGAAGTTTCATTGCAACAATGTTTTTTATATCAGTTCCCTTTAAGGAATATAAACGTGCTTAATCTACTAATCTAATCACCATACCCATGATGAAATTTGGTATATTCTTTGGTATGGATTGGATTTCTGACAATGATGTGAAAATTTATTGTATGAAGAAGGAGGATAAAATTTTTAATGATGATATGTAATACCTTTTATTTATCACAGAAACATCACCATCTAAGTCTCATTTAGATCCAACCTAGTAGATCTACAAAATTAAATTATTGGGGAGGAATAAATTTAAATAAATATGTGCGAGGAAATGAATTTTCAATAGAGGATTTACCTATTGTGCAATAATAGGTTGATGTGTTTCTAGAGGATTTACCTAGACATCCTATAGAACGAGAAATTGAGTTTCCCAATGATTAAATTCACGGTTCAAGGTCCATATTGAATACCCCAAATAGAAAGGATAATGTGGAATTAGTGGAACTAAAGAAACAACTAGAGGAATTGTGTAATAAATGATTTATTCTTCTAGTGTTTCTCTATGGGGAGAGCCTATTCTTTTTGTTAAGAAGAAAGATGAATCTATGATGTTGTGCATTGACTAGAGGGAGATCAATGATATAACAATTAAGAAAAAGTGTCCCCTACATTTCATTGATGATTTATTCGATCATCTTCATGGAGCCCAATATTTTTCAAAGATTTACCTTCGATCTTGAAATGATAAGTTGTGTGTAAAGAAGGATGACATTCCAAAGATAGAATTTCATACGAGGTATTGAAATTATGTGATTACAATAATGACTTTTGGACTGACTAATTTACCCTATGTCTTCATGGATCAAATGAATATAGTTTTGAAGTATTATGTTGATTACTTTTTGTGGTATTTATTGATGATATCTTGGTTTAATAAAAAACATATAAAGATAATGAAAATCACATGTGCACTATTCAAAAGACTCATAGAAGAAATGTATTATATGGAAAGTTTAGAATGTGTGAATTATATATTTATGATATTTATTTCCTTGGACATATACTATGTAAGGATTGAATATCTATTGATCCATCTAAGACACGAGAAATACAACAATGGAAAGCACCGAGGAATATAACCAAGGTACACAATTTTATTGGTTTAGAAGGTTATTATTGATGTTTCGTCCGTAGGTTTTCTTGATTGACTAATACATTTACCAAGATCACACGTAAAAGGGTTAAATTTGTTTGGACAAAAGAATATGAAGAAATATTTGAGAACTAAATAAAATATTAGTCAATGCAATAATCTCGACTCTACCATCAGGGAATGATGTGTTTGTTATTTATAGTGGTGCTTCAATGAAAGGACTGGGTTGTGTTGTTATAAATAATGATAGGGTTATTGCCTATGCATCATGGCAGCTAAAAATTCATGAATAAAACAATCTTAATCATGATATTGATTTAGTAGTTGTAACCTTTTAATTGAAGAAATGGAGACAATATCATTATGGTGAAAATGTGAGATATATATAGATCATAAGAGTTTGTAGTACATTTTCTCACAAAAAGAACTCAACATGATACTAAGATGATGGATTTTACTACTCAAGGATTATGATTGCACTATAAACTACCACCCATGGAAGGAAAATAAGTTGGATGATGCTTTGAGGAGAAAGGATCATGGACTTCTAACCAAGTTGAGAGTCTAAAGGGATTCTATATTCAATGATCTAGTGAAGATGAATATGGGAATAGTTATGGAAGGTTAAACATCAATACTTTTTCAAATATTTTCCAATCCATCTTTACTAGAAAGGGTAAAATGTTCTTACAATGATGATGAGGAGTATCAAAATAAAATTAATGTCGGGAATGATGGGATATTTATTTACTTCGTATATGAAGATGCAATTTTAAAATTTGGGAAGAGGCTTTGGGTTCCTGGAATACCTAATCTAAAAAAGAAATTTTTGGATTATGATCATAGCTCAAATTTCTCTATAAACCTTGGTAACACTAATATGTATAGTGATTTGAAAGAACATTTTTGGTATGACAACATGAAAAGGGATATTATAGATTATGTGTGATGTTTTATGGGTTTGAATAGGTTAAGGAAAGAAGAAAACATCCTGTAAGAGTCATGAAACCTCTTCCCATACCTGAGTGGAAAAGGGATCATATTAAGATGGACTTTGTGATGGGACTACGAAAGACTCCTAGAAGGAATAATGCGATATGGGTCATTGTTGATCGTCTTACCAAGTCAGCACATTTTATTCCTATAAGAGAAGACTTACCACTTGAACGTTTAGAAATACTATATATTAATGAAATTATAAGACTTCATGGTGTACACCTATAAATTGTTTCTGATCACAATCCCCATTTCTAATTAGGATTCTAGAAAAGTCATCAAAAATCCCCAGATAATGAACTTTTTTTTAGAACTTCCTACCACCCTCAATTTGATGGACAATTAGAACAGACTATTTAATCCTTATAAGACATTTTGGATCTTTTTTACATGACATTGGAGTTATTTGGGATCAATATTTACCTATGGTAGAATTTTTCTATAACTGTAGATTCCATTCAAGTATTCACATGGAACCATATAAAGGGTTATATGGAAAGGCATGTCACATGCCAACTTGTTGGGATGATGTTGGAGAAAGAAAAATCGTAAGCCCAGAAATTGTTGAGTAAATAATGAAAAAGGTGAAGATTATCCAAACCCACATCAATGCAGCTCAAATTAGGAAAAAGAGATATAACAATAATAGGATGAATGATTTGGAATTTCCATTAGGATATCATGTTTTCTTAAAGGTATCTCAATGGAAGGGTGTTATACGATTCAGTAAGAAGGGTAAATTATGACCATGGTACATCAGACCTTATGAAATTCTAGAATGAATTGGAGGTGTACCCTACCATTTGGAAATGCCTCCAAGTATCTCCAAATATCATGACGTGTTCCATGTGTCACTATTGAGAAAATACATGCCAGACCCAACACATGTACTCACCTATGAATAAATATAACTTGAAACTGATCTGCCTTATTGGGAAGAGCCTATCAAAATTCTTGATTCCAGAGAACATGTGTAGAGAAATTGGAAGACGTGTCTGGTAAAATTTCTAAGGAGAAACCATATGATTTAAGAGGCAATGTGGGAACCTGATAAACATATGATGAAGAACCACCCGAATCTTTTTTTGTAGTAATATTATAGAAATTTTTTGGATGAAATTAGTTGAATCAGGGATGAATGTAACACCTCAATCTTCTAAAGTATGCTTCCCTTTGAATAATAATATATCTTGCATTGTAAGCAACTTCGAGTTCTACCACACCATGATCAATCAAACTAAGCATTTAAAAAGTAGTTATGAATAGTAATATCCACCTTTTGAAATTATATAAATTTTATTTTTCACAATGGAATTAATTTTTGGATTCAGAATATCAAAATTATCTTAGATTGAATTTTTGGTATTTTTATGAAAACATTCAATTTTTTATGAATAGTGATAAGAATTGCATTATTTTTTATAATTGACTTTTTATTTATGTAATAATTTATTTTATATAAATTTATTAAGTCAAAATAGATACATAATACCTATATAAGTTCAATGTAATTCATTAGAGTCATTTTATAATTGACTTAGATGTATAAAATTTTATAGAACTTTTTAACATCTTTTACCCACCTTCAAGGCACATTTTCAAATTTGTGTAAAACATAATTTTACTACATCCTTGAATTGAATTTCAAAAATCCAAGAGACTCGGTTGACATTAGTAAATAAAATACGGTTCAATTAGAAGATAATAATTTTTTCTGAATAGAAACTTATGAATTTTATTTTCCATGGTTTAAAGTAAATAGGGTAATTAAAGTTAAAAATGATATTATAATTACCCTAACACATGTCCAAATTCTATTGGATATGTTATATCGACCAAAAATCAACCATAGTAATAAAAAAATATTCTTTTTTATCCACATTGATTAGATTAAGACATTAATTATTATTTTATTTAAAGAAGTTTTAAAAGTGTTAAATTCAATGTTTAATAACTATTCAATTTTTAATATTGGGTTATACATACAATGAATTCAACTATAAAAATTCATAAGAAAACTGAAAAGATTTCCTACATTAGGGTATTTTATTTATAATTTTTAAACATTAAATATGAAAATTTATTTATGACACAATGATGATCCAATAATTAACTTATTAATGAATGGTTAAAATAACTGATATTATAAATATCCAAATAAATGAAAATTGAATATTTTGTAGAATTCCACTAATTTTATAGGTTAATATTACATCATATGAATGATTTAATTTTTTTATGTAATCAGGTTTTTTTTGACTTTCACAGAAACCAAATTTTAAATTGTGTCAAAATGCACAGAAATGTGTTTTTAAAACAAATACTATATTATTAATTGATATGATAATCGTAAAATTTATGGTTTTTAAAAAGGACATAGGTAAGGTTAGATATGTAAATAATGAACCAATTGAGGTTCTATTGTCTTATTATAGTATGTTTATTAACCATTTATTATATTAACACAAGAATACATGGTAAAAGTATAACTATTTAACTATGAGTTATATATAAAAGATAAGGTTAATATGGTAACATAAACTCGTCTAAAACCTACTTTTTGAGAGTTTTTCAACCCATCCCCACCTTTTCTTCAAAATAAATTCTTTTGGAGCCATTATATATCGAATATGATGGTATAATAAATTAATATTTCAAGCTTTTCCTAAAGTGACCCTCACCTCTCTTATAAAAGGGTACTTCTCCTTATCTCAAAATCATACTTCCAAAGCTATTTTTCTCGGACAAAACCTACTCAAATATCATCCCAAGTACCCTAAAATCATCCTAATGCAATAATTTGATCAGAAAGCCAATAATTAGTCGCCATTTTGATCAAATCAAAAGGAACCACTCAAAGAAGAGGAAATAATTTCATCACCTCTTCCAAAGTTATATTCATATTCCCCTTCTTTATGCTTTGTTATTTACATACAAAAATAATAACCCCAATAACATCTACATACTATGATTTTATCATTAATATGGTACAACCATATTAATTATTATATCTATCCTATGAATGAAAATGTCACCATATGTTAGTACGTACGGCTTACCATCTCCACTCCAGGGTGTAGTTCGTTATTCAATACCTCATTATTTGGATGAGTATAATTGATGTAAAGAATAAATATAAGATGTTAATGATTCTTTATATGTGATAAAATATTTAATTACATACAATTTCACCATTAATTGAATGGTATTGTCGCTCATGCATACGTAGGATTACCGTCTCCACGAATGCGATGAGATTCATTCCCCATTGTAATCATTCAAGAATAATTTTCATTTTATGATTAAAAATAATGTTTTAAAACATAATATTATTCTGTAAATGAATCAAATAATTCCTATCCATAACAAACCAGACTTACATAACAAAGAAAATAAACTAAAATGAATCGGTTAACACCCGAAACAATGATACTACAGAAATATTATTACCAAAAAAATATTAGAAGATAATATATAATATCATATTTGTGTGTATGGTTCTTGTATAAATTAACAAATATGGTTTCACCATTATATAAGAGTTTAACCTACACTCGACTAAAAAACATTACAAGTTAATGGTTAATTTTACAATCTCTTTATTATCCGAGGTTGTTTATATGTGATTATCTACTGGGACCACTGTATCATCTAAATCTGTGTTTCCTAAAAATGTAATTTAATTTTTTTTTATAATTTATTAGACTACGAGTTAATTTAATTTAAACCATTTTTTTAATTTTTATAAAATGGTTTGAATGGAATCGTTCTATTTCTTTCCAAACAAGGTACACTATGATTTTTTGGTAAAATTAATGGAAAACGATTTTTTTAACTTATACAGTGGCTAAGGCTATTTTCTGCCTTTATAAACCTTTGAGTATTCCATTACAAGATTACAAAAAAAAATTCAAAATAAATATTTTCTTTTATAATTATGTGACTTCTAAATCATTTTAAAATAGAAAGATATATTTCTCTCAAATATTTTTGAGTTAATCTATTTCAACATCCTTTGATGGATTTTACAGTTTATTGTAGTTGATTTATTATGATACAATCTTCCATATTGTATTGATGGTTTGGTTATATTTTTTACTATGGATGTGTTATTTCTATACCATTCATGGATTATGTTTAATGTATTAAAATTATGTATGATATTTTTAATATGAATGTTTATTTTATGTTTCCACCTTTTCGTATGAGGAATGGATTAGACTTAGTAAGTGACAGGTGGAGCCCGCTATAGCCCCTCAATGCATCGGTAGGTCTCATGAGACAAACTAGAGTCTTGGAACAAGGCCTTTAAAAAAATATTATTTGTAGTATTGGAATGAGACCTTGACTATGTGATAATGATGTCTGAAATTATGCATTCCATCATTATGAAATTGGCTATTGATATTACATGTGATTATTCAACTAGTAGAATATCAATGTGAATAAGTAAGTGGTATTATTTTATTTATCTTTTCTATATTATTCTGAATATTATGTTTTAGAGACTTGTTTTTTATTATTATAAATTTCCTTAAATTGGGACAATAAAAATTTATTTTTGATAAAGTTTTGGTGTTTTTCTGATAACTTTTATATTTGGTTGAATATTGAAAAATAAAAAAATTTAACTGCAAAAAACATTTTTAATCAAAATAATTTATAGTGTTCAAATATACATTTGAATGATTTTTAATTATAATTAGATTATATTTTTAGTATTAAATCTAATTTTTGTCATTGGAAGTAATATCACTTTGAAATTGGACATAAACAAGTGTCAATCTTTTTGTAGTTATTATTTCTTAAAATGTGTTTTTTAGTTTGGACAACGTGAATTAATTTTAACATAATAAATACAATTTTTATGGGTTTAATTTCGTAAAATAGTCTTCATTTTTGAATTATGAATATCATAATTATATTTGGGTGATTTTTTGGTATGTTTATGTATACTTTCAATTTTTGATGAATAGTGATAACACTGCGTTATTGGTTAAAATTGACTTTTCATTTAAATAATTATTTATTTTATTAAAATTTATGTTAGGTAAAAGTAGATACATAATACCTATATAAGTTCAATGTAATTAATTGGAGTCATTTTATTATACGTTTAGATATATAAAAATTTTATTGAAATTTTACTATCTTTTGCCCACCTAATTGGAGCATTTACAAATCCGTATAAAACATAATTTTACCGCTTCTGTGAATTGAATTTTGAAAATCTGAGAGACATGGTTGATATTAACAAGTAAAATGCGGTTCAATGAGATGAAAATAGATTTGGGTGAATAGTAACTTTTTGACTTTTATTTACCACAGTTAAAAGTAAATATGGTAATTAAGAGTAAAAATGATCTTATTATTACCCTAAAACATGTCCTAATTCTATTGGATAAGTTTAATTCATAAAAATATCCTTAGTAATAAAATATGATTCTTTATGTCCACTTGGATTAGATTAGTACATTTATTATTATTTAATTCAAAGAAGAGTTAAAAGTGTTAAATTCAATGTTTAATAACTAAACCATTTTAATATGGGGTTATACATAAGATAAATTCAATTATAAATATTAATTAGAATGATAAAACGATTTCATACATAAATATATTTTGTTTATAAATTTTAGGATATTAAATTATTTAATTTATTTATGACATAATGATGATGTAGTAATTACCTAATTAATGAAAGATTAAAATAATTGATATTATAAATATCCAAATAAAGGTAATTTGAGACTTTTTATGAATTCCAATAATTTTATTGGTTAATATGATATGTTAGGGTTGATTAGATGATTTTTTTGAAGTAATAATGTTGTTATGAATTTTGAAAAAACAAAATACCAAATAGTGTCAAAATTTACATAAAAGAGTTTTTCAATCAAATATTATATTATTAATTGATAATCTATTCTTTAAAATCTAAGGTTCCGCAAAAAGTCTTCTATAATGATACTTGTATCATTAATGAACCACTTGGGGGTTCTATTGGAAGTATATAGTATGTTTATTAACCATATAATATAAAAATAAATAGAGACATGTTAAATGTCAAACTATTTAACTAGGAGATAAATATAAAATATAGGGTTAATATAGTAACCCAAACCTATCTAAAACCTATTGTTTGAGTGGTGTTTGACAAATTACCACCTTATATTTTAAATAATTCATCTTGGGGCCATTATAAACCGAAAAATATTTTATTATAAAATAATATTTATGGCCTTTCCTATGGTTCCCCTCACCCCTCTTATAAAAGGGCACTTCCCCTTCTCTCTAATTCACACCATAAAATCCATTTTTCATGGCCAACTTCTGACCAAATACCCTATCAACAATTCTCGCCCCATTCTAGAGGCCTTCCTTTATTAAAAAGGCCAACCAATGGAGCCCTTTTAATCAAATTAAAAGGAAGAACCTGAAGAAGAGGTAAATAATTCATCACCTCTTTCAAGTTTCTTTCATTTTCCTATACCTCTTTCTTTGTTGTTTCAATTATAAAATAATAAATCAATTATCTTATATATAATGTGATGTTATTATAAATATGGTACAACCATATTCATTATTCTATCCATTGTTTGTATGACATGTCACCATACATGCGTATGTACGGCTTACCGTCTCCACATCGTGGTGTAATTGTTATTCAAAACAGTATTATTTGGATGGGTATAATAATGATGTATAATTGGTGTAAATAATAAATATAAGATGATAATTATTCTGTATATATGATATAACATGCAATTGTATATTATTTTAATATCAAAATAATTATATTGTTGCTCGTGCGTACGTACGGATTACCGTCTCCACGAACACGATGAGATTCATTGCCCATCATAATCCATTCCAGAATAATTTTTATTAGATGATTAAAAATAATGTGTAATTACTTAATATAATTATGAATATGAATATGATACATCCTATCCATAAAAACATTACTTACGTAAGAAAGCATATAAAGGAAAATGAATCAATTAACTCCTGAAACGACGATAACACTAAAATTTTATTAACAAAGCAATATTAGAAGATCATATATGATATCATATTAATGTATTTGATTATTGTATAATTTAATAACAATTATTTCACCATTATAAAAGATGTTAACCTACCCTCGACCAAGGAAAAGTACAAGGTAAGGGTTAATTTCACAATCTCTTCATTACCTGAGATTGTTTATACGTAATTATCTACGGGGACCTCTTTATCATCCACATCCATGCTTCTTAAAAATATATTTCAAAACATTTTTACTATTTAATATAAAATAATTTTAATTCATTTATACCCTTATTTTTACTTATATGTTTTGAAAGGAATCTTTTCGTCATTTTCCAAACAAGGTACTTTATGACCTTTTTGACAAAATTAAGGTATGATTTTTTTTAACATATACAGTGGGTGTGGCTATTTTCATCCATTATAACATCATCAGATCTTCCCTTAGAAGAATATAAGAATATTTTCAAAATAAATGTTTTATTTTATAATTATATGACTTTTAAATTATTTTAAAATAGTAAGAGATATTTAAAAAATGGTTTTGATTTCATCTATGTCAACACCCTTTGATGGGCTTTAAGCTTATTTGAAGTTGATTTATTATGATAAAAAACTTCCATATTGTATTTATGGTTTTGTGATATGTTTTACTGTGGATGTGTTATTCTTTTAGCATTCATTGTTTATGGATAAAGTATTGACATTTCATATGCCAATTTTAATACAAATGTTTGTTATCTATTTATACCATTTAATATGAGGAATGCATTTGACATAGTACATGATTGGTTGAGCCCTCTATAGGACCTAGATGCATCAATAGGTCTCATTAGAAAAACCAGTGTCTTGGAACAAGGCCTTGACAGAAATCATTTTTGTAGTCTTGGCACAAGGCCTTAACTACGTGGTTATGAAATTCGGCATTATGCATTCCATCATTAAGAAAGTGGCTATTAATATTACATGTGATTATTCCACTAGTAGAATATCAATGTGAATAAGTAAATAGCATCATTTTATTTTATCGTTGAAATATTATTCTGAATTTCATGTCAAAAAGGCTTTTTTAGTCATATACTTTTCCAAAAATGTTTATGCTAATTTATGAACGTTTCCTCTATATTGTTGTCTTTACTGAGCATATGATCTCACCCCATTCTATGTTTTATTTTTCCTAGGATGCGAAAAAGTATATTATAAATGACCTATAGGGATAGTCTATGAGATCTCAGTGTTTCCTATAGAAAAAGTTTTGTTTTTGTTTTCCATTTAATGATGTAATGTAAACCTTTTGAATTTATATAGTACTTCCAAGGCTACTAAACTAATAGGTTATTTGAGACTTGATCTTTTGTGATCATCCCAGTGATATGTACCAATGCATTGACTCTGGGATTATGGGGTCAAGTCATTAAATTTGGTATCATAGGAAATTTAGTAAAATCCTTGGAAACTAGATTTAGATAAACTCTGATTAGAGAACATAGCCTTAAGATAGACTTTGAGAATTAGTATAGAATAATTTTCTATAATTTTGGTATTATAGATATTTTGTGATATTTACAAGTAATACATCCCTGTATGGATATGAGTATATAAAGGCGGCTTTGGAACAGATGTACCTAGGGTGAAAACCTGAAAACCCTGCTTTTAGAAAGACTCAAATGGGAACTCGTGCACGACAGTGGTCCTTGCTGCACTCTTGGTTATGAAACTCTCAGGGGATATGCTTTGTAAAATAATCATTTTCTTTAAAAACCACTATGAAGTGTTTATGAGTATATACCTCCACAAAGAAAACATTTTTATGAATATGGATTATATCCATGAATAGTTCAGTTTATGTTTACTGTTTTACAAGTTGAGAATTATGCATTGTGATTCCTAAACTAACCTAGTGTATGCCATTCTTTAGAAATGGTACCTAATAGAGGGAATGAGACCTCCAGTAGTACACATGATCCAAAGAGTAAGAAGGATCATATCTTCCTTGGTGTTAACCCATCATTTAGAAATGGAATAGTCTCCCATGTATTATCATCAAATGAAGAAATAATATCATATGTTAATAAGATAAGAAAAAAATTTCGGAGTCCTATGGCTTTAAAGGGATGACAGAGAAGAAAAATATGGTATAGATAAAGATGGATAAAGGGAAGAATGTATAGAAGGATTTTACCAAATTTGATAATTGTGGAAAGAATTCCCTTGGTAAATTCTTGAAGGTAATGAGATTTTTTAATGAGTGTGGGGAAAAAGGACACCATGTACGTGATTGAAAGAATAAGAAAAAGGTTTCTTATGTACAACGCTTCATTGAAAGGATTTGGGTCACTATGTGAATCAATGTACAAATCATCCGAGTATACCCTAAATGATGCTATTGGATAATAATTATGTTATTATACTATAACATATGAAGAGGAATGACCAGTGTTCTTCTGTTTTTGTTAAAAGATAATGTTTTTTTAAGTGTCTTATCAATGATATACCTATTATATGAATTATGGAAATAAATACGGATTGTACTACAATACTATTTCATTAAAGATTTGAAATTAAATGGTCTTATGAAAAGTGACACAACAAAAAAGTTAATCTTCTTGGAAAATAAATGGTTATAGGAAAGATAAATCATAATATGGTCCTAATACTGAGGTAGTAATTTTTGAATAAGAGAAGGTTGATTTGGATAAATTATATTGGATATTCATGACTATCTTGGAATGAATTAATGGTTTTTTTATTTCATCATTGATGCAGTATTCAAAATTTTGGGATATAAGGAATATATCTAGTATTATATTAGGAATAAGGGTGCATGAATGTAATAAATAAGTTTTTATGGTAATTCAGGGTGTTATCATCTATTAAAAGATTACATGATGATGTTATTCACTTGTTATTTCACAGAAAAAAGGATCTTCATTGTGTTTTACATCATTATAAAATTTGGAATGTGGGTTTGGAAAGATGTATTTTGGATAAGTGTAAAGGTTGGAATGGATTAATATTGACATTGGATTCTATTTTCAAGGAAAATTCATTTCTTAAGATTAATTTTTGTGTATTTTTTTATAAAAGGAAAACTTGGAGGTTGGGCGACAAACAGTCATGTCTGGCAAGGCCGCAAGACTTGAAACCACAACCAAAGGGCGACAAGGGTGCATCACCTACAACTGGACTACATGATGGCCTAGATTGTATAATGCAGTTTTTTAAAAGGACTAATAGATGAATTATAAATTCATATTTTGAACCATATATGATTAGGATAAATAGAGTATTTTTATTATCTTTTATAGTGAAAGTTGGGTTTGTGGTAGAAATTTGTTATAGGGTGGAACTTTACTTATCAAGTATTTTTTTCACTTATTCTATGATTAAATTAATGCTTACAATTTAGTTAAGGGATCTTAAAACCAAAAATGTGTTATCCTAATACCTTACGTTCACAGATGATATTTTAAATCATCATAGACTGGTTGCTTTGAGGTCCTCAAATATACCCTTGTTTGTGATTGATGACCTCAATCACTCCCAATAAATATTTACAATTTCCCTCCAATTATTTTTATCTTATTTCTAGTAAATTTCACCAAATCGAGATCATAATTTGGTGGTGTCTTTTTCATTTCCCTTTCCCTCTTATTAAGACTAAATTTTATTAACCCAATTACTGATGTGGGTTCACCACAAAGGTATTTTTCTATTTTTAACATTTTATTTTTGAAGAAAAATTTCAAATTGTTAGGACAAAATTTAATGAAGGAGGGGAGAATGTAACACCCCAGGATTTCATAGTATGTTATTTCTTAAATGTAATTCAATAATTTTCACTACACGCAACACTGAGTTCAAGAGCACCACGACTTACCAAACTAGCTGTTCAATAGCTGATATGAATATTATTAACTGAATTTTGAACAATATATTATCAGTCTAATTTTAGAATTCATATTATGAGTTTCTTAGATATAATATATGAACAAATTCATTTTTTCAGATAAAAGAATTATTTTTTTAAATGCAATTTTGCAGCCATTTAATGGTGAAACCTCTTTAAATTTAATATTTAAAACTTTTATATATTAAATTTGACAAAATAATTTTGTTATTTATAATCAAGACATAAAGACATTTTATTTTGATAAAATTTTGGGGTTTTTATGATTACTTTCATATTTGGGTGGATAGTGAAAAATACTAAATTTTAACTGAAAACAAATTTTTTAATTAAAATAAATAATAGTGTTTAACTATACATTTGAATGGTTTGGAAGTATAATTATATTATATTTTTTACCATTTAATCCAATTATGTTCATTGAAAGTAATTTCACTTTGAAATTGGACATTAACAAGTGTCAATCTTTTGGTAGTTATTATTTCTTAAATACGCTTTTTGGTTTTGACAATGGGAATTAATTTTAAGTTAGTAAATGAAATTTATATATTTTTAATTTGGTAAAATGGACTTAATTTTTGAATGCGGAATATCAAAATCATCTTAGGGAAAAAATTTTGGTATGTTTCTGAAAACATTCAATTTTTGAGGAATAGTGAAAAACAATACGGTATTGGTTAAAACTGACTTTTCAATTAAATAATTATTTATTTAATTTAAATATATTTTAGGTAAAAATAGATAAATAATTCATATATATGTTGAATTTAATTCATTGGATTCATTTATTAATAAGTTTTTATATATAAAAATTTTAATGACATTTTACCATCTTTTACCCACCTTTTAGGAACATTTGAAAATTTGCATAAAACATAATTTCACCACTTCTGTGAGTTGAATTTATAAAATCCGAGAGACATGGTTAATATCAATAAGTAAAATTTGGTTTAATATGATCAATATAATTTTAGGTGAATAGTAACTTTTGACTTTTATTTAACACGGTTAAAAGTAAATAGGGTAATTAAGGGTACAATTATATTATTATTACCATAACACATGTTCTAATTCTATTGGATAAGTGTAATTTAACCAAAATAATCTTTATAAATAAAACATGGCCCTTTAGGTCCACTTGTATTATATTAGGACATTTATTATTATTTAATTCAAAGAAGAGTTAAAAGTGTTAAATTCAAAGTTAAATAACTAAACCATTATTAATATATGGTTATAAATAAAATAAATTAGATTATAAATATTCATTGTAAAGATAAAAATATTTCCTACATAATGATATTTTATTTTAATTTTTTTTACCTTATATAATTTAATTTATCTATGCCACAATGATGATGCTCTAATTACCTAATTAATAAAATATTAAAATAATTGACATTATAAATATCCAAATAAATGTAATTAGAGACTTTTTATGAATTCCAATAATTCTATAGATTAATATGACATGTTAGGGTTGGTTAGATTAATTTTATTATGCAATAATTCTGTTATGAATTTAGAAAAAACAAAATACCAAATAGTGTCAAATTTGACATAAAAGAGTTTTTAAAAAAAATATTATATTATTAATTGATATTCTATTCCTAAAAATATAAGGTTCTGAAAAAAGTCTTATATAATGATAGGTGTATCATTAATGAACCACTTGGGTTTTCTTATAAGTATATAGTATGTTTATTAACCATATAATATAAAAATACAAAGAGACATGGTCAACGTCAAACTATTAAACTAAGAGTTAAATCTAAATGATAATGTTAATATAGTGATCAAAACCATTCAAAAACCTATTGTATGAGTGGTTTTCGACACATTCCCACCATAGATATTAAATAAATCATGTTTGAGCCATTATAAACCGAAATGGATTTTATTATAAAATAATATTTCCACCTTTCCCTAAAGTTCCCCTCGCCCCTCTTATAAAAGGGCACTTCCCATTATCTATAATTCACACCTTCAAAGAAATTTGTATCACCCAAAATCTACCCAATTACCCTTTAAAATGTCCTACCTTCATCATAGAGGAATTCCTTTAGTCATAAATCCGACCTATGGATCCCTTTTAAACAATACAAAAGAAAGAACCCGAAGAAGCTGTAAATATTTCATCACCTCTTTCAAATTCCATTTTTCTTCCACTTTATCATTATTTGTTGTTTCCATTCTAAAATAATAACTCCAGTATTTTCTATATACTATGATGTTATTATAAATATGTTTCAACCATATTAATTATTCAATCCATCCTTCGAATGACATGTCATCATACATGCGTACGTACGACTTACTGTCTCCACGTCATGGTGTAATTGTTATTCTATATATTATTATTTTAATGGGTATAATAAATATGTATAATTGATGTGAATAATAAATATAATATGATAATTATTATGTATATATTATATAACATCCAATTAGGAATTATTTTAATATGAAAAAATGATATTGTCGCACGTGCGTAAGTATGGATTACCGTCTCCACGAACGTGATGAGATTCATTCTCCATCATAATTCATTGAAGACTAATTTTCATTAGATGATTAAAAATAATGTTTAAATACTAAATATAATTATGAATATGAATATTATACATCCTATCCATAACAAATGTTACATACATAATTATGTATATAAAGAAAAACTAATCAGTTTACATGAGAAACGACGATAATACAAAAATATTATTAACAATGAAATTTTAAAAGATCATATATGATATAATATTAATGTATATTATTATTGTATAATCTAATAAAAATTATTTTACTACTATACAAGAGGTTATCCTACCCTTGACCAAGGAAAAGTACAAGGTAATAGTTAATTTCATAATCTCTTCATTATCAGTGGTTGTTTATACTTAATTATCTACAGGGACCTCTTTACCATCCACATCCATGCTCTTAAAAATGTATTTAAAAACATTTTTACTATTTTCTAGACAATGGGTTAAATTCATTTATACCCTTATTTGACCATATATGTTTTGAAAAGAATCCTTCTGTCGTTTTCCAAACATGGTACTTTATAACATTTTCGAAAAAACTAAGGTAAGAATGTTTATTTAACTTCTACAGCGAGTGAGGCTATTTTCCACCATTATAACATCGTCGAAGATTAATTTACATGATTATAATAATATTTTCAAAATAAATATTTTCTTTTATAATTATATGAATTTAAAATGATTTAAAATTTGTATGAGATATTTCAAAAAAAGGGATTTGATTTCATCTATGCCAACAACCTTTGACGGATTTTTAGCTTATTTGAAGTTGATTTGTTACGAGACAAAACATACATATTGTATTGAAGGTTTTGTTATATGATTGAATGTGGATGTGTTGTTTTTATACCATTCATGGTTAATGGATAAATTATTGACATTTCATATGCCTATTTTAATACGAATATTTATGATATGTTTAAACCTTTTCATATGAGGAATGCATTGGACATAGTAAGTGACGGGTGGAGCCCGCTATCGCTCCTCTATGAATCGGTAGGTCTAATGAGAAAAAATAGTGTCTTGGTACAAGGCCTTGACAAAAATCCTATTTTTAGTCATTTAACAAGGCCTTGATTTTGTTGTTATGAAAGTCTGGCATTATGCATTCCATCATTATGAATGTGGCTATTGATATTGTATGTGATTATTCAACTAGTAGAATATCCATGTGAATATGTAAATGTAATAATTTGATTTTATATTTACCATATTATGCTGAAATTAAAGATTAAAAGGCTTTTCTTTTAGTCTTATACATTTCCTTAAATATTTATTCTTATTTATAAATGTTTCCGCAATATTTTTATCCTTAATGAACATCTGAGCTCACCCCTTTATGTGTTTTATTTTTCTCAGGATGCAAATAAGTATATTATGAATGACCTGTATGGATAGTCTTTGGGATCTCAGTGTTTTCTAAGGAAACAATTTTGTTGTAGTTTTCTACTTTATGATGTAATGTAAACCTTATGAATGTATCTACTACATCCAAGGCTACTAAACTAATCTGTCTTCCAAGACAAGATCTTTTGTGATCATGCAAATGATACGTATTAATGAACCAACTCTGGGCTTCTGAGGTTGGGTCATTACACTTTAGGATGAGGGTGAATGCTAGTTTTGCTGTTTTTCGTGGAAATAAAAATCAAATAAATAAAAAATTTTATTTTATTTTTTAAAAACCACCCATTTGAATGTGCCATGGTGGGGATCACCTGAGCTTAAAAACCACCACAATTAAAATTAATGGTGGGGACAACCCGACCCTTGAACTCCCTCTTTAAATAGGGAGGTGACTCTTGGTTTTCCCTAAATTAATTATGCATACAACAACATAATTAATGGAAAACTGATGTAAAATTAATAAAACATAATTTAATAAGATGGATATTCATTTTTGGTGGAATTGTGGAAGTGTTGGAAATGGTGAGAGTTGAGAGAACAGTGGAGAAACTTTTTCTCCAAACAAAGAATACCATCTCCATCGAAGAACATACATCAGAATCAAGAATGAGGATGACACAGGAGCCCGAATTTGGAAGTGTGTTGAGGAAGAAAAAATCATCGGCACCCTCATCGCCTTCACTGACATCATCTCGGGACACTTCCAATGAGAAATTGAGGTAGGTACTACCACAAAACTGGGAAAGCCAAGCCCCAGCCTTTATCAGCGCTAACGAAAAAGTACTGATAATGGGGTGTATATTTACAAGCACTAAAAAAAGTGCTGATAAAGGGTAAATTTACCAGCACTAAAAAAATCATTAATAAAGGGTACCTTTATCGGTGCTTTTTTAGCGCTGATATAGTTACCCCCTTTAATAGTGCTTTTTTCAGCGATGTTAAAGGGTACCCTTTTATCAGCGCTTCTTTACTAGCGCTGACAAAGGGGGCGTCTTTATCAGTGGTTTTTTTAAAAGCACCGATAAAGTGTTTTCTTCCAAAAAAATTCATTAAAAATTATATATTAATATTTAAATATATAGATACAGTTATATTGATATAAATAATATATATATTTTTTAAATATAATTTTAAATATAATTTAGATAAGTGTAAATATAGAGTTACACTTAATATATAAGATATTTAGTGAAAATGGAAAATAAAAAAATTAAAAAAATATTCTAAATTAATAATTTTCTAATTATTATGGATTAACAGTCATTTAATATAAATTTTAAGACTAAAAAAATCAAAAAAAAAATTAAAACAGATCCAAAATATGTTGAAAACGCAACTCGAAATTAAAACGGCCATAACTATTGATCCAGGGGTCTGTTTGAGATCTACAACATATCAAATCGAATCCTGCGATGATTTCTATGTGCAATTTAATTAGGAAAAGCCTCTGTCACAATTTTTGAGGCCAAAAAAGGGCTAGAAGGCCTCCAAAATTGAGTTTTTAGTTTGGATACCCTGATTTTTTTACATTTTTTGGACTTTCAACCTCTTTTAAGGGGGTATTATTGGCTTTTTTTGGTAGGGAATGAATTTTTTACAAGGTATTAAATTTATATTGATAATATATATTTGAAATTTTATCATTTTTTATAATGCGATGCTATTTATAATCAAATATATAACAATATATACATATTTTTTATATATTCAGAGATAAAAATTAATTTTTTAAATAAATAATAAATAATATTTACATAGAAAATATATTAGACTTATCTAAATAATAACTAATGTCCATTTTCTTTAAAATACAAATATATAAATATTTATATACCTATATATTAATCTTACTATATATGTACCTATATAATGTGTGTGTGTCTATATATTAACAAATTGAATATATATATATATATATATATCTAACATATGTATATGCATATATATTTATATATATAGATATATATAAATATGTGTAATTATACCTATAGAAACACACACGCACACATATATATATATGTGTGTGTGTGTGTGCGTGTGTGTTGTATAGATGTATTTATTTACACACACACAAACCAAACCATATTTTATAATTGTATTGAAAACTAATATTATAAATATATATTAATATACAAATAAATATATGGATAAAAAAATATAACTAAATATATATAAATAAAAAGATATAACTTAATATTAATATACGAATAAATATATATATTCATATATAAATATAACTAACTATATATATATATATTAATATAAAAATAAATATATCAATATATCAATATAACTATATAGGTAAATATATATAATAGAACTATATAAATTTATATTAATATATGAATAAATATAACTATATATATATATAAATAGATATATCACTAGTTGGAGAACAAATCAAATTAGAGGAGTGGTAAAGGCTTAGCGCCCATGGGCGAAGGTCTTGAATTCAAAACCTGGTAGAGGCTGGTAGGGGTGCACACCTGGGTGAATTTGGGGGGGGATATAGAGCTATTAAAGGGGTCTACAATGCACTGATAAAACATGGGGCGTTGTGGCTAGGTCTTGCGTGGGAGTGGGTGGGGTGGGGCGCTGATAAATGGGGTGAAAGCGCTGTTAAAATCCCCCTCTGATTTACAGATTTTTTTTATTTTTTTGATTTGTTTTAAATGTTTTATCTTTTAATAGTGCTAAAAAACGCTGATAAAAGGGGTCTTTTATCAACGCTAAAATAGCGCAAATAAAGGACCCTTTTATCATACCTTTTTTTAGCGCTGATAAAAGGGGACTTTATTAGTTCTTTTTGGAGCGCCGATAAAGGAGACCACCCCTTTATCTTCACCGGCATTGAAATCGCATTTTTAGTACTGTAAAAGGACTTTTTTAGCACTAATAAAAGCCATAGTGGTATTAGTGAGGGATGGTTTTTTGTATACCCATTACCCCATTCATGACATTCATCTTGATTTAAGAATAATTTTGCCGCTTTCTACCGTTATAACACGGAGGGTGCTATCCAAATGGACAAGGCCCGACCCTTCCAAAACTATTGTGATATTTCAATGGTCTTGAATCAATGGTGAAATCCCAAGGCGAGTGAGGAAGTCTACGAAATGAATAACGGGCCACCGGGGCACGCCCGGTGCCCAGAGGAATGTCCCTAAAAGGGTTCGGGAGCAGCGGTAGACACTCTGGTCGGCCATGATGATGGCGGTGGTGCAGCCACCGCGGTGGAGAAAGGGTGGCAGTCGGTGAATGGCCAACTATGGAATGCAGGGGCGGCAGTAAAGGGAGGGCGGCCGGCTCGCTGCCGGCCGCCAGAGGGGGCGTGGCGTGCGACCGAACTGTGGAGGAGGGCTAGCCGTCCGACCAGCCGTGGGCCAGAGCGGGCTGCCCAACACTGGGAGCACACCACGGGCCACCCAGTAGGCTAGTCCGGACCCATTGGTTTGGGTCGGACCCAGGGCAAGACCCGAGTACAGCTGGGTTGGACCGGGACGGTCCGGCACGGTCGGATCAGACCTAGACCAGTTTTGACCCCTTTACAGTATTTCAGCCATAATATGAGCTACGAGCATCCGTTTGATGAACCGTCCATGGAGACAGAAACCTTGGATAGATATGGTCCTTTTGGTATAAACCACTTTAGTTTTGGATAATGCTAGGATACGACCGGGTTGGATCAAACACAATTTCAACCGGGCCCTCGAGACTAAAAGGCCAATAACATACACACCTGGTGTCCGATTGACACACTGTCAATTGCGTTGATGCCCCTATAACGTGGCAGTATTTTGTGATAATTCTTCTTGGGACTTCATGGTAGTTAGAGTATCGACCTATGTCTTGAGGAGCACTCCCTCATGGAACCAAGTGAGCTTTGTGCGGGAACCCTCTGGATGGCTTAAACATGAGAAAGGGATCCTATGTGGGTCTTTGATTTGGGATCCTATGTGAGTCTATATTTGAGAGTCTGACATGGGTTTTCACTAAGAAATCCATGTGGGACTACTCTTGGATCCTACACGGGTTTGCTATCCTAGGATCCTACGTGGGTTAGTTGATTTAGGATCCTACGTGGGTCTGCCTCTTAACAGAGTCAGTGGATTCAGTAGATACATCTAATTATCTTTACTACAATACCTATGTTATACCTAGTATGAGATGAGTTTATAACTTCATAGTGATACCTTTGTGGTATAATTCTGTGTGTCGTACCTTTATGGTACTTACCTTCGTGGTAATGCCTTTGGGGTATTCTTCTGTGTGGCATTACCTTTGTGGAACTTACCTTTGTGGTGTTACCTTTGTGATGTTGTTTACTTCATGAAACAGTTGAGATTTTGGCTAATGAGTTGGGAGTTATGTTTCCTCATGAATGAGATGAGTATACTAGATAACTTAGGTATATGTACGGTTATATACCTAAGAAATATTTTCAGTTGTTCTCATGCTTTGGGGTTTATCCTCTGTGGATTTTGAGAGTCCTTTGGGGGTCTCGGGGTCCCTACTGAGTCTCATTATACTCACCCCTGCAGAGCTACGCCCGCACCTTGTTGTGTTTGGTGAAGACAACAGACAATGCTAACTGAGGACGAGTGTACCAGGACTAGAGGTATCTCCGAGGTGGACATTAGATGAGGTGTACCAAAGTGACGACCATTCGAGAGCTGCACATACCCTTCAGGTAGGATCCTTGGCGGGTGTTCATGGGAGGTGTTTGAGTTTTCTTGTACATTTCAGTTTTCATGTACATTTCTATTGAGATTGTATTCTGGGCCATTTTTCTTACTATATTCGCTCTTTTTACTATAAAGTTTATTTGTGTTTTTATCTTGGAGTGTTATTGGTTTTGTGTTTATAATGATTATTAAGGCAATTCCATCCTAGTTTTAGGGAATATGCTTTTCAGAGCTGGTCACCAACCCCTGGACTTTGGATTGTGGGATTGGGGTAGTCACGACACGAGCCTCGAGTGGGGGGGGGGGTCGTGACAAATTGGTATCAGAGGAGTCAGTTCTACCATTGAACATTGGAATATAATATTTTTAACGGCAATAGTGTTATGTGTTATGAGTGTGGTTATTAGTTCAGGAAATCCTTTGTTGGTGTGGTGGCTGACGTATCCATACAGCAGGACCCTGAAATTAGATTTCTAACTCAGTGATCGAAAACAATGATTGTGTGTGTGTTTCAAAAAGTTTTCTTTGTGATCTTTTTGAGTCATCTCACCAAGAATAACATATTGACCATAGACCACCTCTTTCATTTCAGGATGCCTTCACGAAGACAACCATCTAGGGTTCCTGGTATAGTATGCGATGATATACCACAAAGTGAAGAGGCCTCAATGTAGGGCCCTTTATCTGTAGAGGCACCAGCGGAGGCACCAACAGTACCATTACATGTTGGGCCACTGATTCAACCATCCACAGTAGCAGAGGGTGCATGCCGCTTGATCACGTTGCATGAGTTCCAGTGCTTAAGGCCACCACGATAAGGGGTGAGACGGATCCACAGGCGTCTTAGGATTGTTTGGAGGTCGTAGTGAGAGTCTTCCATCTGGTAGGGACACTAGCTTATCTCATGGTGATCCTTGTCGCCTGTCTTCGCGCAGTGCACATGCAAGAGCTTCTTCATCTGCAACAGTGTAACATGACTGTGGCTCAATACTCGGTGAGGTTCACCGACCTCTTGCTCTACTCCACAAATATAGTGCGGGACCCATTCTTCATGGCTCGGACCATCAAGCAGGGAATCAGGCAGGATATCATGGCTTCGATGATTTCTTTCTTCATCCCGACACAGGAGGGGGTGTTAGAGTGATCCCACTTAGTGAAGATTTTTCTTGCTGAGCAATCACCGGTTGCGAGAACCACCACTGGGGGTCACGTAGTGGAGTCTTTCATAGCTGGTAGTAGACCGATGTCACAGGACCACACCAATAAGTGGACGACCGCAGGATTTAGGATTGGTAGTGTCAGGCACCTGAGAAAGATGTGGTCATGCGAATAGTAGATAGTGTTACACATGCGGAAGGCAGGGTCACATGGCCCATGACTGCCTGACCCGCTGTACAGATGATCCGCAGACGGTAGGAGCACTCCCCAAGAAGATATAGAGGTTCTACCAAGGATGTATGTTGGGAGTAGGCAGACGTGGTTGGTAATTTGGACGTGCAGCTAGATGTGGGCGATGATTCGAGGTGTTACCGGCACCACCACCAGGTGGTCCACCCACACCATACGGAATAGGTGGAAAATAGTGAGCTCAGCTCCAGGTAGCTGAGGGCTACCACTATGCCTCTCCGGAGATGATACGAGGTATGATTTGTGTCTACTACACCTTAGATGTAGTACTTATTGACACAGGTTCCAGTCATTATTTTATTGCTACTACCCTCGTTCGGAGCTCGGAGATTCCAATGGAGTCGTTGGCTCGATCCTTATGGCTAGAGACTATTATGGTAGGGGATTCGAAGATTAGACACTAGTGCCAGTAGTGTGAGATTACTATAGGAGGTGAGAGCTTTAGCTAAGATCTCATAGTAATGGGTTCAAGGGAATACGACGTCATCTTGGGTATGGACTGGTTATCTATATTCCATGCTCATATGGAATGTTTTAGGCACAAAGGGCGGTGTTTCCGCATGGATGGGACAAAGATTACCTCCACTGGTGAGAAGGGATCCTTTTCACCATAGGATTGACTTACCGGGATGTGAGTGTAGTGGATCATTCATCAATTGGATAGCCTTACCCTCAGAGCAGTTGATGTGGAGAGTATGAGCTATCCTGTATTAATGGACCAGTAAGTGGATGTCTTCCCTGATGATGTTCCGGGTCTACCTCATTGTAGAGAGGTGGAATTTTACATTGACTTGTACCCTGGGATGACACTGATAACTACATGATTATATCGGATGGCTCCCGCGGAGCATTGTGTGCTACGGGTACACCTGGATGACTTACAGGGGAAGATGTTCATCAGGACTAGTGTTTTTCCTTGGGTAGCCCCAATTTTGTTTTCCTATAATGCGAATGGGAGCATTAGAATATTTGTCGACTACTGGCACCTAAACTAGGTTACCGTGAAGAGAAAGTACCCACATCCGATGATTGATGACCTCTTTCATCAACTGAAGGGTTCACGGTGGTTCTCGAAGATAGACCTCTGATTTGGTTATCACCAGATTATAGTACAAGATGAGGATGTTTAGAAGAATGCTTTTAGATCTCGGTACAAATGTTTTGAGTTTTTGTTCATGCCGTTCGGCATGACCAATGCTCCAGTAGTGTTCATGGGACACAAAAATAGGATCTTCCATCCATACCTTGATCGTTTTGTAGTATTTTTCATCAATAACATTCTGATCTACTCAGCTACCAAGGAGAAGCATACTTATCTTTGGAATATAGTTTTGGACACACTCCGAGAACACCAAATTTATGGTAAGCTCTCAAAGTGCCAGTTCTGGATCTGAGAGGTTCAATTTCTAGGATATTTCATCTCGGAGGGTGGAGTTGTGGTGGATCTAGTGAAGATTGAGGTGGTACTTGCTTGAGAGCCACATAGAAGTCTAACAGAGGTACAGAGAGTCTTGGGTTTTTTCGGATACTACAGGAGGTTTGTGCTAGATTTATCTAAGGTCGAAACAACTTTATCAGCGTTGACAAAGAAAGGAAAAACCTTTTTGTGCTAAGACAAATTCCAATAGTGTTTTCAGTAGCTAATATAGAGGTTGAATAGTTCCCCCATCTTGAGGCTACTAGGGGAAGGCGTTGGGTACATAGTTTACTATGACGCATCAGGCACCGGGCTCAAATGTGTCCATATTCAGGATTGATAAGTTATCTCTTATGGTTCTCGACAGCTGAGACATCATGAGTAGAACTACGCTACCAATGACCTAGAGTTAGCAGAATTGGTATTTTCCTTGATGATGTGGAGACACTATCTGATGGGCAAGCATTTAATGATTTACTCTAATCAAAAGTGTACCAGGTATATAATCTCTTAGAAATACCTGAACCCGAGACAACTCCATTGGCTTGAGTTCTTCCAGGAAAATGTTTTCGAGATATTCTATACTCCAGGGAAGGGGAACGTTGTAGCAGATGAACTCAGCAAGAGATGTGGTATACAACTGTTAGGTGAGGCAACAGAGCAGCTGGCCACTTTACAGATAACCTTTGTGGAATGGGATGGAGTGGATTTTCATTAGTCTCTTATTTTCAGTCCCCCAATTCTTTTGCGAGTTAAGGAGTCACAACGTGAGGAAACTGAATACAAGGATCGACGTGTTCAGATATCCACAGGACAAGTACCTCATTGATTTTCTGAAGGTGGGGAGCATGTCATCCTCTTTAGAGGACATACCATGGTACCTGTGTCGCTTTGGGAGGATGTTTTGAGGGAGTTCCACACATCGCCTCTAGCGGTGCATCAAGAAGTGGTGAAAAATTCCAAGACCTCCAATTACAGAACTAGTGGCTGGGAATGAATAAAGAAATAACAGTGTTTTTCTCTCGGTGCCTCACTTCTCAGCAAGTGAAGGTGGGGAATCAGGTACCACCTGGCTTAATTCAGCCTTTAGAGGCCCCAGAGTGGAAGTTGGATGGGATTTCCATGGACTTAGTAACAAGACTTCTACATTCGTCCATGGATCATGATTCTATCTAAGTGATCATCCACTGACTCACCAAGTCATCCCAAATCCTATCGATCTAAGATAAGGGTTCAGTAGAGAGACTGGGATGCCTCTATGTGATGGAGATTGTGAGGCTACATGGAGTACCCCCGATGATTTTCTTAGATCGTGACGCACATTTAACTTCCTAACTATTTAAGGTGTTTCATGTGGCTTTCATGAAGATTCTTTGTTTGAGCACCACCTTCCATCATCAGAAAGATTGCCAGACTGAGCATTCCATTCAGACCCTCGAGGACATGCATCATTATTTCATCCTCAACTTCGGTCGCAGTTGGGAGGAACACTTACCCTTGGTGGAGTGTGCACAAAAAACAGCTATCACTCAACCATTAGGATGACACCATTCGAGGCTCTGTACAGTCGACCTTGTAGACCACCATTTTGCTGGACTAACCTAGGGGAGTTGGCATGCATGGGACCAGATATGGTACGGGATACCAAGAAGAAGGTGTTGATTATCCAGGAACAGATAAAGACAGCACAGTGCATGATGAAGTATTATGTCAACAAGAGATAGAGACCTCCAGAGTTCGAGGATGGTGACCACGTGTTTCTATGTGTGTCACCCCGAAGAGGTTTGCAGTGATTTGGCCGGGGTGGCAAGTTACCTATGAGGTTCATCGGACCCTTCCAAGTCCTCACCAGTGTTGGAGAGGTGGATTATATCCTAGATCTTCCCCCTATGTAGCACCGAGTGCACAAAGTTTTCCATGTATCCAAAATGAGGAGATATGTACATGACCCATATCACGTCATCGACCATGGAGAGCTGGACATAAATGAAGGGGTGACATTTACGGAGGTTCCAGTGGAGATTGATGATTAACAGGAGAGAGTCCTTTGTGGGTTATTGATACCTTTAGTGAGTATACTTTGGCAGTACTGGAACCTCTAGGAGAGCACATGGGAGCGGGAGGCTTTGATTTCTACCTAGTACCCCCACTTGTTTCCCTAGTTTTTGTGATGGGGATTTCGTGGATTCAAAGCTCTGAGGTGGAGAGAATGTAAAGACCTGGATTTTCCATGTTATTTTTTTAATTATATATGAATATTATGAGTCCGTAAAAATTGATGTCGCAAGATTCCAAGGCCCGGTGTTCTAGGAATGAATTTATGAACTTTTTTAAATATGATCAGTAAACGTGCCAGTGGGTTTTTGTAACATTTGAACCGGTTCTTGGAATTGAAATGTTAGGGCACCGTTGAACTCACCGCGCCGATATTCGATTAAAGAGAATTTTACATCGACCAAAGTAGGATGTGGGTGAAAGATAGTTTTTGTGTTTTTTTTTGAAATAAGAATAAAATAAAGAATTTTTTTAAACCACCCATTTCAATGTACAGTGGTGGGACCACCCGAGATTAAAAACCTCTAAATTTGAAATTAATGGTTGTGAACACCCGAACCTTGAACTTCCTATTTAATGTGGGTGGTGACTCTCGATTTTCTCCAAATTAATTATGCCAAAATCAATTTAATTAATGTCCAACTCTAATTAAATTAATAAAACCTAATTTAATAAGTTTTCTATTCATTTTTGGTGGAATTGGGGAAGTGTTGGAAAAGGTGAGAATTGGGAGAACATTGGAGAAACTTTTCCTCCAATCGAAGAACACAATATCCAATGCATAACATGCTTTGGAATCAAGAACGAGGATGATGCATGAGCCTGAATTTGGAAGTGTGTTTTTGAAAGATACAATCTTTGGCACCCTCATTGCCTTCACTGACATCATCTCCCGCAACTTCCAATGAGAAATCTTGGTAGACATTGTTTTTTTATACCCCATACCCCTTTCATGACATTCATCTTGATTGATGGAAAATTATACTGCTTGCTGGAATTCTAACGTAGAGGGTGAGATCCAAACGAACACGACCTGACCGCTCCACAACCTTTTAGGGAATTTGATGGTCTTGAATCGATTGAAACACCTCGAGGCGAGTGTTGGATTCTAATGCATGGGGAACAGGCCTCGGGGGCGCACTCGGTGCCCCGAGGAACATCACCGGAAGGTCTCGAGAGCGGCGACCAGTACTCCAGCCAGTAGTGAAGACAGCGGCAGCGTGGCCGTGCCACCAGAGATGCGTCGTCGCCCGTAGGCCACAGTAGAGGAAGGGTGGCGGTCGGCGCACGGTCGGCCACACGAAGGGGGTGGAAGTGTAGTTTTGCACTGCTGGATGTGTAGGAGCTACAACATGAGTCCGTGATGGTGAAGGGAGGGAAGCCAACTCACTTTCGACCATCGGTGCTGGCACGGTGCGCAACCACGATGCAGAGGAGGGATAGACGTCCGACCAGCCACAAACCAGCGCAGACCACACATTGCGGGTTGCACATCATAGGGTTCCCAGAACCTACCACCAAGCAGGCCGCCCATCGGGCCACACAGCAGGCCGATCCTCATGGGCCACACTGGAGGCCACCCAGTGGGAAGAGCCGGACACAGCGGGCGGGGTCGGTTTGACCGGGTGGGACTGGACCCGGACCCGTTTCGATCCCTTTCAACTCTTTCAGCCATAACTTTAGCTATGAGTGTTTGTTTGAAGAACCGTATATGGCACCATAAACCTTGGACCGGGAAGGTATTTGTAGTATACCCACCTGAGTTTTGGTTAAAGTTGGGATACATTCGAGTTGGATTGAACATGAATCAAACCGGGCCCTCAGGACTAAAAGGCCAATAACATACAGACTAGACATCTGATTGACACACAGTCTATTCCATTGAGACCCTTATTACGTGGAGGTCCATTGGGATAGTTCTTTGTGGGACTTCATGGTAGCTGGAGTATAGACATGTGGCATGATGAGCAGACCCTCTCGTAATCAAGAGAGCTTAGTGTAGGAACCCTATTGATGGCTATAACATGAGAAAGGGATCCTATGTGGGTTTGTGATTTGGGATATATGCAGGTATACATTCGATATTCCCACATTGATCCTCTCTAGGAAATCTATATGGTACTATTTTAGGATCCCATGTGGGGCTGCTATACTTGTATCCTACGTGCTTCTAATGAGTTAGTATCCTACGTGGGTCTATCTCTTAATAGAGTAAGTTGATTCAGTAGTTACATCTAATCATCTTTACTACCGTACCTATGATATACCTGGTGTGAGATGATTCCTTACCTTCGTGGTGATACCATTGTGGTATGATTTTGTGTGGAATACCATTTTGGTACATACCTTCATTGTGATACCTTTGTGGTATTTATTCTATGTGTCGTTATATTTGTGTTACTTAACTTTGTGATGTTACCTTCATGGTGTTATTTCTTTCATGGAACAGTAAATCTATGCGATAATAAGTTGGGCCTTGTGTTTCCTCATGAATGAGATGACTATACATGATAACTTAGGTATATGTATGAGAATATTCTTATGTAAGGTTTTAAGTTGTTTTCATGCTTTGTGGTTTTCCCTTTTTAGATTTTGAGAGACCATAGGTGGTCTCGGGGTCACTACTGAGTATCATTTTACTCACCTCTGCACGGGTTACGCATGAACCTTGTTGTGTTTGTTGCAGACGATAGACAATGCTGATTGAGGATGAGAGTTCTAGGATTAGAGGTATCTCGAAGGTGGACATTAGACAAGGAATACTATAGAGAAGATAGTTTGAGAGCTGTACCTACCCTTAATGTAGGATCCTTGGCAGGTGTTCACATAGTTATTTCAGTTTACTTGTAGTTTTCAGCTTTCTTATACTTTCTAGTTGGGCTTATATTATGGACCCCTTTTTCATACTGCATTCACTCTTTTTACTATACGATTTACTTGTGTTCATATCATGTTGTGTGCTTGGTTGTGTGTGTGCATAGATTATAAAGGCAATGACTTCCCCGTTTTAGTGAATACACCTTTCGGTGCTACTCGCCATCCCCTGGCCAATGGAAGGTGGGCTTGGGGTAGCCACGACATGGGCCCCAGGGGACGGGTCATGAAAGTATAAGTGAGTTGAAATGGGACACAATTTTGTTTTATTTCATGGAGTAATGTAAAAATTATGTATGTATCTTGTACTTCCTAGGATACTAAACTAATCAGACTTTCGAGACATGATCTATTGTGATCATGAAAATGTTAAGTATTAATGCATTGAATTTGGGTAACTGGGGTTGGGGTGATACATGAACAATAATATGGATAGATATGAAGTAAAAGTATACTAAATTTTATATTTTTTTTTGGGGAAATCATGATCAACATCCATGCCTTATGCGTGGTTCTGTAAATATGTAGAAATAACAAATGTTAGTCAACAATCAATTGGTGGAAGCCTTTATAGTTTAATTTTTTGTTTTTAAAATTTATTTGTTTAACCTATTACAATTACAAGATAACTAATTTATTTTTTCAAATGTAGATAAACTCTAGGAAAACACACCAAATGATACAATCACACAATTTATACCCCCAAAAATTATCATAAATATGGTGTCCTGTATTAAATGGTTAAATAATTATAGAAATAATTATTGACTAAAAATCCAAGTCCAGTATGAACTCTTAAGGCATTCCACTCTACCCTGTATATTCTCTTCATTGTTATGAAAAATGGAAAATGGTAGTAATGAAAAAAGAGAAAATTTATTTCTAATTAAAAAATGGATTAGAGAATAATATTTTAAGTAAATAAATATTAATTTTCTTCTATAGTACTATATAATAAATTTATCTCAGTAATATAACAATTGAAAATATTGTATTAGCACCCCTTAATATGAAAATAACATTGGGTACCTTTATTCCAATGGTAAGAATGGATATTTTTACAACTGATTTATTATATTCAGAACCCTCAGGCTACGTCAGATTCCATGATGAGGGTATCCGTTTTTTTTAAAAATATTTTCACTGAGGAAGAAATTAATATTGGAAGAATATATGGGAGAAATAGTATATTTTAAGGATGAGAAATGAAACTATATTTAGTTGATAGATGATAAAATTAAATCAATAAATCAGCTATGCTTATAGATAATATGAGGGAAATGAAACCTATGTTTCCTACCTACCTATATCCTCCACCTCCTCATTTAAACTCGACCATGTACTATGTGTTGAATCCTAGGGATCCATATGTATTCATTAAAACATATAGACTAGTTTATAATCTGGGGGATTATGTACATAATTGTTATATACATTCAAGTTAGGTATCATTAGCGGTATATGATATTATTGATCCAACAACTACAATGTTTCTACTAGCTAGAGTAGTGTCCATATTTAGATAGATCATTTTTCATTATTTTTTACTTTAGATAGCCAATCATTGTTCTTATCTTACATGAGGTATGTATTATTTTTAATTTTTATTTATCAATAAATTCATATTCTGTTATAATATTTTCTCACAAAGTACTTATATAGGATTATCTAAAATCAAAGGAATAACTAAAAAGGAAAAGAAAATTTTAGGTTTTTACTCCTTTAGATTCTCCCCAGAATACTGATGGGGTAACAATGTTATCACAATTTTTTTATGTTAGACTGTCATTAAACATTTCCAATGACTGATGATTTATATAAAACATATTATATGTTAATAATTTTTAAAACTAATATCATGAATATTGTAAAGGGTTATCAACTCATTATACTAATATTGAAGTTGATTTCCATATAAGTAAATTTCAATTATTAATTTATTTTCCTTAAGTAAACATATTTTGTATCAACATAATTAATTAATTTACTAATTTGGTATCTCCACACTATTTGAAACAAATTTTATTTCACATTAGGTTATTTTATTGTAGACCTATAATATCTCTCAATTGTCGTTCAGTACATGAAACAAGAATCCATTATTAAAAATGTATATGCAAGATTAAAGAAAAATAGATTACATGTTGGTTTTTTGCATTCATTAACTGGTGAGAAAAAATATTAACTTATGAAACAATATTCAATATAGTATTTTCAATGATATTTATTTTATATTTTAGTGGATATTGGATGTTATGCATATTTAACCTAGATGAATGTAAAGAATATTCGATATTCTCTTTAATGGGTGGTGTTTATAGAATATTTAACAATTTGTCAAAGTTACATGTTATTTTTATATTTTATATTTACATGATTTTAATAATTTCATTATACATCATATTTGATAAACAATATATTAAATTAAAATAGGATATCAATTTAGTGTAACTAGGATCACTATACAAAAATAAAACAAAAAATTGACTCTGTGAAATTTTATGTAGATGACTTTTATATAAGTGAATATTTTTTTTAACATTATAGTGTTTTTATTTTTAAAATATTATTTCATAAATGTAGTTAAATCATCAATAAGGGAATGTTGAATGTGGATAATTTTTTTAGAAATAATTTATGAGAGTCTCACAACCATAACACCAAAAAAATATTGATATTTTTATTTTCTCAATAGCTCATATAATTTAAATTAATATATTAATTTTCAAATTTAAATAACATTATTTTGTGGGTCTTTTTTGTTTTTTATACACATTAAATTAATTGACACACCAAAAAATTTTAATTTTAGAATATTATTTATGTTTTAATAATTTAGATATTTAAATTCTTGTAAAAATATATTTTCAAGAAATGTTATAGAATATAACAATTATTTTTTCTTCTCTTGTTTTATTTTATATATTTTTGTTGCTATCTATTTCTACACACTGTGTTAATAGGTTTATATTTGTATAATTTTATAATATTTATTTTTGAAAAATTGCACTATAAAATAAGTGTTATAAAAAAATACATATAAACCAATCATTGTAGGCATTACACATCCATTTAAATGAAAAATATTGAAAAAAAACTTCAATATTTTTCAATATAGATGAGTAATAATAATGGTTTCTCTAAAAATATACATTCAAATCCTTTTGAAATTAAAATATTTGTACGGTATTCAACATTTTTATTTATAAACCATTATTTAAAATACCAATTTATCTATTTTCATCTCAAAAATATCTTTATATATGATGTTGATTGGTGAAAACCATTATTTTAAAATAATTTTTTCACTAGTGTGATCAATATCAGAAATATGTCTTATGAGATACACATGCACATAAATTTGATAAATATTAAACAGGGGTCTCAATGAAAAAAATTAGAGACCATAATATCATTAAAAAAATATTATACAAGGTTAGATAGGGTATGGAATTTATATCTTATTCTCGCTGATGTAGAAAATAGTGGTTCATCAAGGAATCACAACCAAGATCATGTATATATTTTAATCAATTCCAAACAATCACCCAAGATGTATTTAATGGATTCTAAATATATTATTTCAATTAACAAAACACCCACTTTGATAATAATTTCACTTTATAAAATAATTTTCAAAATTTTAATTTAAGGGTAATTTGAATCAGTTATATATAATCTTATAGAATATAATTTCCCAAATTTTTTCGGAAAATAAAAACTAATTCCTTCGAAAAATTTAAGCCATGATAAACATTTCATGATGAATAGAGGAGAGAGAGAGTATGTGTTCATCGACACATGGGAACTATAAAAAAACATAGAAAAATTATATATTAGTTTGGAAATATTGAATATAGGAATTGTTTGATCCTCTAACACAAGAGAATACCAAAAATTAATGGTAGAAAATGATTTATTACTTATGAAGTGAGTATCGTCTTTTTTGGTTCATTTAATTAAAATTCCAAAATAAAGAATATCATTTTATTTCCTTTTTACGTGATTCATGATAATAGAGTAGTTAAATTTATCAAAAAAATGAGTTACAAAATTACACGAATCTAAAAAGTATTAAATTTCAACACTTTATGTATTTTAAAATCATAAATATGAGTTTTATGTTCACCTTAGGATGATAAAAAATGAAAAAAATTGTTTACAATTACCATTAACATAAAAGGGTAATGTATAATAATAGCATTGTTTTACCATAGAACAACTCATTGTAGTCACATAATGGTATGTAATTATACTATTACACAACCTTTACAAGTGTGGGATAACCCTTATAATGATCTGACCAACCATTAAGTAACATAAGATTTCAGATCAGAACTACATTTATGTAATACTGAAAAAATCCATCTCATGTTTACATAGAGGCTACCTTACAGTTACATAACATTGGAAAAAATTTATTTATCCTTATATAACTCTAAAAAAATACGCCATGTTTATATGTAGAAATAATTTACCACTACATATATTATACACTTCGCAAGACATTAAAAAACAGAAAATTATTAGTTCCCACTTAAAAATAAAAATAAATTATAACAAAATTTGGGTTTAACTAACATTTAAAAGTTAATAATTTAACAATTATACGCTTCTATTCTGTTCTAATCTCTGATAAGTGACTAGTGAATTCATTATCAAACATTTCTCTCATCTTTAAAAGTACATTAGATTCATGTTCCTTAGATTCCTATTGTATTCGTCTAATAATCCAAAGGAATCAATCAATTGTTACCATACATCCTCAAAAAAACTTCATTCCATGTTCTATGATCCATACTAGAAACTCCATAAAAATGAAAAAGACTCTAGCCCGATGTCCTCACAATCAATCACATGCATTGGGACAATCATGTACCACTAAATATGGGAGACATGGAAGAAATGAAACCTAATTATTAATCATGGAGTAAGATATGAATGGAATGATACAATCCTGACTTTCTTAATAATATTGAATTGTCCAATAAATATCGCTACTAACATAAATTATGTCTACAAGCATTGATATCATATTGAGGAGTCACCCAAAAGATAACATGGTCTCCCCTAATGAACTACAAGGGTTCCCTCAACCTTTACAATATTTTCATTTCCAACTCTAGGAAGTGAATAATTACTTCTTGATCAATTTACTATTATAGAGTTCTCCCATTCCACGATCAACCCCATAATAGTTTCCTTATCCACCTTGTTTAATCAAATTAGTGAGCAGTAGGGCTATCCATAGAGAGCCCCAAAAGGTTCCATAAAAATATAATCCTGGATGGTATTATTGTGTGAACAATAAAACATGGATAAATGATAATAACAAGATCCACCAAAGTCTAGGAAGAATTTTTATAACATATCCTCTGTGATCGGAGTCATCCTTTAAGACTCTCCATTAGCCTCTGGGTGATATCTTGTACTCATCATTAGTTATGTACCCAAATAATTATCTAAGATCAACCAGATTCATCACTTGAGATAGGACTATCTATCTAATATGATGACTAATTGAGATCCATATAAGAATAAACTAAACTATATAAAGAATTTACAAAAATATTCCACTGAAATGGTCATTATAATTAGAAATAATGGAGCCACATTCATCATTCAATCAACCAACACCCCGATGACATCGTGAATTATCATAGTCTTGAAAAATAATGGTACTAATCCTTTCATTACATCATCCCAAATTAAGAGATATATTTTAGGTGTATGAAGAAAACAATTGGGACATTGTTTCTTGACCTTTTCCCTCGGGTACGCAATGAATCATGAAAGGAAACCAACAACTCTATTCATTAAACAAGGCCACCAAAATTGACATCATAAATCATCGTACTTCTTAATCAACCATGGATAAACACTCTACTTTATAACATGAGAATATCTCATTAGTTCCTCCCTCATGAGAAAGAAATTACCCTCCCATTGACATTGATCTAATCATATTTAGCTTAGTACAAACCTAAAATAGAATCCTCCCTTCCAAGCATTCCCACATCACCACACATTTGGGGTCTTACTCTCGGTTTTCTTTTACATGGTCTAAAAAGTAAAATGCTTTCACCAAATTTACACATGTTATTAAACCATGATCCATTGATTCTTCTATTAGTAATTAAACGATAAAAATAATTAAACACCATTCCTATAAAAAAGGATACTCTCCAAACACCATTGTATTTAGTTCTTTTATAATAAGAGTATCTGTAATTAAATTACCATTCCCTTTGGTATATGCCATCTCAAATTTGAGGTTCTATAGATACTACACCCAATTTCAATTCCTCATATTGAGATCATAGTTTGAGAATATTAACCATATGATATTTTAGTCTATTTAGACGAAAAAACTCTAATGAAAGTTATTGTTCCACCAACACTTTAGATTTTATACCAAAACTAGAAACTCTTATTGGTGTTTGTGGTAGTTATTCTAATGGGGTTGTAGTTAGAGGGAACCATATGTAACTATATGACACCTCTATATTAGAAAAACTCTAAACCTGAAAACTACGATATCAGAAAACACTATGTATCCAAAACCAATTAATGGAAGATTCAACAATAAGAATTTCATCAATCTCCTATTTAGCACAAGGATAACCTCCACAATCTGATCTGGACACTCGAAATTATTTCCATTTTTGGTCAAATTCATCATTAGTGCTACACAATTGTGTATAATTAAAATGAAATGCGATTAATATCCATCTAACATAAAGAAAGTTCTAATCTCAAAAATATTATGGGGGTCCTCCCAGGACATCGTCACTTCCACCATCATATGGTCCACCATGGTCCTGGACTCATGAATCGTAGGAACAAGCAATCAATCCTCCCCAATTTAGAAGAGAACCTTAGATATTTTTTCATACATCTGATTTTCTAAAATTGTAGTCAATATGTATTCAAGGTTCCTAGTATTGATATATAGTGTCTTGTAATGTATTAGAAAATTTTCTTTGAAATCAATAACAAAGAAGTCAATATATGGATGGAAAATACAATTCATGAGTGCCATAAAAAGTCTTAGATAAATTTTCAACCAAAAAGGAATGAAAATATAAATTAAAATAAATAACTATACATAAATACGCTATTATAAATTTCTAATTATCTTACCCACATGTGATATAAGGAAGATAGATTTTAAATGCTAGAGTACCAACATAAACCTCACAACTAATCCAAAGTATTTTAAATCCTTGTTAATGTATACATTTTCTTCACTATCACATGATTCATCTTCTATTTTTCTACACAACGCATTATAATACTATATTACTTCATAGAAAACAATATAAGATAAACCAAGGAAATGTTTTTGGTATGATAAATCATTTCATTAACATGTCATTAGTCTGAACATTAAAATCATTCAACTCATTTGGTTCCATACGATTGGGATATGTCCCTATTAGATGTGATATAAGAATCATCTCATTATAAATAAAAATTTATAAATTGATATTGCTACTAGAGAAGTTATCTACAATTTTTTTTTAATGATCCATTACTATAGGAAAAGCACTATGGAGAACTACTAATTCTATTAAAATATCCAAGCCTTCTACTTGGCTGTGATAGCTCCAACCAGATTATGTTACAATATCATCATATTTTTTCAAATACCACACTCAGTAGTCAAAAAAATCTTCCCCCTCTATAAATGGTGAAATAAAAACATCTATGATAATATTCTATATGTTATTGGTAACTTTGTAACCAATCTATTCCAAATATCACATCTAAACTAGTCATATCTAAGATCATGATATCCCAAAAATGTCTCTAGCCTGAATTTACTACAAGAAATTCAGGACACAATTGGTGATGGATTACATTCACTTATAAATGTGTTTTAAGAGAGTGTATCTAAAAAGATAACATGACTAGGAAAATATAATCCAACAACATGTTATTTAGATAAAATGACACCCACGAGGGATTTTATTGAAATACATATCCTAGGAGACATCCACACCCAAGATATAAACCCCCATGTTATTTGAAAATATCAACTGAGTCCTCTATACCGACACATTATCCAGAATCATATATATAAAAAGCATCATATAATGATCAAGTTCATCTAATTAATTTTAAATAGATATATCACAACATTAGAGAACCAAAATATATCACCCAATATAGAATATTTGTCTATACCCATAATATAGAAAAATCCATGTAATTAAGTAAAATAAAAAATATACAATAGGAAACATGTATATATATAAACATAAAATATGATCCTACCAAATTTTTCATGATGCATAACCACACTAATTTCCCATTTAACTATAACATCTTCCCATCCGTGGTAAATCATATGTCTGTTTCAGATGAGATATCTAGGCATATGGAATCTCACTTACCTGAGTTACACATAATCTATCAATTTTAAATAGAAAAAAAAGGAAATGAAATAAATAAATCATTAGGGATCTGATATAGTTTGGTAATTCCCTAACCCAAAGCACTAGGTCAAATCCGTAGAGCCCTATAACAATATACCCTCCTCCCCATGTACCAAGAGACAAAAGTCTAGTCACGTGGGTCTAGTGTCACATAGGTTGAATATACCCTTGTAAACATATCCATATATAGAAAATTATAGAAGAAATTATAGTTGAAGAATATACAATAGATGCGATATAAGAAGATATATCAGGTCATTCAAGGGTAATAAAAAAGACACCCAATGTTGAAGGATAAAAACAGTAACTATATAAATGGAAGTTGTAAAAAATAAAAGTGTCATGACAACCTTAAAAATTCTATTTTAGTACAACATATAACTCCCAACATCACTCTATTCTAAAACTTCATGTAGGACCCTCTCTCTATTTTGGATCCCTGACCTTGAATTCTATATGTTCATCGAGATTCCCATGTAGGGTGTGAGTATAAATCCAATAGTTCACCACCAATACACACTTAACAAAAGTTTACAGGAATATTGAACTATATTAAATAATGGAAAAGATAATTCACCTCATACCACCTATCATTCACTGATAAACCATTCTCTAAAAATATTTCCAAGAACACCAGTTGTACATCCTTTAGAACCATACATGAAGAATATCACACATAGTCAACCAGATGAATTAGACCATTCTATGAAACTTTTTCTCCTATTACGGTAAAGAAAATATTTATAATGAGTAAAAAATCCATAACCACTACACATCACAATTATTCCTGAAGTCCCAGTATTAATTGTTAGAGAATTCATTACAGTATAATGTTTAATTTTCAACATTATGAAATTCCACATGCTCCACCATGAATATGGTGATTAAAATGAGTATCACATTCCACACACTGACACTGGTTGTAAACCTTAGATGATGTTAATTCTAAACTACCATGTTTGATTTATTAAGATGTGTGTCTGACCCCAACATGAAAATATACCATTAATCTTGTAGCTAAAGGATACAGAACTCCACACCGTGGTCTACTCCACTATTGGATGACATATCTATGATATGAATTATACCATGAAATAAACAATAGTTCATAACCTTTGTTACAATATCACGACCCCCTTATAGGTGTTTAATTATAAAAACATAGAATTATTTTCAACCTAATGAATAAAACAATGATTCCACCAGCTATGCACAATCCACATTTAAGAAATAACATAGAAAGTAACAATATATCACTATATATAATTCCATAGGTTATGAAATATTACACATGATATAAATAACATAGCTATTAAACCATATTACATATAATGAAAACATATAATGCACATGTATTGGTATATGTATGCTTGCGAACAAACACACACATGACCAACATCAATCATGGGTCTTATGAGACACATACACATGTGACCAATATCAATCATGGGTCTCATGGGCTACACTTAGACACACACAGGATCAATATAAGACATGGTTCTCATTAGATATACATTTACACACATGTGATCATTATCAATCTTGTATCTCATGGGAAACACATGCAGACAAATGGGATAAACATCAAACCTGGCTTTCATGGGACACACACACATGTAATCAATTTCTAATATGGTCTTTAATAGATTTCCATGAACACATATGTATTCTATATCAAACATGGGTCTCAACGTGCATAAGAACATACCATATTACAATTCAAAAACCATATACAAGGACCATGACGTGAAGGAATTATTACCCAAATCTTATTGAAATTGAAATATATGGTTCATCAATGAATGACATCCTTAATCACTTCTATGTATTAATCTATTAAAACTGGTCACCAATGAATCAAATAACCAGTTTCAACTATATTATTTCTATTAATAAGACTCCTCATGTGATAATAATTTATATATCTAAGGTAGTTTAAAAATTATTGTTTTATGGATGAATCATTCCATTTATCTAGAAGTATATAGAATCTAATATAACAAAAAAATTCTGGAAATAGAAACAAATTCTTATCTTGAATTTATTCTATGACAATCATTACATCGAATTATATAGGGTGGGGTGAGATAGAGAGAATTATACCAGAACAAAAAATTATAGTATAAACTCCTAATAATTTGTTATGCATCCAAAAAATATTAAATAAATGATAATTTTTCTTCCCTAACTCAATATAATAAAAAATAAAAGGTAATTAAGGTTCATGAAGTATAAAAAAATAGTATTTTGCCTTCAATTTTGCATCATTAAAAACCCCAAATTCAAAACATCATTTAATTTACATTTAAATATAATCCTAAATGTTGTGAAATTAAAATATTTCAGAAAATTAGTTAAATAAATAAAATTTACAAAATAATGAAATTCACCTGATTCAAGGACATTTAATATCATCCAAACACATTCCAGGATATAGTTGGGAATAGGAAAGTGAAAAATGGGGTTCAAAATTACCTTTACACCAAAAATAGATAGTTGTAAGGGTAACATTGTTTAAACATTACAGAGATCATAGATACCCCTTGAGGGTAAGTAATTTTACCCTTTTATAACCTTTAAAAACATGATATTACCATTTTATAGCTTCATCCCACTCATATACAATAGTGGATTTCATGGACAACCCTTATACAAATCACATATCCCTTTACGCAACATCGGAAAAATACAACTTACACTTATATAGAGGCTAGGTTACCCTTATATTACTCATTAAAATAACAATATAACATATTTATCTTGTAAAAACGCAAACAACATATAGTAATAATGAATTTACCCTTATGTATAACCTATGATTTGTATAAGGATAAAAATAAAACTATTACTTATTACTTATAACTTAATAATACATATAATTTATAAACAAAGGGGGTTGAATGAAGGTTTAAAACATTATAATATAACAAAAAGCACCGATATCAAGGGAGAATACTCAAAATAAAACACCTCATATGGTAATAATATAGGTTACCTAAATCTATTTTTAGTTTGTTGGAAATAAAATAAATATAGTACATATCAATAGAAAAATCACAACTGTAGGTAAAAATTCAATCCAGATATCTATGTGTTGGGACTATTATGGTGAATATATGTTAATGATTATGAATAAGTTAAAGAATATGTTGTATATAATAAATATTCCGATGGTTTTGACTTTTGTTAATCACCATTTATACACTTAATTTGTTAAGTATATAAATCATAAAACTCTAGTGATACTCTCCAAAATGATGATAAAAAAAATACCATAATAAAAAGAATTTAAATAATATCAACATATTTTATAGGCTTACCAAACCATGTCAAAAAAATTTATATTATTCCATTAGATTAATTTTTCATTGAATATATTCTGGATATTCATTTATATTATGATTATTTCAACCATAATTAGTTATGAAGATGTCATGATCTATTTGTTTAGTTAAAAGGGAGATAAATGTGATATGGTGTACAAATATTCTTCTTTTAATATCTATGAGAGTTCACTAGATTAATTAATTCATATTGAGGTTTGGCTGGTAAAATTTTTTATTCATTGTTTTAGAAGTTTCTATGTTGCATTAATAAAATGTTCGTGATGAATATTTTGGATGAATAAGAGGACAACTAATGTTAATAAAGTAAAAAGGGTGATACTAAATAATATGATTAGAAAATGTCAAAATTTACTAACTGTTCATACTGTGCTGATCAAGAATTTTTTTGTACAATGTGAACTAGAAAAACTGTTTTTTAAGTTGTGAAGTTCATATTGTAAAAGGATTATTGGATAAATATTTTTTTAGTAAAATTATTATGATGAAAAGAGTTGGACGTATTAAAGGTTTGGATGGTAATGATTTATTAATATTAAATGTATATTTTCATAGGGAATAAAAAAGTTAAATTAATTCCAACAACACAAAAACTATAGATAATGTTTGTTCTGTTACCTTTCAGTACCATGTCTATTAGAAATACTAATTCAAAGGTGTGAGGACTAAATTTTGTACAAGATTATTTGATATAATTTTTTTTAAATATCATATAACCCAGGATGATTATTTGATCAAATAAACAAAATGTATTAATGCATTTCATCATAATGTGACAGAATCTGAAAAATTATTTCAAGAAGTTCCTTTAAAATTTTTAATAAAAATTTATTCAAATATTATAATTGGATAGAATTAATTCTACAAAATTTCATATGATAAATAAATCTAGTGATATAATATTTTACTAGTTCAAAATTATATATCATGTTTTTATAAATATATCAAAAGTGAATTTATTGATCTATTATTATAATTTTCCAAATATTACCTAGATAAATAATGATTATTACTATGTTTAATGTAAATTTAACGATGTTTTATGTAATTGAAGGTACTAATATAAATTAAAGAATATTGTATAATTTTTAATAATATTCCCATGAATTTATTTTGTGGGTATTTTGAACCACATTTATTAATTTAGCGAGAAATAATAATGGAACTCCCACATATGTTCCCAATACCATTTCTATATAAAGGGTCAATGTACAAGTATAGTCATGTGTACATTTCATGCCTGAAATAGTGAAAGTGATAATGAATTTTTTTTTTCAGATTGAGATACATGAAAAACAATTGAAAGCCAATTTTGTGTATGAAGTTTGAATCCAAGGAATCTATTAAGTATAGGGAAGAAATTGTCTTTGATTATTGGTTTTATTATCTTTAAGCATATGATTTTTTCAGTAAATGATTTTTTTAATTAGGTGGAGTCAGATGTATAGTGTGTTATATGATATCGATGTCAACTATCAAATGTAACTAGTGGGACATTATATATTAAATTTTTGAATGAAATTTTAATATGAAGAAATAAGAAAAATTGAATTGTAGTGAAGAATTTATTTAATTCTTTAGGGAAATAAAGTAAAAATAAGTGTGTTGAAATAAAAAAAAGTAAATAAATTATAGGAATCATAGTGATAAAAATCCTGACCTATTAGTTATGGTCTCTAAAAGTTTTTACAAAATAATTTTTACATGTTATTTATATAAGATAAAATTCACAGGCGTTTTCATAATAATTAAACACAAGTGCAAGGATACCCCCTACATGCAATAACCACATAAAAGATAATTTTTTATTTGATTTTCTGCTATTAGATTATTCTAAAACCATGCTGTGGACTAAAAAATCATACAAGGTAGTGGGCTATGAAAACTATTTAATTATTATGGAATTCTTTTGTGATATTGATTTAATCGAAGTCATAACTCTCTTACAAGAATAATTGTTTGTTTCATAAGAAGTAAACTAGAAAAAGAGTAGATCACCAATTCACCCCTCCCCCTCTAAGTGGGATTATTTATTCCTTTCATGTGGTGTTATATTAATGGTTCCATTCTTTTTCTATATATGGAATATTGAAAAAGTGAATCTTCTATAGATATTCATTACTATATGAATAATAATAGGATTTTAGTTTTTTAATCATAAAACAATCATATTTAGAGGGATATAATAAATACATTTTATAATTCCATTTCTTATGATGTTTTCAATGAATATACAGATTATTTTCGTTCTCTTGAATATGATTAATACCTTACAATTTATTATAGTAATAATCTCATAAATGATGGATAATATAGAAATTTTATTCTTTCCTCACACTTTGAAAGTGAGCTTTATAGAGTTAAATAAGTTTTAACTACTCAATATATCAACGAATTGTTTTTACAAATATTTTAAATTAATAAAAATATAAATAAGATATTTTTATAAATATGGGGGATGAATTATGAAGATACGATAGTGGGTGAATATTAATTTTATGATGATTTAATTTTAATTTTGAATTTTGTTGTGAGTACCATAAGATTTCATCATGAGATGTTGGATTATTAAACTATTGTTGAAAAGATATTCTGAATTTTTCAGAATAATATTGTTGAGAAAAATTACTTATTGGATGATAATGATAAAACTCTATATCAAGATTATCTATATGTCACTCTCATTAATTAAAAAATGATATGTGTAAAGGTTGTGAAGAAGAAAGAGAATGTTGACCAATAAATTTCATTTGAAACTATTATGAAAGGAAAATATATGGCATTTTCCAAAAATGAATAAGGTTATGAATCTAAAAATAAAATGAAATTTATACAAATTTTTATAAATTAATGCACTTGTTTTATTAAAAGGTTAAAATAGTCATAGGAAAGTACAAAGGGATGTTACCAATGATTTTTTTGACTTTAGAGATATTGGGGAATTTTCACCTAATTTTTGTCAAACAATGAATATGAAGAATGTGATGATGATATAAATATATGAAGACCAATTAAAAATAAGGATTAAAAATAAATATCATCCCTTATGAGGAATGATAATATGTTCTATCAATATTAAAATATAATTATTTATCTAAATTTGATGAATATAATGAATGTGGAGAATAAGATGATATTATCAGTGATGATTCCATTAAAAATACTTTTTTAAAAAAAATTTGAATGGACTATTGTTATCTACGATGAAAGATGTGGGTTTAAAGTAAAATTGACTCAAATATAGTTTATCTAAAATATAGAGTTTAAATAATTATTTCAAAAGATTATAAGTCATGAAAGAGAAAAGATGAAATTAATGAAAAAGAATATTTTAAAAAATAATTATAAATATTATGGTGAATAAAAATATATATTTATTAAATATATTGATTTCATATACAAGTTTTAGGATTTTATGAAATACCTCAAAATTGATCTTGATGAAAAATTTATAGGGAAGGAAGAATAGTTTTAACCAGTTCAAGAAAACAAGATAAAAATGATAATGGAGTTATAAATTTCAAAAACCTAGTTAATAAGGTTTGTGAATGTTTTCAGATGCATAATACTACCAAATATAAAAAAACATTAGTGTTAGAGGATGATACAGACAATAACGTTGCTCTGAAGGAAAATGATGTTTTATAAAACTATGTATGTAGCTAAAACAATTAGATCTTAAAATCTAGAAGTTTCCGATGTTGAAACTATTGAAAAAATATTTTCTACTAATTTTGATTATATTGAGGATAAAAATAAGTTAATGTAAAGGGAAAAAATATCATGAATTTTATACAAAAATAGTGTAAAACAAAATATCAAAGTAGAATGTAAGAAAACATATGACAAATAGAAACACAACTCCAAACATTATGTGAGTTATAAAGGGATATATGATATATATGGTTACTATTGTAATTATGGGGGACTTATTTATACCTCATATATATATTTATTGTTTTATCCATCAATGTTTAATATAATTTATAATTAGTTGGAGGAATTTTTTGTGGGAGTTAACCCACACAAAAGAGACAACATGAGAAATTTAGTCTGAAGGATGAAAATAGATTCCAACCATTGGAAACTATTTATGAAATATATGATTAACTTTTATTTATTAAAAAATTATGAAAAACAATGATTATATCACAATAAATCTTATTTAACAAATCATAAAATCCATACTTGAATAAAAAACAATAATTAAATGTCTCTTTTTTGTTGAAACTTGTCCCAATGCTACAAAAGGCTAACAACCTTAGATTTGGGATTGAGAGTTTTCTTCAAATGTAATAGGATATTTGAAAATATTGAATAATGAGAATAATTTTATGCAAGGTTAAATAAAATTTTTCAATAATGAGATACTCATAACAAAAGGCATTGGATATTCCATAAATGGGGATGAAAAGATGAAATCTAAAAAAGGATTGTTTATTTAGGTGATGAAACCAAATTTGAAAATTGATTGAAATATATGATGAAACTAATAATGTTTCTTATATAAATATGGGTTATATTTGTAAATATACTTAAATATGTGAAAGTTATTATGAAATTAGAACATATCTATGGTATCTTATTTCCATGAGATAGTGGAAAAAATCTTTATATCTGATCATGATAGAAGAAAATTTGTTACAAAATAAGATTATAAGACATATGTTTCATAATAATATGAGGAAAATAACAATGAGTCATAATATTCATGATATTATTAACATTATAAGAATATAATATTTGTGTTATTACATTTTTCCGAAATGGGAAAATTAAAAACCATGTAAATAAATAAGTGGAGATTTGATCAAACTATCCAATTGGAGTGGAAAGATTATTATATTTTTTGGGATAATGATAAAATAATCGAGATATAGAGATAAATAAATTATTCATTTCATTGATTAATTTAATCATATTACAAGAATTATATATTTAAAGAATAAACCCATGGTGTTAAAAATGATTATGAGTTACAGGAGAAACACATATAAAGAACATGGATATTTGTTGAAGACATTATGAATTAATAATAATTGAGAACATTAAAATTGATAGTTTATGTAATACCTTGAAAAAATTAAATTAAGCATGACTATTGTGCACCATACACACCATAGAAAATTGGTTTTTCTGAAAGAATAAAAAAAGTGTGATGGGAATGGCATGAAAAATGTTGATTGAACATTATACTTATAATTATTTTGGCATACATTCTATCAGTACAACATTTTATATTCAAAATTGTTGATTCTAAAAACCAAATTATGATATAAATCATTAAGATATATTTTAAATTGAAACCCCATATTTGAATAACCTATGTGTGTTTATCATTAAATTTATTAAAGAATCCAAGGGAATAAATCAAGGTATGGTTGATAAGTGGGGTGATGATGTGGTATTGATTGGATACTCACATAATGGTAGAGTTTAAGTTTTTTTAAATAAATTAACATGAATTATTGTTTATTATACATATGTAAATGTTCTTTAAAAATCATATATGAAGGTTTCAAAAATTGATCAAAATGTAGAAGATGTAGAAGGTAATGTTTTTAGAGTTGACAAAATTGAAAATGTTCTTAATGATAGTATCATTGTTTAATCTATACAGGATGTAGATTTATACTTAGTATACTCAATTGATGAGGAATCGATTAATATATGTAATCTATGGATAAGGAAGTAAATTGAAGCTCAAGAATCCTTTGTCATCAATGAAAATAATTTCTACCAAGAAGAACAACATTGTTAGAAACACGTACTACATTATATTAAAATTTTAAACAAAATTTTGTTAATAAAGAAATGTATAAGAAGGAGTAAACTAATTCTATTAATGAATAGAATGATCATTTTGTTAATCATTACATAAGTGGACTTAAACACACACCAAAAAAAATGAATTTGGTATATAGTGGGTGTTCTGAAATAAGTTCAATGAAGAATGTGGTGTTATAAAAAACAAGGGTGAATAAATTTTTAAGGTTTACTATCAAATTGTAGGAATTTAATTTTTATGAAACCTTCTCACTTGTTGTAATGTTATAAAATAACATAATTTTTCTATCTATTACTCTACAATAGATATATAATTCTTTCTGTATGGATTTCAAGATAGAATTTATTAGTTGATATTGGTATGAATATGTTAGTATTGAAAAACTTTGTGGTTCATGATTATAAAAGAAGAATGTTTTATGTGAAAGATAAAAAATCATTTTTTTTGAATTGAATCATGATTTGATTGAATGATATTACAAACTGGATACTTACTTAGGGAAGTTAAAATTCATAAAAAGAAGAGTTGATAGTAATGTCTACAGAAACGAAAATGACAAGGTTTCCCTTATTGTTAATATTTATTTAGATGATATGATATTCATATGGAATATTGAAAAAACATGTGATTTTTTTAAGGAGATGAAGAAGATTTTTGATATGTTCATGTTGGTAAAAATGATAGATTTTATTACTTAACACGTCCCAAAAAGTAAGAAAACTTTTTTCTTATCCCCAGAGAAGTATGATAGGAAACTTCAATGTAATTATGGAATGGAATACTGAAACCCAATTTCTAATAGAACTAAATTTTGAATATGTGGTGAATAAAATTATGTAGGTCATAAGATTTTTTAAATTTTGATAAACGATTATTTTATCATAGGAAATCATGGATAAATATAGTGTATATTGTTATACATTGTTCTATATACCAATGTGATCCTAAAAATTTTCATATCATGGATGGAAAAAATAATTCTTATATATTTTAAAGGAATAAATTGATTCTCCTCGTAATATAATAGTAATGTAAAAAATGATTTTTTTGGTTATATGGATAAAAAATGGAAGGAAGTGTCAATGATAAAAAATACTCATCTACTGGAGTATTTTCCATGGGAGAAATATGTGTTAGTTTGACCATAGAAAAATTTAATTCTATAACTCTAAATACATTGTGATCTATACATGTATCTCCCACTCATGATGAAACACAACATTATTGGATGAAAACATAGTCAAGAAGACATGTTTTTTGATACAAAGTTCCCTCTAAAAAATGGTAATGATAAAAAAGAACTTTAAATCTCACTTTAAAAAAAACTCAAAATTTTGTAGCAAAGATAGATGAAATAAAACATGACATCATCAAGTAGATAATGGAGAATAATGAATTTATGTTGTATTTTTTCTGAAAAGGTAGAAAGATGCTAATATCATTACTAAACCACAACTCAAACAAAAAATTCTTATACTGAAGTTTATAATGGGTATTTAACCTACCTATATTAATGGTTATGGTATAGGAGATTATTCCACCCTATATCATTTCAGTGGATAGTGTTAAAAATGGGAGAAAAGTGTAGTAACATAAATATATCATTTGTTATATAAATAACCATTCAATAAAACATATAACTAGGGAGAGTTATTCCAAGTGATAATTTTGGATTTCAGCATGTGTGTGTTTTAATTTTTTAATATTTTATTGATGTGGATGTAGGAATTTTTATCTTGTAGGAAAAAAAATTTTCTGATAAAATATTGAATTAAAAGAAGAAGTGGAAGAAGACTGTAAGGGAAAAAATATTCTTAAGTAACTTTTCACAGAAAACATGGAATTATTGTTCAATTACTGTTATTTCCTACATTTTGTTTTCTGAAAATGGATTTTAATTTTTTGATAAATCATTAATTTCATGAGTTACTTATTTACAACGACTTATTTTTCATTGTTAAAAACAAAATACAATGGCAACAATTGTTGGTACGGTGATGGGGGAGATGTATTAATGGTATAAATGATGTTAATAAAGATGGTGGTCTTAATAAAATTTACAAATGTTTTTTATATTGTTGATCAATATTTATAAACATAAAAATATCAATTGAATAGATCAACAATATTTAGTGAGATTTTCAAAAAAGGAGATGAAATGAAGAACGAACCTCAATGAAGAAAGACCATTCGATATAGATAGTAGGGAGGCTTTTAGAGCAAAACCATTAGATTTATGATTATTTTTCAGATTATTTTTTCTATTAATAAAATTATGTAATGCATTAAAATTATAATAATAGACATAATCATGAGTTACAATGATCTCGTGATCTTTGAATTTAGTTTAATGGTGGAGAAATTTTTTCAAGTGTACAAAGATCATTCTAGGATGATCTATAGGAGTTCACTGGAAAGCTAATCTTAGATAGATGTTTAAATGTTGAATTTTTTAATTCAAAGTTTATGATGTTTTGATTTTGAGAACATATGATATCTATGATGGTTATTTTTTTAGTTTAGGATACAAATAAATGTTATTGAAGTTAAAAAGGAATATACTGAATAATATCATCATACAATGTCTAATGAAACAGTGCCCCAAAACCTTTTCCATTAGAAATATTTTTTATAATGGATATCATACAATGATTTTTGATGTTGTGAGGTTAAAGTATCTTGGTGTTTATGAGATTAAAATTAAATCTTATAAATTTTTTTGATTAATAATAGTTAGATGATAAAATTTTTTATTATGTTTTTGATAATTTGAAGATTAGTGGGATGTTTCTAAGGTATATTAAAATCTATAAATGTCCAATCAAATATAGATAATGAAAAAAAAATCATCTAACACACATTATATATCATGTTTTTCTAAAAAAAATATTATAAGTTACAAGGATTGAATTTTCTAAAAGATAATAATATGGAATTTTTTGAACAAAGATAATTAGATAGAGGTTAATGATATCGTTCAACAAATAAAATGTAAGGATGCAAGTCATCCAATAGATAAAGTGTCTAGGAATGTCTTTAAATATAATCATACAAATATTTTTATAAATGAATCATAAGGGTATTCTCATTAGATGAAATAATTGATAAAATTTTCATACCAAAAAAATTAGTGAAATAGTTTTTTTAGTTATTCAATATACATTTGATTTTTTCATAAATATGTTAAAAGTTATTATGTTGAGATAGGTTTTAGTGTTCCAAATATCTGAGAGGAATATTGTGATACTTGATTAGTTTTATCGAAATATGAATAAGGTTGATGTTTTTGAATGATATTATATGACTTCTATAATATTTTAGAATTATTGAAATGATTCTGGTGTATTAAAAAAATACCACATTTTCCATAAATCGTGAATGAAGATAATTTTTCTTTACACATACTCTTCCACTTCTTATTCTAATTGAAACGGTAATGAAAAAAATAAATTTTTCATGCATTATTAGAATTCTTAAATACAATTAAATAAACTATTAAAATTGGTCACATGCACACACAGACATAATTAAATAACATAAATCTCACATATTTTGCCAAAAAGCTGGTCAAAATAATCTTAAGGAAGATATTGATGAAAAAACTGTTTCTTATGGTGTTTCCATTTGTTGTAAAAAAAATTAACATAAAATTGTTAAGTTGATAAACACCTTTCCTGAGTAAAATTTTCAACATACACTGTACGAAAATTTGGCTATAACCAAGGTAGAAAACTATGGCTATAAGTTATAGCCATAGTTTCATTGGGCTAGAGCCGTGATTGAAAACCATGGCTGTAAACCGATTGCAAAAGTTTTCCAAACTGTGGTTATAGCCACCATATCTATCCACCGGGGAATTGGGCTATAGCCATAGTTTTCTACTATGGAAACATAGCTATATCTATGATTTTCATCCATGGATATAGCCTATGAAAATTGTGGCTATATCCCCCAAATAATGTGCACCTAACCAAATTTGATCTCTATACATCTGCTAGGTGCACCAGCCACCTATACAATACACCAAAAATGCCTTTGAATATATATATATATATATTAAAACCAATGTCTATATCATATAAACCATGGCAATAACATTCCCCAGATTTTTTTGCAGGTTAATTTTTTCCCCACAAAAGGGTGGGAGCCCTATAACCACGGTTTTGAGAAATCATGCCTATAAAAAAATAATAAAATGTAGTTTTTTTAAAGGTCTGATAGATGAAGTATAAATTCACATTTTGAACCATATACGATTAGGATAAATAGATTATTTTTATTATCTTTTATAGTGAAATATGGGTTTGTGGTAGAAATTAGTTAAAAGGTGGAACTCTACTTGTCATGTATATGTTTTTTCACTTATTCTATGAAGAAATTAATTCTTAATCTTTAGTTAAGGGTTCTTAATACAAAAAATGTTTTATCCTAATACCTTAAGTTGAACTGATGATATTTTAAATCATCATAGACCGATGGCTTTGAGGGCCTCAATTTTACCCTTGTTTGTGATTGATGACTACAATCACTCGCAGTAAATATTTACAATTTTCCTCCAATTATGTGTCTCTAATTTCCTGTAAATTTCACATAATCGAGATCATAATTTGGCGGTGAATTTTTCATTTCCCTTTCCCTCTTATTAAGACTAAATTTTATTAACACAATTGCTGATGTGGGTTCTCCACAAAACTATTTTATTATTTTTAACATTTTATTTTTGAAGAAAAATTTCAAATTGCGAGGACAAAATTTATTGAAGGAGGGGAGAATGTAACACCACAGGATTTCATTGTATATTATTTCTTCAATGTAATTCTATAATTTTCACTACACGCAACACTGAGTTCAAGCACACCATGACTTACCAAACTAGTTGTTCAATAGATGATATGAATAGTATTAACTAAATTTTGAACATTATATTATCCTTATAATTTTATAAACTATATTATGAGTTTCTTAGACATAATATGAGAACAATTCATTTTTTCAGATAAAAGAGGTAATTTTTTTAAATGAAATTTTACCGCAATTTAATGGTGAATCATTTTTAAATATAATATTTAAAACTTTTATATATTAAATTTGACAAAATAAACTTCTTCTTTATAATCAGGACATAAAAAAATTAGTTTTGATTAATTTTTGGTGTTTTTATGATTACTTTCATATTTGGGTGAATAGTGAAAAATACTAAATTTTAACTGAGAAATTTTTTTTCATCAAAATAATTTATAGTGATCAAATATATATTTGAATGGTTTGAAAGTATAATTAGACTATATTTTTTCCATTTAATCTAATGTGGGTCATTTGAAGTAATTTCACTTTGAAATTTGACATTAACAAGTGTCAATATTTTGGTAGTTATTATTTTTTAAAATACGTTTTTTGGTTTTGACAATGGGAATTATTTTTAATTTAATAAATGAAATTTATATATTTTGAATTTGGTAGAATAGAATTAATTTTTGAATTCATAATATCAAAATTATCTTAGTGTGAATTTTTGTCATGTTTTTGAAAACATTCAATTTTTGAGGAATAGTGAAAAATATTGCGGTATTGGTTAAAACCGACTTTTCAATTAAATAATTATTTAATTTATTTAAATTTATTTTAGGTGAAATTAGATAAATAACTCCTATATATGTTCAATGTAATTCATTGGATTCATTTTATAATAATTTTAGATATATAAAAATTTTATTGAAATTTTACCGTCTTTTACTCACCTCTTAAGAGCATTTGCAAATTTCCATAAAACATAATTTTACCACTTCTGTGAGTTGAATTATGAAAACCCAAGAGAAATTTCTAATATCAATAAATATAATTTGGTTCAATAAGATCAATATAATTTTAGGTGAATAGTAATTTTTGACTTTTATTTACCAAGATGAAAAGTAAATAGGGTAATTGAGGGGAAAATTATATTATTATTACCCTAACAGTTGTCCTAATTCTATTGGATAAGTGTAATTCGACCAAAAACTTCCGTATAAATAAAATATGACCCATATGTACACTTGTATTATATTAGGACATTTATTATTATTTAATTCAAAGAAGTGTTAAAAGTGTTAAATTTAAAGTTAAAAAACTAAACCATTTTTAATATATGGTTATACATAAGATAAATTCGATTATAAATATTTATTATAAATATAAAATGATTTCATATGTAATGATATTTTATTTTTAATTTTTTACATTATAAAACATAATTTATTTATAACATAATGATGATGTTGTAATTACTTAATTAATAAAATATTAAAATAATTGATGTTATAAATATACAAATAAATGTAATTTGAGACTTTTTATGAATTACACTAATTTCACATGTTAATATGACATGATAGGGTTTGTTAGATGAATTTTTTTATGTAATAATTTTGTTATGAATTTAGAAAAAACAAAATACCAAAAAGTGTCAAAACTGACATAAAAGTGTTTTTATAACATATATTATATTTTTAATTGATATTCTATTTATAAAAATATAATGTTCTTAAAAAATAATTATATAATTATAGGTGTATCATTAATGAACCACTTGGGTTTTCTTTTAAGTATATAATATGTTTATTAACCATATAATATAAAAATAAAAATACCGATGGTAAATGTCAAACTATTAAACTAAGAGTTAAATCTAAAAGACAAGGTTAATATATTGACCAAAACATGTAAAAAAGCTATTGTTTGAGTGGTTTTCGACACATACCCACTTTAGCCTTTAAATAATTCATTTTGGAGCCAATAGAAATCAAAAATATTTTTATTATAAAAATTATTTCTAGCTTTCCCTAAAGTGCCCCTCGCCCCTCTTATAAAAGGGCACTTCCCATTCTCTATAATTTACAACATCAAATCCATTTGGCTCTCCCAAATTCAGCCAAAATACCGTTTCCAATATCCTACCTTCATCCTAGAGTCATTAATTTAGTCATAAATCCAACCAAAGGAGTCATTTTAATCAAATCAAAAGGAAGAACCCGAAGAAGATGTAAATATTTTATCAGTGCTTTCAAATTTCTTTCTTCTTCCACTTCCTCAATATTTATTGTTTCCATTATAATATAATAACTGTAGTATTTTCTATATACTATGATGTTATTATAAATATGGTTCAACCGTATTAATTATTCAACCCATCCTTTGAATGACATGTCACCATAGGTGCGTACGTACGACTTTCCGTCTCCACATCGTGGTGTAATTTTAATTCAATACATTATTATTTGAATGGGTATAATAAATATGTATAATTGATGTAAATAATAAATATAATATGATAATTATTATGTATATATGATATAACATCCAATTAGGTATTATTTTAATATCAAAAGAATGATATTTTCGCACGTGCGTACGTACGGATTACATCTCCACGAACACGATGAGATTAATTATCAATCATAATACATTCAATAATAATATTCATTAGATGATTAAAAATAATGTTTAAAGACTAAATATAATTATGAATATGAATAATAAAAATCCTATCCGTAACAAACATTACTTACGTAATTACGTATATAAAGGATAACAAATCAGTTTACACCAGAAATGACGATAATACAAAAATATTTTTAACCATGCAATTTTAAAAGATCATATATTATATAATATTAATGCATATTATTCTTGTATAATATAATAAAAATTATATTACTATTATAAAAGTGGTTAACCTACCCTCGACCAAGGAAAAGTACTAGGTAAGTGTTAATTTCAAAATCTCTTCATTATCAGAGGTTGTTTATATGTAATTATCTACAGGGACCTCTTTATCATCCACATCCATGATTCTTAAAAATGTATTTAAAAACAATTTTACTATTTACTAGACAGTGGGATAAATTCATTTATACCCTTATTTGGCCTTATATGTTTTGAAAGGAATCTTTCCATCGTTTTCCAAACAAGGTACTTTATGAAATTTTCGACCAAACTATGGAAATAATGTTTTTTAAGTTATACGGCGGGTATGGCTATTTTCCACCATTATAACATTGTTGAAGATTTCCTTAAAAGATTATAATAGTATTTTCAAAATAAATGTTTTCTTTTATAATTGAATGACTTTAAAATGATTTAAAAATAGCAATAGATATAAAAAAAGGTCTTGATTTCATCTATGCCAACACCCTTTGATGGATTTTAAGCTTATTTGAAGTTGATTTATTATGATACAAAACATACATATTGTATTTAAGGTTTTGTGATATGTTTGACTATGGATGTGTTATTTTTATACCATTCACAGTTTATGGATAAAGTATTGACATTTCATATGCTTTTTTTAATACGAATATTTATGATATGTTTAAACCTTTTCATATGAGGAATGAATTGGACTTAGTAAGTGATGGGTGGAGCCCGCTATCGCTCCCTGATGCATCGGTAGGTCTAATGAGAAAAACTAGTGTCTTGGAACAAGGCCTTGACAAGAATATTATTTGTAGTCTTAACACAAGGCCTTGATTTTATGGTTATGAAACTCTGGCATTATACATTCCATCATTATAAATGTGGCTATTGACATTTCATGTGATTATTCGACTAGTAGAATATCCACGTGAATAAGTGACTATAATTATTTGATTTTATCATTACCATATTATACTGAAGTTCAATTTTAAAAGTCTTCTGTTCTAGTCTTATATATTTCATTAAATGTTTATGCTTATTTATGAAAGTTTCCACTATATTTTTATCCTTACTGAGAATCTGAGCTCACCCCTTTCTGTGTTTTATTTTTCCCAAGATGCGAAAAGTATATTATGACTGACCTCCATGGATAGTCTATGAGATCTCATTGTTGTCTATGGAAATAATGTTGTTGTAGTTTTCCACATTATGATGTAATGTAAACCTTATGAATGTATCTACTACTTCCCAGGCTACTAAACTAATCGGTTATTTGAGACTAGATCTTTTGTGATCATTCCAATGATAAGTAATAATACACCAACTCAGGGCTTCTGGGGTTGGGTCATTTCACAATTGGATGAGGGTGAATGTTAGTTTTCCTGTTTATCGTGGAAATAACAATCCAATAAAAAACAATTTCTATTTTATTTTTTTAAAACCTCTTTTTTGAATGTGTCATGGTGGGGACCACCAGAGCTTAAAAACCACCACATTTGAAATTAACAGTGGGGACAACTAGACCCATGAACTCCATCTTTAAATAGGTAGGTGACTCTTGGTTTTCCCTAAATTAATTATTCCAACAACAACATAATTAATGGAAAACTGATGTAAAATTTTAAAAACACAATTTAATAAGTTGGCTATTCATTTTTGGTGGAATTCTGGATGTGTTGGAAATGGTGAGAGTTGTGAGAACATTGGATAAACTTTTTCTCCAGACAAAGAATACCATCTCCAACGAAGAACATATATTAGAATCAAGAACGCAGATGACACACGAGCCCGTATTCGAAAGTGTGTTGCGGTAGCAACAACCATTGACACCCTCATCCCCTTCACCGAATTCATCTCGCGACACTTCCAACGAGAAATCGAGGTAGGCACTACCACAAAACTGGGAAAGGCCAGCACTAACAAAAAAGTACTGATAAAGGGGAGTACATTTTTGAGCCCTAAAAAAGGGTTGATAAAGGGTACATTTATTAACGCTAAAAAAGTTCTGATAAGCACAGATAAAGGTACCCCCTTTAAGAGTTCCTTTTTTAGCGATGTTAAAGGGTACCCCTTTATCAAACCTTTTTTCTAGAGATGCTAAAGGGGGGACTTTATCCGTGTTTTTCTAAAATCACTGACAAAGAGATTGCTTCAAAGAAAAATTAATTAAAAAATATATATTAATATTTAAATATATAGATATAGTTATAGTGATATAAATAAAATATATTTTTTTTTAAATATATTTTTAAATATATTTTTAAATATATTTTTGATAAGTGTAAATATAGAGTTACACTTAATCTATAAGATATTTAGTGAAAATGGATTATAAAAAAATTGGAAAAATATTTTAAAATAATAATTTTCAAATTATTATGGATTAATAGTCTTTTAATAAAAATTTTAAGACTAAAAAAATTAAAAAAAAATTAAAAAAGATCCAAAATATGTTTAAAACACAACTCGAACTTCAAACAGCCATAACTTTTGATCCGGGGGTTCGTTTGAGCTCTACAGCATATCGAATCGAAGCATGAGACGAGTTATCTGTGCTAGTGATCAATGAAAATTCTTGGTCACAATTTTCGAGACTAAAAAAGGTCTAGATGTCCTCCAAAACTGAGTTTTTAGTTTGGATTCCCCGATTTTTTAACATTTTGTGGACTTTCGGCCTCGTTTAAGGGGGTATTATTGCATTTTTTTTGGTTGGGACTGAATTTATTTCAACGTATTGCATTTATATTGATATAATATATTAGAAATTTTATCGTTTTTTATAATGAACTGCTATTTATAATCAAATATATAACAATATACACATATATTTTATATATTCACACATAGAAATTATTTTTTTAAATAAATAATTAAACATATTTACCTAAAAAATATATTATATTTATCAAAATAATAACTAATATCCATTTTTTTTAAAATACCAATATATCTATATTTATATACCTATATATTAATCTAACTATATGTGTACCTATATAATGTGTGTGTGTGTGTGTATTTGTGTGTGTCTATATATTTAAAATCTGATATTATATATATATATATATATATTCTAACATATGAATATGCATATATATATAAATATGTATAATTATACTTATAAAAACACACTCATATGTGTGTGTGTGTGTGTATTATATATGTATTTATTTACACACACACAAACCAAAACATATTTTATAATTGTATTGAAAACTAATCTTATAAATATATATTAATATACAAATAAATATATGGATAAAAAATATAACTAAATATATATAAATAAAAATATATAACTAAATATTAATATACGAATAAATATATATATATACATATATAAATATAACTAACTATATAAATATATATTATTATACAAAAAGATATATAAATATATAAATATAATTGTATATGTAAATATATATATATTAATAAAACTATATAAATTTATATTAATACATGAATAAATATAAATATATAAATATATATATATATATATATGTCACTAGTTGGAGAACAAATCAAATTATATGAGTGGTAAAGGCTTGGCGTGCATGGGCGGAGGTCTTGAGTTCAAAACCTGGTAGAGGCAGGCAGGGGTGCATGCATGGGTGAATTTGGGTGGGGGGATATAGCGCTGTTAAAGAGGTCTTAAAAGCGCTGATAAAATGTGGGGCGTCTTGGATGGGGCTTGTGGGGGAGTGGGTGGAGTGGCGGAACTGATAAATGGGGGGGGGGGGAGCGCTGTTAAAACCCCCCTCCGATATACAGATTTTTTAATTTTTGTTCTAATTTTTTTAATTTTTTTTTTAATTTTTAACTTTTAACAGCGCAAAAAAAAGCGCTGATAAAAGTGGTCTTTGTCCGTGCTTTTTGGAGCACTGAAAAAGGGGACCGACCCTTTATATTCACCGTCATTAACAGCGTTCTTTTAGTGTTGTTAAAGGCCTTTTTAGCACTGATAAAATCCATAGTGGTAGTTGTGATGGATTGTTTTTTGTATACCCCTTACCCCGTTCTTGACATTCATCTTGATTTATGAATAATTATGCATCTTGCTACCCTTTTAACACGGAGGGTGGAATCCAAACGAACAAAGAGTGACCACTCCACAACCTTTGTGAGATGTTTGTGGTCCTTAAATAATGGGTAGTCTACGAAATGAAGAACGGGCCACTGGGGCACGCCCGGTGACCCGAGGAATGTCCCCAAAAGGGCTCGGGAGCGGCGGCAGACACTCCGGTCGGTCGCGACGATGACGGTGGCACATTCACCATGGTGGAGCCAGGATGGTGGCTACTGCATAGTCGGTCGTGCGAAGCGAGGGTGATAGTAAAGGGAGGGAGGTCGGCTCACTTCCTGCCGCCAGAGGGGCATGTCGTGCGACCGTACCGCAGAGGAGTGCTAGTAGTCCGGCCTGCCGTGTGCCGGCACGGGCCGGACAACGCTGGGAGCACACCGCCGGTCGCCTAGTAGGCTGGTCTGGACCCAACGATCTGGGTCGGACCCAGGGAAAGACCCGAGTCTAGCCAGGTCGGACCAGGTCCGTCCGACCGGGTTGGACTGCCCCAAGACCAGTTTCAACCCCTTTCCACTCTTTCAGCCATAACATGAGCTACGAGCATCCGTTTGACGAACCATATGTGGTGATTGAAACCTTGGATTGAGATGGTCCTTTTCGTATAAACCAATTGAGTTTTGGATAAATCTGGGATATGGCCGGGTTGTATCAAACACGAATTCAACATGTCCCTCGATACTAAAAGGCCAATAACATACAGACCGTGTGTCTAATTAACGCACTGTATGTTGCCTTGATACCTCTATTACGTGGAGGTCTTTTAGGATAATTCTTTGTGGGACTTCATGGAAGTTGGAGTATCGACCTAGGGCTTGAGGAGAGGGCCCTCTCGGAACCATGTGAGCTTAGTGCGGGAACCCTATGGATGGTTGTAACATATGAAAGGGATCCATTGTGGGTCTGTGCTTTGGGATCCTATGTGAGTCTATGTTTAAGAGTCCGACATGGGTCTCTTCTAGGAAATCCATGTAGGACAACCCTGGGATCTTACATGGGTTTTCTATACTAGGATCTTACATGGGTTTGATGATTTAGGATCCTACGTGGGTCTGCCTCTTGACAGAGTAAGATGATTTAGTAGTTACATCTAATCATCATTACTACCGTACCTATGTTATACCTGGTATGAGCTGAGTTTATACATTCATAGTGATACCTTTGAGGTATAATTCTGTTTGTCGTACCTTTGTGGTACTTACATTCGTTGTAACGCCTTTGGGGTATTCTTCTGTGTGGCGTTACCTTTGTATCACTTACCATTGTGGTGTTACCTTTGTGGTGTTATTTCCTTCGTGAAACAGTTGAGCTTTTGTCCAATGAGTTGGGACTTATGTTTCCTCATGAATGAGATGAGTATACTTGATAACATAGGTATATGTCTGGTTATATACCTAAGAATGGTTGTCAGTTTTTCTCATGCTTTGTGGTTTATCCTTTTTGGATTTTGAGAGTCCATCAGGGGTCTCGGGGTCCCTAATGAGTCTCATTATACTCACCCCTACATGGGCTATAGCCGCACCTTGTTGTGCTTGGTGCCGACAACAAACAATGCTGACTGAGGACAAGAGTACCAGGACTAGAGGTAGATCAGAAATGGACATTAGACGAGGCATACCAATGTGACGACAATTCGAGAGCTATATGTACCCTTCAGGTAGGATCCTTGGCGGGTGTTCATGGGAGCTATTTTAGTTTTCTTGTACATTTCAGTTTTCTTGTACATTCATGTTGGGCTTGTATTCTGGCCCCTTTTTCATTTGTATTCACTCTTTTTACTATACAGTTTACTTGTGTTCGTATCATGGTGTGTTCTTGGTTTTGTTTGTATAATGATTATAAAGGCAATGCCTACTTAGTTTTAGGGAATAGACTTTTCGGTGTTAGTCACCAACCCCTGGACATTGGATTGTGGGCTTGGGGTAGTCACGGAATAGGCCCCTGGGGAGGGGTTATGACAAATTGGTATCAAAGGAGTCAGTTCTTCCATTGAACATTGGAATATAATCTTTTTAATGTCAATAGTTTTATGTGTTATGAGTGTGGTTATCAGTTTAGGAAATCCAGTGTTGGTGCGGTGGCTGACGTATCCATACACCTAGACCATGAAATTTGATTTCTGACTCAGTGATCGAAAATAATGATTGTGTGTGTGTTTCAAAAAGTTTTCTTTGTGATATTTTTGAGTCATCTCACCAGGAATAACATATTGACCATGGAACACCTATTTCATTTCAGGATGCCTCCATGAAGACAGCCAACTAGGGTTCCTGGTACAGTATGTGATGATAGACCACCAAGTGAAGAGGCCTCGATGCAGGGCCCTTTATTAATAGAGGCACTAGTAGAGGCACCAGCGGTACCATTACCCATTTTCCACCGATTCCACCGTCCCCAGCAGCAGAGGGTGCATGTCGCTTGATCATGTTGCATGAGTTCTAGCGCTGAAAGCCACCAGGATAAGGGGTGAGACGAACCCACATGCGGCTGAGGATTGGTTGGAGTCCGTAGTGAGAGTCTTCCGACGGGTAGGGACACTAGATGATCTCATGGTGATCCTTGCCGCCTGTCTTCTACATGAAGAAACATTCATATGGTGGAGCGTGATGCTCTAGGATCATGATGAGGTGACACTTCTCTAGGTACACATTGAGAGCTTGTTTCAGACAGAGTTATTCCCACCGACCCTTCATGCAGTGCACATACAAGAGCATCTTTATCTACAACATAGTATAATGAAAGTGTCTCAGTACTCGGTGTGGTTCCCTAACCTCTTTCTCTACTCCACAAATATAGTGTGGGACCCATTCTTCATGGAACGAACCTTTGAGCATGGACTCAGTCATGAGATCATGGCTTTGATGATTTCTCTCTACATCCCGACACAGGAGGGGGTGTTAGAGCAAGCCCTATTAGTGGAGAGTTTTCTTGTTGAGCAGTCACCAGTAGCGACACCCACCATTGGGCATCATGTAGTGGAGTATTTCATAGGTGTAAGTAGATAGATGTCATAGGACCACACCCATAGGTGGAAGACTGCAGGATTCCGGGTCGGTTGTGCGGGGTACCCGACACAGATCTGGTTATCCGAATAGCAGACAATGTTATACATGCAGCAGGCAGGGTCACATGGCTCATTCTTCCCAAATAGTTGTACAGATGATCAGATGATGGTAGAAGCACTTCCTAGGAAGAGATAAAGGTTCTACCAAGGAGGTATGTAGGGAGCAGACAGACGTGGTTGAGAAGGTGGACATGTCGCAAGAGGTGGGAGATGATTCGAGGTGTTACCGCCACAACCACCAGGTGGTCCACCCAGACCATATGGAGTAGGTGGAAAATAGCGAGCACAACTCCAGGAAGCTGAGAGCTACCACTATGAATTTCCAAAGATGATACAAGGTATCATTTGTGTCTACTACACCTTAGCTACAGTACTTATTGACACATGTTCCATTCATTCTGTTATTGCCACTGCCCTCGTTCGGAGCTCGAAGATTCTGATGGAGCCGTTGGCTCAGTCCTTATGGCTAGGGACTCTTATGGGAGGGGATTTTACGATTACACACTAGTGTCAGCAGTGTGAGCTTACTATAGGAGGCGAGAGATTCAGTTGAGATCTCCAAGTAGTGAGGTTGAGGCCTTACGACGTCATATTGGTTATGGACTGTTTATCTATTGTCCATGATCATATTGAATGTTTTAGGCACAAAGTGTGGTGTTTCTGCAAGTATGGGACCAGGATTACCTCCACTGGTGAGAAGGGAGCCTTTTCAGCATAGTATTGAATTACCTGGATGATAGTGGAGTGGATCATTCATCAATTGGATAGCCCTACCCTCAAAGAAGTTGATGTGGAGAGTATGATCTATGCTGTAGTAGTTGACAAGTACGTGGATGTCTTCCCTGATGATGTTCTAGGTCTACATCATTGCATAGAGGTGGAATTTTACATTGACTTAAACCCCGGGATGACACTGATAACTACATGATCATATTGGATGGCTCCCACAGAGCTTCGTGAGCTACGGGTATAGCTGGAGGAATTACAGGTGAAGAGGTTCATCAGGACTAGTGTTTCCCTTGGGTAGCCCCAATTTTGTTTTCCAAGGAGAATGGGAGCGTGTGAATTTTTCATGAATATCAGAACCTAAACTAGGTGACCGTGAAGAACGAGTACCCACTTACAAATATTGATGACCTCCTTGATCAACAGAAGGGAGCACAGTGGTTCTCGAAGATAGACCTCGGATTAGGTTATCACCAGCTCAGAGTACGAGATGAGGATGTGCAGAAGAAGGCTTTCAGATGTCAGTACAACAATTTTGAGTTTTTGGTCACGCTTTTCTTCATAACCAATGCTCCAAGAAATTTCATGGGACACACGATTAGGATCATCCAACCAACCTTGATTGTTTTGTAGTAGTTTTCATCAACAACATTCTGATATACTCGGCTACCGAAGAGAAGCACGCTTATCTTTTGATAATAGTTGGACACACTCCGAGAACAAAAAATTTATGGTCATCTCTCAAAGTGCCTATTCTAGATCTGGGGGGTTCACTTTCTGGGATATTTCATCTCGGAGGGTGGATTTGTGGTGGATCCAGTGAAGATTGAGTTGGTACTTTCTTGAGAGCCACATAAGAGTCTAACAGAGGTACAATGTTTCCTGGGGTTTTCTGGATACTACCGGAGGTTTGTTCCAGATTTCTCTAGAGTTGCAACACCTTTATTAGTGTTGAAAAATAAGGGGAAACTCTTTGTGTGGTCAGACATATGCCAGTAGAGTTTTAAAGAGCTAAGGTAGAGGTTGACTACCGCCCCTATCTTGAGGCTACCGGGGGAAGGCGTTGGGTACATAGTCTACTATGATGCATCAGGGACCGGGCACATATTTGTCCATATCTAGGAGAGATAAGTTATCTATTATGGTTCTCTACAGCTGAGAAATCATGTGTAGAAAGATGCTACCAATGACTTGGATTTACCAGAAGTGGTATTTTCTTTAAAGATTTGGCAACACTATTTAATGGGAAAGTGTTTTACAGTTTACTCTGATCACAAGTGTATTAGGTATATCATCTCTCAGAAAGACCTCAACCAGAGCCAATGAAATTGGCTTGTGTTTTTCCAGGACAATGTCTTCAGATATTCTATACTCCTGGGATGGGGAACGTTGTAGCAGATGCACTCAGCAAGAGATCCGGTATACAAATATTAGGTGAGGCAACAGAGCAGCTGGCCACATTACAGATTACCATTGTGGAATGGGATGGAATGCAGTTTCATTAGTCTCTTATAGTCAATACCCCAATTCTTAAGCGAGTCAGGGAGGCACAACGTGAGGACACTGACTGCGAGGCTCTATGTGTTCAGATATCCATAGGATTAGTACCTGATTGATTTTCTGAAGGTGGGGAGAACTTCATCCTCTTTAGTGGACATACCATGGTACCAGTGTCGCTTTGGGAGGATTTTTTTAGGGTGTTCCACACAAACCCTCTAGTGGTGCATCCAGAAGTGGTGAATAAATTCCAACACCTCCAATGACAGAACTGGTGGCTGGGAATGAAGAATGAAATAACAGAGTTTTTCTCTCGGTGCCTCACTTCTCAGCAAGTGATGGCGGGGAATCTGGTACCACCTAGCTTAGTTCATTCTTTAGAAGTCCCAAAGTGTATGTTGGATGGGATATCCCTGGACTTGGTGAAAATACATCCACATACATACAGGGTTCATGATTCTATATGAGTGATTGTCCACTGACTCACCATGTCAGCCCACATCTTATCGATCTAAGATAAGGGTTTAGTAAAAATCTTAGGACACCTCTATGTACTGGATATTGTGCGACTACATGGAGTACCCCGATGATTTTCTTAGATCGTGATGAACATTTAAAATCCTAAATATGGAAGGGGTTTCACGATGCTTTCGAGAAGCTGCTTTTTTTGAGCACTACCTTCCATCCTCATACAGATGGACAGACTGAGCTGACCATTCAGACCATCGAAGACATGAAACGTGCATGCATCCTCGACTTCGATCGAAAATGGGAGGATAACTTACCCTTGGAGGAGTGTGCACAAAATAACAACTATCACTCAACCATTAGGATGGAACCTTTAGAGGCTATGTACGACCGACCTTGTAGACCACATTTGTTCTGGACTGACCTAGGGGAGCCAGCACTCATGGGACTAGATATGGTATGGGATACCACAAAAAAGTATTTATTATCCAGGAACAGATGAAGACTGCACAGTGCATGCAGAAGTATTATATCGATAGGAGACAGCGACCTCTGGAGTTCGAGGATAGTGACCATGTCTTCCTATAGGTCTCACCCCAATGAGGTTTGCCGAGATTTGGCAGGGGTTGAAAGTTACCACTGAGGTTCATCAGACTCTTCCAAGTCCTCACCAGATTTGGCGAGGTGGATTAATTCCTAGATCTTCCCCCTCAATTGCACCGAGTGAACAATGTTTTCTATGTATCCAAACTGAGGAGATATGTACACGACCCATCTCACGTCATCAACCATGGCCAGCTGGACATCAACGAAGGGGTGACGTTTATGGAGGTTCCAATGGAGATTGATGATCAAGAGGAGAGAGTCCTTCATAGGTGATCGATAACTTTAGTGAGTGTACGTTGGCAGTACTGGAACCTCTAGGAGAGCACGTGGGAGAGGGAGGCTCTGATTTCTTTCTAGTACCCCCACTTGTTTTCCTAGATTTTGTGATAGGGATTTCTGGGATGCAATGCTCTAAGGTGGAGAGAATGTAAAGACCTGGACTTTCAATGTTATTTTTTAATTATATGGGAATATTATGAGCCTGTAAAAATGAATGGCACATTATTCCAAGGTCCGGTGTGCCAGGAATGAATTTCTGATTTTTTTAAAATACTTTCAGTAAACGTGCCAGTGCGTTTTTGTAACATTTGAACCTGTTCGTGGAATTGAAATCTTAGGACACCATTGAACTCGCTGTGCCGATATTCTCTTAAGGAGAATTTCACATTGACCATTGTAGGATGTGGGTAAATGTTAGTTTTCGTGTTTTTTGTTGAAATAAGAATAAAATAAAGAACCAATTTTTTTAAACCTCTTATTTCAATGACTAGTGGTGGGGACCTCCCAATCAAAAAAACCTCTCAATTTGAAATTAATGGTGGTGAACACCCGACCCTTGAACTGCCTATTTAATGAGGGATGTGACTCTTGGGTTTCTCAAAATTAATTTTGCCAAAATGAACTTAATTAATGTCCAACACTAATTAAATTAATAAAACATAATTTAATAAATTGTCTATTCAGTTTTGGTGGAATTCGGGAAGTGTTGGAAAATGTGAGAGTTGGGAGAACACTGGAGAAACTATTCCTCCAAACGAATAAAACAATATCCAATGCATAACATGCTTCAGAATCAAGAACTAAGATGATGCACGAGCCTGAATTCGGAAGCGTGTTGTGAAAGAGACAATATTTATCACCCTCATCGCCTTCACCGACACCATCTCAAGATACTTCCAATGAGAAATCTTGGTAGGGATTGTTGTTTGTATAACCCTAACCCTGTTATTGAAGTTCATCTTGATGGGTGAAAAATTATGTTGCTTGTTGTTGTTCTAACTTAGAGTGTGATATCCAAACGAACACGACCCGACCACTCCACAACATTTTTGGGAATTTGATTGTCTTGAATCGATTGCGACAACTCGAGGTGAGTGCAGGAGTCTACAATATGAGGAAAGGGCCACCGGGGGCACCCGATGCCACGACGAACATTTCAGGAAGGTCTTGGGAGCGGAGACTGGTACTTAGGCCAACAGTGAAGACAACGACAGCGTTACCACACCACTAGAGATATGTCATTTCCCGTTGGCCGCAGTGGAGCAAGGGAGCCGGCTGGTGCACGGTCGGCTGCACGAAAAGGGTAGAGGCATTGGTCTGCACTGCCAGACATGCAGGAGCTACAACACGAGGCTGTGATTGTGAAGGGAGGGCAACTGACTCGCTTCCGACCACCGGTGGTGGCACGGTGCACAACCGTGATGCAGAGGAGGGATGGATGTCCGACCATCCACAAGCTAGTATGGGCCGCACATCACGGGTCTCACATCGCGGGCCACCCAGCACGTGCCACCATGTGGGCCGACCTGCGGGCCACAAAGTGGGCTGACCATCGTGGTCGACAATTCAGGACACCCAAAGGGCAGATCCTGATGAAAGCGGGCTGGGTCGGTCTGACCGGGTTGGACCGGACCCGGACCCATTGTGACCCCTTTACACTCTTACAACCATAACGTTAGCTACATGTGTTCGTTTGTTGAACCGTCTATGATTCCAAAAAACATTGATCAGGTCGATCCTTTTAGTATTACCACATGATTTTTGGTTAAGGTTGGGATACTGTCAGGTTGGATTGAATATGAACCCAATCGGGCCCTCAGGACTAAAAGGCCAATAACATACGTACCAGGCATCCGATTGACACACGGTCTGTTGCTTTGAGACCCCTATTACGTGGAGGTTCTTTGGGATACTTCATTATGGTAATTCATGGTAGATAGAGTATAGACTTGTGGCATGATGAGAAGACCCTCTCAGAATCAAGAGAGGTTAGTGCGGAAACCCTATGGCTAGCTGTAACATGAGTAAGGGATCTTATGTGTGTATGTACTTTGGGATCTATGCAGGTCTATATTCGTAATTACCACATTGATCCACTCTAGGAAATCCATATGGGACTACTCTAGGATCTCATGTGGGGATGCTATACTAGTATCCTACGTGCATCTGATGATTTAGGATCCTACATGGGTCTGTCTCTTAATAGTGTAAGATGATTCAGTAGTTACATCTAATCATATTTACTACCATATCTACGTTATACGTAGTGTGAGATAATTTCTTACCTTCGTGGTGATGCCATTGTGGTATACTTTTGTATGTCATACCATTGTGGTACATACCTTCATGGTGATACCTTTGTGGTATTTCTTCTACGTGGCATTATATTTGTGGCACATACCTTTGTGATGTTACCTTCATGGTGTTCTTTATTTCATGGAATAGTAGATATTTGGGATAATGAGTTGGGCCTTGTGTTTCCTCAAGAATGAGATGAGTATACATGATAACTTAGGTATATGTATGGGCTTGTTATTATTTAAGGTTGTCGGTTGTTTTTATTCATTGTGGTTTTTCCTTTGTGGATTTTGAGAGACCATAGGGGGTCTTGGGGTCACTACTGAGTATCATTTTACTCGCACCTACATGGGCTATGCCTGCACCTTGTTGTGATTGTTGCAGATGACAGACAGTGTTAACTAAGGATGAGAGTTCTAGGATTGGATGTAGCTCGAAGGTGGACATTAGACGAGGTATACCACAGAGACGACAGTTCGAGATCTGTACCTACCCTTCATGTAGGACCCTTGGTAGGTGTTCAGTTGAGATGTTTTATTTTACTTGTACATTTCATTTTTCTTGTACTTTCTAGTTGGGATTATATTCTGGCCCCTTTTTCTTACTGTATTCACTCTTTTTAATATACAATTAACTTGTTTTCATATCTTGTTGCGTGCTTGGTTGTGTGTGTTCATAGATTAGAAAGTAAATGCCTTCCCAGTTATAGGGAATACACCTTTCGGTGCTACTCGCCATCCCCTAGCCAATGGAAGGCGAGCTTGGGGTAGCCACAGCAAGGGGCCCGGGGGACGGGTCATGAAAATATAAGTGAGTTAAAATGGGACCCAATTATTTTTTATTTCATTGTGTAATGTAAAACTTATGTATGTATCTAGTACTTCGTAGGCTACTAAACTAATCAGTCTTTCGAGACTTGATCAATTGTGATCATGCCAATGTTACATAGTAATGCACCAAATTTGGGTAACTGGGGTCGGGGTGTTACATGAACAATAATATGGATAGATATGAAATAAATGTACACCAAATTTTCATGTTTTGGGGTAATCATGATCAACATCCATTCCTTATGCGTGGTTCTCTAAATATGTAGAAATAAAAAAATTTAGTCTCCAATCAATTGGTGGAAGCCATTATAGTATGATTTTTTTATAAAATTTATTTGTGTAATGTATTAAAATTACTTTATAACTAATTTATTTATTCAAATGTAGCACAAGTCTAGGAAAACAAACCGAAAGATACAATCACAGAATTTATACCCCCATAAATTATCATAGAGATGGTGTTGAGTATTAAATGGTTAAATAATTATAGAAATAAATATTGAATAAAATTACATGTCCTGTATGAGATCATAAGACATTCCACTCTACCCTATATATTATCCTCCTTGTCATGAGAAATGAAAAATGGTTGTAATGAAAAAAGAGAAAACTTATTTCAGATTAAAAACTGAATTAGAAAACAGTATATTATGTAAATGAATATTAATTTTCTTTAATATTACTATAAAATAAATTTATCTCAATAATATAACAAATTAAAATATTATTTTAGCACCCCTTAATATGAAAATATCATTTGGGACCTCTATTACTATGGTTAGAATGGATATTTTTACAACTTATTTATGAAATTCAGAACCCTCACGCTGCGTCAGATTCCATGATGAGGGTATCAGTTTTTTTTAAAATATATTTTCAATGAGGATGAAATTAATGGTGGAAGAATATATGGGAGAAAAAGAATATTTGAAGGACGAGAAATGAAACTATAATTAGTTAATAGATGATAAAATTAAATCATATAAATCAGATATTCTTTTAGAAAAGATGAGGCACTTACAACCTATGTTTCTTACCTACCTAGATCCTCTACCTCTTCGTTTAGACTCGACCATGTACTATGTGTTGTATCCTAGGGATCCATATGTATGAATTATAACATATAGAATAGTTTATAATCTGGGGGAGTATGTACATAATCATTATATACATTCAAGTTAGGTATCATTAGCGGTATATGATATTATTGATCCAACTACTACAGTGTTTCTACTAGCTGAAGCAGTGTCCATATTTAGATAAATCATTTTTCATTATTTTTTACATTGGATAGCCAATCATTGTTCTCAGCTTACTTGAGGTACACATTAATTTTAATTTTTATTTATCAATAAAATCATAATTTATTATAATATTTTCTCACAAAGAACTTATATAGGATTATCTAAAATCAAACGAATAACGAAAAAGGAAAAGAAAATTTTATGTTTTTACTCCTTTAGATTCTCTTCGGAATAATGATGGGGTAACAATGTTATAACAATTTTTTTATGTTAGACTACCATTAAAAATTTCTAATGACTGATGATTTATATAGAAGATATTATATTTTGATAATTTTAAAACCAATATCATGAATATTTTAAAGGGTGATCAACTCATTATACCAATATTGAAGTTGATTTCAATGTATGTAAATTTCAATTAATAAATTATTTTCCTAGGTTAAACATATGTTATATCAACATAATTAATTAATTAACTAATTTGGTATCTCCACACAATTTGAAACAAATTTTATTTCACTTTAGGGTATTTTATTGTCGACCTATAATATATTTCAATTGTCGTTCAATACTTGAACCAAGAATCCATAATTGATAATGTATATGCAAGATTAAATAACAAATAGACTGCGTGTTGGTTTTTTCCATTCATTATTTAGTGAGAGAAAATATAAACTTATGAAACACTATTCAATATAGTATTTTTAATCATTTTTTATATTATAGTGGATATTGAATGTTATACATATTTAACCTAGATGAATGTAATGAATATTGGATATTCTCTTTAATGGGTGGTGTTTATAGAAGATTTAACAAGTTGTTAAAGTTGCATGTTGTTTTTATATTTTATATTTACTTGATTTTAATATTTTCATTATACATCATATTTGATAAATAATATATTAAATTAAAATAGGTTATCAATTGAGTGTAACTAGGATCACTATACAAAAATAGAACAAAAAAATTAATTATGTGATATTTTTTGTAGATGACTTTTATATAAGTGAATAATTGTTCTTAACATTATAGTGTTATTATTGTTAAAATATTATTTCATAAATGTAGTTACATCATCAATAAGGGAATTTTGAATGTGGATAATTTTATTTTTAGAATAATTTATGAGATTCTCACTACCATAACACCGAAAAATATTGAAATTTTTATTTTCTCAATAGAACATATAATTTAAATTAATATATTAATTTTTAAATTTGGAAAACATTATTTTGTAGGTCATATTTGATTTTTTATACTCATAAAATGAATTGACACACCTAAAAATTTAATTTTATAATATTTTTTATGTTTGACTAATTTTGATATTTAAATTCTTGTAAAAATATATTTTTAAGAAATTTTAATAAATAAAAAAATTATTTTTTCTTCCCTTGTCTTATTTCATATATTTTTATTGCTATCTATTTGTACACACTCTGTTTATAGGTTTATATTTATATAATTTTTTAATTTTTTTTTAAAAATGAACTATAAAATAAGTGTTATAAAAATTACATAGAAATCTGTCATTGTAGGCATTACACATCAATTTAAATGAAAAATAATAAATAAATACTTCAATATTTTTAAATATAGATGAGTATTAATGATGGTTTATCTAAAAATAGACAATCAAATACTATTAAAATTAAAAAATTTGAACGGTATTCAAGATTTTTATTTATAAACCATCATTTAAAATACCAATATATCTATTTTCATCATGAAAATCTCTTTTTATATGATGTTGTTTGGTGAAGGCCTTTATGTTAAATGACTTTTTTCACTACTACGATCAACATCAGACATATTTCTTATGAGATACAAATGAACATAAATTTGATAAATATTAAACATGGGTCTCAATGAAAAAAATTACAGACTATAATATCATTCCAAAATTTTTATACAATGTTATATAGGGTAAGGAATTTAAATCATATTCTGGATGATGTCAAAAATAGTGGTTCATCAAGGAATCACAACCAAGATCATGTATATATTTTAATCAATTCCAAACATTCACCGAAGATGCATTGAATGGATTATAAATATATTATTTCAATTAACAAAACACCCACTTTGATAACAATTTCAGTCAATAAAATAATTTTCAAATTTTAAATTTAAGGGTTATTTGAATCAGTTATATAAAATTCTAGAGAATATTATTTCCCAATAATTTTTGGAAAATAAAATATAATTCCTACCTAAAATTTATTCCATGATAAACATTTCTTGATGAATTGAGGAGAGAGTGTGTGTGTGTTCATCGACACATGGGAACTATAAAAACAACATAGAAAAATTAAATATTACTTAGGAAATATTGAATATATGAATTTTTTGATCTTATAACTCAAGAGAATAAAAAAAATTATTGGTAAAAATAATTGATTACTTATGAAGTGAGTATCTTCTATTTTGGTTCGTTTAATTAAAATTCTAAAATAAAAAATATCATTTTATTTATTTTTTATGCGATTCATGATAGTAGAGTATTTAAATTTATCCAAAAATGAGTTACAAAATTACAAGAATCTAATAAGTGTTAAATTTTAACACTTTATGTATTTTAATATCATAATGACGAGTTTTATGTTCACCTTGGAAAGATAATGAATGAAAATTATTGTTTAAAATTAACATTAAAATAAAAGGGTAATGTATAATAGTAACATGGTTTTACCATAGAACAACTCATAGTAGTCACATAATGGTATGTAATTCTACTATTACACAACCTTTACAAGTGTGGGATAACCCTTACAATGATCTAACTAACCATTACGTAACATAAAATATTAGATCAAAACTACATTTAGGTAATACTAAAAAAATCCATCTCACCTTTACATAGTAGCTTGCTTACACTTACGTAACATTGGAAAAAATTGATTTGTCCTTTTATAACTCCAAAAAATACGCCATGTTTATATATTGAATGAATTTACCACTACATATTTTATACAATCTGCAAGACATTAAAAAATAGAAATTTATTAGTTTCCACTTAAAAATAAAAATAAATTATAACAAAATTTGGGTTTAACAAACATTTAAAAGATAATAATTTAACAATTATACCCTTCTATTCAGTTGTTATCTTTGATAAGTGGCTCAAGAAATCATTATCTAGCATTTCTCGCAACTTTAAATGTACATCAGATTCATGTTCCTTAGATTCCTATTTCATTCTTCTAAGAATCCAAAGGAATCAACTGAGTCCTCTATACAGACACATTATCCGAAATCATATGTATACAAAGAATCATATAATGATCAAGTTCATATAATTAATTACAAATAGATATATCACAACATTAGAGAACCAAAATATATCTTCCAATATAGAATATTTGTGTATACCTATAATAATGAAAAATTCATGTAATTAAATAAAATAAATTCTATACAATAGGAAACATGTATATATATATAAACTTAAAATATGATCCTACTAACTTTTTCATGACACATGACCACACCAAGATCCCATTAAAGTATAACAACGTCTGATCCCCGATAACACATATGTTGGTTTCACATGAGCTAACAAGGCATATGGAATCTCACATCGCTGAGTTACACATAATCTATCAATTTTAAACAGAAAAACAATGAAAATGAAATAAATAAATCATTGCGGCTCTGATATAGTTTGGTAATTCCCTGACCCAAAGCACTAGGTCAAATCCATAGAGCCCTATAACAATATACCCTCCTCCCCATGTACAAAGAGACAAAAGACTAGTCTCGTGGGTCTAGTGTCACATAGGCCGAATATACCATTGTTAACATATACATATATAGAAAATTATATAAGAAATTATAGTTGAATAATATACAATAGATGCAATATAAGAATATATACCTGGTCATTCAAGGGTAATAAAAAAGACACCCAATGTTGAAGGTTAATAATAGTAACTATATAAATGGAAGTTGTAAAAAATAAAAGTGTCATGACAACCTTATAGATTATATTTTAGTACAACATCTAAATCCCAACATCATTATCTTCTACAACTTCCTATAGGACCCTCTTTCTATTTTGGATCCCTGGGCTTGAATTCTATATGTTCATCGAGATTCCCATGTAGGGAGTGATTATAAAGCCAATAATTGACCACCAATACACACCTAACAAAATTTTATAGACATATTGAACTATATTAAATGATGGAAACGTTAATTCACCTCATACCACCTATCATGCACTGATAAACCATTCTCCAAAAATATTTCCAAGAACTCCAGTTGTACATTCTTTAGAGCCATACATGAAGAATATCACACATAGCCAACTAGATGAATTAAACCATTCTATGTAACCTTTTCTTTTATTATGGAGAAGAAAATATTTATTATGAGGAATAAATCCACAACCACTACACATCACAATTATTTATGAAGTCCCAGTATTGATTTTTAGATAATTGAGTATAGTATTGTGTCTAATTTACACCTTTACGAAATCCCACACACTCCACCATGAATGTGCTCATTGAAAAGAGTATCACATTCCATACACTGATAGTGGTTGTAAACCTTATATGATGTTAAGTATAAACTACCATTATTGATTTATTAAGAAGTGTGTCTGACCCCAACATGGAAATATACCATTAATCTTATAGCTAAAGGATAAAGAACTCCCCATCGTGGTCTACTCCACTATTGGATGACTTGTCTATGATCTGAATTATACCATGAAATGAACTATACTTTATAACCATTGTTACAATATCACGACCCCATCTAAGGTGTTTAATTATAAAATCATAGAATTATTTTCAACCTAATGGATAAAACAATGATTCCACCAACTATGCACAGTCCACATTTACGGAATAACATAGAATGTAAAAATATATCACAATATATAATTTCATTGGTTATGAAATATTACACATGATATAAATAACATAGCTATTATACTATATTATATATAAAGAAAACATATAATGCACGTGTATTAGTATATGTATGCATGCGAAAAAACACACAAGAGCAAAAATCAATCATGGGTCTTATGGGACCCAAACCCATGTGACTAATATCAATCATGGGTCTCATGGTCTACAGATAGACACATATTTGATCAATATAAGACATGGTTCTCTTGAGATATACATTTACAGACATGTGATCAATATCAATCATGTATCTCATGGGAAACACATGCACACACATGGGATAAACATCAAACCTAGCTTTCATGGGAAACACACACATGCGATCAATTTCTAATTTGGAATTTAATAGATTCATATAAACACATATGTATTCCATTTTAAACATGGGTCTCAATGTGCACAAGAACATTCCATCATACAATTAAAAACCATATACAAGGACCATGATGTGAAGGAATTCTTAACCAAATCTTATTGAAATTGAAATATATGGTTCATCAATGAATCACCACCCTAATCACTTCTATGTATTAATCTATTAAAAATAGTCACCAATGAATCAAATAACCAGTTTCAACTATATTATTTCCACTAATAAGACTCCTCATGCAATAATAATTCATATCTATAAGGTAATTTAAAATTTATTGTTTTATGGATGAATAATTGCACTTTTCTAGAAGAATATAGAATCTAATATAACAAAAAAATTCAGGAAATAAAAACAAATTATTATCTTGAATTTATTCTATGACAATCATTACATCATATAACAAAAGTTGGGGTGAGATAGAGCGAATTATTTCAGAACAAAAAGTTATATTATGAACTCTTACTAATTAGGTATACATCCAAAAAATATTTAATAAAAGATAATTTTTCTTCCCTAAATCAATAGAATAAATAAACAAAATGTTCATGAATTATAAAAAAATGGTATTTTGTATTCAATTGTGCATCATTATGAACCACAAATTTAAAACATCATTTAATTTTCATTTATATATAATCCTAAATGTTGTGAATTTAAAATATTTCAAAACATTAGTTAAATAAATAAAATTTCCAAAATAATGAAATTCACATGATTGAAGGACTTTTAATATCATCCAAACACATTCCAGGTTAGAGTTGGGAATAGGAATGTGAAAAATGGGGTTCAAAATTACATTTACACCAAAAATAGATATCTATAAGGGTAACAATTTTTAAACCTTACAACGATCATAGCTACCCCCTAAGGGTAAATAATTTTACTATTTTATAACCATTAAAAACATGATATTACCATTTTTTAGCTTTAACCCACCAATATAAAATAGAGGATTTCATGGAAGACCCTTATCCAGATCACATATACCGTTACGCAACATCGGAAAAATCCATCTTTCACTTATGTAGAAGATAGGTTACCCTTATATTACACATTGAAATAAAAATATACCATATATATCCTGTAAAAAAGAAAACAACATATAGAAATAATGAATTTACCCTTACTTCTAACCATTGATTTGAATAAGGATAAAAATAAAACTATTAACTATTACTTATCACTTAATAATACATATAATTAATAAAAAAATGGGTCTGAATGAAGTTTTAAAACATTATAATGTCACAAAAATCATTGATATCAAGGGGGAATACTCAAAATAAATCACCTTATATAGTAATAATCTAGATTACCTAAATCTACTTTTTGTTTATAAGAAATAAAATAAATGTAGTACATATCAATAGAAAAATACCAACCGTAGGTAAAAATTCAATCCAGATATCTTTCTGTTGGGACTATTATGGTGGAGATATGTTAATGATTATGAATAAGTTAATGAATATATTGTTTATAAGAAATATCCAATGGTTGTGACTTTTGTTAATCACCATTTATACACCTAATTTGTTAAGTATATAAATCATAAAACTCTAGTGATATTCTCCAAAATGTTGATAAAAAAGGAATACCATAAAAAAAATAATTTAAAAAATATTCACATATTTTATAGGCTTACCAAACCATGTCAATAAAATGTATATTATTCTATTAGATTAATTTTTCATTGAATATATTCTGGATATTCATTGATATTATGACTATTTATACCATAATTCATAATGAAGATGTCATGATCTATGTGTTGAGTTAAAAGGGAGATAAATGTGATATGGTGTTCAAATATTCTTCTATAAAGATCTATGATAGTTCAGTAGATTAATTAATTCATATTGAGGTTCGGCTGGTAAAATTGTGTATTCAATTTTTAAGAAGTTTCTATGTTGCATTAATAAAATGTTCGCGATGAATATTTTTTACGTATAAGAGGAAAATTAATGTTAATAAAGTAAAAATGGTGAACCTAAAGAATATGATAAGACAATGTCCAAATTTAATAAGAGTTCATACTATGCTGATCAAGAAATTTTTTATACAATGTGAACTAGAAAAACTATTTTTGAAGTTGTAAAGATAATATTGCAAAAGGATTATTGGATAAGCATTTTTTTAATAAAATTATTATGATGAGAACAGTTGGACATAACAAAGGTTTGAATGGTAATGAATTATGAATATTAAAATTAAATTTTCATAGGGAATAAAAAAATAAATTTAATTCCAACAACATAAAAAATATAGACAATGTTTGTTCCATTACCTATCATTACCATGTCTATTGGAAATACTAATTCAAAGGTGTGAGGATTGAATTTTGTACAAGATTATTTGACATAATATTTTGTTTTAAATATCATCTAACCCAGGATGATTATTTGATCAAATAAACAAAATGTACTAATGCATGTTATCATAATGTGACGGAATCTGGGAAATTTTTTCAAGAAGTTTCTTTAAATTTTTTAATAAATAATTATTCAAATATTATAACTGGATAAAAGAAATTATACAAATTATCTTAGGATAAAAATATCTAGTGATATAATATTTTACCAATTCAAAATTATGTATCATGTTTTTATAAATATATCGAAAGTGAATTTTTTGAGCTATTATTATAATTTTCCAAATATTACCTAAATAAATAATGACAATTTATTTTTTTAATGTAAATTTAATGATGATTTATGTAATTGAAGGTTCTAATATGAATTAAATAATATTGTATAATTTTTAATAATATTTCTATGAATTTTTGTGTGTGGGTATTTTGAAACACATTTATTCGTTTAGGGGGAAATAGAAATGGAACTCCCACATATGTTTCCGAAACGATTTCTATATTAAGGGTGAATGTAAAATCATAGTCATGTGTATTATTCATGTCTGAAATAGTGAAAGTGATAATGAATATTTTTCACATTTAGATACATGAAAAACAATTGAAAGCCATTTTCGGGTAGGAAGTTTCAATCCAAGGAATCTATTATGGTTTGGGATGAAATTTTCCTTGATTATTGGTTTTATTATCATTAAGCATATGACTATTTTAGTAAATTAGTTTTTTAATTTGGTGGAGTCATATGTATAGTGTGGTATATGATATTGGTGTCAATTATCATAGGTAACTTGTGGAACATTCTATATTAAATTTTTGGATGAAATTTTAATTTGAAATAATAAGATAAAAATAGAATTGTAGTGAGGAATTTATTGAATTATTCAGGGAAATAAAGTAAAAATATGTGTTTTGAAATAAAAGAAAAAGTTAATAAATTATAGGCATCATAGTGATAAAAATCCCGACCTATTAGTTATGGTCTCTAAAAGTTGATACAAAATCATTGTTACATTTTATTTATATATGATAAATTCACTAGTGTTTTAATAATAATGAATCCAAAGTGCAAGGATACTCCCTACATGCAATATCCACATAAAAAACAATTTTATATTTGATTTTCCGCTATTAGATTATTCCAAAACCATTCTAAGGACTAAAAACTCATACAGGGTAGTGATCCCTGAAAACTATTTAATTATTATGGAATTCTCTTGTGATCCTGTTTTAATGGAAGTAATAACTCTCTTATAAGAATCATTGGTTGTTTGATAAGATGTAAATTAAAAAAAGAGTAGATCACCAATTTACCCCTCCCCCTCTTAGTGGGCTTATTTATTCTTTTCATGTGGTGTTATATTAATGGTTCCATTCATTTTATATATATGGAATATTGAAAAGGAGAATCAATTATAGATATTAATTACTATATAAATAATAATAGGATTTTAGTTTCTTAATCATAGACCAATCATATATAGAGGGAAATAATAAATACATTTTATTATTCCCTTGTTTATGAAGTTTTCAAATAATATACAGATTCTTTTCTGTCCCATGAATAAGATTCATACCTTACAATTTATTGTAGGAATAATTTCATAAATGATGGATAAGATATAAATTTTATTCTTTCCTCACACATTTAAAGTGAGTTTTATAATGTTAAATACGTCTAACTACTCAATATATCAATGAATATTTTTAAAAAATATTTTAAATGAATACAAATATAAATAAGGGAAATTTATAAATATGGAGGATGAATTATGGAGATACGGTAGTTGGTCAATATTAATTTAATGATGATTTAATTTCCATTGTGAATTGTGTTTGAGTACCATAAGATGTCATCATGAGATGTTGGATGATTAAACTATTGTTGAAAATATATTCCTAATTTTTCAGAATAATATTGTTGAGAAAAATCCCTTATTGGAAGATAATGAAAAAACACTATATCATGATTATCTACATATCACTATCATTACATAAAAAATGATAAGTGTGATGGTTGTGAAGAAGAAAGATAATGTCGACCTATAAATTTCATTTGAATCTATTAAGAAAAAAAATTTATGAAATTTTCCAAAAATAAATAAGTTTATGAATCTTAAAATAAAAAAAACATTTATACAAATTTTTATAAATTATTGAATCTACTTTCATAAAAGGTCAATATAGTCATAGAAAAATACAAAAGGAAGTTACCAATGATTTTTTTCACTTTAGAGCTATTGGGGAATCTTCAGCCAATTTTTGTCAAAAAATGGAAATGAAGAATGTGATTTTGATGATATAAATTCAAGAATACCAATTAAAAATATGTTTTAAAAATAAAAATCTTCTGTTATGGGGAATGATAGTATGTTCCATCAATATTAAAATAGAATTATTTATCTAAATTTGACGAATATAATGATTTTTTAGAATAAAAAGATATCATCAGTGATGATTCCATTAAAAATAATTTTTTTGTAAAAAATGTGAATGGATTATTGTTATCTAGGATGAAAGAAGTGGGTTTGAGATAAAATTGACTCAAATATAGTTTATCTAAAATATAGAGTTGAAATAATTTTTTCCATAGATTATAAGACATGAAAGTGAAAACATGAATTTATTGAAAAAGAATATGTAAATAAATAATTATAAATATTATCTGGAATAAAAATATATATTTATTAAATATATTTATTTCATATAAAAGTTTTAGGATTTAATGAAATACATCAAAATTTATGTTGATGAAAAATTTATATGGAAGGAGAAATAGTTTTAACTAGTTCAAAAAAAAAGTTAAAAATGATAAAGGAGTTATAAATTTCAACAACCTATTTAATGAGGTTTTTGAATGTTTTGAGATGCATAATACTACCAAATATAAGAAAACATTGGTCTTATAGGATGATAAGTACAGTAATGTTGCTCCGAAGGAAAATGTAGTTTTATACAACTATGTATGTAGCTAAAACAACTAAATCTTAAAAACTATAATTTTCCAATGTTGAAATGATTAAAACAATATTTTCTACTAATTTTGATTATATTGAAGCTAAAAATAAGTAAATGTAAAGTTGTAAAATATCAAGAATTTTCTACAATAATGGTGTACAACAAAATATAAATGTGAAATGTAAGAAAACTTATGACAAATAGAAACAAAACTCCAAATAGTGTGTGAGTTATAAAGGGATATATGATATATATGGTTTCTATTGTAATTATGGGGGATTTATTTATACCTCATATATATATTTATTGTTTTATCCCTCAATGTTTCATATAAGTTCGAATTATTTGGAGGAATTTTTTTGTGGGAGTTAACCCACACAAAAGAGATAATATGAGAATGTTGGTCTGATGGTTGAAAATAGAATCCAACCATTGGAAACTATTTTTGAAAGATATGATCAACTTATAATTATTAAAAAATGGTGAAAAAAATATTATATCACAATAAACCTTATTTAACAAATCATAAAATCTATACTCGAATAAAAAATAGTAAATAAATATATCTTGTTGTTGAAACTTCTCGTAATGCTACAAAAGGTTAACAACCCCAGATTTGGGATTGTCAGTTCACTTAAAATGTAATAATATATTTCAATCTATTGAATAATGAGAATAATTTTATACATGTTTCAATAAAATTTGTCATTGATGATATACTCATAATAAAATAAGTTGGATATTCCATCAATAGGGATGCAAATTTGAAATCCAAAAATGGAATGTTTATTTGTGGGATCAAACAAAATTTGATAATTGATTAAAATATTTGATGAAGCTAATAATGTTTCTTATAAAAATATGGTTTATATTTGTGAATAGACATAAATATGTGTACGTTTTTATGAAATTAGAACAGAGATATGGTATCTTATTTCCATGAGATAGTGAAAAAAATATTTATATCTAATCATGATAGAAGAAAATTTGTTACATAATAAGATTATAAGACATATGTTTCATAAGAATATGTGGAAAATAACAATGAGTGATAATATTCATGATATTCATAACATGTTAAGAATATGATATTTTTGTTATTACGTTTTTTCCAAAATGGGAAAACTACAAACCATGTATATAATTAAGTGGCGATTTGATCAAAAAAATCCAATTGGAGTGGAAAGATTATGATATTGTTTGGGATAATGAAAAAATAATCCAGATTTAGATAAAAAAATTATTTATTTCATTGATGAATTTACTCATATTACAAGTATTATAGTTTTAAAGCATAAACCCATGGTACTAAAAATGGTTAGGAATTACAGGGGAAGCCCATATAAATAACAAAGATATTTTTTGAATACATTATGAATTAATAATAATTATAAATATTAAAATTTATAGTTTAGGTATTATATAGAAAAAATCAATTAATCATGACTATTTTCCACCATACACACCATAGAAAATTGGTGTTGCTGAATGAATAAAAAAAGTGTGACGAGAATGGCATGAAATATGTTGATTAAAAATTATACTTATAATAATTTTGGGATAAATTCTATCAGTACAACATTTTATCTTAAAAAATTTTGATTATAAAATCCAAATTATGATATGAATCATTAAGATATATTTTACAATGAAAACCCATATTTGAATAACCTATGGGTGTTTATCATTAAATTCATTATAGAATCCGAGGGAAGAAATCATGGTATGGTTGATAAGTGGGGTGATGATGTAGTATTGATTGGACACTCGCATAATGGTAGAGTTTAAACTATTTTAAATAAATATACATGAATTATTCTTTATTATACATATTTAAATCATCTTTGAAAATCATATATGAGGGTTTCAAAAATTGATCAAAATGTGGAAGATATAGAAGGCAATGTGGTTAGAGTTGAGAAATTTGAAAATGTTCTTAATGATAATATCATTGTTTAATCTATAAAAGATGCTGATTTATATATATTATACATAATTTATGAGGAATAGATTAATATATATAATATGTGGATAAGGAAGGAAATGGTAGTTCAATAATCCTTTGTCATCAATGAAAATAATTTCTACCAAGAAGAACAATATTGTTAGTAACACATACTACATTATATTCAAAATTTAAACAAAATTTGGTTAATAAAGCAATGTATAAGAAGGAGTGGACTAATTATATGAAAGAAGAGAATGATCATATTGTTAAGAATTACATATTCAGACTTATACACACACCACAAAATAAAAATGAATTTGGTATATTGTGGGTGTTCGGAAATAAGTTAAATGAAGAATGTGGGGTTATAAAAAAAGGGTGAATAAAATTTAAAGGTTTACTATCAAATTGAAGGAATTTAATTTTATGAAACCATCTCACTTGTTGTAATATTATAAAAAACCATAATTTTTCTATCTATTACTTTACAATAGAGATATAATTTTTTCTGTATGGATTTCAAGATAGAATTTATTAGTTGATATTGGGATGAATATGTACATATTGAAAAACTATTTGATTTGGGATTATAAAAGAAGAATTTTTTATGTGAAAAATAAAAAATCTTTTTTTTTTGAATTTAAGCATGCTTTGAGTGAATGATATTGCAAACTGAGTACTTTCTTACGGAAGTTAGAATTCATAAAAAAAATAGTTTCTAATAATGTCTATAGAAATGAAAAAGACAAGGTTTACCTTATTGTGAATATTCATTTAGATGATATGATATTCATATGGAATATTGAAAAAAAATGAGAATTTTCTTAAGGAGATGATGAAGAATTTTGAGATGTTCACGTTGGTAAAAATGATAGATTTTAATAATTTACACATCTCAAAAAATAAGAAAACTATTTTCTTATCTCAAGAGAAGTATGATAGGATACTTATATGTAATTATGGAATGGAATACTCAAACCCAATTTCACTGAGAACAAAATTTTGAAAATGTGGTGAATAAAATTATGTAGGTCATAAGGTTTTTTAACGTTTGATAGAAGATTATTTTATCATAGGAAATCATGGATAAATATAGTGTATATTGTCAAACATTGTTTTATATACCAAACTGATCCTAAAAATTATCATATAATGGATGGAAAAAATAATTCTTATATATATTAATGGAATAAACTATTTCTCCTCAAAATATAATAGTTTAGGAAAAATTGATTTGTGTGGTTATATGGATAAAAAAATGGTTGTAAGTTTCAATGAAAAAAAATACTCATACACTGGAGTATTTTTCATGGGAAAAATATGTGTTAGTTTTACTATAGAGAAATTTAATTCTATCACTCTCAATACATTGTGAGCTAAACATGTATCTCCCACTCATGATGAAACAAAACTTTATTAGATGAAGACATAGTCAAGAAGACGTGTTTTTTGATATGGATTTACCTCTAATTAATGGTAATGATAATAAATAACTTTAAATATCACTTCAAACAAAACTCAATATTATGTTGCAAAGATAGTCGAAATAAAATATGACTTCATCAAGAAGATCATGGAGAATATTGATTTGATGTTATATTTTTTTTCGACAATGTAGAAAGATGATGATATCATTACTAAACCAGAACTCAAACAAAAAGTTCGTACACAGAGGTTTATAATGGGTATTTATCCAACATATATTAATGGTTATGGTATGGTAGATTATACCACCCTATATGATTTTAGTGGATACTGTTTAAAAAAGGGAGAAAAGTGTAGTAACATAAATATATCATTTGTTATATAAATAACCATTCAATTAAACATGTAATTAGGGGGAGTTATTCCAAGTGATATTTTGGGATTTCAGCATGTGTGTGTTTTAATTTTTTAATATTTTATTGATGTGGATGTAGGAATTTTTATCTTGTAGGAAAATTTTGTTTTTCTGATAAAAGATTGAATTAAAAGAATATGTGGAAGAAGATTGTAAGGAAAAAAAGTTTCTTAATTGACTTTTCATGGAAAACATGGAATTATTGTTCAATGACTCTTATTTCCAACATTTAGTTTTTTGAAAATGGATTTTAATTGTTTGATAAATGATTCATTTCATGACTTACTAATTTCCAGTGGCTTATTTTTCATTGTTAACATCAAAATACAATGTCCATGATTTTTGGTACGATGATGGTGGAGATGTATTAATTGTACAAATGATTTTAATGAAGATGATGGTCTTAATATAATTTACAAATGTTTTTTATATTGTTTATCAATATTTATACACATAAAAATATCAATTGAATAGATTAAACATATTAAATGAGATTTTAAAAAAAGGAGATGAAATTAAGAACAAACCACAATTAAGAAGGACCATTGGACATATATTGTAGGGAGGCTTTTAGAACCAACACCATTAGATTTATGATTTTTTTCAGATGTCTTTTTTATTAATAAAATTAGGTAATGCATTAAAATTATAATAACATTCATAATCATGAGTTACAATGATCTCATGATCTATGAATTGAGTTTAATGGTGGAGAAATTTATTCAGGTGTACAAAGATCATTCTAGGATGATCTGTGGGAGTTCACTGGAAATCTAATATTAGATAGAAGTTTGAATGTCAAATGTTTTAATTCAATGTTTATGATGTTTTGAATTTTAGGATATATGATATCAACGATGGATAATTTTTTTAGTTTATGATTCAAATAAATGTTATTGAAGTTGAAAAGAAATATACTGAATAATATCATCAAACAATGTCTAATGAAACAATGTCCAAAAACGTTTTCCATCAAAAATATTTTTTATAATGGATATCAGACAATGATTTTTGATGTTGTGAAGTTAAAGTCTCTTAGTGTTTTTGAGAATAAAATTACAGTTTATAAAAACTTTTGATTGATAATAGTTATATTATTTAATTATTATTAGGTTTTTTATATTTTGAAGATTAGTGGGATGTTTCTAAGGGATGTTCAAATCTATCAAAGTCTAATCGTATATAGATAATGAAAAAAAATCATCTGACACACTTTCTATATCATTTTTGTCTGAAAAAAAATATTCTATGTTGTGAGGATTGAATTTTCTAAAAGATAATAAGATGGAATTTTTTGGGTAAAGATAATTAGATAGAGGTTAATGATTTCGTTCAAAAAATAAAAAGTAAGGATGCAAGTCATCTGATAGATAAAGTGTGTAGGAATGTCTTTAAATATAATCATAAAAATATTTTTTTGAATGAATCAGAAGGGGATTCTCATAAGATGAAATAATTGATAAAAATTTTCATACCAAAATAAATCAGTGATATAGTTTTTTAATTATTCAATATACAATTGATGTTTTCATAAAGATGTTAAAAGTTATTTTGTTGAGATAGGTTTTAGTGTTCTAAATATCAGAGAGGAATATTGGGATAATTGATTAGTTTTATCGAAATATGAATAAGGGTGATGTTTTTGAAGGCTATTATATGAATTCTAGAATATTTTAGAATTATTGAAATGATTCTGGTGTATTAAACAAAAATACCACATTTTCCATAAATCGTGAATGAAGATAAATTTTCCTTACACATACTCTTCCACTTCTTCTTCTAATTGAAACAGTAATGAAAAAATAACTTTTTCATGCATTATTAGAATTTTTAAATACAATTAAATAAACTATTAAAGTTGTTCACATGCACACACATACATGCTAAAATAACATAAATCTCACATATTTTGTCAGAAAGAAGGTCAAAATAATATTATGGAAGATATTGGTCAAAAAAATGATTCTTATGGGGTTTCCATTTGTTGTAAAAACATTTAACATAACATTGTTAGGTTGACAATCACATTTCCTATGTAAAATTTTTAAAAAACACTGTATGAAAATTGGGTTATATCCAAGGTGGAAAACTCTGGCTATAAGCTATAGCCACCGTTTCATTGGGCTAGAGCTGTGGTTTTCAACCACGGGTGAAAACTGATTTACAATGTTTTTTAAACTGTGGATATAGCCACCATAGCTATCCACCTTAGAATTTGGGATATAGCCATAGTTTTCTACTATGGAAACATGGTTATAGCTATGATTTTCAACCATGGATATAGCCTAAGTAAATTGTGGCTATAGCCCACAAATAATGTGCACTTGACCAAATTTTATCTCTATAATCTGCTATGTGCACCAAACACCTTTACACTACACCACAAATTCCTTTGGATATATATATATATTAATAACCATGTCTATATCATATAAACCATGGCTATAACACTTCCCACAATTTTTTTGCAGGTATATTTTTCCCCGCACAAGGGCAAGATCCCTATAACCACGGTTTTGAGAAATTATGGCTATAAAAATATAAAATAATACAACATAGACATGTTTTTACACCAAATGTGGCAATAAAACATGAAAAATTATTCTATAGCTACAATTGTACCAATACTATGGCTATAGCCCATGGAAAATGACCATATATCCACGGTTTACCAAAACCATGACTATATCTCTTCGACTATGACCATATATCTATGGTTTTACCCAAAAAGTTCCTATAGAACTTGTATAATGAACCTATATCCACAGTTTTCCCAAACTGTGGCAATAGATCTCGAAAATAATTCTATAGCCATGGTTTAGTAAAACAGTGGCTATAGATTTAGAAAGTTTACCCTATATCCATGGTATTATATAAAACAGTGGTTATAGCCTTGGTATAATAAAATATATCCACAATTTTGGAAATCCTTGGATACAGGTTCTTGGATATAGCACATTTTATAGTAGTGATACGAGACCAAAAAATAAATATCATCAATTGGAAAAGACCATTAGATGGAGATATTTGGGATCTTGACGAATCATGTCCATTAGACATAAAAGGTTCTATTGGATTAAATTTTTTCTAAATTAAATCTAGAAAATATTTAATTATAATCAATTTTATAGCATCCTGAGTTAGAAATATCACATGATCCATGCATTTAGTTCAATAGAGGATAGTTTGTTCAGGTTTTCAGAGTTCTTTCTATGAATATGTATATCATTTCACTAGATAGATGAAATTACAATGTTGGTTCGTGGATAAATGTTTGTTTTCAAGGTTTATGAAGTATTTATGTTGTGTTAGTACAATATTTGTTATGTATATATTCATACTTTTGTAGATAGTGTATATTTCTGAAGTAATAAGTGAGATGATGAAAAATATCATCATAGAAGGAACAATGAGATAAATTCTTTACAAAAAATTTAATAGAAATTTTTTTGTTTGATATCTATTAGATAAAAACATTTTGAGGATGTGAAGTTAAAGATAAAAATTAATGATCAAATAAAAATTACGGTTTAGAAAAAAAATATATGAAAATATTTAAGTTAAAAATATTATAAGTTGTGGATTTATGATAATCAAAGTGAAGATTAAATGGGAATTCCAAATATAAGGATATTCCATAAAATTAAAACCAGGGAAAAATCATCATATTATATTTTTATTCCTTTTGGGACATATATACTTTTCCAATGTTTTGAGGATTAAATTATTTGTAAGATGGCTAAATGGATTTTTTGTTATAATGATCATATGATTGAGAGTGATCATTTAAAGAAACAATATAAAGTTTGGATACAAGTCATTAGAGAGTAAAAAAGTTAGGGAAATTAATTTTGCAAAGTTTCTTTTAATTCAGTTGATAATTAATCTAATTGATATTCTCATAATATTGTATATTTTTTACTTTGTTTCTTTCCATAAAAATAGTTAGTGATATAATCTTTTACTAATTGGAAATATTTAACATATTTTTATAAATATATCAAACTTCATGATGATAAGTTTCAATTTTAATATTCCAAATATGATGGATGATAATTATGATACATTTAAAATTTTAATGAAATTTTATGAAGGGTGATCTCCCTAAAGTTTCTCAGTTTCAGTCAAGAATATTCTGTAATTTTCAATAAGATTTTGATGATTATTATGAGTGTGTTTTTTGTGAATTTCATATTTTCATTGTGAGGGAAAATCAATGTGGAAATCCTGATCATGATCCCTCAAATATTTCTATATAATATTTTCCTATATGAGTATAATAATGTTTACTATTCATTCAAGGAAAACATAGACACGCTTAAGAATTGGTTTCATGATGATATATAATACATTCTTATAAAAGCCTTTTTAGATATGAAATTTTCAAAAAAATATATTATCTTTGATGATGTTGAAGAATAAGTTATATTTAAATATAGTTTTCTGGGATCTATGAACTGAGGAAGTATTCAAACAATAGAAAAACTTTTATATCAGTTAGAATCTGATGTAAAAAGAAGTCTAAGATAATGATGTTGAGTACCAAAATTCACTAAATAAAATTTTTGGATGATCCTTTCTAAAGAAAATTTTGAATTAATAAACTACATAAAAAACGAATATGATAAATTTTATAATATAGGTTTTTCTTGCATGTTAATGGGCATTATATTCAAGAAGATAAAATGTTAATAATGAAAAAGTAACATAATTACAACAACCCAAAAATATTGGTGATGGTTTATAATTTTTTTTGATTTTTTAAATTTCTATTTTTTTGGAAAGCTCATGTAGTATTGTTTTGATAATAGTACCAAAAAATAGTAAGGAGAAATATTACTAATTATAACCACATAAAAAGATTGTTTTCTAGTGGAATGTGTGTAATTTGATTATATTAAGTCCATTACCAAGACTATATACTCTTACATTGTAGTGAACCTAGAATGTTTTTATATTCCTACAGAATATATATGTGCTCCAATTTTTATAAAAGTATCAACTCTTTCTATAGCATCCAAATGTTGTTTTAAAGGAATGAAATAGTGAAAATAATAAATCACTAATACACCCATCCCCTTACATGTGATCCTATTTGGTAATTTGACTAAGAAGTCAGATCTCATTACCACAACATCAAAATCCTAAAAAACAATCTCTAGAACCTATAAAAATATACTATTCAATGATAATGATTAAATAAATAAATAAAAAGTACAATTTAAAAATACATGTAAAATTTTCCATTATTTATATATTAACCATATGAATTTAAAAAACCACATTTAATAAATAATATAATCATTTTGTATAATCAACATTATATATCCCTTATAAACCATCCTTTACATCAATTTTATATATAAAATTTTACTTTCATTAATATAGATAATGTAGAACCTATATTGATTCATCACATTCCAATTTTTATTATTTAATTCATACTTTAGATCAATATATGTTACATTAATATAGAAACATCCATATATAATATAAATGACTTACCTCAAAATATGATTTAGTAAAAAATTACAAATAAAAGTGAAAAAATAATTTGTCAAATTCCAATAAAATAATATTGGGTTTTCAATAACCTAAAACACAGAAATTCACTATTAATCCTTTATCTGTATATAATAAAAATTTGTATTCATCAGTTAAAAAAATTTTAAAGAGTAAATAAATAAGAAAATATGAAATCAAATAAAGTCAATATAACCATAAACTACAATAATATAATCAAATTAATCAATGGTCTTAAAAATACACCAATATAATTTTTTTTGTTAATATTAATATCATCCTTGGTCTTGATATATGTTAATAATATCAAAAATAATTGTATGGATTTTATTATAAATTAATTACGGGCCAAACAATGAGGTGTTAATATTAAACAACATCATAGTTTATCTCAATAAATTAAGTTCTAAATTATATGGTATCGAAAATTATGAAGCCTCTATAAATATTGGAATTATTTTAACCCCATCAAACATGACTAAAATAAACCACAATATAGCCACATTGGACCAAGAATTATTTCTTTTATCCTCTAATAAATTCATAGAAGAACCATTATTCATAAGAGAGTAAAAAAGCATTGTTTTACAACATAATGAACATAACGATAACTTTACTCCTCTAAATAATTGAAAATATTCCCCAAATACTCATCTGTGAATAAAATGTAAGAAAATAATGGATTATATGTCATGTTATTAATCCATTTCAAAATTCATCAAAAAAATATTTTAAATTACTATCCTCTTCCTAAAAAATGACCAAAATATGATAATTACAATTATAACCATTATAGTCCTGTAAAACCATCAATATAGTACGGAAAAATTCAAATATATTCTCAAAATATATCTCTCTATATTCTATCAACGTTAAAACTCACATTCAACATCACCTAACAACTGAAAACCACATTGTAGAAGACTAGGTAAAACTAATTCTCTATAATAATGATAATATTTTCAATAAAAAAATATATTGACTCTTTACATCATATTTATATATGTGTAAATTGTTTTGTTATTTTTTTAATTTTTATTTATATATAATTAATGTAGGACTAAACATGACACTATTAATTAAATCTAAATTACATTATGTATAGATAAAATAGATTCCATATAAATGAATATTCATCTAAGAAGAGATAATTATAAAACAATATATTATGATAGTGTATTTTCATTATGAGAGAAAAGAAAAGGTTAATGTAGAGATGATTCAAGTGGGTGGGGGGAATTCCATTATATAATAAGATCATTTTTCTAACCATGAAGCTAATGTAAAAAAATTTATTACATTACATTCATATTTTAAAGGCTGTATTTTTTATTTTTATGCGTGAATTAGTTTAATGACCTAAAGACTATCTTATAAAGATTGATCTTCTATATGGTTAAGGTTGTGAGCTAGTAGAGAAACTATGTCATGAAAAATATTTTTCAATATATTATAATATCAATTTTTTGGGATATCGAGGTTGGTAAACATGATATATGGACTAGACTTTGTTTGAGGAAATGTATATACACAATTTTAATAATAATATATCATTTTTTATTATTATCAATGTGACCCTCATATTTAATATATTCAATAATTATTTAGATAAAATGAGTAAATTTTATTATTTTATTAATTATTTTATTAATCAAATAATTATATTTTTTTCATACAAATGAGTTTAAATAAAATTGTGGATTATGATTTACAAAATTTAAGAATTCATTATTCAATATAATGAAATATTAGAGTAATATAATTCACTATAATAAATGTTTTTTATTTTTAAGATACCATTGATTCATATTTATATTGATTTTTGGGTATGTTTTAAAATAAATAATTCACTATTATTAAATAAATATAATTTTAAAATCATTATTACAATGATCTAGTATCATGGGATGAAAATTACAAATGAAATTAATTTTTAATTTTATACTATAAATGTCAAACAAATATAGATAATTCACGCATTATAACATCCCAGGTAAAAAAATAATAATAAATATTTCATATTTATTATTATTTGAGAAATAAATATTAATTTTACATTAAATGAGTTTCTATGTTCGATAGCTTAATTGATACGCAACAACGGGTTTCTTTGAAATATTATGTTTCACACTAATAATATAATGATATTATTTTAAATTTTAGTTTACTTTTAGCTGTTGTATTGGCGAGAATGAAGAAAAATATCTACAATATGATTATACATGTTTGTTAAATGTATTTATTTATCCAATAAAAATTAGAGTCTTAAAGTATGAATGAATCTAATTTAAAGCATAAATTACATTAAAAGGTCGATTATCACCTTTTAATGGAGAAACCTCTTTAAATCTAGTTTGGGTAACTTTAATACATTATATTTGACCAAATAAAATCTTTATTTAGAATGTGGACAATAAAATTACTTTGTATAAATTTTTGAAATATTTCTGATAAATTTCATTTTTTAAGGAATAATGAAAAATATTGTATTTTAATTCAAAACTATGTTCTAATATAATTTATTTATATGGTTAGATTATCTTTTTAATTTATTTTAAATTGTAATTAGAATATATTTTTACAATTTAATCCAATTTTGGTAATTGGAATTAACCTCCCGTTGAAATTGGACATATACAAGTGTCAATCTTTTGATAGTTATTATTTCTTACAAATACGCTATTTGTTTTAACAACGGGAATTAATTTTAAATTAATTAATTCCACTTTTATGATTTTAATTTCCCAAAATATACATCATTTTTGAATTCGGAATTTCAAGTAATTCTTATGCTGAATTTTTGGTATTGTTCTGAAAAACATTTATTTTTGAGGAATAGTGAAGCCACTTAGTTGTAGTTAAAAAACTGACTTTTTTCATTTAAAAGAAATTTTACCACTTCTATGTGTCAATTTTCAAAAATCTGAGAGAAGCAGTTAATATCAAGAAGTAAAATTTGGTTCAATAAGATGAAAATAATTTTTGATGAATAGTGACATTTGACTTTTATTTACCATGGGTAAAGATAAATAGAATAATTCAAGGTAAAAAGAAGATTATAAGTATTCACAATTGCCTTAAAACGTGTCCTAACCTTATTGTATGGGTAATGGCCGTCCAAGGGCATACATGGGATGATTTTGGGACCCCATGGGGCCACATGGGAGTGATATTGACGCTTGAGATTAATTAATTTAAAGTAATGACCAAAATGACAGAGAGAAATATCTCTTTGTAAATTAATTTTTACACAGTGTTATATATGTTTTTTTCGGCTAACAATATTCATAGGAATGATAAAAATATTTCCTACATCGTGGTATTTGTTTTATAATTTTTAGACATCGAATAAATTAAATTATTTACGAAACAATAATGGTGCAGTATTTACCTCATTAATAAATGATATAATTAAATAAGATTATAAATATTAAAATAACCACCATAACCTGTCGAATTCATATTGGAAGAATTTATTTCGACCATTAGTCATCTTATCTTCTAATTTAATTAATTTTGGGCCATTAGAAACCAAATATCATTATATAATAAAATAATATTTTCACACTTTCCTAAAGAGCCCCTCCTCCCCCTTATAAAAAGACAACATTTATATCCAATTCCTCACACCTCTCAGGCCATTTGGCTCATCCAAACTCTGTCCAATTAATCTCTATACATCCCTCTCCTCCTCCTACTGGCATTACTTTAGTAATAAGGAACTTTAACAAACCATTATAGTTCAAACCAAAGTGAGTTACCCAAATTAAAGGTAACAGTTTCTCTTAAATTATTTTATTTTGTTTTGTTTTACTTATCCAACCCCTAAAATATTTTTATTACTTAATTTCATAATAAAAATAGTTTCAAAAATATACTATTATATTGTTATGATAATTATTCTAACTATACTAACACACACCTCCATCTACTGGGTGAAGAACATACTCTTTTTGTGGATGACAAACTAACACCACACGAAATGATTGTTAGATTATATCCAACCGCCTCTCATGGTGGCCATTAAGACGAAACTATATATATATATATAGGATATATATATTATGTTTATGTTTTATTTTTTCAATTTATATCATTATTTTATGGTTTCCATTATGGGTAAAACGCGATAATATCAATTGGGGAAGTGTGGACTACCGCCCCCTCAAAATGATATGAATCGCTCATGACATATGTGGGATGTATAAAATATGGATTTAATGATATTATATATGATATTATACAAGAATAATAATATAACTATGTATAATTATGTTTTAATTCCATTATGATATGAAATATAAATGAATGTAGCGTTCAAGCGTACGTACAACTTACTGTCTCCATGAACGGTGCATCTCATTTCATACCTCCAAATAATATGTACTGTTATAAATAAATATATATATATATATTGGATATATATGATATATATGATATCTAAATAATGAATATAATTATGGATATAATTTACTATTGACCACATGGATAACTTGTTAATATAAGGTGTTCATTTTTTTACTCAAGTACCAAATATCAACAAAACGACCATTATTATCTTGAATGATTACATAATGTTTATAACATGGTAATAAGTTATTTAAAAGGAATAATAAACATGAAAAATGTTTTCAATCAAGTATATATTAAATTTAGTTTATTATTCAGGATATTAAAAAACAAATGGGTCAAGTCGGACACGAGCTATGGAGTTTCTTATCCCACTTTTAATTCAGTGAGATTTTCATTGTTCACTACTTATTTATTGCATGTGGTGTGTGTGCTTCCCATGATTGTATTAATTGTTTAATATAATTTAATTTATGGATATTTACATCATCATTGTATGATCCATCTTTCCTAGGATGTATGTTTCTTAAGTTACCAAATTGGTAAGGGAAATACAATTATCAATTTCCACTCATTCAACTTTACGGATAATTAATTGATTATTTTACCCCAAGATTATGTGTGGAATGACAATTCATTTTCTTGTATCATAATTTACACTACCATTTATGTGGATACACTCTTTATACACATAATAACTCCATTGATAAATTCCCAAGTCATCGATATGAACTTGATAAGAGTAATATTTACTCAATCTCCATTTGTGGAGTTAAATATCAAATTCATTGGTGTAGTTCTTACAAGAATAGGTGTGAATGTAATTTGATTGATTTACACTTAATATCCAATCATATTTAGTGTATTTATATTTTTCACACATAATTATGTCATTGATTTATGCTTAACCTAAGCATACAGTCTTTATACGAGATTTTATCTTAATTTACATTCCATTGAGAATTATTTTTTCTTATACACCAAATCACTTTTATATGGTGTATATAATGTACTTTGTCATAGTATATCATAAATCCTTTTATTCTCATGATATTATAAAATTTTTATTACCTCAATTATTTGTATTCAAGTGCATCTATTTTGGATAAGAACTCTATCTAAAATATCATTTTAAATGTTTTAATGATTTATTATTCAAAATCATTCTAATTAATTTCCATGTATTAAAAGTGGTTTTAAGGATTTATTTATATGTATATTAATGTTTTAAAATAAAAATTAATTTGAAATTTTTCAGAGTGGTCCTGTACAATTTGATTAAAAAATCTATTTTTAAACGGCTTCTTGACAAATAGTGGGACTTTTAAATGATTTCAAAAAACGGGGGACATTTCTCTCAAATAGTTTTGATGATTATTTTAATATTTTTCAATATCCATAATTATTCTCGATTGAGGTTAATATTTTACAATGAAATTTTCATATTTTATTGAATGAGTTATGTTTGACTGTGGATGTGTTATTTTTATACCATTCATGGTTTGTGGATAAAGTATTGACATGTTGTATAATAGTTTTAATACTAATGTTTTTGTTATGTTTCAAAAAATTTATATGAGGAATGCATTGGACTTAGTAAGTGACAGGTCGAGCCAACTATAGCTCCTCGATGCATCAGTAGGTATCATGAGACAAACTAGTGTCGTGGCACAAGGCATTGACAAAATCTTATTAGTAGTCTTGGAACGAGGCATTGACTATGTGGTCATGATGTCTGGCATTATGTATTCTATAATTATGAGAGTAGATATTGACTTTTCTTGTGGATATTCAACTAGTATAGTACCCATGACAATGTTTTATTATGGAATTATTTACTCAACTCACATTCCTCTCACAAAGCGTTCAAGTTTATTATTTGTAAAGGAATGTGTTTTCAAATATTCATCGTGAAAAATGTTTATGTTATCTTCTGCTGTATTTCTTAATCTTACTGAGCATTTGATCTCACCCATTTGTAATGTTTCATTTTCCTAGGATATGAAGAAGTTAGTCATGAGTGACTTGTAGGAATAATCTTGGAAGTTTTGATGTTTCTAATGGAATAAATTAGTGTAGTTTTTCTTTAAAAGTAGTAATGTTGAACTTATTTATCTATATTGTTTCCAAGAATACTAAATTAATAAGTTTTTCGTGACTTGATTCCTTTTTATCATTCCAATGAATTAAAATAATGCACCGGCTCCTGGATTCTGTGGTTGGGGCATTTCTATTGGTATCAGAGAAGTTTAGTACAATCATTGGAAACTATATTTAGATATACTCTGATTAGATCACATTACCCCAAGATAGACTTTGGGGATTAGTATATAATAACCTCCTAGAATTTTTTTATTGTAGAGATTTTTTGAGTTTTCCCTGAAATACATCCCTATTTGGATACGAGCAGGTAGATGCGGCTCTGGCAGAAATATACCTAGGGGTAAAACCCTAAAACACCACTTTGAGCTAGACTCTAACGGGAACTTGTGCATGACAACGAGCCTTGCTGCACTCCTGGTTACGACACTCCTGTGGGATATGGTTATAATAATTCACATTTTCTATACAAACCAATTTGAAGTATTTTAATATTAGATGAGAATAAATAACTGTTGTTAATCCTAAGGTGTTTTAGACAAAAAAGATGGTGTTATAAAATTCGCTAATTGATTTTATGACTCACACTATGCTTTTTTGTATTAGTCAATGGATGGATTCTAAGGAAATCATAGTAACATTAAACATGATGTACAAGGTGGGCACAACAGGTGAAATGAGAAACAAAATTGAATTTTTATAGGTTTAAAAGATATCGTGTTCATTCGAAATAAATTTTACAAAAATTTGATAAAAAACATATATATTAACCAACTCCCAAACTCAACAAAGAAGAGAATGGTGATGAATGATAAGAGCTCCAATAGTGGGGACCATGGAGAAAAGAAAGATCAATATCCATCATGTAGGAAATGTGGAAGGAGACACCTAGGGAAGTGTCTCAATGGAACAAAGAAATTATTAATGTGTGGGAAAAAGGACAAAAATAATTAATTTACATGGAAAAATGAATAGTAATATGGATGTAAAAAAATGGTTCCAAAAATCCATTTACTGTCATTTTCTATAAATGTAGGGGACTTGTCCAATACTTGAGTAAATTCCCTATTCTATAGGATATCCTCTTGGTCAAGGAATAAGCAATGTGGAAAAAAATGGATGGAGAAATGTTTAAAATGTATTAGTGATCTTTGTTGATGGGATTACATTGGAATACTTTTCTTTTATATTTGTAAGCATACAGTTTTTCATTTGAAAATGATATTTGAGGAATAATTATCTTTTCTCTTGTAGACATAGATATAAATAACCATTTGGTTTTATATGATCATTGAGTTTGAGGAAATTACATGTTAATAAATTATGGAATACAAAGGTGAGGTATGAGATAAAATTTGTGATGAAATTATGTTATAGTTATTTTGATGAAGCTATATCATTTTTCAGAATATTATTAAATTATACAGTTTTTTTTAAAATGAAAACATGTAGACAATGTGACAACCCGTCACGTCGGACAAAGATGCGGGAATTGCACCCTCAACCATAGTGCGATTGGGATTTATTGCCTACCATCAGACAATGTGAACTCCCTGGTTAGTGTGACTAATTATTTTTAGTTAAATGAATTTATTGATCAACAATAAGTTTATTTGTGATCTTATGTCTTATCAAATGGATATCCTTAGTATATGAAAATGATTTGGTGATTCGGTGATAAATGTTATTTTGGAAGGCGTTCGCTCTATTGGGAACAGTATATGCCTAAGGGAAATAGAATACTATGGGATTTCATTTGAGGACTAATGGTGGATTTTTATCTATTTTTTATTATGGATTTATAGAGATTTGTATTATTATTGAAATGATTAACCTATCATACAAAATATGTGATTAGGTTAATTGCTTTTAAGTATGTGACTTTAAGAGTAGTCGATGTTATTTGGAAATATAATTTTACGTAGAAGACTATGTAATCAAATTCTTCTATGTTTTGGGTATAAAAAATAGATTAGTTTTTATTGATGTATTTTAAGGACAATTGTTTATTGAATGGTATTTATTGAACTTTTGGTATTGTTGGTTTAATTTTAGAAATTAATATTAGTATTACTTTCTCTAAAACATTATCCTTTTTGGGGATCATCTGATATTTTACTAACAATTTTGGTGGTGTTAAATCTCTAAAGACATGTTAAATATATTGTTTAAATATTTTGGATCATGTGAATCTCTAGATGTTGATTCTATCTCTTTCGGTGTGACCAATTCATCTTGAATACTCATTGTTTGAAAAAAAGACAATTTGGTGGTAGAAATTTATTAAAGAATGAAACTGTACTTAAAAAGTAAGTATATCTCTTTTTGTTCTTAGTCAATCTCAAAAATAAATTCCTCAAAATTATTAAATTGAACTTGAAACAAAAAACGTTTTCCGATTACTTTTCCTACTAGGAATTTAATGACCATTTATCCCATCACAAGTTTGTGATTTTCTTGTTGTTAACTTTCTTATAATCGTGTTCTCTATCCCTCTCCATCAGAACATGACACTTAGTTTGTCATCCATATCCGTGTTTAACTATATGGAATCCTAGTATGGGGTATCTCGGGTGACCTTTGAACTTATCATTCTTTCTATTAAATTGATGGTTTTATTGACTCTTTTTCCGATGTGGACTTTTAATGATGTCTCCAAACCCAGTTTTAAAATTCCGAGGACGCAATTCCCAAAAAGGGGGTAGAATGTGACATCCCAGGTAACAAAAAGAATAATCAATATTTCATATTTATTAATAATTGTTAATTAAATATTAATTTTACTTTAAATTGGTTTCTATTTTTGATAGTGTACCTGATACACAACAAAAGGTTTCTTTGAAATCTTATGTTGCACACTAATAACATAATATTATTATTTTAAAAGGTAGTTGACTTCTAGATGTTGTATTGGAGGGTATGAAAATACTAACTACAATACGATTATACATGTTTGTTAAATGTATTTATTTATCCAATAAAAGTTAGAGGATTAAAATATGAATGAATACAATTTCCTGGATAATTTACATTAAATGGCCGATTTACCACCTTTTAATGGAGAACCCTCTTTAAATCTAGTTTAGGTCACGTTAATACATTATATATGACCAAATAAAATTTTTATTTATAATGGGGTCATAAAAATTTACTTTTTTTAAATTTGTGGAATTTTTTCTGATAAAGTTCATTTTTAGTGAATAGTGAAGAATATTGTATTTTAATTCAAAACTGTGTTTTAATATAATTTATTTATATGGTAAGATTATCTTTTTAATTGGTTTTAAAGTGTAATTAGAATAATTTTTTACCATTTAATCTAATTTTGGTCATTTGAATTAATTTCACTTTGAAATTAGACATAAACAAGTGTCAATCTTTTGATAGTTATTATTTCGTAAAAAAAACTATTTGTTCTAACAACGGGAATTAATTTTAAATTCATTTATGACACTTTTATGTTTTTAATTTGGAAAAATATACATCATTTCTGAATTCTGAATATCAAATAATTCTTAGGTGGAATTGTTTTTATTTTTCTGAAAAACATCAATTTTTTATGAATAGTGAAAACACTTAGTAGTAGTTAAAAATAGACTTTCTCATTTAAATGAAATTTTACCACATCTATGAGTTTAATTTCTAAAATCGGAGAGAAGCTGTTAATATCAATAAATTTAATGTGGTTTAATAAGATGTAAATATTTTTTTTTGAATAGTAAATTTTGACTTTTATTTACCGTGGTTAAAGTTAAATAGGGTAATTGAAGGTAAAAAGAATAATATAATTATTCCAAATTACCTTAACACATAACCTAACCTTATTGGTCGAGTCATGGATGACCAAGGGTATCCTTGGGTTGATTTTTGGAGCCCATGGAGCGACATGGGAGTGATATTGACACATTAGATTAATTAATTTAAAGTACAAACAAAAATGACAAACAAATATCTCTTTGTATATTAATTTTTAAATAGTGTTATATAAGTTATTTTTTTACTATTAATATTCATTGGAAATATCTAAATATTTTCTAAATTATGGTAATTTTTTTATAATTTTTAGACATCGAATAAATTAAATTATTTATGGCACAATAATTGTGCAGTATTTACCACATTAATAAATGATTTAATCAAATAAGATTATAAATATTAAAATAACAACCAAAACCTGTCCAATTCTTATTGGATGAATTTATTTAGGCTATGGTCATATTATCGTTATCTTTATGTATTTTTGGATCTTCAGAAACCAAATATCATTATATAATAAAATAATATTTTTACACTTTCTTAAAGAGCCCCTCCTCCCCCTTATAAAAATGATACCATTTCTATCCAATTCCTCACACTTCTCAAGACTTTTGGCTTTTCCAAACTCTAAAAAATTAAGCTTCCTACAACCCTATCCTCTTTCTAGTAGCTGTATCTTTGGCAGAAGGAACATCAAAAAACCATTTTGGTTGAAACTAAATTGAGTTACCCAAATTAAATGTAACATTTTCTCTTAAATTATTTTGTATTATTTTGTTTTAAATATACAACCCCTAAATTCGTTTTATTTATTTATTTTATAACAAAAAAGTATCCTCAATATACATGGATGTTTTTATGAGAAGTATTCCAACTACACTAACACAAACCTCCGTATAATGGGTGAAGAACATACTGTTTCTGTGGATGGAAAATTAAGGCCTCATGAAATGATGATTGTTGGATTATCTCCTACCGCCTCTCATGGTGGAAATTAAGATGAAACTATATTTATATATATGATATGTATATTATGTTTATGTTTTCTTTATTCTTTCTTATTTTCCATTTATATCATTATATTAAGGTTTTCATTAGGGGTAAGACCCGATAATTTCATTTGGGGAAGTGCGGACTACCGCCCCCTCAAAATGAAATGACTCGTTCATGCCTTAGGTGGGATGTAAAAAGGATGGATTTAATGATATTATACATGATATTATATTGGAATTATAATAAAATTAAGAATAATTATGTTTTAAGTCCATTAAAATATGAAATATAAATGAAAGTAGCGTTCATGCGTACGTATGGCTTAACATCTCCATCAACAGTGCATTTCATTTCTTACCTCTAAATGATATGTACAGTTATAAATATATATATACTAGATATATATAATATATATGATATCTAAATAATGATTATCTTTATGGATATAATGGACTATTGACCACATGGACAACTTGTAAATATAAGGTGTTCATTTTTTTACTCCGGTACCCAATATCGATAAAATGACCATTATTAACTTGAATGATTACATAATATTTATAACATGGTAATAAGTGATATAAAAAGAATAATAATATTGAAAATGGTTCTTAATCAAGTATAAATTTACCTTAGTTTATTATTCAGTATATTAATGAACAAACGGGTATAGTCGGACACGAGGTTAGGGGTTTCTTATCTCACTTTTATTTCTATGAGATTTCCATTGTTCACCACTAATTTACTACAAGTGGTGTGTGTACTGCCCATGATTGTATTAATTGTGTTATAAACTTTAATTTATGGATATTTACATATTCATTTTATGATTAATCTTTCATGGGATGTATGTTTCATAAGATACAAAATTGGTAAGGGAATTACAAATTTCAATTTACACTCATTCTGATTTACACATACTTCATTGATTATTTTACTCCAAGATTATGTGTGGAATCACTATTCATTTTCTTATGTCATAATTCACACTCCACTTTTGATGGATATACTTTTTATAGAAATAATCACTCCATTGATAAATTCTCATGTCATCGATATGAACATGATAAGAGTAATTCAAACTCAATATCCATTTTGTTGAGTTAAATATCCAATTCATTGGTGATTTTTTACAAGAATATCTGTGAATATCATATGATTTATTTTCACTGAATATCCATTTATATTGATTGTAATTATATTTTTCACGCATAATTATTTTGTTTATTTATCCATAACCTATGGATACTGTCTTTATATGTGATTTCATCTCAATTTACATTCCATTGAGACTTCTTTTTTGTTATACACCAAATCACTTTTATATGGTATATATAATGTGATTTGACATAGTATATGATGAATCCATTTATTCTCATGATCTTATAATGTTTTTATTACCTCAATTATTTGTATTCAAGTGTCTCTCTTTTGGTTAGGAACTGTAACTAAAATATCATTTTAATTTTTTTTAAAGATTTATTATTCTTAACCATTCTAATTAATGTCAGTTTTTTAAAAATGGGTTTAAGGATTTATTTATATGGAAATTAATGTTTTAAAATTAAAATTCCTTTTAAATGTTTCAAGGTGGAATGGGACACTTTTATTCAAAAATATATTTTTAAACGGCTTCCTGACAAATAGTGTGACTTTTAAATGTTTTCAAGAAAAAGGTGGATATTTCTCTCAAATAGTTTTGATGATTATTTTCATCTATGTCAATATCCTTGATTATTCTCGATTGAGGTTAATATGTTACAATACAATCTTCCATATTGTATTTAATGGGTTATGTTTGACTATGGATGTGCTATTTTTATACCATTTATGGTTTGTAGATAATGTATTGGCATTTTGTATACTAGTTTTAATATGAATGTTTATGTTATGTTTCAAACTTTTCATATGAGGAATGCATTAGACATTGTAAGTGACGATTATAGACTGCTATATCTTCTCGATGAATTGGTAGGTCTCATAAGACAAACTAGTGTCTTGGCACAAGGCCTTGACATAATCTTATTTGTAGTCTTGGAACGAGGCCTTGACTATGTGGTTATGATGTCCGGAATTGTAAATTCCATCATTATGATATTAACTATTGATATTTAATGTGGTTATTAAACTATTATTAAACCCATGACTATGTTTTATTATGGAATTATTTACTCAACTCATATTCCTGCCACAAAGTGTTCATGTTTATTATTTGTAAAGGCATCTGTTTTCAATTATTCACTATGCCTATTGTTTATGTTATCTTCTGATGTATTGCTTAATCATACAGAGCATTTGAGCTCACCCCTTTCTCATGTTTCATTTTCACAATACATTAAGAAGTTAGTTATGAGTGACATGTAGGAATATTCTTGGATGCTTGGATGATTCTAATAGAATAAATTATTGTAGTTTTTAATTTCATGTTGTAATGTTGAACTTATGTATGTATCTTGTTTCCAAGACTACTATACTAATCGGTACATCGGGAATTGATTCCTTGTAATCAGGCTTATGAATTAAAATAATTCACTGGATCATGGATTCTGGGTTCAGGGTGTTACACGCATAGTGTGAGAGGATTTTGAATTCAAACTTATACTAATATATGTTTCCTATTTATTGTTTTTTAGTATATTAATATAGAAGGTAAAAATATAATTTGATTGAAATTATAAATAACACCTATTGTAGTACTGTTCTATTGAATTAACAATTATATTAGTGTTTTTCTGTAATAGTTACATTTCAATCAATTTAATAAAATATTATAATTAATTTTATGTTTGTTTTGTCTGGGATCATTGATCATTTATTTTGAGTTTGATTTTTTGAAATTAACTACATGATATTACATGATTTATTAATACCATGGGTGATCTAATCATGACGTTTCAAATAGAAAATCAATGGTTAAATTTTGAGTTATAGATATTTAATTTAAAGGAACCCATAATGAAAATATAAAAAATTATAGAGAATAAAGTACAATATAATTGAGATAAAGTCTATATGAAAAACAATATGATATTGTATTCGAACATGTTTTGTTTTTATACATTATGAGATCAAATATTATTTTAAATTCTAGATAAAGGGATGTAACACCATTCATATATTATTTTTATTCTATGGTATTTCTCTATGAATAATTTTATTAATGAAATTTTGATTTATATTAAGAAAATATGAAATTCACATTAAAATAATGCATTAATTTATTAATAATTTATACATAGTCTGGGGTATAATATGAATTTTTGGAATTAATGTAAAAGATTATGAAAAATACACTGAATTTTTCATATATTATGTTTAATATTCTTTCAAATCAATATAATGATCCCTAATCGAATAGATTTTTTAATTGAACTCATCAATCCCATATTCGATGTTTTTGTAGTAGAGAGGGATTTTATCTTAGGGATAATTAACATCAATAATAATTTTATTCTCTTATATTTATTAGATCATATTTTACTTTCCATTTAAAGTTTTTTAGTATTTATAAATTGATTAATAAGGGGTGTTTATAAAACTGTAAGGCATACCTTTTTTAGTTGTTGACACCCACTCTTTTGGTTATTTAGATTTTTAAATATTAAAAAATATGTTATCTGTCCTCAACCATTATTAGTTCGATGGAATATTAATAGTCATATAAAATGGATGATCATAATTATTATTTTATGTCCATGAAAGAATAATTAGTTTAAGAATATTATGGGTATTGGAATAATATGCTGAGCTAATATATCAAATAGTATGGTTTGAGGGTTTTTAATAATTTTATTTTTTATTGTAGTATATCTTTTTATTGATTAAAAAATTTAGGGTACTATAAATTAATATAAATTTTATTTTAATTTTACATCTATTTAAGTTATTATATCCAATCCTAATGAAAATTAATTTATATTAGTTTAAAAGAGTCTTTATAAATATAATATTTTTTAATCATTGTTGTATCTTGTAAATGAAAAAATAGTGTTAATGAATTGTGATAGACATGTAAAAAATGAGGGATTCATGTGGATATGATTATTAAAGGTGAAAATTATACTCAATATAAATGAATTTCCCTTGATATTGTAATTAATTCTACAATGTTTGATGTGGAAATTTATTCATCTAAATAAATTATTAAATTTTTTATGAGTTTAACATGACGATGTAGTAGAATATTTCATACAACACACTGATGAAATAATATCTATAAGCAATAAATGTAAGATTAAAATAGTGATGATTTATAAAGCTAAATTAATATCATTCTAGATGATAATAACATGATTAAAATAATCATTACTCTTAGTGATGCCTAGAAAAATAAATAAATGAAATTAAAATTATCCATTTTTATTAATTTTTGATGAAGGAATAATAGTCTCAATTAATGAGAAAATTTCTATTTAATAGAGTGAAAAATCATAAAAAATAATAATATATATAAATATTTCAGGAAAAAATAAGATACAATTTAATAATATAATGATACATCAATGATTTTATATTTCTATAAATGTATGATGATTTTACATATCAAGATTTATTTTCCATTAAGAAAAATATATGAATTAATCCAATAATAAATTAAAAAATAGCTACATATTTAGAGAAGTTCAAATAAAACTATGAGAGTGTCATAAACTTCATGAGAGGATTATTTTAATGATTCAAATTATATAATATAAAAATCATCAACAAATTTAGTTATTTAATATATATTTACTGGTATAAACATAAGTTATTTCCATTATAAAATAATTATTCATTTCTTGAAAGTATGTACAATTTTCTGAAAGATAAGTTTGAACTATTTATAAATTATTATTTTTAGAATAATTGGATATAATGGTATATCTCTCATATTAAGTGAAAATAATGTTGTTAAAAATGTATTTCTTACTAAGATATTAATGTTATGGTTATTATATCTAAAATTTGTATATAAACTTTTACTATAAAATTATTTATGAAGTGAGAGAAAATATTTAAAAAGAATATTTTTTTTGAAGACTATGATAGAAGCATATATTGAATTAAAAATTCTAGAAAAGGTCCAATAATTTAAAAAATGTTTAATAATATAAAATAAATTATGAAATGTGAGTTTGTTATTTTTTTATCAATATTTTTTTTATAGTCTTTATTATTATTATTTTAGATTGTAGTTATGTATGTATTATTGTACGAATCAATATTATTAATCTAAAATTTTAATTATTATATTAACAAGGATTAATATATTAAAAGAAGTATATTTTAATATTGAAATAATTGATACCAAATTATTTTAACCAAAATGTCTATAAGAAAAAAATCCTACTATTTTACTCATTATATAAAAATATCCCCAGAAATATAATGCAATATTGCATATATAATCAGATTGTTATCGGAATATTATCTTATATTTGTCTAATATTTATTAGGTATTATAATTTAATGGAGGAACAAGAATTTCTAATGATGATTCGAAGGAAAAATATATTACAGTCTATTAGGTTCTAAATAATTTAACAATCCTCATCAATAATGTACAATTTATTTAAGTATTTAAAAATTATATGATTAATATTCCACAACCTCATGGTGATGGTAATATATTAGAAATGAAAAAAATATTCTTAAATTATATTCATATTTTAGTAGAGATAAATAATGAAAAACTAAAAAATAAGCATAAATTAGAAAATAATATTTCATTTATATAAAATTTTAAGAATTTTATTGATGAATGTATTGAATCATATAAATGGAATAATTTTTTTTATAATTAATTATTTATAAATATATTTATTAAATTCCTGATATCATATTTTTTATGATTAAATATATTGAAAGGAAAATTTATGATGAAAGTTAAGTGGGAAAAAATATAGATATTGTTTAAATTAGTAACAAGTATTTCTACATCTACGCTATTTGATATTATGTTTATGGAGTTTTCTATTTCATGTAGAATAAAAATTCATGGTAAGATGAAATTTTATGACCATGTTACCAATTTAAGAAGATTAAAATTTAATTTTTATGTCATAAATGTGATCCATGAATTTCCATTATATTTTTTATTAGAAATAATTATAAGTAAAATGTTTCCCAAAATATTTTTTATGAGAAAGGACCATGAATGATATATTTAAAATCTGAAACCAATTCCTTTTAAAAAAATAATTATATAAGTACATTTTTATAATTAGGATAAAATTGTGTAATAATGACATTGAAATTTTTTATGCACGAGCTTGGGTTCCATAGACCAATGCACCACGATGGTCAGTTACATGGCCTTAGGTGCACCTCTCTATATGGCAAAGGCTGAGGACTAGAAGTGAGGGTCCTGAATCATGTTAGGTCCCCCCCATCCATGTTCCATCCCAAATCAAACATCTAACATAAGACTCATTATGTTATCGTTTCTAACAATCATGAAGTCTATCTGGGTACTGATCAGGAAGCCCGAGTAGGGTGTCAGTACATCATAGTAGGAAACCGCCAACCATGTCTTAAAAATATCAACACAATAATAGTGTATGTACTTTTATAAAGAGTATACTATAATGCATAATGGAAATGTTGTCACATTTAATTATTATTTTTTTAAAAACAAAAACTCACAGGCTCTTGAAGACTCCCGAACCCTCAACACCAACTTCTTACTATTCCAATTTCTATGCCAAATCATAATGAAATTCATAATTTATTAAAACACTTGGGATTTCATTATAAATTTCATTCAACTTCACCTCAGGTTCATGTTCATCCATAATCTAATACAAATCCCATGGCTATAAAATGTCATGTGTAACACCCCCTTGGTATTTTGATCCTCTGTCCCTATTTCAATCCACAATTTCACCTGGGTATTTGGAGCCTTAGTACCTATAGCATACTTGATATATCTTTATGGTATTTGGGGCCTCAATCCATGTCCCACACTCATTTATCAAACATTGGAATTTTGAGCCTCAGTCCCTATCCCACGCTCACTATATTAGATGGGTATTTGGAGCCTTAGTAACTTTTATACAATAATATATAAATCAATCATAGATATATTACATATATACCATAAATCAATGTTAATAAAAACTAACATTTGTTCTCTCTATTTCATATCGTGGTATAAAATTACAATTTAACACAAAAAACATAGTTCATAAATATAATGACATGGAATAAAAGAAAAATTCACCCTCAAACAAATTTGAAATATTTAAATCATAAACCCATTTACCCATTATATATTATCCAAACATATCACAATCCTTATTTTCAATTAAATAAAAATCACAATAATTGACCAATTACACAATCACAATATCCCATCAATTCTAAAATCACAATATTAAATTAATTAATTCACCAATTAATTAATCTAATTCCCTAATTTAATTTCCACAATATATATTAAATCAATATCACATATAAATTAAATTATATCAATTCAACCATCAATTAAATTTCCCAATCATGGAAATTGAATTTCCACAATTACATAGATGTAATAAAATATAGAAAACATGATTTATAATTTATAAAACCTTCCTCAAAATTGATTATGAATGTTCACCAATATAAATCCTTAATTTAATGGAAGTTATGATGACCATGGTGAATAATGATATCTTGATATGAAAACTAAATCCAAGTTCAATTAGATTATACCTATCAAATCCAAGATCTAGATCCATAACCAATGGATGAAAACACTCCTCCATAGGGTGAGTCATTTATAGTACAGATAGAAGAAATGAATAAGGATTATAGTATCAATATGAAGAGGTGAAAATCTACCACCTAGTATTTGATTCATCCTAAATAGAGTTTTTAAGCACTTTAAATTAGTCAATGACATTACAAAAAACAATATAAGTCATTTAGGGTTGAGTCGGATTGGATTTGAGTAAAGTATGGGGGATTTGGGAATTTTAAATCTAATTTTCAGCGGTTTAATGTTTTACATGAATGGTTTCCTACTCAGGTCACATGTTTTCACCTTACTGTGCACATTACCATGAAAATCCCCATTGGGGACACATAGTTACTACTAAGTGGGTGCATGGTTTACAAAACCATGTTCCCAACATAATATTACTTTATTTTTGGGGATGTATGTTTTTATGGGTTAGGGTGCATGGTTTTGGAAGATTGTGTGAGAACAATGAACTTCCCAAAACCCCTCAATCAATTTCCAATTTCACAAAAAATCTCTCCAAAGTAAGACCCAAACCAACAATATTCTAAAAAGAAAAATAGTACCTATAAATAAGCCTAATAAATCTCCAGAAATGATTGGGATCTTACAATCTCCCCAACTAATAACATCTCATCCTTAAGTTGTACTCCCTATAATATCTATGATTCTAAGAAAATAAGTTCTATTCCTTGTGCTCCCATATCCACATATCTCTCCCATGTTTCCTCTTGAATGTGGCCATGCATGCACAACACAAGAATGTTCGCCATAGTCATCCCCGTAACACTTTCCCACTATGATCAAACACATGTATCAGGTTATCCTAAAAGGATGTATCAGTCTCAATTCCAACATCATCCACATCTCTCACATGATAAGGGTCGGTGTGATAATACCAAATGTTTGAAAACGGAGTATGTTATGCATAGGACTGCTCCTCTGTGGAACTTCCAATTGGAACTCCACCAGCCCAAATTTCTCCACAAATCAAATGGCACAATAAACCTAGGCATCAACATTCCATGTCTCTGTATCTTGTGCAGACCCAATATAATCAGTACCTAAAGGAACACATGATTACACAATAAAAACTGTAGGGTTAATTGAGTTATAACAGTATACATCTTCTTTTTACATTGATCCATAGCTAAAAGGATTCAATTTAGCCAAACCTACAATGAAGTCTCCATCACAGGGATCTATAGAAATATATATGAAACAACTGACTCTATCCCACATATAGATGATCTGTATGGATTACCATAATGAGCATTTTTCGGTTCCATCAGAATAGAATCTTGATAACTACTTATTATAGGGGAACTCGACCAAAGCTACAAGATTCTACGAAGACTCACCAATTTCAAGGTAACATATCTAAATTACATCCTCAGGAACATATAAAGTACACTCTAACTATCTATATGACTGTTGGAGGAATTTTATACTTAGTAAAAACTATATATTAGGAACATTCTACAAGACCATCTAAAAGCACAATGTAGAACGCTAGTAAAAATTTTACACAATAATCTATGCTACCCCATGTAGACATAATATCTACCAAACCTATATGTATCCCATATATTGCACTGAAAACATTTCCAATATAGGTAAGACAGATTATATATTTTTAAAATAGTCTTAAAATAGACAAATATATTCATTCAACATATGTGTCCCCACAAGACCCAAAAAAAAGTCTACAGAAACACCACTGGACTTCCATTATAGAATGGGAAACCTCTATAGTAAACCAGTAGGTCAATGATTCATGGAATTCAACTATTGATCGGTGTAGCATCATGTCATGAACCTAGTAATTTTTTCTTTATGAATTTACTCCAAAATATTCTTCATAGATCATGTACCATTTGGTCACACTTAAACGCACTACCCACATTGAGGCATGAAATTCACACATCATATCCTATTACATAATCTTAGGAACAATAAAATGATTCCTCACATATATATTCTTATCCTTAACTTTGATCCACTCAAGAGGTGACTACATCTTCACAAATTTTCCAAAATTTCAAACACTTCAGATCATCATACTACCCATCCTTGATCTTGATCAAAAGTGTAGACCCCACTAAAACTGATACTATAGTCATTAGCTCCATGATCTCCTGAACCAAAACCTTCATTTCAGCTAGTAAAGTCATCTTCTTCCACCAATAACATGACTTCTAAACTGACTGAGTCTTAGTTTTCCTACTCAGGGCTTTATTAACACTATTTCCCTTTCCAAATGTATATGCTCGCTCTTCATCAGATGACAACTTATACTCAACCCACCTCAGCTACGGAATATTTCAATCTCAGTATGAAAAGATTTAATTTAATCCTTTTTATCCATATACCTAGAAAACTCTTTATCCAAAAGAGAATGCATCAAAAACATCAAATCATTAACCACATCCACTAATTTGAGGTCATGTGTTGGGTAGTTCTATTCATGTGGCCTTAACTTCTGAGATCCATATTCCACAACTAGATCAATTTGCATGAACACTACACCATTACATAACCAAGACGTGTCAAAAAAAACCATATACACCTCACATGGATGGTGTAGGATCAACATTGGTGTCATTTTCAAGTGATTATTCAACTCCTATGTGGAATTTTCATGTTCTATAGAACATTAAAACTATACATCCTTCTTGGACAAGCCTAAAATATTTGATGTAAATTTGGAAGTGTCCTATATGAACCTATTATAACAACCCAAAAACCACCGAAATATGTGGATATTGGAGACATTCTTATGATACTACCAATATACAATTTTTTGATCCTTTTATGGGCCCATTGACACACGTTCCATTCAGATGATGTGACCCATGAAGTGTAACTGATCAATCTATAATTGACACATAGAAAGAATGGTGAATGATAGATATCACTTAGTTTTGTTTTAATGATGTTAAGATGTTGGCCATGACCATGAATAGACTTGGAGTAATCCAATATGTAATACAAAAATTCTACCACAAGCTGATCCAGGTATGGGTGGGAGATTAAAATATTGAAAGTGATAAACATTACCAGAGCGTTTTTCATCCTAAACAACATCAAAATGAACATATAAATGTCATAAATTCTTTTTAAAGAATTTCTTGGTATATCATATGGTCGAACACTTAATCGATGACACCTTGATTTTTAAGTAAGTCTTTGATAAGACACAAGGTCCTCTGATCTATTCAAATAGTTCATCGATATTTGTAAGAAGATAATGATTCATTATAGTCATCCGGTTCTCTTATGATAATCAACCAAAAACCATATGGGTTTTTCAACATTATTATCAAACAACCATTGAGATCCCCCATGATGATATACTTAGTGGTATAAACCCCTCATCCATCCACTATTATAGTTGTGTCTTAATATTTTAAATCTATTTTGGTGCCATTATGTATGGTGGAATAGAAACTAGATCATAACTTATCATGCTCTCAATAGTAAATTCCAAATATCTCTCATGTGGAACCCTAAAAAAAATTATTTGGAAAGATATCCTGTAACCTTCCCACAACTGGTGGAAATACATCATGATTCACACCTACGTCATCCAGGAACAAACATGAAACATGGGTAGTGAGATCCCCCAGTTTTTGATGAACTGGCCCTGTAAGACACACCTAGATATCCTAGACTCAATACTGAATACAACTATTCTACTTTGGAGATGAAAAATTAACTTTCCTTTGGTAAAATTATATGTGGTCTTGATGTGTTACAATTTATTTTATACCAATAATTTTCTCAAAGCATGAAATATTCCTAATATAAATAACCCATAGAAAATATTTTTCTACAATCTAGAGAGATCCCTCTGGCCCAAATAGATGTCTATTGACCATACTCACAAAGTTGTATACATCATCACACACCTTCTCATAAACTCCACTTCCAGACTTAACCCTTTTACATGTTATGAATATATGAAATAATGAGGTAATAATATCTAATATGGAACTAGAATTCATAGAATCTTTAAGAATAGTACCTCTAACAATCGATGGTCTAACCTCTCTATCCACCAGTGTAGGATGAGCAACCTTAAGCTGTCTGATGCCTCTTCCATGTGTTACAATTTGATCCCCCCCATGAGCTACACCTCCCCACTGATATAAGAATTCTTTCACAAAAGTATGTCACCCAATGCCTCTTCTTATATCGATAGTTGAAATGTTACAACCATATTGGTAAAATGTATAAGGCCCCTTACCATAATCTGGTTCTATCTAGCTACCCCGCCAATACCCATCTATCATAGGTTATTATATAACCACATTAGATGTCGGGTCCCACCTTAAGAATCGTACTCTACCAGTGGTCGGGGAAAATTCATACAAAATTTAATTAGCCTAAACATTGGTGTAAAATAACATGTGTAAGATACTATGTTGTTGATCCTTCCCATCAACATAGTTATTTAAACTACATTGGCCATCATTATCATAAAGAAAAATGATACTCTTATAAAATGTACCTCCTAGTCATCCAATAGAAACCACCTATCCTTTATTGGATGCCTCCATCAGGTTCACCTTAGATATGATACCATGATCCCCCACCTCAGAAAATATTTTCACGAAAAATATATTAACATGGGACTTAGTTTCGCCTTTAAGAATGCCCTAGAAAATCCATACCATAACTATTTCAACCCCTCCCAGTGTAGAGGAAAAATACTAAATTTTAGAAAAGGGAATATAATAGTCCATAACAAACATGATCTTCTAAGTCATCCACATGATATCATATTCTCTCTCATGTCTTACTATCTCTGGATAAATGTACTCCATGAAATTCTCCAAAAATTAATTCCATGCCATATTGATCCTCATAAAATATAAGAAGCCATATTGATCCTCTTATTAGAAGGTGTATGGATGTGGTATGGTATAGTATAGATAGACTCAATCTAGAACTCAGCTGCCTATGGTCCACCCTCTAATAAAAATTTTAAGGTGATGTAACTGAAAATCTTATGTTAGTTTTGAAATACTCTTCACATCCATCTCTAGGTCTCTCTCCATAAACTTCTTGAAGGGGGAAATGTTATCATTGAACTTCCCTTCGAATCCTTCACCCGACACTATCAATGCCTTATGTTAAACTATTAGAGGAATATTTCCAGCCATAAACTCCTTTCTTCCTACAAACATGTTTAATTGTAGTGTCATAACTATATAATTCCAAGAACACATCATTGGATATATTCAATATAGTAACATATTATTTGGAATTGAAATAAATCCAAATCAAATATGTCCCCCGAACCCCATGACACATTTAAAACCGGGATGCTATCACTGCTCATAACCATCTTACATCTAGGTCACAAGTAGAAAAGGGTAAAAATATTCTCATTTCTAATTTCTCATTATACACCAAACTTTTAAAATTTTACATTATTTAAAAAATATAAATAACAAATTATGCACATTTTTCATTTAAAATTATCGCAAAAAATAAATCACTTTCACATAACAACTCATTTCAAAACATACATTTTTGTAAGTGTTTTCCTAACATGATGAATGTCACATAATAATTGTGAGTTCCTATAAAGATGCATCAATACTGAACTCCAATTCCATACCAGGCAATGAGTAAAATCCTATAAAATCTCAAAAACAATAATCACACTAGACAATAATATCATCACATGAGGATAATGAACACCCAATAGTAACCACACACCATCATAAGAAAAATACCATCCTAGATATTTGGTGTTTCCCCCATAAATGGGTTAGCTTCTTTTATGCATGAGATAATGTGCATGTCCATACTCTTCTAAATCACCTATCTACCTACCCCAAATAGACAGAAAAAATAATATAAATGAACAAACATTTGATACCACTTTGTAACATCCCGACCCTGGTGGTACACACAGGTTTCCTAAGCCAATCAGTTACATGACCTCAGGCATACCTCCCCTTACACTAGAGGCATTCTACTAGAGGTCATGGTATAATTTCAATCATGGAGAAACAATTACCTCCTTATAAATAAGAAAAATATAGGGAATAAATAAAAAATAAACAAATGATTTATATATACAGTAAGAAAACCCAAATAGTATCACATGATAACCAAATAAAAAATACAATATGTAAAACTAACAGTAGATATGTCATAAAAATATGTGACAACTGTCAATGTGGAAAAATACAAAAAACTAAAGACTCTAAAAACAAACATGTAGGTCATGAATCATGTTTGGTTTCTCATCCATGATACATCCCAATGCAACCTTCTAACATTAAACTATTACCCTTATCTGATCCTACAAACATGAAGTATATTCTTCTATAGATCAGGAATCCCGAGCAGGGTGGAGTATAACTCAGTATGCCACCACCAAAAACTTCTAAAAAAATACATTCAATAATAGTGATTGTGGTTATATAATTAAAAATTTAAAATGAATAACTAAACGAATGTCAAATTCTAGTTTACATTAATTAACCACATAAACCCTTGGGTTCTCAGGGATATGAAAACCCTCAATACCTAACTCGACTCATTCCATAGTATGATCAACATTAAAATGGAATTAAATATTTATTTTATCACATGGGAATTCATTATCTATTTCATTCAATTTCATAACACGGTCATTTTGAAGTATAGTCCAAAGACAATATGCTGGATGAAGGATGTCATATCAAAAAACTCATCAATATTTGTAGCATCTACCCCTAACCCTCACCTCAATGTCACTATGGTATTTAGATCCTCGTTCCCCATCACATACTAACTATATCAATGGGTATTCAAAGCTAAGGTCCTTCTACAACATTCATTTATCACACAGGGGTATTTAGAGCCTTAGTCCCTACACAATACTGACTATCTCAAATGGGTTTCACAGCCTCATTCCTTCTCCCACAATCATATATAAATTAGTTACACAAATATCATTTATATCACAAAAATTAAGGTAAATCAACATTAACCCTTTTTTATCACCATTCAACATCATGGTTTACCATTACAATTTGGTAAAATGCAAATTTAAATCATAAACCCATTAACCTATTATAGTTAAGACAAAAATCTCATAATTATTATCATTAAATAAATCATTATAAAATTTATTAATAAGTTACATAGTCACATTATCCATCCAATCCCACAATCAAAACATTCTATTAATAAATTCACAAATTAATTAATCCAATTCCAAACATTATAATTTCGCTAATTTAACCAAAATCAGTATCGGATTATATTTATATTATATCAATTCAGTCATAAATAAAATTTCTCAATCATGGAAACTTAAATTACACAATTACATACATGTAATTATATTAGGACTATCAGATTTTCAATTTATACAACATACCATACTATTGATGATGAACACTTGCCAATGGAAATCCACAATTGAAGAAAATGATAAAGATCAAAAAAAAGAACATTATCTATATTAGAAAACTAAATCCAAGTTCAGATAGATTCAATCAATCAAAACATAAATATATACACATCATAAATTAAGAAAAACCCCTTCAAATTTTGAAAGAATTACATGAGAGAGGGAGGAAGACAATAGAGATTGGAATATATTTCCAGGAGAGGTGAATATCAGTAATCAGACATTCAATTCATCAATAATGGAAGTTGGATGGACTTGGAATAAATTTAAGAATTTACAAAAAATATAGAAGTCATTTAAGATCAAATTGGGTAAATGTTAGGTGAACTCAGGGGGTTAGTAATTTTTAAACTACTTTTAGGTGGTTTAAAATTCCACACACACTTTCATACTTGGAGAACACGGTTTTTTAAAACATTGCACCTAACCTTGTGCCTCATCCAAGTGAGCATATTTTTTCTACTAAGTAGGAACAATGTTTTAAAATTCATGCACCAATAATTCAATTCCACTCAACATGGGGTTTCTTGATTTGTTGGGATATGGATCATGTTTTGGAAAAATTGTTCAACAACTGTGCACTGTCCAAAACTACTGCAAATATGTCCAATGTCAACAAAAAACATCCCAAGTAAATACTAAAATATATAATAAAAATGATAATAGTGTACCTATAAACAAACCTAATGAAACTTTATAAATAGATATGATTTTACAAAATCTGACATAAAACATCGTATGAATTTCCAGGAAACTGTTATATGAATATAACAAGCCCAACCATTTTTATAATAAACATATGAATATAAATTTCTTCCGCATAAAAATATTCTAATATGTTAAATATTAAATAAAATTTTTTTGGAAGTGTAATAGATGGGAAAAAATATTATATGCATAAATTTCATTATATTACATATTTATATTCTTAATAAAAAGGATAGTATAATAAAATTTAATGAAAGATTATATGATGGTATATTTTTTATTTTATAACAACATTAATTTTTTTAGATCCCTTAGTAATAAATTATGTATATTTAATTAATATATTATTTTTAAACAAAATTGAAATAAGAGTTTTTATCAAAAAAAAGTCTATTAATGAATTTTATGATTGTTTCAATTACATTAGACATGGATTTCATTTTGATATTAACAATATTGATTGTTTCAAATATAACACTATTTAAAATGATATTGAAAAATTTTCAAATAAGTAACCTTTTATATATTTTCTATGATTAGTTGATAGGTGTTTTAGAAGATGTTGATATAATAAGAATAAGTCAAATGAACAACTCTATTTCATGAATAGTTGTTTATAATTATATTTTAAAACTATTAAAATGTAATTTTTTCTTTGGTTTTTGGATTTAAAATAAGTGTTGAATTTGGTGAAAGTATATAAGGTAGATGAGTAAGTAAATTGAAAACTTTTATGTCCTATTATTGGTACCAAGTTGGGTTGTATAATAATATATAATTTTCACATTGTGATCCGGAGGTATAAAATCATACATGAGGTAAAATTTTATAGTAATTGTAAAGGGATGTAAAATTTATAGGCCTATCACTGATATTTACAATATAATGATTTGTGAACTTTCTTTGTTGTGTATCATTTTTGAATCTCAAAATTGTCTTATAGATATTGAAGTGATTTAAATAAATTCTTGTGTTATGTAATATGTTCAGGTTGAACCCCAAAAAACATTTTAATTAAATATTTTTCAAATGTTGTTTTCAATAATATTAATGATATTTAATGTTAATAAAATTTTTGAGAGGTCAAGATAATCAAAAATGAAAAATAGATTACTAATGGGAAAATAAATCCTTAGTATTTTTATAATATATTTTGGAAAAAATAATCTATTTAAAATCCATATTGATTATGATATTTTAGGATCAACTATATACAATTTTATAATGTATTTTATAATTGTTTATACCAATAAATCAAACTAGAATAATGTATAAGTTAATTTTATTTAATGGTTTTTATGTAAACCAAATAGATTTTTTTACTATATTAAATCAATGAGACTACATATAAGAACATTTAATGAAATTAGGACTCAAAAATAATATTTGATATGTTATTTAACTATTTTGTTAATTAATCATGATATTGGATGAATCATATAGAAACATTGATAGAAATTTTTATAAATTAATAATTATATCTTTGTTATACATTAGTAATAGATATAAGGTTTTATCTATTCCATAATGAATTATTATAATCATATATTGAGAAATCATGTTATAATGATAAGGATTGTATTTAAAGGTTTTTAAATAGAACATCGAATCATATTTTTTATCGTTCAATAAATTATAGTTCTAAATTTATGATACATTTTAAATTTCAAATTATAGGTCAAATATTTAGTAGAAATTTCACCTCTAGAAAATAACATTTCATGGTCAGATTATCAATTCCATGGTAGTGTAGTGAAATAATTCTAAACATAAAATAATTCAATTTAGTTTTTTTAATTTTTTATTTTATCTAATAAATTATTTGTAATTAACTAAATATTGACTGATTATTGATTGAATTTTAATTTTTTTCACTTAAATATAATTAAATTATTTTTTCAATTTCTCAAGAAATAAAATTTTCTATTCATGATGTAGTTTCATTAATAAAATTTTCTATTTCATTAGGGAGAATTTTGAAACTATTATGTTTCACATAAAAAATTTTATACTAAAATTTTCTTGAATTTTTTTTTTAAAATTTTTATTTTTAATCATTTGGATTACATTAAATATTTTTTTAAATTTTTTTACTATTATCTTCTAATATTTTAATATTTTTCTGACATTATCTTTCTTTTTTTGAAACTTTCATATATTCATTCATTTTTATTTTTGTCTTACAAAAGTAGTTAAACTAATAATTTAATTTTTGAAACTATTATTTTAATGTTATATATCAATTGATATAATTACTTTAATTAAAAACAACTTTTTGCATAAAATTCAATGCATTTTATTTGAAATCATCGAATCTTTTTAACCAAAGAAATTTAATGTTATATTATTTTATCTTATACTGTTTAATTAACAATTTTTTCCATCATTTTTTAGGATTGAAATATTATTTTCATTTGTATATTACTTTATATTTTTGTTTAATGTATTATTTTGGGTGAGAAAGGATTTATTTCAATCATTTATAAACTCTACATATTTAATCAATTTTAGTAATAACAATTTTATATAATAATTCAAATATTTTAATTATTTTGATCCTTATTCATTTATTCATTAATTAACAAAAACTCAAAGAATTATATATTATAGATATTTCAAATATATAAATAATATTGAAATTACATAGAGGGTTTTTTTAAAAATTGTATTTATTAATAAATATGGATAAAAATCCGTATTCTTGTAAAGGGATCAATTCTTGTATGAAATTCATCTTTTGTTTTATTAATATGGATGATTATTTATAAAAAATGATTAGAGAATGTACATTTCATAGTATATTGTTAATTATTAAGATTATGATTCATTTTATGATAATAATTTTTAGGATATTAATTATAGTTTTATTTTTATGTTCGTAAGAAAAATAAATGATCTAAAATCTGTTATTAGTCCAAAATATTTTCAATTTATTAATTTTGAGCTATGTGACCAATTATATGTTTTTCATGGAGTGTTTTTTGTAAAAATAGAAATTTTGATTTGATTGTTATGTTTTGAGTCGTGATATTGTATTAGATTATTATTTTAATAATGATAAATGATAAATTATTGATTGAGTGTATTCTAGAATAAAAAATAAATTCTAAATATGTATAAATAATAATATCAAATTGAAGTACAGAGTTTGATAATATACTATTTTAGGACTTTCCCGTGATATAAATGGTGATAATTAAAATATTAATTGTAATTTAAACATATATTGTAAATGTTATATATTTATGTACATTAAATAATAAAATATTGAATTTCATTCCTCCTAAAACTATTAAAAAATTGTTATTTATATTGAGAATAATTAAATTGAATGTATAAGATAGTGACAAGACACACTATAATAATAACTAATTAGTTGTTCAACTAAGTATGATAGGGTATTCATGGAATATAATAATTAAATAACATGGAGTATTAAAAGGTTTTTATTGAAGAAAAATAATAAAAAGTTTTTTCACTAATCCAATGGGAGCCTCATGGTATAGTTGAAGAGGTGGTTTACATACCATTTAATAGCATAGTTGAATATTAACATGCTCTGTGGGAGTTCCAATATAAATATACTAATGTGTCCAAAAAATATCAAGTAGTTTAAAATATTAATGATAGAAATTATTTAAAATAATTAATGTTTTAATTTTTATTAAAGATATGAATCATGGAGTTGTTTTACATTTAATGAATTTAGAATACATTATATGTTAAGAAAATTTGTAGTAAATTTGACTGTAAAAGAGAGAGTTAATATTTTTACAATTGATGCATCTATAAAAGATATAAATTTATAACTATGTAGGGTATGTAGTGATTTTCTTTTTAGAGGATAATTTGTTTGTTTAAGGATGTATTTTAATATTATATTATTATAGATAGTATTAAAAATGGATATAATAGTTGATGAAATATTTTCTCATAGTTATGATGGAAATATTGTTGATGATGGTAATGATTTTCTTAGTAATAAAATTTTAATTGATTTTTTTCTTCCTGTATATATTGATATTGTTTCATATATAGCTGTTAGAAAATGAAGAGATGATTTTTATAACAATAAATGAAAAAATAAATTCCATGATATTCTTTTTATAAGTGAAAACCAGGTCAACGACCCTATTGTCAAATTATTCTATAAAGAATCTAAAAAATGACAAGGCCAAGTCATGAAATTTTTTTTGTGTTAAATATTTTGATTATTATAACTATTTTATGGAGATAAATAATAACTAATGGAACGAGATTAACTTTATGAGAGTAAATATGACTGCATAATCATAATTTGAGTATCTATAATATGAAATTTTAATAAAATTATATATCAAAGTATATATAATGTTTTTCAAGGTTATTCTAAATTCTATTATGGATTATCCATTAAATAATAAAATAATGAGTTTTTAGAGACAAAGTAATCAATATATAAATTTGAAAAATATGATTTAATTGTGGTACACCTGAAAAAGTATATAAATGAACAGATGATTTTGTATTGAAATATTACGATGAAGAAAATTAATATAACTGGTTATATATTTGACTTGGATTCAATGTATGGAATGTAGAATCTATGCTCAGGTATTTCATATCTGATATTTGATATATTGATCATGTAATATATGATGGTTTCTGATCAATTTAATAACAAGGGAATACGTTACCATATTTAAAATATTTTTACTATAGGATTTTACACTGATAGTTCAAACTCATTATATCTTTTTTAAAATAATTCATATTTAGATTCTACGATTAATATTCTTTAAAAAACATAAAATCATTCTTGAATTTTTAATAAAGAAAAGTAATTATGATTTTTTAAATTTATAATTTTTTTATGAGGAATTATTATTTTTATTCTATATTTAAATCTACAACAGTATTAGATGTTAAAGTTATCCTGTAATTTAATTTAATTGTATGAGGAATATAGATATAATTTTTTCATGTGTGGTAAATTTTAGAAATACAAGAGAATAGTGATATTGGGACGTATTAATGTAATTGGGGGAAAATAATTTAAATAATTTTTTCATAACATTGTCACTATGAAATGGGTGAAATCATTTTTAAATGTTATTATTATTATATAATAATGAAAAAATTTAATTTTTTATTTCTATAGAAATAAATATTTAATGCTATGAGATATTTATAGATAGGTTCTATATTTAAAATATGGAAATTATGATATAGAACCTATATTCCATATTGTTTTATAATATCCATAAGGGGTTTTTAAATGGTTTTTAGAACTATGAGAAAAGAATAAGTTACAACATGTTTATGAAATTTAGTGTGTTTTATATTATTAATTAAAATAATTAAAAATATTTAAATGTTTAATTCTTTATAGAAAAATCAATAGAAATTTGATTTGTAAAATATGTCACTGAATATTAATAATGCTAAAATCTAGGTCAGGATTCTAGGAAGCATCATTTTTGGAAAATATAATAAATATAATGCTTCAAAAAACATAAAATTATAAATTATGTTCTTGATAATAAGTTTTTTTGTTTAGTTATATTTTATATATTTTTATTTTTGGATTCTTTTTAGTTATTATTTATATAAACGGTTACTAAAAATATTATATTTTAAATTTATCACTTCATTTATATTCCTTAAACATAATTTATAGATTTATATTAACTTTGGAAATATTTATGTTTTTGATGATTTTGATGTTAAAAAAATCTTCTAAATAATTTAATTAAAATAATATACAACTATCATTGTATAATCATAAATATATTTGAAATTTCTAAGATATGTATTCATAAAAAATTGTAAGTATTTTGACGATTTTTCCTTATATTTATCAAAAATTATATATATTTCTGATTCACCCATGATATCACATATATATAAAAAATAAATTATTTTTTAGCGAGATATATTATCTTATTTATTAATTAATTTGATCTCAAATAATTTAATTCTAACCGATTAATTTGTTTTATATATTGAACATTATTGTTTTTGTGATGAATTTATTTTTAGAAAATTATCTTTGTTATTTTTAAAGGTTACAAAATATTCAAGTTATCAATATAATCAATACATTTGTTTTTTTGTTATGTTAATATATTATATGAATTCTATTATTTACTGTTACATATTCCATGATACTATAGTGTCACTATATTAAAATATATGGGATTTTAATGAATTGTTTTGGAAATGGATTATTTTCTTAGTAATATATTCTTATACAAGTGATGATTGGTTTTATTTTTATAATATTGATTTAATATATTGTTTATATATACATAGTTTTATAAATTATATTATAACACTAACATGACTAATATATCACTGTTATGTCATATATGAAATTTATTTTAATAAAAGATAAGCATTATTTTTTGACTGAATACATTGGAAATAGTTGCACATTTAATTTTCTATAGAATTAACTACTTCATTTGTATATTTTTTTAAAACTATATTAGAATAAGTGAAATCAGGGATTTTTTTATAAGATACATTTTCCTTACAAGATATTATTGTATATTATTTTGAGATTACTTTTATGAGGGTTAACACATACAATAAGTGGCATTAAAAAATTTGTTCAATACTTGTTCATGTTTTTAATAAATTTTGATGAATGGTGTTATTTTATAATTAATAATAATATTTTAAATGAAACAACAATGTTTATATATAAATTTATCAAGAAAAGATAATGTTTTTATCGAGAGAAAAAATAGACTAACATAGCATTTCAAAAAAATATTATCTTTGATCAATATGTTGATACGAAACATTAAAATACTTTTTTTAGGATTTATAAGATATATTGTAAAATATACATGATAAGGTTATGATGTTCTAATATCATTGAATATTAGATACAAAAGTACATCATCGTAAATAGAAAATCTATATCATTACATTAGAATCTACATAATGATCCAAACACTCATAGATTATATAAAATTTAATTTCACCCCCTAGAAAATATATATATATAGAAATGGGTGACTTATAAATCCTTGTAAGGGAAGAAACATGAAAATAAAACATAACATTAAAGTCAAAATAAAAAACATGAAATAATAATGAGAAATATCAAAATCCTTAAAACCATGAATAAGGAAATGAAAGCATAAGATCATTGAATAAAGGAATTTGTGGGATCAAAATAATCCATGAAATCATAAACATAAGTCAAGGGTGACTTCTAAGGACACAATAAAAAAATTTATAGTGTCCTTTTGGGGAATTGGTTTCACCCCCTATTCCCATAGTCATAGTGGTAAAAGTACCATAGTAGAATAGTTTTACTCATATTCCATACATATCATATAATGATATATAAAGCTTCACCTAATGATTTAGAGGGATATTTAATTATAAAACCTCAAATCACATAATTGAAAACTGTAAAATTGTTAGCAACATAAAGAAAATAAACTATACATAAATCATAATCTTGATCAAACTGATATGAATGAAGTGGGTATAATAATTCAAATTAAGGGAATACCCAAAGATTAGATCATAAATATAACCAATAGAAGAATAATTTAAATCATTTTTAACTTCCTTAATTGATAAATGGACATTGGCCATGAACATTGATTACCAATAATGAAAATTAATGATAATGGTTTATGAGAAACAAGAGTAAAAATAAACCTTTTTGGTGATGCTTAATAAAATATGTAAGGATACTATTAAATAAAAAAATTGAATATTATTATTGAAGAAACCATAGTTGAACAAATAATATTTTCTGTAAAATAGTTTTGTTGTTTAGAATTTATTCATGATTTAAACATATTTTATAGGGATATTTTTGATATAGGATAAGAAATTGGATAGTTCCCCAAAATTGAGTTGACTTAAAATTGATAATTTATATTGTAAATAAAAACATGTATGAACCCAAAATTGAAAAATAATATTTAAATAGATATATATAAGGGAAATATATACAAAAATATAAGTTTCACATGAGATAAATATTTCACAAAATGGTTAAAAATAATGATAATTTATAACTGATTTGTGATAAAATATGTACCGAATATTGAATACCTCATTTCTAAAAGAACAAATAACAATCACGTAATAAATTTATGAATTTATTTATGTTCAATATTTACATACCCCAGAACATTATTACCATATTTTTCATATTCTATGGTCAACCTATTACTGATTGGTATTTATTTTCAATATATTTTATGATTATGTTGGTTACTCAAGGTTGTTTTGTTTATTTCTTCATGATAATTTTTTTTAACATGGTCAATGGTTTTTGGAGATACCTTCATGATCTATATAATTGTGTTTTTTATGTCCTATATTATTCCATCAGGATAATACTTATATAGTTTCATAGATTACCTTAAAAAATATTCCAATTAAGAAAGGTTCTATGAAAAATATTTTTAAGAAGATTAATGTTAGTATCATTGTTTATTATAATTTCTTAAATATTTTAAGAAATTACCATTACAAAATATTCATTTTCTGAAATATATTATTTATTACAAAATAATGCATATTAAAATCATCCATCTTAGGTGGTTATGAAATAGAAAACCTGTCATTAATGGAGGAGATATTCCAATCACAAAAAAGTTGATGTTTTTCTAAATGATTATATAGGGACGATACAATAGTATAATAGAATTTAAGAATATTAATTTTTTTTGTTATCATACCATCAAGGATAGAGTGGATTATAATGGTGTATAAGATGAAAATAGCTAGATAAGTTGGGTTGATATTATGACCTCTCCCTTGGATGTTCTCACATGGGAAATTCCATAAGAATCCTTAGCTTTGTATTTGGTGATAATAAGTCTTAAAACAAATGGTTAAGTTGTTTGGGATATAATAGTGTATCTTTTTTTGGATACAATGATTTGGAATGGTTGTAGAAATGGGTAGGTGGAGGTATCCCTTTATAAGTGAAGAAAATGGCACTCCTGTAAAAACTCATTATTTCTCAACAATATCATGCCATTGTTTAAGGGTATAGAAATAATTAAAACATTAATTGTTTGAAAAAATATATTGGGATGATACTCCTTCCACAATCCAATAACAGACGTTTTTTCACCACCTCACTAAGTTAATCCACTTTTAACATAATTTATGCTTAGTATGGTAACTCCTCGATCACACTTAGAAAAAAATTAATGAAAAAACTAAAATTGAAATTAATTAATATTATTATACAATATGATTTTATATATTTAAATAATTTTTTAGAATAAAATTTAAATTCTTTATAGAAATTAATTTTATTACTAAAAGATATGATAAATATAAATTGTTTATTGAAAAGAATAATGTTAAGATTAACATTTTACCAAAGTATCATGTTATTAATATTCGTGAATTAAAAGACCTAAAATGATATTTAAAAAAAATTTAATGTAATGTTTATTTTAAATTAGTAAATTTCCAATTATTACAAAATAATATACATTTACCGTGAAACAATTAATACAAAATTTTTATTAGAATTAATATAGTAGTTTTGTGTGATAATTTTAAACAATAGTTTTATAAATTTAAAACAATATCTTTATAACTAATAATATTATTCACTAAATAAATATTTTTTAAATTTAATTATTTTTATAATTTTAATCATATATTATACAATAAAAATATAATAAAAGTCATCATTTATACAAAACAATATTTTTCTCTATTAATTGAAAATAAAATATTTTAGATAAATACCATAAATTAATTCTAATATTATTCTCAAATGATGAATCCAATAATAAAATTCATAATATTATATTATAAATATATAAGTTAAAAACTAGTTTTGTTTTCAAGTTTTTATAATAGTATAAAAATTATGTTTCTTTAGAAAATGAATTTTAACGCATGAAATATATCTATATTATTTTTATAACAAAATTTTAATTATTATCCAAAAGGTAATATTATGAAAATATTATAGTCCAAATAAAGGATGCAGTGATATTAGTAAATATGATCTATATTAAATTATGTGACAAAATATATATATTAAGAATGAGAAAATTATATGTGTAACATCAGGGTCATTAAAATCATCATATACTATTTGAAATCATTTCATAAATTTATATCATTAGATCTACATTAAGGTAACACCATATCCACCCCCATTCATTTGGGAGGAGGCAGTGGGTGTTACTAGTACATAGGTGAACTCTCCAAGACACCAATATGTAATACTAAATTCCAAGGGATTCATATACATTTTTGAGATGATTTTCCCTTTGTATATAAAACAGCCAACCATAAGATTAAACCAAACATACCATCATATTACTAATTATTAAATGTCAATAAAACTCAAACAATATAAAAAATAACTATATCATAATATAACTATAAAGCAAAAAAAATCAAGACATCCAGACATCAACATTAGAACTCACAATATACTCCAAGCTCTAACTCAACAAGCCATGGCCATATTATTATGATTCATCACCAATGAAATGAGATACCTTTATATTACATTTGTATTGAAAGGTGAAATCTAGAATCATAATCTATTTCTCACACATGGGGTGAGTATAAGACACAAAAAGATTTCTCTAAGAACTTCATAACTTTTTACAGTAGGACTAATGTTGTAGTGAAATTTCATAAAATAGTTCAAGTAATGATATTAGTTTATAAAAAATAAATAAATCTGTTTTCCAAGTTAAGAATAAATAATATATCATCTCCATCTTCCAAAGAACGAATAATCAAAGAATGTTATTTTTTTCTCAATTCACTATTTGGATTATACTACTTCATTACAATGAAAATTAAAAACACACACAAACACAGAATATTGGTGTTACAATTGATAGTAGAACATAATGTCCATACTCTATCACATTTTTTGTGGCATTTCATGTCTATTATCTATTAAATTCTACTCATGCCCAACCATTATTCGCAAATAATATTAGTCCATTTAAATAAAATCATTTTTTACATTTTAAATATTTAAAAAGAATTAGTTTTATCAAAATAACCATAATTTTAAAATAACCGTTTCCAAATTATAAATAATGGGATTTCCAAAAGGCCATCCATTTCACAAGAATTCCAAAACTATAATTCAAATGACAAATTACATCAAATCATACCATGATATCATCATAATTGTTTACAAATTTAACCCATTTGAAATAAATATTTATATTTCTCATCAAGAGGGGTTAAGAGAAAATCCACCAACATCTCAGATTTAGTGAAAATGATGAGTAACAAAAAAAACTTCAAAAACTCATCCCAGATGTTTTAAAGACGAATAAATTATTTAAACCATAAAAACGAACCATATCTCATAATGATTAAAATTTCTTATTATAGATATTTCACCTAAATATTAGAAATATTATTACCAGAGAAGGATGAAGAACATATCTAATAAAAATAGGATGAACAAGAACATACCACCGATTTTGGGCATCCAATGCACTATTATTAACCAAGGAATCATTCCTATACCGAACATAATTTTTTCTCTAGTTGTAAGAGAAATATGAATTAATTTTATTGTTGGATTAGGAAAAAAATGAGTTAGTAAGGGGAAAACTGAGTTAGACAAAAAAAATTTAGAGGGTTTACTATACACTGTACTGTTAGGCCAAAAGGTTCAGAAATCCATGTGAAAAAGATGAAAATGGTACTTACTTAAGACAACACCCCACACAATTGTTTTGTGTGGTAAAAAAGTAGATACCCAAACACTCATGAGATACTATATCAAATGAAAGTATTATTTCACGATTTATCCTAGGAATTAACATATTTTTTCAAAACCATGCACTAACCAGGGACCTCGATAGTGAACTCCTTTTTCTAATTAACAATTTTTTAAAGGTGTTGTAGAGTTTCTGCTAACCACGATCAAATAGTTCGCATCCCCAAAAACATCCAAAATAGTCCAATACTCATTGGAACCACTGAATATTTATCCTAATGATGATATATACCTAAAATACATAAATTATGGTCTATGTAAACTAAATTGAGGGTGAAACATTTTCTCCCCCATTGGACATTTTTTCTTGAAATGATGAAAACAATTATTATATTGGATGATTTATGGACACTTATTCAACATTTTCTTTTCATGCTTCCGCATTCCCACCCATGTTTGACCATATTCCCCTAAAACCCACACTAAGACAATTTTTTCCTATGAATTTTATTCTACTACTTATCTAAAATTAGTTTCGGTACATATACAAGTGTAGAATCTAACTCTAGTTCAATATGATCTCATTGAATCACAATGTCAAGATCGGTTTGATACATCTTAAATTGAGATAAATTTTGCACAAAAATAAAACTTATCTGAAATACAACTACTATATAACCTCACCAACTCAATCAAATTTCAAGAAAATAAATATCTATTGAGGAGATAATATTGTCTGCATACCAAATTGATGATTCCCAAGCCTTTTATATATTATTAGGAAAACCAGATCACTATCCTAAAACAGAAATTGTTTTCGATGGTAATGTAAGTGTAATTTTTGAAAACAATGAGCTATCTCCATTATATTTCTAATCAATATAATATTATTTTCAATAAAATGCACAAGGATTATTCTAACCAGTTTTTTCTAACATTTTTCTACTTAAAATGTATAGAACGAAAGAAATGCCATATAATTATTTAAAGAGGCCATATGTATCAATGAATGATAATTATTCTTATATGTAATCTCAAATAATGGTATGTGAACCTCCCATGGGAAACCAAAATCAATTAATGAAGCCTTAATAATTTTATCCATAATTTGTATTATCATTTCTGAATTTTCATCTATTTATGGATAATATTACGTCCTCATCATGAAATGATTCATTAGGGACATCTATAATGACTTCTAAAAACAATACGTAAGACAATTCCCTCTATCTGAAACAGTCATGATTGGATATCCATGCCACTATACAGCTTATTTGGTAAATATTTTGGGCAATTCTTTCATCGTATGATATTCATGAATAGGGATAAAATGTTCCATCTTCATGAACTGATCCACAATTACCCATAAGGGATCATTTTTTCATATAGTTCTTGGTAATCATGTCACCAAATTTATTGATATCTGCTACAACTTCAACTTGTAAATTGGTAAAAACTACATCCTTCTCGCAAGTCATTGTGTTTCCACCTTTACCCGAAGACATGTGAGTTATATCAATCAACATCTAGAAATTAACATTTCCTAAAATGCCACCAAAACTATGATTTCAATGCGTTATGTGTCTCTTGAATGAATGGATGAACAATCCATTAAATATTGTAGAATGAAGTATGAATTTTTCCTCAAAATCCAAAGGTACCATGATCCAATACCTAAACTGAAATAAACTCCCATCCGAATTGTATCTCAAAATGGTCTAACAACAATTCAGTTTTAATCTTATAGCTACACATTTTGAATCATATTTTTCATCCTATTTCACTTGGTAATCCAAATCTAGAGAAAACCAAACATGGGAGAAAACTATATCATCACCCTGGATTGTACTATCCAAGGGAATTTTTTATATGACCATCAATAGTTTCCACATATATGAGACTTCTTTATAAAATCTATCATACAACTTCTTTCATAAGGAACCCAACTCTTTATTTTCGTTTCAATGTGTATGCATCATGTTTAAGGTGAAAATGTTAAGTTATTTTATCTATCCTAGTAGCCTCTAGATAAAATATCATGGTCATAAAATATGTTTCAAGCATCTACGGTCTGTAAAAACTGTATATTTCTCTTTGAAAATATAATTACACTTCATAGTAATTGAAATTACTACATGATCCAGCTCAAAATCTTGTTTTGGGAAGTTTTTCTCATGAATCCATCACTATCACGAGCCATAATAAACAACAGGATCTACCTACAAGAGAACACACCACAAAATAGATACTGATGCATCACATTACACCACATATAAATATCCCTATTCTTACAATATCATGATTGGTTGTTTTTATAGTGGATTTCATCTTCATGAAAATTATTTTGAAATTAATCATTCTATTGAAATGGAACAATTTTCCATGATAATATTTCATTGGAGAAACTAGTCGTGAAATTTCATTATAAAAAAATTAGTAATAACTTTATTTGAAAAGGAAAGTGTGTATATAAAAGTCATTATTTGGAAATTTTCAAGTGATCATAGCCTTTATCTTTTCTAGATCCATAAAAACTACTTATAGATATAACATAGACAAGTAAATGTACATATTTTATCCAAAAATCACACATTGAATGTTGGGTATTTGTGGGATTCTCCCTCAATATATCAAACACTATCGTCAATTATTTCTCATGCGTAGACTTTGGAAAAAAAATACAGTAGTATATCATCCAAAAATACCACCACCACAGAATCCAGGTTCCCTGAAATATATGATTCACTAATTCCATAAACATGGATATTGTATTTATAAGACAAAAAATTCAAAACAATGAACTCATAATGGTCATATCTTATTTTTGAAAGTTTTATTTTGAATATCCACTCTTGATTCCCATGATGAGGGATATCAAAAACACATGTCATTTTTGGAGAACCAATGGGATCCCATAAATTTATTAAATTTTTCATCAATATGTGGTGTAGAATATAGATAATTTTTTATAACATGATTAATCATAATATAATCTATATAAATACAAAGATTACTATCCATATTAAAAAGTTGAAATGGTGCTTCTCATAGAGATGTACTAGTTCAGATGAAACCTTAAAAAAATGTTCTTTCAATTCAATTAATTCTTTTGGTTACATCTAATAATATGGTAGAGATGTTAGACTGGTACCTTGTAAGAGACCAGTCATAAATTCCACTTCTCTATTGGGTGGAAATTGTGACAATTTTTTAGGAAAGGAATCAAGGAATTGGTCTTATATTGTTGGAAAATATTTATTATTTCTATCATATAATGATTCCAAGGTTAATGTTTTTTTGTATGAGATTGTCACAACCACTGGTTCCAACAATCCTAGTCCACTTTCATTCATATTTCAACCTCATATAAAGAGATGATTGATGCTTTATATAGTTGTAAAACCAAACCGTTGGTTCTAGAATAGAATATGAGATATGGAAAATTTTATCCAATAAATACAAAAAATTAGGTCATAGATATCCCTCATGTATAGTGAAATCCCAAATAAATTCATCCCCATAAATTTGTATAGAACATTCTTCAATCATAATGAATTTACAATCTCTTTGGAAAAGAGGAGTTTGTAGTTTCAAAACAGAAGGCATCATCTAAATATTTAGACCGATATTACCAATAAAACTACAAAAAATAACCATATTGGATGAAATCATATTGAAGAAATATTTCATAATGGAATAACTCAAAATAATCATACGTTCTATTTTTAAGGGTCTATATTGATCATCCATAATCATTTTCTCTGAACCGCACAATTTCTCACACATTGCACTTTGTTCTTCAATACCCTGTAGAGATTTAACCAGTGGATGTGTAAAGGTATTCAAAAAATCACCATGTATTTCTCGGTTTTACTGTTGATATTTATTCAGTTTCACTCATTTCCTCAAATCATAAGATGCCTAAGAAGAATGAGATGTGTCCCAACCATCCATCCTAGGAGAACTGTCATAATAAAAATATAGATGTTCAATATTTTTTCAATTGTCACATGCTCTAGGTGGTGATATTCAGTATTACCTAATGTGATAGTGAGAACCACATTAAATATATATTGGTTTACCCTTTGGTTTGGGTGGAATAATCACTTATCCCACCATCTGATTATATGTCATACTACCACCTTAGAAATAATGTCCCCTCTTTCACATATTCATAGAATTAGAGTTCCCTCTAATTAATATAGGGATCAAAAATATCATCCTACATTATTTCATGATATACCCCGTTATTCAACCATTTCACTATCTTCCATCTTCAAATAATCTGATATATTAATCATGATAATCATTCAGTGAATATCTTCCCTGAACCCTAATTCAAAAATGTGTTCCTTGAAGGATGCACATGCATCAATTTAAGGTGAAAATAATTTTAAATTAATAAATTTGGCCACAAGATCTATAACTAGGAAGTTTTATTATTTCAAAATGAATAATTTTTTTTGTCTTAAAATTTAAAAAATGTGAGGATAGAATTGTTTGTTTATAAATTATTCAAAATCCTTTTATTTCATGACTTGGTCCGATTTATCTTGAACTGATAAATCCCACCATTGGAATTTAAGATCTCCTAGTATGTATCATTACAACATGAACATTAACTCATTTTTTGTTCCATGGTAATTAAAGATTCTTTTGGTTATATTTATAAAAACCTTGCCTTTTTCCAGCTCTGAATCAACCAGAAGATGGGTGAAATTTTCATTTTATACTGACATGAATAATCAACATGTCTTGGTTTATCTATCTACCATCTGAACAACATATAATATACTATATACCAACTGTTGGTTCACACATGGCTTAGGTGGATCCAAATCTTTTATAGACCATTCTATATGTTTTATACAGTACCGACCTGATTTTATTCACTATAAAATAACAAACTCCATTTTTTATCACTCTCTATCAACTGAAGGATTAAAAATTTAAATTGTTCCAATTCTATAAATTACATAGAAATTTATATACATAATAAACCATATAATTGTTTTTCAATAAAACTAAAAATCATTTTCAAAATCAAATCATTTACATTTTAAAACATTTTTTAAAATACTATAATTAATCTTTCAAAAATTAACTAATTATTAACTATTTTCTAAATTTTTTTTTATAATATATCAGAAATAATTTTTTCAAATGTAACTATGAAATATTATCAATAATTTATTCAATCATTTCATGGAATGACACTTTCATTCGCTAAACTCGTGATAATTAGGTAAACACTCCCTGAAGTTCCTCTAAACATTCATGTACACAAATAAATCCTAACATAATGTTCATCGTAAATAGGTTAACTATGCCTTTTCATGTTTTTCATTTCATGTTCTAATATTCCGGCTCCTTGATACCATTACATCTATAAACAAACATACCATGACTAATTATCAAGGATCAAAAAGATGATACTATTTGGCACATCCCACACCTCATCCATTGGATTGGGAGGAGGTGGTGGATATTACTATGCCTCAAGTGACATCCCCAAGACACCAAATTAATAATACATATTACAATGGTCTCATAAAAACTGGGCACTTAATTTTTTTCTTTGAGGATAAAAAAAAGACCACAAGATAAAACAAACATACCACTACATTATGCCTGAGTATATGGAAATAAAACAAAAAGGATAAAACAAAAAAACAACCTTATTATAGTATAAGTGGGAAAAAACTCAAAGAAAACAATAAATAAACATTACAACTCCCAATATTTTCTATGTTCAATCTCAACAAGCCACGCCCAAGGTATTAAGATGAATTACTAAATAATTGAGAAACCTTGCCTTTACATGTGTCTCAATAAATTCCACCTACAAATGAACTGTTATTTCCAAGAAGTGTATAAATATAAAAAATGTAGGATTTACACAATGAATTACCAACTCATAACACTAGAATAAAACATGTTGGCACATTTAATACCATATTTTATGTAATTAAAATAGTTTATTAAAATCCTGTAATTTTTATTCTCATGTAAGAAGCAATGAGAAATCCTAATAAATTCCCAAAGAATACATCATCAAATATTTTAAACCATTTTCTTAACTAAATTTTTATCAAATTTAATTTTAGGTCCACACATATCTATAACACACACAAAAATACACACACATTTTTCTGTTACAATTGATGGTGGAACACCATGTCTATAATCGTTATTATTCTTGGTGGTACTTCATAACCATTTTCCAATCAATTTATCTCATACCCAACCACAATGAAAATATCATACCAACCAATTTCAATAAAATCATTTGTTCTATTTAAATTCTATTAAACAATAAGCTAAATTCCCCAAAATGACCATAAATTTAAAATATTAATTTTCATAATATAAATATTGATTTTTCTAAAATGCAATCCACCTCCCATGATTTCTAAAATCATTAATCTTACGATAATTTCCATAAAGTCACACCATTATTTCCAAAACAATTTCAAGAAAGTAATTAAATTTGAAATCAAGAAATCATGATCTAATCTAGTGGTGTCGGGAGAGAATCCACAAACCTATAATGCTTTGTAAGAAATGAATAATGAATAAATTCAAAAACATGGGTTATATAATCTTAAGATGAATATAGATCTTGATGCCTTCAATTAAGACAATACTAACATTTCCTAATAAACATCACACATACTGGATCGATTAGAAATAGATTAGATATATGATACCAAGATAAGGAATCATATATGATCTAATGAAAATGATGATGAACAAGCACTTACCCACAAATCTGATCCTCCAAAACTATTTTATTCCCCTATGAATTTATCATGGATCGAATGTAATTGACTCTACAACCTTGGGAGAAATAGTAATTCATGCAATGGAAGGATTATGTGAAATAAATGTTCATAAGATAATAAACCAGGTTATATTTAAAAAATTTATAGGGTTGAATGTACACTACACAGTTATGTTGCATGATTTCGAAAATCATGCACTAAGCATGCTCCTAATACAGCCTCAAGGTGACACCTTTCATTGTAGTCTCATCTAGCTAGATAAACATAGAATAAACTATACTTGATAAATGGTATCAAAGTAATTTTGGATTTCATGCTCTCTCATATGTATCTGCACCCTTTGAAAAAATTGTTCACTTTCATAGCGGCCTTTTGATTCCCTGCTTAGTTTTGTAGAGGTGTTTCACAGTTTCTACTAACCATAATCAAACCATGATCTGCCATAATTCTTAAAACATTCCAAGATTCATCATAACCTCTATTATATTATCTAAAAAATTAAATAAACATAAAATTCATAAATAAAAGGCCAATTACAAGAATAGGGGTGATATAATTAAAATATAAAAATTGTTCAATGTTTTAGTTGGATAACAAAATCATAATCAATAAAATTTATAAAAATAAAATTATATACAACATTATTAAATGAGGTTATCTATATTTTATATAACCATGAATTCATTGTGACCAAAACATTTGGATAATGATAATCAAAAGACAAGTCATTCATTAAATATTCCTAATAGTCCAATTTTAAAAACTCATTTTAAAAATATTTATAAAGTATAATCCTTCTATATTAAATTATTAATCTTTAATTTGTATAAAAATATAGTTATTTAGTTTCAAAAGAGGTTAATTATATTGAAATAATGCAATTAAAGGTTATAATGAACAAATTATGTATGATTTCGTGTTTAAAATAACCTCAATACAATAAGGAATAGTTCTAATAAATATCAAAAAATGTATTATATAGATGAATTTTCCTTCATAATTATAAAAATAAATTGAAAACAATTATCCAAGATAATGGAAAATACTACTTCTGAAGGATCCCATATCAAAATTAAAAGACAACAAGAAAATCGTATTCTATTACCTAGCACACAATATACTACATGAAGTCCATAATGTCAAAATGTTTTTCTTCAACGATCTCCTCTATGAAATATATCCATACACAATCTAATGGATAAATGAATCATGGTATATTCACATGATATTTCAAAGAAATCAATTTGGATTATTGTTCCAGAAATTTATTTTGTGTCATTTGATACATCCTTCATTGGAAATGATATTCAATCATTAAATGTAACACTATATCCAAGAAATTAAAACTCAATAGACATCAAAAATCAACAACATTCACATTCAATCTAGTCCCATGGATGTTTTTTGGAGAGAAACTACACACACTCCATTCATTATATGCATAGTAACCTTATGAAAATGAATAAATATATCTTTATATAATCTTATATCTTCATCCATTATGTAAAAAAGTGATATAGTGAATAAAAAAATCAATAATTTTTTATTAATAGGAAACCTTGTATGATATTCAGTTATAAATAAGTTGCAGAAAGATAAAATATTAACTTGTCATGTTAATAAGGTTACTACATCCTCACAATAAGATTCAAATTTAAAAAAAATATTAACATGTAGCTTAATTCAGTATCACATGTTTTAATATATCATGGGTAATAACCTTCATAATTATTGGAAATTAGAATTTTCATTTTTTGAGTGATATCTAAAAATCATATTACAAATGGATCCTAATATATAAAACATGTAATAAAATCAAGATCCCATGTTAGGGAAACATGATAATTTTGAAGGTAAATATTCTCATGGATGGTGAAGATAATTAATTTTTTTATAATGAGAAAATTTAAATTCAATAATATATATTTTAAAAATTATAATATTTAGGTAATAATCCACAATTATATAATCATTTTTATATTTTTTTAATTCCATGTGTCTTATTCTAAAATACAAGAGTTGATATTTCCCTTAATTGCCATTTTAATAACCTTATTTTGGGTCTTACAATTATTAAAATGTTTTGAAGTTTCATCATTAGCTGTTAAAATATTCCTCAATAACATCCATATAGGGATTCATGTTTTTCCCACATACATAAATAATAATAGGTATCTATTATTAAAATTTCTCTCAAATATAATGAAATCATTATTTTTCTTGGTTTTCATAGGATGGTGAGTAATAAATCTATCTTATTCAACCATTGTATTGTTACATTTTTAGGAAATGGTTTTAGGAATAGGTATTTAATTTTACATAATTTTTCATGTGTATATATAGTGGTTTAAATAGAATCATTTTGAATCTCTTGAACTTAATTCTTAGTGGAGGGGAAAACGGATGTGTTTTTATAACATCTATGAGAGACTCCTCAATCCTATCAGGAAAATTATTATCTATATGATTAGTCATATTTTAAAAATATTTAACAGAATTCACATGTCTAGATTAATCCTCCTCATAATGAATAAAATTATAGGCCTGCCTATAGGGATCATCCATGCCCCTTTTGAAATCCTTAATAGTTTCTACCTTATACCATGCCATAGAAGGATCATGTGATACTTGGTGTATAATATAAGATCATACCATCCCTGTATAATACATAAATATTTTATCCTAACCGTAGGTTTTGAAATGTGTGCACTTTGAGAAAATCTTACCTTAATATAGAGTGATATGGGAAAATAAAAAATTGGACATAAAATAATTAGTGTGGTTTTCATTGGTCACTTTTTTACAAAATACAATTTTACCCATCATGTAACAAGATTACTGAAGGTAGTGAATTTAAAATGTATTCCTCTAATAAAATTCATGAAATAAATATAATTAAGAGATTACTGTATAATGAAGAAATATTTATGGGTTTACGAATAATATTATAAATATCCAAAAATGTACCTGAATTTAAAAAGAATATAATTTTTTAAATCTTAAACAAATATGGGACATAAGAGGTACTAAATCAATTTCTATGTCAATATTTTATTTCTTATTATTTATAAAAAATATTAAAATAAAAAAAATACCATTATACTAACATCTATTTTAATCATATATAAATAAAAAACTATGTAGAATAAGTAAGGATTAAATTGACATAAATCCAATTAAGTGTATAAAATAATTTAAAGAGGACAATTGATTAACATTATAAAATGAAATTGATGGATGAACATACATAGTAGTATATATTTTGTTGATATTAAACATGAATTACTATATACATTAATTAATATTCCTTAATAGGTTTCCCCATCTGTTGAAAATAAGTTAAGGAAATATGAGATTGGTCATTCACTATATCCTGCATTGTACATCTCCCATAAAATTAAATTGTTTTATTAGGTTTTTATATAGAATTTCCTTAGTGATCATTTTTTTTGATATAACATCATGACTCTTCATTACTAGAATTAAATTAAATTTATCTTTATTTGACTTCTTATTTATATTTTTCACACTTTTTAAATTTTATGAAAAACTTAAATATATGACCAAATGTGAAAATTAATAATTTTCAATTCATTATTAAATTAGTGTTCAAATTTTTGCTTCAATATTTTATGGTATATGACATATGAATGACCTAGTTATTATAAATAAATGTAAAATATTTATAAATTTATAAAAATGATGAATGGTCTTCTCCCCTAAGCTATGTAGATTCTTAATTAAAATTATCCTCCAATAAAGAATTTTATATTCACATTTTTTTAATGAATATTCTATGATAATATAATATAGAACCAAATACACAATAGTAAACCTCATCAACTAAGATTTATTACATTTTATGTTATATTCATTATGAATGAAATCCAAATTGACATATTATTTTAGTAAGATTGATGTTTATATTTATGAAGTGTGTAAAATTATAATCTTTTCTATTTACCCTTCCCCTTTTCATCCATATAATTTTTTAACAATAACTACATCATCAACAGTTTATGTGATCCAAATAAGATCACATATATATTTTTTTCATTATTGATATACTTATAAAAAATTAAATCTGGATATCATTAAGATATAATTGAGTAAAAATAGGATATAAATTTAGTAATAATGGAAAATTTTTATTTAATTTAATAACATAATCTATTACTATTTCACATTACTAATCATATTATCCTAATAATATGTATAAAAATATTAGTGAGTTTAGATAACATGTTGAGACTTGTGAAAATAAACTATTTTTGAAAAATATGATAAAATAATTCAATAATAGAAAAACTAGATAAAATTCCAATTATGATCTGTTTCTATAGCGTTCAATTCCATTATTATTCATGCAATCATATCTTATGGTCTGATATGTGAAAATTTTTAGGATAAATACATCAACGAATTAGCTATGTATTCTAAATGATTTTATATCTATGAGGGTTATTATAAATTGAATGGTGGAAAAATTGATGTTCTTTTATAAATAATTGGTTGATATAATTATATATTCAATAAAAAATAATGATATATTCCACATCAAATTGATATATATTTTAGTGAAATTTATTTCATATGAGATTACATTTAATATATATTTATTTTTAAATGAATCATTCAAGTAATACCTCTATAATTTAATAAAAAATCTCTATTTATTTTTTAAAAAGATCATAAAGCTATATAAAAACATAATCATTATAGAATAATAGTGATACAAGACAAAAAAATAAGGAATAATGATCCTAGAGAATAAATTATTATATAATAATAAGAAACTAAGGATATAAATATTTTTAGGGGTGTTCATGATCATTATGTTGATGAAATTGAAAATAAAATATCATTCCTCACTCTTTGTTTAATATTATAGATGACACATCAAAATAAAACATACAGTAGCATGATTTCATAGTGGTAAAATTATTCATCTCACATCATTATGCCTAAATAAAATTTAAATAGAAGAATAATATGATGAGACACCAAGAATAAGTTTTATGAAGAATTTGAATGACAGGAATCATTAAAAATAGATGATTAATAAAAATAAAATTATTCCTAGAATGAATCTAAAATTCAGTAAATCAAGAAGTATATTGAGTGAAAAATTATGGATATTTTCATTTCATACAAACAAGGAAAATATGAAAAAGGTAAAAAAATTATGGGTAGAATCATTAGTTGAGTTGAAAAATATACTTTCATTATCATTTTAAATGATTGAGTTATATTGGAATCATACATTAAAGACCACCATTATTTTGAAATATTGAAAAGATTATATAATGTAACATTTATATGATATAAATTCCTTCAAAGTAATTATATAAAGCATTAAACTAAATAAATAAAGAAAACCTTATCTGATTATAGATTAGATGCAGAATGTTGATTAAAATCTAATAAATACTGATGGAATAAATTTTATATTAATGTGAATGAAAAAGAAGATTATAGTTCATAAAAATGACATTATTAACAAAGGGAGTAATCTTGAATAAAATTATAAACCCCAATAGAGTATGTTTAAATTGAAATTCAGTCTTGATAATTGATGTTAATATTGGTATCTTCGAAAATGAAAGAAATAAAATGATGAACATTCCTCAAGGATTTTAAATGAATAACTCAATTATTAATGATTGGATGTTGATGAAAAATATGGAATTTATTATCATAGATTCGAGTAGATAATGCATTCTAATATAGTAATGAATGTCACCATTCTAATGAAATTTTCTAACAGGGTGTTATTATTCCACCATGATCAGTGAACTAAACCGAGAGGGGTATTGCGGTCAATTATAATTTTTGAATTATTATCAATTAAAACATTTTTCACGTAAACCTCTATAACTATTCCAAAAATATATTTCTCACTCTTTTCCCAGCATATTAAAAATATAAATAGGTTATCATAATTTATGTAATAAAATATCAATAAAATTTATTTAATGAGGTTTACCTCTAAATGGACAACTGTGTCACTATTTTATGGTGGTTGTTATACCATGCACAATAGGTTCTTCATTTATTATGATGATGAAAATCAACAATGAATATAAAATTGGAACCATACTTCTAGAACCATACATGTCAAATGAAATCACTAACATGTAGATATCATTCTATGGTATAAAAAATTACTATATTTCGAAGAAGAATATTTTGATTATACCGCATTTTATTATGAGTATTAATAGTGACGTCTCATGTACATATTGGACATGATGTATATGATCTCATTTCATTAAATTTAATAGTAAAAGTGGTTACCTATTCTATTACTTAGCCATTATAATTTATTGATATCATAAGTAGTGATCCTTGGTCTTCTTATGTGAAAGGAACAAGTTATTTTAGAAATGATTCAAGCACATGAGCCTTAGCCCGGTTGGTAAGGCCTCCATAAGTGCATCCATGCGACCTAGGATGAAATCCATGAGGAGGCATAATTTCTGGGTACTGTAGCAGTACTGTAGTAGGTATTATAGTATGAACTGTGTAGTACTATAGTAGAAACTATAGTGGGAACTGTAGCAGGTACTGTTTGACACTGTAGCAACAGGGAATTTTCCCCCATTCGGCCATCAGGCCACCGATTTGGTCCCCAAGTCCTTCAAGGCCTTCGGGCCACCCATGCCTTCTGGTAATTAAGGCCTTCGAGCCACCTCATGGCCTTCGGGCCACCTTATGTGCAGATGGAAATCAGAAAACCTATAAGGAACAAGCTCTAAAAGGATGATGTACAATGGATCATTCACCATAGCAGAAGATAAAACTGATTGAAAGAATGGGAGGTTATGGAACCTGCCATTGGGACAAGCCTGTGAATGCACGGGAAAGCCGAGCCAAACAGCCATGCGAAGGTGGAGAGCTGATTTCACGATGAAGATACTGGGGAGGAGCAGTTACAAGTAGTTAGATTGGGTTGTATGTAATGTTTTAAACCCTATGGGAAATTAATTCCTCTAAATCCTATGGGCCATGTAATACTTATGCCTACAGTCCTTGTAAGGGTTCCACCTCAACCCTTGAAAGGTGGATTATCAAAATTCAATAAAAAATGAAGGCCTTCGGGCCATTGAATGGATATAAATGATACAATTCATATATCTATTTCTTTATCTCTAATACATAGGTTTTATCATTAAAGTAGTGTTGGATATCTCTAGTTTTTACACACCAAAATATAAATATGATAATATGCTATATTATCTCTCTAATTTATTTAAAGGATATATAACAAGATTCAGGATTGACTATCATTTCTTTATCTTCTTCCACTCATAGAATATATTGTAAAATAATAACATAAAATAAAAAAATTATTTTATAATTATTATTCTCCTAAAAAATATATTCAGCAAACAAAGTGAATATTATATGAATATAATTATAATATTATTCTACAACATTAAAAGTCTTCAAAACTCATGTATCAAATCCCAAATAATATATCATTTCAATTTCTATGAAATTCATCCATTATTCTACCCCATGATATCTCTTAGTCATTATGGAAAGATTCTTGTGATACTAATTTAAACAAAAATTAATCCTAATTTCTATATATGTAAGATGGAATATTATTAAGATGTGGAATCTCATACTACAATGTAACTTTTTGCAGATAAATTATCTTGAGATACATCAATTTTAACCCTGACATGAATGGTCTCACCATCAATCAAGGGAAATATCTCAAATGAGAATCCTTAGGAAATTTTCATGATCTATATAATGTCAATTATTTCTTGTTATATTGTGTTCCTTAAAGCTCTAAGACAAAATAATATCTTCATTAACAAACTTATCCATGGTCTGATCTTCTTTCCCTAAAAAGGTTGTACGTCAATACTCATGACTAGATTCGAATATAATTTAACTCTCATATATCAATCATGATGTTAAAATATTATTCATTTCATTATGTAAATTTTATAACAATGAATCACAATTTTCATTCTAAATAATTGTGGTATATATTATAATGATGAAAAAAATCATTATATTTAAATTAATAAACTAAAACATTTAAAAGTATCATGTTTCCCACAATTTAATTAGCTGATAATTTTTAGTTAAGAAATTAAATTTTATATGCATCTTATTCTGACATATAACCTTGTTACACATTTGTTTTAGAATATATTCATTTCCAATATTTAATGAGGAATAAAAATTTATAAGAAACTATTATTCATATTTAGTAAAATTAAAATCATCCCATTTAAACATTTCCAAAAACTAATGAATCTTGCATTAGATTTTGTTATTCTTTTAAATTGCATATTTTTTTACTGAAAATAAATAACATAATACACCACAAAAAATTCATTATGTATAAAAAATATATTAATCATCCCATAACTATTTTATTTTATAAAACTATAGCATTAGAATATAATATTTTACTTATTAAATACATTACACTTTAAAATATACTATGAGTAATTTTCTAATGTTATCATCATGATTATATATCACATATCTCATGGTTGTTCCTATATTTATTATTTTCATCTAAAATTAAATAAAAATTACATATAAATTTTCAGGAATTTTACATATCAATATGTGACGACTAAATTTTCTAATTTTTTTACCCCTATAAAAATCCATGTATGAATAGGGTAAACAGTCATGGATTTTTCCATATTCTTCACTAAACAATATATTAGTATGAATTAAACACTTTTAAATTTTCTAGAATCAATCAAACCATATTTTAGTTGCCTTCGTTTATATTCAAACATTGAAAAAAGAATTTTACTTTTAAAAAAAATAAACATCTTCAACACATATAAAATGTATCACTAAAAATTGGCATTATATCAAATCACCTTCAATCATCACTATAATAATACTAAAAATTTATATAGATTATAAATGTTCATTAGAGTCTTTAAATCATAGTATATTATCTGATCAAAATATACAAAAATCCATTATTATTTATTTCAATAAACATATTGGTATTCATTTAAAATACTCACATGAATGTATCTTTTTAAAAATAGCAGCTAGATTTTTTTTTCTTGTTGGATCCTAGAATTATTTGTGAAGAGAAAAAATTGGTGATCACAATAATCCATGGATGACAACATAGATTAAAATATTCTTTTAATATCAATGATAAATCCCATATGAAACATTTAATATGTATTAAATATATATAGAATATCTTTATTCTCAATCCACTACCATATTCATCACCTTTTTCACACATTACCAAATGAGTATTCTTTATAAAATATTATTTTGAAAAAAATGATACTATTTTCAAACTTTTCTATGTGAATGTATCTTTAATAATATAAAATGTTAAACATTAATTTATCATATAAATAAAAACATTAATCATATTCATAAACAATTTTTTTGTAGATTTTAATTTTTCCATTATATTTTCAGCTCATTAGCATAGATAAACCATGAGAAAGCATCTAATTTATAGAAACATAAATATCTAATCTAATCAACTCACTTTATACAAAAAAAATTCATTGGTTTCACCACTATGTATTATTAGTTTCTCCATATCCATCCAAATAATATCTTCACAGCTAATAGTTACCAAATAATCATTTTATTCATTATTATAAAAAACACATATCTAACACCACCAGAGTTATTAAATCACCCCCTTTGTATTTTTTATCAATAAAAAAATTAAAATTCATGTTAATATTTTTAGAATTTTATAGTATCTCCTAATGATAAAAATAAATATAATGAATCTTCAGATATTTTGATATTAATTAAAATTATGTAACATGCTATAAAATATTCAGATATATGTCCATTTGATCAATTTTCAATTTTGAGAAAAGATGGATTAATTTAGATACACATTTAAACATAAATTAAGTAAATATATGATAACAACCATATTGTTTTATATTTTGTACTATTTCAAAAAAATGTTGACAGCAAATTTTTAGACAAGAAGTACTAAAATATGGAATTCCTATACTAATCCAATCACACATGATTAAATAAATGAAAAATAGTTATCAAGATTACATATAGATATAAACACCATTTATATTAATTTCATTGATAAAATCATCTTCTCCCCATTATAATTAGATAATATTATTTAAAAATAGTGATCATATAATATTAATACATAACAATTAAATGAATAATATTATACCCTTTTCCATAATTCTGAATTATCATGAAACCTATGTTTTAGGAATATTTTAAAATAATCACCCTAAAGGGATATGTCTCAAATTTATTTCATTATTGGTCATATCTTTAATAAGAATGTAATTCAGTGACCTAAAGCTGTTATTCTTTTAGAGATTATGTCATTTAGTCCACTGTTTGTATTTTATTTAATTTTCCTCTCATATGTTCTCCCCAAGAACACATGTCTCACCATCAATTGACTATATAAGAACAAAAAATAAGAAAATATATTTGAATATGATGGATCTACATTTTTTATCAACATTTTAACTCCATTTATTTCATCTCCATTTTTGGAGGGGGTTCACAAAATGAATTCATTTCTAAATTTTTATATAGAAATCTTGGGTAGCATGCTTCAATTTTTATACTAAAATTATTTTTGGGTGGTATTTTCTTATTTTTATCTGTTAAAAATAAATATGAATTGGCTAGTTATTGATTATCCATATTTAAAAATTTCTATTTTCTTAGTAATATGATTAATAAGCCTTTGGAGACATGTGTTTCTAGTCTAAGACAATCATTCAATTCCCTATGGGGTTATGGGTTATGTTTTATAAAAAAAGTAAATGAAGTTTTTGTTATTCATCATGATAAAGTTATTTCTTCCCTATAGAACAATTATTTTCTTCTGATTTATTTCTTTATTTTTTTAATTTTTGGTTTTAAAAATTACTATGAATTATTTAGAATAATTTTAATATTTTATTGAATTTCAATATGGATTCTCATTAATATCTTCCATCAAACTAATCAACTTATTTCTAATAGGGAAGCAGTCTTAATTATAATATTTTCCCCATCAATATTAGTAATACAATATTTATTTCATACATCAATGTATTGTGATATTATTGAAAAATATAAGAGAATCCTTGACTTCGGTGGGGTTCTCTTCTTAGATTTATTTGGCATTCTTTGAACAGTATTATTCTTATATTTATTATTAGATGATAACTAATCTACCTTATTTTATGAATTATTATTTTTTGGTATTCTTCCTCTTAGTGATTTATTTATATATTTGACCAATATTTAGATGAATACATATTCATAATGACAACATTAATATTAATTTATACATAAACTTCATACTATTCAAAACCCGTTTGAGATCAATAAATACTAATCTTTCCTCTGTGATTTTCATTATGCCAGATGATACCCCATTTATTAATTCAACGATTTTATTCCAAGAGTTGATAGGTTTTTATTAGAATCTTGTTTCTTATTCCCAAAAATTATAATGAACCAAAAATATCCAATCAAATTTCCCTTTTATGATGAATATTAGTATATCTATATTTTTTATACAACTAATTTTTTCATTTAAATATTCAATTATGAATATTTTTAAAAACAAATTAGAATATTCTTGTATCCATCTATTATATTTGTATTGATTATTTTCCCACTAATTCATTAAATACACATTTTCGTATAATTTGAAATAAAACATACATTGTACATATAAATATATTTTGAAAAAAATGAAATTTTCTAGATCAAGTGGTACATTTTTCTTGGTTTAATTCATCTAATTTTTATAATATTATATAAAAATTTTAATACCATAATATTTATGGTTTTTAAAATAAATATCCTCATTTCAGGAATCTATGTTTGTAACTCTATATTCAACTGTTTTTGAATTCATATATTAAATATTTCTATGATTCATCAATTTCACATCATTCTCAATATAATTCAAATTATGTGTATTTACATTAACTTTAATTATGTTCATTAATCCATCAAAATCACTTCTCATTTGATTAGTATTATATTCAACATATTCATGTGTGAAATTATTGTATTGAATTATATTTTCAAGTACATTAATATATTTTTATATTGACTTCATTTATGAAATTTTAACATCAATACATTTCTTCTATTCTCATCTAATTAATATATCTTTTACTTAATACAATTAAAGTCTCTATATCTTGAGTTGTTTTAAGGAAAGAATTTTCCATTTTTAGTTTTTTTCATCATTCTCCAAATCGTTTGTGAATTTTTCCTTTATATGATTGATGGGACAATGAAAACCAATTTCATTTGAGGTATATGCATTTATATTATCATTTATTCACCCAAAATGTGTTTGATATCCTTTTATATGTCATTATACGATCCATAGTTGAATTCAACTATATAGAACAGAATATTCTATATTATCTATTGTATGTAATCACATGAATCACCAATTAATTTATCATTTTTATTTCCAAAATATGATAGTACCAACATGTTCATATCTCAGAAAATGATCAATTATGTCATGAAATAATTGTAACCTCATATCCATGTAATTTTTTTACTTTAATTTTTGTGGATGTGTTTTTGGTCTTCTTATAAGTGTATTTAATAAAAAAACACAATATTCGTGATACATAAGATATTATAATCATTTTATAATTTTCAATATGCATTTCATTCATTAATGAATTTGAGGGTTTATGTCTTTATCTTTCTCATTTACCCCTTTTTATGTTTCATTAGAGATTATAAAGAGAGAGAACAGTGATTAAAAATAGATACATCTTCTCTAAAACTATTCTTCATGATTACTTTTTAATATAACTCAAAATATAATACCTTAACATAATGATATATTTATTATATAATAAAATATGGATCCTATAATTTTAACTTATGACACACAATGTGCGTGGGTGAATCCATGTTTTTCCTTGTTTAAAATTTTCATTTTCTCAGTAATCATTATTCTAATTAGAACCTCATAAAATTATTGTTCTCAAATCTTTTAATATATTATTAAATAATAAAAATAAACTAACAAGAATAGATATATAATTTTAAAATGGATAAGACAAAATTATTTTATATGGTTCACACTCACTAGGATACATATAAGGGAAATTAAATCATTATTTTGATGTTGTACCAAAATCCACAATAAAGATATATTTTTATGGTCATAATGTTTATCTGAATTCATTTCTCACAAAGTCTCACTACATGAAATGGTTTTGGTGAAGTCACTAATCAAGAAGGATCTCAAAATATTTAATGGTTTAGAGAATATCCCACTACATCACAAGCATCACTCTATTCACATCATTCGTGAACTACTGTTGAAGTTATCAGTTTATATAATTTTTAGATTCTTGTAATTTTATTTAAATAAACGTCACTCCATGTTTATAATTTTAAATATACTTCATTATTAATAATTTTATGCTTTAAATTAGTTAAATTATTTCTTATATTTTTTCATTAAAATATAATCTGATCATTATGAGAAGATATAAATCATTGATTTTCAATGAATTGTCACTCAAAAGTAAGAAATATTGTCTAGAATTAATTATTATAGAAAAGAAAATATCCAAGATTTATTTTATCTTTATTATATTAAAATACCAAATTTATGAATGCTGATTCATAGTCCGCGTGTATTATTATCTACTAAAATATGAATATGATCAATATAAAATCATACATTCCCATTACTTCGTATTCATTTGCGAACATATGTACTTCTCTTCCAAATTGACCATCAAAATATTACCATTTACTAATAAAAATCACATATAATTCCCTTATATAATACATCCCATGTTTTTGATCATTTATTCACCTGCCATATACCCGTTAGGAACACATCATCCCATTTCTACTGACTCTATTCACTATTTTTATATTTTATATCTAATTATAAGTAGTCTCAAAAAATATTTATTCCATTTAAAATATTATAATTTAAATTTCAAAATCATCTAAATATATTCCTTTAACTTTAACTCCTCATTTACTTCAAATATATCACATTTTTAGTAGAAGAATAATTTAGATCTCTAAATACTATTAACATTCATGAAACATATGCCCATTGGTTATTTATAGTTTATATCTAAAAATATTTTTGTGACATAAAATTGTAAAACTCCATGATGTTATTTCTTCTCAAAACATCTTTATTAGAATTTTCAACATAAAATAAATGTCAAGTACACAAAATACCCTAGTGTAGTACATATTGATTAAAAATTCCATTTAAAACATCTTCCTTGATACTCCGATATTTTTTTCACATAAACATTAGATAATGTGATTCATGAAATTACTTCCTAGTTTTTATGAACACTACAAAAAATACATATTGCATGATCACAACATTACATAGATATATTTTATGCCCAAATAAATTCAATAATTGGATGGGACGAATCTATTACCCATTCCTAAGTATCTATAACTAGAAAAATTTCTAGTTAGACTCCTCACTTTTAATTTTATCAACACTTGGTATTCAATGATAATATATTATTAACATGGCAAGAGTTTTTTCTCTCATAAAAATCATTGAATACATCTTCTAGATATTTACTACCTTCTTTTACAACATTTTCGAAAACTATAAGATATTATAAATCATCTAAAAAACCATACATAATTTTTTTTAATGCTGTAATTTTTTTAAATCAATGGAAAATATTTTACATAGTTCCCAAAATATATTACATATGTAGGGAATCATCGAAGAAACTATTAATTTTCTTCCTTACTAGAAAATATTATATTTTATATGAACTCTTTGTCTTTCCTATTTTTTCACCCATCCAAATATATCACAAATCAACAATGAATATTATATTACAAAGACATTAATAATTTTTTATAAATTCAAAAAACATAAGAAATACCAAATATATATATATATATAAACATTTCATATTATGAGTTATTACGAAATTATTTGAAATATATATGGGATATCTATATCCAACATTTATATTCCATAATTCTTTTCAAAGAATTTTGAAGATACTATCACTTAAATATAAATTTTGAGAATAAATTTTAGAATTCCAAACATTTAATAAAATTTATTATGATCCTTTTATTATTACTTCCTAAAAAGTTAATTTATTTATATCATTAAATTAAACCACCATATAAACGTTATTCTGAGAATGAAATACTAGATAAACATAAAAAATTGAAATATAAAACTTCTAGAATGTAGAACCTTCTCATCTTCATTTCTATTTTTATAAAATTTCATTAATTTGACACAAAGTTTTCATTCATTTAAGACAAATGACTATTACATAGTCTCATAAAAAGTAATATTTTGTGATGGAATGATGAATCACCCAAAATAATAATTATTTGTTTTTTAAGGAAAGCATGTCCATATAAAAAACTATTTACAACAATAATAATGTCCCATCCTAAATAATATTTTTTTGATGGAAATATATATCAATTAAAAAATATAAAAAATATTGAATAAATAAATGTAATTATAAAAAATAAAAACATCCTTAAAATTAAAATATATCCAGTAGACACATTATGTATTTATAAAAAAATATCTTATAGTGACCAGGGGGAGGAGGATCAATTGAATGGTCGAACGGAGGGAACTATATACCCAATTTATACTTGTGTTTTTGCATGTACTCCATCACGTCAATATATTGATCATTATTTTTATCCATCTACTCATTTTTCAATTCCTACTCTCTCTAAATGATATTTATTATCTCAAAATGATCTAAAACCCTCCACTCATACTCTACCACATATAAAGTCTCTTCACATGCTCCATTCATGATGACTGAAAATATCCTAATAGTACAATAATAATTTGTTGGTGTAGAGAAAAAACTAATACAGATATCACTACCATTTATCATACAATTCCTAGTCTCTCATATCCATGTCATATCATTAAAACCTTACTCACATGAGGATTCACCCCTAGACTCAACATGAATCTCTCATGGGTGAGAATTCTTGACTTCATACAACCACATTAAATATTATTAAACCATTAAATAGTGAAAAAATAATTTAAATTAATTTTAATATCAAAAAACCAAGACAAAAATTTTATTTTTTCAATAAAAGTTAATTTTTCATGTAGTAGGATCTTTGTACATTCAATTTTAAAAATAAAAATCCATAAATAATAGACTAGTAATAACAAATATAAACATATAATAATTATTCATTGTTATATTAATATATTTCTTAATTAACAATATAACATTCCACATGTCATCAAATAATAGTGATAAAATGAAACCAATATCATAATGAATCCTCCTACCATCATGGGTTTTATTGAACAGATTGTAAAAACATCATAAAATTCTAAAATATTCTGTTAGATAAGAATCCTTCTTCAGAATGGGATTTTATGTAGGTAGATCGATGAAAAAAGAAAGAAAGATTAAAAACCACATCATAGGCTCACACTATGAAACTCATTATACGATTATATAATAACATAAGAATTTGTTTAGGCATAAAAATATTTAATGCGTCCAAGATAGTGGCTCTAATTTTATAATTTATTTATTACCTTAAATCATATAAAAAATAAAAAATGTAAATAATTAATAAATATTATAAAAAAATACTGTTTTTGATACATAATAAAGTGATTGAATATACTATATATATCGCCTATCAAAACATGATCCCATGAAACCCATGATGTAGAAAATTATTTCCATAAAATCACAAATTATTTCCCAACTGATATGTATAATTAATACATACTGAAAATTAATATATACTATATTTATAATAAGAATTATTTAATAAAAAAAATGGAACATACATCGAAAATAATAAAGAAAAGTCATAGACATTGATGTCGCTCAAGAATATTTTCTAGAATTATCAATCTTGAAATATCATGAAACGTCATAGTTTATGACATAGCTTCAATATATTGTAGGTTTTATGATAATTCATTATGGTAATCACCCCGAAGAACAAAATTAATAATTTTTTTAATATATATATATATATTATGAGTAATTATTTAATGAAATATACCTTTATTTATATTCATCTTCATATTTATCGATGTCAATGTCTTCATCATCCAGCGTAGCATCATATAATTTCATATGGATTTTAATTTCACCATCCCTTTTTTGAAAATTCTGTAGTAACATCATTGACATTATCAACACCATCAGCCCTTAAATGAGGGGTTTCATCATTGATATAACTATCTATTGTAATAATAGAGTAATTATTCAGTGTTTCATAAAAAAAGTAAATATTTTATAGTTCCATATAAAAGTATTAATTTTATATAAATATATTTTTTTGAGATTATTTTTATTATTATCCAGCAGTTGAATAGATACATTGAAGTATAAGAAATAATTTTTCTAATAAACTTAATGTCCATGTGGTGATTATATAAATCATTTACTTTTTATCGGAACTATTTGATATTTAATTTGAAATATTCCATGTTGTGGACAAATGAGAACCCTTGATCAGTGTGAAACCTATGAAATTTATATATTCGTAGGTAATTTTTCCACAAATAGCATACCTAAAATATTTATTCATTCTTGTAAAAAAAATCAAATATCACTTCCACTCTGATGATTTGTCTTTAGAAAAACATAAATGTTCATTATTTTTTTGATTGAATATATAAATTTGTGTGTATGAAATTGAAATACATTAACCACAAACACATTGTAGGTTTTTAGAAATTTGGATGGTGTGTTAATTTTTTGACATAGTTGATAGTAATTTAATTCATTTATTTTTTCTTGTAAAAAAATTATAATATATATATATATAAACTAATTTCAAAATTTTTATAACAAAAAAATTTAACTTAGCAGTCATGGAAACAAGTTGGAAAAATTAAACACTGAACCTTATTCAATTGAATCAATTATAATCTTTTGGAAGTATTATTGATATGATCATCATATAATGAATAAAATTATATATATATATATATATATTACTTAATAAAATTTCTAAAAAATATGTAAATGTATAACCCCTCACCTAAATATTATCATTAATTTCATAATCAAGAATAATATATGAATTTTCATATTGTTCTTAGTCATCTTAAATACATCATTCATTATGACCATCAAAACCATATACATGATGATTAAATACAAGTAATCAAAGGTCTATGAATTTATCAATCTTTTATTCATTTTAAACAATTTTATTATGTTTTTAATGATAGAAATATTAAAAATATTATGTTCATAAAATTTATATTTCCTTTTGAATGTATACATGGATAATTAACCAATCAATTAATGATGTGTTACATACCTTCTTCTTTAATTATTACATTACTATCTTATATGGGTATATCCAAAATAATTCTACTTGTCCTTCATTTTTTTATTAAATATAAAATTTAATATTAATTGTTTCACATAATGAAATAATTATAGAAGATATATTTTTTTCACTTATATAATATTAGTACCTTATATATTTAGAGCACACTCTATGCATCATAGTTGAATATTTCTAAAAATATTTTCTAGAACAATATAATATTTTAGTCAAAACATACCTAATAAAAGATACAAAAACCATCTAATGTAATTTGGATGTAATATTTATAATATAATAGTAAATTAATACAGTTTAATATGATAATATTTTCATTACTGACAATGTGAGAAAAATTAGATGCATTAAAATTATGATACATCAAAACTAAAATCCCTTGATATAATATTAAATAATTTTATTAAAAGTGAGTAATACTATTCTTGATTAATTATATTTTTTGAACTATGAACTAAAAATAACAATGGTTTGGGAAGGCTTCAAATTTGGTAACGATATAACTGTTCAATTACACTATCTTTAGGCCTTCTTTTTTTATCTGATATGGTATTAAATGCATTTTCAATTAAATTTTTATTAGTATTTGTGACATATAAAAATTTATTTAGCTTCAAAAAACACTAAAATTAATGGTCTAAAGAATATTCCACCTTATCCAATTTTTAACTCTCAAAAATACACTACCTTTTAATTAGATTATAGTTGTCCTAAATGTAACATGATGTAATAAAGGGGAAATAGATATAAATTGAATACCTATGATAAATGTGGGAGGCCCATATGATTCAATGATATCATTTGTAAAAGTATTTTTGGTCCTACCAAAGGGTGATTTGAGGGAAGAAATCAGAAAGGATAGTCTAGAAAAAATATCTCTTCAAATAAAAGGATAAAGACATTTTTACCACCCATAAATACAAAAATAATTTTAGACCATGATTTCTCTCTTTGGATAACAGAACATACATAGTAAATTTACATGTTTTAGAAATTTTTTTAAATATAATTATTATTGGTTTTGAATCCGCATTATATACAGTTCCACCATCAATCAACAATAAAAATATATCATTAATTAGTGACATGAAGTAATCATAAATATAACTTTTTTACTACGTATAATTTCTAAATGAAAATAGATATATGGATTCTTTATCTATATTAAAGAAGTTATATTGAATGGAGTTATGAAAACTAAAAAACATTATTATTCACTATTGTATGAATCAAATGGATAGAAAACATCAACTTAAAAACCAAAACAGACATCCTGAGGCACTGAATAAAAAAATTTGAAACTTATAAAATTCATTCCATGAATCATAATAAACGGGATTATTTTATTTTTTACTAAAAAAATATTGGAATTATTTCTTCTTATCAAAAATATTGTGTTTTACGACGTATATAGACACTTCAATCATGGTTTTCTAGGAAATTACCTCTATCATGTTAATGGAAAAAATATTGTCTTTAATTTTTTATAACAGATTATACCACACTTTTATATATGTTTAACAATTAACCAATGGATAAAATTAACCATAATAAAAAATTTAATCATTACATAAAAAATTTATTTCTTTCAAAAAAATTACAAGTAATGTATTTTAATTAGAAAAAACAATTCAAACAAATAAATGTTTAATAATAAACCTACATAACATTCTAAAATCTTATTTAATATAGATAAATTTTTTAACACATTCAAAATTTCTCCTCCTTCATCTGAGATAGTGCGACTCCTTAGATTTTAATTATTTATAAAAAAAATTAGTTCTCATTTAGGACTTAAATTACCATTACAAGTTTTCTTTCCTAAAATTATGGACCATTTACCCCATATACTAATGAATCCTTGATGGGTGTATAACTATAATATTTGAATCATATTTTGACCTATGTTATCAATGTTATTAAAAAAACATGATCATTTTGAAAACCAATACACAACAATTAAACCCCAAACCATTAAAAATTTTAAATAATATAAAATGAAATTTCAAACATGAAAACATAATTATTCTCCTGAATCAAATTCTGAACTTTATGATTAAAATGTTCTAAATTTTATAACACCCTCAACATAGAATTTGTTTTGCAAAATATCTTGGATTTTTTATTTATTTATCCAATGATGATCTCATAATAAAATTTCTTTTTGATTTCATGGGTCAGTAGTTTTGAAAAAAAATAATATTAATTAAATTTTAATAAAAGATGTAAAAACTTATTATGAAAATTAATTTAATTAAACATCCATTTAATTATTTTTATCACATATTTTACACAATATTTCTGCTTAAATATTATTATACATTCAAATCCTTTCAAATATTAATTTTAAGTGGTGAGACATTTCTCTCTTGAGAGAAAATGAGGCTAACATAAGGCTATGGTGGGTGAAAATATACATAAAAACGAGGTAGTGCATGTTGGGTTCATGAAGACGTCAACAAATTTTAAAAAAATATTATCAACTTATTGTTAAATATTTAATCTGAACCATTAAATTATATTTGAGCCATTAGGTAAAATAGAGATATTAGAAATAAGGCTTGACCCCCATATATACCAAGATACAAGTGTATTTTTATAAATCTAAAGTATCTAACAATTTTTTACTCATTTAGAATAATTAATTATAACTTCCAATAATTGAAATTGAATAATAAAAATTTATATTAACTTATAATAATTTATATAAACTAATACAGTTTTATTACAATGAAAACCAATTTATACCGTAGTAAAATAATTTATAATAATTTATAATAATTTATAATAATTTATGAAAATTTATAATAATAATTATTAATTTAAAATAATTTAAAATAATTTATTATAATTTATTACAATTTATAATAAAAATTACTAAATTATTAAAACTTATAATAATTTATTAACTAATTTAGAATTAGTTATAACAATTTATAATTTTTTTGTTATTTATTTTATAACATTCATTAAAATTATAAAATTTATTTAATGGAGCAGATTAAATTTATTTTTTTCAATTCTAAATATTTATTATTAATTTATAATATTTTATAACAAGATATTTTAATTTATAATAATTTATAATCTTTTTGAGTAATTTACACAAAATAATAATAATTTTTGGTAATCCAGTCCAATTTCTAATAATGGATAATATTTTAAACTAATTTATATGAATTAAATCTAATTTCTAATAATTTATCTAATTTATAATAATTTAAATTAATTTATTTAAAATAATTATTCATTATACTATATTATTCAAATTTATACTAATATTTCTTAATAAAGTCATTAATTTATACTAATTTGTACTATTTTATAGTAATTTTTTTAAATTAGATTAATATATAGTAATATATGATATTATATATAATTTTCTAATAATTTATAATAACGGTTATATTATTTTTTATTATAAATTTTATGAAAATTTAAATATATATTTTATTAAATGTAGTATATTTTTTATCATTTTATATAAAGTTATAATATTTTAAAATAATTTATATGAAATTAAAATAATTTAATTTAATTTATAGTTATTTAGACTAATTTACATAGAATTTGAATAACACATAATAATTTATACTTATCTAAAACTATTTAGACCAATTTTAAATTTTTTTTCTAATTTTTTTTAATTTTACTCATTAGCCATTATTTTATGTTATTTTATTGAAACATCTTCATTGCAAATTATATTCTAGTATCTAATGTTATAATTATGTTATATAATTTTTTATTATCAATTTTTTGGTTTGGGGACTAAGCCTCATTTTATTATAAAAGAAAAATATTTTTTTATTCACATAGATGAAGACCCATAAAATAGCCCATAGGTTCGATGCCAAGTTTCCCACGAACATAGCCTAAAAGACCAATGCAGTGTCATGAAAAAATCATCCTTAATACATCTCCACTTACGTAACAACATGTGTAACCAACTACACCATAAATCCCTCCAAGGGGTCTGCCAGGATTTGAACCACGGTCTTTTAATTTTACTATTTTTCATTAAATATCTAATAAATGTTGTTATAGATAAATTTTATTAATTTATTTAAATATATAATAAAATATTAGTACTCATTTTTATGAGATATTTCATTTATTATAAATTATTTATACATTAAGAATATTTAGTAATTTTAATTATTATCTATTACATTAGGTTAATTTTTTATTAATTAACTAAAATTCAGTAATTTATTATAAATTTGTATATACTATAATCTTAAAAAATATATATTTTATAAATTTATATAGTAATATTACTAATTAAATAAAAAATTATAAAAAACTAAATATAATACTTTCAAATATAATTAAACCTTATGAAATTAAATTAATTGGCAATCTATATGACTAAAAATGAAATTAAAAAAATAATTGTTAGAAAAATTTTAAAATTATAAAATTGAACATTTTTTTATAGATAAGTATATATTTTCCACCAAAACCCCATATAAATAGATTTCAGATCCAAAATAGAAGACTTATAATCTAGAAACATTCAAACTAGTCTGTGGATTATAAACAAAAATATTTTGAAAGGAAAATATGGATATTTGTGATTGAAACGAGAGAATTGGGATTTTTCTAACATTAAATGTGTTTGGGGGAGGGTGGTGTTCTATATTTATAGTTGATTTATTTATAAATTCATTCCTTAAAAAATTCCACCACTTATACTATTTTCAATGATATTTTTGATGAATATGTTATATATGATGACTATTTATGACCGATGGATTATCCAATGGAATAATTATTGATCAAAAATATTTTTTCCTCTTATATGAAGTAATATTTTAGATGGAATATATCCATCCTAAATATTCCACTGAAATATTAGTTTGGTCTCAATTTATATTCTATCACAAATATTGTTTTGTAGAGTGTAAAACCCCAGGTTATGAAAATTCTCAAATTTCATAAAGAATTAAATTGTTTTCTATAATGTTAAATTTATTTAGTGAACAGAAAATCAGATTTGAATTATGATATTTATGACATCTCCAATATCTTTAGGAAACCATGAAAATTTTATATCTTGTGGATTTGGTGTATGGTTTGATAAAATTTATTAAAAATTAAGGCAATCATTGTAATTTGAGTTTCATAGGGATCTTCAGAGTTGATAGATTTTTTGATGAACCGTGCATTCGAACAATAAAAAGACAGTGTGTATTGAGACGGTGTTAACCACATTTTTTGAAAAAAATGATGAAATTTTGTGACTACCAAGATTTCATTAAAAATTTGAAATTTACCTTTCACTCCATATTTTTTAGGCTAACTGCGTCCTCTCTTCTCCATCACTCACATTGAGATAGCACAGTCTCACATTTTTCCCCTTCAATCATATTCAAAATGGGGTGGATCCTTGGTGTTTTTGAATTGATTATGGTCTATTATCTATTCCTTCTCCTATTATTCATGTTCCCTTTATTATAAATTTGATTTTTGGTTCAATGTCTTATTGTTTTCTATGACGATTTCACAAGATCATGGTGGAATCATTCTATTATAATGGGGATTTTAGTCAATGTGGGTAGAGGACATCTCGAGATAATGGATTCAGGTCTCTTCATTCAATTTCAATTAAGATTTGACGATCTATGGTGTTTTTACCAATTGTTCCATAACTCGAATAAATAGACTATTAAATAAGGATATTATGTTGGGGATTTTTTGTGCCATGGGTTTGGTTTCATGATGGGAGTGTATTACATTCTATTTCTCAAAGGTATACTGAACTAATGTTTCTAAATAATATTCTGGGCATTATTCCACTAAAATTTTAATTGAAAATTAAATTATAAATTATTAGGATTAATTGTATTGGGAATGATGGAAAGAGATAGTGGATCTTGAGATTATTTCTTCATATCATGAACATGATTAGAAAATTGTAGTATAGATTTTACAAAGGGGTGACTTTGTGCATGAGGTTAGCCGTCCCTGAACATATACCTAGTGGTATTTATTTTGATATGTTGAATTTTATATGCGGTCTTGCCACCAATGGGTGATTAAAATTTAAAATTGTAATTATTTTAACACATATGGATAGAATGGAGGTTACAATGGTTTGAATTGACCCTTATACAATCGTTTAATTACATGACCACTGAAAGAAGAGGGATTGGTTAAAAATGTATTTGATGAGATACATAGACCCTGTAGGGTTACCAATGAGATGATAATGAATATAGTGGATCATATATTTATTCCTTTAGTTTTTCATGGGGGGTGAGGATGGAAATTGAATGGTAAGACAATAGATATGTGGTATGTGGACCATAATTTGAATTATATTCTATGGTAAAGATTATTAGAAAGTGGGTTGAGTTTCCTTCTCCGCAAATATATTTGAGTAACCATGTAGCTATACATTGGGTAATATTTATTAAGAGGTTGGATACTAGAGGATTATCCTATCTAGAATTGGTGTTTGATATGTGATTATTTCCATCACATATCGAGACATAGGTATTTTATTTTGTATGAGAAAAATTAAGTATTGTTGACAACATGGAAATGTTGATAGACACAATAATGTCTATATAGATGACATATCATGAGAGACGAAAATTGAAACAAGGAGCCCATGTAGGGAATTTTGATTATGATGTGACGAAGGCGACCTCATTGGGTTCCCTAGTTTTTTATTTTCCCTAAATAGGAGTGGTTTAGGGAGGATAATATCATTGATCTATATTGATACCATATATCAAAAGGTTCCTTATAGATCATCTAGCATGGTATCTTTATGAATATATAAGAAATATGGTTGTGGTTTTATCCAAACATACACATGACATGTTGATGTAGGTGGGTGAACCATGTGGTTTGTTCTGATTCTTTTTGGGAGACTGTCATCCCCCACTCTGTGGCGTAATTTACACGTGTTTACTGATAGTGATATTATAGCCCTACATTTCAAATGATATGATATTGTTCCCCTATACGGAGCTTCTTCCACTATATTTTCTAATGATATCTGTGTGTTACAAAGCAGGGATAGTCTTCCCAAAAAATACCACATGGCCTATTTTATTTATTTAAGGGGAGTGATACTGTATTTTCAAATGATTGCACTTGAGTTTGGTAATGGTGTTAGAACTCCCTGTAGTTTCTAGATGATGATGCTTGAATCATAGTAGGGTATAGGGATGACCCATAGTTTTTTATGGTGATACTGATTTCCTGGTAGGGTTTATAACCAAATCCATGTTTCTATATAGTGATACATTTTTCCAATTAGAGTTCAAGAATTAAACATAGAAATTTGATGATTATACTTATTTCATGGAAGGAATCAGGCAATCTAGTTTGTTTTTAGATGAAGATACATTGTTTGTAAACAAGGATTAAGAATTCAAATGAGTTTCCAGGAGTGTTTTATTTGTTTTATAGCATGAAGTGTTCCGAATTAAGATTAAAGATAATATAAATGAGCTTCTCAAACTTGTATGGCTATTCTATTGAGTTTCAATATGACGTGTTTTCAAAATATAGGGTCATGTATTCCCTTGCGTCTAAAATAATATTTTCATTTTTTGAGATATTAAGATCTTTCCAATGTTGGAATTGTCAATCATCTGTGTTACATTTAAACCTATGGGTCAACCGTGGATTATTTTGTTGTTTTTACATGTTTTATTTATATATCTGATAACATAAAATGTACAAAAACTTATGTATTGGTTATATTTGGGACTAAATTTGGGGTAATATATTGGTTTCTACTTACTCCCTCCTCAGGAATCCATGAACATCCAACACCCAGTCATACCACATGTCAGAATGTTTACATATAACATAGGTGAAATAATTCATCATTGAGTGGGATTAATAAAATTGAGTTTGGAGATTTTTATGGGATTGTATTGATCATGGTAGTGTGTATTATTTTTTATTTTTATTCCTCTTCCCACTGAATATATATTTTTTCGGTTAGTGGGTTATCTGTGGGGACATGTGGTTGTATGCTTCCACAATATACTTGTTATGTAGTTATTTTTTTATTTATTATAAATACTTATATTATTGTTATGGTTGTTATTTTGTTGTTATTGTTTTTTACTCTAATATGGTAGTATATTCTTCCCAAGATACACCAAAGACTCTCAAATCATGTTGATATCCTTTGGAATATAGGGAGATTCACCTAATATCACATGACTCTTGTGTCCCAGACAATGGTTACTAGTCCATGGACGTATTTGTAGTAAAATATATTATATTAGCATATATAGTTTTTTACTACATAAGAATACGGTATATAAGGAATAAAAAAGTGTCAAAGCCTGTGACGGACATTCGAATAGTGTATTACTTACACTTTTTTATAGAAATTCTAGGTTAACATGGTTATGAGATTATTGTTTTTTGTTTTCACTATAACAATTTAGTTGTTCATTCAAATACAATGTTTATGTTTGTGATTATAATTTATTTTATGGATCGTATACCCTTGGAAAGGCACATGATCACATGAATCACATTAACCACATTAAACTCAAATGACATATACATATTGGCATGTGATTAATCACTGATGATAGAGGGTTTAGTTTCTTTAATTGTCATATGTAACATATATAATGTTTTCAAATAAAAAAGATTGGTAAAATTTCATTTTTACAACCTATAATATAATATATTATTATAATAGGTGAGATGGATTCTATAAATGGATATTTTATGATAATGGCTAAATAGTACCACTTTATACAGTTTGTATAGTTACACTTGTGGGATAGTTCAATAATTATATGCCTTCATGGTAAATCCAATATGGGTGATTATGATGTGGATTTCATTTGTCAATGCGATGAAAAACTAATATATAGTATTTATGGTATAGTTTCTCGGTGGACTTCGACATAATCAAACCATAATATAATGGTTGCATGATATTGATCATCATAGGGTTCTATTTATGTTGGTATATGAGACCATGATCCTTGATGGAATAGTCTAATATATGGATGCCTAGTGAGGAGTATTTCCATTGAGTATGTTGATGAATTCTCATGTTAGACCTAATATATATATAAGAGAAAAGTTGATTTTTAGTTTGGATTGTCACCTACCTTTTGATAATTGAAATGAGGCCAATAGATTTTCTTATTACATGGAGACATTTACATGTTATTGTTATTGGCTAGGTGGGATATCCTTGTGACTATGGGATGAAATTTGATATATAGGGGTATCTTAATAGAGGGGTTATCCTGGTCTTTTAGGATCCTACCATGATAGAAGAATTTGAAAATGTATCAGGTTATGATATTGGTGCATTGAAGGAGAAAATCATAATATAGTATAGAAATAGTGAATAATATTATATTATAATGTAAAACTCATGAAGGGATTTAGAATCATTGAATGATTTTTACAGAAACATCGACAGGGTTCTAGATTTTGTTAATTCTATGTGGACTTTCGATGGCCTGGTGATAGCATGTAGGTTCTATTTAAATGATGATCATGTGGTAAGAGATTATGGGATTTTCCATTAAAAGGGTTAGATGTCAGGATTGTTTGAAACTAAACATGAAGGTTCTATATGTGTGAGGAAATTCGAATGCATTGAGACATGGTTAGTTTTTGATGTGTGAGCCTTGAATGATGATGTATCAATAAAAGAAGCATAGTTTGGGTTCTGATATTGGCATTTTGGGGATCATACAACTATTGGGATAAGATAATATTGAGTTTTTATGTGAATTAATTATATACATTTCCCATTTTATATATTTTGGAGATTTTTTTTCTGAACATAGGATTGATGGCTCTGATGAAACTCTTTCGTGCATGGTTTTACTTTGAGTTTGAGGATTAAGATAGGTAAATCCCCTTTTATGGGTAATAACATCATATACTGATAGTAAAAGTGTATATACATTGGTTTGAATTGATCAATAGGTGTTACATGTATGTGATATTGATATTTTCAAACATTATTTCCTAGTACTGGAATAAGGGATATCATATGGTGGGGAGTGAACTCGATGTTATTTTTGTGTGTGACACTAATGAAATATCAACTGAAACCATATAGTTCATTCCAATTGTTTTTGGAGGAGTTCTTAGTTGATGTTTGATATTTTTTGGGTTTGAGGAGTATGATAAAATCCATTCATTACATATGGTAAAGGATAGATAATGGGCCATAGAAATAAAGTATTTTTATAGAGTACATTGATGATAAGGATATTACTTATGTGTGGATAGTTTTATCAGTCTTATAGGTATTACCTCTATATTGTTAAAGTTGTGTGTGGGATGAGACTAGATTTTGGATGGTTGATATGATGTTGGGAAAATGGTGAGAATGTGATTTCAATGATAACAAGTTCTTTAGTGAATAAAATATTTTCATTTGGAAGTGGTGTTAGATGTAGTCTTTGTATGAGTACCATAATCTGGATTGAGTATATATGAGATGAGAATAATTTAGATCGATGGTGTGTTGATAATCATGGTTGGAGTATAGTGGAAGGTTTTTTGGACTAAGGATTCAAATGTTGATTTATAGTGAATTTCTTGTAATAATATATCATGGGTCATTATATAATTGTATAATTCATCCAGGGGTTAGGTCCTCAAGATCTAGTGATGGGATAACACATTGGTAAGTGTCAAAAAAATTTAGAATAGTTTAACTATAGGAGACGGACCCATGTTCATTTATGTAAATAGAGGGAATGATATGGAAATTGAACAAAGTGTATTGTTGGGTTGATGAGAATGTGTTTTTAATGTATTATTTATTTGTAAGGATAATCATGGCTCATAATCAACGTTAATATTAAATTATTATGATGTGGAGCACCAATATACAGTGAGTTAATGTGTTGTTTACACGTGTATATATTGGGATAGACATGTTCGGTTATGAATATTACCTATGATGGAAATCATGGTGAGCAGAAAACTCAAGATTTAATGAATAATTACCCTAATGTTTGGTGTTACACAATGGAGGCATTCCCAATATGTTGGGATAATGAATTATGTGTTGATAATTTTTTTATGAATATGATATCATGGAAATAATTATTGAAGGAAAACTAAGGATTTTCTTGGATGATAATTTCTATAGTGGGGAGTCTACGAACCCCTTTTCCCTTACAAGTTGTAAATTTTATGAGGAATTTGTATTTGTGTCTCTGAAGCATGGGAATCTAATGAACTATGATTTGGATTAGAATTCTGAGAGTTTAAACATCTTAAGAAGATGTATTTGTATATTGATCAATACATGATATTTCTTTAGGGTGATTGATAGGTTCATGGATACTGTTGGATGATGATGGAAATTTCAGAAAGGCTATAACAACATCTATTAGTATTACATGGTTAAACAAATTTATGGGAGGAAACCATGTGGGTTATTTTTTTTGTGGTGTTGGGACTTTTAGTGTGTAAAATCATAAGAATACATAATAAAACCTATAATTTTATTTTTTGATGGATTTTTTGGGTGGGATTATACTCTAGTAAACAGTTCAACAAACCACGTGAGTGGGTGTGGATTGTGATTATGAAAATAACATGGTTGGAACATGTATGGGGAAACCATATATATAATTTTATATTTCTCAAATTTTATTAATAATGGAAAATTATTAATTTTACACTATCAATTTTTATCCCTCACTCATTCCCCTCTTATCCCTCTTGCACTTCAGATCAAGAGAGTAAGTCATCCACATCAATCATCCACAATAACCCCTTGAAAAAAATTTATTACATTGAAATTTTGGTAGTTTTAAGGTATGTTATATTATTTTTTGTCTAAATATATAGTTTCATTCACTATCCCCTCATGATTTAGTCATCAATCATAGGACTTTGAGTCACAATTCTACTAATTCATAGAGGAAAACTTCGGTTATGATGGGTGGTTTTCTAAATTTGGTTAATGTATGTAACTGTATGATGTGAAAACTATATATCATTACATTTAAATCAATGTAAATCTATGATAGTATTTTCATATTTGTTTTATTAAATTATAAGAAATTGACATTGAATTGGGAAAATATATTGGGTCTTTTATGTGTCCTCAGTTTTGGTGTTTGTTGGGATCAGAAATCACCCATGTGTTTATGGTTTATGGGTTTGAATGTTTCTTAGTGAGATAATACATATTAATCTTACTCATAATAAATTTTAAAAATAATTTTACCTTATTATAAGAAATTGAATTTTGGTTTAAGTACTAAGACATGGTTTTAAGGGATTATAAAATCACTTCGGAGGCATCATTAATTTTAGGTGATGGTGGTATAGGATTCTTAAAGTTAATAAACGGATACATGATGTAGGTGGTCCCTAAACATCTCAATAAGGTTTATTCTTTTGATATGTATATCTTAATAAGAAATATCTCCATAGTTGGGAGATTGTCCTATAAGAAATTTTTTTAATGATTATGGATAAGAAAAATATGGCATTGTCTATGATGGACCCTTGAAAAATATGTGGTTTTTAAACTACTTATTGTAGAAGTATTGACAAAACAATAATGTGGAGACATATTAGGTTTCTTGGGGTTATAAAAAAATACAACTACAAACATAGTTTTCCAGAGATAGTCTCCATTAATTCTCCCTGATGAGGGGGGAATAATGGACCGAGTAGGTTTTACTTACATATATGTCATATAATGACCTTGAGATACATTAAATCATATGATATAGATGATTTTTGAGAGGATAGAGTGTTCTTTTTACCATGTATATGTGAATAACATTGTGGTTAAATAACGATAATATTTATGGTGTGGTTTGGTTCCATAGGATCAACATTGACAGATATACGTAGCGATATGGGTTGTTTATATATGTTTTAAGGAATAGTTATTATATTTACTGAGTTAATCTTTTGGACAAGATCCAACCATATATATGTTTTTTTGAAGTGTACCCTCCTGGTGATACTGTGGAAAGTAAAAGATATTTTTTTAAAATAGTAACCTATGTAGTGCATCTGGACTGTAATGTGGCCGAAGTGAGCTAGTTATGGGGCCCGAATGTAATTTTGACCCTAGATAGGGGTGGTTTATTGATGTAGTATTCATTTATATTGGGATTAATATTAGAACCCAAGCATAGATAGTGATCATTTTTTATAAAATTTATGATGTAATATGATATGTTGGCATGAAAACCATACTTCGAAGACAAGTGACCTATTTGAAAATTTATCCAACCTATGTGGTTTTATAAAATAGTTTGAGGGATAGTGTGTGTCACAAATGTGTGATGTAAAATCTTTGTGTTTATTGAAAATTCTATTATTTTCTTAGATTCATGATAATTTTATTGTGTTTCTTAATAAGGTTAACAGACCCCTGTATTTTTAGATGATCTATTTGTGGTTCCTAGTAATGAATATTTTATCCTAACTAATTAATGAATTATTTATTTATAGGGTATGTGATTACCCATAAATGTATATATAATGATTCATTCTTCATGGAATGTCGATGGAAAAAATGTAAGTTTGTAGATGATGATACATGTTTCTAAGTAGGGTGCTAACATGCCTTATAGTTTTAGATATTGATATATATTTCCGGGAATGGATAAGATACACCCATGAGTTTCTAGATAATGATATTTGTTTCTTGATAGGTTTAGACCATTTCCATGAGTTTCCAGTTATTATACTTATTTTCAAGATTTTGGAACACATGACCTTATGTTTTAGGATGACGATGCATTCATCCAGATAGGGTGGTTGAACTCCACTTGTTTCCCGGATGATCTATTTTGGTTTCCCAATATTAAGAGTCTTATATTGAGTTTTTTTAATTTGTACATTATTTTATTATAGTGCATGTAAAACCATGATTCACTATATTATAGGTATTCCATGGATGGAATTATTATTCCCTAAGATTCATGAATAAAGATTTGATTGTCAAAGATACCTGACATTTGATAATGTATGTACTGTAGATCCCTACAATCACATTAAAAACCATCAATCGACTATGGTTAATATTATCTTGTTTAAATGTTTTATATTTTCAATTGGTAATATCAAATTTACATAAACTACACTATTATTTATGTTATAGACATTGTTTGTGATGTAATATAGATATATACTCACATCATTCATAGGCATTCGTGGAAGATTGGTTCATGAGATGACCACATGTTTGTAGGGACTAATAAGGAACAACCCAATGTTACAAAATCTAGTAATATACCTCGGATTTATTTTGTATAATAGGATGAATTTAGGGTTATATATAGTAGAAATTCATTTTTTTATTTATTTTCAATATGTGATCGGTCTATGAGACTTTAATTGGGATGTTTTCTTGAAGGCTTGTGCATTACATTTATTATAATAGTTTGTGTTTCATTGATTACAAGTAATTTTATTATAGTTATTGTTTTTTGGGTATTTATAATAACTTTTACTCTAATATGATGGTATAGCCCCCTCAAACTAACACATAAAACCATTGATTCAATTTGATAACATTTTGTTTAAGGTAATAAATGCATGGGGTCACCTGATATTCTTGAACCTGGAAGATAGTTTGTGGTACTTTGGAAACAAGGTATTTTTGTGGTCTTCTTTAGAAAAAAAATATAAATTCCAACACAAATAACAAATTAGGTTTACAAAAATATTTGATGTAATAAATATTCCATCACAAATATTTCTAAGTGAACAATCTATTTGCGATATAAATTATATTCAATCAAATATTTTTTGTTGGGATAGAATGATTATTTGATACAAAAAAAATAAATTCAGTATTTTGTAGTGTAATATTATACCTATAAATACTATTTTTAATGTTATTATGGTTGAATTGATAATAATATTATACTAATAAAATATATATTTATCACAAAAAAGTAGTAATTTTTTTTTTACAAAATATATAACACCTTCCATGAATAAAATAATTAAAATTTAACACATTTGTCAAATATCCAAAAATTTATATATTAAATTGTCTAAGGGAAATGGTTGGGACATATGGTTATGCTGCGGGAATTATATACATAATATATTCCCCAGTAATCACATACAGTTTATCATCTTCTCATTTTTCTGAAATTTCTATTACTAGAGCTCACACAACCCTTCCTACTATCTATATATATGTTATACAATATATCCAAAGATTAAAATATTTTTTATACTCATTATTATAATAACATTCTATAAGATCTTCTATTTACCTGATTGATGACATCCTGAAAAAACCATTACTACTAGGAGGTATCAATCGTGAACCAATACTTATCACATAAACATTCTTGACACCAGGCATTATTGCAGGTATCCATGTTTCCTCATAAAAACCTCAATAATAGAAGGCTTTTCTATTAGTATTATCTTTAATTTGTCACAACTGAGAATTCATGACCTCATAAATTTACATCAAATATAATTTGAAATAAAAATACATAGAAAAAATAAATTTAATTTATTTTTGAAAACCTAAAATTATTCGAAACACCAAATTAAACTATCTATCACCATTAATATTTACTATAGTAGTATTGGATTATATACAATGGTAAACATAATACTCTATAACAACCATATCAGTAGTAGGATATATAAACATAACAATATAAATTTAAAATAAATATATATATAGTTTAATAAACAATTTTACTTATGATATATCATCAATGAATACAAAAAATAAGACTGTAGGTAATATGTGCGACCATCATTCTAACATATATTTTTCAATCTAATGTTGACCTCCTCTGAAAAGTTTCTCAAATCTTGTGGGAGAAATATCCATCTTAAGAAAATCCGACGATATTGATTTGTTAATGATAGATTTATTAATGGTAAAAAAAAGTATATCAGATCCTATCTCTATAGATCTCATTATTTTATTGAGTAAAAATGATGAAAACATTAACACATAAAAATCACTGAAAACTCCCAAGTGTAGTCTGTCATGAAATAAACAAATACCGTGAACATGAAAAATAATTAATTATAATATATTTATAATTAAATGTATTTAAATTAAAATATATCAATTATTTACATAAAATATGTTGATCAAAAATTCCATGTCAAATATCTATGGGAACTTTATAACATAACACCCAAGTCCCTAGATAATAATTTTTTAAAATCAAACAAGCCCCCCCAATATCTACATATGAACAATAAAAATTAGAACAATGAATCGTTAAATTAATGTTAATAAACTAATGAAAATAATTAATCTATACAAATGAATATACCTCAAGAATATTTGATCACGTTAACGATATGCATGCCGCTCAGAAATAGGTTCTGAAATCATCAATCTATCTTGGATGTGATCAATCAGTGAACATAGTTCAATGTAGGTGTCTTTTGGTTTGGATGGAAAGTTATCGATTATATCTATTGGATGAACATAACTAGTGAGGGATGAAATGGATTAACCTAATCCCCTATATCCATTTAAAAACAAATTATATTACTTTGATGTAATTATTTATACATATATAAAATAAAAAATAAATTTTTCTATTGAAAACCAATACATAAATATTAAGACTATAATTATAATTTAGTACATCATTCTTCTTCTTGAACAACATATTTATCAATGTAAATTTATATTCCCAACTCTTTACCATCCCCAATTCCCTTTTGAGATTCAATTCCACAATCCCTTTAATTTCAATTTCATTTGATAAATCATCAAAATTATATACACCATCATCCCTTAATTGTATGGTTAAATCATCGCTATTTGTATCTAATTTAGTAATACATGTATTTATTGATTCTTGTGGAAAGAAAATATTTTTCACTTATTTATAACTATTTTAATTTCAATAAATTAATTTTATATATATTTCATTTTTTACACTATTAGTTTTCTAAATATCTTGATATATCATTGTTATTTGAATAATCAACGTGATGTGATTGTTGTGCCAGTAGAAATGGTTTAGTTTTTGTAACAACATATTAATATTTAATGCCCATAATTGAATGTCTTAGAAGAACATGAAACCCTAAAAATGTTTCAATCTAGTTATATTTAAAATTTATTACACAATTCTACCCTAGAAACTAGAATACAATTATTTCTTCTATAATTTTATAAATATATTTCTCATTTTCATCATGATGATATTATTTTATACTAACACCACTTTTTGTTGATTTTTTTATTTGTCTGTATGTGTGTGTGTGAAATTCAAATCCATTTACCACAAACACGTTATTTTTTAAATGAAATTTATATAATGGATTACTAAATGAATATAAATGAATATCAGTTTTTCTCTATGTTGTGATACATGGAATATAGTGGTTAATGATTCACGTAAATGGATATGACATCATTTAAGATAAATATTCATCAAATTACAAAAATATATTCTTGAAAATTTTAATTGTTTATTTTCTTTGGAATCGTGGGACAAAATCTTCTCATAAGGTGAAATAATTTTAATGTCTCACAGAAAGATATTCCCATTTATTACTTCTACTTAAAAAATTTCTTCATAAACTGGGGAATGGAAACATAAGAATGGGATGATATTAGATTGCTAATAAGGGTAAATATTGTTCATACATAAGCATAGTCATGAACGTGATGAAATGAGAACATGATATTAACGTTAAAATATCATACCCTAAATATCAAATATAATACACATGATCCATGGATTAGATATTGGCAGTTCATATCACATGAATCATAAATTAATTATAAGTATAAGACATGAAAGCATAAAAAAGAATAAGACATATACTTTTTTGTAGAAACAAAATCATATATTGTAAATTCTATAGTTTTTAATACATCACATCCATTTCCATTTTAGTAGTATGGGTTCACTCCCCATGCCATAAATTTTTCCAAGGATCACTCCCATACACATGGTAGTAGTCATGGTTCACTCCCAATATCATATTATCAGAAAAATTCCCTTACTGAACTAAGTTCACTCCCCATTCTAGCTATGTCTATCTCATGAGATATAAATCTTTACCCAATGCATTGGAGGGATATATAGGACCCCCTCATCTCATAATTAAATTATACACACTTGGGCTATAAGATCATAAGAAATTATATCATATCCTAGAAAATGATTTTTTTGGAAAACATGTCATAATATCACAACATTTCGAAAAGAGATATGTTTCATAATAATTTAATCTAAGAATAAACTTCTAAAATAAGTGTGCTTTATAATCATATACCATTTGAAAAGGATATAGGTTTCATAAACATGTAACCCTTAAAAGATAAATATGTTTCATAATCATTATTATTTCAAAACATAAACCATTTTGAGAAATAATATGAATATAAAATTGTGATCATTCCACATTAAGTCGTGATTAATATCAACAAATGTCATCGTAGATGGAAAATAATTTTTTAATATGTTTTGAGAACATTTTTTGAGGAAATTATTCATTATTTTTCGAAAATGGATTGTTAAAATAAAAAACATGGGGAAAATAATTTCTTTGATAATATATTGACAATATATAATGAAGTCTAGACATCATTTTGAAAACCAATTTCCATGAAATGTTATTAAAAATCATAAAATGTTTTGAAACTTGCTTTCCTTGAAATAATATAAAAGAATCGTGAGAATTTTTTAAATATATTTTCTTTGAATAAAAATGAAATCATGTAAAAGAAAATTCCATATCATTGGAATCCTTTTAATTTAAAAAGGCCTTATGAAAACATATAAATGATGAATCAGAAATAATTTAGAACTCTTTTTAATCATAAAACAATTTTTTGAAAAAAAAATTATTTGAAAATAAATTAAAAATTAAAAAATTAATGAATGTTAAGAATACATTTACTTTTAAAATATTATCATTATAAACATATAAAGGAATCATCACGGAAATGATTGTCATAATGGTGGGTAAGTCAGTACATGCTGAATATTCCATTTCCACCAAAAAAGATTTGAAAATTTCGAGGACATGAAATTGATTAGAAGGATAATTTTAAAACAATTTTTTAAAAATATAACACATTGGTAAATATTTCCTTTAAACATCATTGCATAACATTCAGAAAAGATTTATTTTTTTGGTAGAAAATATGGTTTTGGAAAAACATATATTTTTTACTGAAAGGAGTAATGAAGTTAGATTTTCATAAATTCATTTTCTTAATTATCATAAGTAAAAAAGTAAAAAAATGGTTCAATTAATTGGATAAAACATGAATAAACAAATGTTCAATAAAATCATGCATTGTATTGAGATATGAAAAAATATATTTCAATAATCAATGCATAATCGTAAATATTCTCCACAAACAATGAGATTATAGCCATAAACTGTTACCACATTGCTAACATTAAATCATGATGAAATGGAAATAAAAACCTAAAATAGATCTTATAATATCAGTAAAATAGTAATATTCATGATATAGTAATTTGAAAAAAATTATTTATACCTCATAGAAAAAATATAGGTTCCTCACATGGAATGTGTCTCCCAAAATGAAAATTGGGAGAAAATTACTTGACCAATTTGGTTTCTTTTGAAAAATAAACCCCATGAAATAAAGATAAATGTGTAAATGAATATAATTATCTGTATATGAATAATATAATACATCCATGTAATGTATACAAACCACATACAAAAACTATGAGGTGAATATGGATTATGTCTCATAGAAAATAAAACTCAAATAAGAAAATCCATACATTAAGTATTCATTTTTATTTTACATATTAAAGACCCCTGTATAAAAAATAAGTCATTATTAAACATATGAAAAGGATCCAAATAACTATATATAAAAACATATATGATTTTTTTGACTTTATTATATAGTTTATTAACATATCAATGTTAATGCTACGTTTCATGTAATATTATTGTTGTTTTTCTTTTATATTATCATTTCTTATTTTTGAAACAATTACTTGGATCATGATATACATAGTTATAGAATGTAAAAAATGGTATAACTATTTTATATATCTAGTAGATAAATATTTTTAATAATATATAAAATGTAGAATTATAAAATGGAAAACACCATTTCTGTATATTGTTGGGCATATTTACGCATGAAAGCTATTTATGTTTTATTATCGAATAGAAAGTAAGTAAATGAAATGTCTATATAATAATTTATTTATAATTAATATTTAATATATATAATATAATTTCTCTAAACCAATCCTCAATACATTTCATGAAATGTGTGAATGAAACACATCACTTTGAGAAGGTTGTGGTCCACATATCCACAAATGATGTTGTCGTATTTATAGAAAATTGAAAGCATGAAGTTATGATTTTAGAACAAATAAAGAATAATAAATAATCCATAAATATAAAAAATATAATTTATAAATATATTTTCAATCTTAAATCCATCCATGAGATAAGGCATATGAAAAAATCACAACAACATTTTATGTGGTTGTAGTTCACCATACATAAGAGCGGAAGTTCATTAACCATTATATAGAAGTTTGTGTAAGTGTAGTAATACACCTTAAAAATATCATTATATTTAGTATAATTATATAATTATATTAACATTTAAATATTATACTTTAGTTTGAATTTAATACAAATATAACAAAGCAACTCATTGAAGGATTCTACCTCTTCATTGGGAAACTCCTTTTGGTTTTCATCAAAGGGATTCATTGGATAGATTTACAAAAAAGGGGAATCTAGTTGGAAGTGAATGATTTTATAAGACTATATGAGTTTATTTAGGGTAATAAAATGGCTTGAGATGTGTTAATAATTGGGAAGGTTGAGTGCCTTTTATAGTGGAGGAGAAGTGTCATTATTATAAATTCATTAAAAGGAAATTCCACCAATGCTATTTCTATAACCTGTATCACAAAAATTTATTCCAATAAGACAAAAGGTAATTTATAATATAAATATGTCCATCATGTATGTCTTTTATATGTTTTAGGTCATTTTGGCACTTATGCTTAAGGTTTAGTTTCTTAGTAATCCAATTTATTTCTTAATCGAAGCAAACAATTTTAATCACTTCCACTATAGTTTTTCATAAAAAACTATGTTAAAATTAGTAAAAATCACTAATTATTATTATTCAAAATATAGAATCACCTTATTTAAATTTTAAACTTAGAAGTGCTATAAATTAATTCAAATTTAATCCCACAAATTGGATAACAAAACATGTTGTTAATGTTACAATATTCGAAATCTTAGTTAGTTTTTATATCAATTTTAAAATTTAAATTAATTATAATAACCATAATTCGATTAATAAATGTATAATTTATCTAATTTAACAATATAACCAATCATAATATAAATTTACCTTATAAATAAATTATATTAAAATCATGTTTAAATTAAATTTCTATATTTTTCACTATCCATCAAAGAATGAAAAATCAAACAAAAATACAAAAAATAATCCCTATCCTAATTTTTACATTCATTATTCAAAAATAAAGTTTATTTTTCATATTAAATTCATAAATTTTTTAAAATTTAGATTTAATTTAGAATAGCTATTAAAATGTGGTAAATTCATCTTTCATAAACATATATATAGTTTTTTCATAAAATTAGATTAAATCATATCTTACACTAATAAAATATATTGGATGAGTATAAAAAATATTTATTAAAAATATAATATATATTTATAAAACATTTTTCAAATGTGTTTTTTGAAAGACCCGGAAAATTCAAGGAATATTTTTTCTTAAACACTTTAGAATTTTACGAGTCTGTGGTTCTTGAATGCACTTGATACCGAGGCCCGGTGTGCCCAGAATTAATTTCTGTATTTTTTTGGGTACGTTCATTGAACGTACGAGCAGGTTTTTCTATCTTTTGAACCGGGTCTCGGAATTGAAATCTGAGGCACCGATTAACTCACGGTACCGGTATTCGCTTAAGAGGACCTTTACTGCAGTTGTGTTTTAAATGGGTTGAGGGTTAATTTTTGGGGAAATAGAATAATTTAAATAAATTTGTTGAAGACAAATTTATTCATATCTTGGGTGGTTATTTCTTCTGAAGGGGAGTTAGAGGTGGGGCCCACACCCACATAACCTCCCATGAGAGGATATTTGTGAGGTGGGGCTCACACGAAACCCAAACCTTTCATCTCCCCTTAACTCCCCATTAACATCCCCTTTAATTTATTATGATAACTCCCCCTTAATTAAGTGATCTCTTCACCTGCATCTCTCTCCTTTTAATATTTGCCAACTCTTTTAATTAAAGAATTGAACTCCAATTAATTAATTAAAGAGTTTGAATTAATTTGAATATATGTCAATGTTATATAATGGGGGAGACTTTTTATTATTAGGAGTTTGGCATTCGTTGTGTTGGGAGAGTTTTGAGAAAGCTCTAGAGAAAGAGAAGAATAGTGTTCTTTATTCGTCAAAGAACGTCGTTGATCAAAGACGAACAACTCCGATGGAGAACACGAAGAGTGATTGCCTTCCTCCACAACTTCAAACGGGGAGAGAAAGGAGGCGACACGACAAAGAACACTACCTAACCCCTCTTCCTCCAATGTTGACAGAATGACACCGTCATCAGCGACGCCCGATCACCACGACGTCATTTCCCCGCGACGCCCGACAACCGCGAACCTTATTTTTAAGGAAGGGGGATTATGTTCAATTTTAATTGATTAAATTTTCCTTTGTTTTTCATTGAAACTCTGGATTTTCTTTGGCCATATGATACTGCCTAACGCGGAGGGTGCGGGATGAATGAAGGCAGCCCGACGACCCCCCGTTGATCCTTGATATTTTTTGACAGCATCGGCGATGAAAGGGATGGAGACGACGGGCGAAGGCAGCGGCCGTGTGCTGGCCGCATGCAGAAGAATCGTGGCCAGCAACCGTGGGATGATCGGCCGAACAAGAACCGACCAGCTAAATCCAGTCAGGCTGAAGGACGACCTCAGCGCAACAAGCGGCGCTGCGCTACGGAGCACAGTGGCCCGCGCTCTACGGGCTGCTTCGGCGGCGAACCAGCATGCTCATCGTCCAGCCGAGGGAACGAACCGTGGCACCCGAAGGTGCCGCGCATCAAGACCGCGGCCCGCCCGAGCAGGACACTTCTGCCGGGATGGATGGTAGGTTGGGAGGGCGGCACCACTTGGCGCTGCCGATTCTGGAAAGCGGGGGATGTACCCCCCCTAGACCGCTCGGTCCCTCGGTGCCGAGCTGCTCGGCCAGCCGGACGGGCCACGACCGGCCAGGCCGTTCCCCCTTCAGGCCGGGCTGTGCCGCTCTTGCCATGCCACGCGACTCATCGGGCTAGTCTGACCCACATCCGGGCCGAACCTGCCAAAACTGGGTAGTCCCGACCCGCCAGCACACTGGGCTTAACGGGCCGGGAAAATTTTCATTTAATGGTGAATAACATGAAGATAGAGCGACCAATCGAAACTCTATCTGCGGAACTAGGACCCTCATAACATGGCAGTCCTTTTACGATACTCTAAGTGAGTTTTGGACATCTTTGGAAAATGGATGGGTTTGGAACGAGTGTATTTGCAACCGCCAGAGACAAATGCTAATAAATCTCAGACCGGGCGTCTGATTGACGTGTTGTATGTCTCGTTGGGTTACTTTTGACAAAATGGAAATTCAGGATACATCAAATCTGGACTTCATGATAGTTGATGTATCGACCTCTTTGCTCGAGTAGCGGGCCCTCCCGGAATCAAGCGTGCTGTGTATAGGAACCCTAGTGCTGGATGCAACAGGAACGACTACCGTACTGGAATCCTCCATTGGTTTGGTGAAGATGACTACCGTATTCAAATCCTCTGCGGATTCGGTGACGACGACTACCATACTGGAATCCACTGTGGGTTCGACGGTGATGATTATTGTACTTTTATCCTACGTGGGTCCGACAGTTCGACTACTGTACTTGAAAACTACGTGGATATGATAGTTTGACAACTGTGCTTGTATACTATGTGGGTCTAACAGTTCGACTAATGTACTTGTATCCAATGTGGGTCCGATAGTTCGACTTCTGTACTAGTATCCTACGTGGGTTCGACAGAGTAGCTTATCTAGTATACTACGTGGGTCTGACAGCTTTGCTGGACTAGTATCCTACATGGGTCCGAAACCTTAGAAGAATCACTGACTACATCTGATCATATTTATCAATTTACTTTCTGTGTGGACTGGGTTGTGATTGAGATCTAGATTTGGAGCCAAACTGGGATTGATGACTTGGGTATATGTGTGGAAATATACCTAAGTAGAGTTGGTTTATACTTTTTGATTGTACCCTTTCTTTTTTTATCTTTCGTTGATTCTGGGAGACCTTCGGGGGTCTCGGGGTCCCTACTGAGTATTATTATACTCACCCCTACATGGGATATTCTCTCACTACATTTTGTTGGATGTAGATGAAGGACATCACTGATCAAGGTGGAGGATTGGGGAGCCGGATGGTGCCTGGAGGTGGACCACTTGGCGAGACGTACATGGAGTGGACGAACGGACACGAGGTGCTGAGGAGACCATCTTTACCCACCCTTCAGGTGGGATTCCTGGAACCTGACTCAGTGGTTGCTATTTTACTTTCTGCAATTGTACTATCTTTTCAGTTGTACTATACTTTGTAGTTGTGTTTGTATACTAGCCCATTTACATTTCAGGACTAAATTTTGTGTTCAGTATTACATATTGCTTGCATCTTTTGTGTACTATGTTGTTTTTGTTTTCTATATAAAGGAAATGCCTTCCATTTTAATCGAGATTTACGCCTTTGGTGCTAGTCGCCATCCCCTGGCCTGTACAAGGCAGGCTTGGGGTAGTCACGGCACGAGCCCTGAGGAAGAGTTGTGAAAAATTGGAATCAAAGGAGTTGGTTCTACCGCAGAACTCAAGACACTGATTATTCTTCTCTGTGAAGCAATATTTTTAAGAGTATTGAGTGAGGTTATCATTCCAGGGAGTCAAGTGTTGGTGCGGCGACCGACTTATCCATAAACCAGGACCCTGACCTCTGTTTTCAAACTTAGTGCATGAAAACACTAAGTGAATGTGTGTTTCAAAAGATTTCATTATTATTACTTTTTGTCAGCTCACCCAGTATACTGATTAACCATGGTTCACCTATTTCTTTTCAGGATGGCCCCCCGAAGGCAGCCAGCTAGGGTTCCGAGTTATGTATGAGATGGCAGCTCACTGAGAGACGAGGCCTTAGTGAAGTGACCCATCATAACGGAGGTAACAGCGGAACCTCTACCCGCTGGACCACCGATACCACCATCTATAGCAGTAGAGAGTGCACGCCGCATTACTGCGTTGCATGAATTTGAGCGATAGATGCCTCTGACGTTTTGAGGCGAGTCAGATTTTCCAATAGCCGGGTGGTGGATTGATGTTCTAGCATGAGTTTTCCACATAGTTTGAAAACCCGCTGACTTGATGGTATACAAAGTTTTTAGTCTTTTTCAGGGAGCAGCTGAAAGGTGGTGGAGCCTAATGCTCCAGTTTTACGATGAGGCGAACCTCACATGGGGAAACTTCGAGGTTCTTTTTAGGGCAGAGTTTGTACTAGCGACTCTACACACTATGCATATTCAGGAGCTCCTGCTCTTGATGTAGGGATTTCCGAAAGTAGCCAAGACATCAGCAGCGGGAAGTAGGCAGATGACATGTAGGTACAAGCAAGTTAGATCAACATTTAGATGACACCAAGATGTGGCATCAGGGGTTCAATGCGCCCGAGGCCGAGGGAGCTTAGAATAAGGGAGGGTCTGTTTTTCCTGATGGGAATGGGGTCACAGAGCACATGACTATCTGACCCCCCACACAATTGATCAGAAAGCATTGTAGGAGCCACTAAGAAAGATGAAGTAGCATGAGCTTGAGCAACAACTAAGCAGTGGCTGAGGAAGTGGAGCAAGTCTTTTAGCGGATTGTGATCAGAGTCACCAAGCACTACTACAACCACCCTTAGATGGTTCGCCTCGAACTCCGGGAGCATGTGGATTGGAGCAGAACTAGATCCTGGCATAGTGGCCTATGTTCATGTGGATTATAGATTTTTTTTTCGTTGTTTGTGGTTGTTTTGTGTCTTTGTATTATGAGCTGTAGTAATAAAATACACTTTTCCATGTGATGTTTGTTTCCCTACCATTTCGTGTGGTTGATACTGAGAGGTTCAGGTTAAAACCATTGGCATGACCCTCAGATTAGAGATTCCTACAGGATGATACCCAGTGACCACACACTGCTGCAAACTATGTGACTCGAACCTTGGAAGCGAGAGTAACAGTTGGATCTCTTGGTAGTAACGTTGAGGCCTTACGATGTCGTCCATGTCATGAAATAGTACCGTTCATGCTAGGATTTACTGTATTAGGCAATGAAAATGGTTCATCCAGGGGATTAGATGTGGTGTCTCTTTTCGGAAAATGAGAAATCATAGAAGCTATTGTAGGGTGTAAGCGAAAAAGGGTGTAGTTAAGTTATTTACAAATGGATAGTCACACCCATAGTTCATTGAGTGAACGGTTTACGGTTTACACTAATCACATAGTCTCAGGTGTGTCTTATCATAGAAGGAACTAGACATGAGACAAAGCCAATGGATCGAGTTCCTCAAGGACTCTGACATTGAGATAGTCTACTCTCCTGGAAAGGGGAACGTTGTACCTGAAACTCTCAGCAGGAGATCGGGCATTCAGCTGCTAGGAGAGGCAACAGAGCAACTAGTCGCATTGTAGATATTCTTTGTGGATATTGTTGGGGTAGCCTTTCTTTTGTCTCTCATAGTCACTCCTCCACTTATTCAGTGAGATAGGGAGGCACTGCGTGGGGACCTTGACTATGAGACAAGATGTGCTCAGATATCCTCCGGATAAGCACCTGATTTAATTTCTAAAGGAGGGGAGCACATCATCCTTGTCAGGGGACGTACCATGGTACCAGTCATGCTGCTAAAGGTGGTGCTGATGGAGTTCCACACTTCCTCTCTAGCGGTACATCTAGGAGTGGCCAAGATGTGTCAGGACCTTAGACGACTGCACTGGTGGCCGAGTATGAAGAAGGTTGTAGCAGAGTTCGTTTCACAATTCCTCACCTGTAAGCAAGTGAAAGCGGAGCACTAGGTACCAGCAAGCTTGGTACAACCCTTAGAGGTCCCAGAATGGAAGTGGGACAAGATATCCATGGATTTTGTGATGGGGTTTCCATATACATCTAGAGACATGACTCTATCTAGGTGATCATAGACCGAATCACCATGTCGGCCCACTTCCTACCGATCAGATAGCATGGATCAATAGAGAGCATGGGACACCTCTACTTTGATGAAGACCGTATGGCTTTGCATTGTGCCATTGACTATCATTTTAGAACGAGATGCTCATTTCACTTCCATGGTTTGTTAGGGGTTGTAGGAGGCTTTTGGGATGCAACTACATCTGTGAAATGCCTTCCATCCTTAGATGGACGGTCAGAGTGAGTGGACCATTCAGACTCTCGAGGACATGCCCCATGCATGTTTCCTTGACTTTGGTCGCAACTGGGAGGATCACCTACCATTGGTGTAGTTTGTATACAATAACAGCTACCACTCCACCATTAGGATGACATCATTCGAGGCACTGTACGACCGACCTTTTAGATCACCTCTGTGCTGGACTAACCCTGGGGAGTTATCACTTGTGGGACCAGAGATGGTTCAGGCTATGAAGGAGAAGGTGAAGATCATCCAAGAGTAGATGAAGACTTCACAGGGCAGACCGAGGTTCTATGCTGATAGGAGATGAAGACCACTGGAGTTCGTGGATGGTGACCACATCTTCATACGTGTCTCACCTCGACAGGGACAATAGAGATTTTTCCAGGGTGTAGAGTTATCTTCGCACTTCATCAGACCTTTCCAGGTCTCTTGAAGAGTAGGCGAGGTGGCTTACCGCCTATCCCTTCCACCTCAGCTGCATTGGGTGCATGACTTCTTCCACGTATCTCAGGTGAGGAGATACGAGCATGACCTGAATCACAACATCGATCATGGAAATCTAGACATCATTGATGTGGCGTCATTCTGGGAGGTCATGGTGGAGATCGAGGATCGAGAGGAGCGGGTCCTACTTGGACAGTCGATTCCTCTAGTGCGCGTACGCTGGCAGCACGAGAACCTCCAGGAGAGCGCTTGGGAGCGGGAGGCTCAGATGCATGTACAGTACCCTCATTTGTTTCTCTAGTGTCTGTTGTAGCTTTATGAGGATGTAAATCCCTAAGGTGAAAGTAATATAAAGACCTGGAGATTTCAAGGAAATTTTTTTCTTAAATACTATGGAATTTTACTAGTCTGCTGTTTCTGACGGCACTTTATTCCGAGGCCCGGTGTGCCTGGAATTAATTTCTGAAGTTTTGTTCGGGTACGTTTAGTGAACGTATGAGAGGGTTTTTCTATCTTTGGAACCGGTGCTCGGAGTTGAAATCTGACGGCACCAATGAACACACTATGCTGGTATTCGCTTAAGGGGACCTTTACCGTAGCTGAGTTTTACATGGGTTGAGGGTTAATTTTTCTGGAATTAGATTAAATTAAATAAAATTGTTGAACACAATTTTATTCATATCTTGGGTGGTTATTTCCACCCAAGGGGAGTAATAGGTGGGGCCCACTACCAAATAACATCCCATGATAGTATATTTTTGAGGTGGGGCCCACAAGAATCCCTAACCTTTCATCTCCCCTTAACTCCCCATTCTCACCCCCTTTAATTTATTATGTCAACTCCCCCTTAATGAAGTGATCACTTCACCACCCTCTATCTCCATTTAATATTTTCCAACTCTTTTAATTAATGAATTGAAATCCAACTAATTAGTTAAAGAGTTCGAACCAATTTGAATATATGGAAATGTTATATTATGGGGGAGACTTTTTATTATTTGGATTTTGGCATTCTTTTTGTTGGGAGAGTTCTGAGAAAGCTATATAGAAAGAGAAGAATAGTGTTCTTCATTCGACGAAGAACACTATTCATCAACGACGAACAACTCCGATGAAGAACACGAGGAGTGACTGCCATTCTCCAATACTTCAATAGCAGTGAGAAAGAAGGTGATGCCACAAAGAATGCTACCTATATCTCTCTTCCTCCAATGTTGGCGGAATGACACCATCATCCAGGACGCCCGATCACCGCGATGTCGTTTCCCCGCGACGCCCAACTACCACGAACCTTATTTTTAAGGTAGGGGGATTATGTTCAATGTTAATTGATTATAATTGTTGGTCGTTATTCATTGAAATCATGGTTTGTCTTTGGACATATGATATCACCTAACATAGAGGGCGCGGGACGAACAAACACAGTCTGACGACCCTCCGTTCATCCTTGATCTTTTTCGATGTCATCAGCGATGAAAGGGATGGCTGTGATAGACAAAGGTTACAGCAGTGCGCCAGCTGCATGCAGATGAATCGTGGCCTGCAACTGCAGACCGCTCGGCTGATGATGAATCGGCCGACTAAAGCCAACCGGGCTGAAGGAATATCGCGGACACCACAAGGGGTGTCGCGCTCTGCTGGTTGCTTCTACGGCGAACCAGCCGGCTCATCGGCCAACCTGTTGAAGGAACCATGGCACACAAAGGTGCCACACAGTAAGACTAGGTCCCACCCAAGCGGGATGCTTGTTCTGAGAGGGCCATCTGGCTTCTGACGGCCGTTTGGGAGGGTGGTGCCACTTGGCGCTGCCGATTGGGAAAGCGGGGGCCACCCCCCGCTCCCCCTCGGATCGCTCTACCCATTTGGGCTGAGCCGCTCGGCCGGCCAGGAAGCCCCCTGCCGAGCCGTGCCCCGCCGGACCGGGCTGCGTGACTCATTTGGGTGGTCTAACCTTCTTCTAGGTCGGACCCTCCAAAACTCAGCTGACCCGACCTGCCATCCCACTGGGCTTAACGGGCCGGACCGTTTTCACGTAATGGTAAATAACTCGAAGACCGCGTGACCAATCGATGCGTTGTTTGCGGAACTGGGATGCTCATGACGTTTCAGTCCTTTTGAGATACTCTAAGTGAGTTTTGGACTACTTTGGAAAAAGGATGTGTTTGGAACGATCACATTTCTGACTAGGCCCCCAAAGCAAAAATGCTAATAACTCTTAGACCGTGCGTCTGATTGACGCGCCATCTATCGTGTTGGGTTCCTTTTGATGAAAAAGAACTTCAAGATACATCAAATCTGGAATTCATGATAGTTGATGTATCGACCCATTTGCTTGAGGAGCAGACCCTCCCGGAATCAAGCATGTTGTGTACGGGAACCCTAGTGCTGGATGTGACTCCAACGACTATCGTACTGGAATCATCCTTGGGTTCGAAGATGACGAATACCATACTGGAATCCTATGTGGGTTTTGTGACGACGACTACCATACTGGAATCCTCCGTGGGTCATATGGAGATGAATATTGTTCTTGTATCCTACGTGGGTCTAACAGTTCGACTACTATACTTGTATCCTAAGTGGGCCTAACAATTAGACTACAATACTTGTATCATATGTGGGTCCAATAGTTCGACTACTGTACTTGTATCCTATGAGGGTCCGATAGTTCGACTAGTGTACTTGTATCCTACATGGTTCTGACAGTTCGACTTATGTACTAGCATCATACGTGGGTCCGACAGAGTAGCTGGTCTACTATCCTACGTGGGCCAGACAGCTTTGCTGGACTAGTATCCTATGTGGGTCTGACAGCTTAGATGAATCAGTGACTACATCTAATTATCATTATCACTTTATGAAAGTTGTATACCTTTGTGAGCTTAGTCTTGAATTTGAATCATTATCATCGATGTGATTGGCTTTACGTCCTTTGTGGACTGGGTTGTGATTGGGCTCGAGATTTGGAGCCGAACTGGGATTGATGACATAGGTATATGTATTGGAATATACCTAAGTAGAGTTGGTTGATACTTCGTAATTGTACATTTCCATTGAGTTTTATCCTTCATGGATTCTGGGAGACCTTCAGGGGTCTCGGTAGTCATACTGAGTATTGTTATACTCACCGCTGCACAGGCTATGCCCGCACTACGTTGTGTTGGATGCAGATGATGGAAAACATTGATCAAGGTGGAGGAAGGTGGAGCTGGACGGTACCCGGAGGTGGACCACATGGTTGGGCGTACACGGAGCGGACGGACGGACCCGAGGTGCCAAGGAGACCATCTGTACCCACCCTTCAGGTGGGATTCATGCAGGATGACTTAGTGTTTGCTGTTTTACTTTACTGCAGTTAGACTAGTTCTTCATTTGTACTGTACTTTACAGGTGGGTTTATTTGCTGGCCCATTTACTTTTTAGCACATACTTTTGTATTCAGTATTACTCAGTGCTTGAATCTGTTGTGTACTCTGTTGTGTTTGTTTTTTTATAAAGGAAATGCCTTCCCTTTTTATCGAGATTTACTCCTTTAGTGCTAGTAATTAGCCCCTGGCCTATGGAAGGTGGGATTCGGGTAGTCACGGCACTGTCCCCGAGGATGGGTTGTGACAATTTTTTGTTTCATTGGGATAGATTTCTATTTTTACATATAAAAATATTTTTCTTATATAAGTGATTTATTTATTTTTAAATACTTATAACATTAATTTTATAACTAATTGATAATAAAATATTCATTTTATATATATGTTAAAATTATATTTTCACAATTTAGTTATTTTTATTCATAACTTAATTTCAAACAGTTATGTGGTAGAAATGAATTTATAATAAAATAACAATTATAATATATTCTTGTTTTCTAAAACATTTCCTTATAAATAATGCAAGATATATAAGGGAGTCAATATTGAATGTAACACAATTCCAAATTATTGTTGTGTATACTGAAAGATGTTCCAAGTGTGGCATGTAGTCCAAGTTTAACATGGTGTTGCATATAACATAAGACAACATTAATTCATCGGTATAAGAACATCTACATTCAGTGTTGTCTGAAATGAAAAATATAAAAAAGATTAATTAATTTGAAAAATATATTTCACAAAATCTAATTGTGTGAAATTCTACCCCCCATAAAGAGATTTTCCCTCGAAATTCATCTCTCTTTTCAAATTTTTAATAATTTAATTATCCATTTTTAAAAATCCACTTCATCAAAATGATTGTTAACTCTTCCATTGAAAAATGGAAAGATAGAAACATAATGATTAACCAAAGTTATTCACAATAGGTTTTCCTCATATTAGAATATATGTGGGATTTTAATACATGAACCTGGATGAAAACCATAAATAATCATATTTATTGATAATGATCACTAATCATATGATAGATGGTGATCTTAGAATGGTAATAATGAATGGTCCATAAATTGAAGAAGCATGTAAGTGGTCAATGATTCATAAAAATGGATTATAATAGGACAAAATTTTATTTCAAGACCCTTTTTCTAGAGTTGAATATTTTCTTACAAGAATATAAAATCACCTGATTTCATTCCCTTTTTATTATCCAAATCTAATCCTCTATCCATGTCTATAAGAATTCCCACTTCACTATTTTCTCTATGAAAAATGTGATATTTTCATTCATGAATAACAAAAAGATTATGGGATTCATTATAAGTTGTCCAATTTATCTTTAGTTACAATCAAGACAATGTATTTAAAACACTCAATACAATATGAAAAAAATTATCATATGGTGAGATAATAAATTAATCTCACAAACATCATCTAAATGTTAAATTAAACTTTCAATTAATTATTAACCTTATTACCCTTCAGAAATATCAATTTCCAAAACATTAGAACAAAATACACTAAACAATATTAACATTTATCCCTCGTACATTGAAATGTATATCCTAGTTTTTAGATCCCAGAAATGTGACTACCCACATTGAATATTCTCCTTAAACATTATAACAACATGAATTTCCATAAATACTCTTTGAAAACTTGTATGCATCAATATAAAAAATATTATTAGATATATTCCTTAAATATAATAAGTTGTGAACTTCATCTACTTTAACATAGATCACTTTTTCAACAAATCATTAATTAGTTCTAAAGTCATAAATAGTATCTAATTTACCTTATGAATATCAACATCTCTTTATACAAATAAAATATAAATTTCCATCTATAAGAGTATGTTATGGGCTTTCTTACCTTAACATAATCGTGTCATTAAATAAAAATACATAACTAAATACATATAAAAAATCATTATATTCTTCAGGATCTAAGTAAAATAATTTATACACTTCAATCATCCAGGTATTCTTAAAAATTACATGGGATTCATCAACATATTTAGTAATATCCCTTTCATAGAATGTGAAATATATATCATGTATGAAGTATAATCAACCTCAATATAACCATTATCCATATGTTCAATGAAAACAAAACTTGAAGAACATTCCATACCCTTCACATGTTGTTTGTGGTCTCCTTAGATTCAGTTTTATATCAAATACTTGTACCACCATCCCAATTATCTATATGAGATTTCGTAATAAGACATCTATTTTTATAATTCCCAAACTTTACACATATAAAAAATTCAATTTTAACCAAGTTAATTCTATTTAACTCCTTATTCTAAAACCATAAATCATAGTGTGTGAAACACTTATCAAAATGGAAAACCACATAAAAATGAAAAATTACTTATAAGATATCCAAATCATGAAACATACCTTTTTAATTGATGATTCCATAGGATTATCTAATATCATTAATATTTGACTTATATGCATATCATTTATGATGGATCATAAATATTTTTTGAGTCTATAAAAAATATCCCCCAAGATTTTCAATCTAGGTGTGTAGTATAGGACCATTGTTTTTCAACAGTTCATGAGTGATTCTAGATCAATACAGTGTTTTCAGGATACTCATATATACATCTATTTAGAATCAACATCCACTTGTAGTATCTAGATAATGATTTACTTCTATGATACACTCACTCTACCCTTTACGAATATTCTAATTCATTTTCCTAAACATTAACTCATCCTTATACTTAACCTTAGAGACATCCCTAGATATATCTTTTCAAATATTCCTTGGGATATCAATAGATTTTTCTCATCCTAGTTTCTAATGTTTGTCTAAAACATTCCATTGAAACATCTACATTGACCCAGTATAAACAAACAAGGATATTACATCCTATTTATGAATATTAAGAACATTACAAAAACGCATTTAAAAGGAAAATAATATTTCAGTGTCTTTGGAAAAAATAAAAAAAGTATTCTAACAATGTTAAAGATGTTCAATATTTCCCACAAAGATCTTACATGTTAGTACATCCACATAAAACAAGTGTTCATAACTTGGGTAATGGAAGGATGTCAAAGGGGTGTGATAAGACTCTCATTAAGGGTAAATAAAGGGGATATGTAAGAATAGTCATGAATATAGTGTTATAAGAACATGATCATAAAATTAGAAGATCATACCCTGCATATAAAAGGATATACACATGATATATTGCATAAATAGTGTATGTTCATAAAGAATGAATCATAATGGAAAGAAGATCATAAACCAAGAATGAATATCATAGTAATAAGAAATATAATTTGTGGAAAAAATAGAAGAATATAAAATTATTCCCATATTAGTAAAGCAATCACTACCAATGCCATGTTAGTAGTATCAGTTCACTCCTTGAACCATGTTGGTTGTCATGGTTCACTCCTAGGACCACATTAGTAGCAAATATTAATTACCAACAACATATAAGTATCAAAATTCCTTTACTGAAGTAAGTTATCTCCCTATTCTATCATTTTCTCTTTCATGAGATATAAATTAATACCCAATGTACCAAAGGGAGAAATAGGTACCACCAATGTCACAATAATGGTATATATAAATGTTACACAAGATCATAATAAAATAAATCATAATCCACGAAATTAAATGGGTATTGTAAACATTTAATCATATCATAATCGATAAACATTGGGCAAGATTGATAATCAATTCATTAATTTAAAACCCATGAATTTAAGCATGTTTCATAAACATATTACCAATGAAATGGAAACATGTGATGTAAACACATAACATTTGAAGGATAAAATAGTTTCACAATAATCATGAAATTAAAAAGTCCATTTGAATAAATAATATGAATGAAAACTATAGATAATTCCATATAAATTCTTGAGTAACATCAAAAGATGTCATATTAGATGGAAAATAATTTTGAAATATCATACAACATAATTTTTTGTGGAAATCATCCGTTCATTTTTAAAAATGTTTTTTAACATAAAACATTTAAATTTATTTTAATTGAAAATAATTTTAATAAAATTAAATATTTTTCTAAATAATTTTGATAACCATTTTCATTGAAATATTATAAATGAATCTTGAAAATATTTTTAAAATTATTTTACTAGATAACCCAAAAAAATGGCTTCAATACATTTTGAAAACCATTTTATATGAATGATTATGGAATAATATAGAATAAATTTTGAAAAAAACATTGAAAATACTTTTGAAACTTATAAATGAATCTTTAAAATAATTGAAATGTGTTTCCTTGAAAACAAATTTTTTAAAACATATAATAGAAGATTTTAAAATTGATTAAAACAATTTTGAAACATAAATCAATTTTTTAAATAACAATATAATTGATAACCATAATATAATATTTTTTTAATATTAGAAAAAAATAATTCTTTAAAATAAATAACATTTTAATCTTTTGAATGATGCATTAATGAAATGACTTTCATAACGAAGGGTAAGTCCATATGTGCCAAACATTCTGTTATCTCTTAAAAATATTAGAAAATTGACTTGATTATAAAATGCCCAGAATATTACTTTTCAATCTATTTGTTAAAAAAATTTGATACATGGGAAAAAATAGAATATAAATATTACATTATAATATTAAAACATATCTGAAAACATTTTTAGAAGATATAGTTATGGAAGAACACAAATTTTTCACTAAAAGTAGAAATAAAGGCAGATTTTCAACAAAACATTTTCTTAATTATATTAATTACCAAAAGTAGGAAAATTTTAACATTAAATTTATATAACATTAATAACCATAATATTAGAAAATATTCATGAGGTTTCTTGTGAAACATATCTTAGTAATTCATCAATGGATGAAAAATATTAAAAAATCTTGGTAAACATTGTGATTATACTAATAAACTGTTAAAACATTGGTAACATTGAATCATAATAAAATTGAAATAGTAAATATAAATGAATAAAAATCATTAAAAAATGCTTAATCATGATATAGCATGTAAAATATAGTATATACACCTCATATAAAAAATATAGTTTCATAACATGATGAGTGACACAAAGATGGGAAATTGATATAAAATTACATTACCAATTTTTTACCTTTTAGAACATTATCCCCATTAGTTGATGATAATAAAATGGATACTTATATTACCATATATTTAATTATAATAATAGTAATACACATCCATGGTTTGATACATATACCATATATAATAAAATCGACGTGAACATGGCTTCAATCTCCCAAAAAATAAAAGTGAGATGACAAAACCCTTACCATAAATCATGAATCTCTTCATAAATGTCCAGGAATAATATATAATAAATATATAAAAGAACCATATTTTTATATCAATAACCATATATTTTTTATTATGATTTTATATTAAGCATTTATTAACAATTTCAAGTAAAAGTTATGTTTCAGATAATATCCACTTTGGTTTTCTCATATATTTTAACTTGTTATTCTTGCAAATCTTGTTTATATCATGATTTACATATAAAAATATTGTAAAAAATGATATAAATTTCTAATATATTCTATTTATAAATATTTATAATTTTCTTTAAATGATTTAATTCTGACATGGAATACACCGTTCATAGATATGGTAGGTCGTACGTACGCATGAACTCTATTTGTGTTTTGTTATCCCATTGAAAGAAATAAATTAAATGACATATATTTTTATATATATATAATAAATTTAGTATAATTATTTTTTTATATATCATATATGTTCACTAAACCCATCATGGACACATTCAGTGTAAATTGTAAATGAATAACATTGTTTTGAAGAGGTATTAGTCCACACATCCAAAATCGAAGTAATCCTATTTAAAAAATAGAAATAATGAATGATTGTTTTTTATAATACATTCATAATTATATATAAATAATAAATTTCAAATATATATATAATATAAAAATATATTTCCCATCATAATTACCAACAATGAGAGGTGGTGAAGAAAAAATGAACAACATATGTTCGTTATGCAAGAGTACACTATACATAAAAATGGTATGTTTGTTAAAAATTAGATGTATTTGAGTGTAAGTGTTGGTAGAAAAAATATATTCAAGAAATATCAGTATATTTAGGATGGTATGGTATTATATAAAAATTTAATATAATGATTTGCGGGGTGGAGAATGAAAATAGACCAATGTAGCATGAGGAAGGATGTTATCCCTTTTTTTGAGATACTCCTTTCAGTTTGCAAAAAAGGGATTCCTTTGATGGATTTATACAAATTGGGGAACTATATACTTAATTTATGGATTTTTTAGAATTTTTTAAGTGTTTTGATAATCCAAATGTCTTGAGAGTTTTGAATAAATGTGAGGGGGGAGTGCCTTTTTTATAGAGGAAGAGAAGTGTTATTCTAGTATATTTTTGAAAGGAGAATTCCCCAACCATTTATCCTAAAACAAGTGGCTCCCACAATAGAAATATTAAAATAAATGGGGTAATAGGGTGTATATATGTCGATCCAATATATTTTGGAATGTTTTCTAGGTAATTTTAGCAGTTATGTTTATGATTTTGTCCCCTATTAAGAAATATTTTATCTTAATCACTAGAATTAATTTTATTCACAATCACTAATATTTATGACCAAAAAAGAGTTTAACATTTTATACTATATAATTTATTTTTATTCCTAATATATGCTCCATTTTTCAAAATTGAAATCATAGAAGTGACAAAAAATAAATAATACTCAATCCTACACACGAGATTTCAGAGCAGGTTTATAATGTAAAAATGTTCAACAACTTGGTAAGTTCTTTGATACAAATTCAAAATAAAATTGATTAAAATGAAATAAATTGGAAATATTTAAGTGAAATTGATCTAATTTAACATTAATCACAATAAAAAAAATAATTTATCCTAATAAATAAATTATAAAAAAACCATTTCGAATTAATATTCACTATTTTTCATTATTCCTCAAAGAATGAAACAGCACTGTTTAACACAAAAAATTCACCCTAATATAGTGATGAAATTTATCTTTCAATAAATTTTTATCTTATTAAACTCATAAATATTTATTAATTTAGGTTTAATGTAGGTGATTCTTTAAAAGGCTATACAATTACCTTTTTTAAAGATAAATTTTGTTATTCATAAAATTTTATTTATTATTATCTTATACTTATAAAATCTATTTGTTGATTATCAAAAATATTTATTGAATATATAGTTAAACTTTTTTATATAAAATGATAATGAAAATAGGTTTGTTTAATTTATTCAGATAAAATTTTGTTTTTACATAGATCATTATTTTTCTTAGAAATGTAATTTCATTATTTTTAATAGGGTCATAGATTATTTTGTATGTATTTGATAACCAGATCGTCTATTTAATATACATGTGTATGTAATATTTTCCCAAATCAGTAATTCTTATTCAAAGATTCAATTCCATCAGATAGATGGTATAAATAATAATATTTTAATACTTATAATAATAATAATAATAATATTGTAGTTTGGTAAAACTAGGCCTTATATGTGACACATGATATCAAAAGGACATAAAATTCCTTGTAACAAAATATAAATATTGTGTTGTGTTTACTGCATGATATTCTATGTGTTACATCTAGTGCAATATTAACTTTTTATTGTGTATAACATAAGTCGATTATAGTGCCTTTGAATAAGAAAAGATCTATCCAGTGTTGTGTGATATTAAATATATAAAAATATTATATTAATTTGAAAAAATAATTCATAAAATATCATTGTGTTACATTAAAATATAAAAAATATGTAAAAATAAAAAAATAAAAAAACATCTAATGATCAACTAATTGTAATTTTATATACAATGCTTTAAAACTAGTATGGAAAATTATGTTAGTGAAATTATACAAAATCAGCCAATTTAATTTGTGTTATTTTTTTATATAATAATCATATATAAAGAAATATTAAAAAAAATATAGTTTTTAAATATAATTACTAATAGGTAAGATTTGTATTAAATAAAAAATTATATCATTTCTTCTGAATTGAGTATAATTTTTTCAAGTTATCTATGATCTTTATTATTTGAAATCCATTGTTCATGATCACAACCAAAACTACGTGTATTATGATTAAATAATGATAATAAATTATATGGGACATCACCATAATTTTAATCATTTAACCGTATTCGGTTATGTTTTAAAGGATATAAAAATTTAAAAAAAGAAGAGATTTTCTTGAAATGTCAAATTTAAAGTCCCTTATATAATTAAAGATTGAAATAATTGTTCATATATACCTCATTTAGTAATTTTTTCATCCATACCTCATATGGGTACATTGAATAGAACAATTCTAGTCCTAAATTTTTTATTCATAGTGGAAAAAATTTAAATGTCACACTAAATTAAGAAAGGTTGTGGAAGATATTTTTCCAAATTATATAAACATAGAATAATATATTTTTATAGTAAAGCCAATGCCTTAGAGCCTGATGACATTGCATATATGCCTCCAAAAAAATTATACTTCAACAATGACCTCCAAAATCAATAAATTTAATGACACATTAAGGATAATATGTTGCAATCCATCCATTTTTACATGAAAACCATGAATTTTTAACTAATAACATGGCCATTTATGAAACAATAAGAAATATTATAGTCATAACCATATAGTGACCTCAAATATAAAATCATCTAATATAATTATAATTTAATTTTGTAATAATTTTCTTAAGATGATTTTAAATTCATTAAATTTTATGATATGTCCATTTCACTGAACTCACATGTTAGACACAAGTAAATTTACGCATTTATATTAACATAACTTTAAAATATAATTTGGATTTAAAAGTGTTTCAAACAAAATACAATAATAGTTATCTAAGAATTTCCACTTAACATTTCTGATATCTAACATCTAACACACTAATATGTAATGTCTCAGGAATTCATATCTTTATCATAATATGATCTCACCTAAAAACACATATTTTAATTGATTTATATATGCTTTGAAAGAAATATGATATAATAATTATTTGAATTAATTTTCTTAAATAAATGGGAGAATATCTGAAGTCCTGTCTCATTCAATTATACCTCTTGAAAAAAATCCCTTTTAAATAATGATCTCCTAGATAAAATTCTCAAATAAAATATTGAAAAAGGCATTCTTCGATGAATAATAACAATTTATTTTTATCACACATTTAGTATACTAATGCTTTTGGAATATATATACTCCATTATAATAACATACCATACAGATAAAATTTCATGATTTTCGATATTAACTCATCTTCAATTATATGATTCTATTATACAAATAAATCATATACAGTTGCACCAACACTCCACTAAAAAATAAGACAGCAATCAATGGAATAAGATAAACATAAATACTAATTTTTGTAGGTACTCAAATTATTAAAATAAAATTGATATGTGGTTAAATAATAAAAATAAAAATGGTATGTTTTATATAATTTGGAATATATACGGACAAGAATATTGAGTTCTATAAGAAATAGAAAAAAAATCATCAGTAGAAACACCCAACTACATATTAAATGGTTTTTAAGAAAACAATTGATGCACCTAATTGATTTGATTCCCTAAATCACAATCAAAATGATGATATCATTAATCACATAAAAATATAAAATGTATACCATGTCACGAATTTGACTATGTTGTGATACATAGATAGATAATATTATCTAGGTTTAATCAAAATTTACAGAAACTATTTAATTGGATGAAATATTATATTCATTTATTGTACCATAAAATAAATTTATATTAAACATGTTTAGAAATTTACAATCCAATTATATTAACCATAAAATAATATGAAAATGATTTTAACAAGCATATATAACCTGATAACAAAGCATCAGATTATGTAACAAATAATTTGTTTTCATAAATAATTAAAGGCAATTTGTTTTCAATAAGAAAAAATTATTTAACAAAAGAATTTATTTTATGGAAATAACTATTAAAAATTTCAAATTATTTTTTACCAACCATACTTTCTAATACTACATTAAATTTTATAATCAAGAAACTAAGATGTAATACCACCTTAGTATATTTTAAAAACATATAAAATTTTTATTATTCCAATTTAGGATTTGAATTTTTATTTTTAGTTTATGTTTCATGATAAGAATGGCTTACACCCAAATGAGTTATATTTTTAAATAATGAAACATTTCGAACTTAATTATTTTCCCATTTTTAAATTTTTTTCATCATATCGATAACATAAAAACATAATCCTTTGAAAAATAGAATGAAATCGATGAATCCCAAAAATACCAAGATTCCAAAATATTATAAGATAAAAATTATATATATATAATTTTTTGTCACTTTTAAAAAAAAATTAATTTGATAATATAAATGATAATAATGGCGTGAAAATAATAATACATATAAGTTTCATAATAGAGAATTTTTGATTTTTATTGCGATTTATCCAAAAAATACCTTATAATAAAATATATTTTTAATTTATAGGGATAATTAGTTTCTAAAAATATTACATTTATTTATTTATTGTTTAGAAATATATAAATTTATTATGATTTTTGTCACTAAATTAATATTTTATTATTTTTTATTATATAATGTTTAAATTATAGGTGCCTAATTATTATTTCATATTTGGAAATATAATAATATTGATTTTCCTAGAAGGGGGGATTTTATCTCTTGTGATATTGAGTGTTTGGTGTCACATGAAAGTGAGAAATAGACACAACACATTTAGGAAATTCATATAGTTTACAAAAACATGTTTTACAATCATAAATATGAATAGTCTCTAGCTATACACCATTAAATATATATTGTAATATTATTTGAGACTTTTTGGAAACCAAAAAAATTAATATGGGGCCCATTCACTTGTATACTAGTGTGAGAGTGTATTTTAAAAAATTCAAACTATCATAGATCAATTTAAAATGATTTATAATAATTTATAAACATTAAAATTTATTTCTAATAACTAATATGAGATAAATATTTTTTATAATAATTTAGAATAATACTTTAATTATTTACTTATAATATATAAAAAATTATAATAATCATTTATCTAATTTATTTTATAATTTTTATTGATACAATAATAATTAAATTCTTAAATGTAATAATTTTTTTGTAATTTAATGTATCTGATAATAAATTATAATAATTTATACTAATTTATACTAATTTAATGACATTTATATTTATGTTTCTTAATTTATGATAATTTATACAAGTTTTGGATAATTGAGATAAATTATTCTAATTTTTACTACTTTTTAATAAATTGAAAGAATTTTTAATAATTTATTCAAATTGATAATAATTTATATAAACTAATTCTAATTTACATTAATTTATAATAATTTAATATTTATTTTATGAATGCATATAGTAATATTTATTAAAAAAATATAATATACACTAATTTAAAAAATAATAGACAACTATTTACATTATCCTATAATAAATATTATATGAATTTATTTTTTATGATTTATTAAAAAATTTATATTTCTTTTATTAAATGTAATATGTTTTTTAGAAATATATACTAATTAATATAAATTTCTTATAATTTTTCATAATATTTAATAATTTAGACAAACTAATGATAATTTAGAAATATTTAGAAAAATTTATACTAATTTATACTAATTTATAATAATTTAATTAAATTTTGACCAATTTATAATATTTTACAATGTTAAATACTAATATAAAATAATATGTAATAATATATATTAATTTATACTAATTTAACATATTTAAAATAATTTATATTAATCCATTCTTACTTATATAAATTTTTCCTATATTATTTTGTTTTAAATTCAATTATAATCATATATATATTTTTTCATAAAAACATATACCATTTTATAAAAAATTTTATTTAATTTTATTGATCTGTATGAATTTCAACAAATTTATATACAAATTTCAACATTTTTAGGCATGTTTTTATTATAACTTAATTTACAAATTTTATTAAAACCATAAAATTTCATTAATTATAATTTTTTAATTTAATCTTTATGATTTTATACAAATTTATATAAATTTATAATTTTTTATTCTAATTTATTCTAATTTGAACAAAAAATTTCGATTTTGTACTAATTTACAATAGTTGATAATTATTTATACTATCTTAAATAATTTGTACATATTTAAACTAATTAATCTTATTTAATAATAATTTACTCATTATTAGTTAGTGTATATTAATTTAAACAAATTTGTTCATTATTCACTATCATTTGCTAAATAATATACTGATTATATTTAATTACATATTTATTAATGCGACCTTTTAGTTCTGCATATTACTACATTTAAAATCCTAGTTGCTCCCCATGGGGGTATTTTGGGTCCATTTATGGGGGATGACATAACAACTAAAATATGTGATGGTGTAGATGAAGATATAGGCAGTGGCCCATAACTAGGTACATGCACCTTCAACAGATGGCATATGCATAGGGCCACTTAATTTGGACGATCATGCTATCAGATCATGAAATAACTTCCAAACCACATCGCCAGCATGACATACTATAGTTTTGTTCCACATTCGAAGTGTGTCAATCCATGGAGGGTGGTGTAGTCTCCCTTTGTTAGCTAATAGGCCGGTGTGTTATTTCCTTTACATCTAACCTCAAGAACCTTAATTAATATTAAAAAATTATATTTATTAAAAATATTTATAATTTTATTATTTATTTCCCTGATATAATAATAAATTGATAATTTTTACTAATTTTAATTTCATATTGTAATTAATATTAAATAATTATTAATAATTTTTACAATTAATATATTGTTATTAAAATAATTTTTTTATTACTCTTTTTTCAATTTATAAAAAATATTTATTATGTAAAAATAAATTTTTTATCAACAAAATTATATTCATTGAATTATTTTCAATTATTATTCACTATAATCATTAAATTTTTAAATAAAATTTATCATATAATAAATAACTAATTAAATAAAAACAAATTAAATAAAGAATTAAAAATAGATGATTTGAATATAAGAAAACCCTATATAATAAAATAAAGTATGAAATCGTATAATGAAAAAATTTTAAGCATTAAATTAATTAATAACATTTAAAAAAATGTTTAAAAGAAACCCATTAAACATTTTTTGACATTGAATTATGGATTTGTAATCTAGAAACCATAAAATAGGAATTTAAATCCTAAATAAGAGATTTATATTCTAGAAATTTTCATACTAGTGTGTGGATTATAAATCAAATGTTTTCAAGGGACAAAGAATGTGATTTATATGTAAAATAAGTGAATTTAGAGTTTTCTTGCACAAAAATTGTAGGTGGGTGTATGTATGCACTTTATTTATAGATGGAATATCGGGGATGTACATTTTATGATGGAATCATCCATAATAAAATATCTACTATTTAAACTATTTATAATGAATATTTGTGAACGATAACATTTTTATGACATGTTTTTATGATGGATGGATTATCCATCTCAGAAAGTAGTTATGATAAATATTTTATTCCACTATAAAAATTGCTAATTGCAATGGAATTTTTCCAATTAAATTGTTTTGTAAAAATAATAATTGCAACATAATTTAAAATTCACTATGAATAACTTCACAAGGTAAGACCAATTTGTGACATAGTAAATTTTTATCACATATAGTGCTATGTGAACAAATTATTTTCAATTGAAAGATAATTCTATCATAGATGTTTTATTTTTATAACTGGATTTGTGAAAAAATATTTAATCTACAAAAAATAGATTAGACCCATAGTTGTTAAATGTGATGGAAATATTCATTTCTCCATATATAATTTTTTCCTGACATAAAGCACACATTTTTACAAACAAATATGATATAATTTCCTTCCATCACATGTAACCAACATGAAAAATATTATTTTTGATGGACTAACATCTTTATCATTGAAATCAATTTCTCAGATATAGTTTATAGTTGATCTTTAATGTATAAAAAATGAGTCGTCGCAAAAGGTTATTTCTCCATTAATGTTTAATTTCACAAAAACATCATGTAGAATTTAGTTCATTACTTCTATACATCTAAAAATCTAGAATATATTATTTATGATAAAACATTCATAAAGAATCCAACATCATAAACATTCAATGAATTTAATAAATATATAACTTAAAGCACCTAATTTTTATAGTCTTTCACTTACAATAATATTTTCTATTTTGTTATAGGAATTCATAAACTGTCAATGGATTAAGATAATTTCCCGCTTTATCATCCAATTAACGATCTTCCAAATATCTATATTTTATTTATTATATTCCTACTTCATTTTATGTAATTTGAAAAGGGTTCATCTTCACAAAAACAATACATATTTTTTTCTAATTATCACTCCCCCATTTTTAATAATGTTTAAAATTTTATCTATTATCTTTTATAATAAAAAATATTTTGTTTGATTAGAACTATGTTTTAAAAATAATAAAAACCTTTGAGTTTATATTGATCCACATTCACATTCAACAACATTATTCTCTAAGAATTCATGACTGTGAATTTTCCACTTTTTAATGAGTTATCAAAATATCATCTATGTCTACTATATAAGATCATGGTGGATAAAACACAAGAATATTCTAATAAAATCATTACTTTCTATGTCTTTATCTTTCTTATACACTCTTATGTAACCTGAAACATAATTTTACTTGAACAAAAAAAATTATGTAATCTGTATATTAGTTACACAGGACTTTTACTTTATATGAAAAAATAAAATTTTGTTGAGACGAATAACATGATTAGTCAATTTCTACCAAATTTTTATAAAAAACTATTGACACTACTTGCTCTCCATGATCTTAATTTCCTTACTATATTGTTTAATTATTATATGAGAATCGTAACAACCCTCCCCTCACCCATTGGATTTGGAATTTGGAGTGGTGTTAAAAGGACATAGGGGACATCCCCATGACACCAAAGGATGTTAATAAAATCCATCGGCCTTCAGAACATTTTGGTGATGTTTTTCCAATGGAAATAATAAAGAACCAAAATAGAATAATGATAACTAAAAATCCACTATATTATTAATGAGTATAATATAATACAAAAAAACAAAAACAAACCAATAAAAAATATCATAGTATAAAAGGAAGTTAAAAACATACTAAATGTGAAAAATGGACCCCAAAACAAAGTACTCCAAACAAAAAATAAACAAAAACTCCCAACCCGCTCCAAGATCCAACTACACATGCTATGACCATGGTATTAAGAAACATCATTGAATAACTTTTATATTTTTTAAATACCATTATATTGATAGATTATATCTGAAAAAGTAAAATACTGACAAATAATTGGGTGATTCTTAACATAGTATGATTTACCAAACGACTTCTCAATTCATCACACTTGCTAGTATTTTTTTAGGAAATTTTAGAAAATTATTTTAAAGTGAAAAAATAGTTCAAATCAAATATATAAAATAATTATTTAAGGAAATAATCATAAATTAAATTAACCTATTTATATTTTGATTTAGAATAATCATTTCCATATCCACAAACAGATTTACACAAAAAGAACCAATATTTGTTTAACATTTTCAGAGGAACTTCACATCAATTATATTTCCTATTGATTGGGGGACATCATGACCTTTATCCACCCCATTAGACTCAAACAAAAAATTTTATTTCAACATCAATCCAACTAATTTCAATGAAAACATTTCATTCTTTAATTAATTTAAAAAAAAGATTCACATACATCAATACCAATTCAATATTTTAAAATCATAATTCAAAAATTATAAACCAAGTGGGTTTGAAGAAACCAATCAGAATTTTTGAATTTTTAAATCAATACTAAAATACATTTTCCATCAATATTCAAACCAATATTTCACATCCATTTCTAGAAAATAGTTTATATTAAACTAATCGTTAATTTTATAAATCTATTGGAGTTGAGAGAGAATCCACCTACCTCACAACCATCAGAGAAAATAAATAATGACACAACACATATTTGTGATCCTATCACAAATCATGATCCCTTCACTATTCCCAACAATATTTCATCATTAAAATATTCATAACAATCAGATCTATCACTAACGTACTATATATATGGTTCACAAAGACATTGGATCCCCAGATCTAAGAATAATTAAAAATAAGAGATACTTATGGATGAATTTAGGACTCCAACTCTCTTTAATTCTCCAATGAATTTCTCTATGACCAATGTGGATTGTATCTCAAAAATTAAGAGAAAATGGAAATAAATATATGAGGTAATTAGAGAAAAAAAATGAGTTCTTGTGGGGTTAATTCAGATTATATCTAGTTTAATGGAGTTTCAAATTTACACTGCAATGTTAGGTTGCACAGTTGGTAAATTGATGCACCATCCATGTGGTGCTACTATGTTAAGTGTATTCTTCACATAGTTGGTTCAAAAAATTAGAAAAACCATTTACCAAGAATTATTTTCACAATCTTTAAAAATACATTGTTTATTCTAAGAATTTTAATGTTTTGGGAATACCATGTCCCAACCATACACCTAACCACTGTCCATTGTCTTCCCTTTCATGATTTTCATGATGTGATGCACAATTTCTACTAATAGTTAACAAACTATGAACCTCTTTAAAAGACCCCAAAATTATTTAAAACCCTCAAAACTCCCTGTATAAAATAAACCAAACCTTAAATAATCATAAAATACATGAATAAACATTCGGGAATTTTAAATAAGTAGTGATATATTCTCCCCACTATTGGTCGTTGGATTGAAAATTAAATAATACCCTATTCACATGGATGAGTTTGGGGAATTATGCTTCCATTTTGTAAAATCCCAGTTCTGGAAGCCACCTAGAGGCGCCTCGTACCTATTTGGTCATAAGTCTTCAAGAACATTTCCCTGCATGCCAGAGTCTGCTAACTAGTATCGAGGGCTTGGTTGTGATAGTGGGGAAACTATTCCCTCATTGAAAGAGTACACAGCGGAAGGAAACAACGCATAATAGTGGAAGCAGTAAATATCCAACAACAATGCATAGTGGAAGACTATAATAATAAACTTCTGGGGCACATATATATATATATTTATAATGATGCATGATACATATGTCTAGGAAATAATACAAACAAGTCACAATGCTAGAAATACAAACAATTCTAAACCAATGTAAAAAACAAAAATATAAATTGCTCCTTAGCATGGGAAGCCTCAGCTTGGTCCCATGATCCCTAGCTCCACAACAAGTTACATACCTGAAGTATAAGGTTTCTTTACCTTTTCTATACCTATAGAAATATAATCTGTTTAGGCCTAAAGGCATGACCCAAACAGGGGGTGAGACTAAATCCTAGTAAGCAACCACCCAAAGCTCTGTGCCTAATAGTCCGTGAATATATGCCAGGTAAAAGTATAGAAAATAGAAAACAAGAATGTACTCCGTAGTAAATAGTCCACAATTTCAATATCAATCAACATTGAAACAAACAGTTAAACCCCAAATATATAACCATCTGAGAAGTTCTAGTAGCCATCCCTTCTAGTCCAACCTAAGAAGAACAATCAACCCTCTAGGAAGTGCACTTAGCCGAACCCCTCTGGTTCAGTCATAATAGTTCATAAAGACTCTCTGAGGAAGCACTCACAGTAAATTCCCCTTATAGTCAAAGGTAGTTAGAGACTCTTTGAGGAAGTTCACATGGTCAATTTCCCTTATAGCCTCAAGGCTAAGGAATCTATGAGGAAGCTCACTCGGTTAATTCCCCTTATACCCCAAGTCATTCAAAGAATCTCTGGGGAAGCTCACTCTATCAATTACCATTATAGTCTAATGTAATCAAGGTAATTCAAAGTAAAACATAGACTCTCTGAGAAATCTTACATGGTCAATTCCTATTGTAGTCCATAGTGCTCAAAGACTCTCTGAGAATGATCACTCTGTCAATTCCCCTTATAATCTACTACACTTGGATCTCAAAACCCTATGTAGGTCAACGAGCCTTGAAATGATGTATGGAAAACGTAAACCTACAGAACTACAGGGATAAACAGTCTACAACATATCAAGCATGTTAGAATACAAACTCTCCATCCTACAGCAACAGGCATGGAAAACAGGCAAAGTAGCCAAACTGGCTATGAATGACCAAACGGTTGTAAACAGAACATCCATGGGAAATACATTCATATCATAGTAATCAACCCTCATCATAACCAAATAACCTCTACATAAACATGTGAGCATGGCAGGAAATCAACAGGGGTAAAACGATAAACACACATTCCCCCGTTCAAGGGTATTGGTGGAATTAGCACATTATACTAAAAGTCATTGAATGGAAAGGAAAAAACCACAAACATCGGCATTGTGGGAATGATATATGTGACTCTCGATGACTGAATCACCAAATAACATGGAATATATAAAATTATGTCTAAAAAAATTCAACCCATGATATCCCATGAGAGAAGAGAAATCAGAAGACGGTGCTCTATGAGAAGAGAGAACTCACCGATGCGATTCCAATTCAACTGATGGTGTTCGATTCAGAGGATGGATGTACTCTTGGGGGTTCATCGAGGATCTATGGCCATACAGAGCTCTCGGTTGAACATGACTTAAAAGAAGAGCGTTTTGGAAATTAGACGTGACCCCAATGTGTTTAATGAAAAAAAGTACATGATGTGTACATTTGATGTACATGTAACGTACTCACCATTTCTGTACTCCACTTTAAGAAGCCTCCAAGTCACTCCCACACGACCGTGTGTGTGGATACTACAAGGCCATTACACAACCTCCTATGGAAAGGTAGTGCACAACATGTAATCATAAAATACATGGCATGTACTTTGTAAAATTCCATAATTTCCTATTTTCTAAAAAAAGACTAGAAAAGGAAAGGAATACCTTCAAATAAGATCTGTGTACTTACAACCCCCCCCCCCCCTAAAGAAATATTTCCCCGAATTTCCCTAACACGGGGTAGAAGAAGAAACCCTCCATAGCTCCGGCCACTGTGATCGTACGTCTTCTTCCCTATCCCAAGCCTTGTCCTGTACTCGCTCGTGCTACCGAAGCACCCATACTAGAGGAACAGACTGGCCACTGATAACCATCATACATCGATCTACAATCCCAATAGGATGATCCTAAAAGGATCCATCCACTTCCAACTCAACATCCTCAGGTTATAATACATGAGATGTGTCTGAAAAGTAACGTCGAAGTTGATAAATGTGGCAGCTTTCGTGCATAGCTCGATTCCTCTAAGGTAACTACAACTCATAGAAAACTGACCGAACTCTCTCCAGCAGCTAAAACGGCCCGAATACAATGATTAAAGCTTACCATGTCTCATAATCCTCTTGTGTGCCGACCTTGGTGTGACACCCTGAAAAACCTAATCCCTGACCTCTAACTCTAGAGGTCATCTCGGTTGATCAGCATAAGACTTCTGACAAGAATCTGTAGTAGACAACCTCTTTCGAATCAACTCTATCTGCTCTATGGTCTCCTAAACAAGAGGAAGTCCCATCAAAGTTGCCTCTCCTACCTCCAGTCAACATAATGGTGATTGGCATGGCCTATCGTACAATGCCTCATAAGGTTCCATATGAATAGTTCCCTGAAAACTATTGATATAGGAAGACATTACAAGTGGTATATGCTTCTCCCAAGAACCTCCAAAATCAAGAATGAATGCTCGGAGCATATCCTCTGGCACCTGAATCATACACTCGGACTACCATCTATCTGATGGTGGTAGGCTGTACTAAAAATCACTTGTGTACCCAACGCCTTCTGGAGCCCCTTCAAGACCCGATAAGTAAAACACACATCCATATCTGAAATGATGTATTGTGGAACTCCATGATGAAGTAAAATCTCTCAGATGTCCAACATTCCCAACTCATCAACATTGAAGGTATCCTTGATCGAAAAGAACTGATAAACCTTCGTGAGTCTTTCAATGATAGCCCATACTACGTCACTATCTCAAGGTGACTTTTCCAAACTGGTCATCAATTACATCGCGACATAATTTCACTTCCACTTGGGAATGGGTAACTGTCGTAAGATCCCTATTGGACACTGATACTCCACCTTCACCTACTAATAGGTGTAACACCTCATGATGAAACCACCAACTTCTCTCTTCATACCTGGCCACCAATACTGATGGTGTATATCCCGATACATCTTGGTGATTCCAGGATGAACTGGCCAAACTGGGCAATGAAAGTCCCACATCATCTCCTCGTGTATGTTTGATTGCACCCATTATTGCCCCTGGAAATGCAAGATCTCATCCTAACCTATGATCCATTGAAGAATAGGGCCCTCTTTTGAAAAACTCTCCCTTAAGTCTAGGCCTTCAATATCTGATAGATTCCTCATTCGATCTCGAACAAGAAGAGTAGAGGTAACAACTACAGACGATATAAAGGTCTTCCCCTGTCTTTCTCACACCTCCAAATGCATCTCAGAAAACAAAGCCATAATCTTCCACTCACAACTAGGCTTTTGAACTACCTATATCTGAGTCCTCTTAATCAACGCATCAACCACTATATTGCCCATCCCAGGTGTGTAGGAAAGATCAATGTCAAAGGACTGTAGGTACTCAACCCACCTCCACTGTCTTAAATCCAGATCACATAGAATGAAGATGTACTTATGACTTTTGTTGTTGGTGAAAACCACAAAATTATCTCCAAGAAGATAACGTATCCAACATCGTAGGGAATGAACAATAACTGCCATCTCTAGATTGTGCGTCAATTAATTCCTCTCATATGGCCTCAACTACCGAGACATGTACGCAACGACCCCATCTCCCTGCATAAGAACAACTCCCCGCCCAATACATGACGCATCATAGTAAACAATATAACTCTTTCATGGCTCTGGAAAGACTAGTATCGGTGTAGAACTCAACCTCCAATTCAGTTCTTGAATGGATAACTCACAAAAATCTGACCATAAAAACATCACACCCTTCTTAGTCAAACCTGTAAGTGGTGCTGATAAGCGTGAAAAGTAATGTATGAATTGTGTGTAGTATCTATCCAGCCCTAGAAAAATTTTCACTTCAAAGATGTTCTTCTGCTACTCCCATGAAACAATAGCTCTCACTTTTTTTATGCCTACTGATACTCTTGTCTTTCAGATAATATGACCGAGGAAGTGAATCTAATCCATCCAAAAGTTTCACTTTGATATCTTAACATATATATGATTCTCCCACAGTGTAGTCAAAAAATTCTCAATATAGCATCCATGGTTGTGTCACGTGTGAGAGTACACCAAGATATCGTCCACAAAAACAACCACAAAGGAATCTAAGTATGGATGGAACACTCGGTTCATCAGTGCCATGAAAATATAAGAATAATTCGTGAGACTGAACGGAATAACCATATACTCATATAGGCTATACCTACTCTAGAAGTCTGTAAGAGGTATATCTGATGGTCTAATGCACAACTGATGATAACTAGACCTCCTGTAAATCTTTGAGAACACTCAGGCTCCTTGAAGCTGGTCATGGAGATCATCGATCCATGACAAGGGATTCCAGTTCTTGTCTATCAACTGGTTCATCATCCAATAGTCCACACAAATCTCGAGGGTGTTGTCTGCCTTCTTCACAAATAGGATAGGAAAATCCCATGGAGAAGCACTCAGCCAGATGAAACCCTTTTCATGTGACTCCTCCAACTGTTTCTTGAGCTTCTACAACTCTAGTGTAGCCATCCTTTTGGGAGGAATGGACACCAATGCAGCTCTTGGCAGAAGTTCAATCGAGAACCCTACCTCGCGCTCTAGTGGAAAACCTGAAAAGTCATCTGGAAGGACATTTCTAAAATGATCCACCACTGGAGAAAATTCCATCTATGAAGTCCCATAGTCATCTCGATATAGACTAGTGATCTGGGTTGTAACTTCTCCCAACCCATGATTCTATGGACCCATTCTTCTCTCCTAGACATCCCACTCACCCATATGACGAATGGATCCAACCTCTGCTGATACGAATCTTACCCTACAATGATAACAATCGACAAATTCATGGAATGAAACTAGCCATCCCAATCCGAGAACGAAATCAGAGCCTGTCATCTCTATGACATAGAGGCCCCCTAGAAAGTGACATACTCCATCCTCTAGTGGGCACCACTTGAACTGATGTACCCTAGCCATTCTAGTCCCCAACGATGTTTCTAGAGTCAAACTATTGGCAGAGTAAAAGATACAAAGCCCATGTCTCTCCATAATAGAAACAAATATGAATCTATGGGAAGCCTCTATATCGAAAAGTGTAGAAGCTAAAACGAAGGCTACTATGATCATACCTCGAACTATTGAGGGTCTGGGATTATACTCTTGTTGGGTCTGCTCCACTCTAGAAGTATGTCCTATGCCACGACCCTGTGACCCTACCTGATGGCTCTCAGCTGATCCATCCTGCTTTCACTAAAGAACCGGCGACTAAATACCACGGCCACAACCTTCACCATGACCCGAATGACCAAAAGAACTCCAGTTCCCTAAATGGTGAGAAACTGGTGGTGCTGCATCTTAATGCGGGGTCATAGAAAAACTCTTGTCACAAGCTGCTGGTGAGAATAACTAACAAAAGCACTGATGGTGACCCATCTTTCCACATGATCCACACTCAACTTGGTCTCTTGGAAAATGTGGCCTCGAATTCTCGCCCTCCCCACACTGGTAGCACACCACCTGACTACAAGAAGATTCATCCCACCAACTCTGATCTCCTCGTGTAAACCCCCTATGGAGATTCCTGATATGAGGAGGAGGGATACTAACTCTGGATATCGAACCAAGCTGGCTCACCCCTCTAGAATTCCTCATATTGCGCTATGTGATCAGTGCCCGGTTGATGATATAAGGTATCAAAGTCAACCTAAAGATGTTCACCTGAGATCAGATGTTGTTCCTGAGACCATCCACCGACATCCGTGCAATGAAGAACTCATAACCTTCTAGAATTGACGTGAAATTATGCAACTCTATGAAGTGAGAGGAATAATCTTTTACAATAAGTTTACCATGATCTAGACTCATGAACACTTGGGCTTGATCAGCCCTCAAGGACTCTGGATATAAGTAACCATAGAAGATGCGCCAAAACTCATCCCAACCCATATTCAGCTGGCAGTTTGCTTGTGAGATCACTTCCCACCACCTCTTGGAGGAGTCTCTGATCATGTAGGTAGTGAACTTCAATGTCTTCTCTAGAGGTATCTCTAGATGCTCGGAAATCGTCAGGGTGGATTCTAACCATGACACTGTAGCTTGGGGTCCTTCATTTTTTTAGAAAGTGGGAGGATGCTACTGCTGAAAGACAATCGACAATTCTTACATTGACGGGGTAGGGGGCGGCGCTCCCTAAAAGGTTTTCATCATCTTAAAAAATACCTGCCTGAATTGTTCTTCAACACCTATATCAGGTACAATGGATGGTTCCATGACTTCCACAATTGGGGGATCTACTAGAAGTCCCTGATCAGCTATGTCTGGTGTCTAATCACCGCCTGGAAAATGGCATACAACCAGAGGATGCCTCGGTGGCATGACTCTGCATGTTCAAGTGGACACCTCAGATCAATATTATGAAGGACTGAAAACTTGAATCATACGAAGGGAACGAGAGGACGAAAGCATTCATTTTTTACAAAACAAGACTACACGACATGTACAATTCCTACAAGGCGTGTTCCCTTAAGTCATTTACATGGGCAGTTACACCTGCCCAAATTGATCGTGTAACACCCGAAACACACACTTTGTGGTCCTAACACATGACATGTACATGAATCCCCTTTCCCTGCCTGAGTCCTTCCACAAGGTTAGGCCGCATGGATTTCCTATGAAAATACTACATGGAATGTTCATGGCAGACACAGTGTGTACTAGACAAGCTTCACCTGGCCCGTGTTGTCAGTGACATAGCTTAACACATGGCTCACACTTCACTGTTTGTTCAAGGTATACATGGTGTATACGTGAACGGATAACACCAGCCTGTGTTATTCACGAAATGGTCGGGTTCCTAGGTCAAACTATATGGTGTGTTCAATACTGACACAGCGTGTATCACTTAATATTTATCTGCATGTTTTGTTAGTTACACGGGCAGACACAGGTTCAAAATTACATGGTGTGTTCAACTATAACACGGTGTGTTACCACAAGAAAATCCCAATCCCAAGTCTTTTCCCACAAGGAATATGAAATGGTTAGAGACTACACGACGCATACATAATGTACACGACATGTACATAAAAAACATTTTTTCCCTGAACAGAAGAACACAGGGCGTGTAGTCAGAACTCCACGACGTGTATTTTGGGTTTTTCAGGATAGATAGTCTCAGAAAATACTTCGGAGCATAGAAAAACACTAAAATGAACATTAAAGTTCTAAATTCCAATCCATAAGGGGCCATACTCCCTGCAAATAAATCTTGGTATCTTATACGTGTTATACCAAGGAAAAAAGGCAATGATCCAACAAATTCCGGTCTATAAGGGCCCATAACACCTGAAGAACCAAATTTTGGTGTTCATTCAAACAAAACCATACAAAAACAACACCATATCAAAACTATAGGTATTTTTATCAATTCATCAATCACAAAAACATGCATATTCTACACAAAATCTATCACAACAACATGAAATCGCTAATGCATCATAGATTGAATGAAAATAATGCATGACATGTGATTTCTAGCAAGTGCCCATATGATTCATGTGATGGCATACCATCATCACATCGGGTTGAGACAGAAATAGATCCTCAATAACATCAACAGTATCATCACCAATTATGTGAATCACTCAAGGCGAAATCAAATAAAATATAATTATTTCAAAGATAGAAAAATTAAAATTAAATGAGGTATATTGGATTTTACCTGTACACAGGTTTTCTACTCCCAGGAAGAGCTTATTACCAAGCACCAATTTCATCGTATCCCTTTATATAGGCCCCAAATAGTAAGTCATGAAGAAAAGAGTTCCTCTAACACCACTTTGTAAGGTCTTGGTTCCAGAAGCCTCATAGAGGCGCCCTGTACCTGGTTGGTAACATGGACTTAAGTGCAATTCCCCGCACACCAGAGGCTACTGACTAGCAGTGAGGGTTTGGGTGTGATAGTGGGGAAACTATGCCCTCATTGGCAGAGTACACAACGGAAGGAAACAAAACACAATAGTGGAAGCTGTAAATATCCAACAATAATACGCAGTTGTAGACTGGAATAATAAACTACAAGAGCACACAAACACACACACACACACACACACACACATATATATATATATATAATGATTCATGATATATAAGTCTATGAAATTATCCAAACAAGTCACAATATTGGAATAAAACCTGTGCAAACCCAAAGAACAACAGAAAATGATAAAGAGATCCTCGACATCACAAGCCTGAGCATGGTCAAATTCTCCCTAGCTCCACAAGAATTCAACTACCTAAAGTATAAGGCAGTTTTACCTTATCTATACCTACATCAATATAAACTGTTTGGGAAGAAAAGAATAACCCAAATAGGGTTTGAGACTAAATCCTAGTAGGCAACCACCTGAAGATCGGTGCCTAACAGTCAGTGAATATATGGAAGGTAAAAGTACAGAAAACCAGAAACATGAAAGTACATAGTAGTAAACAATCCACAGTTTCAATATCAACCAACAACAAAACAAACAGAAAAACCCCAAATAGGTAACCCTCTGGGATGTACTAAGAGCCATCCCCTCTAGTACTACCTAAGATGTACAAGCAACCCTCTTGGTAGTGCAGTCAGCTTAACCCCTCTGGTTCAGTCATAAGAATTCATAAAGACTCTCTGAGGACGCACTCACATTCAATTCCCCTTATTGTCTATTTTAGTCAAGGACTCTCTAAGGAATCTCTCACGGTCAAATCCCCTTATAGTTCAAAGGCCAAGGACTCTCCGAAGAAGATCACTCGGCCAATTGCCCATATATCCTAGGTCATTCAATGTATCTCTATGGAAGAACACTCGTTCAATTCCCTTATAGTATAGATTAATCAGGGTAATTCATAGTAAAATAATGACTCTCTGAGGAAGCTCACATGTTCAATTAATCTTATAGTCTAGAGTGCTCAAAGTCTCATTGAGGAAACTCATTCAGTCAATTCTCTTTATAGTCTAGTACACCAGGTTCTCACCCTGTGTAGTTCAATGAGCATAGTAATTCAGTATGGACATAGTAAACCTACATAACTACTTGGATAAACCATATACAACAAATCAAGCATGTCATAATACAAACTATTCATCATACAGTAGTAGGCATTGAAAATAGGAAAGGAAGCCAAACTGGCTAAGTAGGACCAAACAGTCATAAATAGAAAATGCATGGGCAATGAATTCAAAGCATAGAAATAAACCCTCTTCATATCTAAAAAACCTCTACACAAACATGAGTGCCTGGCAGGAAATCATCCGGGGTAAAGCGGTTAACATAAAATACCCGGTTCAATGGTAATGGTGGAATTTGCACATAATATTAAAAGAATTTGAATGGAAAGGAACAATCCACCTTCCTCATTGTTGTAGGAATGATATATGTGAACCTATAAGCTTGAATCACAATATAATGTTGAATATCTACAAAATTGTATAAAAATTTCAAGCCAAGATATCCCACGAGAAAAGAGAAATCAGAATATGGTGCTCTATGAGAAGAGATAACTCATCGATGTGATTCCAACACAACTGACAGTGTTCCATTCGGAGGAAAAATGCACGTTGAAGGGTTCGTTGTAGATATACTACTGTATGGTGCTCTCGGTCGAACGAGACCTAATATAAGAGCATTATTTTGATTAGATGCGACCTCGATGCGTTTAATGAAAAAAATATTGTACATGGAGTGTACTTTTGATGTACACAGTGTGTACTCGATGTTTTTGTACTCCTCTTTAAGCAGCCTCCAAGTCACTCCCACATGGTCGTGTATGTGGCTACTACACGGCCAGTACACGACCTCCTTCAGATAGGTTGTACTTGGCTTGCACTCATAATGTACACAGTGTGTACTTATAGAATTTAAATAATTTTCGTTTTTTCTCAAAAAAGACCAGAAAAGGAAAAGAATACCTGAAAGGAATATCCGAGTTCTTACACATTTCCTTTACACACTCCTACATTTCTTCTAAAATCCAACTTTTTTTTTTCATAAATACTATAGTAAACCAATGCATTTTCCAAAGAGGCTCACTACATTTCCACTTATAATTTGTAGAAGTTCATGAATCAATGTGTCATATGGATCTATGTCACTGTGATCGCATCGAATAACATGGACAGGATTAGGATGTTACATTTACAAATTAAATAGATGAAATAACTTGTCCAATAAATTGATTCTTGGTGGAAATGAAAACTGATATGATACCCCACACACTCATTCAAGTATCTCAAAATTTCTTATGAATTAGGGAGATAAAATTACCTTCATAACAATATTATAATGCTCAAACCATGGGGAAATTATACAGAACCCTTGATCACTGACTGTGAATGAAAACAGTTGTTTATGATAATCAAAATACAATTTATGTCAACTATGATCCATATTACTTATCTTTGTAATTAGGTTGATAATCTCTATTGTATCTTACACAAGTATTGGACCAATTATAAATATCTCACATATTTTGACGCAACAATGTGGAGAATGAAAATGATTCCCTTACAATGCATCAAATTAAGCCATACATATCAAGGAATGTTAGTTGTTATTATATGATAACTCTAATAAAGCTAAAAACACCTCCCATGAGCAACGAAAATCTATTAACCAGGGCCTAAAATGTATTATAATGTTTTAATTTTCTATTCAGGCTATCCATATTTTTTTGGATGATAATACTTTCACATATTAACTATTGTTCCATGGTCTTTATATAAGTATTTGGAATAATATTCCCTAAACTAGCAGTCTATGTCTAATGAATTCTAAACTATAACATTGTGAATATTTAGAACATCATGAATTATGAACTTCGATTAATATTCTATTTAATTAGATTCGTGAATTGAGTTTATGTTAGAAATATTTTTGAGAAAATAAACATTCAATCTTATGAAATAATGTTTCCTAACCATACTTAGTAGAACTATTAAAAATCTATAGTTATTTACCCTAATTTCTATATGGGAATTCGTAATCACTTCAATATACTTGTTATTCATTGATGCTCAAAATTTACCCGATCGTAGGTGTGGCACCTAGAGACACACTCCACCACTTCTATTTTCATTACTACCAATAAAAATGGTTATATAAATGCTTAATACTTTTTTTGTTTCTCATAGTGAGCATCCCTTCTAAAATGGTGGATGGAAGTATGTAATTCTTCCCAAAACTATGATGGTATAAACATGAGATATCAAAACTAAAAACCTCTACTCTCTTCTTTGATGCATCCCTTAATGGTCTCCCACTATTGAGGTTTTATCACATTGAAAAAAACAGTATTTTATTTATAATGAACTGAATGATGCTCAAAAAATTATTAAAAGATGAAACCTTAATGAATCCTACCTCACATCCGTGGTCTGAGAATTCTAGATTCATATATTCTTGAATCAAAATTGATAACCCCTATTCAAAGGTGTCTTGTGGTAACTGGTCATTTGTATTCCCACATAGTACATTTTCTATAGAGTTATCTTTACATTGTGTAATCATTAATTTGAATTTAGAAATCTATAGCTAATCAGTCTACTTAATAAGTCATAAATTAGAATATATTTGTGTGAAAATGTTTTTAAAATTATTATAATCGGTAAAAAAAATTAATTTATCAATAAATAGGTGATGAAGCCATGTATTAAATGATTGGATGATATATGTAAATACCCAAACCCTAGTAGCACAGAGTTGGTGGTTAATTTATTGCATTGGTAGTAATTACAAGATATCTTATCCCAATGGACCAAATAGTTTATATGTTTTTGTAAAACTAGTTACAAAAATTAATTTTATAATGTAAATAAAAAATAAAACATATTAATCTATTTGAGAACACATTTATTCTCTGAGATCATCCCTGAATAGTCAATCATAAAAAACTCCTAGGAATCGTGGGGAAAAATAAAACATAACCCAAGGGTCAGATCAGATCCTCAGTAAGTGTATGTGTACTGAGGAAGATATCACAATCAAAAATTACGGAATGTTATGCAATTAAAACACATTTCAATTCATAAACAACATCTTCTTATATATATAAAGAAGATAATATGATTGAATAATGCCATATAAACAATCACAATAGCTCAAAAACTTATCCATGGAAATTATACTCACATTATAATCTCATGTAAATGAATCAATAATCTCATAATGATGTAATTCATAATTCTAGAAATCTAAAAGATACAATCAATTCCTCAAAAAAGACATCTAAAAAAGTGGGTAAGGCCTCATCCAAATCCCAATTTGGCTTGTATCATGAGACCTACCAATAATTAGATGAGATATAGAGGGAACCACTAAAAAATTACTAATTCTAATTAATTACTACTATGAATAGGGTGAAACAGAAAAAACATATACATACAAAATGTAAATAACATTCCACAATCAGTTAATATAATCACAACCCATTCTTTGTAATATAATGAATGGTAGAAAAATAGAACATCAATAATCAACATAATCACATTACATTAAATAAAATATAGTATATTATATCATAATGGATCACACTCAAAGAAGCATAAGATTTAGAAAAGGGTGTTGAAACTGATGAGAATACTCTAATAAAATCATTGAAAATGCCAAAGAAAAAAATCTGGTTTTTACATAGAAATATTTAATTTATAAATCCACACATTTATAAATAAAAAAATTCATTAAAATGAACATTTTAATGTTTTAAATGAATCTACAAAACATTATGGTGTGATTACTATATACAGACCACTCATTCATCATATGTTAAAAATATATTCATTCTGTAATTTTTGATTAAAAATTCCTTAATTAAATTGTTTGGAATATGAAATAAGATTCACTTCAAACCATTTAATATAATTTAAAAAATGGGTAAAAATAATTTAAATATTCATATGAGAATTTAAAAAAAAATGATTTTTTTAAAACATATACATTCAAGAATATATTCTTAGAGGAGACATAAACATAAAAAATCTAAAATAATAGTGAGATTAGGAAATTACCCTTACCTTAGGACAAATTTCCTCCATACATGTCTGATACTCTTTTATAGTGGTTTTAAAAATATTTGTATCTTATAAAACATCAAAATAATATATATTATATCATATATGGTCACCTCAGAAGATTTTATCACTCATTTTGTAATATTAATTTATTAATTTCACTGTTTTAGGTGTTAATTTCCATGTTTTCTCATGTTTGTTTTATCTTTAGAGTCCTAGTTCTCTTTCAAAGGATATAAATATAAAATATCCAGTATAATATTAATTTCATAAATATATTATCTATTCACTATATAAATTTATATAATCATACTCTAATGGTGAATATGGAAAAAGAATCACATCACGCTTTGGGGAAGCTATGTCGTATGTACACATGAGCGATGGTATCGTTCAGCTATTGATGAAAGGATATTAAGTTGGATGGTATATTAATATTTATATAATCAATATCTTGTTAATAATTATTGAATATTTCTATAATTTAAGTCAGTGTAACCATACAAATAATGTGATGATAAAAAATAGATTACACCATGGTGTAGAGACGGTAAGTCGTATATTTGCAGGCTCAGTGCATTCCTTTTATATAAGATAGATAAATTTTTTAAATAAGTTTAGGAAATAATCATAATAAATAATTATAATATTGGTGATAGTAGATTTATTACTTTATCATGGAAACAACACATGGAGAGGAAGTAGAAGAAGAAACGTGTTTGGATGAGTTAGTAAAAATGATTATCTCTTATTCGATAGACTTCATTTTTATAAATTCTTAATGGATTTAGGGTTGGTAATTTTTGAGGACCAAGATCTCCATAAGTATTTTAATGGTGTTTATAGGATAATTTATTAGGTTTTTTTCAAGCTATAAGTCTTAAACTAGTGTGAATATGTCATTGGGGAGGTTCCCTTTTATAATTAGGGTGATGGGAACTTTTGAAAACTCTTATAATATCAAATTAAAATAAATTTATTCTCAATTGTAAATGGTAAAAAGTGAGTAATTTTAAATTTAAAATGATTATGGGTACAAATATGATCAAAAATTGTGTTCTAGACATGTTTAGGTCACATTATTATCCATATCATTTTAACCCTTACTTATTCTCTTTACCTCATACACTAAAAACATCAATTTTTACTCTTTGAGGGTTAATATTGCTACTATAAAATGAAAAACTAATCATAAATGATACATTGATAAAATTTTCAACCTTATTTCTATAATTTCGTGGAATGTTATATTTTTTCAAATTTTATATTATTTTTAAAAAATATTATTTATTTTTATATAATATTATTATCAACATTTATACTATTCAGTAATTTGACTTGTACAAAAATCAATAAAAAAGGTATCATAGAAAAAACATCACCAACAAATCACTAATATTGCAATTTTGACTAGAAAATAGTATGATGATATGAATTACACCAAATTTTATTTATTTTAATATTTTTATAGTCATTTAATTGATATTCTGATTAATTATATAACTACAAAATCATCATCATGCTAGCCTTTAGGTTAATTATTTATTACTTAAATCATAATAACAAATTATCATGATGAAGATAAACATTATAAATTTCAAATGAATATTTATAGTCTAATATATGTTCTGAATAACCAAAGATTAAAAATAAAAAATAAATTAAAAATATGAGTATGTTATATTTTATTTTTCTAAAAATAAAATACTATGAAAAGATTAAAGTTATCCAAGAGGCTCCAAGAGTCCATAAAATCATTCCAAGGATTACTTTGGTTAACTCATAACCATAAATTAAAAATTTTATAAGTGTTAGGGTAATTTTATTATATTTTTAATTTTATTTTTACACTTAAAAACCTCACTTACCCTAAACCATTGTAATTAAAATTATTATGCTTACTATTCATATTATCAAAAAATAAAACGGGAATAATGTATATTTTTTGACCTTATGATTCCAAATTCTAAATACATTTTTTACAATTGAAAAAATATTACTATCTAACAGTATTTTAAAATTAATCATGATGTTATGGTGGGAAAACGAGTATTTAAAGTGAAAACGTGAAAAATATTGATGATTTTGAATATGCACATTCAATATAAAAATTAAAATAATGAACATAATTGAATTAATAGATGTATTACTGATATAATTTTTCAATAAACGTAATTTAGTATATAATTTAATATTTTAATTTTTTTGATGAAATGTCAGTGTTCAATTAGAATTCAATATATTTCACTATTCATCAAAAAAAGAAACATATCAAAAAATACTGAAAATATAAATAATGTTAATTTTGATATTAAAAAATAAAAAATGATTTTTTTGTCCAAAGTAAATTATAAGTCACAAAATACTGTTTCAAATCACGTATACCAATAAAAGGCCATAAAATTGTCTTTAGAAAAGAATTACATTTTAAATCATACAATTGTAAACTTTATTATCTGATTCTTATAAAATATTTCAGATGACCTTCAAAACATTTAATTGTATATATATAATAATAATTTCATAATTTGGTTAAAACTATTCAGTCCCGCTATATTTATGTGAATGTTATAATAATATTTTATTGTCCATGTAAGCTAGGTGTTGTGTAAAATATAAGCTTTAAAAGAGAATAATTTTAAAAAGAGACATACAAAAAATCATGGGGGGTTACATTATCCCATACAATAATACATTTCCTCCTCATAATTTAAAATTTCACTTTAATATTCAATGGATTTTAAATTGAAAATCACATTTGGGAAACCCACCTCAAAAAAGAGGGATAATAAAATGTCCTCAAAATATTTAGGAAAAGGGAAAATTGGACATCACAAAAAAATAATCATTAGAGGAAACATAAAATATGGACATTGAATAGAAATTTAACTATCATGTTCTGATGGGGAGTGATATAAAAAATATTTATTAGAATGTAAACCATCAAAAAACCAAAAATATTGCCATTGATCAAAATACTGTTAATTTTATACTATGGAAAGTAAATAGAAAATTTTTTTCTTTCAAAAACACATTCCTAGAGTTGAGATATTATTTTACTATCGATATATGAAAATTGAGATAATATAATCACCTTATTTTTTTATATGATAAAAATAATATCATCCATTGGTTATGCACTGATATATTTACAGTTCATCACTTACACAAAGAAATGGATATTAGGGTTGAATTTTTATTAAATGTATATGTTCTGTTGAATAATGCTTTTCATAAGTCAATCCATAAGTCATTAAATGTTTACTGAACCTAAAAGGATAACAAATTTTATGAAAAAAATAATAGAGGATTAACATAATCAATTCTTAAAGTAGTTAGTCTTAAGGCTAATACAAAACATGTATTTCCACATCAATGACATAAAATTTTGAAGTATGGTCCATAAATTTTGAAAATAAACATATCAATATATTTATCAAAAAATAATGTGGCTCTTAATCCAAGATAACAAATATTTAAATAACATGATCACTTTAGAAACACAATGAAAACATGCATGCTTTAAAATCTATAATGAAGAAGTATTGTAGAAGAATATTTATATAACTCATGGTTTACAAAATCAAAATATAATAACATATTTCCTAAATCCAAAACACATATACTTTAATTATTATACTTTGAATGTAGTAATAACAAAATCTTTTCGTTGATACATTTTCTTCTTTATTTTAATCATCCCATGATGCTTGGGAAATTCATTTTAACAGTTCCCCATATTCTTATATTTGAAGAATTTTATAACTTCTTTATTTCCATTGAACTCATGAGCCTTGTTTCTGTTATCTCCACACATGTAGAAAACTCACATTCCCTTCAATAAATCACTAGGTTATTTCCTTTTAAAATTATCACATGAGGGAAAATACTTCTTTACCTTCTCATATTTATATATATTTTTATTATCATCCCCTTCTTCTTTTCCATTCCATTAATGTAATCAGAACAATATAATTATTTCCCATTCATGACATGACATGATATTATATCATCATATCAAGAGAATGTTATGGGAGATCAGTTCCCTTCAGAAGAATATGTTTAACCCTTTAATGAATAGATAAATCTTTCTCATTGGATTGTTTATTTATTCTATTTCATGCATTTCTAACCATATAAATTTGGATTCATACATAACAACATTTACAACCTTATTTTTTTCCCATACTCATGAATTTTCTCTCAATATATGCTCACTGATCATGGGGAGAATATTTTTCTAAGAAAATTAACTTAAAACTCTTGAATTACATATTTTATATTTCTTCATTTTCTTTAGTGTTTCAAATAAATGACCACCATTGATCTATATCTCTAGGGAGACTATTAAATTCCATAACAACCTTCTCCAATTAATTACATCCAAAAGAGATAAATACCTTTTCTATGAAAATTATACAATTATAAACTAAACATGTATTTTTAATCCCATTGAATAATAGAGGTTGTTGTCTGACGATGAGGTCTAACATTGTTCATATGCATTGTGGATCAAATTGCTCTATACAAGTAAGGCTATTACTCATAATCTGTGTTAGTTTTCCTGGTAATGTTATAAGTTTTTTTGCACCATTTTTTAATCCACCTCCAATGTCATTATATTTCATAGGAAGGAAATACCTACATGGATTATGAGCATTGATATTATTTCTATTTCTACCACTAGGTTCCATTTCAAAAAAAAATTGGAAATGCAAAATTACATCATAATATTATGAAACATAATAAATAATCACATAAATAGTTAATCATGTAAAATAAATTGAAAATTTAAGTATAACTAATTTATAAATTCTATGATATGATTATTTGGATATTTGACCAAATTCAGTCATAGAGTTATAGTCTCTAATCTATGTTTTTCTATATCTAGTTCCCAATGCTTCAATTAAACATTTTCTCATACCAACTATAAAGACCCCAACACCAGTATCCCATCGTCAGGGGTTACATTATTACATTATTAATAAGAACAAGAGATCATATCTCAAAACAAAATAGTTTAGTAGTTTGGTGAAAAATGATACATTCTTGATGGTTATATTATAACTGAAAAAATAAAGCATAATAATAATTTTTAGAAGACCATTATTCTCTTATATCAACCATGCTTAGTCAATCATTGAACCATTCCTAGAATCTATATAATATACTAAAAAACATTAAACTTAATATATTTTTCAACTTGTTTTTTTGTTATTTTAAAATTTTAATTAAATAAATAATGTCAAAATTGACAATATAGTTATTTAATAATAAACTTTATTTTATTAAATGTTTTAAAATTTATCAAAATAATATATTCTTAAAAGTAGTTTTAAATTGTTAATTAATTTTTATTATGTTCTATTAATCAAAAAATGTTTCTTTTAAAATTAATATATTCACCTGTATATTATATAAACATTGTTAACATTGTCCAGGTTTAATCAATGTTTTAGCACGTCACATGCGATTTTTTAAGAATTAATTTAAAAATACATGATATTTTTATTTCATAAATTAGATATCATATTAATAATTCAGTGTATCTATATTTTTTTAATAAAAATCAAATTATTTTTCTCTTGATGGTCAAAATACAATGGTTGGACAACTAGATCCTTCAATATAAATCAAGACAATTAAATTAGTGAATATTAGAAGTTAAAGAACAAAATTATAAAAATGAACACATATATTTTTAGAGTAGGTTTTAATTGAAAATTATTCACCATTACTATATAATTGTTCTCTTTTTGACTAACATTAGGTAATGTAGAGCTCCCATTAATGAATACTATTTTTTTAATAAGAGTATCACTCCCCCCCCATAATTAGAAGTCAAGCACTCTACCCCTTACTCACAATAATGAAAAATCACATGTTTATCCAATATCTGCCTAAATATCATCCCAATGTACCTTCCCTTGACATTGAATCCCCCTTTTGGGCACAAATCCTCCCAATGAGTACCATTGATATAATCCAAAATGAGTTTCTCGATTTTAAAGGTAACATTTTCCAACGATCTATTTCATTTCATTTACTCCCCCATACCATAAATAATTTTTAATAATGAATATATGATGAAACTAGTATCTTTGAAATATTGTGATGTTTTTTTATTATGGGTTTTATCTACAGTTACATACACTTTCTTCTAATGGATAAAAAACACACTTTTTATGTGTACAACGCACTACCGCCTCATGAAACAATGATTGTTCATTTTGTTACTTTACCACCTATAATTGTTTCCATTATTATTGAAACTATAATTATATATGACATATATTACATTTATAATATCTATATTCTTGTTTAATATTTTTATAGAACATACCTTTCTTAATTCCATTTGTCATAAATAACATAACATCTCTTGTGGAAATGTAGACTACCACCTCCTCAATGCGATGAGATTTGTTCATGTTATACCTGGAACATATTAATGATGATATTAATAAAAATATATGACATATATTACATAGTAATGATACCATAATTATAATATACATACATATGAATTAATTATCATTATTTTAATATGATAATTTATTGAAACTAGCGTTCATGCATACGTACAACCTACCCTTTCAATGAATGATGCATTTTAGTTCCATTTTACAATTTTTATAGATTATTCTAAAAAATAAAATATTAATTATATATGATAATTATATAATTTTTTTCATTCTATAAATGATGAAACCATGACCTAATTAATGTTAACAACAATTAACAAGTTAAAACATATTTGTGAAAACTATGCAATTAACACATGAACTAGTCAAAATAATGATAGAGTGTTAAAAAACGAAATAAAGTATTGTAAGAAGTTAATATATAATATTATAAACTTGATTATGGTTCATGAAAATGATATTGGCATGCATTAAACCACTATAATGTATGAAAAATAACAAAAAATACAAGGTTAAGGTAAGGGATTTCATATCAATTTACATTCCATTTGGACTTATTTGTTGTTATGCACTAATTAAATTTTAAATGGTTTGTATACATTAATTTGACATGTTATATCTTGAATATATATATTTTTTTTATATAATACATCTTATTTTATTCATTTTTATCAATTATAATTTTAAATTTTCCATAGTGGTGTGGTAAAATTTTGAATGTTTAAATATTATTTTTTACAATAATTATCTTATTGATTATCATTACAACCTCACTTCATTTTGTGATTTTTAACAATATACTGAAAAAAGAAATCACTCTATTATAATCATTTTTCTCTTTATATTTCCTTTAATATCCATAATTTTAATACGATTGATACTATTTTTTCCTAAACAATAAGTCATTTTATATTCTATATTTACTTGGATAGTTATTTGATTAATTAGAGAATTATTGATAAATATCATTTAATCAATATAGATATTTGACAAGGAATATTTTATATTGATTAAATTTATTATTTGATATCAGTAACTCATTGTACATGCAATGAAAGAAGAATCCCATACTTTATATATCTCTTTGACGCATTGATATGTTCTAATGAGAAAATTAAGTTGGCCAAATTAAATAGGTTTCTACTTGTAGTTTTATACTACCCATATGATTGATCATGAAATTATAATTCCACTTGTGCCTAAGATATGAAATCTAATAAATAATAATTTACTTCATATATAATTCCTTAATTATTCATCCATGATATATTGGGTTGATGTATCTATGGATATATTTGACTTTCAGTTCACTTATTAAAGGGAATGTGTTTCAGTTTTATACATTTCAATATTGAGTTATCCATATATGTTTATTATAATGGTATGTTTTATCATTTATTTACCTTTTCATGTTGCTTAACTCCATTTATTCATTGTCACTTATACTTTATATACAATTATAAAGAATTTTAGCTCACCGTTATTATGTTTCCGTTCCTTGGGTTATGATGAAAAAATAATTGTATAAGTATTTAATGATGTAGTATATTTGATTTTATTAGGTATCATTCATTATTTTCTATTTCCCAATGTATTATGGGAATCGTTTATGTTATCTAGCAATCCAAGACTACTAAAATAATCGGTCCTTTGGGATTTTATTAATTATAATCATTAAAGTGTAATAAAATAATGCACTAGATCAATGTTTCGGGGGTTGGGGCATTATAGTTGGTATCAAATGATGTTTATCATGACATTGGAAACTATTTTTTGTAATAATATATTTGGGAGAACTAACTTGCGGTAGAAATTCATTATATTTATACAATATCATCCTATAATTTTGTTAAGGTAGTGATTATATTGGTATTCGAAGAGATACATCCCTGGATGGGTACAAAAAGTGGATGGTGTTCTCTAATAGATGTACCTAGGAGTCATAACACTAACAAGGTGTCCCTATACTAACTTGGGGTATCATGGTACATGAAAATGGGCCTTATTATTCACCTGGTTGGGCAATCCCTCGGGATATACTAAGGGATAATTCTAATTTTAAATAAGAACAATCAAGAAGGATTTATGTAGAAGATGAATATAAATAACATTGGATAAACCAACAGCGTTATGGATTAAAGTATTAGGAGCTGTGCTTCTGGCATAATATTACTAATTTTTCAAGATTATGTTTTTCTATATTTTGATATGTGTTGTTCACACTATTCTCTTAGTTTCTAGTCAATTAAGGAAACTAGAAAGAACACAGTTAACATTTAATGTGGTTGAAATTTTATCAATGTTAATTTAAATGGAATGATCACTATAATTAATGATGTTGTGATCAACCCAAATATTTTTTCAAATAACCTAGTTAATGTGTACCTTGACCTTCTCTTTCAATCACTAAGGACGTAAATGTAAGTGTTTACTATGATTTTGGGAAATTTATACCATGTCAGAAAGTAGATTCAATTTCCTCAATGTTAAGAATGTGGAATGAATCACCCAATAGAATGTCTTAGATGGTTAAAGAGATGTTTCTACTGTGGAAAATGACAGAAATTATGTAACTGCAATGGAAAAAAAAATATTTTATTGATGTAATGGACAAGAATACTGGGCTCCAAAAGAAATCATCGATAGTTAAATTCATGAACTGTTGAATGAATGGTAATTATGAAAATCGATGTTCTATATGGAAAACTCATGAATATAATCATCAGGGTGGTATGAGTGATAGTTATATGGCTGATGAAGATGAGGCTATTAGTGAAATCTGAATAAGAGAAAGTATTATATAATTTCCTATGATAACCTTTCTAAAGGATTTAGGATGATGAGGAATAATCAATGTGTTTGTGTACTTGAACTCATGAAAAAAGTCCTTTGAATATTTTATCAATGATGTATTGGTTTTAAGAATAATGAAATATCTAAGGATTGTGCTAAAATACTTTTTAGTTAAGGATTTGAGATAATATTCCTAATGGTATAGGGATACTTTATTTATTTGATATCAAAAAAATTCAAAGAACACATAACTGAGATAAATAAAATTCTTAATATGCTCATGATGGTGAGATAATGTTGAAGAAATTATTAAATTGGACATGTTCTAAACACCTTGGGGCTGATTAATGGTTTTTTTCACAAAGTGGTTTATTCTACCATTTATGATGTTTAAATCACTTTTATATTTAAGTAATATATATAATAATGTGTTCCTTACATAAGTAATAATCATGAATGCATGCTCCCAATAACGTTTTGTGTCGAATAATGTTATTACAAAATTTCTGGAGGATACATGATGACGTTATTATCATATTTGGAATGTGAAAATTTTCAGATTCTTCATGTTGATTAAATTCTAATGAAAAGTTAATTTTTTAAATTTGGTGAACATATTTATATAGTTTTGGATAATAATCTGTTGGAAATAATAACTATTTATAAAATGGTTTATGTTTAAAATTGAATATGGTTTTATATATTGATATATTATATCACTATACATTGAATCTTTTTATATTATAATAAGTATAAATTGTACAATGAATGATCAATGGATAAAAATGTACCAAATAAGTTTATTTAGTTATATTTATAGAGTGTAAAAGAATTATACAACTCAAGGTAAATGATATTGAATACAAAAATGTTGGCATAGTACAATATTTTATGATGTATAAAATTTCCCCTTAGATTATCTTGGCTTTGGGGATATTGATTTTAATCATTCTCGTAACCATGTTCTTTATCACTCTTTATCAGAACATGATTGTTAGATTTTTTTCTCTATCCATGTTTCAATTTCTTACCTATGTTATCATACTAAGGAACCCAATTTTGTGACCATTGTACTTTACTTTATCTCTTTTTAAGAAGATTTTCTATTAACCTTATTTATGATATGGGGTATTGAATAAGAGTATTATCAATTATCAACTCCATGGTTACTATGATCATGTTTAATTTGTGAGGACTAAATTTAATTAAGGTAGGGAAAATATAACACCACAATATATTCAAATGTTTTCATGCATGAGAAAATAATTTTTATACCTATTTATAAGAAACAATGTGTTAATCTTATGCTACACACCACAGTTTTTTAGCTTGTGTTACCCATAACACTAGACTATACCGCCTTTTAATAGAACTCCAATTTTAAAACTATTTATTTCAATTAAGTAATTTTTTTGTAAAAATATGATACATTTTTGAACTATTAAAGTAAATCTTATCATAGAGTGAATTTTTTATTTTTATGAGATGTTTTATTTTTTTGATGAATAATAAAAAATACATCATTTTAGTAAAAAAAATCGTCTACAAAATTATTAATGTTAAATTATATATAAAATAGTGATTTTATGTAAAAATATATCATTTATTCTTATATCAATAAAAATTAGGTTACTGTAATCATTTAATATTAATATAATACATGAAAACATATTGAACTTTTGATTATTTTTTACTTTAAAAACCCACTTTCTCACTGCTTCTCTAAGATTTTCATTTATCTTAATTTTCAAACATCAGTGATTTGAAATTTGAAAAATAAATATACAAGCTTGTAATCAGTACAATTCTTTGGTCTAATATTCTCACATTAATTTTGGACCATGAATATTAGTTAAATTGATTAAAATTAATTATGGTGATTAAGGTATGATTAAACATGATAAGGGAATAACCATAATCTTAAGGAATAAATTGACCATCAGTATTTCCCAAAAAAAACCATTGGATTCTAATAATTTGACGATATCCCCATGTGGTTCTATTTTCATGTGTTATTGGTATATTATTAAATGGAAGTTCCCTATATAATATGTTATGTAAGGAAAAAAATACAAAAAGATAACTTTACGTACCAATATAATTTATAAAACAAAGAGATATGTAAAAAAATAAACTTTTTGGTCATACATATCCTTTTGAATTATAAATGGGTCATTATTATAATATTAATTTATCAATAATTTATAATTCTTCTTTTTTTACTTAATATGGAAAATAAATTCCATCATAGGGATTATTTAGTTAATGAAAAACTAAAATAAATGATTCAATAAATACTAAATGTAAAGTGAATTGATAGAATAAAAATATTTGTTTATTTTTAGATGAATATATAATGTTAAAAAACTCTAAAATTAATATATTTTAATTCTAACAATGTTTTGATGTTTTAAAATTAAAATTAGATAAATAATTCCAAAATTTATATTATAGATATTTTACAATAAATGATATTTTTAAATGATTTAAAAGTTAAGGAAATAATTTGTTATGATAAGTTTTTTTTATGTGTCATAAATATTAATTACATTTTATTAATTGAACAATTTATCTTTTATAACTAACATATTGACCTATAAATTTTAAAATCATTGTTAACACAATTCAGGTTTAAGCAATGCTTTAGCACGTCACATGCGCATATCTTAAAAATAATTTCCAAAACACATATGTCTTTTATTTTATAAATCATATATAATATTAATAATTAAATTTCATTATATGTTATAATAAATCACATTTTTTAGTCATAATGATTAAATTATATTGGTTATTTAACTATATGCTTTAATAAAAATCAAAATGATAAAATTGGGTGATCATAGAAGTTAAGCATAAAAATTAATAAAATGGACATATTTTTTGGTGGTGTAGTTTTTAATAAACCATTATTCCCAATTAAATAATTAGTTTTTCATTTTGGTGGAGCTTTAGATATGTTATAATTTCAATTAATGAATTCCTTTTGGTATTTACTAATGTGCACCTCCTCCTCAAATATAAAAAGGAAAGAACTGTATCCTTAACTCTCACCTCAAAAACAACTATGTGATTGAAAATATATAACTGAATATCTTATAAAAATCTCTCACCTTGACCATTGAGCCTATATTTTTTAATAAATTTTTCTATGGAACCCCTTTGGTATTAATGAAAATGAATTACATGATTTTTAAGGATTTTTTTTTCAAAAATCTCTTTTATTTCATTTACTCAATAACCCCATAAATTATTCTTAAATATTGATTATATAAAAAAAATCATCCACAATAAATTGTTATGTTGTTTTAATATGGTTTCTCCCTACACTTACAAACAATTACATTTAATGGAAAATAATGAAATTGTTTACGTGTACGGGGTACTACAACCACAAGAAATAAAGATTGTTAATTTTTACATTACTCCATATCATAGTGGCCATTATGATGGAAACTATAATAACATATGATATATATTATATTTATAATATCTTTATTTATTTTTATTTTTTTAATAACACTTACCTATATACATTCCATTTTTCGATAATACGATAACATATCTTCTAGAAGTGTGGACAAATACCTTCTCAATATGGTGTGATTCATTTATGTTATACATGAAATGTATTAAGGATGATATTAATAAACATATATGAAATATATTACATAAATATTATACCATAATTATAATATACATATGTATCAATTATTTCTATTCTATTAATATGGTAAGTAAATTAAAGTAGCATTCATGTGTATGTACTACACACCATATCAATGAATGATGCATTTAATTTCTTATATACAATTATTATAGTTTACTATAAATACAAAAAAGGATTATATGTGGCAATTAAGTCATGGTTTTTATTCTAAATATGTGGAATTTAAGACCTAATGAATTATAAAATCGTGTAACAAGATAAAACTTACGTAAAAAGAACTAGGCAATTAACAACCAAAATAGGTAAAATAATGAATGAGTGTTACGAAATGGGTCATAAAATATATTAAGATATTAATATATAATATTATAATCAGGATTATGGTTCTATTTTAAGCTAGTAATAGGTTTTAAACCACTATACTAGAGGAAAAATACAACAGAACAAAAAATAAGGTTAAGGTAAAATATTTCATCTCAATTTACAATCTACTAGGACTTATTGGTTTTTATGAACTAATTATCTTTTAACTGGTGTATATGATACCCATTGACATGTTATATCATTAATATCATTATTATCATGATATTATATGTTTAATTTTTTCCTCCATATGGATTATGATTTTAAACGATTCAAAGTGGTATGATACACTTTGGAATGATTAAATATTTTATTCTAATAAAATGATCTCAATGATTTTGTTTACAACCTCAGTAATTTTTCTTATTTTTAAATTTATCTATAATGTAATAAATTTAATATATTCATTTTTCAATTTAAATTTTCTTGAATATCAAAATTCCCATATTATGGATATTATTTTTTTCAAAATCCAATATTATTTTACATATGGTGTTTACTTTGAAATTTATTTGATTTACTAGGTATTTAATGATAAATAAATATATTATATTCAATATAGATATTTTATTATGTAAATTATCTATTGATATAATTGATAATTAGATATAAAGAATTATTTGGACATTAAATTATTGGTGGAGCTAGGACATTACATAGATCCTCGATGCATCGACAGGTTCTCATGAGAAGATTATGTTGGCCAACTAAAACAGGTTTCTACCTATAATTTTAAAATGTTTGGAGGAGTGATCTTGATAGTATTTGTTGCCTTGTGCCTAATACATGGTGGTTAATAATTAATAACTTCTTTCATTGATATTTCATTTTTTATTCACCATTGATATTTTTTGTTTACAACTCTATGGATACATTGAAAGCATAGTTCATTGATTAATTGACATGTGTTTTAGTATATTAATTTTCCATATTGAATTTTCTATATCTAGATAATTGAATGGTCTGGTTTCTCAAAAATTTAGCAAACCAAATTTGTTTATTTCCATGGATTCATTATTTAATCTCCATAAAATAACCTAACTAAGAACTCAACCTTATTTTGTTTCCTTTCCCTAGGTTATGAAGAATTTATATTTGGATAGTAATTCAAGGATGAAATTTTTTTAAATTTATTATGTTTCATGTTTTTATTTTCTATTTTAAAATTTTTTATCAGTATAATGTACTTAATCTGTATTTTCAATACTACTAAACAGGTCAGTCCATCATGATTTTATTCTTGGTAATCATGAAAATGTAATAAAATAATGCACTGACTTCGAGTTTCTGGTGGTGGGGTTCTACAAAAATACACCATCATAAAAAATTATAGATACCTATGAAATATTTAATATATGAATTCCATAAAGGAAAATAGTTAATTTGTAAGATTATATGGAATAAACACATACTCATAATTACCGTATCTTTTTCTAAATGTTGTCATCAGGATATCGTCCCTCTAAACATTCATTGGTGATATCTCTAACATAAGTAAATATTTGTGAACAACTTGGATACATTCAATTAATAAAAATATAATCAGTTCAGGAAAGAACATACACCGTCATTATTGTAACACAGCTAGTCTTATGATAATATAAACAAATTTGTAGAGTACTATATTTCTTCTTAACAAATAGGTTCGGTCTATCCCACATAGACATAATCAGTCAAATAAATCCTTTATTTTCCTACACATCCAGCTAAGAATAAAATTCCAATAATTATTTCGGTTCTATCAAATTGATCAGAAGTGAGATAGGACTAAAACATGGTAATAGATCAATCATAAACAATATTTCCCTTTTGGGTGGAATCTTTGGGAAATATTTGGGGGAAATGTCAGATAACTGATAAAAAATAATTAGAAAATATCTATTCCTAGTACCATCCAATGATGAAAATATAAGAACAATAAATAAATTATTGATGGTTACAACCACGAGGAAAAAATGCATCTTTACTATCTTTTACACATAAATCTCTTTCAAATAAATGCTTGAAACCATCAAAAAAAGTGAAACTAAACTTTTTGGAATAAAATATATAATAAATTCATACACATGAATTTAAAGGACTAATAAACCCCAATGAAACCATCCCCATAAATAGTTATAGAGAAAACTTTACACATAATGGCTCAACACTCATTGGGCCAAGATGAGTTCATAGTTTTAAAACATAAGGAAACATATCAATTGATAAATCTATATTATCAACCATATAGTAAACAACAAATGATTTGGAAACATTCATTTCAAATAAATATTATGTAAGTATAGAATTTAAAATAATTTTATATCTCACCATTGAAGGATTTTATTTTCAATTCATGATCATTTTCATAGCATCGTAAAATGTCATACCTTATGTAATTTAATATTTATTACATTGTTGAGATTATACAGGTTGAGGATACATGATGTTTATTTAATCTGCTTCGATATCTTGATTTTTATGATCAAAACTATTCTTCTTCTCTCATCCCATTAAATCATATGGTACTTTAGGAATGAAAAATGTGTGTCTAGAACCGATCCTTGGAGAACAATGACAGTATCACTAAGGATTCCCATATTTTATAGTTCTTGCATTCTCTTAGTGGGTCCACATAATCTCATATTATGTGATTTAATAAACCATTATGAAAACATACCTACTGATCATTAGATTTAGGAGGATGATTTACTTATCCCATGGTCTGACTCTGAGGTGTCCCACCACTCTATATGTATGTGACCATTCTACACTTATTCCCATCATTATATTTCCCACCTATTTCTATAATAATAATCATAATCCCTATAACCATTTTTCTTGATATTTTCATTTCCCTAACCATCCCACTATTGAACATTTCTGTATATTTTGTTATATAGAGAATAAAAAATCATAGAATGAATATATATCCCCATAACCAACTAAAAAAATTCTTCCCTTCAAAGATGAACATATAAAAACAATATGGATAAAAAACTTAATTCCTCAATTTAGATGTGTATTCTATCTCTGGGAGATTATCTATCTTCAAACTATATAGCTATATTTTTCTAGAAATCTGAAATTTTTGAAGAAATATTTTTTTATTAAAAAAATTATTCAAAATCATTCTATTTCATTACTTGGTCCAATTTTTCCTAAACATATAATTCACACCATTTATTTTCCAAAACCTCAATCAGAGAAATTTCCAAATTCATTTTCAACTCTGCTAGTGTCCTAAGGAAATCAAATATTCAATTCATTATATTGAAATATAATCCTTCTTTTTTTAGTTCATAACCCCTTGAATGATGGTTTGATTTTTATTATGATGTGTACATGAATGTTATACATTAATTTATCTAACATTATTATTACTCTTAGCCACAATATGATTATCCATAAAAATTATTTGAACTAGCTTTTGGTAATTTTGTTGCTTAGGTGGAACCACATTACCAGCAGCCTCTTCTAATATGTTTCAATGATGCATACATGATTTCATTCTATATAAAAAAACAATCTATATTTTATATCACTCATTAACAACTTAAGGATTATTATATTCAATCTTTGTAGTCAACACATATGAAAATATAAATTTCCATATTTCAACCATAATCAACATTTTACCCATTTATGAAAATAATTTTATCATTCAATTAAAAATAAAATGATTTTAATATTTTCAAAATTCATAATTTTTTCCCATTTCATAAACAATTTTTCTCAAAATCAATGATGGAGTAATATTGCAATGTATTTCCACCAATTCGTGAAAATATCTTTGATATGAAAAAACAATAATTGTTAGGAGATAATTCAACAAAGAGTGTCTAAAAACAATTATATATCCAAAATACATTGTATTTTGATGTTCATTATAATGTGGTTGGATACACCTTTTTCCTTTATAAATATTATGTTTGGAAAATGTTAAACATTAGAACCATCCCATGATAGATATTGATAAATTTTCCATCACATAGAAAAAAAAACAAGAACAATTTATTATGTTAGGTACCGAACAATGGTGGTACCCATTATCTCAGAAATATACTTTGACAGACAAATAATAATACAATTTTTGACATCCAATCCTTATCTTATTGTATTGGGAGTGCACAGTGGTTTTACTATGACATAGTTGACATCCAAAAGACCCCAAATTATGGGAAAAATTTCGTAGGCCTCAAAAACATTTGGGGATTATTTTTTAATTGATAGAATAAACAAGAAAACTATAAGAGCAATTAAAAAAACTATATTTTATGGTTGAGTAAAAAATATAACTCAAAGCATAAATAAAACAATAAACTGTATCTAAGCACAATAGGAAACAAACATGCATACTCTTGAGGGAAAAAGAACCCAAAATCTCTAAATATCAATGTTGTATCTACCAACAACACCCAATTAACTCCAAGCATAAATTTCACATACCAAGGATAAAATATCAAGAAGAATCACTAGAGAAAAGAGATACCATTCCTTTACTTGTGTCTTAATTAATGAGATTTAGAAAAGGAAAATATTAACCAAGAATGGGGTGATTAAATAATCATTATAAATTCCATAATGACTTCCTAACTCATTCCACTATGAAAAAATATTTTATCACATTTTGGAAAACAATTTTATTTAGAAAAAAGATGAACATTTTTAATAAATAAACTTATTTTTCTAATAAAACATAGAAAAATACTTTCTAATATTTCTCATTTTAATTTTAATAAATCATTACATGTCCACAAACACAACCACACACACACACAAGCATGGTATTAACATTGATGATGTATCTTCATGTCCATACTCTGTTCCATTGATGATTATAATTATTCATCCCATTCACCACATGAAATACAGTTTATTCCAACATAATGAAATTAAAATTACATAAAAAAATTTTTCTTTGAATATTTTTAAAAAATATTTTACAAGCATCTAGACCAAATCATAATTTTATAATTTTTATTTTAAAATTTTATCAAATAGTTTTTCCAAAACCAATCAAATTTCTAAAATCTCAAAACTGATTAAGAAGCTGGGTTTCAATAAAGACTCACACCATGATTTTAAAATAATGATAATGAAATAATTTAATTAATACTATTACATTATGTTTTAAATAATTTGGATTCATGATAGAATCCACCACCCACAAAAATGTTGGTAAAAAAATAACGACCCAACACAATTTCAATATTCAATCACAAATCACATTCACTTCACTATATCCAACAACATGTCATCGTAAAATCATTCATAACACATAGATATATTAATAAAGGACAAGATCCATGGTGAAAATATATATTAGAACCATGGATATTATAATAAAAAAAATAATTGTCAGTTTTCTAATAATTCAGGCCTCTAATGAGATTTAATTTTCATATGGATCACTCCATGACCAAAGGGGATAATATTAAATTATATAGGTAAAAAATGAATTCGATTTGTGAGAGTATGACGAAAAAAGAGGTATTAAGGGGTTAATTCAAAACTTTTCATCTTTTTATGTTGGGCCCACTATACACATCACAGTTTGGCCACATTGTTTGGAAGCCAATTCCCCAACCATGTGCAAATACAATTCTAATGTTATTTGTAACATAGTATGATCAAACAATTATACAAAATTTTTCCAAAAATTAATTTCACCCTATTAAAAGATGAATGGCTTCTCTAAATAATTTAAATAGTTTTTAAAAAACATTCTCTAATTATGAACATTCCTATTGGCCATTTTCCCTTGTTATATAGTATCCAACAGGTGTTTCATGGTTTCTACTAATCGTGCAAAAACCAGTGCCTCTAGAAAACCCTCAAAAGTTTTCCATAACCCCTCATTACCTACAAAAAAAATAACCTGGAAATTAAATAAATGATGAATATATTATTTAAAGTTCATTAACGTAAATGTATGTTTTTCTACAAGGATAATCAAAATTAAAAAATTTATCACCAACTACACTTTATTAATTTTGGTTTTCAAACCAATTCATGGAAAATATTTAGAATTAGGAAAATATTTTTTTTCCTTATACATTATTCCAAATATATTTTTTAATTGAATGATATAACAACATGATACAATAAAAGTATTGGAAAAACATAGAATAGTTATTCTTCAAGGAAAATAACTACTACTTCATAGAATTGTATATATTTTAATTTATGTTCTGGAAAAACTTAGTGTTGTTATGATACAAAATTGTTTATTTTAAAAAATTTCTTATTCCTTTGGAAAATTATTGGAATTTTATTAAAAAAAGTTATAATTCAAATAAGTATTTATAAATATGATTTTTAACATCTCCTGTTTTTTGAAAACACAAAATTTTCTGAAGAAATGTGAATTTTTAGTTTGGTGGTGAGTAATAGTTAAAAAAAATTCTTATTAATAAAATTATGATAGGTTTTATAACCGACATTTTTTTAGACTTGGATTATGTTTTGAGAGGTTCCTAGGGTGTTCTTTCATGTTTCAAGTGTGATAGATCATGAAACCTAAAATATAAAGAATGTTTATAGGGGCCCATGATTTGATTGAAAGTATGTGGCCCACTAGTAGAAAACATGTTATAGATCCAACAGGTCTTGAGGTTTCACATAATTTTTCCTATCCGTGTGGTAGGATCCGCATACTCATGAAGCTAATAAAGGTTTGTTGACAGTGTTGAAATTCATTTTTTTTATGGTTTCTCAAACCATGCAGATGAACCGTGTGATCCACCCTCTTAGGTAGTGGCCTAGGAATGGTTTTCATACTGTTTAGCGAACCATGTGGCCAAACCATGAACCTTTTTTGATGTGGTGAAATTACCCTTATTCTTATACCTCATATTATTTACTATCACCCCTATTTTATTCTTCTGCCATGAAAATAAAATCCTCACATGGAGCTCCTCATCCACTATATTGTGTATGGATATGTGGGAATGAAATGGCTCAAGTCATACCCTTGTTGTTTTTGGGTGTTATTGTGTTTAGTGAAAAATCCAGATGATAAAGAATGTTTATGGATGGGGTTTATCAAATTATTTTTTTATGGTGACTTGGTTTCATAATGTTTGGAAAAGATTCGGTCCTCAAAATTGGGAATCTATTTTTCTAAAAGGAATGAATTTTGGGAAAGGCAGCTTTCTGCATTGAATTGTTATGCGGATTGTGATGGAGTAGTATGTGGTGATGGATGTAACACATTGAATATTTGGGTTAATATTAGAATAGTGTATTTTGAGGTTTTTTTCAATACTTTGAGCACTAATCCCATCATTACATTCATATATTTTTATATGAAAACATCTTTGTTCTGGGGATTCAGTGAATTTGAAAAGTGGTTCATGAATGAGAAATCCAAAAGGTGAATTTAAACATGTGGAGGATTCGGTGATTAGATAATGAGTTCATGGGAATGATTTAGGAAGGGAATTTCTGGGGCACTTACTCTCTCAAATGAAATAGTTTTTCGAAGTAGAAAATGGTTCTTATAAGAAGAAGTAGTTCGCAGGGATAATAAATCCATGGGACCGATGGTGGTATACGGCAGTGAAAGCAACAGAAGGTTGTGGAGGAGGGGGTCCATGAATAGTATGCACTATGCATTTCACAGAATAAATAAGTGGTTCGCTAAGTGATTTAAATAGATCAAGAAATTAATATTCCTTGATAAATATTTCATAGGAAGGTGTATTTTAATCCATGGGTGAAAATGGAACTTCAATTGGGAATTTAATAATAGTAGAGGATGCATTCTTTAATGCAAATTATGGGACCTATAGGTCCATAAACATTGAGTGGATCCCTGTCAATAACAGTGATTCAAAGAAGATGAAGATGATGATCCATACCACTTGTCATGAGCCACAGAATGATACATTCGGAGTGACCATTGGGAATGTACTGAGAAGAACCTAAATCATGAAAGTAATTGAGCATGGTAATAGAAGTAATCCAGCCCGAACCTTGTAATTGGAAGTGAGATTTAGTGGATTTGGAACATCATCAGATCATTGTTTTATGCTCCTTGGATGTAGCCCTGTATCATCCCAGGTAAATAAAGAACATTACATTTTAATATTTATTTATATTTGTGGATTTCGTATTAATTTTACTCTAAAGTGGATGCTATGTTTGATGGCGTACCTGATACGCAACAATGGGAATCTTTGAAATCTTACGTTGCACGCTAATAATATAATATTCTTATTTTTAAGGATATTTATCTCCTAGCCTTTATATTTGTGGGAATGAATAGAACATAAAAAAATATGATTATACATGTTTTTTTGAATATTTTTACATTTATCCAATAAAAGATAGAGGCTTAAAATGTGAATGAATCTAAGCATAAATACTCTAATATTCATTAAAAGTTCGATTTACCACCTTTTGGTTGAGAACCCCCATTAAATACAGTTTTGGTTATTTTTTTATGTTCTATTTGAAAAAATAAAATTCTTTTTTAGATTCAGGACAAAATTATTTATTTGGGTAAATTTTTGGTATTTTTCTGATAAAGTTCATTTTTAATGAATAGTGATAATACTGTATTTTAATTAAAAAGAGCATTTTAATCTAATTTATTTATATGATTAGATTTTTTTATTTAGATCTAAAGTGAAATTAGAAAATATTTTTACCATTTAATCCAATTTCGGACATTAGAATTAATTTCATATTTAAATTGGACATAAACAAGTGTCTATCTTTTGATAGTTATTATTTCATAAAAACACGCTTTCCGTTTTGATAGTGGGAATTAATTTTAAATTAATTTCAGCCATTTATGTGTTTTGAATTTTGAAAAATGGATCCCATATTTTTAAATCTGTAGGTTAAAATTGTGTAAATAGGTAACTATTATTTTTAGACATTTTAAATATTTACTTTAGTAAATATTTTATTTACCATGATTAAAGGGTAAATATAATAAATAAGGGTAAAATATAATATTAAAAATAATTTTAAATTACCCTAACATTTGTCCTAATCATATTGGATAATACATATTCGGCCATGGTCATCCTTGGGTGAATGTGAAACCCCATGGAGCCACATGGGAGTAATAATGACACTTTATATTAATTAATTTAAAGTAAATATAAAAATGTCATACACTAATAAATTTTAGTATATTAATTTTTAAATGGGGTTATATAAGTTATCCTTTCAACTATAATTATTATTTGTAAGGATAAAAATATTTTTTACATCATGGTATTTGTTTTATAATTTTTGGATATCATATAAATTAATTTATTTATGACACAATAATGATGCAATATTTACCTCAATAATAAATGATTTAAATAACTAAGATTATATATATTAAAACCATATCATAAACCAGTCCGATTATTATTGGATTATTTTATTTCAAACATGAGTCATCTTAACTTTGACTTTAATGATAATTTGACCTTTTCAAACCGAAGGTGGGTTCATAATAAAATAATTATTTCAAACTTACCTAAAGAGCCCCTCTTCTCCCTTATAAGAAGCCCTCACATACTACCCATTTATCACACTTCTCAAGAAATTTACCCATAATAAAATCTACTCCAATATGCTCCCAAGATCCCTCTTTTCATCCTATAAGCCTTACCATATGAATAAATCACTTCAAAAAACCATTTTGTTTCAATCCAAATGGATTTAACCGATTTAATGGTAACGTATTATCTTAAGTTATTTTGTTTTATATTACTTCTCCAACCCCTAAACTCTTTTTATTCATTTCTTTTATAAAAAAACCAGTATGTTCAATATAATAGGATGTTGTTTTCAGAAGTATTTGAACTACACATACACACACCTCCAACTAATGGATGAAGAACATACTATTTTTGTGAATGGAAAACTAACGTCTCATGAAGCGATGATTGTTCAATTATCTCCTACCACATCTCATGGTGGCCATTAAGAAGGCACTATATTTATTTATGATATATATTATGCTTTAGGTTTCTATATTCTTCTATAATTTTTATTTACAGACATACCTTTATGCCATCTAACATGTGTAAACATGATAATTTCGTTTGAGGAAGTGCGGATTATTGCCCCCTAAAGGTGATATGATTCCTTCATTACAATCATGGAACATATAGACATGGATTTAATGAAATTATGTAACATATATATCATATGATATTATACTGGAATTATAATATACCGATGTGTCATTATGTTTTCCTTCCATTAAATATTAAATAGAAATGAAAGTATCATTCATGCGTATGTACGGCATACCGTCTCCATGAACGATGCATTTGTTTTATTATCTCAAAAATGTTATGTACTATTATTATTATATATATATACACACTGAATATATATTATATAATTGATATCTATATCATTAATATCATTCTGGTGATAATGGAGTTTTTACCACATGGTCAAATTGTAATTATAACAACTTCATTTTTAACTCAAATTCTGAACATCGACATAATGTCCGATATAAACTCTAATAATTAACAAATAGTTATTGTAAGGTAATAAGTTATATTATAGTAATAATAAAACATAAAAATGTTACTAAGAAATTTGAAATTAACATATGTTTATTATTCAGGAATAACAAGGAACATACGAGTCAAGTTGGATACGAGGTATGGGATTTCTTATCTCAATTTTAGTTCTGTCATATTTCCACTGTTCACCATTTATTTATTGCATGTGCTATATTTTGTACAGAAATTTGACATATATTATCATGATTCTATTTATATAAATGGTATTATGTGATTCATTTTATGGTTATTAACTTTTTCTCATACGACTCGATTGATTACAGCGTGGAAAGGGTTTTTCATCTCACTTTTTAGTCATGTGGGATTCATTCTATATTAGCCACTATTTCATTTTCTGTGGTGGATGTACTACCCATGATTATATTCATTGTGTAATATAATTTAATTTATGTATATTTACATATTCATTGTGTGATATTTCTTTCATGGGTTGTATGTTTCGTATGATACCAAATCTGTGAGGGAATATTTTACCCTCCACTTTTTAAAAGACTTATTTTTTTATGTCTTTTTATTTGCACCATATTATGTTGGGATATGTTCTTATATGTCCTTGTTGATGCAAATTTTATTTCCATGTAATGAGATATTCTTTTCTCTAAAATCAACATATATTCTGAATTTTAATGTGACGCTGTTAGGTGGTCGAATTTCTGTAAGAAAACATCTTAACCCAATTTCAATTTTTGGGTTAAACATCTACTTAGTGATTATGTTGTGCTATGAATATGTGTGAATAACCTATGATTCTTTTACTCATAATATCCACTTATATTTGGTGTATTTATATTTTTCAAACATAATTATATAATTTATTTATCCTTAATCTATGAATACCTTCTTTATAAGGGATTTCATCTCAATTTACATTTCAATTGATACATCATTGTTGATATACACTAATTCAGTCTTATATAGTGTATATACTGTCCTTTGGAATTTTATATAATGAATACCATTTTTCTCCTGATATTATTATGTTCTAATTATATGTTATTCCTCAATTAATTGTATTTTAGGATCCCTCATTTTGTTAAAAACTCTTTAACTAAAATATCATTTTAAATGTTGTAAAGGTTTATTCTTCTAAATCATTCACCTTAATGTACGGGTTATAAAAATAGTTTTAAGGATTTATTCATAGGGACATGAATGTTTTGAAATTGATATTTATTTCAAAAGAGTCAAAGTGGTATGGGACCCTTTGATTCAAAAATCTATTTATATAATATTTTAAATTGTTTGGAAAATGGTTTGATAAAATATTTGATTTTGTCAATATTTTGAAATGATATATAGTGATTGCAATGTGGAAATTTTATCTTTTTCATTATGTTTGTTCAATTGGTTATTAATATGTTATGTCCATTGGGCATTGTTTACGTATATCTGTGGTTCCGTGACAAACCTTGGGTGGGTGAGCCTAAGATAGATCCGCAATGCATTAGGTAACATGATAGAGGTAAATGTGAATGCTTCACCTAAGAGATTTAGGGAATATACTGTGATGGTTATTGAAAATTTGACTCCCTATGTAGTTGTGAAAGCTACAATGTAAGATTTATATGGATTCCACGGGTTACCTTTATGATTTATGATTTATGTGTGTTATTCATAAACCTTATGATTTCATGAGGTATGTTATGTTTGAAAAGTATAGTTGCATTGTTTTGTATTTATTGATGGGATAATGTTTTCATTCTTTTTTTTATATCCCTTAATGGGATTTTTTTGCTCATCCCATGTTTTTGAAATGTTTTCCACTGGACATAAAGATGAATAAGGGAAAAGGATGGGACCAATTAATAGTCATGCTGTCTAAACATGGAACTATACATGACTCTTTTTTTCAAGAGTTTTTATTTTATGAAAAAAATAGATACTGAGTAGAATATTCAACAAGTAATACTCATGTTGTAATGTAAAGTTTATGACATAAATCTATAAAAATCTAAAGCTAAAAAGATACTCAATCTGAATTATCCATTTAAATCATGATTATGTAATGTTTAAGGTCGTGTCCATACAGTTGGTATCAAAGGTCGGATTAGATAACTTTAGTGGTTAGGGTGTTCATTATGCATAAGTGACATTACCATAATGGTTAGAATTTCAGAAAGAATCATAGTTATTTTAGATAAAGTGAATGAGTTTAAGATATCATGAATAAGTATATATTTTTATCAACCATCTTCATAATATATTATATGATGATTTTACTGATATACTCACACTTAAAATTTTGGTTTTAGTAAATGGTTAGATCTATCAAGAACCAAACTAATAGTGGATGTGAAGAAAACTGTGATGGTTTTCTAAATGAGCAACTGAATGAATTGGGAGCTGCAATGATAAGTCTTATGGTTATTCTCAACCAACTATCTAGAGTTAGGATTGACCAACCGAACCTTGGTGATTTTTATAATTCATCTTATATGCGAGAAAAAAATTCCCACGAATGTTTAGATAATAATCATAAAGGTAAGTATATTAAAAAACCTATGTTTCAAGGATGTGGAAATAAACACATAGGAAAATGTTTCAAATGATTGGGATGATTCTATAGATGTGGAAGTGATGGTCAAAAAGAAAGAACCTGCCATGGAAAAAGGAAGCATCTAGTTGAATCTAGGAAAGGGACATAAGTTCTTTATGAGGTATCAATGTAATGTTATAAATGTGGTGTGGATGGTCGTTACGCAAACAGTTTTCCTACGATGAAGTTTTGGGAATGGGATCACCAGGATAGTACAAATATATGTTTACCAATACCTAATGCCATTACAATTTATAATGAAGAAACTGACAATGACCAATGAAAGGTATGGATTATTTCATAACATATATTTTGACATTATTGATTCTTAGAATATGATTCATGATTTTGTTTGTAGGACATAATAATTTCAGAGTAACTTGGTAAAGAATGGTTATTGGATCATGAAGTACATTGAATGAGTAAGAAGTCAACATATAAGTGGTTGAAGAGTTACGGTAGATTTTAGGATTGTGAAATTATTAAAAGTATTAAGGCTCTTGTGATGATGGGATTAAATTGGAAGACTTTTTATAGTATGTGTAACCAAGATGTTTTATATGTGAAAATGTTATTCAAGGAATAATTATCTTATTTTCTAATGAGTAATGGTGGAATTTTATATTGGGGAAATATATTTTTTAAATATGGAAATATGGTGATTTGGGTTTTTTATTGAAATGATTAACCTATCATAGAAAATATCTGATTTTTTAATTACACTTAGGTTTAAGACATTAAGAGTAGTCAATTTGATTTGGAGATAAATGTTAAGATTTTATGTAGAAGACTATGTGATAAAATCCGTCTGAGTTTTGGGTTTGAATATTATTTTGGATAATTTTGAATAAGTTTAAGCACAATTGTATATTGAATGATCTTTCTTGAACCATGGATACTTTTGGTTTAATTTTGGAGATTAAGAGGAGTACTTCTTTTTATAAAATATTATCCTTTTGTCGATTATCTGATCGTGTACTAACCAATCATGGTTTTGGTTAATGTATAAAGATAGGGAAAGTGTATGGTTTATAATTTGTGGATCATGTGATTCCCTAGAAGTTTATTATAGTGCTTTCAATGTGAACAAGTCATCTTGAATACTTATCGTTTCGATAAAGGATGAGATTTAGTAGACTTTTATTAAAGGATGATACTCTACATAACGAGTAAGTATATTTCCTTATGATATTAGTCTATATATAAATAAAATTATTCAACTCTATAAAAATGATCTTGAAGTAAAAATGTTATAAGTCCTCTTTAATCATCAGACATTTACCCAACCACAAATTAATGGTATTTTGGTGGTTAAATTTATATTATAAATTTACCTATCACTCTCTATTAATCTATGAGAGTAATTTTATCTTCCATATCCACATTTTCATGGAATCTTATTATTTTTTTCCTTGGGTAACCATTTTAATTCTCTACCTTTATTTTAATGTGATACTTTTATTGAGCCTTTTTATGATGTGGAACTTTCAATGATGTTTCCAAGCCCAATTTTCAAATTGTGGGGATGAAATTTACAAAAGGGGGAAGGATGTTACATCCTAGGTAAATAAAGAACATGACATATTAATATTTATTAATATTTTTGGATTAATTATTAATTATACTCTAAATGGGATGCCATGTTCGATGGCGTACCTAATATGCAACAATGCGTTTGTTTGAAATCATAAGTTTCCCACTAATAATATAATAATATTATTTTAAATAGTTGTTAGCGCATAGCCGTTGTATTGGTAAGAATGAATATAACTAACTACAATATGATTATACATGTTTTTTGATTTTTTTTCATTTATCCAATAAATTATAAAGGCTTAATATGTGAATGAATCTAAGCATAAATACTCTAATATTCCTTAAAAGGTCAAATTACAACCTTTTGAAGGAGAACACTATTTAAATCTAGTTTTGGTCTTATTTATATTTTCTATTTGACAAAATAAGTTTATTATTTTATTCAGGAAATCAATATTTACATTGGGTAAATTTTTCGTATTTTTATGATAAAGTTCGTTAGCAAATGAATTGTGAAAAATACTGTATTTTATTTCAAAAGTGCCTTTTAATCCATTTTATTTTTATGGATAGATTATATTTTTAATTGGTTATAAAGTGTAATTATAATAAATGTTTACCAGTTAATCCAATTTTGGACATTGGAATTAATTTTACTTTGAAATTGGATATAAACAAGTGTCAATATATTGATAGATATTATTTCTTAAAATCACACTTTTTGTTTTTACAGCAGTAATTAATTATAAATTAATTTCTTCCAATTATAAGTTTTGAATAAAAAAAATGTATTACGTATTTGGAATCAGTAGGACCAAATTGTGTAAATAGGTGACATTTATTTTTAGACATTTTAAGTATTTACATTAGTAAATATTTAATTAACCATGATTAAAGGGTAAATATAGTAAATAAGGGTAAAATATAATATTATAATAATATTAACTTATCTTAAATGTGTCCTAATCCTTTTAGATGATACATATCCAACCATGGGCATCCTTGGGTCTAATTTGCGACCCCATGGAGCCACATGGGAGTAATAATGACACATTATATTAATTAATTTAACGTAAATTAAAAATGACATGAACAAATATATTTTAGTAACTCAATTTTTACATGGGGTTATATAAGTTATCTATTCGACTATAAATATTTTATGGAAATAAAAAATGCATTACTACATCATTGTATATTTTTATAATTTTTTTACGTCAAATAAATTAAATTATTTATGACACAATAATGATGCAATATTTACCTCATTAATAAATGATTTAAATAACTAAGATTATAAATATTAACAAAATATCCAAAAACTGTCCAATTATTAATGGATTGTTTTATTTATACCATGAGTCGTTATAAATTTGACTTTAATGATTAGTTCACATTTTGAAATCGAAGATGAGTTTATAATAAAATGATTGTTTCAAACATTCCTTAAGAGACCCTCCTATCCCTTATAAAAGTCCCTCACTTCCTCCCAATTTATCACACTTCTCAAGCCTTTGACATGTACAACCTCTACTCCAATAATATCCTAAGATCCCTCTCTACATCTTATAAACCTTTACTTAGGGATAATGTACATTAAGAAAAACATTTGGTTCAAACCAAAGTGAGTTACCTGATTTAAAGGTAACGTCTTCTCTTAAGTTCTTTTGTGTTATTTTACTTCTCAAACCCCATAAACTCTATTTATTTATTTCTTTTATAACAAAACTAGTATCCTCAATATAGTTTGATGTTGTTTTGAAAATTATTGGAACTACACTTACACACACGTCCATATAATGGGTGATGAACATATTGTTTCCGTGAATGGAAAACTAACACCTCACGAAGTGATGATTGTTCAATTATCTCCTACTGTGTCTTTTGGTGGCCATTAAGAGGGAACTTTATTTATATATGATATATTTTATTTTATTTTCTATATTATTATTTAATTTTTATTTACAAAAATACCTTTATGCCTTCCAATATGTGTATACACGATACTTTCATTTGAGGAAATGCGGACTACCGCCCCTGAAGGTGATACGATTAGTTCATGACATACATGGAACATATAAAGATGGAGTTGATGAAATTATGTAACATATATATCATAAGATATTATACTGTAATTTTAATATACCTATGTACCATTATTTTTTCATTCCATTAAATATTATATTTCAATGAAAGTAGCATTCATGCGTACGTACGGCTTACTGTCTCCATGGACAATGCATTTCTTTTCTAATCTCCCAAATATTATGTTCTATTATATATATATAAACACTAGATATATATGATATATATTATAATTAAATCATTAATATCATTATGGAGATAATAGGGTTTTGACCATAAGGACACATTGTAATTATAACAAGTTCATTTTTAACTCAAATTCCAAACATCGACAAAATGCCCGATATGAACTCAAATGATTGACTAACAATTATTGCAAGGTAACAAGTGATATAAAAGTAATAATAAACATTCAAAATGTTATGAATCAATTAAAAATTAACTTAATTTTATTATTCAGGAAGAATAAGGAACATACAAGTCAAGTTGGACCCGAGGTAAGTGATTTCTTATCTCACTTTTAATTCCGGGAGATTTCCATTGTTCACCACTTATTTATTGCACATGGTGTATTCTGTACTGCCATATGAAATATATTATCATTATTCTATTTATATTCATGGTATTATATGATTCATTTTGTGGTTATTAACCTTTACACATATGACTTGATTGATTAAAATGTGGTAAGGTTTTTTTATCTCACTTTTTATTCCCGTGAGATTCATGCTATATTAGAAACTATTTCCTTTTGTGTCATGGATGTACTGCCAATGATTTTATTCCTTTTTTAATATACTTTATCTTATGGATATTTCAATATTCATTGTTCGATCATTCTTTCATGTGGTGTATGTTTCGTAAGTTACCAAATCGGTAAGGGAACCATTCACCACCCTCTTTTTAAAAGACTTCTTTCTGTATGTCTTTTAATTTACATATTATTATGTTGGGATATTTTCTTCTATATCCTTATTGATGTGAAATTAATGTCTATGTGATGAGATATTCATTTCTCTCTCATTGACATATTTTATGAATTTTAAAGTGATGTCATTAGGCTTTAGAATTTCTATAAGAAAACTTCTTAACCCAATTTCATTTTTTGGGTTAAATAACTACTTTCTTGATTATATCGTGCTATGAATATGTGTGAATAACCTATGACTATTTTACAGTTCATATCCACTTATATTGGGGGTATTTATATTTTTCCCACATAATTATATAATTGATTTATCTTTAATCTTCATAAACCTTCTTTATAAGGGATTTTGTCTCAATTTCCATTTCTATTCAGACTTTATTGTTGATATAAACCAATTCACTCTTATATGGTGTATATACTATCCTTTAGAATTTTATATCATGAATACTTTTATTCTCATGATATTATTAAGTTCTGATTAAATGTTATTCCTCAATTATTTGTATTCAAGGATATCCCATTTTGTTAAAAACTCTTTAACTAAAATATCATTTTAAATGATTTAATGGTTTATTATACTAAATCATTCAATTTAATTTCCATGTTTTAAAAATGGTTTTAAAGATTTATTCATATGGACATGAATGTATTGAAATTAAAATTTCATTCAAAATATTTAAAGTGGCATGGGTCACTTTTATTCAAAAATATCATTATTTAATATTTTAAATGGTTTTGAAAATGATTTGATTTAGTCAATATTTTAACATGATATATTGTTATGGAAATGTGGAAATGTTATCTTTCCATTATGTTTGTTTTATGGTTTATGAATATGTTATGGCTATAGGAAATTTTTTACATATACGGGTGGTTCCGTGATAATCCTAGGGTGGTAGAGCCCGAGATAGCTCTCTAATGCATTGGGTAACATGGTAGAGGTAAATGTGAATGATTCTCATATGAGATTTAGGGAATATACTATGATGGGTATTAGAAATTTTAATCCATATGTAGCTGTGATAGAAATAATGTATGTTTGATATGTATTCTAGAAGTTACCATTTTGATTTATGATTTCTGGGGGTTATTCATAAATATTATGATATCATGACGTATGTTATCATTGAAAAGTATGGTTTCATTGTTTTTTATTTATTGATTGGATAATGTTTTCATTTCTTTTTTTATATCTCTTACTGAGATTTTTAATATCATCCCATGTTTTTGAAATGTTTTCCACAAGACTTAAAGATGAATAAGGGTAAATGATGTAATCAAGGAAATGTCATGCAATATTTGACATGGAACTAGACATGACTCTTTTTTTCAAGAGTTTTTATTTTATGAAAAAAATTGATACTGAGTAGAATTTTCTACATGTAAAATTTATGTTTTTATTTAAATGTTATGACCTAATTCTCTAAAATTTTAAAACTAAAAATATCCTCAATATGAATTCTCCATTTAATTTAAAATTATGTAATGTTTATGGTCGGGTCCTTACATAGCCCAGTGTGGTAGAACAATGAAAAATTGTTGTATCCTTTACATGAATATATTTATGTTCATATATTTCTATGAGATAAAGGGAGAATTGTTTTTTGTTTAATGAGGAAACAAGATCTGAATGGGAAGGAATTTTAAAATATTATACCCTAATTCACCCACTTATTAGGGTATTTAACCTAGTTGACCTATCAATTGATATTATAAGAAAAGGTAGAAAGTCATTGTTTCTCACATAGTAGGAGAAATGGTGGATTTAGATCACAAAGGAGTCCAGATATTTGATGTAATCAATTTTCAGATATGGATGAAATAGATGTAGCACTACTTCTGATCACTAGGAATGGATGTCTTTACAAAAACTGTCTCTGGAATATTAAACAATATTAAATGTGGTTCTTTATCATAATCATACTGATAAGGATTTGATGTTGATACTAAATGGAGATATAATTTCGGGGGATCCCAATAAAATAAAATTTATTTGAAGGCAATGTCATGTAAGTCATCAAATGCTATGTGGGATAAGCTTCTGAATATTTATGAGGCTGAATCAAAAGTTAGTGAATCAAAGCTACAGCTTCTATGAAACAAATATTATTGTCTCAAAATATACCAAATGAATCTGTTGAATCATTCATTGATTGTGTGAACGTAGTTGTCAATGACATGAGTAGTGTGGTAGAAATCATTAGAGATATAAATATTCTCATGAACATCATGAGAAAATACCCACCTTAGTCTAATATGATGTTTTCTATATTGGAGGATAAGGATCCGAAGAAGATAACATTGGATAACATGTACAATACTCTTGTTTCAAATGAAATGAAATAATTGATGTAATTTAGGATTGTAGTATTGAGAAAAAATGTTAATTTTCACTTTAAATTTTTATGATGGGTAAAATGGTCATTTACCCTTGAAGATGATCTCAGATAAATTTTATGACCACTCAGTTGGTCCCAAAATTAGGTGTTTTCCATGAATGTAGTTTTGTGAAAATATGATATGATCAAATTTTTTGTGGAATAATTTGTAATTAGAATTTGTTAATTTAAATAAAAATTTTTTCTTGTAGGTTTTCTTATTGTTAACATTCGAATAGATCATCAGATTTATATTATGCCTCCTTCATTTAGTCTGGAATAGGGATTTTATACTTTGTGAAGCATAATCCTGAGTCGGGTGCTTGCATTGGCACGACCTGCATTTTCTTTTTCAATCGTTTACATATTTTTATTTCTTTTATTTTTTGTTTCTTTTTATTTTATTTATTCTTCCTTTTGCGTCTCGCATACACCCCATGGTGGGATAACATGCCATGCGACCTAGATAGAATTAGTACATGTAGACAGATAGGGAGAGAAGATGAAATGGAGGTGTCTTTGTGAAGCCCTCAACGCACTGGATCAACGTGCGATGGCCCTATACCACGAAATCGACCCAATCTCTTCATTTTTCCTCTAAAAAGAAGACTATTTTTTAGATTTTACAAAAAAACTCCTTAAATACATTTTTTATGTTTTTATATCCCTATTATGCATGTATGTGGCCCCTTGTGGACCGATCTACTGATTTGTGGGTTGTACTGGGGGTTTCGGGTGATCTGAGGGTTTCTCATTCAGTGAAACCTGGTTACACAGTCTATAGACTAGGGTGACAATCCATGTGTTCTTCCCATTCGATGAAGATGATGTATAAAAGTTTACACTTGATGTATGAGTTGTGTGCACATATTACTAGTACTTGGTCGTGTTTCTGGTTACCATGGAATGACTACCTATGTAGGGGTACATGGATGTGAAGATTACAAAGCCATACCCCATGTGGGTATCACACTATGAATAATTACAAGGCTTGTCCATGATGATGGCCAAATTGGTTGTGGCACATGAGAATGTACCCTATGTCGGGTATACACTGTGTTTCCGTTTCAACTATCATATACCTTGGGCTTTACATTCCCTTACCAATGAGAGTACTTACCCATGGGGCGCGATGGGAGTACATACACTATAATGAGGATACACGCCGTGTATTTTCCCCTAATAACCCTTTTGGGGGTGTTTCTGTTTAATTTCCCCTGTGTCAAAAATTGAATTGAGAGTAGTCCATTCTATGTATTGTTTTGCACAGATCGTGATGGTGGAACCCATGGATCGATCTGAGGACTTTGAATGGATTTTTTGGGATTCTATATAAATTGAGATAGGTTTGCTCAAGTTATTGAATTCATATGTCTCCTAATATTTAGATTTCGTCATTAATGATAGGTTGGTTGTTTGAACCATTCTAGTTGATATCTTGATCTTAGATGAAATATGAGCAATCTACCTTGTCCTTTTCTTTTGAGTATGTTTTCCTTGAGAGATGTTCCCTTCTTTCCTTTGAGGCCATGAGTCCAGATACTTCTAAGGATCCCTTGAGGGATGCATTTACTTATACATAGATTTAGGGAGTACCTTTTAGGACCCGTGTACTTACGTATAATTTCAAGGATCCCCATTGTAGGATGACTATATTGTCTACCATTAGAGGATACCTCTTGTAGGATACCTTAGTTTCTTAGCCTTTTATGAACATGGGAATGATTAATCCTTTACAGTTAAAGGTATGGATCTTATATAAGATGCATTTAATGCATGGATTGAGGGACCTAGTGGGTTCTATGTTTCTTGAAAAGCCTTGTGTTTCCTGTCAGGTGTTAGTAGATATTTTGTTTGGGTGTCACCTTAAACACATTCAGAACTATTACGCCAGTGGGCATGTGGATGGTGTGTTGAGTTGGGTGTTAGGGGCACCTTTATTAGATTTTTTATACCTAACTTGGTTTTTTCAGACACAGTAGTTATTACCAGAGGTGATTCTGGGTTTGTGGATATGGAGCCGAACGTGAGGCATTTTTCTTACTTTTTGGGATGCCTTTAGATTCATTCATGGGATTTGGACATTGATCCATTCTTTTCTAATGTCTTACTAGTTCATAGAAGTAGCACTTGTGATTTGGCTATTGATAATTACATGTCCTCTTTTACACCCTAAGTGATACTTGGATTCTCTATTATAGCAATTCCTTGGACGAAATCATTGTCTTGTGATTTGTGGTGGGGTTGAATATGCTCTCCTTGACCATTATTGACTTGGTAAGTACACCCATGTCTTAATGAAATTATTTACATCAGTGGTTAAAATCATCTACTATTAATGAAATGATTTGAATGTATTATTGGTTTGATAGATTCTATAGAAGTCTCTCCATGGATCTGGAGTGAGGTAGTGGATTACTTAGGTTGAATATTCCCCTTGTGTCCTGATCCTATGGGATGCATTGGTCATTTCTACCGTTGGGATCTTGATTTATTTGTCTCACATAGGTCATGCGGTATTGACATACTCCTAGGACCCCCACTTGTTTCTAATCTGAGTTTCCCTTGGGACTTTCATTGTAATTGATATGTATTACCTGGATGGGTTCCTTGGATCTAACCCTTTGTGGTCTAGACATCTGATGTGGATTCCTTTTATGTGTTCCTTGGATCTGGCCAATAGTGGTCTACACATTTCAATACGATTCCATGGAAAATTCTTGGATCTATCCCTTCATTGACTACACTTTTTGTGAGGATTCCGTGGATGAGTTCCTTGGATCAGGCCCTTTTTGTTCTGAAACATACAATATTATGACGTGGTCATGGTGGTTGTGATATTTACAGGACTGAACATCACTATACATTATCGTTGTTACTGATTATATGTGAGTGTGTGTGAACCTAGGTGTAGGATTAGTGTCCCCTTGTGGTGGCATAGCTTACATAGAGACTTTTCTGTCATAGCATGAAGCATGAACATGTCGATAGGGATTACAGACTAATGGGTCGACTGTATTTTGGTTTCTAGGTTATTTGTTTCATATATTCATTAATGTAAATATTTTTATGTATATATAATTATGGAACTGTACATGTATACAACTCTAGTTATGACCATCAATGGTGGAACATTCCCTGTTGATAGGGATTATAGACCATGGATTCATGTCTGGGATCATATTGATTCACTTCATTTTGGCAACGATTTATCTAGGTTAAGCATGTTAATTTTTTTTACACTTCTAGTAGCATGGTTACAGGTTGCTTGTTGGGGTGGACTGCTAAGATTCTTTCACCCCCTGAAACATACAACATGGTGTACATGTAAACATTATGTATTATTTTTATGTCGATAATGAGTTTCATCATGGATATGGCTGAGGTGTAGTGTTTCAATTTTGAGAAGAGGTGCTCATGATTTCTTTTGATCGGGCTACTACAGTTCAACAGTGTCTCGAGATTTGGTACATGGTCTAGCTCGAAGTTGGTAGTAGAGCCCTGTACTATTAATTCCAGTTTATTTTGTACACCAATTTTTTATGTTCATCCTAGTGGGTGACCACTATTGTATTATATTTCCTAGATGATTGGGATTTTTTAGTTTTTCATTTATTATTACAACATGTTCTATTTCATTTTTTTACTACATTTGCACTATGTTTACATTCCACTCTATATGATACATAGATATTTTTTCACTATTTCATAAATTGATATGAGGGAATAGTCTCTCCACTATCACACCCTAGTCCATCACTGCTAGTTGGCAGTCTTTGGCATAAGGGGACACACTTTTGACGACTTGTAACCCACCAGACCAGAGTACCGGTATTGTGGAATCCAGGTCGAGGCGTTACAATGTGGTATCAAAGTCGTTCTTTTCTTGGTCTTTAATATTTGGGATATGGTAGACATGAGTATTTGGACTGTGTATGAACATATTATGGATATCAGATTGGCACGTCGAGAACACATGTTTCATTTGGAATTCCTGGTTTACAAGGTTGGAATTGTAGTTCTGATTTTTGATGTTACTGTTGTATATTATTTCCCCTTTAGAAATGCCCATTTTTTATGGATGTTATGATTTATTTTGGTACTCTTTCTCTTGGAAGTTGGTAATAGGCCACTGAATATTTTTCTTTCTTAAATAGAAAATCAAGTATTGTATCGTACATTATTTTTTCACAGAGTATTCACAAAATATAGGCATGCTAGTGTGTGATTTTACTGACTAATAAGGCCTTCGGGACTTCTAACACATATATTTCTCTCTAATTTTAGGTTATGTTCTTCTACATTGAGTTATTCTATTGTGATGATGATGAGTCAGTCCTCATACACAGAAGGTAAGGTGACCTTGAAGGTTGATGTGTAAAGTGATGCCTTTTATGTTAGACACTAAAAATCGTGTTGTTTCTTAGGTATGTGGTCATCTAGTCGAATCATTGAGTACGATGCTAATAGATACAAAGGAATTTTTGTGAGTGTTGGACCTTTAGGGGGTATTGTCGTGATTGGATGCCAGATGAGTGTCAGTTCAATTCATCTTATATGTTGGTTTTGTGACCATTAGGCACTAGTTCCTTATATGAATACTTGAATAGGATCAAAGACTTTGTAAACCATGTTTCAATTTTTACCCTTGTTGGATGTGATAAACTTTACCTACTTTTTAGAGATTTTGATCATTTGGGATATGTGGTTAGAACATGTGACCTTGTTGTGCGGATATTTCTGTAGGTCTAGGTGGGGGACCTATAGAACCGTGGTTTGACATAGAACCCTGTAGGTAGACATCTATTTTGTTTAACGGAAACTTGTGTGAGTGTTTTTCCCATGCTTTTGAGATGAATTTTTAGGAAGTGATCTTGTATTTACATTCGTTTTGATATCGATGCATGGTAGGTGCTTGAGTTTTGATTCATAGTAATGTTATGACTTTGGATTTTTAGGGAACACCTTGGGTTCTAGTTTTTCAAGACTGGATTTGATAGGAATGACTATTCAGTTGTCTCGCCTGGTCGACTAGTGTTTATGCTATTTCTAATGTAGATAGAGTTTCGGGGGACAATCATGGCTGGTATGACATCGTGTGATGGGAAATTCAGTAATAAATTGTGGCATATGTGGTGTGATCATTTTTTCAATGGAGTTACAATGGAGATTCTAGCCTAATAAAACAGATATGCCATGTAGTACGTTCATTTATGCCTCATGAAGGATGACTCATTGGAGTACTAGTTGGGTGATAAATATACACGATAGTTTATTGTGGTATCTTTTGAATCTAAATTGGTGAGTGGTTGGGTGAAAGCTAAGGAATGGTGTTTTATTACATGTCATGTTATTGGATCCTGAAAGTTATGTTGGAATGTCCCTCTATGGTAGAGGTCACACCGTGTTGGGTTACCTATTGTTAGTTGACCAATTGGATGAATCTTGGTCCGGTTTTGATAAGATGTAAGCATTGCATGAAGTGATTTTTATACACCTTGGTGGACTCTTAGTGTACTCCTGTTTGAGATTGTCACATATTATCCTAAATCATCTTCTGAATGATAAGATGGAATTAACCCTATGTTCATATCATTTTTCATCATAATTTTCTTCCATATTAATGATGGAAACCGGTTGAGGCTGCACTCAATGAGTGGTGCAAGGTAATCCATATGGTGGGGAGTGCACCATTGGACCTTTGAGGGCGATGAACCTCATTTATAGTTGAACATTGTCATTTTACATGTGTCATTGGGATCATAGTTTTGTTTAAGATGACGATTAGGATTTTCCTATGGTGGGGAGTAACATATCAGTTGTTGTCAAATATCTTCCATGTAAAAGGCAGTGGTTGGTGCTATGAGATTGGTCACTGTCTAGTATAGATAGCTTGTGTTTGTAGATTATTAGGTTGGGACAACTTTTGATGGTCCTTCCACCTTTCCTCTTAGGGACCAGAAGGATTATGGTGGGGATTTTATATGGACCCATGACTTTTCAGACAACAGTTTTGAGAAGAAATGTGAATTTTTCCTTTCAAATGATTTCTAAAGTGTAAAATAGGAATTTCCTCTAAAATATAACTTCAGATTATATTTCTGAACACCCAGTTATTATGATAATTGTGTGTTTACCCTAGGATAGGTGTGTGATGAAATTCCAATCATTTTGAATTTGGGATGAAAAAATAATAATATATATTTTAATTAATTAAATATTAATTTATTCTAATAGGTTTTTTCAGGCAGAACGTTTTCAAGGAGTTTCAGAATATTATTCCATCTCAGCCACTGAATTCGGAATATAGAGTTTAGCATACATGGGGAAAATCCTTGAGTTAAGCGCCAGTGCTGACATGAGCGTGATATTATTCTTCTTTTCTTTTTCTTTGTTTTTATTTCATTTAATTTTGTTTTTTTCTTCATTATGATTCCCACTTACACCCTTTGTAGGCCTCCTACACCACACAACCTAGAGAGTGTAGGGGAGGGATATGTAGAATGATAGAGTAAGAGAGTATGTATCTGTTGTGAAGCCCTCGATGTGTTGGATCAACATGCAATGACCGATGACCATGAAATCTACCAATGCTTCAGCAGTTTCCTCCTTAACATAGGCCTAATTTTAGATTTACCAAAATCCCATTTAAAATAAATGTTTCAATTTTTTCATTCCCTATAATTATTTTATACAGTCTATAGTGCCACGATCAACTAATTTGGGGGTTTGAATGGTGTTTTGGAAAATATATGGGCTTCCCATTCAGGTAAATTAGGTTACATGACATGTATTCTAGGGTGACACATAGTGTGTTCTTATCATTCAGTGAAGATTAAGTTTAAAAGAGTACACACCATGTATGCGGTATACAAGTTGTGTACCAGTAATTGGCTGTGTGGCTAGGTATCTGGGAATGACTAACCATGTAGGGGTAAATGGCCATGTAGATTACATGGATAGACCCTATGTGGATAGCATGTTCTGTTGAATAACATGGCTTGGATAAGTAGATGGAAATGCATGTTGAGGGACATCTGCATGTACCCTTCATAGGGTACATTCTGTGTGCCCGTGTTACGTGCTATGTACCTGGGGCTTTACGCTCTTATGTGGCCGGATGGGAGTATACATCATGTAACGAGGATACATTTCATGTACTATCCCCTTATAACAATTGTTTGGTGGTTCATGTTTTCATTCCCTGGTGTAAGAATCAGCTTTGAGAGTAGTCCATTCTGAGTAGTTTTCTGTATAGATCGTGATGGGGCAACAAGTGGAGTAATCGGAGGACTTTTAATAGGTGTTTGGGGGGATATTCTCTAAATAGAGAGGTTCTTATTATATTTTTGGAATCCAGATGTCTTCTGAGAGTGAGGCATGGAGTGAATGATAGGTTGGGTGTTTGGATAAACATAACTGAAATGATGATCTTTGATGATCTTTGATCTATCTCTCATGAGCTTTTCATTTGATGAAGTTTCTCTTGAGAGATGTGACCTCCTCACCACTGTGGCCATGAGAAAAGATACTTATAAGGATCCGCTAAGGGATTCCATTTATTATACACTAATCTAGGAAGTTCCTTTTAAGAAACATGTATATGTGTATGATTATGAGGATCCTCATCGTGCAATTCATCTGTTGTTCCATGTTACAGGATCCGCATTTGTAGTATGCCTTTATTTCTTATCATTATAGGATCCCTTGTTGGATTCCTCTTTTACCATTACAGAAAAGGATCCAGAGATGGATGCCTTTCAATGCATTTATTGAGTTACCAATTAGGTGCCCTGTTTGTTGGCTGAAAATAATTTGTACTTCAGGTGTGGGTGTAGATTGTGTTCAAGAGTCAACCTGAACCAGTTCCGATCTTATACTCCTGTGGGGCTATGGACGTAGTGATGGGTTTGTCATTCGGTCCACCATAAATAATTTTATAAACCATAATTGTTTTTAGTAAAGTATTAGTGTTTACCAGAGGTTCTTTCTCGTTGGTGGCTATTGAGAATGATGTGATGTTTTTTTCTTGATTTTTGGGATTCCAGAACATGCTTTTTGGGGATCCAGTTTCTGAGGCATGCTTTTATGAAATTTTACTAGTACCTAGAGGTAGTACGTGTGACTTTTCTTTTGATACTTACTTGTTTTCTCCTTCAAATTGAGTCATAAATGGATTCCCCAATATAATAATTCCATAGACTTACTCATTAGCACGTGATATGTGATGGGGATGATCATGCACTCCTCGACCTATGATGAATGGGTGGGTATACCCATGTATTAATTAAATGGTTTACATCAGTGGATATAATTATGTGTTATTAATGAAATGTTTTGAATGTATGAATGTTTTGATATATGACATGGATGACTCTCCCTGGATCTGGAACACGGTAGCGGAAACCTTGTGTTGAGTATTCCCCTAGGGTCGTGATTCTGTAGGATTCCTCGGGCCTTGCTAACCCATGTATCTGGCTTTCTTGGGATCACATAAGACATGTGCTATTGAAATTATACATGGACCCCAACCAGTTCCTAGAATGAGTTTCCACTAGGATTCCCATGGAACTCGATGTGGATGATTTGGAAGAGTTCCTTGTATCTGGCCCATTGTGGTCCAGACTTCTTATGTGGATGTCTTGGATGAGTTCTTTAGATCCGTCCCTTTATGGTCTACACATTTCATGAGAATTCCTTGAATGAGTTCCTTGGATCTAGAATATCATGGTGTACACATTTCATGCGGATTTCTTGGGCATGTTCCTTGTATCCATTCTTTTGTGGTCTGACACTTACGATATTACAACGTCAACATGGTGGTTGTGATATATATGTGATTGAATGTAGGTATGTGGAATATTTTTTAGTTATTGGAGGTGAGTATGTGTAAACCCAAGTGTAGGACGAGTGTCCCTATCTGGTGACATAGCTTGCTTAGAGACTTTCCTGACATGGGGGAAAGCAGGTATAAACTGATTTTGATTAAATACCAAATGATTAACTATAGTTTGGTTTTTATGATATTTGTTTCATATATTCACAAATGTCATATATATTTATGTATTTATAGGTATGGGACTATAAATACATACTCTATTAGATATGGACATCCATGGTGGCCCTTGCCTAGTTGTGAGGGATTACAGACCCTGGGTTAGACTATGGGCTCATTTTGGCCTACTACCTGTTGGATGTTCTTCTGCTAGACTATGCACTTTGATTTTTGATACACTTTTAGAAGGGAAATTACAATTTTTTAGGTGGTGGCCTACTAAGATTCATTCTCACCCAATGAACATGCACCACAGTGTACGTGTAGTCCAGATGACACCGTTTTTTGGTTGATCATGATTTGAATGGTTGAAGGGATGAGGCACAGTGTTACATGTTTGTGCAGAGATTCTCATGGGTTATTATGAATGGGATACTGCAGTTCGACTGAGTCTAGTGACCAGGTACAAGGTCTGGTTAGAAATTTTTAGTATATCTATAATTTTTTTATCTTCTTTTATACTCTTATATCTATATGGTCAGCCTCCTAGATGAATAGTGTTGTAATGTATTGAATAGATATTAAGTCTTTGACAACTTTTCATTTATCATTGCATCCCACTCTATTTCAATTTTTTTTCTTCCAAACTCTTTATACTTTTTGATCAGTGTGTAAAGACCCAATAAATTCATTAAGGAAAATTACTCTTCGTCTATTTATATGTGTTCTTATGATTATGTAAAATGTGTAAACTTATTTGGTTTTATGTTTTTAATTTGAAAATATCTTAATTGAATTGTGATCCTTGCAAATATAGCTTTTTAACAATGATAACATGATTAATATAAATATTGGCCTTTAACAAATCCAATTTTCTCAAACAAAGGAAGTGAGGGACCCATCCAGTAGACATGCCCCTTATTCAGGCAATTTGTCATAGATCAGAATGTTGGTGATGTCATTGGGCTTCACTCCCGACTAAGCCCAAGATGAGCTTAAACACATGAATCTTGAACAGAACTGCCTACAAGAGAACTGGAATTTGATAGAGATTACCACCAGAGCGATGTTATCCAAGCCACCTCATGAGTCTGTCACCATCGGACACCTTACCCTAAGGACTTATGGAGGTTTTATAAGGGGTTATGTAACAAGGCCATAACACTATGATTATATGCTTTATTTTTGTATATAATAAAGAATAAAAATTAATTTTATTATTGCTATGTTGTAAAATGTTTTTAAATCACAAATAGTATTTTATGTTAATATTCAACTAAGAAATTTATTTTTAAAAAATAATGGATTTTGGAATAAAATCAAATTTTAATAAAATATTTTTATTATTAAATTAATTTTATTAAATATAAATGATCTTAAAATTTTTATGAATACAATTGAAAAATTTATTAAAGATTGAAAGCTGTTTTTGTCAAAACCGATGAATTTTTGATAAATTTCAGTTTTTATTATAAAAGTAAAAATTCACATATTTAGAAAATTATTTATAAAAAATTAATATTATTTTTAGAATCAAGACATCATAAATATCCAATGGGGAATTTTTTCATAATTTTCTAAGATAGTTGAATATTTGGGTAAATATTAAATACCGTTTACATATATAATATGTATTATGACTTCATAATGACCCATTATTGATGTAATAAAATAATATAAACATTATTTTCAGATAATATGTGTTTTACCATAAAAATGTGATTTTAGGATTGTTTTATTTATATTACAATTCTTTAGAGGACCCTGCAAGACTTATAAAACATTTTAGCTTTTTAAATTGATTTCCTCGAGAGTGTGACTCACCTCCACCTAAACAGCCCTATTATATTAAGACATTTGGCCATTGAACATATAATATATTGTTTTCCACTACCCTTTGGAATAAATCATGGGAGAAAACCATGGTCTGTTTTGTTGTTTTTATTAGTTTAATGTGTGGTGTCCCATATCTAAATAATAAAGAATTCCCCCTCTTTTCCTATATACACTGACCCTTACTCCCACTTCTTCATCACTCAATGCCATCAGAGTTTGTCTAAAATCGGACCTTCTATTTATATAATACTCTCAAGGATCCCCAAACACCCATGAATCCTCTCTCAAGCCCCTCCCAAGCCTTTGAGATCACACTTCCAAGTAAGGGATTCCTTCTTTTATCATTTTCACCTAGTTTCGTAATATTGTTATGTCCTTTTATTTTCAATTATAAATGTTGGGGTATGATTTATCACCTCCCCGATACTTTCCTCATTATGTTTGAATGGTGGGAGTCCCATTTCTCTCTCATTAATTCCTTCGATGTACACCCAAAACTGTACCAAAATTCCTTAAGGAATTTCCATCTCCCCATTCACATTCATGAAATTATTTTGTATTTTGAATCTAATTTACATGACATATTTTGGAATATATATATATATATATGACCCCCTTAATCTCCATTTCGTGTAAATATTATGAGACACCCCTTTCTGTCTCATTACCATTTTTTATGAATTCTTAAGTCACGTCGTTACGCTGCATAAATTGCACCGATTTTCCTAGCCAATGTCATTGTGTAGTGAATACCATTCCTATTTCTCTATCCAATGTATTCCTATTTATGAAAATTTAATTATTGATTAAAATGAACCATGTATGTATTCTATATCCCTTTACCATGGAATAAATAAGGATGATGGATTCCATGTTGTATGATCCATGTGGAAAAATTATAGAGGAAATGAATTGATTAAAAATGGTGCACCCTGATAGTGTGTCAATGCATTAGGTAAAGTATAGTATCATGATACGTTGCGTGAAATATGTGTTAACTTAGAATAATTCATGTGAAACAAGGGTTTACTCGTGCTTCATGTATAATGAGGGTTTACTCATGCTCTATGTGCAATGAGCCTTAGATCATGCTAATTCCATATTAAGTGTTGTTGCCACATTTACATGTTATGATAATAATGCTATATCACGACATTATGTTCATGTTATTTTATGCTCCATTTATATACCTATTTCCTAAAATGAATTTTTTCTTCATGTGATTCTTTCATTACTACCTTACTGGGCTTTATATCTCACCCATTTCTTAAGTATGTCCTCAGGTTATCACATATAATTCTATGTACGAGGGGATATAGTGGTCATATAAATTATGTTTTGAATATCATGTTTCATTTCATGTTTTAATTTGTTATGTAATGTTCCTAATCTCCAAGGACACTAGACCTATCGTTCTTCTATGTTGTATCTGGTGAAGGTTTTATGTAATAAATCATGTCTTACTGTGTAATAAAAAGCACAGAGGATAGGTTTAGTTATTTTTGGGATTAGGATTAGAAAACCCCATTTAATCCTTAGAGACTATACTATGTATAAAAACATTAATAAGTTTTTGTGATTATTGAGTAAGTGGTTTATCAAGAAAATATATCCCTGTTCGGATACGAGGAGTTATAGGCGACTCTGGGACATATGTACCTAGGAGTGAATACTCTGACAAGGAGTTATGGGCATGACCCAGGATATCATGGTACACCAAAATGCACCTTGATGCACTCTTGGTAATGACACTCACGAGGGATATTCTTTGGAAAATTAACAAGTTAGGTATTAACCATTATTAAGGTTAATTAAAAAAATGCCTCTAAGAATAAATGTTAGAATGTATGGAATAGATAACCTAGATTGAAGCTTATTGTTTGATATGTTAAAAAAATACAATTGATTTATATGTCATATTTTTTTGTCTTTGGATTACCCTTCATGAATTGTCTCAAACATTCCTTTTATTCTAGCCAATGGCCAGAAATATGAGGACTTTGGCTAACAATCGATTTGAAGATCAATGCAACGGCTGTTCTAATGAGATCCCCAATCTGGTTGGAGAGGGAAATGTGAAATATTACATGATACTATCTCAATTATATCATGATCTGAATAGAAATGTGGGTCTTGAGTAACGTTCAACCCAGACATAGAAATAACAAGTTGCTATCGAATGCTTCAATGGACAAAGGCCTCTTATTTTTAATGGATCATTTGATCCCTCAATGGTCGAACAATGAATCAACAATATTGAAAAGATCTTTTCCATCCTTCATTGATCCAAAAAAGAGAAGGTTATTATGATTGTTTACCATATATTGGGTGAATCCAATCAATGGGGGACATTGTTCAACAACAGGAAGCCTATAGAGGAAATCGAGGCGTTGGAATGGAATGATTTTTGGAAAATGTGTTTCGATAAATATTTTACGCGCACCCTCCATCTTAATATGGAAAGGGACTTTATTTCTATTATGCAAAAATATGAAGAATTTGTTAGAGAGTGTGAGGAAAACATCACAAAGAATGCACAATATGCCCCTGTCTTTGTTGTTACCCCCAAATGAATGGTTTACCACTTCATTGGTGGGCTGAAACCTATCACGCGGAAGGCCCTGGTGATCTGTGACCTCTACAGATATGAGAAAATTTTATTATGTGACATCAAGGTCAAAGTAGATATCGGAAAATATCAGTGGTATTAGGTGGATAACAATTGTAAGGTGGAATTCAATAATAGCGGTCTGATGGATAAATAGACTGGTGCTAAGAAAATACAGCACCCTGCTTGCCAATGGTGTGGAAAAAAGCATCCCAGAAATTTCTTGAATGGGATGAGGATATGCTTTTGGTGTGAAAGAAAATGAAACATAGCTGTTAACTACCTGCAAGAAATTTCTACTACTGTGACAGTGGATATGAATTCTCCATTTGAACATCAACTCATTGTTCATTGCTGAAACTATAATGAATGGGGTCACCTTTCAAATAAGTTCCCTATGAAAAGGTTTTTTTGAGGAAACCAAAAAAGTACATGGTGGAAAGGGAGAGAGTTTTCAATCAATACCACCGAGATGAACCCGTAAAAAGAAGTGGTGAATAGTATACTAGTTATTTATTCATCAATAGTGAATGCACTTTTTTATTCTAGTTCTAAACGTTCTTTTATATCCCGAATTTTTTGTAGAATAATCCCAACACCAACCAAAAATCATGGATTTAAAGATGTCTATGAGTACGGAAAATGGTGAAATCATTTCATCCCAATAATATAACTCCTACCCTATCATAATTTCTGGATTTAATCTCTCGAAGATCCTCATCATACTCTCTCTGGTGAATGTTGATGAAATTCTTAACATGTATTTGATTTACGTACATAGAGCCAGCATAAATTGTCATGAGAGGGAAATAACTCTCCATGTGGTGAATCGACCCCTGATTCTATACAAGTGAAATGAAAAGGATTAATATTCATTAGTTCCAACATCTAAGCATCTATATTAATACCCTATGAGAATGCATATCTGGATCAGATGATTGATTCCAAAGAAGAAACCATTCTTGAAGACATTCCTATTGTGATGGAATTCATTGAAGTGTTTTCCGAGGAATTGTTTGGTCTCTCTCCTAGAAGAGATTTTGAATTTTCAATTGACCTTATACCTGGGGAGTTTCCAATATCCAAGACTCTATAAAGAATGGCTGTTGTGGAGCTTTAGGAGTAGAAGAAACAACTACTCAAGAATCTGGATAAAGGTTTTAAACGCCCAAGTGCATCCCCATGGGGTGCACCATACCTCTTCATTCAGAAGAAGTATGGGTCAATACGCCTTTGAATTTATTATCACGAGATCAATAAAATCATGATAAAGAACAGGTATTTTATTCAAGGAAATAAAAAAATTGTTCTATCAGCTGCATCGATAATAGTACATTTCCTTGGTAGATTTTCGGTTGAGATATTATCAAGTAACGGTGAAGAAGAAAGATATCCCCAAGATGGATTTTTGTACAAGATATGAGCACAATGAATTCATAGTAATTCCTTTCGGTCTCACTAATGCTCCAGAAATCTTCATGGACTTGATTACTAGAGTCCTTAGACATTACCACAATAAATTTTTCATAGTCTCTATAAATGATATTCTAATATAATCCAAAACCAAGGAGGATCATGAGGATAATATAAGAACTATACTATGGAAATTGTGAAAGGACAAGCTCCCTAAAAATTAATGCAAGCGTGAGCTCAGGTTGAAGAATGTCTCATTCTTGGGACATATCATCACAAGCAATGAGATATCTGTGGATCCCTCCAAGACAGCTGCAAAGAGGGATGGATGAGGCCATCATCGGCAACAAATATCCGTATAATCTTGGTGTTAGCTTGATATTATTGACAATTTGTGAGAAATTTATCAAGATTTTCCTACCCTCTTACTAAGATAACGCTGAAGGTATTAATGTTTTGTTGGAGTGATGAATTCGAAGAAATCATCAAGGAGTTGAATAAGAGTCTTATCACTATGCCCATGCTCACATTACCCACAATTGGAGAACATTTTGTGGTATTTAGTTATACTTAGAATAAATTCATGGGTTGTGTGTTGATGTAGAATGATAAAGTGATATCCTATGCCTCAAGGAAGTGGAAAATCCATGCGAAAAACAATCCCACACATGATCTAGAGTTTTCGGCTGTGATCTTTGCATTGAAAATACGGCGACATTACCTCCATGTGGTGAAGTGTGAGATATATACTAATCACAAGAGCCAAAAATATATATATTCACACAGAAAGAGAATAATATGTGCCAGTGAAGATGGATAGAACTCATCAAGGATTATGACTGCTCAATCCATTACCACCCTAGGAAAGCGAACAAGGTGGCAGATGCTCTATGTATAAATGATCAATCGATTCTGTCACTGATGATAATTGAGAAGGATCTAATATTCATAGATATGTAGAGGATGGACATGGATGACATAAAGGGGGGAACATCATTAATCCTTTCTCAAATGATTGCTCAATCATCCCTCTTGAAGAATATAAAGGATGCTCAATGAAAGGATATGGAAATTCTAAAAGGGTGAAAGCTTTCAAAAATGGAAATTCCTCAGAGTTCATGGTTGAAATGTGTGGAATTGTGTGATTTGGATCATGATTATGTGTACCATCCGATCCAGAGATAAAGAATGATCTTATAAATGATGCACATAGCTCAACCTTCTCTATTCTCCCGGGATGCCCAAAGAAGAATCGAGATCTCTGAGAAAATGTTTGGTGCAACAATATGATAAGGAGGATTGCGGAATAAACTTCAATGTTTTTGGTTTGTCCAAAAGTGATGGATGAGAGGAAAATGTATAAGGGGATGATGAAACCACTACCTATACCGACATAGAAGTGGGACAACATTACCATGGACTTTGTTTCTAGAAATCCAAGAAAAAATATAGAGGAAACACTTCTATATGGGTCATTGTGGATCATCTAAGGAAGAAAAATCAACTTATCATGATTCGAGAGGACTTCTAATTAGATCAATTTGCACAGATTTACATCAACAAAATGGTAAGGCTGTTTAGAGTGACACTATCTATTGTATCTGATCGAGATTCGAGAATTACATTGATGTTTTGGAAAAGCCTCCAACATTCTCTAAGCACTAAACTAAACTTTAGTAAGATATATCATCCTCAAACTGCTGGCCAATCTAAGTGAAAAATTCAGACACTGGGAGATTTGTTATGATAATGCACTATGAACTTCAAATAAGGATGTGACTAACATATTCAACTGATTGAATTATTTTTCAATAACAGTTTCCCCTCGAGCATCTGAATGGAACAATAGAAATCCCTTTATTGGAAAAGTTCCAGAACACTAACATGTTGGGATGAATTCGGTGAGCGTAAGCTGCTAGGACATGAAATGGTCGATGAAATGGTGGAGAAGCTGAAAACCATTCTACGACATATCAAGGCATCCCAAAGTCAACCGAAGAGTTATGCAGATAAGTTTCGATGAGACCTTGAGATCAATGTTGATATATCTTGTTTCTACTCATATCTCTATGGAAGAAGGTAATGAAGTTTGGGAAGAAGGGGAAGTTATGTCTTGGTAATATTGTCCCTTTTGAGATTCTTGATCGTGTCAGGGCTGTGGCCAATCTTCTAACACTTCCTCCTACAATGGCCAATGTAAATGATCATGTATCTCTCATAAGGAAGTAAAAAATAGAAACCTTCACATGTACTCTCATTAGAGGTAGTATATCTAGAGAATAATCTTTATTACTAGGAGAAGACCTTGAATATCTTATATTGTAGAAAAAATGTTCCACAAAATAAGACTGTACCCCTCGTAAAGGTGTTGTTGAAAAACTACAAGTTTGAATAAGTGACATGAGAATTTGAAGAAGTGATTAAGTAGAGTTAATCGTATTTGTTTTAGTGTTGAAAAGGAAATTTCAAGGGTGAAATTTCTTAATGGGCGAAGATTGTAATGACAAAAAAATCATTAATGAAAATTCATCTAGGTATATTTAAATGTTTTCTTATCGTTATGTAAAACATATGAACTAATTTGGTTTTATGTTTTGAATATTAAAATAATGTTATGAATTTTTACCATTGTTAATACGTTTCTTCAACAGTGATCACATCATTAGTATAAATATAGGGCTTTAGAAAATACAATTTACTCAGACCAAGAATGTTATGGCCTCATCTTATAGACTTTACCTGTAGGAAGAACATTTTTTAGAGCCCAGAAAGGAGGTGGCGTCATTAGGATTTGCTCAGGACCCATCCCAAGCCGATATTAAACACGTGAATTGTGAATGGAACTGTCTATGGGAGAAGTGGATGTTGGTAGAGTTTACCACCAGAGAGATGTTATATGAGCCACCCCAAGAGTATGTCACCATCACACACCATACCCTACGCTCTTACACGGATGTTATAATGGGTTATGTAACAAGACCATAGAACTATTATTATGTGAATTATTGTTGTATATTATGTTTAATATACATTCATTTAATTATTTTTACATTGTAAATAGTTTTTAAACCACAAATAGTATTTTTAGTTAATATTCAACTAAGAAATTGATTTTGATAAATTAATTGATTTTTAATAAAAATTAATATTTTTTAAAAATATTTTTATTATTAAATTACTTTTATTATGTATAAATGATCGTATAATTTTAATGATTATAATTGTAATTTTTATGAAGGTTTGAATGTTGTTTTTGTCAAAACCCATTAATTTTCGATATATTTTCGATTTATTTTAAAATTAAATATTCAAATATATAGAAAATTAATTAGATAAAATGAATATTATATTTGGAATCAAAACATCAAAATTACCTAATGATGAATTATTCAGAATTTTCTAAGACAGTTGAATTTTTGGGTAAATATGAAATACAGTTTAAATATATAATTTGTTTTATGACATCCTAAAAATCCAATGGTGATGTAATAAAATACTATAAATTTTAGGTTGATACAATATATGTTTTTCCATGAAAATAATGTTATTTTAGTTTTTTTATTTATTATATAAAGCGTTAGTGGACCCTCCAAGACTTATCAATGAGTTAAGCTTCTTAAATTGTTTTTCTTGAGTGTTTGACTCAACTCCACATAAGAAATAAAATTATTTTAAGAATTTAGGCCGTGGGACTTATAAAATATAGTTTTTCACCCTCTTTTGGCAAAAACCGTGTGAAAAATCACTGGCTGGTTTGTGGTTTTGATTAGTTTAATGTGTGGTTTCCCAAACCTAAATAATAATGAATTCCCCCTCCTTTCCTATATAAAACCACCCAATGATCCCACTTCCTCTTCACTCAAAGACATTATACTTCATACAAATGCTTCCCTTATCTCTCTATAATCCTCCCAATTTTCCCCAAGCTCGAAATAAGCCGCTCTCATGCCACTCCCAAGGCTTTGGGATCACACTTCCACGTAAGGGATTCCTACCTTTCCCATTTTAGCCAAGTTTCGTGATATCATTCCTCATTTTATTATCAATTATAATTTTCATGTTTTGATTTATAAAATCCTCCATAAATCCTTATTTATGTTTGAATTTTCATAGACCCTTTTATCTCTCATTAATTCCTTCCATGTATACCCATTACTATGTCGAAATTCCGTAACAAATTTCACTCTCCTCATTTACATTCAGTCAATTCATTTGTATTTTGAATCTAAATTACATTACATATTTTGGGACATATATCAATATGAACCACAGTTAATTTACATTTCATTTAAATATTATGAGACTCCCATTTCACTCTCATGAACCTTTTTTTATGAATTCTTATGTCACGCCGTTACGCTGCCGAAATTGCACAGAACTTCCAAGCCAATTTCATTGTGTAGTGAATACCATGCTCATTTCCCTTTCAATGTAATTAACCATTATGAACATTTAATTATTGATTAAAAAGAATCATTTGTGTATTCTACATCCCTTTTCCATGTAATAAATTATGAATATTGATTTCAGGTTATATGATCCATGTGGCACACTTATACATGAAATGAAATGTTTAAGAAGAGTGTGCCCTGATAGTGCTCTAATGAATTGGGTAAAGTATAATATCATGATAGATCATGGGAAATTGGTGTTTACTCATTATAATTAATGTGATATGAGGTTTTACCCAAGATTCATTTTCAATGAGGGTTTACTCATGCTCCATGTGCAATGAGCCTTGGCTCATGATAATTCCATGTTATGTATTGTTGCCACATTTCTAGGTTATGAAAATCATGGTATATCATGCCTTTATGTTCATGTTCTTTTATGCTCCTTTTATATTCTTATTTAATAAACTGTATTTTATTCTTCATGTAAAGCCTTGTTTACTCCCTTACTGGGCTTTATAGCTCACCCCTTTCTTATGTATGTCCTCAGGTTATCCCACACAATTCTAAGTACGAGGGAATGTAGTGGTCATATGAATGAAGTTTTCAATAATATTTTTTGTTTCATGTTTGAAGTTTTTATGTAATTTTTCTAATCCCTAATGATATTAGACTTCTCGAACTTCTTATGTTGTATCAAGAACAGGTTATATGTAATAAATCATTTCTAAATGTGTAATAAAAAGAAGGGTTTTCATATAGTAGGATTCATAGATATTTTTTACAATGTTTCTTACTATGATATGAGGTCATTGTCTCCCAACTATTATACCCTAGGACATCGCAGCTAGTCAACAAACTCTAGCATATGGGGAGGTATGGTTGAGGCCTTTAATTGAACTATCTCAGAGAACCGGTTTTGTGGATTTCAAATCGGGATGATATATGTAATGAGAAATTATGATAATGATTTTTTAGAAAAGGGAATGTACAATGAAGTGGTTTTCAAGGGAATGATGTTTATATCCAAAAAAATATATTCAGGAGAAAGTTAATTAGGATGTTGTCATATTATATCTCTCTTAAAATCTACAAAGAGGAAGTAAAAAATTTCAAAGGTCACTATACTATTCTATTCTTTTGATATGGAATGATTGTGCATTTTGAAGTATAGTGTCCTAATAAGTTTAAAGATGAAGATGAAGATGAAGATAATGATGAAATTCTCAAGAAAAAGTATATAGCGAATGTGAAGGGTATGATAATTATGAATAAAAATTTAAAAAATAAAATAATATTCTTTTAAAGGAAGATTAATGTTCAGGTGAATCCACAACATAGGTGTTGGGGGAAATAAAAGATAATAAACCATATGATATTATGATAGTTTTGGGAAATTACAAAATAATGGAAGAAAGTGCTGGGGCCACTTTTTGTATGAAGATTGTATTTTTTGTCAATAATTGTCAATACTGGTCAAAATGAAGAAGGGGATGAAGAATGACTAAAAAATTAGTGGAGATTGGATGAAGTGAGGTTGCCTGGAGAATTGTTATGGAATAATATAATTGGATGTCATACTTGAGCAATTCTCTTAGAAGATCAATTCAGACGATTTTTGAACTGATACAAACTTCTATCAAAGGTGACACATTGTTTACAAAAATGAATAATGGTGAAGTATCATCCATCTAAGGATTATTGGAGAAGAATGAGGATATAAAGAAAACAATGTAATGCGTCACGATTGCATAATAACCATGCAAGAGCTTACTTGATGAAAATAATCATATAATCTAAATGAATTAGAGAATGATGTATAATAAATAAGAGAGAGTGTGGAAGGGCTTGGAATTATAATAAGGTCATGAATAACACATTTCCTTTAATGTTCCAAATACATGTATCAAAGTTGATACATTTTCTACAACATTGAAGGTATTTGAAGAATCTTTAAGCCTCCACTTTTGGATGAAGAGATATGATTGGAGTTCTTTGGAATTAACACTCCAAATGAAATTGAGGATTTTAAGTGAGGATGAAGAAGTAATTTTGAATTCATATTCCTAAAATAATGGACCAAATTATGACCATTCTTTGTTGATTTGTATTTCACAAATATCATATGCTTGGAGAACATATGATGTGAGCCTTATGAAGAGTAGAGAGAGTGAAGATGATATTTTGGCAAAGGAAAGAAAGTGGCGCGCATGTATTGGTACACATGTATAGGCATGCAAGTGTAAGGGGCACGCAAGTCATATTTCAATATCATCACATCAAAATATGACAAAGGACATAAAGGGGTACGCAAGTTAAATATTGGCGCACAAGTCAAAAACTGGCGTGCAAGTATAAGCGATGCACAAGTGTGGCACACAAGTATATGTGGCGCGCAAGTGTATGTTTCATGTAATTCATATTTCAACGTCATCATATAAAAATATGACAAAGGAATGAAAGTGTCACGCAAGAGATGGATCAACGTGCAAGTGTTGTAGCGTTGCACAAGTGCTAGAGAGGCGCGCAAGTGTATGTGGCGCACAACTGTATGTGGCACTCAAGTCACCAAAATTCCTATAAATAGTTGACTAGCCTACTAATTTTTAATTCTCAACACTTAAGAGAAAATTAGAGCTCTGATCGCACAAGTAGTAGAATGCAGCATGGAAGATGATGTGGCGTGCAAGCTGAGGGCTATTTATAAGACACACAGGTTTTGCAGCGCAGGTTTTTCCATGCATGTTTTTCCGTGCACATTTTACACGCAAGTTTCCAGAGGTTCATAAAGAGGGATCTGATTTCAAGAAGTGGTTTGTGTATAATCCAAATGTGGCATGCAAGCTGTGAGTTGTGAAAAATTCTGGCAGGCAAGTATTTTATGGCGCACAAGTAAGATGGAGCACAAGTAGGGAGGCACGCAAACAGGGAGTCAGAAAAGCAGAGTGGCATGTAGGTAAGGATTGGCGCACATGCTGTGAGTTTTTCAAGAAGTTCTTATCATCTTCTATTTAACTATGATGATTCTGTGTTAATCTACACATCATTGTTTTTACCATCAAAAAGAGAACATGTGATTCTAGCTAGAAGAAGTAGAAGGGCTCAGTGCAAATGGTTTTTCACTAAAAAAGAACGTGTGAAGAAGAGAAGATTTCAGTGCAGTTGGTTTTTCATTGAAGAAGCAGAGGAAGAATAAGAGTGTGCAACTTATAGGTTTGTTACATATAAAGAAGAGAAGAAGAAGAAGACGAACATTGTATACCCAACTGTAGACTACAATTATTTATGGCAGTTTAATTCAGATGATTCTATGTGATATGATCTTCAATTTTTGAATAATCACATTGGTATATGAGATTCTGGCCAAGAAGTGAGAAGATGTTTTAGTGCAGTAGGTTGTTTCACTAAGAATAATAAAGAATAAGCCTAGTGCAGTTGTTGCTTCACTAGAAGAGAAGGGATGAAAGGAAGGAAGAATTGCATGCCTACTACTTTGCATGTAATCAAGTGAAGTGCATTAAAGAAGACCAAGAGTAGAACCTGACTTTTGAAGAAAGAAGAAGACTGTCTCCACAGGCAGTATAAACAACTAGCTAGAGGTTTTATGTTGGACTAGGCTATCACCAGTCTAGGGAAGAGGATTATTTCCCACCCCCTCTAAAGTGTAGGGACTCACACTAGCTAGAAGATTTTTTTCCTAGCCACTCCATTGTAAAATAATATCACATTATAATAGATAATCCATGCACTGGTCATATCCATGCATGACAAGGACGTAGCTACTCTTATTGAGTTGTGAACCTTGTAAAAATATCATGTGCATATTTTTAATAATTCTTATTATTTCATGCTACTGGGTAAAGAGAATAAGAGAATCAATATCTTAACAGGTCAAGAGGTACAAGGATAAAAAATTCAATTGGTTTAAAAATTCCAAAACACTGATTCACCCCCTATCAGTGTTCGGTATATCCCAAACTGGTCCTCTCAATTGGTATCAGAGGGAGGATAACCTCTATTGGATTCTATACAGTGAAGTTATTCTCTTTTGAAGATTTGAGTTTCTTTCCTAAATTATCAATGAAGTGAACTCTCAGTGAAGATTCAGTAATCTCTAAATAGAAGGATATTTCTATCAATACCATGATGAATAAGAAAAATAAGGAGAATATAAATTTGAAGAATAATTCCCTCCTATATAATGAAGAGGATGTATCTGGTTCTCCATATCCGGAAGACATTGAAGACACACCAGACATGGAATGTAATGAGAAGTTGGATCAAGTCCTCACCAAGAAGATGGAAAACCTTCCTCCCTCAACTGATCAAGAGGTATGTGTTAGTACATTTGGTAATTATCCTCATGATGAATATTATAGCACAAGTGGTGATGATTAATCTACAACATATAAGTAAATATCAGTTGATAGATTAAGAATTATTCTACAAGGAATTCACGAAGAAAGTGCATCCCTGGATGGTGGAGTATTTCAATGTATGCAGGAAAATATCACTCAGCTAGAAGCAGAAACAAATGTTCTGGAGAAATTCTTACAAGTAAAATTTGTTGAATGTTTAAATCTCTCTAGACAGGTTGGATCCATTGAAGAAACCAAGAGGGGATTTGAATTAATCTCTTCAAAGTGGCTAAAATATGTTGATTAAAAAGAGGGAGTCAATAAGAATCTAGAAGAAATGATTCATGCACTTGAAGATGAGCTGAAAAAAGGAAATGATTTCAAGGAGTTGTATTTGGTGAAATATTCCAAGAATATCAAAGAACATGACTCATTGTTACAAAACAAAGTGAATATTCATGAAGCTGACGTTCAAAGATTAAAAAGTGTTATGAAGAGAATATGACTATGATTGAAGACTAGGAAGTCATCCTTAACCTGAGATGACTTGAATTGGAAGATGAGTTGTCAAATATTGAGAGGACACATATTGAGTCTTCACAAAAGAAGGAAATAGTTTCTGATTGTACTCAATGTTCATTAGAGGATTATACTATCAAAATACCTACAACATGTGATTAGAAGATCCTTGCTTCACTCATTGATATATCACAAGCAGGTGAGAATGTAATGGTATCATCCATAACATCTTGTACTAATGTCTCTAAAATTGCCTCTACCAAAACTCTGGGTTAGAAGAAAAATTATAAACTAGTATGGATGAAGAAAAGTGATAAGAAACCTACCACCATGGGTAGAGTTGATAGGGGAAAGAGTGTCGAAGATAGATCCACACAGAAAGCACAATATACTAAGAAGAATATTCAACATCCTTATAAAAACGATTTAAAGAATTCAAGGATTTTTGGTCAATGCTGGTGCTGTAATAGATTTGGGCATTGTGCATTGGATTGCTAGTACAATCCCTTAAATGTAAAAGCACAGAGAAAGCCCATATTAATAGGGAGAAATCCATAGAAGAAGAATCAAAATTTACAGATCCGGAAGCATCTGTATAATGCAAATAGATTTGGAATGTTTGATAAAATCTGTGAGGTTTGCAATGGGAGTGGTTACAACAATAGTGCAAGGATATCTCAAAATGTATTAAAAGATAATAAGAATAAGGACCACATAAACTGGGGAATAATGTAGAAGATATCTTGGGAAGTAATCAGAAATATAATGCAGATGAAAATGATCTCAAGAATATTACAAGGAGGAAAGTTGAGAAGTCCTTGGATTCTAAATCCAAGAAGGTGAAGGGTAGTGCATCCAAAGTTACTACTATGAAAGATGGCACTTATAATAAACCATTTAGAAGATCCAATATTGATGCCACAGTACCTAATGATATAATGGTGGTTTGGCCAGAAGATTTGGAATGAATGAGAAATATAGAAGATGAAAATGATATGAATTGTGCTAAAAAAAGAAGATTTTGCATGAAGACAAAGAAGTTCTATGTGTGATGTGCAACAAGGCTGGTCATAATGTCAGAATGTGCTTTGAATTTATTCCATCCCAAAAATAATTCATGAAGAGGATGAAAGTTGAAAATAGAAATTCTAGTTCTTGGAAAGCTCTTGAAGAAAGATGATTCACACACTAAGAGATAGAAGATTTATAGAGATCCATATAACCACAATCAAAATTAACGATCAAATGTGAAAGTGTGAGGAGTAGAGAAAATGTATCATCTTGGTTGAGAAGATCATATCAGCCTTCCTGCTCATATTGATGAAGCATGGAGGATCCACCTTATTCCCTTAAATCTTTGTGTGTTGTATTTGTTCTGATAAAACATGGAATTGAAGGTGAAGCAAGATCTCAGGGAGAGAACCTGCGATTCAGTGATGAGAAGTGTTTCCTTTAGGGGTAGGCATGTGAATAAGATTCCAGAATCATTATCTTAATTAGTATCAACATTAGTTGGTATAAAATTTCATTACTCTAAAGATTTTCTGAAGATCACGTCATTGAAATGGTATGTCATCTCTCAATCTCTCATCCTTGGTTTCACAAAATAAATATTGTTTTTTCAAATGGGGAGTAACTAAAAATTAATCAGTGACATAAGAAGAGTGAAAGTTCCCCAAGTCCACTTATCATGCCAATTGCACTTGAATTTTTTTGATCTTTTTGTTAAAGTGCCAGAATTTCAGGTTGATTATTTGTTATAACAAGAAATATCTTCGGTCTGGAATGAAATTGGAGATCCCATGAAGACAAGTGTATGAGTTCTCATCTCATGATGTGTCATATTCAGTTCTTAATGGAAAAATTTGTTGTCCAAATCAAATCCTCTTTTTTTATACACCGAGCATTGCTCAAGTAGACATATAGTGAAATTATTGATGGCACATTTCTTAATTATGGAATGATACCCTCTCTAACATGATCATTGTATTTCTTGAAAATAAGGGGTAGATAAATGAAATGAATATCTAGGGGAGAGAAATAAGTAAAGGGGAGAGATATAATTTTCATTTTGACATTGACACATTCATCTGAGGAGACTTTAAGGTATTGACAACAAAATACAAAGGGGGAGATTGTTGGGACCACTTTGTGTATGAAGATTGTATTTGATGTCTATAGTTGTGAAGACTGGTCAAAATGAAGAAGGGGATGCAGAAAGACTAAAAATTTTGTGGTGATGGGCTGAAGTGGGGTTTCTTGGAGAATTGTTATGGAATCATTTCATTGGATTTCATACTTGAGAAATTCTATATGAAGATCAATTTAGACGATTGATGAACTGATACTATGTTCAAAAAAATTGTGTCAAAGGTGACACATTGTTTACAATAATGAAGAATGGTGAAGTATCATCCATTAATGGATGATTGCTGAAGAATGAGGATTTAAAGAAGACCATGTAATGCTTCATGATTTCATGAGATCCATCCAAGAGCTAACTTGAAGAAAAGAATCATATGATCTGTAAGATGTCGAGAATGATGGCTGAAGAATAAGATAGTGTGGAAGGGCATGGAATTCTAAAAATATCATGAATTACACATTGCCTTTAAATTTCCAAATACATGTATCAATGGTGATACATTGTCTGCAACATTGAAGGTATTTGAAGAAGCTTCAAGCCTCCACTTTTGGATGAAGAGAAATGATTGGATTTCTTTGGAATTAACACTCCAAAATAAATTGAGGATTTTATGTGGGGATTAAGAAGTACTTTGTAATGCATATTCGAAAAATAATGGACCAAACTAATATGATGCTTTGCTAATTTGTTTTTCACAAAGATCATATGTTTGGAGAACCTGTTATGCGATCCTTATAAATAGTAGATAGATTAAATAAGATAATTTGGCAATGGTAATAAAGTGGTGCACAAGTATTGGCGCACAAGTAATATTTCAATATAATCTCTTTAAAATATGAAAAAGGGCATAAATGGGTGCGCAAGTTAAAGATTGGTTCATAAGTCAAAAAGTGGCACACAAGTGTGGCACACAAGTATATGTGACGCACAAGTGTATGTTGTGCACATGTAATATTTCAACATCATCATATCAAAATAAGACAAAGGAAATAATGTGCCGTGCAAGTGCTGGAGCGGCGTGCATGTGTATGTGGTGCACAAGTGTAAGTTGTGTGCAAGTCACCAAAATGCATATAAATAGATGACTAGGATCCTCATTTTATAATGCTCAACACTTAAGAGAATATTATAGCTATGATCGTGAATGTAGTAGAAGGTGGTGCGCAAGATGATGTGGTGCACAAGCCAAGGGCTATTTATAAGGTGTGAAAGTTTTGCCGTGCATGTTTTGCCGCATAATTATTTCCGCACAAGTTTTGCTGTGAATGTTTTGCCGTGCAATTTTCTAGAGGTGTGAAAGCAGGGAGGTGCTTTCAAGAGGTGGAGTGTTTATAAGACAAATGTGTCCCACAAGTTTGGAGTTCTGAACAATTGTGGCGCACAAGTATTTGATGGTGCACAAGTAAGATGACACTCATGTAGGGAGGCATGCAAGCAGGGAGGAATGCAAGAAAGGTGGCGCAAAATTAAGGATCGGTGCTTAAGATGTGAGTTGATCTAGAAGTTCTAACCAGTATATGTTCAATTGTGATAGTGTTAAGTTAATCTATATTTCATTGTTTTTACAATCACAAAGGGAACTTGTGATTATAGCAAGAAGAAGAAGAATAAGGGATTAGTGTAGATGGTTTTTCAATGAAAGAGAACCTGTGAAGAAGAATAGATTTCAGTGCACCTGTTTTTGCATTGAAGAAGCAGAAGAAGAAGAAGAGTGTGGAGCATATAGGTTTGCTACATATAAAGAAGAGAAGAAGAAGATGAAGAACAGAGTATGACCACCTGAAGCCTACAATTATTTAATGCATTTTAATTTAGATGATTCTATGTGAGCTAATTCACAGTTTTTGAATAATCACATTGGTATATGTGATTGTGGCTGATAAGAGAGAATAAGTTTTATTACAGTTGGTTGTTTCACTAAGAAGAAGAATGAAGAATCCTAGTGCAGTTGGTGTTGCACTAAAAAAGAAGAGAAGAAAAGGAGGAATAATTGCTTTCCTACATCTTTGCATGTAATCAAGTGAAGAGCATTAAATAAGACCAAGAGCAGAACCTAGATTTTGAAGAAGGAATAAGACTATCTCCAAAGGCAGTACAAAGGACCAGCTAGAGGCTTCATGTTGGACTAGGATATCTTCAGTCCAGGGAAGATGATTGTTTCCGACCCTCTCCAAAGTGTAGGGACTCACATTATCCAGAGGATTGTTTTCATAGCCCCTCCATTGTAAAAGAATATCACATTATAGTGGAGAATCCATGCACTGGTCATATCCATTCATGGAAAGGACGTAGCTACTCTTATTGAGTGGTGATCCTTGTAAAAAAATCATGTACATATTTTTATTACTTTCTATTATCGCATGCGACATTTTAAAGAGAATAAGAGAATCAAGATCATAACAGGTCAAGAGGTACAAGGATATAAATTGAAATTGGTTTAAAAAGTACCCAACACTGATTCACCCCCACCCCTCTCAGGGTTAGGTATATTCCAAAATCGTCCTCTCAGAAAGTGACAATGATGAGGGATAAATATAAGAAATAGTTTTTCAATAGAATGAATTAGAAGCTTCTCTTGAAGTGATATATGTTGGGAGAGAGAAAAAATGAAATATAGCATATTTTACAATGATTCCCAAATATATATGTATCAGAATGAAGAAGAGACGTCTAAAATAAATAAAACATAGAAAAATTGATGTCTTCAATGATATAATTCTAAAAATAGGTTCTTGTGTAATAATTAAAAATCGATTAATAGAAAAGTGATATTGATATTCTGACTAATATTGAAAAGATCAGATCAAACATATCGATGAAATTAATGACGAATTTGTTAGTATGTGAAAAAATGAAATTTTGGGATAAAATCTTGATTCCACCAATGATGGATGCACATGTAACCGAGAAAGGAAAAGTCTGTTTCAGAATTATAGTGAACAAGGAAAAGGAATTTCATTAAATGAAAATGATTGATCTGAATGATACAATTTATATGGGGATTTTTCACAAAAAAAAAACAAGTATTGGTTGATGTTAGACTATAACCTCCTACTCTGATATTGAAGATATATTATGTAATGAATCGGAATAAAAAAATTCCTAGAACCCAAATTATATCTATTGGTTCTATACTTCCACACAATAATGCAACCTGTATGAGATTTTATTATTTGGAATGATGGGGTACCCCTAAAATGAATGTTCCATAGCCAAGTTATATTGAAGGGAACATATTCAATAGTGGAATCAAAATCAAAATAAATTTACCATAAGTTCATTTTAAGACCACTGTTTTTCTATAGAGGATTCTGGAACATTTCATGATATTATTATTAAATAATGAATAAAAATGTGATGAAAAAAAAATTAATGTGGTTATAAGAATCAATTCAATTTTTCTTCAAATGATCTGAAAATGAAAAATCATTTTCTAGTATTTCATGATTTTTTAATCCCTCAAAATTTTTGGAAGATTATAATTATTAATCATTACACACTGTGAAGTCAAAAAAACTGATGAAATAGTAGAAGATCATTTAACAATAAGAGGTTGTACATATTAATTTTAAAGTATAATATCACTCTATAATGTGGATTATTAGTAGTGGATTCACCTCTCATATGATAGTTAATAAATATATGGTGACCAAAATAAGGTGTGATAAGGAACTTATCATATGATTTTTCAATGATGAAGTCTTGAAGATTATTGGATCCAAAAAAGTCATCCTTAGGGAAAATACATGACATATACTGATGTCTTAGCTATTGATGGTCTCAGTCACAACAATCATAGTGTCAGAAAACTATGTGACTTATTACATTCCATAATATTATAAATAAAAATATGTTTAATGTAAATAAAATATGGTGATGTTGTTTTGTAGGGAAATAATATAAAATGAAATATATACCTTGTGGCAGGAGAATAAGATATGTGGTTTTTATCCAAAGAAGAAGAACAAAATATATTGTATAAACTTCTTAGACACTTGATCCAAACAACCATGGATCATCTAGTGAAATATGATGATGATCAAGATCTCCCTAGACAATCACATGATCATACCAATATGTTTGATGCCTTCTAATAAGGTAATATCAATAGAATGAAAAAATTGGAAAAAGATAAAAGGTCAAAAAGATTTCATGAGTTAGTACATATTGATGTGTGCAGACCAATTTCACCACAATATATTGATGAGAGAAGGTATTATGTTCTCTTCATTGATTATTTTAGTAGAATGGAATGGGTTACAGTCATCATCCACAAATATGTGGTGTTCAATTATATAATGAATTATCGAAGGGATGTTGAGAAGATGATGGGTCAAAAAAATTGGAATATCCAAATAGATAATGGAATATAGATTACAAATACACCAGTGGGGGAATATCTTGAGAATCATGGGATAATGCATCATGTTTCAAAGGTAATAAATCCACAATATAATAGAGTAGTTGAGAGAAGAAATCGAATTATCAACTAAATTCCTAGAACAATGCTCATTGGTAAAGGCCAAAAATAGAATTTTTGCAATGAAGTAGAGATGAAATTAGTTTATACACCAAAGAGAGCATTACTATGTTCAAAAGAAGTGAAGACTCCAAATGACCTATGTTAAGGAAGGGAGCCGTCATTGAAGCACATTCGAGTATTTATAATCATGTGTTTCATTCTCAATAAGGGGAAGATAGGATATTTTATTCCCATGAAGATGAATGGATATTTACTTGTTACATAATTAAAATAAATGCATATAAATTCATCAACAAGTATTTGGTAATTGTGTTTGAAACCAATGATTTAACTATAGGAAAAAATGAATAAAATGTTCAGAAATTACATTACCAGTCTTAGGAGGATAGTGATGAAGAGATAAGAAAACTAGTGGATGTTACAGTTTTGAAGGCTGATTTAAAAGAAGATTCAGATAATGAATTGGATGAGAAAAATTCAATATCTGCACAATGAGAGAAGAGAAGAGCAAAAATTTGTAGAAAAAAATAATTGATGATCAGATAGCTGCAGGGCAGAAAAAGAGGATGAAGAATCTAGAACAAGAATCATATTTATAATAGGTATATCCTTAATGTTTTGATGAAGTATCTAGTAAAGATAATTTTTTTTAGGCTATGAATGGGGGAAAGGCTAGATTGATAAGAACCATAAATGAGATATTGATTCCTGACTAATAGACAGTAACTTAAACAGGACGAAGAAGGTCTTTTATAACAAGTTGAATGAAGATAGTTTTGTGATTAAAAAAAAGAAGAAGACTTGTGTGTATTGAGTACTCATAGATAGATTGAATTGATGTTGATGAGACATTTTCACCTATTTCATTGATATAGAAAATAAAACTATTCTTGTCCATGACAGTATGAATAAGGTACAATGTTTTCTAGATGGACCTTAGTTCAACATTTTTGATAGGGGTTCATGAAGAAAAAGTGTACATTGATAAACCACATCGTTTTAGCATTCATGAAGATGATAAAATATTTTGTCTTCTACAGAAGGCTTTATATGGATTGAAGAAAACATAAAGATCATGGTATTCAAGACAAGAACGTTTTGGGAAAAATATCGGTTTTCAGCATGGTGGAGTTGATTACAATATATTTTTTATGATTGAAAGTAATAAAAATATGATAGGGAAAGAATAATTTGATGAAATTATATTTGGAGGATCAGATGAAGTTTAGCGCAGAAAGTTTTCAACATTCATTAAAATTTAGTTTGAAATGTCAATGATTAGTGACCTGATGTTTTTCTTTGGTTTATAGGTAACACAAGGAAATAATGAAGCATTTCTATCTCAATATAAATATTCCAATGTGGATTTTAGAATATTTGGAATAAAAAATTCCAATGAGATGATGACTCTGGTGGATACCCAGATGAAACTATCAGGGGAAGATGGTGGCAATGCATTTAATGATACATTATATAGGAAAATAATTGGTAGTCTACTATACCTGACATCAACAAGATCTTATATTGTTTTTGATACATTTTAAGAAGAAACATATCAATGAAATCCCATGGAAATCCACATTTTTTCAGTGAAAATAATACTTTGGAATATCAAGGGAATGATGTATTTTAGTTTGACGTACGATGAAAAATATAAGCATGAGTTATTGGGAAACATAGATATAGACTGGGTTAGATCAGCAGATGATGGAACATTAACATCAGGTGGTACATTCTATCTTTCTGGAATTTTTATTTCCTGGCTAATCAAGAAACGTGATTTAATTTCATTGAGTACCAAAAAAACTGAGAATATTTCAGCTACTAATGAATGTACATAGTAATTCTGGATGAAGTAGGATGTTGATGATATTTTAGTTGAAGTGAATTCACTGATCAAAATCCATTGTGATAATTCATGTGCTATAAATATTAGAAAAAATCTAGTGAATCACTCAAGGACAAAGACCATTGATATCAAGTGTCATTATATCTAGGATATGGTGAAGGAAGGGATTGTGAAGTTGGATTATGTGCCTAGAGACTAATAAGTTGTAGATATTTTGACAAAGACCATACACAAAGAATCCTTTGAAAGGTATTTACTAGCTCTAGGAGTCTAGTTGAATCCCCGAAAATGAAATGTGTGGGTTTAGGTCATCCATCTCCTTAAAGTATGGTGTGTTTTTCTATAATGTTCTAATTTTTGAACATTACCATGTTTTTTACCTAAGAGGAATGTCCATTAGGGTTCATTAAAAAAGGGGGAATATTTTAGCTTCTAAATGGGATAAAATATATTAATAAAGATGTAGCGAGAAGATTCTTGGTTGAGTAGTGTGATAAGGGGAGTTGAAACTATTGGGGGAGAATATTTGTAGTGGGAGTATTAATTATAATGATTTTAGACATGATTTATCAAATTATATATATCACGATATCTGAGTTTCATGATGGAATTAGTTGAAAGGTGTTGTAATGGAATGAAGTGATTCATTGATGAATATTGCTTTCCACTCTTGTTTCTCACAACATGCATTAATCATGTGGCCTTAGAGTATGTGTTGAGTAAATCATTGATCGTTGTCATGATTTCAAGAAGAGAATTCTATTTGAATATTGAAGGGGCTATAAAGATCCATCAAATTATGAAAATGTTATCAACAACCCCAAAGGGATAGATTTTTGGGGAAAATCCCACAAGGAATCCAGTCAGTGTTTTTGGGTGTGATTGTGTTCGGGATAATTCCAGATGGCCATGAATGTGTATGGATGTTTTTTTACGAAGTAGGTGTATAATTTGGTATTTATTTATAGTGTCTTCCAAATTTTTGGGCTTTAAAATTGTTAGTTTTTTTAAAGGAAGGAATTTCATAATAGGAAATTTTTTATAGTGCAGCCCTATGCGGACTGTGAATGAGTATTATGTGGTGAAGGCTTTAATCCATTAAAGATTTGGCTAAGTCTCATATTAGAAAAAACTTTGGATCTATTTTTCTAAATAAGGATCACTAATCCCTTCATTACTTTTAGCAATTTCATAAGAATACATCTGGTCATTAGGAATTTTTTGAAGTCTGAAAGTGGTTCATTACGGATAATTCACTTCAACAAAATAAGGATATGGCCACAGTTTCAAAACATGGCTGCATGTCCAAAAACCATGGCTATGGGTTATTTCCACTGTTTAAGGAACCATGGCCAGTATAGGCATTGATGTTGTGCGAAGCCTGTTGCCTTGGATTGAACTGTGGAAACATCCCAATAGCCACAATTTACAAACCATGGTAGTAGGTTTAGTAATGAATGAACTATATCAATGGTTTCAAAAAAAAGGATACATCCTCCCCATACAATAAAAAAGAAAATGTTTCACCCCCTTTCACACCCTCTTCACAACCCCTTGTACACACATGCCCCAATGCGCCCCCCTGAAAAGCCCCCCTTGTACCCCCTCCCCCATGTTCCATTGCACACACACCCTTGCACCATCCTTTACAACTACATCCCACCACTGCACACCCCCTGGAAACCCTTAGACACATTTACCCCTCACTGCACCCCATACACAACCCTAGTATTGTCATTCCCATTTTCACCACGTGCATAGACCCCCTTGATCCACCATGTCCCCTTTACGCACCCCCTGCACACCTGAACCCCCCACTACATACCCCTCACACCTACCTTGCAAATCCATTCCCCCTGACACCCCCCATGCACACCTCCTTGCACCCCCACTACACCCCTACACACCCCCTTTCACACCCATTCCCCCTTTCACCCCCGTCACAACCCCCTTGCACCCATTTCCCCTAGAACACACCCCCTTGAACACCACCCATGCACACCAATACCCACCTTCACCCCCTACACACTAATTTCACCCACCCCTACACGTTACACAACCCCCCTACACCCCCCACACACAACCCGTGCACCACCACCCCTGCACCTGGCACAAACCCCTTCACACACATTTCACCACCCCTGCACCTTCCATAGCCCCCATTCCCCATCCCCAACACACCCCTTACACCACCCTACACACCCCCTTCAATTGATGATTGTATGAATTATAATTTCATATAAAAGTGGTGAGGAAAATAATTTCTTAAAAGTATTCAAATATTGAAAATATGACATCCTTTGACTATGTTATCAAAGATTATTTGAGAAATATATTCACATAGGTGGGATTAATACTACCACATGCACACCGCAAGCACCCCTACACACCCCCATTCATACCCCCTGTACCCTCCCCCTTCCCCTTGCAACATAACCTAGAACACCCCCTCCCCAACCCCCAGCACACCCCCTTTCCCCTACTCACTCCCCTACAAACCCCCTAACCACCCCTATCCTACCCCATGCACCCCCTGACCACCCAGCAACACACCCCCTCCCCCTACCCCTAGAATAACCCATTCCCCTTCCCTTAACCTACACACCCCCATACCACCCCATGCACACCTTTCACACCCCATATCAAGCACCATGCACACCCCTCCCCCTACCCTCAGCATAGCCCCTCCCTTTCACCCAGCACACCCCCTACCCCCCTTCACAACCACTACCCACCCTCCCCATGTGCACACTACACCCCTTCCCACCCCATGCACCCTCCGTGCCACCCTCCACATTTCATTCCACTTCAACCAATTAATGTAATGAAAATAATAGGAAAACACTCAATGAAATTCCATTTAATTCAAGTAAAAATATCTATTCATTTTTTTCTAACAATTTCATGTCAATTTAAGCACTGAAGAAAATGATTTCAACCCTGAAAATCCATTACATCCAAATCATACTATTTACATTATCAAAACTAGGGGACCAGATATAAAGGGGCAAGAAAACACTTAGTATGTAGAATATTTAAGAGGTAAATTACATACTTGGGTAATCCCTGATACAAACAAATTTAAATGCTGAGGAGGTGATTGGTTATAATTGGACATTTTATGAATTTCCCTTAAGTAGTTTAAAAAGTGGAGTGAAAGTCACCATGAATATGCAACTCTATTAATTTCATGCCATCCATTTAATATTTATAAAGGTGGCATAACCATTACATAATTCACTACATGAGGCATTACCTTTCATGTACCATGATAGTCATATTTAGTTCCATTTAAATCATTCAATTTATTAAAACATGGAAATTCCATTTATAATATAAATGGGGGTTACTTAGTGGTTACAAGGACATTACACCACTTTACAACTTGGAAAATTCGATCTTAAAAATCCAATGGTACATAAAAGGTGTTTTGGGTCAAAAAAAAATTTTAATTAAAAGAGGGGAACCCCCTAAATGGATATAAAAAGGGTTATGTATGATGTGTGATTTATGACTAATAATGAAATCAAGTATAAGGAAAACATCAATTCAATAATGTAATGCCATGTATATCATTGTGAATTTGATTAGACAGGAAACCTCTGTTGGAGAGTTTCTTATAAAACTATGAATTGTTTATCAAACGAAACAATTATATTAACTAATAGTTATTCATGAATAGAAATTTAATATTAAAAATAATATTTATGAAGGAATCTAAATGCAATTTAAGGCATTCTTGAATTAAATAGACTAGAAGAGGGATCCTAACATAAAAAATCCAAGATACACTCGACTATGGACACTTTTATTGACAAAAAATTTATGTTGCTTCATCCATCCTCTGGGAATATGCACCCTTTCATGTACACATGTATTCCCTAACCCATATGTACATGTTCGCATAGCCTTGAACATTCACAAGACGGTTCTTATATATATATATACTCCCATGAATAAGATTTTTATCACCCACACACTTATGATTTTTCTATATATATATATATATACATAAGCACACCTATCCCTTTATATGTAATCATGCTTCCATTGGAGGATATACATATAATGTGATAACATATTAAATATATGATGACCTATACATACGTGGTAAATCACCATTGACACTAGTTTCTGCAAAAAACATGAACGAGTCCATGGATACCAAAAAAAAATGCCAGTTATATAATGAATCATTATTAATTGAACCTATAAATTGATGTGGAAGGAACATTATTAGTGAAAATGAAATAATTGAATAGGTGAAGATGATAACAACATCAACATGTAGAATCATTAGAAATATAAAGACATTGTGAAAACATTATCTTATTGATGTAAGCTCAGTGCCATGTGACCACATGGGAGAAATGAGATATTAACATAAAATAATACAACTAGGGAAAAACTAATTCAATGTAACTAGTAATTAATTCCCCATTCTTATAATAGTTTTTACAGTTTTAAATGATATCACTGAAGATACATTTTAAATAGTAACATCAATCACCATTTCAATATATCTTGGTATTTGAAGGAAATATGTTTAGAATTAACAATGTAAGCATTATAATAAATAAAATACTTGAGTGAAAGGGAAACTAATAGTGTCATTGAAAATTGATAAACATATTGACACTAGGTCATAGGTTATACTCCATTCATGATTTCAGAAAATTGAATGCCAATAAAATTTATTCTAATGTAGAGTATGTTATTCCAGTAGGGTGTGATTTTTTTCTTTGTCTTTAAGAAGTAATGCAGAAAAGATAAGTATAAAATGTAGTAAGTACAGTGGAACAATAATGTTAAGGAAATGAATTCATGAGATATTCATGAGAGAACTGTGTACCAGGTCAACTATATCAATCTAAGATGCATGGAATGATTCCGCACTATAATTTTTTATTGTGATGAAATGGTACATAATGGTGTAATGTGATACAAAATGGAAGATCTATGGATAAATAGGAAAATATCATGGAAACAAATATTAATCTGTTGTTAGAATGATTCATAAAGCCTAGAGAAATTGTAGCTAGTAATGGATATGACATTAAGGGACATAAATGGATCGTATTCACCAAATTTATTTCATATTTAGTTAGGAAAAACTTTTTATCTACCCCCATAAATTAAAATAATTAGGTTTCATTATCTAGAACTATACAAAGAGATTTTAGAGTCTTTAGAGAATGAATTTAGAGATTGAATAGAGGGTCTATGAGAACGAGAGAAGGTAATTATCAACATTCCTTAGAATGAAAAATGTGAGCATTCTAGAAGCTATTTTCCCATTTGGAGTGTGTTGAAGAAAATAATCCCCACAAATTCAATTCTTATGAAATTTAGGATTAGGCATTACTCAAAATAATGAATTTTTATGGCTAGAAAGGTCACTATATCTCATTTATTTTTTCACTATTTTCTTCTAAGGACTTTTGGATAATTTAATGATTATGTTTTACATTTTGTTATGATTTTTTTAATAAATTATTGGCCATTTATACTTTAATAGTAGATAGACTACAAAATGATTTTAGGTTCGCTATCTATTTTGCAAGAAAATAATGTGGAACATGAACCAATGATTCTATAATTGTGAAATCTTGAAAACATAAAAATTTAACATTAGATGTTTATTATAGTATCTGAGGTGTTGTGGACACAATGATCGTTTCCACAGAGGGTTATGTATTATAAAGAAACAATTTTCAAATAAGTGTCACTACATCTTAAATATAGCCACATACTAATTAAATTGTTCCTTTATGACTGTGGCTATAGGTCATTTTTCTAGTAGTGAGAGATAATTTGTTCCCATATTAAAAAAGTATTTCATCATAAAGTGGGTAATTAGTTTTGTTGTGAATGTCCCAACAATACGTATTTTATTTTTCAGGGTATATAAATAGAGGGGGAATTACACCAGGTTAGTTAAAAATCTAGCTCTACTATTGGAGGTGGGAAGAGAGCTATATTGTGACATTTTAGAACTGGCATATTAGGGGGTGACCGATGTGTGGAAAATGACTACTAAACATGTTCAAAAAATACGTTCAATAACCTCATGAGTCATGAATGGGGAGATAAAATACATGATTGACTATTGACCATGTTTAAAACATCTGAATTGTCATTTGTTGTTAATGATTATTCAAGGAATGTGCCAATGATAGGAAGAGATCTAGTTTGACTAGACATTTTTTCCATTATGGGTCATGTTCATATTGGTTAGGTAACAATGATCCAAATAAGTGAAGGAATTATGTTTGTAAGAGAAATTGTTTGGATGTTCGGGGAAATATTGACACTATGGAAGCTATTCGTACTTGAACTCAAATTATTTTCATTGGAATATTAGTAGGATAGAATTTAATATGATCCAACAGTGGTTACCTTGATATAGGTTAGTGGTTGGGATAGGCCCAGAATGTGTAGTTTGGGTATTTCTATGTATCCCATTAGAATCCTGAAAAAATAATTTAAGTACATAAATAACGGGTTGCAGTAGGAGACCAACACTTGAATCTATGTTTCCTCTATAACGAGGAGCCAACATATCATGATGTTTCAATTTATGCAAAATGTATGTGGAATGTCCAATTTATCATCATTCAACAATGAGATAAAACATTAAATTTACATTATACACAATTATAACATAAGAATATGTAATACTTGTACACCTCATTATTGTTTCCAAAATTGTAAACAAGAATTAAGAAAATCATAACATAGTTTATAATATATAATTCTTTCTAGATACATTAGAAATTGGTGTAACCACTTCTATGTTATGTGGGATGAAAATTTTCAAGGTGTTCTAATTCCTATCAGAACAAGTCTCTATCAGTTAAATGGGTTGTATCTAGGGCATATTAATTAAATAAAAGGTAATATATAATGTATAGTATTTTTCATTGACAATACATACCAGGTACAACATCACTTAAATAGATACATCTAACATGTAACTAACACTACAGATGAAGACAAAAAATTAGAAAAGGAAGATGAATGGGGGAAACATCCAACTCAAAGAAGTAAAAACACATAACATGAAACTAAACTGAAATAAAAAGGGACATAGACCTTAATTGGTAAGCTCCATGATAGTAGTGAAAATATCCCTATCTACATATTTCAGATCCATGATAGTGTTGTCTCTAAAAACTCTATCTTGTGTCATCAATAACTCGGTGTACTTAGTTGGTAAGCACCATTCTAGGGATTTCATAAAAAAAAATATAATGGATGAATATAAATGAGAAACATAGTAGTGATATCTAATAAAATCCCCATACACTACACACCCCCTCACTCCCCCTAACTCATTCCCCCTCCCCTGCCCACCCCCAGCCACTAGTACACCAACCTGCCCCCTGAACAAAACACCTATACACCAACACCCCCTTCCCCCTACACACTCCATGACCCCATACCCTTTACAAACCCTCAATACCCCTACCCCTCCCCTATACACCCCTCCCCCTTCCCCAAGCACATCCCCTGCCCCCAACACACCCACACCCCCTGCCCCTACCCTCTTCCCACACCACCATACCCCTTCCCCCATCCTACCCCCTCCACACCCCCTTCCCCTCATCCTTCCCCCTTCACACAACCCTTACACACCCACCCCCATCCCCCATCACACCCCCTACCCTCTACCCCCTGCACACCCCTACCCTCTACCCCCCTGCACACTCCACTTCCCCATGCACACCCCCTACCCTACCCCCAACACAACCCGTACCCCCTGAACACCCACATCCCTACCCCCTTCCCCTAACCCTGTCCCCCCCCACCCTACACACCACCTGACCCTACCCCTACCACTGCATGCCCCCTATTCCCTTACACCTGCTGCCCCTAGATCCCTCTTCACACCTGAAAAAACCTTGTGCCAAAAAACAATATACACCGCAAAATCTACCAAACACTAACATTATTATATTGCAGAATTCAATGTATAAACCAAGAATAAAAGTTTTATATAAAATATAACTCAATATCAGTATAACCAAAACAATCATGAACCTCATCATCTCTTTCAGAAACACCAACATCACTATCTCCTCCTCTCAAAAAACCAAAATCATCTACATCAGCATTTTCCTATGCACCTCAATAAATGGTAGGAGTAGAAGAGTCCTCATAAACAGAACACAACTGAATGTGAAAAAATTTAATTAATGAAAACAGAAGAAAGATGTCGCTAAAATCAATAAATCAATCCTAATTTATTTTAATAATAGGAATTCATACTAAATATCAAAATATATATTTCATAGAGATTTTAAAAGAATTTTAGGGAACCAAAAAATGAATTACATATAATAATTGATGAAATTTTTAGTTCGATCACTCCCCCACACAATGTTTATTCAACTCCATGGAAAAACATTATTTATTGGACTTTCTAAAAATGGAAACACCTAAAGAATATGAATCTCACAACCCTATCAGATAATCCAAAAAAAATTGATAGTTTAAATTTTATAAACCTACATCGTCCTTTGGCTTTAAAAATTCCTATTAATATAGATATTATAGTCAAATACTCACATAAAAATTAAAATATAACATTTTTGAGCCATTATTTCCATGCTACGTGTACTTGATTTAACCCACAAAAATAATTCTTAAACATGCACAATTTTTTATCATAATAATTTATTTAAAATCCAAAAAGTTGACAATTTTAAACATCCTTAGAAACTGTAATGAAAAAATAATGTTTTTATTGTACATTAGATAATCCTTTATATTATCTACATAACTATGGTAAGAGAAAATTTTATAAACCTCAACACAATTAATTGGTGAAAATATTTTATCCACAACCACCCTATCAGTAAATGAATATGGCTTTAAAAAAATAATAAATATTAATTTTACAACAACTCTATTTTCATTAAGAATATTTTTTAATAATTATTTAGTTAATATGATATAATATCTGTGGAACAAGTTTCGATGGGTCATTATTTTCTGTATAATTTAACTCTCCATTCATATATTTAATCCAATTTTATCATTGGATGCTTAATCAAATATTTTTTTCTCAACGAAAAATAAGAGGGAATATCTTTTAATTATATTTATCCTCAAACATTTTACTACTGCATATTTTTCTCCCATAATGTTCTCTTCATCAAAATGTTTAGTTCTATTAAATCTTTTAGGTGAAACTAGAATAATTATGCCTCTTTCTTTCTCATATTCGACAATAAAATTCTATAATGGAGTCAACACTACCACTAATAGAATCTCGAGGTTCTTGTTAAGATTAACTTTTCTCTATAGTATCTTCATTTCTCCAATCATATATTTCTTTTTATTTCCAATCCATTATTACATATTTTGTTCCAAATTTTTAATGAGAATCTTCATAAAAATATATAAACATTGATTCATAAGGAATATATATTAATTATAACATCATCATGTTATTTCTACACCTTCCTATATTCCCTTACATATTAAGAATAAATAACTTACTAACAAATACTCATAAATACTTTAATTATTGTCTCCTTTTATACATTAGTTCCGAAGGAATGTTTTTTACCTATGTATAGGAGATCTGCATTATATATATATTGTAGTTTTGACCACCACATTAAAGAAGTGCCTTGTAATTACATGATACATCTCCATATTTTGTGTTATATTATTTTAGATTATATGTTACCTCTCCACCGACCCATTCTTTTAGGGTGTCTATATTATAGTAGCTTGTTGAACAATATCATAGCTTTTTATGTACTTCTTAACTAAATAATATGTGAATTAAATTCAATTATTATTACTTGGAACATTGATATCTATTCCAAAATAGCTTTCACTATCCTTTTATACAACTAATGATAATCAATTACTTCAATTTTTAACATAGTAATAATATAACATAAATAAATATATCCATAAAAAATAAAAAATATTAAAATCAACCTTTTATTCTATTATACTTCATTGGTCCACATGAATCAGTATGAATTTTTTCTAACACATGGATAAGCCTTACTTTCTCTAGTTTATAATATTTACTTTTGGTATTTCCATTTTCAAGTACCTGAAATGTATTTTCTCTATCACTTCTTAGTCATAGAACATTAAGATCATTTTATTACTGAACTATTTTCTCCATGATTCATTGAATGAGATGACTAAATATTTTATTCCATATATTGAATCCATTTTTTAATGATAATGATAAATTACATTAATCCCCAAAAATTTCCATATATTCCTCAACTAAAATGATTAACTATGATTGTGACCATGATATTTTCTACACCACCATAAATAAATTTAACTTTTTAATTCACCTTAGAATTTATATTTATCAATAGATTGATGATAACCACTATATGTGAGGAAAATAAATTATCGAATATCTATGTTCCCTCACTAAAATTATTTTAAATACACTTTAGATAAAATATATTTGCTTCATTTTTTCAAAAGAACTTCATGTCTTACGTGATTTTCAATCACAATTACCAAATTTATCTAATATGAAGTGTATAAATAGTTATTTATTGATTAAAAAGATTCCCATGGTTAGAAAATTTATTTCTCAATTAACTTATTAGTGACATATTCTTTCATAAAATATTAATACAAAACATCTTAAAAAAATTAATTTTGTTATATCTATAATCACTATATATGAAAAAGTAACTAGAAAATATTTAAACTGTATCTTTTGAATTTTTTTAATGCATTATAACTTTTCAATATCCTATATTATCTACACAGATTAAAAATATTCCCTTAAATTCCATATCATAAACACCTGTTTAGAGTTAAATTATACCACATACCAACTTAATGTATTTTCTTATCAACAATCACTTCTTGATTCTTCACAAATTTAGTCTCAGTTGTATCGTTATTGTATAGATTGGTATACGGGTAATATCATAATATTTTTTCCCTATTACATAGTATATATTATTTTTAATATAACCGTATAAGCAATTTTAATATTCACTCTTATATTTATGTGTTTGTTAATTTGAAAAACATCGAAAAGTTAGAAACATTTTGTTAATTAATGACTTTATCTTAACATTCATATCCCTTGTATTTTACATAGATTTTTAAATATTATTTTCTAAATATTATTACATATATTTTTACATTTAATACATTATTAAAATTATGTTGTATGTGTAGATAATGATATTTATAACATTGCGTAATGCATAGTGCAGAAAACGGTATTTATAAAACTGCATAGAATAGTGTATAAATTCAAATAAATTCATAATTTTTTTCCAATAACACAAAAATAGATGATTTTTTTTTAATTTTATCTTCACCAATATAAATAATAATAAAAAATTAAAAATTCATATCAACAATGACACCGACATTATTTTGGATTATGCAAACGTATTCAACCCCATGGACTAATCGGTTTGGAAGACAATTATGAAAGGTATTGTAATCATTCCATTTAATATTGGGATCCATGTAGACCTAATCATGACATGGGAAAAATAAATCTAGAAAATTTTCATCGCAAAAACCAAGGGAATGTGATGGAAGAAATTGATGGATTTACCTAATATAAGCTGAGAATGGCATCAAAATAACCCATTCGAATCATTTTGCCTTTAATGTAAGTCAATGACACGACCAAGTGGGAGTACATAAATCCCAGAAAAAAAAATATCAAAAATTGTAGAAGAAAATTATGATTATAATTAAATCAACCAAAAAACAATAAAAGGGAAAAGTTGATACCTAATACCACATTGGATTAGAAAATCTGAAGATACCTGGCGAGGCAAGGAGTGTAGTAAGTAGGGATTCCACAAGATAAATTGAAGAAGGGTGGATTTCTCTAGGGTCCCTAGAGTGGGGTTAGTGATAAATCATGATAGGAGGAGGATCAAAAGGTAGGACTTGGTTCAAGTGAGAAATTGGGATGGTGGGTTCATTGCATCATTCGAGAAGAATCGAGGGTGGTCGCGTGGAAAAAAGAGGATCCCAAGAGGTGGAGTGGCCACATCTGAGCCGTTTTGGGGTCGCGTCAAAGCTGTGTCAAAGCCGCATTGAAGAAGGAGAATCATGATAAGGTGTGGGGGATACATTAGAGGCATGTTGGAGGAGGAGGTGGGGATTCTACATTGGAGCATCGACAATAGGGAAGTGGAGTGGCCGCATTAGAGGAGGATGACTGTGGGTAGGTTGGGTGGCACGTCATAGGAGGAGGATCACAATAATGTTAGAGAGAAGAGTTTAGAGTAGGAGGAGGAGGGGTGTTATGAGTAGGGGAATGCAGGTTAGCATTAATTGGGGATTATGGGTGGGATTATTTCCATGGGTGGTAAAATTACAATGGGATTAAATTTTTATAGCCATGTTTCTTGTTTTTTGTGTCTATAGGCCTATGGATACAACCCTATATTATAGTAGAGATCCCCTGAAGGTTGAAGAGGATCTTGAGGATGACTCTGCTAAAGGAGGAGTTCATGAGAATGGTTCATGAAGTAGATTTTTGGGGCTCTGTAGCTCACAAAAGAAATAGGTACCAAAAGTATGAAATGGTTCACTGAAGAGGAAGTGTACAATGGAGAGAATCATTCCATAAGATAGGAGGTGGTACACAGAAGTAAATGTAATGGTAGTTTTTCTGAATAGGATTTCCATGAATATTATTCGATACTTAGTTTTAGGTAAGAAAAAAATTCAAAAAGGGAATTTAATAGTTTTCAAAAGTAATTTCCCCTAACTAATAGTACACAGTAAAGTATATTTCATCATGGCGTCAAAATAGAATATCAATAGATAATCTAAATATATTTAAGGTTTAATTCCTTCAAAAAAATTAAAGGACCAACATGTCCATAAACATTGAGTGGATCCCTTCAATGTGAAGTGCAATAACAAATATGAAGACAATAATCCTTCCCACTGGCAGTGAGTCAGAGAAAGAAACATAGGGAGTTACCCATTGGAATGCAGTGATTAGAACCTATATATTCTAATGACCATGATCCTAGGTCTAAAAGTGATCTATATTAAACCTTGTAATTGGAAGTGTGCTTTAGTTGATTAAATACTCATTATATCATCATTTTATGCTCCTTGGATGGAGCTTGGTGAGGTTGAATCATGTAAAATTGCAATTTCTTGTTCATGAATTCATTTCTGTTCATCTATTGCTAAAATAGAATGAGAGAAGTGTTTTTGATTAACAACTAATCATGATCCGAATGGGTATGCGTTTTAATATTCCATGGCATGATTCAGCCCCACCACCCTTTCAGGGTATTTGACCAAGTATACCAAACATGAGAGATTTGCTACAACTGATTTTTTATTACGAGCACTTTTATGTCCATTGGATATCCCTCTCTAATTCAATGAAACAACTTGTTTAATTTTTCTATTTATATAACCATATTATATAAAATCATGGTGCGAGATAATTCACCCTATTTAAGTGATTTCACACATTTCATCAATTTCAATTAAACCAGATTGAATGATGAATCAATATTGGACATGTGGATCATCCTGTGAATGTGGTATGTGGTTTATGGATTTTAATAATGTCTAGTTGATGTATAAATTTCACTTTTGTTCCCCATGACAGTATTTCCATTCATCAAACCTTAAATTTTAATAAAAAATTATCGATCCTATTACCCTACTTTTAGTATCCTATGTATACAAAATTGATATCGTTAATGGTCATGGACCGCAAGTCTTAAACACCATTATGTCTAGGTACCTTGAATTACTTTAAATAATTAATTTTGTTTCAAATAAAAAGCCTCATTGAGGTGTGATGTCTTATAAAATCCAAATAATATGATTATATCAAAATGCAGTGATGTGAATTTACTATGAGTTAACTCTCATTGACTAAACCACATCCTACATGGTTACAGCCCAATTATTATGGAATAAAATTCATGTTTCTGCATGGCATGCATTCTAGTTTGTCATGTCTTACACCATTTCATGTATGGAATTGTTTTCCATGGATTTTTCAGCTGGTCTTAATAATTTTGTCAAATTCATAGTATAACATAATAATAGAAAGTTCCACTTAATTAATGAATTGGAAAGTTTTGGGAATGTAATTAGTTTATCAAACTTATAATTGGATATATAGGTTTTATGTACATGAATTTCCTTATTAATTTAATTGAAATGGAAAATGGGCATGGCCCTCTTATAGTATACTAATATGATGATGAAGAATTCTTATGGACATGACATATCTTCTTGTTGAATCAAGATGCATTAATTTACCATGAATTCCTTGAAAAATAAAAAGGTTCATAATTATGAAACTCATTGTATGGGATTATAGGATGTTAATACTATATTATTCAATGTGTGATACACAGTTTTACTATACAATAATACCATGTATGACCTTGTAGGGAAATTATTTACATTAAACAAGGAGTGATACTTGGTATTCATTATATGGGATCGCCATGAAGATTTCTATTCCCTTAATGAGTGATTCAATTTCCCTATGGGTTTCATTATAGATGATATCAGTGGAAATATGTTTATACCATACCAAGAGTGATACTCAATCCCCTATATGAGATACTATGGATAAATTTGAAGTTCGATCCATCTTTCACACCATGTTATATGTGATACTCGAGATTTAATTTGTGGATTGATATGGATTAACTAATATAGTGTTTGGTATTTATAGTTCTCTAGATTTATACATGAGATTCCTTTTCTGGATAATCTGGGTGGGCTATGGGTGACTCCAATTAAATTATAATGCTGAAAACTTTATTAAATACAAGGAATGAATAATTCTTCTCGTGGTACACATCCACCATACCAAATAAGATTATTTAGTTCGGTCAATCTCTTGATAATTTTTTTATGACACTTTATTTCACTTATGTTTTATATGTAATTTTTGACCCTTTATTCAGAGGATTTTAGTCTTAGGCTGAATCAAGTATGGTCATCTTGATATCCTTTAAGAACCTATTCCAACTATATTACATTTCTTTTATACAACATCATCTTTCAAACCATTACACTATTGTACATTATATTATTATAATAGATTATTATTTAGATATGATTGGTGGTGAAATAATGAGTATATTTCTCACCCTTCTCAGTTTTACATTATATTGGGGTACGCAATTGACCCTCATTTTGTAGGTCTATGTGCTATTGCTTGTGATGTGACTCATGTAAATGGAAGATTAGGAGACGAGGACTGTGTCAGATATCAGGATGCATACGGAGATCTTCCATGGGTATTATTATTATTTAATTTTTTAATGTATTATTTCATATAGTACCACCTTCTTTATTTTGACTACATATACCATAGATAATTATATATAAATGCATGAATGTGTAGTTGTACATTTGGTGTTGGTAGTATTTATTCAGTTATTATATTAATCATACGAATCTCTCAATTTATTTCCTACTTCTTCAACTATTGATTTATTGATTTATTATCTATGATTCCATTGTGCTACTATGATAATGTTGGTATCATATACCATCCATTAAACCTTTTTACCCTCACTACTATTTATTGGTCTCTGGTTTATGAGGAGGAATAATTGAAGCCATGTGGTCACCAGTCTATCTACTAGATTCATAGTCTGTCGGGCTGAGACATGAAAAAGTGGTATAATTGTGGGTTTTGTTTACATTCTATTATATTATTTAACATGTTATAAAAGATACTAGGAGTGTATAGACAATTATTAAATAGTTTTGATAGGGAATTATCATCCAACAGATAGAGAAAATTCCATTTTTTCCATTGATGGGATTATTGTTTTCGTTATTCATTATTAATGTTGATTAAAGTTTCAGCTTGAGTTTTTATAGTATAGTCCACTCGTCACTGATTTTTAGAATTTTACCCCTGGCCCAGTATGTCATGTTTGTCAAATTAGATACATCATTATATGAACATAATGATTCAAATTTCATAAATATTCCATTCCATTTAAATTTTATTGCTAATCGGTCTATGATTTGATGATGTTCCCTTCTGTGTTTTAGCAGCATGCTTATTTTAGACACCATGTTTTAGTTATTATATATCAGCATTGTCTTATTCCATGCCTTATGATTTATCTATAATGTTTTTTTTCTTTCTATAAAAATGTAATTAATATTAATTCCTCTCTATCATTTATCATACATTATATATAAACCTCGCATCATTGATTTCATATTTACATTACAGAATTATTTACTACTTTTGATAGCATGCCCTATTATAATTATGATACGAAGGATGGTTAAATAAAATTTCTGTAACAATATATGTTTTGTTTTCTTGTATATATTTATGGAATAATTTTATGTTACTATCCTATAATTACATGTTTGATCCTGGAACCACTAGTTTCATGTGATGAAGAAACTAGTTCTTATTAGATTATAACCAATTTTGAATCTATAATTTGTATGGTCATATTACAAATTTGGAAATTGTAACACATATAATTGAACAATTTTTAATTAGACTTATATGCATATATACCATTTTATAAACATATAATCTATATAATTATGACCACAAATAAATTGTTTTCCATTATAATGTCTTGTTACATTATCACTTGGGCATGATGGCCCATAAAAATATATTTTAAAATGCACATCTTTACCTTATTAGGTTTGTTGGAACATGTTTCCTGTGAGATAAAACAATTTCAGTATCATTAAAATTTAATAAATAAATTCTTATTTTTTGTTTATGGAACATTGTTGAATGTGGTGGGGCCCTTTTAGGTAGATTTTTTTTTGTTTTAGTTTATAAATTACCCCCAGATGGTATGTTTAAATTATACAGGGATGTTATTTAATGTGTTAGTGACAGTTTTTATGGATTCACATAAAGAAGTAAGATTTCATCATACATGACCATCCCAATTTATAATTTATAACTAAACTTTTATCTCCCATGGATAATTATTATTTATTAAGCCTCTATTAAAAAATATATATTACAACCCAAAGGGTTTTTTCCTATATATATTGGAATTTAATGTTCATTTAACTGAGCCCGATTTTGATAACCATGTCGAAAAATGAAATGTATGATAGGAATTTACATGATAAATTCACTAAATATGATGAGATGATTTTTAAAATAAATATTTTATAAAATGAAATTTAATATAAGAATATATTTTTCCTTGAGACATTAGATAAATGAAGTAAAAAAAGCTTTTTTTACAATGACTTGTCTCGTATATTATTTAAAACTAAACCTCGAAATTTCCAAAGAATGGTGACTAAATTATTGTAATGTGTTAGAAATTAATTCTTATAGGTTTTCATGGATTGAACCTTGTGTGAGGGTATTTTAAATATTTCCTTGGGTATTTGACTTGAACTAGAAAAGTGAGCAATACCCATTGGTACTTTATATTATAGATCATACATAAATGATAGGTTCTTGAACCCAATGATTTTTCATGTGTCACCCCACCTTATATGATCTACAATTTATGTTTCATAATGGGTATAGAACAAGGTTGGAAGAACACATAAAACCTAAAAACCATTCATAATGAATGTGAAACATTCTAATTTATGGCACTATTTGGGTGGTCTTTGTACCATGTTGGAAATTAGTTTCTAAAAAGACACCTGGGGTGAAAGGGTTCCCATTCATAATTTTTTCCATGTTAATATTAATGAAAATCAATTATTTCAATATTTAATCATGTTATGGATCTATATCATTAGATCCAAGAATTTTTATATACAGAAAATGAGTATAGATTATTTTTATTATTAATTAAAACTAATATGATCATGTACTTTTCAAGGAATGTGATCTTGTAGGAAAAGATGAATTCTATGTTGAAGGTGGTGTAATTTTATACTGTTTGACATATTTTTTGGTCTAAAATTTAATGAATATAGGAGAAAGGGGAATGGGGTTTTTGGAAAAGGGTGTTGCCTGAAATATTGAAGGTTAATCAAAATATTATGTGTATGAGATATTTTGTGACTGTCTCATTGAAATATGGATAAAAAAAATGTAAAGAAAGATGTATTTCTGCATGAAAAGCGGTTTGTGTAATTATGATGTTTTACAAACAATGTAGACCGAGAAAAATAATATTATGTGAGAAACATAAATTCAAAATAGAGTTTCACGTGTGTGAATTTTTGAGATAGACACATAAAAATATGACTAAGGGATTAGTTTAATATAGAAGATAAAATGGTTAGAAAGGCTCTTACATGCCAAATACGACGTCAATTTCCAGCATACATGCATGTGGGGTTTGTCCAAATTGAATATGAACAATGTTTAATCTTGGTTTATAAATATGTAGCTACTCCCATTCAAGACATTCAATGTTTTCCAATTATGATTCAATGCCTCATCCGCGCAAAAGTGTTTTTAAAAAATAATTAAGGGAGTTAACTTATATATAGAATGATCCCTAAATCTATTTACACCATGTGTATTTCAAGTAGGTGTTTCAAGAAAGATAAGTGTTTTTTGAAGACATATTGTGAGACAGTACAAAAATATGTATGCAAGAATAGTTGTTACAGGCATGTCTTTAATATCCTATTTTTTATCATGATTTGGAGTGAATAATTTTAGGAGTTTAGTGCAAGAATAGTTTCATGGTAGATAAAGATGTATTATTTAATTCCAATCTATTGAACATACATTCATGTCCATAAACTGATCAATAATTCTCTCAATGTATTGTGGTAGGTGGAGTTGATTAAAGTGTTCTGACGGTGGCAGTGTTCCATATCTAAGATCTTGTACATCTAGTGTACGTAGTACAAGGTGACTATTTATGACCTTCTATATTCCATTAATAGTGATTATTAGTCGATTATGGTATTACCAAAAAACTATTGGTGTATGATGCATTGTAATGACCGTATGGGTGAAATAAGTAAAATAGTTGTGTTTTCTCTTTTCATGTGAATATTTTGTTTCTACAAGATTCTATAAGATAGGTTTAATTGTTCACTACCAGTGAGGGAATAAGTTCCATCACATTAGATGAAAACATTGACACCATGAATCAACCCATCTATCTCATGGTTTTCTAGGGTTATTCTTATTATATCAGACCCAACAGGTTATTGGTATTAAATCTTTCATCCTGTGTTGTATTGAATAATTTAGTAAACGTTAGGGGATACACCCTCTTTTATGAAAGAAACATATAAATTTGGGAGAATAAAATTATGTATCATCTAATACCTCTTATAATAGAGTTTCTTTTTTCTACTTCATAGGGGATTTAGGTTACAGTTACAATAGAACTATTTATGATTGATAAGTATAAGAAGATGCATGATACGAATTCCAATGAAAAGAATTCTCTAACCGCATATCAATTTGATTTAATCTATCTTATGGTGATGAGTTTCACATAATCTATGTATATGTGGGAAAAGGTGGAAAATATATATTAAGGGGGAAAATGTGAATGAGGTGAAATTACAAGATCTACACAATAGGTTTGATGAATTGAAAATCCAACCTGATGAAAATGTAGATACATTTTTAATGTAATTAAAAAAGATGTGTGTGAAATAAGAGGTATTTGTGGGGAAATAAACGTCATTGAAATTTTGAAGGAAATAATGGGAAGGATTTCACATTTATTTAATACATATGTGTCAGACCATGTGGAAAGGGATATTTTTAAACATTATATTGAGGATCTAATGAGCAGCCTAGTTGAATATGAAATTAGAGTTATATCATAAGATGAATCAATTCAAGTAAGAAAGGAAATGGAATTCAATTACATGGAAAAATTGAAATCTATAGAGATATTTTTTATTATTAAAATGGGGAAGATGAAAAACATTTTCTTTTTTATATGTTCAAAATATGAAATGGATTATTTTAAGGAAAACACCACCAATCATGTTTTCAATGTGATAGATTTGATAACATTTCCACTCGATGATCAAATAAGTTTGATAATAATGACTTTGAATCATGAAACATGAAGAAGCATCAGAAAATGTTTCCCAAAAGGGAGAATTCAAATCAGGATAGAATCTAATAATAAAGAGTATCATTTATTATGAGGAACAAGATGATAGTCAATTTTGTTATGATTAAGAACCAGAGTTTAAATCTAGAAAACATGTATCCATGAAAACTACAGTTGAAAAATAATAACCATAAAACAAAAAATGTAATGGTAATAAATTGGTTAATTTCATATATCTCATTCTATAACTTGAGGAAGAGCATGATAATTTTGAATATCAATGAAAAATGAGTTGAATGCTGAGTTATGTCCTATAAGAGTCATCAGAGTACATTAATTGGATTTAAGCTAAAATTGATTGGCTTGAAGCCTTAGAAAAAGAAATTTCAATAACTCTTGATTGCTTAGAAGTGTTAGGACCAAGCTTATGATCAAGGTAATGAATTATTCAAGTGTTGTTATTTTTTTTCATGAAAATTTTTGAAGAAAAGAAATCACTTCACTTATTTTAGGAAACAATTGTTTTGGGTATGTTTTGAAAGGAATCAGGCCCATGTTATTTATTATGATACTTTGCTGGTGTGCATTTCATATAATCATGAGATGATGTCAAAACCAGTCATGAAATATTGATAGAATAAAAGGGGATAGAAATAGTTTTTTCCAATAAAAAAATAATTGTATTCATATTCTTTTTCAAAACAATCAGAAAAAAGGAGTGGTTCCTAATCTTTTTCAGAACAATCAAAAAACAATCATATCCAGATTGTATCAATGGTCCTCCAAAACAAACATATCAATATGGTATCAATTGTATTTCAAAAAATGGATAACAAGCGGATGTGAAAAGTGATGCCGATTGAATAGGTAAAGCCAATTGAAAATTGTGATGCCAATGGGAATGATGACGTCGATGGAAGATGAGACACCGATTGTTTTTCATAACAATAATTTTCAAGTATAAGAAAATGAATGATATGGTGTCGATTGATTATGAATCATATTCAGATAGTTTTTTATCATATCTGGGAAGATCATCCTTATCAGATTGTCTTGTATCATAACCATCAATCATAACCAGATATGATCAACGATCGTATCAAGAAATTGTAACCAAAAAAGATTAGTGAACATATAAAACAATCATAATGAGAAATTATCAAGGATCCTATTGAGCAATCATAACCCAAAATGATCATAAATCATATCCAACATGATCACAACCAGAGTGATTATATCCAGCATGATCGTATCCATCATGATCGTATTCAGGATAGTAGAATCTAGACCATTATATTAAAAAAAGATCATGCTTTTATTGTGATGTAAAGATACTAGCAGGAATGAATAGATTGTTAAAATACATTCCAATTTAACTCATAATATGCAAAAGCTGATCCTAAATGAATTCAATATCATAACGGTATTAATGATACAGGAACATGTCGGTGAATGATGTGTGTTTTAACATTTGGGTAAATAGAAATGAAAAGAAAAGGAGACTGGTGAATAAATTATCAAAGGTGGATCCTTTCATTTCAAAAGTGTGATGGTATCTCAAGTGGAGAAGTTCATTTCATCAAACACATTCCATTGGTAAGGAATCAAGTATTGTTTTGAAGAAATAGGTATGAGATATTCAGTTTCGGACTCATGTATTGTTATCATTTGTATTCATATTGAAAATTGAAATGGGATTCTTGAAAAAAACATATAAAGATTGTGGGTGTTTTGAGACGAATCGAGAACCATTGTCAAAGTCTTAATTGGTTCAAAATTAAAGGAGAAATTCATTTTTGTGTGAATCAAATTTACCACGAAAGTGTAATGTGATTCTCACCAAATCATGTTTAGGGTCACCTATAAAGGTAGTGAAGTACATTGTACTTTAATGACTTTCTGAAGAAAGAGAAACTCTGATTTTATAGTGAAAGGAAGTGATACCATTATTTTATCGGATACATTTTGATGGGGATTTTATTTGGCTGGGATTGATATTAGGATAAATTAATTGGTTTCAAGATTTCTGTACTGGGAGTTTTTTTATTGGACATCTCAGGCTGATGAAAGATCGTACTAAGAATATTTATCGGTCATAGGTTTCGAAGTGGTACTGATTGTATTCGGCTTGTGAAGTGGTGCTGATTCTGTTCAGCCAGTGCAGTCGGGCCAATTATTTTCAATTGGTCAAGCAGTGATAATTCTACTCCATTGTATTATATCAAAAATTAGGACTCGATGAATTGTTTTGTGAGAATCCTACTTAGAGAATCAGACTAGTAAAATCAGACATGACATTTAGGTTGATTTCATTATTAAATTCCTTTTAGGTTCTTACCTTTCTTCTTGGTGAACAATTGATGAATTGAATTACAATTGAATACATTTTATTAATTTAAAATAATCAAATGTAACATGAGTAGTTTCTAAACATATTCTATTACCTTATTGTGATAAGAGGGTGAACATACACTGTAGGGATTTGTTTCATAGTGCTACACAAGTGAATGTGTAAATCCTACTCGTTGTATACAATGTATTGTTTTCTCAGAAGATTTTATAGTATTGGATCATTTCCAAACCATAAAAAGGATATAACTATTCTGATTGAATAGTGAACCCTGTACATAATTGTTATCCTTTGGATGTGTGCTGATTTTTTTCATAATAAAGAATTGAAATCCTTAATAAGAGGCAAAGGGTTACTAAATTGAAAAGATACCTAAAAGAAAAAGAGTATCAATGATTCATCCACTCCCCCTCTCTGTGATATTATACTCTGACTAGGAACTTTCAATTAGTATTAGAGGAAAGGTTTCCTTCACTATTCCTTGCTAACAGAGAATGTGAACTGTGTGAAGAGTAATGGTATTATAGTCTTTGATGGAATGAACTTTTATATCTGGAAAGATAGAATGTTTCCATATCTTATGTCTATTAGTTATCTTGTTCCAGAAACTGAAACAGTGGGGTTTCCCATCATTGATAATAGAGCTCCACATACAAATGTTGACATGATGTTTCTTGAGAATGATGGTATGGCCATGAATACTATATTATCATCACATTCTAAAAGTGAATTCTTAAGTGTGAAAGGTGTTTCCACAAATAAAGTTATATGGCATAAGTTGAAAAACATATACAAAGGAAATACAAAAGTGATGGAGGAAAAGGTAAAAATATTGAGATTGAACTGTGACGATTTGAAGATCGATGATCATGAATCTATTGGATTATTCTATACCAGGGTGAATGACATTGTCAGTACAATCAGATGTCTTGGTGAGAAGCTAAATGACTTTACAGTTGTTGAAAGGATCATAAGAATACTAACTGACAAATTGTATGAAAATGTTTCTTAATTATAAAATAGAGATCTTGAAACATTATCTCTTGATGATTTACATAATAGTCTTATCATTTATGAAATGAGAAGAGATAATGTTATGAATAAAAAAACAATAGTTGATAGAGAAATATATTTCAAGGATATGAATAATGAAATACCGAAGAATATTATTATTTAAGATGAAGCTGGTGATTTTGACTCATAAAACGAGGTACGTAAAAATCTCGATGAAATATTATCCTTGTTTTCTATCCATCTGAAAATAGGTATAGAAAAATACAAAGGGTAACAACCATTGAATAGTTTTGAATGTGGAGGTGTAGGTCAATTCGTGGATAATTATCTGGAAAGAAATAAAAAAAGATAATAGTGATTTTGAAGAAAGAAAGATGAGGTTATCATGGATGAAAAAGGGAGAGAAAGGAAAATAAAAGAAATTATTCAAATATAAATGAAGAAGATTCTTGTCCAAATATAATGAAGAAGAAGAGAGTGATGCTAAATCTAAAAAATCCATTGAGTACAGTAATTAAAATACATTCATTGAAATAGTGAATGATGAAAAATTTGGAAGCAGTAGTTCTGATGAAGAAGAAACTCATCTTAAAACTCATCTGAAATAAGTGCTGATAGAATGTCTGAGAATGATCAGAAGGCATGAATATTAGTACAAAAATATAGAAGATGAATGGTCAAGAAATGAAGAATGTTTTTTTCAAGATAAAGAAAGGCGATTAAATAGACTAATGAATTGATGAAATCTCTTGAAGTAGAGAGGGATCGTACTGATCATTTAGAGGTGAAGATGAATGTAAAAGACGAAGAGTTGGAACTTGTCCAACAAAAACTCTCTGAATATGCAAATAAAATTCTATGATTCTAAAATTCTATCACTAAAGTTGGTGAATGTTCTCGTAATGGGAATGATGTGAATGATAAACAAAAGATACCTTCAATGGATGATAAGAAGAATGGAATTGTTTTTGAAATAATGAATTTTGGGAATGTTTTGATACATTCTAAATCTTTAATTGTGTCTAATACTTCTGGTTCTGATAATTCAAAAAATAAGAGAAGGAATCTGATTGATTATAAAATTGTGGGTGTATCAAAAATGAATATGAAGAAGGTTTCAAAGAAACACATTCACAATTCTGATCATTATAGAGGTTTTATTGTAAAATACTCCTTCAATGGGTATTACTGGTATTTTAGTGGGTTTTGGAACACAAAATGTGTGTTTTGGTTCAATCAACAAAGTTACTATTATCCCACTGATTCATAAAAGATCAGATTAATGGGGATGCAATCTCTTCAAAGAAAGACAAATGAGAAGGGTTTCGTGAAGAAATATGAAAAGAATGAAGTGAAGATTCGAAATAGGATCCAAACCTTGGAAACTATTTCTAAAAGATGTGAACAACCTAGAAACCTTAAAAAGGATGTCTTTTTTTATAGGCCCAACAAATGATTCTCAATTCTCAAATTACAAAGGTGAAGAAGGAAAAGAATGTAGAAAATGCGCTATTTATTGATATAACATTAGAATCCCTGAAAGGATAATGAACCTAGATCCATGATTGTGGGTATTCTTCTCACATGATAGGAGACTTGAAATTTTTGAAGGATTTGTAAGATTTTAAATAAGGAATGACGAAATTTGGTAGCGATGAATAATTGAAAATTAAAGGTGTTGGGTCTGCCATTATTAGAAAAGAAAAGATGAAATATAAGAAAACATTATATGTTTATGGGCTGAAAAACAATTTTCTAACTGTTTCACAATTGTGTGATGAGGGTAACAATGTTATCATAAAGAAAGATGGGTTTTCTGTGATGGGTGAAGAAGATAGAACGATTGTTACAATAAGTCAACATATGAAAGGAAAATTCATTCGAGTTGGGGACTCACAAAACTCTTGTTACATAAGTATATAGGAAGATAATCATTTATCGAATAAAAGTCATAGAAATATGTGTCATAGAAACATGAGAATATTATTTAAAAGATGCATTGTTCGAGACATTCTTTATTTTCGAATAAGTAGAGATTGGTGTTTCACTATTTGTTAGAAGGGAAATATTACAAATGAAGTGCCTATGAATTTTGATATTTTTTCAAAACAATCCCAAGAGCTAATTCATTCCAATATACGTGGTATAATGATAAAACAATAAAAACATGGATATAATTACTTTATTACATTCATTTATGTTTTTACTTTCATTACATGTGTTATATATAGAAAACATAAATTGGATTCTTTGAAAATGTATAAAATTTTCAAAAGAATAGATGAGAAAGAAAGTGAGTATTCTATGAATAATTTGACAAATGATAATGGTGGTGAATATGAACGTGAAGAGTGTGAAAACTATCTTTATAATCATGAAATTTGGCATGATCATAGCACTCTATACACTCCCCATCAAAATTGGGTTGCTGAAAGAAATAATAGAAGCATTATGGAAATGGGAAGAACCCTATTACTTGAACATGTCCTATATCATTAATTTTGTGGCAATTCATGAGTACATCTATTTATATTCAGAATCATTATATCTATGGTAATCCATCAGGTATGAATCCCTGTGAATTATTTTATAGAACGGCTCCATGTTTAAATCACTTTAGAGTATTTGGGAGTCATTGTTTTATAAAGGGGGATAGAGGAAACTAGGGTATGTTGTAATAAAAAGGTGAGGATGAAAAAATTCCCGGCTACTCTTTAGAAGGAAGAGGATATAGATACAAAAAAAGTAAAATAATTGAAGATTCTATTGATGTAAAATTGATTAATGTATCTATTAAAGAGAAACATGTTCACACAAAAAATGAAGTTGAAAGAGTTGAAGAAAACATTCTGATAATGTACAGACATGAGTATTTTTTATCAAGAAGAAGAAAGAGACTCGACTATTTCATGTGATTAAGAAAATCAATAATCTTGTCCAAGGTACGGAAATAATGTGGAAGTATGGAATATAATTGGATATCAGCATCAGAAGCATCAAGCAGAAAGAAAAAGAAATTCCATTACACATACTTTTTTGTCTTAAAAGGTAAAATGATGTGAAAGAAGCTTTTGAGAATCCAGAATGGGTTCTATCCATGAATGAAGAATTGGATCAGATTGAAAAGAACAATATAGGGGAACTCATACCCATGACTAAAAACAATAACATCATTGGTACAAAATGGGTTGTTCATAACATGATGGATGAAAAAGAAGTAGTTATAATAAACATAGAAAGATTGGTTTGAAAATGGTATTCATAGATTGAGGGTATTGATTTTGATGAAACATTTTCTCCAGTGGAAAGAATTGAAATAAATAGCATCTTTCTTGATATTGTCGCACTACGAGGCTATAAGATCTTTTAAATGGATTTTAAATCTACATTCCTAAATGGTGATGATGAAGAATAAGTTTATATTGAACAAATTTTTTCCTTTATTATTTGAAAGTGTGAAGGTTATGTGTGTAGACTGAAAAAGGTTTTGAATGGCCTAACACTAGCTCCGAGGTCATGGTATTCAAAATTGGTTACATGCATAAGACAGATGAATTTTAACAAAGGAATGGTGGATACAAATCTTTACATTAAGGAATGTAAAGAGTATTACCTCATCGTAATTTTCTATGTTAAGGATATTATCATTTCTAGGAATTATGAAGGATTCTATTAAAGATTTTATAAATAAATGAAGAATTTTTTTCAAATGTCCATGCATGATAAAATGAAATACATTCTTCAGATACAAATATAGCAAAAGATGAATACACTTTCCATTCCCATGAAAATTATGAAAAATAACTTTTTAAGAGGTCTGCCATGGAATATTCAAAAAAATGATTCCACACCCACTTTAGTCGGAAAAACACTAAGTAAATATAGAGATGAAAAATAATTGGACAAGAAATAGTATCAAATGATGATTGGAAGTATATTGTTTTTAACTGTCTCTAGACCCAACATTGTTTATGTTGTTAACATATGTACAATATTTTAGAGTGATCCCTTAGGATCACATCTTATAGCTAGAAAAAAAATCACAGATCCATCAGAGGCACAACAAAATTCAGAATCTGGTCTTACAGCTTAGGTAATATTGATTTGTTTGGGTATTTTGAAGCATATTGGGAAAGAAATGTGGTTATAAAATATCTAAAATTGGTGGTGTTTTTTGGGAATGAATTGGGTTAGTTGGAATTCGATGAATCAAAACACAGTAACTATCAGTATGGATAAAGCTGAGTATGTTGATACTACTTAATCCACTAGTCAACTTGTGTTGATGAAAACATAATTGGAAGAATTTCTTATTAATGTGATGGTACCCTTGCTCTTGGGGTGTGACAATCAAAGTACAATCAATCTCACCAGGAATCCAGTGCAACATTATCCTTCAAAACATATGGATATAAAATGTCAGTACATCATTGAGCATGTGGAGAAAAGTGAATTGAATTTGGGTTATGTTCCAACATTGGAACAAGTTGATGATATCTTCACAAAACCATTTTCGAAGGAATCATTCTATAAAATGATGTTAAACATGGGTGTCCTACCTCTGTCTATTTATGTATGAGGTATGTGTATCTATCCCCTCCCTCATCGTACCTTTGGATTGTTTTCTCAAGGGAGATGATTTTTTGTATCATAAATCTATTGCAAAAAAGAGAGAGTTGAGTGTAAGCTATTAATTCAGAATTATTTAGTGTGTGAAGTGTTATAACTATTTGTTGGAGTGTTTGTAAGGATAGAAATTGAATTTTTTTCCCAAAAGAATGAAGAAAAAGAGGTGGTCCTGTACACTATTTTGGATATCATGGTTTTTCTATTAATGATTCTTGTTTCCTACAAGGAGTTAGATCACATATGCTTAAAAAGGTTGATATAAAATTCATTTCTTGAGTTTACGATGTTTTGTGATTTATGAATCATTGTTGACAACCTAATCCAAATTGGTGATTTTTGGGACCAAGCTGATGATCAAGATGATAAAGGTTTCATGTGATGTTTTTTGTCATGGTATGTTTTGAAGTAAGGGAATCACTTTACTTCGTTTTGATAAAAAAATTGTTTTGGGTTAATTTTCAAAGGAATCATACCCCTGTTAATTGTGACGATGATTTTCTAGTTTTTATTTCATATAAATCATGAGTAGATGTGAGAAATTATGACACATGATTTATATAGGAAAGGGGGAGTGGTATAAATGTTTCTAATTGAAAATTAATTTCATTCAGATTTTTTTTCAAAATTATCTGAAAATCAAGGAGTGCTGACGATTGTTTTTCAAGACAATCAGAAAACAATTGAATCCAGATTGTATCGATTATCTTTCAAAATATTCATATCCAGATTTTATTGATTGTCCTTCAATAAGATTGGAAACGGAGTGGAAATGAAAATTGATGCTGATTGAATAGGTAAAGCCAATTGAAAAGGGTGATGCTAATGGGAATGGTGATGCCGATGGAAGATGAGACACCAACTGTTTTTTTTTTCAAAACAATCGTATTCAGGTAGAAGAAATGGAATGAGATAATGTTGATTGATAATGAGTCATATTCAGATAGTTTTGTGTCATATATGGACAGATCATACATATTAGATTGTTTTGTATCGTAACCAACAATGGTAACCAGAAATTATCGGTGATCATATCCAGCAATCGTAACCAGAATTGATTAGTGATCATATCCTGCAATCATAAAAATAAATGATCAGTGATCATATCCAGCAATCGTAACCATAAATGATTAGTGATCATTTTCAACATGATCATTACTAGAATGAAAGTATCCAGGATGATCATATCCATCATGATCATATTCAGGATAATAGAATCCAGACAATTGTATTTAGAAAAGATCATACTTGGATTGAGATGAAAATAGTGTAACAGGAATGAATGTAAAGTTACAATACATTCCAATTGAAATCAGTCGATGATAATGATGATCCTCAATGAATTCAATGTCATTAATGTTGTTATGATAGAAGCACATATATTTGAATGATGTGTATTTTCTCATGTGGGTAAAGAGAAACAAAAAAATAAGGAGACTAATGAATGGGTTGTCGAAGGGGGAGCCTTTAATTTAAAAAGATTCATTTTATCTTAAGTGTAGAAGTGAATTTCTTCAAACACATTCAATTGGTATGGTGTCAAGAATTTATTTTGAGGAAATAATTATGAGAGAAATGGTTTTCGACTCATATATTGCTTAGAATTTGTAAACGTATTGACATTTGAAATGGGAGTATGGAAAATAAGAGATGAAGATTGTGGATGTTTCTTGAAGAATCAAGAAGTGTTGAAAAATTCATAATTTCTCCGAGATTTCACGAGAAATTCAGATTTGGGTGAATTTAAGTGAGTGGGAATGTGTTTTTACATTCCCGTGTAAACATGTTTTGGGTCACCTATAAAAGGCATGAAATACATTGTACTTGTGTGACTTGATGAAGAGAGAGAGGATCCGAGTTTTTAGTGAGAGAATGTGATTGTGTTTTGGTTTTGTATTGAATACATTTTGACTGGGATTGTATTCAACTGGGTTTGATATCCGAATAAATTAAATGGTTTTGAGTTTTACGTATTGGGTGTTTCTGTATAGGACTTCTCAGGCTAAGGAAGGATCGTACTGAGCATCACTATCTGTCTTAGGTTTTGAAGTGGTACCGGTTGTGTTCACCTTGAGAAGTGGTTCTTATTCTATTCGGATAGTATAGTTGTGTCGATTATGTTTAGTTGGTCAAGTGGTGTCGATTCTACTCCATTGTATTCTATCAGAAAATCAGACTTGAAGAATTGTATTGGAAGAATCCTACTCAAAGAATCAGATTGGGAAAATCAGACATTGAATTCTGGCTGATTTCTTTATCAAATTACTTTGATGTTCTTACATTTCTTATGTGAATGGATTTGATGAATTATATTACAATTTAATACATTTTTTGAGTAGAAAATAAGAACAAGTAACATGATTTGTTACAAAAAATATTGTATTATCATGTTGTTCTAAGAGTGTGCACACACACTAGAGGTATTATTTCATAGTGCTACTTGAGAGAAAGGGTACATACTACTCATTGTAATCCAAGGATTTTTTTTCATAGTTGATTGTATGGTATTTGATCATTTCCAAACCATACCAAGGATGGTGCTATATTTATTCAATAGTTAACCTTGCAAATATTTGTCTTACTTTGGATGTGAGTTGATTTGTTTCAGAGCAGGGAATTGAAATCCTTAATAGGAGGTGAAGGTTGTTTCAATTGAAAAGAATCATAAAAGAAAAAATTACCCTGATTCACCTTCTCCCCCTCTTAGTGATACTATACTCTGACAACGCACTTTCAAGAGGAAGTTATGAAATTTAATCTCAATATTAAAGAATAGGAAAAGTCCATCAATGAACATACATCCATATCATAAGAGATAGATAAAATAGTTTATTGGGTTGAAGAATAATTTGTTAAACAAAGAAGTAAACTAGAAACCCAATCAACATAAAAGGAAAAAGAAGAAGAAATTATTGTTTCGATGCATGTACGATGCTTAGTTGTTAAAGAGAGATAATTATTGTTTTGAAGTAGAGGATAAGTCATTTAATGATTAAATATACATATTCATGGGAAAAATATTAATTTGTTATGATGATGAATCATAAAATGCTAGATACATGATAACCCTATATAATAGCAATCATAAAGTTGTACATATAACAAATTCACCAGATTTCCTAAAAATAAATTCCATAAATAAAACTAAAAGAAGAAATAAAAAATAACCCCATGGATCCAAAAATGAATGGAAGTCAATATATTTTCCTAATTAAAGAAACATGTGGAGGAATATAAGTGAGAATACATTTTCTCTTATGAAATGTCATTTATGTTGATGTCTTGGCCGTACCATGTCATAATGTGAAGTGCCAAGGAGCTATTTGAATGCGGAAGATCTAGGAAGTTATCAAAAGAGAATAAATTTATTTCCAAAATCTAATAGATGAAATGAATTTTATGATATTATTTTCACAACTCTAACTATGGTCAAAATTCTATTAATTTCAAGAATAAAAATGGATGAAGTATTACCTTTTGAACTCAAAGAATGATTAATACCAACCAATAAGACAAATATTCCCTTAAAAATAGTTATTGTCCACCAAGAGAAAAATATTAATATGAGGACCCAATTCACATGGAAGTGTGATTTAAAGGACCATCATTATCCACTAATAAAAAATATATTTCATTGATGTAAAATAATGAAATCAAGGATTCCACCCTTTTTAAAATAGATATCAATGCAATGTAGAAAAGTAGCACATGGGTTCTTGATAGTGGATACTCAACTCAGATTATGGTGAGTGACTATTTATGGAATAATTTCAATAAAAGGGTTTTTGGATATTTATTGTTTGATAATGATTGTGGTTTAATGAACCAAGGATGTGGAAGTACAAAACTGGAAAATGATGAGCTAACAAAAACTGAAGTTCTCTTTATGGACAATCTAATTCACAATCTACTATGTGTGACTCAACACTATGACTAAGAACTAATAGTGAAATTTAATTACTAGGGGTCTACAATAAAAGGAAATAAAGTGAATTATCTTATTAAAGGATGAATAATAGATGGAAAAATATATTTGGTTGACATCACATATAATATTTTCTATTTGATTGTTGATAAAGAAAAAACATGTGAAAACTAGGGTTAGGTTACATTAAAAAATATGACCTGGAAAATATAGATAAGCTAAAGATATTCAAGGATATCCAAAATATGATTCTTGAAAATTAAAATACTTGTGATTATTTTATACGAGGAATTTTGGTCTGTAGTTAATATCGGCCAAAGGAGAAAACAACATAAAATCTTCTTGATCTCATCTATATAGATGGAAGTGGTCTGATAATTGTGGGTATAACATACAGAGAGAGGTACTAATTTTTTATTAATGATTATAATATAATTTTTTGTGTTATTATTTTACATAGGAAACCATAAGTAATTGATTGCATGAAAAGTTTCATCAAATAAATGAGAATGACACATTCCATAAAATCAATGATCTACAGTCTGAAAATGAAGGGAATATACATCGATTGAGTTTGAAAAATACAGGGTGTAACATGGAAAATTGCATGAGGTGTCTATAGTGAGATCCCAACAACAAAATGGAGTTGTTGTGCCTAAAAAACCAATAGGTGAACAATATGTCCAGAACTATGCTAATTGAGAGTTCTATCTCCCATTGTCACTAGAAAGAGTCTATTAAAGTAGTAATGTAATGTCCAAAAAAATTCCATATAATTTTTATTTTAATTATATGGAATTATTTCGAGACCTAAAAATCTAACGGCATGTGATTCTGAGGCCCCAAAGTGCCCAGAATGATCCGTAAATGTTTTTTCATGAATTAATTAGCGTACATAAGTAGTTTTCCTAAAATAGTGGAATAACTCATAAATGGATTCCTGTATAAAAAAATATGAGTGCACCATTGCGTTCATGATGGAGGGTTTACCCTAGGCGCAACATAACTATAGTCGGCACATGAGTCCATTGGGAAAACCATAAAATGATTTACTATAAAAAAAATAATTAAATAAAATTATTTTATTTTTCAAATGATTATAACTCACGAAAGATGACTTGATTTATAAATCCAAGACCAACACTAATCTTGTGATGGTAAGCTCTCTTTAGGAAGATACTAACATTGGCCGACATGGGAAACTAGTGAATGTTAGTTTTTGGACATAAATAAAATAATTAAGTGACAATAATTTTATTGTAAAATTCATAACTTCTAAATCAAAACACGGATTGAAAATCTGATTTGTGGTTTTGTTCATTGGGGCATGTTCTCCTTAGGTGGATCCTAACCTTGACCAATGTGGGTTGAGCGTGAATGTTAATAATTTAATGATAATTTTTGTGGGTACGTTTAGAAAATGAACTTGTGGCACTTTCCAACATTTTAACTGGTACTCATATTAAAAATTTGAGGGAACCCTTGATTCAGTAGCACCATTATTCTTTTAAGAGAGACTTTATGTTGACTGCAGTAGTTATGGAGAAAAAAATAATATTTGAGACATTATAATAGAAATGAAATAAAATAATTTTAATATTTTATTTCATATCCTCCAACAGACAAACAAAGGGGTGGGGCCAGTGATGTGTCAAGCAAATAAATGGCTTGACTAGCCTTCCCAAATTAATGTTGTTGTTGGGGAATTATGAAGATTTTTAATTGGCGAGACCCATTAAACTATAACATCATTACTTACCCTCCCCCTCTCCTATATATATGGAGTGTGGGAGGAGGTACTGGCAGAAATTCGCTATACAACGATGTGCTAAATAAGCACCATGACACTGGACCCTTTGAAGACAGATCCATCCCAGTGGGTGTTGACGGATGACATCGAACAACGAATTGAAGGGCGACGTATGAGTGGAAACATTGTGAACTGGTTGCAGGAAGGAAGAACATGATCCACCATCAAGATCATGCATTTTATCTGACCATTCGAGATAGGGGTTTTATTCATTTATGTTTACTTAAATGATTCCCTCTTCCTCATTCTTAAATACTAAACAAATAACGTGGGTCAACCAACTAACAAGTTGATCTGTGAATCATTAATTTTTCGAGAGGTTGTAATGGTGTATCCTTGTGATGTTTTTTATTGTTTAATACATGAAATTGTTAAACCCATTTTATAAACCCTTTGATCATGATCTAACGTGGAGGGAACAGTCCTAACGAATCCATCCCGAACCCTCCACAACTTTGTTACCCTTGTGTCGTACATGGAAGACCGCTAGTGCGGCGAATCCGACCGGCTATGAACAAGGCAACATGCCAATGCACACCACTAGAGGAGGCTGTGACACAAAGCCGTGGAAGACATTGGAGCAGCCGACAACAGCTAGCCACGGAGGAGGTGGGGAGTGTCGTCACGCTCTGCCAGTGTGCAATGGGGATGAGGCTCGTCGGCCGACAGCAGAAAAGAAGGGTTGCATGCAACCATGCCCCAATGGTGAGTAGGATACCACGATAAAAGACTCAGCGAAAAAGGCAGAACCTACACCTCGAGCGGGTTCCGTGGAGACCGGGAATCGCCCACATGGAGCCCCCACTTTAACGGTTGAATGCACTTTTTCTATATGAGTTCTCGAGGTAACAGCTCCCCTAAGATTCCTGGAAGAAGCATTTCAGGTCGCGCCATGCACGGCTGGACTACCCATTGGGGGCCCGCTGCCCAGCGGGCCGCACCGCACCCCGCCGCGGGCGGGGCTACCCCGTTACCGGCCCTGCCCTACATCGGTTGGGCCATCCTTGATGGCCACCTATTTTTTTGGTCTAGGCCGGGCCTCGGTCCCGCCCAGAACCGTTTAGGTCTGGTTGGTCCGACAGAGTCGGACAAGACATGGGGCCATCCGGCCCCGAAACACTTAAAGGGCCTTATCTCAAGAAATGGACATCATTGTGGAAAACCATTCATGTAATTTGGATCCTTGGTGCGAGATGGTCCTTTTGACTTACTTCATGATAGTTTTGGAGAATCTAGGAGTATGGATGGGTTGGATCACACACGAATCCAACCGGCCCCACGGCTCTGAAATGCAAAAAATGCACTGACCGGGTGTCCGGTAGACGCCCCGTCTGTTTCGTTGGAACCCTTGTGACACAGAAGATTATTAGGTTACTTCTTTGTGAGACATCATGGTCGTTGAAATATGATCGATGGATTGGGGTGCAGTTCTCCCAATCACGCTACATACGGAACCCTGTGACTGGATGAGACCTGAAAACTGCTGGCTTTTTGACTCGGAGTGACTCGACTACCACATTATGTGATGGGGAGTAGTACCTCAGCAGTTAAAGGTAAGTGGGAAGCACCTCTATGTGATGTGGTAGGCCCAATGTACTCGATTGAGGATGATTTCTTCTACAGCTGAGGTGTTTGACGTTTTCACTTGGAATGTTACTTGTTCCTAGGCCTAGAGAATTAGTGGCTGGCTATAAGCATTCATAGTGATCCTATGTGGGTCGTCATCATAGTTCTATTTCTCTGAGTTGTATACATGGTTTGAGTTGAGGCTCTATTTGAAATAAGTCTTTTACCTTGGTGGTACTATCTTCTTGGTGTTACTTGTGTGGTACTTCTACCTTCTTGGTGTTACCATTATGGTATACATCCCTCATGTATGAGATGATTATATTTGGATTACATAGTTATATTTATGGTAATATGTCTAAGTAGAGTTTACTTCTTGTTCTGTGGTTTTTTCCATTGTCAAACATTCGGAGACCTACGGGGTTCCTGGGTCCCTATTGAGTATCGTTATACTCACCCATACACGAGCTTCGCTCGCAACTTGTTGTGTATTTTGAAGATGACATATGGAATTGATCGAGGCTGAGGAAGCCAATACTGGTCGATGCACAAATGTGGACCATTTGGCATGACACGACACAAGGACTAATGATTATGAGCTATACCTACCCTGCATGTAAGATCTGGGGTGGACAGTTTGGTGTGACGCGACACAGGGACTACTGATCATGAGCTCTACCTACCCTTTAGGTAGGATCCATGGTGGATGATCTAGGAGATGATTTTCCCTTTTTCAGTTGTATTTTTCCTTTCACTAGTACAAGAACTTCTTAGTTTTACTCGTACTTTCAGTTGGGCTTATATTCCAGACCCTTTTTCTTTCTACACTCCATTTTAAGACAATAATTAACTTCACAGTTTCTTCTTTTCGTGTTCTCGGACTATGAGTTTGTACATGTTTAAAGGAAATTCCTTCCCATTTTAGGGAATATTCCTCTCGGTGCTAGTTGCCACCCCTGGCCTATAGAAGGTAGGCTTGGGGTAGTCACGGCACGGGCCCCGTGGGACGGGTCATAACAAGTGGTATGAGAGGAGTTCAGTTCTACAAAAAAACTAGGTATCTAATCTATTTTATTTAGAAATAGAGTAATGTGTTATGAGTGTGGTTTTTAGTTTGTGGTGTCTAGTGTTGGTGTAGCGGCCAACACATCCGTACACAAGGACCCTGAATTCTGATTTCCAACTCTGTGCTCGAAAACACTGAATGCGTTTGTTTTTGAAAAAATTTTCCTTTTGAGTGATTTAAAGTTATCTCTCTAGGTATATCTTAGTGATAGTGGTTCACCTGTTCCTCATAATAATTCCACCGCATAGACAGCCTTCTTGTAATCTTTAGAAATCATGCAATGACAGCCCACTAATCGATGAGGCCTCAGTGCATGGCCCTCTTACAACATTAGAACCTTCGGGTGGTGTACCAAAAACATCACTACCCTTTGGGAAGCCTTTGCCACTAGCCCCACCAGCAGAGGGTGTACACCGATTGAGAGCATTTCACGAGTTTCAGAATCATAAGCCTCTGAGGTTCTGAGACGAGATCTGCCCTCAATAGGATGAGGACTGGCTGGAGGCTGTGGCTAGAGGTTTCCGCCAAGTTGAGACACCCATAGAGAAGATGGTGATCTTATCTTCTCATGTTTTATACTGTGTGACCTTGAGTATGATCTATAAGGTAATGAGGCTTCATTACTTGGAATGTTGCCTAAGATGGCACCTTCGAGTAGTGTGTCTGCTATATCATTGCTCGTCGGTTAGTAGTTACTACTGGCGGTATCAGTAGAGGACACATGCAGCCTTAGTGCCTTAAACATGTTTCAGCATCAAATACTCCTTAGGTTACGAGGTGATATCGACTCCTATGCAGATAAGGACTGGCATGAGAAGGTGGATGAGAGTTCCCCTAAGCTTCTACAGTGTCAGAAGGACGACATGTTAGTAGCTGAGTATTCATCGAGGTGTACCGACCATTCCTGGTACTCGATGAATAAGACACAATCAGTTCTTCAAGGCTCAGACTTCTGAGCAAGGTGTGTTTAAGGACATTTGATCCCTCACTATTCCTATTTGTATTCATACTTATGTTAGTTTTCTAGAGAGAAACATTTTGGTTGAATGTTCTTTGGCTGAGCGGATACATCCATTGAATGTTATAAGTGGGAAAGCTAGAAACATGTTCCAGTCTCAGAGACTTGGGCATGTAAAATGTTTTGGGAAGGGGGTGTGGTAGTGACAACCGAATCTGTAGGGTTGCAGACATGGAATTAGATCTAGGAGATCTACATGAGGTGGTATTTATTTTGAGATGTTATAACCACCCCCTATGTGGTCCTTATAAGGCTCAGAGAGCTGGAGGACAGGAGAAGGGAGTAACAGTATGCGGTCAAGGAGTGTGACCCAAGGCCTCTGAAAATGATTTGCGGCATAGTCTATGTGCACTACTAGCTGTCATATTAATTGACATGGGTACAAAACATTCATTCCATCCACGAATCAGGTCCAAGGCCTAGAGTTTCCAGATAAACCATTGACTTGAGCCTCATGTCTAGAGATACCTTTGGGAGGAGACTCGATAATCACACATACACCGATGGTGTGATATGACCCTTGAGGAGAGAGTTTTAGTTGGAAAATCTTGGTGGCAACGTCGAGGTCTTACGACGTAAGTTTTGGTATGGAATGGACATCCACTATTCATACTCATATTGATGGTATTAGGAATAAATGTTGTGGTTTATATACAACTTGGGAATAGTGTTTTCCATGGTCCGAGAAAAATAAATACTAGGAATCACATGATAAAATCTTACATAGGAGGGTGTATCTAGTCACTCTTGAGTAGTCTATCCTTACAATCATGGAATCAGAAGTTTTGTGTTTTTAGTTTCCAATATGAGTGGTAGAGTGTGAGGATATCATTTCAATTGATGTTCTAAGGTTTACCTCTCTGAAGGGAGAGTGACTTCTACTATGGTTGAGTACTACCGGTGTTTTGAACCATACTTATCTAGGGAAGAGGAACCCCTGTCATCTATGACAATGAATGGGGGGCCATTCCACTAGACAGAGAAGTGTCAGCAAAGCTTTTAGCAGGGGAATGTGGTAACAGACACACTTTGTTAGAGTCTGGTATACAACTGCTGAGTGAGGCATTAGAGCTCCTAGTCATGATGCAGATAACCTTCTTGGATAAAGATGGAGTATGTTACCTCCAGTCTATGACTATCACTCCCCAAATTATTCACCAAATTATAGAGGGCACATCTTGAGACATTGACTGTGAGGCCCGACAAGCTTAGATATCCTCAGAACGGTCTCTTGATGGATTTTATGAAGGTGGGGATCACAACATTCTCTTTCAAGGATGCACCATGGTACTAGTGACCCTTCCAAAGGGGGTGTTTACGCAGATCCATACATCCCCATTAACAACACATCCTAGTGTGTTAATGAGGTACCACAACCTCCGACATCTGTAATGATGGATAGGGTGAATCATTGGAAGAGTTTGTATCACTATACCTCAATTGTGAACAAGTGAAGGTCGAGCATCAGGTTCTAGCAGGTTTAGATCACCCACTAGAGGTGCCAGAGTGAAAGAGGTATGAAATCTCCATGGACTTTGTGACAGGTATTCCATGTACATCTAAGAGATATGATTCAATATGAATGATTGTTGACCAACTCACAAAGTCTGCGATCTTCCAACCCATCCTAGAGTAGGGATCAGTAGTGGGCTTGGGTTGCCTCTACGCGCAAGAGATTGTGCGACTTCATGGGGTTCCCTCGACGATCATATCTGTCTGTGACACACATTTTACATTCTAGTTGTGGAAGGGATTACAGGAGGCATTCGAGACTCACCATCTTTTGAGCACCAACTTTCATCCTTAGATGGATTGTCAGACAGAGCGGACCATACAGACATTGGAGGACATGTTACGTGCATGCGTCGTAGATTTTGGCCATTGTTGGGGGGATCACTTTACCTGGGTTGATTTCACTTACAAAAACAATTATCACTCCACCATCAGTATGACACCTTCTGTGGCCTTCTGCGGTCGACCCTGCAGACCACCTATTTTCCAGACAGAACTAGGGGAGTCTGCATATTTGGGTCCAGAGTTAGTAGGAGATTCCACTGAGAGTTTGTAGACCATCCAGGAGAAGATGAAGACTGCATAGAGTAGAATGATGTCTTATTATGAAAGGATATAGAGACCACTGTAGTTCTCTGAGGGGGACCACATTTACTTGAGTGTCTCTCCTCGTTGGGGACTACGATGATTTGGCCAAGACGGGATGTTATCTCCGAGGATAATTAGAACATTCTATATTCTCAATAGAGTGGGTGAGGTGGCGTACCGTCTATCTCTTTATTTCTAGATATAATAGGTGCATAATGTTTTCCATTTGTGACATTTGAGGAGATTCGTGCATTATTCATGGCACATTTGCAACTAGGATGTGTTAATCTTTGATGATGGGGTGAGTTTTACGGAGTTCCTTGTGTAGATAGAAGATCGATAGAAGTTATTACATAGTGGATATTTGATCTCTCTAGTGTGAGTTTGTTGGCAGCATGTGGACATCCAGGAGAGCACATGGGAGTGAGAGGCTTAGATTTGTTCTCTATACCCTGATTTGATTGATTTTCCTCTATTTTTTATTTCGAGGACGTAAAGCCCTAATGTGGGGAGAATATAATGTCCTAGGGTTTCCATATATCATTTTAATTATATAAAATTATTTAGAGACCATTAATTCTGAAAATTCATGATTATGAGGCCCAGAGAGTCTGGAATTATCCGTCAATGTTTTGTTACGCTTTAATTAGCATGCATAAGCACTTTTCCAGAAAAAGAGGAATAACTCATAATTGGTTTCTGGGATCATAAATTTGAGGGCAAGGTTTTGTCAGGATGGTGATTTAACCCTATGAACAATATATGTTTATTCAGAGGAGGCCTTCAGTGAGGAAACCCAAAAATGGAATTGCGGTAAATAAAATAATTAAATAAAATTATTATTTTTTAATATTCTTATAACTCAAGAACAGTGAATCAGATTAAAAATATAAGACCACAGTTGAACTTTTGAGGGTATTCTATCATTAAGAAGATTCTAACATTTTCCAGCGTGGGCCACTGGTGAATGTTAGTTTTTGGCCGTAAATGAAATAATAATAATGTGAAAATAATTTTATTGTAAAATTTATAACGTGTAAATGGAAACTCAGATTGAAAATCAGATGGTACCATTGAGTTCGTTGGGGCATGTTCTCCTTAGGCAGATCCTAAACTCGACCGGCGCGAGTCGAGGGTGAACTTTAATAATTTATTAAACTTTTTTTCAGGTACATTCATTAAACACAAGACTGTCATTTTCTAACATATAAATCGGTGATCAAATTTCAAATCTGAGGGCATAGCTGAATATGCAGCACCAGGATTCACTTAAGGGAGATATCACATTGACATTAGTAGGTCCAGAAAAAAATTTATGTTTTTCAACTTTTTAAAAGAAAAGAAATATAATATTAATATTAATATTTTCTTTCATATCCCCCAAAAGACAAGCAATGGGGTGGGGCTAGCGACGTGTCATGACAAAAATGGCTTGACCAGCCAACCATATGTAATGTCATCATCAGGGAATTAGGAAGCTTACAAATTGACGATCCCCATTAAACTCCAACATCGATAGATACCCTCCCCCTCTCGTATATATATGAATCTTGGGGGGAGGTACTGACACAGAATATCAAATAAACGAAGTGCTAAAGGAGCATCGTGATGCCGAACACATAGAAGATGAAGTCAACCCTGCAGGAGGGGATGGACGACACCGAACCTTGAAGCGAAGGGCGACGTACGAGGGGTGTTGTTGGGAACTAGTTGTGTGAAGGAAGAACACGATCCACTTTCAAGAGTGGGAATTTTATCTAACCATTCTATGTAAGGGTTTATTTTTTTACATTTTATTAAATGATTCCATCTTCCCAATTCTTGAATATTATATGAAGAATGTTGTTCAACCCATTAATGGGTTGATCTGGAAATCTTTCGTATTGGTGGAGGTTGTTATAGGTTATCCTCATTGGGATTTATTTGTTTTTTAATGCAAGTAATTGGTTAAACCATTTTATCCTCCCATTGATCATGAGATAATGCAGAGGGTGCGGGCCTAAAAAATTCGGCCTGAACACTCCGCAACATTGTTACCCTTGCACCTTTCGTGGAAGGCCGCCGGTGGGGCAACACCAACCGGCTACGAAGGAGGAAACACGCCAACACACGGCTATATAGGAGGCTGCGGCACGAAGCCACGGAGGACATCGTAGCAGCTAGCACCAGCCGAACACAGGGGAGGTGAGGGGTGTCGTCGCGCACCGTAGGTTTGAAAATGGGTTGCGGCTCGTCAGCTGCCGTAGATGAAGAAGGAATTTAGCTTTTCGGCCAGCCACAGAAGGGATGGGCGGCATGCCATTGCGCCCCACCGATGAGTAGGAGATCACAACTGATGTCGTGGTGTAGGAGGTGGAACTAGAACCTCCGTTGGGTTCCGTGACGATTGGGTGGCACCCATGTGGCACTATTGCTTTAATGTTTAAATGGACTTTGGACATTCGGGATATCATGGGAGCGGATCCCCCATGCCGCCTAGAGGATGCACCATGGGTCACGTCTTATGTGGCCAGAACAAACTTTTGTAGGTGGGGCCACCACCGGTGGGCTGGGCGGCAAGCCCGACAGGCCGTCACCTGGTAGGTCGGGCTGCGCCCCACCGGTCGGGTCTCTCCCCACAACGGGTTGGGCTTCCCCTTTGCGAACCCCACCATACACAAGCGAGAAATCCTTTTGGGCCACCCATTTTTGCGGGCCAGGCCGGCCCTCAACACAGTCCTCGGAACTCATTCTAGCAGTTCGAGGCTGCTGCAACACAACACAGTCTATGTCGGGCCGGGTCGGACTTGACTTGGGACCAACCAGACCCAGAAACACTTAAAGGGCCTTATCTCAGAAACTAGCTGTATGTTTGAAAATCCATCTATGAAATTGGGATCCTCAGAATTAGATGGTCCTTTTGAATTAATCTATGAAAGTTTTGGAGAAACATGGAGTACGTATGGGTTAGATCTCACCCGAATCCAACCGGTTGCTCGGCACTAAAATTCCAATAACGCAACGCCCTGACCCCAGTTACCCAGAGTCGGTGCATTATTACATAACATTATCATGATCACAGAAGATCATGTCTCGAATGATCAATTAGTTTAGTAGCCTTGGAAACACTAGATACATTAATAAGTCTTAAATTGCATCATAAAATGAAATCTACAAAAAAATCTTATCTCCACACTAATATCCCCTCATATTGTCCCTATAGGTCATTCATAATATACTTCTTCACATCCTGGTAACAATAAAACATTGAAAGGGGTGAGCTCAGATGCCCAGTAAATATAACAATATAGCGAAAACTTTCATAAATAAGAATAAACATTTATGGAAATGTATAACTAAAACAAAAGCCTTTTAAACTTGAACTTCAACATAATATTGCACCAACAAAATGAAATAATTCGATTTACTTATTCACAAGGATATTCTACTAATCTAATAATCACATGCAATATCAATAACCACTTTCATAATGATGGAATGCATAATGCCAGACTATCATAACCACATAGTCACGGCCTTGTTAAAAAACTACAGAAATGTTTTTTTCAAGGCCTTATGCCAAGACACTAGTTTTTTCTCATTATACCTACCGATGCATCTAGGAGCTATATCAGGCTCCACCCATCACTTATTAAGTACAATGCATTCCTCATATGAATAGGTTTAAACATAATATAAACATTCATATTAAAAATAACATAAGAAATGTCCATAATTACTCTATAAACCATGAATGGTATAAAAATAACACATCAAAAGTCAAAAATATCACAAGACCTTCAGTACAATATGGAAGTTTTGTGTCATAATAAATCATTTTCAAATAATCTTAAAATCCATCATAGGGTGTTGACATAGATGTAATCAAAACTATTTGGGAGAAATATATATTTTTTTGTAATCATTTAAATTTTACATAATTATAAAAGAAAACATTTTCTTTGAAAATATTCTTATAAGCTTGTCAGGTAATATTCAATGATTTTATAATGGCGGAAAATAGCCACACCTGCGGTATAAGTTAAAAAGTCATTCTTACCATAATTTTGTCGAAAAGGTTAAAAATGACATTGTTTGGAAAATTAAGGAAAGATTCCTTTATAAAAATCTTATAATGAGTCAAAAAAGGGTAAAAATGACTTTGAACCATATTTTGTAAAATTGTAAAAATATTTTGAAATACATTTTTAGGAATCATGTATGTGGAGGATAAAGAGGTCCCAGTAGATAATTATGTATAAACATCCTCAGAAAATGAAGAGATCGTGAAACAAACCCTTACCTTATAATTTTCCTTGGTTGAGGGTAGGTTAACCTCCTGTATAATGGTAAAATAATTGTTATTAAATTATAAAAGAATCCTATATATTAATATGATATATATATATATATGATCTTTTTACATTGCTTTGTTAAAAATATCTTAGTATTATCGTCGGTTTGGGAGTTAACTTACTCGTTTTCTTTTATATGTTCTGTTACATAAGATGTCTTTATTATCCATAGGTTTTATCTTATTCATATCCAGAATGATATCATGTCCTTAAACATTATTTTTAATCATCAAATTAATATTATACTTGCATTGATATGATGGGTAATGAATCTCATTGCATTCGTGGAGACGGTAGTACGTACGTACGCATGAGGGAAAATATCATTATTTTCATATTAAAATAAAATATAATTGGATGGTATATCATATATAAAAAATCATTATCACGTTATATTTATTATTTACATAAATTACACATAATTATCATACCCATCCAAATAATAATGTTTTGAATAACAATTACACCACGACGTGGAGAAGGCAAGCCGTACGTACTCCCGTATGGTGACATGTCATTCAAAGGATAGATATAATTATGAATATTGTTGTAACATCTTTATAATAACATCAAATTATATAGAAGATACTGGATTTATTATTTTAGAATTGAAATAACAATGAAATAATAAGTTGAAGAAGAAAGGAAATTGAAAGAGGATGGTGAAAACATTACCTCTTCTTCGGGTTCTCCCTTTTGATTTGATCAAAAGGGATCCTTAGGTTGTCTTTCTGACTAATGGAAGGAATCTAGGATGAATTGAGGGAAGTTGAGAGGATACATTTGGAGGGTTTGGCCTAACCAATAGGCTTTTCAGGTATGAATAATTGGTTAGAAGTGGTGTCCTTTTATAAGGGGAACGAGGGGATCTTTAGAAAAAACGTAAAGTATTAATTTATAATAAATTCATATTTAGTTTCTAATGGATAAAAAGTTTATTATTCAATGTCTAAGGTAGTTATGAGTCTAAATAATTTCATTCAATAGATTTTTGATATGTTTGGGTAACTATATTAACCTTATCATTTATATTTAACTCTTAGCTAAATAGTTTGACATTTACAATGTCACTTTGTATTTTTATAAAATATAGTTAATAAACATACTATATACATCCAAGAGACCCCAAAGTGGTTCATTAATGATACAACTATCCTGATATATGTCCTTTGGCTGAACCTGTGATTTTTAGGAAGATAATATCAATTAATAATATAATATTTTTTAAAAAACACACTTATGTCAATTTTGACACTATTTATTAATTTATTTTTGTTAAAGTGGTATCATATTGACTAATTAATGAAAAATTCATTTAAGAATTATTAACATGTCATATTAACCAATAAAAATCGTATATGGCATCAAAACTTTCAAATTATACTTATTTTAATATTTATAATACCAATTATTTGATTCTTTCATTAATAAGGAAAATACTTCATCATTATTGTGTCACAAATAAATTTAATTATTCAATGTCTAAAAAATATAAATAAATTACCAACATGTAGGAAATATTTTTATCTTTATAATGAATATTCATAGTTGAAAATGTAGCTATATAACATTATGTAAAAAATGATTTTCTAAAAGATATATGCTTTTGACATTTTTGTATTTACTTTAACTTAATTAATTTAAAGTGTCATTATCACTTACAAGTGGATCCATGGGGTCCCAAAATTGAACCAAAGAAGACCATGGTACGAAATGTATCAACCAATAGGGCTAGGACACGTTTTAGGGTAATTTATTATTATTATAATATTATTTGTTACCCATATTTACCGGATTTACCTTTTAACAACAATAAATAAAATATTTACCGAAGTTATTATTCAAAATGACTAAAAATAAAAGTTACTTATTTAAAAAACTTGGTCCTCCTGATTCTAAATATGGAATCCCTTTTTATAAATTCAAAACATAGAACTTGAGGTAATTAATTTAAAATTAATTACCATTGTTAAACTAAAAAGTGTATTTTAAGAGATAATAACTATCAAGAGATTGACACTTTCTTGTGTCTAGTTTAAATGTGAATTTATATCCAATGACCAAAATTGGATTAAATGGTAAAAATATAATATAATTATACTCTAAAATAACTCAAATTCATAATTTATCACTATTAATTATTTCGATTGAAAAATATGTTTTTAATTAAAATTTAGTAATTTTCACTATTCATCAAAATATGAATGTTATCAGAAAAGTACAAAAAATTAACCCTAAGATAATTTCAATATTCCGAATCCAAAAATGAATTCCATTTTGAAAGATAAAATTTATAAAATTACATAAAGTGGGTATTACTATTCATAACGGCTAGTATGATTGGTCGTGGTCTGTGTTAGAACTCGAAGTTTCGTTCAACACACGCTATGGTATTATTCAAAGAGAAGCGTACGGTAGAAGATTGGGGTGTTACACTCTGCCCACCTTCAAATAATTTCATCCTTGAAATTTCTAGAATACTACTGCATGAAATGACTAGGGTGGTTCTTCATCATAAGTTCCTCGGGTTCCCAGGTTGCCTCTTCCATCTTATGGTTTCTCCATAGAACTTTTACCATACGAGTCGTCCCATTTCTCAGCACATGTTATCTCATATCAAGAATCTTGACAGGATCTTCACAATAAGACAGATCAGGTTCCAATTCTAATTTCTCATAGGTGATTACATGCATTGAGTGAGGTAGGTATTTTCTCAACAGTGATACGTCGAACACATCGTGAACTTTGGAGAGATTTGGCGGCATTTCCAAATGATAAGCTAGTGACCCAATTTCTTCTAGAATATCTAATGGTCCGATGTACCTGGGACTCAATTTTCCATTCTTACCGAAACGTATAACACCCTTCCATTGAGATTCCTTCAAGAAAACATGAGCTCTTACACGAAATTCCAAATCTTTCCTTCGGTTGTCAACATAGCTCTTCTTCCTACTTTGAGCATCTTTGATATGGTTTTGGATTACCTTCACCTTTTCCATCATTTCGTCCACTAGTTCTAGGACTATAAGGTTTCTTTCACCAACATCATCCCAATAGGTTGTTGTGCGACATCTCTTTCCGTATAACACTTCATATGGTGCCATCCTAATACTTGAATGGAAGCTATTGTTATAGGAAGATTCTACCAGAGGTAAATATTGATCCCACATACCTTGAAAGTCAAGTGAGCATGATATCAACATGTCCTCTAAGGTTTGAATAGTCCATTCTAATGGTCCATCAGTTTGGGGGTGGTATGCAGTGCTCAAACTAAGTTTAGTATCCAGAGCTCTCTGAAGACCTTTCCATAATCTTGATGTAAAATAGGGATCACGATTAGAAATAATCGATAGGGGTAATCCATGAAGTATCAAAAAATCATTAATATATAGTCTTGATTGATGTTCAAGTGGTATATCATCTCTTATAGAATGAAAGTGTGCTGACTTGGTAAGAGGATCAACCATAACCCATATTGCATCGTTCCTTCTAGGAGTCTTTGGTAGCCCCATAACAATGTCCATTGTAATATTATCCCATTTCCACTACAGTATGGGAAGAGGTTGCATGACTCCTCCAGGCTGTTTCCTTCCATCTTTTATTTGTTGAAAACCCATACATCTTGACACAAAATTAGAAATCTCCCTCTTCAAGTTGTACCATAAAAAATGTTCCTTCAAATCACTATACATTTTGGTGCTCCTAGGGTGTATAGAGAAATTAGATCTATGAGCATCATCTAAAAATTCCATTTTGCAGATCAGGTATATCGGGAACATAAACTATCTTCCCAAATTTCAAAATTCCTTCTTCATACAGAAAGTCTCTCAATATCCCATCATTCACATCTTTAATCTTCTTTTTAAACTCTTCATCACCAATCTGAGAACTCTTTATCCTTTCTATTAAAGATTGTTTGGAAACCATCTAAAAAAGTATTGATTTCTGACCATCCATGGTAATTCCCATGTCCATATTCACTAGATCCATGAAAATAGGATCCCTCTCAACTCTCATCTTGTTCAAAAATCCATGATCTTTTCTAGTCAAAACATCTGCCACCTTATTTTCCTTCCCCTGGTGGTAGTGTATCGTGTAATCGTAATCCTTGAGTAGTTCAGGCCATCTCCTTTACCTCATATTGATTTCTGTCTGTGAGAAACTATACTTCAAATTCTTTTGATCATAATAAATATCACATTTCTCAGCATAGGGATAGTGTATCCAAATATTCAAAGCAAATATTATAGCTGCTAACTCAATATCATGAGTAGAATAGTTCAGCTCATTAATTTTCAGCTGTCGTGATGCATGGGCAATATCCCTATCATTTTTTATAAGGACACAACTAAGTCCTTTCTTCAATGCATCACTATAAATAACAAACCCATCATTCCCTGATGGTAGAGTAAATATAAGAGCATTGACTAATATTTTCATCAGTTCTTAGAAACATTCTTTATACACTTTTGTCCAAAGAAATTTAACCCCTTTATGCGTGATCTTTGTTAATGGGTTAGACAACCGGGATAAATCCTGGATGAAACGTCGAAAATAACCTGCTAAACCAATAAAAATGTGTACCTCATTTATACTCATCGGTGTTGGCCATTATTGGATTGCTCTTGTCTTAGATGGATCAACGGAAATTCCATCCTTAGAGACAATATGGCCAAGAAAAGAAATCTCCTAAATCCAGAATTCAAACATTCTTAACATCCCATATAATTCATCTATTCTCAGAGTCTTTATTATATTTACCAAGTGATTTACATGATCATCATAGATATTGGAGTATACCGAGATATCATCAATAAATACCACCACAAAATCATCAAGATATTCCTTGAGAACTCCATTCATTAGATCGATGAACACAGAGTGTGCATTAGTAAATCCAAAATTCATTACTGTAAACTCGTAATGCTCGTACCTGGTTTGAAATGTTGTCATAATAATTTCTTACTTATTCACACACAACTGATGGTATCCAGATCAAAGGTCAATCTTTGAAAAGTATTGAGCTCCATGAAGTTTGTCGAATAAATCATCAATGAGAGGTAGGTGATACATGTTCTTTATTTTTATAGCATTGATCTCCTTTTAGTCAATACATAAACTCATAGATTCATCTTTATTTTTGACAAAAAGGACAGGGGCTCCCCATGGAGAAACACTAGGGTGAATAAATCCCTTGTTACTAAATTCCTCTAGTTTTTTCATTAGTTCAACTAATTCCACAGTGGCCATTCTATAAGGGGTCTTCAAAATAGGCCTTGAACCAGGAATTAAATCAATGGAAAACTCAATTTCTCATTCTAGAGGATGTCCAGGTAAACCTTATAGAATCACATCTACTTATTCTCTCACAATAGGTACATACACTATTTGAACATTCTTTTCCTCACCCATAGTTATTTCATTCTCTTCCTCCCCAATAATTGAATTTTGTTTAGTGAATGGGGGTGGATCTAGATAAGAATTAGGTAGTGATGATTATTCTCTAAAGGTAAGGAGTTTCATATCATCATCATCAAAAAACATAACCCCATTCTTCTTAAAATAAATAATTGCATCATAGTCCGATATCCAGTCCATACCGAGGATTATATCAAACTCAATCATAGGTATGGCGATGAGATCAGAAGATAAAGAACATTTATATGCTCTAATGGGAGCTGATTCACAGAACTTTGTAGCAATGATACTTCCCTTAAGAGTTTTGAATGAAAACTCCCTTGTAAAATAAAATTGGAAATATCAAATTTTCTTAGAAAAATGGGACGATATGAAACAATGCGATGTTCCAGAATCAAATAATGCATTTCTTAAACATGAGGAAACCATTAAATTACCTACCACCATGTCTTTCAGAGCTTCTACCTCAGCAGTAGTAATAACATAAGCCTTTCTATGATCCCTTGGACTTTTCTAAGGTATGTTTCTCTAACACATAGGACATTCATTTGCATAATGTATCATCTCCCTGCAACTGTAGCATTGGAAATCAGTGCTTTCTTCTTCCCCTTGAAATCAAGAGCTTGGTGGCCTTTTTCACCACACTTGTAACCGACTCCCATTCCTTTTAAGCAAGTACCTGGGTGTTTGTCACCACATTTAATATTGGATAGATATTCAACAATCCCATTATTCCCCTTATTTCCATTTCTATTTTAATCAGAATATCTCTTCTTCTCTTTCTTTTCTTTAAAGTCATAATACTTAGAGAATTATTTTTCTGTCATTATAGCACATGAGACAATATATTCGTATAAAGATAAGGATTCTGAGACCAATTATCGATGGAGAAATGGTTTTAACCCATCATAGAAATGATAAATCTTATTTCTTAGTAACGTATATAATCTACAACATACCTTTCTAATCTTGTAATGTTAGCCTCATACTTTGTGACATTCTCATCCTCCTTTTTTCTCAGACTTAGAAATTGCCTTTCTGTATATTCTTGATGGTCACGAGGAAAGTACTTTTCTAAAAATAGCTCTTTGAACTCCCACCATTACATATTTTATACATCATTATATTCCATTGTGTTTGGAATCCATGACCACCATTGATCAGCATCTCCAGTGAGGCGATAAACTGCAATGATAACTTTTTCCCTTTCACTACTCTCCAAGGCATGAAATATTTTCTCTAATGATTTTATCCATTTCCCAGCTACTAAGGGACTTGTACACCCATTGAATTTTGGTGGTTGTTGCCTCATGAAGCTATCGGACATTGATCCTCCACGTTGTGGATCAGGGTGCTCCATACGGGTAAGGTTATTATTCATAACCTGAATGAGTTGTCCAAGTACGGTGATTAGCATATCAACACCAGTTTCATCACCATCTCCACTATAATTATCTTGACCCCAAGGGAAACCCCTACATGGAGTGCGTGCATTGATACGGTTTCCATTTCTTCCACTAGATGCCATTTCTAGAACAATGGCATACACTAGATTAGTTTATGAATCGCATCACATAAATCCAATGTTTCAAAACACATAACATAAATTGAACATTTTATGGATATAATCCATAATCATAAAAAAATTTCTTCAAGGATGTATATACTCATAAACCCTTTATAATGGTTTGTAAATTAAATGAAAATTATCTTAAGCATATCCCACAGGAGTGTTGTAACCAAGAGTGCAGTAGGGCCCGTTGTTGTGCACCAGTTTTTGTTCGAGTCTAACTCAAAGTGGTATTTTTGGGTTTTACCCCTAGCTACATCTGTTCTAGAGTAGCCTCTACCTGATTTTATCTAGACATGGATTAATTGCTCAGAAAACTCCGAAAATCTTTACAATACCAAAATTCTAGTAAGTTCTTCTATAATAATCCACAAAGTCCATCTTATTTCTATGTGCTCTAATCAGAGTTTATCAAAATCTAACTCCCATGGTTTTTAATAATCTTCCTTTGATACCAACTGTAATGCCCCGACCCCAGTTACCCAGATTCGGTGCATTATTACATTACATTGTCATGATCACAAAATATCATGTCTCGTATGACAGATTAGTTTAGTAGCCTTAGAAACATTAGATATATTCATATGTCTTACATTACATCATAAAATAAAAAATCACAAAAAAATCATGTCTCCACACTCATATCCCCTCATAGTCATTCATAAAATACTTCTTCACATCCTGGAAACAATAAAACATAGAAAGGGGTGATCTCAAATGTCCAGTAAAGATAACAATATAGTGGAAACTTTCCTAAATAAGAATAAATATTTAAGGCAATTTATAACTAAAACAAAAGCTTTTTAAACATGAAATTCAGCATAATATGGCAGAAATAAAATAAAATAATTCCATTTACTTATTCACATGGATATTCTACAATTCGAATAATCACATGCAATATCAATAACCACATTCATAATGATGGAATGCATAATGCCAGACTATCATAACCACATAGTCAAGGCCTTGCACCAAGACTACAAATAAGATTTTGTCAAGGCCTTGTACCAATACAGTAGTTTGTCTCATGAGACCCACCGATGTATCAAGGAGCAATAGAAAGCTCCACCCGTCACTTATTAAGTCCAAATCATTCATTATATGAATAGGTGTAAACATAACATAAACATTTTTATTAAAACTATCACACGAAATGTCAATCATTTCTCCATAAACCGTGAATGGTATAAAAATAACACATCCAAATTCAAAAATATAAGAAAACATTAAATACAATAGGGAAGTTTTGTATCATAATAAATCATCTTAAAATAAGATTAAAATCCATCAAAGGATGTTGACATAGATGAAATCAAAACTATTTGAGAGAAATATATCTTTTTTTTGAAATCATTTAAAAGTCACATAATTATAAAAAAACATTTTCTTTGAAAGTATTCTTATATGATTATAAGGGAAACTTCAATGATTTTATAATGGCGGAAAATAGATGCACCTTCCCTATAAGTTAAGAATACATTCTAACCTTAATTTTGTCTAAAAGGTTAATAGGGACCTTGTTTGGAAAATGACAGGAATATTCCTTTATAAACATCTTATAAAAAGTCAAAAAAGGGTATAAATGACATTAACCCATAATCTGTAAAATAGTAATAATGTTTTGAAATACATTTTTAAGAAACATGGATGTGGATGATAAAGAGGTCCCAGTAAATAATTACGTATAAACAACCTCGGATAATGAAGAGATTGTGAAATAAACCCTTAACTTATACTATCCTTTGTTGAGGGTAGGTTAACCTCCTTTATAATGGTGAAATATTTTATATTAAATTATTCAAGAATCATATACATTAATATCATATCATATATGATCTTTTAACATTTCTTTGTCAATTATATCTTAGTATTATCGTCGTTTCAGGTGTTAACTAACTCATTTTCATTAATATGTTTTGATAAATAAGTCGTTTTTTATCCATAGGTTGTATCTTATTCATATCCATAATGATATCAAGTCCTTAGAAATTATTTTTAATCATAAAATGAGAATTAGACTTGCATGGATACGATGGGGAATGAATCTCATCGCCTTCGTGGAGACGGTAGTCCGTACGTATGCAGGAGCGACAATATCATTCTTTTGATTTTAAAATAATATATAATTGGATGGTATATCATATATAAATATTAATTATCATGTTATATTTATTATTTACATCAATTACACATCATTATCATACCCATAGAAATAATAATGTTTTGAATAACAATTACACCACGACGTGGAGACGGCAAGCCATACGTACGCATGCATATTGAAATGTCATTAAAAGGATGGATAGAATATTGAATATGATTTTAACATATTTATAATAACATCTTATTATATAGAATATACTATATTTATTATTTTAGAATATAAATAACAATGATATAAGAAGTTTAAAAAAATGGAACTTTAAAGAGGATGGTGAAAACATTACCTCTTATTCAGGTTCTTTTTTTTTGATTTGATCAAAAGGTATCCGTATGTTGGAAATATGACAAAAGTAATGCCTCTAGGAATAATTGAGGGAGGTTTATAGGATAATTGGTCATGTTTTGGCGGAAAAAAAAGTCTTTGACGGTATAAAGAATTGGTTATACGTGGTGTCCTTTTGTAGGGGGGCTCTTTAGGAAAAACCTAAAGTATTAATTTATAATAAATTCATATTCGGTTTATAATGGTTCAAAAGTATATTATTTAAAGTATAAGGTTGGTATTGGTCTAAATACTTTCATCAAATAGATTTTAGACATATTTGGGTCACTATATTAACCTTATCATTTATATTTAACTCTTAATTATATAGTTTGACATTTACCATGTCAATTTGTATTTTTATTTTATATAGTTAATAAACATACTATATACTTCCAAGAGACCCCAAAGTGGTCCATTAATGATAAACCTATCATGATATATGTCCTTTGGCTGATTCATAGATTTTTAGTAAAATAATATCAATTAATAATATAATATTTGTTTTAAAAAATCATTTATGTCAATTTTGACAGTATTTAATAATTGATTTTTGTTAAGGCCTAAACATATTTAATAATTCAAAAAAATCATTTAAGATATACTAGCATGTCATATTTACCAATAAAATTCGTTTATGGAATCAATACATTCAAATTATACATATTTTAATATTTATAATACCAATTATTTGATTCGTTCATTAATAAGGAAAATACTGCATCATTATTGTGTCACAATTAAATTTAATTATTCAATGTCTAAAAAATATAAATAAATTACCAATATGTAGGAAATATTTTTATCTTTATAATTAATATTTATAGTCGAACATGTATCTCTATAACTTTATGTAAAAATTGATTTTATAAAAGATATATGCTTTTGACATTTTTGTATTTACTTTAACTTAATTAATTTAAAGTGTCATTATCACTTAAAAGTGGATCCATGGGGTCCCAAAATCGACCCAAATATACCCATGGTAGGACATGTGTCAAAAAATAGGGTTAGGACACGTTTTAGAGTAATTTTTTATTATAATAATATTTGTTTACCCGTATTTACCAGATTTACCCTTTAACCAGGGTAAATAAAATATTTACCGAAATAATTATTCGAAATGTCTAAAAATAAAAGTTTCATATTTACAAATTTTAGACCATATGACTCTAAATATGGAATCCATTTTTCTATTTTCAAAACACAGAAGTGGAAGTAAATAATTTAAAATTAATTCATGTTGTTAAAACAAAAAATGTGTTTTTAAGAGATAATAACTATCAAAAGATTGGCACTTGCTTATGACCAATTTAAATGTAAATTTATATCCAAATACCAAAATTGGATTATATTGTAAAAATATAATCTAATTATACTCTAAAATCACTCAAATTCATAATTTATCACTATTAATTATTTTGATTAAAAAAAATTAATTAAAATTTAATAATTCTCACTATTCATCAAAATATAAATGTTATCAAAAAAGTACCTAAAATTCACCCTAAGATAATTTTTATATTTCGAATCAAAAAATGAAGTCCATTTTAAAAGATAAAATGTATAAATTTTCAAAAAGTTGGTATCACTATTCATAACGGCTAGTTAGATTGGTTGTGGTGTGTGTTAGAACTCGAAGTTGCGTAAAACACACGCTATGGTATTATTCAAAGAGAAGAGTTCTGTGGAAGATTGGTGTGTTAAAAATAACACATAGACCAAACATCCTGTTGATGCACCATCGGTTGCATTGAAACCATTGTGAAATGATGGATCATCAGGTTACATATTTGTGACACTTCTTGCTTGTAGAAATACGGCTGATGGCTTGTCGAGCAGTTCGACCAAACGTGCTACATACAGAATCCTACGACTGGCCGAGACCTAATGACTGCTGACTTTTTGACTCTAAGTGACATGATGGACACAATACCGAATGAGGAGGAGTATCTCAGCCGACCACAGTGGAGAGTGGCCACAATACGTGATGGTGAGGAGTAACTAAGTAGGCCACGGTAGGGGACCGACTAGGTGTGACCCAGAAAACCCACAGTATGCGGTGGGGAGGAGTACCTCACTAGTTCAAGGATAGTGGGAAGAACCTCTATGTGATGTGGAAGGACCACTATACTCGATAGAGGAGAAGTTCTCCAGCAGCCCAAGTGTTCGATGTTGTGACTGGGAATGTTACTAGTTCATAGGCCTAGAGAATCTATGGATGGCTATAAGCATTCATCGCGATCCTGTGTGGGTCAGCATCATAATCCTATTTCTCTGAGTTGTATACCTAGTTTGAGTTGAGGCTCTATTTGAACTATGTATTTTACCTTTGTGGTACTATCATCATGGTATTACTTGTGTGGTACTTCTACCTTCGTGGTGTTAACACTGTGGTAAACTTACCTCATGTATGGGATGAGTATATGTTAATAACATTGGTATATGTATGAGCCTATAATTATGTAGATTTGATGTCTTTAAGTAAGGTTTTTCTTTTGTGGATCATTAGGAGACCTAAAGGGTCTCTGGGTCCCTACTGAGTATCATTATAATCACCCCTACACGTGTTTCGCCCGCACCTTGTTGTTTCTTGTTTAGATGATGTAAGACATTGATTAAGGATGAGGGAACTAGGATGGGATGGTTCTAGAGGTGTACCATTTAGTGTGATGTGACGCATGGGAGTAATGATCATGAGGTGTACATACCATTCAGGTAGGATCCATGGTGGACGATTCTGGATATGTTTTTCCCTATTTCAGTTGTATTTTTCAGTGGTACTCATACTTTCAGTTGGGCTGGTATTCCAGCACCTTTTTCTTTGTGAAATCTTTTTTTACTACAATGGTTTACTTCATAGTTTCTTCTTTTCGTGTTCTATGATTACGTGTCTGTAGATCATTAAAGTAAAATCCTTCCCGTTTTTGGGAATACACCTTTCTCTTCAAGTGTCCGGCCCCTGGCCTATGGAAGGCAGGCTTGGGGTAGTCACGAAACAGGCCCTAGGGGACGGGTCTTGACAAGTAATGTAGAATCAAAATTTAATAGTGTCTTATATGGGAGAAACCAGGACACTATATGGGTTTTTTGTTGTAAGGAATCCCTCTTTTAATTATTTATAGGTTTTCATATGTAAATTTTCATTCAAAAAAATGCAGGAAATCAAGGGATGTATGGTGATTCTATAAATGATGTAATATTCCAAGGATTGAAAATGATGATTAAATCCTACAAATTCTTTAATATATATCTTTTATGAATTTTAGAAGGTAGTGATGTCAATATCATTGAATTTAAAACCAAAAAATATCTGATGAGATCTTATGTTGATATGATAAAAGGCGAGGAACCAAGAGAACCCCAAATAGATAAAAATACAGTATTAGTTGTAGGTGAGATAAGAATTAAGGGGTTACAATATGATGATGATTCTTAAGAAGAATAAAAATGGGAAACCATGGATGATGAAACTTCATCTTAACCACAAAGGGGTAATAGGAGAGATAAAATTGATCTATCTAGCATTAGTGGGGATTGGACCGCACCCATTTTGATAATGGGAATTAGGAATGATTCACATAATTTCTTCTTATCAATTTTGGAACCAACATAATATGATGAAGTAGGGAAGGATGAATCCGGGGATAAATCCTTGAATAAAGAACTATATCAATTTGATAAGAACTAGGAATGGGATCCTATTAAGAGACATGAAAATCACAATTTCATTGCAATAATATGATTCTTTAAAAAAATTAAATGAAATTTGAAATGCCATTATAAATAATGCACACATTGTGGATAAAGCCTATGCACAAATTAATGGAACTGATTTTGAATAATACTTTTCACTAGTAGTGAAACTAGATTCAATCAACATTTTCCATTCTATGGAAATTCAAAATGGATACAAAGTTTATCAGACGGATTTCAAAGAATATTTCTCAATGGAATTTCTTGGAGAAAACATTTACAATGTACAACCATTGGGATTTATGATTTCGAATGAGGAAGAAAATATTTTTAGAATAAATAAGGATCTCTATGATCAAAATTAGGCAGCTCATGCATGGAATTCATGATAGGATTCTTATCTAACGTAGCATTAAATAATAATTAGAGGTTTCAATATTTGTATATTTTTTATGAATTCACATGATGATCGGTTAATGGTTCTTGTTTATGTTGATTATATGATATTTTGAGGAAGCAATCAAGGATTAGTGAAATAATTTTCTAATAAAACGAAATCATAATTCGAATTCTCTATGATTGGTGAACTCACACACTTCATGGGGTTGTATCTGATTTATAAAATGGAGGACACATTCATTTATTAGAAAAAATATTCATGTTAATAGCTGATTAAATTCATCATGCATGATTCGAAACCAATGTCGACTCTATTTAATTTTGGGGAAAAACAAAGAAATAACGAGGATGAGACTTATGTAGATCACACCATGTAAAGAACAATCATCAGAAGCGTGAAATACCTTACTAGAAAAAAACCATATATCATATTGGAAACATGATTAGAAGATTGGTTTCAAAGTAATATAATGGAATAGAATTCGGTACAAGTGAACATAACCATGAAATTTATTGAAGGTACTCTGAATTTTGGTTTATAAATTGAATAAGAAAGAGGTTATGAACTTTAGAAACTTTATGATGCTAACTATCATGTCGAAGATGATGATAGAAATTCCACAGGTGGTGGAGTATTCTTTTTTAACAATATATGTGTTGGAAAATTGAGTAAGAAACAAGAAATAAGTTTTCATAGTATAGCTGGAAAAAATATATCTCTATTACAATGGATTTATGTTAGTTGTAATGGATAAAGAAACAATAAAATAATATTGTCGATGAGGTGAAACAACCTCTGTTGATTCACTGTGAAAATAAAAGCATGATCAATCTTATGAATATAAAGTTCATAATTCTTGTACAAAAAATATTGAGATATGATATCACTTCATTTAAGAAAAAACTCAATAATGTGTGATTAAGATGGAGAATATTGAAACTGAGCACCAAATGGCTTCCATTTTGACTACTCCATTTGAAGAATATGTGTTTAACAAATAACAGTTGACCCTCGGCTTTCAAGCATCTCCTAGTTGATGATAAGGTTGTATTTTCTCCCCTCTCACCATTTGTGTTAAATGTTTTAATTTTTTGAGGTTGTGATAGAGGTTTATGGAGGAGATAAAATACGAGGGTAGTTTCTTTTTAGATTTAAAAGTACAAAATATAGGTTCTATGAGTTTATTTTAAAAGGTGAAGAATGGGTAAATTAAATATTACAAATTGGTAGAATTATAAACTCAATGCTTTTATGGTATTTTGGAATTTGGTTTTCGAAAAAATATTCAATAATTCTATGAAATGATAAGAATTTGGTGTTAAGGGGAAATAGTCAAAGATTATACTAGACATCTTCAAGAATTATAGAACATAATAACCCAATTCATGTTTCCCCTTATATTTTCTACACCAATACTCTCTCAAGTAGAGTAAGGGTGTTGGATTTATTCTCTATCTCATTTCAGGTTTTAATAAGTGGTTGGGTTATTATTTACTTTATATAAAGATAAAAACAAACCCAAAGGAGTGGATTGATTGAAAAAGGTATTTTAGTAGCTAAAAATGGGTTCTAGTTTTTTTATGTTGTTAATATACCCTGGGATGATCATGGTGTTTGGAGGTAATGTAATCATATGGAATAAGAAATCTATAGTGTTGAAGGAGGCATCATTTTCCAGTGTTTTCCAAAATTTTGGGTCCCAATTTTGGAGAATGGAGGATAACGGAGAATGGTGTTTTGGAAAATGAAGTTGCACAAAATATTGAATTTGAATCAAGAGAAAATATAAAAAATGATGTTTTCATATTGTCTCGTGAAAATATGGTAATGGAAGGAATCATGAGAAAGATACATTTCAGCTCGATTGACAGTTCCCATAATATTAAGTTTTACACACAAGGAAAACTATGAAAAATAATCTTACCTGAATAAAACACAAACAGAATAGAGTAACATGCATCTGATGTTTTGAGATAGACTAATCAAAATGTAAAAATAGAATGAGATACATGCAAAAGATGAAATGGTGTGGAAGGATCTTTCAATCCAAATGATATGTCAATTTTAAATTTCGTGCATATGGTTTAAACCAATTAAAATATGAAGGTAGGTTCAAATAGGTTTATAAAAATGTGCTTACGAACATTTTATTCTTAGATCATTTTCCATTGAAGATTGAAAGTATCTTACATGTAAAAGGCTTTCACATAGAATACATACACATAGTAAATCATACACATAAAAATAACCATGACTATATATAGATGAAAATAATTTTATGGGGGTGTTTTTTGAATGATTAGTGTTTTGTGAAACACATATCAAATTACTAATGTAAAAAATTCATGCAAGAACATGTGTTCCATTCAAGTACAAAGATGATATAATTTTAAATATTAAATATTTGGTTTGACTGATAAGTTCACTCAAGTGCATCAATTATGAACATTGTTGCAACTAGAGTCACATGATATACAGGGAAAAAGTCTTCAACTACAATCCACTAATGTTACATTAACTCCATAAACTGAGAAAGACCACTCTCAAAGTAGTGATACATGGGGATTCGATGGAAGTGTCCTGAGGGATGCAGTGTTCCATCTCTCAAATCTTATAAAGGTAGTATTCCTCGAATTATGTAACTATTTATAAACATATTTATTCTACATGTAGTGAAGATTAATGGATTTAGGTATGAACGAAACACTATCGGTGTATGCTTCATTGGCTATCCCTTAGAGGTGAACCATGTAAAATTGATGTGTTGTTTCTTTGCATGTGATTGTTTTATTTTTATTGGTTTCCATAAGACATATTTAACATATTTATATCAATGAATGAACTAGAACCATCACTTTAGAAGAAAAATTTGACCCCTGATCCACCCCTCCCCAATTAGGGTGTTTCGGGCTCCTTCACATAGGGCATGGTTGACTTCATAGGAGATCAAGAGGCCCGTATCAATTTCCTTTTTGATGAATTAATATTCCATTTAATAGGCGTACGGTGTTTTACATATCAAGGATAAATATTTTAATGAAACATAAAATATAAGACTCAATGGGTGGATAATCCTATAGATAGTTCTAAGGATGATCTAGTCTAGTGGTGAATCCTTTGGATAATATGAATTGATATACATGCCACCCATATAGTATGAAATAGGGTAAAATGAACCAGTTTATCTCAATGGTAAACATTAAAGACTTGATATTTTTTGATTTGATCATATTTCATCTTCATGGTATATTTATTTCAGTGATAAAAGGAATTATTAGCTCATCATAATTCTCATGATGATGCTCTAAATAGGGAAGGATTTTTAAATGTTGGTTTGTTGTTTTGTCTCTTACACCTAATGTTTTGGGGAATGTGGATGTAACATGGAAGGAGTTTCATTTGTATATTTTAATTTTAATCCCATATATATCACTTTCATGTAGATTGTTTCGTCCCATATTCTATATAGTGCTTGATAATTTTGTTTTTACCTTGTAAAGGATGCATGGTTAGTAGTCGATAGATCTTATTCCATCGGGAGGGTTCCCATTCTTTGTGAATGATTAATAAGAAAGTACTATTAAGGGGGTAATTGAATCGACAGTAGTAAATGATTATCCATACTTCTGAAAATAACAAAACTATGGTTGAACTTTATAATATAGGAAACACTTCTTTTGAATTTCGATAAGACTATTAAACATTCAAATGTGTCGGTGGTTAGGTGAAACCAAACTCTTTTAGAGAAGTTGACCTGTATTAGTATTACTATTGTTTTTGTTCTGTAGTTTGGTTATGGTTTGTTTTAAATTGCTCTTAAAACACCATTTTTGATGTATTAGAACGGTTTGAAGCCCTTTTTGGAAATCTCATAAATCAACTTAGGGTACCCTTCTCTTAATGATGATCATGTCCCCTTTCTTAACATCCTTTGGGTATACTGAGGGAGCACCAGTTTTACACCGCTCTAAAATCAATGTTGTTGTGAAGGGAAAATAAACTCTATGGGTTTTATTCATTTGTAGACCACGTTTAAAGGATGTGGTTATCATTATTTATACTTGGGTTTCTATATAGAAATTTCTTGGATGGACCATGATGTAGTAGTAAGTTCATTGACTTAGTTGTTGTTGGGATCATCCAATGTTCTTGATTGGTAGATATTTCATCATTGTACCAATGTGTATCTTGAAAACATTCAATCATATACTTCCTTTAATATAATCCTTTTACTCTAGTCCATTAACATGAGGTTATTCAAAACATCATATAGGAAAAGATGGTATGTTGTAAATGGTGATGATCTGAAGGTGTAGGATTTTTTATGAACACATGTTTATGATAAGGAATGATAGTGGAAATAAATTCTGGAGCATGAGACATCACCAGAATTCAGATACAATATTCAATGGAAATTTTTATTTTTTATGTGACATTACATGGAATAATTCATTTTGGTTGAGTTTTCGATACACTATCTATCTAAGAAAAGTATGTTTTAGAATTGTCTTCCATGTGTGGTTTGACATGGTTCTTCTTGATGGAATAAATGTGGTGGATTTCCATTTTATGAACAACTTCATGTCAAAATAGATGGAATTTTTTTTCATGCTTGGTTTTTCATGGAAATGTTTGATAAACCAGACAAAATTATTTCAATTTGGAATCAAACCATAGATCAAATCAGGAATAATTATGTGGCTGACATTAGAATGTTATGGATATTATTAAATAGAAAATTCCAATAGTGGAGATACATTAACATGGAATTGTACTTTTTAATGCATGTGCCTATAGTGGGGAGAGCTGTAGTACCCCAATATTTTGTGAAATATAAATTTGAAATAATTTAACCTTTTTTATTTTTTCCATTTCACAGAACAGTAAATATATCATATGTTATTTGAAATCACTTTGTTTGGCTTGTTTTTCATGCAACACCATGTTAATATTTCACTATAAGAAATACCCGAATTAGCATTATATACATGTAATACTGTGTTTGGATTTTATTACACATTATATTAAGTCCCTTTGATAGCATTCATTACATCCAATACCGTGTTTTAAACAAATACACTATATTATTAATAATATTAATAAAATATTATTATAGCAACCACTAAGCAATTATAGTAGTAGTTATTAATAATATTAAATTTATTTTTAAAATATGATTTACCCATGTATATAAAATGAATATTTTGGGTTTAAATTAGTAGAACTAAATGTAATATCTATTTTAATATAATGAAATTACGTTTCAAAGAAAAATATATTTCTATGTACAAACAAAATTTTATCAATAGAAATTAAAAAAACACTTTTTATTAACTTGTTCAATATAATTTAAACATTTTATATTATGAAAATGTTTCTGATACTCATACAATATATTTTATTTACATGATATTTGAATAAATCAATTTTTATGGATAAAAGATGTATTTTTTTATAAAAGGTAATTTTGATGCCATTTAATAGAGAACCTAATTTATAGATGATTTTGTAACATTTTTAATTTTTATTCAAAATACTAATAAACAATTTTTAATTTGGAACATAAATAAAATTGTGTAATTATCTTTAATTTTTCAAAAAAGTTTAATTATATGGTTAATTGTTAAAAACACTAAATTTTAATTGAAAATTGATTTTTCATATAATTTATTAATATAGTTTGATTATGTTTGAATCCTTTTAAGATATATTTAGATCAATTTTTTATATATTATTCCAATTTAGTTTATTATAATCAATGCCACATTGAAATAGTATTTAAAAAAATTTAATATTTTAAACATTTTTACATTAAGGAACCACTTTATATTCTCATCTATGGGATTGAAAATAAAATAATTTATCCTGATTATGGGTTTTGAATTTGGAAAAATGGATTAAATATTTTTAATAATAATAATTTATAATTTCATTAGTCTTTTAAAAAATATAAGTGATATTGATTAAGATTAATTACATCGATTAAGAGAAAAATTATCCTAACAAAGCGCTTAACCATAATCATAAGGAAACAATGACATATAATATTTTAAACAAATACACTATATGTTAATATTTAGAAAATATAATATCTTTTATCATATTTTTATATTTATAGAACCTATTTACATAGTAAAAACGAGGGCGGAATTCTCTTTTAAAAAATTTACAAGAACATCACTCCACCTCCACTATAAAAAGCCAATCAACCATCCCACTTATGTACCCCTCTAAATCCCTCTATATTAGAAACAATATCCCTATATATACTCCCAAAATTATATCCTTTATACTAAAATTCTATCATATTGAATAAATCCAATAAAGGAAGCCCATTGTTACAAACCAATAGGAGTTACCAGAAGAAGAGGTTACGTCCTTCCAAAAGATATTTTATTTTATTTCATTATCCACCACCAAAATAATTCGCATAACATGATTATATAATGAACCCATTATCCTAAATAGAAATATATATTGTTATTATATGGGTTTGAACTATATTTATACACACATCAATGTAATGGGTAACGAACTTACTGTTTGTGTATACAGAAGACTGCTTCTTTGCGAAACGATGTTGATAGTTTTTCATTTACATCATTTAACAATTGGGAATTAAAACGAAAACAATATTTTTATGTGATATATATTATTTATGTTATTTATTAATTATTTTTTTAATAATTATATAAATAAAAGCCTCATCCATTCAATTTGTTGAAATTATGATAACGTCGTTTGTAGATGTGTGGACTACCACCTCCTCAAATTGAGGTGATTAATTCACAATTTAATTACAATGTATTAAGGATGAGTATAGTAAAATTATATGATATATATCACACAATAATTTTAATTTAATTATAATATATTTTTATATATATACTTATATTTTATTTTAATTCATTCTTTTTGAACTACAATGAAACGAAAATAGATTTCCTAAGTATGTACGACCTATTGTCTCAATGTACGGTGTATTCCATTTCATATATCAATATGTACTATGTTATTATGAATATATATACATAATGAATATGTAAGATGATTTTTTTTAAATTCTATAAATACTTAAATAATTATATGTGTAATAGGATCGAGAATAACATGCAAAAACTTGTACGATTAACAATGCGGCTCTTACCCGAAACATTTATTTAAAATAGATTTTTAATAAACGGGTAATATAAATTCATAATTGAATAATATATTGTATGATATATAGGAATATGGATTTATTTATATGTATAACATATTATATTTAATATAAATGTGGTCTGAAATGTACGTAGAAATTGACGACTTAAGGTTTGGACTTTGCTACCTCATTTTCATTTCTGTGAGACTTATTCTTTATTCGTCACTTGTTTATTTTGTGTAATGTATATACTTTCCATTAATGTATTATATTAACATTATTATTAAATATATGTATATTTACATTTATATTTTATTATATCTCTTTCATGGGGTTTATGGTACAAAATTGACAAAACTAGTAAAGTAATTTTTTCACAATTTTCTTTTATTGGGAGAAATGCCATGTTAACCATATATATTTTTTTATGATGTGTATATATTTAAATTTTAAATTTTAAATAATTAATATTATTATATTTACATTTTTATAATATTCATTTATTTATATAATTTCCTGGTTATTATGATTTAATGATATAAAAGTTATAAGAGTGTATTCCCACAATCTAATCATTTATCAGGACTGTTTATTATTATATTTACATTGAAGAAATATTATAATAATTTTATTAAGAACTAAAATTAATTTTATTCTCTTATATTTTTTCATGTTATTTCCCAATAATAGTACCATTTTACACTTTTTGGTACATAATATAATAACATGTTTTTCCAAAAAAAACAGACAGTATTTCTGTTTTCCATCAAAACATTGTGTTAGTTCAAAACCTATTTTTTTAAATGTTTTCACAAATGATTTACTATTACTATATGATGTTTAATGTTAAATTTTTAACATTTTTTATCTTTTTATAAAATTTTTAGAAATAAATCCTATTTTCATTTTCCGATCAGGACACTTTTCTAAAAATTGAATGGTGAAGAAGTAATGTTTATCATATACCGAATTACCCACCAACATGACTATAATTTCCATTAAGAACACTTAATACATTTCAATGTTTTTTTGAAGTCATTTATTTATTAATATTATATAAATGACTATATTTTAATGTGTTTTTAAATGATTATTTTTTTCCAAATTTAATTCATGATTCTTTTATTTGTTAGCATGGAAGAAGGTTTTCAATATTTCTTCAATGTTTTTTAAATAGAAAATGGTTTCGAATAGTTTTTATGTTTTAAAAACAATATTATTAAAATAATAATAAATATTTTACTCAATGAAATTTTAAAAATATTTTATATATTACTTATTATGTATTAAATGTATTATTTATGAAATATATTTTGAATATATTTTATGTTTTAAAAAGTAAGTTTCGAAGAAAGGTAATTTTTAAAAAGTAGTAATCCATGTGATTGTTAAAAATATTTATACATATTAGATGGAACCTTTTATATAGTTTAAGAATTATTTGGCACACTATCAAAGAATATTATTCATATTGGTTCATTAATAGTTAATGTATTAATATCATGATTTTTATAACACCCATTTCTCTTCCACATGTTATATGCTTTTGATACCCACTATTTCCACATGACATGCTTTGATGAAATAATACTGAATCACATATATTTTTTATATTTATGATGTGATGAAGTGTTAATGATACCTATTTAATTTCATGTTTTATTTTTTTATATTTATGAAACCCATCACTTTTTATGGGCCATTATGTGATGAATGTATTGTTATACTGTAAAACATGTCATTTGATTTAATTATTTGACATGGGGGGACTATATCTCTCTCTAATAAAATATGTAAGGGTAAAATATTTATTATATTAAAGGATAAATTATATGGAACACCAAGAATAAAATAGGAGGATACATGGGATGGAATCCCATGCCAGAAAGAAGATGGTATATAGGACAAAATCCCATCCCTGAAGAAAAGAAGGCATACCTTGCCCGAAACAAGAGGGTAAACATGTGGTCATCCCAAGCCCAAAATAATTGGGTACATTGGAGGGAATCCCAATCCATAAATAAAATGTTATATGGAAGGTAATAACATTCCAAAATTATGTGCATGAATGTTTATCCGAAGAAAAACAAATGATTAAGTTATTGGTGGGTAGCCTGAAAAGGTGTTTATATGATTATGTGTATGGAACAATTAAATTTTTTTATACCTTTGTTATGATCTCATGGATTATTCTATTGATTCCATTATGGTTTCTGTGTTATAAAATGATAATATTTTGTTAATGACTCTATATTAAAAAAAATAATATACATGGAATGATCTTATAATGTTAATATGATGTTCTCATACCCTAATTATCATGTTATTCTTACATATCTCCCAGGTGTACCCCCACTTATCATCTAAGCACACCCCTTTCATAAGTTTCCTTTCTAGTAATTTTAAATAATGGGTTTAAGTAAAATTAATATAGGGGATGATCATTAAGGGATATGATGGTGATATTTCAACATGTTATGAACATTATTATTCCATGTCTGAAAAGACACTATACTATTACCATCCCCAAGAATGTATTTTTGTAATGTGTTAAATATTCATAAAAATTGATGTAATATCCATTAATGTTAATCCTAGTTCACTTTAGTTTGTATCAATTCAAATGTTTTAGTCATATTTTGGAAATTAGTATGAGAAATATTTAGGGATAACCGTAGGGATATTTCCAAGGAAATGTCTAAGGATGTCTTAAAGGATAAGTATAAGGACGAGTTAATGTTGATGAAAATTTATGGAATGTTGGTAAATTATATATTTAGTGGTTTCCAATAAATATATATCTATATTGAAACTAAAAGTAGATGTGGATCTTGATAATATGTATATAGGGTAAAAACCAATAAAGCACTACTTTGTTCTAAACTCGATCTGGAACAAGTGTATGAAATGTACCTTAATACAAACAAGGTTTGGTACTCTTAGGTGTTATTATATGGGAATTAATAACTTCTTTATGAAACATAAAGATAGATTTAAATATATGATGAATATAAATGATATAGGACAAACCTAATATATCATAGATTAAAAGGGATGGTGCATATATTTAGATATCTTACATGTCAGTTTTAATTATTATTTGGTTTCCCAATATGATTATTGTTTCTTACTTTATGATTATTGATTTTTGTCACTGTATGGAAACTAAATAATTGTTGTTCATGAGTAATTCAATTTTTAATGAAATAATACCCCGGCTGAGAAAACTAAATTTAAATGAGATGGAATAAAAATTATTGTGTTAGTGACCACACAAATCTTTAATGTGATGAATCATAGTGAGAATACAAATTAAAAAAAAGGGAACCCGGATCTATTGATACATTCAAGAGGTAATTTCTAGATAATTTCAATTAATCTGTTGACCAATTAGGTGTTGATAAATTGATCAGTACCACTAATAATGTTTCCCTAATATAGTGTTCTGGGCATGGAAAAGTCACTCTATAATTATATCATCTGGAAGGTTAGGCATATCAAAGGTGTAATATTATTAAGTATATGAGGTGACAAGATGAAATTTACTCTATAGACACGGGTGAGTTGAAGAACTTATATTTCAATAGTAACCTTCCTTAAAATCATTGTTTAAATATGGAAAAACAATTCCTAGATATTATGACGAAGGGTTATGAATTAGTTGATGGATGTGGAGAAAATTTTATGAGGATTGTAATGTACTATTTTTTGAATATCAACCAACCAGAAAGAAAAAATTATCAATTAATTGGTGTTCTGAAACCTAATCATCAAATGGACTTGGATATAAGAAATATTATAAGATATGAAGTTTTTTTAGATTTTCTTTCATGGATGAAATGGGGGGAGGGGTTTAGTTTCATATAAATATCATGATTTTGACAACAAAATGAAAATACAATTCAAAGGAAAATTAAATAACTATAGAGAAAAAATGATCCTTACATTGTGAACATTTTGCTGGAAGAAACATTTAGATAATTGTCTTAAGTGAAATACTAAATGGTATATGTGTTGATGGGATTGTCATAGAGTATATGAATGTCAATGTTATAGGAATAATTAATACAATAATGTTAATAATAAGAAATTCCCATGGAATGTACCTCTCATATATCAATGTTTCAATTTAATGATGTTTTCCTAGTATGATAACAAGTTCCCCAATCCAAGGACTAATGTTGATGATATGAATCAAATAAATATAAAAAAAGGATAAATCTAAATCTTATGCTATAATAATGGATGAATTAAATAATGAAAATAAAGAATAATTATACTCCCCTCTTTAGTTGGTAATTTTATGTTTCTTTTTTATGAATAGTCTCTATGAAAATGTAATTTTCTATACTTTGGAAAAATTTAAATTGAAATTTCAATTTTTATTTAGTTAAAATAAAATTTAATATCCAACTAGTGCAAGGATTATCCCATGTATCCAATAAATAATATTTTTGGTATAATGTGAGATCTAATTTAGTGTGAATTTATTTTGTGTTATAAGTTTGTCAATTTTTGGATTTTTTTCTTTTATACTATAGATAAGGTGTTATAGATTTAACAATATTCTTTCCTAATAGGACTTATGAATATTGGATAACATGTGATAACAATATTTTATGATAAATAGAGGAGGATATAATGTATTATATTTTTATTTATGGATATCAAGATCTGTCAGTTCTCCAATAATGAAAGAATTTACATTCAACTATCGGAGGAATAGATGTAGTGGAAAACAAGAATAAAAAAATGAAAGAGTGATATTGTCCATATTAATTGGAATGAAATCAAATAATTATATTTCATTATGTTCAAAGATAGTCAAATAATTCCTCAACTACAAGAAAATGATATTGGAAACTTTTTATTCTAATATATTCATTTTTGATGAACTGATGGTATTATGAATCATTATTGATTTCGGGTTTTGGGGCCCTTAAATTTACACCGATCAGTCACTTACTGGGATGAAATTATTATTATCCATATCTATAATTATTTATTCTTTTCATTCATTTTAAATCATAACTCCCATGCTATGTTCTTATATGTGGAAACCTAGTTATGAGATACATTAAGAAACCTTTACATTTCCAAAATTTCACATTTAAATAATTTTTTAGTAATAAATTTTATGACGTGGACTTCAAGGAATGAAACTTTCAAGTATTAATACTTTCATAACCTTGATGAATATAAAGGGAGAAATTAATTATAAGGGGGATAATATAAAATCCTATGTTTTGGTGAAATATTTTTGTTTTGAATTTATATAATTATTTTTATATTATTAATTTCTCACAAAAGTAAATAAAAATTATGCCATATAAAATCACTAAATTTGGATTGTGATTCATGAAATAACAAGTTATGATTTCACTACACACAAAAAATATATTAGCTTTGCATACATACAACACTAAATTAGACTTGTATTACAAACACTATTGAGGTGCTTCGATAACCTTTAATACATGCAAAGCTTTGTTTTACTAAACTACAATATACTATTAATAACATTATTTTTTCTACCACCTAGATGTTTCAATAGAGGTCATGAATAATATTATCAAAATTATGAGAATATAATTTAAATATGTATATCAAATTAATCCTTTAATTATAAATTTCTATAATTAAATATAACAACTATTTTAAAATAATGAAATTACTTTAATAAGAAAACTATTTTTCTATGTACAAAAAAAAAATTATTCTTGAAAAATTAAAAAAACCATTTTTGATTAATATTTTAAACCAAATTTATATATTATATATTTAATCAATGTATTTTATACTAGTACAATAGATTTTATTGGTATTGGATAAAAATATATCCAATTTATTGAATACAACTTCAAATTTTTTAAGGTAATTTTGTAAACTTTTAATGTAAACGCCATTGTAAATATTTTTTTGGAAACTTTTTTTATTTTATTTTGAAAAAAATAATCTTCATTTTTGAATGTGTATTGTCAAAATTTAATTTGTTTTATTTTTGGTATTTTTCTTCAAAAGTTTTATTTTTTTATTAATAGTAGAAATTATTTAATATTAAATAAAAAAATCTTTCTAATCTAGTGTTTTATATAGTGAAATTATTTTTTATTAGATTTTATAGTAAAATTAATTAAATATTACATAAATTAAACCAATTTAGGTCATTTCAGTCAATCTCCAATTGAAATTGGACATAAAAACATTTCACAATTTTGAACAATTTAACTTTCAAATACAATTTTGTTATCTCATGTATGGTACATCATTTAAACTTATTTCTACCACATAAATGATTGTAACTTTATAAATTAATTCTATAATTGGAATAATTGTAATTTATAATTAATAAAATTGTAAAATTATTTTTTTAGAAAATTACTGAAAGTGTTTAATATTAATTACTACAATTAAAATAAAAAATAGATTAACAAAAGACTAACCTTAAAACTAATGCCCAGAAATAATTCCAAACCATTAGAAATTCATTTAATCATCATATTTATAACCTATTCTCCATTTTATATGATTTGGACGATTACTGGATGCATTATATAAGGTAATAATGTTGTTGGAATTTCAATTAAAAAAATCTACAACTATTCCCCTCCACCACTATAAAAATGCACTCAACCCTCCCACTTATTCACACCTATAGAGCCACTTGTTGCACAAAAAATATGCTAGATTATTATCTTAAGAAACCTAATGTAGGCCTATAATCCAACCTTTTTTCATGAATCCAATCTAGGATTCAGATTGGTACAACCCAAGATGTGTTATCCAATGAAGAGGTAACATCCTTCTATAAGCTATTTTTTGTTATTTTCACATTCCACCACATAAATAATACATATTAAGTGATTAAATAAAAAACTACATATAATAAATATTATTATATTATTTTATTATATGGGTTCTAACAACATGTACATGAAATTCCATCTAATCTCTGTCGAACATACTGTTCGTGCGTGTGGCAGATTGATGCCTTGTGAAATGATGTTGTTTGTTTTTTTCCATTACAACCTATCATGGGAAAGATTTATAATGTAAATTAATTTTAATATGATATATATTATTTTTATTAATTAATTTTTTTTATTTAACTATTACATAAAACATACCATAATTCTTAACACTTTGTGTAAATATAATAACATCATTGGTGGATGCGTGGACTACCGCCTCCTCAAAGCGATGCAATTCGTTTACACATTACATGGAATGTATTGATTATAGTTATTGAAAAAATAATATTATATATATGAAATATTAATAATAATAATTTAATTATAACATATAAACTTATATTTCATTAAATTGATTTCGTTCAACACGATAAGAAAACAGAAACCACATTCATGCATAAGTGTGGCCTTCCGTATCCATGAACCATGAATTCCATTTCTTATATCTATATTTAATGAAATATTATAAATTTTTGTATAATCAATATATATTATAAAAAAATTCGTTTTTAAATTATTTAAATAATAAAATATTTATTTAAGTCAGAGGATAAATGATAAAAAGTTGAAAAACATACGATAAACAAATCAGTTATTACCAGAAACTTTTCTTTAACATGGAATTGTTAATAAATCGGTAGTATAAATCCATAAGTGAATAATATATGTTATTTTATATACAAATATTTATCTATGTAATACATATAATAATATTATATTAATTATACAGATGGTTTTAACATGTATAAATAAAGTCAAGAGTTAAGGTAAGGGTTTTCTTATCTCACTTTTATTTCTGTAAGACTTTGGCTTTATCAAACACGATTTTTTGGTGTGGTGTATATATTACCCCTTAATTTATTTTATTATTATTATATGGATATTAATGGGTATTTACGTGTCATTTTTATGATGCGTATTTCATGGTGTTTTGGGGTCGAATGTTGTAAAATCATAAAGTAATTTTGTCTCAATATTCCTTTTTTGTGTCAGATGCCATGTTATGCACCTATTCTTTTTAATATCCATGTACATCCATTTTACATGTTATATCATGAATATAATTATTTTCATGATATTATATTATTCATTAACTATTATCCTCCCAGGAGGATAATGATTTAATGTTAAAAAAGCTGTTATAGTAAATTTCTACCATCTCATCATTTATCGGTATTTCCTACAATTATGCTTCCACAGATGAAACATAATAATACACATCTAAGTAACTCACATTTATTTTCTTATACTCTATTAATTAATGTTATATCCAAGTAAATTGATCAATTTCTTAATATTTGGTAATTAATATAATTAAAAAAATGTTCTTGTGAAAACATGACATTATTTTTCCTTTCGGTCTAAAATCTTTGTTCATTAAATTTTTTTTTCTAAATATGGTTTTGAAAATGTTCCAATATTATCCTATTAATTTTAGATGATATTTTTCCCCATGTTTATCCTCTCAAAATAATTTTGTTAAATGAAATTATCTTTTCATTATTTTATCAGAGGACATTTAAAAAAAATCAAGGTTCAAAAAGAAAGTTTAGCTTTTATAGACTTACCTGCCTTCAGGACTATCATTTCCATGATGCTTCTTTTGAATGTTTATAGTTTTTTAAAATAATACTTTTCCCTGATATTTTTTATTTTAAGGTGTTTTCAAAAAAAGAAGTGAAAAATGTTTTTTCAAGACTATGATACATGTTTTCGAGGGTAAAGGTTTTTAAAATTCCATCATGGATATTTTAAATGAAAATGGATTTAAGATTATTTTATACTTTATAGATAATTTTTACCTGAGAGGAAAGGATATTTTCAACAATATATGATTACAAAGATTTTAAATATTATTTTATATTTATTCAATGAGTTTTTTTATGAAAATTATCTTTAATATGTTCTATGTTTTATGATGAGAGTTCAAAATAAATGTTATTTTTTCAAATCAAAAGATCCATGTGGTCTTTGAAAATCCTTATACATGATATATAAAATCCACTAATATAGTTTAAGATTTACATGGGACATGATCCAATAATTCCATTCATATTCATTCTTGAAGGGTATATGTTTTGACGGAAGGATGTTTATCAAACCCGTTTCTCATCCAAGGGTTATATTCTTTTGAAACCATCTAATTTTCACGAGTTATTATTTTATTTAATGATTGTGAAACCTATCTATTTTCTATATGTTATGATCTGATACAGCATTAGTAAAACCCATTTAATTTCATGTGTTATTATATTATCTTTATGAACCCCATCTATTTATATGGGACATGAAATGGTGAATGTTTTGATATATCGACGAAAATGCATGTTTGATTTCATTACATGATGGGTGGGACCTATATCCCCCTAAAGTTAAGTGGGTAATGATAAATTTTTTAGTAACTCATATGGTATATTGGAGGGAATCCTTAGCATGAAAAAAGAGGGTACATAGGAGGGATTCCCAAGCCTAAAATAGGAGGTTACATGGAAGGGCATCCCAATCATGAAAAGTGAGGCTACACAGAAGGTTATCCCATGTCAAAAAAAGGCACATAAGAGGGATCATAATTCCAAAGTTGGTACATGAGTGAATAGTCCGATTCTAATATTTGACGATCATCTTGGTAGGTATCCCTGACATAGGATTTTCCATTCTTATGTTTATTCAAAAATTCCATGTCTTTTTCCATTATTATCCTCTTGTGGATTTTTCTTTTGAATACCATTAAATTCATGTCTAATGAACTTCCATTATTTATTCCATGACTGTTGATTATGATCTTTTATATGTAGGGTATGAAATTATAATGTTACGATAATGTTCTAAAACCCTTGTTATTAAGTTACACTTACATATTTCCATTATTTTCCCTTACTAAGAATATGATATCACCCCTTTATAATGAATTCTATCCACATGTTATAAATAAATAATTTAATTAGTACTACTAAATGAGAATATATTTAAGGAAGACATTGAGATATTTCATGAAATTTTAATATCATTTTTCATATTTTCCAAATATAGTAAACTATTATCTTCCTTGTACACGTATTTGTTTAATGAATGTAATATTTTCCTTAAATGATCTAATATACATGTAATTTAATACTTGGTCACTGTAATATCTATATGATTAGTGATAATGAGTTTGAATTCAAGATATTTTCTCTATTTTTATAAGTTCATGAACATGATATCTCTATGTTTCAATTTCAAAAATAAGGACTAACAATAGTTTTAACCGATCATTTATTATACACTTAAAATGATTCTTGGATGTTTTTTTCGGAATCCTGATATGAAACCAAAACTTTTGAATGATAATTATCAACCTATATAGGGAGAGTTTTGTTTCTATTTATTCCCCAAGGCTTTACATGGAAGGGATGTTTTATACTGTGGACATTGTAATATCTTCTGATATTTTAATGGTAGTAATTTCCAAAGGAACAAGGATTTTAATTTTAGTGCTAAAGAAAAACTGTAATATAATATTCATAACATAATTACAAGATTTGGAGTACTCTATTTATTTTTTTCCAATATTTTTTTAGGTTACTTAGGGTCATTGGGTGTTTCATCATATTGTTAGAGTTTCGGATAATGAAACCTCAAATATGGAGATGGTTGTCATGGGAACATGATTTTTATGAAACCTTGCGCCTCACCAAGATGAACTGTGCAGCTGATTTGGTGGTGGTGAGGGTCTCAAACATTTTTTTCTAACCATTTGAGAGGATAACCATGACCATGAAACATTTTAGGATTCTTTAAATAGAATTAAAGAATGGTTTTCACATGGTTTCCTAAACCATATGCCTGAACATTGTGAGCCTCATACATGGATAGTGGCTTAAGCATAGTTGGCATAAATTTTATCCAACCATGCGACGAATCATTGAACCTCATTTAAATGGGTGAAATTTCCCTATTTTCCATATTTACTTTCATTTTTATTTTATCCTCTTCTATTATCCTTCTCTACATGCAGCAGCCAACTATGTAGCTCCTCCACACCTCTACTATGAATGAATATATATTGTCCATCTTCTATTTTTTTTTGAGTATTGTTAGGTGAATTGGATAGCCCCTAGTGATTTTTCAATCCCCATGTTTCCTTTCTCTTTTTATACTACCATACTAAATTCTATTTTGGTGTGAGATAATTATCTCTATCTATAGAGTGTTTTCCTATTTCGTTTATTTCTCTAGCACATGACAAGATCATGCCATGAAATTAGATGTGTGGCTCCTCATAATTAGGATGTAGGAATTATATGGATTTTACATAATTTAATGATGATTTAAAAATTTTACTTTTGTTTCACTCATTGGTATTTCCATGTGACGCCCATTATATGTGAATTTTAATTAATTTAACCTACAATACTAATTTTATTATTCCTTATATATGAATTCAGAATTATTTTGGGGATTGAAATTCAATCTTAACCACCATTAAGGTAATTTACTATAAATCCTATAATAAATTAATATAAATTCTAATAGAACCTCTCGTTCTGGTGTGATGTCTTTGAAAATGTAAATTGGGCTATTAAATTGAAATATGGTGAATTGAAGATTCAATAAGCTTTCCATAGTGACTGAACAACCTCATAAGTGGTAAAAAACTAATTCCAATAGAATAAAAAAGATTATTCGGCATGGAAAGCATATAAGAATGTACTATCATATTCCATTTCGTTTATGGTTTTATTCTCCCTCATAATTCCACCTAGCCTGAATACTATTGTCCAATGAATAGTATCCCTTAATAAGATAAAAGAACACATAATTAATTAATTGAAATGTTATGGGAATGTCCCTTTTTTAGTGAGCTTCTAATGGGTTATGTCCTTATGTATGTAAAAAAATTTATTCATTGAATAGAAATGGTAAATGTGTGTATACCTGTTAGTGTATACTTGTCTTGTGATAATGCCTGATTTTTGACATGGTATTTCTCCTTGTTTAATTTAATTGAATAAATAAACCATGATAAACATTAGCAATATTTTGGTTCCTCTTTATAAAATTCCATTTATGGGATCATGTTACTTTTATACTATATAATGCATTGAGTGATAATCAAGATAACGTTTTCATAATTACAAGGCTTGGATCATCAGTTATTTATACTACACTTGGAGAGATAAATGGTATTCCTTGGATGTGATTTACATTTAAAATTATTTACCCCAGTATGAGTGAACCTTGTTACCTAAGGGAGTAACAAAGTATTGGATTGTGGGAAGTATGGTTATACCATTACATAAGTGATACTTAGTCCCCTATGTGAGAATCTAGGTAAGGAATTTTAGGTTTATTCTGGTCTTCACACCATTCAAATAGTGATAATCAAGAGTCCATTTATGCATCAATTGTGATGGACTATTATTATTTTGGGTCTTTAATGTTCCTTAGAGAGATATTTGGGATTCCTTTTTGGATACACATGGATGGGATAATGGTTTTCCTAATTAAATTTTAATGATTTCCATTATATTAATTATGTGTAATGAAAAATTGCTTCACTAGGACATGTCCTCTAAGACCAACCATATGATTGGGTCTAGTCCCTATCATGATACATTTTTTTGATGACTATTTATTTCACCTTTGTTATATCTATATAGGTTGACACAATGATCATAGGCCTTTTGGATTAGGCTGATGTTGGTATGCTCATCCAAATGTTCTTTAAGAACAAAAGATGAATTTTTTACTTTTTTGTTGATGTAATTATGATTCATAGCTTCAAATTGTGTAGCATTATATTCACATATTAGATTATGCTTTATGTACTCTCGGTGGTCTCCCAATGAGAATATATCACACCCTACACCTATATCCATTGTACTAGGGTAACCAAGATAAAATTTGGTTTCAGGTCTATGTATTATTACATGTGTTGTAACTCATGTAAATGGGAGCTTAGGAGCACAAGACTGAGCCGGAGCTCAGGATTCTTGTAGAGATACCCCTTATGGATTATTATTAATTTTGTGTTTTATATATTATATTTTATTGTATCACCTATAGTATGTTTACTTTATTAACATTATAGTAACATTTGGAATTGATTTCATGTGTTGTTAGACATTTGGAATTAACAATGTTTAATTAAATATTATATTTTTCATCCACTACTCCATCATTAGTTCATACCATATTCAGAGTTGGTTGATTGATTTATTATCTATTATATTTATGTGATACTCTGATCATGAAGGTAAAATAAACCCACCATATGTCCTTTATATCATTGCTTATAGTTGACAACCTCAAACATATGGGTGTCATTATTGAGGCCTTATGGCGAAAAATTCGACTACTAATTTCATAGTCATTCGGGCGGGAAGTGCATGATTTCATACTCAAAATATGGACATAGGCTTGTGGAATCCCAGTGTATAACTAGTGTCAATAAAATAAATACATGGATTCCTTCTGAATCCATTGTCTTGCTGGTGGATCCTTATAGACACCATTTATCCCTATCCTTTTAGAAACTCCTTGAAACCCCTCTAACACCTAATAAATCCATAAAAACGTCTTAAACATAAAATATAGACATACCAAATCATGGATGATACAATTATCTATACCATTGGAAATTATTTACCCAAATTTTAACAGCAATGAAGAATTCTATAGAAGGAGGTGTGTCCATTGAACCCCCACAAATGATTCACACATGCATGCCTTGTGCTAATATAATCCATTCCGTAACAACACATTGAGTAATGAAAGAAGCATTTCTTTTAGAACATTGATATGAATATCAATGATCTCCACTAAATACTCTATCTCAAAAATTTATTTCTCAAACTTGATCTCCTTCCTCTTTAGAATATGTGAATGATTAAGATAGAATTTCTTAAGATGATATATGTGGAAAACAACATGAATACCTATCAATCGATCCAAAAACATTGTCCACTAAGAAACCTAACCTATCATCTTAGTGATCTCAAATGGTCCAACATATATCAAATCTTTCTTCCCATATTTCCCAATTTTGATGTTACCCAAATAAGGCAAAGCTTTTAAGAATATCCATTCACAAACCGAAAACAGTATGGTTTGGTGTTAATGATCTATATGTGACTTCTATCAACATCGTGCTGTAACTAATAATTTTTTTTAAATCCTAGATCCTCATAAAAGTCTCATGAATAAGACCCAATCAAAAAATAGAGGTATATCATACATATCCCAAATAAATAGGTGAAAAAAACTTGTGTTACCATAAAAAGCATAGAAGGGATCTATTCTAATGAATATATTATAACTATTATTGTAAAATAATATGATTAGCCCAAGATTGTTGTATAATGAACCATTGAAATACAAGACATAGGAATGTATCATATACTCTATAATCAATACATATTTAACTTTGTATCAATATTTATAGGGATGGTATGTTATACTCAATTTTAATCACATCCCCATTTCCTCTTGTATACAATTAATGAACTGGGAGGTAAACATGGATTCCCCTATTAGAGATATTGGTAGAGGCAACCCCATACAAACTCATAATCAAATGAATTTAAATTCTACCTAGATCAACAACCTTAATGGTGTATCTAATTATAAGAAAATGATCCAATTTCATTAACAAAGAAACTACTACACATATTTACCTATTTCTATTTGGATTCCATGGTAATAAGATGATGAATTTCATAGAAACTTTATTCTATATCCAAACATGCACTGAATGAGAATAGAACAGACTAAAGGCTTCAAGTTATCTTCCATTGTGTTTTGGGAGGTGTAACATTCTGACACATTATTGAATATGTTGCAACTCATACCCATCCATTGCAAGTGTCTTCTCATTTCATAATACATCATCATTATTCCAAGATGAATGTCCCATTATGTAAAATGAAAATCCTAATGCACTGATTTTTTGGGAGATGGTAAGATAAAAAAGTGACCCCCTAAAGAATAATTCCATTAGAAGGGAGATAAAATAAATAAATTTTATCTCAACCATATAAGGATCTAATAATTACACTAAACTCATTACTAATCATTTTTCCCTATAGAATAGACTCAATGAGAGATGATGATAATATATTATTGGTTAAAACTACACAAAAATCATCATCCAATGCATCCAGATGCAATTATGTGAAATACCCTTAATATTCTACTCCACATCTTACAATTATAAATCATGAGATGAGTACTTCAAACTAGTAACATTTTCAATGACAAAACCATTCCATGGGGTGAAGGTGATACCAAAGTAAAATTTATATTGGTATGCCACCTATTTTCCCTAACTATGGTTTTGATATTTCTATGAAAAAACATCATAGGATACTGTGGTTATAAAATAATTTTAATCTCTCACCAATGAAATAGTATCACCAAAACAAACCTTTATCCATAATAGTGGAATGTTCAAAATTATGAGTGGGGAAATTATTCTCATGTGGCCATAAATGATGAGACATGTACACCACCACATGATAATTTAAAATAAGCACACACCTTGAAACAAAACAAGAAGAATAAAAATATACAACATAACCCACAGTAGGTTCCAAAAAAATAAATATATGAGTTGATATCAGATATTTATTCAAATCATCAAAATAATTATATTATTTATCATTCTACTAATATGTAACAAAGTTCTTGGTATGAGATGTAAATTTTGATCATATCATTGAGAATTATTGAAACATTTCTGGTAATATCCAACTATAACTAAGAATCTTCATATCTCAAATATGATTCATGGTTTTTCCCATAAAAAGAAAATTATCCACTTTTCATGATTGATAGGGATACCCTGTCCCAAAACCAAATTCCCTATGAAATACACATCATGTATCTATAATGTGTTGTTTGATTTCTTTCCCTAAAAGAATTTATGCACCATGATTTCCGAAATAACTTTTTAATGGTGCTCATGTTCATGATTGGATAAAAAATAAACTAGGATGTCATTCATGAATACAATATTGATGTTTTTGAGATAGTTGTGGAATATCCAACTAATTGAATCCACAGTAACTACATGTGAGTTTTTTAGGAAAAATTAATTAGAAGATATTAATAATGGATATACATGATTATGAATGTGGTATTTAAGATACCAGGCTACCTGACTCTGAGCTAGTGATTCCATTAATGAATATTGACTTTTAGGAACCAATTTACCCCCTTCGACTTGTCAAATTGGTTATACAAAAGGAAAAATGGTACTTATTTTTAACAGTCACCGAGTTTTTCATTTTTGGAACTAAAAGAGATACACAAAACCATCTTCTTTATTGGAAAATAGAATAGGGAAAACAAACATTCAAGCACTATAATGAGTAAATATTATATATAGTAGTTTATCCAGTTGGTTCTTTCTCTCTTTCTTCTCACAAGGTTCCACAAGATAAGAGGGTATATAAACCATCTATTTACATTAAAACATATAGATGTATAAATCCAACTAGATTTTTGACGTATTAACTGTGAATTAATCTAAGAATACTTTGGGAAAGTCTCCTAGAACAATGGTAATACATGAAAGATGGAAAAAATCACTTGGATCAAGAAAAATATCATACAATAGACTCTTGAGATCTGGGTGGGAATGTCCCCCAAGATGGGACCTATTATCCCATTTTCCCTTCAATATTAAATTTCGTACATTTTTAGTAAAGAATGAAACACCCTAATGATAATAAAAAATATTTTCTTTGGGAGTGACCAGCCAATCCATCCATATTATGAACTGGAAAAGGATAAAATTGAGAACCATAAAGGCCCTGAATATCTTTATATTTGATACAGAAAAATATCACACAATGAAAAAAAACCCTTAATATTTCATCTTACAAAATAGGTATTAATAAGTCCATAAAAAGGAAATGAGATCCATCAGATTTAATATTGCATGAACAAAATAGGTAGATATAAATGTGTGAGTAGAACTTGTAAAAAATAGAGAAATTTTTATATGTGATTTAAGAAAAATGAAACCACTGTCTATAGTTAGAAACACATCAAACATTAGAGGAAACTAATGTACTCTATGAAGGTTCTTCTCTATTGAGTTATGTGGTTAGATCCTTATTGAATTTAGAGATTTTGACTACACCGTAGTGGACTTTGGAGTTGAAGAACCCTGACCATAAAAGAATTGGAAAATCCAATATGAACCTATGTGTGTAACCTCAATATCCGTAATTGTTTAAATTCATCACTATTCAAGGATAATAACATCAGGTATTCCCGACCTTGCTATACTGTATACAAGGTTGTGACTCACTGGAAGATACTACTAATGTTGAATATTTGTTCTATTTCTAATAAGCACCTCCACCACTCAAAATATTATCATTTTTCTTACACATATTTACATGTGTTCCACTAAATTGACTATTAGGTAAGAATGGATTTCCATAGAATCGAATACTTCAAAAAATATCCATTTCTTCTATCATTTCCTAGTTGATCATGTCAGCATAGGTGGTGAGAACCAATATATATTGTAACACCCTGACCCTAATTACCTAGATTCGGTGAATTATTACATAACATTGGCATGATCAAAAGGGATAAACTACCAAAAGACTTATCAGTTTAGTATACATGGATGTACTAGATACAAACATAATATTTACATTACATTATGAAATAAAAAACAATAATATTGTGTCTCCTTTTAAAACATTCATATCCCTTAGACTCTCCCTGTAGGACAATCATAATATACTTCATTGAATTTTGGATAAAATAAAACATTGAATGTGGTGAGCTCAGATGCTATGTTTAGACAAAAATATAACAGAAAATTTCATAAATAAGCATAAATATTTAAGGAAATTTATAATACTAAAACACATGATTTTAAATATAAACATCATCATTATATGGTAGTGATAAATTAAATAATTCCATTTATGTATTTACATGGATATTCGACTAGTTATATAAAGACATGTAATATCAATAAACCATTATATAATGATCTAATTCATAATGTAAGACATCATGACCACATAGTCAAGGCTTGGTGCGAAGTCTACACATACGATTTTGTCAAAGACCTGTGCCAAGACACTAGTCTTTCCCTTGATACCTACCGATGCATCAAGGATCTATATCGGGCACCACCCGTCACTAACTAATTCCAATGCATTCCTCATATAAAAATGTGGAATCATAACATAAACATTTATATTGAAACTTGAATACAAAATGTCAATAAATCAATCATAGACCATTACTGGTATAAAATAGCACATCCACAGTAAAAAATAACTCTTTTGATACAATATTGAAGATGGTATCATAATAAATCAACCTCAATCTATAATAATGAAGGATATTTACATAGATTAAAAAAATCAGTAAAAATATTTGAGAGAAATATCATATTTTTCTTGGAAACATTTCAAAGTCTCACTATTTATACTAAAGCTGTTAGAAATAGATTTTTGAATCAATGTGTCACATAACACTTTGAAAAATATAAAAGTAATTTTAATTTTAAAATATTTATTTCCACATAAATAAATCTTTAATTTTTTTTAAAACATCGACATTAATGAGAAATATTTAGAAGAATAAATATTTAAAACATTAAAAATAATATTTTTTGTAAGATTTCCTAACCAAAAGAGAGATGCTTGAATACAAATAATTGATGTAATAAAAAAATTATAATATCCTAATAATAACTGGATTCATGAAATTCTATGTCAAAGTATAGTATATAAACCATATAGAATTTAATTGGTGTATAACAACAAAAAAGACTCAATGGATTGTAAATTGAGATGAAATCACTTATAAAGACTGTATCCTTAAGTTAAGGATAAATCAAAGACATAATTATGTGTGAAAAATATAAATACACTCTATATGATTTGATATTGACTGTAAATTAATCAGAGGAAATTAACACATATTCTTGTAGAAACAACACCAATGACATAAATGTTTAACTTAATGAATGCAAAATGAGTTATGATTACTCTTAACAAGTTCATATTGATGAATTGAGAACATATAAATGGAGTTATTATGTGTATCAAATGTATTTACACTCATATTGGAGTTGAAATTACTACATAAATAAATAAATAGCTATTTCACACAGAATCATGGAGTAAAATAATTAATGAGGTGTGCTTAAAACCCAATGAGTTGAAATTGAAATTAAAAGTTCCCTTACCGATTTGGTAACATATGAAATATAAACTCTATGAAATAAAGATAACACAATTAAGATTTAAATACCCATAAACTAAATTATATTACATAAGGAATACAATAATGTGTATTATATACACTATACAAAAGTAAATAGTAGAAATATAACATGAATCTCACAGGAATTAGAAGTGAGATGAAAACTCTTTACAATATATGTTTCCTTGGTCAAGGGGACGTTATACTCCTATATAAAGTTAAATAATTGTTATTACATTATAAAAAAAACCACATACATAAATATGATATCATATATGATCATTTATTATTGCTTAGTTAATAATATTTTAGTAGCATCATTGCTTCAGGTGTTAATTGATTCATTTTCTTTTATATGCTTGGTTACATAATCCATGTTTGTTATGGATATCTTGTATTTGATTCATATCCAGAATTATATTAAGTTCTTAAATGTTATTTTTAATAATAAAAAAAATTATTCTTCAATGGTTATGATGGGGAATGAATCTCATCGCGTTCTTGGAGATAGTAATCTGTACGTATGCACGATCAAAAATATCATTATTTTGATGGTGAAATCGTATGTAATTGGATAGAATATTATATATAATGAATACATAACATGTTATATTTATTATTTACACTAGTTATACTCATTATTATACCCATCCAAATAATGAAGTGTTTTAATAACATACTACACCACGACGTGGAGATGGTAAGTCATACGTACGCACGTAAGGTGACTTGTCATTCATAAGATGGACAGTAACTTCCCAAGTTAAAAAAGAAGATAAAATTTTAATATTTATTATTATTTTTAATAAAAAATTAATTTTACTTTAAATGGGATGCTATGTTTGATGACATACCCGATACGCAACACCGAGTTTCATTGAAATGTTAAGTTGCAGACAATGTTGGGTCATACTGAAAAATAATAATATAACATTATTTTAAATTGAAGTTAGCACCTCACCGTTGTATTGGAGTAAATGGAAATAACTAAATACAATATTAATATTATTTTTGTTAAATTTTTATACATTTATCCACTAAATTTTAGAGGCTTAAAATATAAAAGAATCTTATTTTAATCATAAATATGATAATATTCATTAAAAGGCCAATTTACCACCTTTTGATATATAAACCTCCTTAAATGTAGTTTTGGACAATATTATATGTTATATTTGACAAAATAAAATTATTATTTATAATTGGGACACCAAAATTTACTTTGTGTAAATTTTTTGAATTTTTCTTATAAAAATCATTTTTAATGAATAGTAAAAAATTCAATATTTTATTTCAAAAGAACCATTTAATATAATTTATTTATATATGTTGATTATATTTTTAATTGGTATTAAAGTTTAATTATATTATGGATTTACAATTTAATCAAATTTTGGACATTGGAATTAATTTAACATTGATATTGGACATAAACAAGTGTCAATCTTTTGATAGTTATTATTTCTTAAAAATGGGATTTTTGTTTTGATGATGGGTATTATTTTTAAATTACTTACATTTACTTCTGTGTTTTGAATATAGAAAAATGGATTCCGTATTTGGAATCCGGAGTTCCAAATTGTGTTAATAGGTAACGTTTATTTTTAGACATTTTGAATATTTATTTCATTAAATATTTTATTTACCATGGTTAAATGGTAAATCTGGTAAACAAGGGTAAATAATAATAATAATAATAAATTACCTTAACATGTGTCCAAATCCTATTGGTTGATACATGTACGACCATGTACATCCTTGGTTTTATTTTGGGACCCCATGGAGGCAATTGGGATTGAAAAAGACCGTTTATATTAATTAATTTAATGTATTGAAAAAAAAATGACATACACATATATCATTTTGTAAATAAATTATTACATAAGGTTATATAAGTTATATCAAAGACTATAAATATTTATATAAAAGATAAAATTATCTACTACATCATTTAAATTGTGTGAAAATTTTTATCAATCAAATAAATAATATTATTTATGACCCAATAATGATGCAGTGTTTACCAAATTAATGAATGATGTAAATAAATAAGATTATAAAAATTAAAACAATATCCAAAACCTATCAAATTATTATTGGATGAGTTTCTTTCTAACATTTGTTTTCTTATAATATTCTTTAATGAGATTTTGACCTTTATAAACTTAGAATCATTATATAATAAAATAAATGTTTTAAAATTCCTAAAAGAGTCCCTCCTCACCCTTTAAAAATCTCTCACCCATTACCCATTACTCAAACCTATAAAGCCCTTTGACTTGTCCAAAATAAGTCAATTAAGCTTCTTGCATCCCTCTCTTCCTCTAACAATAATTATCAAAGGCATAAGGAAATTCAAGTAATCCTTTTGGTTCAAACTGAGGGGAGATACTCGATTTGAAGGTAACATCTTCTCTTAAGTTCTTCTATATTATTTTACATATACAACCCCCTAAACTCTATTTAATCATTTATTTTATAACAAAAAATATATAATAAATATACTAAGTTGTTGTTTTGAGAAGGATTTTAACTACACTTACACCCACCTCTATGTAATGGGTAATGAACATACTCTTTCTATGGACGGTGAACTACAACCTCACGAAACGATGATTGTTGAATATTATCCTACCACCTCATATGGTGGCATTGTGATGGAGATGAATCTATATGTGATAAATATTATATTTATATTGTTTATACTCTTCATAATTTTTCATTTATATAATTCCTTTATTGTTTCCATAGTGGGTAAAGACGATAATTTCATTTCATGAAGTGCGGAATACTGCCCACTCAAATTGATATGACTCATTCATTCCATTTGTGGAACGTATAAAGGATGGTGTTAATGTAATTATAAATGATATTATACTGTAATTATAATATACCTATTTATAATTATGTTTTCATCCATTAAAATATGAAATAGAAATGAAAGTACCATTCATGTGTACTTACGACCTACCATCTCCATGAACGGTGCATCACATTTATTATATACTAATGTTAGGTATTGTTATAAATATATACATATACAGGATATATATTATATATATGATATCTACATATTTAATATCATTTTAGAGAAAATTGAAATTTGACCACATGAACAACTTGTAATTATAAGGATTTAATTTTTGACTCAATTACCAAACATCGACAAAACGACAATTATTAACTTAAATGATTACATAATGTTTATAACATGATAATGAGTGATATAAAAATAATAATCAAACAAAATAATGTTCTTATGAAATTATAAATCAACTTTAGTTTATTATTCTGGATATTAAAGAACAAAAAGGGTAAGTCGGACAAGAGGTAAGGGACGCCATCTCAATATCCTTTCATTGAGGAATATTTTGTTTTATACATGACATTCATTTATAAGGTGTATAAAAACCTTTGACATTTTATTTCATTCAAAGGGAATATTTTTTATACGAGGTGTTTTAGTAAACGAAAAAAATAATGTTTCTTTTTAGCATATGTGGTGAAAACAACCACTTCCACCGCCCTAGTATTATTTGATCTATGGCTTCCTTAACAAGTTGTAATGTTTGTAAAGGGAAAATTAATACTATATACTCTTTTACTTTTTTGGTATTGAAAGTGGTTTTGATAATGGATTAGTTATGTCTATATATTTAAATGATAAATTTTGATTAAAATTGGGAAATGTTATCTTTCCTTTATGTCTGTATTATATGTTACTAATATGTTATGGGTCTTGGGCATAGTTTACGTATATTGGTGGCTCTGTGATAAACCTAGGGCGGGTGAGCCTGAGATTGATTTCCAATGCACTGGGTGATGTGACAGAGGTAAATGTGAATGTTTCTCCTAAGAGATTTTGAGAATATATAGTGATGGGTATTCTAAATGTAACTCCCTATGTGGCTATGAATGCTACAATGTAGTTGTGTTTTTGATTCTACAAGTTACCATTAGGATAAGTGATTATTATGTTTTATTCCAATATCTTATGATTTCATGAGGTATGTTAAAAATATTATATTTTGAAGGACTAGAGTTTTCTTTATTTATTTTATAACCCTTACAGATATGCTTATGATCATCCAATCTTTTGAAATGTTTTTCACAGGACTTAAAGATGAATAGGGTCAGGTATTGGATCAAAGAAAAAGTCATGTTGTCTTAAACATGAAACTAGTCATGACTCTTTTTATCAAGAGTTTTTATCTTATAAATAATGGAAACTAAGTAGAAGTTTCTACATTTTAATTTTTTAGATTTAATGTAGTATTTATGTCATAATTCTCAAAACACTAAACCTGAAATGACCCTCAATCTAAATTTCCCTTTTAATTCAATATTATGTAATTTTTTAAGGCTAGGTCTATATAGATGGTATCAATGGTTAGTTTAGAAAACATTAGGAGATAGAATATTATTACATTAATTAATATTAATTAATTTGTTGTAATATTGAAATGATATAATTTTTATATATTACCATTTTTCTTTTTCTATGATATTTCTATGTTTAGAATGGTTCTCCACAGAGGAAAAAGGGCAGCTATGATGGGAAGACATCAAGAAGAAGGCAACCTTCCAAATAAGCAACCTGAGATAGTTGGAATCAGAACTGAATAGTTGGTTGCAGTTATGGCATAGTTGAATCAGGCTATAAATCGTGCTGGTATCCATGCATGAGATCATCTGGATCATCGATAGAATAACATGTCAGTAGTGGAGCATTTTATGAGGCAAAATCTCCCATCATTCAGAGGATCATTTGAATCTGTGGTGGAGGAAGGGTGGATTAATGCGCTAGAGATGATTTTTGATGTAATGTGTTGTTCAGAACATCAATTGGTTAGTGTTTCTATTTACCGTTTAGAAGTTAAAGTCGATTAGTGGTGGTTGATGGTTAAAAATATCAGGGATAGTGAGGAGATTGATGCTCTTTATGGGGATGAATTTAATGGTGACTTTGTTGAGAAATTTTTTCCTATGGTTGTACATATTATGATAGAAAAACAATACCCGGAATTGAGGTAGGAGGATGACTTAGTGGATTCTTATGAAGAAAAATTCACTTGACTGGTATGGTATGCTACAAATTTCGTATGAGATCTAGATATTAAAATCATCCATTTTTAATTTGGATTAATACCAATGTCTTAAAGGGCTTTATCTTCTCAAGAGTTCATGGATAAGTTTGTAGTTATATTTATTGATGATATTTTTGTTTATTCAAAATGTAAATAAGAACCCAAAAGTCCTTTATTGGTTGTTATTCAAACCATAGAAGAAAAGACACTGTATGGAAAATTCAGAAAGGTTAGGTTTTCATTACAAAAAATTGCATTCCATGGTCACATTGTTTCAATAAATGTCATAACTGTTGATCCTGATAAAACAAAAGTTATTTAAGAATAGACAATACCCACACATATTACATAGAACAGTTGTTTTCTCGGATTATGGGGTTATTACTGGAGGTTTGATGATGATTTTCCCGATTATCTAGCCCACTAACTATATTAACTCGAAAAGTCGCTATGTTCATTTGAAAAAATTAATGTGATTATGATTTTCAGGAATTGAAAAGAAGATGGATGAATGTTCATGTTTTGAAACTACCTTTAAAAAATGGTTAGTTTGTTACCTACAGTATTTCTTCATTGAAAGGAATTGGTTGTGTCCTAATACAGAATGACCAGGTAATTTCTTATGATTCACATCAGAAGAAGCCTTAGGAGTTAAATTTCCCTAAACATGATTGGGAATTAGCATATGTTGTTTTTGATTTAAAAATTTGGAGGCATCATTTTAATGGAGTAAAATGTGTAATATATACCAACCAAAAATTTTTGAAGTATATATTCACATAGAATGAATTAAACATGAGAAGAAAAAGATGGTTGGAATTCATCAAGGATAATTATTGCAAGATCCATTACCTTTCGGGAAAAGAAAATAAAGTGGCTGATGATTTGATTCGAAAAAAATAATGTTACATTAACCTTTTTATATTTGGAATGAGATCCTTTTGTTTTTTATTTGATGAAATTTGGTATAGAAGTTGATGGTACAAGAAATTCCTTTTTTTTGTTTCAGGTTTCAGGGAAATAATCTCTATAAGTCAGAATTAAGCCAACATAGATGGAATAAAATGAGTTGCAAAAAAGGTAGATTTATTTCAAAGGGGTATGTTTCCTCATTTTAACATTGATAATGATTGTGTTTTGAGGTTAGGGATCAAATTATGTGTGCCTTCTCATTCACAGTTGAAGAATGAGTTGTTATGTGAAGCCCATAGTTCTCCATTTTCACTTCATCGTGGAAGTACTAAGATTTATAGATAAGTTTGGGATTATTACTGGTGGGATGGAATGAAAAGATATATTTATGATTTTATTGTGAAGTGTTTGATTTGTCAATCTGTTAAAGAAGAGCAGAAATTATTGAAAGGGATTCCTCAGTATTTACTAGAGCCATACTAGAAATGGGAATATATATCCATGGACCTCATTTAGGGATTACCATTGAAAGCTCAAGGTACTAATGACATATGGGTTACTATTGATTGATTGACTAAATTTTCTCATTTCTTTCATATTTGAGTTACATTTTCCCTAGATCAACATTATCGATTATATATTAAATAGATAGTAGGGTTTCATAGATTTACTCTCTCCATTGTATCTGATCATTATACCAGGTTTACTTTGAACATTTGGAAAGTCCTTCAATAATTGTTGGGTAGTGAATTAAATTTTAGTACAAGTTTTAATCTTCAATCAGATGGGTAGTCAGAATGAACAATTCAGACCATAGAGGATATGTTACATGATTTCTCAATGGATTACCTGGGATGTTGGGGCCAACATATATCTTTGGTTGAATTTTCTTATAATAATAGTTTACATTCAAGTATACAGATGACTCAATTTGAGGCATTATATGGGAAGCAGTGTCGAACTCTATATTTTTTTGATGGAATAGGTGAAAGGAAACTTATGGGACCATAATTGGTAGAAGAGATGGTAGAAAAAGTTCAGGGGATTTAGAAGCACACGAGAACAACTCAGAGTATGCAGAAAAGTTTTTTGGATAATTTGAGGAAGAACTCTTTTTAATTGTAGGTGATCCTCTCTTTATCAACGATTCTCCATGGAAAAGTGTAATGTGTTTTGGTAAGAAGGGAAATTTGAGTCCAAAGATCATTAGAACTTATGAAATCCTGGATAATGATTGATCTGTTTCCTAATGAGTGGATTTACCTCCATGATTATCCTAGGTACAATTTTTTTTCATGTTTCAATGTTGAGAAAGTATATGATCGATCCATCTCATATTTTTATCCCATAAGTAGTTCAGTTCGAAGAGAATCTATCATATGAGGAACAACCGGTCTAGATTCTTGACCGAATAGAACATGTGTTTCTGAATAAGATAATTCATCAGGTAAAGGATTTGTGGAAAAAACTATTTGGTTGAATAGGAAATGAAGGAATATGAAAATGCAATGAGGGATAAATACCACCACTTATTTGATAAATGAATAAAAATTACGGGGATGAAATTACCCAAAGGGGTGATTGATGTAACATCCCAGGTAAATAATGAATATAATATTTTCATATTTATTAATATTTGTGAATTAAATATTAATTTTACTTTAATGAAGATTTTATATTCAATGGAGTACCAGATAAGCCACAAAAGGTTTATTTTAAATCTTACATTGCACCCAATGTTGGGTTATACGGAAAAATAATAGTATAATATTATATAAATTGGTAGTTAACGCCTAGCCGTTGTATTGGCGGGAATAGAGAAAACTAACTACAATATCAATATAAATGTTTGTAAAATGTTTTTACATTTACCCAATAAATATTAGAGGCTTAAAATAAAAAAGAATCTGATTTTAAACATGAATACTCTAATATTAATTTTAAGGTTGATTTACCTCCTTTTTATAGATAACCACCCTTAAATCAAGCTTTGGTCACTTTTATATGTTCTATTTGAAAATATTAAATTCTTATATAGAATTGGGACATCAAAATTTTCAGTAGGTAAATTTTTGGTATTTTTCTAATAAAATTCATTTTTTAATGACAAGTGAATGATACTGTATTTTATTTCAAAAATACATTTTAATATAGTTTATTTATAATTTTATATTATCTTTTTTAATTGGTTATAAAGTTTAATTATATACTTTTCTTCCCATTTAATACAATTTTTGTCATTGGATTTAATTTAACTTTGAAATTGGTCATAAACAAGTGTCAATATTTTGATATTTATTATTTCATAAAAAAACGCGTTTAGTTTTGACAACATTAAATAATTTTAAATTAATTTCTGCAAATTATTTGTTTTGATTTTGAAAAAATAAATTCCATATTTGGAATCAAAAGGCCCAAATTTTGTTAATACGTATCTTTTTTGTAGACATTATGAATATTTGCTTCAGTAAATATTTTATGTACTATGGTTTAAGTGTTAATACGTAAAATAAGGGAAAACATAACAATATAATAATTTTAAATTACTCTAACATGTATCCTAATACTATTTTTTGATACATTTCCAACCATGGTCATCAATGGAACTATTTCAAGACCCCATGGAGCACATGAGAGGGATAATGACACGTTATATTAATTAATTTAGAGTAAAAAAATGACATAAACATATATATTTTAGTAAATGAATTATTACATGGGGTTATATAACTTATCATTTAGACTATAAATATTCATTTGAAATAATAAAATATTTCCTACATCATGGTATTTTTTTCAATTTTAGACATCATTAAAATAAAATTATTTATGGAACAATAATGATACAATGTTTATCTCATTAAGGGGTTCATTTTTGAATCATGTACAAATCCTCGACATAACGACCATTATTAACAAAAATGATTACATAATGATTATAACATGGTAATAAGTGATATAAAATGAATAATAAAATTTAAAAAGGTTCTTAAGAAAGTAGAAATTATCATTAGTTTGTTATTCCAAAAATTTAAGAACGAACGGGTCAAGTTGTAAATGACGCAAGGGACTTCATCTCAATCTCCATTCAATGAGGAATATATTGTTATATACACAACATTCTATTATACGGTGTATAATCAATGTTTACAATTAATTTCATTCAAAGAGAATATTTTTTCTATGAGTTGTTTTACTAAATGAAAAAAATAATTTTTCTTTTTAATATACGTGGTTACAATGACCATTTTCGCCACCGCGTGTATTATTTGATCTATGGATTCTTTAATATTCCATAATTTGTTTATATGGATAATAAATACCACATACAATTTTACATATTTTCTGGTATTGAAAATGGTTTTGATAATAGGTTTTTTTGTCAATATATTTAAATGATATATTGTGATTGTAATTTGGAAATGTAATCATTCTTTTATGTTTGTTTTATGTGTTATGAATATGTTATGGTTCATTGGAATTTTTTGCGTTTATAATTGGTTCTGTGAATAACCTAGGGCATGTTATCCTGAGATAGTTCTCCAATGCATTGAACTAGACATGACACTTTTTCTCAAGAGTTTTAATTTTATAAAAAAATGGAAACTTATTAGCAGTGTCTAATATGTAACTTTTGAGATGTAATGTAATAGTTATGGCATTATTCTCTAAAACTCTAAACCTGAAAAGATCCTCAATGTGAATTATCGATTTAAATCAATATTATTTAATGTTTTAAGGTTGGATCCTTATATAGATAGAATGTCGAATATGGTTGTACCATATTTATAATAACATCATAGTATGTATAAGGTACTTGAGCTATAATTTTTTTATGGAAACAATAATGAAATAGAATGTGGAAGTAGAAAAGAACATTGAAAGAGGTGGTGCAATTATTAACTCTTCTTCGAGAGTTTCCTTTTGAGTTGATAAAAATGGCTCCTTAGGTAGGTTTTTTGATCAATGTTAGCCCTCTATGTCTAATTGAGGGTAGTTGATAGGATATTTGAGTAGTGGTTGGCCAGGAAAAATGGCTATGGAGGTGTTATTTTGAGGGAAGGGGAAGTACCCTTTTATAAGAGAGGTGAGGGTCACTTAAGGAAAAGTTTTAAAAATTATTTTATAATAAAATCATATTCTATTTATAATGGATCCATGATGATTTCTTTCACGTATATGGTGGGGATGGGTCACAAACCACTCACCCAATTGGTTTTAGATAGTTTTAGGTCACCATATTAACCTTATCTTTTAGATTTTACTCTTAGTTAAATTGTTTAACTTTTACCATGTATTCTTGTGTTATTACAATAAATGGTTAATAAACATTCAATAAAAATCCAATCGAACTCCAAATGGTTCATAATTGACATATCTAACCTTATCTAAGTCCTTTGGATGAACCATAGATTTTTATGAATATTATATCAATTAATAATATAATATTTGGTTTAAAAACACATTTAGCTCAATTTTGACATTATTTGGTATTTTGTTTCGGTGGAATTCATAAAAACTATATCCATTAAAATAAATTTATTTAATCAACACTAAATTGTCATATTAACCTATAAAATTAGTATAATTCATCAGAAGTTTCAATTTACATTTATTTGGATATTTATAATATCAATTATTTTAATCCTTCATTAATAAGGTAATTATTATATCATCATTACGTCATAAATAAATTTAATTACTTAATGTGTAAAAATTATAATTAAAATAAAATTATGTAATAAATATTTTTATCTTTTAAATTAATATTTATAGTCGAATTTATCTTTTTTATAACCTTATACGAAAAATGTTTTAGTTATTAAACTTTGAATTTAACACTTTTAACTCTTCTATAAATAAAATAAAAATAAATGTAAGAATATATTCCTAGTGGACCAAATGGATCAAATTTCATTCTAGGGGTGATTTTGGTCGAAATACACTTATCCAATAGAATTAGGATATATGTTATGGAAATTATAATATCATTTTTTACCTTTAATTACCCTATTTACTTTTAAACGTTTTAAATAAAAGTTAAAAGTTAATATTCAACAAAAATTAAATTAAGCATACTGAACCAAATTTTACGTACTGATGTCAACCGTGTATTTTTTATTTTAAAAATTCAATGCAAAGATGCTATAAAATTACATTTTCAGCAAAATTGTAAATGTGCCTAGATGGTGGATAAAATACATTAGAAAATTCAATAAATTTTTTAGATATATTTTTATTCAAAATGACTCCAATGTATTACATTGAACTTATATAGGTATTATATACATATTTTAACTTAAAATAAATTTATATAGAATAAATATTTAATTAAATAAAAAGTTTGTTTTAAACAATAACATAGTGTTTTTCACTATTCATCAAAAATTGAATGTTTTCAGAAAAATACCAAAAATCCACCCTAAACTAATTTTGATATCTAGAAGTCAAAAATCATCTCTATTTTACCAAATTAATAACATAGAATATTCCTTAATTAATTGAATATTAATTCCCATTATCAAAACTAAAAAGCTTGTTTTTAAAAAGTAAAAACCATCAAAAGATTTGACATATGTTTATGTCAAATATAAATGTGAAATTACTTATAATGAGGTAAATTATATTAAATGATAAAAATTTAATCTAATTATACTTCCAAACCATTCAAATTCATAATTAAACTCTTTAAATTCTTTCAATTAAAAAGTTATTTTCAATTAAAATATTGTATTGTTCACTATTAATCTATATAATAGATTTATCAGAAAAGTAACAAAAATTTATCCAAACTAAATTGAAATATCCCTATTATAAAAAAGCATTTAATTTCATTAAATAGAATATATAAAAGTGTCAAATATTGTTTTTAAAAATTCTTCTCCATTAAAATGTGATAAAATTGAATTTTTAAAAAATATATCATTTATCTAAAAAAATTAATTTGTTCTTATAGTATGTCTAAGAAACAAATTATATATATTCTAAAATTATATCGAGTATATAAAATTAAAATTTCTGTTAATACTATTCCTAACCAATTTTTGAAAGGCTAGTTTGGTATGTCGTGGTGTGCTCAAACTCGATGTTGCGTGTAGCGCAAGTTATTGAATTATTTTGAAGACATATCACACTATAAAATAATGGTGTGTTACATTATCCCCTCTAAAAAAATGCATCATCACAATTTGAAATTGGTCTTTTAAAATAAATGATTAAAAATAGAAAATTATGTTTGTGGAAAACCAACATCAAAAATTGGGATAAGATAATTTAGTTTTAATAAGAGGGAATGGGAAATGAAAATGTTACCACCAAATTATGATCTTGATTAGGAGAGCATTGGTGACAATTAGAGACACACAATTAGATGAAAAAATAATTATTTTTAGGGATTGATTGAGGTCATAAATCACAAATGGGTGTAAAAATGAGGGCCCCAAAGACATCAATCAATGACGATTTAAAAGATCATCGATTCAATAAAACATAAGGTATTATGAGAACATATTTTTGGTTTTAATATACCTTCCATAAAGTTTATGAATTAATTTAGTCATAGAATATGAAAAAAAATACTTGACATGTATATTTTCATCCTTCAACTAATTCCTACAGCAATCTCATCCTTCACTCCAAAAGAGATGTATTCAAGATGACTTGGTCACACTAGAAGCAGTAGAATCAACTTATTGATAATAAAAAAATCTAGAAAAGATTAACTATATATGTCTATTATCTTCAGACAATAACCAAAACCAAAATGGTTAGTATAATATCAGATTATCCCAAAAAATAATAATCCTTTATAGAAATAAATACTACTAATAATCTCCAAAATTAAACAAAAAATACCAAAACCTCATCAAATACCATTACAAAATTCCATAAAATTATTCAAAATAATCCAAACTATGTTTGAATTAGAATACTCATAAAAATCAGATCACATATTCTTCGATGATAAATCATAAAATTTATTCACAAGTAACATCGACTACTCATAGTGTCACATAATTAAAAATAATTAAAATAATAACATATTATCTATGATAGGACAATCAGTTTTTATAAGTATCCCAAATATATAATGTCCACAAAAAACATACAGTCTTCCAAAATAAAAATCCATCATTACTCCACATATTATATCCCATAATATTCTATTTTTCATAGGCATATATTGTTCCCAAAAGAGAAAACATCTTCCATAATAACATTTATCACATAATCACCAAATCATTTTCATATACTAAGTATAAATAATAATTTCTTTAAATTAACATATTCATGATCCATTAAATCATTTAACTAAAAAAAATTTCCATACTAACCTGGGACATCATGTAGTAAAGCTATTGCAGTTAAATCCATATCGTACATTTGTTTTGGGGTCGATTCTTATAGCTTTGTCTGACGTGATGGGTTGTCGCAGGGTTTGTGTGTTGTCCTTTTCCAAATATTATATAATTATATAACATTCCCAAAAATTAGATAAATTTTTAAAAAATAACCATAATATATTTTAACCACCAATGTTATCTCAAACCTTGTATTTTTATCCCAAATGTTAATAACCTGTTATTGGCTCAAATACAAGGATCATTTAAATAGAAGTGGTTCTTTAAAACTATATCCACAAATTGAAAGATAAGTCTTTTTCAAATAAAATTTTCACAATACATACTACAAGGTTACACATGCAAGAGAAAATTATTCCAAAGTAATCCCATCATCAAACGAAATTAATACTTTTAAACATTTATCCACCCATTTATTTCCACATAGGTTCTTCTTTGACATAGAGGTCATCCAATAGAATATGACATTGAATCGAGTAATTCCTAGGTCCCCTATATTTACATAAAATAACTCTAAATGGATTCATATGATCATTTTTATTTTCTTCCATAGTACTCTTCATTTTCCTCGGTAAATCTTTACTTTATGTCCTACTTTCCCAAACATATAGATTGTTTTCTTCCATTGAGACACTTTCCTAGGGGTCTCCTTCCAAATTTCATGCATGATAGAAAATGATCTTTCTCTTCTCCATTGTCTCCACTGCTCGAGCTCTTATCATTCTCTACCTATCTCTTCTTTTTTGAGTTCAAGAGTTGCATAATGTATATGGTGTTGATTTTATTTTTGGAAAATTGATTCATCATGAACATGATATATTTTACACCTATCAACATTACATTTCCTTGACCATTTACACCACTTTTCCCACCTTGTACATCATGTTAAATATTACTATAACTTCCAAGGAATCCAGCCATTGACTAAAACCAGAAAGTAGAGTGTTAGTAACAATAGTCATAAAATAATTTAGAGAATATCATGACCTGTTATTTTAAATATAGAACACTATAGGATTAATAAAGGTTATTTATTCTGATCTTATATTAAAATCCTTCAAATCGGTTTATAACGAAAAGGTGAATTATCCTATCCATATCCCCTGAGAGTGTAGTAACCAAGAGTGTAGCAAGACATGTTGTTGTGTACTAGGATACCCTATATCAAATTCCAAAACTCCATGTCAAGGTTTTCACTCTTAGGTACATCTGTGCCAGAGCCGCTTCTACCTTCTCATATCTAGATAGAGATGTACTGCATGGAAAATACACAAAAATTCTACAATGCCAAAATTATAGGAATTTATTCTATACTAACCCTCGAATTCTGTCTTAGGATAATGTTACCTGATCAGAGATTTTCTGAATCAAGTATCCATTTTTCTACTAAAAATACATTTATACCAGCTATAACTCCCTGACCCAAGTTACCCAGAGTCGGTGCATTATTACATAACATTGGCATGATCAAAAGGGCTTAAATCTCGAGATATTGATCAGTTTAGTAGCCTTGGAAGTACTATATTCAATCATAAGGTTTAAATTACATTATAAATGAAAAAAACAACTTTGTGTCTCATTTTAACTCATTCATTTCTCTTATAATATCCTTGTAGGTTAGTCATAATGTTTTTTTCACATCATGGAAAAAATAAAACACAGAAATGGGAGATCTTGGATGCTCAGTAAGGATAACAATATAGTAGAAACTTTAAAAAATAATTATAAACATCTAAGGAAATGAAAAAGACTAAAACACATTCCTTTTAAACATAAAATTCAGAATAATATGAAAAAGATAAATAAAATAATTCCATTTACGTATTCACATGGATATTATAGTAGTTGAATAATTACATGTAATATCCATAGCCAAATTCATAATGATGAAATTCATAATACCGGACATCCTAACCACATATTCAAGGCCCTATCCCAAGACTAGAAATAAGACTTTGTCAAGGCCTTGTTCAAAGACAGTAGTTTGTCTCATGAGGCCTACAGATGCATCAAGGAGATATAACAGGCACAACCCGTCACTTATAAAGTCTAATACATTCCACATATGAATATTTTGAAACATAACATCAACATTCATATAAAAACTAGCATATGAAATGTCAAAACTTTTAGCATAGAACATCAATGGAATAAAAAAAGCACATCCACAGTCAAACATAACTCATTCAATACAATATGGAATATTTTATTATAATATATCAACCTTTATTAATAATAATGATGGATATTTACATAGATTAAAATAATCAGTAAAACTATTGGAGAGGAATACCCACTTTTTCTTGAAAACATTTAAAAGTCACACAATTTATCAAAAAGCTGCTAAAATAGATTTTCTAATCAACATGTCCCTTACCAATTTGAAACTTTTGATAATAATTTTAATTTTAAAACATTCATGTCCACATAAATAAATCCATGAAACCATTTTTAAATCATGGATATTAATTAGAATGATTTAGAAGAATAAATCTTTAAAGCATTTAAAATGATATTTTTTTCTGAGTTCCTAACCAAAATAGAGATGCTTGAATACAAGTAATTTATGTAACAAAAACATTATAACATTATAATAATTATGGGATTCAAGATATTTTATGTTAAAGTAATGTATATACACCATATAAAAGTGAATTGGCACATAAACACAAAAACGACTCAATGGAATGTAAATTGAGATGAAATCCCTTATAAACACGATATCCTTATGTTAAGGATAAATAAATGACAATATTCTGTGTGAAAAATATAAATACACACAATGTTATAGGATAAAAATTGTAAATCAATCATAGGTCATTCACATATATTCTTTTACAAACTACACCAATGACATGGATGTTTAACACAATGAATGAAAATTGAGTTAATATTACTCCTATAATGATCATATCGAGGACTGGATAATTTATAAATGGAGTGATTATTTGTTTCAAATGTATTTCCACACAAAGGGGAGTTTAAATTACTAAATAAATAAATAAATAGTGATTTCACACATAATATTAGAGTAATATAATCAATGTACTGTGCGTAAAACCTAAATAGTTGAAATTGAAATTAGAAGTTCCCTTAACTAATTTTGTTACATAAAAAACATACACTCCTAGATAGAATAATCATACAATAATGATTTAAATTCCCATAACTTAATGTAAGTTACAAAATTAATACTATCATGTGTAGTACATACACCAACAAAATGAAATAGTGAAAATGTAGCATGAATCTCATGGGAATAAGAAGTGAAATGAAAACCCACTACCTTATACTTTTCATTGGATGAGGGTATGTTAAACATCTGTATAACAGTTAAATAATTGTTATTAAATTATACAAAAACCCAGATACATAAATCTCATATCATATATGTCTTTTTAAAATTACATTGTTAATAATATTTAAGTAGTATCATTTTTTTAGGTGTTAAATGATTCGATTTCCTTTATATACATCGTTATGTAAGCCATGTTTGTAATGTATAAGATGTATTTGATTCATATCCAGAAATATATTATTTTCTTAAACCTTATTTCTAATCATAAAAAGAATATTATTCTTGAATGGTTATGATGGGGAAGGAATTTCATCGCATTAATGGAGACTGTAATCTGTATGTACGCATGATCAACAATATCCTTCTTTTGATGGTGAAATCATATTTAATTGGATATTATATCATATATAATGAATTCATAACATATTATATTTATTAGTTACATACTTTATACTCATTATTATACCCATCCAAATAATTAAGTGTTTGATTATCAAACTACACCACGATGTGGAGACGGTAAGCTATAGGTACGCACATATGGTGACTTGTCATTAATTGAATGGATAGAATAATGAATATGGTTGTACCATATTTATAATAACATCAATTTACATATAAGTTACTGGAGTTTTTGATTTTTTTTATGTAAACAACAATGAAAGGGGAAGTGGAAGAAGAAAATCACTTTGAAAGAGGTGGTGAAATTATTATTTCTTCTTCAGGTGTTTCCTTTTGAGTCAATGAAAAAGGATATATATGTTGTCTTTATTATCAATGTAAGGACTATAGAATGGATTGAGGGTATTAGGAATAATATTTGAGCAGGGTTTGTCCATGATAAATGGCTTTGGAGATAGGATTTTGAGAGAAGGGAGGAGTGGCATTTTATAAGAGAGGTGAAGGTCACTTTAGGAAAAGCTTGATATTTTTTTATTATAAAATAATATTCTATTTATAACGGATCCATAATGATTTATTTCTTGGATATGGTGGGTATGGGTAAAAAACCCTCAACCAATAGGTTTTATATAGGTTTAGGTCACCATATTAACCTTTTCTTTTAGATTTAAGGCCTAGTTAAATATTTTATCTTTTACCACGTTTTCTTGTATTACTATAATACATTGTTAATAAACATACTAAAAAAAGCCAATAAAACCCCAATTGGTTCATTATTGATATATCCAACCTTATCTACATTCATTTTCGGATGCTTATATTTTATGGAATATTATATCAGTTAATAATATAATTTTTTTTTAAAATAATTTTATGTTAATTTTTACAGTATTTGGTATTTTGTTTCTGTGAATGTCATAAGGCTTTATCACTTAAAAAATTATTTAATCAACCCTAACATATAAAAATAACTTATAAAATTAGTGGAATTCATCATAAGTCTCAATTTACATCAATTTAGATATTTATAATATCAATGATTTCAATCTTTCATTAATAAGGTAATTACTCCATCATCATTGTATCATAATGAAATTTAATTATATAATGTCTAAAATTTTTAAATAAAATAAAATTTTTTAGGAAATATTGTTAGATGTCTAATGAATATATATAGTCGAATTTATCTTATGTATACCCATATATGAAAAAGGGTTTAGTTATTATACATTGAATTTAACACTTTTAACACTTTTTAAATAATATAATAATAAATTTATTAATATTATCCAAGTGAAGAAATGCTCACATTTTATTTCTAAGGTTGATTTTTGTCGATATACACTTATCCAATAGAGTTAGAACATGTTTTAGGTTAATTATAATATAATTTTTTACCTTTAATTACCTTATTTACTATTAATTATGGTAAATAAAAGTCAAAAGTTTCTATTAAACAAAAAATATATTCATCTTACTGAACCACATTTTACATACTGATTTCAACCATGTATCTCGGATTTTTTAAATTAAATTCATATAATTATTAAAATTATGTTTTATGCAAATTTGAAAAAGTTCCCAAAAGGTGTGTAAAATGCATTAAAAAGTGAAAAATGTATCTATCTAATTTTATTATAAAATTACTCTAATGAATTAAATTAAACATATATTGGTATTATATTTCTATTTTGAATATAAATATATTTATTTAATATAAATAATTATTTAAATAAGATGTTAGTTTTAAATAATAACGCAGTGTTTTTCACTGTTCATCAAAAATTGAATGTATTCAGAAAAATACCAAAAATTATCTCTAAGATAATTTTGATATTCCCAATTCAAAAATTAATTATATTTCACTAAATTAAGAACATATAAGTTGCATTAATTAATTGAAAATTAATTCCCATTGTCAAAAACAAAAAAGCGGGTTTTTAAAAAGTAAAAACTATCGAAATATTGACATGTGTTTATGTCAAATTTAATTGTAAAATTACATATAATGACCTAAATTGTATTAAATGATAAATATATAATCTAATTATATTTCCAAACCATTAAAATTACTAATTTAACACTATAAATTATTTCAATTAAAAAAGTTGTTTCCAATTAAAACATAGTTTTTTTCACTATTCTTCAAAATATTAAAGATATCAGAAAAGCACCATAAATTTATCCAAATTAAAATTTTTATGTCCCACATCTAATGAAGAAAATAATTTCAATAAATTGAATATATAAAAGTGTCAAATATTTTTTTAAAAAAGATTCTTCATTAAAAGTTGTTAAAATTTCATTTTTAAAAAAATATATCTTTTATCTGAAAAAATGAATTTGTTCATATATTATGTCTAAGAAAAAAATGGATTTAAAAATTATATTGAGTATATAAAATTAAAAATTAAGTTAAAAATATTAATATCCTCTTTTTGAACAGTTAGTTTGGTAAGTCGTGGTGCGCTCGAACTCGTTGATACGTATAGCTCAAGTTAGTTATTTATTTCGAAGAGATAACATACTATGAAATATTGGGGTGTTATATATATACATATTATAATATGTTAGTTTAAAAATCATTTATTTATTTCCAATCACCTAGTTGATCATTCACCACCTCCGTTAGAGAAAAATATAGCATCTCTACAGAATGGATAGTTCTTTCTGACACCAATTTATCTCCCCACTATAAAGATAGTAACTCAAGGAGATTCTATATCATTAGATATTATTAAAAAAAATTCTTGGTGAAAATGGTCTTAATTCCCTTCGACTCTAATGCCATATACTAATTTTACTCAAACATGGAATCCCACCACCACTGGATTTGACCATAGAGCATAAACAATACACATTTCAACATGAATAACTCTGGTGTCTCTATGAAATAAAATTTATTATTGATATTTAATAACTGACCCTCCTCCTTTTGGGATTCATTCTTACACTAATTAATAGGGGATTTTCATAGAGGAACACTCTAACATGATCCATGTATCATCCATACCACTGTTACATCTCAACTGCTTGGTTATGAACATTTGGTATTTTCTAGTCCACGACCTGAAAAACAAAATATACTCCAACATATTATGATCCTGAGGAGGATTCCATTGGGGGTATCACTTGATGAACTATTCTATGTAACCAGTAAAATATATTTCATAGTAATGATTCTATATAAGAAAAATAAAATGAAATTATAAAAACAATTATTGTAAACTAGGTGAACATGATAATAAATTGAGATCACTATCAAAACCACACATATAATATTCTCATTCAAACATCTTGTGGTGACATAAGGAAAATCAGGGAAATATTTATCTTAAAACTGACCACAACAAACCATTGAAGACCAAATATTCTTATAATTTTTCAATAAAATTCCACAAACTAATAATAATAATTCACTAATACCAAATTTTCACATCCTTGAATGGTCAATCCATCAAACTAAGCACTAAATCAGACTGTAGTGAGACCCTATAAGAATTATGGATCTCCATTGACTTGAGACTATCAACTATGAATTCGTCAATAGCTAGAGGGGTGATTTCCCAAACTTGAAACAAGATACATGATATATATGTTGATATTTATTTTTTTTCTATTCAATTAATAAAAGAGCACCAGTGAAAGTGATAAAAATAATATCTAAAGATAAAACAAAGTTACAAGTCGATAAAACAACCAAAAATAAATGACTCATCATTTTGATAAAAACCACTCCATATGATACATGAAAAACACCACACTATCCCACTTCCATCAACCTATACAAAATTGACCTAAATTTCACCACCTCCTTCCAACACATTTCCTTGGCCAGCATATGATAAGAAAAGACATACAACCCCCTAAGGAAGTGTTTATAGTGAAATATAAATAGACTCTCTAGGATCCCATACATTTTTTACATAAAAATTTTCTATAAAATAATCCAAATATTATCATTTGAATAGAAAAAAGTCACGATAAGAAGTTATAAAGGTTTATAACAAAATAATATTACAGAATCCAATTTTTGAAATTCTAAATCAAATTCTAGGTAATATAATTTTGATGTGTATTTTTAGTAAACCACATAAATTTATCAAATAATTAATCATGTCATATCGAAACAAAAACTATAAAAAATCATAAAAATTATTTTAATCACCCATAGGATAACGATCGATAGGCTAGCAAGTTCATTTTTTCCAAAGTCGTTAAAAATGACATTTGTGTAGTCATGTCTATAAGTTCAATGCATATACAAACTAGGGATGGAGGATTTCCCATGAAAGTGAAACCACTCACAATTTCAATGGGTATAGACCAATTTTAAACCCACAACATAGGTACTCAATGCTTCCATACGTAGCATATGTCAAATCAATTTAAAATCATTTATCAAATTTCAAAAACAATTATAAACAGATCATTATTCCAAAAACTATTTGAAAAACATTTAAAACAAACATTTCACAATACATTAAAAGTAAAATTATATTATTAAAATGCTGGTAAACACATATTTCTCAAAACCCCTTTTCACACATGAATAATTATAAATTTAAGAATTTTGAAATTTTTTTACATAAACATTTATTAAAACTAACAGCCTTCATAGTTCATAGAACATATGTTATAGATGGAATTACATACTTCCAACATAGGTCATTCAATAACCACAATGTGATCCACACTCCAAATTGAATGGTAATTCCAAAAAAATTTATAATAGACTATAAAAAATGAATCTAACAACATAGAATCATGTTTCCTAATACAAATGTATCATAATAGAATATATATAAATAGATACCTTAAAAAACACATAATTTTCATCACAAAAAATAATAGGGTGGGATACTTAAATACAATTTCAAGAGGTATCTAAAATATAATTGAGAAGAAAAATCTCAAGATTAACAGATCCAAAAATATCAATCTACAACCACTACCAATTCCAATTGAAACTAAATAATTAAGAAGGGGAGAGAGAAAATTAATCAAACACATTAATTAATAAAAAACCCATCAAACTGGGTTTTTAACACTATGTTAAGTGGTATGAAAGACCGTAGAAAATCAAGAGACATCCACTTAAAGAGAATTGGTCAGATTATTTTCGATATTGTGAGATTATGGGGATAATTAAGGGTTTCTGGGTTACTAAATTATATTTACACACTTCCATACATAGCCTAGCCTAATGAAACATGTTATATACTGGATACCATCAGTAATTAAATGGACAATATAACTATGTAGTGGCTATAGAATAGCCTACAAGCCAGCTTATGGATTCCCACTGGCTAGTTGGTGAATACCTATAACCATAATTCAGCCCAAACTCCGTAAATGTCCCATCGAAACTCCAGGAATACCTCTCAAACATGAAAAAAAATATATAATATAAAATTATGCTGTTAATAAATAAACATTTTTTAATTCTGGATCATATTGTTTCAATGTATAAAATTCATGAGATGGATTAAGGGTAAGAAAGGGTAAAAATGAATCTCTTAGGTGATGATTTATAACAACAAATGGGTTATTTTTTGAGAAATAAAGAGATTATTCTTCTCAATGAAACAAGAATTGAATAATTATGGTTATATATGAAATAATGAAAATTTTTAAAAGATATTAATGGTTTAAAATCCTTTAATGGGGGTATTATAGACATGTGATAAGAAAAAGGTTTGTTCCCTTGTGTCTTATTTAACTTAAAATGAGAACCTCCAAGGGAACAAAAAACAAAGAAAAAAAATAGAAACTACAAGAATATTTTACTATATATTTATGTGAGGGAAATATTTGATGAAATGTAAGAGGTACCAGAGAATATTATTTTATAAAAAAGAGACAAATAATGAGAATCTAAAATATGAAAGTCACGAATATGGTATAGACGATCCATTAACTCATGTTAAAAAGTTCGCAGAACTTCCACTTAAAAACTTGAATAATTAAATAATGATCATTTGTTATATTACCTAAATTTATTTTCAATTTTTAATAAATTTTTTAATTTCCATCTGTTTTCTCTTGGAATTTAATTTTAATATATGTTACATTAAGATTTCTTTCAGAAGTCTCTTGTTAATTTCATGGTATTAATTTCTGTTTTTTACCATCGTCAAAGGTGTTATAAAATAAATTCAAGATATGTATAATTTTGATAGATTTTGTCCCTTATTATTCCATTTTATAAAATCCAAAATAGTTATAAAGGATAATCCAAAAAAGTTCTAAATTAAAAAAAATTTCTTTAAAGTACACTAATTGTGGTTAAAGTTACTATAAAAATTAATTATTCTTATAAATTTTATATTTTCATATATTATCATTAAAAACTATTATCTTTTTATTAAATATCAATTTTATATACCAAATAAATTTAAATGATAGTCATGTTAGGTGGTTATGGTAAAACTATATCAATTGTAGAGGTAGTGGAACACAAAAATGCATAAAAAAGTTATCATTTTTCTAAATGATTTTTGAGAAATCTAACAAATTAATATTATATTAGTATAATAAAATTTAATCCAAACTTATATTCTACTATAGTCATACCATCTTATATGTAGGTTATTTGAGGGGTGTAGAAGAATAAAATATAAATAGAAGATTTGTTGAGTGTGTTAACTCTCCATTGAAAGTTCTCCCTTGGGAAAGCCCATATGGCTAAGAAGAATTGTCTATTGGTGAGACTAATTATTCAAATGAATGGGTGTAATTTTATGAGGGAATATGGAATTGTTTTGGCTATTTATTAGATTTTTAATTGGGGATGAAATTTGTAGTATGTGGACACTTTTTGTAAATGATCAAAAAGGGAACTATTGTAAAAATGCATATTTTCTCAATATTATCACTCTAAAATTGAAAGGAAAATCATATATATATGGAAAATCACGGTTTTGATAAATTTATAATTCTGTTAATCCTTAAAAAATTAACAAAAAACATTTTTTACATTTTTTAGGCACTTTGTATAACTACATTAACCCTAATTTACCATTACCCCAGTAACTATAATTTCATCATTACAGGCTATTTTCAATGGAGAAGGTTAATATAAAACAAAATAAATGATATTATCATTTTTATTTTGAATATATACATAATTATTTTAAAAAATATAATAGTTAAAAATAATAATTTTAGTATTAGCACACATGACGTGTAAAAACAGTTTCTTAGAAAAAGTTCACTTTTTGATTAAAATTTATGTTTTTTATTAAATTGTTACATTTTATTATTTTGAAAACAAAAATTTGTTTTTTATGTAATAGACAAATTATATTTTAACCACAAATTATGTAAAAATATTCAATATGATTATTATTTAAATTAAATGAGATATACCTTTTTTATTAGATTTAATATATTACATTTTTTTATAAGGCTACTCATTTGGTTTTTAAAATATAAAAATATATTTCAAAGGAGTCATATTTATCTGTAAATACATTTATAATAAATTAAAAACATTATTAAAAATTTCATTTCTATATAGTAAACCGAAAATGTAATAACAATCATTGTTGTAGAAAAACTGTGTTTTTTACAATTCATCTAAAGATAAATTATTTTAGAAGGATACAGAAAATTAGTACAATTAATATATTTAGTTCTGTGTAATAATATTTAATTCATTATGTTATATTCAACTAATATAATTCATATAAAATAGTATTTTTTATATGTTCTTAAAACAAAATAAAAAAAAATTCTTTGAAAATACTTGCTTGTTTCAGATTGAAATATATTTATATATTCTATAAATATGATAAATTATTTCCCCGAAAAAAATATTATAATAATATTATGTTTATAATCAATGATATAGTTATGTTATTTTTTATCATCTTTATAACCTAATATTAAACTCATATATATTAATAAAGTAAATTTCTATATATAAAATTGGGGTCGATATGTTCTTCCTCGTAACAGAAATTTAAATCTAAGAATTTTTTTCCTTAAACTACGGAGAAGTGTTTTTGGTACATATATTAAATTGTCCCTTTATGACCTCATGTAACCTCATCATACTTATTATCTTGCCAATGTACATTGATTTGGTGAGTCATATCATTGAACATAACATTGTCTGTTTTGTCTAGGATTTTAACCACTGACTCTTCATATGACAGATTATCCTCTGACTATACAATGTCTATATTTAGTAAAATTTAAGGTTATAATATCTAAGTTATAATTATTTGAACATTTAACATATCATGACTATTTTTTAAGTTTTGTTGGTTCACCAGTCGACATGACACAACTCTAATGTGATCATGAATCCTACAGGGGTTGATGTATTTTAGACCTATATTCCCATTCATCCAAAATCATATGAAACTATTCCAAAAATATATACAGAGGAACTATTTATCACTGAATATAACATCCACGTATCGTTGGTTATAATCCCCATAACTCTTCCACCAACTTTGAGAAGTTATAATTTATTCTTGATTAGTAATGACCTTTTTTACCATGTAACAAACCATATTTGGTAAAAAAACATTATTTTACAAATATCATATGAACACGCTATTTAATTAAATAATTTACAATATAGGGATTTATATGGAGTAATTTTATTGATCAAGACTAAAATTTTGATATAAGAGAACTTGGACACTAGAATATGGTTTTCTCATCCTTTCTTGAAGTATATAAATCCATATATCAACATATACTCATTTGTAGGGATAGTATATATAGATTTTCCACAAATATAGAGAGGATATTCCATAGTGAAGATCAAATATGTGACTAAGGAATACTATAGACATTTCCAAAATATTTAGTTTAACATTATAACTTGATTATATATAATATAGTATAGTTTTCCATTCACCGTGACCATATCTCTAATGTATTTCCTTGATTTTTGATCAAGTTAGTATTCATATAAAATGGATACGAAGTTAGTGTTAGTTGTAATATGGTCTAAAAAACCCATATTTATATTCATCCACTAATATTGTTCTTAGATATTTCAATTTATCTCCTTCTATCATTTGAGTATGGATTATGGGAAAATATGGGCATCACTCCATAAATCATTATTTATCTCCAAATCTAATTGATCACACTTCCATTTTGAAAATCTCAAAAATCTTTCATCATAAATACAAAACAATGAGGTTTTTCACATCCTTAGGTAATCCACAATCAATAAAATCTCTACATATTCCCTTATATCTTTTTTAATCATCTCATGTAGTTATGGATGATCAATCATTAGAATTTGGTATGACGTTGTTCCTTTTTTAATTATTCTCATTTCAATCTATTACATGTATATTAATATAACAACACTCTCAATTATCACCATTGATATGGTTATATGATATTTTCTACTTATAGAATATTACACTATTTTCCTTCCCTATATGGTAGTGGATTGAATAATCATATTTTTTGAAATTCCCTAAACATCTATATTTTCATGTTTTGAACTCCTTGTGTCTAAATAAGTTTTTACAGATCCTGTTATCTATATATAAATATATATGTCTACCAATGTTATATCTTTATATATAATTCATCCATATTTTCAATACATTAATTTCTAAATAAATCTCTAGATAATGTATTAAATAATTTTCTTCATGTACCATAAACTTTCTTGAGTTGTAGGATATCACAGTAAAATTATGCATGACTATACAAACCAATCGCTTTTTTAATTCATCGATATAGATAAATAAAATCCTTCCCCGCTAATTAATATGGTGAGTAATAGTGTAATGGTTCTTCCTCAACTCCATGAAACGGAATTAACCCTTATTAATCTAGACATACCTCACAAAAATTTAGACACTCTAGTATGGTGGGATTTAAAATAACAAGAAATATCTAAAAAATAAATGATATTGCCATAAAAATTAAAAGAAACTATTAATATCTTTCATATATAAGAGTCTAGGAAAATTAATAATCACCTTTGTCTTAGATAGATCCATAGATATCTCAATACATGTCATATCATGACAAATGAATTCTTATAGATACACATAATTCTCCCACTTACTATACTATATATATAACATATCCATTATAAAATTATTCAATAGAACATTCATATTATAATTGGATTCCCCCTTTATTCTAATGTATATAAGAATATCATTTATAAATACTGCCCATGATTAATCTCGATAATATTTAAAGGCTATATTCATTTTGTTCACAATGATGAGAAGAGAATTTGGGAGCCTAAATGTAATGACTGTGTAATCATAGTTCATGCACATTGAATGAAATGTGGTCTTTTTTCTTATACCGCTTATTCACCTTTTATTGTTGATATCATAACTCAAGTTCCACCTTAAAGAATTATTTTTTTCCATGTAAGTAATCAAAAAAGTCATAAATCCGTGGAAAATGATAATTGTTCTTTATTTTGGTCTTCATAAGTTCCTAATAATTGATACAAAGACTCATTTATCCATCCATCTTCATGACTCGGATGACCAACGAACCCCAGTAGGATGAACTGAAGCATATAAAACCCATGTATATATTCTCTTGTCAATTCTTCATTACATTATCCATTTCAATGAATGTAACTCTATTTAGGGACATAAATATCAGTAGTTATTTAGGTATATGTTTAATTGAGAACTCATACTCTATATTAGAAGGAATACTGAAAAATTTTATTTTAGGAATACATCAGTGTAATACATTATAGTGGGATTGTCCTCAAGTTTGTTCTTGTCAATTGTATCAATCGTTTGAGCAAGATAATGTTACACATAATGAAACACAATCTTAGTTCTATAAACGATTAAAAATGAGATTCATTCACGCCATTAAACATAAATTTATTTAAAATAAAATTTGGGATATATAATGTTATTTTCTTCTCCTGATAGTTGATGTGAGATCTATATAGAGACATACATTATATTCCAAAAATCAAATAAAAAACTAAGGGGAATATGAAAAGGTTTACTGGGAGATTCATCATAAAAACAATAAATAGGAAAATGTTATGTATTTGAGATGAAACAATATCTCAATTAGAACATTAATATATAACATAACCTTTATATTTTGTATGGTGTTAATTATGTATATTAAAAGATTCCTTATATGAAAGATGGATTAATCTAGGAATAATGTACATTTTTATTTTATGAATAAATGACTAGTGTACCTTTCACCACATCCTCATCTTGACCCAAATACATATTAGTGGAAGCATAATCCAATAGTTACTCTGTTAGACTCAGTGGTCCTTCTCATTAGATTTCTTCTGCAAACTTTGTATTAGATAATTGGTTTTCATAGTATCTAAATTCATTTCATTTGAATCATTCAAAAACAAGCTGTGGATTTATTTGTATTTTACATTCTTTAATAATATTGGATGTACTCTTCTACCCACTTCAACAATAATTTCCTTGGATTCCCTCCTTTCCGTACTTTAATTTTTTATTATTCCCTTTTTATCATTTATGGGATTCTTGTATCACCCTTTTTATATGTGGGTGTTTTATTTTCTTAGAACCATGTGTTTTAAATTGTCTCCCAACAGAGATAAAATCCATTCATAATTTAATATCTCTTGTTCAAAAAGACCATTTAGAATCACCCAAAACTATCTCAATGTTAACAACACATCAAACTTCTTATTCATAGCTATGAAAGTCTTGAAATTCTATGTCTCTTAACAGATATAGATTTATCCCACTAATGATGCTGAAAATTCTTATTCTGATATAAATAATAAAACAAGAGGTATATGATGAAAAACATTAAAATGATTCCTTGTACATTATGAATGATTATTACTCTTTTTATTAAGTTTAAGGAACTACTTCTATAGTTTAATACTAAGAGTATAGGGGAAATATTTATTGAAAAAATACATATTTAATTCGTTATACTCCATAGAATTTATATCTTATATGGGATTTTTATTCATGATCGGTGTCCACCACTGATTAGATTCTCTCTCTAGGTTGTAAACAAATATAATTACAATAAATTTCGTGAATAATTGATGAATACTAAGTATAATCTTAATTAATATAATCTATTACTCAACAATTGAGGTATTAGAAGATGATTTAAATGTTGGATATGTCTGATTCATATTGGAATCAACTATGACTTCCACTAATATAAGTTGTTCCATATGATTAATGTTATTATTAATAACTTTGGATAGTTATTCTAGTAATTCCTTGAGGTTATATGCTCTAACTCCCATCATGTTATGAATTTTATTTATGTAATCATCAAATTTTCAATTTTATATGTTGTTTTCATGATTCCACATAAATATATACATTATTGAAAATAATGGATATTTAGGGATTTGAATACTTCAATTAATACTTTTATAAAAGGTATACTATTATTTGAGAATATAAAATGCATGCATGATGTGTATAAGATAAAATAGTAACCATTATGTTTCAATCTATATAATCTTGTGCCATTTTCTTATTAAATTATCTAATAAAATGAGATAATTAAAAAGTTAAAATATCCTTTGTAATGGGTTTTAAAAATAAAATTAATTACAAAAAGGATTTTCCATAGAAATTTCAATCCATGTGTACATATAGGCATCCTTTTACTATACCAGGTTACAATTGAGTTAATACCTAACAGATAATCTTCGTTATTATTTCACCAAGGTACAACTTTTCCATATCTTATATCAAATTTTTAGTATACATATCAGGACACATTGTCATAGAAAACACCATAATCTATACTTTTGTAATTTTTTATAATTTTCCTTAGTAATTATTTTTAATCATTAGTATTCTACATAGGGTTAACAATGTTGTTTTATCATCCAATTTTTTAAAAATTAATAGACTATACATTGGTACCAATTATAGATATCCAATCATTAAATATACATTAATTAATATATAATATGATACTAACTAAACACTACACATCAAAGACCTTGAGGTCTAGTGTCTTTTTGTGATTAGATAAAGTAGTACATCATCATAAACCTAAAAGAATCATTATTAAAAACTCCAAAATATTCCTATAAATATTATAGATATTATAAGATACATCTGATTCCCAGGGGAAAATACCTTAGGAAAAGTGTGAGTTTTGAATATATATATATAAGGGAATAAACATGAAAGTAAAACATTTCAAGGGATTCAACATGCATATTATGGTATCACAAAAATAATGATGATAATAATGAAAACATTGAATAAATAAATGATAAAAATAAGATAATGGAGTCATGGAAAAAGTGGGAAGAAATCATAAAAATAATTCAATGGTTACTCCCAAGATAATCACTATAATGTAGAAAATGTCTCAGTGTTGATTTGTTTTCCTCCACATTTTGACAATAACAGTTGAAAAATTCATATGGGGGATTGTGTTCTCTCCATAATCCCATAAATAACATATCATGATTTATAAAACATTTCTCAACACATTGTAATAATATATAATTATATTCCCACAAATAACATAAATTAAAATCAAATGTTTTTGTTCCATATATGGAAAATAAAACACTCATAAATCATAAGCACAATCAAAATTATAGGAAGTATGTGGGTTTCATAATTTCGATTCAAGGAATAAAAAAAGGAGAAATGATAAAATATTGACAAGAGAATATAGAATTATTTATTTTTAAAATTAGTTAATAAAAAATGTATATAGGTATTTAAAATATAGTTTCAATGTACAAGATTCATTACATGGATCTAGGAGAAGAAAGAGTGAAATCAAACCACTTGGGAGACGATTTTTAAAATGAGTAATGATTATTGTGAAGAAGGAAATATAATAATATTTTCAAAAAATATTTAAGAAAGATGTTTCTCTCTAATATATTTAATGGTTTTATTATCTAGTAATGTTATAATGAAATTTATAGGCTGGTTTTTGACATGAGATATGAAATAAAATATTTCCATAAAATCGGGTATACATTTATGTGAGAAATGAATGGGAAATAAAATCATTTATAAACCAAGAAAATAAAATTACAATTATAAATGTATATATTTATGTGAAATTATATAAAATATAAGAAATATATTTTAATAGTAACTTATAAAAGGGAGAAAAATACCAAAATATTTGTATCCAAAAAGTGATGAAAGGTGTACAAAAGATTTGTTACATTATATTCAAATTTGAACTTCTCATTTACATTACTTCTTGAATGATTATATTAAATTATATATATAAATATATATATATTCAAGAAATTTATTCACAAATATTTAATATTTTATATTCTATATATTATCTATTTGTATTCAATTTTTATATTGTTTAAACTTATGTTTGTTACTCAAGGTTGTTTGGTTGATTTTTTGGTGACACAATTGGTTTGTTGACCATGGTAACAAGTATTGAAAAATATCATCATGATATCTTAAATTTTGGACATTTATTTCATTTTTTATTCCATTATAATAAAAATTATATAATTTGAATAGATTAAATAAAAAATAATCTAATTAAAAAAGGTTTCATAAAAAATATATATTTAATGTGGTTAGAGTTACAATAACTGTTAATTTTTTTAAGAATTTAATATTATAATATATTATCTTTCTAGACTAAAAATTGGGAAATAAATATAATTTTTTCTATACCAAATAAATTTTTAAAATAATCCACGTTACGTTATTATGAAAAATAAAAAATATTATTCATGGAGGTCATTATCTACACAAACATGATAATGATTTTGTTTTTCAAAAATAATTTTGAGGGAAGTAAGAAATGGATATGAAACTAGTATAATAATATTTAATAATATTAAAAATACTACTTTTTTCTTACAATCTTGGATATATGATATTTGGGAGGTGTATAAAAATAAATTATCTCTAGATGTTGAGTGGATAGTATTACCAATTAGTGGGAAGTTATCTATTGGAAAAGTGGTTAAGACACATTTCCATTAACATTTATATAGACTGAAGAATTGATGTAATTTTGAGGGTATTGTGGATTGACTAGGGAAGTGATTATTTATCCAATTCATTGGAATTTCTCTATAAATAGGGAGGATTATTTCTTCTTTTATATGTGAAGAAAAGGTAACTCTTCTAAAAACAGGCTAAATCTCAATAATATCACTCAATTAATCAATGAAAAATGATCCAGGAAATGGAAATTAATGGTGTTAGGGAATAAATAATTCCAAGGGTCCGCTATGAATAAAAAAAAAATTCCACATGTTTTAATCTATATCACTATATTAAAACATAGTTACCCAAATTTACCATAATTTGGGTAAATCCACTTCGAGCCTTGCAAATAATATTAATTTTAAATATTAACATTATCCTTATTTAATAATATTAATATACTAATTTTTTTAATATTAATAATTGTATACAAAATTTAAGAATATATTTTTTGAAAATAATTATCATATTAGCACACAATACACATAAATACCATTTCATAGAAAATGATTGTTTTTTGTTTAAATTATTTGTCTTTGCTTTAATTAGAAAATTTTTTATCTTAATGACATAAATTAGTTTACTAATATAATTTAATCGTTAATTTCATATCATATCACGGAAAAAGTAATTCTAATATAAAAATATTTAATAAAATTAAAAAACCAAAAACATGTATGTTATTTAGAATTAAAATATGAGTTTTTCTATACATGGTTAAACAATGGTTTTATAAATATTCTTAAAACATTAACTAAAATGAATAAATGTAACTACTAGATAAATATTTTTTAAATTAAATTTTTTTATAAATATACTAATTCCATAATATTTAATTATAATTTAACAATAGTAATCATTTTAGAAAAATATATTTTTTACTATTCATCAAAAAATAAATTTTTATATGAAATCAATGTGTTAATCCTTTGATTATTTAACCATGATGAATTAATAAATTAATTTCATCTTATTATATTCAACATATATTTTTAATAAAAATTATTTATTAGTAATTAAGGATATTTCAACTGAATGTGAATTTTTTTTTTTGAAAAAGAATTTTAAAGAATAAAATATATCAATATAATTAAAATAGCACAAGTTAGATTATTATCCAAATTGAAGTATTATAAAAATATTATTCCTAGAATCAAAATATGGTGATGTTAGTTTTTATTAATTCTATAACCTAACATTTATCACATATATATTAATAATGGATGTTTATATTTATAATATAAGGGTATGTATAATGACTATTCATTTTTCAAAATAATGTGAAAAATTAATTTTCTCGATCCCAGATTAAAATATAAAAAAATAACTCAATGTGTTAGTTAGAAATCTAACTCAGACTCCAAAAATTATTTGAAAATAAAATGATGTACACTATTAGTACATGAGATATAATGTATTTTCACCAACATAGAATTTATTTTGAAACAAATTATAAAAAAATAACTCAAAAGATAAATCATTGCTTCAAACATGAAACTATCCCAAAGTAAAAACATGCAATACAAAAATTTCATCTTAATAAAATCATTACATCTAGTGTTTTTCATCTTACAGCTGATGAAGAAATAATCTTATTCTGTTTGAGAATAAGATTTTACTTTTGAAGCAATGTACTTCGGGATTGAAAATACAAATCAACTTTGATTTTTTTATTAAATATCTTCATGAATAGAAGAAATAAGATCATTATATTATCAAACCATTATAGTTGTAATAATGTATAAAAAATAATGTATATTTACAATAAATTTCATAGAAAATAATTTCAAGAACTATTTAGGAAATGATATTTGTATCACCACATAAAAAATTCACCAAAAATAATATTCAGTCATTAAATGTGACTGTACATACAATTATTAAAAAGTAAATAGAACCTAAGAAACAAAAAATCCCGCTGATATTAAGTCCCATTGAATGTTGCTGTAGAGTAATTGCATATATCCGACTCTATTCTAGCCTATGGATCATGTGACATTAAATAATGAAATACAGATAACATTCCAAATATTCTTCCCATATTTAAAAAAATGATACATGCAATAAATATTTCAATAATTTAATTTGAGTACAAATCCCTTTCCATGAATATGTATCAATAAATTGTGTAAATAAATGGTCTTCACTTGTCAATCCAATCAGTATACTAAATCATCATTAAAATAATATAATTTTTAAAAACAATAAGTATACATATAGAATAATTTATAATAACACCACTCAATATATCTTAATTACTACAGTTGATATCTCAGTATGGATGAAATGGTAATTGTAAAAATTCACCTCCAATCATAATGTTAAAAATTTCTCCAACATTATAAATGATGTAAGTAGAAACAAATAACATGTTACGGTAACCTACAAATTTCAATGATAAATATTCCTTAGTAATGTGTAGATAATAAAAATATGGATTCTAAATATATTTATATTCAATCCCACAATACATATAAGATAAAATATTTTGGTAATAATCTACATTAATATCCACATTTTTATATATTTTAAATGTTAGAGTGTCTTGTTCATAATCCCAAGGGTAGATTTATTCTATATTACCATCCTTAATTACATATTTTTGGGTATATAAGAGTATTGAATTTTTTGTATTTTCTTCTTTACAGGATAAAAATGGCATCCAACAGTTTTATTAATAGTGTGTGGGTTGTTTTTACTCCCTTACATAGATATATATGATGATATAATAATAATAAATCTCTCCAATTATGAATAATAAATTTATTTAATTGTTTTTTAGGATTTGGAAAAATAAATCAATGTTTCTAAACCATAGGATTTTTAAATTTTTTTAGTACATCAGTGTAATAATTCATCTTTAAAATGACATGATTATTCATGTTCATCTTGGGTGGGTTAATTGGAAAGAGTTTTGATCTTTTAAAAATCATTCCGATTTGAGGGGAATTCTCAAAATATATTAGTAACATATATGATAGAGTAATCGAGCCTATTAAGTTATTATTTAATTATATTTATTGTGATTGTTGAGAATCATTAATATAATACAAACTTTCAACTTAACACTCAACCTCAAGGATTAATGGTATAGTAGACATAGAGGTACCAAACCTAGATTTATGGATATCGTAATCAATATATTTATTATTTACCACTACATAAGGATCATAATATTCTGATGGATCAGTTGAAGGAACAATTATCCCTTTTTAATTCCATATTGATCTCTTCCGAATATTAGGTTGTGAAATGTGTTCAATTGATCTCATCATTCCACAGAACATAGTTGTATGGTCATGTTTAAAATAATATATATAATAATCATGGTGGGTTTCTTATGTCACCGTATTTCAAAAACCATTATATAAATTATGATTGAACGTCTTTGAAGGTAGGGAATCCGAAATTTACTCCTATATGGATATTAACAAAAAAAGTGTTCTTAAGAGGATAGAGGTGGTCAGAAAACTCTTTATTACTATGACAATAATATCATAAATATCTAAAAATTTATCTAACATAAAAATTTAAACATTAAAAAATTTATGTACAAACAAAATTAAGACCAAAAGAGATTTAAAATCCTTTTCAATGTTATCAGTCAATTCTTTCATCTTTATAAAAAATCCAATAAAAACAACTTTTCTTGAGACCAGAATCTATAGTAATGAAATATAAATGAAAAATTAACTAGAATGAGTCAAAAGTCAAGATTACCCATATAAATTGAAGATAAAATAGCCAGTTTTTATTTACATGTGATCAAAATAAAATGGAGAAATCAAATATATGAATTCAATTAAATCATGTATGGTAGATATAGTAGAAACAATATCCAAAGTATTTTTATTAGGGTCTAATATTAAACCAACTCGATGAACACATTATAATGAAGTATCCTTGGAACTCTCTATGACAACCCATGTATTTAAAACAAAATTGTTCACGATTTTTTATATAATGTTACACAAAATAAAATCCCAAAATATAGTGAATCCTTGTGGATTTTTTAAATTAGGTATATAGAATAATAAATTGAAACATGAATATAGTGACTTCATTTGAAACATCCTTAACATGCTCCTAAATTATATCATTCCTATAAAAATATTCCAGATAATCTTGGTAAGTACATAAGAAATGTGTAATTTATAAAGCCTAGTAGGGGATTAAAAAACTAACAACATAAGGTAATTTATTTAATGTTAGAGAAAATTATTATCTACTAACATAAGAGTGGGGATCATCAAAATCTTGAACAATGGGGACTAATATAACATGACTGCATAAAGGCATCAAAGGAATGTTAAAATAGCATAAAACATGGGATTATAAACATATGTCAAGACTATCCTCCATGAAAACATAAAGTAGTGTTATTTTCATAACCTCTATCTCACCATACATGGAATACCATGATAATAAAGCATAACCCAATGAACTGGGAAGATATATAATTATGAGACCAACCTTTACATTCATATTATGTACATGCATAAGTGTTCTACATAGATCATAAAACATAAGGATGTCTTTCATCACTTTAAATCATATGATTTTGGATTGAGATAAAAATAATTTTTATTACTGTATAAATTATGAATCGGTACATCAATGTGAACAACATTGAGTTAAAATAAGATTGGGTATTCCGTAATTTTGGAATGAAATATAATAGGATTATTTTGATAGAAAACTGGGGGTACATAAAGATTCATGGAAGGGTTTAATGATGGTGAGCGGAGGATATAACCACTATTAAATTGTATAGAAATTTAATGTGATGTTTGAATGAATATTCAAACATGAATAATTGTAAAAAGGAATATATTATTGAAGGATCATGAATGAAAATGTACTTGAGTACCCTTTTTCTTGAGAGGACGGTTCTAAAAGCATGGGAGGTGCGTCCAAAGATATTTCGGGGATACCTGGAAGGACACTAGAGATATAATTTAAGTGTAATATAATTATTATTGTGTTTTTAGTTAAGATGAATGGTATGGGGGGGTTTTATAGGACAATAGAGGATAATTATTTCATAATTTCAAAACATATGTTTTGGAATCTATATTATAAAGTAATAAAAACACAATCTTTCCCAAGGATTTTCCCATTCTTTATACAAATGTGAATTTATTATCACTATTTAAATTTTTTAAGAAAATTTAAAAAAAAATAATAACTTTGTTCATTTTTTTTTGAGTCATATTTATAATGATGTAATTTTAAATACCTAAAATACAGTATTTGGTTTAAGAGATTAATTAAGTTTTAAAAAATTAATCAAATAATCTCAACAGAAATGTTGTTAAATTCAAAACATTTTTTAGTCATTTATAACATTTAGGTATATATTAAAAAACTACAGGGTCATTATGTTTTCTTATTACATGTCGTATATTTATATCCAATTTAATTTCAACCCCAGAATTCATTTGTCTCCAAAAATTATTAAAATATAACCATCGTATAATTTTGAAATTATGATTTAAAATATATTATTTATTTTCTCCTGTTAATTATATATTAATAATAAATTACTCTTTTATTTATAGAATATATATTTATTGAAAAATACTATTTATTTGACCATATCCATTTTCTAACCATTATATATTTTATTATTTAGTGCATAAAATTATGTTATCATTTATATTTTTTATATTTTATTTTATAGCAATATTTAATAAAAATATTATTTCTTTAAAAAAATAAAGAATTCATTAATGTAGGGAGTATTGATTGAAAGTCCACATTTCAAAAAACAATTTTTTTTCACAGTATAAAATAAAAAAAATTTTCCAACTCAAATTATATTCATTTAAAAAATAATAACAATAATAAATAGTAATATAATAATTATTTTAATATAAATATAAAAGAATTTATTATTAGGGTGCTGATACATATGAAATTTGTACACCAACAAATACATTAATGGTAAAGTCTGTTATGGTTACAGTTTCATGGGTTGGTTTAGCAAACATAGATTGAGCTATTATTTAATGATCTTTGAATAATCCCATAAATTGTTTCTCTTAAGCTTCAGTAGTTAAATCATGGCTTGGTCTTGGTTAATAAAAAATCCTAGTGGTGTCATCTCTATCAGATGATTAGAAAAATAGACTTCATATGGTAATATCCTCATAATTGAATCCATCATTTCTTTGGTTATTTCAATTATATATTATCAAAATCCTTTATATATAATATTAATTCAATCATTGATTAGTAACTACATTATCAATTTTCATTATTAATTATTATATTCTTAATTATATAATATATTACAATACAATATAACCAAATTAGTGAATGGTTTTTCATTAATTTTATTACATAATAATGAAATTAAATTTTAAAAAAAATGGAATTTTCTTTAAAAATGTTAACATAATTAAATTATTACCCCATACATAAATTTGGTGTCAAAATTTAAACTTATATAGAAATGAATTTGAGGGTACATCATTTTCATTTCCTCTTTTTATTCCCATGTATCGTTGTCAAATTATTTGTTCAATCATAACACTTTGAACAAGGGAGTTATTTTGTTTTGTAGATCCTCGGAACTAAAATAAACAATAATCATGGGATTCTCCTCATATAAATGATTATTATTCATATGTAAAACATTTGGATTCAATATATGTGGGGGGTTAGTTATGTAATTCATTTTGTGGGATAAATAGAGTGCATTATATACTTTAGGCATGTTAGTTGGCAGTGATAGTCAGTAGGAAACCTCTTTGATGTTATCAAGGATCTCAATGGGGAAAATGTGATAGCAATATGATTACCCTTAGTAAAAAAATAACATGAATTTATTCCATGGTGATATAAAAATAAATAACTTGTATTTGACCGAAAACACCGGATCTCATCAATTATTTCATACATAACATTTTCATCAGCCATAAGCATATTTCCTTTGACAGTAGATGGTTTAAAAATTATCTACACTCTCTTAGATATGATTATATTCCATTATCATATACTCTACAAATTCATCCCAACATGTCATAGTCCATCACATGTTTCCATATATATCCTCATATGGTTTTATTTTAATTCTAGAATAGAAACTATTTTTATTTGTTAACTCAAATTGAAAATGTTGTTGATCTGAAAATCCTTTGAAATATATTTTACATGTTCTCATAATCTGTTGTATTGTTTGAATTATTATTCCATACACAACACCCATATGATAGAGATATGTATATCTGAAGCACATTTCAATATACAACGTTGGCCGAAGGCTTATCTAAAACCTCAAAGTAAACCTCAGGTCTCAATCAGATACAACATAGAGTGGAAATGCACACAATATTACCCAATAATGTATGTATATCTAGGAAATTTTCTTATGAAATAATATTCCTTGAATGTAATTTAATATTATCCCTTTGTAAGTAAATTGACTATAACCTTTTTGGAATTATTTCCATTTTTTGTTCTGGGGAGTAAGGAAGAAATCCATTATTATTTTTCTCATTCCTATACTATTATAGGATATGGTTCCATCATACCATATGAATTATGTCACTACACCTTGAATTTTTGACATATAGATCATCAAGATACAAAATTAGAAATCACCCTCTTTAAAACTGACCAACACCCATACTCATGGATCTTGTTTTAAATTTATAAACATTTCATTTCTAGCATTGATACCAAAAATTGTGACCAATTTTCTTCCATTAAAAATAATAAAACATCAAAAGAAAAATTAGTTTTATTTAAATTTTCAATGATATTTTTTGGTTTATAGTTTTAGCTAACTAGAGAAAAATTCCATAAAAACAATACCCATTTCGTTAAATGACCTTTTAAACCACATTGCCAATTTTTTATTTCACATTTATTCCTCATAATATTCCATAATAAATACCTTCTAGATATAAGTCATCTACCCTCATTATTTATAACCTAAGGGGAAATGAAATATAATAAGGGTGAGTATGTAATCTCATAAAGGGTAAAAACAATAATTAATAATTTAATGTCATCAATGGTTATAATATGTTCATAAGGGTGTGATGAAATAATTAAAGTGAATTAGAGAATCATAAAAAACCTATATCTGTCATTACATGAATCATAAGTCATTAAACATGGATCACGACATTAACAATAAGAATTTTAATTATAATGAATTATAAAGAGATATATGATATCAATCTTATTAAATAAAAAAATATAATCTCATGGAATGAATTGAAAAAAATGTCAGTATCTTAGAACATTACCACCATATTAGTCTTATAAAATAGTTAAAACTAGAATAACAATACAGATAACATACAATATAATTATCTATAAAACATAATAATTATCCTATGCATTATAGTGGTATATATTAACACCCATCATTTAATATATTACAGGCTCACCGAATTCTATCTATCCCAACCCATCATAAAATATCTTATAGGATCACTGAGATCAATCTGGTCTGCCATATCATTTAAGCTATAATGGGCTCACCCAATGATATATAGGCCTCCATATAATAAGATATGTACATGAACCACAAATAATGTACATAGAGTAGATTAATTATCATAAATCAAATAAAATAACCATTTTTCCATTCATAACATGATTATCCCATAGAAAATAAATGGGTTCTTTAAAAATCTCATTGAAACATGATAAAATAATAGAAGATAAATGGGTTACACAAAATTATCTTGGAAACATGACTATCCTTCAGAAAAATGAGTTCCATAACAGTCTCTCTGAAACAATATTAAACAATTTAGATAATGAATGGGGATGATATCAATAGAAAGTACCCTCATTAGTGTATAAATAATAATAAGGGTTTTTTACAATTATGAATGTAAATACCTTTAAAATATCAATAAATACATTTTCATGAAAATATTATTTTTCATTTTGAATGAAATTTTATTTTTTAAACTAATGATTCGTAAGATATTGTGAAAATAATTTTCTTTAAAAATAATATTGTAATCATAAAAAAGAATCTTTAAAAATCATTTAAAAACATTTCTTAATGAAAAAAATTCCTTTTAGAATAAAATTCATACATTGTAAAAATAATTCAATTTTAAACAATTATCATAAACGTATAATTAAATATTCAACAAAAAATAACACTCCTAATGGTGGAAGATTTTATTCATTTCGTACATGTTGAAAAAAATTTCCTTCAAATTTATTGGAAATAGAAAAACGAGAATTATTTGGAAAATGACAAAATTTTCTCTATTTTTGTAAAAAAAACAAACATGAGTATTAATTTATTTTATAAAAAATTTAATTAAATTAGTAAAATATTAACAAAATATTTTTAGAGAATATTTTATTTGGATGAAAATGATTTTTTATTGATTATTGAAATAAAGATGATTTTTCATAAAAACATTCTTATAAACACTTGAGTATATAAATAGAAAAAAAATGTAGTGAAAAACTTGATACTAATTAGATAACCATGGGTAATGAAATTTGAAGAAAATTATGTAGAGGTATATCATATTATTTTAATATTGGAGACATAATCACAGACAATTCCAAAAAACATTCATATCTTAACATAAAACCCTTACCCCATTGCAAATATTTAATCATAATCTCCCTGAATTGATTTAATTAAATAAAAAACCTAATAATGTGATTATATTTTTATTCATGATATGACATTTTAGTGGATATTTATATAGACCTCTTCAAAATGATTGGTTTATAACATGACATATGTCTTAATAAAGGAAAATTGTAACCAAAATGCACTACCAATTAAGTAATATATTGAAAACAAACCCCAAAAAATTAAATATCACAAAATGTAAAATATTCATGATATAAAAATTAAAAAGGTTAATTATATACACTGTATAAAATATATTATGTGATTGTTATTATAATTTGACTCAATGACATGAAAATGAGACAAATTACATTAGAACACACTTCCATTTAGTTAAACATGATTTATCCACATGTATAGTTTTTTTAAACATTTTATTAACTTATTAAACAAATATCAATATTTATATTATCATTTTGGATCCTTTTATAAAATCATGTCACCCATTCATTAATAATCATTCTTTTTTTTCATTGTTTTTTGTGTTAATCATCTTGTTTTCTCATTCATGTTTTGTCTGGAAATTCCTAGTTCATATAAATATAATATAGTTATATCAAATTTATAACAGTAAATATGAATTAATTATAACATTTATAAATAAATAACACACATAAAAATAATCTAGAAATAAGGTTATGAAAAATGACGTATGTTACGATCATGGAGAAGGTAGGTTTTACGTAAAATGAGTTACATTTCCATCTTCAAATGATCATTAAGAAAATGAGATATGTGATATTTTATCTTTATATAATGATAACTATATCATATATATCATATTATTTATTTAAATATAAATATATATTTTTCATCAATGTGGTATGGTGATGAAAAGAGAGTGACATCACATTGTAAAGGTGGTAGTCCACACATACACGAATGATGATTTCATCATTATTGTAAAAAAGTTATTATAGATTTAAAAAACTATAAATATAAAATTAATGTCATAATTATTTCATTTATATCACATTTAATAATTATCACTATCCTCATTAACTTCCATGTAATGTGTTAGTGAGAAAATGAATCACAAAAATTCATGTGACTGTAGTATACTGCAAACATGAACAATGATATCTTATACCATAGAAATTTGAATTTAAACACTATAAAAATTATTTTAATAAATAAAATTTTTTAAATTTTTTAAATATACCATATATATATATTACAACTATTATCATACCCAATAGTGAAACATGATAATGTATGAACAAATGACATCAGTTCCCGATGCAGTAGTCTGGTACAAACAAATGAGGTTTTCATTAACAATTTTATAGAAGTGGATATGGTTTTAGTTTGTTAAATTAATATAAAAATATTAAATTATCTTTAGTATAATTACATGTTTATATCTCACATTTTTTTAATAATTGAAGGAGGTGTGTAAAGAAGTAAAATAAAGACGCTCGTTGATGAATAACACTCTTCTTCTGGTATCCCCATAGGATTGAACTAAATCTTTCATATGATTGGTTTGTGATCAATAAAAGTCTTCTAGGATTATGGGTGGGAATTTGGGGTGTGATTTTGTTAGGTATTTTCCAAACCAATTAGGTTTTGAAGTGTTGATATTTGAGGAGGGGATGAACTTTTATACTTGAGGTGACTGGAACACTTGAAATTTCATGGAAGGACTCAATTATAAACATGGTTTCATCAATAAAAGCATCCAAAAATCTTTATTATCAATCATAGAATATTTAAGGTTGATATATGTTGATAAAATAGTTTTTAGATAATTTTGGGAATTTTTTTAACTCGTACCATTTTTGTTTATCCTACTGTAAATCCATTTTAACTTTAACCATGCTAAATAATTCATATTTTTCACATTTAAATTTGGTCAAAATTTATTTGAAATTATTTTATTTTTTAAATTATTTTTATTCAAAATATCAACACAATTTACTCTAATTTAATTCAAAATTGAGTAAATGTTTATTTCAAAATTAATCCCACAGACATGTGCGAAAATAGTGTTTTAAAGAGAAAGTCTCATTACATGTCCTAATATTTTATTTTCAAATTTATATTTAATATTTATAAAATTTAATAAATTGGATAATTAGATATATAATTTTACTAAATTTATATTTAAAAAATTTCAAAATTTATGTCAACTTTATAAATAATTTAAAAGAAAATGGCTCTTTCAATTAAAGTTCATTACTTTTAACTATTCATCTTAAATTATTTATTTCAGAAAATTATCAAAAATTCACATTAATAAATAATGAAATGATTATTCCAAAACATTATTTTATTTTTTCAAATAAATTTTATAATTTTTTAATAAATTAATTTTAAATCAAAAAACTGCAAATTCGATGAAAAAGATGGTTTTCGAGAAGTGTATTTTTTTCCAACTACAAGATGATTTGATGTTAAATCTATGTATGAAAATAATAATTATATGAATATTATTTTAAATTTATTGATATATGATCTATAAATGTTATTTAAATAATTACCCATTAAGGATTATTATAATTATTTATTAATGGGAATCATTATGCATTTTAAAACACTTATTTTTAAACAACCTTTTTAAACCAAAAAACATACTTATACTAAAATCCAATATAATGAAAATTATAAATGAATTAATTGGATTAAAAATTTATGAATAATACTTATTATAATTTAAATTATATACAAAACATATTGGTAGATATAAATTACATATTTAATTTGAAAAGAATATACATTTTTACCAAAATAATTTTTTTAACTATTCAATGATTTTCAATAATTTTAGAAAAATCCAAAACATTTACCCAAAATAAAATTTAATATTCTTAAGTGAAAAATTAATTTAATTGAATAAAATTAAATTTATATATTTTTCAAAATCTAATAATAATAATTTTACCATAAAAAAGTAAAAATAATTTTTCAGCAAAACATAAATTTTGATTAATAAAATTAAATTACAAAAAATTGATTCATTATTTATTAAAAATTTATCAATATCCTATTTTGAGATATAGAATTTATATATATAAATATATATTTCATATTATATTTAATAAAATTTATCCCCACAAATTTAAAATTAATATTACAAGAGTTATATATATCATGGGTCATTTATGCTCACTATAGCGTGTTGAATACGCCACTAAGCATAAAAATACTATGGTTGTGTGTACTGAAAGTTATAATATAGATTAAATTTATTTAAAAAGAAATGTATCATAATGTCTAATGGTGTTAAAATATTTTTTATGTTTAGTGTTGTACTCTATATACACTATTGAACATTATATTCTTCTTTTGAAATCAAGGGTTTTCACTTCGTCCCGTTGTTTAGTTAATTTTATCCACAAAATTTGATCTTCATCTCATGAATCAATGTATGATTTTTCTAAAATAATTTTTGTCGAAACAAACATCATGAAAATTTTTAATAACACATATTTTTTATAAAAGCACCAGGTTAGTAAATTGTTCATCGGAAATAAGAAATAAATATGTTTCTAAGTAGGATAAAATTGTTATGATGTGAATATATGGACAAGGAGGATAAGAATAAATAATTATATAGTGTGATAGGGTTAAAATAACACAATAAATATATTGAGAAAGAAAAACCATGGGCCATTAATACATAAATCTATGATGATCATAAATATAATTGGTTCAACAAAAATGAATGTACAATGATAATATTTTTGATTCATGGCCATTTTCCTATATATGAAGTGTTATCTTACCATATAGACTCAAATAATATGGAAATATACATACATTATTGTTATGATTTGAGAATTTAATAAATTTCCATCACAATTTGATCTTTTTCTAAAAATTATTTTCGTTTAGGATGAATTTTTTACTCTTGAAGCAATAAAATTAGATTTAAAAGGACCACATAATCATTAAACGTATTATAATATACTCATCATATCATTATAAATTAACCAAAACCATAATTTATAAATCATAGTACGATGATTTCTAAAAAACTGTAATACATTATTCGCTAAATTTCATTAGTTATACCCAACATACAAATAAAATCATTCCATAAATAAATATCCGTAAATTTATTAAATCATTTCATAACTACATTCAAAACACAATGATTAAAAGGATATTATCATATATTATTACATGATAAATTATCCATTATTCATGAAATAATATCCCATATCATAAAAAAACATAATATTTAACTATATAAATATTAAACTTATTGTGACTTCATTTAGACTAGTGGTAGGTTTTATACATTTTTCTCCCTTTGATAAAAGTTTGAATCATTTTCGCATTGTAGGATGTGATGTGATGACACCCTGAATTTAGGTTGTCATTTTTTCATTAAATATTAAAAATAAATCTTCCCTAAAAAATAGTTCATGTTTTTTCATGGGGATACAGATACCCCAACCCCCAAATTTTTTTCTAAAATGTAATAAATAGCCTAAAAATATTCACCACTTAAAACCTTTAAATAGGGTGTCAAATATATTTAATGTATGATAAAGCATAATATAATATGCCTATGATGGAATCCATAACTCTTATGATAAAATTATATGAAAACATCCTAATAAACAATGTTATTTAAACCATTGCATTGAAACCAACTATAACTTCCTAGAACCCGTACTCCCAGATCTAGTTCTAAATTATTAAACCACTCATTTCCAGCATAAAATCCAATTATTGTAACCCATTTTTTCCCATACAAACCTTACCACATCAACATGAAAAATATTATCACTTATATTATCAAGGACATTTTAGTGAAATGTTTTATATAATTGGTAAAGAATATTATATAAATAGTTCCCATTCATTAAATGAGAATTTCCCAAACTTTACATCAATTTTCTTATTTACCATTAATTCATAATAATTATACATATTAAATACATTATATATATATATTTTGTTCCACCTAATTATTTATATCCTCGGGGAAAATAAAAAATATAATGCTGAGTTCAAATTATCATTAATGGTAAACAAAATAATTATTATTTTAATGAAACCAATGAACATAATATATGAATATAATTATGGCAACATAATCATTTTGATTGAAAAATTCATTAAAGAACCCCGAACCATCATACCTAAATCATAAATCGTGAAACACGTAATATGGTTTTAATAATTTATATTTTAATATTAATAAATAATCATGACCCTGTGATATGAATCTTTATCAATGTAATCATTATAAAATCATCGAAAGAATAGATAAAATGTCATTGTATATTAGAACATTGTCATCATAGAACTCCTAAAAATTCAATTAAATTTATATAATTTGTTCCACCTAATTATTTATATCCTCCGGGAAAATAAAAAATATAATGGTGAGTTTAAATTCTCATTAATGGTAAACAAAAGAATTATTATTTTAATGAAACCAATGAACATAATATTTGAATATAATTATGGCAACATAATCATTGTGATTGAAAAATTCATTAAAGAACCCCAAACTATCATACCTAAATCATAAATTGTGAAACACGTAATATGGTTTTAATAATGTATATTTTAATATTAATAAATAATCATGACCCTGTGATATGAATCTTTATCAAAGTAATCATTATAAAATCATCAAAATAATAGATAAAATGTCTTTTTATAGTAGAACATTGTCATCATAGAACTTTAAAAAATTCTATTAAATTTAAAAAACCATATGGACGAATTCAAATGTAATTCTATAGAGAAAAAAATCATCACTCAATACATTGAAGTGCTATCTGAGAACATACATCATTTAATCTATAACAAGATCACCTAGTACTATCTGGTCTGCCCCACCATTGAAGTTTTAACATGCTCACCCAATGCTATATGGGTCACCCCATTTTATAAGTTTTTATGGGACTAAATAATTATATATGGGTTACCTTGTCATATATAATGTCCAAGAACCAAAAATATAGTGTAAAGAGCTTAAAATCTATTATAAAACTCATATAAACCACCACTATCAATTTTATAACATGATTCAACCCTAGAAACGAAATGGGTTCTATAATAATATCTTGGAAACATTATTAAATCTAGGAAGATAAATGGGATCCATAAAAATATCCTATAAAAATTATCATCCCTTTGAAAATAATGATGTTCCATAACAATACGTTTTAGGAAATCATAATCTATCCAGATAAATATTGATGATGGTATCAATGAAAAATATCCCCATTGAAGAAAATGTAGCAACATGGGATCTTAAATTTGATGAATGGAAATATTATTATTGGTATTTCTATGATAATAAACTTTTAATTTTAGAAAATTTATTTTTAAAAAATCAAATTGGACACATAATATTTCTAGATTAATTTTATTTGAAAATTACCTTAGAAACATATAATGGTAGCTTTAAAAAATTTAAAAAATTTCATGATAAAGATATCCTTGAAATTAGAAAACACATTAAAACATTATGAGAACATTTTAATTTTAAAATAAATTTTAAAAATTTTAAATGAACATTCAAAACAATTAATGTTTAGGAATAGGGAAAATTCTATTCACATCGTACAATTTAAAACAATTATTCAATTAATTTTTTTGAAAAATAAAAAACAGGAATTGATTGGAAAATAACATGAAGGTACATATAATATTTTTAAAAAATATTATAAACGTTGTAATAATGAACTTTATAAATTCATTCATGAATGCTAAAAAATTCATTTTTAGAGAACATTTATATTGGAAGAAAAAGGGATTTTGCCTGAAGGGGGAAATAATAAGGATTTCTCAAAACAATTATTTTGAACAATTAATTGCATAAAAAGTGAAAAACAAAGCGGAAGAATATATTATCATGAAAAAACATGAGGATGATAAATTACAACATAAATATTTTTCATTTGATAATAATAATTCAATATTAGAAACACAATCCCAAATGATCCTGATAAATGATGGGATTTTAACATAAAACAAATAACACATTGGATACATTGAATTATAAGACCCGTGACAGGATAAGGAAAAATTAAAATTAAAATAATGTGAGAATAAGAAATTCATTATGTTAAACGTCAATGGGTCTATATATACATCTATTAAAATAATTTAGTATCATAACATGACATAAGACTCAAAAAGGAAAATTGTGAAAACATCTATAAAGGATTTAGTGATATTTTGGATCTAAAGCCAAAATGAGACTTTATTTATCATTAAATGAGGTATATTAAAGATATTAATATCTAATGGGGTTGTATATACACAATATAAACTAAATTAGGTGTATAACATTACAATATTATTTAATGAATTGGAATTGAGATGAAATTGATTACATCATGCTTTTTTTTGTTTAAACATTATTTATTCTTCTGTATAGTGGTTTCCATCGTGTTATTGACTTATTAAACAACCATATTAACATTTATAATGTCATATATGATCCTTTTATTTCATATTGTCACCCGTTCATTAATAATCAATCATTATATTCATTTTTTTTGTATGTTAATCATCTCTTTTTCTAAAAAATTATTCATTATGAATGTCCATGTTATTGTGAATATTATACCATTATATCATCTGTAGAATAAATGTAATGAAATTAATATAACATGTACACAGAATTTATACTGTTATGTCTAATAATTAATGAATTAGTATGTTGTGATCATAGAGATGATATGTCATATGTACACAATAATAAAGTTTTTGTTTTTAATGATCAATTTTCCATGCAGGTAAGTAATATTTTATATTTAAATAATTATAATAAAATCATATATTACATATTATTTCAGAAATTATACCTATATATAAAATCTATTTTGTCTGGTGATGAAAATATAGTAACATTGCTTCGTGAAAGCCGTAAACCACATTTACACGAATGATGCTATCATATTTTTAGTGTATATAAAATAATATGATATATTATCTTATTATAATGAAAAATTTATAATTATGTTCAGAAATAATTCATTTATATAACATATAATCATTAATTTTATCCTTATTACATTCCATGTAAATTGGTAGTGACAACAAATACATCACTCTGAGAGGCGGTAGTCTGCTGTACATTGGAACGATGTTATAATATACCCTATAGAATAGAAAGTAAAAAAATATATGAGACAATTAATCTAGATGAATAAATACATTATTAATATCCTATATTTATTTTATATCCATTATAATATCCAATCATAAAAGGATGTAATGGAAGAGTGAATGACATCGGTTCGTAGGGTGATAGTCTTCTATACACATATATGATGACTTCATAACTCATTTGATAAAATTAGATATGATTTTATGTCATGAAATTATTATAAAATCATCCTGGTTAATGGAATATACTGAGGATAATATTTCATCATTGTTTGAGAACAATTTAAGGAGGCGGAGAAAGAAATAATATAATGATTCATGTTTAAAAATATTACTTCTTTTTCAGGTATACTCCTTAGTTTTGACCCAAATCCTTACAAGGATGGATTTTTTGAAAAAATAATTCATATAGGATGAGTTAATTGATGTTGTTGTGTTATTTGGATAGGTATTTTCTGACCCATTATGTGTTTCACGTTTTAATAAGAGAGGATTAGGGCGGCCATTTATAAGTGTGGTGACCATCAAACTTTCAATTGGTTGGAAAATATTTAATTTAACTCACATTTTAATAATTTCAAAATCCTAAAAAATTATAAATTATATAAAATAAAATATTTATGGTCTAAATATGTCCATAAATGTAGGTTTTACCATCTTTTGGGTTATTTTTATCCCTTGTATTTTTTATTAACCCTTGATAAAAACATTCTTACATTGTCAAAGGTAACCAATTTTTACGGTTTTCACTAATAATTTGGATTAATAAATATGATTAAATTATTTGAAATTATAAATTATTCTTATTCAAAATATAAAATCCCTTTAAAAAATTATATAAACATAATTGGAAATATTAAATTTAAAATTAATCTTGCATATGCGACGAGAAAGATGGGTGTCAATGGGGAAACATCTAATAGTTTACCATGTTTTTATATCCAAATTCATTATGATCATTAAAACGGTGAAATAAACTATATATATATGATCTAAATTTACATTATTATTTATAAATATACTTTATCATTATAAATAATATAAAGAAATATGATGTTTTCAATTAAAATTTTTTTTTTTCATTATTTATCGAAAACTATTATTTATTTGAAATTTAAAAAAAATCAACCTAATATAAAATGGAATATATAATTTAATATATTTATATTATTTTTTTAAATAATGTTTTTAAATGTTTAAAAAGATTATTTCGAAACAAAAACTGTTGACTTGCTAAAAAGTCGATTTTGAAGAAGTGTTTTTTCAAACAAAAATATAATTTTATAAAAATTATATACATAATAATAATGAATTTATGAATATAATTTAATATTTACAGATATATAATCTATAAATATCATTTTAATAATTCCAAAATAGTTAATTTTTTTATTAATTTAGTAGTATAAACATTATGCACTTTAAAAACAATTCTGAAAATTCACATATTTAAACCACACAAAAACATACAATAAAAACCATTATAATGTTGATTAAATGTATTTAGGTATAAAAATTAAAATTAAATAATATATATGTTTCATGAAATAATATTCATAACATATTGTTACTTATAAATTATTTAATTTTTGAAAAGAAATGGTATTTAAATAATAGGTATTTTTTCAATATTCCCTTGAAATCAATATTTTCAGAAATAAAAAAGAATTTCACCCAAAATAAATTTGGATATTATAATATCATAAAAGAAATTGTTTTATCAAATATATTTTCTAAATGATCCAATTTTTTTTAAACAAATGGAATAAAGGGTTTTATGAAGAAAACATGTTTTTGAAAAATAAAATTAATTTACTAAAAATTCATTGATTGATTACTAAAAATTTATCAATATCTAATATTTAGTGAGAAATTTATATATATATTAATATATATATAAATCCTCAATTGGTTAATTCAATTTATACCCTCCAATTTAACACCATGCTTATAATGGTTATATATACTGTGGGTTGGTTAAGATCAGTGTAGCGTGTTCACTATCCTATTTAGCATAGGAACATGGGGTGCATGTACCAAAATATATTAAATTTTTTATATTTATTTTCAATTAAATACATGATATAGTGTTGGTGAGTTACATAATTTTCTATTTTAGTGTTACACATCGTTCAATACGTGAAACTTAATTTTATTATGTTTAACATTTAGGGTATTACAATCTTCATATTATCCCGCCAAAAGATTTTATTCATATCAATATATATCTCAATTATTATTAAATTATTATAGATGTAATATATATTCACATCATAAATAATTTCACTTTTTTTCATTATGGGACTCATATTCATGTTCCAAAACTTTTAACTTTGTATTCAAAAAAGTTGAACGATTGAATATTCCCTATATTGATATATTGTAACTAGTCATTTTTTTCCTCTATAAATACATAAAAAATATATGTTTGAGAATATATTTGAGAAACACAGTATGGTGATCATTTTATTATTCCCATATTCATCTATTTCATTTCTAAAAATATTATATTCCTTTCCATTCTCAACATGGATAGAGTTTTATGATATATTATACTTAAAGAATCTTCCACATTGTTTTCTTCACTTGTATAGTAATGAATTGAAAAATAATAAACCATGTTCATGTATAAACACCTTTTATGTAATATATTAATATTGTTTCATTGAATATATACTTGAGTTATTAATGAACTACTTATATGCCACACTTTTCTCCATTGAGCTGGTGGGGCTACATTATCAATGTGAGGATCACTATATCCAATCCCAAATCATTTTTTGGGTTATTAATATCATGACTAATTAATTAGAATGAGGCATGGGGTTTTATTTTTTCATATTTTATGAGTCTAATACCCATTAAAATTTTGGATTCATCACTGTATATTACATTTCCTTCTACACCAGTGGGTAATGTGATCATTGGTGTGGTGATTAACGTCTTCTTCAGTTATTTAAAAAATTATTCTCATTCATTTGTCAAGAAAAACCTGACACCAGTATGATAATGATTGGTTAGAGGGCATGAAAACTTTTAGAGGTTTCTCAAAAATCAATTGTAGTACCAAACCAATACATGTAAAATATGGATTACCATCATAGATTTTGGTATGATCTATCTTTAGATTGTATTTTTTTATGGATCCATTGAAATCACTCTTCTAGCGATAACATATAGCACAAAAAACACCTTCTTAAAAAAACTCATATTTTCTGTACCACATAAAAATAGTATCATTTTAAAACGTATTGATTATAGAATTCAAATGATCTTCATGTTCCTCCATGAATTTAGAGTAGATAAGAATATAATCTCTAATGATTGCATATTTTTATATGTATTAAAGAATACTCTATTAATTTAGTTCATGAATATTTATAGAGAATATATGACTGTAAATGGAATGACTATGAACAAATATTTCCCAAAACATGTGTTAAAAGTGTTTTTAGTGATGTCATATCTCTTTACCATCACACTATAATATCCCAATAAAAGATCCACCATAGAAAGGTTTTGGGAATAACATTGTAGATCAAAAAAGTCCTTAGTATATGGATGATTATACTTTTTATTTACTATGATCTTGTTAATCTCATGATAATATATATAAGAGAAAATTTACCCACCATTCTATTGAATGAAGTGGAATAGTAAACTCCATGGGGAATAATTTGGGCGTATTAACCCTTTATCTTGAATCTCCTGTAATTTCTTCTTTAGCTCTTCTAGTTCAATAATATCCATTCATTATAGAGTCATTATTATTGGAAAATTGTTATGTATGACCTTCACTGAAATCTCAACATCAAGGATAGATTTAAGAAAAAAAAAATTATTTAGGAACCACATAAATGTATTAAAATACAATGGTTATGTCATCATGGGTTAATATTTCATCTGTCTCAATCATTTGATCTAGATATTTTTTCTCAAAATGAAATAATATCAATTCATTTGACATTGGTACCAAGTAATATTCATCCTCCTCATAGAAAATGTATACAATCAGAGAAATATTTGAAATATTGATTGGTGGTTTACATGTCTTGAAAATATATTTTGGATCAATTTATTATATACTATTACATACAAAAAATTATATCAAGTTCTGCTAAAGGAAGAATGAAATGTTTTTCATGGATGTTCATCTCATAATCATGAAAAAGGGATGGGTTATATACATGGGATAGAGTAATTGATCAATTATGCATCTTTAAATATAACACAACTTCAATGTTTTCAATTGTGGTTTAAATTTTTCTAATAAACATACATGATATGAAAGAATGTGTAGAACCAAAATGAATATGAAATTTCACTATTCTCGAATGAATAACTAAAATAAACGTCACCAATTATTTTTTTGGATTTCAACTCACCAGTTTTGATTAACAATGCATTCCCATTATCTCTAGTCCATGGATTGTGTATCCAATAGTGTTTTCCATAAACCATAGCTTTGGGAATTTATTCTAATAGTGTCTTTGTAACTTGAAATTGAATCATTAGATAATAATATGAGGGATGTGTAAATAATTCCTTTCATTCATCACATTGGTAGGTTTCTCCCATGAATAATATCTAGATAGCTTCCCTTCCTTCCCACAAAAAAGTACATCCATATCCCCTTAAAAGAATTTCTAGGATTCTTCATCCCAAACTAAGGACAAGTGAGATTATGGAATCTCTTAATCCTATGTGATTTTTTCATTTCACTACCAAAATTAAAATCCATTCCCAAATTCTTTTCTCTTGCCCCAAGATACCCTTTTGATTTTAAAATATCCATTTAAACTTTGAGGGCATGCAGAACTATTTTATCATAGATATTAATGTCTTTAATAGTTAAATCCATTGATAGATTCGATATTATGCCACCAAAGAAGAAATCAACATTACATACAATGAAAATGATAAATATAGAGTAATGTTATTAAATTCTTTTGATTTTTTCCTCATTAGACCATTTGGATTCATAATTAAATTTTATAGGGATTAGAGATTCCCTCCCCATTTTTATTGATAAAGTGAGAGGATATATTTATTGAAAAACATGTTCAAGATTTCCTTTCACACAATCTCTTCGATATCTATCTCAGCCATCATATTTCTAACCATTGACAACCATTTATCAAATTACCACTCAATAATATATAAAAAGAATTAAAATTAAATGAGTATTGTATTAAAGGATGGATACAATATTATAAATGGAGTTGATCAATTTCCCTATTATTTATTGATCATATGATCTAACAAATGATAGAGGCCTTTATAAAATATTTCTAATAATTACATGAAATTATTTTTAGGGGATTATGGACTTCTTAATTATTCATGTTTTGGTTCAAAACATAATTCAATTGAGAATGTAATATAATTATGTTCATTATTCCTAATTCCATCTAGTCTGGAATTTAATGAAGTTAATAAATAAATTATTATTCACATTAGTCACTAAATTACATGCTCTTATTCCTAGACATTTGCTAAAAAACAAAATTTGTGATCTGTATTTTAAAATATTGAGCATAGAAATGGGAAACTATGAACGTTAATGGGATAACTCAAAAATGACAGAGATTATTTTTTTTATGGATTTTTAGGTTAAAATATACGTTTTCCTTGATCTATTTCAGCACATAAAATATTTTGGGCATTTATTATGTAATAATGGTTCAAAAGGATATTTTGAATTTAGAAAATAATATCCTCAGTGAAGGTAAAAATATGTGTGAAATAAGTCCTATTTTCATGTTCCATGTAATTATTGAGTTTATATCAATACACTTATATTTGGGTTACTACACATATGTTCATCTATTCCAGATCCACATCGTTTTGTAGTATCTAGATATGGATGATTGTTAATGAAAACCACTAACTATATAATTTACTAAAATTTTGGCCTTCATTATTATGTTTAGTATTATACCTATGTCTTTTACAATTATTTTCTCAAATTAATCCCAATAATAACTATACTATTATCTAGTAGTAACTATGACAACCTATGTTTTTAATAAATAATATTTGAGGATTTATTATTTAAATATTCATATAATAAAGTGTGAAAAGATCATTACGAATAGTTTATTTGAGAAATTGTGTACGTATCATGACAATTTTTACCATAAATGTGATGAAATTGTTGAAAAATACCTTAACATGATCTTAATATTCCATCATTATTATAAAACTACATTACGTAACCTGGGTACATACATAAGAAATTGGTGATCGATATAGAAAAAAAACTTAACAAAAAATAATACAATAAGGAAAAGAATAATAAGTGATCTAAGAGGCATATAAATATAACAATAGATAAGTAGGAAACATAATATTGAACAATGATTCATGAAATAACCTAATAAAACAAAGGCAACATAGGAAAGTAGAAACATCATAAAACATGACATCATGAACAAATGTCAAGTTTTACCACCAAGAATACATAATATTACGGGTTATGGATAACCTACTGTAGAGACCCGAAGCTTAACGTACATGGACATTACATTACTTTTGCGGAATACTTAGTACATAACAAAAACACACACACAAGAACCCTAATAGTTTAGTGTCTTTGCAAACTTGGAATATAATATTCTAATCGTGGTGAAGGATCTTAAACATCTCCCAGAAAGATATTCCTTTTTTTACCTACAACCTTTCTTTATATCTTGAGGAAAATAAAACATAAAAGGGTGAGATAAAATGCTCAGTAAGGGAAAACAAACGAAATATCAATCACATCATATACATAAGAACATAACTTTTGGAAATCATAACCTGCAAAAGAAATCATAAATTAATAAAATGGGATAAATCATAGTAGTGAAATTTAATCCCAATAATCATAAGTTAAAACAAGAAACATTGTGGCATACACACATAATCATAGAGAATAATTTCTTGTTAGTCAATACTCAATGCCAAGACTATCTTAGTGGACAAAGTCCATTTCTGAACCAAGTTCACTCCTCATTTCAGTCCTATTTCACTGAACCAGTTTAACCTGTCGTTCCAGCCATGTCTATCTCATGAGATATAAAATCATTACCCAATTCATTGGAGGGAGATATAGGTACCACCCATCTCATAATGATACCATTCTTATGTGTGCCACAAAATCATAAATCATACGTCATTGCATAATCCATGTAATAAAAATGGGATTCTTAAACATCATGACATCATAAAACAATTCATATAAGATAAAGGAATTCAAAAAAATAATTCCATCAAAACATAATAAAATAAATGTAATAATAGGGATGAAAACATAACACTTTATTATCTTAGATGGAAAATAATTTTGATAAAACACTTGAACTCCATTCTTGAGGAAAATACCCTTTCTACTTCAAAAACACTTTGCCTTTCATAACATGTCATACAATTATAAACTAAAAGTAGTTAATTAAAAATAAACTTGATAACTTGTAAAGGAAGCTTCTTGGAAATAATGTTTTAAAAATCCATTCAGGCCGTTTACGTTAAAAAAAATTCTTCGAACTTTTGTCGGAAAAGTCAAAAAGTACCTTGTATGAAAAACGACAGAAGATTCCTTTCATATATTTTACTAAAATATCACCGAAGGGTAAAATTGGATTTAAACAATTGTAGATGTATGGAAATAATATTACATATTTAGGTAACATGGATGTGGATGATAAAATACACCCCGGTAAATTTCAAAGTATAAACAATCCCAGATAAAAATGAGATTGTGATATTTTCCCTTACCTTAGGTCCGATATTCTTCGTAAGTGTTCGAACCTCCTGTTTAATGATTTAAATAATGCCATTGACTTATTACAGAATCATAATTATTGTTATGATATAATATATGGTTATCTTATGACTTTATTTTACCCGTTCTTTTGTAAATTCCATGTTAAAGAGCGTTTTGGGTAAAATCATTTTATTTGTCATCCGTGTTCTGACTTGTAATTATTCATATGATTACATAGATCATTATTACTTAATTATATAATATAAAACATGATATATATATAATATATATTCATAATATACATATATATAATAGATCAGTAAATGGAAAGAAATACACCGTTCATGGAGACGGTAGGCCATACGTACGCACGAACGGTGTTTTCATTTCCTTATTGAGTTGAATGAAATTAAGTAGATGACATACATATATATACACATAAATCCAATATCATTATTATGTAATATATTTCATGATTACTTATTATATATACTTTATAATCATTCATGAATGGTTAACGTGGAGAATTAATCTCATCGCGTCGTGGAGATGGTAGTCGGTACGTACGCACGAGTGATGATATCGTTCTCATGATCATGGAATTGCATTTGAGTGTATGTATACTATTTCAGAATCAATAGAAATTTACAATAATCATATATAGTTTTTATGTACACCATTATACCCATCCAAGTAAGGTGGTGGTGGAAAATAGATTACACGACAGCATGGAGACGGTATTCCGTACGTACGCACGCACGGTGATTTCATTTTCTGTAGGATGGATAGATGGTGAAATAGGGTTTTTTCATACTTATAATAACATATCAGTATATGAGTGATACTGATGATATTACTTCATAATTAAACAACCTAATAATAAGAAGTGGAAAAAGAAATAAAGTTGAATGAATCGGTAACGGACATTACCTCTTCTTTGAAGTGCCTCTTTGAGATCTCCTTTTAGGGAACTAAAATTGGCATTTGAGGAAGACCAGAACTTCTAGGATGTTTCTAGGGAATTGGAGAAGAGAATTTTTCAGGGGTTGGCCGAGCATGAAGGCTCAAAGCTGTGTGACGTAGAGAGGGAGGAGGTGCCCTTTTATAAGGGAGGAGAGGGGATCCTTTGGAAAAACTAAAAATATTATTTTATTATAATGCCAAATTCGGTTTTAAATAGCTCCAAATTGAGTTATTTTGAAGCTAAGGAATGGATGGGTAGAAAGCCTCACATCCAATAGAATTTAGACAATTTTTGGTTCCTATATAAACCTTATAATTTATATTTAACTTTAAGTTAGATAATTTTACTTTTACCGTGTCTTTTTGTGTTATTACACTATAAGGTTAAAAAACTTACTATAAGCAGCCAAACGAACCCCATGTTTTTTATTATTAATATATATAACCTTATCTAAGTCATTTTTCCGAACCATAGATTTTTAGAAATAAAATAACAATTAATAATATAATAGTTGTTTAAAAAACTATTTTATGTCAATTTTGACACTATTTAGTAATTAATTATTGTGAAAATCATAACAGAATGATTAGTTCGAAAAAAGATAATTAAATCAATACTAACATGTCATAGTAACCTATAAAATTAGTGGAATTCATAAAAAGTCTATAATTACATTTATTTTGGTATTTATAACATCAATTATGTCAATATTTCATTAATAAGATAATTATTGCATCAACATTGTGGCATAAATAAATTAAATTATTTAATGTCTAAAATTTAAAAATAAAATACCATTATGTAGGAAATATTTTTAGCTTTCTGATGAATTTTTTTAGTCTAATTTATATTATGTATAACCTTATAATTAAAATTATTTACTTATTAAACATTGATTTTAACTATTTTAACCCTTCTTTAAATAAATTAATAACAAATGTCCTAATCTACTCCAAGTGGGCCTAAATGGTCATATGTTATTCCTAAGGTTTTTTTTGGTCAAATTAAAATTATCCAATATAATTAGGACATGTGTTAGGGTAATAATAATATCATTTTTACCCATAATTACCCAATTTACTTTTAACCATGGTAAAAAAAAGTAAAAAGCTATTATTCACCAAAAATTATTTTCATCTCATCGAATCACATTTTACTTACTGACATCAACCGTGTCTCTCTAATTTTTGAAATTCCACTCACAGAAGCGGTAAAATTAAGTTTTATGAAAAATTCATTTTTCTTAACTACCACTTTATGGTTTCACTATTCATCAAAGATTGAAAGTTTCCAAAAAAATACCAAAAATTAGGCCTAAGATATATTTGATATTATGAACTCAAAAATGATGTATTTTTTACCAAATTCAAAACATATCTGTTGCATTAATTAATTTAAAAATTAATTCCTGTCGTCAAAACAAATAGCGTGTTCTTAAGTGATAATAACTATCAAAAAAATGACACTTGTTTATGTCTGGTTTAAATGTGAAATTACATCTAATGAACAACATTGTATTAAATTGTAAAAATATATTATAAAAATATTTTAAAAAAACTCAAAATAATAATTTATCACTATTAATTATTTCGATTAAAAAGGTTGTTTTTAATTAAAATTTAGTGATTTTCACTATTCATCAGAAAATGAAAGTTATCTGAAAAGTACCAAAATTTCTCCTTAGGCTACATTCGATACTCCGAATACAAAAATGAAGTCCATTTTCAGAGATAAAATTTCTAAAATTTTAAAAGGTGGTTATTACTATTCATAACGGCTAGTTTTAATAATATTTTAATAGCATGTCGTTGTTTAGTGAAACTCGGAATTGCGTACTACACATGCTATCGAGGAAGGTCGCGATTGCGTTTAATGCAAAGAAAGTCAAGGATGTGTGTTGCGAAAGCTCCTTTTGGTTTAGCGTACAACACAAGACATTAATGAAATTAAAAAGAATATTTTTCATAAAATCTAAGGGTGTTACATTCTAACCCCCTTAAAATGAATTTCGCCCTCGAAATTCATCGGGGTTATAAATGGTTTACTATTAGAAAGTTTCTTTAATAGAAACCCACATCATAAAATGGAATACTAAAACCAATCTTTAAAAACAAAAGTATGAAACGTAATGGTTACCCAAATAAACTAATCATTGGGTTTCCACATAGGTGAAAATATAGATATGAAAGAGAAATCTAACCATCATGTTCTGATGGAGAGTGGTAGAGAACACGGCTATGGAAAAGCCAGAAATTACAAAGCCATAAATTTGTGATGATCTATGGTACCATCTTATTAATCAGATATAAGAGAACTAGGATAACATTTTTGGTTTTCAAGATCATTTCCCTAAAGTTGATGAAATTGTAATTAGATGAAATACATTTGTGAATTAGGTATAGTCTCACCATTGGTCGTTCTTTGGACAATTTCCACTTCATCTCTTAAAGAAATAAAGTTGAATTTTTCATTCATGATATGTTAGCAGATCATGTGATAGAATGATGGGTCATTCCATCTATCTCAAACAAAAGGTTAGAAAAGTTATCAAAACTTACATAAGTCCATCTATAGTGAGATTAATCATATATAGTTCCTAAAATGTACTTATACTTCATATATCATACTAGTTAATATAATAAAACTAGTTTCTACTAAACAGGGACTTCCTGTTGGCCAGTGGTAGGCGATAAAGGCCAGTCGCACTTCGATTGTGGATTCGATTCCCACAGCCTTGTCTGACGCGATGGGCTATCGTGCGTCCTGCAGGTTGTCCTTTTTCTAAAACTACATTACTATAACATCACATAAATAATATCAAAAAAAAAGTTCTATCATTAAACAATACTAACATATGGTTAACATAATACATTCCAATATTTAGTCTTATCTAAAATACTTCGGTCCAAGCTCATAGTATAAAGAAAACGATTACTTGAAATACCGTCAACCAAGCATGTGAATACCATCATTTATCCCCCATATATGTTGTTGATCACATTCCAATCATGTGAATACCTTAATCATGTATTCACTTGAAAAATGAATACCCATTAAACCTTAGTGAAAACATGAATGCTGTCAAAAGTTAACTCTTTCCTCATACCATAATCCAAAAATCCTATATACTCAATCCATGAAATAACCTTCTCCTTATATCAATCATGAGCTCATGAATACTATCAAACGTTTAATTTTCTCCTTATCCCTTCATTATGCGCATATCATCTACATTCCAAAAATATCTGAATAACCTATCATGGATACTGGTACCATTAATCATACACTTTCAAAACTCAAGGAAAGACAAAAGTGTAACAATCCGTAGATGTCTCTTTATTCTGTAGTACTATGAGATTACATATACAACATTACACATGATAAAGATGTAATAATTCCACTACATTCTTAAACCATTGACTGAGATTCAACAATTATTTCATCTCACATATCATTTGTAGTCTCTTCATCATCATCAACATTAATACTACCCATACGACCATACTGATTCTCTTCATGAGAATTTCCCTTAGGGCATTGGTTTGTATAATGCTCATACATTCCACATTTAAACCATTTAACCATTGTTGATGTCATAGCAATACCATTATCCTCATCCCTGGTGTTAAATGAACCTTTTCCTTTGCGCTTACTGGCTTTGTGTCTATCTTTTCCACACCCAAAGCATCTTCCAGTTCCTTTTAAACATTCTTCTTGATTCCTATTCCCACATGTTTAACATAGGGGAAATTGAACATTCTTTCCAAATGGTCATCATGAAACTCCATCTTTAACTTATTAGCCGAGTCAGGAAACTTAACAAATTTTACTTTAATTGATCACATTATGAGATTGTTGATTCTGCATAATAATGATGTTTGGACTTACAAATCCCATTTCATTTGGATGCTCATGAAGAATATCATTCCATTGTCCATCATATCCTCCATTATCGTGAATCATATTGTTTCTAGCCGTTTTCTAAAACCCAAAAAACAATAGTGTGAGAGGCAATAATCATAATAAAGGGGGAGTAACTTCAATATCTAACATCATTGGTTTAATCTAATATCACTAAAATAGTTCTAGGACTATATCCTATACGTATACTTATCCTTTGGGACATCTCTAGACATACCTTAGAAATATCTCTAGGGATCTCACTAACGTTCTCGCATCCTAGTTTCTAAAGGTTGACTAAACCTTTTCTCTGATACCAACTGTAGAGACCCGAAGCTTAACGTACATGGAAATTACATTACTTTTTCGGAATACATAGTACATAACAAAAACACACACACAAGGACCGTAATAGTTTAGTGTCTTTGGAAACTCGGATTATATTCTTCTAATCGTGGTGAAAGATCTTCAACATCTCCCAAAAAGATCATTCTTTTTTTATACCAAAAACCTTTCTTTATATCCTGGGGAAAAGAAAACATAAAGGGTGAGCTCAAATGCTTAGTAAGGGTAAAAAAAGAAATATCAATCAAATCATATACATAAGAACATAACTTTTGAAAATCTTAACCTACAAAAGAAATCATAATTTCATAACATGGGATAAATCATAGTAGTGAAATGTAATACCAATAATCATAACATAAAACATGAAAATTTTTGTCATACACACATAATCATTGAGAATAATTTCTTGTTAGTCAAGACTCAATTCCAAGACTATCTTAGTAGACAAAGTCCATTTCTGAACCGACTTCACTCCTCGTTTCAGTCCTGTTTCACAAAACCGGTTTAACCTGCCGTTCCAGCCATGTCTATCTCATGAGATATAAAATCATTACCTAATGAATTGGAGGGATATATAGTTCCCCACCATCTCATAATAAAACCATTTTATGTGTTCCACAAGATCATAAATCATACATCATTGCATAATCCATGTAATAAACATGAGATTCTTAAACATCATGACATCATAAAACAATTCATATAAGATAAAGGAATTCATAAAAATAATTCCATCACAACATAATCATATAAATGTAATAATAGGGATGAAAACATAACCCTTTATTATCTTATATGGAAAATAATTATGATAATACACTTGAACTCCATTCTTGAGGAAAATATCTTTTCTACTTCAAAAACACTTTTCCTTTCTTAACATGTCATACAATTATAAACTAAAAAAAGTGGACTAAAAATAAACTTCATATCTTGTAAAGGATGCTTCTTGGAAATAATGTTTTAAAAATCCATTCATGCCGTATAAGTTAAAAAAACATTCTTCGTACTTTTGTCGGAAAAGTTAAAAAGTACCTCGTACGAAAAATGACAAAATATTCCTTTCATATATTTTACTAAAAATTCACCGAAGGGTAAAATTGGATTTAAACAATTGTAGGTGGATGGAAATAATATTACATATTGAGGAATCATGGATGTGGATGATAAAATACACCCCAGTAAATTTCAAAGTATAAACAATCTCGGATAAAAATGAGATTGTGATATTTTCCTTACCTTAGGTCTGATTTGCTTCATAAGTGTCCAAACCTCCTGTATAATGATTTAAATAATGTCATTGACTTATTCCATAATCATACTTATTGTTATGATATCATTATGGTTCACTTATGACATTATTTTACCCGTTCTTTTGTAAATTCCATGTTAAAGAGCGTTTTGGGTAAAATCATTTTATTTGTCATCCGTGTTTTGACTTGTAATTATTCATATCATTACATAGATCATGATTAAATAATTCCATAATATAAAACATGATTTATATATAATATATATTCAGAATTTACATATATTTAATAGATCAGTAAATGGAAAGAAATACACTGTTCATGGAGACGGTAGGTCGTACGTACGTATGAACGTTGTTTTTGTTTCCATATTGATTTGAATGAAATTAATTAGATGACATACATATAAATCCACATTAATCCAGTATCATTATTATGTCATATATTTCATTATTACTTATTATATATACTTTATAATCATTCATGAATGGTTAACGTGGAGAATGAATCTCATCGCGTCGTGGAGACGGTAGTCCGTACGTACGCACGAGCGATGATATCGTTCTCATGATCGGGGAATTGTATTTGAGTGTATGTATACTATTTCAGAATCAATATCACTTTACAATAATCATATATAGTTATTATGTACACCATTATACCCATCCAAGTAAGGTGGTGGTGGAAAATAGATTACACGACGGCGTGGAGATGGTATTCCGTACGTACGCTAGCGCGGTGATTTTGTTTTCCGTAGGATAGATAGATGGTGAAATAGGGTTGTTTCATACGTATAATAACATATCAGTATATTAGTGATACTGATGTTATTACATCATAATGAAACAACCTAAGAAGAAGAAGTGGAATAAGAAATAAAGTTGAAAGAATCGGTAACGGACATTGCCTCATCTTTGAAGCGCCTCTTTGAGATCTCCTTTTAGGGCACTAAAATTGGAATTTGACGAAGACCAGAACTTCTATGATGTTTCTAGGGATGTTGAGAAGAGAATTTTTCAGTGTTTTTCCATGCTTGAAAGCTCAAAGTGGTGTGAGGAAGAGGGGTAGGAGGTGCCCTTTTATAAGGGAGGAGAGGGGCTCCTTTGGAAAAACTAAAAAAATTATTTTATTATAAATCCAAATTCTGTTTTAAATATCTCCAAATTGAGTTATTTTGAAGCTAAGTTATGTATTAGTCTAAATCCTATCATCCAATATAATTTTGACAATTTTTTGTTCCTATTTTAACCTTATAATTTATATTTAACTTTAAGTTAGATAATTTTACTTTTACCGTGTCTTTTTGTGTTATTACACTATAAGGTTAATAAACATACTATAAGCAGCCACAAGAACCCCAAGTTGTTTATTATTAATATAATTAACTTTATATATGTCATTTTTTCGAACCTTATATTTTTTAAATTAAAATAACAATTAATAATATAATATTTGTTTTAAAAATTATTTTATGTCAATTTTGACACTATTTAGTAATTCATTTTTTTGAAAATTATAACAGATCTATTAGTTCTAAATAAGTTACTTAAATCAATACTAACATGTCATGTTAACCTATAAAATTAATGTAATTCATAAAAATTCTCAAATTACATTTATTTTGGTATTTATAACATCAATTATGTCAATATTTCATTAATAAGATAATTACTGCATCATCTGTGTGTCATAAATAAATTAAATTATTTAATGTCTAAAAATTAAAAATAAAATACAATTATGTAGGAATTATTTTTATCTTTCTAATGAATATTTATAGTCGAATTTATATTATGTATAACCTTATATTACAAATTATTTACTTATTAAACATTGATTTTAACTATTTTAACCCTTCTTTAAATAAATTAATAATAAATGTCCTAATCTAATCCAAGTGGCGCCAAATGGTCATATTTCATTCCTAAGGTTGTTTTTGGTCGAATTAAACTTATCCAATAGAATTAGGACATGTTTTAGGGTAATATTAATATCATTTTTACCCGTAATTAACCTATTTACTTTTAATCGTGGTAAAAATAGTAAAAAGTTATTATTCACCAAAAATTATTTTCATCTCATTGAATCAAATTTTACTTACTCACATCAACCGTGTCTCTTGGATTTTTGAAATTCCAATCATGGAAGTGGTAAAATTATGTTTTATGAAAAATTCATTTTTCTTAACTACCACTTAGTGGTTTCACTATTCATCAAAAAATGAAAGTTTCCCGAAAAATACCAAAAATTAGGCCTAAGCTATATTTGATTATATGAACTAAAAAATGATGTCTATTTTAATAAATTCAAAACATATCAGTTTCATTAATTAATTTAAAAATTAATTCTTGTCGTTAAAACAAATAGCGTGTTTTTAAGAGATAATAACTATCAAAAGATTGACACTTGTTTATGTTTGGTTTAAATGTGAAATTACATCCAATGAACAACATTGAATTAAATTGTAAAAATATATTCTAAATATATTTTAAAACCACTCAAATTAATAATTTATCAATATTAATTATTTCGATTAAAAAGGTTGTTTTTAATTAAAATTTAGTAATTTTCACTATTCATCATCAAATGATAGTTATCCGAAAAGTACCAAAATTTCACCTTAGGATAAATTAGATACTCTGAATCCAAAAATGAAGTCCATTTTGAGAGATAAAATTTCTAAAATATTAAAAGGTGGTTATTACTATTCATAACGGCTAGTTTTAATAATATTTTAATAGCATATCGTTGTTTATTGAAACTCGGTATTGCGTACTACACACGCTATCGAGGAAGGTTGTGATTGCGTGTAATGCAAGGCAATTCAAGGATGCATGTTATGCAAGATCCTTTTTGTGTAGCATATAACACAAGACATTAATGAAATTAAAAAGAATATTTTTCATAAAATCTCGGGGTGTTACACCTACCATGCACCATACATGACATCTCTTGATATTAAAATATTACCCAATACATTCGAGGGATATATAATTTCAGGCCCACCGGACATATTCATATCATGTACATTTGTATGTATTCCACATAGATCATACAACAGAAGGATTTTTTCCATAAATTTTAATCACATGATAATGTATTTTGAGAAAAATATACACATAATCACACAATCAGTTAAGGATATATTCTTCTACATGAATAACTTATAGTGGAATTGGGGATGGGTATCCACTATAAAATTTCTGACATGGAAAATCGACAGATGATTTCATGAACATAACAGGGGTACATAATGATTCATGGAAGGATTAAATGAGAGTGAAAGGGGTATATAAAAAATTATAAATCATTATTATATTTATAGGGATTTGTTCCATTATAACCAAAAAAAATTATTTTAAAAAAATGAAAAATTGAAAGGAGGTGTTGAATAATGATGAGAGGGGGATCTCTTGCCTTTATAGGGTGCTTCAAAAATCATGGGAGATTCTTATTAAAAGAATTGAGACACCTTGGAAGGAATATAGAGTGTAATGTGAAGAGTAATATCTTGATCTTAGGGATTCAATTTAAGAGTAAGGAACGTTTTTGGGTGCTTATATAGATAAAGGGAGTATAATTATTTCTTAATTTCCAAACATAGGGTTTGAAATCTATATGATAATTTAATAAAAATAATTATGATGGTTTTTAACAATTTTATCTATCAAATTGAAATTATTTTACATGTTTAGGAAATTATATAGTCAAAATAATAACCATAGTGATGTTGAAGTGATTCATTCTTATAAAGAATTCATTTTAACAACCTAAAATAAACTATATGTTTTTAGGGATTCATTAAGGGTTAATAAAATTTATTAAATAACCATAATAACTCAATATTTAAATATAGAAATATATATTTGGTCATGTATACATTATATTGAAAATATGATATTAGTTGTAGTTCCTTATGTTGTCATAATACATTCTGTATGTTTATACCATATTTAATTTTTACACAGAAATTATACTGACATAAAAAAATTCAAAAAATAACCATTGGCACATTTCAATGTGATTATTTCAAAAATAATATTTATTCTATCTAAAAGAATTTATAACTAATATAAATTTTACTTTCAAATCAGAAAAACACTTTAATTTAAAAAACATCATTTTTTAAAAAATATTTTTTTTGAACCTTATATAAATTATTTTTTTACTACTTAAAATAATAATATAATTTATATTTAGTAAATAATATTTAATAAATATATTTTATGATAATATAATGTGTTACCAAAAATATTTCCTTCATATAAATAATGTTTTTTATTGAATCTATACATGTCCTTATAATTCAATTCGTGTTTCACAATTTCAAAATATAATATTTATCAAAATCATTATGTATTAATTTTTTTACAAATATATAAACTGTAATAAAAGGATAAATATAATAATTTGTTTAATAAAATTATAAAAAGTTATACCACTAGGGTAAATATTTATTTATTATCAATAAAATTTGTTAATGGTAAGTTGTGTGCTGGTGAGATTTTAATGGGTTGGTTTGGTAAACATGGTCTAGGGCTTGATCTCAAAAAGATCAATCTTCTCCCATAAATGGTTTCTCTAATGCTTCAATTTTTGAAGATAGTAATTTTTGGGTTAATGGAAAATAATAGAGAATCCATATCCCTTGAAAAAATCAGATAAATTGGCTTTATATGATATAATTTTAATAGTTGAGTCCATCCCATCTTCAGTCCATGTCATATGGACTTTATCCCAACACTATATATATAATAGTAATATGATAACTATTTAATTGATATATTTTTAGTGGTCATAATCACTATAATAGGTCTGAACCATCACTTCTATATCCAATGATGAGATCTATAGTAATATATTTTTTACTTTGAATCCAATAACTATGACTAAGTTTTTCAACTATACATTAATATAAGAAACATAAAACTGGGATCAATTATGTACTGTAAGAAATTTTTTGTTAGATTTTTAGATAATTAGGACAAACTCTTTCATAAAAAATCACATGTCTTTATATTATAATTTCTCCCTCTTAACCCATAATTTTTTATGACATAAATAAATCATCATAATTCCTATTAAACCACTTCTTGGTATAACTTATTTAATATATTATTTAAAACATGGGGAGAAGGAAACATAATAAGGGTAGGAAAATATGCTGAATAAGTGTAAAAATAGACCCTAAAAATTAATATCATCAATGGGAATATGAATTCCTAAGAAATGATGAAATAAAAAATGTGAATGAGAGATTCAAAAAATAAACAATACCCATCAACAAATAAATCATAAAATTTGAAATCATTGAAAAGGAAAGATCCATCATAATCAATAATAAAATTAAATGTCATATCAATCTCAACAATTATAATCATTAATAGCCCATATAAATCATAAAAAACGTAAAAAAGTATATTGGCTAATTATTATTATTTTCATTAATTTAAATGGAATAACTATGCGGTTGACTACCATACATATCACTCTTACTAATGTAATAAACATATAACTAACTTTGATAAAAATTTCTTTGGTGGGGTTTCACTGACCCACCAGTCTTTTTATTATCTCAAAACCACCGATCATTGGTTTATCAAGAAACCACCCTTCATCGGTTTATCACAGAACTTCACATAATTGGTTTATTAAAGAATTAACCATTATTAATTTATCATAAAAAAAACACTTAAAATTTAAATCTAATATTAAATAACATTATAAAGAATAAATTTCATCACAAAATCATAGGAACAACCATTACTAATTTTATAACATGATCTACCAGTGGAAAAGGAATGGATTTTTTTCAATCTCTCTGAAACATTATTATCTCATGGAAAATAAGTGGGCTCAATAATAAAAAATTTAATGCTGATAAATCCATTTAAAAGAGATGGGTTCAATAAAAATATCATTGAAACATGATTAACCTATAGTAAATAAATGAGTTCAATAACAATTTAATTGAAACATGATTGTCTAATAGAAAAGAAATTGGTTCAATAAAAATATCTTTGAAGCATTACAAACTGATGGAAATTAAATGTGTTCCCTAAAATCTCTTGAAAACCTTATTATCCAATGGAAAATAAATGAGTTCAAAATTAATCTCATTGAAACATGATTAACCCTTGGGGAAAAATTCATTCTATATAAATGTCTTTGAAACCTGGTTATCCCGTGGAAATGAATCTGATTCCATAACAAAATCCATGAAACAATCACAACCCATCCATAAAATAATGAGTGTAAAATTAATAAAGTATATCATCAATGGAGGATAAGAAAATAAGGGCTATTGAAATTGTTAAATGTAAATACCATTATGATATCAATAAAAACCATCATGATGAATAAGAGATTTAATCATTCCATAGTCTCTTATACCACCTTGAAACATTTAAATCATATCCCAATGAATAATAACATTAAATAAAACATAAAATATAATTATAATAACAATATTCATTATATACTATTTTACAGGAGACATATACAAACGTTATAAAACAAGACAGATGTATAACATAACAATCGTCTCAATGAATGAAAATACTGTCAAAAATTTATTATCTCTTCCATTACATTGAGATCTTGAAACCCATGAATGATTTATTATAAAGATTATATTTATGAAAACAAATATAAGGATAATAATAATTAAATACATTCATGGGAAGTATATACACATCATAATAAAAATAATTGGCAAATATGGAATATATCTCACAGAAATAAAAGTGAGATAAGAAAGGCCCTTACAATGATTATTTCATTGGAGTGAGAAGAATCAAATGAAATAATTATTTTTGAAAATTTTAAATCCACAAATTAAATGTTTAAATACATAATAATATATTCATATGCTACTTCACCCATATTCATATCATATCATAAAAATGTAATTAAATATTAGCCCATTAAATATAGGTAGAGTTTTGAAATCCTTAACTAGTTGAGAATCTTTTGAAATAAAAACATCATTAAAGAAATTACTTAAATTTAAAGAATAGATTCCATGGAGATAAATTTATTTATGATATATACTATAATATGGAAAATATAACCACCTTAAAAAATAATTAACTAATGAAAATGCTATATAGACCACAAAAGTATAAGCGAGACCAGAATCCCTTAACATGAGTCCAATTTATCATTTATTATCATCAATATTATAGAATTATAATATTATGTTAATTAATTACATTCTTTTTATCGTTTTAAAATTTTATTATTAATTTTTTAATATATAAAAATTTAATATACAATTACATAATCAATAATTTTTATGTTATATATTTTGAACATATTTGGATTATGTGTCAAAACTGACTTTGATATGTCGACTATGGTCAATGGGGTCATTATTGATACATATAAAAATAATAAAATGAAATAATTATGAAAACATTTCATCTATTATAATTTTAAAATCATAATTTTTATATGGTTATAAAAAATTAACCAATGACATTATCATGGAGATGGAATGTCGTGCGTACTCATGGGTAATGTTCTCATTTTTCAATAGTCATTTCTGAAAGAACGTAAGTAATTTTTATCTTTCCATAGTAACCATTTCATAATATATAATACATAATTTAATTATATATTCTTATATATATATATATCATTCTTGTTTTTTGGTTATGAGAAAATAAAAATCACATTGCTTTTAGGATGTCGTAGTCCCCAGGTCTACAAATGACATTACCACTTTTTTAGTTCATGAAAAAAATTGCTATGTTATATATAATGATATATAATTATGTCATTAATATATAAAATATTTAATATATATCTTATTTTTTTAATTAAATTCGTGCTTAATACATTCCTTGTAAATAGTGAACAAATCAGGTCTCTTTGAGGGGGAGATATAGCACATGTCCACAAATACTGACATCATATTCCAAAAAATAGATATCATGAATGTATATTTTATAGAAAAGTTAAATATGCATAGGAAAATTACAAATATCACATATATGACTTAAAAATTTTGTTTCCTTCATTATTCACAACCTTGGGAGGTGGGATTTGATGAATGAACAACATCGATTTACAAGGTGGAAGTCCATCGTACGAATGAATAGTGGTTATGTATATATTTTGATGGAAGTAAGTGATAGTGTAGCTAGAAACACTGAAATAAAAACATATATGTTAATTTAGTATAATGAGGGTTTCATATAATCTTATAATAAAAATAATTGAACTTGACTGGGAAATAAATAAATCAAAACTGACCATTGCAGAATGGTACCTCTTTTTCAGGTAACTATTTTGGGTTTTCAACAAAAAACGTCCATGGTTGTATTTATTCCGTATTTTATGCTTCTATTATTATAGGAGGGATGATTTGATATTAAATTTTCGGATTTTGGATGACGGAATGGGCATTATAGGTGTAAATAAGTGGGGTTAGTGAGTTCCCTTTTATATGAGAGTGGGAGTGCAATACCAGTAAATATAAAAAGGTAAACACTATTGGGAGGTCTCAATTCCATGATGTGAATTAAATATTTTTCAAAAAAACATATCCATTTGGTTATATGGTCGAATAAATTTCATCTAATTGATTTGGAGAATTTTCGAGGTCATTTAGCCCATTTAGATAATTGTTTAACCCCAAACTAAACTCATTTTTACCTTAATCAATGTATTTAATTCTCTCTAAATTATCTGATATTATTGTTCAAAAAATAAGTTTAATTTATTATAAATTATAACATGTGATTATTTAAAAGGAAAAATATAATTTTCCCATTTTCAAAAGTATATGTTTCAAAAATTAATTTAAAATTAAATCCACAGATGGGACGATAATGTGGGTTTTTAAAAGTGATCATGTTCAAAAGATTTCTTGGTTTTTATATCTAAATTAAATTGTAAAATTATTCTAGTGATGTATATTTTTTTAAAATATATATAACATACAAAAAATCTAATTTAATCTAAATATAAATATAATTTAAATCAATACATTATTTAGAAGAAAAAAATTTCAATAAAAATTTGGAGTCATTCACAATTGATCAAAATATTAAATTTCTAATTATAATACCAAATATTCACCCAAACAAAAATTTTATATTTAAATTTCAAAAACGATGTTTTTTCCAAAATATTTTTAAAAGTGTAAAAATGTGGTTGTAAAACATGTCTTACATTAAAGGGTCGTAAAATAGAATTTAAAAAATATATAGTTTTCTATGCATAAAAGTTAATTAATTCTTAACATTAGTTAATAAAACATATTAGATTAAATTAAAAATAGATTATTAAATATATAACATATAAATTAAAATAATATCTTTCATTAATTTTTATTATTTTAGATTATTATAAGATGACTCCATTCTATTCATAAAAAAAGATTCATAAAAACACATCGTTTATTTTCAATTGGTAATTATTTTTATTTCTAATTAAATTATCACCAAATAATTCACTACATAAAAAGTTTTAAATCATATACTCATAACCTAGATAATAACATTCATTTCTTTAATTCAAACAGCTAGGTTATAACTATTATGTTAAATAAATAATATTAATAGTATATTGTTGTTTGTTAAGACGAGGGCCTATGTGTAACCTAAATCATCAAATGAACATGATGTTATGAGAAACACAAGATATAAATGATGTTTCCGGAAATGAATTATAAATTATGTGTTTTTTGCAAGAAAATATTAAATAATTTATATTTATTTTATAGGATATAGTTCCTAAAATATCTAGATGTTATTATTCCCCCCATTAATGAATTTCTCCAAGAAAATTCATCTAAGTTGTAGAATGATTTACTTTTATTGAATTTATTTGTTGAAACCCTAATATAAAAAATTAATTTAATATGAGAATCTTTAAAAAGATTATATGATATACAAAATGGTCACATGATGTTTTTCATAACTAAGATTACTTATAAGGATAAAATTTGTGGTAAATTAATAAATTGATTTAGAGAATAAAAATAATGATCATTGACTATTAAATAATGATAGAGATCATTTTCAATAGGAAGTCACAACCAAAAAAACCACAAACCAACTAGGTATATAAAATTTCATTTATATCATCATAAAAAATGGTAATAGGATAAAATATTATATCAGGATCCTTTTACTAATGTTGAATGATTTATTTCATCATCTATATTGAAAGAATGATGAAATATAAATAATTAATGAGTATAATTGCATATTGTAATAAATTTATAGAAAAAATTCATCTCTTTTCCCAAATGATGACTAATCAAGATGAATTTTTTATTTTTGAGGAACTAAAATCATATTTTAAAGACCATAAAAAAACAGATATAATAAATCTATTCCACCCAAATTTATACATTATTCAAAACTAAAATGGTTAGCACATGGTAAGATAATTCCAAAAAATGAGTGAACCATGAAATGATACACTAATATTATTAATTCAATAGTAATAGCCAAATGTGAAACTGATTTATATGACAAATAACTATCCTTAATATTCATTAAACATTTTATGTATATTTTTGAAATCCCGCGATTAGATGGACATGATTATATTTTCATCCAAGATAAATAAAAAATTAGTACTTCAATAAAATTACCTATTTTTCTTAAATAAACATAATATTATCCTATAAAAATTTTAAATCTAACCATGACATCAAATATGCCCTTGGTAGGTCCATTACTCATATCACTTTTGGGGTTTGGGTTTATGTCCCACAGCCTTGACCAATGCACTAGGATGACATCGAGCCTTCAATTTGTCAATTTTAATCCTGAATAATAAATCCTCCCTAAAAACATCGCATTGATCTTATGGGTTACAAATACATAAACCTAAAAAAAATTCTCCAAAAACATATCTGAAAACCTCAAAATATTTAATACTTAAAAAAATATAGTACGACATCTTCAAAAATTGAACATAGGATCAAACATCATCTTGTAGTCTATTGATGGTATCCATAACTATTAAGATATCCTCTTATAAAAAAATCATAATATCCATAGTTATCTAAAATTTCATTTGATACCAACTTCAATATCCCTGAACATTCAATTCCAGATCCTATGATGAAATCTATAATTTACATTCTCGTATTTTATGTCGAAAATTTTGACCAAATTTTTCATATAAAAATTACCACATATATTGTAAAACATGGATAAATTACACATTATAGGACCTTTATTGTTTATAGTTTTTATGAAATTGGAAAAACTCCAAAAAAATCAATTCATGTGACATTAAATGACCATTTCTCCTTCTTAACCCATATTTTCTTGGTAACATTAATACATCATCAACATCCATATGAAATCCCATCTAGAGATAACTAGTTCAACATAATTATGTAAAACCTAGATAGATGGAAGTATAAGAATTTTTATCTTATATTCTTATTAAGGGGAACATAATCATTAAAAATTTAATATCATCAATGAGGATAATTGTGCATAATGTTATGAGGAAATATTTAATGTGTATGAGACAGTCATAAAATAAATCATAAACATCAATACATAGATTATCAAATATAAACACATGGAAAAGGAAAGGGTTATCAGAATCAACAGTTAAAATCCATTGATATCCTTATATATCATTAGAAAAATTTTAATCCAAAAGAATTAATATAAAATACATAAATGTATCTTGGGACAATATTATATTTATAATTTTTATAAATGAAAATATCAGGCATTCAAATTCCATACATGTCAATCTTAAAAATTGAATATCTATACAACCTACTTTTATACCCAATTTAATATTGGGATATCACTGACCCCCCATCGTCGTTTTATCATGTTATCGCATATCATTGGTTTATTCCGAAAGCACCTATCATTGATTTATACATGAAACAACCATAAAAAGTTTATCTTGAAACTACCTATTATGGTTTTATCATGTGACCATTTATTAAATGACCATGTACAATTATATAACACATATAATCTTTAATATCATCATAAAATCATATGAACAACCAATAGCGCTTTTATAAGAAGATCAACCTATGGAAATGATTTGGTTTTCTTGTCAATCTATTTGAAACATGATTAACCCATGTAAAAGAGATGTGTTCAGTAGAAATCTCTTCAAAAAAATGTTACTGCATAAAAAATTAATGGGTTCATCATAAATATCATCAAAACATTATTAACCCATTGAAATGAAATGCTTTCAATGAAATTCTCATTGATACATGATTAAGCCACTAAATTGAATTGGGTTCTATAACAATCTCATTGAAACTTTATTAACCAATAGAAATGAAATGGGTTTCATTAAAAAATCCATAGAACATGGTTAAAAAATGGAAAATAAAAAAGGTTCCAAAAATTATCATTAAAACATGATTATACTTTAGAAAAGAAATGGGTTCCATAACAATCCCATAAAATCATTGTTAGCCCATGGAAATGGATCATCGTACATATCAATCTATTTGAATCAATATTAATATATACATAAAATTAATAGGATGGTATAAAAACTATCCCCATTTGAGTATAATTATAGGCAGTTATTGTTGGTGTTGATGTTTGGAAATACTATTAAAAATGTCATTAAAAATATTTATGAGGAAAATGACATTTAAACATTATAATGTGTCTTATACCACATTCATTCATTTTAATAATATTCCTCATCAAGGAATATTATTAAATAAAACATAAAATATCTTTATAGTATGGATATTTATGATATATCAAGTTAAATGATATTTTTGGACAATTCATAAATGAATATAGTTGTATAACATATAAAACATCTTAAAGAAGGAAAATTGAGTCAAAAATATATTATCAGTTTGGTAAAGTTGAAACTATAATATTAATGAAATAGAAATCATAAAGAGGATATGTATGTCACGAACCTGATCTACTCACTGCCAAAACTAGCACCAAACCCAGCCTGAGAAAAGGATCAAAGGGGGTTCCCTATCCCCATGGGTTGGCACAAGTGCCCGGGTATCAAACAATTAGGTTTGGAATGATTTACCTGAGTATGAAAGCATAAAAACTTAAAAGCAATCCATAATATAAATTCTGATATTTATAGCCAAAAAAGTCTGAATAAAAAAACCAGAACAGAATAAATTAGATTAAATACAATAAAAGTGGTCCAAATAAAAATAATGAAAACAGAAAGACATCCCCAAGGAATCTATATGACAAGGGGGTCATCACCCACAAGTAGTCTCCACAACTCTGCCCCAAGGATGGGGACTAACACCCTGAACAAAAATATCCCTTGGCCTTTCATTTACCTAAGTCAAAAATAAAAAAGTCTACGGACACCCAAGGGGTTTAAGTAGGGTTTGAGCCTGAAGTGCCTGGATCAGTGTCAATCACTGAGAGGGGGTGGGGGTGAATCAGTGATCCCTTAAAAATTTTTACTAATTGATTCTTTATCAATTAAACCTCAATTGCTGGTTAAAGTCTCTATCCACTCTTCTTGTATCTCTCACATTTCCTCGAATGATGCAGTAAATATAAAAGCACAGGACACAAGGATTTACAAGGTTCGGCACCAAAGGCCTACATCCTTGCCATGTTGGTTATACGCCCTAACATGGTTTCTCCCATTATAATATGTTAGTATTACAATGGTCGATACAGAGTCCCACTGTATCTCTCCTGAGTCCCACAGGAGGTTCTTTATACTGCATCCCACAGTTTTACTGGAGTCCCACTTGCCTGCTTCAGAATCCCACTGAAGACTTCTTCCACCCTGAGTCTCACAAGGGGCTTCTCCTGGATCCTCGAGTCACACGAGTAGCTCTTCTTCAGTTTAAGCTTCTTCATGTATCTTCAGCAGTCTGGGATAAAGACTGCTGGCCTTGCTCTCTACTTCTGCTCACTTGTGATGAACAGGACTCCTCGTCTTGCTCCGGATTTATCTCCTTCTTCTAAGGATGACTTGGCCACTCTCTTCAAGAATATTCAACAGCCTCTGAAAAGGTCTGTTGGTCTTGCTCAGGACTTCTGATCACTTCAGTTGATCAGGCTCTTCTCAATCACTGAAAACTCAGACAACTAATATCTCTAACTTCAGTCTGGCTTCAGTCTGACTTCACATCAACTTCATGCACGGAGTGCATGGCATCTCTGCCTCCTCGTGAACTGATTGCATGGATTCTCAAAACTCTTCAAGAACTCCTGGTCTTGGATAACTCAAATGCACATCATTGATTTAAGCTTTATTCACGTGTGCACGTGCATGCATGCAGGCATGCACTCCCCTTTTTCTCCTTGGTGTGATAAACCCACAATGGGTGTAAATACTTTTAGCACACACACCTCCTTCCTTCTTCACACTTTGTTCTTTTTGTTTACACACTCGCAAATGTTTTGTTCTTTAGTGTGGGTCTTGTTCTTCTTCAAAGTGTGCACATCACTTTGTACACACTAAGGTTCAGCCTCTACTCTTGGCACACACAACTTCTTCACTTTGGCACACACTTGAGCTTGGCCTCCTCACTTGTGTTTAACACCCACAACCCATTTTGTTTTAATTCATTTAGGTGTAATCCTAGGCCTTCATGTTTTGCACATACACCACTAGGGTGTGTTCTTTCACTTCACACAAGGCACTAAGGCCTCGGGTCTTCTTCTCCACTTGGCACACACACACTGCCTTCTTCTGTTTTTGCACACACACCCTAAACTCCTTGGGTGCAAGGAAGCCGCGCAAGTGTCAGTGGGTGCAAGGTACCTTCTCTTGTTCTTCTCCGCGCAAGGGTGCAAGTTCTACCACTGTGCAAGTCTTCAAAGAGCAACAAGAAACAGAATAGCCGCGCAAGGCCTAGGGTGAAAGAGCACCACGTCGCGGGCGCGTAGGGTGTCAAGGAAACCTACTGCTGCTCAAGCCAAGCGGCCGCGCAAGCCTCAGGTGTAGGACAGCCTACTGCCGCGCAAGTTTGCGGGCAGTGAGGGCTCCTTCTGCCGTGCGAATACGCGGGCATGGACCTCCTTCATAGCCTCAGGTGGCTCTGGAACTTCAGCTGCACAAGTGGTTGCGCGGTGGCTTCTTTCTTCACGAGGAACTGGAGCTCTCGCGGGTCTCAAAATTTCAGCAAGCCTCTCAAACGCCTCGGATGCTCCTTTTATAGGCAAAGGAGAGGCGGTTCATCCGTGTGAGATAATTCCAAATCCCCGAAAGTTTCGGTTCTTTAAAATCTTTCCGAATCTTGAATTTACTCTCTGTTTCACGCGGGCTCATTTATTTTTCGCTCCTTCTCATGCATGCGTCGTGGAACGTGTGCATGGCCTCTATTTAGGCCCATGCATGCAAAGCATTAACCATGTGGCCTCGACACCTTAGGTTTGCTTCGGCCAATACTCTACATCTGTTGCATGCATGCTTTTTTTATTGCATGGATCTGTTCGTTGTGGCCTAACGATCACCATGGATGATTCATCTCGAACAATGGTGGCCAGGAACTGAAAAACATCTCGCGGGTTGCTCCTGGTTCGATGGAGGCACGCGGGGAGGCTTCGGCCTGGCTTGAGGTTGAGGATGGACGGGTAGCCGTCGGATCGATGATTTAAATGATCATCAACAACCAGGATTAGAACAGTCCGTGGGAGATGAGATGTGCGGCGCAGATCGAACGGGCGATCAGATGAACGGCCTGGATTTTCTCCCGTGTAAAATTCTGCATCCCACATCGATGCGGCCCGCGAAATTTCCACGGCTTATCAACCTTGCGCTGCCCCAGCCGGCTCAATTGAACTTCCAACCTCCACGGTGCTGCCCCGCACCGTGTTCTCTTGCGGGCGCGCACTTGCGATCACCCCTACCACTCTGGCACTCTCCTCGTGCTCACGCTACGTGGGCTTCATCACCGCGTGGCCTCGGGGCTTATACATGGCCCCGACCTCTCTCGGGATGGCCCCATATGGGGACGTGGTGACCTAGTCCCACATGTGCCTTGGGTTGAACCCTTAAGGCTGGCCCTTGGTGGCTCTCTTTTTTCTTAAGTAGTGAACAAACACTTTGTTTAAAAACAAAGTAACAAGCTCAATCATTCCAAATGCCACTTCTTCCAATCCATTCTTCCTCTTCCTATTCTTCCTTCTTCATTTCTTCTCTTCTATTCTTCTTAAGAATTCCTCCATTCCTCTTAAACATTTAATCTTCACCTAGGAGTGAAATTCCCAAAGGTTCATGATCAACCGAAGCTTCTGAATCAAATAATTCATCGACAAACTTCATTGATCTATCAGAGATCAAGTTGGATCTTCTTCACATTCACATGCACTAATTGATGGTGCATGGACTTCATTAACACCACTTCATCCACTTAGAACTTGTGGATGGATCTCCTTTCACTCCTCATGCATTGTTAAGACAATGCATGGACTTCTAACAATGTTGTGACATTGTATCCTCTTGATACAAGTTCTTTGAACTTTAAGATCAGCTCATCAATCGTCAGATGTAATTATGCTCCATCATCATCAATTCTTCAAGTGGTGTAACTTAGTATGATCTTGATACAAGTATTGAAACATTATGATCAGTTCTACAATCATCTGATATCCATAGAGAATGTTTCAACCACAACATCCTATGTCACTTAGTGAATCTCCTAAGTGACATGCATCTTAGTACCATGACCATTCTCCTTTCCTCACCAACACCATCACATCCTTTTTCATTCACATATTGAAACTCCTTGACATCCATCCATTCATTCCTTGAAAACAACATACCTCATTGACAACAAATGCAACACTGTGCACTTCAATCTCCCCCTTTGTATTTGTTGGTAATACACTAGAGCACATATGAATGGGTCAATATGTGTGCCAATATTTCTCCCCCTTATTGGAAATCAAATGCAAAGGTGTGGTGTGGTTCTCTTCAACAAAATCACTTCCTCCCTTTGAAAAGAATTTTGTTCACAACAACTAAGAGAGGGATGATGTCACATGTTCTCTTTAGCAAAGAGCCTTTAGTAAATCAACTCTAAGTCTACTTGGGCTAACCCGGTGTAGAAAACAAGAGTGATGTTACCAAGGAACTCAATGTTTTCCATCATTCACTGTACATGTGAGATCATGCTTCAGGGGTTTGAAAATTTTCAGATATTTCAATGAATTGCTAAATCCTACACATACTTCACAAAACTCATTAGAAAGTTCAGTGCAAAGATAAAGCTCCCCCTTTCATCCATTTGCCTTCAATCAATACTCCCCCTTAATTGACATGATGAATACAATTAAGAAACAAGGGATGAAAGTATGATTGTAATACATTCATCTTTTATCAAGATTGTATTAAATCTTAGGATACCAACTTCTTCAGATTGGCTCCCCCTCAAGGGGTGCACTCTGTTCTTTCCAAACCATCCTCCAGTTGAGAATGATCATTATCTTCAATTCCCTGCAATGTTAGCACATGTAAATACAAGTGATTAGGGAATAAGATGGAACCTCCTTGGTTTATCAATGTGAACAACAAGGTTGAGAAGATTCTCTCAACCGAGATGCCCCATTTTCACCATTCTTCACACTTCCACATCTGATCCTCAATGATTATTGTGCTGGTGTGGATCTCAACAAATATTCATGTGAAATATTTTGTTTACTTTTTGCCTTAGCAATTGACAGAACTTCATCTTCAGCTCTTTGCAGATCTTTGGAAAGTTGCAACTGATTTGTCCATATGACTAGTAAGTGACTTGGAAGTGTGGCATCAGTTCTGTAAATTTCACGTGGTTCCTTCGATGCTTTCAAGCTACCTTTCTTACGCAATTTGTTTTCAATCAATCCCTTCTCCTTCTGCTGGATTGATTGTCTATTTGATTTTATTCAACTTCTATTGATTTCAATGGCTTGTTTACAAATATCCATGGTATGCCCTTTCTTTCCACATTAGAAGAATTTCATCTTGGTGGTCCTTCTGGATGCATCACCCTTCTTGGATTTAGACTCTAAGGTCTTCTCTTCCTTTTTCATAATCTTCTTGGGAGCATCTTCCATTTTCTTATGCTTGCTTCTCAAGGAATCTTTCTGATCCAGGTTCTGTGATCTTTTCTTATTTTTAGCTATGGATATAGTTGGAGATTGACATGTATCTTTTTGACCACTTTTGCAATCATCCCAGATGTTGTCAACTATTCCAAATCTATTTGCAGTAAACAGATGTCTCTGGACCTATGGGTGCTGCTTCTTTTCTTCTGACTTGCTCCCCCTTGGCATGGGATTCCTTTGTGCTTTGACATTCAGTGGATTGTACCAACAATCCTTTGCACGGTGCCCATACTTATTACATCACCAACACTGACCCACAAATCTTGACCTCTTAAGTCCTTCTGATTGTTGGGTACTTTTCTTGACTTGCTGTGTTGTTTCAGGAGAGCTCTCTTTCTTCATCTTCTTCATCCATACTTGATCAATGTTATTCTTACATCCTGATCTTTTTGTGGAAACACATTTAGAAACATGAGTACAAGATGGGATGGATGGTACCTTCTTCATAGAAGTTGTTGCCCTTTTATTAGAGGATGTCTTTCTTTTAGAATAATACTGCTCAATGCATACTTGAGTAGAAACATTTCTCCTTTCAGCTGACTGGGAGGCTTCAGCTTTGGGTGATTGCAGATTTTTCAATATCACCTCCAGTTCAAAGTATTTCATGTTAAGGGAGTTCTTATCATCCTCAACAGTTCTTAGCCTTCCTTCCCATTTTTCTTCCAGCTGTTTCATCTGGTCTTCATGCACTTTCTTCATTTCTTGCAATAAATTGTCCAGATCCTTCACCCTTTTGACTTTCTCTTCTATTTGAGCATCTTTGACAACCATTGAAACTCTGTGCAATTTTTCCAGTGCATGGAAAACTTCTTTGATTATTACTTTAAATAATTCTTTCTCAGAAAGGCTTTTTTGCAATTCTTCAGCAGTGTCTTCATATCTTTCATTGCAAAGAGAAACAGTTTCATCTTTAGCATTCACCACCTTTCTGAGAGTGTTGGTTATGCCAACCCTTTTTGCCAATTGGACTTCTAGAGAATTGGCTTCATCTTCTAGCAGTAATTTTTCTTCTTGAAGATCAAGGACGCTTGTAGCTATACACATTGCCACTTCCTTGGGGACTGTCTTCTGAAGATATTTGATTGCATTTAGAAGATAATTGTTTCTTCCATCTTCATCACAGTTAGAGCAAGCTTCATCAGAAGAATGATAAAAGGAATTTTCATCTGATGTGACTTTCACATTTCCTTCCATAGAAGGATTTTCTCTGATTGCAGCATCCTTCTTCCTCATCTTCTTTGCCTGTTTCTTCATTCTGTTTTTCATAGTCTTGGCAGATATCTCCATTGGACGCTGTTCTTTCATTTCCTCAAATCTGCACTCCATATAGACTCCCTTGGATCTTTTAGAGGTAACCTCCCTCTGATACCAATTGAAGTGCCCAGATCAGTGTGAATCACTGAGAGGGGGAGGGGGTGAATCAGTGATCCCTTAAAACTTTTTACTAATTGATTATTTATCAATTAAACCTTTATGGCTGGTTAAAGCCTCTATCCACTCTTCTTGTATCTCTCGCCTTTCCACGAATGATGTAGTAAATATAAAGGCACAGGACACAAGGATTTACAAGGTTCGGCACCAAAGGCCTACGTCCTTTCCATGTTGGTTATACGCCCCAACATGGTTTCTCCCATTATAATCTGTTAGTATTACAATGGTCGATATAGAGTCCCACTGTATCTCTCCTGAGTCCCATAGGAGGTTCTTTATACTGCGTCCCACAGTGTTACCAGAGTCCCACTGGCCTGCTTCAGAATCCCATTGAAGACTTCTTCCACCCTGAGTTTCACAGGGGGCTTCTCCTGGCTCCTCGAGTCACACGAGTAGCTCTTCTTCACTTCAATATTCTTCAAGTATCTTCAGCAGTCTGGGATAAAGACTGTTGGCCTTTCACTCTACTTCTGCTCACTTGTGATGAACAGGACTCCTCATCTTGCTCAGGATTTATCTCCTTCTTCTAAGGATGACCTGGCCTCTCTCTTCAAGAATCTTCAACAGCCTCTGAAAAGGTCTTTTGGTCTTTCTCAAGACTTTTGATCACTTCATTTGATCAGGCTCTTCTCAATCACTGAAAACTCAGACAACTGATATCTCTAACTTCAGTCTGGCTTCAGTCTGACTTCACATCAACTTCATGCACTGAGTGCATGGCATCTCTGCATCCTCATGCACTGATTGCATGGATTCTCAAAATTCTTCAAGAACTCTTAGTCTTGGAAAACTCAAATGCACACCACTGATTTAAGCTTTATTCACGTGTGCACGTGCATGCATGCAAGCATCCACTCCCCTTTTTCTCCTTGGTGTGATAAACCCACAATGGGTGTAAATACTTTTAGCACACACACCTTCTTCCTTCTTCACACTTTGTTCTTTTTTGTTTACACACTCACAAATGTGTTGTTCTTTAGTGTGGGCCTTGTTCTTCTTCAAAGTGTGCACATCACTTTGTACACACTAAGGTTCGGCCTCTACTCTTGGCACACACAAATTCTTCACTTTGGCACACACTTGAGCTTGTCCTCCTCTCTTGTGTTTAACACCCACAACCCATTTTGTTTTAGTTCATTTAGGTGTAAGCCTCGGCCTTCTTGTTTAGAACATACACCACTAGGGTGTGTTCTTTCACTTCACACAAGGCACTAAGGCCTCAGGTCTTATTCTCCACTTGGCACACACACACTGCCTTCTTCTGTTTTTGCACACACAGCCCGAACTCCATGGGTGCAAGGAAGCCGTGCAAGTGTCAGTGGGTGCAAGGCACCTTCTCTTGTTCTTCTCCGCGCAAGGGTGAAAGTTCTACCACTGTGAAAGTCTTCAAAGAGCAACAAGCAACAGAATAGCCGCGCAAGGCCTAGGGTGAAAGAGCACCACGTCGCAGTCGCGCAGGGTGTCAAGGACACCTACTGCCGCTCAAGCCAAGCGGCCGCGCAAGCCTCGGGTGTAGGACAGCCTACTGCAGCGCAAGTTTGCGGTCAGTGAGGGCTCCTTCTGCCGTGCGAATACGCGGGCAGGGACCTCCTTTAGAGCCTCGGGTGGCTCTGGAACTTCAGTCGCACAAGTGGTTGTGCGGTGGCTTCTTTCTTCAGGAGGCACAGGAGCTCTCGAGGGTCTCAAAATTTCAGCAATCCTCTCAAACGCCTCGGATGCTCCTTTTATAGCCAAAGGAGAGGCATTTCATCCGTGTGAGATAATTCCAAATCCCCGAAAGTTTTGGTTCTTTAAAATCATTCCAAATCTTTAATTTACTCTCTGTTTCACGCGGGCTCATTTATTTTTCTCTCCTTCTCATGCATGCGTCGTGAAACGTGTGCATGGCCTCTGTTTAGGCCCATGCATGAAAAGCATTAACCATGTGGCCTCGGCACCTTCGGTTTGCTTCGGCGAATACTCGAAATTCTCCATCTGTTTCATGCATGCTTTTTTATTGCATGGATCTGTTCGTTGTGGCCTAATGATCACCATGGATGATTCAGCTCGAACAATTGTGTCCGGGAACTCAAAAACATCTCGCGGGTTGCTCCTGGTTCGACGGAGGCACACGGGGAGGCTTCGACCTGGCTTGAGGTTGAGGATGGACGGGGAGCCGTCAGATCGACGATTTAAATGATCATCAACGACCAGGATTAGAACAGGTCGCGGCGGATGAGATGTGCGGTGTAGATCGAACGCGCGATCAGATTAACGGCCTGGATTTGCTCCCGTGTAAAATTCCACATCCCACATCGAAGCGGCCCGCGAAATTTCCACGGCTTATCAACCTTGCACTTCCCCAGCCGGCTTAATTGAACTTCCAACCTCCATGGTGCCGCCCCGCACCGTGTTCTCTTGCGGGCACGCACTTGCGCCCACCCCTGCCACTCTGGCGCTCTCCTCGTGCTCACGATGTGCGGGCTTCATCACCGCGTGGCCTCGGGGCTTATACACGGCCCCGGCCTCTCTCGGTCTGCCCCCATATGGGGACGTGGTGACCTAGTCCCACATGAGCCTTGGGTTGAACCCCTAAGGCTGGCCCTTGGTGGCTCTCTTTTTGCTTAATTATTGAACAAACACTTTGTTCAAAAACAAAGTAACAAGCTCAATCATGCCAAATTCCACTTCTTCCAAGCCATTCTTCCTCTTCCTATTCTTCCTTCTTCATTTCTTCTCTTCTCTTCTTCTTATGAATTCCTTCATTCCTCTTAAACATTTAATCTTCACCTAGGAGTGAAATTCCCAAAGGTTCATCATCAACCGAAGCTTCTGAACCAAATAATTCATCAACAAACTTCATTGATCTAATCAGAGATCAATTTGGATCTTCTTCACATTCACATGCACCAAGTGATAGTGCATGGACTTCATTAACACCACTTCATCCACATAGAACTTGTGGATGGATCTCCTTTCACTCCTCATGCATTGTGAAGACAATGCATGGACTTCTAACAATGTTGTGACATTGTATCCTCTTGATACAAGTTCATTGAACTTTAAGATCAGCTCAACAATCATCAGATGTAATGATGCTCTATCATCATCAATTCTTCAAGTGGTGTAACTTAGTATCATATTGATACAAGTATTGAAACATTAAGATCAGTTCTACAATCGTCTGATATCCATAGAGAATGTTTCAACCACAACATCCTATGTCACTTACTGAATCTCCTATGTGACATGAATCTTAGTACCATGACCATTCTCCTTTCCTCACCAACACCATCACATCCTTTGTCATTCACATATTGAAACTCCTTGAAATCCATCCACTCATTCCTTGACAACAACATACCTCATTAACACCAAATGCAACACAGTTCACTTCAGAGCCTAATCCCAATAGGATACGACCCAATTATTCCAAGGTTCATGAAATACAAGGTGAAAAAGAAAGCAGTATTAATATGAAATAAAAAGCGGCGACAAATTCGATGAAATGCAACTTTAAATTGAAAAAAAAATCAAGATAAAAATTTCAGAATGTTAAAACATTTAAATAGGCATGTTTTATACTTCAATATAATTCCAAAGGCACCCAAATACAAGGGAAAATACAACAAATCCAATGAGAAACAAAATCGAGAACACCCCAAGGAACTAGATAGTGTTGGGTCCCATGTACCTCGTACCTCGGTGTAATATAACCATATTAAAATATGTTATCATGCATGAGACACCAGTAAGAAATATACCCATAACCTAGTGGTCCCCAATCATCATCCACATAGTATAGTTAGTGTTTTCATTATCCAAATTCTAGGTGAAATAGGGACAAAACCCATCCGGTCCACTAGCTGTACTAGTACACATCCTCCCCACCTAGGTCCTCGGGCATCCCCCTTTGTGCTCAAACAATATCAGCATTTAACACATATCCATTTTAATGTAAAACACCACTACTGGTCTCATACAAAAAATAAATTATCTATCACATTTTATACCACTTAAAACACACAACAAACACTTTGAATTTGAATAAAACAATTTCTCAAAATCCCGTGTTGTTTTGCACACAAAACCCGTTAAGAAACTGACTTGTATACTATGATCACACATGTAAGTTTCCAAAACAGTAAAGGAATCTCTGTAAATTTCAATTAAAATAAGAAATCAATTTTCAAGCATCCCCATGTTGATCAAGAAGTGATAACTTTTTAAAACCTTCATTTTCACACCAAAGTGGAACCAAAACATCACTTTCTTTTCAAACAGAATTAAAACCCATTTTTGTAGCAATAACCAAAGGGTATAAACATTAAAAACGGTTTTTTAAGCCTTATTAAAGGTCAATAAAAAACTATTTATTTATAGGGAATCCCCAAATAATCAAATAAAACATTTCATTGGAAAACCCCCAATTTCACACCAAATTCGCATTTAAAATTCAATTGCAATAGAAAAATCAATAGAACCAATTTTTTCTACAATAATAAAATGATATAAAACAAAAAATATTATATATACTGCATGATTATACAAAAATATTGCATCAACATTTTAATCACCTACCAAATCAAATGAAACCCTTGAATCCTTTGTTTGAAAACACAAAAACACCACCACCGCACCTCAAGAAGGGTAGATCAAATCTAAAAATAGAAAATTGGGCCATGAAAACCCATGTTTAAACCTTAGGTTTTACACCTTACCATCTGGAAATCTGGGACTTCAGGTATAAGGGATGAAACCCTAATAATTTTGAATGAAGCCCTAAGAAAACACAAAGAATAAAGAACTGGAATCACTTACTTGAAGTATCACAAATCAATCACTCCAAAAACAACAGTAGCTGAAATTGAAAACAGCCAAAATTTAGGGGATGTGTGAAAAATATTTAGGAGGTTATTTAGGAACTATAATGGAGGGAGAAGAGTAATAATTGAGATATTTAATAATAGATAATGTTACCTCTAAAATTATGGTCGATTTGAGACACCCTATAATGTTCATCCATAAGTTGCGATTTCAAAGAGCTCTAAGGAGGGGGGAAAGGCAATGGGAGCGCGCTTGGAATTGTTAGGGTATAGAGGGAGGTAGAATCACTGAAAAAATCATTATAATGAATAAGATATTAAATAATTAAAGAAACAATTTAAAACAGGAAAATGGGCTTTCGTGTTGGCCCAATTCTCAAATAAAAATCCAAATCCCCCCATGATTATAAATTTATAAAGGCACCAAATTTAAATTTTTGCGTTAATAGGTCCGAGGAATCCATGTAATAATTTTAATCAATAAAAAATGTAGAAAAATGAACTATTTATAAAAGATACAAAATTTATTTTAAATCTGGAATTGGGCTCACAGTTTGGCACAATTCATGAAAACTCACCCATTCCTCCATAAAAGCTTGGGAAACCACCAAAACATAGTATGAATGGAAATTAAATTATAAATAAATTTAAAATAAGTTATGTATGTGACAATTCTCCCCACCATGAAAACATTCCACCTCAGAAAGTCACAACAAGGTCAAAGCAACTACAAAACCCAACTCATAAACCAAGATGTACTTCTTTGCCATGCTTTTCCACCAAGGGCCAAAACACCTCCAGTGATCAATTATGGAATGATTAATCTCACAACCCAAACTTACACCACTTTTCTAAATTGATCAATACCATTCATAATTTCTCCCAAATGGAAACTCTTCAAACACTATCCGAATAAGACTCAAGAAATTCACCCAAACGAACAACAACTTTGAACAAGGTTACAGTTACCATATTTTAACTAAACCATTGGGCGCTCTCCTGTCCCAACGTTTACTCAAGGAAGACGTTGGTAGCTAGATAGTTCCAAATGAGACTATCTACCGCAAGACAATACCATGGATAAATCTAAGTTACTGGTACGTGGGGACACAAAAATACTCCCCACGATAAGAGACAACCAATAATTTTTTTCTGAGACAGAATTAGGACACTAATAGGGGAGGCCTGAACGGACTCCCTAGTACATAGGGCAGACATCAATTCAAAATTTCTGAATGAACATACATGAGAATACGAGTGGTTCTCCCCACCATAAGAACCAACCATCTTAACTGACCAGCATCGGCCGGCACGAAAAAAAAACAAAAATTTCAAGATTTGGGAAGGACACACGATTAGTCCACACAGTTTGTGGAACCGTGAACTAACTGTTCTGATCAATCTTCCCACATGGCTTCCAGGAACATATTCACTCTTAATCATTCACAAACCATTTGTTCAGCCTGTCTAGCCAAATTTCCGACCATTCTCTAAAGACTCAATGGAAACCAAAGGGGGAGGGAATGACATTGGGTGATGACATGGGTACAAGGCCCTCCACCTATTTCCGTCAAACATGAACAACAGAAAAAGGATGATGATACTACAGGTTTAAACTCTTCCTACCTTTCATATTTATGATAGGAATTTATACAAGGGTTTAAATGACCCTGTGATTTCCCATAATGACGAGCCAGCTTCTCTCCGAGACCTATGGCTAGAGCTGAAATGATTGATGCATCTTCGACCTCGCAGTTAGTAATTGGAAACCCACTGAATGAGATTTCTTCTTTCGGTGCGACCAAAAACAACTCTGCAATCCCATATATGTTTTCCAGACATAAAACAATCCAAACTAACTTTTCACAATCCTGATATTTCACTAGAACAAGGGATAAGAAGATGCACACACATCAAACCTCATTTCATCAGGTGAGAAACAATAGAAGTAAAGAACACCTACACTCACCCTCCTCTAAAATGGATGATTTTTAAGTTTTGACAAGGGGTACATTCACCCAACATAACAGGGATTCTTATAAGATTTCATGAAATTCACCTATACGGTCAATCGAGCACATGAAATCATAAGGCATCATTGAACATGACCATTGTGACTGATATTAACAATGCATGGAGAGGGACCTTATACAACATCCCCAAACAATACACAATTCTAGAAAGTGGCCACAATATTTCATCGTGACCATATTTCCCACACTAGTGGTTTAACATGAACTCATGCTAAAACGAAACTTTGATGAACCCAAAGGTCCTCTTTGACACCATCGAGACACTCATCCACACTAACAACCCTAGACCACATCCACCTTCGATGAATCAGGAAACATAAGAAACTAAGGTCTCTTTCATTCTTCCACGAGCACTCTCCCAGTACAAGAGGATCTAAAAATCAAAGAAAGGAAAGGGTGTATACTCAATCTAAAAATCTCAAGAAAAATATTCCTTATATTGATCAACTGGAGGGTCTTCAAATGGAGAAACAATCCGGGTTTCACTTCAGTTGTGCACTAACCTTTAATGTGGTGTACCTTATCCAAAAAATGAACCCAAGGACCCAACCTAGATGGTCCATTGGTTAAGATATACCACAAACAAGATCAAAACACATGAAGGGAACCATCATAAATCCGTCCCAAAACATTTTTCAAAAGAGACCACTAACCGTCCCTAGAACACAACTTACTGACCAAACCCAAACCCAAAAAAACAATTCAAACATGAGGGTTTCATGGACTCAAATCATCCCACAACATCAACATTTTCAAAAACACATAATACACACCATCCCAAACTATTTATCAAGACATCATTTTTTTCAATAAAACCATTTCTTTGAAAACAAATGGTTTTTGGTAAGCGTATCCACTAATTGTACACCATGGGCCTCACACAAGGATGTTTTTGTGCCACACCGGGCACCCTTCTCATATCTGTTCTGGCACTCATCCATTCATGCCATCAAACATCCATCATACCATTTAACCTCACACATGTGGTTTCTCACATAAATACCAAAGGTTGAAACCGAAAATTCATTCCTCTTTTCAAAACCAAAACAGTCAACCCACACATCCTTTTTCTCAAAACTTCTATCCAGAAGATCAAAATCCCAATTCAAATCTTACAAAACATTTCAGAAAGACACAACCATTTAGAAAATAACTCAATTTGAAGATATTCACAATAATTTCAAAACATCTCATCCAATTAAAACACAATTTTATGGTTTAGAAAACTCTATTGGAAACACTTTTCAAAACCAACTTCAATATAGTCCCTTCTTTAAAAAGAGGTGTAATCACACCATTTTCCATTTCTAAATAATTCTGAAAATTCAGTTCCACCATTTCATAAACCAAACCATTCTCTCTTTATTTGAAAATCATTTCACAAATACTTTACGCATCTTAAAACCACAGTGCCATGTTTTCAAAACTAAAGCACAAAATAATGCGTGAGGAAACTAGTTTCAGTGGGTGACATGGGAATATGGTTGGCGGCTATATTCCAATCACTTAACTATCACATAGAGTGTTCTAGGAAATATCATTTTCTATACATGGCTTTTTAGGCCCTGCGAGCTCACTAAGGCCATTAACCCAACTCACTTTTCATTTCCCCTAATCATCATCGAACCAATCAAACCAAAGGACATAGATAAATCTCGACATCTCCTAGAAACATGAATCTTGTCATGAGATGTGGTGATCAGGAACACTACCCATAAATGGAATTCCATGTCCCAAAAATCCTAACTCCAGACTATCCTGACTCTTCCCCAAATAACATGACCCAAAGAGTTAACATGAACCTGCTCTGATGCCGTTTTGTCAAGAACTGAATCCATTCGCCGCCAAAACCGGCACCGAACCTAGAATGTGACAAGGCCGAAAGGGAGTTACCTATCCCAACAAGCTATCACAAGTGCCCGGGTATCAAACAATTATGTTTGGGAAGAATTTACCAGATATGAAAGCATAAAACCTTAAAAACAATCCATAATATTAATTATGAAATTTATAGCCAAACAAGTCTTAATAAAAAAATCAAAACTAAATAAATAGGATTAAATACAATAAAATAGATCCATATACAAATAATGACAATATAAACACATCCCCATGTACTCCACATGACAAGGGGGTCATCACCCGCAAGTCGTCTCCACAACTCCGCCCCAGCGATGGGGACTAACACCCTGAACTGCCCCCACCCTTGGCATTTCCTTTACCTGAGTCAACAATAATAATGTATACTTACACACAAGGGGTTTAAGTAGAGTGTGATAGGAATACAAATAGGATAACACACAATTATTCTAAGGTTCATGCAATATAAGGTGAAAAAGCAAGCAGTTTTAATATGCAATGAAAAGCGGCGACAAATTCCAAGAAATGCAACATTAAATTGAAAAAATATTTCTAGATAAAACCTTCATAATGTTATCACATTTAAAATAGAATGTTAGATACTTAAATATAATTCTAAATAAACTCAAATACAAGGGAAAATATCACAAATCTAATGACCAACAAAATCAGGAACACCCCTAGGCCCTAGATAGTCTCGGGCCCCATATACCTCGTACCTCCGTGTCATGTAACCATAGTAAAATCACTTCTCGTGCAGGATCCAATATTGGAGAACATACCCAAGACCTAGTGGTCCTCAATCATCATACACATAGTTTATTTATAGTTTTGTTTCCAAATTCTAGGTGAAACAGTGATAAAATCCATCTGGTCCACTAGTCGTACTAGTACACATCCGCCCCACCTAGGTACCCGGGATTCCCCCTTTGTGATCAAACAATTTCAGCATTTAACACATATCCATTTTAATGTCAAACACCACTACTGGGAACATACACAGAATACAGTAGCTATGTAATTTTATACCACTTAAAACACACAACAAACACTTTGAATTTGAATAAAACAATTTCTCAAAATCCAGTGTTGTTTTGCACACAAAACCCCTTAAGAAACCCACTTGTACACTATGTTCACACTTTTAAGTTACCAGAACAGTAAAGGCATCCCAATACATTTCAATTAAAACAAAAAATTAATTTTCGGGCATCCCCAGGTTAAACAATAAGTGATAACTTTGTAAAACCTTCATCTCACACCAAAGTGGAACCAAAACGTCACTTTATTTACAAACAGAATTAAAACCCATTTTTTCTACAATAAACAAAGGACATAAACATTTTAAATAGTATTTTAAGCCTTATTACAGGTCAAACAAAACAACTAAGTTTTGATAGAGCATACCCAAATAAATAAATAAAACATTTCTTTGGAAAACCCCCAATTTCACACAAAATTGGCATTTAAAATTCAATTTCAATAGAAACATCATTAGAACCTATTTTTGCAGAAATAATAAAATGATATTAACATGAATGTATGATAAATAAATCATGCTAATAAAAAAATGTTTCATCAGCATTGTAATCACCAACAAAATCAAATGAAAACCTTGAATCATTTGTTCGAAAACACAAACGCACCACCACCGCAACTCAAGAAGGGTAGATCAAACCTAAAAATAGAAAATTAGACCAATAAAACCCAAGGTCAAACCTTAGGTTTGACATATTACCCTATGGAAATTTGGTACTTCATGTATAAGGTAAGAAACCCTAGTCACATTGAATGAAACTCTAAGAAAAATGAAAGAAGAAAGAAACGGACTCACTTACTTGAAGTATCCTGAATGAATCACTCAAAAAACAACAGTAACTGAAATTGAAAATAGCCAAAATTCAGGGGTTTTCCGAACAAGATATAGGAAGGAATTTAGGTAATTAAATGGAGGGAAAAGAATAATAATTTAGAGATTTAAAAAGGGATGAAGTTACCTCTTCAATTCTTGTTGATTTGAGACACCCTATGAAGTACTGACTTAAGTATAGATTAAAAAGAGCTCTAAGGAGGGGGGAAAGGTAATGGGAGAGCTTTGGGGTTTCTTAGGGCCTAGAGGGAGGTGGAATTTCCGAAAAATGCATTACAATGAATATGATATTATACAATTAAAGAAATAATTTAAAACTGGAAAATGGGCCTCCGGGTTGGCCCAATTTCCAAATAAAAACCCAAATCCCCCCATGATTATGGATTTTTAAAGGCTCTAAATTTAAATGTTTGTGTAAATAGGAAAGGGGAAGCCAAGTAGGAATTTTAATGCATAAAAAATGTTGAAAAATGAACGAGTTATAAAAAAACAAAATTTATTTTAAATCTGGAATTGGGCTCACAGTTTGGCCCAATTCATGAAAACTCACTCATTCTTCCATAAAATCTTGGGAAACCCCCAAAACAAAAAATGAATGGAAAATAAATTAAAAAGAAAATTATAATAATTAATTTATGTGACAATTTAAAACCAAAAAATTCATGAATAAGAATACACAAATACATTCATGGGATGTATATACCCTAGTAACAAAAATAAGTGTGGAATAAGGAATATATATCATAGAAATAAAAGTGGGATTAGAATAAAAATTAAAATGATCTTATCATTGGGGTGAGAATAATTCATCAAAATAGTTATGTATGATAATTTCAATTGTAAAAAATAAATATGGAAATATAGAAAATTGTCATTAGTGGAAATTTCAGACAAGTTCTTAGCATAGTATAACAAATAGAGTTGATGTTTAACCCAATGAATTGAAATTGAGTTAACAAATCCCTTAAATCTTGAGTTACAATGAAATTATGAGCCAACTAATAGAAATAAAATCAAATAAATCATTAAATAACATTAATAAATAATTATTTTTGACATATATTACAACACAACTAGTATATACACCAAATAAAAGAGAAAAGTGGTCAAAAATGGTGCATGTCTCTAGGGAGTAAAACTGATACAAGAATCCCTTACCTTGAGTCTGATTTATCATGACTTTCCTCTATATTATTTTATAATAAACATACATAAATTATTTTCTTTCTTCATAACCATTTAAATTTTTTATTAATTTTTTTATCTTATAAACATGTTATATACAATTACTTAATCAATAGTTTATATGTCGTATATTTTTACCATATTCGACTTATGTGTCAAAACTATCATTGATAAGTTGAAAATGGTCAATTTGGTCAATTTTTAAAAATATCCACAAAATATAAGTGAAATAGTTATCACATTTTTACATCAATTATACATTTAAAATCATATTGTAATTTTGGTTATGAGATGTAATCCACTATTACGACCATTGAGATGGTAGGTCATAGGTATACATGAGTAACATTCTCATTTAAAAATGATCACTATGGAAGAGGTGGGTGTACACACATCCACGATTGATATTATCACTTTTCCAAAGTGTGAAATTGAAATACGAAAAAATCTATTATTTGTTTAGATAGGTAATTATCTAATAAATTTGATTAATATTTCTTCTATATCATATATTTTATCAATCCCATCCTTAAAAACATTCCATGTAAAGAGTGAATGAAACACATCCCTCTAAGGACGTAGTAGACCACACGTCGACAAATGATTTTATCGTATTCCACAAAATGGAATTTGTGAAGGTATGTATTATATAAAGATTAAAATAGAATAATAACTTCATAAATAAAATATTTATCATATAAAAATATTTATAGTATCATAATTCTCAACCATGAGAGGTTGTAAGGGAAGAACAAACATCATCAGTTCGTGAGCTGATAGTCCTCCGATCACATGAAATATGAATGCATATCACATTTGATGGGATTGTCTGAATGTGTAGGATGAAATATTAATATAAAAACACATATGTATATTTATTATGATAATTATATTATATTATCATATAATTAAAAAAATTTATATGGGATGATAATTAAATAAAACAAAAGTGATCATTGGAGAATTTTACATATTTTTCTAGTGACTCCATTTTTATTGTACAAGAAGAATTACATGGATTTTTTTTTACCAAAAATGGTTCTTATAAATATATTATGAGTTATTTTGGGAGATTATTTGGTTTATTTCTGGCTAACCCAATGTTCCCGAGAGGTGTATTGAAGTTGGATTGTTGAATGCTTTTTTATATTAAATGGGGAGTGGTATTTTTGTAAATATAGAAAGGTAAACACTATTAGAGTGTTGACCTAACATTATTTGATTGTAATAATGATCCAAATAATATAAAATATGGGATCTGGTCGAATAATGGCCATCTATTTTGTTTTTGACATTTTAATAGCTCATTTTCCCCCTTAATATTAATGTTTAACAACCAAGTGAAATCATTTTTACCTAAACCGCTATAATTATTCTAATTAAATTCATCAATATTATGGTGAAAATAAAAAAATTGACATGTTACGAAATATTAATTATTATGATTAAAATATGAGATCCATTTTTCTATATTCAAATCATATATGTGGCTTAAATGTATTTATAATTATTCTTGGATGCGGAAAGACACAGCATGGTTCTAAAGTAAATATGTTCAAATTTTTTCTATTCATTTATATATATATTAAATGTGAAATTGATTACACTATTGTCAATTTGTCAAAATGACATAAAATTTATCAATTTATTCTTAAAAATAACTAAAAATATAATTTAACAATATAAATTATTTACATGAAAAAAAAATTCTCAATTAAAATTTGGTGTCATTTACTATCTATGAAAATTTTATTATTCTCCAAAAAATAAATAACATTCACCCAAATTCATTTTTTATATTCTGATATCTATAATGAAGAATATTTTTTAAATAAAAATGGTAAATATGTTAAAATTTTATTTTAATACAATTATATCATTAAAAGGAAGTAAAATTATGTATAAAGAATACACAAATTTTTATGCTTAAATTATATTTATTATATTCACAATTATATAAAAAAATATAGGGTTAATTTCAAAACTTTTTATTAAATATTTAAAATATAAACTTAATTAATATATGTTTGTAATAGTGAATTAAATATTTCATTAAAATAAAACCACGTTTTAGTCTTTAAAATATTTTTTTCAAAAAATGAAATCCTCTATAATCAATTTGTATTTATTTTAATTTTTTTTAATTGGTCACCAAAGGATTCATTATATAACCATATATAAAGAATATATTCATAATTTTGTTATTAATATTCATTCCATCTATTACAACGACTAGGATAAAATATTAATTTAAATAAATAATATAATTAGTATATTTTTGTCCAGTAAGACTCAGGCTTCAGTGTAACATAAAACTTCCACGGAGCACATTGATGAATGAAACACAAATTAAACATGGTGTTTCTTATGATTCCAGAAAAACTATTAATATTTTGTAACTTAATCTAATAATTTTTTTTCAATTAATTTTAAATGATATAATTCATAAAAAATAGTGATTTTAAAATGAATAATATCCCTATAAATATGATAGGATATAAAATTCAAAAATATATATACCTTTGTTAGTGTTTTATTTTGATTTATTACGGAATAATGTATTTATTTACCCAAAAGGGAATTCAATTTATAATTTTTTAGGTTATAACACTCTACATTTATAGGAAAAATATTATTAAACTTTAAAAAATCATTTATTTAGATTACACATACATTTTACATTTTATACTGGACCTCATTATATGATCTCTTATGAAAATAATAAATTCTCAATTCAATATAAAAATAATTTGAAATTTTTTTATCCTTAGTGTAGTGGTAATTATTGGGATGAAAAAATTGTTATATGGAAATAAATATGTATTGAATTTAATAGATTTGATGCACCATCATATTAAATAATGTATGATGTTAACTAGTAAAAATGAACCTCTAATCAAAATAATTATATGTCATGAACCATCCTATATACTCTGGCACCTTATCACCCATGATCACACTAATATAGCCTTATGGGTTCTCTCAACCCCCATGGGTTTCCGATAAGGAACTAGCATCATTAATGATAATACTAAGAATGGGTTTTCCACATAAACAGTGAGAGAAAAAACTAATTGTCGGTATTATCAGTTGAACACTCCATAGGGATAATGATATCAAAATTAAAATAGGTACACAAATACAATGTACAACCAAAATGTATTATAGAACCTGATAACATCTTATATCCCAAAATAAATAGCAACTCAAAGATGAAATATCAACAAAAACTGCCACCTCAAAGTGGTTCTTTCCCCTTGCTCAATGATGGCAAGAGGAAATTTACAAACACTCAAGGGAACATATAGGGTGTCAGATAAATTCTCTATATGGGGTCGAAATTGATTCTATAATATGATTCCACATTAATTAAACAAATAATTCATTCAATTTAAAATTTACAAGTATGGAATTAAAAATATATATTTAAAAGAAATCATGTTAAACATTTCAATTAATTGAATCATTTTGAAAAAAAAAATCCATAATAATTTTTTGATGTAGAATAGTATATATAAATTTATATGGAATTTTAAAAAAAATTATAAGAAATATAATATATTGAAAAACCTTAATAATGAGAAACATGGTCATTTCCTAGAGCTAAAATAGTTTCATGTTGTGAAATACTCACATAATTGAATATGTTATTGTGAAAATATGTTTATAAAAATCCCACAAAAAACTAGTCAACGAGGAATAATCACCATCCTATTGGGTTTATGACATACTTCATATATTTTTTTAGTGTTGTAATGTGTTAATAACTCACCAAATACCTAGTATTTCATGTCATATAACAAAAATCAAAAATGGGAAATTTACATTAAACATTTCCAGAATACAATAAACCTATTTTTTCATTTCAATGTGACAATTTATATTGGATAACCAAAATGGGGTTTCAATCAAATCATTCCTTTTTTCAATGATAAAAATGTTATGTTTATATGAAAAAATTATCCATTTTTATGAAAAAAAATTTGAATTCAATTTCAAAAAAAAATTTACCAACTCAATTTCACAGTTTAAATCACACAATTTAAATTATTTAATCAACTTCCTAACATTCCAAAAATCTCCACAAATACCCCCTATTCAATAGAATTTGGTTTTTCCCAATTTCATTCCAAAAAATTTCAAATCACCAATTCACTAGAATTTTGTTTTTAAAAATCCAATTGAAATAAATTTAATTTTAAGAAATAAAAAAAATTAATCATGAAATATAGGTTTAAAACAATTTTCCAATCATAAACTGAACCACCTACCTTTGATAATGGGATTTTGAAACAATAAACTGATAAAAGGATCCAACCATGAAAGAAATAGACAAACTATATATTATAATCAAACCACAATCAAGTTATAAAATAATAGGGATTAAATCATCCAAATAAATTATATATAATAATCCCTATGATGGTGAGAAGGAGAGAGAGGAAATGAAAGAATACAGATTAAAATCTTATTTAGAAAGGATAAGACGACAATATTAATGGCTTTATTCACTTAGTATGGGGTTTTTAATAACCAAAATTGGATATTGGGAGCTGCAAAAACATAGTAAAAAGTTCTGGGTCATGTTTAGCCTGAGCGGGGATAAATTAGGTGCTTGGGAATTTTCAAATGTATATTTGGATTAATTAAATATTTCACACATAGTTATCTAGGTAGGTCTGTATGGTTAGACAAATTATGTGCCCTTCCCAAGCACCCCTGATGGAGGGGATGCACCATTGTTTTGGTGGGTGTGTCGTTTCTCAGACCTTTTGTTAACCATGAAACCCCTCACTAACTATGATTTAATGGTTCTCCTTAATATAACAAACAATTTTAAAAATAATGTTCTAAACATGAACAACAAAATATCCCTTCAAAAAATAAAAATATTTACTGGAGGAATCTCTAAATAAACCCAACCAAATAATTGATCAAAGAGGGTTTCTTTAGTACATAAATATCATAACATGTCCTCACAACTACCACACCATAGAATATTTTTGTCCCTAGAAAGCCTCTTCAGAAGAATTTGGTTCAAAAAGATGTGGCAATTGATCTTTAATCATTACCTCCCTATCATATGTCCCTTGAGTATTAGAACTGTGTTTTAAGAGAACTCAAAAAGTGTTATAATCCTCATATGAAGTAACCTAGCTTCAAAATCAACTATCCAGACTATATTCTCAGAAGAAGATAAATAATGTTCAATATAGAGATCACTCCATCTCAAAATAAGATATTGATATAAAAGGTACTTTCATATATAAAATATATGGAAATCATTATGTTTCAACATCAAATATATATGAAATTATAAATGGAAATAGACATTACCCTCATTCATAACAACCAAAAATGTTCCCACAAATATGAGAGAATGCTTCGGAAGCCTCCCAAACCATTGATGACCCACAAAAGGTGAAACATTCAAGAATATATATTCACCAATTAAAAATTCCAATGGTCCATGTTGACGAATAGAATATGAATTATTTTGGCTCGGTGCCATCAACCTTATATGACTAATAAAATAAAAAAATTTATTTCAACTCTAAAACCATGATTAGTCAAACTAAGGAACATTCATAGATATCCAAAGTACAGAATGATGATTTACAAGGACATACATACAAGGAATCATAAGGATCCATTCTGATTTTGGATGGGTAATTGTTGTTATAAGAAAACTCCACCATCCAAAAAAAATCATCCCAAGCTCCACTATTCTCAAGGATTTAGGAATGATTGATATCTCCAATAATATTTATATATTTTATTATCTGTCCATCTAACTATATATGGAATATTGTACTAAAACAAACCTTATATAATATTTCCTTATAAAGGAATATGAAAAAGTGAGATGTAAATTGGGGATTCCTTTTAGATACTCTACCATATGGAACTCCCTGAAAATTATTAATAACCTTCACATAGATATTTCTAAGCACATCTACATTCCTTGTTTCATGAATGGGTATAAATTGAGTGGATTTTGTTAGCCTATCAATCACAACCCATATCTAATTCGTATTAATTATTGTTTGTAGAATCCCAAAAAATGTCCATAGATATATCTTCCCACATCCATGTCAGGAATTGATGGTGATAATTAAAACTCGAAGGTCTCTAGAGATCAGCTTTGACCTTTTTCATGTGTCATAATGAATGGAAAAATCAATAATTCCCCATCTCATACATGGACACAAGGGTCAACACCGCAGCATAGAACATCATTTTGGTTCTGGGGTGAACATACCACTGAGAAATATGGTAGTATCCCATCATATCTTTCATGATATATAATAGTTCAATTTTTTTGATAATATAGAATTATCTTTATGGATAATGAACAGTCAGTAATAGTCTCCCCACCATTAAAAGATTCTCTAAGGGTAAATATTTCATTACCAAGATGTTGTTCTCAAAGAATCTCCTTGAAAGTAGATGAGGTACAATAATAACTAAACAAGGAAGCCTCAACTCATGATTATCACACTCATATATATAACTTTACAAAATGATACATCACATTCCACTATTTTAAGAATTCATTCCTGGCCTTCCTCCGAAGTTCTCTTCTTAGATAATATTTAATGAAAATCAATTTCCCTTATATATTGGTGATTTAAAATTTAATAAAATTATTTAATTTAACATAAAACCATTAGAGGAGATTCAAATATTTTTTCAAGAATATATAACTAAGTCTCTTTTGGTCGGATACATGATAAACCATTCTCCCAAATGTTAATTCCAACAACTCTTAAGTGAATGCATCACAACTAAAACATCAAGGTCATGGATTAGTTAATTTATATCATAGGTTATAATCATCCAATATCCATAAGAAATTAAATGATCCCCAAAAAAAATAACACATCTCAAAACTGATCTTGAGGAATCATAGATGACTTCATAGCCCAGAATAACCACTTGAATAGTCAGTAATGAAAATGTAGTGAAAATACATTCCAACTCAACAAAAGAAATATGAAATTTATCACCCCAGAAAATGGTACTCGCTTCCATGATAGTGTTTGTGTCATAGAATCCAACATCGAGATTTCCATTACAATCTAGTGACAATATCCAACTACACCAAAGTAACTCCAAATATCATGAAAATAATCATGGTTTCTCCTATATCATAACAATATTCACTTTTTCAACCTCAAATGAAATTCTATATTCTAACCCCATGTGTCCTTAGAACATCACATAAAGTATCATGAAATAACATTTTGAAATCTTGACATAATTGTAGTGACTTCTCAGTAATTGAATAGCTTCTCTCAGATGACACACAATATCCTCCTTGGAAATAGAGTAAACAATGATATTTTCCACAAATACAACTACTAATGTACCAATATAATAATGGAAAATATTATTTATTATGGCTATAAAGACAACCAAAGACCTTTTTAGACCAAATGGAATGACATGGTACTCATTGTGGCCACATCTGCTCCAAAAAAGGTTATCTGAATGATTGATTATTTTATTCTAAACTGAATGTAACCAAATCAAATATAAAAATTTTATAAAAACACATTCACATTAATCTAGTGAAACATTTCATTAATATGTGTAAATGGATACTTATTCATTAAAATAACATGATTTAGTTATCAGTAATAAAAAAATTGAAATGGCCCATTATCTTTCCTATTAAAGATAAGTTGTACTACAAAGAATTGAAAAATCTATTGTATGAAGCCTTCCTCTAAAAAAACATACAATTGAGTATTAAAATAATTCATATTTGATGGTGTCATACGGTATTAAGAAATAGGTATTGTCTTTTAAAAGTGTACTATATCAATAGAAAACCCTACATATCATAAAATTAGAAAACTAGAGATGTTAAAAGGTAGAAAATTTGGAAACATGACGACAACTAGATGTCGATCATTACATAATGAATCTCACTCTAGGTGAAAGGAAAAGACTGATATCACTTTCCAATAATTTGGATAAGAAGGTCAGGCTACAATTGATATTCAATCCACTCTCCCTAAAAGATATGACACACCCCATGGAGTTTATTGAAGGAGAACCACTGAAGACAAAAATTAAATTTGAACTTATTGGTAGAGATCCAATAGATCCTAAAATTCTTTCAAGGTGTTTAATTTCGAAAGCCTAAAAATAATAAATAAGATCAAGCTAGGATAAATAGAAAAAACAAGAGGGAATATGATGGCTCTTCTCTCTATCCATTCTATGGGGGATAATAATATCCATCACATAAGAGAAAATATCCATAATTTAATTATGAGACTCACAATATGGGTAGAAATAAACGAATGAGATTCACAAATATAAAAAAAGCGGTCACTAATGATGATGCTATATAAATGGTACCTCCCACAGTCATTGGAACCATATCATCTTCCTCGAGAGACTCTTCCATTGTGTGAAGAACCATCATTATAGTGTCTTATGGATGGGACTCCTTAGTTTAGGATGCATTATAATGCACCATGGTTATAGTAGGTTCTAATGATACCGTTCCACAATGAGGATTATAATTAACATGGAATAACATATTTAGGTGACCTGATTGCTTGCAAGAACCACATATATTTTGTACCATAGGGAAAACCCTTTTCAAATGCACTAGATAACAACAATTGTACAAAATCACCAAGCCTCTTCCAGGAACCATAGGAGGTCTAAAAAAATACAAATATATAAAACCACTATGTGAATCATCACGATTCTTCTTCCCATTATAGGATCTCATGGAACTACCACTCAGAGTAAAAGAAACTCCCATCAAACCTGACTTTCCAACTGGATCTATATCCACCATCAACACTCTATCTAACACATTAGTATAAGAATAATACATTGTAACAAAACCTTTGAACAAATATAAAATAAAAGTCTACTCTTGAACCATAGACTCTTACTAATATAATTATTTACATAATCAAGTGGAAACTACATAATCACAACAAAGAGATTTTCATATTCAGTCACAGTATTTTCCACTTTCTCCTGTGGCCAACATCATCGATCTAAATTGAGATTTTTTGTAAAACTTTATTTAAAGTCTTTCCACTCTATGACCTCATTATTCCTCAACACACCCATCGTGTCCCACAATATCCAACTTGGTATGTCGAAATTAATGGTGGTAAATTTAAACATGACTACATTTGGGGTTTCTAAGAAGTCAATGTGAATATTGATATTTTTCAACCAATCACTAGACATTTGTGGACCATCAGATCCTCAAAATTCTGGAGGATTTTTGAGAATGAACTCTCAAGCATGAATAATGATGTAAACCCTTTTAATTTACATTATTAGAGCATGGATGAAAATTGAGGTATGTGAATGTCATATAGATTGGACAACATATACAATAACATCAACCAAATTCGGATCCACAAATATGATTAGATGACTATAGTTTATCATTATCTTCCACATTGATCTGAATCAGTCACCTTCTTAGGGGAATGATGGAACACAACATCAAAAAAAATCATTGAATATATCTGATTAACATTCAAATAGATAGACATGGGAAATTGATCCCATCATATAGATAAATGATATTTTTATTTCAACCTATACAAAAAAATAGTAGGTAAAATACTCGAACAAATCCACAAGATGACTTTCCAAAATCACCACTAGTGACTGAAGTCTCAATATAGTGAGTACTTTCTAGAAATTTAATCGAAAATACCAAATAAGTCATGACAAGAATACTCATCTATATAATGACATCATGGTAGGATGTCTATCCTAAACCATTTATAATACTTTTTCATCAACCTACCCGGATACCCTGGTAATCCAACAACCTATTTGGAACTGACTTTGATAGAATAGTAGTCTTGATTTCAATGGGTTGGCAACTATCACCTGGAATCATACAATTAAAAACTAAGGACATTATTAGATATAATCAGTGGATGATATAGGTTCAATTTTTTGTAAATCAAAAGAACACTACTAAGGTAAAACTTTACCAGAAGACAAATTGGTAGACAAACCGAATATACTAGAAAACATGATGACAACCCAAGTCCCAACATACACAATAACACAAAAAATATTATCAATATGAACAACCACCTACATGTGTTGATTTCCCCTAACCCAAACCTGTTAAGGGGATATCTTGAAACGCTTGATGGAATATTTGGGGTTTGATATAAAATCACAATTTGGTATCATAAAGGATTCCATAAGGTGATTCCACATTAATTAACAAAATAATACATTCAAATTTAATTAAATGAGAATATATTCAAAAAATAATATTTAAAAAACATACTTTATATATCAATTTATGGAAACATTTTTAATAATGGATTAATAAACATTATTTATAAAATAGTTTATATAAATTCCCAATACATTTGAAAAATAATTTACAAACAATGGAATATATTTAAAAAACATTAACAATGAGTGACATGGTTATATGTTAAGAGGCATGATATTTCAAGTTAATGGTGTCCGCAAACACTCAATAATGTGATCATGATAATATGTGTAAAAACATCAACCTGATAGTGGTCAAATAGGACACATCACCATCCCACCAGGGAGTTGATCTTCTAGATATGGGTTTTTACAATTTTAAATAATCAATAGAGGTCTATTCCAAATAATTTACTAACTACTTATGCATTCATATGTTATAACAACAATCAATAATATGAAATATACATTAAAAATATCCAAATTAATATTAACCCATTATCAATTTCAATATGTCAATTCCCAATTAAAAATTGTTGTCAAAATCAGATCATGACTTCATTCAGGATAAAACTATTATGTTTTTATGAAAACAATTTAATCCATTTTTCGCAAACCAATCTTTGGAATTAGTTTCTAAAATCTGTTCCACTATTTGTATCACTCAATGTAAATTAGACAATTCAATTTCATGAAATTCCCATCAAATTATAATAAGACACCAAAATTTAATAGAATTGAGGTTTTTGCCAATTTTATAGAAAAAAATAAAATTCCAATTCACTGAAGTTGTGTTTTTTAACAAAATAATTGGAATCAATATAATTTTAATTATGAAATTTAATTAAAATATATCTATTTTGGATTTAATCAATTGGAAAAACATAAACAGAACCACCAACATCAGATTATGAGACCATTAAATAAAATAACCGCAATAGGATTTCCCATGGAAGAATGTAAAAAATAGATATATTAGAATCAAGACAATATTCAAGATCTAAAACAATGGGGATTAGATCCTCTGAAAACATAGAGAACTAATAAACCATATGGAGGAGAGAAAGAGAGTAAAGGAGGGAAGGAATAAAGACAATAATCTTACTAGGAATTGGTAAAATGAATATATACATGATTAGATTCTCATTTGAAAGTGTTTGTAGGAGAAAAAATTTAATCTTGATAGGGAGAAATACCTAGTAAAACATTATTGTTTGATTTAGTCTAGCGCGAGTGTCTAAATAGGGGTTTGAGAATTTTTAAAGTAATTTACTGATTAATTTATTCCCACTGACATGATTAGCTGGGAAGGGAAAAAGTGTTAGAAAAACTGTGCCACCATTCCATGAAACCCTAAGGCTAGGGTTTTATAATTTTTATTTTGAGGTAATAATGTTTTTAAAATTGTACACAAACCATGAAAGCCATAATTTCTTGCATTTTCATTGTTATCCTGAGTTGGGAGCAGGGTTTGGGAAATATCATACACCAACTTTTCATACCCCAGAGCCAATAAAAAATTACAAATTTTTCCACAATGATCCCTAAATTAATCTCCGCCAAAGAATGATCAAAATAGAGGCTTAAAGTTAAATAAAAGTATAAACCAATTGTTACATTATTTCCACATTTGGTTTTAATGATCTGCTTTGAAAAATTTTAATAAAGACCCTACAATGCTTTTGAAAACCATTATCCCAATGATTTATTAATTTAAATATTATATTATATTTGAAGGAAGTAAATACTAAAACATAATATTCTGATGACTTGTTATTATATTTATCAAGGAAAAAACATTTAAACTTCTCTATTTAGGTTTCACCCTCTTTTGCAAATTAATATGTTATTGTAACAACATCCTCCGCAATATTGGTGATCCAAAAGAATTTTCTTGTTTTTTTGTGTTCATAATTTTAATAATTATGAAAAATAAAATTAAATATAATTATGACATGACTATAATTTATGGTAATATAAATTTAATAAAAATAGAAAATATTAATTAAAATTTAATAATTCAAAACTATTTTTCTGATCTCCTCTTTATAGTCAAAAAACAAGTATTAAAATATTACTAAAAGATAATAAAATGATATATATTGTGAAAATAAATTTTTCGAAGACAATATTATTAAAAAATTTATAAATAATAGATTAAAAATATATAAATTTTTTTACTATTTAATTAAATAATTTGTTCCCATTAATATTCATGCAATCGTTTATTACAAATTGAAATGTGAATATTTCTTTTATAAATGCCTCGTAGAATTCGATATATATTCATGATTATTATGTTTTTAAGAGGATGATTCAATTTTGAATGATGTAAATTACAATTTATTATTTATATAATTGGATGATGTTATGATACATATAATCAAATTTACTAGTCCACTCTACATCAATGTGATTTATATTTTTATTTAAATTTATAACATAAGTGAACTCAATAAATATGTATTTTATTCAGAAATAATCTTACAAATAATACCATGATAATATAAATAAAATAATACATTTATTTATGAAATGGATATAGAAAAAATATCAAAAAATAGTATTTATATAAAGGAAATGACACATGACATACAAATCTAGAAGGATGATCCATGAATATGAATGAATAAGAAATTTAAATTTATTATAGATAAAATTAATTTCACTTATGTAGTTGATCATTAAAATGAGTAATTAAAAAAGGTAGTATATTTACCATCGAATTTTAAAATATTGGTTACGATACTTCAAAATGAAACATACAACGTATTGCATTCTATAATAGAAAATAATTCATCCAACGCCATTGTGCCTCATAAAATTTTAATTATTGAAAAATGATGATGAGACTACTAGATGATCTATGAAGATTAATATGAATAACACGATTCATTAAAAACAATAAAATATTAATCCATATAATTATTTTTTAATGAATTATTATGAAATCAAATTAATTAAGGGATAAACAGAGTAACAAAACAATAATATTTTCATTTTTTAAAATAATAAAAATATAAAAAAAATTAAAAATGAAGAAAATTATGGGAAATAAATAACAGTTGACATGAATGTTAAATTCTAGAACACATTTGAGAAAATTTAATATTGAGTGTATTAATACTTTTAATACCCCAAAAATTAATAAAAAATTTTAAGAACATATAATGAAATAATTATAAGATATAAATATATTCATGGTTAATATATTAACCATTAAGTAAATAACAATAGAATTAGATATATGATTATTGATAAGATGATAAATGTTGATTAATGTCCAATAATTGACGATGAATTGAATTTTACAATAATGTAAAGGATTAATATTATAAAATATCCTAAAAATAATGTTGTTAATTTAGGAATAATTATGGATGATAAACTTTTTACCTCAAAGAGTTTTGTTCAAAATTGATATATAATTGTGAACATATAAATTATTAGAAGTTATGAAGGCATTTTTTAATAAATATTTCTCATTGATATCAGATGACAAACTCTATCAATAATGGACCAACATTATTTGACAACATGTAATTTGTTATCATTGAAAAAAGGAGGCAATCAATTACAACGTGTTTATGAAATTGACAACTAAAAATAATAATATTAACAATAATTGTTTTCTTCAACCATAATTTTTGAACCAAACTTAGGGGGTGGAGGGAAAAAATTGTTTCTTATGACTTATTTTTAATTAAAATATTTCCCCCCATTTGTATCTTTACATATTCAGTGAATTAATTTCTCTCTATTTTGTCACTATTTTATTTTATTTTATTTAGTGTAGTATGTAATGTAATAAAATAGCACACAAATACTTGTTACTGTGGTTCACCAATATGATGGATGAATACATCCCTAATAGACAGTGGTTTTATCACCCCCGGTTTGAGGTTTGTATCCTTTATTTATGCCTTTTATTGTGTTTAAAGTGCATCAGATGAGTTGCGATGAGGTTGGGAGTGTTTGGAATGGTTTTGAATATGTTTGGATGATTTTACTAGGGATCATGGTTTCAGCACAGTCAGGTGAAAGTGTACAGTTTATCCCGGAAACTGTATAGGGGGAGATATTAGGATTCACATGGCATGCGCATAGTTTTCCAAACCATTCGAGGAAACCATGTGGACCCCTTCTCCCGATACAGTGGCATGAACATGGTTTGCACACAGTTTTCCAAACCATGCGGAAAAATAGTGCAACCACCAAAATGAAGGGTTTTTTAAAATTTGGGCTCCCTCAGGATTAACCAGTTTCACTCAAATTCTTCTCCCACTCAATCGTCAATCAGGATTTTGGGTTCTCAAAGGTTTCATGTGCTCTCCCAATCATTTTTTAAGAAAATCGAGGGGTTTATTGGTGCATTGAATGAGGTTTATCCGGGTTAAGTATTATCTCATGATTTTATGGGGTTTCTTCTCGATCTACAGCTCCCTCTCCATTGGATTTCTAGATATACGTCTGCTGCCAGTAGATCAAGGGTTGGTGTTGCCTTTGGTGTTGATTCTACGTATTGTGGATCATAGGTAGTGGGATCTAGAGTGGTTTTGGTGGTGCATTCACTGGATATTTGGTGTGATTGCTTGTGCGTTTATTTCTCAAGAACCTTAACAATTGGTGGATTCTCTCTTGACTCCATATTTCAAGATCATGAAGCAAGATCGAAATTATGTTTTTGTGCATAAAATTAATTTTTTGATTTATAATTTGGTTGGAAATTACTTTGTAATTTTTTTGATGATTTTTGGTAAAAAAGGTGTTTTTTGGTGAAATTCCATTTTTTTTGAATTTTGAAAATGAGATTTGAAAATGGGTTTCTCGGATGAATTTGAGGAAATGGTTGATGAAAATGGGTTTTCTTTAATGGTTTGGTATTATTTTAATGGGAATATGGAATATAAAATGGTTTGGGGTGTTTTCGATAAAATTAAGATTTATTGAAGTGGAGTGACAGGTAATGGAAATGGTTGATTGCATGTTGTTGTGGCCTTGGTGGGTTATATGCTAGTTTATGGATTGTTTTCAATGTTGTGTGGAATTGGGAGGGAAGTAACACTATAATAAGGGGTTGTATAGTTGATGTAATGTCCACCATCAAAGGATAAGTGGGCGGGAAGTAACACTAGTAGTAATGGGTGAATGGGTTGGATGGAAGATCCACCATTTTGGTTACTTTATGGTGCATTTCTTTTCATGATGGAAATTGTTGTTTTAATGGGTAATTAATGAAATGGATTTTGGTATGTTTTTTAGGATTTCCCTACGTTTCTTGGTTTGGTTAAGGTGGCTTGGTATGTGTGTGTTTGGATTATGGTAATGGTTTCACTTGTGACTATTTTACATAAATGACATTATGTAAATTTACAAAAGGTTTTATCCTAGTGACGTGTGTATGGAATTCATTTGTGGAAAAACTATTGAGTATTAGTACTCACCCCCAAATTTTGAACTTGGTTGATTTTGTAGATTTCTTATTCTGGGACATAAGTAAAAGTTAATAATCTCATTACTAGTGGGTTCTAGTAATTCTTGGGAGATGTGTTGGTGCTTGGAGCATGGAGATTAGTGTGTAGTTTTAGAGTGTGTCTTGGTTTATTTTGGGGTTTATTGTTTATTATTCTGCATTGTACTCTGATATTGTGTTTGGTTATATTGGTTTTTGGTTTTTTTTTGAAATATCTTGATTATCTTTTGGTAGTACATGCTTGAATTCTTTATTGACATGAATCATATGATCTTTGTTAGTGGATGGTTTTGTTGGTTTTTTCTTAAGGGTAAATCGTTATCCAATTTGTTCTCAAAGCCCTCATCATTTATTTCCTGCCTTTGGTGCCTTGGGATTATCGCTTAAGTCATAGTATCATTCCACCACCATCTCAAGACAATGGGATGGGGTAGGCTATTTGAAGTGGTATCGGTTTGTTCGGTCCATATATTTCCAGTGACAACAGCCGTTTGATCCTTGGTGTCGATCATTGGTCTTAGTGTTGACATTTGTTCATGGCCTATTCCTTGAGTTGGAATGGTAACAAGCTATAGGATTTTCAGAACGTGGAATTTATATCATAAAAGTACATATCAAACCCTTTTATGATGAACTTTACATTATAAGGGAGTTGGGTAAATAAGGGTTAGGAGACACTTATTGGCATTGGATATCACATTTTCGTGGGTGTAGCCAATGATATGATCACAATAATAATGGGAGAAATGACTTCCCACTTGGATGGATATTTAATTAGGGTATAATGAATTATGGTGTGATATTAATGTGTTTATTTTGAAAATTTTTATTGGGTTTCAAAATGAAAGGATTTAAATCCTAGAAACTGGTGGTATTTCAGAAATGGGTTGATTTTCAAAACATGGTGGATTTTTCAAAATAGTGCCATATGGGAAATGTGAACTTGTGGAAATATTTGTTTGGATAGTTGTCGTGTAATTGATCTATAATTTTTGGATCATGTGTTTCTAAAATATAAGTGCTTATGGATGTATTTGTTGATATAAATGGTACCGTGTTGGCGTCATAGAGTCTAACCCGAGGAGGCTACAAAAATCATGGTTGCACTTGAGCATTAGGTGAACTAGCATCTAGTGAAGGGTATAGTGCATGATTTCCATGTAGTAGGAAGTGTGAATAAAATGGATTAACCAAGTAATTTTGATCATGTAGTTTTGTTTCAAAGAGAGAATCAACCCATCTTTAGGGGTGATTCAGAGACAAAGAGGGAAGAAGCATGGTCAAATTGAATGAACATGATATTCCAATTCTTGGGAACACCAATAGGGATGAAAGTGAAGTTACCCACATATATATTAAAAGGTCATTCCCTTCAGTTGTGAGAGTTTGCAGTCCATGCTTGAACTAACCATGGTATGACATGGGAAGAATTTGATGAATTTATTAACAAAACATTCTTCCCTCATATATCCAAAATTCATCACACAATGGATTTCATATGTTTGAAACAAAAGAACAATTCGGTAACGGTGTATGTTGCTATGTTTATGAACATAGTGAGGTTTTCACCTGAGGAGGTGGGTTGTACATCCTTAAATGATTGTATCATTGATGGTGGTTTGAGGTAGGACATTCGGTCCAAAATAGCAGTGCTATGTATAGATGATTATATGGAGATGGTGAATAGAGCCTCGGTGGCCTAGAGGCATATCTTGTCAGAAGCGAGTGGAGGATGTGAATTAGTACCTGTGGGGAATAGTGGGAACTCAAATGATGGTTTCAATTCGAAGAGGGAAACTTATTTCCAATGTGGGAGTGTGACTAAGAATCCATTTAACATATCAGTAAATCTTCTTCCAAAGCCTTCGAGTAAGCCATGATGTTTTTATTATAGATCTTCGAGCCACATCAAGTGGGATTTTATGGAATGAAATCGAGCATGTCATAATTGTAAACAGATGGGGAATATGCAATGTTAATATCAGAATGTTACATGGTCGGGTGTCTGTGAGACTCCTCAGGGGTATCAGGGTTCATATTCCTTGACGGAACAAGGGAAGCAGTATACCCCTCAGCAGTAGAGTAATGTGGGTCATGTTGATTCTTGGAATACCACGATGCCTCAACAAAGAAATAAAGAGTATTTCGTTTCAAGAAAAGTGTTTTTTTATATGATAATGTTGTGGTGAATGATCAGTCGGGACCATCCACACTGTGAGGTTCAATTATTTTAAATTCTGTGTTGATGCAAGCATTGATTGATACAAGTTCTTCACATTTTTTTCTTTCTTGTCACATAATTGATTTTTTGGGTTTACATGTGGAAATAATGCCTAATGTTTAGAAACTAGAAACTCCATTGGGTCAATGGGATTGTCAAGCATTCCTATTTTGAGGCTGTTGTTTAGTTGTGTAGGGTATTGAATTGATGTGGGACTTCTCAATGCTTGAGATGGATCTGTACGATATAATCATGGGAATGGGTTGGTTGACAATGTTTAAGGTCCACATTGACTGTTATGCATGAACAATTAGTTTTGTTACTAAGGATGGTGTGATACATCTCATTAGTGTAGAGAATAATGAGAGTCAAGGTGCAACATGCATGTTGGATCCGGTGGTTGGCAAGATGTCATACCAGTTAGCATCTTTTTCAAAGGCCATAGTTAATGTTATATAGGAGATACTCATTCTAGTAGTTTTTGATCAGTTTATGGATGTATTTCCTAAAATGTTCTCATGGTTTCCACTTGTGACATATGTCGATTTTACAATTGATCTCCTTTTGAGGACTAATCCTTTCTCAGATCTTTTTTACTGAATGGAACTAGTAGAATTGTAGGAATTGAAGGTGCAGTTGAATGATTTAGAAAACAAAGGATTCACTTGTCCTAGCTTCTTTCAGTGGGAAACACCAGTTTTTTTGTAAAAAGGAGAATGGAACCTTGCAGCTCTATTTTGATTATCGTATTCTTAATATGGTTATGATAAAAAAACTGATATACACATCCATGAAATGAGTATTTGTTTGACTTATTGAGGCGAGATAATTGGTTCTCTATGATAGAATAACGAACAAGGTATCATCAAGAGGAAGTAAAAAAGGGGGATATTTCAAAAACTACTTTTAAAAGTAGTTCTGGCCATTACAAGTATGTGGTTAGTTTTTTTGGTCTAACAAATCCACCCTCGGTGTTCATAGTATTAATGAATCAGATATTTCAGAGATATCTAGATTTTTTTGTGGTGGTATTTATTTATGATATACTAGTGTATTCATGGAAATAGGTAGATCATGACCAATACTTGGTGATCGTATTGGTGATCTTGTGGGATCATCGGTTGTTTTCCAAATAGTCAAAGTGTGACTTTCTGACATAAGAGGTTCATTTCCTTGGCCATGTTATTTATGAGAGGGTGTTTTTGTTGAACTGTAAATGATAGAGGTGTAAATCTCTTGACAAACAATAATGATTGTTTTTTATATATAGAGCTTCATTGGTCCGGTTGTGTATAATCAATGTTTTGTTCATGATTTCAGAGGACTGGATTTTCTAAAGACAACTTTGACAAGGATGAATGTAACATTTTAATGCAATGAGAACTGTTAGAAATGTTTTTAGGAGCTAAAGTGCCTCCTTGAATCAGCACCAATCATGGTTCTTCCATATCTAGGGAAAGGGTACATGGTGTATTGTGACGCATTGGGATATGGGTTGTGGTGTGTTCCAATGCAAGGGGATGTTAGGATTTCATACAGCTCATGGTTGTTGTGGTTTCATTAGATGTATTACCCAACATAATATTTGTAGTTGGCAGCATCAGTTCCTTCTTTAAGAGTGTGGCGTCATTATCTCTTCGGTGAGAAATTTATAGTGTTTACTAACCGTAGGAGCCTAAATCAAGTTTTCTAACAAAAATATTTGAACATAAGGAAAATTAAATGGATCGAATATCAAAAGATAATTGATTTTGAGATAATGTCCAAACTGGGTAGGGAAAATTTAGAGAAACATGCATTAAGAGGGAAATCATATTCTAAAGAGTTGAAGGAGTTATCAGATCACTGGTAGCTGATGTCAGTCATAGCCGAAATACGGTTTGAATGTGAGGAAAGGGGTTAAGAGAGGTTGTAATACCATTATCATTGCTTCATAACATGGCTAGTTTTCTTAAAAGAGTCTGAGGAATATAATATCAAGTGTATTGCGATGAGGTCGAAACTCAATGGTTGGGAGACCATTGAGAACTAGAAACTGAATGGGAATTCAGTCTTGTATTTTTGGAATCTGATGGTGGTACTAGTGGTTTGTCGAGAGGAAAATCTCGGGGATTATAATCATTCAAGGTGGGATGTCAAACATGGAATTACAAAAATGTATAAGTTGTTGAAGGTGCAGTTTTGGTGGTTAGTTATGAAAAGTGATGTGGTGGAACTTGTTTTCAGATGCTTGACATGTTAGAAAGTCAAGGCCGAGCATTAGTGGCCAATATGCATGTTGCAGTCTTTTACCTATCCCGGTGTGGAAGAGGGAGCAGATATCAATTTTTTTTATAGGTCGTCCATGATTGTTCATGTAGCATGATTCTATATGGGTAAAAGTGGATCATCTCACAAATTAGGGCCATTTCATCTCGATTCGTGAATCTCATACGATGAAGGATTTGTCCAAAATCATTATCTAGGAGGTGGAAAAGAGGCATGGTGTTCCAGTTTTAATTTTAATAGATAGTCCTCCGAGGTTCACATCTTGTTTTTGGAAATTTTTGTAGTAATCCCTTGGGAAACAATTGACCATTATCACAACATATCATCTTTAAAGATATGGGAAATCTAAGAGGATGATATAAACATTGGAGGATATAGAAATAAATTTTGTGATATAATTTTATGGTTCGTTGTAGTAGCCTTTACTGTTGATGGATTTCTCTTATAACAACTGTTATCATGATTCGATACATATGGCTCCGTCTGAGGATTTATATTGGCATCTGTGTAACTCTAAACTATATTAGGTGGAAATAAATGAGACTTTGATGATCAGACTGAGCCTTGTACAAGAGACTATGTAGAAAATAAACTTGATCAGGAAGAGGATGTATAAGGCTTAAATGATGTCATAAATCATATGAAAACAATAGTCGACGACCATTGTGATTTGAGGTGGGTGATCACATGATATTTAGAATCTATCCTACATTGTGAAATCATCGATTTGGGAAGCAGGGTGTGTTAACTCTAAAATATAATAGGCCTTTAGAAATTATTGAAAGGATTTTAGAGGTGGATTGTCTTATGGATTTTCCACCATGGTGTAGTGTGGTGCGCAATGTGATTCATGTGTCGTAGTTGAAAAAGTATCAGTCGGATCGTGGCCATATGATTCATTGGGATCATGTTGAGCTAGAAATGGATGCTTCCTTACAGCAGGTCTCGGTGAGGATTATGGATAGGAATGAGAATGTTTTGAGCGGTAGAATAATTATTTTAGTTTGTGTTTTGTGTAATCATGGTCAATTTTAATAGGAGACTTGGGAGTAGAGAATGAGATGGTCGAGAAATGGCCCAAGCTCATTCAGCAAAGTAATGGTTCTCTACATTATGAGGATGGAAAGTCAAATATTTGGGAGAATGTAGAACCCCTGGTTTGAGGTATGTAGCTTTTCTATGAATTTATATCTGTTTAAAAATCATGGGATGAAGTTGGGATGAGGTTTTAAATGGTTGTAATGATTTTCAATATGTTTGGACTATTTTCCATGGGAGTAAGGTTTGAGCGTAGTTAGAGGAAACCTTGCAGGTTCTCCAGAAAACCATGTAGGGGGAGACAGTAGGATTCGCCTGGCCTACACATGTTTTTAAAAACCATGGGAGGAAACCATGTGAACCACTCTTCTCAAGACAGTGGTGTGAACTCAGTTAGTCTACGATTTTCCAAACCATGCGGACTAACCGCGTGACGACTTAATAGTAGGGTTTTATTTTTAATTCAGGATCCCTCAATATTATCCTATTTCACTCAAATTCTTCTCCCACGAAAAACCTCAATCATGATTTTGGGTTCTAAATGGTTTAAGGTTCTCTCCCACTCTTTTTTAAGAATATATAAGGGGTTTCTTGGTGGATTGAAGCTAGTTATTTTCTCGTAAGTCATCTCTCGTGGTTCTTAGTGGTTTCTTGTAGATCTACATCTCCCTCTCTCTAGGTTTTCTGGATCTTCATCTGTTTCATGTAGATATAGGGTTGGGTATGCCTTGGGTGATGATTTTAAGGCTTTTATATGTTAGGTTGGGGGATCTAGAGTACTTTCAATTGTGTGTTTTCCATATTTTAGGTGTGATTTCTTATGGGTTGATTTCGACAGAACCCTAATGGTAGATTATTTCTCTCTCTACACAACTTTGATTGAACATGAATCCTGGTAATAATTAATTTTTTGTGCTTAACATTAATTTTGTTTTGATATGTGAATTTGTTTTGAAATCCCTTTGGAGTTGTTTTAGAAATATTTGTGGAAGAAGGGTGTTGTGTGGTGAAATTATCTTGTTGAGAATTTGAAAAAGGATATTTTAAAATGGGTTGTTGGGATTGATTCATGAAAATGGTTTATGAAAATGTTTTTTCACAAATGGGTTGGTTTTTTGGAAATGTAAATTTTTCATGTAAAATAGTTGGGTGTGTTTTCAATAATGGTTTCACTTCTTGATGTGGATAGACATTTAACAGAAATGGTTTATTGTATGTTGTTTTGGCCTTAGTGGTTCAAATGATTTTTTATGTCTTGTTTTAAATGTTGTATAAAAGTGGGTGGGATGTACCACTATAATAAGGGTATGGTTATTGGATGGAAGGGCCACCATCAATGGATAAGTTGGCAGGAAGTACCACAAGTATGAATGGGTGAATGGGTTCGTCGGAAGCTCCAACATTTTGGTTTCCTTGTTGTGCATTGCTTTTCATGATAGAAATTGTTGTGGTAATGTGTACATGATTAAATTATTTGTGGAATGTTTTTTTTGGATTTCCCATGGTTACTTGGTTTGGGTGAGGTGTCTTGGTATGGGTGTGTTTTACTTATGGTAAGGGTTTCACATGTAATTATTTTATATAAACTTATTTATATAAATTTTCTAACAATTTTATACTAGTGTCATGAGTAGGGAAATAATTTGGGGAAAACCTATTGTGTATTAGTACTCAACCCGTAGATTTTCTTATATGTTCTTTTTATTTCATATTCAGGGACACATGTAAAGGTTAAGAATCACATTAATAGGGTCTAGTGGTGATATAAGAGAGATGTGTTGGTGCATGGAGCAAGGATCTTGGTGTGGAGTTTGTGGAGTGTGTCTTGTTTTATTTTGGGGTCTCTTGTTTAGTCATCCGCATAATAATATGATATTGTGTTGGGTTGTATTAGTTTTTGGATGAATTTTTGAACTACTTGGTTGTATTTTGGTAATATATGCTTTAATTTTTTATTGAAATGCATCATATAGTATTTTTTAGTGGATTGTTTGATTAGTTTTGTATTAATGGAAAATCATTCCCCAATTTGTTATCGAATCCATTGGAATTTATTTCCAGCCTTCAGCACCTTAGGAATGCCACTTAAAGCCATGTAGCCATCCCCTGACATATCAAGCCAATGGTATGGGGAAGGATGTTACAATGGTAGTTAAAATATGCACCAAACGTTCATATTTTGTTGTCATGATGACGATTTGGAAATACTAGGTGGCAATCCTAAGTCATATTATTTTAAATGAAGTATGAAGAACACAAATGATACAGTCTATATCACTTTTCATTCACATTATACACAATGTTGATCATTGAAACAATATTGTATCTCTGTATATTTTAGACAAAAAATCTAAAATATTATATAATGGTCAATTCACACACTCCTTTTAAAAAAGATATAAAATAACATGCGGAATTTGAGAGAATAGTTTTATCTTCTTCTACATATATAATATTCAATATAAAAATAACATTTGATTTAAAATTATTCATATTATCCTTTTTCTAAATATATATATACATAAAATAGAATGAGTATTATATAAATATTATTATTAAATTTTTCTCTAGTATTTTTAGTCTTCAAAACTCATGAAATAAATCCCGTATAATATTTTAGATTAATTCTTATGAAAGCCTAAAATTATTCACCCTCAAGATCTTGATTATTCATAATGTAAAAATTTCTTTAAAAAAACTAAAAAATATCATGATTTTTATTATTTATTGTAGTATGATGGAATTTCATCATGTTGTGGATTAACATACCATAGTGTGGATTTCATAAAAAAGAACCATGATCCATAATAGATTCAACAATAATATGAATGTGTTTCAAAATTTATCATAGGTAAATGTATCAAGTGAAACTCTTTATGAAACAACGTCGATAAATATAATCATCAAAACTCATGGAAAACTAAATATAACAATCGTTTGGACCCACTAGTATTCGTATACACACAGTTTGGTGGGCTGTTGGGCACTGCCGTTCAGAATAGACCTATCCCAATAGTTTTCCATGAAACATTGATATAGGTATATAACAATGGTTTAAAACCATATGTATAGGTTTATACCAACAGCTTCAAATCTCTTAGTATAGGTAGTCTCAAATAAATTAGAAGGGTAATATTTGAACACAACACCTCTCGCTTATATATCAAATAGTTAACAATAATCGTATAATAACATATATGAATATAATTTCATAAATATATATGTATATGTGTAAATAATTTATAGTTGATGTATTTAATTTTATTGGAAAAAATAATTAATAAAAAAAATAGTTACCAATAATAATGGTTCCTTAAATTGTTTTATATCAACGATGTGCATTTCCATTTGTATAGGTACCGAGATTTTTAGGAACTATGCTAATAGTTTTGGAAAAATAGTTGATATTTTTTTAATAAGGATTCGGTAGGATTTTTTTCATAACAATTTGTCTATAGGAAACCTATACCCACACTTTTGAAAAAATCATGGGTATAATATTTGAATAATGTACCAATACCCATGGATTATCCAAAACCATGGGTATAGGGCATACTTATACCTATATTTTTTCAAAACTGTGCTAATACGGTTTCTTATATTGGGGGTTTTGGTTATACCATGGGTATAATATTTTAATAATTTACCTATACTCATAGTTATACCAAATCCATGGGTATATGGTTTCAATAAGGCACATATACAAATGATATTTCCAAAACCATGGGTATAGGTGACCTATTCAAATGGTTTGTAAATACCATTGAAATAATTCCATTGGTATAATATCAAAATAAAGTAGTGACCTTTTTCGTTTTGTTGACATGTTTGTAACTACTCCGTGACATATTAATTTCCACATAATCAATCCACTCATTAGTTTTTTTTCTTCCCACAACAAGGTCGAATGTCAATTAACATAACTATCTTTAACTATAATTTTACTCTCAAGTCATCTCCATGAACTAATATTTTTCCTGAAAACATCGAGATTATTCTCTATGAAAGAATCAAATTATAAATTTCAATCATTAAAGTGTATAAAATAATGATGAATAATAAATTATCACCATATATAACTTCTAGAACAACCATCTAAAAAATAAATATATTCTTCACAATTTTTATAAGAGATAATTTTTATCTGTGAAATAAAACTTCATATGTCTCTCAATGTGAGATCAAAATTTATTATTGATTATTGTACGATTATTTAATTTTTTTATTTGTATTGAATAATGGTTTTATATATGAAAAAATTAATCCTATTTATGAAAATACAATTCGCCCCTTTTCTACTTTTATTCAAGCTAATGACTCTTGTATAATATTTTCATGCTCCATTATATCATTTAAGATTTCTTTTTCATGATGAATTACCAGTATATTAATAAAAAAATTATCTTATATATAAAATATATTATGCAACCCATTCCATATACATTTTATACTTCTATCATATTAGATTAACATATTCTACATGTTAAATAATTTACACATCACTATTGACTCTGATGACCTTTCTAAATTCAAATTCTAGATATGATGTCCCATATATCAAGGGGTTATTCACTTTCCTATTTTCTATTTAAATCAAAAACTTTAAAAATTACTAATACATCTCACAATGTGAAATCTACATTTTTTATTCTTTTTTTTCCTAAATGAACACATTCAATTACCAACTGAGACACTCAGGCGCATTTAAAAATTCTTCATCAAACAATATAATCTTATATATTAAACCCCTTGTAAATAATCCAAAATCCAAAACCCATATTTCTTTATCCTTATAAAATGTTAAAAAATATAGGATTAAATTTGAACTTTTGATAATCTAGACATCTTCAGTGCATCTAAAATAATTCTATAAAATTTTGAATTTTAAGAAATCACAAAAAAGCAATCACAAAAATAATTAAAACGTTTTATAAAGAATATAAATAATTATTTCATTTATTTAATAGAAGCCCACAACATCAAAAAAAATAGAAAAATTAAATCTTTTTATTTCCCTATTTTTTTTGAAATAATTCATAATACTATATGGATGGATCTTTATAAATAATACTGGTTCGTTTTTAATCTCATAACTTACTCAACTTCTTTATGGGGATATAATATCAGTGATCACTATACATTATGAAATAAAATATATATTTTAATCTTAAATATTCCTTGGTGATAAAAACAATATGAAACATTTATATTTTATTACATATATTTATAATATCATTAGTATTAATTCACTAGACCATGTATCATCATTATTCCACATTATTAAATTAGTATTCACAATGAAATATTATTATCAGTAGATATGAGAACACTTATTAAATATCATCCAATTGAATTGATATATAATAATATCCAATTTTAGATATTACTAAATCATATAAATAATTATATAATGTACTTCTTCAACAATCATCATCCTAAACAATGATTAGTGGAAGATAATTCATCAATCATATTTTCAGTCCCATAGTAGTGGTCAAACATAAGGGAAATCCCAATTTATGGATACATAGTTCTCTAATACTATATGAATAGATTATATAACACTAATAAAAAAATTACCCACAAAAACATTTTGGAACCATTGGTATAGGTCCCTAAACCATTGGTATAGCCAAAACCAAAGGATTGGGATACTGTTGGGTGATTTGGCTGGGGGATAGACATATCCCAATGGTTTAGGGAAAATGTTGGTATAGGTGTTTCCCAATGGTTTTCCCCAAACCGTTTGTAATGTTATATCTCCATGCGAAATCACTCATCTGTTGCCCAAACCGTTGGTATAGGTATATTAAAAAAAGTTACATTGGAGGTTTGAACCCACAACCTCTCGATTATATATCAATGACTTAACCATTATCCTACAATTACGTTTTTGAATATACATGGATATATATTGATATATTTACATGTAATCTTTATATATATTTATTTGGTGATATTTGACAAAAGAATTCATAAAAAATTATGGTACATATCCCAACGTTTCTCAAAACCATTGGGATAGGAATTTACCAATGGTTTTGAGAACTGTTGGGATAGGTATCTACCATTTCCAAATGGTTTGGCCAAGACATTGGGAAGAGTGGCCTTAAAGTGGGATTTTCCAAATGGTTAGTCCAAACCATTGAGAAGGGTTTTGGCTTTCCAAACGTTTTGGACAAAATATTGGGAAATGCAGCATAAAAGTTGTCTTTTCCAACAGTTTAGCCAAACCGTTGGCAAAGGGTATGGCTTTCCCAACTTTTTGGCCAACCCATTGGGAAAGGTGTCCTCAACCAGGGATTTTCCCAACATTTGGCCAAACCGTTCATGATGGATTCCTATACTAATGGTTTTTTAAAATCGTTGGTATAGTTGCATTGGTATAGCTCAGATTTCATGTTGTCTAAAAAACATATATTGTCTATATAAATTAATATTAATGGGTTCACTGAATACCCCCAACAATCTCTTCACAACAAATATTTACATAATATGCATTAACATCAATATCATCGATAAAAAACATTATGTCAGTCAATAATCCCCTTTCGATTTTTTTGTGGATACCAATATTGAAAATATATTCCAATATGTTTTCAATTTTACTCTCTCCATTATATACAATAAATTAAATAAAACATGGTAGTGGTTGAATTAATTAACCTAAATCAATGTTCCAATAACTAATCTACTAAATTTCTATGCGATCATTTCTCAGCGAAGAAGAGAAAAGGGACTAATTTTAAAAAAATGAAAATAAATGATATATATATATATATATGATAAAAACACTATATTTATTTAGCATATGTTGAAAAACTAATAGGATTATTTTTATTACATAAGAGATTTTAAATTCCTAAATTCCAATACCTATCATAAAAAAATTATATAATTAATAAATAGATACCGTGATTAAAATCGAAAATCAACCACCGAAATTTTCATGTCATTGATCAATTAGTCTTCTAAAACCTAATATTATAACTAATTAATGAAAAATAATAATGATTGTATATTTATAAATACCTATTAAATGAAAAAAAAATAAGAACCATTTATATAATTCCATATATTCATAAAATTTCTAAATCTAGATGCTTTTAAAATACTCCCCCTCAAGGGAGAAAACTAATAATCAGTTCCTAATGGATGATATATTTAATATGGTCATGAGAAAGGATACCAAATTTGATATAGTTTTTAATATGGTGTTACTAAATCCACTATAAATTCATTATAGAATCCATCTTACATCTATTCACCCCTCAAAAAATAAGATTAACCATCAACTACTTACATATAAGAAGAAAACACAAAATATATGGGAATATGGTGGATCGCATATTCTATATTGTGAAGGAAATTTTTTTGGAGTTTCTCATCAACCATGTAACTCTATTTATATTATCTTCCATTTTATGAGATATCATCGTGGATATACTTCTGTTTTTCTATGTACAAAAATTGGAAGCCAACATTCATTAATTATTAAAACATATTCTTTTTTGGTATTTTCTTCTTTCCATATACCTATAATGAAAATGCATCACCAAGTGTTATATTTAAATTAATTGACATTTAATATTGATCAAGTAACATGATTAATCATTATTTTTAGACATGTCAATATTCCTTAAATCCCACACACGCTTCCATATAATGTACCAGGTCATCTTTTTTAGAAAATATCCTAGGAAAATTAGGATCCTATTTATAAAGATATTTTTACTATAGTGAAAATTGATTTTATTATTCAAAATATCTTATTAAATCCAATTGGTCTTTACAAATGACCAATTTTTTTTTGATTAATGTAAAAAATTCATAGAAGAAGAACAATAATATCATCCATAAAACTAATCCTTTAATTTCCATGAATAATGGAATCAATTGTTTTACAGATTTCCATTACCAAAACTAACACTCATTACAATACTAAATATATCAATTTTGTGTTTCATTCTTGTATAATAAAATAAACTATTTATATTTTGCATACCAATACTCTTGGAATTCTTGGGTTTTTATACAAGAATGTTCTTTTTTATTTATAATTCATTAATAACATATCTACAATTTTTTCAAAATACTTTATTTGTTGTGTTCTTAGTTTGAGTGACGTTTGTTTTTTAATAGTTGATTTTGACTTGAACATATTAAAACAATTATGATATTCATTGAAATTTATATAGATACATCTCATTATTTAAATACTATTTGAGATAAATAAATTTTTGGAATTATTCTATATACTTTTCATTAACTTATATTTTAACCCCCTTGATTAGTGCATGCATTCTCTTTTATGATTATATATATAATTCTATGAATTATGTTTCTTATACTCAAACAATAAAAGTTATGGACAATAGCAAATAAAAATTTTCTTTTTCCCTGAATAATATTCTTTAAAAATTATATATACATCTATTTCTTTATTTTAAACTACTATTATGTTTATTTTGGGGAAAAATAACCCCTTTTATTACTTGAATCTATCACATATGCAGTAATGGTTGTGTCCCAAATTTTTTCTATACACATTTTTCTAGAGTTTAAATTAAATCATATACACAACATCAAAAATTATTTTGTTCAAATTAATGTTTCAAGAACAAGTGATGACTTTTTCTTAGAGTTTTCTTTATATTGTTCTTTAGATGATCTGAGTGTCTTCTTTGAATAGTTTTAAGGATTTTAAAAATAAATAACCTCATCATATGAATATATGTTGGTAGATCTCCTCTCAAAATCTTTTATTTCTTATCTTGAATAGATTCTAGATTCATTAATCTGACCAAATGCTCTTGATATTTAAAATTATGAGTATTATAATGAACATTATTTAACGTTATTCATACTTAAAAATATTTTCTAATCTATTTAATATCATTTTCAATATTCTCATGGATTTTAATATTTTCTTGAATTATATTTTCATGATCTATATAATTTTTTATTAAACATTTCGTTATGAATTTGTAATATTAGTGGATGCCATATATTTTTTTCTAATTAATATATATGTTCTTTATTATAATTGATGGATTAATCTCTTTATATTTTTATAACTATTTTTTTGGTTATTTTTTTATCATTATATATATTCCATTAGAATTTTGGCTTTATATTTTCTAGGATAATATTACACAAAATATCATTTTGATCCATGTCCAATTTTTTCATCTTAGATTCTTCCTCAATGGGTTGATATCCTCTTACATTCTTTTATAATGAACACATGTGAATTTTGTTTCATATTTTGGAAGATCCCACATGATTTATTTCAATGAATCACATTATTCATCAATTAATTCAATGTGATGGTTTTTAGAAATTTCATCCACAAAATATAATATTTCTGCTGAAAATGGACAATCATGTCATTTAATAACTATTGGGTAAAATACATGTAAGTAACTAATGCATATAAGGTATACATGTTTTATATTCTCATATAAGTTCATTTTTATGAAAATATTTAATATTAACGATACATATGATATTATCATGTATGTATACTATATGATATGTATTTCAGTACACATTGAATTCTAGGGATTCCTTCTTCGTCTTTCTCATTTTCCTCTTCATCCTTTTCTTTAGAGAATATGATGTGATATGAGTATGACCAGAAATATATTCATATAATTAAAAAATGAACTTCGTGATTAATTTGTATTATAAATCTAAAAATTATACATTTATATCAGGATATCTTGTAAAATATGATTAATTTTGTAACAAATAATTGAATCATTTAACATTCTAAGAGGGGTATTGATCTGGTTTTTTAGCACTTCAAAATATTTATTTTCACACTATTACTTTTGGATCATATTCCCTCGTTGAAAAAAATTTCCTTAATCATTTAATATCAGCATATAATATATCATTGAATTTAATGAATAGATAATGAAATTTAAAATAAATATGACACAATTTTTCTAACTTAATTCACCATCACTAGAATTATCAATCTAGTAAGGAATCAAAACCACCTAGATGATGATATAATGTTAGTATCATAAATTTTGGATGAGGGATCATCAGGATGGTCACCTAGTAGATCATCATTAATAACAGAATGAAAATACTGATTACAATATTATCTACATATCTGAAAGACAAAAAATATTTCTTTCCTAAAAATACTTTTAGAAATTCTATAAAAAATCTGAAACTAATAAATATTTATTAAATATATATATATATGATGTATATATATTGTATATAATACACTAGTCATTATATTTATCTTCAGGTATATCGATGTCAACTTCCTCATCACATTGATCAACTTCATCAATTTTTAATTGAGATATAATTTTAATGCCCTTGTTACTTATAATATAACAGCTACATTATCAAAACTATCATCAAAACCAACCCGTAAATGAAACGATTCATCATTGTATTCATTATCTATTTTAGTTAAACAATTATATTTTAAATAGTTTTTAATATCATTTAGTTTCATGAATAAAAATTAAATTTCCACAAAATTATTTTTTAAGATTTCATTTCTAATACTCCCTATAAGTTTTTTAAACTCTTCAAAGTTGTAGAATAATTTTAATAATAATAACAATTTACATTATATTATAGCATAAAATATTATTTATTTTTAAGAACTCATTTATATTTAATCGTATTTATTCAATTTCATGGATGAATGTGAAACCCTCAATCAGTATTAAAACAACTAAATTTACAAATTATTATAAAATTAGTTCTTTTATAACACAACTCAATTATTTTATTCACAATGAAATAATATTATATATCACAATAATTTGATGTGGGGTTTTTCATAATACCCAAATTAATTAGTTTATTAACTTGAGAAATTCAGTATAGATGTCCTTAGATTTTCTCTTCAAGAGTTTGAAATTTATGTAACCTAACAGTCAGTTTTGTTATGTTATTGAATAAATAAAAATAATGTGATTTAACTATGAGTAATAATAAAAAAATCAACAATAACATACATGAAAACATAAATTTTATTAAAAATGATATGGGTTTTGAAACCTAGATTGAAATTGTTCTGGTGGATAATATTATATCTTCATAACACTCTCACAATCCTTGTTTAAAGTTTTTTTCCAATTGAATTATTCAATTCCCACTAAAATACCTCCAGATGAAGAACCTGTATTAAAAATATATCATATAAAGACCTCAATGTTATTTTTTACCTACTATAAAATTATTTCAATTACATAGAGAACACTAATAAATCAAACCTAATCAAAATCTATATGCTTGACCATAAGACCACTCAAAGAAATGTCAGTAGTGAAATTACTTATTTTAATACATAGATAAAAACCCATAAAAATTATTTGAAAATTTATTATGTAAATTAAACTACCTCTTGAATTACAAAATATAAGTTAGAGTGATTTTGAAGAGATTACACAGGAAGATCAAAACTCGGAAGAGAGTGGTGGTTAGCTTACACCTTCCACAACCAGTTGGAGCATAGCTATGAATCACATGAGAATTATATTTTTTTATAACATAAATTAAAATTTGAATGAATAGTATGTTAAAAAAACTCCAGGACATCGCTCTAGTTTCTCTCACTAACCACCCCTTCAAATAGAGTAGTAAAGTAAATAAAAAAGGGTTGTGGAAAATATCTTACATAACTTCTATTAGTATAATGTTTGATATATTTTAGAACATATAATCTTAGAATATCGATTGGAATCCATATTAATATTTTTTATATATTTATTATATGTACACCATAAAAATGTTATATAATTTTAAAATGTGTTAAAGAATTTATAGTTGAATTATTGAAGTTATCTCTTTTTTCATGATGAAACTCTTCAAATTCATAACATTTCACAATCTAAATGGATTACTTAATGAGATAATTTTATATTATCTTTAAAAGGAATGTGATCCTTGGATTTATGTTCCACCTCCATTTATAATCACCGTATTTGAATACATTTGACCTGAGATCTTTCAAATTTAACAAATGTGTTTTAATTCTATTAGCCAAAAAACATTTCCATATTATATGATTTATTTGGGCCTAAAATATTTTTAATCATCACGTGTTCCATTTAAAATGTTATATCCCAAAAACATAGGAATTATAAAGAAAGAATAAATCATTTTGGATCAGTATATAAAAAACTATTTTCGAAATACAGAAGAGAAAAATACATGTAAATATACAGAATTAGACAATTTTCTATTTCAAGGTAAAAAATTCCCCAAATCATAAAATTGATAAAACTAAACTAAAATTAGTAAATTTTTTGGGCTTAAATAATTTCAAAAAATATGATAAAATTTTTAAAATTTCAAATAAAAATTCACACACACAAATTAATTGGTATCCTGAACATGTAAGCATCAAATTCAAATAAATAAAAATTAAAAACATTTTCCAATGAGGATCAATAGATTATCATGAACAAACAATAAATATCATAACTCCTGGAAAACTGATTCAAGTACTCCATTCAGATCATTCAATTCATTTCCACTTCATTTTTAATCCCATTAATTAAATACTTACCACGCATCTATTTTTTATCAATACACAAATATAGATTTTCAATATGGATTTTATCCTCATAAATCAAGAATGAATTACCGTAAGATCGGTAAATGTCTATATATATACTTTATTTGAGTTATGAACCTATTTATTGATTAGTAATTTCAATTTTTGATATGTTTCATTCTGTTTTTAGGGTTTAGATGCTAAAATTTTGGAGGCAGAATAAAGGAGGTTTTGAATCTTTCTATATAAAAATTGTGTGATTATAATTGTAAATGTTATATAGTTTCCTATTATCTACACTTGTATTAAAAATTATAAAATAATATTTTAAAGTCTCATGGACATTCCATACCATCAAAATTTTGGTAGAAAAAAAATGAAACTACTCTTTACTTTTTTATCAATGTTCTAGATAGGAAGAACATTCGTAATTTAGAAGCTCTATAGAGCCATGATATACGTTTAATTGAATTTACTAGAAAGGAACTACATTATAAATAATTTTTTACCATCAAGAACATATCGTAGAAAATTTATTTTCAATATTATGTAGTATTAAATGAATTATTATACAATAAGACAGCATTTCTAATAGTTAATTTGAACTAGATCATTTATTTTCACTTCTTGGGTTGGTGGGCTTGGGAAAATTTTATTTTTATGTGGATATCATAATATATTATTCACGGATACTATGAGATAAATAGATTAAATGGTAAAATAAATAAATAATATAAAGGATTCAATTCAAAAAATTGAATTTAGATATAATTAAATTGTATAATAATTTAAAGCATAATTGCATTAACACTCGTGTTTTGAAAGAAATAAATTAAATTCTAAATAAATCATTCATCGATTGGTTATATCAATAAATTCGGTTAATGTAAAGTATATTTTGGTAATGGTTCATAATACTCAAATTAAATAGATTTTAAATTTTACTATAGTGAGATGTGGCAAGAAGTTACATGATCAACAATCTTTAAATGAAATTATCAATGTTTTCAACCTAAAAAAAGTATGTTTTAGAATTCATTTATGTTTAGTATTACGAGATAAATTTTTTCCCTCATTTAAATTGGTATAAAAAATGAAAAATGTATTCATTTGATATCACAAGATTGAAAAATCAATAAAATAGTATCACACAAAAATTTAAGACCCATAAATGGAAATAAACACACCAAGAAGAAAAATAATAAATGAAAAAAAATTGAAAAGAAAGAACACATAATCCAAATCTACCATGAATGTTCCTCCATCAAAAATTATGTTTTTCAAGGTCCACATTTAGTAAAAAAAATTAGAAAAAAATTTCTATAAAATCAATAAATAACTAAAAATATGTGGGAAAGTAAGACACAACCTCACTTTAATTTTATTCGTCTTTATGAAGATGAATCTCATCCATTAGAGTATATCAAAAACCCCTCTAATAATTCTCAACACATTACCATTGAATTTGAATGGTATCCATTTTTCTTATTCTGTAATATTTATTTTAATATAAAGAAAACATGATTTCCATTGAAAGGAATAAACCATTTTGATGTAAATTTTACTAGGAACAATTTCAATTTCTAATAAAAATTATCCTTTTATCTCATTCCTTATTTTTTTATTTTTGAAAAATATCCCATCATGAAATTATTGGTTTTTTATATATCATAGGTATTTCATATTAAATGTTTAAGATTTCCTCCAACTCCATTAAAAATCATTTTCTCACATTACGAATATAAAAAAAATTGATCTCACAAGTTTTGATAGTTCATAAATATTTGTGTTCTAAATAGTCTTGTGTGTGTCAAAAAAGGCCATAGAATTATGTAAATTTTGACATTCCAATTGGGGTATACAATTCAATAATATAGGCTATGAGTGCATCATCTATTCTCAAAAAGTAATTGATTATTTTGGTTTACATGATAAAAAAAATTAGTTTCACTATTTTGAAAATCATACATTCCATATGATTCAGGGTTATAGGGAAAATATAGCCTATGACTAACACAATATTTCTTCAAAAGATACTGAAAAATCCAAAAAAATAGTGTGTCCCATGGTCTATGATTATATGATTTTTCTATCCAAATCTAGAAAAACTATTCCTTTAAAGATCATGGATTCAATTTTGGTATCAAAAGCTGTAGTGGTAATAGCATGTAATGACATGGAAAAATAATAAAAAAATTAAATATTTAAGGTTATTCAATAGAATTGGGATTCAGTCCGAGGGAATCCTTACCTGTACATTAGAGACATCATAGAACAAAATTTTCTGTTAAGGAATCACATTTCATTATGAAATGTCTCATTAAAATTTTAAATTTCCACCAATTCTACCAAAATCGAAATAATATCTAAAAATAGTGGACCAATTAAATAAAAATTAATCACTTATTTTTATTTCATTATGGTATGCAGTTTAATCCATAACTCAGTGTGAGAATAAAATGTAGTGCAGTTCTAAATTTTTAATTAGATATGCATATCATAATCATTTTTTCACTACCAACATCTCATATGTAAGGATCATCCAAAATGAAATTCTATAAATCTATCAAAATTTCCATAATTTTATTATTTTTAAAAATATGGGGAAAATAGTCAAAGTAAAAATATTTTAAAATAACAATAGACCATGGTTTTTCACTCTTAAAATCTTATAACATATCATTTATAATTTTTTACTTTATTGGTGGATATATTTACATATTTTCATTCAAAAGGGATGGTATTTTACAAAATTGATCATATTTTTTCAATTACATTAATATTCTTTATTTCAACAACAAATTCCAAAAATAAAGAGACCCATATCAAAATTTAGGGGTTTAGATCATGGTTCTTCATCAAAAATTGGATTGAAAAATCATTTTGGGAAACAAATAAATTTGGACAATGAAATGTAACAATTAAATTATACTAATGAAAATAAAAAATCCAACAATTATTTATCATTTTTTATTAATATTGATTGGGTGTGATATATACCTTTTTGGGAATAAGAAATAACATAATATTTCATTTCTAACCATTTACTGAAATAATACCATACGAAATATTAGATTCAAAAATCTTGATTTCAAATGGAAATTCCAATTTGGTTGGTTCAAAAATAGGACATTTTATTAGTTTTTTTCTCAATAATAGAAAGTGTTAGTAACATATGTCTTGTGAGAAATAAATGGTGTCTTTTTAGAGAATTCAGGATAAAGGAAGTACAATATTGATAAAATATTTTATATACCTACTATAAAAACAACCATTAATAAAAAATGATATCACATATGCCACTGTTATTAGGAATGAGAATGAATAGTTGAGCACAAATTTGTATTGATAAAAATTAATTCCATATAGAGAAACAATATAACCATGAATAATCCCATCATCTACCATAAAATGTACTTCATAATAATTGATGAAAATAATTTCATTTATGTAATATTCAAGAACATGAGCCAAACATTTTAGACTACATTGTAATGATTATCCCTAGATGAAGTTATTCATTGAAACATAATTGCATGTTTCTAAATATTTATACACATTAGAAATGTTTTAGAATGATTATATAAATTGAAATGAATTATCAAATATGAAAAGGTTACAATGTGGCACATGAAGGTGATTTTACGTTGATCCTCTTATGTAATATGAATTTGGAAATAAACATATAATCTATAAAAAAATAATAGTTGGGTTTCCTATTAATTTTTTCAAAGATATAATCTATAAAATTAAATAACAAGTGGAATTTCATTATAACAAAATTGACCATCCTACAATAAATGGACATTCTCTATTTAGTCGGAAGCCCAACATGGAAATGATTACCCAATTCATTCCAAGATATTATAGATCTTCCATTATCATGAAATCCCTCATTTGGTTGACCTGTTGACTATATGAGAGAAGAGAATTTATTATAGTATCTATCAATAAGGGTAACTATTTACTAACATCCTCTATATGTTATTGAGGTAATATCTCTTGAAATTGTCTAACTGGTTTAGAATCTTCCCCTAAAAACATTTTAAGCATGCATACGAAGGTAATAATTAAAGATATATCATATGAAGTTCACCATTTTTCTTTTCTTGTGGAATTTCTGGACTCCCAATAGTTTGGTATATTTTTTAATTTAAATATCTTTTAAAATGATCAATGGTAATGGTTTATTCTGATATAATATATAGTATTTTAGGTTATTATGAAGTGGATTATACTATAACTAAGGTGGGGTATTTTAATTTATCATTTAAAAAGTATCAGAAGTATGGTTGTTCAGTGATGTTCTTTATTTGAAAATAGATCCATGTTGTAAAACATATAGAACACTTCGCAAGAGATCAAGATATATTTTAGGTAAAAAATGATCCTTTACTCTTGCGAATCTACATTCAGGTTCAAGTGCTTCTAGAAATTCACTTCTCCAGTTTCTAGATCAACATACTCTTGTAAATTAGTTTAAAAATTTCATGATTAATTATAATATTCCTCTTCACCCTCTTCTTGATTAGAGTCAGCATAAAAATCCATGTCTTAATTTATAAATTGGTTGATCATCACATGCTAAATCAGGAAATATCTCATTTTAAAAATTATAAATCATATTTCCATCAGGTGATGAATGATCTTCATTTTGGTGTTTCTTGTTCTAAAAAAATACTGTAGTTAATAATATATCAAAAAAAAATATGTCAAAGGGTACATTTTTTATCATTAATTATTTATTTTATTGTTTTTAAAAATTATCCCCCAATAATTAGAGGTACATGGGTAACAAATCGATCAACTTTAAATTCCATGGAATTGATATAAAAGGGTTAAATAATTTACCTCTCTTTGAATAAGAACATCCTCTATAACTTCAATTCTCTTTTTAGTACATCGGTTGACATGTCGATTGAAAATTGTAAAGTGTTTAAGATCTCCAACATAAATAGATGAGTAACCAAAATATGGAATAAAATTAAGTAAATCACCAAAATCAATCATGAAATACTTGAATTATAATTTCCCAATTGTATAAGAATGGTAAAGGTTTCAAAGTTTTAACATTTAAAAAACATGTTGAATCATAGATGAAACATTCCTCCTTAAATTGACCTTTTCAACTAGGTTGATTTCCTCTTATCTGTTGAAATTTTTTCAAAAATGTTGAATACATTTGAATATATTTAACAATATTGAGAAAATATCTATTGACATGAAATTTATTTACATTTTCCAATTTCACATAATCAAACAATTTTTTAGAACTTTTATTCATCATTGGTGCACTCCCAGGTTATGTTAATGGTTGTTCAATCTTTTGGAACTAATTTTATAAGTACCTTGATAAACCTATGGAAAAAACCTCATATTCCAATCAATCTTTGTTCTTAAAAAATATATATTCTTGGATTTTTTTAATTTAAAGAATATTATGAATTTTTAGTATTTCCATCAGTTTTGGGATTCTATTTAATTGGTTCAACATCAAGATAGAGTTTCTCAGTTTAAGCATTATTCAGTCCTGTTCCACTCATAATTTATAATGAACATGAATTTTAATTCGATTCACCTATCATATTCACATAGTGGTTCTCAAGGTAAACCTACGCTTATTATATTTTCCATGCTACTATGAAGAGAGGAATATTAACCCACCTTATTCCTTAATGTATTCAAAATGATATAAAATTTATTTGAGGCTTCTTGTTGTTATTTAATTTCAATTATTTTTTTCTATTGTTACTAATAATTTTTCCCACATTTAATATTCTAGGTTACTCTCCAACATTTGAGTTCTTTGGGCATGATGGAGAATTATTTCATAATGATAATTTTTCTTCTCCTTGAAATATTTTGGTTGATAATTATATAATTGACCATGAAAAATGATTCCTTCTTATTTATGTTTTAAAATTATTTCATTTTAGTGATTCTTTACTCAGTAATTAAAACATTTGTTGGATTAAAATTTTTTTTGATGGTTTGATTGAACGGATTTCCCTAGTAATCATTAATAAAATTCTAAAAAGTAATTTTAATTTTTGGTAATTGGATACTAAAATGTCTATTCATAGAAACAATACCTCCACAATCTTTTATATTAAAAGTTACTTCATGTTTTAGTGGGGTTTGTGGGTAATTTGAAAACAACATTGACCTCTCCATACTGGAATGATAAGTATGTAAACTCACAATGATGTTGTTTTTAGGAAAATACGTGGGGATTTCTTGGGAAGATTTCACATTATGAAGGACTCTTATTTAAATTTGTTGAGAATTTTAGACCATGTTTTCAAATAAATTCTGAGAATATGTTGATGTTTTTTCAACTAAATACCTTCATGTAGGAGAATCAATCATTATCTTATCAGTCTGACACAATAATTCATCAAAATATTAAATCAGTTGTTTTTCATTGAAATGATTGTGGAAGAATAAAAAAGAGTGTCTATTGAGTCATTCCCTGTACTCGTGAAATATTTCACCATGATATGTCCAAATCCCAAAAAACTCATTATAAAGGAAATAAATAAAAAAAATATGTAAATTTTTCTAAATAAATGATTTCATTAATTTATTTCAATATCTAATAAAATTTTTATGTTGAAAAAACTATCAATCTTTGACTACTCTGTCTAAAGATAAAATTCATAAACCCAATTTCATTTGATTTTCAACAAATGGTTGAGGATCAATGTTGACATAGAAATTACTAAATTCATGAAGGTTTTAATGTGTATATTCACATGGATATACATTAAATTTTGATATTTTGTGAATAAATCCAGATATAATTTCAAACCTAGGAGGTGTATCACGACATTCCATTGGAAATTGTTGATAGTCATCATATGATAAAGGGAATAATAATCATAGTTCTATTAATATCCAATATAATTTAATATTAAAACATGATTCTTATTAGTGTGTTACTGAATTATTCACTACTATGGATAATAGGATTTCTAACTTCACTTACCCTAGACTGATAAATATGATCAATTATTGAATACAATGGTAATAAGATTAGGTTATAATTTCATGTAATGAAAAAAATATATTTAAAAATAAACTCTATACACCCCATCATAAATAGTTCCAATTTATATGAGGGTGTTTATCATGGAAACCCAATAAAATAATTTACCCTTCAAATAAATTCATTATTTTAGTCCCTAGATTTTTATCTCAAGGAGGTTATAATTAGAGATAAAAAACTATCAGAATTTTTTATTAGAAGAATTTTTTTTTGAGATTTTGTTAAGTGTAATAATTTAAAAGTAAATACAAAATAATGATCAACATAATTAAAAAAATAGAAATTATATTGAATCTAATAAGGGATATGAAACTAGAATTGATATTATAGTTATGGACAGGTTTATACATTCTATAAAATCACCTCATTCTTATTGAAAAATATTTCTCAATTTAATATCACACTTAACATGCATGTAAATCCAGATAAACAACTTATTTTTCATATATATTATAAAAATATCTCAGTATGATTTATTTCCTTATTAAATAAGTAATTCAATAATTTTATTAAAATCATGTTATCAAACCTAATTGAACTCACTATCCAAAATAGAAAGACCTCACAAATGAAATGTAAATAGTGAAATTAATCATATTACTCAGTAGATTGACAAAACATCCAAAAACAATAGATGAAAATGCATCCATGAAATAAATATAAAACATTATTTAAAATATATAAACACAAAAAATAATCAAATGGTATTTTTGATGATGAAAAATTCATGTAAGATGGTCTACGTCAGTTGCCACCATCCACACCCACATGGTTCTTAACCTTACATCAGCTGAGTAGTTTTATTATCCTCTATTCCTTCCATTTCAATGTTAATGAACAGAATTTTCATAAATGAATATATAAAATCCCTATCCATTATCTTACAATCCAATACCTTGAATGATTTATATATTAAAAAAGAATATGGTTGTCATAAATCTGCTTCATCGATTAGATTCATTTTAACGTTGATCAATTTTGGGCCTAATAGTCATTGAATATTAATCAGAGTACTTCATAGCAGTTTTTCTAAATGATTTATCTATTAATCCTCAAAATTTCAATGAAATTCGAAAATTTGTAGAAAAATTTACTATTAAATCACCGAAGGTGTGTTTTTTTTGGGTCGAAGAGACTCATCAATATATTTCTGTGGTAAGATCAAAGAATCCCTTAATGTGAAACTTTTTACATCAAATATATCATGAATTATCCCATTGGTGTCCTATTCCACTTCTATGTCTAATGAATTGTTTTTTAGGGTGGTAATCCGATATTTGCCTCTTTTAATGACTATGATTTAGTTCTGTCGGTAAAAAAACATTTCCACATTGGATGATTTATTAGTTCCCAAAATATATCAAATTCGTAATAGGTATTGTTGTTAAATAATATTCCAATAACCATAGTAATTCTAAAAACATAGAATTACTCAATTTGGATAATAATTGAAATTTTTTCTTAAAAGTTTATATGGAATTGAAAATAGGAAAATTTTAAGAGTTATGTAATTTTCTCAATTAATTTCAAAATATCAATAAAATAATAAAAAAGATACAAATAAACTTATATTGGTAAATTTTTTGGAATTAAATAATTGAAATACACCTAAAATAAAACTTAAATATTATGTCAACAACTCACCATGATATGTTTTTATAAACAAACAACATTCATTATTGTTTTTTTGATTCACCATATGTGCATATATAAAATAAAAAACCATTATCCACATTCACATTAGATTATTTGCCCAATTTGGATGGTGGGTTTCTTAAATCACATAATCAACAATAACATATTTTTATTTTGTGATACCTAGAAAGTGTAAATTAAAAAAATAATTTATATAATAAAAAATGTTACTATTTTTTCCACAAAAAAAATTAATTTAATTGTTATTAAAAGAACTAGTAAAAGTTATATTTCATCAATTGTTTTGAGGAGAAAATGTTTTTTCTGTGAATTATTGTTTATATGATTATCATATAATAGATAAAAAAGTAATATAAATTTTAATTAAAAAATAAAAATAGGTGAATGTAGTACATAATACATAAATCCTGTCATTTATTCAAAATTGAGTAGGTCATATATATAATTTTTTTGTTGTTCACTATCTAAATGAAATCATTTTTTTCACCCCCAAAACCAAGATCAATCTGATTAAATTAAAATAATCAATATTCAAATACATTATTAACATTTCTCCCTTTCATCCCACTATAATATTTTTTAATTTATATTCCTATTGAAAACAATTAGAGAATAAAATAAAAATTTCTTCTTGAATATAAAATTCAACAATTGGCCATTGAACAACAACATATTTAAGTAATTTCATCATTATATTTTTTATGTATCTCTAATATAAAAAAATTCATCATAATTGTAATAGTCCTCCATATTTTTTTATATGGAAAATATAATATTAGTTGTTTGGATGAATAAAATATGTTTAAAAAAATTAGAATTTACATAAAATATTTAGGACCCCTAGTTTTATGTATGTAACCTAATATTTATGAATTTTATGTAAATTAAGTACGTGGCTGTTGTTTGGTAAATTTTGGATGATTTTAAGAATTTCCCAAGTTATTTTCTTGGGGTGATAGTTTTTGGAAAAGTTTGGGAAAACTGTGAAACACATATAGGAAACCTTTCACTTTAAGACATGAGATATGAGGAATGCGCATAGGTGGCGTATGGTTTTAAAAAATTGTTCTGATGCCTAGGAGAAACAATTATTTTTGAGATTTTGGTATTTGGAATTGTTGGCACATAATTTGGATATATAATGAGCCAATAATGTCATGTTTATTCTTGAGGTAGTGGATGTGGCATGGTTATTGAAAAATATTTTTAACTGTACGACTAACCATGACACTTTGAAAAACAGATCCACAAAAAGTGGATCTAGGTCGAGATAATGTATTAAAAACTATTTTCACTCTAATCCAACTATAACTTGGTATTTTTTCATCTATATGGAAAATTATGCTTCTCTCATCAATCTAAACATTGTCTGAAGGATTATTTTGATGCGTTGAAGAGGAATTCTCACAGTATTTCTTTGTTATTTGTGGTTTCTATTAGTTTTTCATTGATATAATTCCCATTATCTCTAAATTTCTTAAATTGATGTCATATTTTCCAATATGACTTGTCTCAAAAATATTTTCCTATATCTAATTGTAATATATCCTAAAGCCACCCATTTCTAACTTATAGTTAATTTGAATGTAATAGGAGGGGATACAGGGGTGACATATTATTCCTTAATACAAGATAAAACTATCGGTGTTCAATATCATTCAACTTCACTTCTTGATAATTATTTATATTCTATGATAAAGGATTGAATTGAGGAAGAAATCGTTAATGTCAATAAATTTTTTTTTCATTGGCATCCTTAAAATCATTATTTTCAAAAATGCAATAAACATTTGAATTGGGACTATGTATTCTCCATTTATTCAAGAATCCCAACATAAAAAAAAGTCAGTTTTTTCAACATTAATTCATATTCTATGGAGAAATTATTTTAAACAAATACATATTACATAGTTAAAGCAACACACAACGATAAATTTAAATATTCATTAAGTGGGAAAAATACAAAGGAATTTTATTATTTAGTATGTCCTTAAATTAATAATATAAAATAAATATATGGTTATATAATGAATATTCAATGTGGTATGTTGTATGATGTAATAAATATATCCTAAAATGAATATTTACTTCTATAAGAACCAAATAGAATAAAACTATCAGAAGAAATACCTAACAAAATGTTACAAGGTTGTAATTTAAAATGTGGATGAACCAGATGAATGTGGTTCCAAAAATTATAACCACAAGGAAAATTTAATCTTCTGAAGATAAAAATATAAGATCTATTAAATTATAAGAATAATGTTGTGTTATGATATATAAATACACATGGTAATCAAGCTTGAATCAAAAAATAACATAACTATTTAATATAAAAAAATATTTAATTACCTTATTGAATCGTAATTTTCTTCATGTTTGATAATTAAATATTAACTAATGTTTACCCTAATATAATATTAAGTCATTTGAAAATATATATATCATATGATAACGATGTCATAAATTATGAAACACAATAATTATTTCATAAAATATCATAATGAAATGTATTTCAATAGAAAAACAATGATTTTAGAAATGAAACTTTTTATTGAAAAAAATATTTAAAATTTTATTTTCTAAATTAATATCCACAATTATTTCAACCACTAAAATTTTTATTTTCATATAACAAGGATACAATACCTCATTGGTTGATATCATCAACTCAAAAAATTTAAAATTTCCAATTTTTGGATTTGATATACCATTATTAGGTTTTATCTAAAACGACGGTATCTAAACAACAAGAATATAAATTTCTATATCACTATGAATATAGAATATAAAACTAGTAACTTTTTCTAAATTAATGGTCACCATTTTTATTCCAAAACAAATAAAATTCAAAAAAATTAATAGATGATCGACAATATTATCAAACCTCTCAAATCACCTAAGAACACATTTATTTAATGTACCCTATATTATCACTTTTAAAAAAATTATGAATTTAATAATAAAACTTATGTAAACTTATCAACACATTTATATAAATAATATTTATACTAGAATTGTTTATATATTCATGATAATTTTTCCAATCAAAAAACCATAATAAAATTATTATCTTTTTTTGAGGTTCCTGATTTTCTATTAATATAATACTATTTAGTTTCAATATAAAATAATAAAAAATGATTATGAATTGTTTTTCAACAAATGGATAAATAAATATTTTTCATATTATATTTTATAAAATGTTATTATCTAAATATTATTTTTCATTTTAAAATTTAATAAATATTAGTTTTTTGTGGATAAGGAGGCTAGATTCTCGTGAAAGTGTATAACAGAATATTACATTAAGGAGATGTGTTGTGAGAAATATAAGACAATATCTAGACATAAAAGATGACTAGACTATAGGAATAAAATATATAATTTGTATGCTTTAATCCCCATTTAATATTTTATCCCACAAAAAAATTTGATATGTGGCTTGATCCACTTGTTTAAAAGGACTATAATTCATTTGAACTAATCTAGATAATTTATATTAATTTGTAATGCCTAAAATATTTTTTATATATAATATTTATTCAAAATAATAAATACACTTTAATTATAATTTATAATAATATAATAATTATTATTTTGTCTTATTTTATACTAATTTATATATTTTTTAAAAAAATATACTAAATCATACTAATTTCTATATAAATATATATTAATTTATTCTAATTTATGACAAAAGGTTACTAATTTATTTTATAGTTTTTTATGATATTAATAATTAATTTATTAAATGTATTAATTTTTGTTTTTTGAAATATATAAAATAATTTATTATACTATATAATAATATAGATTAATTTATATTAATTTATGTAAATTTATATTAATTTAGCGTAATTAAAAACTATTTATAATTTTTTTTGATAATTTATTTTATTTATACTAATTAATACCAATTTTAATTAATTTATTCAAGATTATATTATTTTAGGAAACATTATATAAATTTATCATTTTCTAAAGAAATTTATAATAATTAGTACTTCTATTTAAAAATTTATTCAAATATTAAATACTTTTTTTAATTTATAATAATTTATAAAAACTTATTCTGATTTATATTAATTTTTAATAACATTTTCATTGATTTATACTAATTTATAATATTTTATTTTACTTCTAATTAATTTATTCTAATTTATACTAATTTATTTACTAATATATATTCATGTAAACTATAATAAATAGATATTATAATAATTTTATTTTTATATTTAATTGTAATATTAATATTAATTTAGTTAAAAGAAATAATTTTCCTAGAAATTAATACTAATTTATGTTTATTATTATAAAATTATTTACATGTATAATAAATTATTATTATTAGAAATAATATAATAATAGTTTCTTAAATTTTGACCTATTTATAATAATTTAAATAAATTTTGAATAATTTATATTGTTTTATATTTTTATATTCTAATTTATACTAATTTATTCTTGTTTATTCAAATTTTTAAAAATTTAACAAATTTATAATAATTAAAGATAACATAAAATAAATCATACTGATAATAAATTATGCTAAATTATTATAATTTGTACTAATTTATAATAATATATTTATATTACATACTGATATATAATAATTTAAAATATTTCTTAAAATTAAATTAATTTATATGGATTTATACAGATTTATATACTAATTTATATTAATTTATACTAATCTAAGACAAATATTAATCCAATTTATTTTATAACTTCTATTAATTAATATTTTGTTTATTTGATATATTAAATGCATTTTAACCATTTTATACTACATTATACTAATATATAATATTTTTTTTCAATTTATTTAAATTGAGAATAACATATATTAATTTGTATAAATTTATATTAATTTATACTAATATAGACTTACTTATTATGATTCATATAAATTTAAACTAATTTGTATAATTTTGTTTTAATTTATTCACTATTCACTATTTTATTTTTGTCTATAAAAATATATTCATTATTGATTATCCTCTCTTAAATAATATATTTATTATTTTTTATTATATTTCATATTAAAACAACCCCAACGTTATGCATATGACCAGATTACAAATGCCCAAAACACCCATTTGGGGGATTTATGGTCCATTTGTGGCTAATTATGTAGAACCTGATGCAGACCGTGAAGAATGATATGATTTAGGTAGTGGATCATACCTAGGTAGATGGTAAAAAAACATATGAGATAGGCATGGGGACTGTCGACCAAGACGATGGGGCCATCTGACTATTTAATCCCTTCGAAACTATAGCACCTTCAATCCATATAATTATAATCGGTGGACTATGGAATGTGTCAACCCTTGGTGAGTGGTGAGGTCTGTCCTTTCTAGATAAGAGGTGAGAGTTATTTTCATTTCATAGAACCACTTTGAGATAAAGAGAAAAAAAAAATTATATTTCAATTCCTATTATTTATTTGTAATTCAATTATTTTTTTCATAAATATAAATAATATTTGAAATTATATACTAATTTTATTAATTTATACATATTTTAATAAAATATTATTAATGATATTATTTCTTTATTTATTTATTTATATTATAATTTACATAAATTTATATAATTTTTTCGATTGTAAAAAATATTGATTAATTCATAATAGTTTTTTATCACAAAACTACATTTTAATAATTTATTATAAATCATCATTTATCATGGTAATCAAAAATTTAAAATACAATTTATATTAATGAATATAATTAATTAAAAAAACTATAAAATAGTCAATAATAGAACAACAAGATATACGTAAACAATAAATTTTTAAAAAATATTATAAAATATATAACAAAAAACACTTAATTAGAGAAAAATAATAACTATTAAAATGAGTTTAAAAGAAAAACATTAAACATATCTTTGATAGTGAATTATAGATTTATAACCAGGAAACAATAAAACTGGATACTATATCCCAAGTTGTATACATATAATATATAAATTATCAAACTGGAGTATGTATTATAAAAAAAATTAAAAAAAAGAGGGATGTATGAGAAAAACATATGTAGATGTTTTCTCATAAAAAATGAGGATGTGGGGGGTCATTGCTTTATAAATAGTTGGATTCTTTATGATGATCTACTATGATGTAATCATCTATAAAAAATAAACATCAATTAATATATTTGTGAATAATATTTTTTAAATTTCATTTTTTGACATATATTTATAATTGATATACTATTCATTGGAAAAGGTATCCGTTAAATGTATTGTTTTTTCATATGAAAAAAAATATTTTCAATGGACCATTTCCTATGGAAATGATTCATAGATAGATTAATAATTAAGAAATTTTATTTTTCATAATGAAAAATCATTCATGGTTAGAACTATTTAACACATAGTCATTATTCTGTCACATGTACCGATACCTGTAGAAACAAATTTCCATAAAAAGTAATGTCCATCACTAATTATTTATTTTTTTAATATTTTTTTCTATATTTTTATTCTATAAAAATTGTTCTTACCCATAGAGGTTATTTGTGATGAAAATATTGATTTCATCTAATTCTATTTTTGGAACATTGTTATCCAATATTTTTCATAAAATTAAATTCCATCACAAATAAACATCATGAAGATTAATATTTATTCTATAATATATTCTATATTATTATAATATATTTTAAAAACATACTAATTATGATTTAAATCTTCTCTATCACAAATTACCCATCTCAAAATCATAATTTTTCATTAGTGTTTATTTCTAGAAAAACACCTCGTAAATTCCCATTTTTTATTTCATTTAAATTGTAAAATAAAAATAATTTATGGATGACACATCATTCATAATACATCCATCATTATCAACCTTATTTTATTTTCAACAAAATAACCTAAAAACTATTTATTTTAACAACATTCCCTTGGTACTATATTGAAAATAATTTTATAAAAATCCATAAATCCTCAATATATTAAGATAATATCTCCCTATTTCTCTTTCAATGAATGATCCTCAAAACATCTAGATTTAATTCATTACATTCCTTGCTCATTCTAATAAAATTAAAATGGTTTTGTCTTCAAAAAATAATATATCAATGTTTTTACCATCACCACTCCCACTATGTTAATAATCATCAAAAAATCAATATACTTCTATTTATCATAAAAAATGTATATTCAACCATGTGATGAAAATAATTTGAACATATGAGAATTAATTAATTCAAAATCCTTTTTAGCTGTATTTTTCTAAAATAATTTTAGAGATGTAATTTTTCACTTGGTAACGAGCCATCAAAACATCCTATAAGACTACTACATATAAACATGGTGTATGATACACGGATATAACTTATTAAATTATTTTTTCTATTTAACTCAATTTATTCAATACAATTAAATTATTTGAGAAATAATATTCCTTTAACATAAATTTTCATGGGAAGTATATGTCACTTAAACGATATTGTTATTATATTAAATATAATTAACAATGTGTTTTGGGCATGCCACAAGTTGAGTGAGTTTATACAAAATGATTTTAATAAACAAGTTACACCACTTGATGTATATGAACTTGTTTTCCTCACTAGATATTTTGAGTCTTATATGAGGATAATAAATTATTAAATTTTTATCACTGACTCCAAATTCTTTATTTTTTTGAATATAAATATTGACAATCATTAATACAAGGAACCCAAATTTTTCACACCATAATTTATTCTCACTATATTTTAGTATCATGAAGGATACATATTTTATACCACATAATTAGTTCAAAAAATATGATTGATCAAGTATTTTTCTATGATAATAGATACTACTTCATCAAATTTTACATATTTCTTAGGGATATTCAAAACTATATAATGGTGTAATAAATCATTATTAATTATAAAAATTCCCTTATAAAATTAAAAAAACATTGAATATCTTTTAAAACATGTTACACTTCGAATCATTCTTTGTAACATACATAATTTGTCATCTCATCTTGTAAGGAATGAATTATATTTTATATTCATGGTGTCTTATTAAGAATAATTTCTTATCATGATAATCCCTAAAAAAAATAAATTATTCATCACTACATATATCTCAATATTTTATGATGGTCTTATTTCAATTTTCCAAACCACTAATTTCCTAAAAATTTCACTCATTTTACTCTATTGAAACCACTTATTAGAATATATTCCAATTTTAAAATCCATAATTTATAGTTCTTAAACCTCATACTTCATTTTATATACACTTTTCAAAATCAGTTCACATTAATTCATTAAATTTCATTATATGAATTGAACTAATATTTATTCATATAAAATCAGTAATAAATCTATTCCTTAGTCGTGAATTACTCAAATCATCAAATATAGATATTATGTGAATGGGGAGAGGGATAACTATATTAAACGCATGTTGAGTACTATAGATGGTCTGGTTGAATCAGCTTATTTATTATTCATTCATTTTAGATTTATTAGAAGTATTTTTTCCAATAATACCTCTAATACGTTGCTCCTCATGAGTATTACTTTTCTCACTTAGCCCTCATTTGGATTTCATTTATATTCCTAGAGTAGAAATAATTTTTATAAATCCACATAGACAAGATTCAATGCATTTTATAAAAATACATCATTCAGAAGTATTATATGTCACTTTATGTTATTTCTATTTCACATATTGACATGATATCAGTCTTCTTAAATCTGCTTATCTAGAAAAAAATTATTTTACTCGTTATTTTTTGTTTCTTTTATATATTAAGTTTATTATATGAATGTTGTTATACCAATATAGACTTTGATTTCAGAAACACTTCAAATCGATTTATTATCTAGTCTCTCCATAATCACATGAAGTGGTTCTTTAATAAAATCGATTTTATTTCCATAATAGGTTACATTCAACAGGTTACAATACGAGTTCATTTCTTTATTATCACATCTCTTAACTAATTTTACAAAAAAATTTAATGTACATTTAAAAATTATCATAGAATTTTATATTGAAATGAATACAAGTTTTTTTTCTTATCGATGGATTTGAACAATGAATGCAATTATATAATTATCCATCAGGTGTCGATGTTTTTCATAACAAAAACATATTATTATAAATGTGTAGTCTTAATTAAATTTTCTAGTAATAATAGTAATCCAATATTTTTAATATTTTTAATGTCACAAAAACCATAATTTGAATAATTATAATCTTATATATTTTAATTAAACAATATTTCCAAAGGGTTGGATTGATTTTTCATTCACGAATATATATATTTAAAATAAACATGATAATTTCTTCTTAAAATATTACATTTTGACCATGTATTACATTATAGAAACAAATGTTTTTATATTTTTATATTTGGATCACATTTATTTATTCAACCAATTTCTTCAATTTTTTATTTGATTTCAATTTTATATCTTTGTGAACTTATTTTATCTCCCTTTTATAATTCCCAAAATTGTTGCTTAATTTATATAGATAATAAAGTTTCAAATATAAAACATTCATTTTTCAATAAAATAGAAATTTTGGATTAATGAAACAAAATTGTACATCTCGATGAATTAACTAATTTATAGAATGTTTTTATTATTTTATATTATAGAGTCTTCAATATTTTTCAACCTAACCTAAATAAATTAAAAATAATGTTGAACCCATAACTTTTTCCTAACAATAATTTTAAGTTATCAACATATCCACCCCTATAAAACATCACATGATCTATATTATATTATTATAATAATATTATAAAAAATTGAATCAATTTAATTTATTTCCATTTTAATCTATTTTAAAAAATTGTGGTTTTATTCAATATTTTCAATACCTTTCAATTTTCATCAATTGTCTTCATTCTCATGGACCATTACTTTATCACCAAATAAATTATTATTAACCATTTGTGCGGTAATGAGACTTATCAACCGGAATATTTATCAATTTCATAATTAGAAGTATATTTATTAATATTTTTCAAACTATTTTAATTATTTCACTAATGGTTCATTACTTTTATAAATATCTTCCCCACGTACCTGCATTACAACCTTGTCAGACCTTTCTCTATCAGTAATCTAATCATATATATGTGACTTTTTCATCATTAAATCTCTCAAAACATAATTTAAAAAACATCACATAATGTATAAATAGAAATAATTATTCTAAACAAAATTGTATCTTACTCATGTGACACAATTCACTCATTTCTCTATGGAAAATAATAACTCAATATCTTTTCACTTTGGATTATTCTCATTCCTTTTTTTAAAACAAATAAATGTGGTCACTTATTATTAACACAATTTTTATTCAATTACATGTTTATGAAATATGATTTAACCATCATTATGATATAAATACATATTGGAATATTAGAATATTCCTTAAACTTCTAGTGCATCATTATTTGACGATCCTGTTATTTATGAGCACCAAAAAGTTCCACATAAAGATCAATAACACAAATTTTATTTTCATCTTAAATCGTCATTCTTTTATTAACAGTATAAGAAATATAATGATGTTGTAAGTATCATCAAGGATCAAGTACATATAATAACTTGTTGGATTTCACACCACTTTATGTCACCTAAGATACCCTAGGGGGATTCATATAAATGTCTCCAAATACAATTGTAACATCCCAAGTAAGTAATGAATAATAGATATTTTATCTATGTTTATTAATTATTAAGATAGTGTCATAGAGGCTTAAAATGAAAATAAATACAATCTTATGCATGGAATACACTAATATTCTTAAAAATTGTTTTACTGCCTTTTGATGGAAAACCCTTTTTAAATCTATATTTTTACAATTTTATAAACTATTTTTGTCAAAATAAACTTATTCTTTATGATTTGGACATCAAAATTTACTTTGTGTGAATTTTTGGTATTTTTCTGACAATGTTCATTTTTTTAATGAATAGTGAAAAATACTGCATTTTACATCAAAACTGCTTTTTAATCTAATTGATTTATATGATTAGATTATGTTATTAATTGGTTGTGAAGTTAAATTAGAATATATTTTTACCATTTTATCCAATGGTGGTCATTGGAATCAATTTCACTTTGAAATTAGACTTAAACTGGTGTCAATCTTTTGATACTTATTGTTTTGTAAAAACACGCTATTTTCTCTGGCAGTGGGAATTAATTATTAAATTAATTAATGTGACTTATATGCTTTTAATTTTTTAAAATAGACTTCATTTTTGAATTCGGAATATCAAATATAGCTTAGGGTGAATTTTTGGTAATTTTCTGAAAAACTTCAATTTTTGATGAATAGTGAAACCACTAAGTGGTAATCAAGCAAACTGATTTTTCAGTTAAATGAAATATTACCACTAATGTGTATTGAATTTTTAAAATCCGACATACATGGTTGTAATTAAGAAGTAAAATGTGGTTCAATGAGATTATAATAATTTTTTGGTGAATAGTAACTTATTAAGTTCTTAATCGCGATTAGTGGTAATTAGGGTAGTTTAAGGTATAAATAATGCTTTAATATTAGGAAATGACCTAGACACATGTCCCAACCTTATTGGTTGTGTCATGGCCGACCAATACAAGCCATGGGTCAACTTGGGGACCCCATGGAGACACTTTGGTTTGGAAATGTCATAAATAACTTTTTATTAAATGTTAAAGTAAAAATGACACAAACAAGAGATGTTTTACAAAAACAACTTTTACATGGGGATATAAAGATCAGATTTTTGATTATAAATATTCATTGGAAATCTAAAAATATTTTCTACATCATAGTATTTTTTATGATTTTTAGACATTAAATAAATTAAATTATTTATGACATAATGATGATGCAACGATGACATCATTATTTGACGATTTAAATAAAATGGAAAGAGAATGTAAAATCTATAAACTACCCATGGCCAAAACCAATTGGATGAGTGGATTTCGAACCCTTATCACCTTATACACGAATTATATCAATGTGGGACCTTTTAAAACCGAAACACATTTTCAAATAAAGTAATATTTCTTTACTTTCCAAAAGTGCCCCTCCTCTCCTCTTATAAAAGGCCCCCACCTCTACCTCATTTCACACACTCCTCAAGCCTTTGGCTCGACCAACCCCTGCCCATTTACTCTCTCCACATCCCTCTCCTCATCCTAGAGGATTACCTTTGGGCATAATCCTTTCAAATTAAGCCTTTAGGCTCAAATCAAAAAGGAGTTACACTTTTTAAGGTAATTCATCCTCTCATGTTCATTTGTTTTATTTTGCTTCTCCAACCCCCTAAAGTCTTTTTATTTATTCCTTTTGTAACAAAAACAGTATATTCAATATACTAGGATGTTGTTATAAGATTTATTCGAGCTACACTCTCACACAACTACATCAAATGGTTAAAGAACATACGGTTTCCGTGGATGGCGAAATTCTGCCTCCCGAAACGATGATTGTTCAACATTCATTTAACACCTTCAAAGGTGGCCATTATGATGTCACTATTTTTATATATGATATATAATATGTTTATGTTTTCCTTAAGCTTATGTTTTTTTCATTTTGGGCATACCTTTATGGTTTCTATTATGGGTAAACACGATATCTTCATTTTAGGAAGTGCGGACTACCGCCCCCTCAAAGTGATTTGATTCGTTAAATACCATATGTGGGACATATAAAGGATGGAACTATGATATTATATATGATATTATACTGGAATTATAATATACATTTATATCATTATGATTCCATTCTATAAAATATGAAATAGAAATGAAAGTAGCGTTCATGCGTACGTACGGCTTACCGTCTCCATGAACGGTGCATTTCATTTCTTACCTCTAAATGATTATGTAATATTATAAATGCATGTATGTACTGGATATATATGACATATATGATATCTACATCATGAATACCATTCTGGATATAATGAATACATGAACAACATGTAACTATAAAGGGCTTATTTTTTACTCAATTACTAATGATCGTTAAAACAACTATTATTAACTTAAATAATTACATAGTGTTCATGACATGGTAATAAGTGATATAAAAGAAATAATGAACTTGAAAAAGGTTCTTAAGCAAGTAGAAATTAACTCAGGTTTATTATTCAGGACATTAAAGAACGGTCGGGTCAAGTCGGATACGAGGTATGGGATTTCGTCTCAATCTCCTTTCATTGAGGCATATTTTATTTTATACACATCTTTCTTTTATACGGTGTATAAACCCCTTTGACTTTTACGTTTATTCAAAAGGAATATTTTTTATACGAAGCGTTTACTAAACGACAAAAGGGAATGTTTTTGTCGTACGTATGTGGCGACAACGACTTCTCCGTCATCGTGACCATTATTTGAGTTTCGGCTTCCTCTACAAGCCATACCTTCTTTTTAAAAGAAAAATAAATACCATGTTTTACTTTTCTTTTATTTTGGTATTGAAAATTGTTTTCATAATGATTTTATATAAATGTGTTGTATTGATATCTTGTGATTGAATGGTGGAAATGTTATGTTTCCTTTATGCATGTTTTATCTGATATGATTATGTTGACGTTCTTGGGCATTATTATGAAGACGGGTGGTTCCGTGATAGACTAAGGGCGGGTGAGCCCGATATAGCTCTCCAATGCATTGGGTAACGCGAAGGAGTGAAACGTTAAGGTTTCTCCGAAGAGATTTAGGGAATATACTGTGATGGGTATTCCAAACGTAACCAAGAGGGTTACTCCCTACGTAAGAATGCTATGAATGCCTCAAGTTACCTTTATGTCTTATGATTTCTATGATTTATTCATGATTTTATGAGGTATGTTAAAGTGCCTATGTTTTATGGGTAAAGTATGATTTCATTATTATGTATATATGAACTCATGTTTCCTTTCCATGTTTTTTTTATAACCCATACTGAGTTTTTATGCTCATCCCATGTTTTTGAAATGTTTTTCACAGGTTAAGGGAAAGGTACATGATAAGATGATAGAGTCAAGGATGTGTCAAGAAATAATCCATGTTTTATTTTAAATGTGTTTCCATTGATGGGAATGAAGAATACTATCTTTATGTAACCACTTTGTTTATATGTGGAATGTAATGCAAGTTTTATGATCTAATTCTCTAAAACTCTAAACCCGAAAAGATCCTCAATGTGTAATCTTGTAATAACTCAAGATTAAGTAAGGTTTAAGGCTGGGGCCTTATAACAATAATTTTCATCGAAAAATAATACATTCGGATCATATTGCCTCATTATAATAACCATGAATAACCCTTGATTATACTATTAAAATATCGAATAAAATATCATGTACTGATATGAAAATTCAAAATGCATAAATTACATTGAATTTTAAATGGATCACCAATACTAGGTTAAAAAAAGGTTAATTTTGGGTTTTTTCTTAAAACTACCTTATTGTTATCATTAAATTTCAAAATTCTTTACAAAAATCATATTATTTTAATTTTACATGATTTTTATTGTTTGATTTCTATTTCATTCCACCTTATTATTCAACCAAATTCCTTCATGAACTAAATTTAATTTCACATTTATTGTAACATGTTTCCCCTATGACACCATGTCCAATCCATCTCATTCGATGATAGAGGCTAAAGCTACATCCATCAATTAATGGATAATAATACTCAATTCGATTTTTATCAACCCTAGAGATCCTACAATCAATCCATTTATATTTTTACAACTTAATTTATAAATAATATTAACGATTCATGAATAGAAAAAATTGGAATGTCTACATTCATTATATTTTTATCATAAAAATACATCGAGTGATTCAGTAATATGGTTTTTCATGTGGGATTATTCTTAGAGATTTCATTGTGTGATTCATTCATTATAGGGATCTTAACAATAAATTTTCAATTTTTCATGGTCTTATCCAACTGGATAGTGTAGTGTCTAAACATATAAAAGTTTATTTTTAAAATCAGGGATATCAGAATGCTTACATGGGTAAGAGATACCATACCATTAAAGAGTTTTATAGTCGATAACATTTTGGGGAAGAAATTATTGCATTTATTTGATCAAAACAATTTTCATGGATATAGAATCTTTTTTGATACCTTGAAACATGTCAACAATATGGGATGACCCTGGTGTAGAACTATGATACCTAGGATTTGATTGAAAGACCAGCTTCAGAATTAAGATGAATGATATTATCTATTTTGTTAGAATCATTTATAATATAATAATCTTTTTAATAATTTATAGATTTCATTTTTTGACTATATAAATTGTTTAAAAATTTATTCTTATTGTTTGATTGAATTTCATGTCTATTATAGTTTATTTATATTCCCCTATTTTATTTTCTTTCTATGAGTAAAATGTGTTAATAAAATATTTATTTATCTTTATGTTTTTTCATTTTCCATATTAATATTATTCAATATACTACTATCAGATCAAATGTCATATTTCATGGTAAATTGATTAATTAGAGTGGGATAATAATAGAGAGTTGATTTTTGGTTATAATACAACACCATCATGTAGATGACATATTTATCACCCTCTGGCAAAATAATTTGTATTAGATCCAACATTACATTGTTTCAGTTTTATCAAAATGTACTCATACATTTGTTCTATGATATATTTTATTTTTTCCATACAAAAACATGGTGCATAGAGTATATTTTATAGTCTTAAAAATATAGGAATATTAATCATACTAATTCAGAAAACAAATTCCAGTCATCAACAAGGCATTAATGTTGTGAACTATGAATATTGAAATGATAGAATTGTAAATTTTATTATCAATATATATTGTTATAATTTTCTATTGATAAAAGAAATTATATAATTATCATGAAAAAAAATTATCTATTTTTAATCATGAGGTGAAATGGGATTATCAATAAATTATAGCATCATAAATACATTCAATTTCATGATTAATTTAATATCTAATGTCAAATTTGATTTTGTGGAACACAAAAATAGAGTATTAAAATTATAATTTTAGAACATAAAACATAATCACAACACACAGAACTATGATTTATGATGAACAAATATCTTTTTAATTCTATACCTGTTGATATATAGACAAATATTCATCATTATTTCATAATGGTAGTTAATGAGATTTAATCATTAGGTGACAAGGATGTTACAGTTGAAAATCATTATAAAAAGATGACTTTGATTTTTCAAAAGGACTATAATTATAATAGATATATATCGATGACACTAAGAATAAATTGATGTTTAATCATGATGATATTATTTGGAATCTCATTAAATATTATAGTTGTTTGAAAAGATATAAAATCGTGGAGGAAAAAAAGAAATGTCGCTTAATGAAATTCTTCATATGATGTTCATTATTACATTTCTATATCATATATTTTTTCAACTATAAGTTCTTAGAAATTAATTACTATAACTATGAAACAAAAAACATAACATTAATGAAATGTTAATAATTTTAATGATATTGAAATAGTATTTTCTTATGCATAAGTATGTAAATATAAAATGAACAATAATGATATCTTCGGATATTATTGTGAAAATTGTTGAAAAGATAAATATGATAATAAGTATAAACCCAATTTCATGTGTTATAATTGTATGAAACAAAGGTATGTCTAGATAGAAATTCCAATATTGAAGTTGAATATTTAATATTTAACATATTTATGTGAAATTATTGGAAATCTTTTAGGTAATTTATGATACATGGAGTTATATTGATGAATCATTTTTAAATGAAAATAATTTCTAAGAATGTGATAATTGAAAAAATCTTAACTGATTTTATTTAAATATTACTTGGAATTATACTTGATTAATGGGAAAGGTAAAACCTGACTCACTAGCACAATTATCTATAAATGTAAATGATTCAATAAAATTAGATGAACAAATTAGAATGAATTTATCAGAAGATGAGGATGATATTGAGAAAATGTGAAAAATTAAAAAGAATTATGTATTTCTTAAAAATAAGGTAACTATAGAATAAAATTAACTAATATAAAGAACTTTTTTATAAATTGGATGATATGATTTGAATTTTTACCTGTGAATTTTCTATGATGAAATCCTATTTCTATGTTAAAAAAATTTATTTAAAATCATAAATATCATAATTTAGTTAAAAATAATATTTTTTGAAATTTATTGTCTAAAAATTAATATATCTAATATCACCTATTATAGGGTTTATTTTGAAATGATATTAATCTAACCAGAACTAAAATCATATAGCTTCTAGAATATTTAATACAGATTAAAATACATACATTTAATCAAACTATTTTATTCTAATAAATGAACTTTTGTATACCTTTCGAATGGGTATTTCATGAATGAAAATATAGAACATTGAAAAAATATCAACTTCCACGGAATTTTTTTTTATTTTGAAATATATCGAGGATATAGAAGTTTTTAATTTTTGTAAAATGTTGGTTCAAAATTTTATATTTTCATAAATTATTTTAACCAAAAAATATTTCATAAAAATTATATTTTCATGGTTTAATTCATGGAATATATAAACCCATGAATGTTTTGGTTCCAAATACATAGTCATTAGTTTTTGAGAAATATTGTATGAACACTAATATCAATGATATATGGTAAATGTATTACACTGTTTATCCACACATGATTAGAGAAAATTATAATTTTTCTGAAAAATAATGTGTGATGATATATGAGTCAGATATATAGATAAGTAAAAAGGTCATATTAATGGTATGTGCGATATTGTATTTCTACGTAAAAAATATAAATTTAAATACCTTTTATGATGTGCGGCATATAGAAAACCTCATTTTCATTATTCAATTTTAAAATGACTGATTCTTTGTAATCAATTACACAAAAAATATAATAAATAATGTTATTTTGATGTTCACACATTATGTTTCCAGATGAATGATTATATTTACATAATTAAAATTCAAATAACTAAAAATAAATGCTTACCTCATTTTTTGTAACAATTAATATTCATCTTGGTATTGAAATATTTTGATATTACACTATAATTTCAAGAACATAGAAAACTCCCTATGGATAGACTAGTAAGGGCACATATATAAGATACTTTTAACCATTTTGGAGTACATTTCCATTTAAAATATGGAATGTATCATAAATAAAATATTAAATATACTAGTGGTGCCTCAATATTAGAGGCTTAATAGTTACTCCACATGAAAAAATTTGGACCTAAAACAACTAAAATATATTCTACAGATCCCTTTATTCAAAACATAGACCATTAATCTTCAATTTTAAACCCATCATAAATATTTAACTCATATTATTTAGTAAAGATCATAAATTGAATTAATTTCAAATAAATTATCATCATGGGATCCTCATAAGACCTCTTAAACAGAACTACCGCTTCAATATGAAACACAATCCTCTCATTAAACTTTTCAATAAATGAAATCATATATTTTATCACACTATCATGATATTATTCCTTTTTTTCAATGAAATAGGTGATTAAAAATTTCATGAATTGAATTCATCTCTATAATTACTTGTTCATGCATGGATAGTTCAATTTCATGTTTTTAAATATACATGCTGGACTCATTTAATTGTCCTATAATATTCTGATGCTTTATTCATTGAATATATAATTATTCCTGGTCGACCATAAGATCTATATCATGGTCAAAAAATCCCTCAGTTTCATTCTTGTCATAAACCGTCATCATTTCCATTAATGATATATGAAAAGATAAACTCACAATGTAGCATTCAATGTTGGATTGAAAAAAATATCACGTATGATTTGATAAAACATTTTTGTAACCCAAGACAACATGGTGGGTGTAGCCATGGTTTTCTTTGAAATTTATTCTTTTTACACCAATCCATTTGGTTATTCATTCCTCATTCAAAGGAACATGTTATACAAATGATTATGTTATTACATTATCTTATATAATGGAAGAAAATAATATAGATATGTATAACTAATTTTTTAAAATATATATTTTTACATGGGTTTCATACAATAGGATAAATTTATTGACCATGTTAGTTTTATTTTTATATATTTCAACCATAATAATATCATTTGTTATTACATTACACAATACATATAATTAAAATTATTTTTTAACATGATGTTTTTTGTTTGAGTTTCTTTTATATGTAGTCATATTTTCTGATAATATGATTTGATAAAAAAAATATAAATTATATTTAATATAAAATACTACCAATATGATGGGGTAAGATTTTGAACTCATCAGATGATAGAGGATAATGAAAAATTCATAAAAAGATGGTGCATTTATTCTAAATCATTTGAAGTCAGACCCAGTGATTATATATTTCACTTATTGAGAGTTGATCCATATTTATCTAAAAATGGAACATATTTTTCATGGAAAGGAAAACATTTACAAATATAATGTCGATTTATGTTCAATATCTTGCTACTTTGAGTGAATCATTTATGTATCTTTCTATTGTGGATTTTGATTAAAGACATTATTAGGGGAGGATTTTATTTTAAGGTTCATAATTTTTCATTTTTAATAGTTCATTTTAGGATTTTTCACTGCTGGGAAGGTTATATAATCAGATTTTCTGCTCTATATGATCAATGAGATCTAGGATAATAAAATTATTGGAAACTATTTAACATTACAACATCTTTATTATTGATTATTTCTATATTCTTACGTATTACTTATCAATATATCTAAGAGGATCATGAGGATATGTTTTATTTTTTGATACATTCATATATTTCTATAATTTGGGAAGTTTCATTTTTAGAACTAGGATACCAAGGATCATGTTTAAAGATAATTCTTCTACATTCGATTAAAGTCCAGGGTTCCAATTATTATAAAAATTTTATAATAAAATAGATTTTTTGAGATTAATTATTTCCATCCATTATTCCATTATTCAGTAATACAATTTTTTATTATCTGATAGAATTTAATATATAATATAGTGAACATGTATTTATTATATTGATTTTATATTATATTATATTATAATTATTATCAGATATTGGTAATCCTATAATTGAGTATTTTTTCAATTTACTAATTCATTCACTCTGATTTGATCGAATGTCGTATTTGAAGATAAGTTTATTATCTTATTTTGTAGAGAAATTATAAGTCAATTTTATGATAAAATTCATTATAATAATGTATTTTTCATATTTCCCAAAAAATAATGAATAAGATAATTTCCTCAGTGTTGTGGTGGTCTACCAAAATCAATTGTGACTACATCATTTGAGGTATTTAATTTTTTTGGTAATGTATCTCTGTAAAAAGGATCATTGCATATAAATATTTAGGTTTTGTAAATCAACAACAAGAATCATTTATTATTTAATGGTTTAGTGTATATCTTTCCAATGCCAAATTGTAAATACCATCTCCTCCTACTTATACTACCCTAGATGATATCAATTTACAGCCATGTAGATCTCTTTGAAAATATAAATACAATTTTTAGATGAAAAAAATATAGTTGTAATATAGGCCATTGTTCCCAACGTGATGCTAAGAAACATTATATTTATGAATTTTAATTTCACAATAATATATAACCCATGAATGTTGAAAAGAGGTGAATCATTAATCCTCAAATAAACAACTCTACTAAATAAATATTTTCACTAAAATGATTAATTCATGTATATGAACTATCTTCAATGAATTAATAATTCCATATAACAACTGAAATGATATAACCTTGATGTTATAAAATACATGAGGCATATTCACTGCCCAAATTTAAATATGATAATAGAAATTGTAATATTTATATTACATCATCCTCATTTGTGCACAATACTTTTCATCCTAAAAAAATCATCAATATATTCTACTTTAGAAATATAACATCATCTCTAATTGAGATAGTGAATAAATGTCATTTTTTCATCCTTCTTAATTTTGAATTCTACACTCTTGGAACACAAAATTAATATAATATATGATCTATTATATTTTTTCAATATTTGTTACTTTGAAAAAAAAATTGTCTTGCTTTTATTACTTTTAATATGTTTAAATTTAAAATGAAAACTCAATTAATAAATTTCCATAAATATCCATTAATTATAATCCATCTCTTTGATCAAAATAATGAAAATAATCAACATTGTACAATATATAATTATTTGATGTTCGATCCATAACTATAAAATGGTTAAAGAAATAGTAAATCATTAAATTGGATTATATATTCAATATATTAAAACAATATAGTGTTGTATCTTTTCTAAAGTCCCATATTGTTCTAATTAACTAATGAACATAGGTGTGTTTCATCAAATACCACAACATAATGCTTTTCTAAACAAAAAATATTTCCAAATGGCTTACTCCAGATTCTATTTTTGGTTTCGACTTCAACTTAATAAAATAAAATTCATGAAATTACATCAACCGCAACATGTCCCATACTCAAAAGTTTTACTGTATGATTCAGATTATATATATATATATTGAAATATAATAAGAAATATTTTATAGTGCATCAATAATGTAATAACCATTTTTGATTCACCATGATTGTTAGAACACTAATAATATTGATTAAATTTCATTTCTTCAACACTAGGTATTAAATGAATGTATATTTATAACAAGGACTGTCTCACCACAACATTATGTGTCTTATTCTCCAAGTGAAAATCAATAAAACATTTCTAAAATTATATAAACATGCCTTTATTAAAATTTGCTAAATTGGAGGAAATTAAATATCCTTTAAAATACCATATATACATAGTGAGTTGTTTTATTAATTTATTCAATGATGTCAATAGAAAATAACTTACACCCATTATAATATTTATTAGGTATCATAAGAATCATCCAGGGAAAAAAATATTCGATGCCTTCATAGAATTTTATTAAGGGAACAATATAACTATTCTATTTTCTTACATAAATAAATATATTTCTCTTTATTCATGAATGTTACGTTGGAAAATTTTTAAAAATTTTCATCAAAAAATATATTTATAAACCAAACATAAGTTCGTAAAAAATATAAATATCACCTGAATTTATAGAATTTATTGAAATCATTGAATCATATCACCAGCCACCTTCATAAATTCTGAAAAAAAAATTATCATCCCAAACCAAATTATTCTTCAAGAACAATATCTACACTAAAATTTGGTTCCAAATCATTCATAACTACTCGAACATTATCAGTACATAATTACTTTTGAATCATCCAATTTATATATCACCTAGAATACTAGCTTCAAACAAACACTACTTCAAGAAAAACATTCCAATTAACTTTCAAAATTATACAAAAATTATATTTTTGAATAGACAAACATCACTTCCACAGTAAAAATTTTATAAATTTATATTCCTTATTTTCAAATAAAGTACATGAAACTTAAATTTCATTAAATATTTAATTAGATAGATTCTCAATCACATGTTGAACATACAACCCAAATAGAAAATCCCTAATAATCGACCTAATTCAAGAATTAATGTTATAATACAACGTTGAGAAGTTGTTAATTTGGTTTTCCATCAAGATGGATTTCAATATCCTAGGTGAATAATTGTTGTTAACCCACAAGAAAAAAAATTATTATATTATTATAAAAAAATGGTAATGGGCATATCCTTTGAATCATGATCCTAGAAAGAAACCAACTATAGTTAATGTACCAACATGTTTATATTATTATTTGGAACTAACTAGGGTTCCCTCATCAAATAAATGATTTCTCATTTTACAACAATGAAGTATGATCTGCAGAAGTGAAGGCTCTAGTTCTTCTTGGATATGAATTATCCAATATATTTCCTCTATATACATACATATAAATTTATGCCTATTATAAATTTCAAATATTATGATATTGGTATACAATAGGGTAGTATCCTCAGCCATATTCAATAGACTAAATGATGATAAGTAAGAAAATTTGAACTTCAATAATATCATCATTATTTTAAATACAATTGGATGATCATTGAACAATCATTGGATATATTTTTCTTTATTTTTATATTTATTTTTTAATTGGGTTACTATTATCTCTCTTAGACGCACAATATCAATAACTCTATATGTAATCAACTCTGGTTTTAATCTTTTCTCTACCTTAATTAATTTACATGATAGTAAAAACATAACAATAAATGCTTCTAGTTTTGTATCAACAGATATATTAATAGAAGTGAATGGGTATTTTTTAAAAAAACAAATGATAATTTTTGAACTACATCTTAATTCTTCAAAACTCATGTAAATAAACCTCAATAATTACTGGATTTAATTTCCATGACACTATTCCATTATTATCTCCCAAATAACCCTAATAAATTGTATAAATATTCATATATATACAATACACTTTTAATTTCAAAATATTTATATTGGAATATGTTCATTATAAGAAATGTCTTACCATGGATAAACACTCATTAGAGAAATAATTCATGAACCACCAAGGATTCAACCATAGTGTGAATGACTTGTGTTGTTTCTCATTTAGAAAAATATCCAATGGAAAATATTATAAATTACACATGAAAATTATAATCTACCCATTTTATTAATATTTTTTATTCAGTATTACACAATAAATGAATATTTTTTTTTAAATATGCATTTTATAAAATTATTCTCCATAGTTTTGTTGTATCATAGTTATCTAGATAATCGCTAAATATTATTTTTTCCTATGTCATCACCATTATATGATTAAATTATTCACATAGTGAAGATAATATTCATATCTTAAATAATAGTTTTCAATTTGAATTATTGGTATTTTAAATACAATTAAAAATAAAACAACCTAATCACATTTTACATTAGAAACTATCATATATAAAATATTCATGTAACATACATATTTCAAAACTGATCAATATATTCTATGAAATTTAATTTATTACATATAAAAGTGATAGAACAAACACTACTATTTATTTGTATGTAATTCCTTAATTTTCTAGTTTTTACTAAGGATTAAATTTGAAAATGAATATTTTATTCTTAGGTATCAAAATATTCTCCCATTTACCATATTTCTTCAAAATGGGGACTCTGAAAAGGGATTTTCATTATCATTCTAATTGAATAAAACTTTGATCATATTGAAATTATTTATATTCTTTAGAATATATATCTTAACAACCAAACCTATGTTATTTATTCAATTTATTTCTAATTATATACTTATTTGAGATCTAAATTTCATACTAAATATATTAAATATGTTATGTATCACATTAAACAATGAAATTTTTTCCATATTACTTATCCTGAGATTATATTACATATCATAGGGTTGTTCTTCCATCTTCCAAATTATCATGATATCAAAATATATACATATTATTTTTCAAGAGTCTTATGTATGAAAAGCTGATGTCATTAATTTTACAATTCTTTATTGAATGAATATTAAATATAACATTATAAATGAATAATTATTCATCAAAAAAATGAAATATAATAATTGTAATGGTTAATTCTCTATAAATTTGTAACCCATATTATTTTCCATTAACAAAATTATGTATAGAAAAGAAAGAAAAATTATTTGGAAAACTAAAAATATTTAAAACTTATAAAAACCTCAAAAAACTTTTGAATTACCTAAATTCACGTTCAATATCCCCTAAAATAATTCAAAGGGTTGATTAAATGTACAAATATTTAGTATGATAGTTAAAATATATTCCACTGGTTCATCCCAATAACCCATACAGTATTTGACTATAAATATATAAAAATAATAGTATTCATTCATAGTACAAGTATAAATTAATATTTATAAATAAAAGGCATTATATATTATCAGTTAGATCCATATCTTCCTCCAGGATAAATAATATCTTAAATCACTATTCTAGGTGTATTGAAAATAAAATTACATTATTCCATCACACACAATGAATAAAACCATCCACCATATTGAATTTTTATACAAATATAGAAAATATATTTTTTTCTCTCATCTCCAACATTTATATCACCATCTACCAAATTTTTAAAATTAGTATTCTACATTAAATATTATTATTTTAACGAAATCAGTGACATATTCAATAATTTATATGTTATTAGATAATTAATATTACCCAATATTAAATCTTTCATTATCACCTAAATAATAAAAAATAAGCTAACTCATCATCTGTACCAATATATAATATATAAAGGTCCTCTCAGTGAACACATATATTTTTATAAAGATCACCTAAATATTAGGGATATATCGTTGTTGTGTTTGATTCAATCAGTAGAAAAGAATACTTAATATGACACCTTATCCACATTAGAAATTTATAATTTTTATTATAAATTTAATTTAAAATTTTTTATTTTATAAATCTTGTGAAAGTTATAAAATATATATTTTCAATGTCAATTATAAAAAAACTATTTTGGGAAACTAATAAATTTTTTATGAAATGTCAAAACATGTAATTTTTTGTTCATTTATTCTCATCACATACAACAAATTTCTATTTCCCAATGAATCATAATCCTTTATTCATGGATGTGGTGACCTTAAATATCTTTTTTTATGAATTAAACATATCCATCCACCCTCATTAATCATAGGCCACATCATTCTATCTATTTAAGACATTGTACCATTTTTTCAACTTTAAATTATTCCCCTTTTGATATATTTTTCGGTGTGTGTTTTTATATTGATTTTCCATGAATCTAATTTATTTGAATTAGTATTTTTAGTTATGTTTTTTTATTAAATTCACATTCACATCAATATTTTTATTTTTATTTATGATAATATTTCAAATGATGTATTTTAATTGATGAATGGATTTTTTAATATTACGGTTTGATAAAATAATTATTTGAAAAATTAATGTGTTAAATAATGCTTATTTTATGATTTATTTGGGTTGATAGTGTGTGTTTTCAATATTTCTAATGATTTTTTAATGATATATTGGATTGTGGACTTTTAATATAATTGTTTTTAATATATATAAATAATCTTACTAGTATAATGATAATTTATTATTTTTTACAAATAAATGATCATTAAATATGTTCAAAGAGATATTTTAGCCAACAAAGATGTTTTATTCCATTTATTTGTGAAATAGTTTTTGTATTGTTTATTTTTAATTATAAATGTGAATTTTATGTGAAATTCAAAATAGTATAAAATATTTCAAATTCTTAATATTTTTTATAGATAATAGTGAGACTATATTTGATTACTACACTGAGAACAAGTGATGAATAAGAAGATGGTGATGTTTTTATTGAATTATATGGATGAGATGTTCTAAATAATGATAGTTTTCTTTCCATGATTGAAATGTTAAAATATGATGAATTTGAAAAGAATAGAAAAAAAATGCTCGTATTATTTTTCAAGGTTTTCATTTGAGTTATAGACCATAGACATGGGATGGTCAAACTGGGAAGAAATCATGATCTTTTGATAATGAAGATAATTTTGAGGATGATAAGTATGACCAAATGAGTTAAATGATTTATGATATTAATGTTTGAGAAATTGTTAAATAACTAATAATTGAACCTCAAAATTGGGATTGTAAAAAAATCATTGTATCCAGGTTGTTCAGAATGTACTATATTATCTATAGTAATATGATAGATGTACACAACAGTGGAAAATTGATGGAGTGAAAAGAGTTTTATATTATTTCTACCAATATTGAAAGGAATAAATCCTAAATACAATTATATTCAAAATTCACATTATTATTGGAGAAAAATTTTATGAATGATGGGTTTCTAGTATATAAGGATAAATTCCTACCAAAATGATTGTGTTCTATATAAGAAGAAATTCAATGTTCTATCAAGGTGTTCTAAAAATGTTACATCATGATATAAGTGGGAATAAAAATCATAGGCGCATTTGTAAGTTACAAATACTATGGCTATGAATATTTGGTATATTCATATAAATAAATAGTTGAATCATTTTTTTGAAAATTAAATTAATGTTGAATGGTTAATATGGAATATATATGGTGATATATTCGATCAAAATTTACATTATCGAACTAATCGTCAATTGTATAATAAAATTGATCAATATTTTTCTATATTCGAAAATATAGTTATAAATATCAATCATGGACTGTGGACAAATGCAATTGATTAATATCTATTCCTTTGTAGAAGAAATTGTTCATGGGATATTATATTGGTTATTTGAAACATACATCAGATTTTTTTAATAATAAATATATCATGTTGACTTTAGTGATTTCTAGACCCAAATTGAAAAAAATCGATGTTGATTTAATATTGTCATCAATAATTTACAAGTTCAAAATTTTATGTAAGGAAGGTATTATAAAGTAAAAATCTAATAAACTAGAACATTTTCAACTAAATGAAATGATTATGTTCACTATAAATGAATTCCTTTCATTTGGATAGTTTTCCATATATAGTGTTAAGGGGTACAAATTGTTTTTAACATTTAAAAAATAAATGCTATATATTCAACTACAACATGGGATAAAAATAGTATACATGGTTGATTGTGGGTTTTTGTGTATGTGAAAATATTATCAGATATTAAAAATGAAGTTAAATGGCTCATAATAATGTAAAATTTCTCCAAAAACATAGTTTACCAATCAGTATTTTAATAGGATTAAAAACATTGATTCCACATTTTAAAAGACACACAAATATAGTAATGATAGAAATACATGAAATAAATTTTCAATACTTTTCAATCTTCAATATTAGTGATATGATATGGTTAAAAATATAATTGAAATAATGATAATGGAAGATAATATCTTTGATATTTTGAATGTAAAACATTAATATATTTATGGAAATACTAACGATGGGTTAAATGATTGATTGGACTTAATCTAAATGAGAAGATATACAAAATGTTCTCCCACTCCAAATGGATGGTGATCATAAATAAAGAGATTCTGTTATAAAATATTCTAGGGAGGAAATTTTTTATAGTTTATTCTGGGTATTATAGGTTCAATGGGTTTTTCATCAAATGTATAAAAAATCACAAAAAATATTTTAAGTTGACCAATATGAAATATCATGATTGTCACATCATTATAAAATAGAACCTACCAATTTCTTTTTGTTTAATATTTCCATTCCATGTGAGAATAATTATCATGAAGGTGTGTAATTTTTTCAATTCAATTGGTAAAAGTGTGATTGATTGAATTCATTAAAAAATATAAATAATGATGTTGTTTATATTTATTTTCAATAGGAAATATAATTTTCACTCTCTTTTTTATGTCGTGGGGAATATAATTGATCATTTTTATGAGAAATAATTTTTCATGGACCTATATATCTATGAAGGATGTATCATTTTAAAAGTAATATGATGATATTGAATATATATTTTTGGTATCTATGTCTACCAGAATCTTTCATTTATTTTAGAGATATATATATATATCCAAAGAGTATACAAAACCTTTTATAAGATACTTGTTTATAGTGAAACATATCATTTTTCCTAAATCTCCACATGAATCAGTCATCTATGGATGAATTAGGATACATTTATTTAATTTAAAATCCTTAATTGATGAACAGATAAAGAATTTAAATTTATTCATCATGAATAACAGAAATTATGGTTATCTATATATATCATTGTGTATTAATTTTTTAAAACAATGTTATTAAATGAAGAATGATTTTTTGATTTTGAATGAGAATTACAAAAAAAATTACATGGTTTAAAGAGACAAAGAATGGAAAATGAGATGAATTAGATACATTTTTATAGTTAATATGATTTATGGATTTATGGCCGATAACATGGTCTGAGAATAAAATTAATGTCTATACATTTCATTCAATAGATCTGAATAATTTATGTGTAGTTCAGACTAGTAGTGTATTGGTGGTCATAGAATCTATGCATTTTTTCAGAACCAATGAATAAAACCCAATCACTTTTTCAAGTTCATATTATTAATTCCTTCAAGAAATATGTGATGTTGATTATATTAAATTTCAGTTTCATGTGTTTAACATTAAATGGTTTATCAGTAACCAAAATGTTAGACACGATGAGTTTTGTATGAAACTAGTTAAAAAAAATTGATTAGCATAAAAAATTGATCCTTTTAGTATGGAATCATAAGAAATAATAATATATATTATTAATCAATAAAATATACAATATTATATCATTTATAAGGGAATTATTATATTGGAGCAGATAAATTAAATAAAAGGTTGATTTACGTGTGATACAAACTTCTATAGAAAGATTAAAAAAGAATATTGATGAATACAATGTGGACATGGTTTTTAACAAATAGAGTGATCATGAGGATGTAATATGAAAAAATAATTATTCATAAATATCCAAATATTATAGGGGTGACATATTTTTTTTAAATATAGAAAAATTATATATATATTAGTTTTGTTTTTCTTAATAAAAGTATTTTAACTAATATATTAAATTGTTTTTTACATCAGTATAATTTGGTAGTTTTATTTTTTATTTTTCATGCTTATATGTAAATTTTTTAATTTTATAAATTTTTAATAACACCTTGTATTTTATATAAAATTTTTTAAATTGGTGAACAAATTTTTTGAAATGGATAAAAAAGGTCCGATTATTGTAAATAATAATTTTGTAAGTGTAAAAAATATATAAACTGGAAAAAATATATGTGAGGCTAAATATAAGTTATTTTAGGGTAAAACAATGATATGTAATGGTGAAATACAATTATCTAAGGCTAAAATTTTTTACGAATGGGTCAAAAAGTTACGTAAATGTAAACAAAATTTATTAGAGTGTAAATAAAAGTTATATAAGAGCAAAAGAATTATTTAGGGGTAAAATAATTTTATTTAAGGGTAAAAAGAAGACATGTATGTGTAAAAAATTATATAATGTTATATATGGTAAAAAATATGTCTTGTAAGGGTACAAAAAAATTATAATGGTATATAAAAACATGTATAGGATCTATATAGATAATCTCTTGTTAATTAATGTTAAAAAGTTAATATAGGATATGATAATGTAATGTATGAGTAAATTCAATTTATTTGTTGTCAAAAATATATTTATGGTTTAACGGAAGTTAGGTAATGAAACAATGTTATGTAATTGTTAAAAATATTTAGGTAAACAAAAACCTGTAAATGTTGTGTAAGGGTAAGATAAAGTCAAGATTGTGTAATAAAATGTTAAAGGTAAATTGATTGTATATATCTGTAATCATAAGTTATGTAATGGTAAATAGATTTTATGAAACCATATACTAATGTTATCTAAGGGTAAAAATAGTAAAGTATGGACAGAAATATAATATATAAAGGTAAACAAATACTGGTATAGGTTATATATGGATAAAATAAAGTTTTGCAATGCGATTAAAAGTTTAGTATGGGAAATATATAGTTATCTAAAAGTTAATAGAAGTTATATAAGGGTAGAATCAATGATATGTATGGGAAAAATAATGTAACATGAGTTCAAAACGAGATATGTATTGGAGAAAAAATTTATTAAACTTTAAATTGAATCATGTATAGGGAAAGTAAGGGTAAAAAAATTTATGTAAAGATAAATAATGTTATAAAAGGGTAAACTAATGTTATGTACTTGTAAACAAAATTGTAAGGGTAAACAAACTATTTTCTATCTAATTTATCATATTTTTTGACCATTTAATCAATTAATATTTCATATTTATTTTCAAATTTATAATATATGTGTGTGGGTATAATTTAATTTAATTATATTAAATTATTAGTATTAATAAATCATAAAAAATTTATTATTATTTTATTTTATGCAAAAAATTAATTTTAAAATAATGTTCCAAATAAAAAAAATTATTGTAGAGTATATTACAAGAATATTTATTTTGGTGTAAAAATGGGTTAGTACATTGGATAATTTTTAATATTAACACACCAATTTTGAGAACCTAAACTACAAAAAGGTGTATTTCATTAATGATTATTTAAAAATATGATAAATATTTGTTTTCTAGTATATTTTTATTTTATAATTATCATTTTACCAATATCATTCATGTTTTTATGTATTTGATTAATTTTTCCTTATTTTAGGTCATATCATCTTTCATTAATTCTATTATAATTTTAAATTAAAACTTTAAAAAATATGAAGAATAATGTTTTTTTGTTTAGTTATTTCGACTCATTTTTCCAATTTAATATAATTTTATATTTTATACTTTGATATATATATTTGTGTGCTAATTGTTTTTCTCTATGATTTGTTACTTTGATTTGTTAGATATTTATAGATCAATAATCTATATTGCCTCAAGATTATAGAGAGTTACATACATATATAATTTCTAAGGGCCCAAATCAAACTTCACTACATGTTCCATCTACATCCATATTGTCCAAGAAGTCATACTGGGTTAGAAAAGGAGGTAGTAAATTTTTTAAAAAAATTTACAGTTGGACATAGACAGTACTAAAAGATACTAGTTGGCTTTTATGAAAGTCATATTCCAAGATGTAAAATTTCAAATTATTTTTTGTATTTTACCACAATGAAATAATGGCCCTATGTTGTTATTTTGATCTATGATTTAAAAAGTCTTGACAAAGATTCAATATATCAATTATGTGGAATAATTTTGTTATGGAAATTTGTCATTATTTTATTGATCATGATATGTTTTCACTAATATTTGTATGTTATGCTTATTATAATATAGCATATCATATTGTAGACACAACTGAAGTCTGAATTAAATTTTTATCTTTCGGTGATAGGATATAAATGTATTTTAAATATAACCTCACATTAGATTTATTATTTGTGGAAAGGAAAATGAAATTCAATGTGATATATATACATTTCTAGATAAAGATACATAGAAGTGGTTATTTGATTTTAGACAATAAGAATCATTTTTCAAAAGTGAAATGTTATATTTTTATGTTTCATTATATTAATGATTATATTAATGAATTTTTTATTCTTAATTTATAGAAGATTAGGTGATCTCATCAAGAGACCCAATCTATAAAGTAATACCATCATGCAATATATCATGGCAATAGATGTTATTGGTAGATGATATGGTATGTGTAAAATTTTAAAAAATTATAGGTGGATCCTCATTATCTATATACGATGAATCTCTTTTCCCACAAATAGAAATAAATGATTGATGATGCCCTGAATGAGATAAAAATTGATTATATATTAAAAATAGTGTAGGGATGTGGATGAAATTATTTTAATAATTTGTTTAATTAATTTATTCAATTGATGCTAACTCAATTAATTATATAGTACGATTAGATAATAAAATTTTTTAAATACTATATATTGGATTCAGTTGAGGATTTGACCAAAAAGTTGACATTTAAACTTGTGAGTTGGACGAAAAATGTAGTAATTGTATTGGAAAAGCATGAACACCCATGTCACTTTCAAGGATATGTGGAACGTGTACTTATAGAAATTGTTTTTATCAATTCTAGAGATTCTTCAAATAGAAATTGATGATTTAGAAGTTAATGTTATAGATATTTGTTAGAAGATGATCAATTGGGTCAAATATTTGGGACAATCGATTAATGTGGAAATGAAAGCACAATTCCGGACTATAGATCCCAAACCTCGACCTCCTACTAGATACCCACCCACCAAATCATCCTTATTATCTGTTACACATACCTCATCCTCTATAAATTCTTATCTATTGTGATTTATATGTTGAGGACCCCCAATATCATATTTTTCAAATGGGATTATATATTATATTTGGGAAATAATTAATCATTAACAAATAGATGTGGATAATTTTTGTTCTACCTTGAATAATATTATAGATACATCAATAATATTAAAATTTCATAAATATAATGCCATTAAATTTTGTCAAATTATGATCCATTTTTTAGTGTTTCAGTATGTACATGTCCATAAATTACCATTATGGTATGTACATATTATATACTTTATTTCTTATCCATGCTAAATTTTTTAACTTTTTAAAAGTAAAATATATATATATTTTCTTATTCTAATACAATATAGGTAGAAACACACAATATAGACAAAAACAAGAATACTCTACGATGACTTCAGATGCCACTTCTTATGCAGTTGATAGATTATAAACATATTCATATTTATTTTGGTATTTTATGAGCTTCCAATAGATGTTATGATTTTATTTCATGAAATGAAAGTGATTATTTTTAAATAATATATGATGTACCATGTAACTAAATATGTTTTAGGTGTCAACATTATTTAAATATTTTACATAGTTTTTGATTATCGTATATATTGATATTATTTTAATTAATTCAATCATAAAAATTATGTTTTTATTGGATTAGGGATCCTTAAAAAAATTATTCAATATGATGTAACATTTGTATACATATATTTAGACACTAAATTAATTTCAAAAATAATAACAAAAATGAATGATGAACGAATACCAATACATGTTGATGAAAATTTTCAAAATAATGAAATTAAGTAATGTATTCCTCTTTATATTAAAAATAATGTAATGTGTATTTATAATTTTTTTATATTAATTTAATTGCATGTAACATTTTATTCTTTAATATTAGTGTTCATTTTATGTTGTGTATTTATTATCCAAGAGAGAAGATTACATAATGAACAATATATATACACAGTGACATGCAATAATTTTTTGTCAATGTGGTGAACATGTATGTTTTATTATTTTATTACATATATATTAAAAATATTAAAAATATTATTTCATATATATATAATTCAAATAAGGTTTGGAATTACATTATATATACAATAAGAATAATGAGAAAAAATATCAAATATGTAAATGAAATTGAGACTTCACATTTAAACTTACCACATTTCTCCCACAATTACATAAAATCATAGTTAGTAATGAAAAATAATTCTCAAATTGAGTTTTCATATTCATGAAGAAGTAATTTAATTTTTATATTATTTATTATGATTTATGTTTGAAATAATTTAATCATGGACAGTTACAAAATTCATTAGTGTAAATTTTATTATAATAATTCCTTGAATTTATATTATAATGATATTGATAACAAATGATAAATATCTTCTATTTAATTATTAACTTCTTTATGACTTTAAAACATGTCATTAAAAAGAACAAAACGGTGGTAACATCAAAACAGTTTGATAAGAACACTATTTTTGAAAGAGTATTCAACATAAAACTCCATGTTTGAATGAACTGCATGTTATTATTAAGATATTTTTTGAATATAAAGGAAATTTTTAACTGATATCTAACATTGGTTCATATGAAAATTAATGAATAAAATAAGAAATTAATATAATCTTACTACCCAAAATTATTGTATTTATTAATTCATATGATGTTAGTGAAAAATATTTTAAGAAATCAATTATATTAAAATTGATTCTTATAAGATTTCATGGGAAGGGTTTTTAGATAAATTTAGAACCTTTTAGAGAAGATATTTTATAAAAATTAAATAATTTTTTATTTATTAATTTTGATATTAAATTAGATATAAATTTTGGTATTGTTTCAGATAATATAAATTTTCATGTGAATAGTAAAAATACAGTTATTTATATAATTTTAAATTGAATTTATTAAATTAATAAATTTATAAGTTATATTATTATTTTAATATAATTTAAAATAATCAAAATTATTTTTAAATTATATAAAATTCATTCGAATACATTCGAATTATATTAATAGTCGATTTTAGTATAATTACATTTTTAGGGTTAAAAACATATTTTTCATTACAAAAATTATTGTTCATAATTTTTTTTCTTTTTAATTAATTAAAAAAACACCAAATGAAGAAATAATTAAAATAAATTCATAAAATATTTTTCTATAAATTTGATTTTAAATTCATTTAATTATTATTACTTTTCATATTGTTTTTATATGTTCATTTTATTCATAAAAAAATTATTTTTTTTAAAACCATTTTTAAACACTTCTATGGTTTTAATTTAAATTTAAATTCTTCCACTTATTAGAGTTTAATATGGAAAATTATATTAAATATTTTTAATTATTATAATTTCAATTATCTAATAAGGTCAACTAAAATTCTTCTTGCAAAATTGATCATAAAAATAACAATGTATTATAGCAATTAAGATAAAAATGAGTTTAATGGGGGTTAAAATAAAAGGATAAGGGTTAAATGTTACTAAATATTTTTATAATTACAGTTGGATGGTAATATATGGCTGATATAACATCTAAGGCTTGAAAATTGGCCATTTTGGATCATTCTGGAAATTAGAAAACAAGGGTATAATATGTTCTTTTCAAAAGATCCCAGTTCATCCTCTCCCCCAATTATAAAGGGCCGCCCCCTATTTCCTCTAATTAAAACATATGAAAGAAAAAAATTCAGCCAATTACTAGAAAATTAATTACTTAATTACATCAATTATTCCTAGAATAGTATTTTGTTCATAAATCCAATCTAGTACGACGTTAGATTTAATCATAATGAGGTGGTAAAAATAAGATGTAATGTTCTTAACTGAGAAATTTATATTGTTTCTTCATACAAAATAATATTATATTATTATAAAATTATGATATTATAACTATATATTCATCTATATAATTATGTTTTTTTTAAATTATGGTAATTTCATAACCCCCCCCCCCCTCAAATGGTAAACGACCTCATTGTTACTGTGTATACCATCCTACCTCCTCCTAAAACGACCTAATGCATTCTCCCTATAACTTATAGACTCTATATATAACTATATATTTAATTATTATATAATATATTGATGTTATAATTAATCTTATGCAGTTATGATATCACATAATCATTCTTACATTCCATTCCATAGGAAATATGATAACATCAATCATGTGTGTTGTGGATTACAGCCTCACATAGTGATGTGATTTATTTATTCACATAAAAAATAAATTGAATGTAAAAATGATTAATTTTATGTTTACATATTTTACTAATAACATATTAACAATTATTAAAAATAAATTTATTATATACATTCTTACATTACCATCAATTATATAAATGAAAACACCATTATTGTGTATGGAAGACTACCTCCTTAAAAAGTGATGTGATTTATTTTTATTAGCTCATCACATTGATTATACATATAAGGTTATGAAAAAATTCTACTTAAATTTATAATATAATTATAATCCCATAAAAGTAAAATAACACTTACATTTTTTTCATCATGATATTTGAGAAATGTAATTTCTACTTATTTGTACGTTTGAGCTACAATAACATTGATTGTAATGTAGTAAATTCTTTATTATAACATTTGATGGTTGGATTTAAAAGAATAATTTATTAAAAAATGATAATATTATTATTATGAACATTATGGTGATGATGAAATAATAATATCTTTTACCTTATTCAAAAAACAATTGTAATTTTGGACATATTATCAATTTATCATCAAAACCTATAACATGAAATTATTAGGTTATGTAAGAGAGTATGACATGGTAAAAAATTAAAAAAGGGTATAATTTATATAAAAAATGTTCTAAAGAAAAGAAATAATTAGAAAATGATAATTATTTAGGAATGTAAGTAACATATGTGATAATTCAGACTTGAGGTACATATTTTGTCTGATAATATCTTTATTTGAAAATCTTTTTCATTTATTCACCTAATATATATTATATGGTGTATACACATTTTATTCACATATTATATCATGAACAAATAATAAATAATCATATTTTATATTAAAATTCATTTACATCATTCATGGGGGTTATTATTTAAAAATTCCCAATATTTTAAGGGTTTATTTTACAATCTCATTTTAATAAGGATTGCATAGTCATGAATTTACAATAAAAGATATTGACTGAAAAATTCCAAATAAAACACTTTTATTTTATTCTACTCATGTTATTTATAAAATCTTAAATTTATTGTAATATGTTCCCCTCATCTTTTTTTAAAATTATTTTTAAATTTAGTATTTTTATATTACCATGACATGATTATTACATTACTTGGATTTATAGACCACCCCTTAATTATATGTATTCTCCATGTTATGATATGCAGTTTTTAAAGCTCAAACAGATTTATGAACTCCAGAAAGAAAATGAAATGAATAATAAGAAAATAAATTTATTATCTATTTATGTATTATGATAATTATCTTGTAAATACCCTAGGCCTAATAAAATTTTGATTTCAATTAATGGATGTTTATTCCAAAAATCATGAAATAATTTTTAGCAAAAAAATGTATCCCTATATTTTGTATTAGAGTAAAGGTATTATTAACCTTTAAAAACAATGATGAAAAATATTTACCGAGAACCCATGGGTTAAGTCTAAGTAAAACACTGTGTGTGAGAAATTATCCTGGAATCTTAATAATGTACAAAGACATTGGTTTCTAACCCATTAAAAACATTTCTAAATAATAAAAGTAGATATTGTACTTGAATAGATACACATCGGGTCAGATTTTTGAAAAATAATTGACATCATTGACATGATAATTACCTGATAAAAGACAATGGGATATATTACATGCCTGTTTTAAAAATACCGTGGGATATTCATTGGATATTTACAAACATTTACAAGTAATTATAGAGGACATGATTTAATTATTATGTTAGAAAACTAAATATGAATCATTACTTTTTATAATGTATATTGAAACATTAAGTATCATAAGTTAGTACATTCTTATCATTTATAATTTATATTCTTTATGTTTTATAAGTCTTCCTTTGGAATGTTAATGAATTCTAATCTGGTTTCTTTTCATATTTTTCATTAATGGGGAGTAATTGGAAAAATAATAAAAAATATAATGTGATAGGAAATGTAATGATTTCTGGAATGACATACATAACAAGATGAGACTGAAATATAGAAATATTTTGACCATTCCAAATTATCTATCTCAAATAATAATAACAAGCTTAATCATAGTCGAATTTATAAACACATAAAATAAGATAAGGATGGTGTATCATGGATTTTCATGTGTTAAATGTGATGAAGAATAAGAGATTTAGCATCCTCAATTTAAAAAATATGGCAATAATAATCTATAAGCATTTCTCAATTGGATTATAAGAGTTTTTATTTGTAGAAATAAATTCAATAGAGAAATTAGTTTCCATGGAATTTAGATAATTTTTAGTGGGGAACTCATGAGTTATCCATGTAAATTCCTTAAACAAATTTTTATCCCATAGACAAAGGAGGAACTATGTTATTCTAATCATTAAGATGGTATATTTATATATGGGGATCCTTGAAATAATAAGTAGAAGTATTTTTATCAAATTTATTTTGGTAATTGGAATCATGAAAATTATATATAATGTTTTCCATTAGTATATACTTATTTAATTTACATAAAATGTTTAATTATAATAATGACATTGAAAGGTTGTTGAATTATAAGGTGATATTTTTTGGAAAAGAATATGATGTATAAAAAAGCATAATATTTGAAAATTTATTTTGTGATTAATTTTATTCTAAGGATTTTAAATATATTTTTTGGAGTTTTATAGGAACTATATTAATACAGTTTTATAAAAAGGTAAAATCCCATTTTCAGTGAAAACTCATAGCAATTGGCAAGGTTATAGGGTTTCAACCAACAACCAAATAGTGGTAATGGGAAAACAACTACCGCTAGCCTATGTAATTTCCATGTTATTATGAAAATGTTTTTACTAAATTGGGTTTAAGGTTAAATTTTACATATATTTTGGAATACATATTATATGATAATGTGTTTGAAATTTGAGGTGAAGGATAATGCTTCATGAGATTTTCTTGATGAGGTGTATATATAACAACAAGGTTTAACATAAAGGGATATTTTTGGAAGAATTATATCATATTTAATAAGATTTATGTTAGAATATAATGAGCTATACATTTAGGTTAAGACTCTCTCTATGATAAGGTTATTGAGGTTATTTGGGATATATCGTAATGGTCTATATTAATTATTTGGATTTATTTGTGATTTTTTTATGAATTTTTATTCATTTTTAATATTATATGAAATTAGTAAAAGTAATTTTATTTTAGATTATATTTTAGGAGTAAAATATTTTTTTCTAATTTCTATGACCCATTGAAATTTTATTTTAGTGCTTTAGGAAAGAAAAAATCTTATTTATTACTCATTGTTTGAAGACAAATGTGAGATTGTGGGGAAATTTTTCTAAAAGGATGAATGTATAATTATCATGTATGTATATTTACATTTTTATTATTTAAGAGAGTAAAAAAACACATCAACACTAAGAAATGTATCATGAAAAAAAATCATTATTCTTTTATATTCATATCTAATGAATCAACTGTATTTTAACAGGTCATGGATTTTTGGAATTCGGGTCCTTATCTTTTTCCTGATCATTAATTTATTTATTATTAATGATATATAATAATATGAATAATTATTATCAATTTTCTTTCTTGTCCATATCATTACTTTTCACCAATGTCATCTAGTGTTACAACATAGTTATGTGATGACATACAAAATTAGTTTTTCCCTATTTTCAAGAGATTTTTTTGTTAACCCTTTTTACGAAGTGGTTTTTCTGTAATGAAATTTATAATTGTCAAACCATTGATTACTTGTATTAAGATAATTTTTTTAAACAATTTTTTTACGTGGTATAATCTAACCCCCAATATTTAAAAAAACCCTATGATTATTAGTTTTTCAACACACAACAATAATTTTAAAAGAACCAATTAACATTATTGAAATATTTTTATTAAAATAAGCCTATTTTAGTATAGATATTATATTGGATTGTATGAATATGATTAATTATTTTACAAATTGTATATAATGGTTCAACCCAAAATAAAATTAATTATAAACTCTTAGAAAAAAAAGACTCAATTTTTAATAAAAACATTTATATCAATTTTTTTTATTTTTTATAGATTAAATACTACAAATAATTTCTTAAACATATATAAATTTTATTTAATTAAATTAATATAATTATTAATTAATAAAAAAATATTAACTAATGGATAAATGTTTTTGTTTTTTATAAAATGTATAATTTTTTAATGAAAAATGAAAAATAATTTTCTTTCAACTAATCATTTCATTGTAATGAAAATTCAATATAAAATCCACATTATTAGTTTAATTTTATTCAAAATTAACATATGTATTATTTAGTTTTATTTAATCTAATTAATTACATTTTAATCATATTTATACTACATTTTAGAATAAGTTTATTCTTAGGCTTAAAATTTCTTTTTCAAAAAAATTATTCAGAATGAATAATGTCTCTCCAAACTAACTAATTCAAAAAAAATTCTAATGAAAAAGATTTTAATGAAATATATATAATATATAAATTAAATTAAGAATTAAAATTTATTTAAATATAATTAAATTAAATTTAGTTATTAAAATAGCAGTTTATTCGCGTAAATAATTTTTTTGAAAAGACGTTTCTTCGCCACATATATGAGAATAATTTTAAATAAAATTATTCCATTTATATTATTTAAATATGGAACAATGAATTACATATTTTTAATCAATATAATATTTATTTTATAATAAACAACAAATAACTTTCTTCCCATAATGAATAATAAAAATAGTAAAAATTAGTTTTTCTGAATAATGTGACTCTTTGTTTACATGGGATAAAAAATGGTAAGGGTTAGAAATGGAAAAAAATTAATTATTTCAAATTTATGGTCCTAGTTTTAATTTATATATAATATGGTTTGAAATGGTCCAATTTGGGTCCCTTTTGTTTTTGAAAAAGTGAATGTTTAATTCTTTCTTTTTTAAACATCCATGTGTGTCCTCTCCCATAATAATAAAAGGTCACCCCATATCCTCTCTCTTTTAATGCACCAAAAACCAATTTATTCATAAAATTACTACCAAAATAGCATCCTTACATTCATATCCTCAGAATTGATTTTTTTTTAAATTAGAAGACAAATCTAGTAAGTCTTTAATAATAATCCTGAAGAGGTGGTCTGAAGAAGAGTTAATGTTCATAGCCAAGAATTTTATTTTTCTCCTTCTTCCACCTACATTTAGTATTTTTTAAAAAAAATATTATATAATAATATGAATATATTATATATAATTATAAGATGTTTTTTTAATTTAATGATTTATAATCATCTCCTCCTCCCTCAAATGGGAAAAAACACCCTAATCCTGTGTATGATGAACTATGACCTCAGGAACTGAAGTGATTTGTTTCCATTAAATATTTTAATGGTAGGATATAATGATATAATTATTGTTTATATATTATATTATTCATATTTTGACATTTATTTAATTATAATATCACAAATGACATCATACTTTCCATCCTACATGGAATTCGATGACGCTACTCTTAAATACAACAGAATACTCTCTCATGAATCATTATGATTTTTTTAAAGACATTATTCATGGAAGGTAATGATGATTAATTATATTTATATATATTATATTAATGAAATATTAAATATTTATTAAAATAAATATATTAGGTGATGTCATACCTTACCATCTGTTGTATAAATGAACACGACGTTCATGTGTATGGAAGACTACCACCTCACGAAAATATGTGTGTATTTTTATTATCACATAACATGGAAAACATATTTAAGGGAATTAAAAATAATAGTAATATATTTATTATATAATTATGATCTATTTAATATTAAATGGGAATCACCTTTCACCCATCATGTTCATTGAATAATGTAAATGTTATTCATGAATGCGTACAACCTACCATCTTTATGTCGGTAGCATTGTTCATTTCCCATTACCATATTTTTTTACGCGTAAAACTATAATATATGAATATTATAGAAAAATATAAAATTATTATTGTTATAGTTATGGTTAAATAATATTCTCTTAAACCATAGTCAGAAAACTAATGTAATTAATGACATGTGATCCATTTAACATCAAAAGGTAAGATGTGAAATTAAATGGTTAAGTAATTTGTAATTACATTTTAAAATATAGATTAATTTAAATAATAAAAAAGAAAAAATTTGTTAATAATTTAAATAATTAACATAATTTATTTATTTTGGAATAAATGGAACAAACATGATGATTTAGTCTCGAGGTAATTGTTTCGTCACAAAACATCATTCATGAAGACACATATTGTTTTATAAAAGTAATTTAATTTATATGGAGTCTATAATAAACCATTACATATTATATAGTAAGTAAATTATAATTCATTATATCGTATCATGAAATTCAATTACTTCATTCATGGTTTGTATGATAATAAAATTAACAATATTTTAGGGGCATATTTTAGAATTTAAATTTAATTGGGATAGGACATGCTTGAATTTAAATTGAAGGGAAATATTTAATAATTATCTAGAAACCCATGTTAATTTTATTATATGATGGTTATTTATGAAATTGTCATTTAATAGTTCCATTTTCAACATTGAGGTATTTAAAATGATTGATTTTTTTAAAGAAAATTTGACTTTATTTCCCTTGATGGTCAAAAATCGTTTCCCTTCCAATATCATTTTTTTCAATAAATGTTCTGAATTATTTTTTAATATTCTAAAATTTATTATTAAAGGCCTTTTGACCAATATTTTACTTTAAAAATTCTTTTTAAAATAAATCTCATCATTTTATTCTATACAATTCACTTTTTTACTTATCATACAAAATGTGAGGGGAATGTGTTTCTAGGATCTCAATACGGATCATGAGCCTACAGTGGCGATTCCATAGTAAAGATTCCTAAGGCTCTATCCCCCTCATCCCTAGTAGGGGGGGAAAACTTCCCTTCATTTTTGATACCCTCTTTCTTTATCTCGTTCACTAATCTGGACATCCTCCCTTCATTCCAGTCGATCCATATTTGACCTATGGTCCCCGACCTTCACAATAGCTCGCCCCAGCTCGCGATTTCAACAAATAAATTTGACTTAACTTTGGATATTAACCAGTCGACAACAGTGGATAAATTCAGGTATCTCCAACACCCAATTGTTATTTTATACAATTTTTTTTTTGAATCATGCGTTCTTCATTTTCTGACAGTGGTGGGTCTTCTCGATCGACCACACGTGATGAATAGATTTTCCTCTGAGGAAGATATGATCATTTCCTCGTCTAGAGCACCTTGTGTAATCAACAAATGTATTTATTACCTCCTACGATGGCCTTTTGAGTTGAACATGAACTGTGATGTGCCTTTGATAGCGGTGTTGGTTTGTTTTCTTGAACTATCATTTCCTTTCCAGAACACATAAATTATTTTTATGTTGGGAAATGTAGTAGGTAGGTATTTTTTCTCATATAGTCATAATTATATGGTTTTGCCCATAATCTCCCCTCATATATGTGTTAAGGTCTATATTTCAAATCCTCCAATGAATTGGATATGGAACTCTGTAATATTAGATTTTAGATAGAATGAAATGGTGGCCTTTGAGCTATGGCCAATTTTTTCCTTGGGATGTCACCGATTAGGATATATGGTCTCCAGATATTGTCGTTTTCATAGATATTGGAATTTCATGAAATCATTTTATTTTCTAACAGAGTGGTATGAGGTGCAGGTAGATCCCATAGTGTACCCGCTGGATCTGGAAGATAGTGTCTTGGTTGAGTTTGAGGAGGTGTGTAGGGTTGTATAAGAGGTTTTGGAATCTGTTAGCAAAAATTACATTCTAGGTGCAAAGACCAAAGCAATCCTAGATGGTAGCACCTATGAAGGATAGCTACTAAAGTTCCCCTCATTGGTAACTTGAGTTGTAGTGAATAGTGTTAAGACCGAGGAACTAGATTTGTGGGTCGTGGACGTCTTTTCCCATCTTAGGAAGGTGAGGTGAACATTATAGTTAGTGATTTCCAGGGTCTCGGTGGCATTCATGGTTGAGGATGCGAGGAAAATAACAAGAAACAAAAATGTATGGGATTTGGATATGATTGTCCCATAGCTTCATATGAGCTAGCCCCTCCCAAGAATGTGATACACCTGTGGTTAACAATAGCACTAGGACCGAGCCATCTAGAAATATTTTGAAAGATAATTAATTCTTATTGGATACAATAGAATTCCATCGAGGCCATGAAAGAATGGACGTAGTGAGTTTCTTGGGTCCCTTAGACCCATATACTAATGGTTCCAACTCCTCAATCCATCTAAATGCCAGGAGTGTGGGGGAAAAGACTTTCTTATAGATCCAATCAGGAAAGGAGGAATATATATTTAAGAAGCGGACACTCAAAGAAGGCTTAAAAATTAAGTAGGAAAAACTATTTAACAGTTTGGATGTTTAGGAATAGTCATTTACTCAGTAGGAGGATACATCAGGTGATGAAAAATGCAGAAATATTTTAGAGCATAGTCTAGACCTAATTCAAGAGAAAGGACATCACACCCCTAGAAGGAAGAAATTGAGAAAAGGAAATCAACACTCAAGGAAATTTATTGTGGTCAATGGGGAAAACCAATAAGACACAAATATTATTCCCACATTCCAAAACCGATGGAAACTAGGTAGGCCAAGAAGGATAGAAAAAAAAGAAAAAATCCCTATAGAATAGGGAATGTGGATAATTATGTAGGAAAATAAGATATAGGGAAGAAAAGGATGTGGAGTTCATGAAACTTATATTTCACTCTAAGGAAGATATTATAGAAAAAATTATTCTGAATAACATATTAGAATAAGAACTAAAAATAATTTATGTAATATTATTTCAAGTTGATTCCATTGATGATCAAGATGTGTGTATTGATATAAAAGACTAAATCCTGGTTCAGTGCTTCAACCAGAGCAAAATCAACTCATATGAATTTATTCAGAAAATAGACATGATGATTACTCACCTTGAAGACCTTATCAGCATGTATCCAGATTTCAAGGTTAGTTCCCTACAATTGTAATTATATAGAGTGTCTGATTCAAGTAATCGTATTGTTTTGTTTAATAATTTTTGGAGCTAATTCATCATATTTTGGTATCTTATTTGCAATATATTGTTTCACATTTTCCCTCAAATGGGATTAAAGGAAATTACATTTTGATCGAAAAGAGGATTGTGATTTTTAAATAATATGGAATGTAAAAAAACCATTCTGAACATTATTTACATTGAATATTCGTTTATAAATTTCAATGAATTTCTTCAAAGAATGTATTTCAACAATATTTTGAAAATTTTATTTTTTCCAAAATATATTTTCTCTGTAGAAAGGATATTTACTTCTAGAATGTTTTATTACTTTTAAAAACTATTTTTATTCATTAGAAACAACAATATTTAATGGATTTGAGTACTTTTAGAATTAGTATAAATGTCCCCAATATATATACCCTTCCCATTATCTTATTATTTTATAGGGTAATACATGCCTTATATTCACCACTCAAATTCCTCTATTATGAATTTTCTTATGATCATAAAATGAGACAATATTATGAAACACTTTCTCTATTCAAGTGTAATTCTTATTTATTCCTTATGATTGAATTAAATTTTTTCAAACACATAGATCAGTAAAATGTTATTATGGGTTCACCAAGATAATACTACCGAGACCAATAAAAATTATATGATGGGGGGACCTAGTTAGAAGTCCAATGCACTGGGAAACTTTTTGGTCTCATGACACAATATGTTTGTTATTACGTAGTAAACATAATCAATTGTGTGATTTCGTCCCCTATGCGATATTATATAGGTATTTTTCATTAAATCAGGTTTATGTTATATAATATGTCACTTCCACATTTATGATATTACTATGATTTTATGAAACCATGTTTGTTATGATATGCTTCAATGTGGATACTCGTGTTCTTTATCTATTATGCTATCATGATATATATTTTACACACATATTATGATTGATATCATGTATATTATTTTATAAAGATTTATAGATCGCCCATTTCATATATGAATTCACCAAGATATTCAATAGTTTTTTAAGAGTTCAATGAGATTTATAATATCACTATGGAAAATAAAGGCACAAAAGTATTTCTTGTTTTATTTTAAATATTTTTATAAAGATTCATGTCTTACAAAGACAGTGGGACTCAAAATATTTGGGTTGTAATCATTTTATGTGTATGGTTTAAATAATCTATTAATATGTGAGAAATAATTGGGTTTCTATAACAACTTACAAAGATACTTGTTATAATATTTAATAAGATTGATTGGGTTTAAATTATTTATTTATATATACAATAAAGGTTAAATTTTAAATTTTTATTATAAATTGATTTGAATTTGTATTTTTTTTTTCTGGTTATGGGGCAGCAGTTTAATTATTATTATTTTTATACTATATTTTTGACTGAATATATTAAAATTTAATATCAATTTTTTTCATATCAGTTACTCTTTATCCAATGTGAACATTTAAAATTTGTGGATTTTCATATTTTTTTATGTAACTGAAATGATAAATTATTTTTCACACCATTAATTAGAATTAAGGAAAAATAAAACCTTTTAATAATTACATTTATATTAAAACCACAGTTATTTTTATAATATATATTATTTTAATCAGGTATCTATGATTATTTTGTGATAAATAATTCTAAAAAATAATTATCCACTTGATTAACAGTAACAAATGTGTAAAAATTGTTTAAAACATCACCTATAAAATGTAATAATGGAACCGATATTTAAAACTCTAAGTAATTTACATGAAAATCCTTCTCTTAAATAGTGATTTTTCGGTCATTGATATCCACAAAATAATGAAACAAAATACATAATTATTTCATTAAATAATACATTATATACAAGATGTTACATATATCTAAATGGTGTATCTGTAAAGGGATGGGGGGAAGAATCAATTATGCACATTTTTTATTTTTGTCTAAAAAATTAACCCCTATGACTATTCAAATACTCGATATTTTCATAATGTAATATTCAACTGTATCTATATGAAACCAAAGGAATTAATTGAAAAAAAATATTGGAATTTAAACAAGGTATCCCCCAATATAGGTGACCAATATATAGTGTGTTTCAGTCTGATACATAAATAGGCATGAAATAATGTTTGTGAAAATTATAGTATAACATTTGACGATACATTACTATTGCTCAAATGGTTATTTATACTATATCATATAATTTTACTATGTTTCTATTTAGTTAACTCATGTATAAGATCTTCTGGCTTCTCTCTATGTCACTATATATATAGGTATTGATCTTATAACTCATAGATATTACATTGATTGATTTCAATTTCTCATATAGTATAAATCATGTTGGAATTATTCTTAACATGTTTATTATTGGATACAACATTTTTTTATTGATACAAATAATCTTTATCACTCAATATAATTATGATTCATGATCTTTAAAAAGTGTATTCACACACACCAATGTTATACAATACAATATTTCCCACTCTGGACACCAAGATTAATGATTTTTTCTTCCATAGAAATAAAAAAAATCACTAGAAATGGCCTTGAATATCAGTGATGAGATCAACATTATTATATGTTTATATAATTGACCAGACCATTCCCCATATGGGATTCATACCATATGTGTATTGTACATATTAGAAAATCTGTGCGAGGATTATTCTTCCATTTCAAAAAAAAATTAGGATACCATTAAAATATGATCTAATAATCACTCCCTCAATTAACTCCCATTGATATAGAACCCATGTCATACATTAATAAATTATTTGTAAATATATTCCCACAAAATAGTTCTCTTTGATACAATATTTTCTCCACCACCCACAATGTCCCCAAGGTTTTATCTTTCTACAGAACTTATTAATCATTGTAATGGTTCTTCTAACTCACTCATGAGAATATTACTTATAAATGGTTATAGAATATATGATATTGTATACTCTTGAAATCATGTCATATGTTTCTTTATCCTAGATCAGAAATCCTTTCCTAAAAGAGTCCTCATATCATAGTTATGTGGCTAACAATATTTATGGTTCATCGTATGAACTATGCACTACACATGCAGGTATCATGACATATGGGTAGGGTTTGTCTTAGTTGAAACATGGTAAGAGTATTTATACATGTCAAAAATTGTATGGTAATGAACTAAAATACGTTCTAAAAGTAAATTCTTATTTTCTTATCAAAAGAATATATGGACCTAACCTACACTGATAGCACATTCATAATTTTTCACCCACCCACTATTGATTTGTGATATGATTTTATCTATTATAGACACCATGACTTAAGATTATGTTTATCCTAGGGAACCCACCCATTACTAAAAATTTCCTAATATTAGGGTTAAGTGATCAAACATATGAATTAGTTTAGTACATAAATCCCCAATTAACATTTCCAGACTCGTTATGTTTGATAATCACACACATTAGATCATCCACCATAGGTTTTTTCATCCAAGTCTCAAATTAATTGTGAATGTGATGAAATATATTCGAACAATATTAACAAAAAAATAATTATATTTAAAAATGTGGAAATTATAATATGTAAAATTTAAAAATTATCAGAATAATAGAATTTGTGTTCATTCTATATGTCCATTTTCAATGTTGGAGATAGTGGATAATGATAAAAAGAGACTATAATTGTATTTTTATCTTGTATTTTTTTATGTTTATTGGTATTCATGTATATCATATATTTATAATACAATTTATATATTCTATTTAAGTAATACATTTTAAAATATGATAACGTTTCACATCTATTCAAAAAATCACATTAATACAATCTATGAAATATAATTAATAAATAATTGATATCTATTAAGGGAAATGATATGTCTTACTATAAAGGAAATTATAATGTAAGATGATCTTGAAAATCCAAGAAGAAACAGAGTATGAAAAAATAACTCTTTGGATATAAAATTTTGTAAAATTTTATCCTAAATAATATGGTGGTCATTACATATGAATTCTCAACCCTTCAGTTTCATCTGATATGATGGGGAAAAGTATTCACTTATATGCCTAAGTTATAGAAATGAGGGTATAATTTATATTTTAAATATATAATATACAAGCATATAATTATTTATTGTGGATAAATGTTCTGGAATATTCTTTCAAAATTGTGTTCTTTTGAGGGTGAACTACTTTAGCATAATATCATCATTGTAAGAATTTTTTTTTATTTTAAAAATGAAAGTAACACTACCAGGATGTAATTGATTATAAAATAGAGAAAATGGATTATTGATGAAAAATATGAAAATGAATAATTTTTATTCAATATTAGATTAATAGAGAGGGGTACTCCACTATCCACTTAAATGAGTAAAATATTGATTTGAAACCAAATAACATGTTCACATTAGTCAATTATGAGAGGAAAATTTTTTAATGATTGATTACAGCAAATAAAAATCATCAAAGAAGAGATATCATGGTCAGAGTTTTAGTAAAATTAATATGGATAATATTGTACAAATTAATAATGAATAATTAAAAACTACAATAATAACACTTTTTAACTGGTCCACAATGAATGCAAAGACAAATTAGTCTAAAATATTATATTGGTTGTAGATGCTATATATAATACATTGAATTATATATTTTTATATAAAAAGATAAACTTATAAAACATTAATAATGATTTTAGGACTTCATAATTTTATGTCAATGTATAATGTGATATAAGATATAAATATTATCTTAATCATCCGAAAATATAAAAATACAAAATTTGCTTCTATTTTTCATCAAATTATATATATTACATTGCAATATAGTAAAATATATGAAAGTAAAATAGTACATTATGTATTTATCTAAGAATGTTACATATTAAGGACAAATAATTTCTAAAAAATTTGAAAATAGAAATTATATTATAAACAAAATTAAATAACCTAACTAGAATTTGAAATTACTCTCAGTCATGGTCGCCTAGAAATTTATAAATCATGAATGATTTTGTAAAACGTGATGAAAATTTTATTTTCAATATTGATGATTTGAATATTTATTGTCAACAACATTGAAAAATGTTTTCATATTTAATAATTAAGAGAAATGTGATAATTATATGAACCATAATAAGTATCTAAATATTTGAATAATACATGATCATTGGGATAAATAAAATTTATCACAAATGATTTTAAAAATGAAAAAACATATCTAAATATTAAAATTTGAAAACAATATTATGAATCACAAAAATATATAACATAATTAATGTATTAATATAATTTATAGTAATGCATGATTTTACATATGTTGTAAAATATTATTTTCTATATAAATATTTACATATTATAACTATATAATTTCAAATTTTTTATAAAATTAATTACCTTTATTAATTAGATTAATGTAATTATAAATAGATTATATATTTAAATTTTTTATAATATATTTAATCATATATTAATAGTTTAAAATACACTTGTTTCATAAAATAAGTTTTATTAAATCATTTTGATGTGAAAAGGTGTAAATTATTCAGAATAAAATTTTCATAACATAATGTTAGACCTAAAAAGGGGCTTGGTAAAATATTTTGGGAGGGGTGAGGGTGGATCAAAGTATGGATTCTTTTATAATTTAATCACATTTATTTAATCAATCATTGAATTGATATATTGCAACCCCATAATTATAATGGTCTCCATGTTTTCTCTATGATGTTTATTTATCATATTAAATGTCTTCATTCTTTATTAAATTCATTAATAATTACTTAATTTATAAAGTTGTTTTATAGATATATTAATATAAATTAATCATGAAATACACATGGATTTTATATGATTCACCATCATGTACTCATCCAAGATACATGCTATGGACATTGGAATAATGAACCATAATCAATAAGTTCAATACATATGGATTTTGGGATTAATAACTACTTCCTATGGTAACCCAAAATAAAAAAGTTATAATTTAATACATTATCACCTAGGGATCACTTCCCCCACACATGTAGACCATTTTTATTACTTTTTGTAAAAAATAACTTGTTATGACAAATCTGGAAAACAGTATCACATGTATTTTGAGATTTATATAGTATGTATTAGATTTATTAAATTACATGATAAAAATTAATAAAGAGGTAATGATCTCTATTGTAGATGGAATTATAATATATCCATGAGATTTCAATGAAAATATTTCATTATTGGAAAAATATTTATGAGGTGAAAAAGATCTCTTCAATAATTTACAGTGAATAAAACTATTATTATCTCTAGTTTTAAACATGACAGTAAACTATTCTCATTATATTAGTTCATTAAAGAGTCCCATGATTTTTTCACAACCCCCTTGACGCTCTTCCATAAAAATTAGGCATATCTGGGTTAAAAAATTTTAAATTTATTTTTGTTCTTTAATATTGATTCTCTTTTTTAAATAACATCTAGAAGAAGTTTTATATGAGAAAATACCTTAATTTGAGGGTTATGATTAACTATACATTCCCTTTCCTCCTAGTTATGTCACTAGGTTCACCAAAATATTACCATGTCCATTTAGTGATATTAAATCCATATTATGACATTAAAACATGAACTATAACTCACACATTGTGTTTCCATTTCAAATCTCCATTATACCTAGAAAACAATTGAACATAGCTTAGTCTCTACTTATATAGTGTGATCATCTCTTATGTATTCGCTACATTTTAGAAAATTTTTACATGAAATTATCTATATTCAACATATTATATTTTTATTTTTGTACACATATCTATTATATGGCTCCTATATTTTTCAAGACCCACAAATATCACCAAAATAAAAACCCTCTTATCTTATCAATGATATCACTGTGATTTATCCAAGAACCTTGAATTATGAAATTAGATGCGGTGTGGAATTTTCTTTTATAGTGTGATATTTTATTTAGTTCATGATAAATGTATTCCTCTACTCTTGTAAAATGCCATCATTCACATCAAAATATATTTTTATCAAATCAATATTTTTATCTTTAACACCTATTTGATGTGGTAAATACCATGTAATTAAATAACCCATGAATAATTAGTGATTACAAAAAACTTATTATTTATACTATATCTCATTTTATTAGATGAGAAACAACAACTACTAATGATTTATTTCATCTTAATAATGTAGTGTAAAATTCTAGGATGTGACATGGAGTATTTCAGTCTTATCCCACATAGATCATTCACATCAGAGTCATATCATCTACTTATTTATGTTCTATATGGCCCCCATTAAAAATAAATTGGTCCAAATATCACAATGGGCCACTATACAACCCGACATTTTGGAATTATCTTCCTATTTTCTTACATCAAGGTCTTTCCACAGACTCACCTGAACCTCTCAACTACCTAAATCGGGGAAGTAATTGACTTTTTATATCTTAATACATAGAGGATGTCTACATATATGGACCATGGAATATGTTACAGTATTTTTCATTTAATCATACACCAACTATAGAGAGGCTCATTATACTCTGTAGTGATGGGTACCGTTTTTTGGTTTCCACAAACCCTATGAAAACATCCCCATCGTGTGGCTTAGGGTCCAAAAATGTGGTTTTTGTCATCATGATATATATTCACAAGATTCATCTTCACCTTTGTTCATTTTATTTTTATTAATCTCCAACAATAATTCCAGTATTTTCATGAAAATAATTCCAACACTACACCACACCATTAAACATACTATCTACAAATCCAATAATACATCATACATTTGTAAATATATTCTTAGTTAGTATAAAATGAACTCTTAAGGATCAAACAATCCCCCATTGTATTTTCTATACAATATTTCTATAAATACAATGTCAAAAAAACAATCAAAATTTTGGAATCGTTTTTAATGTGACTTTTCTAAACCCATTATTGAAAATTAAATGAGAAGGACATTATTTTGAATTAACTCCCCCATTGTCAACAGACTATAGAGGGTTCCTTCACATGATTTTACCCCCTTAATATTTGAATTTAATGGGGAAATATTTACCTACTTGTTAAATCCCTCATTACCAAAAAACTTAATTTAATTATTCTAATATAGATAAAGTTAAAACATAATATATTACCACATAATGATTAACTATTAAATTAGTTTTATATTTTTACTAGTTTATGGTTGGACTATCAATCTCCATAAAACACACCATTTATTAAGGGAAAAAATTATTTACTGAAAATATTATTTTTAGAAAACTTCATGTCACTTAATAAATAATATATTAACATAAAAATAATTTTAGTTAAGGATATTTCAAATATCATTTGAGATTTATGTTTATTTTCTAATCTTATAGAGCCCAAGCTCTATGTCCGAAACAATAGTTGATGATAACTTCTTTAATTTTTTCTATAATCACTAGCTAAAGTTGAAAAAACTAAATAAATATTCAAATTCCTAAATTATTTAATAAATCATTATGTTATATATTTTTAAAAAATAGTTTTGAAAATAAAATATACTAAACCATTTTGTTAGAAACAACCCTTATGAAACAATTGATTCGACTTGATAAAAGTTATCTTCTAATAGTACATCAATTATAAGTCATCCAAAAATTATAATTGTCATTTTTTCAAATATCAAGATTATATTTTATGACTCTCCCCCATTGTTATCCCCTCTATGTCCTATAGTTATTTCGAGTCATATTCCAGAACCCCACCTCCAATTGGGCTTGGGATTTTGAGTAGCACCAGGAGTACAAAATATATTTATTGGAGGAATTACCCTCATATATCTCTTCAATATATATATAGTACATTGTTAAATTACATTATATATATATAAACCCAAGACTATAATGAAACAAATTAATTATATATCACTAAGACAAAAGTAAAAAATTAAATTACAAAATAAAAATTGATATATGTGACTCCATGAGAATACCCAAGATCCAAACTAGTACTATCCAGCTCATCAAAAACCACTCTGAAGAAAGCATTAAATATATATATATATATATGGGGTAATAATAAAATGTATAATAAATATTATCATACTCAATACCTCTAGTGATTTTTTGTTTTTGAAACATACCAATACATCCATGAATAAATAACAATACCAAAAAGAAACTATCTGGACAACTACCACCCATCCTCACACTGGATCACTCACCAAATATGAAATATAATTATGTTACATTGATTTAAGAAAAAAATGGTTCCCTATTACTACTTCCCAAAATATTTTCCCTTCACACACCCAAACATCAAACATCATATGCTCAGTCAATAAAATCTTTAATGTGGGTAGGGTCAAAATACTACATAACCTTAAATCCCATTGTGTTAAACATCATCCATTGAAAATTTACTTTTAAAAGATATCCTCAATACTTGAACACATCATCATCATCATCATACATACACTACCACATTTCATAGGTCATGAGTATAAGACATTAAAAAAACAGTTTTCTCAAACTTATAGGACATTAAATACATTCCTTACTAAGACTATTCATGAATCTCACCACATCCAATCTTACCATATAAATAGTTTTTATAAAATACTCCATCCATATAGAGAGAGGTGAAGGTGGTGTATCCAACTATCTTCCCTCCACGACCTGTATGTTGGGGAAACACCCAAAACTGAATACATTTATGCATTGGTATAGTCATCTGAATCAGGTTGGCAGATAATTAAATGACATGAAAAAACATATCATACATTTATAAACCACACAAACCACCAACCTAAAGTATCCAAAACCACAAAACCTTATCATTTCCCACAAACATCACAACACTGCCATCAACGCACACCAGCACTACTACTAACTATATTTCCACACCCACCCCACCTTCCTATATGAAATAGCCACACTAGGAAATTATAATTAAAATTTTAATAATAACATTACACAATCTCTATATTTTTCATTTAAAAAATAGTCTTATTTAATCCCATATTTAATGGGAAACACTCTTTAACCATTTCACACCTATATTCACGCATAATTATGTCATATTAATTCCCTCAATCAATTTCCAATGCAAATTTATTTACCGTTTCATTATTAACACCACACATTTTTTTAATTTTAAAATATGAATAATCCCATAATGAAAATTAATGACATCAACCAATAAAACACTTCTCATAATCAAATGAAAACCCAGATAGCCTTGTAATACTACATAATCTATCAAATGAACCCTTACTGACCAACCACATGCTATCTAACATAAATAGACCCATCCAATGAATCCAAACCATAACAAACCCACTTATCCATAAAATATAGAACTAAAAATTCCCATCAAGGGATATATAGGATCAACCAGAACATACAAACCAATTCAACAAAAACCACTATGGTAGCCCCTATTTCATTAAAAAAATATTATTTTACTATCATAATTCTTAAAAAAAGTTATGTAATTATATTTAGTTGGTTATAAATTAATGGCGATTGAATTAAAAAATAAAACCTCTTTATTAATAAATAGTCCAAAATATTATTTATTGTTTTTAGTAATATCAATAAGAAAGAAACAATAGCATGAACAATAGAAGCAAAGAATATAAACCTCACACATTACATTCAATTTCCATCAATTTAAACTGTACATGTTCAATATAATTATTTGGTAAATACAAAAACTCATATAAATTATCTAAGTTATTTTTAAAAGCAAAATTCATAGAGATGAATGATTATCTCTATAATATCATTCGAACACCACAATATTTGTACAATATAGAGAATAGATGTTCTCAATTTCCCAATCCAAGAAATTATACTCAATAATTTGAAACACAACCATATACATCTTCAACTCATTACAACATTAAAAAAACGGATCATCGTCGAAACAACATCCTTCTATATATGAAGACAAAGAAAGAACCACATACAAAAATAGTATGATCCAAACATAGATAAATATATTCATGTTATTGTGAATTAGTGGATCCCAAGGTTATAAAGGGGGGGTAAATATTGAAAACATGGTTCCATTTCCTTCTTTTTTTATAAATAATTCAATAGATTATTGGGGTAAACAAAATATGCTACCATGTGATGACCCATACCCTCAAGGTCCTTTCCTTTTCCAAAATCCGGATCCTAAGGATAGCATCATGATGTGAGACCGATCGGAGCAACCGATCGGTGTCACCCAGCCTTGTCGTGGTTTTTCCAGTACTGCCTCCTTTTGGTGCTAATTGAGTTTAAACCCTATTTTAACCCCTTTAAGTTTGTTTAAATGCTAGTAACGCCCATGAATTGAATTTAATTAAATGTTTAGTGATGTACCATGGTGTGGGCATTAGTTTAAACTACCCCAATGTGCGGGTACCTTTTAATAACGTATGGGGTCGCGTGGTCAACACATGACCCCGCTCCTTACGCGGTTTCGCATTCTTATCTCAACCGTCCTCATCCTTTACAAACTAAACATTACTCCTTGGGTTTCATTTCTCGATAACCCTCCCATCAATTCGTCTACTCATGATTGAGTTCCCGAGGCCCCACCCCTGCAAATCGCACATCCCATACTCCTAGCAGAGTAAAGATAAACTTCGATCATTGATCAACCAGGTAGGGTTTCACCTTCGTCTCTACTTTCTATATATCATGTAGGGTGGGTCTGCATTTTCCTTGTTAGGGGATTAATGAATCCCAAACATAACGAAGATAATAAACAAACATTAAAGGATGGGGGTTTGATCGATGTTCTGTTGTACTCGTTCGTGTTGATATACGTTGTGAATTATATGGGCTTCTGCCACTAAAAATCATGGTCGATTGTGGTTTTTTTCTTTGTGCACTAATAAACCCCAACCTCTTGTGATGTCTAAAAGGTTTGTATTGTGGTTGTGAACCATTTATGTGTAAAGGAAATTGGCTAATTACGTATATTTGGATAAATAAATTGAAAGCACATGGATCAATCCCTTCTGTGATTACACAGGTTAAGGCACATCAAATTTGACATCATGGAGTGTGTTAAATCTTATAAATATGAAAATACCTACATGGCCCTGCTATATGTTGGTGGTAGTGGTTGGTTATTTTTCCTTCACCGGCCGATTGCTGGGTGAGGTGGGTGGGGATCAGATCCCATATTGAATTACTTTCAGTGGTTGTGAACTTAAGACCGGGTGGTTACTTTTTTATATCACGAATTGGGGTGGGATCCTCTATTGATGAGAAACTTTTTGCTTCTAGAATTTTTGGGAAACATGGGTTAGTTTCTTGGGGTTTCCATTGGTTCTGGTACATTGAGGGATCTCACTTATTCCATTGTTGTTGTGACATTACAAGAGAACCGGGTGTGAATGCTTAAATTGATGTTGGCTGTATCTTTTTTCCTTGGTTTTGATTATGTTGTTAGTTGATCAGTAGTGAAGAAACTTATTTAAAGATTATTAATGAACATGAAAACTAATATGGGACAATGTTTATGGTTTGGTATGAGTTGTGACTTGGGCATGGGTGCTGAATGTGTTCTTTAGGATGGCTGAAGAAAAACCTAGTTTCGATGTGTTCTTGTTACCTATACATATACTTGTAGTTGTGTGTTTCTTATTCACACCCCACCCATGTTGATCACATAGTACCGAACATCCCCATTCATTGGGGAGGTTTTTTTCCCAACACTTCAATTAGTGGCTGGTTATTAGCTCCTTTATGGTCACTTTCCTGGATAGCACAAGTATCTTCGGGCAGGCTTTGACGGATAGAGGTCCATTATTAGCCCATGAATCATCGGGCTGGGTGGTTGAGGTAGTTGGACTAGGTGTTTGTGGGTAGGTGGTCTCTCATGTATATTCAGGATGAGGCCCAGGTGTCTTCGGGTGTGGCAGTGGTTGTTCTGGCCCAAGTGTGTGCGGGCGGTGTTTGGCAGTGGGACTGTGGGGTGGTTGTGGCCCAGGTGTGTATGAGCGGGGTTTGTCAGTGGGATTGCGGTGAGGTTGTGTCCCAGGTGTGTGTGGGCGGGGTCTGGCTTTGGTACTTCTGTGAGAATGGCGGGATTTTTTTGATGCGTAGGATGTCTTAAATAATTAGTAGGAAATTAGCGCAGGGTACCCAAACATCGATATGCTATTACTTTACTTTACATTCCTTGCGTTATTTGGGGAGTGTGCCTTGGTGAGGCTTGGGTGGATAGTATACCTTGCTTGATGTTTGGTCATCTCTTTTCTCACAGGGAATTAGTAGGCCTCCCCACTTGTGCATGAGACCTTTAGGTTTTTCCCTACTGAGTATACTTGTATGCTCACCCTACATATATAAAATTGTTTTCAGGTTTCCATGAGGACTTCGCGGATCGTGTTGGACTATACCAGCTTGGATCATTGGGACAGTTGCCATTGTCATTTTCTTTCATTGGTACTTTATCATTGGAGTTCTTGTATCATGTATCATTTACTTTTAAGCATGCATGGTGGAATGGTTTACTTTTGGAATTTATTTTCTTTCAGCTTTGGTGATTTTGGGGGATTTACCATCATATATCCTGATCCTATTAAAATAAAAAGGATAATGCCTTCCATTTAGTGTTGGATTCTATACCCTTGGTGTTGGTCGCCACTCCGAGACCTATTGAAGGTGGGTTTCGGGGGTCATTATCTCTCCTTCAACTTAAAAAAGGAAGGGCCTAGAAATCTACTAAACCTTCCCTCCGTTTGGTGAAGGTGGGTCGTGACAGAATGGTATCAGAGGAGGTTGAGTGATAGGATGGGGTCTGGAGTTAGGCACAGTGAGGATTTCATTGGATGGTAGGGAAACAGTGCTGGGTGATCTTGGTGCGTGAATTAGGCCAGGGAAGACTGGCTGAGCCATGGGATTTTAGGGCCCACATTGATCGGATGCAAGGACTCTGGACCTACCGAATGACCATGTGAGGTCACACTGATTTTAGGGTAGAGACCCTAGGAAAGGTACATGGATCATAATGACTTGTGTCCTCATGTTTCATGGGTGTTTTGGGAATTGAAATCAATAAGAAGTTTAAGAAATTTTAAGAACAATATTCTTCACTACATGGTCTTAGGCATTCCTTGTTTACCTTGCAGTTATGGCACCTGGGAGGTGACCACATTTGGTGCGGGCGAAAGAGGCCCCGGAGACTACCTTGGCCGATCGGTAGAGAGATGATCGAGAGGAGGAGGATGACAAGTGGCATAAGACACTTCGAGCCTTCAAGCGACACACCCTTGAGAAGTACGAGGGCAGCACATCTGACATGAAGACAGAGGGCTAGCTAGAGGAGCTGGTGGTAGCCTTCAGCTTGGTACAGGCTCCGACCGAGTACTGGATTCCTCTGGCCAACATCCAGATGAGGGGAGTGGCGTGTCAGTGGTGGACACTTTACCTGGGGGAGAGGAGAGATGCTGAGATAGCATGGGATGTTTTTGAGATGGAGTTCCGGGTAGAATTCCTCTCTTCTACGATGTAGGCCGAGAAGAGGTAGGAGTTAATCTCCCTCCAGCAGGGGAGTATGTTAGTAAGGGATCTAGGAATCAAGTTCAAGGACCTCCTACATTTTTCTATGGACCTCTTTCTAGATGAAGAGTCTCGGGAAAATCCTTTAGAGGAGGCGCTCAGACCATCCCTCCAGTATGTTGTTACCTCCTTCACAATGCTGATGTACATGGAGGTCCAGAAGAAGGGAAAAGTGGTGGAGAGGATGAAAGCTCTAGGATGTGTGACACGAGAGGGGATCCAGCTGAGATCATTGAAGGGGAAGGTTTTCAGCACCAGACCATTGGCATCAGGACCCTCTTAGTTCCGACCAGCAAGGAGTAGGCCGCAGCAGTTCCAGTTCTAGTCCCCCGGTCCTCGCCCTTTCCATTCAGGCCAAAGACTGAGGTGCTTCTTCTATGGGATCCATGGACATCTCCAGAATCAGTGCACGGACTGAGTTCAGTACGGCAATGGTGGATAGGCTCAACACCTGCCTCAGCAGTCGCTTCCAGCTAGGCCCTTCCAGCAGTAGCAATAAGGGCAGCGAGCTCCCGCTCCTCCGATGACTGACGTTGTAGGGGTAGGACGACCTCAGGGTGCTCCTCAGGGACCTTGACTGGGGCATGGTCGGGGAGGTTTCCGACAACCAAGGGGGCGAAGAGTTGGTCATAGAAATTTGCACGCCGTGGAGGCAGCAGTTCCTACAGGGCCGGAGGACGTTCGAGGTACGATCAGTTTGTCTAGCACCTTTTCTTATGCCTTGTTCGATACCGGAGGCTCGCACTCCTTCATTGCACCCAGTCTATCCCATGCTTTGGTATGAGATTCTGAGAGACTTCCAGTTCCACTGGTGCTGAGAACACAAGTCGGAGGTCAGACCGACTTGTTATATGTTTGTAGAGGATACAAATTAATGATAGGGCCACACCAGTCATTCAGGGATCTACTACTACTACAGATAAAGCAGTATGATGTCATACTAGGCATCAACCGGAGGTTCTCTATGTGTTCCATCATCAACTACTTCTGAGGAAGGGTTGTGTTCTCAAATGTGTATGACTGGCGTGCTACTTTCACCAGTGAATGGAACAGTCCAAAGGGCAACATGTGAGAGGAACCCCTCCTCTCCTAGTTAGTCGAGCTGTCCGTGGAGTTAGTGGATCCTGAGATGGTGGAGGTGATGGGAATCGTCAGTGAGTTTATGGACATCTTCCCTGAGAAGGTTATGACTCTACCCCCTCAACGTGATATCGATTTTGGGGTAGACTTGAAGCCTGGTGGTCACCCAATTTCGATGGCTCCTTACCGGATGGTACCTTCGGAGCTACGGGAGTTGCAGATTCAGATTGACGATCTGATGAAGAGGGGTTATGTTCGACCGAGTACGTCACCATGGGTTGCTCTAGTTTTGTTTACAACGAAGGCAGATGGGGGTCTCAGGCTATGCATAGACTACATGAGGCTGAATCATGTGACTATGAAGAAACGCTACCCTCCTCATAGGATAGATGATCTTTTCATCCAGCTGAAGGGGGGAGGATAGTTCTCAAAGATCGACCTATGGTCTGGATATCACCAGTTGGGGGTGAAGGAGGGAGACAACTCAAAGACGGCCTTCAGGTGCAAATATAGACACTTCGAGTTCATAGTCATGCCTTTCGGTGTTATGAACTCCCCGGCTATGTTCATGGGGATTATGAACTCCGTCTTCCAGGAGTACCTGGATTGGTTCGTAGTCGTGTTCATCGACGACATCCCGATCTATTCAAGATTAGAGGAGGACCATGCTGAGCACCTGAGGATGGTTTTGGAGGTCCTCTAACAGCACCAGATGTATGGGAAGTTGTCGAAGTGCAAGTTCTAGATGCGATAAGTGCACTTCCTTCGGCGCGTAGTGTCCGAGCGGGGGGTTGCGGTGGACCCATCCGAGGTTGAAGCAGTTGTTTCTTGGGAATCACCCAAAAATGTGGCAGAAGTTTGTAGTTTCCTCGGGCTGGCAGGTTATTATCGGAGGTTCATACCCAACTTCTCCCGAGTTGCATCCCGTTTGAAAGCCTTGACCAAGAAGGTCCAGGATTTCGTGTGGAGTGAGCAGTGTGAGGCATCCTTCACCTATCTGAAGGAGAAGTTGGTTAGTTCCCCAGTGCTTAGACTACTAGAAGAAGGGGCGGGGTATGAGGTGTTATGTGATGCTTTAGGGCAAGGAATCAGATGTGTTTTGATGCAGCGACAAGGGGTGATCGCTTATGGGTCTAAGCACCTATTCCCTCATGAGCGTAACAATGACACCCACAACCTGGAGCTTGCATTGGTCATTTTTGAGCTAAAGTTACGGCGGAATTACCTCATCGGAGAACGCTTTGTGATCATCACAGATCACAAAAGTTTGAGGTATATCTTCTCCCAGTGGGACCTAAACTTGTGGCAGTGAAGGTGGGTGGAGTTCTTCCAGGATTACGACTTCGAGATTTCCTACACTTCATGGAAGGGGAATGTAGTGTTCAATGCCTTGAGTAGGAGGTCAGAGAAGGATGCGGTCCGAGAGTCGGCACATGCCTGGAAGGCGATGGAGGATTTGGCTGCCTTGCACCTAGATGCGAGGATGGATGGAGGTAGAGGTTGCATGTATCATATGACAGTGCTGTCATCTCTATTTCAAAAAGTGGAGGAGTCTCAGTGGGGAGACACAAAGTTCGATGTGATGCATGGCCAATTTGACCAGAGCAATGCTCTGAAACGGTGGATGGAGGATGGTGAGAACCGGATTCTTTTCCGAGGAAGGTTGTTTGTTCCACAAACTATGTGCGACAAGGTTCCTAGTGAGTTCCACAACTCACCATTATCAGTGCACCCGAGAGTTTCCACGATGTGCTAGGGTCTGAAGAGACAGTTTCGGTGGCCCCGGGTAAGGAGATCAGTGGCAGAGTTTGTGGCCAAGTGCCTAGTGTTTTAGTAGGTGAATGTTGAACATTGTGTTCTGGGTGGCCTTCCGTAGTCACTGGATGTTCCTGAGTGGAAGTGGGAGGACATATTGATGGATTTCGTCACGAGACTACCCTGGGATCAAGGGGATGTGATGCCATTTGGGTAGTAGTGGACCGGTTGATGAAATCGGATCACTTTCTAGTGAATAAGGAGCCAAGTGCAGTGGATGCGTTGTCACAAAGGTACAAGGATGAGGTGGTGTGGTTGCATGGAGTTACGAAGTCCATAGTCTCGGATAGGGATGTACGGTTTACCTCATGAGTCTGGAGAGGGTTTCAGTATGCTATTGGAACCCAGCTACATCTTAGTATTGATTTCCATCCCCAGACAGATGGAAAGACAGAGCGCACCATCCAGACCTTGGAGGATATGCTGCGGGCATGTGTACTAGACTCAGGAGGATCATGGGTTCGACACTTTCCTATGGTAGAGTTTTCCTACAATAATATCTATCACTCTACCTATGGTATGGCCCCATTCGAAGCCTTTTATGGGAGACCTTGCCTCTCACCTGTGTGTTGGACCGAAGTAGGAGAGGCAGTCATCCTCCGCCGGTAGGTGGTGTAGAGCACGACGAAGAAGGTTCAGCTCATACCAGAAAGGATGAAGGCTTTCCAGGACTGACAGAAGTCGTATGCTGATAACTGGAGAAGGCCCTTGGAGTTTGAGGTTGGATACCACATGTTTTTGAAGTTCTCCCCTCTGCATGGACAACGGAGGTTCGACAAAGGGAGTAAGCTTTCTCCCATGATTATCGGACCCTTCGATGTGTTGTGTCGGGTCAGCGAAGTGGGTTATCAGCTAGCATTACCACTACCACTACTGAAGATACATGATGTCTTCCATGTATCCCAGATCCATCAGTATCTGCAAGATGATTCACACATCCTCAGCTGGGGAGAGCTGGACATCGAGGATGACATGACCTTTGTGGAAAGACCAGTGATGATCGAGGATCGTGAGGAGAAGGTTCTTCTTGGGAGAACCATTCCCTTGGTTTGTGTGTTATGGAGACATGGTGGGCTTGAGGAGAGTACGTGGGAGAGGGAAGCACAGATGCGTGACCAGTACCTAGATCTGTTTTGAATCCCTTTTTGTTTTGTTCTGACCCTATTGAGATGTTTTACCTGGTGCTTGAATATATGTGGAATGCTTGTTTTTCTTTTTCATGAAATGTTCTTTTCCATGTCCCTATGTGTGTGTGTGTGTGTCCGAATGTGTGAGGATTGAAAAACCTGACTACAAATCAGAACGCATTAATGTGGATGCGATTAAAACCGTGCGGGCGAGTCAGTGCCACCCAAAGTGGATAATATCATGACATGTAAGAAGGGACTTACTGACTCATGTGTTAGTGTTTCTGGATGTCAATGGGGTTCACTATTGAGAGGTATCTTTCGGACCATCTCTTTCCTTCTGAGTTGTATTGATTCTCGAGGGCATGAATATTTTGAGAGGTATCGTATGTGATGACCCAGACCCTCGGGGTCCTTTCCTTTTCCAAAATATGAATCCTAAGGGTAGCATCACGACGTGAGATAGATCGACACCACCGATCGATGAGACCGACTGATTGGTGAGACAAATCGGTGTCACCCAGCCTTGTCAGGGTTTTTCCAGTAGCGCCTCCTTTTTGCGCTAATTGAGTTTAAACCCTATTTTGACCCCTTTTTGTTTTTATAAATTCCAGTAACTCCCATGAATGGTGTTTAATTAAATTTTTAGTGAGGTAGCCTAGTGTGTGCATCGATTTAAACCGCCTCAAAGTGCGGGGACCTTTTAAAAACGTATGGGGTTGCGTGGTAAACGCACGACCCCATTCCCTACGCGGTTTCGCGTTCTTATCTCAACTGTCCCTGACCATTAAAAACTAAAGGGTACTCTTTGGGTTTCATTTCTAGACCACCCTCCCATCGATTAGTCTACTCGTGCTTGAGTTCTTGATGCCCCACCGTTGCAAATTGCACATCCCATGTTCCTGGCAGCGTAAAGATAAACATTGATCGTTGATCAACCATGTAGGGTTTCTCCATCGTCTCTCCTTTCTATGTATCATACAGGGTGGGTATGCTTTTTCCTTGTGAGGTTATTGAGGAAGCCCAAAGTTAATGAAGATAATAAACGAACTTTAAAGGATGGGGGGTGTGATCTATGTTCTACTGTACACGTTTTTGTTGATATACGTTGTGAATTATATGGTCTTTTGCCATTGAAAATCATGGTCATTGGTGGTTTATTTCTCTGTGCACTAATAAACCCCAACCTCTTGTGATGTTTAAATGGTATGTATTGCGGTTTTATTCCTTTGTTGTATAAATGAAATTGGCTAATTACGTATATTTGGCTAAGTAAATTGAAAGCACCGGGATCAATCCCTTCTGTGATAACCCTGGTTAAAGCACAATGAATTTGAAATCATGGAGTGTGTTAAATCATATAAATCTAAAAATACCGGCATGTCCCTGCTATGTGTTGGTGGTAGTGGATGGTTGTTTTTCCTTCTCTAGCCGATTCTTGGGTGAGGTGGGTGGGGATGGGATCCACTGTTGAATTAATTTCAGTGGTTGTGAACTTATGGTCAGGTAGTTACTTTGTTTATATCACGAATTTGGGTGGGATCCTCTGTTGATGATAAACCGTTTGCTTCTGGATTTTTTGGAAAACATGGGGTAGTATCTTGGGGTTTTCTTTGGGTCAAGTACTTTGAGGTATCTCAATTATTCCTTTATTCTTGTGACTTTACAAGAGAACCGGGTGTGAATGCTTAAATTGTCGTTGGCTGTATCTTTTTCCCTAGGTTGTGCTTATGTGGTTAGTTTCCCAGTAGTGTAGAAACTAATTTAAACATTATTACTAAACATGAAAATGAGTATGGGACAATGGTTTTGGTTTGGTATGAGTTGTGACATGGGAATGGGTACGGATTGTGTTCTTTAGGCTGGCTGAAGAAAAACCTAGTTTGGGTGAGTGCTTGTTACCTATACATGTACTTGTAGTTTTGTGATTCTTATTTTCACCACACCCAAGTTGAGAACTTAGTTCCGAACAACCTCATTCATGGGGGAGGGTGTTTTTTCCAACACTTCAATTATTAGCTGGTTATTATCTCATTTCTGCTGCCTTTCCCGGATAGGCCATGTATCTTCGGGCAGGCTGTGACGGCCTGAGGTCCATTAATAGCCCAAGAATATTCGGGCGGGGTGCTTGAGGTGGTTGGACTAGGTGTGTGCAGGCAGGTGGTTTACCAAGTATCTTCAGGATGAGGCCCAGGTGTCTTCGGGCATGGCAGTGGTTGTCCTGGCCCAAGTGTGTAGGGGCAGGGTTTGGCAGTGGGACTGCGGTGAGGTTGTGGCCCAGGTGTGTGCGGGTGGGGTTTGGCAGTGGGATTGCGGTGAGGTTGTGGCCCAGGTGTGTGCGGGCGGGGTCTCGTAGTTGGACTTCGTCGAGGTTGTGGCCCAGGTGTGTGTGGGCGGGGTTTGGCAGTGGGACTGAGGTGAAAATGGTGTGATTGGTTTGATGCGTAGGATTTCTTAAATAACAAGTGGGAATGTGTCATGGGGTACCCAAACATCTATGAGAAATTACTATACATTACCTTCCTTGCATTATTTGGGGAGTGTGCCTTGGTGAGGCTTGGGTGGATAGTTTACCTTTCTAGATATTTGGTCATCTCTTTTCTCATAGGGCATTAGTATTCCTCCCCACTTATGCATGAGAGCTTTAGGCTTTTCCATACTGAGTATACTTTTATTCTCACCCTACGTATATAAAAATATTTTCAGTTTTCCAGGAGGAATTCGGGGTTCGTGCTGGACTGTACTAGCTTGGATCTTTGGTATAGTTGTCGTTTTAATTTTCTTTCTTTGGTACTTTATCTTTGGAGATCATGTATCATGTATCATTTAATTTTGAAGATGCATGTGGGAATGGTTTACTTTTGGATTAACTTTTATTTTTGTTTTGGTGTTGTTGTGGTATTTACCATCTAATATCCCAATCCTATTAAAAGAAAAGGGGTAATGCCTTCCATTTAGTGTGTGATTCTATACCCTTGGTGCTGGTCGCCACTCCGGGACCTATTGAAGGTGGGTTTTGGGGTTCATTATCTCTCCTTCAACTTAAAGATGTATGGGCCTGGTAATCTGCTGACCCTTCCCTCCTTTTGGTGAAGGCGGGTCGTGACATACCAAGATTATTTTTTGGAGGAGAAACACTCAGTTGAGGACTAATATTTCATATTCTCACAATAAATTTACAATCAATTTTAAAACATGGGGTCTAAAATTATATTTATTACATGAGTACTTTGTCACAAAAAAAACATAAATTCATCCACCGAACCAGAAAACACTCTATAAATGAAAAGTAAAATCTTCAATCCTAATTAAACTGTAGAAATCTCATATTGTGATGTATTCAGTCATGTCACAACATCATCCAAAAGAGGATCCCATATACTAGTATTTTGGGATCACTATATGACAAACATAGTCCAATTAAAAATATCAACCATAGAATATTTCCACCAATTTAAAGATGTTTTCAACTCGTGAAAAAGTAATGAAGAACTACACATTTACCGTTACAGACCATTTTCGCCTTAATACTATTGGGAACACCATGAATTACTACACCTAGTTGGAATTTTATCTCAAACAACTCCCTCCCTCATCCATGACCCAACCCATGGTTATTTTAATGACTCTGACCCCCGAACACAAAAATAAGTACCTCAATTTTTTAAATTTGCATGATTATAAGGTATCAAATACTGAAAATAATTAGTTTATCAGTATTAGAGAAAAAGATAAATACATGAAACCCGTTTTGTATTTGTAAAATAAAATAAAATATTAAACATAATAATATATAATAAAATGGACCCTTTATAACTAAATAAAATATATCTTTATCATAACATAGGGAAATGAATCATAATAAGAGGGAAATAAAATCCTTAGTAAGGGTTAATTATGATTGTTAAAATCATGAATCAATAAGAATAATCAACATAGAAAGGTTTATCCATGAATATACATTGGATTAGAATTACTAAAAACATAATAATAATAATGGAATATGAATTAACTGAACAAACATGACATATAAATTACATGATAGGTAAAAATCTATATATAAAGATAAATTATTGAACACAAATAACATCTAATCAATAAAATTATAATGAAATGCATTCATAGATTTTCTCATAGTGAAAATAATATTTATTAGAATTACTATATTTTTAATTGAGGAAATTATTAACAATAAGATTCCATTTTTTCCAGTGACATTGAACCTTTATGATCAAGAACTATTCTCAACATTGTTTAAAACTGTTGGGTGAAACCCCATATTATTTGGTCAACTATCATGTCTCTTGATGCTACAAATGGATTGAGGTGATATAATTAAATATACCCCACACAGGGATTTGGGTACAATTCATTCCTCATATATTGAAATTTTTATTTTATAAGGTTATTTATATTCAAATATCCATTTTTAGTAAAATAATATGGAATTATCAATATTTCTTAGATATACAAATAACACTAAAATTATAAACTACATATTAAAATAGTATAAAATTAAAAAATTATCATATATATAATGTAATAAAATTAATATTTAATAGAAATGAGTTTGTAATGATAAATTATCAGAGTAAATTGATTGCTTCAAGAGAATGATAAAAATCACAAAAACAAATGTGATATTAAAAAATAACATTAAATTGTTGGTATCATTCATGTAAATTCTCCTTACATAAAATTAGTCATTGTAGAAAATTAAAACAAAAAAACTAATTAGGTAATCATGATATTAAATTTCATAGGGGAAGTATATAACCCCGCATAAATGTGAATTGTTGAATAATAACAAATAAGTATCAATATAATGTAATTTTTGACAAAATCATTTATCTTACACTTGTTTTTGGTTAAAAGATATTTATCATACAATATAATTGTTTAAAGAATATTAGTAACATATATAATAACCAAATTAATATTAATAAAATAATATATTACTCTTTTAAAACAACTTATCATTAATTTATTAATTATATCTCATTATTTTAATTATTTTGGGTGTTAATTGCCCTGTTTTTCATGTTTGTTTTGATTTGTTATTTTTTCATTTTAATTTCATATTAAATGATTTAATAATATATATAATTGAAAAAAATAGATTAAATATATAAATTTTATGTTGGTAATTAGGGTAATCCATAATATTTAGTAATATAAAATGAAATAAACCGTTCATGGAGATAGTAGGTCTTACGTGCACATGAACGCTATTTTCATTGTATTATCATATTGAGTGAAAGAAATGTAATATATATATATATTTATATTAAAATTTCAATATAATATTTATGTCATATATATATAAATTTATTAGACCCATAATTAATACAATTCTTGTAAATTGTGAATACAACACAATGCTTCGCGAGGTGGTAGTCTATCATACACCCAAGTAATGTTATCATATTCACCTAAAATGGAATGTATAATGTTATATGTAATAGTCTAATTTTAGAAGCATAAGAAAATTATAAATATCATATATATTTTAAATAAACAACACATCAATCATTACTCCCAACCATTAATGGTTGTAATGGAGAAATAAATGATATTTGTTTGTGAGGTAGTCCAATGTTAATAAAATTGATTTCAATACCAATTTGAGATAATTGTGTGAAGTTGAAGGTTGTATAATAAAAACAAAAAAATATGATTATATATATGATAATGAGGTTATTATATGATAATGGAATTAATAATAATTCTAGTATATGGAGAAGGAAATAAAAATAAAAACCATTTTTGAAAAACATCGCATCTTCTTCGTGTTCCTTCCTTAGGACTCTAATAAAAAATTGAATATTTTTTCGAACATGTTATGTCCTCAAGGATGGGTTATGGATTATAGTAATGTTATTTGGTTAGATATTGGTTTTTACAAATTGCATGTGTGTTTGGATGAACTAGGGGGAGAAAGTGAATTTTTATAGTTGAGAAAGAGTGGCATTCTTGTAAATAATAAAAAATATTCACTATTGGAATGTATTTCTTACCTCATGTTCCACAAAAATTGGAAATTGATATATTTTATGGGAATTATGGTTGATAAGAACATTCAAAACACAAAATTAAAATCATTTTATTCGTTTTATTCTTCTGCATCTATGTTCCCCTATTTTTTACATTTCAATTTTTATTATGGGAAATAATTTGCAAACCTAGGTAATTTATCCATTAAGATGAAATTTAATTGAGGAGAATTAGAAAATATAGACCCAATGATATTTGATAATACATATAAATTTTATAAAATAAAAAATATCATTTGTGTTTGAATTACATTATCTAGACTAAATATTGTATTATTCCTTCCATATATCTCTACCATGTTTATTTTTATAATGTGTCCACCTCCACGGATCTACCGATACAAGTCCAAAAATCATCTATCTACATACTCATGATTCCTCAGAACCATTATCCTCTCCTCAATATCAATATTTCTCTACCTACATCTCCTCTATATCTACATCCACCTCCTCCTACACATAAGCCTCCACCTATATCTCATACTCTACCTCCAATATCACCCCCACCTCCACCTATACCTCATATCAATAATCCTATTCCTTCTAATCCTTCTTAATATTTACCTACACCTCATTATCTTCTACCACCTCCACATTTCTATCTACTCAAATATAGTGTTGACACCATCATCCACCAAACTGTTTCATCATTCTTGACTCCCCCATCCCCATTATATTTTCAAACTCTAACATCATATCAAATTATAATTTCTTCAATCACTACCACCTTCTTCCACTCCCATTAAATACATTTATATTTATCATAATTATGATTTAATCACATCATGGTAATCCTATGTTGGTTAAAATAAGTTGATCAACATTTTCCATACTTTTTTATAAAATATTGTCTCATGGAAATATATAGGCTTTTGGGAAATCTAATCATGAGAGACTCTTATACTCTCAACCTTTCATAGCCTTTTGTTTCTCAGGAATTTATTTATCTTGATGCATCTTCACACTTTCTTACCAGTGTATGGAACATAATAGGAATTGAATAATTCTATAAATAAGATATATTTGAATTCATTCACCCTTATTGTGTGTTATGTTTTAAATATTTCCATTTCAATTCTTGTTTTTTCCAATATCTAGTGTTACAGATTCATAAGAATTTATCATCCATGAGACCATTGAATAATGTGGTATTTGGGATGTTTTTGTTTTAATCTACCTCACATTTAATCTATGATACACCATTGACCTTCCATCACGTTCTTATTGGTGATAGGGATGTTGAAAAATAAATGATTCTTGAAGCACGGAAGAACAAACCTATTAAAGAATGATTTATTAGTAATGGAGATTTTAAATCTGATAATCGGATGCCAGGTTTGGGAAAGGATATAAGAGGAAAAGATAATTATGTTTAGCGAGAATCTATGAAAGGTGTCTAAACTTTAGGGTCTCCTGGATTTAATGTTTAGTAACTGGTAGTAAACTAATTAGATGAGGAAATATGTATGCTCATTATAAATTGGAAGAGAAGATTCATGGAATGAAATAATTTATTATTTTGGATACGGAGTGAAATTTTATGCAGGTGGAAGCTAAATATTAGGAAGCTCATGAGAATTTCCTAGTGGGTTTAACAATATCATTTTATTCCAAAATTACATTTCTTTAGAAGAATCTAAAAATGATTTTATCTAATTTTTTTATGAATCTAATGGAGGATTTTCAATTAGATTCACTACTTGGGGTCCTTGACATGTTACAAGATGATCAGAATGAAGTGGTTCTATAGCTGGTGGGGCATATGAATTAAATTGAAGATGAAACCAATTTACCCATTTCAGCCACAAAATTTATTATGTACATGTACAACCATTACGACCATTTCAAGGGGAAGAATCAATTCATCAATAAATATGGATAATCGGTTTAATAGTTGAAGAAATATATTCCTGACAATAATTTCATTGGTAAGTATGAATTTTCCATTTAATTCACATTTTCAAGTTCAATAAATTAATATTTTGATTGCAAATATTTTTTTCATTAATATTATTCACTCCATTAATTTTCATTCGTATTTTTATTTATTTTCTTTTTTACATTATACTGCAATTCTTATTCAAATCTATTGTAGTATTAAGAAGAACCAAAAACATAATTTTTATTCAACTGAAAAAATTATATATTAAACAAAAATTTCACCACTATACTTAATTTAATTAAATTTTTTAGGTATTTTTCAACCTATTTATTATTATTTTTTCCTATATGTATATACACATATATTTTGTTATATTATATAATATCACTAAATTTCCTCTTATATTTGTAAAGTTATTTCAAATATTTTCTAAATACATTTATCTTTTCATTAGTAGTACAATTTACATAAATTTTATATTTTTTGTTTAGATCAATTTTAATGTGTATAATTTTTTTATTCTTTAACAAATTCATATATATTTGTACGTATTGTATTGTTGTTTTAATAAATTTTAAATATTTTCATTTAATCATTATATTAATAGTCACTACATTATTATTTTAATTTCATATCATTGCATTTATTTGAATTTAATTCATTCCATTAATTTTTCAATTAAATTTTATTTATTTTTCTATTTATATTACATGGAACTACATATTTAATATTTTTTTGTTTTGAGAAGAATCAAATACCAAATAGGTCATCAATTATAAATCATTATTATTGATAATAATAACTTATAATTGATTTTTTAATTAACATGAATGTAATATATAATGAAAATTTCAATTATAACATTAGTTAAATGTAATGGATTCTTTTTAATTTTTTTGTGAATTAATAATTTTTTTCTAGTGAACATTACAATATAGAAAAAAAAATAAATTTTGACTTGTTATATATGCAGAATTTTATTGATTATGTAGATAAAAAACATAGAATAAGGAAAATAGTAAAAATAAAATTATATTTAGAATATATGGAGTAGGTTAGTTATAATTTAATATTTTTATTAGGAATAGATTTGTATTTTATATTATTAAAATGTCAAAATTTAATTGTTAGCCTCTAGTACTCTTTACAAACGACCCAAATATCTAAAAAATATATGAAATATTGATTTCATTTTTTAAAATTTTATCATTAATTTTATATTTTATATATTAATTATTTAAAAAATTTCTTTAATAAATATATATATTATGTACTATAAGATGTGTCAATTTCTTCCAAGTGTCTGCTCCACCACCTTCCTCATAAAATGGATTATACTCCATGAATTCCACATTAAAACAAATAAAGATTAAATATTACCTAAGTGATACCTAAAATATATCCACTACTTCTGCCTCCTTCACAACCTCTGCCTCCGCCTAGGACTATAGTTCCAACTTTGGATACACCACCGACTATGCATCCATGTCCTCCAGGCTTGGCTTCTCCACTTGTGACTACTCCTCCACCTTAATCTCCACCTCCACCTCTACAATCTCCATTTACTCCACATCATCATTAGACTTTTAAAATTACTATTCCAACCCCTATGACTATTCCTACCCCTATAGTTAGGACTTCATATCTTTCGTGTTCTACTTATACAAAAGAAAGTACTTCTTCACCTCTATCCCAACATCTACCTCTACCTCGACCTCTCAAACTCCTGAAAATTCACCTCATCCACCCATCCCCACATCCTTATCCCTACAACCTCCCTACAATTTCTTTTTATTCCCGTCCCCATCCCCACAACCCCACATTCACCCACAAAATTCCAGGCTTTCAGCTCCACCTCCCCCTCATCCTCACATAAACGCCCACTTATGTGTTTTCCACATTTTGTGTTCAAGGAAATATCAAATAGTCTCTAAAATTATAAGCCAATATGTTTAATTACCCTATCTCATTCATTCATCATTGGTTTTCATACAATGAAATTTGACTTTTGGAAATCAATTTAACAATTTTATGGTTTCTATTTTCTTGTCTTCTACCTTCCATGTTATCGATGCCCCCCCATTTTGTGAAACTGTATGTTTATTTTCTTCTTCTATAATGATTTGTATTAAAAACCACATCGCTAAACACTATTTCACTTCAATTTATTCATGGATAAAATTTTCACACATATGTAACTATAAAATTAGGTTTATTTTCCTCCAACAATTTCTGCATATGACCACCCTACAAGTTCATTATTTCTTGTAATATCTACATAATAAAATATAATAACTACGTTATTTTTTTATATTCAATAATCATGAAGATTTTTTATTCATCTTATTATAATCCTTGATTAAAAATTTCATAATTTTCATTATAATTGATTAAATTTGTGTATGTATCATATTTTATAACATGTTATACTATATGGTTGACTTTATGGTTAAATTACAACCATGTAGGATTTTATTTATGTGAATGATATGGATTTGATTTAATCCATTTAAAGAATATAAAATTAATATGACATATGTTTTTTATCTTAATTTTATGTAATTAATTTTATTAATAAGTGATAGGAATTTTTATTTTATCATCTTCTTATAATTCAACTAATGCTCTACATAATTCTTTCATAAACCTAGTTATTTTTAATAATAGTTTATTACAATATTATATTTGGTTTCCATTATCAACTAAATTATTTCATCTTAAAATGTGATTTTCATGACTTAATTTTTTGATTGGGTTTTATTTTATCTTATATGAGATATATTCCCCCATGGGTTTTCAGTGATTAAACGATCTCATCCTCAACCAACTAGAATTTAATTTGTTAATGATTATGCTCTACTAAACAAATAAAATAGGGGTTAGGATAGAATGTTCCTCTAAAATGAATGTAGTAAATTTATTTTATATGTTTAAATAAATTCATATTTCATTCATCCCATGGAATTTTACATGGTATTAATTTCAGGATCATCAAAACCAACTTCTAAAAATATAATTTAACACATTATTGAGGGAGCATCTACCCTAAAAAACCAGTGGAAATATTATATTTTTAAAACATCATCCATGTTATTAATATTATGTTAGGTATACGTGTTTAATTATCTTATATAGTTATCTCACAATATTACCATCACTGATTCATTATTACAAAATAAAAATAGTACATTGTCTAATATTCAATAAAAACATAATTCTATAACATCACCATCTATGACATCATTTTATTAATTTTTGTGTCATGTGTTACATTTTTACGTACAATAATTGACATTTACATGTATAACTAAATATAATTTCTCAATAGAATCAACTCTCATGGCTTTCAATTCTTCCACGTCATTGTTATATTCTTATCCTTTAACCTCATATATTACATCGGAGGGATATATAATATCAAATGGATGTATCCATTAATAAATATATTATGTACAAATGAATATCCATTAATTTTTTTAATTTTTTTAAATATATTTCTTTTGATCAATGGAACTGAAAAATGGTTCATCAATGAACATTGTTTTTAGTATGATTACCTTAGTACTTGTTACCAATTTAGTCTCATTGGGTTTTCTTCTATATATCAGTTGATTTAGTCTCACAATAGAAAAGCTAATATTGATGAATAATTAATCATATTTAATATCAAACACAATGTTGGAAACCCATTTGGTATTCTAAAATATAGAAAAAAATCTACAATAAATCATTGATTTTTAAATAGTTGATTAGAAGAATTAATTCTTTTTGATTAAGCAGATAAATAAAAATTACTTTGTTATTAAAATATAAATATTTATTATAATAATAATTGATATTTATCTTATATTTCTTAGTCAAAATCATCTTTCGTAATAATAATTAATAATATTCAAACAAACTATATTTGGTTCAATGAGTAATGTGACTCATGTATAAAAAAATCATAATCACATCAATGGTTGTATATAGTGTAGAAAATGAAGTGTCTCCCCAAGAAGAACAAAACCATGGTTTTGATTTTATATTGATTTTCATCTCGTTAAATAGGACCATCATTATCCATTGTAATTTCTATTAACTAAATTATTCTTCAAAAAATGCTGATATTTTTTAAATACTACCTGATTTATGATGCAACTATAGGTCATGGAGTCTATAAGATAAATTATTTCTTCTTATCTTATTTTCAATATTAGAATCATTTTAATTCAAATTTTATTGTATTACACTAATGCATGGTTCAAAATATTATAATGATGCATAAAATCTCACTCCATATCCCCCTTATTTTCATACATGGTGTAATGACCCAGACCCCCCTTGGTCCCTTCCTTCGCCAAAATCCGGATCCTTAAGGGGTGCCGATCGGTGCGACCGATCGGCGGAACCGGCCGACGTCACCCGGCCTTGCCAAGTTGTTCCAGTAACGCTCCTTTTCTCAAATAGGGTTTCAAACCCTATTCTGCCTCGTTTAAAAAAATGTCTTAAAGACCCGAAACGTGCACAAAAGTTTTAATTAAATACTGAATCGACTCATGAGTCAGTTTAAACCACCCAGCACCTTTAATGATGATTCAAGCCGTGTGGTCAACCCACGACTTCCACGTCTTACGCGGTTCAACAATTTTATCTCAACCGCCCCCGGCTCTTATAAATTAAGGGTTAGGCCGTGGTTTCTCCCTTCCTCGATCGTGGCTCTTCTGGTGCATCGGGTGCGCCGCGTCGTTATCCGTGAAGTTCCGCCTCCCCTCCTGACATAAGTGTTGGTCATCTATCAGCAGGTAGGGAATTTCTCTCGTCTCTCACTTTTGTGTATCATGCGGGGTGGGCGTTATTTTTGTTCCTATAGAATTGGTTGAACCGAACCTTAATGAAGATAATAAACAAAGTTCTAAAGAAAGAAGGGGAAGGGGTTGTCATCGTTGTTTATGCTTTATCTTGTGATCATCCTTTTTAGTTTTGCTGGTTTATGTTTTTCTGAAAATTGAGGCCGTTGGTGGTCGTTGTATGTGCACTGATGAATCCCCTCGTGATATTTCAAATGGGTTGCTGAAATTGTGAACTCATGCTGTGAATTGGTTAATCACGTATACCCGGCTGAATAAGTTGGAAGCACCAGGATAAACCCTACTATGTTAACTCTAGGTTAGAACACACAGGTTTGAAATCACGGAGTGTGTTAAGTCTTTTAAATCTGAAATTACCCGGTGGTTGTGTGAATTTGTGGATGGGATTCCCTGTTGGTATGGTTTCGGTGGTTGTGAGTTTGAGACCATGTGGGTACTCGTTTATATCACAAATTGGGGAGAGATCCTCTGTTGACAGAACCGGGTGTGAGTGTTTTGGTTGATCCATGCTTTTGATGCTTTCCTTGGTTATTCTTGTGGTAGTTGCCCAGTAGTGCTTAAAATTAATTGAACATTTTAACTGAACGTGAAACAAGAATGGGACAAATGGTTTTTGTGGTCAAGGGTCGTGAACTGTGACTCGGACGCAGTGGTGTTGTGTTCTGTAGGTTGGCTAGGAAAACCTAAGCTTTGGGTGAGTGTTTTTTACCTATATCTATACTTATAGCCTTTTGTTTCTTATTCGCGCCCCACCCAAGTTGAGAACTCAGTGCTGAACACCCCCATTTATGGGGGAAGGGTGTTTTTTCCAACACTATCCTTAGTGGCTGGTTATTAGGTCCTTTTCTGCTCCCTTTCCCGGATAGCCCAAGTATCTTCGGGCAGGCTATGATGGCCTGAGGTCCATTATTAGCCCAAGAACCTTCGGGCAGGGTAGTACTATGGTTGACCAGGTGTGTGCAGCAGGTGGTTTCCCAAGTGTCTTCGGGATGAGGCCCAGGTGTTTTCGGGCGTGACAGTTGATCTTCTAGCCCAGGTGTCTTCGGGCATGGTTACGTGAGACAGTTGAGGCCCAGGTGTGTGCGAGCAGGATTTCAGCAGTGGGACTGCGTGCGGTTGAGGCCCAGGTGTGTGCGGGCGGGATTTCGGCAGTGGGACTGCGTGTGGTTGTGGCCCAGGTGTGTGCGGGCGGGTGTGGCAGTGGGACTGCGGTGATAATGGTGGGATTGGTCCGATGCGTAGGATGTCTCAATAACCAGTGGGAAAGTGGCGCGGGGTACCCAAACATCGATGTGCTCTGATTATATATATTACTTGACTTGCGTTATTTGGGGAGCGTGCCTTGGTGAGGCCTGGGGTGGTTAGTTTACCTTGAATAGGCATTTGGTTTGCTCCTTTCTCACGGGATTTTAGCACATTCCCCCACTTGTGTACGAGAGTCTTGGTTTTCCCTACTGAGGGTACTTGTATGCTCACCCTACGTTTACTTTCAGGTTTCCAGGGGGCTACCAGGGCTGTGTGGGACCCTACTAGTCGGACAGTTGGAGTTGTTGTTGTTTTCGTACCTTTGTTTTCTTTTGGTATTGTACTTCGAGCCTCTTTTTGTACTTGCACCTTGTTGTAAACTGTTTAAACATGCATGGGGGCTTTTTTGGGATTATTTATTTACACATGTTTCTTTCCCTTTCTGGGTGGTTGACTTATCCTATTTCCCGATCCTAAATAATAAAAAGGGTAATGCCTCCCATATTTGTGAAAACTCATACCCTTGGTACTAGTCGCCACCCCGGGGCCTACTGGAGGCGGGACTCAGGGGTCATTATCTCTCCTACAACTTAAAGAAGTAAGGGCCTGGAAATCTGATGACCCTTCCCTCCTTTTGGTGAAGGCGGGTCGTGACACATGGTTTTTCATCTGATGCATGTTCCCATATAACCAATTTTAGAAAAAAATTATCAATCACCCAATGTGATCTAGTATATTATCCACCATATTAAAAACATTTACATTACAAACACATTTAATGAATTGTGTTTAGTTATTCCTTTTTTTCAAAAAAATCCATTATATTTGAAATATACTTAAAATAATTCCAATGAGGCATATAGTTCATTAGGCATATACATATAATGATTTTTCATTTATCATTAATCCCCATTATATAGATTATGTAGTATATCATGTAAAATGAATACATAAAATATATTCAATTAACTATATTCATATTATTTATTTTGAAATGTTTATTTTCTAAAATATATATTTTTTAATAAATAAATCGATTTCGTACATTAAATTAATATTATATAAACTATATATAGGTTTACTGATTATCATTTAGTGTAACTGGATTATCAATTTTAGTAACTTTATAATCTGAGAAAGCGAACTGGTATCAACTCCATTGAGTAAATTTATTATCACATTGAGTAACCTGTTATTTCTAATCAATTTAAAATAGACTATATGTATGAATTTTATAATAAATACTACTTGTAAAAGAGAAACCAATAAAATGAAGAGGCTCTCCATTGAATCCATAGTTTTTCAGGATTATCAGGATCATGGTGAGGCATGGACATGCAACATGATCATGGTCAAGAGGGATGTGAGGTCAGTTATGGGGGTGTTATGGTTCTCTGGAACATTGATGATGATGGTTTCTTTTCATCTAAAATAAAATATCAACCATTATGAACTGGTTATGAAAACCAAGTAGCTGGGGTGGCTCTCTTTTTTTCAGTTCACCACATGTAGGGTCACCACCCACAGTAAGTTTTACGTAATGATGAAATTGGGTTGAAAAAGAATTTTTATGGGATCAATCGTGCTCAAGAGTGGTGATTGGATAAGAGGGGAAACATAATTATGAAGGTTGTAACCCACTACTACGACCTCGATGTCATTCTTGATGTTAGTCGTCGTTTGGGAGAAATGGAAGTTTCCATCAACCCGAGTGATGAAAAAGTTTAAAGAAATGTTAACATGTTAGAGTAAGAATCATATTTTTTATGGTAAGTCATTCTGTGTCATTCCATTTTTTTATTAATGTTGGTTTAAAATAATGGTTTATATTTCTTTCCATTGGCGCATTCTTTGAGATTTACTCATCTGTATACAAAAAAATATATTAGAATAATTCTTCTGATATGTTATGTAATTTTATAATTGGCTATCATTTCATGTTTTAGTCTATGCGGTAAAACCTTATTATATATATATGAATTTCAATCATTTAATACCTTACTAATATAATTTTTCATTTTGGCCAATAGTCTATATTTTTTTATTGGAGCATGTTCATTGATTTTTTAATCTCCTATATATATATTGTTATCAGTAACCCTTCAACTTGTATCATTTTTTCTATCACAAATTATACCACATTAGAGTATTTGTCCAAAGTAGAACCAAATGTGTTCTTATAAAATTACAATGTGTTACAAACATTTATTATTTTTTTAGTCACAACAAAATTAAAATTATATAATCTAGTGTATGTATCAAAAATGTGTTCAATATATATAAATAACTATGTAAACTCTGATAAATATTATGTGGCATAAATTAAATACATCCAATAACTCCCACCTTTGGAATTGAATCAATAAATCCCATAGAATCCACAATTGGAATTCATTCAATTAAATGGTTACTATTTGATATATTTTTTTCATTCATTTATAGTAAAAGTATTAAAAAATTTAGATAACCAAAAAACATATTTTACCTTCTATTACTCTAATTCTCATTCATTGAATGACATTTTGTACTGGTCAGGAATGATTAATGTCAATATTGGTGTTTTGGTTGTTTTTTCTCACAAAGAGTCCTAAAAATCATAGATAATAATCTATTAAAAAATTTTATATCATATGATATGATCTCGTAATAAATATTATAAAAAAAGAAAACTAATTTATGGGTTAAGAAATTTTTTCACAGCGAATTGGATGAATATTTTGTTTATAGTTTCCATTAAAAACATAAATTATATTGATCAGAACTAAGATATAATTTACAGAACATATTTGTATTCATCAATACTAAAGGTATTTATCCCAATAATATTTTATGAATCCATATAATTTTATAGCAATAATTTATCAATAGAAATAAAAATTTTAAGAAAATTGTCCATTGAAAAATATTATATAATGTCATTTTTTACATAAATTTCATAATGGTTTAACTTTAATCTATATTCTCCCAAATTCCAACTAGAGCTACTAATGAGTGATTATGACATATCTATCTTGACAAACTATTCTAAAAAATGTCATACAATTTATATGAAAAAATATTTAGATTAAAAATCACTATAAATGTGTACTTTAATGATCAATCTATTCAAATACATGGGTTGAGTACTAGTTAGCTTTAACAAAATCACATGTAGTGCACCAAAATGATTCTTTAACCCAAACCACGATAACAATGTTTGTACTATTTTGGGGTCAATATGTTGATTATAGAATATAAATTCCTCCATGAATGGTCTATAATTTATTCTTATTAACATTTTTCAATCCCTTTTATGAATATAAAATAATTATAAATTTCAAATCATATATTACAAAATAATTTATAATAAATTATCATTAATTTAAAATATGACATTATTTATTTAATTTGAATTAAAATATATATATATAAATTTAATATTAAAATATATTATTTTCAAAACAAATTAGGATGATGAAATAACTTCCAATATTAATTTACGACAAATAATAAATTCAATTTACCTCACATTTATACTTTTTATTAGAATTTATTTTAATTAACTATTAACTAAATAATTAATATAATTTTTTATATGAATTTAATGTTATTACTAAATATCTAAAAAATGATAATAAATTATTAGGATAAAAAATTATTATTATTTATAAATTAAATAAAAAACTGAACATGTGATATATTTTACACTATCAAAAATTCATTAAGAAATAAATAGTTTGAAATGAATCATTATTGTGTTATTCTTCACTTAACTTATTATATAGCTCACTTTTAGAGAATAATGTCCTCAATACTAATAAAAATAAATAATAAGGTTTCATGTGTCTAAATGTGACTTGAAAATGGGTTTTGGACATGTTTATATGTCCTTTTTCATTATGTTTAATGTTTATTCCCTTAGTAAACTAGGTTTCTCATAATCATTGTGATCATTTTTCATTGTTTTCACAAATAATTATGGTAAACAAATTACGTTGGTTTTATTAGAACCTATAATTATTTTAATTATAAATATAGAATCCATTTTTCCAAATTAAATTTACATTAATGACTTGAATTAATTAATAACTAATATCACAAACATGACGAGAAAACAACTTGTTAAAGTGAAAATGTTCAAAAGTATGAAATATTTTTATATCAAAATTCAATAAGAAAATGATACTTATAAAATAATTTGTATTAATAGATGTATAATAAATTTAATTTATCTTTAAAAATTATTTTAAATATAATTTATTCAAATTAAATAATTAAATGAAAATTTAATTTTCAATTAAAATTCATAAATTTATACTATTTATCAAAAATTTATCTTCTCATAAAATAAATTATAGTAATATAATTTTATAATTGTTATTTCAAAAATGTATATTATTTTTTAAAATAAAATATTTACAATTGTCATATATTTTATAAAAAATAAGTATTTCATTAAATGGTTGAAAAAGTATCATTAGAAAATATATAATTTTATGCATAAAAAATTATTTGTTATTATATTTTAATATAAAATCTATTTAATGAATGTAAAAAAATTTTACAGAATATAAAATATATAATTTCTACTAATACCATCCAATAATTTTAGTTCATTAAATTTTTTATGACAAAACTACATCGGTGTGAATAAACAGTTTTCAAAAGAAAATCATTATATTCAATTAGTTTTCATATTCATTTAAAAATTTTTGGTAACTAATGTATTCATCCATATATTATTATATATTAGTTAATTCTAGGAATTAATTTTAATTTAATGTCTATGAGATAATTTCCCTTTTAAATAATAATATAAATTGTATTTGGTGAAACATGGTCTTTCGTGTAACCCATGTTTTCGAAGAAAATCAATATTGCATGAAAAACATACTAACTCTGTATTTATTGAATTTAAATATATTTAACAGATTAAATTCAGTTAATATACTATATATATGAAAATTCTTTGGATGTTATATTTCTTTCATACTCTTGGTGTTGCGTGTCACACATGCTATCAAATAAAATGTTACTAATTTTGAATTTTCATGGGGTTACATATACAAAAACCAAAATAATAAATTTAATAGGATAATATTATATTAGAAATTAAATTATATACATATGTAATTATGATCATTTCTAATAATCACAACCACCCTTCATAAAATAAGTATACACATACCACTAAATAAACACTCCCATTAAGATACTTCTTAAATGAGATTCTTCGACCACAAAATAACAAAAAAATATGATAAGAAATAGCTGAAGAAAATAAGAAATAACCTCATACAGTTAAATACAATTTCCAACATCTCAACATAAATAGTAAAAATATATAAAAACATCAATAATTACTAGGTATCCATCAATATATAATTCTCTCACGTATACTCCTTTATGTAACCATGCCTCATAAATAAATCCAATAATGTAAATGGCATCCTCACATAACATTATACAAACTATCCTATATCCTAATTTGTCTCTCTAATAATGTTTCATCATCCTCAATATCCAACTATCCATGATTTACGATATATGAATTATCAAGATGATATCGGTATAGTAGTAACGCATGGAGAAATACATTCCCCTAATCCATCTTTGTAGGATTCAAAAATCGATATACCACCTTGTTTGCTTGGAGTAATACCATGAAAGGACTGATAAACCAATATTTAATACAAATACCAGATCAAACCACTATTAACAATGATATGGGGAAAACAACAACATTATATGATTTCCATGAACTGAATAAAGTATCCCCCTCATTTGATCTATGTATGAATTTTGATGATAATGCACAACCATCATATGATTCAAAACCATTTGAATATTATTTGTAATTTCTTACACTATATCTGTTATGAAGCCTACTAAATATCCATCGAAATTAAAAGGAAAATATGTGTTATAATAATGGTTGTAAAATTCAAACTTTTTTTATTAATAAGATATAAAGAATGTTATTTGTTATAAAAAACATTACCAAGGGAAATCACTCTCCAATGATCCACCAAAATAAAAAAAACATTCCCATAACATATCCCCCAGTGTGTGGATGTCCATTTTGGTTTACTCGTATGTTTGAGGATAAAATGTTATGGTATGGTTTAACTAAAATCCAAACACCTTCTAAAATCCTTTCTTGAAACAGTATTTAAAATTATAATCAGGATATAATATAATTTTCCCTAAAACCCATTATATTATACGAACTCATTCATATATTTTTTCCTGAACATCTACTACACTTGATCCTATATTCACTAAATAGTGGTTGTATATTTTCAACTGATCCATGATCACTAAGAAAAAACCACATCATACCTTGGAACAAGTTATAAAATTTATGAAATCAATTGAGATATCCTTATACACTTACATGTGAATACTCAATGGTTGAAATAAACTAATCCAAATATAATTATCTTCCATTACCTATTGATGTCCAAACCCCAGGAAACTAACTCCATAATCGATATTTGAATAGTGGTCCACCTAAGATAACCCCTCAAGGAATGATATTTCATTGACACATTATAATTAATTGTCATATTCTATATACATAATTCAAGGATAATATCCCAATACATCACATATTAAATAAATAACCTTCCTTAAAAAAATTTGTTTTTCATTCATATGTGTTACATCCATTTAGAGAATCGAATGGATTGCATGAACCCACATCTCCTCTGCCTTTTTGTCTCCCCACTAATAATTCTCCACCAAATTCATCAAATAATATATCACTCATTTCTATTATATTTATAATAATTTATTACTCTTGTATAAAACAAGATCAATTTCATTAATATCCTTTGTCCCTCCCGAAAAATAAAAAAATTATCGAGAAACCCCTCTTAGAGACTACCTGATCATCAAATATATAAATAACTTTCCATTCATTTAGGTATAATAATTGTCAATAAAATAGTCCAACATGATCATTATCCATAACCGTTATCATTAATTCATATCATTCTATGATAAATCATATCGTAGTCATTTATGATTTATATAGACCACATTGTTATCTCTAATGAGGTATCGTCGGAATATATATAAAAAAATCACCATCACTTGTTTGAGATAATTAGTAGTGAGTTATGATCATTTTAACACAAATTATTATAAAAAATAAAATCATTTCCCAATAGAGAATCAAGACACCATGAAAAGTAATATTTGAAGAAAAAACACCTCAAACAAAACTCATTATTCTAGAATTGGAATAATAAGAGCACTGAAAAAACCCGCTAATTTTGGAGCCATTAAAATCAGAGAGACACCCAGAATCAATGGTATCCCAAACTAACCATCATGCCATTGTGAAAAATATAAAAACTATTTGAAAAAACATAATGTATCTCATCTATGAATCTATAAAACTTTAAAACCCAAACCTCAACAAAACCATAAGAAAAAACTATTAACTAAGACAACATTGAATCTGAGTGTCTATAACCCATCCTATTCACCTAGTAGCTAAAAAAACTAAAATATTTCCCTACTTCTCATTGAAACCAAATTAATTTAGAATACAACCATAAATACATGAAAAACATACATCCATTCATTTCCACAAAATTCTTTTAATGGATTCTTATAAAGAATTAACAAATCCCCAAAAAAATTATGTTACTTCATCATCTTCTCCCTACCCTGACACACATGTAACACACTCATATAACGAAAAAATGGAATATTCAATACTAGGGGTAATAGATGTATCTCAGCCATGACAATGAAGTATGTACCAATGTGGGTGAAATAATTGAGTGTGATTCCATGAATTCAAAAAAACAATGAAACATGGTAGATGAGATTAAAATAGGTTTGTATATGATATTTTGTCCGATTGATACTGGATCATCTCTGAAATTAAGCAACCTACATCTGGATCCTCAACCCCACTATGGTTGATCACATCCAGATCCATGATCATCCTTATACCCCAATCATATGTGGACCTGAAAAAGATATCATTTACCATACACATAATATCTTATAGAATCGATGGTCTACAACCTCTTCTCCAAATACAGAATATGAGGTAGTTGTTTATATTAGGGATGATACAATAAATGGTCCCCATTACCATACAAAATGCTAAGAATACTAATACACTATTTATTATGATTACCATGACCTCTGCAAGAAAAATAAAATTACAGAAATCTCCCATCATTAACATGTTAATTTATAGCACTCAGAATATTTAATGATGACAACCAATGAATATGACTCCCAACCATGTATAAAATTTACTTCCATTATAAAAATGACGAAGAAAAAAAGCCTTCATTTAGGATCATTAGACGATATCCACTAAAGATGATCCTATATGTTCATTCTACCCATCAATAACCTCACCCATATTCTACAACACAAATTATATATTAAATTTAAATGGAGTAACCACATTTATAAATCCTTCATATAAGACATCCTTCCAAATTTGAAAAATATAATCATGATCTGGAATAATATTAGGGATAAAACATGGAAGGGTTTTAAAACAAATACAATGCTCTTGTACATTAAAAATTACATTATAAAGAGGATGAAATGTCAGTATATTCACTAACATTGTCATAAAAAATAGTAACATCAAAATGGGATTCTATTGAAGGTAATCATAAGAATAATCCCCATCCTTATCCAGATCAATATAAATGATCCACCACTTCGGTGATACAACACAAATATAAATTACAACCAGTGGAACTCAGTTCTCATCCATACCATAAAACATTATGAATGTGATCATGAGAATATATAATAAAAGCTCTATCTCTATGATAGATGTTCTTACATCATACATCACTATTCTAAAATAATTAAACTCATATATAATCATTCTCCATGCCTCACACCACTTAGCTAGGTCACCCATTATTTGTCAATCAAAATTAGACATTTGAACCTCACAAACCGAAATAATGTATAGAAAATTACCAACTAACATTTGTAAAAAGAATGAACCCAACTACTAATCACAATAATATGTAACTATTTTACCAAATAAATAAATTATAATCATTATAAGTTTTAAAAAATAATACCAATTCAAACACATGCTCAATCAAATGGGTTGTATATTCTACTCTTCATTTTATACCCTTCAAGAGGCACCATTTCACATAGTCCTTCAGTCATCTCAGAGTCCATACTTCGGTTCATGGAGAGTAATAAAATCAAATGGTTTATCTAGTATAACAGGTTAATTCAACTAACCATGTTATACTAGTGACATTTCTATACCAACAATTGCAATTATCACAAGTTCTAATTTCATCTTCCACCATAAAACACAACCAAAATATCTAATACAAATCAATAATGAATCATAAAAACAAGTAACCCCCCATGGATCTATAGTAAATATTGGAATGACACCAATAATTATTAGTCCAATAGGCTCTAGTATAGAGACTTGTATTAGGTGAAAAAAATTGATATTCGAGTGGGTTTTCCGTCATATATTAATAAAAAAACAATTTATCAAGATCATATTATACAAAATAAATTTTTCCATAATAATTAATAATGCATAAAAACCCATGAAAATATAATTTTTTAAATAAAAATATATAATTAAAATACTACGATCTAACTCTTTGGGAAGAAATAAGCTCCAACTAAGTAAATTAAATATTATTCAAAAAATCATCCTTGAAACTTGAAAAACAATTTTTATAAGGGTGAGTAATATATGAATACTTAGTATGATCATAATTTAAAACTCCCATATAAAATATGGAAGGAGTGTAATAATACATCAGTGAATAAATAGTAAAACCCATCCTAACCTAATTGATAAACTAAAACCCAACATAAAAAGGGATAACTATCTAAATATCCTGTCCATAGAGTTATACTACTTCATCGAATAAAACAAGGTTCCCCACAATAACATCCCAAATATATTTCAACTCTTACTCCCCAAAAGAATCATGATATGCTTTATCCCTGCAATATCTAATGTGGTCTATGTCACAAACATACCTACCCCAAGAATCAATAGGTTCCTACATCTATTGCAAGAATTATTCCTTCCAAATGATTACATAAACTATGAGAAATCAATACTAAAATCCTTATCTACATCATAATCATCATTAAATATCCACCACCACATGTCACATCTCATACAAACATAAATTATCCAATCTAACAGGTTATCATGAAAATGAAGGATATCATTCTAAATTCTTATCCTACAATGAAAGTCCCCATTATCTCTTATCAATGTTCACATAGTTATTCTATAGTACAAAACCAATATTAAGAGTGGGTAAGATAGAAAATCCAACCATCCACCCTGATAAAAAATATATTAGTGGAAATAACTAGGACCTAAAATTGTTGGGTGTCTATGAGGTTATCCATTTTCAATTTCATGAAAAAATAAATCCTTAATAACAAAATTATTCATATATATATATATTACACACATTCCAAACCAAGAAAATATACACTAATGGAACATCATCAGTGATCACAAAAATCACTAAACTACCACTTACACACACAAAAACTACTCAAAACAATCACTCCACATCCATCCAACATACCCACTCAAAGAAGACACATAAATAGTAAATCATTTCTCATTTATATAATCCATTAAAATATTTTGGGATTTTCCAATTAACAATCAAATTTTTTCCATGTATATATACTCCACACATGCCCAACCTAGACACTCAACACCAATATAAAATCCTCATAGAACACAACCACCACTACAATACAACTTAGACACACCAAAAATACTACCAATTGTTACTTCACATCCAACCCAATTTCCCCTAAAAATAGACGCAAAAAACAATTAATAATTACCCATATGCAAATACATTACAAAATTTCACGATTTTCTAATTAAAAATAAAATTTTATTTCATCATGTCATTAAATTTATTTATTTAATTATGACCCAATTTATATCAAATTTCCACTTTTATTCATTCATCATTAACTCGCTTATATCTGCTTAATAAATTCCCATACAATGTTAGTGTAACATTATATTATTAAGTTAACATTCTGTTTCATTAAATAAACTAAAAATCATTAATAAATTATCAACCTTTCCATCATCCTATGAAAATAGTATCCCTTTATATCCCATACTACACATATTCTCATTAAAATCTGAACAAAAAATCCGTCTAACTTAGACAATTCAACCAATGCAACCCAAAAACCCATAAAAATCTGGAAAATATAATACTAAAACACAACATAATCTATCCAATGAATTGTTATCATTTTGTACACAATTACAATAATCACCTAACAACTAAATCAATAACTACAAATACTACAACCTATATTTCATTATCATACACATATAAATAAATTTATTACAATATTTAGGTGGTTATAATATTCTGAATGATGAATTTGAGTAAACTTACCTGGAATAAATAAACCAACCTCAATAATATAAATTATTATCAATAATAACAACAGGTACAAGTTATTAAAATGAACAATATCTTGGATGTAAGTAATTCATATATGGAACACCACCATCCCAAAAATTTAATTGATTATAGTTCATTATCTTTATTATATTAATCAATACTACTCACCCAAAGATAAAAAGGTTTTGATAATCCTCATACATTAATAAAATAATAGAGAGTTTCTGAAACACATGCCTCACAAAATGCACAGATGACCACCTTCCATGGACACCATACAGAAGGGATAATATATATGATGAATCACATAATGGGAACCTAAAAAATATAAAATATATCTATAATCACTATCCATTGGCCACAAAATCACAAAAATAAAACACTATCATAGACATAACCTCTTTTGGGATATGAAATATATGGACCCGAATTAAAAAAGGGAAGAACTCACCTTGGAAGGATACGCTCTTGATCATAAAAAGAAAATGGTTAAAGGATGATGATAATGGATGAAGGGAATCTAAAAATTACATTATTGTAACTAGTAGTTTAGTAAGACACATGGCGATATTTCATCTTAATGCCACAACCCTCTAAATATATATAATCTTCTATGAATAAATAAAATTACATTCCAAGTCTAGTTACTCCATAATGAATATCTAAATTAATGTCTCAAAGTCCCAAGATATTTCTCACTCAATCTCTAGTTAAATTTTTAAATCTCATTAAATTAATTAATGATCGCATGGCACCATGAGTTCACATGAGATATGCACTAAAATCCCATAAATCGTGGTAAGTGCTGGGATAAAAATTGATTCTCCATGAATTAAATTAGTGGGAAAAAACCAAAACTACGATAAATTATTCACACCATGAACCATACCTATGAACTGAAACCAAAAACTAATAAACTAAACATATATTTTTTTCATTTCTAATGTGTACTATTAGCTACACCACAATTTACACCCATTTATTAAATATCAAATATGAAAAAACTATATATCTCAACACTCCAACTAATATATCCAAAATCAGAAATTGACATTATAATGAGAAATAAATGCTTGATGCATTACATAAACAACCTACCCATATTTATTATAAAGTCTTCCTAAATATTAGTATAATATTCTTGAAAAACAATATAGTGGGGAAACTACTTGTTAGGTATGGTTTGTCCTATTCAATAGTTGTTGGTCCCCAGTTGAGACTAAAAAACAAATACAAATTTTAATTTTGTAACATCAATAAAAAATAGTTTTTAATGATATAACTATATTTTCTCAATATTTCACCCTCATTATTTTTTATTGTTAATAATAAATTTATTACCCAATTTAACCAATTTTTTACTGGATTCCACATACACCATTTGACTATAGGCACGCTTATGACTCAGCATGATGTATTTTTGTTCCAACATAGGTTTAAATTCAATCAAATCCATTATTAGGTTTTTTACACGTCATCCCTACGGATTATGTATTCCCCTTGAAATTAGAATAAATTAAATGTTAGTTATTGTGAATTTATTATATGGGTAGTGGGGTAGACAAGACATGAGAATGTAGAGGAATATTTTTTGTCACTATGCACCTCAATTTTCTTTTTCCCAAAATAATAGAGTCTGTATTCAAATTTGAGTTATATTTTATGGAATCCAATATGTTTTACAATTATTTGGGATTATCCCCTTCTACACAAACAAACTCACAATCTATTTTTCTTAGACATCCTTACTATTAAGGATTAGTTATTTCAAAATTGGTATGCTTTTATTTCATCAAATACTCTTTTCAAACAATCTATTCATGAAAAGAATATTATATTTTATAATTAAAGTATTTAAATTCGATTATCCTTATATGTTATATTTCCTACTCTTATGTTTAAGTGTATTCCTCTTATTATTTTATGAATTATTATTAAGATTTCTAGAATTTTTGTTCTATAAACAGATTATGTCTGAATATTCACATAACTTTAAACATATACTTTCACATCATATATCTTTTTGAATCATTTTTATAAAATGAATAATTTATATATATTAAATCAATATTTTTCCACTAATCATTGAATATAATTTTATAAAATTTAAAGACAAGATATATTTGATACTGAATGAATTACTGAAATTATAACCACAACATATTTTATATTCTTAGTGTCTCAAGATTTTAAATTTCCAACTGGATTCACAAAAAAATGTATTACATTGCATCATAAAAATTTATATAAATTTCACTATTAAATAGATTAAAATTAAACATTTTTATATATTTATTATTTATTCAACTAATTTTAAATAATTGTTTAGCGAAATTCCCAGATATATTTTCACTTCCTACAATGGTTTTATTATTCTAATTAATTTACATGTTTCAATTATCCTTATAAATTATAGGGTATCCATCATAGGCCCATCTATATTTTATCAAGGAGTATGGTATTTCAGAAATGATGATCCTTCAAAGATTCTCCACTTAGAAAGAGTAAATCTCAATCATTTCACCATCACCCACTGATGGGTAATAAAAAAATTAATTATTGAAATCCATTAATTTCCCTTACCCATTGAATTGAATTGTTACGTATCATTTTTATATGATAATAAATCCACTTAATATTTTTGGATCATATTTCTCATTGGATAAGTGTAACACCCCAAGATTTCATATTATGTTATTTCTTCAAATTAATTTAAAAACATTCACTACACGCAACACCAAGTTCTAGCACACCATGACTTACCAAACAAGTCGTTCAAAAGAAGTTATGAATAGTATTAACTGAATTTTGAACGTTATATAATAATTATAATATTAGAATCCATATTATGAGTTTTTTATACGTAATTTAAGAACAAATTCATTTTTTTCAGATAAATGAAGTATTTTTCAAAAAATGAACTTTTACCGACTTTTAATGGTGAACCATTTTTAAATCCACTATTTTAATCTTTTATATATTCAATTTGACTAAATAAATTTATTCTTTATAATGGGGACATCAAAAATTTACAATGTAACACCCCAAGCTTCCATGGTACGCTTCTCTTTGAATAATACTTTAAGCGTGTGTTGTACGCAACTTCGAGTTCTAATACACACCACATCCATATCAAACTAGTCGTTATGAATATTAATACATACTTTTTGAAATTTAATAAATTTTATCTCTCAAAATGGACTTCATTTTTGGATTCGGAATATCTAATTTATCATAGGGTGAAATTTTGGTACTTTTCGGATAACTTTTATATTTTGATGAATAGTTAAAATTACTAAATTTTAATTAAAAACAAATTTTTAAATAAAAATAATTAATAGTGATAAATTATTAATTTAAGTGGTTTTAAATTATATTTAGAATATATTTTTACAATTTAATACAATTTTGTTCATTGGACATAATTTCACAATTAAACCAGACATAAAGAAGTATCAATCTTTTGATAGTTATTATATCTTAAAAACACGCTTTTTATTTTGACAACGGGAATTAATTTTAAATTATTTTCTGCCACTTTTGTGTTTTGAATTTGGGAAAATGGATTACATATTTGGAATCAGTATTTACAAATTTTTTAAATATGTAACTTTTATTTTTAAACATTTTGAATAATTAATTCGGTAAATATTTTATTGACCATGGTTAAAGGGTAAATCTGGTATATAAGGGTAAAACAATAATATTATAATAATAATAAATTACCCTAAAACGTGTCCTAACCATATTGCTGGATACATGTACGACAATGGGTATCTTTGGGTCGATTTTGGGACCCCAGGGAGGCACTTGTAGGTGATAGGGACACTTTATATTAATTAAGTTTAAGTAAATGCAAAAATGACATAAGCTTATATCTTTTATCAAAACAATTTTTACATAGGGTTATATATGTTATATTTTATATTATAAATATTAATTATAAAGGTAAAAATATTTCCTACATAGTTTTATTTTATTTATAATTTTTAGATATTGAAAAAATAAAAATATATATGACACAATAATGATGCATTATTTTCCTTATTAATGAAGGAATCAAATAATTGGTATTATAAATGTTAAAATAAATATAATTTAAACGTTTTGATGACATACACGAATTTTATTTGTTAATATATATGTTATTATTTCTTAAATTAATTTGGTTCGAATTAAAAAAGTTGTTAAGACTTTAACAAAAATAAATTACTGAGTAGTGTCAAAATTGACATAAATGAGTTTTTAAATCAAATATTATATTATTAATTTATATTATTTTCCTAAAAATATAAGGTTCAGCCAAAGGACGTATATAATTATTTTTTTGTCATTAATGGACCACTTTGGGGTCTCTTGGATGTATATAGTATGTTTATTAACTATATATTATAAAAATACAATGTGACATGGTAAGTGTTAAACTAATAAACCAAGAGTTAAAACTAAAAGATAAGGTTAATATAATGACCCAAACCTGCTTAAAGTATGTTGGTTGAAAGGATTTAGACCCATACTCACCTTAGACTTCTAATAATCCACTTTGGATCCATTATAAACCGAATATGAATTTATTATAAAATAATACATTAAGTTTTTTCTAAAGAGCCCCTCACTCCTCTTATAAAAGGGAACTCCCCCTTTTCATTAATTCACACCTTCAAGGCCCTTTTTCTCAGCCAACCCATGCCCAAATATCCTTCTAACTTACCTTGCGTCATCCTAGAGGCTGTATTTTGATCATAAAGCCATCATATGGAGCCCTTCTGATCAAATCAAAAGGAAGAACTCGAAGAAGATGTAACGTCTTCACCACCCTCTTTAAAGTTCATTTCTTCTTCAACTTCATCTATCTTTGTTATTTCCGTTCTAAAATAATAAATCTAGTACCTTCTATATAATTTTATGTTATTATAATTATTGAATAAACAAATTCATTATTATATCCATCCCTTTAATGACATGTCACCATACGTGCGTACCTACGGCCTACCGTCTCCACGTAGGGGTGTAATTGTTATTAAATATACCATTATTTAGTTGGGTATAATAATGATGTATAATTCATTTAAATAATAATTATAATATGATAATTATTCTTTCTATATGATATACCATCCAATTATATATTATTTTAATATCAAAAGAATGATATTGTCGCTCGTGCGTACGTACGGATTACCGTCTCGACGAACGCGATTAAATTCATTCCCCATCGTATCCATTCAAGAATAAATTTTATTGGATGATTAAAAATAATATTTAAGGAATTAATATCATTATGGATATGAGTATGATAGAACCTACACATAATAAAAAATTCTTGTATAAAAGAAAACGAGTAAGTTAACACCCAAAACGACGATAATACTAAGATTTTATTAACAAATCATTGTTAAAAGATCATATATGATATCATATTAATATATATGATTATTGTATAATTTGATAACAATTATTTCACCATTATACAGGAGGTTAACCTACCATCAACCAAGGAAAAGTACAACGTATGGGGTTTTCATCTCAGTTCTTATTTCTGTGAGATTCGTACCATATTCCCACTATTACCTTTTGTGTGGTGTATGTACTGCCCATAATTTTATTCTCTGTGTAATACACATTAATTCATGTGTATTTAAATATTCATTGTATGATACCTTTTTCATTGGGTGTATTTTTCGTATGTTACCAAAATGGTAAGGGTTTATTTCACAATCTCTTCATCATCCAAGGTTGTTTATATGTAATTATCTACTGGAACCTCTTTATCATCCACATCCATGTTTCTTAAAAATTCATTTCAAAACATTCTTACTATTTTACAGAATATCGGATAAAGTCATTTATAACCTTGTTTGACTTTTTTTAATATGTTTATAAAGGAATCGTTCTGTCGTTTTCCAAACAAGGTCCTTTTTAAACTTTTCGACAAAATTAAGGTAATTATGTCTTTTTTTAACTTATACGGTGGGTGCAGCTATTTTTTACCATTATAAAATCATCAAAGCTTCCCTTATAAGATTATAAGGATATTTTCAAAGTTAATGTTTTATTTTATAATTATGTGACATTAAAATGATTTTAAAAAAAAGGTATTTCTCTCAAATAGTTTTGATTTCATCTATGTCAACATCCTTTGATAGATTTTATGTTTATTTGAAGTTAATTTATTATGATACAATACTTCCATATTGCAATGAAGTTTTTGTGATATTTTTTACTATGGATGTGCTATTTTTATACCATTCATGGTTTATGGTTAATGTTTTTACATTTTGTATGCTAGTTTTAATACGAATGTTTATGATATGTTTAAACCTTTTCATATGAGGAATGTATTAGACATAGTAAGTGACGGGTGGAGCCCGCTATAGCACCTCGATGCATCGGTAGGTCTCATGAGAAAAATAGACGTGGAATTGGCTGAGGACCTTTCCCAATTTAATTTATGGTTTTGGTCGTGTCCTTAATCATTTTAGAGGTCTTGGCCGAGGCCTTGACAAAATTTTTCAGAATGTCAGGCATTATACATTCCCTCATTATGGAAATAATATTGATGGTTCATGTGGTCATTGGACTAGTAGAATAACCATGATTATGTTTTATTATGGAATTATTAACTCAGTTCATAATCATTCAATAATAGTATTCATGTTTATTATTGGTAAATTCATGTGGTTTTCAATTATTTACCACACTTAATATATATGTAATTTTATGATGTATTAAATAGCCTTACTGAGCGTTTGAGATCACCCCTTTCTTATGTTTCATTTTCCCAGGATATGAAGAATTTAGTTATGAGTGACCTGCAGGTATAATCTAAGAGGCTTGGATTCTTCTAACGAAATATATTATTATTGTATTTCTCTTCAAGCTGTAAAGTGGATCATATGTATGAATCTGGTTTCCAATAATACTAAACTGATCAGTCTTTCGAGGCATGATTTCCTTATAATCAAGCCAATGTTATGTAATAATGTACCGACTCTGGGTAACTGGGGTCGGAGCATTACAGTTGGTATTAGAGGATGTTTAATACAAACCTTGGAAGATAGATTTAGATAAACTCTGAATAGAGCATATAAACCTAAGATGGAATTTGAGGGTTAGTATAGAAGAACTTCCTAGACTTTTGGTATTGTAGAGATTTTGTGAGTTTTATGAGTAATACATCCATATCTAGATACGAGTAGGTAGAGGCGGATCTAGCACAGATGTACCTAGTGGTAGAACCCGAAAACACCGCTTTGAGCTAGACTCGAATGGGAACTGGTGCACGACAATGGGCCATGCTGCACTCTTGGTTACGACACTCCCGGGGGATATGCTTAGGATAATTCTCATTTTCCATACAAACCATTATGAAGGGTTTGTGTGTATATTCTCCCTCAAGGAATACATTTTTATGATTATGGATTATATCCATAAACTTTTTAATTTATGATTAAGTGTTTTACAAGTTTGGGATTTGGTATTTCTATTCATAAACTAATATAGTGTATGACATTGTTTAGAAATGGAGCCCAGTAGAAGGAATGAGAAATCCAGCAATACGCATGATCCAAAGAGTAAGAAGGATCATATATTTCGTGGTCTTAAGCCAAAATTTAGAAGGGAAATCGTCTCCCACGTGTTATCATCATATGAAAAAAATGGTATCATGTGTTGATAAGATAATTAAAGAGTTCTCAGAATCCTATGGATTCGAAGGGAAGCCAGAGAAGAAAATGATGGTAGAGATAAGGACAGATAAAGGGAATAAAGTAAAGAAGGATTTTCTTATATGTGATAACTGTGGAAATAATCACCTTCAAAAATGCATGAAAGGAATTGGAGTATGTTATAAGTGTGGAGAAAAAGGACACCACGTTCGCGATTGTGAGGGAAAGAAAATGGTTTCAAATGTACAATGCTTCATCTGCAAGGAGTGGGGACACTACGCGAATCAATGTTCAAAACATCAAAGTATGACCCAAATGATGCTATTGGATAATAATAATGGTATGATACTACCACAGATGAAGAGGAATGACTAGTGTTCTTATGTTGTTATTAAAGAATAATTTCATTTGAGTGTTGTATCAACGATGTACTGGTTATATGAATTATGGAGATAAATAAGGATTGTACCGCAGTACTATTTCATTGAGGATTTGAGATTATATGGTACTATGAAAAGTGACTCAACAATAAGTTAAGCATTTTTTTTGAAAATACATGGTTAATGGAATGTTAATCCATAATATGGTCTTGATACTAAGGTAGTAATTTTGAAGTAATAGATGGTTGATTTGGATAAATTATTTTGGATATTATTGACTACCTTGGAACTGATTAATGGTTTATTTATTTAATCATTGTTGGAATATTCAATGTTTTTGGATATTAGGAATATATCTAATATTATATAAGGAATAAGGGAGAATGACTGTAATCAATAAGGTTTTATGGTAATTCAGGGTGTTGCCATATTTTAAAAGAGTACATGATGAAGGTGTTCACATGCTATTATGTGAAAAAAAGGATTTTCATTGTGTTTACCTACCTTGTGGATTTTGGACTGTGTGTTTGGATAGAAGTATTTTGGATAAGTCTAGTTTGAGATTATTTTTGGATTTCCATAAAAAGGAAAATCTGGAGGTCGGGTGGCAACCCATTGCATCCAGCAAGGCTGTGAGACTAGAACCCACAACTGAAGGGTGACAAGGGTGTATCACCTACCACTGACCCACGTGATGTACTGTATTGAATAATTTAGTTTTTTTAATGGTTATTCTAGATGAATTATAAATTCATTTTTTAACCCTATACGAATAGGATAATTATAATATTATTTTTAAGTTCTATTATCTTTTATAGTGAAAGATGAGTTTGTGGTAGAACTTAGTTAAAGGATGGGACTCTACCTGTCAGGTATATATTTTTCTTCTTCTCATATTCAATGAAGGTATTAATTCTTATACTTTATTAAAGGGATCATAAAACAAAAAAATGTTTTATCCTAAAACCATATGTTTTGTTGAACCGATGGTATTATAAATCATCATAGATTGATGAATTTAAGTCCCTCAATTTTAAACTTGTTTGTGATTGATGACCTCAATCACTACCTATAAATATTTACGTTTTTTCTCCAATTATATGCCTCTAATTTCCACCAATGTTCTCCTAATCGAGATCATAATTTGGTGGTGACCCTTTCCTTTCCCTTTTCCTCATATTAAGACTAAATTTTATTAACCTAATCTCCGATGTGGGTTTTACCAAATGTATTTTCTATTTTTAACCTTTTATTTTCAAAAAATAATTTCAAATGATGAGGACACAATTTATTTAAGGATACCAGAATGTTACACCCCATGATTTCATAGTAAGTTATTTCTTCAATGTAATTAAATAACATTCACTACACGCAACACCGAGTTCTAGCGCACCATGACTTACCAAACAAGCCGTTGAAAAGAAGTTATAAATAGTATTAACTGAATTTTGAACATTATATAATCCGTATAATTTTAGAATCCATATTATGAGTTTATTATACATAATTTAAGTACAAATTCATTTTTTCAGATAAAAAAAGTATTTTTCAAAAAATGCACTTTTACCGACTTTTAAGGGTGAACCCTTATTAAATCAAATGTTTTAAAAATTTATATATTCAATTTGACCAAATAATTTATTATTTAAAATGGGGATATAAAAAATTTACAATGTAACACCCCAAGCATCCATGGTACGCTTCCCTTTGAATAATATAGTAAGCGTGTGTTGTACGCAACTTCGAGTTCTAATACACACCACAACCAATCAAACTAGTCGTTATGAATCGTAATACCAACTTTTTTAAATATTATAAATTTTACCTCTTAAAATGGAATTAATTTTTGGATTCAGAATATCTAATTTATCCTAGGGTGATGTTTTGGTACTTTTCAAATAACTTTTATATTTTGATGAATAATGAAAATTACTAAATTTTCAGTAAAAACAAATTTTTTAATCAAAATAATTAATAGTGATAAATTATGAATTTAAGTGGTTTTAAAGTATATTTAGAATATTTTTTACCATTTAATACAATTTTTTTCATTGGACATAATTTCACAATTTAACCGGACATAAACAAGTATCAATCTTTTGATAGTTATTATATCATAAAAACACGCTTTTTGTTTTGACAACGGGAATTAATTTTAAATTAATTTCTGCCACTTCTGTGTTTTAAATTTGGAAAAATGGATTCCATATTTGCAATCAGGCTGTCCAAAATATTTAAATAGGTAACTTTTATTTTTATAAATTTTGAATAATTACTTCGGTAAATATTTTATTGACCATGGTTAAAGGGTAAATCCGGTAAATAAGGGTAACAAAATAATATTATAATAAAAATAAATTACCCTAAAACATGTCCTAAAATTATTTTTGGATACATGTACGACCATGGGAATATTTTGGTGGATTTTGGGACCCCATGGAGCAACTTGTAGGTGATAGGGACACTTTATATTAATTAAGTTTAAGTAAATACAAAAATGACATAAGCTTATATCATTTAGCAAAACAATTTTTACATAGGGTTATATATCTTATATATTCGATTATAAATATTCATTATAAAGAAAAAATATTTCGTACATAATTATATTATATTTATAATTTTTAGACATTGAAAATGTAAAAATACATATCAAACAATAATGATGCAGTATTTTTCTTATTAATGAATGAATAAAATAATTGGTATTATAAATTTTGAAATAAATATAATTTAATGTTTTGATAGAATAAAAGAATTTTATTGGTTAGTATGACATGTTATTATTTCTTAAATTATTTTGGTTTGAATTAATAAATTTTTTAAGACTTTAACAAAAATCAATTATTGAGTAGTGTCAAAATTGACATAAATGAGTTTTTAAAACAAATATTATATTATTAATTTATATTATATTCCTAAAAATCTATGGTTCGGCCAAAGGGCTTATATAATTATTGGTGTGTCATTAAGGGACCACTTGGGGGTCTCTTTAATGTACATAGTACGTATATTAACTATATATTATAAAAATACAATGTGACATGATAAGTGTTAAACTTATTAACAAAGAGTTAAAACTAATAGATAAGGTTAATATAATGATCCAAACCTGTCTAAAATCAATTGGTTGAAAGTATTTCAAACCATCCGCACCTTAGACTTTGAATAATCTACTTTTTATCCATTAGAAACCGAATATGGTTTTATTATAAAATAATACTTTAAGTTTTTCCGAAAGACCCCCTCACCCCTCTTATAAAAGGGCACTCCCCCTCCTCATTAATTCACACCTTCAAAGCCATTTGGAATAGCCAACCCCAGCCCAAATATCCTATAAAATTCCCTCACTTCATCCTAAAGGCATTAGTTAGATCATAAAGCCAACCTAAGGAGCCCTTTTGATCAAATCAAAAGGAAGAACCCGAAAAAGAGGTAACGTCTTCACCACCCTCTTCGAAGTTCTTTTCTTCTTCAAATTATTTTTTCTTTGTTATTTACATTATAAAATAATAAATCCAGTACATTATATATAATGTGATGTTATTATAAGTATGTAAAAAACAAATTCATTATTCTATCCATCCTTTGAATGACATGTCATCATACGTGCGTACATACGGCCTACCGTCTCCAGGTTGTGGTGTAATTGTTATTAAATATACCATTATTTAGATGGTTATAATAATGATGTATAATTCATGTAAATAATAAATATAACATGATAATTATTCTTTCTATATGATATACCATCCAATTATATATTAATTTAATATCAAAAGAATGATATTGTCACTCGTGCGTACGTACGGATTACCTTCTCCATGAACACGATGAGATTCATTCCCCATCGTATCCATTCATGAAAAAATTTTATTGGATGATTAAAAATAATATATAAGGACTTAATATCATTCTAGATATGAGTATGACACAACCTATCCATAACAAACATTGATTATATAATATTAAACGAGTAAGTTAACACCCAAAACGATGATAATACTAAGATTTTATTAACAAAGCGATGTTAAAAGATCATATATGATATCATATTAATATATATGATTATTGTATAATTCAATAACAATTATTTCACCATTATCAAAGAGGTTAACAAACCATAAACAAAGGAAAAGTACAATTTAAGGGGTTTTCATCTCACTCCTTATTTCCGTGAGATCCGTACCATATTGCCACTATTACCTTTTCTGTGGTGTATGTACTGCCCGTAATTGTATTCATTGTGTAATACACTTTATTTCATGTGTATTTACATATTAATTGTAAAATACCTCTTTCATGGGGTGTATGTTTCGTAGGTTACCAAAATGGTAAGGGTTTATTTCACAATCTCTTCATTATCCGAGGTTGTTTATACGTAATTATCTACTAGGACCTCTTTATCATCCACATCCACGTTTCTTAAAAATGTATTTCAAATAATTATGACTATTTTATAGAATATGGTATTAATCAATTCTTTGACTTTTTATAAGATGTTTATAAAGTAATCCTTCCATCGTTTTCCAAACAAGGTCATTTTTATCCTTTTCGACATAATTAAGGTAAGAATGACTTTTTTTAACTTATACGGCAGGTGCTGATATTTTCCGCAATTATAAAATAATCAAAGAATCCCTTATAATCTTATAAAGATATTTTAAAATTAGATGTTAAATTTCATAATTATTTGACCTTTAAATGATTTAAAAAAAGATATCTCTCTCAAATAGTTTTGATTTCATCTATGTCAACAACCTTTGATAGATTTTAAGTTTATTTGAAGTTTATTTATTATGATACAATACTTCGATATTGTAATGAATATTTTGTGATAGGTTTGACTGTGGATGTGCTATTTTTATACCGTTCATGGTTTATGGTTAAAGTATTGACATTTCGTATGCTAGTTTTAATATGAATGTTTATGATATGTTTAAACCTTTTCATATAAGGAATTTATTGGACTTAGTATGTGACGGGTGGAGCCCGCTATAGCTCCTTGATACATCAGTAGGTCTCATGAGACAACTAGACGTGGAATTGGCTGAGGCCCTTTCCGAATTTGAAAAATGGTTTTGGCCGAGGCCTTAGTCATTTTAGACATCTTGGCCGAGGCCTTGACAAAATGTTTCAGAATGTCCAGCATTATACATTCTCTCATTATGGAAATAATATTGATGGATCATGTGGTCATTAAACTAGTATAATACCCATGATTATGTTTTATAATGGAATTATTTACTCATCTCATAATCTTTCCATAAAAGTATTCATGATTATTATTAGTAAAGCCATGTGGTTTTCAATTATTTACCACGCTTAATATTTATGACATTTTCTGCTGTATTACTTACCCTTACTAAGCATTTGAGCTCACCCCATTCTTATTTTTCATTTTTCCAGGATATGAAGAAGTTAGATATGAGTGACCTTCAAGCATAATCTATGAGGCATGGATTGTTCTAAAGAAATATATTATTGTAGTATTGCACTTCAAGCTGTAAAGTGGATCATATGAATGAATATTGTTTCCAATAATACTAAATTGATCAGTCTATCGAGACATTATTTCCTTGTAATCATTCCAATGTTATGTAATAATGCACCAACTCTGGGTAACTGGGTTTGGGGCATGACATTAAGGATGAAAATTATGTTTTTCCGTGAGTGAAATCCAATTGTAAATTTAATCTTCAATTTAATTATATGTTTTTCGAGAAAATAACTTTTCCCATTTATTGTATAAATATATTTAATTTTAGAATACATAAGGAATTCATTATAATTTTTAATCATTTTCTTAATTTACTAATTATAACATGAATGAAAAAAAAATTAATTTATCATGGATTTAAAACTATAGAACTATTTTGAGTTTAGATTATTTCCCTTTAATTTATATTAAATTTTTTATTATTTTAAAAAAATCACATCTAAATCCTTATTAAAAAATTAACTATATTATATAAAATATGACTCCAATATAGTAAGTATCATGTTTTATATTTATAAATATTTAAGCACTATATTTAGAAAATTAAAAAAAACTTCAGGGATTAGTTTTGTTCTTTCAAATTTATATTTCCCGTTATAGTTTCTAATTTATTTTTAGATAGGTGAACAAATTATTTATTATTTATTTTTGGTTATTTAAATAATTAGTGGTTCAAAATTAATTTGGCATGTCAGGAACTATGGAACATCTAACAGCATACCCAAATAAATGAAAAGATTAATAATATTGAATATCTATACTATCCTTTTTTAAGAATCTAGTGTCATTTAACTAAATCTAATTTTTTCTTATTGTAGTTTAAATTGTCAAATTGTATTTGAATTATTCACCATGTTCAATGTAAAACCATTTAATATAGTGAATAACATTTAGGTATAATTACAATTTTAATTGTCCTAATGTTCCCACTCTGTAAAATATTAGTTTTCTGTGTTAGATAAATTGGGAGGTCTTTTGAGGAATGAGAGTGATGTTGGAGATAAAATTCAAATTTGGAGTATTAATCCAATGACGTGGTTAATAGGTTCATAGAATTATGGGACCAAAATAATATAGGTTTATTTATACATTTATTCATCGGTGTGTTGGGATGGTTCATAACATTAATTTTTCTATAAGGTGTTGTATTTTGTCCATAAATTTTCATCATGATGTGGCTATGTTTTTCACGAATCATATAATTAATCATGGTTTCTTGGTAACCATATATTTTGATGTCTCAGTTTTGAAGTACATGTTTTAGCATGACCATTTTACAGTTGAATTAGATAAAAAAGTTTACCAAGATTTGAGTAAAAAATATTTAGGGGGCTTGTAGGGTGAATTTTATATCTTAGTTATAGAATGATGCTTCCTAGTGTGACAAATATTCAATAAGGCATTAGGTAGAACCTTGGTATGGTTATGTTAATAATACGTCAAATTTCATAGAGAAATTTTCTTTTTTTCTAAAAAATTATAAATTTTGTAGCCACGTAGGGGATTCCCGAATTTCATTCTAATTCACGTGAATGACTTTTTAAAAGGGATTATTTTTTAGTCTTTTTTATTCCTTTTTGATTATTTTGATTAGTTTATTCATTTGATCATGAATCATTCTTCCTAGATAATCTTCATCTAAATAATGTTATGTCATTTGGAGTGATATACATTGGTGATGAGTTAGTAATTAAATAATATATATGGTTATTTTAAATGTTTTTATGGTTATATTTGAGTGATTAGGGCCATAATATCATATATTACCCATATTGAGCTTATGTAACAGTCATAAAAGTATTTTTTGAGGTAGGTGACTTTAGAACTCACTTTTTTCCCTTGAAAATTATGTGATTAGAATTATCATATTTTTCTATGATGATTTGGATAGATTGACCTAATAATGATAATAAAATGGATATATTGAAATTGATGGGATGGGGTTGTTACATATAGAATTTTATTTCTTCGATAATATGGTTCTTATTCATGATAGTTTCTCATTAATATTACTGAATATAATATATGATGTTGACGATTACGTGTTAATGGATTTTTGTGTTTTTTAATTTAACATTAATATAAGGATTTAAATGTAACTATTATAATCTAATAGGCTTAACAAAATATAAAAAATAAATGAAAGTGTTTTAAAATAAAAAATGGTTTCAAAAATGGTAATATCTAAATTGTTTTTTATGTGATTATTGTTCATATGTATCCCTTAGAGAGAAATTTTAATGGTTTTTTATGGGGTCATGTGTGGGACATTATGGGGTGAAGTCATTGATTATTTTAAGACTCATTGGAGAAATTTTGATAGGTAGAGAAGCCGTTCTGGTTTTTCTATGAATAAAAACATGGGTGAATTGGTTGTCTATTGATTGGAAAAAAAATCCTACATTGTTTTGATTAAGACAAGTAGTAGGTCTACATTTTTTGACTCTTGTGAGGAAGTGGGTATTCATTAGTTAGCTAAGGATGAGTAGTTTGGGTATTACATCTAGCATGAAATGTGGTTTTTGTGGTATAGAGACATGGATATTCTTTGGTTTCTAGTTAAATGTTATGTAGTATAAAGTTAATTAGATGATAATTATGTATATAAAATAAAAAATTGGTTGTGAATTGATTTAGTAAGGGTCTAAAATTAAGACAATGATTCAAAAGTAAATGTAATAATTTTTTACTGAAAAATATTACCATTAAATAAATTATTGAATTGTTAAATGAAATTAAAATTTTATTACAAAATTAAAAATACAAAATATTTTAATAGTAAAGATATATCAGTAATTATTATTTCATTTTTCCACTAATTTATGTGAGAATGATGGTTTGTTGTTTTGTGATAGTTTATAGTGGGAATAAATTATGGAGATGGTAGTTTTGGGATGGTTGTGGATAGTGATTAGGTTGTATTGTTGTAGAAAATCTTGTATTATTTTATGTATGGTATATATATGAATTAAATCTATATAAATATATTTTTTACACCCTGTATTAGTTTAATAACCATACTGATTCCCAAATGATTAGGGTTTTGAGTGTTTTCCCTAACATACTGGGTAGTGATAGAGGATATCTAGCCAACACCACCTTTACTCTCTCACACTGGGTGTGATACTATATAATTCCATTGTTTATGTTGTGGAGAGATATAGTAGGGGTCGTTCATGGATATTGGATGTTAGTAGGATGATATCCTTCATGATAATGATACCAAAACGTTTTGAAAGTATTATGTGTGGATGATATGTGGCATGAGATAACGGATTTGGTATACTAAGGATGATATGTCTACAGATGTCTTTATAGTTGATTTATAGTTGGGGTTTTCATTTGGAAAAATTATTCAAATAAAGGATGCTAGAACCTAAAGAAAAATTATGGTTTAGAGGGTTGTGATGCAACCCAAATTAAATGTATGAGGGATTTAATAGAGAAATAATTACAATGAAATATGAGGGTGTGAAATAATTTGGGAAGTGGTTGCAGTGCACCTGGATTTTAAGACATGATATTTTATTTATATATTGGATATGAAATTTTGAGGGTGATCCCTAGTAGGTATGGGTTGTAGTTGACTAGATTGGTTCTGTTTGTTTTTTATTCACTGATGTATTAATTAGCACATTTCATATTTTTCATGATAAAACATGAGTCTCATCCCACTGAGGATAAATTTAATGCTCACCCCACACACAGAGATATATATATTTATTTATATAATTAGTTTTTGGTTCCTCATTAGTGTTTTCTGATCAAGATAGACAATTCTATTTTCAGTCATTGTTTTTTAGGTTCCACTACTATGGTTTTTATTTGATATTTTTATTTGTATAAATCATTTTTTCGTAAATATCAAGACTAGATAATTATTGTGTACTTTTTTCGTTCTATACATTATGGTGTTGATTGTTTATTAATTAATTCATTACTCATATATTTCATTATAATGTCTCCCATATGTATGGTATCAAAGAATTTACTTGGGAGATTATTTGGATTATAGAGTAAGGAATTAGTGTGTATTATATAGGCTAGTATGGAAATGATACATGTTGATCATGGTGTGATACATAGACTAGGAAGGATTGTTGTGTCATTTGATTTTAACCCCTCATGATCTGATGTATGTATATGGATTTTACTAAAGGACCATGGGAAATAGAGGATCTTTTATGTAAAATTCCTATGATTATTATATTCATTGTTATTTCATGAAATTGAGTCTCAATTGCAATGAATTTTTTTAAATTAAAATGATTTTACTTAAATGAGTAAGTTAAATGATATTCTTACTTCTAGTCATTGGATATTTTCTTTTATTTCAAGATATATCAACTGGTCTTTTTCCACTCATGATTTATGTTGGTGAGTTTGAAAATCATGGTCTATTGAATCTTATAATGTTTTTCCATGAATAGGTGTAAGGGTCATTTAGGATAGTGTTGTGTGTATTTAAATATCTAGACTAGAGAATTATGGTGGAATCTTCTATGTTATGGAGGGAAATCACAAACTCGAGGATCTATATACCACATTTAGTTTGATTTGAGATGGTTCTAGTTATCTGTTTATGTATGTATTTACTCATATGTGGTGAGTAGTGAGATAATATAGGTTCTTATATCTCTTGGTGCAGAAAGATTTGGTGTTTTTTGGATGTTTTTTAGTGGAAATTATAATTGGTATTCTTATCATCAATGATGAAGGAGTTGAGAATGCGAAATGTCTCTTCACATTAATAGGGGATACTGAGTGTTCGGGAGACTAAGAAAAAAACGTTGGACCTGATTTATATCAATAAAAAAATTTCTATACCAGTATTCAATATTTTTGTGCTTTTAAAGGTAACTATTTTTTATGATTTGATATGGTGTTACTAAATTTACATTTCCTTTGTATTTGGAGGTGCATGGAAATGTTTAACTAATTCTGATGGTTTACTATCAAACATGATCATCCTAAAAGTGAGACACTAGAGGTTCCAAATGAGAGATACTATTGGTGGTGGAATAAATTATTCAGGGTAGTTGAGGAACCATCTACTGAGAGTAATGCTCAACAATTTTCATCTATCAATATTTAACGAATAGTATAGATCCTTCTAATATTATAACAATTAACCTAGTGTTCTTTTCCAATATAGTTCACTTCATCATTATTCATAGTTTTCATCTATTTTTGGTGATTATTATGGCTTGGGGGTATGGATCCCACTTAATCCGTATCTTTAGTATTTACCTCATTAATTATCTTTAATGTTAAGGAATATGACATATTTTAGGATTACCAGTACCAGTAATATTTCAACATGTATAACGATTGGTTGTTTTTGTCTCCCATTCTTTGAATTTATTAGGTGAGAGTGATTTTTGACATTCTAGATGATGGTTCCCTGTGGAGACCTGGTTTCTTCTATAAAATACATTAAATATTTAAATATATATTTTTTGGGCTAGGCATTGTGGTAGAGTGTGATTTCGAGTCCCAATGGGCCTAGAATTAATTTTATAAAAATATAAATTATATTTTATATTGGTCATGAACAAATTTCATAAGTAAAATTTGATAACTCATAAACAGAAGTTTGAATCATAAATCAAAGACCAAAATTGAGTCCATAAGGAAGCAGTTACTCAAGGCCCAACATAAAATGGGTCAGCATGGGGAATTTGGACTTCTCAATCGTTGGTAGTAATATGAGTGAGTTAATTAATTATTGAATTAATTTATTTATTAATTCTATGTAGTGATGTAATAAATAGGATTATAGCCTAAATGAATTATCCATTGTTATCTACATTAAACATTGGATAATTCATGAAAACATGATCCCTCTTCTATTAGAGAATCTCATTAGATGAGAACGAAACACCATATCAAGTTAGATCAGGACACAACAAACACAATGGATTATTTAGATAATTTTAGTACCTGATCTTAATCCAGAAATTATCAATAAATAGTTTAAGAATCAACACATTTTGATTTACACCGTTTGAGTAATTTTTTAAAGGATCAACCATTTTTATTGAATCTACGGAACTTTTGGACAATTTCATGTACCCAATTAATGAAATCCATGTTTATTTCATTGGATTATAAAATAGTATCATTTTTTATAATTTATAGCCATGAATTCGTGGGAAAATATTGACAGAACATTTTTGTTGGTTTCCCCCCAATTTATTTATGTTCATCACCTGTAGGACCCCGTGGTCCCGGTTCGACATTGATGGGCGGCACAATTCCCGAATGGACACTTTGAACTACAATGAATTCATTTGATAGAGATAGATCGATGAAGAATTGATAGATATAGGATCATTACAATGCATAGCTGTTTTTTTAGTGTTTCAAGGTCAATGAATTTATGGTGACTGGCATCGTGTGAGGCTCATGCGATGAATCCTTGGTTATTAATGGAGCCTAATTCTCGGTAAAGACTGGTCAGAAACTGTGCGTTTTTTTTATATTGACATTTTTTAAACATAGATATTGTCATATATGAACTATAGAGAATATATTTAATGCTTGATGATTAGATCATTGATTTAAGATGAAAACCTAACTACAAGCTATGTTCATGTGTGAACTCATTGCATGTTGGCCCCTCAGCGGCCGTATCAAGGGTTTAGGAAAAGTTAAGGATGACATGTCTTGTATCCCTCTTACAGACCATGTTCCACATACATATACAAAAACCCAGGTGATGGATCATACAGATGGGAACCTATTTGGATGCACAGGGCCATATACATGGTCGTGTACCTGAGTACATGAACATTATGTCTATTACACCAACACAGGGTCCGATACACGAACAAAGCATTATAAGGGCATGTATTAATACTATGTATTTGGGGCATGACATATAGTCCACCTACATAAGATGTATGTCTACACAATCGAGAGACTTGTTCTATTTATTGATTTGGACTGGTGTTGGGGTGGGGTCACATGTCCTGCGGGTCCTCTCACACACTGTGTACACCGTGACCAATTTTAAAAAAAATAACATCAATATTAAATATCTCATTTTTAACTCATATTTTTACCTAGGTGTAACATATACAGTGTTTTTAGGCATATATTGCGATTTTCCCCACAATTGTGAATTTCGAAATATGATGTGAAATTTTCCTAGCACGATTCCTATTTAAGAATATCTGGATGACGATAGTGATGGAGTAGGATGACCATATACTATTCTAAGTTGTATCCTCCAGTAGAATATGCTATATAGACCCAATCATGAGGTACTATACATTACATTTATTTTTCAAAATACTTAATACATGAAACAAATATAGAACCAAAGACTGTATTAGTTTAGTGTCTTTGTAAACTCATAACGTAATCTTCTTGTTGTATATAGTGAAATATGTTCAACATATCCTATTAAGATTATCCCCTTTGGTTTTTCTACCCAAAACATTTATTTATATCCTAATGAAATAAAAATAGAAAAACGGTTATCTCAAATGATCAGTATGGGTAAACATACAGAACATAAAACAAACGTTGTAAATTTGAACATAAAAACGTGAACATAAATTTTAAAAAACTAAATCTTGAGTCATGAAATAAATCTCGGTACTATATAAGGCATATATAATAGTTTAAAATTTACCATGATAAAGATTTAATTGTTCTAAAACCTGAAATTGTGGATAACTATTGGCCACATAATATGATTTCCATTGTAGCCAAGGCATTTCTACTAATCCCATCATAGTAGACAAAGTCCCTTACTGAATTGGGTTTAAATTTCTTTCCAGCCATATTTTATTGAAGTAGATTTACATTCCATTCCAGTCATGTCTATCTCTTCAGATATAAATTTTTACCAAATTCATTTTAGGGATATATAGGTCTTACCCAGCTCATAAATAAATCATTATTACATGTGCCATAGAACATAAAAAACATTCACTATATCATAATCTATGTAATAAAATGGGTTTCATAAAAATCATTTCATCCTAACATATTCCATATAAGATAAATAGATTTCATAAAAATAATTCCATCATAAACACAATAAAATCAAGGTACTAATAGTGATAGAAACATAACTTTATGTTATCTTTGATGGAAAATAATTTGGACAAAACACTTGAACTTAATTCATGAGTAAAATATCCTTTCTTCCTAAAAATGTTTTATTTTCTCAAAATGTCATGTAATTTTAATAGAGAATAATATATTTGAAAATAAAAATGAAATATTGTAATGTAAGATTCATGAAAATAATTTGTTATGAAATTGGAAACATATATTCATTTCGTATAAGATAGAAGCCATTCTCCTCACTCTTTTATCTAAAATCTCAAAAATTACCTTGTATGGTAAACAAAACCATGGTTCATTACATACCATGTAGTAAATGTAGAAAATGGGTAATAATGACACTAAAAATACATAGAAAAATATAAAAAATTTTATGAAAACAATTTTTTGAAATCAATTATGATAAACATACCCTGACTAAATACAAACGTATAAACAATCTTGGATAAAAATGAGATTGAAAAATTATCCATTAACGTGGGTTTGATTTTTTACATATGTGTCAAAAACTCCAATATAGTAACATTAAAAGTATTATTATGTTTTAACATAACCATAATAATATTTATGATATAATATATTTTTTACTTATGCCTTTATATTACCAGTTCATTTGTCAATTCCATGTTAACTCAGCATTTTGGGTAATAATTGTTTTATTTATCTTATGTGTTTGGAATTATTATTCTTGATATTATTACATAAATCATGATTAAAATAATTACAAAATGTATAACAAAATTTATATATCATATATATTTATTATATATATTTATTAAATACATAAATAAATGAAATCGAAAACCCCATTCATGGAGAAGGTAGGTCATACGTACGCCTGAACATTGTTTTCATTTCCTTATTTAATTGAATTGATGTATGTAAATTATATATAAATAAATAAATAAATGTTTAAAAGTTATTGTAGAATATATTTCATTGATATTTAATTTATATACTTTTTAATCATTTTTTAATGGTTAACGTTGATAATGAATCTCATCGCGTCAAGGAATCTTTAAGTCATATGTACGCATGAGCGACAATATCGTTGCCATAATTTTTTAATGCTATATGATTGAATGGTTACTAATATATCAGAATTAGAATAATTTTATAATAATAAAATATATTTATTATTTCCCCCATTATACTGATCCATGTAAGGTGGTAGTGAAAAACACATTACTCCACGACGTGGAGATAGTAAGTCATACGAACGCACACAAACTGATTTGGGATTTGAAAGGAAGGATAGAAGGTGAAATATGTTTTTTACATATTGATAATAATATATCAATATACGAGTGATACTGATTTTTTACCTTACAATGAAACAACTAATGAAGAGGAAGTATAAGAAGAATGAAATTTGAATGAATCAATTAAAGATATTACCTCTTCCCCGGCGTGCGACATTTATATTTCCACATAGGGCACTAGAGTTGGTCTTTTAAAAGATCAGAATCTTTAAAATGTTATTAGGAATTTTGAGAAGAGATATTTTTATGGTTTGTCCAAGAATGAATGCTCCATATTGAGTGAAGAGTAGAGGGAGGAGGTTTCCTTTCATAAGAGAGGAGAGGGGGAACTTTAGGAAAGTCCTAAAATATTAATTTATTAAAAATTAATTTTATGTTCAATATGATCAAAAACTTATTTATTTTGATTATAAGAAGACTTTGGTTTTAATAAAGATCAGCCAATATTTTTTATACTTGTTGTGAATATTTTTTAATCCCTATCATTTTATTTTAACCCTTATTTTACCCTTTTTAATTTTATAGTGATATCATGTTATTTACACATTGTGGGTTAATGTAATTACCATATCATGTCAAAAGACACAATGAAAGTTATGTATGACATATTTGGACTTATATTAAATATGTTTATGAATTATAGATCTTTCTTAATTAAATATCCATTAATAAAATATTTTATTTTTTAAGTTATGAATAATGTTAATTTTGGACCCTATTCATACTTGAATTTTTTAAAATTTCATTAAAAATTTATTCATTTGAACCAAAGAAATTACATCATCTATAATATATCAATTTCATACATAGAATATGTGTATGGCGTCAAAAAGATAAAATAAACTTTTTTTACAATTATAAATTCATTTATTTGGATCTTTTTTTAATGAGGTAATCTATACATCATAATTGGGTCATAAATAAATATATTAATATAATTTATATAAATTTATAAAAAAATAATGAGGAAGAGAATATTTTTAGATTTATACTTAATATTTATAGTATAATATATTAGTTATATAACCACATATAAAAAAATATTTTGTAAAAGATATATGATTATGTCATAATTATATTTTCTTTAAATTAACTCTTATATCATGTCATTTTCATATCCATGTAAATCCATGGTGTCCTAAAATCAACCAAAGGATGATCATGGTCATAAATATGTCATCACATAGGATTAATACTTGGGATAGTGTAGTTTAGTATTATTATAATATTATTTTTTACTCTTATTTACCTGATTTACACTTTAAACAGTGTAAATAAAATAATTACAGAAGTCACTATTCTTAATGTTCAAAAATAAAAGTTACATATTTACACAATTTAAATTTTATTATTCCAAATATAGAATCAGTTTTTTTATTTCAGAAGAAATAAGTTACAATAATTATTTTAAAATTAATTCTTGTTGTCAAAACCAAAATACATGTTTATTAAAATGTAATAACTATAAAAATATTGACATGTGTTTATGTCCAATTTTAAATTGAAATTACTTAAAATGACAAAAATTTGGATTAAGAAATAAAAATATAATCCAATTACACTTTTAAAAAAATTAAAATTTTAATCTAACTATATAAAAAAAATATATGAAAAGAATGTTTCGAATTAAAAAGAAATAATTTTTACTATTCATAAATTTTCTAATTTTATTACAAAAATACCAAAATTCAAAAAAAAAATTATGTCTTTAATCCATAGTATAAGTTTAATTTTTCAAATATAACTTATAAATGTGTAAAAACAATATTTTAAATGGGTGCACCATTAGAAGGTGCTAAAACATTATTTCTAAAAAATATATATTTTATCAAAAAAAATTGTTTTTGTTCTCATATCATGTTCTAGAAAATATGTAATATGAATTATAATGTTATATAGAAATAAAATTCTGGTTAATACAATTCCAAATGGATAGTTATTTATTATTTTAATAATATATCATTTTTGTGAAACTCGGTATTGCATACAACCCCAACTATCGAGAAATGCCGCTCTTGGGTGTAACATAAGCCATGTATGTGTTGTGTGTAGTGAAGGCTTCCATAGGTTTTGTGTATAACATAATATAAACATATATTATTTATAAATTGAACATAATCCATACTTAGTTTTGAGTGGTATGAATTATATCAAAGAAACATAAAATTCTGTGCAACACAATCCAATAATAGTGTTGCATATACTGCAAGCTAATATAATGTTACATATAGCACAAGATAATCTTGGTGTATCTTATAACACGAGATATAGAATAAGTTAAAAACAATCCATCTCATAAATAATTGGGGTGTTACTTTAAACCCCACCTAAAATAAATTTCACCCTAAAAAATCTTTGGGGTTATAAACGGGTTTCTTCATGAATGACTCTTTCATGTAAACCCACATCGTAAAAATGGATAATAAAACATCATTTTTAAAAGGAAAGATAGAATCCTAGAGGTTAACCAAAGTAACTGATAAATGGGTTTCCACATAAGAGAACATTTCTGGGAAGAGAAAACAAGGATATAGAACAGAAATGTGACCATCATGTTCTAATTGGAAATGATAGGAAAATATGGTTTGGAGAAAGTTAAATACCAAAAATCAATAAATATATGATGATTTAAGGGACCATATAATTCCTTAATTAAGAAGGTACTAGGATAACATATTTGGATTTTAAGATCATTTTCCTATAGTTGAAGAATTTTTCATCCGAATAAATAATTAATTTGATTTATGGTACAATATCCTCATTGTGTTTGCCTTGAATAATTTCCAATTAAAGACTTAATGAAATGAAGTTTAATTTTTCATTTCTGATGTGTTAAAAGATAATGTGATACAATTTAGGGAATCCCAAATGTCTCAACAAAAATGTTCGGACAAGTTATCAGATAAACATAAGTCCACCAATAGTGAGATAATGCATTAATCTAACAATCATAAAATGGAATATAACTTATACTATCCATAAATGGATAACATTGCAATCCATTAAAAAATATAAAACATAGACAGTGGTGTACTAAATCGACATGAAATTTATCTCCCATGTCTCATAAGGTTGTTCTTGGTTGTCAGATTCCAAACACGTGAATACCTTAATCATACATTCTCTTGAAACATGAATTATCATAGATTCTTAGTGAAAACATGAATGTAGTCAAAGATTAACTGTTTTCACATAAAAAAGTCCCAAAAAATAAATATACTCAAACCATGATATCCTATTGTCCTTATATCAATCATGAGCTCATTAATCCTAAAAAACATCTCATTATCTCATTATCCATTCATTAATCACATATCATCTGCTTTCAAAAAATATCTGAATAACCGTTCATGGTTACGAGTACTATTCAACAAATACATTCAAATAAATAAGGAAAAACAATAGGGTAACAATATATAGATTTTTATTTATTCCATATTACCATTAAATTACTTATACAACATTACTCTTAAAAAAATGAAATCATTACACTAATAACTTAAACCATTGACCGAGCATCATCATTTTATTCCGTAACACTTATTTCATCTCACATATCATTTGTAGTCTCATCATCATCAATAACGTAAATTGTTCCCATACGGCCAGACTGATTCTCTTTATGAGATTTTTCCTTTGGGAATCAATTTTCATAAGGCACATACATTCCCCATTTAAAACATTTCACTATCTTTGATGTCTTAACAATAACATTATCCTTGTGAATTGTGTTAACTGAACCTTTTCATTTGGAATTACTTGATTTGTGTCATTCTTTTCCACACCAAAATCATCTTCCGTATCCTTTGAAACATTCTCCTTGATTCCTCTTCCCATATGATTGACATGATGAAAATTGAACTTTATTTCATGTATGATCATAATAAAACTCCATCTTTCTCTTATTTTCTATTTCATGAAACTCAACAATGTTGAGAATATTCATCATATAATGATATTCCTGACTAGGATTAATAATTATGATCATCATTCTAACTCGCATTTCATTTTATTTCTCAAGGAGAATATCATTCCATTTTCTATCTATTCTTTATTAACATGAATCCTCCTATTTTAATCCATTTCTAAAACCCAAAAAGAATATTTTGAGAGGAAAAAATCATATTCTAAAAAACCTATTAATGGATGATTACTATCAATCTCTATCATGTTAGGTTTAATACAAGGTTATTCATGACTGTTACCATAATTCTAAGAAAATAACATGTAGTTAGACTTCACGTTAGGCATATCCCTAGATATACCTTATAAATATCTCTAGGGATATCATTAAAATTTTGGGATCTTAGTTTCCAAAGGATGAGTAAACCTTCACTCTAATTTAAACTGTAGAGACCAAATCCTGACGTACATGGAAATTACCTTTCATTATTGTAATACTTAATACATGACACAAACAGACACCCAAAGACTATATTATTTTAGTGTCTTTGGAAACGCAGAACATAATCTTCTAATCATGTTAAAATATCTTCAACATATCCCATAAAGATCATCCCCTTTTGTTTTCCTACCAAAAACATTCATTATATCTTAAGGAAAAGAAAACATAAAATTTATGACCTCAATTTATTAGAAAGGTTAATTATGATGAAAATAAAAACCCATATTCATTTGAATGAAAAATAATGAACATAATGTTTAAACACCAACATCTTGAGTAACAAAATAAGTATTTGTTGTATATAATACATAGATCATAAAAATATTTAACCATGTTGAAAATGAAATTTTCATAAAACATGGAATTATGGAAAACAATTAAGAACATAATATGATTTCCATAATAGCCAAGGCATTGCTGCCAAGACCATCATAGTGGATAAAGTCCCTCACTAAACCGGGTTAACTGGCTATTCCATCAATGTAGTATTGAACCAGATTTACATTTCGTTCCGATAATATCTATATCAGGAGATATAAATCTTTTCTCTTTGCATTAGATGGATATATATTTCACATCTATCTCATAATAAAATAATTCTTTCATGTTCCACAAAACATAAATAAACATTCGTCATACCATAAAATATTAAATAAAAATTGATACATAAACATCATTTCATCATAATATATTCCATATGAGATATATATAATTCATAAAAATATTTCCATTATAAAAATAATAAAATAAAAGTTATAATTAGGATAAAAAGATAATCCTATGTCATCTTAGATGAAAACTTTTTTGATAAAACAATAGAACGTAATTCCTGATGAAAATATCCTTTCTTCTTAAAAATGTTTTTTTGATCAAAATCTCATGAAGAATTAAAAGAAAATAATTTAATTGAAAATTAATAAGAAATCATTTGAAGTAGGATTGTTCGAAATAATGCATTATGAAATCATAAAAATCTGTTCATTTCGTATAATTTTAAAAAAACATTCTCCTATAATTTTAACGAAATTTTAAAAAAATACCCCATATGGTACCCAAAATAAAGATTTCTTCCATACCATTTAGTAAAAGTTAAAAATTAGTAAAAATGACTTTAAAAATACATATATAAATAAAAAAATAATTATGATTTATTTTAGATATAATGGATGATAAAAATACTCCCATTAAATACTTATGTGCAAACAATGTTAAATAAAAATGATACTGAAAAAGTATCCCTTACATTAGGTCTGATTTCTTCGAGATGGGTATGAAACTCCAGTATACTGGGTTTTAAAAAAATTATTATCTTTTAACAGAACCATAATAATATTTATGATTTTATAAATGTTTTAACTATGACTTTATATTACCCGTTCATTTTTCAATTCCATATTAAAGCAATTTTTTGGGTAATAATCATTTTATTTATCATACGTGTCTAGAATTTTTATTCTTGATATTATTACTTAATTTATGATTTAGAAACTAAAAAATGTAAAAAATGATTTATATATCATATATTATATATATATACATAATAGATAGATAAATTAAATGGAAAACACCATTTATGAAGATGGTAGGATGTACGTACACATGAACACTATTTTGGATTCCATATTAAATTGAATGGAAGTAAGGAAATGAAACACATATAAACCAAAATCCCAAATAATTATTATGTCATATATTTCATGATTATTTATTATATATAATTTATAGTCATTATTTAATGGTTAACATGGATAATGAATCTCATCGTGTTGTGGAGACGATAACCCATATGTATGAATAAGCGACGATATCGTTCTTATAATTGTTGAATGGTATAAGATTGGATGTTTTATAATATCACATAATTAGTATCATATAATAATAATCATATATTTTTAGTATTACCACTATTATACCCATCCTTATATGGGGGTGGTGAAAAATAAATTACACCACGGCGTGGACATGGTATGTCGTATGTACAAACATGCGGTGATTTCGTTTCTCGTAGGATGGATATAAGGTTATATAGAATTTTTTTCATATTTATAACAACATATATGTATATTATTGATACTAATCTTATTACTCCATAATGAAACAACTAATGAATAAAAAGTAGAAGAAGAAAGAAATTTGAATGAATCGGTAGAAGTGATTACCTCTTCCTCGACATGTCTCTATTCGATTTACTCATAGGGCACTAGAGTCAGTCTTTTGAAAATACCAGAACCTCTAGAATGTTACAAGGAATATCTAGAAAAAATCTTTGGTAGGGTTTGGCCAAGAAGTATGCCTCCAAATAGAGTTAATAAGAGAGGGATGAAGTTCTCTTTTATAAAAGAGAAGAGGGGCACTTTAGGAAAGACCAAGAATATTAATTTATTTTAAATAAAAGTTTAATTTATAATGGTCAAAAACATTTTTATTTAAAATATAGTATTATTTTTGATTGAATAATAATAATTCAATAATTTTTATACATGTTTTGAATATTTTTCAATCCTTATCTTTTTTAGAATAACCCTTATTTTACCATTATTTATCTTATAATGATATCAAGTTATTTACACATTGTGGGTTCATGTAATTATCATATAATGTAAAAAGACCCAAAAAATTATGTATGAAATACTTTGACTTATATTAACCATTTTTCTGAATCATATATTTTTAAGAATATAATATCATTTAATAAAATATTTTATAATTTCTGTTATTAATTATATCTATTTTTTCACACTATTCATACTTTACTTTTTAAAAAATTCATAACAACATGATTCTATAGAAAAAAATGTATTACCTAATCCATAATATTTTATTTTATTCTATAAATTTATTTTATGTGATAAAAATGTTCAAAATTTAATTTACATTAATATTTATAAATTCATTTATTTGAATATTTCATTAATGAGGTAATAACTACATCATAATGGTTTTATAAATAAATATATTTATCAAATGTATTAAAATTACAAATAAAATACCATCATGTAGGAAATATTTTTATATTTCTAATAACTATTTATGGTCTAATTTATTAGTTATATAATCTAATAGAAAAATATTTTTAGTAAAAGATATATGTTTATGTCATAATTGGCTTTATTTTAAATTAATTCTTTTAAAATGTAATTTTTTAATCCATGTGAACCCATAGGGTCCCAAAATCATCCCAAAGATTCCCATGCTTGTAAATATATTATCTAACAGGATTAGGACATGTTTTAGGGTAGTTTAGTATTATTATAATATTATTTTTACCCTTATTTTCCCGATTTATCCTTTAAACATGGTAAAAGAAATTATTATGAAAGTAACTATTCATACTGTACAAAAAATAAAAGGTACCAAATTACACATTTCGATGATTATGATTACAAATATGGAATCATTTTTTCCAAATTAAAAACACATATTTTTCATTAATTAACTGAAAATTAATTTCAATTATCAATACCAAAAAATAGGGTTTTTAAAAAGTAATAAATATCAAAAGATTGACATGTGTTTATATCCAATTTAAAAGTGAAATTAAATCAAATTACCAAAAATTGATTAAATGATACAACTATAATCAAATTACACTTTAAAACCAATTAAAAAGTTAATCTAACTATATAAATAAATTGGATGAAAAATAAGTTTTGAATTTAAATGTAGTATTTTTCACTATTCATTAAAATATTATTTTTATTAGAAAAATAAACTAAATTAAAAAAAAATTTATGTCCCACTTACAAAGAAGAAGTTTATTTTATCAAATTTAACTTATATATGTGTCATAAACTAGATTTAAATGGGTGTTCCATGAAAATGTGGTAAAACAACATTTTTTAAAAAAATACTTCTTTTATCCAAAATTTTATTTTTTCACATATAATGTTCTAGAAAATGTATAAGATGAATGATAATTTTATATATAAAAAAATGTCTTTTATACTATTCATAATGTCATGTTATATAATATTTTAATATTATAATGTGGTTTAGTGAAACTCGATACTGCGTACAACGCAAGTTATTGAGGAAGGTTGATCTTGCGTGTAATGCATTCCAAGTCAGTGATGCATGTAGTGAAAGATTCATTTGGTGTTGATTATGATTTAATCCAAAATTATTTTATTTATACATTGAACAAAATCTATACTCAGTGTTATGTAAAATGAATTCATTCAATTGAACTTCAAATTGTGTGAAACACAAACCAAAATAGTGTTTCTTATACTGCAAGCCAATACGGTGTTTCATATAGTACGAGCTAATATTGGTGTAGAATACCACACAAGATATAAAATAATTAAAAATAATCTATCTCATAAATTCTTAAGGTGTAACATAAGTGGAGTTCCATTAATCTTTCTAATTGGTACCCCTTAGCAGGTCTAGGCTGTATATCACCTCAATGAACTTTTGAGTAATACCTTAATGTATGGCTATGTAGTAGATTTACTCATGGAAAATTTCAATAGGTACCCTCATGTAGATATGGGAAGAGGTAAATTCATTATTATTTCCATGTGGTTCCCTTCAGAATAGATGGGAAGTATATTTCCTCAAAAATTACTGAGTTGACCCACAAATAGATATGACCATAGGAGTCCTCATTGGTTATTAGACTGGGACTCCCTATTGGAATCAAAGTGGTACTAAATATATACAATTGATTTGTATCTTGTAGTAGGGTTGGGTGGTGGAGTTACTAAATGGAAATTAATGAAAACCCCACTTATTTTATAAGGACATGGGTTCCCTTCCTAGATTTTGTGGCCCCTAGACTATACGACATAGTGATGAGGTATATATGGGCATGGATTTTTTGTCCTGGTAATACGTGTGAGATGTTGGGAATCATCAAGAGACTTTTGGATTATTTGGATAATATTCTTCTTGGGTTTATCTATGGGACGGAGATCCCCTTACTCTCCCTTTTAGTTTTCTTTTGACTAATAATTTATATATTATTCTGTATCCAATCCTTGGAATTGGTTTATCCTCTTCCAAGATATGCGCGTATGCATGTGATATGCCACGTTCATTCCATGTTTAGCTTTTTATGGTTGGATATGTCTATTATCCTATTATAGGTCATGAATACATGATGGATAGTTCATCTTCTTATTGTTTTTAGAAACTTTTGTTTCTTTGATCTTAAATTCACACTGGGATTGGGTCAAACTGTTCAATTTGACTATATCTTACATTTATTTTCTTTCCATTAATATTTTATATCATAATTCCCCCACATTGATATTCGGGGTGTCCTATATGGTATGTATATACTAATCCTTACATAGGATTTGGCCTCACATGTCATGTCTTATGCAGACGACATATAGGTTGACCATGAATTTTGAGGATCATTTGTATATAGGGAGTTTTGGACAATGTTTGTTGGTCGCATTTTGGGATTCCAGATTTGGGTTCCCTAAACCATTTAATTTTACTATTATGTCTTATTGGGACATATTTTCAGGTTGGAAATGTATTATTTCCCATTACTTTTTAGTTTACACTACCAAAAATTTGTTTTCCCTATATGTTTATGCAATCATGGTTAAATTTAATGATGTCTTGAATATTTTACTCTTTCCCTATGAACTATTTCATTGAGATGGTTGTGTGTGTGTATTCTTGTACTTAGACATAGGCCTCACCGAGTTAGTTATTCCATCAGCACTGGTCACCAGCCCTCGCCTATGGAGGTGGAATTGGGGTAGATGTGGATCTATCCCTAACATTAGTATGGTCTTAAATTATTGGTATAATAGAAAGTTCATTCACTAAGATGTTACATGGACTACTACATGTAAGAGGATTGAGTTGTGTTTATTATAACATTTTCAACGTATTTTGACAGCAACTCTAATGATAGGGAGTCCCTTGATGGTGTGATATCCAACGTACCTATTTTCAATTCCTTGATTACCTGATTATTGAATTGACAAACTAATCCTTTGGTAGAAGTTTATTATTGTTCATCCATCATATATGATTCATTATTTGGATGTCATTCATGAGTTTTATCCCCATTGTTGTTATATATATATATATCCTCATCTAACTGTGGTATATCGTTATAAATATTAGGATTCCTCTACGATGATAGACAGTTCGGATACAAGTTCATGATCAGGTTGATGATCTTATGAGAGGTAGGGCCTCAGATCAAGTTCCATCTCAAAACCACCATCCTCTAGGTGGGTAGGTAGCAGAACCTCCACCAGTTGAGTATTACATCATTCTAGCTGAGCAAGATGAGGATGCACATAAGCTTAGTTCAATCTGATTGTTCCAACAGAAGAGGCCACTAAGGTTCAATGGAAAGACAAAAATTCTTATAATAGAGTATTGGAAAGATTCAGTGGTCAATATAATCATGTTTTTTCAGACCCTAATGGATTAGGTGGTTGCACTAGTAACTAGCCATTCTTTTTGGAGTATCTGTGTTCTGGTAGAGTCACATTGCACAGATGCATGATGAGTTGAAACCCTTGTGTAATAACATCCAATAGTTATTCTAGGATGAGTATGACCACTCCTTCTAATGCTCAGTTCAGATATTAGAGCTTATTAAACTGCGGTAGAGAGGGATGATGGTGGTGGAGTACACAGTGAGGTTCACATACCTTACCCAGAACTCTCTATCCATGATAGATTGATACTTCCAATAATAAATATTTGATTATGGACTATGTAGAGAGATATGTTCATACATGATTCTATTTTTTATACGAACATATAACGGGGTGTGGGATAGAGCACTAGTGATGATGAAATTTCAAAATGAGGAATTTTTGAAAGCTGGATTTTTTAGTAGGCATCGTAAATCCACGTCATCTGTAGTGGCTAGTAGGTTCCTGATGACCATTTCATGAATATTAATTTCATTATCAAGAAGTCATAGGAATGTGGGTTTTTGGTACATATATTTCATATAGTACTAGGGAATCCCATAGTGGCTCAATAATATTCTTGTGATGGGAGACGTCACAAGGAACGTGATTGCAGGACAAGATAATTTTAGGAGTGATAGAATATGGTTGGCGGACATCCATGGAAGATGCATAAATATAATTTTGGATATCCGGGGTGAGGACAAGGTTGTCATAAAAAATGATGAGCTAGCATAAGAGAAGGGGTCGCTACTGTTAGTTGATGATTTTATGAGATCCTTCTAGCATCAGGAAAACCACATAAGTATTATGGTGTTGGAACTTTATGTTGTGTAATGCTACAAGGGATTGTGGTTTATGACCTCATAGTTCACTAGATGATTAGAGGTACAATCTATGTGTTTTCTAATCTTTCTTTAGTGTTAGTAGATATTTATTTCACTAATTCCTTCATCAATATACTCCTGATATAAGAGATGGAGATCCTTGTTGAGGTTCTAGCCCAAGATCAACATCATTAGGTTTTTATTGGTAACACTTATTGTGTATCTTTTAACTTTTGGAAGTGTGAGATATCACATGGTAGAGAAATATCCACTTCATACCTTTTCAAATTCATGAATGAACCCTATGACATAACCATGGGAATGGATTGTCTATCCATGGTCTGAGACCATATTCAATTTCACTATAGTATAGTCAGATGGCCATACACTGATGGGACAATAGTATCTTTATCCAGTCGGAGAGATCCCATTTATATGAAACTGCATTCTTCTCAAAGGAGTCCTAATCCCATCCCCCGTAATTTTCTGAGTATATCCCTTGGTTTAGTAGGATCTTTAGGAATCTGGGTTCCATCAATTGTTGGGAATTAAATGCAAGTCTTACCATATGAAATTTAGAGGCAACTTTTAAGTCAGGGGATTGATTTTTCTTGGATTTATATCTCATAACCAATCCAATATATTCTAAATTTTATCATATTTTCACTACAAAAGATCCTTTAACTATGGTTTGTTTTGGATGACCATCAAGATAAAGGTTCAAGCAGACCTACTGTGTCCCCATGGGAAACACCAATGTATTTTTTCTGAAAAAGAAGATGATATTCGATGTCTTTGTGTGGATTATCATAACCTGAATGAAGCCACAATAATGAAAACATCGCCCTTTCTTAGGATTGAGGAACTCTTTTTCGAGTTGAATGATGTGAGATAGTTCTCGAAGATTGATATTAGGTCATTCCGCCTCCAGTTGAGGGTTTGTAAGGCTCATATTCCTATGTTCGAATTACTACATTTTGATGGACACTATGAGTCCTTAGTTATGCCTATTGGTGTGAAAAATGACCATTACATGTTTATGGATTTGATTAACCAGGTTTTCCAGTTGTACAGAAAATAGCTTTTGGTCATTTTCATCGATGACATTCTCATCTACTTTTCTTTTTAATAAGAACATGTTGATAATTTCAGGATGGTTCTAGATTTTCTATTATAGAACCATTGTTACATAAATCATTCAAAGTTCCAGTAATGGATACATGAGGTTCACTCCCTAGGGCATGTAATTTCTATGGATGTTCTCTTTATGGACCTAAAAAAGATCAATTTAGTTATTTCATTGGATCCACCCTTGAGTGGGACATATGTTTATATATTTCATTGATTTTCAACTTATTACATGAGGATTGTAGAAATCATCTCCAGACTCACAACCTCTTTGAACGAACTGACATGAAAAGGAAAGCTGTTTACCTGGTACGAGTAGTTCTAGATGGACTTTTTAGAGTTTAAGCTTAGGATATAGAGTGTTCTATTGTTGAGACTACTAAATAAAGTCATATAGTTTTTTTATTGTGACACCTCAAGTGACATTCTTGGCGTGGTGTTGATGCAATGGTATATGTTTATTGCTTACAGGTCAAGAATGTTGAGATCCCATGAGAAAAATTACACAAGTCATGACCTTAGGAGGGATGTAATTGTCTTTTCATAGAGGATTTGAAGAAAATACATTATGGGATAGTAATTTTTCGTTTACTTGAACAATTAGAATCATAAGTACATCTTTATGAAGAAATAACTAAACATGAGACAATCTTGGTAGTTGGAGTTCTTATAGTTTTATGACTAATAGATCATCAATAATACTAGGATGGAAAATTTCAATGAAAATTATGTTAGAAATAATTCATAGATTAACTTTGTTCATGTGTCATCAAGGAAGTTGGCTTCTATATGGCTAACCCCGATGGAGTAGGAGGGCACAACTTTTCTTCAGTCGATGGTTTTTAATCCTTTGATTCTCAAGAATGTGAGACTGTCTAAAGTGGGTGACAAGGATTGTGAGACCATACATGAGTAGATATGTATTGGAAACTAACCAGATAAATATTTGGAATGAGATAATCACATCTTATTTTTAAATGGATAGACGATGGTTCCAATCATGACATGGGAGGAGGTGTTAAGAGATTTCCACAATTCTCCAATAGTTATACTTCATTATGTGGGGAATATATACAGATACCATTAGTGGTAGTGTTGGGTTCCCATAATGATATTGGGAATAACTGACTTCTTCTCTCAGTGCCTCTCCTATCATCAGTTGAAGTATTAGTATCATGTTCCAACAGGTTTTTGGCTTCTGCTTGAGATCTTCAATTGGGAGTGGGATGTCATATCCATAGAATTTTTCATAGGTATTCCATCCACAATGAACAGACATGAATTTATATGGGTGATATTTCTATAAATCTCTAATTTTGTTCACTTCCATACTATTAGAGGGTAAATTGTGGTGGATCGTTTTTGGTAGTTTTATATACGGGAGATCATTCACATTCATGGGTTTCCATCGATGATTGTAGGAAATCATGATATTTGGTTTATATAATGCATGAAAAGAGGCCTATAGGAGGAATTTGGGACCCAAATGATGATGATCATAGCCTTTCATCCTAACATTAATAGGATAAATTAGCACACTATATTTTTTTTGAGGATATTTTATGGGAATGTGTGTATGATTTGGAAATAGTTGTGAGGACCACTTTCCTTGTTAGAGTTCTCAATAAACAACAGATTCCACTCTAAAAATTACTTGTTTTCTTCTTAGTCCCTATACAGGATACCATTAATGTCACCCTTATTCTAGATAGATATTGGTGATAACTCACATGTGGGTCCATAGATGGTGTATGTGACAATGGAGGAGGTCTAGGTCATCTATGAGCGGATGAGGATGGGCTATAAAAGAAAAAAATAATACACAGATCATAGTCATAGGCCCTTGGAGTTTAATTAGCATGACCTTGTTATTCTTATGAGTATCCCCATGATTAGGATTTAAGAGTAAGGGATGGACATGAATACTACCCCTGAGGTTTATATGTCTATACAAGATCATGCATAGGGTTGGTTAGGTTTCTTACCACCACACCTTTCTTCCATCATTAGAACAGGTGAATGATGTAATCCACATGTCGTAGCTGAGGTGATACGTGCATGACTGTACACACGTCGTCCAAAGGGGTGAGATCGACATTGAGAATGGTCCCACCGTTGTAGAGCACCCAATGGAGATTGATGATCAATAGAAGACGAATTATTATGGATAGACCATCCCCTTGGTTCTCATGTTTTGGAAGCACGGTAGCATGTAGAAGAGTTCAGAGGAGTAGAAGATCCAAATACCATATCCAAAACCTAAGTTTTCTTTATTTTTTCTTTTCAATGAATAATATCATGAACGTGGGAATGATGTGGGGACCCAGTTATTTCCTTGTTATACATTGAAATATTTAAATATATATTTTTAAATTTATGGGCTAAGATGGCATGTAATTCTGAGGCCAGGTGTACATAGAATTAATTTAAAAAATGTAGTAAATATATTTTATATGGTGAGAATTAAACCTTTTGATAAAAATGGGATAACTCTAAAATAGAGGCACATATCATAAATGTGAAACCAATATTGAGTTGGAACAAGACGCTTACATTTGTTAAAATATAAAATTTATTAGATCATGGAGTTTAGACTTCACGCTCATTGGCGGTGTGTTCAGTGAGTTAATTAATTATTAAAATAAATAATTCATGTCATTTGGTGCAGTGATGTTATATATATGATTACTACCAAGGATGGTTCTATAGGTTTATCTGACAAAACACAAGAATAAATCTATATATCTTTCTCCCTTCACCATTGGTGAATCTCATTGGACGATGATGAAATGTCCAATCATATTATATAGGGACGTAGTGGACACAATGGAATCTCGTGATCATTCTAATATGGGTTCTTATTCAATGAAAAATCTTTAATCAAGAGAGGTCTTTCAAATTGGTGATTTACACCGTTTGATTATATTTTTTATCATATCCAAACTTTTTTATTGATCTACGCTAATTGTGTCTTATTTCATTCACCAATGTATTGAAATTGAAGCTTATTTCCTTGGTTTCTAACTATGCACGACATTATTAATCATTGGATTGTAAAACATGTAAAATCATAATTTAAAGAAAATTTATTGTCATTTACCCCCATTTTACATTGCATTGACCCCCTATATGACCACATGGTCTAGATTGAAATTGTTGGGTTGTACAGTGCACGATCGACCCCCTGAAACAGAGGCAAAACTGTGTTTGAGGCATGGAGCACCAAATTATAGATAGATCTAGGATCATTGCAAGGTATGGATTATTTATGGTGTTTTATATCAAAAAATTTATGGTATAAGACACCGTGTCATGCAGTTTATGCGGTGTAAAACTGATGACGAATAGAGGTTGATTCCCATTGTACGATGGTTGGAAACCATTATTTTTGTATAGATCTACTTTTTCAGTTGAACATAGCCACAAATATGAAGTCGCGAGACCATATTTGAAGTTCATGGATCATATATACTATTTTTAGTTAAAATATGACTAAAAATCATATTCGATGTTGAATGCATGGATTGAATCCCCATTAATGGAAGTGACTAGGGTTTTGGAAAATTTTGTTTAAAACGGTCTATTTCCCTCCTATATTTCATGTACCACAACCCATGATGGTAACACATGAGATGGTTCACACATACATTAACCCATTTTTATTTACATTACCATGTAAATCAGAATGAACTTGAGTAGAAAGAAATTAGTTCTCGTACATGGATATAGATTCTAGTACAATGGAATGGGGCTAGAAGGACATGACTCGGTCCCTTGTAACATGGACATGTCATTACTCCACCTTCATGGTTTGTACTTATATATAGTTAATATTCATGTGTCATCCAATGATAGCTCTTGGTGGTGGTTTAAGAGCCCACACTATTAACCAAGAGACCTTTTTTGGAAACTATAATAATCCATATTTTCTTTTTTTACTCATAATTTGGTCTATGATTCACCGATCCTATGTGATTCCCACATATAATGTAATGGTGACCTCAAGATTGGATTTAGAGATATGATGTGAAATTTTCTTGGAACTATGCATTTTTAGTCAATTTCCAATGAAACAAAGATAGTGTAGGATCATTAGAGATATATCTGAGTATTGATCTCTAGTAGAGAAGGGTCGTGGATTTCCTCGACACATTCTATGTGGTACCCTAAAGTATAGATGTATAGTGGATTTCATGGATGACCATTCTGAGTGGTACACTTCAGCAATGTTAGGAATTTGAATACCTCAATAACCATAAAATATGGTTCCCTCTAATATAGGTGGGTAGTGGAGTTCCTTGATTCATTCTATGTGGTACCCTCTAGAAGGGATGTGAGGTGTAGATCATCAATTATTATCTATTTTATAATCCATAAGTGTTGGGTAGTGGTGTCTTCAACGGTTACTAGAGTGGGATACCCCATCATCAAGGCTACAGGGCCACTATAGATATTATTGACTAGTGCTCTCAAGTGGGGCTTAAAAGTGGAGTTCTTCTATGAATATTAAAGTGAGAACCTCCAATTTTACTAGGGAAGTAGTTCCTGTCCTAGAGATTATGTCCCCTCAACTATGTGTCACACTAGCGATTCTTAGTTGGATTGTATGGTTACTATTGAGTAGATGTGTGGGTTTCTAGTAAAAATTTATGGACTTTTGTTAATGTTGAATACTCTTCTTATTGGGTCGATTTGTGATATGGAGATCCCCTTACTTTGTTAATTGGGTTTCTTTTGACTTAGAACATATATATTATTATATATCAACAAATTAAATTTGGTTACTCTCTTTTTAGGAGATCTGAATACAGATATGGTATCCCATGTGAATTTCATGTTCTTATCACTATTGGATGAGTCTAATCTCTTTCTATAGGTGTTGAATACTCAATAGTTAGTTTATATACTCACCATGTCTATCCCCTTATGTTTGTATGAGCATACATTCACACATAGTTTAGATTGTGATGTTCTATTTTATTATATCCACCACCTACTATCTTTAATTTCATATTGAATCTCTTATGAATCCCCCTCTATCATTTGGGGTGTCCTACTAGTATTAATATTATCACTTCGGCATGGTATTCTATACCACGAGTCATGTCTTAGGCAGACCACATACATGTTGACTGTGACATCCAAGGTGCTTAGGGATTCTGGTAGTTATGGAACATGTACAGTGGTGCAGCTTGGGATTTAAGAGCTTGCAACTATCAATAGTTTAGACACCCAATTTTTTATTCTAGTACATTTATCATGTTGGGTGTGTATTTTTTCTCTTTACATTTCTGTTTACACTAAAAAAATGTTTTACAATCTAGAGGATTATTCATTATTCATTTACTTTATAATAATTTTTCATCATTTAATCATTACCTATGAATATCTACATTGATAATTCTATGAGTGCATTTTCGTGTACATAGGAAAATTCCAACTTTATTAAGTTAATCCTTCAGTTCTAGTTTCCATCCCTATCCTATGGAGGCCGTCTTCGGGTAATTGCGACTTGGGCCCCAACATCAGGCGGGTCAACACATTCCCATATCATTTTGTGTTGTGTTTAGATATAATGGTGTGAAGTTGTATCATATAGTTCTCACAGGTTATATCCAGAAGAGTGTAACTATAGTACAAAATATCAAAATCTAGTATGCATGGTTTTAATATGATTTTATGGAAACAAAAACTCTTCATTGAGTTCATTATGGTTTATCTTGATCAAAAGTGTATTTTTTATTTTTCCCACTGTGGGATTTAAATCTGAGATAGAACATGTTGATTGAGTTTCTTCATTACTATGACCTTGAGATCTATAAAACCCAATGAAAATTAAATATAGTTTTAGATTCAAAATGTTAGAAGTAATGATGATGTGGTTTTTGGAATATAGAGATATTTGGTGAGGGATGGGAGATATTTCACTGATTAATCCTGATGTATATATGTCTTTTGGTATATGTTACATATTTAAAATAATGGTGAAACCATTTTTGATAGAGAAGGTGTAAGAGTCTTTGTGGGGAGACTCAATTTATCTGTTATGTCATGGTCAATTCACCAAAAATAACTCTCTTGAGTGATGGATGTATGATGAACAATATAAGATGTTGATTTATTGGAGGTTGTTTCCTTTAAATGATATATGTAAGAATTTTTTTAGATTTTTATAAATAATTAGTGGCAGAGAGTACTATTGTTGATATAATGTATCATGCTTTGAGGACCCCAATTGGGTGGCCTATGATGAATTGATCATAAGTACAGTTTGTCTCATTGCTTTCAGTCGACTAGTAGCTAAAGCTAAAGAATCATGATTCATGTGGTTTGTCGTAGACTTGGTATGTTCTAAGTTAAAAAGTGGGAGTTAATCACAATAGATTTTTTCATTATTAGACATTGGTCTTAGAGAGGATATTTTACTATTTGGCTGGTTATTGATTTTTTGATTTAATCATCCCAATTACATATGATTGTAGAGTCTGGTTCAATAGTGGATCTGGTGAAGTGGTTTGTGGATGACTTGGTGTGCCATTAAAATATACAAAGGTATGTATTTTTTATTTGAATCCTCAAATTATATCATGAGTATAAAGGGGATTAATGTAATCCATCAGTTCCCATATTCACGTTATCATTTTATTTCATCGAACGATAGATAAGAAGATCATGTATGTCATCTGAATCCATGAGAATCTATTTAACCCTTTCATTTGTAATTATAGTGGAAATTGTGATATTTTTTTACCCTTGGTATATTTTTAAAATAAAAATATCATCAAATCCTCAACATTCTAGTCTTTTTTTTTTTGGAATTTTTGGGACATAATTATTCTTCTCTAATGTTCTATAACATTATTTGGGAGTTGGTATCTAGAGACCCGTATCTTGACGTACATGGACATTACATTACATTTGAGGAATACTTAGTACATAACAAAAACACACACACAAGGATCGTAATAGTTTAGTGTCTTTGGAAACTCGGAATAAAATCTTCTAATCGTGGGGAAAGATCTTCAACATCTCCCATAAAGATCTTCCTTGTTTTTTTACCTAAAACCTTTCTTTATATCCTAGGGAAAAGAAAACATAAAAGGGTGAGCTCAAATGCTCAGTAAGGGTAAACAAAAGAAAAATCAATTACATCATATTCATAAGAACATAACTTTTGGAAATCTTAACCTGCAAAAGAGAGCATAATTTCATAACATGGGATAAATCATTGTAGTGAAATGAAATCCCAATAATCATAACTTAAAACATGAAACTTTGTGGCATACACACATAATCATGGAAAATCATTTCTTGTTAGTCATGACTCATTGCCAAGACTATCTTAGTGGACAAAGTCCCTTTCTGAACCGAGTTCACTCCTCGTTTCAGTCCTGTATCACTGAACCGAAATAACCTTCCGTTCCAGCCATGTCTATCTCATGAGATATAAAGTCTTTACCCAATGCATTGGAGGGAGATATAGGTCCCACCCATCTTATAATGAATCCTTTCTTATGTGTGCCACATAATCATAAACCATACATCATAACGTAACCCATGTAATAAAAATGGGATTCTTAAACAACATGACATCATAAAACAACTCATATAAGATAAAGGAATTCATAAAAATATTTCCATCACAACATAATCAAATCCATGTAATAATAGGGATAGAAACAGAGCCCTTTATTATCTTAGATGGAAAATAATTTTGATAAAACACTTGAACTTCATTCTTGAGGAAAATATCCTTTCTTTTTCAAAAACATTTTACATTTCTTAACATGTCATACAACTTTAAACTAAAAGAAGTTGATTAAAAATAAACTTGAAAACTTTTAAAGGAAGCTTCTTGGAAATAATGTTTTAAAAATCCATTCTTGTCGTATAAGTTAAAAAAAACATTCTTCGTACTTTTGTCGGAAAAGTCAAAAAGTACCTCGTACGGAAAAACGACAAAAGATTCCTTTCATATTCTTTACTAAAAACTCACCTAAGGGTAAAATTGGATTTAAACTATTGTAAGTGGATGGAAACAATATTACATATTGAGGGAACATGGATGTGGATGATAAAATACACCCCAGTAAATACTTACAAATAAACAATCTCAGATAAAAATGAGATTGTGATATTTCCCTTACCTTAGGTCCGATTTGCTTTGTTCGTGTCCGAAGCTCCTGTATAATGGTTTAAATAATGTTATTGACTTATTCCAGAATCCTACATATTGATATGAGATCATATATGGTCATATTATTAGCTTCTTGTTAGTAATATTTCATTGTTACTTGTTACTCGGGTCTTTATAACTTTTTGTTCTTATGCGTGTTTTGTCGAATAAATTCTTATTCTTATCTTTAGGTTATAGATAATTCATTTCCAGAATGTTATTAGTTTAGTATATACCATATTAATTCATTCAATTCATTTATATAATCATTAGGAAATGAAGATCATGTAGAACGAGTCGCATCACATCATGGAGACGGTATTCCGTACGTACGCACGAGTGATGATATCGTTCCTATGATCGTGGAATTGTATTGGAGTATATATATATTATTTCAGTATCAATATTACTTCATAATAATCATATATAGTTACTCATTACACCATTATACCTATCCTTGTAAGGTGATGGTGGAAAATAGATTACACCACGGCGTGGAGACGGTATTCCGTACGTACGCACGCGCGGTGATTTCATTTTTCCGTAGGATGGATAGAAGGTGAATTAGGGTTGTTTCATATTTATAATAACATATCAGTATGTAAGTAATACTGATGTTATTACTTTATCATGAAACAACTAAAGAAGAAGAAGTTGAAGAAGAAAGAAATTGAAAAGATCGGTAATGGATATTACCTCTTCTTTGGAACGCCTCTTTGAATCTTCCACTTAAGGAACTAAGATTGGTCTTTGGAGAAGACCAGGACCTCTAGGATTATTCTAGGGAAGTGGAGAGGAGAAAATGTCAGGGGTTGGCCGAGCTTGAGTGCTCAAATTGGTGTGAGGAGGAGGGGGAGGAGGTTCCCTTTTATAAGGGAGGAGAGGGGCACCTTAGGAATATCTCAAAATATTATTTTATATTAAAGTCAAAATCGGTTTATAATGGTTCCAAAGGGTCTTATTTCGAAGCTGAAGTGGTGATGGGTCGAAATCCTATCAACCAATAGGATTTAGACAAGTTTGGGGTATTATTTTAACCTTATCAATTAGATTTAACTCTAAGTTAATTAATTTAACTTTTACCGTGTCTTTTTGTTTTCTTTCACTATATGGTTAATACACTTACTATAACATGCCAAACGAACCCCAAATTGTTTATTATTAATATATATATCCTTATCTAAGTCATTTGGACGAACCTTAGATTTTTAGGAAAAAAATAACAATTAATAATATAATATTTGTTTTAAAAATTATTTTGTGTCAATTTTGACACTATTTGATATATGATTTTTGTGAAAGTTATATCAGAATTATATGTTCGAAACAAGTTGATTAAATCAACACTAATATATCATAGTAACCTAGAAAATTAGTGTAATTCATAAAAAGTCTTAAATTACATTTATTTTGGTATTTATATTATCAATTATGTCAATATTTCATTAATAAGATAATTACTGCATCATCTTTCTGTCATAAATAAATTAACTTATTTGATGTCTAAAAATTACAAATAAAATACCATCAAGTAGGAAATCTTTTTAGCTTTCTAATGAATATTTACAATCGAATTTATCTTATGTATAACCCCATATTAAAAATGATTTACTTATTAAACTTTAAATTTAACTATTTTAACCCTTCTTTAAATAAATTAATAATAAATGTCCTAATCTAATCCAAGTGGGCCTAAATGGTCATATTTTATTCCTAAGTTTGTTTTTGGTCGAATTACACTTGTCCAATAGAATTAGGACATGTGTTAGGGTAATATTAATATCATATTTACCCTTAGTTACCCTATTTACTATTAACCGCGGTAAAAAAAGGTAAAAAGTTACTATTCACCAAAAAATTATTTTCATCTCATTGAACCACATTTTAGTCCTTGATATTAACCGTGTCTCTCGGATTTTCGAAATTCCATTCACAGAAGTGGTAAAATTAAGTTTTATGCAAAATTCAGTTTTTTAACCTACCACTTAGTGGTTTCACTATTCATCAAAAATTGAAAGTTTCCAGAAAAATACCAAAATTTCACCCTAGGCTAATTTCGATATTCTGAGTCCAAAAATGAAGTCCATTTTGAAAAATAAAATTTATAAAATTTCAAAAAGTGGTTATTACTATTCATAACGGCTAGTTCTAATAGCATATTGTTGTTTAGTGAAACTCGGTATTGCGTACGACGCAAGCTATCGAGGAAGGTCGCGATTGCGTGTAAAGAAATCCAAGAAAGTGTTGTGTAGAAAAAGATTCCTTTGATGATTTATATAACATAAAAGTCTCGGGTGTTACATTCGACCCCCCTTAAAAAGAATTTCTCCCTCGAAATTCGTCACTTTGTTACAAACAGATGAGGATACTTCTCCCTCATCATATCCTCGAGCTCCCATGTAGCTTCTTGAAGTTGGTGGTTCCTCCATAAAACCTTCACTAAACGAGTGGTCTTATTTCATAGGACTTTTTCGCTACGATCCAGAATCTCTATCGGTTGTTCTTCATAAGAAAGATCTTGCTCCAGCGGTACAACTTCTGAGTTGAGTACATGTGAAGGATCTGGTATGTACTTTCTCAGGAGAGATACATGGAACACATCGTGAACTTGAGAGAGATTCGGTGGAAGCGCCAATCGGTAAGCTACCTTCCCAACACGATCCAGTATTTCGAAAGGACCGATATATCTAGGGCTCAACTTCCCCTTCTTTCCAAATCTCATAACCCTCTTCCAGGGAGATATTCGTAAGAACACTTTATCACCCACTTCAAACTCTAGGTCTTTTCTTCGGTTGTCGGCATAACTTTTCTGTCGACTCTGAGCTGCTCTTATGTGTTGTTGAATAGATCTGACCTTTTCTGCCATTTCATCAACGAGATCAGGTCCTAATAGCTTTCTTTCCCCAACTTCATCCCAGCAAGTTGGAGTCCTGCATTTCTTTCCATAGAGAGCTTCATAAGGAGCCATCTGAATACTGGAGTGAAAGCTATTATTATAAGAAAATTCCACCAAAGGTAGGTGTTGATCCCAACCTCCTTTGAAATCCATAGAGCAAGCTCTCAACATATCTTCTAGGGTTTGAATTGTTCTCTCAGACTGACCGTTTGTCTGGGGATGATAAGCAGTGTTGAAACTCAACTCTGTATCCAGAGTATGCTGAAGACTTCGCCAGAACTTCGAGGTAAATCTCGGATCTCGATCAGATATAATAGAAAGTGGTACTCCATGCAATCTTACCACTTCCTTTACATATATCCTGGCAAGATGATCTAGAGAGAAATCCTCTCTAATAGCAATGAAGTGTGCAGACTTTGTAAGACGATCAACTATGACCCAGATAGCATTATTGCCTTTGGATGTTTTAGGAAGTCCTGTGACAAAGTCCATAGTGATGTTTTCCCATTTCCATTCGGGTATGGGTAATGGTCGTAACATCCCCTTAGACTTCTGTCTCTCAGCTTTAACTTGTTGACAAACCAAGCATCGAGAGACAAATTCAGCAACATCTCTTTTCATGCCATCCCACCAGAAGTACTCTTTCAGGTCCCTATACATCTTCGTGCTTCCAGGATGAATAGAGAATGAAGAACTATGAGCCTCATCCAGCAGCTCCTTCTTTAATTCGGGGATGGGATGAACACAAACCCGATTCCTGAACTTTATTATCCCATCACAATCAAGGTTGAATTCAGGAACATTTCTCACCTTCTTTTGTAACTCGACATCTTCTTTCTGTGCCTCTTTAATCTTCACATGTATAGATGGTTGAACATTCATTTGAGAAAGATAAGATTTTTCCCCTTCCATTATAATTCCAATATCCATCCTTTGTAAATCCATAAATATTGGATCTTTTGTTATCCTCTTCTTGGATAAACTAGCATGGTCTTGTCGACTTAATGCATCTGCCACCTTGTTTGCTTTCCCAGGGTGGTAATGGATTGAGCAGTCATAATCCTTAATCAGCTCCAACCATCTTCTTTGACGCATATTCAGCTCCTTTTGTGTGAAAATATACTTTACACTTTTATGATCAGTATAAATATCACACCTTTCACCATAAAGGTAATGCCTCCAAATCTTTAATGCAAAGATTACCGCAGCCAACTCCAAATCATGTGTTGGGTAATTTTGCTCATGGATTTTCAACTGTCGTGAGGCATAAGCTATCACCATATCATTTTGCATAAGAACACACCCCAATCCCTTCTTGGATGCATCACTGTAGATCACAAACCTTTCTCCACTACAAGGCAGTGTGAGAAAAGGTGCACTGGATAACCTTCTTTTCAACTCCTTGAAATTCTATTCACATTCCTCTGTCCAGACAAACTTAACTCCTTTCCGAGTCAACTTGGTGATTGGATTAGATAATCGTGAAAAATCTTTTACAAAACGTCGATAATATCCCGCCAAACCAAGAAAACTTCGGATCTCAGTTACTGTTGTTGGTCTTGACCATCTTTCGATAACCTCTGTTTTTGCTGGATCCACAGATATCCCCTCTTTTGAGATTATGTGACCCAAAAATGCAACTTTTTGAAGCCAAAATTCACACTTGGTAAATTTGGCATAAAGCTTCTCCTTTCTCAGGGTCTTGAATATAATTCTCAAGTGATCTTCATGCTCTTCCTTGCTCTTTGAATAGACAAGAATATCGTCTATAAAGACTACCACAAATTGATCAAGATAGTCTCTAAAGACTCTATTCATTAGATCCATGAAGATAGCAGGGGCATTAGTAAGACCAAATGGCATCACTATAAATTCATAGTGTCCATACCTTGTACGGAAAGCCGTCTTTGGTATATCCTCCCTTTTGACCCTTAATTGATGATACCCTGAACGGAGATCAATCTTGGAAAAGTATTGAGCTCCGCGTAGTTGGTAAAATAAGTCATCAATGCGTGGGAGAGGATATTTGTTCTTGATAGTGATCTTGTTAAGTTCTCGATAATCAATGCAGAGTCTCATTGATCCATCTTTCTTCTTTACAAATAGAACAGGTGCTCCCCAAGGTGACGCACTAGGGTGTATGAATCCCTTATCAAGATTCTCTTGGAGTTGCTTCTTCAATTCCTGCAACTCAATTGGGGCCATTCTATAAGGTGTCTTTGAAATAGGCAAAGCACCCGGTACGAGTTCTATTGAAAACTCAACTTCACGATTTGGTGGAAGACCCGGTAATTCCTCCGGAAAGACATCATCAAACTCCCGTACAATGGGCATATTCTTAATCGTGAGTTTCTCACCAACCATTTGAGATAAATAACCTTCATTTAGTGGAATCAAGACCCATAAGATGGAAGAAATTTCCACTGGAAGGTTATATTCATCCTTGCATCGATAGACGATCGTAGATTGATCTGGAATATGAAATGTGACTTCCCTTCTTTGGCAATCGATATGAGCTCCATGTAGAGAAAGCCAATCCATGCCATGAATCACATCAAATTCCACTAAAGGAAGGATCACAAGATTTGCAGGAAGCACTTTCCCACAAACTTCGATCGGAGAAGAATTATAAACTTTTGATGCGATTGATGTGCCATTAGGTGTTGTCACAGCTAACTCAACATCTAATTGTTGAGGTAATACGGTGATACCCTTAGAAAAGTCTTCAGAAATAAAAGAGTGGGTGGATCCAGAATCAAATAAAACATTTGCTACTTTAGAGTGGATGGTAAGTGTACCTTTCACCACATCGTTATCGTACTCCACATCGCTGATAGAAATTGCATGTGACTTTCCTTTGTCTTTAGCCTTAAGAGTTTGTTGACGTCGACCATCATCATCAACCCTTGGATTTGGGCATTGATTGGCATAATGCCCCATCTCCTTGCACTTGAAACATTGAAGTGTAGTAGGTTCATTCTGTGTATCCCTTCCTTTGTTTGCGTCATTAGACATCTTCTTCCCATTATCACAGCATTCAAATGCCTGATGACCTTCCTTTCCACATTTAAAACATTTACTTGTCCCTTTAAGACAACTCCCTCCATGTTTCTTTCCACACTTTGAGCATAAGGAAAAGCTCATCTTCTTTTCCGTGTGCTCTTTAGATTTTTCTTTGAATTCCATCTTCCTCTTCTTATCAAACCCATGTGACTGATGGGTTACTCCAATCTCCATCTCGACTTTGAGAGCACATCGAACGATTTCCTCGTAGCTATTGAAGTCCCTTATGGCTAACGCCCTTCGAAGACTTGGTTTTAAGCCACTAAAGAATCGATCGATCTTACTCTCAGGTTGGATAATAATACCAGAAGCGTACCTTGCCAGTCTTGTAAAATTTGCTTCATAGGTACCAACAGATTCATCATCCCTTTACTTCAGTTCAAGAAACTCTTTCTCCATCTTTGTTCGGAGAATACGAGGGAAGTACTTATTGAAAAATAAGTTCTTGAACTCGTCCCATTCCATAGACTCAATTTCATCCCTTTGCCTCGTATTCTTAACAAGATTCCACCATTGATCAGCATCTCCTTCCAAATGGTAAACTGCTAGGATGACTTTATCATGCTCAGAACATTGAAGAACTGAAAATATCTTTTCAGTAGTACTAATCCATTGTTCAGCAACTAATGGATCAGTAGACCCGCTGAAAGAAGGTGGACGCTGCCTCATGAAGGATTCAACAGAATGTTGCTCCTTCCTTTGCTCGTTTGGAAGTCCTGCATGATTCATAGCTTGAGAAAGTTGTGTGAGCATGGCTACAAGATTTTGCATTCCAGCTCCTATATCGTTTGGTTGCTCAGGGGAACAATCATTGCATTGCCCATCACATTCCGTATTAACACGGTTCCTTCGGGTTCCAGCAATCGTCTAAAACCCCAAAAGAATAGTGTGAGAGGCAAAAATCATGCTAGGGAAAACAACATAATAAAGGGTTAGTACCCTCAATATCTAACATCTTAGGTTAAATTCAAAGATCGTTAGCGCAATTCTAGGACTATAAACTATACGTATACTTAACCTTAGAGACATCCCTAGACATACCTTAGAAATATCTCTAGGGATCTCACTAAAGTTCTCGCATCCTAGTTTCCAAAGGTTGACTAAACCTCCCTTTGATACCAACTGTAGAGACCCGTATCTTGACGTACATGGACATTACATTACATTTGCGGAATACTTAGTACATAACAAAAACACACACACAAGGATCGTAATAGTTTAGTGTCTTTGGAAACTCGGAATAAAATCTTCTAATCGTGGGGAAAGATCTTCAACATCTCCCATAAAGATCTTCCTTGTTTTTTTACCTAAAACCTTTCTTTATATCCTGGGGAAAAGAAAACATAAAAGGGTGAGCTCAAATTCTCAGTAAGGGTAAACAAAAGAAAAATCAATTACATCATATTCATAAGAACATAACTTTTGGAAATCTTAACCTGCAAAAGAGAGCATAATTTCATAACATGGGATAAATCATAGTAGTGAAATGAAATCCCAATAATCATAACTTAAAACATGAAACGTTGTGGCATACACACATAATCATGGAAAATCATTTCTTGTTAGTCATGACTCATTGCCAAGACTATCTTAGTGGACAAAGTCCCTTTCTGAACCGAGTTCACTCCTCGTTTCAGTCCTGTATCACTGAACCGAAATAACCTTCCGTTCCAGCCATGTCTATCTCATGAGATATAAAGTCTTTACCCAATGCATTGGAGGGAGATATAGGTCCCACCCATCTTATAATGAATCCTTTCTTATGTGTGCCACATAATCATAAACCATACATCATAACGTAACCCATGTAATAAAAATGGGATTCTTAAACAACATGACATCATAAAACAATTCATATAAGATAAAGGAATTCATAAAAATATTTCCATCACAACATAATCAAATCCATGTAATAATAGGGATAGAAACAGAACCCTTTATTATCTTAGATGGAAAATAATTTTGATAAAACACTTGAACTTCATTCTTGAGGAAAATATCCTTTCTTTTTCAAAAACATTTTACATTTCTTAACATGTCATACAACTTTAAACTAAAAGAAGTTGATTAAAAATAAACTTGAAAACTTTTAAAGGAAGCTTCTTGGAAATAATGTTTTAAAAATCCATTCTTGTCGTATAAATTAAAAAAAACATTCTTCGTACTTTTGTCGGAAAAGTCAAAAAGTACCTCGTACGGAAAAACGACAAAAGATTCCTTTCATATTCTTTACTAAAAACTCACCTAAGGGTAAAATTGGATTTAAACTATTGTAAGTGGATGGAAACAATATTACATATTGAGGGAACATGGATGTGGATGATAAAATACACCCCAGTAAATACTTACGAATAAACAATCTCGGATAAAAATGAGATTGTGATATTTCCCTTACCTTAGGTCCGATTTGCTTTGTTCGTGTCCGAAGCTCCTGTATAATGGTTTAAATAATGTTATTGACTTATTCTAGAATCATACATATTGATATGAGATCATATATGGTCATATTATTAGCTTCTTGTTAGTAATATTTCATTGTTACTTGTTACTCGGGTCTTTATAACTTTTTGTTCTTATGCGTGTTTTGTCGAATAAATTCTTATTCTTATCTTTAGGTTATAGATAATTCATTTCCAGAATGGTATTAGTGTAGTATATACCATATTCATTCATTCAATTCATTTATATAATCATTAGGAAATGAAGATCATGTAGAACGAGTCGCATCACATCGTGGAGACGGTATTCCGTACGTACGCACGAGTGATGATATCGTTCCTATGATCGTGGAATTGTATTGGAGTATATATATATTATTTCAGTATCAATATTACTTAATAATAATAATATATAGTTACTCATTACACCATTATACCCATCCTTGTAAGGTGATGGTGGAAAATAGATTACACCACGGCGTGGAGACGGTATTCCGTACGTACGCACGCGCGGTGATTTCATTTTTCCGTAGGATGGATAGAAGGTGAATTAGGGTTGTTTCATATTTATAATAACATATCAGTATGTAAGTAATACTGATGTTATTACTTTATCATGAAACAACTAAAGAAGAAGAAGTTGAAGAAGAAAGAAATTGAAAAGATCGGTAATGGATATTACCTCTTCTTTGGAACGCCTCTTTGAATCCTCCACTTAAGGAACTAAGATTGGTCTTTGGAGAAGACCAGGACCTCTAGGATTATTCTAGGAAAGTGTAGAGGAGAAAATTTCAGGGGTTGGCCGAGCTTGAGTGCTCAAATTGGTGTGAGGAGGAGGGGGAGGAGGTGCCCTTTTATAAGGGAGGAGAGGGGCACCTTAGGAATATCTCAAAATATTATTTTATATTAAAGTAAAAATCGGTTTATAATGGTTCCAAAGGGTCTTATTTCGAAGCTGAAGTGGTGATGGGTCGAAATCCTATCAACCAATAGGATTTAGACAAGTTTGGGGTATTATTTTAACCTTATCAATTAGATTTAACTCTAAGTTAATTAATTTAACTTTTACCGTGTCTTTTTGTTTTCTTTCACTATATGGTTAATACACTTACTATAACATGCCAAACTAACCCCAAATTGTTTATTATTAATATATATATCCTTATCTAAGTCATTTGGCCGAACCTTAGATTTTTAGGAATAAAATAACAATTAATAATATAATATTTTATTTAAAAACTATTTTGTGTCAATTTTGACACTATTTGATATATGATTTTTGTGAAAGTTATATCAGAATTATATGTTCGAACCAAGTTGATTAAATCAACACTAATATATCATAGTAACCTAGAAAATTAGTGGAATTCATAAAAAGTCTTAAATTACATTTATTTTGGTATTTATATTATCAATTATGTCAATATTTCATTAATAAGATAATTACTGCATCATCTTTGTGTCATAAATAAATTAAATTATTTGATGTCTAAAAATTACAAATAAAATACCATCATGTAGGAAATCTTTTTAGATTTCTAATGAATATTTACAATCGAATTTATCTTATGTATAACCCCATATTAAAAATGATTTACTTATTAAACTTTAAATTTAACTATTTTAACCCTTCTTTAAATAAATTAATAATAAATGTCCTAATCTAATCCAAGTGGGCCTAAATGGTCATATTTTATTCCTAAGTTTGTTTTTGGTCGAATTACACTTTTCCAATAGAATTAGGACATGTGTTAGGGTAATATTAATATCATATTTACCCTTAGTTACCCTATTTACTATTAACCGCGGTAAAAAAAGGTAAAAAGTTACTATTCACCAAAAAATTATTTTCATCTCATTGAACCACATTTTAGTCCTTAATATTAACCGTGCCTCTCAGATTTTTGAAATTCCATTCACAGAAGTGGTAAAATTAAGTTTTATGCAAAATTCAGTTTTTTAACCTACCACTTAGTGGTTTCACTATTCATCAAAAATTGAAAGTTTCCAGAAAAATACCAAAATTTCACCCTAGGCTAATTTCGATATTCTGAGTCCAAAAATGAAGTCCATTTTGAAAAATAAAATTTATAAAATTTCAAAAAGTGGTTATTACTATTCATAACGGCTAGTTTTAATAGCATATTGTTGTTTAGTGAAACTCGGTATTGCGTACGACGCAAGCTATCGAGGAAGGTCGCGATTGCGTGTAAAGAAAGCCAAGCAAGTGTTGTGTAGAAAAAGATTCCTTTGATGATTTATATAACATAAAAGTCTCGGGTGTTACATGGTATCCCATTCACCTGAAGTTGTACAGAGCATGAAGGAGAAGATTTAGATTCCTTGAGAATAGATTAATATCACGTAGGACAATTAAATGTTATATTCATATTGAAAGAGGAGGTTTCAATTGCCTTAGGTTGGTGATGTTATGTTATTTAGGGTTTCCCCACATTATAAAATTCAAAGGATTCTCGAAAGTGTGTAAGCTATCTACTTGTTTTATCAATCCATTCATAGTGGTGTAGATCATTGCCGGTGTACAATTGGGTGATTCTTTCACCATATATATATAAATATTCAATAAATTAATGAATCCAAGATCTAGTTGATTCTTCATAAATAATATCAATACTTTAAGGATACCAAGTTTGATATCATGGATGATATAACATTCATATATTGAATAATTTAGACATTATCAGCATGTTACTTTCTTAATTTTTTCTGTTAAATGAATTATGAAAATCTTGTATGAATGAGATTGTTATTAGAGAAAGAATTACATATTCTAGTAGTATGTTATCACATAGATGATGACATTTACATATAAATGAAAAATAGAAATATATATTTGGTTCTTCTATTCTAGGACATGAGGCATAGGGATGGTTTGGGTAGTTATGTTTTTAGGTAGGTTTGGAGTTTTTCCATGTGTGAGCTTCATGATGTGACAATTTTTTCCAAGACTTGTATCTTAAAGGAATTTTTGGGTTTCTCTTCCTAGGTGATATCAGGGTGTGGTGGAAAAAAATCATGACTATTATCTAGTTGAATTGGGTCATAGGATATTATTGGGCTTTGAGTGATCACGATTCAGGGGGGGAATTGTGTAAATTATAGTTCTTCAATTTATATTGACAAGATGATGAATAAACATAAATAATCATGCATATATTATAATTTATTTATGATCATTCCATGAATACGAAATTTCACGTCAAAACCAAGTGATTTTTTTGCACGATATAAAATTAGAAGGAATTATTAGTTTTCCCCAATTTCCATTTATAATATACTGAACTAACAGAAACCATATGCGCATTTAATGATTTTATTAATCCACATTAAGTACCATTTAATGAAATTTAAATTATTATTGAGAATACATCTATCATATATGAGTTCTTACAATTTTCTCATCTTGTTCCTTCTCAGAATTTTCATAGAAAGGTTTTGTCTAATAGATATCACTTTGGGAGATGTTGTGTTGATTTTATAAAGGATATGTATGTGTAATAGATTATTCTTGGTTTCATTTATATGACTTGGGAAAGGGATAATTACTTAATTATGTTGTAATTGTATGGATCTAATTAATGAATTGGTTTTGTTAAGGGACACAAGAATACCCCTCACTATGTTTATATTAATATATTAGATTTTGAATTGAACTGATAAATAAAATGAACCATAAAAAGTTAAATTGATCACAATGAAGAGTTCCTTATGTTTTTAATTCATTCTATGATATTAACCTTTCAATTTCTTCTTGCTCACAATTATTGTTGATAATTTTTATTATTTTAAAGACTGTTTATTGATTCTATGTATCTTTATAGAAATTCACCATTAATTAATGTATAACCACAAAAATATTGTAACCAAATTAAATGCAGGAACTATTAAGATGAAATTATTTTTTAAATGAAATTATAGATTCAGTAGTGGATGTTACAGAATTATTAGGTATTTTCTTGTTTTCCTTGTGTGCGACATGTGGGAAAGTATTGTTTCAATGTTTTTTGGAAATGGTTGGATTGTTGTGGGATCAATTATTTGGAAGGGTATGGCTGTGTTGGTTGGGTTTTGATGGGTAACTGGGCTGCAATGGTTTCCTTTTACTGGAAAACAAGGACTCATTGGTTATATTGTGATGTTTGGTGGGGTTGAATTGGATTCTATCAATGGGATGATGTTCTTCAGAATTTACATTTAATATACCATGAAGCAATGTTGGTTTGGTTTGGTTTAGAGCCAAGGCTTCCTTGGTTTGCGATGAGTTTGGTGTTCCTAGGATGATGTCAAGGTTAGACATTTCCATCTGTTTTGTTATTTCATGATTAAAATAAAATGTGATCTAAATAAATCAAATATAAAAAAATTAATGGTTATTGATTAGTGGGATAATGATGCATGAGTAAAGATTTTAATTGGGTAGAAAGTGGTTTGTTATGAAATATGGAGATGATTAACATAATAAAATTAAAAATGATTGAAAATAAAAAATATTGAAAGTTCATATTGTTAAGTATAAATGTTAATTATAATTTTTTTTATGAAATTTTCATGTGAGAATGTGGGATCATTATGGAATGATAATTGAAAGTGGTGGTGGTGTAGGGAGATGGTAGTGTGGTGGCAGTTGTGAACTACGATGGGGTCATATTGGTGTTGGACCACTATTTAGGGATAATTTAACTACTAAAAACATAATAATGAAGGGGTTATTTAAGGGGTGTTATACACAACCACATATATATTTATTTTTTGTATAATTAGAAGGGGTTCTACAGAACGCCACTAATCATTGAATTTAGATTGCATCATGAACCCCATATAATTTTATTTAATATTACAATAAGTTGGGGTTATGTACAACCCTCTCTAATCATAGAATTTAGAGACGATTTACTGACCACCTTAAATTAATAATTTAAAACCGGATTTTAAACCCCCTCTATTTTTGTTGACATTGTTTTTTTTAATATATGACTAGGTTTTAGTGGGGGTTGAAAACCACCTCTATTGTTTCAAATTACAGGTTTCAAACCCCCCGATAACAAATCAAATTAGTGGAAGTTCAAAACCCCCTTTAATGTCTTAATTTTAGGTGGTTCAAACCCCCCTCTAATGTATGTGATTAATGGTGGGTTTCAACGACAAATGTTTGATAACTACCATAATATAAATATATTAAATCACAATATATAAATATATTTAATTACATTATATGAACACAGTATATAAAATATTTATATGATTGAATTTAACTCAATTTATATGTATTCATAAATATAATTGTATAATATTTTTTACATTAATATAAATTTATTTTTATAAATTATATTTTATATAATATTAACAATTCATAATACATGATCACAAACATATTATATAAACATATACATAAATATAATTTATTTAAAATATATATCCTATAATTCCTGATATTTTTGTTTTTATAATTTTGTTTGTTATAATAAAAAATGTATTTTAAAATAATTTTTTTATATTTTATATTATATATAATTAATATTCTCTGAAATATTATTTTTTATAATTAGTAAAAAAATTAAAAAAATATTAAAAAATTAAATTTATTGAAATAAATATATTTTAATGTACATAATAAAAAATTAATATATTGAAGTACATTATGTAGATACTTGTATAAATTTCATTTTATATAATATAAATTAAATATAATAGAAAATTATATTTCATATAATAGTATGTATATATTTGTATAAATTAAATATCACATTATATTAATTATATATAATATAAAATTTTATTTCATATAACATTACATAATTATTATTATAAAATTTAATAAACAAATGTGTTAAAATAAAATTCATTTCATATAATAATAATTATATATGAATTATATATAATATTATATAATTTAGAATATGTATATATATATATATATTAATGCACCTAATTGAAAAATGTATAGAAATACATTATGTAAATATGTTTTTAAATACATTTTATAAACATATTAATTAAATACTTGTATATATATATTATTAAGTGAAAATGGATATAATATATAATTGATTTTTAAGCATATAATTAATTTACATAAGTATGTAACATATATTTGTTTAATATAATAAATATATTGTGTAAATTGTAAAATAAATATTAATTATTTATAAAACCAATATATAATATTTTTTCTTGAAAATAAAATGTAGTAATAATTATAATTAATATTATTATTGTTATGACATTGAAAAACATATAAGTATATAAAATTTATTAATGAAAAAACTAATTATTATGTTACATCTATAAATATTTTATGAATACATAAATAGACTAAAAATATACATGTATTTATAAATATATATTTGAGAAATAAAATATAATTATATATGTATATTATATAAATAAAGAAGTATATAATTTAAAAATATGTATTTATGTATATATATAATTTATATGTATATATTTATCAATATATATACATTTGAATATATAAATATAAACAAAGAGATTATACAAATTTATATATATGTTATATATATAAATATTTTCAAATATATTATTTAAATCATAATTATATGAATAAAAAATCAAATATATATGAATTTATCAATGTTGTAATATTAATGAAAATTTATATGTCCATAGTGGTTTCATGGGTGAGGTCTGCGGGCACAAAGGATCGTTAGGCCTGGGGTCCAAATCCATGTGTTGTTAACATTACATGATTGAATGTGGGGACACATAATGGAAGGGTGTGGACAGGGGGCCACATGTATGGTGGGGAGTGCAAGCGGGGATAGGAAAAACAACCGGGCACTAGATGGAGGGCGGTTTAAGCAGACAGTGTAGGTAACTGGTTGAAAAAAATGAGGGGTGTAGGGAGAAGGTGGAATTGGAGAGTGAAAGGGACCACAGGAATGAGTATTTCAAAAATGAAATAGGAAAATTTTTGGTTGGTTCTAGAATAATACCTAAATTGTCAATTGATTATAGGGGTGAAAGGAACCCTAAGAGGGACACTAGGAATTATTATTTTAAAAAACCTAAACATTTTTAGGGGTAATCATGGAGAGAGATATAAACGGAGGGATTATAGTATTTGAAAAACAAAAGGTTAAAATTGAGGGGTGATTCTAGAATGGCCCCTATATTGTTAAGTGATAAAGAGAGTGAATATTACCCAATAAATGAGTATTCAAAAAAAACGTTGAATGTTTGGGGTTGTAACAATGGAGAGAGAGGGAGGATAGTATTTGTAAAACAATATTGGAAAATTTAGAAATGGTTCTTGAATTTCCCCTAAATTTTTAATGGATTAAAGGATGTTGAAAAAACACCCTTATTTTTTTCAAATCTACGAGGAAAGAGATGGGAAGGGGTTGAAAAAAGGGAACCTGGGAATTATTATGGGGACATGGGAGATATATCTAAAGACATAGAGGATAATATATAGCCATAGGGAAAACTGAGGGGTGATAAACATGGATAGATATTTAATGGGAGAGAGTATCAAAAAAGAGAAATTTAGGGGTGGAAACTCAAGATATAGAACTAAAGGGAGGGAATACTGTATCTGAAAAAATGGTAAAATTTATGGGTGGTAATTAGGGAGAGATATATAAAGGAAATGAAAAGAATATTTAGAAATAATGTAAAATATAGGGCTGATTTTAAAATCTCCCTTACATTATTATGTGAATAGTGGGTGTTAAAACACCTCCCCAATATATGTGTTTCCAAATCTATTAGGGACCATTCTAACTACCCTTTATATGATAAATTATATAGAAGGGTTTTAAAGCCCTTCTAAACAATCAGGTTCTAATGGAATACTAGAATTATTATAATGGGTTTAAACCCCGTTAAATTCAACCTCCCCTAAACATCATCTAGATATACAAGTTATTCTTGAAAACCAACACTAACCATCCATTATGACCAAATTAGCACTGCTTCCGCATTACAAAAGCTAGCACATTTAGATGGGGTTATTTTATCCTCTATATTTATAATTTTGGGTAGAGTGTGTTATATATATATATATATATATATTTGATATTCATTTTATTATGATTTCCATATATTAAACAGATGAGTCAGAATACATTTCCAAAGCCTAAATGTTTTTCGTTTCATGGGTTTCACCCAACCTATATGTTGGTTAGGGGAGATGGTTGGATACCCCCTATTTTAGAATGATTATATAGGTGTTGTATTGTGTAATGACAATGAGTATTTTGGGACGGAATATGGTGGTGGTGGTGAGTTGTTGTATGATATAAAGAGGTGTCTTTCATTCATGTTGATGGTATTCTACTGTAATGGATATGTTATGTGTGAATGAGATGTGATGTTTAGTTAATGATATGAGTTGATATGAATAATGTTGATATAGATTATGATATGATTTAGGTTATTGTTTGGATGAATATATTTATAACAAATTATTTGGAACCCCATATAAGGATATGGAAAGTAGAATTATGACCCGCCCCACCTCATATATTGGAGGAATTAAGTATATATTATTTCACGTTGGGGTATTAGAGTGTACAATAAATGGTTAAGCGGTAGTGAAGTGTATTGATTTAATTCCATGATAATATCTTACTCTGTTGGATTATATATTTAGTTAGTGTTATTTGGTGAGGCACGGTTGTATTTAGCCTGATTGGGACTTGTTGGTTCAATTATTTATTTACTATTGTATTGGTGTGATCTGTTAACAATTTACATGAGAGGTATTGATTATGATACTAGTAAGTGTACATGTTATGCACACCTCATATATATATATAATAGGTTTTCAGTTTCCTATTGTCAGTCTAGTAACAATGTTGGATAGTAATAGTATATAGATTAGAGTTTCCTTGAGGATTCCCCTCTTATGAGATTAATTTTTTATGTCAATGTGGGGACTGGTATTTTCCTAGAATATCATATATTGTTAATAATTACATTAGTGGTTAATTTTATATATAATATCATTGATCAAATGTTTTTTATGTATTCTTGGGACATATGAGTGTAATTACACCCATATATATGTTTTATAGTCTATGTGTTATTCACTAACCAAGGTCCTGTTAAAGGCAAGCTTTGGGGGTCACTCTCATCATCCCTAGAGGCCTTGAAGCGATTGGCCATATTGGTTAGTCAGGAAATGAGTCTGCATATTCAATAATAAACTAGATCATGTTAGAAAAAAAATTCAATAATGTATAACATTAAATTTTGTAGCACATTTTCATTCATGAATAGGTCATTGGTGATTCAAACCCTAAGTGGTGGGGGTGAATCATGGTGTATTATCATTTCCATTTTATCAATTTCCCATAAACTCTAACTACCTAAATAGATATCGAAATATCAATTATAATGGTCCTTATTTTTGATATTTTTTACTATTAATAATGTTACATGATATCTCACATTAATCACTTTAAATTCTAATAATTCTTAACAATATTATTAGACAGTATCAATATGATTATAAGGTTATTTTATGACAAGAGTCATATTAGTTTTACTTTGATAAACACTATATGATAATACAAGGGGAATGAAATGGATAGGGTGTAAGTGAATTAGAATCACCAAGCTCCCTTTTTGGGGGTTTTAGCTAAGTCACACTAGAATATGGTAAGTAAATATATAATAGTTCTTGGATGTGTAAATATAACATTGGGATCACATCCTTCACAATAAATAACATTTTTCAGACTTCTTGATGAAAATTAAAACATGTTGTCACACCTCTATACTACCACTATTTGTTTTTTATATAATGAGTATCAATATGTGACGCTTAATTCATCAACGATTTATTAATTCTAGGATATTAACTCCATCATTGATCACATCATCACAATTCAAATATATGGCACATAATTTTAATCATCTTTAACATTAATTACATGCAATGTTTTCCATAATTCATTCCACTGAATAAATCTAAGATTCCAACTACTTTTAAAAAATATACATCAATAAACAGCATCATAGTAAAATATCTTCAATGGAATCCATGATATATCCATATTTTTTATTCTATGGAAATAAAATGTATCTATGTGAAAAAAATTCAAAATTTCTTTCATATCATCAATATCCACTCCTATTTTCAAAATAACATCAAATATCAATTTTTTATGTATATATTACATAATCTATTAGTTCATATTAATACACCTTATTCTCCACATTAGGATATCTCATCATTTATACTACACTTTTAGTGTGTTCATTCAGTTCAATTTAAATATGAGTTATGAAACTAAATATTTAACCATAACTCCCTTGTATCTAAAATTTTCTCTAGGGTGCATGCATCTGACTGTTTCGGAGGATACGTGGAATTATTACCCCGAATTCCCACTTTCCAAAGACATGAAACATCTATCGCCTATTCAGGGACTTTTTCTCCATGATCGAAACAGGATGATGGGATTTCGGTTCCTCCTTCTGTGGATTCCTCCTCAGAACTTTTCAACTAGTCTGGGTCACCCTTATATATTAATACGTTGTTCGTTAATCTTTTCCCAGTGACATGTCTTCATGGACGTTAGTTAATTACACTAATTCCTTCAATACATTCCATGGGGTCCTATCAGGGTAGCAACCTTCAGTTGGAGGAGTAGACATGTTGGAAATCACTGGCATGTTTGGAAGATGGAACAGTAGCACGTTTGGATTTATTCCCCTTACTATAGGGATTCTCGAATGCATGGAAGCCCGAGGCATCAAATGTAGAATGTAGGGAATTATATTCAATAGGAATGTCTCTATTTTTTACCTCTACTTCCCATGTTTAACAAAGGGTATACTGCAGGTTTAATGTCTAGTAGTGATGGATCAGACCGATCAGAAAACTGATTGATGTGGGGGATAAAGTGTGGTTAGGTACACGATTACTACTAGGGGTAGTGAAGAGGAGAGTTACATGATCTCACTAGGATGTGGTAGCCTTGGGAAGGATTATGAATGATATGGAGAGTTAAATAAAGTGCTAGGGGAATGAGATAGAGCCAACACAGGGGCGGTGGTGATGTTGGGAATGATCCTCAAAAAGACATCCAACCTATCCCTGTGGTAGTGAATCAAATACCACATAGTTTTGGATGGGGTATAGGATCGGGGTGTGGGAAAGGGATAGGTATCTGATGATATAATGTGTATTTTGTGTGGTTAGCAGCCCGAGGATGATATGACCCCACTGGGATGAACTGTGGATGTGGGACCCAACAAAGGGACGACAATGGATTACCATTGATTGCAGAGTATTGCGTCTTACTGCTGGATGATAATCACAATGTATTACCACTGGTTAGGGTTCAAAATGTATTACCATAAATTGGGGTACAACAGCTTACCATTGATTGGGGAAAACAACAGCTTACCATCAATTAGGGAAAACAACATATTACTATTGATTGGGGAAAATAATGACATACCACTAATTGGGGGATTGTTTAGTGTCATGAGGGAAAAATATATAGGAACAATTTATCATCATGAAGTACGTGTGTGGACAGACATGAAGTAGTCAGAACCAATAGGTTTTGGTCTTGATCCCTAGGGAGGTGTCCTACATACCTTGCCTTGGAAATTATCGATGTCCATGTAGTTTGGAATGGTTTGGGGAACCGGTGTGAGAGTTTTGAGACCAGTAGGTGTTGGGCATGAAACTCCAAGAGTCTTCCTACATACATTTCCTTGGCAAGGATCAATGTACCCATCGTTCGGAATGGGTTTTTGTGAACACACATGAAGTGGTCAGGACCAATCGTTGTTGGGCTTGAACCTCTGGGAGGCTTCCTACATACCTTTCCGTGGCTAAGATCAAAGACCCTTTAGTTCGGAAGGGGTGTTGGTGAACCGAAGTATATGGGGTCAGGACCAATAACTGTTAGGATTTAACCTTAGTGAGGCTTCCTACATACCTTTCCTTGGAAAGGATCAAAGTCCACGTAGTTCAAAATGGTGTATTAGTGAACTGACGTGAAGGTGGTCGGGACCAATAGGTGTGGGGCTTTATCCTCTGGGAGGAATCATACATACCATGCCATGGAAAAGATCAATGTCCATGTAGTTCAGAATAGGGTATTGGTGAACCTATGAGAAGGTGTCCAGAACCAATTGGTGTTGGGAGTTAATATCTGGGAGTCTCCCTACATTCCTAGCCATGGCATGGATCACAGTCCACATAAAATGAATAGTTTGGTGAACCAATGTGAAAGGGTTAGGACCAATAGGTGTTTGTCTTAAACGACAGCGAGGCTACCCATGTAACTTTCCATGGAAAAGATCAATGTCCATGTAGTTCGGTAGTGGTGTTTGTGATATGACGTGATGTGGTAGGGACCAATGGTTGTTGGGAAAGAACATAGGGAGTCTTCTTACATACCATTCTTTTGAAAAGATCAAAGTCCACATAGTAATGATGAATGAGTGTTGGGGCTTACACTCTAGGGTGGACCAGAGAGGATGTAATGGTCAATTCTTATAGTAAGCCCACGTGAGTCATACTCATTGTGAGAAATAAGTGGCAGCACAGACTTGATGATCACATCGTAAAAGGTGCATCTGTCGGAAGTGAAGTGGGTCTTACATGTGGTTAGCGACCCAAAAGGGAAACAGGGGCTAAGGAGTGGTTTACATCCCATGGATATGGAGATTGGGACTTACTCCGGGATGGGGGCCTGGGTGGAAGAAAAAACCAATGGGAGAGGAAATTGGCATGGAATAGAGGAGGGTTCTGGTGCCCATCCCCTCTCTGGTCATTGGCACCAAAGAAGAAAGGAGGATCAGAGGCACTACATCCTACAATAAAGGCTAGGGGATTATACAAAGGTGGTTGTTGTTCCCCACGGACAGGCACCGCTGTGGAAAATAGGATCTCATTCCATGTGAGGATGATCTCACTCTTGTGGAGATGAGTGGGCGTAGAGAATGTCTAATATGGGGATCCCCATGTATAATTCATGGTGTGAGGCCATAGAATAACGTCATGTTCTGAGGATAATGTTTCTTGGTAGTGTAACATATTCCAACTTGGACAAGGCAGGTTTACTATGAGCCCCTAGAATATACATAACTGATACCCACCCACCCTTGGGGAAGGGAATACATCTACAATTCCATGGTGAGGGGTGTGTTGTGGAGTGATCCACTGATGGGGTAATGTTATCATGGCTATGAGAAGAATAAATAGATGTTAGTGTCCCTCTATTGACCTGCAATTATGGATGGGGGATTGTGCCGGGAAGCTTCCCAGGTGCTGCTAATGAGCAGAAAAAATGGATCAGGATTACTATTGGAAGTTTCCCATAATTTCTTTCTCATGTTTGGACATGAGGTCATCCCAACTCACTTGTGGACTGAGGTACAAAATTGGGGCCTACACCAATGCACTAGTGTAGAAGCGAGATAACTCCAAGGTCATTGCAATCAGTCTAATCAAAGGGAGGTGAAATGTGTTAATCATATGTATGTCATTCAAAATAGGGTGAGGGTGGTTTGACAGTGGAGGATAATTGTTTTCCATGTTTGAATCCTGACGTCGACATCGTGTTATCCTCAAATGAGGACCAAAAAATGAGCATCAAACTCTGACTGTGCTCGAAACTCATGACTAATTCATAGTGTCAACCAATGTCATCTAGGACGTTGTATAAGGATGGTAGGTGAGCCAAGGCATTTTGGGCCCAAGTCGTTAGGGGCTCCCTTCAATCATGAAAGAGGATGAAGTTCCTAATAAAGGATATGCAAATCATGAAGTGGAGTGAAGGATTTTTTGAGTGGATTCTGATGCTCTGAAAATTATGCTATCCAAATCATGGCATGAGGTATATTGTGATTGCCACATAAGACACCTCTTATTTTGAATAAGAGAAAACCTATTATTTAATGATAATGAATGCTTCAATTTATAGTCATGTAGAGATGACTATTAGGCATAAAACTCATAGAAATGTCTGGTGTTGTGACTAACGCAAGAGCATCCATTTCTTGTGGATCATGACAGAGGAGTCAGGAGATATGGTTTGGATGAATTACTTGAGGAATGGTTTGACTGAAGGTACGCAGGGAATTGATTATAAGAATCTTGACTCACGACATAGGAAAAAAATAAAGACGAATATGTTGAATCAAGGTGTATCTCAAATCATGGTGTTTCACAGTGTGCAGAGAAGTATCTAAAATCATGGTGTTCTTAATGATTAAGGTGGGTGTGGATAAGAGCACAATAGAAAATACCGACGTCCCAACCTGAAATGTTTTTGGTGCATGCAATATTGATTTTTTGTTCCATAGGGTTGTTTTTCATGTAATAGTGAGGTATTACGGACAATTGGGAAGGTGTGTGTCCAATAGACTAGGATTACATGCAATAGGAGAGGTGTGCACACAATTGATTTGGTATAACACTAGTTCACAAAAAATGGGCACAGTGGCACTATTGTGCGCAAAAATGATGTTTTTGCGCACAAAAGTGGAAATTATGGCCCATTTACGTGAAAAAGTCATGTTTTTCATGAAATATGCGGGGTTTTGTGAAGGTGCATAAAATGGTGACATACGCACATTAGAGTGGAGTCCAACCTCTGGGGGACCTTTGGAAGAAGGGGGTGAACATGTATTTATAGGTTAAACCTTGAACGTCGGGGTGCCTAATATTTTGTTCTATTTTTACATTTATATCCATTTTTGTGTTCAAGATTCCATTTTTGCATGAAAGATTCCATTTTTGCACCCAAGATTCCATTTTTTCTCGCAAATCCATTCTTTTCCCTAAAACCATCTTGGATTTCCATTTCTAGCAGCCTGACTTTGAACAACCATAACTACTGATCCATAACTCTATTTGGTCTCCATGAAAAATAAAATCGAAGCTTTGTAAACGAGATACGATATGAGATCATGTTCGGAAAAATTTGGTGAATTACATGAATTCATTTTCCATTTCCAACATCCCTATATTAGATTCTATTTCAAATCATCCATTTGATTGAATGATGATTCATGAAGATGTGTTATTTTTATTTATGGAGTTTTTTCTACCTCTATTCATTTACCAAGGCCTAAATAATTCTTATATGGTGTCCTCTTAGTATTACATATGATATTGTTGCAACGAAAAAATATTATAGATATAGTCTAATGTGTTTCACTAGATCAAAAAATCTGTCCTATGTAACATTAGTAATTACTCTCCCTTGAGATTGATACAATTTCATCCACATCCTTTGATCGTAAGACTGGTTGTGGCATAGACCGTTCTTCTATAGTGTGGTCTTATCAAAACTAAATGTGACACCATTCAACCACTCTGCATGAATATTATTATCCATGATGTATGATCCTTATGTGGTGTGAAAAGTTTAGGTATTAATAACATTTTTGGAATGGAAGAAACTCTATGACGTAAGCACCCTTCAAACTCCAATGATAGGAAAAAATTTCTAGACATGCATCAGTTATGGTCTCACATGTTATGACATTCGACATAACCACTTATCATGAAATATGTTTTTCATAAATCAAATGAATGTTCACTGAGGCTATGGTGGGCCTTTATAAACCTTAACCCATAATGAAAAGAAACAATAGATACATATCCTTTATAAATAATAATACTCCATGACCCAGATTTCAAATAATTTGGGTTGACATGCCCGATGGTCATCGAAACAGCCTACATGATACAAAAATCCATGTTGTTATCATGTACTACAGTTTTTCAACATTCCATACTAAACCAATATTTTTAACTTATTATGGGATATTTTTCATATTTTCATCCTTCATCCATGGAAGATGTATTATTATACAGAAATACCATTTTGCTATTTCTTTCATTGAATCAAAACCCTTATATGGTGTGGCTAATTACACAATAGTGTGAAGTGTAAGGTAATAAAAGTTTAAAAATGTACATCAACCATAATATTTTTTCAACGTGACATATCACATGATGCTCCATCATTTTTCTTATCATTCAAACATATTTTTATCCAACTTCTTTCAGTCCTTATTTCCTTTTGACATGATAAATCTCCAAAAACTACACCATATTTGTGTTGAATATAAATATAATAAAATTCTATAAAATAAAAAATGTTTTCAAATAATAAAAAACTCCCTCATAACATTTCATATTTATTATCAAAAAAATTAAACTTGAACCTTATGGGTTAAAATGGTAACAATAATTTACAAACTAGTAAATCATATTTCAATGTTTTTGAATTTTTTTTATTATATTTTTCTTATTCATTAATTTGAATTAAAAAATAAAATTATATAATTTAGTTTTGGATGAATTGAAATAAAAATTATATAGATATAACTATTCAATCAATATTATAAAATTACAAATAAATAATATTAATTTTTTAAAATATTAGTAATAAATCCTTCAATAAATTACTTGATGGTGCCCCTCTCCATTCCAATATCAACACCCCCACCCAATTTATACAGTTGAAAAAATCTTAAATATAAAAATAGTTTTTTAATATATATCATAAATATTTAATCCATGTTTATAAGGACATTTTCCAATTGAGATACCTTCCTCTAATAGAATTAGACTGAATTGGAATCTAATTACTCAAATTATAAGTTTATTGGTTTAACACATAGCTGTTTTAATTTCATTTATCCACATAAATTTTTTTTAACATGAATTAATGTTAAATTATATTTAATTTAATGAAATTTTAATAGTATTTTATACTTATAAAAACCAAATATTCATTTGTTTTATTACACTCAGGTAAATTTTTTATCTATATATAGTTGTTTTATACTACCGAAGGGGATGATGATATATTATTTTATGTAATTTAAATCTTAATTTCTTTAAAATTAACTTTAAACATATATGTTTTTCATAATTATCATTAAACGTATTTTTTGGATTATAAAATAATATAATAGTAATTAAATTAAGAATATCAGTCATGTTCCATCAATTTCATTTTATGCTTCTCAAATCATCCTACTAATATGATTTTATAAATTATAACTATATAATGAACTACTTATCTCCCTCACATGAATAAAAAATTAATAAAATATAGTTATAGTTCTATGGAAGATAATATAATCAAAATGTTTTCATAAAGAAATATTTCTAAACAGAATTATATTTTGTGAAATGATACAAACTACTTTAAAACTCCACATACTACCAATATTAAATTAATAAATTAATAATTGATGAAAATTAATCAAAAATAAGAAATTAAATACACACATAAAAGGATATAAAAAATAATAAAATTAATATAAATTAACACTTCATAAATTTATAGTATTTATCATTGAATGTTATGACACAGGTTAAATTCTACCTCCCACAATTCTCTACAATTGTGGTTTTATTATTTATAACTCTAAAAATATATATCTTTTCTTTTTCCCTGTTTATTTTTATTCACTCAACATTATTTATATCATTATTCGATGTCGACAAGAAAATATTAAATTTATTTTACGGGTATATATATGTATTTATTATTATATTTCAAGTATTAACAATAAATTAAAACTCAAAAATGGAATATTTCTACTTCCACTTCATATTCATGTCTCACTCCAATACAATCAAGTAATTTTTTCATTCAAAAACCTATTTGTTTTTTATATAATATTTTAGTTCTTGTTTAATTTTTTATGACCATATTATATTTTCCCATTGAATTATTTTTTAGTATACATGACAATTTTTTTATGAAGGTAGTAATATTTAAAAATGCATCATTATATTTTTAAATGTTTTTTACTTGATGTTGATATCTATTTTTTTACTAATGATTTATTGTGTAATAATAAATTTAAATGATTAGGTAATTAAATATTTTTATAAGGATACTATGTGATATATCAATTTTTTATGAATTTTTGTTTTATTATGAAACCCATTAATTTTTCAGTGAATTATTTCTTATTAATTATATATCTATTTTTCTTCTCTGTTTTGTCCCAAATATTAATAAAACATTATTATTTTTTCCATCACACCCTCATCTGATTTGAAATATCTTGTTGTGTGAATCAAATACATAAAAGATATGAGATTGAATCATCTCACTATATATATTTCTTTTGTATCCTCTCTTATTAAATTAATAATTTTTAAATTAATCTCTTTCATGATAACAATTTTGATTTGTAATAAATTATTTTCCTCCCTAGTGGTGCTAAAACCATTTATAATAGGTTTGTATAACTCTTTTAATCCAAAAAGTACATTCTATGGATTTAATTAATAACTAGATCACAATACAATGAATCCCAATCTTTACACATGAGGTCCCATGTACTGTGTCTATTGTTTAAGGATACAAAGGATTTCATCCTTGAGTTTGACTTAATATAGGAACGTTTCTGTGTGTGTGTGTGGGTGGTGATTAATTTACTAGCCTTCTAGTAGGGATAAAGTCTATTACGTCATCAAAAATAATTGTTTAAGTGCACTATCTTTATCACCATGAGGGGTGTAGCTGAGATAAGTTTTAATTGGATATATCTACCATTCACGAAGGCATAATGGGATACACAAGGAATTTATTTCAACTGATAACTTAATGTTATTCATGAACTGTAAGAAATAAAAATAATAATCAAAGGGCCATTATTATGAATTATGATTTTTCTGAAAAAATAATGTTAAACTATAGTTTTTGTCAATCAAGTTTATCTTAATAGGTTAAATGTTACATTTATGGTCTCCAATGAGAACATAAATTTACATGTGATTTTAGGCCATCCAAATTGCATAAAGAGGTTCAATTTAGTGTTGGGGTTATTCTATGATGAAATATGTGTATGATAGAGTTTTTTTCCACTAATCGTATCTTTAAATGGTATGACTGGGGTTAAAGATCTCCCAAAAGAACATAATTTCATTCACGAGTTTCATTATATCTAGAAATGATATAATTTATAATGGGGAATTATAAAATATCTTTTGTGTTCATAATGTTAGGATGTTAATTTATTCTATTTTGGAAGGAAAAAAATGATTTACTTGGTTATAGGGTCTCCCAGGAGGATTTAATGTTATATTAAAATTTCATGGCATTTATAAAATTATAAAAGCATAACTGTTGTTTTTATGGATCCCAATATGATGGAAGAATATGTAATAGTTCATTATAATCTTGGATGTCCTAAACTAGTCTAGTTTGTGTTTATATTCTCTAAGGACGACTAAATACTTCAATATTTTTTTCTTCCATCCGTGACTTTTTAAATGTCATGTGTTATGGTATGGGATCTTCACGTGTATCCTTCCTACCAAGATCACATTATCGTAAATGGAATGGTTCTTTAATTGAACTTGATCTGATTTGTGTGTTGTTTGGGAATAAAAATTATTAAAAGAGAGTCAATTGACAAATTAATAGACATAACATTGAGTTGGGAGTTTCATCTTATAATATTTAATGTGGTAGAATTTGATTATTTCATGATATATGTGGTGCATTTTTTGAACCCTTCTAATATGATAAAAAATATATCGAGATTAATATGAATCATTCCCTCACCATATCATATTTAACTTTGTTGGGTAGATATGGCTATTGAGGAATATTTGTGTCCATTATTTATAATTCCATAGGCAAGGAGAACCAAAACATACTATGTTTCAATGGGAATGGATTTTTAGGGTTGGTTTAGGACCAAAACAAGATCTTCGACACCATGGTGGGTTGGGAGATGTATAAGAATAACTGTGGGAAGCCTAGTAACATTTCTCAGATAGTTATGTTTATTCAAGAGTTTCACTTAGTGGATATCATGTTATGGTAGAATAGGTTCAACTATATCAAAGACTACATAAAATTAAGTTTTATTAGATTAATTCTATCTTACATATGAATATGTGATTCACTATATGGGATAAAAACTATACTAAATAAGAATAAAGCCTGATCATGATTCCTAATGTCACATCATAATGAGGCTCATAATGGTATATTTTGTAGCATGGGTCCCAATAGTTTTGGATATATGGTTATATGAGGGAAAAGTTTGGGTTTTGGATGTCATTCAATGGGATTTTGTGGTCTGTGAATCTGAATTCCAAATAATGAGTGTATATCCACGAGATTATTGCTTCTACATGGAGGTAGAGGTACATGTTTTATCCCAAAGTACAATTATATGGGGAGTATCTAGCTTGGAATAATGTAGGGATCCAAAGGGTCACACAATTATAGGTAAAATATTTATAGGATATTATTTTTTTATATAAAATTATAAATACCATTCCAGATACTTTTTTTGGATATTCTTAAATTAGGGAAGTCCATAACACTTCTCCAATTGCATTTTTCCTTTCAACCCCCTAAATTATTAATCATTGAATATGTGTTTCCTCATCATTTAAGTTATGATTTCATTCTTTCTTTCTCAATTCACCATCTTCACCGACATCAATTTTTGTCAATAATTTTTCTTGATTAATGATGTTTCCACTAGATCATGGTTGATCAAACCATAATATTATAAGGAATTTTCATCCTAGATAAAGGTTATATTATTGGAGGAACACAATATTTTCGTATAGATTCATCAATATAAGGCTCTATATCATTTTTGTTTTTTTTCATTTAAAATTGATTTAATTGATTTAAACATTTATGGTTGTTATTATAGAATTTGTTGTAATGGTATCAAAGATCTTCTAAAAGTGGCGTAGACACTATTTCAATAATTTTATACATTATTATTCCATTATATATAATAAATATTTAAAACTAATGTATTATAATTATGGAATTAATATTGATTTTTTTGTAAATTAAATTTATTTTTTCCATAATTTTTTTATAATTATACTTATGGAGGTATAGACCCACGATAATTGGTTATAGATGGATGATCATAGTCAGTGATATTTTCACAAATGGAATAACATTAATTATGGTTTGTGTTACATAAATATACCAATCTAGTATATGATTTACATTATATATAATTTTTTATGTTCTCTCAATAATTTTATTAAATTTTATTTAAATTTTAAATTATTTAAATTTTATAAATAATTATATAGAGATAAATAAGGTTGTGGTCCATGATGGACACTTGAACAATATTCTACAATCCACAACCTCTGATGGACATATATTTATGTTTAAATGTGTGTCAGGTGATAGGGGATCTTGGATGGGTATAAATAAAATAAATTTAACATAATAGACAATATAAATATTCATTTAGTTCCCTTTCAGCGAGAATGTGTGGAGTTTATGGATTAGTTATCCTGGGCATCGACCATAATAAATCGTGAGTTATATTATTACATCATTTCTATTTGAATGGTATATAGGTTGAGTATTACTCATACAATTTTTTATGTATGTATCTATGTGTGGATACCATATAAAAGATATATATATAGGTTTGTTAGGATATGACTCACCAAACATGAATTTTACAGTAATGTGGATTCCATGTAATTATATTTTTTTGATTATATTGAGTGTTATCCCTAACCAATTTGGCCATGTAGTGAGCATGGATATTTTTTGGGATGTTATTCCCATTGGAAAATGAAATTTGACACTAGTGTGTGAAATGAGATAAAATAAATAATCAGGATTATTTGAGAGAAATTGGGAATTATGGGACAATATTAGGGTTCGTATATATATTTTTAGTATGGAAAGGATGATAACCTGAGAGATAACTTCATTTTTACCTGGTATGAATATAGTAATGATTATTTATTGTTTTCTAAAATTATAATCCTGATCGTGATATGTGATATTGGATGATTTTCATGATATGTAACATACCTCATAATGATATACTAATGTATAATAAAGGGCTTTCATTCCTATTGATGATGATCTTATAATGATTTCCAGGTCGGGGATATCCCCCAATTAAAATTATATAATTTTTTATGGGTGGGATAACAATCATATGATCATGATGATATTGTGATATATAGAGACGTCTCTTTCCCTTGATGGTAGAATTATTGAGATATATTGTTAGGAAGCTTTGCACACAAATGACATGGTACCTGGGGAAAGATCTTATCCACCAAATGATTTATACTAAAATGAGATATTATTGATGATATTGTGTCATTTTATTGGGAGGAAAATTCCCATCACCACATAAGAATTAATTATAATGGATGATTGTTTCCAGGAAAGTTTCATATCCCATCATTGACTATTAATGTAATATGATGGTATATAGGTTGGTGTTATTCTAAAAATTAGTACACATATGTTATATGATCAGATATATCTTAGCATTAGTTAAATCTAGTATGAAAACACTTATGTGACATCAATAGTGCCCATAATAATTAAATGTTTTATGGATTTTTTATTGATTAATTTATCATGCCTATTTCAAATTGTACAAAAAATATATTAACCAATTTTTATAGGACACCATTGGTTGCGGTCTAGTAAGACATAATCAAAACCTTGTTGGGTGTCCCTGACACATTACCATTGAAGTAGACCTCTTGATTAATATCAAATTTATGTCGGTGCATTTGAGTTTTATGGTAGATATAATAGACTTGTAATAATGTAATTAGTTGGTGATTAAGACCACATTGTAGTTGATTGAATTTTATTATATTTTGATATGGGATATATATGATATTATCACACAAGATTTTATATTTTCCATTCATTCTTCTATGATATTTTATATAGATCATTTTTTATAGATGTAAGTATATTATTTAATTTTATTTTTCTTAAACTATGTAAATTATATTATTCTACTGATTATTGTGATGGTGGTTTGTATGTTATAATCACTATTTTTCATTTTATTTATATATTAGAGTATAACATCACCATAATATCACTATATACCCCCAATAGGAGTCTCCAAACTCTATAACATAGAGATGAATTCTTTAGGTTACAAGTTAGAACAATCTATTTATTATTAACTATTCTATGTTGATATGTAACACCAATGATACATTAGTTTACAATGGAATTCCATACTATCCAGGATATATTAAAATGGAAGTTTAATTGCTCATAGAATCCTAATGGAATTGAAATTTGTGATAGAGTTTTTGTCTATCTAGAATTATTTAATTCATTTAAATTAGTGTTTAGGATCACCAATTATGAATTTAGTTTTCAATATAGTTTCATTAATTTCTAGATGGCTACAATTAATATTTTTTTGGTTTAGGGTATCCCAATAATACATAAGGATACATTATATATTTTTTTCCATATTGAATGTAATACAATATTTAGGTTGTGGTTTAGAACCTCCCCTGAGGAAATATGATTATATTAATGATTCAATCTTCCTAAAAAGTATTTATATGTATAGGGTAGTTTTTTAGTCCCCAATGATATCTTAATGTTATGAGTGATTATCATTCCACCAGTGATGGATTAAAATGTTTTTACTAGTTTTTAATTTATCCTTAGAGGAAATGATGTTTTAGGGAGTTGAAAGATAAAAAAATTTACAGATTATTCCTTTAAAAGGAGTTTTCAATATATCACTTTAATGGTAATAAACATCCACATATTTTTGGCTCACAGATTCATAAATATATTATATAAAATTTCATACCATTTAATTATTTATAATATGAACTAATAGAGTCAAGTATGTTAATGAAATATGGCATGGAACTATAAGTAAAAAAACATACAAATTAATTATTTTTTGAATTATGACAAATTTCTTATTCAATAAGATAAATAAATAATGTGTATAAATAATATATTGTCCTTATATGTGATCAAATTCATTAATTCATTGACCCCACTAATTATTATGAATAATGAAAATATTTGATATTTATAGGGTTTTAATAAATTCATAGGTCTTTCCATAAAGATTAATGGATTAGTATGTTAATGAAATAAAAGACACACAATAAGTGTGATATAATGGAAGAAAATGAGATCTTATATCATAAAAGAATCTGGTTATAGAGATCATAGAGGATTCAATTTTTTCACTTTTTTTAGTTATATTAATGGGGATACCTAAACACATATGTCTATCATGTATACCCGTATGGGATATGAGTTAATGTGTGGTTTATACATAACATAAAAAACCCTTTAATTAAAATATAAACTGTAATATCTATGTAATGATGGATGGAAACATGTCATTCCATCACCCTCCATGATAAAATATCAATTTTTCCAATAGGTTGTGAAAATGAAAACACATTTAGATATAATGACATGAAAAGGAATACCATGATGGAATACATGAAAAAAATAATGGAACATCAATTAAAAAATGGTTGTATTTTTATTCATTCCAGTCATTCTATTCGAGTGGTATTAAGGAAAATAGGGATTCATTTATGTGCTTGAATGTTAATGAGAGTATTCTACATAGTGTAAATGGATGACTATGATCCTTGACACATCATATTTGTACATCGATAATGTGATCTCAGAACTGTATAGTTTTGAATATATGGTAATCAATATACCGTATCATTTATTCTTAGAAATTTATTGTTCTATGGATGGAAATTGTGTATCTAAATCACCATTAATGTTTTTATGATAGTTGAAGTTGGTATTGAGAAATATATTGTAGTGAATAGGAACAATGGGAGTTATGTCTCAGTGAATAAACATATTGCATTATGTGTGTACCTGAAAGTCAAAAGGAAATTTGTGTGATGAACCTATCTTGCTAATGTTACCCTACTAAGATCACAATTGGGAATGACAGATTATTAATTCTAATTCCCCCATATATTATTCCACAAATTGGTGACTTAAATGAAGCATACAAAAATCAATGATATGGGATCCATCGCCCTAAATATGTCCATGTATTAACAACTAAGATGATAAATCTACCATTAAACACCATTATTATATAAATTCATAATACAAAGTACACGAATTAATTTCATAAATTGATATATATGATAGATAAAAAATTATAGATAATAAATTTTTAGTTGTGACCAAGAAACTAAAATATATCCTTATCAACTCTTTAAACTATTAAAGATAACTCAATCAGCAACTGTCACTTATATAACTAAATTGTAGTTTATATAAATATATGTAATGATAAAATGTTTTCAAAAATGGATCCTCCCAAAAACCACTGTTATTATATGTGAAGGATGAAAAATATATTGTAGTGAATAAATAAATGAAACTGACCCAATAATTTTGAAAGGTAAAAAATTATTTACCAGCATCAAAAAATGTCACTGGAAAAATAATTCATTCAGTCAACATAATATTTATTGAATATGTATATATATATATATATATATTGGTGATTGTACCCCACATCCACTTCAACACTTGTTTGTTACTCTCAAGACCCAATGAGGAACATCTTATTCTAAATCCTTCTTGAAGTTATCCATCACCTCGTACAATAGTATCATATCCATTGTTACATCCTATGAAAATTAATACCAAATCATCATCATCATCCCATCAATAAAAAATACTTCTAAAAGAAATTATAGCCAAATTAGATGAATTATACGTTATGTAATTCTATCCCATGCATGTACTCCCATAAAAAGTTAAATCCACCATATAGAAATTCAAATATGTTCTACGCCACAATCTATTACTACCAAAATATTTTGAATAGTAAACCAACATCCATTAAACCACAGTTAGGATGACACCATAAACTATAACACATTATGTCTTGGGATATGCGTATTCAAACCCTATTTGATGGGATAATAGTAGAGGGGGAGTAGTCGGTAATTCATTCTCTCACTATCAAAGATGATTTTAAAAAGACCCTCAAAAAATTCTAGTCTACATTCCCAACCAATGAGGTTGGACTAATATTCAAAATCATAAAATAAAGTATAATATTATCGAAAACCACACTGAATTAAACCACAATGTATTTTACTCCATAACTATTATCATAACAAAATACCCCAATATAGAATTACTAATTACATGAGATCAAAAAGGAATACAAGTATCAAATTTGTTATCAATTAATTTTATAATAATAAATTAATATTTCTTTTAATTTATATAAATGATGATTATTAAAATCATCTAACTAAAGTTTAAATGATACTAATTATTCTTTGATTATATTGACATATATGTTATCTTCACTATAGTATACCATTAATGGATATTGTTTTTTATTTGTTCATTTTATCATTACATAATTCTACAGGGATTGTTATGAGTAAACCTAAGATACCATATGAAAAATTAATATGTTGTGAACATGATCTGATTTTAACAATAGTTTAGAAAAAATTATATAAATAAAATCCAACTAAGTAAAAATTCAAGAAACCCTGAAACATAATTTAAAATGATTAAATATATTTTTGAGAAAGCTCTACTCTGAACTCAACCAAACCACCCTATTGTCTTCACACACCATTTCATATAATTAAAATATTTACCTCCATAAATGCTACTGATCATCATTGTCTCCCAGTCACCCAACCCATTGGTGAACATATTACCATCAATCAATATAGCCATTGGCCTCTATCTCATTTCCCATAAAATATTTCTTTTAGAAATGGTAATCAATAGGTCACATTAAGGATGGCATCAAACTAAATGAATGATACACTCATCCTATATTAAGCATTTATAATTAACAATATGATTTCCATGAAAAATTATTGGTAATAAAGACTTAACACCAATTTATTAATGCATCTATCAATCATGAATGGTCCAGATTATCCACAATTTTTTTTAACAAACATCCATTTTAATTCCTTATTGAATTAACTAAATTCTTATGAATAGGTTTTATAAATCATGAAACCCATAATAAATAACTAATAATATCTAAAAATGAACTCAACTTATTTTATGAAATATTTTTATATTTAATCTATTGATAATAGTAATTGCTCAACACATGCCACCAAAATAATTATTACATATCCCACCTCATGTTGTTTATTATTTTTAAGAAATTATCAATAAAAATAAACAACAACAATAATTCAATAAATATTGCAGGAAATATTGTAAATAGAGAAGAAACATCCAAAAAAACATAATACCTATAGGATCAAAACATCACAACCAATAACCTTTTCATATCACCATGAAATATTAATTATCAAAAAATACGATTATTTTTATTTTAATTTATATATACAAAAAATATATTATTAATTATGATAAAAAATTAATTAAAAAATAATAAAAAATATGAATCATATTAATTTACATAATTTAATTTTTCATTAAGAATTTTTCATGTGGTAATCTCCAAAATTAATACATAACAATATGTAATAATTGGGTTTTCCTCTTCAGTATAGCATCCACAATTTCAATTATCATCACAAAATATATCAAATATCTCAGCGAGTGATTTCCCAATATTATTAAAAAAAATAATTATATATAGTATGGGATATTATTAATAAATAAATTCTGGAAACAGTAATATATTAATGGAATTAATTTTCTATGTGAAATAAAACACCCCTCTTCATTATAAAATTCCAAAATATTCTGGGAATGTTATTTGAAATACATACTATTTTTTTATTATGAAATAATAATATTAATCTACAATATTATAATTCATCATTTTATTCCAAAAGTATATTTAATGTTTGTGATATTATCATTGGTTTCTTCTATGAATCCCTAGGATATAAATATCATTTTGTAACAAGAAATTAATGTAAATAGGAAAAATAAAATAGTACTATGTGAAATTTATTTTAATCTAAACCATATAATATCAAAAGAATTTTTGGAGAATTGTATTAATCCAAATAATGATCTTAAACATAACAATAGAATGTTAATAAAATATTCTTCCTCACTTACATATTTTCATAATATTGATTAATATTTTATAATGTGATTTTTTGACAAATAATTATCTTATTATATTAAATGAAATTTATTTAAATAAATAATATAAATCAATATTAATTCACAATTACAAAATAACAAGGAAAAGTTGCACACCCCTACCTAGATATGAATTTTTTCCCCTGAAACACTAAATAAATTGAACTGAGGGAAAGGAGAACCACGATTTAGAATCTTATAAGAAGTAATGAACACTTTAAACATGATTCTCCAATTTTTAATGGATACATCATGATCATACAAACTAAATATAATATAAAAACCGAAACAAGAGAAAAAAATCACCCTAATTTTTTTAAAATAATTGATATGTTCATGGAGATTTCAAAGAATATATGATAAATAGTTCTCTTTTATTGATTATTTAATAACTTTTACAATTAAATCCTATCAAATAAAACATTTAGAACATTAAAAAATATCTCAATTGAAGTATTTAATTAAATCAATTTATAATAGATATTAAAATAATTATTTTTAGTGATTATTTCCATCAAAATGTTAGAAGGATGTTCTAGAATGAATACCAGAATAAAATGATATGTTATATATTTAAAATGATTAAATTTTTAATGGTGAATTCACTCTATAAGGTTAAAGAATTATTCCCCTACATATCCCGGTTTAGAGTTTCCTTGATATGGGAAAATAGAACTATCAGTTTACCTTGAAAAAACTATAATTATTTACATATGGAATTTACAAAAGTTAGGGAAGAACTATCTTATAATTAAATAATTTAAAAAAATACACATTAATATTTCATGGAGACATAAACTCATAGGTACCATTATGTAACTACTTGAAATTATGATCTGTCATTACACATGCGAGAAAAATAGAATTTACCTTTATATGTAGTTTTTAATAATAAACTACTATTACACATAGATAAATGGTTTCATAAGAGTTAATAAATTTTGTTAAAAACTAAAATTTAAATTAAACAATCCTGTAAAAAATGAAAATAATGCTTTCATATAATTTACATAAATTAATATAAGGTTTTTAATCACATTAAAATAGATAAATTATTTTATGAAAAATAATTTAAATTAGTTTATTTAATTTATAAATTAATATATCATTTTGAAATAAATTTATAAAATAAAAAACTATGTTGAATCACTAAACACCCTTAAATGATAACAATGAACACTGAAAAATTACAAACCATTACATAAAAAATATCTAAAAATATTATCATAAATAATTTATAACAAAACATGGAAGTAGAGGGAAGGAAGTTGAATAAATCAACCATCCCATGAGACACCTCTCAAGGATCTCATTATATCTGGAATATAACAATCATGCAATTTGGAGAAAGTACATAACTAGAAATACTCATAAAAACATGATCAAAAGGTATGTTCCTCTATATAAAGATTAATACCATTATTAAAAAATTGCCTCAATGATAAGTATCAGTGTTCAATACTAGGAACTTATTATATACGAACAATTTAAACCTTTTGGTAGAGGGTGGAAAACTGTTGGTATATACTATACCAATGGTTATCCATATTGTTGGCTACCGAGGCATTACTATATGCACATGCTAACAATTATTGAATAACTATTGGCATAGAGTACCAAAAATCACCTTATCCCAACGGTTCATACAAACCATTAAGATATATTTTTATGAATGTTTTTATACCATGAAAAATACCTCTATTAAAATGGTTTATAAACATTTTTTATATATTATTACCAACAATTTCATATGAACCTTCAGTACATATTGGGTTATCACATCCATACAAACGGTTTCTAAACCATTGATATATAGTTGTTGTAATTCCAAAGCAAGAAGCATCCTCCCTCTCTACTTCCACAATCACTGCATTTACCTTCATGTGTAAACCTATAAAATTGCCACTGCAAATACACCATAAAACTCAAAAATAAATCAAATATACATAATACCCATCTCAAAACCACAACACCCGGAAAAAAACATCTCTATTAACATAATTGTTCCATGATGTATATTGGTACTTGTTTTATTTTCTCATAAATGTATATAATGTATATAATGATGTGTACGAAGGTAAATAGGTGAGACCCAACCATGCTATATGCTCACATCATGTTTGAGCACAATGTTTCTTCTTGAGACCTTATGTTTCACTTTTTGGTGACATGTTGTATGGAGAATTGTGATGGATCTATTAAAAGGATATTGGAAGATGGGTACATGGTGGAACCCATGTTTTATAGTCAAGCCAACCATGTATTATTTTTTAAAATTTTCATCATGGTGGGTGAGAAGTGTTATATGAGGGTATATTTAGCATGAGTTTCATTTATTTTATATCCTGCTGTTGTAATATGTTATTATTGGTTGACTCTTAGCTATAATTTCTTATGATTACTCTAATTTTTTATTTTATATTGATATTTATATATTTTTATTTAGGTGGTTATAGAGAGTATAATATCCCTACGATACTTATATACACTCACCACTAGTCTAAAGCATTTAGTATAAGTGATTGTTTTACTAAGGTCTTGCGGTGATTTACCAAAGTTTCTTATGAGCTATTTTAGTTGAGTAAGTACAATGAGGTTACAATGAATTGTTTTTATTTTTTAAAAAAATTTGATAATTTTATATCAAGTAAGGATGTTTTGACGGAGCATGAAATAGTCCTTGTACTGGTATGTGACTAACCCATGTATATGGAAAGATATATATACTAGGTGATGAGATTTTGGTTCATTTATTTTTTGTGTTTTAATTTTGATTTTTATTCATGAATGATGTTTTGAGTGAGATATTATTTAATTAGTTACTGTAACACCCCATGATTCCATGGTATGCTTCTCATTTAATAATACAGTAGCGTGTGTTGTACGCAACTTCGAGTTCTAACGCAAACCACAACTAATAAAACTTACCGTTATGAATAGTAATACAAGATTTTTTAAATTTTATACATTTTATCTTTCAAAACGGAAATCATTTTTGGATTCGGAATATATAAATTATCCTTGGGTGAAATTTTGGTACTTTTCGGATAACTTTCATATTTTGATGAATAGTAAAAATTACTAAAAAATTTTAAAAACAACTTTTTTAATCAAAATATTGAATAGTGATAAATTATGAATTTGAGTGGTTTTAAAGTATATTTAGAATATATTTTTACCATTTAACACAATGTTGGTCATTGGACTTAATTTCAAATTTAAACTAGACATAACCAAGTGTCAATCTTTTTATAGTTATTATCTCTTAAAAATACACTTTTTGTTTTGACAGCGGGAATTAATTTTAAATTAATTTCTGCCACATCAGTGTTTTGAATTAGGAAAAATGGACTCCATAATTCGGTTGAGGATGTCTGAATTGTGTAAATAGTTAACTTTTATTTTTAAACATTTTGAATAATTCGGTAAATATTTTATTTACCATGGTTAAAGGAAAAAATATGGTAAATAAGGGTAAAAAGATAATAATATAATAATAATAAATTACCCTAAAACGTGAAATACCCTATTGGTTGATACAGGACAGACCATGTAAATCTTTTGGTCGATTTTGGACTCCATTGATCCACTTGTATGTGATAATGACACTTTATATTAATTAAGTTAAAGTGAATAAAAAAAGGACATAAGCTTATATCTTTTAGAAAGACAATTTTTATATAAGGATATATATGTTATATTTTAGATTATAAATATTCATTAGAAAGATAAAAATATTTCCTACATAATGGTATTTTATTTATAATTTTTAGATTTTTAAAATGTAAAAATATATATGACACAATAATGATGCAGTATTTTCCATATTAATCAAAGAATCAAATAATTAATATTATAAATGTTAAAATAAATATAATTTGAAAGTTTTGATGACATACATGAATTATATTGGATAATATTACATTTTAGGATTGCTTAAATGAATTTGGTTCTAATTAATGAAGTTTTTATTCCTTTAACAAAAATCAATTATTGAGTAGTGTCAAAACTGACATAAATGAGTTTTTAAAACAAATATTATATTTTTAATTTATATTATATTCCTTAAAATATATGGTTCGGCCAAGAGACATATATCATAATAGGTGTATCATTAATAGACCACATGGGTGTCTCTTGGAGGTATATAGTACTTGTATGAACTATATAATATAAATATACTAAGTGACATGGTAAGTGTCAGACTAATTAACTAAGAGTTAAAACTAAAAGATAAGGTTAATATAATGACCCAAACCTGTCTAAATTCCAATTTTTGAGGTGATTTAGACACATCCCCACCTTAAACATTAAATAATCTACTTTGGAGTGATTAGAAATCGAATATGAATTTATTATAAAATAATATTTCATGATTATCCTAAAGAGCCCCTCCTCCCCCTTATAAAAAGACACCACTTATAAAAAATTCCTCACACCTCTTAAGGCTTTTGGCTCGTCCAACCTCTGCCCAATTAAGCTCCCTGCATCACTCTCCTCATCTTAAAATCCTTAAATTAGGCAGAAGGATCTTCAAGAGTCCTTTTTGGTTCAAACCAAAGGGATTTACCCAAATTAAAGGTAACGATTTCTCTTAGCTTCTTTTCTTTTATTTTAATTCACCAACCCCTAAACTCTTCATATTATTTTGTTTTGTAACAAAAACAATATCCAAAATATAATAATATATTTTTATTAGAATTATTATAACTACACTTACACACACATCCATCTAATGGGTGAAGAACATAATTTCTCTTGTGGATGGAAACCAAATGCCTCACGAAGCGATGCTTGTTCAATTATCTCTTACCACCTTTCATGGTGGCCATTATGATGGCACTATAATTAAATATGATATTAATATTATTTATTTTATATATAATATTATTTAATTCCGTTTTATATCATACCATTATTCATTTCATTTTTTATATATATATATACACGATAATTTCATTTGAGGAAGTGCGGACTACCGCCCCCTCAAAGTGATATGACTCGTTCATACCATACATGGAACGTATAAAAGATGGTGTTAATGAAAATATGTTACACATATAAGATATTATATTATACTGGAATAATTATATACCTATGTATCTTTTCGTTTTGATTCATTTTAAAATGAAAAATGAAATGGAATTAGCGTTCGTGCGTACGTACGGATTACCGTCTCCACGAACGCGATGTGATTCATTTCCACATTATATCCATTCAAGAATAATTATAATTTGATGATTAAAAGTAATGATTAAGGACTTGATATCATTCTGAAAATGAATAGGATACAACCTATCTGTAACAAACACGGCTTACGTTACGAAGCATATAAAGGAAAACGAATCAGTTAACACCAGAAACGACTATAATGATAAAATATTATTAACAAAACAATATTAAAATATCATATATGATATCATATTTATATATATGATTATTTTATAATTAAATAAAAATGATTTAACAATTATACTGGTGGTTAATCTACCCTCAACCAAGGAAAAGTACAAGGTAAGGGGTTTTCATCTCACTCCTTATTCCTGTGAGATTCATGCCATATTGCCACTATTACCTTTTGTGTGATGTATGTACTGCCTATAATTGTATTCTTTGTGTAATACACTTTAATTTATGGGTATTTACATATTCATTGTATGATACCTTTTTCATGGCGTATATGTTTTGTAAGTTACCAAATTTGTAAGGGTTAACTCCTCAATCTAATTATTATCCGAGATTGTTTATGTGTATGTATATACTGGGACATTTTTTTTCATCCACGTCCATTTTTCATAAAAATGATTTCAAAATGATTATTTTAAGGATTTTTGAAAGGTACTCTTTATCATGATCAGAATTTTAAACATTTTAAAGATTTATCTTTCTTAATATTTTTAATTAATGTCCATGTTTTCAAAATTATTTTAAGGATTTATTTATATGGACATGAATGTTTTGAAAAGATAATTATTTTCAAATGTTTCAAAGTGGTATGTGAAACATTGATTCAAAAATATCTTTTAAATTAATTCCTTTATAAATGTGGGACTTTTCAATGATTTCAAAAAAAGAGATATTTCTCTCAAATAGTATTGATTTCATCTATGTCTACATCCTTTGATAAATTTTACACTTGTTTCATGTTGATTTATTATTATACAAATCATCCATATTGTATTTATGGATTTGTGATATGTTTGACTATGGATGAGTTATTTTTATGCCATTAATGGTGTATGATTAATGTTTTGACATTTCATATGATAGTTTTAATACGAATGTTTATGTTATATTCCATCCTATTGTTAAGATGAATGTGTTGGACTAGGGTGTTCTGGTTTGGGTAATGGTAAAAGTAAGCCCTCCGGGTTGGTGTTCGGTTATTAGAGGCACTCCGGGTTGGTGTGCGGTTATTAGAGGCACTCCAGGTTGGTTTCCGGTTATTAGAGGCACTCCGGGTTGGTGTCTGGTTATTAGAGGCACTCCAGGTTAGAGACTGGTTACAGAGGCTCTCCGGGATGTAGTCTGGTTACAGAGGCTCTCTTGGTTGGGTTCCAGTTATATTTATCCCTTACTTTTTGGCACGAGGCCTTGACACAGAAATTAACATTTGGAATTATTCATTCCATCATTATACAAGTAGTTATTGATATTGAATGTGATTATTCAATTAGTAGAATATCAATGTGTATAAGTAAATGGAATTATTTCATTTTATTTCTACCATATTATGCTGAATTTCAATTTTAAAAGGCTTTTGTTTTAGTTTTATACATTTCCAAAAAAATTACGCTTATTTTTGAAAGTTTCTGCTGTATTGCTTACCCTTACTGAGTGTTTGAGCTCACCCCTTTCTATGTTTTATTTTCCCATATTCCAAGAACTGTATTGTGATTGATATGCAAGGTTAAGCCAAGGGAATAATGGTTTTCATAAAGGAATATTTATGTTGTTTTGTATGTTATAAAGTGTAATGTAACATTCATGTATGTAATCTATTTTACAAGACTGCTAAACCGATCGGTCCATCGGGACTTGATTCCTAGTAATCATGCCAATGTTATGTAATAATGCATCATATCTGGGTAACTGGGGTCCAAACATTATAGTTGGTATCAGAGGGAAGTTTAGTAATAACCTTAGAAACTAGATTTAGATAAACTCTGATTAGAGTACATATCCCTAAGATAGACTTTGAGGATTAGTATAGAAGAACTTCCTTGAATTTTGGTATTGTACAGATTTTGTGAGTTTTCTGAGCAATAAATCCATGTCTGGATACGAGCAGGTAGAGGCAGCTCTAGCACAAATGTACATAGTGGTAAAAACAGAAAACACTGATTTGAGCTAGACTCAAACGGGAACTGGTGCACGACAACGGGCCTTTTTGCACTCTTGGATATGACACTCCCGAGGGATATGCTTAGGATAATTCTCATTTTCATTACAAACCATTATGAAGGGCTCATGAATATATACTTACTGAAAGAAAACATTTTTATGATTATGGATTATATCCATAAACATTTAAATTTTCGTTAGGTATATTACAAGTTTGGAATTATCCATTTCAATTCATAAAATGACAAAGTTTATGCTATTTTAAGGAAATGGCACCCAGTAGAAGGAATGTGAACTCCAGTAATATGTATGATCCAAAGAATAAGAAGGATCATATGATTCATTCTATTAATCCATCATTTAGAAGGAAAATGGTCTCCCACGTATTATGATCATATGAAAAAATAGTATCATGAGTTGATAAGATAAGTAAAGAGTTTACTGAGTCCAATGTCTTTGAAGGGAAGAAAGAGAAGAAAAGGATGGAAGAGAGAAATATGGATAAAGGGAAGAGGTAAAAGAAGAATTTTCCCATATGTGATTACTGTGGGAAGAAACACTCTGGAACTTGCCTGAAAGGAATGGGAGTTTGTTATAAGTGTGGAGAAAAAGGACACCATGTGCGTGACTATAAGGGTAAGAAAAAGGATTCAGTTGTACGATGCTTCATCTGCAAGGAGTTGGGGAACTACGCAAACCAATGTCAAAATCATCAGAGTATGCCCCAAATGGTGCTATTGGATAATAATCAAGTCATGATACTACCACAGATGAAGAGGAATGACAAGTGTTCTTATTTTATTGTCTTGGAATTATTTCATTGAAGTGTTGTATCAATGATGTACTGGAAATAAATAAGGATTGTACTGCAATACAATTTCATTAAGGACATGATATTGTGTGGAACCAATAAAATTGGCTCAATAGCAGGTGAAATTTTTGGAAAATATATGGTTGAGATAATGATAAAACATAATATGGTTCTGATAATGAGGTAGTGATTTTGGAATAAGAGATCTTTGATTTGAATAAATTATACTGGATATTCTTGACTACCTTGAAACTGATTAATGATTTCTATTCCCATAATTGTTGGAGTTTACAACATTTTTGGATGGAAGGAGTATATCCATTATTATATAAGGAATAAGGGATCAGGAATGTAATCAATAAGGTTTTATGGTAATTCAGGATGTTTTAGTGTTTTTAAAAGAATACATGATGAAGGTATTCATATGGTATTACGGGGTAAAAAGGATCTACATTATGTTTAACTTTCATATAAATTTTTCACTATGAGTTTAGACAGAAGTATTTTGGATAAGTCTATTTTGAGATTATTTTTGGATTTCTATAAAAAAGACAACCGGGAGGTCCGGCGGCAACCTATCGCGTCCGGCAAGGCCGTAGGATTTGAACCCACAACCGAAGGGCGACAAGGGTGTATCACCTACCACAGCCCACGTGATGCCCTGGATTGAATAATGTAGTTTTTTAAAGGGTCTGATATGTGAATTATAAATTCATTATATTTGGAACCCTATACGATTAGGATAAATAGAATATATATATATATATATTTTAAATCTTTTAGAGTAAAAATGAGTTTGTAGTAGGAATTAGTTGAAGGATGAAACTCTACTTTTCAAGTATATATATATATATATATATATTTCCTCTTATTTTACGGATAAATTAATTATTAAACTTTATGTAAGGGATCTTAAAACCAAAAATGTGTTGTCTTAATACCTTACATTTTGTTGAACCGATGGTATTTTAAATAATCATAAATTGGTGGCTTTGAGGCCCACAATTCTACAATTGTTTGTGATTGATGACCTCAATCACTCCCTATAAATATTTATGTTTTTCCTCTAATTAAGTGTCTCTAGTTGCCACCAATATTCTCCCAATTGAGATCATAATTTGGTGGTGACCCTTTCATTTTCCTTTTCCTCTTATTAAGACTAAATTTTATTAACCTAATTTCCGATGAGGGTTTTCCCAAAAGATTTTTCTATTTTCAACCTTTTTTTTGAAAAAAAAAAATCAAATTTCGAGGACACAATTTATTTAAGGTGGAGAATGTGACACCCCAAGATTCTACGGTATGCTTCTCATTGAATAATACAGTTGTGTGTTTTGTACGCAACTTCGAGTTCTAACGCACACCACTACTAATAAAACTAGCTGTTATGAATAGTAATAATGGATTTTTAAATAGAATACATTTTATATTTCATAATGGACTTCATTTTTTTATTCTTAATATCGAAATTAGCCTAGGGTGAAATTTTGGTACTTTTTGGATAAATTTCATATTTTTATGAATAGTGAAAATTACTAAATTTTTATTAAAAACAACTTTTTTTAATCAAAATAATGAATAGTGAAAATTATGAATTTGAGTTGTTTTAATGTATATTTATAATATATTTTTACAATTTAATACAATGTTGGTCATTGGACATAATTCCACATTTAAACTGGACAAAAAAAAGTGTCAATCTTTTGATAGTTATTATCTCTTAAAAACACGGTTTTTGTTTTGACAGCGGGAATTAATTTTATATTAATTTCTGCCACTTCTGTATTTTGAATTGGAAAAATGGACTCCATATTTTGAATCAGGATGTCAAAATTGTGTAAATAGTTAACTTTTATTTTTAGACATTTTGAATAATTACATCGGTAAATATTTTATTTACCATGGTTAAAGGGTACATCCGGTAAATATGGGTAAGAAAATAATATTATAATAATAATAAATTACCATAAAACATGACTTAACCCTATTTTTTGAAACATGTTAGATCATGGGCATCATTAGGTAGATTTTGGGGCCCCATGGATACACTTGTAAGTGATAATGACACTTTATATTAATTAAGTTAAAGTGAATACAAAAATGACAAAAGCTTATATCTTTTAGAAAAACAATTTTTAAATAGGGTTATATATGTTATATTTTCAATTATAAATATTCATTATAAATACAAAAATCTTTCCTACATAATGGTATTTTATTTATAATTTTTTGACTTTGAAAAAGAAAAAATATATATGACATAATAATGATGCAGTATTTTCCTTATTAATGAATGAATCAAATAATTTATAATATAAATGATAAAATAAAAATAATTTGATAGATTTGATGACATACACTAATTTTATTGGTTAATATTACATGTTTTTATTTCTTAAATGAATTTGGTTCGAATTAAAAAAGTTTGTAATAATTGAACAAAAATCAATTATTGAGTAGTTTCAAAATTGACATAAATGAGTTTTTAAAACAAATATTATATTATTAATTTATATTATATTCCTGAAAAACTAATTTTCAGAAAAGAGACATATATCATGATATTTGTATCACTAATAGACCACTTGGGGGTCACTTGGAGGTATATATTATGTTTATTAACTATATAATATAAAAATACAATGCTACATGATAAGTGTCAAACTAATTAACTAAGAGATAAAACTAAAATATAAGGTCAATATAATGACCCAAACCTATCTAAATTCTATTTTATGAGTGGTATTCGACCCATACCCACCTTAAAATATAAATAATATACTTTGGATCCATTATAAACTGAATATTAATTTATTATAAAATAATATTTCTAGATTTTCCTAAAGAGCCCCTCCTCCCCCTTATAAAAGGACACCACTTCTAACCAATTCGTCACACCTCTCAAGCCTTTTGGCTCGTCAAAACTCTGCCCAATTAATCTCCCTACACCCCTATCCTCCTTTTATAAGACTTACCTTTGGCAGAAGGCACTTTAAGATTCCTTTTTGGTTCAAACCAAAGGGAGTTACACATATTAAAGGTAACAATTTATCTTAGCTTCTTTTCATTTATTTTACTTCTCTAACCCCTAAACTCTTCTTATTATTTTCTTTTGTAACAAAACCAGTATCCTAAATATACTAGGATATTTTTATTAGACGTATTATAACTACACTTACACACACATCCATCTAATGGGTGAAGAACACAATGTTTCTGGGGATGGAAACCAAACGCCTCACAAACCGATGATTGTTCAATTATCTCCTACCACCTCTCATGGTGGAAATTATGATGGAACTATAAATTAATATGATATTTATGGTATTTATTTTATATATAAACTTCTGTAATTCTATTTTATATCATACCACTATTCATTTCATGTTGTAAATATATATATATATATACGATAATTTCATTTGAGGAAGTGCGGACTACCGCCCCCTCAAAGTGATATGACTCGTTCATAACATTCAGGGATCGTATAAAAAATGGTGTTAATGACCATAAGTAAAACATATAAGATATTATATTATACAGGAATAATTATATACCTGTGTATCATTTGGTTTTTATTCCTTTTAAAATGAAAAATTAAATTGAAGAGGCATTCGTGCATACATACGGATTACCGTCTCCACGAACACGATGAGATTCATTTCCCCATCATATACATTCATGAATAATTATCGTCTGGGGATTAAAAGTAATTATTATGGACTTGATATAATTATGAATATGAATAAGATACAACCTATCCATAACAAACACAGCTTACGTAACGAAGTATATAGCGGAAAACGAATCAGTTAACACCCGAAACGACGATAATGATAAAATATTATTAACAAAACAATATTAAAAGATCATATATGATATCATATTTATATATATGATTATTTTATAATTTAATAACAATGATTTAACTATTATATAGGATGTTAATCTACCCTCAACCAAGGAGAAGTACAATGTTAGGGGTTTTCATCTCACTCCTTATTCCTGTGAGATTCATGCCATATTGGCATTATTACCTTTTGTGTGATGTATGTACTGCCCATAACTGTATTATTTCTGAAATACACTTTAATTTATGTGTTTTTACATATTCATTGTATGATACCTCTTTCATGGGGTGTATGTTTTGTAAGTTACCAAAATGCTAAGGGTTAATTCCTCAATCTCATTATTATCCGAGACTGTTTATCTGTAAGTATCTAATGGGACATTTTTATCATCCATGTCCATTTTCATAAAAATGATTTCAAAATGAATATTTTAAGGATTTTTAATGGTAATCTTTATCATGATCAGAATTTTAAACGTTTTAAAGATTTATCTTTTAAATATTTTTAATTAATGTCCATGTTTTGAAAATGATTTTAAGGATTTATTTATATGGACATGAATGTTTTGGAATGATAATTATATTAAAAAGTTTCAAAGTGGTATGGGACACTTTTATTCAAAAATATAATTTAAAATAATTCCTTTATAAATGTGTGACATTTCAATGATTTAAAAAAAAGAGATATTTCTCTCAAATAGTTTTGATTTCATCTATGTTAACATCCTTTGATAAATTTTACACTTGTTTCAAGTTGATTTATTATGATACAAATCATCAATATTTTATTTAATGTTTCGTTAAATGTTTTACTATGGATGAGTTATTTTTGTGCAATTAATGGTTTATGATTAAATTTTTTACATTTTGTATGTTAGTTTTAATACTAATGTCTATTTTATATTTCATCCTCTTCTTAAGATGAATTTGTTGGAATAGTATGTTCCGGGTTTGGGACCGGTAAACATAAGCCCTCCGTGTTGGTGTCCGGTTATTAGAGGCACTACGGGTTGGTGACCGGTTATTAGAGGAATTCCGGGTTGGTGTCCAGTTATTAGAGGCACTCCCGGTTGGTGTCCAGTAAACAGAGGCACTCCCGGTTGGAGTCTTGTTACAAAGGCTCTCTGGGATGGAGTCTGGTTACAGAGGCTCTCCGGGTTGGGTTCCAGTTATAGTTATCCCTTAGGTCTTGGCACGAGGCCTTAACACAGACATTAAAGTTTTCAATTATGCATTCCATCATTATAAAAGTGGTTATTGATATTGAATGTGTTTATTCGATTAGTAGAATATCCATGTGAATAAGTAAATGAAATTATTTCATTATATTTCTGCCATATTATGATGATGTTCAAGTTTAAATGGATTTTGTTTTAGTTTTATACATTTCCTTAAATATTTATGCTTATTTTTTAAAGTTTCTGCTATATTTATTACCCTTACTGAGTGTTTGAGCTCACCGCTTTCTATGTTTTATTTTCCCAGGATTCCAAGAAGTGTATTGTGATTGATATGAAGGGTTAAGCTAAGGGAATAATGGTGTTCATAAAGGATTATTTATGTTGTTTTGTATGTTATCTTGTGTAATGTAACATTCATGTATGTAATCTATTTTCCAAGACTGCTAAACCGATCGGTCCTTCGGGACTTGATTCCTTGTAATCATGCCAATGTTTTGTAATAATTCACTGACTCTGGGTAACTAGGGTCGGGGCATTATAGTTACTCTTAAATTTATGTGGTATGAAAATGTGGATTCATGTATTATATATGTTATTATACTTGGAAATGATCATGAATCCTTAAGGGTGTGAAATTATTTTCATTCTGAGGTTATTGGGTTTATAAAATTGTTAAAAAAATATTCTTGATAATTTTATGGAAATGGTTTTTACTAATTAATGTGTTAATAGTAACATATTCATTTTCTCAAAACCAAATTTGGTTATATGGTATAAAACCTCTTCTCAGCTCAACCAAGGACTTCTAACACAGTTATAACATGTGATGTTTTTGTGACCATTATCAGAAGCATTGTCAAATGTAAAATCTAAAAAGATCTAATTTTTTTTAAAATTCTCTTGAGATCTAATAAGTTTGATACAAACAACTTCTATTTATTATTTAAACATTGAAATAAGTCATTTTATGATATTAATTAAATAATTTTTAATTTTTATCAAAAATATATTTAAGTAAATGAAAATTGTTTAGTTTATATAAAACCATAACTAATCCACTAATCTATTTGAGAACCATAATATGAAGGAAAAAATAAACTATAAATACCAAAACAAAACTATAAATAAAGAACCGAAATTGTGAATTGAAATATGGTGGATGTGATGAAAAATCATTGTATAAATAATGATATCTCTATTATAACAATGATTAAATAGTTGATATTAAGCCTAAATTTATAGAGATCGTTGTATTTCATAATTAATGATATATTTATAATAAATTCCGTTATTGTAGTATAAATGATCATTTATATTTATTATAAGGTGTGTTATTTAAAATGTATCCATCTAGGTGTCATGAACTAGAAACATGTACATGATCAATGAAAATGAAATAAATCTAGTGTATCTACACAAATTATATATAATGGATTTATAAAATACTTGTGTATCTATGAGTATACAAATTTTGTATACGCAACAAAATCAATGAATCTATGAAATATTAATGATTAATTATAGATAATTTTGAAGATTACCCAAATATTAACAATTAACATTTTACTTCCTATGATAATCAGAATATAGGTTGAAACTATATATTTAAATTTTGATATAGCACTATTGTGCAATGTGATCGACTATGGAAGTGGTAATATGATACAAATATATCTTGACTTATTCCATTCTTTAACCCAAGGCATATGATATTCTTGGGATTAATGTATATCATACCCTATAACATAAACATATCATCCATAGGAATTATCTAAAAAACATCATAAAGTTCATTTTTTCATTATGGTATATCCTTATCAAGACTATTTTGGTACATGTGTTTTAGATGTTTTATGTATTAGAGTATCTATGTTTTGTTAAAATACTAACCATCATAGTGTTAGTTTACTTCACTATGTGAGTTCATATAATGGATTATATTAGATATTAGATGTTTTCATAAATAAAATAATTATTATTGTTCTCATTATGACCTGGTATAATGTCCCATAATTATTATCATCATTGTAATTGAGTTATTTATTTATTTTTTTAAGGTTCTGGCCAAAGCCACATTTATTATTTAAAGCAAAGTCCTATTTATATCTATATAGATGGAGACCCATTACAAGGTCCAAAGGCCTATGACCAATTTTTCTGAATACAGGGCCCGGAAGCCCATTTTTATGTCCCAAAGATCCCTATAGTAAATAGTACTTCTACAATACCCAGTCTTCTACAGTACTCGCTACAATACCACCTCCGCTACAGTTTCTGCTACAGCTCCACTTCCTTAATAGTTCTGCTGCTACTACCGTTCCGCTGCTTCTACAATGCATGCTAATATGTAGCTAAATTACACATAAATTCGTCCATGTAAGAACATGTATCATCTTTTCTTTTATGGTTTTCCTTTTTCTGGAGTTTTTTATAAAAGAAGAGATTTTGGAAATTTTTGAAGTACATGTGGTGTACTTTATGAGTACATGTTGTGCACTTCATTGCCACAGGAGGAAGTGTGTCAGCCATGTAATGGACACACACACAGTCATGTGGGGTGACCTGGAGGCTACCTAAAGAGGAGTACGAAATGGGAAAGTCCACATCATGTACTTCAAATGTACACGCCGTGTATTTTCTTCATTAAACGCAATGGGGTCACATCTGATGGATAAAATACCCTCTTTCTCAACCTAGTTCATCCGAGAGTTCTGAGAAGCCATGGATCTTTGATTATCCCCTAGAGCCTTCACCCATCCTCTGATTCAAACACTATTTGTTGCGTTGAAATCACAGCGGTACATCCTTCTTTCTTCTAGAGCATCGTTTTCTAATTCATCATCTTTTCTAATTTATCATGGGTTGAACTTTTTATGTGTTTTCATAGATCTATGATTTTCTAAGGAGATTCAAGCTTTGAGGTTCATGTATATTGATCTCCTAACCCTGAGGTGAGAGGTTTGTGCCTTTCCCTTGAAATTCATTGAATATTTTGTGCAAATTCAACCAATACCATTTAATTGGGTATTGCATGTTAACCGTTTTAACCCTATTGTTTGCATTATTTTTTTATATGCTAGAGTATAGGATATTGTTGTGAATATGGTGAATTTTTTTGCTTTGGATTTATTTCACAAGCATGTTTACCTATTTTTACATTTGGGTCTTGTTTTCCTGTAAGGCTTCTGTTTACATTCCATGCCTAGTATTGTAGGATGGTATGACTGTAGTTTTAAACTGCTGTTATTCCATAGAATGCTAGCCAAGTAGTTCTTGAGGTCCACCATGGATGTTACATGCACTATACTTATTTTACATACACAGGGCCGTGAGAACGTAATGTAGTAGACCACAAATAGAATGGACGTAAGGGATTATCCAGAGAATCATGATAATTTTATGATGCGAGACCACAATGGGAATTGACGTTGAGTGCGTCCGTAGAGTCTATGCAATTCTTCGACATAGGCCACATGGAGAAAGAAACATTGAGTGAATCCCTAGAGATACTTTAGTATGATATGAGACTATAGGGGGAATTTATTGGGACTACTTCCCCAGAGAGTCTATACATTATATGAACCAGAGGGGTGAGACTTTGTTCTTCCCAAAGGGTGGCTAGTACTTGTTAGTTGAACCATAGTGACCTGGTTGTGAGAACTACACAGAGGGTTACATATTTTGTTCTACTTGCTTGAGTAGCTTATTACTTGTGTGTGAATTAAATGCTTCAAACTGTGTATTGTGCACTGCTTAGTTCTTCCTTGTTTGTTGCTTTCTATATTTTTACCTACCTTATATTCACTGACTTTTATGCACAGATCTTGTGGTGGTTGCCTACTGGAATTTAGTCTGACACCATGTTTAGGCCATGATTTTGGAACAAATAGATTATATTACTATAGGTATAGACAGGGGCATTCACCATTTGAATTCAAGTACTTGATTACTGGATCTAGAGACCAAGCCAAGGCCTGCGATGCTGAAGAGTTTCTCATCTGTTTTCTTTTTATACATTGGTTTAGTACTGTTTTTAGCATTGTGACTTGTTTGGATGATTTCCCAGACATATATGTATCATGTACCATTTATATATATTAATTCTCTAGTTGTTTCCTTATTAGTCTTCCCCTATTTACTATTGTGGGATATTTGTTTCTTCAACTATTGTTTGTTGTTTACTTCCGCTGTGTACTCTGCAACTGAGGGCATAGTTTCCCCACTACCACACCTATGGTCCTCAATTATAGTCAGTATCCTATGGCATTCGAGGAAATTTTCTTGAGTCTATGTGACCAACCAATTATGGGGCGCCTCTGGGTGGCTTCTGGAACCAGGACGATGCAATGTGGTATCAGATGGAATGTTCATTTCTCTTGACTTACAATTTGGAGCCATAGCCAAGGATAGAATGGAATAGGTACTTGGTAATAAGTTGATCCAAGGATTATCTTACCTATGTATAGAAAAAAACCATACTACTTTGTTTATTTCAATTTTACTGATTTTCAATTTTACAGATGACTTGATTTCACCATTGAGAGATTCACATGTTTTGTGTTGTAATCGTTGTTGATATTGTGGTCCTACTTCTGAAGAAAACTGATGGGATGAGGGTGTGTCATCTCATGACTCATATAGGATCTTGATATAAATCAAATTCAATTCCTTATTTCCATGCCATCTTGGATGCATTAGCAATTCCATGTTGTTATGATAGATACTGTGTAGAATATGCATGTTGTTGTGATAGTTGCCTTGATAAGAATATCTGTTGTTTGATAAGGTATTGTTTGTGTGTAGGATTGCATAAATGAACGCAATACTTTGGTTCTTGAAGTGTTATGGCATTTCATGGACCGGAATTTGGTGGATCATTGTGTTGTTCTCTTGTTCATAACTGTTATAGGATTCCAAACTTTGTTCCACGGGAAATATGGGCCCTCACGGATCAGAATTTGGCATTTCCAATGTTTGTTTAAGTGTTTTTCTGGGTTCCAAAGTAGTTTCTGAGGTTTACTGTGTAGAAAACCTCAGAATACATGCCATTTATTGTTATGTACATTCTATATGTTCTTCTGTTTGTGGAGAAAAAAAATTTCTTGAGTACATGCTGTGTACTCTATGTACACGCCCTATAGTCTCTGACTATGTCATAGGCCGTGTGGGTAGAGACATGGGATGGGAGAAGTTTGGTGGAAACACATCGTGTCCGCATTGAACATTACCTGTAGTATAATCCTAGGAACCCGACCATATATCTAACAAAACGGGTCAGTGGAGTCTCTTCTTATACACGTTGTATCCCCCTTGAACACGCCGTGTAGTCTGACCCAGGTACCCAACTGTGTAATTAACAACACATGTTTGTTTTATCCTTTCACGTACATGCCATGTATGTGAGGAACACGCTATGTAGTTTCAGTTGTGTATCAGACCATGTCACTGACAACACGGGACAGGTGAAGCTTGTCCAGTACACAACGTGTCTACCTTGAACATGTGAGGTAGTATTGTCTTAGGGGAGCCGTGTGGCTTAACCGTGTAGGACTTAGGTAGGGGAAGAGGATTCAAGTACATGAAATGTTTTTTGAGAACACTAAGTTTGTTAGGGGTGTTACATGACTGGTTTAGGAAAAGGTACACGCCCATGTGAATGACTTTAGGGAACACGACGTGTAGGTTGTGTACAGGATGTGTAGTCTGGTTTTTTAAACCATGAATTTTTTCTTCTTGTTGTTCTATTTTTACACTTCTTGTTTTTAGTCCTTGATAATTCTGATCTAAGGTGTGCACTTGACCTTGCAGATTCATGCCATCGAGATGCCCTCTGGTTGTACATCAGTTGCCAGGCAGTGATCAGACACCAGACATGGCTGACCAAAGGATTCTTGCAGATCCTCCTATTATGTCAGCCCTGGCACCAGTACTGATACCTGTTACCAGGGCTGATGCATAGTTTAAGGAAGGATTGATGATAATGATGTAGACTTTTCAAGGAGTTCCACCTCCAGCCCCGTCGACGGCTGACTTGACGATGTTTTTCCAGCCGCAGCATCCTATAACATTCTCATGGGAAAGAGGACCTCAATCTGCAGAGTCATGGCTAGAAGCCATGTTGATGATCGTTGAGCATCTGTAGATGCCTCCAGAAAGGCTGGTGAATCTCACTACTTATATGTTATGAGACTCCTTTAAGAGGTTGTGGGGCATGATCTCAAAGGTGTTTCATCATTAGGTTATGGCGTTGGAGGATTTTTAGTACGCCTTTTAAGACTAATTTTATCCACAGACCCTGAGGGATGACCAATCCCAAGAGTTTATGAGCCTTGAGTTGGGTACCCTATCGGTTATGGAGTATTCCTCTTGTTTCACCGAGATTCATGTTTCACACCCCTACTATGTGGAGATGGGTTGTTATGGGCCAGAAATATTGAGGATGGTCTCATACGAGAGATCTGCTCGCAGGTGAATATCTTCATATTGACTTCCATCGCTTCCATTGTCAACAAGGCACTGATTACATAGTGAAATATGAGTGATTACGAAGCTGAGATCCCGGGGGGTTCCGCTTCTAGAGTTAGTGATCCAACAGCTGATAGCAGGAAGCACCGTAGGGAGTCTACGTGCGGTGATCCGAGGCAGTGAGACACATCTTCAGGTATCCTGGTGGTATGCTACCAGTGTGGATGGGTTGGGAATTCAAGACTGCAGTGATAGAGACCCTGTGGAGTACCGATCATGCAGTAGGATGGGTCACCTTCCACGCTTCTATAAGATCTTTTCACTAGTAGATGGGGACCATGGTTCTTCTATGACTCCTCCTTTGGGAGCAGCACCACCCGTTTCTCACCAGTCAGAGAACTAGAGTTTTTCAGACCATTCAGGCTGAGGTGGAGGTCATGGCCATGGTGGTCAGTAGCTGGACTTTTAACAACATTAAAGTGGATCAACTCAGAGTGGTCAATTAGGGTCACAGGGCCGCGGTGCAGGCCACACTTTTGCAGTGGAGAAGACCGAGTAGGAGCAGGATCCCGGACACTCTACAGTTCGAGGTACGATCTTAGTAGACTTAGTTTTATCTTCTGCTCTTTTCGATAATTGTGCTACACATAGATTTATATATATCACTGTTGTAGAGAGCCTTGGGCTCTATATCTTTTCTTCTGCCAATGTTTTGATATTATACACTCCGTTGGGTACAAGAAAATTTGGTGTACGTCAGTGCAAGGAGTTCCCTCTAGAGGTTGTTGGGTGTCAATTTCTATGACACATCTATGTCCTAGAGATGATTGGCTATGATGTCATTCTTGGGATGTACTGGTTAGTTCCCTTCCAAGTAGTCATTGACTATTATCACAGCAGGGTGAGCGTCATATCTCTAGAGGGTGGATCTTTTTCTCATAAGGTCGAGTGGGTTGTCCAGGCAAGTAGAGAAGGACTCGAGCATCATGGGTTGGGAGGAGTTACAGCACATATTTATAGTTTATATTTGGATGACCAAGGGACATTTCAGTTAGACATTCCTCCACTGGTGGATCATTTCAGGGATGTCTTTCCAGAATAATTTTCATGTTTTCCTCCTGAGCGTGATGTATAATTTTCTAATGAGCTCGTTCCAGGATTTGGACAAATTTTCATTCCTCCTTATAGGATGGCTACAATAGAGTTGAAGGAGCTCAAGAAGAACATGGAGGAGTTGAAGGTTAAGGGTTATATCTGACTCAGTACATCCTCTTGGGGTTCATCTGCCATGTTTGTGAAGAAGGCAGACAGTACCATTAGGCTTCGTATGGATTATCGGAAGCTGAACCAGATGACTGTCAAGAACTAATATCCCTTTCCCATGATTTATGACCACTTTGATCAGCTTCAAGTAGCCTGGGTATTCTCGAAGATTGACTTGAGGTGCGGTTATCATCAGTTTCATGTTAGACCATCAGATATACCTCTTATAACCATCAAGAGTAGGTATGGTCTATACGGGTACTTAGTTTTGTCGTTTGATCTCACGAATGGGCTGTATTTTTCATGGCACTAATGAACCTAGTGTCCATCCAGACGTGGATTCTTTCATGGTGGTCTTCATGGATGATATCTTGGTGTACTCTCACATTCAACACGACCAGGATATACATCTTGATATCATTATGATTACACAGAAAGAGCATCAGTTATATGATAATCTTTCATAATGAGTCTTTTGGATGGACAAAATTCACTTCTTGGGTCATGTTATCTCAGATACAAGAGTATTTGTAGAAGCAGAGTAAGTGAGAGCAGTAGTTTACTGGAAGATTCGGAAGAATGTCTTTGAGGTGTGGAGTTTTCTAGGCCTGGCTAGATACTAAAAATGCTTCATACAAGACTTTTCACGCTTAGCAGCACCACTGACAAGTCTGACCAAGAAGGGTGCAAAGTTGTTGTGGTTAGATTCTTGTGAGTCATCCGTTCAGGAGCTGAAAGGGTGGTTGACTTCAGCACCGATACTAGTCTTGCCAGATCCAGGAAAGTTCAATACCATTTACTTTGATGCGTCAGGTATTGAGCTGAGAACTGTGATTATGTAGGGAGATGGAGTCGTTGTGTATGAGTCTCGGCAGTTGAGGCCACATGAGAGGAATTACCCGATGCACGATCAACAGATGGCAGATGTTGTTCAAGACCTATAATGATGGAGACATTATCTCTTAGGATATAACTTTGTGGTTTTCACCAACCAAATGAGTCTCAAGTACATCTTCTCTCTATGTGACTTGAATTTTGAGACAATGATGGTGGGTTGAGTACCTTCAGTATTTTGAAATTGAGCTTCCCAATACGCCAGGGATGGGAAATGCAATTTCTGATGCGTTGAGTAAGAGGACTCAGATACAGGTAGTTCGGGAGGCCAGTAGTGTGGGCAGCTTAGGGATATGTTCTCTAAGATGCATTTGGAGGAGGATGACAGACAGGGGCAGACCGTTCATTCTCCTGTAGCTGTTACCACTACACATCTTGATTGGGTACAGATGAGGCAGCTATCAAATTCTGAAGGCCTAGTTCTAAGGGAGAGTGTGTAAGGAGAGGACCCTATTCTTGGGTGGACTATAGGTGAGTATGAGATCCTGTGATTCTAGGGATGAGTATGTGGGCCAGAAAATATACGTGAGGAGCTGATGTGGGACTTTCATTCCTCTATTTGGGTAGTTCATCCTGGCATCACCAAGATGTATTGTGATTTACATCGTCATTATTGGTGGCCAGGTATGAAGTGGGACCATGCTAGTTTCTTCATGTGGTGTTCCACTTGTCAGCAAGTGAAGGCAGAGCATTAGCGAACAGCAAGGCTTTCACAGTAGTTACCCATTCTCGAGTGGAAGTGGAATGATGTCGCGATGGAATTTTTGACCAGTTTGCAAAGGTATCCTCTAGGTAATGACGCAATTTGGGTTTTCAATGACATGTCCATGAAGGTTTCTGGGAGATTGTACATCTTCATAGAGTTCCACACTGCATTTATTCAGACACAGATGCATGTTTTACTTCTCGGGTCTGGCATGGGCTTCAGAATGCTTTGGGAAGAAAGGTACATTTGAGTAAATAATTCCATCCCCAGACAGATGGTCAGTCTGAGCATACGATTTAGGTGCTAGAGGAAATGCTCTGAGCTTGAATTATGGATTTTGGAGGTTCTTTGGAGAAGCATATACCTTTAGTGGAGTTTGAATACAATAATAATTTTCAAAAGACTATTCTGATGGAACCATATGAGGCTTTGTACGGTAGGTCATGCTGATCACCTTTATGTTTGAAAGAGGCTGGAGAGGCAGCTTACCTGGGACCTCATCTTACTCAGGAGACCATAGAGTAGATAGAGTTTATTCAAAAGAGGATTGCTACTGCATAGTCTCATCAGAAGTCATATGTTGATCAGCGGAGATGACCTCTGGAGTTTGAGGTCGGGGATCAGGTTTTTCTACATGTCACACCGAGGATGGGACACAAGATGATTAGGAGACAGGTTAAGCTTTCACAGAGGTACGTTGGGTTATTTGAGGTGTTGGAGGGAGTCAGGCCATTTTCCTATCAATTTTAGTTACCATAGAGGTATTGGGATATGCACGACATCTTCCACGTTTCTCCACTCTCACGTTACTTTTCAGACCCGTCTCATTCTTTCCAACCCGAGGAAGATGAGTTGGAGGTGGATTCATCTTTCAAGAAGCATCCTATCTGTATTTTTTATCATAGTACGAAGGTTCTCTGTGATCGTTCGGTTCCTATGGTATGGGAGTTATGGCAGCACATGCGAGTCCAAGAAGAAACATGGTAGAGGTAAGTCGATATATGAAAATAGTGACCGGAGTTGTTCGGGTTTTCATTTTCTATGTCGCGCTAAGAAAATTCGAAGACTAATTTTTTTAAGGGGGAAAGATTGTAAGAAGTTGAATCATTTTTTTAGGTATTTTTTTCCTTTTTTTGAGTTTTTGAGAAAAGATGTGTTTCTAGAAATTTTTGAAGTACATCTCGTGTACTTTATGAGTACACGTCGTAAACTTCGTTTCCACAGGAGGTCGTGTGGTGGCTGTGTCATGGCCACACACACTGTCATGTTGGGTGACATGGAGGCCTCCTAAAGCTGGGTATGGAAAGGGAAAGTACACATTGTGTACTTCAACTGTATATTCGGTTTATTTTTTTCATTACACACAACGGGGTCTTGTCTGATGGAAAGAACACCCTCCGTCTCAACCTAGTTCGTTCGAGAGCACTGAGAAGTCACAGATCATCGATGATCCCCAGAGCCTCTATCCTTCCTCTAATTCGAACACCATTGATTGACTTGTAATCACAGCAGTAAGCTCTTACTTCTTCTACATCATCAATTACCAATTCCTCCCCTTTTCCATGTTATCGTGGGTTGAATGTTTTATGAGTTTTCATAGATCTATGAAGTTTTAAAGTGATTCAAGCTTTTAGGTTCAAGTATATCGACATCATAACCACGAGTTAGGTGGTTTGTGCCTTTCTGTTGAATGTTATTGAATATTTTGTGCAAATTCTAGAAATACCATTGAACGGGGTAGGGTATATTTACCATTTTAGCCATATTGTTTTCCTTCTTTGCTTATATGATAGAGTAGAAGATATTGTTGTGAATAGGGTGAATTGCTGTGCTTTGGATGTATTTCCCCTGCATGTTTACCTATTTTGACCTTTGGGTCTTTTTTTCTGTTAGAATTCTGTTTACTTTCCATGCCCGGTAGTGTACGATGGTATGACTGTAGTTATAACGTGTTGTTATGCCATAGAATTCTATCCAAGTAGTTATTGAGGTTTACCTTGGCCGTTACGTGTGCTATACTTATTTGACTTACACAGGGTCGTGAGAACCTAGTGTAGTAGACCATAGGGAGAATGGACGTAAGGGCTTCTCCAGAGAGTCTTGATAATTTTATTATACGAGAGAACATGGGGAATTGACGTTGAGTGCTTACTCGGAGGGTTTTCCATTCCTCAACGTGGGCCTTAGGGGGAATGAGACATTGAGTGCTTCCCCAGAGAGGCTTTAGTACGATACGAGACTATATGGGGAATTAACGGGGAGTGATTCCCCAGAGAGTCTATACATTAGCTGAAGCATAGGGGTGAGACAATGCATGGTTTCCAGAGGGTTTCTAGTACTTGTTGGCTGAACCATAGAGTCCAGACTGTGAGAACTACCTGGAGGGTTACCTATTTGTTTCTACCTACATGAGTATCTGATTACTTTTTTGTGAATTAAATGCTCGAAACTGTGGATTGTGCGATGCTTAGTGATTCCTTGTTTACTGCTTTCTGTACTTTTACCGGCCATATATTCACTGACTATTAGGCATAGATCTTGTGGTGGTTTCCTACTAGGATTTGGTCTGACACCTTGTTTGGGACATTCTTTTTGGACAAAATAGATTATATTTCTGCAGGTATAGACAATGGAAAGCGCCCTTTGACTTCAGGTACTTGATTGCTGGAGCTGAAGAGCATGGGACCAAGCTGTGGCATGTGATGCTGAAGATTTGTTCATCTATTTTCCTTTTGTACTTTGGTTTAGTAGTGTTTTCAGTAATGTGACTTGTTTGGATTCTTTCCTAGACATATATGTATCATATACCATTTATATATATTTATGCTCTAGTTGTTTCCTTACCAGACTACTGTTGTTTACTGTTGTTGGATATTCACGGCTTCCGTTGTTGTGTGTTGTTTACTCATGATGTTTAGTCTACCAATGATGGCATAGTTTCCCCACTACCACACCCAATGCCCTTGCTTCTAGTTGGCAACCTCTGGCATTCAGGTAAATGCGCTTGAATCCATGTGACCAACCGGGTATGGGGTGCCTCTGGGTGGCTTCCAGAACCTGGACATTACATTCCCTATCTAGATTTGATCTAGGGTACTTTGAATGCGAATAATGATACTTTATTATTATTTTTATATCTATTAGGTTTATTACATTATGTAAGATCATTTAACAAGTTTTGTCAAATAGGTAATGTTGTTCTTTATCTCAATATCTTTGAACACGCACCATCACACATATACAACATACTTCACCTATGTGATCTATCATGTGATAATCATGAAACAAACCTTGAATTTTATAGACTATTGTTATAGAAACCAGTAAAACCCAATTTCTATCTAATCTTATACTAATTTATTCACATATATGAAATGGTATAATATTTTTATTATAACAGATGTTTTAACTATATGAAAAATAGATCCAAATAAAATATTTCTATATGGAAATAGAATAATACTAAACTGAAATATAACTTAAATAAATTAAAATATTCAATAATGGATCATAGATTATATAAAAATAATAATTATTTTCATTTTCATTATACAAAAACACCGTATACATAAAAATATAATAAAAAAAAGGAGAAGATATTATTTCAATAACCGATATGAAATATATATAATATACGTAACAATATATTATTTTATAATTCATAATATATAATGTAATAGGATAAGAACATAGATTCACATAGGAATGTGAAAACACATAAAATTAGTTGTTTGAAATACATCAAAATTAAAAAATTAGAATCACCCAAACCCTCAGCCCTTTTGATTATTTCCAAACACTATTGGGGGTCAAAAAAATCCCCCTTGAAATATTCAAAATATAAAACAAATAAGTATAAGTCATTTTAAATTATAGTAACATAAAATTATGTTGATAGAGCATGTGAATAACACACATAATTTTCATCCCTATATAAATTAATTTATCAAATTTAAAAAATGATAAACTATGGCAAACATGATTTAAAAATATAGGGTAAAAGAGAAACTAAGATAGTAAATTGTATCAATTAAAGGGTATCAATTATTAAATGATAAACAAAGGTACGACGATAAAGCAAAACCCCCCTTAGTTTATGATTTTATCCCATTTTTAAAGATATTTCTCTGTAAGAACCATCTTTTTAAACTCCCTATAAATAAAACATTTAGAACAAAAAAGATAATTATATTTTATAAATTTAAATATTTCATGTAATGCATTAAACAAAAATAGTTTTGAATATGAAATTTACACATATGAAAAATGGAAGAAACCAAACTAACTAATTGGAAGATAAATGTAGGAAGAAAAGTATGTAAACAATTTAATGTGGAATAAATAGATTTAGAACCATGATGGATCTGGTGCTGAAAGGCAACGGTCGCTAGTTAAGAAAACGAACTGTGTTTTGGGGAAAAAAATACCAGATCTAGATTAGAATGGGATGGGGGTTCAGCTGTATTTGGGGGAAAATTTTCTTAATGGGTATTAGAAACTATTAGGATATAGTATCTATAACTCTAATTAAAAAATCATTGTTATATGCATTATTTTCCCAATAGTTTTGAAAAACTAATGGTATAAAATTACCCTTTATATGCTTTCCCAATGATTTTGAAAAATCACTGGGAAAACCTAACATAACTTACACTTTCCCAATAGTTTTTTTAAACCATTTGAATGAGGGAATTGGTAAAGAGGGGAATTCAAGTAGTGGTAATATATCAAAATGACATCAAACTAATTATATCTATAAAGACATGTATTAAAGAATTCATGATTTTTATAACACGTCCATTACTATCATTTAAAATATATGTCCCAAAAATTACAACAACATCCAAATAAAAACCATAAAAATACAAGAAATTAAATCATATCAATCAAAAAATAAGATTAAAAACACAACACAATAGAATAAAACACATTTAAGAAACAATCACTTCACCCAAATTAATAAAATTTATAGATCATTTAATAGAAATCATAATTATATCCAATAGATCAATAATTTCACTGATGAATCATACCTGTTGAAAATATATTCATGATTTACCCTTATAAATTATTCTTGTTATATTCATAAAATAGTAATTACATATTGTTTTTTTGTTTATTAATTCCATCGCATGATTTCCAATTATCACATAATTTCTATATTTTTAGTTTTTTAGAAATACATTTAATCAAAAAATGGAATAATAATTATACATCTTATTTAATTATTATTATTCAAAAAATATCATTAATTAAATTCTTTTAATGATATTGATTCAAATAATTTCATAACAATTAGATTCATAATAGTCAAATATCATAAATAGTATTCAATATTGAATAAATCATAGCATTCACACATAATAAAATACAGAAAAAATTTAGACATACTACTCAAAATATTAATTATGTCATAATGTATAAATATTTTAAAAATAAAATGTAATTACATATTTATTTCATGCTTCTTAGACATAGATAAAAAAATTCACAAAAAATTATTAAAATTATAAATCTTGTTGCTAATTATTTTTTACAAATACCTTTTCATTTTACATTTATTACGTTAGAAAAGAAATAAAATTAAAACCTTTTATTAATTCATAAAATTGGTTTAAAAGAACCAATTTTTGTAAAAAAACCCAATTTATTTGCGAAGAAAATTATTAAATTAAATACAAGATTCATTAAAGAACCATTATTGTCTATTTAATAAGTCCATCAACCCAAAATGTTATTTTTAAAAAATCATTAAATTAATAATTAAACAACCCAACTATTTGGTTAATTAACCATTTTGATTTATCATGAGTCACAAAATTTAAATAATCAACCCACTGTTGTTATTAAAACATAATAGTGTTTCATGTTGAATTGAATGATAATTTCGAGATAAGAATTGATCCAAGAAAGATGCCTAAAATTCAATATTTAACATTACATCAATAAAAACATACAAAGATATAAAAATTTTATTCTTACATAACATTATTTTTTTTCAACTATAATAGATATATCAAGGTCATTAAAAACATAATATCAATACAATTAACTTCGTAACTAGATTATTCATATAACATTTATAAAAATTCCTTATTTAGAAACAAAAAAAATTATATAGTATTAAAATTTTTCAATATTCATATATAAATATTCATGTACCATGATAACTCACATTCAAATACTATAATTGTTATAAAATTCCATTTACTATTCACTATAGGTGATTTTCATTACTTTCAAGATTTTTATATTAACACCCCATATTAAACCATTACTAAAAAATCATATATATAAATATAGATTGAGCTTATATATGCATATTAATAAAGGTGAAACATAAATAAAACCATGATATTATCCACTTATGGGGGACTTAACATGCTTGTACGTCATTAAAAGAGATCATGGAAAATATAATGTCATTATGGGTGAAGTATCCCCTATTCATATGTTTGTTCCATACAAATGCTACTATTACAAGGGAAATCTATCCAAAATACGCGAATAAAGAACAAAAAAATACATTATAAACAAATTCACAAGGAAAAATAATGGTATGCATGAATTTACATAATAAAAAAATATAACATATAATATAAAGTAGAAAATAAATAAAATAGTAAAAAAATTATTTACTTCCCTTGAACCGAGTCCCATATATATGTGACTACGAGAATAATATATTGATTAAAAATAAAGGAATATGTATAATGAACCCTTACCCCTGAAGAAATAAACATCACATCAGGATAAATAGATGAGTCTTATAATATATACAATGAATTATACCCCTCCCGTAGAACAGATCTAAAAAGATATAATCCCAAGTAAAGGGTTTTATAATGATATTAAGAAAGTTATAATTAAACATTAATTGGACCATATATCCATCTTGAAACCAGGACTGATGGATGAGCTAATCTTACTATATTTTAAGGTAATTTTGGTTTTTTTATTAAATATTAATGTGATATAATATATTTGATAATAGGATTCAACTTGTGAATTTCAATTCAGTGAATGGTGAGGTTTTCGTACAATTTTTTAAAAGGGATATCCATTTTTGAATGATAAAAAATTATTTCATTCTATTTTTTTGGATTATATTAACATGATTAAATCTCAGAAAAAAAGGTTTATAAGGATACAAAACATATCAAGAGAGGAACTCAAAAATAAAAATGTGGAGGGATGTCATAATCAGCCAAAAAACCACATTTAAAACTATAAAATAATTATTAATAATAATTCTATCCACAAAAATATAAAAAATTATGCAAATACTATTAATCCCTAGGGTAAAGGAACAAATAATATAGTTCTATCACACAAATCTCCATTACAGCTTCTAAAAACCCAATGCTCCCTATAGGAATGAATCAAAACAATGGATATCACTACTTAATCCATCTATATTAACTATCATTGTCTAAAATATGTAACTATAACTCTTCATGCTTTTATGGTGAAGCTATAATAGTTTAATCCTATAAATATCAACATCATCGACCTATACTCCATGTTGAATTTCATGGACATCTTCTTGATCATATTTTGAACATACCTAACGAGATATCCAGAAAGATCCATTCATGAAAATAAATAAAAATTAATGAATTCTATCCTTAGACCAGTATTATTTATGTTTAAAAAATTCATTCATTGATATTAAAATAATTCACATATTCTACAATCTTTTAAAATAAGAACATAAAATTGGAATACAAGATCAATCCAGAATCCACTATTTTATTTTATTTAGAATACACATCGAGGTTAAGTGGGAACCTATAAGGTATCCTACTTCAACTTGTCACACCCATAAAAAACACACCTTATAGAGTTCAACTGGGAATATCAATTTAAATTTGAAATTGAACCAACCATTACCAAAACATGAGTATCCACACTCCACATTTTCATCTTCTGAAAAAAAATCAAATGAATGATCCACTGACTGGATGAAAAACCACATCACACCTTGAGAAGAGAAACTCTGTATCACCTAAAATAGTTCTTGGATAAGTCTAATTATGCCATAAAACAAAAGAAAATACCATTCATTAGAAGCACCATCATCTGAAAACAATTGGAAGGGAAGAATAAAACACATGCTACAACTCCTAACCACGGGAGACTACACGAATTATACATCAAAAATCCTCTAACAGATCTACTCACCAGACTAACCTGGGGAGAACCATTGGAATAGGAATCATGGGCAGTGTTTGAGAAGATCACTATAGCCACTATGATGAGCCAAAACAAACAACATCAAAGATCTATATCTCCCATAGGAGACATCACAAAGAATGTATAGTAAATATGATTATCATAACCATAGATCATTGGGTTTATTAAAATAACATTTAGTAGTGAGTATTATAAGGAACCAACACCAAAATTATATAATCAGTATTTTTAGATAAATAATTTATTCTATGACATGTTTGTATCATTTACGTTTTAGTGTTATATATATATTGGTCATACCACATACATAAAAAACCATTCAATGAAAATTTGAAACATCTAGTTAGTATATGTTTTCGAACCATTTGAACCATTTAAAAACAATCATGATTTAATTCTTTAATAATATATAAAAATATCATATTAACCCCTACCTTAAACTTAACCATCCTTAAAACAGATGTATTTTTTTAAAATGTAGGAAGAATACAGAAAGCTTAGTTAGATATATAAAAAATTAAAAAACTATTAGTCTAGTTAAAAATATGAATCCCATGATAAAAAAATTCTCATAACCTATTTTCTTACAAAAAAAGGGGATTATCATCCACTTAATTAGTTTTTTAAGATTTTGAAAAAATCATGTATAATAAATTTAAATAAGAAAAATAGTAAAGTCATGTAGTTTCCTTGCGACATAATATCTTGTAACCCATATATAACCCTTAAAAATCCATTAAAATTGGAATGACCATATATGTAACATCTAATATAGTTGTTTAGAACATAATCAATTCTTAATTATTTGGATCTCTATCTAGGTGCACTGATCATTAAGTTGTAATGGGCTCACCAGGCACTATTTGAATGAACCCTTCATATATAATGTCTATGGAACCTATCATAAATAATAAATTTAAAGCATGAAACTTGTCATCATAAATGTCTATAAAAACACCTTTAATCATTTTTGAATAACACGTTTGAATATTAAAATATTTTTTTCTTTTAAAAACAAATTTTAAAAACAAAAATACCATTTTTTTAACAATTTTCACTACCAAAATATCAAAAAATTGAAGGTTTTTTTTCATTGAAAAAACAATAAATATTTTAATGTAAGAAAGATATCAAATTATGGTTATGGCGGTGGGAAATTCATTGTATCTATATATATTAAAATAAAACCATACTTATGTTATTTATAAAGAATATCACATAATCTATTCAAATGTTACCTTTAAAAAAATTACTCAAAGAAAACAATTACATATATAATACCCTCATTCCAATAATATTATCAATTTAAAAACATGTACATGAATTTACAATAGATTTAGATGTAAACTGTTGAAATATTTTTTTTAAAAGTAGAGTCACTTATCATCTTAGAAAAATTACACCTTTAGCCCCTATGAAATAATAACATTAAAAAACATTAAATATCCAGATAATATTAATATTCGGGATATATCATGTCAAATGGTCTATATTTACACCTCATAAAATAACATTGGTGCATGATATCAAATTATGCCTCAAAAAATTGGATTCTAATGAAGTAATCCACATTAAGATCTATTCATTACGATAATAATTTAACATCCTAAATAATAATCATAGGTTATTTATATACATTATTAGTTACACATTTCATGTTTGATATTCCTCTTATTTCTTTTATTACCACGTCTCATACAATTACTTAATTAATTAAGTTTTTCTGGATGTTTCATTGATATTTAGGTTATATGTTAGATGTCTTTTGTAGGTTGACTATAGGTCTAGGTGGTAGTTATATTATAATATATAGTATAATAAACAAGATCACATTATAATATTTACAAATTATTGATACTTTTTTAATACAATCATGAGTTATGTTTATGAAAAATGAACTACATTACAATAATGGAGATGGTATACCATATATACACATGACTAATGAATCCATTTTTTGATGATCATTACATAAAAAAGGCTAGTGATTTTTTATCATTCAAAAATCAGATTAAAATCATATATACAATATTAATTCTTTAAAAGTATATATATATAATTATTTTTATATGATGTTGAAAAACAGAATCACGTCGGTTCGTAGAGGTAGTAGTCTACACATATACAAACGACGTTATCAATTTTATGTTTAAGAAAGAAAATTATATATTCTATTTAATCAAAATAAATATGTCCTAAATATAATTTTTATAACATTTAAATAAAATATTTCATTATCTTTATCCTTATAACCTTCTATGAAATTAATTAGTGAAAAAAAAATCACATATTTTTTTGAGTTGATAGTCCATCGTAAAAACGAGTGACATTATCATATGCCCCATGTAATTGAAAATTAATGGTATCTATAATTTCAAAAATTCATAATAATTAATATTTTATAAAGAAAATATATATAATTTAAATCCATAATTACCACAATTCATGACAGGTGATGATGGAAAATGAATCACATCGATTCGTAAGGTGGTAGTCTTCATTACACACAAACGATGCTTTTATATATCATTTGACAAAAGAGGATATGTATTTATGTTTTTATATTAACATAATAACATATAAATACAAGAAATATACTTTTTATATTATATAATCATAATTTATGAATATTTTAGGAGGTATGTGATGAAATAAATTAAAATTATTGATTAATCATGATACATATTCTTCAGAAAGACTCCTTCGGTAAGCCCCAAAGCCTTAATAGGATAGATTTAGGATCAAAATAATTGATCTAGGTCATGATGATGGGATAATTGAATATTTTTTAGTGTTATTTTATGAAAAAGGGTTATTAATGTGTGATGAAGAGAGGAGATGGTGTCAATTTTTATAGGTGTGGTTAGTGGTACTCTTTTATTATATGAAAATAAAAATGTGAAGCAACCTTTTTCAAATGAAAAAAAGGATCCAAAATGGAAAATGATTGGGTTTTAGACATTATAATGATTAAATAAGGCTATAAAATATATTTTATAAAATTTTATGAACATTTAAATGTTATCTTATAAAATTAACCCTTGGTAAATCCACTTATTTCATAACCCTAAATTTTATTTATAATGTTTTTACTATTATTCATGGTCAGAATTTATGATTAAAATAATAAATAATATTAATTAATATCATTCCAAATATGTCATCCATTTCATCCAATGAAAATAATATAAGTGTATAATTTTAATTGATAATTAATCTCATTTATATGATGAAAAATATGGTTCTCAATAGGTGCATTCTTTAAGAAAAAGAAGAATTTATATTAATTATATGATTAATAATAATCATTTCATGAATATGAATTTATATTTATTGATATGAAATATATAAATCCCATTTAAAACAATTATAATTTGGTATTATTTTATTTAATTAAAATGTGGAATCATAATGAATATTAAAAGAGTTCTTAGAAAAAAAGTTATTAAACAAAAAAAGAAACTTCAATTGAAAAAAAATATATATATGATTCAAAAAAAATAAATGGAAAAAATAAAACTAAATAATAATTATATTTCATTAAATAATATTAAAAATATAATTTTAATTTTAGATTACCTAATTCATAGAAATGAAAAGATGGTTTTTCAAAATTCGATATTTTTCACGAATAATTCAAAAATTAATATTTTAAAAAAATCGAAAAAATTAACCATAATTTAATTTTTATCAGATGATTTGAAAAATAAAAAAAATCTGATTAAAATTATATAATTTATAATTTTTTCTTTGAAATAATAACATTATAATAAAATAGATTATTTAAAAATATTTTATTTTTAACTTAAAAAATATTACATTATATTTTTATAATGAATATAAATATAATAATAAACATGAATTTGGTTTCTTATATCATTATATAGGTTTTTAATATCATCCCTGATTTTTAATAATTATTTCTTAGAATATTATTCTCCTATTAAAAACTTGTGATATATTTCCTCCTCAAAATTATCATATTCCAATGTTTCCTCATTAAAAAATGATTTAATAAAATCATAACATGGTAAATCGCCATATTCCACCAAAAACATATAACGCCCCGACCCCAGTTACCCAGAGTCGGTGCATTATTACATAACATTGGCATGATCACAAGAAAGATCAAATCTCGAAAGACCGATTAGTTTAGTAGCCTTGGAAACACTAGATATACTCATAAGTCTTACATTACATCATAAAAATGAAAACTACAACAACATATTTTCTTCATAGTCCACACTCATATCCCCACATACTATCCCAGTAGGTCATTCATAAATTACTTCTTCATATCCTGGGAAAAATAAAACATAGAAAAGGGGTGAGCTCAAATGCCCATTAAGGATAACAATATAGCAGAAATTTTCATAAATAAGAATAAACATTTAAGGCAGTGTATAACTAAAACAAAAGCCTTTTAAACTTTAACTTCAACATAGTATGGCAAAATAAAAATAAATAATGCCATTTACATATTAACATCAATTTTATTAATAATCGAATAATCACATGCAATATCAATAATCTCTTTTATAATGATGGAATGCATAATGGCAGACTATCATAACCACATACCCAAGGCCTCATGCCAATACTACTAATAAGATTTTTTCAAGGCCTTTTGTGAAGACACTAGTTTGTCTCATGGGACCAACCGATGCTTCGAGGAGCTATAGAGGGCTCCACCCGTCACATATTAAGTCCAATGCATTCCTATATGAAAAGGTTTAAACATAACATAAACATTCGTATTAAAACAAGCATAATAAATGTAAATAATTAATCGAAAAACCATGAATGGTATAAAAATAACACATACACAGTCAAACATATCACAAAACCTTCAATACAATATAGAAGTTTTGTTTCATAATAGATCAACTTCGAATAAGCATAAAATCCATCAAAGGATGTTGACATAGATGAAATCAAAACTCTTTATAGAGAAATATCTCTTTCTATTTTGAAATCATTTAAGAGTCATATATTTATAAAATAACACATTTTCTTTGAAAATATTATTATAAGCTTGTAAGGGAAGCTTCGACGATTTTATAACAGCGGAAAATAGCTGCACCCGCCGTATAAGTTAAACAAACATTCTTACCTTAATTTTGTCAAAATGGTTAAAAAGCACCTTGTTTGGAAAACGACGGAAGGATTCCGTTATAAACCTCTTATAAAAAGTCAAAAAAGTGTATAAATGACTTTAACCCATAGTCTACTAAATAGTAAAAATGTTTTGAAATTCATTTTTATGAAACATGGATGCGGATGATAATGAGATCCCAGTAGATTATTACGTATAAACAACCTCAGATAATGAACAAATTGTGAAATAAACCCTTAACTTTTACATTTCCTTGGTTGGGGTAGGTTAACCTCATGTATAATGGTGAAATAATTGTTATAAAATTATACAATAAAATTACATCATATATGATCTTTTAACATTGATTTGTTAATAATATCTTAGTATTTCGTCATTTCGGGTTTTAACTTACTCATTTTCTTTGATACGTTTTGTTACGTAAGCCATGTTTGTTATGGATAGAATGTATCTTATTCATATCCAGAATGATATCTAGTCCTTAAAATTATTTTTAAATCATCAAATGATAGTTATACTTTAATGGATATGATGGAGAATGAATCTCATCGCGTTCGTGGAGACGGTAGTCCGTACGTACGCACGAGCGACAATATCATTCTTTTGATATTAAAATAATATATAATTGGATCATATAACATATATACATAATCATTATCATGTTATATTTATTATTTAAATGAGTTACACATCAATATTATACCCATCTAAATAATAATGTATTGAATAACAATTACACCACGACGTGGAGACGGTAAGCCGTACGTACGTACGTATGGTGACATGTTATTCAATGGATTGATAGAATACTGAATATGGTTGTACCATATTTATAATAACATCACAGTATATATAAAATACTGGATTTATTATTTTCGAATGGTAATAACAAATAAAGAAGAATTGGATGAAGAAATGAATTTGAAAAAGGGTGGTGAAAACATTACCTCTTCTTCGGGTTCTTCCTTTTGATTTGATCAAAAGGGCTCTTATGATGGCTTTTGGACTAATGTAAGTCCACTAGGATGAAGTTATAGATGTTGAGAGAGTATTTGGAAAGATTTTGGCTGAGCCAAAAGGCTTTGAAGGTGTGAGTTAATGAGAAGGGAGAGTGCCCTTTTATAGAGGGGTGAGGAGCACCTTTAGAAAAGCTAGAAATATTATTTTATAATAAATTCATATTCGGTTTATAATGGCTCCAAAGTGGATTATATAAAGGTTAATCTTGGGATAGGTCTAAAACCACTCAACCAATAGAATTTAGACAGGTTTGGGTTACTATATTAACCTTTTCATTAAGTATTAACTCTTAGTTAATTAGTTTCACTTTTACAATGTCTCTTTGTATTTTTATATTATATGGTTAATATACTTAATATATAAATCAATGATACCCCCAAGTAGTCCATTAATGATAATAATATCATGATATAAGTCTCTTTGCCAAACCTTATATTTTTAGGAATTTAATATCAATTAATAATATAATATTTGTTTTAAAATTTCTTTTATGTCAATTTTGACACTATTCAATAATTGATTTTTTTGAACCACATAACAGAATTATTACTTCTAAATAAGTTAATTAAGTCACTAATAACATATCATATTAACCTAAAAAATTAGTTTAATTCATTAAAAGTATCAAATTTTATTTATTTGGATATTTATAATATCAATTATTTTAATTTTTCACTATTATGGTAATTCCTCCATCATCATTGTGTCATAAATAAATTAAATTATTTAATATCTAAAAATTATAAATAAAATATTATTATGTATGAAATCGTTTTATATTTCTAATGAATATTTACAATAAAATGTATCATATGTATAACCCTATATTAAAAATGTTTTAGTAAACAAACATTGATTTTAACTCTTTTAACTCTTCTTTGAATTAAATAATAATAAATGTCCTAATCTAATCCATGTGGACCTAAATGATAATATTTTATTCCTAAGGTTGTTTTTGGTCGAGATACACTTTTCCAATAGAATTAGGACATGTTTTAGGGTAATATTAATATCATTTTTACCCTTAATTACCCTATTTATTTTTAACCGTGGTAAATAAAAGTAAAAAGTTACTATTCACCAAAAATTATTTTCATCTCATTGAACCACATTTTACTCCGTGATATTAACCGTGTCTCCCAGATTTTCAAAATTCCAATCACAGAAGCAGTAAAATTAAGTTTTATGAAAAATTCTGTTTTTTAACTCCCACTTAGTAGTTTCACTATTCATCAAAAATTGAAGATTTTCAGAACAATGCCAAAATTTCACCCTAAGAAATAATTGATATTCCGAATTCAAAAATGATGCCTATTTTAAAAAATTCCTAACATAATAGTTTGATTAATTAATTTTATAATTAATTCCCGATGTTACAACAAATAGCGTGTTTTTAAGAAACAATATATATCAAAAGATTGACAATTGTTTATGTCTGATTTCAAAGTGAAATTAATTATAATGAACACCATTGGATAAAATAGTAAAAATATATTCTAATTATACTTTAAAACCACTAAATAATATAATTTATCACTATACATTATTTTCATTAAAAAAGTTTTTTTTAAGTATTCTTCACTATTCATAAAAATTGGACGTTCTCAGAAAAATACCAAAAATTCAACTTATGATAATTTCGATATTCTGAATACAAAAATGAAGTCCTTATTAAATATAAAATATATATAATTTCAAAAATTATGTATTACTATTCATAACAGCTAGTTTGATCGGTTGTGGTGTGTGATAGAACTCGATGTTGCGTACAACACATGCTATTACATTATTCAAAGGGAAACGTACCGTAGAATCTTGGGGTGTTACATTCTCCCATCCTTCAAATAATTTCGTCGTCGAAATTTCTAGAATACTACCGCATGAAAAGAATCGGGTGGTTCTTCATCATAAGTTCCTCGGGTTCCCACGTTGCCTCTTCCATCTTATCGTTTCTCCACAAGACTTTTACCAGACGCGTCGTCCGGTTTCTCAGTACTTCTTCTCTCGTATTAAGAATCTTGATGGGCTCTTCACAATAAGATAGATTGGGTTCCAGTTCTAATTCCTCATAGGTGAGTACATGCATTGGGTCAGGCATGTATTTCCTTAATAAAGATACATGGAACACATCGTGAACTTTGGAGAGACTTGGCGGCATTGCCAACCAGTAAGCTACAACCCCAATTCGTTCTAGAATTTCGAAAGGTCCGATATACCTAGGACTCAATTTACCTTTCATACCAAAATGTATGACTCCCTTCCATGGAGATACCTTCAGGAAAACATGATCAGCGACATGAAATTCCAAATCCTTCCTTCGATTATCGGCATAGCTCTTCTGCCTACATAGAGTTGCTTTGATGTGATTTTGGATTACCTTCACATTTTCCATCGTTTCCTCCACTAGTTCTGGGCCTACAAGTTTTCATTCACCAACATCATCCCAACAGGTTGGTGTACAACATCACTTTCCATATAACACTTCATATGGTGCTATATGAATACTCGAATGGAAGCTATTTTTATAGGAAAATTCTACCAGAGGTAAATATTGATCCCACATACCCTGAAAGTCAAGTGTGCTGGATCTCAACATGTCTTCTAAGGATTGAATAGTTCGTTCTGTTTGTCCATCTGTTTGAGGGTGGTAGGCAGTGCTCAAATGAAGTTCTGTATCCAATTATTTCTGAAGACTTTTCCATAATCTTGAAGTAAAACGGGGATGACGATCAGAAACAATCGATAGGGGTACTCCATGAAGTATCACAACTTCATCAATGTATAGTCTTTCTAGAAGTTCCAGTGGTAGATCTTCTCTTATATAAAGAAAATGTTCTCACTTGGTAAGACGATCAACAATAACCCATATTGCATCATTCCTTCTAGGAGTCTTTGGTAGCCCCAGGAGAAAGTTCATCGTAATATTGTCCAATTTCCACTCCGGTATGGGAAGAGGTTGCAATACTCCACCAGGCTGTTGCCTTCCAGCTTTCACTTGTGGAAAAACCATACATCTTGACAAAAAATCAGCAATATCCCTTTTCACGTTGTCCCACCAAAAATTTCCCTTCAAATCTCAATACATTTTGGTGCTCCCAGGGTGTATAGAGAAATTTGAAAAATGAGCATCATCCAAAAATTCCCTTTTTAGATCAGGTATATCGGGAACACAAAGCCTCTTCCCGAATTTCTAAATTCCTTATTTATACACAAAGTCTCTCAATCTCCCATCATTCACAGCATTAATCTTCTTTTTAAATTCTTCATCATCAGTCTGAGAACTCTTAATCCTTTCTAGTAAAGATGGTTTGGAAACCATTTGAAAAAGCATTAAAGTTTCACCTTCCCTGGTTATTCCCGTTTCCTTCTTCTCTAGATCCATGAAGATTAGATCCCTTTCAATTCTCATATTGTTCAAAACTCCATGATCTTTTCTGCTCAAAGCATCTGCCACCTTGTTTTCTTTCCCCGGGTGGTAGTGTATCTTAAAATCATAATCCTTGAGTAATTCAAGCCATGTCTTTTTACTCATGTTGAGTTCTTTTTGTGAGAAAATATACTTCAAACTATTGTGATCAGTATAAATCTCACATTTTCACCATAGAGGTAGTGCCTCCATATCTTCAAAGCAAAGATCACGGCTGAAAACTGAAGATCATGAGTAGGATAGTTTTTCTCATGAATTTTCAACTATCGTGATGCATAGGCAATAACCCTATCATTATGTATAAGGACACAACCAAGTCCTTTCTTTGATGCATCACTATAAATAATGAACCAATAATTCCCCGATAGTATAGTCAATATAGGATCATTGACTAATCTTCTCTTCAGTTCGTCAAAACATTCTTCACACTCTTTTGTCCAAACAAATTTAACCCCTTTACGTGTGAGCTTCGTTAATGGGTTTGCCTATCGGGAAAAATTCTGGACGAAACGTCGATAATAACCTGCCAAACCAATAAAACAGCGTACCTCAATTATACTTGTAGGTGCTGGCCATTCTTGGATTTCCTTGGTCTTAGAAGGATCAACAAAGATTCCATCTTTAGAGACAATATGGCCAAGAAAAGATATCTAATGAGGCCAAAATTCACATTTGCTAAAATTCCCATATAATTCATGTCTTCTCAGAGTCTTCAGGATAATGCGCAAGTGACTTTCATGATCCTCGCAGTTTTTAGATTATACCAAGATATCATCAATAAATACCATGAAAAATTCATCGAGATATTCCTTGAAAACTATATTCATCAGATCTATGAATACAGAGGGTTCATTAGTCAATCCAAAGGGAAATACAGTAAACTCATAATGCCCATACCTGGTTCGAAATGTTGTCTTCGGAATGTCTTCCTTCTTTACACACAACTGATGGTATCCTGATCGAAGGTCAATATTTGAAATGTATTGAGATCCATGCAGTTGGTCAAATAAATCATCAATGCGAGGTAGGGGATACTTGTTCTTTATTGTTATGGCATTAATCTCACTATAGTCGATACATAACTTCATAGATCCATCTTTATTTATAACAAAAAGAACAGGGGATCCCCATGGAGAAACACTAGGGATAATAAATCCCTTATTACTCAATTCCTCTAGTTGTTTCTTTAGTTAAACTAATTCTATAGTGGCCATTCTGTATGGGGTCTTCGATATAGGCCTTCATCCAAGAATTAAATCAATGGAAAACTCAACTTCTCGTTCTAGAGGATGTCCAAGTAAATCTTCCGGAAACACATCTACATATTCTTTCACAACAGGTACATCCTCTATTTGAACATTCCTTTCCTCACCCACAATAATTCCATTCTCTTCCCCCCTAATAATTGAATTTAGTTGACCTATTGGGGGTAGATCTAGATAAGAATTAGGTGGTGACGATTCTGCTCTAAAGATAAGGTGTTCCTTATCATCATCATCAAGAATCGTAACCTCTTTCTTCTTACAATAAATATTTTCATCATAGTCTTAAAGCTAGTCCATACCGAGGATTATATCAAACTCAATCATATGTATGACAATGAGATTAGAAGATAAAGAAGAGTTATGTGCTCTAATGGGGACTGATTCACAAAACGTTGTTGCAATGATACTTCCCTTGGGAGTTTTAACAGACAACTCCCTTGTTAAATCAAATTGGAAATATATAATTTTATTAGCAAACTAGGATGATATGAAACAATGCGGTGATCCAAAATCAAACAATTAATTTGCTAAACTTGAGGAAACCATTAAATTACCTGCCACCACGTCTTTTGGAGCTTCTACCTCAGCAGTAGTGATAGCATAATCTTGGACTTGATCCCTTGGCCTTTTCTAAGGTAAGTTCCCCTGACGATTAGGACATTAACTTGAATAATTCCCCATATCCCTGCAATTGTATCATTGAACATTGGTATCTTCCTTCTTCACTTTGCATTCACGAGCTTGGTGGCCTTTTTCACCACACTTGTAACAGAAACCCATTCCCTTCAAGAAAGTACTGGGGTGTTTCTTCCCACATTTACCACAAGATGGATATTCAACCTTCACTTCTTTCCCTTATTTCCATTCCCAGATTGATCAATAGATCTATTCTTCTCTTTCTTTTCTTTTATGTCATAAGAATTAGAGAATTCCTTTTCTGTTTTGATAGCACATGAGACAATGTCTTCGTACGACGAGAAGGATTGTGAGACTAATACTCAACGGAGAAATGGTTTTAACCCATCATAGAAAAGATCAATCTTACTTCTTGGGTTACATATATAATCTCCAGCATACCTTGATATCCTTGTAATGTTAGCCTCATACTTTGCAACATTATCATCCTCCTTTTGTCTCAGACTCAGAAATTGCCTTTCCGTATCTGCTCGATGGTCATGAGGAAAGTATTTTTCTAAAAACATATCTTTGAACTCCCTCCATTCAATATTTTATACTTCATCATCTTCCTTCGTGTTTTGAATCAAAAACCACCATTGATCAGTATCTCTGGTGAGGCGGTAAACTGCCATGATAACTTTTTCCCTTTCACTACTCCCCAAAGCCTGAAATATTTTCTCTAGAGAATTTATCCATTTCTCAGCTAATAAGGGATTTATAATCCCATTGAACGTTGGTGGTTGTTCCCTCATAAAGCGATCTAACATTGATCCTCCACACTGCGGATCAGGGTTCTCCATACGGGTAATGTTATTATTCATAACCTGAGTGAGTTGTCAAAGTATGGTGATTAGCTGATCGTCACCAGTTGCATCACCAGCTCCACTATAATTATCTTGAGAAGGAGGGAAATCCATACATGGAGTGCATGCATTAATATGATTTCCATTTCTTCCACTAGGTGCCATTTTTAAACAATGGCAAAAACTATATCAGTTTATAAATCAAAATACATAATCCCATACTTATAAAACACTTAACATAAATTGAAATATTTATGGATATAATCTATAATCTTAAAAATGATTTATTTGAGGAACAATATACTCATAAACCTTTCATAATGATTTTTAACGAAAATGAGATTTATCCTAAGCATATCCCCTCAGAGTGTCGTAACCAAGAGTACAGCAAGGCCCGTTGTCGTGCACCAGTTCTCGTTCGAGTCTAGCTCAAAGCGGTGTTTTTGGGTTTTACCCCTATGTACATCTATGCCAGAGCCGCCCCTACCTGCTCATATCTATATAGGGATGTATTTCTCGGAAAACTCACAAAATATCTACAATACCAAAATTCTAGGAAGTTCTTCTATACTAATCCTCAAAGTCCATCTTAGGTCTACGTGCTCTAATCAGAGTTTATCTAAATTTAGCTTCCAAGGTTTGTACTAAACTTCCTCTGATACCAACTGTAACGTCCCGACCCTAGTTACCTAGAGTTGGTGCATTATTACATAACATTGGCATGATCACAAGAAAGGTCAAATCTCGAAAGATCGATTGGTTTAGTAGCCTTGGAAACACTAGATATACTCATAAGTCTTACATTACATCATAAAAATGAAAACTACAAGAACATCTTCTCTTCGTAGTCCACACTCATATCCCCACATATATCCCTATGGGTCATTCATAAATTACTTCTTCATATCCTGGGAAAAATAAAAAATAGAAAATTGATGAGCTCAAATGCCCAGTAAGGATAACAATATAGCAGAAACATTCATAAATAAGAATAAACATTTAAGGCAGTTTATAACTAAAAAAGCCTTTTAAACTTGAACTTCAACATAGTATGGAAAAATAAAATGAAATAATTCCATTTATATATTCACATGGATATTCTACTAATCGAATAATCACATTTAATATCAATAACCGATTTCATAATGATGGAATGCATAATGCCATACTATCATAACCACAGAGCCAAGACCTCATGCCAAGACTACAAATAAGATTTTGTCAAGGCCTTGTGACAAGACACTAGTTTGTCTCATTAGACCTACCGATGCATCGAGGAGCTATAGCGGGCACCACACGTCACATATTAAGTCCAATGCATTCTCATATGAAAAGGTTTAAACATAACATAATCATTCATATTAAAACTATCATACGAAATGTAAATACTTCATCGAAAAACCATGAATGTTATAAAAATAACACATCCACAGTCAAACATATCACAAAACCTTCAATATAATATAGAAGTTTTGTTTCATAATAAATCAACTTCAAATAAACGTAAAATCCATCAAAGGATGTTGACATAGATGAAATCAAAACTATTTTTAGAGAAATATCTCTTTCTATTTTGAAATCATTTAAGAGTCATATATTTATAAAATAAAACATTTTCTTCGAAAATATTCTTATAAGCTTGTAAGGGAAGCTTCGACGATTTTATAATGGTGGAAAATAGCCGCACACGCCGTATAAGTTAAAAAAAATTCTTACCTTAATTTTGTCGAAAAGGTTAAAAAGAACCTTGTTTGGAAAACGACGGAATGATTCCTTTATAAACCTCTTATAAAAATTCAAACAAGGGTATAAATGAATTTAACCCATATTCTAGTAAATAGTAAAAATGTTTTGAAATTCATTATTAAGAAACATGGATGTGGATGATAAAGAGATCCTAGTAGATTATTACCTATAAAAAACCTCAGATAATGAAGAGATTGAGAAATAAACCCTTACCTTGTACTTTTCCTTGGATGGGGTAGGTTAAACTTCTGTACAATGGTGAAATAATTTTTATTAAATTATACAAGTATATGATATCATATATGGTCTTTTAACATTGATTTGTTAATAATATCTTAGTATTATCGTCATTTCGGGTGTTAACTTATTCGTTTTCTTTGATACATTTTGGTACGTAAGCCTTGTTTGTTATGGATAGGATGTATATTATTTATATCCAGAATGATATAAAGTTCTTAATCATTATATTTAAATCATCAAATGATAATTATACTTGAATGGATACGATGGAGAATGAATCTCATCGCGTTCGTGGAGACGGTAGTCCGTACGTACGCACGAGCGACAATATCATTATTTTGATATTAAAATTATATATAATTGGATGGTATAACATATATAAATAATCATTATCATGTTATATTTATTATTTACATGAGTTACACATCATTATTATACCCATCCAAATAACAATTTATTGAATAACAATTACACCACGACGTGGAGACTGTAAGCCATACGTACGCACGTATGGTGACATGTTATTCAAAGGATGGATAGAATACAGAATATGGCTGTACCATATTTATAATAACATCATATTATATATTATATACTGGAGTTATTATTTTAGAATGGTAATAACAAATAAAGAAGAAGTGGAAGAAGAAATGAATTTGAAAAAGGGTGGTGAAAACATTACCTCTTCTTCGGGTTCTTCCTTTTGATTTGATCAAAAGGGATCTTAGGTTGGCTTTTTGACTAAAGTAAGGCCTCTAGGATGAATTGAGGGATGTTTAGAGAGTATTTTGGCAGATTTTGGCCGAGAAAAAAGGATTTTAACGTGTGAGTTAATGAGAAGGGAGAGTTCCCTTTTATAAGAGGGGTGAGGGGCACCTTTGGAAAAGCAAGAAATATTATTTTATAATTAATTCATATTCGGTTTCTAATGGATCAAAATTGGATTATTTAAATTTTAAGATGGGTATAGGTAGAAAACCACTCAACCAATAGAATTCAGACAGGTTTGGGTTACTATATTAACCTTATCATTAAGTATTAACTCTTAGTTAATTAGTTACACTTTTACAATGTCTCGTTGTATTTATATATTATATGGTTAATAAACGTACTATATACATCCAAGCTACCCCCATGTGGTACATTAATGATAAACCTAAAATGATTTAATTCTCTTGGAAGAACATTAGATTTTTAGGAATTTAATATCAATTAATAATATAATATTTGTTTTAAAAATTCTTTTTTGTCAATTTTGACAATATTCAATAATTGATTTTTATGAACCTCATAACATAATTATTACTTCCAAAAAAGATACTTAACTCACTCCTAACATATCATATTAACCTATAAAATTATTTTAATTCATTAAAAGTCTCAAATTATATTTATTTTTGGATTTATAATATCAATTATTTTAATTTTTCACTATAATGGTAATTCCTGCATCATCATTGTATCATAAATAAATTAAATTATTTAATATCTAAAAATTAAAAATAAAATATGATTATGTAGTAAATATTTTTATCTTTCTAATGAATATTTACAATAGATTTTATCTATTGTATAACCGTATATTAAAAATGTTTTAGTAAATAAACATTGATTTTAACTCTTTTAACTCTTCTTTGAATTAAATAATAATAATTTTCCTAATCTAATCCAAGTGGAACTAAACAATAATATTTTATTCATAAGATTGTTTTTGGTCAAGATATACTTGTCCAATAGAATTAGGACATTTTTTAGGGTAATATTAATATCATTTTTACCCTTAATTACCCTATATACTTTTAACCGTGGTAAATAAAAGAAAAAAGTTACTATTCACAAAAAATTATTTTCATCCCATTGAACCATATTTTACTCTGTAATATTAACCGTGTCTCTCGGATTTTTGAAATTCCAATCATAGAAGCGGTAAAATTATGTTTTATGAAAAATTGATTTTTTTAACTACCACTTAGTAGTTTCACTATTCATCCAAAATTGAAGTTTTTCAGAACAATGCCAAAATTTCACCCTAAGCTATAATTGATATTCTGAATTCAAAAATGATGTCTATTTTACAAAATTCCAAAAATAAAATTTTCAATAATTAATTTTATAATTAATTCCCGCTATCACAACAAATAGTGTGTTTTTAAGAAATAATATATATCAAAAGATTGACAATTGTTTATGTCCAATTTCAAATTGAAATTAATTATAATGAAAACCATTGTATAAAATGGTAAAAATGTATTCTATTTATACTTTAAAACTAGTAAATAATATAATTTATCACTATAAATTATTTTGATTAAAAAAGTTGTTTTTAAGTATTTTTTACTATTCATAAAAATTGGACGTTCTCAGAAAAATCCCAAAAATTCAACTTAAGATAATTTCAATATTCTGAATCCAAAAATGAAGTCCATTTTGAAATAAAAAATATATATAATTTCAAAAAGTAGGTATTACTATTCATAATGGCTAGTTTGATCGGTTGTGGTGTGTGTTAGAACTCGGTGTTGCGTACAACACACGCTATTACATTATTCAAAGGGAAACGTACCGTAGAAGCTTGGGGTGTTACAAAAAATATCTATATGGTCAAGAATATTAATAGTATCTTCTTTATAAGAAATGTTCTTTTCCATCTAAAATTCAATTGGGCTCAAAAAAGATGATTTTCTCACATATTTCCTTACCATCAAGACATGATAAACATTATGTACCTAGGAAAAAGTCATAGGGAATTTCAATTGGTAAGAAACCGATATAACATTCTCTAGAATCTCATATAGACCAACTAAATATGGATTCACATTCCCTATTTATCCCAAATATATAACATTCTTCTTAGGAGATATTTTTAAGAAAAATTTGATCACCTATTTGAAATGAATGATCATTCCTACCGTTATCAGCATAGCTTTTCTACTTTATTTGAGATGTCTTATATATTAATAAATCAATTACTCCTTCTCAAAGATTTACTTAAATAACTAAGGAATCATCAAATTTTGTTCTCATTCATCATCCCAATAATCTAGTGTCTCACACCACTTTCCCTATAATGCCTCTAGTATTTCAATATATATATTGGACTAAAAACTATTAAAAATAGAAAACTAAGTAAACAAATTGTGTATCCCAAATTCCCGATAATACATTGATAAAATATGAATCTAATATTCAATGGTATAAATAATCCAAAAATACATAAAATTAGTTTAGTGATGAAAATTTGTTTGGAAAATTAATTCATTACTAAAATAATTTTTAACTTATTTATAAAAATAATATGTGAAACAGTGATCACAATATAATATAATGGACATTAGAACCCCATTTAACATGAATAACAAATATTTATATAATCAGGATAGCTAATCCAATGTGTGAGTAACTCAAATCCAAGGAAATGTGAATATTTTTTAATTGATCAACAATAATCCCAATTGAATTTTACATTATAGAATCTTTTGTAATTTGACTATGAAATCAATAGGTATATTTTATCATTTTCAGTTAGGCACTATAAGATTTTTATGTGTTCTCTTAAATGATTTTCATTATAATATTAACTACTAACATGTTAATAAATTTATGGTATATTGAAAAATATTTTTTTTATTCTATCCCACAAGTGAATCTCCATAAGGTCACCGCATATCTTATGCATTCTTGGATGAATGGAAAACAAAGAGGTATATGATTTAAAAAATAAATAATTTATTAAATTGGATTCACAAGGGATAATTATTAATTTTACAAATCATAAAACACCTTATTATCAATATTAAAATCAAGAAAGTGACCCTTATCAAAATATTCTACCTTTTTCATCAGAGAATGATCCTTCTTCTCACCTTTCCTAATTATTTTTTACAAAACCAACATCATAAAATCATGAAAAAATGTAGAGGATTTTTCCAAAACCACATATTCTATGAAAAAATTAACGAATCATTGAGAAATGGTTCACATACCAAAAGTAACATGGTTAATTTATGATCATTTTTTAAACTCAATGAATATACCTGTTTTTTTTCTATAATGGTAAATAATTAAATAATAATAATCATTGGTCAATTCCATCTCTATTCCTTATCTCATGTTTAATTTTTTTGAGTGAATACAGAACTGAAAATTCGATGATCAATATAAATTTCACACTTTACACCATAAAAATGGTCACACTAAATTTTCCAAAAAAAATATTAATTCTAGATCATATGTAGGATAATTTAAATCATTATTATTCAACTGAAATTAAGTATAAAAAATTACCATATAATTCATCCTTAGGAAATGACCAAGTCCCTTAAAATAAGAATTTCTTTAGTTGATAAATTCATGAATTATATTAGGATGTTATAAAACTATATAATTCACCAAAAATATTTTAATTCATGAAAAAAATCATCACAATATTTCTTCCATATAATTTTTTATAAATTTTTAGTTATCTTTTTATATAGTCTATACAAAAAACAATTGTTTTCAGAAAAATTGTTAGCAGAAACACATTAATACAAGAAAAATATGAATATAAATGTTTTTTGTATAGTTTTTCATTCATCATTTTTTATAGTAGGGTAATCAATTATGAAAACATTAAAAATATTAATTCTACATAAATAAGTTATTTGAAACAAACATTTTGACAAACTAAATTTCGAATACAGATTATTTTTGTATCTGTTTTGAAAAACAATATTATTCTATCTTTCATGTTCCACATGAATTATATAATATTAGTGAATTTAACCAATAAATATATCCAAAATATTTTTCCATAAACTCATGATAAACACTATTTATATGGTCAATAAATACAAAAAGTCCATTAGAAACCCCAAAGGTAACAACACAAAAATTTTAATTACTATAAGTATTTTGAAATGAAGTATTCAGAATGTAATCCTCATTCAAAATTTACAGATAGTAGTCATACCTTAGACAATCCTTTTAAAAATAAAAAACTATGTGTTTTTGATAAAAAAACATCGTAGATAGAGGAAAAGGATACAAGTTTATACCAATGATGTTATTCAAAGAAATATAATCAATGAATATTCTCATCAGATCATCTTTATTTTTACCAAAAAAATAGTAACACCCCATGGTGATATTGTCGGTCAAATAAAGAATTTATGTAATAACTCCTACTATTTTATTTCAATTATAATACTTCTTAATGGTTATTACATAGTGGGTCAAAAAACTGTATTAGGATTAGGCAACATGAAAATTATAAACTCAGACCCCCTGATCAAGAATAACCCAAGTAAATCATTAAGAAATAAATCCATGTATTCATTTACAACTGGATAAACCCTAATTTGAATTATTTCATTCCAATTATTAATGTGATCTAGATAAACATAACTACCATATTTTAACAATTTCTCTTTCTTCTTGGTATGTTATCAAAGGTACTAAATCATTAAATATAACATCCTTTTCTCTATAACACATCTTATAATGATAAACAAAAAACTAATCCATGTAAAAAATGATATCAAACTTTACAATGATTAATTCAAAAATATTTTTGTGAAAACAAATTTCACTAATAAAAAATTAAATATTCTTATAAATATTGTTTGCCTTAATACTAACATGCATAGTTTCCATCAATAGTTTTATATTATATTCATTAGTTAATATTCTTAATTAATTTGAAAATTTATGTGAAATGAAATACTGAAAATATATAATGTCAAATAGGGTATTGGAATATTTCAAATACATATTTCAAATACCTTTGACCACATAATTTGGTGGCCAAAATTCAATCATAGTAGAATAAAATTATTTCTCGACAACAATATTCATTAAATATTGATGATAAATAACCTGATATAATAACTTCAAGAACATGTTAGAATAATTAACCATCTCATTAAAAATAAAGAATATAGCTACTAGATGTGTTGAATTTACCCCATTCATTGATTCAGAATGATTATTTACACATAAATCAAGGGATATATAAACAAACTTTTTAAAATGATAACTCTTTCATAATTTTATAAGAATGTCTCCTAGTTGTGTTTTACCATGCGTACCACATGTTACAGACTACAATTTTTAACCACCAAATTTCATTGATGTATACTTCCCCATTATATACCATCTTGACCACTTCACACTTTCATTATCCTGGGGAACATATGTGGAAGAAAAATTAATGTCAAAATTATTAGCATAATAAACCACTTTCTCATATCATCTAAATTTTTATGGAGCCAAATATCTTTATTGAAATTGTATTAATACTGTCGTAATTATATTATTTTTAATATCAATTTACAAGAAATAATTAGGTATGAACATCGACACTCTTGTAATATTATCTTTATATGCAGTCACACAATCATTACCTTTTAACCACAAATCTATGAATTATTTCTCTATGGAGTTTTGAACAACCATAGGGAAATATTTATCATACAAAAAATCCTTAAAATATTCCCATTCCATAAACCCATGATCTTCATTCCCCTAATAGTCCAAACCAAATAAAAATGTTTATCTGCTTCACCTTCAATAATATATGTGGAATGATTTTAATATTTATGTTTTGAATGTCCCATAAATTCAAATATATTCTCATTGGAATAAATCCTTCTAGTCACTACCATAGGGTTAGCTGATCAAAAAAATAATGGGGGATGTTTCCTCATGAAATTACACACTATAAAAAAATTTCATCGCATTAGTTTAAGTTCCACTCAACAATACATAAAAACCCATTATAGTATTTTTTAACTGAACCATTACAAGAAGAAAATATTATTTTCCAATTCAAACCATCTTGGGAAACTAATTTGTATGGATACGGTCCTCTCAGTTCCTTACCAACACAGCTTCTATATTTATAATATAGAAAACCACTCTAAATATTAAATTGGATGAATGAACATGTTAATATTTAAATGCTACATCATTTCAATCTTAATATAAAGTAAAATATTTAAAAGGAATTCATTAAAAATTATTGTAATGAATAAATTTATCTTAGATAACCGTTGATATATACTATATTGTGTTTGTATTATACATTGAATAATTAATATTTTATCAATAATTCATTCTCTTACAATTGATGATCATTTTTGACATAGTGTTTTAGATAACTATGTTATAACTAATACATAAAATTAATATATAATACTATTTTGAGTCAGATGATCTATATCAAATTTTCCCACCATATAAAACATTAAAAACAAACTATTATTTCTTTTTATGAAAAATCATCATGACATTCAATATGACAAAATTATTTCCCTCAATTATACTTAAACCTTGTAAAAATCATTTTACTAATGTCGATCATGTAGAGAATCACGGAAAGGGATATAAAAATGTTAAAACTGTTAGTATTTTAAAAAATATGACATCCCAGGAATCACCTTTTCATAAACCATACCTTATACTTAGAAAGTGAACTATCATTATATTAAAAATATAATTTGTCATTCCATTTTGAACAAATTATTTCTATGGAAACTCATTGTCAAGAATAGAAGTTTCATATTGGTTCTTTATGATAATAAGATATAAAACCTTTTTATACCCCTTATAGAATCATTGCATATTGGAATAACCATATGGATAACATCCAATATAATTTTCCAGGTAATGTAATTACTACATAATGCATTGGGGCACTATCTTGTCCCAATAATCACGTAAGATATAACAAGGTCATCTGATGCTATTTGGGTGCATTAATCGTAAATAATTTTCAATTAACATAACATCGATAAAAAATTATATGATTTCAAATTTCCATCATAAAACTATTGAAAAAATAATTTACACCCATTTTCAAAATACTTCTAAATATCAAATTTCCATTTGATTTAAACCCATATTCTAAATTCCAAGATATCATTTTCAATTAAAAATTAATTTTCAATAAGAAACACCCATAAAAATGGAAGTATTGTTTCTATTTTAAGGAAATAAGATTTATTATAAAGGAATAAAAACATTAAACAATGGATGTGGTTGACGGAAAAGCCATTGTTTCCCTAAACATTTAAATTTTACATTCCTTTTATTGTTTATAATGACTGTAACACATTCCATAAAATAATCAATTTTTATTGTATTTGATTAATGGAATACAAAATTTTCCTTCATAAAACTCCTATTCCCATAAAAACTTGTTTTAAAAACAATGAAATTGAATAAAAATTGAGTTTGAAGGAAACCATTAGTAGATATTTTTTTACAAAAATTCACATATCACATTAGAAACATTTGAATCATTCTATCTAGGAAATAATAACAAATAAAACACTAAATTACTTGATAATAGATGAATTCAAGATTTAATATTTCAATGGGGCTATATATATACCTCATAAAAGACTAAATTTCCATATCATAAAAATATGAATCAATTAATGGATACTAAGTCAAAGTAACCTTACCTGAGTTTGATTCATCATATAAGATTTTTATCTTCCAAAATAAAGAAAATATATTAAATATTTAATTTATTAATAATTGTTTCAATCATTATTAATAATTTTATTTCACTTTTTTCCATGAGATATAAAATCAATTAATCAATTAAGTATACATTTGATGTTTTCATAATATTTGGGTAATGTGCCAAAATGACATTTGTAGGATGATTATTGGACTAAAATGTCATCCTTTTCAAAACCCTCAAATTATAATAATGATATATTTCTCATATTTCAACATACATTGTAATTTTTTATAAGTAATCATGAATGGTGGTTTTGTAAAATGAATAATATTAATATAATGGACACTATTTTCTATACATATGCATGATTAACATTTCCATCATTCAATGAGATACAATGATAGAAGATAAATGACATTGGTTTGTGAGACCAGATTTTTAAAGGTCCATTTCTCCCGAAAAATATGATTTTATATGAACTATATGATTAATAATAATCATAGTATGAATATCAATAAATATTAATTTATATATAATCAATAAATTTCATTTAAAAATCACACATTTTTTATTATTTTTATTTATTAAAATAGAGAAACATTATGAAATTTTGAATATATTCTAGAAAAATTAATTTTTAAATGGAAAAATAAACTTATAGTAAAGTAAAATATAATATTGATCCAAAAGAAAATAATTTTGTTACATATTAATAATAAATATGCATGTCACATTAATTTATATTCATAACATAATTGAACATTGAAATTAAATAATATATAGAAAATAATTGACATTTTTTTTAAAAATCCAGTATTTATCAATATTCACATAAAAATTATTAGTTTTAAAAAAATTAAAATTCAATACCCAATGTTAATTTTTATATTATTATTTAAAAATGTAATAAATTTTTTTATAAATAATGTTCCAATATATAGAAATTATTATGTTTGGTAGCAACATTATTAAATATGTTTATTTAAAACTATTTTCTTTTTTATTTAAAAAATATGACTTAATATTTTTATATTAAATATAAATATATTAAAAAATTATTAGTAATTTATTCTATCATTTCCTATGTTGTTATAATTCTCCATTTTTTATAATACATACAAATATAAGATTATATAATTGATATACCAACCCATTCATCCTTACATCTTAAAAACTCTAATCATTATCCTATCTCTCAACCATTAGGTGTGATTCTACTCTGTCACACGTGCCTCCATAAAAAGGTACCTCAATTAGGGAAAAAGTCAATGAAGAGGGATAATGATGCTCTAATACCCCCACTAGCTGGTTATGGGAATGCGAAAATCATCGAATATATATATATATCAGAGACATGACTGTTATTACACAATATATATGTTTGAAGAGTGAGTGATTAAATAAGAAATCCATCACCCAAGACCATGGATAAATAAAATAAATAATCCAAGAAAATTATTTAATGACATTGATAAACGGATAAGACAAAAATTAAAATAAAAACGAAAAATCCATAGTAGTTACAAAAAATATAAAATTGCTCTTGATCAACTATTGAAACTATTAAGGCCCAACATTATAACCATCAAACTCCCACTAATGTAAAAAAAATATATATAAATATCTAGTTATAATAACCAATATAATTAGTACAATCGTCCCCAAATCCACTATTTAAATATTATATTTATTTGTTCTAAAGGCTACTGAATAAATTGTCAAAAAACATCTATATATATATATATGTCTCGTTTTGGGTGTTAGTGAGGGTAACCTACTTCCACTTCCACATAGGTTGGTTACTCTCATTCCCTAATGACCCACGTCTTTTATTCATCCCTTCAATAATAAATTACTCACCTTATGAAATCCTATAATAACCATTGATTCATTTAATGAAATAATACACCAAATTCTTAATATCATATAATATATGAACATGTGGGAGCCTAAAATCCTTGATATGGTGTGTAAATGAATTATACCAGAAGACATACTAGTTCATGCATATACCCCCTTGGAAGACGAAGAAAAACATATGAATAGAAATATGATCTATAAATCAATACATTACAACCCATTAATACATTTCTTTTAAACTGAGATTCATAATTTACTAGAATGAAATACACCCTATACCATAACCTTTTATATCCTAGATTACGAATTCTCATGCAATGTCTGAAAAGAGGTTGGGAGAGAGGGAGAAGTCTTCCATTCATTCCCACTGTATCTATGATTTTGGGGAAAATACCAACAAAACATTTATGTGTTGTTTTATAAAAATACATGATTGGGATATCATACAAAAACAAAAAATATAGAATAAAATTATGTATATAAAAATGGTGGGAAACTATATGTTCATTGACTCATATGCTATTATAATTGCATTGGGACTCTTACTACCAGAACTGATGACTAAATATTAAACTATCATACAAGAGTAACTATTTTTTTCAATTATATTATATACCATATCTTAATATTTTTCCCTATTAATTTACAATAATAAAATTATAATGGTCAACTAAAAGTGACCATGGAAATACTGTTTCTTTATCACATCTTCAATTGTATAGAACTATTATAATTTAATTTCATAAAACACCCTTCTTCATTTATATTTTCTATATATCATTTTATAGTTCATCTAGGTATTCTTGGACTCCTTAGAGGCTAACGGATCAAAAATTCACATGTATTTCCTAGAATTAAACTACATTAATCAATTGAGAACCATACTTCTAAATAAAATATATCTATCTAGCCATCAATAAAGCCTCAACAATGGTTTAATCAATAATAAATATATCAATGAGAAATCCCCACTCTAGTGTCATCTTAACATCCATTTAGTAATTCCTACAATATTTTACATATGTAAAATATGTCCTATCATCCCCAGAATCGAACATCACTCCGACATGGCATCCCATTCCATTAGTTAATGTATAACCAAAAATTAATATATCCTTTAGTATTCATCCCTAAAATATTACAACAAAATAGTGTTATCAAAAAATCAAATCATGGATAACTTTGAACTACCATAAGGAAAAAAAATAATCTAGCATATAAGTGTACTATTTCAACTCAAAATAAATAGATTGAAGGGAATAACATAGATGAATTCAAGGAACCAACCACAGAAAATGAATTCTCTCATCCCTAAACTTTTTTTCCTTAACAATATTTAAATTACATCATGAATTAACATGTTTATTATGCATAGGTTTTCAACATCATGAAAGAGAAATTTATTATCAATTTATAGCAACAAACAAATATAACATGGTTCAAGAATTTATTGTGTATTTAATTAATTCCATGAAGAGAATTAATTATTATTTTGGTTCCTCTCATTATGTTATAACTTCATATGTATTTACATTGATTAAAATTCACTAGAAATTAAAAATTATAAATAATCAATAAAAAAAATTATACATACAACGAAATATCTGGTAAATCAAGATGATGCATTAAAAAATCATAAATCATAGTGACCATAATATCAAAAATAATAATTAAATATTTATATCTCTATATTTAATTACATAAATAGGGGAAAATTCTCATTTAAATTATTTTATATCATATATTATACTTATTATTCAGATTATAAATTATATTAAAATATATAAAATGACTTGAAATTATACAATTCTTATAATATGACTCAATATTAAGTGTTCCTTATATGATATCCACAACATCAAAAACCTAAAAAACCTATTCAAATAGTTTTATCTCTCATATATAATTTCAAAAATTTAAATTATTAGTAAAAATAGGTAACACCCCAAGTTTTCATAGTAAATTATTTTCTTTAATGTAATTCAATATCTTGTGCTACATGCAACACCGAGTTTGAGTGCACTACGACTTACCAAACTAGATGTCCAAAAAACAGTTATTAATATTATAAAATAAATTATGAATATTATATACTCTATATAATTTTAACATAAATATTATGTGTTTCTTATGTATAATATAAGAACAAATTCATTTTTTCAGTTAAAATAAGTATTCTTAAAAAATGTAGTTTTACCGCCTTCTAATATCACACCATTTCTAAATCCAATATTTGATAGATTTAAATATTCAATTTGATAAAATAAAATTTTTATTTAGAAGCGGGACATAACAATGTAGTTTTCGTATATTTTCAGTGCTTTTCTGATGACATTCATATTTTGATGAATAGTGAAAAACACTAAATGTTAATTAAAAAAAAATTTAAATCAAAATAATTTGCAGAGTAAAATTATAAATTTGAATTATTTTTTACGTATAATTAGTTTATATTTTTTATCATTTAATCTAATATTTATCATTGGATGTAATTCTATATTTAAATTGGACATATACACTTATTAATCTTTTGATAGTTTTTACTTCTAAAAAACCCACTTTCTGGTTTTGACTAAAGGAATATTATTTTAGATTAATTAATAAAAATTCTATGCATTTAATTTGGTAAAATAGAAACCATTTTTTAATTTGGAATATCAAAATTATATTTGGGTGAGTTTTTTGTATTTTTTAATGACATTTTATTTCTGATGAATAATGAAATACATTGTGTTATTATTTAAAGCCGATTTTTTATTTAAATAATTACTTTTAATTTAAATTTATTTTAAAGAAAAAATATATATATAATACTTCAATTAGTCTAATGTAATTCATAGAATTAATTTTTTAATAAGATTATATATAAAAAAATTTATTGAACTTTTTACTTTGTTTTACTCACATTCTTTGCCCATTTGCAAATTTGCATAAAACATATTTTTACCTCTTCTATGATTTAAATTTCACAATTACGAGTGACACAGTTGAAATCAGTAAGTAAAATGTGGTTCATTTGGATAAAAATAATTTTTTGTGAACAATAACTTTTGAATTTTATTTACCATTGCTAAAAGAAAATCTGGTAATTAATGGTATAAATGATTTTATAATTACCCTAACACATGTCCTGATTCTATTGGATAAGTGCATTTCGACCAAAGTCAACCACATGACATAATTTTGATCCTTTTTGATCGACTTGGATTTGATTAGAACATTTATTATATTTTATTTAAAGATGGGTTAAAAGTGTTAAATTCTAATTTTAATAACTAAATCAATTTTAATATATGGTAATACATATGATAAATTAGAGTATATATATTCATTAGAAAAATAAAAATATTTCCTACATTACGGTATTTTATTTATATTTTTTAGACATTAAATAATTCAATTTATTGATGGCACAATGATGATCAAGTAACTACATTATTAATGAATGATTAAAATAATTAATACTATAAATATTAAAATAAATTCAAATTGAGACTTTCTATGAATTAAACGAATTATATAGGTTAATATTACATGTTATAGTCGATTTAATGTATTTTTTTGATGTAATCATGTTTTTTTCCTTCACAAAAACCAAATACTAAATAGTGTCAAAATTGACATAAATGAGTTTTTAAAACAAATACTATATTATTATATGTTGTAATATTACTAAAAATATAAGGCTCATCCAAAAAACATATATAATGATAGATATGTCATTAAAGAACCACTTGAGGTCTACTTGGAATTTTTTTGGATGTCTATTTACTATGTAATATAAAAATACAAGAGGACATGGTAAAAGTTGAACTATTTAACTAAGAATTAAATATAAAAGATATGGTCAATATAGTGTCCTAAAATTGTTTAAAACCAATTGGATGACATGATTATGACCTATCCTTACCTTATCCTCAGAATAAATCCATTTGGATCAATTATAAAATTAAAATGATTTTATAATAAAATAATATATCATGCTTTTCATAATGTGACACTCACCTCTCTTATAAAAGGGAACTTCCCCTTCCCTCAAAATCATACCTAGAAATCCATTTTTCTCGGCCAAAACCTACTAAAATATCTTCCCAAATACCCTAAATTGAACCTAGATGCCTTAATTTGATTAGGAATCCAACCTAATGATCCCATTTGATTAAATCAAAAGAAATCACCCCAAGAAGAGGTAATAATTTCATCACCACATTCAATGTTTTTTTCTTCAACGTCCTATTTCATTGTTGTCTCCATAACAAATTAATAACTTCTATTCCATATTCATAATGTTATGTTATTATAAATATGGTACAACCATATTCATTATTCTATTCATCATATGAATGACAATGTCACCCTACATGCATACGTGTGACTTACCGTTTCCATGTCATTGTGTAGTTCTTTATAGGTAAGGAATTGGTCAGAGACAAATAAAAAATTTATTAAAAAAACAACGAACTTACAATAGTACAAAAGAGGGTAGTTTTTTAAAATATCTATCATTTAAAGGAAGAAGATCAACCAGAAGTTCATTTCTTCACTTAACACTCTTGTTGATTCATTTATTGGAAAGACCATCAGCCACCATGTTTACTTCACGATAAGAATGAGTGATAATATATCTGAATTTCTTAAGAAAATCTGGGATATTCATCCAATGAGTAGTAAGTTTCCAGTAAAGTTGGATCAAACCATTCTAAATACCTTGCACAATGGTGGTTGGGTCACTTTCATTAGAGATGTTGTTTTATCCTTTGATTTTAACATACTCAACAGCCTGGATCACAACCATAATTTCTTCTTCTCGCGAGGAGGTGTTACCACATCATCCAGAGAAATAGCAATGAAAATGACCCAAAAAATCTCTGAAAACAGTGCCAATGCCCACATGACCCAGATATCTTTTTGAGGCTTTATCCACATTGATCTTTATCCATCCATGAAGAGGGGTTTTCCAAAAGATCACAATTGAGTGTCTTAGCTTTCTATAGGTGCCTTCATTTATAAGTCATCGGATGATCACAATGTCTCCAACTGAGTTGTCACAAAGTTGTTTTAACATCAAGGCCGCATCACTAATGGTAATGAAAATTCTCATTCGACCTGCATTAAGATTGAGAGTGATTATTGTGAGTAATATAAATTCTATCATACCAGATGACATGGAGGAGCTCAGAAATGGTTGAAAGAATAGATTATTTATTTTCCTCGAGGTATCGAGATTCACACAACTTTTAAGATGAGATTAAATAGAGTTAGAGGAAATCCATCTGCAGTCAAACATGTCAGCAGTAATGTTCCAAAGAGGCTAAGCTATAGGAGAAGATAAAAATAAGTGGTTAGCATCTTCTCTATGTTGATGAAAAAGTTGTAATTTTAGAAGATTTGAATACCAAGAAACTAAATGATAATCCCATTAGGAATACGATTATGATAAATTCTATAAATAATAATTAGTATATAGGGTTTAATCTATGGGTTTTAAAGAGTTTCATCCAATCAAAATTAGGTTCATAGTTAGTGAAATGATGATTGTATATACTTTTGGAATCTAAAATACCTTTGCCCGCAGGTTCCCAAGTAAGAACATTATCCACTTTAGTGAAGGGGTGACTAGATACCACCTGCATAATAGTATCCAGGAGGTTAAGGTTGTGAGAGTGCATCACCTCTTGAATACTACAGTTTCTGTTATCTGAAGGAGAGTTAGGAGGCACCAAGAAAATAAGAGGGGTGTTAGACTAGTTTTCAAGCCAATTGTTCATGGAATGTTTCATACTACCCATCCAACTAGAGTTTATTATAATATTAGAAAAAGAGATTCTGATGCAGGTCCAGATCAAGTAGTTTACATATTTCTGATTTAATTTTTTTAGTTTCTCTAGGAACTTATTTCATAGAATATCAATGTTGTCATAATTGGGATTTATTCATCTCCAAGTGAGTCTCTCTTGAAGGGATTCATTATATATCTTGAGATTCTTGATGCCCAAACCACCATTTTCTAACATTTTCATCATGTAGACCAAGGGAAAAAACCATCATTGATACCAAGGTTTTCAATGATGATAGATTTACTATTAGTATTGAATCATTTCCCAAATAAGATAAAAAATTTATTCCAACTAATGGATTGCGCAGATACATCCTCATAGTGGGACATGACATTTTTAAGATTACAATTATTTCATTTGCACCCATTTAAAAAAATAATTATGTCATCGACATATAATAGTTGGGTCAGCACATTTAGTTTATGAGCTGCTTGAATTGGCTTGAGTTTATTTTCTTCCACAGTCCAGGTAATCAATCTGATAAGATCATATTCCACGATGTAAAAACTAATAGTACATATGGGATCCCCTGATGGAATCATTTGGTACACTTAAAATACCCATTAAGAGATCCATTGACAAGGATGGAGAGTGAATATCATTTAAAGAGAGAGTTTATCCTTCTTATAAAGACATCGTTGAAACCAAAGCTCTAGAGAACATTGAAAATAACATTCCAATATATGGTGTAAAAGGCTTTAATAAGGTTGATCTTAATTGCTACATTTCATCCTCTGGAATATTTGTTATGATCATTGGTGCATTCCGAGTAATGGAAGATGAAATTCGGAATGGACCTACCCTTGATAAATTGAATCTAGTTCCAGGGTATGATTTTGGTAGATATAGGAGATATATTGTTTGCTAAGAGTTTAGTAATTGTTTTGTAAAGTGATGTGATGAGATCAATAGGATGGAAATGTTTAATTTCAAATGAATTTTCCAGTTTGGGAATAAGATCAAGAAATTGGGCGTTAACACCATGGGGGTGGCCACCAATAGAGAAAAAATATTTTACAAGCTTACAAAAATCTGCATGAATAAATTTGCAATGCTGTTAGAAAAAACCTTTATTTAATCCATCAGGACCTGGGGCACAATAATGATTTAGGCTAAAACTAGTGTCTTTGATTTCATGGTCGAGATGGATTCTCAAGAGAGATTGATTGTCCTTCTTAGTAACCAGAACATGAATGACCTTAAGAAGGAGATCCTTGTGTATGCTCGGACCATTGAAAATATTGTCAAAATAAGATATCACATGGTTAGATATGGCTACTTCAATGTCAAGAAGGGTGTCATTGTCTTTGAGAAAAGATAGAGGTCTACCGAATTTTCTAAATATTTGAAGCACTTTATAGAACATCATGTTTCTATCTCTATCAGCTAGAAATTTCATTTTAATAACTTTCTTGTGTATGTTATCTTTAAGAACCAAAAGGGAATTGAGTTTTGAAGAAATGGAAATTTCATTATGGGGATATATGGAGAAATCTGAATTTATTGTAGTGTTTTGAATTTGATTTAGCTCGGCCTCAAGGAGGGATATTTCTTTGTTAATTATTTTGGATTTAGCCTTATTCCAACCCTTGACACATTGTTTGAGGTATTTGGTTTTAGTAGTGCAATAAAAATAATCATATTGGTGATTCATGTTCTCCTAGTAGTTCTTTATGAGAAGAGATCATTCCATGTCCAAGGACCAGGCATTGTTAAATTTAAAAGGAATGATGGGTTTAGTTATTTTTCAAATGATATTCACAAGAATTGGGTGGTGATCCATATATAATTTGGATAATGTGGCGCTAGAGATATTGTCCCAGACATCTAATGTTGGGACATTCACGAAGGCCCTATCATGTTTACTATAAATAGTCATATTGTAATGTCTTCCCTACTAAGAAAATTTAGTACCTGAAAGGTTGATTTCATTCAGATTACAATCTTCAATCGCTGCCTTAAATTCTTGATAAAAAATTTGAGAGTTATATGGTCCAATTTACTAATTGTGGGTGAGAATAACATTGAATTATCCAAGCACCAACAAAGGATCATGGATGGAGGAAGTTAACACAGAGAGGTCAGGCGAAAGAGTTCTACAATCTTGGTATCGATTCTTGGTGTAAGACATAGTGTAAATAATATGTTAACCATCTAGGATAAAATAACAAGTGAATAATTGGTCAGAAAAATTATAAGCATTGACAATACGCAAATAGTTATGGAAAAAAACCCAAAGACAATCAACATTACTAAAATTGTTGCAGGCACTAAGAAAATTATAACTAGAATTAGAAAAATGAATAAATTTCATAGAATATAAAATCTTTGGTTTCCCAATTGAAAATATCTTGGTTTTATGAGTCATAAAAATTATTTTAAGCACAAAAATAGTTTCAGGGATTTCTAATACTTGAATGTTCCAAAACATGACATCCATTTGGCAGCTGGATTTGGAGTCGGAGCTCCTATTTTTCTTTTTCGAACCTCCGGTTCATCTTGTCCTCTTTGAACTATGAAGTGTAGAAGTGGGGTATGGGGTGGTCTCCAGTTCATTGATACTCGTCATTGAACCCCCAATAATGGTACAAGGACCAAAAATATTGGTAGACATAGTATTATCAGAGGGTTTGAAATTCATAGATGAGTTTACTTCTGAATCGGTGGAGGATTATAATATCTTTGGAGCAGTATGTGATACAGGATGTTGATCACCTATTTCCCAGGAATATTCAATGTTCATGGCCACAATTGTTTGATTATCTAATGATTCATTCAATGGAGTGATCAAAATAGGAGTGAGCGATCTAGGGGTTGAGTCAGTGAACACTTCATTTATATGTTCAAAATCTAAAATAGGAGGATCAAGAGGAATTATACATGCAATTTCCACCAGAGGAATCTCGGAGGGATGAAGAACTTCAGTCAAGAAATGAATCTTATGATTTGAATTACCAGTTGATGTTACATGAAAATCAATATCCTCATCTACAAAAGAGTGTTCCAGAATATGATGATCGAATTTCTCCAGATTCAGCAATTTTCCTGCAGCAGAGCCTAGTGAGATTGGCTTAACAATTCATGAATTCACTTCCTCATCTGAATCGCGCACCAAATTTTTCTGAGGGAACTTTCCATCAATAGATGATTATAGTAATTGGGAGGAAGTTCTATTCTCCCAGACATCCAAAACCTTATGCTCAATATCGCCCAGGATGTTTTGGTCAAGAGCAGCATTTTACTCTTCCTCCACCTGCTCAGCCCAGGTAACACCGAAGCTCTCACCCATGAGTTTGGTCTCCATCACCAAAACCTTAGCTTTCTTTTTAGTTATATTAATCATTTTAGAGGCTGAGGCCTTACCATTATTTTTCTTCATTGTTTCTTTCCACCCATCGTCGACAGGTTGCAATACCTAGCTCTTCATAGAAATACATTTTAAAAATGAGTGGCCGGAAATCTTGAAGAGCATACAGTATGGAGGCATTCAATCACATTCAATGTGGTCCCCTTCCCTGAAGTCATTAACAGTGATGATTATATCCTTAAAAATTTTGGAGGCCATATCTACTTTGGCCATTACTCTAGCAAAAATCCCTAGTTCAGCATTGAGAGTCTTTTGATCTATTTTAAGGGGTGTACTGATACAAGAGGAAACATCATTGAGAATTTTCGGATGCCAGAAGTATCAATTTAGCTCATGAAGACATACCTAGATCTGTACCAGGGTATTTCTGGTATTTAGGATACTGAAGGGGAAATACCATTCTAAAATATGAAGAACTCCCAGATTAAGATGGATATTCCTTAATTTACATAATCGATCAAGATCTTTTTGGGACATCAGTAATATTTGAAAACAACCCTACCCAATTAGAATTAGCTTCTATTCAGTGAATCACCAAATGTGCATGATTCATACTTTATGATCCGGCCATGGCCATGGCTTGTCGCCTTTGAGGTAAGAGATACGCACCATGATATAAAGTTTACAGAGAAGTGATCATTTCTGAAGCACTTACAGATTATCTTCAACAGTAAATTTTCCATTCTCAAGCTTCTTATAGAGGGGAACTCTAGTTGTAGTTGATTTTCCAAGGTCGACGCCATTGAGATCTTCAACGAAGGATATTCCCTTTGTTCTTTCCACCGGGAGGTTTCCATCCATTTGAATCTTTATTTCAGAAACCACATTTGTAGTTTCCCATTCCGGGTCGAAGCCAGCCATTAGCAGAAATAAAATTGAATCAAATCAAGGCAGATAATCTCAGTGAAATATAAAAACCCTAGGGTCAGCGGCGGAGACATAGGGCCTCAAGGGGTGGGGGCATCCATATCACCACGTCGTAGTGTAGTTTTTTATTCAATACTTTATTATTTGGATGTGTACTACAATGAGTATCACTAACGTAAATAATAAATATTACATTTTAATGATTCTATATATATAATATATAATCTAATTACATATGATTTCACCACTAATATAATGATATTGTCGCTCGTGCGTACATACAACTTATCATCTCTAAGACACAATGTGATTTCCTTCCCCATTGTAACAATTCAAGAATAATTTTCAGTTGATGATTAAAAATAATTTTTATGAACTTATTATAATTCTATTTATGAATAAAATACATCATATCCATTACAAACCTAACTTAAATAACAAAACATATAAGTAAAATGAATCAATTAACACCCAAAACAATGATACTACTAAAATATCATTAACGATGCAGTATTAGAAGATAATATATGATATCATATGTATATATGTGGTTCTTATATAAATTAATAATAATGATTTCACCATTATACAGTAGACTAATCTTCCCACTACAAAGTAAAAGAACAAAGTAAGGGGATTTATATCACTTTGTATTCATGTGAGATTCATGCTATATTGCAACTATTTCATTTTGTGTGGTGTATGTACAACCCATGATTGAATTTTTTTTCTAAAATACATTATTTTATGGGTATTTAAATATTTATTGTATGATCCTTCTTTCATGGGGTGTATGTTTCGTATGTTACCAAATTAGTAAGCGGGTTTCTAATTCGGATTTCCACTCATTGGGTTTTAGGCAAACATCATTAATTATTTTACTCCATGATTATGTGTGAAGTCACTATTTATATATTTATATAGTAAATTAAACTCCCCTTTCTGTTTATATATTTTTGATTCACATAATCACTCTTCTAAAAAATTATCATCTCATTTGTATGAACTTTATAAGAGCAATATAAAATTAATTTCAATTCCTTGAGATAAACATCCAAGTCATCGGTGTTTTTTACAAGAATATGTGTGAATATCCTCTTATTGATTTACACATATCCTCCAATCATATTTAGTGTATTAATATTTGAAACACATAATAATGTCATTGATTTATCCTAAACCTAAGGATACAATTTTTATAAGGGATTTTATCTCAATTTAAATTTCATTGAGACCTCTTTGGTGTAATGCGCCAATCCACTTATATATGGTGTGCATACTGGACATTGACATTGTATAACATGAATACCTTTATTCTCATCATATTATAATGTTTTTATTACTTCAATAATCTATATTCAAGTGTCTCAAATTTGGTTAGGAACTCTAACTAAAATATCATTTTAAATGTTTTAAAGATTTAGTCTTTTAAATCATTCTGATTAATGAACATGTTTTAAAATGGTGTTAAGGATTTATATATATGGATATGAATGTTTAAAATTAAAATTACTTTTAAAAGTTTCAATGTTGTATGAGACACTATGATTAAAAAATATATTACTAATAGCTTCTTGAAAAAAAGTGATACTTTTAAAAGTTATCAAGAAAAGGGGGATATTTACCTCAAATAGAATTACTGGTTGTTTTAATCTATGTCAATATCTTTCATTTTTCTTGATTGAGGTTGATTTATTATAATAAAATCTTCTATATTGTTTTGAATGAGTTATGTTTGACTGTGGATTTTCTATCTTTATACCATTCTTGGTTTGTGGTTAGAATATTGACATTTCATATGCTAGTTTTAATACGAATGTTTGGATTATGTTTAATCCTTTTCATATGGGGAATAAATGGGACATAGTAAGTGATGGTTGGATACCACTATAGATCCTAGATTCATCATTCGGTATTATGAGACAAACTAGTGTCAAGTCACGATGACTTGACAAAACCATATTCGATGTCTTGGCATGAGGTCTGGACTATGTGTTTATGAATTCTGACATTATGCATTCCATTATTAGGATATTAGATATTGATATTACATGAGATTGTTCAACTAGTATAAAATCCATGTTAAAATGTATATGGAATTATTTAATTTATCTTTTCCATATTATGCTGATGCTTATGTTTAAAAATCGTGGGTTATAGTCTTACACATTGCTTTAAATTTTTAATCTTATTTATCATAGTTTCTACTATATTGGTATCTCTACTGATCATCTGAGCTCACCCATTTCTTATGTTCTCCTTTCCCATGATGTGAAGAAGTATATTCTGATTAACCTTTAGGGATAGGCCAAAGGATTTTAGGGTGTTCAAATGGGACACAATTATTTTTAATTTATTTCACGATGTAATGTAAAACATATGTATATATATAGTACTTCAAAGGATACTAAATGAATTGGCCATTAGAGACATAATATCATTTTATCATAATAATTCTATGTAATAATTCACTGATTCTGGGTTACTAGGGTTGGGGCGATATATTTTGTATTAAAGGAAGTTTAGTACAATCCTTAGAAACTAGATTTTGAAAAACTCTTATAAGAGAACATTACCCTAAGATAGATATTGAGGATTATTATATAAGAACATCATAGAACATTGGTAATGTAGATATATTTTTAATATTACATGAAATACATCCTTTTTTAGATACGATCATCTAGAAGTGGCTCCGAAACAGATGTATATAGGGGTAAAACCAAGAAACACCACTTTGAGATAGGCTTGAATGGGAACTGGTGCACGACAATGGTCCTTAATGTACTCTAGGTTGGGAAACTCCTGGGGAAATTCTTACAAAAATTCACAATTTATATACAAAAAAATTTGAATGATTTTAATAAAAGATGAGAATAAATATCCTTGGTTAATCCTAAAGTGTTTTATATTGCAAATATGGTGTCATTATATTATCTAAATTATTTTATTACAATTGTTACTCACACATGGATTTCTGGTTTTAGTCAATGGATGGATTCCAAGGTAGTCATGGTAACATGTAACATGTTGTACAAGGTGGGCATGATGGTGGAAGTGAGAAAAAAATGGAATATTGATAGGAGAAAAATATATCATGTTCATGCTGAAACTTGTTTCCAGAAATATGATCAACAATATATACATTAACCAACTTCCATACTAAAAAAATGTAAAATGCAAGGAATAATAAGATATCAAGCTGTGGAGATCATGGAGAAAAGAAATTTTAGTTTCCATCATGAAGGATATGTGGTAGGAGAAACCAATTAATGTGTCTCAATGTTACTATGAAATGATTTATGTGTGGGAAAGAATGGGATAAATAAAAATTTGCTGAGAAAAAAAGATGATAATTCTGGATGAAAAAAAATTATACTAAGAATCATTTTATAGTCATTTTCTATAAATATAGGGGACCTGCGCATTACCCGAGTCAATTCCTTATTCTATAAGATAACCACTCAGTCAATGATGAACCTATGTGGAAATAAATTGATGGATAAATTTTTAAAAGAAATAATTATCTTTTTTGATGGTATTATATTAGAATAATATTCTCTCGTATGTGCGACCATGAAGTTTGTTATGTGAAAATTTTATATGAGGAAGGATTATCTTTTTCTTTTGTGGATATTGTTATAAAGAACCAAATGGGTTTATATGACCCTTGAATTTTTTGCAATTACATGTTTTTAATTTTTTGGATGAAAATATAAGGTATGAGATAAATTTTGTGGTTAAATAATGTTATGGTTATAATGTGTAATTTATCTCATTTTGGGAATGTAATAAAATATAATTTGTGACAAAGGACAACACACAGATCGTGTGAAAACCCGTTGCATCGGATAAAGCTACGGGAATCTAACCCACAACCAATGTGCGAATATGATTTATCACCTACCATAAGTCTATGTAAAGTCCCTAGTTAGTGTGACTAATTATTTGTAGATAAATGAATTTAGTGACCAATAATAATTTTTTTTGGGATCATACATTTTCATAAATTGATATCCTTAGTATAGGAAATTGATATGGGGATTATGTGATAAATGTTATTTTGGAAGACATTTTCTCTATTGGGAATAATATATACTTAAAGAAAATAGACTGCTATGGGATTTAATATGAGGAGTAATGGTTTTTTTTTGTTTTTAAAGAATATTTATTTTATTATGATTCAAGTTATTAATGGAAATTATTAACCTATCATAGAGAAAATGTGATATGGTTGATTACACATCAGTATGAGACTTTAAGAGTAGTTTATGTAATTTGGAGATTAATGATGAGATTTAATAGGAAATACTATGAGATTAAATTTTTCTGAGTTTTTGGATTCAATATTTGTTTGGTTTATATTAAAGGATTTTAAAGAAAATTGTTTATTGAATGGTATTTCTGGAACATTGGGTATTGTTTTTTTAACATTGGAAATTAAGATTAGTATTTATTTCTATAATGGATTACCCTTTTCAATGATCATCTTACCTTGTACTAAACATTATGGTTTGGATTAATCTTTAAAGACAAGGGAAATGCATAGTTCATACATTGTTGATTATTTTATCCTCTAGAAGGTGATTCTATTTCTTTAGGTGTGACCAATTCATCTGAAATACTCATCTTTTGGAGAAAAGATGAGTTAGTGGTAGAAATTTTTTAATGGATACAACTCTAATTGAAATGTATGTATATCACTTCATGTAATTATTTATTCTCATAAATAAATTCATCCACATTACTAAATGAAACATAAAACAAAGAACGTTGTCTGTTTAATTTTTCTATTGGGAAACTAATGATCGTTTATCCCATCACAAGTTTGAGGTTTTCGTGTTGTTAACTTTATTCTGACCATGTTTTTTATCACTCTTCTTCATAACTTGAAACTTTTTTATCTTCCATATCCATGTTTTCTACATGGAATCCTAGTATATGTTATCTCAGGGGACCTTTTTAATTCTCTTTCATTCATTTCAAGTGATAGTTTTATTTACTAATTTTCTGATGTGGAACATTCAATAATGTTCCCAGGCCCAATTCTAAAAGTCTGGGGATGAAATTTCTAAATGGGGAAAAATGTAACACCCCAAATTTCATAGTAAGTTAGTTTCATTATAGTAATTCAATAGCTTTCACTACATGCAACACCGAGTTCGAGCGCACCACAACATGACAAACTAGCCATTCCAAAAATGGTTATGATTAGTATGAAGTTATTTTTGAATTTTATATAATCCAATTAATTTTAACATCCATATTATGTGTTTCTTAGTCAACATATAAGAACATATTCAAATTTTCAGATTAAAGATGTATTTTTGAAAAAATGTAATTTTACCATCTTTTAATGGAAAAACCTTTTTAACTTAAATACTTGACACATTTATATACTCAATTTAACAAAATAATATTCTTAATTAGAAGAATGAGAGGAAAAATTATTTTGTATAAATTTTTTGGGCTTTTTGATAACTTTCATTTTTTGATGAATATTGAAAAATACTAAATTTTAATTGAAAACAACTTTTTTATATAAAATAATTTATAGTGTTAAATTATACATTTGAATGGTTTTGAAGTATAATTATATTATATTTTTACCATTTGATCAAATGTTTTTCTTTGTAAGTCATTTTACATTTATATTGGGCGTAAAAACATAATAATATTTTGATTATTTTTACAACTCAAAAACATTCATTCTGGTTTTGACACCAGAAATATTTTTTCAAAATTAATTAATACTACATAAATGTTTTTAAATCGGTAAAATAGATATAATTTTGGAATTTTGAATATCAAAATTAGGTTTGGGTGATTTTTTGGTATTTTTCTAAAAACATACGTTTTTGACGAATAATGAAAAACATTGCGTTATTGTATAAATATGACTTTTTATTAAAATAATGTTTTTAATTTAAATTTATATTATAGACAAAATATATAGATAATACATATATTATTACAATTTATTCATTTATTTCATTTTATAATAAGATATGATATATAAAATTTTATTGAACTTTTTACCATCTTTTACACACCTTCTATGCACATTTGTAAATTTGCATAAAACATAATTTCACTACTTCTGTGAATTAAATTTCAAAATCCAAGATACACGGTTTATATCTGTATTTGAATTGTGGTTCAATAGGATGAAAATTAGTTTTGGTGAATTTTAGCTGTTGAATTTTATTTACCGTAGTCAAAATAAGATATTGTAATTAATGGTAAAAATGAAATTATAATTACCCTAACAAATGTCCTATTTATATTGGATAAATTTATTTTTATATAAATAAAGCATTGGACATAAATATGATCCTTTTTAATCTCCATGGATTATATTATGACATTTATTAAATTTTATTTAATAAAGATTTAAAAGTGTTAAATTCAAATTTTAATAACTAAATCATTTTTAATATAGGTTTATACATATGATAAATTTACTATAAATATTCATTAAAAATATAAAACGATTTCCTACATCATGGTATTTTATATATAATTTTTAGACAATAATAATTCAATTTATTTATGACATTATGATGATACAGTAATTAACTTATTAATTAATGATTAAAATATTTGATATTATAAAAATTTAAATTAATGATAATTGATACTTTGAATGTATTCCACGAATTGTCTAGGTTAATATGAATTTTTAAGGTGTATTTAATGTATATTTTTAAATTAATCAAGTTTCTTTTGACTTTCATAAAATCTAAATACTAAACAGTTTCAAAATTGACAAAAATGAGTATTTAAAACAAAGACTACATTATTATATGCATTAATATTCTTAAAAATATTAGGTTCTACCAAAGGACTTATATAATTATAGATATGTCATTAATTAAAAACATGAGGTTCTCTTTTAATTTTATTGTATGTTTATTAACCAGGTAATATAAAAATACAAGAAGACACGGTAAAAGTTAAACTGTTTAACTAAGAATTAAATCTAAAAGATAAGGTTAATATAGTGACATAAACCTGGATAAAACATATTTTTTGAGGGTACTTCAACCCATCCCCACCTTATCCTAGAAATAAATTCATTTTTAGACATTATAACTAGAAGACGATTTTATAATAAAATAATATTTCAAGCTTTTCCTAAAGTGACCATCACCTCTCTTATATAAGGGTTCTTCCCCTTCTCCTAAAATCACAACTCCAATTACATTTGTCTCAGCCATACCCTACTAAAATATCCTCCCAACTACCCTCATGTGATCATAGAGACCTTAATTAGATCATAAATCCAACCTATGGATCACTTATGATAAAATCAAAATGAATCACACTAAGAAGAGGTAATAATTTTATAACCTCTTTCAAAGTTATTTTCTTTTTTGACATCCTCTATCATTGTGGTTTCCGTAACAAAATATTAACTTTGATACCATATACATATTGTGATTTTATTATTAATAGGATACAACTATATTCAATATTCTATCCATCCTATGAATTATCATGTAACATACATGTGTACGTACGGCTTATCGTCTCCACGTCGTGGTGTAGTTTGTTATTCAATAAATAAATATTTGTATGGGTATAATAATGAGTATAAATGATTTCAATAATAAATATAACATTTTAATTATTCTTGTATATAATATACCATTAAATCAAATTCTATTTCAACACTAATAGAGTGATATTTCCCCTCTTGCGTACGTACGGATTTGAGTCTCCACAACGTGATGCAATTTCATTCCCCATCGTAACCATTCAAGAATAATTTTCATTTGATGATTAAAAATAATGATTAATAACTTATTATAATTCATGATATGAACCAAATACATCATATACATAAAAAATGACTTATGTTATAAAAAATATAATGGAAAATGAATCAGTAATCACCCAAAACAATGATACTACTGAAATATCATTATCAATGAAATATTAGAAGATCATATATGATATCTTATTTATGTATGTTGTTTTTGTTTAATAAAATAACATTGATTTCCCAATTATACATGAGGTTAACCTAACATATTCTAAGTAAAAGTACAATGCATGAGGTTTTATCTCACTTCTTATTCCTATGAGATTTATGCAATATTGCTATTATTTTCTTTTTCTAGGTGTATGTACTTCCCATGATTGAATTAATTGTGTAATATAATTTCATTTATGGGTTTTTAAATCTTCATTGTTTGATCCTTATTTCGTGGGGTGAATGATTCGTATATTTCGAAATCAGTAAGGGAATTTCTAATTTCGATTTCCACTCATTGGGTTTTACGCAACCTTCATCGAATATTTTACTCCATGATTATGTGTGAAATCACTATTTATTTATTTATGTAGTAATTTCCACTCCACGTTGGGAGGTTATAATTTTGATAAACATAATAACTCCATTTAAAAATTCATAAGCCGTCGATATGAACTCCATAAGAGTAATCATAACTTCATTTCCACTCATTGAATTAAACATCCATGTCATTAGTGTTTTTTGAAAGTAATATGTGTAAATGTCTTCTGATTGATTTACACTGAATATCCCATCATATTGAGTGTATTTATATTTTTCAAAAATAATTATGTATTTTATTTATCTTTAACATAAGGATACAGTCTTTATGATGGATTTCTTTTCAATTTAAATTCCATTGAGACTTATTTGTTGTTTTTCACCAATTCACATTTATATGGTGTAAATACTGTAATTTGACATAGTATATCATGAATCCATTTGTTCTCATGAAATAATAACGTTTTTATTACCTCAATAATCCATATTCATCCATCTCTCATCTGGTTAAGAACTCTAACAAAAATATCATTTTAAATGTTTTAATGATTTATTCTTCTCAATCTTTTTCATTAATTTCCTTGTTTAAAAAATGGTTTAAGGATTTATTGATATGGATATGAATGTTTTATAATAAAAATGACTTACAAATTTTTTTAATGTGGTTTGAGACAGTTGGAATCAAAAATATATTTTTAACAACTTCTTGATAAATATTGAGACTTTTAAATGTTTTCAATAAAAAGGGGATATTTCTCTCAAATATATTTATTGGTTATTTTCATCTATGTCTATATCCTTCATCATTCTTGGTTGATGTTGATTTATTATAATATAATATTCCATATTGAATTGAATGAGTAATGTTTAACTATGAATGTGATATTTTTATACCAATCATGGTTTGTGGTTATAATATTAACATTTTGTATTCTAGTTTTATTACGAATGATTAGATTATGTTTCAATATTTTCGTATGAGTAATGTGTTAGACATAGTATTTGATGGGTGGAGCCTTCTCTAGATCTCTGATGCATTGGTAGGTCCAATGAGACAAACTACTATCTTGGATAAAGGCCTTTGACAAAATCATATTTGTAGTCTTATCACAAGGCCTTGACTATATGGTTTTTATGTCTGGCATTATGCATTCCATTATTATGTAATTAGCAATTGATATTACATGTGATTAAGAAAATAGTAGAATATCTATGTGAATAAGTAAGTGGAATAATTTGATTTATCATTTCTATATTATGTTGATGTTTATTTTTAAAAGGAATAGGTTTTAGTCTTATACAATGACTTAAAATTTTAATCATATTTATGATAGTTTCCTAAATATTGTTATTCCTACAGAGAATCTGAGCTCCAACCATTCGTATGTTTTCTTTTCCAAAGATGTGAGGATGTATATTATGATTAACCTATAGGGATTGGCCAATGGTTATGAGTTTTTTCAAAGGGGACACAATGTTTTTTTGTTTTAATCAAGATGTAATGTAAAACTTATGTATGTATCTAGTACTTCTAATGCTACTAAACTAATTAGTATTTCAAGACATGATCTCTTATAAACATGATAATGTTATGTGATAATGCAATAACTCTGGATAACTAGCGTCAGGGCGTTACAAATTATGAATAAAATATTTCATTATGTAATTTTTAGAATATATGGAAAAAAATTATCTATTGAATATGATATTATTTTAAATTAAACTCTATAAATAATAATACTACAATAATGATAATTTATTGACTGAAAAAATAATTTTGTCTTTATTCATAAATTTCAAAATAAAATAACTATGTTATTTAAACTGTATCGTATTTCTATTTTATGTAAAAAATATTAATTTACAATATAGTAATTCAAAATTGAAAAAATAAATTTTATTTAATGATTTTTATCTTTCATTTTTCCACTTTAAATAATTCTTATAATAAAATTATAATCATATAGTATGGTTTAAAATTCAATAGAATATATCAAATAACAATATGAATTATTGAATTTATATTATACCTTAGAATATAAAGATAATTTTAAGAGTATGAAATTAATAATAATAACTAATTCAAAAAGAATCATGTGGTAAATATATTTTTTTTTTTAATTCCCAAATTTTTTTATTATTGAAAAAAATTTATTTATGTGATTCTATAATAAATTAATAAATTCTTTACATTATTAAAATCCATTTAAAGTATTATTCAAATGAATGAGAAATTCAAACATGAACATAAACTAGAAGAAGTTCGAGATCTCTTACATGGAGAATCATTTCTCATACTACAACACCAATTTAGTGGTGTGAGAGTAAGGGTGATCAAGTTCTAGAAAATCAAAAGGATGATTCAATGATTTTAAGATGATTTAAAGTTTTTAAATAGAGATATCTTGATTCTACACACTCAATATCAAAGAAGAAAACTCACAATATGGAAAATAAATCTTCATTAATGATTTTAGAAATAACATATACATGCTAAAAGATTTTACATAAAACATGACCTCATTTTCTATTTTATTCCCTATTTGATTATATATGTATTTTATTCCCCATGAATAGAAATTTTAATACACTACAATTTAACTCAAATCAATTATTATGTTGTATAACTTCAAAATATACATTTAAAACACGTTTTCATTTCATTAATTTCAATAAATATATGATATTTATGTATTGTAATCGAAAGTAGATGAAAATTATATTTTATATATTTAAAACGAATCCCTTACAAAAGTCGTATAAAATCCACTACAGTAATTAATTTTTCCCATATACACCCACGATCATAATGATGATTATATGAGCATCATAACAACTAGTTTACCTAGATACTACAATAAGGAATACTTGGTGACCTATTTTCATGATAAGAAATAAAAATCATAACTATACACAACAAAAGGAAAAACATACTTTACTATTATACCGAGACAAAAAATTCACATGTTCAATTACAAACATTTTTCAAATGATGATTTTTCCTAATTTAGATGAGTAAAATACCAATTACCATTACATAAGGTTTTAAAAAATAAACAAAAATTTGTATTAAACAAATTTTATAAATAATTAAGATTGTAATAAATTTTAAATTAAAAAATACCAAATAACATTAAATATTTATTGACTTCCTTAAAAAATAAAAAATATTTTATAAATAAATATTTAAAATATTTAAATTACATTTAAACCGAAAAAGTTTTTTTCCATGTAATTAATTTTTAATCAATAAAACTCTCTTTAACCCCTAGAAACACTAGAACAACACATAATGGTTTCTAGAAACTCATAAAATTACAATTTGTAATTCCATAGGTAAATTCAACATAATATTTTAAAATGGGAAACCATGATGTCAGCATTAGATAATTTTTTCATTGATTTTTATTTTTACAGGGTCTCAAGATATGTGCGACACATTGGTAACTATGGGTGACTAATATTAATCATGAAATAATATATTTGTGGATAACCAATTCAACCATGAATTGTATTTCATATATAAACGTAATTGATGATGGGTAGATCTGAATGAAATATTAAACTCATCATTTCATAAGATTCTATAATCAACCATTATATTTTTACAAAAAAACAAGATGATTAATAACATTAAATATGTATAGGAAAATATATTGAATACATCCATTGTAGGATCGAATATGTAAAGATGAGATTCTCAATTACAAGAGTGGGGTGAATTGTATTCTCTAAAAAATCCCTATGTAAATTTTGCATAACCAAAATTCACAACACATCTGAGCTCTAATAACTTTCTTGATTCTGGAAAAGTGATTCCATAAATGAAACATAACAAAAGTTTACAACAACTAAGATTCTACCGTAAAGTATATAGAATAATATATAATCAAAGTACAAGTCTAAATAGAAATAAGAAGATTATACTTTCCTCAATAACTAAAAGTACTACGGAAAACAATAGAGTAATACTACAAGTAATAAGTAGTAACTCTTTTATCCCAAAGAGATGGGTTTCTAACAACCCTAGATAAAAGGTCCCTTAAATTATATTTTCAAGAAAGTTTGTCTTACACAAGGTAAGACCTTAATTTAAATATTGGTATCTATCTTTCTATCCCCACAAGTCCTCAATTTGTATGGAAATCGGTACCTCTGACTTCACTACCTGATGTCTTTGATTTCAATGAATTCACACCTCTGCACTAAGAAAATATGCATGAAGAAAAAGTTGAACAAGCCGTTCAAACTTTCTACACGAAGACTGAGAGTTTATAAGATCCTCTCTCTCTTGAAATCACTTCTGAAAGTTCCGAGCTTCAAGAATTTCAAAAGTTCTGAGCTCTTTCAAATGAGATGCTATTTAGAGGCACGACTTCAACATTCGACTCCCTCCCCCAATGGTCATATTTTTCCTTGATTTTTGGAGGGACCTGTACATGTGTCACTCAAACAACAATTAGTGAGTAACTAATATCACGACATAATTTTATAACAAAACAATTGTAATATTAACTAAAAATGATATTCGGAAGGTAAGAAAATAAAATTTCAGAGTATAACCAAAATTGAATTATGAGTCTATAATACAAGGATATTATGTTTCTATTTTATAGGAATTCAAAACCTGGATTCTATAGAATTCTGGAGTCTAAATTTCAAGGAAATTCGGAATCAAGATTCATAAGAATACGGAACCAGAACATTCAATGGTCGAAGTCAATGTTATAGAGAATTCTGAGTCAAAACTCATGAGAGTTTGGGTTTTGTATTTAGAAAACTCAGAGTCAGAACTCGGAAAGTTCATAACCAGAATTCTTATTTAGAATTAGGAGTCAGAACCCAGAAAGTTCGTAACAAGAATTCTTATTCATAATTCAGATTCAAAACTCAGAAGAGTTCGTATCCAGAATTCGTAATCAGAATTAGGAGTGAAAACACAAAATAGTTTCTAACCAGAATTCATATTTGGAATTTGGAGATAGAACTCAAACAGTTCGTAACCAAAATTCATATTCAGAAGTCGGAGTTAGAACTCAGAATGTTCGTAACCCGAATTCGTAATCAGAATTCGATGTCAGAACTTCAGAAGAGTTCATAACATGAAATTGTGTTCAGAGTTCAGATCCTAAAACAGAATGCTTCATATCTAAGTAATTATGGGTTTCTGAGGTTTTGTATTCAAACTAAATTTTACACTTAGAAAAATTATGATATGAACAATGAAAACATGATAAGGATAAATTTCCTTAGGGAAGAACATTTTCTTTATAGAAGTAAAACATGGTAAAAAGATATTTTCCTTGATAAAATGTGATTATTATTTTTAAAACAAAAAGAAATGGTAAAGTAATAATGAATCCTTAATGACTCAATAATCCCCCCAAGTATGAAGGAATGGAAAATTAATAAGGAAAAACTTATTTACTCAAAAATCTCCCCCTTTTTAGAACGCACAAACATCTTTTACAATAATGAATATAATGATATAGAAAACAATTTCTAGGCTTTGAAAATACAAATTATCTCCCTTTATATATGAATAATGGTGAATATGACTAACTCTTCTATAGGCTTTGGAACACTAATGATCGTATTATAGATTTCCATAATGAGATTTTTCATTTGTAAATCTTCGTAAAGAAAAGTCACCCAAAAATAAACTCCCCCTTACATATGGATATTTATTCTTTTACATAGAATTATTTTTCCATCTCCCCTTTGTGATTTTATAAAATATTTTGAGGAAATGGAAAAAGAATGGTACATGGTATAATAGTAAAAACATCCAAATAAAACATGCAACCACAGTTTCATTAAGATTGGAAGAATTTGTACAGGGAAATATAGATACAAAAAAAGATTGGATTTGGATCAATTTTTCTTCTTTCCCCTTGGGTATCAACTTAATCACGATGGGTTTTGGCTTCTTTAGCTCTTTGTGATCCTCCTCTAATTTCTTCTCTAAGTATTTGTCCCTATCATCCTGAAACTTCAGATCTTCTACCTGAGCCTTTAGCAAGTCATCTTGCTTCTCTAGCTTTTCTTCAATCTCGATCTGGAGATCCCTTTCTATTTTCCAACTTTTGACAACATAATTCAACTTCCCATTCAGATTTTTGACATCATGATTCTGAGTATTCTTTTTAGGATTTAGCTTTTCCTCAAAGATATTTGTTAGATCCTTGATTTTGCTATCTTGAGTATCAAAAGATTCCCTAATATCATCTTGAAATTCATCAAGATCTCTCAGATCTTTGATAGTATTTTTTGACCATCTAACCATTTTCATGCAATATTTTTTGTGGGATTCATATTTTATAATAAAGTTCCTGTGTTTGGACTCAATCATTACACACTTATCCATCACCATGGATACATAGTCTGATTTCGGATTCAGGCTATTTTGGAGCATCCACCATTTGGATTCCATAGTTGGAATGATCAGAATGATGTCCACTGGCTTCTTCTGGGGCTGAATGAAAAAATCATATCCTAGAGCTGATGACTCCAAATCTGACCTTTTTCTAGGTTGCAGTTCTTCCTCTATCTTGAAAAGCTTCCTCTTAGAGGATCCACCAACTTCTTTCTTCCTTAAGGAAATTTTGGTTGGTGTGTCAACAACATCTTTTTTTCCTTTGTCGGAATTTGGAATAGCTTCTTCATCTGGAGACTCATGCTCACTCTCAGATAATTGAACAATTTATCTTCACCAATTTTATCATTCTTAGCTCCTACCTCAACATATTCAGGAAGAATGAAGTCATGATTATGACACTATTCCTTAGATAACTTGTTCACTTCCTCTTCATCCTTCTCATCAACCCCAAGGGTGGAAAGTTTTGAATATCTGGCTTGAGAAGTCCAGATTGAAAAAATTTTAGAAGCACATTCCTTATCATGAAAATATGCAACTTTTTTAATCCGATCATCATTGAAATTACTACTTTCATCCTTTTCTTGTACTTCTTATATAGCTTCAATCTGTTCGGAAACCTTTTCTTGTGCATTTTTCTTAGTCATGTACTTCTTCCCCGGTGTCTCAGGTAAGGGTTCAACTAAGAATGTTTTCACTACAAGAATGTTCTTGGATGATACATAAGTAGACTTCAAATGAGATTGCACAATATCTACCTCAATAATATTCTTCTTAAGGTTTTTCTCTTTGGCTTTCTTCTCAAGCTCTTCAGCCGCTTCCTCTTTCAATGATTTGGCCTCTACAGGGTCTAGGCCAAACTGTTGTTCCCCTTCCTTGTGGTTCTTCTTATCCTCCCTCTATTTGGCTACTACCTCATCTAGATAGGCATTCTGTTTCTTGATCGTTGGAGGTGAGTTTTGAGCTTCCTTAGCTTTAGGGGTTTCACCTTCAGCTTCTACTTCCTTCAATTTTCATTTCTTTCCAACATTCTTTGACGGTTCAGCCTCTTCTGTATTCTTCGGAATGACTTCTTCTTCATCCTCTGGAAGATCATAAAACTAACATGAATCCTTAGAAAATCCAACATTCATTCGTTTCAAAGTGTCATCACATACTAACATCACTTTTCAATTCCTTTACTTGAAACTGCAAGGAATCCTGAATGATTCAAGACACTAAACTATCAACTTGGAGAGTAGGGTAGGATACATGATTATCTATGCTCTCAGAATACCATTCTTGATATTCTCTATCATGATGTGAATATGCTTCATCAGATTTATTTTTATTAGATGTACCAAAAAATCCAAGATATACAAATAACTTTTCATAAGAGTGTCATTTTCACCCTTTCTCAGTACAATGAAACCATGAACCCATAACTCTAGGATCCTATTGTTGGTAGACAAGTGAGAAATCGTGGCGGTCATGACATCTGTATGTCCAAGACATTGCATATCCTTCACTTTTACCAAACTCCCTTGATCATCTGGCAGCTTCTGGAAACAAAATTCTTCCTCTCCTTCATAGGATAACCAGACCAAGGTAGCAGCCTTGGTGTATAAAAGTTCATGTGTTTTTTCAAGAAGAACGATGTTACCTATACGAATAATTTCTCACTAAGAATTATCTTCAAAAGTTAATTTTCTTTATTTTTGACTTGATAATATTTTCAAAGTATTTTTTGTTACTAGTCATATGTCGGGAAAATCCACTATCCATGTACCATGTATTGATGTTGGTACTTTCTCTACTTTCCTGAAAACAAAAGATTTAGAATTTCTGAATCCAAACTTTCTTGTCTCTTGAGATTTCAGAAAGAAAACTTTTAGGCACCTAAATCTTCTTATAAATATAGGCTTTTTGAAATCCTAAGGACTGGGTTTTGTTTAGAGATCAATTCTTTTCCAAATTTCCACCACACTAATACTTAGTAAAAATGGAGCACTTTGAGGAACAAAGTAATTGTTACTAAAAATAGGTTTAGAACTACTATAAATAGAACCGGAACTATTTCGTGGACATCAGATTTGAGAATACGTTTTATCAAAATTTTCTTTACCTAAGGTAAAGTTTGACAAAAACTTCCTTAAGGAAAATATTTCGGATTTTAGTTTGATAACCATGTTATTGCCTTAAAAAACATTTGATTTTTATCTTGATCTAGACTGAAAAACATTTTTCTGAGAAATTATATTTTCTAGATTTTTAGAATGTTATTTTTTCTCAGAACATACTTCGTCAAGATTTTTTGAAATACTTTCAAAATAAAAATTTTTCTTATCATGATCATTAAAAAAATATAATATTTCCTTAGTAAGATTAGTATTCCTAGAATTTTCCTTATCATGTTTTTTCATGAGTTTTGAATTCTCAATCTCAAGAATATTGGAAAACCTAGAGACATCTTCATAGGAAGGTAAATTATTATCTTCATTGGAAGAAAATTCTTCATCAGAAGAGTTATAGTATTTACTTTCATTAGAATTCAAAGAAACATTGGTCGTTGATTCAGCATTTTGTACCTTATCCATTATGAAATGATTTTAAATAGGTAGTTTGGCTATTAGACAAATATTTTTCTATCCAGAAGATTCATAATCCGAAGATTCATTTGAAGAGTCTCCACCACTAGCACTCCAGGTGTCATTAGCTATCAAGAATTTCTTAGCTTTAGCCTTGTAACAAAACTTTCTATTTCTCTATGAATGCATTTCCATTATTTATTTTCTCTTAATAATAATTCAATCAGGTCTTATTTTTCCATCATTCCTGCATTCATAACATGTAACTTCTGAATCTTTCATATCTTTCCTTTATTTCTTCATATATCTGGATTGATATTTACTTTGTCTTTCTATATTGTTCATGATTCGAGCAAGATTTTCTAATTCATTTTTTTAGGATCCGCATCCACTAGATTCAGATTGGATAACAACTTTCTTAGATTTGGATCTATTGACTCTCTCAGTAGTCTTAGATTTTATATGAATTGTAGTAGTAAAAAAAGAAACACTTCCATTTCCATTCTTCTTCTTTATGTTATCAGCATCTCTCTTCATTCTAGTCTCATGTTGAAGAAGAGTTCCAAACAGTTCATCTATGTAAATCTCAGTAACCTTTCTGTTCTCCAAAAAAACAGTCCTATTAGATTCTCATTCATTCATCATAATGTCTATGATCTTATCAACAAGAGCTTCATAATTTATTCCTTTATCACCCATGTATTTTAATCTATTCACAATAGTCATGAATATTTGTTGCACCTTACATATTGGTTCTCCATAAGGAATGCAGAAACCATGATATTCATCTCTAAGCATGGATCCTCATGTTTCAATAACTTTGGATGTTCCAAAGTGAGTATCTTCAAGATTCATCCATATACAATTTTCTGCCTCACGAGATGAAATTTGGTTATATATGTTTCTAGTCATGGATAAAAGAAAAGTATTGCGTACCTTATAATTTAGTTGATATTCATGCCTTTCTTGATTTGTGAAGGTTCTAATTTTTTTTCAGGGATTTTATATCCTCCAGTAATTATAAAAAAAACTATCAACTCTAGTATTGACAATGAATGTCATCATAAAATCTCTTCAATATTCGTAATCATTTCCATCAAAGATAGCTGGTCTAATTGAATTGAGATTGTCTATGGAACCAACATTGATTCCTTCCATCTTAAATGAAATTATTTCCACACAAACCTTTTATAGAAAATGTTCTTAAATAAGGAGAATATTCCTAACCAAGGAAAATATAGAACAAGAGTATCTATATGAATAAATGAATCCGAACTATACGAGTCCGAAAAACTAATTATGAAAAGGATTGAATCCGGAAATTTAATTCTGTAAGTATTAAGAAGAAGAATTCTCTTCTGAATCTAATTGTGAGATTAATTCCGTGGTCACCTCCTCTGATACTAATTGTAGTATCGAATATGTAAATATGGGATGCCCAAATATAAGAGGGGGTGAATATTATTCTTTAAAAATATCCCAATGGAAATTTTTCATAACCAAATTCACAACACCTATGAGCTCTAATAACTTGTTTGATTCTGCAAAAGTGATTCTAGAAATGAAACCTAAGAATATTTTACAACAACAAAGATTCTACCTTAAAGCATATAGGAATCTATATAATCAGAGTATAAGTATAAAGAAGTATAAGAAGATTATACTTTCCTCAACAACTAAAAGTACATCAGAAAACTAAATATAAATACTACAGGTAACAAGTAGTAACTCTTTTACCCAAAAGAGAAGGGTATCTAACAACACTAGTTAAAAGGTCTCATGATTTATACATTCAAGAAAGTATGTCTTACCCAATGTAATCCCACAATCCAAAGATTAGTAACTATCTTGTTATCCCCGCAAACCCTCGATTTGTAAGGAAACTGGCACCTCTGACTTCACTACCCAAAGTCTCTGATTTCAAGGAAATCACACCTCTGCACTAGGAAAATCTTCATGAAGCAATGTTTGAACAAGTCATTCAAACTTTCTGCATGAAGCCTGAGATTTTCTAAGACCCTCTATCTCTAAAATCACTTCTGAAAGTTCTGATCTTCAATAAATTCAAATGTTCTGAGCTCTTTCAAAGGAGATCCTATTTATAGGCAAGGATTCAATAGTCAACTCCCTCCTCCAACAGTCATATTTTCCCTTGAATTTCATAGGGACCTATACACCTGTCACTCAAAAAATTATTAAAAAGTAACTGAAAGCAGGACATAGTTTTATAACAAAACAAGTGTAAGATTAACTAAAATCAGATATTCGGAATGTAATCAAATGAATTATTGGAGTCTAACCAAAATTGAATTCTGAGTATATAATACAAAGATATTCGGATTTTGTTTTCTTTGAATTCAGAATCTAAAATCTATAGAATTATAGAGTCTGAATGTCAAGAAATTTTGGAATCTGGATTCACATGAATTGGGAACTAGAACATACAATGTTTAGAGTCACAGTTCATTAGAATTCAAAGTCGGAACTCATCAGATTTCAGAGTCTGTATTCAGAGAACGTAGAGTCAGAACTGAAAACGTTCGTAACCAGAACTTGAATGCAGAATTTAGATTCATAACCTAGAAAGTTCGTAACCAGAATTCATATTCAGAATTTGGAGTTAGAACACAGAAGGGTTCGTATCCAAAATTTGTAATCAAAATTCGGAGTCAGAACTAAGAAGAGTTCATATCCATAATTCATATTCGGAGGAGTTAGAACTCAAAAAGTTTTTAACCTGAATTTGTATTCGGATTTCATAGATAGAACATAGAATGTTCGTAACTATAATTCATAATCAGAATCTGGTGTCACAACATTAGAAGAGTTCATAACCATAATTCATAATCAGAGTTTGGACCATGAAATAGAATGTTTCATATCTATGTAATTATGGTATTCCGAGGTTTTGGTTTTAAACCAAATTTTACACTTTTAAAAATTATGGTATGAACGATGAAAACATGATAAGGATAAATTTCCATGGGGATGAAAATATTCCTTATAGAAGTAAAACAAGGTAAAAAGATATTTTACTTGAGATAAGGTGTTTTTTATTTTCAAAACAAGAAGTAATGGTAAAGTCATAAGGAATCATTAATTACCCAATAATCTCCCCAAGTATAAATGAATGGAAAAGTCATAAAGAAAAGCTTATTGACTGAACATCCATAACTTGGGTTTTTTCATTAAAACAACTATTTTAGGTCATGAGATGACATAATTAAAAATTGGTATTTCATAGTGAATGTTTATAGATTTCATCAAAATTTTCATCATTTAATAGAATTTCATTAATCTAATTTTCAATTACCTTGATGGTCAAAAAACAGATTTTATATGTCCAAATATATCCCTCCAACCTATGAATTTGATAAAATGTTATTGAAAAGTATAAAACAATGAAGAATATATTATGGATTTAAATTTTTTTCCTATGATTAAAATGACTATTTTAGTTTTGTGACCATACTATATTTATTTATTTAATGGGAAACATATATAGTTTTTTAGGAGAGTAGTGTATTGATAAAGTGGCATTCCACTTATTTATATAAAACATTACCTAAATGATATATATATCCCTTGTAAGATATTCAAAAGCATCCTCATTTAAATTTTCATAAATATTATAATGAATTAAATGTTAAAAAATAATACTATAAAAGGATTACCCAGTTTCGATTGATTTTTAATCATTTAAAAATTATAATTTGAATAAAATTTATTTGTATCCTAAATTATAATGACTGATTTCCAATATCTTACTTGTCAATAAAAGGAGAATAGATGAAGAGATTATCTAATTAAAAATACAAAGAATACACCATGAAATATTTTAACATGGTAGCATAAGGATATGAGAAACCTCTTTGGAACACAACTCTAACATTATCATCTCTTTGATACACTACCTTAGTATGTCTTTAAAAAAAATTATGATATATAAATTACAACATCAAATACAAATATTACATAAAAATATTTTCACAATCCCTCAAGAAATCTATGAGGATATCAGTCTAGATTGATGAATTTTTCATCATATAGACATGGAGGAATCATGTATTTTTATTCATTTTATAATGACCATGGATGGTCACAATTACTGTCAGTACAATATCTATCAATCCTATTTAGTAATTTATTCTACTTAGTTAAGTTATTCCAATAGGGTATGGGTGTTACAATGAGATCATTATATAATAGGAATCTTATCTAATGTGAGTGAAATGGCTATCTAGTATCATTATAGTTTCATATAGTTCACCATAAAATTTCATCTATACAACTTTTAAAATGTATTTCATGCTTCACATGTTAGTACTATGCGAAGAAGAGTTTTTTCTTGGTTCTAATTAGTGATTGATGCCGATAAAATTATAGTTTACACTTGTAACATTATAATATAGGGATATGTTTAAGGGATGACACTATATTGGTATCATCCATATTCATAAAAGAAAAGGATAATGAATTCATTCATTTTACAATGCTTTATGGGATATAACATAAACCCCTCCCTTAATGATGAAATTAATTATATATGAAAAGTTGTGTTTGGGGAATGAATATTTTAATTTTTAAACCATCCATCATTCATGCGAATGTAAATTTTTTTTGGATGAATGGGATATGGACAACTGAGTGGGGGATACAAAACATCACATCTAAATTTACATAGAATATTGAAGGTTATTATTATGTTTTTATAGAGATGGGTTTTAAAACATATAGTTCTTAAAAAATAGATCAACAATGTCTCAAAATATTTAACTATAATAGTTTTGGTCCATTTTAAAAATTATCTTTTCATTACTATAGGATATTTTTAATGAATCAACACAGTATCCACAATCATGATTGTTACACTAATATAATTGGGGGGGCCAACTAATCATGTTGTGGAATCCCCCCACCCCAATATATAGCATATTCATCCACGATCAAATGGGAGATGAATCATATTATATTAAAATTTAATATAATTAAGGTAATGATAAATGGATTTTATTTTTACTAGTTAGAAGTTTTAGAATATTACAGAAACCTCTATAGAATATCGTACTAAAATAATCCTATTTTCTTATTTTTTTGATAAACATATTAAGTAGTGGTGAGTTTTGAAAAATTATTTAGAATCGGTATATAATCACATTTTCTACTAATGAGGAAACCTTTTGGATAATTGTAAAAAATGATAATACTACTTACAAAAAATGTTATGCAACCCTTTATTTTCAATATGATGTTTTTAGACCATATTGAAGAATTAATTATTTTTTAATCTGGTGTACTTTATTAGTTTATGAAATATAATTAGTGTTGGTAATATCCCATCCATGATATATTGAAATGAACAAGGGTGGTGGATGATTCATTTAATAAACTATACCTCCACAGATTTTAGATATTGTTAATTAGATGGGAGGTTCCAACATTTTCATAGGGATACTATGACCTCACGAGAAACTCTAAGATTCAACTAAAATTATATAACAAATTATGCATTCCATGTCTTTATATTAGACATAAAATTAAATATATATTATAAAATAAGGATCCAAATGATAACCCCATTTTAATTAATAGAATTCAAAAAATAATTATATATGATGCATCATCAATAATAGAGAAGATGAAAAAATAAAAAATAATATAAGAATCATATATAATAAATGGAAGAATATAAATTATATAATTAAAAAACAAAAAATAAATACCCTCCTCTGGCCTAAATCATATACAACCTTTTAAAACCATCATCCCTATGACCTATTGATTAAAGATCATTTCTTTTTTAGCGAGATACATTTTTTAATTTAGAGGAAATCAAAGGGATACCTGCATAAATAATAAAACAAGATATATATTATGCTAAGGGGTGAGTATAAGGACCCAATCAGAATACCTATTTCCTCAATGATACTAATTACTACTCAAATAAAATATATTTTTTGGAAATATATATAATAAGGTATGTTAATGTCATTTTAACACAGACACCCAAAAAATGATCAGTAAATCCTATATACGAGGTCTTCGTGTACTAACCAAGATACCATGGCACCTAACTATATATAATTTGGATCGATAGTTGAATGAAGAAGGAAAAATAATAGCATTACCCATCACATACCTAATGGAAAATTTTAGTGGCTATACAATATCTGCTTTTGTATTGAGTGCCAAGCCATACATTTTTTCTCAATGGATGTTACATCACTGACTAAGTAAAAACTTTACACTCATGTTTTAGAAATCTATAACCATCTCATAACACATCACAAGTTAGATCCCATCTCACTCTTTCAGTCACACTATCCAATATGACACCCTAGTCAGGTGACCTCACTAATGACACAGCAGACATCAATCAATTATCCTACATATTCTCGCTAATTTTCTTGGAAAACCATGTTATGTAACTCATGCTAGGGTCCCTTTATTAATCCGTAATGTATAATTCAATGCATGTCTAGACATTAGGTACATTTGGACCCCATATATTCCATGGTGATATAGCCAATTTCATATCATTGATGGTTTGGTAAGGTCTCAAGACCCTGTCCCATGCCAATATTTGTATCCAATGGAAAGTAGCACCATAAAAAACCTAATAAAACAGGTCATGTAACCCATATCATATCTCACCATCTCACCAACATGAAACTTGTGACTTTGAACTATCCAATCATCCCAAACCTTCATAATAAAAATCACAATACTCAGTGGTTTCTATCAAATATTTTTAGACAATCATAATAATTTTAAATCAAAAAAAGATATCATTCAGTTAGAAAAACACTAAAAATCATCATGCATCATAATACACAACATGAATCACAATCAATAATAAAAATAAGTAATGAATATTTAGAAAATAGGTCAATTCCCACATAAGATCAAATGGGACAAAATGATATCAATAAATCCTCTTAGGATTCCCTTTATAAATTAAATCAAATACCTTTCCCAATTCATATAAAAAGGAACCATGTTCTCTCTTACTATGTATTGACCCATGGCCAAATCCCTTCGAAAACATCCTTATGAAATCCCCATCAAATTTTGAAATTTAATTCATAAATTATTTGTCATTTTTTTCATTTTCTTAATTAAATATAATTAAATTCATATTTATAAATATTAAATTTCTTATATGAATATCATTGTTATTTAAAAAATACTCATGCCACCAAGTAATCCATAAAGAGAGTCTTTTACAACTGTTCGATTGGGAAACCACCATAAAACAATTTATAATGATATGTGGTCTATGTTGACATCTAGTCAATACATCTATTGTTCTATAATTATAGATAAATTATAAAAAATATGAAATTTTTATTATTATAATTCTAATGTACACACATGAATATAAATTCACGAAAACTAATTGGAAATTGTAATGAAAAGTCCACCTACCTCATTTGATGATAAAGAATCCAACCAAGGAGTGTACCAAATTCCCCCATGTACCTAATCACATATTTCAGCAATAAAGTACATCAAATTAATTAAAAAAATAATTAAAAAATTACATAAATGGGAATAATCATCACTAATCACACTGGGAAACTCAAAAAATCCAAACCTAAGAGAAACACAACGTAGCCCACTCCTAACACACTCCTAAAAATAGGATGCAATGAATTCAATTACATGGATAGTATAACAACCATTTTAACCCAAAAGTATAGATTGAATAATGAAACTCATTGAGAATAATACATAAAGTAGAATAACGAATGATTATTCAAATAATACCTACTTGGATGTACTCTACAATTCGTACAAAAAATTCATATCAAGTGCTAATATTTCTCCAAGATACAATGAAATCAACCCACTGATTCGCAAACTAAATAAATAATATTAGAGTAATAATAAATATATAAATAACATATTGTATCAGGAGAAAATATAAAAATTAATACTTCTGGTAAAACCCAAATGAATGGTCTTGATTAAAGGAACATAAATTCAGAACAAAATGAGATCCAAGAGGGGTAGTCCCCTTCAATTTGATATTCTATAATTGAGGGATCAAATGAGTGTGTGTCTGTGTGTGTATGGGTGGGGTCAAAAAAATGTACCCTATAAAATACCTAAAATCTCCTAAAAATGTACTCAGACCTTACCACTGTGTAACCATGGTGGTTTCCCCATAACACTCTGTTAATACACCATTTTGTTGAGTGGTCCTTTAAACTAGGACTTTTATGACCATAAAAAATTAAATTCCAAAAAATAGCCTCCAAGATGCACTATAGAGCTTCTTATCCCTCATATAACACTCTATAATAATTAGTTTTCTAAATGGTTATCTTGATTTTTGTGTCTTTATATAATAGGGTCACACTTACACTTCTACGATGAAAAACTGATCATATGAAACACTATTTGGGGCCCATTTCACATCCAAAAAACACTTCTTTGAGAGATCAAAACTCTCATAATTCCAATGAGTGTCTCAATTCACAACCACAGACCCTCACTAGATAAATTTTCTAAATTTTCACAGTGACTGAAAACATATAGGTATTTTTGCCACTGAAAACCCCATAAAATAATTCTAATCATCCTCGAGAAGATCCAATATACCTCTAACTAAAAGAAATCCTACCTGGGTTGTCATATGATGCATAACCTACTATATCTCATCTCTGTATACCTAACATGATTTCACTGTTCAACATTTAAAACTGATACTAGATTCGAATGATCATTCTATGAAACCCCAGAATCAATACTAAAATAACCTCATTCATGTTTTTAATGGTTCTTGAAATGCAGTTTCCACCTAAAACCTTTTATTTTAATTCCATATAACTAAAATATCCTTCACTAGATTACATTTATGTTAAATGCTCATCTACAAATACCATCACATTGTTGTATCACCACACTATTAGATAATTATAAATTTACACTGAGGGAATAATGAGTCATAAAAAAAACACTATGTGGTCATGTCCCAACATTTAATGTGATACCATTATTGAATTCCCAACTAACCCATCATCTATCATCATATAACCATGAGTATTGACATAACACAGAACCAACCAAATCATATATCACAAAAACTCTATATTGGGTCCATTCCAATCGATATACTCTTTTAAATATACACTTATATATCCATATTAGAACTATACTCTAACAAGTTTCAAAAATAAAATTAAAAGTCTACTGAGGGATTCGACTACACCAATGACCCTTCGGACATGAGCTTCACATACCAACAAAAAAATTGGTTCTCCCCACTATAACGAGTAACGTTAAAATACCTTAAAAGTAAAAAATGGATAAATATCCATACTTTATATATTATATGTTTCCAAGAATAATAATTGGATATCTCCCATATACTCACTCCCAAGCACCAATATGAAACAGTAATCACCGAGATCCAAGTGGGTTCTTGACTACAACTATCATCCTTGAAATACAGAATAAAAAATGATTGATCAAACTATGAGATTATGGATCTCCCCATAAAAAGACTCCCATATCAATATCTGATTCCATAAAATGGTTTTCCATTCCATGAGAATTATATAAAAAAAGAAACACTGAGAAGTATAATCCAAAAAACAATCAAAATTCATATCAAGGGGTCCATCCTATGAAAACTAAACATAAATACATATAATAAATCATAACTTCCAAATATAACCCATTATCACACCGCATTAAAATATCTCAATAATAACCCTCAAATACCCACTAAATGTATCATCCATCACATGGGTCACTCATTGTTAACAACAAAAAATCAAGATAACCTAATCTACATTGGTATCCATCATTAATACCAATAATAAAACCAAAACAGGGAAACTCTCACAATTAAAACATGGAGGTTTTCAATAAAACATGAAGGATATGTCAAACAAAAAATTCTGACATTCAGGTCATTCTTGGTCACACCACATCAAAATCAATGAAGACATTGTTTAAATAGGGTCAAGTCATCTACTTTAAAACCCATTGAAAAAATTGTACACACTTTAGTTTTTTTTAAAAAAAATTAATATATAGAATTCATTATTTACCCTAAAGACACACCCATTTTTTTAAACATAAATTAGTATACAAGGGATATATTAAAAATCCAAAATTTCCCAAATTTATATCCTAACCGGTAACATTCTTGGAAAGTACTTCCATTTTCAAATTCCATTTTGAAATCCATGTTCAAAACCCATTGTCCATAAATTGTCCCAAAACCTAATTATTCCAAAACTATTATAAATTATTCTTCATTATGATCCAGTTCATATTAAAATATCTTATAAAATATTTTTGGCAGACATTGATCCACCACATGGGTTTTCTTCTAAAATTTAATTTTTCTTTTTAATAAATGGTTTTCCCAAAAAAGTACACTATGGAACGCAATTGTACTATAGTTCATGAGAAACAACTACATATAATAAAAAACAACATGTATCTATATTAATATAATCTCCACTTATAATGTAATCATGAAAAAATTAATTCTATTATATTTCTTTTCAATTAATAATGGTTTATGATGTTGTGTCATTACAAACATCCCAAGAATGGGAATGTCTATCATGCCCCACAGGTGAAACTATAATGATGTGTAAAAATATTACTTTCTCACATCCAATATCAATGATTCATCCTATATATCAAATATCCCATGTTGTGAGGCTTTGTAGAATCTTGCCTCACCACTTATAATAGATATCCTACTTTGGAACTAAGATATACCTTGGAAACCATAGGTTCAACCAATTTTATTCTGACCAAGAATGAACAAAATATAACTCATGAGTATATATATCATGTATTCTTATGTTATAAAAATTATCTCACTATAATAGATGACTTCATTCAAAATTTTAATTCTTCATAATTTGTCACTGAAATTTCACTAGAGGGTGATGATTTGTGGCATTAGATTCACATACATATATGCTAAAATTTGATGAATAGAACAACGAGATTAACATACGAATGGAGAGATAGTTACCTTAAAATAAAATATAGTGTCTTTCCCAAATTCAAGTAGAAATTAAAATTGATCCCTTCATATATCAGACAACCCAAAATAATTATAAAATAAAACAACAAGCAAAATAGAACACCTTGGTTAAAATAACATTTAGTAAATATTTATAGATGATGCATTTACTATAATAGACATGTAAAAACAATAAAACATAAAGAAGAAATAAAATATAATAATTAATATATAGGATAGTACATTTTGGAAAATAATTTAAAATAAATACTCATCCTCTAGGAAAAATCACATGTATTCTGGTATGTAAATGACATCTGAAACCAATTAACTGAATATTGTTTCTAGATCCCTGAAATTCTTATTCTACATGATAGTAGACTATACGGTCAACCCATATACATTGAAACTCATATCATGTACTTGGGAAGAGGGTGTATCCAGTGGAGTAGTATAAATCCCTAATTCCTCAGTGATATTGAGTAATGTTGTGAACATGTGGATGTTGATTCAATAAATATAATAAGGCAAAGTAATATCATTTAAAAATTCCATTCTAGAAATAAGGCACACAATTAATGAAGTAAATAAAATTTATGTTGTTTTTTTAATGAGTTCCCCATGTCACATGACTATACTTGTTCAAGTTCCATGCAAGAATGAATGGTGCTATCTTATACAATGATAATACCCATACCTAATCAATATGTGTAGTGTGTTGTACTATTCAATTTCACATATCAATCAGATAAACAACTATTATCACTAATGTAAGGATATAGAAACACCCATATACAACTCTCTCACTTAATTTAGGGAATGACAATGATAACTCACTACAAATAACAAATAATACCCCATTTCACCTTGGAAGTAAAACAATCAAATCACACACACTTTTCCAATATTCTCCATCAGGACTGACCCAACATATGTATGTTAACCCAAATATTCTCACTGAAGTAATGGTCAAAAAGGTCATCTCACACATTGAAATTCCCCTTTCAAAAACCAATACCCTATTAAAAAATGTATATCTTGAAATTAAGCACACTAGGATCTTATTTTTCCCATATTGGTCATTCCAATTCAATCTAAATCATGGTGTGGATAAGAAATTGTATCCTATCCCACATCAGTATCTATATAATGTCAAAATAATCTAGTTATAACATAAAATATATAATAAATTTAGTATGTAATCCAACACCTTGCTCACCAGCAAAACTATAGGGTTCTTTTGACTGATGACCTAGCATCATGTCTAAATCAATCACAATAACCATATCAAACCTCAAAGGGTTCTGTCAAATATATTAAGACTAAATCACAATTTATTGATATAAAAATAGATTTCATGGTGCTACACAGACACACACTTAACAAGTCATCATGTATCAACTTACACATCAGAAAAAACCACCATGAATCACAAAACAATATTCATAAAATATGGTATCAGGATCATGAGTATGAATAGATAAAATGATATCAATTATGTTTTAGAGGACTTATATTAGAAAACAATTCATGTCAATTTTAAAAATAAATTATAAGAAGAAACATGGTACATCATAATCAAGATATGTCCTAGTCAAAATACTATTGAAACATCACTTGTAATACACCATTTCCATTTTCATACACCATTTTATACGAATTTTATCAATTACCCATTTTACATTCAACTTCATTTCACTAAAATATTATTTAAATGATATTTTAAAAACAAGTCTCATGTTTTTAAAATATAACTGAAGCAACCATGATATCTACATAAAAATCCACTCATATTTTATCAACATAATCGTCAAAATAAAAAAGATTAAAAAGTTGTTTCATATATATTTACTATAAGTATGATGTTAGTATATCCAAATATTATGTAATGATGACAATATTCATTAAATATGCTAGATGATGACAGTAATGATCACACACAAAAATGAAATAAACAAAAACCATTATAAATAAAAATATAAATGCCACTAACCTCAGCAGATGATCATAAATCTGTACCAAATATGTATCAACCACCTTAATGTCTAAAAAACATATCAGATAAAAACATGAAATTAATTAATGAACAATTTACTACCAAAACCCCAAATTCAAATAATCGTTACTGAAATCACTATGTAATTCAATGTAGCAAAAAAATAATTGATGGGGTGTGGTTCACTTGCTACAAACACACAAAATTAAACACTATAAAATCATCAATTTGAAACACCAATAATACCTAAAATTCTGCCAAAATTAATTGAAAACCATATTGAAAATCATTTAGTGTCACACCATAAGGTTAAAATTGAATGAAAATATTAATACAATTACCTAGTATTACCTATATGAACCGCACAAAAAATCCCCATTATAGAATATTTTTCCCATTATCCCATGAAATAATCCCCATAAATCAATAACTAGTCGAACAAGATTATAGAACAATGGAGGAGTAGGAACAAGTGGACTAATTATGTGATTTTATCTTGAATCCATGTTAATATTCATAGACAAATATGACAAATTCCATTAATGACTTTTATTATTTTTCTAAATAACCTAATGTGGATGGTTCAAAAAGTGCGAATAATGAAAAAAAATATTTATATCATTATTTTGTTTTATGAAGTTATAAAATATTTAATATTTTTTTCCATTCTGTGAAAAAAAATTGTCATCCATAGAAGCGTACGAACTGCCACAATCTTGAAAGTGATGTATTCCTATTTTTTCTACTAGTTTTTTTCTTATTTAAATATTATTAAATTAGATTATCCTATATAATAAAATTAATATAATTCCATAATAATTAAAAAATTATATTATAAATAAATCTCCCAACAATCATTCTTATTCAATAAATATATCACGTTCATGTGTTGGTCAGATGAAAAATCTGAATGGATGATGGCTTGAATTTATATCATGGGTAACTATGGGAATATAATTAATTGTTATATTGGGAATTAATTATTAAGAATATTTTTTATGGTCTTTGGAATATTATATTTGAAATTTTATATGTGATGCTAAAAATAAACTATTGTTTTAATTATAACTAAAAAAGATTTCTAGATACCTTTCAAACACAGAGTCCATATTAGAATCTTCTTAAAATATATTATTTTTTAATAATTTAATGATAATGGATATAAAACTCTACAAATTTCAAGATTATATATTAATATTTTTATACCTTTAAGCATATTTAATATATAGAACGAGTTAAAAATTTTATTGTATAACCCTGAGTAATTGAAATATGGAAAACTATATAATAAATAAACAACTTATGAGAATAGATAAAACAAATAATTTGAAATATATATCATTTTAGTTCTTCATAAATATATCCAGACATAATTAGATAACCATGATTTTTTTTCTTATGCACATAATTGATTTGGAAAAAGGTATGGGGTTCTTGTAAGTAATTTTTATTCATGAAACATATTTATTATTTTGCACCACAACATTTTAAATAATGTTTTATTAATACATAATAATTTAATTTTACATTATTAATATAATTCATCTGGTTTGAGAATCCACAATATATTCTTTATTTATATATACATTTATTCAAAGGATACCGACATTTTAAGGGTTTTTTTAACTCAATTTTCTTTAAATCATGTTACAAGAATCGTTTCATAATATATATTATTCCATGTATGAATTATTATATATTATAAATAATTAAAAATGTACTATATCCTTATTATCTATAAATCACTATAACATGAATTTTATATTAATGATTTTGATACTTGTATGTATTTATTCGCCTTAATATCGACTTATTTGTACATGATTCTTGTTATGAATCATTTAAATTTTATATGGACTATATAATACATATTTGTTAAATTATAACATTAATTATATTTTATGTATGGTATTTTAAGTTAATTTCCAAATTATTTTCCCTTTTTTTGTTTTGATTTAAATGTTACTCAAACAATAATATTTTTGTTTCCAATATTATTTTTAAATCAATATTATTTTTTTGAATAATAATCATTATTGGGAATTCTTATTCATTATAAATCCCATGATAATTCCATTTTTTATGGTTTTGTACATGTTACATCAATGTTTCACTTCATATTGAATCATATATTATTGGAATGGTTTCTTGTATATGAAAGTGACCCCTTCTCTTCATCATAGTGAACAACCTCCCTTTTCTATTTCTGAATTAAATGGATTTTTTCTTAAATATCCTTATCTATTACTTAATATTTAATTAATGTCATATTATAAAAATTAAACTTATTTAAAAAAATTAATGAAATTGTTAATATTTTAAATTTGGTTGGTATTCATCAAATTTCAAAAATAATCTCTTGTTAATGTTTTTTAGTGAACACACCACTTCACGATTTTCTTTTACTATGAAACATACATTATATAATTTAATGGTTTTATAAAACAAAATGTTATTATACATTATTTTTAAAATATTCTTTTATAAATAAATATTTTTAAATAATAAACCATAATTTTTAGATTCAATGAATTTATAATAAAACATTTAAATAATGGATTTCATCTCAACTAGTATCCTTTAACAAAACTTATGTGTGATGGTGTATATTACATAAATGTTACCATTTATATTTATTATCCATATATAATATGTTATATACTTCTCGTTTAGATGAATGATCCGACACTTCCTTTGTCCTGCCTAATCATTCTATTTGGATAAATATGATATTTCATTCAATGTTTCCATTTATGAACACTCTACATTTCTTTTGACTTAAGGGTGTTCACCTAGATTCCCTACATGAATTGATTTTGCTAAATTATCAATAATACTTTATACCAATTATTCATACAATTCCAATAACATGTCATTTATAATCATCATTGAATGGTATTTAACTGGAATATTACAATATATTATTAGAAAACTTTTTATATTCCATGGTTTTATAATGTTATTATTATTGAATGAATTATTAATGGTTTCATTATATGAATCTATTTGGAATGGTTATTAAATATGTTTTTCTATGGGTTCTATATGATATGTGAATTCATTTTTATGTGGAACACATAAGGATTGATTAATGATAAGTGAGATCTAATATCACCATCATATCCAGTGGTTGAATCTATAAAACTAAATAGGTATGTATAAGTGGGTAGAATTTAGTTAACCACATGAATATGTTATTTTGTGTGAAAAAAATTTCATTTATACAAGGGTACAAATATTTTTTCGTATAAGAATTTGTCATTGTTTTATATTAATGAATATATTGTTTTTATTTTCTTATGTTTCTTCAATAGGTAAAATATGTCACACATTGGAATAATGTGTCCTCATGATTAAAGGGTTATGTTAAATGGTTCAATCCCTATTATATTTATTATTTTTCCAAAAATTAATTTCAATGCAATAATTTGTACATATCACAATTTAATATGTATTATCATGACTATATTATGATATGATGTATTATGTTTTTTGACTCATTAATTTGATTCATTTCATATGTTATGATAATATTTAGGGAATGATTAACAATATATGATTGGTCGTGTATTAATTTTATTTTTTATATTGATTATAACCAAACCCTCATACTATTTTCATCTATGATATACTATTATTTTTTCTTTTGTTATTCATTTAAATTAATATGACCTTTCCCATTTTCAAATGACTCAATTTTCCCAATATAGGTTAAAAAGTAAAATGTATGATGTGGATGAACAATATATTATTTTGAGGATTTGTGGTAGATATTTATTTAATTTTATGTATTAATTAGTTTCATCTATTGATTAAAAAATTTCCTTTTTATAGAAATAACATTGGTTCCACTAGTTAAATATTTTTCCAAAATCCCTAAAAAACCAAAAATCATCCAAGGAAATTAATTATTACATTATATTTGAAAGATCATATAAATATTGATTTTCATCAAAGAAAACATGTTTTGATTAATTTTTATAATGATATCAACAAGTAAGGGGCATGGGGTACCTAAAATTACTTTCATCTTTTTATGGATTTATTTTACCTGAAGGTCATGGTGAACTATGGTTCATTTTGGAATAAACTAATGATTGGGTTTTTATGGTGTTTTATTAATTTCAAATATTCCTCACTCCAATTTGAAATATGTATATCACCATTCAAAATTTATTTGACTTGGTAAAGGAAATTTGTTTCAAATTTCTACTTTTGTTTCATAAACAACATGTTATTTATTATTTTTAAAGGTGTACTAATTTTTATTTTAAATTATATAATATAATCATTGAAGGTTGTCATATATACTAAAAATTTTATTAGATTATTTTAAATAAAAACAGTAAATCCAATGGTTTATTAGGTATTATTTTGATTTTAAAACAATGTGATTTTTATGTTTCATGTAATATTATACCTCTTTCATTATAGATTTTTTTTAAAATTTGAAAATAATAATTCAATTTAAAGGAAATAGCACATTGAATCATGTGGTATTTAGGTTGATGGACTAGGAAAATCAAGGAAATAAATTAAATCCTAAAATATAAATTATTGTTAAACTACATGAATAACTAATTTTCATTATTGTATCTATTATGATTCATGTAACATAATGAGTTTTTATGGTTCTTTTTTTCTTATGTAAATTAAATCATCATTTTTTTCTTAAAATGCACTATTTCAAACATTCAACTCACATGGAAATAAGTTGGAAAACATTACATGACACCAAATTGGAGTATGATAAATGGAACCTCGACTCGTCATTAGTTAAACATAGAACCGACTTGGCATATGTTACACGTAACACCGACTTGGTGTACATTACAGACATCAATTATGATAAACCATTTAACTATTATAATTATTCAATAGAGATAATTACAACCTAGCCATTAAACATAGAGCAATGAATAGTAATAATAGATTTTCATATATTATTTATAAATTTTTATAATGAATAATACATATTGGTAATGACTGATATGCTTTTGGTAATGTCCATATATGTTTATAAATACAATTTTCTCAAATGAACTACATTTATTGACCTCTAATAAAAGATAATAGAATTATGTTTAGACAAAATTATTAATTTCATTTGATATAATACACATTATTTTTTAATTTAAAAATATTAAATTATCTGTCACGACCCGCCTTCACCAAAAGGAGGGAAGGGTCAGCAGATTGCCAGGCCCTTCCTTCTCTAGGTTTAAGGAGAGATAATGACCCCTGAAACCCGCCTTCAATAGGTCCCGGAGTGGCGACTAGCACCAAGGGTATAGAAAATTCTCGCAAATGGAAGGCATTACCCTTTCTATTTTATAGGATCGAAAGATAAGGAGGAGAAACCCCGACAACACCAAGGTAGAAAGAAAAGTAAAGCCAAATGTAACCCATTCCCACATGCATGTTTCGAAAGTGAAAGACACAAAGTGCAAAAAAGGTGACTACAAGGTAAGTACCAAAAGAAAAAGAGAAACAACTGCAAATGCTCCAAAAGTCCGAGCTAGTAAGGTCCTGCGTGATCCCTGAAGTCCTCCTGGAAACCTGAAAGCAGTTTTATATACGTAGGGTGAGCATACAAGTACACTCAGTAGGGAAAACCAAGACTCTCGTGCACAAGTGGGGGAACGTACTAAAGTCCCATGAGAAAAGAGTAAACCAAACAACTAACAAGGCAAACTATCCATCCCAGGCCTCACCAAGGCTCTCTCCCCAAATAACTAAAGTCAAGTAATATATATAAGAGCACATCGATGTTTGGGTACCCCGCGCCACTTTCCCACTGGTTATTGAGACATCCTACGCATCGGACCAATCCCGCCATTCTCACCGCAGTCCCACTGCCACACCCGCCCGCACACACCTGGGCCACAACCACACGCAGTACCACTGCCGAATCCCGCCCGCACACACCTGGGCCACAACCACACGCAGTCCCACTGCCGAATCCCGCCCGCACACACCTGGGCCTCAACTGTCACATGTAACCATGCCTGCAAACACCTAGGCCAGAGCAACCACCGCCACGCCCGAAGACACCTGGGCCTCATCCCGAAGACACTTGGGAAACCACCTGCCGCACACACCTGGCCAACCACCACAACACCCCGCCCGGAGGTTCTTGGGCTAATAATGGACTTCAGGCCATCACAGCCTGCCCAAAGATACTTGGGCTATCCGGGAAAGGGAGCAGAAAAAGAGCTAATAACCAGCCACTAAGGATAGTGTTGGGAAAAACACCCTTCCCCCATAAATGGGGGTGTTCAGCACTGAGTGCTCAACTTGGGTGGGGCGCGAATAAGAAACACAAAGCTACAAGTATAGATATAGGTAACAAACACTCACCCAAAGCTTAGGTTTTCCTAGCCAACCTACAGAACACAACACCACTGCACCCAAGTCACAGTTCACGACCCTTTCCCACAAAACCATTTGTCCCATTCTTGTTTCACGTTCAGTCAAAATGTTAAATTAATTTTAAGCACTACTGGGCAACTACCATAAGCATAACCAAGGAAAACATCAAAAGCAAGGATCAACCAAAACACTCACACCCAGTTCTGTTAACAGAGGATCTCTCCCCAATTTGTGATATCAACAAGTGACCATTCGGGTTTAAAACTCACAACCACCGAATCCATACCAACAGGAGATCCCATCCCCCCAAATTCACACAACCACCGAGAGTATAAAAGAATCAAGGAATCCCATCCCCTCCCACATTTCCAGCAATCGGCCCGATGGGAAAACAACCAACCACCACTACCAACACAAGTCAGGGATTTTCAGGTTTAAACGACTTAACACACTCCATGATTTCAAAATTCCGTGTGTTCTAACCGGAAGTTATCACAGAAGGGTTGATCCTGGTGCTTTCAATTATTCAGCCGGATATACGTGATTAACCAATTTCACAGTAGGAGTTCACAATTTCCGCAACCCATTTAAAACATCACGAAGGGATTCATCAGCGCACATACAACGACCACCAACGGCCTCAATTTCCAGAAGAACATAAACCAGCATAAATCAAAAAGGATAAGCACAAGATAAAGCATAAGCAACGATCACAACCCCTTCCCCTTCTTTCTTTAGAACTTCGTTTATTATCTTCATCAAGGTTTGGTTCAACCAATTCCATAGGAACAAAAATAACGCCCACCCCGCATGATACACAAAAGTGAGAGACGAAAGAAATTCCCTACTTGTTGATAGATGATCGACGTTTAGGCCGGGGGCGCGGAACTTTACGGATAACGACGCGGCGGTCCCAATGCACCAGAAGAGTCACGATCGAAGAAGGGGGAAACCACGGCCTAACCCTTAATTTATAAGAGCCGGGGACGGTTGAGATAAAAACACTGAACCGCGTAAGACGTGGAAGTCGTGGGTTGACCACGCGGCTTGACTCATCATTAAAGGTGCTGAGTGGTTTAAACCGACTCATGAGCCGATTCAGTATTTAATTAAACTTTTGTGCGCGTTACTGGAACAACTTGGCAAGGCCGGCTGACGTCGGCCGGTTCCGCCGATCCGTCACACCGATCGGTCGCACCGATCGGTCTCACCGATCGGTCTCACCGATCCGTCTCACCGATCGGTCTCACCGATCGGTCTCACCAATCTGTCTCACCGATCCGTCTCACCGATCCGTCTCACCGATCCGTCTCACCGATCCGTCTCACCGATCCGTCTCACCGATCGGTCTCACCGATCCGTCTCACCGATCGGTCTCACCGATCCGTCTCACCGGTTGGTCTCACCGATCCATCTCACCGATCGGTCTCACCGATCCGTCCCACCGATCGGTCCCACCGATCGGTCCCACCGATCGGTCCCACCGATCGGTCCCACCGATCCGTCTCACCGATCGGTCCCACCGATCCGTCCCACCGATCCGTCTCACCGATCGGTCCCACCGATCCGTCTCACCGATCGGTCCCACCGATCGGTCCCACCGATCGGTCCCACCGATCCGTCTCACCGATCGGTCTCACCGATCCGTCTCACCGATCGGTCTCACCGATCCCTCGCACCGATCGGTCCCACCGATCGGTCTCACCGATCGGTCCCACCGATCGGTCCCACCGATCGGTCCCACCGATCCGTCTCACCGATCGGTACCCCTTAAGGATCCGGATTTTGGCAAAGGAAGGGACCAAGGGGGGTCTGGGTCATCACATCAGATACCTCTTAAACGATTCTCGTCCTCGAGAATCACAACAAACCAGAAGGAAAGAGAGGGTCCGAACAACCATCTGCCAAAGATACCTCTTAGGAGTGAACCCCCGCTAACTGAAAACACTCCCCTGCCAAAAACCAAGCAACATACCATGCCAAACCGCCCGGTCATGTGGGTTTGGGGAGTTCCCCTCCCCCATGTCAAGATATTATCCGCTTTGGGCGGCACTGACTCGCCCGCACGGGTTTAATCGCATCCACCTTAATGCGTATTGATTAGGGGTCGGGTTCCCTCTTCCCTTTAGCCGGGGCTTTTCACACATAACAGAGGAAAGGGACTAGTACATTTCATAGCCAAAAGTCAAACGTTCTATCACAACAGGCACAAAAGGTACAAAGCTTAAAACAACTCGGGGTATTGGGCACGCATTTGTGCTTCCCTCTCCCACGTACTCTCTTCGAGGCCGCCATGCCTCCACAACACACGAACCAAGCCGATGGTTCGTCCACGGAGCACTTTCTCCTTGCGATCCTCGATCCTGACTGGCCATTCCTCGATGGTCGCTTCTTCTCCCACATCTAGCTCTCCCCAGTTGATGACATGAGAGTCATCATGTAAGTACTGACAAAGCTGGGAGACATGGAAGACGTCATGGACCCTCTCCAACTGAGGTGGTAGGGCCAGCTGATATGCCACCCCGCCAACTCGCCTCAGCACCTCGAAAGGTCCGATGAACCTAGGGGAGAGCTTACTCCCCTTTCCGAAACTCCGCTGCCCCCGTCGAGGGGAAACCTTCAAGAACACATGATCTCCCACCTCGAACTCCAAGGGCCTCCTCCGACGATCAGCATAAGATTTCTGCCGATCCTGAGCTGCTTTCATCCTCTCCCGCACTAGCTGGACTTTCTCCGTGGTGCTCTGCACTACTTCTGGTCCAAGAGTACCAGTCTCACCAACCTCTTCCCAGCATAAGGGTGAACGACATGGTCTTCCATACAAAGCCTCAAAAGGATCCATGCCGATAGTAGAGTGGAAGCTGTTGTTGTAGGCAAACTCTACTAAAGGCAAGTGTCGTACCCATGATCCTCCGAAATCCAGAACACATGCTCGCAGCATGTCCTCCAATGTCTAGATAGTCCGCTCTGTCTGTCCATCAGTATGAGGGTGAAAAGCAGTGCTAAGGTGTAGCTGGGTGCCAAAAGCATGTTGTAACCCCTTCCAGACTTGTGAGGTGAACCGAGTGTCCCGATCTGAGATGATAGTCTTCGGAACTCCATGAAAACGCACCACCTCATCCACGTACCTCTGTGCTAATGTACTCACAGGTCCCGACTCCTTGATAGCCAAGAAGTGAGCAGATTTTGTCAATCGATCCACCATTACCCAGATAGCATCATGCCCGCCCTGAGCTCTGGGTAGTCCTGTGACGAAGTCCATCGAGACGTTGTCCCACTTCCACTCGGGGACATCTAGAGGATGCAACAAACCACCAGGAACACGGTGTTCAGCCTTCACCTGCTGACACACCAGGCATTTAGCCACAAACTCTGCCACTGCCCGTTTCACCCCGGGCCACCAAAACTGTCCCCTCAGGCCTTGGTACATTTTCGAAACACCTGGATGTACTTCCAAGGCTGAACTATGGAACTCACGAAGGACATCATCACGCATCACCTCTGGAACAAACAACCTCCCATGAAAGAGCATCTGATGTCGGCTGTCCTCCGACCATCCTTCCGGAGCGTTCCCCTGATCGACACGATCCCGCAACACTTCCACCTCAGGATCTCCCCACTGAGACTCTTCCACTTGCTGCAACAAAGAGGATTGTACCGTCATCTGAAACAAGCAGCCTCTAGCACCTTCCACCCTTGTATCCAAGTGCAAGGCAGCCAACTCCCCCATCACCTTCCAAGCATCAGCAGATTCCCGAACCACTTCCTGATGCGGCTTCCTGCTCAGGGCATCAGCCACAACGTTGCCCTTTCCCTCAGTATAAGAGATTTCAAAGTCGTAGTCCTGGAGGAACTCTACCCATCTCTGTTGTCGCAAGTTCAAGTCCCGCTGGGAGAAGATATAGCGCAAGCTCTTATGATCGGTGAAGACCACAAAGCATTCCCCGATGAGGTAGTGTCGCCACAGCTTCAATGCGAACACTACTGCTGCAAGCTCCAAGTCATGGGTGGCATAGTTCCGCTCATGGGGTCGTAGCTGCCTGGACCCATAAGAGATCACCCCTTGTTGTTGCATCAACACGCATCCCAGGCCCTGTCCTGAAGCATCACAAAATACCTCATAGGCCATCCCTTCTTCTGGTAATCTCAACAATGGGGCACTAACCAGCTTTTCTTTTAGGTAGCTGAAGGACGACTCGCATTGCTCGCTCCACACGAAAACCTGGTCCTTCTTGGTCAAAGCCGTCAAAGGGGCTGCTACTCGGGAGAAGTTGGGTACGAATCTCCAGTAGTAACCTGTCAGTCCGAGGAAACTCCGGACTTCCGCCACACTCTTGGGTGCTGCCCAAGAAACAACTGCCTCAACCTTTGATGGGTCGACTGCTACCCCCTGCTCCGACACTACATGCCCGAGGAAGTGCACTTCTCGTGTCCAGAACTTGCACTTTGACAACTTTCCGTAGAGCTGGTGCTGTCGGAGGACCTCCAAAACTGTCCTCAGGTGCTCTTCATGGTCCTCTTCTGACCTTGAATAGATCAGGATATCGTCGATGAATACCACCACAAACCGATCCAGGTACTCCCGAAAGATGGATTTCATAAGCCCCATGAACACGGCCGGGGCGTTCGTAACACCAAAGGGCATGACCACGAACTCGAAGTGTCCATACCTGCACCTGAACGCCATCTTCAGGACGTCGCTATCCTTCACCCTCAGCTGGTGGTATCCAGATCGCAGGTCGATCTTCGAGAACCATCCTGCCCCCTTCAGCTGGTCGAAAAGATCATCTATCCTCGGAAGAGGGTAGCGATTCTTGATCGTTACCTGATTCAGCCTCCTATAATCGATGCACAACCTGAGGCCACCATCTGCCTTCCTTGCAAACAAGACTGGAGCGCCCCATGGTGACACACTCGGACGGACATAACCCCGCTTCATCAGATCGTCAATCTGTATCCGCAACTCCCGTAGCTCCGAAGGTGCCATACGGTAAGGAGCCATTGAGATTGGTCGAGAGCCGGGCTGCAGGTCTATTCCGAACTCGATATCGCGTCGAGGGGGTAGAGTCGTCACCTCCTCAGGAAAGACGTCCATAAATTCACGAACGATCTCTAGTACTTCCACCATTTCCGCATCTACTGATTCTATCGTCAGTTCGGTCAACAAGGAGAGGAGGGGTTCCTCCCTCCTATTTCCCTTCGGACAGCTCCGCTCGCCGGTGAAAGTAACACGATGGCCGTCCAAACCGGAGAACACCACCCTTCTTTGGAAACAGTCGATGACGGCGCAGACAGAAAATAGCCAGTCGATGCCTAGGATGACATCGTACGGCTGAATCTGTAGCAGAAGGAGGTCCCTAACCGACTGATGTGGCCCTAACATCAGTCTACATCCCCGAAAAACGAACATCAAGTCGGTCTGACCTCAAACTGGTGTGCTCAACACCAGGGGAACTGGAAGTCTCTCGGCATCTAGACCCAAGGCACGGGCTAGACTGGGTGCAACAAAGGAGTGCGAAGCTCCGGTATCGAACAAAGCATAAGCAAGAGTTCTAAACACATTGATCGTACCTCGAACAACCTCTGGCCCTGCTGGAACTGTTGCCTCAGCGGCCTGTAACTGTCCACGCCCAGCACCCCTGCCCCTCGGCTGTCGGCCACCTCCCCGACCACGCCCCGGTCGAGGTCCCTGGGGAGCGCCCTGAGGTCGGCCTCCTCCTCCTATGTCTGCCTGCGGAGGAGCGGGAGCTCGCTGTCCCTGCTGCTGCTGCCGGAAGGGTCTGGCTGGAAACTGCTGCTGCGGCGGATGCTGGGGATGACTGCCACTGCTGTACTGCACCCGATCGGGGCACTGACTCCAGAGATGTCCAGGGCTCCCACAGATGAAGCACCGTGGTCCCGATCCTGAAGGAAAAGAACGTGGGCCAGGGGATCGAAACTGAAACTGCTGCAGTCTGCTCCCTGCGGGTCGGAACCTGGAGGGTCCCGATGCTGGAGGCCTGGTGATGACGGCCTTCCCCTTCGATGGTCCCAGCTGGATCCCTTCTCGTGACACTCCGCCCAGAGCATGCATCCTTTCCACCACTTTGGCCTTCTTCTAGACCTCTAAGTATGTCGGAAGGGTAAAGGGGGTAACAGCATACTGGAGGGAGGGTCGGAGCGCCTCCTCCAAACGTCTTGCCCGAGACTCCTCATCGGGAAAGAGGTCCGGAGCAAAACGTAGGAGGTCCTTGAACTTGATTCCAAGTTCCCTCATAGACATGCTCCCCTGCTGGAGGGAAAGTAGCTCCTACCTCTTCTCCGCCTTCATCGTCGAGGAGAGGAACTCCGCCCGGAACTCCTTCTCGAAATCCGCCCAAGCAACCTCAGACTCTTTCCTACTCCCCAGGTGAAGCATCCACCACTGGCGTGCCGCTCCTCGCATTTGGATAACAGCCAGAGGAACCCAGTATTCGGTCGGGGCCCGAATCAAGCCGAAGGCTATGACTAACTCCTCTAGCCAGCCTTCCGTCTTCATATCGGAGGTGTTGCCCTCATACTTCTCGAGGGCCTGTCGCTGGAAGGCTCGAAGAGTCTTCTTCCACTGGTCGTCCTCTTCTTCTCGATCAGCTCTCTGCCGATTGGACAAGGCAGTCTCAGGGGCCTCGATCACCTGTACCACACGTGGTCTCCTTCCAGGTGCCATAGCTGCAAGGTAACAAGGAAAGCCTAAGCCCAAGTAGTGCAAAGAAAATCGTTCTTAAACTTATTAAGATTTAATTTATTCTTAATTCCCAAGACGTCCCAGAAACACAAGAACACAAGTCATTTATGATGCATGTACCTTTCCTAGGGTCTCTACCCTGCAATCAGTGTGGCCTCACTTGGTCGTTCGGTAGGTCCAGAGTCCTTGCATCGGATCATGGGGGGCCCTAAAATCCCGTGTCCTAGCCGGTCTTCCCTGGCCTAATTCACCCACCAAGGTCATCCAACGTTGTTGCCTTACCATCCCATGCAATCCTCACTGTGCCTAACTCCAGACTCCGTCCTATCCCTCAACCTGCCTTTGATACCATTCTGTCACGACTCGCCTTCACCAAAAGGAGGGAAGGGTCAGCAGATTGCCCGGCCCTTCCTTCTCTAGGTTGAAGGAGAGATAATGACCCCCGAAACCCGCCTTCAATAGGTCCCGGAGTGGCGACTAGCACCAAGGGTATAGAAAATTCTCGCAAATGGAAGGCATTACCCTTTCTATTTTATAGGATCGAAAGATAAGGGGGAGAAAACCCGACAACACCAAGGTAGAAAGAAAAGTAAATCCAAAAGTAACCCATTCCCACATGCATGTTTCGAAAGTGAAAGCCACAAAGTGCAAAAAGGTGACTACAAGGTAAGTACCAAAAGAAAAAGAGAAACAACTGCAACTGCTCCAAAAGTCCGAGCTAGTATGGTCCTGCGTGATCCCCGAAGTCCTCCTGGAAACCTGAAAGCAGTTTTATATACGTAGGGTGAGCATACAAGTACACTCAGTAGGGAAAACCAAGACTCTCGTGCACAAGTGGGGGAACGTACTAAAGTCCCGTGAGAAAAGAGTAAACCAAACAACTAACAAGGCAAACTATCCATCCCAGGCCTCACCAAGGCTCGCTCCCCAAATAACGCAAGTCAAGTAATATATATATAAGAGCACATCGATTTTTGGGTACCCCGCGCAACTTTCCCACTGGTTATTGAGACATCCTACGCATCGGACTAATCCCTCCATTCTCACCGCAGTCCCACTGCCACACCCGCCCGCACACACCTGGGCCACAACCACACGCAGTCCCACTGCCGAATCCCACCAGCACACACCTGGGCCACAACCACACGCAGTCCCACTGCCGAATCCCTCCCGCACACACCTGGGCCTCAACTATCACATGTAACCATGCCTGCAAACACCTAGGCCAGAGCAACCACCGCCACACCCGAAGACACCTGGGCCTCATCCCGAAGACACTTGGGAAACCACCTACCGCACACACCTGGCCAACCACCACAACACCCCGCCCGGAGGTTCTTGGGCTAATAATGGACTTCAGGCCATCACAACCTGCCCGAAGATACTTGGGCTATCCGGGAAAGGGAGCAGAAAATGAGCTAATAACCAGCCACTAAGGATAGTGTTGGGAAAAACACCCTTCCCCCATAAATGGGGGTGTTCGGCACTGAGTGCTCAACTTGGGTGGGGCGTGAATAAGAAACACAAAGCTACAAGTATAGATATAGGTAACAAACACTCACCCAAAGCTTAGGTTTTCTAGCCAACCTACAGAACACAACACCACTGCACCCAAGTCACAGTTCACGACCCTTGCCCACAAAACCATTTGTCCCATTCTTGTTTCACGTTCAGTCAAAATTTTAAATTAATTTTAAGCACTACTGGGAAACTACCATAAGCATAACCAAGGAAAATGTCAAAAGCACGGATCAACCAAAACACTCACACCCGGTTCTGTTAACAGAGGATCTCTCCCCAATTTGTGATATCAACAAGTGACCATTCGGGTTTAAAACTCACAACCACCGAATCCATACCAACAGGAGATCCCATCCCCCCAAATTCACACAACCACTGAGAGTATAAAAGAATCAGGGAATCCCATCCCCTCCCACATTTCCAGCAATCGGCCCGATGGGAAAACAACCAACCACCACTACCAACACAAGTCAGGGATTTTCAGGTTTAAACGACTTAACACACTCCATGATTTCAAAATTCCGTGTGTTATAACCGGAAGTTATCACAGAAGGGTTGATCCTGGTGCTTTCAATTATTCAGCCGGATATACGTGATTAACCAATTTCACAGTAGGAGTTCACAATTTCTGCAACCCATTTAAAACATCACGAAGGGATTCATCAGCGCACATACAACGACCACCAACGGCCTCAATTTCCATAAGAACATAAACCAGCACAAATCAAAAAGGATAAGCACAAGATAAAGCATAAGCAACGATCACAACCCCTTACCCTTCTTTCTTTAGAACTTCGTTTATTATCTTCATCAAGGTTTGGTTCAACCAATTCCATAGGAACAAAAATAACGCCCACCCCGCATGATACACAAAAGTGAGAGACGAAAGAAATTCCCTACTTGTTGATAGATGATCGACGTTTAGGCCGGGGGCGCGGAACTTTGCGGATAACAACGCGGCGGTCCCAATGCACCAGAAGAGTCACGATCGAAGAAGGGGGAAACCACGGCCTAACCCTTAATTTATAAGAGCCGGGGACGGTTGAGATAAAAACGCTGAACCGCGTAAGACGTGGAAGTCGTGGGTTGACCACGCGGCTTGACTCATCATTAAAGGTGCTGAGTGGTTTAAACCGACTCATGAGCTGATTCAGTATTGAATTAAACTTTTTTGCACGTTACTAGAACAACTTGGCAAGGCCGGGTGACGTCGGCTGGTTCCGCCGATCCGTCACACCGATCGGTCGCACCGATCGGTCTCACCGATCGGTCTCACCGATCGGTCTCACCGATCCGTCTCACCGATCCGTCTCACCGATCGGTCTCACCGATCGGTCTCACCTATCTGTCTCACCGATCTGTCTCACCGATCCATCTCACCGATCCGTCTCACCGATCGGTCTCACCTATCGGTCTCACCGATCCGTCTCACCGATCCGTCTAACTGATCGGTCTCACCGATCGGTCTCACCAATCCGTCTAACCGATCGGTCTCACCGATGGGTCTCACCGATCCGTCTCACCGAACGGTCTCACCGATCCGTCTCACCGATCGGTCTCACCGATCGGTCTCACCGATCGGTCTCACCGATCCGTCTCACCGATCCGTCTCACCGATCCGTCTCACCGATCGGTCCCACCGATCGGTCCCACCGATCGGTCCCACCGATCCGTCCCACCGATCCGTCTCACCGATCCGTCTCACCGATCGGTCTCACCGATCCGTCTCACCGATTGGTCTCACCGATCGGTCCCACCGATCCGTCCCACTGATCCGTCCCACCGATCTGTCTCACAGATCCGTCTCACCGATCGGTCTCACCGATCCGTCTCACCGATCGGTCGCACCGATCGGTCCCACCGACCGGTCCCACCGATCCGTCTCACCGATCCGTCTCACCGATCCGTCTCACCGATCGGTACCCCTTAAGGATACGGATTTTGGCAAAGGAAGGGACCAAGGGGGGTCTGGGTCATCACATTATCTTAGAGAGAATATTTGGAATTTTTTTGAGAATCTTCACTTTTCGATGAAAAGTAAAAAGTATCAGCTTTTAAATCATAACTAATTTTTCATCTAATTTATTTATAAGGATAAAATATATTTTAATTATTTTTAAAAGTTTATTTGGATCATATGTTTATCAATCAACCGAATTTTTTTCATTATAATCAATTACACTTTGAAATTTAAATTAAAATTACAGTATACATTAGATCATTTTAACTTTAAAAACCCACTGTGTCATCCTATCTTATAGATAATTTTTAAATAAATCTCATCCAATTGTCTAATTAGAGTTTGTAAAAATGGAATATATATTTAGTATCAACATAATTTATAATTTATAATAAGGTAAAAATAGTTTTTTATAAAAAATAATATTGAATGTGATTAAAATGAATTATAATGATTAAGTTTAAATTAAGATTTAGAAAAGAATAAACCATAACCTTAAGGCCCAAAACAATCTATTGACTTATCCAAAATCCATTTTCTAGAAATTTTTAATCCCTATACTTGGATCTATATTGAATAATTATTTTATCCAATTGGAACATGAAAAATGTGGGTGGAATTTTCCTTTCAAACATTTACTAGAGTGCCACTGCACATTCATTATATAAGCCCACCACCTCTCTCTATTTTTCACACATTTAAAACCACATTGTCTCAGCCAATATATTCCTAATAGAATAACAAAAATATATCCCTTCCTCCATATATCATTACATTTGGAATAAATCCTTCCACGGAATCCCTTTGTTGAAAAACAAAAATAAGTTACCACACTTAGAGGTAACACCCTCCCTCAAACTCCTTTATTTTGTTTTCTTTATCCACCCTAAAACTATATTTTTAACATGATTATATAAGAAAACCATTATACTAAATATACTAGTGAGTTTTTAAGATAAATTTTTGACCTATCATTTCACGCAATTCCAACTATTGTGTAACGACCATATTGTTTACATGATTATTGAAATACTGCATCAATAAACGATGATTGTTAATATTTTATTTACAACATGTGATCATGAAATTTTATATGGAAACTATGTTTATGCATTTCATATTTTAAATTTATTTTTTCTTTATTATTCTCTATTCATTTTACCACACGTATCTTTTTTACTTATAATTGGTGTAAATATAATAATTTTGTTTGATAAAGTATGGACTTCCTCCACCTAAAATATATGTGATTCTTTCACACACTACATGGAATTTATTAAGGATGAGTATAGTTAAATTATATAATATATATGATATAATAATTATAATATAATTATTATATATATATAAACATATTTCATTTACATTCTTTCTTTCAATGCAACAATACAAGATCAAACAATGTACATGCGTATGTACTACTTCCCATCTCCATGAACTAAGTACTCTATTTCATACGTATATATTATATATATTATTTTAATACATGTACAATTATTATAAATGAAATTTGTATCATTTTTTACATTCTTTAATCATGATATAAGTATAAAGATCAAAGATATAACAAATTATGACACTTGTGAAGAAAAAATGACCTAGTTACCAAAGCAAAACCTCAACAAAAGATTATTAACAAGAGGGTAATATATGTTCCTTTGAATAAAATATATGTTATTAGATATAATAATATGTATCTGTAAAATATATATAATAATTATATATTTATTATATAGATTCATTGAATTAGTACGATGAGATTTTAGACACATGGTAAGAGGATTTCATTACAATTTATATTTCTAGGAGAAGAATTATTTATTAACATCCCATTCCCTTTTCATGGTGCATATAAATACCATGTAAATATTAAATGATTCTTAATCCTAAATTTCAAGGTAATTATGTATCTGCTATATGATATTTATTTTAGGGGTTTTATGTTTCAAAAGTAACCAAGTCATTAAAATAGTTTTGTCCAAATTTTCCTTCCTTGAGACTTAGGTTTTATTACGCACCTTTATTATTTTTGATATTCATATACTTTTATTTAACATATTATTTCATGAATATACTTCTTTTAATTATATTTTTATCATCATGTCATATCCTTTTCATACATGGATAATATGATCCCATGTTACCAAGTGATATTTGTTTATTGAAAAAATCTCATTTCATTTTGAGATTATTTATGATTATTATTAAATTAATGAAATCTCATGAACCATCTCTCCAGAACACTCAGGAATATTATTATACTCTGTTTATTCAAGTTAATTTAATTCATTATTACCATTTTAACACTCTTTGGTACTTAATATTAATTTTTAAATAAAATATAATGATCTATCTCTTTGGTAAGAAGAGTATTGTATTCAAAAACCATATTTCAAAAAATATAATCCAAAATTTTTTCAAATGATCGTTAATGCCCATTTTCAATGGAAAATGATTTTAAAAAATTTTAATGTTTTAAATTTTTCCTTTAAATTTATTCAAATATATTTTAAACTAAAAATTATTTCAAAAACATATATGTTTTATTAATATTTTTTTATGTAGAAAAGATATAATTCTCAAGAAATGTTTTTAAAATATATTTTGAAATTATTTCCAATCTTTTGATAATATCTATTAGTATTGCTCATGCCTTTATTTTTATATTATTCAATGATCCTAATAATATTATATATCTTAATGGAAAAATTTTAGACGGTATGATGTTGATGAATCCCATTTAAATATCACTAGTTATATGGTTTTGAAACCCACTTCTTTTTCACAGGTTATGTTTATGATGAAATGATAATGAATCATGTCATTTTCCAAAGGTTATGATATGATTTCATATTCATAATAACCATTTCACTTCATGGATTATGAAATTATTATTTAGGATATTGTGGAATAAGTATGTATGATTTCACAAAAAGATGGGTGGGACCTATATCTCCCACTATGCATTGGGTAAAGATTTATATCTCATGAGATAGACTGTGATTGTCTTCGGAATTATCCTTGAATACCATGATGGCCATGGGAGTGAACAATGACTACCAATATGGTATGATGATTGAAATAATTCTACTAAGATGGCTATGGGAGTGAACCATGACAACCATGATGGTATGGGTAGTGAACCAATACTAAAAAGATGGTATTGTTAACGATGAATTGGAAAATATAAAAATAATAATGTATATTTATGTGGCTTCTATAATTCCATGTTTTATTCCTATGTTTTGATTTCACTACATTTTTTTTATTTCCATATGATTCATGTATTATGAACTTCAAATCATTATGCTAAGATTCATGTGTATGATATTTGATATGAATGGTATGATTTTATATTTTCATGATAATTTTCTCATTCCCCTATACTGATTAGTATGCATACATATCTCACATGTTTGACATTATTGATCATTTTATTTCACCCCATTTTATGTTTCTCTCCCAATATTATGAATATATATATATTATTTTTGATGTGGCTAAAAATATTTCTCATCATGAAGAACTTGGGGGGAGATAATGTGGCTCAGTTTTTGTTTCCATGTTTTTAATGGTACAAGACTAGTATGGTCATTAGGAGTCTATTTGTATAATGTTTTAATTATTCCAGAAATATTATGTTATGTTAATGTAATAAATGTGAGGTTTTTTATAGTTTGTACCCAATAAAATATTTACATTACCTTTGGAATCTAGTATGAGAAAACATTATTAAGAACTCTATGAACATGTCCAGGGATTAGTCTGTGGATTAAAAAACGTATAGGAAATGGTACAAAAAAAATTTAAAGGATAGTGTGGGTGGTTTCATAGAAATAAATTCCTTTCTAAATACAAAAAGTGGATGTATATGGAATTGATATGCTTAGGGGTTACAACATCGACAATATGTTTCGGTCCTTCCTTAAGGTAATTTGGGACTCAAAATTAAGCCATATTTCACACCTAGTTTGAAATTCTTAGGTGATATTCTTTAGGACTTAAAAACTCTTCACAAACCATCTTGAATAGTTTAACTTGATGTTGTTTATAAATAACCTAGGATAAACCTATGGTGTCATATATTAAAGTGGGTTTCATAATTTAGACATCTAATAAGTGAATTTTAATTATTATGTTGTTCCTTAATATGATAACTATTTCTCACTACATGATTTTTGATTTCGGTCCATGGATAGAACCTAAAAGTACTTTGTTAATAGTGATTAAAATTTATAATAACAAGAATTTCCTCCTGATAAATTGAATGATGTTGGATGTTGTATTCAAAACATTGTTGATTTGATTGGATATATTTCTCTAGTGATTAATAATGGTGGAATTCCAAAGGGGCAATGTCACACCTGGACTTTTTAATTCTTTTTTTACTTTATTTTATTAATCCTTGGCCCCAAGTTCTCACGACAAGGTCTGGATTGGGTCCCGCATTAAAATATTCATCGTTTACTATTTTTACATGGTTTCAGACCCGTTCTCGGGCACATCATGATTAGTGGTAATCGTGCGGTCTCCCCCGGTGCTTGTGTGGGTGCCCAAGTGGACTGCGTTGAGGTGCACAATTTGTGTGCGTGTTTTTTTTCAAGATGTGCGTTGAGCTCATGGTTACCAAATTTTCAGAATTTGATAATTAAATGGATTATGTTAAAAAATGTTTATTAATAATAATATTATTATTGTTATTTATTTTTGTTATTATTGTTTTGATTTTATATTATTCTTATTTATTTTGTGTTAATTGTAATTTATATTATTATGATGATGGCGATTATTATCATTAGTTTTATTTTTATTTTTATTATTATATGAAATAATTTTAAAAAAGGGGTTGAAACCCTAGGGGAGGGCCACGAAACCCCCCCCCCCCCCCCTCATTTACTCTTCTATGTGGCGCAGTGAGCCTGACCTGGTGCCCCTCATAGCCACTCCTGCTACAGCCACCGGCAAACCCTGGCCACCCTGTTCCTGCTCCAGCGGCCTAATAGTGGCCACCCTACTTCTGCTTCGGTGTCCTGATGCCACAAACCTAATCTTTCTCCAGCAGCCCAATGCTGCCACCCCACTCCATGCTCTGACGAATCGGACACCCTAGCCGCTCCCCCTATCACTGGAGCCCCCCATCTCTCGTATTTGGCCTCCAGCCACCGCCCCCCTTTCCGACCAGCCGACATACCTCATCCCTTCCCTGTGACATGAACCCCCCATACTCGCCCCTTTCCGACAACCCGAACCCCCTTCTCGCCTCTTGCGCGCATTGCCCTTCACCCTAACCCCTAGACAGCCAACCCGCAACCCCCTTGGTGTTTAGATTTTTTTGTTTTGTGGTTATCCATTATTAGGGTTATTTTTTGATGTTAAACCATAAATTTTGTGTGTGTGATCTTATCTAGTATGTTGGTTTTGGATTCCCCAGGTGCAGTTCCGGTGCGAATGGGGTTTCACAGCATTTTTGGGAGGTCTGTCAATGTCTAAGGTAGGTTGTGCTGCCTATAGGCATTGATTGATGAATTAATTCACCCATTTAATTAATTTAGTATATTCTTATATCAGTTTTCTTGGTTCATATATAGTCTTACTCGAGGAAAAATGTGTTTTTGATGTGTTTAGCATCGTGGTTATGTGATACAGGTGTTTTGTTTCTTTGAGAATCCATGTTGAGCCAATTGTAGTGGTTTATAAACTATTTTGTTGGATTATTAAAATGTTCAAGGGTTGCAGTTGTGTTTCGTTGTGACGTCAATGTGGAGTTGTGTTTGTTTTATCATGAATGTGTTTTAAGGGGTTTATGTTTTTTTCGTGTTTTTACAGCCGTGGTATATTTTTGAAAATTGTTTTATAAAAATTTTAATTTCTTTATTATATAGCATGGATGTTGGAAATTTGATTTTGGAAAACCTTTTCAGGAACACATGATATTAAATGTTAATTTCATCATGTCGTCCATTTTTGTCTGGTTTTTTACTCTAGTGTTTTCATGAAATAACCAGGTGGCACATTAAAATAATTAGTGAGTTGTTTTGGTGTTGTGTAGTTTTTAAAAAGACATTGTGGATTTTAATGTGTTCTAATAAATAAGGTTGATGGTGCGAGATGTGTTTTAAAATTATGTCGAGCTGTTTCATTTGCACTGGTTGTTCGTTTGAATTACTTTGAGTCATTGTTTACGTATTTTAGTTATCTTTGTTGTTGCAGTGTGTTGTCAAGGGTTTTTCCACGATCCTGCGATCGTCATCTTGTGCGTCTATGCGAGGCATGTCGTTTCATCATGATTGGTTTGCGAGTCAAGGTAGGTCCCCATTGCACTCACCTTTAAGTTTAGAATTTATTTATTTCATGATGTTTCATTTATTTTTGATCGATGATAAATAAAGTTAGATGCTTATTTTAGGACTAAATATTTGTTGTAAAAAAAGTTATTTATTTTATGCAAATCACCTGAATTATTTTCTTGATGAATTGATGCATAGTAGTAAGAGATTTCCCCTTTGGCCTTTGGACATAATTCATGAAATGTCACGTGTAGTTTTAGTTTGATGTCAAACATTTTCTTTTGACACGTGAGAAAACATTCTAATTTCTATTGAGACATTTTGTTTTTCATCAAAGATGGTCAAGGCCCATTTGGCAACTGATTAAAGTAGACTGTGTTGGAATATTTGGAAATGTTTATACTTGGGATCTGAAGGTGATGGTTTCTTCTGAAAGATGACTGATTTTAAATGGTTGTTTAAAGCCAGTTTGGCACGTTAGCAAAATGAATTATTTTGAAAAACATTCTTTGATGTGACTCAGGGGTGATCTTTTTGTGTACAAAAATGGTGTGTGTTATTGAGTGTGATGTTTGAGCATCATGACTGGTTACTTGATTGACGATTTTGACTCACCCAAATTTTTATTATGTGTGTTGACATGGGAACCTGGATATCGAGTGAATCTTTTGAGAACGATTGTTGCACTAGTTTAGATTATGCAGAGGCTAGTGGCCCCATAACAGGGGAATACTTAGTTATTGATGCTATGGGGATTGGGCCCCTCTCTTAGGCCATGTAGAGTTATGCCTAGTGTTTGGTCATTATGACATCATCGATTTAGGGCATGCCTTCAGGATGAGTCACACGTATAGTACATTCTGGATTGTTCACGAGCTCCTAGGTTGATCCATGATTTCTTTAGTGGTTATTTGGATGTGGCGGATGATTGAGGTTCCTAGATTGATTGCAGATCCTCGTTAGCTACATTCCTATCGCCCTTACTGTGTGTGTGCGTTCTGTGTAGTTTTCCTATTGATTGACAACAAAGATTTAGATTTTTAATTAGTTGTGAAAATGTGTTGAAGGTGTGGTGAACATGTTCCTTCAAACATTAAAATTTTATTTAAACTAAAAAGTGCGATGGACTGCTATTTGCTTTCAAAAATGGAAGTTTGTGTAAAAACCCATATTTTATACAATGTAGTTCAAACTTGAAATTAATAAACACTTGTTTTAAAGGTAGTGCTTTGGGGATAGTTTGTTGGGCACGCCTACTGAGTTTTAATACTCACGCCTATAGTTTTTTCTTGTTTTTAGTTCTGCTATAGGTTCCAGCTTCAGTTGTTCTCCTTGACCGACATTGGTTTTGGTATTGGAGGTTGACCCAAGGGGACACATGGAGTTTTGGTCGTGGTCAGGTTAGATGCGTTGTTGGTTTCTATTTTTTATTGAATTTGATATATTTATTTCTGCTGCTTAATTTATTTTCTTTTAGGCCAAATTGTTCCCACTTGTTTAATTTTACTTCCCGACACTAGTTGCAAGCCGATGGAGACCGTGAATGCCCCTCGGGCCATGTCGCCGGCTAGCTCGGGTGACCGGTTCAGGGTCGACCCTGTTTGGTTCGTGACAAAATGGAATCAAAGGGGCCTTGTTATTTCAAATGTCCGGTAGATTGAGATTAGCAATGTCGGGACTCGAGAGGTAGGTACAGGAAGGAGGTCATGAACGCTCACCCATTTAGAACCTCGAGTCACCATGGGTGGGAATTGAGTTCTTCTCTCGTTCTGATTTGTTTTGGATTGAGGGATGACAATAGAGGTAAACCGATGTTACATCGTGATCTCACATGGATTATTGACCCATGTGGAGTCTGGGTACATGGTTTGAATTCCTCATAGTCGTTGACGCTTAATAGGGTCATGGCGCACAAACATGTCTCTAGGTTCAGTGTGACCGGAAGTCCCTCACTCTAGTTTTTTTATGCAAGTTGACTGTCGTTTTCATTTTGGTTGGTGTAAGTACGTTTTTGGAAATGAAAAACGGGTTTTTAAAACTGAAATCCTTTGGTTTTGAAAACTGGTGATTTCTTGGAAATTGGTTGATAATGGTTTTGGGTGAAACCTCAGGTACTCCTTATGAATGTTTGCACATGTGAGAGGATGCGTGGAAAGTGTGTGTTGGTACGTATGAATGAAAGTGGATGAAGAAATGTGCAACTGTTCATGGGATTACCTGGGTGTGTTTGAAATTAATGTCTTGAACTTGTTTTCTAAATTGTCTTTTAAAGAGGAAAGTGGTTTTGGAATGTGATTTTTGGATGAGGGTGCTTTATTGATGTTTCTTCGATTGATATCAGTTTTGGCTTGGTGTTATATATGTTGTTTAGAAATGATGTCCAGGATGGCCCCTAGAGTTTTGATGAGTCATGCCCATTTTATGGTCCTTCTCGGACATTGCATGCCCTCCGTGGTGATCGAGGACTGTTAGAAGTAGTGGAGTGGATTGATGAGGTAGAACGTGTCATTAGGATGTTGGGAACTCCCAAGGCAGTCAGGGTTCGTGCTGTTTTGGGATTCTTTGAGGGTCCGGCTCTGGACCAGTGGAAGTTGGTTATCCCATATATGATGTAGGTTGGGATGAAATGGGAAGTGTTTAAGGCCACCTTTGTTCAAGAGTTCCTACCCGAGGAGGTGAAGTTGAAGACAGTAGCAGAGTTGCGAGATGTTCAGCAAGGCCAATGGTCGGTAAAATCTTACGTTGACCACTTAAGAGAGCTGGTTTTCTATTCATTGGAGGTGGTTTCAGAAGACCAAATAAAAGTTCCTATAATCATTTGGGGTCTTCATCCTGAGATTGCGGAGAAGGTTCTCTCATCGGGTGAAACATGTTTCAAGAAGTTGGTAAATGAGGCATTTATGGATGAGGTCATTATTGGTGTGTAGTCAGTGGCGGTTGGCTCGCGTGAAGGTTCTCCATCCGACAAGCAGTGCATACCGGAGGAACCTATTTCTATGAGTCCCCTGCAGAGGTTCTGGCATTCATTTTTTCGGACTGTTCTATTGTGTGCTATCATTGTGGTTGTTTCAGGCATTTAAAGCCATAGTGTCGCAACTCATTGAAGACATGACATCGTTGCAGCTATCTGGGTCATCTAGAGAAGTTTTTTAAGAAGTATCGCCAAAAGAAGACGTTGTAGCTAGAGAAATTTCCAATGCCTGAATATGAGGCATGAGATGCTTCACCCATCAGAGCCCTAGCCACAGGTCTTGAGGTGAAGCTCAGGCACAGTCAGGGGTTGCCGGGGGTGTGAAGCCTCGACTCGGGTTTTGTGTTCCATTTTGGTGTTTGAACATTTAATATCTTTTAATTCATTATTTTCTGTAGTTAAATGATTATAAGTTGTTGAAAGTTAATTGTTTTAGTGTGGGGCCATGAAAAGCATGTTCTATTGTAATCCAACATGTTTTGTTTGTCTGACCATGGTGTTTTGAATCGTGTGTTTTACTAAAAAGTCTGTTTGTCCCTTGTCTAGATTGATTTTGGTTTAGCAGTGTTCGTTTTCAGATGTATGTGCCCATGAAAGAGCCGATGTTTTTGGTTATTCTTGGGTTCAGTGCTTGGGGTAAGTTCCACTCTGAGGTTTTACCCTAGTTTTGGGAGTGTTTGGTCTGGGAGGAGAGTTCCAAGTTTTAGTGGAGGTGGTGTTCGCTTGTACTATAGAACTTAGTCTGGATCAGTGGGAAGTTCCCGCATCCACCCCCCTTCCTGGGGTGCTATGGTTGGGAGGTAAATTTCCACTCTAGTTGTGTTTTGTGGTGGGGAGAACCCTTTTGTGTTTTCCTGTTCTCCCGTATCTTGATTTCTTTTAGTTTCTTTCGGGCATGAGTCCTTCTTTTGTCTATTGTTCGGTTGGGTGACTTTCTAGGGGAAAAAGTGTCTGTGGTGGGGAGAATTGTCACACCTGGACTTTTTAATTCATTTGTTTTACTTTTTTTTATTTATTCCTGGCCTCAGGTTCTCACGCCAAGGTCTGGATTGGGCCCCAGATTAAAATCTTCGTCGTTTAATATTTTTATTTGGTATCAGACCTATGCTCGGGCATCGAATGATTAACGGTAACTGCACGGTCTCCCCTAGTGCCTGTGCAGGTTCCCAAGTGGACTGCGTCGAGGTGTGCAATTTGCTTGTGTGTTTTTTTCAAGATGTGTGTTGAGCTCATGGTTACCCAGTTTTCAGAATTTGATAATTAAATGGATTAAGTTAAAAAAAATGTTTGTTAATAATAAAAATATTATTGTTATTTATTTTTATTATTATTGTTTTGGTTTTATATTATTCGAATTTATATTGATGTAATTATTATTCATATAATTATTATGATTATTATGATTATTGTTCATTTTATTATTATTATTATAAGAAATAATTTAAAAAAAGGGGTTGAAACATTAGGGGAGGGTTGCGACACCCCCCCCCCATTTTCTCTTCTGCACGGTACGGCGCGCCTAACCCGGCGCCCCTTTCAGCCCCTCCTACTGTAGCCACCCGCGAACCCTAGCCACCCTTCTCCTACTGCTGTAGTATGACCCTAGCCACCCTACTCCTACTCCGGTGGCCTGACACCACTACCCTACTCCTGCTCCGGCGGACCGATGCCGCCACCCCGCTCCCATTTTGATGGACCAATGCCACCACCCCACTCATTGCTTCGATGAATCAGCCACCCCAGCTTCCCCCCCTCTCACCAGAACCCCCCTCTCTCGCGTTCGGCCTACGGCCACCACCCCCATGTCTGACTATCTGAACTACCTCATCCCTTTCAGGTGACCCGAACCCCTCTGCTCGCCTCTTGCGCACGTCGCCCTTCACCCTAACCCCTAGACAGCCAACATGCAACTCCCTTTGTGGTGATATTTTTTTGTTTTGTGCTTATCCATTGATAGGGTTATTGTTTGAAGTTCAACCATAAGTTTTTTGTGTGCGATCTTATCTGGTATGCTGGTTTTGGATTCACGCTGGGGCGGTTGCGGTGCGAACGGTGATTTGCACCATTTTTTGGGAGGTCTGTCAATGTTTGAGGTAGGAGGTGCCTCTTATAGATATCAATTGATGAATTAATTTGCCCATTTAATTAATTTAGTATATTCTTTGATCATTTTTCATGGTTTTAAGATAGTCTTACTTGAGGATTAATATGTTTTTGATGTGTTTTGGATCTTTGTTATGTGAAACAAGTGTTTGGTTTTTTGAAAATCCATGTTAATCCATTTGTAGTATCTTATAAACTGTGTTGTGGGTTTATTAAAATGTGCAAGAGTTGCATTTGTGTTTCGGTGTGACGTCAATTTGGTGTTGTGTGCGTTTGATCATGAAAGTGTTTTTAAGGGGTTTAAGTTGTTTCCGTGTGTTTAGAGCCATGGTATGGTTTTCAAAAAAAATTATAAAATTTTTATATGATTTATTAAGTAGCGTGGATGTTCAGAATCTGGTTTTGGAAAATGTGTTTAGGCGCACGTGCTTTTAAATGTAAATTTCATCCCCTCTTGCACTTTTGTCTGGTTTTGTACTATGGTGTTTTCTTGAAATAACCTAGTGGAACTTTAAAATAATTAGTGAGTTGTTTTGGTGTTGTGTGGTTTTTACAAACACATTGTGGATTTTAAAGTGGTCTAATAAATAAGGTTGATGGTGCAAGGTCTATTTTGAAAATATGTCAAGATGGTTCTTTTGTTCTGGTTGTTCGTTTGAATTACATTGAGTCTGTGTTTACGTATTTTAATTATCTTTGCGGTTGTAGCGTGTTGGTAAGGTTTTTTCCACGATCCTGTGATCATCAACTTGCGTGTCTGTTGAAGGCATGTTGCGTCATCTTGATTGTTTTTCAAGTCGAGGTAGTTCCCCATTGCACTCACCTTTATATTTAGAATTTTTTAATTGCACGATGATTCGTTAATTTTTGATCAATGGTAAATAATTCTAGATAATTATTTTAGGAGTAAAAATTTGTTGTAAATGAAGATGTTTATTTTATGCACATAACCTGAATTATTTTATTGATGAATAAATGAACAGTAGTAAGAAAATTTCCTTTCAGCATTTGGATATAATTCATGAACTCTCATGTTTAGTTTTAGCTGGATATAAAACGTTTTCTTTTGACACGTGAGAAAACATTCTAGTTTCTATTGAGAAATGGATTTTTTCTTCAATGTTGGTCAAGGCTTGTTTGGCACCTAATAAAAGTATAGTGTGTTGGAATATTTGGAAATGGTTATACATGGGATGTGAAGGTGCTGGTTTCTTCTAGAAGATGAGTGAATTTAAATAGATTTTTAAATCCAGTTTAGAACTTTAGAAAAATGAATTGTTTTGAAAAACATTCTTTGACGTGACATAGGGGCGATCTTGTTGTGTACAAAAATGGTGTTAGTTATTGAATGTAATGTTTGAGTATCGTGACTAGTTACTTGATTGGCATTATTGACTCACCCGTCTTATTATTATGCGTGTTGATATGGAAACCTTGCATAGTGAGTGAATATTCTGAGAATGATTGCTGCACTTGTTTAAATTACGCACTGGCTAGTAGCCCCGTAGCAGGGGAATACTGAGTTCTTTCTGCTATGGGGATTGGGCCCCTCAGTTATGCCATGTAGGGTTATGCCAAGAGTTTGGGAGTTATGACGTCATCGAGTTAGGGCATGCCTTCAGGATGAGTCACATGTATAGTACGTTCTAGATTGTTCGTGAGATCATAGGTTCAACCCTTGTTTTCTTTAGTGCTTATTCATATATGGTGGATGATTGAGGTGCCTAGTCCGATTTCAAGTCCCCTTTTTCTTCTTTCCCATTTCCCTTACTGTTTGTGTGTTGTGTGTGGTTTTCCTCTTGATTGAAAACTATATTTTAGACTTTGAATTATTTGTGAAAATGTGTTGAAATTGTGATTCACATATTCCTTCAAACAATAAACATTTATTTAAACAAAAAAGGGCAATGGGATGATATTTGCTTTCAAAAATGGAAGTGTGTGTAAAGCCCCATATTTTATACAATGTAGATCAAACATTAAGTTAATAAAATCTTTTTTTAAAGGTAGTGCATTGGGGATAGTTTGTTGGGAATGCCTAATAAGTTTTAATACTCAAGCCTATAGTGTTTTCTTTTTTTAGTTCTATTTCAGGTTCCAGTATCAGTTGTTCGCCTTGAGAGACATTGGTTGTGCTATTAGAGGGTGACCCTAGGGGTCACATGGAGTTTTGGTCATGGTCAGGTTAGTTGCGTTGTTGATTTATCTTTCTTTATTTCATTTGATCGATTTATTTCTGCTACTTAATATATTTTCTTTTGGGCCAAATTGTTCCCACCTGTTTACATTTGATACCTGGCACTAGTTTCTAGCCCGTGGGGATCGGGAACACCCCTCGGCCCATGTCGCGGGCCGACTCGGGTGACCGGTTCAGGGTCCACTCGAGTTGGTTCATGACATGCAATGGAAAGTATATCATTCTATTGAGTATTTCCTGAGGAAATGTACACATTATGTCATAGGTTCTTATGATCCACTTGTTTATGAATAATGGATCAGTACTATGAAAAATATATTCTTCGTTCACTAGTGTTTGAAGCATGAGAAATTCATTCTACATGTCAATCTGTTAATGGAGAAGCAGACTAGTGGTGGACTTTAACCAAAAATACAAGAAATAAAATGATATTGAATATGTGGATTTGGATGAATTGAAGAAGTTATTGTATAATATTTACATTTGACATATTCGATTTACTAAAATGAAGAAATATACTCTTTAGTTGAAAAAAATGATTGATGAATATTTTTTTTCCTGTAAGGATAATTTCTTGACACATGTGATGTACTCTTTAGGAATTATCATCGAACCTAAAATGAAATTTTATGGTTTCTTCAGTGGATTAATGGATTGTCACATACAGTAGTTTTAAAGAAGAGACAATAGTAACTATGAGGAGATTCTTCATAGTGAGACCAAGTTTGAAAAGAAGGATGGATCCATGAATCAATATAATTATTATGGTAAGAAGAGAATGATGGAGTTTAAAGGAAATATAAAAACCTTGACGAAAAGAAGATGATATTTCCATTATTTTCTATGTGTAAGAAGAAACATGGAGTAACATTCTTTAAGATGATAAGAAATTTTTTAAATTTTGGAGGGGAAGGCCATCGATCATTTGATCATTGAAGATATTGAAATACATTTTCTAGCATTATTAATGGGGAAGAGGAGGCACATAATTCACATCCCATGATTCAGTTATACATGTGTTATGAGAATGATAAGTATGTTAACCTCTACCCAAACCCATGTTCCAGTAATGATTATTGACGTTAATAACCTCTTATGTCAATAGAAAAGGGGAAGTCTCATGCAATCACTATTTTTGATGAGGGGTGTGATAACAACGTGAAGATATATGACCATACCATCCAATCTAGAAATAAAAATCCCATATTCGAATCTTGATTTACCCAATCATTCGTGTCTATAGAATTTTATAAGGGTGTTAAGATTCCCAAAAAATAATTAGATGTGGAATTATCAATGAAACCCACAAATGGTATTATAATTGAACCTCAAGTATATAATTACACTCTGGTTGATGCTTGTGGGAATTTTCTTCCTGCAAATATGTTTATCATTCCTTTGGATGAATATTATTTCATCAAAAGCATATATTAGATTTATTTATATAAAAAAACATCAATTTTCAAGTAATGGACGTTATGAATTATATTTTAAACCCACTTACGATCATCATTCATTGTGAAGAAAACAATGCACTACCTGTGGATATTAAATCAACTGTATGTGTCTTAATTTCTATTTAAAAGGTTTATTAATCTGAAATGGTTGGTGAGAAAATCGATATCGATGATATGACTATATTTTAGGAAGATTTGTATGTATATACAAAAGTTTTTCCCAGCCTACCACCAAAATGAGAAGTTGAGTTTTGGATAGAACTATACAGGTTTGACAGAAATTTCAAAGCCTACTTGGACAATGATTCAAATTGAGTTGAAGTATTTGAAGAAGAAAATCCATGAAAACCATGATAAAGGGATTCTTTCATCCATGTGTGTAACCTAGGTGTGAAATGATTCATTTTTAATTAAATAAATTTGGATCAATGTGTCTTTTCATTGATTATCGGGAGTTAAACAAGATCATGATCAAGAACAAGTATCAACTTCCTCATATTGATGACTTGTTTTGACCAATTTTGCAGAGCTCAAATATTTTCCATGATTGATATTCATTTTTAATATCATCAATCCAGAGTGAAGAAAGGGGATATATACAAAACAAAATTTTGTACATGGTATGGAAACTAAAAATATATATCAGTTCCTATTGGCCACTCTAATGCCCTTGATCTGCTCATTGATTTAATGAATATAGTATTTACAGATTACCTAGATCAGTTTGTGGTAGACTATTTAAATGATATCTGTAACATTTAAATTAGAAAATAAGAGAATGAAGATATCATGATAATTGTACTAAAGATCCTATGGATGGAGAATCTATATGAAAAGATTACAGTGTGTAACTTTTGGATACAAAACATTCATATTTTTGTTGTCAAATTTCAAGATAATGTTTTTTAGTATATCCATCAAAGATAGAGGCTATAGAATACTACCCTAGAAAATCTACAGTGGGAAAGATATATATATTTCCTGGTTTATCTGAATATTATTGATAGTTTTTGGATAATTGGTCCCTACTATTTAATTTTCTGACCAAAAAATCAAAATATTGGCATGTTTTACTAGAATGATGAAATGAGGAAAATTTAAAGGAACAAAGGAGAAGGATAGTCAATGCACCCATTCTACCATTACTCTATATTGGAGAAGGGATTGTAAAATATAGTGATTCATCCAAGAATGTTTTTTTTCTTATGAAGAAAAACATGGTTATCACTTATGCCTCAAGGAAGTTATAGATTCTTCAGAAAAATCACCTAACTAATGATTTGGAGTTAGCAGTGGTAGTTTTTTCATATAATATATGGAGTTATTTAATTTTTTGAGAAAAGTGTGATATTAATTATCATCAAAAAAGTATAAAATTTATATTGATATATAAAGAGTTAAATAAAAACCATGAATATGGTTACATTTGATAAATGATTATGATTACTCAATATAGTACCCCCCCTAAGAAATAAAAAAAGGTGGTCGTTTCTTTGAGTTGGAAGGATCATGCTAGCTTATCCATGATGAGTTTCACAAAAGAACCAATATATATGGATTTAAAAGGGATGGATATAGAAGTCCTTATGAAAGGGAAAGAAGAATATACTTATAAAATAAATGTTCAACCCTCTACCCACATGATTATTAAAGAGGTGCATAATAATGATGTAGACCTACAAAAGAAAGACTATTTTTCGTATGTTTATCTATGAAAAAAATGAAATGATATGTTTAGGAACCATGTTTGTGTTCCATAAATATCATATTTGAAGAATGATCTATTAGAGTATGTTTGTAGTTATTAATTATCTGTTCATAATTAATGTATGAAGATGTATTGGAACATGAAATAATACTTCTGGTGGGATGGAATGAAGAGAGATATCACAAAGTTTGTATCATGGTTAGTTGTATGGACAAAATTTAGGGATTAAAAATAGAAGTTAAAGGGGATTTTCAACCATTACTAATATCATAATGGAAATGGGATAAATTCACAATGGATTTTTTTGGTGGAGTACCCAAAACCTATATATGGTTTAATGTAAAATGTGTGGTAGTCAATATCATTAATAATTCAGCACACATCATAGCTATCAAAGAATATTTAACTATATATCAACTTTCCAGGATATAAATTAATGAAGCATTAAGGTTTCATGGGTACCACATTATATTGTATCATATCATGATTTGAGGTTTAACAAAATGTTCATGAGATGTCTTCAGTTAGAACATCATACAGAATTGAGTTGTAGAACATAATATCATCCTCAAATAGATCATCATCCTGAAATAATAATTAAAAACATAGAGGATATGTTCATTTCTTTTTCTCTGGATTTCAAAGGAGGTTGGTATCAACACCTTCCTCTAATTTAGTTTTCTAACAACAATAGAGTTAACTCATGAACTCCGATGGTACCTTATCAAGACAACTATGGGAAGAAATGTATATCGTCAACATATGAGGATGATGTTTGAGAAAGATACCTATTGGGACATGAGATTTCTAATGTAGTGGAAAAGATTGATCATAAAATTTGATAACATATCAAGGCAACTCAATGCCAGTAGAATGGTTTGGATAATAACCATTATAATGATATAGAATTTTAAGTTAGTCAAAATTTGTTTCTATGGGTCACACCCTGGACGAATTTTATCTTATTATAGAATAATGGGAAACTAATCCATACGTATATCGGTCCATTTGAGATTCTTGATTATATCGGGATGGTACCCTATAGATTGAAACTTCCTCCAAATCACTATGAAGTACATGATGTGTTCCATTTATCTCTCCTAAAAGAGAACATAATATAACCATCATAAGTACTAAATTAAAATTTCATTCCACTAGATCATAGTATTTCTTAAGATAATCAACATATTGAAATTATGGATCTTAAAGAGAATGTTCTATGAAATAAGACCACTAACTTGGTAAAAGTTTTTTAGAGATATCACCAATTAGAAGATGAAATGTGGGAACGTGAAGATATGATGAAGCATATATATCATAGTTTTTTTACCCATTTGATGAATTTTTAGTGGGAAATTAATTTTAAAGGGGTAGAATGTAACACTCTGAGTTTTTATGGATCATTTTCCCCATGTAAATTAAATTTTCATTTATTTCTCGCAATGAACTAAGTCAAAAATTAATATCACACTACATCGAAATGGATTATAGTACCATGATATAACTCATCTTATGATACATGGATCATTAGATCAATATACATTACATGAAACACCTACATGGTGTATGTTACCCACATCATCAACTTAAAATATGTTACACACGAAACTACTATTTCTATGGAATATAAATTGGTTGTAGTAATTATTTAAATGATATAATTATAATGTAGAAATTTATAATATTTATATTAATAGTAATAACTATGTTTCCAATATTTTTTATAGGTGTTTTATATAAAAAAATTGATCATGAATGCTATAATTTTGGTAAATTCCATACATGCTTTAAATATCCATTTTCTCAAATGAACTACATTTCATGTACTTCTTTGAAAAAAAAAAAAATTTGAAATTTTTCAAAAAAAATTATGTGATAAAAAACATTATTTTTAAAATTATAGTGTCAAAATTAGTTTAGGGCTAATTTATGTGAATTTTTTATAAATATAATTTTTTGATGATTAATGAAAATATTGGATTTTAATTACAAAATTCATTTTTATATAATATATTTTTTAGGTTAAAATATATTATATTTTCGTTCCAAATTTTATTTATATCATATTTTAATAATTAAAACAAATTTTTTTCATTGGAATCAATTTCAATTATAAATTGAATATAAAAAGAAAACAAACTTTTGGTGGATTTTACTTAACACCCCACAGTTTCATCTTTTCAATGGGATTAATTTTAAATTTATTTAATTAATTTATGTCAATATAATTTCAAAAAATTTATTCCATATATAGATAAAAATAATTTATAATTTATAAAAAGATCAACATAGTTTTAGTGAAAAAATATTAAGGAATGTGATAAAAATTAATTATAACCATTAATGTTAAATAAAACATAATATGATGTAATGACCCGTAAATTTTGAGGAAAATTTTTCTTAATTTATTTGGTATTTTCTGTGTACGTAGTTTCTAACGGCAACTAATTCTGAGGCCCGGTGTGCCCTGAATCAATTTCTGAAGTTTAGCTCGGGTACGTTCAGTGAACGAATGAGCTGGTTTTTCTAACTCTTGAACCGGTGCTCAGAATCGAAATTTGAGGGAACCGATGAAACCGCAGTGCCATTATTTTCTTAAGGTGACCTTTACTAGAGTTGCGTTTTCTCTGGAAGAGTTGTAAAAAATTGTGGATAAAGTATAAAGAGAAATAAAATTTTACTACAAAATTTATTTCACTTAAGTGGTAAAACCCCATGTGTGAGTGTTGGGGTGGGACCGACTAAAATTCTAACTCCTCTTGATAAGATTTAGTGAGGTGGGGCCCACACGAGCCCCACCCCTTCAAATTCTCCAACCCCCTCCACATGAATTATGTAACTCTTCCACATTTATGATGACAACTTATCTCTCCTTTTAATTTTGACAACTCTAGTTTTAATTAATAAAATGAATTCAGCTTTTGAATTTTGAAAAGTTTGGCTTGAGAAATAAAATAAGGGGAGGTATATTTTATTTTTGTGGGAAGCTTGTTGTGTTATGTTTCTTGAGAGAATACTATAAGCCTTGGAGATCTTTATCTTCTTCATGAAGAACACCAAGACGTCGACGAAGAACGCTATCACCACAAGGAGAGATCGACGTGTCGTCTCTTCTCCTCTCTACAGCCGGTGTATGACGTCTTTCCCAAAGAACGACGATGCGCCCACTTTCGATCTTCTTCCCGCATCAAAGTAAGGGAGTCACCGCTCATCCTCAGACGTTCTCCATCAACATATATAGAGCTTCACCTAGCGATGTCGTTCTCCGCGACGATCATCGTTCGACAACTTCTTTGAGGTCGGGGTTAAGTTCGAATTTAATCAATTAAATTTTCACTTTTTTTTTCGTTTATTACTCGTTCTTTGGCTTCTTTCTATCGGTATAATGGGAGGAGGTCAGACCGCACAAACACGGCCGACCCTCCTACACTTGTTGTTGTTCGTCTTTGTGGAATTAAACGAGGCGACGCGGTGTTATTGCACCACGTAGAGAAGATAGATCCGCGACCGGAGTAGTCCGTGACAAAAGAGCACAGTGCCGTCACGCCGCGCCTGTGAGGCAACTGGAAGTCGCGCCCGAGGGTGGGCCACGGCGGAGGGGCGTCGTGCCATCGCGCCACGCCGGAGCACCGTGGAGGGCTGCGACCGGGGCGGGTTGTGGCGGTGGGGAGCGGCGCCGGACGGGGTGAGGTCGCGGCCTATGGCCGCGGTGGTTCGAGAGAGCGGCCGGCTGAGCAGGAATCTGGGGGTACCTGGAGGCAGGACCCCTCGAGTCTCGCGGGTTCAATTAAGTCTGGTCGTTACTCAATCAAGGGAGAGCCCCCCCCCCCCCCCCCCCCGCTTCCTGCTCGGCCGAAGGCCGTGCATCCGGCCACGTGGGCCAGGCCAACCGTGCTACGCCAGACCCCCACGCCGGCTGGGCCGGGCTGCGCCCTAAAGGGTTGGACTCAGACTCGGGTCGGGTCGACATGGTTTGGGCCGACCCAGGGGTATTGGTCCGGGTCAGACCGGGCTTGAACCCCTGTTTTCTAGGAAGATCCATTCAAAAGCCCATTACATGGGCTACGGACCTCCGATAGACGCACCGTCAGTTGCAAATAGATCCTTAGATCAATATGGTTATTTCGGTATATTACACTTCAAGATTTAGAGAACTTTACGTACGGACGGGTTGGTTCGAACACGAAACCAACAGGGCCCTCGGAGCGGAAATTCTTATAACTTGAGCTCCGGACGTCCGATTGACGTGCCTTCAACTTTGTTGTTTCCTCTTTGTGAGATGGTTCCTTTGGATTACTCCGCTCGAGGTTTGGATGCTACTGGAGTACAGTCGTGTTTGTTTTGGCTTAAAAACCAACCGGGCCCATGGGATGAAAAGGCCAATAACTCTCAGACCGGGGGTCTGATTGACGCGTCATCTGTCACATTGAGTTCCATTTGATGAGACGAAACATTGGGTTACATGAACTCCAGACTACGTGTCTGTTGATTTATCGACCCGCTTGGCTCATGGAGCAGACCCTCCTGAAATTGAGCATGCTGTGTGCGGGAACCCTAGAGTTGGCTATGATGACGATGAAGACTGTACTGGGATCCTCTGTGGGCTTGGCAGTGAAGACAGCCGTACTGGAATCCTCTGTGGGTTCGATGGCAATGACTACTGTTCTTGTATCATATGTGGGGCTGACAGTACTTGATTACTATTCTTGTATCCCATGTGGATCTAGTAGTATTTGACTCTGTACTTGTACCCTACGTGGGTCTGATAGAGTAGCTGGTCTTGTATCCATTGTGGGGCCGATAGCTTAGCTGGTCTTGTATCCTATGTGGGTCGGACAGCTTAGATGAATGAGTGGCTACATCTGATAATCTCTATCGCCTTATGAAGAAGTATACCTGTGTGAGTTGAGTCTTGACTTTCAATCATCATCTTTGATATGATTGACTTGCTTTCCTATTTGGATTGGGTTGTGCTTTCCTGTGTGGATTGGGTTGTACTAACCTGTGTGGACTAGATTGTACTTGGGCTCGTGTGCTGGAGCCGAGCTGGAATTGATGACTTAGGTATATGTATGGGCATATACCTAAGTAGAGTTGGTTGTTACTTTGTGATTATAGCTTTCCTTTGTGGTTTATCCTTCATTGATTCTATGAGACCTTCGGGGGTCTCGAGGTCCATACTGAGTAGCCTATACTCAACCCACCACGGGCTATGCCCACACTCCATTGTGTTGGATGTAGATGACAGACAACGCTGAATGAGGTTGAAGCTCGTGGAGGTAGATGGTACCTGGAGATGGATCACTGTACGGGACGTGCTCGGAGCGGACGGCTGGATCTGATGAGTAGAGGAGACTATATGTACCCACCCTTCAGGTGGGATTTCCATAGGACGGCTCGGACTCACTGATTTATTTTCCAGTTGTTGTACTTTCATTTCAGTTGTACTTTACTTTCATTAAAGTTTGTATTCTGGCCCATTTACAATCCAGCACTTACTTTTGTACTCAGTTTACTTAGTGTTTAATTCATCATGCATAATGTGTGGTTTTTTATTACTTTATAAAGAAAATTCTTTCCCTTTTATTGGGATTTATGCCTTTGGTGCTAGTTTCCATCCCTTGGCCTATGGAAGGCGGGCTTGGGGTAGTCATGACACTGGCCCCGAGGACGGGTCATGACATATTGGTATCAGAGGAGTTCGGTTCTACCGCATAAATCAAGACTCTGATGTTTCTTCTATGTGAAGAAATAATGTTAAGGGTATTGAGTGCGGTTATCAGTCCAGGGAGTCTAGTGTTGGTGCAGCGGCCGACGTATCCATACAACAGGACCCTGACTTCTGATTTCTGACTCAATACAAGAAAACATTGATTGCATGTGTGTTACAAATGTTTTCTTTATGATTAATTTGTGTCAGCTCACCAGTTATACTGTATTGATCGTGGCACACCTGTCTCCTTTCAGGATGGCCCCACGACGGCAGCCAGCTAGGGTTCCAATCTTTGTGCGAGAGGACAGCCCACCGAGCGACTGGGCCTCGGTGCAGGGCCTTATTAAAGAGGAGGCACCAGCGGTACCTCTACCCACCGAGCCACCGATGGAACCATCCCCAACAGTTGAGAGTGCACGTCACCTCAGTGCACTGCATGAGTTTCAGCATCAGAGACCTCCAAGGTTCCGTGGGGAGACGGACCCTCAGGCAGCTGAGGATTGGCTGGAGGATGTTTTATGAGTTTTCAGGTTAGTGGGGACACCATCTGACCTCATGGTGATCCTTGCAGTGAGTCTCCTACATGCGGCAGTAGGTAGATGGTGGAGCCTGATGATCTAGGTGCACAACGGGTCATCTCTTCTTTGAACGGAGTTTGAGAGCCTCTTCTGCTCAGAGATTGTACCAGCCACCCTCTGTGCGGTGCGCATTCAGGAGTTACTACAGCTGCGGCGGGGCAGCATTACGGTAGCCCATTACTCAGCGAGATTTACCGATCTCTCACGCTATTCCATAGACATGGTACAAGACCCATTTTTTCCATGCCCGAACCTTCGAACAGGGACTGAGGCATTAGATCAGGGCATTGATGATCTCCCTTAGCATTCTGACGCAGGCAGGAGTACTGGAGCGAGCCATTCTTTTAGAGAGCTTTCCGGCTGAGCCTACACCTGCAGCGAGACCTACTGCAGGGTGGCATGTAGCGAAGTCTTCAGCAGCTGGCAGTCGACGGATTTCATAGGGGTCCAAGCGGACTAGACCATCAGGCAGATGACCTCAGGATACTGGCTCAGAGGTGTGGGGCACTAGGCGCAGAGTCAGCCTTACGAGGAGCAGACAGTACTATGCATGCAGCGGGTAGGGTCACATGGCTCGTGACTGCCTGACCCGCCATGCAGAGGAGCAGCAGATGGTTGAGGGACCACCCAGGAGGAGGAAGAGGTTCGACCATGGTTGTCCGTAGGGAGCAGGCGGACGAGGTAGAGGAGCTGGCTGAGCAACAGGAGGTGGACGACACTTTGAGGCTCAACCACCACCACCACCAGGAGGTCCACCCTGACCATAGGGAGCTAGCGGGAAAAAGTAGTCTCAGCTTCAGGCAGCGGAGTCCTATGACCACAGCTCACCATAGATGATTCGAGGTACTATATGTGTCTAATCCACCCTTGCTGCAGTTCTTATAGACACAAGAGCGAGTCATTCTTCCATTTCCTCCACCCTAGTTCGGATCTCCGAGATTCTGAAAGAGTCGTTGGCTTGATACTTACATCTAGAGACTCATATGGGAGAAGACTCAATGATTACGCACTGGTGCCGGTAGTGTGAGATTACTCTATGAGGCCAAAGATTCGGTTGGGATTTTCTTGTAGCGGTGTCGAGGCCTTACGACATCATTTTGGGCATGGATTGGTTATCTACAGTCCATGCTCAGATCGACTGTATTAGGCGCAAGGTACGGTGTGTTCGCACCGATGGGAGTAGGTTCACCTTCACCGGCAAGAAGGGAGCCATTGTAGTGCAGGATGGAATCACGCAGAGGAGAGGACAGCCGATCACTAATCAGTGGGCTAGCCTCATCATTGGAGCAGTTGATGTCCGGAGTCTGAGTTTTCCTGTAGTGGTGGATCAGTATGCGGACGTTTTTCCTGATAATGTTTCAGGACTACCTCCTCGCAGAGAGGTAGACTTATATATTGACCTGTACCACGGGACAACCCCGATATCTACTCCAGCATATCAGATGGATCCTTCTGAGCTTCAAGAGCTATGGGTACAGCTGGAGGACTTGCAGGGAAAAGGATTCATCCGACTCAGTGTTTCACCCTAGGCTTCCCTGATTTTGTTCGCCAAAAAGGCGGACGAGATCTTGCGACTGTGTGTCGATTACTGTCGCCTAAACAAGGTGACTATGAAGTAAAAGTCTCCGCTTTCATGGATTGATGACCTCTTTGATCATATCAAGGGAGCATGATGGTTCTCAAAGAAAGACCTCATGTCAGGCTATCATCAGCTCAAAGTTCGAGATGAGGATGTGCAGAAGCCATCCTTCAGATGTCGGTATGGACACTATGAGTTCTTGGTTGTGCTATTCGGCATATCCAATGCTCCATAAGTGTTCATGAGTCTCACGAATAGGATCTTCCAGCCTTACCTTGATCGATTTGTCATGTTCTTCATCGACGACATATTGATATACTCGACCACTGAGGAGGAGCATGCCTACCACTTGCGGGTTGTACTGGACACACTCTGAGAGTTCCATCTTTATGTTAAGATCTCGAAGTCTCAGTTATGGAAACTTGAGTTCCACTTCATGGGACATGTCATCTCAGAGGTGGGATTTGCGGTGGATCCTACGAAGATCGAGGCAGTGCTAGCTTGGGAGCCACCCAAGAGCGTGACGGAGGTGAAGAGTTTCCTAGTTTTGGCTGGGTGCTATTGGAGATTTGTGCCAGACTTCTCCAGAGTTGCTGCATCGCTTTCAGTTTTGACGAAGAAGGGGAAACCCTTCATGTGGTTAGACAGATTTCAGCAGAGCTTCTAGGAGTTGAGACAGAGATTGACAACTGAACCAATCTTGAGGCAACCGGATGAGGGATTAGGGTACGTAGTCTACTGCGATGCATCAGGGACCAGACTCGGGTTTGTCCTGATGCAGGAGCGGGCAGTGATCGCCAATAGATCACGAAAGATGAGGTAGAACGAGCAGAACTATGCTACCCAATACCTGGAGTTAGCAGTAATGGTCCTCGCACTGAAGATGTGGCGGCACTATCTGATGGGCGAGCTCTTTATAGTCTACTCTGACCACCAGAGTCTCTGGTACATCTTCTCACAGAAGGACCTCAATCAAAGACATCAATTATGGATTGTGTTCCTCCAGGACTATGACTTTGTGATAGTCTATACTCTTTGGAAGGGGAACGTGGTAGCCGATTCTCTCAGCAGGAGGATGGGAATTCAGCTACATTGAGAGGCGACAGAGCAGTTTTCCACTTCGCAGATATCCTTCATGGATAGTGATGGGGCAGCCTTTCTTTAGTCGCTCATAGTCACACCTCCAATTATTCAGCAGATCAGAGAGGCACACCATGGGGACATTGACTGTCAGACGAAGTGTGCACATATTTCCACAGGACAGGCAGCTGATGGATTCTCTATAAGAGGAGAGCACTTCGTCCTTCTCCAGGGACGTACCATGGTAGCAGCTGTATTATAGGAGGATGTGCTGAGGGAGTTTCATACTTCCCCTTTGTCGGTACTTCGAGGGGTAGTGAATAAGTACCAGGATCTCAGACGACAGCATTGGTGGCTGGGTATGAAAAAGGATGTGGCAGAGTTCGTTTCTCGATGTATCACCTGTTAAAAGGTGAAGGCAGAGCACTAGGTACCAGTGGGATTTGGACAACCCTTAGAGGTCCCAGAGTAGAAGTGGGATGGGATATCTATGGATTTCGTGATTGGGCTTCCACGTACTTCCAGAGGACATGACTTCATTTGGGCGATCGTCGACTGACTCACCAAGTCAGCCCACTTCTTACCCATCAGAGAGCTGGGCTAAGTGGAGAGTGTGGGGAATCTCTACATTCAGAAGATCTTACGACTTCATGGTGTGATATCATCTAACGTCTCGGATCGATATGCTAGTTTTACTTCCCAGCTTTGGAAGGGGTTGTAGGAGGCTTTCGGGACGCAGCAACATTTGAGCACCGCCTTTCACCCTCAAATGGATGGTCAGATGGAGAGGACCATTCAGACTCTTGAGGACATGCTCCATGCATGTTTCCTCGACTTTGGTCGTAGCTGGGAGGATCACCTACCCTTGGTGGAGTTTGCGTACAACAACAGCTACCACTCCACCATCGGGATGGCACCATACGAGGCATTGTATGGAAGACTTTGCATATCACATTTGTGCTAGACAGACCCTGGGGAGTTAACACTTGTGGGACCATAGATGGTCTAGGCCATGATAGGGAAGGTCCAGGTCATCCCAAAGTGGATGAGGATAGCTCAGAGCCAACATAAGTCTTATGCTGACAGGAGGCGGGGTCCACTAGAGTTCGAGGATGGTGACAATGTTTTCTTACGGGTCTCACCTCGACATGGATTATGAAGATTTGTCCAGGGTGGCAAGTTATCTCCATGCTTTAGCAGACCATTCCAGGTTCTCAGTAGGATATGTGAGGTGGCTTATCACCTGGCTCTACCACCTCAGTTCCACCGGGTGCATGACGTCTTCCACATGCCATAGCTGAGGAGATACATGCACGACCCGACGCATATCATCGACCATGGGGATTTGGACATTGATGACGGGGCTAATTTTGCGAAGGTCCTGGTGGAGATCAAGGATTGACAAGAGTGGGTCCAATGTGGGTATTCGATTCCTCTAGTGTGCATCAGGTTGCAGCACTAGAACCTTTAGGAGAGCACATGGGACCGGGAGGCTCAAATGTATGCTCAGTACCCTAATTTGTTCCCCAAGTTTGTGATGTATCTTTACGGGGATGTAAATCCCTGAGGGGGGAGTAATGTAACGACCCTTAAATTTCAATGAAAATTTTTCTTAATTTCTTTGGGATTTTACGAGTATGTAGTTTTTTACGGCACCTGATTCTGAGGCCCGGTGTGCCCGGAATCAATTTATGAAGATTAGCCCGGGTACGTTTAGTGAACGAACGACCGTGTTTTTCTAACCTTTGAACCGGTGCTCGGAATCGAAATCCGAGGGCACGGATGAAACCACAGTGCCGGTAATTTCTTAAGGTGACTTTTACTAGAGTTGCATTTTCTCAGGAAGAGTTATTAAAAATTGTAGATTAATTTTAAAGGGAAATAAAATTGTACTAAAATTTTTATTTCACTTAAGTGGTTAAACCCCATGTGTGGGAGTTGTGGTGGGACCCACTAAAATTCTAACTCCTCTTGATAGGATTTAGTGAGGTGGGTCCCACACAATCCCCACCCCTTCAACTTCTACAACCCCCTCTACATGAGTTATGTAACACTACCAAATTTATGATGAAAACGTATCTCTCCATTTAATTTTGACAACACTAGTTGTAATTAATGAAATGAATTCAACTTTTGAATTTTGAAATGCTTGTCTTGAGAAATAAAATAAGGGGAATCTTATTTTATTTTCATGGGAAGCATGTTGTGTTATGTTTCTGGAGAGAATACTCTAAGCCTTGGAGATCTTCATCTTCTTCGCGAAGAACACCAGGACTTCGACAAAGAACGCCATCACTAGAAGGAGAGATCGAAGTGCTCTCTCTTGTCCTCTCTGCAGTCGGTGTGTTACTCCTTTCCTGAAGAACGATGATGTGCCCTCTTTCGATCTTCTTCCCACATCAAAGGAATGAAGACGCCGCTCATCCTCGGACGTTCACCATCAACATAAATGGAGCTTCACCTCGTGACGTTGTTCTCCGCGATGATCATCGTTCGACAACTTCTTCGAGGTAGGGGTTAAGATCAAATTAATCAATTAAATTTGTGCATCGATTGTCGTGGATTACTATTTTTTTTGGATGCTTTCTATCAGTATAACGAGAGGAGGTTGGACCGCACAAACACGGCTGACCCTCCTCCCCTTGTTGTTGTTCCTCTTTGTGACTTGAAACGAGGTGACTCCATGCCGTCACACCGTGCAGGGATGATAGAACCGCGGCTGGAGTGGCCCGCGATGAAGGAGCACAGCGCCCTCACGCCGTGCCGGTGAGGCCGAAGGAAGCCACAGGTGAGGGTGGGCCGCGGCGGAGGGGCGCGGTGCAACCGCGCCCCACTGGAGCACCGTGGAGGACCGAGGCCGCAGCCATCCGGGGTGAAGGGGCGCGACGCCGGCGCACCGTGCTGGATGGGGAGAAGCCACGGCCTATGGTCACGGCGGTTCAGGAGAGCGGCCAGTCGCCGGCGCCAGCTGGAGGCGTGACCCGAGGGTCCCGTGGGTTCAATTAAGGCCGGCCTTAATTGTCCATCCATTACTCAATCAAGGGGGCACCCCCCCCCCACTGCATCCCGCTCGGCCCGAAGGCCGAGCCTCCGGCCATGCGGGTCAGGCCACCCGTGCCGGGTCGGAACGGGCCCGAACCCCTATTTTCCAGGAAGATCCATTCAAACGCCCATAACATGGGTTATGGACCTCAGATCGATGCCCTGTCAGTTGCGTAGCGATATTTGGATCGAGACGGTCGTTTTGGTATATTACACTCAAGGTTTTGGAGAAACTTGATTACAGATGGGTTGGTTCGAACACGAAACAAATCGGGCCCTCAGAGTGGAAACACTTATAACATGAGCTCCGGACGTCTGATTGACGTTCCATTGACTTTGTTGGTTTCCTCTTAGTGAGATGGTTCCTATGGCTTACTCCGATCGAGATCTGGATGAAGTTGGTGTACGGTCGGGTTTGGTTCGGCTTAAAAACCAACTGGGCCCCTGGGACGAAAAAGCCAATAACTCTCATACCGGGCGTCCGATTGATGCGCCGTATGTCGGGTTGCGTTCCTTTTGAAGAGTCCGAACTTTGGGATACATCAACTCCATAATACGTTTCAGTTGATGTATCGACCCCCTTGGCTCGTGGAGCAAACCCTCCCATAATTGAGAATGTTGTGTGCGGGAACCCTAGAGCTGGCTGCGACTGCGACGACGATGACGAGTGTACTGGGATCCTCTGTGGGTTCGGCATCGATGACGACCATACTGGAATCCTCTCTCGGTTTATTGGCGATGACTATTGTTATTGTATGCTATGTGGGTCTGACAGTACTTGACTACTGTTCTTGTATCCTATGTGGGTCCGTCAGTATTTGAATCCTTACTTGTTTCCTACGTGGGTCCGGAAGAGTAGCTGGTCTTGTATCCTTTGTGGGTCCGACAGCTTAGCTGGTCTTTTATCCTATGTGGGTTTGATAGCTTAGAAGAATATGTGGCTAGATCTGGTCATCTCTATTTCTTTATGAAGAAGTATACCTGTGTGATCTGAGTCTTGACATTCAATAATCATCGTCGATATGATTGACATGCTTTCCTATGTGGATTGGGTTGTTCTTTCTTGTGTGGATTGGGTTGTACTATCCTGTGTGGACTAGATTGTACATGGGCTCGTGAGCTGGAGTCGAGCTGGAATTAATGAATTAGGTTTATGTATGGGAATATACCTACGTATATTTGGTTTTTACTTCGTGATTGTATCTTTCCATTGTGGTTTATCCTTCGTGGATTCTGGGAGACCTTTGGGGATCTCGGGGTCCCTACTGAGTAGCGTATACTCACCCCTGCATGGGATATGCCCGCACTACATTGTGTTGGATGTAGACGATGGACAACACTGATTGAGGTGGGATCTCATGGAGCTAGATGGTACCTGGTTGTGGATCACTGGATGGGACGTGCTAGCAACGGACGAATGGATACGAGGAGAAGAGGAGACTATTTGTACCCACCCTTCAGATGGGATTTCTAGAGGATGGCCCAGACTCGTTACTTTAATTTCCAGTTGTTGTACTTTCATTTCAGTTGTACTTTACATTCAGTTGGACTTGTATTCTAGCCCATTTACTTTCCAGCACTTACTTTTGTACTTATTTTACTTAGTGTTCACCTTAGCATGCATACTATGTGGTGTTTTTTTACTTTATAAAGGCAATGTATTCCCTTTTATTGGGATTTACACCTTTGCTATTAGTCTCCATCCCCTGGCCTATGGAAGGCGGTCTTGGGGTAGTCACGACATGGGCCCCGAGGACGGGTCGTGACATATGAGACTAAACCATAACCGTAGGACCCAAAACGACCTATATATTTGTAAAAAGTTCATTTTATGGACATATTATTACCCTATCCTCCCTTGGATATACTTTTTATCATTATTGGATTGACTTTCAACATGAAAATTAGGGGTGTAATTTTCTCTTCAAATATTGACAAGAGTGCTAGTCCTCCTTTATTATAAAAGGACACCACATCTATCTCTTATTCAACCGTCTAAAACACATAGGATTGGAAAATATATGCACAATACATTTCCATAAATACCTCCATAACTCTTTGAATGCTCCCTTTGTTTATAAATCCTTTCATGGAAATCCATTAGTGAAAACCAAAAATATTTACTTAAATAAGAGGTAACAACCTCCCTGTAACACCCTTATTTAATTTTCATTCTCTACCCCTCCAATATAATTATTCCACGAACCTTGACTAACTTGATGACATGTGGAGTGAACCATGAATACCAGTATAATATAAGGAGGGGAAAAATGCCAGTAATATGTACATAGGAGTTAACCATGACTACCAATATGGTATAGGGAGATAACCCATACTACAAAAATGTTCATTGAAGAGATGCCTTGGCTACTATGGAAATATTTTTATACACTTATGTGTCTACTATGATACCATGTTTTATCTATTTGGTAGGATTTAATGGATAATGTTATTTATTTCATTATGATTCATGTCCCAAGAACAACCAATATTTATTCCATGATTCATGTATATGATCTTTGATATAAAGGGTATGATATACTATATTCATGATCATGTTCAAATACCATTTTTTCCATGATTTGACACACAAATATATCTTGATTACTATTATTTTTCTTTTAAGATCACCCCTTTTTTATGATTCCTTCCCAATGATATGAAGATATGTATTGTGTTTGATGTTTCTAAGAATAATTATTGTCATGAAGAATCTATTGAAATATAACGTATCTCACTTATGTATCAGCATTTATATTTCAATGATTCTAAAGGAAATAGATTATTAAATTTTTTAGCATATGTTTGAATATTGTTTTATGAATTATTCAAAGTTTATGTAACATTAATGTATGAAAACATATATTCGTTATAATTAACTAGTTGTGGTGACCCCTTATTACTATTATTGAGATTAATATTTCAAGATGTGTTGCATAGTAATTTATGATTTATTTTTCACAAATACAATCGGTGGATTAGAGGAATACATTGAAATTTAATAACCATATCTACATATCCCTTGGTGAAAGATTTATAATATTTATTTACATGTAAATCACTGTAAGATACGAACTTTCAAAAAGATATCAGATTTTTGGTTTTATAAATTCTAAAAGAATATTTTAATATGGTTTACTTTAAAAATAGAATCCATGGATTTATTTATAATATAATTATTATGAAACACATTGTGGGATCCAACTAGGCTATTGTTTTTCACAACATACATACAAGAAATGGGTGTTTGTCGATTTTTTATAATATATATTGTTTAGAGAAGATATCCACATTATAGGGGTGGTTCTTATTATTAGTGGTAAATGATGAGGTATTGTAACGTTGTGGGATATACATCTCCTAACTAATGGAGATGGGGTATTTTTCTTTCATAAATATTTTTTTGTTTGAGTTCTATATTTTACTTATGAATCACCTATTCAGTATTTATTCCATCTTATATTGTACTTGAGTATATTTTTCCCTCATATTGATTATAATATGGATATTAAATTTTGTTTTTGTATATATTATTATTTATTCCATGATTCATAATTCATATTATTTCCAAAATATATGTAATTCATCTGTATTAATTGATTGGGACCATGGTCTACTAAGGTATGAAATGATAAATTCAGACCAAGTTTTTGTATATTTTTATCGAATCTATTGTGATTAACAATTAAAAATGTATATTCTAGAATATGAATCATTAGTTTACATATCATGATGATAGATAACTCACTTACTTCTAATCAAAAAATATCTTTATTTCTTAGGACACGAATTGAAAAATATGGTTTATTAAAAAATGGTATCAAGGACCCTATTTTTATTTTATGATATTTAGAGTTAATAGAACATTTGGAATTATATTTTTGAGACTTGATGTGTATGTTGGGAGTGAATTTCATTCTAACAACTCGTAATAATGAGGATTATATTTCAATTACATATCATAGATTGTGTTTTTTGAATTATTATTGTACTTGATATTGAGATTTCTATATTTCAGTAGGGTATGTTATTCAAGGTAATTCCTTAAGGGTGCATAGTTTTGGTACAAAGGTATAAGGACATACATCCAAATATAGTGTACTAATTTTGGAAGTTCTAGTTTTATCTGTGAGGTTGCTGCATGTTTTACAAAATAGTTTATCTAGAACATAAACTGTATGAGCTTACAAGTTTTATGTGATTTCCAAATTATTAATTATCTATTATTATTATTAATTTCATTTAGTAGATAATTTTTATCAATTTATATTTTTACCTATTTTTTATTATTTCACATCTTCTCATTTGGTTTTATATAGGTCTATTCCCTTCATTGAAACCCGTAGAGGGATCTATTGAAAATTTTCAATCATCCAACTCATCAGTCGACCAACATATGATTGATTATGTAATTTGTATGTTATGAACTATGGAATTGAGAGTGTAACATAGCTGTGATCTTGTTTTGAAAGTAGTATAATGCTTTAGTGGAGATAGGAACCAATGTTATGAATTTAATTTTCAAATGTTTTGTTCCTTTTAATGGACAAAAAAACATCAAAAAGGAGAGTATTGGATATAAAATACCAAAATAATATTAGAATTTATTGATTTATTATTCAATAATGGTTATTATTGATGTTTTTATTTTATATGATCCCATTTGGAAGTGGTAGGAGACAGTAGTTGAATCCATAATGCACATGAGCATAAATTGGAAGGACAACAATGTTATATTCCTCAGACAACTATATCATAAAACCAAGGATCTATATAAGACTCAGTAGTTTTTGTGTCTTTGGTAAACTGATAACTCTATCATAGTGTATCTTACTTGGTTCACTGGTCCTATATAATTCATTCCAAAGATTGATTCTATATAATATAATTAATCTACTCAATTTTTAATTTTGTTGTGTATTGACATTTGATCTCAAATGTTCTTAATTATTCTCAAGAAATTAATTAATGTTTATGATAAAGACTTGATTATAGAATATAACCAAGAAAGAGTTTTTTGATTTGTTTATGTCATTTTATTATCTATTATAAGTGAATATATCCCCATAAAGAATAAAATTATGTGACGTGCTGCTAAAGAAGCAAGTCATGGGGGATACAGGCCTCAAAGTCAGTTAATATTGTCTGTAGATAATGATTTAGGGAAGTTTCCTGATATTATTGTGGTATTACCAAGGTTACAAAGAACCTATTGACTAATGATCACTAATAATTTTCACTTTAATGGAATCAGGGGTAATGTACGCGATGTTTTCATGGTTATTTATGTTCAGTAAAGTTATTCATGGTCTTCTGCTCTAATGTTTTCTAAAATGAATTCAATTTCCTATATCGAAATTAGGTCCCAACCACATGGGATAAGATTTTGGAAGGGTTAAGTACATGGAGAGACTAATCATAGGAAAAATACCCATTCCATAAGAAATCCTTAAGCATATTATAATTTAAAGAAGTTGTATTTGTTGAATAATATGTTAATGGGGATAAATACAGTCCCAAATATTGTGATATAAAAAATTCTTATTTCCCTGTCTATCAGTATACTTTATTTATCCTAGCCTCAAATAATTTCATTAAATATTCATATATATTAAATTTTTAGTATTCTCTCTAATATGATGCATTCCGTGGTGAATCTACCTACTACTAATAGGAATATGAATGATTAATGCTTCATATTCCCTTCTAATGATATATTAATATCAAATTTTTTTAGAGGATTTTATTGACCTTGATATTGATTAATTTAATGTTATTATCAAAATATACATGATGGTTTCCTTCATGTTTTTCGATTATTTCTAACATAAATGGTAACATTATAATCATATAATTGGAATAGTCATGTGATTCCATGGAATAAGGATATGTGATTATGTATAGTATGACTACACATTCATGAAGTGTAAAATTTGGTTTGTTAAATAGCTTATAATTTTTTTATTAATGATTATGGGAATATAGGAAATGAGTTTCTCTAGTCACTAGGGAATTCATGAGGTGTTTCTGGATAACTTCTATAGTTTATACCTGGAATGATATGATTTTTTTAATCAAAATAGTTCATGAAACTAAACCAATTTCTATTATGTCATATTTTATGGATCCCAAAGTGTTAAATGAATAACTGATTCTATCTAAGAATAAAAAATATATAGGAATAACTCATTCAATCCTACTTCTTTCTACCACACAAGCAATCTTTTCTATGACTGCGAATGGAAGACTCATCATATGCACTAATTATTAGAAGACGAATAGGGCGTTTAATAAGAAACAAATATCCATGGTCTCACACTGATGAACTATTTGATTTTCCAATCTGGTAATTTTGTTATTTGTATTTATTTTTCAACATCAATTAGTATATAATGATCTTTAATTCAATTAGTTTAATTTTTCTACTATTTAATTGTTGATTAATTAATGACCATTTTGAGTATCATTTGATGTCTTCTAGGATGAGTAATTCCCAAAGAGTCTCTAGGGTTCACATGAATCATATATTCGATCATTATCTTGACTCTTTTTTTGGTTATGTATGATGATATATTGGTGTATTACATGATGAGGAGAATTAGGGGGTATCAATTGAGGGTTTATTTAGGGACTCTCCACGACCATTGCCTCTATTTCAAGATATTAATGCATGAGTTCTAGTTTGTAGAAGTGATGTAATTAGGTAATTGTTTTTTGAAAATGGAATATTGGATAATCTTAAAATGGAATTATAAATTATTTATTACATAAAATACAATATTAGATTAAATATTTATATCTTATTGGGTTTAATAGGATATTTCCAATGATTCATAAATTTTTTTTAAAGATTGCATCACCTATTTATAATCTTAAACATAAGGGGGTAAGGTTTGATGGAATTATAGGTGACCAGAAACCATTATGAAAATAATGTAATAGTTTACCTCCAAACCTATTCTAATTATACCTGGGGTCAGTCATGGATATGATTTTTACCTGAGGTCAGTCATGGATAGTAGTTGATAATTTTTTGTTTTATGGTTCTCACCCACTCTAAATAAATAATATGAACCAACAAAGTCAAGAACATATGTGTTTAACATCAATGAACATTCAAATCTATTAGAGACACTAATTTTGGGAATTTTTTATAGTGTGCACATGATATATGAGTTTATGTTACACATTTTTTGAAAAAAAATATTGTCATTTTAAATCATATGAAGTCAGTGTAATACCAATATGAATTTGAAATTGAAAACTCTAAATTTTCATAAAATGTATCAAGATTGTATATTCTCATAATAGAAATATTACTTATCAAGCATTAATTGATTCTAGTGATGAATGTAACACCGTGATTATCATTTTCATGATGTATCTGGTAGTTGGAGAGGAGGAGGATATGATTTTCATAATTTAGTAGATCCCTTATCATATGTAGATGAACTAATAGTATAATTCATGAGAAGATGAATGATAGTTGTTGTATTTGATCATAAATAGTGGGGATATAATAATAATGTAGTCTCTATCTTTTGTGAGAGAAACTTACTTTAGGATCCATTATTTGTTACCCTTTCTAATAAGGATGATCATGATTTTTGATTCCCATCATATTTGTGAGTCATTAAATTTCGCTCCTCTAAAATATATTACAATATGGGACATACAATCTTTTGTCCATGTATGATATGTAACATTGAAAATTTTATCTCACGCGGAATTTCCTATCATTTGGTTTAGAAAAATCACTTGAAATCATCTACTATGTGATAAAAATTACCAGTATTATCTTAGTTATAGGAAAATATTTCACTAGATTTATTCATCTAGTAACCCTTGTGTAATTCCCCGGCCCCAATTACCCAAATTCAAATCATTTTTACATAACACTAGCATGATCACATGGGATCAAATCCCAAAATACAGATCAGTTTAGTAGCATTCATAGTACTGGATACATTCATAAGTTTTACATTACATTATAAAATTTAAAAAAACAAAATTTTATCCATTTACAACATTCATGTCCCTTAGACTATTCCGGCAGGTCATTCATAATATACATCTTCACATCATTAAGAAAATATAAAAATTTTAAGGGATGAGCTCAGATGCTTATTAAGGACAACAATATAGGGGAAACATTCATAAATAAACATAAACATTTAAGGAAATTTATAAGACTAAAACAAAATCCTTTTAAACACAAAAATCTACATAATATGGAAAATATAAATAAAATAATTCCATTTACTTATTCACATAGATATTCTACTAGTCGAATAATAACATGTAATATCAATGTCCAATTTCATAATTATGGAATGAATAATGTCGAACATCATAACCACATAGTCAAGGCCTCGTGCCAAGACTAAAAATATGATTTTGTCAATGACTTCTGCCAAGACACTTGTTTGTCTCATTAGACCTACCAACGCATCGAGGAGCTATATTGGGCTCCACCTGTCACTTACTAAGTCTAATTCATTCCTTATATGAAAATGTTGAAACATAACATAAACATTCGTATTAAAATAATCATACGATATGTTAATAATTTATCCATAATTCATTAATGGTATAAAAATAAAACATCCATAGTAAAACATATCAGAAAACCTTAAATACAATAATGAAGATTTGTATCATAATGAATCAACTTCATACAAGTGTAAAATCCATCAATGGAAGTTTACATAGATTAAATAAAAACAATTCGAGAGAAATATCACCTAAATTTTTTTTGAAATAATTTTAATGTCACAAAATTATAAAAGAAAAAAAATTAAAAAAATTATTATATTATTGTAATGTAATTTTTGACGATGTTATAATGGTAGAAAATTGATGCACCCACCGTATAAGTTAAAAAATACATTCATACCTTAATTTTGTCGAAATGGTCATAATGTACCTTGTTTGGAAAATGACGGAAATATTCCTTTCAAAAACTAGAAAGTATAAAAAGGGTATACATGACTTTAACTCAAAGTCAAGTAAATATTAAAAGAAATTAAAAATTCAATTTTATGAAAACAATGATGTGGTTTATTAAGAGGTCCCAGTAGATACTTACGTATTAAGAACCTCAAATAAGTAAAAAGATTGTAAAAGTAACCCTTACCTTGTTATTTTACTTGGTTGAGGGTAAATTTACCTATTTTATAATAGTTAAATCATTGTTAATAAATTATTCAATAACCATTTACATAAATATGATATCATACATGATCTTCAAAATATTGCTTTTTTAATAATATTTGAGTTGTATCATTGTTTCAAGTGTTAACTGATTCGTTTTCCTTTGTATGCTGGGTTACGTATGTCTGGTTTGATATGGATAAAATGTATTTTATTCATATCTTTAATGTTATTAAGTTCATAAACATTATTTTTAATCATAAAATGAAAATTATTCTTGAAAGGATACGATGGGGAATGAATTTCATCGCGTTCCTGGAGACAGTAATCTATACGTACGCAAGAGAGACAATATCATTTTATTGATGGTGAAATCATATATAATTGGATTGTATGTCATATATACAGAATAATCTACATGTTATATTTATTATTGACATCAGTTATATTCATTATTATATCTGTCAACATAATGCAGTGTTTGAATAACAAACTACACCATGATGTGGAGATAGTAAGCCGTACATACAAACGTATGGTGACTTATCATCAATAGGCAGGATAGAAAATTGAATATGGTTATGCCATATTTATAATAAAATCACAGTATTTATATGGTGATGGAGTTATTATTTTGGTATGAATACAAAAAAGAAAGGGGAAGTGGAAGAAGAAAAAAACATTGAAAAAGGGTGGTGAAATTATTATCTCTTCTTTGGGGGATTCCTTTTGAGTTGACCAAAAGGGCTCTATAAGTTGTCTTTATGATAAATTTAAGGACCCTATTTAGAATTCATTGTAGTTTATAGGATATTTTAGCAGGGTTTGGTTGATCCAAATGACTTTGGAGGTGTGATTTTTAGAGAAGCGTAAGTACCCTTTTATAAGAGAGGTGAGGGTCACTTTAAGAAAAGTTTGAAATATTATTTTATTATAATATCATATTCGGTTTATAATGGCTCAAAAATGATTTATTTCTAGGATAAGGTTGGTATGAGTGGAAAACTAATAAACAAATAGGTTTTATTCATGTTTACGTTACCATATTTACCTTAACTTTTATATTTAACTCTTAGTTAAATAGTTTATCTTTTACCATGTATTCTTGTATAATTTTATTATATTGTTTATTATAATACTATAAAATGAAAAGAGAACCCCAAGTGGTTATTTAATGATATAACTATTATTATATAATCCATTTGGCAGAACATTATATTTTTATGACTATTATATAATTTAATAATATAGATTTTGTTTTAAAAACACATTTATGTCAATTTTGACACTATTTAGTAATTAATTTTTGTGGAAGTCATAACAACATGATTACATGAAAAAAAATAATTTAATAAACTATATAATGTCACCTTAACCTATAAATTTAGTTTAATTTATCGTAATTCAAAAATTACAATTATTTGGATATTTATAATATCAATTATTTGAATCTTTCATTAATAAGATATTTACTGCATCATCATTATATCATAAAAATATTTAAATATTTAATGACTAAAATTTATAAATAAATTAACATTATTTAGGAAATTTTTTTATCTTTATAATTAATATTTATAGTCTAATTTATGTTATATATATATCACAATATTAAAAATGGTTTAATTATTAAAAATTGAATTTAATACTTTTAATTATTCATGAAATAAAATAATAATAAATGCTTTAATCTAATCCAAGTGTATCAAAGGATTAAATTTTATTCCTTAAGATGATTTGGGTAGAAATACACATATCTAATAGAATTAGTACATGTGTTAGTGTAATAAAAATACCATTTTTACCATTAATTGCCTTATTTACTTATATCCATGGTAAATAAAAGTCAAAAGTTACTATTTACGTAAAAATTATTTTCATCTCATTGAACCACATTTTAGTTACTAATTTCAACTATATCACTTGGATTTTTTAAATTCAATTGATAGAAGTGTTAAAATTATGTTTAATGAAAATTTGCAAACATACCAAGAAGGTGGTTAAAAGATGGTAAAAAGTACAATGAAATTTTATATATCTAATTTTATTATAAAATGTCTCTGATGAATTAAATTGAACATATATAGGTATTATTTATCTATTCTAAAATGAAAAAAAATCTAAATAAAATAATTAATTATATAAATAAAAAGTCAATTTTATACAATAACGCTGTGTTTTCACTATTTATTAAAAATTGAATGTTTTTAGAAAAATAAGAAAAATTCACCCAAAGCTAATTTTGATATTCAGAATCCAAAAATGAAGTCAATTTTTGAAAAATAAAAACAATAAAACTTCAAAAAGTCAGTATTAATTTTTTTGACGGCTAGTTTTGTTAGTCTTGGTGTGTTAAAAATCCTTGTTGCATATAATGCAATGTATTTCGTTATTCAAAGGGAAAGGTATTGTGGAAGCATGGGGTGTTACATTAATACCTCTATAAAATAATTTCATCCTAAAAATTTCATGAATACTACTATGTAAATAGATTTAGGTCGTTCTTCATCATAAGTTCCAGGGTTTTCTATGTTGCCTCTTTCATCTTATGGTTTCTCCATAGAACTTTCACCAGACGAGTTGTCTGATCTCAACACTTTTTCTCTGGTATAAAGAATTTCGATAGGCTATTCACAATAATATAGCTCAGGTTTCAATTAAATTATATAGGAATATTTTTTATATTTCTAATGAATATTTATAGTCAAATTTATCTTATGCATAACACTATTAAAAATGGTTTAGTTATTAAACTTTGAATTTAACACTTTAACTCTTCATGAAATAAAATAAAAATAAATGTTATAATCTAATACACATGTACAAAAAGGATAATATTTTATTCATAATGTTTATTTTTGTTGAAACACACTTATCCAATAGAATTATGACATGTCTTAGGGTAATAATAATATGATTTTTACTTTTAATTACGCTATTTAATTTTAACCGTGGAAAATAAAATTCAAAAAATATTATTCACCAAAAATTATTTTCATCTTATTAAACCATATTTTACTTACATATATAGAAAATGTCTCTATTATTTTTTAAATTCAATTCACAATAGTAGTAAAATTATGTTTTATGCAAATTTGTTAATGTGCCTAGAAGGTGGGTAAAAGATAGTAAAAAGTTCAATGAAGTTTTATATATCTAATATTTTTGTAAAATGACGTTAATTAATTACATTGAACATATATAGGTATTATGTATCTATTTTTACCTAAAATAAATTTAAATAAAATAAATAATTATTTAAAAAAAGTATGTTTTAAGCATTAATGTAGGGATTTCACTAATCATCAAATATTGAATGTTATCAGAAAAATATCAAAAATTTACCCTTGGATAATTTTGATATTCCGAATTTGAAAATGAAGTCTATTTTGAAAAATAAAATTTAAAAAATTTAAAAAAGTGGGTTCTACTATTCATAACTACCTGTTAGGATGGTTGTGGTGTGTTAAAACACCTTGTTGCGTACAATAAAAGTTATTACATTATTGAAAGGGAAACGTATCGTGAATGCTTGGGGTGTTACATATAGAGGTAAATAATATTTGGGTTGTGATATATGAACTAATAAAATATTCTATCTTTAAACCAACTAGTTATTACATGAAAGTAAGCGAGATTGTAGGTTCTACAACATTGAGATTATATGATTATAAATCATTCCATATTTAATAGTTTTTTATAGTAACCCCCAGACATCTCTGGACCCTACTTGGTGTCGGCGTGACTCAATCAGCCCTTACGAAGGTGGTTGGATGCGATCCCAATCGACATCTATGGCCCGTGCTCGTTGAAGGCTCAGGCTTTATCTTCGCCTTTGTCTTCCTGGTGCATTGACTTGATGACAGTGTGGATCTTGATTCGATCCTATTTGGTTGGAGATTCGAGGTGTGGATTCGGCTTTTCACCACGATGGAGCTTGGTTGTGCGTCGGATGTGGCCTCGGCTAGGTAGGTATGATCAGGCGAAGCTCGGCGCTGGCCCCAGTGTGGCGCAGAGGGGGAGGGTCTTCCTGCGTCTTCCTTAAAGGTTCTTTTTTGGTGGTTTTCTTTCGTTGATGATGAACGTGGGGTGTGCAAGGAATTGGTTCACATGGTTTTCTATTTGGTGTGATGGTTTTATCGCTGGTATCCCTCTCCGCTGGGCTCTCCCTACATTGTGGTCTTCTTGTTCTACAGCTGTGGTGGCAGTGGATCAATGCACTGGTGATTCAGAGAATCATGATGATTTTTTGATTCATGATGGTGGTCTACTTGGAATGGTTTGTTGTTGGGTGATCTTTTCATGGTGTGATTTGCTACTTGTGCTGTGAGTCTTCTTATTGTTGTGAATCTTCTATGCGAATCTAGTTGTTTTTGGTTGGTTGGTGTGTTCTGCTATGTGGTTAAGGGTCCAAGGGTCTATGTTTCCATATCTACATCAAGGGATGCTCTAGATGAGGTTTTGAGCTGACAGTTTTCATCAGATCAAGGCTATTTGGAATCGAACGATTGAGAGGGTATGACTTGTGTCACCGGTACGAGGCTCGTGCATCACTACATGGGACGTTAACCAAGTAGTGTTTAGAAGGTTGAAGCTGAACTGATTGTTTTATGTTGGTGAGGGGATGCCCTTGTTGATTTGATATGGTTTTATGGATTTTTATCCTTTGGGTAATAGATTAATGTCTTATGTCCTTGAAGTCATGTTCATTTCCCCCTCACCTATTAAAAGGGGTTTATGATATAATAAAAAAATATCAGTCATATATCATTTCATGAAATTTTTTGGTCTATATTTCTGGGCCCTATTTACTAGACATAGGTAGGTGATACATTCATAGTGGGACTGAGTATCATGCAAGAGATGATTTTGAATATTTAGGAAACATGTAAATATATCATCATTATTCAGTGTATCCATATATATTATGATGATAATAAACCTCAACCCTTTCATTGTTTTCAAGGATAATTGATATGAATAAGGGTCTCAACTCGATTGGGTCACTATAAGTATAGATGGAGGGGACGGCTTCTCTGATGTATGTGGGGACCATTTAGATTATTTTAATGATTAGGAAGGATTTATATTTGTTTCCATGACCTCTATAGTTTACATTGATCAATGTTGTGTTTAATATATCAAAATTCCATAAATATAATATGAACCATTCCCACCTCTATAATTTAGAATAGATAGAGTTTTATCCCAATTTTTGAGTATTTAAATAGTCATTTCGAATCACGAACTATTTGGGTAATGTTATTAATGTAAATTCAATCCCATTGGTCTATTTTTCACACTGGTCGTGAAATTTATTGCAAGAGTAAAGGGAGTGAGACTACCTATTTATTTAGAAGATTAATCACCGCTATTTTGAACTACTATGTAACACCTTAATATATATTTTTTATTACGTTGTAATATGATTGATGTATTTAATTGATTTCCTTACATGAATCCATGAGTATAAATGAACCAATATATATTATGGCCGTTATAATCACATTTCAAGATTTATGGGTATGAATAAGATTAAAAAAATTTATATATGTATATATATTAACATTCCTTCATTAAATGATACTTATTAATTAATCCCAAATAATTAATCATTAAATTTTGTTAAAATAATTTCATGAATAAAAAATCTATTTTTCAAAATAAATGTTTTTTTGGGTGTGATGTTTTTTATAATGAAATATATTTAAAACAATTAAAAAATAAAATAAATTAAATTAAATTATAATGTATGAATAATAATTCAAATATTAGAAATCTAAGGGTTATGAATTAAGATAAAATAAAATGATGGTAAAAGACAGATATTTAAGAAAATCATTTGTGGTGCACAATGTGTTTTTATGTTATTCAATATAATAAATCCATATGGAAATATTTTTTTAATGAAATTTATATAATATATAATAAATTTAATTTTTTATTAATCATAACATATATTTTAAAATGAATGTAATGAAATTAAAAATATTTTTATAAGAAATAATATATTTTTCTAAAAATGTTTTTTTGTGTTTTTACATTAATATTAACATAAATTCCATACAACTATTAGAATTAATTTTTTTTAATCGATAAATTTTTTTGAATTATCGAATTTAAAATTGGATATTAGGTCAGTTCCATTTTTATCTAAATGAATAGAAAAAACTATGAAAATTTATTACAGTGATTAGTGTAAATGTGAAATTACTTGGGGTAAACTAGGATATAATGGTAAAAATTCCACATAAACCATTAAAAAAAATATTGAATGATGATATTAATATCTTAACATATATAAAATTAATTTTTTTCTCTATTTTGTTATACCTTCATATGAAAATGGCATTATATTATTGAAAGCATTATCGTTATTACATGTGTCCCTCCACTTATAAAAGGGAACCTATTCTCGTCCCTTATTACCTGAAAAATTCCCCTATATCGTAGATGATACCTACCCAATGACCTTCCTGAATTTAATATATTATTTATAGAAATTTTTTTCTTCCAGTAATTTGTTCCTATGAAATATTATGGTGTATCTCCAATGAGATATCTAAAATATGAGCTAATCATGTTACCCAGCTCATTCAAATACAATTTCATAGTCTACATTAAAAAAATAATTTCTTTCCTTACCAACATAATGAATCAAATAACCTAATTATACTTATATAATATTAGGATCATGGGAAGCCCATGTTCCTCCTCCTTTATATAAAATAGAAAATTAATTTATCAGATGTGTCGACATGTGTACTAAAACCCCCAACAAGCAATATAATTTATTTTCCTTCACCTCCTCTCATCTATGCATAGAATGAATGAATTATAAAAATTATATTATATTTATGAAATTATTTTCAAATTAAAATGGTAAAAATTTATTCATAATTGATTCCTTTTTTTCAAATAAAGAATATCATTCATGTGTACAAATGGACTACAATCACCCTGAATTATATACTCAAGTTTAATAGCTCTTCATTTTCTGTATGGTTATAATTTTTATAATAATGAATATATAATGAATACATTTTTTATATAATGTAACATGGACTATATTACAAGGACCTTAACTGTCTAATATAAACACACAAGACAAAAGAAGTTGCTAACACATGAAATGATGACAATAATGAATGGTTTTTAATGAGACAGTGATAAGATAAAATATATTAACCATTTATTGTATTATAATAATGAATTTTATTTGTTTATATATGTAATTAAATGTTATATAATATATACAAGGCCAGATTCAAAATAGATGAAATTTACACAAGAGGTAAGGGTTTCTCTTCTCACTTTTCATTCCGCGAGACATATGATACAGTCAATAATTTTTTCATAAATGGGTTGTATAAATAACCCATTTTATATGTAATATAGTTAATATATTTATATTCATGTAATTTAATGTATTATTTTTTTGGGTTAATGATTCAAATTTTAACAATGTTCATAGTGTTTTTTGTTAAAATATCACAAATTATAATAATTTTCTTCATAAAATTTCTATTAATGATAATTTATGATAAATATATAAAAAATATATTTTATTTTATTATCTTATGGTTATTTATTGATATTAAAATAATTATATTAATTATCCTCTCTCTCTGTGTACTAAAAAGTTTGAAGGAATTATTTAAACTAATGTGAACATTATTTCTCTGTACTGTCCAGAATATTTTCTCTTTCCTATAGATGTTTCATAAAATATTTTTAAAAATTTATTTAGTATTCCCAAGTAATTTTTTGAATTCATTTTTACACATGAATTACATTCGGTAATATTTTAAAAAGGAATCTTCTTTTCAATTTGTGATGAGGTACATTTGATTTTATATTATTCCTTAATGAAGCATTATTATAGATAATAAAACGAACTTTTTTATATGGAAGGACCTAAATTAGAAATAACTAATCTAATTTTAAATTCCAATAAAAATTTGTCACATTATTTCATCGAGATGAATTGAAATCTCTTTTTGAGTTAAATTAATTCATAGTCTAAGTTTCCATGAAATCTTTTGACAAACATATAATTGTAGTCAACAATCCTAGAAAACAATGAATATATATAAATTTTTTAGTTCATGTCCATTCTATCTAATTTATTTTTATCTAGATAAATAGTTATTCCATATTTACTTAAATTATGTCTGAGGAAAGAAATATGAAACCTCTAAAATTCAAATTTAATAAATTTCTTAAATATCATGATTTATTTTATGAAAAGTGAGAAAATAAACCATGGTATCTCATAATCATCATAACATTAAGAATATATTAGTATCTCATAAATAAATATAACATAAATAATTATCCATTATTAATGGGAATCTCTATTAATAAGGTCCATGAATAAAATTTGATAATATTACAACATAACATACATAACCACAAACTCATAAGGCACATACATAGAATGAAATGAATTATTTATAATATCATTCTATTTATCATTATATTGATGGTTCATGAACATGAAATCAATCATTTAAAAATAATATTCTCCCTTGAGATGATCAAATAATTCATAAATATGAATAAAAGGATTCATATTCTTAACAATGATGTTATTCAAGGATCTTAAATCAATGAAAGTAATCATGGAGTGATGTATTTAAAAAATTAAGATAACCCCATGGTGATGTTTTCATATGAACGATACCTTTAAAAAGTAACTCATTTAACTTATTTTTCAATTCCAAATGTTCTAATTGATCCATTCAATTGGACTAAGCTGGTTCAAAACATGATGGTTTATTTTAAGATTTATTTTAAATTCTCTTTTCCTCAGAACCTATGTCAAGAGTAAATTAAATCTCCATATCTACCATAATACCTGGTAATTCATTAGGAAACATAGAATTAAATTCATTTAATTATATTATATCAAAAAAATTCAATTGTTTCATTTTTTCCAAAAATATTTACATGATAAAATATTTTTCATATTTTATAAATTTATAATATATTTGGTATTTTTTCAATGGTTGGAAGTTATTCTTGTATAAGAACTAATTTTTAAAAAATTAGTTTTTTATCTTTATAATATTTTTTATCATGATAAATTGAATGAAAATCCATACCATGTATGTTATAAAAATCATCAAGTGTTTGAAAAACAATTTTTTTGGGTATAAAACTTCCAATGATGATAACATGAAGATTATTATAATATACTATTACATTAATACTACCCCATGTGTTTTTACCTACTATTATAGAAGAGTTTCTTGGGGGGAAATGTATAATTTAGAAGTAAATTTATCATAATTGAATGATTCTATAGACCCTTAATCAAAAAGGAAATTTTATTAATCTAAAGAAATGGTATTGTATATAAAACAACATCATTTTATGATCTAAAATATTCTATATTAGTTACAACTGATTTAGTCACACCATTCTCCTTTTGATCTTGATGAGTTTCATTGTTTATCCCGATCATTCGATAAGTACTCATATAACGACCCATCTTATTTAAATTGATGAATATTACTATAAATTTTTAATTACATGATTCATCATTAAATTTGTAGTCATGATCCATATGTCTATGATTTCTTTATCATAAACACACCCAATATTTTATAATAAATTTAATAGTGTTATTTTTACTATGCATACCACAAGATGGAAATGTTGTTTTCTTACATTCAGATTTCTTTGATGGATGATTCCCCCTTATCATCCATCATGACCTATTTTTATATTTGTTATCATGAAATAAATGATCGTTAAAAAAATAAATTTTTAAATTATAAAAAATGTTTAACATGTTTTTAATAACTTTTAATTCAATAGAATACAATTCCCTTTAATATTATGGCTTCAATATCATATAAATAAATTTAATTGTATATTCAAATCATGAAAAACAATTGTCACATACCATTCCAAATGGGTGATGTCTTCTTAAAATGTGGGTATTGAATCCTATTCCTTTTACATTAACTCCAATAAATTATTTTCGATTCCAATTAATGAAAATTTAGAGAATACTTATCAAGGAAAAAATCTTCAATTCTTTTCAACCCACTATATAAATATTGTCACATTCATTGATTTCTATAAACATTGTCCAAAACTAATCGACCTCACCTTAAAATGGTATGTATATAAAGTTATTTATTATTGTTATGAAGAACCCATGATATATGTTATATTTTTAATGTATTTAACCATTCATTTAACTATCATAAGGTTGTATGATCCTCTAAATTTGGGATCATTTTCTTTTATGATATGGTCTATAATGGGAATGTTCATTATTGGTAGACATATTTCCTCAATTTCATGGATACCACCTTAATTTATATCATGTATTTATTTAGATTCTGTAGCTACAAACTGCTCAATTCCAATTCATACAATTCTAGTTTTATAATTTTTAAGGATGTTGCCCCCATGGTTTCTTACTTCTTTAACATCGTTATTACCTCAAAGGGTAAACGTTCTGAAAAAATAGTGTATTTTTAATTAACATGGTGATGTAAAAATTTTATATTGTGATAGATAAAAATTATAAACAATTATGTTTACATACATGCATTATCCATTCCAATAATATTTTCTACAAAATTTCCAAGATACTAACTATAATAAACTAGACTGAAGACACTATATATTCATGCGCGTTAAGTAATGAATTAACATTCATAAAATTAAAAAATATATTTCGTTTACTGTTTTTTATAATAATATCACAAATCCTACCTAATATATCTATACATTAAAAAGTGGAAACTTGTACTTTGTATCCATTTTTTTCCACAGTACAGTATGTTGAAAAATTTTATATTCCTTTCATTATAAATCCTCACAGTTTTTATTTTGACTTTATTGTTGTTATTACTAATCCTTAAACAATTTGGAAACAATTAAAAATATGGGATTTCAAAAAAAATAATATTAACATATATATGAAAATATTAATGGAAAAAATAATGTCCATTACAAGTTGAGGATATCATATAAGAGCGTTTCACATTAATATAACATTCATTCTACTTATATATAATTTTATATACTCGTGAAATCTTAATTATTTATAATAGTTTTTAAAAAATATATATTTTACGAAAAAAACATTCCAAATCATAAACATAAGGGTTTTATTAAATAAACATGAGAACCCAAGAAATTATTTTCTTCAAAAAAAATTTATAACATTAAAGGTTACAATTATTCCATTAATTATATGAGGAATATATAAACTTGTGAAATCATAATATTTATGTAAAATCTTATTATAATGTATATAAAATAAATTTGGGTTTCTTATGAAATTATATTCATTTAATACATACATGAACCACTACAATAACCCTTAATAACATAATGAGTAAATTCCAACATAATTCGATAGAGAACCAAAACATATCTTAATGCATTAGAGAGATATATCAGGAAAAACCATCATCATATTAAATACCCAAGGACATAAAATAAATAAAACACATAAAATAAATTATACCCATCATCAAACTCATAAAAATATAATTTTTATCTCATAAGAAAAACATTTTTAAATTTTGATATATCCCTTTCCATTAAAAGAAAATTTTAAAAAATAAAATACATTGATCCAAGTGATTGATAGTTTTTATTTGATGTAAAAAATGGAACATTATAAAAAAATAAAGACATAAAATAATGGATGGGGTGGTGGTAACTATTTTTGATGTCGTATACATTAAAATAACGAATTATTTATTCGTTTTTAAATAAATTCAACACATCCCACATAAAATATGTAAAAATATTCCTTTTGAAAATTTTTTAAAGAATCTAAAAAATACATAAATTATAACTTTTAATTGGTATATTTCAATGTAAATTCATTTATTGAACAATGTTATGATAATTTATAAGGTGGTAAATTATTTCGAAACTAACAAAATAAAACATATATAATGAGGTTTTAATGTAAGGTGTCCATTACATAGAGTTTGAATTGTCATGACTATTATTTGTGATGCTAAATAATATAATTATAATAATTAAACAGTATATTGATAATCTATATTAGTCATATTAATCAACAAAATTCATTTGTATATATATTATACTTAATTATATAATTGATTAAGTTCTCATTGTGATTTTGAAAACTTTTGGCTTTAAAGTAATAAATTATATCCCTATGTTTATACTGGTCAATGGGGTAATTATTAAAAATATAAAGATTCATAATATTATAATAATTATAATTTTTATATATTAAATACACTTTTATTATAATACATGAACTCCATTCAGAAAAAATCAATCATATCACTTCATGGAAGTGGTAGTGCACATGTAAAAACGTATGACCTTAACAAATATTAATGGATTGAATAGTATGATAATAAATGATATATTAACTTTTTATAATGATACTTATATAATTAAAACAATATATAATAATTAAATCAATCATAATAACCATCCTTCTAGTGGGGGGATGGAAAATGGAACAAATCACATTGTAGATGTGGTAATCCTAACGTACGCATGAGCATTGATTTAATTTCATAAACAATAGAGAAGGGGAAGGATAAATGTTTTTAAAAAACTAATTACATTTAATTATTTTTAATATAATTATATTTACATTTCACCATTTTTATATAATATTTAATTCATGTAAAAGAATAACTAAACCCTAAATATGAAATTTTTTAACATATAAAATCTCCTCAGATAACCTTTTTGGCATACGAATTATTCCTTCTAGGTTTAGTATTATTAATATATCAATAATTCATAGAAATATGGATGTATTTTTTTGGTGGTTTTTTTGGGGGTTACAAAAATTATATTAATGAAAAGGAATGAGTAGGGGGGTTCAGGAGGTGTTATTTTTTTAGTTGAAAGAGGTACATTCTAGGAGATACATAAAGTTTACATATAATATAATTTACTTTTATATTCCATGTATAAAAAAATAGAAAAATTTATAATCTAGTATTATAATGAATCTATATCATCTCATCAACTAATATTTGGTGAAGTTCAATTTATTTTTTCACCTTATCTCTTACATTTTTACCCTCATTATCACTTTTTTTATAATTGTGAGATCAAATTTCATTAATGTATTTGAGTAAATAATTTTACTTTAAAGGAAAAGTGGCCCATAAGAGGAAAATTATTGATATTCAAGACCATTACCCATTCACATTGACATGGATATGTTTATTATGAATTTTAAATCATTAAATAAAATATATTTTATATATAATTTAAAATTATCTCAATTTCTAGTACTATTAAAATAGTTTTTTATAAATAAAATCAATATATTATTGAAATTAGAATATATTTTTTTCACACTTAAATAGTATGTTATATTTATCTATACAAATAATTAAATAAAATAATTCACCAAAACTATATTACATTTTATTTTTATAAAAATCATTTACACGATTGTTTTATAACAAAGTAAATCACAATGTCTTCATTGCGTAAATATTTAATATAATGATTCCATAAATAAAATTATTAAAAATTACCATCATATAATAAATTCATTCATATACCAAATATATACTTATCATAAAATATAAACTCATTTTATACCAATGAAAATTTATTATATATATTAAAATAGAGAGAGTGAAATTTTTCTTATTCATTACTTAAAATAAAATAAACTTCATTATCAATGGATTGTGGTATAAAAATGTAACATTTTTTAAAAATATATGTTTATGGTATATATTCCCTTGTCCAATAAAATAAATACAATTTTTAGGATGATTTTTATTCCATATATAGTATATTAAACACTATTTAATCAATTTTACCCTTAACATTGTATCAAGTATTTATTATGGTTACTATTAATATTAAAAAAATAGTGTCATATTTGACAAATTTTAACCCACTAATTCCAAATATAGAATTATGTTTTTATGATAAATATCAATAAGTGATGTAGATAAATTATAATATCAATGTTTTTAACATAATGAAAAAAAAATTCATTAAAATACATTTTAGTCCCCTCAATGATCATATAAAAAAATCATTATTATTTTTGTTTCCATGTAATTAATTATATTATTTCAAAATAAATTATACTTTCATTACTTTGTTATAATATTAAAAACAAAATTGTACTTTTAAATTACATAATTTATATAAAAGAAATTTCATTTCATCTTAAATCAGTATCTTTAAATGTTCATATAAACATACATATTTTTTGAAACTTATAAATAAATCAAACTAGAATAATTTTGACATGATGATATAAAAAATTTAGTTAATTTACTCGAATTAATTTTCTCAAATTTGAAAATTTTTTATTTTATATAAAACAATATATTGAATGAAACTCAATTTAGATAGAATAAAAATACAATATTTTTTATTGAAAAAACACTCAATATTATTATAGTGAGTATGAATCTTTAATATATATTTTTTAGGTATTTATATGGAATGAAATTACTATATTATATAAAGATCCAAGATATTTTCAATTATTCACTCAATAATTCATATGATATTATTTTATAATATTACAATTAATTCATTGATATTATGAATGAAATCATGGAATATTGAATCAATTATTCAATACCTTGATGTTGATAAATTTATAAAAACAAAATATTGTTAAATTATAGCTTCCCCATTATATGAATCATTTATAATAAATGAATCTAGGAAAAATCATTAAAAAAATATATCTCAATCCTTGATATAAATTGATAATAGATGGGCATGTATAATCTCTCATAATATAGAGATCAAAAAAATAGTTAGAAATAAGAAATCACATTCTTCAACTATGACTATCTAGTACTCCAATACAAATTAATAGATAATTATATACTTAAATTATAAGATACATATGATGTATGGGAATTGATACCTATTGAATAATAATATTGTTTTAAATTGATAAAAATTATAAATCATCCATGAATAAATTCCTATTATAAGATAAAAAAATTAGTGTATTGGTGAACGAATTACGTAATGATATCTATGATCATGTGGTGGTATTCACAAATTAACCTATATATATTTAAACACATATTCCAATGATTCCATTTAGAATTACATAGATAAAACCATATAAATAATGAAGAAACTATAAGCACATTATGGAAAATGGTTTATACCCACCAGTAGATAAAATTGGGGAGAAACTATTCCCCTTTCAAATAAGTAGAAGAACAATTCAATGTAATATTTAATTAATCATTATTTCCTAATAAATATTGCCATAATGAACACATGTTTTCTAACTAGAATAAAAAAATTTATTGATTATATTTATAGATTAAAATAATTCTCAAAAGTGAATATTTAATTTTTATATCGTCAGATGATGGTTAATATATGATATATTGAAATCATATCTATCTGAGAAATATATGGACAATATGTGTATAGAGTGATTCTATTTGAAAATACCAAAACACATTTATCTTTATTTTGTACAAAAACAATGTTTTAATAAAATAACTCGACAAATTTGTATGAATTTATTAACAATATTCATAAATTCCCTTTGAGTATTAAATAACATTAAGAATTATTTTATAGTTTTGAATAATTTATGAAATGTGAATTTATTATTTTTTATTGTTTGAATATTGTATGAGTGAAGTAAAATTTATGGGGTTAGAAGTCACTTGCAACCAAATGTAATAATATTCATTAAATAAAAATGTGATTGCAAATGAAACTAATCCATATTTTCATATATATATCTATAGTTTTGTTGAATATTTTTTGTACTACATATGTGTTTTGAGAAAATTTGATGAATTTTATTATCTATTCATTACATTAATGTAGAAGTGGAAAATTTAACAAATGAACCCAGGTCATTCCCTCAAATCACCCAGTTTGTCTAATTATAAATCATGAGGCATGTTGATGGTAACCATAAAACAAAAAATTCTATCATGGAGTTAAATATAAAAAATTGTGAATAATTTAAATCTATGATATATCAAAAAACAATAAGTTGGACCATACCAAGAATCCATTGTGTGGTAATGTTACATTGATTTTTAAGGAAAATCAATACAAATATTATCAAATTAATTCATAACCCTCACAAGGAAAAACTAGTATAAAACTTTTACTCAGATTTAAAGTGAATAAAATGTTATAATCTAAAATGATTGCAAAAAAGAAAAAACAAAAACCACAATTACTATTATTTTGGCCAAAATATAAAAAATTAATTAATATATTGAAACATTAATCAGTACAATATCATCTCAATAGGACATGACATCACCTATTAATATCAAATACATACCTTAAATAAAACAAATCTATCCTTTATTTGTATGATAACATAACATGTATATCTGCAAAATAACAATATAGATACATAATTTGAGTCGGACACAAATAATGTTTTTAAATAATTCGTTTTACAAGGAAATTGATGCATGATAGTTAAAAATAATAATAGAATATATATAAATATATTATTCAAGTGTAAATAATGAAATTAAAAAATATTATCCATTATAGAAAATAATTCTATATTCTAGAAACTCTTACAAAGAGTAAAATTTTATTAAATCTTTACTTTCAGAAAATTTATTAAAAACATCACTTTTAATAAAATAAAAACAAGTATTATCTTCCTTTTATTATTTAATATATATTTTAACCCAAGAAGTTTATAGAATAATTTGATAATCAAGGTTCAATTTTAAATATAGAATTTTCTATCAGAATAAATGGAAGTGAAAAATCTAATTGAGTGAATTTATCTAAACATAATCATTTAAAATATAAAATGTAATATTAAAAATATTAATGTAATTAAAATGATGAAACCAATATTGAATTAGGAATGGTAAAATATAAAAAAAATAGGTCAAACTATATATATGATTGGAAAACACCATAAGATATATTAAAAATATATATGTGATATTCTCATATAGAATCACTTATCATCTATCAATTCCTTCCATAAAACATAAATCTCAAATTACTCTTACTAGCCTCATCAAGAAGTACTCCCTATACCTTGATATTTTCATTCAGTATTGAATACTATAAGAGTGAAATAATAACAAACATAGAAATCCCCTATTTATTTCCTACTGAGTTACCAAAGTATTCAATGAATCTAGCTACAGGGGATTACGAAACAGATCATAAATCATAAAAGAATACTAAGGATTCACATAAAAGATTATTCCTCATCCAACCCTCAATATTTATTTAATAATTATCCTTATTCCATATAAATGGGAATTAATAGTAATAAATACCAACTCATAATATACCACAACACATATAAATTTTTATACATCATGGATCACACCAATGATGTAGGCTTTAATTTTTAAACCATGAATAAAACATTCAAAACATTAATTATGTTTTAAGAAACCATTTAGAAAATTTATATCCTTCTTTGAAATCATTTAAAAATTAAATAATTAATAAGAATTTTAATTTTAATTTTTTATATTTAAAAATTATAAGTAATTTATTTATGTAAAATATATGAATGAAACTTCAATTGGGACACATTCTATATAAAATGATCTTAATCCAACATATTCATTGAATGATAACAAATCAATGAACACATTTCATTTTAATGATAAAAAAATCCAATTAGATAAAAAATAAAAACGTAAGTAAATAGTTTCAAAATGTTATCTTAAATATAATCAATTAAATTCACTACATATATTAATTTAAAATATTATTTGTATAAAATACTAGTATTGAAATCAAATATATTCCATGAAAAAAATATAATTTGTATAAATAATGAAAACCTCTCGTAAATTATAAGACCCAAGCCGTAAACATAACATAAACCTTAAATTACGTTAATAATTAATATTAAGGATCCTTTCAGATTTAGAGATAATATAATTAGGTCATAAATTTTACAAAAAAAACTTTAATGTTACAAGTAGAAAATTATACTCACTATCCAGGTTTTTTATAAAACAAAAACACTAAAAAGGAAACATGTTTACTTATATGATTTAAATAGCTTTAATTTTATCCGATTCCATCCTTGACCATATTCCTCTTTATGTCATGTGGATCACAATTAAAAACTTTGGATGATCAAAAAAATCTATGTACGGTATAAATAATGAAAGGGAAACTGTTATTTTATCAAAACAACATGTAAAACATTTTTAATTGATAATAATGTAATACTTTACAACAAAAAGAAGTTTCAAAAATAGTTCACTAAATATAAGCTCATTGCTTTACTTTTTTTAACCAAAAGACTACTATAAAGACCATAAGAAGAAACATATTTCATATAAAGGTAACTTGGGACATAAAGACACTAAAATGGAATTACCATACTGTTGACTTCCACATGTATCACTAAATGGAATAGTTGTACAACCGACTTCCATACCCAATTCATTTAAGGTTATATTTTAATCACTCATCTATCATTTATCACAGAACCACTCATTATTCTGATTATCATGTAACCCTCCATCATTGGTTTATCAAGTAACAAACCGTAAAATTTCCATGTACCATTATATAATCATAATATATAAAATATTACAAATACCTACATTTCAATAATAACATTTCATTTGCAATAATAAGATATCATTCCAAGATATTGAAATATAAAATCTATTTCAAAAACCATTTTCATTATTGAAACACCCAAAAATGTAATAATGTATTTGTTTTCCTTTAAAAAACATTATATCTTATCAAAGACGCCAAATAACGATTACAGGGGCAACGAGTTCATTGATTCAACATAAATTAAAAACGTTCCTTTTGTTGTTTAGTAAAACACTTCGTATAAAAAAGATTCCCATTGAGAGAAAATAAAAATTCAATGAGAGTTTATAATACACCATATAATATAAAGATTTGTATATTATCAAAACATTCCTCAATGAATGGATATTGAGACAACATACCTTAACTCATTTTGGATATGAAACGTTCGTTCTTTAATTTATTCTTAAAACGGGTAACTCCCTTTTATTTGAGCCAAATGTATTTCTTAAATTTTCTTATTCCTAAGGTAAGGATTCTAAGTGGAATATAGGTATGTTAGAAGCTTATTAGAGTAGGGTTTTGACAATCCAAGGGGCTTGAGAGGTGTGAGAAAAAGGTCAGAGGAGGTAGCCTTTTACAAGTGGGAGGAGGGTTACATTAGGAAAGTATTGAACTATTATTTTATTATAAAATAAATTTAGAATATAAAAGTTCCAAACTCATTTAATTCAAAGATAATACGAGTATTGACCAAAATCCTCTCAAACAATAGTTTTTGGAAACGTTTTGGTTTCAAATTTAACCTTATCATATAGCTTTAACCCATAATTAACTAATTTAACTCTTACCATGGCTTCTTGTGTATTGGTACTATATGGTTAATATAGTTGTAATAAAATTCCAATAGAACCAAAAGTGGTTAATTAAATAAATTTTGAACATTATCTATGTCATTTGATCGAATCTTATATTTTCAGTACAATTATATCATTTAATAAAATAGAAATTGATTTAAAAACTCAATTATGTCAATTGTTATACTATTCTTATCATGACATTTTAAAAATCTATAAAAATATGATTCATTTGAAAAAAATCATTAATTACATTATAAAAAGTATTAATAGTCCATAAATTTAGTGGATTATATAAAATGTTTCAAAATAAATTTATTTTAATATTCATAATCTCATTTATTTAAGTGATTCATTAATTAGGTAATCACTACATAATTATTCTGTAATAAATAAATTTATTTATTTGATCTCAAAAAATATAAATAAAATACCATGATGTTAGAAGTAGTTTTATCTTTTTATTGATTACTTATATTTGAAATGATATCTTATATAACACCATTTAAAAATTGTTTTACTAAATGATAACTATTTAGGTTATTTTTTTCTTTCTCATTAAATTGAAAGTAATAAAATGTCGTTATCACACACAAATGGATCCATGGGGTCTTTAAATCCACACACGGATTCCCAAGGTTGTAAATATCTCATAAAATAGGGTTACAACATGTGTTTGGGTAGTTTAATATTATTATAATAATATTTTTACCCTTATTTATTAGTTTTATACTTTAACCATGGTAAATTAAATATTTAGTGAAATTGCTATTAATAATTTATAAAAATAAAATGTACCTATATACACAATTTGGACTTCTTTATTCCAAATATAGAATCAATTTCTCTAAATTAAAAACAGATAAGTGTATGAGAATAATTTAAAATTAATTCTCTTTTTCAAACACAAAAAGAGTGTTTTATAGAAGTACTAACTATCAAAAGATTGACATATGTTTATTTTCAATTCAAAATTAAAATTTCATAAAATGACCATAATTGGATTAAATTAAAAAAATATAATCCAATTACATATAAAAAAGGAAAATATAACTATATATATAAATTAGATGAAAAGTTAGTATTGAATTAAAATTTACTATTTTCATTATTCATTAAAAATTGATGTTTATCGGAAAATTAAAAAAATTGTCCCAATATAAACATAGATGTCCCACTTCGAAAGGAGAAGTTTATTTTTTCTAAAAAAACATATAAAAGTTAATAATACTATTTTTAAAAAGTTTTTTCCAATAAAAAATGATAATACTACCTTTTAAAAATATAATATTATTAATGCATAAATTGGATTCATTCTCATTTTAAGACTCTAAATATTATTGGATAAAAGGAAAACCATTTAAAAACATTTTAAATAATAATATTTTTAGTATTTTTTATTCTCTCCAATATAATGGCTAGGTGTTATCTACTATTTAAAATAATAATATTATCATTCTATTATTGTCTTCACACAACGTTTTGTGCAATGTAAGATTTCAGAGAAATCTGTTTTTACGTGTTGAGTACTTTATCAGATATATCAACCCCTTCAATGTAAAATTATTATTTAATTCAAAAATATTAATAGATATGAAAGTTTCATATTCTTTATTCACATGGGATGTTACATCCTTCCCCTCTTTAGGGAATTTCATCCCCACAATTCTATTCAGTTATCAAATAAGTGGGGGTATTTATCCCCCATATCATTTAGTGATTCCCATGAAGCTTCTTAAACCATATGAGTTTTCCACAAAACCATTACCAGATAAATTACCTTATTATCTAACATATGCTCTCTTCAGTAAAAAATTTGGATTGGTTGTTCCTCATAAGAGAGATTCTATTCCAAATGAACTACCTCTCGAATCAAAACATGAGAAGGATCCCGTATATATATTCTCAACATTGAAACCTAAAAAATATTTTATACCTGGGATAAACATTGATGTAAATCCACTCTGTAGGAAACTGCTCCAACATTATCCAGGATTTTATAGGGTCCAATGACCTCAAACTCGGCTTTCTCTTCTTACTACAACACATCAAACATTCCATAGAGAAACATTGAGAAAGACATGATCACCTAACTCAACAGAAATATCAATCATTCAATTATCAGCTAAAATTTTCAACCAACATTAAGTTGTTCTCATGTGATTCTGAATTAACTGAACTTTCTCTTCCATCAATTTCACCAATTTTGATCTCATCAACTTCCTTTAACCAACATCATCCCAAAATGATGGTGTTCGACACCGCTTTCCATATATTGAATCTAATGGATCCATCTGTATACTAGATTAAAAACTATTACTATCCTAAAACTCAACCAAAGGAATATGTTGGTCCCAACTTCCTTGGTAATCCATCAAAGAAGAACGTATCAAATCTTCCATTGATTGAATTTTTTGTTCTGCATCTCTATTTGAATGATTATGAAAAGATGAACTGAAATTTAATTCAGTACCCAATCAGTTCTACAGGTGTCACGAACCAACCCGGGTCGACCCTGAACCGGTCACCCGAGCCGGCCCGCGACATGGCCCGAGGGGCGTTCCCCATCCCCACGGGCTGGCAACTAGTGCCGGGCATCAAAAGTAAACAAGTGGGAACGATTTGGCCCAAAATATAATAAACTAAGCAGCAGAAATAAATAGAACAAATGTAAATAAGGAAAAAGGAACCAACAACGCAACTAACCTGACCACGACCAAAGCTCCACGTGACCCCGTGGGTCACTCTCCAATAACACAACCGACGTCGCTCAAGGCGAACAACTGAAGCTGGAACCTGCAACAGAACTAAAAACAAGAAAACACTATAGGCGTGAGTATTAAAACTCAGTAGGTAGGCCCGACTATTTCTATTCCCAAAGCACATACCAATAAATAAAGAGTTTATCAATTCCAGGTTTGAACTAAATTATACAAAAATAGGTTTTCCACACACTTTCATTTCAAAAACAAGTAACAGTCCATTGCCCTTTTTAATTTAGAACATGTTTAATGTTGAAAGAACAGGTGCATTGCATTTTCAAAACATTTTATGAGCAATTTAGAAATCCAAACTTTAGTTGTTAGTCAAAATAAGAATCACACACAACACACACTAAGGGCAATGGTAAAGTGGCACACAAGGGTCAGCAACCGAACTCGACCCCTCAATCGTTCGCCACACACAACTAAACACTAAAAGAAACATGGGTCGAACCTAGGAGATCGTGAACAATCCAGAACGTACTATACGTGTGACTCATCCTGAGGCATGCCATAACTCGATGACGTCATAACGCCCATAATACTACCCGGCATAGCCCTGCATGGCCTAACCGAGGGGCCCAATCCCCATAGCAGCAATAACTCAGTATTCCCCTGTTATGGGGCCACTAGCCAGTGCGTGGTCTAAACTAGTGCAGCAATCGTTCTCAGAAAATTCACTCAATATGCCAGGTTCCCATGTCATCACAAACAATAAAAAGGGGGTGCGTCTACAATGTAAATTAATCAGTCACGATGCACCAACATCACATATAGCTCACGAAAACAACTCACACCAAAGATCACCCCCGAGTGGGGTTTCCAAAATAATCTATTTTTATTAAAGTGCCAAACGGGCCTCCACAAATTTTTAAGTAAAACCTCTTTTCTCAAAAAGCTCAAAACACTTGTTCAGAAGAAATTATTTATCTTTAAAACTAGAAGTACGTTTGAAATTCCGTGAATTATGTTTAAAGGCCAAACGGGCACTCTTTCAAAATTGGGTGTCCGCCCGTCAAGAAAATGTTTCAATTGTTCGGTATAAAATAAACGGCACTTTTCAAACTAAATAATCATTTAAGATTCTATTATCTAATATTATTTATCATTCATTAAAATTAGAAAAAAACATCAAGCAATTAATAAATTCTAAATTTAAAGATAAGTGCAATGGGGGACCTACCTCGGCTCGCAGTCCAAACGCAATGGCGTGTCGCGCCTCGCACAGACGCACAAACATGCGCACGTCAACGACCACAGTATCGCTAGGTTACCCCGCAAACGCGCTGCAACAAAAGCACAATAACTAAAATTACACCAACATAGACTTAAACCAACCCAAAAGAGCCAACAACACGAGAGAACCACCTTGACACATTTTCAAAACACCACTCACACCATTGACACTATTTACAAAACCACTTCAAAATTTATTAAACAGATCTACATAGAAACCATACCTTTATACACCCAAATCCTTTTCAAAACAACTTTTTATATTTAAGTGTGCACTCTCAACACACCATGTCTGAAAGTGCACCACTTGCGTAGTTAAATTGATAAACAGCAAATTTAATAAAAACTGCTAAACAGCACACAGTTGGCTTCCATAAGAACGTACCCAACTCCACTTTTTAAAACCCAAATGACATTTAAAAAAATACACTCAACACATGCACACATAGAAGTAATTGGACAATCACTTCAAAACATAATTTAACAAATTATACTCTCAAGAAAACATCCCGACAAAACTTCACTAGGTGGTTATGACAAAAATTGGGTATTAGAATACACAAACATAAAAAAAAGAAATAGTTCAAAAAACCAATTCTAACATGCTATAACAAACCATAAACATCATTAAAAAAAACCGTAAACAAAAAGGTCTACCCTTGAAATCATGCGCGCCTCAAAATATTCACAAAACACAAACCGCACCACAATCTACATCTAGCGAAAAGGGTGCAAAAGCTACTGGAACATTTAAACACGCACTTACTGTGCACACTTTAACCCAAAACAACACAATTTTCACCGAACAGGGCATAAACTACAATCCTTGCATACCAAATAAATTGTCCAAATGTTGCACAGCAATACCTAGCATTTATATAAGGTGTGAATTGAAAACAAAAGATGCAACTCAAATTATGAAACCAAGAGCAAGGGATACCTCCTTCAAAATCATGGCATAACGAAAACACAAATCTGTAAACATTTCACGTGAAACTTAAAACATTAAACTGATGAAATGGAATTGTAAACCGAGACCCAACGAGATCAGTAGAACAACAAGAATGAAAAAGGGGCTAGAGGTTATACCGAAGGGGAAAAAAATTGTATCGGCAAGGGGGAGGGGTGGCGGCGACGACGTGAAGAATAGGGGGGGGGGGTCGCGCGGGCGGTTGTGCCAGAGGAGAGGGGAGCGCCCGGCGAGGCGGCTGGGTGAGGTGCGTCGGATGATGGAGAAGCCGAGACGAGGTCAGAGCGAGAGCCGTCGGCTGAGGGCAGGGGGATGGTTCGGGTGGCGGTAGCTGGAACAGGAGGTCGGCGTTGGTGAGGGAAAGACAGGGGAGAAGAGGCCTCCGGCCATGGGGGTGGTGTGCGCCGGATGAAGATCCGGTCGGGGAAGAGGGTTCGGCCGGTAATGGGATAGGATGGGGCGACGCCGGTGCTGTGCGCGCTGGCCAGAGGAAGGTCGTGCGGCCGAAAGCGGGTCGGCCGGGAGTTGTGGGCGCCAATGGAGAGCCGGCCGGAGGAGGGGACTGCTGGCCGGAGTCGTTGTATGGGGAGGGCGTGGGACTGCTGTGCTGGGAGAAGTAGGAGAGGGAGCAGCGCCGGCCGGGGGGCGGGGCACCGGGGGCTAGGTCGCGCGCGGCGAGGGAGATACGAGGGAGAGGGCCCTGAGGCGCGCTGAGAAGGAGGCGGTAGGGCTGGTTGATAGGCGGACAGAGCGCGGAGGCAGGGAGGCCGGCAATGAGGGTAGCGGGAGTGGGAGTCGGGGCTGCGCGAGGGGTAAGGGAAGCAGGAAGGGTGCGGCGCAAGAGGGGAAAGAGGGGGGAGATCCGAAACCCTAAACAGATAATAAATAAAAAAAATAACTAAATAAAAGAAGAACAAACAAAATAAAAGAAAGGAAAAGCTAATGAATAAAATAGTAATAATAAAAATAATAAATTGGAATATGAATAATGATGATAAAAACAATAAGGCTCATTTGATAACACAAAAATAAAATAATGAATTATATCAATTAAGATAATAATAACAATAATAATAAAATTAACAAAACAATAACAATTGTAATAAACTAAAATAGAAATAATAATAATAATAATAATAAAATAAAAGAGAAATTTCACGACACGGGGCAACTGCGTGGCTACCGCGAACCGTGCGGTGGCCGCGCACGAGTCCAAAACCAACTAAAAACATTAAACTTCAAAATTTTAAATCGGGACTCAACCCAAACCTCATCATGAGAACCCGACACTAAGATATATTAAATTGAAAATTACTTCAAAAAGTTGGGGTGCGACAATTCTCCCCACCACAAAAACTTTCTGCCCCCAGAAAGTCACCAAGCCGAAAGATATCCAAAACTCGAGTTCATGCCCGATCCAAAACCAAGAAGTTAAGAAATTTGAAATGAACTTTTACTCCACAGGTCACACCAGAACGATCATGAAGAAACCGCGACATAAAACGAGGGGAGAAAACGGGAGGGTTCTCCCCACCACAAGAGCTCGACCAACACTGAGGCTTTTAGAACCCAAATACACCGCCCCGGGGAGGGGGTCAATGTGGGAACTCCCAAACCAAAACCAATCCACATAAGGTTTTAAACATTATTAATAATAAAGAACGTATGATTCAAAAAGCTTCACTCAACAGACCTAACAAGGATCCAAGCCCAATTGAGTCTGAAAGAAAACACAACACAAGGGAGCGGGAGAACACGAGAGGGTTCTCCCCACCACAAGAACACCACTGATGCAGAAATTAACACCTAAACGTACCACCTCGGGAAGGGGGGGGGGGCGACACGGAAACTCCCAACCGATCCAGGCTAACCTCTATAGCACGAGCGAGCAGCACCTCCGCCAAAACTTGGAACTCTCGACTCAGACCAAAGAAAGCCCGAAGACGATAGAAAAATCTCCAAGCAGAACATAATCCAAGCTGTAAACCCGAGCACAACAGCAAGCCTGGACTCCACCGTAGGCACTTATATCTCCAAACGAACATCGCCAAACCAAGATTAACCCACGCAAGGTCCAAACATACCTCTATGAAAAACGCATGATCCTAAACACCATAATCTGGCAACCGAGACTGTTTGGATTACAAACGAATACGTTCATCCCAACCTCACGACGAAACAAAGAACCGACAACAACGCCAAAACTTTAACAGTAAAGGAATGAGAATGGAAGGACATTAAATGTTTCGTTGGAAACACTAAATACCCAAACCCGAACTGAGGCTTCACACCCCCATCAACTCCTGACTGCGCGCGAGCTTCACCCCATGTCCTGTGGTTGGGGCTCTGATGGTTGAAGCATCTTCTGCCTCACAGCCAGGCACTAGAATCTTCTAGCTACAGTTTCTTCCTCAGGCGACGCTTCCTGCAAAGCTTCTCTAGATGATCTAGAAACCTGCAATGATGGCACGTCTTCGGGGGGGGTGTGACATAGCTGCTTGTATTCCCTAACCGTCCATACTGACGGTACACCATTAGACGGTTCGACGAACTGGAAGTTAGAGCCACTGCAAAGAACTCTTTAGAAACAAATTTACCTATCATGCTCTGCTCGTCAGATAGGATACCTTCACGAGCAACTGGATACGGTGGATTGTCAACTGTTTGCGCTCCGGAGACCAACTCAGCTAAGAACACCTCATGCACCCACTTCTCAAAAGTGATGCTCCCAAAAAGGGAGGACTCGCTCATTGATCTCTAGACGAAGACCCCTGATGAAGGGAGAAGCCTTCATCCAGTCCTGCGACACTACCCCCGGAAAAAGAGACACAAGATCCTTGAAATGGTCAACATACACTCTCACCATCTGCTGGCCATGTTGAACACACATGAGATCTTCCATTTTCTTCGTCTTCATCTCCACAAGTTTAAACCATCGAACGAAGACGACTTTATAGAAATACAACATCATCCCAAATTGCAGCAATGGCGAGGCGAACAACTCCTACTCGTCCAGAGCTGGTCCTTCGAACAGACCCAAAACACATACACTTTAACTGCTTCGGGAGTTCCCAATACCCTGGAGATGCGCTCAACCTCTTCAATCCACTGCACTGTCTCTAACAGGCTCCAATCACCACGAAGTACGGACGACGTCCAAGAAGGACCAAAAACTGGGCATGACTCATCAAAACTCTAGGGACCTTTCTGGGCGGCATTTTTGAAAAACATATAGAACACCGAGACGAAACTTATATCAATCGAAGCAACATCAATAAAGCACCCTCATCCAAAAACAACAAGCTCAAAACCAAACAAAAACAAACACAACCCCAAAACCGCTTTTCACTTTATATTTCAAAACCACCTTCTTTCAAGGCTACTTTCCAAATACCAACTCCACTTTTTAAACCAAAACCGCTCTCCAAAACCATTTTCCTCTTTAAAAGCCAATTTACAAAACCAGGTCAAGCCTTAAATTTCAAACACACCCAGGTAATCTCATGAATCGTTGCACATGTATTCATCCACTTTCATTCATACGCACCAACGCGCACTTTCCACGCATCTTCTCACATGTGCAAACGTCCATAAGGAGTACCTGAGGTTTCACCCCAAACCATTCTCGACCAATTTCAAAGAAAACATCAGTTTTCCAAACCAAATGTTTTTAGTTTTTAAAACTCATTTCATAAATTTAAAGTCCTTTAAAATAAATCAGTCTCATTTTCAAAACTCCCTTTTTTTTCCATTTCCAAAAATGCACTTACACTAACCAAAAGAAAAACAGCACCCAAAATTGCATTAACCACTGGAGTGAGGGACTAGTAATCACGCTCAACCTAGCGACATGGTAGTGGGCCATGTCCCAAGTCAGCGTCGACCACTAGGAGGAATTCAAACCGTGTACTCAGACGCCACATGGGTCACTACTCCATGTGAAATCACGAAGTAACGTCGGCTTGCCTCCGTTGTCATCTCTCAATCCAAGACAAACCAGAAAGAGACAAAGACACAATTCCCGGACTACCCCTGGCGACTCGAGGTGCGGAACGGGCGAGGGTTCATGACGTCCTTCCCGTACCTACCTCTCGAGTCCCGACAATCCTAATCTCCTTCTACCAGACATCCCAAATAACAAGGGTCGCCTCTGATACCATTTTGTCACGAACCAACCCGGGTCGACCCTGAACCGGTCACCCGAGCCGGCCCGCGACATGGCCCGAGGGGCGTTCCCCATCCCCACGGGCTGGCAACTAGTGCCGGGCATCAAAAGTAAACAAGTGGGAACGATTTGGCCCAAAATATAATAAACTAAGCAGCAGAAATAAATAGAACAAATGTAAATAAGGAAAAAGGAACCAACAACGCAACTAACCTGACCACGACCAAAGCTCCACGTGACCCCGTGGGTCACTCTCCAATAACACAACCGACGTCGCTCAAGGCGAACAACTGAAGCTGGAACCTGCAACAGAACTAAAAACAAGAAAACACTATAGGCGTGAGTATTAAAACTCAGTAGGTAGGCCCGACTATTTCTATTCCCAAAGCACATACCAATAAATAAAGAGTTTATCAATTCCAGGTTTGAACTAAATTATACAAAAATAGGTTTTCCACACACTTTCATTTCAAAAACAAGTAACAGTCCATTGCCCTTTTTAATTTAGAACATGTTTAATGTTGAAAGAACAGGTGCATTGCATTTTCAAAACATTTTATGAGCAATTTAGAAATCCAAACTTTAGTTGTTAGTCAAAATAAGAATCACACACAACACACACTAAGGGCAATGGTAAAGTGGCACACAAGGGTCAGCAACCGAACTCGACCCCTCAATCGTTCGCCACACACAACTAAACACTAAAAGAAACATGGGTCAAACCTAGGAGATCGTGAACAATCCAGAACGTACTATACGTGTGACTCATCCGGAGGCATGCCATAACTCGATGACGTCATAACGCCCATAATACTACCCGGCATAGCCCTGCATGGCCTAACCGAGGGGCCCAATCCCCATAGCAGCAATAACTCAGTATTCCCCTGCTATGGGGCCACTAGCCAGTGCGTGGTCTAAACTAGTGCAGCAATCGTTCTCAGAAAATTCACTCAATATGCCAGGTTCCCATGTCATCACAAACAATAAAAAGGGGGTGCGTCTACAATGTAAATTAATCAGTCACGATGCACCAACATCACATATAGCTCACGAAAACAACTCACACCAAAGATCACCCCCGAGTGGGGTTTCCAAAATAATCTATTTTTATTAAAGTGCCAAACGGGCCTCCACAAATTTTTAAGTAAAACCTCTTTTCTCAAAAAGCTCAAAACACTTGTTCAGAAGAAATTATTTATCTTTAAAACTAGAAGTACGTTTGAAATTCCGTGAATTATGTTTAAAGGCCAAACGGGCACTCTTTCAAAATTGGGTGTCCGCCCGTCAAGAAAATGTTTCAATTGTTCGGTATAAAATAAACGGCACTTTTCAAACTAAATAATCATTTAAGATTCTATTATCTAATATTATTTATCATTCATTAAAATTAGAAAAAAACATCAAGCAATTAATAAATTCTAAATTTAAAGATAAGTGCAATGGGGGACCTACCTCGGCTCGCAGTCCAAACGCAATGGCGTGTCGCGCCTCGCACAGACGCACAAACATGCGCACGTCAACGACCACAGTATCGCTAGGTTACCCCGCAAACGCGCTGCAACAAAAGCACAATAACTAAAATTACACCAACATAGACTTAAACCAACCCAAAAGAGCCAACAACACGAGAGAACCACCTTGACACATTTTCAAAACACCACTCACACCATCGACACTATTTACAAAACCACTTCAAAATTTATTAAACAGATCTACATAGAAACCATACCTTTATACACCCAAATCCTTTTCAAAACAACTTTTTATATTTAAGTGTGCACTCTCAACACACCATGTCTGAAAGTGCACCACTTGCGTAGTTAAATTGATAAACAGCAAATTTAATAAAAACTGCTAAACAGCACACAGTTGGCTTCCATAAGAACGTACCCAACTCCACTTTTTAAAACCCAAATGACATTTAAAAAAATACACTCAACACATGCACACATAGAAGTAATTGGACAATCACTTCAAAACATAATTTAACAAATTATACTCTCAAGAAAACATCCCGACAAAACTTCACTAGGTGGTTATGACAAAAATTGGGTATTAGAATACACAAACATAAAAAAAAAGAAATAGTTCAAAAAACCAATTCTAACATGCTATAACAAACCATAAACATCATTAAAAAAAACCGTAAACAAAAAGGTCTACCCTTGAAATCATGCGCACCTCAAAATATTCACAAAACACAAACCGCACCACAATCTACATCTAGCGAAAAGGGTGCAAAAGCTACTGGAACATTTAAACACGCACTTACTGTGCACACTTTAACCCAAAACAACACAATTTTCACCGAACAGGGCATAAACTACAATCCTTGCATACCAAATAAATTGTCCAAATGTTGCACAGCAATACCTAGCATTTATATAAGGTGTGAATTGAAAACAAAAGATGCAACTCAAATTATGAAACCAAGAGCAAGGGATACCTCCTTCAAAATCATGGCATAACGAAAACACAAATCTGTAAACATTTCACGTGAAACTTAAAACATTAAACTGATGAAATGGAATTGTAAACCGAGACCCAACGAGATCAGTAGAACAACAAGAATGAAAAAGGGGCTAGAGGTTATACCGAAGGGGAAAAAAATTGTATCGGCAAGGGGGAGGGGTGGCGGCGACGACGTGAAGAATAGGGGGGGTCGCGCGGGCGGTTGTGCCAGAGGAGAGGGGAGCGCCCGGCGAGGCGGCTGGGTGAGGTGCGTCGGATGATGGAGAAGCCGAGACGAGGTCAGAGCGAGAGCCGTCGGCTGAGGGCAGGGGGATGGTTCGGGTGGCGGTAGCTGGAACAGGAGGTCGGCGTTGGTGAGGGAAAGACAGGGGAGAAGAGGCCTCCGGCCATGGGGGTGGTGTGCGCTGGATGAAGATCCGATCGGGGAAGAGGGTTCGGCCGATAATGGGATAGGATGGGGCGACGCCGGTGCTGTGCGCGCTGGCCAGAGGAAGGTCGTGCGGCCGAAAGCGGGTCGGCCGGGAGTTGTGGGCGCCAATGGAGAGCCGGCCGGAGGAGGGGACTGCTGGCCGGAGTCGTTGTATGGGGAGGGCGTGGGACTGCTGTGCTGGGAGAAGTAGGAGAGGGAGCAGCGCCGGCCGGGGGGCGGGGCACCGGGGGCTAGGTCGCGCGCGGCGAGGGAGATACGAGGGAGAGGGCCCTGAGGCGCGCTGAGAAGGAGGCGGTGGGGCTGGTTGATAGGCGGACAGAGCGCGGAGGCAGGGAGGCCGGCAATGAGGGTAGCGGGAGTGGGAGTCGGGGCTGCGCGAGGGGTAAGGGAAGCAGGAAGGGTGCGGCGCAAGAGGGGAAAGAGGGGGGAGATCCGAAACCCTAAACAGATAATAAATAAAAAAAAAATAACTAAATAAAAGAAGAACAAACAAAATAAAAGAAAGGAAAAGCTAATGAATAAAATAGTAATAATAAAAATAATAAATTGGAATATGAATAATGATGATAAAAACAATAAGGCTCATTTGATAACACAAAAATAAAATAATGAATTATATCAATTAAGATAATAATAACAATAATAATAAAATTAACAAAACAATAACAATTGTAATAAACTAAAATAGAAATAATAATAATAATAATAATAAAATAAAAGAGAAATTTCACGACACGGGGCAACTGCGTGGCTACCGCGAACCGTGCGGTGGCCGCGCACGAGTCCAAAACCAACTAAAAACATTAAACTTCAAAATTTTAAATCGGGACTCAACCCAAACCTCATCATGAGAACCCGACACTAAGATATATTAAATTGAAAATTACTTCAAAAAGTTGGGGCGCGACAACAGGCCTATCCGAAAGTTTGATGTGAATATCATATCATGATCAAATACAATAAAGAGGGTATCTCTATAAAACCTAAATATCTCTTAAACATATAACCAAGAATTTTAATATAGAGACAAAGTATATCAAATTGGAAGGAAATGAGTAGATTTAGTCAATCGATCAACAATAACCTAGATTTCATTTTTACCTTGAGATGTCTTCATTAATCAGACAATGAATTCCATGGATATATTTTCCCATTTCTACTTTGGCACCAGTAATGTCCGAAGCATCCCATTTAAAAATTGTCACTATACTTTATCCTATTTAAAAGTAAAAAACATCCATGTCATGTTAGTAATATCTCTTTTCATTCCATCCCACTAGTAATACTCTTAAATATCTTTGTACATCTTAGTTCCTTTGGGATGAACTCTATACAGAGAACTATGAGTTTTACATAATAACTCTTTCTTGAACTTTGAATGACAAGGAACACATAAAATCTTCGCAATACACAAAATAGAATAATTATCAATGCTAAATTCAGGTATCTTAATTTTCTAAACCAATTATATCTTTTTCTATGACTCATTGTCTTCTTTCTATGATTTTTTAATTCTTTTTGATAAAGATGATTTTGTTAATACCTAAAAAGTAGAGTAATTTCATGTACCAACTACTTTATAGATAAAATTTACCTAATAATTACCCAAAGGATCTCATTCTATATTTAATATGGTTAATGTATCATTACTTTTTTGAATAAAAACATCAGCCACATTATATTCTTTTCCTTGATGGGAATGTATCGTGAAATCATAATACTTGATTAATTCCTACCATCTCCTCTCTCTCATTTTCTATTCATTCTAAATGAATATATACTTTAAACATTATTATTAAATATATATTTCACATTATACTCTATAAAAATGATGTTTCTAAATTTTTAATGAAAAAACAAGAGCAGCTAATTCCAAATCTTGTATATAATTTTACACCATATTTTTAAACTGGCGTGAAGCATAAGAAATTACCTAATCATTCTACGTTATTACACAACCAACTCCTTTCAAAGAATCTTCACAATAGATAAAAATTTTACCATTTCTGGAAGGAAATCCCAAAACTAGATCATTCACCTACCTCGTTTTCAATTCCTGAAGATAATAAAAAAAAAATTGTCCAAATGAACTTAACACCAGTTCAAGTTAATTTAATTAGTGGGATATATAACTAAGAAAATTTTTCAACAAACCTTCAAAAATAGTCTATAAAACTATGAAAACTATGTATCTCTGTTCTATTGGTAGGTCTTTCCCACAATTCAAAATCTTTTGTTATAGATGGTTCAACAGTTATTCCATCTTTAGAATAATATAGGACCCTAGAATGTCATTTTATGCAACCAAAACTCAATATTACAGAACTTTATAAATAGTATCATTTCCTTTAAGGTTTGAAATACAACACATAAATGAGTTTCATGTTTCTATTTAATTTTGGAATATACCAAAATATCATTAATTAACACAACCACAAACTTAGACAAGAACACACAGAAAATTTTGTTAATAATATTCATGAATACAACAGGTGCATTGGTTAACCCAAAAAGCATAACTAAAATACATAATGGGCATATGTAGTACAAAACGTGGTCTTCATAATGTCTACTTCTTTTACACTCAACTGATGGTACCTCAATCTCAATCCAATCATTGAAAAATATGGATCTCCCTGGAGCAGATCAAACAAATCATATATATTAGGCAAAGTATACGTATTCATAATAGTGATATTATTCAAGGCTCTATAATCAATGAAAAGTCTCATTGAACCATATTTTTTTAACAAACAAGACAAGATCACCCCATGGTGTTATGCTAATTCAGATGAAACATTTATCTAACAAATCCGTCAATTGTTTCTTTATCTCCAAAAGTTATGTATGAGACATTCGATAAGGGGGTTTTGAAATTAGATTAGAATCAAGAACTATTTCAATACTAAATTCAACTTCTAGATCAAGTATAATAATAGGGAACTCATCAGAAAAAACATTATGATTATCATTTACTATTGGCACATCATTAATCTCACATGTTCCTTTTTTCAGCAATATATTCATTGTAACATTAATTTTCATATTTTTCAAGTTTCTAATCTTCTTGATATGTTATAAAAAGTTAGGGTTCATTCCTGTACACAAACTGAAATTATTTATGTATATGAGCCTCTTTAACTCTCATTCAATCTTATCATGATAAATGAAAAGTCAATCTATACAAAAAATAACATCCAACTCCACTAGAGTTAAAACAATAAGTTTTTTAGGTACTTTATTTCCACAAATCATGATAGAAAGATTCTTACAAATTTCATTTTCCCTTAACATTTCTCCCAGGTGTTTTTATCATAAGTTGTGGATTTATTTATCAAGGTAGAAATCTAAATTTCTCCAAAAATTTCTCAGAAATGAATGAATATGTAGACCATGAATCAAAAAATACATTTGAATATTCTAAAAAAATACAACCAAAGTACATGATAACACTTATTTTGATTGTCCCACATTAACCGTAGTAGTAACAAAATATTTCTCCACACCCTCCTATATTCGATATTTTTATTTTCCACCGTGGTTAATCATATTTGGACACATATTGGCATAATTCAAAAACTCATTGCAACTAAAACATCTTTCCTCTAGATTTTCATTGCCCACATGATCACCTTCCTTATAGTTACAAGTGATATTACTAGTCTTAACACACTAGAAAAACTTCCAATACATTTAGAACCATTATCCAAGATTCTGTTTACAAAACCTCTCCCAAGAATAAAATTTTATTTTTTTACCTCTAGGCTTCATTGATGAATACATTCCCTTTTCCTTCCAACTAGACCTCTTCTTTCTCTTAATCTCATTGAACACCTGATCATTAAAAAACTATATTTCTACTTTCATAGAACATCTGAAAAGTTTCTCAATAGATTTTTAACTCATGAGATGCTAGTTCCATTCGATATCATAGCTTCAATCTTAACTAAAACTGATTTATCATACTACCAAGATCTCCGATGAAATTTAGAGCATACATTTCTAGTTGAGTGAACTATTCTTCTTAAAAAGCCACTAAATCATCCTCCTGTCTCAATTAAAAGAATTGTTTCTTGACCCTAAGTTAAAATGCCTTAGGAAAATATTTTTCAAGAAACAAACCTTTGAATTCACCTCAACAAAGAGAATCAATATCCTCATTATCCCTGATATTTTTAACCATCGACCACCACTAATCATCTTCTACTTCCAAATAGTAAACAAAATGACTATCCATTTTATTGCTTATACACCCCATGAAATCCAAAATCTTCTCTAATTCATTGATTCACTATTCATCATTCATAGGGTTAGATGATCCAATGAATTATGGGGGAAGTTTCTCATTAAATTCTATACTATGAACATGTTCTTATACAGTAGATCTTGTTGATCTCATGCATGGACACCACTAGCATTTATTACTTAATAAAATTGATTCATCACTACCAATTACTATTCAGTTTTGATTTCGACCATCTCAGGATGCTAATTTGGATTATTATTCTCCTTTATATGCCTTCCCTACATAGCTACCCAATTTCCTCTATAGAAAACAATTCTAAACATTAATATCATAGATGATAAAACATGGTATTCTTAAAATACAATATCATTTCAATTTGACCATAATGTAAAAAAATTATGGATATTCTTTAAACAAAATCTTAACTCCCAAAGTTATCTAATCTAACCTATGATACCATCTATAATGCCCCATCCTTAAACATTAAGTAATCAGTAATTATGTTAATACTTCACATAGAGATTCTTTTCAGTTTTAGAGATTTAGAGAATTATTTGACAAAGTATACATAAAAACTTGAATTTTACAAGTAGAAACTTCTACTCACTATTAATGTTTTCATAAAACAAAGTCTCTTAAAAAATAAAGATGTTTAGTTCTAGGTTTTAGTCAGCTTGAATTTTCCTGGATCACATCATTGTCTCAATTCCTCTTTAATTCATGTGAAAAACATTTAAAAATTTCAGATTAGCTTAAAAATATTAGTGAGGGATACATAACGAAATAAAACTATAATTTTTTCAAAACAACATGTAAACCATCAATACATTATCATAAAATAATACATTTCACCTTAAAGAAGTATCAAAAATAGTTTATTGATTATAAGATAATTGGTTACCTTATTTTATCTAAAAGATTACCATATATCTGATATAAAAAACATTTAGAATATTAAGGTAACATAGGACATAAAAATTATTAAATGGAATAGCCATACTGTCTACTTCCACATACATCACTAAATATAATAGCCATACAACCAACTTTCATTCCCAATGCATTGTAGGTTATAACGTAACCACCGATCCTTGGTTTATTAGTAAACAACTCGTTTTTTGGTTTATCATGTAACAAATCATCATTATTTTACCATGTAACCACCAATGAAATGTCCAGGTACCATTTTATAATCATAACACATAATATATTTCAAATATCAATATTTCACAAATAACATTTCATATGCAATCACAAGAAATAATTTCATGATATTAAAATAGAAAATAAATTTTAAAAACAATTATCAATATGAAAACTCCCAAAAATGGAATAAGGGATTTTTTCCTTTTAAAAAATATTAACTCTTATAGAGTAATCCAAAAAAAATTACATTAGTGGATAGGTCATTATCGCGGCATATGTTAAAAACATTCATATTTCCATTTTGAAAAATGCTTGATAGAAAAAGATTCTTATTGAAGGGAAATAAAATTCAATGGGTGTTTATTTCAAACTATAGAAATGAAGTGGGTTTATATTATCATAATATCCCTCAATGAAATTATATTGGGACAATTTCCCTTACCTCATGTTTAACATGGCTAATTTGTTCTTTAATTTCCTCTTAAAATTAGTGACTCCATTTGAATTGATCCAAAAGGTTTTCTTGAATTGCCTTATAACTTTGTTATTGATCTTATAAAGAAGAGAGGGATATTGGGAACCTATTTTAGTTGAGTTGTGATGAGACAAGGGTCTTGAGAGGTGTGAGTATGGGGTAATAAGTGGTGGCCTTTTATAAGAGGTAGGTGGGGTACAATAGAAATTTCTTGAAAGATTATTTTATTATAAAATTAATTTTAATTTTTAAAAGGTTCAAAACTCATTTAATTAGAATATAAAATGGGTACTATTCTAAATCCTCTCAACCAATAGGTTTTAGGAAATTTTAGGTTTCATATTTAACCATATCATTTAGCTTTAACCCTTGGATAACTAATTTAACTCTTACCACGTCTTCTTGTGTGTTCATACTATATGATTAATATTGTTACCATAAAATGAAAATCAAACCAAAACTAGTTCATTAATGGAATTTTAAACATTAAGAAAGTCATTTGGCCGAATATTATATTTTTAGGACTATTATATCATTTAATAATATATTATTTAATTTAAAAAATCATTTATGCCAATTTTTATAAAATTCATATAATGGATTTTTAAAAATTCCTATCACCTATATTATTTAGAAAAAAATACAATTAATTAAAATATAAAAAGTAATAATCATAATTAATATTATTTTATGACACAAAAAGTTTCATAATAAATTCATTTTAATTATTACAGTCTCATTTATTTATATCATTCATTAATAAGGTAATTAACATATCACCAATCTGTAATAAAATAATCAATTTATCTAATCTCTAAAAATTAAAAATCAATTCCCGTGATTTATGAAATATTTTTTTATTTATAATATAGTCATGTAGATAACTTATATAACCCCATATAAATTTTTCTTTACTGAAAGATACAGGTTTATGTTATTATTTACATAACATTAAATTAAAAGTAATTAAATGTCGTTTTCACACACCAGTGGCTCCATGAGGTCCTAAAATAGACCCAAAGATTCCCATGGTCTTAAATATCTCATAAAATATAGTTGGATAAATGTGTTTGGGTAGTTTAATAATATTATATTTTTATTTTTACCCTAATTTACTAGATTTACCCTTTTACCATGGTAATTAAAATATTTACTGATGTTGCTATTCATAATGTATTAAAATTTAAGGTACTTATTTGCACAATTTGGATGTCATGATTTGAGATATAGAATAAATATATAAAAATAGAAAAAAAAATAAGTGGATGCAATTATTTTAAAATTAATTCCCGTTTTCAAAACCAAAAATCGAGTTTTTTAGAAGTAATAACTATCAAAATATTAACATGTGTTTATGTTCAATTTAAAAATTAAATTACTTACCAAGTCCATAATTATATTAAATGATAAAAATATAATAAAATTACACTTTAAAACTAATTAATAGAACCATATAACTATATAAATAAATTAGATGAAAATGCAGTTTTGAATTTAAATCCTGTATTTTTTACTATTCATTAAAAATGAACATTATCATAAAAACACCAAAAATTTACCCAATGTAAATTTTGATGTCATACTTATAAATATTATATATATTTCTTCCAATAGAACATATAAAAGTGTCAAAAACTAGATTTAGGAATGGTTCACTATCAAAAGGTGGTAAAAATTCCTTTAAAAAATATACGAGTATTTATGATTAGAATTGGACTCATACACATTTTACGCCTCTAAATTTTATGGCATAAATGAAATAAAAATTAAAAAAATGTTGAATCATAGTATTGTTAGTTCTATTCATTATGAGTAATAAAATGACAAGGCTTCAACAAGCATTTAAAATAATATTATTATTATATTATTTTTTGGTATAACTTAATGTTGTGTGCAACATAAGATTTCGGTGAAATATGATTTTGTGTGTTGAGTGTGCTATCATAAATATAATCTCAATTAATGTAAAATTAATATATAGTTCACAAATATTAATAAATATGGAAATTTTATATTCTTTATTTAACTAGGATGTTACATAAATCTCTTTTTCTTCAGAATGGAAAATAATAAATCCCTTGAAAACAATTAGAAACAAGGAATGAATATAATATTTTTATATATTTTTTATAAATATGATTTATATATCCTAATAATTATTTTACATTCTAGATAAATATAGTTGAAAAAAATTAATTTTCTAAAGGGAGGAAATAAATCCTCCATTTATTAATGACACTAGGATATGTCTTTTTGAAGTATTTTTCCTCCATAAAATATTCAATAGATATATAATGATAGAGGAACATGGGACCCTAGTGGTGTAGATTTTATATCAGCCAAGGATATTCCTAATTGCTTCATGTAAATTAGTGGGAGTGGGAATTAAAATTGGGCTTTAATTGGAAGAGTGTTAATTAGTTAAATAAAAATATAAATTTATTCATAAGACACATAATAACATTATGTGGTTTATCTAACTATTTATAATTCATGTGGTCATTACTATAAAACCTATTACCATAATAATTTTTAGGCCACATGATTCCCTATGTTATGCATCATCTGTTTTATGGTAGTTGGAATGGGATTTTATACATTGTATGGTTAGGAAATAGGGTTAATAGTAGTCATTTATAGACTACAAAACCATTAAATTGATTAATAGTTTAAAATTCACCAACCCATTTTCTAGAAAATCCATTAAAATAAAACATTATCAATAATCATACTAAATGACAGAAAGAGATTTAAAAATTATCCAATCCATTTTTCACAAACATGGTTCCATTTCTTGGCCTGGAATGCATTATTTTTTTCCTTACCATTATTTATAAATTAATAATACATAAGAAAACAATAAAAATATGGAATATTCACCACCACATGTTCAGTGTGTGATTAATATTAACCATTTGGAAAAACATGTAATACAAGTAGTTTCATAATAGTTGTTTTATAAATAGTTAGATGAAAGTTATTTTATTTTTGTGTTAAAACCATATTAATTAGTAGTGTTTCCTTGCAAAACATTAATATTTTTTGAGTTTTTTGAAATGGCCTACCCAAAAACAGAAAAAGTGCGAATTGTTCTCTTTACTTCTCCACGTTGTTACCCCCATAACACCCTAATTTCTTCAGAACTCGAACCTCAGTCCACATATGAATAATAACTTACTCTCCCCTACACTTTTTTTATATTTCAAGGAAGTTATTTCTGTTTTTAATTATGAAGTCAAATTATCATATCTTCACATTCCCTCCGATGGTAGTTCTATAATTTCCTAGGATTTAACTATATATTTTTTACTTTAAATAAACCCCATGTCGATATCATGTTTTCCACAAAACCCTAAACTAAATAGACATGTGGTATAATTAAAAAATATTTTTATTAAAATATTATAATAATAATGTATTTGGAAAATAATAATATTATAATCAATTATAAATACATACAAAATTGGATAATAATAAATAATTTTTTAATCGAGAGTTTTCAATAAAATTAGTTTCCCTTATATATATTTTTTTCATTTTAAAGTAAAATATATAAATTTTAGAATATTAATTTTTTAAAATGAAAATCATTTTAGAATTAATCATATCAAATTGACATAATATGATTTTTTGGGACTTTTCATACAAAATTTATTTTTAGGTGAATAGTCAAAAGTATAATTTATTCCAAAATAATTACCCTTATTACTGTATAACTATATAAGTATGACCTTTACTTTTATAAATCATTTTTCTTTTTAATATATGTAATTAAGGGATAATTTTTTTATTTTACGGGTAATATTTTAAAAAATGTGTATAATTTATGTATATCCTTATAAAATCAAAGTAAGATTTTAATCCTCCTAAATATTTTTTTCTTTTTTTAATTACATATTTTAAAGGAATTAATTATAAATTTTTCATTTGAAAGATAAATAAAATTTATTATTTTAATACTAAACCTGTTAGGTAATTAAAAAACTCAACCATATCTAATTATTTTCAATTCATTTTTCATAATCATTAGAATCCATTTTCCTGAAAGACTATATTACGCATTATGTGTGTTTATTATAAAACAATCATTCCTCAACATAATAAATTTTATATACTATATTATTTTAAAATAAACATTGATAAGCATTAAATTAGGTATAATGATAAATTTCTCTTTTTTCCATTGAAATTAAATAATAATTTTTAAAAAAATTAATTTCCATATCAAATGATAAAATATAATAAATTGAATATTTAAGAGGATGTGAATCGAAAAATTACAATAAAATGGTTAAAAAGTCATGGTTGATGTGTTTCAATAAAATAAATAACAATAAATTATTCTTCATTTTTTAGACTTCTATTTTAGAATGGTAACTTGTGTTATTGAAAATAAAAGGTGTGATTCCAAAATTTCATTCCACTTCACTAATAAAAGGGGATCCTCCCGACACCAAATTCCACACATTTAACATATATTTTCTTCTTTAAAGTCTTAAATTATTTCCATATTATTACCCTATATTACATCATTAATCCATTGGTCTCCATTAGTTATGTTAAGATCCCCATTTCCAATGATAATTCTATGAGAAAATGTATACTCTAATTGGAAATTTTTCTTCTTTCATATTTATTTCATCATAAAAATCCTATCACAGTCCATTTCTAAAACCTTAAAATATGTACATTAATATAATTAAAATACCTATATGTTATTATATTAAATTAATAGAAATAAATTATTTATTTTTATCAGGTAGGAAAATGAAACGAGTGTTGATAGTTTCTACTTGTTGAATACAACATCCATTAATCTACATTTTCTATTTATCATAAAGACATTAAATGTATTTTTATAAATATTGAATGTATTATAAAATATGGAATATATAATATATTTATGATTCTAAAATGTTTAATTAATTTTCTAGGACATATCCATCTCATTTTTTACAAATGAAAAAAAGTTCTGTGTAGCTACAGTCTACAACCATCATATTTACTTATGTTCATACTATCTCTTCTATAGAACATAGGAATTTCTTTTTCTACATCAAATATATTTGGGTTTCAAAAATATTTTTTAATAAAGTTAACCAATTTTATAAGTTTTCAACAGTTTCATTATATTTCTATAATAATAATATTACATCATAACCATGCCATAATCATACATGATTGTTAATTATAAAATTTTCACGTATTGGTAAGTTTAACCTCCGACCTAAATGATGATATAAATCTATAACATGGGTGAATATGGAAAAAAATTAATTGGGATATCGGATAATATTAAATAAATAATGGTATTTAGTGTTTTTGTGAACATAATATTGGATATCTTATAAGAGATATTAAAAATAAACTATCATAGTATATTAAAATTATAAAATATTAAATTTTAAGTCACCATTCATACATGTATTAAATTTTTAATGAATGTTTACCAATAAAAATTTTATAATATTGGAATAATAACGAATATAAATCTATATAAATATGGTGATTGTGGAAAAAATCAACACCAATTATCATTTTTAATATACATATGGAGGTAAGAAAAAATTGATTGATCAACCCCAAATAATTATTATTAGTGATAATTATATATTAAATAAACAAAATATCATAATAGATAAACCATATCATATAAAATATATAGTAATATAGTTATTTATAATGTTTTTTCAAAATATAATTTTATTATCCAGTATATTATGATCATGCACAAAATTAATCATGTTCAATGTAAGAAGATTATGTAACATATTTAATTTCTATATAAATATATGTTTTTTTGAACATTTATATATTATATATGTTGTAATTACAACCTACAAAATTTATTTTACTATATTCATTCCAATCAAGAGCTTTGATGATCAATATCATATTTATTATTTAATTTTCATTGAAATCTAAGGTAACTAATGTTGTAAAGGATTTTATAAATTAAATTACCTTCCATTGAGTTACATGAATTATTATCAAACTATTTTGATTCATGATTTAAGTATTTTATCTATATATAATTTACAATTCATTTCATTATTCTTTTCTGGACCTCATTATCAAATGACTCTTACTTAAATCATTATGCTTCTTATATAGGTTTTTTTCTCAATTACAACTTATTATAAAATTAGTATTATTATAAACAAATTTAAAATTTAGATAAATTGTAAATTAAATATTTGTAATATGTCATGAATACGAATATAATAATTTCATCTCATGATTGATTCTAATAATTTTATCCTTCATGTGTTTTTGAAAAAAACATTACAGAAACAATATTGGTTTAATTAAAAATCTTTTTTAAATTAATTTTTCTAAAACACAATATATTTATAAAGATTTTATTATTTATAAACCCCCACATAATTTTGTTGTTATTTAGGGGTTTTATATGTTCCCTAAAAATTTCATTACTTATTGTCTTATATTTTACCTGTAGGGTTTCTTGTGAGTGAAACTATCCCTATCACTACTTCTTATTAAGAAACCAACATTTTCTATCTCTAAATTTATTCCACTACATTTTAAATGACCTTATCTATTCATAAATAATTAACTATGGTTATTTAATACTACATGATTTTATTTAAAATGTTCTCATGAAATTATTTATAGTTTTTATGGGATTTTTTAAACAATATATAAGGATGTATTTTTAATTATTTTTCAAGGGAACACATCATTCATCCATCTTTATTATTTTCTAGTAATATTAATTATATTACATAAAAATTTTATAAATAAAATTCATAATCAATTTTTCTTATAATGATTTTCAATAAAAATATGTTTTTTAAATGATCAATTATATTTCAAATTTATAATGTATGTTTTCATTAGGTTTGAAAAAATGGTTTTCATGTCAATCAAATAACTTTATCAAAAAACTTATTTAATCATGGATATTCTAAAAATGATTTCATCCATTGCCTCTATCCTTACTGAATATGTTATATACTAAATTTCTTGTGGGTTATTCCCTAATGGAATGAAAAAATTCATAATATTATGGTGTGAATATGAATGGACTATGAAAAATCAATAGTTGGTTTATTTGTACACCATCAAAACATTGGGTGAGGATTAAAAAAATAATCTCAAAGGATATATGGGTAGTTATACCAAGCCCAATTGATGAAACAAGGCGGGTTAAACCACAAATGAAGTAGGTATATGAGTGGTTAGATCAATCATACCATGCAATGAATCTATTAATTGGTAGACATTGAATATGTTTTATATTAATATGTTTACACCACAATATTTATGCCACATGAAATGAATTATTCTATAATTATGACATAATCTCATGTATCATTATATTTGATTCTTATATAAATTTGGTTTTTCTATTTTTTAAAGCTTTATGTAAGGATTATGGTCTACGAATAGTTGGGTATGATTTTCAAATGTTAACCTCATGGTCTAATTCCATTATGATTATGATGTTAATAAATATGATCATTGATTATCAACTCCCTTGTTTACCATTACTGATCAATTAAATCTCCCTTTAATTTGTTTCATTTCATTAGGTTATGAAGAATTGTTTTTATAGGGTGTGTCTAAGGATATTATTATATTAGAATAACATTATAAGATATGTTGGGGACCTTTCATGAAATTATAATATTATTGAATAGTATTAAAAAATATTAAACCATTATGGTTATATAAACTGAATTATTACAATATATATGTAGTATTCATATAAAATGATGTACTATTTATATATGAAATGCTTGGGTCTCATTATACCATCTTTTAGTGGACTTTGGGACTGGAGAGTTTAATTGTGGGATGAATTTCAAACATATGGTTCCTTTTCCTCATATTACATGTATTATTTATTCATTTCAGTTCATTCCACATTTTCTATGGCCTTTTTTTAAAATTTTAAAAATTGGGTAATAAACACTATAATAATTTTGGAACAGACTATATTTCCTACTATAAAAATCATTTAGTTTCTTAACATCATTAATATAAATGATTGGATTTAGGTTAATCTAGATATTTCCAAAAACTATGAAACCAAATATCTATATTTTCTACCACACACATAGTTTGGGGATGGTTTGGGAAACATAACTACCTACATATAAACAAAAAAAAGTGAAATTTCCACTTAATCCTAGTATGTTTAACCTTATAACCCCACCATTAATTGATTATATGGCCATAAGAACACGTATTATTTTCACCCTCTTCTCCCACTCTATGTGGATTTATTTTTATGTGTATTCTACCTTGTTTATTCAATAAACAATAATGTCAATGCTTCTTCTATCGTTATTTGGTTCTTCCCTCATTCAATAAATATTTTTAAAGTGACCACTTCTTGTAATTTTTTCCTTAAATTAGAAAGGAAAATTATCCTCCATTCAAATTATTTATTTCTATTCAAAACTTATTTTTATTACAAGAGTTGGGTGGGTTAAAATTGCATCTTTATTTCATAATCTCTAAGTGAATTTTTTTAAATAGAATATTATTAATAGTTTAAAATTCTATAATGTATTCATTGAGTGTTGTTATATGTGATAAAATTTTATGAGATTATTTTTATTTTTAAAATGTAATTAATATGTTTTGAAAGAAATTATTAATGAGGTAAAAATATATGTCACACTTGTCCTTTATAATATGTTTATTTTATTAATTTTATGGGCATTAGGTAGTTTGGGTCGAGGCCCGACATAAAATTTCTAACTTCTTATTTAGAAATGTGTGTTTTGACCTTGACTTTGTCCAGTGCGCCACGTTTGAAGCCGTGCAGCCTCGCTTGGGTCATCGCGCGACCCCACCAGGTCAACACATGCCTTGCAAATGTCCATTAACGAAATAAGAAGAATTAAGAATGGTTTTATTTACAATAATATTATTAATGTTAAGTAAGAATATTATTATTATTATCGTGGATAATAATTTAAGTGAGAGTAATATTTTTATTATTAGCATTTTATTTAGTTGGTTATTATACAGTTTAAAATTTAGTTTATTATGTTTGTTGTTATTATTAATATCATCATCATCATCATTATCATCATCATCAGCATCATAATTATTATTATTATTATTATTATTATTATTATTGTCCTTATTGATATTTTAATATTTTTTTATTATTATTTTATTTCATTATTTTCTCGTGCCAATCTTGGTCAAAGTGTGGACCAAGTTGATTAAAATTTTACACTCTGCTGATAAAATAATATTTTCGGCATGGCGGTGTCCGACGCATGGCCATGGGATGGTCGAAGCCATACAACTTTGCCCGAGTCACCGCGTGACCTCACCTGGTTCCTCGCACGGCCTTCCCAATGTTCAGAATGAATAAATGAAGTAAAATAAAATAAATGACGTTGGAGTAAGATATGAAATAAATTAATAAATTAATAAATAAATAAACGAAGTTTAAGGAATTATTTTAATAAAAATTTAAGTGGTATTTTTTTCTTTATTATAATTCTTAAGATTCTTATTATCTTTTTTAATATCGTTAACTTGTTAATTCTTATTATTATTGTAAAAATAATAAATAATAATATTATTAATATATTAATTATTATTATTGTAACTAATATTAATGTTATCATGATATTATTATCATATTATTATAAATATTATTTTTATTAGGAATACATTATTTTTTATTTAATTTGATGGGTTCCATTTTTTACTTTATCTATTTGTTTTATTCTTTTTGTTCCTTTATTTTTTTCCTTTCCCTCAACCTCTCCCCCTCCTTTCTTTCCTATCACACACCTCCCATAACCCTAGCAACACACCTTTTTTTTACAGGCCCATCGCGCCTATCCCCTTCTGCTCCCTCGGACTCTCTTCACCGGTGGCTACCACCAAAAACTCCTCTGACAGCCTCTCAAGGAAAGTGTGCCTCTACTGTATGCGTGCAAACTGCCAGCCCTCCTCCAACCACTCATGCAACCACATTTGGGTCCAATTCATTTCACATGTGGAGTGAATTAGGTACGATTGGAGTTCTGCACCCAAGATTGGAATTTATTCTCCTGAGGTAGGTGATTTTGTGTTTAACCATTGCTTGATGAATTAATTTTCCTCTTAAATTAATTTATCATATTGTCAAATTAGTTTGTTTGATGCAAATAATGTTTTAATTGAGGTTGACATGAATATGTTATATAGGTGTGTTTATGTAGAAATTAATGTTGAACTATTTATTTGTAGTTTATAAAATATACAGTCTTTGTTCTGGTTTAGAGTCAATTTGCATCGAGTCATAGATAGATTTTTTTATTGCATTTTTAGTATTTTTATTCATGCGACATATTCTGAAAATTGTTTTATAAATTTTCCTATGGATTATTTTGTTAACTTAATTAATTCAGCACAATTTATAAGTATTTTACATGTTGTGAAAGTGTTTTGGACAGAGTTTTGATGTGTATTTAACTGGTTAGACTTATGTTTAAGTGAGTTTAATGAATTTTATTGTGAAAACCTTCTTTGGACTGTTTATCAGTGTTTTGAAAACTATGCAATGTGTGTTTGGAAGTGTGGATGGTGAAATTATGTTTTGACGTATTATTAAAAAGGTGTTTTTCTTGAAAAATGTTTTGGGAAATATTTTGGATTTAATTTTTTCCATATATGCTTGGAAATCACATACTAAATTATTTTGGTGGTTTTCTTGATTATAAAAAGTGTTTTTATAAAACTATGCTGCTGGTTTTGTTCAATGTGTAAGCGATGAAGATTAAGTTCAAAAAGGATTTTGGTGTGTGTAATATTTCAAAAAGGATAATGGGTGTGAAAGTGATGGTTTGGTGTGTGTAAGTACTATGTTTGGCTTTTATGTACAAACCTCACATTTGACATGGTCTTGAATTTAAAAGTTGAATTGATGGGTTAAATGTTATGTTGTCATGTGTGGTGTTTTTCTTGGATTGTTTATGTGATGTGCACCTATTGTGATCTTAAAACTTGTTTGAGAATAAATTGGGATTCCAGGGTAGCTAGGAAGTTGAACTAAGACTAGTGGGCTAGTGTTTAAGAGGTGACTTGACTCGGTTTCACTGGCAGGATTGACGATTGAAACACTAACTAAACATATGAATGACTGAGGGTTGTGGTCTTCTAAGCCACGTTTTTTGAGGGTCATGGCCTTCTAAGACACATTTTATTGAGGTTCATGGTCCTTATTCCACGCTTCACAGAGACATGAAGATCTAGGGACCCAAGCTAGATAACACCCACAAGGCCTCTCCCATATTGGTGCTCTGTGGTTACTTTACGCTTATCGGTGCCACAATTTGGTTATTTTAAAAAGGTAAGTTCACATGTGTGTGTGTTTTAATTTAATTTGTTTTATTTGAAACAATGTTTCTTAAAACCCTCTTTCATTAAATGTGTTCAAGTATTTAATTATTCTCTTTAATTTGAGTTGTTTTCTTTAAATTCGTTTTCATTTTAAGCACCTATCATTAAAAATTGTGTTCATTAAGTACTGTTTAAGCATTTATTTTCCTTTTATCTATTTTACTGGAAAGTATGTTTGTCATTTAAATAGTTGTGCGTGGAATCTTATCCCAGTGGCATTCTACTGGGCTCTTGGCTCACACCCTACATACACCTTTGGGTGTATGTAGCCCTTTTTCTTTTTGTTTCATAGGTTGAGGCATCATGCTGAGTGAAAGTGGTTTGGGTTGCCAAGGATTTTCTTGTGCAAGTCTGAATATGGTGGTTTGAAGAGGTGTCCCCCCATGTTGCATGAAGGTGTAGATAAATGTGTTAGTATTCTTCACTTATAGTCTTCTTAGAGTTTTAGTTCCCTTTCGTTTTCGTGTCTCTTGGGTTGTTGGTTCTAATTGTAGACTTTTAAATATGAATTGTGTAAAGTGTTTGTTTGGTTGTATAAGATCAATTTATTCCAATTAATGTTGTTAGATGTTTTTATGTCTCTTGTTTTGGTTTAATCATTCCCAGGTTATAGTTTTGATACCTGGTCACTTGTGCCAGCCCGTGGGGATCGGGAATGCCCTTCGGGCCATGTCGTAGACCGGGTTGGCATCGGGTCGGATGGCAACACAACCTAGTTCATGACAAAATGGTATCAGAGGAAGTTTTTTTCTTCTTAGGTTGTGTTCTTTTGGGATATATTCATGATAGGTTGGAGTTAAGGTTGTCGGAACTCGACGTCCTTCCTTTGAGCAAGGTGCCTAGCCAGCACACATCGTTTTGGGACTCGAGTTACCCAAGTAAGTTGAAGTTTGTTTGAATCATTAGTCCTCTTGATTGATCTTATTTTTGTGAAATGAAAAGAGAGTAGGGTCAGTGGTCCCAATGAGCTCGCAGGGTTTGGAAAGCCCTGTGGAGCCAGGGACGTTGTCCTAGAATACCCTCTGTGGAGGTGCCTTGATTGGCGTATGGCCGCCAGCCATACATCCCAGTCACACACTAAAACTAGTTCCCTCTTGCATCATTCCTCACCTCTTTGTTTTGGATTCATTAAAATCTGGTTTTTATGTAAAAATGATTTGGTCTTGGAAAATGTTTTGAAATGAATCTCTATAAAAAGAAAACAATGAGAATGTTTTGAAAATCATGGGTTGAATGTTTTGGTTTTGAAAAATGGAATGGTTTGGTTTTTATTCTTGGTGTTCTCATGGGAAACCACATGCATTATTGTATATGAAAAGATGAATGGATAATGGTACAATCGGATGAGTGGCTGGATGGACATCAGGTGGATGTCGGTGTGGCATGGGAACATGCATGTGTGTGGCCCATGGGACATAGTTGGTGTTTGTGCAACCCACTAACTCTGCTAATTTTTTAAATGTTTTGTCAAATAGAAACATTGTGTTTTAGTAATTGGTGATTACGTGGTGTGTCATTGTGTTTTTTGAAGTGTCAGATGTTAAGTGTTTTGAGTCGAGGATCCTTTCTGAATGATTTGTTTCCTGAGTGTGAATTCTTATTTTTAAGTAGGTATGAAAGCATGTAGTTAGTGAATTCTTTTAAAAAGTGCTTCGGGAAGCCCTTAAAATGGTTCCCCCTGCACATTTAGTGTTTTCTTGTGGTATGTATTGACTGTTGGACCAGTTTTGTTGGGTCCACAGTTTTTTTAATATTGTACGCCCCCAATAAAGCATTGACATGTGATTGAAGTGTGGCCGCAGGCAATTCGCCAATGGCCAACCCTCGAGTTGATCAGAGGACTCTCTTCATTAATTATAGAATTGAACCCACATCTCCTTTTTATATTTAAACAGATCATTTCGTAGTGGGATGACATATGAGAGGGAAATTGATAGAAGTTTTGGTCTCTTTGAGTTGTCTGAGTCGTTCGGTATGAAGTTTGACACCGAAGTGTCTAGAGGTCCCCCTGGAAACGTTGAAAGGAATTTCAGTATGGATGGTTGTAGGATGTTTGGAGTTATCGATGCTAACCAATGTCTTGAAATTCTTGTAGTGTTTTCGTCAGCCGCAAAGGTCATGTTTGGTGACCTCTTGCAGTGTGAATCCTCTTTGAAGAGCAAGGGTGGATTTCGTAGAATCCTTCGGATCTGCTTTCATAGGGGTGTGTCCTCATCTTAGGGAGTTCTAATTTTTCCTGTTCAAAGGGAAGAATTTGTCGTGTGCCATTCCTGCTTAAGTTCATTAGTTGAGGTGAATAGGTGATGCATGTGCATCCTCCAAACCCCTGTTTTGGTTGTTGTTCCGTGAGCGAGTAGTTAGATGTCGTGCTGTGTTGTGTTTATTGGTGTTGTTTCAGTTGTAGTGTGGTAGCATGTGTTACAAAAAAAAGATTCGTTCGGGAGTCATCAATACCAGAATGCGAGGCATGAGATGCTTCAAACATCAGGACTCTATCCATAGGCCTCAGAGTGAAGTTGGCGCGCGGTCAGGAACCCCAGGAGTGTATGGGACCTCGACTTTATTTCTATCCTCGGTATTGAAGGTGAAGGAGGATTAAATTTTTTCCATTTGTTTGGTTCCGAACAACCCATTTTGGTGTGTGGGGGTTCCCATGTCCATTAAGAGGTTAGGTTGTCTTTTCACCTTGAAATCTTGGGGGGTGTGTCCCACCAGATGTAATTGCTTTTATCGGTCCTTATGGAGTCTGTTTCGTTCAATCGGTGTCAAATTTTTATAGTACTCTTCCAGGGATGTGGATATGTTGGTTTTTCGTTGGGCATGGTTTTGATGCCCCGGTAGTCGGGCCCCTCCCTCCCCACCCCTTGTGGTTGGGTGTTTGGTCACTGTCGAGAAAATATCAATGTTTTGTATCTTTCGCCGATCCTTATGGTAGGGAGACCCACAATGGGTCTCGCTCAAAATTCTCTGGAATGAATCAGTGTTGGCCTTTTTCATAATGGTGGGGAGCCCCTTCGGGCATTCCATTTTCGTCCATTTTAGATCTATCTCTAGAGATGACTTGGTGGTAGGTGATAAGAGTCTTCCTTGGAAGTGGTTGGTCTTATTTGTTTGTCTTAGTCAAATGGTGTGGTTTTCATTTAATAGTGATTGAGGTGTATCATCTTGTGAAGTTTATTTACATGGCTGCGAGAGTTCCTATCTTTGATTAGTCAACTGGAGGTGTTCTAGCTCATTGGGGCGGGCAACACGTATTCGAGAGTCTTTTTACGTGTTTCTTGAAGTTTTCTTTGAGTCACATTCTCTGACCAAGATGCTTTTTCTTCTTTTGGATTATTGATTGTGGGGATCTTATTTGATCCTTAGTGTGTTATCCGTTTCTTCTTTTAATCTCAACCTTAGTTGTGGCTATCCGGGGACAGAAAGCTTTATGGTGGGGAGAATTGTCACACTCATCTTTTCTAATTTGTTTATTTTATTAATTTTTTAGGAATAAGGTAGTTCGGGTCGAGGCCCGACATAAAATTTCTGATTTCTTATTTAAAAATGTGTGTTTTGACCTTGACTGTGTCCAGCGTGCCGCGGTTGAAGCCATGCAGCCTCGCTTTGGTCGTCGCGTGACCCCACCTGGTCACCACATGCCTTGCTGATTTCCAATTAATGAAATAAGAAGAATTAAGAATTGTTTTATTTATAATAATATTATTAATGTTACTTGAGAATATTATTATTATTATCTTGGATAATAATTTATGTGAGAGTAATATTTTTATTATTATCATTTTATTTAATTGGTTATTGTACAGTTTACAATTTTGTTTATTATGTTTGTTGTTATTATTTATATTATCATCATCATCATCATCATCATTATTATTATTGTTATTATTATTATTATTGTTCTAATTTTTATTTTATTATTTTTATTATTTTTATTTTATTTTATTATTTTATCATGCAAGTCATGGTCAGAGTGCGGACCGAGATGATTAAAATTTTACACTGTGCTGATAAAAGAATATTTTGGGCTTGGCGGTGTCCGACGCCTGGGCAAGGGATGGTCGAAGCTGCACAACTTTTCGCGGGTCACCGCGTGACCTCGCCTGGTTCCCCGCACGACCTGCCCAATGTTCAGAACTAATAAATGAAGTAAATTAAAATAAATTATGTTGGAGTAAGATATGAAATTAATAAATTAATAAATAAATAAATAATAGAAGTTTAAATAATTATTGAATAATAATGTAGGTGGTAGTTTTTTTTCTTTATTATAATTCTTAAGATTCTTATTGGTTTTGTTAATATCATTAACTTGTTAATTATTATTATTATTGTAAAAATAATAATTAATAATATTATGAATATAATAATAATAATTATTTTACCTAATATTTATGTTATCATAATATTATTATCATATTATTATAAATCTTATTATTATTAGGAATACGTTAATTTTTATTTAATTTGTTGGGTTCCATTTTTACTTTGTCTATTTTTATCCTTCATTTTGTTCCTTTATTTTCTTCGTTTCCCTCTTTCTCTCCCCCTCCTTTATTTCCTGTCACACAGCTCCCCTAACCCTAGTGCCACACCATTTTTCCTAGGCCCATCGCGTATACCCCCTTCTTCTCCCTCAGACTCTCCTCACCAACGGCTCTAACCTGCAACTCCTCTGACAGCCTCTCAAGGCCAGCACGCCACCGCTATATTCATGTGAACTGCCAGCCCTCCTCCAACCACTCACGCAACCCCCTTTGGGTCCAATTCAGTTCTCATATGGAGTGAACTAGGTTCGATTGGAGTTCTGCACCAAGTTTGGAATTTATTCTCTTGAGGTAGGTGATTTTGAGTTTAACCATTACTTGATGAATTAATATTCCTATTAAATTAATTTATCATATTGTCTAATTAGTTTTTTTTGATGAAAATAATGTTTTAATTGAGGTTGACATGAATTTTTGATATAGGTGTGTTTATGTGGAAATTAATGTTAAACTGTTTTTTTTAGTTTATAAAATATACAAACTGTGTTCTGGCTTACCGTCAATTTCTGTTGAGTCATAGACGGATTTTTTATTTCATTTTTAGTATTTTGATTCATGTGACATATTCTGAATATTGGTTTATAAATTTTCCGGTGGATTCATTTGTTAATTTAATTAATTTAGGACAATTTATAAGTGTTTTACTTGTTGTGAAAGTGTTTTGGATAGAGTTTTGATGTGCATTTAACTGGTTAGACTTATGTTTAAGTGAGTTTAATGAATTTTATTCTGAAAACCTACTTTGGACTGTCTATTGGTGTTTTGAAAACTGTGCAATGTGTGTTAGGAAGTGTGGAAGGTGATATTATGTTTTGACGTATTATTAAAAAGGTGTTTGTCTTGAAAAATGTTTTGGGAAAGCTTTTTACTTTATTTTTTTCCCTATATGCTTGGAAATCTCAATGTAAATTATTTTGGTGGTTTTATTGATTATAAAAAGTGTTTTTCAAAAACTATGATGCTAGTTTAATTCAGTGTGTAAGCGATGCGGATTAAGTTCAAAAAGGATTATTGGTGTGCGTAATATTTCAAAAAGATTTTGGGTGTGCAAGTGATGGTTTGGTGTGTGTATGTACGCTGTTTGGATTTTATGAATAATCCCAAAATTTGACATGGTCTTGAATTTAAATGTAGAATTGATGGGGTAAATGGTATGTTTTCATCTGTGGTGTTTTTCTTGGATTGTTTATGTGATGTGCACCTATTGTGATCTTGAAACTTGTTTGAGAAAAATGCGTGAAGTGTGGGTAGCTAGGAAGTTGAACTAGGACTAGTGGGATAGTGTTCCGGAGGTGACTCGACCCGGTTTAACAGGCATGATTGACGATTGAAACACTAACTAAACATATGAATGACTGAGGGTAGAGGTCTTCTATTCCATGTTTTATGAGGGTTGTGGCCTTATAAGCCACGTTTTCTTGAGGGTCGTTGTTTCTAAGCTACACTTCACAGAGACATTAAGATCTAGGGACCCAAGCTTGCTAACACCCACATGGCCTCTCCAATATTGGTTCTCTTTGGTTACTTTATGCTTATCAGTGCAACACTTTGTTTATTTTAAAAAGGTAAGTGTGTGTGTGTGTGTTTTTATTTAATTTGTTTTATTTGATTCAATTTTTCATAATACCTGCTTTCTTTAAAAGTGTTCAAGTATTTATTTATTCTCTTTAATTTGATTTTTTGTCTTTAAATTAGTTTTCATTTAAAGAACCTATCATTAAAAATTGTTTGCATTGAGTACTATTTAAGCATTTATTTCCCTTTTATCTATTTTATTGGAATGTTTGTTCGTCAATTAAATAGTTATGTGTGGAATCTTCTCCTAGTGGAATTATTATGGGCTCTTGGCTCACACCCTACATAAACCATTGGGTGTATGTAGCCCTTTTTCTTTGTGTGTCACATGTTGAGGCATCGTGCTGAGTGATAGTGGTTTGGGTTGCCAATGGTTTTCTTGTGCAGGTCTGAAGATGGTGGTTTGAAGATTTGGCTCCCCATGTTTCATGAAGGTGTAGATAAATGTGTTAGTTTTCTTTCCTTGTAGTATTTTTAGAGTTTTAGTTCTCCTTTGTTGTCGTCTCTATTTGGTTGTTGGTTCCAATTGTAGACCTTTAAATATGAATTCTATTAAGGCTTTGTTTGGTTGTATAAGATCAATTTCTTCCAATTAAAGTTTTTAGTTTTTTATGTCTCTTCTTTCTATTAAATCGTTCCCATTTGATAGTTTTGATACCCAGGCACTTCTGCTAGCCCGTGGGGCCGGGAACGCCCTTCAGGCCATGTCGCATACCGGGTCGGTGTCTGGTCGGATGGTGACATGACCTGTTTCGTGACTATATCTATTCCATGTGTTTTCTATAATGGGATACACATTTAGAATTAGGGTTCTGTTACAAATGATTAATTGAATATTATTTGAAAATAGGAACGAACATGGGATCCTAGGGTATTTTTTTTATTAGACTATGACAACCATGTGTATAGATAGAAGAGCAAACCTTGCATTAGGATTACATTAAAAAAATATAAACATCATGATTTTATTTATTAGGAGTTACTTTTTTGGTTGACCCATTCCTAGCCATCTTTGAGAATTCTATCCCTATTAATGATAGGGAATTTATGTTTATCTATTCTCTCATAAGGATAGTTTAAGGTTATAAGGATTCCAGTTCTATTATATTGATTATGACTCCTTCCAATGGTTCATTATTTAATTTTTTATTGTCATTCACATTCATATTGAAACTATTTTATGGTTATCTATGTTTTATGTTTTTGAAATGTAAATATCATATTCTAAATTTTTTTAAATTCAATATTGAATTATATAATTTATTTGAAAAATATTTATTGTGAATCACATTGTTGTATTATACTAGGATTGTTGTTATCAAACCTTTTAGAAACTCAATGGGTGTTTTTAGACTTAATATTTATAGATACATAGTAAGGGAAAGTTAAAAAAATTTATTAGAGGTTGTTGATGTTAGTGTTTCCTATTATGTGGTGGTGATGTAGATAGATATATACTACATGTCACATGGATATAGGTATCTATTTTCGTATAATTTTATGATATTAATATGTTTATTAAACTTTTTTACCAGTTGTTCTCCCTATCTTATATTTTTTTACATTAGTAAACCTACCCTTCATTATGATTATGATATTGATGTTTTATTATGAAACTATTTATTTTATTACTTATTGATTGGGTCTTTGTATAAAAATTATCTTATAATTTATGTAATGTTTAATTATAATTTAATTTTCAACATGACATGAGATGGTATGGAATGGACTTGTTAGTTCAACAGTTTGGAACCGTTTTCAGAATTTATTTGTTGAAACACTTCCCAAGCTACATTATTGATACCCATTAAAAAATTATTTCTTATAGGTATTGGGAATTAATATTAGTCCTTACTATGTTTGTGTGTGATACTTCGATTCGGGATGTTTTTTTATGAAGGTTTGTGACACCATAAAACATCATATCTAAAAAAAATTATTTTTAAGGAAGAGGGTATAATATTAGAAAAAATAATCAAAAAACAATAAATATTCTAGAGAATGGATCAATTACATCAAATAAAAAAATAATAATATATCTAGTGTGGTGTAAAAAAATTGTGGAATTGAGAGTGAGAACATGATTGTGTATCAATATGATTTACTATGAGTCCCAAAAAAATATTATATTTAAATCTCAAATATTAAAATATGAATTTTTATCATGATCCAATTAATCATCAGTGATATTATATTTCTTAGTGTTTGACCCATTAAAGTATACACATATAAATGATATATTTGTTGAGTACATGAAACTAGGAAGTAATTGACTGAACATGTCATACAGAATAAACACTATGATTACCCAGATGAATTACATAAGAAAATATACAATTTAAAATATTAGATTCACCCAAATGTATCAGTTTTAATTTTTTATATGGGATTATTAACCTATATCATCTTGATTAAGAACTCATCATCAAGATAATTATACAAGGTAGTAACTATTTATAAATGAATGAGTCCAAGAATATTTCCCCTTGTTATGAATGGTTTCACCTATATATAGTTCAGTATATGAAATTACATTACCTAGTGAAACCCACTTTTGAAAATATGATTATAATCAATAGCATCATATGAAATTATAAAAATGTAAAATTTAAAATAGAAAATAAACTACCATAAAAAGTGGTATTAGAGAAATAATATAGATTGATCAATTAATCCTCAAAATTGCATAAATATGGAAATAGGGAAGCCTAACTCAACTATATAATACCTAAAAGATGATATATAACTGATATTTAACCAAATAATAAAATTATTCCCTTATTTGGATTATATTAGAGAATCCCATTGTATTTTATGATAATTTCATTTAAAAGATATCTAATGATTTATTAGATTTCAACCAAGATACAATGATTTTAGAGCTCTGAATATGGAAACTTTTGAATATTTTAGATTTAAACATTGAAAAAACATAATTCATTTATTATTGTTAAGAGGAATGAATAAAAAATAAGAGTATTAATCCAAAAAGGCTTCAACTTACTTCTAATTATTGTCTTTCTTTTATATCATGCGTGATTGAAAATTTTTATTAAGACCATTTGCAGTAGATATACTATCCCCAAATCATCACCTTTTCTAATGTGAGTTTATCATCAGATATTATTTAATACATTAATTAATGTGGAAAATCCAAATTAAATCATTATTTATATGAGTTTTGAGTATACACCCATTTTAGAGAATCAAATTATTAGATATCAATAAAACAATATAATATATATGATAATATCACCATTCTAGAGAAATGATATAAATATTTACATAATATATTTTTTCCTTATCTGAGAGTTATAATTTACAATATAATATATAAATTTATTACTCTTTGATAATTCCACTCAATGAGCTTAGTGATGATGCATTTCCATGAAATTCCATCATGTTTGTTAAGTCTAAAGATATTATCTTAATATTATTCAGTCATTTCATGAAAAATTTCAAATTTTTATTTTACTATTTTGTTAGTATCATTTTTCTTATAATTAATTTGAAAGTTAATAGTATTTGTCTAAAAAATCACCTTTTACAAACCATTATCTACATGGAGGATAGGTTTCATTTTATTTATGAACTTGTGGACGATATTCAATGATAAGGAAGGAATCATCTCCACAACTATATTCATAGTTTGGGAAGTCACAAATTTAGAGTCTATTGTTCCTGCGATTTTAGAGAAACTATTTAACAAAAAAACTTCAAGAATAGACTTCCCATGTCACATTAATACCGTTATTGAGATACTCATTCAAAAATCATAGTATAAAAACCTGATGATGAATTCCTTTCAGCACTCAATGAAAAGAAAATGTAATTTAATCCCTGGATAAAATATCAAAACACCAATCCTATCAACACGATGAATATATACAACAATAAAACATCCATTTAAAACTATGTATACATTTAATTAAAATATTAATAATTAACTAATAAATTCAATGAAGGGTATTTTTTACCTTAATTTTAAAAAACAAACGATCAATTTTATTTTAGAATCTTCAATGATATAGTACATAAAATTCTAAAATATTTTTTAAACTATAATATTTCCCCCTTATTATAAATTTGTTCCGAATTTATAATTAACTATTATATAAATTCATACTACATGATAAATGAATTAAAATATTTTTCATTTATGAAACCATTAAAATCAATCCATTTAAATACTAATAGAAGAAACACATTTTTAATGATGCATTAATGAATTTACCTTTTACTCATGAAACCTTGTATCATAACATTATACATTGAACGCGATATTGCTAAATAAGATTAACAAAAAAATGGATTATTAATCTTAGTAAAATATGAATTAATTACATTAAATAAAATATATAAATCAATAAGAAATTTATAATAAAAAATACTCGGATTTCATGTTTGTGTATGGTATGGACACATGATTTGGAAGAGGATTCACCAGTCAGGGGATATTGACAGAAAGCATCTTAATGTATTTTGACAAGTTTCTAAAACATTTCTAGACAATTCAATATAACAACTAAAAATTTAATCAAATTAAACTCCCCTATTATAATTATTTCATATAGTATATATCATATACATTCACTTAGTGAAAAAATATGAACTTTCTAAAATAAAAATGAATGAAATAAAAGGTATTTATAGAAGTTATGCAACCATTACTAATAGAATAGTAACATGAATGTTGGAAAAATATTATGACTATTAAACATATTAAACTGGCTAAAGAGATGGTAACCGCATCAATGGATGTATAAATAATATTTAATTATTGTATAAATTAAAATGTGATATAATTATATTATTGAATAATTGAATAAATATATTAAAAAATATTGATTAAGTCTTGGTATTTTTGTAAAAAATAAATATTTATTTATAATTTTATAATTTATATAATGATTTAATAGAAAAATTAATTTTATAACATAGCTTCCAAAATTAACATTTTTCCCTATGACTATTAGAGATTTATTGAGACCATAATTAATTTTTCCAATGTGTTATAAAATCAGTTATAAATTTAAAATCTGTATTTTACAAGTAAATGATTGTTTTAAAAAAATAACAAAATTTATAAAATTATTTTCAAAAAATTGAGTTCATTTTTGAATTTTACTTGTCGATAATTGGTTTGGGTGAATTTTTGATATTTTTTTCAAATACATGATTTTTTGAATAATAAAATACAATAATTTATGATATAAGATAAATGCATTAATTATGTAGTCATAGATAATGTAATAAATATTAAGTAGTCATAAGCATGGTCAATATGCACTAGGTCCTCCCATGCCTGGTCAGAGTATGTTAGACTAGATCAAACCATGAAATGGACAAGGTCTAGTCAGGGGGCGCATAAAGTACCTTAATCAGTTATTGTATCCCAGTGAGGACATAAAAGGGGATAAGTGTACCCTTGAATATATGAACTTCCAAATATATATAACTAACAATCATTATGTTAATATATTAAGTGATAGGTCTCAAACTATTCATCACCATCAGCAAAAAAATTAACGAGAAAACACCCCTCTCATCTTCTATAAATAACACCCTTACCACCCATTATCCTCACACATTTCCATAATTGTGACTTTTCCACATTATTAACAACAATATTACCAATGTCCCTAAAAAATTACATGGATATCCTGTACTCAGTAATATACCTAACCCTTTTCCCACTGAAGGTTCTCAATGAGGTAAAATTTGAGATGTAAAACCAACATAATTTTTTTTTTGTTTTATTTTCATATTCATAAATTTTCATATGTTGTCCTCACCTCATTCTATACAATATTCATGATAACACCAATATATTTTATATACTATAATTTTATTATTTCAATTTTATAACTCATCTTCTAATATCTTCCATTTTCCAATTATTCTAAATATGAAAATATGATATGTGGTGTGTGGATTTACCACCACTGTTGAGGATGCATTTTAATTTTCCACTACAGACATCAACACATGTTATGTAACAATAATTATGGTTAAATTATTTTATTATATATATTTTATAGTATATAATTTTATTCAACCAATATATAATAATGAAGTCAAATAAAATGATACAATCTTGTAGTGGTTGTAAAATCCACCAAATAAATTCAATTATTTTCAATAAATATTTATCTAATGATTCATCCTTATGCGTTATAAGCCAATGTAAAAAATAAAAAATAACTAATTCATGTTCATTAATAACATATAATGTCAATTCTAGTTAATTATTTCAATTTTACATAAACATTCATCCATATATTCAAGTGAAATGATCAATAAAACCAAGAAAATGAACACTCTTGAATGATAAAATTTGACTCTATAACTGATCGAAAATCTTTTTAATGAACAGAATGAAACTTCAAAAAATAATATTCATGAATAAATTTTTTTCTCCATTTTAAATATTATAATTTAATTTTATTATCTAGGATATTAATGTGAAAAAATAATTTTGGTATAAGTTAAGGGGTTTCTTGAACTAAACTCCCTTTACTTGGGTTTTCACTCTTTAACACCATTTTTAGTGTGGTACTTCCATTATATTTAAATAAATATAATTTATTTTTATTTTATTTTTCATTTCATGGATATAAAAATTTAGAAAAAATTTAATGAAAAATATAATTATTATTCCAACTGAAATCTTCTTTCTAAAAAACCACATTTCTTACTTCTGAGGAGAGTGTTTATTATTAAATAAGGACTGATTCCATACATATTATTATTATTTTTTTGACAACTAATGTTTATAAATGTATGATTTAGAGAATTAATATCATTCCTTTCCTTGGGTTATTTTATTTCCATGATTAATATACGTTTTATATGGCATTCATGATAATGTAAATGTAATGATGTGACATGTGCACTTGGAGTTATATCATCCTTTATTTTATGTGGTAATTTCAGGAATCTAATGAGGTAGAGTGAAATATGTGTGAACATGATTGTACATTTTTTCAAATACTTTTTTGGTATTTTTTAACTAAGACATGTCTTTTTAGTTTTATTCATTTCCACATTCCATCAAAATATATAATGTTTCATCTCATGATTATGATTATGATTATTTTATTATATTATTATGATGTTGATTTTTCACCCTTATTTAATGTTTCTTATTTATCCTCCATTATGTCTTTTATCTCACCCATTATTTTTATGTATATCCTGTGGTGAATTCTTTTATTAAGTAAAACACAAGGGCCAATAAAAATCTACTGAAGGAGACAAATAAATTTTTATGTTTTATGGTGTAGAGTTTTGAATTATCCTAATGTTCCCAAGGCACTAAAACTTTGGTTCATGATTGTGTAATGATTTTATGTAGTTTATCTGTAATATTATATACTAGTTAGGTTTAAATAGAAGGTTCCCTATATTCACCTTTGGTTCTCATTCCATTTTTATAGTATTGTACTAAAAAACTATTGAAAATTAAAGGTAATCTCAAAGTATATCAGTATACCATAAATTTTCGTCAAATTATTATATATATAACAGAAACAAAAAATAAAATCAAAGTACCACATCCCAGATAATCATTTAAATCAATGATTTATAATTAATTATATTGACTAGGATGATACTCATAACAAATTTTTCATATGAAAAAATAAGTCTCTACTTTTTACTAGACAATAAAAATTAAAAAATTAGTTATGATTCCATTTTATAGAAATCCAACCTTTATCAACCTATAATGCCACAAATGTTGTCTCATCTTATATAATAAAGTATTTCTATAACCACCCTCATAAGGAATTTAGTTTTAATAAATCAAATGTCACAAATTATATATTATTTAACTCTCCAAAAATTAATAAACTAGAATAAAAACATCTAATAAATCTGAAAGGGGGAATCCATACATAGAATTTCACACACATAAATATATATAGATTGGAATAAAATTATTATCTTAAAAATTCATAAACAATATATTTATATCTATATTTCCACACTATAATTAATGTGAACAACATTACACAATCCCAAATGATATAAAACCATAAAAAACTAAAATATAATACAATGACATAGTGTCTAATACATAAACAACATGAGTTGAACAATGAATCTTGAATAAATACATTATTTATCCATATAACACTAGGTCACCACAAAATCCAAATTAAATTGATCCATATTTATGAATGTTTTTTGAAAAAATACATGAACAAGATTTATATACATATATAAAATACGAGAACTATTGGTGCATTAAGGATACCATCACGAATACTATGAAATTCCTTTGAGAATAAAACTCATGAATGATAATTTAAACTATAAATAATTAAATTATTTGTATAATAAAATGGTGTAATAAACTCCATTATTACACATAATGAAACATTAATTGAATTTATACTTCTGAGAATCGAATAAATCATAATTTTGAGAATATTTATTTGGATCATAATCCACATAGTTACAAAATATGTAGGATATGTTTTTAGACAAGCTAGGGTGTTTCATTAGAATCTAGTAACGTAATGTTGATGTTGGGGGTGTTGGAACTCATGTGGGGTAGAAATTACCCTTTCGGTGGACCCTCATGCTGTAAAGAGTAAAGATTATTATATGTTGGGTGACTATATGAGATTATATTTTTCCAGGTGTTATAATATTTCAAACTCTTCCCTATAGAATTTTTTTGTGGAGGGGTTCATTCATGGGGTTTAAGGGATAGTAATATAAAATTATGGTACTAATATATTCAAAGTGTAGGGAGAGTTTAATAGGAATAAGATCGTTTGGTTTAATTGTAAATTATGTGGGTCATGAGGATCACACTATGGTGGATGGTGTCACATCATGATGATAAACCTTATGTACTAGGTTAACTCTTCAAGGTGTGAGTATCATTTCATGGTCGAGGGAGTTGTGTCTTTGACATAACCCTTAAATATTTGGATATCTCTCTAGGTTGTGTTGATTATGAACTGGTGGAGATTTTTATTCTATGACTATTGAATTTATGAATTAGATTATCTAGTTAAACAAACCTTGTGTTTTTATCCATTTTAAATTGATTTACACATTTTCAATATAGTGTGGGGTATATTTCATGGTGGATGGATTCATTTAATGATTATTATACCATAAAGTTTATGTACATGCCCTTATATGTGGAACTCTAACACATTAGATTAAACACCTGTGTATATGTTGTGGAAAACCTTATGAATCACCCAATTTGTTTCTTAACTTTTGGTATCATATAATAACCCTCATATAATCCATCATGAAATTTGTCACAGGAAATGTTTTACTTTTCCCATTATTTTTATTCACAAATATGAAATATTTTCTAATGAATATTCATTACTTATAAATGTAATCCAATCATGAACTATAATGTTTTATTATCTTTGAAAAAATAGATGCATAAAAAACTGGTACATAAATTCTCTCCCCCATTTCCCACTATGTTCTTCATAATTAGCACACATTTTAGACTAATCACTCATGAAACCTTTATTCTTATTATTAAGAAAATGATACACCAAAAAGGGTGATTTTAGAATCATTTCAATGGTGAAAATGGGAGATATAAATTAAATTCATATTAAAAAGAGAACATGTTCTTAAAAATTGAAATGTATACACTGAAATCCATAGATCATAATTATATTTCATGAAACAGATCTTCAAAGTTCATAATACATGAATAATAATGTTAAAAATGAATGTGACCATAATATCATTGAAATGTAATAAGATCTCATCATTAAATATTGTCATAATGTGTCACATGATAATAATAAAAGAAACATTATGATTTTACAATGCACAAATACATTATTCACATATTATAATTTGGAAAAACAACTATATGCTAATTTGAGATTACGATAACCATACATTTTCCCTCTCTTGGGTATTAGATAACCTCTCAGGTACCATTGGAGGTAAGAAAACATTATTCTACACCCAATTCATTATTTTGATATAATTTACATACCCATCAAGTATTCATAATACATTCAAATATATGCCAAAATATTATGAAATCATTTATAATTTTAGTATATCTTATCCTTATAAAAGAAAATGGGTTCCATAAATATTTCATCATAATAATAATATACCATATAGAGATAGAATAATTAACATACAATTTTATTATAATAATTTTCAAGTATATGTATCTTCAAATGATGTTATCATTAATGAATAATTCCTTTAATAAAAATCTATATTAATTTATAATGAGAAAATAAATTTCATCTTGAAAAAATATAGTTCAATTTATAAAAATTCAATAAATATTATGTAAATCATTTTTTATAAGAATCATGGAAAAAACTAATCTAAAAAGAAATTAGTATATTTAATGGTGGGTAAAGACATTTATGTTGTTTGATAAAAATAATAGTTGGTTAACAAATTTGGTAAAAAGTACCCCATTTTAAAAATGAGAAAATGATTCTTTCAAATAATTTTTATACAATGTCAAACATATTTAAAATTTTATTTAAAAATTATAGTATAATTGTAAAAAAAATAAATTAAAAATGTTTAAAAACATATAGATATTATAGAAATGATTTCGGACCAAAGAGGGAAATAATGATTATTTTCCTTAAAAATAGCCATTTAGAATTTTTATTATGAACCTAGACAAAATTTAATGAAAAATGATAATTTTTGGGAATTATAATGGTGTCATAAAATTAAAAATAATTTTGATATATATATTATAAAATTATATCATCAGAATGTTATTCACAAATAATACTAGTAAAATTTTTAATTGTGACATAAAAATTGTAACTCATGTTTTGCATTCATTATAAATTATATATCCTCATATGTAATAAATTTATATTAATTATAACTCAATAATATAACCATATTCATACTTATTACACCAAAACAGTTTGGCTATAACATATTTTTACTAATTCCTAATGGTTTCTTTATTAAAATCATTTTTCTGTGTGATACCTATTTTATTTTAAAGTATTTTTTAATTTTGATTCTAAAGTCCTTAAAAAATGATCATGGTTCCATAAACTCTACAGTTTTAATAATTGTATTATTACCAAACGTTTTCATTATATATATATATATTTACAACCATCCATTAAAGGTGGAGATAATAAATTCATTACATATTTAATGGAGATGATATTTTGTACGTAAGAATTATCCTTGTTTTCATTTTCTTTTCAAATGAATGAAGGAAATATTAATTATAATTAATATTTATATAATAATATTAAATTATTAATATCATATTTATATTCAAGAAAAGTATCATTATGTAAATCAATAGAATAAAATTATGGAAAATGAATCATATCATCACATGGAGGTGGTAGTCCACACGTATTCATGAGGGGTCCTTTCATTTAATATTTGATATAAAGGAAGTGGAATGTGGTTGTTACATAATCAGAATAAAATAGAAATATGATTTTTATACAATATTTGTCTTTTAGGGTAGATGATTAAAATTATATAATGTGGAATAATAAATAAATTTGAATGATCTTGGATAATATTTATACCTATTCATTATGGGACATCCTTTGTAATACACATTAAACATGGAATAAGTATTCATATAAGATTAAAATTTTCTCTACAAATAATTTAAATTAGCTAGGATGTTTTTGGGGTGTGTCTTGTTAGAGAAATAGGGATCAAAATTTCATGAATAGTGTATGATATGAGTTTCCCATTCAATGTCGTTTGGAGGGGGAAGACATGCCATTTCATAAAAGATTTAAATAATATATCGTTATCACCTTGTATGATATTCACCAAATTGAAAATTCATAAAAGGTAAGATAAATAATTAGTGAAATATATTAAATGAATAATCATTTTAATATTTTTGATATCTTACCCTTATCTCTTACTTACACCCATAATAAACTCCTTATAAAATTTACCATAACCAACATTTTTTTTATTTTTACTATTCATTAGTAAAAAAATAAATTTTGACTCATTACCAAAATTATATATTCTAATACCCACTATTTATGAAATATTATCAAATTCAATTATTATATGTGATTAATATTATATTAAAAATAATTATTTAAAATATAATTAAATAGAATTTTGGAAAAATTTATTTTCATACAAAAATATTTATTTTATTTTAATTCCATTTTTAGAAAACTATAAAATTAAGGATAAAATATTTTACTGAATATATAATCTAAATATACCATTATAAAAATAAATAATAAATTATTTATAAATTTTAATATGATAACAAAATTTCACATATAGAAATTGCTTAATGTGAAATAACATTTTTTCCTTTTAAATGATATAATCTACATTCCTCAATTATATATAACTATAATATGATATTTTATTCATAAAAAGGATGTAAATTTGATTAAAATGTATTATAATAGTTATCAATATAATTTTATTAGATAATAATAAATAACAAGAATAAAAATACATATCTTTGAAAAAATCATTCTTTTAATCATTAAATGACATTATTAATAATATAATGATGATTTATTAGGCACTGATCAATAAATATAAATTTTAAAACAATATATATTTTTTATATTGTTGTTAATCTAATTCACACTATCCAATCTAATGAAAATATTATAATGGTATAATATATATTGTATTTTAGACTATATCTTTTTTGTAAAACATGATATCGAATACTTAATGTTTTTTAAAAGGGATAAATTTAAATTATTGTACTATAAGAAAGGATGGTCATGTTTTAAATCATGGTATTAATAATGAAACCATTAACTGAATAATTCAAATGCTAGTGCTTCCCAAAAAAATTCCATGACAGGAATAAATGTTTTATTTTAATGGGGGGTATGTATTGTATTAATTCATATAAGCATTTGATTAGTTGTTATTACAAGCAGATTGATTCCATGAGATGACTATAAAGAACAATTAATTAGGGTAATCATAATGTGAAATTTTGTTGTGAACTTTACATTCATGTCATTACATATGAAATTGATATTTCAAATAATAAATTAAATAAATCATTTTACTAGTTAGGTTTTTCAATGAGGGTTCTTTATTCATTAAATGTTTTCACATATTCCCCTCTCCCATTACACGATAATTACACTTTCAATGTTAGACCACATTATTTTAAAAATTATTGTGTCTTGTGTTAAATGTTATAGATATATGTTAATCCTTGAATTCACATTGATTATATATATATAATTATTTTATATTTCGGCAGTATCATATTAGATATAGGTATTTAATCCCCTATATAATTATTTTACCTCATTTTATTAATAATTTTTAGGATATTAACATCATTTATATTTTTTTGGATATAGAATGACTAAGTCTGGGGAATGTCATTTGTTTTTCACCATTTCATTTTGGTTTTTTCAATTTGATTATTTTCATTTAGTTTCTACAAATTTTTAAAGGAACACCCACATTAATTAATGAAATATTTTGAGACATTTTTGTAGGAAATTAGGATAATGGTGGTGATTGGTATGATATTGGATTGAAATAGAGGGAATGCATTGATTATGTATCTCTATTTTGGATACAGGTTTTCTTCTTTATAAAATATATTTTTGTTTCTTATTATGTATTGAATATGTGTACCTCATCCTATGTTATATTAATTTTATAAGGGTATCATTTGGATGTCAGTATGATGTTATAGGCTTTTGATAATCCTTGAATAATATATTAATGGATCCATATGAGAGTTGTTATTTAAGTTCCATGCAATGAAGTTGTTGTGTTGAGGGGATGATATTTATAATTGATAAAGGGATAGTGATGTGATCATTGATTGTGTTATGAGAAGATATTTGAAATGGGAGATTCATATTGGGTAATTGAATGGTGTTTATATGGTTCTCCACAGGTTGAAAATTATTGGTTTCATTGGTTATTTAAAATTATTTGTGATAGGCCATGTAAATATTTTTTTCATCCTTATAAATCATCAGTACAGTTAGGTAGGGTGTTCAATATGATTATTATAGTAATATAAAGTAGTATGTGTTCATATTTATGTTTTATCATATTATGGATGACAATAATCACTATTTTCTTGTGTGAAAACATTCAATTAATTATCACAATGATGAAGCATATGAATTTTGTGGTGATTTATTTTTTGGTAAGTGGGATTAAAATTGGAGATGGGTGTGGATACCTTGGGGAAATTAATTTGATTATTATCTAGTGTGAAATGGTTTTTCCATTGGTTAATCAAGTGAGATTTTGGGATGTTATTCTATAGAATTAGCACACTTCATTTATGGTAAGTGGACATAGTTTCAATTAAGTTAACATATAGTGTTGTTGGGTACTATCCTAGTATAAGGAATAATGTAGTGATAATGTTAATTTTTTTAAAAGCTACGGGGTAGTGCATTATGTGAGTGAGTTTCTAAGTGATTTGGTGTATCTTATTAGGACCCATTGTTCAATTTTTATGATAAAGATAGGTTGGGTAAGAAATGTTTTATTTCATGTGCCTCACTTTAGTGAGGCACTCTATGTGGTTATACAACCAATAAAGTGCTATGATGGGGCCTGTAGAAAATAATTATAAGGTCATCCTTACCATGTAGTGTTTTTTAGTAGATGTGGATATAGATTGGAGACCTATTGATAAATTTATAATGTTAAACTACCCAGGTTTTTAGGATTCCCTAAAATATTTTTATGTATTTTACCATGCGATATACCTTATGTCACTATAGTATGGATCTTATAAGATGTTGACTACTATGATAACATATTTAGAATAGTTATGATAATTTCTTTTATATATATAAATACTAATGGGACCTAAATATTGTTTGTGTGGTTTAGATTTTGATTGGTAGGTTGGTTATTAAGATACCATCCTTATTCCATTTTTAATAATTCCTCTTATTTATGTGATTACACATCAGAGAAATCATATATTGGTGTCTCATACCTTGTTTGGGTTGTAAGATAAAGATATTCCCTACTTAGAATAATTTTGATATAGAATAGTAGATATATTACTTTCCAATGGGACCACTTCTAGCGTGGATAGGTTTTCATGGGGTGAGAATGGATATCATGTCTTCCTCCTAAAATTAATTATTTATGTTAGGCAATATATGACCATTCCGTGATAGATATGGTTAGGTTTATGGTGTGATATGAGACATCACCCCACTAGAGAACGTGGAAAAAGATGATTTTGTACGTGACATGTCATGGGACACAACCCAAAAAGGGAGGGTAGTGGTTGGGAGTTAGTTGTGTGACCAACCCTTAGTGAATGGATTTGGGTCTAGTTTTGTAGAATTGGATGAATTATTATTTTAGAAAAATATGAAATGTTAGGGTAAGGTGTTGTTGTGGCCTAGTTAGTAAACACTTAATTAATTTTATTTATTTCATTTTTCTACTTCATGAATTATTGACTTTTACATTCATACACTATATATATATTAGATTATACAATGGTCGCCTTTTGTAAAACTATTATGTTTGCCATGTTCACCCATCACAGGGACATATATCCATGTGTATAAATTATGTTTAGATTTCCATATACTAATATTATAGTGGATCTAGTGGGAGTTACTAGGTAGATATATGGAGAATGGCTTATTGAGGTAACCAAGTTCTATATTTCAATAGCCCATATATTTTACACTATTTATTATTTATTATCAGTCTAATAATACATTGTTGTTTTATGTTTGTATATTGAGCATGAGATTCCTTCAGGTAGTAGCATCATGATAATATATGTTATTAATTATTGTATCTTATTTTTAAATCAATTCACTTATTATATTGTTTTATAATTATTATATTATGAATATTCATTAAAATCGTTCAAAGAGTTATGTCTCATCATGTTACGTATGGATTCTCTCCACTAGTCAGTATCATCTGGTGTGTGGGGATAAAGAGTTGAGGTCATATACAAGCACCCAAGATTCTATTTAGGTTATCCAAAATGAGGTGATACAATGTGGTTTCAAAAAAAATTTGACTTCCTTCCTTTTTTAGGAATTATAGTTACATATTAGATTTGTTTTCTGAGTTGGGAAAATTCATATTCATTGGTATAGATAACCACTACTTAAGGAAAGTCCATGAAATTAGGAGGAGGGAAAATTTGACTTATTTTTAATGAAAAAATTATGTAACTGATTAATGAATAATGTTCCAAGAATGATCAAATTTATTCTTTCACTTGTAGATTGGATATAAAGTGGGTGAACATTAAGGCATCACACTAAGAAAGTTGGTATTTATGATATGTGAATTAGTTCTTATTGATGTTAGATTTTTTTACAAAAATAGAATGAATTTTATAATAATATAGAATATAATAATAATTTTTAGAATTTAATAGAATTATTTTAGATTAATTAAATAATAAAAAATAACATATCCCGTACATTGATAAATAATTTGTTCATGATTCATTAATTAATAAATACAAATGTGGTTATTATATTGTGTTATTTTGAAATGAGTTTATTTGTGAATATAAAAATATTCAAACCTGTAGTGTGCATTTTAGAAAAATATATTCCTTATATCAAAATCATGGAGTAGTTTTTTAGTATCACTAGGTCAAAAGGGGCGATTAGTTATAGTGAGATAGTTTGGGGAATTGGTAATTTTTGTTGTGGATCTAGGTGTGTGGGGGTGAATCCTATGATGAGTTCAGTGTATTTAGATTCTTATATGTTGCAAAATTATTGGATTTAATATATATGAGTATTTTATAATTTTATTCATTTCCATGGGAATATTTTACATCACACTCGGGGTTCCTTTTGATGTTCTTGTAGGTTTCATTAAAAAGTTTACGTTTGAGTTTTAAGAATCAAATAGAACATGGTCATTTTGGTGTTTCACATAAATAAATATAAAAGAGTTTTTTTGGGATTCAAATCATATACTCTCATTAAGTATCAAATAATTTTAATCCACATGTGGCAGGGATGATTGAGTATTAATATTTGAGAACATGAAAAAAAATCATATTATAATATATTTGTGTTGTATTGATCTTTCTTTCCAGGAAAATATATTGGAATAGATTGAGAATTATTGTACCAGAGCTACAAACTATTTATAAATTGGGATTCATTAGTTTTCAATAAGTCTTATAGTCAAATCATGTTTTTAGGGATAACCATAAATGGTTGTAATGTATAAATATAGTCATGTAGGGGAATTAAATAATGATTATAATTATTACATTTTTTGAAATTTAGAAAGTAATTTAAATATTAAGATCTGTAGTAGGGTGGACCTAGATAAGTTTTATATCAATCTTAATTATAGTAATTATGACATCTGTAACTGAGGTTTTTTACATGTTCATGGGAGTTTTCATTGAAATGGGTGGTGTTGTGTGGATGCTTGAAAATTTAACTCCAATATTGTGTATAAATTATATTACAAGTGGACCCTCATGTTATGATTGGCGATGGAGGCATTGTGAGGTGTTCCTATGTATGATTTTTTCCTCCTAGTATTAGGAATTATCACATCATGGGATAGAATATTTTGGGGTGTGGGGTTCATGTTTTAATTTTAAGGGTTAGTTAATGATCTTGTTGAGGACAAGTGAATATTGTAACTATGGATGCTTTTTAAGAGTAAAATCTTCAGGATTAATAGTAAAATCATGGTGTTTTGAGGTAATTCCTTGTTTGGGTAATTGTTCCAAAATGATATCACATTAATATTTGGATTACTCTATATGGAATGGTGATCACTTAGTTTGATATGGATTTGTTTCAAGGAGATAACACTTGAATATTATGATAAATTATTTGGTTTCATAGATGGAATCATGGTGTAGGCGATAAAACATTTTTATTTTCTTTAACATGTTTTTTTTAATATCAGAAAATATTTTTATATTAGTAGTTTAACTCATATATATTGTTTGTAGTAACCCATATATGATGAACTTTATGTATTCCTTTTCTTATTTCTTATAGGATGTGAGGTTTATCTCATGGATGATGGTGTCATCCATGATTATAAACCATTATTTTTGACTTCAAACGAGTAATTATGGAACCTTCAATTGTCAATATAAAATCCTTATATATGCATTCTTCCAAATCATCTTTATTAACCCTTTTGTATCTAAACGTTTCTTATCATAAAAAAACATCTTGTATGTCTTTATAAAATTCTATTCATGTAATGATGGTCTTGTTCTCATCAATGTTTTATTCTATGAACCTGAAAATGGAGCGAGTCATAGAAAGTAAGTAAAAAACATTAATCTCATATTGGATGGTTAATTGTTCCCTGAACATAGACGAATATGCCATGAAATCAGAGAAGTTTTGGATTAGTGGATATTTCTGAGAGTGGTAAACCACACCATGACAAGAAGGGACACATGATGGAGGGTTACCCTATTTTTTCATTATCCCAGAAACATTATGGTCTCTCTATGATATGAGAAATTGAAAAATAAATGGAATTCATTTGAATTTTAATAAATTTAGGTACATCATTTTATAATATTTGACAGATCACCCCTCCATTCCTCTCTAAATCATTTATCTTCTAAGTTATGTTTTATTTAATTTCAATTCTAATTCAATTACTTTTTTGTCCTAGGTCATTACATAAGGTAATATATATTACTCCTCTTAGAAAACATCATAGTTCATTTGGTACTTTGGTTCTATTATGTTGGTTAGGTCCATTTATATAAATTTTCAATGATTTTCTCCATGTTTTATTGGAATCATCATTATAAGATTGATAATTATGTTTCACTGAATTCAACATGTATAAAATTTAGTGATATAATCAATTGGTCACTTTATACTTTTAGGTACAATTCCATGTGTATATTCAATGGGGTTTTATAGAAATTTGAATTTTTTTGGAATGTGGTTGGATGAGATATGTTTTTTATTTTATTATTGGGAGAATGGAATTATGGGTGATCGTGTTCAAATATTTGTTGATGATATAGATAATGGATTATGTTTTGTGAATATAATTTATATTTATGTTTTCCATTTAACAAAAATATATATTTAGGTCTGAATGTGCATTGTATAAATGTGATAAAAGTACATGGGGGAAAATCTTGTTAGGTTTAATGTGAGACCCGGATGATGGGATCGACCAAGGTTAATCATTACATATTGACTTGAGGGTGTCGTGCATGAGTTGATAATTAAGAGATGTCTATCTATTAACCCAAGTTTACTGTATGGAATTTAGAATATCTAAGTGGATCTAGAAGTGAAATTATCTAATGAGTTATTAGTATATGGGAGAGGGTGATTTCTACTGATTCTAATAGTATGTTAAATTGAATAGGCCTTGGGAAATGATTCTGGTCCACATTATTCCTTCGTAATTTCCTAGTAATGACTATGAAAATTTCTGTAGAACCATTGAACTCTTATGTAGATATAGGTGAAGTATTAATAGTGTGTATAATAGCTATGGTATTTTATTTTTCTTCATATTTATGTGTCATATTATTGTGGATGAGGGTAACAACTATATTTTGGGTGTTCCTTGTCGAATATGATGATTGTAAGGAGAAAAAAATTTCTTTAGAGAGCATATCTGTATAGAGTGGTTTGAGAAGGTGATATGGGTATGGATGGATACAAAAAAATATTTGATAATTGTATTTTATAAATAGGTTTTATCTTGTGTGATATTTGTTGGATGTTGGGTATACCATCAGTGGATTTAGTGCATGGAATTTCTTTAAAGAGGATCAAGTGGATCGTAGGAAACCTCATAGTATAGTTTCACATTGGAATATTTTTACTGATAAAGTAGTGATTATAGACAATTTTTTTAAGAAATCATTGTATATTTAATGGCTTGAGAGTGTATGTTATTCATTTATTATAACATAGTATGACCTAATAGTCAATGTAAGGGTAAGGCTAGTTAAGGTAGGTGATGTGTAGTTCTATTTTTTAACATCTAGTGGAGATTAAGGTGTAGGTCTCAGATATGATGAATTTTATGATGGGGATTCAATATTGTTCTTATTACATTATAAAAATATTTTATCGAAGATTATATATATTTGGGTAAGGCTATGAGTCTGTGGTATTGGGGTGTAATTGTAAATATCACATGTTCTCATATTTTACACTATTTTATAAATGTGATTAGAAATTGGATATATCTATTGTTGATGTAGGCTGATTCATGTGGGAGGTGAACTATTGATATTTTATCCTCATTATAATGTTGACAAGAATAATAAGTATATTCCTTACCGTGAGACCTACCAAATTTTGGGGATGTTTAGATCTTTTAATAGCTTATCCATTGATATTCCCTCCTTAGATAGTATTTTATAATTCCAGGTATTTATATCGCATGATATGGGATCTTCTCTATGTTGGAGTGGTTGGGATGTTTTTGGAATTTAGTTTTCAAGATTCCCTACTCAAAACACCTTCATTATTTACTAATAGATACATGGAATTTTTATGGGACCTTTCCTAGGTGGTATGTCTTATCATATTAATGATTTTCAATGTTGATATTACCCTCTCAAATTTATTTTTTATATGTTACTTGATATATGATAATCCCTCGTGATAGAGTGTATTGAAAGGGATATGATATGAGATATCACATTGAGCATGAGGGCGGAGCTATGTGATGTGATAAATCATGTTGAATTAGTCCGCACCTTGTATAAAATAATAGTAGTTGAGATGTAATTGTGGGACCAAACTTGAGTGACTAGTAATCTGTCTATTTTTGTTTTATGAAATTTCTTATTCTTCTAGAATGGTCCCTAGTAGGTGGGATCATTTATTGATGTTTCCAAGTTATATCCAAATGAACATAAATGACTACATGAATAATACTTATTAACTTATGATTTTTAATGTAATTTCATACACTATATATGATTCTTAATATAAGAGTAATATGGTGTGACCATATTGAGTATGATTCTTACGCCATGAACAAGAAAATCAGTGTATGTTTGGAATTTATTTTTCATATTCAAGTGATATGAAACATGAATGATCATACTTAAGTAAATGGAAGGCTGTTGTGGGAGTTGTGCAAGGAAGGGATTTAGTTTTATAATCATTTATCACTTTAATTTTTCTATGTTTATTATATATTTTTCATTATTCTAGGAAATAATTTTCATATATTTTTATTTTGATCATGTTAATAATTTATATTATACAATGACTGTGTTATATGTTATTTTTGGTGGGATCATAGCTAAAATTTTCTGACCATATTATGATTTTTATTAACGATTTTGTTATATAAATAAATATATTGAATTTTTTATTGTACAAAGAGTACAGTATATATTCATTACTAATAGACTCTCATCAGTAGTCACACTCTTATGGTGTTTTTGGGAGGAATCTCGAGGTCTTGTAAAGACCCCATCTCAAGTGACATATGGGATATCTGAACATTCCTCTCATTGAGTGAGTGTTGGGAAAACCAATCCCAACTTTTTATATTTTATGTAAAACTCCTATTTTTTTAGGTATCCAATAAATTTTTTTTTATTTATCAAAATTTATAATTAAAAATTATTTTATGAAATACATTACTATATATTTAATAAAAACTAATATTATATTAAGATCACTATTTGATATCTCTTTTAAATAAGTCCCTTTAAAAACTATCAGTTAAGAAATAATGATAAATATAAATAATGATATAATAAAATCATAAATCAATGTAAATTCTAAATTATTATAATTATATTGTCAATTGTGTGGAAGTTACATAATGGATTATTCCAAAAAAATGAATATAGAAAATTAAAGAAGAATGGATTTATAAAAATTAGAATAAAAATATATAATTATTAACCAAAATAATAATATAGATTTAAAAATGATGAGTACTTAAATATTCTCAAGACTCATTAATATTAAAAACATTGTGATACTATATATATCATGGGAAATTATTTAGATTCTTTTTTGAGAATCGAATACATACTCACGTGAGACCATAAATTGTAAAATTGATAAATGATATGAATAATAACCCCAATATAAATTTAGTTCCCAATTTAAAGGTAGAACTCCCTATATACTAGAATTTTTCTATCACTAAAAGATACTATTTATGGAGAAATAATAAATGTCGTATAAAACACCTATTGATTTCTGATCCAAATCAATGGGTTCCCATAAAACCAACAAAAGGAGGTGAGGAATAGTATCAAATATTTTATCATTATAAATTTAAAATCTACTATAAAATATTTCTCATCTTTTCCCCAATCACCATTTAATCAGTATCCCATTTTCATGTATATAATCATTGATAATAAAGTAATTTTATCTCATATTTTAGACAACATCATATAAATAATGAAACAATGGGGATAAAACAAATTGGGTATCTTTTAATATTAAAAATAATAAAAAATGATACCAATTGGTCCTTTATATTAAAAAATACATTTAAAACTCCAATAACATCTGTGAAATCAGTTACATATCTTATCATTAATTAAAAATATCTATAAAAACCAATAAAAGATCAATCAATAAATCAATAAGACTAACAAATCTTATATAAGAACTAAATATGAGTTAAAAAATATTATAAATTACATGAAATTAATCCAAAATATTGATAACAAGATAATATATTAAATATATATAGTAGTGTTCAACATACAATTTTATTCAACCCAAATAACACATTAAAAATATAAAAACCTCATAAGTCCAAAAGTTATCCTATGTAAAAACATTTTAAAAAAACAATGATTTATTAATCATTTTTGGTGAAAATTATCATATTCATTAATGAAAACACTATATTGGAAAAAAATTATCATCTGAAGAACAATGAATCCCAGTAAATATCATTTTTATCAAAATAAAAAATAATAAATCCATGAGAAATATATCTAACCCAGGATAGAATAAAACATTAAAAAATATTTCTTAAAGAAAAAAATATAAAAAACCACATAATCACATGAAATTTTTTATAACATTAATTTCATAAAAATAGGAATCATATAAAATTAAATCTGTATACATTTGAAAAATAATACTAGTATTGGTTGGTAAAGGATTCATTATCCTGGATGATTCCACTTTGAAAATATAGGAAATGAACATGGAATAACTGATTTAAGGATTTGATCTCATATTGGGATCATCCCAAATACCTTATCGATTTGAGTAGGAGGTGAAACTAAAATTGGGATTAAATTCGAATATGGGTGAATGTCATAAAAAATTCATTGTAAGTCACAGAGTCATGGAATATAGTAGAAAAAACAATGTGCTGACTATGTGGATATTATTGGATCCCTAGGAACCAAAACATTGATTGGACACAACGTTCTTAGAACACTGACCCAACCATTTGAATGAATTTCCTACTATATAAGGTTAGGTTTCATGGTTAATACATGACATCCACCAATCATTCCACCAATAAACCTATCTAAACATTTAGAATATTGAACCATGTTTCTATTAATTAATATCAAAATAAATATTTAATATAATATTGAACCATGAAAAAGGTCTAAGAGTTAATATAATTATATATAGAATAAACATAAGAAAGTATTAAGGATTTTAATATGAGTCTCATCAATGCAAATATAATAACACTACCATCAACTTAATGTTTTTTGTATAATTATCAATGATGAGATGAAGAATGTACTTGGTCATATCCTAATGTAAAATGATAAAATGGTTCACAATGATTCATGAAAATAATGGATCTATAAGAAAAATGTATAATTGCATCACATAAACATTAAATAGTGTAATTATTATTATATTTTATAGGCCTTATACATATTGTGAGAACTGTGATATGTATAGTGATAACTATATCATAAAATACATACATAAAAGTAATGATATGAACATAAATAAATAATTATGGCTAGAATTAATCAAATAATATGGTTAATTAATACAATATTGTCCTTGAAATATTAATAATGTATATAAGTCTCCTTTCATAATAGGAAATGATACCCTAGTCATTATATTAATTGATCAAGGACCAATATTCAAATATATTCAAATAAAGAATTTTTAAATAATAATTGTAGGTAATATATCATACCATACAAAATGATATCATAATAATATATTCAGGAAAAAATATAAGCGAAAATATTTAATGGTTTTGATTTGTAATGCCTGTTGACATGAAACAGGAAGGTAACAATCATATAATCAATTTTGAAAATGGTAAAGTCATCTAGTTCAGCATTAAGAATATTGTATTAAATAAGGAGATGTTTGATGATTCTCATAACACTTCTATATCAATTTTCTTGGTATATACGAAGGCGTATTGATGTAATTTAGTGAACTTCGAGATAGAAATTTTGAAAAGGAATGTTCTGAAATAAACATAAACTATATCACTACACTACTAATATGAGGATGATAATAAGGTTTCCATATACATAAACGAACCATTACCGATTAGAAAATAGAAATGGGAGAATTAAAACATGAATTTTCTTTATTTTAATATTAATATATTAATATTATTCAATTATATATAGGATTAGAATTATTCATATTCAATAAAATGTATAGAATATATGTCAATGTAGTGGTTAATCCATATGGGGATCAATATTTCATTGCATCAAATATGGTTCTAATGTTACCTCAATGTTTTGGAAAAGTATTAAAATTAAATTAAACATATATTTGAAAATAATTATAGAAAATTATCAGTTGGAATACGGTAAATCATTTATTATAGTTAATAATATTGAAATACGGTCGATAAGTTGTTTAGTGGACCTTAAAAGGATCAGGATCAATGTATTAAACTAGTTGAGTTATGAAATAAATAGATTTTATACACATGAATATAGATGGAACCATATAAAATTATATATGACAGGAGCTTTAAAATTCCATCTTATTGGGTTGATATTGGTGAGTGAAATCTTCTTTAACTAAAAATTATATTAAAATATAGAAAAAATATATAATTTTTTTGAATTCATATTAATGATATAAGAATTTTATTGAAGAGTTATACAAATATTTATTGATGATAGATATTGTTTACTTATATGGAAAAATTATTCTTTTGAATAAATCCATGGAAGAGAAGATATCTCATACAAAGATAGAAAATGAATCCCATAATAACAATATTATTTTTATTTCTTATAACCTCTTATATCATCACACTTATGATAATGGGAATCTATTATCTCAATATTATAAAATAAACTAACCAAAAAAATTTAATACATTTCTAACGAAAATAATATTAATTTACATGACAATATAAATTGAAATATGCACATTTTAATTATATATAAGGAAATTATTTTTTAAAGGAATGTAAATTCCAAGGATATATATTTGAAAATAAAATATATGTATATAAATGATGTATAAATTGTCATATTCAGATTTTTAATAAAATAATTCATTAAACAACATAGAATCGATTAGTACCTTAGGTAAAATAATTTTAACATCTATTACACTTATAATAATCCCATATTTAACCATAATCAAATCAAATTCATTATTTATATCAAAATTTTTGTTGTACACTAGTCCGACAAGGAATCAAAATGGGTTTTGATTCCCATTATATTATATAAAAATGTCAGATTCTAAACTAACCTATGTAATGTAAATAAATATAATATGTTTGTAGGCATGAAAATAGGTAGAAAAATATTATTCCAAAATAATATACATATCCCATGGACCCACATAAAACAAATGGTATTACCCATTAGGTATAGAATGTACAAACATTGTTGGGATTTATATTATACCTATGAATTTATAAAACCATACCCCTTTAATAGATATGCACTCTGAGAAAATGAAGTATTCCCTATAAAATTTACCAACAATTCAATGAAATCAAATAAAACCGGTTCATCAGGTGATGAAATTATGAATGCGACACATATTCAAATACAAGGATATTAATATAGATGATAATTAATGAATTATTTAAATTAAAATAATACATTCCTTTGAAAAAGTTAATGAAATCCTATGAAACAGATTCCTTGAAAACATTTTGGAAATAAAAATGCGATTTCATTGAAATTTAATGAAATGAATTTCAATCAATAATGAAAATATAATTTTGATAAAAAATATTTTTCAAATAATTACATAAATCATCAATTTTGATACTAAATCACTAAAATACATCTTTATAAATAATTATATATGCTTTTATAATAAAAAATATAATTAATTGAGTTTCACTTACCATTTTATCCAAAAAACCCCATTTCCAATGGTGATATAATCAATAAACAATACACTAGAAAATATTGAAGAAAATATGTATATTATGAACACAAAATAATTTAAATTTGACAATTTAATATGTTACTGAGATGGGAATTTATTAAAACAAAACCATACAGTAATAATAATTCATCTAACATAGTGTATAAAGTATATACAAGGATTATATTTTATAAAACATAAACTACTCCTTTCGGTATTGATAATTTCACATTGAAATAGTGAAACCCTAAAAAACCAAGGAACACGGAGTTAGTGAATGAAAAATAAATCGATGAGGTTAGAGAGGAATGGAAAAAAATTATAGATTATATGGATCACAATAGAACTTCGTGGTAGTCCTTAAATGAAGTTTAATAGAGGAGATAATGGAACGATCTACCCACTCCAATAGTGTGTCAGGTCAATGGGTAATGGTTGAAGGTATTTTAAATCCAATACTTATATATAATATACATAATAATAATAATAATATTTTTATTATTGGAATAATAAATGATAATTCTATATACATATACGATATCTAATACTTTTATAAATTTTCAAATTCTTTATTTCAAACAGATAACATTATCATTTAAATTCTGTATTGATATGAATTTCATGTCATTATACATGCCATATGATTATTAGGATAAATATAATTTCCTTTTTAAAATACATATTTTTTTCAAAAAAATAAATGTTAATAATTTTGAAACATTACTGATTAATTTATACAAACCTATTAATCAACCAAAAATAATTTTATAATGATCAATTTGTTATATAAGATAAGTATCAAGAGTTTCAAGAATAATTTTCTAAGCATAATTTCATATTTAATACATGTATTATTGAATTTCATGGTCACTACGACTATACACAAAACATGAAACACCAAAAAATAAACTATTAAACTGTGTGGTCAATGTATATATTTATTGGGGACACATGAAACTCCTTATATTTTAAAAATATTCTAAAAACTCCACAATCTCATAATCATAAAATATAATATTTTGAATATACATAAATATTAAGAAATAGGTTGTTACACTTTCCCTCTCAGTGGATAACCATGGATTTTATTCCATTACTATTATTTCATTATTTTTTACAATACATATGTATTTATTTTTATTAGTATGTTTTCAAGGTGTAAATAAACAATGAAATAACTAAATTATTTATCCTACATCATTGTTTGAATACAAATAAGTAATTCTTTAACTCGACATGATTATCCTTATTTTTAACCGTCATATTCAATGTTTTATTTAAATATCATTCATTCTATATTGTGGGGAAATAAATGAGATAAGTTATTGAGTTCATTTATATTACTATTTTAATTTTTTTTTGGTTTTTTCATAAATAAATAAATACTATCTACATGATTTTTTTGATTACATACTCTGTAGTTATCGAATTAATCGTTTTTTCTAGAAATATTTGAAATGAATTTTTCTATGATTTTCATTCCTTCAATTATGATTTTAAAATATTTTCATGGATTTGGACCATTTTTAAATGATTATAACCACATAGTGATTGTATTATATTATTTTTTCATCTAAATAGGAATTCCAATACTAATTAACATCATATTCATAATGAACCTGAATTTCATCATCAATGGAATTTCACTTTTGAATATATAATAAATACATGTTTAGTTATATAATAATATATATTGTACACAAACCATAATATAAAACAAACTAAATTGTAAAATATAAACTTAAAAATATATTTTTCAACATAAATAAGTACATAATATTTTAATATATTTTAATTGATGAAAAAACTAGAAAATAAGATAATGATAAAAATAAAATAAGATATACTCCATCCCCTAGAACTATTACACCCACGAAAAACATTTTATTAATGAAGAGGAATGTTATTAGTGGAGTATACATATTATAAATACAAATATGAATAATAATGATAGAAAATATATTTTAATGAATAATGTATGTAATAGTTGATATTTATATGAATTTGGGAACCATTTGACGATTACAAATATGACCCTAGGAATAGTAATCGGATTGTTGGAATAGTAATATGACTGTATGAATTTTAAAAAGACTACTTGGAATACTAAATTTGTTATTGATAAATTACACTTGCCTATGGAAGTGAAGAATATCATTTAAGTATCTTATTATGTGAATATATTGCATAATTATATTATGAATCTACTAAATAAATGCTTCAGAAATGATAAAATAAATGATAATATTTTTATAAAAAAAATTATTTTTATTCATTATAATAAATAAATCTATTTAAAATAAAATTTATTTTCATAAATTATGTTTGTAAAAAATTATTATGTTTTATTAGAATGATAATATAATTTTATGAGATCATAAAGAAATCTCAAAGGGTTGGAAAATTGACAAGATATAAAAATTGGTATTTTATTGAATATTTGTGACATTAATTTAAAAAATATATTTATTTTATTTAGGAATTTTTATACTATATAGGATTTAATGTTTTTAAATTGTTATCTCAAACAATTATTTGAATATTTTTATAAACATGTTGATTTTTTTTGAATAATTTAATACACCAAAATATTATATTAAACAATATATGACAAATATCTAAATTTTTGAATTATGGATGATGAAAGGACATGTTAGTTTGAAGTCACATGAAACATTTAAATTATATGTTAATAATATATTTCTATATTTTTATTCCTATGTGATAATAATTATTAAATAAATATAATATTCACAAACACCTCTTTCAATTCCCTTATAAATAACACCCCTCACTACCCATTCTACCAAAAAATTTAAGCCATGGAGCTTGATTATTTTCTCTAAATTACGTTAAAAGTTATATCTCATATGCCTTATATATGTTGGAGTCATCCAAATATTATTCCAATTAAGCTTAATGGGTAGCCTATATGGAGACACCAAAAGAGTTAGGTATCCTCAAAACTAAAATCCTTTTAATCATATTCTTATTTTTCTTTCATATATGATCTTTATCGGCCTAAATATTTTAATATATGTATAATAAATATATTGATATATTATTATCATAATATAATATCAATCTTATACCCCCTTATTTTATTTTCAAACGTAAATTATGTTCACAGTATTGTTGGTTCACTTCCTTAATGAAAATCATACTTCATTTATCTCCACAACCTCAAAGGATGATTATAGATAGAATATTATGGTCAAATATGATAATAATAAGTATAATATCTTCATATTATTTATTCTTTTAATAATTAAATAATTAAATAAATATAATATAGTTTGGTATTGTTGGTAAACCAACTCTAATGATCTATATATATATATTGATTACATTTTGAAGGGGAAAATCATCCCTATGCTAGAAGAGAAAATGCTATTTGGTGAAATTTTAATTTAAATATTTCAATTTATATGATTTTAATTCACATATGGATTTTCTTCCCATTTTTCAAGAACAATAATAATTATAGACTATTGATTAAACCTTGGAATCATGAAACGATTGCCCTCATGAAAAATAAATCAAACATTATATCTAATAGAAATGATACAAAATTAAGATAATAAAATGATAAGAAATAAAATATAGATAATTTTTTTATTAATTACTTAATCAATAAATATTTTTTGATTATCCAAGATGATAGGTGATCCTATAAAATGATTCGTGACCTTATCACATGAGATCTCGTCAGACCACAATATTTTAATTAGGTTTAGACCCTTCTCTTGGAAAATTGATATTTTATAATTATTTAATATTATAGAAGATTATAAATTTAAAGTGTTTTTATCTTATATATATACCTATATATTTATATATTCCTCTAATTAGATAAAATATACTTTTTTAATTTATATTATATATTCTTAAAAAAAAGGTAAATTTTCTATCCCTTAACCACTTTTTATAAAAATATATTATAGTCATTATTAAAATTAATTTCATAAATAATTAATGTTGAATTATATGTAAACTATTCTTTTTTATCTCTGGTTTCCATTGAAAATCCTATATTTTTTTCAAAGTCAATAATCCATTCATCAAACAACCATTTTGAATAATCATTTCTATACTTTTTTCTGAACCCATTTTCATGATGTTTATTCTTAAAATTAATATTATATGTTAAAAAATATTTTTATGAATTCATATCTTAACCTCAAAAATATTTAATTCCATATTCACATTATATTATTTCTGAAGTTTCCTTTTATTATTATATGAGACAAGATTACACAACCCATTTATTTTCCTAAGTAATTTATATGTTTATTCTATATTTTTGATTCCCTTTTTTTCCACACATAAGAATGATCTTTTATTGTTTCATGTTCCAAGATAGTTATCTATTTAATTGTCTAATGTTAATTTCTCATGAGATTACATATATTAAAATACGGAGAAAACATAATCCATTGGGGGACATTATCGATCTTTTGATTTTGTCTTGGCACTTAGTATTGTATTACACATATGTCATGTAATTTGGGGATTCTAAATTCCAATTTTTTCATGATATTATGAATCAAGGATATTTATATTATGCCCCCATTTTTTCATGTTTATTTCATATTATAATACCCTGATATTCCTTCTATCTCATATGTAATTCCTTGTTATCATGTTTATTCCCATACATGGAATTTTTCTACAACAGATTAGTTTACGTATTCCTTAGTTTGTCATATTAAATTTTTGGAGATACAATGGACTTGAGATATCATTATTGATATTAAAATAAATAAATTTTATTTGAGTTACATGTTAGTTTTATATACATGTACTCCTAAAAATTCATCAGGCCTTTCGATACAAAGTTAGTATTTATTGCGTTTATAATTTAAAAAATCATAAAACAATATATGTAAAAGGATTGAGTTGATATAGATGGTTCCAAGGGAAGGCCTAGTTTCTTGGGGTATTATGAAAAGAGTAATTTATTTAAAACCCCATGTACAGGTCTAATAATATGATATTATCCATAAATCTATTTTATGTATAGAGAAAGGGCTTTCTAAGAAACTACATCCCAATATGGATAAGATAATTTGATGTGGATCAAGAATAGTTCTTCCTTGGAGAAATAAACCCAAAAGGGTATATTTGGTAAAAAAAATTGATCATCACTTGGTGTGTGATAAATAATCCTTATCGCACACTGACGCACACCTATCATAGGGTGTGGAAAAATAAAATTTATTTTCCTAATACAGCCCAGTGGTTGACCACAGTCATCTCACAGTAGGAGCATTGAAGTAGGTTCAATCAATTATTCTATTTCACCAATTCAAAGTATTTTTTGTTTTAAATTAATTATTTAAAATGAGTTTTTATACATTTTGGAAAACATTCTATTAAAATAATGAAATGAAAAATTCAAATCTAGATCCAAACAGAATGAAATCAAGGATGAAATGACTTTGTCCTACTGTTGGATAACACAGGTTCATTCATTATGTATTTGTTATTTTAATTAAATTTAATAATTCATTTAGGGAAACCTCATTAATTAATTACAATACATTTATTTGTTGAGTGTGTGATTTTAGCATGCTTCCAGCACACCAAACTACACGTCCTCCAGTAGTCATGTTTGGAAACACCTCAACCAAGAATGTAATTCCTACAAGACCCGGCTCCACCATATGTCATTTCATCCTTTATGAATACCCTTACTCCAATGTATGAAGGATTCGACTAATATAACAGAGGTAAAATGATTAATCAATGAAAATAATTGATATTGAAATAGTGTCGTTGTGGATGACCATCGCACCCGTGCAATATTCCAACCTCCACCGCAAATAGAATAAAAACATTTTGAATTAAAGCTCTATAATGAAGAACATTATGAAACCTCCCTCGAGTCTAAGCCTCATGTTAGAAACAATCTATATATAAGTGTATGGATATCACAATGTAATGATAGAAGAGAGGGAATGAGAATTTGATTTGGAAGAGAAAAGGGGTGGAAGAATAAAAGGAAACACATTATTATAAAAAAGATTAATGAATTGCCAAGGAAATGAAAACTAAAAATAAAAATAAAATAATGAAGAAAAATTCCTAAATGGATCTTTGCCTCACCTATTTGGTGACCCAGATGGTTTTGAGAAGGATTGGAATGATTGGAGAGGTAAGAGATTCTCTTCTTATATAGACATATTTCTATCCAACAAAATATGTCCCTTTTTAACCCATTAATTGGTCGAATAACATGTGGAACCATTTCTAAATGTTGTTCATAATTTATTTTTCCATCCTCCCTCCAAATTTAAATTCATTTTTCACCATTTGTAAGAGTTATTATTTTTTGAAATGGTAGGTTTCTGTTTTTAGATGAATCTTCCAGGAAGCTTCCCCTAAAAGTATAAACTCCAATAGAAACAATAATGATTACACACTCTCTAAAATTAATTTTAGAGGCAATAATGTTTTTTATAGTGCTATCCTAGGTGTAATAATTTCAATTAGGGGGCCAATAAGTTGAGACGATTGATCTTTATAGTGGTGGGGTCCATGTTGTCCTCTAGGATAAATTTTAAGTTTCATTAATTTTTTACGACCTCTAGATCATTGATTCTGCCCCTAGTCCAGCAGAAAAAAATGAAGTAAATAAAATAAGGAATTGAACCGAAAAAATCATCACTTAATTTTGAATTATATTTTATTGGAAATTACCAAAATACCATCGAAGTAAAAATCTATCAAAAATACAAAATTAAATTCCTTACACAATTTATCTCATATTTATTCTAGAATCCAAATTACTCATTATTTTAATAAAACATTTATAAATATGGGTTTTACCATTTAAAAACAATAATAATTAATTATTATTATATTAAAATATGAACATAAATTTTCTACATCAAATACCCCCACACATAAACCATGCTTTCCCTCAAGCATATAATCTCAACATGGAATTCAGAGGACACCAATATTACCAATATTGAAATTCCAAAGTAATAAAAAAATAAATGTAAAATAAAATTTTCAAATATCCACATAAAATTGAAATTTAATTTCCCAATTTTTAATGAAATAATTAATTTATTTATTTTACTATTTCTTGTTGAAAAATGTTGAAACATATTAATTCATTCATTCATGCCTCTCAATTAAATATTTTTAGTCATTCCATAACATGATTTACCTTACCTTTGAATTTTAACTCTCATCTGTCATGATACAATTCATGTAGAGTTACTTTCATATCATGATAACATGCACCTTATCTATATGCTTGTAAAATAACTACTTTATACACTTTTTAAAGGAAAAATGAATAGAAAATCACGAGGACCTTTCAATAATGGTTCCAATAACCATGAATCTTATGGTTAGTAGGATTTTATGTTTTAAAAATTAAGGCTCATGAAGGAGGTTTATCTTATATGTAAAAAGCATTATATCACAAAATGTAATGAAATTATCCTCTTCAAAGTAGCAGCATCCACATCCCCCAAAAACTCAATGTAAAGTCATGATCAAAGTAAATCATAATGGCTAATTAATGAAAAATCTTGTTTTTTTTAAAAAAATTATTTTATTTAGTTTTTTGAAAGTTATGATCAGATCAAACCACATATCCATTACACAACCACATACGATAAGAAGACCATCAGTATGGAAAATGGTTATTTTTTGTTTTTCCAAACCACAACCCATTTTTCTCATTTTTTTGTTATCTTTATCATTTTTTTTATTTAAATTAAATAGGAGAAAACAATGATGTACAATGAATGATTCCAAAAGCTTTTACAATTCCCACTATATCACCCCCATACTTTTTCCTTACAATTTATAACATCCCTTCCACCATGATTCTCTTCACCCCACACTTTAAATAACATCATAATACCAAAAGTATAGTAGGAATGGATAAAAATGGTGTGAAACATGGCTCATCCTTATAAAAGTCATTCATGGTCTCTATTGGAAAAAATAAGGATTTATGTAAAGGTGGTCATTAAAGACAAGGGCATTTCAAAAATGCCTCAGTCATTTTAAATGAGCTTTTGTACATTCATAGCTTCGACAAGTTCAAATGCATGTTCTGGTCGGTGACTTGTCTAAATATCACTCAAAAAATATGCTCATGATTAAATAGAAAGTACTTGGTCTCGAAATAATCTGTGGAATGAGGCATATGATATTATACAACAAATAGTGGCATGATTAATAATAAAAATACATTTAAATGAATTTCATAAATTCAATGTATGAAAAATGGTAGGTAAATTTCATTTTAATTAATTATCTAATTACCTTTAATCATGAGACATCATATCAATATCTATTCTTCATTTTAAACATTCAATTTTCCATTTTAATCATTGATTATCATTATCATTGAAATAAAAAATATGTCATCACATGGATCCTATTATACTATTGTCCTATAGATAAGTTAAGTGAAGTGATAATTTAAGTGTGGATATGCAATTTTATCATTAATGTTCAAAAACATTGGACCATAAAAATTAAGGAAATTAAAAGATTAAGCATTAAAAATTAACTCCCTTTTGAAATAAAGCGTCAGTCCTATTCCTCTATTTAAGGATTCCTTTTCCTTTATTTGATCATACAATAGAGAATCACTCACTTAAGAATGAGGTTCATGTCATTAAAACTCAAAAAGATAAGGAATAGTGGGCCACAAGGTGGAATAATCTAAAAAATAATTTGGAATATAAAAAATATGTAATGATAAATCATGGTATGATCCCCTAAGTGGGCCCCTAATTTTTACTGCCCCCATAGGTTAGTAGAATCTATTATCCAAAATGAGAGGGTGGATGAATCTTCTTTGATTTGAACCACCACATGTGGATTTTTCTAGCATCTGTATATTTGTTCTTCTTGGGGAGGACTCCATGGATAGAGTACACCAAATCTCCCCCCTTCGCAATGTGGTACATCTTGCATGGCAGGGGTAGGATGAATTTTGGATCCTCCTCCTCCTTCGTTGCTACTTATGAAACATTCTCTTAATTTTATTGTATTCCCTCAAAATAATATTCAATGCCTCTTGATAGCTCTAGGTGTTCCTCAACAAGTGAATCTTTTTATTTCTCATCTTCATCCATGGAATAATAATAGTAATCCAATTCTGAAAATTCAAAACTATTTGGGGAAGTACTAAAATTAGATTCAATAAATTCAAATGATTTTGAGATCACGATTATATCATTTCCCTGAGTTGGTTTGGAATGAATCTTTTCCTTGTTGTAAAATTTCATTTATTGCTGATTATTACTAGATGGAGGTAGGTAGTTGGGATCCTGCATCTTTTCTCCAAATTCCACCAATTGGGTGGTGTCTTCTTCAAGTTTTGCTGACTCATTTTCTTTTAAAGGAATGGGGAGATTGAGTAGTTCCTCACATTCATTCTATAATTCATCCAATTCTTGTTGATCTCCTATTTGTGTCTCAGTAGGTGAGTCATCCTTCTATTCATCTATCTCTGGTAGAGTAAGATGACCGAGGATGAATGATTTTTCATATACCTCGACATTTATGTCCTCTGGTTTTTTTGACATAAGATGTAGTCATTAATAAAGAATATCTACGAAAGTAGAATCACTTAACCATGAAGGAAAGTGGTCCATCCATATCTAGTCATTGTCAAGAGGGCCAAAACCTGCCACCTGATGGGCAGCCTTGTTTCCTTGCATTTTGATAAAGGAGAAGGTGAAAATTGTGAAGCTTTGATAAAGCGATTGGATTTTCTTGATGAGTGAACGAAATGGTTGAAAACCACCATCGTTGAGGTTGATAGACTTGATAATGATGAGACGGTCCAATTCTAGGTGGATTGTGTCCCATCCACAATCTTTAGTGAACATCATCCCGACAAGGATGGTGGCGGCTTCAGCAACCACGGGTTCCCAAAGAACATGATGTGCTTCATGTTTGGCTATGATGGTCTGCCCAAAGTGATCATGGGCCAATAGACCAAGACCAACATTTCTATCCTTGGGAAGAGACACATCTACATTAATCTTGAGAATCCATTACAGTTGAGGTCACCAATACGAAGATGAGGATGGGGTTCCTAAGGGCTTTTGTTCTCCAGTGTGATGTTTCCATCCCTCAATCCATGAAAGCGCCAGCTCAATCCAGAAATTGGGGGGCTTGATGATGTGGTTGAAAATGGTGTCGTTGCGACGTACCCAAATGTTCCAGGCCGATATGCAATGTGAGCCCGCTTTGGCTGGTGAAAGAGATGAGCACCATCGCAGTAGGAGAGAGGGGAGGTCTGGGACCATGTCCAGTGAGAGATTCACATAGGAACCCCATTTTTACTAGACTACCTTTTCCCATGGTCATTGGATGATACCATGGAGGGGAGTTTCCTGAGTGTTTAGGCAGAAGGGGAAAAATGTCACTTGAAATATGCCAGAGGATGAGTAGGTCCTTGGTCGGGAGGATTCCATTTCACACCTGCCACCAGAAGTGGTGGATATTTGGAGGGACATTGAGCTTACACATCTATTTCCAGGGCCCCCATCACCTCCATATGCCTGATTACAGAGGGAAAGACGATAGCCAAACTTCATCATATAGGTTCCCCAGATGTCGTTGATCTAGTAGATATGGTCAGGGCCTACATCCAGAACATAGGGGGGGTACTCAAGATAAGCCTTTTGTCCCTTTCATTGAACCACGAGGGAATTTTTTTTCATGCACCACCTAGTCCCATTATCAAGAAAAAGGCATCAGATAGTGGCCCCTTAAAAACCTGGTTAAGCAGAGGATGATTCCTGCACGCCTTACTTGTCAATCAGCCAGGGATCAGTCCAATCATTAATAGTTGAGCCATTCCCAATCCTCCATCCCAACCCTTTAATCATAAATCTTCGGGATCCCCAAATATTTCCCCAGAGGAAGCTGGGTCAGGGTCCCAGAGAGGAATCCTAGAAATCCTTGTGGGGGAAGTAGTGTGCATGGAGTACCCACGCGCAGAGAGAGGATGGGAGGATAATAAGGCTTTATCCTTGCTTAGCTAGTAGTGCAACATTAAAGTGAAATAGGTCTCATAATCCCATACCTCCCTCCAATACTGGTTGGAAAAATTTATTCCAGGAGATCTAGTGGGTTTTATTCCTTCCATTTTTTCCCTACCAGAAGTTGGCAGTACATGAGTGGATCTAGTTAATAACAGCACTAGGAAGTTTGAACAGGGACCTGAAATAGCTGGGGATAGACTGAATAGTTGCATAAATAAGGGTTTTCTTGTTGGCTTTGTAGATTCTATTTGGGGTCTAGTAAAGGATTTTTTTTCTCGATCCCTTCCAGCATAGATGTGAAGATTTATTTTTTGGAATGGCCAACACCATGGGTAGCCCGAGGAACTTCTGATGTTTCTCAACCATATGAATGCCTTCAGTGACACAGTGTTCTTCCCTTTGGGATGGTGATACCCTATAGCTGAAAGAGACGTTTGACTTTCCATGGTTATTTGTTTTCCCTGAGGCCCTCTCATACTAGTGGATCACATGGCCTATAGAAATGCACTCATTATTTATGGATCTTGAAAAAAGAAGGAAGTCATATGTGAAAAAATGATGTGACACCTGTGGTCTTGCATGACACACATTTTCCCCATGAACTATATGTGAGGATGTTGCCCTGGAAATGAGGTTAGAAAAAACCTCAACCACAAAGATGAAAGAAACAGGGAAATAGAGACTCCCTGGCGAAGGCCTCGGGTAGGGGAGAAGCCTCGGGTAAGCAGCCCATTGACATTAATATGGAAGGAGACCGACGAGACACAGTGCGTGATCATATCTCTCAATTTTGAGCAGAAGCCCATTTTTAGAATCAATAATCTGAGAAAATTTCATTCCACTTTCTCATAGGCCTTGGTCATAGCATGTTTCCACGCCATGGTACCTCTTTTCATGGAAGAGTGTGTTTTCATAGTGGAACACTTCATGGGACACAATGGTATTATCAGTGATCAGTGTCTTGGGCACAAAATCACTCTGATTTTCTGAGGTGATTTTAGGTAACCAAGTACGCATCCGATTAACTATAATATTTGAGAAGATCTTGTAAGATACATTGCAGAGGCTAATAGGTCTGAAATCAGAGACAACGAGAGGTTTCTTGATCGTGGGGATGAGGATGAGGATAATTTTGTTTATAGCGGATAGGTTTGTTCTCCTCGACCAAATGTTCTTCATCAGAATGCATATGTCGGTATCAATAATGTTCCAGTATTGTTTAAAGAAGATTGCATGGAAGCCGTCCAGCCCCGGGGCCTTTTTAGGGTGAATATGTTTCAGAGCTAGAAGAATCTTGTCATCTGAAACATATTTCATAAGCTGTCTGTTAATGTCCTCGGTTATCACGGGCATGATGCATTCCTCCACCTCAACCGAGATGTTAAGGATTCTTAAAGTAAATAGATTCTGGAAATAAATAGAAATAACACTGTGGGTTCTGTCTTTGTCGTAGACATTTCTCCAATCTGAGTGCGAGATGCAAGAGATAAAAATTTTCTGCTGCCTAGATGATGCTTTATGAGGAGTATATCAAGTGCTTTCATCGCCTTCAACAATGTTGATGTCACGTTCCTGCATTTCCCATAATCTTTCCTTGATACACAGGGTGTCATATAGGTCTCGTTGGATGGATCCGATGTTGGAAGGAATGAAATTGTATGGGGGTTGGTTGAGAAGGTTAACCAACATTCTTTCAAGTAATTCACAGTGCATTTCAGGTTGACGAAATTTTTTATTGCTCCATGACCTCAGATCGGATTCCACCAGTTGGTAGTTGGACCCAATTTCTATTTTTCAACATTTCCAGCCGATCAGATAACATCTTCGCATTCATTTTCATTTGACCAGAAGCTTTCAAATCTGAAAGGATTCCTAAATTTAGTGATGTGGTCACCTTGGGTTCATTCAATGTCAATCGGGTTGTGGTCTAAACAATTGAGCGTCAAGTGTCTGATGTGAAACATTATGAAATAATTTATCCAATCTGTTGAGCCCAGAAATCTATCAAGGCACTCAGCAATATGGGAATCATCAGTATTACCTCCAAACCATGTGAATGGGTTATCCGCGTAACCCAGATCGACCAATTCAACACTAGAAATTGCCTCATTTATGTTTGACATCGACTTAGAGGATCGAGGTGCCCTACCTTGTTATCCCATCTTATACAATATCTCTTTAAAGTCCCCACTGACGAGAATGGGGAATTTCAGATCATGTCAAATATTGTAATGAAGATCCCATGATTTCCACTAATAATTATGGAATTACCAACCATCAAAACCCACGAAGGTCCATGGTGGGGTTTGGGCCTCATAGATTGCTGCAACCACATGGTGCGAAGAGAAGGAAAAGATATTGACTTCAAAATTGTCATTCGAAAGGAGAAAAATCCCCCCTGAGTGTCCTTTTCAGGAAATTGGGAGGCAACCCTAGAAGACCCATTTCTGAGTAAGAGCAGTAGTGTCATTGTTTTCCAATATGGTTTCGGACAGGAAAACCATATCAAGGAAACTTGGAGCGAAATGGTGCTGGAACATGCGAACCATTCATGGGTTTCCATGCCCACGAAAGTTCCAGCATTAGAAAAAAATTGCTCTAGGTGGGGCTGGGACATACCCACCTCTGCCTTTGGGTCCTCCGAGATCATTGTGTCACCCACCTCTTTCCATTTGTTGGATATATTTCAGCCATGTCACTTATTTCAATGCCGAATTACATATTTCAATTTTTCTTTTAAGATCCCTAGGTTTTGGGTTAAATATTTTCCCGTATCTGTTTACACAGTGCTCCCTTTTCCAAGTTCCTCGAGTAATTGGGCCTGCTGATGATATTCTTGTCATCCCCGAGTCACCTTGTGGAATGATGTATGACATGGCCATATCTGGATTAGGGTCAGGATCAAGTGGTTCGATGCACCATTGGTTTGGCATTGGACATTGATCTAGTGGGTCCAAATATTTTGGAAACACTCTTTTGATGGTAAGACAATGATTTTCAGGAGGGTCATAGCTCTGTCTGAGTTGGTGAGAAGCTTCTTCGTACGAATATTGTGTCTTTCCCTACAATTTCTCTTGGTGTTTATGTCCTAGAGAGACCCTCCAGCCGCGCTCTGATCTTTTGGACTATCCTTAGGGAACATTGGTGGTCCAAGAATGATGACATTGTTATGTTCTGGTTCCAGTTGTTTAGTATGAGCCATCGTGAGACGGTCACGATCACTTAGTTTTTCCGCCTCAGAGATGAAGACATATCTTGACATTTTGGCTCGATGCCAAGGACCATATTATGGAATGATATTGTGTGAATAATTATTTTTCTTTTCTTCACATGTTCTCTCCAGATGGCCGATACGCCCACATAAGAAGCTTAAAATTGGTAGTATCTCAAACTCAAATGAGATCCAGGTGTTAGAGTCATCAATTTTCAAGAACATACCCCTCATCAGAGGCTTTTCTACTTCAACCCCAGATTTTATCCGCACAACGAGTCCCCATTGGATTGGGTCAGAGATGTCCCATTCAAAGAAATGACCAATGTGATCTACAATTTCTATCATAACGTATTGCATTCTCCCATGAAAGAGGATCCTTTGATTCATATCTAGAAGGGGGAACGAGTTGGGTGAATATGGTGGATGTCATCACCACCTTTAAATTCTTCCACGAGGAGGAGCTTGTTGTTAAAGGACCACTTCCTACCTTTTAAGATTTTGTCTCTTTCTTTTGCATTGAAAAACTAAAAAACCAAAAGGTTACTCTCTAATTCCGGAATAGCCACTCCATCTTCTAATTTCCATATATTCTAGAGGGTGTTTTTGAGGGCCCACTGATTCAATTGAGGTTTTTTTCCAAAAATTTTCCAACAACAAGCAGCGTCATACATTTTTCAAGAATCTTATCTTCATTCATATAAGTCTCAACGAATGCTTTTTCTTTGTCCGTTAAAGACAACATATTCCATTGATTCATTAAGTCAGATTCCATTGTGAAGATCACATTGTTTTGATTATTTTTTCCTTTTAAATTTGTTCTTTTTCCCCACACCTTTATTCTGTGACCAGTTTTCCAACACACCAGCCTTGAGCAGTCAAGGCCCGGACCACAGAGCCTCCGTCCAGGTGCGGTCTGATCCCACCGCAGGATTCCTTCAATCGTGCACCGCCCTTCATTAGAATCACTACACGAGCAGTCTTTGTGGCAGTCAAATGTATCCCCTTCAACCGCGACCCACCCTTTGCGATCATCTCTTCACAAAGCAGTCTTCACAACTAGGCTACTGCGTTCCGACCACTGTGACCATCATGATCCCGTTCTTCGTAATACGCGAACTAGGGGGAATCACTCATCACGATCAGTCTTTCTCGAACAAGGATTCAATCCAAACAGGAGCACAACCAAAACCGTCAAATTCGAATCTATTGGGGAAATGTCCGAAACCCTGGCGCTAGGTCATCGTGAACCAGTTTCATCATCGCGCAGATGAATGATGCATGAACGTCTCTGGTGATTCAGCAATCTAACTGCCGACGTGTGCTAAGTCAGATCTGCAGATGTTTGCCTATGTGAATCAGATCCACTGCCTGAGATCTCTACAGATTGGGGAGAACCTCAATAGAATCCGTCTTTGAGATCCAGATCAAAGCCCCGATGAGTCGGATCTCCACCGAAGCCATCTCAGCGAAGAAGGTTAGGAAAACCTCCCTTTCTGTTGCAGGATGCGGCCCCAAGCCAGGGAGAAGCGAGTGGTGGTATGGCCCTCAGACATAGGGGAGAAGAAAATCTCACCTCACATCGCACACATCATGGGGAAAAGGAAGATCTGGACATGATCCAACGAAAGGGGAAGAGATCTTTCTTTGAAAGCGAGTTGGAGCAGGCGTCCGGCTGTCAAAAGACACGGGAATAAACCCTAGGATATCCTAGGACAGAGCTCCCACCGCGTGAGAGAGAAACATTTCCAAACCTCTTATAGTTCATCAATGATTAGTGGTGTAATTTATTTCACCACTACCTCAGTTTATTTTCTTACATTATGGCCTTGTCTCTCAATCCATGCACAAACATAGTCAAATTACATTCTCATTTTCCTCCCCAAATCACCCAGAGTTTTATTAATCCTTTCAACTCAGTCATTTATATCTTGGTAATCAATTTTTGGTTCTCGATATTGCACATGCGAGTAATCTTCCCATGCATAAAAATTTGAATTTGAATACATCATGGAAAAATATTTTTTTTTTGGATTTTCAGTAATGAAAAAAACAAAATATTTAAAATAATGTGAATTTTGAATAAGTGATAGAAATAACTACATAGATCCTCACAAATGGTTCTAGTTTTGTTCCACTCTAATCATAGGGTGTGAGAAAAGATTATTTATATTCTTAATGCAGCACAGTGGATGACCATGGTTGTCTCATTTGAGGAGTGTTGCAGTCGGTTCAATAACGTATTCGAGATCACTTATTCTAATTATTTTTTGTTTTAAATTAATTATTGAAAAATATTTTTTAAATGTATCAGAAAACATAAAATTAAAATAATGAAATGATGAATTCAAATCTCAATGAAAATATAATGAAATAAGGGAAGAAAGGTCTTTGTCCTACAGTTAGATAACAGAGGTCCATTCATTATGTATTTGTTATTTAAATTAAATTTGATAATTCATTTAGTGAAACCTCATTAGTGAATTAATCTCCAATTATTTGTAGAGTGTGTGATTTTAGCTTGAATTTGGTACACCAAACCACAACTCCCCGAGTAATCAAGTAGGGTTACACCTAAACCTAGAATGTTATTCCTACATGACCTGGCTCTACCATATGTTATTTCATTTCTTATTACAACCCCAACTCCACCGTATGATGAGTTTTTCAAATATAATAGAGGTAAAATTATTAATAAATGAAAAGAAGTAGATTTGGAAATAGTGTCATAGTGGACGACCGCCACACCCGACCAATATGCCCACCTTTACCACAAATAGATTAAAAACATTTTGAATTGAAGAACAATAATGAATAACACAATGAAACCTCCCCTAGGTCCAAGACACGAGTTAGTCACTTTCCATATCAATGTGCATTGAGATCATGATTAAATGACGGAAGAGAGAGAATGAGAATTAGAGTTGGAAGAGAAAGGGGGTGGAAGAGTAAAGGACGACACATTAATATAAAAAATATTAATGCATTACAATAGAAATGAAAACAAAAAATAAAAATAAAAAAAAAGATAATTCATAAATGGATCTTAGCCTTTTCTCCTTGGTGCCGCAGATGGTGTTGGGAAGGATTTGAATGATTTGAGAGGTAGGAGCTCCTCTTATTTTATAGTCATATTTCTATCCTCCACAAATTGTCGCATTGTTTACCATTAATTTACTGAATAACATGTGGACCCCTTCATGAAATATATTCATGTATGTGTTGAAAATTTACCCTCCAAGTTTCAGATAATTTTTCCACTGGTTGTAGGTGTCATGATTTTTTTAATTAGAGGTTTTTTTTGGACGAAGGTTCCAAGAAACATCCTATAAAAGTATAAACTCTAATGAAAAGCTTAATGACATCAAAACATTAAATATTTTCACTGGTTGTTGGCCATTATGGATGCATGTTACGGTGGCGGGGTCCATGCTATCTACACAGAAAAAACATTAAATTTATTGATTTTTACGGCCTATAGATAATCATTTCCGGCCCTATTCTAGAAGGAAAAAATCAAGGAAATAAAATATGGATTCGATAAAAAAATCACTCAATTTTGAATTATATCATTCAGGAAATGATGAAAATACCCTTGACGTAAAAATCTTTCAAAAATCCAGAATTACAGGATTTTCACAATATAGCTCATTTTTATATATTCCTAATTAACCATTATGTTAATGAATCATTTAAATATTTGTGTTTAGCCATTTAAAAACATCAAAAATTCATTATTATTGTATTAAAAATTTGCACATAAATTTTCACTGTCGCACACATGGTTTCTTTCTCTTTGGGAATAGGTAATGTGAGGATTTTCATAACAATATTCTTAATAATACATTAAATGGAGTAAAAAACTCATCGAAATACTAGATAACCAGACTCATGAAATGAATAATAACTTGGATTATGTGTAAATAACCCTACTAATGATGTTAATATTGTGGAGAAGTATTATAATGTTTAAATTACTTATAAATGTAATAGATATTATAATTTCATCATCATAGAAAACTATTTTAACACCAATGAAGTGATACTCTCTAACCTCTAATGATTGAAATAAGAGAAATTTGTACTAGTTTTTTATCAAAATGTAGGAAAATATGACCAGTGACTGACACTGATCAATAATAAGAAGATGAGAGAGGATATTCATTCTATTGAATAGAAATATTTCCCTAATCTATTTTTCAACAATTATTTTTTCCACACTATTCTACATAAAAATATATAATGAATTCATTACAGAAATCGAAAATATGGATTTGTATATTAGAAAATAAAAGGAAAACATCACAAAGCATTCATGGTACTACTCTATCTTTTTCATCTAAACTGGATCCCTGGTGAACCACTTAATTATTGGATTGAATCCAGTGATATAAAAATATTTAATGATTCCAGACTTTTACATCTATGAATAGATCATCCATTAGGCCCTTAATTCTGAAAAATGTATTTGTGGATCTTAGTAGTCTCATGGGGTAAAATAAATAAAGTGTAAAATATTGTTTAATTTGTGTGGACCAATTGATAAATCCCATGTAGTAAATGAAAATCAACCTCACACAAGAAAAAAAATGTGGCATGAAGTATCCCAGAAACTATCTCATGGGAACTACGAATTCTTGATGTGTGGAAAAGAGGGGCATGAGGATAATAAATGATTAAGAGAGATGAAGAAACCAACTGATTTCATAGTATAAAATCAGGATCAAATAAACACTCATCCTAGGGAATATTATTTCACATATTAGGAACATGGGAAATATGAAATCTAATGTCATTATCATATGGTTGTGAAAGATAATAATTGACAACAACCTCTATATCCTATATTGAATTTAAAGGGATATTCTACCACTACTTATGAGTTTCTTCCAGAAAATGATGTGGTGATATATATGATGGTTATCAATTCAAGAATATTTAATTTACATTTTGATTTTAGTTCTTTACATCATCCATATATTTAAAATTTAGTAAAACCATTAAAACAACACCTAAAAAATGAAAATTTTGATATTTTTGAGAATAGTAAGTGGAGTAATTAATGCATCATAATTATATAACTCCTCCTAAAACAATTTGTTTCCAACTAAACCTCCAAGTAAATATTTTAATAATTAATTTTCAATAATTCGATGCTATATTTGTCTTGGATTGGTGTGATTATATAAATCCAACATCATATATCAGGAGAGGAAGATAAATCATCACATCCCAAGTTATCCTTCAATCCTGTATATGTGTAAGGGCAATGATGAATATTCATTGGATTCTAATAAGAAGATGTGAAAAATATTTTCATATGAGAAATAATATATAGATCAAATAATTGAGACCATGGAGATAATTATGATTTAACACATTCCAATTGAGAGCGATTATATTTACATATTACCTAATGATTTCAATGGTCCTTCTCAAGATAAATAGGTTGAGTTTTCTATTAAAAATATACATATCTCTCTTTCCATATCCATGATACCCTATAGAATAGTCATAAATGTTTTGTAATAAATGATATAGTAGTCACAAGATATTATATAAAATTCATTTCTATTCTACAGTTTTCTTACATTGGGTGCACTACACAACTGCATTAAGAAGAAGGATGGGTTAATAAACCTCCATATATATTATCATAAACTCGTGAAAATCATGATAATGATCAAAAATCCCCTTATATAGATAGATAACCTATATGATCAACTACATTAAGCCCCATATTTATCCAAGGTTGACCATTCGTCAAAATTTTCCCATTTAGATGTAAAGAATGAATATATTTCCAAGGATTATTTTCAAATAAGGTATAAACAAAATAATTTCAAGGTGATTCCATTTGGCCTCACTAATCCTACAAAATTATTTACATAATTAATGAACATAGTCTTTAGAGATTATTTTGAAAAATATATAGTAATTTTTATAGATTATAATATGGTATAATCAAATTTTATAGTAGAAAATGAGGTGCATTTGAATGTTGTGCTAAAATTATTGACATTGGAGAAGATGTATTAAAAGTATAGTAAATGTCAGCTATTGATAGATAAACTATATTTATTGGGGAAAGTTTTTTACACCAACGGGAAACCTGTTTTACCTTCCCAAACAAATGAAATTGTATAGTATCCAAAAGAAACATGTGTAATGGATATTTGTAGTTTCCTTGAGAAAAATTGTAACGCCCTGCTTCCATGGTATACTTCTCATTGAATAATACAATAGATTTCATTGTATGCAACATTGAGTTCTAGCACACCACGACCAATCAAACTAGGCATTTAAAAAGTTGTTATGAATAGTAATATAGACATTTTTAAATTTTATAAATTTTATTTTTCAAAATGGACTATATTTTTGGATTCTAAATATCAAAATTATCTTCAGTTGATGTTTTGGTATATTTATGAAAACATTAATTTTTTAATGAATAGTTATAAACAACGTGTTATTGATTAAAATAAATATTTATTTAAATAATTATTAATTTTATTTAAAATTATTATAATATAAAAATAGTTACATAATACCTATATTAGTTCAATGTAATTTATTGAGGTCATTTTAAAATAGTATTAGATGTATAAAATTTTATTGAATTTTTTAACGCCTTTTACCCACTTTCTATGATGATTCGAAAATTTTCATAAAACGTAATTTTACCACTTATGTGATTTGAATTTCAAAATTTTGAGAGACACGGTTTACTTCAGTAAGTAAAATTTCATTCCATACGATGAAAATAATATTTCGTGAATAGTAACTTTTGAATTTTCTTTTCCATGGTTAAAAGTAAATAAGGAAATTACAGATAAAAATGATATTATAATTACTCTGAGACATGTCATAATTCTATTGGATATGTTTATTTCAACCAAAATCATCATTACGAACAAAATATGATCCTTTCTGATACACATGGATTAGATAAGTACATTTATTATTATTTTATTTAAAGATTTGTTACAAGTGTTAAATTCAAATTTTAATCAATAATCCATTATTAATATAGGGCTTTATATAAGATAAATTAGACTATAAGTATTCATTATAAATTTAAATATATTTTCTACATCATGGTAGTTTAATAAAAAAATTTATACTTTATATAATTAATTTTATTTATGACAAAATAAGGATGTAGAAGTTACCATATAAAGGAATGATTAAAATAATTGATATTATAAATAATAAAATTAATGTGAATTGATACTTTGGAAGAATTAAACTAATTTTATATTTTAATATTACATGTTAGGGTTGAATAAATAAATTTTTTTTCTAAGGGATATAGTTTTAATGACTTTCATAAAAACCAAATAATAAATATTTTCAAAATTAAAATATATGATTTAAGAAAAATACTATTTTATTAAATGATATAATATTCCGAAAAATATAAGGATAAAAAAAGGGCTTAAATAAGGTTATATATATCAATAATGAAACACATGGGGTTCTATTGGATTTTTATATTATGTTTATTAACCATTTATTATAATAATACAATAAGACCTGGTGAAAGTTAAACTATTTAACTAAGAGTTTAATCAAAATGATAAAGTTAATATAGTGACCTTAACTTGTATAAAACATATTTGTTGAGATTTTTTTGACCCATACCCACCTTTTCCTTGAAATAAATCCATTTTGAGCCATTAGAAACCGAATATTATTGTATAATAAAATAATATATCAAACATTACCTAACGTGACCCACACCTCTCTTATAAAAAGGCACTTCCCCTACTCTTAATTTCACACATCAAAAGACATTTGGCTTAGCCAAACCCTGCTCAAATTTACTCCCTAATACCCTCAATTAAATCTATAAGCCTTAATTTGATAATAAATCCCACCAATGGAGCTCTTTTGATCAAATAAAAAGAAGCACTGAAAGAAGAGGTAATAATTTCATCACCTCATTCAAAGTAATTATCTTCTTCTACTTCCTCTTTCATTGTTTTTTCCATACCATTATAATAAATATAATACCTTCTACATACTTTGACGTTATTAAAAATAATATAAAACCATATTCATTATTCTATCAATCATATGAATGAAAAAGTCGTCATACATGCGTACGTACCTCTTACGGTCTCTACGTTGTGGTGAAGTTCGTTATTCAACACTTCATTTTTTGGATAGTTATAATAATGAGTATGATTTATGTAAATAATAAATATAACATTTTAATGGTTTTTATGTATGATATACCATCCAATCACATTCTATTTTACCATCAATAAAATGATATTTTCACTCATGTGTACGTACGGATTAACGTCTCCATGAACGGGTTGATATTCATTAACCATCGTAACCATTCAAGAATAATTTTCATTTAATGATTTAAAAATAATTATTAAGAACATATTATCATTCTAGATATGAATCAAATACATCTTATCCATAAAAACATGACTTACATAACAAAACATATAATGTAAAACAATGTAGTTACCACCTGAAACAATGATACTAATGATATATAATTAACATATAAATATTAGAATATCATATATGATATCATATTTATGTGTGTGGATCGGGTATAATTTAATAAAAATGATTTTACTATTATACTGGAGGTTATCGTACCATCGACCAAGTAAATGTAAATGGTAAGTGTAAATTTAACAATCTCTTTATTTATTGGACAATGATTATACATATGTATCTACCGGGACTTCATTATTTTCCTCATTCGTGATTCTTAAAAATGTATTTCAAAATAATTTTACTATTTATGAAAATAATTTTTAAATTCATTTAAACCCTTTTTTGACTTATTATAAAATGTTTTTAATGGAATCTTTTTGTCATTTTCCAAACAAGGTACTTTATTACCTTTTCGATAAAATATGGTAAGAATGTTTTTTAACTTATATGGTGGGTGTATCTATTTTCCACTGGTATAACACCTTCAAAAAATCACATACAATCTTATAAAAATATTATCAAAATAATGGTTTTGTTTTATAATTTCATGTCTTTTTAATGATTTCAAAATAAAAAGTGATATTTCACAAAAATATATTTTATTTAATCTATGTCAATATCCATTAATGGATGTTACACTTGCTTGAAGTTGATTTATTATGATACAATCATCCATATTGTGTTGATGGTTTTGTGATATGTTTGACTTTGGATGTGTTACTTTATTACTATTCGTGGTTTATGGATAATGTATTAACATTTCTTATGCTAGTTTTAATACGAATGATTATGTTATATTTCAACCCTTTCATATGAGGATTGAATTGGACTTAGTAAGTGATGGGTAGAGCCCACTATAGCTCCTCAATACATTGGTAGGTTTTATGAGGCAAACTAGTGTCCTGGCAGGAGGCCTTGAAAAAATATTATTTGTATTCTAGGAAGAAAGCATTGACTATGTGGTTATGATATGTGGCATTATGCATTCCACCAAAAAGAAATTTTCTATTGATATTTCATGTTATTATTCGACAAGTAGAATATCCATGTGAATAAGTAAATGGGATTATTTGATTTATATTTTCTGTATTTTGCGGAACTTTATGTTAAAAGCATTGTCATATTTTCTTATACATTTCCTTAAAATTTTAAGCTTATTTATGATAGTTTCCACTATATTTTTATCCTTACTGAGCATCTGAGATCAACAATTTATTATGTTATTTTTCCTAGGATTCAAATAGTATATTACGATTAACCTGCAGAAATAGGCTATTATATATAAGTATGTTAAAATGGGACACTATTTTGTTTTTTTTATTTCATTAGTTAATGTAAAACTTATGTATATATCTAGTACTTCCAAGGGTACTAAACTAATTGGTGTTTCGGAACTTGATCTCTTATGATCATGCCAATTATATGTAATAATTCACCGACTTTGGGTAACTAGGGTCGGAGCGTTACAGTTGGTATCAGAGGAATTTTAGTACAAACCTTGGAAAACTAGATTGAAAAAAACTCTAATTAGAGAACATACCCTAAGATAGACTTTGAGTATTAGTATTGAAGAACATCCTATAATTTTGCTAATGTAGAGATTTTTTGAATTTTCCTAGCAATACATTGCTATCTGGTTACAAACATGTACAAGAGGCTCTTTTAAATATGTTACTAAGAGTGAAAAATCAGACAAAGAGATTCAGGCTTGACCTAGGTTATCCTGACACATGACAAGAGGCATTACTGCACTCCTGGTTATGATATTCCCGAGGGATATGCTTTGGATAATTCACATTTTATTTACAAACCATTATGAAGGATTTATGAGTGAATATTTTCTCGTAGAAAACATTTTTATGATTATGGATTATGAGAATAAGTTGTTTAATTTATGTTAATTTGTGTAGATGTTTGTAATTATGCATTGTGATTCATAAACTGACACTAGTGTATAACAATTTTTAAAAATGGCTCCTGGTAGAAGGAATGAAAATAGTATCAATGAACATAATACATGTACAGATTTTTCTCCTACTAATGATAATTACAGTGGAGCTAGTGATGCAACTAGTGCTGAACAACTTATAACCATAATGGGACCAGTCACTCAAGTTATGAATAATAAACTTACCCATATGGAGAACCCTAATTCATAACCTGAAAGATCATTGTTATATAGCTACATGGGGCAAAAAACACTGACATTAAATGGGACTACAATGGATATATTCCGTAGCTGAACAATGGATATGTTCTGTAGATAAAATATTTCATTCTTTGGGCAGTAAAAAAGGGAAAATGTTTTTATGGTAGTTCACCGCCTCAAAGGAGATGCAGATCAATGGTGGTCGTTAATTCAAAACACAAAATAGGATGAAGAAGTATTATATATTGAATGGAGGGAGATTAAATATCATTTATTAGAAATATAATTTCCTAATGACCATCAAGTGGATATGGAAAGACAATTTCTAAGTCTAATGTAGATGGAGGTTGAGAATGTCGCAATGTATGGGCCTAAATTTTCAAGGTAAGAAAGGCATGCAACTAATTATATACTTATCCCAAGGAGAAATATTGACTGATTATTTCATGGGTTAAAAACATTTCTCCATTGATCATTAGTCTCACAATCCTTCTCATCATACAAAGATATTTTCTCATGTGCTATCAAGACAGAAAAGAAATTCTCTAAATCTCGTAACATTAAAGAAAAGCGGGAGAAGAATAGATCTACTGAACACTCAAGAAATGGAAATGAGAAGAATAATTGAAAAGTTAGATTTCCACTCTGCAGTAAATGTGGGTAAAAAACACCCTTGTACTTTCTGGAAGGGAATGAGAGTTTGTTACAAGTGTGGTGAAAAATGCCACCAAGCACGTGATTTCAAGGGGAAGAAAGAAGTTGTAAAATTTGAATGCTACAATTGTAGAGAAATGGGGCATTATGAAAATGAATTTCGTATGTGCCAAATAAAAATACCTCATAATGAGATAAATGGATCAAGACCAAGTTTATTCAATCATTATTACTAAGGTTAAAGCTATGAATGATGTGGTGGAAGGTAATTTAATGGTTTTGTCAAATTTAGCATGTGATTTATTTGATTTTGGATCATCTCATTGTTTTATATCATTACAGTTTTCTCAAAAAATAGATATTTTAAATTTGATTTAACAAGGGATTTGTCAGTCAAAACTCTTAAGGAAAGTATCATTGCTACAAATATTTTTAAATTAGTTTCCATTATGGAATAAAAACATGTTTTTCCATTTGATCTTATTTCCATACTAATGATTGATGTTGACATAATCCTATGAATGGATTTTCATTTGGACCATGATGCAAAAAAATAATTGTAAGAAGAAGGAGGTTATAATTTTTGATGATGAAAAGAAAGACCTTATATTTAGAGAAGAAACATTACCATATGATTCTTTTCTAGATCCACCCCATGTACCTTTACAAAATTAAATTATTCTAGATTAAGGGAATTAAATAAATATGGGTGAGGAAAAGAATGTTCCAATGGAGAATGTACCTATTGAGCAATAATATGTTGATGTGTTTCTAGAGGATTTTCCTGAACATCCACCAGAATGTGGAATTGAGTTTTCCATTGACTTAATATGTAGTTCAATGTCCATATCAAATACCCATTATTGATTTTCCACTGTCGAATTAGCAGATCTAATGAAAATTATAGATGTATTGAGTAATAAGGGATTTATTCTCCCTAGTGTTTCTCCATGGGGAGCCCCTATTCTTTTAGTTAAGAAGAAATACTGATCTTTAAATTTTTACATTGACTATCGGGTGATCAATGCTATAATTATAAAGAACAAATATCCCCTACCCCACATTGATTCTTTATTCGATCAAAGCCATGGAGCTTAATATTTTCCATATATTGACCTTAGATATGAATATCTTCAGTTGAGTGTGAAGAGGGAATACATTCCCAAGAAATCATTTCATACCAGGTGTGGGCATTATTAGTTTACAGTAATGTTTTTTGGACTGACTAATGAACCCTCTATATTCATGGATAAAATGAATAGAGTTTTCAAGGGATATCTTAATTAATTTGTAGTGGAATTTATTGATGATATATTGGTATACACCAGAAGTTATGAATATCATGAAAATCACTTACTCACTATTCTAAAGACTCTTAGATATAATTAATTATATGGGAAATTTTTCAAGTGTGAAATTTGGCATCACAAGACTTCGTTTTTTCCATATTTTCTCTAAGGATGGAATCTCTATTGATCATTCAAGAAAGTCAATCGAAGAATGGCCAGCACCAACGAGTATAACTGAGTTATGAAATTTTATTGGTTTAACAGGTTATTATTAGTGATTTATTCATAATTTTTACCAATTAGCTAACCCATTAACCACAGTCACATGTATAGGGGTTAAATTTGTATGTACAGAAGATTGTGAATATTTATTTGAAGAATTAACAAAAATATTAGTCAATTATCCTATATTGACCATACCATCATAGAATTATGGGTTTGTTATTTATAGTGATGCTTCAAAAAAAGGACTTGGTTGTGTCCTTATCTAGAATTATAGGGTTATTTCCAATGAATCACATCAGCTAAAAAATCACAAACAAAACTATCCTAGTCATGATCTTGATTCAGAAGTTGTAACCATTGTTTTGATGATATTGAGACACTATCTCTATGGTGAAAAATGATACATATATACCGATCACCTGAGTTTAAAGAATATTTATTCACAAATAAAAACTCAACATGAGATATATATGATGGCATGAACTACTCAAGGATTATGATTTCACTATACAATACCTCCCATGGAAGGAAAATTAGGTGGCTAATGCTTTGAGCCAAATGAATCATGGAGATATGAACAAGATTAGTGTTGAAAGTGATACTATATTCAGGGATCTTGTAAATATGGATATGGGAATAATTATTGAAGGTGAAACATCAATACGTTTTAAAATGGATGCCACACCATCTTTAATAGAAAGGGTTAAAAGTTCTCAGACTCATGATGAGAAGTTTCAAAATAATATTAAAGCTTTGAATGATGGAAGATTGGTTGACTTCGTATATGAAGATTGTATTTTAAAATTTGGGAAGATATTTTGTGTTCCTCACAAACCTGATATAAAAAGGGAATTGTGGGATGATGGTCATCACTCAAATTTCTCTATACACTCTGGTAGATCTAACATGTATAGAGATTTGAATGAACATTTTTGGTGGGACAAAAAGAAGGGAGCGATTTCGGATTATGTGTCAAGTTGTATGGGTTTTCAATAGGTTAAGGATGGAAGACAACATCCTCGTGAATTCATGAAACCTCATCCAATACCTGAGTTGAAATGGGATGTTATTATGATGGAATTTGTCATGGGACTAACAAATAATCCTAGAAGTAATGATACAATTTGTGTCATTGTTGATCATCTTACCATGTCTGCACATTTTCATTCTATATGAGAATATTTACCACTTGAACATTTAACAAAACTATATATTAATGAAATTGTAATACATCATGATATACCCCTATCGATTTTTTCAGATCATGATCCCAATTTCACAACAAGTTCTGGGAAAAGTCATTAGAATGCCTTAGATACTGAACATCATTTAAGCACTGCCTACCACCCACAAAATGATCAAAAAGTCAAAACAGATTATTCAAACCATAGAAGACATGTTTATATCTTTCTCTACTTTACATTCAAGGTATGTGGGGTGAATATGTAACACCCCGAGATTTTATGAAAAATATTCCTTCTAATTTCATTAATGTCTTGTGTCGTACGCTACACCAAAATGAGATTGCACAACACGCATCATTGACTTGCCTTACATTACATTCAATCACGACCTTCCTCGATAGCGTGTGTAGTACACAATATCGAGTTTCACTAAACAACGATATGCTATTAAAATATTATTAAAACTAGCCGTTATTAATAGTAATAAACACTTTATAAAATTTTAGTTTTCAAAATGGAATTCATTTTTGGATTCGGAATATCGAAATTAGCTTAGGGAGAAATTTTGGTACTTCTCGGATAACTTTCATATTTTGATGAATAGTGAAAATTACTAAATTGTAATTAAAAACAACTTTTTCAATCGAAATAATTAATAGTGATAAATTTTTAATTTGAGAGGTTTTAAAATATATTTAGAATATATTTTTACAATTTAATACAATGTTGGTCATTGGATGTAATTTCACATTTAAACCAGACATAAACAAGTGTCAATCTTTTGATAGTTATTATCTCTTAAAAACACGCTATTTGTTTTGACGAAAGGATTTAATTTTTAAATTAATTAATGCAACTGATATGTTTTGAATTTGGTAAAATAGACATCATTTTTGAATTCATAATATCAAATATAGCTTAGGCCTAATTTTTGGTATTTTTCTGGAAACTTTCATTTTTTGATGAATAGTGAAACCACTAAGTGGTAGTAAAAAAATGAATTTTTCATAAAACTTAATTTTATCGCTTCTGTGACTGGAATTTCAAAACTCCGAGAGACACAGTTGATGTCAGTAAGAAAAATGTGGTTCAATGATATGAAAATAATTTTTGGTGAATAGTAACTTTTTACTTTTTTTTCCACGGTTAAAAGTAAATAGGGTAATTAAAGGTAAAAATGATATTATTATTACCATAACACATTTACTAATTCTATTGGATAAGTGTAATTCGACCAAAAACAACCTTAGGAATAATATATGACCATTTAGGCCCACTTGGATTAGATTAGGACATTTATTATTAATTTATTTAAAGAAGGGTTAAAATAGTTAAAATCAAAGTTTAATAAGAAAATCATTTTTAATATAGGTTTATACATACGATAAATTCGACTATAAATATTCATTAAAAAGATAAAATTATTTCCTACATAATTATATTTTATTTTTAATTTTTAGACTTTAAATATGTTAATATATTTATGACACAAAGATGATGCAGTAATTATCTTATTAATTAAATATAGACATAATTGATGTTATAAATACCCAAATAAATGAAATTTGAGACTTTTTATAAATTCCACTAATTTTATAGGTTAATATGACATGTTATTATTGATTTAATTAACTTTTTTTGAACTAATCATTCTGTTATGAGTTTCACAAAAATCAATTACTAAATACTGTCAAAATTGACATAAAATAGTTTTTAAAAGAAATATTATATTATTAATTGTTATTTTATTCCTAAAAATCTAAGGTTTGGCCAAATTACTTATATAAGGTTATATATATTTATAATAAACAACATGGAGTTCTTTTGGCTTCTTATAATAATTTTATTAACCTTATAGTGTAAGAACACAAAAAGACACGGTAAAAGTAAAATTATCTAAATTAAAGTTAAATATAAATGATAAGGTTACAATAGGAACCTAAAATTGTCTAAATTCTATTAGATGGGATTATTTCGACCCATCCCCACCTTAGCTTCTAAATAAATCAATTTGGAGCTATTTAAAACCGAATTTGGCTTTATAATAAAATAATATTTTTAGTTTTTCCAAAAGAGCCCCTCTCCTCCCTTATAAAAGGGCACCTCCTACCCCTCTTCCTCACACCACTTTGTGCCTTAAATCTCGGAAAACCCCTGCAAATTTCTCCTCTCCACTTTCTAGAGACATCCTAGAGGTCCTGGTCTTCATCAAAGACCAATTTTAGTGCCCTAAAAGGAGGTCTCAAAGAGGCGTTTCAAAGAAGAGGTAATGTCCGTTACCAATTCTTTCAACTTAATTTCTTCTTTCAATTCTTCTTCTTTAGTTGTTTCATTATGAAGTAATAACATCCATATCAATAATATAATGATATGTTATTATAGGTATGAAACAACCCTATTTCACCCTCTATCCATCCTACGGAAAATGAAATCACCGCGTGTGCGTACGTACGGAATACCGTCTCCACGCCGTAGTGTAATCTATTTTCCACCACCACCTTACTTGGATGGGTATAATGGTCTAAATAATGACTATATATGACTATTTTAAATTGATATTGATTCTGAAATATTATACATACACTCCAATACAATTACACGATCATGGGAACGATATCATCGCTCGTGCGTACGTACGGAATACCATCTCCACGATGTGATGCGACTCGTTCTACATGATCTTCATTGCATAATGATTATATAAATGAATTGAATGAATAAATATGATATATAGTACACTAATACCATTCTCTAAATGAGGTATCAATAACCTAAAAAGAAGGATAAGAATTTATTCGACAAAACACGCATAAGAACAAAAAGTAATAAACACCCGAATAAACAAGTAGTAATGAAATATTACTAATAAGAAGTTAAGAATATGACCATATATGATATCATAAAAATAAGTATGATTCTGAAATTTTGTCAATAACATTATTTAAATAATTATACAGGAGGTTCAGACACGTACAAAGCATATCGGACCTAAGGTAAGGGAAAATCTCGCAATCTCATTTTTATCCCAGATTGTTTATAATTCAGAATTTACTGGGGAATATTTATCATCTACATCCATGATTCCTAAATATTTAATATTATTTATATCCTCTTACAATTGTTTAATTCCAATTTTACCCTTCGGTGAGTTTTTGGTAAAAGATATGAAAGGAATCTTTTGTTGTTTTTAGTACGAGGTACTTTTTGACTTTTCTGACAAAGGTATGAGAATATTGTTTTTCTAACTTATACGACATGAAAGGATTTTTAAAAAATTATTTCCAAGAAGCTTCCTTTACAAGTTTTCAAGTTTATTTTTAATCAACTTCTTTTAGTTTAAAAATTTTATGACATGTTAAGAAAGGAAAAATATTTTTGAAGTTGAAAGGATATTTTCCTCAAGAATGGAGTTCAAGTGTTTTATCAAAACTATTTTCCATCTAAGATAATATAGGGTTATATTTCTATCCCTATTATTACATGGATTTGATTATATTGTGACAAAAATATTTTTATGAATTCCTTTATCTTATATGAATTTTTTTATGATGTCATGATGTTTAAGATTCCCATTTTTATTACATGAGTTATGCTATGATGTATGGTTTATGATTTTGCGGCACACATAAGAATGGTATCATTATGAGATGGGTGGGAACTATATCTCCCTCCAATTCATTGGGTAAAGATTTTATATCTCATGAGATAGACATGGCTGGAACGACTGGTTAAACCGGTTCAGTGAAACAGGACTGAAATGAGCAGTGAAGTCGGTTCAGAAATGGACTTTGTCCACTAAGATAGTATTATAAATGAGTCTTGACTAATAAGAAATGATTCTCTATGATTAAGTGTGTATGCCACAAAGTTTCATGTTTTAAGTTATGGTTATTGGAATTACATATCAGTACTGTGATTTATCCCATGTTATGATATTATGATCTCTTTTGCAGGTTAAGATTTCCAAAATGTTATGTTCTTATGAATATGACGTGATTGATATTTTTTTTTTACCCTTACTGAGCATTTTAGCTCACCCTTTTGTGTTTTATTTTCCCTAGGATTTAAATAAAGGTTTTAGGTAATAAAAAAAGGGAAGATCTTTATGGGAGATGTTGAAGATCTTTCACCACGATTAGAAGATTATAGTCTGTGTTTCCAAAGACCCTAAACTATTACGGTCCTTGTGTGTGTGTTTTTGTTTTGTACTAAGTATTCCGCAAAAGTAATGTAATGTCCATGTACATCAAGATTCGGGTCTCTACAGTTGGTATTAGAGGAAAGGATTACTCAACCTTTTGAAACCGGGATGCGAGAACTTTAGTGAAATCCCTAGAGATATTTCTAAGGTATGTCTAGGGATGTCGCTAATGAAAAGTATACGTATAGGATATGGTCCTAGATCTACAGTAACGATCTTAGAATTTAACCTAAGATGTTAGATATTGAGGGTACTCCCCCTTTAATATGTTTCTTTCCCTAGCATTATTTTTCCCTCTCACACTATTCTTTTTGGGTTTTAGAAAATGGCTGGAAACAGGAAGATTCATGATAATGGAGGATATGATGGACAATGGAATGATATTATTCATGAGAAAGGAAATGAAATGAGATTTGGAAGTCCAAACATCTTTATTATGCCTAATCGGAAATATCATAATATGATCAATAATATCAACTTTGGTAAGTTTCTTGACTCGTCTAATAAGAGAATGATGGAGTTTCATGATGATCATAGAGGAAAGAAATCTCAATTTCCCCTATGTAAATCATGTGGGAAGAGGCATCAAGGAGAATGTTTCCATGAAACTGGAAGATGCATTGGGTGTGGAAAAGAAGGACATAAATCTAGTAAGTGCAAAGGAAAAGGTTCAGTTAACACCATGGATGAGGATAATGGTATTGATACGACATCAACAATGGTTAAATGTTTTAAATGTGGAATGTACGGGCATTATTAAAACCAATGCCCTAAGGGAAAGTCTCATGAAGAGAATCAGTATGGTTGTATGGGTAATATTTATGTTAATGATGATGAAGAGACTACAAATGATATGTGAGATGAAATAATTGTTGAAGCTTAGTCAATAGTTTAAGAAGGTAGTGGAATGATTACATGTTTATCAAGTGTAATGTTGTATAAGTAATCTCATGGTACTATGGAATAATGAGATATCTAAGGATTGTTACACTATTGTCTTTCCTTATGTTTTGAATGTGTGTGATGAATGGTACCAGTATTTTTGTAAAGTAGATGATATGCGCATATTGAAGGGATAAGAAGATAATGAGATGTTTGATTGTATTCATGAGCTCATGACTGATATAAGGACTAAGTGATATTATGGTTTGATTATATAGAAATTTTCTAATTTTGTTATGTGGAAAGAGTTAACTTTTGACAACATTCATGTTATCACTAAGGTTAAATGAGTGTTCATTTTTCAAGAGAATACATGTTTAAGTTATTCACATGTTTGTAATTTGACCAACAAGATATATCTTATGATATATGGGGGATAAATGATGGCATTCACGTGATTGTTATGTGACATTTCAAGTAATAATTTTCTTTATACTATGAGCTTGGACCGAAGTATTTTAGATAAGACTAAAGATTGGAATGGATTATGTTGGACATATGCTAGTATTGTTTAAGCATAGAAAGTTTTTTGATATTACTGATGGGATTTTATAGTAATGTAATTTTAGAAAAATGACAACCTGCAGGACGGGCGACATCCCATCACGTCGGACAAGGCTATGAGAATCGAACCCACAACCGAAGTGCGAATGGACTTTATCGTCTACCACCGGCCTACAGGAAGTCCCTATTTAGTTGAAAATAGTTTTATTATATTAAGCAGTATGATATATGAAGTATAAGTCCATTTTAGTAACCATATATGATTAATCTCACTATAGATGGACTTATGTATTTTTTGATAACTTTTCTAACCTTTTGTTTGAGATAGATGGAATGACCCATCATTCTATCACATGATATGCTAACACATCACAAATGAAAAATTCCACTTCATTTCTTTAAGAGATGATGTGGAAATTGTCCAAAGAACGACCAACGGTGAGACTATACAAAAATCATGAAAGTATTTCTTCTAATTCCAATTTCATCAACTTTAGGAAAATGATCTTGAAAACCAAAAATGTTGTCCTATTGCTCTAATATCTGATGAATCAGATGGTACCTTAGATTGTCCCAAATTTATGGCTTTGTGATTGCTGGATTTTCCATAGCCATGTTCTCTTCCACTCTCCATCAGAACATGATGGATAGATTTTTCTTCTATATCTATATTTTCACCTATGTGGAAAACCAGTGATTAATTTATTTGGGTAACCGTTACGTTTCATACTTTTTTTATTTTTTAAATATTGCTTTTATTATTCCTTTTTACGATGTGGGTTTCTATTAAAGAATATTTCGAGTAGTAAACCATTTATAACCTCGGCGAATTTCGAGGGAGAAATTCATTTTAAGGGGGGTAGAATGTAACACCCCGAGATTTTATGAAAAATATTCTTTTTAATTTCATTAATGTCTTGTGTTTTAAGCTACACCAAAAGGAGATTGAACAACATGCATCATTGACTTTCCTTGCATTACACGCAATCGCGACCTTCCTCGATAGCGTGTATAGTACGCAATACCGAGTTTCACTGAACAACGATATGCTATTAAAATATTATTAAAACTAACTGTTATGAATAGTAATAACCACTTTTTTAAATATTAGTTTTCAAAATGGACTTCATTTTTGAATTCGGAATATCAAAATTTTCTTAGGGAGAAATTTTGGTACTTTTCAGATAACTTTCATATTTTGATGAATAGTGAAAATTAATAATTGTAATTAAAAACAACTTTTTCAAACGAAATAATTAATAGTGATAAATTATTAATTTGAGTGGTTTTAAAATATATTTAGAATATATTTTTACAATTTAATACAATGTTGGTCATTGGATGTAATTTCACATTTAAACCAGACATAAACAAGTGTCAATCTTTTGATAGTTATTATCTCTTAAAAACACGCTATTTGTTTTGACGACGAGATTTAATTTTTAAATCAATTAGTGAATCTGATATGTTTTGAATTTGGTAAAATATACATCATTTTTGAATTCATAATATCAAATATAGCTTAGGTATAATTTTTGGTATTTTTCTTGAAACTTTCTTTTTTTGGTGAATAGTGAAACCACTAACTGGTAGTTAAAAAAATGAATTTTTCATAACACTTAATTTTACCACTTCTGTGAGTGGAATTTCAAAAATACGAGAGACACGGTTTATGTCAGTAAGAAAAATGTGGTTCAATGAGATGAAAATCATTTTTGGGGAATAGTAACTTTTTTACTTTAGTTTTACCACGGTTAAAAGTAAATAGGGTAATTAAGGGTAAAAATGATATTATTATTACCCTAAAACATGTCCTAATTCTATTGGATAAGTGTAATTCGACCAAAAACATCATTAGGAAAAATTATATGACCATTTAGGCCCACTTGGATTAGATTAGGACATTTATTATTAATTTATTTAAAGAAGGGTTAAAATAGTTAAAATCAAAGTTTAATAAGAAAATCATTTTTAATATAGCGTTATACATAAGATAAATTCGACTATAAATATTAATTAGAAATATAAAAAGATTTTCTAGGTAATGATATTTTATTTGTAATTTTTAGACTTTAAATAAGTTAATTTATTTATGACACAAAGATGATGTAGTAATTATCTTATTAATGAAATATTGACATAATTGATGTTATAAATACCCAAATAAATTTAATTTGAGACTTTTTATGAATTCAACTAATTTTATAGGTTAATATGACATGTTAGTATTGATTTAATTAACTTTTTTAGAACTAATAATTCTGTTATGAGTTTCACAAAAATCAATGACTAAATAGTGTCAAAATTGACATAAAATAGTTTTTAAAACAAATATTATATTATTAAATGTTATTTTATTCCTAAAAATCTAAGGTTAGGAAAAATTACTTAGATAAGGTTATATATATTAATAATAAACAACTTGGGGTTTGTTTGGCTTCTTATTGTATGTTTATTAACCTTATAGTGTAAGAACACAAAAAGACACGGTAAAAGTAAAATTATCTAACTTAAAGTTAAATATAAATGATAAGGTTAAAATAGGAACCTAAACTTGACCAAATTATATTTTATGAGAGGATTTCGACCCATCCCCACCTTATCTTCTAAATAAATCAATTTGGATCTATTTAAAACCGAATTTGGCTTCATAATAAAATAATATTTTTAGTTTTTCCAAAAGAGCCCCTCTCCTCCCTTAAAAAAGGCACCTCCTCCCCCTCTTACTCACCCCACTTTGAGCCTTTAAGCTCGGCCAACCCCTGCCAATTTCTACTCTCCACTTCCCTAGAGACATCCTAGAGGTCCTGGTATTCTTCAAAGACCAATTTTAGTTCCCTAAAAGGAGGTCTCAAAGAGGCGTTTGAAATAAGAGGTAATGTCCATTATCAATTCTTTCAACTTTATTTCTTCTTCCACTTCTTTTTCTTTAGTTGTTTAATTATGAAGTAATAAAATCAGTATCACTCATATAAGGATATGTTATTATAATTATGAAACAACCCTATTTCACCATCTATCCATCCTACGGAAAATGAAATCACCGCGTGTGCGTACGTACGGAATACCGTCTCCACGCCGTGGTGTAATCTATTTTCCACCACCACCTTACTTGGATGCCTATAATGGTGTAAATAATGACTATATATTACTATTGTAAAGTGATATTGATTATGAAATAGTATACATACACTCCAATACAATTACACGATCATGGGAACGATATCATCGCTCGTGCGTACGTACGGAATACCGTCTCCACGATGTGATGCGACTCGTTCTACATGATCTTCATTGCATAATTATTATATAAATTAATTGAATGAATAAATATGATATATAGTACACTAATACCATTCTTTAAATGAGGTATCAATAACCTAAAAATAAGGATAAGAATTTATTCGACAAAACACGCATAAGAACAAAAAGTAATAAACACCCGAATAAACAAGTAGTAATGAAATATTACTAATAAAAAGCTAAGAATATGACCGTATATGATATCATAAAAATAAGTATGATTATGGAATAGGTCAATAACATTATTTAAATCATAATACAAGAGGTTCAGACACGTACAAAGCATATCAGACCTAAGGTAAGGGAAAATCTCGCAATCTCATTTTTATCCGAGATTGTTTATACTTCAGAATTTACTGGGGAATATATATCATCCACATCCATGTTTCCTCAATATGTAATATTATTTATCTCCTCTTACAATTGTTTAAATCCAATTTTACCCTTCGTTGAGTTTTTGGTAAAATATATGAAAGGAATCTTTCGTCGTTTTTTGTACAAGGTACTTTTTGACTTTTCCAACAAAATTATGCGAAGAATGTTTTTTTTAACTTATACGACATGAATGGATTTTTAAAACATTATTTCCAAGAAGATTACTTTACAAGTTTTCAAGTTTATTTTTAATCAACTTCTTTTTGTTTAAAAATTGTATGAAATGTTAAGAAAGGAAAAATATGTTTGAAGTAGAAAGGATATTTTCCTCATGAATGGAGTTCAAGTGTTTTATCAAAACTATTTTCCATCTAAGATAATAGAGGGTTCTATTTCTATCCCTATTATTACATGGATTTGATTATGTTGTGACAGAAATATTTTTATGAATTCCTTTATCTTATATGAATTGTTTTATGATGTCATGATGGTTATGATTCCCATTTTTATTACATGGGTTATGCTATGATGTATGGTTTATGATTTTGTGGCACAAATAAGAATGGTATCATTATGATATGTGTGGGACCTATATCTCCCTCCAATGCATTGGGTAAAGATTTTATATCGCATGAGATAGACATGGCTGGAACGGCAGGTTAAACCGGTTCAGTGAAACAGGACTGAAACGTGAAGTTAACTCGGTTCAGAAATGGACTTTGTCCACTAAGATAGTCTTGACAATGAGTCTTGAATAATAAGAAATGATTCTCTATGATTATGTGTGTATGACACAAAGTTTCATGTTTTAAGTTATGATTATTGGAATTAAATTTCACTACTATGATTTATCCCATGTTATGATATTATGATCTCTTTTGCAGGTTATGATTTCCAAAATGTTATGTTCTTATGAATATGATGTGATTGATATTTATTTTGTTTACCCTTACTGAGAATTGGAGCTCACCCTTTTATGTTTTATTTTCCCCAAGATTTAAAGAAAGGTTTTAGGTAATAAAAAAAGGGAAGATCTTTATGGGAGATGTTGAAAATCTTTCACCACGATTAGAATATTATAGTCCGAGTTTCCAAAGACACTAAACTATTAGGGTCCTTGTGTGTGTGTTTTTGTTTTGTACTAAGTATTCTGCAAAAGTAATGTAATGTCCATATACGTCAAGCTTCGGGTCTCTACAGAATATTTAACTCTGGTAGAATTATCCTATAATAATAGATTCCATTCATGTATGAAGATGGTACCATATGAAGCGTTACATGGAAAGAGAAGTTGTACACCAACTTGATGGGATGATGTAGGTGAAATAAAACTAAGAGGCCCATAACATGTTGAGGAAACAATAGAAAAAGTTGAATATTATCCACACTCAGATCAAAGCATCTCAAAGAAAGAAAAAGAGCTATTATGATAACTAAATGAATGATTTTGAATTTCAAGTAGGAGATCATATTTTCGTGAAGGTACCTCCATGGATTGGTGTTATACGATTTGGTAATAATGGTAAATTTTTTCCCAGGTACATCAGACCTTTTGAAATTTTATAATGAATTGGAGTTATAGCTTACCGTTTGGTAATGCCGCCAAGTCTCTCCAAATATCATGATGTGTTCCACATATCATTGTTGACAAAATACATGCTTGAACCAACACATGTAATCATCATTGAAGAAATAGAACTAGAATCCGATTTGTATTATTGCGAAGAGCCTATCTGAATTCTTTATACCAGAGAACATGTGTTGAGAAACCAGATGACTCGTCTGGTAAAAGTTCTTTGGCGACACCATAAAATGGAACATGCAATGTGGGAACCTGAGGATCTTATGACAAAAAACCACCCAAATATTTTTATGCAGTAATATTCTATAAATTTTGAGAATAAAAATATTTAAAAGGAATAATAATATAACACCAAAAGCATCCATGGTACGCTTCTCATTGAATAATACTATATCTTTTATTGTACCCAACATTGAGTTCTAGCACACCACGACCAAACAATCTATGCGCTAAAAAAGTAGTTATGAATAGTAATACTGACTTTTTGAAATGTAATAAATTTTCTTTTTCAAAATGGACCTCATTTTTGGATTCTAAGTATCATAATTATCTTAAGGTTGTTTTTTGGTATTTTTCTGAAAACATTAAATTTTTGATGAATACTGAAAAACACTGTGTTATTGTTTAAAATAAATTATTATTTAAATATATTTTATTTATATTGAAATTAATTTGAATGTAAAAATAGATACATTATACCAGTATTACTTAAATTAAATTCATTACAGTCAATTTATAATAAGATTAAATGTGTAAAATTTTATTAAAAAATTTTCACGTCTTTTACCCACCTTCTTGGGATATTTTCAAATTTGCATGAAACATAATTATAATGATTCTATGAATTGATATTAAAAAAAATCCCAGAGACATAATTAACATCAGTATGTAATATTTGGTTCAATAGAATGATTTTTTTGGTGAATAGAAACTTTGGAATTTTATTTACCACGATTAAAAGTAAATAAGGTAATTAATGGTAAAAATGATATTATAATTACCCTAACACATGTACTAATTCTATTGGATAAGTTTATTTTAACGATTATATTCCTTTTCAATAATATAATCCTTTTGATCCACTTATATTATATTAGGGAATTTATTATTATTTTATTTCTAGAATAATTAAAAGTTTTATGTTCCATGTTTAATAACTAAAACAGTATTAATATAGGGTTATACATAATATTAATTCCACTATAAATATTATTTATAAATATAAATATATTTCTTAAATCATGTGATTTTATTTATTATTTTTATACATTAAATATATAAATTTATTTATGACACAATGATGATGCATTAATTACCTTATTAATCAATTATTAAAATATTTGATATTATAAATATTAAAATATTTGTAAAATTAACCTTTCAAAGCTTAAAAAAAAATTTCTAGGTCAATATAACATGTTAGGGTTGATTAAATAAATTTTATTTGGTGTTATAATGTTGTTATTTCTTTCAAAGAAACCAAATACTAAATATTGTCAAAATTGACATAAATGAGTTTTTATAAAAATTACTATTTTATTAAATGTTATAATATTCCTGAAAATATAAACCTCATCAAAAAGAGATAGATAAAGTTAAATATATCAATAATGAACCACTTGGTGTTCTATTGTATTTTTATATTATGTTTATGAACCATTTATTATAAAAATACGAGAACACATGGTAAAAGTTAAACTATTTAACTACGAGTTCAATCTAAAAGATAAATGTAATATGGTGAAATAAACTTGTCTAAAACCTATTGGTTGAGTAATTTTCAACCCATCCCCCATTTTCATTGAAATAAATTCATTTGGAGCAATTGGAAACTCAATATAATTGTATAATAAATTATTATTTCAATCTTTTCTTAAAGTGACCCTCACCTCTCTTATAAAAAGTTATATCCCCTTATCTTAATTTCACAGCTCCAGATATATTTTTCCTGGCCTAAGAGTGATCAAATATACTCCTTACTACCCTCATATTATCCTAGAATCCTTTATTTTATCATAAATCCATCCTAAGTATCCTTTTTGATCAAATCAAAAGGAATCACCCGACGAAGAGGTAATAATCTCATCACCTGTTTCAAAGTTATTTTATTCTTCCACTTTTTCTTTATTTATTGTTTCTATAACAAAATAATAACTCCCATAAATTATAAATAATTTGATTTTATTATAAATATGGTATAGACTTATTCATTATTTTTTCCATCCTATGAATGAAAACGTCACCATACATGCATATGTACAGCTTACCGTCTCCACGTCATGGTGTAGTTTGTTATTCAACACTTAATTATTTTATGGGTATATTTATGAGTATAAATGTTGTAAATAATAAATATAACATGTTAATTATTATGTATATATGATATAACATCAAATTACATAAGATTCCTCCATCAATATAATGATATTGTCGCTCATTCATATATACGGATTATCGTCTCCACGAACGTGATGAGATTCATCCCCCATCGTAACCATTCATGAATAATTTTCATTTTATGAATTTAAAAAATTAATAACATTATATCATTATGGATATGAATAAAATACATACTATCCATAAAAAATATGAATTACATAACAAAACATATAAAGGAAAATGAATATGTTAACACCCGAAATAATAATACTAATGAAATATTATTAAAAAAGAAATATTAGAAGATTATATATGATATCATATTTATGTATGTGGTTATTTTATAATTAAATAAAAATGATTTAACGATTATACAAGAGGTTATATTACCCTCTACCATTGAAAATTATAGAGTAATAGTTAATTTTACAATCTCTTTATTTATCAGAGGTTGTTTATACGTAAGTATCTACTAGGACTTCCTTATCATCAACATACATTTTTCTTAAAAATGTATATAATTTTTTTAATATTTAATATAATATATAATGAATTTATTTATAGGCTTGTTTTACTTTTTTAAAATTGTTTTTAAATGAATCATTCTGTCATTTCCCAAATAATGTACATTATGACCTTTCGACAAATTAATGAAAGAATGTTTTTTAAACTTATACAGTGGGTGAGTATATTTTCTGGCATTATAACACATGTGAAGATTCTCTTACAAAATTATAAAAATATACACAAAATAAATGTTATCTTTTATAATTACATGAATATTAAATAATTTAAAAATAGAAAGGGATACTTCCCTAAAATAGTTATGATTTTATCTAGGTCAACACCATTTCGTGGATTTTGCACTTATTTGACATTGATTTTTTATGATACTATCTTTCATATTGTATTTAAGTTTTTGTAATATGTTTGATAGAGTATGTGTTAATTTTATACACCTCATGGTTTGTGGTTAATGTATTTAGATTTTTTATGCTAGTTTTAATACAATTTTTTATATTATGGTTCAACCCTTTAATATGAAGTATGCATTGGACTTAATAAGTGATGGGTGGAGCCTGTTATAACTCCTTGATGCATCGTTATGTCTCATGATACAAACTAGATTCCTGGAACAAGACATGAAAAATTCATATTTCTAGTCTTGGAATAAGGCCTTAATTATGTAGGTATGATGTCTAGCATTATTCATTCCATCATTATGAAATTCTTTATTCATATTAGATGTGATTATTCGTCAATTAGAATATCCAGTCGAATAAGTAAATATAATTATTTGATATATCTTTTCCATATTATGCTGAAGTTTATTTTTAAAGGGTTTGTGTTTTGGTCTTATATATTCCCTTAAATGTTTATGCTTATTTATGATAGATTCTACAATATTATTATCCTTACGGGGAATCTGAGCTTACTCCATTCTTATATTTTACTTTTTCCAGGATGTGAAGAAGTATATTACGATTAACCTGAAAGAATAGGCTATGGGATATAAGTGTGTTCCAAGGGGGAAAATGTTGTTTTTTTATTTCATGATGTAATGTAAAACTAATGTATGTTTGTATTACTTCCAAGGATACTAAACTAATCATTATTTTGAGACTTGATATCCTGTGATCTGGATAATTTTATGTTATTATTCACCAATTCTAGGTAACTGGGGTTGGGGCGTTAATAAAATCTGCATTCCTAAAGATTTGTGAAAAAATGCCTAATAATTTTCAAACCTAAAATCCAAGATAAATATAAAGGGATTAATGTTTTTGTGTACTAATGAATTTTAGGAGAGTTTTATGGAATTGGAGTAGAGGGTTATCAAAATAACAGTCATTTTGATTCCCTACACTGCAATTCATTTTTCTATATGAAAAAGCACAAAGTAAGTCATTGGGATTTTTAGTAATAAAAAAAGATAAAATGATATTTTACTCATAAGGGTTGTTTAATTTCCATGATAAAAAATAACCAATTCATGATATAGAGATGGATGTAGTGATATTCAATTAGATGATTTGGTGGAACTATATTTATCAGAAGAAGTGTAAAATATATATGGATTATGAGAGACTAAAATATATATTCATAAAAAATTGGATAACATGTTATGGGGATATGGTTAGAAATGATCATAAAATATGAAGACTAAATCCACTGTCATCTAATAAATGTTAAGGAAGTTGAATATTCACTATGAAGAAAGGTTTCAAGAACCTTATCAATGGTGAGAATTTAAAAGGATCCAAAATTCTTTTAATTTCAAATGATGTTCATGTTCCATGAAGTATATAATATCACAATTCCTTTCTAAAATGATTTATCAACAATCAGAACTATTAATGATAACAGATTTTTAAATATATGGGTTTGAAATATAGAATAAAATAGAATATATTAGAAAAGTGAATTCTAAAAATTTCAAAATTGTTGAAGAATGAATTTTTGATTTTAGGTCAAGAATATATGTGCCATTAAATCCAATGATAATGGAGAATATTTTAAATGATTCACATAGCTCAATATTATCCATCCACTGAGGGAGCATAAAAATTTACGAAGGCACCTGCGATCACTTTTTTTGGGACAATATGATAAAGGATATCATATAATTTAAATAAAAAATTTTAGTTTGTTAGCAGGTGACATTATAAAGTAAAAATTATAATGGGTGAAGTAACCATTACCCAAACATACCAGGATATAAGAAACCACCAATATAGATTTCATCACCAGTCTTATGAAGGCATCAATAAGAAATAATTTTATATTTGTTTGGGTGGATCAATTTAATGGTATATGGTTGGGATATTAGTATAAAATAATAATTAATTGATTGAAATTTAAGTATACTTATTTATCAATAAACATTAAAGCATGGAATTTTTCAGTAGTCTTTTGATTAAATTAAGGGGAAATAATGGTATTTTTGCTATAGTTAATAATCATATAAATAGGCGATTAATACATAAAAATGAAATAATTACCATTTCATTGTAATTCTATAAGACTTATCACTATTTAAAATATCAATGATATATATTTAAAAAATTAGGTGGAATATAACACAACTATTGATTTCATCTGAAAAATATCATATATTTACATATGGTTTTTAGAAAAACTATCAAAATCCACTAAACTATATATTGAACATCAGTATGAGTTATCATGAAAACAATTAATGACCTATATGATTCGATGATACCGACACATTTTTACATGTTGAGACCATTAATTATAGACATAAAAGGAGGATATAATTAGGATCCAACTTTAGCCATGTTCTCATTCAATTGTAGTTTTAACACAAGTATCCAAAATTTCTGCATATGGAGCCCTATATGGGAAATTTGTTTAAACACCTCTGTATAGGGAAGAATTGGCTGAAAATGAGAAATTGATATTGTATATGGTTTAGTAATTTGTAGAAATTTTCAAGATCGTTTAGCTACATATTAGAGATTCTCATAGTCTAAAGAAGAATCATTCTTACAATTGTCGATGAGACCAGAAGATTGAGTATGGTGCTAATGTCTTAATTTAAATATCCTTGTGGGATACTTCTGTCAAATATGGGATGAAGGGGTAACTAATACCTAGGTAATTAGAGCCACTTTAGATACTAGACCACATCAGAATTATGACTTATTTACAAGCTCTTCAACTAAACCATTCCCAAGTACATGAAATATTCCATATATCCTTATTGAAGAACTACATACTAGATACCTATCATATTTTTTGTTTTGAGGTGGTTTTGTTGGATAATGATATCAATTATGAGGAGTATCTGGTGAATATATTTCACCATATTGATAATGTTCAATACAATAAGTCAACTCACCATGTAAAAGTAATATAATGAAACCATAAGTATAATGAGGTGACAAGGGAACTAGAGGAATCCATGAACCATATGTTCCCCCACTTATTTCAACATGGTATTTGGAATAAAATATTGAGGGTGAAATTTCGTAAGAGAATATGAATGTTGTGAACTATAATTTTCTCAATGTAATTTACCTAAAAATTATTTAATTATTCCATATTATGATAAATAATATTATATAATTCACCCACATCACATAATAAAACAAATTATTTTTTTATATTAATTTAATCAGAACATTTAGGTTACTAATTTGTTTATCATAATTGAATGTATAACAATTTTATATACAAATTAAAAATATGATAACATTAATATGAAAATTTAGATATTATCAATCTTTATGAATAATCCCACTTATAAGCTAAACTATTGAGATGAAAAAGAATGTTAATAATTATATATAAATATAATAAATATAAGTATATATTAAGTTATGATAATATATATTTTAATGAATAATGAATTCATCATGAAGCATTTGTAGGATATAGTTAAATATATGACCATTAAAAATCAAATCATTTGAATAGTAATCTAATTGATGGAATATTTTCCTGATTGGTAGAGTAGAAATATAACCATTAGGAGTAGTAGACTGATCATTATAATTTTATTACCACATATGGTTGTTTAAAATAACATATATTATTTTTATTAAATAAATATATTACATATTTATATCAATATAAAAGAAAATAACATTTACAATAATGATAAAATAAGTGTTTAATTTTTCTTTAAACATAAATAGTTTTTATCATAAAAAATATACATTTAAAACAATTTTTATTTTCAAAAAATGAGTTAATAAATTAATATGATGTTGTTTTATATTGATAATATAATTTTATTATACAATAATTATTTTTTAAAGGTTCAAACAATTGATCCTAATATGAAAATGTTAATTTTTAATAACACGATGATATTATCTAAAAATTTAATTTTCCATATATAAAAATATAATATATTAAAATGTATTCAATATTTGGAAAATAAGTCTAAAAAATAGTTCGGGTTACTATTACAGTTTTATGAAATATTTGATTTTTTTTGTAAATGTTGAAATACAACAAAATTTGATATTTGACATTTTAAACTAAATACATGATTTTTTTGTCATGGATTCTTTTTAAACACAATATATGTAACTAAATTTCAATTATTAATATATATGATCCCAAAATTCTTCACAATTTGTAATCTTGAACCATAATAATAAGTAAATGATAATAACATTCAAAGGCAACACTCTCCTCCCAATATTAATACCAGTCCACCGCACCCATTGCCTTGTTGACATATAATCCTTGGATATTTTCAAATTTCTAAAGTCTTGTCTTCCCTAAGATACCCCCCAAATCCATTTTTTAAATCCTCAACCCCAGTTACCCAGAGTCGGTGCATTATTACATAACATAGAAATGATCACAAAAGATCAACTCTCGGAAGGCTGATTAGTTTAGTAGCATTGGAATCACTAGATACGTTCATAAAGTTTACATTACATCATAAAATGAAATCTACAACAACATAGTCACAGTAGTCCACACTCATATCCCCTCATACTATCCATGAAGGTCATTCATAAAATACTTCTTCACATACTGGTAAAAATAAAACATACAATGGGGTGAGCTCAAATGCCCAGTAAGGATAACAATATAACAGAAACTAATAAGCATAAACATTTAAGGCAATATATAACTAAAAAAGCCATTTAAACTTGTACTTCATCATAATATGGATGAAATAAAATGAAATAATGTCATTTACTTGTTCACATGGAAATTCTACTAATCGAATAATCACATGCAATATCAATAACTACTTTCATAATGATGGAATGAATAATACCAGACTATCAGAACCACATATCTAGGGACCTGTGCCAATACTACAAATAAGATTTAGTCAATTCCTTGTTCCAAGACACTAGATTTTCTCATGAGACCTACCGATGCATCGATGAGCTTAAGCAGGCTCCACCCGTCATATATTAATTCCAATGCATTCCTCCTATGAACAAGTTTAAACATAACATAAACATTTGTATTAAAACTAGCATACCAAATGTCAATACTTTCTCCATAAACCAGGAATTTATAAAAATAACACATCCATAGTAAAACATATCCCAAAACCTTCAATACAATATGGATGTTTTGTATCATAATAAATAAACTTCAAATAAGCTTAAAATCCATCAAAGGATGTTGACATAGATGAAATCAAAACTATTTGAGAGAAATATATATTTTTCTGAAATCATTTAAAAGTCACAGAATTATATAATAAAACATTTAATTTGTAAATATTCCTATAAGAATGTAAGGGAAGCTTCGACGATTTTATAATGGAAGAAAAAAGCATCACCCACCGTATAAGTTAAAAAAGACATTCTTACCTTAATTCTATAGAAACGTTTAAAAAGGACCTTGTTTAGAATACAACAGAATGATTCATTTATAAAATTATTATAAAAAGTCAAAAAGGGTATAAATGACGTTATCCCATAGTATGTAAAATAGTATGAATGAATTGAAATAAATTTTTAAGAAACACGGATGTGGATGATAAAGAGGTCCCAGTAGATAATTACGTATAAACAACCTCCGATAATGAAGATATTGTGAAATAAACCCATACCTTGCACCTTCCCTTAGTCGATGGTATGTTAAAATCCTATATAATTGTTAAAAATGGTTATTAAGTTACAAAATAACCAAATTCTTAAATATTATATCATATATGATCTTCTATTAATGCTTTGTTAATAATATTTTAGTATTATCGTCGTTTTGGGTGTTAACATACTCGTTTTATTTTATATATTTTGTAACATAAGTCATGTTTGTTATGGATAGGTTTTATCTTATTCATATACATAATTATATAATGTTCTTAAACATTACTTTTAATCATTAAATGATAATTAGTCTTGAATGGATACGATGGGAAATGAATCTCATCGTATTCGTGGAGGCGGTAGTCCGTACCTACGCACGAGCGAAAATTCCATTATTTTGATATTAAAATGATATATAATTGGATGTTATATCTTATATACATAATCATTACCATGTTATATTTATTATTTACATGAATTACACATCAATATTATTGCCATCCAAATAATAATTTATTGAATAACAATTATACCACGACGTGGAGACGGTAAGCCGTACATACGCACGTATGGTGACATGTCAGTCAAAGGATGGATGGAATGCTGAATATGGTTGTACCATATTTATAATAACATCAAATTATATAAAACATAATGGAGTTATTATTTTAGAATGGGAATGACAAATAATGTATAAGTTGAAGAAGAAAGGAACTTGATAAAGGGTGGTGAAAAACATTACCTCTTCTTCAGGTTCTTCTTTTTGATTTGATCAAAAGTGATCTTTAAGTTGGAATTATGATCAAACTAAGGCCTATAGGGTGAATTTAGGGATGTTAAAAGTGTATTTGGGCAAGGGTTGGCTGAGAAAAAAGGCTTTTAATGTGTGAATTAGTGAGAAGGGTGAGTTCCCTTTTATAAGAGGGGTGAGGGGCACCTTTGAAAAAACTAGAAATATTATTTTATAATAAATTCATATTCGGTTTCTAATGGCTACAAAGTGTATTATTTAAATTTTAAGGTGGGGATAGGTCTAAAAACATTCAACCAATAGTTTTTAGACTGGTTTGGGTCACTATATTAACCTTGTCTTTTAGTTTTAACTCTTAGTTAATTAGTTTGTCATTTACCATGTCTCTTTGTATTTTTACATTAAATAGTTAATAAAATTACTATATACTTCCATTCGACCCCCAATTGGTCCATTAATGATACAAATATCATTATATAAGTCATTTGGACTATCCTTATATTTTTAGAAATAGAATATCAATTAATAATATAATATTCTTTTTAAAAATTCTTTGATGTCAATTTTGACACTATTTGGTATTTGATATTTCTGTAAATCATAACAGAATAATTACTTAGAAAAAAAAAATTTAAATCAATACTAACATTTCATATTAACCTATAAAATTATTTTAATGCATAAAAAGTATAAAATTACATTTATTTGGATATTTATAATATCAAATATTTTAATATATCATTAGTTAGTTAATTACTGCATACCCATTGTGTCATAAATAAATTAAATTATTTAAGGTCTAAAAGTTATAAATAAAAAACCATTATGTAGGAAATATTTTTATATTTCTAATTAAAATTTACAATATAATTTATCTTATTTATAACCCTATATTAAAAATGTTTTAGTAATTAAACTTTGATTTTAACTCTTTTAACTCTTCTTTGAATTAAATAATAATAAATGTCCTATTCTAATCCATGTGAACCTAAATGATAATATTTTATTCCAAAGGTTGTTTCTGGTCGAGATACACTTGTCCAATAGAATTATGACACGTGTTAGGGTAATATTAATATCATTTTTACCGTTAATAATAATATTTAATTTTAACCATGGAAAATAAAAGTTAAAATTTATGATTCACCAAAAATTATTTTTATCTTATTGAACCACATTTTACTCCTTGATGTTAAACGTGTCTCTCGGATTTTCAAAATTCCACTCACAGAAGCGGCAATGTTAAGTTTTATGTGAATTTCCAAATTCTCCTAGGAGGTGGGTAAAAGACGGTGAAAATATCAATAAAATTTAATATATCTAAAATTATTATAAACTAACTCCAATGAATTACATTGAACTTATATAGGTATTATGTATCTATTTTTATCTTAATTAAATTTAAATAAAATAAATATTTATTTAAATAAAAAATCAGTTTTAAACTATAACTCAATGTTTTTTTGAATATTCATCAAAAATTGAATGTTTCCATAAAAATACCAAAAAGTAACCCTAAGTTAATTTCCATATTCCTAATCCAAAAAGGAAGTCCATTTTTAAAGATAAAATTTGTAAAATTTAAAAAATTGGGTATTACTACTCATAATGGCTACTTAGATTGGTTGTGGTGTGGGTTAGAAATCGAAGTTGCGTACAACACATACTACTATATTATTCAAAGAGAATCGTACCGTAGAAGCATGAGTTGTTACATTCTCCCCTACTTCAAATAATTTCGTCCTCAAAATTTCTAGAATACTAACACATTAAAATACTTGGGTGGTTCTTCAATATAAGTTCCTCGGGATCCCAAGTTGCCTCTTCAATCTTATGGTTTATCCATAGAACATTTACCAAACGAGTCGTCCGGTTTCTCAGCACCAGTTCTCTTATATCAAGAATCCTAACGGACTCTTTGCAATAAGACAGATCATGTTCCAATTCTCATTCCTTATAAGTGACTACATGCGTTGGGTCAGGCATGTATTTTCTCAACAGTGAAACGTGGAACACATCGTGAACTTTGGAGAGGCTTAGAGGCATCTCCAAACGGTAAGCTACAACCCCAATTCATTCTATAATTTCGAAGGGTCCGATGTACCTAGGACTCAATTTACCCTTCTAACTGAAACGTATAACTCCCTTCCATGGAGATACCTTAAATAAAACATGATCTCCAACCTGAATTTCTAAATTATTCCTTCGATTATCGGCATAGTTCTTCTGACTACTTTGAGCTGCTTTGATGTGGTTTTGGATTACCATTACCTTTTTCATCATTTCCTCCACCAGTTCTAGGCCTACATGTTTTCTTTCACCAACGTCATCCCAACAGGTTGGTGTGTGATATCTCTTTCCATATAACACTTCATATGGGGCCATCTGAATACTCAAATAGAAGCTATTGTTATAGGAAAATTCTACCATAGGTAAATATTGATCCCACATACCCTGAATGTCATGTGAGCATGATCTTAGAATCACTTATAAAGTTTGAATAGTTCGTTCTGATTGTCCATCAGTTTGGGCGTTGTAGGAAGTGCTCAAAAAAAGTTTAGTATACAAGGCTTTCTAAAGACGTTTCCAGAATCTTGAAGTAAAATGGTGATCACAATCAGAAACAATCGATAGATGCACTCCATGAAGTCTCACAAATTCATTAATATATAGTCTTTCTAGACGTTCCAGTGGTAGGTCTTCTCTTATAGTAAGAAAATGTGCTGACATGGTAAGTTGATCAACAATAACCCTTTTTGCATCATTCCTTCTAGGAGTATTTGGTAGTCCCATGAAAAAGTGCATCGTGATGTTATCCCATATCCACACTAGTATTGGAAGAGGTTGCAATAGTCCACTAGGTTGTTGCCTTCCATCATTCACTTATTGACAAACCATACATATTGACACAAAATCAGCAATCTCTCTCTTCATATTGTCCCCCAAAAAAGTTTCCTTCAAATCTCTATACATTTAGGTGCTCCTAGGGGGTATAGAGAAATTGGAACTATGAGCATCATCTAACAATTCTCTTTTTAGATTAGGTATATCAGTAACACAAATTCTCTTCTCAAATTTCAAAATTCCATTTTCACACACAAAGTCATTAAATCTCCCATCAATCAAATCATTAATCCTCCTTTGAAATTCTTTATCATCGGTCTGAGAACTCTTTATACTCTCTAGTAAAGATGGTTTGGCAACCATTTGAAAAAGTATCAATGTTTCACCTTCCATGGTTATTCCCATATCCCAGATTACTATATCCATAAAAATAGGATCCCTCTCAACTCTCATCTTGTTCAAAACTCCATGATCTTTTCTACTCAAATAATATTCCACCTTATTTTCCTTTCCTTGGGTGGTAGTGTATCGCGCAATCATAATCCTTGAGTAGTTCAAGACATCTCCTTTGCCTCATGTTGTGTTCTTTCTGTGATAAAATATACTTGAAACTCTCGTGATCTGTATAAATCTCACATTTTTCACTATAGAGGCAGTGTCTCCATATCTTCAAAGAAAATATCACAGCTACTAAATAGAGATCATTAGTAGGATAGTTTTGCTAATTAATTTTCAACTATCGTGATGCATAGGCAATAACCCTATCATTCTACATAAGGACACAACCAAGTCCTTTCTTTGATGCATCACTATAAAAAATAAACCCATCATTCCCTGATGGTAGAGTCAATATTGGAGCATTGACTAATATTTTCTTCAGTTCATTGAAACATTTTTCACACTCTTTAGTCCAAACAAATTTAAACCCTTTACTTTTGAGCTTTGTTAATGGGTTAGCCAAACTGGAAAAATTCTGGACGAAACGTCGATAATAACCTGCTAAACCAATAAAACTACGTTCCTCAGTTATACTCATCGGGCCTGGCCATTCTTGGATTGCCTTTGTCATAGATGGATCAACAAAGATTCCATCCTTTGAGAAAATATGTACAAGAAAAGAGATCTCCTGAAGGCAGAATTCACACTTGCTAAACATCCCATATAATTCATGTCTTCTAAGAGTCTTCAAGATAATGCGCACGTGATTTTCATAATCGTCATAGATTTTGGAGTATACCAAGATATCATCAATAAATACCACAACAAATTCATCGAGATATTCCTTGAAAACTCTATTCATTAGATCCATGAATACATAGTGTGCATTAGACTTCCCAAAAGGCATTATTGAAAACTCGTAATGCCCGTACCTGGTTGGAAATGATGTCTTTGAAATGTCTTCCTTATTCACACACAACTGATGGTATCCAGATTGAAGGTCAATCTTAGAAAATTATTGAGCTCCATGCAGTTGGTCAAATAAATCATTAATGTGAGGTAGGGGTTATATGTTCTTTATTGTTATAGCATTGATTTCTCTATAGTCGATACATAACCTGATAGATCCATCTTTCTTCTTAACAAAAAGGACATGGGCTCTCATTGGTGAAACACTAGGGCAAATAAATCCATTATTACTCAATTCCTATAGTTGTTTCTTTAGTTTAACTAATTCCACAGTTTCCATTCTATAAGGGGTCTTTGATATATGCTTTGAACCAGGAATTAAATCAATGGAAAACTCAATTTCTCATTTTGGAGGATGTCCAGGTAAATCTTCTGGAAACACATATACATATTCTTTCACAATAGGCACATCCTCTATTTGAACATTCCTTTCCTTACCCATAGTTATTTCATTCTCTTCCTCCCCAATAATTGAATTTAGTTGAGCTACTAGGGGTGGATATAGATAAGAATCGGGTGGTGACGATTCTGCTCTAAAGATAAGGTGTTCCTTATCATCATCATCAAAAATCGTAACCTCCTCTTATTATAATAAATCGTCACATCATGGTGCGAATGCCAATCCATACCGAGGATTATATAAAATTCGATCATGGGTATGACGATGAGATCAGCAGATAAAGAACATTTATGTGCTCTAATGGGGGCTGATTCACAAAACTTTGTTGCAATGATACTTACCTTAGGAGTTTTGACTGACAACTCCCTTGTTCAATAAAATTTAAAATATCTAATTTTCATAGAAAACTGGGAAGATATGAAACAATGTGATGATCTAGAATCAAATAATGCATTTTCTAAACTTGAGGAAACCATTAAATTACCTTCCACTACATCTTTCGGATATTCTACCTCAGCAGTAGTGATAACATAAGCTTGGCCTTGATCCCTTGGCCTTTTCTGAGGTAAGTTACCCTGACAATTAGGAAATTCATTTACATAATGTCCCATCTCCCTCCAATTGTAGCATTGGACATCAGTTGCTTTCTTCTTCCCCTTGAAATCATGAGCTTGGTGGCCTTTTTCACCACACTTGTAACAGACTCTCATTCCTTTTAAGAAAGTATTGGGGTGTTTCTTCCCACATTTACTACATGATGGATATTCAACTATTACCTTCTTCCCCATATTTCCATTCCTAGAGTGATCAGCAGATCTCTTCTTCTCCTGCTTTGCTTTAAAGTCTAAAGACAAAGATAATTCTTTTTTTGTCTTGATAGTGCATTAGAAAATATCTTCGTACAATGAGATGCTTTGTGAGACTAATGCTCGATAGAGAAATGGTTTTAACCCATCAAAGAAATGATCAATATTACTTCTTGGGCAATGTATTAAATTTGTAGCATACCTCGCTAACCATGTAATGTTAGCCTCATACTTTGTGACATTATCACCCACCTTTTGTATCTGACTATGAAATTTCATTTCCAAATATTCTTGATGGTAATGAGGAAAGTATTTTTCTAAAAGCAGATCTTTGAACTCCCTTTATTCTATATTTGATACTTCATCATCTTCCTTCGTGTTTTGAATCAATGACCACCATTGATCAGCATCTCCAGTGAGGTGGTAAACTTCCATGATAACATTTTCCCTTTCAATACTCCCCAAAGCCTAAAATATTTTCTCTTGGGAACTTATCCATTTCTCAACTACCAATGGATTTGTACTCTCATTGAATTATGGTGGCTCTTGCCTCATGAAGAGATCTTATATTGATCCTCCACGTTGTGGATTAGTGTGCTCCATACGGGTAGGGTTATTATTCATAACTTGAGTGAGTTTTACCAGAATTGTGATTATTTAATCAACACCAGTTGCATCACCAGATCCACAATAATTATCTTGAGTAGGAGGGAAATCCACACATGGAGTGAATGATTGATACAGTTTCCATTTCTTCTACTAGGAACCATTTCTATACAATGGAATAAACTAGATCAGTTTATGAATCAAAACACATAATTCCATACTTGTAAAACACTTAATAAAAATTGAACTATTTATGGATATAATCCATAATCATAAAAATATTTTCTTTTAGAATTATATACTCATAAACCCTTCATAATGGTTTGTAATGAAAATGAGAATTATCCAAATAATATCCCCTGGGAGTGTCATAACCAAGAGTGCAGCAAGGCCCGTTGTCGTGCACCAGTTATCGTTCGAGTATAGCTCAAAGCGGTGATTTTGGGTTTTACCCCTATGTACATTTGTGCTAGAGCTGCCTCTACCTGCTCGTATCCAGATAGGGATGTATTGCTCAGAAAACTCACAAAATCTCTAAAATACTAAAATTCTAGGAAGTTCTTCTATAATAATCTTCAAATTCTATCATAGGGCTATGCGATCTAATAAGAGTTTATCTAAATCTAGCTTCCAAGGTTTGTACTAAACTTCCTCTGATACCAACTGTAACACCCCGACCCCAGTTACCGAGAGTCAGTGCATTATTACATAAAATAGGTATGATCACAAAAGATCAAGTATTGAGACACAGATTAGTTCAGTAGCCTTGAAATCACTAGATACATTCATAAAGTTTACATTACATAATAAAATGAAAAAAAACATAGTCTCCATAGTCCACACTCATATCCTCTCATTCTATCCCTACAGGTCATTCATTAAATAATTCTTCACATCTTGGGAAAAAATAAAACATAGAAAGGGGTGAGCTCAAATGCCCAGTAAGGATAACAGTATAGCGAAAACTATCATAAATAAGCATAAACATTTAAGGAAATGTATAACTAAAAATAAGCCTTTTAAACTTTAACTTCTGCATAATATGGAAGAAATAGAATGAAATAATTCCATTTACTTATTCACATGGATATTCTAATAATCGAATAATCACATTCAATATCAATAACCACTTTCATAATGAAGGAATGCATAATAACATACTATCAAAACCACGTAGCCAAGGCCTCGTGCCAAGACTACAAATAAGATTTTGTCAAGGAATTATGCCAATACACTAGTTTTTCTCATGCAACCTACCGATGCATCGAGGAGCTATAGTGGGCCCCACCTATCACATATTAAGTCCAATGCATTCCTCATATGAATAGGTTTAAACATAACATAAACCTTCATTTTGAAACTACCATATGAAATTACAATACTCTCTCCATAAACCATGAATGTTATAAAAATAACACATCCACATTAAAACATATCACAAAACCTTCAATACAATATGGATGTTTTGTATCATAATAAATAAACTTCAAATAAACTTAAAATCCATCAATGGATGTTGACATAGATGAAATCAAAACTATTTGAGAGAAATATCTCTTTTTTTGAAATCATTTAAAAGTCAAATAATTATAAAATAAAACATTTACTTTGTAAATATTCTTATAAACTTGTAAGGTAAGCTTAGATGATTTTATAATGGTGTAAAATAGTAGCACTCTCCGTATAAGTTAAAAAATACATTTTTATGTTAATTCTATCGAAAAGGATAAAAAGGACCTTGTTTGGAAAAAGATATAAATATTACTTTATAAACTTCTTATAAAAATTCCACAATGGTATAAATGACTTTATCCCATAGTCTATAAAATAGTAATAATGATTTGAAATACATTTTTAAGAAATATGGATGTGGATGATAAAGAGGTCCCAAAAGATAATTATGTATAAACAACCTCAGATAACGAAGAGATTGTGAAATAAACACTTACCTTGTACTTTTCCTTAGTAGATGGTATGTTATCCTCCTGTATAATAGTTTAAAAAAAATTAAGTTACACAAGAACCATATACATAATTATGATATCATATATGATATTCTATTAATTCTTTGTTAATAATATTTTGTTATTATCGTCGTTTTGGGTGTTAACTTACTCGTTTTCTTTTCTATGCTTTGTTACATAAGTCATGCTTATTATGGATAGGTTGTATCTTATATATATCGAGAATGATATAATGTTATTAAACATTACTTTTAATCATTAAATGAGAATTATTCTTGAATGGATACGATGGGAAATGAATCTCATCGTGTTCGTGGAGACGGTAGTCCGTACGTACGCACGAGCGAAAATATAATTCTTTTTTATATTAAAATAATATATAATTGGATGTTATATAATATATACAGAATCATTATCATGTAATATTTATTATTAAATTAATTACAGATCATTATTATACCCATCCAAATAATAATTTGATGAATAATAATTATACCACGACGTTGAGACGATAAGCCGTATGTACGCACCTATGGTGACATGTCATTCAAAGGATGGATATAATACTGAATATGGTTCTACCATATTTATAATAACATCACAGTATATAGATGATACTGGATTTATTGTTTTAGAATTTTAATAACAAATAAAGAATATGTTTAAGAAGAAAGGAACTTGAAAGAGGGTGGTGAAAAACATTACCTTTTATTCGGGTTCTTCATTTTGATTTGACCAAAAGGGCTCTTTTAAGTTGGCTTTCTGAGAAAACTAAGGCCTCTAGGTTGAAGTGTTGAAAGTTGAGAGAGTATTTGGGTAGGGGTTGGCAGAGCCAAAAGGCTTTGAATGTGTTAATTAGTGAGAAGAGGTAGTTCCCTTTTATAAGAGGGGTGAGGGGCACCTTTGGAAAATCAAGAAATATTATTTTATAATAAATTATTATTCAGTTTCTATTGGCACCCAGGTAGATTATTTAAATTTTAATGTGGGTATAGGTGGAAAAACATTCAACCAATATGTTTTATACATTTTGGTCACTATATTAACCTTATCTTTTAGTTTAAACTCTTAGTTAATTAGTTTGACATTTACCATGTCTCTTTGTATTTTTATATTTTATAGTAAATAAACATACTATATACTTCTAAGAGACCCCCAAGTGGTCCATTAATGATACAAATATCATTATATAACTTCTTTGGCTGATCCTTAGATTTTTATAAAAATAATATCAATTAATAATATAATATTTGTTTTAAAAACACTTTTAAGTCAAATTTGACACTATTTGGTATTTAATTTTTTTGAAAATCATAACAGCATGATTACTTCGAACAAACATAATTAATTCATTAATAACAAGTCATATTAACCTATATATTTATTTGAATTCATAAAAAGTATCAAATTACATTTATTTGGATATTTATAATATCAAATATTTTAATATTTCATTAATTAACTAACGACTGCATCACCATTGTGTCATAAATAAATTAAATTATTTAATGTCTAACAATTATAAATAAAATTCCATTATGTAGAAAATAATTTTATCTTTATAATTAATACTTACAATCTAATTTATCTTATTAATAACCCTATATTAAAAATGTTTTAGTAATTCAACATTGATTTTAACTCTTTTAACTCATCTTTGAATTAAATAATAATAAATGTCCTAATATAATCCAAGTGGACCTAAATGATAATATTTTATTCCTAAGGTTATTTTTGGTCAAGATAAACTCGTCCAATAGAATTAGAACATGTTTTAGGGTAATATTAATATCATTTTTAACCTTAATTTCCCTATTTAATATTAACCATGGTAAATAAAAGTAAAAAGTTACTATTCACCAACAATTATTTTTATCTTATTGAACCATATTTTACTCATTTATATTAACCATTTCTCTTTGAATTTTGAAATTCCACTCAAAGAAGCGGTAAAATGATGTTTTATTTGAATTTCCAAATTCTCCTAGGAGGTGCGTAAAAGACGGTGAAAAATTCAATAAAATATTTATATATCTAAAATTGTTCTAAACTAACATCAATGAATTAAATTGAAAATATATAGGTATTATGTATATATTTTGACCTTAATTAAATTTAATTAAAATAAATTATTATTTCAATGAAAATTCTGTTTTAAACTACAACTCAGTGATTTTTTCACTATTCATCAAAAATTGAATCTTTTCAGAAAAATACAAAAAATTCACCCTAAGCTAATTTCTATATTCCGAATCCAAAAATGAAGTCCATTTAGAATGATAAAATTTATGAAATTTCAAAAAGTGGGTATTACTATTCATAACTGCTAGTTTGATTGGTTGTGGTGTGTGTCAGAACTCGAAGTTGCGTACAACACACACTACTGTATTATTCAAAGAGAAGAATTCTGTGGAAGATTGGGGTGTTACACATGTTATGATTATATCATCCAAATTCCATTAAAAAGTTCATAAATTGGTTTCCCAAAAGGAGAGAAATAATGGGAGAGGTAAGTAATAAAAATAATTTTATTTTTTTATTCTTTTTATACCACCCCTGTATGATATACATCCACCAAAACATATAAACATATTAGTCCAAAATATTATAATTTTTTGTTACTATACTGGAGTATCCATCTTATTCAATCCATTCATTAGTTTCTAAAATGAAAACATTGTTCATAGTATTATTATTTCACCACTTCTATGAACAACATACATCAATTTTCTCCATCACCATAGAGGATTCCTATCGAATCAATATTATGGAAAAATTGTCAAAATAATTAATTTAATAACATATTTCTCATAATTTAATTTTTAATTACTCATTTATTTAAATAAAATAAATCTATTTCATGAAGTTTGGTAAAAGGAATTAAATGTACTAACCACATAATGGTAACATTTTTTATCGGTAAATTATCCATATATCTGAATAATGTGGATACATGGGACAATTTGATTTTTTCAGTGAAATTAACACCCTCTAAATTACTTCTAGATTTTTTATCCACAGTTTAAATGATCATCAAGAATCATACCTATGCGACCTGAGCATGGAACCATGAAACAAAAACCCTCAAACCCATTATATTAAAAATTATTACTCATTGAAATATTTTTAAGTTATCAAAAAAAAGTTATTGTAATATAATAAAATATTTAAAAGGTTACTAATTACATAATTAAGATGTATAATTTTATTATCCATGATTTAATGTATTTTTGCAGAATTTTTCTAGATCCTTTGTTAATGGATCTCTCCAAACAACCATGTGTTCATTTGGTTGTGGCCATTATTTATCTAAAATGATGTACATTTATATTTTATGTATTATGATGATTAAAAATTATATATATATATATATATATTTATTTAACATATATATGTAACTTATTATACCTTCTTCTTATTTGTAATTCCTTCATTATGTTCATTTCTCGAAATTGTTCTTTAAAATCAAACTCGATTAAGGGGATCCATTCTCTCATTTGACCCATTTTTATAAAAATATTTCGATCTCATTAGTAAAATTCATGATTTAAATAATTAATATTATATTTTAGATATTTCCATTCTTGTTTTAATATTGTTTCGAAATTATATTCTGTATTTATTATATCATTAAAGTCATTAACCATTTATTTCAACCACAATTTTTATAGTTTATTTCTATAACCAATTATTATCCCTTAATAATTACTTTTTTCAAATGAAAAACATATTTTAAGTACTATGATAATTAATGAACATTTTAACTTCTAAAAAGTTTAATTTATTGTTGTATTTTAAATATTTAAGAATTATTATTTGGGTATGATATGATGTAAGATTGTGCTACCCAATTTTTTTGCATATGTAATTATTATGTTTACAACTTGTATTTTCATTCCTTTTTTATCACAAATAAGCATTTATATGTTTAAATTGGTGATCATAGATATAACTCCAATTCATTAGTTAATGAATATATCTCAAGTGAAAATATTTATAGGAGTATGGAGGTAACCTAATATATCATGGGACTTTTTCCACTATATGATGATCTCTTGGTATTTAGACACGTTTTATGATTATGTAAAGTTAATGGTTTCCTACATATTCATATTTTTCAATGATCTTATGATTCCATGTTCCTCATTTATGAGTCCAATATGTTTTTTACATGATCCTTTTTTTATTATATTATGTTATTCTTCATTACTAATATGAAATGAAATTCAATCATGATTAGTCAAATAACTTTTTTATCTCAAATATTTTATCAATATTTTCCTCAGGTTATCCTATACAGTTTTAGTAGCTCAATGGGATTAATGAGAATAATTATAATGATTATATAATTATGTTTTATATTAGTGTATTATTTTGTATATACCTAATCTAAGAAAAAAATCTGTTATTTCTGATCATAGGTTTGGATTTATTATATATTTTTGTTAAACAATCATGTTAAAATATATGAAAATGGATTGTGATTCTCAAATCATTTCCATTCACTCCTTTTATAGAGTTAAACATGTGATGATTTATGTTCTCTAGAATTTTAATAAAATTATTTTTCAAAAAAATTTTGAGATTGAGATGTGTGTTAACCTAATCAAGGAAATCATTAGATCATATTTTCTATGAAACATTCCTTGTACATCAACCCTTGATAATCCATTTGAATAGCATGAATGACCTTTTCGGTTATGCTATACTAAAAAAAATATTCGCATTCCAACCCCATATCCAATATTTTTGCATGGTATAATTTATAAAAATGTGGGGTAAAGGTCAAATCAATGGTTTTATTTGGGACATGTTCACATATTAAAAAGAAGGAGTGTGATGGGGTTCATTAAATTTTATTAAATTTTTAATGAAAATTCATCATTAATTTTATTTCATATGGTCTTTCAAATTCTCCAACAAAAATAATAACATGAAAATGATGAAAAATGATATTAGGGTTTCATATAATTCAAATATTTAATTTTATTAGATTATTTTCTATGAAAAAATGAAAAATAATTTATTTTTTGTTATTTCATATAAGGGTTTAGAATGAGGTTTCATTCATTATGTTCTAAATTTTATCATGCGTTCCACACTAGAGATTTTACCATTTACATTTAACCATGTGTTAACATAGTTATCCGTCTACCCTTTATCAAAAGAATATTCTTTTTGGTATCCCTATTACATATCACACATCACATCACATTTTATTAGAGTATATAAAATTTTAACAAGTGGATAGAAAGGACACATTTCTATTTATATGGAATAAATTCAAAAATTAATTAATTTTTTAAGACAAGTGTCACAAATATATTTTGACGTAATGAATGTTATTATAGTAAGTGGATATGAAAATTAATTATCTTATAGATTTTTAATAAGATAAATTTTCATTAAGAGAAATTATTTTTAGCAGAGAAATAGGATTTTCGTTTTTTAAAAATATCTCAATTTTTAATAATATATAACATGTAGTTGAATTTAGTAATGAAATATATAAATGATCTAAAAAATAGTACATAAGTGCGGGGGAGTGATATAGAACATGATTTAAATATTTTTTATCTTTTAATATATTGTATATATCTCTATCTGTTTTATGAATTTATAAACTCTATCACATGTTTATACATTATCAGGTGTTGTAAAATATTAAAATATTATTTAATATTCTAATTTAAATATTTTTATTTTTATTTTTATTTTAATTAGAAATCCAAAATTTAATACCTCTAAATTTCAAGACTAGAAGGATAATTTCTTATTGTTAAAAATGTATTCACTCAAGAAAATATGGGGGGAAAATTTTCTGACTGGATAAAATTTTCATGTTTAACAGAGTGAAATTTTTTGTTGTCAAAGGTACTAACAATAACATTTTATTTTCTAGGAAAGGATATTAGGAATATTATATGTGTGCGTAAAATTACATAAAGACACCCATTATAACTGTATATTTTTCATTCCATATTATTTTAACACAAATGGATATTTCAACATGGTCCACATATTCAATCTTTTTAGGATATACAACAAGAAATGTTTTATACCATGTTTAATGAAATTCATCAAATGAATTATTACTTATATTTGATAGAAATTTTTTATGATGTAACATTAATTGTAATGGGGTATTATATAAATAGTGTCCATGAATATAAGAATCATATAAAATACTAAATGCTATGGGATATATATGTTATAAAACCAAATAATAAAAGTCATGTGATCATTCATTTACAATAAATTACCCATGTTTCCACCATTTTTAATTATGGGATTATTAAAAATAACACATTAATTCCGCAAAATGGATATCAACCATAAATCACATTTAAATTATTATTCCAGTTATATATTTTGAAAACGATGTTTGAGGCTTACACATGATAAACAGATCAACCAATAAATTTTGAGGAGATAATTATCCAATTTTCATATCATATACCAGTGTGCAGACCATGTAGGATGATTTTAGGTTTTGTTCATTTTGAATTACTCTCATATGATGATATGTGAGGATAATATCTTTCTAATTTAAGAATAATGACCTTCATAAAATGTGTATAAAATGGGAATGATCCTAGGTGGAAGTGGTTCTAATGAGTTGGTTGTTGATACATTTTTATATTATTGTAGGTTCATTATTGAAATTTGGATTTTAAAACATGGGTATGAGGTTCTTTTCCATTATGATTATTCAAAATCCATGTCCATGAAATAGATATCCCAATGGTTAATCTTCTTGAAATGACATGGTGCTTTAGATATTGTCCCTTATATATCTTATATTTTTATCAAATATCATTTAATAAATGAGTGTGAGTTTGTTTTGGTTAGTAGATACTACCATTGCCTCTAACATCCATGGTCACACATCTTCTACTATCAAATTAATTCTACCGGTCAAATATTTGACCATCTAATTTATGGTATTCTTTGATTGTTGGTAGCCAAAAATATAGAGTATTTAGTTATTGGATGCCTTCACCTTAAAAAAACTCAGTTTTTTATTTTTTAACAACGGTTAATACTAATATTGACCATATTTCGTACCCACTTTAGTCTATTGTGTCCAAAATACGTAATTTTCATAGCATATTTGATTAATTTATTGGGTTTTAATCTATGTGAAAATATTAAAATATTTATAAATAATAATGTAACTCACATAGACAACCTAAATGGATTGATACATTTATTTTTATCTAATGTATTTGAGTTTTTATTTTCATTGCATAAAGTTATATTTATCATCAACTCATACAATAAACCTCTTACAATTAATTTTTTTTAAATAAAATGTTTTTAAAAATAATACATAATAAAAACATAGACAAATGATTAAAAATAATCCTTGTTGATAAAATATTGATAGAAACCTTTCAACATTCATATGGAATTTAATTATTTATTTTTGTTGAGAACAAATTGAAAATGTATCTCACTATCTATAACAACCATTATTTTTAACCTATTATTATTCAATGGGTGGTAAAGGAATTTTACAAGTCCCTAATGCACTGGTAAAATATATTATCTTAGGAGATTCTATAGTTGGGGTATAATAATAGATCCTAGACTAACAATGTTATATTTTATTATAAATAAAACATGATTTATGGTTATGAACTTTCATTATTTTTAGAGGTCCATATTTAATTTCTTGTTCAAATGATTTCATTATAATTATGTGTAACAAACTAATGTACAAACATACACCCTTATATGGATGGGGTGGTTCAGGGTGACTTGAAATTTCATCTTATCTAAATTTTTATTATACCAGGTCCATGTGTTTGTAAATAGACAATGAGTATACTGTAATGACTATACATAACCAAAGATAATTATAATGATATATAAAGAAGCAAATACATATGGATTTTACAAGATCCCCCCACACTGGGCTACAACCTATGACCAAATACCAATTATTTGACTATATTCCTTACATTCCCCACCCAACTTGTTTATGATTTCAATATTTAAGAAAATTTAACTACTCATATGGGGTTCTAAGGCTCCTCCTCTCTGTTTCTAATTGCCTTAAAATTGTTTTAAAAAAAATCTAATGTCAACATTCATGTTGAACTCACAAAGATGAAAATTGAACATATACTAAAAAATAATAACTTATTAAATATAAAATAATTGTATATTCAACTATAGATTGTCACAAATATGAAAAAAATACTCCTCACTTATAAATATGTTCAGTGAAATCCAATGGGTTATGTTGGACTTGTTTCCAGGAATTTGATTATAGATAAGAAGGATTGTTCTATATGGTTATTAAAAGGAACAAAGAACTATATTTCTCATATTGGATAAAGGATGGTAAAAGAAATGCCAAAGGGCGTGGAATATTAATTATTAAATAAGAAACTATAAATAAATATAATGGATCTTGCATAGTATTCATTATAGTTGATTTATAGGGCACCTATTCAAAATATTGATTCTGAGAAATGATTATATTAGTGGTCATGGTTTATTAATTTGGAGATATAAAGTAAAAACTTGATCATTTTAAGGTAACCACACCATAGAAAAGGGTGTGGTGAATTTATGATTAATTCTTGATAAATATGACCCAAAAAGAGCCTGGTGGGGCCCATGTTTTTAACTTCGAAACCTAATTGGGGCCCAACATGGTAAGAGGAACACTAAAAGAGACACCCCAAGACTCTAAAATTATAGTGTTTATGTGACTATGACTAAATATGAATAACAAACATATTAGAGGGATTATCTTATTTTATAGAAAAATATAAACATATTGTGAGACATATATACATGCCCATGTAATGCAGAAATCAAATAACATGAAAAATAATTGAATAAAAAACACTTGAATCATTTATTGAATAAAAACACATAAAAATTAAATAAGGAAAAAAACATTAACAATCTATATTAATTTACAAACTAACAAGAATAGATAATGTTGTAATAGTACAAAACCATCAAGCTAGGTAAAAATTCTAATACCATTGCTATTAAGCACAACTAAACACCACCTAAATGAATTTTTTATATATCTATATTATTTATCATATCATTATCAATGGAAATACCTTTTCTAGGTAGGGACCAAGTAGGGTTGACTTTATACCAACCGAGATGGACACTATAATACAACAAACAAGTAAAGCATCAAAGATAGAGTCTTCTCGAACCCATTATGAATATTGTAATGGAAATGAGAAAACCCTTATATGATCATGTAATGAAACACATCCTATATTATATTATTAAATTCAATTCTATCAAATATCCAACTTTCATTGAATTATATCTGCAAGTATCTATCAGCTCATGATCATTCCCTCATTTGATTTTCTCTAATCGCTAGCCCATTGATATAGGTTGAATAATAACTCTCATGAGAGATCCACTCCATGTATGAGAACTATATATATGGTAAATCCAAAATTAACATATATATAATGTAAAATCACAATATTATAGAATAATTTTTCATTAATTAATTTATTTCAAAGCATATGGTATATGGAAAACTAAACAGAAACGAACAATAATATAATGTTATATAAATATGACCATTATGATTATTGTTTTTGTTTTGTAAGGTGTGAATATGAGTAAAAGTATTTCAAAATATAAATATGTTTTTTTACTTTAATAATTTATTAATCAATAATTTTTTATTATCATTTCATTAGAAATTCAGTTAAAATCATTTGACGGAAAACATATTTTTTCCATAAAATTTTTCTTTAATTAAATATATTTTAATCCTAATAAAATAAATAAATCGCTATATAAATTTTTTTTAAAGAAAAACATTTGACCATATCATCAATTTAATTAATTAAATTCATTATGTCATGGTTTTAGCCATGAAATGAGGATAAATTAATTTAATACCTCAAATTATATTTCCATCAAAGGTTAGTTTTATTACATTTACAACATGAATGTTTGTATAAATTAATCACACTAATAGAAATTGTTTTTCATAACTAAGATATAATTTTTTTAAATAATAATGTCATAATAGTTTTATAATTATATTTTTAGAATTTTCTAAAAATTTGATTTTCAAATGAATAGTGAAAATTATCAATTTTTGAAAAACATTAACTGTTTTTTGTATAAAATTCATTGATTTAAACAATTTTTTAATTATTTTTATGGAAACATAAAATTAATTTCATTTTACATATTTGAAATAAATCATTTGGAATCAAAAATATATTTTATTTTTTATGGAATAATTTTTTTTCATAAAAATGCAATTTCATAAAAATTACTTTCATTTCATTTTTCACAATTTTGTTAAAAGTAATTCCTTTCACTAATAAAAATTTATTATTGAAAAATTAATTCTATATTTGTAATTAATAGGTCCAAATTTACTATTTACTATTATTTCAAAATTTTATCATTGCAGATATTTATCATAGAAAAAATGTCTCAACATGATAAAGGATAAACAGAGTTAATGAAGGTAAATAATTTATGATAATGAAATAATATTTTCCATAATTATTATTTAATTCAACTCATAACACCTTATCTATAAAATTGGATAATTTTTTTTCTACTTAACATTGACTATGACTGTTATATTATTTCATGCTAATGAAAATTACCATATTTCACTTTTTTCAATTAATATATATAATATGTTTTCATAAATATAAACATATATTTTCAATGACTCTAAAGAAATTTTTTAAAATTAATAAATTTTATTTAATAAATTAATTTATTTTTTTCTTTTATATTGAGAATAATTTCAATTAATGCTTTTACGACACTGATGAAATGCTTCTGCAAGAAGTAGGAAAATAAAATGAATTATTTTAAAAACAACAATTGTAAAATATATTTGATAAAATATTTTCAATAATAACATGGATAACTCACAAAATTAAGGGATAATTCAACCATGAAACATAATGATTTGAATTCATGATCAAAAATAGCTAGATACTAATGGTAAGGAGTTAGGAGATGATCGTGGGGAATAATTTCACTACATGTATCACGAAAAAATACAGAGGTAATTGATAAGAATAAATAAATATATGATATACATAGAAAGTCAATAATTGAAGGGTAAAAGAAAATATACAAGTCTATAACCTATTATAGAACAACAAAAAAGACATCAAATAGGCCAATAATGAAATCGTCAAAAACTTCTCCACAAAAAAGGGTGATGAAATACTCTACTTATCAACCCCAAATATTAAGGACCATGTATCAATAGAACTCACCACATAAAATTGGTGAATTCCATTTTATTGGAATAGTAAAAGGACAATATACATATTTTCAAAGGAATCTATTCGGTTGTGAGAAACACTATCCTTGTTGGATCACCATATTATGTTTTATACAAAGCTCATATTAGGTAAAAAATATTATTAACCATAAAAATATCATGGAATGGTAATAATATTAAATATTTATTAATAAAATATAATTTTATGAAATTTCAATTGAATGTATAAAACTTTATTGAGTAATAATTTTCATCAGAATATAAATGAATAACAATATTTTCTTGAATACACATGAATAAACATTTACCTAAAACAAATATGTATAGATAATTTCCAATCATAGAACCACAGTTATAATCATGAGAGTTATTTGTATCAGGAAATTAGTATCCTCTTGCATCTCAATGTAATATGGATCTAGTTTTGCACACTTATGTAGATATCAGGCACAGGGGGAATAATAGTCCATCCCTATGAATGAACTCCCTAACCTCATTAATTGGTTTTTAGTGTTGTTATCGTAAATCTTCTTATAATTTGATCTAATTAATTCATATGATTCATGTCCTAAAATACCCACCTAACTACCCAAGATCCCATGCTCTATAATCAAATAAATTAATTTGAAAATCATCTGTCTGAAATAAATTTCATCAATCATCACTAATATATCCACAAATCAAATTTTAAATACTCCATATCATTTAAAAACCCAATTTAATTTTTTCTATCAAAACACGTTCCATTAAAAACAATTCATTTCATTCAAAATCCATAAAATAATTCAAGAAATAATTTTTCATTAATCTGCATCAATTCCACTGATTAATTCATTTATTTTAATTAAAATTAATTTTTTTGAATTATAGATTTTTTAAAATACCTTTCCAATTAGGATTCATAACATACAATTCATTTTAAAATCATTTATCATGAATCTCGTATCATGTTTTTGTAAGTAATAATATATCAATTTCAATTAATTAAATAAATAATGTTTTCATTTTATAGGGAAAAATATTTTGAAAACACCACACTAGTTCATGATATCATTAAAACCCCAAGAAGGGATCCATTATCATATAAAAAATGGGATAGGTTCATCTAAGAGTAGCTTGTAGGGAAACAATTCCTAAATCATCATATGGATATATCAATAAAATATATATATCTATATCCCTCAAATAAGGAAACACACTCAAATGGAGGATTCGCAATTACATCATGGTTACACTCACTGAAATGGATTAAATTATTCAATCATACTGTGATCCATGATGATTCTGGGTTGGAATATAAAAATCATCTCATTAGGTAATCCAAGGTTATAGGGATTGAGTGGAGGTCAGTAGATAATAGTTTAAAATTTTAATAGTAATTTCATGAAACAAACTTATCATAATTTATAATATTTACTACTCTTGATTGTAATCATTGTCTATTATCTAGATTCCACAATCCATTAAGTGGTTCTAACAAATATGTATGAACCTATAGAAACACCAGTGGCCAGCCTATGTGCATCCATTGGTTGGCTTGGGGATTCAATTAGAAATTCCCTTTTTCCAACATGGAATCTACTGGCTTGTGGGTCTGACTGGATAGTCTATAGACTAACTATGGGATTTCATGGTAATAAGAATATGTTTTCTTAAAAAGAAAAGTATCAGAAACCTCCCAACCTATTTAATAGAAACAAAAATAAACCATTAATTCTTTATATGAATGAACAATAAGTGGAAACAATGAATCGTAATTAAAATTTATAATTTAAGGAACCCAAAAATCCTACACGAAATTAATTGTTGGTGTGTTACAATTCTTCCCACAATATTGAGTTTCTTCTACAGAATAACACATCATGAAGAATGGTCAATAAAAAGATTAAAATAATGTAATTTTTTTATAATCTTATAATCCCATTTACCATAAGAATAAGAAAAATGATACCATAGAACCTGGAAAAATTGTAAATAATTACTCCAAAACCTATAACTCCCTTAACCCAGTTACCCAGAAAGAGTGCATTATTACATACATTGGCATGATTATAAGGTATCAAATTTTGAATGACTGATCAGTTTAGTAGCCTTGGAAGTACTAGATACATTCATAAGATTTACATTAAAATATAAAAGGGCATAAAAAAACAACATTGTCTTTATTGACCACATTCATATCCCTTAGACTATTCCTACAGGTCAGTCGTAATATACCTCTTCGCATCCTGGAAAAAATAATACATTGAAATGGGTTAGCTTAGATGCTCAATAATGATAACAATATAGTAGAAACATTCATAAATAGGAATAAACATTAAGGGAATGTATAATACTAAAACACATTCCTTTTAAACATAAAATTCAGCATAATATGGAAAAGATAAATCAATTTATTCCATTTACATATTCACATAAATATTCTACTATTTGAATAATACCATGTAATATAAATAGCCAATATCATAAATATGGAATGAATAATTCCAGACAACATAACCACATAGTCAAGGCCTCATGCTAAGACAAAAAATATGATTTTATCATGGCCTTTTTCCATTACACCAGTTTGTCTCACAAGACCTACTGGTGCATCGAGGAGCTATAGCGGGCTACACTAGTCACATAAAATGTCCAATGCATTCCTCATATGAAAAGGTTGAAACATAACATAATCATTCATATTAAAACTATCATACGAAATGTTAAAACCTTAACCATAAACCATGAACAATATAAAAATAACACATCCAAATTCAAACATATCACAAAACCTTCAATACAATATGGAAGACTTGTATCATAATTAATCAACTTCAAACAAGTGTAAAATACATCAAAGGATGTTGACATAGATAAAATTAAACCTATTTGAGAGAAATATCATTTTTTAAATCATTTAAAAGTAACATAATTATAAATGAAAAGGATTATTTTGAAAACATTTTTTTAATATTTTAAGGAATTATTTGATGATTTTATAATGGTGGAAAATAGTTTCACCCATTCTATAATTTAAAATTGACATTCATACCTTAATTTTGTCGAGAAGGTCCTAAAGTACCTTGTTTGGAAAATTACGAAAAGATTCATTTAACAAAATAAAAGATCAAACAACTGTATAAATGAATTTAAATATTAAATTAGTAAATAATTAAATTGTTTTGAAATACATTTTTAATGAAACACAGATGTGGATGATAAAGAGGTCCCAGTAGATAATTACGGATTAACAACCTCAGATAAGTAAAGAGATTGTAAAATTAACCCTTACCATGTACTTTTCCTTGTTCAAGTGTACATTAACCTCCTGTATAATATTTAAATAAATTTTATTTAATTATATAATAACCATATAAATAAATATGATATCATATATGATCTTCTAATATTGCTTTGTTAATAATATTTTAGTAGTTTCATCGTTTCGGGTGTTAACTGATTCGTTTTCCATTATATTCCTGCAAACATAATTAAGGTATGATATGGATAGGATTTATTTTATTCATATCCATAATGTTATTAAGTTCATAAATCTTATTTCTTATCCTCAAAAAATTATTCTTGAATGGTTACGATGGGGAATGAATCTCATCGCATTGGTGGGGACGGTAATCCGTACGTATGCACGAGCAAAAATATCAATATATTGATGTTGATTTCATATTTAATTCGATGTTATATCATTTATAATGAATAATTAACATGTTATATTAATTATTTATATCATTAATACTCATTATTATACCCATCCAAATAATGAATTTTTTGAATAACAAACTACACCGCGACGTGGAGACGGTAAGCCGTACATATGCACATATGTTGACTATTCATTCATAGGGTAGATAGAATAATGAATATGGTTGTACCATATTTATAATAACATAAAAATATGTATAATTTATAGGATTTATTATTTTTTTATGAAAAAAACAAATAAATAAAAAGTGAAATAAGAAAATAACTCTGAAAATGGGTGGCGAAATTATTATCTCTTTTCCGGGTGTCTCCTTTTAGGTTGATCAAAATGGATCTATAGGTTGGATTTTTTATCCAATTAAGGACTCTAGGTAGATTTGAGTGTAGTTGGGAAGATATTGGAGTAGGGTTTGGCTGAGCCAATGGGCTATGGAGGTGTGATTTTGAGACAAGGGGAAGTTCCCATTTATAAGAGAGGTGACAGTCACTTTAGGTAAATCTTGAAATAATATTTTATTATACAATCATATTCGGTTTCTAATGGTCCAAAAATTGATTATTTTGTGGATAAGGTGTGTATGGGTCTAAAAAATGTCATCCAATATGTTTCAGACAGGTCTAGTTTACCATATTAACCTTATCTTTTATATTTAACTATTGGTTAAATAGTTTAAAATTTACCATGTCTCCTTGTGTTTTTATATTATATTGTTAATAAACATACTATAAAATTGAAAGAGAACCCCAAGTGGTTCATTAATGAAATATATCTTATTATATATTTCCATTTACTGAAACTTATATTTTTAATACTATTTAATAATTTAATAATATTGTATTTGTTTTTAAAACTCATTTATGTCAGTTTTGACACAATTTGGTATTTTGATTTTCATAAAGTCATAACAGCATTATTACCTCAAAAAAATCATTTAATCTACCCTCACATGTCATATTAACCTATATAATTCATGTAATTCATAAAAAGTATCAATTTACAATTATATGGACATTTATAATGTCAATTATTTTAATAATTCAATAATAAAGTAATTTCTGCATCATCATTGTGTCATAAATATATTTAATTATTTAGTCACTAAAAATTATAAATAAAATAACAATATTTAGGAAATATTTTTAACTTTATAAAAAATATTTATAGTATACTTTATGTAATGTATAACACTATACTAAAATTGTATAACTTATACAAACATGAATTTAACACTTTTAACTCTTCAAAAAATTAAATAATACTAAATGTCCTAATCTAATCCATGTGGACCAAAAGGATCATATTTTATTCTTAAGGTTGTTTTTGGTCGAAATAAACTTATCCAATCAAACCATTACATGTGTTATGGTAAGTATAATATCATTTTTACCTTTAATTACCTGATTTAATTTTAACCGTGGTAAATAAAAATCCACAGTTACTATTCAATGAAAATTAATTTCATCTTATTGAACAACATTTTACATACTGATATCAATTGTATCTCTCTGAATTTTGAAATTCAATTCATAGATGCAGCAAAAATTACGTTCTATGCAAATTTGTAAATGTGTCTAGTAGGTGGGTAAAAGACGGTAAAAAGTTCAATAATATTTTATATATCTAAACTTATTATAAAATTGCTCCAAGGAATTAAGTTGAACATATATATGTATTATTTATCTATTTTAAATTAAATTAAATTTAATTAAAATAAATAATTATTTAAATAAAAATCTTGTTTTAAACAATAACACATTTTTTTTTACTATTCACCAAAAAATGAATGTTTTCAGAAAAATAACAAAAACAAAACCTATGCTAATTTTGATATTCCAAATCCTAAAATAAATTCTTTTTCCAAAAATAAATTTTATAAAATTTCAAAAATCTGGTATTATAATTCATAACGCCTAGTATGATTGGTCATTGTGTGTTAAAACTCCAAGTTGCGTACATCACTAGGTATAAAATTATTCAATGGGAAACATACCTTGGATGCTTGGGGTGTTACATTACTCCCACATTCAAATAATTTCATCCTATAATTTTCTAGAATACTACTGCGTAAATAGATTCGGGTGGTTCTTCATTATATGTTCCATGGGATCCCATGTTTCATCATCTATCTTATGGTTTCTCCATTGAACTTTCACAAGATGAGTCTTCCAGTTTCAAAACACTTATTCTCTAGTATCAAGAATAGTGATAGGCTCTTCACAATATGAATGGCCAGGTTCCTATTCTATTTCTTCATAGGTGAGTACATGTGTTGGGTCAGACATGTATTTTCTCAACATTGATAGGTGGAACACATCATGAACTTTGAGAGAGACTTGGAAGCATTTCCAAATAGTAAGCTACAATTCCAATTCGGTTTTGAATTTCTAAATGTCTGATGTACCTAAGACTCAATTTACCCTTCTTACCAAATCATATAACACCCTTCCATGGAGATACCTTCAAGAAAACAAGATATGTTACCTAATATTTTAAATATTTTTTATCGATTGTTGGTATATATCATGTTTCTTCTTTGAGCTACTTTGATGTGGGTTTGGATAATCTTCACATTTTCCATTGTTCCCTCGACAATTTCTCGGCCAACGAGTTTTCATTCACCAACACAATCCCAACCATTTAGTGTGATACTTCTCTTTTAATAATATTCTTCATATGGTACCATTTTAATACTTCAATGAAATCTATTGATATAGGAAAATTTTACCATATGTAAATATAGATCCCACATTCCTTGAAAGTCACTTGAGCAAGATCTCTGCATGTCTTCTATGGTTTCACTATTCCATTATGATTGTTCATTAGTTTGAGGGTGGTAGGTAGTGCTCAAATGAAGTTTATTATCCAAGGACTTATAAAGAAATTTCTAAAATCATGATGTAAAATGGGGATCAGTATCAGAAACCATCGACATAGGTACTCTATAATGTATTAAAAGTTCATTAATAGACAGTCTTGCTAAAAGTTCAAGTGGTAAATCTTCTCTTATAGAAAGAAAATGTGCAGACTTGGTAAGACGATCATCGATGACCCATATTGTATCATTCTTTATTGGAGTTTTTGGTATCCCCATGAAAAAGTCAATTGTAATGTCATCCCATTTCCACATAGGTATGGGAAGAGGATACATGACTCATATAGGATGTTGTCTTATACCCTTTAACTATTGACAAACCATACATATTGAAACATAACCATCAATCTACCTCTTCATGTTGTCCCACAAAAAATAATCCTTCCCATCACTATACATCATTGTGCAACCAGGTTATATTGAGGAATTGGAGCAATGAGAATCATCCAACAATTCCCTTTTTAGATCAGGTATGTCAGGACAACAATGTCTCTTCCAAAATTTCAAAATCCCATCTTCATATACATAGTCGGTCAATCTCCCATCATTTACAATTTTAACTTTCTTTCGAAACTCCTCATAATCATTTTGAGAAGATTTTATCCTTTCTAGTAAATATGGTTTGGAAATCATTTGAAAACATATTATTGTTTCACCTTCCATGATTATTCCTATATCCATCATTACTAGATCCATGAACAAATGATCCCTTTCAACTCATATATTATTCAAAACTCCCTGATCCTTTATTTCAATGAATATGCCACAATATTTTCCATCCCTGGTAGTAGTGTATAGTGAAATCATAATATTTGAGTAGTTCAAGACATCATTTTCACCTCATGTTTAGTTCTTTATATGATAGAATATACTTAAAACTCTTGTGATTGGTATATATCCTACATTTTCCCCATAGAGACTGTGTCTCTATATCATTAATTAAAAGATTACAGCTGCTAACTCTCGATCATGAGAGTGATATTTTTGTTATTGAATTTTTACCAATCATGATGCATAGGCAATAACTCTATCTTTTGGGGTAGACCTAAATCCATGTACTTTTCCAATGTAGTCGATCTGATCATTATGAAACTCTCCTCTTGGAAGGGTAAGTCTCATTCAATGGCTGGTAGGATCTTTTTGGTGAAGTTTACTATTGTCTCTAAGTTGGTCTATTTGATTATGTTCTAAAAATGGCAAGTTGTTCTTTTAATGAAAATCAAAGTTTACATAGAAAATTTAGTTTGTACATGAAACATTCTTGAAAGTATGTTAGTCACCATCCCCTGGGAAACCTCTTGTAAACCTTTAGAGAATGGTGGTCTTGGAATAAAAAATCTCAGAATTTTTAATGATACCCTTCAAGCATGATTCAACTGGAGGATAATCCATAAAAATTAGGACTCCATTGCTTTTCTAAAAGAAAATTTATCATGAAGATAATGAAGGTAAATTTAAAATACATTCTTTCTTCTATTTGGCATACCGTTAAGCATTCTTTTTCTAATATTATGAATAACTCTAGATGGATGGATAGAATGTACTCCTACCTAATCTTTTGGATAGAAAATTGGTCCATCACCCCCCCTCATTTATATGATATCTACTAATTCTTTTCCTGATAATTCCAATACTTCTATAAATGATGTAATGCAAGATGGTTTCTGCAATATTCCCGATAACATGGTCCTTGTGATTGATAACTATTCCTTTGCAAACTCTGAGGATTTACTTTTCAGGGAGCCTACCCATAACGGTATTCTAGATTATAACAGATTCCATAACTACAAATTTTCAATCCTTGATCTTGATTTTTGTTGTTTAAAATATTTTGACAAACTCTGGATTAAACCCTCAAGATTTACTCAAGTTTGGTGTCTCGCCTAAAAATATGTCCCCTCCGTGGTTGGTCTTCATTCTTTTGGGGTCCAACATTGCACTATGTGTTCCTTCTTTCATTAGCATTGAGAAGATACTAACCATCTGTTCATTTCTAGTGCTACAACATCTACTATTTGGAATTATATTGCTGATTTTTTTTTACTGCAGATGGATTCTCATTGATAATAACATCTTGCAATTAAAATGATGTGTGGATCTCCTTCTCTCTCAAAAAATCAGGAACCTCTTCCTCACTGTTGTTGCTGAACTTATCCCTGAGATCTTGTATGATAGAAATTATATTCTATACAACAATTACTCATATAATTTTAATGAAGGTTAGATGCGATTTCTCATTGTAATCAATGAGGCTGCTTTGATACAGAAACCACATTCTGACAACACTGTTAGTGTCTTTGAGATCCTTCGTCACCTTCAGATTTATGGGCTTTACAAAGAGTCGATGCACACTTCTTATGATTTTTGGGAAACCCCTCTCCTAGGATGGATCAATGTGAATGTGGATAGTGCTTCTAAAGGAAATCTGGGACCCGAAGGATGTTGTTATATCTTCAAAAAACTACCTTGGTCAGTGTCTTGGGTGATTATTTGGTGGTTGTGGTATTGCTTCATTTCTGGAGGCAAAACTTATGGGGGTGATACATGTCGTCAACTTTTCTGATCAAAAGGGTTGGAATAATTTTTGGAATGAAAGGGATTCAACCACTATAGTTCTTTCCTTTTGGGAGGTTGTGGTGCATTGTGCCTGGACTCAGACCACTCGATGTATAAACTACCTTGATTCGCTTATAGGGTTTAACTTCATTTCCACGCATGCCTTTCGTGATGCGAACATGGTTGCTGATGGTCTTTCTAACAAAGGAATCATCCAGGACATAACTTGGAAGGACAACTTTCCAGTTGAGTTTCTTCTTCTTTAGGATAAATATTTTAATAAAATACCTTATTTCAAACACATGTAGTTCTATATTATTTTTTATTAAAATGTGTCTTGTTATTTTAGCGATGCACCAAAAAAATGGTCGTGTCAATATAGAAGCATTTACTAATATTCTCTTCGATTCTTCAAAGAATTATTTACACACTTTTGTATAATCAAATTTAACCCCTTTATAAGTGATTTTGGTTAATGGGTTAGCCAATAGGAAAAAATTTGGAAAAAGCACCGATAATAACCTTCTAAAACAATAAAACTACGTACCTCAGTTCTAATCAGCGGTGATGGACATTTTTGTATTTCACTTGTCTTGGAAGGATCAAAAGAGATTCTATCCTTAGAGACAATATGACCAAGAAAAAAAACCTCATGAAGCCAGAATTCACAAATTCTAATCTTCACATATAATTCATTTCTTCTAATAGTCTTTAGAATAATTCACAAGTGATTTTCATGATCATTGTATCATTCAGATTATACCATTATGTCATCAATAAATACCACTAAAAAGTCATCACTGTAAAGACCCGTAAAATTCAAGGGAAATTTTTTTCTTAATTTTCTTTAGAATTTTACATGAGCACGGTTTCTGACGGCACCTGATTCCGAGGCCCGGAGTGCCCGGAATTAATTTCCGAAGTTTGGCTCGGGTACGTTCAGTGAACGAACGAGCGGGAATTCCTAACTTTTGATCCGGTGCTCGGAATTGAAATCCGAGGGCACCGATGAACTCGCAACGCCGATATTCGCTTAAGGAGACCTTTCCCGAAGTTGCGTTTACACGAGGGGAGTTGTAAAAAAAATAAAATTGTGAATGTTAAAATAAAAATTTAACTTCAATTTTTATTTTTATCTTCCTTAAGTGTTTTTATCCTTTGGGTGGAAGTTGGGTGACAACCCAACTTCCCTTGGGAGGTTAAGTGGGTGGTGGGGCCCACACGAACCCCACCCCTTCATATTCACTAACCCTCCCCAACTCACAATTAATGATGTAAACTTAGGTTATAACTTATGTCATTAATAAGTGAGTTTAATTAAAGTTTTGAAATTCAAACTCTTGAATTTCAAAGGTTGGTGTTGTGTTAATAAATTAAGTATGAGCTTAATTTATTATTTTTGGGTTAGTCCCTTTGTTCCTTGAGAGGTGGAGAGCATTTTCTTCTTCTTCTTCATCTCTGACGAAGATCACGAAGAACGCTCAACATCACGAAGAACACTCAACTTCACGAAGAACGCGGCGTCCTTCTTCCACGACGTCGGACTGCAACGCGTTGGTTTTCCTCCACGACGCCGCAACGCATCCTCTCCGCGACGTGCTTTCCGCGGCGAACCTACGTCCGACGCCGCAACGCACTTTCCGCGACGTGCCTCTCGCGGCGAACCCGCGTCCATCTACCGCGATGCCGACGACGTCTTCTTCCGTGACGACCGACCTCCGTGATGTCCGATCTCCGCGACGCTCGTCCTTCGCGGATCGTTGACGAGCTCCGCGAACTTCCTTCGAGGTAGGGGTTGTTGTTTCCTTTTTGGTTTCCTTATTTTATTCTTGATCATGAATAGCAAGTCTAACGTGTGGCTTGTTTTATTTTAAGTTGCGTTATTATTTTAACGTGATGGGGTCCGGACCGCACGAACATGGCCGAACCCCCCCCATCGTTCTTGTTTAATCTTGCGGGTGGAAGCAAGTGGCGTGGTGCCGTCGCACCACGCGGATGATCGTGAATTTATTTTACGCGGCGCCGTCGCGCTACGCCAAGGTAGAATCTTCAAGAACGCGACGCCGTCGCGCCGCGTTGAAAGGAATCAAGGTACGGCGAAAGGGGCGCGGTGCCGTCGCACCGCGCCGGACGACGAACACCGCGGCCGGTTCTGGGCAGCGGCGGAACGAGGAGACCGCGGCCAGTTCCGGGCCGCGGCGGAAGAGAAGACCGGCGGCCGGGCCGCCGGCGTCGGAAGCCGAAGGGGGGACCGGAATTTCCGGTCCTGTTTGAGAAAACCGGCCGGCCAGCTGGCCGGCCGGATGTCTTAAAAACCGGGGGAATTAATCCCCCGGCCAACCCATAAAAACCCCCCTCTTTAAGAGGGGGGCGGTTCTTTGAAGAGAGGGGGGCAGCCGGCCCCCCCCGGTTTTGTCTCCAGCCGGCCCCCACGTGCGGGGGCCGTTTTATTTGCAAATGGCGCGGCACTTAGGTCGCGCCGCCAATCAAGGAAGCGGGGGGCTTAGCCCCCGCGTGCAGCCAACCCGCGGCGACAAGCCGCCGCGGCTCCCCGCGCCGCCTCCGCGCACCGCTGCGCGCCACCGCCGGCCGCCGCCCCGCCCCAGGGGGGGGGGGGGGTCGGGCCGGGTCGGCCCGGACCCGGACCCCCCCGTTTCGAACCAGAATTGGTTTTTGGCCCATAACTTGAGCCTCGGACCTCCGATCGACAAACCGTCAGCGGCAACGCGATCCTTGGATCGAGACGGTCGTTTCGGTATATCGCACTTAAGGTTTCGGGTTACTATGAGTTCGGCCGGGTTGGTTCGTTCACGAAACCAACCGGGCCCTCGGAGCGGAAACGCTCATATCTTGAGTTCCGGACGTCCGATTGACGTGCCGTCGACTTTGATGGAATCCTCTAAGTGAGACGGATCTTTTGGCATACTCCGCCCGAGGTTTGGACGCAGGTGGAGTACGGTCGGGTTGGTTTAGCCTTAAAAACCAACCGGGCCCCGGAGACGAAAATGCCAATTACTCTCAGACCGGACGTCCGATCGACGCGCCGTCTGTTGCGTTGAGTTCCTGTTGGCGATACGGAACTTTTGGATACATCAACTCTGGTCTTTGTGACAGTTGATGTATCAGCCTCTCGGCTCGTGGAGCGGATCCTCCGAACGAGCTTACTGTGTGCGGGAACCCTAGTGCTGGCTGCGACTGTTACTGTGACGACTACTACTACTGCTACTGTGACTGCGACGACGACAGTACAGAGATCCTATGTGGATTCGACGACGACGACTACAACACTCAACGATCCTACGTGGAACAGTGCTACCGAACCTGTGTGAGCTGAATCTTCTATTGATCTTGGGTGGTGGAGCGCTTGGGTGTAGCGGCGGACCCGTGGTACTTGACAGTGGTGGTGCGCTTGGATGCAGCAGCAGACCCTTGGCGGTGGAGCGCTTGGTTGTAGCGGCGGACCCGCGATACTCTACGGAGTGTGTGCGCTTGGTTGTAGCGGCGGACCCGCGATACTCTACGGAGTGTGTGCGCTTGGTTGTAGCGACAGACCCGCGACGGTGGAGACGTATGTGCGGAGTACGGAGACCGTGTAGATGACTGAGACCTGACGACTGCTTGACCGACTCGACTTGGAGTGAGTCGACTAGCCCAGTGGACGGAGCGCCCAGTAGTTGGCAGCATACCCACGGCGGACGGAGCGCCTGGTAGTTGGCAGCAAACCCGCGGTACTCGTCAGAGGAGTACCTCAGTAGGCTATTTGGGTGAGCGCCCAGTAGTTGGCAGCAGACCCTCAGCGGACGGAGCGCCCAGTAGTTGGCAGCAGACCCGCAGTACTCAACAGGAGGAGTACCTCAACAGTCATAGGTTAGTGAGCAGTACCTCGGAGTCGTGACAGGACTACTGCACACTTCAGAGACGGGGCTCTTCAGCAGCTACGGTTTCGATAATAAAAATCCTAGATTGATCTGAGTCTTTGATCTTTGTGTTTCCTCATGATTGAGATGGGTCGCTTGATAACTTAGGTATATGTATGGGCATATACCTGGGTAATAGTTATCCGTTGATTTCATAAACTTGTTATAAACCGTGTGGACTTGTACTGTTATCCTATGTGGATTTTACTCTTTACTCTTCTTTGTGGATTGGATTGTTCTTGGGCTCGTGTTGGAGCCGAACGGAAATTGGTGACATAGGTATATGTATGGGAATATACCTAATCAATACTGGATGTTACTTCGTGATTGTTACTTTTCTTCGTGGTTTATCCTTTGTGGATTTGAGAGACCTTCAGGGGTCTCGGGGTCCCTACTGAGTAGCTTATACTCACCCCTGCACGGGCTTTGCCCGCACTTCGTTGTGTTTGTTGCAGACGACGGACAACGCTGACTGTGGATGAGGCTTTCGGAGTAGGTCGGTACCCGGAGGAGGACCACTGAGCGGGACGTGCTCGGAGCGGACAGTTGGACCCGAGGAGTTGTGAGCTATCTGTACCTACCCTTCAGGTAGGATCCGTGGTGGACGATCCAGGAGCTGTGCCATCTGTACCTACCCTTCAGGTAGGAATCGAGGAGGACGTCCCAGGAGCCGCTTATACTTTCAGTTGCTGTTTTCCATTCCGAGTTGTACTTTACTTTCAGTTGGGCTTGTATTCCGGCCCCCTTTACTTTTCTGCACTTGTAGTTACTTTCCGCTTGCTGACTCTGTGGTGGTTGTTACTTTATTAAGGCAATGCCTTCCCTTTTTACTGGGATTTTACGCCTTGGTGCTAGTCGCCAGCCCCTGGCCTATGGAAGGCGGGTTTGGGGTAGTCACGGCACGGGCCCCGAGGGCGGGTCGTGACAAATTGGTATCAAAGGAGTTCGGTTCTACCGCAAACTCTGATCTTTTCTATGTGAAGCAATAATGTTTAGCGTATTGAGTGTGGTTATCAGTCCAGGGAGTCCAGTGTTGGTGCGGCGACCGACGTATCCAGACACCAGGACCCTGACTTCTGATTTCCGACTTAATGCACGAAAACATTGATTGCGTGTGTGTTTCCCAAAAGGTTTAAAGTCAGCTCAAACCAGGTCAGCTCACCAGGTATAAATCGTTGACCGTGACGCAACTGTTCAGGATGTCACCATGCAGATAGTTAGCTGGAGTTCCGAGAGAGTTCTCGATGATGGCCCACCGAGCAGCGAGACTCCGGTGCAGGGCCCTTTTTCAGTGTTGGCACCTTCGGGTGGTGTACCAGCAGCACCGCCACCTATTAGGCAGAGGATGCCACTAGCTGACGGTGCATGCTAGCAGAGCGCGATGCATGAGTTCCAGTAGTAGAGGCCCTTGAGGATACGAGGCGAGACAGATTTCCCAGGCAGCAGTGGACTGGATGGAGGCGGTTGCTAGAGTTCTACGCCTAGCTTGGATACTAGTAGAGAGGATGATGATCTTAGCTTCTGTTGTTTCCAGTGAGTGACCATGAGGTTGGTTCTTATAGTAATGAGGCTTCGGTACGCGAACCGATACCTGGGATAGTACCTACGGGTAGTGCGCCAGCTATGTCACTACCTGTTGGTCAGTAGACACTACCGGCGGTACCGGTAGCAGAGAATCACAGGCTTAGTGCCTTACATATGTTTTAGCACCAGATATCCCTCAAGTTTCGAGGTGAGCCTGACTCGTAGGCGGCTGAGGACTGGCTTGAGGAGGTGGTTGTGAGTTTTCTGGAGCTAATACAGCTTCGACAGTATGACATGTCGGAAGCAGAGCACTTATCGTGGCTTACCAATCAATCTTAGTACTCGTTGGTTACGTTGTGATCAGTTCCTTAGACTCGAACTTCTGAGCGAAGTGTGTCTAAAGGAAATCCGAACCATTACTTTTCCTCTATGCATTTCTACCTATGCTAGGATGCTAGAGAGAACCTTTGTGGTTGTGAACGTTAGCAGTGAAAGGCAGGAAACTAGCGCCAGTCTCAGAGACTCGGGCGTGTAAAATGTTTCAGGAGGAGGAAGTGCTAAGGACAGATGAATCTGCAGGGTAGCAGACGTGGAAGCGGAGCTTAGAGAGCAGCATGTAGTGGTGTACATTTCGACATGTTACGACCACCCGACTTAGTAGTCCCCGCCAGGCCCAGGGAGCAGGAGGGCTGGGGAGGAGAGTAGCTGCATTGTGGTCAAGGAGTGTGACCCAGGAGCTCTAAGAATGATTCGGGGTACGAATTATGTCTACTACGAGCTGCCATATCTATAGACATAGGAACCAATCATTCTACCCTTCCACGAATCATGTCCCAGACCTAGAGGTTCCGGGTAAGCCGTAGACTTGACCCTCACGTCTGGAGATACCTTTGGGAGGAGACTCGATAATCACACTTACGCCGACGGTGTGATTTGACCTCGAGGCGAGAGTTTCGGTTGGAATCTCTTGGTGGCAGCGTAGAGGCCTTACGACGTTGATCTGGGTATGATTCACAAATCATACCCCGGTTGACTGTTTTAGGCAAACGTCGGAATGGGTTTTCCTTGGTCGGCGAAAAGGAAACCCTGGGCAGCACATGTTAAACTCAGGCATAAGAGGGTGTGGCCGATCACTCTTGAGTTGGTCAACCCTACCCTTGTGGCAGCAGGAGTTTTGAGTTTCAGTTCTAACCTAAAAAGGGAAACCTCTTGAATTCGAGGGTGACGAACACGTTCTTATACGGTCTCAACCCGATGAGGTTTCGGAGATGTGGCCGAGGCGGCATGTTATCTCCGAAGTTCGATGGACCCTTTTGATCTTCAGCAGGGTAGGCGAGGAGGTTTACCGCTTGACCCTACCACCTCAGTCGCACCGGGTGCATAATGTCCACCACGTGTCTCAGCTATGGAGATACGTGTATGTTTCTTCACACGTCATCGACCCTGGGGAGTTGGACGTCTATGACAGGGCGACAAGCACAGAGGTTCTATTAGAGATCGAGGATCGACAGGAGCAGGTTCTACGTGAACGGTTGCTTCCTCTGGGGTGCTTCTCGGGTAGCACGAGATCTTCAGGTGAGCATATGGGAGCGTAAAGCTCAGTTGCGTGCTCAGTACTACCTTGTTTCCCTTAAGTGTGAGTTGAAGCTTTACGGGGACGTAAAGCCCTGAGGTGGGAGTAATGTAAAGACCCGTAAAATTCAAGGGAAATTTTTTTCTTAATTTTCTTTAGAATTTTACATGAGCGCGGTTTCTGACGGCACCTGATTCCGAGGCCCGGAGTGCCCGGAATTAATTTCTGAAGTTTGGATCGGGTACGTTCAGTGAACGAACGAGCAGGAATTCCAAACTTTTGATCCGGTGCTCGGAATTGAAATCCGAGGGCACCGATGAACTCGCAGCGCCGATATTCGCTTAAGGAGACCTTTCCTGAAGTTGCGTTTACATGAGGGGAGTTGTAAAAAAAATAAAATTGTGAATGTTAAAATAAAAATTTAACTTCAATTTTTATTTTTATCTTCCTTAAGTGTTTTTATCCTTTGGGTGGAAGTTGGGTGACAACCCAACTTCCCTTGGGAGGTTAAGTGGGTGGTGGGGCCCACACGAACCCCACCCCTTCATATTCTCTAACCCTCCCCAACTCACAATTAATGATGTAAACTTAGGTTATAACTTATGTCATTAATAAGTGAGTTTAATTAAAGTTTTGAAATTCAAACTCTTGAATTTCAAAGGTTGGTGTTGTGTTAATAAATTAAGTATGAGCTTAATTTATTATTTTTGGGTTAGTCCCTTTGTTCCTTGAGAGGTGGAGAGCATTTTCTTCTTCTTCTTCATCTCTGACGAAGATCACGAAGAACGCTCAACATCACGAAGAACACTCAACTTCACGAAGAACGCGACGTCCTTCTTCCACGACGTCGGACTGCAACGCATTGGTTTTCCTCCACGACGCCGCAACGCATCCTCTCCGCGACGTGCTTTCCGCGGCGAACCTACGTCCGATGCCGCAACGCACTTTCCGCGACGTGCCTCTCGCGGCGAACCCGCGTCCGTCTACCGCGATGCTGACGACGTCTTCTTCCGTGACGACCGACCTCCGTGATGTCCGATCTCCGCGACGCTCGTCCTTCGCGGATCGCTGACGAGCTCCGCGAACTTCCTTCGAGGTAGGGGTTGTTGTTTCCTTTTTGGTTTCCTTATTTTATTCTTGATCATGAATAGCAAGTCTAATGTGTGGCTTGTTTTATTTTAAGTTGCGTTATTATTTTAACGTGAGGGGGGTCGGACCGCACGAACACGGCCGAACCCCCCCCCCCCATCGTTCTTGTTTAATCTTGCGGGTGGAAGCAAGTGGCGTGGTGCCGTCGCACCACGCGGATGATCGTGCATTTATTTTACGCGGCGCCGTCGCGCTACGCCGAGGTAGAATCTTCAAGAACGCGACGCCGTCGCGCCGCGTTGAAAGGAATCAAGGTACGGCGAAAGGGGCGCGGTGCCGTCGCACCGCGCCGGACGACGAACACCGCGGCCGGTTCCGGGCAGCGGCGGAACGAGGAGACCGCGGCCGGTTCCGGGCCGCGGCGGAAGAGAAGACCGGCGGCCGGGCCGCCGGCATCGGAAGCCGAAGGGGGGACCGGAATTTCCGGTCCTGTTTGAGAAAACCGGCCGGCCAGCTGGCCGGCCGGATGTCTTAAAAACCGGGGGAATTAATCCCCCGGCCAACCCATAAAAACCCCCCTCTTTAAGAGGGGGGGCGGTTCTTTGAAGAGAGGGGGGCAGCCGGCCCCCCCGGTTTTGTCTCCAGCCGGCCCCCACGTGCGGGGGCCGTTTTATTTGCAAATGGCGCGGCACTTAGGCCGCGCCGCCAATCAAGGAAGCGGGGGGCTTATCCCCCGCGTGCAGCCAACCCGCGGCGGCAAGCCGCCGCGGCTCCCCGCGCCGCCGCGCCGCCTCCGCGCGCCGCCGCGCGCCACCACCGGCCGCCGCGCCGCCGCCGGCCCCCGCCGCCGACCGCCGCCGCCGGCCACCGCCGCCGACCGCCGCCGCCGGCCGCCGCGCCGCCCCAGGGGGGGGGGGGGGGGGTCGGGCCGGGTCGGCCCGGACCCGGACCCCCCCGTTTCGAACCAGAATTGGTTTTTGGCCCATAACTTGAGCCTCAGACCTCCGATCGACGAACCGTCAGCGGCAACGCGATCCTTGGATCGAGACGGTCGTTTCGGTATATCGCACTCAAGGTTTCAGGTTACTATGAGTTCGGCCGGGTTGGTTCGTTCACGAAACCAACCGGGCCCTCGGAGCGGAAACGCTCATATCTTGAGTTCCGGATGTCCGATTGACGTGCCGTCGACTTTGATGGAATCCTCTAAGTGAGACGGATCTTTTGGCATACTCCGCCCGAGGTTTGGACGCAGGTGGAGTACAGTCGGGTTGGTTTAGCCTTAAAAACCAACCGGGCCCCGGAGACGAAAATGCCAATTACTCTCAGACCGGACGTCCGATCGACGCGCCGTCTGTTGCGTTGAGTTCCTGTTGGCGATACGGAACTTTTGGATACATCAACTCTGGTCTTTGTGACAGTTGATTTATCAGCCTCTCGGCTCGTGGAGCAGATCCTCCGAACAAGCTTACTGTGTGCGGGAACCCTAGTGCTGGCTGCGACTGTTACTGTGACGACTACTACTACTGCTACTGTGACTGCGACGACGACAGTACAGAGATCCTATGTGGATTCGACGACGACGACTACAGCACTCAGCGATCCTACGTGGAACAGTGCTACCGAACCTGTGTGAGCTGAATCTTCTATTGATCTTGGGTGGTGGAGCGCTTGGGTGTAGCGGCGGACCCGTGGTACTTGACAGTGGTGGTGCGCTTGGATGCAGCAGCAGACCCTTGGCGGTGGAGCGCTTGGTTGTAGCGGCGGACCCACGATACTCTACGGAGTGTGTGCGCTTGGTTGTAGCGGCGGACCCGCGATACTCTACGGAGTGTGTGCGCTTGGTTGTAGCGACAGACCCGCGACGGTGGAGACGTACGTGCGGAGTACGAAGACCGTGTAGATGACTGAGACCTGACGACTGCTTGACCGACTCGACTTGGAGTGAGTCGACTAGCCCAGTGGACGGAGCGCCCAGTAGTTGGCAGCATACCCACGGCGGATGGAGCGCCTGGTAGTTGGCAGCAAACCCGCGGTACTCGTCAGAGGAGTACCTCAGTAGGCTATTTGGGTGAGCGCCCAGTAGTTGGCAGCAGACCCTCAGCGGACGGAGCGCCCAGTAGTTGGCAGCAGACCCGCAGTACTCGACAGGAGGAGTACCTCAGCAGTCATAGGTTAGTGAGCAGTACATCGGAGTCGTGACAGGACTACTGCACACTTCAGAGACGGGGCTCTTCAGCAGCTACGGTTTCGATAATAAAAATCCTGGATTGAGCTGAGTCTTTGATCTTTATGTTTCCTCATGATTGAGATGGGTCGCTTGATAACTTAGGTATATGTATGGGCATATACCTGGGTAATAGTTATCCGTTGATTTCATAAACTTGTTATAAACCGTGTGGACTTGTACTGTTATCCTATGTGGATTTTACTGTTTACTCTTCTTTGTGGATTGGATTGTTCTTGGGCTCGTGTTGGAGCCGAACGGAAATTGGTGACATAGGTATATGTATGGGAATATACCTAATCAATACTGGATGTTACTTCGTGATTGTTACTTTTCTTCGTGGTTTATCCTTTGTGGATTTGAGAGACCTTCAGGGGTCTCGGGGTCCCTACTGAGTAGCTTATACTCACCCCTGCACGGGCTTTGCCCGCACTTCGTTGTGTTGGTTGCAGACGACGGACAGCGCTGACTGTGGATGAGGCTTTCGGAGTAGGTCGGTACCCGGAGGAGGACCACTGAGCGGGACGTGCTCGGAGCGGACAGTTGGACCTGAGGAGTTGTGAGCTATCTGTACCTACCCTTCAGGTAGGATCCATGGTGGACGATCCAGGAGCTGTGCCATCTGTACCTACCCTTCAGGTAGGAATCGAGGAGGACGTCCCAGGAGCCGCTTATACTTTCAGTTGCTGTTTTCCCTTTCTAGTTGTACTTTACTTTCAGTTAGGCTTGTATTCCGGCCCCCTTTACTTTTCTGCACTTGTAGTTACTTTCCGCTTGCTGACTCTGTGGTGGTTGTTACTTTATTAAGGCAATGCCTTCCCTTTTTACTGGGATTTTACGCCTTGGTGCTAGTCGCCGGCCCCTGGCCTATGGAAGGCGGGCTTGGGGTAGTCACGGCACGGGCCCCGAGGGCGGGTCGTGACAATCACGGTATTCTTTGAAAAATCTATTCTTTAGATCCATGAAAATAGAGGGTGCATTAGTCAGTACAAAAGGCATTATTGTAAAGTTATAATGCCCGTACCTAGTTCAAAATAATGTTTTTGGAGTCTCTTCCTTCTTCACACACAACAAATGATATCCAGATCGATGTTCAATCTTTGAAAAATATTGAGCTACATGAAGATGATTGAAGAAATCACCAATGTGAGGTGGGTGATTCTTGTTTTTTATTGTAATAACATTGATCTCCCTCTATTCAATGCTAAACCTCATAGATACTTCTTTCTTCATAACAAAAGGAACAGGGGATCCCCATGGAGATACATTAGGGAAAATAAATCCTTTATTACTCAATTCATCTAGTTGTTTATGTAGTTCCACTAATTCCACTATGGCACTTATATAAGGGGTCATCAATATGGGTCGTGAACCATGAATTAAATATATGGAAAACTCAAATTCTTCTTCTGTAAGATATCCAAGTAAATCCTCTTGAATCACATCAACATATTCTTTCTCAATATGTACATCCTCTATTTCAAAATTCTTTTCATAACTCATAGTTATTTCATTCTCTTCCTCCCCAATATTTTAATTTAATAGATCAATTAGAAGTGGATCTAGTTAATAATTAGGTGGTTACATTTCTCCTCTAATGATAAGGTACTTTTTATCATCAATGAAAATTGTAACCTCCTTCTTCTTACAATAAATTTTCACATCATGGTCTGAAAACCAATCCATACTAAGTATTATATCAAATTAAATCATGGGTATGATGATGAGATCAGTAGATGAAGAACATTTATATCCCCTAATGGATATTGATTCACAAAACATTGTTGCAATGATACTTCCCTCAAGAGTTTTGACTGGAAAATCCCTTGTTAAATAAAATTGGAAATATCTAATTTTCTTATGAAATTAGGATGATATGAAACAATTTAATGATCTAGAAGCAAATAAAGCATTTTATAAACATGAGGAAACCATTAAATTATCTGCCATCATGCCTTTCAGAGCTTCAACCTCAGCAGTAGTGATTGAATAAGCCTTTTCATGATCCCTTTTCCTTTTCTGAGGTAAGTTTCTCAGGCTCTTATGAAAATAATTTCTATAATTCCCCATTTATTTACAAATATGTAATTCAACATTGACAACCTCTTTCTTTCTCTTACAATCATGAGCTTGGTGGCCTTTTTCACCAAACATGTAAGAACCTATCATTCCCTTTAGGAAAATATAGGGGTGATTCTTCCCACATTTACCATTGGATGGATATTCATCTTTTCCCTTATTCCTCTTATTTCCTTTTCTAGAGTGTTGATAATATCTCTTCTTATCATTATTTACTTTTTTGTCATAAGACTTAGACAATTATATTTTTGTCTTGATAACACATGAGAAAATACCTTTGTTTGATAAAAAGGTATATGAGACTAATGCTCGATGGATAAATGGTTTTAACCCATTATAGAATCGATCAATCTTACTCAGTGGGTAATGTATATAATTTTTTTCATGCCTTGCTAACCTTATAAAGATATCCTCCTATTTTGCGACATTCTCATCCTCCTTTTGCCTAAGATTCATAAATTTTCTTTCAATATCCTCTTGATGGTCATGAGAAGTGTATTTTTCTAAAAAATGTTTTTTAAACTCCTTCCATTCCATTTTTGATAATTTTTTATATTCATTTTTGTTTTTAATTAATGACCACCATTGATCGACATCTCCCGTGAGGCGGTAAATTTCCATGAAAACTTTTTCCCTTTTAATACTACCAAAAGAATGAAATATTTTCTCTAAGGAACTTATCCATTGCTCAGAAACAAATATATTTGTATTCCCATTTAATATTGGTGGTTGTTTTCCCATAAAGTGGTCTAAAATTGATCCTCTGCATTGTGGATCAGGTTGCTCCATATGGGTAAGCTTATTATTCATAACCCGAGTGATTTTTCCCAGTATATAGATAAGATGATCCGAAATAATTGTGTCACCAGCTCCAATATAATTATCTTGAGTAGAAGGGAAATCCCTACATGTATTATATCTGTTGATTCAGTTTCCATTCCATCAACTAGGCACCATATATAAACAACTGAATACACTAGATTAGTTTATTAATCGCAATAAATAATTACATACATGTAAAACACATAAATTAAATTGAATGGTTGATGGATATAATACACATTCATAAAAAAAATTCTTTGAGGAGTTATATTCTCATAAATCATTTATAAATTTCTGTAAAGAAAATTTTATTTATCCTAATCATATCCCCCAAGAGTTTCATTACCAATAGTGCAGTAAGGTCTGTTGTCGTGTACCATGATACACTGGGTAGAACCCAAAACTCCTTATCAGTGTTTTCACTCCTGGGTACATCTATTCCAGAGCCACCTCTAGCTGCTTGTATCAAAATAGGGATGTATTTCATGAATAATACACAAAATTTGTACATTACAAAATTTTTAGGAAGTTCTTCTTTACTAATCTACAAATTCAATATTAGAATAATTTTTTCTAAGAAGAGTTTTTCTAAATCTATATTATAAGGTTTTTATAAACATCCTCAGATACCAATAGTAACTCCCTAACCCCAGTTACCTAGTTTCGGTACATTATTACATAACATTGTCATGATCACAATTGATCAAATCCAGAATGACTGGTTAGTTTAGTTGCATTGGATGTACTATATAGATTAATAAGTTTTAAATTACATTATAAAATGAAAAACAACAACAAAATTGTCTCCATTGAACACATTCATATCCATTAGACTATCCCTTCAGGTAAATCATAATATATTTCATTCCATCTTGAAAAAAATAAAACATAGAAATGGGTGATCTCAGATGCTCAGTAAGGATAATAATATAGAAGAAACATTAATAAATAATCATAAACATTTAAGTAAATGTATAAAAATAATACACAAGCCTTTTAAAAATAAAATCGTCATAATATTTCAATGATAAATCAAATAATTCCATTTACTTATTCACATGGATATTCTATTAGTTGAATAATCACATGTATTATAAATATCCAATTTCATAATGATGGAATGCATAATGTCAGACATCACAACCATATATTCAAGGCCTCATTCCAAGAATAAAAATATGATTTTGTCAAGGGCTTCTTCCAAGTCATAGGTTTGTCTCATGGGACCAACTGATGCATCGAGGAGCTATAGTAGGCTCCGCCCATCAAATAATAAGTTCACTTCATTCCTCATATCAAAAGGTTCAAACATAACATAAACATTTGTATTAAAACTAGCATTCAAAATGTTAATACATTCACCATAAACCATGAATGGTATATATATAATGCATCCATATTCAAACATATCAGAAAACCTTCAATTCAATATGGAATATTTGTATCATAATGAATCAACTTCAAAAAAGATTAAAATCCATCAAAGGATGTTTACATAGATGAAATCAAATCTATTTGAGTGAAATATCTCTTTCTTTTTCTTGAAATAATTTAAAAGTCACATAAATAGAGATGAAAACATTAATTTTGAAAATATTCATATAAGCTTAGAAGGGAAGCTTTGATGTTTTTATAATGGTAGAAAATAGCCGCACCCACCGTATAAGTTAAAAAAGACATTATTAACATAATTATAATGAAAAGGTCATAAAGTACCTTGTTTGGAAAATTACATAAAGATTCCTTAAAAAACATAGATGTTAAAAAAAGGTCATAAAAGACATTAACCTGTAGTCTTTGTAAATAGTACTAATGTTTTTAAATAAATTTTTATGAAAACACATATGTGGATGATATAGAGGTCATTGTACATACTTACATATTAAGAACCATGGATAAGTAAAAAGATTGTAAAATTAACCCTTACCTCATACATTTCCGTGGTAGAGTGTAATTTATCCTCCAATATAATAGTTAAATAATTGTTATTAAATTATACAAGAACCAAATTGATAAATATGATCTTATAATATTTTATTGTTAATAATATTTTTGTAGTATCATACTTTCGGATGTCAACGGATTCGTTTTCCTTTATATACATGGTTACGTATATCTTGTTTGACATAGATAGGACATATTTGATTCATAACCAAAATGATATTAATTTTATATATATTATTTTTTATTATAAAATGAAAATTATTCTTGAATGGTTACGATAGGGAATTAATTTCATCGCGTTCGTGGAGACAAAATTCTGTATATTCGCACGAGCGACAGTATCATTCTATTGAGTGAAAAATTGTATGTAATTGGATGGTATATCATATATACAGAATCATTAACAATTTTATTTTTTATTTACATTAGTTTTACAAATTATTATACTCATCCAAATAATGATGTGCTCAAATAACAAACTACACCACGACGTGGAGACTGTAATCCGTACATACAGAATTATTGTGATTTATCATTCATAGGATGGATATAATATTGGATATGGTTGTACCATATTTATAATAACATCATAGTATTTATAAGTTACATTATTTATAGTTTTGGTATAAAAATAACAAATAAATAGGAAGTGGAAGAAGAAAAGAACTTTGAAAAATTGTTGTGAAATTATTATATCTTCATCGGGTGTCTCCTTTGGAGTTAGGCAAAAAGGCTCCTTAGGTTGGATTTCTGATCAATGTAAGGATTGTAGGTCATATTGAGTTTAGTTGGGAGGATATTTGAGTATGTGATGGATAAACCAAATGGATTTGGAGGTGTGATTTTGAGACAAGGGGATGTACCCTTTTTTTAGAGAGGTGGGGGTCACTTTAGGTTAAGCTTGAACTATTATTTTATTATACAGTCGTATTCGGTTTCTGATGGCTCAAAAATAATTTTTTAGGGGCTAAGGTGGGAATGGGAAAAATAACTCTCAACCAATCGGTCTTATATAGGATTAGTTCACCATATTAACCTTATCCTTTAGTTTTAACTCTTGGTTAAATAGTTTAACATTTACCATGTATCCTTGTATTTGTATATTATATGGTTAATAAACATACTATAAAATACCAAGTGAACCCCATTTGGTTCATTAATGGCATATAAATTATTACATAATTCCTTTGATAGAACCTTAGATTTTTAGGACTATTATATCATTTAATAAAATAGTATTTATTTTAAAAAGACATTTATGTCAATTTTGACACTATTTGATGTTTTGTATTTCTTATAGTCATAACATCATTATTTACTCAAAAACATTCATTGAATGAACCCTAAAAGTTTATGATAACCTATAAAATTCTTGAAATTCATTCAAAGTATCAAATTAAATTTATTTGGATATTTATAATATATATTATTTTAATCATTCATTAATAAGGTAATTACAACATCATCATTGTGTGAAAAATATATTTAATTATATAATGTCTAAAATTTAGAAATAAAATACCAATTTGCAAGAAATATTTTTTTTCCTTCTAATTTTTTTTATAGTTTCATTTATCAGAATTATAAACCTATGTTAAAAATGTCCATTTATGAAAACATGAATTTAACACTTTTAAATGTTCTTTAAATTAAATAATAATAAATGTCCTAATAAAATCCAAGTGGACCAAAAGAATCATATTTTATTCGTATGGTTGTTTTCGGACAAAAGAAACTTATCCAATAGAACTAGAACATGTGTTAGGGTATGTATAATATCATTTTTACCATTAATTACCCAATTTACATTTAATTGTGGTAAATAAATGTCACAAGTCACTATTCACCCTAAATTATATTTTCTTATTGAACAAAAATTTACTTTCAAATATCATCAATGTCTCTCATATTTTTGAAAATAAATTCACAGAGGCAGTAATATTTCATTTTTTGCAAATTTGCAAATGTTCCTAGTAGGTGGGTAAAAGACGGAAAAGAGGTCATTATAATTTCACATATCTAAAATTTTTATAAAATGACTCCAATGAATTAAATTTATCTTATATAGGTATTATGTATCTATATTAACATAAAATAAATTTAAATAAAATAATTAAATATTTAAATAAAAAGTCAGTTTTATACAATAACGCAGGGTTTTTCACTATTCATAAAAAATTGATTGTTTTCAGAAAACTACCAAATATTCACCCACGATAATTTTGATATTCTAAATCCATAAATGAAGTCCATTTTGAAAAATAAAATTTATAAAATTTGAAAAAGTGTGTATTATTATTCATAACGGCTTGTTTCATTGGTCATGGTTTGTTAAAACTCCAAGTTGCGTACAACACAATCTATAGGATTATTCATTAAGAAACGTACTGGTGAATCTTGGGGTGTTACACAACCCCTTCACATGAGTATCAAAAATCTGAACTTACTTCTCATTTTACAAAATTCTAGTTTTTAAAACATTGTAATCCCATTAAAATGATGATATGGTTCAAGAATAAATTTCATTATATAAAAATCAAAAATCGTTATGGATCAATATTAACTGTTGTCAGCAAGGTGAAATGTGATTCTACATTTCTGAAATTCTCAAAAAACTGTTCCCGCATATCTCTATCCAAACATCCCATGTATTAATATTCTTCTATGGCCTGGACATGGTGAAAATATCAGGAACACCAGATCGCCAACCATGAACTATACATGGTGATGATGATGATCCACATAAGATTTGTACTACTTATGAGGAATTACAAACCTTTAAAAATTTATACGGATCTTCATCATCATTTTTTTGGACGACATTATGTCCTACATTGGATGGTCGCCAATCTATAACAAATAGAGATGTTATTAATCAACCCTAAAAGGGTTCTATTTTAATGGAAAAAATGGTTTCTATTGATAAAGAAGACTTAAACAACCCCAAATGGGAATCCATTTCTCCTATAAAGTCATGGATACATACATGAATTATGACATCATGAATCATTATATCTTATCCTATCTGACCTTCCATCTAAGGATTCTATACTAATCTCAGCTTGGCCAAGTATCGAAATTCACTTGAGAGGCCTCTCCAAAAAATGAGATGTGAACCACAGTTCACTATTAAAAACACTGGCATATGGAAATCACTAAAACCTGAAAATCTCATGAACATATCGATTTCCTAAATCCTCACCAGTTTTTTCATGAATAAGAATAATGTGATTTTATTTGGTCAATAAATTAATCAACACTCCAATATCAAGATTTATAATTGTAGTATGTGGAAACTAAAATATATGAATAAATATCTCATACCACTTCCATGTCAACATGGGGAGGGGTTAAAACAGACTAGAGGGCCTCAGATATTCATCCTATTTCTATCAAAAAGTAAAAAAATGGGAAATGAACCCAATGATATACCATTTCATAACTGGACACTAGAATCAATTATTTAGATCATTAAACATATTACTCATTCCTAAGTGAACAACCCATATAGAATGATTATAATCCCCCATTATAGTTTTTATCATATGTGATTTAAATACATAATAGTTTCAAATAAAGTTAATTTCCTATAGATATAATGACAATTCACTAACTATCTCTCCACCATATAATATTTTCATGATTAACTAAAAGTCATTATCAAGATCATAATGATTTAGTACAATCTCATGAATAGATAATATCAACTTAACAAAGGTTAGAAAATTTATTCTCATCCTAATAGATTTTGAAATTCATGTGAAAAAATAGAAGAATAAGATTTGACTCCCCTAATGATTCTTTATACAAAGGTATGGTAAATTCATATATAGATAAAGAACAACAACATTCCCCTTCATAGGTGTTTAGATAATTTCGATGTCAAAATATTAAAGGTATATAACACATCACCTCTAATAATGATTAAGATATTAGTATCAAGAGACATAACTTAAACTCTTCTAATTAGAGTAACCAACAATTATTTACATGAATAACTAGTACCTCTAACTCTAAATTGTTAAAATAAAATCTGCAAATTACAGAAAATGTTTATGATAGATCAAATTTTATTGATAAAGATGACTATAACTATTAGGAACCCTGTGAACACCCTTCATGAGAATGAATCCAAACCCCAATGATGATGCATCAAAGAAGACTTCATAGCATATCCCAAACACTAGAATAATCGTTACTAGATCTAAATTCCTATTAAACTTAAAATATTTTAAAAAATAATATCATTTTGAGTCAGAAATTAAATTCAATCTCTTATGAGTTAGCGTAGTCAATTGAGAATTCATATTGGAGAAATCAGTCACAAACCATCCATATTACATTTTAATCCCAATAAATATAAATCATAAGGATATTCCTTGTTTTTTCTAATGATATGATACCTTCTAACATTTCTTTATCTATAAGGATACTAGTTTTTAATTCCATAATCTATAAAAAATCAACTCATGAAGCAAGAATAGGTACCTTGAAGACATGGTATTGTCTCATTCATTCCTGATTATGTCCTAAATTTCACTAAGATAAAGGGAATAATCCTCCAATTTTTTTTTGTAAAAATCCATGTTTTCATCAAATAATATCAAAATTATAGATTCAAGATACTGTGATAATATAATACTCATTTCCACCAAAAACCCAGAAAAAGTATGGTCTACATGAATGAAATACCCATATACTCCACGTGATTATAACTAATTATAAATGATTTCATTGGAATATAGATATACTTTACCCTAATATGGTTTTATTTTTACATTAGATCAATCATAGAAAAACACTTCACCAATTTCATCTAATTAATATAAATTCTAACTTTCTGAAATAGGTACATGATATTGATGGTATCCAGATCGATCATTCAATTTTTATTACAAAATGGAAGGGTTGCATTTTTTCCATTAGATAAAAGCACCAATGATTCCTAAGGTGAGACACTAGGTTAAATAAATCCTTAAGAAATAAAGTCATTCAATTTATTCTCTAGTTAGATTAATTTAGTTGGTTCTATATTGTATCACGGATTAGATACATTGAGTATTTCCAACAAATAGATTATGGACAATTTTACCACCCTCTCTAATGGTATACTAAGAAATCCTGATAGAAATAATATCATAAATTCAATATATATTGTTGTATATTTTATACAAAGATCATCCTACTTCAATTTAGAATAATACATGGATAATATCCTCCAAGACACTGGAAGAGGAGTTATATCTTTTCTTGACCTCGGATCTGATTCTCAATAGGATGCATGGAACTCCCAAAAAAGGTTTGTAAAGGACACCTACTAATGATACCATTATTTTAATGATTTGTGAGAAACAAACTAGTTCATCTATATAATAATGATGATGAAATTTATTTCAAGAACCAAAATGACTGAATTGTATCTTTATATGATAAAGAGAATTCATTATAGAGTAATAAAATAAACTTATCCCTCTTTATAAAAAGTGGTGTTGTGATTTCCATTTCATAATTATCAAGGTCCATTAAAACATTTTATAGGCCGTTAGTGGTTTTTGTTACAAAAGTTTTAGATGAACTAGTATTAAACAAACCAGTCACTACAGAAAAATTATTAGAAATTTTACCTATCACTATTGTAACACCCACATTGATCCCATTATATACATAGACTTAGTGTGATGTAGACTCATTTGTGACACCATTAAATACCATCTCATTATTCTTAAAGAATATGACTGTGACATAGATACTTTCAGAACTAAAGATCCTTACCAACTAAATGGGGAATATAAAGTATATAAAATAATTTTTATGTGGAATGAGAGTCTAAAAGGGATGAAAGAAATTGTTTTTGATTTGAAAACATGTGATGAGATCCCAATATCTCCACATTGGAAACAAGATATATATCATACACTCGACACAAAAAATTATCTAGAAGATGTTTTCTCTCATAGACCATAAAGATTTTTTCCTCTACGATCCTCATTTCACATTATAATCCCCTTAAAGTAACCATTAAAGATTCTTATTAAAGAACGTGGATCTAAAACCAACCCTGACTCACCAGAAAAGAATAATTACACCCATAGATACATATATAATACATACACTTACATAGTAAGAATTAGTATAATGGCCTGATATTGGATATCAAATCAAATACCATCAAATACCTTATAGAATGTCACTTCTCATTCTATAATACACTTGGTGGAAACTAAAAATGATCTAAAAAACGATTTCTATACTGATTCACTATCCAATCGCCTTGGTTAGGGATGGGAAAGGTTATACACATTTATAGTACTAATAATTTTTAATTAAATTCCAAAATAAATATGTTTATGAATTATTTATTCTCTATTTACACTTTCTTCTTACCCGTACCAAAAAAACATTTATCTAATACAATGACCTTAAATATTGATAATGTAAATCTTCACATTAATAGAAAAGGAAAACATTGATAATAATAATAGTCACTCAATATTTCTTATCAAATCAACCACCTCTAATGGTTCATTTTATTAATAGATAGATTTTTTTGGGATGAAGATCCATGTATTGATGTCTATTATTGTCATTTCAAGATTCCGAATCCTTTTCCCAACATGTGTAGTTTTGGATCCTTGATTCAAAGCTCAAAAATTGAACACTACTGAATCTACATTGTACATGTTGATTGGTGGTTTTTCATGTGGTAGTTTATCATTACCTCCCTCTCAAATCCTGAATTGAAGTCTTCTTGGGGGAATTGTATTACACAACACCAACACAAATATAGGAATCATAAGTGAATAGGAAATATAACATAACAATATAGAAGATAGACATATAATTGGTATCAAAAAACATATTTCAATATTTTGGAAAATAATATAATTAGATCAATTAATTCCACAAATTCATTATTTCCAAGATTCTATATTACCATATGGTTTTCTACGATGATAGATTTGATGATATTAAATCATAACATACCCATTTAATCTCTAAAATACTATATCATTTCTACCATGCCATCCAAAACCATATATTCATATCCCAGAAGAGGCAGAGCCTCCATCAAATTCCATCTTTTCATGAACTAATATACATATCCAACTAAACTAGAACCCAATTTATCCCTTATATAGAAAAATAAATTTATCGATCCCTAAAACATAGTGACATGTGTCATGAAATCAAGGAATGATCGAAGGGAATTATTTCCCCAAATTAATAATTGAACAATAAAAATTTCCAATATAATAATTCATAAATATTCACTATTAAAATACATAAATAATAATAAAGTTCCATAAACTAATCAATTACATAACATAATAAAAATAGAAAAAAATCACAGAAACCAATCATAAAATCACTACCAAGATATCCTCATGATTGGTGGACCACATACATTGCCTTTTAAAACCATCTCCAATGGTCCCACGATAACAACCACAAATGGCCTTTAAATTTTTCTCTTTCTCCTAGGCCAAGAAAATTATTGTCTAGATAAGCACAATGGCTCATGTAGAGTTTGATAAACACTTCTTAGATGGATATCATGAAGTGATATAATAAATAATACTTATATGATAATCCAAATATGTTTCATATTAACAAAAACACGACATAATAATCATTTTTTAAAATTTAAAAATAAAATATATTTTTCAAATTATTTCAATAGAATGTATAAAAGAGTAATAAATAAAGATTTAGATTAATATAAAAATTAATATTCATAAAGAATTTTTTTTAAAAATGAATCATTTCATAAATTAAATAATTTTTAAGTCAATTCCAATAATTAAAACATGGTCATAATACCTATGGTTTGTTATATTAAGGCTCAAGAATCCTCAAAATACACAGGGATATACGACAATGGATTTTTTCACTTCCCTAGATCGTAGGAAAAGTAAGAAATGAGTCCTCCCCAAGGAATGAATTACCTATATTATTCAAAATTTAATTATTTTTGTCATCATTAATCCATGTATAGGTAATTATAATACATACATTGCATGATTTCCAAGTACTGCCAACCAAACTACTGAGGCTCCCTTGTTCACAAAGAAATCAGTCAAGGGGAATACCATACATCTTAAATCAATTTAATCAATCAAAGATCATGTGACTGTATATATTTCTTTATAATTACATATCATTTCAAAAAGAAAACTGAAATTATTTTTTTTCAAAACTAAAGTCTTTAAAAAAAATACAATTCATTGAATGCCTATAAAAAATTTCACTCCTTTATTTATCAAGAAAATTCATCAAATTATTTTTTCAAGTAATTCTATTCAATTAATAGTATTTTTTAAGAATATAAAAAATAATTTATAATATATTTACAAATATATTAGATCATAAAATATTCCATATCAAAAATAATTTTCTTTAATAAAATATATATATTTTTAAATAATGTATAGATCCATATAAAATCAATTAATCATAAATAATTTCAATTTATGGGGAATATATTATAACCCACATAATAGAAAATATAGAATCATAAAAGTCCCTAAAAGTGACCCAAAATCATAGGGACTAATATCTAGAATAAAAAATTAGGGGTTCCTAAAAAAGTCCCATATCATGATTTGGATCGATTATCAATGGATGTATCCACAACCCTTGATGAATGAGTGACATGAGGAGAGGGGAATTAACAATCAAGTAAATGTTACACTCATCGAATGCGTAACAACCTAAAAATTATAGAAAAATATTTTTTAAAAAATATATTATATGATAAGAATCAATGATTTTATAATTATGTACATGCAATGCCGAATTGTCTTTCATTTCATGCAATACCATGTTTTACTAAAAAATTACTATTAATATTAATATTTAAAATGATGGTTATCTCCTAGATGATGGATTTTTTGTTATAAATATGACTAACTAACTTATGAGAATATACATTTCATACATATATGTTGTTTATATGTTGATAATAAATAAAATAAGAATCATTTTAATAACAAAAATTCTTTATAAAAAACTATATTTTTTTAAGAGACTATTTAATCATTCTTGGTACACATAACTTAAATTTAAATTGCACCAAAATTACAAAATTTATATGATAATGTGATCTCTAATTATATAATACCAGTACCAAAATTATATTACGGTCAAATTTTGATATTTTTATGATAATTTTCATTTTTTTAATATATAAAAATAATTCATTTTAATTTTAAATTTTCTATTAAATTAAAATTTTAATAAGTATATATTACATTTTTTGGATTAAAATTTAAATAAATTATTTTAAAATCAATTGATAAACCTAAGTTCATTGTTTTAATTTTCATTTTCATTTTAGATATAAAAACATTAAATTTTTTTGAACATTTTCACATTAAAAACCTGATTTCTAATTATCTGTTCACGATTAATTGTAAATTAAATTCTATAACTTAGATGACATGAATTCAGAAAAAATGATTTCATATTTGGAATAAGAATAATTCTTAATTTCTATTAATTTTTACATATCTTTTTTACAAAAGTGATTGTTGGAAAGAGTTTTAATTAATTACAATGAGTATGGTAAAAATGATTTTAATTAGCACGTAAACAATAAATATAATGTGTAAAATGACCAACCAACTTTTTTACACCCATTTGATAGAAATATTTTAACAATTAACACAATATTTTATATTTTTATGATATAGTGAGATAATATTACATTAATGTTACCTATATAATAAATTATGTAGAAAAAAGTCAATATTGAAACTTCTTATCCATTAATATTTAAAAAAAATATAGATTTTGAAAAAAATCATATTTTTATTTATAAAAATTATTTTATATGTTAAATGAATTTTTATCATGATGGTTTATTTTCATGTTTAGATATTAAATAATTACAATAAATTATTAATAAAATCCTATGCGAGAATTATTTAGATACTAATTAAATAACATAAACGATACTAAAAATATTAAAAATGGAGTAATTTGAATGAATTATGGTTTTAAAATAAAATTTTATTTTAATATATAACTTTTCATTGGTTTGAACTTAATATATTAAAATTGAATCATTTTATTAATATTTTAAATTGCATATTAAGTAAATAATGTCCAAAATGATATTAGTATTATTTTATAATAAATGATACATTATTAAATGATTTAGAATTAAAAAAATCTATATTATTCCATGTTATCATTAAATATTAATAAATATAAAATATGTTTCAGTCATGGACCAATTTATCTTTCATAAAAAACACAATAACCCCTTAATAGTAAATAATTATTATTATTGTGGTTTGGGGTAATGAAATATTTCTATTTGTTTTTTTCACTTCGGTAGAAATTAATTTCCAACACACAAATTATTTTTTTATAAATTTTAAATAATATATATATATTTATAGGGAATAAATTATCTAATATGGATCACTTTAATTTTGTCTTAATGAGTACTTTACCAATGTTAGATAATTAGTCACCATAGTAAAACTGAAAATAGTAAAATTAGGGAAATAGATATATTAATGTATAACATCATAAAAATTAACCTATTGTTATTTGGTGATGTTTTTTCTAGAAATAATAATACATAATATAATTATAATTATTTTCTGAATTTACATGAGGTATGAGGGAGCTACCAATTGGGAATAAATTAGAGTATTTATAAAAATTCCACTCTACTTAGATATTAAAAGAAACTAACTCCCACCCCTTCTTCACACAGATAATGCCATTTAGATCGAAAAACCCTGAAAAAATAACTCCCCTACTTATATACCCTTATCCATGAATGATTTTTTTTCATAAATCATTCCTTTGATGGTTATGGTGAAAACCTATGGAGGATAACCAAAAAATATATTATTGTTCTTCTAAAAATGTTTCTATAATATTTATTTCTCTACCTCCATAAATTTATATTACTAAATAATTATATAATAAAATTATTATCTTACATATACATAGTTGTTGTTATGTTATGCATATTACCTAAAAATTCACACACATCTATCAAATGGGTTATGAAAACATAATTGGTGTGTACAAAAAACTACCACCATGCGAACAATTATTGTTAGTTTATCCATTACCACATTACAGGGTTAGGAATAATGACTAATATATAATATATATTAAATATATATAATTTTTATGATTTTACTATTATTATATAAATATTATATCACACAATCATTCATTCCTTCCATTTTTTGAGAGTGTGGAATCATTGCCCGTGTATAGGGAAGACTACCAGGTCACGAAGCGATGTGATTCATTCACATATAACAAGGAATGTATTAAATATGGGTTAATAGATATATGTCATATATATAAACTTAATTTTATACAATAATGATAATATATATACAATTTAATTTTCTTCTTTTCAATATGAAAAAAATTGAAACAACATTTATGTGTACATTTGGCTGACTATCTCCGTGAAATTTTTATTTAATTTCTTACCAAAAAATATTGTTATCCTATATAAATACATATATAACTAAATTATTTTATAATTATGTTATTTTTTAAATTCTCTAGATTATTTAATAATTATAAAATAATAGGAATAAAAAATAACAAGTCAAAAAATACTCATAAAACGTGGAAAATAACACCCAAAATTTAAATATAGTGAAATTTTATTAACTAATATGTGATAATATATTATAAAAGGATTATATATGTTAATATAAATATGAATATATTTATTATATAATTTAAAATTTTGATTAAAAAAATTTTACATTAGGTTAAAGTTTATTCTTTTAAAATGAAGTGTATGGTAAGGGATTTTGGTTCAATTTACATTCCATCAATACTTAATTTTTTATTATGAAACAATTAACCTTTTTGTAGTGTATATATTGAAAATATGGAATTTAATATCACTAATATATCATTATTAATGTCATTTTATGATTAAAGTATTAGTATTACATCCTTGGGATTTGACTAGAAGAATACCAAATTGTAAGAGTTATTGTGCAATATCATTTTCATTTCTAATTGTTAACATTCTCTAAATAGAGTAAATTTATTGTAATAAATTTCCATGGGATGGTGTATTTATATTTTACATTCTTATTATCTTGTGATTTATATTTATATTTCCTTAACTATATACCATTTTTACATAATCTATTTGTTTTTTGGATTATTCCATTAACTGGGTAAGTATTCATAAATATATTTCCTATACACATTTCATATACATGGTGATAAGAAACATTGTTTATAAACTAAATCAACTATTATATATATAAAGAATTATTATTAAGGGTATAAAATGGGATGGGTACCATTTAATGTATTCCCATCGATGCATAAATAATCTCATAAAACAAATTACTTTTCCAAATTAGATTAGTTTTTGTAGAGAATATTTTAAAATGTCATGTAAAAGGTTTTAACAGTAAAGGTTCCAGGTACTTAGGAAACATGGAATAAAATTATAAATAATTTAATTCATTTAGAATTAATTTATTATTATCAACGCAATGTTTCCATGACATTATCTTTGGATGCACTACATTCTCATTTTAAGACATTATGGAAAGCATTTTCAGTTATTTACCATACAATATTGATTATTCCCTATCTCACCATCATATACATTATATTAAAAATAAATTTTTGTTCAGTTATATAACATTCTAGTTTGGTTGTTATTATTGATTCATGATATAATCCGCTTCCCTTAACACATTATGTGTATTTGAGATCACCCTTATTTTTTTGTTATCCCTATGTTATAATGAGGAATCCTTCGAATTAGTTTTCAAAAACACTAATAATATAATTTTGTTATGTATTATGTTTCATTTTATTTTACCAATATAAATGGGTATAATATACGAATTTAATTTCCAAAATTTATACAGTAATCATCCATTTGTGATTCGATCCTTTTTATATATGCTTTTGTAATAGAGTAATGCCACATCTATGTGATACTGTGGTTGGGGTCGTCATATTTTGTTTTTGCGAAATGTTAGTATAATCATTGCAAACATGATTTGGGAATACATAGATCATGGAACATAACTATAAGGTATAAATTGAAGATATTTTCTGAATATCATCCCAAAGAAACCATTTATATGGTTATGAGATCAGAAAAAAAAATTTCAGTTTAGGAAAAGCATTTCACATTTTTTTTATTATACATTTTTCTACATAATGATTTGATTTAACCTAGTGTATATTATAATTTATAAATGGAACCTATAATAATGAATGTGTACCTCCCTAGTTTATCTTATCCAAAGATTAATAATATTACTTTATTTTATTGCATTAAGACAACATTATAATGGAAAATTGTATCCAAAACATTTTCATAGTTTGAGGGAATATTATTATATTATAATAAGATAGATAAAGATTTATCTATGTATTATTGATATGAAATAAATAATTTGAAGAAGAGTACATATAGAAAAATATGGACAAAGGTAATGTTGTTTGGAGTGGATACTCAAGAGGGGGTTGAATCGAGTTACAATTAAAATTTCTGTTTAACGACATTATGGTTAAAAAACCCACAATTTTAAAAACTGACCAGTTAATTTAGGCAGTAGAAATATAAATGTTCAATTGTTCAACAAGTTTCTCAAATGCTGATTAGTCATCGGATAAATCAGTGTAGAATAATAATTCAAATTTTTAAATGAGTTCAATTAATTATTCAAATACACACACTAACCAAAACTAATTTTCAATGTGTAAGAAAAAATTATTTTATGTTTTAGAAAATATAAGAAACAGATAAAACAATATAGAGTAATTAAATATTACCACAACCATCTAAACAAGAGGTTCATTCTCAATACGGGACATAATCCTCTCCACTTGGTGATCACCTGCAATCAAGCTGTTAATATAAATAGATTTTTGATCCACACCCTGGATTGGGGTTTACAACAGCACACCCAACTGTCCAGGTCAAACTTGACCTCTACCATAGTTATTTATGGGAAACAAAATGTAATAAGAGATTAAGTATAAGGATAGTTTTATATCCTTCAGTTATACTCAAGAGACAATGTGTGATATAAAAATTAATATTCACACTTATCAAATATAAAATATAACACAAAACAGAGTTAAGGATGAGAATATAGTTAAGAATTCTCTATGTGTTGATAAGTGAGGATCTAGACTGAATGAATGTTGAGAAACATGTATTTGAGTCTTCCTCTAGAAAATTTCTTCAAAATAGTGTATCGCAGTTTCTATAATCTAGCTTTAGGGAGTGAAAAGGTTCAGCTCGTTGTTCTCTCAGGGTATATTGAGCCTTTGTGGTGATGATAGCTTGTCACAGTGTTCTTGTAATCTCAAGCACTATGTTCTTCTCTTTTCATTTTCGCACAGACTGTGTATCAGTGTGTACTGCTACTGTCATCATCGTTGTATCTTTAATATAAAAGATGAGGTCCTTTTATAATCCATGATTCTATACATATAAGGATCATCACACATGCATTTACCTCGTACTTGTCTATGGATTTTTCTATAGAAAAAATTAAAAAATGTCAGAAACATTAATTTGTCTACATATTACCGTTAGAAATAAATTTGAATTAATAAAATCGAATCAATTATTTATATCAATTAGTGAGTAATCTTCGGTCTTCTATCTTCGGTTTGATAACATCGGCATGTCATCTTCGGTGTGTCATCTTCAGTTCGTCGAAATTTGGATTCGGTTTGTCGTACTTCGGTCTGTCAAATTTCAGTTTCGATATGTCGAACTTCGGTTTCGGTCTGTCATACTTCAGTCTGTCGAACTTTTGTTTCGTTCTGTCGAACATCGGTTTCGGTCTATTGTACTTCGGTCTGTCGTACTTCGGTTTCGGTGTGTCATCTTCGGTGAGTCATCCATCGGTCTGTCGAGCATCGGTCTATCGTACTTCGGATTCATTGTGTCGACTTCGATTAGTCATCCTTCAGTCTGCTGATCTTCAGTGTGTCATACTTCGCTCTGTCATTCTTCGGTTTGTCGTACATCTATGTGTCAACTTCGGTTTCAAGGAATCCAAGGAATTGTGAATATTCTGACATGGATATACCATTAGAAGATGAATTTTAATCAAAGTATATGTCAAAATACACTTGTAAACATTTTGATTTATGTCTTATAAGCAATTGACATATTAAAATATATGTTGTTGTATGAAAAAATTGATTCACATAGAAATATTAAAATTGTCATAAAAGATATGAATTATTTGTGAGTATGAAAAATAAAATATCATGAAGGGTCCAACAATCTCCCCCGTTTTTTATAATCACAAATTATGGTATATATGAAAATATATAGAATAAACATGGCTGAATAAACTTATCCAATATAAATAAAGTTTGGAATTTCTAGAATTTATTTAGAACAAATATCCCCCTCACTAAATGGATTAAAGAGAGTATTTAACACCGTTATATTCTCATCATCCTTACTTTCTCTCCCATTCTCATATTCCATCCTAAATTTCTCACCCATTTGAGATTAACAAAAAATGAAAAGTGAAAAAAATAAGAAAAAAGAAAGATACCACATGAATTATCATTCAAAATCATAAGATTAATACAAAAAAAGAGCAAATCCCTATCAAAATGAAACAATACTTCACTACTAAGGGTTTACATTTAGAGGATCTTTACCTTTGTTTGAAGTATACAAAGGATAAGGAGAAGGATTGGGAGTACCTGGGGATGGAGGTGATCTTATTACAATGCCAGGTAGAGAAAGTCTGGTAGGAACAGTAGCTTCATGAGTAGGCCTTCTGTAACACCCCGAGATTTTATGAAAAATATTCTTTTTAATTTCATTAATGTCTTGTGTTGTACGCTACACCAAAAGGAGCTTGCACAACACGCATCTTTGACTTTCCATACATTACACGCAATCACGACCTTCCTCGATAGCGTGTGTAGTATGCAATACCGAGTTTCACTAAACAACGATATGCTATTAAAATATTATTAAAACTAGCTGTTATGAATAGTAATAACCACTTTTTTAAATTTTAGTTTTCAAAATGGACTTTATTTTTGGATTTGAAATATCGAAATTAGCTTAGGGAGAAATTTTAGTACTTTTCGGATAACTTTCATATTTTGATGAATAGTGAAAATTACAAAATTGTAATTAAAAACAACTTTTTCAATCGAAATAATTAATAGTGTAAATTATTAATTTGAGTGGTTTTAAAGTATATTTAGAATATATTTTTACAATTTAATACAATTTTGGTAATTGTATGTAATTTCACATTTAATCCAGACATAAACAAGTGTCAATCTTTTGATAGTTATTATCTCTTAAAAGCACGCTATTTGTTTTGACGACGGGAATTAATTTTTAAATTAATTAATGCAAATGATATGTTTTGAATTTGGTAAAATTGACATCATTTTTGAATTCATAATATCAAATATAGCTCAGGACTAATTTTTGGTATTTTTCTGGAAACTTTCATTTTTAGATGAATAGTGAAACCACTAAGTGGTAGTTAAAAAAAATGAAATTTTCACAAAACTTAATTTTACCACTTCTGTGAGTGGAATTTCAAAAATCCGAGAGACATGGTTGATGTCAGTAAGTAAAATGTGTTTCAATGAGATGAAAATAAATTTTGGTGAATAGTAACTTTTTACTTTTTTTACCACGGTTAAAAGTAAATACGGTAATTAAGTGTAAAAATGTTCTTATTATTACCCTAACACATGTCCTAATTCTATTTGATAAGTGTAATTCGACCAAAAACAACCTTAGGAATAAAATATGACCATTTAGGCCCACTTGGATTAGATTAGGACATTTATTATTAATTTATTTAAAGAAGAGTTAAAATAGTTAAAATCAAAGTTTAGTAAGTATATCATTTTTAATATAGGTTTATACATAAGATATATTCAACTATAAATATTCATTAGAACTCTAAAAATATTTCCTACATAATGGTATTTTATTTTTAATTTTTAGACATTATATAATTTAATTTATTTATTACACAAAGATGATGGAGTAATTATCTTATTAATGAAATATTGACATAATTGATGTTATAAATACCAAAATAAATGTAATTTGAGACTTTTTATGAATTCCACTAATTTTATAGGTTAATAGGACATGTTAGTATTGATTTAATTAACTTTTTTCTAAATAATCATTCTTTTATGAGTTTCACAAAAATCAATTACTAAATAATGTCAAAATTGACATAAAGTAGTTTTTAAAACAAATATTATATTATTTATTTTTATTTTATTCTTTAAAATATAAGGTTCGGCCAAGATACTTATATCAAGATAGGTGTATCATTAATGGACCACTTGGGGGACTCTTGTATGTATATGGTAAGTTTATTAACTATAATATATAAAAATACAAAGTGATATGGTAAATGTCAATCTAATTAACTAAGAGTTAAAAATAAAAGATAAGGTTAATATAATGACCTAAACTTGTCTAAATTATATTGGATGAGAGGATTTAGACCCATCCCCACCTTATTATCGAAATAAATCATTTTGGAGCTATTTAAAACCGAAGTTGGCTTTATAATAAAATAATATTTTTAGTTATTCCAAAGGTGCCCCTCTCCTCCCTTATAAAAGGGAACCTCCTCCCTCTCTTCCTCACACCACATTGAGCCTTAAATCTCAGAAAACCCCTGCCAAATTCTCTTCTAAACTTTCCTAGCAACATCCTAGAGGTTATGTTCTTCTTCAATGTCCAATTATAGTGCCCCAAAAGGAGATCTCAATGAGGCGCTTCAAAGAATAGGTAATGTCCGTTACCGATTCTTTCAACTCTATTTCTTCTTCCACTTCTTCTTCTTAGGTTGATTCATTATGAAGTAATAACATCAGTATCACTCATATACTGATATTTTATTATATTTATGAAACAAACCTATTTCACCATCTATCCATCCTATGGAAAACGAAATCAACGCGTATGCGTACGTACGGAATACCGTCTCCACGCCGTGGTGTAGTCTATTTTCCACCACCATCTTACTTGGATGGGTATAATGGTGTAAATAATAACTATATATTATTATTTTAAAGTGATATTGATTCTGAAATAGTATACATACACTCATATACAATTCCATGATCATGATAATGATATCATCGCTCGTGCGTACGTACGGACTACCGTCTCCACGACGCGATGAGATTCAATCTCCACGTTAACCATTCATGAATGATTATAAAGTATATATAATAAGTAATCATGAAATATATGAAATAATAGTGATACTGTATTTATGTGTATATATATGTTTGTCATCTACTTAATTCCACTCAACTCAATAAGGAAATGAAAATAGCGTTCATGCGTACGTACGGCCTACCGTCTCCATGAACGGTGTATTTCTTTCCAGTTACTGATCTATTATATATATGTATATTCTTAATATATATTATATATAAATCATGTTTTATATTCTGTAATTAATTAATCATGATCTAAGTAATCATATGAATGATTACAAGTCATTAACACGGATGAAAAATGAAACGATTTTACACAAAACGCTCTTTAACATGGAATTTACAAAAGAAAGGGTAATATAAATTCATAAGTGAACCATATAAGATATCATAACAGTGATTATGATTCTGGAATAAGTCAATTACATTATTTAAATCATTATACAGGAGGTTCAGACACTTACCAGCAAATCGGACCTAAGGTAAGGGAAATATCACAATCTCATTTTTATCCGAGATTGTTTATTCTTCGGTATTTACTGGGGTGTATTTTATCATCAATATCCATGTTTCCTCAATATGTAATATTATTTCCATCCACCATCAATTGTTTAAATCCAATTTTACCCTTCCGTGAATTTTTATTAGAAGATATGAAAGGAATCTTTTTTCGTTTTTTGTATGAGGTACTTTTTGACTTTTATGAAAAAAGTAGGAGAAGAATGTTTTTTTAACTTATACTGCATGAATGGATTTTTAAAAAATTATTTCCAAGAAGATTCCTTTAGAAGTTATCAAGTTTATTTTTAATCAACTTCTTTTAGTTTATAATTGTATGAAAAGTTAAGAAAGGAAAAGTGTTTTTGAAGTAGAAAGGATATTTTCCTCAGGAATGGAGTTCAAATGTTTTATCAAAATTACTTTCCATATAAGATAATATAGGGTTCTGTTTCTATCCCTATTATTACATGGATTTGATTATGTTGTGATGGAAATATTTTTATGAATTCCTTTATTTTATATGAATTGTTTTATGATGTCATGATGTGTAAGATTCCCATTTTTATTACATGGGTTATGCTATGATGTATGATGTATGATTTTGTGGCACACATAAGAATGGTATCATTATGAGATGGGTAGGACCTATATCTCCCTCCAATGCATTGGGTAAATATTTTATATCCCATGATATAGACATGGCTGGAATGGCAGGTTAAACCGGTTCAATGAAACAGGACTGAAATGAGGAGTGAACTCGGTTCAGAAATGGGCTTTGTCCACTAAGATAGTCTTGGAAATGAGTCTTGACTAAAAAGAAATGATTCTATATGATTATGTGTGTATGCCACAAAGTTTCATGTTTTATGTTATGACTATTTGGATTACATTTCACTACTATGACGTATCCCATGTTATGATATTATGATCTCTTTTATAGGTTAATATTTCAAAAATGTTATGTTCTTATGAATATGATGTGATTGACATTTCTTCTGTTTACCCTTACTGAGCATTTTAGCTCACCCTTTTATGTTTTCTTTTCCCCAGGATATAAAGAAAGATTTTAGTTAACAAAAATGGAAGATATTTATGGGAGATGTTGAAGAACATTCACCATGATTAGATGATTATATTCCGAGTTTCCAAAGACACTAAACTATTACGGTACTTGTGTGTGTGTTTCTGTTATGTACTAAGTATTCCGCAAAAGTAATGTAATTTCCATGTACGTTATGATTCGGGTATCTACAGTTGGTATCAGAGGAAAGTTTTAGTCAACCTTTGGAAACTAGGATGCGAGAACTTTAGTGAGATCTCTAGAGATATTTCTAAGGTATGTCTAGGGATGTCCCTAAGGTTAAGTATAAGTATAGGTTATAGTACTAGAATTACGGTAACCTAAGATGTTAGATATTGAAGGTACTCCCCCCTTTATTATATTGTTTTCCCTAGCGTGATTTTTTCCTCTCACACTATTATTTTTTAGTTTTAGACGATGGCTGGAACCCGAAGGAACCGTGTTGATCAATTTAATGGACAATGCAATGATTGTCCTCCTGAACCAAAAAATGTTATGGGAGATGGAGTGCAAAATCATATTTCTATACTTACACAAGCTATGAATCATTCTGGACTTCCAAATGAGGAGAGAAGGGAACAATATTCTATTGAGTCCTTCATGAGGCAACGTCCACCTTCTTTCTATGGGTCATCTGATCAACTTGTTGCTGAACAATGGATCATTACCACTGAAAAGATATTTTCAGTTCTTCAATGTTCTGAACATGATAAAGTCATCTTAGCAGTATATCGTTTGGAAGGTGAAGCTGATCAATGGTGGAATCTTATCAAGAATACGAGGCCAAGAGATGAAATTTAGTCCACGGAATGGGATGAGTTCAAGAACTTATTTTTCAATAGGTACTTCCCTCGTATTATTCGAACAAAGATGGAGAAAGATTTTCTTGAACTAATGAAAAAGGATGATGAATCTGTTGGTATATACAAAGCGAATTTTACAAGGCTTGCAAGGTATGCATCTGGATTTATCATCCAACCTGAAAGTAAAGTTGATCGATTCTTCAGTGGCTTAAAACCAAATCTTTGAAGGGCATTAGCTATAAGAGACTTCAGTAGCTATGAAGAAATTTTGCGTTGTGCTATCAAAGAAGAAATGGAAGTTGTTGTTACTTATCCATCTCATAGTTTTGACAAGAAACAAAAAATGGAGTTCAAGGAGAAATCCCAGAATAATGGTGAAAAGAAGCTGAATGTTTCCTTATGCTCAAAGTGTGGAAAGAAGCATGGTGGAGATTGTCTTAAAGGGACTAGAAAATGTTTTAAGTGTGTAAAAGAAGGTCATCGAGCTGCTGAGTGTCGAAGTAATAGAAAAGGGTTTCTAATGATGTGAATAAAGAAAAGACTGCATAGAACACACCACCAACAATTCAATGCTTCAAGTGCAAGGAAATGGGGCATTATGCTAATAAATGCCATAATCCAAGGGTTAGTGATGATCGACATGAGCAACCACTTAAGGCAAAGGACAAAGGGAAGTCACATGAAATCACTATTGGCGATGTTGAATATGACAACAATGTGGTGGAATGATTAAGTGTTTATGTAATGGGATTCCAAAATAATTTTTTATATAGTATCGTGGAATATTGGAATATTTATGTATTGGTATATTTTGGTTTTCAATGGTACCAGTAACCATAGAATGTAATTGAGATATTTTTGGAAAAAAAGATGATATGAACATAATGAAAGGAAAACGAGAAAATGAAATGTTTAACCGTATTCATGATCTCATGACTGATATAAGGAGAAGGTTATATCATGGTTTGAGTATATAGAATTTTTGTATTTTGGTATGTGGAAAGAGTTAACTTTTGACTGAATTCATGTTTTCACTATGGTTCAATGGGTATTCATTCTTCAAGAGAATACATGATTAAGGTATTCACATGTTTGTAATTTTACCAAAAAGATATATCTTATGACATATGGGGGATAAATTATGGCATTCACGTGATTGTTATGTGACATTTCAAGTAATCATTTTGTTTATACTATGAGTTTGGACCAATGTATTATAGATAATCCTAAAGATTGGAATATATTATGTTGGACATAAGTTAAGATAGAACTTTTTTCGATATTATTGATGGTATGTTATATTAATATAGCTTTAGAAAAAGGACACCCTGCAGGACGGGCGACAACCCATCGCGTCGGACAAGGCTCTGGGAATCGAACCCACAACCGAAGTGCGACTGGACTTTATCCCCTAACACTGGACTACAGGAAGTCCCTGTTTAGTAGAAACTAGTTTTATTATATTAAGCAGTATGATATAATAAGTATATGTCCATTTTAGGAACCATATATGATTAATCTCACTATAGATGGACTTATGTATTTTTTGATAACTTCCTTTTGTTTGAGACAGATGGAATGGCCCATAATTCTATCACATGATCTGCTAACACATCACTAATGACAAATTCAAATTCATTTCATTAAGAGATGAAGTGGAAATTGTCCAAAGAACGACCAACGGTGAGACTATAACAAAATCACGAAAGTATTTCTTCAAATTCCAATTTCATCAACCTTAGATAAATGATCCTGAAAACCAAAAACGTTTTCCTATTGGTCTTATATTTGATGAATCAGATGGTTCCTTAGATCATCACAAATTTATGGCTTTGTGATTGCTGGCTTTTTTATATCCATGTTTCTACCACTCTCCATCAGAACATGATGGTTAGATTTCTCTTCCATATCCATATTTTCACCTATGTGGAAACCCAGTGATTAGTTTATTTAGGTAACTGTTACCTTTCATACATTTGTTTTAAAATATTGGTTTTGATATTCCTCCTTACGAAGTGGGTTTCTATTAAAGAAACTTTCGAGTAGTAAACCATTTATAACCCCGACGAAATTTCGATGGCAAAATTCATTTTAAGGGGTGTAGAATGTAACACCCCAAGATTTTATGAAAAATATTATTTTTTATTTCATTAATGTCTTCTGTTGTACGCTACACCAAAAGGAGCTTGCACAACACGCATCATTGACTTGCCTTTCATTACACACAATCATGACCTTCCTCGATAGCGTGTGTAGTACGCAATACCGAGTTTCACTAAATAACTATATGCTATTAAAATATTATTAAAACTTGCCATTATGAATAGTAATAAACACTATTTTAAATTTTAGTTTTCAAAATGGACTTCATTTTTGGATTCAGAATATCGAAATTAGCTTAGGGAGAAATTTGGGTACTTTTCGGATAACTTTCATATTTTGATGAATATTGATAATTACTAAATTGTAATTAAAAAAAACTTTTTCAATTGAAATAATTAATAGTGATAGATTATTAATTTGAGTGGATTTAAAGTATTTTTAGAATATATTTTTACAATTTAATATAATTTTGGTCATTGGATGTAATTTCACATTTAAACCAGACATAAACAAGTGTCAATTGTTTGAAAGTTATTATCTCTTAAAAGCACGCTATTTGATTTGACGACGAGAATTAATTTTAAAATTAATTAATGAAAATTATATTTTTTTAATTTGGTAAAATAGAAATCATTTTTTAATTCATAATATCAAATATAGCTCAGGCCTAATTTTTGTTATTTTTCTGGAAACTTTCATTTTTTGATGAATAGTGAAACCACTAAGTGGTAGTTAAAAAAATGAATTTTTCATAAAACTTAATTTTACAGCCTCTGTGAGTAGAATTTAAAAAATCCGAGAGACACGGTGGATGTCAGTATGTAAAATGTGGTTCAATGAGATGAAAATAAATTTTCGTGAATAGTAACTTTTTACTTTTTTTACAACGGTTAAAAGTAAATAGGGTAATTAAGGGTAAAAATGTTATTATTATTACCCTAACACATGTCCTAATTCTATTGGATAAGTGTAATTCGACCTAAAACAACCATAGGAATAAAATATGACCATTTAGGCCCACCTGGATTAGATTTGGACATTTATTATTAATTTATTTAAAGAAGGGTTAAAATAGTTAAAATCAATGTTTAATAAGTATATCATTTGTAATATAGGGATATACATAAGATAAATTAGAATATAAATATTAATTAGAAATATAATAAGATATCCTACATAATGGTATTTTATTTGTAATTTTTAGACATTAAATAATTTAATTTATTTATGACACAAAGATGATGTAGTAATTATTTTACTAATGAAATATTGACATAATTGATGTTATAAATACCAAAATTAATGTTATTTGAGACTTTTAATGAATTAAACTAATTTTATAGGTTAATATGACATGTTAGTATTGATTTAATTAACTTTTTTCGAAATAATCATTCTTTTAGGAGTTTCACAAAAATCAATTACTAAATAGTGTCAAAATTGACATAAAATAGTTTTTAAAACAAATATTATATTATTGATTGTTATTTTATTCCTAAAAATATATAGTTCGGCCAAGATACTTATATCATGATAGGTGTATCATTAATGGACCACTTGGGGGTCTGTTGGATGTATATGGTATGTTTATTAACTATATAATATAAAAATACAAAGTGATATCGTAAATGTCAATCTAACTAACTAAGAGTTAAAACTAAAAGATAAGGTTAATATAATGACCTAAACTTGTCTAAATTATATTGGATGAGAGGATTTAGACCCATCCCCACCTTATCTTCGAAAAAAATCAATTTTGAGCTATTTAAACCCGAATTTGGCTTTATAATAAAATAATATTTTTAGTTATTCCAAAGGTGCCCCTCTCCTCCCTTATAAAAGGGCACTTCCTCCCTCTCTTCCTCACACCACATTGATCCTTCATGCTCGATCAACCCCTGCCGAATTCTCTTCTACACTTACCTAGAAATGTCCTAGAGGTTCTGGTCTTCTTCAAAGACCAATTATAGTGCCCTAAAAGGAGATCTCAAAGAGGCTCTTCAAAGAAGAGGTAATGTCTATTACCGATTCTTTCAACATTATTTCTTCTTCCACCTCTTCTTATTAGGTTGTTTCATTATGAAGTAATAACATCAATATCAATCAAATACTGATATATTATTATATGTATGAAACAAACATATTTCACCATCTATCCATCCTACGGAAAACGAAATCACCGCGCGTGCGTACGTACGGAATACCGTCTCCACGCCGTGGTGTAATCTATTTTCCACCACCACCTTACTTGGATGGGTATAATGTTGTACATAATAACTATATATGATTATTGTAAAGTGATATTTATTCTGAAATAGTATACATACACTCAATTACAATTCCACGATCATGAGAACGATATCATCGCTCGTGCGTACGTACGGACTACCGTCTGCACGACACGATGAGATACATTCTCCACGTTAACCATTCATGAATGATTATAATGTATTTATAATAAGTAATCATGAAATATATGACATAATAATGATATTTTATTTATTTGTATATATATGTATGTCATCTACTTAATTCCATTCAACTCAATAAGGAAACGAAAACAGTGTTCATGCGTACGTACGACCTACCGTCTCCATGAACTTTGTATTTCTTTCCAGTTACTGATCTATTATATATATGTATATTCTGAATATATATTATATATAAACCATTTTTTATATTCTGGAATTAAGTAATCATGAACTAATTAATCATATGAATAATTACAAGTCAAAAACACGGATGACAAATGAAATGATTTTACCCAAAATGCTCTTTAACATGGAATTTACAAAAGAAAGGGTAATATAAAGACATAATTGAACCATATATGATATCATAACAATAAGTATGATTCTCTAATAATTCAATGACATTATTTAAATAATTATACAGGAGGTTCGGACACTTACAAAGCAAATCGGACCTAAGGTAAGGGAAATATCACAATCTCATTTTTATCAGAGATTGTTTATACTTCGGTATTTACTGGGGTGTATTTTATGATCCACATCCATGTTTCCTAAATATGTAATATTATTTCCATCCACCTACAATTATTTAAATCCAATTTTACACTTCGGCGAGTTTTTAGTAAAAGATATGAAAGGAAATTTTTTTTCGTTTTTCGTACGAGGTACTTTTTGACTTTTCTGACAAATGTAGGAGAAGAATGTTTTTTAACTTATACGGCATGAATGTATTTTTATAACATTATTTCCAAGAAGATTACTTTAAAAGTTATCAAGTTTATTTTTAATAAACTTCTTTTAGTTTATAATTGTATGACATGTTAAGAAAGGAAAAGTGTTTTTGATGTAGAAAGGATATTTTCCTCAAGAATGGAGTTCAAATGTTTTATCAAAATTACTTTCCATATAAGATAATATAGGGTTCTGTTTCTATCCCTATTATTACATGGATTTCATTATGTTGTGATAGAAATATTTTTATGAATTCCTTTATTTTATATGAATTGTTTTATGATGTCATGATGTTTAAGATTCCCATTTTTATTACATGGGTTATGCTATGATGTATGGTTTATGATTTTGTGGCACACATAAGAATGGTATCATTATGAGATGGGTGGGACCTATATCTACCTCCACTACATTGGGTAAAGATTTTATACCTAATGAGATAGACATGGCTGGAATGGCATGTTAAACCGGTTCAGTGAAACAGGACTGAAATGAGGAGTGAACTCGGTTCAGAAATGGGCTTTGTCCACTAAGATAGTCTTGGAAATGAGTCTTGACTAATAAGAAAAGATTCTATATGATTATGTGTGTATGCCACAAACTTTCATGTTTTATGTTATGATTAATGGGATTACATTTCACTACTATGACTTATCCCATGTTATGATATTATGATCTCTTTTGCAGGTTAAGATTTCCAAAATGTTATGTTCTTATGAATATGATGTGATTAACATTTCTTTTGTTTACCCTTACTAAGTATTTGAGCTCACCCTTTTATGTTTTCTTTTCCCCAGGTTATAAAGAAATATTTTAGGTAAAAAAAGGGAAGATCTTTATGGGAGATGTTAAAGATATTTCACCATGATTAGAAGATTTTATTTTGAGTTTCCAAAGACAATAAACTATTACGATCCTTGTGTGTGTGTTTCTGTTATGTACTAGGTATTCCGAAAAAGTAATTTAATGTACATGTACGTTAATCTTAGGGTCTCTACACCTTCTATTTGACAACACACGGTCGGCAGACTACTCAGTAATGATCGGTCGAATCTGTTTAAGAGCTTGAGAGACAGTCATGGGAGCAGGATTCCTAGAGGTAGTACCAATTAAAGCATGTGGAGGGACCACAGTAGCCTTGGCCTGAACATGAAGATAATGTTTACGTAGTTTGATGAAGTCATTGATGACTTCTCCTCCATATTGCATTGCCTTCTCAAATTCATCTTTATTCTCTATAAACATACACATTAGAGGTGTAAACTCTTTAAACTGGAGAACTTGCTTTTTGAAAGCTTCTGTGACTGGGGGAATTCAAATATGTTATGCCAGAAACATGAGACTGTGGATGAGGTCATGCTGGGTATATATCATAATGAAATACTTATCCACTTTTTCTCGAATTTTCTTTCTAAGCAACATAGGCTTCATTTGTGCATTTTCTGACCATATTGTACACAAGATCTCTATTATGATGTACCTTTTCAAGGGATTCATTATCTAAAACAATCTGGAGTTTCTGAATATCCTCTCTCATCACAGCCTTGAGAGACTCTAAATCAGCAACAGTACTTCTCCCACTCCTAGAACTAGATGGGCCAGTCAACATTTTTCAATCTCTTATTTCAACTTTTTCAAATATACACTAAGTATATGAGTTACCATGTTTCTAAGAACTTCCATAACACCACTAAAGGAGGTATTGAAGTCAAAGGATAAGGAGTTAAGCTCATTGATAATTTTTATTACTTCTTCTCTAATAAAAGTGTTGTGTCTAATAATAGTTTCTGCTTTTGTTATAAGATTCGGTTGAGTCACTTGAATCGCAATTCTTGAAATTTTTGCAGCATCAGAATCCGAGATACTTATTTAGGTGGAGGCTTCTATTTAGGATCCCACTTAAGCCAGCACAGACTCACATATCTCATTCTTAAACTTCTCTAAATTAGCCTTATTGACATAGTCACTAGGCACTGACTGAGGAACTGGGACTACTACTGGAGACACAACTATTGGAATAGGAGCAGCCGGATCTGGGTCCACATGGACTTGAGGAACAGGTGGAGGAGGTACCATTTCCACATCTGAGTCATATTCCAAACCAAAAAGAATATATCTGGGAATACTATTCCACTCTCTAGAACAGGTCCAATCTCTTGGCTCAATGGTATCAATTATTACACATCTTTCCCATGGCTCAAGAATAACATCAATATCACCAATTTCTTCATCCTGGTCTCTATCCATAATACCTTGTCTGGGGATGGGATTCAACAGAACTTCAGGTTTTTCCTAAGCTCAATATTTTTTAGCTTTACCAGGTACTTCCTCAATTTGAGGCAATGGAACTACATCTTCTTTATCCTGGCCAGTAGGCAGAATATAATTCAATTCCTAAATGATCTCTTTATTTTCAAAAATGGGATGGAGTGGTCTGTCCTCATATCCATCATCTCTATGATCATTAGCCTGTTGATCACCATGCTCTATTCCATCACTAGCTCCATGAACAGATTCCTCACTGGATCATTCCACCACTTGTTGTCCCACTTTTAGAGAGTCACTCACATGCTCAAAACTTCCTCCATCATCACCATTATCACTATTATCACCATCATCATCGTCATCATCATTAAATTACTCATCAGATTCCTCATCTTATTTGCTAACATAAACTTTAACTCCAGTAACTTCCGTTTCTTCCTCTTCTTCCATAACTAGCATAGTTTCTCTTGAAGGCAGTTCCATAGGTGGAATTTCAGGTCCATAAGTCATATTCATGGGGCTTTTAGAGATATCAGGATCACTCCTATCATCAAAAGTAGATCATTATTTCCTAGGCACTTCATCCTCATCTTCCTCATTAGAATAGACATGAACTTCACCAGGTTTTAAACCAGGATCAACTTGGTCATTTGGTCTTGAAGGATAGTCAACCATATTTAATTCATCATGCAACCTTTCTTCATCTCCTACCCAACATCTCTTCCATGGGTTATAGAAGATGTTCATCCTTTTAAAAATGTCTTTTTGATGACAAAAACCACTACATGCAGTTATCATTTCTTGTCCATCTTATACACAAACTAATTTATTCAGCATGGTAGAAATCATTATAGGATATTATAAGTAGGTTTCCTTCCTCGATGGCTTTCAAAACTAAGAAATATGTACCATAATATATCTGCATAGATTCAATTTTATTCCATGTTTCAACGAAAATACCTACAACACATCCTAATATTTCACTATAGAGAAATGTCCCTTCCTAGGGCAGATTCGATGTTGAAAGAACTTAAAAATAAATCTCAATTATCCTTCAAATTCATTTGAAATAGTTCTCTTGGATTCTTCATTTCATGTAAGCTCCTTCAGAGCATATTTATATGAAAAAAATTTGATAATGGTGGAATATTACCAGGATTGTAATCATAAACACATTTATGAGGTACCTCTAAGCATTCATCCCATTCCTTCAAAGAGAAAACCACTTCCTATCCCTTTACTATAGACTTCATCTTTGTTTCCTCAGCTTCATCCAGTGATATACTTAAATGATGATAGAATTCTTTGACAGGCTGGGGATAATAGGGTATTTAAATTATTGATAAACCAAATGAGCCACCCTTGAGATTCCAGTACCTTTAGTAAAAAATATTTTCATGACAGAAGCCACTCAGCTGACACTTTATTTTTAGCTGTAACAACCCGACATTCTAAGATTGGTTTCCTAGTCCCACTGGTTTCACCCTTCTGACGCATCGCAGGAGGATACTTTTGAGGATCTTCAATTGCACGCTTAGTCCTTTCCATGGAGAAGCAGCGGATTCTAACTGTTTCGAGAGGTCGAGAGTCAAGAGAGAGAGTGACTATATGTTAGAGGCTTTACAGCTATGGAGAAGGTGAAAGGTTATGATGGATTGGAATTAATATATCATTTGGGGATTGTAAATTAGAAAACATAAAATTGAAATGTGGTAAGTCGAAAGAAAAGAAACAACGTCGTATCACGTAAAGAAGATTGAATTTACAAAATTTCCCTTAAATGTATCAGTGTCACAAAATCGGTTCCAAGATGATCAGTTTCACAACAATTGGTTTCATACAGATCAGTTTTACAAAGATCGGTTTTACAAAGATCGGTTTTACAATGATTAGTGTTACAAAGTTTGGTTTTACAAAGATAAGTTTTAAAAATATTGGTTTTACAAAGATAGGTTTTAAAAATATCAGTTTTACAAAGATCGGTTTTACAGATTTATCATTCCTAGTTCATTTCTGATGTAATTCATTTTCTATGAATTTAAGGGTTTAGTGAATATATCAGTAAGATGATGTTCATTTCTAATAAACTTAAGATTTATATAACCTTTTTTATAGTGATCTCTCAAATAGTGATGTCTTACAACAATGCGCTTTGTTCTAGAATAAGATATTGTATTTTTAGAAATGTTAATAGCACTTGTGTTGTCACAGTTAATGGAGACATGATTGAATTAATATCCATATTCTAGTAAAGTGTGTTTCAGCCAAAAAAGTTGTGCACAACAACTACAAGAGCAATGTATTCTACCTCGGCAGTAGATAATGCAACAGAATTCTGTTTTTTACTACACCATGATACTAGAGACTTTCCTAACATGTGGCATATCCCAGAGGAGATTTTTCTATCTAGCTTATAACCAGTAATGTCAGCATCTGAATAGCTTATTAAATCAAACGATTTTCCTCTGGTATAAAGTAGTCCTAAGTTAAGAGTGTATTTGAGATATTTTAAGATCCTTTTAACATCACTTAAATGAGATTATTGATGATTAGCTTGAAAGAGAGCTCACATGGATACACTGAACATAATATCTTATCTTCTATAACTAAGGTAGAGTAGACTCCCTATCATGGATCTATAGTTGGTTTGATCCACAGATTCTCCAGATTCATCAGAATCCAACATACAAGTTGTCCTCATTGGTGTATCAACACCTTTACTACCATCCAAACCAAAATGTTTAAAAAATTCTATTGTATATTTACTTTGATTTAAAATAATACCATCTTTATTTTGAAAAATTTGGAATCCAATGAAAATTTTATGTTCTCCCATTAAACTCTTTTCAAATTCATTCTACATTATTTTTGAAAAATTAGTACATAAATATTTTTTAGAAGATCCAAAAATTATGTCATCTACATAAATTTTTACTATCAAAACATCTTTGGATATCCTTTTAATAACCAAAGTAGGATCTTCTATTCCTTTAGTAAAACCTTTCGAAATAATAAAGGAGATATGTCTGTCATACCAAGCTCTTGGAGCTTTCTTTAGACTATATAAATCATACGAAAGTTTAAAAACTTGATTTTAAATGTGTGGATTTTTAAAGCTAGGGGGTTGTTCAAAAAATTCATCCTCAACTATATACCCATTTATAAAAAGAACTTTTGACATCCATTTGATAAAGTTTGAAATTCAGATGAGCTGAATAAGAAAGTAGTATCCTAATGGCCTCTAACCTAGCTACAGGTGCAATGGTCTCCTGAAAGTCTATTCCATCCTCTTGTCTATAACCATCTGCAACTAACCTAGCTTTGTTTCTAACTATATTTCCATACTCATCAAATTTGTTTTTAGAAACCCATTTATTGCCTATATCCATGGAGACTTTAGGACTTTCAGCTAGTTTCCATATATTGTTTCATTCAAATTGATTTAATTCTTCTTGCGTAGACATCAACCTAAATTCATCATTTATAGCATCATTAATATTTTTGGGTTCAAGATGTGAAATAAATGCTTGATGATCAACATAGTTTATTAGAGAAGCTCTAGTTTGTGTCCCCCAGTTTAAATCACCTACTACTTCATCTAAAGGATGATTCTTGAGAGTTCTAATACCTCTAAAAATATTCAAACTAGACTCCACATAAATGTCTATTTGTTCAGACTCAACGGGTGTAGATTATGGAAGATTCCTAGAACTTGTCACTTTTACAGTGGATTCACAGTAATTATCATTAATGTGAAGAATTGATATATCTTCCTCAAGATATTTAATAGAGGTTTTGGGTTCATGTGGATCATTCTCAAGAAATTTGACATGAACTGACTCTTCTACAGATTTGGTCTTCTTATTGAATACATAATATGCTTTACTAGTCGTAGATTAACGTAGGAAAATTACTTCATCACACTTGGAAGAAAATTTGTCAAGACTATATTTAATGTTAAGAATAAGGACTTTACAACCAAAAACTCTGATGTAGTTAACCTTAGGTTTACTATTGTTCCACAGTTCATAAGTGGTCTTCTTATGAACAGCTCTAATCAAGACTCTATTAATGGTATAATAAGCTCTATTAACATCATCAGCCTCAAAATAAATAGGTAAATTATATTCAGAAATCATAGTCATAGCTATTTCTTAAAGGGTCCTATTTCTTCTTTCCATGACTCCATTTTGTTGAGGTGTTATAGGAGTGGAAATTTTTTGACTATAGCCATTGTGTGAGCAATAGGATTCAAACACCTGATTTTAAAACTCACGGCCATGATCACTTCTTAAGGTCTGAATTCTAAGTCCACTGATATTTTATACAGACTTAGAGTATTTGATAAAATATAAACAAGCTTCACTTTTGTGAGCTAGAAAGTATACCCAAGTGTACCTAGAAAAATCATCTACAAGAACATAAACATAGTTTTCCCATTTAAACATGAAACTCATGATGGTCCAAACTAATCCATATAAACAAACTCAAGTGGTAGAGAAGTAGAAATTTCTTTCTTTGGTTTGAATGAAATGTTGTGTTTCTTTCCCTTTTGACAAGGACTACACACTTTGTTATGTGGGAATTCCAGATTAGGTATGTCTCTAACAAAACCTTTCCTAGTAAGTTTCCTATGAGAGTGCACATTTCATTGTACTAATATTCTGTGTGACAACCATGATTCCTTCTGAAAAGAATTTAAGACAAAAACATTTTTCATAGATAAATAATTTAATTCAACAACATACACATTATCATTTTCGAGAGTAGTAAATATTATATCATTTTTGGAATTAAAAACATTACATGAATCATTTTTAAATATTACATTGACACTAACATCAAACAACTTAGAGATTCTAGGTAAATTTTACTTTAATCTAACAACAAAAAGTAATTTGGAAATTAATACTGCATTAGGGTTACTGATCTGTCCTTAGCCGATGATTTTTCCCATGGCATTGTCACCAAAAGTTGCGTGACCACCGTCAACATTGATTAGGCTCTTGAAGCAAGAGTAGTCTCATGTCATATGTCTTAAAAATACACTATCCAAATACCAAAGAGTCTTATAAGAAATCTTTAGGCAACATCCCTACAAAATAGATTATACATGGGGAAACTTTGGTGCCCAAATTTCCTTGGGTTCTGAGAGGGTAGTGAGTAACATTTTAGGACCCCATACTTGTCTCATAGATTTCTTATAATCAGCAGATATATTTTGAGACAAAAAAATTTTTTTGGTCCTTAGAGATTTTTTTTCATGAAATGGTCCAGAATGTGAACTAACAGTGAATTGTCTAGATTTTGGAATAAATTTAGTTTAATGATGATTCTCTGTCTAGGCTAATATACCAGACCGACTGTATATTTTGGGGCAATCTATTTTCCTAGAAACTGAGTCAAGATATCTCTACCTACAATAATCTTCTCAAGGTCTCTTCTTAATTACTCATTGGATAAATTTTGTTCAGTGTTTTCCTTTAACAGTTGGGAGAGTTTTTCTATTTCAATATCCAGAATTGACATAAAATTTACATTTAAAGAATTTTGTCTCTTTAATGATTTATACTTGTCCTTGAGCTCATTAAATGTATCATCAAGCATTTCAAAATATTCAAATAGTTCATCCTTAGTCATATCTTCACCATTATGTAACTCAATATTATTCTTAGAATAATAGGAATTATTTATAGGAGAGTGAAGTGATACCTCAGATGTCTCTGTCATGAAGAATAAGTTGGAATGATTGATCTGTTCACTATCAGAAGTATCAGATCTACTGGGGTTGTCTTCTAAGGCACTCCATGTAGCTTTCATAGCCTTTTTATATCCTTTTCCCTTGTCTTCAAATTTATTCTTGAATTTCATCTTGGGACAGTCTGCCTTCACCTGACCTTTTCATTTACACTCATAGTAGATTATTTAATTTCAGTTGTCATTCCATTTTATATCATTATTCCATTGTCCTTTACTATCATACATTCCCTTGTAGTATAAATTTTTAATGAATCTATTTTTTTGGAAAATATTTTTGAACCTTCTTGAAAGATGTGCCATCTCCTCATCACTATCTGAATCAGACTCATCATTAGTGGAGATGTCTATAGGAATATGGTATTTTTCATTGTTTTTTCTCTTTGACTTAGCGGTCATGAATGCTAATGACATATCCCTTGGTTCCTCATCTACATTATGATTCACCTTAAGTTCTTCCTCTTACATCATAAGTATTCCTATTATCTCTTTCACTAGTAGCTTGCTTATGTCACAAGATTCATGGATGGAAACAGAAGTTCCCCTCCATCTGTTAGGTATGCATTGAAGAAGTATCACAATTTGGTCCTGGTTGTCCGCTGGTTTTCCAAGCAAACTCATAGGTGTCACTATTTCTTTGAACCTGAGATACATTTTAGAGATAGATTCTTCAGGTTTCATTTCAAAATTATTATATCTAATAGTGTATTTATTTCGTCTCATTTCTTTAACATTAGGTGTTCCCTCTTGATAAACAGCCAAAGTATCCCAAATTTTATATACAGTTTTATAAGCAGATATTCTATTAAATTCATCATCACCTAGAGAATAGTACAAGGTATTAAATTCTTTACAGTTATTATTATATGTATCTTTAGTCAATTGAGACCATTTAACAATAGTAGTATCATGTAAAGTATGTTGTTCTTCAATTGTGCCCCAGATTTCAGGTCTCATACACTCTAGATACATTTTCATTTTTAATTTCTACTAAAAATAGTTATTTCCCTTAATGAATGGTGTCATGTTAGTAGCAGTACCATCAACACTAGTATTCATAGTTACATATAATTTAAAGAACTGCAAATTTAGATATGAAATAAATTTTAAGATCTTTAAGATAGAACTAAAATCACAGTAGAAAATAATTTGAAAAACATGAAAATAAATAATCCTTTGATACCAAGTATTGGTCGTATAGGATACTCAAGAGGGGGGTAAATTGTGTTCCAATTAATATTTCTGTTTAAAACATTATGGTTAAGAAAACCCCAATTTTAAAAATGGCCCACTTAATTTAGGCAGAATAAATTTAAATGGTCAATTGGTAAAAAAGTTTCTCAAAGGGTGATTAGACCTCAGATAAATAAGTTTAGTCCACTAATTCACCTTTTGAAATGATTTTAATGAAATAAACAAATACACACACTAACCAAAACTAACTATCAAAGTGTAAGCAAAAACAGTTTTATGTTTTAGCAAATATAAGCAGCGGATAAAACAAAACAGAGTTATTGAAGATTAGAAAAATAATGTAAAAAAGAGGTTCAGTCTCAAGCAGAGACATAATCCTATCCACATGGTGATCACATGCAACAAATATGTTTATATAAAGAATATTTTGATCCAAACCCTCGATCGGGGTGTACAACAACACATCTGGCTGTCCAGGTCACACTTTACCTCTACCAAAGTTATTCGTGGGAAACAAAATTTAATAATATATTGTGTATGAGGATAGTTTGATATCCTCCAATTATGCTCATGAGACAGTGTGTGTTATAAAAATAAATATTCACACTACTCAAATATAAAATATAAAACACAATAGAGATAAGGATGAGAATAAAGTTAAGAACTCTTTGTGTGTTTTGTAATGAGGCTCTAGACTGAATGAATTTTGAGAAACTTGTATTTGAGTTTTCTTATGGAAGATGTCTTTAGAACAGAGTATCGTAGTTTCTGTAATCCAGCTTCAGGGAGTTAAAAGGTTCAGCTCGTTGATGTCTTGATGTATATTGAGCCTTTGTGGTGAAGATAGCTTGTCATAGTATTCTTGTAATATCACGCTTTTAGTTCTTCTCTTTTTTTATTCACACAGTCTGTGTATCAGTGCGTACTGATACTGTCATTGTCGTCATATCTTTAATGTAAAATATGAGGACCTTTTATACTCCACTATTCGGTACACATAATGATCTAAGCATGTGCATGTACATCGTACTTTTCTAAGGATTATCCTATAGACAACATTAAATAATTTCAATAACATTAATTTGTCTACATATGACAGTTAGAATTAAATTTGAATTAATAAAATGGAAATAGTTATTTATATCAATTGGTGATTAGACTTTGGTGTTTTATCTTCGGGTTGATAGCATCATTCTTTCATCTTATGTGTGTCATCTTCGGTCTGTCGAACTTCGGTTTCGGTCAGTCTATCGAACTTCGGTTTCAGTTTGTCGATCTTAGGTTTCGGTCTGTCATAATTCGGTTTTGGTGTGTCGACTTCGGTGAGTCATCCTTCGGTATATCAAACTTCGGTCTTTCGTACTTAGGTTTCACTGTGTCGAATTTGGTGAGTCATCCTTCAGTCTGTTGAACTTCAGTGTGTTATACTTCGGTCTGCCATTTTTCAGTTTTTTGTACTTCAGTGTGTCAACATCAATTTCCAGGAATCCATGAAATTGTGATGAGTCGGTCCTACATATACCATTACAAAATTAATTGTTAACAAAATTATATGTCAAAATACACTTGTAAACTTATTGATTCATGACTAATAAGAAATTGAGTTATTAAAGTATATGTTGATGTATGAAAAAATTGATCCACATAGAAATATTGAAATTGGCATGAAAGATATGAATTATCTCTGATTATGAAAAATACAATATCATGAAGGGTCTAATAGGGACGATGGTAAATAATTACTTTCCCACATGTGATAACTGTAGATAAAATCATCCAATTACTCTCTTAAAAGGATTGAGTGTTTTCTAAAATTTTATATAGAAAGTCCTTTGTGATGTTGATATCAAGGGAATGAACTAAAATTTTACAGTGTAAAGTTAATTAACATTATTGATATGGAACACTTTATAAATGAATCTCCATCATTCAAGTGAATATACTTGAGAAGATGATAAGGGATCATTTTCAATATTACGTTTCTGATACAACTAAAGAAGAATGAAAAATGTTAAAAAAATTGGGTCCAATAATTTGTTCATTTGAGTATATTATAAAATTATATACTTGTAATAATAATTAAGAAATTTATACTGATTATACTTGTAACACCCCAAGATATTAGGATTATTTCTCATGTAAATTTAGCCTTTTTATATATTTCATTTAACACAAAACTGAATATTCATTTTCATATACGTAATCACCTACTACAACATCTAAAGGATGATTCATGAGAGTTCAAATACATCTAAAAAGATTCAAACTAGACTCCTCATGAATGTCTATTTGTTCAGACTCAATAGGTGTAGATTCTAGAAGATTCTTAGAACTTGTCACTTTTACAGAGGATTCACTATAATTATCATTAATGTTAAGAAATGATATAACTTCCTCAAGATATTTAATAGAGGTTTTGGGTTCATGTGGATCAGTCTCAGCAAATTTGATATGAACTAACTCTTCTACACATTTGGTCTTCTTATTGAATACTTAATAGGCTTTACTGGCTGTAGATTAAGGTAAAAAAATTCCTTCATCACTCTTAGAGGCAAATTTGTCAGGATTATCTTTATTGTTAAGAATAATGACTTTACAACTGAAAACTCTGAAGTAGTTAACCTTAGGTTTACTATTGTTCCAATGTTCATATGGGGTATTCTTATGAACATCTCTAATCAAGAATCTATTAATGGTATAACAAGCTCTATTAACATATTCAGCATCAAAATAAATAAGTAAATTATATTCAGAATGCATATTCATAGCTACTTCTTGACGGGTCATATTTCTTCTTTCCATGACTCCATTTTGTTGAGGTGTTCTAGGAGTGGAGAAATTTTGACTATAGACATTGTGTGATCAATAGGATTCAAACACCTGATTTTAAAACTCACGACCATGATCACTTCTTAATGTCATAATTCTAAGTCAACTAATATTTTATACAGACTTAGAGTATTTGATAAAATAAGAACAAGCTTCACTTTTGTGAGCTAGAAAGTATACCCAAGTGTACCTAGAAAAATCATCTACAAGAACATAAACATAGATTTCCCATTTAAACATGAAACTGTTGATGGTCCAAACAAATCCATGTAAACAAACTCAAGTGGTAGAGAAGTAGAAATTTAATTATTTGGTTTGAAATAAATGTTGTGTTTCTTTCCCTTTTGCCAAGGACTGCGCACTTTGTTATGTGGGAATTTTAGATTAGGTAAGTCTCTAACTAATCCTTTCCTAGTAAGTTTCCTATGAGAGTGCACATTACAGTGTCCTAATCTTCTGTGCGAAAAACATGATTCTTTATGAAATTCATTTAAGAAATAAACATTTTTCATATATAAATAATTTAAGTCAACAATATACACATTCTCATTTTTGAGAGCAGTAAATATTATATCATTTTTGGAATTAAAAACATTAAATGAATCATTTTTAAATTTTACATTGACACCATAATCACACAACTGAGAGATTCTAGGTTAATTTTACTTTAATCCAACAACAAAAAGTAATTTGGAAATTAATACTGTATTAGGGTTACTGATCTGGCCTAAGCTGATGATTTTTCACTTGGCGTTATCACGAAAAGTTGTGTGACCACCATCAACATTGATTAGGCTCTTGAAGCATGAGTAGTCTCATGTCATATGTCTTGAAAATCAACTATACAAATACCAAAGAGTCTTACAAGAACTCTTTAGGAAACATCCCTGCAAAATAGATTATACATGGGGATACTTTGGTGCCCAGATTTCCTTGGGTTATGAGAGGGTTGCAAGTAACATTTTAGAAACCCATACTTTTCTCATAGATTTCTTATAATCACCAGATATATTTTGAGCCATAAACACTTTTTTTGGTCATTTAGAGAATTTTTTTCAAGAAATGGTCCAGAACATGAACTAGGAGTGAATTGTCTAGATTTTGGAATAAATTTAGTTTAATGATGCTTCTCTATCTAGGCTAATATACCAGACCGACTGTGTATTTTGGGGCAATCTTTTTTCCTAGAAACCGAGTCAAGGTATCTCTACCTACAGTAATCTTCTCAAGGTCTCTTCATAATTTCTCATAGGATAAATTTTGTTCAGTGTTTTCCTTTAACAGTTGGGAAATTTTTTCTATTTCAATACGTAGAATTGACATAAAATTTACATTTAAATCATGTTGTCTCTTTAATGATTTATAATTTTCTTCGAGCTCATTAAATGTATCCTCAATCATTTAAAAATATTAAAATAGTTCATCCTTAGTCATATATTCATCATTATGTAACTCAATCATATTCTCAGAATAATACGAATTATTTATAGGAGAGTTAAGTGCTACCTCTGATGTCTCTATCATGAAACATAAGTTGGAATGACTGTTCTGTTCACTATCAGAGGTATCAGATCTACTGGGGTTGTCAACTAAAGCACTCCATGTAGCTTTCATAGCCTTTTTATATCCTTTTCCCTTGTCTTCAAATTTCTTCTTGAATTTCATCTTGGGACAATCTTCTTTCACATGACCATTTCGTTTACACTCATAGTAGATTATTTCATATCAGTTTTATTCCATTTTCTATCATTAATCCATTTTCCTTTACTATCATACATTCCCTTTTAGTATGAATTTTTAATGAATCTATTTTTTTAGAAAATATTTTTGAACCTTCTTGCAAGATGTGCCATCTCCTCTTCACTATCTGAATAAGACTCTTCACTAGTGGAGATGTTTATAGGAATGTGGGATTTTTCATTGTTTTTTCTCTTTGACGTAGTAGTCATGAATGCTAATGACATCTTCCTTGGTTCCTCATCTACATTATGATTCACCTTATGTTCTTCCTCTTACATCATAAGTTTTCCTATTAGCACTTTCACTGGTAGCTTTCTTATGTCACAAGATTCATGGATGGAAACAGAAGTTTCCCTCTATCTGTTAGGTAGGCATCAAAGAAGTATCCTAATTTGGTCCTGGTTGTCCACTGGTTTTCCAAGAAGACTCATAGGTGTCACTATTTGGTTGAACCTGAGATACATTTCAGAGATAGGTTATTCAGGCTTCATTTTACAATTATCATATCTAATAGTGTATGTATTTCGTCTCATTTCATTAACATTAGATGTTCCCTCATGATAAACAGCTAAAGTATGCCAAATTTTATATGAAGTTTTAAAAGAAGATATTCTATTAAATTCATCATCACCTAGATAATAGTACAAGGTATTCATTTCTTTACAATTATTATCATATGTAGCTTTAGTCAACTGAGACCATTTATCAGTAGTAGTAGCATGTAAAGTATGTTGTTCTTCAATTGTGTCCCAGATTTCAGGTCTCACACACTCTAGATACATTTTCATTTTTAATTTCCACTGAAAATAGTTATTTCCCTTAAATAAAGGTGTACTGTTAGTAGAATCACCATCAACACTAGTTTCCATAGTTACTTAGAATTTAAAGAACTGGAAATTTAGATATGAAATAAATTTTAATATCTTTAAGATAGAACTAAAATCACAGTAGAAAATAATTTTAAAAAATTAAAAATAAATAATCCTTTGATACCAAGTATTGGTCGTATAGGTTACTCAAGAGGGGGGGTAAATTGTGTTCCAAATAAAATTTCTATTTAAAACATTATGGTTAAGAAAACCCCCAATTTTAAAAACAACCCACTTAATTTAGGCAGAATAAATGTAAATGGTTAATTGGTAAACAAGTTTCTCAAAGGGTGATTAGACCTCAAATAAATATGTTTAGTCCACTAATTCACCTTTTGAAACGATTTTAATGAATTAAGAAAATACACACACTAACCAAAACAAACTATCAAAGTGTAAGCAAAAACAGTTTTATGTTTTATAAAATATAAGAAATGGATAAAACAAAACAGAGTAATTGAAGATTAGCACAACAATGTAAACAAGAGGTTCAGTCTCAAGCAGAGACATAATCCTATCCACTTGGTGATCACATGCAACCAATATGTTTATATAAATTATTTGTTGATCCAAACCCTCGATCGGGGTGTACAATAGCACATCTGGTTGTCCAGGTCACACATTATCTCAACCAAAGTTATTCATGGAATACAAAATTTAATAATATATTGTGTATGAGGATAGTTTTATATCCTCCAATTATTCTCATGAGACAGTGTGTGTTATACAAATAAATATTCACACTACTCAAATATAAAATATAAAACACAATAGAGATAAAGATGAGAATAGAGTTAAAAACTCTTTGTGTGTTTACTAATGAGGCTCTAGACTGGATGAATTTTGAGAAACTTGTATTTGAGTCTTCTTATGGATGATATCTTTAGAACATAGTATCGTAGTTTCTATATTCCAGCTTCAGAGAGTTAAAAGGTACAGCACGTTGATGTATCGATTTATATTGAGCCTTTATGGTGAAGATAGCTTGTCATAGTATTCTTGTAATCTCATGATTTTAGTTCTTCTATTTTTGAATTCACACATTATGTGTATCAGCGTGTACTGATACTGTCATTATCGTCATATCTTTAATGTAAAATATGAGGTCCTTTTATAATCCATGATTCTGTAGGCATAATGATCTTCACATGTGCATGTACATCGTACTTTTCTATGGATTGTCCTATAGACAACATTAAATAATGTCAATAACATTAATTTGTCTACATATGATAGTTAGAAATAATTTTGAATTAATAAAATGGAAATAGTTATTTATATCAATTGGTGATTAGACTTCGGTCTTTTATCTTCGGTTTGATAGCATCGGTCTGTCATCTTAGGCGTGTCATCTTAGATCTGTCGAACTTTGGTTTCGGTCGGTCTATCCAACTTCGGTTTCAGTTTTTCGAACTTCGGTTTTGGTCTATCATACTTCAGTTTTGGTGTGTCGACTTCGGTGGGTCATCCTTCAGTATATCGAACATCGGTCTGTCGTACTTAGGTTTCGGTGTGTCGACTTTGGTGAGTCATCCTTCAGTATTTCGAACTTTAGTGTGTCATACTTCGGTCTCCCATTTTTCAGTTTGTTGTACATTGGTGTGTCAACATCAGTTTCCAGGAATCCATGAAATTTTGATGAGTCGGTCCTACATACACCATTACATGATTAATTGTTAATCAAATTATATGTCAAAATACAATTGTAAACTTATTGATTTAGGACTAATAAGAAATTGACTTATTAAAGTATATGTTGATGTATGAAAAAATTGATTCACAGAGAAATATTGAAATTGGCATGAAAGATATGAATTATCTGTGATTATGAAAAATACAATACCATGAAGGGTCTAACAGGGAAGATAGTAAATAATTACTTTCCCACATGTGATAATTGCAGAAAAAATCATCCAAGTACTATCTTAAAAGGATTGAGTGTTTTCTAAATGTATATATAGAAAGGCCTTCGTGAGGTTGATATCAAGGGAATGAACAAAAATTTTACCGTGTATAATAATTCAGCTTTATTGATATGGAACAATTTATAAATGAATCTACATCATTCAAGGGAATATACTTGAGAAGATAATAAGGGATCATTTTCAATATTAGGTTTCTGATACAACTAAAGAGGACTGAAAAATGTTAAAAAATTTGGTTCCAATAATTTTTTCATTTGAGTATATTATCAAATTATATACTTGTAATAATAATTTTGAAATTTATACTGATTATACTTGTAACACACCAATATTTTAGGATTATTTTTCATGGATATTTAGCCTTCTTATATATTTCATTTAACACATAACTGAATATTCATGTTCGTATATGTAATAACTATGTTTGGATTGTGTCATATGTAAAAAAGTGTTAATATTCCACTTCATACAATACATATAATATCTTGTGTTACACTTTACACTATAGTTGGCTTGTGTGACTCACAATACTGATTCTATTTGATACCATGCGTTACACGCATGGAAATGTTTTACCATATCATAATATACTATTAATAATATTATTGAAATACTATTAGAGATACCCATTAGCTATTGGAATTGAAGTTACAAATTAGAATAACTAATCTTAGAAAATATTATTTACACTTGTATATAAAAATAATCATTTTCTATTGTTAGTTGTAAAATAATGTACGATGTAATTGAAAAAAAATATTAATTTTCCAAGATAATTATTATTCTATGTACAAACACCAAAATATTGAACAAACCACTTTTTATTAATAATTTTAATTAATTTTATATATTAAAATAAATTAAATATTATTTATACTTATCCAATAGATTTTATAGACATAAGATAAAAAATAAAAAAAATTATATGACTAAAAATTTGTATTTTTATAAAATGTAATTTTAACACATTTTAATAGAAACCCCATATTAAATAATACATTTGAAACAATTTTAATATTTATTTGAGAAAATAAAATACATTTTTTGAAGAAATTATCAAAATTTAATTTGGGATTTTTTTTATTTTTATCTGAGATATCATATTTTGATGAATAGTGAATAAAACTGAATTATAATTCCAAACTACTTTTCATCCAATTTATTTATATATTAAATTAATTTTTTTATTGGATTTTATATATAATTATATTAATTTAAAATCTGTTAATCCAATTTTGGGAATTGTAAAAAATTTCGTATCAAATTTAAATATTAAAACATACCAAACGTTTGGACATGTTTACTTAAATAACCCTCATTGTCATCACTTCTATGGGATTAATTTTTAATTAATTTATAAAAATTATATGATTAATATTTTAAAAATGGGTTTCCATATTTGTAATAATAATATTTTACAAATTTTAATAATTTCAATTTAGTTTTTTACAAAAATATTAGTGAATATTATTAAAATTAACAACAGTGATTAAGACACTAGTGCAGAAAACGTTTTTCACGTCACCATTTTTGACGTCGGTTATATATAACCGACGTGAGAATATTTGAAACGTGGTTATTTACGTCAGTTATTTTATAACGGACGTAACAAATGCGTTGAGTATCTTTTTAACGTCAGTTATTTTAATAACCGACTTTAAAAATCGCGCGTGTTCGGTTTTTACGTCGATTCTAAATTAACCGACGTTAAAAATCAAAGCGCGGGTGTTTTTTACGTCGGTTATTTGACAACCGACATAAAAAACGAGATATCTAGGCGTTTTTTACGTCAGTTATTTTATAACCGACATAAAAAACCAAAGCACGGGGGTGTTTTAAGTCGGTTATAAAATAACCGACGTAAAAAATGAGTTATCTACGGGTTTTTACGTCGGTTATAACATAACCGATGTAAAAACGAGATATCTACTAGTTTTTTACGTCCGTTATAAAATAACAGACGTAAAAAACAAAAGCGCTGGGGTTTTTTTTACGTCGGTTTTAAAATAACCGACGTTATAAATTTAAAAAATATATTATAACGTTGGTTATTATATAACTGAACTTATAAAATATTTAAAAAACTAAAACCCCGTGGACTGTCATTTATGATTTTTCAATCGACAATCCGTCGGCTCATCTCTCTCGCGCTGTAAACCCTTATCGGCTCGTCGATCGACCTGCGTTAAACTCATTTTGGCTTCATCTTTTATCATATTTACTCTCCTCAGATCTATCATCTCAACTCGCAACACTCAAGTAAGCCTTCCACGAATTTATTTCTTTCTTTTTTTTACGGATAGTCTATATTTATGTTTTGCGATTTTTTTTAAACTAGGTTTGATTCTTCCATTTCGAACCCTATTACATCTTTTTGAATATCGTTGGCACTTGACATTTTTTTTATCTTGAGTGTCTTATTTTTGTATTTCTTTATAAAACAAAATTTGATACATTACCTTGCATTTAATGACTCAAAATCCCCCTATGTTGGAAACATATTTGGGGTTATTTATTGAAGGAATATGGTACGATAAAGAAATATTTGGAATATTTCCTGATTTGACCGGTTTGAATTTCATTATCAAAAATAAATTTGAGTTATGGTTGATTCATCCACTCCTTTTGTCCTATATTTCATTTAACGCTCAGGTTTATCTAACCATTTTGTAGTTGGATAACCAATAATGTTAATGTGATTAGAGAATTAAAAGAAATTATCATCATATATAGTGAATCATCTTTGTTGAGTGTCTTATTATAGAATATGAATCAATCATACATATTAAAGATGTCATTTTTTTAGAAAAAAAAACCATTAATGTAAACCATTTATCATTCATTAATTGAACTAAAATAAATATTTACACATGAGTTTTAATGGAACATAATAAAATAAATATTTATCATTCACCCTCATAGAGTCTAATAAATCTATGATAAACCATTTGTTTTCTTTAATGGAAACAAATTAACTTTTACCCACTTTGTATTTTCAGAAGACACTAAACTCCCATATAATTTCACCCTTCGGGGAAGTATTAAACATCATTATATCCCTTTAAAAAATCTAAATGTCACAGAAATATCGTGCATCCATTTTTTCTTATAAGACTCTACTATAGATAAGTATAACATTTTTAATAGTATTAGTTATGATAAACTCTATCATAACATCATTAATATATGTTTATAAATATGGGAATATCGCAATTCTCATGATTTTAGATTAGAATAATGATAATTTTTTTATTAATGATAATATAGACAAGGGTAATTTTACAAAAAGAATGTGAACTTGAATAATGAATGTTAATTATATGTATTGCACAAGATTTTTGGATTTTATGTCACAAAACTAATTGATGATCGAATAGAAAAAATAATTGCACCACCAACCAAAGTGAAACCAGTGTATTGTTCTATTTTAGAAATTCAAGATTCAATCAATGATATTGTGATTTAATTATTTTTTAGAGTTTCTGAATCATGATACTAGATTCTATTTCAAATGGGTATTTGTTTGTTTTTTGATGTTTCACGATTTTATTTGATGTAGGTTTTTCTTTTTCATGGATTACTTCAAAAAGTGGTCTTGGTTTATTTGATTTTGTGTTTCCTTTGAAACCACCCCCTCGCCAATGACTATGATCTCTCATTTCCAGGTTTTCTCTAATGGTTCTCTCATACACCTTTTGTATTTGACGGTTGATTACAAACATATTTATTAAAATATTTAAGCTGGATTATTTTAATTGTTTAGGATTATATTGTTGTTTTTTGACACTTTATTTATTATTATATCCAATACTAAGACCCTTTATAGTAAAAAAAATTTCATAAGAAATATGATTGGACTCTTCATCATATTTCATGAAATGTTTTTAATAATGTCACGTTTTTAAAAAAAATATGTTATATCAATGATGTGGAAATAGGTGTTGTCCGGGGGGTGTCCATGGGGGTGGGTGGGTGTGAGTGGATGTCCACGTGGGGTGGGGGCCTGTCCAGAGGGTTTTGGGGGTTGTCCAGGGGGTGGGGGGTTGTCCAGAGTGTTGGGGGGTGTCCAGGGGGTGTTCAAGGGGTAGGGGTGGGGGGTGGTGTCCAGGAGGGGTGGGGGGTGCTGTCTAGAGGGGTGGGGGGCTGTCCGGGGGGTTGGGGGGTGTCCAGGGGTGGTCCAAGGGGGTGGGTGGGTGTGGGGGGCTGTCCAAGGGGTGGGGTCTTGTCCAGAGGGTTTTGGGGGTTATCTGGGGGGGGGGGGGTGGGGGGGGTGGGGGGTGATTCTCAGGTTTACTCCATTTTCTCCAATTTTCTATCAACTATATAGGCGGCATGGTTTTCTTTGATTCAATGAAATTTAAAACTGTTATATCTAACTATATTTTTTTAAAAAAAATAATACTCAAGAATATTTTCTTAAATACCCATAGATTTTTTTTTATATTTTAAATTGTTTTACATTCAAATTATTATTTTTTTCATATGAATATATATTTTTCTTATCATAAATATATATATTTTTTGTTGATATTTGATATAGGTAATAATGAGTCGAAGTTGGATTACAACACATCAAATGAGCAATGAATTTGAGGAAGGTTTTGATGCCTTTTTGGAATTTGAAAATCGAAATGTTCCAAGTAGTGACATTTTTTTCTATCCATTCCTGAAATGTTTGAATATGAAGAAGTCGAAAAGTAGAGAGATAACAGATCATCTGATTTGTCATGGTTTTAATCCGAGTTATAGCCCTTGGATTTGGCATGGTGAAACTGGACGGAATGTCACTGAAGATGATGATTCGTAAGCTGGTAACTCCGATGGAATTGAAGAATTGATTCGCGATATTGTAGCAGAACAAATTGAGATAGAACCGACAGTTGCGCGTCTATATGGTGATGCTGAAAAACCATTATATCTTGGTTGTACAGATTTTACGGTTTTTTCGGCGGTGTTATGATTGATTAACCTGAAGGACAAATATGGATGGAGTGATAGAAGTTTTACAGAGCTGCTACAATTGATGAAAGACATTCTTCCAAAAGATAATGATCTTCCAGATTCACATTACAAAGCCAAGAAAATATTATGCTCGATGGGATTGGGATACAAGAAAATACATGCCTGTCCGAATGACTGCATTATATATAGGAATGAATATGAATTTCTGTCAGAGTGTCCTAAATGTGGGACATCATGGTATAAGGTGGAAGAAAAATCACAGGCTGGTGTAAAGATTACAAAGCTCCCTTCAAAGGTATTTTGGTATCTTCCTATAATTAATCGTTTCAAACATTTATTTGCTAATTAAAATGATGAAAAAAGGTTAAGATGACATGCTGAACAGTGGGTATGTGATGAAAAAATACGTCATCCAGCTGATTGTCCCCAATGGAAGAAAATTGATATGCAGTTCTACATTTGGAAATGAAATTAGAAATCTTAGACTAGGGTTGTGCACAGATGGAATGAATCCATACCGAACCCTCAGTAGCACACATAGTTCATGGCCTGTTTTTTTGGTAATTTACAACCTCTCTCCTGAAGTTTGTATAAATCACAAATACTTCATGTTGAGTATAATGATCTCTGGTCTAAAGTAACCCGGTAATGATATTGATGTTTACTTGTCACCGTTGATTGATGATTTGAAACTGTTATGGGCTGATGGTATTAGGGTGTATGATTCTTATAAAATGGAATATTTTTAACTACATGCAGTGCTTCTATTCACTATAAATGACTTCCCAGCATATGGAAATTTGTCTGGATACAGTGTAAAAGGGCATAAAGCATGTCCAATTTGCGAACAACAGACGTCATATTATCAATTGCATCATGGGAGGAAAACAGTGTACATGGGTCATCAAAAGTTTTTTCCTATGGAACACCCTTATAGAAGACAAATAAAGGCATTAAATGGATTATAATAATTTGGTACTACTCCAAAACTTTTATCCCCTGATCTGTATTTTGAGAGGGTGAAAAACCTTGATGTGACATTGGGAAAGACACAGAAATATGGTATTGATAGACATATTTGGAAGAGAAGGTCAATTTTTTTTGAGCTACCATATTGGAGGTATCATGAAGTTAAACATAATATTGATGTCATGCACGTGGAGAAGAATATCTGTGATTCTTTGATTAGAACATTGTTAGATATTAAAGGAAATACTAAAGATGTGTTTAATGCAATATTAGACTTACTATCAATGGGAATACGTTTGGAGTTAGCTCCCACTCCTAAAGGAAGACGAACATTTCTTCCCCCGGCTTGTAATACATTATCGAAGAGGGAGAAAATTAGCTTCTGTCGGTGTCTTCATGATACCAAAGTGCCTCAAGGTTATTCTTCTAATGTAAAATTTTTTGTCTCATTGAAGGACTTGATGTTGATAGGTATGAAATCACATGATTGTCACGTCATGATGCAACAAATTCTACCAGTTGCATTGCGTGTAATATTGCCCATTCATGTCAGAAAGACTATAATGAAGTTGGGTTATTTTTTCAATTCAATTTGTAACAAGGAGATTGATGTGAATGCTTTGAACATTTTGGAAAAAGGATGCAATTTTTATACTTTGTCAATTGGAAATTTATTTTCCTCCAACTTTTTTTTGATATAATGGTTCATTTAATTATTCATCTGGTTCGAGAAATAAAGCTTTGTAGACATGTATAACTTCGTTGGATGTATCCTTTTGAAAGGCATATGAAAATATTAAAGGGGTATGTTAAAAATATATATCGATCTGAAGCCCCCATTATTGAAAAGTATATTTTTGAGGAGGTAGTAGAGTTTTGTACGAGCTACTTGGCTGTGGCGCAACACATAGGTTTGCCTCCATCTGGTCATGAACGAGTTAATAATGAGGGAAAGGGGATTCATGGCTTCAAAGTCAAATCATTGTTAGCTGAACAGATAAAGAATTTAGAATCATACATCTTGAATAACATAGATGATGCTCGACCGTATATCACATTACATATTAATGAGTTGAAATAATGTCATCCCAAGAAGAATGAAATGTTTATTTTGAATGAGCAAAAAAAACTTTTTTTGTCATGGATTAAAAATACTTTTCTTGGTAGATCAGATGTATCAGAGACATTAAAATGCATAGTGGGTGGTCCATGTTTAAATGTGATAACATGGTCTGGTTATTACATTAATGGTTACACATTTCATATGAAAGCTCAGGACAACAGAAGTGCAGTTCAGAATAGTGGTGTATTGGTGTTTGCAGAAGCAATGCATTTTTCGAGTGCTAAGGAAAAAAACCCAATTTCGGCATCAAGTGCATATTATGGAGTGATTGAAGACATATGGGAGGTTGATTCCTTTAAAATTAAAGTTCCCGTTTTTAACTGTAAATGGTTTAACGGTAACAACAGTGTCAGACACGATGAATTTGGAATGACACATGTTAATCTGAATAGATTGGAAGACACACCTGATTCTTTTATAATGGCAACACATGAAAAACAAATTTTCTATGTATTAGATCAATCAGATATGCAGTGGGCTGTTGTTTTACAAAGAAAATAACAATATGTTGGTGAGGATGAAATTGATGAATATGCTGATTTATGTGAGATCCCTACTTCCATGGAAAGATTAACAGAAATTAATGATGATCATGTTGAAGACATAGTTTGTGCCATAAGGAACGATCACGATGAAGGAATTTCAGAAAACAATACATTTTTACATTCCTAAAATTATAGGTAACATGTGTTTATTTCTTGTTTACATTTATTTTTTCCATAAATGTTAGATATTGTAAGTTTTTTATTTATTAAAACATGTTTTAAAACAAAATAAGTATATGTTTTTGTTTGTTTTAAGTTTGTTTAGTTTACTTTATCATGTTTATAACCATTACATAAATTATATATCTATTATTTTTGTTCACTAACAATTACTTTACCATGTTTACCATGTTTACCATGTTTACCAGGTTTACCATTTTTACCATGTTTACCATCTTGACCATCTTGATCATCTTTACCATCTTTAACATCTTTACCATTGTTTAACATGCTTACCATATTACCAATGTTTACTATTATGTAACTTAGTACACTTTTCTATTTTCTGATTACAGTAGAATTAAAATATTTGAATTTGTATATTTGTGGGCTGACGTTTGTTTTTTTGAGTTGAAGGATAAGGAAAGATCATTCAGATGATCAACCACATGATTCTGGAGAGGAGCATATTGCTGGTCATACCTCTGGGGATGAAAATTCACATGCTCCTATTATGATAAAGAGTTCAAAGGTTGGTAAACGTGGGTGCACACATTTACCAAAATTATCACTTGCCCATACGCAGGATCAGAAGATAGTTGTTGAGTTTGATGATGATGACATTCCTAGAGGTCCGAATGCAATAGATTTTAAGAGTTTTGTAGCAACTCAGACTAAGAGGAAAGTAAGCATTCTGTATGATGATTGGAGAAGTGTGGATAAAGCGATTATCTCTTAGTTGAGGGAGACGATTTTGGTAAGATCTTTTGTCATTGTTTGAATATTCTTTTAATGTTTCTAGTATATATAATATGTTTAACCTCTTCTTTATCAGATGACATTTTATATTCCTGACTATGGAGGAGTCAGGAATAAATGCTTATCGTTGGCTGCCAGGAGATAGAGGGATTTTAAATCAACCCTCTAATTTGATTTCATTTATGTTCATAGGAGTCATGACAATCCATGTCGTATATATCCATTTATAGATGAATACACATGGAGACAGTTTTTTAAAAGTATAAGAAAAGAGTCATTTCTGGTAAGGGCAATGTAAAATTTTATAAACTTTCTTATATAAATGATTTTATTAATGTTTTGTTAATGATTTATTATTCTTAAATTACAGAAAACAAGGAAAGCTCATTAGGATATCCAATCTAAAAATGTATACCCTCATAGTTTATCTCGGGGAGGGTATGCATTATTGGATGAAAAAATGATGGCGGAAAAATTTCAACAACTAAGAGCTGAGTCTTCATGCTTTAGAGTGGTGGCTCCTCCATCCCCTCCATCTAGACATGAAAAATAGAAGAGAGCTCAGAAGGGAAAAAAAGGGCAATATCTTTCGGAAGAATCAAGAATCGTAGCTGAGAGGATTGTAAAATATCTATTTTATTTATATTAGTTAACTATTTATTTCATATAATTTCAATCATTACAGAAATGTCCAATTAATTAATACATGACTCTCTTGTGGAGCAGAGTTCAGAGGGGACATTTACAACTACTGGGAGGGAAGATATTTTATTTCCAGCATTGGGAAGGCCCGAACATCCTGGTCGTGTAAGAGAATATCCGATAGGTGTATCGGTAAGAAAAGTGTTGCCATGTTCTTCAACTTCTAGCATTGGGGGGGGGGGGGTTATAAAAATAATATAATCCTCGGAGGTTGAAGTTCATAATATTAATGCGACTATGGAGGAAAAGATTAGAGAGTCGGTGCAGTCTATGTTTGCAGAAATGAAAAGACAATTTCAGACTGCAGCTCCCACTCCTCCACCTCCCCCTACAGACCCCATTATTTATCCTCCCTCACAGCTAGTAGCTCCCACTCCCCCACCTCAGCCTTCGGACCCCATTTTTTATCCTACGCCTCCGCTGCAGCTTCTTACTTATTGAGAGTTGTATGTTGATGATTCTCAACATCATATAGTAGCATGTGGGTTGTATATTGTATAGGAGATACAGTTCATCATCAACAATTAGAGGTAGAGAATAAGAGGGTCACTGTACATGATATTATAGATAGATCAGCTAGGGTACCAATACCTACAGGTGAGGTGGTCACAGTTGGACATAGTATCGACCATTTTTTAATTTGGCCATCCAGACTTTTTTGACTCATTACCATAGAGGTATGAATGTTATATCTTTTATTTTTTTTATTAGAGTTGTTTTATCATTTGAAAACTAATATAATTTTAATTTTTTTTACAGGAATAATTCAAAGGTAAAGAAATACTATATATACAACAACAAAGACAAATGGCTATGACATCAGATACAGATTCAAATGGTCTTGACAGATTGTCAAGATATTCACATTTGTTGTCAGGTTATTATGATTTTCCAATGGAAGCTCATGTTTGTGGATGTGAAATAAGAGTGGGGATTATAAAAACTGATATCATGGAGCTTGTTACTAGAGATAAGTTGGGAATCAATGTGGTGCAAATTTTTTCCATGTATGTCTTAACACATTTTCCCTGTGTTATATTTATTAAAAATGAATAATTATGTATGTTTTGTATTAGGTATCTTTATAAAATTTGTCAGAGGAATGAGCTGACAGAAGTATATTGATTCATGGACCCACAATTGATTTCCCCTGAAGCATGTGCATTGAATGAGGAACAAAGAACGGTTTATATTGCTGAAAGATTTGAAAAGAATATAATCACACAATGTTGGATGATTCCTTTTTGTGAGAGGTATGAAACACATTTCTCTCAAAGAGTTAATTATCTTTTAACAAAAAAACCACTAACGTCAAATTTCCTTTTATCAGTGATCATTGGATGTTAGGGGTTTTTTCCCAAGGGAGAAATCCCATTATTTGATATGCTCTGTCCATGGTGATGTGCGAGAATGTTTTAAGAATATATTGGAAAAGTATGTTTCAATTTCTCAATAGTTTTATATATTATAATGAATTTAAAATTTACCCCATTTGTATTATTTTCTAACAGTGCATGGGCCTACTTTCGAAAAAACACAAAGAAAAGAAGAGAAAAGATCAAATATGTAAATGTGAAGGTAAATATCCATTTATAATTTGTACTTTTTGATTTATTACATAAAAATAAAATATTGAATTTACACCCATTCTAACATAATTGTCATGAACAAAAAGGCCTCATCGAATGCGGATATTATATGTTAAAATTTATGCATGAAATAATAACAACTGGGACAATTGTGAATTTTTACATGGTACAATTTCCTTTTAAACTTTGCCATAATATTTCAATTTGATTTATTCATTATACATGTTAACTACTTTATTTTTCATTCGAAGCTTTTTGATGACCCTAAACCCTATACTGCTGAAGACATTAAACACTTACAAGTGGAGTGGTCAAATTATTTTACAGGTTTGATTGAATTTTAGTTTATTGTAATGTAAAATGTAATTTTGAATATTGTCTTTGCAATTGTGTATTTGGTAGTTGTTTAGGTTGGATTTAGTTTTTTTTGGAAGTTGACAGTGTAAGTTTTGAATGTTATATAAGTGAATGTTTAATTTTGCTATGCTTCTTGTTTTTGTTTACTTATGATGGTTTTTCTGGTATGGATTTGGGTCTATGGGGGAGGGGTTCCAAGGGTGTGGGGGTGTGTTCAGTGGGGTTGGGGGGTGTCCAGCGGTCTGGGAGGGCTATTCGGTGGGGTGGGGGGATAGTCCAGGGGTGTGGCAGGGCTGTCCAGGGGTGTGGGAAGGCGGTCCAAGGGTGTGGGAGTGTTGTACATGGGTGGGGGTATACATGAGGGTGGTGGGGTTGTCCAGGGGTGTTTGGGGCTGTCTATGGGTGTGGTGAGGGCTGTCAAGTGGGGTGAGGGGGTGCTGTTCAGGCAGGTAGGGGGTTTTCGAGGGGTGTTTGGGGATGTCCGGGGGTCGGGGGGCAGTCCAAGAGTGTGGTGGGGGATCCAATGGGGTGGGGGAGGGCTTTCCAAGGGGTATACATGAGGGTGGGAGCTCCAATGGGGTGGGGGAGGGCTGTCCAGGGGGTATACATGAGGGTGAGGGCTCCAACGGGGTGGGGGAGGGCTGTCTAGGGGGTACACATGATGGTGAGGGATCCAACGGGGTGGGGGAGGGCTGTCCATGGGGTATACATGAGGGTGGGGGCTGTCTAGGGGGTAAGTTTTATATGTTATCAATGTACATGCTTAATTTTGATCTACTTCTGTTTTTGTGGTACGATTTCTTGATTTGTTTTCTGGTTGATTCTAGTGGAGAGCAGATGACTGCATTCAATTTTTTTAAAAAAAATTGGGTTTATCACGTCGGTTATTTAATAACCGATGTGATAAAAGGCATGGAAAATGGATTATCACATCGATAATTTAATAGCCGACATGATAAACCCCCTCCCCCTGGTTTATCATGGTGATTATATAATAACCGACGTGATAAACACCCCACACCCTGGTTTATCATGGCGGTTTTATAATAACCGACGTGATAAACCCCCCGCCCCCGGTTTATCACGACGATTCTATAATAACCAACATGATAAACCCCCCGCCCCCTGGTTTATCACATCAGTTATTTAATAACCGACGTGATAGACCATTTCCCCATACTTTTATCACGTCGTTTTTGTAAGAAACGACATGATAAACCATTTTCCAGGCCTTTTATCACGTTGGTTGTTAAATAACAGACGTGATAAATCCTTCCCATTTTATTTATCACGTCGGTTCTAAAATAACTGATGTCATAAACATCGTGATTTTATGTTTTTGACGTCATTTTTTAAATAAATGATGTCAAAAACGTTATTTATAACGTCACCCGTATTAATGTTGGCTAGAAACCGACGTAAAAAATGAAAAATAACCGACGTAAAAAACGTTTTCTGCACTAGTGAGAGAAAAAATAGCTTCTCAATGGAATAAGGCTTCAACATAATGCCAAAATTACCTATACACTGGTAAAAATTAAATATTATTATAATATTTATCTATATCCACCATTATATTGTATTATTTCATTATTGGGACATCTTTTCAAAAAAAAAAGTTGTTGGAATTCTCGTTCCAAAAAAAATTACAAGAATTTCACTCCTCTAATATAACAATGCAGTCACACTCCTACTTACTCACACCTCTTAATCAATTTTACTAACCAAAACACTACTCAAATAATCTCCCAAAATCACTCACTTTATCTTAGAGTTCCCATTTGGGTATAAATCAATCCATGGATACCCTTTAGTGCAATCCAAATGTAGTTAGCCAAATAAAGGGAAACATCCTTCCTTAATCTCCTTTGTTTTGTTTTTATTATCAACCCACTGAAATATTCTTATTTAATGGACATATATAACATAAGTATCCTAAATATATTTATGTGTTTTTATTCTATGTTTTGTACCTACACAAACACACACTTCTGTCTAATGTGTAACGAAGTTACTCTTCTTATGCAAGATGAACTAGTGCATTTCAAAACGATGTTGGTCATTGTTCCTTTAATACCTAACATGGTTCAAAATTTTGATGGAATACTTATTTTATATGATATATATGATATATATGATATATATGATTAATTTATGATTCTAAAATTTTTATATAAGACATTCCCTCATTCAATTGATTTTTGTGAAAATACGATAACTTCATTCCGGGACATATGGACTACAGCCTCCTCAAAGTGATGTGATTAATTCATCCTTTACACGGGATGTATTAAATATGGGTTTAGTGAAATTATATGATATATATGACATGAAATTGATAACTTAATTAATATATATATATTTATATATAATTTATAATCCTTCGTTCAATAAAATAATAAATCGGAACAATTGTTCAGGTATATGTACGACCTATCGTCTCCCTAAACAGTGTATTCCATTTCTAAATAATATCATTTATAGAATATAATAAATATTTATATACATAATACATAATCTAATTATATATTTTTTTGAATTATGTAAATAATTCATTCATGATCTCGGTAATATTTTAATGAATAAGAAGTCAAAACATATAAGAAAAACAACATGTATATTACATGAAATGTAATGTTTACACATAACTATACATAAAAAGATTATATAATGTCATTATAAAATCAGATATATAGTTTTTTTTAATAATATAGTTCTATGAAAGATTTATAATAAAATTATATTTATTATAATGAAGTCTTGACTGTGTATGAAGAGCGTCAAGACATTAGGTAAGGGTTTTCTTGCATCACTTTAATATTCAGTGATACTGAAGCCATGTTCACCTCGTATTTATTATATATGTTGTGTATAATGACCAATAATTTATATTATTATAGTTATAATTAAATTTATATGTATTTCCATATCCATTTTATTATATTTCTTTCATAGGGATTATGTTTCAAAATTTATTAAATTGTTAATGAAATTTTGTCAAAATTTTCCTTTTTTAGACACATGCCATGTTATGTGCATATATTTTTCTACCATTTTTATATAATTACATTTAAATTTTAATATTCATTTAATTTTATTTATTCTATTTCATTATGATTCATTGTTAGAAAAGATGAAACAGTTTATTTCAACAATCATAGTGTTTATCGAGATTGATTATGATTATACATCCATTGATTAAATACTATGATCTGAATATCATGAAACCTCATGAAATTTATTAAACTATGGTAATTAATGTTATACCCATTTAATGTCACCATTTTACACTATATTATATAAAATATAATTAATAAATTGTTTATATTAAAATTTGACATTATTTTTAATTTTGGTTAGAAACTTATTATCTTCCAAAACCATATTTCTAAAAAACTATTTTCAAAAATGTTTTAATATTACCCTATGGTGTTTAAACGAAATTTTTACCCATGAAATACCATATTAGGAAACATTTTTACAAGAATATTTTTATTTTTTCCAATCATGGAATTTTTCTAACCATTATAGGTGAAAAAGAAATTTTCTCAATGTACAGAATTTCCCACCTTCATGACCATCATTTCCATTAGTTTACATTTTATTTTATAGAACATATTTTTTAATGAATTTTTTTCTAAATAACCTATAAAATTTTTTATTTTACAAATTCTTCCAAATAAATAAGTTTTTCAAAAGATATTATTTAAAAATATTATTTTTATTTTATTCAAACAATTCCATTTATGTATTAAAATTGACGTTTTTAATGAAAATTATATCAATGATCTCTAATATTATTTTGTATTTTTTCAAATTATTTTCAAATAAAAAGGTTATAAAACTATTTTTAAAAATATTTTTGATGTTTACAAAGATAACTGTTTTGAAAATATATTCAATCATCTTTTATATGTTTTCAAAGATAAAATGTTCCAATATAATTTATGTATTATATTTTATGTTATGAAAGAAAAATTATTTAAAAATTGAATCATGGATTATTTCTATTTTTTCAAATTATATTTTTTTAAAATGAATTTCAATAGTTTTTATGCTTTAAAATAGTTTTTAATGATGAAAAGTTATCTTACAAAATAAATATTTCTATTATATATATAAATATTATTTGCAATATATGATGAATTACATTGATGTTACTCATTAATTTTGGGATAATTATTCAAAGGTTGTATTCATATTATTTCTCTGAATGGTATATGTTTTTATAGAAAGATGATTATGAATCCCATGTATATTTCATGATTTATATGTTTACTGATCCAGTTTCTCATTCATGGGTTATATATTTACAAAACCTATTTCCCATTGAAGGATACTATTTTTGTAAACCATACTTTCTTTAAGGGGTTCTTCTTTGATGAAATTATTTTGAAAACATTCTCTTTTACATAGGTTATGATATGAGTACATGTTAATGATACCCATGTCAGTTTATGGGTTAAGATAGATTTATTATGATCTTGTAGAATATGTAAGTATGATTTCATTATGATATTTTTTTACTTATATATCCCTCCAATGTGTTGTCTATAGATTTATATCTCATGATATAGTTGGGTTTGTAAGGCGTAGTGAACATAGATTAGTATAGAACGTTTCTGGTAAGATGGTATTGGGAGTGAACCATGACTACTAAGATGGTCATGGTAGTGATCCATGGTTTGCAAGATAGAATGGAAAGTGAGCCAATAAGACTATGACGGACTTTGTAGAGATACCTTGACTACTATGGAAATTATATTATATAATTAAATTTCCATGAAAAATTGACATCTTATTACAATGTTATGCTTTTATGGATTGACATCATAATTCCCTTATGAGTATTGTCTTTAGAACAATCAATAAATATTCCATAACTCATATGTATGATCATTGATATTCTAGGTATGATCATATAATGTTATGTTCATGTTCTCATACACTTTTGTGTGTGATTATGCTTATGTGTCACCTTTTTTACCCTTACGGTGTTTCTAAGACCACATATTTATTAGGTTTACTTTACACAATTTGTGAAGAAAGGATTTAATTATATATACTAATAGAGAAGATCGTTATGGAAATATTTGATGATATTTCACTATTTGAGAATATTTTGTTCCATGTTTCTAAATACATAAAACTATTATTCTTAATGGGAATGTATTTTTTTAATATCATTAATATTCATAAAAAATGATATAATATCCATGTTTGTTAAACCTGGGTCACTATAGTTGGTATCCTAGGACATGTTTTGTAAACAATGGAAACTACATTTAGAAATATTTAGTAAGAATACTAGGAATATATATATATATATATATTAATGCTTGTCTATAAGGATATTTATAATTAAGAGTTATTTTTTTTGGAAAATGTTTATGAATTTTGGTAGAGGATAGAGTCAGTGTTTTCATATAAATACATCATTTTCATTATTCTACAAATAGATTTGGATCTAGAAGAAATGTACATAGGTGTAAACTAACAACACTAAATTTACACTGAACTTGATCGAGAATGGGATCAAGACAATGGGCCTTACAAAATATTTATTTTGACATTCCGAGGAGATATGATTTGGAAATTTATAATCTATTTATGAATGATCATGAAGGATTTAAATTGAATAATAATATGAATTACCTTGGATCAACCAAGGTGTGATCAATTAAAATGTAGGTGGCATGATTTAGACATCTTATATTTACTGATTATTGATTGTTTTGGTTTCTATTATTTTATGTATTTTACACACTATACATTAAGGTTAATTAAATGGTGGAAACTATAAAGGAATTAGTTAAAATTAAATGTTCCATACATGGAAAATATTGGAATTATAAAAATTTATGCCTCGTGATGAAATGTCATGAAGAGAATAAAGATGGTGTAATGAATATAAGATAAACTACTGAACATAAGGATACTTCAAACAATATGTGAAATATATATAATATTATTTGGGTATTTTTACATAAAACATTAGAACAATTATTCTATTGATGTTAAGTTACATTAAAAATAATTCATATTTCATGGAATACAAAAGTGGTATTAAAGAATAATTTGAGGAATTATACATCGTGTGTCACGAACCGTCCTCGGGGCCCATGCCGTGACTACCCCAATCCCTCCTTCCATAGGCCAGGGGCTGGAAACTAGCACCAAAGGTGTAAATCCCGATAACTGGGAAGGAATTGCCTTTATAAAAGTCAACAAAACACCATAGAGTACAAGCGGAAGTAAAAAACTAAGTACAAATGGAAGTTCTGAAAGGTAAATGAGCCAGAATACAAACCCAAATGAAAGTACAACTAAAACTGAACAAAGTAAAATAGAAAAAGACAACAGGTTGAAGAACGGAAGAGGCTCCTGTGTCGTCCTCCTCGGATCTTACCTGAAGGGTAGGTACAGATGGCACAACTCCTGGATCGTCCACCATGGATCCTACCTGAAGGGTAGGTACAGATAGCCTCCACAACTCTCTTGCCTGTCAACCTCCTCCGTGTGTCATCTCGTCGCGAAGTCCACCTCCGGATACTGACTCGTCGTGTTGTCCACCTCCGGGTACCGTCCAGTCTTTGAACACTCGGCCTCCATCAGCACTATTCGTCGTCTTCAACCAACACAACAAGGTGCGGGTGTAGCCCGTGTAGGGGTGAGTATAACGATACTCAGTAGGGACCCCGAGACTCTCAAGGTCTTACTAAAACCAACATGGATAACCAAAAAGAAGATCTCAATAGAAAACCTCTACTTAGGTATAGGCCCATGAATATACCTAAGTTATCAAGTAACCCATCTCAATCATGAGGGAAACACCAAGATCATGAAATCAACGGAAAACCACCACCCAGGTGTATGCCCATACATATACCTAAGTTATCATGTGACCCATCTCAATCAAGAGGTAAACACAAAGGTCATAGACTCAGCTCAAACCAGGATTTTTGTTATCGAAACCGTACCTACTGAAGAGCCCCATCTCTGGAGTGTACAGTGGTCCTGTCACGACTCTGAGGTACTGCTCACTAACCTAAGACTGCTAAGGTACTCCTCCTGTCGAGTACTGCGGGTCAGCCACCCAAACATAGTAGTGCTTCCCGCCGGGGTATGTCACCCAAACACAGTAGTGCACACCCCCTAGTAGCCTGCTGAGTTACTCTCCGGACGAGTACCACAGGTCTGCACAATCACACAGGTAGTGCTCCGTCCGCCATGGGTCTGCACCCAAACAATGTAGTGCTCCGTCCACTGGGCTAGTCGACCCACTCCATGTCGAGTCAGTCAAGCAGTCGTCGGGTCTCAGTCGGCTACACGGTCTCCGTACTCCGCACGCTCGTCTCTGGGAGGGTCCACTCCATGAGCTATAGTTCGATACTCCAAGTATCTCAAAGTCCCACGAAGAAGTATCTCAAAGGACAGCCTCGTCATAGGGGTCTCAATGCAACAGACAACGCGTCAATCAGACGCCCAGTCTGTGAGTTATTAGCCTTTTCGTCCCAGGAGCCCAGTTGGTTTCGTGAGCGAACCAACCCGGCCATTTCTCAACTGTACCCCGAACTCTCATAGGGTATACTCATAGGGACCTTTTCTCAACGAGATCACCAACGCCGCTGACGGTTTGTCAAATGGACGTCTGGTCTGAAAGATAACAGTTTTTCCGTTCCAAGGGCCCGGTTGGATTTCGGGTACAATCCAACCCGACCACTATCCAACAGCAACCAAAACTCGGGCGAAGTATTCCAAAAGTTCAGTCTCATCAAGAGGAATTTATCGAGATAGACTTCACGTCAATCGGACGCCCGGTCTGTGAGTTATTGGCTTTTTTATTCCAGGGGCCCGGTTGGTTTTGTGAGCGAACCAACCCGACCGCACTCCGACGACATCCAAACCTTGAGCGGAGTAAGCCAAAAGATCTGTCTCACTTAGAGGAATCCACCAAAGTTGACGACACGTCAATCGGATATCCGGAGCTCAAGATATAAGTGTTTCCGCTCCGAGGGCCAGGTTGGTTTCGTATCCGAACCAACCCGAATGAACCCAAAGTGTTCTGAAACATTGAGTGTGATATACCGAGCCGACCGTCTCGATTCAAGGATCGCATCACTGCTGACGGTGCGTCGATCAGAGGTCTATAGCTCAAGATATGGGCGAAAGAAAGTGTGTGGTTCGAAAACGGGGGTTCCGGGCCCGGACCGACCCGGCCCGAGACCCCCTGGGTCGGCCCGAACCGGGTCGACCCGCGCCGGGTGTGGGTCCGGCCCGGTCTGCCTAGGCCAGACCTACTTGGCCGGAGGTTCGGCCGAACGGCCGAACCGTGCGGGGCGGCGCTGCCCCCGCGTGAAGCGCAGCGACCCCGCGGTTGGGGCCGCCCTTGCCAGCGGACGCGGCAGCCGGCCACATCCCGCCGCTCCCCTCCGGTCCAGCGCGGTCGCGGGACTGTTCTCCACTGCTGTGGATTCAGCCGCGGTGGATTCTTCCGGAGGCACTCAGGGCTCCGCCGCCCCCGACTGTCGGCGCCGCCGCACTGGCGTGGCGCGCCGGCAGGGGCTTCCACAGACCACCAGATGCGCTCCGGGGGTCCGATTCACCTGCGGTCTTCGCTAGTAGTCACCCCGGGATCTGACGTTCGCTGCAAAGATCCCACAACGCCCGCGCGGCTTCGCTTGTCGTTGCCCGTCAATCCGCACGTCAATTAACAAAACACGCCTTCTTTGTGGTTCTTCGGCGCGACGCGATGGCGCCGCGCCCCTTCTCCGTGACCCGACTCCATCTGCAGATGTCTCCGGGTTTCTCTGATGCGGCACGACGACTTTGCGTCCTTGTTCGTTTTCACGGCGCGGCGCGACGACGTCGCGCATTCCTTGCCACACGTTTCTGCGCGATGCGATGGCACCGCGCCATTCCCGTTTCAATCCACAGAAGAAACCCACATGGATAAGGAGGAGGGTCGGCCGTGTTTGTGCGGTCCTGCCCCCTCTCGTTAAATGATAGCAAAAGGTCATATTTCACGATGAATGTCAAGGTAATAATCACGAAAAAATTAAATAATAATCATCAACATCAATCCGCATGAACGAACGTTCCGCGGATCAACCTAGAATTGGTTGGTCCGCGCTCGTTGTTCTTTTCTCAAAAGATAAGAGAACACCAAAAATAAATTCCCCTACCTTGATAATTGATTTCGCACGTCGGGTGTCGCGGAAAACGGAATCGCGATGAAAGAATTTGTAGGCGACGTCGGAGTGCGTCTGATACGGCGTATCCTCACTTGTCGTGGAGAAGAGAAAAGATGGCACGTCGATCATTCTTCGTAGAACCGGCGTTCTTCGTCGAAGAAGATGTCGTTCTTCATCGAGAAGGAAGTCCTCTTCTTCTTCACAAGAATTTTCTCCCAATCATCCATAGCAGAACGAAAGCCCTCCCAAAATAAAATAATAAGCTACCCTCGTTATTTTATTAACACAAGACATTTCAAATATCAAAACACAAAAAACTTAATTAATTAATTGATTATGTTCAATTAATTAATTTGTGTATGTTGGAAAGTGTTAAGAGAGGGAGAGAGAAGGTCCTCTTAAATGTTGGGAGAGTTAAAGAGGGGTTTCTTTGAGAGTTACAAATTAAAGAGGGGGGAAAAGGTTATGAGAGTTATTGGATGTTGTAAGGTTGGGGATTGTGTGGGCCCCACCTCACTATTATCCTCACATGGGTAGTTCGGTGTCCCACCCCAACTCCCCCATGTAGGATATAACCACTTAGATACAAAAAAAATAATATTGTTCCACAATTTTATTCACTTCATATATAACCCAAAAATTTTAACTTCTCCTCCCGAGCAAACACAACTATAGTAAAGGTCCCCTTAAGCAATTATAGGCATTGTGAGTTCATCGGTGCCCTCAGATTTCATTTCCAAGCACCAGTTCAAAAGTTAGAAAAAACCCGCTCATTGGTTCACTGAACGTACCCGAGCTAAATTTCAGAAAATGATTCCGGGCACACCGGGCCTAGGAATCAGGCGCCGTCAGAAACTGCGTTCTTGTAAAATTCCAATGAAAATTAAGAAAAAAATTTCCTTGAAATTTCCTGGTCTTTAAATTACTTCCACCTTAGGTCTTTACGTCCCCGTAAAGCATCAACACAAACTAGGGTCACAAAAGCGGTATTGAGCACGCATATGAGTCTTCCGCTCCCATGTGCTTACCTGGAGATTCTGTACTGCCAAAGAAAGCGCACCCGAGGAATCAACCATCCTCGTAGGATCCACTCATGTCGATCCTCGATCCCTACTAGAACCTCCGTGGAAGTAACCCCATCGCCATCATCCTGCTCCTCAAGGTCGATGATATGTGAAAGGTCGAGCACGTATCTCCTCAGTTGAGATACCTGGAAAACGTCTTGCACCTGGTGCAACTGAGGTGGATGGGTCAAGAGTTAAACCACCTCGCCTACCCATCTGAGGACCTAGAAAGGTCCGTTGAACCTAGGAGATAACTTTCCGCCTTGGCCATATTCTCGTAAACCTCGCCGAGGTGAGAACCGTATAAGGACGTGATCGTTATCCTCTAACTCTAGAGGTCTCCAATTCCTGTTAGAACTTAAACTCAAACGACTGCTGCCATGAGGATATGGTTGACCGACTCAAAAGTGATCGGTCGCACCCTCCTGTGCACGAGTTGCCCTATGATGCTTGGGGTTTCCTTTTTCGCCGACCAAGGAAAACCCATTCCGACGTCGTAGTTAAACCACAACCTTTTTTCCTTATACAGTCAATCCGTGTATGAACTGTGGATCCAATCCATAATCAGACCAACGTCGTAAGGCCTCGACGCTGCCACCAAGATATTCCAACCGATACTCTTGTGTCGAGGGTCTGACCACACTATCAGCGTAAGTGTGATTATCGAGTCTCCTACCAAGGTATCTCCAGACGTGAGGGTCAAGTCCACGGCTTACCGGAACCTCTATGTCTGGAACAAGATTTTTGAAAGCAAGGAATGATTCATATCGACGTCCGTTACTACAACAGCTAGTAGTGGACACAGACTGTCCCTTGAATCATTTTTAGAGCCATTGGGTCACACTCCTTGACTGCATACAGCTACTCTCTTCCTCCGCCCTTCAGCTTCTTGAGCCTGGCGGGGATAACTAAGGCGGGTGGTTGTAGCATGTTAAGATTTACACCACCTCATGCTGCTCTTCTAGCTCTGCCTCCACATCTGCTGCTCCGCAGACTCATCTCTCCTTAAATATTCCCCTTCTTTAAACATTTAACACACTCGAGTCTCTAAGAATGGAGCCGGTTTCCAGTTTCTTACTGCACTGTGCAGTCTTAATTCGCTCCTAGATGATCCGTACCTTCTTTGCATATTATTTTAAGGAGCTGCTAAAATTTATCCTTTTCCGAAAAGAGAAACTCGTTCTCATCCCCTGGATGAACCACGCCCATTGCCTAATACAGTCAATCCTGACTTGAATGATGTATTCATGCCATGGATGACATCGTAAGGCCTCGACGTAACTACCAAGATATCCAACTGTCACTCTCGCCTCCAAGGGTCGAGTCACACTATCGGCATCAGTGTGAGGTCACTGGGTCTCCTCCAGTAGAAATCTCGAAAGTGAGGGTCAAGTCAATAGTTTTAACCGGGACCTCTCAGTATCAACCAAACAAAGGGACAGGAAATAAAACATCACAAAGATAGGTGTCTTTTTATTATTTCAGCTCATAGTACAAAGACACGAACACAACAACAACATGGAACTAGAAGTACAAGAGACGTATCCACTAGTTCCTCTCCTGTCTACCTGCTCCCGGAGCTCTACTGCCTTGTCCACTGCTTGGATGTTTCTCAAGCACCCGCCACTGCTTCTGCCTCGGTGGCTCCTCCAAAGCATGCAGATCAACTGTACGAGGAGTCGGACAGTCATGTGCCAGGTGACCCTTTCCGCCGCATGAGTAACCGTGTCTATTTCTGGCACGGCTAGCTCTGTCCCCACCCCGGGGGCCCCGCACCACCGATCCTAAAACCTGAGACTGCCCAACTACTGGTTTGGTCTTCCTGGACCTTTGCATCATCTGTCTACTTCCCACAGATGACTCGTCTACTGATCGAATAACACGCGGCAAAGGAAGAATCTCTTGAACACGCTCGGGGTGTAGAGCTACTGGAACAAACTCCACCCTGAAGAAGGTCTCGAAGTCTTCCCATGTGAAGGTCACCCCTTCGCAAAATTGGAACAAGTGGCTCCACCACCTGCCTCCTGCTGCCAGAAGAAGGCTGGCAGCAAAGATCACTATGAAGTCTGCAGGCGTCCCCACTTGCCTGAAGACTCTCACCACAGCCTCCAGCCAAACCTCATCCACCTGCGGGTATGTCTCTCCCCAGAACCTGGGTGGCCTCTGGTGCTGGAACTCGTGCAGAGCACTCAAGTGGCGTGCATCTCCTACTGCTGGGGCTGGTGGCATCGGTGGCCCAACATATGGTACAACCACTGGTGCCTCCGCTGGTGCCTCAACTGAAAGAGGGCCTTATATCGAAGCCTCGTCGCTCGACAGGCTGTCAGTACACACATCCCACTAGGCTCTAGCTAGTCATTTGAGAAAAGGAATCTTGAGAGAAATGACGAGACATGGTCAAACGATTATACCTGGTGAGATGACCTGGTTTGAGCTGATATTTAAATAAAACATCTAGAAACACACATTAAATCAATGTTTTCATGCACAAAGTCGGAATTCAGTTGTCAGGGTCCTGGTGTATGGATACGTCGGCTGCCCGCACCAACACTGGACTCCGTAAACTGAAAACCACACTCGGTACTCTTAACACTATTGCTTCACAGAAAGAAAATATCAGAGTTATAAGTTATGCGGTAGAACAGACTCCTTTGATACAAATTTGTCACGACCCGTCCTCGGGGCCCATGCGGTGACTACCCCAAGCCCGCCTTCCATAGGCCAGGGGATGGCGACTAGCACCAAAGGCATAAATCTCGATAACTGGGAAGGCATTTCCTTTATAAAAGTAAACAAAACACCATAGAGTACAAACAGAAGTAAAACACTAAGTACAAAGAGAAGTGATGAAAGGTAAATTTTCCAGAATACAAACCCAAATAAAAGTTCAACTACAACTGAACAAAGTATAAAAGAAAAAGACAATAGCTGGAAGAATAGAAGTGGCTCCTGGGTCGTCCTCCTCGGATCCTACCTGAAGGGTAAGTACAGATGGCGCAGCTCCTGGATCGTCCACCATGGATCCTACCTGAAGGGTAGGTACAGATAGCCTCCACAATGCTCTCACCCGTCATCCTCCTCCGTGTGTCGTCTCGTCGCGAAGTCTACTTCCGGATACTGAATCGTCCTGTGGTCCACCTCCAGGTACCGTCCAGTCTTCGAACATTCGGCCTCCGTCAGTACTGTCCGTCGTCTGCAACCAACACAACAAGGTGCGGGCATAGACCGTGCAGGGGTGATTATAACGATACTCAGTAGGGACCCTGAGACCCTCAAAGTCTCACTAAAACCAACATGGATAATCACAAAGAAGATCTCAACAGATAACCTATACTTAGGTAAAGGCCCATGCATATACCTAAGTTATCATGTAACCCATCTCAATCATGAGGGAAACACCAAGATAATGAAATCAACAAAAAACCATCACCCAGGTATATGCCCATACATATACCGAAGTTATCAAGTGACCCATCTCAATCCAGAGGTAAACACAAAGGTCATGGACTCAGCTCAAACCAGGATTTTCATTATCGAAACCATAACTGATGAAGAGCCCCGTCTTTGGAGTGTACAATGGTCCTGTCATGACTCCGAGATACTGCTCACTAACTAAAGACTTCTGAGGTACTCCTCCTGTCGAGTACCGCGGGTCAGCCACCCAAACACAGTAGTGATTCCCGCCAGGGTATGTACCCAAACACAGTAGTGCACACCCCCTAGTAGCCTACTGAGGTACTCTCCGGACGAGTACCGCGGGTATGCACTATCACACAGGTAGTGCTCCTTCCGTCATGGGTCTGCACCCAAACAAAGTAATGCCCCGTCCACTGGGCTCGTCGACTCACTCCAAGTCGAGTCCGTCAAGTAGTCGTCAGGTCTCTGTTGGCTAAATGGTCTCCGTACTCCGCATGCTCGTCTCTGGGAGGGTCCACTCCATGAGCTACTGGTCAATACTCTAAGTATCTCAATGTCACACGAAGAAGTATCTCAAAGGACTGCCTCATCCTAGGGGTCTCATCGCAACAGATGGCGCGTCAATCGGATGCCCGGTCTGTGAGTTATTATCCTTTTCGTCCCAAGGGCCCGGTTGGTTTCATGAGCGAACCAACCCGACCGTATCTCAAATGTACCCTGAACTCTCATAGGGTATACTCATAGGGACCGTTTCTCAACGAGATCACCAACGCCACTGATGGTTCGTCAAACAGTCGTCTGGTCTGAAAGATAACAACCTTTCCGTTCCAAGGGCCTGGTTGGCTTTCAGGTACAATACAACCCATCCACTATCCAATAGCAACCAAAACTCGGGCGAATTTTGCCAAAAGTTCTGTTTTGTCAAGAGGAATTCATCGAGACAGACAGCGCGTCAATCGGACGCCCGGTCTGTGAGTTATTGGCCTTTTCGTTCCAGGGGCCCGGTTGGTTTTGTGAGTGAACCAACCCGACCGCACTCCGACGACATCCAATACTCTATAGGAATAATCCAAAAGATCCATCTCACTTAGAGGAATCCACCAAAGTTGACGACACGTCAATCAGACATCCGGAGCTCAAGATATATGTGTTTCCGCTCCGAGGGCCCGGTTGGTCTCGTATCCGAACCAGCCCAGCCGAACCCAAAGTGTTTCGAAACTTTGAGTACAATATACCAAAACGACCGTCTCGATCCAAGGATCGCATCTCCGCTGACGGTGCGTCAATTGGAGGTCTACAGCTCATGATATGGGCGAATGACCGTGAGGGGTCTGAAAACAGGGGTTTCGGGCCCGGACCGACCCGGCCCGAGACCCCCTAGGGCGGCCCGAACCGGGTCGACCTGACCCAGGTGCGGGTCCGGGCCGGCCGGTGTGGTCCGGCCCGGCTGGGCATGGCCCGGCCCGATCTGCCCAAGCCGGTCCCGGCTCGGCCGGGGGTTCGGCCGAACGGCCGAACCGTGTGGGGGGGCGCTGCCCCCCGCGTGAAGAGCCGTGGCCCCGCGGTTGGGGCTGCCCGTGCCAGCAGACGTGACAGTCAGCCGTGTCCTGCGCGGTCGTGGGACTACGCTCCGCCGGTGCGGCTTCAGCCGCGGTAGATTCTTCCGGCGACTATACGGGCGCCGCCGCCCCCGACCGCCGGCACCGCTGAACCAGTGTTGCGCGCCGGCAGGGGCTTCCGCGGACCACCAGACGTGCCCCGGTGGTCCGATTCGCCTGCAGTCTTCTCCAGTGGTCACCCCGGGATCCAACCTTCACTGAAAAGATCCCACAATACCCACACGGCTTTGCTTGTCGTCGCCCGTCAATCCGCATGTCAATTAACAAAACGCGCCGTCTTCTTGGTTCTCCGGCGTGACGCGATGGCGCTGCGCCCCTTCACCGTGGCCCGACTCCGTCCACGGATGTCTTCAGGTTTCTCCGACGCGGTGTGACGGCGTCGCGTCCTTGTTCGTTTTCATGGCGCGGCGCGACGGCGCCGCACATTCCTTGCCGCACGTTTCCGCACGGTGCGACGACACTGCGCCATTCCCGTTTCAATCCACAAAAGAAACCGACATGGATAAGGAGGAGGGTCGGCCATGTTTGTGCGGTCCGACCCCCTCTCGTTAAATGATAGCAAAATGTCATATTTCACAAAGAACGTCAAGATATTAATCACAAACAAATTAAATAATAATCCTCAACATCAATCCGCATGAACGAACGATCCGCTGATTAACCTGGAATTGGTTGGTCCACGCTCGTCGTTCTTTTCTCAAAAGATAAGAGAACACCAAAAATAAATTCCCCTACCTTGATAATTGATGTCGCACGTCGGGCGTCGCGGAAAACGGCGTCGCAAGGAAAGAATTCGTAGGCGACGTCGGAGTGCGTCTGATGCGGTGTCTCCTCAATTGTCACGGAGAAGAGAAAAGATGGCATGTCGATCGTTCTTCGCAGAACCGGTGTTCTTCGTCGAAGAAGATGACGTTCTTCATCGAGAAGTAAGTCCTCTTCTTCTTCACAAGAATTCTCTCCCAATCTTCCTTAGCCCAACTAATGCCCTCCCAAAATAAATTAATAAACTATCCTCATTATTTTATTAACACAAGCCATTTCAAATTTCAAAACTCAAAACACTTAATTAATTAAATAAGTAGGTTCAATTAATAAATTTGTGTATGTTGGCAAGAGTTTAGAGAGGGAGAGAGAAGGTCCTCTTAAATGTTGGTAGAGTTAAAGAGGGGTTTCTTCGAGAGTTACAAATTAAAGAGGGGGGAAAGGTTATGAGAGTTATGGGAAGTTGTAAGGTTGGGGATCGTGTGGGCCCCACCTCACTATTATCCTCATATGGGTAGTTAGGTGCCCCACGCCATCTCCCCATGTAGGATATAGCCACTTAGATACAAAAAAATAATATTGTTCCACAATTTTATTCACTTCATATATAACCCACAAATTTTAACTTCTCCTCCAGAGCATACGCAACGGCAGTAAAGGTCCCCTTAAGCAATTACCGGCATTATGAGTTCATCGGTGCCCTCAGATTTCAATTCCAAGCACCTGTTCAAAAGATTGAAAAACCCGCTTGTTGGTTCACTGAACGTACCCGAACTAAATTTCGGAAAATGATTCTGGGCACACCGGGCCTCGGAATCAGGCGCCGTCACAAACTACATTCTTGTAAAATTCCAAAGAAAAAATAAGAAAAAAATTCCTTGAAATTTCCGGGTCTTTACATCATGGAATAATAAAAAAGTTAGATGATTGAAGTTAATAGATTTTTTTATATGAATAATGATTCATATAAGTATTTTTAATAGAAAAATTTAGTCATTCATTATAATTTAATGAGAATGATACATTAAGGGATGTAAACCCTTAACATGTTAAAGGGGGATGAGAAAATAATATTCTAGATAGATAAAGAGATTATGATATAGAAAAATTATATTGGATTATATTTATTACATCAAAACTGATAAAGGATTTGTTGAAAAAGTGGATTTTGTTATCATGAATGAGGTTTACGACTTATTTTATTTAATGAATATATCCAGTAACATTTTATATAAGTAATCATCCATGTTTTCAAAAAGAATTTATGGAAATTCAAGTTATTATATTGTTTCAAGAGAATATCTGATGAGGGTATTCAAATGTTTTGAATGTGATAACCAAGAGATAATTTATAAAAAATGAGGGATCAATTTTATGAGGATTTTATTATCTACCTTCTAAATATTTGTATTTTCGAATTTCGAATGGTTATAGGATTAACTATTAATTGAATTTTAATGTTAAACATTTTATATTTATTCGGAGATTACCACATTATCTCACCATATTAGGACTAATACATATTGGATAGATTTCTCTAAGTACACAGTGTTGATGGTAACTAAGGATAAATGGTATGCAATTTCATGGATCACATGATCTATTAGTGAAATAGAAATAAACAATTCATCATTTTATGGAGATAAATGAGGAGTGTAAATTGGTCAATACAAAACCAAAGGATATAATTTTACATATAAAAAGTGATTGAAATTAAGTAATTAAATATTCATATAAAAAATATATTCAAATTCTGGAAAATTTTCTTCAATTGAATATTTATAATATTATCAAAATTTTTGATGATATCAATGAACACTCTTTAGTAGTTTATGGATTTTTTTAACTTTCTCTGGATCATAAAAAATCTGGTGATCAGTTATCTTTATCAATATATATATGACTATTTAAACTTTTTCCCATGTTTTTGTTTTTAATTCCCACATATTTTATCATATTTGGAATCCTAGGTACATGTTTCTTTTGTTAACCCTTATATATCCATAGTTCCATTTTTTAAAATAAGACTTAGTGTTAATTTTAATGATTTGAGTTACTATAAATAGAACATTCAGTTATAAACCCATTGATAACCAAATTCATTTTATACAGGGTATAATGAAACATCAGAGATCTGGTGAAATATATTTTTTCAATTAATTTAGTCTTTTGTAATTTTTTATTTCACACATCATTGAATTAAAATTTTATTATATGAAATAAAAAATATTGTATTGGGTTATACATGAAACCCGGTTAATCTTTCACTACACACATAACATAGAATATATTTTGGTACATGATAAAATATGTTTTTATTGTGTTACATTCAATTAATAATAACTTTTATTTCATGTGTTACAGATTTGGAAAAATTTTACCAGAATAAAATATACTATTAATATTATTTTGAAAATGTTATTATGGATTCCACATTTTCTTTGGAATAGAAGATTAAAATCTTAATAACTAAATTATGAAAATACAATACACAGATGTATATAAAAAGAATCATTTGGTTATCAATTATTTAATAAATAATGTATGAACTATTTGAATATAATAAATTTTATTTTATAAGAAAACTATTTTTCTATTTAAAACAAATTTTAACTTGATAAATAAAAAACCCCCTTTTTATTATTTTGTTTAATAAAATTTGTATATAATATATTGGGTAAATATTTCTGATACCCATCCAAATATATATCTTAGGTTAATATAAGAATAAATCAATTTTATGTATATAATGATAATTTTTTTAAAAGGAAACGTTTCCATATTTTAATAGAGAACCCATTTTTAAAATAATTGTTACAATATTATAATGTTTATTTAAAAAATAACTTTTATTTTAGAGATATAAATCTCAAAAAAATTGATCGATAATTTCTTTTTATTATTATGATAACATTCACAATTTGATGAATAGTGAATGAGACTGAAATTTAGTTCACAATTACATTTTTTTGTCAAATTTATTTATATATATAAATAATGTTCTTAGTTGGTATTTAAGAAAAATTAGATCGGTTTTATATTTTTTAATAATATTTCTAAATTTTAGACAAATTTCCATTAAATTTATATATAATAACTAACCAAAAATATGGAAATATTAACTTCAAACCCTCGCATTGTCCGCCCATCATTAGGATTAATTTAAATTATTTCTTCTAAATTCATTGATTTTAATTTGGAAAATGGATTCCATATTTGGAATGAGATTAATTTATAATTTATAATATGTTCAATAATGTTTTTGACCAAGATAATTATTTAATGTGTTGAAAATTAATTGCAGGGATTAAGAGAATAATTTTTATCATAATGGACTAAGCCTTAAACAGAAGGCCCAAAATAACATTGAAATTTTTCCAAAACCCATATTATGTTCATATTATGGTTTTATCATCATTTAAACATGATTCTGATCATTAGTGGAAAATTTGTCAAAGGAAATACGTGGGTGTAATTCCCTTTTGAATAATTTTCTAGAATTCCACTCTTCCTCATCTATAAAATGATACTCGACCCTCCAACATATTCACATATTTAAATCCCTTTGTCTATCCCAAAATATCCTCAAATAATCTCTCAATAACCCCAATTTCATCCTAGAGATCCCCTTTTCAAATAAATCAATCTATGGAATCCCTTTGGTAAAAATGAAAATGTGTCACCCAATAAAGAGGTATCATTTTTCATCAAGATCAGTTGTTTTATTTTCATTCAACACACCCTAACCTCTTATTATTAAATGGTTATATAATAAAATCAGTATCATAAATATACATATATTTTTAAATATAATGTTTCTACCTTCACTAAAAAACATTTATAAAGTTTTTCACAAACTTTTTTATCTAATGTGTGACGAACTACCACCTCAAGAAACGATGTTGTTCATTTTTCCATTACTACCTATCCAGATTGAGATTTATGATTAAAAATATTTTTTATGAAATATATTATATGAATGATTTATCTATGGTAATGTAATTACTATATTAAACAATTCTTTATGCTTTCCATTTTGTGTAAATTTGAAATCTTTGTTTGGGGACATGTGGACTACCGTCTCCTAAATGTGATGTTATTCAGTAACACATTAAGTTGAATATATTTAAGATGAGTTTCATAAAATTATAGGATATATATATAATAATAATGATTCTTTAATAATATATATATATATATATATATATTCATATATTCAATTTATATTATTTCATTCATTACAATAATAAAATGGAAATAGTGTTCATGCGTACGTATATCCTATTATCTCCAAGAGCGGTGTATTCAATTTTGGAATTATATATTTTATAGATAATTATTAATATTTAAATATGAATATTTATGGTTATTATATCATGTTTGACATAATTTATAAAATTAAATTACTATCTTATTATTATTTTCAAGAATAATAATTCAAAGCATATCTGAAATACAATGCAGATATTACTATAAACAAAACATTAATGATGAATTTTTAATTAATTGGTAATATAAAGTCATAGGAAAATCATATATACTATTAAATATAATAATACATAAATCTAGAAGATTTATAATAATCTTATAATTATTATATAGGAACATTGACTGTCTACTATGAGAGTCAAGACATAGAGTAATTCTTTTTTCATCTCACTTTTATATTTGATGAGACACGGTCCATGGTCACCTCCTATTTCAAATATGTGTAACATTAATGACCAATGAGTATATTAAATTATTTTTATATGTAAATATATGTTTATTTATGTTTCCATTTTATTATAGTCCTTTCTTAGGGTTTATGTTTTAAAATTACCAAATTGGTAATGTAGTTTTGTTCCAATTTCGTTTCATTAAGACACATTCCATGGGATGCAGCTATATTTTAATATGAGGTATATATACTTCCATTTAATTTTATAGCATGAATATACTTATTTTTAGTATATTTTATGCATCATGTAATGTTATACATTCTATTTTTTTTATGATTCACAATTACAAAAATGGTAACTATTTATTGCTATAATCTCATCATTTTTTAGAGATTCTATATGATTATGATATCATTTATAAAATATTATGATCCATATCCCAAGAAAAATCATGAAGATTATTAAAATCTGGTAATTCATGTTATCTCCAGGTAATGGTGAAATTTTTATATGATTCATGACTTATGACAATTAAGAAAATGTTCTAATGAAAATCCTGCATTAGTTATCCTTTGGGTCAGAAATCCATGTTCCTCCAAAACCATATTTTCTATGAATGTGTTAAAAAATGTTTCAAATTATCATATCATTTTTAAATTTTTTTACCATTTTCGTACTTTCTTAAAGATGGTTTAAAAGGCACATTCATGACATGCTACGATCAAGGCATTTCACTAAACATTGAAGGTTTAAATTAATTTTATACATGTACGGACTTACCCACCATCATGAATGACATATTTTTGATGATTCATTTTCAATTTTTAAAATATTCTTCTTAAGGAATGTTTTTCATAATAATATGTCTATTCATTAATCTCAAAATGGTATTTTATGAAAAAAGGTTTTGAAAAAAAAATTATGTTCAAAAATTGTTTTAAATTATTTTCGAAGCATGTTTATATGATTTGAAAAGGTTGTTTTAAAGGAATAATATTTCAATGACCTCATATTTTATCTCTTATGATTTAAATTTATTTTCAATGAATGAGTTTTCAAAACTAATTATAACCTTCTTTTAGACGTTTTTGAGGAAAAAAATTCAATATTTTTTCAAGCTTCTTTTATAATTCCTCATGGAAAATGGGTTCAAGAATATTTATATGATTTCATGTAAAAGGTTATCAAAATTATTTAATCCCATATTAATATGTTTTCAATGTATTTTCAAATAAATTATTTTTCAAAAGTTTTTATGTTTTTAAAATCCTTTTTCAAAAAATAAAGAAGATTTTCTTCAGGAAAATTTTGAAATGATATTTCAAAATTATTTTCCATATATGATTACATTTGTTCATGTAACATATGAATTTTTAAAGAATTTACCAATGTTCCCATTCATATTATTTCTCTACATGATTTATGTGTTGATGGAAGGATTTTTATGAAACTAGTTCTCTTTCATAGGATATATGTTTCTGAAAACCCATTCTCATTCAATTGTTTTAGGTTCAAGAAACCCATTTCACATTCACCCGTTATATTTTTTAAAAACCTACATCATATCAAAGGACATTCTTTGATTAAATGATTATTAAACTGGTATCTTTTATAAATGTATTGATATGATTATGTTTTAATGATATCAAATGCATTTCATGGGTCATGATATGATTTATTATGAACTTTTTGAACAAGTATGTAAGATTTCATTGTGATATGTGTGGGACCTATGTATCCCTATAATTCATTGGTTAATGATTTATATCACATTAGTTATACATTGGTGAAATGAGGAGTGATTTTGGTTATGGAATGGACTTTTTCTACTAAAATAATCTTTTGGGTGAACATTGACAATTAACATGCTCATAAGAGAGGACCATGACTACCAAAATGGTATGGGGAGTGAACACATACTACTAAATATGTCCTTAGAAGCGATGCCTCGACTACTATGAAAATCATATTACGTGGTTATGTTTTTGAAACAAATTCTACACCTTATTCTAATGTTATGATTTCATGGATTATGATATTGATTACCTTACGATGCATGTCTTATGAAATTTCATCCTTTATTAAATTACACTTGCATGATATTGGATATGTAGGGTATGATATTCTAATGTTATGTTGATGTTCTCAAATGCTTATATTAATGATTATGGTTATATATCTCCTTTTTCCCTTACTGAGAATCTAATCACACCCCTTTCTCACGTTTCCATTACATATATTTTGAAGAATATTTTTACTTAAAAGTACTATCTGGGATGATCTTTGTGGGAATCATTGAACATATATTACCATGTTAGATAATTTAGTAACATGTTTCCAATGATTTTAAACTATTACAATCCTTAATCTTGTATTTTTTGTAACACTTTTATTATTCATATGAAAAGATGTAATAACCATGTCTTTTAAGACCGGGATCATGTTGAAACCCACCAAATTAGAATTGAAAAATCCACAATCAATTAAATACCTGTATAAGAGTATTATTTTACCCAAAAAAAACAAAGAAGAGTGTGGTTCAAGAACTGCAAGATCTCGTTATATCTTAGGAGTATAAAAAATTATAGACTAGTATATGTTCACGTGAATTTACACAGGGAGTAAATAAACAACTAAGGGTCACCCAGTGTCACATTGATGGGTCATTTCACTCTCACTATGTTGCCCTAGGAAATTAGTGTCCATGAGGTGGCATCCAGATAAGCTCCTCCAGACATGCAATTTTTCAACTAGCCGGTGTGCATATAAAAACATCTATTAAATAATAGAGAAATATCTAAAATGAAAGATCCATTTATATTCATATATATCACATAGTGCATCACCTATGGGGTGGATGATTTCCTCTACAATAACCAATAAGACTCAAGAGATCCTCATACATTTGTAAAATAAATTAAAGGAATTAAAAAAAGGTTGGTGGGAGACTATTATAGTCATAGATGACATGTAACATGGCCCTGTTTGTCCAAAATACACTTTATGCATCCTCTATCATCCCCGCATCATCTCGTAAAATCGCTTTGACATATCATCCTCATCACGCAAAGGACCTTGGGGTATGTCTGGGAAATATCAGGCTCCCACTTTGCCTCTTTAAAAGATAGATAGAAATATCAAGAAAATGTCCGTGTAACAAGAAAATGATTTTTTTGGACACACAACACATCACCAAGAGGTAAAATTATTTTAGCTAACAACATTTGAGCATCATTGTGAAATCTCTAACTATTATAAAATAAAACAGTGGAAACAAAAGATGGAGGATGAATAAGCTTCTCTATAACAACCCATAAATTCCTTACTAAAAATTTTCCCTAGTATATTTATATGTCTTCTTATGTTTATGTAAAATGTTTACACATATTTGGTTGTATTTTTTGGATTTTAAAATATTGATATGAGTTATGACCATTTCTAATATAGTCGTTGAATAGTGATCACATGATTAGTATAAATATTTGGATTTCACAAATCCAATTTACTCTGATAATGGATGTGATGGCCCCATAATGTATATTTGACCTATACGAAGCCCATTTTTCGATGCTCAGATATGAGGTGGCACATTCATCTTTAATCTTGACCAATCCCATGCCGATCTTGAACTAATTAAACTTGAGTGGAACCGACTATGGGAGAAGTGGATGTTAATAGAGATTACCACCTGAGAGATGTTATCTGAGCCACCCCATGAGTATGTCACCTTCGTTAACCTCACCCTAAGGTCTTCTATGGGGGTTTAAGGGGTTATTTAACAAGACCTGAGTACTAGGATTTTGTACATTTTTCTTGTATAGAGAATATACATTCTTTTTATTATTGTTACATTGTAAATAGTTTTTAGAGCACAAATATTATTTTTAGTTAATATTAAAAAATGAAATCTATTTTGATGAAATAATATTAATTTGTGTTAAATAATATTTTAATAAAATATTATTATTATTTTTATTAAATTACTTTTTAATAAATATAAATTATCGTATAATTTTATGAATTCTATTGTAATTTTTACTAATGTTGGAAAGCTTATTTTGTCAAAACCATAGATTTTTTTATAAATGAAGGTTTTTATATTAAAATTAATAATTAATATATTTAGAAATTTACTTAGATAAAATGAATAATATTTTTGGAATTAGGTTGTCAAAATTATCCAGTGGTTAATTTTTCATAATTTTCTAAGATAGTCGAATTTTGGGGTAAAAATTATATATCTTTTAAATATATAAAGTGTTTTATGACATCATAATGACCTAATAGTGATGTAATATAATAATATAAAAATTATGGTCGTAAAAAATATGTTCTAAAATTTAAAAAATGTGATTTTTTATTTATTTTATTTATTTTACAAAGCCTTAATGGACCCTTCAAGGAAACATTTTGCCTTTTTAAATTGTTTTCATTGAGAAGGTGGCTCACCTACACATAAAAACCCAATTATTTTAAGATTTTTTGATATTGGATATATAAAATATTGTTTTCCCCTCCCCTTTGGAAAAAATTGTTGGTAAAAACCATGGTCTGCTTTGTGGTTTTGATTAGTTTAATGTGAGGTGTCCCAAAACTAAATAATGAAGAATTCCTTCTCATTTCTTAGATAAAACCACCCAAGCTCCTACTACCTAATAATTCAAAGCCTTTATAGTTAGACCAAATCCTTACCTATACTCCATAGAATCCTCTCAAGGTGCTCCAAGCTCCCAATAATCCTCTCTCCAACCTCTCCCAAAAATTTTGGGATCGCATTTCCAAGTAAGGGATTTGTTCCTCTATCATTTTTGTCTAAATTTCATTAAGTTATTATGCCCATTTTTTTTCAATTAAAAATGTTGGGGAATAATTTTTAACCCTCCCCATAGTTCCATATTTATTTTTTAATGATGGGATACCCCTTTCACTTTCATTAATTCCTCCCATGTACACCTGTTATCATGCCAAAATTTCGTGAGAGATTTCACTCTCCTCTTTTACATCCAAGTAAATATTTTCTATTATGCATGTAAATTATATTAATTTTGTTGGGACATGTATTTAAATTACCCTATTACTGTCCATTTCATGTACATATGAAGATACACTCATTTCTCTATCATCAACCATTTTCAGGAATCTTTATGTCACGTCGTTATGCTGCTGAAATTGCACCTCGTTTTTCCAAGCCTAGATCATTGTATAGTGAATACCATACCCATGTATCTATCAAGGGTATTCAACATTATGCACATATACATATTAAATAGTACCTTTATTAATTTAGTACACATTAATTATTCATGTAATAACTTATGATTTTGATTTATTCCATGTTATATGATCCATGGGGCGCACTTATGTATGAAATGAAATGTTTAAGAAGGGTGCAACCTAATAGCCCTCCATTGCATTAAGTAAATTATAGTATCATGATACGTCATGTGAAATGATTGTTTAATCATGATAATTTAATTGAAATGAGGGTTTACTAGTGCTTCATTCTTAATGAGGATTTACTAAGGCTCTATGTGCAATGACTAATGGCTCATGCTATTTCCATGTTGAGTGTAGTTTCTACATTTTGATGTTATGATTATCATTATTTATCATGCATTTATGTTCATATTTCTCTTTTTCTCCATTTATATGCCTATTGTATAACATGTAATTTAATCCTCATGTTTTTCCATGTTTATTCCCTTACTGGTATTTATAGATCACCTTTGTCTTATGCATGTCCTCAGGTTATCCCATGAAAATCTAACTACGAGGGAATGCAATGGTCATGTAAAGGAAGTTTTCAATAAATATTTTTTATTTCATGTTTTAAGTTGTTATGTAGTAATCTTAGGCCCCAATGACACTATAAATATCAATCATATATGTTGTATCAAGTGAATTATAGGTAATAAATCATGTTTTAGTTTATAATAAAAAGTAGGGTTGGAATAGTTTGTATCAAAAGATATGTCTATTTATTTTTGGGAATATGATTACAAAACCCTAGTGAAGCCTTGGATAAAATAATAAGTATAATAAAAACATCCCTAAGTATTGGTGCGTATTGAGTATGCCGTTTATCAAGAAATTACATCCCTATCTGGATACTACTAGGTAGATGTGGCTCTGGAATTGATGTACCTAGGGGTGAAAACTCCAACTAGGAGTTTTGGGCTTGAACCAAGTTATCCTTGTACATGACAATGGAACTTTCTGCACTCTTTGTTATGACACTCTTGTGGGATATGAATTTCTAAATTCACAATCTTACTATGAACCATTATTATTGGAATTAAAAAAATACCCCTAAAAATATATGTTAGGATGTAGATCATGGATAACATAGATTGAATCCTATATATTCATAAGTTAAGGAAATAAAACATTTTTATAAATAATCTATTTTATCCTTGTGTTAACCATTATGTGTCACCCCTAACATTCCATTTATTCTTTCCATGTATACTAATGGGAGGACTCGGGATAGAAAGCGACGAGAATATCAATGTGATGACTGTTCTAATGAGATTCCCAATCCAATGGGAGCCGGAATTGAAAACATTGTCATGATTCTCTCTCATTTTACTCATTTTTTAATATAAACATTGGTCAAGAGTAATGTTAAACCCCCTAATAAAGAACAAAGTCACTATCGAGAGCTTCATCGGACAAAGGCCTCCTACTTTTAATGGATCATCTGATCCCTCAATTACTGAAAAATGTATCATCTCCATTGAAAATATCTTCCCCATACTTCAATGTTCCAAAAAAGATAATGTAATTATGGATACTTTTTAAATAGAGGGTGAAGCTATTAAATTATGGAAATTAATCAAAAATACAAATCCTTAGGAAGAGATTGAGGTGATGGATTGGAAGGATTTCTGGAAGATTTTTTCAGATAAATATTTCCCATGCACCCTTTGGCTTAAGATGGAAAGAAACTTTCTTTCCCCCCCAAGAAAAAAATGACGAAGTCATCAAAGCATACAAGGAATACTTCACAAGGCTTTAACGATACACATCTTGATTTGTTGTTAAACCTGAATGCATGTTTGATCACTTTTTTGGTGGAGAGAAACCTAGCCCACGGAAATCCCTCATGATCTGTGACTTCGAAAACTATAAATAAAATTATCCTCTATTCCCTTAAGGACGAAATAGGGATTAGCGAATCTCAGGGATATCATGGGGATAAAAAGCGTAATGTGGATTTCCATTATGGTGTTCTGATGGAAAAATCCAATCGTTCTAATAAGATCCAACACCCCACCATCCAAAGGTGTGGAAATTAGCACACTGGGAATTTCTTGAAGGGGAAGAGAAAATGAATTAGGTGTAGAAGAGAAAGACATCTAGCTATTAAATACTGACTACAAAATGCCACAGTTGTGACAGAGGAGACGAATGCTCTGTTCAACTCTCAACACATTGTTCATTGCTTCATCTGCAAAGATCCAGGGAATCCTTCAAATCTGTACACTAAGCCAAGTGTCTTCGAAGGCAACCAACAACCTCTAATCATATAAGGGTGAGCTTTTTCTATCACTACCACCGAAGTGAACCCCGAAAATGAAGTGGTGATAGGTAAGCTAGTTATTCATTCATGAATAATGAAAATACTTTTTGATTTAGGTTCTAGGCATTATATTATATCCTAAATGTTTAGTAGAACAATATCAACACCACAAAAAATAATGGAAGTAAAGATGTCAGTGAGTACGACTAATTGGGAAATCATTGCATCCCATGAATATAACTTCTGCCCTATCATAATAGGTGGATTGAAATTCTAAGAAAACCACGTCATACTCCCTCTGGTGGAATTTTTATCAATTCCTGGCATGGATTTGAATTTCATATATTGATCCAACATAAATTTCCATGAGAGGGAAATCACTCTCCATGTGGATAATTGACCCCTGATTCTATACAAGTGCAAGGAGAAATATGAATCTTCTTTAGCTCCATCATCTCAAAGCATAAATATTACTTCTATATGAGAACTCGTATCTGGAACAGATGATTGAGTATAAGGAGGAAACCATCCTTGAAGACAGGCCTATTGTGAGGGAATTCACTGAAGTGTTTCTCGTGGAATTGAATGGTCTTCCACCTAAAAGAGATGTTGAATTCTCAACTGATCATATACCTGGGGAATTTCCAATATATAAGACTCTATATATAAATGATGTTGTGAAGGTTGAGGAGATAAAGAAAAAACTACAAGAGAATATGGATAAAGGGATTATATGCCCATGTGCTTCACCATTGGGGCACCATCTATCTTCATCAAGAAGAAAGATGAGTCAATTCACCTTTGCATCAATTATCATGAGCTTAGAAAAATCATGATAAATAACAAGTATCCTCTACCACAAATTGATGACTTGATTGACCAGCTTCATTGAACACAATACTTCTCTATGTTAGATTTTCGGTCAGGATATTATCATTTAAGGGTGAAGAATGATGATATCCCCAAGACTGCTTTTCTTACAACAAACGAGCAGTATGTATTCATAGTAAGCCTTTCAAACTCACTTATTCTCTAAAAATATTCATGACCATGATGAATAGTGTCTTTAGAGATTACCTTGAAATTTTTTTGGTAGTCTTTATAGATGTGTTCTAATATACTCAAAAACCGAGGAGGATCATGGGTAGCATCTATGAAATGTACTAGAGACCTTGCGAAAGGAGAAGCTCTATTCATAGTACACCAAGTGTGTCTTCTTGTGAAAGGGGGTCTCCTTCTTGGGAAATATCATCACAATATATGGAATATCTATGTATCCCTCCAAGAAAGAAGTAATAGAGGGATTCCTAAGGAAAACTTTGGTAACAGATATCCGTATCTATTTGGGGTTAGTAGTATATTATCGACGATTTTTTAGAAATTTATCATGATTTTCCAACCTTATTACCAAGAAAAATCATAAGGGGGTAATGTTTTATTGGAGTGATGAATGGGATTGATGAATGTGAATGATGAATGTGAATTATTCTTCTAAGAAGTTGGAATGGATGCTTATCACTGCACATGTTCTCACCTTACCCACAAGTGGAGAACTTTTTGTGGTATTCAGTGTTGCTTCAAAGAAGGGCATGGGTTGTGTGTGGATTCAAAATGATAAATTCATTGCCTATGCGTCAAGGCAATTGAAATTTCATGAGAATAATTATCCAACACATTATATAGAGTTGGTTGAGGTGATATTGGATTAAAAATTTTGGCAGCATTATCTTTTTGAGGAGAAGTGTGAAATATATACGGACCACAAAATTCTCAAGTATATATTCGCACAGAAAGTGTTGAACATGTTCTAATGATGATGGTTTGAGATGATCAAAGACTATGAATTCTCAATCCATTATCACCTTTTGAAAGATAACAAGGTGGCAGATGTTCTATGTATAAAGGACCCAGTGATTCAATCATTGATGAGAAATGACAATGATCCAATATTCTTATATATGATGAAGATGGACATGAGAATTGTAAATAACGGAACAACATCAATCCTATCACAAAGGAATGAAAAACCATATCTATTTGAAAGGTTAAAGGATGATCAAAAGGATTATGTGAGAATTTAGAAGAAGGTGGAAACTATCAAAAAAATAAAATCCTCAAAGTTCAATGTCAATGATGAAGTAATTGTGAGTTATTTGAAAAGACAATGTGTCCCATCACGTCCAGGGATGAAGAAGGAGATTTTGGATGATGCACATGGTTCAAATTTCTCCATCCACACATGAAACACAAATATGTATCAGGATATCTGAGAGCATTATTGGTGGGATAACATGAAGAAAGAGTTTGTTTAGTATACTTCAAAGTGCTTGGAGTGTCAGTAATTGAATGCTGAGTGGTAGAAGTCTAAGGGGATGATGCAACCATTTCCCATAATAGCATGGAAATTGGAGAACATATCAATGGAATTTGTCACCGGACAACCGAAGACATCCAAAGGCAATAATGCAATCTGGGTTCTTGTGGATTTTCATACAAAGTCTACACATATTATTAAAATTTGGCAATATTTATCATTTGATAAAATGGTCCGAATATATATCAAGGAAGTGTTAAGGATACATAGAGTACCATTATCTATTTTATCTGATCGAGAACCAAGACTCAAATCTATGTTTTGGAAGAGTCTTCAACGTGATCTTTATACTAAACTGAACATCAATATGGCCTATCATCCTCAAACAGAGGGCCAATCTAAGCGAACTATTTAGTCCTTGGAAGATATTTTAAGAGCATATCCAATAGAATTTAAATGAGGATTGGAACAACATCTTCATCTTGTTGAATTCTCCTATAATAATAGTTTCACTCAAGAATCTGAATGAAACCTTATGAAGACCTGTATGGGAAAAGGTGTAGAACACTGACATTTTAGGATGAAGTTGTTGAGAATAAGCTTCTATGACCAGAAATGGTCGATGAAATGGTGGATAAGGTGAAAACCATTTAGCATCATGTCAAGGTAGCCCAGATTTGAAAGAAGATTTATGTAGATAATCATTGATGAGACCTTCAATTTTATGTTGGAGGCATAGTATTTCTTTGCATATCTTTCTGGAAGAAGGACATGAGGTTTGGAATGAATGGGAAGTTAAGTCCTAGGTACATATTACCCTTTGAAATTATTGATTATGTCGGGGATGTGGCCTATCGACTAGCACTTCCACCAACCATGGCCAAAGTACATGATGTCATTCATGTATCCCTCTAAAAAAATACCTACCAGACCATTCACATGTACTCTATTTAGATTTAGTACAACTAGAGTATGATCTTTCTTACGAGTAGAAACAAGTGAAGATCATATATCATAGAGACAAAGTTCTAAACAATTCCCATCCTCAAGGTGTTGTGAAAAAACAACTAGTATGGTGAATCGACATGGGAATCAGAAGAAGTGATGAAGAAGAGTTACCCACAACTTTTTTGTGTGGGAAAATGAAATTTTGAGGACAAAATTTCTTAAGGTTGGAGGATTATAACGACCCAATAATTAATTAATGAAAATTACTCTTGGTAAATTTACGTGTCTTCTTATGGTTATGTAAATGTATGCCCGTATTTGGTTTTATGTTTTGGATTTTAGAATACCATTACAAATTTTGATCATTGATAATATAGTCATTGAACAGTGAAAAAATTATTAGTATAAATATAGGTCTTTAACAAATCCAATTTAATCATAAAAAAGAAGTGATGGCCTCATGTAGTATACTTTCCCCATACGAAACAAATTTTTCGGATCTCATAAATGAGGAGGCATCATTGGGCTTCGCTCTTGAACAATCCCAAGACGATATTGAACACGTAAAGCTTGAGTGTAACCAACTATGAGAGATGTGGAAGTTAATAGAGATTACCACCTATGCGATGTTATTAGAGCCACCCCATTAGTCTTTCACCATCGCGCACATTACCCTACTATATTATACAGGTGTTTAAGGGGCTCGGTAACAAGACCCTAGTACTACTATTATGTACATTATTCTTGTATATAGAATATAAATTCTTCTTATTATCATTAAATTTTAAATAGTTTTTAATTCCCAAATAGTATTTTTACTTAATATTCAACTAAGAAATCTTTTTTGATGAATTAATAGATTTTTGAATTAAATAATATTTTAATAAAATATTATTATTATTATTAAATTAATTTTATTTAAATAAATTATCATATAATTTTATGAATGAATTTGTAATTTTTATTAAGGTTTGAAAGGTGTTTTTGTCAAAACCATTTAATTATTTATAAATGACGGTTTTTATTTAAAAATTAAAAATTCACATATATAGAAAATAATTTAGATAAAATTAATATTATTTTTGGAGTCAGGATGTTGAAATTATCCAATGGTGAATTTTTCTTATTTTCCGAGATAGTCGAATTTTTCAGTAAAAATTAAATATTGTTTTTATATATAATGTGTTTTATGACATCATAACGACCCAATATAGATGAAAAAAACTATAAACATTATTGTCAAAACAATATAGGTTTTAACATTAAAATAATATAATTTTAGGTTTTTCTGGTTTATTTTACAAATCATTAGTGGACCCATCAAGGCTAATAAAACATTTGGTTTTTTTAAATTTTTTTTCCGTGAGAGTGTGGCTCACTTCAACATAAAAAACCCATTATTTTTAGGAGTTATGACATTGGCCTTATAAAATATTGTTTTCCACTCCGCTTTCTCAAAAACCATGGGCAATAAAAATGGGTTGGTTTGTGGATTTGATTAGTTTAATGTGAGGTGTCCCAAACCAAAATAATAAATAATTCCTTCCACTTTTCTACATTAACCCACCCAAGCTCCCACTTACTCTTCAGTAAAACCCTTTGGAGTTCTTCCATACCCATCCCTCCTATATATATAATCATTCAAAGGTTCTCCATAAACCCAAAAATCCTCTCTCAAGCCTCACCCAGGCTTTTGGGATCACACTTCCAAGTAAGGGATTTCTTCCTTTCTCATTTTTTTCCAATTATCTTTAAGTTGTTAGGCCATTTTGATTTCAATTAAAAATATTGGGGCATGATTTCACACCTCCCCCATACTACACTATTTATTTTTAGATTATGGGATACCCCTTTTTCTCCCATTAATTCCTCCCATGTACACCCATTACCATGCCAAAATTTCGTGAGAGATTTCTCACTTCTCTTTTATATCCAGGTAAATATTATTTATTTTGCTTCTAAATTCCATGTTGTTAGTTGGGACATGTATATATATGACCCCCATAATGTCCATTTCATTTAAATATGATGATACATCCATTTCTCTCTATTCAACCATATTCATGAATCCTTATGTCACAACGTTATGCTGCTGAAGTTGAACCGCCTTACTCAAAGCCAAGATCATACTATAGTGAATACGAAACCCATGTCTCTATCAAGGGTATTAACCTATATGCACATATACATATTGAATGGTACTATAATTTATTTATTCCACTTTACTTAATCATGTAATAACTTACGATGTTGATTGATTCCATGTTATATGATCCATGTGGCCCACATATGCATGAAATGATATGTTTAAGAAGGGTGCACCCTGATAGTGCTCTAATGCACTGGGTAAAGTACAGTATCATGATACATAATGTGTAATGGGTTTTTCCTCATGATAATTCATGTGAATCTATAGTTTACTTGTGCGTCTTGGGCAATGAGGTTTTACTCATTCTCTATGTGCAATGAGCCTTGTCTCATGCTAATTCCATGTTAAGTGTTGTTCCCACTTTTCCATGTTACGATTATCATGGTTTATCTTTTATTTATGTTTATGATTCTCTTGTGCTCCATTTATTTTCCTATTTTATAACATTTAATGTATTCCTAATGTTATTCCATGTTTATTCCATTATTGGGCATCATAGCTCACCCTTTTCTAATGCATGTCCTATGGTTATCCCTTGTGATGATAAATACGAGGGAAGTCAGTGGTCATGTAAAAGATGTTTTCAATAATGATGTTTTATTTCATGTTTTATGTTTTTATGTAATGATCCTAATCCCCAAAGACACTATTCCTCTTGATCTTATATGTTGTATCATGTGAATTTTATGTAATAAATCATGTTTTAGTGTGTAATAAAAATTGTGGTTGTCATATTATCATAGTCCTAAAACTCATTCAAAACAATAATGATATCGGTATCATGGTCTCATAATACCCGTTGAAAAGTTATATTAACCCACTAATGCCTCTAGAAAAACCATCCTTGTATCATAGAACATCTTAGACAATCACCCTAGATCACGCGAAGTCCTTTTGAAAGGATTCTTTATCTCATGATGGAATATGGTTATGTCAATATGGAAATATGGAAGTCCATCAGCATGAACACATGGTTAAAAATGTCCCCCTTAATTTGAAATAATCCGATAAATGAGCTGTTTTGGGAGATAACTCGTGGTTTCTGAAAAAACATGAGACACCCTTAGTGTGATCCATGATGGAGACTCGCTCTTAAATGTGATATGGAATCCCTTCACGGAGTTCCAACATGTATCAATGTGATATATTCCATGAAAATTAGTTACCAAACAAGGTGTAGAGTCTAATTAATCCTCCACCCTAGCCTGAAAAATGAACAAACACTACTCTGGTTGTACAGATGCACCCTAGAAACCTCCCACCTAGGATAGAGAGAATTTTTGGGAGAAGCTAATTTTAGGACTGAACAATCATCCATATGGTAGGATACTCGAGAACATATCGAGTGATCATGCAACATGGATATCATGTGAAGGAATTCTGGAATGACATTTGAAGGACAGCATGAAAATCATCTAGATCATAGATGACCTAAAAATAAACTAACAATAATAAAATATAAGTAATTCACAATATAAAAAAATTAAAAATAGAAATGGTGGGATACATATGAGAAGCACAGAAACACTATCTCTCATTCACTTCACGTGAACCAATTAGGACATGTGACAACATTAGTACATGTATCTAGTATATTTTTATTCTATATCAGTATACCATTTAGGTCATTAAAATTCATTTTGATGAGTCAGAACAAGTTTCACGGTTACCCTTTGTCATGAAACCCTTGTTTTGCGAGACCCCATGGGTTCACCGTCAATGTCTCCTGATGTCCATCATGATGAGTCATACTACTCGTATAATGGTAACAACACATTTTTATTGAGTCTCGCAATAGCTATCAGGCTTGATGTGTGGCTCTTGAAATGCTCTCAGAGAATGTTTTCTAGGCATCCCTATGCCCTCTAGACATGTTATCCAGGACATACGACCCCCTCTGAGACATGTCACATTGACTTCCATAAGTCTCTATAAGAATTTCAACCATCTCACAAGATGAAAACATGGAATATCATTTGGAACTTGTGGCATTATCTACACAATCTGGCTGGTGTGATGTGATGTCTTCCAGAGTCGTCCGGTCAGGAAATGCAATGTCCATTGGAGGAGTCAACTATATCATGTGAAAACCATTCGACATTCTATACATGATATGTGGCATCCCACTAATAAGTCAACTGAATTATATTACTTTCTTAAGAAATGTTAGGTAGAAATAATATAATATGTTAATGTTTACAATCAAGGCATGAGAAATGCATAATCAACACTTGTCATGCGGTAGGAAGGCCTAGTACTCAGGGCATCCCAAGGCTTTGTAAATTTTTCCACACTCAGGTGTAAACCATAACAATGGGGAAAATCATTGTATAAGTCCAAATATTTTGAACTATGAGGACACAGATTCCTACTATAATAAGGATACAAAAAAGCCTTTTTGAGGCCTATTATCCATATTAACCATCCAGAGGGTGGTCTTAGTTAATAAGTCATGCATCCATAAGTAGCGAGATTGATCATTTTCCATCTCATGTTTCTCACAAAGAGCAAATCACCCATTGTACTTGGGAGATACAATGATCCTATCATTTTCATCCCAATCATCCTCCATGGTATGGGAAAATTTTCTTATTTAGGAACCAATTAGTAACATTATATGATAGGTACCAACTATAGATAAACATCAGTGTGTAAGCCCCAATAAATTTAACTATGTGAAATCTAATTCCTGTAATAACCATGATACATATTTTTCCTTACTAAGTCCCATTCTCATATAATCATCCATTTCAATGTAATTCCAATGTCCCCAAAATTTCTACCATTTGGTCTCAATCATTCTCATAGGGTGATCACTCTACCTCATCCCTCAGTAGACATAAAACCCCAATAAACTATGATGAATATAATTATTGTTAATACTAGGATACAAAGGACACCCCTTAGATTCTTAATGTCCATATTAAACATCCCAAGATAAGTCCCCATACAGAATCCTCCACATCCATAATAAATTATGTTGATCACATGTTGCCCTTTGTTTCTCACATGGATAACGGCTTTATATGGGCATAAGGAGAAGCAATGAAAACATCATTAGCGTCATGAATCATCACTAATTAGGGAAATATCTATATGTAATCCTCGATGTTATCAATGTGATGAATATACCTCATTCAAGGGAACCTACCTTTAGGCTATTCACATGGTCTTGATCGAACTAAGCTAACTCTGATTACTAATATAACTATGATAGATAGAGAGTCATGTGGAAATTAGAGATCTAATACAAGTTGTATCAGTTCCCACACATATGTATTATTCACATAAAAATAATGTATATAGTTTTAATGCACTACATGGTATTTCATCCGGCAACAACCATGATATATAGGATGTCTATAATGGCCCAATCCCCTCCTCAGAATATTAAATGCCATCCTATGTGGTATAAAATTCTGAAGTACCTAATTATATAACATCAGCATATAACTAGATACCTATCATTAGAAAATGGGTGAAGAACCTTGGATACATATATGTGGATTCTTTAATGATATCCACTTTACTCTATTCACTAATGAGATTCATTTTCTTTTCCATATAATTAGAATTAAACTATGATCATTACTAGGGTAACCAACCCTACATTGGATGTAATAAAATATTCATTGAAATATCGTAAATATATAAGAGTAAGGGAGTACAATAAAATTTCCTTCATAAGGGTGTGATTAGATTAATCTCACAGCATCTCGGCCAATGTGATTCTCTTTGTGTCATTGGGTCTAAAAGCCATCCTGTCTACCTACCATTGGAATTTAGGTCAATGACATATTTTGGATTAGCAAAATTTTTGGAGGTTCTGTTAAGAATGAAACCGAACAAATGTTAATCATTGTGAAAGAAATAAACCCTCCCATAATCCACCCTCAAATAAATCAAAACCCACCTCATCAATGGTTTCTCAGTCCACTCTTCCCTTTAAAAATAGAGTTGGTGAAAGCAACTTGAATCTCAACAACAAAAAATGATTATGTTATACTCCATCGGGCTATTTTGTTTGTAGACTATAATTTTTTATGGGAATGTGACATGAATCTAAAAATAAAAAAAATGATTGGGTTATCATCCATTGGAACATTTTGTTTTTCACACCAAGTGGAAATAAAAATGGAAAAACATTTGAAAACATGTTGAATGATAAAATAATAATTTATTAGGAAACATTTTTTTTCATATCCAACAAAAAACGATGTATTATAGGAATAAACATCAAATAATTCTTTGTAATTATGTTTCTCATGATATATGTACATCCTTTCATTGACAAGTCCATGCGAGTAGAATAGGAAAAATATGGAATAAATGGACAATTATGTTAACCATTCTTGCTATATTGAGAAATAATACCCATGTTATTGCACAAATTTGTGGTCTTATTCCATATTATATTGTGACTGTAGATACTTATCTCATAACAAAAATACTAATATGAGATAATGTAATAATCTAGGGACTGTTTCGTAATGTCAGTTGTTCCTATGACCCCCAAAGGATGAAAAGGGATCTTACTCGCCCAATATCTTCAATGTGTGTTGGTGAAAATAAAGGTTCAAGAGTACCATATAAATGGTACAATAAAGACCCTCAAAAATTCCCATGAGGGTCTCTAATTATTAAAGATAGTGATTCTTGAACACATTGGGAAAGCTGCGGCTAATCTAGTGGACCTTGTTATGTCAACCAAGGGATTTGTGATCAAATCCCTAGAGTTTGACAGCTTCCATCTTCATTGATAATGATGGTGGATCATGAATCCGAATACATCTCCTATCCAATTTTAGAGCGACCATGAAGGGATCATGTCAAAATTTGTCTCCAGTATCTTCCCAACAGTACCCACCTACCTCATTCTTAACTTAGGACCTAACACAATACCACCACTGATGACCATGAACCGGAAATAAGGAAGGCTCATCAGGCGAGAAATAAACATGATATCTAGGAAAGTTATCATATCCCTTTTCTCACTAACAATGTTTTCTTGAATATCCCATCAAAAACATGTATTGATTCCTATATCCCTTCTCACTAAAGACATCTATTTGGGAATATTCCAACCAAAAGTAGGGGGCCTATCCTTACCCACATGCATGATTTCTGTGGACATTTTTCGGTCTCAAAATTAGTATATAAGTTAGAACATATCCCCACTTCAATCGATTATATGTTTCAGTGTATAATGGAGAACAAAATTGTGTCAGATTATATCCCCACAGGCGTTTCTAAAATGAAAATATATTTTAGCAACAATTGAAGAAATTGTCTCTCATATTATGCCTCTATTGTATATAAAGGGATAAGTTTATATACATATCGCTATAGCAAGGGTATCTCAAAACACTAATCATCATGAACATGTGGTTAACCAGAAGAAAGAAAAAACTCTTACTCTTTTCCTGGAGGATTATTTCTAAATTTCTTTAAAGGATGAGGCATCATAACATCTCTATACTCCCTTTCAAATCGGGGATCCATAGTGAGAGCTACAAATTCATTGGGATAGAGGCACATACGTATTGAAAAAATTTGGCAGCATATTCCAATGGTCCTTGATTAGGATCATATCCTTTTTCTAGTTAGGGATCACTAATTTAGAGGGGAACAAACCACATGATCAGATCAAATTCCTATAGAAGAAGTCTAGTGGCCTACTTTAATGGCTAAAGGTCGATCATATATACCCATTCTGGATGGTTCAAACAATGTGAGAATGAAATTAGTCTCGAGAGAGGATCATATTCCTATTAATGATTCTTACTGAAATATTTTTGTATATCAATTAATCCAGTTGTATATTATTAAATTCACTTAATAATAACTACACCAAAATCATTATGAGTTAGTATATGTGGAGGCCTATATCCCTTATCCCATTCTGAAGGCCCAGTAACATATTTCATAGGGGGATGCATATTCAAGAAAGGATCATACTCTTACTCCAACAGGGGGTCACTGAGTGAGATAAGTACATGTCTTGTGGAGGAATCATACTCATACCAAGAAAGACCAGCTAAGTATTTCGAAGGCAAATGATCAGGATCATTTTCCGGTTATCACTGAGGTTGACTAGGTTAGAATGGATCATGACTAGGGATATGATTATATTCTTTTCAATAATGAGACTTCTCAATGTAATATTCCATTAGATAATATGTAGGGGGTTTTACTCCCACAATACAATAAATTTGTTGTAATGTTTCAGAATTCTTCAGATAACAGGATCATATCCTTTTAAAATTCCTAATCAAATATTGGCATATTCTGACCACAACATAATAAGTGACCCATTTTCTCAATGCTATCATTTCCAATATCCTTAGGGTCATTCAAGACTAATTCTCAACTCCATTAAGGTTTGAATACTTATTTAAATGAATGTGAATATGATCATTATAGAAATAGTCCTTCTCGTGGTAGTGTCTATATGGATCACAAGCACTCTACTCATGATATACACCTTAGAAAACGTCCCCATGAGGATATGTTCAATGGACTAGGAAACACTTCCCTTTCCAAGACACCTATAAATTGAGAGGTGTTCAATGATACAACACCTTTATATGGAGTGGTTTCCCTAGATTAGATGCCGCCATATATAGAGGTTCCTAAATCATAAGTTTCAACTACATATAGTTCCCATAATCTTACATATGCACTTTAGTCCAGTCAATAGGAGGCCTTCAAAATCATTTTCAATGTTCTGGCTAGATGGAGGTGTGATGGTATAATGGAGAGGAGGAAACATTTACATTAAGATTTCTAACAATGAGATAATTGATTATATAGAAAAGAATTTCATTAATTGACTATCCCAAAATATGTGGGATACACCTCAATGGACAAAGGATAGACACCTACCTTATCAAAGATATGAGGGTCATTATAAGACAATAAATATACATTATTTTCAGCTATAAATAACTTTTATTTCTATGGTCTGTGATTCAATACCTAAATAGACCAACATAAATCTACAAAATACATGATTCCATATCATCAAAAGTCTTTCACAACTAATCTTAGAAGTCATTTCATGCATCAATATTCAATGAAGTTGATTGTAGGTAGTGTAACATTTATTCACCCATAAAATAGTTGAACCCCTCAAATACAGTTTATTGTAATGTCATTTCCTCCAGTAAAATTAGGGACTAGGAAACAATTAAGACAATTAGTCACTAAAAAATAATTCTCCAACTTCAATAGTGCCCAGCCATCATATAAATGGGGAATGTATTTCTAAAAGGAATTCAAACTATGGCCCTCGAAGTAATGAAAATTCATTTCAATCATGCATACTGAATTTAATATCACCCTAAAAAGATTATATAAGGGATGGTTCTCACTGTGGTTTATGATCACACCTATCTCTTATGTAAACATAAATAGGACTCATCAAGTAAAAAAAATTAAAAACTACGAAAACATAAATCCCGGAGAGGTCCCAACTCACCAGGATTGGGGAATATCTATGCTAGGCTCCAACTCCTAGATCATTAATTTCCAATAGGATTTAGGACAATCAGTAGTAGCTATGAACAAACCCCATCCCACTAGACTGAGGATTTTTTTCCATAATCACTATCCCTAGATTTATTATCCCCTAATAGGGTCCTACGTAAATCAGTAGTGATTCTATATCAACCCCAATTCACTAGGCTAGAAGAATTTATATATTAGATTCTGTTTTGGGACTCATAAAATCCCTGACTGAATTAGTGGATCCATAGAAATGGGATTTGTCAATTCCAATTGGGGACCTAAATAACCCCTAGTCAATAAGGTTGGTGATATTTTCGTCATCATCATGGCCAACGAATAGAAAATTTTTCTTCTCTATATTGGGAGGTAATGATCAACTATTAACTTTCCCCCAGCTCCTCCCAATACAAGACAAGGCTCTTATGTTCAGGACTTATTTAGAAAAAATACAAGAAGCCCCCTCAAGGGAACTATTTATAGACCATGAAGGGTGGATTGATCGATGACGGCGATCTTAACCCACTAGAGTCACAAACGAAAATGGGCTGATATGGAAATGGGTTCAAAAAAGGATCCCCTTTAATGAATCACCTAATAACCCTCTTACATCAAATGTAATGGCACAACCACCATTGGCCAAAATTCCTTTGTGAATGTTCTCACTGTCAAAATTGCAGTAAATAATGATCAAAAAACATTTTTATAGGGATTCATAAATGAAAACACATCCCAATAGGGTTTTGATTTGGAAGCACCAAATGTGGTCGCGCATAGCCGGATCCAAAGAGAGATCCCAAGCCTAGAACATCAGGATAACAAGATGACATATCCACAGCCGAGAATTTCCCATGAGAAACATACTACTATATCTCATTCACCACCCAGATGTGTTGAGGTTTCATTCCATGGAAGAAATATTGTCACAAAATAAGAGAGATATATAAAAGCTCCCTAAAAACATATTGTGGAGCTAATTAGAGATAATATTCCCAATTTTTAACATCTTAAGGGTGAGAAAAATATTCTACTGTCCATATCTGAATGTCTAGAAATATTAGTATCTGGGAACTATATTAGCTTTAGATCTAAAATTACAGTATTCATAAATGAAGAAGTCCAAAATTATCATGAATTCCTTCCATTTAGGGGAAAACCTCTCCTTTCCAAGGGTGATACTTCAGTGTTAGGATAAATCCAGAATCCATTAGAATCAATGCGAGGTCCACATAATCAACCCCTACCCACTCCCTACAGATGATAGGATGTTCATACTATAGTGAACCTTGGGATTATCGGCATAATCATGTACCTGGATACTCAAATTTAATTCGTGGAAGTGTTACACACACCTGTGAATCAAATGGTGAAGACAAATCCTGAATAGGGTGATGATACTCCACTTTTACCCCACTTATTCAATATGACCTTATCTAGCTTTAATATTAATAGAAAACATGAACATAAACTCACACCCTTTGTATCCCAATATGGGCTGATGATGGGTCATCACGATCCACATGATGAAAAAATTTGGAGGTATTTTTTTACAGAATCTAATTGGGAAATACAATGATTGGTATATTAGCCAACCCTTAGGATCTACTATAGGTTGGGATGACCTTCATCATCAGTTAATTTTTAAATTTAGATCTACTTTGTGTAAAATAATGATTATTTACAAGAAAAACTATATGAAATATGAAAATGAGTTAGTGTCTGACTTCTTATAATTTTTGAAGGGTTAAACCTATTCACTTAGAATCCCTATATCAAAAGAGAAAATGGTGGAATTAATGTGTTGAAAATTTATGAGATGAGATGAAGACACATCTATTTCCAATAATGTATCTAGTTTTTTTATATAAATTCACATCAATGAAATAATGAAATGAGGAATCCATTTAGTAAACCGATCAAAATCTCAAATTGTTACCCAAAAATAGAGGAAATGTCTAGGAAAAGAAAAAATTACAATTGTCACTCTCATGATTCTAGAAGATCACATCCAATAATCATATAAGGCCATTACTCTTCCAGAAACTCCTCTTGAATGGAAACAACAATATAACCATCTTTTGGAAGATTCATAGAGAAATCTGGGTCTTCCAGGATTTGAAAAATGGATGAACAAATCATACATCTTTCTAAATGAATAGGTCCCTGACTATTTCATGGATAACATGGAAAAAAACCTTCTCATTCCAACACACCCAAAAAATCTAGACATTGTCAACATCATGGACCATCCCAACTGGTGACCTTTCCATATAAGGATGGTTAATAATATCAAGGCCTTTTTATCTTGAATGAAATCAATCGAGGAATAGTGAAATCTAGATAGGCGGTGTGGGAAAACTCCATAGACTAGTTGGCCTCCAAAATCATTTTCTAGTTAGAAGAAGTTGGTCATCAATAGAATTTTTGGTCTAGGATTGGGGAGAAGTTAAACAACTAAATGAATAAAAAAATAGTCGATCATGCTCATGCCAACCAGAGAGCACAACTTTGTAGAGCCACAATTGCTCGACCACCAAAAAAGGCATTATATATGCCTCTCAAATGTTTTCATGATAGTCATGAGTATAAATAAATATAAGAGGAGAAGTTATATACTACCCTAATGAATTATCTATCACATACATTCTTTTTCACTAAAACATGAACAAAATGTACACTTCCACCCCAAATGGAATCCTGATTAGATGATAAGCTCATATTTTTGACTTTAAAATTGAAAAACATAGAAAATCCCTTATTCTATGGTGAATATGGACCATATTCAATGTTTACCACACATAGTTGTGGAATGAGAGGCCACATACACATGAACCAAGGAGACTCAGGACAATGTGGTCATGGTCGGACCCATTATTTTTTCCACATCCCCATAGATAATATTTATGTAGTTGAGAATCATCAGAATATGATCTAACAGACTTAAAAAAGGTATAAAGACATCATTGAACCCTCCATTTATCATCCACACCAAATTGTCTTGTATAAACTCATAGCGGACATTCAATCCTCTGATCAACCCAGACAACGGGGAAGGCCAACATTATCTACACTGCAAGATGTAGATACTATATCGACTATATAACAAGCATTAGGCCCATCCACATAAAATGCCTCGGATCTTGAGCTGTATATATATGAGAAAACCCACATTAGGATGTGCTAACCTCTGGAAGAAATGTATGATGTTATGAAATAGTTGGTGGTCGTGCATCCAATCTCCCCATCATCAATGTCCAATATCAATCAGTTGAACTAATTGAGGCATTTTTTGAAGATCTTTAGAGCTCAAATAATTTTGAGATAGAATTCACTCCATCCAAGGATTATCGAGTGGAGATCATGTCATTTTAATGTCATGTTTTCATCTCCTTCACTAACTATGTTTTGGAAGAGGTTTTCAAAGGTCACATTAGGCCCCTATAATTTTCATGTAGACTCAATAAGTTCAATGTCCATATCTCCCTGATTCATAATGGTTCTAGGGTCATCCTTACGATGGTTTGAACCTTATGAGTTTTAGGATAGAGGGAAGGGGATCTGTCTCCCAAATTGTTGACCATTCAATTGTTCTATAATCATGAAAAATGAAATCTTTGAAAGATTATTTTTTAATTTTATTTTGGGAATCCAACATCTACCAAAGTTCATTATTTTCCCAAAATACACCTCATACAATTTCCTTCTATGAATTCCCTATCTACATAGACACCTGAATCTATGTTCACCATTCGATCATTTTTTATGTACCCCATTGATGGAAAGTTCAACATACTACATTGTGGTGGTGGCCCTTCGATACATGTAGAGCCACATATGATGAAGAATAACTCTATAAAAAATGATTCAAACAACTAATATTCAAAGATGATATACATTTTGGATCCCCTATGTCTTGGGGACCACCCCTATGATTCCCTAGAGTATGTTTGACTTAAACTATATTCTCCCCATAAATCTACATCAGATGATAGACCTGATAACATAGTTCGGATCCCCTTGGGTATCTAGTGATAGTGTAAAAACAATCATATCCAATATATCATTACAATATCTCAGATGTAAAGGGGATTATAATGACTCTTCTCATGGTCTCTCTCATACTGATAATGATTGAGAATCCCCCAAGTTACTGTCATCACGTAAAAATGTCTCCACAAACTCATAGATGGAAGAAGAAGAAGATGACCTCATTAATTGTCTTCCCAAATATAAGGAAGGTGTCTCCACCCCCATCATTGATAGCAGGAAGACAATTTAAGAATAGAAGTAGACCCATAGAATATAGTTATTAGTCCCTCCATACCCCTTGATAAGAAAGATATGAAAATAACAATTATAAAGAATAACATATATGTGTTTTCTTGGAAATATATAGAAAAGCCTAGATTGAATCGATATGTGGATACATTGTATCACATACTACCTTATGTGTATTGAGGCTTCAAGTAGATAGACATAAGGATTCTCTTCTCTCATGACAACAATGTAGAGTAGGATGTTGAATAATTGATCAAATACTTATTTCTCCAAGAAGTGAAATATCCAATATAGCATGGAAACATCGCCCCCATCAAGAAATTGAATGGGAATATTTGGGTCATAATTGATTTCATAGGACATAATAGGTACTACCGATAGGACAATTTAACATTTAATATCAGTGAACTCTTGATAAATTACACTACATGATTTTATTCCCTTCCTTTGTGTGTTGTTATTATGGGTAGAATCAAGAAAATATGTCCCCCAGTGATGGAGAATCCACCGCCTTTAAAGAATCCATGGTATATTTTTCTATCAGATTATTCCATAAAAATTGAAGAATTGTAGATGAACGTATCAATGATTTGTTCATCATGTCATTAATCTTATTATGGTAATGATATCTGAATGATATGATGGTGACCTTGTGGTAAAATCACAATAGTGATGTGATATATTTATGGAACTCCAAACAGTCTTCAACAAGATGTTATAGTATGGTTTGAAGGTAAATATACTGAATATAACCTTAAGTTTAACACCATTTAAGATTCATGGCATTTTAGTACACTGATGTGATATCAACCTTTACGTGTAGAATAATATTTCTAAAATAGATGATTCAGCCCTCCCCCAAATTCTCATAGAACTGATCATTATCCAACAGAACCTCTTCTGGACATGGGGATTCATTTCCAAACTAACTGGAAAATATCTCCACTTCACTAGGGTGATGAAGAAGGTAATGTACTATCAATGGGTTGATTATTATCATAACCCATTCTAATGAATAAAGATGTATCTACAATACCAACATGTTGAAATTCAATTTGTTGAATGGAGGACAATTATCATGTGTGTAGGTTCTATGGAAAATTCACTGGGAACCATCCTCACACACAAAAATGTTTCAGGAAGTGATAATATTATATATTACCTCATCAAAATTATGCTATGTATTGAGAATCAAAACATTAATAATGATAAGAAATTCCTTTCACTCATCTTAACTTTAAAAATTTGAGGCATTACATAAATCACCACGATCTCTATCTGTTCTCTTGTATTTATCATCTCAAGTACACCTTTTGATTTCTTATATTGACTTAGTACTTGTATTGATGTGACATTACTATGTATCAATATTCCAATAAATTTGTTAAACAGAAGTCAGTGAATGGGAAATCCTATGATGGTTTCCCCACATCACATCCTGCCCTAAAAATTACATAGGTGGACACTGAGCATCTAGATGAGGAGTTATTCTATGTCCATGAAATTTCCCATGCATGGAAGATGTATTTTTAATTATCCTCTTTGATAACTATGATGAAAATTACTAAAAACAAAAATATTAATCGGGTTTACTTAAATAATTCGGTGTGTCTCTATAGAAAAATTAGTTATTCCATATTCATTCTCACTATGAAAAGGATTAATGAATAATGAGGAAGAATATAATTCCCTTATAATTGTCTTGTAAAAATCCATAAATCTAAAAAAAATCCTACCACTATATCAAAGGGAATTCATAGAAAGAGATAATGTAGATAAATAAAAGATATTGCAACAAAAGCGATGAACTGGGCCCTCTCAATGAATAAGTTAGGGGATGGATGGAAGAGTTCCCTTTTGATCCCATGTTTCATAATGTTCCCTAGACAAATAATTCTAACACTAATGCATTTCTCAATGTGACCTTTTTCCTCGTCGACCATAATCAGGTGAAACATGTATTATGTATTGAAAATAAATGAATGGTCTCAACTATCATTGTTTGTGATTCGGTAGATATAAAGTAGTTCAACATTTCCATAGATCAGGAAAAACCATCAACCACCCCTTGCTGGATGGATCCAATAAATGATTACCATCAAAACAAGACCCCCTCATAGGTAAACCTAAAAGGGAACACATTCAGTGTAGTATGTTTAACATTATCCTGTTGAGTGGTACAAATGAATTGAATTCCATCTCTAAGTGTGAATTCTACAGAATCATCCTCATTTGAATAGAAGAAGAAGATATTGTCACCATCATAGTGTAAGTCCATGAAGGATCATGCAGTTTTCATTAATATGGAACCAAGCTCTCCCACCAAATCAGAAGGCTGTGATTCTACAAGAAAACCATGATACATGACTGTGTGGAATTCTCCATAAAATTTCATTTATCCCAGATCCATGAAAACCAAATCCACCAACCCCCATAATTTATACATATAGATGAAAATTTATCTATTTTCCGTTTAATTAATGGATGTGTTGGGGTTATATCCCCCACATACAACCAAGTAGTCCAGCTACCTTCTTAATTCCACCGAATTCTATTATAAATTGTATAAGAAAATATCCCTCAATGATGTTAGGATGTATAACATCATGAAATTCGTAATGTACCTTATCATCACCAGGTTAGGTTCTGTCAATGACACCAACCTCCATTCTACGTAGTTGGAGAAGTTTTACCAAGAGTACAACATTGAGTCTAATCATTCATACCACTATCATGTTGTTGATAATGGATATAGATATGCCTTTAATGAAACTATATTGAATATAATATAAAAGATGGTGAAATAGGATATTAATTCTGGGTCAGACATTCTGCTCCATGCCTTATTGGCACACCATACCACAACCCCTAATTCTATCAAAGAAACACCATACTCATTAGTGTACTAGAATTATGAAGTGTTACCCATAGATGTCTAGCTACCTTTACTATAAATATCCATTTACGGAAAACTCTTTGATTATGAGATATCACAAAAGCTACTGGTTGAATGTGATTATCTTAATGAGAGAAGGCTGCACAAATCGAACAACATTGAGGTCCACCAGAATCATATCACGTGAGCCTTTTATAAGAAGATTTTCTTCCCTTCATTCCTTCAAGTGGAACTAGTTTTGGATATCAGTACCCCATTAATACCAGGAAAGACTTATCATGGGTGGAACCCAAATGGTAAGGACCTTATATTATGCCCATTGTATATCATAATGGGTCATAATCATTGTTCACAATGTATGGGGTTCATGTCAGACCCCACAATGTGAGAATTCTCAAGGAATAGATTGCATAACAAACATAATGTTAAATGATAGAAGTTCATCCTGGACACATGAAGATAAACTATATGGATCCATCCTTACTGTAAGATTCTAAAACTACATGACTTATGACCTCTCAACATGATTTTAAACTGCATGGGGTTTTTTTAAAATATGTGTTTCTTGATTCCATCCATCACAGAATATATGGTGGCCTTGAACCTATATTCTAGGGTCCAGTCACAATATTCATTTTCCCATAATATAAGTGATTTACTTCCTTATCACATGGCATTAATTTGTATGGTATATGTCCATTATGAATGTCATTAGGCTAAACAGGTTTTTTAGAACAATATACAGCTTGATTTTTATTTTCAATTGTATAAGAAGGTGTGAATCAATCCCATATATTTTTTAATCCACCACGTGATAAAAAATAAACATATCCTATCACAAATTTTCTTTGTAAAGTGATAGTATCCTTTTTCAATCCTTTTATGTCATGTCTAGGATAGCTCACGTGAGATAATGAATCTCAGTTGGGTTTTCCCCATAAAAAAGGACTGGAATCTTGTGAAAGGATCATCACGGTCCATAATGAATGTCCTTAAAAAAATTCCAATATTCCTAGATGCATGATGTTAAACTACATGGTTGATTTCCCTTTCGCAATATAAATATACACATTCTTATGTACCTCTCTTGACAGGAAAACTATTTTTTGCATTGGATTCCAACAAAACTTTTTTTAAGAACTACATGTGGCTTGATTCCAGTCACCACATGATATGTAGTGATGTATATATATTTAAATATTTATCTATTCACAACATATATATATAATCCCCCCCACCAAGTGCATTTTTCATACTTGCGTAGGAGGATTCTGTTGCAAAAACTACATTGTGCATGATTCATATTCACCATTGGATATATACTGACCCCAAGATCTCCATTATTGGGTCCAACCACTATATCCCTCTTCAATTCAAGAATCTCACATCCTTACCATGTGATATCAAACTGGAAAACCCTTCAACGACTATAAGTTCATTGATTACATCCACCACAAAATATATATTAACACATGTATCTCAAATACTAGGCTAAACTAAAATAATCAATAGAATCAATTCCCCCCTCCACATATGGGTAAGACCTTTGTATAATGTTTTCTTTTTAATAACTCTGTGTTCAATGAGTCCTTACTTCGTAGGATACATTTTGACACCTGGTTCTTCAATCCTAGTCCTAGCTACATTAATCGATAAAAAATCAACTCCAACAAAGTTGAGGTTGATTCATAAAAACATCTTCTTCCATTGTATGATCTAGATCCACATACATATATTTTTCACCAAATATATCATATAAAAAAATTCTAATTTGGGAACCCATGTCCTTACCACATTATGTTAAATTTTAAGGAATATTTCCTAGTCTCATAAAATTACAATATCATGAGAAGAGCTTCCTTACTACACGACATTAAACAACCTGACAAATGTCCTTACTGTGTGATCATAAACTTCATGGAACACATACGTACCATATAAATTTAAAATGAATAGAATAAAATGTGTCTAAAATTCATGAAAATAAATAAATTAGATCACCACCTATAATCCATATAGTATCAAAGTACCTTGATAGCCTCAACCCGGTCAGCTAGAGAATAGGGAACTCCAGCCTACATTTAAGCACCTCAATCCAAAAATAATAATTCATGTCTCCATAATATCAGGTTTCCAAAATCATTCATGGCCCTTATATAGGATACATTGGTTTAAGTGGACCTTTAGTTGACTACTCATGTATGCTTATGGCCCTAGTATATGTGGCTAAGAACATTCACCAAATTATTCACAATACAAAATGTAACTTTTCATCCACGTGAGCCCCAACATCCCTATGGAAGAACTCAACACATTAGTGTGATCTAAACCATTCCCAGAATCATTTTAGCATATCATTTCTGATGACAAGATAACAATGACTTGTGATTTACAATATTTTATCCCCTGCTCAGAAAAGTGATGGGGTACTCTTGACCAAGGGTGTACTAATTGAGCTCTTGTGTATCATCCCTATAATAGTAAAGTATACATCATGACCTTAATCTATGGTCATTATTCTCAAAGATGTATGAAATTAAACTCTATATTATAATGTTCCAAATAAATTGAATATAATATTCTAGTGGAAGAGATACAAAACATGTCAGGTTGAAAACAAACAAAGGGTGGCATGATAAATATAAAGTATTTTCTCACTGATCACATCATCTCCAGAGTTTAGGAAAAAATTTAGTGGGAAGATAAATACATTATAATGTTCTTGGGCTCTACACTATAAACCTATTAAATGATAATCTATTTTCATTGATCCACCCAGTTCGTGACAATGATAGAGTAATGATGCTTCACATCTCATCACCTATAGAATATGTTTTCAAAGAGGTGACATGATTATTAGGGTTGTTGATCCCTTCTTGGATATTACACATTATGAAAATCCAAATTTATGATTTGGGGTTCCTCATATCATTGTAAACATTCCATGTCCCTTAAAAGGATTATTGGATCCAAGGGACCATTTCCGAACTATGTATTTACCTATATGGCTCTTCTATATGCACTTATGGTCATCAACCAAATGCATCAATATGATGAAAGGGATTTATGAACCTTTTTGTCCTTGACATAATTGTGGAATAACTCAACATCTCAATGAGATCTGAACTACTCAGGGTATAACTGTCCTACATCATCCTCAGGACCCATGAACATTGGACCATGACTTTTACTCTTTATACCAAATTATCTGAGTGGGTCTGAAAGCCAAAATTTTACCTCATCATGTTTTGTACCCCTTTCTCAAGGCTTGAATAATAAATCCATTCTAAAACCATCGATGGACCATAACATAAGATTCAAAACCATATCATATAGATATCAACCTTCATAGTCAATATTTGAATTTCCCTATGGTGTTATAACCCTTCTTGGATTGCTTCCCTCACATACCCTACCTCGTCGTCTGAATGTTTGAGTCGTCGAGAATCTTCTCTGGCCCTCAGAAGGGAGTACATATCATCATTTTCTTTTCTAGGTAATCGATGCCTAAGGGCCTTGACCCACCAATAGAATGCATATTATGTATTATAGAATAGAAATTCAACCAGTGTGAGTCCAAGATACAATGAAGTGGAATCTAGAATATCATATTATCATGAGACATACAATGAATTTCTTCCCCATCACATATTAAATGACTCAATCATTAGGGTTATGAATTATATCACCCAAATTTTAACTATCCAGGTATACCTTACCTCCCATATTTTATCGCTCAACTGATATTACTTACATAAATCATCTATATCCACTATAAAAAAATATGGATTTAAGATACCATTTTCCGGACTACACATTGACACCTAAGTCTCCTAAATATGAACCTATTCGGGTAAAAAAATGTGTCACTCTGAAAAAAAGGAATTTCTAACCCTCAAGAGTCTCAGTAACATCATGATGAAACCTGAACCCTTAATGTGTTTAGGGTCATTCCTAGAATGTCATAACCATATTCCATGATCACTTATCAGGTTCGAACTAAAATAACATAAAATATTGTAATAAATTTTATGAGGTAAAAGACCCTAAACAAATGAAATATCAGGTCTGAGATAAAAGTCACTAAACTAAATGATTATAATTTCTAAGATAAAAGACCCAAAACTAATTCAATATGAAGTCCCTGATAAAATTTCCTAAACTAAGGAAATATTTGTTATGAGTTAAAAGACCCTAAATTAATGAAATATCATATCGAGGTAAAATACCCAAAACTAAAGAAATATTTTGTCCAAGCTTAAAGACCATAAACAATATGAGAATGGTGATTTTTCTATATTTATGAGAAAGCATTTAAGACACACCATATGGTCTTGAATGAAATGAATTTTTTCTCGCCAAGACTATTATATTTTGGAAAAATAACAGTTTCTCTATAGAATATATATTCTTACCCTTCATCCTTTTCCTAATCAGGTGATATTATGAAAAATAAAGTAGATCTATAACTATAGAATGCCATGTTGGTGGGAATTCATGGATACATCCCCGAAAAATCTATTATGGTTCATATATACATATCTAGACATTCAATTTTACATGATATTATGAAAATGATGTTTATCAATGGCGATTCTCATAATATCGGATAAATGATTAAGTCATTCATATCGTGGATAAAAGGGAACTACAAAAAAATATAGGGTCTAGTAGATATGTTCCCTGATAACACACAAGAGAAAAAATCAACACATATAAAAGTATATCCTATGAATATAAAAACCAAATAAATATTTCAATAATAAAATACCATAATTGAATATTCTGTGATGAATCGATGATTTCTAATATTCTCTACTTCATGGAGTTAACATATTTCCAATTCTAGTAAAGAAACTTGATTTTCACTACCCCAACCCAGTGTAACTTCCCTAACTAGGTAGTGGCTCCAAGAAGTTCTTTATCCTGTATGTTAAGAACTCCATGTTTTTCTATAGAATTAATCTCCAATATCTAGAGTACAATTTGGAACTGTGATAAATCTCCTTGAAGATATCTGATCTCATATTGGAGAGAGCTGATTGATGATAAGGGATGATCTGATTCTATCTCCTGATATCTGACTAAATATCTATGAGATGTCACATCCATCGCATGTTGGTAAGCTTTATTAATGGATTTGTCTCACTCCTACTTCACCGAATAAGAATCTTTAGCAGCTACCACAAATAATTTGAGGTCCCTCTTCTTCTCTCTTAGAGTGACCACTTCCTTTACCCTGGATTTAAGGGTGAATTAGTCGAATCACATATAATACATAGTAGAAATCATAAACTGAATATGGACCAACCAATCCTTCCACTCCTCTAAGTGAGCATCCAAATATATGGTCCCAAACTCACTAAACTTGTTTCTCATCATTGAGAAATAGAATGAAGCATACCTCATGCATTCACATAAACCCTTCCTATGAATGAAATAATATTTTAGGGGTATTTATCATAGGTAAAACGTTCTGCTCATAGTTGTTTTTATAATGAAGGGATAGAACATACCTTTTCATTGGTTGGAACTAGTTGGATGAATAGTCGATAGAGTATGAACTAAATCATTTGAATATAAAGTCATTGAAATTATAGAAAAGGGAAGGGGATATCAGTTACATGTAAAGAACATGGTATCACTAAAAATAAATGGATATGACCGATGTAGAAGTATGATTTTATCCATCACATAACTAGTGAAATCCACTACCCAAATCCCATCCATGGGTGAGGAAGCGACTCATTATTTTCATGAATGGCTCTATTGGACATTTTGTTCATTTCCCAAATATGTTCTTTTCTCACCACCTAGTGGAGTTTTCTGAATAAAAGAAAATTTTAGGTGATATGACAGTAATATAGAATATTTCCACTCATAATGAGGTATTCACCTTATTCAAAGGAAATTGAATACTCACCTGCACCCTGAGAAGTGGAAACATGATTTTCAAAATGATTTCCTCAATGATCTGTACATATTTTGACAAATCAATAGGTGATTTATTAATAATCCAAGATAAAAGTAGATTGAAAATCAACACTTACATGATAATTCTTGAGGAGAAGGACCTGAAAATGAAGAAGGATTCCTTTTCATGTCCATCCCATATGAGCAAGCCTCCCCAAAAGTCAGTGGAACCAAAATTGTAAATTGAGAAGCAAAAATCACCGCTCTCACTAGGCTAGTTGACCTAATGTACCATCATCATCTGTCCCCCGATCACTTCCATGTTCCTCCCCTGCCATTGTACCATGTGTATAATATTCAACGTATGGATGAACTAGATTATCTACAGCATCCTCCCATATATAAATGGACCTGAAGAATTTTATTATAGGTCAAAGTAAAAAACACCTTGAACATATCTCTGAGCGTAGATATATTGCTTCATTGGGAACAAGATAACCTTGGTTTTCAATAGAAATTCGAAGCATTCCCCAAAAAACCATTTGATGTACCAATAGTTTATTAAAGTGTTGAACTCTTCCGCTTTCCAAGGTAGTGTCAATGTCTCAAATAAGTCTTGGTATTTCATAAATAAATATTTAAAAATAATACATGTTGGGGAAGTGATATTGGAAAAACAATCCATAAGTACCTCTACTAGGTGAAATATGCCACATAGCTCAGACTCTGAGCTCCACATCCTCCGAACCATCCACTGATGGGGTGGAAATGGAAATAATTAATCTAGTGGAAGGTATCTATTTTTCATTGCATATCTTGAATTCTTCTTAGTGGGTTATTTTACTAGTAATTAAAAATTTATAAATTCCTTTCATGGTGATTCTTACGATTCTGACCATGTATATGCCAGTTTCATTCCAGGCATGGGATTGTGCTAAAAAAATGGTGGTATGGAGGCCTCAGTAACATGTTTGGATAATTATCCATTGGGATATGAGAAAATAAAAACATCAACATAACCAAGGGATTAGACAATTGCTTCATTACAGGGGGAATTCTTATTTTAGCACTACAATACTATTATGTTAAAATCATCTAATGTTTGATAGCTATCATCAAATGCTATTCAGATTAAACATGAAAAGAGTAACGACTTATTGACCGGATACATATGAATTTTTTACTAAATAGGATGAGTGCCTACCATTCATAGATGAGTTCCCTATCAACATGGATGGAATTATTTTATTAGTGAAGCGAAATCACAAAAGATCATGCATCATTGATGGATTAAACTGTATTAGAAATATCACCTATAAACACTGGTATATATAACCTCAAGGAGAAATAACTCTATTGGATTACATAATACCTGATATCCGTATATTTTAGTCGGATGGGTCAGTTCCCATTGATGAATTGTAGGTATGGTATGAAGTGAGAATTTTGGATACCTAGAATGTTAAGATATTCATAACCTACAATGTGATCTCTTATCTAACCCCATAATATTTTGAAGTGAACTATAATCATGTTAGGATATTTTCCGCTAAAACACGGTGTAGAAGGAAATAGAGATTTTCCAACACATGTAAATCTATCCGGATACACTCCCCATTCCATTGTTGTCTCCATCATGAAAGTGGAACGTCTAAGTCCACCTTTTTCAATCATGGGATCTAATTACCAACTCATGTACATGAAGTGGAAAATGAAAAGTTGGCTAGACATCTCAATGCTAGGGTCAATATTCCAATTACAATTTTAAATATTTATCTTCCTCAACCATGGGATAGTAAGTGTTCGGTGCTCCATAGGAGTCCTTTCTAAGATAATATTTTAGCTTCATAACATCTAGATCAGTGTTGGTCATCTTTATTATTTACTCTATTCTTGTCTTAAACAGAATATAAACTACATGAAGTTAATCTTTTGGATGTATTTTTCAAATAGGATAATCATCTATCAGATGAGGGATGGATTCCTAGTTACATTGTCCCTGGTAGACTAAGAGGGAATGAATTCATCATACATACTACCAAATATAGGTTCACCATGTATCTGATGTAGTGCCCCAACCCCAATTACCCATACTTGGTGCATTATTACATAACATTGTAATGATACGAATAACCCATACTTGGTGCATTATTACATAACATTGGAATGATACGAGTAATCATTTCCTAAAAGACTGATTAGTATTGTATCCTTAGAATAACTAGATCCATATGTACGTTTTACATTACATAGAGAAATAAAAAAACAACATCTGGTCTCCTTTTAACACAATCATATCCCTTAGAAAATACCTTTAAGTTAGTCAGAATTTATTTCTTCACATCCAGGGAAAAATAAAACATAGAAATGGGTGAGCTCAGCTTCTTTGTAAGGATAACAATATAGAAAAAACATTCATAATTAATCATAAACATTTAAGGAATTGTATAAGACTAGAAAAGAAGACTTTTAAACTTAAAAATGAGTATAATATGGAAAATGTAATTTAAATAATTCCATTTACTTATTCACATGGAAATTATACTAGTAGAATAATCACGTGTAATATTAACAGCCAATTTCATAATGATTGAATTCATAGTGTTGGACATCATACACCCATAGTCAAGGCCTCGGGCCAATATTATAAATAAGATTTTATCAATGCCTTCTTCCATGAAACTAGTTTGTCTCATTAGACCTACCGATTCATCAAGGAGCTATAGCAGGCTCAACTATTGATGTACTTAGTCCAATGCATTCCTCATCTGAAATGGTTCAAACATAACATAAACATTTGTATTAAAACTTGAATAAGAAATTTCAATACATTAAACATAAAATATGAATGGTATAAAAATAAAACAACCACATTCAATCATATTACAATACCTTCAATACAATATGGTAGATTGTATAATAATCAATCAACTTCAAACAGTTGTAAAATTCATCAAAGGATGTTGACATAGATGAAATCAAAACTATTTGAGAGAATTATCTCTTTTTCTTTTGAAATCATATTAAATTCTCATAGTTATAAAAAAAATTTATTTTGAAAAAATTCTTTTAAACTTGTATGGGATGATTCGAAGGTGTCATAATGTTGAAGTATAGACGAACTCACAGTATATATTAAAAAACATTACTTCCTTCATTTTGTCGAAAAGGTCGTAAATGGCGTTGTTTGGAAAATAATAGAAAGATATATTTATAACCGTTTTATAAAAATTAAATCAAGGGTATAAATTACATTAACCCATAGTCTAGTAAATACTAAATTTTTTTGGAAATACATTTTTAAGATACACATATGTGGATGATAAAGAGGTCTAAGTAGATACTCATATACAATCAACCTCGGATAATGAAGAGATAGTAGAATTGACTCTTACCTTGAACTTCTCCTAGATCGAGGGTACATTAACATACTATATAATATTTAAGTAATTATAAATAATTATACATGAACCACATACATAAATATGATATCATATATGATCTTCTAATATTTCATTGTTAATAATATTCCATTACTATCATTGTTTTGGGTGTTAACTAATTTGTTTTACATTATAGGAATTTTTACATAAGCCATTTTTGTTATGGATATGATGTATTTGATTCATATACAGAATGATATTGAGTTCATAAAAAATAATTTTAATCATAAATTCAAAATTATTCTTGAATGGTTATGATGGGTAATGAATCTCATCGTGTTTGTGGAGATGGTAATTCGTACGTACGCATGAGCGACAATACCATTGTATTGATGGTGGAATATTATGTAATTGGATACTATATCACATATAAATAATCATTCACATGTTATATTAATTATTAAATAAGTTATAATCATTATTATACCCATCCAATTAATGAAGAGTTTGAATAACAAACTACCACACGATGTGAAGACGGTATGTGGTACGTACGCACGTATGGTGACAAGTCATTCATTGAATGGATAGAATAATGAATATGGTTTTACCATACATATAATAACATGAAATTATGTATAAGTTATTGGAGATATTATTTTTTTATATAAATGAAAAAGAAATATGAAGTGGAAGAAGAAACGAACTTTGAAAGTGGTGGTGAAATTATTACCTCTTCTTCGAGTATTTCCTTTTGAGTTAATCAAAAGGGATCTATAGGTTGGAATTATGATAAAGGTAAGGACTCTAGGTCTATTTTAGGGTATTTGGGTAGATAATAGAGTAGGGGTTGTCTGAGAAAAATTGATTTGGAGGTGTGATTTTGAGAGAAGGGGAAGTACTATTTTATAAGAGAGGTGATGGTCACTTTAGGAAAAGATTGAAATGTTATTTTATTATACAATCATATTCAGTTTATAATGACTCAAAAATGATTAAATTATAGGCTAAGGTCTGTATGTGTCTTAGAAATAAAATCCCATAGGTTTTAGATAGGTTGAGGTCACTATATTATTCTTATCTATTAGATTTAACACTTAGTAAAATAGTTTAACTTTTTCCATGTATTCCTGTATTATAATAAAAAATGTTTAATAATATTACAATAAAGAGAAAAACTAACAAAAAATGGTTCATTATTGATATATATAACTTTATATATGTCCTTTTTCAGATTCTTATCTTTTTAGGAATATTATATAAATTAATAATATAGTATTTGTTTTAAAAAACTCATTTATGGAAATATAGACACTATTTGGTATTTGGTTTTTGTGAAAGTCATAACAACATTATCACATAAAAAAATATTCAAACAACCCAAACATGTAATATTGACTTATAAAGTTAGTGTAATTAACTAAAATTCTCAATTTACATTTATGTGGATATTTATAATGTCAATTATTTTAATCATTCATTAATAAGTTAATTACTGCATCATCGTTATCTCATAAATAAATATAATTATTTAATGTCTAATAATTAGTAATAAAATAACATTATGTAGGAAATATTTTTATCATTATAATGAATATTTATAGTCCAATTTATCTTATGTATATCCCTATATTAAAAATGTTTTACTTATTTAATATTGAATTTAACACTTATAACTCTTCTATAAATTAAATAATAATAAATGTCATAATAAAAACCAAGTGGACTAATATAATCATATTTTTTTTCCAAAGGATAATTTGGTTCGAAATACACCTATAAAATAGAATTTGGACATGTGTTCGGGTACTTATAATATCATATTTACTTTTATTTACGGTATTTACTATTAGGTGCGATAAATAAAAGTCAAAACATACTATTCACAGAAAAAAATTATATTCATATTATTAAACCATATTTTACATAAAATTGTCAACCATGTCTCTCAGATTCTTGACATTCAATTTATAGAAGTGATAAAATTATGTTCTATGCAAATTTGCAAATACCCGTAGAAGGTGGGTAATAGGCGGTAAAAGTTGAATAAAATATTATATATCTAATATTATTATAAAATTACTCCAACGAATTAAATTGAACTTATATTGGTATTATATTTCTATTTATACTTAAAATAAATTTAAATAATATAAATAATTTTTCAAATAAAAATTTGATTTTAAACAATAACATAGTGTTTTTCACTATTCATCAAAAATTTAATGGTTTCAGAAAAAAAATCCCCATAAGATAATTTAGATATTCCGAATCCAAAAAGAAGTCCATTTTGAAATATTAAATTTATAAAATCTAAAAAACATGGTACTAATATTTATAATGGCTAGTCTGATAGGTCATGGTGTTTTAGAACTCAAAATCACTTACAACGCATGCTATTGCATTATTCATAGGGAAGCATACCGTGGATGCTTGGGGTGTAACATTCTTCCATACTTAAAATAATATTGTCGTCTATATTGATAGAATATTATTACATAAAATATTTGGGAGGTTCTTCATAATATCTTCCTCAGGCTCCCACATTGGCTCTTCCATATTGTTGTTTATCCGTAGAACTTTTACAAGACGAGTCATCTGGTTTCTCAACAATTTTTTTCTGGTATAAAGAATTCTGAAACTCTCTTTACAATAACATACATCAGGATCCAATTTTAATTTTTCATAGGATATAACATGTGTTGTGTCTGGTGGGTTTTTTCTCAATAGGGATACGTGGAATACATCATGATCTTTGGAGAGACATAGAGGTATTCCCAAACAATAAGCTACAACTCCAATTCATTCTAGAATTTCAAAAGTTCTGATGTACCTGGGACTTATTCTTCCCTTCTTACTGAATCGTATAACACCTTTACATAGAGATACCTTCAAGAAAACATGATCTCCTACATAAAATTCAAAATCATTCATTTGGTTATCGGCATAGCCCTTTTTCCTACTACGAGCTTCTTTGAGGTGGGTTTGGATAACCTTCACCTCTTCTGTTGTTTCCTTCAAAAGATCGGGGCCTATGAGTATTCTTTCACCAAAATCAACCCAATAAGTTATTGTGAGACATCTATTTTCATATAACTCTTTATATGGTGCCATCTGAATACTTGAACGGCAACTATTATTATAGTAAAATTCATCCATATGTAAATATTGATCCCACATACTTTTAATGTCAAGTGAGCAACATCTCAACTTGTCTTCTAAGGTTTTAATAGTACGTTTTGATTTCCCATTAGTTTATGGTTGTATGCAGTGCTCAAATGAAGTTTAGTATCCAATGCCTTTAGAAAATGTTTCCAGAATCATGATTTAAAATGGGGATCACGATAAAAAATATTCGATAGGGGTACTCCATGATGTCTTACAACTTCATTAATATATAGTCTTTCTAAATATTGAAGTGGTAAATCTTATCTTATAGAAAAAAATTTCTGACTTGGTTGGATGATCAATAAAAACCCATATTGTATAATTCCTTTTAAGAGGGTTTCATAGCCCCTTGAAAAATTCCATTGTAATATCATCCCATTTTCACTCACGTATGGGAATATGTTTTATGAATCTTCAAGAATTTTTTCATCCATCCATTACCTATTGAAAAACCATATATCATGACACATAATCCACAATCTCACTCTTCACATTATCTCACAAAAAATGTTCCTCCAGATCTTAATATATCTTAGTGCTACCAGGATGTATAGAGAAAATGGAGTTATGAGCATTATATAACTATTCACTTTTTTGATCATGTATATCAGGAACAGAAATAATCTTCCCAAATTTCAAATTTTCATCTTTATATATGAAGTTAACCATTATCCCCTCATTAAAAGATTTAATTTTTTTTAATCTCCACATAATCAGTTAGATAACTTTATGTCCTTTCTAGTAGAGATTGATTGGAAACAGTTTGAAAAAGTATTGAGGTTTCACCTTCCATGATTATTCCCATATCCATCTTTACTAGATACAAGAACATTGGATCCCTTTCAACTCTCATCTTAATCAAAAATCCATGATCCTTTCTGCTCAAATAATATTCCACCTTATTTTCCATCCCCGGGTAGTAGTGTATAGTGCAATCATAATCCTTGAGCAGTGCAAGACATCACCTTTTTCTCTTGTTGAGTTCTTATTGTGAGAAAATATACATTAAACTCTTGTGATCTGTATATATCTCACATTTTTCATAATAGAGACAGTGTATCCATTTCATCAATGCAATGATTACTAATTCTAACTCATGCTCATGAGTAGGATAGTTTTTTTCATTAATTTTTAGTTGTCGTGATGCATATGCAATAACTCTATCATTATGCCTAAGGACACAACCATGTCATTTCTTTGAAGAATCACTATAAATAACAAAACCATCATTCCTTGATGGTAGAATATAGATAAAATCATTGACTAATCTTCTCATCAGTTCTTCAAAACATTTTTCGCACCCTTGTCCAATCAAATTTACCCACTTTACGTGTGATCTTTGTTAATGGGTTATCCATTTGGCCAAAATTCTGGATGAATCACCGATAATAACCTACTAAACCTGTAAAACTACATACCTCAATTATACTCATCGATGCATGCCATTATTGTGTTTATCTAGTCTTAAATGTACCAACCACGATTCCATCATTTGATATAATATGGCCAAGAAAATAAATTTCCTAAATCTTTAATTCACACTTGCTAAACATCCAATATAATTCATTAATTATGAGGGTTTTCCGAATATTGCACAAGTGATATTCATGATATTTTTATCTTTTTTAGTAAACCAAGATATCATCAATAAATACCACAAAAATGTCTTCAAGATATTCCATGAAAACTCTATTCATTAGATCCATGAAAACAAAGGGTGTGTTAGTCAATATGAAAGGCGTTACTGTAAACTCGTAATGCTCTTCCCTGGGTCAAATTTTGGTTTTTTTAATTTCCTCATTCACCCACAATTGATGATATACAGATCAAAGGTCAATCATTGGAAAAAATTGAGCTCCATGAAGTTGATCAAATAAATCATTAATGAGAGATAGGGGATACATTTTCTTTATTGTTATATCATTGACCTTCCTATAGTCAACACACAATCTCATGGATCCATATTTCTTTTTAACCAAAAGCACAGGGTCTCCCCATGGAGAAACACTAGGGGAAATAATTCCTTTATTACTCAATTCCTCTTATTTTTTCTTTAGTTACACTAAGTTTATAGTTTCCATTCTATAATGGTACTTCAATATGGGACTTTAAATATGAATTAAATCAATGTAAAACTCAATTTCTCATTCTAGAGGATGTCCTGATAAATCCTATTGAAACCCATAAACATATTCTTGTAGAATAAATACATCCTCTATTTGAGCAATCTCCTCATCCATAGTTATTTTACTCTCTTCCACCCCAATAATTTAATTTAATTGAGCTACTCGGGGTGGATCTATGTAAGAATCAGGTGGTGAAATTTCTTCTCTAAAGATAAGGCACTCCTTATCATCATCGAAAAGTGTGACCTTCATCTTCTTACAATACATTTTCGTAGCATGGTCTGAATGACAATCCATACCAATGATTATATCAAATTAAATCATGGCGATGATGATGAGATCAACAGATAAAAAACATTTGTATTCCCTACTGGGGATTGATTCAAAAAACATTGTTGCAATGATAATTCCCTTAAGAGTTTTGACTGACAACTCCATTGTAAAATCAAATTGTAAATATCTAATAATTTTAGATAATTGGGAAGATATGAAATAATGCGATGATCCAGAATCAAATAAATCCTTGGATAAACATGAGGAAACCATTAAATTTCATTCCACCACATCTTTCGGGGCTTCAAGCTTAGCAGTAGTGATCATATAATCTTTTACGTTCTCACTAGTCTTTTTCTAAGGTACATTTCCTTGGCACATAAGACATTCATTTTCCTAATGCCCCATTTCTCTACAATTTTATTATTCAACATTGAGAGCCTCATTCATTCCATTGAAATCATGATCTTGATGGCCTTTTTCACCACACTTGTAACATACTCCCATTCCCTTCAGGCATGTAGTAGGCTATTTCTTCCCACATTTACTATAGGATAAAAATTCAACTTTTCCCTTCTTCCCCTTAAATCCATTTCCAGAGTGTTCAGTAGATCTCTTATTTTCTTGCTTTTATTTAAAGTTATAATACATAGATAATTTTTTTTGTATCTTGATAGCACATGAGACAATATCTTCGTATAATGAGAAGGATTTGAGACTAATTCTTGATGTAGAACTGGTTTCAACCCCTCAAAGAATCTATTAGTCCTACTGCTTGGGTTACGTATATAATCTACTACATTCCTTTCTAACCTTGTAAGGTCTACCTCATACTTTACGATATTCTCATCTTCCTTTTGACTCACACTCAGAAATTGTCTTTCCATATCCATTCGATGGTCATGAGGAAAGTATTTTTCTAAAAAATCTCTTTAAACTATCTCCATTCTATATTTGATACTTCTTCGTATTATTTTGTGTATTGAATTAATGACCATCATTGATCTGCATCTCATGTGAGGCTATAAACTACCATGACAACTTTTTTTCTTTCACTACCCCCCAAAGCATGAATTATTAACTCTAATGAACTTATCCATTTCTTAGATATGAATGGATTTGTAGTCCCATTAAATTCTAGTGGTTGTTTCCTCATGGAGTAGTCTAACATTTATCCTTCGTATTGTGGATCAGGGCGCTCCAAATGAGTAAGGTTATTAATCATAACCTCAGTGAGTTGTCACAGTATACTGATAATTAGATAAGCACCAGTTTAATCACCAGATCCACTATAATTATCTTGAGTAGGAGGTCAATCCCTATATGGATTATGTGTATTGATACAATTTTCATTTATTACACTAGCCTCCATTTCTAAAAAATGGAATACAGTAGATTAGTTTATGAATCACAATACATAATTCCATACGTGTAAAACAGTTAACATAAATTGAACAGTTTATGGATATAATCTATAATAATAAAAATGATTTCTTTGAGGAGTTATTTAATCATAAATCCTTCATAATGGTTTGTAATGAAAATTATAATTATCTAATAATATCCATCAAGAGTGTTATAACCAAGTGTGTAGCAAGGCCTGTTGTCGTGTTCCAGGATACAAGAGGTCATGTAAAAAACTCTTTGTATGAATTTTCAGTCCTAGGTACATCTGTGATAGAGCCTCCAATACCATCTCATATACATACATGGATTTATTACTTTTAAATCTCACAAAATCTCTAAATTACCTAAATTCTAGTAAGTTCTTCTATACTAATCCTCAATGTCTATCTTAGGGTAATGGTCTCCAATCAGATAATTTCTAAATATAGTTTCCAAGGTTTGTACTAATCTTCCTCTAATAACAATTTTAACACCCCTACCTCAGTTACCCAGAATCGTTGCATTATTACATAACATTGGTATGATATAAGGTATCATGTCCTGAAAGAAAGATTCTTTAGTAGCCTTGGATGTACTAAATATATACGAATGTTTTACATTACATACTGAAATAAAAAACACATTGTGTCTTATTTTAACACAATCATATTCTTTATACTATCCCTACAGGTCAGTCATAATTTATGTCTTCACATCCTGGGAAAAATAAACCATATAAAGGGGTGATCTCAGGTACTTAGTAAGGATAACAGTATAGAGGAATATTTCATTAATAAGAATAAAACATTAAGAAAATGTATAAGACTAAAACAAAAGCCTTTTAAAGTTAAAAATGAAATTAATATGGAAAATATAAATCAAATAATACCATTACTTATTCACATGGTTATTCTACTAGTCGAATAATCACATGTAATATCAATATCCAATTTCATAATGACGGAATGCATAATGTCGGACATCATAACCACATAATCAAGGCCTCATGCCAAGACTAGAAATAATATATTTTTTGTTGTTGTTCTAAGACACTAGAATGTCTCATGAAACCTAACGATGCATCGAGAAGCTGTAGCGGGATCCACCCGTCACTTACTAAGTCCAATGCATTCCTCATATGAAAATGTTGAAACATAACATAAACATTCATATTAAAACTAGCATACTAAATGTCAATACATTAAACATAAAAATGAATGGTATAAAAATAAAACATTCATAGTCAAACATATCACAAAACTTTCAATACAATATGGCAGATTATATCATAATATATTAGCTTCAAACAACTATAAAATTTATCGAAGGATCTTGACAAAGATGAAAAAAACTATTTTAAGGAAATATCTCTTTCTATTTTGAAATCAATTAAAATCCAAAATATTAATAAAATAAAAAATTTATTTTGAAAATATTATTATAATATTGTAAGGAAATATTTGAAGTTTTTATAACAGCGTAAAATACCTCCACTTTCCGTATAAGTTAAAATAATTCTTTCCTTAATTTTGTCGAAAAAGGTTGTAAAGGTCATTATTTGGAAAATGATGGAATGATTACTTTATAAAATTTTTATAAAAATTAAAAAATTGGTTTAAATGACTTTTACCCATTGTGTGATAATTGTAAAAATGTTTATAATTACATTTTTATGAAACACAGATGTGGATGATAAAGAGGCCCCAGTAGATACTCACGTATAAACAACCTCAGATAATGAAGTGATTGTAGAATTAACCCTGACCATGTAATTTTCCTAGATACAGGGTACGTTAACCTCATTTATAATAGTTAAATAATTGGTATTAAATTATACAAGACCCAAATATATATATGATATCATATATGATCTTCTAATATTTCATTTTTAATAATATTTCAGTAGTATCATTGTTTCGAGAGTTAACAGATTTATTTTCCTTTATATGATTCATTATGTAATCCATGTTTGTTATGGATAGGATGTATTTGATTCATATACATAATGATATTAAGTTCATAAACATTAAATTAAATCATTAAAAATAAATTATTCTTGAATGGTTACAATGGGGAATGAATCTCATCCCGTTCGTGGAGACGATAGTCTGTACGTACACCCAAGCGACAATACAAATATATTAATGGTGAAATCATAAGTTAATGGATAGTATATCATATATATATAATAATTAACATGTTATATTTATTATTTACATCCTTTATACTCATTGTTATACCCATCCAAATAATGATGTCTTTGAATAAAAAACTATACCACGACGTGTAGACGGTAAGCTGTATGTACACACGTATGGTTAATGATCAATCATAGGATGGATATAATAATAAATATTGTTTTACCATACATTTAATAAAATAAAATTATTTATATGTTACTAGAGTTATTATCTTGTTATGGTACCAACAAATAAATAGGATGTGGAAGAAGAATATAACATTGAAAGAGGTGGTGAAATTATTACCTCTTCCTCGGGTGTTTCCTTTTGAGTTGATCAAAAGGGATAAATAGGATGGGTTTTAGATCAAAGTAATGCCTCTAGGATGAACTGAAGATATTTGGGAGGATATTTGAGCAGGTTTTGGATGAAATAAACTGCATTGGAGGTGTGATTTTGAGAGAAGGGGAAGTACCCTTTTATAAGAGAGGTAAGGGTCACATTCAGAAAAGAATAAAATATTATTTTATTATACAATAATATTCGATTTATAATGGATACAAAATGTTTAATTTCCATGATAAGGTGGGGATAAAACAAAAAAAACTCAAACAATAGGTTTTAGATAGGTTTATGTCGCGATATTAACATTATATTTTAGATTTAACTCTTAGTTAAATAGTTTAACTTTTACCATGTATTCTTGTATTGTTATAATAAATGGTTAATACAATTTCAATAAAAAGAAAATAGAACCCCAAGGGGTTAATTATTGATATATATAACCATATATATGTCCTTTTATGGATCATTATATTCTTAGGAATATTATATCAATTAATAGTATAGTATTTGTTTTAAAAAACTCATTTATGTCAATTTTGACACTATTTGGTATTTTGTTTTTTTTAAAATAATAACAATTTATTACATAGAAAAAATTTATTTAATAAACCCTAACACGTTGTATTAACTTAGAAAATAAGTTCAATTCTTTAAAAGTCTCAAGTTAAATTTAATTGGATATTTACAATGTCAATTAATTTAATCATTCTTTCTTAATGTAATTACTACATCATCGTAGTCTCATAAATAAATTTAATTATTTAATGACTAAAATTTAAAAATAAGATACCATTTTGTAGGAATTTTTTTATCTTTATAATGAATATTTATAGACAAATTAATCGTAGGTATAACTCAATATTAAAAATGGTTTAGTTATTAATCATCGAATTTAACACTTTTAACTCTTCTTTAAATTAAATGATAATAAATGTCATAATCTAAACCAAGTAAACGAAAAGGATCATATTTTTCTTCTAAGGTTTTTTGGGTTGAAATACACTTATCCAATAGAATTAGGACATGTTCTGGGGTAAATATAATATCATTTTTTCCTTTAATTTCCCTATTTACTTTTAACCGCAGTAAATTTAATTCGTTTTAATAAATTTTGGGTGGAATTTAGAAACAAAAACATATTGATCTTTTGAACATTTTTTCTTTAAAACTCTACTTTTTCATCACATCTTTAATATTCTAATAAAATTGAAATATACAATTTATGTGAGTCGAATTTGAAAAGGTGGTTTATGCATTTGTAATTTAAATAATTTATGAAAAATAATCAGTCCAAATTAATGTTTTACAATTGTTATCATTGAAAATAGTTAAAATTAATTATAATAATTGTAGTAAAAATGAGTTTACCTAGATGCTAAACAAATAATATATGCCATAAAATGACCAAATAACATATCCAAAACACATTATCTAGAAATTTATCAAAACATAAAACACCTATTAAATATTATTACGAGTTATTTGGACACTATTTCATGCACGTGACCTATATAATTTTTTACATATGTAAAAATGAGAAAACGGAAAATTCATTACATTTAATATTTATAATGCTTTGAGATAGGTAAAAAATAATATATTAAGTTATTGTAATTATTTTCAATGATAAATGAGTTTTTAATCCTGATATATAATTTTTATTATTATATATATATATATAATTACTTTATATAATTAAGAAACACCAACACCATAATTATTTAGTTTTTAATTAAATAAAACAGATGATAGTAAAAATATTGAAATTGATATAAAATGAATAAATTATTGTCTTAGATTAATTTTATTGAATAATAAAAAATTTAAAAAAAATTAACTAAATATATTCAAATTAAATCTTTTTATTGATATTTATAAATTCAAAATATATAAATAATGTCATCATTGACATTAATGTTGTTTTAAAATAATTAATATTTTATTAAATGATTTAAAATTTTCAAAAATCTTATCTACATAAAATTTAATTTCATATTTTATTAAATATAAAATATGGTCCATTAATGGACCAATTTATCTTTTATAATGAACACATTAAAAACTAAATAGTAAAAATATTTTCAGTGCGGTTAGGGTTAAAGTTGTGTTTTTGCATGTTACTTGTGTTCTATTAAAATTGATTTACATGAGGACTGGGTTCTTTATTTTATAAACTAAATACCATATTTATAATAATTTTCTATAAGATATCTAATATTTCTCACTTTAATTTATTACTAATGATTAAATTACTTATGTTGTTGATTTAGATAACTTATTAAAAACCAAAATAGTAAATGTAGGGAAACATTGAATTTGATGATTAAAATTATAGAAATAAAATAATTGTTATGTTTTTGTGGTATGTATAGACACAATAAACCCTAAAATACATTATTATTAAATTTTTGAGATGCTTTGTGTGAGGTAGACATATATATATTGAATAATTTTGACTATTTACATGAATTTCACTCCTCCTATGCTATAAAAGGGAACTCACTCACCCCCTTATTAATACCTATAAATTAGTTTTTATTCACTAATCCATTCCAAAATTAATACAACCCATCAAATCCCTCATCTAAGATTCATTTTTTTGGATAAAGAAACCCATTTATGGTTTTAGTGCAAACCAAAGGAGGATACTCAAAGAATATGTAATCTTTGTCAAATAAATATTTTTATTTTCATTCCTTATCTTTCTCCACAAATTTCAATTGTTCCATGATAATTTAAGAAAATTTTTATATTCCATATAATTAGATGTTTCTTATGATAATTGTATGACCTAAAACATCGCAAACATTAATCAAATGGGTTATGAAATAATTATTCATGTGTACAAATGACCACTGCCTCATGAATTAATGTCATTAATTTCCCATTTCCACATACATTGGTTTGTAATAATAAATGATATATAATATATAAATATAATATATGATTTTTATGATTTTTTAGACTTTATGAATTATTATGTCACAATTAATTTCATGTATTTCATTTTTTGAGAATATGATATCGTCACTCATGTGTCCGGAGGACTACAGCCTCACAAAGTTATGTGACTCCTCACACATTACATAGAATGTATTAAGGATAAGGATAATAGTCATATGTGACATATATTAAATAAAATTATATTTTAGTGAAATTATATATATATATATATATATGTATTCATTTTTTGTTAAATAATAATATGGAAACAATATTAATGAAAACATATGACCCATCATCCCCTAGAATAGCGTATTTCATTTTTTAACTTAAAATTTTATTTATTAATCTAAATAAATATATATATTTAATATATATGATATTTAGATAATTGTTTAAATTATTTAGATAATTAAATCATGATCTATGTGTGTCGAACAAAGAATAACAATTCAAAACATACTAGAAAAGCATGGCAATTAACACAAAAAATAAAATATAATAATGAATGATTATTAACAAATGTGTGAGAAAATGATATTAAAATTTCATATATAATTTTCAAAATATTAATATGATTGTGGTATAATATTATTAAATTATAAGAACTATTATAAAAGAGGTTAATGCGTGTTCAACCAAAAGGAAGCATAAGGTAAGTGATTTCAACTCAATATAAATTTTATTCAGACTTGATTCTTATTATGCACTAATTCACATTAATGTAATGTATATACTATACAACTAAAATATAATATCATGAATAATTAATTAATCATGGAATATTATGTATCAATTTTAATTATTACATCAATGTTATTTAACTAGAAAATATCTAAATGGTATGAGTTTTTGTGTAATCTAACATTCTTTTTTGGTTGTTAACATAATCTTGAAACAAAGAATTTGTTATAATATTTTTTCAGTTGGAAATAAAATTATCTTACAAATCCATATTTCATTATATTTTATATTTCTATTTTATAAATGGTTAACCATTTTTTCCTATGTTATATACTTTGAAATCTATTTGATTGACAGGTTAAATGTCGATATATATGAATCCTTTACTCAATACGTATGATTCAGGATAACGAAAATTGGATAAAAATTAAATATATTATTATATATATAATGGATTATTTTTAATGGTATTTTATGGGTTAGGTACCATGTAATTTAATCCCCTTATAGCATCATTATTATTATGAGACGAATTAGTTGGCAATATCAGATGGTTGTTTACACTGTATGATTTAAACTATGTTGTGAATGGTCTTGATGGTAGTAGTACCATGAAACCTAAAATATAATAATTAATAATTTCTTTCATTTTTAATTAACTTATTAATTTTATCCATGAAATGTTTTCTATGAAATTATCTATGGATGAATTTAATTTTTAATTTACTAATTAAATGGATGATTTTTTGGTCATTTACCTTTCCAAATGGATTCTTTTGTATCTCACCATAATAATTAGGATATTTGAGTAGAATAAGTTTTCAGTTAACTAACATTCAATAGTGAATATGCTTATTTATTCGTGATATATTCTACTATACATAACCCTTACAATGAATTTGATCTCAATTTTATTTTTATTCATTTCCACTGGTAATGAAGTGGAATTATTTTATTGGGATATAAACGGTGTTGGTAATATTAATTTTCTTTTTCATGTTCCAATTTATATACCCAATTTTTAATTGGTACCATATATGTATATGGTTTATAAAACTTCTAAACTAATCGTGCCTTTCATATTCAATATTTTATAACTATGCCAGTGCAATAATGTAATGTACCATCTTTAGGTTACAAGGGTCAAGGCCATTAAAAAAAGAGATTTTATTATTAAATAAACACATATAATTAATAATATTTAAAATTTTAAAGGAAAAAATAACCTCAAAGTGCCTCCAAGATCATATGGGTTGAATGGAACTTGAGGGATATGTTTTTTGAATTAAAATCGGAGTTTCTAAAATAATAATTGTGAAACAACCCAATTGTTACTCACCCTGATCATCATCACAGGCTATCTTATTGATAAAAATTATTATGCAGTAGTGCTATGAATAATACTTTATCCATATTAATCATTATTGATTGGACTATAATATTTCTCTACTAGGATAACATAATACTATTCTAATTTACATTATAACAATAAGAATCATGTTGGTATGTGGGCCTTTCCATCTAACTGTTGGAATACCTAAAATATGTTTTTGTTATAGGAAATTGTATACATGAAATAAAAACCATCAGAAACATACCAAACACTAAAACAAAAAACCAAAACCACACCCTATACCATTTGAAATCTATAAAAAATATGGAACATCAATGAATCAATATTTAAATTTATAAGAGAATGAAAAACAATGAATTTACCTAAAATAAAGAGTCAAGATATGATAATTATGGTTTCATAGGAATTTCATGGATAATTATATAATATATGTGATATAGAACACTTTTTTATTCTAATTTCATTATTAATTATATTCCATTAAATTATAATTTTGTTAATAGTCCTAAAAATGATTTTTAATGGAATATATTTTATTAAAATTAATTTTAAACCATTAGTAAACAATAAAAATCAAAACATTTCATAATAGTATGGTAAGATGTACTGAATTTTATGAATAGTCCATTCAAGTTCCACTTTTAATATTTAATATAATTTTCATGTCCCTTAATGTTTGAAAAATGTGTTACAATATTTATGATTAAATATGATTAATAAGGCATTAAGCTAAAGAGATAAAGGGAAAATTAACCTAAAAATGACTAAATACTATTAGTAGAATTTTTACCAACATTATCACATCCCACAATTGGACTTTATCAAGTTTTGATACACTTAAATGTCAAATAAACATAATTTTTTAAATTCTTTTTATAATATCTAATTTTCAACCACACATCACATATAATAGGGAACCACCTATCAACTATTCCTCAAACATAATAATACATTATTGATTGAAAATATCTACAAAAATATATTTCATGAAAACATATCCACATCTTATGGATTCATTTCTTATTCTAATATCACCTTAAGGAGTCTAAATGTGAAATCAGGTAGATGATTTCAAAAGAATAGGTACATCCCTAACTGTGTTCATTAATTTAGATTCTTATTCAACCTCATTCAATTATATACTTACCATGATGATTTATTAACATTAGTATCTTTTGTAAACAAACACATTATTATCATTATGTTGAAAACCATTATCAAGCCTTTATCCTTCTATGGAAAATGAAAACGTATCTCTTTTTTACATTTTATTTACCTCCTACATGAAGTGATTAGTTGTATCGTTCAATAATGGATTATATCTATGGATTAAATGATGGATAATATATATATATATATATATATATTATATTCATTATATAATTATTTTTTTATAATAAGAACATATTATATACCTTCTTACCAATCTCTTATTGGAAATAAGATAATATCGATAGTTTTTTCAAGTGGACTAAAACCTTAATGATGTGATGTGATCTATTTTCAGGTCCACCATTCATTTAGAGCTGTATGAATTTATTTAATTTAAAAATATTATTATTATTTCATGATTAAAATTCTAGATATCATGGAATAATAATCCCTTTTACCATGTTTGACAAACCATAATTTTTTTGGGGGCAATAATAGAACTTCATAAAAACATTAGACAATAAATGAATCATTTTAGTATCTATATATGAAATATACATGAAAGATATTAAAGATATTATGCTAAGGTGGTAAAACTAAATAAATTCCTTAATAAATTAAATAATAAATATAATTTTATGATGAATGATTTAATAAATTTGTTGAGTTGGACTTGATGTAATTTCTTTTTTTCCACAAATTCATTCAATTGAGTCTCCTCTAATGTTCAAGGTATGTTTTATTTAATTAGGTTTGAATACATCAATAAGATGTTTTTTCAAATTTTAATTAATGAAGATAAATTTTATTACATATCCATTGTTAATATATCTGTATATATTCTTCTCATTCAAAATTTCACAATTTTTAAGGGGAACATGTAAAAATATATATTTAAAAGTATCATATTAAAAATAATAAGAATTTATTTACCTTTTAAATAATTATTTCTAGAATAAAAACTTATTTTATGAAATTTATTTTTTGTAATAAAATATTATATAATTTAAATTTTATTGTTTTATATATTTAAAATAAATCGTAAAAATTGTTTCATTGATAACCAAAAAGTTATATCATTGAACAAAACACAAATTTTAATTTAAATTATAATACATTAGAAATATATTCATCATGATTTTATAAAAGGGTCATAATATATTTTTATATATTTATTTTAAAATAATCAATTAAAAAGATGGTTTTATGAGATTATTAATGTATTATTCATGATGAAAATTTCATTGAATTTATGGGAATGTACAAGCCATAAAAAATTTCATTTTGCATATCAAACATGGGAAATAAAAATTAAAGGGGTAACGGGTAGAGAACCCAAAGACTTATGAGATAATTTCCAATATATAGAAGTTTGAATTATTATTTCCCTATAATTAATTGGTTGATGAGATTGAATTAAATGATTTAAGAAAATATCTACAGAATATTAATGGATTCGATTACTCCTTCGATGTAATAGAGTAAATTGATATATGTAACTCTTATGAGATGATTTCATCTATCCTATTAAGAGTTTCTATGATGAACTTATGATTCCTCAATTTTAATACATGTTATCTCAATGATTTAATGAAAATCTAGTAAATAGTGAGATTTCAAAATGTAAATAATCTGTTTATAATTTTAATGTATGTTTATGATTTTATACATATTAGATTTTCTAATATGGTTTTCATCAACTGTGATAATTAAATTATCATTACACAAAAAATGATGGATAAAAAATTGGTAAAATAATTTTATTTACTTTTTATGTGATTATTATAAGATCAATATTTTTATTAGAAAATAAAATAATTAATATGGGTTTCTATATTTCAATGGGAAAATGGTTTTCTATTATTATTCAACACCTTTCTGTTCTTTTTTTCTTATCCCATATAATCAATTTTTTCACAGCTCTTAGGATGAGTAAGAACAATAAAAATTCTTATCATTATTATATGAGATCTTCCTTAATGAAAGTGAATATGTTTTTAGTGAAACAAGTGTTTTAATTAAAGAATATATTTTTAGTAGAAAGATTTGGTTATTTATTAAAAATATATACTTTATTTTGTATCGGTTTGGAACGTTATAGTTTTTATAATTCTCTAAAAATCTAAACTAAAATAATAAATTAAATGTAATAAATATAAATACATTTTATAAATCATATAATTATGAGTTTATTAAGATATCAGGTAAATATAATCTATCTAAATAAATGTATAGATACCTTTTTATGATATGATGTTTTTGTGTAAATTTAATTTTAGAGTTATATATTCAATTATGTATTGATATGTTTAATAATGATCATAAGATTTAGGCATATATTTCTGTTATTCGTTTTATGAGATGAGAATACCAAGGATAAATATATTGAGTTTTAATAGATTTCAGAGTTATATGTTATATTTTGGATTATAATTTTCATTAATGAAAGTGTTTTCTTAGGAATAATTAATTTATATCTTATGGACATATATTTATAATTTTATTTCTAATAATTATAGATAATAGGTAATTTTATGTTGTGGTAATTATGTATAATTACGATAAAAGATTTATTATATTTCGTAAAAATATGATTTATCAAATATTGGTTGACTTAATGATTAATTATTTTTGAAAAATTCCACTGTATTTGGAACATAACATTATTAAGGTAAATATATAAATATTATCCATGAAAGGATTATATTTGAAGAATTATTTTTGAGTTACCTTTTCCAACCATTTATGATTCAGGTTATTTATAGGAAAGATTAACACTTTTTATGGATTTTTATTATCTTTAATTTGTGAAATGATTTAGGATTAAATTTTTATGTTGTTGGTTATAATTTAGAGAATAATGTACTAATTATTCAATTTTTATACGTTCTAACGCTAAGATATCTATTTTGGTGTTAGTTAATTTCTAAAGATACAATGAATAACTTTTCATCCTTGGTGTACCATGTGAATTGTTATATATTTATTTTAGTGCATCAGGTAAGAAAAATTCATCATGAATATTAATTTCATGGAGGAGGAGATGATATTAAAAGTGGGAAAATAGCTCTAATCACATATGTAATATGTATTAGAAATAAACCACGATACTTTTTTTTTCAATTCTATGTCTTCATAGTAAATTAAAGCCTCAAAATCTATTAAATGGATCAGTTAGTGAATTTTTTATCTATTTAAAAAAATATATAATGAATTTATCTTCTCTTACTACTTTAGAGAAATGATATTATCCATTTTTTACATCACATAAATGATATACCAATTTGGGAAAATGATATTTTGTTATTCTAGGTGAATTTTATATTTACATTTTCATCTTCTCAAAATCATTTTTTATTTTCCCTTTATATTATGAGGGTTTTCAAAAAAAAATATTATTATATTTGAAATTGTTTTTCCTTTGATGGTTTTATGGTTTATCTTATACTTCATTTAATTGTGTTTTTTATATTTGTTAAAAACCTTTTCACAAGAATTAGGATAAAATTTAAAACTCAATTTCATTATGTTCTATATAATTCAACACCCTAATATATTATAATTTAGTTTTCATTAAATAATATATTTTATACAGATTTATATAATGAAGACCAAACATAAATAAACTCTGATAAACTGTTGTATAAATATGACCATTGTGACGCAAACATTGGGTTGGAGGGTATGAATAAAATTAACAATATTATGAAATATTTGTATAATAATTTTATATAATTTTGGAATTTATTTTCAAATATTTATAATAAATTTTTGTTATGTGATAATAAAATCATTTGATGATGAAAGTGATATTTTTCACAATATAATTATTATCTGTGCAATGTATTTTAATCATCATATATTAAATATATAATAAATATTAATATAATTAGAATTAAAAAATTATATTATATATCCAATATAATTAAATAACATTAATTCAATTATGGTTATTTGGATATGAATGTGAATACATGCATTTTATAACATAATTTTCTGTTTAAAAAATAATTTTGTGCATTTTGTATATATATATATATATTATAATTAATTTCTTCATTTTTTTATAATATTTTTCATTAAAAGATATAAAATTTTATAATTCAGAATTTCTTTCTATTATTATGATAAATTAATATTACATATCTAAATGAAATTAATTTATAGTGAATAATGAGAAATGCTAGTTTTTAAAAACTGTGAATTCTTTTTATTTAAATAAGAAAATTTGAAACTCCCATTAATTTTTAATTTTATTTCAAAGTGACATAAAATCCATTTGAATAATAATAATCTAAATAATTAGACGATAACTAATATTATATTTTATTTTTTAGAAGTATATTTCTAAAAATAAAGTTTATTTTGATAAAAAAAATTTCATTATTCCTTGCACATATATATTAAAATTAAATCCAAAAATATGTATTAAATAAATAATGAAATATGATTTAAATTTTTCAATATTTATGTGAAATGGTAATAGTGAGGTCAAGTTTAGTTCTTATCCATTATGTATCGTATCTTTATTTAATATAGGCCACCCCTTTAATAGTCAAATCAGATTAATTAATTTTAGTACATTATGATAAGGAAATAAAAGTGCATAAAAATATTATTGGATAATTTATTTACACCGATATTAAAAGATATTCAGGATTGGTCGTTTTTCCACATTACTAGGATTATGAAGATTATATATATTTTTTGTTAGGAAATTTTCAAAATATCACTGTCATTATTTTAATATCTATAATTTTTTGAATAGGGATAAAAATATAAATATAAATATTATATAATTGTATATTTAATAAAATTACTGATTTTTATTATAGATTTATTTTTAAATTTGAAGAGATATTATTATTTACAATAATTCTTTCTTATTGCTGAGGAAACACTTATGGAAACGATAGAGGAATCAAATAAATGATTTTAATCACATTAAAATATTTTATATCTCATTAATTATGGATATCAAATAATTTATTTTATAATTATAATAAATATGAATTTTTAATTAGTTTATTTTAAAATTAATTTATTTTTTTCGGATTATTGTAATATTAAATAATGTGAATAGTTATGAAAATTATAATAAATGGGTTATAATGTTAAAAATATATTTTATATCATTTTAAAATCATAAAAAATTAGATTTAATCAGTAGGATCGTAAATTATAGGCCATTTCACTAATGGTTAATGTTTGTGACATTAAAAATTAAAAAAATGTCCCTTAATGCTTTAAAAATTTGTTACAGTGGTTATGTTTAAACAAATTCAGTGAGAGGTCAAAAATAGATAATGTATAAAATAACCTAAAAAACAGAATAATATTTACTGAATAGATATAGATACCATATCATCCCACATTGATTATGGAGACAATTTTGTGTCACTTCTTTATGTATGTAACCTTATATTATTTTAATGTTTTTATTAACTACATGAGTGCCATCCATCTCACATATAAAATGGAATGACAACTCCTCTCATCCTAAAACATCATGAAATATATTATATATACAATATCTTCCTAATACATTCCCATAATCATTCACTTATTATTAATTATTATTTTTCTTCACAGGAGACCATTCTATAATGGCTTATAATGTAAACTAATGGATTTTTTCCAAATATGTTATTTAAATATTAAAGAAGTTAATTCATATTGATTCTTTTATTCATCCATTGGCTATATCGTAATAATTATGGTATAATAACATTATAATATTCTATATTTTGATGCTTTACCAGGATTATGAAACCACCCTTTATCTTATCATTCCCCATCTTATAGGAAATTAAAACATCACTCGTGTGTACGTGTGGATCACCACTTCCACACATTGATGTGTTTTATATTTCATCACTAAAATATAAGGCTGGTTACAAAGTAAAATGTAATTAATTTATAAGATATTAATTAAATAATTATGAATCTATAATGATGTTATATTATTAACATTCTTACCCATCCATCCATTAAAAATTGATAATGTCACTAATGGGATCATGTGGACTACCACCTCTAAAAATGGATGTGATTCCTTATTTCATCTACTCATTTAATGGAATGATGAAAATTTTAAATTAATAAATAAAGATGGTATTAATATTTTTATTAATATTATTGTGATGATGCCATTATGATCACTTTGACCCTTGGGAACGTAATAATGTTTTTTTATTATAAAATAATGTTCCTCAAAATGTATGACCTTAAAATAATCTATTTAGTTAATATATATTACATTTTAATCAATTATAAAAAAAATATTAATACACGGGATAGAAAATGAAATGGATTCTTTAGAAATTAAATATTTAATAAAATTTTATTATATTGAAGTTAATGAACATACATGTCCGATAAGTCAATTCGTATGGGGAATTCCTTTAATTCTCATTCCATTGAGTCTCATTCCAATAACAAAAGAAGTTTTATTTTGTGTAGTGTAATTCTATATGTATTTATTTAAAAATTAATTTTATGAAATTAATTTTTTTATAAATCATTTCATGTTATTCACTTAAATTATTTTCTATTCAAGAGTAATCAAAGTGGAAAGTGGAATAATTTTAATTCCTATGTATTAAGGTTTCTTTTATAAAAGGTAAAATAAATTATCAAAAAATATAAAAAATATTTTTCATGAAAAATTATCTTTCTCTTTGTAATTTTTAAAAAATTTATTTTAAATGAAATATCGTTATTTTTTGATTAGTTTAAAATCAAAATTTTAAATAATATTTCATTATGAACCACATTGGGTTATCTTTGAATGAAACAAAATTTATGTTTTAATGACTCAATTTCCTCGAATATATTTTTTATGGTTTCATAAAATTATTATAAATTCCATTTATGAATTTATTTTAAAATGATCATGTTTAAGGATGCTTTTATTATATTTTAGATGGAAAATTAATGAAATAAAATGATTTTAATATTAATAAATGGTAATGTTAATAAATGTCCTTATTTAATGTATTGAAACATGGTAAATAATCATCAATTATGGAATTTGGAGTAAACCCAACCCATAATTGGACTATTTACATTATGTGATAGGTATTTACATTAATTCTCTCCATTTACATGGGTAATGTGATAGGGAAAATTCATATAATTTACACCTAAGTGATTGTAAAGGGTATCTATTAATCAAGTGAAATTACCGAGTTAACTAATGTATGTAACTCTTAATGCAACGTTATAATGATAATGGTTGGTGATTAAATGATAAAATTATATTTCCCTAGGATTTTTAGTAGAATTACCTATTTTTTTAAAATATTTGTTCAAAAATATCATTTTATTTCAAATGTAAATCTACTAGTTTATTTTTTTAGGAAATTTTTATGATCTTATAAATTTGAATTTTCTTTTTTCATGATATCAGATAAAATAATTTGGATATTTCCTTTACATATTCTTAAATTTTCTAAATGACTTTTTATAATAATAATTTTTCAATATTATGGGATTATTTTCATCTAAAATTATATTATGATAAAATTAAAACATTCATCTAGGATGTCATGTTTTAAAATGACTAATGGATTCCAAATTATTTTATATCCCTTATCAATCTAGGTTATCATCATTATATTTTTTCAATTGTTTTCATATGGATTAAGGATGATTAGGGGATATAAAATGGTCTATCATTCCTCTATATGATCTAATTTAAATTAAGTGAGTGTGTTTTATATAAAATGTGAAATTAAAATTGTGAATCTTGTTTTAATGGAAAATATGGACATTTAGGGGTAGTATTAGCTTTATATTATATGGTTTTGATATGTACTAATTTTCAAAAAAATACCAAAACTATATAAGCAAAATTTTATTGATAAGTAATAATGTTAAAAAATGGGTAGAAATAATGTAATTATGTGTTGATTGTGATATGGGACATTAATGTGCATCTATTACACCATAGAAGTGGGTGAAATATCATGTAAATTCCATTCTTGAGGTAAAGGATCTGATTTATATTCTCACATGGGTCGAATACAGACCCACCAAGAGGATCAGAATTCTAATAGGCATTATTACAACTCCACATTAAATCAATAGGATAAGAATCCATATTTGACCAAGAATACTTGTCGATTATGGATTAAATTACATGTGTGAGAGGAGTACAATGTGTGTCATCTCACATTATCCACATGGTTTTACATTTTCATCCAGCATGGCATTGTTCAGTGTAGCTACATAGCATATATAAGGGACATATGACATATCAAGACCATATGGAAACTATGCGTATACCACATCTTTATAAGCGATGTCGCACCGATGATATATGGGGTGTGCTCTAGAACACACATCGTGTGGTTCCACATAGGTCCTTGGACTTGTACCCCATGGTATTTTTTGATCTAGCGTTGTAAGGTCACCTAGACATGTGAACCCATCACATAACCATTTGATATTTAACATCTCTTGTAAACCTGGATATCTAGATGAAGGGTATACACATAATGGGATTATCCAAACTACATGTTCTCTAATTATTAATTCTATAAAAAAGAATACAAGGCATGAAAATTATGATTTTCAATATCATCTCACAAAAAAGTCCATAAAAACATGTTCAAATATATTGATCAAAATATATTATTTTCCAGTACTAATAATTCAATTATTCTTCATTGCAACATAAATCGAGGTCACCTATAATCATCTTGCATACTTCAGTTCACAAAACTATTATCCTTGAAATCCGTTTAATTTTTTTCCTTCTGTTAGATCCCCTTTCATTTTATAGTAAATAACTCTAAACCTATACCATCAGTGCATGGAACCCTTAATATAACACACAACATATTGGATTCTGGTAAATTGGTATAACCACTGGAAAAAAATGATAATTATTAACATACATAGTACATAGGGAGAAAACTAAAAATTAAAAAATTTATAAATGAATATTGGTCATTCATGGTTTTCCAATACTTAATTAAAAGAGGATGGATGATAATTATTAAAATATTTCGCTCAAAAAATATAAAATTAATTGTTTGTATACTGATAATATGTTATAGATAATTAATTTAGACTAATCCTTATTAGTTTATTAAAAGAAAATGGGGTTAAAATCAAAAATATAATGACCCACACCAAGAAATTTTTTTTTCACTAATGGAGATAACTTTTTATAGTAATTCCAATAAATAATACGAGGCATCCATCATTCACCCAATGATGTTCCATTATTTGTTTATGAATAAAAAATGTGTTTTACTACCCCTTAATTCTATATTCCCATGTCGTATGCTGACACAAATCCAGTATGACAAACTCCTTATGCTCCCTCCCACATATTTTATAGGGTTAGGCAACTATCCCTTGATATTATCTATAAAATATCATAATAGTTAATACTTTTGTCTATTTTAAACTAAATAAATTTAATTAATATTTTATTTTATTTATTCTATTCAATCCAATGATTATTTATCATCCCAAATCTTGATGTGAACAATACCAATGTTTCGCCAATGGTAAATTCAAAATTTCAAAGTCAAGAAAGTTGTTATTCAACATTTTTGGCACTGAACATATGATTTGAAATAATTCACATGTGCCTATAAAAAAAAATTAAATAAATTTTGATACTCAATGATAAGGTTCAAATGGATCCAAATACGTATCCCATTTTAACGAAAAAATAAATCCTAAATTATATATAACTTTTTCAAAGGGGAAAATCATAAAAACATTGTTTGTTACTATTAGACCATTGAACACCCATAAAGAGGAGAGGTGAATAAGAGTGTTGTATTTTTACTCAAAGAAAAAAATATTTTTTCCACATTTTTCAGAACTTGTATATCTTATCAAATAGATACTCGAAAAAACAAACAATAAAATGAAAAAATACCAGACATCAATTTTACATGGTTCACCACAACGATATAGTCCAAGGAGAATACACTGAAAATGTTTTGGTTTGCCAAAATCCACTAAACATCTATAGTTTTGTAATACGCGGGTTTTGAAATAGTCAATCCATTATTGGTACACTAACTATACTAGATTTTAGGGAAATTACACTACTTCCCTCAGAACACTTCTAATGACTAACCATATCTCGGTATTTTGGGTGGTGTCTAGGTTAGTTTAATGATATGAAGGTCGATTCAATATATTGGAGTCTATATAATGAAATCTGAGTAGCATGAGATTCTTTTTTCACCATGTTCTACAATTTATACACTTGAAAGAACTAATCAATAAAACCATATATTTGAAACCTAAAATATTCCAAACTCAAAATTCTACATGCAACACGTATTCCTACATGAATCTTTTGGGAATATCTTGTAATATTTCTTTCATGTGACACTTATCATTCAAAAAACATTACTATGAGTTTCAATAAGTCCTTATAGAATAATGGAAAACACTTACAACATGATTCAATATGTATATGTCTTCTACGTGCAACTATTTTGCATGGTAGAGACACAATATCTTCATAGGGAATGATACTTGGAATATATGGAAGGGATTCATATTTATACATCTCGATGACTGTGCATGTATGTTCCATTCACCCCTAACCCCATATGTATAAGCTTTAATTTAAAGTCATATTTTTATAAGATACATTCATGAAATTTTATCTTTTTCATGAAGCTCATGACTTTCCCATATTCTAAAATGACTATATGAAATCTCAATTTGAGGACCAATAATTTTTTTGACCTATTTCAGGTGAAATATTATTTTGTGCAATTCCAACATTTTATGTGAATCCATTTTTTTTCATGTTATGATCTTGAAAAACCACTTTCAAGTATGTTTTTTCTCCATAAACCTTTCACGGAACTCCCTAATCTTGAAACATATTTATTCATCCTCAAAGGTTTTGACTGAAAAATATGGAAAACACTACAAAAATGTCAACTACAACATTGTAGTCATCTTGTATAGTAATATCACATTCCATGGAAACTCCCAAATCATACTTCTCTATTTTAATAAAATGGAATACATTTTTAGTAATTAAAATCCTTGGTTCCAATAATATCCCCCTCTTTGTTTGTTGGAAATACAAGGAAAAATTAAATAATGAAACATCTAGATTCAAAAATATAATTTTGAGAAAGTAATCATCAAAAAATCTATGTCTATATGGGAAATTCATGTTAGAGAAAAAATAGTGGAATCTTGAATTGGGTTCTCATGTTTTGGAATGTTTAAAGATGTCCAATCTATGAACTGATCTCATCATTTCAAAGAAGTATTTCATATTTTGTCCAAATACCACGTAATCCACATCGTTTCCAAGATTCATTTAATTTCTATAGAAAAAAAATTCATTCATAAATCCTTTATAAAAATTATTTCTCAATTCTCCCCATTTGAAAATAATTCTAATTAGCCCATATTTATGCTTTTAGAGCTCATTAATGAAATCCGCTAGATCATATCTCCACCATAATCCTGCATGACATCCATTAACAAAATGAAATGGATAAAAAAATAATGATATGGTATTATATGTATCCTTCTCAATTATGGGTAAGTAAATGAAAACTAAAGTTAAATCAATATTTTGTCAAGAACATGTGATGACAATGTCATAGAAAGAATGTCAGCCACATTGTCATCTATTCCATTGTTCTCCATTTTAATCACACCTTATTCAACATTTTCTTCAATGAATTGATTTCTAATCTCAATATGTATGATATGGTAATGATTAAATAAAATCTTTATATGATCAATAACTTACTTATTTTAACATTGAACAAAAATTAGGTTTTTCAACTCATCACCAATAATAGTTATTTGTTTCTTCATCCACAATATATTTGTGCTTGATTTCATAGAAGATAAATGTTTTGGTTCAAAAATACTGAGAGAATTTCATTCATGTTTCCTGGTCAACCATCTTACACTTTTGGTTCATTTAATGAATGGTACACTACTTGGGAAATTTCTATCCACCGCATCTCCAACACATTTAGCCTAAAAAAAGTTGTTATTTTTTATCTCTTCCATCTATTAAAAATATCTCCAAATTAGGAGTACCTTGAATGTACATCAGTATTATTTTAACTACTAAAAAATTACATTCTTTTGAATTTATATACAACACAGTTAGTAAAAATATTGAATATATAGTGTATTGGAATTTTCTGTCATGTATAAAAATCATTCAATCATTATCTTATAAAGGGTAGGATCCACAGATTTCATATCCTCAAGGATTCATTGTTTTTATTCCAACCATAATCTGATTCAGAATTGGTTTGGAGTCATGAATGTAAAATTCCATCATCATCCCTCTAGATTTATTTTTCAATGTAATAATGTTGTAATATTTCTTTTGAATCATATACAGGCCAACAAGTATGTGATTTCACCAATCATCGACATTTCAAATTTTTATTTATTTTCATTAGAAAATTCATCCAAGGATCCTTTATTTGTTCCACCAAAAATAAAATTTCCCATGTACACAGGCACACTAAATTGACATTTATATAAATTTTTCACCTAGTTATTATTATCAAAACCTCTTATTTTTAATTAATATATCTATAGATAAGCATCCAGTCATGAATGTCATGCAATAATTGCCAAATTCTGACCATAAAGATCCTTCTTTGGTCTAAAAACTAATGATTTATAATTCCTAATCACAAATCCCAATAGTTCTTGAATGTACACTTTTTTTTGAAGAAATTCGTTTCACAATTATATTCTGAAATCCATCTCATGATCATTTTATCCTATTTGAATTTATACAAAATTGAAAATCTTGATTGACTCTAGACTATCTATTGGAGAAAACATCACTTCAACATAAATTACTTAAATCTATTAACATTCTTTACAGACTAAGCATGAATTATTTCATAGCAGATTTCCATACTCATATTTTTTTTAAACATCCTCTTTTTTCTTATATCATTGTGATTTTTAGGTTTCTTAAGAAGATCCCATTTCCGGTTCATTTCAATCTCATATAGTTCTTCTTTCATTTCATTAACCCATGTTTCATCCTATGCTACATATTAAAACATGGTAGGTTCCTCAATAAATATGAAGTTATAATGCGATACATTACTCAATATCCTTATCTAGGTGAGTTTAACACCCCAATATTTCATAGTACATTGTTTCTTCCAAGTAATTCAATAACATGCACTACACGCACCACTGAGTTCAAGCGCACCACAAATTACCAAACTAGCCTTTCAAAAGAAGTTATGAATTATATTAATGGAATTTTTAACTTTACATAATTCTTATAATTTTAGAATCCATATTATGAGTTTCATAGACATAATTTAAGAAGAAATACATTTTTTTCAGATAAAAGATGTATTTTTCAGAAAAAAATGTAATTTTACGGCCTTTTAATGGCGAATCATTTTTAAATAAAATATTTTAAACTTTTTTATATTTAATTTGACTAAATAAACTTATTATATATAATCGGGACATAATAAATTAGTTTCAATAAATGTTTGGCGTTTTTCTGATAACTTTCATATTTGGTTGAATAGTGAAAATTACTACATTTTAACTGAAAACAACATTTTGAATGAAAATAATTTATGTTGTTACATTTTAAATATTAATGTTTTGAAAGTATAAATATATTATATTTTTATGATTTAATCTAATTCTGGTCATTGTAAGTAATTTTACATTGAAATTTGACCTAAACAAGTGTCAATCTTTTGATAGTTGTTATTTCTTAAAAATACGCCTTTTGGTTTTGATAATGGGAATTTATTTTAAATTAAAAAATTAAACTTCTATGTTTTTAATTTGGTAAAATAGAAATAATTTTTGGATTCGGAATATCAAAATTAGAAAATGGTGAATTTTTGGTATTTTTCTGGAAAGTTTCATTTTTTGATGAACAGTGAAAAACACTTAGTTATTGTTTAGAACCGGATTTTTATTTAATAATTATTTATTTTATTTAAATTTATTTTAGATCAAAATAGATACATAATACCTATAAAAATTCTATATAATTTATTATAGTTAGATTATAAAAATTTAAGATATATAAAGATTTTATTGAACGTTTTACCGTCTTTTACCCACCTCCTAGGAGAATTTGCAAATTCTCATAAAACATAATTTTACAGCTTCTGTGAGTGGAATTTCAAAATTCTTAGAGACACAGTTATCCTAAGTAATTAAAATGTGGTTAAATAAGAAGAAAATAATTTTTAGTGAATAGTAACTTTTGACTTTTATTTACAGCGATTAAAGGTAAATAGGGTAATTCATGGTAAAAAGAATAGTGTAATAATTCAATATTACCTTAACACATGTCCTAACCTTATTGGATGAGTAATTTCCGACCATGGTCATCCTTGGGTCGATTTTGGGACCCCATGGAGCCACCTTGGAATGATAATGACATATTAGATTAATTAATTTAAAATAAAGACAAAATTCACATAAACAAAAAAAATTAGTAATTCATTTATATATAGTGTCATATAAGTAATATTTTTGACTATAAATATTTGTTGGAAAGATAAAGATATTTCCTACATCATGTAAGTTTATTTATAATTTTTAGACATTAAATAATTATGTTTATTTATGACACAATGATGATGGAGTAATTACATTATTAATAACAGAATCAAATAAATTGTATTATAAATATTAAAATAAATATAATTTCAATTTTTTTATGACATACACGAATTTTATATTTTAATATGACGTGTTAGGGATGATTCAATGTATCTTGTTTGATGTAATCATGTTGTGATGACTTTCACAAAAACAAAATACCAAATACTGTCAAAATTGACATAAATTAATATTTAAAACATATACTATATTATTGGTTGATATAATATTCCTAAAAATTTAAGGTTCGGATAAAGGGATTAAATGATATTATATATGTCATTAATGAGCCACTTGAGTTTCTATTGGATGTTTAGAGTAATTTTATTACCCATATAGAGTAAGAATACAAGAAGACACAATAAACGATAAACTATTTAACTAAGAGTTAAATCTAAAAGATAAGGTTTAAATGGTTACCTAAACTTGTCTAAAACCTATTGGTTGAAATTATTGCGAACCATAACCACCTAAGGTTCTAAATAAATTCATTTGGAACCATTATAAATGGAATATGATTATATAATAAATTAATACTTTAATCTTTTCCTAAAGTGACCCTCACCCCTCTTATAAACGAGCACTTCTCCTTATCTAATAATCACACCTCAAAATCCATTTGACTCGTCCAAACCCTGCTCAAATATCCTCCCAACTGTCCTGAATTCATCCTAGAGGACTTCCCTTGGTCAGAAAGCCAACTTAAGGATCCCTTATGATCAAATCAAAAGAAAGAACCCGAAGAAGAGGTAATGATTATACCACCCACTTTTAAGTTCTCTTATTCTTCCACGAACTCTTTACTTGTTGTTTCCATTATAAAATAAAAACTCCAGTATCTTATATGTACTGTGATGTTATTATAAATATGGCACAATAATATTTATTATTCTACAAATCTTATTAATGATAATGTCACAATGCATGCATACGTACGACTTACCGTCTCCACGAGGTGGAGTAATTTGTAATTTAACACTATGTTGTTTGGATAGATATAATAATGAGTAATATATATATAAATAATGAAAATAACATGCTAATTTCTCTGTAAAATTAATATACCATCCAATTTCACACCTTTAAGGAAATGATATTGTCGCTCGTGCGTACATACAGATTACCTTCTCCATGACGTGATGAGATTCATTTCCATGATCACCATTCATCGAGGATGATAAAAATATATATTACTAATAAGTATGTAATATATGACATAATAATGATACTAGAGATATATATTTATAAATATATGTACTTACATATATCTTATTCACTTAGTTCCATTCAATACGATATTAAAATGGAAACAACATTTATGTGTACGTACAGACTTCCATCTCCATAAAAGGTGTTTTTTATATCATATATATGTCTATTATACATATTTATATTCTCAATATATAGGATATATAAATATTTTTTTATATTATGGATGTATTTAAATCTTGGTCTATGTGATACAATCAAGAGTAACAAGTTAAAACACGTACGATAAAGAAAGCGATTATTACCCGAAATGTTAATTTAACATGGAAGTAAATATTAAATGGGTATTATAAAGTCATTAATGAATCATTTATGATATCATAATTACTAATATGGTTCTAGTATACTTTAATAACATACTATGATCTTCATACGGGAGGTTTAACGTACCCTCGACTAAAGGAAAGTGCAATGTAAGGGGTTTTCATCTCACTCCATATTCCCGTGAGATTCATTCCACATTGCGACTATTACCTTTTGTGTGGTGTATGTACTGCCCATAATGGTATTCTTTGTGAAATATAATTTAATTTATGTTTATTTTCATATTCATTGTATGATAATTCATTCATAGTGTGTATGTTTCATAAGATAAAAAATTGTTAAGAGTAAATTTCATAATCTCTTTATTATCCGAGGTTGTTTTTATGTAAGTATCTACTGGGAAATATTTATTAACCATGTCCTTGTTTCATAAAATAGTTTTCAAAGGGATTTTTTTAAGGTAATTTTTCCTAAAACATAATTTTAAATGTTTTATTGATTTATTCTTCTACACCAATATCATTAATGTTCATATTTTCAAAATGGTTTTAGGGATTTATTTAAATGGAAATGAATGTTTTAAAGAGTTAATTACATTCAAAATATTCAATGTGTTATGGGAAACTTTGATTAAAAAATGTAATTAAATTTATTCCTTTAGAAACTGTGTGAATTTTAAATGTTTTCATGAAAAAGGGATATTTCTCTCAAAGAGTTTTACAAATCATTTTCATATATGTCAAAATCCTATAATGGATTTTAAACTTGTTTGAAGTTGATTTATTATGATAAAAATCCTTCATATTATGTTGAAGGTTTTGTGATATTTTTTACTATGTATGGGCTATTTTTATACCATTCATGTTTTATGGGTACATTATTAACATTTCATATGCCAGTTTTAATACTAATGTTTATGTTATGTTTGAACCTTTTCATATGAGGAATGCATTGGACTTAGTAAGTGATGGGTGGAGCCCACTATAGCTCCTCGATTCATCGGTAGGTCTCATGAGGAAAACTATTGTCTTGGCACAAGGCCTTGACAAAATCTTATTTGTATTATTGGAACAAGGCCTTTAATATGTGGTTGTGATAGTCTGGAATTATGAATTCCATCATTATGAAAGTGGTTATTGATATGGCATGTGATTATTCAACTAGTATAATATCCATGTGAATAATTAAATGAAATTATTTTATTGTATCTTTGTCATATTATGAAGAAGATTAAGTATAAAATGGATTTTTTAGTTATATACATTACCTTAAATGTTTATTCTTATTTATGAATGTTTTTTCTATATTTTTATCCTTTCTAAGCATCTGTGCTCACCCCTTTCTCTGTTTTAATTTTCTCATGGTTCAATGAAGTGTATTATGATTGATAAGCAAGGTTAAGCTTAAGGTTTAATAGATTTCTCAAAGGATCATTTATGTTGTGTTTTATTTTCTAAAGTGTAATGTAATATCCATTTATTTAATATATTTTCCATGACATCTAGACTGATCGGTCTTTCGGGTCTTAATTCCATGTAATCATGCCAATGTATTAAAATAATGCACTGACTCTGCGTAACTGGGGTCGAGGCATTACATTTGTTAACATAGGAATTTTGGAAATAACCATGGAAACTAGATTTAGATAATCTCCGATTAGAGCACATGACCCGAAGACAGGATTTTAGGATTAGTATAGAAGAACATCCTAGAATGTTGGTAATGTAAATATTTTGTGAGTTTTCCAAGAAAATACATCCTTGTATGGATACGAGGAGGTAGAGGTAGCTCTGGCATAGATGTACCTAGGGGTAAAACCTGAAAACAACGCTTTGAGCTAGAGTCGAACGGGAAATAGTTTACGATAATGGGCCTTGCTGCACTCTTAGTTACGACACTCCCGAGGGATATGCTTTGGATAATTCTCATTTTCATTACAAATCATTATAAAGGATTTACGAGTATATATCTCCTCAAAGAAAATATTTTTATGGATTATATCCCTAAACTGTTAAATTTATGTTAGGTATTTTACAAGTTTGGAATTATTCATTTCAATTCATAAACTAACCTAGTGTATTCCATTATATAGAAATGGCACCCAGTAGAAGGAATGTGAACTCCATCAAAACATGTGGTCCAAAGAGTAAGATGGATTATATCTTTCATAGTATTAATCCAACATTTAGAAGGGAAATAATCTACCATGTATTCTCAACATATGAAGAAATAGTATCATGTTTTAATAATATATGTGAAGAATTATCTGAGTCCAATGGCTTTGAAGTGAAGCAAGAGAATAAAATGATGGAAGAGATAATGATGGATAAAGGGAAGAGGGAAAAGAAGGATTTTAAAATATGTGATAAATGTGGAATAAATAACCTTGGAAAATGCATGAATGGAATGGGAGTTTGTTATAAGTGTAGAGAAAAATGGAACCAAGTAAATGATTTCAATGGTAAGAAAAAGTTTTCAAATGTAAAATTCTTCATCTACAAGGCCTAGAGACACTAAGCGAATTAATGTATCAATCATAAGAGTATACCTAAAATGATGTTATTGGATAATATTCAAGTTATGATACTGCCTCAGATGAAGACGAATGACTAGTGTTTTTGTGCGGTTATTATAGAATTATTTCATTTGAGTGTTGTATCAATAGTAAACTGGTTACATGAATTTTGGAGATAAATAAGGATTGTAATGCAGTACTATTTTATTGAAGATTTAAGAATATATGGTTCTAGGAAAAGGGACTTAATAGTAAGGTATTATTTTTGGAAAAAAATGGTTAAAGGAAAGTTAATCCTTAATATGGTCTTGATATTGAGGTAGTGATTTTGGAATAAGAGATTGTTGATTTGGATAAATTATATTAGATATTCTTGACTTCCTTTAAACTAATTAATGATTTGTATATTTCATAATTGTTGGATATTACCAAATTTTTTGGATAGAATGAGTATATACAGTACTCAATAAGGAATAAGGGAGCATGAATATAATCATTAAGGTTTTCTGGTAATTCAGAATGTTACCATTTTTTAAAATAATACATGATGAAGGTGTTCACTTATTATTACATGGCCAAAAGGATCCTCATTGTGTTTAACTTCCTTATAAATTTTGGACTGAGAGTTTGGGTATAAGTATTTAGAATATGTCTAAAAGGTTGGAATGGATTATGTTTGAAATTGGATACTATTGTTAAGGATATTTTTGGATTGTTTTAAAAAGGACAACCTAGTGGTTTAGTGACAACTAGTCACGTCTGGAAAGGCCGTGAGACATGAACCTGCAACCGAAGAGCGAAAAAGGTGCATTACCTACGACTGGACTATGTGATGTAATGGATTGTACAATTTTTTTTTTAAATTAGTGTGACAAATGAATTATAAATTAATTATTTTTGGAACCTTATACGATTTAGGTAAATAAAACTTTTTTTTGAAATCATTTCGAGTGAAGGATGAGTTTGTGGTAGGAATTAGTTGAAAGATGAAACTCTACTTCTCAATTATGTATATATATATATATATATATTATATTATATTATTATATGAAGAAATAAATTCTTAAAATTTAGGTAAGTAATATTAAACCTAAAGATTTTTTATCCTAATACCTTATGTTTTGTTGAAACAATGATATTTTAAATCATCATAGATTGATGGTTTTGTGGGCCTCAATTCTACAATTGTTTGTGACTGATGACCTCAATCACTCCCTATAAATATTTATGATTTTCATCCAATTATGCGTCTCTAATTACCACCAATGTCCTCCTAATATAGATAATAATTTGTTAATGGATTTTTCATTCCCCTTTTCCTATTATTAAGAATAAATTTTATTAACCCAATTTCCGAAGTGGGTTTTCCCACAAAGGTATTTTCTATTTTGAGCCTTTTATTTTCAAAGAACAATTTTAAATTGTGAGGACATGATTTATTAAAGGAGGGATAAATGTAACACCCCAATATTTTATAGTACCTTATTTCTTCAAAGTAATTCAATAACTTGTACTACACGCAACACCGAGTTCAAGCACACCACGACTTACCAAACTAGCCGTTCAAAAGCGGTTATGAATAGTATTAACTGAATTTTGAACATTATATAATCCTTATCATTTTAGAATCCATATTATGAGTTTCTCAGACATAATGTAAGAATGAATACAATTTTTTCAGATAAAAGATGTATTTCTCAAAAAAATTCAATTTTACCGCCTTTTAATGGAGAACCTTTTTTAAATCCAATATTTGGAACTTTTATATATTCAATTTGACTAAATAAACTTCTTCATTATAATCTATACATAATAATTTAGCTTTTATAATTTTTTTGTGTTTTTCTGATAACTTTCATATTTGCGTGAATAGTGAAAAATACTATATTTTAACTGAAAACAAACTTTTTAATCAAAATAATTTATAGTTATAAATTATACTTATTAATGGGTTGGAATTATTAATTGATAATATTTTTACTATTTAATACAATTCTGGTCATTGTAATTAATTTTACATTGAAATTCGACATAAACAAGTGACAATCTTTTGATAGTTATTATTTCTTAAAAATACGCCTTTTGGTTTTGACCAAGGGAATTAATTTTAAATTAATAAATGAAACTTATATGTTTTTAATTTGGTATAATAGACATAATTTTTGCATTCAGAATATCAAAATTGGACTAGGGTGAATTTTTGGTCTTTTTCTGAAAACATTCAATTTTTGATGAATAATGAAAAACACTGACTTATTGTATAAAACCAGATTTTTATATAAATTATTATTTATTTAATATAAATTTATTTTAGGTCAAAATAGATACATAATACCTATTTAAATTCAATGTAATTCATTGGATTCAGTTTATAATAATTTTAGATACATAAAAAATTTATTGGATATTTCATTATCTTTTACCCACCTCTTAGGAGAATTTTCAAATTCACATAAAACATCATTTTACCACTTCTCTGAGTGGAATTTTAAAAATCTAAGAGACACAGTTAACCTCAGTAGGTAAAATGTGGTTTAATAAGAAGAAAATATTTTTTTGTGAATAGTATATTTTGACTTTTATTTACCACGGTTATAGGTAAATAGGGTAATTCAATGTAAAAAGAATATTGTAATAATTTAAGATTACTTTAACACATTTTGTAATCTTATTGGATGAGTAATGGCTGACCATTGGCATCCTTGGGTCTATTTTAGGACCCCATCAAGCCACTTATGAATGATAATGACACTTTAGATTAATTAATTTAATATAAATAAAAAATTGACAAAAACAAAAATATTTTAGTAATAAATTTTTATATGGTGTTATACAAGTAATCCTTTTCACTATATATATTATTTTAAATGATAAAAAAAATTTCCTACATCATGGTATTTGTTTATAATTTTTAGACATTAAATAATTAAATTTATTTATGACACAATGATGGTGCAGTAATTACCTTATTAATGAATCAATCAAATAAATATTATTATAAATATTAAAATAAATATAATTTCCAAGTTTTTGTGACATAAAAGAATTTTATTTGTGAATATGACATGTCACGGCTGATTCAATGTATCTTGTCTGAAATAATCAATTTTTGATGACTTTCACAAAAACAAAATACCAATTTGTGTCAAAATTGATATAAATTAATATTTAAAACAAATATTATATTATTCGTTGATATAATATTCCTAAAAATTTAAGGTTCAGCCAAAGGGCTTAAAAAATATTAAATATTTCATTAATGAGCCACTTTAGATTCTATTGGAGGTTTATTGTAAGGTTATTAACCATATAGTGTAAAAATACAAGAAGACAGTGTAAAAGATAAACTATTTAATTTAGAGTTAAATATAAAAGATAAGGTTAAAATGGTCACCTATACTTGTCTAAAACCTATTGATTGAGAGGCTTTCGATCCCAAACCACATTAGGCAAGAAATGAATTTATTTGGACCCATTATAAACTGAATATGATTTTATAATAAATTAATACTTTAATCTTTTCCTAGAGTGAATCTCACCCCTCTTATAAAAGGGCACTTCCCCCTCTCTCAAAATCACACCTCGAAAGCCATTTTTCTAAGCCGACCCATACCAAAATATCCTCCCAACTATCCTACCTTCATCCTAGAGGCCTTCTATTGGTTAGAACACCAACTTAAGGATCACTTTTGATCAAATCCAAAAAGAATGAACCTGAAGAAGAGGTAATGATTTCACCACCATCTTTAAATTTCTCTTATTCTTCCACTTACTATTTCTTTTTTTGATTCCATTATAAAATAATAATTCTAGTATCTTCTATATACTATGATGTTATTATAAATATGGCACAACTATATTCATTATTCTTCCTATCTTATGAATGATAATGTAAACATGCGTGCATACGTACGGCTTACCGTCTCCACGTCGTGGTGTAATTTATTATTCAACAATATGTAATTTTGATGGATAAAATGATGATTAATATGTATATAAATAATGAAAATAACATTATAATGTATCTGTAAAATTAATTTACCATACAATTTCACACCTTTAAGAAAATGATATTGTCGCATGTGCGTGTGTACGGATTACCGTCTCCACGACACGATGTGATTCATTTCCACGATCCCCATTCATCGACAATTATAAATATTTATATTACTAATAAATATGTAATATATAAAATAATAATGATACTGGAGATATATATATATATATGTACTTACATATATCTGACTCACTTAGTTCTGTTCAATACGATATGAAAACGGAAACAACGTTTATGTGTACATACAGACTACCGTCTACGTAAACGGTGTTTTTCATTTCATATATATGTCTATTATAAATATTATATTCTAAATATATATGATATATAAATAATGTTTTATATTCTGTAAGTATTTTAATCTTGGTCTAAGTGATACAATCAAAAGTAACATGTTAAAACACGTATGATAAAGAATGCAATTATTACCTGAAATGTTAATTTAACATGGAAATTATTGTTAAATGGGTGTTATAAATTCATTAATGAATAATGTATGATATCATAAATACTAATATGGTTCTGGTATACTATAAAAATAAACTACTATCATTATACATGAGGTTAAATGTACCCACGACTAATAGAAAGTGCAAGGTAAGGGTTTTTCATCTCACTCTTTATTCCCGTGAGATTCATTCAATATTGCCAATATTAACTTTTTTGTGGTGTATGTACTGAAAATAATTGTATTCATTGTGTAATACACATTTATTTATGTGTATTTACATATTCATTGTATGATACTTCTTTCATAGGGTGTATGTTTCGTAAGTTACCAAATTGGTAAGGGTTAATTTCACAATCTCTTTATTATTTCAGGTTTTTTTTATGTAAGTATCAACTATGACATATTTATTGTCCATGTACATGTTTAAAAAAATAGTTTTCAAACAGATTATTTTAAGTTACTTTTTACTAAAACATCATTTAAAATGTTTTGAATATTTATTCTTCTGAACCATTCTCATTAATGTCCATGTTTTCAAAATGGTTTTAAGGATTTATTTAAACTGACATTAATGTTTTAAAATGTTATTTAATTTAAAAAGTTTCAAAGTGGTATGGGTGAATTTGATTCAAAAATGTATTTAAATTTCTTCCTTTCTAAATTGTGTGACTTTTAAATGTTTTCATGAAAAATTTATATTTATCTCAAAGAGTTTTACAAATCATTTTCATCGATGTCAAAATCCCTTAATGTATTTTAAACTTGTTTGAAGTTGATTTATTATGATATAAAACTTCCGTATTGTATTGAAGGTTTTGTGATATGTTTTATTGTGGATGTGTTATTTTTATACCATTCATGGTTTATGGGTAAATTATTGACATTTCGTATTCTATTTTTAATATGAATGATTATGCTATGTTTAAACCTTTTCATATAAAGAATGCATTCGACTTAGTAAGTGACGAGTGGATCCCGCTATAACTTCTCAGTGCATCGGTTGTTCTCTTGAGACAAACTAGTTTCATGGCATAAGTAATTGACAAAATCTTATTTGTAGTCTTTGGACCAGGCCTTTACTTTGTGGTTATGATAGTCTAGCATTATGTGGTCTATCATTATGAAAGTGGCTTTTGATATTGGATGTGATTATTCTACTAGTAGAATATACATGTGAATAAGTAAATGGCATTATTTTATTGTATCTTTTCCATATTATACGGAAGTTTATGTTTAAAAATGCCTTTGTTTTTTCTTTTACTTTTCCTTAAATTTTTATTCTTATTTATGAATGTTTCTTCTATATTTTTATCTATATTGATAATTTGAGCTCACCCCTTTCTATGTTTTAATTTTCTCAGGATTCCAAGAAGAGTATTATGAATGATAAGCAGGGTTAAGCTAACGGATTAATTTCATTCTCAAAGGATCATTTATATTGTGTTTTATTTTCTAATGTGAAATTCAACATCCATGTATTTAATCTATTTCCCTAGACTGCTAAACTAATCTATCTTTCGGGACTTGATTCCTTGAAATCTTGCCAATGTATTCAAATAATGCACCGACTCTGGTTAACTGGGGTTAGGGAATTACAGAGAGGGTGTTCCAATCTCTAATGATGTTATATAGATTAATAAATTCAATTTTATTTCTACTATGAGGATTTAATTATGTTTCCTAATACATAGTTTTATCTTCTTTTTCTTCTTATAAATCATCTACTTTTTGTTCATTCTTAGTGTTTTGTTATTTTACACTATTTTTTCATACAAATCAGTCCCATGTTAACTATCCTTTTCATCTTCTATCATAATATAATATCTAATTCTTGATGTATTTATGGATTTATATTCAATGATATTGAAATCACTAATTTACAAAATTCTTCAACGTTAATTATTTTAACTTTTTTAGGATTTTATCTTAATTGAATATTAACGTAAAATTCCCTCATCTATATAATCACAATAAATTCCTTTATTTACATCTTTGTTTCAGTTAAAAAATTTAATTATAAAGGAAAAAAATAATTTAGAGAGGTATTCCTTCCAAACAATTATTTATATGATCTCTTGTATTCTCCCATAAAAAATCTATTCAATTTTCGGTGAACACTTTTATTTTAAATCGCCTCTTTCCAATAATGATGAATGATATGAGTCTCATACATCATGGTTTTGGCTATATATTTCACTAATCTATTTATTCGATAAAAAACACCGATGTGTTGTGGGGTTCTAACTACAGTCACTTTATTCATTCTTTCATGCTTTTCAAGTAATTTTCAAATTCAATGGATTTTTATTCTCCTCTATTTTCAGATCATTGAACTTTTATTATCTATCCAACATCATTCTCACCTATTCGACAAAATATTTTCTGGTAATCAATCAGATTCTACTTCCTCTATTATATTATTACCCATGAAACTCTAATATAAACATCAATAAAAATAATTATGCACCAATCTATAAATGTTTCACCCACATTTGTTGGACCACATACATCTATTTGGAAAAGATCTCCTATATTTGATTAAATTTTGTTCTTAAACCGATATGACATATAGACCATCATTCCTTACATACAAGAATAAAATTTATTTTAAATATCATGATGATGATTGTGGATATATATTCCTATATTCATTTAAGATATCCTTTTCATGCGTTGTGGATTAATTTGACCCAACATCAAAAATCCAAAATTAAATTTCTTATTCAACTATTAAGTAATAAATGATTTTTTTACTATCAAGTTGTTATAAATTTCCATCTGGTCTACATCATCTCATGAGAGAGTTCCATGTCTTTACTTTGATAGTGCACCCATTTTGATTAAATTTCCCTATCAGTCTTCTGTCAAATAGTTGTCTCACACTTAGCAGACTATGACACAAGCTGTACACATAAATAATGTCAGTTATATTGAGCTTAACTTTTTCTTGTTCTGTATGTACATTGAATTTCATCAATAAATAACCACTTTTGTCAAACCATACTATTCAACTAAATCATTTCTTAACATTATTAAAAAAAAATCATTTATAGTCATATGCGATGAGAATATGTTATCTAGAAACTTGTTTTTTCTTTTTATAGTATCTCATATAGTTATTTCTATGTGGTTGGATTTCACAATTTTCTTCTTTTATTGACATGATTAATTCTGTTTATTAGAGGATTAACTAAACCTTTTCAATATCTTTTCCATATTAATGGTTTCATTATATTCATATTTTTCTTCCATAAGTTATTATAAATTCTCAATAGCATCTTAACATAGTTAGAGGGTATTGACGTTTCTCTTAGTTCTATAGGTAATGTTACCACCATTCTTCTTCCAGAAATGAATATAATTATGGCCATTTATTGAACATTTAAAAAATTATCCATAAACACTATTTATACTATAAGGTGAAGGATACGACTTCACTCTTATTTTTTGACTTAGAAGCTCTTCCCCCTTCAGATTGTTTCTTGCATCTTCATAATACAACATGGTATGGCCCAAAAATCCACATAATTGAAATTTCATAGCAGGAAATAACTTCTTAGTTACATTCCTCTTTAATTACCTTTTCTTAATAGTATTTCAAATAGTGATCCTCTTTGGATACTTGATGATAATTTGTAGCTATATTTCCTATTTGATTTGAAGTTGTCTTTTTTAATACATCATGTGCCTTTTTGATATATCTAACATTTTTATTCCATTTTATTGGATCATCATATTTACAAATTATATGTTCCATTATCATAACTAATTCTAGTTTTCATATGCATATGGATCTTCTATCATTATATTCATTCTTCTCTCTGTTTGTCTCGTGCTTATGTCTCTATAATAACTATTCATTTATGAATCTTCCAAATATTAATTCATTTTTTATTACCCTTGAATTGATTTACTTTATAGTTTACTCTTTAGAGTAAGAAAATATCATTCAGGACCCAAAATTTTCTTATATTTCTCCTCTAGAATAAATTTTATTTCATTGATATCCTTTTAAAACTCTTTAATAATGAGCATAAAATTGACGACATCATCAAATATTTCAAGAGTTGTGGAAAGATATTTTTTCACATTCTTCTAGTAGATCAATTTATTCTTCAATATGATCAACATTCTCTAAATTCTCTACCATAAGGTATACAATTTATCTATTTCTCATTCTTTGATTTAAAATATTTTCAAGGGAATAATCAATTTCTAACTTGAAATTAAATGCACCATAAAATTTATTATCTTTATATTTATCTTTTGAGGTTTCTGACTTTATAATTATACCCATCATGGACACCTAGGTTCTATATTTAAATAATATTTCATAGTCATTGAGAAATTCATTAATATTTTGTTCTTGTTTATATAAAAAGTCTTTCTCTATAACATTGTTCCTAATTTGATGCCTCCATTTCAGGAAAACATTTTGGTGGCTTCCACAAGTTTCCAACAACACATTCATCATCATCAAACTTCTATGAGCCCCAAGAGGCAATATTCTCAACTCTACCTTATCAAAAATATGATAGAGTTGTATTTCCTTAAAATACACCTTTTCCTCTATTGAATTTATTATAAAAAAGAGAATAATGTCCATCTCTCTCATTATCATCATCATCACTGTAACTAGATATCCATTTTTACATGGATTTGAAATTCATTAAATTTTTACTCGATGTGTTTCATCATCTAGTTTGAATCTCATTTCATAATCTATTATACTGCTCCGCATATCATCCAAAGATAGTTAATTTTGATCCCATTCCTCAAGGACATTAAGAACCCTTATCATCATTACAGTTATGGGTTTTTATTTATGGATGTTTTTTATGAAAATAATGAAATAAGAAATTATCTATGTACATTCCAGATACCGAGATGTACTTTCCATGTTCCCAAGTACCATCTACAACCACAACTATCAATGTAATGGTCGAGTAAATGAATGTGTAGGTGACCTGGTAGACCCCTTATGAAGGGGGATAGTTATGGAAACTATATAGAGTGTACATTTAAAGAACACACTGTGTATCTTTATTGAGTGTTTTGAATTATAGAATGTTTATTACCTATTATGGTTTGGTAGATTGATAAATGGTAGTTGCATATGAGTTTGGTTAGATACCTTTTTTTGGGACACCTTGTGGGTGAGTTTCCCTTGTTTGACTAATTATGGCCATTTGGTCTAGAATTCCTATTATGCATTCTTTATTTTTTCTGTGTTCTATTGTTAGGATGTTGTTACATATTTTTTGAGATGAATGTTATATGCATTGTGTAAGTTGTAAGAAGTTAAATTTGACAGTGAGAGCTTACTGAGGGTAGGGACATTTATGTATGAATTGTTATTATGTTGGACCCAAGGGGTTAGACCATGAGAGCTATCCATAGGGTAACTATTAAATGAATTGTTGTTTTTTTGACCAAGGGGTACTAACCGTGAGAGCTTCTGGTTGGTCATTTATAATTCTTTGTTGCTATGTTGACCAAGGGGTATTGACTTTGTGAGTTTCCTTGGGTGTTGTTTGTAAATAATTACTGCTATGTTAGACCATAGAGGATAGACTATGTGAGCTACCCAAAGGTTTATTATTAAATGATTTTTTGTTCTATTAGATAGAGGGTATTAGACAGTGAAAACATTCCTAAAAATGGTTTTTATTAGATAATTGAATTATGGAGACAAGTATGACAAGACAATGCACAAGGGGATTCTATGTCGTTAGTTGTTACTATTACACATGGGATATTGATAATAGGATAGACGCCAAGGATTTCATGATTAAGTGGTTGAATAATGAATTTTAAATTAATGTAATTGAAAAAAATAGGACTGTTTACTTTTGAGTACTTCTAAGTTAATTGCTTCATTTCTGCATATTACCTGCTATATATTTTAACCGACAGTTAGGAAAAAATCTTTTTGTGGTTGCCTAATGGGATTATTATTTCCCCGTGTTTGTGACATGATTTTGGACCCAAAATAATTATATCGTTGCAGTTATATATAAGGGAATTATCGCTTCTTCATTAAGTATGTGATTGATGATGGAGATAGAGAACATGTGACCAATACTAGGTTTGTGATACAGTTAGTGTTTAATACTTTTCTGTATATTGAAATTTGTATAATTGCGACTTGGTTGGATGCTCTCTTAGACACATGTGACATGCATCATTTATAGATTCTCTAGTTGTTATATTACTATCTGACATCGACAATTTACTTTTGTTTTATGGTATTATAATTTCTAAGATTGTTTTCTATTTTATTTCAACTATGTATACTCTTACAATGAGGGAATAGATTACCCATTACAAACTATGGCCATCACTGTTAGATGGAAGATTATGGTATTTGGGGAAATGCGCTTGAGGTCTTGTGACCAACCTGGTTCAGGTCACCTTTGGGAGGCACCCAGAACCTAGACCTTACAAAGTTATATTAGATCAGTTTTCTATTCTTCTTTTCCTTTCTACTGTGAGACTATAGACTAGGATATAAAGTAACATTTAGTTGGTAATAATATTTACTTGGAAATATCTAACCCCTGTATAGGGAACAAACATGTTACCTCAAATATTGTAATTTTTTTTCCAAGTGTTACAATTGATTTGATTTCAGTGTTGGGTGATTTAATTGTTTTCTGTTATTATGATATATATCATTGTTATTTTATTTCTATTGAAACCCAATGATATGAGGGTATTTCATTTCATTTATCATATAGTATATTTCTAGTGATTACATGTGATTTATTCTTTTCATGGCCATTTTTGATGAATTTATGATTGCATGCGGTTGTGATAAATGTTCTGATACATATGCAAGCTACTGTGATAGATGTCGTAATAGAATACCTGCTATTTTGGATAGGGTAATTTTATATGGAAATATAAATTTGGATGGATGTGAAGCTATAGTCCCTGAGGTGTTATTGGCCCTCTTAGATCAGAATTTTTAGGATCATGTTTCATCTTTAATAGAATTATTTTTATAATATGACATGAATACAGATTAAAAACATTTATTTGTACAATCTATGGGCTCCCACAGATTGTAACACATAATTCCTCATTAAAATATTTGATTTCTATGTGTTCCAGAGAAGTTTAAGAGGCCTAATTTTAAAACCCAGACAACATGGATTGTGATGTTCTGAACACACCCTTTGTGTTCTAATTTTATGGAAGAAAAAAACTTCCGTAAGTATATACCGTGTATAATAAGTACACGCCATTTAGTTTTTGATTGTGTGTGTGACTATGTGAGTAGAGACACAAGGATGATAAATGCTTGTTAGATCTTGAAGTGTATTAGGAGTACACGTCATGCTATAAAAGACCCTGTATCGGACTGTGTGACTAATGACACGGTTGGATGAAACATTGGTTATACAAGCCTTGTTTAGATTATACATGTTGTGTATAAATCAATTGTGTATCCAGACATGTGACTAATGACATGGGTGGATGTAACATAAGTGTTACACACTGTGTCTAGGGTCAAAACTCCATATAGTTTTACACCAACATAGATTTATGTAGTTCTAGCCGTGTAGAAAACATGGGCAGGAGTAATATTCAAGTACACACTATGTCTCAAGAGAAACATTTCGTTTGTTTGGGTTGTTAAATGACTAGGTTGGTATAGGTACACACCCATCCAAAGGCTTAAAGAGAACACAACATGTAACCTTCTTTTGTAAAACCTGAACTAGATCCTTTCTTCCAGTTATAAGTTGTTATCCTTGATAATTCTAAACTGAGGTGTGTGCTTGACCATATAGAGTCCTGCCACCATGATATCCCTAGGTTGTACACCAGGTACAAGGAGATGATCAAACACCAAAAATGAAAGATTTGGGACAACCAGAAGATCCTCCCATGAAGCTTGTCTTGGCACATGTTGTTATACCAGATGCAGGTGCTAATGAATAGTTTTGGGACAAATTTTTTAGGATGATACATACTTTTTAGGGAGGAGAACATCGTGCCCTAACTATTGATGATTTGAATAGGGTTTCCCAATAGTAGAATCATTTCACTTTTTCATTAATGTAGGACCACATGTTGTAGAGTCATGGTTGGAGGCTATTCTTGCCATCATTGAGCATCTGGAGACGCATCCGGATAGGAGAGTGTTGATTGAAACTTACATGATACCTGGTCTGTCCAAAATATGGTTCATCATTTTCTCACATGCGAGACATCATCAGGATATGACATGGTAAGAGTTCCAAAGGACCTTATAAGATTAATTATACTCTGATTTTTTGAGGTCCAATCAAGCCCAAGAGTTTATGAATTTCGAGTAGGGAACTATTTCAGTTACAAATTATTCCTCTTGCATTAGAGAGAATCATTTCTTCATAACTATTTTTGAAGTTGATGAGTTATATTAGGCAAGATGTTTTGAGGATGGTATTAGATGTGACATTTGAGCTTAGGTGAATGTTTTCAGGCTGAATTTTGGGACTGCTATTGTAAACTAGGCTCTGATAACTGAGCGCAATCTAAGGGAATTTGGAGCTGCGAGCTTGGGAAGTTCAAAATAAAGAGATATTAATCCTTCGACGCATAGAAAGAAGAACCATAAGTAGCATTCACATGATGTTTATTCATGTATCTAGGTATTATGATACTAGTGCAGGAAGAGTGGGAACACAAAATTTCATTTTCTCAAGGACCCTATCGAGTGTCGATCTTGCAGAATGATGGGACAAATCAAGTGTTTTTTCTAGATTTTATAACCAGTAGGGAGTGAGAGGGGATATATAATGACTCCAAGTTTAAGATAAATACCACTTGTTTCCCATCATTCATGAAATTTCATTTTTTCAGGCCATTCAGTGGATGAGGTGGTAATGGTTGAGGAATCAAGATGATAGGTTTTTAGTGATAGCAGGGTGGATCAGGTTAGGGTAACCAGGAAGGGTCATAGGTCTGCGGTATAGGACACACTTTTTCAATGGAGATGACCCACCAAGATCATAATCCAATACCCTATATGGTTAGAGTTATGATTCTAGTTACCTCATTTTTATCTCCTACTCTTTTCGATATAGGGGATTCCCATAATTTTATATCTATTTCCATTGTAGAGAACCATAGGTTCTGTATCGTTACTTATGATAATTTTATGACACTAGAAACTCTGTTGGGGATTACGAAGACTAGTGTAGGTTAGTGTAAGGTGTGCCCTCTTGAGTATTGTGGGTGTCTCTTCTTCTGGGACCTCTATGTCTTAGAGATGACTTGATTCTATGTAATTTTTAGAATGGATTGGTTAGTGTTTTTTAAGGTCATTGTTTACTACTATTGTTGAAATGGGAGTTTCACATCACCAGAAGGTGAGCCTTTTCTACCCAAAGGAGAATGGGAAGCCCAAGTGAGAAGAGCTAGACCCGAGCATCATGGGCAGGGCAGAATTATTTCTCAAACTTCTAGTTTATGTCTTGATTACTTGGGGAATTTACATATGGACTTTCCTCCAATGATTTATCATTTTAGATATGTCACTCCAAACAACTTTTGAGGTTTACCTCAAGAGAGAGTATAATTTCTCTATTGAGATTATTCTAGGAGTAGCAGTGGTGTCCATTAATCCATAGAGGATGGATACACCATAGTTAAAGAAGATCGAGAAGACGTAAGAGGAGTAATAGGAAAAGGGTTTCATTGGACCTAGTAATTCACCTTGTGTTTCGCCTGTCCTTTTGGAAAAAAAGGTTGATGGTGCCCTCAAAATTTTTGTGAATTATCCGAAACTAGACCAATTTATATTCAAGAACGATTATCCCTTACAAAGATTGATGATCTCTTTGATCATATTTAGGAAGAATATGTGTTCTCAAAGATTTACATGAGATCTTTTTATCATAAGTTTCACGCTAGACCATCAGATATACCTCTTACAACCTTTTAAGGAAGGTAGGGAATATACGACTGTTTGGTTATACTGTTCAATCTCATGAATTTTCCAACAGTTTTCATGGAACTGATGAACCGAGTGTTCCATAAATACTTATATTCTTTTTTGGTATTCTTCGTATATGATATCTTGGTGCACTCTCACACTCGACATGACCATGTCACCCATCTTGAGATTACATTGAGTACATTGACAGAGCATCATTTATATGAAAAGCTCGGAAAATTAAAATTTTCGATGGACCAGGTTCACTTCTTGGGTCATGTTATCTTAGATACAAGAGTATCTGTAGACCCAGAGAATGGGATATAAATAGTTTTCTGGGAACAACTAATTAACATCATTGAGGTACAGTGTTTTTTGCGTCTAACTGGTTACTAAAGATGCTTTATTCAATACATTTCACACTTAGAAGTTCCACAAAAATTCCTAAATTATATAGATGATATTTTCCTGTGAATATATTCCTATGATGTAGCCTTTGAAGAGGTAAAAGAGATATTGATTTCAGCAATGAGACAGATTTTTTCAGAGCCGGGAAAGAGTGACATTGTATAATATGATGCATCATGTATCGATATGGGAGTAATGATTATGAAATGGGAAGGATTATTTGTGTATGTTTATCAGTAGTTTAAGGCACATGAGAATAATTACTTGATGCATGATCTTGAGTTAGCTACAGTTGTGAAATCTTTACACTATTGGAGACAATATATTTTGGGAGAGCATTTTGTGGTATACACTGACCACAAAAGTCTCAAGTATATCCTTACATAGTGAGATCTAAATTTGATACGGTGAAGGTGGGTTGAGTACCATAAGTATTTTGACTTTGATCTTGCCTACACACCTCAGAAAGGCAATATATTGGATGATGCAGTGAGATGGACTCAAATATAGGATGTTCAAGAGGCTAATAGTGAGTGGCATCTCATGGAATGTTCTCTAAGATACATTTGGAGGTGCATGACAGATAGGGACACACATTTAATTCATATGTTTCTGTTTTATCTACCCTATAGAATTGATTGATAATGAGGTATCTATCATATTATGAAGTCATATATTTGAGGAACAGTGTGCTAGGAGAAGAACCTACTCATAGATGGGCGGTAGATGAGGAAGGGGTTTTTAATTATCATGGGTGTGTTTGGTTTTCACGAGACATGTCTGAGGGGTAGATTTGAAAGTTTTATACCACATTATTAGTAGTTCATCCTTGTTTCACAAAAATGTATCAAGATTTACATCATCAGTATTGGTGTCCAGTTATGAAGAGGGATACAACGAGTTTTGTTATGAGGTGTTCCACCAGTCAGCAGGTGAAGGCAAAGAATCAGCGATCAGCAAATATTTTAAAAAACATACCCATTATGGAGTGGTTGTTGAATGATGTCATGGTGGATTTTTATAACCAATTCATCGAGGTCTCCTTGATGGAATGATATGGTTCAGGTTGTTATCAACACACTCACAAAGTATGCACATTTAATTCTGATTAAGGAAACCATCAGTGTTGATCATATTGGATGGTTATAAATATGATATATTGAATTTTTACATGGTGTTTCTCACTATATCAGTTATAACAGGGATTCCCATTTTACTTCCCATGTCTGGAAGGGGCTGTAGAGGTCTTTGTGTACACATGTACTTTTGAGTATAGCTTACCATCACCAGATAGATGGCTAGTCCGAACCCACGATTAAGGTTTTGGAGGACATGCTTCGAGCATGAATTCTAGATTTTCGGGTCTCTTGGGAGAGACCCATACCACATGTTGGGTTTTCCAACAATTACAATTTTCCTGAAACAATTCAGATGGCACCTTATAAGGATTTTTACGGTTTTCCTTGCTGATCACCCCTATGTTTGCTGGAGGCAAAAGTGGTAGCTATGATGTGACCTCATCTTATCCAGGAGAACACTAAGCAGGTGGATTAGATTCTAAAGAGTATGGATACAATTCAGTCTTGGTGGAAATCATATTCTGATCGATAGAGATGACATTTGGAGTTCAAGGTCAGAAGTCAGGCTTTCCAGTATGTCACATGGAGATTGAGACACATGAGGATTAGGAGACAGGGTAAGCTTTCACTGAGACTGGTCGGTCTGTTTGAGGTTATGGAGAGAGTCAGGAAAGTTTCCTATCAGTTTTAGTTACCCCAGAGCTACTGGGATATGCATGATGTCTTTCATGATTCTTAGCTACAACATTACTTTTCATAACCAACTCATGCTTTTTAACCCGAGGTGGTTGAGTTGGAGGTGGATACATCCTTCGAGGAGAACCTCATTCAGATTTTGGATCACTACACAATGGTTCTGAATGGCCGGTCTATTCCACTGAAATGCGTGGTATAATAGCATGGATGAGTGCACGACAAGACTTGGGATAGGGAGGAAGAATAATGATCATAGTGTCTATATTTTTTTGACGATTCATCTTTAAAACCCTTATAAGGGAAATTCGAGGACAATTTTATTTAAAGGTGGATGTTTGTAAGAACCCGTATATTCATTATAGGTATAAGTCTTGATATCAGGTTATATTTTGAGGAAAAATAAGAAATGGAAAATTTAATAAGTACACGTCATGTACTTAGCTGTACACGCCATGTACCCAGGTGACACTTACTGTCGTGTACATTCTGTGTAACGTCCGGGTACATGGTCGTGTTGGTGACCTAGTAGAAAACATTAGTAAGGGGATTGTTAAGGATATTACATAGCATGCACATTTAATGAAAATGTGGTGTAGTTTTTGATTTATTTGAAAAATCAACGTGGGGTCATGTCTCATCCACTTAAACATATTCTTCTCCCCTTGGTTCATACAAGATAGTGAAAGATTGGCTGACATACTCTGAACCCCTCCAGATTCTCCATCCGACCTCCGATTGAGATGTTATCAGGTGCATTGTAATCCAACCGGTGAGTTATCAATTCCACTAGATTCTTTCATCCTGATTACTCCTATATCATTATTTATTAAATGTTGTACATTTTTCACCTTTTTTTCAATCTATGCCGATCTAGGCCGATTCAAGGGTTGGCGTTCAAGAGTATTGATTGTATGAAATCACGGTTGTTGGTACTGTCTTTCATTTATTATATTTGGATTATATATGATAAAAGTGATGTATACCCATTCTGGTGTATTTCCTATTTGGAATTAGACTATGTTTATTACCTGTTATTGCTTGGTATTTTGACAAAGGGTATTTTCATTAGAGTGAGTTTAGATACCTAGTTTATTGGACAACCCATGGGTGTGTTTCCCTTGTTGGATTTATTATGATCATTTGGTATTTAATTCCTGGTATTATTTCCTTGTATTCCATGGATTGTGTTATTAGAATGGAGTCATTAAGTGTATGTGATTCCTGTGATATGCATTGTGGATGTTTGACCAAGGGGAATTTGATTGTGAGAGTTCTTGAGGTAGGGTCATTTATGTATGAATTATTATTATGTTGGACCATATGGTTTTGACAGTGACAGATACAAATAGGGTCCTTATTAAATGAATTTTTGTTATGTTGACCTAGGGATATTGACCATTTGAGGTTCCAGGTGGTCGGTTATAATTCATTGATGTTAGGTTGAAAAGGGGTTATTTACCATGTGAGCTACCCAGGTGGGGATTTGTAAATTATTACTTCTATGTTTGATCAGGGGGGATAGACCGTGAGAGCTACCCAGAGGGTCATTATTAAATTAATTATTTTTATGATAGACTAGTGGGATTAGACTATGTTTACTTTCCCAAAAAAAGTCGTTATTAAATAAATGATTGATGGTGAGGAGTCTTCCATGCCCAAGAAGAATCTTGGTCTCAATCTTACTTTATTTTTTAGATGGTCTTTTGAGATGTATGTTGTTACTATTACACAGAGGATACCAAGCCTAGGATATACCCTATTGTTTTTAAGATTCAATAGATGAATAATGAATGATAAATGAATGTAATTGAAAACTGTAGGATTATTTACAATTTGGTTCTTCCAATTATATTTCATCATTTTGAAATTTTACATTCTATATATATATTCACGGATAGTTAGGCCTAGATTGTTTGTTAGATGATTACCAAGATTGGTCTCAAACCCTGTTTGGGTCATTTTTTTGATCCAAACAGATTATATGGTTGCATGAATAGATAAAATAAAGTTCCCTTCATCATTAGTCACTTGATTGCTATTGGACCTAAATAGAATTGGACCATGCTATGAATTTTAAAATTTTTGGAGTTTACTACTTTTCTGTAGTTTGGTTTCAAAATTATATTCCCTAAATTGTGACATTTTTGGCCTCTTTCCTTGACACATGTGACACACATCATTAATATATTCTCAAATTTTTATATTACTATTAGACATCCACTATTTAATTTTGTTTTATGGTATTACTGCTTCCGCAATTGTTACTATTTTATTTCCAGGGTGTATAATCTTCCAATGAGTTGATTGTTTCCTTATTACACACTGTGACCCTTGCTTCTAGTCGGTAGCCTCTTTTATTTGTAGAAATTCATTAGAGGCCATGTGACTAACTAGGTTTAGGGAACCTTTTGGTGGAACCAAGAACTGGGACATTACATACTGACACTTTTGGATTTTATAGAGGTTTAATCCTCCTCCATATTTTCAATTTAATGTCAATTTATTTGATTTATTAACTAATGCTTGTATTTCACGAATGAAACTAGTAATTTGGTTAAAAAGGCATTTACATTTTATTTTTGATGATTTTTTACATCCTTAAACCTATTTTAATAAACATAGTGTTTCTCCTCCATCACATTGTTGTCGCCTTGATTTATATCTTTCTGTTTTTCCCACATAAAATTTTTCTAATGTTCCACATATCTACTTTAGAGAGATTTGATATGATAGAGATGAAATTAGGGAACTTTGTGCTTTGGTATATGCATCAATCATTTCCCTATCTATTTCAGCCATAGAATGACATATCGCATTTGAGACCTAAATCAATTATATAGTAGAAAATAGAACATCCATTAAATGGTACCATAAAAGACATATCATATTGTTCATACAAATTTGGATGTGTATTCCATTAGAGGGGTTGTATCCCATAACCGTAATTGATTTTTTTTGGAAAACATTTGAGGATATATTTAACACTGGCTACATATTCGATTTCATACAACTTGTATTGCCTCAGATCAACCTGATTGAAGAGGGGTGAATTAGGGTGTCAAATTTTATTTTTAAATAAATCCATATTTGTCCCACATTGGTTGGAAATCATTAAACATGTCAAATGGAAATGTGTAGAAAACAAAAAATCACATGAAAAGAGACAACAAACCAATTTTACTTGGTTTACCACAAGGGCTAGTCCACAGAGAATTCACCGATAGTATTCTGGCCATACAAAAATCAACTAAACATTACTAGTTTTGGAATATAGAATTTTAAAACCAATCACTCAATTCTATAAACACTCCCATTACAATATTTTAGTGATAAAATACTTGTTCCCTCATATCACATCCATTGGCTCCACGTAGATCAATACTTTTGGTGAAGTTCAACATAGTTTAATGACTACAATGTTTCTTCATTAGATAGGAATATATGTCTTTTTATCTAACTAAATTTAAATTTTTATCGCACCCTAGTCAAGAATAGATGAACTTGAAAGAAATAATCAAATCAATCAGATACTCAAAACCTAAAAGTGTATTCATTAAACAACATGCACACAAAACTAATTCTTGTACGCATCTTTTTTGATTGACACAAAATACATTTTTTATGCAACCCCAATCATTTTCACAACTAGACTATGAGTTTCCCTTGATTTTTTATACATAAATTTTTTTTAAAATATTTATTGAACCACCCAAAGTTATTTATAGATAGAATTTTTTTATTTTCTTTTATTTATTTATTTATTCTTTTAAAATTATGTGATGCAATTTTCTTGTATGCTAAATCTTGATAAACTTGCACTATACCCAACATCATATAAAATTAAGGTATACCAAATACAATCTTGGCTTGTGTTACATATAATTTCATTTTATTTGGATTGAATTCATTTCACGTAAGAAAGAGTTTAAGAGAACAAATAAAAATTATTTTGTTATGTTATATCCTGCCCATTCTAATGGAGGGTATGAACATTATTAACTGAAATATGAAAATATACATTACACATGTATATATATATATATATATATATAAATATTTCTTTTATGAAAAAACTTCATAAATTAAAATTAAAACCTTTTTAATAAAGGAAATGATTTCCAAAAAAAATTTAAATGAAAAAAAGTGAGTATATATTATAATAAAATCACTCATGGATTTTTTTAATGAAATATATATGTGATATTTTAAATATATTGTTTAAAATTCATGTTATATGTTTTTTAACTAATATTTAAGAACAAATTCAATATTTTGGATAAAAGATGTATTTTTCAACAAACACACTACTGAATCCTATTTATGCTTCACCAATTTCAAATCTTGTTTTTAACACATTTTTATATTATATTCGTAAAATATGTTTCTTATTTGTAATTGGGGTGTATAAATTTACATTGGATATGTTTTTGATATTTTTCTGATAAATTTCTTGTTTTGAGGAATAGTAAAAATATTCAAATTAATAATTTAAAACATATTCATTAATAGAGATAATTTACATAACAAAATTAATTTATATAATGGTTTTAAAATATTTATGGATTATATTTTTATCATTTAATATAATCTTGGTCATTGAAAATAGTTTCTTATTGATTTTTGATGTTAAATCATTTCAATGTTTGGCAACGTTTTAGATTTTAAAACCTGTTTCTCATTATGAAAATAGGATTCAATTTAAATATATTTTGAAACATCAAGGTTCACAAATTTTTAAAATGGATTCCATTTTTGGGACAATTTATCTAAAATATGTATATATCGTTTTTTTGTAACATATGAATAGTAACTTCAATAATTTTTTATTAATACAGAAATAGTTAAGTTGTTCAATTAATCATAAACATAATGTAATAAAATTACCCTAACACTTTTCCTAAAACCATTTTTTGTGCGTGATTCGACCAAAATCATCCTGGGGTTGAAATTGTATCCTTTGTAATCCACTTGGTTGAGAATAGGAAATTTAATATATTTTATTTAAACTAAAGATAAATATTTCTAAATCAAATTTTAACAAATAGATAATTCTAAATATAAGGTTATACATAATCTAAATTTGAATATAAATACTCATTTTAATGATTAAATGTTTTTTTCTTTATCTTATTAATTTATTTTGATATTCTAAGAATTAGATAATGACCATAAAGGTGTATAAATTAATGATGAAAAAAGTATTTAATTAATGAAATAGAAATAAAATAAATATTTATAACAAGATAATAACCACTAAAAGACAAAAAAACTTGACCTAATCTTATTGTTCAAGTATATATCTACTAGAATATTCTATAGATCAAGTTAATAACCATATTGAGCAATATAGAAAATAAGTAAAATGTATATACTTTTAATATGGAAACATTTATTATATTAGTTAAAATTAAAACCTATTAAATAGGGGTTAACTAAAATGAAAAGTTTTATATTTATAAAAAAATTATTTAAAATTTATTCAGATAATATATTACAAACTTCTCTTCTCTAATCTTCGAAAATATTAAATTTTTGTGGTTTCTAGATGTGGTATAATTTTTTTATAAATTAATATTTCTATAATATCAAAAATATCCCCTATCATAAATCATAAAAGGGTATATCCTCTTTCACAACATAACTTCACATAGATCCATAAATATTGAATATCCTAAACCCATATCCCATCTAAAATTATGTATCTACATTCTAGAGGTGTTGATATTTCCAAAAGACCAACTCTATGGTATTTAAGAGGATATCTAGAGGGAGAACATCAAGGAAGAGGAGATTCAAATACAAATAAAGGATATCCAACCTATGTTAAGGGGTAATTTCCCAATCTCATTATTATCAGTTATTGTTTATATTTATGTATTTACTAGGTTATATTTATCATCCATGTCCATGTTTCCTAAATATGTTTCCCAAAATATTCTTTCTTTTATTATATAATTTTTTTAATTTAATTATACCCATTGTTGAATTTTATTAAATGATTTAAAAGGAATATTTTTTCATTTTTGACATGAAGTACTTTTTAACATATCAAAAAAATAATAAAAATAATTTTTTATTTTAACATATATAGAATGATTTAATTTTTATGTTTTCATAAAACATTATTTCCATGAGTCTTCATTTATATGTTTTCAAGGTAATTTTCAATGAAACTATTTTATTTTAAAATTGTGTATCATTTTGAGAAAATAATACATTTTAAAAGTAGAAATTTTACTTTCCTAAATAATTAATTTAAACTATTATATAATAATTCATTTCCATTAAAGATGTAATTATTTAACAGGGTTATGATTCAAGAATATTATCCCTATTATACGTATGGCTAGATTATGTTTATGGTGGAATGTTTTTTATGAAATAAATTTATTTTACAAGGATTAGGATATGTTTAATTGATGATTAACAAACACATTTTATTCTTTAGGTTATGCTATGATGAATTATTTATGTTTTTATGGAAAACGTAATAATTATTTCCATATGATATTAGTGTGACATAAATCTCCCTCCAATGAATTTGGTAATTATTTATATCCCATAAGATAGAGAGTGATGGAATGAGATATTGATTCATTATTACAGGGCTAGAATTGGATGTAAAACCTGGTTTTGTAACATGGGGTTGAAAAAAAGAGTGAAATGAGTTCCGTAATAGAATTTTCCCTCTATGATGGTTTGGTAAATTAGCCTATAAGAATATTAACATTATTTTATATTCTTATGTGATGCCCAATATTTCATGTTTTGTTATAATTCTATTTATTATGGCTTGTGTTGATTTAGGATTTATGCCTTTTGAATTGCCAATATTTACATCATTACTCAATATTAGTGTATATGTTATTTGTGGTATGATTTTCAACAGTTATGTTCATGTTTTTTCATTCTTTTGATCAATTTTTGTTGATATTTTAAATGTTTACCCGTTCTTATCATTTGAGCTCACCATTTTCATGTGATTTATATTCACCAATATATACAGAAATGTTTTAGGTAAGAAACCCAGAGAGAAATATATTTATGGGTTATGTTTAATATAATTCACCAAATTAGATGAATGTATTCCATGTTTCAAAAGGAATTGAACTAATATAGGTTTTTAAACCTATATGTGTAATATATTATGTATTTTATAAAAATTAATGTAATTTAAATTTTCAACAAGATTCAATGGTTATAGTTGGTATCATAGAAAATGTTTAGTCAAACATTTGAAACTATAATGAGAAAACAATAGTGAGATACTTAGAAATATTTCTAAGGATACATGGATGTCTCTAAGGATAAGTCAATGTATATGTTAATATCCATTAATTTTGGTAATGATCACCGTTAACCTAAGAATAAACATAATATGTTTGAGATTTAATGTACTTCCCCTTGATTATATTTTTTCCTAATATGATTTTCCCCACAAAACTATTGTTTTTCTATTTTAGGCAATAGTTGTTACCCAAATGAACCATGTTAATGATGGATGCAATGTGAATGAAATGATTTTATTTATTAAGAACCTAATCTTATTGGATACGAAATGTAAAAACTTATCATTATACTTTCAAAATATAGGAATCATTCTAGACATCCAAATGAGTATATAAGGGAACAAAATATTGTTTCCTCATTCCTGAAGAAATATCCACCTTCTTTTAGTGGGTATTCTGATCCACATGTTACTGAATAATGGATCCGTAAAACTGAAATTATATTTTTTTCCATCAATATTCAGAACATGAAAAAGTTATTTTTTTATTATAGTTTATAAGGCATAACATACTAGTGGTGGACCCTATACATGAATACTAGACACTGATATGAAATTGAATCCATAGAAGTGGAGAAGATCAGGAATATATTTTTTTATAATTACATTCCTTATATTATTAGTACAAAGATGGAATAGTTTTTCCGTGATCTTAATAAAAACTATGATGAATCCATTTTTACAGATGATGCAAATTTTACAAGACTTTCGAGGTATTATTTAAGAATTTTCATCCAACCTGAATGGAAGGTTGATAGGTTATTCATTAGATTAAATCAAAGTATTTAAAGGGATGTTTCCATAAGATAATTTAGTAGCTATAAAGGGATTGGGAATTTTTATATCAGTGTAGAAATAAAAGTTGGGGTTACCTATCAATCTCATGGTTTTGACTATAAATAGAAGATGGAGTTCAAGGGAAAATCTCAAAACAATGGTGAAAAGAATGTTATTGTTTATTTATTCTCAGTGTGTGGAATGGAACATATTATAGATTTATTAAAATTACTAGTAAATGTTTTAATTGCATAAAATATGGTCATTAGGTAGTTTAGTTTCAATGTAATGGAAAAAATTTAGTTAATAATTTTAATAGAGAAAAGGATACATAAAATGCACCTCCCACAATTCAGCCAGGAAAGTCCGTCTGGTGTAGGCCCCTGACTATTTATTAAATAAAAAGAAAAGTAAAGCAATACACAAACCACATAACAAAAGTCTATTACATATCATAAGCATCATACTCATCACATCCCATATTAGAGGTTCCTCCCACAGTGGTCATCTCCCATTCTGAGCTTTTATAGTGCCGTAAGATCTTGGAATACTTCCTTATAAGGTTCAATTTCTCCAATGATATTAGCTCCTGTGGTGATTGTTTGAGAGAGGATCTAGTGGACAACATCTACAGCAACTCAGAGTAGTCATTCCACATCCTTCGACTAGCCACCTGCTTTCCAGATTCCCTATTCCCGTCCTTGAGAACCTCACAATAGGAAGGTATCACCGTCGGATTTTCCTTGTCGATGCCTGAGACATTCCCCCACATTCCATTAATCTGAGCATCCTGGAAGCCATCACCCACTCCTCCAGCCTGAACATTGCACCTGTTATAGTCAATCATTGCCAAACATGGTGGCTTCCCTCCATGATCCTGTCTAGCATCCATCTTCACCGGTGCATCATGAAAGACAAGATGAAAATTATTATTTGCATCGCCCACCAATACCTGATCATCATTTTCCCCCTCAGTCTCCAATATAGACTCTATTCCTTTCCCTGCATCAGCTGAAACACACTCCATAGCAGTTCCTTCCTGAATGAACTCACCCATTTCCACTTGACAAGCTTCACCAGATTCCAGTACGTGGAACAATCTTACAAATCCAGTAGTACTCCCTAATGCCTCAGATTGAGTTTGCAGGCATGGAATGGAATCCAAAATTTTCCCACCCCCATCCGAATTTGAATTCATCCTCCCCCCCCTCTGAACCAGTAGGGTTATGGCCAACATCATCCATCCACTGCTTAGTCCCACTGGTCCTCTGCCCAGCATTAGCATCGCTCATTCCTTCAAGACCTTCCATTGTAGTATCTGCACCACCTCCAGCATGACTCACACTAACATTAGAATTCATCCTTCGCCCCTCCGGATCAGTAAGGTTGTGCCCGACATCATCCACCCACTGCTTAGTCCCACCGGTCCCCTACCCAACATTAGCATTGCTCCTTCCTTAATGACCTTCCACTGCAGTATCCGCACCACCTCCATCATGACTTACACTATCCTTGACATATCTCTTCATCCTCCCAATCACCACAGAGACCGTTGGGTTTCTCATGTCTGAACAATCCACTCCAATTCCATCCTTTGTACCAATAGCAGTCAGCGCCCCCTGAACAGTGGTCCGGTTTTGCTTCACTAGAGATGAATTGATCCCAGTGTTACATTGCTCATCACGGTGACCTAGGTGATTGCATCCTGAGCAGTAATTGACCGATGATTCAAAAATCACCACCTATTTCTAACGAAACTCCTCCCCAAATGTAATCCAGATCCAATCGACTAGCGGCTTTGAAGTATCCACCTGAACGCATTGCTGTGGGTTGATAGGATGACTCACCGATGACGTGTGATCATCAGAGCATAAAAATCTCCCTACCAAATTCCCTAACATATGGATAATCGAGGGGTTCTAGAAGGGTAAGGGAATATGAGGAAAACATACCCAGTTGGCGATGCAGGGCGAGTCCCGATTCGTGTAGAAATAAAATGACAAACGGAAGAGGATGAATCTGCAACCACCACAGCGCCGAGGATCCCTAGACCAAGCACGGATTAATTCGTCCTCTGAAGAAAACCGTACCATCATATGGAGATTTTCGATCAAACCCACCACCGCACGATCCTGCAAATCCCATTTGCTAAATATGAATCTGTCGAACTCATCAACCGAGGGTCTTTGGTGGTTGAATCGAGCCACCCGAGTCCAATTAAGGAAATTCAAAGCCTCAGAGAACTCCAAATCAGAGATCGTAAACTAAGGGATCCCGAGATGCAGGTCAAAAACCTTCAGACTCAGGGAAATCGATGTAAAATAGGGAAGATAACTAGGGTTGAAAAGGAAACCAAAGCCCCTCGTGGAATCGAAGGCTGAGGGAGATCCTCCACCCCCTCCCACCTACAGGAAGGGGGGGAACCCATCCGCGAGCATGGATTAGGGTTTGTTGCCAGAAGGCGTCGTTAGTTTCCATCGCCAGGAACCTTCACTGATCGCCATCCTCTACCACATCACCTCCCACAATTCAATTATACAAGATAAATTAAAATTGGGAATTATAATTAGTAAAACCCGAATCCATGGGTTATCGATGATAAATGAAAAAAGAAGCCTCTTAAGGGTAGTGAAAAATCAAAATAACATGAGAACACTAATTGAGATGTAGAGTAAGACAACATAGTTGTGGAATGATTGTGTGTTTATGTAATGGGATTCCATAACAATGCATTAAAATCACATTTATGGTATTATATAATAATGAAATATCTCTTGGTCCAATTAGGTTTTTACATATGTAATTAAGAGTACCTGCGTAGTGGTATCGGTAAAAATGAAATGTTATTTGGATATTTTTTTAGAAACAAATTAAGGGAAGGATAACCCTTAATATTTGTATAATGATGGGATATAGAAATAAAGAGTTATCCTATAGTATTAGTGAACACATGATTGATATGATTAATGTTTGATTTATGATATCACGTATTTTATTTTAGATTTATGGTTTATAGAAATAGTTTGTTTTTTTAATAATTCATGTTTTCACTAAGGATATATGGTAATTAATGTAATTACAATGATTTATTAAAAAATATGATGATGGAATTCACATGTTTGGAATGTGACAAATAAGTAAAACATTTTGATATAACTGGGATAAATGTTAATGTAAGTATGTAAACATCTTTCTAATATTTTGGATTTTTAGCTTTTAAACAGTTCTTAATGTTATTAATTAATTGAATGTTTTAGTTTAAAATAAAATAATTTTTTTAATAATGTATTATATCAACATAGGTGGTTTTACTCCTTTTTTGTAATGTCTTCTAATATTGATTTAGATATATTAAATTAATTATCATTTAATTGATCGATCACATGATATGCTAGTTCCTAAGGAATAATATTTCAACTTTATTTCTTGGAATAAGAGATGATCTTCATATTGATGAGATTATACTTTATCAAGTAAGTATTTATTATCATGAAAAATTATTCATCGCTAGGGAAACAATCATAAACCAAATAATGATATCCTAGTACCTTCATTTTGGATGAATCAAATGGTACCATAAATCATTTCAAATTTTTGTATTTTTTATTTTTAAATTTCTCGTATCCATGTTTTCTTTCACTGTATATCATAACTTGACAGTTAAATTTTTATTACATGTCCTTGTTTTCACTTTCCACCTATGTTCTTTTATGTGTAAACCCAGTTATGAGTGACTATGTGTACCTATTATGATTCTCACATTCCTTTTTAAAAGGAAAATATTTATTAATTATTCATAAGTGAATTTCTATGAAATAAACTTCAATAAATTAATCATTTTATATACTTGAATAATTATTATAGATAGATTTATTTTATGAGGGGTATAATTTAAAACACAAATATTTTTTCAGAAACATTTTTTCCATTTATTTTATTTAGTTACTTATGTTTTTTAAATATTATGATGTCTTGTGTTGTATGATACACCATGATAAAATTTCACAACACCCAACAAACTCATAGTTTGTAGTATATACAATACTATTTTTGTCTTCTATTACCCAAAATTTCAAGTTCTATTTTTATAATTCATTTCATTCAAGACCAAATTTAAGTGAACAACTAATTTTTATTATGTTACATTATATCATATCTATTATAATGGATAATATAACAATATTACCATAATTATCAAATTATTCTTTAAACACACACATATATATGTAATTAGTTCAATGGTGATCAGTTAATTATAAATAACAATAAAACTCTTTTTAAATAAAACAAAATATTTTCCTAAAAAAAATTCTTATTGAAAATAATTGATATTATAAAATAAAAAAATTAATCGTGATGGATTTTATTAAGGATATATATATTTAATATTTTCAATATAATTTTTACAATTAATATATTTTTTTTTCTAAACTCTATATAGGAAAAAATTAAATTTGTTCGGTTAAAAGAAGTAATTTATAAAAAAAACTATTTTCCCAAATTTGATGATGCAAAAAATTTAAGTCATGTTTTTTATATATATTTAAATTCAATTTCACCAAGTAAACATATTATATGTAATCATGGTAAAAAAAATTCATTTGGATTATTTTTTGATATTTTTTAAATGTTTCATGTGTTTATGAATAGTAAAAATTTACTGTATTTTAATTGAAAGAATCTTTTTCCATTAAAATAATTTATATTATTATGTTACACTATTTAGTGGTATTAAAATATAAATAGATATTATTATTATAATATAATATAATTCAGGTAATTCTGATTAATTTTACATTGAATTATGATGTAATAACCTTTCAATATTTTACTATGTTTTAACTTTTAATACTCATTTTTCATTCATAGAATTGGATTAATTCTAAATTAATAACTCAAAATTATATGTTTTTAATTTTTAAAAACGAAATCTAAATTTTTAAATAGTGTGTCCAATTTATGTAAATAGATTTGTTTTATTTGTTGGAATTATGAATAGTAAATTCAATAATTTTTTATTAATATGATTAAAAGGTAAATCATGTAATTTAAATAAAAAATTATATTATAAAATAACACTACAATTTTCAAAATATCATTGAGTGTTTTTTAACCTAAATAACAGTTCAGTTGAAATTTTGTCCTATGGAAGCCCCTTGGTTGAAATTAGTACATTTAATATATTTTATTTAATGAAAATTTAAATATTCCTTACTCAATTTTTAATAAATATATTATTTTTATTATTATTTTTGTTAAAGAATAGGTAAAAGAGTTAAATTCAATGATTATTAAGTAAACCAATTTTAATATTGGGTTACACACAAAATAAATTCGACTATAAATATTGATTATAAAGATAAAAATATTCCATATAGAATGTTATTTTATTTATAATTTTTAGAAATTATATAATATAACTTATTTATGACAAAATGATGATGCAATAATTACCTTATTAATGAAATATTATAATAATTGATATTATAAATATCGAAATAAATGTAAATTGAGACATATGATGAATTAAAATAATTTTCGAGGTTAATATGACATGTTAGGGTTGGTTAATGAAATTTTATAGAAAGATATAATGTTGTTATTCCTTTCAACAAAATCAAATACTAAATAGTGTCAAAATTGACATAATTTAGTTTTTATAAACAAATACTATAATATTAGTTGATATAATATTCATCAAAATATATGGTTCATCCAAAGGACATAGATAAGGTTATATATATTAATAGTTAACTACACGATGTTCTTATGGCTTTTTATAGTATGTTTATTAAACCAATAATAAAAAAATATGAAGAGACATGGTAAATTTCAATCTATTTAACTAAGAATTAAATCTATAGGATAATGTTAATATGATGGCCTAAACCTGTATAATACCTATTGGTTGAGGGGTTGTCGACCCATCCCCACCTTAGCCTCAAAATAATTCATTTTGAGGCCATTAAAAACCAAAAATGATTTAATTATAAAATAATATTTCAAGCTTTTCCTAAAGTGACCCTTACATCTCTTATAAACGAGAACTTCCACTTCTCTTAATTTCACACCTCCAATGCCATTTGGCTTGATGATGTAAAGACCCATAAATTCCCAAGTAATTTTTCTTAATTATATTGCAATTTTATGAGTCTATGAAAATTGAAGGTGTGTGATTCTGATGACCGGTTTGCACTCACTGAATTTCTAAACTATTATTAAGTTTGTTCGGTAAACCTTTGAGTGGGTTTTTGTATTTTTTCAACTGGTGTTCGGAATTGAAATCTGAAGGCACCGTTGAACTCACGACACTGATATTCTCTTAAGGAGACCTTCAGCTCGACCGTAGTTGGTCAAGGGTGAATGTGAGTTTTCTTGTTTTTTTTGAAAATAAAAATAAAATACAAAATAAATTTTATATTATTTTTAACCTCCCATTTGAATGATCGGTGGTGGGGACCACCCGAGCTAGAAACCCACTACCCCCCAATTTGAATGTAATGGTGGGGACTACCTGACCCTTTAACTCCCTCTTAAATGATGGAGGTGAGTCTTGGTTCCCTCCAAATTAATTGTGCCACCGTCCATTAAATTATTTTTCCAACATCACCTTAATTAATGGACAAGTATAATTAAATTAATAAAACATAATTTAATATCTTGGATATTTAATTTTGCTGGAATTGTGGGACTTATTGGAAAAGGGGAGAAATTTGGAGAAGCACCTTTCTCCAACGAAGAACACATTCTACAACGATGAACGCTTTCTCCAACGAAGAACGCTTTCTCCAATGAAGAACGACTTCTACAACGAAGAAATCTATCAAAGGATCACCAATGTGGAACGTATTCGATAACGAAAAACCAACATCCGTCTTTCCTCTCTCCTAACCGATGTTAATGAAATATCGAGGTAGGTTTTTTTATTTGTATACACCTTCCACTGTTCTTGACATATTTCATGATTCAAGAATTAACAAGTCACTTTCTACTATTCTAACACAGAGGGTTCGAGAAAAAAGAACACAGCCCAACCTCTCAGCAAAATTTGGGAATTTGGATGGTCTTGAAATGTTAATGACACCCCTAGAAAAGTGAGGAAGTCTTTGTAAAGAATAAAGGTCCACCGGGGTGCACCTGGTGTCTCGTGGAATGTCATCGGAGACCCGTGCAGGTGACCGGCTCTGAAGGGACTCGGGAATAGTGGTCGGCTCTCCGGCCGGCCGGGAAGAAGGCGGTGTCCTGACCGTACCGTTAAAGAAGTTTCTAGGCCCATTAGCCATGGCGGAGCAAGGGCGGAGGCTGGCCGCGTGAAGGGGAGGTGGCGCGCATCCATTCCACGCAATGTGAAAGAGCCACGACACTAATCCATGGTGGCGAAAGAGGGTGGTCGGCTCGCTACCGGCTGTTAGTGATGGCCTGGCATGCAACCACACCGCACGGAGGATGCTGTCCATCCGTCCATCTAGGGATCCGAGCGGGCCGCCCAACCGACTGGGCAGGACCAAACGTCGGCCCCTGGTTGGGCCAGGTCGACCCAAACCAGGTTGGGTCAGCCCAGGCAGGGTCGGGCCAGGCCCGGACGAACTTTGACATTTTTCCCTCATTTGGCCATATATTCAGCTACGACAATCCGTTTGATGAACTGTTTGTGGAACAAGAAACCTTTGATTGAGACGGTCCTTTTGGTATACCCCACATATGTTTAGGATAAATTTGTGGTATGGCTAGGTAGGTTCAAGCATGAATCCAACCATTCCCTCAGGATAAAGAGGCTAATAACATACAGACCAAGCATCTCATTGATGCACCATTCTTTGTGCTGATACCCCTATTATGTGGCGGTCCTTTGGGATACTTCGTCATGGGACTTCATGGAAGTTGGTGTATCGACCTATGGTTTGGGGAGCATACCCTGCCAGAATCAAGCGAGCATAGTGCGGGAACCCTGTGGCTGGCTGTAACATGAGAAAGGGATCCAATGTGGTCATGTGATTTGAGATCTTATGTGGGATTGTGTTTGAGGGTCCCATATTGATCCCCTCTAGGAAATCCACAAGGGACAACTCTAGAATCCTACGTGGGTCTGTTGTACAAGGATCCTATGTGGGTCTGATGATTTATGATCCTACGTGCGTCTGATGATTTAGGATACTACCTGGGTTTTCCTCATAACATAGTAAGATGATTCAGTAGTTACATATAATCATCATTACTAATGTACCTAAGTAATACCTGGTTTGAACTGAAACCTTACATTTGTGTTGATACCTTTGTGGTATTCTTCGGCGTGGCGTAAATTTTTGGTACTTACCTTCGTTGAGATAACTTTGTTTTATTCTACTGTGTGGTGTTACCTTTTTGGAAATTATCATTGTTGTGTTACCTTCAAGGTATTCCATCGTTTTTGGAACAATTGTTTGGGATTTGGTGTTGGGCCTTGTGTTTCCTCGTGAATGAGATGGGTATTCATGATAACTTAGGTATATGTATGGTTATGTACCTAAGTAGCATTGACAATTATTTCCTTGCTTTGTGGTTTATCCTATGTGTATTTTTTGAGACCGTTGAGGGTATCGAGGACCCTACTGAGTATCTTTATACTCACTGCTGCACGGGCTACACCCTCACCTTGTTGTGTTTGGTGTGGATGACGGGCATCTTTGACTGAGGATGAGGGAACCGGGATGGGTGGTAGCTCGAAGGTGTACTTTAGACCAGGTGTACCATAGAGATGATCGTTCGAGAGTATTAATTACCATTTCATGTTGGATCCTTCGAGGGAGTTCACAAGAGCTATTTCAGTTACATGTATTTTTCAGTTTCTTGTACTTCCTAGTTGGGATTGTTTTCTGGACCCTTTTTCTTACTGCACACAATAATTTTACTATATAGTTTACTTGTGTTTGTATCTTGTGGTTTGCATGGTTGTCTGTTTTTATAGATTATAAAGGCAATTCCTTTTCAGTTTTAGGGAATACGCCTTCGGTGCTAGTCGCCAGCCCCTGGCGTATGGAAGGTGGGCTTGGGGTAGTGACAGAATGGGCCCTGGGGGATGGGTTGTGACAAATTGGTATCATAGGAGTCAGTTATAACAAAGAAAATTGGACTCTAATAATTTAACAACAATAGTGTTAAATTTTATGAGTGTGGTTATCAGTTTAGGGAATCCAGTGTTGGTGCGGCGTCCGACGTATCCATTCACCCGGATGTTGTCTTCTGATTTCGGACTCAGTGCATGATAAAACTGATTGTGTGTGTGTTTTGAAAAATTTTCTTTGTGATATTTTTGAATCAGCTCAGCAGGTAGAGCATATTGACTGTGGGGAACCTTTTTCTTTTCAGGATGACTCCACACAGACAGCCAGCTAGGGTTTTGGGTGTAGTGCGTGATGATAGCCCACCGAGTGACGAGGCCTTGTTGCAGGGACCTTTATTAGTAGTGGAACCAGCGGAGGCACCGGCGGTACTATTATCAGTTGGGACACTGATGCCACCACCCCCAACAACAGAGGGTTCACCTCTCATAAGCACGTTTCACGAGTTCTAGTGCTAGAGGCCACCCAGGTTCAAGGGTGAGACGGACCCAGAGGTGGCTGAGTATTTTCTGGAAGCCGTGGTGGGAGTCTTCCGACTAGTAGAGACACCAGCTGATCTCATGGTGATCCTTGCTTAAAGTATTCTACATGCCGTAGTAGTTAGATTGTGGAGCTTGATGCTCCAGGTTCATGAAGTGGTGACACATCTTTGGGTAGACATCGAAAGCCTGTTTTGGGCAGAGTTTGTCCCAAAGACCCATTGCGCAGTGCGTAGACAAGAGATTCTTCATCTGCAGTAGGGAAACATGATTGTGGCTCTGTACTTTGTGAGGTTCACCGACCTCTCACACTACACCATTGATATGGTATGAGGCCCATTCTTCGGGGCCAGTACCTTCGATCAGGGAGTCTGGTAGGAGATCATGGCTTTGGTGATTTTACAAAGAATCCCAAACTTGGCGGGGGTGTTAGAGAGAGCCCTCTAAGTGGAGTGTTTTTTTTCAAAGAAGTCACCACCAGCGAGACCCATGATTGGGAATCATATATCTGAGTTTTCAACTTCTAGTAGTAGACAGATGACACAGATGTCCAAGAGGACCAGACCTAGAGGTGGATGACCGTAGGATTCAGTGTCTGTTGTGCGGGGAACCCAAGTCACAACCAGTCATTCGAGGAGTAGGCAGTGTTACACATGCAGAGGGAAGGGTCACATGGATTTTGAATGTCCGACCCACCATATGGATGTTCATCAGACACTCAAAGGACTACCCATGCAGAGACAGAGGTTTGACCGAGGAGGTCCGTAGGGAGTTGGCCGACGTATCATAGGAGTCAGTCGTGCAGTTGGCGGTGGGAAATGATTCAAGGTGTTTCCTTTGCAACAGCAAGGGGTCCACCCCAACCCCAGGGAGCGGGTGGACAGGGGTGAGCTCAGCTCCAGGCAGCTCAGCCTTACAACCTTGTCACTCTTGAGATGATACGAGGTATGATCTGTGTCTACTCCACCTTAGATGCATTACTTATATACATAGGTTCCAGTCATTTTTTTATTGCCACTACCTTCGTTCAGAGCTTATAGATTCTGACAGAACCTTTGTATCGATCCATAATTCTTGAGACTCCTATGAAGGATGATTAGATGATTACACACTGGTGTGGGTAGTGTGAGGTTACTCTAGGAGGTGATAGCTTCGGTTGTGTCCTCTAAGTAGCAGCATCGAGGCCTTATGAAGTCATCTTTGGTATGGATTGGTTATCTACAGTCCACAATCATATTGACTGTATTATGTGAAAAGTTCGGTGTGTCCTAATGGATGGGACTAAGTTTACCTTCACTGGCGAGAAGTGAGCCTTTGAATCACAAGATGGACTCACTCGGAGGAGAGTGCACCCGATCACTCATCAGTTGGTTAGACTTACCCTCGAAGTGGTTGATGTAAAGATTCTGAGCTATCTTGTAGTAGTGGACCAGTACGCTGATGTCTTACTTTATGATGTTTCAGGTCTACCTCATCGTAGAGAAGTGGATTTTTACAATGATTTTTACCCCAGGACGACACCAATATCTACACAAGCGCATCAGATGTCTCCTGCCGAGCTTTGTGAGTCGCGGGTATAGCTGAATGACTTATAGGGGAAGGGGTTAATCTGGCCCAGTGTTTCTCCTTGTGAGGATTTGATTTTAACAAGAAGGTATATGGGATCTTGAGACATTGTATTGACTATCAGTGACTGAACTAGGTGACCATGAAAAACAAGTACCAACTCTCGAGGATTGAAGGCCTCTTTGATCAGCTGTAGGGAGAACGGTGGTTCACAAAGATATAACATAGATCCAGCTATCACCAGCTCATGGTACAAGAAGAGGATGTGAAAAAGTAAACTTTATGATGTCGGTACAACTATTATGAGTTAATGGTTCTGCCATTTACTATGACCAATGCTCTAGTTGTGTTCATGGGACTCATGAACATGATTTTTCTGCCATACATTGATCACTTTGTAGTATTATTCATCAACAACATTATGATCTTCTAGGATACTGATTAGGAGCATGATTATCATTTACATATAGTTCTGGACACACTCCAAGAGCACCAGATTTATGGAAAGATCTTGATGTGCCAATTCTAGATCCGAGAGTTTCACTTTCTGGTACATGTCATCTCGGAGGCTGGATTTGTAGTGGATCTAACGAATATTGAGGTGGTACTTCCTTGGGATCCTCGGAGGAGTGTGACGGAGGTATGGTGTTTACTTGGTTTGGCTAGATACTACCAGAGGTTTGTGCAAGATTTCATCAGAGTTTCAACACCATTATTAGTGTTTACGAAGAAGGGGTAACCCTTTGTGTGGTTAGAGAGATACCATTAGAGTTTTCAGAAGTTGAGGTAGAGGATGACTAGTACCCTCATATTGAGTCTACTAGAGGAAGAAGTTGGGTACGCAGTCTATTGCAATGCATCAAGGACCGATCTCAGATTTGTCATGATGTCGGAGCGAGCAGTTATCACATATGGTTCTTGATAGTAGAGATAACATGGGCAGAACTACGCTACCCAAGACCTGGAGTTAGAAGCAGTGGTGTTGGATTTGAATATGTGGGGACATTAATTGATGGGAGAATGTTTTATAGTCTACTATGATCACAAGTGCCTCAGGAATATCATCTCTCAGAAGGACCGGAATCGGAACCAACACCGTTGGATAGAGTTCCTCCAAGACTATGACTTTAAGATAGTCTATACTCATGGGAGGGGGAACGTTGTAGTAGATGACCAAAGAAGGAGATCTGGTATACATCATCTAGGTACGGTGACAGAGCAACTAGCCACTTTGCAGAAAACCATTGTGGATCGAGATGAAGAATCTTTTCTTTAGTCTCTTGCAGTCACACCACTAGTCTTTCAGCTAGTCAGGGAGGTTCAATGTGGGGACACCGAGTGCAAGGCTCAACGTGCTCATATATCCATAGGAACTGCACCTGAGGGATTTTCCAAAGGTGGGAAGCACGTCATACTTTTCAGAGGATGTACCATGGTACCCATGTTTCTTCGAGAGGAAGTGTAGAGAGAGTTCCACACATTCCCTCTAGTGGTACATTAAGAATTGTTGATGATGTACCTGGATCCCTGACGATAGTGCTGACAACGAATGAAGAAATCAGTAGTAGAGTTTGTCTCTCGATGCCTCACATTTCAGCATTTGAAGGCAGAGCACTAGGTGACCGCAGGATTAGTTCAGCCTTTAGAGGTCCCATAGTGGAAATGTGATGGAATATCCATGGAATTTATGATAGGACTTCCACGTACATCCAAGGGTCATGATTATATCTAGGTTATCGTTGACAGACTCACCATGTCGGCCCACTTCCTATCGATCAAAGGGTAGGGTTTAGTAGAGAGCTTAGGACGCCTATATGTGTAGTAGATTGTGCAGCTTTATGCAGTACCCACCAAAAGTTTCGCTGATTGTGATTCACGTTTCACTTCCTGACTATAGAAAGAGTGGTAGGAGGATTTCAGGATGCAGCTTCATTTGAGCACCACCTTCCATCCTCAGATGTATGGCATGACTAAGCATACCATTCCAACCCTCGAGGAAATGTTGTGTTCTTGCATCCTCGACTTCAGTCGTAGCTGGGAGGATAACTTTCCCTTGTTGGAGATTGCATACAACGATGGTTATCACTCCACCATTTGGATGGCACAATTCAAGGATCTGTATGGTCGACCTTGTTGATCACCTTTGTGCTGGACTGACCCAGGAAAGTAGGCACTCATGGGACTAGATATTGTATGGGATACCATTGAGAAAGTGCAAATCATCTAGGAGAGGATGAAGACTACACCGAGCAGGCAGAAGTATTATGCTAATAGGAGACCAAGACATCAGGAGTTCGAGGATGGAAACCATGTCTTTCAATGGGTCTCACCCGGATGAGGTTTTTGGAGATTTGGTAGGGGTGAAAAGTTATCTCTAAGGATCATCAAACCCTTTTAGGTCCTCAATAATTTTGGCAAGGTGTCTTACGGCTTAGCTATTCTCCCACAGTTACACCGGGTGCATGATGTCTTCCATGTATCCCACCTGAAGAGATACATGCATGACCCTTCACACATCATTGACTAGGGACACCTGGACATCGGCGATGGGGTGACGTTTACAGAGGTTACATAGGAGATTGAGGATTGACATGAGAGAGTCCTTCGTGGGCAGTCGATACTGTAACATCCCCAAATGATAATGGGTTAAATGACTAAATGATATGACTCATGTCAATAAGGTGCACCTTCCTTTTCGGGAGCCTGTCTGATTAGAACTCCACAGTTAAGCGTGCTTGGCCTGAAGTAGTGATCAGGATGGGTGACCCTCTGGGATGTTTCCCAGGGTGTGTGTGAGTGAGGAAAAAGCACACTGGAAAGGACATGTGTTGGCCTGTGGGGACTATCATTAGTCAGATGACCCGTTCAGGCATGTGGGTGGACCCTGGGGTGGGACCCACGTGTCTGCGGGGCAACTGGTGGGTGGGGCCTAGTTGTCACATTTGGTATCAGAGGTGGTACCTAGCCTTAAGTGCGTGGTGCACTGCCTGGGTTGAGATGTAGGGCCCACAACAAGGGCGTTGTTCCCTAAAGGGGGGGGGGGTGATTGTAACATCCCCAAATGATAAAGGGTTAAATGACTAAATGATATGACTCATGTCAACAAGGTGCACCTTCTTTTTCGGGAGCCTGTCTGATTAGAACTCCATAGTTAAGCGTGCTTGGCCTGGAGTAGTGATCAGGATGGGTGACCCTCTGGGAAGTTTCCCAGGGTGTGTGAGAGTGAAGACAAAGCACACTGGAAAGGACATGTGTTGGCATGTGGGGACTATCATTAGTCAGATGACCCGTTCAGGCATGTGGGTGGACCCTGGGGTGGGACACACATGTCTGCGGGGGAAACTGGTGGTACCTGGCGAGCCAGGACCTGACGGCCTTGTTAAGGCGGGGTGTTTGTGCATTCACCGGGGCCCGGTTGTCACAGATACCACAATTGTGCGTTCTTTGGATGCATGAGAACCTCCTATAGAACACATGGGAATATGAGGATTAGTTACGTAATCAGTATTCCCACTGGTTTTCCTAGTATTTGTGATGTGTATTTTTGGGACACAAAGCCCTTAGGTGGAGAAAATATAAAGACCCAGAAATTTTTATGTAATTTTTTATTTATATGAGAATTATATGAGTCCGTGAAAATTGACAGTGCGTGATTCTGAGGCCCAGTGTGCCCAGAAGTAATTTCATTTATTTTTTTATGTTTGTTCAGTAAAAGTGAGACTGGGTTTTTTTAACTTTTGAACCATTGCTCGAAATTGAAATCTAAAGGAACTGTTGAACTCGCAGCACCGATATTCTCTTATGGAGACCTTCACCTCAACCATAGTTGGTTGAGGGTGAAAGTTATTTTTCGTGTTTTTTGTGGAATTAAAAATAACCTAACTAATATATTTAACTTTATTTTGACCTCCCATTTGAATGATCGGTGGTGGGGACCACCTGAGCTACCCCCTCCCCCCAATTAAAAATTAATGGTGGTAACCACCAGAACCTTGAACTCCCTCTTTAATGAGGGAGGTGACTCCTAGTTCACTCTAAATTAATTGTGCCACCTTCCATAAATTTATTATGCCAACATCAACTAAATTAATGGACAACTCAAATTAAATTAATAAAACATAATTTTATATGTTGGCTATTTCATTTGGGAGGAAATGGGGGGAAGTGTTAGAAAATGGGAGAAAATTGGAGAAACACCTTTCTCCAATGAAGAATGCTTTCTCCAACAAAGAACACTTTCTCCAACGATGAAGGCTTTCACTAATGAATAACGCCTTCTCTAATGAAGAACTCCCTCGAAGGATTACCAACGTGGAACGTCATCAATGACGACCAAATGAAATCTGTCTTTCCTCTCTCCTCACCATCGTTAATGAACGTTCAAGGTAGGATTTAGTATCTGTATACCCCTTACCCTTTTCATGATTTTCATCATGATTTAAGAATAAACAAGCCTATTGATAACATTATAACACAGAGGGTTGGGGAAAAATGCTCACAGCCCCAATTCTTCACAACCGTTGTGAATTTGGATGGTTTTGAAATGATGGAGACATCCCGAGATGATTGTGTATTTCTTCGGAATGATGAACGGGCGACCAGGTCCCACCCGGTGACCCGAGGAACGTCACCGGTGACCCGTGTCGATGACCGGCATCAGAGGGACTTCGGAATAATGATCATCACTCTGGAAGGCCAAGAAGAAGGTGGCGCCGCGACCGTGCCACCGGGTAAGGTCCATGGCCCTTAAACCACAATGAAGCAAGGGAGGTGGATGGCGTCATGCATCTATGCCACCCGGCGTACAAGAGCTGCGGCACGAGGCTATGACGGTGAATGAGGGTGGTCAGATCACTTCACGCCGCTAGTGATGGCGTGGCTCCCGACCGTGATGCAAGAAGGAGGATGTCCATCTATCATTCTAGGGTGCCAAGAAAGCTACACCATCGTCCGCCTAGTGGACTGGGTCAGACCCAGTGCCGAACTGGAGTCAGGCCAGGTCGGTCCAACTAGGTCAGACTGAACCCGAACCGACATCGACCCTTTTCTCTCTTTTCACCATATCTTGATCTACATGAGAACGTTTGAAGAACCATTTGCGGTAGTGGAAACCTTGGATCAAGATGGTCCTTTTGGTATACCCCACTTGAGTTTTGGATTAGTTTGGGTACAGTCGGGTTGGATCAGGCACGAATCCAACCGGTCCCTTAGGACAAAAAGGGAAACAACATAATGACAGGGCATCTGATTGACACATCGTCTGTTGCATTGAGACCCCTTTTATGTGGAGGTCCTTTGAGATACATCTTCTTGGAACATCATGGTAGTTTGAGTATCTTCATGTTGCATGAGGAGCAGAACCTCCCGGAATCAAGCGAGCTTAGTGCAGGAACCATGTGGCTGGCTTTAACATGAGAAACAGATCCTATGTGGGTCTATGATTTGGGATCCAACGTGGGTCTATGTTTGAGGGTCCCACATAGATCCACTCTGGGAAATCCTTGTGGGAGTACTCTAGGATCCTACATGGGTCTTCTATTCAAGGATCTTATGTGGGTATGATGATTTAGGATCCTACGTGGGTTGGCCTCTTAATAGAGTAATATGATTCAGTAGTTACATCTAATCGTCTTTACTCCCATACCTATGTTATACCTGGTGTGAGTTGAATCCATATCTTCGTTGTCATACCTTTGTGGTATTCTCCTTTGTGGGGTACCTTTTTGGTATTTACCTTCATGGTGATACAATTTTTGTATTCTTCTGTGCGGAATTACCTTTATGGTACTTATCAATGTGGTGTTACCTTTGTGGTATTCCTTCCATGGTGTAACCGTTTTTTGGGCTTTAGAGTTGGGTCTTGTGTTTCCTCATGAATGAGATGGGTATACTTGATAACTTCTGTATATGTATGGGAATATACCTCAGTAGGGTTGACTGTTGTTTCTATGCTTTGGGGTTTATCCTTTGTGGAATCTGAGAGACCTATGATGGTCTCAGGGACCCTACTCAGTATCATTATACTCACCCCTGCACGGGCTACGCCCGCACCTTGTTGTGTATGGTGCAGATGACAGATAGAATTGATTGAGGATGAGGGTACCGGGACTGGAGGAAGATTGGAGGTTGAATTTAGATGATGCATATCACAAAGATGATTGTTTGAAAGCTGTACCAACCCTTCGGGTAGGATCCATGGCCAAAGTTCACAGGAGCTGTTTTAGTTACTTGTACTTTTCTGTTTCTTGTAATTTCTTGTTGGGATTCTATTCTGGACCCTTTTTCTTACTGTACACATTCTTTTTAATATATTGTTTACTTGTGTTCATATCATTCTATGTGCTTGGTTTTGTGTGATTACAGATTATAAAGGCAATGCGTTCCTGGTTTTAGGGAATACGTCTTCAGTGCTAGTCTCCAGCCCCTGGCCTATGTATGGTGGGTATGGGGTAGTTACGACATGGGCCACGAAGTACGATTTGTGGCAGCCAAACCCTTGACCAAATATCTATCCAACATCCATCACATCAACCTAGAGTGATTAAATAGATCATAAATCCAACCAATGGATCCCTTTTATCAAATCAAAATTAAGAACCCGAAGAAGAGGTAATATTTCATCACCTCTTTCAAGTTCGTTTCTTATTCCACTACCTAATTCATTGTTGTTTACATTCTAAAAAAACCCTATTATCCTCTATATACTGTGATGTTATTATAAAAATGGTTCAACCATATTAATTATTCTATCCATAATATGAATGACAATGTCACCATATGTGCGTACGTATGACATACCGTCTCCACATCGTGGTGTAGTTTGTTATTCAAACAATTGATTATTTGGATGGGTATAATAATGAGTATAACTAATGTAAATAATAAATATAATATGATAATGATTCATTATATATGTTATACCAACCAATTACATAGGAATCACCATCAATATAATGATATTGTCACTTGTGCGTACGTACGAATTACCATCTCCACGACGCGATGAGATTCATTCCCATGTTCCCCATTCAATGATGAATAAAAATATATATATTATTAATAAGTATGTAATATATGAAATAATAATTCTACTGGAGTTATATATATAAATATATATATATTTGTATTTATGTATGTATATACTTACATATATCTTATTCAATTACATCCGTTCAATACAATATGAAAAAGGAAACAACATTTATGCATACATACGGCCTACCGTTTCCCTAAACGTTGCCATCTATTTCATATATCTATCTATTAAAAATATTAATATTCTAAATATATATGATATATAAATCATGTTCTATATTCTAGAAGTTTTAAAAGCATGATCTAAATGATAAGATCAAGAATAAAATGTTAAAAAACGTACAATAAAAAATGCAATTATTACCTAACATGTTAATTTAACACCGAAATCATTATTAAATGGATAGTATAAAGACATAAATGAATCATGTATGATATAATAAATATTAATACAGTTCTGTTATAATTTAATAACATACTATGGTCATTATACAAGAGGTTAATCGTACCCTTGACCAAAGGAAAGTGCAAAGTAAGGGTTAATTTCTCAATCTCATTATTATCCGAGATTGTTTATATGTATGTATTTTCTAGGAAATATTTATTATCTAGTCCATGATACATAAAATACAATCCTAAATGATTCTTTTACGTGACTCTCTAACTAAAAAATTATATTAAATGTTTTAAATATTTATTTTTCTAAATCGTTCTCATTAATGTCCATGTTTTCAAAAAGGTTTTTAAGGATCTAATTATATAGAAAAAAAAGTTTTAAATATGATAATTCCTTTCAAAAGTATCAAATTGGTATGGGGCACATTGATTCAAAAATGTATTTAAATATTTTCCTTTCAAAATTGAGTGAATTTTATGTGTTTCCATGAAAAAAAGGATATTTCTCTCAAAGTGATTTACAAATCATTTTCATCTATGTAAAAATCATTTGATGGATTTTAAACTTCATTGAAGATGATTTATTATGATAAAAATATCCCACAAAGTATTTAAGGTTTTCCGATAAGTTTGACTCTGTGTTTTTTATTTTTATACCATTCATGGTTTATGGATAAATTATTGACATTTTTAATGCTAGTTTTAATATGAATGTTTTTGTTATGTTTAATCCTTTTCATATTAGAAGGTTATTGGTCTTAGTATGTGATGGGTGGAACACACTACAGCTTATTGATACATCGGTAGGTCTCATGAGACAAACTAGTGGCTTGGCACAAGGCCTTGACTATGTGGTTATGATGTCTGGCATTATGAATTCCACCATTATGAAATAGTCTATTGATATTTCATGTGATTATTCGACTAGTAGAATATCCATGTGAATATGTAAATGGAATTATTTGATTTACATTGGACATATTATGAAGAATATAATGTTTTAAAGGATTATTTTTTAGTCATATACATTACGTTAAATGTTTATTTTTATTTATGAATGTATCCACTATATTTTTATCCTTACTAAGCATCTCATGTCACCCGTTTCATATGTTTTATTTTCCCAAGATTCTAAGGAGTGTATTATGATTGATAAGTAGGGTTATCCTAGATGATTAATGGAATTATCAAAGAATGATTTATGTTGTGTTTTATTTTCTGATGTGTAATTTAACATCAATGTATGTAATTTCTTTTCCAAGACTAATAAATCGATCGGTCTTTTGGGACTTGATTCCTTGTAATCATGCCACTGTGTTAAAATAATGAACTGACTCTGGGTAAATAGGGTCTGTGTGTTACAGTTGGTATCAATGTAATTTTATCAATAAACTTGGAAATAGATTTAGATAAACTCTAATTAAAGAACATTTCCCTAAGATAGACTTTGAGGATTAGTATAGAATAGTTTCCTAGAATTTTGGTAATGTTGAGATTTTATGTATATTCCATGCAATACATCCCTGTCTATATACGAGTAGGTAGAACTGGCTCTGGAACAGATGTACCTAGGAATGAAAACTCCAACAAAGAGTTTTGGGCTTGACCCGGGGTATCCTGTTACATGATAATGGGCCTTTCAAAATTCTTGGTTACGACACTCTCGGTGGATATGTTTAGGATAATTCACATTTTCATTAAAAGAAATTATGATGGATTTAGAATTAAATACCAACTCAATGATTATATTTTATGATTATAGATTATATGCACTCTCTTCTAAATCTACATTATGTATTTTACATGTTTGGAATTATGCATTGCGATTCATTAACTAACCTAGTGTATTCAATTGTTTATAAATGAATCCTAGTTGAAGGAATGATAATTCCATCAATACGCATGATCGAAAGATTAACAAGGATCACATCATTCATGATATTAAGCCAACATTTAAAAAGGAAATATTCTCCCATGTATTCTCATCTTCTGAAGAAATAGTATAATGTGTTAATAAGATAAGTGAATAATTCCTTGAGTCCTATGGCTTTGAAGTGAAGCAAGAGAAGAAAAGTATAGAAGACAGAAAGATGGATAAAGGGAAGAGGGGAAAGAAGGATTTTCCAATATGTGATATCTAAGGAAATAATCACCTTAGTAAATGCTTGAAAATAATGGGAGTATCTTATAAATGTGTAGAAAAAGGACACCAAGTATGTGATTGAAAGGGTAATAAAAAGGTTTCAAATGTACAATGCTTTGTCTTCAAGGAGTTCGGACACTACATGAAGTAATGTCCAAATTATCAGAGTATACCCCAAATGCCGCTATTGAATAACGATAATGTTATGATACTACCAAAGATGAAGAGGAATGATTATATTTCTTATGTTGTTGTTATATTATTATGTCATTTTAGTATTTTATTAATGATTTACATGTTATCAGAATTATAGAGTATAAATGTATTGTAATACAGTAATATTTTATTAAGGACTTGAGATTGTGTAGAACCATGAAAAAGTTACACAATAGCATGTTAATTTTCTGGAAAATATATTGTTGAGAGAAAGAAAAACAATAATATGGTTTTGATACTGAGGTAGTGATTTTGGTATAATATATGATTGATTTGGAAAAAATATATTGGATATTCTTGAAAACCTTGAAACTAATTAATGATTTGTATATTCCAACATTGTTGGAGTTTACAACATTTTGGGATAGAAGTAGTATATCCAGTATTCTATAAGAAATAAGATAACATGAATTTAAGCAATAAGGTTTTAGGGTAATTCAAAGTGTTATAGTCTTTTAAAAGAATACATGATATAGGTATTCACATGTTGTTACATGGAAGAAATAATCATCGTTGTGTTTAACGTCCTTATAAATTTTGGACTGTGAGTTTGGACAGAAGTATTTAGGATATGTTTAAAGGTTGGAATAGATTCTGTTTGAAATTTGATACTATTATTATGGTTAAACAATTTCTGAAGATTATTTTTGGATTGTTATAAAAAGGACAACCCGGAGGTCGAGCGACAACCTGTCACGTCTGGAAAGGCCACGAGACTTGAACCCGCAACTGAAGGGTGACAAGGTTGGATCACCTACCACTAGCATAGATGATGTCCTGGTTTTTATAATGTAGATTTTATTAAATATTCTGACAAATGAATTATAAATTCATTATGATTGGAACCCTATACTATTAGGATAAATAGTATATTTTTGAATACTATTATCTTTTGAAATGAAGGTTATGTTTCTGGTAGGATTTAGTTGAAGGATGAAACTCTACTTGTAAAATATATTTTCCCTCTTATTCAATGAATAAATTAATTCTTAAACATTATGGAAGGGATATTAAAACAAAAATGTGATATCCTAGTACCTTATGTTTTGTTGAACCAACGATACATTAAATCATCATAGATTGATGGCTTTAAGGCCCTCAATTTTAAACTTGTTTGTGATTGATGACATCAATAACTCCCAATCAATATTTACGTTTTTCCTCAAATTATGTGTTTCTAATTGCCACCAATGTTGTCATAATCGAGATTATAAATTGGTGGTGACATTTCATTCACATTCCATCTTATTATGACAAAATTTTGTTATCCTAATTTTCGATGTGGGTTTTCGAAAAAGGTTTTTTATATTTTTAACCTTTTTTTTTCAAAGAACATTTTCAAATTCTGAGGATGGAAGTTATTGAAATAGGTAATAATGTAACACCCCATGATTTTAAAGTACGTTATGTCATCAAAATAATTCATTAGCTTGCACTACATGAAACACCGAGTTCTAGCACACCACAACTTACCAAACAAGCCATTCAAAAAGCAGTTATGAATAGTATTAACTGCATTTGGAATCTTATATACTATATTTTATTTTAACATCAATATTGTGTGTTTCTTTCACATAATATAAGAACATATACATTTTTTCTGATAAAAGAAGTATTTAAAAAAAAAATTACCACCTTTTAATAACAAAAAATTTTATAAAAAAAATATTTGACACTTTTATATATTCAATTAAATGAAATTATATTTTTCTTTATAAGAGGGACATAAATAATTAGTTTGAATAAATTTTTTCTACTTTTCAGATAACATTATATTTTGACGATTAGTGAAAAATACTATGTTTTAATCGAAAACAACTTTTTAATAAATAAAATTTATAGTGTTAAATTATGAATTTTAAGGGTTTTTAAGTATAATTAGATTATATTTTTATCATTTAATACAATGTAGTACATTATAGGTAATTTCAGATTTAAATTTGACATAAACAGATGTCAATCATCTGATAGTTTTAATTTTTAAAAACTCGCTTGTTGGTTCTAACAATGGGAATTAATTTTAAATAAATAAATGCAACTTCAATGTTTTAAATTTGGAAAATTAGAATTCATTATTTAATTAAGAATATAAAAATTATCTTAGGTTTAATTTTGGGTTTTTTTATGAAAACATTCAATTTTTAATGAATAGTGCAAAACACTGCGTTATTATTTAAAAACGATTTTTTATTTATAAAATTATTTATTTTATTTAAATTTATTTTATGTAAATATAGAGATATAATTCCTATATATTTTCAATGTAATTAATTGGAGTAATTTTATAATAAAATTAGATGTATTAAATTTTATAGAACTTTTTAATCTCTTTTAACCACATTCTAGGAGCATTTGCAAATTTTCATAAAACGTAATTTTAATGCTTCTGTGAGTTTAATTTAAAAACACTGAGAGACACCATTGACATTAGTATGTAAAATGTGATTTGATAAGATGAAAATATTTTTTTGGTGAATAGTAATTTCAGACTTTTATTTACCAAGGATAAAAGTAAATTTGGAAATTAAAGGTAAAAATGATATCACAATTATCATAACACATGTCATAATTCTATTTGATAAGTATAATTACCCAAAAAAACCTTAGGAATAAAATATGATCCTCTTTGGTTAACCAGGATTATATTAGGACAATTATTAATTTTTTTATTTAAGAAGAGTTAAAAGAGTTAAATTCGAAGTTTAATAACTAAAACATTTTTAATATAGGGTTAAACACAATATAAATTAGACTATAAATATTCATTATAAATTTAAAAATATTTTCTACATAATGTTATTTTATTTATAATTTTAAGACGTTAGAAAATTTAATTTATTTTGGACATAATGATGATGCAGTAATTACCTTAATAATGAAATATTAGAATAATTGATATTATAAATATCAAAATAAATGTAAATTGTGACTAATGGTGAATTAAAATAATTTTATAAGTTAATATGACATTTTATGGTTGGTTAAATAAATATTATTCGAACTGATAATGTTTTTATCACTTTCAAAAAAATCAAATACTAAATAGTGTCAAAATTGTCAAAATTGAGTTTTTAAAACAAATACTATATTATTAATTGATATAACATTTATTATATATCTACGGTTTGGAAAAAGGACTTAGATAAGGTTATATATATTATAAATATACCACATGGGGGTCACTTGTCTTGTTATAGTATGTTTATTAACCATATAATAAAAAATACAAAGGGATATGGTAAATGCCAAACTATTTAACTAAGAGTTAAATCTAAAAGATAAGGTTAATATGACGGCCTAAACCTATCTAAAACCTATTGTTTGTGATTTTTTGACCCATACCCACCTTATCCTCTTAATAATTTATTTTGGTTCCATTAGAAACCGAACATTATTTATTATAAAATAATATTTAAATATTTTCTAAAAGTTACCCTCACCTCTCTTATAAAAGGACACTTCCCCTTCCCTTAATTTCACACCTATAAAGCCTTTTGGCTCGGACAATAACTTCCAAAATCTTCTCCAAAATTCACTCTAATAAACCTAATGTCCTTAATTTTATCATAAATCCAACCAATGGATCCCTTTGATCAAATCAAATGGAAGAACCCGAAGAAGTGGTAAATATTCCATCATCTATTTCATGCTTTTTTCTTCTTCCACTTTCTCTTTTTTGTTGTTTCCATTCTAAAATAAAAACACCATTATATACTATATATTATAATGTTTTTATAAAAATGTTAAAACCATATTCATTATTCTATATATGATATGAATGACAAAGTCACCATACATGCATACGTACGGCTTACCCTCTCCACATCGGGGAGTAGTTTGTAATCAAACATTTCATTATATGGATTTGAATAATATTTAGTGTAAATATTGAAAATAATCAATATGAAATGTTAATTATTATGTATAAATTATATGTAATCTAATTACATAACATTTCACCATCAATATAATGATATTGTCGCTCATGAGTACGTATGGATTACCATCTCCACGACACGATTAGATTCATTCTCATGTTAACCATTCAATGATGATTATAAAATTTATATTATTATGAAGTATGTAAAATATGAAATTATAATTATTCTGGATATATATACATATATATATATATGTATGTATGTACTTACATATATCGTATTCACTTACTTCTATTCTATACGATATAAAAAGGAAACATCGTTTATGCGTACGTACGAAATATCGTCTCTATAAACGGTGTCGTCTATATAATATTTCTATCTATTATAAATATTTATATTATAAATATATATATGATATATAAATCAAGTTTTATATTCTTTAAGTATTTAATTCATGATCTTAATGAAATGATCAAGAATAAAAGTTAAAACACTTAGGATAAGGATAGCGATATTTACACAAAATGTTAATTTAACTAGGAAATCATTATTCATTAGATAGTATAAAGTCATAAATGAATCATGTTTGATATAATAAATATTAATATGGTTTTGGTACATTTTAATAACATATTATGGTCATTATACAAGAGTTTAAACGTACCCTTGACCAAAGGAAAGTGCAATGTAAGGGTTAATTCATCAATCTCATTATTATTCGAGATTTGTTATGTGTAAGTATTTTCTAGGGCATATTTATTATCCATGTATTTTTTTCAGAAAATACAATAAAACATTATTATTTTAATGTGATATTTAACTAAGAAACAATTTTAAATGTTTTAAATATTTATTCTTCTAAATCATTCTCATTAATATCCATGTTTTCAAAATGGTTTTTAAGGATTTATTTATATGGACATGAATGTTTTTAAAATGTTATTTCCTTTCAAAATATTCAAAGTGGTATGGGAAAAATTGATTCAAAAATTTCTTTAAAAATATTCCTTTATAAATTTTTATACATGTAAGTGTTTTCATGAAAAAGGGATATTTCCCTCAAATAGTTGTACAAATCATTTTCAACTATGTCAAAATCCTTTGATAGAATTTAAACTTTTTTATGTCAGTTTATTATGGTACTAATTATACATATTGTATTGAAGTTTTTTTGATATGTTTGACTGTGGATGTGGTATTTTTATACCATTTAGTGTTTATGGATAAATTATTGAAATTTCATAATCTATTTTTAATACCAATGTTTACATTATGATTAAACCTTTTCATATGTGGAATGTATTGGAATTTGTAAGTGACAGGTGGAGCCCACTATAACTCTTCGATGCTTAGGTAGGTCTCAGGAGACAAACTAGTGTCTTGGCACAAGGCCTTGAAAAAATAATATTTGATGTCTTGGCATAAGGCCTTTAAAATTTTGTTATGAACTATGTAATTATGCATTACATCATTATGAAATTGGATATTGATACTGAATGTGATTATTCAACGAGAAGAATATCCACTTGAATAAGTAAATGGAATTATTTGATATACATTTTCCATATTATGAATAAGTTTATGTTTAAAAAGATTAATTTTTAGTCTTATACATTGCGTTAAATGTTTATGCTTATTTATGAAATTTTCCAAAATATTGTTATCCTTACTGAGCAACTGAGATCACCACTTTTTATGTTTATTTCCCCAGGATTCCATGAAGTGTATTATGAATGATAAGAAAGGTTAATCTAGTGTATTAATGGAGTTTTAAAAGGATAATTTATGTTGTGTTATATTTTCCAATGTGTAACGTAACGTTCATGTATGTAATCTATTTTCCAAGACTACAAAACTGATCAGTCTTCTGGTCGTGATTCCTTATAATCATGCCAATGTATTAAAATAATGCACTGAATCTAGGTAAATATGGTTGGGGCGTTACATCTTCCACAAAATTTTAATAATGTGTTCCATGTTTTCAAAGGCACAAAACTAATACTGTCATTGGGCATCTGTTTCTGTGATGTATTAGGTATTCCGAAAATGTAATGTAATTTCATTGTACAACAATCCTGGGTCATTATATTTAATTTGTGTATGTATTATACTAACAATATTTCACATGAAAGAGACAAAAAAATATTTATTGGAAATGTTACTTGGAATATAGGGTTGTCTGCATATTTATAGACTTGGAAAACTATATTTTTTATGTTCCCTGCATGCCAACACCCAGGCACATAAGCCTAGTTTTTAAATCTTATTTTCTATTCCATTTCCTTTTACATATTTTCATAATTTTTACATACCTCATTCCTTTTAAAAATTTGGATGTTTCCATCTCAAAAACTCAATTTTCCCAGAAAATTTTTTGACAAAATATTTGGAGCGAATTATTCATTCACACAATTTCACAATTTTCACAAAACCCATTCCTTTTTCATATTTTCTATGAAGAACTCTAACCACCCCTTATCCTGATTTTTTTATCCCAAAAATATGTACTAAACCACATTTGTCGAAACAAAATTTTTTCATCCTCTAAATCATTATCTAATAAATTGGAAAAAACATGAAAAAGGCAAACCTTTCAAAACTGTTGTTAGCATATATTGTATGGCCACCTTCCAAGAAAACTCACTAATCATAATTATATGTATAGAAAAAACACAAAAACTAGACTCCTTTTATAGTAATGAAAGGTGATGTTCCCAAATCAGTATGAATCATTGAGATGGGGAGGGGGTGATTAAGTGATCTGTTAAAACATTTTAAAAAATTATTCTCTTCAATTAAACATATATGGTTGGTTAAAGACCCAATCCACTATTATTATATCACTCATCCTTAACTCTAATTATACTCTAAATATAAAGGCATTGAACATATGCATTTACAAGGTTCTATTCATAGACCTACTCCATGCTTTGCTGGTTGGTCCCCCCAAAACAATATTCTCCATTATAATCAATAATCAATTGCAATGGTCAATACAGAGTCCCACTGAATTTCTCATCATTCCAAAAAGTGGTTATTTAGTCATAATATAATACTGTTACTAGAGTCCACTATCCTACCTCAGAGTCCCACTGAAGGCTTATTCTCCACCATGAATCCCATTGGGTTCTTCTACCTCTCGATTGACATGTGAAGCTTCCTTCTTTTGAGTTTTCGTTGATTTGATATATATGATCTAATTATCTTTCCCTATGGGATTTCTGAATAAAACATGCATTTTTATCTCTTAAATAATCATAAAAAACATTTGGTATGGTCTATTGGCCTTGAAAAATATTTATAATCACCCTTGTGATTAGTCCATAGTGCTACAATGCTGAGGAAATTCATTATTCTTCTGATGAAGACCCAACCTCAAAACTATGAGTGAATGTGGTTCACAAAATTTCGTCAAAAATATCAATATACAAGAGGGAAATTGAACAACATTAACCATGTCTGCCTTCTTGGATTATCAAACACTGTCAACTCTGATATATGATCTTCTATAAATCTTCATTGCTTAAGTCTCAATTAAAATTCACTTCATGTATGTATTTAATGGCACTACAAACTTCTTTATTTGGGTATCTCTAATCCTTCTCACATGTTCATGTGATTATGCACGATTTCATGAATGTATATTATATTCCTTGTATATCTGGACACACATTCTTCACTTGTGTCAATATCTTAGGTTCAATGTATGTGTATCAGGCATGTATTGTCCACCTAGTTCTTTTTCCCAATATGCACACAATTCCTTCTTCCTTATGTGTGCATGAACATGCATGAATTCATATTCTATTCACATTATTCTTGCTCTCCTAGTTTATTATTTATGTGTGCTTAAGAATGCATGTTATGCATGTATATTCAGATGTGATTTTACATAATTAGAACACACTGTTTCTTCCTTGATTATTTCTCACACGCTATCATCTTGTGTATTTCTCAATACACACTATAATGGACCAATATTTTATTAATGGAAATTTCATTCTTATTAATATTTAATATAATCATATTAAATTAATATATAATTTACTACTAAGTATTATGTGACCTTTAAACATAATTGTGTCACTTCATTGTTTGGAATTTCAAAAATATGACATACACGGTTGTGATCTGTAAGTTATTTGGAGTCCAATAAGAAAAACATAATTTTTGGTGAATGGTAACCTACCATTATGAATAGTAACATCCCCTTCTGAATAGAGATATACCATAATGAATTGTAACCTTACATATGATAGAATAAAAATAATATTCAAGTATAACATACTTATATTTTAGAATAAGCAATTGAATGTATTAAAACTATTTTTTAATAATAAATTTTGATTTTAATTAAATATTAAATTAATCATATATAGAAACTTATTTTTTAAAATAATATTTCATTTTAGGATTCTACATGTTGGAAAATTTTTTGGGTTAATTATTGGGTTTTTACAAAAAAACATGATTTTTTATGAATAGTAATATATGATAATTCACAATAAATGCTAAAACCTGAATTTCTGCATCATGCTTGAGTAATGGATGATTTAAACGGACATTGGTTCGAACATACATGAATTTTTTACTTTTATTTGTCATTGAATCATCAATATTTTTGGTCTAGAAGGAAATTTATAAACTAATGATTAATAAATTATGAAATCCCTTCTCTCCTCCACTATAAACACCCCCACACCCTCTTCTTTTCTCTACTCTCAAGCCTTGTTACTTGCCATTATTCTGCCCAAATCTCTCATGAAGATCCTCCCCTAAAATCAACAACCCCTAGTCTCTTCAAAATACCAAAATCTATACCCATAATAGGTTATTAAAGGAAACAAACTCAGGGGTTAAATACCACATTCCAATTGTTTTATTTCATTTATGATATTTCTTTTTCATGTTACTTTCCTCACCTCCCTTCACCTAAATAGGATGATAACTCCAGTAACATACATTTACTGTAATTATAATTTTATAATGGGACAATTCATTATATTCTCTCTTTTCCCATATCTTACTCATAGAAATGAAAACACTATTTGAGATGTGTTAATTTGGCATATTCAAGGACAACCATTTATCAATTTCTATTATCATCATTAATTATAGTCAATAAACCATTTGCATTATGGTTGAAACAGATTATTATATTTTTTATATATCTTTTTTTTATTTTTGTAATCCTTTTTAACAAATGTTATTGAATTATAAATCATAACATGTTCAATTTAATCAAACTCACCGATTAACCCAAAATGAATATCACAAAGGTTTTATATAATAATTCATCTTCACTCAAAAAAATCAAATATATTTTTATAAACATTTAATAATTTGGATATTCACTAATAATTTAATACTTCAATTATGTACAACCAATTACATCTTACATTTTTATCCAAACATTATTATAATTAAACCGATCATTAAAGCCATATAAGAAAACAGACTCAAACAATGAAACTGAACATCATAACCAATAAAATGGTAATAAATGAACATAAAATGGTTATAATAAATATTATACATGTAGAAGAGGTTATGAAGTTATTAATTAGTTAATTTTTTTTTATTATTATGGTCGTTAAGTTTATGTAATGATCACCATCAGATTAATGGTAAGGGATCCTCTCTATTTCTATTCAAGATTTTCATCTATGTTATGCCTTCATGTGTGTCATTACGTGTGATGAGGTATTAACATAAACGTCCCCACATAGTTCTCTCATTATTTAAAAGTAATTATAAACCCCTTTCTCCCTCATGAATCCCTATTATGTATACCCAATATCGTACCGATAATACGTAATGAATTCTACCCGAATCGCCCTTATTCATTGGGGTTTCACTATGTTTATTTTTACCCAAATATAGATATATTAATATTTTATTTACAACTTATACATACGTTTTTTATGAATCAAACTCATATTTCAGGATACATACCACATTCTCTTTTGAGGATATACATTCATTCAAATGATTCTCACCTCGATACTTTCAGATAAGCAATCATGTTTTAATGGAACTTCCCAGATTTTTACCCATTTTAAAGTGCATTAAATCCTCTGTTTGAAGCCACCATTGTATTTATAAAATCATTATTTTTATTTTTAAATACTTATTGGTTCAATTTTTGTTTTATATAAAATAGTATCCCCTATTGTATTTTAAAATATCTCTAGTATTTTCCTTAAAACCGCACAAAAATGTCTTAAATCCTAAAATATCACAAATACATTTCCTACATGGTTTCACATAGGTTTGAAATCACATGACATTATATATTTATATTTTACCTTATAAACATCCACATATGTTTTAATTTATGACTTTCATGGACTCATTCATGATACGCCCCTTGGTTATGCTTTATATCATGATTGTGGTACCCAATTCTTTCCATGGGTAACCATAATGATTATGTAAGATTGATTATGTATGATTATTCTTGTGGAAAATATAAGCATGAAATGTAAGATTTTTTTTCCTAGATAGCGCTCTAATTCATTTGTTAATGTTAAATCTCATGAGATGTTATGTGCAATGGTCTTGGCGGTTAGCATTGATTTGTTTAATTATGGGAAATGGGATTTTCGGTTAGCCTTGACCCATACTAATTTCGGAAATGTGATTTTTAGTTATCCACGACTCATACTAAATATATGTTTTATGTTTATTTCAAATTTATATGAATCCATGTTAATACCATCCCATGTTTATATGCTATGATTCGATATGTACTATGCTTTGGATATCATTATGTCATGCCTCCTAACTCTTGTGATTAATATTTATTCTTATTTTTATTCCCTTACTGTGTTTTTTAGCTCATAAATTTGTTTATGTGTTCCACAGGGTACCCTAGGAATATTTAAGGGCTCATGGAAATTTAGGAGCTCATTATGGATATTAAATAAATAAGTGTTTTTAGCCCCATGTTTTATGTTTATGTAACTAATCATCAAATATGCTATACTTAATGATCCTTGGATTGTACATTGATGAATAATTATTCTTAAAATCTTGTAATGTTATATATAAAAGTCTAGGATTTCTATATTTGGTATCAGAGGATAGTCTAGTTATTTTTAGATATTAAGAATAGAGAAACTCAGTGAGAACCTTATGGATGAGACTATGTATAAGAAAACATCCCTATATTTTGTCAAGTATAGAGTAAGTGGTTTATCATGAAAATACATCTTGAGGGTATCATGGATGTATATAATAGTGAAAACTCCGACAATGTATTTAGGGCTTGACCTAGGTTATCATGGTATAAAATAAGGGTCATTTCCGCACTCTCGGTATTGACACTTCTGGGGGATATGCGTTGGTAAATTCATGAGATTATTATAACCATTATTAAGGGACATAAAAACCCCAATATAATACATGTTATGAAATAGATCAAGGATAACCTATATTGAAACATAGAGAATCACATGTTATTATATACTTCCCTTTTACTATTTACCCATTTATGTTCAATGTTTCATTTTTATGCTCAATATCAATGTATTCAATACATATAATTATATGTTATTTTTCAGAGTTAATGGCATGAAATACAAGAACATGTTCCAATAACCAATGTGATAGGAAATGTGAAGATTGCAATAATTATAATCCTGACATGATGGGAATGGGTGATCAAAAATTCTTGACAGTACTTGCCTAGTTTTATGAAGTTATGAATAATAACATGAATCATGTGAACCAACCACCTCCTCCATGTAAAGAGACTGTTTTTGTAGAATAATTCATTCGAAAAAGGCTTAACATGTTTAGAAGGTTGTCTAATCCCCTCCTCATGTAATAATAGATTAACTCTATATAAAAGATATTCTCTTTCCTCTAGTGCTTAGAAGAAGAGAAATTCATAATGTAGGTCTATAGTTTTGATGGAGAAGCTGATCAGTCTTGGAAACTGATCAATAATTTAAAGCCCCAAGAGAAAATTGATTCAATTTTTTGGGAGGAATTGAAGAGGTTATTTTTTCTATAAATATTTTCACAGAACTACTTATCTCGTGATGTAAAGAGAGTTTCTCTAACCCATGTAGAATGAAGAATATTTTATCATGGAGTATGATGAAAACATTAAAATGATTTCAAAGTATGCCTCATTCATCATCATAAAAACCGAATTCATAGTGGATCGCTTCTTTAGAAGACTAAAGCCGAGTCTATGAAAAATTATAGCGATTTGAGACTTCAAAATTTTTGAGGAGATTGATTGTTGTGACCTAATGGTCGAAATAGAGGATGTAGACTCTCACTGGTCTTGTGGGCCTAGTGAAAAGAAGCGTAAAATGGAGAACCACATGGGTGGTTCATCAAATGAATCACACGATGGAAAGTTTCTTGAATATCCCACATGTAATAGTTATGGGAAGAAGCATCCTGGGAACTATGTGAAGGTAACCAAGAATTACTTAAAATGTAGAATGTTTGGTAATTTGGGTAAAAAATACTAATGAGATATGAATAATCCCTCGCATTCATAAGAAAAATTATTGTTCAGATCAACACTCATCCGGTACTTTAGTGTTACAACTGTAAGGAGCATGGACATTATGAGAACAATCACCCTAAGCCATGTTTTGTTAGAGGAAATAAACAACAACCTCCACGGAAACATGTAAGGGATTATGTTATCACTACTTTGGAGCTAGAGTCAGACAATGATGTGGTGAATGGTAAGCTATTTGCTCATTCAAGAATAACGAACATACTATTTGATTTAGGTTCTATGCATTCATTCATATCTTGTAATATTAGTATAAATATTAAACCACCACATAAAAATTTGGAAGAAAAGTTATATGTGAGAACTTTAAATGGGGAAACTAATGAATCCATGGTTTATAACTCCTCACTAGTTAACATTTGTGGACTAAACACCCCAGAATATCTCGTTATACATCCTTTAGTGGATTTAGATTCAATCATGGGCATGGATTTGATATCTTTAGACAAGGTTAACATCAACTATCCAGAAAGGAGAGAATCATTATTGAAGACATGCTTATCATGAGATATTACACTGATGTATTTCCTAAGGATTTTCATGGTCTTCATCTTGACTGAGTGGTTGAGTTCTCAATTGAACTTATCCTTGGATCTTTAACTATATTAATGACACCATATAGAATGACCACCATATAACTGGAATAGATGACGAAGAAGTTATAAGACAATATAGATAAGTGTTTTATACACCCTAGTGTTTCACCTTGGGGTGCGCCAGTCCTCTACATCAAGAAGAAGGATAAATCAATGCGCCTCTTAATTAATTATCATGGGATAAATAAAATCACAATAAAGAAAATATATCCCCTTCCAAGGATAGAATAATTTTTTGATCAACTTCGTGGAGCCTGTTATTTCACTTTGGCAGACCATCAGTCAAGATATCACTAATTACTGGAGATGAATATGATAATCCCATGACTACCTTTAGAATGAGGTATGGACACTACGAGTTCATAGTGATGCCCTTCTAACTCACAAATTCTCCATCAATTTTTAGGGATTTAATGAATAGTGTCTTTAGAGATTACATCAACAAATTTTTGGTAGTATTTATTGATGGTATTTTAATATTCTATAAAGGTAAGGTGGAACATGAGGATCATTTGATTATTTCATTATAGACTATGCGTAGGAAGATTTTGAATGAAAGGTGTAGTAAATGTGAGTTGGGTATGGAGGAAGAATCATTTTTTGGGAATGTTATCATCTAAAATGGGATATCTGTGGACCCTTCAAAAACAATGGAAATTGAGGTGTGGCATGGGACAACATCAGTAATGGAGATCAACAGATTTTTGGGTCTATCTATGTATTATCGACGATTTGGGAAGAAATTTTCATGATTTTCAAACCCAATTACCATGATAACTTGGAAGGGAGCAATGTTTGTCTACACTCAGGAATGTGAAGAATGTTTCATGGATTTTAAAATGATTCATATAATTGTGCCAGTCCTCACACACCCAGTAAGTGTAGTACACTTAATAGTGTATAGTGATGCATCGAAGAGGGTCTTAGGTTGCGTACTAATTAAAAATGATAATGGGATAGCCAACACCTCAAGGTAGCTAAAAATCTATGAGAAAAACTATCCCATGCATGATATGTAGTGTTCTACTATGATCTTTCCATTGAACATCTGGTGAAATTATCTCTATAGGGTGTAGTGTGAGTTATATACTGATCAAAAGAGTCTCAAAATATATATTCACATAGAAATAGCTTAATATACGCCATAGAAGATGGATAAAGATCACAATGGATTATGAATTCTGAACCCACTACCATCTTAGTAATGAAAACAAGGGGGAAGATTCTCAAAGTAGAAAGGATCCTGCATCTCTATCAATGATGATAATTGAAAAGGATCCGATCTTTCTTAGATTTGTAGATGATAGACATGAGAATCATTAAATAAGGAGAATCATCAATACTCTATCAAATTATTGCTCAAACAACCCTCATAAGGAAAACATTGGATTCTCAAATAAAAGATGTGGATATTCTAAAAGTGGTGGAAGCTATCAGAAATGGGAAATCCTCAGAGTTCATGGATGACAAGGATGGAGTTGTTTGATTTGGGAAAATATTTTGTGTACCATCCGATCTAGAGATAAAGAAGGATCTTTGGAATGATACATAGTGCTAAAAATTCTCTATCCATATAGGAGTAAAAAGAAGTATTGATATCTATGTTAAATCTTATGGTGGTTCAATATGAAAAGAATGATTATTGAATATATATCAATGTTCCAGGTTCGTCAGCCTGTGAAGGCTGAGAGGAAAAATTCTAAGGGGATGATGAAACAACTTCCCATACCAACATGGAAGTGGGAAAACATTATCATGGACATTTTAACTAGAAATCTAAGGACATCCATAGGAAACGATTCTATATGGGTTATTTTGGAATGTCTTACAAAGATAGATTGCTTTATTATGATTCAAGAGGACATCTCATTGGATCAACTTTCACGGATTTATATCAAAGAAGAGGTAAGCCTGCATGGAGTACCTCAAAATATTGTATCTTATAAGGATGAGATATTAATCTTGATTTTCTGGAAAATTCTCTAACAATATCTAAGCACTAAACTGAACTTCAGTACGACATATCATCCTCAAACTGATGGCCAATCTGAGCGAACTATTCAGACACTGTAATAAATGTTGAGATCTTGTTCTATGGATTTCAATAGAGTATGGGACCGACATCTTTAATTGGTTGAATTCTACTACAACAAAATTTTCCAATCAAGAATCCAAATGGCACCATAATAAGCCCTTTATCGAAAAAAGTTAAGAACTCTGGCGTGTTGGGATGAATCTGGTGATCGTAAGCATCTAGGACCTGAAATGGTCAAAGTAATGATGGACAAGGTGAAAACAATTTAGCAGAATATCAAGGCTACTGAAGGTCGAAAAAATTGATATGTAGACAATCATCAACTAGACCATGTGTTCAAAGTTAGAGACAAGGTATTTCTATGCATATGTCTGTGGAATAAGGTTATGAGTATTGTAAGGAATGGGAAGTTATGTGGTAGATACATCGACCCCTTTGAGATCCATAATCGAGTCGTAGCTTTTGCCTATCGATTGGGACTTCCACCTACCAAGTTGAATGTACACGACGTCTTTATTGAATCCCTCTAAAGGTAGTACATACCATACCTTGAATATATACTCTCTTCAGAGGTGGTACAGTTTGAGGATGATATTTTATACGAGGAGAAGCCAGTGAAGATCTTGGATCACAATGATAAAGTTCTACGTAAAAATAATACTCACCTAGTCAAGGTAATATGGAGGAACCCTATGTATGAAGAGGCAAAAAGGGAACTAGAGGAGTAAATGAAGGAAAAGTACCCACACATGTTTATGGCAGAAAATATAAAATGAAATTTCAAGGGGGAGATTTCATAAGGTGGGAAGAATGTAACAACCTAATGTTTTTTAAATTGATATAATATTATTATAAATATTTCATATAATCACATGAAATCAGAACATAATGAACTACTAAGTTTTATGTGACCATTAAACCTATGTTTTTCACTTCTGTGTTAGGATTTTGGAACATCTCACAAACATGGTTTAGATTAGTATGTTATTTGGAGTCTAATATGAAAAACATATTTTTTGGTGAATAGTAACCTACCCTCATGAAATGTATCATACCCTTATGTATATTGATATATCCTGATAAATAGTTACATTTCCTATGATAGTATAAAAATAATATTCTTGTATGATGTACGTATGGTTTAGACTATGTAAATGAATGTTATAAAATAATTTTTTTTAGTAATAAATTTTGATTTTAATTAAATATTTAATTAATAATATTAATGATTTTTTTTTGAAAAAATTATTTCATATATAGATTCTACATGTCGAAAAATGGTTAAGGTGTATTTTTGGGTTTTTTTCTAAAAAACATGAATTTTTTATGACTTGTAAAATATGATAATTCACAATAAATGCTAAAACCTGAATTTATGCATCATACTTGAGTCATGGGTGATGAAAATGGCCCTTGGATCAAAATAAAATGAATTTATTACTATTAATTGTCATGGAATCATCAATATTTATGGTCTTAAAGGATATTAATGGTCTAATGATTAAATAAATATAAAAACCCTCTTATCCTCCACTATAACCCCCCCACTCCATATTCTCTTTACTACTCTCATGCCATGTTCCATTCCAATAATCTGCCCAAATCTCTCCCCAAGCTCCCCCCACATGTAATCTCCCATAGTCTCTTCAAAATATCAAAACCTCTCCCCTTAAGAGGTTATCAATGGTGGAAATCTCAAGAGGTAAATTCTGCTTTCCAATTCATTTATTTCTTTTTAGTTATTTAATTTTATTATTTCGTTCCTCACCTACCTTCACCTAAATGGTATGATAACTCTAGTAACAGACATGTACTATAACTCTATTACTCTGATTGGATACATCATTATCTTCTCTCATTTCCCAATCTTTTACAATAAGAAATGAACACACCATTTGAGATGTGTTAATTTATCACATTCAAGGACAAAAAATTTTCAATTTCTATTATAATCATTAATTTTGGTCATGAAACCATTCATGTTTTGGTTGAACCAGATTATTGTATATATTTAATATATACTTTTTTCTGATTAGTATTATTTTTGTACAAATGGTATTATGTTAGAAATCAAAACATGTTCATTATATTCAAACCCACTGATTAACTAAAAATGGTTATCACTAAGGTTTTATATAATAATTCATCTTCAATCCCAATAACTGAATAAATTTTTATAAAAATTTAATCTCACGTCTTTTCAAAAATATCATAGAACATAAATTTCAGAAAACCACATTCATATTACATTTTTATCTGAATATGAATGTAATTAAATCGATAATTAAAGTCAAGAAATAAAATGGACCCGAACAATGAAATTGAACCTCATAACAAATAAAAATGTTTCTAAATGAACATAAATTGATTATAAAAAATATTATACATATATAATATTTTATATAGTTATTAATTAATAAACCTAATTTTATTATTTAGTTTATTAAGTTCATGTAAAGATCACCATCAGATTTAAGGAAAGGGATCCCCTCCATTTTTATTCAAGATTCTCTACTATGTTATGCCATATTATGTGTAATTCCTAGTGATGGGGTATGACTATTCACCAACCCCTATAATTATATAATGATTTAAAATTAATGATAAAACACATTCTCCCATTTAAAACCCTATTAAGTATACCTGATACCATTCTGATAAATCGTAAGGAATTCTACCTGAACTGCCTTTATTCCTTTTGGTGGATCTATCATTGTTTTTACCCAAATGAAGTTGTTTTTTTCTTTTATATTAAAATTATATATAATTTTTATATTATTCATACTCATGTTTTGAGTTCCATCCCTCATTCACTTTTGGGGATATACATTCTTTTAGGAGATTCCCTCATCGATAATTCTCAATAAGAAATCTTGTTTTAGGGGAACTTCTGAAATTTTTACCCATTTCCATGTGCATTATATCCTCTATTTTAAGAATCCATTGTCTTTATAAAATCAGTAATTTTATTATAAAAACCTTATGTGTTAATTTATGGTTTTTTAGAAAATATTTTCTTCTTTTCTATTTTAAAATATCTAAAGTATTTTCATTAAAACCACAAAAAATGTTTTAAATGCAAAAATTTCTCAAATACATTTCCTAAATGTGGTCAATTATGTTTGAAATCACTTGAAAGGATATATGCCTGTTTTACCTTATGAATGTCCATGTATTTTTTAATTCCATTCTTTCATGGATGGTTTTATGATACACTCATTAGTTATGGTTTATGTCAAGATTGTGGTTCCCAATTCATTCCATGGGTGAACCTTATGTTTATGGAAGATTGATTATATATGATTCATTATGTGGAAAACATATTCATGAAATTAATGATGGGTGAACCAAGATATCACTCCAATTCAATTGTTAATGTTATATCTCATGATATTCTATGTGCTACGATCTTGGTGGTTATCCTTGGCTTTTTCTACTATAGGAAACGAGATTTGGAGTTAGCCTTGAACCACAATAATATGGGAAATACGATTAGCGGTTAGACTTGACCCATAATAAAGTCATGTTTTATGTTTGATCCACATTTATATGTTTCCATGTTTATACAATCTCATGTTTATATGTAATGACACTATATGTACTATGTTTTTGATATAATTATGTCATGCCTGTTAACTCATGCACATAAGATTTCTTCTTTTGACCATTCCCTTAATTGAATTTTTATTGCATCCCATTATTCATGTGTTCCCCCATGTTACCCTATTAAAATGTAAGGGCTCAAAGGTTGTTATTATCTTTATGGATATTCAATAAAGAATTGTTTTTCCCCCATGTATTTTGTTTAATGTACCTGGTCTTCAAAGATGGTAGACTTCGTGTTCCTTTGCTTTTACACGGTTGTATAATTATGCTTAAAATCATGCAATGTTATATATAAAAGGCTAGGATCTATATAAATATCCAATATCCCTATTTTTTCACATGGGAGAACTTCAGTTTTCTTCTATGAAAGCACATATGTGTGTCATATATGAAAAACTCGAATGAGTAGTTATTGTGCATTAGTTCTTCATCACATAAAAGGGCTGTGTATGTTTACACTATCCTTCTTTATGAAATATTATTCTTATATTCATGAAATCTAAGAGGATCACAAGTTTTTGTTTATTCTTGAAAAGGGTGTGTGTGGATATCATTCATTGAACCGGGGGTGGTTCATGGTTTCTATATTTGGAGAGTACGAGGTTGCGTATGCACTGATTGTGTGTCTTCAGAATCTTAATCACAAAACACATGTCATGGTGTGAGAAACCTATAGCATTTTTCTGATTTCCCTTTAAAAAGACGGTGGGATCTCCTTTATTCTTAAGGATGGTTGAAGAGTGAATTGAACATGTTTAATGCCTATGGTACATCTTCTTATTCGAATAGAAAATCTACACAGAACCTCTAATCATTGAAATTTTTATAAAGAGAGTTGAGATATTTCCCAATGTCCTAAACAGTACGATTGTTTGAGGAACATTTAATTTTATAGCCGTGTATGACAACATTTTCATGTCCAATCCCTTCTGATATGATCAGAGTATTGAAACATTGAACATACGATATCTTCATCATTTCATTATTTTCTAAAGATGATATGATATGATGAATATCATGGGATATTTATTTCTAAAGGTGACTCTATTTTGGTATGATTCTCATGTGCATGCATTTATGATAGCATGGAAACCATTTTCTAGAGATGATGTGGCCTCCAGTAACTATGTTTTCCAACACCCACACTCATTAATCAGACTAAATTTCAGGAACACACATCTAATTACAATAATGTGTCTAAGACGTCCATACAATGATCATGTTTTTATTTCGAGAATCATTGGTTACTAGAAGCAAGATCTTGTAGGTGTGTTTGTCCTCTTATTGTACAGTGACATATGTTGCATGATGGTTGAGGATTACATGACGTGTAGGATCATCAAATGGTCCATGTTAAATAAGATATGGTGAAGGATGGATAGAATGCCCTGATTAGATATTAGAGAATAGAAGAGATGGGTGAATCTGATTAGTCACAAGATATGATAGATGGTCGAGATTACTTCTGTGTTTCAAAAATGTTGTCCCCATAGAAACACGTCATGGATTTTATGACTTTTCTAATATTCTCAATGTCAATCGGGTGTCAATAATTTCTCTTCTCCCTCTACCAGTACCACCCCTACTAGATTCTGTATGCGCGGTCTATTCCCACCCCCTACTCCGTGCCGCCGTGCTTCTTTGCAGGGTGGCATTCTCACTGGTTCTCCCATGCTACTATGTGGGCATGCTCATGTGTGCAAAATCCTTTCCCCGTGCTCTCCTACAACTTCTAGGATATCCTTGATGGCCTCTCCTGAGCACATTTTACCATGTCCCTCATGTGCCTATGGTTGTGGCAATCACCTGGTTGGTGGTTGGCCATATTTTTTAAATAATACCATAAGAAAATACTTGGTGGAATTCAAAATCAATTCATGGATAGTTCAAAATATAAATCCATTCCTCTTTATCCTCAAGAATATTTCCTCTTTTTCCTTATTTTTTGGATGTATAATTACAATGTACTTCACGAATTTACCCAATGTAAAAAAACATTTTTCAAATCTCTTAAATATCTAAGATTATCACAATAAATTGTCCAAATTAGCCAAACAATATACAAATAGAATCCAATGGATAAATCTTCCAAATTATTCTTTCCATCAATTATAGAATGTCTTTCATATGTTGTGATAAAGTTTATTTAATTGAAACATGTATTCGAATATAGGACTAGTTCAAAAATCATTTGATTTAATAACACAGACAATTTCCAAAGCATGGAGTCCAATGCTAAATTCAAAAAAACTATCCTAGCGTCATTTTATTTGTAACACCTTTATTATATTTAGAGAAATGATATTCTCCCATCTCCTTGATATCCATTTCCAAACAATAATTATTGACACTGTTTGTCACATAATACACTTCATAATCAAAGTGGGATTTTTACTGAGTAAATAAAATTACATTAAGAATAACCACATCAATCATCAACAAAAAATTAATCATTACCTTTCCATACACATATTGACACATTATTGATGACTAATGCAACAATATGATAAAAAATATCATCTTCTATATTTTTTTTTGTCAATATCACAAAAGAACACTTAGTAAGAGTCAATATGTGTGCCTATATTTTCTCTCTGTTATTTTAAATCAAATGAAAAGGTTTAGTTGAGTCATTTCAAAATCATGTTATCATCCCTTCAAGTAAAATCTTCTTGAATATTTCTCTGAGAGGGATGATTTCACATGGTAACTCCAAATCATTTTTCTTATTTTTATAAAATCCACTTTGAGGGTGAAGTGGGAACCGTGGGAAATCATTCAAATTTCAAAATCATGCCCCGAAAAAACCAAATTCAAAAGATATGGGCATGTCGCAGGCCAACACATCACAGAAGGTCACGCTGCCGATGGGAAGCCATCGAGTACCACACCATCACTTTTCTCGCCGCGTCAATAGCACCATCCATGTCAATGCCATGATCAACACATCATCATCATGACTCATTGCCGCTATCCACTCCACACATCGATGTTATCCACCAAGTAGCTGATGACGCCCGGCTAGCCAGAGACACAACATGATCCACCATTTCCAAAACACCACACCTTCTTCATCATCAGATCTCCATCAAGAGCCTGCCGACCAACACCCCACCGCATCATCAAACCGCCATCACACTTCACACTTCGTCTTCCCCACACGACTTGTAATCAGAATCCATCTGAACAAAACCCATCGCCATTTTCGAAAACCAAAAACCTTCAAACCACCATCACAGGAAATGTCTTCAACCTCGTTAGTGACATCTCACGAATTCACCCTCGAATAGAACCAAAATACAAAACCAGAACCTCATCGTAGCATCTTGGAACATCATCGACTTCATCAAGGCTGAAAACCAGGAGGTCATCCACTCCTCGAACCTCAAACGTCGAACATCGAGCCAACGCAAGCATTAAGAATAATGAACAATCAGAAAACCAAAAAAAAAGTTGAACATCACGACACCAGGATGCCATTGACCACCCGAACAGAACCTCCCAAAGCCACCGACAAGACCACCGTGCTAAAACGAACAGAGTAGGAGAGAAGGAGAAGGAGGCCAGAGAAGAGTTAGAGAAGGGTTAGGGCCCCTGTATCGAACCAAAATCTAAACCAGGAATAAGAATCACCACAATGAAAACCGTAAAAAGAGGAGGAAGGAAACAACAGCGGGCCACTCTTCTGGGAAACCAATGCTCGCTCTTCCCGCACAACCCAAACCACCACGATGGAACCAGAGTAAAAAAACAAGATTGGGTCGGTAACATGGTAATCAGTAAATATGAGCGGATGAATAAACGGTGAGGGAATCAACATAGAGCAACAACCGCAGAAGAAATCCAAATCCAAGATGCCGACGAACTGAGGAAAAGAAAGTGAAACAGAGAGGAAAGGCCATCAGAAGGTAGGAACGAGGAAGGGAGAGGGAGGAAAGGGGGATACAGTGTCGTGGACAATGCACAGACCCCCCCCCCCTTTGATTCTCCACCGGAGAAGAAACCCTAACCCGAAAGTCTCACCTAGTTCACATAGAAATGATCTTTTAGTTAATCAAATCGAAGTCCTCTTCAGCTAACCCACTGTAGAAAACAATATAGATATGAACAAGTTTTTTAGTGCTGTCTATAAACAACCATGCATGTGAAATCATGCTCAGAGTGTATCAATTATTTACCAAGGGATTAGAGATAGTATCAATTATCAATAATATCCTATATCATGTACATAGATCTATAAACATATTAAAATGTTCAAGTGCAATGAAAAATATCCCCCCTTCTTCCCGTCTTATCATCAATCAAGAACTCCCCCTTAATTGTTATGATATATATAATTAAAACAAGTTACTAAAGTGTGATTTGAATATATCAAGATTCAACTTCTTAAGATAGTATGAATTTCAAGATTTTTCATTATATAATCTTTTATATAATCTCCTTTGTATTTTCTCCCCTTAATGGAGTTAAATCCCATTGATTCATCATTGTGAAAAATATCATCAGATAATCATCAGGATATTCATGTTCATAATTGTCCACTTTGGAAGACTTCTTGTAATTATCAAATCATGAATAGTGAGTCCAACTTGTGGTTCTCCACTTTTTTCATCCAATTTTTATCAATAAAATTAACTTCACCTTTAATTACCTATTTTATAAGCACACATAAAAAATAAAAATATAGGGGGGTAATATGAAACACATGTGAGCTTCTTTATATGAGCAACATGGCTGAGAATTTTATCTCAACCCATGAACTCCTTTCCTTGTGGATCTAATGTATTTGGAAGACTTCATGTTGGTTCCTCCTACCCATTTGATACATTGACATTTTATTTATAGTATGGAACTTTAATATCTATACACATTCAACTTGTATTTATTTTTTGTCCTTACATCTTCCACTAGTTAGGTAGCATCCATTAGTGCATGTTTTTCAACATTCATCATCTCCATTTGACGTGGTAAAACAATTATACAATTTTTTTCATTATGTATAGAGTTATTTAACCTTAAAAATAGTAATTTGGAGAGAATTGGGTTGTAATGTCTTAACAACCTCTCCTGAAATTAGAATTCAACATCACGTGGAATGACATGTTTCCCCTTTGACTTTTCTTTAGCAAGTACTTCATCTTCAGAATGATTCTATTCTATAGAAATTTTCAATTGATTGGGCCAAATGACTAAACACTCCTTATTAACATATTCTAGTTTGGATATTCCACAAGGATTCTTCAAATCATTTAGGTTACCTTTCATAGGAAACTTTTCATCTTTAAGTATGTCTTTAATCTATCTTATATTCTTCTAGATCAATTATCCTTTCAATTTTATCTTGGTTCCATTCATGTATATGTCTTGTTTGTAGAAATCCATGTTATAACCTTTATTTAAATAGTAGAAGCATATTTTCTTGGTTTAAATGACATTCATGGATTATATATCAAACTTATTCTTGGTAATATCTCCATTCATAGTTTTCTTGACTTCATTATTTTTTTATTCCCAAAAGAATATGTTCAAAATATTGCAACTTTCTTCTGTAATTTTTGTGGAATTTTCATCTTGTTAACATATGTTTTATATATGGTTGAACTAAATGATAATTAATCATAATTATGAAAACTTATGTAAAAATTATCATATTATCCTTCAATAAATTCAAATATATTCTTGATAGACTGATTCTTATAGTTCCATGTATTCTACATTTTCTCTGCAAGAGTCTTCAATAAATCACATCTATTTTCCAAAAATGTTGGCCTTCCATAATTTTTATATGCTCACATGTTATGATATGTGTTGTTGTTCTGATTCCCAAACTTCTAGAAACACCAACAGAGGATAATAAATCTCCTACTTCTTCTTGATGTATTGGTTTGGCTAGATGTAGTACATTTTTGTATTTGGAATTTTCATTCTTTCTTTCAAGCATTAATTTTTGATTTGTTCTTATTAATCATTCTATTATACATCCTTGATGCTTGAATAGATTTATTGAAATTTTAATCAATCTCTATAATCCAATTTGTTAGCATATTACCTATACAAGAAAATGAAAGTGCATTATTAGAAAAAAAAATAACAAGGTTATGGGAGATATTCATATTATAGGATGATTCCATTGGATTATATTAATCTCTATTAATAATTTAAAAATAATTATCCTTAATGATATGTTGAGTTTAAGAATATCTTCTTCCTGTTATTCGGGATGTTCTGGCTTGGGGTGATTACTGGTTCTTAAATTTCAACTCTGTCTCTAAACAATTCATGTTTAGAGAGTTACCCTCATCCTCAACTGATCTCAGTTTACTTTCCCATTTTCATTCATACTCTTCATATAATTTTTATGCACATTTATTAATTCATGAAAATAAATTTCATGTTGTATTACCTTGTTAGATTTTCCTTCTTGTTGAGAACCTATGATAACCTTATAAACTTTTTGTAATTTGTCATGTCCATGGAAAGATTATACAAATACCATCTCAAATAATTCCTTCTCACAAATGATTCACTGTAATTCCTCGGTGACATCATAATATCTCCTATTTAAAAGTTAAATTGTTTATTCCTTTTACTTTAAAAGTTTTGTGAGGGTGTTGGATATTCCAATGCATTTTCCATTGTAGCAGATTCTTCGTCCAGCTGTATGTTTTCATCTTGAAGAGTACTAATGTTGGAATCAATATATCTTGCCACTTCTCTAGGGATTTTAATTAGATGATCTTTGAGTGAAGACTGAAGATCACTAATTTTTCCATCATCATCACAACTTCAACAAGATTCATTGAAAGAGTAATAATTATAAGATTTATCACATGTTTTAAAATTCGGATTACCTTCAGTAGAATGTTTCTCCCCATTAGGAGTAAGCTTATTCATTATCTTCCTTACATGTTTCTTCTTTATATTCATTGGTGTCTTGGATATTATCACCATTTTATATTTTTCATTTATTTCATGATATCTGCACATCATAAATACTCTCATGGATCATTTTAGTGGTGACTAAAGCTTTGATACCTGTTGAAGTTCCCATATCAGTGTGAATCCCTAAGAGGTGGAGGGGTGATTCATTGAATCCTTTGGTCTTTTTACAAATAGATTCATTTCATTTAATACCCTATGGATGGTTAAACCCCCGATCCACTCTCCATGTGTATCTTAGACTTACCTTAAATGATGATGTAAATATAAAGTCACAGAAAACAATGATTTTCAATGTTCAGTTCAAATACATACTCTTTACTATGTTGGTTATTCCCCCAACATAGATTCTAGATTATAATATTATTATATATTATAGTGGTTGATACAGACTCCCACTGTATCTCTATTGAGTCCCACATGAGGGTCCTTATATTGCATCCCACGGTGTAACTAGAGTCCACTGGCCTGATTTAGTTCCCCACTGAAGAATTCTTGTCCTCCCTGAATCCTACATGGTTATTTTAGCTATAAAGTCAAATGTGAATATTCATTATTTGAGTTTTCTTTTATTCAATATAGATTATCTGATTCTATTTACCAATAGTCTTTCTAAATAAAAAATTTCCTTTTATATATAAAATAAAATTCAACACCCTTCGGTATGGTCTTTTATCCATGCTCAGTATTTATGATCAATTTTTTTATCAGTCCTCAGTGAAACAATTCTCACGAAATTATTTATTCTTCTGATGGAAAACTATCCTCACATATATGTGTGAAAGTGGTGCACAAAACTACTTCAAGAATATCAATATTCATGAGTGATCATGCTCAAAATTAGCATTTCCTACCTTCATGGATTCTCAAACACAATGAACTCATGTTTATGAAATTCTTTATATCATCCCAAAAAAATTCGCAATTCACATTCACTTCATCCATAGATGCATGGCACTCAAAACATTTTCTTTTGGGTATTACAAATCCTTCTCAAACGTTTATGTGATTATGCATGATTGAATATATGTATATTATGTTGCTTGTAAGTCCAAACAAGAACACTTCACATGTATCAATATCTTAGGTTCAATGTGTGTGAATGATGCATGTATTCTCCACTTAGTTATTCTTCGTAAATAGGAACAAAATTCTTTCTTCCTTATGTGTGCATGTACATGGATGAATGCATGCTCTATTACCTTGCAGCTTTCTCACCTGGTTCTCTATTTATATGTGATTAAGAATACATGTTATGAATGTATATTTTGATGTGATATTATGCCATCAGAACACAATATTTTATTCATTCTTCTTGCACTCACAATGTCAGAGTTTTTTTATGCATTTTTTTTAATTTTTTTTTCAGAAAACAGTTAGGGTGAATTTTTTTTCACAATGCGCGTCAAAGGCGGCATCACGGATGTCGCCTATGCATTATGGGTGAAAGGTGGCATCGCGGATGCCGCCTTCAAAGTGGGGCTGAAAGGCAGCAACAGCGATGCCGCCTTTCCCCTAACAAAAAAATTTAAATGTTTTTTGTTTTGTTTTGTTAATATATTTATTTATATATATAATTCATAAAAAATGTTTAGGAGGATGCCACCTTTCACCTAACAAAAAAATTATTAGTTTTTAAAATTATGTTTCAAAACTGCCTACTTTAATGTTAAAAATGTTTCAAGAATGTGACATTGAATGGATATAAAATATAAACCATAAGACCAATATAAAGAAAAAATTAAACATTCATTAAAAATATAAGCAATTGTTGAAAACAAAAATAATTTCATAAAAATTATTCATGAAAATTAATTTATAATCTTTCATCATCGCCTAGTTGAAACATAGAATTGTTTCGAGAACGTGAATTTGAAAGAATATAAAATATATACCATACGACCAATATAAATGAAACTTTAAACAATCATCAAACATATAAGAAATTTTTGAAAACAGAAATCATTTCAGAAAAAGTGTTCCAGAAAAATAATTTATAATCTTTCAACACCGCTTACTTGAAACTTTTAAATGTTTCAAGTACGTGAATTTGAAAGAATATAAAATATTAACCATAAGACCAATATAAACGAAAATTAAAAATTCATTAAGAATATGATTTTTTTTGAAAACACAATTAATTTCACAAAAATTGTTCAGGAAAAATAATTTGTAAGATTTCAAAACCAACATCTTGAAACATAGAAATATTTCAAGAACATGACATTGAAATACTAAAAAATTTAAACCATAAGACCAATATGAACGAAACATTAAAAATTCCTTAAACATATAAGCAATTGTTGAAAACACAAATTATTTCAGAAAAATTGTTCAGGAAAAATAATTTATATGCTTTCAAAAACAACTACTTGAAACATAAAAATGTATCAATTACGTGACTTTGAATGACTATAAAAAATAAACCATAATACCAATATAAATAAAACATTAAACATTCATTAAACATATAAGAAATTGTTTAAAACATAAATAATTTAATAAAAATTGTTCAGGAAAAATAATTTATAAGCTTTCAAAACCGCCTATTTGAAGCTTAGAAATGTTTTAAGTATGTGACTTTGAAAGGCTACAAAATATAAACCATAAGTCCAATATAAACAAAACATTAAAAATTTATTAAAAATATAGGAGTCAAACCCACATCAATAGGATGAACTGTGCCACTAGTATCACATACATCTATAATCTTTAATGCATGAAAACATGTCATATCTCCTTTCATGAGAAAACAAAATCCATTCTTCCACCCACTATGTCATTATCCATTACAACATCCAGCCAAATAAGGGTATGGTTAATGATATGCCACATGAAACTATCATAGGTTCCCATTCTTGCAAATATAAACCCCTTCAACACCACCATGCATCCAACCATTATAATTTCTTCTACAATTGTCACCCCAATTCCCCAGGACCATTTGATCTGATGAAAACACCAATGATTCCATATAGCCCATCGAACAATTCATCACCAAATATTTATCCTTTATTATCTTCAAAAGTCCACTATAAGACCTCCTTGTTCTATCCATTCCAAAAACTCACATACAAGTATACTATAGACATAAGAACCTGGAAATTTGTTGGTTTTTTTAGAGTATACTTGTATGTGAATGTTTGGAATGGATAGATCAAGAAGGTCCTACAATGGTATTTTTAAGATGATAAAGGATAAAGATTTGGTGATGAAGAGTTCGATGGGCTATATGGAATTGTTGGTGTTTTCATCTGATCAACTGGGCCTGGGGAAATGGGGTGACAATTGTAGATGAAATTATAATGGTAGGATGCATTGTGGTGTTGAAGGGGTTGATATTTGTAGGAATGGGAACATATGAGAATTTCATGTGGCATATCATTCCGCATACCCTTATGAAGCTATATGTTGATATGCATATGGACATGATGGGTGGAATAATGGATTTCATTGTCCCATGAAAGGAGATATAACATGTTTTCAATCATCAAAGATTATAAATCTATGTGATACCAGTGACACTGTGAATCGTATTGATGCGGGGTTGACTCATATATGTTTAATGAATATTTAAATTTTTGTTTATATTGGTCTTATGGTTTATATATTGTAGCCTTTAGAAGTCACATACTTAAAACAATTATAAGTTTCAAGTAGGGGGTTTTGAAAGATTATAAATTATTTGTCATTTCCATAGACATAAAACATATTAATGAACATAAACAATCAATGTATATGTCTACGGTGAAGAGATCATGTCACACATGGTGGTCTAACAAAAATAATTTCATAAAAAATAATTTTTTCATTTCTAAAGATATAAAACATATAAATGATCATAAAAAATCAATGTCTATGTCTACGGTGAGGAGGTCCTATCCCACATGGTGTTCTAAAAATAGGACGTCTGCAGCGAGATCTCCGGGGAGTATGATGACCTGGAGAGGGCTGGTAGTCGGGTGGTGGAATGTTGACTGTCATATCCTTCACCTCTGTGTCACTGGGAGAAAATGTCAAATCCACCTCGTATGACCCTTCTGATCCTTCTCCCACCTCGATGGTAGAAGAACCCGGTATCATCGCAGTGGAGAACAAATCATATGGTTGTACTATACCCCAAAACTACGATGGGTCTAGACCCCAAGGCTGCGATGACTCTGGACCCAAAGTATGCACTCCATATAGACTCCACGATAGAGAAAACTGAGGATATCCTATGAAAAACGATGGATCCCATGACGGCTGAGACACATCCTATATTGGCTCAGTCTGGACTACTAAAGGACCGACCTCTGCCTGTGGAACTGGTGTGGCCTAACATGCAGGATGATGCTGTCTACGTCGTCGTGGTTGTGGTTCTTCATCACCAACAGCTGCTGTAGGATCTTCTTCTGTGGAAGCAACCTTCTGTCTCTCTTGCGGACACTCGAAGAGGCTCTCAGAAAATTCATGAACAGATGACCTTAGATCCAAAGCATGATCATGAACGGCTTCCCATCTTAAGACTCTATCCTCATCCTCATCACTCATATGAATAATTCTATCTGTATGACTCTCCAAAAAATAGATTAAAAATTAATTAGAAACTAACTCAGTAAACATAGTAATATAATTTAATTGACATACAATCATATGCATCTCTCAACCAGCACGGGTAAGAAACAGTATAGACATCAGTCTATACAATGGATCATACTTGTGATGCGCTGAAAGAGACGATTGCATCGTAGGAACTCCCTGGATACGAAACTCTGTGTGTCTGTGCCAACAGTTGTGAAATACAGCATGTACTCGACGCCAGTCGTCATCCTGCCTCCATGTTAGCTTAATCCCATGAAGTTGATCTGTCTGCCTCGGCGGTAATGGAATCCGCTAAGTGAAGAGAAACTGGTGCATGAATATTTCATGTTAGTTCCACTCAAAAATATGAAAGTGAATGAGTGGCACTACAACCGATCCCCAGCTATATGTCCCTACCTGATCAAAACCCTCTAGAATGGGTAGAAACATCATGTGCACTTGCACCCCTGAATGATCCATACACATGGTCCCTCCAATATGTCGTAATATATATGTACATGCATAACGCATCACCGTCTGATAATCAGCATCATCAGATAATAGTGGAATCTATTACTCCAGCCAAGGCATGGATATTGATGCTCCATCGGTAGCACCACAATCAGACAAAATGTCAACGCCTAACAAGCGCTGAGCAAGGTCGGGCCAAGCTGCCCGACTGGATCCAATAACATGTGTCCCCTAGATATGAATACTAAGAAGCACAGCCACATCCTGGAGGGTGATGGTCATCTCTCCCTCAGGCAGGTGGAATGTGTGTGTCTCTGGTCTCCACCTCTCCATGAGTGCAGCTAGCAGGTGAAGGTCTACAAATGTAAAATATGATACCCCAATTCCATAGAAGCCAACATGGTGCATGTATGGTATAATGGCAGGAGGAGGCTCTGTGTGATGATAATGGTTCACTCGATGCACCCTGATCAATCGATCTGGACCACCCTCTATCACAATCTGTTAACAATGGGTACCCTGCTGATTGAGTAGTATGGTGTCAGTCATTTACATATAAACAAATAATTTTTTATCATGGATTCACATCATGGATCATTCATGACCTATATGTGGTTCCGTATCTAATATATGTTGGATGATCCATGATTTCACTATGTTTTATAAATTTTATTATAAAATAATAGGCATGATTTAATTATTTTCTAAAAAGGGTTTTTGATAAAATATGGTTTCCTCTAATTTTGGTAAATAGAATGGGGTTTTTAAAGAACTGTGAAATGAAGTGAGAACTTGTTTTCAAAGAATGTTTTTATATCAAGAAATGGGTTTATGTTATTTTTGAATGTTATAATGTCCTTTCAAAATGATTTTATATATATATCATATGTGATCCTTGGTTATACAAGTGGAAGGTTTAGTACTATGGCTCATATTTTGATATTTTAAGGGAGTTCACTTTTTGGGGTGTTATTCTATTACTAAATAAAGATTTATTTGACTCTATGACTTCATTAAAAATGTGAAGGGTTTAATTTCTGGGGTTCTCCACTATTCCTTAGAACTTTATGCATGGGTTATAAGGATTTGTAGGGAACAATAGTCATATTGATGTATGATTGTACTAGATAAACTGGTCATATATTTCATGATTATTTTCATTAGTTTTTAGGATTTAATGATTAGGGTTTCACAATTTTTCTTTTGTATCTAGGCTTTTGGATTTCATTTAATGTTTTATGGTTTAGGTTATTGATTTGAGAAAAGATTTTCCGGGTATACAAAAAAAGTTTCTAAGATTACAGTAATGATTTTCAGTATGGGGGTTAGAAAAACAATGTAAAAGGAATAGATGACAACAGAAAATTTACAATAGGTTAATCTCCCAATAATGACAATACATCATTGTGTCTTAGAGTGAACTCGACCCAACAATGTTAGTACATCATTTATGATTATGATCTTATTAATGACATATGAAGTATCTCAAACTCTGTCTTTGTTCTTGAGGCCAGTCCATCTCATTTAGCATCCTGCTGGCCTTCGGTAACCCACAGGGATGCAAACGATTCATATCAGGTACCAATATCTGTTGACCGTCAGGCATTAGAAAATAATGAAACTCGCCAATAGGTGTCCATGGTGCAGCATAACAGTTAGCAATGGTGTTTTATCCTGTACACTAGATCAACATATGCTTCCCAAGATATGTTAACAAAGGCACATGCTGTGATGGAGTTTGATCATGGAAACCGTAAGGCCTGAAAGATTCCACATTGACATTGCCTCATTTCTAGTAATACCACCATTTTAACCAATGTTATTTTTAATGGGGTTCATCTTCTCTTGAACTTCAAATCGAGATTCTTCTTGTCGAAATAGGCAGACATGATAACCAGAAGCTTCTTCAATATTCTTTTCAATCTCTCATTGAAAATGTCTTATGAACGTTATCCCCTGATGTATTCTATCCGATGCGAGTTTTTGTCAATCAACAAAGTAATTCATGTAACGATATAATGTATCCTAAACTAGGGAAGTAATAGGTAGCTTGAGATACATTTTGAAGACTCCATTGATGCCCTCTACAATTTTGGTGGTCATGTGTCCGTACCTCTACCCTCCATCATATGCCAATGTCCATTTTCTTTTGGAATACGCATCATATAATCGTAAACTTCTTCATTAACTTGACGAAGTCTTTTGAAAAGTTCATCAAATTTTCTTTGATTGTACTCATATGCTACACAAAATAGATGATATCTCACACATTTTGAATTTATCTTTACATTGATATACAACAAAATAACAATTACAAGGCATACCATTTCTGGTGATTGCCTTCTTCATCAGTTCATTGTGGAATTTTTTATTAAAGTTTCTAGAAATGTGTCTAATGCAGAACCGATGATGTGCACTTGGGTAACTCCATGTATCAGGATCCACACTGATTGCCTCATTAATTTCCTGATACCGATCAGATATCAAACAAACACCCCGAATGTTTGGGAAATGGATGTTGATACATGCCAAAACCCAATTCCATGATACTTGGTTTTATTTCTCTACAATTACAAAGGCAAGCAGAAGAGGTGAACGGTTTCCATCTTGGGTTATCGCAATCAACAATATGCCATTGTTTTTTCCATACAGAAATGTTCCATCAATATGAATAAACTCTTTGCCGAAATGAAAGGCGGAGATATAGGGAAGGATTGACCCGAACAACTGATGAAATTGAACACGATATGGATCAAGTCGGTTATCGTGAGACACATGTTCATTTGTATCCAGATGGAAGAAAACATAGTTATGATGCCTCAGTATGGATATAAATTTCAGAAACACCCGATATGAGTCATCCCAATCACCATAGACCTTCACAATTGCCTTCTGTTTCACCTTCCATGCCTTATTATAGGATATATTATAACTGGATTTCTATTGTATCCACAGTTTCACAAGGGATACAAGAACATCTTTACATGTCCTAATAATCTCAACAACAATGGATGACACAAATTCTGCATCCAATGAAGTATGATCTTGTGTCAGGCTTCGCTGAACGTAAGTATGAGCTGCCTCAATCCTCGAGATTCTCCAACCTCCAAATGAAATGTCCGTAATTTCCCTCAATCGAAATCTACAATCATCCCCATACATCTCACATCGTATGCCATATTTTCTATAGTATGATTTGTAAAATACAGAGATACAGTTCCTCTCAATGTGAAATCTCTTTATCGTACTTTTTAATCCATCTTTACATGGAAAATTCCATCCAACATATAAAGTTTTTTCCATCTCACTAAACCTATCTTGTATAACTCTGGGAAACTCAGTTGCCAGTGTGAGAACATTATCTTCAAATTTAGGAACACGTGTCACTGCTTCTGAACGAGATTCAAAGAGCGGTGGATGATTTATTGTAGATCGAGCATGTTGTACAACTAATGCATTTCCGAAACTTCTATTGTTCCTTCCTCATTAGAAATACTATAACAATCTGTTTGGTCATTACGAAAGTCCTCATTAGATGTCAGGTTAACATGTATATTCGGGAGATCAAGTAGGTTTCCCTCTACATCATTTGTAATAGTCTCAACTTCATGGGGCGGACTATCTTCAACGACTCTTGTAAGTCTACATCTTTGTACAATTGGATGTTGTTGTTGTACAGTAGAAACATCAACATATAACTCCATCACACATCATCAACCGATGGACAAGCTAGATGCCACAATGTTGAAGGGAACTGCAAATGTCTATAACCCGTTGACATGATCTTTTGAATGGGTCCTAGATTTAATGAGCCATGAATTCTGTTTTGAAGGTCACTTATGGTTACAAAATCAGTTGTATTAACCACTGTTATTTGTTGTATACTATATGAAGCTCCTTGCTTAGTTTGAATACCCTCCACATAGCAGTACACATAGACAATAATTCTATTCTACGTAAAAAATGTTTTCTGATCAAGATTTTGATAATGTAAGTGACATTTAGAATGTTGGTTACCAATAGAAGTTGGATTTTATAATTTGAAGATGTAATTAAACTACAAATTAAAAATAAGTTGGATTTTACCTCACGTTAAAATAATTACTATTACATTTAATCTATACAATCTTCATGCTACTTAAATTTTAAAAGATATTATATCCTAAACTAGGATATTTCTTATGATACTTAATAAATTATTAATTTGTTATTCAATAACATAGTAGAGTTAAAATATAAATAACATCGCGTTAAAAAATAAATAACAACATGTTTCGAGCTTCTAGCCTTTCTTGTAGTGAATTGGATATTAAAATTTTAGAAAACCCGTTGTCACACGATATTTCTGAAATTTAGATATGCAATTCACTACAAGAATGCATAGAAGCACGAAACATGCTGTTATTTTTTTAACTCTATGTTATTTATATTTTAAATCTATATTATTTATATTCTAACTCTATGTTATTTATATTTTAACTCTATGTTATTTATATTCTAACTTTATGTTATTTATTTTTTCAATCCATGTAATTTAGTTTTTCACTCCATTTTATTTATTTTTTCACTTTCACTGCATGTCGTTTTTTGACCATGTTATTTTTTAACTCCATGTTGTTTTTTAACTTTATATAATTTTTTAACACCATTTTATTGAATATAATTTGAATAGTAGTTTTATTTTTAATTATTAATTAATTTCTAATTAATCATTCCTAATAATAACTATCAACATCATTACTAAATTATCAATTTATCATTTATTTTCTTAGATATTTTAGTAGTTTATAAAGAAATATGAATATATTAAGCATATCCACTGGGAGTTTCAAACCAGAATGCAGCAATGCCCATTGTCATGCACCAGTTCATGTTCGAGTCCAGCTCAAATCGGTGTTTTCAGGTTTTACCCCTAGGTACATCTATGCCAGAGCCACATTCACTTGTTTGTATCCAGACAAGGATTCGATTTCTTAGATAACATAGTCTTTATGCTACCAAAATTTCATTAAAATATTATTAAATTAATTTATACTAATGATAATTATAATTCCTAAATATATATAACTAACTAAACAATCTAATAAACAAAAAAAATTAAAAACCAACTAAACTACTAAAGAATTAAATTAAATATTTTAATTATTTAGTAGTTTAGTTAGTTTTAATTTTTTTTTGTTTATTATATTGTTTATTTAGTTATATATATTTAAGAATTATAATTATCATTAGTATAAATTAATTTAGGAATATTTTAACGAACTTTTGGTAGCATAAAGACTATGTTATCTAAGAAATCAAATCCTTGTCTCGATACAAACAAGTGAATGTGGCTCTGGCACAGATGTACCTAGGGGTTAAACCCGAAAACACTGATCTGAGCTAGACTCAAACAGGAACTGGTGCACGAAAATGGGCATTTCTACATTCTGGTTTGACACTCCTAGAGGATATGCTTATGATATGCATATTTTTTTATAAACTACTAAAATATCTAAGAAAAGAAGTGATAAATTGATAATTTAGTAATGATTTTGATAGTTATTATTAGGATTGATTAATTAGAAATGAATTTATAATTACAAATAAAACTACAATTCAAATGATATTCAATAACATTGAGTTAAAAACAATATGGAGTTAAAAAAATAAAATTTTTCAAAAAACGACATGGAGTGAATGTGAAAAAATAAATAACATGGAGTGAAAAAATAAATTACATGGAGTGAAAAAATAAATAACATGGAGTTAAAATATAAATAACATAGAATTAAAATATAAATAACATAGAGTTAAAATATAAATAACATAGAGTTAAAAAAAATAACAGCATGTTTCGACCTTCTAGCCTTTCTTGTAGTGAATTGCGTATCTAAATTTTTGAAATCCCGTGTGACAATGAGTTTTCTGAAATTTTAATATCTAATTCACTACAAGAAAGGATAGAAGCTCGAAACATGGTGTTATTTATTTTTTAACTCTATGTTATTTATATTTTAACTCTACTATGTTATTGAATAACTAATTAATAATTTAGTAAGTATCATAAAAAATATCCTATTTTAGGATATATGATCTTTTAAAATTTAAGTATCATAAATATTGTATAGTTTAGAAGTAATAGTTATTATTTGAACATGAGGTAAAATCCAATTTATTTTTAATACGTAGTTTAATTACATCTTCAAAGTATAAAATCCAACTTCTATTGGTATCCAACACTCTAAATGTCACTTACATTATCAAAATCTTGATCAGAAAACTTTTTTTTACGTAGAATAGAATGTTTGCCTATGTGTACTACTATGGGGTGGTTATTAAAACTAAGCAAGGAGATTCTTACAGTACACAACCAATAAAAGTGGTTAATACTACTGATTGTGTAACCCAAAGTGACCTTCAAGACAGAATTCATGGATCATTAAATCTAGGACCCAATCAAAAGATCAAGTCAATGAGTTATAGTCATTTGCAGTTCCCATCAATATTGTGGCATCTAGGTTGTCCATTGGTTGATGATGTGTGATGGAGTTATATATTGATGTTTCTACTGTACAACAACAACATCCTATTGTACAAAGATATAGACTTACAAGAGTCATTGAAGATAGTCCGCCCAATGAAGTTGAGACTATTCCAAATGATGTAGAGGACAACCTACTTGATCTCCTGGATATACATGTTAACCCGATATCTGATTAGGAGTTTGGTCATAACGAAACATATGGTGATAGTAGTGCAGATGAGGAATGAACAATAGATGTTTCTAGAAATTCATTAGTGGTACAGCATGATGGACCTACAATAAATCATCAACCGCTCTTTGAATCTCATTCAGAAGCAATGACACGTGTGCCTAAATTTGAAGATAATGTTATCACACCGGCAACTGAGTTTCCAGGAGTTATACGAGATAGGTTTAGTGATATGGAAAAAATGTATATGTTGGAACAAATTTTCCAAGTAAATATGGATTAAAAAGTACTCTAAAGAGATTTCATATTGAGAGGAAATGTAGCTCTGTATTTTATGAATCAGACAATATAAAATGAGGCAAAAGATGTGAGATTTATGGGGATGATTGTAGATTTCGATTGAGGGAAATTATGGACATTGCATATGGAGGTAGGAGAATCTCGAGGATTGAGGCAGCTCATACTTGCGTTCAGCGTAGCCTGATAGAAGATCATACTTCATTGGATGAAGAATTTGTGTCATCCATGTTGTTGAGATGATTAGGACATGTCAAGATGTTCTGATAGCCCTTGTGCAAGAGAGGATACAATATAAATTCAGTTATAAAATATCCTATAATAAGGCATGGTAGGCAAAACAGAAGGCAATTGTGATGGTCTATGGTGATTGGGTTGACTCATATTGGGTGTTTTCGCAATTGATCACCATACTGAGGCATCATAACCATGTTTTATTACATCTGGATTCAAATTAACATGTGTCTCACGATAACCGAGTTGATCCATATCGTGTTAAATTTCATCGGTTGTTTTTAACATTCTTTCCCTGTATCTCCGCCTTTCGTTTCTGCAAACAGTTTATTCAGATTGATGGAACATTCCTGTATGGAATATACAAGGGCATATTGTTGATTGTAGAAACCCAATATGGAAACCTTACACCACTTCCGCTTGCCTTTTTAATTGTAGAGAAAGAAAAATATGTATCACGGAGTTGGTTTTTGGCATGTATCAACATCCATTTCCCCAACATTCGGGGTGTTTGTTTGGTTTCTGATTGGCATCGAGAAATTAATGAGGCAATAAATGTGAATCCTGATACATAGAGTTACCCAAAATGAACATCATCGGTTCTGCATTAGACAAATTTCTAGAAACATGCATAAAAAATTACACAATGAACTGATGAAGAAGGCAATCACCAGAAATGGTACGCCTTGTATTTGTAATTTTCTTGTAAATAAATGTAAAGGTAAATTCAAAATATGTGAGATATCATCTATTATATGTGGTATATGAGTCCGATCAAAGATGTTTTTGAGAACGTTTCAAACAAATTCATCATGTTAATGAATATTTTTACGATTATATGATGCGAATTCCAAAAGAAAAATGGACATTGGCATATGATGGGGGGAAGAGGTACGGACACAAGACCACCAACATTGTAGAGGGCATCAATGGTGTCTTCAAAAGGTTTCTCAAGCTACCTATAAATTCTCTAGTTCAGGAGACATTATATCATTGCATGAAGTACTTTTTCGATACACAAAAACTCGCATCGGATGGAATAAATCATGGGCTAACGTATAGAAGTCATTTTAAATGAGAGATTTAAAAGAATATTGAAGAAGCTTCTGGTTATCATGTCTGACTATTTTGACAAGAAGACTCTCGATATGAAGTTCAATAGAATACGGACCCCATCACAAATATCATTGGTGAAAAAATGGTGGTATTACAAGAAACGAGGCAATGTCAATATGGAAACTTTCAGGCCAAACAGTTTCCATTATCACATGCCATCACAGTATGTGACTTTGTTAACATATCATGGGAAGCATATGTTGATCTTGTGTAGGGGATAAAACACCATTTATAACTGTTATACTACACCATGTACACCTATTGGTGAGTTTCGTTATTTCCCAATTCCCGAAATTCAACTGATAGTGGTACCTGATATGAATCGGTTGCATCCCCGTGGGAGACCGTAGGCCATCAGGATGCGAAATGAGATGGACTGGCCTCATGAACAAAGACATAGTTTTAGATTCACCATATGTTATCAAGAAAATCATAATCAGAAACGATGCCCTAACATTGTTGGGTCGAGTTCACACTCTATGACACAATGATGTATTGTCGTTATTGGGAGATTCTCGTATTGTAAATTTTATGTTGTTATCTCTTCCGTTTACCTTGGTTTTCTAACCCCCAAAACTAAAAATCATAACTGTAAACTTATAAACTTTTTTTGTATACCCGTAAAATCATTTCTCAAATTATTAACTTGAACCGTAAAACATTAAATGAAATCCAAAAGCCTAGATCCAAAAGAAAATATGTGAAACCCTAATCTTTACCTCCTAAAATCAAAATAAAATAATCATGAAACATATGATCAGGTTATCTAGTAAAATCATACATCAATATGACTAATGCTCCCTACAAATCCTTATAACCCATGCATAAAGTTCTAGGGAATAAATGATAACCCCAGAAATTAAACCCTCCACATTTTTAATGAAGTCATAGAGTCAAATGAATCGTGATTTAGTAATAGAATAACACCCCCAAAAGTTAAATCCTTTGAAATATCAAAATATGAGCCATAGTACTAAACCTTCCACTAGTATACCCAAGGATCACATGTGAGATATACATAAAATCATTTTAAAATGCCATTATAACATTAAAAAATAACAAAAAACCATTTCTTGATATAAAAACATTCTTTGAAAACTAGTTCTCACTTCATTTCACAGTTCTCTAAAAACACCCTTATATTTACCAAAATTAGGGGAAACCAAATTTTATCAAAAACCCTTTTTGAAAAATAAATAAATCATGCCTATTATTTTATAAACAAATTTATAAAACAAAGTGAAATCATGGTTTGTCCAACATATATTAGAGATAGAACCACCTATAGGTCGTGAAATATCCATGATGTGAATCATTGATAAAACATTATTTGTTTATATGTAGATGACTACAACCATACTACTTAGTCAGTAGGGTACCCATTATTCACAGGTTGTGATAGAGGGTGGTCCAGATCGATTGATCAGGGTGCATCGAGTGCACCAATTTCATCACACAGAGCCTCCTCATGCCATTATACCATACTTGCACCGTGTTGTCTTCTATGGTATTGCGGTATCAGATTTTACATTTGTAGACCATCACCTGCTAGCTGCACTCATGGAGAGGTGGAGACGAGAGAAACACACATTCCACATGCCTGAGGGAGATATGTCCATCACCCTCTAGGATGTGGCTGTGCTTCTTGGTTTTCCTATCCAGGGGACACACGTTATTGGATCCACTTAGGCAGCTTGTCCTGACCTTGCTCAGCACTTGTTAGGCATTGACATTTTTTCTGATCGTGGTGGTACCGATGGAGCATCGATATCCATGCCTTGGCTGGAGTCACAGAGTCCACATTTAGCTGATGATGCTGACGATCAGACGGTTATGCATTATGAATGTACATATATATTACATCTTATTGGAGAGTCCATGTGTACAGATCATTCTGGGATGCACGTGCACATGATGTATCTACCCCTGCTAGAGGATTTTGATCGGGCATGAACATATATAATATAATTTTTATGTTATTTTTGAACAACTTGAGGATTACGTGGTCATAAAATTCATTTTGTTATTGGGAGTCAAGATGAATAATTATATAAAACATTAATGACAATTGATTGAGTTAATTGGATGTTTTTTTATCACAAAAAACTTATTTTCTATATAAATTATTATAATTTGTAAAAAATTATTCCAAAACCTTACATAAGTTATAATAAATATATTATATTCTGGTTTAACCATAAAAAATATTTCTTGAACAGAATTGAATACAATAATAGAAATTGGAGACCATTTGTCCTTGAATGTGATAAATTAACACATATCAGATGTGTTTTCATTTCTAGTACAAAAGAAGGGGAAATGAGAGATGATATAGAATTATTCCATTATAAAAAAAACATTCTATGACATGTAATCTAATAAAGTAATCACAAAATTTGGATGAAAAGTGGCATGGAAAGAAAATTCTAGAAATGAACTTGAAATAAAATAAATGAAAAGAAAAATTTACCTCTTCAAGCAATCTTCCTTGAGATCCTCATTAGGGGAGAGGTTTTTGTCTTTTTATGTGAAAAATGGAATATAGATGTGTGGGAGGAGATTGGAAGGATATTTTTTATAATTTATACATGATAAAAGGAATTAGATGAGTGTAGAGAAGAGGGAGTGAGGGTGAGGGTTTTATAGTGGTGGAGAGTAATGTTTTCCAATTATTGTACTCATTATTTTATTATTTCACCAATGACAACCTATATAATTGATTATTGTGACCAATAATAGTAATATTTTCATGTTAGTTATAAAAAATGTAACTAAATCATCCATGATACTAGGAATAATGATTTTATTAGATATTGTATATATTCTAAAAATTACTATATTTTACTATTCATCTAAAATTCAAGTATTTGAGAAAAATCTAAAAATTTCACCCTAACCATTTTTGATGTGTAGAATTAAAAAATGAATTTCATTCCTTGAAGAAAATATTTAATATTATTAATTTCTTTTTAAAATAAATTAATAATTTATTTGAAAATTAACAATTTTAAAACTATTATTCATTTTATCACCTTGAAAATTTAATAAACATATCATAATCTTATAACCTTAAGACAATAAAAATATTATTTTTTACTATCCATTAGGTTTATATTACTATTCATAAGGGTAGGTTACTGTTAACAAAAAGTGATGCTAGACTTATTAAACTAGAAATATCTTACTAAACGGAATGGTGTATTTCAGTTTATTGAAATTAAAATCACATAAGTGAAAATTTTATGTTTATTTGAGAGGTTATAAAAAAGGGATGTTCTATAGATACTTAGTGTTTCATGCATTCAATATTAAATTTATTTTCAAAATCATGGGGTGTTACATTATCCCTTCTTTACATAAATATAATACTCAAAATTACAAGAATGTTACCTTAGAAAAATAATTGGGAGGTTCTTCATCATGTGCTCATCAGTCTCTCATGCCACCTCTTCAATTTTATGATTATTCTAATGTATCACTACCATTTGATTCATATGATTCCTCAATACTTGTTCTTTATGGTCCAGAATCTAGATAAGATCCTTACAGTAAGATAGGTTAGGTTCCAATTTTGAACCTTCATAAGTGAGGACATGTGTTGGGACTGTATTGTAATTTCTCAACAGTGAGACATGGAACAAATTATGAACATTAGACAGGCGAGGTGGCATATCCAAACAATATGCAACAACACCATTTCTCTCTAGAAATTAAAAAGGGACTACATACCTAGGTCATAGTTTCCCTTTATTCCCAAATCTTATAACACCCTTCAATATAGATAATTTTTATAAAACATGATCTACAACTTGAAACATGAAATCCTTCATTCGATTAGATGTATACCTTTTTTTTGTATTGAGTTTTTTTGATATGGGTCTTAATATCCTTTAAATTCGATGTTGTTTCCTTCATATGCTCTTGGCCCACAAGCTTCATTTCCCAAAATTCATCCCAACCAGTTGGTATGACACCTCTTTCTATACAATGATTCATATGGTGTCATTTTAATACTTGAATGGAAACTATTATTTATGTAAAACTACAATAATGAAAAATATTGATCCCATATACCTTTCATGTCTAGATAACATGATCTCAATATGTCTTCTAGGTTTTGGACCATCCTTTCTAATTTCCCATCAGTTTGTGGGTGATAAGAAACACTCAATCAAAGCTCATGATCCAATGTTTTATGAAAACTTTTCAATAATTTTGATGTAAATTGTGGATCATGATAAGAAACAATTGAATGAAGTGCTCCATGAAGTCTCACAAAATCATTGATATAGATATGTATTGGGATCTTAAGTGGAAAATCGATCCTTATAGAGACGAAATGTTATTATTTCATAAGATGAACCAAAATTAAACATATTGTATCATTATTTTTCTATGTTTTGGGTAATCTAGTGAAAACATCCATGGTGATGTCATCCCATTTCAATTTAGGAATATGTTGAGGTTTCATGACTTCTATAGGATTCTTTTGTTTTAACTTCACTTTTTGACAGAATAATCATCATTAAAAAGAAATATCCATTTCACCATTCATATTATCCCAATAGAAATGTTATTTCAAATATCTATACATTTTAGAATTATAAGTTTTTATACATAAATTTGAACTGTGAGAAACATCCAATCACACCCTTTTCAGCTCAGGTCTACAGGGACCACATATCCTATACCCAATATTTAGATGTCAATCTTCACATATGAAGTCAGCTGACATCCCATCTTTCACAACAATTTTTTTATGATTTTCATCATCAGAATGTGAAAATTTAATACCGTATAATAAATATGGCAGTGCAAACATTTGTAAAATTAGTTATTTTCACCTTCTTTGAGAATTCCATATCCATCCTCATAAGATTCGTGTACAAAGGATTTGCATCAATCCTCATTTTTTTGATAACTCCATGATCCTTCCTAATCAATGCATCAACTACTGTATTTATTTTCTTTGGTGGTACTGTATGGAACAATCATAATCCCTGAGTAGTTAGAGCCATCTCCTTGGACTCATGTTAAGTTCTTTATATGAGAAGATATATTTTAGAATCATATGATCTATATATATAAATATCACATTTTTATCTATAGATATAATGTCTCCATTTATACAGAGAAAACACTACCGCTTCTAAATCAAGATCCTGAGTAAGATAGTTTTGTTCATGGATTTTTAACTTCTTTGATGCATTAGAAATAACTCTATCATTCTATATAATTGCACAACCTATTTATTTATTTGATTCATAACTACAGATCACGAACCCATCATTCCCCAATGGTAATGTTTGGATCATATTATACACTATTCTCCTCTTCAATTCATCAGAAAAGACCTCAGTCTCTTTTTCTCATGTGAACATAACCATTTTACGTAAACATTAGGTCATTGGATTGGCTAAACAACAGATGTTCTGATCAAGACACTAATAATAACCTGATAATCCTATATGAATACCAACCTCAGTTATGTTCATTAGAGTAGTCCATTCTTACATAGCCTTTCTCTTCATATGATAAACTGATATTCCAACTTTAGAGACAATGTTTTCATGAAAGGAATCTAATTAAAGCCATAATTCCAACATTATAAACATCCCATATAATTATTTTCTTCTAAGAGTCTTTAGGATAGTTTTCATGTGATTTTCATGATCTTCATAGATTTTGGAGTATACCAAGATATCATCAATATATTTCACCACAAATTCATCATGATTTTACTTGAAATCTATATTCATTAGATCATTGAAAACTGAGTGTGAATTACTTAGTCAAAAATGTATTATTGTTAATACGCAATGCCCAAACCTGATTTGAAATACTATCTTTGGAATATCTTCTTTCATCACCCCAACTGATGAAATCATGTTCGGAGATCAATATTCCAAAAATATTTAGCACTATGAAGTTGATAAAATAAATCATTAATGCGAGGTTGGGGATATATATTATTTATTATTATATAATTGATATCCCTATTATCAATTCACAACCTCATAGCTCTATCTTTCATCTTAACGAAAATAACATAGAATCCACAAGGTGAAACTCTAGGGAGAATAAATCTTTTATCACTCAATTCCTCTAGTTTTTTCATTAGTTCCACTAATTCTATTGTGGGAGCTCTATAAGGGTTCTTCGATATGGGCCTTAAATTAGGGATTAAGGTAATGGAAAACTAATTTACCCTCTCTAGATGTTGTCTAGGAAAATACCATGGAAACACATCGAAATATTCTTGAACAATAAGTAGATATTATATTAGAACATTTCATTCCTCACACATATTTATTACAATATCTTCCTCCCGAATAATTTAATTAATTAGATCTACCAGGGAGTGGATATATATGAGAATAAAATGGTGAAGTATCTACTCTAAATATAAGGGATTCCACATCATTCAAAAAAAATTTTACCTCCTTCTTCATGAAATAAATTATGGCATCAAGGTTCTGAAGAAAATCCTTTCCAAAGATTATAACAATTCCATTCTTGTGTATGATAATAAAAACAGCCTACTAAGAACATTGATATTCTATAATGGGGACTACTTGAAATAACATTGTTGCCATGATATTTCCATTAAAAGTTTTTTCTAAAAACACCCTTATTAAATAAAAATAGATATATATAATTTTATTGGTAAACAAGGAAGATATGGTAGAATGTGATGATCAAGAATCAAATAAAGCAATGGTTATGTTTGAGGAAATGAAAAAAGTACCTAAAACAATATCATTAGGAACTTCAGTATTAGTTCTAGTGATATCCTATGATTCTACCTTCACCCTTGACCTTTTATAAGGCATGTTTCATTGATTCATTGGATAATCATTATCATAGTGTCCCATATCACTACTATTATAACATTGATATTTAATATACTCTATATACCCCTTCAAAATACAAACATGATGGCATTTCTGTCTTCACTTTTAGCACACCCCTTTTCTTTTTACATAGGCACCAGGGTGTTTCCTTCCACAATTACCAAAGGGGGGAATGTCAACTCTTACCTTATTACCCATTTCCTTATTTTATTTTTCAAGATATTTCAGTTACCCTATTCTTCTCTTTGTTACTTATAAATTCATAAGACATGGAGAAATCTTCTTCCATCATGATAGCACATGAGACTATATTTTCGTATGATGTGACATTTTTCTAGACCATAACCCACTGAAGGAATGGATTTAGGCTATAAAATATTCTATCAACTTTTTCCTTAGATTACGTATATGGTTCACAATATTCATTTCTAACCATGTGTAGTTAGCTTGATACAATACAACGTTATCATCAACCCTTTTCATCATATTCAATATTTTCCTTTCCATATCCACTATCTTCTCATATAAAAAGTATTTCTCTTATAAAATTTTGTAAAATCAACTACATTACATGTATTCAATCTCTTAATCTTATATTGGGTTTTGAATTATTGACCCAAATTGATCAGTATCTCCCAAAAGATGATAAACATCCTTGATAACCATATCCATTTCATTACTTCCCATGGTGAGAAATATCTTCTCCATGGAACTTATCCATGGCTCTGATATGAATGGGTCTTTAGTCCCATTAAATGATGGATGATGTTTTCAAAAAAGAGATCTAACATTGATCCTCATCATTTTGGATTAAGATTCTTCATATGGGTAAGTATATTGTTCATAACATGAGTATGTTGTCCCAATATAGTTATAAGTCGCTTCGCATCAGTCGCAACTTTAGAGCCAACATCATTAACTTGAAGAGGAAGAAAATATGAACATGGGATATGCACGTTCATGTTGTTTCCATTCTTTATAATAGGTTACATTTCAAAATAATGAAATAAACTAGATTAGGTTATGAATCATACTGTACTATCTCAACCTAGAATAAATATATAACCTAAATTGACATCCTCTGCGTGAATAATCCCATGATAATAAACATGGTTTCATTGAGAAAAATTTTACATTTAAATACTTCATAATGGATTGTAATGAAAATTTGAATTATACAAAGAATATATTGAGGGTGGGTCAAACTAGGTGCATAGAAAAGAACCATTGTCATGTACTAGGATGCCCAAGGTTTAGCATGAAACACGTCGTCGGTGTTTTCAATCCTAGGTACATCTGTGCCAGAACCACATCCACATGTTATATCTAGACATTGAAGTATTTTCAAAGAATATCTACTTAATATATTTCTTACCAAAAATATAGGATGTTCATTTATTCTTATCCTCAATTACTATCTTAGGGTTTTGGTACCTAATCTAAATTTTGTAATTATTTTTTTCATGTTTTTACAAAACATCATCTGATACAAACATTAATGAACCGACCCCAGTTTTCATGAGATGGTGACTTATTACATTACATTGTCTTGATTACAAGTGTGTAATATCCCAAAGGAAGAAATATTTTATTGTATTTAGAATGCTAGATATATACCTAAGTTCAACATTGCAGCATGATATGAAAAACAACATATATGTTCCATTGGGAACATCCACCACTATAAAATTATCCATGGAAGTAAATCATAATATACATAACACCCATTGAAAAAATAATTAATAATAATGGGGTTTCATGGATACTCAATAAGGGTAAACATTACAGTAGATGATAACATTAACATTGGGCATGGTGAATAATTGAAAACACATGCCTTTAAAAATAATCATGAACATAATATGGCGAGAATAGGAGATGAGTAAATATTTACATAATAATACCTAATCATGGGTATTATAATAGTTTAATAACCTCATGAGTTAGGAATTTATAACTTCATAATGAGGTAAATTCATATTCTAGAAAATCTAGAAAATACTGTAAATTCCTCACACAAGACATCGAAAATAGATTTTGGCCGCATCCAAAACCATATAAAAAAATGGGCAAGGCCCCACCCAACTTGTTCTCAATTTTTCTAATGAGACCTACCTATGAATCAAGGTCCAATAAAGGGAACCACCCATCACTTATAAATTCCAATTTATTCTTGATATAAACTAGGATAAACCTATACAACATATACACATGATATGTAAATAACATTCCCCAATCTATAACATAACCACTAACCATTATGAGTAGTAAGATGAATGGTATAAAAATAGAGAATACATATTAAAATAGATTATAAGCCATTAAATACAATATATAATTTTATATCATAAAATATTTTTCCCAATAATACATATAATCAATAGGAGTTTTCAAACGGATGAAGATACTCTTATAAAATCATCGAGAAATTCTTGAGAGAAATACTCTTTTACTTTGAAAATAAGAGTTATTTTGGAAAAGTTTTTGTATAGAAACATAAACTAAGAAAGATATTATTTTAATTATAAAATAATTTAATTTAATATGATAATGGTTTCAAATAAATGTTTATATATTCCCCTTGAGAAATAATAAATTTTTTAGAAATTCTCTTCAGTAGGGCCTGGATTTCAGGAAGAATTTTTTAAATATCCAATTAAAACATATAAATCTCAACAAAATAAAGTAGGATTCTGGCATACACACATATATAGAACAATAAAATTAATTTATTAATACTTCATATTAATTTTTATGAATCAAATTAATATAAGTTGATAATAAAAATAACACGAATGAAAATGGAGGTTAATGTGGAAAACCCTTATCTTTAGTCAGAATGTGTTCCTCACATGATCTTGAAGACCTGAATAAGGAAATTTAGGTTCATATATTAATGAATACATACACAAATATATATATAATTTATTTATTATATACTTATTACGTTCATTCATGGAATTTTGATGGGTTATGAGATAAAATTTCATTGTTTTGGAGAGTTTTCTACCTTGGTTTTCATGATTGAATTACTTATATTCATGTTTGAATAAACATGTAGAATGATAATGGTTGTACAGAATAAATTTTATATGTTTTTTATAAAACCTAATATTATATGGTCATAAAATTGACTTCGGTATTGGTAGTGAATAGGAATTGTTATATAGAGCATTGATGATAATTGCTTGGGTTAATTGGAGGATCTTGATCACAATGAAATCATTTTTATTTAATAATTAAAATCATGTGTTAAATAGTATTCCAGAAACGTCCATAAATTTTAGTAGCTATATTATACTATTTTTCCACCTTAAAAATGGTTTCAGGACCATAATTGAAGCTGTTAATAGAAATTTAAAACTCGTCGTCCTTGAATGTGATAAATTAACACATCTCGGATGGTATTTTCATTCCATGTATAAATGGAGGGGAAAGAATAGATGATGAAAAATCATACCATTAACATAAAAACATTAAATTAACTATATGATAATGGAATCCATCACAACATTTGTATGAAAGAAAGATATGAGAGAAAAAGAAAAGAATGGAATTTGAAATAATTGAAATGAATAGAGGAATTTACCTCATGATGTAATGTTCATTGAGAGCCTCTTTTATGGAGAGGTTTTGGTCTTTATATGAGACCGAGGCCTTATGGAAATATGGGAGGAGATTGGGATGGTATTTGAGTAGAATTTAGTGAAGGAATAAGGATTTATAGGAGTGATGATAAGAGGGAGTGAGAGGAGTTTTATAGTGGAGGAGAGGGGGAGTTCCCAATAATTTTACTCATTATACTATTATATTTCCAAAGGAAACTAATTGTAATTATTCTTGTGACCAAGAACATTAATATGTTAATTTAATTTAGAATAATTTGTTCTTACATCATCCATAATTCTATAAAATGTGAATTTAACAAATAATGTTTATATATGGTAAATTTTTGTATTTTACAATTCATCAATTATTTGAGTTTTTTAGAAAAATCCCAAAAATTCAAAATATAAATTTTAGATATGTAGAATTAAAAAATAAACACTATTTTTTGAAAATATTTTTCTAAATATTATTAATTTAAAATTAAATAAAATGTAAATTTATTTTAAAAATAGAAATTCTAAAAATATAATTCATTTTATATCCCCTTTAAAAATTAATCAACATCTCATAATCTTATAAAATTATGACAATAAAATAATAATAATATTTAGTATTTATAATTGTCATATTACTATTTCTAAGGGTATGTTACTATTCACCAAATATTATGTTACTCTTATCAGATTAGAAATATCATACTGAATGCAACCGTGTATGTCAGTTTATCATAATTCAAATTATAGTGGTCGAAAAATTAGGTTTACTTGCTATGTTATAACAACATGGTGATATGTTGAGAATAAATGTTTAATGAGTGCAATATTAAATCTTTTTGAAAAATCTCTAGCTGTTACAAATTTTATCGTGGACTTGTATATTAACAGAAGGCTTGAAGACCTAACTAAACTTTATCTCACTCTCACAATTATTTACTTCATTTATGGTGCATAGATCCCCACCTTCTGGGTTGTTCAACTATATTTTCCATATGAAGAGCATCATGGGGAATGGTGGTGATGGTGGCTTCCCTACTCTATCATTTTCAAAATCTGGTTGTCTCTGCTTGGGTTCCTGCTACATTCTCTAATTTCCTTTTCTAAGGCCTTCTATTATTTTGTTTGACGTGAATACATCATGGCCTACATACCCTATAGAATGATATACTATTGTATAAATTAATTTGGTTTCTCGAAGGATGTGTGTGGAAAATTTCATTCTTGTACCAAAGGCTTGGTGGGATGGAGGACCAAATATGTGGATCATATGACACAATAATGTGAATAGTGCCACAACAACATTAACTGCTACAATGAGTGCTAAATTAACTACAAAAATGATTTTATAGTATCTCATAAATTTCACCCCATATCAGATTTGATCCCAGGTCTTTGGTATTTAATGAAGGATGCTTTAAAAATCATCTACAAGTTAATTTATAATAGAGATTAATATGAAAGAGTTCATAATAGAATGGATATTAAATTTGTATGTTTAAAATTATGGAATGTCTATAAGGATTAAATTTAAATATAAAAAAGTGATTATCCATTTCAATATATATATAAAAATTTATATGATAATTGTTTCTAGTAATATAGCCTTTAAATACATAAAAGAGATATCTTAGTAATAAATTTAGTTTTTCACTTCCCTGAACTCAATTTTTAATTAATGTTATTAGCATGAATTTAGTTGTTAAATATATTTTTTTTATTTTTTGTGTTAGAGTTATAATGTATTTTATTCTCACTTTAGTAATTCATCATTAGGTAGCGGGACATGGTGTTAGACTACTAACATACCTAAAGGTACATTCGTTGTCAAGAATTTTAATGTGGTTGGATACCTAGCACAATGAACTGAATCTAGTTGAGATTTTCAATCTCATATAATTCAATATATTTAAATAAATTTTCTACGTTCCATTATCTTATGAATAATTTTAATATGTATGAATTTGTTCAAATTATATTTTAGGATTATTAAGACAAAATTGTGGCTTGTGTAAATATTTAAACACAATTCAATATGAACTTATTTGTTTTGAGGATGGAAGAGGATTCCAAACCATAGTACCAGAAGATTAAATATATAATAGTAAATAATATGAGATAAGATGGCGAGTTTAAACATATCTATCACATACTATTTGTTATATTTCCCCTAAAATAACATTTTTTGGGACCTTGATAATTAATCTGTAAGTTGTTGACCTGAACATGGGTACCCATGAATTATAATGTATTATGGAAGAAAGTTATAAGTAAATTTGGATTATTGTGTTATTATTTCATGGCTCATCATGTGTATCCCTTTATTTCCATATACTATGTTATTCAATGTATTTTTTGGGTTATAGTATCCTGTAATCCCTAATAGTTTGGATAAAAAATGAACAGTGATGATTAAATCCATATAATGTATTTGAAAAAGATCTATCTGCTCTTATATATAAGAGTCATATATAATATGATTGAAAATAATTATCTGTAATATGTATTCATTTATTATTTACTTGATACCTTCTATAATACATGATAAAATATCGATCATTTCCCACTAATAGATATGATATATTTTTTAATTTTATTGTCATTTTCATGGGATGAAATTTAATAAAAGTAAAAATTAAATGATTATAATACATGATAATCATGTGATGAATGATTCTGTGGTTGATAAAACCATTATCATCCTCATATTGAACATTATAATTAATCTATAATATGAAAAAGATTAATTTATGTTATTCCTATGAATAGTTACAAAATAATTATTCTTAAGGTGATTGGTCACCACAAAACTATTATTAAGAAAAATTACATGTGTCATAATAGTTCCTTCATCGGTAACCAAGTGGTGAAATTGTTCACCAATTTAATATTAATGTTACAGGTTCATAAATTGAATCATTCAAGGGTTCAATTTCAATAAATTTAAATTTAATGATTCATGTTAGGTAATATATCCTATTAACAAAGATTTAATTATTCCAACAATATTATTGAATTAATTAAATGTTTACCTAATATTATCGAAGTGTATATAATGTATAATCTAGGAATATGACATTAATATTTTTCTACTCTTTGGATAGTAAATGTGGGAAAACGTTCGAACCAGAAGAAGAAAAGTTAGTGGAAAAGTACAATGATGTTTTTTTAGGAATGCAATTAGGGTCCTTGAAACCATTAGTTTTTGGGTGGGAGCAATAATAAAATAATACGGTTTTATTATCAAGAATACCTAAAGGAATGTGTTATCATCCATGGAATTTACATGTTAGGTATGATTTCTAATAAAATGAATGCAACATATAGGAATAGTATTTGATAATTAAATTATATTTTATAAGATTTCTAAATATAATCAAGTTAGTAAAATCAACTGGAAATTTTTTTGAGCTTGAATTTTACATTTATGGACCATGAGTATCTAAATTTCAATGTAAAATATCAATATCATGTGAATCTATGTGAAATATGTATATATATATATATATATTCATTATATTTATCTTATTTGATAATATAAGATGTTTTATAATTAAAAGTTATTATTAAATAGTCATGTGTGGAGATAAATATATGGAAAAAATGTTTTATCTATGATAAAAAATATATTCCTGGAATTTTAAAAAATATGTGGGAATGTGTTCCTACCTCCCATAGATAGTGTATGTTAATAAACAATTTTTGTATTTTCTCTCTATTCCCACTCAATGAAAATAAATGAAATTTCCCAAAATAAAAGTGGTTGTGTATCATAAAAAGTCATTTTCAAATGAATATTATTTCTAACAGGATACTAGGAGGATGTTTGAACACATATAAGACAAAAGTTATCAAATAAAGTATAAAAAAATAATAAGTTAAAGAGATATGAAATTATTATTATAAAATGTTTAGGATAAGGGATATTAAATTAAAATTGAAACCATTACATTTTGTTTCAATTTTTAAAGAGAATTTAACTAAATCCTAAAGGATTATAGCTGTTAAAATGAAAACGTTAATTACACATTATATCCATAAAATAGGGCCTAACAGTGATTATAAATTTATTGAGTTACAGTAGTAACCCTAAAAATTTTTTATCACATTTTCTAGATTGAATTTATGAGGAATCTAAACTAGTAATGTAAATAGTAAAATCATTTCAATTAAAAGGTTTGATGCAATTAGGTTCTTTGTCTGATGATGATTCACTTAGGAAGAGTTCAAAGTAGACACAAACTATTTCCAGAATAGAAATTCATATATTTGAAATAACAAGTTTTAATATTTTAACAAAGATAAAGTTGTAGGAAAATGTTTTCTAAGTCGTAAAAATATTTAAACTACCTTTAGTCATAGTTGTTTCCCACTAAAGTGTATAGTGGGATGGTTTTTATAGACGATCATTTAGAGATGTGACCTAATTTATATATGCTGAATAAATTACCAAAACCTAGAATGTGTATCAAAATAAGATTGATCTATAAGTTTATCATATATGATATTATAAATAGTGATTATGTTTTTTTGTTAAATATTATTAAATAATATAATAATATTAATAATTATCATATTAAATGGAACAACTAATTTATTATTATTTGAGGTTGGTTACAGAAATGAATATATAGATATGCATTTCATTAAGTGTAAATTTAATAGACCTCCCAATATATGAATTTGATTTTATACCTAATTGATGTTACTCAGTCACTATTATAGGTTCTAAAAAATGTAATAGTAAGAATAAATATTATTCTTTTATAGAGATTCATAATAACATAATGAGGCATAATGTAGGGAATATGAACAAATTTATGTGTTGGATGGCCATCTAAGTATACTAAATTTAGTGTCGTATAGATGTTTTTGGTAAATAAGGTGTGTATGGATCATATATGAGTCCCCACTACTTTAATTTGGGGATGAATCATGCATGATAATGGGCACACATTTAAACCCTATTTACAAATGTATCAAAATTAAATTAATAAATACGGCAGTGGTTGGGTATGTTATTGACCGGGTCGTCTATTGGAGCTTAACCAAGATCATATTTTTCCTCTTGTATAGAGAGTATGACATCTAGTACTTTGATTAATATAGACTATATGAGTGTGGAGTCACACCCAGATTTTATTTATACATCTAGATAAGGTACATTTAATGTGCTTATATATAATAATTAATGAAATATAATGTATTAAACAACTATATTAGTATACACTCAATCAATAGAGAATATATAAGGAAACTATATGGGACTCAATTGATATATGTCCCATGATTACTCGATGTCTTTGGAAAACTTAAAATATGAGATTGAATGTTTACATACAATATATAGTGATACATGTGTGTGATGGAGATCATGCCAGATTCATATATTTCTATAGTAGAATTGATGATTTTATAGACTCCTCACATTTCTTATATATATAGATAAGTAGATTCATATTTTTTCTCAACGCTTTAAAGTCATGTCGTGTAATTTTTTGGACTGAAGGGGGATTGAGTTTTACTCAAGTAGTTACTGAAAAATGTATTTTAGAGATAATCCAAAAGTTTTTTTGGATAGGATTTCACATGGTAATACATATAATGTGAAAAAATGTAGAGATAATAGATGATATATGGAATTATTTTAGAATATATTAGAAAGGAGTTTTCTCAATGGATTCAAATAATATTAAATGTGACCAAACATATTTTCAATGACATAAATTCATTTAGGAATGTTTTCAACTAGGATATTGAAATTTATATATTACCTAAATAATTATATATATATATGATATATATATTTTATTTATTTTTGTAATTTTTTTATATAAATGTATAATGGGATACTATAATGCCTATTTTTTAGTATTGGTTGGACAACTAAAAAATCCACAACCTTAGGTAGCATTAAAATAATCCATTTAATAAGTTGAAATGAATGAGACTGAAATGAATTCATGCTATGATGCATGAATTTTTTAGGATTTAATATATGAATCATAAATGGTTGAATGATGTCATGAAACATCATGTAGTGTCCCAGAGGGATTTATAAATATATATACCATTCGATATTAGGTCAGTGTGTATGCATGATTCTTAACTAAATCTACCATATATCAGTATCCCTCTTCCTCATCATTATTTTCTAATCATGATGATAGAAGACTAAAATATAAATGAGAATCCTAATTATATGACCACTAATTTAGATTACCCATGGATACTAATGTAGTTGGGATGATTTTTCCCCTTTTCCAATCTTTTTCAAAATAATTTGGAAATGATAAAAATGTGTAAGTTTCTCATTAGTGTAAGTAAAACATATTTATATCATTTTCTTCAAATTGTTTTTACAAAAAATTGATATATCATTCAAGATATATCTTAATATTTGGTTTCTAATCTCTTTCACATAATCTAATAAGTGTTATGAAATTCTTAAGAGTCCAAACATATTAAACACAAATCATACTAAGACCTCTCTGATCTCCATCTAATAGCATGTTACCTGCCTACAAAATGACATAGTTGGGTATATGTAGAGACCTGAAGCTTAACGTACATGAACATTACATTACTTTTGCGGAATACTTAGTACATAACAAAAAACACACACACAAGGATCGTAATAGTTTAGTGTCTTTGGAAACTTGGAACGTAATCTTCTAATCGTGGTGTAAGATCTTCAATATCTCCCATAATGATCTTCCCTTTTTTACCTAAAACCTTTCTTTATATCATGGGGAAAAGAAAACATAAAAGGGTGAGCTCAAATGCTCAGTAAGGGTAAACAAAAGAAAAATCAATCACATCATATTCATAAGAACATAACTTTTGGAATTCTTAACCTGCAAAAGAGAGCATAATTTCTTAACATGGGATAAATCATAGTAGTGAAATGAAATCCCAATAATCATAACTTAAAACATGAAACTTTGTGTAATTCACACATAATCATATAGAATCATTTCTTGTTAGTCAAGACTCATTGCCAAGACTATCTTAGTGGACAAAGTCCCTTTCTGAACCGAGTCACCCTCGTTTCAGTCCTGTTTCACTGAACCGGTATAACCTACCATTCCAGCCATGTCTATCTCATGAGATATAAAATCTTTACCCAATGCATTGGAAGGAGATATAGGTCCCACCCATCTCATAATGATACCATTATTATGTGTGCCACAAAATCCTAAACCATACATCATAGCATAACCCATGTAATAAAAATGGGAATCTTAAACATCATGACATCATAAAACAATTCATATAGGATAAAGGAATTCATAAAAATATTTCCATCACAACATAATCAAAACCATGTAATAATAGGGATAGAAACAGAACCCTTTATTAGATGGAAAATAATTTTGATAAAACACATGAACGCCGTTCTTGAGGAAAATATCCTTTCTACTTCAAAAACACTTTTCTTTTCTTAACATGTCATACAATTATAAACTAAAATAAGTTCATTAAAAATAAACATGAAAACTTATAATGGAATATTCTTTGAAATAATGTTTAAAAAATCCATTCTTGCCGTATAAGTTAAAAAAAATTCTTCGTACTTTTGTCGGAAAAGTCAAAAAGTACCTCATACGAAAAACGACAAAAGATTCCTTTCATATTCTTTACTAAAAACTCACCGAAGGGTAAAATTGGATTTAAACATTTTTAGGTGGATGGAAATAATATTACATATTCAGGAAACATGGATGTGGTTGATAAAATACACCCTAGTAAATATGAAAGTATAAACAATCTCGGATAAAAATGAGATTGTGATATTTCCCTTACCTTAGGTCCGATTTGCTTCATAAGTGTCCGAACCTCCTGTATAATGATTTAAATAATGTCATTGACTTATTACAGAATCATATTCATTGTTATGATATCATATATGGTTCACTTATGACTTTATATTACCCGTTATTTTGTAAATTCCATGTTAAAGAGCATTTTGGGTAAAATTGGTTCATTTGTTGTCCGTGTTTTGACTTGTAATTATTCATATGATTACTTAGATAATGATTAATTAATTCCAGAATATAAAACATGATATATATATATATATACATTCAGAATATATATATATATAATAAATCAGTAAATGGAAAGAAATACACCGTTCATGGAGACGGTAGTCCGTACGTACGCATGAACGCTGTTTTCGTTTCCTTATTGAATTGAATGTAATTAAGTAGATGACATAAATATAAATAAATCCAGTATCATTATTATGTCATATATTTCATTAGTACTTACTATATATACTTTATAATCATTCATGAATGGTTAATCATTAAGAATGAATCTCATCGCGTTGTGGAGACGGTATTCTGTACGTACGCACGAGCGATGATATCATTTCCATAATTATTGAATTGAATTGGAGTGGATGATACAATATATCAGAATAAATATGATGTTCTAATAACTATGTATAGTTATTCTTTACACCATTATACCCATCCATTTAAGGTGGTGGTGGAAAATAGATTACACCACGGCGTGGAGACGGTATTCCGTACGTACGCACGCGCGGTGATTTCATTTTTCCGTAGGATGAATAGAAGGTGAATTAGGGTTGTTTAATATTTATAATAACATATCAGAATGTAATTAATACTGATGTTGTTACTTTATCATGAAACAACTAAAGAAGAAGAATTTGAAGAAGAAAGAAATTGAAAAGATTGGTAATGGATATTACCTCTTCTTTGAAACGCCTCTTTGAATCCTCCACATAGGGAACTAAGATTGGTCTTTGAAGAAGACCAGGACCTCTAGGATTATTATAGGGAAGTGGAGAAGGGATTTTGGCAGGGGTTTTCCGAGCTTGGGTGCTCAAATTGGTGTGAGGAGGAGGGGGAGGAGGTGCCCTTTTATAAGGGAGGAGAGGGGCACCTTAGGAATATCTCAAAATATTATTTTATATTAAAGTCAAAATCGGTTTATAATGGTTCCAAAGGGTCTTATTTCGAAGGTAAAGTGGGGATGGATCGAAATCCCCTCATCCAATAGGGTTTAGACAAGTTTAGGTTATTATTTTAACCTTATCAATTAGATTTAACTCTAAGTTAAATAATAAAACTTTTACCGTGTCTTTTTGTTTTCTTACACTATATGGTTAATAAACTTACTATAACATGCCAAACGAACCCCAAGTTGTTTATTATTAACATATATCTTTATCTAAGTCATTTGGCCGAACCATATATTTTTAGGTATAAAATAACAATTAATAATATAATATTTGATTTAAAAACTATTTTGTGTCAATTTTGACACTATTTGATATATGATTTTTTTAAAAGTCATAACAGAATTATATGTTCGAAACAAGTTGATTAAATCAACAATAATATATCATATTAACCTATAAAATTAGTGGAATTCATAAAAACTCTCAAATTACATTTATTTGTGCATTTATAACATCAATTATGTTAATATTTTCTTAAAAAGGTAATTACTGCATCATCGTTGTGTCATAAATAAATTAAATTTTTTAAAGTATAAAAATTAAAAATAAAATACCCTTATGTAGGAAATATTTTTAGCTTTGTAATTAATATTTATAGTCGAAATTATAATATGTATAACCCTATATTAAAAATGTTTTAGTAAATAAACTTTGATTTTAACTCTTTTAACTCTTCTTTGAATTAAATAATAAGAAATGTCCTAATCTAATCCAAGTGGACCTAAATGATAATATTTTACACTTAAGGTTGTTTTTGGTCGAGATACATTTGTCCAATAGGATTAGGACATGTGTTAGGGTAATATTAATATCATTTTTACCCTTAATTACACTATTTATTTTTAACCGTGGTAAAGAAAAGTTAAAAGTTACTATTCACCAAAAATTATTTTCATCTCATTGAACCACATTTTACTTACTGACATCAACCGTGTCTCTTGGATTTTTGAAATTCCATTCACAGAAGCGGTAAAATTAAGATTTATGAAAAAATTAATTTTTTTAACTACCACTTAGTAGTTTCACTATTCATCAAAAATTGAAGTTTTTCAGAAAAATGCCAGAATTTCACCCTAAGCTATAATTGATATTCCGAATTCAAAAATTATTTCTATTTTACAAAATTCCCAACATATAAGTTGCATTAATTAATTTTATAATTAATTTCCGCTGTCACAACAAATAGCGTTTTTTAAGAGATAATAACTATCAAAAGATTAACACTTGTTTATGTCTGGTGTAAATGTGAAATTACATCCAATGACCAACAATGTATTGAATTGTAAAAATATATTCTAAATATACTTTAAAACCAGTCAAATTAATAATTTATCACTATTAATTATTTCGATTAAAAAAGTTGTTTTTAATTAAATTTTAGTAATTTTCACTATTCATCAGAAAATAAAAGTTATCCGAAAAGTACCAAAATTTCACCCTAAGCTAATTTTGATATAACGAATCCAAAAATGAAGTCCATTTTGAGAGCTAAAATTTCTAAAATTTTAAAAGGTGGTTATTACTATTCATAACGGCTGGTTATAATAATATTTTAATAGCATATCGTTGTTTAGTGAAACTCGGTATTGCGTACTACACACGCTATCGAAGAAGGTCACGATTGCGTGTAATGCAAGGCAAGTAAAGGATGTGTGTTGTGCAATCTCCTTTTGTTGTAGCGTACAACACAAGAAATTAATAAAATTAAAAATAATATTTTTCATAAAATCTTGGGCTGTTACATTCTACCCCCCTTAAAATGAATTTCGCCCTCGAAATTCGTCTGGGTTATAAATGGTTTTCTACTCTAAAGTTTGTTTAATAGAAACCCACATCGTAAAAAGGGACTACCAAAACCAATATTTAAAAACAAAGGTATGAAACGTAACGGTTACCCAAATAAACTAATCACTGGGTTTCCACATAGGTGAAAATATGGATATGGAAGAGAAATCTAACCATCATGTTCTGATGGAGAGTGGTAGAGAACATGGCTATGGAAAAGCCAGTAATCACAAATCCATAGATTTGTGATGATATAAGGTACCATCTGATTCATCAGGTATAAGATCACTAGGACAACATTTTTGGTTTTCAAGATCGTTTCCCTAAAGTTGAAGAATTTGAATTAGAATAAATACATACTTTATTTTGGTACAATCTCACTGTTGTTTGTGCCTTTAACAATTTCCACTTAATCTCTTAAATAAATGAAGTTGAATTTGTTATTCGTGAAGTGTTAGAAGATCATGTGATAGAATGACAGGTCATTCCATCTGTCTCAAACAAAAGGTTAGAAAAAGTTATTAAATATACATAAGTCATTCTATAGTGATATTAATCATATATGGTTCCTAAAATGGACTTATACTTAATATATCATACTGCTTAATATAATAAAACTAGTTTCTACTAAATAGGGACTTCCCGTAGGCCAGTGGTAGGCGATAAAGGCCAGTCGCACTTCGGTTGTGGGTTCGATTCCCACAGCCTTGTCCGAAGCGATGGGCTATCGCCCGTCCTGCAGGTTGTCCTTTTTCTAAAACTACATTACTATAACATCCCATCAATAATATCGAAAAAAACTTCTATCCTTAAACAATACTAACTTATGTCCAACATAATCCATTTCAATCTTTAGGCTTATCCATAATACTGCAGTCCACTCTCATAACATAGTGAAAACGATTAACAGAGATTTAATACCATCGTTGATCCCCATATATCATAAGATATGTTTTGTTGGTCACATTCCAAACATTCAAAGGCCTTAATCATGTATTCTCTTGAATACCCATTGAACCTTAGTAAAAACATGAATGCAGTTAAAAGTTAACACTTTCCACATACCAAAATCCTCAGAATTCTATATACTCAAACCATGATATCACTTAGTCCTTATATCAATCATGAGCTCATGAATACTGTCAAATATTTCATTTTCTCATTTTCCCTTCATTATGCGCATATCATTCTTTTTCCAAAAATATCTCAATCACTTTCCATGGTTACTGGTACCATAAAATTATTGAAAACCACAATAGACCAATACATAAATATTCCAATATTCCATGATACTATATACAACACTATTTTGGAATCCCATTACATAAACACTTAATCATTACACCACATCATTGTCATATTCAACATCACCAATAGTGATCGCATGTGACTTCCCTTTGTCCTTTTCCTTAAGTGGTTTCTCATGTTGATCATCACTAACCCTTGGATTAGGGCATTTATTGGCATAATGTCCCATCTCCTTGCACTTGAAACGTTGAAGTGTTGGTGGTGCGTTCTCTGCAGTGTTTTCTTTGTTCACATCATTAGAAACCCTTTTTCCATTACTTTGACACTCAGCTGCTCGATGACCTTCTTTTCTACACTTAAAACATTTTCTAGTCCCTTTAAGACAATCTCCACCATGCTTCTTTCCAAACTTTGAGCATAAGGAAACATTCATTTTCTTTTCACCATTATTCTGAGATTTCTCCTTGAACTCCATCTTTCATTTCTTTTCAAGACCATGAGATAGATATGTAAAACCAACTTCCATTTCTACCTTCATAGCACAACACACAATTTCTTCATAGCTACTGAAGTCTCGTATAGCTAATTCCCTTCGAAGACTTGGTTTTAATCCACTGAAAAATCGATCAACTTTAATTTTAGGTTGGATGATAATGCCAGATGCATACCTTGCAAATCTTGTAAAATTCGCTTCGTATATACCAACAGATTCATCATCCTTCTGTTTCAGCTCAAGAAACTCCTTTTCCATCTTCGTTCGAAGAATACGAGGGATGTACTTACTGAAAAACAAGTTCTTGAACTCGTCCCATTCCATGGAATCAATTTCATCTCTTTGCCTCATATTCTTGATAAGATTATACCATTGATCAGCTTCACCTTCCAAACGATATACTGCTAAGATGACTTTATCAAGTTCAAAACATTGAAGAACTGAAAATATCTTTTCAGTGGTACTGATCCATTATTCAGCAACAATTGGATCGGAAGACCCACTAAAAGAAGGTGGGCGTTGCCTCATGAAGGACTCAATAGAATATTGTTCCTTTCTCTGCTCATTTGGAAGTCCAGAATGATTCATATCTTGTGTAAGTATAGCAATAAGATTTTGCACTCCATCTCCCATAACATTTGTTTGTTCAGGAGGAAAATCATTGCATTTTCCATTACAGTGATCAACACGGTTCCTTCGGGTTCTAGCCATCGTCTAAAACCCAAAAAGAATAGTGTGAGAGGCAAAAATCATGCTAGGGAAAACAACATAATAAAGGGGGAGTACCTTCAATATCTAACATCTTAGGTTTAATTCTATGACCATTAGCATAATTCTAGTACTATAACCTATACGTATACTTAACCTTAGGTACATCCCTAGACATACCTTAGAAATATCTCTAGGGATCTCACTAACGTTTTCGCATCCTAGTTTCCAAAGGTGGACTAAACCTTTCCTCTAATACCAACTGTAGAGACCCGAAGCTTAAAGTACATGAACATTACATTACTTTTTCTGAATACTTAGTACATAACAAAAAACACACACACAAGGATCGTAATAGTTTAGTGTCTTTGGAAACTCGGACCGTAATCTACTAATCGTGGTGTAAGATCGTCAGTATCTCCCATAAAGATCTTCCCTTTTTTATTTACCTAAAACCTTTCTTTATATCCTGGGGAAAGGAAAACATAAAAGGGTGAGCTCAAATGCTCAGTAAGGGTAAACAAAAGAAAAATCAATCACATCATATTCATAAGAACATAACTTTTGGAAATCTTAACCTGCAAAAGAGAGAATAATTTCATAACATGGGATAAATCAAAGTAGTGAAATGAAATCCCAATAATCATAACTTAAAACATGAAACTTTGTGACATTCACACATAATCATATAGAATCATTTCTTGTTAGTAAAGACTCATTGGAAAGACTATCTTAGTGGACAAAGTCCCTTTCTGAACCGAGTCACCCTCGTTTCAGTCCTGTTTCACTGAGCCGGTATAACCTACCATTCCAGCCATGTCTATCTCATGAGATATAAAATCTTTACCCAATGCATTGGAGGGAGATATATGTCCCACCCATCTCATAATGATACCATTCTTATGTGTGCCACAAAATCATAAACCATACATCATAGCATAACCCATGTAATAAAAATGGGAATCTTAAACATCATGACATCATAAAACAATTCATATAGGATAAAGGAATTCATAAAAATATTTCCATCACAACATAATAAAATCCATGTAATAATAGGGATAGAAACATAACCCTTTATTAGATGGAAAATAATTTTGATAAAACACTTGAATGCCGTTCTTGAGGAAAATATCCTTTCTACTTAAAAAACACTTTTCTTTTATTAACATGTCATGCAATTATAAACTAAAAGAAGTTGATTAAAAATAAACTTGAATACTTATAAAGGAATATTCATGGAAATAATGTTTTAAAAATCCATTCTTGCCGTATTAGTTAAAAAAAACATTCTTCGTACTTTTGTCGGAAAAGTCAAAAAGTACCTCGTACGAAATACGACAAAAGATTCCTTTCATATTCTTTACTAAAAACTCACCGAAGGGTAAAATTGGATTTAAACATTTGTAGGTGGATGGAAATAATATTACATATTCAGGAAACATGGATGTGGATGATAAAATACACCCCAGTAAATACTAAAGTATAAACAATCTCGGATAAAAATGAGATTGTGATATTTCCCTTACCTTAGGTCCGATTTTCTTCGTAAGTGTCCGAACATCCTGTATAATGATTTAAATAATGTCATTGACTTATTAAAGAATCATATTCATTGTTATGATATCATATATGGTTCACTTATGACTTTATATTACCCGTTCTTTTGTAAATTCAATGTTAAAGAGCATTTTGGGTAAAATTGTTTCATTTGTCGTCTGTGTTTTGACTTGTAATTATTCATATGATTACTTAGATCATGATTAATTAATTCCATTATATAAAACATGATTTATATATATATACATTCAGAATATACATATATATAATAAATCAGTAAATGGAAAGAAATACACCGTTCATGGAGACGGTAGTCCGTACGTACGCATGAACGCTGTTTTCATTTCCTTATTGAATTGAATGGAATTAAGTAGATGAAATAAATATAAATAAATCCAGTATCATTATTATGTCATATATTTCATTAGTACTTACTATATATACTTTATAATCATTCATGAATGTTTAATCATTGAGAATGAATCTCATTGCGTCGTGGAGACGGTATTCCGTACGTACGCACGAGCGATGATATCATTTCCATAATTATTGAATTGAATTGGAGTGGATGATACAATATATCAGAATAAATATGATGTTCTAATAACTATGTATAGTTTTTCTTTACACCATTATACCCATCCATGTAAGGTGGTGGTGGAAAATAGATTACACCATGGCATGGAGACGGTATTCCGTACTTACGCACGTGCGGTGATTTCATTTTTCCGTAGGATGGATAGAAGGTGAATTAGGGTTGTTTCATATTTATAATAACATATCAGTATGTAAGTAATACTGATGTTATTACTTTATCATGAAACAACTAAAGAAGAAGAAGTTGAAGAAGAATGAAATTGAAAAGATTGGTAATGGATATTACCTCTTCTTTGAAACGCCTCTTTGAATCCTCCACTTAGGGAACTAAGATTGGTCTTTGAAGAAGACCAGGACCTCTAGGATTATTCTAGGGAAGTGGAGAAGGTATTTTGGCAGGGGTGTTCCGAGCTTGGGTGCTCAAATTGGTGTGAGGAGGATGGGGAGGAGGTGCCTTTTTATAAGGGAGGAGAGGGGCACCTTAGGAATATCTCAAAATATTATTTTATATTAAAGTCAAAATCGGTTTATAATGGTTCCAAAGGGTCTTATTTCGAAGGTAAAGTGGGTATGGGTCGAAATCCTCTCATACAATAGGATTTAGACAAGTTTAGGTTATTATTGTAACCTTATCAATTAGATTTAACTCTAAGTTAAATAATTTAACTTTTACCGGGTCTTTTTGTTTTCTTACACTATATGGTTAATAAACTTACTATAACATGCCAAAAGAACCCCAAGTTGTTTATTATTAATATATATATTTTTATCTAAGTCATTTGGCCAAACCTTAGATTTTTAGGTATAAAAGAACAATTAATAATATAATATTTGATTTAAAAACTATTTTGTGTCAATTTTGATACTATTTGATATATGATTTTTGTGAAAGTTATAACAGAATTATGTGTTCGAAAAAAGTTGATTAAATCAACACTAATATATCATGGTAACCTAGAAAATTAGTGGAATTCATAAATAGTCTCAAATTACATTTATTTTGGCATTTATAACATCAATTATGTTAATATTTTCTTAAAAAGGTAATTACTGCATCATCGTTGTGTCATAAATAAATTAAATTATTTAATGTATAAAAATTACAAATAAAATACCATTATGTAGGAAATAGTTTTAGCTTTCTAATGAATATTTATAGTCGAAATTATATTATGTATAACCCTATATGAAAAATGTTTTAGTAAATAAACTTTGATTTTAACTCTTTTAACTCTTCTTTGAATTAAATAATAATAAATGTCCTAATCTAATCCATGTGGGCCTAAATGATAATATTTTACACTTAAGGTTGTTTTTGGTAGAGATACACTTGTCCAATAGGATTAGGACATGTGTTAGGGTAATATTAATATCATTTTTACCCTTAATTACCCTATTTATTTTCAACCGTGGTAAATAAAAGTAAAAAGTTACTATTCACCAAAAATTATTTTCATCTCATTGAACCACATTTTACTTACTGACATCAACCGTGTCTCTCGGATTTTTGAAATTCCATTCACAGAAGCGGTAAAATTAAGATTTATGAAAAAATTAATTTTTTTAACAACCACTTAGTATTTTCACTATTCATAAAAAATTGATGTTTTTCAGAAAAATGCCAGAATTTCACCCTAAGCTATAATTAATATTCCGAATTCAAAAATGATTTATATTTTACAAAATTCCCAACATATATGTTTCATTAATTAATTTTATAATTAATTTCCGCTGTCACAACAAATAGCGTTTTTTTAAGAGATAATAACTATCAAAAGATTAACACTTGTTTATGTCTGGTGTAAATGTGAAATTACATCCAATGACCAACATTGTATTGAATTGTAAAAATATATTCTAAATATACTTTAAAACAACTCAAATTAATAATTTATCACTATTAATTATTTCGATTAAAAAAGTTGTTTTTAATTAAAATTTAGTAATTTTCACTATTCATCAGAAAATAAAAGTTATCCGAAAAGTACCAAAATTTCAACCTAAGCTATTTTCGATATTACGAATCCAAAAATGAAGTCCATTTTGAGAGCTAAAATTTCTAAAATTTTAAAAGGTGGTTATTACTATTCATAACGGCTAGTTATAATAACATTTTAATAGCATATCGTTGTTTAGTGAAACTCGGTATTGCGTACTACACACGCTATCGAAGAAGGTCACGATTGCGTGTAATGCAAGGCAAGTCAAGGATGTGTGTTGTGCAAGATAATTTTGGTTTAGCGTACAACACAAGACATTAATAAAAATAAAAAGAATATTTTTCATAAAATCTTGGGCTGTTACAGTAGAGGACATGGAATGGAAGTTTATACATAACTGGTAGGACACCCCCAAACCTTCAAGAACTAATGAAGTGATCAAAAGTATGCTAAAAAATAACCCTTAATATAAACCACATGATAAATTCTCAATCCTCTCATAGAATGATACATGTAATTGGGTACAATCTCAAACTCACACGTAGTCAGACAACTCGTCAACTACATCATCTGACCTATAAGAATCTAGAATCTCATGTTTACTCCCTCATATGTTGTTGGATGATCCCTTCTAATTGAATATGGATTAAATAAAAATAAAAGATGAGGATCTGTGTCCCATACCTTCTTCAGGGATGATATAAATACTTACACTTCAAATATATTTCCTATTCCCTATAAATGTAGTATAAATATTGACTCATTATGATTAAATATTTATATAATCCTATCCTTGTACTCATATATAAAAAATACCAAGACCCTATGAGCATCCTATTCCTAATACGTGAGGCAAAAACACTAAATGGGAATAAATAGATGGAATAATTTATTTTTTAACAATGTATTCTTGGCCATGAAAGAGTATAAAATGTGTCATAGAGGTAAATGTTATTCCATCTCACATCATATACTTGGTCATGGTTTTTCATTCCACATGGATCACCTCAATCTATCATAATTTTGTTTAGAATAGAAACAGGACATGTCATTTATACCTTGGTGTTAAAAATTTGGTTTCCCATGTTTTAACATGAAATTTAAATTTCTAATACCAAATGATGTACGAAGAGAGTTATGCATCAAGTATTCATACCATAATATTGTATCCACTTCCAAAACCACTATTAAAATTTTAATTTTTTTAGATTATAATATTTATCCATATGTTATAGATGTTCCAAAATAAAATGGGAGCCTTGATATACAGTGAAATTATAAAAATAATACATATGGTATAGATGCATCATGATGATTTTTCACAGATTATGTAATACTATCAGGTGTTGGGGGATCATAATAATTGAGTGTTCTTCTAATTATTTTCACACCAGGTAATCTCATGTAGCAGATATAAGGAGGATTTACCCCTATTAGGAAATAACACTTTATGATCCATATGTAGTTCCTATAATATCACATGGTTATATATTTATTATTCAAGAAAAATTCACAAGAAATGAACAATGTCAAGGCCATAAAAACAAGGGAATTTAGAAGCCTAATGTAATGAAGCCCTAGATGATCCCATATAATTAGGTTATCCACTTATATACCTAGTTGAAAAAAAATTAAATTAAAAATATTCTACAACCCTGGTCTACCAACATCATGGAGGCCAAATGGTCTTCCACCTTATTTTCCTCATGCAACATGTGGAGAACATGAACATTGTGGTTGGTGAGGATGGATTTGCATCTCTTGATGATATAACAAATCAAACATAGACTGGCGGTCGGCCCAACTAAGAAATCATGAATGATTTTGGAGTTTGTGTCCACTTGAAGAAGAGAGATCACCTTTTGCCTGTATAGCTCGAGTCCTGTGAACAACACCTTGGCCTCCGCCTGGATGGAGCTACTCACCCTATAGTACGAAGAAAAGGCAGTTAAGACATTTACCCTAGGATCCTGGAACACCCCTCACCCAAGCATGATACACGCAACACATGACACATAGCAATTCAAATTGAGACATGTGACAGATGGCTTCCACGGAACCCAGTGACCCCTTGAACTAGTGAAAATTTATTGCAACGAGAGAGTAGTCCCTTGAGAAGACCTAAATGAAGGAGAATAGAACCAGTTCTTAACACCACAAGAAAAATCGACCAGCATGGATTGCGAGAGAGAGACTACTGAACTACCAGAGGAAGAAACACCATCAAATATGGTTTTATTGTTGGCCTTCCAATTACACCAACAACCTGCACTGAATATTAATAATCACTCCCTACCTTCCATCACTGAACTAGTCACTCCACAATACAATCTATCTTGAAATGATGACCCAAAAAATCTAGGGTGAGGATATCAGTGAAACACCCAAAAAAACCTCTAGACATCCATAGACCATTCTCCTTCAAAAAAGAGGTGATCAGAGGACTCATCCCCATATGCCTTGAAAAAGTGGCACCTAGAGGCCTTTATGACCCCAATTATCCTCACGATTACATCCATATAAACCTCAAGATTCCTAATCCTCCTGGTATGAATGTTTCACTTAGTCAGGCTCCTCTCACACCATACCACAAAATTCCACTCATCACACTTCTCTTGGGAGATGGAAATCAGTCAGAAATCCTTAAAATAAAATGTCCCTATAATAGATGCAGGGAACACATAAACATCATGCATAATGGTTAGCAAGATAAGATCCCACACCCCCTATTTCTCCACATTCAGAACTATGCTGGTAAAACTGGGGACCAAACAGGCCTCCCAAAAATAGATCATTGGAGCAGTACATCCTAGAATTCCTATGAGGGTACCCACCCAATTGGGGTACCATAAAGAGAGGTCTCCCCTCCCCATAATCCATTGGGAATTATACCAAATTGTTGGAATAATACATTCAATTGTAGACCAGAATGTGGATGTATGACCACCATCCCACTCAAATCCTCTACTCTGGGAGGGCATAATTTTCCCCAAAAGCATGTGCTCTTCCACCACCTCCCATGCATGTTTTTTATTGAAAAAAATGGATGAAGGCAACCCAAATTTGGACATTGATCACACCTTCTTAAATTGACCTCACCAGCCTCCTCTGTGAGGCCCAATGATGCTTACCCTCGTCCTGAGCATCCCAATGAAAATCAGCCAGAATTGTTTCAATGGAGGAGATAACTCCCTTGGGCACTTTCGCAGCTAAAATAACTTGTATAGGAATAGCTGAAAGCACACTATTGATTAGATTTATCTTCCCTCCAAAGAAGAGATAGCGGTTCTTTCAGTTAATCCCTTAGCTGGTAATCTTATTCAAAATCCCATCATAGTCACAAACCACGATTCATCCCAGAGAAATATGGAAACCACAATAGGAAAAAGAAACGAACCCCTATACATACCCAACTTTTTTCAGAGGGGTGTACCCATATAGTTGTTGCATTTGGATGAGAGATAAAGGATGAACTTGGATTTTTTTAGTGATATGTCTTCTTTAGAAGCAATATTCATCTAGAATTTTGGACAGCCTACCCACTTATTTGCAGTGGATGTTCATAATGTGGAGAGAGTCATCCGAACACTTGAGGTGGGAAACAGGGGGCCAACTCCATCTATTATGAAATTGTTGAAGGTACCTTGATGAAATAAATATATTGATAAGTTCGTTAAGAGTGTCTTGAAAAATAATAAATTTTTTTAGGGAAATATCGTCTCTCAGCCTGAGACCCCAGTCTAGTTTGGAACATGTGTGTATGGTCAAGAGGGTTTTATATTTGGTTTCATGGAGTGATGATTTCTGATCATGAGAAAAATGTTTTTCTGATTAAAATAAAATTTTGTATGATTTATATTTCACTTTTAATTTTTTAATATTAGTTTATTAATAATTTAACATGTAAGAAGGATGTATTTGGGATTATATATATTGGATTTTAAATTTTGACAAAAATCTAGAACCAAATATTTTAAAATATCAATTTTCAGAATTCCAAAATTCTACATGATCCTTTAAATGGTATCAGAGAGATAGTGAAATTTGTTAAGTCAACTTATTAATTATATTATATATATAACCCATGAGGTGATCCTTTCTCCCTAGCCCATGTAACCCAGATGAGTATTCATGCAATACAAGTCTGTAATGACTTCTAGTTAAATGTACCCTTGCATTGTCTGATACAGGTTATACCTAACCCATTTGACCCTTATGAGAATTTCCCCATGATTTTGGAGCCCTCATAAATGAAAATCGTAAATTTCAAAAACTATTTTAATAAATATTTAGAAATTAATTTAATAATTTGTGTGATCATGTGACAATAATTTTTTTACCTAAGATTTAAGTAAATATATTTTAATTTATGAAAAATAACCTCACCTTGAATTCATCAACATTTTAATTCCTTTATTAGGGATTAATGTATAGTGGCTGATCATGATCTATTAATTGACCATTAATAATAATGATTTATTTTTTATTTTTTATAATGTATTTTCCTATATCCATTATTTAATTAATGGTGATTTTCTCACCACTGCATTCTTTGTAATGTTTACAAGGGATTTCTCATGAACAAAAAATTTTATTTATCTGTAACCCATATATCTAAGATCACCTCTCATATTTTCATGTATTATTGTAAAATGAAGAAGATGAAATGTAACACATTTTTCTTTGATGATTGGAATTGAACAATTCATGACATTGAAAAATTAGATGATTGACTGATGAAACCCAATTTTCATGTGTTTCAACTTAATATGTTTCTCTAGGGTCTAGGATGATTCATTTTGGATAAATGGGTAAAACTCTATAATTAGGTCATGATCCATCCATTTAACTATAATTATTTATGGTTTTTTATATATGTATTATTTTTATAAATGATATAAAAAAATAATAAGCGTGAATGATTCGATAAATTTCCCATGTGCGGTGAATATTCTTTATTTATAAAATTTTAATGATATTATTTTGGTAACATAGATAAAGAATGAATAAATTCAAATGGATTGAATTCCATGAGAAAAACTAAAACACCTCAATGAAAAAATTAATTCCATAAACACCTTCAACCACATAATGTTTTTAAAAATCGATTCTACGAGGTTCTTACCTACCCAAGATTAGGGTGCCTAATCTTATTATGGTTCTCATCTAAGAGTGGTGTATTAAAAAAACATAAATTTTAAACAATTAAATATTAATGAAAACATTATTTCAAAGTTAGTGTCAAATTGTTCAAAAATCCAAAGACATCCTTTACAAGAGATGACTTTTAGTTAAAGTAATGACCCATAATTATATCAATGGAATTTTCCGTCATATAATTATGGAACACATTACATCATAAAGTAACAGAAAAAACACTATTATCATAAATTAACAATGGTACTCTAGACATTAAATAAATTTATAATAATGAAAACTATTAAAACACGAAACTAAATAGAAAATAACATAAAAATAAAAGGATAATTTTTATTTTCATTATCCACCTGAATGATCGTACTCAAAATTAATTTTGTAGAAATGGATAATAATAATAATAATAAAAATAAAATATATATTATAATGATTAATGTATTTATATACAAGAGTGAAAATATATTTTACTAAATAATGAATATAATTAGAGGTATTAATATAAATTTAGAAACCAACATGACCATTATATATCTAACAATTAGAATAGTAACTTGAATAATTTTAAATAAATATTCTATTATGATTAAATTATATTAATTACTAATGTAATGTGGTTATAAAAAACAAATTAACTAATTTTTTATTTGGGAGAACTATATTTTATATCAAATTTTAATGACAATTAGGCATCATAACAATGGATAATATATCCCTTGAAATATGATCATATGATTATTATAATGAAATTATTCTGATTAAACAAAGTTACATATAACAAAGTAGTCATGACCTCAACTACTTAGATCATACCATATGAAGACCATTTATTGGAGCTTCTATGGGAGATTGTATCACTATTATTTTCCCTTAGAATGGAAAAGTTGAGATCTAATAACTAAATCATCAGAAAAATTATTTATGGAAAAATTTAAAAGTCATCGATATCACATCCCAAACCATGTATATGGATGCACCTCCTAAAAATCAAATCATTTTGACAAATACTAGTATGGTGTTTTTTTATTTTAACAAAGGTATTTCTATATAGACTCTAATCATATTTATAGTTAAATTATATTTTATATATTTACTTCTTATTAATGAAAAATTATAAATGATTATGATTTTAATTTGATAAAAAAAATTTATTATTAAGAAATATGTAATTTCAATTTAGACATTCCATTTGATGAATAAATGTTTTGAAAAAATATTAAAATTTATATAAATATTATTATTAAATATTTTTTTAAAATATAAATATTATAATATAATTTTTATAAATTCAAATGTTATCATTAAAAGGGTTCCAAAACTATTATTATAAAAAAATCATACATTTCATTATAAATATAGATTATTATTATAAAAGTGAACATAAAAATAAATAGAATATTATTTTGATAATCATAAATAATATTTTTGGAATCTACATATAGAAATTCTCCATGAGTGAAATATTCATAATTTTCTAGCATAACCGATTTTTCAGGTATAAAGAAATACAGTATAAATATATGGTGTGTAATATGACTTCAAAATGAAAAATGTTATGTAAAAAACAATATGTAGTATATTGATGACCAAATATTTGTTTACAATTTACAATAGAATGATTATTAGTTTATTTTATTAATTTATAAATTCCATAATCAATCCTCCAAAACCTATATTATATTTTAAGGTTTTATAATCAATTCATTATGGACATGACTAAATTATGCATCAAAAAGGATAATATTTTAATGAGTTATGAACATTTACTTATAATTAAATTAAAACTATAAACCTTGGGAGAAAACCAACTGGTTTGTCTGTGGTTTTGATAATTTTATTTTTGTAGTCCAAAACCAATGTTTTGAAAATAATATGAAACACCCTTCACGATTGAATCTCAATTTTTAATGATAGCATGAATTTGTTAATATACATATACTATCCAATTGATTTACTACCAACCTGATATAATTTATACCTTCTCATTAGACTATTTACCTAACCGTTTACTATTCCAAAATTTAGTAAGGGATCGTTGTCCCATTTTTTCAATTCAAGCACCTTTTTTGTAGTTAGCCTTTTGAATATAAATTCGTTATGTTTGCATAAATTTATAAATATAACAATAAATTCTGATATATTTACTAATAATTATATTTCAATTATTCATTCTATTTATAAAAATTACACAAGACATTAATATGCCTAAATTTAGTGGGTCCTGACCATCTCTTCTTTTCCATTCTAACACCTTTTTTTAATCAGACCATTGAATCTCAATCAGTTATGTTTTCATGATTTTATAAAATACCTATATTATTAAATTTTTGTCATTATAATGAGATATATTTTATTTTCTATCATTATAACCTATCCCTACAAAAAATTAGTAAAGGGTTCTCTGATTATCATATTTATTCAAGAAGCTTATTTATTTAAGAAAAATCATTTAAATATATATTTGTTTAATATGATTTTAAAAAAATGTCTAACATACCAAATTATTTAAATGTATTTAGCAACCCTTTTTTCCCATTAATCCATCAAACCAATCATTATATACTTTCGTTACACTAAGGAAATTATTTAGTGATTTTTTAGGCAATGTTTTTTATTCAAGCACCCTGATTTCCTTATGAATATCAATTCCCAAATATTCATGTTGGTTTATGTTATTATATAATTATCAAACAATACTTTTAAATACCACATGTTAAAAAACCCATTATCTCTCATTATCTTAATTTATTAATCATTATATATTATCATTACACTTCCAAAATGTTAATGCGATTTTCCTTGTAGAAAATTTTTGAGGTGTATACATGTACCCATATCCACTCATGGGTATTCACCTAGTTGTAACTATAATTAAGATATTTTGTAATTCAAGGAATTTCACCCAAAATAATTATACATTTGATTAAATGATTTTAAAAATGTTCTTATTTTATATAATATAGGTTGAAAACTAATGCATACACATGATATGATTATAATGGGTGTGCCCAAATAACACTATAGTGAATAGGGTAATGTTTTAGTCTCGTGAGATTCCAGGTTTGGTGAATAATATGTTATCATAAGAACATTTATTTATTAGGTTTTAGTGATTAACATTGACTTATTCTTATGATTTCATGTTTAAATGTTTTTCTGCATTCCTATGTTTCCATTATTTTATCAAGTTATATCATTCCTCATTATTCATGTTTACTATTATCACTACTGTAATGTCAAATAGAATATCTTATTGTGTATTATGTAATACATTATTCATTAAATTAATTTTTCATTCACTTATAATGATTCATAACTCCCCATATTCTTATATATAGCCCTATATTCTCTAGTGATGTTTTCAAAATGATGAAATATTACAATCATGTAAAGGAAGTTTTAAATAATGATAATGTAACAGAAGTTTTTTATTTGTATTATTATGTGATTAATTACCAAAAACACCATACTTATAGCCCACTTGGGTTATAATATGTGTCTTCTTATGTAATAAATCCAGAATTAATGTGTAATAAATTCAACGGTTTTTATAGTTTGTATCAGTGGAAAGTGTAGTTATTTTTTGTGTTAGGATTTTAAAACAATATCATGTTCCATAAGGATAATAGAATTATATAAAAAATTACAAATATTTGTGGTATATTTTTGAGTATTTTGTTTCCAAAAAAAATCCATGTCTGGATTCTAGAAGTGGATATTTCTATTGAACATATGTACCAAAGTGTGATAATTCTGAAAACCTTATATTCCACTAGACTCATTCAGTAACTAGGGCATGTAATGGGCCATTTTTTCACCCTAGGTTTGGAAATCTAGGGTGATATGATTTGGTATATTCACAAGAATATTAAGAAAATTTATAAATGGAATGAAAATTTTAATATGATTATATGATAGGAAATTGGTCATGTATAACATATACTGATGCCTTGAATTTATATTTTAATGGAAAAAATGTAATTTATTTGTTATCCAATTAATTATTATTTCTTCTTAATTTTTTGTTCAACATTTTAAAATTAATTATCAGTAATTTTTCATTTAATATAGTCAGTGGATGAAAATATGAATAATCAAGTCATCAACTAATGTTATTAGAAATGTGATTACTTCCCAAATGTTATGGATATCATGCATGGGATCATGTAAGACATTTTGTCATAATTCGAAACCATCTATCAAATATCACAATCAACAACCGAAAAATAGATGAAGGACAAAGTACATAAATGAAGTGGAGGATAAAATATCATATAACATCATATAAGAAATGTGATAAAATAAAAAATATACAATTTTCGTCCTGTAAAAAAATTTATAGAAAAATGAAGGTAAATTTCTCAATGGAACTAAAATGTGTTTTATGCATGGGAAAATATCAAATAAAATAAATAGTCACGTTTAAAAATTGAATAGTATGATGGAAGGGAATAAATTACATATTTTTAAAACTCATTATTATTTAAGATCTTATTTTCTTAGAATATGGGCACTGTCCAAGTTAATTCCCTTATCCAAGGGATAAACCATACAGTAAAGAATTTATATTCTATAGAAATCATGGATTGGCAAGAATGAATGTTTTAATGTATTTCAACATGTGAAATATGTCATAGAAGTAGTATTTCAATTACATTAAATATAAATGAATTATGAAAAAATAGAAGGATTTTTCCACATTAGTTTTTCTATAAGGATTTGAAACATAAATATAATTGTACCAATAACTTATGAAATTGATTTACTAATAAGGTGATATTTTTTAGAAAAAATGATTGAGGGAATGATACCACTTAATATGTGTTTGATTTTAAAATAAACCTAACTATTTTTGGGATGATATGTTTATGTATTATATTATGTTTAAAATAATTTCTTCCACTTTTGTTGATTTATGTTATGGATGTCAACCATGATTAACTTGTCAGTGGGAAATATTTTACAGGGTAAATTTTTATTTATTCCGAGATTATTAATGATATTTATGGAGATTTTTTATTAGATTTAGTTTTTATATAATCATTAGACTTATATAATTTTATATTTTCCATGAATTACATTATATTTCTAGAATTGTAATATGAAGGGAGTGAGAAATACATTGAGGTTAAAAAAATTTAATAATGAGGATAATGGTGTTATTTGTGAAATAGAGGTATTTATTTAAGTATTGATCCATGTTAAAACATTTTGATTTATTGTTTAATTTTTTAAATTAATTTGAAAAGGTTTAATCATTTTAATTGTTATATTACTTTATGATAACCATTTTGGATAAATTAGTGGTTGAGGATTATATTTTAATTCATTTAAGTATTATTTGATGCATTAAAATATTATTTTATCAATTCATTCATAATAAATTCATCTGGATTTATCTTCATTTGGGGAAAAGAAGATATTGACATGAAAATTTATTAATATAAAAAATTTTATTTTTTAAAAATTTATATTTCATTATATTAATATCTTAATGGTAAAGGGATTTATTAACTCTTGGAAGTGATTTGGGAAACACAAATTTTGTAATATTATGAATGGATGATCTTTTCACCAATCACAGATTTGTGATTTTTGGGTCACTGAATTTCTATAATAATGTTCTATTTAACAATATATTATTTCTTATTCATCATTTTTTTCATCAATGTCTATATTTTCACTACCCAAAAATTGTTTCTTACTTGGATGTTGTGGTTGGGTATGGACTACGTACTTCAATTTCACTATTTACAATATGTTATTTTGTTAATAATTTTTATAATATTGGATGTAAATAATTATATATTGAAGTTTCAAAAAAAATATTATTGTTATCAAGATCAAATTTTCAGTATGGAATTTATTAATTAGTAAATAATATAATGACCAATGATTTTATCAATAAAATTTCCCTTCTTATGATTATGCCATGTAGAACATCATATAGAGAATCCAACTAATCATTATTCAAAAATAATAATAATTATTATTTTTCTAGAAAATAATCCTATATGGATTCCAATTAATATAATAGGGAAATAATTAGAATATAATATTATTTAAATAAGATAATTTGGATCTAATCAATCCCCTATAAAGACCACAGTCAAAAAATGTATCAGAAATAAAGCATGTTGTTAATAATGTAATATTAATTTTAATGATGTATGTATATATGTACTTGAGTTAAAATAGTGGTAACAGTAATATAAATTTAATAAGATTTATTTATAGAAATAAATTAATCTATATTTTTTCTCTATCTGACCATAAGTATAGTAACCAATACATTTATAAATATGTTTTCCTTTTTGGTTAAATTAAAATCATTATTTCTGTAATGTGGTTATAGAAAAAATGGATCTACTTCAGTGATATTGGAGAATAACAAGTTATATCATATTTAAATGACCCTTAGTAATCCCAAATATTTATAATATAGATTTTCAGAAAAGATAATATGAATATTATAAATTTATGGTTTTGATAATTCCAATTCAAATAGACAAATGAAGTAATTATCTCAACTAAAATGATCGTTCCCAATGTATCCCATTTATCATATCTTCCAGAGAAGATATAATCAATTGTATTTACCTTGACTAATAATAACCTGAGATCCAATAACTACAGTATCAGAAGCCATATTTAAGGAATAAGTTATATCTCATCGAGATCACAGCCCAAACCATGTATGTCGAACCACCTCATGAAAATCACAACATTTCACACTTTACACTTACAAAAAATAAATTTTTATAAAGGGATATGTATCAAGTCACTAATATTGGGCTTACTTATATTTTATTGTTTATATTTACATCATATTGATGTTACTTTAAAAATTATTATTATTTTGATATAATAATACATAAATTGTTTTTTTGGTTAATATAGAATATCCATGACGATATTATTTTTGATTAATTAATGGATATTTGAAATAAAATATATTTTAATTAAATATTATAATTAAATATTTTTAAAAACAATTAAATTACAATATAATATTTATGATGCTAAAGGTAATTTTTATAAGGGTTTGAAAACTGTTCCTTTTATAAAACCCAAAATTTATCAATGAATGTCTCATTTTTTTTTGATGCGAAAATAAAAATATTTACATAATTAATAAAATTAAATAAATATTATTTTTTTATTCATCATATCAAAATTATCCTATTGTGATTTTTTATAATTTTTTGAGAAATTCTAATTTTGTAGTAAAAATTAAATACAATGTTTATTATGACATCATAATGTTAAAAAAGTGTTTTAATAAATGATATAAAGGGTATACATGACCAATTAAATGTTTCCCATTTTAAATTAATTGATTTATGATGTTATTTTATTAATTTAATTAAGGATTTATGAATCCTCCAACATCTAAAATATATATTACTGTTTCAAAATGAATTTCTATTGAACATGAATTACCCGAACATCAATAATGATAATATTTTAATGTGTTGGGGAATTTTCCGTATATAATAATAAAAAATTATTTTCTTTTTCAAAAACCGTGGGATGGTTCATGATTATGAATATTTTTTAATATAGAGTCCAAAACATATGTATGGGAAATAATAAATAAATCTCCCTTATTTTCCTATATAAACCTTCCATGATCTCATTTCCATTCACATAAGAACTATAGAGAACATCCATACTTAGACCTCCTCCCCATATAATCCTCCCATGGCTCCACCAAGATCTCAAGAGACTCCGCGAATGCTTTTGGAATCACCCCCTCACGGTAAGGAACCTCTATCTCGATTATTTTTAAATTCAAACACCTTATTTGTATTTATCCTTTTGAATCTCGTTCTATTTGTTTTCATGTTTTTATAAAGATCCCTAAATATTTTAATTTATTTCCGTCCATGAAGAGATTATTTATCCACTCTCATTTTACCATTAACCTATACTCTTATTATATTGAAATTTAGTAAGGCACCTCTCTCTCTTATTATTCCATCAAGAACATTAATTTTAAATAGCCTTTTGAATCTCATTTTGGTTATTTTTTCATGATTTTTTAAAGATACATATATTTTAAAATTTATTTTCTACCAATTTCATATAATTTATGGCCACTAAATTTATCATTTATCCAAACCGTTACAATGCTGATTTTTAGTCATGGATCTCCCTCTCTTATTTTCGTTTCAAGTACCGTAACATTAATTAACCTTTTAAATAGAAATTAGTTATTTTCTCATGAATTTATAAATATCACAATACTGAACAATTTTTATACTTATAATGTTATATTACCTTTCCCACTTTATAAAACCTATACATAAGATACTAGAGTTCTAAATATTAAGGGTTGTAAAATTTGTGTTCTTACATAATAAATCATTAATTAATGTGTAATAAATACTATTTTTATCAAAATTAAATATATCTAAGACCCACAAGTTAAAGTGTTTTGGTATCCAAAATCATTTCTTTAGAAACTTTTATTATTAATGTATCCATTATAGTGACCATAAGGTCATGTTGTAGAGAACTTTTCTTCTATAATAAGTAAGAGAATGATTATTCTGAATCTATTGATTTTGGGTAAATATTATTTCATAATATATTGGGTTATATTTGATATAATAAAATCAATATTGTCCAATAAATTTTTTATCAATATAAATGTACTAATCTTCTTCAGTCTAATTTTGTAGAACAGTTCATGGAAACACCACAATTCAACCATGATCAATTATATAAAAACAAAATTTCATAAAAAATGACATTCTATTTTTAACATAGGTTCATGGGAACTATATTACTATGCGAAAAGAAACTCTATATTCTATAGTTCCCTCAACCTATCGATCCAACTCAGGACATGAGGGTAAAAATAAAGAATACATGAGACACTTGATTGATTCATTTTATTTTTTCACCATAATTATATAATCAATTTCTAATGTGATTTGGAAAAAATAGTAGTTCATGGACGGTTTCTCGTATTTTATCTACTCTGAGATGTTCTTCTAGAATGTGTGATGTAATATATGAATTATATGATGATTAAAAATTACACTTATAAATTGAAAAATACATTTTGATAATTCCGTACAATCACTTCGAATAACATTACCATCCAGCTACTCAATGTATCATTTAGTATTTTAAAATGGAAAATAATGAAAAATTTATCATTATATTCGTGTATGGATCTCCATGAAGATAAGACCCTAATGAATGACTAAACATAATTTCTTATAGAGAAAAAGATGAAGGAAGTCATGAAAAGGCTAACTTGAATCATGAAACCAATGGATCCTTCAAAATTTTTCCCATGAAAAGTGGAAAAACATTATAAATGTTTCTATTTTGATTATCATGATGTGAGCTAAGTCTATTGAAGAAATAATTCAGTGAATTGATGTTGAAGTAAGAGAAGGATTTAAAATAGTGTGTGTTCATCATTTTATATAATGTTTCTATTTTACATTTAAGTTATTAGATAGCGAGTTTGTGTCACTAATTTGAATCCCATTATAGTAACTATAGTATTATATTAATGTTACACATAGAAATGTTAACTATATAAACACATAAGAATTCTTAATTCACAAGTTAGTGGTAAGAAGTATATATTTTTTAATTAGAATATTTATTGATTCTAGTTGAACATTAATTATTTATTTTCCAAACATTAATTTTATTTTCCTATTGAAATAGAGTGAATTTTTTTCAATTTTTGGAATGAATATTTGTTATGGTGTCTCGTATGAAACTAATAGTTCAATGGTACATGAATCATTAGAAATATTAAATGTATAAGAAAGTAATACTTAAATACCTATATATGGAAAGGTGATTATTTTTCTTCAAAATGAGAAAATACTTCTCATGAATATAAAAATTAATGACATTAAAATCATTATAGATAAAAATACTTAGGGTTTATTATCAAAATTATTTCAAATTGTTTGATAGATAGTCCTATAGAAATAATTGTAGGAAACATGTATTTTTTTAATCAGATCAGCTATAGATCATGATCTATTTTTATGATAAGCTATATATAATTTAGTATTTATTATGATATTCCTTTAATAATTGTAAGGAGAGTGATATTTAAGTACTGAATATTGATGTATATAATAAATGATTATTTTAGGGTTCGTTAGTTGAATAATGTTTTCACTAAGCATTCATTGATCATGAAAATGTTGAGTTGATTTATTCTGGATCAACCTTCTTTATACACATCTGATCCAAAATGAATTATAATTTTTACAATAATTCCTTGATTTTAGTAATTAAAAGTTAATTTATTACTAAACACATATTTACTTTTAAATGATAGAGTACTGTTTTTAGTAAAAGGCAAATAGAAGAATAATTTTATAACAATTTCAATGTCTTCAATTTTTAATTAATTCATGCATGGAAAATAAAAGTATTAACCCATAACAATATTTCATCTATAATGATTAATTTATTTCATATGAATTAAATTATAAAGTTCTAAATTATATCACAAATCAATGTTTTTTTATTTAGTCAGTTCGTTAAGGCCAAATTAGTATAAAACACTCATTATGATAAATACATATTATATGTCAATAATTAATCATAAAATATTACATAGGATATTGGAAAACATATCAATAATAGAAAAGGTATAGTCATGTAATAGACTATGATTCTATATAAGGGAGAACTCACTAATTGAGATAGGGGATAATAATAACATGTAAATATCAAGGATTGAAACTTAAAAGTACTGTATAATGTAGAAAAATCACAACAAAATTCATGAAAGAGTAATGATCCAAAGAAACATACTATATATTATTATTAAAAAATTAAATTTATTTTCATTCACTATGGTGTGTGGTATTTTATTAATCCTATAAGGAAATAGACAATTGTGATAATAACTGATTTATATGTTTATTTGATTATAAAAAATTGATACCGTATAACAAAACCAATTTTGTAGTTTGGTATTCATTCCAATTAATTTCATGTAATAGGTTTCTATTGGTGAGAAATTAGACATTGGTGGTGTAATCATGGTACCAATATGTCTCAATAGGTAATAATTTATAATTTTTCTAAAATCTATTTGAATTCAACTTTTTATAGTCTATTTCTAAGATCATTATAATTTTAATTGGATGTCATGACGCAAACTCTTGGAAGGTTTCTATATGATGTAGAATTAAATAGTTCATTAAACAATATAATAATAATAATAAGTATTTATAGTTTTAGAGATACATTTTTTATGAATGTAATAATCTCATTCATTGAATATTCAATATGAATAAAATAATATTATTTATATATATATTTTTAGTGGGACCACTATAGTTTTGTTGTAAATATGTTATTGACATAGTGGAAACAGTTCATTAGATTTATTATATTATTAGAAAATGAAGGAGTTGGATCGACATCAATAAGATTCAGTTGTCTCAATCATGGCGTGAATGTAATAAAGTTGCAGATTACTTTTCTTCCTTGACAGTGGGGAGTCAAGGTAATAATGTTGTTAGATTTTATATTATTCTTCAAATTCAACCGGAATGGGTGGGTTTGATTGGTGGAGATCAACTTGGTCTCCACCATTTTATACTGCCCTGAAATGTTTTGTGTACTATGACCAAAGCCTAGTTTTCATTGGGTTTTCTTCTCTTATAATTTTTTTTGATTGTGTGTGGTAGGTAGTTAAGACTAGATTTATTGAAACTCACACAATATTGACTTGAAGTAGCAACCCATAATTTAAAAAATAGGATCTAAATAATCATATTTGATTGTTACATAGGCTCGGGAGAAAGTACATGTACTAACATGTTATTAGAAAATACTATTTGGAATAATTAGATAGAGAAGTGTTACCAAAATGCACATTTCCAAAGTCTCTCTAATGTGACATGTTATGGACAGAGTCTACGATTAAAAATGGGGGTATAAGTCAAAAACATCTTTAATTTAATTTTACATATATCTTATTCAATGTACTATATGAAAAATACAAAATGTACTTGAAATGATTCAATGGATATTGATATAGTAGATAGAGTGAGTGGACCTTTATTTTTTAGGGGATATAGCAAGCCTTTCACAATAATAATTTTATAAAATATTTATGTTTGTATTAAGAAATGATATGGATAATATAATTCAATAATGTATTATGAATTTCTAAAATTAGCTAGTTTATTATGGATTTTTATATAGCTGATGAAAAATATAATGAAAAAAAAATTATGTTATTGCAATCATACTAAAGGTAATGACCATTAAGCTAGAATTATTGTTAATAAATGGGTATATTTTTTTTTCTTAGGAATATTTCCTCAAGGTGGTAATGTCCTAGATAGAAAATTACCCTTGTAGGAAAACATGGAGTCCCTAATAACTATATCCATAACTCATTCAATGTGTGATGATAACATGTGGGAGCTAATATGTTAATAATTCACATGATGAATATAGTGTAAGTAGATGTGTTGTAAAAGTGGGTTCTCAAGAACAATCTTTAAATGATATTTCTAATTATGAAATCATTTATATATAGTTTTATGGTCAATGTATACTTACCATAATAGCATCAAAACATATTTTTCCACTATTTAAATGATATGTCTATGGAATATGTATGTTGTTAACATGTAATAATAGTTCCCAAAAATATTTGGTAAACATGAGATACAATGAAATTTTTCATTAAAAAATTTCTTATTATCTTGAAATAACATACTTAATAGACACAAATGATATCTGTAAATCATGTCATGGGGGATCATAAACGATAAAATGAATTCCCAAAAATCATGTAATTTATTTCTCTTATAACTAAAATTATATTAACTATCCCTCCAATAAGAACACCACATGATTTATATTTCACGATTTTTTCCTTTTTATGAGCATGTATAAGGGTATTTTGACCTAAGATCACTGTTAATTTGTATAATTTTATAAAATACAATGAATCAAGCTGAAAACCATGAAATTTATATTTTTTGTGAAGGTGTTTGAATTTTGGGATTCATTGATGATATGACATTGGTTGAATATTCTAGAATATTTTTGTCACTTTTGAAGGTGTGAGATGTCTCAGGCCTATAAGTGGAGGATTATAGGACCTTTATTTAATTCATCGTTGGGGTTATTAAGGGTATTACAAAATCATATTTTATTAAATAAATAATGAAAAAAGGGTGTTGACAGGATGTTTACATCATGCTTTATGATCTATAATAAGGAAAAGATATTATATTTCGCAGTGTCTGTTTGTTTTACATTTTCATTACTATGAATAATCCTTACCCTATTGTTGTATTTATGTGTTACTGGTCTCTACTTATGGTGTGTGAGTATCACTCACTAATATCATGATAAAGTACTAGAGGGCCACAAATAATATGTATTCAAAAACATTGACATACCTAGTGAATTGGAGATTAAGGTCATGGTGAGACCATTTTTGGTGACTGGATGATGTACAAGTTTATATGATCATGAATAAAATAAGTAAATTCAATATTATTCAAGATTATAATAATAACCATAAAATTTTTATACATATTTTATTCTAATGCTATTCATGGAATTTAATGATAATTATTTTTTGATGTAAATTCAATATCAAATATTCAATACTCATTTAGTATTTTTGGTAGAGGTTAGTTATTTTAAATACATGTATATCATCATGTAATATATTTTAGACTGTAAAATAAGATGAAAGAATATTTTCAACATTTTGAAGAAGTTTCAATTGTATTTTCTGTCATTTATGTACATTTTTACTAGGTTAGAATCCATAAAGACTTAAACTAAATTTATTAATGTTTAAAAAATTGTTTAAAAAATCATTCTTAAAATATATGTGATAATAATTTTCAATAAATCACACTCCTATCCCCCTCTCCCTAATTTAATAGATAGAGTAAATAAATGTAAGTTCAATAATCATTTGATCCATGTATGGGGATCGTTTAACAGATAATCTATGATCATATTTACATTTAAGATCCATTTATGCTAAAAGATAGAACTAATATTTTGTAAGATGATGATTGATCAATGTTATAAAACATGGGAAGGTGATATAGAGGGTTCTATGTTTGGTTCATTTGAGTTATTCTCCTCGACTATTAGAGAAACATGTTTATGATTAGAATAAGGATTGGTTTGTTTTTGGGTTTGATTTTAATTTTTTATTATTTATGATTAATTAATTATAACATTAACCTGGGATGATTATAGGTAAGTATAGAGTAGATTTTAGGTTTCGATATAAATCCAAATTCTAAAATTTTAAATTATAATTTTTTAACTTTTGTAAAGACATGTGTTCCTTTAGGGGTACTCGATATATACCCCATATACATGATTTGTTTACCCCTATGGGGTCATAGTATTTATCACAATATACAAGGAATGTGTGTGAAAATTAGGCATTAATTTTGAAAGGCTTTATACATGCTGATCTAGTTTGGTAGGGATCTCAGGGTGTGTGACTCAGTTACACATCAAGGTTATATTTAACGTCACATGGATAAAAAAACAACCACATCATCAAGACGCATTATATATGTTCTTCTGTAGTAGTCCTTAGGTACTTTGTAATTTAATAGAATCCAAAAAACATGACATAACACATTAAAATTATTCTCATATAATGAATTCACAATAAAATACATATGTAACTCTTATAAAACTATTAGAGAACATCAATGATATAGTAAAAGTCATATTTTTTCTATTCATCAATGAGAAATTCTATCATCATTTACTTCCATCATCCCATATTCTCCAGTTTAAAAACCCATTATTGTAACCTATGTACAAAATTTTATTTATTGTTTTTTATCTTGAATCAATATTTTATCATTACACTAAACCCACATCATTAATCTATGTAACCCCTAATAAATCTCATAGAGAAAATGGTTCCCATAAAATTTTCAATTCACAATCCTATCAAATAAATATTGCTAACACACATAAAATGGATGGAGAAAACCATAATAAAATATAGTTAGAAAGAAATAATTTTTGTTAGTTTATCCACCATTTTTTATAGTGTAAATTTTAAGAACTAAAATATATAATTAAGAAATTAATTAAATAATTGATGGAAATTGTAACATCGATTAGGTATTAGTGAGATTGAGACTAATTACTAATAAAAATTATCATAAAAATAGTGTTAAAATCTAAAACTAAATACACAGTATCAATAATGGATTGATCATTGATTGTGAACATATTTTATATGGATTTATATGATGATTATATTTCACTTTTCAATACTTCCATGAATATTCTTAATTTATTGATGAATAAATGTTACAAGCTATCATCAACTGAAATTCAACATTATCATGTCATTCGCAAACATCAACACCTAACAATAGTCTCTCTTATCACTCCCTCACAATCAGTTGGTTTATGTTGTAACATTAGTGTTTATTAACGAATATATATATATATATATATAAATTCTAATTTTCTAGTATAATGATAAACCTAATAAAAAGTTATTAGTATTTTATTTTATTTATTCTATTTTATTCAATAACTTTTTATCATGCCGATGATTGATGTTTACAAAGAATATATCTATTATATGGTAAACATCACATTCTGGAATCAATGTTGGTCTCAATATCCTCATCAAATGACCAATTCAAAAGATATGGAATAATACATGAATTATTATAATATATATATAGATAAATAGTCATACTTGATCATGGAATTAAAATGGCCCATAAAAATTATCCAATCTCTATAAAAATAATTTAAGGGATTTCATTAAACCTTTTTAAGGGAGAAACCCTAAAATAAGGTTTGTAGAGTTGTTCTATTCATTCTTATAAAAACCAAAGATGGATTCTTTGATATATTTTGAAAAAATAAAAATAGAAAACATGATAGTGAGTTTGTAATTATATAGGGAATTTAATTAAAAGATTCCTTATTCCTATCCATGGGGTTCCAAATTGTAACACCTTAGGATTTCCTATTAAGTTAAGTTCATTAATGCAATTTAAAAGCTTTCACTACACGCAAAACTGAGTTCGAGCGCACCGCGACGTACCAACATAATAGTTCAAAAAACAGTTATGAATAGAAATAGCTATATTTTAAATTTTATATAATTCATATAAGTTCAACAACCATATAATTTGTTTCATAGAAATAATAGAATAAAAAAATCAATTTTTAAGATAAAAGAATTATTTTTAAAAAATTGAAATTTTACCGCCTTTTGATGGCTAACCCTTTTTAAATCAAATATTTTACTTCTTTAAATATTTAATTTTAAATAATAAACTTATTATTTATAAGGGGGAATAAAAACTTAGTATGGATAAATTTTTTGTTCTTTTCTAGTAACTTTCTTATTTTGATGAATAATGAAAAATAATAAATTTTAATTGGAAACAGATTTTTTAATCAAAATAATTTTGTGTTAAATTATACATTTAAATGGTTTTTATGTATAATACGATTAAATTTTTGTCATCTAATCCAATTTTTGTAATTGGGAATAATTTTACATTTAAATATTATAGAAACACATATCAATCATTTGATACTTTTTACTTCTCAAAAACCCTCTTTCTCGTTTTGTCAATGGGAATTTTTTTTGTGAAATTAATTAATAAATTTTTTTATTTTTAATTGGGTAATAGAGACATCATTTTTTAATTTGGAATATCATTATTATCTTGGGGAGAATTTGTTGTATGTTTCTAAAAACATTCAATTTATGATGAATAGTGAAAAAAATGTATCATTGTTTAAAGCCGGATTTTTATTTAATTTTTTTTGGAAATAAAATTGATTTTAATGTTAGAATAGATATATAATATCTATATTTGTTCAATTTTATTCATTTAATTAATTTTATTTACTATATTTGATTAATGAAATTTTATTGAAATTTTTACCATATTTTACCCACTTTCTAGGCACATTTTTAAATTTCCATTAAACATAGTTTTACCACTTCTATGATTTGAATTTGGAAAATTCTGAAAGGAATAGTTTACATTAGTATGTAAAATGTTGTTCAAAAAGATAAAAATAATTTCTAGTGAATTCTATCTTTTGATTTTTTTTACAATTCTTAAAAGTAAATAGGGTAATTAAAGGTAAAAAATGATATTATAATTACCCCAAAGCATGTATTAATTCTATTGGAAAATTGTATTTCAACCAAAATGATCCTTAGGAAAAAAATATGTTCCTTTTTATCAACATAGATTAGATTTGGACATTTATTATTATTTTATATAAATAAGAGTTAAAAGTGTTAAATTCAATGTTTAATAAATAAACCAATTTTAATATGGGTTTATACATCGGATAAATTCAACTAGAAATATTAATTATAAATCTAAAAACGTTTCCTACATCATGGTTTTATATTTATTATTTTTAGACGTTATATTATTAAATTTCATTATGACACATTGATGATGTAGTAATTACCTTATTAATTAAAGGATAAAATAGTTGATATTATAAGTATCAAAGTAAAGGTAAATTCATACATTTGATGCATTACATGATTTTCATAGTTTAATATGACTTATTAGGGTCTCTTTATTGTATTTTTTTTGAATTAAACATGTTTTTTTGACGTTCACAAAAACCAAATACTAAATAGTTTAAAATGGACATAAAAAAGTATTTAAAGAAATTTCTATATTATTAGATGACATAATATATTTAAAAATATATGGATCTGAAAAAAGACTTATATAATGATATATATGTCATTAATGAACCAGTTATGGTTTTCTTGGAATTTTATAGTATGTTTATTATCCATGTAATATAAAAATACAAGAGGATATGGTAAAAGTCAAACTATTTAACTAAGAATTATATTTAAAAGATAAGGTTAATATATTGACCTATACTTGTCTAAAACTAATTAGATGAGAGACTTTAGACCCATATCCACATTATCCACGAAATAAATCCATTTGCAGGTATTATAATCTACAAATGATTTTATAATAAAATAATATTTCTAACTATTCCGAAAGTGACTATCACCTCTCTTATAAAAGGGTACCTTCTGTTCTCACAAAATCACAACTCAAAATCTATTTAGATCGGCCAAAATCTGCTCAAATATCCTCTCAACTACCCTAAAATGATCCCAGACTCCTTAAATTGATCTAAAATCCATCTTATTGAGCCCTTTTGATCAAATTAATAGGAAGCACATGAAGAAGAGGTAATAATTTCATCACCTTTTCCAATGTTCTTTTCTTATTCCACTTCTTCTATAATTTTTGATTCTATACCAAAAAAATAACTCAAGTACCTTATACATATTTTGATGTTATTATAAATATGGTACAACCATATTCATTACTCTATCCATCCTATGAATGTCAAAATCAATATATGTGTGTACGTACGACTTAATGTCTCAATGTCATGGTGTAGTTTGTTATTAAACGATTTATTATTTGGATTATTATAATAATGTTTATAATTGATGTTAATAATAATTATTACATTTTAATTAATCTGTATATAAAATATACCATCCAATTACATAAGATTTCAACATTAATATAATGATATTGTCGCTCATGTGTACGTACGGTTTACCGTCTTCATGACGCGATAAGATTTCATTCCCCATCGTAATCGTTAAAGATTAATTTTCATTTTATGATTAAAAATAATGTTTTAGAACATAATATCATTCTTTATATGAATCAAATACATCCTATCCATAACAATATATGACTTACGTAACAAAATATATAATGGAAAACAAACCAGTTAACACACAAAACAATGATACTACTAAAATATCATTTACAAAGAAATATTATAAGATTATATATGAAATCATATTTAGGTATTTTGTTCATGTACAATTTAATAACTATTATTTCACGATTATACAGGTGGTCAACCTACCCTCTATAATGGAAAAGTACATGTTAAGGGTTTTTCGTCTCACTTTTATTCCCGTGAGATTCATGCTATATTTGCCACTATTTACTTTTATATACTGTATGTAATTCCCATGATTGTATAATTTCTATAATATTTCTTAATTTATGTGTATTTACATATTCATTTTATTATCCTTATTTCATGGGTTGTATTTTTTTTATGTTACCAAATTGGTAAGTGAATTTCTAATTTAAATTTACACTCATTGGGTTTTACCCAGACATTATTCATTATTTTCCTCCATGATTATATGTGGAATCACTATCTATTTATATATTGAGTAGTTTAATCTCCAATTTATGTGGATATAATTTTTATAAACATAATCACACCATTGATAATTTCACATGTCTTTTATATGAACTTGATAGTGTAATCTGAACTAAATTTTCATTCACTGATTTAAACATCCAAGCCATCAGTTTTCATTTTACAAGAATATGTGTGAATGCCATATGATTGTTTTAAAATGAATATCCAATAATATTGAATGTATTTATATTTTTCACACATAATTATGTCATTGATTTATCCTTAATCTAAAGATACTGTCTTTATATGGGATTTTATCTCAATTTATATTCTATTGATACTTATTTGTTGTTTTTCACCAATTCACTTTTATATGTTTTATATATGATCATTTGACATAGTATATCATGAATCCCATTGTTCTGATTATATTATAATTTTTTAATTAATTATATTCCCCAATTTCTTGTATTCAAGTGTCTCCAATTTTGTTAGGAAATCTCTACCTGAAATATCATTTTAAATGTTTTAAATATTTAATCTTTTAAATATATCACATTAATGTCCATGTTTTAAAAAATGGTTTTAAGGATTTATTTATATAGAAATTAATGTTTTGAAATTAAAATTACATTCAAAATATTCAATGTGGTATGGGACACTATTATTCAAAATTCTCTTTTAAACAACTTCATTGATAAATTGTGTGACTTTTAAATGTTTTCAAGAAAAGGGGATATTTCACCCAAATTGTTTTACTGGTTATTTCCATCCATTTCAATATATTTCATTGAATTTTATACTTTATTGTGGTTGATTTATTACAATAAAATGTTCAATATTCTATTTAATTTGTTAGGCGTGAATGTGGATGTGTTATTTTTATTCCCTTCAAGGTTTATGGTTAAAGTATTTGTATTTCATATCCTAGTTTTGATATGAATGATTATGTTATGATTCAAACTTTTCATATGAAGAATTCAATGGACTTAATAAGTGACAGGAGAATTCCATTGTAGCTCCTCGATGTATCTGTAGGTCTCATGATACTAACTACTATATTGGCACAAAGACTTTGCAAAATATTATCTGTAGTCTTGGCATGAGGACTGGACAATGTGGTAATGATGTCCGACATTATGCATTCCATCAGTATAAATTAGCAATTGATATTACATGAGATTATTCTATAATTATAATATCCATGTGAATATGTAACTGGCATTGTTTGATTTATATTTTCCCTATTATAGTGATGTTTAGGTTTAAAAATGATTGTGTTTTAGTCTTATACATTACCTTAAATGTTTTTGATTATTTATGATTTTTCTTCTATATTGTTATCCTTACTGTTCTCTGAGATCACCCTTTTCTTATGTTTTATTTTTCCATGGATGTGAAGAAGTATATTATGTTTTACCTACAGGGATAGGATAAAGTATATGAGCTTGTTCAAAGGGGACACAATGTTGTTGTTTTTTTATTTCATGGTGTAATGTAAAACAAATGTATGTATCTAGTAATTCCAAGGATACTAAACTAATAATTATATCGATAAATGATCTATTGTGATCATGAAAATGATAGGTAAAAATGCACCGAATATTTGTAACTGGTGTCATGGAGATACAATTGGTATCAAAGGATGTTTAGTACAAACCCTGGAAGCTAGATTTAGAAAACATTGATTATAAAACACTACCCTAGGATATAATTTGAGGACTATTTTAGAATAACATCCAAAAATTTTGGTAGTGTAATTATTATGTATGTTTTTCAAGAAATAAATCTGTGTTTGGATATGATCATGTAGAGGTTGCTCTTGCATTGATATATCTAGGGGTAAAACCTAAAAACATTGTTTCAAGCTATACTCGAATGAGAACTAGTACACAACAATGGGCCTTTCTACACCATTGGTTATGAAACACCTATGGGATACAGTTAACATAATTCCCATTTTCATTACAACACGATATGAAGGGTTTTAATATAAGATGCGAATAATAAACCTTGGTTTATCCTAAAGTGTTTTACAGTGAAAATAATGGATCATGATATTCTGAAAATGATTTTACGACTCACACTATGCTTTCTGGATTTACTCAATGGTTGGATTCCAAGGAATTCATAGTCACATTGAACATGATGTACAAGGTGGCATAATGGTGGAAATGAGAAACTAATTGGATTGTTGATAGGCGTAAACTATATCATATTCATACTAAAGCATGTTTAAAATAATATGATCATTAACATAAACATTAATCAACTCTCAAACTAAATAAAAAAGATAAAGGCAGAGCCTGATAAGAGTTTCATCAGTGGAGACCACGGAGAAAAGAAATCACAATTTCTATCATGCATGAAATGTGGAAGGAGACACCCATGACTGTGTCTCAATGGAACAAAAAAATTATTTATATGTGGGAAAGAAGGACCCAATGTAAATAATTACAGATGAAAAATTAAGAGTACTATGGAAGAAAAAAAAAGATCATATGAATCCATTTATAGTCATTTTCTGTAAATTTAGGGGACTTGTAAGTTACCTGAGTCAATGATTTATTCTATAGAATAACCACTATGTCAAGGAAGATCCTATACGAAAATAAATGGGTGGACAAATGTTTAAAATTATTAATTTTCATTGCTCATGGGATTACATTGGAATAATTTTTCTCTAGTATGTGTAACCCTACAATTTGTTTTGTGAAAATAATATTTGTGGAATAATTGTATTTTCCTTTATGGATTTAGTTATGTAGAACCATTTGGTTTTATATGATCCTTAAATTTGTGGTTAAATTATGTTATAGAAATTTTGAGAATTTTATATCATTTTGGAAATGTTGTAAAATATAGTTTTTTAAAAATAACAACATTTTGTTCATGTAACAACCCATCGCACCTGACAAAGCTGTAAGAATCAAACCCAAAACCAAAGTGTGATTGGATTTATCATCTACCACTTGACTACGTTAAGTCCCAAGTTAGTGGGAATAATTATCTTTAGTTAAATGGTTTTATTTATCAATAATAAGTTGATTTGAGATCTTATGTTTTTTCAAATGGATATCCTTACTAAAGTAAAATGATTTGGTGATTAAGTGAAACATTTTATTATGGAAGAAATTGGCTCTATTGGGAACACTATATGCCTAAAGAAAATAGAATACTATGGGGATTAATTTTAGTAATAATGGTGGATTTTTTTAATTTTGGAAGAATCTATATTTTTTAATAGAGATTCAGGTTATTAATGTAATTGATTGACCTATCATAGAAAATATGTGATGTTTTTTAATTAATATTCTGTATGAAAATTTAAGAGTACTTAATGTTTTTGGTAGATAAATGTTAAGATTTACTTTGAAAAACTATGTGATTGAATTCTTATGAGGCGTGGGTTTTAATCTTAGTTTGAATTATATTGATGGATTTTAAGGAAAATTTTTATTGAGTGGTCTTTTTGGAGCATTCGATATTGTTTGTTCAATTTTGGAAATTGTGATTAGTATTTATTTATATAAAGGATTATCCATTTTGGGATCATCATATCTTTTACTAACCATTTAGTAGTGTATAATATCTAAATACAAGGAAAATATATAGTTCATCATTTGTGGATGAATTGATTCTCTAGAAGTTGATTCTAGAGTTTTCAGTGTGGCCAAGACATCTTGAATACTCATCGTTTGAAGAAAAGATGAGTTAGTGGTAGAAATTTATTAAAATATAAAACACTACATAAAAAGTATGTATATATTTTTATGTTATTATTAATTATCATAAATAAATTCCATAACATTATGAAATGGAACAGAAAACACAAACGTTGTCTATTTACTTTTCCTATTTTGAAACTAATGTCCTTTTTATCCCATCACAAGTTTGTGGGTTTTTTTATGGTTAACTTTTTTCTGATAATGTTTTCTATCACTCTACATAAAAACTTGACACTTAGTTTATCTTCCATATCCATGTTTACGTTCATGGAATCCTTATATGGGTTATGTCGGGTGACCCTTGGACTTCTCTTTCAGTATTTTAAAGTGATTGTTCTATTGACTCTTTCTCTGATGTGGTACTTTCAATGTAGTTCCCAATCCCAATTTTAAAAATTTCAAGGATGTAATTTCCAAAATTTTAGAGGAATTTAACACAACAATATTTCATATTATGTTATTTTCCTTAAAATAATTTAATAGTTTGCGCTACACGCAACACCGAGTTCGAACGCCCCACAACTTACCAAACTATAATTTCAAAAAATAGTTATGAATAGTATTAATATAATTTTAAATTTACATACTTCATATAATTTCAAAATACATTTGATTTGTTTCGTCGAAATAATATAGAAAAAATTCAGTTTTTTCAAATAAAAGAAGAATTTTTAAAAAATTTCAATTTCAACACATTTTAATGGAAAAACCCTTTTAAATCCTATATATGACACTTTTATATATTTAATTTTACAAAAATAATCTTCTTCATTAGAATCGGTATATAAAAATATAGTTCGGATAAATTTTTGGTGCTTTTCGGATAACTTTTATATTTTGACGAATAGTGAAAAATAGTAAATTTTAATTGATAACAAATTTTTTAATAAAAAACATTTATAGTGTTAAATTATTCATTTGAATGATTTTTAAGTATAATTAGATTATATTTTTATCATCTATTTCAATGTTGGTCATTGGATGTAATTTAAAATTTAAATTAGACATTAACACAAATCAATCTTTTGATAAATTTTACATCTCAAAAGCCCGCTCTATGGTTTTGACAACATGAATTTTTTAAATTAAATAAAAAAAATTCTATGTTTTTAATATGGTAAAGCAGACATCATTTTGGAATTTCTAATATCTGAATTATCTTTGGGTGAATTTTTGGTATTTTTCTAAAAGCATTAAATTTTTGATGAATAGAGAAAAAAAATACGTTTTTGTTTAAAACTGACTATTTATTTAAATAATTATATTCAATTTAAATTTATTTTAAAGTGAAAATAGATATATAATACCTATATTAGTCAAATTTAATTCATTTAGGTAATTTTATTATAACATTAGATATTAATTTTTTTTGAACTTTTTGCCATCTTTTACCCACATTCTTGGCAGATTTGTAAGTTTCCATAAAACATAATTTTAACACTTTTTTGAATTGAATTTAAAAAATCCTATATACATTATTGACATTAATAAGTAAAATTAGGTTCAATAAGATGAAAATAATTTTGGCGAATAGTAACTTTTGAATTGTATTTACCACGGTTAGAAGTAAATAGGGTAATTAAAGGTAAAAATGATATTATAATTATCCCAAAACATATCCTAATTCTATTGGATAAGTTTATTTCGACGAAAATAAACCTTAGGAATAAAATTTTTTCCTTTTTTATTCACTTAGATTAGATTTGGACAATTATTATTATTTTATTTAAAGAAGAGTTAAAAGTGATAAATCTATTGTTTCATAACAATCCTTTTTTAATATAAGGTTATACACGGGAAAAATTCGACTATAAATATTCATTATAACTGTAAAAATATTTCCTACATCATGATATTTTATATAATATTTTTAGACATTAAATTATTAAATTTATTAATGACCCAATTATGATGCATAAATTACCTAATTTATGAAAGGATAACACAATTGATATTATTAACATCAAAATAAATTTAAATTGATCATGTTGATTCCTTCCATGTATATTATAGGTTAACATGACATGTTATGCTTTTTTTAATTTATTATTTTATAACTATTAATGTTTTTTGACTTTCAAAAATACCAAATACAAAATTGTGTCAAAATTGACATAAATGAGTATCTAAAACAAATACTATATTATTAAATGATATAATCTTTTTAAAAATATAAGGATCAAGAAAAGGGTTAATATAATGATATATATGACATTAATGAACCACTTGAGGTTCTCATGGAATTTTATAATATTTTTATTCACCATGTTGTATAAAAATACAAGAAGACATTATAAAAGTAAAAATACTTATCAAAGAATTAAATCTAAAAGACAAGGTTAATATGGTGATCTAACCATGTCTAAAACCTATTGTTGAAAGGATTTCGACCCATCCCCACATTATCCTAGAAATAAATCCATTTGAAACTATTATAAATCAAAAATAATTTTATAATGAAATAATATTTCATGATTTTCTTAATATGACCTTCAACTCTTTTATAAAAGGGTACTTCCGCTTATATAAAAATCACACCTCAAAATCCATTTCTTAGGAAAAAAACCTGATCAAATATCCTCCCAAATACCCTAAAATTATCACAGAGGCCTTACATTGATCAAAATACTACCTAAGGATCCCTTTTTATCAAATCAAAAGGAAGCACCCGATGATGAGGTAATAATTTCATCAACTCATTCAAAGTTATTTTCTTCTTCCACTTCCTCATTCATTTGTGTTTCCAAAACAAGATAATAAATCCAGTAAATTCTAAATTCTGTGATGTTAATATAAATATGGTACAACAATATTCATTATTCAAGCTATCCTATGAAGGACAAAGTCTCAATACGTGTATACGTACGACTTACCAAATCCACGACATGGTGTAGTATGTTATGCAACAATTAATTATTTGGATGGGATTCATAATGAGTATAACTAATGTAAATTATAAATATGACATGTTAAGGATTCAGTATATAAAATATAACATCCAATTATACACGATTTCACAAATAATAGAATGATATTGCTGCTTGTGCATACGTATGGCTTACTGTCTCCACGAACTGATGAGATTTCATTCCACATCGTAACCATTAACGAATAATTTTCATTATATTATTAAAAATAATGTTTAAGAACATAATATAATTATTTATATGAATCAAATACATCTTATCCATAACAAACATGAATTACATAACAAAACATATAAAGTAAAATGAATCAGTTAATACCCAAAAGAATGATACTACTGAAATATAATTAACAAAGAAATATTATAATATCATATGTTGTATCATATTTAGGTATTTTTTTCTTGAATAATTTAATATAAATGATTCCACCATTATACAGGAGGTTAAAAATCCCTTCACTAAGGAAATGTAAGATGAAAGGGGTTATCATGAGATTCATGCAATATTATACACTATTTTATTTTTTGTGGTATATGTACTAGCCATGATTGTATTATTTGTGTAATATAATTTAATTTATGTGTATTTACATATTAATTGTATTATATTTAATTCATGGGTTGTATTTTTTGTAAGTTACCAAATCGATAAGGGGATTTCAAATTTCAATTTCTACACATTGGGTTTCACACATACTTCATTGATAATTTACTCCTTGATTATGGGTGGAATCACTATTAACTTATTTATGTAGTAATTTATACTCCCCTTTAGGTGGATATACTATTGATACAGATAATAATTTCATTTAATAATTATCATGTCATCGATATTAACCTGTTAAGGGTAATCTTAACTCAATTTTCGTTGTTTTAGTTAAAACTCAATGTCATTAGTTTTGTTATTATAAGAATATGTGTGAATGTACTCTGATTTATTTACACAGAATATACAATCATATTGAGTGTATTTATATTTTTCACACATAATTATGTCATTTATTTATCTTTAATCCAATTATATGGTCTTTATAAGGGATTTAATCTCAATTTACATTCAATTGGGGATTCTTTATTGTTATGTGATAATTTACATTTATATGGTGTGTATAAAGTAATTTAAAAAAGTATATAATGAATACCTTTACTCCCATGATATTAAAATGTTTTTATTAATTTTATTCCTCAATTATTGGTATTCAATCGTCTTTCATTTGGTTAGGAATTCTTTACCTAAAATATCATTTTTAATGTTTTAAAGATTTATTCTTCTGAGTCGTTCTCATTAATGACCTTGTTTTAAAACAGTTTTTAAGGATTTATTTTTATTGTTAGTAATGATTAGAAACGAAAATTTATTTCAAATGTTTCAAAGTGTTATAGGACACTTTTATTCAAAAGATTCGTTTAAACGGCTTCATTGATAAATAATGTGACTTTTAAATGTTTTCAAGAAACTATTTGTTTACAAGAATATGTCAATATCCTTTATTTTATTTTATTTTTTATTGAGGTTTGTTTTTTATAATACAATCTTCCATATTGTATTTAATTTGTTATTCTTGACTATGCATGTGTTATTATTATATCATTCAAGGTTTTTGGTTAAAGTAATAACATTTTGTAGGCTAGTTTTAATATTAATGTTTATGTTATGTTTTAACATTTGCACATGAGGATGAATTGGAAATGGTAAGTGATGAGTGGATCCTAAAATAGCACATTGATGCATCATTAGATCTCATTAGAAAATTTAGTGTCTTGGCACAAGGCCTTGATAAAATATTATTTGTAGTCTTGGCACGAGGACATGACTATGTGGTTATTATGTTTGCCATTATGCATTAAATCATTATACAATTACCTATTGATATTTCATGTGATTATTCTACTAGTATAATTTCAATGTGAATAAGTAAATGAAATTATTTTAATTATATTTACCATATTATACATAATTATATGTTCAAAAATTATTCTGTAATAGTCATATAGATCGCCTTCTATGTTTATGCTTATTTATTAATTTTTCTTTTATATTGTTATCCTTACTGAGAATGTGAGACCTCCCCTTTTTTATGTTTTCTTTTTTCCAGGATTTTAATATGTATATTATGTTTGACCTGTAGTGATAGGCTAGGGGATATGAGTGTGTTCAAAGAAAACCCAATGTTGTTGTTTTTTTTTATTTCATGATTTTATTTAAAACTAATGTACGTACCTAGTACATCCAAGGCTACTAAACTTATCGGCCCTCATTGACTTGATATCTTGTGATCATTCTAATGTTATGTAATAATTCACCAACTCGGGGTAACTAGGGTCAATGCAGTACAATAATAATGGATTTTTTTGGGCAATTTAGCTGAAGACACAACAAATCTGGATATGTGAAATTATGTAATGAATCAATGGTTATTTTATGATTGATAGATCATTGGAATTTAATTTAGGCCATGTTCCAAGACATGGTTGTGATTTTTAACATTGATAATAATGCAAACTAACTTGGAACTGATTCATAATGTAAAATAAAAGGGAATTTTTCCAGAAGTTAAATTTTAAATATAATAGTTTACATGACATTAGAGGAGTTATTGGAGTCATTAAAGTACCATAATTCACTGATATTTTTAAATTAAATTTCTATTAACCGCCGTATTATATGGGAGTATTGATTAATGAAATATTATAGCAATGATACCCAAAGATATTATAAATCTGAATAGTTTTTTTAATTTATTAATGTATAGGGGTTTGATAAATAAGAAGACATAGAATCCTTAAATGACATTTTTATGATATAATAAGGTGGATAGTTTTTGCAAGACAAAATGAATATTGAAGTTCTAGGATCCCAATTCGAAATTCCATTTCTAGTTTGTATCTTGAATAAGTATTCCTATAGAGGTGGAATTCAAAGTTTTTGAAGGAGAAATTATATGACTTATACTATGATAATAAAAACCAATTATAGAACCATAATGTTTCTGAATTAGGTTCTTGAATGCCCATTATCTATGTGAGGGTTTTCCTTTATAGAGTAGTGAGTGATTTCATGGATGTTCAAGGGAGTGTCCCTTGGAAAGATATGAGCAATACCAACTCATGTTAAGGGAGTGAATTGCGTTAGGAATGAAATATACTAACCTACATCAAAGAGTAGTGATATTTTATGGATTTGGTGAATCAAAAAATAATCAATAAAATTCTCTATGGACAATCCTATATTTATTAAAAGTGTTAAAATCATCATTTCCTAATTAAATATTTCATTTAGATAAAATTATTATAAAAGTTAATTACATGATAATTCTTATTAGGGGATGGTAATGTTAAGAATCAATTTAATCAATATAGAAATTTAAATCAAAAAATAAGTGATCTAAATGATTAAGAGGATAATTTTTGACATAGTTGGGAGATTTAAATTGAAATGTGTTTAAATTTCATGTTCCTAAAATACCCTAATTTATCCTCCCACTAACCAAATGGTATATCTAAACAAAAAAATTTATTGAGTTCATGAATTTGTATCAGATCAGTGGTTTATTTTATATTTTATTTTTTTATCAAACATGACTGCTGATCATGATTATAAATAAAAAATATAGTAAATAATCCTCTGATTAATAAAATTTATAAAAATACATTGGAAAAGTATTTAATCACATTCATTGAATATTATAATGAAATTATATGAGAGGTCATTCTGGATGGGATTGTTCTTTTATAATGATATAGATTTATAACTATGGAGAAAAAATATTGAGATTTACGCCACATGAAAAATAAAATTACTGAACTCTATTATGTATGAAGTATACTACGTGATTTCTCATTAATGATTCCTTAAAGACATGTGTATTTCGTTGGAAGATTAATTTGGGAATGAAATAAATTATAAAAGAAAATTTCATAAATTTGTTAAGGCACAATGAAAACTTAAATGGGGAATACATTAAATATATATATATATATCTCTTTTTGAAGTAGATATTTAGCCTCACAATTAGTATAATTATATCTCTTATTTTGGGACATAATATAGTGTTTTAGACACATTTATGGAGTTCCATATAATTTTAAATGAATAGTTAAAAAATAAATCATTTCTTTCATCAGGGAGGTGGTCATCGAATTCCAAGAGGAATTAAAGTCATAAAAAGATAAAAATAACCAAATGGAAACCTTGAATAAAGTGTATTATTTTATGATAAATTATTTTATCATGGAGTAAATGTGTTAGATAATAGTATAAGTGGCCTTAAATTTTAATATAGTGCTGTTTTATAAAAGATGAATGAATACAATGACAAGTTTGAGGTTCTTCCCCAATATATTTTATTAAACGTTTCAATAGATAAGGATTTGAGGGAAAAAATCATTACTCACCAAAAATACCATTAAGGTCATCAACCAAAAATATTTTTTCATACACCAATGTTTTTCTCATTAGTCTTAGAGGATTCTTTGATATCTCCAATTCTATGTGGGAGTCTCATTTAATATATTTCATAGTGTTTATATATATCCTTGAGATAAACTTAATGAGGTTTTTAATTTTTGTGACGTATAAGAAGAAATTTGAGTATTTAATGGTAATTTGAGCATCTACCTAATCAGAATGATGTCTTTCTCGAAGAGTAAATGTAAATTATCAGTAAAGAGTACAGAAAATAGAAGAAGAAGGCACCATTAACAAAAAAAGGGGAGTTGTAACTCATGAATAAACCCCTCTTATATTCTAAAGATAAAGGGAATGTTGTGAATTTTTTGAAATTCATCCAACACATTCTAGAGATTAAAATTTTGATAAAATTTGAATGATATGACCCCACTGAAAGGGGGTAACATTTCGAAATGTATGATCATTTTTTATTAGGTGTTAGGGGAAACATTAATTTTCCCATTGGAGGGGAGGATATATGATTAATTTCTTATTAGGATGGACCCCATATGATATATTAAGTAAGTGTGATTATTATACTTTTTAATTAATTTCCACGAAGTTTTATAATATTTAAAATTTATAGGATATTTAATCTTTTGTAAAATTATAAATGGGGGAGAATGTTTGAATGTTAATGTGTAATCTTGGACTTGTTTAATGAATAGTTTGGTTGACTGGATGTTTTGTTCATAATTGTTAAGAGAAGGATGATGGTAGATTAAAAGGATTATTGGAAAATTATAGTTGTATTATATTGAAATGTTCATTGTGTATTGTGAAGTATATTCCAAAAATTATAAAAAATAGAGTGTAGGATATTCTTGTAGTAATCATGGTGGATTTCTTAAGAACCTTCTTAAAATGGTGATCCTTATCATTATGTATTTATCAGTCTTAGTTGATTATATGGGATATTTGAAATCTAAAATGACCAATAAAAAAAAAGAAAACATTAATCTTTGGTAAAATGGAGTTTAACTAGTGAAAATTATGAACTAAACATGGGTGTACTGGTGATTGTGGTGGTAGTCATTACTAAAGATATGGGGAGAATAATTTTGGGTTTCTATAGTGAAATAAACAATGAAAATAAGATAGGGAGTTTGTAAAATTTTATGTAGTTTGATCTAGAGGTTCACCTTTACATGTTGTGGTTATTACTCACTGATGTTTATGAAAATATTTATTTTTAAATAATTTTATTTCTATAATATCTTCTATTAAAAGAAACACTGATTGTAAACGAATTAAGATTCACAATTAAAATAGTATTATTTAATACAATAGTTATAACAAAATTATGAAATATATATAAATTTCATACTCAATATTAATATAATGATTAATTCATAGTAAATAATTAAATAGTTTTATGTAAAGTTGTTTTTTTCTTCAAATATACATATTCTTCAAAAAAAATTAATTACTTTTTGAAAATATATTGTAATTAATTAATATAAATTAGATATTTTATTTAGTAAAAAATATTATTTTTTAATTATAATTTTAAAATTATACTTTTATGATTTCTTTGATTTTTCTGAAAAGATTGATTTTCTAATGAATAGTGAAAAATACAGAATTTATTGATAATTATATTTTTTATTAAACCATTTAAATATTCAAAAAAGTTTTTTTAAATAAAATAAAATATAAATTAGATCTATTATATTATGAATAATATAATTAGGTTCATTAGAATAGTTTTTTTTGGATGAATTTGGAGTCAAAACATTTTTATACTTAAGAAGTCATTTTTCAAAAATATGTTTTTAATTAAATTTTACAAATTTATATTATTATTTTTTAATTTCAGTTATTGGAATTAAATTTTATTAAATTTAATTTATTTTTGGATAAAATATACCCCAATGATTATTTTTTTACATTTTTGTGAAAATGTTAATTTCATTTGATTTTTAATAAAATAGTGCATTTATGAAATACAATATCTTTACAATATCCCAAAGAAATTAACATAACATAAAAATACATTAAATTATTTTAATGATTAATTTATTATAAAATAGTACAAATATAAAATAAATTTTAATTAATAAATCATAAAATTGTATTTATTTATTGATAAATATGAAGATCATTTTCTGTACTGATGAATAGCTTGCATAACTTTGGAAAATTCATATTTGATACCCTAAAGATAAAATTTGAGATTGAATATGTCCTTAATCAGAATATCAATTAAATATTTAGAATTTTAAATTATTTTTATGGTTAAACAATAGTTTTTTAGTTATATGATAAGGGGATTTCCCGATTCTTATGAAATACTTGCGCAAAGCCAAAAAAGTCCAAATTACATATCAAATATATTTTCATGACATAAATATGAGTTAAAAAATATATTTAATGAATATAGTGATAATAATAAACTAATATTAATGATTTTAATTTATTTGTAACTCTTATGTATTAAATAAATATTTTAAACACTTTCACAATAATGATATATAATTAATAAAAAAAATGCTAATTTATGGAATTGATAAATTATTTGATTCTAAATTCCCCATTTTAATGATGTATTTATAGTCAAAATAAATAAATAGTTGAAAACCTGATATTGTTGATATTTTATGAATACAATCTTTTATTAAATAGTATAAAAATATTTAAGATCTCTAAGGATAAGAATTTTGATATTATATGGTAAAAATGTTATAAATTGATCATTAATGGTGAAATTTTCCCCTTATAATTTAAAATTACAACCCTTTATTCCTTAAATATTTTATACAATATTTATATTTAAAATTCTTGAATTGGGGTTCAATAAAATTGATAATATTCAAAATTACACAAAAATATGTCTTAATTATAATTGTTTCTATGATTACAAATTGATCCTATCATATAATTAAATACCTACACATTTCAAGGATTTATGATTTAGTATGAATTTATGGTAATTTAATCTTTTTGGAAATTCTAAAAGTACCCCATGCCTCAATTTTATAAGGGAATAAACTCAATCATTTATTTACCACATAATGATCTTACTATATCAGATGACCTCAAAATATTAATCCTGTAAACATTCATATTCAAATTTTAGGGTGGCCCAAAACTTTATGGTGGGGGGGGAAGGGAATCCTTTAATCCTTATAAAACAATAAAATTATATTTTTTTTGGTTCCCAAACCATAGTAACTACATTGCCATTTGGTCGGAGAAGTTGGTGGTCGATCACAAATAGACAATGGAACGCAACAAAAAAAACATCAATGAAGTTGAGGTTTCTTTAATATCATATCATTTTTTTGAAATATTGATGAAAAGAAAATAAATTAATTAAAATATAAAAAAAGGAGAGAGGTGAACCCAATTATAGGGATGGTTTTTTAAATAAATTAATTTTATTTAACATAAAAAACAGTTATATCAAATAGCTATGAAATTGAATGATTTTATCAATATAATAAATGTTAAATATCTGTCAAACAACCCTAGAATCATAATTCATTATTCTCAGAATAATAAAAATAGATAATGTAAATAAGGTTCATATTTCCCAAATATTGAAGACTTCTTCCATAAAATGTTCATTAATAAATCAACTCAATCATACTAGTGTTCATAAATTATTGAATGAATATGTCCAATGGATTAATGATGAATAATATGGATGTTCAAGAAAAACATGATAATATATAATACAATAATCTAATAAGTGATTCTAAATAGAACAATGATGGTAGACATCCACTTGAACTGATTCCTCTATCCCCTAGTTTTTAGATAACCATCATCAAGTGACTTCTAATGAATATTAAACTCAAAACCTATAGAATTATATCATGAAATAAAATTAATGAAGAAAAAATATATAGGATATAAACTATAATATATTGATTTTACATGGAATCAAAATAATGAAATGGAATGTAAAACAGAAATAAAAACAAATCTACGACTTGTCGGTACCCTATGGAAGCCTCTCAATGGTCATGCCTCAAACAAGGAATTGAATACCCTTTTTCCATCATATATACTATTATTTATGACCCAGGATATTTTCCTAGATTGAACATGGTAAAATATAGTTTTTCATTTTTATCTAGGTGAAAGTCTTGGGGTTTGTGTCAAATGTTTCTTAAAATTCACTATTTTTATACTGTGTAATATGTTTACATGATGTTTAAATATTACACAAAAAGTATCAAATTCACAAACAATGTATTTTTGGGACATATAAACATGTCTCTTGGTGTGACACAAATATTTCATGTCTTGAAATATTTCACCATCAGTTCAAGTAGATTTACTCTATATTAGCACACAAAGTTATTTCCTGACAGGCACTGGTTCATGATGTGTAACGATTATGGAAAGTGCAAAGTCATAATCCTATGTCGACAGATCCATTTTTCTATGTTTTATCAATTTTCCACCTCCATAACCTGCCATGATCACCCACCATAATAGAAAATATTCATTTAATAGATTCCTTATGACTCATTGGATTCAATCTTCAATTTCAACATCTTAAAACTTACATCGTTATACAACAATAATTCATGACACAACATGAAGTTAAATTATCTAATCAAAATTCTAGATCATCCATCCAATTTCCTGAAATTTCAATACAATATAAAAATACATAATGCATAAACTTTTCCATGAAAATCAATGATAATAAATTAATATTAACTTATTTCTCATAAATATTCCCATAAATATACAGTTATAATGAAGAGAGATGATGGGAACAAAGCGCATTGTTAAATCCATTAGATGCAAATAAGATTAAAATTTATATTTTTTCAAACCATAATAACTACAATGGTGTAGTATTGTTGATGTGAGGGATCGATCCCATAGAGGGCAAGAAATAGAGCGATGAAAAATAATAACAAAATTACATATTCATAATAATTAAAACTGATTTTAATAAAAAAATAATGTAATTTAAATAAATGAATTCCAATAGAAAAGTAGAAGAGGGTGGAACCAATTTCAATGGATGGTATTTCTAAAAAAATTAATTGAACATGAATTTAATAATAATGATATCAAACAATTGTATAAAAAAACAATTATATATATATATATATATAATAAATCACCATTCTCTTCCAAACTACCCTAAAATGACAATTATTCATGGTTAGATGAATTTAAATAGCTAAATTGAAATAGATTTATACTTCCAAAAGAAGAATAAATATTATATTCAATTATCAAGAATAAATCATCTCAATTATGTTAGTGTTCATTCATTAGTGAACAAATATATACAATGGGTCAATGATTATTAAAATATATGCGATGGAAAAAACAATATTATTGAATCAAACCACATTATAAGAAAAAGTAAATGAAAAAAATATTGTATACATTGCTTTTAAGTAAATATTCTACACTCATATGGGGTTTTACGCCAATCATTGCGTGATTTCCAATAATGTTAAAACCCAAACTATAGGTTATAGATTAAAAAATATATTTAATTAGGAAAATAAAGATAATATAAATAAAGTAGAAATAATTATATCTTATATGAAATCATAATAGAGAAAAGAACCAAAGAACTTGAAGAAACGCATCTTTATGTTATGTTAGAACCCTATGATAATCATTCAATGGTCTGACATAAGTCTTGGAATGTAATACCCTTTATCTTAAATGTATCCCCTTTTTATAACTTTGTAAGTCATATTAGGGTTCACCCTTGTGAGATATTCTCTTGAATGGTCATTAAGGTCAAATTCTTATTGTTTTCATTGAATTTTATTGAAAAATTAGTGTTTTTGTGTCAAATATTTACACAATTCATAATGATTAGAAGATATATAAATCTAACACCACATGTATAAAAATTAGGACATATAGATTTCTTGGACATCTTCAATGGTTTCCCAACATGAAACGTATGTTTCATGTTGTGAAACATGTCATCATAACTTTAGGTTTATTTCCTCAACTTAATGACCTATATTTCTTTTATTAATGACACCATTTCGAGAAGTGTAATGATTACATGATATGTAAAGTCATATTCGATCACTAAAATATCTATTTTATGTGGTTCATCTATTTTATACAACTAGAACATCCTATGATCTTCAAAAAATGATGAAAAATTCATTATATGGATGTATTAGGTATCTCTGGCTTCAATATTCAATGTAATCATCTTCATTTTTCTATTTATGGGCTGTGTCGCTTTGTGATCTGACGCAAGGTTCTATTAGCTTATAAAAAATTCAAATTATCCTTCAAATATCTCTAAGTGTTAGTCCTTTAATATAATGTTGAATATATCATGTATTTACAGAAACACAACCATCATCAATTAATATTAAATTATTTCCCAAAAATAAAAAAAAAATAATTTATATATATAAAGAAGAGTTATCAATTTCTCCCAATATCCCATATTTTCTCTTCCATGATAAACACATCATATTCAAAACATAAAGGATCCACATATTAACAAGAATATTTCAAGATTATAATCATCATAAAAACATTTTATTATTAAATATTGGACAATAAAAACATATACCAAATAATGAATCCAATAATAATGCCTCAATTAAAAATAAAAATTTATGACATTTATCCTTATTCACGAACAATAAGATAATATTTCACAATTTCATTCTAATCTATATGATTTAATCATTAATTTTAGTTAAAGGAAATTATTCTACTATTTAGTAATAATTTTTTTATTTTATTCTTCTCTCTTAATCATGAAATTTTCATTTACTAGTCCAATTTTCCAATTTTTGGTACTTCAATTATTTGATAATTTTTTCTCAATAACATGTCATATCTTTTCTCTCTTTCTTCAGAAATAAGATTTATTCTAAAAACATGATTTATAAAAATAATAATTTTTTTAACAATTAAAAAGTGTTTTATTAATGAAATTTTCAACCTTCTTCTGTCTTTAAAATATTTTTTCAATTTAATCTTATTATTTTTCAAAACAATACCTATTTGTATTTGTTTAAATATGTGAAAGGAATCTTCTTGTTGTTATATAGATAACAAACTTTTTTAACCATATAATTAAGATAAATGAATATTCTGGTTGTATATGGTGTTTTATTCATATTAAAAACATTACGGCTTGTTAAGGAATCCAAATATCAAATAATGCTCATGGCTGCAGAAAGGTCTTTGTCATTGTGTACATTAAAAAGAAACATTCCAATTTTTCATATAGTAAAATGAAAGGCAGAAAAAATTCCCATTAAATGAATTGAAAATTCATTTATTTTTATACACAATATAAAAAGAAGTTTTGTATAAAATAATATATTCCTCAATGAAAAGAGATTGAGATGATGTCCCGTTAATTAATAATGGTCGTTTTGTCGATATTTGGTACTTGAGTCAAAAATGAAATTATAATAATTACAAGTTGTTCAAGTGGTCAAAAGTTCATTATCACCATAATCATATTCATGATTTTGATATCACATTTAACTTATATATCTATTATATATATATATATATATGTATTTTTAATAGTACATAACATTTGGAGCTAAGAAATGAAATGCACCATTCATGGAGACGGTAAGTCATATGTACGCATTAACGCTACATTCATTTCTATTTCATATTTAATGGAAATAAAACATAATGATACGTAGTTTTATTATAATTACAGTATAATATCATATATATAATTTTATTTACTGCATCCTTAATACATTCCACGTATGTCATGAACGAGTTATATCACTTTGCGGGGGTGGTAGTCCGCTCTTTCTAAAATGATATTATTGCTTTTACCCATTATGGAAAGAATAAAGGTATGATATAAATGATAAATAAAGAAGTATATAAATAATATAATATAATATATATCACATATAAATATAGTTCCATCTTAATTTCAACTATAAGAGTTGGTATGAGATAATTGAACAATCATCGTTTCGTGTGTGTTTAGTTTGTAATCCATAGAAATAGTATGTTCGTATCCATTAGATAGAGTTTTTTGGAAGTGTTGTTCGAACACGTCTCATAAAAACAGCCTAGTATATCGAGGAAACTGGTTTTGTTATAAAATAATGGAATAAAGAGAGGATAGGGTGCTGGAGAAGTAAAATGAAATAAAAAAGAATAAGAGAAGACGTCCGCATTAAATCGGTTAACTCCCTTTGGTTTGAACCAAAAATGTTTCTTGAAGTGCTTTAATTCCAAGGTAAGTCATCTTGGTAGAAGTGATGTATGTTGGGAACTTATATAAGAAGAGGCTATAAGATTCAAGGGGTTTATAGGGGTTTGAAATTGGTTAGAGTTTATGGATTTTTATAAGGGGGAGGAGGGGCTGTATAGGAATGTTTGAAAACATTATTTTATTATAAACTAATTTTCAGTTTCAAAAGGTCCAAAACACATTAAATTAATATATAATATGACTCTTGTTTGAAATAAAATCTTTCATTAATAATTGGACAGGTTTTTGGATAAGTTTTTTAATTTTATAATCCAATTTATTTAAATCATTTATTTATAAGGTAATCACTAAATCATCATTGTGTCATAAATATTATTATTTCCATGATGTCTAAAAATTCTAAAAAAATATCATGATTAATGAAATATTTTTATATTTCAAATTAATATTTATTTTCCAATAGATAACTTATATAACCCCATGTAAAAATTTCTTTACTAAATGATATATGTTTATGCCATTTTTCTCTTTACTCTATATTAATTAATATAAAGGGTAATTATCACTCCAATGTGGCTCCATGGGGACCCAATATCGACCCAGTTATGACCATGGTCAGATATGTATCAACAAATAGTATTTGGAAACATGTTATCATAATCTAATATTATTATAAAATATTTTTTTCCTTATTTACAATATTTCCCCTTTAACCATGGTAAATAAAATATTTACCGATGTAAATATTCAAAATGCCTTAAAATAAAAGTTACCAATTTACATAACTTGGACCTCCTAATTTCAAATATGGAATCCATTTTTCCGAATTTAAGTAATTGAAGTGGTATAAATTAATTTAAAATTAATTCACTCTGTCAAAAAAATGACTTTATAAGAAAAAATAACTATAAAAAATTAACACATGTTTATGTCCAATTTCAATGTAAAATTAAATATAACGACAAAAATTGGATTGAATGGTAAAAATATAATATAATTAAAATGTTATAGTAATTATAAAAATTATATATCCATATAACTAATTTAGATTAAAAAGAATTTTTGAATTAAAATATGGTATTTTTCATTATTTTATTAAAAATTGAACATTATCAGAAAAGCTCCAAAATTTCATTGAAAGTAAATTATGATGTCCCTATAATATATAAAAATTTTATTTTTTCAATAATAACATATTTAGGTGACAAAAGATAAATTTAAAAATGGTTCTCCATCAAAAGGTTGTAAATTGAATTTTTACTGAATATTTGAGTGTTTAAGCTTAAAATTTGATTCATTCCCATTTTATGCTTCTATATTTTTTTGGATAAATGTAAAAAAAATTAACAAAAATATATAATCATATTGTTGATATTCCTTTTCACTCCCTCCAATTACATGGCTATTCATTAACTAACATTTAAAATAATAATATTATTATATTATTTTTCAGTATAATTGAATGTTGTGTGTAATGTAAAATTTAAAAGAAACACATTCTTTTGTATCAGGTACAAAATCTAATGTGGAATCCCCTTTAAATTAATATTAGTATTTAATTCCAAAATATTAAAAAAATGAAAATTTCATATTCATTATATACATGCGAAGTTACAAAAATTTTGGTTATGTATAATTCTATCTAAATTATAGAAATTATTTTTATCTATATCATAGAGATAAAATATGATTCATTAAAAATAAAAAGAAATGTTTTTTTATAAATCTATATTTTTCTGAAATTCATTTTAATCTCCATTTCACAAATAATTTTAGATTAAAAATTAAAAATTTTATAAAAAAAACTTCAAAAAAAGAACAACGTTTTTGAATTTCTGGTTGAAAAATTATCTTAGAGTTACTTTTTTGGATTTTTTTTAAAATATTAAATTTTTTAAGAATAGTGAATAATGTAATATGTTATGATTATGTTGATGTTAGGCCATACATATTCTTGAGTAACACATACATTTTTCAATGATCATTAGTTAAAGTAGGTGTGTCATATATTATATTTAGATAATGATAACAATTTTATATATAAGATATTATAAGTATATATTCACATATGTTCCACATGGTGCCGTGATGTAAAGAGACTCGTATCACTACACGAAGGTGGGAATCCACATGTACATGAATGATATTATAATATTTATGTGAGTGAAATGTTATGAAAGAAAATGATATATATTATCAATCTATAATTATAAATTGGTAATTAATATCTTAATCCTCTAATTTATATCACATATAATCATTATCTTGAACATTATTATATTGCATGTAATGATTCAGTGAAATATGTATCACAACGCTTCATGATACGGCAGTCCTTGGTACACATGAGCGACAATATCATATCTCAATTGAAATAGAAAGTAATATATATATATATATATATATGATATAATTAATCCATAGGTATTAAAATTGTTTAATTATCATATATATACAGTATATCAATCATCCCACCCAATCATGAAAGCTAGAAATGTATGAATGAATGACATTATTTCGCTAGTCTATAGTCCTTTGTAATTTTCAATGATGATTTCATAGCCTATATTATAAATGTAGAGATGGTTTTATCAAATTACAGTATTATAAAAAAATCATTGTGTATTGAGATAATAAGGATATAATATCTTAATGTTTTAATAAATTTTGTTTGAGGTGGAGAAATAAATAAAATAAATGCACTCATTGAACAACATTACATCTTCATTTGGAGTCCACTGTATCATTTCACAAAAGAATTACAAAATTTTAATTCTTACCGAAACAAGTCATATTGTATGATATGAAGGGATTTGGAATGTTATATGTTGTGGTAATATATGAACTAAAATGGCATGTAGGTGTGAATAAGATAAGAGATATTGTGTACTTTTATAAGTGGTGGAAATGAAACCCATGTTGTGGCCTTTTATAAGTTGTTAACAATATAAAAACCACTATATTGTGAGTTAAAGATCGTTTTATCAAAAATATGTGTGATTTAAGGGATTCTTAACTAAACATCCATTCATTTCGTTAATATTCTACTTCATTGATTTTGTAATAATAAGATTATGTGTATAATAATTTTTTTTTAGAATTTTCTATTACCACAATTTCAATGTTTATTTTAAAATGACATACATAGTAGATTCATTAATTAATTCTCACTTATACATTTTGACCATTGTGATGGATTATTTCACTATCTCATTCTAATCAAGATGGTTTTATTTTGAATTTCAGTTAAAGGAAATTATTTTATCATATCCTATAAAAAGATTTTAATCATTCTATTTTCTATTTCTTTATGCTTTTTCAACAAATAGTTTCATTTTCCAACTCATTGGTATATAAGTTAATTGATATTTTTTTAATGAAAATATAACATCAATTATTTCATTTTACTAAAATCTATTTTCATTGAAAATAATGTTTTGTAAAAATGTATTTTGAAACATATTAAACATTTCCCAATGATTAGTAAATATATCAAATTTTTATTCATTAAATTTTTTTATCAAAATAATCTTATTTTGTTTTAAAAACATTTCCCATTTTTCTTTTACCAAATATGTGAAAGAAATATTCTATTCATTTTTTTTTGAAAAACTACATTCCATACATTTTAAATGGGAAAAGTAAATGTTCCTTTTGAGTTTTATGATATGTATGAAATTACCACCTATCATGGTCATCATTTAATTGAATCTTACTTTTCATGTTTATGGGGATCTTTTTATGAAAAAGTTTTCGAAAGTGGATTTAAAAGAAAGGTATTTTCAAATCATTTTCCAAAAATGAAAAGGATATATTCTCCAAAAATATATCTAAGGATTTTGATAGGTTATTTTAATTCATAAATTAACAGGTCCTTTATTATTTATCCAATGGTTATATTTTTATTAAATCATTATTCTTCCTCATGATAGTTTATGATTATTTTGAATAAGGTTCTTATTGACATTCACATTCTTGTTTTATTTTGTAGTAAATAAAATACCCATGAAATACTCAATTACTATTGATTTATAGAAATTAAAATTAATATAAATGTCAATTTAAATTATTATTTATGTGGTTATTTCATAAAACATATCTCATTTCAAGAAAATGTTATTTTAGTTTGAAACTTATTTGACTAACTATGTAATTGTTTCTATGTTTTTATACTTCACTCAAAACAGATGATTGGTTTAAGGCATATTGATCCATGAATGAAATAAATTATTCGATATATGTAGAATGTTTTGAACGCGTAGTTATTGGTGTCGACTAGTATTATATATCCCTATAATGAATCTGTAGGCCCCATGATACAAATTTGTAAGATTGCATAAAAAGTTTTTACCTGTAGTTTGAACTGTCTTATGAAAGGTCTTTATAGTATTGGTATTATTTTCTTGATACATGACTCCTAATAATTAATAATTTCATTCATTAAAAGTTTAGTTGTTTTAATCATTTTGATTTTCACACTTATTTTTCATTTTGGTGGATTTTATTTTCAATTTATTGATTTAATTTAATGTTTTTTCAATTATTTACATTTACATAATGATTATGGATTATCCATATATTAAAATGGAATGTTTGATCAATTACCTAAATTTAAATATTTGATTATGCTTTGTTATTTGTGATATAATTTACTATAATTATCCCTTAATGATCATTTTATCTAAAAATTATTTTATTTTCATTTCGTAGTAATATATTATGTCTACAAATAATGATATTCGTATATATTCTTTAAAAAATAAATCTATTCTTCAAATAATTATATTTCAATTATTTTTAAAATTTCTAATATGAATCATATATGTATCTAGTCTACCAAGAATATTGAACTATTTTTTCTATCAAGATATGATTCCATGTGACTTATGTAGATGTATTAAAGTTGACATCAACTCCGGGATTCTAGAGACGGGTCAAAACAATATATCTCCCAATAAAACTATATATATTCTTAATATAGGGTCAATTTTTTAGGATACATTATTTATTTAAATTATATTCATCTTTGGTACTCAAGAGACATAAAATATTTTTTTTAATATTGATTTAATTTTATTGTTCTATCTGAAACATTTTTCTTCCCTATCAAAATTTTCAAAAAAAATGTCTTAATGAAGGTTATTACTATAACAAAATTATTGTATTAAGTCATTAATGACCATTTGTTACTTTTACAAAAAAAATGGAATATTCAGAATTTTTTCCAAATGAGGTACATTATAAAAAAAATAACCTTGTTAAAAGAATTTTTTAGATTATATATCATGGGTAGATTTTCCCATAGTCATTCCTCATTTTTTTGAATCTTACATTAAAATTTCAAGAGTTTATTTCTAATCCAAATGGTTTCCTTTATATTTACATATTTTTTTAAAATTTAAATTCAATAAAGAACTTGAATTTTAATCATTCATTTTTTGATAGTATTTTAAATGCATATCAATACATCATAGAAAACAACCCATGATTTCACCATTGATTTTATTATTATATGATCCAATGATACAATCCTTATTCATTATCTAGATGGACTACATTAATGATGAACATATAAGATTTTTACGAACACCATTTCTTTTCCGTGGTTAATAGTTTTTTCAAATATTTATAAAGATAATTTCATTACCATTGGTTATGGTATTGTAGAAATTTTATAAAACATATATCTTTTACTAAGTCTCTATATGATGAATCTTTTCTTATCTTTTGGACTACATATATATGGTTCATATTATGGTATGGGTGGGTACTATATATCCCTCCAATGATTAATTAGATAATGACTTATATCTCATTTGATAAATAGGATTTAAATGGGGAGTGAACATAGTTAAAAAAGGGACTTTGTCCAATGTTAGAATGTTGGCAGCGAACCTTCACTATATGATGGTTTGAGAGTGTGCCCATTACACCATGATAGACATTGTTTTAAGCCATAAATACTTAGAAAATTATTTTCCATGCTTATGAGTATTCCATAAAATATTGTCTCGATCATGATAATTTATTCTTTAATGATTCATATCTTATGAATTTCCATGAAATATTTAATAAATATTTATTATAATTTATGATACGTTGGGAATGATTTTTAAATATTATGAACATGTTATCGTACCTCTATATTCCTGGTATTCTTATGTGATTATTTAGATTTCCTTTAATTAACTTCACTGAGAATATGTTATCACACATTTTTATCATTCCATTCAATAGGATATGAAGAAATTTACCAATATTAAATGTCTCTAAAGGGTTGTAGTTACCAAATCCATAGTGGGGGGAAGATATAGATATTTGATGAAACAGTTGTTTATCCATCCACGATTATAAAATTAAATGACCAATATGATTATTGTGTGGATCATTTTCTCAGGTACTTAATATTTATCTATTAATGTGTGTTCTCTATGTATGGAAAGTAGGTTTCATTATAGTTAGTATCAGAGTATGGTTTAAATTACAATTGACTGTAATGATGAGAAAACCTAACTGAAAACCATAGGGATAATTCTAGGTATAGAATAATAATTTTTTTGGAATTGATAATAGATAAACTATGTAATGCATAATGTTTAATATATTGAAAATTGTGTTCCACGATTCAGAAAACCATTAAATTATCTTCATTGATTATGTGGTTTCCCACTTTGATTATTTTTTCTCACGTAGTTTTTGTATTTTATTCTTGTGATGATTAATTGAATAAATTTAATAATGAGAAACCAATTTTAATAAAATATGGAATATTATACCACGTGATTACAAATATCATCATCGGTGAGTTTATTCACACACTACAGAAGATAAAGATAATGTTTCGTAAACAATATAGAGGAAATAATATTTATCTTCCAACATGTCTATTATGTTAGAAGATGTATTCAAATGAATTTCTCACTAGAACATGAAGTTGTTTGGAGTGTGTAAATGAAGTAGAAAAGGTAAATATTTGTAGGGGAAAATGAAATGTTTCGTTAAAACAATAGATGAAAATAGTTTCTCCTTAGGGATCAACAATAGTTTAATGTTTTAAATATTAAATGTTTCAGAATTATGAAAAACGATGTATTGTGGTGGAATCTAGAGAAGATAATTACCATGGTTGTATGATTAATTGTTATTGAATATGGGGAAGATACTAATGGGGATGAATTAAATTTATTAGTTGTATTAGCGGTATTGGTTATCTTAAAATTAATAATCTTTATTAAATTGAATTTTATGAATCATAATACATTATCCAAATTTTATATTATAGGGATGAATTATTAGTGAATAATATGATGAATTTTAGTTAATGATTTAAAAATTAATTTGGATTATTGAAGTGTTTTTGTATTTGGTATCAATAATTTGGTTGTATAAGTAATATAATAAATATAATATAGTTATAAAAATCATAAAATATAAAAGTATTTCTTCCCATAAGTTTTTCATTAAGGATTTGAAAATAGATTTTGAATTGTACTAATAATAAAGAAAGGGATTTAGTTGAAAGGTTATGTTTGTAAAGAATAAATGAGTAAAGAAAAGAGAAACATTAATATGTTTCTAATGTTGAGATAATAATTCTTAGTTGGGTTAAATATGATTAAAATAAAAAGTATTGGTGATATTGAAACTTATTATTTGATGAAAAAGTTATTTTGTTACTTTGTTGTTATATTTATTAAATTTCTATATTTCTATAATATATTCAATATTTTGTATATATATTTATGTATTAATAATTATATTGATTTTATGAAGTAAATATTTTCTTCAGGTGAGGATAACATAGAAGATATGGATAGTATCACGGTTTTAACATTTTAATATTTATAATAAGATCAAAGGTGTCAACACACCCTTTTAATGTTTTATGTTTTGGGCATTGAAAGATATTTATATCTTTTGTTTGGTATTGGGAAGAATAATATATTTAGTTTTATGTAACACTTTTAGTATGGTATATTATTTTATATTAATTTAATTATGGTCTACTATATCATGGGTTATAAATAATATTTATATCTGAAATGTGATTCATTAACAAGATGATATTTTTTGACATATTTATAGTCATGTAACGGATTAATTTTTAAGGTACTATCTAAATTAGGTTCATGTAATTTTGGTGAATTTTATTATATTTTATTATTATAGAGTAATTTAACATGGTGATTTATGATATTCAGGAGATGTTTATTTAGGTTGAGGTGAGTGTAAAAATTAGTTTGAAGAAGTGGTTTAATAAGAATACTTTTATTTGAAGAATGTGATTAAATTTTTTAAGATGTATGTTGAAGTTTATGAAATATAATTTATGGTTAAAATGATATTTAATATTTATGTTATTGATGTAATTCTAGATATATAGTGATTTATTGAAATAATCTAAGTGAAGCCTTTTGTTTTTATTCTACAAAATTTAGGTTTTTAATATATTATTTAAAAATTTATTCATTTAAATAACATTATTTTTATAACCATTATACAGTTTTTAAAGCATAATGATTGGGATAATTGGTTGATATACTTTTTAAATAAGTTCTAATTTGATTTTATTGCTCCATAAAAAAAGAAATCATCTCGAATACTGTTAATTTGGAGCATTAGATGAGATTATTGTGGAAATTGAGTAATAGAAGAAATTATAATTTTGAAGTAAAAAAATTTCAATATGTTCTTATTCTAGATGGTAATGGAATGAATCATCTATATGAAAGGCATTAAATAGAAATATTTATCATATAATATTCAACTGCAACGAATTTATGTTCCTTTTAAACCATCAATTATTTGTCGTTTTTTGTCATTAAAATTCTGTTGAAAATGTCATATATTACTCTCTTATAGTCCTTTGGAATTACTATTCCATATTATCTCATTATATTTTTTTCTCACTAATGTAATCCCTTTTGGAGGACTTGTTTTTTATCGACCTTCGTACTTCCCATTCCCTCCATCTTTGAGTAAATTTTAATAAACCTTTTTTACAATGTGGGTTTTAAACTAATTATATTAGTTCAAAATATAATCCCTTTGATTATCTAGGAAATTTTAAAATTGGGAGGATGAAATTTATTAATGGGGGAACATTGGAACCTGATATTTTAGAAAACAATTCACTTGAAATAATTTTATTTCATCAATATCGTGAATTATACACAACACTATGTTTAAACATATTGTGATGTCCCATTAATATATTATCACGTAATCTAACATTTTTAACATGGCCATTGAATTTTTGAGGTTGAAAATAAGGAATAAATTTAGGAAATATTTGAAAATTTAATATTTAATATAAATCTACAGAATAATTATTAGTTTTAATAACCCATTTTTTGTAAAGTAATATTATTCTTTAGATGTACATCTTCTTCAAAAAATTACAGTGCTTGTTTTTCTGATAAAATATCATAATTAATTTATAGATCTTCAAGAAATGTTATTCTATAAAAAATATCAATTTTTAAATAATAATATCAAAATTACATTCTGGTAAATATTTTTGAATTTTTCTAATTAAATTCATTTTTAAGTAAATATAGAAAAATATTAATGTTTACTGTAAAACGATTTTTTATTATTAAAAATTAAAAAAGTAAAAATATTTTAAAAATTGGGATTGAAATTAAATTTAGTCCAATAAAATAATAAATAGTCAAATTATGTTGATTAGAATCAATTTTATGGCTGAATTGGAATTAAAACATTTTTATACTTTAAAATGCCATTTTTCTGAAATATATTTTTCATTGTGTTTTACGTATTTTTAGTATATTTTATTTAGGGCACCTATAGACATTTAATTCTAGGATGTTAAATTAATTTTATGTTAATTTTTTCAAAATAAAATTAATATTAGTGATTTGATAATTATATGAAGTGTTAAATATTTGTGAATTGTTAAAAAATGTTGTTTTTATGAAATACATTATGATTTTTCATATCACAAAGACATAAAAATAATATAATTTTTTTAACCATTGGTAATAAATAATTTTTTATAATTTAATTTTAATTCCATATAAAATTCATTAAACCAAATTGTAAATTAATTTATATTTCATGTTAAATATGAATATCATTTTATATGTTAACAAAGAGTTTGTAAAACTCTAGAAAATTCAAATTTTGAACCTTAATGATAATATTTGTGATTTAATAAGTCATTTATTTGTTTTTTTATAAATTTAATTATAATTTATCATTCTTATGGAAATGCATATTTTTTTTGAGTAATATAACAAGTGGCTTATCCATATGTGTGTGCAATTAATATATAAGGACAAAAAAGTCAAAACAAAGCATTGAATAAGATTTGAGGACAATGATATAAATTAGAATATATATTTTATGAATATAAATAATTATTTTGAGAATAATTAAATTATTTTAATGATGGTAATTATTTTTTTATACTGATATATTTCATTTATCCTTTAAATTCTTTCACAACGCTAACACATCAATAATTCAATTAATAGAAAAATAAAATAAATGATTTAAAATTAATAAAACTATTATAATTGAAAAAATTAATGTATTTAATAAATATTATTGATCTATATGAAAATTTAGGTATGTTTTAAATTATTGTATTCGTAATATCCCATCATACTATTTCATTTAATGTCAAATTAAATTAATAGTTTCAAAATTGATCATATTGCTATTTTTAAAAAAATAATATTATAAAACATAATTCATAATTTATAAAAAATTAATGAGGAAAAATGTGGATATTTCATATTTATAATTTCCATAATAATTCAATTTATTTTCATATTTGGTCCGTATTAATAAAAACTCCTACACTTCGATATTGAAAAAGTTTCACCCTAGTAAAAATTAAAATTAGTTTATTGAAGATTGATCAAAAGGTTAAGGATAAAAATTACACCGAAAAACATCAACAATATATTGAATGATGTTATTAAAAACCTATACAACCATATCATCAAATATATATATATATTTAGAAACATTTTTATTGTGTATGAATTTTATATTATTTAATATTTGGAGAAATTCCAAATGTCCCCCTCACATTAATTATAGAAGGCCACATCTTTCCTTAATTGTTTTCCAAAAATTGATGTTTCTAGATCAACCTAACTCTACAAATTAATCTTATAATCATCCAAATAACAATTATATATGTTCTTTTATTTACAAAACACAAAACCTATATCTCTTTAGATGATATCTAAAGGAGTCGTTTCAAAGAAGTGGTAATCACCTTAACCAATCACTTTCTTTTCTATTCATCACTACGACATCTAAATATTTTTTATTTATTGAAAAATAGTATCCCAACTATCCTCTATACTATAAAATATTATTATGATAAAAAACTCCAATATACATCATTTCTAACATCAAATTAGATGTTAATGTATTTCTCATGCTTACATAGGGTGTACAGTCAACATATAAATATACAATTCTATTTTCTACACCATATTTATTGAATTTTTATTTTTTTGGTTTCAATGATTATATATGATATTTGTGACATAATCATAATTAATAAATATTCATATATCATCTACCTACTTACCATATAATCATATTAGAAATCGATAATGTGTTTCGTTTGTATGTGTGGACAATCACCTCCAAAATTTATTTTGATTTTAGTTTCTTTAATATTGTAAGTAGATGTTAATGAGAAATATTTTTATCAATATATTTGATAAATATTATATAATAATGATCCAACAAATATTAATTAATATTTTACATTCTACCATTCATCCATCAAAAAATGAAAAGAGTGTTCATTTGTACGTACGATCTATCATCTCTTTGAATTGTATAATTCATTTTTTATATATAAATATTATGGGTTACTATAAATAAGAATATAATATTACATAGGATATTTATATTAGGATTAATATTCTATATAATATGGTATAAATATAAATGTGCGAGTATTAGAACTAACGATCTCAAATAATCATGAAATATGAAACAGTTATCAACCGTAAATGAAGATTTTAATAAGGAATAGTTGATAAAAATTGGATTAAAAATCTTATAAAGGGATAATATATTACTTTATTATGTATTAAGAGGAATATTTTATATAATTATAATAAAAATTAACTTATTATATATTAGGAGAGGTTTATTTTACATCAAGATTAATATGGTGTAAGTGTTTTATGTAACAATTTCATTGTATATTGGGATTGATTATGAATAAGTCATCAATGATTAAATATTATGATATACCTATCCGGAAACTATATTCGTTTCTTATATTATGGATATTTTTTTTAAATAATTTTGTTCGTTTCATTTCCCTAAATATATGAAATCAATACACCATAAGTATTTTTTTTAAATTAAATCTACATTATTTATCTCATCAGTCGAAAAATATTTTCCTTACATATATATTTTTTAAAAATTAATTATCAATAAAGGATTTACTATTTTCATTTTATTGTTTAAATTCATTTTTAACCATTTTTTAATTTTAATACATTGGTTTCAATGGAATACTTTTGTTGTTTTCCTAATAAGTAATGTATGTCTTTTTCATACAATGTAAATGGGATTTTTTTACTTATACAACATGATTATATTTTACCACTATCATAAATAATTTATTATTTAACGATTAAATTATTAATTTTTATAGTTCATTTTGTTTAAAATTATTTTTTATTTATTTAGTTCTTCTAAATAAATAATTCTTTTTAGAATGCTTATTTTTCTACTATATGTTTAAATTATCTTTTATTGGTATTTATATTCAAAAATTAAAACTACAGTTAATTTAAAATATTGGTTATAGGGTATATGATTAAATTATATCATCCTTATTAATTGTTATGATTGTTTACATTTATGATGACATGATGAAATTTTGATGAAACATTTTTCATTTACATGGGGTTGTACTATAGATAAATATTTGTCCTACCCATTTCTTTTCTAGTTGTTATTATATGATGAAATATTAATGAAACCCATTTCCTTTCATGGATCCTAATATTATAGATGATGTAAGAACCCTGTTTTTTTTAGTAAAAGACTTGGGAATATTCTTGATGTTATTCTAGAGTGGCGCCTTCAGGCGGCGTGCGATTCCGAGCCACGGTGTGTCCAGAATAAAATTTTCAGTGCGTTCGCACTGGGAACGCCTAATAAATGATATAAATCCTAAACGATAGCTTGGACGGGAAAACTAAGGGCACCATTGAGTCAGGATCATGCCTTTTACCCTATGAGGGGTGTAACTTTCACGGGCGCGGGTCTTTTGTGAAAAAATGCCCCAAGGATCATTTTCATAATTTAACAACCTCGGGCATTGAAATTGTTCCACTTTTGAAGAGAGGATCAGATTAAAATTATGAGACCAGTGTAGCGCTCAGAACATGGATTTTACCCAAGTGGTGGCTTAATCTCGACCCCGTCGAGAGTCCGGGTACGGGCCAACTGGTGGATCTTTTTAAAATTAATTAAAAATTAATTAATTTTTTTTCTACTTAAACATAACCACCTCTAATCTTCCCCTCCCTTGTTCTTCCTTGGCACAATTTCCCCCAACAATGAAGGAGGAGCTCCTCTCCTATCCTCCACCTCTCCAAGGAGGGGTGGTGCTCTGTAAGACCCTTTGTGAATCCACGGGCTACGCCCAACGAAGTAGGTGGTTGAGTTTTCAATTATTAATTCCTGAATCTTCTTCAATTAAATTTCATGCGTAGAATTGCTTTCCGTTTTTCGAGTGAAGTATATATACGAGAAGGGATTGATATACACTTTCCAATGCCTATTTCGGTTTGAAAATCTGATTCCTGAGGGGAACATAGTGATCCAACATTGTCTGGGGAGGTTTTGGGTGTTTTTCCAGCGGATCTGGGTTCTCTAGCGGGTTCGCGCGACAGTCCGGTGGGTTGTCTATGGTTGTCTGAAGCAGCAGCGGGGGTCGGCGTGAGCTCTGGGCGGTGGCGGTCTTCAGTGGTGGAGGTCGGGCAATGTGGGGCTGGCCGGGCGAGGCAGCGCTGGGCGGGTGAGGCGACGCTGGCCAGGCGAGGCGGCGATCAGCCGGGCGAGCTCGCTGGGGCGCAACGATAGTGGTGTCATGGCACGCGACCCCATGAGGGGACAAAGACCCGCACTTGGCGGGTATCCGAGGAAGACCACGACTAGCCCACAGGGATGGTTAGTGTTGTGTGGACCCGAGGTCCACTTCCGGGCTGCGCGGATAAGCCCCGGGCTGGCGCTGCACGCCGAGCCGGCCGACACGGGCCGACCCAGACCAGGCGGACTAGCCGAACCTGGCTGGTCCAGCCTCAGGGTTCACCCCCCCTTCGCCTTCAGACACTTGTAATTTTCACTATGGGTGTTTGTCTTGCATGAAGTCTACGACAGTGCATTCCTGGCACCGAGGAGAATCTTTTGAGATAGTTTTGGGGGTTTTTAATTCCCAAAATGGGGGGCCTCGGTGGAGTGACATGCCTTTAAGTGGATTGAGGTTATTCCATGGGTTCTTGTATTGGGTGGCGCAGACACATTCGGAGTTCATTTTGAGTACCGTCAGCAGAGTTGGGACCCTAGCGAAGAGGCGGTGTTTTCTAGGGTGCTTTTAGGCATTGAAACTGGTGTCGAGACGTGGGCCCCATGACCCGTCTTTTAGGCTACGAGTAGTGGTTATCAAATTTTTCATCGGACGCTATTCAGGGCATGCGAGCAGTCCATTCTAGGTGTTTTTCTGACGACATTGAAATGGCACAATCTGCCCGCTTAAATTCTCCATGATGGTGCAGGCCCCACGAGTGCAGTTTTGGGTGGTGGCGGTGATTTCCATCTTTATCATCGGGTGTCTATTTCAGATAAGTGGATAGTCAATATTGTGTACATTCTTGCGAGGATTGTAATAGTGTGATCTTTGTGTTGTGTTTCATGACCGTGATGCGGGTCCCACGTAGCACCTCTCGTGTGCAGTGCAGTGAAATGCATCTTCTTCTCCGGAAATCTGTTCCATGTGTGTAAGTAGTCAATTTTCCGTGTCTTTCTGAGGGGATCAAAATGGTGTGATGTGATCGACTATTTTTGGGACTGAGGATCGGGACCATGGGATGTCGTTCGGGCATAAAGTAGTGTTGAATGACTTTGATGTCAGATGTCTGTTGGAGAAGAGTAATAGTCATTCTCGCATGTTTTTTTGTGAGGATTACAATGATATGATCCGTTTGGAAGTGTGGAGTCTCATTTGAGATCTAATTAAATGTGGAAGCATGAAAGGTGCGCCAGTGGCAGTTCTTCTTGCTGTGTTTGGAAGCGAACCGTTGGCATGTGATCGTGTTCACTCCCGTGTGAGTGAAGTCAAGGACTCAAGAGATATGGATGGTCGTGCTATGAATGTGGAGAAAGAAGGTTTGTGAAATTCCGTTTTTGCCCTTTGTGCATTTGTTGGGTGTCATGTGCATGATAGCCTTTGGGATAGAGATGTGGTATACATTGGGAGTATACAGGTATGCATGGAGGTACTTGTTGTATGTTTGTACCCGATAATGTTTGTTTACTTGGTTTGTAGTTGAGATAGGCCCACACGTCGTGTGGGCCCCCTGTGCGTGTCGTGTTCTGCATTACGTACCTTTGATCCCTCATGACGTAGAGGGTCCCTCTATTCACAATGGTTTAAACTAACAGGGTTGAATGGTTTCCCCATGTTTTTTTCTCAATGGTGTGATCAGCAGAGTTTTTTGGGTTCCCATTTTTCATTTATCCGTGTGGTATTTCAGTATCACATTCCTTCGTGTTCCCTGGTAGAGTTTTTGGGGATTTAGTGTGACCATTACTTTACGCAGGCACTAATCCTCTTCCTAGGAGGTTGATTCTAGTAGAGTGTGGAGACTAGGGAGCCTAGCCGTAGATTCCCTAGCCGATTATTGAGATCATATCCTCCTTCCGCGATCTACCGTGACGTGTTTCCCTAAGCAGAGCTCCAGGTATCAGCATGACACACACTACAAGGGGGATGAACTTCTCCTAGGTGAATTGTTCTGGAGTTGGGTGGTTGTGAAATAAACACTCCATGTTCTATTGGTAAGTGTTATACCATCTAGTAGTGATGGCCGTAGTAGTTCCGGGTTTACCCTCTAGTGGGGATGGGCAGTGGGTTTCTCATCGACTTTTTCGGGCTTACCCTCTAGTGGGCCTGGGCAGTGGGTTGCTCAATAACTTCGTAGGGTATACCCTCCAGTAGAGACTGGGTAGTGGGTTTTCTGATGACCTCTTAGGGTCTACCCTCCAGTAGAGACTGGTTAGTGTGTTACCCGATGTCCTTTTAGGGTTTACCCACCAGCAGAGACTGGGCAGTGTGTTACCTGATTACCTCTTAGGTTTTACCCTCCAATAGAGACTGTATAAGGACACGACCATATTACATACAGAATCTTGAATATATTCAAGAAAACAAATCCTTTTACATTAATTATTTTTTCAAGTTTATATCTTTATAAAATTAGGACAATAAATTCATTACATTACACAATATTACAGAGTGGATACCATAAAAATAGTATCCATTTTTTTTTCAAAATATAAAACATTAAAACATTAAACAAGACTCCTTGAAAATTCTTCACCATTTACCATGTCTTAATTCCTTGTATTAAACATCCATTAACCTATGAAAAATCATTTAAAAACTTGGGATGAGTAAAAAAGCTCAGTAATGGATGGAAAAGAAGGAAAAATCATTGTAGTCCATGAATACTCATAACGTATGAAAGCATTTTCAAAAGACATTCTTGTCACACACATATACTTACTTTGTGTAACATGAGATTTACCCAATATCCACACAAAACATCAAAACATAAATATAATCATAAATGTATCTTGGGGAATTTCTTACATAATCTTGTAACCATTTTTGGATACCTTATAATTTGTAACCCTCACGACTACCTTACTTTATGTAACCATCACAGTTACACTTGGAGTAACCATACAGACGACATCCAACATACTCATACCCAATGAATTAGAGAGAGATATAGGTCCCAAAAATCATCATAAAAATTTACCAGGAACCAAAACATAATCTTACAACATGAATCATTCCATAAAAACATTACTTTGTAATTTCGTAAAACTAAATTTAAAACGAGGATTTATAATGAAAATCCTCTTATAAAAATCATAATATTGAAGAGAGACATAATAGTGTGGTTGGAGTATGTATATATACTATAAATAAACATAATAGTATATAATATAAATATAACCCATCACACAAACAAACTTAAATAGCACATAAATATTGAAGTAGAAGGTTAACCCAAAGAATGGAAATAAGGTTAAGAATTCCCTTACCTTAGGTTTGTCTTACTTAGAACATGTTTAAACCTCTTGTATAATTGTTAAAATAGTGTTATTAATAATTTTTAGAAACCTTTTCATGTTTATAACATCTTATATATTCATTTCATAACATTATTTCACCCTTAATTGTTAGTATTTTACCATTTTCACTGTTTTTGGTTGAGTTCTTAACATGATTTCCCTGATTGGTTCAGGATGACCATTCATGTCAATTGGAAGTGAAAATAAAGAATTCATATGTAGAAGTATTTACATATATCTAGTAACATAAATTATTCCATTCAAAATTTTTAATTCTTACATGAGAATGATTCATAAGTTAGAACATTAATGATGTTCGTTTAGATCATTTTTGTGGTTATTTGATAATAACAACCCTGATTTGTCCTGTAAAGAAATCCAGAACCATGGGTCAGTCATAAAAAATATATTATAACCTGTTTCAACCATATAAATTGTTTCATGACCCGAATTGGAAAAATTAATGGAAATTGAAATGACATCATCCACAATATCGGTAATTCGACACAAACGGATAATGTTTTTATTCTTTAAATAAGTGGGAGAAGAGAAGAATAATGATGATTACTTTTACTTAAACATGAAAAAAATAGAAAATACATGATTTATCGAGATCGCATGCCTCTTGGGTAAGGAGATATGAATAAATAATAAGTAAAGCACTCAAAATAAAAGAATAATTGTGGAATCGCTTACAAAAATTCATCAGCCTAACGGCTACGCTACATTGTATTAGAAAATATTAAAAATAGTGGGGACAAAGGTAAAACATTAAGAAATAAGTCATAATATATATTTGACCATGAATAATAACAAATTAAGAACATGGTATGGAAACTTGAATGTTATACCACATAAAAGAGAACTTGAAAGGAAAAAAGATTGAAATTGACAATTTTCTTACCTTGTAGAGTAACCCTTAGAACATAAAGGTTGGGACCTTGGGGGCCTCAAGAAACATTGGGAGGTCAACTATGAAGGTATGGAGGCCAGAGAATTGTTGTGGGAGAATTGGGAATGAATTAAATGAAGGGAAGAGTTGGTATTAGTAGGAAAAGTGAGGGATTATTTTAATAATTTTCAAGGGACACCTCATTAGTGGTATTTACAAAACCATGGGCTTTCCCATGTTATTTTCCCATGGTATAATCCACATGGGACACCTCAGATATTATTTAATTATACAAAAGTCTACCATATTTATGACATCATTATTATACCATTAATGATGTTATTAATACACCAAAACTAAAAACTGTATTTTTTACTGTTCACCGAAAAATCAGCTGTTTCGGAAAAATTCCAAAAATTCACCCTAACCATCTATCGAGGTGTAGATTTAAAAAATGAAGTCCATTTTTTGAAAATAATTTTCAAAATATTATTCATTTAATTTTTTTAAAAAAAGAATACTTAATTCAAAAATTAACAATTCTAATACTGTAACTACTTCTATATCACAATAAAAAATTAACATAGATGCTATTATCTTAAATCCATAATAAAATAAAAAATAAAAATATTTACTATTCATTAGGGTCATATTACTATTCATATAACTATTCATAATGGTATGTTACTATTCACCAAAAAACAAGTTTTTTCCAATAGACTCCAAATAACATACTGAACATAATTGTAGAAGACAATTTCTTGAAATTCAAAACATAGAAGTGGAAAAATTATGATAAAAGGATAGTTATAAATATCTACTAAAAACAATGTTCCATGCATTTCTATTTATTTTTAGAAAAACTTGGGGTGTTAAATTATCCCCACCTTCTTTAAATTGTGTCCTCTCAATTTTATTTAGTTATTAAACAACTAAGGGTATTTTTCTCTCATAGAATTTTCAGAATCCCATGTTTCTTCTTCAACCATGAGGTTTCTCCACAAAAACCTTTACCTGGTGGATTACCTTATTCCGCAATAACTATTCCCTTCGATCAAAAATCTGAACTGGTTTCTCTTCATAAGAAAAGTTCTCTTCCAGCTGAACTGCTTTTGGGATCAAGACATGTGATGAATCTGGCACATATTTTTTCAACATCAAAACCTGAAAAACATTGTGTACCTGAAACCAACTCAGAAGAAAATCTACACGGTATACAACTGTTCCAACTTTGTCCAAGATTTCAAAAGGACCGATGAACGGTGGACTTATCTTTCCTTTTTTACTGAAACGCAACACACTTTTCCAAGGGGATACTTTAAGGAAAACATGTTCACCTACCACGAAAGAGAAGTCTTTGATTCTAATATCTACATAAATTTTCTTCCTGCTCGTAGGTGTCCTCATTTGCTTCTGGATCATCCCCACTTTCTCAGCCACTTCTTTAACTAATTCTGTCCCCATAAGATTTCTTTCACCGACTTCATCCCAAAATGCTTGAGTCCGACACTGCTTTCTGTACAAGGCCTCAAAAGGTGACATCTGAATACTGGAATGAAAACTGTTATTAAAAGAAAATTCAACTAATGAATGATGTTGATCCCAACTTCCCTAATAGTCCATTTAACAAGCTGAAATCATATCCTCCAAAGATTGAATCATTCGTTCTGACTTCCCATCTGATTGAGGATGAAAAGCTGTACTGAAATTTTACTCTGTGCCCAAAAACATTTCCAGTCCCTTCCAAAATTTAGAAGTGAACCTAGGATCTCAGTAAGATACAATGGAAAGAGGAACTCCATGTAACCTGAAAATCACCTTGAGGTACAATCAAGAATGATGATCCAAATACATTGTATCTCAAAGTGATTGAAAAAGTGCAGAAATTGTTAGTCGATCAACAATAACCCAAATAGAATTATTACCTCAATAAGTCTTTGGTAGTCCCACCACAATGTCCATGGATACATTCTCACATTTCCACTCTGGCACTGGAAAAGGCTGAAACATCCCCTTTAGTAACTGCTGCTCTACTTTAACTTGTTGACATGTTAAACATTTCATGGTAAAATCTACAATATCTCTTTTCATTCCATCCCACCAATAATACTCCTGAAAGTATCTGTACATCTTAGTACTACTAGGATGAACAGAAAATTGAGAACTATGGGCATCACACAACAAATCATTCTTCAACCGAGAATCACTAGGCACACACAACCTTTTTCCAAATCATAAAACACAATCTTTATCAAGATTAAATATTTTCACCTTACCAATTTTAACCAATTCTACCTTTTTCTGTAGCTCACAATATTCTTTTTTCTCCTTCTTAATTCTATCTGACAATGAAGACTACACTAAAACCTGAAACAAAATAGAGGTATTCCCTACACCAACATATTATAAGCCAAAATTTATCAAATCATTAATCAAGGGATCATGTTCTAAACCTAGCAAGATTAATGATGCATGATGTTTTTTACATAAGGAATCCACCACTTTGTTTTCTTTATGAGGATGGTAATTTTTCATGTAGTCATAATCCATTATTAGTTCTATCAATCTTTTGGGCGTCATGTTTAATTACTTTGAGTGAATAGATACTTTATACTTTTATGGTCAGTATATATTTGACATTTGGTTCTGTATAAATGATACCTACATATTTTCAAAGAAAGAACCACAGATTCCAATTCCAAATCACGTGTGGGATAATTTAGATCATGAGGTTTATGTTTTCTCGAATCATAGGAAATTACCAAATCATTATGCATTAAAACACAACTAATTCCCATAAAAGAAGCATAACTGTAGATGAAAAACTCACCATTATGGTAAGGTAAGGCCAAAACTAGAGCATTCACCAACATCTTCTTCAGTTCCTAAAAACAAACATCACATTACTCTATGAAAACAAAATTAACCCCTTTCGTGTTAACTTAGTTATCAGGATAGATATCCATGAAAAGTTCTTAACAAACCGTTAATAATAACTTTCTAAGCCCAGAAAAATATGAATCTCTGTAAAATTAGTGGGCCTTGTCCATTCATCAACTACTTTTGTTTTGAAAGGATAAACTGTTTTTCCATCTTTATTTAAAATTTTCCAAAGAAAATAAATCTATTGAAACAAGAAATCACACTTATTTAATTTTCCATTTAGTTTATATTCTTATAATTTCTGTAAAACAACACTTAGATATTTTTCATGCTCCTCGATATTTTTATAAAATACCAGAATGTCATCAAGAAATACAACCACAAAATTATCCATGAACTCATGAAATACTCTATTTATAAGATTCATGAATACAACATGTTCATTAGTTAATCCAAAAGGAATAAAAACAAATTCATAATGCCCATATCTAGTATGAAAGGATGTTTTGGGGATGTCATCATCCTTCACCTTCAGCTGATGGTATCCAGATCTCAAGTCAATCTTGGAAAACTACTGAGCACCCTGGAGCTGATCAAACAATTCATCAATATATGGTGAAGGATACATGTTTTTAACAGTGATGCTATTCAAATCTCTATAATCAATGAAAAGTATCATGGAACCATCTTCATTTTTATCAAACAAAAAAAGGGATCAACATGGTGAAGTGCTAGGTCGAATGAATCCTTTGTCAAGAAATTCCTGCATCTGATTTTTAAATTTAATAAGTTCAATTGGAACCATACGATATGGGGGTTTTGAAATTTTCTTAGCATCAGGAACTAAGTCAAATGTGATTTCAACTTCTCGATTAGGTATGAAACCGAGTAACTCATTAGGAAAAACATCAAGGTATTCATTTACCACTAGCACATCAACAATTTAAAAAGTTCCCTTATTTTCAAAAATATGAGCAAGATAACTTTCATTTCCATCATTCAATAGTTTCTTAGTATCCCGATATGTTATCAATTTTATGGGTTCATTCTTGTGTACAAAAACTAAAACTATTTCTGAAAAACAACTTCTTTAAATCTAAAAGAAATTTTAGCATGATAATCAGAAAGCCAGACCATCCCCAGAATAATATCAAACTCGACTAAGGAAAAAACAACAAGGTTTTCAGGTAAAGTCTTTCCACATACCACAATAAAAAAATTCCTATAATTCAAATTTTCTGTAAAATTTCCCCCTGGTGTTTTGACATCAAGGTTGGGTCTGATTTTTTGAGGTTATATTTTCAATTTACCATAAACTTTCCCAGAGATGAAGGAATGTGTAGACCCCGTATCAAACAAAACATTAGAAAAATCTGAGTAAACAATCAAAGTACCTGATAAAACTTCATTGTATGGCCCAACATCTACTGACATAGTCGCAAAAAAGCTCACTAAACCTTTCTACTTGTAGTCTGGATTTTTTGCATCATTCGGATCTCTCTTTGGGCAGACGTTTGCATAGTGACCCATCTCACAACATTTAAAACACTTTACAGTTTTCTTGTCCGGATTATTCTTAGGATCATTTTCATTGCATTCTCGGGCAAAATGTCCAAACATACCGCATTTAAAACACTTCCCAATTTTTCAAAGACATTCCCCAGGGTGTTTCTTGCCATACTTTTCACAAACTGGAAATTGGATTTTCTTACTATCATATTTCATTGGTTGATTCTTACCCATTTCTTTCCATCTAGACCTCTTCTTCTCTTTGTTTCCAAAATGCACATGATCATCAGAAAACTCCATCTATACCCTCTCAAAACATCGGACAAGTTTCTCCTAACGTTTAAATTCATGGTAGGCCAACGCCCTTCGATACCTTGGCTTAAATCCTGAGTAAAATCTGTTTATTTTTCAATCAAGTTCCATAATAAGATTTAGAGCATACCTCACCGGTTGGGTGAAGTTCTCTTTATACACAGTCACTGAATCTTCCCCCTTCTATTTCATATCATTGAATTTCTTCTCCATTATTTGTCGCACCACCATAAGAAAATATTTTTCAAGGAAAATCCTTTCAAATTCATCCCACTCTAAGGAATCCAAATCAGCAATACCCATGATATTCTTTACCATTGATCACCAATGATCAGATTCCACTTCAAAAATATAAATGACAAGACTTACCTTTTGATTTTCTGAACATCCCATAACATCAAATATCTTTTCAAAGGATATGATCTATCCTTCAGATGCTACTGGGTCAGAAGATCCATTGAATGTAGGAGGATGTTGTCTCATAAAATGTTCCACTACTATCATGTTCCATTGTTCTACCTCTATTTGTTCTCTTTCATGGATACCACCACCATTTATTTCTTTATTATCTGAGCCATTACTATCACAATATGCTCAGTTCCAATCCCTACCATTCTAGGCTATAGTTCTGAAAGGATTTCATTCATTCAATGCCTATCCTCTTCAGCATCCCTGTTCCTTCTACGGAAAAACATTCTGAACAAACATGTCTTATATAATGAAACATGGTAATATTTAAATGATATTACAGTTCAAATTAAACATAGAGTGAAAATCATTTATGGTATTCTATTAACAACACCCTAACCCCTAAAGTTATCTAAACCATCCTCTCATGCCAACTATAAGGACCCGAACTTATTATATACATAATCTTGAATTTAGCCAAGAAAACACATTCTTTTACAATAAAGATATTTCATTTTTAGAGCTTTAGAAAATTAGGACTGTACAATCATGACATTACACATTATTGAAAAGTGGTTACCATAAAAATAGTTTCTATTTTTTTCGAAATATAAAACATTAAAACATAAAACAAGACCCCTTGACAATTCTTCAACATTTTACGTGTCTTCCTTCCATGTATTACACATCCGCTGTCCTAGGAAAAATCCTTTAAAAACGTGGTATGAGCACAAAATCTTAGTAAGGAATTGAAAAGAAGGAAAAATCACATTAGTCCATGAATACTCATAATGTATGAAAGTATTTTTAAAAGACATTCTGGTCACCCATATATACTTACTTTGTGTAACATGATATTTAATAAATATACACACAAAAAATTAGAACATAAATATAATCAATAAGGTATCTTGGGGAATTACTTACATAATCTCGTAACCATTCTTGGATACCTTATAATTTGAAACCCTCACGGCTACCTTACTTTGTTTAACAATCCCAGTTACAAATGGAGTAACCATACAGCCGACCTACAACATACTCATACACAATGAATTGGAGGGAGATATAGTTCCCACCCTTCATCATAAATAATTCCCAAGAACCAAAACATAATCAAACAACGTGAATAATTCCATAAAAACATCACTTTGGAATTTCGTGAAACTGAATCTAAAAAGACGAATTTTAATGAAAATCCCCTTATAAATACCACACAATTGAAGAGAGACTTAATAGAGTGGATGAAGAATGTATATATACTATAAATACACATAATAAACATAATATAAATAGAACCCATCCCACAAACAAATTTAAATAGCAAATAAATAATGATGTAGAAGGTTAACCCAGAAAATGGAAATCAGGTTAAGAATTCCCTTACCTCGTGTTTGTCTTATTTGAAACATGTTTAAACCTCATTTATAATGTTTAAAAGAGTGTTATTAATGTTTTAAAGAAATATTTTCAGGTTTATAACATCTTATAAGATCATTTCATAACATCATTTCACCATTAATTTTTAGTATTTTTCCCTTTGAACTATTTTTCGGTGAGTTCTAATCACAATTTCCATGATTTCTTAATGATGTACATTCATGTCAATTGTAATTGAAACTAAATAATTATAATGGATTAGTATTAACATATATCTAGCCAGATAAATTACTCCATTAATCATTTTTAATTCTTACATGAGTATGATTCATAAGTTAGATCATTAACGACATTCGTTTAGATCAATTTAGTGGTTATTTGATAATAACAACCCCGTTTTATATTATAAAGAATTACAGAACCATCTGTTAGTCATAAAACAAATATTATAACCTGGATAAACCATATAAATGGTTTCATGACTAGACTTGATCGAATTAATGGAAATTTAAATCACATTGTCCACGATGTCGGTAATTCGACACAAACAGATATTGTTTTTATTATTTAAATAAGAGGGAGAGAAGAATAATAATAATGGGTAATTTTACATAAAAATGATAACATAAAGAATATACATGATTTCTTAATATTTCATGCCTCTCGGGTAAGGAGATATGATGAAAGAATAAGGAAATAACTCAATATAAAATAATAATTGTGAAATCCATTACAAATATTCGACAGCCTAACTGTTACGCAACATGGTTTTAGAAAATATTAAAAAGATAGGAGACATGGGTCAACCATCCAGAAATGAATAATAATATATATTAGTTAATTAATAAGAAGAAAATAAGAACAGGTCATGGAAATTTGAATGTTATACCATAGAAAAGAGAACATGAAAGGAAAAAAGAACGAAATTGAGAATTTTCTTACCTTGTAGAGTAACCCTTATAACTTGAAGGTTGGGACATTGGGGGCTTGAGGAAACCTCGGGAGGACTAAAATGAAGGTAATGAGGTCAGATATTTATTGATGGAGAATTGGAAATTAATTAAATGTAAGGAGGAGTTGGTATTTTTCGGAAAAGTGAGGGATTATTTTAATAATTTTCAAGGGACACCTCATGAGTGGTATGTACAAAACCATGGGCTTGCCCATGGTATAAGCCACTTATGAAACATCACATATTATTTAACTTTACACAATTCTACCAGATTTATGACATCAATATTATATCATTAAAGATGTCATTAATACACCAAAACTAAAAACAACATTTTTTACAATTCACCAAAAATCAACTGTTTCAGAAAAATTCTGAAAATTCACACTAACCATTTATCGATGTTTAGATTTTAAAAATAATGTCCCTTTTTTGAAAATAATTTTCTAAATTTTATTAATTTTAATTTTTAAATAAAAGCATACTTAATTCAAAATTTTACTATTCTAATTCTGTAATTACATCTATATCACAATGAAAAATTAACCTAGATGCTATTATCATAAACCCTTAATAAAATAAAATCATAACAAAATTTACTATTCATTAGGGTGATATTACTATTCATATTACTATTCATAAGGGTATGTTACTATTCGCCAAAAAAACAAGTTGGTTTCAATAGATTCCTAATAACATACTGAACACAATTGTAGATGACAGTTTCATGAAATTCAAAACATAGAAGTGGAAAAATTTTGTAAAAAGGCTAGTTATAAATATATACTTAAAACAAAGTTCCACGCTGTAGAGACTTGAAGCTTAACGTACATTAACATTACATTACTTTTGCGGAATACTTAGTACATAACAAAAAACACACACACAAGGATCGTAATAGTTTAGTGTCTTTGGAAACTCGGAACGTAATCTTCTAATTGTGGTGTAAGATCTTCAATATCTCCCATAAAGATCTTCCCTTTTTTTTACCTAAAACCTTTCTTTATATCCTGGGGAAAATAAAACATAAAAGGGTGAGCTCAAATGCTCAGTAAGGGTAAAAAAAGAAAAATCAATCACATCATATTCATAAGAACATAACTTTTGGAAATCTTAACCTGCAAAAGAGAGCATAATTTCATAACATGGGATAAATCATAGTAGTGAAATGAAATCCCAATAATCATAACTTAAAACATGAAACTTTGTATAATACACACATAATCATATATAATCATTTCTTGTTAGTCAAGACTCATTGCCAAGACTATCTTAGTGGACAAAGTCCCTTTCTGAACCGAATCACCCACGTTTCATTCCTTTTTCACTGAACCAGTATAACCTACCGTTCCAGCCATGTCTATATCATGAGATATAAAATCTTTACCCAATGCATTGGTGAGAGATATAGGTCCCACCCATCTCATAGTGATACCATTCTTATGTGTGCCACAAAATCGTAAACCATACATCATAGCATAACCCATGTAATAAAAATGGGAATATTAAACATCATGACATCATAAAACAATTTATATAGGATAAAGGAATTCATAAAAATATTTCCATCACAACATAATCAAATCCATGTAATAATAGGGATATAAAAATAACCCTTTATTAGATGTAAAATAATTTTGATAAAACACTTGAACTCCATTCTTGAGGAAAATATCCTTTCTACTTCAAAAACACTTTTCTTTTCTTAACATGTCATAAAATTATAAACTAAAAGAAGTTGATTAAAAATAAACTTGAAAACTTATAAAGAAGATTCTTGGAAATAATGTTTTAAAAATCCATTCTTTCCGTATAAGTTAAAACAAACATTCTTCGTACTTTTGTCGGATAAGTCAAAAAGTACCTCGTACGAAAAATGAAAAAAGATTCCTTTCATATTCTTTACTAAAAACTAACCGAAGGGTAAAATTGGATTTAAACATTTGTAGGTGGATAGAAATAATATTACATATTCAGGAAACATGAATTTGGATGATAAAATACACCCCAGTAAATACTAAAGTATAAACAATCTCGGAAAAAAATGAGATTGTGATATTTCCCTTACCTTAGGTCCGATTTGCTTCATAAGTGTCCGAACATCCTGTATAATGATTTAAATAATGTCATTGACTTATTAAAGAATCATATTCATTGTTATGATATCATATATGGTCCACTTATGACTTTATATTACCCGTTCTTTTGTAAATTCATGTTAAAGTAGCATTTTGGGTAAAATCGTCTCATTTGTCGTTCGTGTTTTTAACTTGTAATTATTAATATGATTACTTAGATCATGATTAATTATATCCAGAATATAAAACATGATTTATATATATTCAGAATACATATAATATATCGATAAATGGAATGAAATACACCATTCATGGAGACGGTAGTCCGTACGTACGCATGAACGTTGTTTTCGTTTCCTTATTGAATTGGATGGAATTATGTAGATGACATACATATAAATATACATAAATCCAGTATCATTATTATGTCATATATTTCATTAGCACTTATTATATATACTTTATAATCATTCATTGATGGTTAATCATTGAGAATGAATCTTATCGCGTCGTGGAGACGGTATTCCGTAAGTACGCACGAGCGATGATATCATTTCCATAATTATTGAATTGAATTGAAGTGGATGATACAATATATCAGAATAAATATGATGTTCTAATAACTATGTATAGTTATTCTTTACACCATTATACCAATCCATGTAAGGTGGTGGTGGAAAATAGATTACACCACGGCGTGGAGACGGTATTCCGTACGTACGCACGCGCGGTGATTTCATTTTTCGGTAGGATGGATAGAAGGTGAATTAGGGTTGTTTCATATTTATAATAACATATCAGAATGTAAGTAATAATGATGTTATTACTTTATCATGAAACAACTAAATAAGAAGAAGTTGAAGTAGAAAGAAATTGAAAAGATTGGTAATGGATATTACCACTTCTTTGAAACGCCTCTTTGAATCCTCCACTTAGGGAACTAAGATTGGTCTTTGAAGAAGACCAGGACATCTAGGATTATTCTAGGGAAGTGGAGAAGGGATTTTGGTAGGGGTTTTCCGAGCTTGGGTGCTCAAATTGGTGTGAGGAGGAGGGGGAGGTGGTGCCCTTTTATAAGGGAGGAGAGGGGCACCTTAGGAATATCTCAAAATATTATTTTATATTAAAGTCAAAATCGGTTTATAATGGTTACAAAGGGTCTTATTTCGAAGGTAACGTGGGGATGGGTCTAAATCCTATCAAAAAATAGGATTTAGACAAGCTTAGGTTATTATTTTAACCTTATCAATTAGATTTAACTCTAAGTTAACTAATTTATCTTTTACCGTGACTTTTTGTTGTTTTACACTATATGGTTAATACACTTACTATAACATGACAAACGAACCCCAAGTTGTTTATTATTAATATATATATCCTTATCTAAGTAATATGGCCGAACGGTATATTTTTAGGAATTAAATAACAATTAATAATATAATATTTGTTTTAAAAACAAATTTATGTCAATTTTGACACTATTTGGTACATGATTTTTACGAAGTTTTTAACAGAATTATAAGTTCGAAAAAAGTTACTTAAATCAACAATATAATGTCATATTAACCTAGAAAATTAGTTCATGTCCTAAAAAGTCTCAAATTACATTGATTTGGGCATTTATAACATCAATTATGTTAATATTTTCTTAAAAAGGTAATTACTGCATCATCGTTGTGTCATAAATAAATTAAATTATTCAAAGTATAAAAATTACAAATAAAATACCATTATGTAGGAAATATTTTTATATTTCTAATGAATATTTATAGTCGAAATTATATTATGTATAACCCTATAGTAAAAATGTTTTAGTAAATAAACTTTGATTTTAACTCTTTTAACTCTTCTTTGATTTAAATAATAATAAATGTCCTAATCTAATCCAAGTGGGACTAAATGATAATATTTTACACTTAAGGTTGTTTTTGGTCGAGATAAAGTTGTCCAATAGGATTAGGACATGTGTTAGGGTAATATTAATATCATTTTTACCCTTAATTACCCTATTTACTTTTAACCGTGGTAAATAAAAGTAAAAAGTTACTATTCACAAAAAATTATTTTAATCTCATTAAACCAAATTTTACTTACTGAAATCAACCATGTCTCTTGGATTTTTTAAATTCCATTCACAGAAGTGGTAAAATTAAGTTTCATGAAAAATTCAGTTTTTTAACTACCACTTAGTAGTTTCACTATTCATCAAAAAGTGATGTTTTTCAGAACAATGCCAAAATTTCATCCTAAGCTATATTTAATATTCTGAATTCAAAAATGAAGTATATTTTACCAAATTCATAACATATAAGTTGTATTAATTAATTTTATAATTAAATCCCGCTATTAAAACAGATAGCGTGTTTTTAAGAAACAATATCTATCAAAAGATTGACACTTGTTTATGTCTGGTTTAAATGTGAAATTACATCCGATGACCAGAATTGTATTAAATTGTAAAAATATATTCTAAATATACTTTAAAACCACTTAAATTAATAATTTATCACTATTAATTATTTCTATTGAAAAATTTGTTTTTAACTACAATTTAGTAATTTTCATTATTCATCAAAAATGAAAGTTATCCGAAAAGTACCAAAATTTCACCCTAAGATAATTTCGATATTACGAATCCAAAGAAAAAGTACATTTTGAGAAATAAAATTTAAAAAATTTCAAAAAATGGTTATTACTATTCATAACGACTAGTTTTAATAATATTTTAATAGCATATCGTTGTTTAGTGAAACTCGGTATTGTGTACTACACACACTATCGAGGAAGGTCGTGATTGCGTGTAATGGAAGGCAAGTCAAGGATGCGTGTTGTGAAAGCTTCTTTTGGTGTAGCGTATAACACAAGACATTAATGAAATTAAAAAGAATATTTTTCATAAAATTTCGGGGTGTTACATTCTACCCCCCTTAAAATGAATTTCGCCCTCGAAATTCGTCGGGGTTATAAATGGTTTACTATTAGAAAGTTTCTTTAATAGAAACCCACATCGTAAAAAGGAATATAAAAACCAATCATTAAAAACAAAAGTATGAAACGTAACGGTTACCCAAATAAACTAATCAACGGGTTTCCACATAGGTGAAAATATGGATATGGAAGAGAAATTTAACCATCATGTTCTGAGGGAGAGTGGTAGAGAACATGGATATGGAAAAGCCAACAGTCACAAAGCCATAAATTTGTGACGATCTAGGGTGCCATCTGATTCATCGGATATAAGGGAACTAGGACAAAATTTTTGGTTTTCAAGATCATTTCCCTAAAGTTGAAAATTTGAATTAGAATAAATACTTACTTTATTTTGGTACAATCTCACTGTTTTTCATGCCTTGAACAATTTCCACTTCATCTCTTAAATATATGAAGTTGAATTTGTTATTCGTGAAGTGTTAGCAGATCATGTGATAGAATGACGGGTCATTCCATCTGTCTCAAACAAAAGGTTAGAAAAAGTTATTAAATATACATAAGTCATTCTATAGTGAGATTAATCATATATGGTTCCTAAAATGGACTTATACTTCATATATCATACTTCTTAATATAATAAAACTAGTTTCTACTAAACGGGGACTTCCTGTAGGCCAGTGGTAGGCGATAAAGGCCAGTCGCACTTCGGTTGTGGGTTCGATTCCCACAGCCTTGTCTGAAGCGATGGGCTGTCGCCCGTCCTGCAGGTTGTCATTTTCTAAAACTACATTACTATAAAATCCCATCAATAATATCGAAAAAAACTTATATCCTTAAACAATACTAACTTATGTCCAACATAATGCATTTCAATCTTTAGGCTTATCCATAATACTACAGTCCACTCTCATAACATAGTGAAAATGATTACCAAAGATTTAATACCATCGTTGATCCCCATATATCATAAGATATGTTTTGTTGGTCACATTCCAAACATTCAAAGGCCTTAATCATGTATTCTCTTGAATACCCATTAAACCTTAGTGAAAACATGAATTCAGTTAAAAGTTAACACTTTCCACATACCAAAATCCTCAGAATTCTATATACTCAAACCATGATATCACTTAGTCCTTATATCAATCATGACCTCATGAATACTGTCAAATATTTCATTTTCTCGTTTTCCCTTCATTATGCACATATCATTCTTTTTCCAAAAATATCTCAATCACTTTCCATGGTTACTGGTACCATAAAATTATTGAAAACCACAATAGACCAATACATAAATATTCCAATATTCCACGATACTATTTACAACACTATTTTGGAATCCCATTACATAAACACTTAATCATTCCACCACATCGTTTTCATATTCAACATCGCCAATAGTGATCGCATGTGACTTCCCTTTGTCCTTTGCCTTAAGTGGTTGCTCATGTTGATCATCACTAACCCTTGGATTAGGGCATTTGTTGGCATAATGTCCCATCTCCTTTCACTTGAAACATTGAAGTGTTGGTGGTGAGTTCTCTGCAGTGTTTGCTTTGTTCACATCATTAGAAACACTTTTTACATTACTTCGACACTCAGCTGCTCGATGACCTTATTTTCCACACATAAAACATTTTCTAGTCCCTTTAAGACAATCTCCACCATGCTTCTTTCCACACTTTGAGCATAAGGAAACATTCATTTTCTTTTCACCATTATTCTGAGATTTCTCCTTGAACTCCATCTTTCATTTCTTTTCAAAACCATGAGATGGATATGTAACACCAACTTCCATTTCTACCTTCATAGCACAACGCACAATTTCTTCATAGCTACTGAAGTCTCGTATAGCTAATGCCCTTCGAAGACTTGGTTTTAAGCCACTGAAAAATCGATCAAATTTACTTTCAGGTTGGATGATAATGCCAGATGCATACCTTGCAAGTCTTGTAAAATTAACTTCCTATATACCAACAGATTCATCATCCTTCTGTTTCAGCTCACGAAACTCCTTTTCCATCTTCGTTCGAAGAATACGAGGGAAGTACTTACTAAAAAACAAGTTCTTCAACTCGTCCCATTCTATGGAATCAATTTCATCTCTTTGCCTCGTATTCTTGATAAGATTCCACCATTGATCAGCTTCTCCTTCCAAACGATATACTACTAGGATGACTTTATCATGTTCAGAACATTGAAGAACTTAAAATATCTTTTCAGTGGTACTAATCAATTGTTCAGCAACAAGTGGATTGGAAGACCCACTAAAAGAAGGTGGATGTTTCCTCATGAAGGACTCAATAGAATATTGTTCCCTTCTCTGCTCATTTGGAAGTCCAGAATGATTCATAGCTTGTGTAAGTATAGCAATAATATTTTTCACTCCATCTCCCATAACATTTGTTTGTTCAAGAGGACAATCATTGCATTGTCCATTACAGTGATCAACACGGTTCCTTCGGGTTCCAGCCATCGTCTAAAACCCAAAAATAATAGTGTGAGAGGCCAAAATCATGCTAGGGAAAACAACATAATAAAGGGGGAGTACCTTCAATATCTACCATCTTAGGTTTAATTCTATGATCATTAGCGTAATTCTAGTACTATAACCTATACGTATACTTAACCTTAGGGACATCCCTAGACATACCTTAGAAATATCTCTAGGGATCTCACTAACGTTTTCGCATCCTAGTTTCCAAAGGGTGACTAAACCTTTCCTATGATACCAAATGTAGAGACCCGAAGCTTAACGTACATGAACATTACATTACTTTTGCGGAATACTTAGTACATAACAAAAAACACACACACAAGGATAATAATAGTTTAGTGTCTTTGGAAACTTGGAATGTAATCTTCTAATCGTGCTGTAAGATCTTCAATATCTCCCATAAAGATCTCCCCTTTTTTTACCTAAAACCTTTATTTATATCCTTGGGAAAAGAAAACATAAAAGGGTGAGCACAAATGCTCAGTAAGGGTAAACAAAAGAAAAATCAATCACATCATATTCATAAGAACATAACTTTTGAAAATCCTAACCTGCAAAAGAGAGCATAATTTCATAACATGGGATAAATCATAGTAGTGAAATGAAATCCCAATAATCATAACTTAAAACATGAAACTTTGTATAATACACACATAATCATATAGAATCATTTCTTGTTAGTCAAGACTCATTGCCAAGACTATCTTAGTGGACAAAGTCCCTTTCTGAACTGAGTCACCCTCGTTTCAGTCCTGTTTCACTGAACCAGTATAACCTACCGTTCCATCCATGTCTATATCATGAGATATAAAATCTTTACCCAATGCATTGGAGGGAGATATAGGTCCCACCCATCTCATAATGATACCATTCTTATGTGTGCCACAAAATCATAAACCATACATCATAGCATAACCCATGTAATAAAAATGGGAATCTTAAACATCATGACATCATAAAACAATTCATATAGGATAAATGAATTCATAAAAATATTTCAATCACAACATAATCAAATCCATTTAATAATAGGGATAGAAACATAACCCTTTATTAGATGGAAAATAATTTTGATAAAACACCTGAACTACATTCTTGAGAAAAATATCTTTTCTACTTCAAAAACACTTTTCTTTTCTTAACATGTCATACAATTATAAACTAAAAGAAGTTGATTAAAAATAAACTTGAAAACTTATAAAGGAAGATTCTTGGAAATAATGTTTTAAAAATCCATTCTTTCCATATAATTTAAAAAAACATTCTTCGTACTTTTTTCAGAAAAGTCAAAAAGTACCTCATACGAAAAACGACAAAAGATTCCTTTCATATTCTTTACTAAAAACTCACCGAAGGGTAAAATTGGATTTAAACATTTGTAGGTGGATGGAAATAATATTACATATTCAGGAAACATGGATGTGGATGATAAAATACACCCCAGTAAATACTAAAGTATAAACAATCTCGGATAAAAATGAGATTGTGATATTTCCCTTACCTTAGGTCCGATTTGCTTCGTAAGTGTCCGAACCTCCTGTATAATGATTTAAATAATGTCATTTACTTATTACAGAATCATATTCATTGTTATGATATCATATGTGGTCCACTTATGACTTTATATTACCCGTTCTTTTGTAAATTCATGTTAAAGTAGCGTTTTGGGTAAAATCGTCTCATTTGTCGTTCGTGTTTTTAACTTGTAATTATTAATATGATTACTTAGATCATGATTACTTATATCCAGATTGTAAAACATGATTTATATATATTCAGAATATATATAATATATCGATAAATGGAATGAAATACACCATTCATGGAGACGGTAGTCCGTACGTACGCATGAACGCTATTTTCGTTTCCTTATTGAATTGGATGGAATTAAGTAGATGACATACATATAAATATACATAAATCCAGTATCATTATTATGTCATATATTTCATTAGTACTTATTATATATACTTTATAATCTTTCATGAATGGTTAATCATTGAGAATGAATCTCATCGCGTCGTGGAGACGGTATTCCATACGTACGCACGAGCGATGATATCATTTCCATAATTATTGAATTGAATTGGAGTGGATGATACAATATATCAGAATAAATATGATGTTCTAATAACTATGTATAGTTATTCTTTACACCATTATACCCATCCATGTAAGGTGGTGGTGGAAAATAGATTACACCACAGCGTGGAGATGGTATTCCGTACGTACGCACGCGCGGTGATTTCATTTTTCCATAGGATGGATAGAAGGTGAATTAGGGTTGTTTCATATTTATAATAACATATCAGTATGTAAGTAATACTGATGTTATTACTTTATCATGAAACAACTAAAGAAGAAGAAGTTGAAGAAGAAAGAAATTGAAAAGATTGGTAATGGATATTACCTCTTCTTTGAAACACCTCTTTGAATCCTCCACTTAGGGAACTAAGATTGGTCTCTAAAGAAGACCAGGACCTCTAGGATTATTCTAGGGAAGTGGAGAAGTGATTTGTTCAGGGGTTTTCCGAGCTTGGGTTCTCAAATTGGTGTGAGGAGGAGGGGGAGGAGGTGCCCTTTTTAAGGGAGGAGAGGGGCACCTTAAGAATATCTCAAAATATTATTTTATATTAAAGTCAAAATCGGTTTATAATTGTTCCAAAGGGTCTTATTTCGAAGGTAAAGTGGGGATGGGTCTAAATCCTATCAAAAAATAGGATTTAGACAAGTTCAGGTTATTATTTTAACCTTATAAATTCGATTTAACTCTATGTTAACTAATTTAACTTTTACCGTGACTTTTTGTTTTCTTACACTATATGGTTAATACACTTACTATAACATGACAAACGAACCCCAAGTTGTTTATTATTAATATATATATCCTTATCTAAGTCATTTGGCCGAACCTTATATTTTTAGGAATTAAATAACAATTAATAATATAATATTTGTTTTAAAAACTAATTTATCTCAATTTTGACACTATTTGGTACATGATTTTTATGAAATTTTTAACAGAATGATAAGTTCAAAAAAAGTTACTTAAATCAACAATAACATGTCATATTAACCTAGAAAATTAGTTTAAGTCATAAAAAGTCTCAAATTACATTTATTTGGGCATTTATAACATCAATTATGTTAATATTTTCTTAAAAAGGTAATTACTGCATCATCGTTGTGTCATAAATAAATTAAATTATTTAAAGTATAAAAATTAAAATTAAAATATCATTATGTAATAAATCGTTTTAGATTTCTAATGAATATTTATAGTCGAAATTATATTATGTATAACCCTATATTAAAAATGTTTTAGTAAATAAACATTGATTTTAACTCTTTTAACTCTTCTTTGAATTAAATAATAATAAATGACCTAATCTAATCCAAGTGGGCCTAAATGATAATATTTTACACTTAAGGTTGTTTTTGGTCGAGATACATTTTTCCAATAGGATTAGGACATGTGTTAGGGTAATATTACTATCATTTTTACCCTTAATTACCCTATTTACTTTTAACCGTGGTAAATAAAAGTAAAAAGTTACTATTCACCAAAAATTAATTTCATCTCATTGAACCAAATTTTACTTACTGACATCAACCGTGTTTCTCAGATTTTTGAAATTCCATTTACAGAAATGGTAAAATTAAGTTTTATGAAAAATTCAGTTTTTTTAACTACCACTTAGTAGTTTCACTATTCATCAAAAATTGATGTTTTTCAGAACAATGCCAAAATTTCATCCTAAGCTATATTTCATATTCCAAATTCAAAAATGAAGTATATTTTACCAAATTCATAACATATAAGTTTTATTAATTAATTTTATAATTAAATCCCGCTGTTAAAACAAATAGCGTGTTTTTAAGAAACAATATCTATCAAAAGATTGACACTTGTTTATGTCTGGTTTAAATGTGAAATTACATCCAATGACCAAAATTGTATTAAATTGTAAAAATATATTCTAAATATACTTTAAAACCACTTAAATTAATAATTTATCACTATTAATTATTTCGATTGAAAAAGATGTTTTTAACTAAAATTTAGTAATTTTCACTATTCATCAGAAAATGAAAGTTATCCGAAAAGTACCAAAATTTTACCCTAAGCTAATTTCGATATTACGAATCCAAAGATAAATTCCATTTTGAAAAATAAAATTTAAAAAATTTCAAAAAGTATTTATTACTATTCATAATGGCTAGTTTTAATAATATTTTAATAGCATATCATTGTTTAGTGAAACTCGGTATTGCGTACTACACACGCTATCGAGGAAGGTCGCGATTGCGTGTAATGGAAGTCAAGTCAAGGATGCGTGTTGTGAAAGCTTTTTTTGGTGTAGCGTACAACACAAGACATTAATGAAATTAAAAAGAATATTTTTCATAAAATTTCGGGGTGTTACACACGCATTTCTATTTATTTTTAGAAAAACATGGGGTGTTATAGACTAGGTAGTGGGTTACCCGAAGACCACATAGGGTTTACCATCTAGCATAGACTTGGCAGTGGGTTACCCAAGGACCACTTAGGGTTTTCCCTCCAGTAGAGTCTGGGTAGTGGGATACCCGAAGACCTCTTAGGGTTTACCCTCCAGCAGAGACTAGGCAGTGGGTTACCCGACGCCCTATTAGGGTTTACCCTCCAGTATAGATTGGGCAGTGGGTTACCCGACGTCCTCCTAGGGTTTACCCTCAAGTAGAGACTGAGCAGTGGGTTACCCGACGACTTCTTTCAGACTCAGTCCTTTATACTAGGATAGTCTGTGGCTTTTCTCCATGACTACTGGGGCGGGACCCTTGGTTGTACAGGTCAGTGATATGAAAATGTTGACTTTGAGAAGACCTCTCGACTGTGTAAAAGTGAAGAGGTGTGGTTTGACCTTCCCAAGAACTCTCAAGTATGAGGGGGCGCTTTTCCCACCAAGTGGCATCCTTGAGACGTGAATTAAAACTGTGCAGGAAAGATAGTGCAACCTAAAGAGGATAGTGTCAAGGTGAAGTGATTTGAGCCCCTTGACTTGTAGTTCGGGGCAGACCGGTGGGGTGTTGGGCATCGATGGTGTTTACTTCTGGGACTGTTGGCGACTCACATTATTGGGCTGAGCAATGATATGGAGATCCCCTTATGATCTTGTTTGGGATCCTTGTTTGAGCATATGGATATGTATATAGCTTGTTCCAGTACCCACTGCTTTGGTTTTGGTTACTCTCCTTCTAGGAGAGGAGACTACGCGTGGGGTATGTCGCGTGCATTCCATGTCTAGCTTCTCATGGTTGGATGATTCTACTCCCCTTCTATAGGTAGCGAAGGCTCGACGGGAATTTCATCTTCTCACCATTTCTAGATCCTTGTTTTAGGACGAGTCTACTTCCTTCCTCTTGTTGGGTTGAGTTGTACTCTTTTCTACACTCTTTATTATAATCCTTTACTTCTCCCTATTCGATCTACTACTCACCCTTTGGTACCTCCGTTTTTCTCCCTCGAGCCTTCGTGGTATCCTACTGAGTATTTTTTTACTCACCCATTCTTGGGCTTTGCCCGCACTTGGTGTGCCCTTGCAGATGACAGACAAGTTGCTCGTGACTACAAAGGAGATTAGGAGTTCAGGAGCTTAGACTTCGTACGGTGGTCGTAATCAAGTTCTAGGTGAGGGACCCTCCTAGTTGTTGTACTTTATTTTTACCTATTGTCGGGTTGTGGCATTTTTCTGGTTGGGTGCATGTTTTTCCCTTTTTTGTTTCAGTTTACCTTCAGTATATACGATGTATTGTTTAAAGGTCAATGCACTTTTGTTGTTGTTTATAGCGGTTAGTACTTTACTTTTCCTTTTAATCTGAAATTCTGCATTGATTGGGATGCGTGTGTGTTTACAGGTACTCATGAAAAGGCCTCCCCAAGTTGTTTAGCCTTCAGCGCTTGTTTCCATCCCCTGGACTATGGAGGAGGGCTTGGGGTAGTTGCTACTAGATCCTGGGTGGGGTCCAGTCATAAAAAAGTGGTATCAAAGGTGGTTCGTTACTTGGGACATTGTGTGGACGTCCCTAAAAGGGATTGGTTTGGATTAAGGGAAACAATGTTGACGTGTCTCGAGATAGGCACATAGTCTAGTGAATCTGGTGATGGTGCGACGACTGGCATATCCATTCACCAAGACCCTGAAAACACGCTTGTCATATCGGGATGCTGAGACACTCATTGTAGGGAGATTGGTTTGTGCATCACGTAGGATCGATTGCTTGACTGTCCTTCTTGAGTCATCTCCCCATTTTTTTGAGAGTTATATATACATATATGCTCATCTGATTGCGGCATTCCTTGATAACATTCAGGTTGTTTCCGTGAAGACAGTCAGCCATGATACTAGATTTGGTTCATGAAGACGACCCTGTGAGCTACGAGGCCTCAGTACAGAACCCATCATGCGAGTCCATTTATTTGGGTGGGCTGATAGTAGCACCCCCCACTTGGTGAGTAGCAGACAGATCCTCCAGAGAAGAATGATCTTGAGCGCGGGTTGAGCATGCTCTGTGAGTTCCAGCGAGAGAGACCGATGTGGTTCAGTGGTAATCCAGACCCTCAGGCAGTAGAGGTTTGGATCAAGACTGTGGTTTGGCTCTTTAGTCTTGCATAGACACCGCTAGCTCAAAGGGTTGCTTTGGCAGCCAACCTTTTCCATGGAGCAGCTAGGCATTGGTGAAGTCTGGTGACTCAGTTACTCGAGGAGTCGTCACTTTTGTGGGATGACTTTCAGCTACTGTTTTGTGAAGAGTAATACCCCTCATGCTTATTCTCTGTTCAGATCCAGGAGCTCATGCAGTTTCAGCAGGGTGGGATGACAGTGACTGAGTACATGACTTGGTTCATGGAAAATGCATGTTTTTACCTGAACATGGCCCACGAAGGCATCTTCTGAGCATGGAAGTTCGATCCGGGTCGCCGCAGAGGGATTTGTGCCATCATCGTTCCCTTCTGCATCCCCACTTATGCCGAGGTGATAGAGTAGGTGCTGGTGACAGAAAGCATCATGTCATGATTTACAGTTGGTGGTGGCAGTTGGCACGACGGAACCAAGACGTCTGCCGCGGGTAGCAGCCGTCGGATGACAGAACCTCGATGCAGGTGGCCATTCCGCCGCCGTTTTTATATACGTGGTCGTGCACCACTAGGGTGGTTGAGAGCAGGGCCCCACGAGAGAAAACCCTTCCTTGAGTGTACTCTAGGTCATGGTCGTACCCGACAGTGGCACCGGAGGGCACCAGGGCAGCCTAGAGAGCACCAGTGCTATGCTTGTGAGGGGAAAGGTCACAAGGCACGCGACTACGTGACTAGGTATGTAGATAACTTCGGGCAAGAAGCAGGTGTACCACCACAACAGAGGCAGTGTCGTGAATGAAGTGGTACCTAGAGAGGTCCTACAATCAGAAGAGCATGAGAAATGTGAAGTGGGGGATGACATTATGAGGTCTTCCCATCACCACCATGTAGTCCACGTCAGGCTCCGAGAGCTTAATGTTGGGACCACGGACAACCGAAATCTTTGGATTTATATGATCCTACAGGGTATGAGGTGATAAGAGGTATTCTCTATAGATCTTCTACTTTTTGGAGTAGAATTGTTACACTCTGTGCGTGAAATGATTTTTCTCCCTGCTCTTTGCTTGAGTTGTTACTAGGGTGAAGCGGGGCGTCAGTGTAACCTTGTGCAAGAAGAGTAGAAGGCGTGGAACCTTTTCATTATTTTATTGTATAAAGTTCATCTATTTCCAAGAATGTAAGAGAGTCTTGGTCGTGGGACATCGATTGTGAAACATTGTGTGACCGAATATCCTTGAGTGTTTCACCATATGGATATTTTGAAGGAGGGAATAACCGAGATTTATCCCAGGGCCAAGCAGTGACTCCAGTTGCAACGTGCGACATAGACGTTGGACCAGGGAGGTGAGCTACCCCTGAGTGCCTTTGGGTCGTTTGAGATAGTTCGAAGGGATGGTGAGGTTGTCTACCGCCTTTCCCTAACCCCAAAGCCTGGTCTTGGTGCATAGTGCCTCCCACGTGAAAAACCTAAGGATATGTGTGCATGCTCCTATACACGTCATCAGTGAAGGTATACCCTGCATGAACGGATGAAAACCTTTGTGTGCGGTGACGCAGAACTGTTCAAGAGTTCTTCATGGTACGGAAGAGCCAGGTGCGAGGTTAGTACCCTGAGTTGTTCCCTAGTTTTTCTTTCTGGGGATGAAAATCTTGAAGGAGGGAATGATGTAAGAACCCAATATTTTCTATAAAATACTTTGTAATATTCTTGATGTTATTCCAGAGCAGTGCCTTTAGACAACATGAGATTCAGATCCCTGGTGTGGCCAGAATTTAATTTTTAGTGTGTTTGCATTGGGCACGCCAAATAAATAAAATAACTACTAAATAGTACCTCATACGGGAACAAAGAGGGCACCATTGAGTCTGGAGAATGTTGTTTACCCTAGGAGGGGTGTAACTTTCGCGAGCACGTGCCTTCTGTGATAAAATGCCACCAGGGGTGTTTTCATAATTTAGCGGCCCCAGACGTTGAAATGTTATAACTTTTGAATAGAGGATAGGGTTTAACTACTGAGACCAACGTTGTGATCAAGAACATGGATTTTACCCTAGGGGCGGTTTAATCTCGACCCCGTCGAGAGTCTGGGTATGGGCCTACAGGTGGATGTTCTAAAAATTATTTAAAAATTAATTAATTTTTTTTCTACTTAAACATAACCACATCCAAGCTTCCCTTCCCATGTTCTTCCATGGCGCAAGTCCTCCCAATGTATAAAGAGGATATCCTCTTTTCTCCTCCACCTATCCAAGTCGATATGACGCTCCGACAAACCCTTTGTGAATCCATGGGCTTTTCCCAACGAGGTAGGTGTTTGAGTTTTCAATTTTTAATTCCCACATATTCTTCTATTAAATATCATGTGTCGAATTTTGTATGTTTGTCGAGTGATGCCCATATATGAGTAGGGTTCATTTTAATCTTTCTAATTCCTATTTAGGTTCAAAAATCCGAGTCTCGAGGAGACCGTAGTGATCCGACGAAGTCCAGGGAGATTTTTGGGTGTATTTCTGGCAGAACTGGGTTCTCCGACGGGTTCGTGCGGCAGTCCAGCAGGCGGTCTGCTGCGGTCCATAGTGGTAGCGGCGGTTGGCACGAGCTCTAGTCGGCGATCTTAAGTGGTGGTATCCAGGTGAGGTGGCACCAGCCGCGGCGATGCGGCGTGGGCTGGGTGAGGCGGCGAGCGGCCGGGTGAACTCGCCAGGGCGTGACGACAGCGGGGTCGCGGCGCGCGACCCCGGGCGGGAACAGAGACCCGCACTCAGCGGGTCTCCGCAGAAGACCACGACCGGACCTCGTAGTTGGTCAGTGCTGCATGGACGCATGGTCCAAGGTTGGGCCGCGCAGTTGAGCCATGGGCCGGCGGTGCGAGCTAGGCTGGCAGGCGCGTGCTGGCCCAGACCGGGCGGACCAGGCCGGTCCAGCCCAAGGGGTTTAGCCCCCTCCGACATCAGACACCAGAAATTTTTCCTACGGGTGTCCATTTTTTGTGCCGTCTATGGCAGTTAATTCCTGGCATCGAGATGAATATTTTTTAGATGGTTTCAGGGTTTTTTCATTCCCGAAACAGGGGGCCTCAGTGTCGCGACACGCCTTTAAGTGGATTGACGCTATTCCAGGGGGTTCTTGTTTTTGGCGGCGCAGACACATCCGGAGTCCATTTTGACCATAGTCAGCGGCGTTGGGACCATGTCGCTGAGGAATCATTTTCCAGGGTGGTATCAGGTGTTGAAACTAGTGTCGAGGTGTGGGCCCCACAGCCCATCTTTTATGTTGCGAACATCGGTTAGTATCTTTTTCATCAGACGTTGTTCGGGGCATGTGAGCAGTCTATTCGTGGTGTTTTTCAGAGTGCATTTCAATGGAGTAATCCTTCCTATTTAATTCTGCATGATTATGAGGGCCCCACAAGGGCCGTTTTGGGAGTTGGCGGTGATTTCTATCTCTATAAATGGGTGTTTGATTCAAATAAGTGGATAGTCAATCTTGTGTACTTTTTCGAGAAGATGACAACGTTGTGATCTGTTTGTTGCGGTTCAGGACCGTGATGTGGGTCCCATGTAGCGCCGCTCAAGTGCGGTGTGGTGAAATACATCTTTTTCTCCACACATCGTTTCCATGTGTGTAAGTAGTCAATTTACCGTGTCCTTCCAAGGGGATCGCAATGGTATGATGCGCCCGACTATTTTTGGGACTGAGGCTTGGGACCATGAGACGTCGTTCGGGCGTAAAGCAGTGTTGAACGACATTGACATCGGATGTCTTTTGTAGGAAAGTAAATAGTCAATCTCATGTTTTTTTCTTGAGGATTACAATGGTACAATCCGTTTGGATATTCAGAGTCTCATTAGAGATCTCATTAAATATGGAAGCATGAAAGGTGCTCATGTGTCGGTTCATCTTGCTGTGTTTGGAAGCGAGCCCTTGGTGTGTGATGGTTTCCACTCCCATGTGAGTGATGTTGATGTATGAATATATATGGATGGTCGTGCGAGGGCTGTGGAGGAAGAAGGTTGTAGAAATTATGTTTTCTACCTTCACGCTAATGTTGGGTGTTTTGTGCACGATAGCCTTTGGGCTAGAGATGGGGTATACTCTGGGAGTATACGGGGATGCTTGGATATACATGTTGTAAATTTGTACCCGATAGTGTTTGTGTACATGGTTTTGAGATGAGATAGGGCCACACGTCATGTGGGCCCCTTGTGTGCGCCGTGTTATTCATTATGTACCTTTGGTCTCTTGTGATGTAGAGGGTCCCTCAGTTCACAATGGTTTAGACCAGCATGGTCGGTGGCTTCCCCGGGCTCTGTTCTCAATGTTGTGATCGGCGGAGTTATTTTTGTTCCCTTTTTCCTTTAGCCATGTGGGATTTTAGTATCATGTACATTCATGTTACATGGTAGAGTTTTTGAAGATTGTCTGTTACCAATTCTTTATACAGGCATCGATCCTCTTCCCAAGAGGTTGTTTCCAGTAGGGTGCGGAGCCCAGTGAGCCTGGGCGTAGATTCCATAACCATGTATCGAGATCATATACTCCTTCCGCGATATGTCATGACGTGTTTCCATAGACAAAGATCCATGTATCGGCGTGACCCACACTACATGGGAACTGAACCACTACTAGGTGAATTGATTAGAGTTGGGTGGTTGCGCAATACCCACTATGTGTTCTGTTGGCACGTTTTGTACGATACAATATGGATGGCCAGAGCAGTTCCAGGTTTACCTTCCAGCGGGGCAGTGCAGTGGGTTACTCATTGACTTCTTTTCGTTTACCCACCAGCGGGGCTGGGAAGTGGGTTGCTCGTTTACTTCTTAGCATCTCCCCTCCATCAAATACTGGGTAGTGGTTTATCTTATGACCTCTTAGGGTATACCCACGAAAAGAGACATGGTAGTGGGTTACCCGATGACTTTTTAGGGTTTACCCACCAGCAGAGACTTGAAAATGGGTTACCTGATGTCATATTAGAGTTTACCCTCTAGGAGAGACTGGGCAGTGGGTTACCTGAGGACCTCTTAGGGTTTACCCTCCAGTAGAGACTCGGTAGTGGGTTACCCGAGGTCCTCTTAGGGTTTACCCTCAAGCAGATACTGGGAATTGGGTTACCCGACGACCTCTTAGGGTTTACCCTCCAGCAGAGACTGGGCAGTGGGTTACCCGACGACCTCTTAGGGTTTACCCTATAGTAGATACTGGGTAGTCGGATACCTTCCAACCTCTTAGGGTTTACCCTCTAGTGGATACTGGGCAGTGGGTTACCCTACGACCTCTTTAGGTTTACCCTTTAGTGGGACTGGGCAGTGGGTTACCTGAAAACTTCTTTTAGACTTAGTTCATTCTACTAGGCTTGTATGTGTCTTTTCTCCATGACTACTGGAGCGGAACACTTGGTTTTACAGGTTAGTGATACGACAACTTTTACTTTGAGAATACCTCTCGACTGTGTGACATTTAAGATATATGGTTTGACTTTCCCCAAAACACTCAAGTACGAGGGGCACTTTCCCCACCAAGACGCATCATTGAGATGCGACCTAAAACTATGCAGGTGATTCAGTGCCACCCCAAGTGGATAGTGTCATGTTGTGGTGATTTGATCTCGTTGACTTGCAGTTCGGGGAAGACGGGTGGGGTTCTGTGCATCGATGGTGTTTACTTCTGGGACTGTTGGAGACTAACTTTCTTGGGCAGAGCTATTAGATGTAGATCCCCTTATGATCCTGTTCGGGTTCTTTGTATAAGCATATGGATATGTATATACCTTTTTCCAATACCCACTTCTTGTGTTTTGGTTTCTCTCCTTCCTGGAGAGGCGAAGATGCACTGTGTATGCCATATGCTTTCCGTATCTAGATTCTCATGGGTGGACGAGTCTACTATCCTGTTATAGGTAGTGAAGGCTCGACAGGAAGTTCGTCTTCTCATCATTTATAGCTCCTTGTGTTAGGACAATTCTACTCCTTCCTCTTGTTGGGTTGAGCTGTACTTTTTACTGCACTCTCTATTGCACTCCTTTACTACGCCCTATCTGATCTACTGATCACACTTCGGTTCCTCCTTTGTTTCTCCCTTGAGCCTTCGAGGTATCTTACTGAGTATTTATATACTCAAACATACTTGGGATTTGCCCGCACTTGGTGTGCCCTTGCAGACGATGGACATGTTTCTCGTGACTATAGATGATCTTACGTGTTCGGAATCGTGGAGCACGTATGGTGGTCATAGTCGAGTTCCAGGTGAGGGACCCTCCCAGCTGTTGAACTTTTGTATATTTTTTGTTGGGTTTTGGCACTTTTCTAGTTGGTCATGTGTTTTTCCATTTTTCATTTCTGTTTATCTTCAGCATATACATTTTATTTTTTAGAGGACGATGCACTTTTGTGGTTGTTTATAGCAATTAGTACATTACTTCTCCTTTTACTTTTCTCTTCTGCATTGAGTGGGATGTTTGTGTGTTTACAGGTACTCAATAAAAGTCATTCGTGAGTTTTTTAGACTTTGGCACTTGTCGCCAGCCCCCAGCATATGGAGGTGGGCTTGGGGTAGTTGCGACTTGAGCCCGGGTAGGGTCTGGTTGTGACAAATGCATTATGATATTATGACATGCATATCTATGATTTTTATTTTGTGAAGGATGAGACCAATATTATAAGGCCTCATCCTTAAACCATAATTAATATTGAATTAAATTAATAATTAAAATTTAGGATCTTTTCTTGGTTTAGAGTTTTAGAGAATTAGGACATAACTATTACATCTCAAAAGATTACAAAGTAGAAACTTCTACTATGTTTCCATAAAATAAAAACTCTTAAAAGGAAACATGTCTAGTTCCATGTTTTAGATAGCATGACTTTCCCTTGATCCCATCCTTGACCCTATTCCACATTAACTCCTGTGAAAAACATTTCAAAAAAAAACTTGGGGTGAGCATAAAAATCTCAGTAAGGGATACACAATAAATGAAAACTGTTACTTTTTTAAAACAACAAGTAAACCATGTATACTTTACCAAAGTAATAATTTTCACTTTTATGAAGTAGTAAATACTCTTCACTGAATAAAAGATCATTACATACCCTTTTGTAACCAAAATATTACCATAAAACCCATATAAAGATCACATAATATATATAGGTAACTTGGGACATAAACATACATAAATGGAATAACCATACGGTCGACTTCCACACATATCACTTAATGGAATAGCCATACGGCCGAATTCCATAACCAATGCGTTGGAGTTTATAACATAACCACCCGTCCGGGTATTCACGACACCACCCGTCATATGGTTTATCATGTAACCACCCGTCAAATGTCCAAGTACCATTATAAAATCATAAAACATAAAACAAATATAATGGAAAGAAAACATTTCCACACTTTGATCACAATATATCACATAAATATATTGACATAACAAATCAATTATAAAAACCATTTTCAATACCATGATACATAAAATAGAATATGGTATTTATTTCATTTTAAAAACATTACGTCTTGTTGAGGAAGCCAAAGGCCAAATAATACTCGCGGCGGCGGAGAAGTCATTGTCGCCACATACGTACGACAAAAACATTCCCTTTTTTCGTTTAGTAAAACTCATCATATAAAAATATTCCTTTTGAATAAATGTAAAAGTAAAAGGGGTTTATACAACGTATTAAAGAAAGTGGTTTATAAAACAAAAATATGCCTCAATGAAAGGAGATTGAGACGAAGTCTGTAAAAATATATATTTTTTTAAATAAAGTAGGTCTATTATGTGAATTCACTATATTACACATAATGAAAGTATAAATAAATGATATAACATAATAACATCATGACATAATTTGAATGTATGAGATTAACCCAAAGAATAGAAATTGGGTTAAGAAGTTCCCTTACCTCGGGTCTGAATTGACTCGATCATTCTTTAACGTCCTGAATAATACACATGAGTTAATTTATACATGATTAAGAACTTTTTTTCAAGTTAATTATTCCTTTTATATCACTTATTACCATTTCATAAACATTATGTAGTCTTTTAAGTTGATAACGGTCATTTGTTGATATTTGGTACTTGAGTCAAAAGTGAACTTCTTACAATTACATGTTGTTCATGTGGTCAAAAGTTCATTATATCCAGAATGATATTCATGATTTGGATATCATATATATCATATATATCCATAATATACATGCATTTATAATATTATATAATCATTTATAGGTAATAAATGAAATGCACCGTTCATGGAGACGGTAAGCCGTACGTACACATGAATGCTACTTTCATTTCTTTGTCATATTAATGGAATTAAAACTAAATGACAGGTATGAATATTTTAATTCCAGAATTATATTCATCGTTTATATGGAACATACATAATATATAATAACTTTAAATCCATACTTTATATGTCCCACATATGGCATTAACGAATCAAATCACTTTGAGGGGGTGGTAGTCCGTACTTCCTAAAATGAAGATATCGTGTATACCCATAATGGAAGCCATGAAGGTGTGCCATAAATGAAAAATACAGAATCTTAAGGAAGGAATAAACATATTATATATCATATATAAATATAGTGACATCTTAATGGACACCTTTTAAGGTGTTGGAATAATATTGAACAATCATCATTTCATGAGGCAGAAATTCGCCATCCACGGAAACAATATGTTCTTTAACCATTAGATGTAGGTGTGTGTAAGTGTAGCTCGAAATATTCTTATAAAAAAATCCTAGTATATTTAATATACTATATTTGTTACAAAAGAAATTAATAAAAAGAGTTTAGGAGGTTGGAGAAGAAAAATAAAACAAAAGGACACAAGTGAAGACATTACCTTAAAATCCGGTAACTCTCTTAGATTTGAGCTCAAAGGATTCCTTGGGAAGCCTTCTGCCCAAAGTGAGGCTTCTAATAGTTATAGAGGGATGTGGAGAGACAAAATGGGTAGGGGTTGGCTGGGTCAACGTCTTTGTAAGTGTGGGTAAGGTGGTAGAGGTGGGGTCCTTTTATAAGAGGAGAGGAGGGGACTCTTGGAAAGCAAAGAAATGTTACTTTATTTTAAAAAGAGTTTCAGATTTAATTGGTCACACATTGATATAATTCAAGGATAAGGTGATAAGGGTTCGAAATATACCCATCCAAAAGGTTTTTGACAAGTGTAGGTCTTATATTTTACATTATCTTTTCATTTTATTTAAATTGTTAAATAATGAGGTAATCGCTGCATCATCATGATGTCATAAATAATTTAATTTATTTAATGTCTAAAAATTATAAAACAAATTCTATGATGTAGGAAATATTTTTAGATTTCTAATGAATACTTATAGTAAAAAATATGACTTGTATAACCCCATTTAAAAATTGTTTTAGTAAAACAACTCATGTTTGTGACATTTTTACTTTAACATTAAATAAAAGTCATTAATGTCATTATCATACCCAAGGGCCTCCATGGGGTCCCCAAAATCAACCCATGGGTTGTCTTGGTCGGCCATGACACATCCAATAAGTGTAGGACATGTGTCTAGGTCATTTCATGTTATTAAAATATTATTTTTACCTTAAACTACACTAATTACCTCTAATCGCGATTAATAAACATAAAAGTTACTATTCACCAAAAAATTATTTTAATCCCATTGAACAAAATTTTACTTCCTAATGACAACCATGTATGTCAGATTTTTGAAATTCAAACACAAATGTGATAAAATTTCATTTAAACGAAAAATCATTTTTTTAAGTACTACTTAGTGGTTTCACTATTCATCAAAAATTGAAGTTTTTCAGAAATATACCAAAAATTAACCCTAATATATATTTGATATTAAGAACACAAAAATTAATTACATTTTAAAATATTAAAAACATACAGTTTGCATTAATTAACTTAATAATTAATTCCCGTTGTCAGAGCAAATAGCGTGTTTTTATGAAACAATAAGTATCAAAATATTGACAGTAGTTTAAGTCTGATTTCAAAGTGAAATTAATTCCAACTACAACTATTGGATTTAATGGTAAAAATATATTCTAATTTCACTTTAAACCCAATTCAAAAGATAATCTAATCATATAAATAAATTATATTAGAAAGATGTTTTTAATTAAAATACAACATTTTCACTATTCATTAAAAAATGAACTTTATCGGAAAAATACCAAAAATTTACACAAAGTAAATTTTGATGTCCCGATTCTAATGAAGAGTTTTATTTGGACCAATAGAATGTATAACAGTGAAAAAAAAACTATATTTAATGACGGTTCACCACCAAAAGGCGATAAGTGAACCTTTAGTGAAAATTAGGGTATATATGCCTAAAATTGAATTCTTTCCGTATTTTAAGACTTTATATTTTATTGGATAAATGTAAAAACATTTAAAAAACATATATAATCATATTTTAGTTATTTCTATCCATTCACGCCAATACAACGGCTATGTATTAACTTCCATTTAAAATAATATTATTATATTACTAGTATGCAACGTAAGATTTCAAAGAAACTCATTATTGAGTATCGGGTACGCTATCGAATATAGAAACACCTTTAAAATAAAATTAATATTTAATTTATAAATATTAATAAAAATGAAAATGCGTAATTCTTTATTTACCTGGGGTGTTACATCCTTCCCCCCTTTTGGGAATTGCGTCCTCGCAATTTTATTCACTTATCAAAATAAGTGGGGGTATTTATCTCTCATAGAATTTTTAGATTCCCACATTGCCTCTTAAATAATATGGTTTTTTCACAAAACCCTTACCTGGTGAATTAACTTATTCCGTAACACTTTCTCCCTACGGTCAAGAATCTGGACCGGCTGTTCTTCATAAGATAGGTTCTCTTCCAGCTGAACTACCTCTGGACTCAAAACATGAGATAGATCTGGCATATACTTCCTCAACATCGAAACATGAAAACCATTGTGTACCTGAGATAAACTTGGAGGTAATGCCACTCTGTATGCAACTGATCTAACTCTCTCCAGAATTTCATATGGTCCAATGAATCTTGGACTCATCTTTCCTTTCTTACCAAATCGCATCACACTTTTACATGGATAAACCTTGATAAAAACATGTTGGCCTACCTCGAAAGATAGATCCTTCGTCCAGTTATCCGCATAACTTTTCTGTTTGCTCTGAGCTGTTTTCATGTGTTTCTGAATCAACTGAACTTTTTCTGCCATCTCTTCTACCAATTCTGGTCCCATTAGCTTCCTTTCACCCACATCATCCCAAAAAGCTAGAGTTCGACACCGCATCACAAATAATGCCTCAAATGGTGCCATCTATATACTGGAATGAAAACTGTTATTATAAGAAAACTCAACCAAAGAATGATGTTGGACCCAAATTCCTTGATAATCCACAGAACAAGCTCATATCATATCCTCCAAGGTCTGAATTGTTCGTTCTGACTGCCCATCTGATTAAGGATGAAAAGGTGTAATAAAATTTAATTCAGTACACAACGACTTCTAAAGGCCTTTCCAAAAGTTAGAACGGAACCTGGGATCACGGTCAGATAAAATGGAGAGAGGAAATCCATGTAACCTGAAATTATCTTTAAGATACAAATGGGAAAGTTGATCTATGAAAAAATTATCTCGTATGGAAAGGAAATGAGCAGATTTAGTCAATCGATCAACAATAAACCAGATTGCGTTATTACCTCGAGGTGTCTTCGGAAATCCCACAACAAAGTCCATGGATATATTCTCCCATTTCCACTCTTGCACTGGTAAAGGCTGAAGCATCCCTTTTGGTAACTGCTGCTATGGTTTAACCTGTTTACATGTCAAACACATCAAAGTAAAATCAGTAATATCTCTCTACATTCCATCCCACCAGTAACGCTCCCGCAGATCCCTGTACATCTTTGTACTTCCATGATGAACTGAAAACGGGAAACTATGAGCCTCACATAACAACTCATTCTTCAACTGTGAATCACCAGGGACACATAATCTCTTCCCAAACCTCAAAATACAATCATTATCAATGTTGAATTCAGACAACTTACCCTTCTGAACCAGCTCTACCTTTTTCTACAACTCACTGTTTTCCCTCTGTGCTTGCATAATTCTGTCTGATAGGGATGATTGCATTGATACCTGAAACAAAACAGAAGAACTTCCTGCACCAATAACTTCTATGCCTAAGTTCATCAAATCAAAAACCAAAGGATCTCATTCCAAACGTAGCATGGTTAATGAAGCATTACTTTTTCGACTCAAAGCATTGGCCACTTTATTTGCTTTTCCCGGATGGTAATGAATTGTACAATCATAATCATTGATTAATTCTATCCATCTCCTCTGTCTCATGTTCAATTATTTCTAAGTGAATATATACTTTAAACTTTTGTGATCAGTATATATTTCACACTTTACTCCATACAAATGATGCCTCCAAATTTTTAGATCAAAAACAACAGCAGCTAATTCCAAGTCATGTGTAGGATAATTTACCTCATGAGTTTTCAACTAACGTGAAGAATAAGCAATTACCTGATCATTCTGCATAAGTAGACAACCATGTCCCTTCAACAAAGAATCACTGTAGTTAACAAACTCACCATTCCTGGAAGGATGTGCCAAAACTGGAGCATTCACCAATCTTCTTTTCAACTCCTGAAAACAATCATCACATTCTTTTGTCCAGATAAACTTAACACCCTTCCAAGTTAGCTTAGTCATTGGACTAGATAACCATTAAAAATATTCAACAAACCTTCAGTAGTAACCTTCCAAACCATGAAAACTACGGTTCTCAGTTACATTTGTGTGTCTTGGCCATTCTTCAACAACTTTTTTTTCAGGATCAATAGTTATTCCATCTTTAGAAACAATGTGACCGAGGAAATAAATTTGTTGCAACCAAAACTCACACTTGATGAATTTCCCATACATTTTATTTTCTTTTAAGGTTTGAAAAATAACACTTAAATGAATTTCATTATCTTATTTAGTTTTTTAAAACACCAAAATATCATCAATGAAAACAACCACAAAATTATCCAAGAACTCATGGAAAATTCTATTCATAATGTCCATGAATACAGCAGGTGCATTGGTTAACCCAAAAGGCATAACTACAAATTCATAATGGCCATATCTAGTATTGAATGCAGTCTTCAGAATTTCTTCTTCTTTTACTTTCAACTGATGGTACCCCGACCTCAAGTCAATCTTTGAAAAATACTGAGCTCCCTAGAGCTGATCAAACAAATCATCGATATGAGGAAAAGGATACTTGTTCTTAACAGTAATGTTATTTAAGGCTCATAATCAAGGCAAAGTCTCATTGATCCATCTTTCTTTTTAACAAACAAGACAGGAGAACCCCATGGTGATGTGCTAGGTCGAATGAAACCTTTATCTAATAACTCCTGCAATTGCTTCTTTAAATATAAAAGTTCAACTTGAACCATTCGATATGGGGGTTTTGAAATTGGTTTAGAATCAGGAACTAAGTCAACAGTAAATTCAACTTCCCGATCATGAATAATGCCAGGAAACTCATCAGGAAAAACATCAAGATACTCATTTACCACTGGCACATCATTAATCTGAACAGATCCTTTATTTTCAACAATATTTGCAAGGTAACATTCATATCCATCTTTTACTAGTTTCTCAACTTCCTGATATGTTATCAAAATCAGGGGATCATTCTTGTACACAAACTGAAAATCTTTCTGAAAAGAAACCATTTTAGCTCTACAGTCAATCTTAGCATGATAAACAGAAAGCCAATCCATGCCCAAAATAACATCAAACACTACCAGAGGAAAAAAAATAAGTTTTGCTGGTAGATTCTTTCCACACACAAGTATAAGAAGGTTATTATAATTCCTTTTTGTCTTAACGTTCCCTCCGGGTGTTTTTACCATAATTTCAAGATTCATATCGTGATATGGAATTTTCAATTTACTAGAAAACTTCTCAGAAATGAAAGAATGTGTAGACCCTGAATCAAAAAACACTTTGGCATAATCTGAACAAACAAACAGTGTACCTGATACTACATCATTCGATGGCCCAACATCTTCTGAAGTAGTTGCAAAGGATTTCACCACCCCATTCTGCTTGTAGTATGGCTTCTTTCCCTTAGTTGAGTTCTTAATTAGACACTCATTTGCATAATGACACATTTCATTACACTTAAAAAATCTTACCACCGACTTTTCATTGCCTGCTTGATCATCTTCCTTATAGTTACGAGCAGTTTGACATGACTTAACACACCAAAAGCACTTTCCTGACTTGGATAAACATTCTCCATGATGCATTTTACCACACTTCTCACAGGATGTATATTTGGTTTTATTACCTCCTTGCTTCTTTGATGAATTCCTCCCCTTTACCTGCCAACTGGACCTCTTATTCTATTGGTTTTCAAAGATCACCTGATCATCGGCAAACTCCATTTCCACCTTCTCCGCACATCGAACAGGTTTTTCATAACTTTTGAACTCACAAGAAGCTAAATCCCTTCGATACCTTGTCTTTAACCCTGAGTAAAAATGGTTTATTTTAATATCAAGATCTTGTATGAAGTTTGGAGCATACCTTGCCAATCGAGTGAACCTTTCTTCATAAGCAGCCATTGAGTCATCCTCCTGCCTCAATTCTAAGAACTGTTTTTCCATCCTAAGACAAACCACATTAGGAAAATATTTCTCAAGAAAAATACCTTTGAATTCATCCTAGTGAAGATCATCAATTTCATCACTATCCCTAATATTTTTCACCATCGACCACCACTGATCAGCTTCACCTTCAAAACGGTAAACAACAAGACTAACCTTTTGATGTTCTGAACTCACCATGACATCAAAAATCTTCTCCAGTGCTTTAATCCACCCTTCATATTTCACATGGTCAGATGATCCTCTGAATTATGGGGGATGTTTCCTCATGAAATGTTCCACCACTGACATGTTCCTCTGCGGTTGATCTGACTGATCTCATGCATGGATACCACCACCATTTATAGCCTGAGTCAACTGTGTCATCACTGCAACAAACTGTTCTGTTTAGATTCCGACCATCTTAGGTTGCTGATTTGGAAGGTTGTCTTCCTCCTGATGTCATCCCAACATAGCTGCTTTGCTTCCTCTATGGAAATCCATTCTGAACACAGAAATATCTTAGGCGAATCAACATGGTAATCTTTAAATGCTATATCATTTCATTCATACCATAAATTAACTTATAATTTAACAATTTTATAACTCCTAAAGTTGTCTAAACCGACCTCTAATACCAACTATAAGGCCCCGGCCTTAAACCTTAATTAATATTTAATTAAATTAATAATTCACATTGAGGATCTTTTCCCATTTTAGAGTTTTAGAGAATTAGGAAATAACTATTACATCTAAAAAGATTACAAATTAGAAACTTCTACTATGTTTCCAAAAATAAAAAACTCTTAAACAGAAACATGTCTAGTTCCATGTTTTAGATAGCATGACTTTCCCTTGATCCCATCCTTGACCCTATTCCACATTAAGTCCTGTGAAAAAAATTTCAAAAAAACATGGGGTGAGCATAAAAAGCTCACTAAGGGATACACAATGAATGAAAACTGCTAGTTTTTAAAAAAAAAACAAGTAAACCATGTATACTTTATCAAAGTAATAATTTTCACCTTTATGAAGTAGTAAAAAATCTTCACTGAATAAAATATCCTTACATACCCTTTTCTAACCAAAATAATACCATAAAACCCATATAAAGATCACATAACATATAAAGGTAACTTGGAACATAAAAATACTTAAATGGAATAACCATACGGTCGACTTCCACACTTATCACTTAATGGAATAGCCATACAGCCGACTTCCATACCCAATGCATTGGAGGTTATAACCTAACTACCCATCCTGGTACTCACGGCACCACCCGTCATATGGTTTATCACGTAACCACCCGTCAAATGTCCAAGTACCATTATAATATCATAAAACATAAAACAAATATAATGGAAAGAAAACATTTACACACATTGATCACAATATATCACATAAATATATTGACATAACAAATCCATTAAAAACCCATTTTCAATACCAAAATATATAAAAGAGTATATTGTATTTATTTCATTTTAAAAACATTACAGCTTGTTGAGGAAGCCAAAGACCAAATAATACTCGTGGCGGTGGAGAAGTCGTTGTCGCCGCATACGTATGACAAAAACATTCCCTTTTTTCGTTTAGTAAAATGCTTTGTATAAAAATATTCCTTTTGAATAAATGTAAATGTAAAAGGGGTTTTTACACTGTATTAATGAAAGTGGTGTATAAAACAAAAATATTCCTCAATGAAAGGAGATTGAGACGAAGTCCCTTACAAAGATATATTTTTTAAATAAAGTAGATCTATTATTTGAATTCACTATATTACACATAAATAATGTATAAATACATGATAGGACATAATAATATCATGACATAATTTGAAAGTAGGAGATTAACCCAAAGAATATAAATTGGGTTAAGAAGTTCCCTTACCTCGGGTTTGACTTGACTTGATCGTTCTTTAACGTCCTGAATAATAAACTTGAGTTAATTTATACATGATTAAGAACCTTTTTCAAGTTCATTATTCTTTTAATATCACTTATTACCATGTTAGGAACATTATTTAGTCATTTATGTTGATAATGGTAATTTGTCAATATTTGGTACTTGAGTCAAAAGTGAACTTATTTTAATTACATTTTGTTCGTGTGGTCAAAGGTTCATTATATCCAGAATGATATTCATGATTTGGATATCATGTATATCATATATATCCAGCATACACATGTATTTATAATATTACATAATCATTTACAGGTAATAAATGAAATGCACCGTTCATGGAGACGGTAAGCCGTACGTACGCATGAACGCTACTTTCATTTCTTTTTCATATTAATGGAATTAAAAAAAAGAGAGGTATGTATATTTTAATTCTTTAATTATATTCATCATATATATGTAACATAAATCATATATAATAACTTTAAATCCATCCTTTATACGTCTAACATATGACATTAACGAATCAAATCACTTTGAGGGGATGGTAGTCCGCACTTTCTAAAATGAAGATATCGCGTATACCCATAATGGAAGCCATGAAGGTGTTCCATAAATGAAAATTACAGAAGCTTAAGGAAGACATAAACATATTATATATCATATATAAATATAGTGACATCTTAATGGCCACCTTTTAAGGTGTTGGAAGAATATTGAACAATCATCGTTTTGTGAGGTAGAAATTCGCCATCCACAGAAACAATATATTCATTAACCAATAGATGTAGGTGTGTGTAAGTGTAGCTCGAAATATTCTTATAACAACATCCTAGTATATTTATGATACTGGAGTTTTTACAAAATTAATGAATAAAAAGTATTTAGGGGGTTGGAGAAACAAAATAAAACAAAAGGACACAAGTGAAGACATTACATTAAAATCGTGTAACTCTCTTAGATTTGAGATCAAAGGCTTCCTTGGGAAGACTTATACCAAAATTGAGGCTTCTAAGAGTTATATAGGGATGTGTAGATACGAAATGGTCAGGGGTTTTCCGAGCCAAATGCTTTGGAAGTGTGGGTATGGTGGTAGAGGTGGGGGCCTTTTATAAGAGGAGAGGAGGGGCACTCTTGGAAAGTAAAGAAATGCTACTTTATTTTAAAATGGGTTTCGGATTTAAAAGGTCCCAACGTGATATAATTTGAGTATAAGGTGATTAGGGTTCGAAATATACCCATCCAATAGGATTTTGACAAGTTTAGGTCTTAGATGTTACATTATCTTTTCATTTTATTTAAATCATTAAATAATGAGGTAATCGTTGTATCAACATGATGTCATAAATAATTTAATTTATATAATGTCTAAAAATTATAAAACAAATACTATGATGTATTAAACCGTTTTATCTTTCTAATGAATATTTATACTCAAAAATATGACTTGTATAACCCCACTTAAAAATTGTTTTAGTAAAACAACTCATGTTTGTGACATTTTTACGTTAACATTAAATAAAAGTCATTAGTGTAATTATCTTACCCAAGTGTCTTAGGGTCCCCAAAATCTACCCATGGGTTTTCTTGGTCTGCCATGACAAATAAAATAATGTTAGGACATGTTTCTAGGTCATTTAATATTATTAAAATATTATTTTTACCTTAAACAACACTAATTACCTCTAATCGCGATTAATAAACATAAAAGTTATTATTCACCAAAAAAATATTTTAATCCCATTGAACCACATTTTAATTCCTAATGACAACCATGTAGGTCGGATTTTCTAAATTCAAAACACAAAGGTGATAAAATTTCATTTAAACGAAAAAATAGTTTTTTATGTACCACTTAGTGGTTTCACTATTCATCAAAAATTGAAGTTTTTCAGAAAAATACCAAAAATTCACTCTAAGTTATATTTGATATTACAAACTCAAAAATGAAGTAAATTTTAAATTATTCAAAACATATAAGTTAAATTAATTAATTTAATAATTAATTCCCACTGTCAGAGCAATTAGCGTGTTTTTATGAAACAATAAGTATCAAAAAATTGACACTAGTTTAAGTCCGATTTCAAAGTGAAATTTATTCCAATGACCACTATTGGATTTAATGGTAAAAATATATTATAATTTCACTTTAAAACCAATTCAAAATATAATATAATCATATAAATAAATTTGATTAAAAAGAGGTTTTGAATTAGAATACAACAATTTTCACTATTCATTAAAAAATGAACTTTATCGGAAAAATACCCAAAATTTACACAATGTAAATTTTGATGTACCTATTCTGAAGAATAGTTTTATTTGGTCCAATAGAATGTATAAGAGTGAAAAAAACTATATTTAATGATGGTTCTCCATCAAAAGGCGATAAGTGAACCTTTAGTGAAAATTAGGGTATATATGCCTAAAATTGAATTCTTTCCGTATTTTAAGCCTTTATCTTTTATTGGATAAATGTAAAAAAATTTAAAAAACATATATAATCATATTTTAGTTATTTCTATCAATTCCCGCCAATACAACGACTATGTGTTAACTACCATTTAAAATAATATTATTATATTACTAGTGTGCAACGTAAGATTTCAAAGAAACTCATTGTTGAGTATCGAGTACGCTATCGAAAATAACAACCCTTTTAAAGAAAAATTAATATTTAATTTATAAATATTAATAAAAATGAAGATGATTAATTCTTTTTTTACCTGGGGTGTTACAAATATCTCCCTCAAATGCATTTTTAGTGATTAATATCCAACAAGATAAAAATTAATGGAATGTGAAGTGAAACCATTTTAGTGATTGACTATGTCATGTATGATAGTATTGGGAGTTATTGTTGACTACTACGATAGATTTGGAGTGAACCCCATCCCCTTTGATAGTCATTCTATAGAGCCTTTACCATTAATGAAATTATTTTATATTCCAATGTGTATGAAAAAAACTCATGTCTTATTCCAATATTATGCTCTCATGTTTCATTTTCTTAGATTCCTTCATGATTACTACCCTGTTAACATCCATGATTTATGTAATGAATCATGATTATAACTTATTACATGAGGGCCACAATCTCCAAATGTTATAATCATATTCTCATAACCTTAAATTTATTTTATTATAATTGATCATTAATATATTTTTTGGTTACCCTTTCTAAACACATGATCTCACCATTTCGTATGTTTCCTTTCCCCAAGTTCTAATGAAAGGTACCAGTATGATATGTATAATAATAGATATAGATATTAAAAATTTGGATATGATGTAGATATTTTATGAGCATTTTTTTTTATGTTTCAATGCTTCTAAAAGAACTAGTCCTATATGATTCTTGCCAGGATTGTTAAGTTATGTAATGAATATTCATCTATACAAATTTCATATTTCAGTGTGCAAATTTCGCATCATAATATTGGCTTTTTAGTTGATATGTTTTGGTGGGTTTTCCATCATGATATATTCCAAAGCATAAAATGTTAGATTATATGATGCATGAATTGTTATTTAATGTTTCATACATCATGGGTCTTATATTTAGGCCATGATATATGCACAAAATGATATATTTTGATGCATTACCCAAGTGAATTATTTGGAATTTAATTGACAGTACTGAATAAGAGAGAACATGATTGTGAGGTAGTTATTATAGTCATAGTATAAGTAATAATTAACACAGAGGATTTGTGGATAGTTTTAGAAGACCCTTAATATTAGATATGATGAAATTTAATTTTCCATGATCTATATAAAATAAATGATGATTGAATACAAGAAAATAATGGAAGTGATAATGGAATATATTTCAAAATTGATTATATATGTTTATAAAATTATGTATCAAGGGATAAAATGAAATAGAAGACTTGGATCCCATTAATAATCCTTCTATAATAGAATATTGATATTTACATATAATATTAAATAATATATGAGGTCGATGATCATTGATGGAAAGAGGAGTTCCATTTTTTATTGGGAGATGTGCTACTATGGAATAGAATTTGACAGAAAATGAAGTTGAACTAAGAGGATACCAATAATGCCAATAAATATCTATGAAAAAACAATAGGATACTGAATAAGGGTCCTAAAAGTCCATAAAATATGTGATGGTGATCCTTTATAATGTTTGAGCAAAATAAGTTGAAGGGTTTGACCCTTGGGAAGTAGATAGGGGTCCCTAAATCTATACAGGGAGTGACTGTTGGTAGGGGTGATCTCACCTAAGCCTGATCAAAGTGTAATGATATATTATTTATTTGGTGCCTCAAAAAATTATAATCACATGATTCGTTGACTATCCTGTATAAGTAAACCATAAAAATCTCCCCCGTGTCCAATTTTTTGTCTTCATCTACACCAATAGGTGGTAAAATATAATTACATGATAAATTTAGAACACATATGGCCATGTTAAGAGATTATTATATCAATAGAGAGGAGAAAATAGAAAAATACGTGGCAGTAAATATTAAGGATTCAAGATCCTATATAAAATTGAAATATAATGTAAAATGTTATTAAATTGGATAAGAATTAAATATTATGATTCCACCCAGTGTATATCTCACCTATGCCATTTATTTTTATTAATGGTGATCATCAATTAATTTCAATCCAATAACACATCACTACATCATATAAAATATTCATGAAATTACTCAATTGGTTAACTCTATATTAATCCTTACTAATAATCTCTATTCCCTCTCTCACAAAATACATATTCAATACATCGAAATATAATATATCATAAGAAAATTGATATTCCAATCCAAAAATTCATTTTTCAACTAGAACACAAGTCCTTTTAATTCAACGACATAACAACGATAATTTAAATGTGAATCTGAAATATGTATTCTAAAATAAATAGTTAATGGATGCTCTAAATCCTAAATACCATTTATGGATGGGAAAATTTATCAATTTATGTCACGCACTATATAATTCAGTACACATGATATCACCTCCAACAGTTTGGTGTGATAGATTAGTTCTGGTTCTCTCTACTAGTTACATCATGATATAGTTCTATTAATCTTTATGTGACCTCTGTATCAAAACACGGTGAATTTTAAATATTCTAAATATTCAAACCTATTACAAAGTGTCCCACATAAATAGAGTATACATATAAAAAAAAAGATAAATGGTTGAAATATACCAATTCCTTTTCATGTTGTTACATCCTTATCACATAATGATTGATATAATCCAATTTAGCGCACCATAATTCACAACATGATTCTTTGGATAATGATGTGACTCATCTAGATGGACCTTATTCATTCAACAAATAAATGGATTCATTTAAAATTTAGATTCTTTTTAACCTTATACATAAGATGTCACCACTTAATCCTAAAACATTAATCATGATAGCAGTCTTTTGATCACATCATTATTTCTCCCTGTAACCACCAGATCTTTCATAGAAGCTCACCAACTATATCATATCAAATAAAACACTATATCCATATTCCAAAATACATCAAATTATTTTCAATGGTATTATATTTGGAAAAAATCCTACAATACAACCTTTGTTTAAATATTCTCCACATTATATTATGATATTTTTCTTTCATATGTTCTTACAAATTTAATAATTTATCAATTATACAATTGTATAGGGATGTCCCCCATTAGTAATTATCTCACACTAATAAAATACAATTTTTTTCCATTATTGAATATTATAACATCTAGGTATTGAAAACCATCCAATATTTGAAAATCGAATAAAATAGACATAAAAATATTATCTATAACTATATGAGTAAATAATTGATGTAGGATATAATAAAATATATAAATTTATTGAATGATGTACAATAAATTTATTTTACCATTCCACCTCTCATTTCTTGTTCCATATGGATTGTGTCACCATATATCATCAAATACTAATAAAATATAATTTCATACCTGATAACATAATTTTAAACTGATGTATTTTGTAAAATTGGGAGAGTGTATATTAAAAATCCCTTGTTTTAGGATATTTATTAAACTATGAGGTTCATATGACAGTTTCTAATAAAATTGAATCCAATGAATTGGTAAAATTATCTATCACATTATACTGATTTCAAAAAAAATCTAATTTTACATTTTTTTGTTAACTATATACAACATAGAGTAGTAATGTATATAAATATGACTTGTATGAGTCTGAAGTAATATATATATTTTTACTCATTAATACCCATATTATTATGCGTAATCAATATCACTTTTCACACATCTTTTCAAATATATTATAATTTATTCTTCATGAACATCAACTATGTACATTCCATAGTATCAGATATATTTTCATTATATGTTTTGATAGAAGATACACGATCATACATTGTTCTTAGTGATCCAATTCAATTTCAACTAATTATAAATTCTCTTATATAGGTGGATTATTTATTGAAAACATACATAACCCAGTCTATATTTGTGTAATTTAGGAAATATAGATCTCATCTAAATATATAAAAAAGATGTTATTTCAATGTTAGATGAATTTACCTTATTATCATATTTATTTATAAGGGATGATTTTTTGAGTCTATGAATACTTTATTCCATGAATGAAGAATAAAATATATCATTCATTTTTTATGATAAAAAGTAAACTCAAAATAATTTTTTTATAAAGTATTTTGTATAATTCCTTATTATCCTTATTCATTCAGCATTTCTTTCAACATTAATTAGAGATGGAACTAATTTACAATCATTCATTATAAAAATATTTAACATTTATTTTTACAATATATCTTCTGAGATAAAAGTAAAACCTAATCTTTTATGAAGTTATAACTATTAAAAATATGTTATCCCTAAAATTAATGATGTCTATAATTCTGAAAACATCTTACTTTCAGACCATCGAACAAAATTTTATTTATTTTCCAAAAAGATGATATCATCCACATACACTATCACCAAGAATGACAACATATATAATACTTTTATATAGAGTTTGAGTTATACCCAAATCTCTTTAACTCTATCATTATCATATAAATATCCTCCTAAGAAATCCAAAAATGGGATTCTTTCTTTCGGCAACAAAATTCCATTATTAATATTTAAATCTCCAAATCATCATATAAAATTAAAGACAAATATTTTATTAATTTATACATCATCATTAAATTCTTCATTTATAAACGATTCATTTAAATCGAATTGATAATATATTTAATTAATTTGAGTAAATATTTTCTTTAAAAGACTAGTTGATTCCATTATTTTGATTAGTGAAATTTTTTCCTCTGCATTATCTCCTACAATATATGTATACAATTTGAATTAAAATATAAACATTTTTTCCTATTACTTCTATAGCTTCAGTTTGAGGTATTATTTTGTTTTTTGGTTTTTTACTTATCTACTATACATCCTAAAATTATTTGTAGAAAATTGTGCTTTTGGAACTTTTAAAAGGTGAACCACAATTGTCTTATGGGTCATAGAATCTATTTTCCATCCCAAAAATGACTTTTTTCCTAGATAGTGGTGTTGTACAGGCTGTGAGGCATACTAGACTAGCATTTTCCCTCCCCAAGAATACCAAAGAAATGGTGTCCAATTGGATAAAGGATATCGAATGGTTGTCGCACGGTCTAGAAAACCATGAGGTGACACTATACGTTTTGTCTAGTTTATTAAAAAAATAGGGTTTCCTATTTCATACAGTAAAAATTGATCTTTAATCACATGTTTTCTTCAATAATATAGATTTATATCCCCATGTGCCTCTCTATATCCTCTTTGAACCCTTGTATCACCAAGTTGGTGGATTATTTATTGGGTAATATATAGTAATATTCAAGTTAGACATCCTCCCTTTATTTATTCCTTTATCATTGGTTATTCATTCCCCTTTCTTGGGTTCCCTTTTCTCCAGTGGGTTAGTTTCATAATTTGTGTTTAACCAAGACTCTATGGGTTTTGTATTTATTTTTATGGTATGATTAGGCCTTTTACGGTCCTTGTATGGTGTGATAGTGGGTTTCCACTATATTTCAATGGTTTCAAATATATATGTTTGTGACTCAACGAATTATCATTATTCAATGATTTTGGTAGTCTTAATGAGATTTCTAAATAATTTTTTGAAGAGTTTGAATGGTGTAAAAGTGTTTGAAAATGTGTTGAGATTTTTATGATTTGATTGATGATTTAAAAAATTAATGTGGTTGGGTATCATGTGTTCCATCATTATAATGAGATGTTTTTGTGTTCTATGAATCAGGTATGTGGTGAAAATATTTTTTCAAAACTATTTGGTGTGTGTATGGACTTAAAATAAGGATATATTATGAAATATTTCTGTATTTTGTGCATATTCATAATGTTTGGTGCTCATATGTGAAAGAGTGGATCAATGTTACATAAGGAATAAAATTATTAATAATAGGAACCCTATGTGGCTAGGTGGGTGAACATGGAATAGTAAACTAGTTGGATCAGTGAGTCTAAGGAATGGTTACATCTAAAATGATGAATCAACAACACTAGATATACTATGATGATGATTGCAGACCACTATAGCGTGGTTTGTATTCCTATCTAGCAAATCATACAAGATGATGTTAGAGGTCATTCATGATACACCATATCGCCAAGATACATGGTTCCTTGGATACCACTATTGATAATTCCTTTATGTATTATGTGTGGTGAACTTATTATGTTATTATTACCATCATTATATAGTGGAGCATGATTTCCTTTCAATTTTAATGTGTTCAGTTCATGAATTTTTTCTGTAAAATAACATAATAAAAATTCATCCAATATCATTATTAAAATAGGAATGACAAATTTAGTCATACTTTTTGTAACATCCCAGGTAAATAATGAATAAAACATTTTCATATTTATTAATATTTTCTAATTAAATATTAATTTTACTTTAAAGGGGTTTCTATATTCGATAGCGTACCCGATACGCAACAAAGAGTTTCTTTGAAATCTTACGTTGCACACTAGTAATAAAATAATATTATTTTAAATGGTAGTTAACACATAGCCATTTTATTGGTGGGAATAGATATAAATAACTAAAATATTATTATATATGTTTTTTAAATGTTTTTACTTTTATCTAATAAAAGATAAAGGCTTAAAATACGGAAAGAATTCAATTTTAGGCGTATATGCCCTAGTTTTCACTAAAGGTTCACTTATTGCCTCTTGATGGAGAACCGTCATTAAATATAGTTTTTTTCACTCTTATACATTATATTGGACTAAATAAAACTCTTCTTTAGAATTGGGACATCAAAATTTACTTTGTGTAAATTTTTGGTATTTTTTCGATAAAGTTCATTTTTAATGAATAGTGTAAAATGTTGTATTTTAATTCAAAACCTCTTTTTAATCTAATTTATTTATATTATTAGATTATCTTTTGAATAGGTTTTAATTTTAAATTAGAATATATTTTTACCATTAAATCCAATAGTGGTCGTTGGAATTAATTTCACTTTGAAATCGGACTTAAACTAGTGTCAATCTTTTGATACTTATTGTTTCATAAAAACACTATATTTTATCTGACAGTGGGAATTAATTATTAAATTAATTAATTAAACTTATATGTTTTGAATTTTGTAAAATGAACTTCATTTTTGAATTCGGAATGTCAAATATAGCTTAGTGTGAAGTTTTGGTATTTTTCTGAAAAACGTCAATTTTTGATGAATAGTGAAACCACTAAGTCGTACTTAAAAAACTGATTTTTCGTTTAAATGAAAATTTACCACCTCTGTGTTTTGAATTTCAAAAATCCGACATACATGGTTCTCATTAAGAAGTAAAATATGGTTCAATGAGATTAAAATAATTTTTTGGTGAATAGTAACTTATTAAATTTTTAATCGCGATTAGAGGTAATTAGTATAATTTAAGGTAAAAATAATAGTGTAATAATATGAAATGAACTTGACACATGTCCTAACCTAATTTGATGTGTTATGGCCGACCAAGACAATCCATGGGTCAACTTGGGGACCCCATGAATCCACCTTGGTTGGAAAATGACATTAATAACTTTTTATTTAATGTTAAAATAAAAATGTCACAAGCATGAGTTGTTTTACAAAGACAATTTTTACATGGGGGTATACAACTCCAATATTTGACTATAAATATTCATTTAAAAGGTAAAACTATTTCCTACATCAGGATATTTTTATTTTAATTTTTTAGACATTAAATAAATTAAATTATTTATGACATCATAATTATGCAGCGATTACCTCATTAATAAAGGATTTAAATAAAATGAAAAGATAATGTAAACTCTATGACCTACACATGTCCAAACCCTATTGAATGGGAGTATTTCGAACCCTTATCACCTTATCCTAGAACGACATCAATTTGGGACCATTAAAATCCGAAACTCATTCTAAAATAAAGTAACATTTCCTTACTTTCCAAGAGTGCCCCTCCTCTCCTCTTATAAAAGGCCCCCACCTCTACCACCTTAACCACACTTCCAAAGCCTTTGGATCTGCCAACCCCAGCCAATTTTGTCTCTCCAAATCCCTATATTACTCCTTGAAGCCTCACATCGGGCATAAGTTTTCCCAAGGAAGTCTTTGAGCTCAAATCAAAGAGAGTTACCCGATTTTAAGGTGATGTCTTCACTTATGTTCTTTTGTTTTATTTTGCTTCTCCAAGCCCCTAAACTCTTTTTATTAATTTATTTTGTAACAATTGAAGTATCTTAAATATACTAGGATGTTGTTATAAAAAAATTTCGAGCTAAACTTACACACATCTACATCTAATGGTTAAATAACATACTATTTCTGTGGTTGGCGAATTTCTGCCTCACGAAACGATGATTGTTCAATCTTCTTTTAAACACCTTTAATGGTGGCCATTAAGATGTAACTCTATTTATATATGATATATATTATGTTTATGTTTTCCTTATGCTTCTTTATTTTTCATTTGTGGTTTACCTTTATGGTTTCCATTGTGGGTAAACACGATAATTTCATTTTAGGAAGTGCGGACTACTGCCTCTCAAATTGATGTGATTCGTTAATGCCATATGTGGGACGTATAAAGGATGGATTTAAAGTTATTAAATATGATGTTACACTGGAATTTTAATATACCTCTATATCATTATTATTTCTTTCCATTAATGCAAGAGATATAAATGAAAGTAGCGTTCATCCGTACGTACGACTTACCATCTCCATGAACGGTGCATTTCATTTCTTATCCCCAAATGTAATGTACTATTATAAGTACATATATATAATGGATATATATTATTTATGTTACATCTAAATGATTAATATAATTCTAGAATTTAAATATAAATACCTTTCATTTAGTTTTAATTCCATTAATATGACATAGAAATGAAAGTAGCATTCATGCGCACGTACGACTTACCGTCTCCAAGAACGGTGCATTTCATTTCTTACCTCTAAATGATCATGTGATATTATAAATACAGGTATATGCTAGATATATATTATATATATGATATCCAAATGATGAATGTCATTCAGGATATAAAGAACCTTTGACCACACGAACAACATGTAATTGTAAGAAGTCCACTTTCGACATAAGAACCAAATATTGACAAAACAAACATTATTAACATAAATGATTACATAATGTTTATAAAATGGAAATAAGTGATATTAAAGGAATAATGAACTTGAAAAAGGTTCTTAAGAAAATATAAATTAACTCATGTTTATTATTCAGGACGTTAAATAATGATCGATTCAAGTCGGACCCGAGGTAAGGGACTTCGTCTCAATCTCCTTTAATTGAGGCATATTTTATTTTATACCCAACTTTCTTTTATACGGTGTATAAACCCATTTGAATTATACTTTTATAAAAAACGAATATTTTTCTACGAAGTGTTTTAAAAAACAAAAAAAGGAATGTTTCTTTTAATGTACGCGGTGACAACGACCTTTTCCGCCGCCACGAGTATTTTTTGGTCTTTGGCTTCCTGAACAAGCCGTAATGTTTTTTTAAAATGAAAGAAATACCATATAATCTTTTATGTATTTTAGTATTGAAAATGTTTTTTATAATGGATTTGTTATGTGAATATATTTAAGTGATATATTGTGATCAATGTGTGGAAATTTTTTCTTTCCATTATATTTGTTTTATGTCTTATGATTTTTATAATGGTACTTAGACATTTGACGGTTGGTTACGTGATAAACCATATGACAGGTGGTTCCATGAATACCAGGACGGGTGGTTACATTATAACCTCCAATGCATTGGGTATGGAAGTCGGCCATATGGATATTCCATTAAGTATGTATGGATGTTGGCCGAATGGCTATTCCATTAAGTGATATGTGTGGAAGTCGACAATATGGTTATTCTACTTAAGTATGTTTATGTCCCAAGATACCCTTATATGTTATGTGTTCTTTATATGGGTTTTATGGTAATCTTTTGGTTACAGAAGGGTATGTAATGATCTTTTATTCAGTTAAGAGTTTATACTACTTCATAAAGGTGAAAAGTATTACTTTGATAAAGTATACATGGTTTACTTGTTGTTTTGATAAACTAATAGTTTTCATTCTTTGTGTATCCCTTACTGAGATTTTTATGCTCATCCCCATGTTTTTTTGAAATGTTTTTCACAGGACTTAATGTTGAATAGGGTCAAGGATGGGATCAAGGGAAAGTCATGCTATATAAAACATGGAACTAGACATGTTTTTTTAAGACTTTTTTTTATTCTATGGAAACTTAGTAGAAGTGTCTACTTTGTAATCTTCTGAGATGTAATAGTTATGTTCTAATTCACTATAACTCTAAACCTGAAATGATCATCAATGTTAATTATTCATTTAATTAATTATTAAGTAAATTTTATGGTCGGGGCCTTATAGTTGGTATCAGAGGTCGGTTTAGACAACTTTAGGAGTTAGAAAATTGTGAAAATTATTAATTAGTTTATGGTATGATTGAAATGATATAGCATTTGAAGATTACCATGTTGCTTATCCTAAGAAATTTCTGTGTTAAGAATGGGTTTTCATAGAGGAAACATAAAAACTTTTCTAGAAAGGAATACAGAGGGAAATGAATTTTCAAATTAGTATCCTGAGATGGTCAGAATCATATCTAAATAGTTTGTTGTAGTGATGGCTCAGTTGAATCAGGTAAAAAATATTGGTTGTTTTTACTGATGATATTTTTGTGTTTTCTAAAAGTAAACATGAGAATGAAAGACATTTAAGGGTTATCTTGCAATCCTTAAATGAAAATAAACTATATGAAAAATTCAGCAAGTGTGAGTTTTGGTTACAACAAATTTCTTTCCTGGGTCACATTGTTTCAAAAGATGGCATAACAGTTGATCCTGCTAAAAAAAGTTGTTGAAGAATGGCCAAGACCCACAAATGTAACTGAGATCCGTAGTTTTCGTGGTTTGGCAGGTTACTACCGAAGGATTGTTAAAAAAATTTTAACAGTTATCTAGTCCAATGACTAAGATAACTCATAAGGGTGTTAAGTTCATCTGGAAAAATGAATGTGATGATTGTTTTCAGAAGTTGAAAAGAACATTGGTGAATGCTCCAATTTTGGTACTTCCTTCTTGGAATGGTGAGTTTGTTATATACAGTGATGCTTCGTTGAAGGGACTTGGATGTGTCCTTATGCAGAATGATCAGGTAATTTCTTATGCTTCACGTCAGTTGAAAACTCATGAGGTAAATTACCCTACACATGATTTGGAATTAGCTCCTGTTGTTTTTGCTTTAAAAATTTGGAGGCATCATTTGTATGGAAAAAAGTGTGAAATATATACTGTTCAAAAAAGTTTAAAGTATATATTCACTCAGAAATAATTGAACATGAGATAGAGGAGATGGATGGAATTAATAAAGGAATATGAATATACAATTCATTACCATCCGGGAAAAGAAAATAATGTGGCTGATGCTTTGAGTCGAAAAAGAAATGCTTCATTAACAATGTTGCGTTTAGAACGAGATACTTTGATTTTGATTTGATGAACTTGGGAATGGAATTTGTTTGTGTAGGAAGTCAGTCTGTTTTGTTTAAGGTATCAGTGAAATCTTCCCTATCAGACAGAATCAAGCAAGCACAGAAGCAAGACAGTGATATGCAGAAAAAGGTAGAGCTGGTTCAGAAGGGTAAGTTGCCTGAATTCAACATTGATAATGATTGTGTTTTGAGGTTTGGGAAGAGATTATGTGTCCCTTGTGATTCACAGTTGAAGAATGAGTTGTTATGTGAGGCTGATAGTTCCCCATTTTCAGTTCATCCTGGCAGTACTAACATGTACAGAGATCTGCGGGAGTATTACTGGTGGGATGGAATGAAAAGGGATATTGCTGATTTTACTATTAGGTGTTTGACTTGTCAGTAGGTTAAAGAAGAGTGGCAGTTACCGAAAGGGATGCTTCAGCCTTTACCAGTGCTAGAGTGGAAATGGTAAAATATATCCATGGATTTTGTCGTGTGATTACTGAAGACATCTATAGGTAATAATGCAATTTGGGTTATTATTGATTGCTTGACTAAATCTGCTCATTTCCTTGCTATACGAGATACTTTTTCCCTAGATCAACTTTCCCGTTTGTATCTTAAAGAGATAGTCAGGTTACATGGAGTTCCTTTCTCTATTGTGTCTGATCGTGATCCTAGGTTTACATCTAACTTTTGGAAAGGCCTTCAAAAGTCATTGGGTACTGAATTAAATTTTAGTATAGCTTTCCATCCGCAATCAGATGGGCAGTCAGAACGAACAATTCAGACCTTGGAGGATATGCTACGATCTTGTTCGATGGATTATCCGGGAAGTTTGGACCAACATCATTCTTTTGTTGAGTTTTCTTATAATAATAGTTTTCATTCTAGTATACAGATGGCACCATTTGAGGCATTATATGGGAAGCGGTGTCGAACTCCAGCATTTTGTGATGAAGTGGGTGAAAGGACGCTGATGGGACCAAAATTGGTAGAAGAGATGGTAGAAAAAGATCAGTTGATTCAGAAACACTTGAGAATAGCTCAGAGCAGGCAGAAGAGTTATGCGGATAACCGGAGAAAGGATCTATCTTTCGAGGTAGGTGATCATGTTTTTCTCAAGGTTTCTCCATGGAAAAGTGTGATGAGATTTGGTAAGAAAGGAAAGTTGAGTCCAAGGTTCATTGGACCATATGAAATTCTGGATAAAGTTGGATCAGTTTCTTACCGAGTGGCTTTACTTCCATGTTTATCTCAGGTACACAATGTTTTTCATGTTTTGATGTTGAGGAAGTCTATGCCAGATCCATCTCATGTTTTGAGTCCAGAGGTAGTTCAGCTGGAAGAGAACCTCTCTAATGAAGAACAACCAGTCTAGATTCTTGACCGAAGAGAGAAAGTGTTGCGAAATAAGGTATTTCACCAATTAAAGGTTTTGTGGAAAAACAATATGGTTGAAGATGCAGCGTGGAAATCTGAAAATGTTATGAGGGATAAATACCCCCACTTATTTTGATAAGTGAATAAAATTGCGAGGACGTAATTCCCAAAAGGGGGGAAGGATGTAACATCCCAGGTAAATAATGAATAAAACATTTTCATATTTATTAATATTTATGAATTAAATATTAATTTTACTTTAATGGGGTTGCTATGTTCGATAGCGTACCCGATACGCAACAAAGAGTTTCTTTGAAATCTTACGTTGCACACTAGTAATAAAATAATATTATTTTAAATGGTAGTTAACACCTATCCGTTGTATTGGAAAGAATGGATATAAATCCCTAAAATATGATTATATATGTTATTTAAATGTTTTAACTTTTATCTAAAAAAATATAAAGGCTTAAAATTCAGAAAGAATTCAATTTTTGGCGTATATGCCCTAGTTTTCACTAAAGGATCACTTATCACCTTTTAATGGAGAAACGTCATTAAAGATAGTTTTTTTCACTCTTATACATTCTATTGGACCAAATAAAACTCTTCCTTAGAATTGGGACATCAAAATTTACTTTGTGTAAATTTTTTGTATTTTTCCGTTAAAGTTCATTTTTTAATGAATAGTGTAAAATGTTGTATTTTAATTCAAAACCTCTTTTTAATCTAATTTATTTATATGATTAGATTATCTTTTTAATTGTTTTTAAAGTGAAATTAGAATATATTTTTACCATTAAATCCAATAGTGGTCGTTGGAATTAATTTCACATTGAAATCGGACTTAAACTAGTGTCAATCTTTTGATACTTATTGTTTCATAAAAACACTCTATTTTCTCTGACAGTGGGAATTAATTTTTAAATTAATTAATTCAACATATATGTTTTGAATTTTGTAAAATGAACTTCATTTTTGAATTCAGAATATCAAATATAGCTTAGGGTGAAGTTTTGGTATTTTTCTGAAAAACTTCAATTTTTGATGAATAGTGAAACCACTAAGTGGTACTTAAAAAACTGATTTTTCATTTAAATGAAATTTTACCACCTCTGTGTTTTGAATTTCAAAAATCCGACATACATGGTTTTCATTAAGAAGTAAAATTTGGTTCAATGGGATTAAAATAATTTTTTGGTGAATAGTAACTTATGAAATTTTTAATCGCGATTAGAGGTAATTAGTGTAATTTAAGGTAAAAATAATGTTGTAATAATATGAAATGAACATGACACATGTCCTAACCTCATTGGATGTGTCATGGCCGACCAATAAAATCCATGGGTCAACTTGGGGACCCCATGAAGCCACTTTGGTTAGAAAATGACATTAATAACATTTTATTTAAAGTTAAAATAAAAATGTCACAAACATGAGTTGTTTTACTAAAAACAATTTACATGGGGTTATACAAATCATATTTTTGACTGTAAATATTAATTGGAAAGGTAATAAGATTTCCTACATCATTATTTTTTTTTATAATTTTTAGACATTAAATAAATAAAATTATTTATGACATCATAATGATGCTGTGATTACCTCATTAATAGTGGATTTAAATAAAATGAAAAGATAATGTAAAATATATGACCTAAAAATTTCCAAAACCTATTAGATGGGTGGATTTATAACGTTTATCACCTTATCCTCGAAACACATCAATTTTTTACCATTGAAATCAGAAACTCTTTCCAAAATGAAGTAACATTTCCTTACATTCCAAGAGTGTCGCTCCTCTCCTCTTATAAAAGGCCCCCACCTCTACCAAATTACCCACACTTCCAAAGCCTTTGGCTCAGCCAAAACCTACCCATTTTTTCTCTCCACATCCCTTTCTTACTCCATGAAGCCTCACATTGGGAATAAGTCTTCCCAAGTAACCCTTTGAGCTCAAATCTAATAGAGTTACCCGATTTTAATGTGATGTCTTCACTTGTGTACTTTTTTTTATTTTGCTTCTCCATCTCCCTAAACTCTTTTAATTCATTTCTTTTGTAACAACTCCAATATCTTAAATAAAATAATATGTTGTTATAATATGATTTCGAGCTTCACTTACACACATCTACATCTAATGGTTAAAAAACATACTGTTTCTGTGTTTGGCGAATTTCTGCCTCAGGAAACGATGATTGTTAAATCTTCTTTTAAACAACTTTAATGGTGGACATTAAGATTTCACCCTATTTATATATGATATATATTATTTTTATGTCTTCCTTATGCTTCTTTATTTTTCATTTGTGGTTTACCTTTATGGTTTCCATTTTTGGTAAACACGATAATTTCATTTTAGGAAGTGCGGACTACCGCCCCCTCAAAGTGATGTGATTCGTCAATGCCATATGTGGGACGTATAAAGGATGGATTTAAAGTTATTATATATGATGATATAGTGGAATTATAATATACTTATATATCATTATTATTTCATTCCATTAATGTATGATATAGAAATGAAAGTAGCATTCATGCGTACGTACGGCTTACCGTCTCCATGAATGGTGCATTTCATTTCTTATCCCCAAATGTAATGAACTATTATAAGTAAATATATATAATTGATATATATGATTTATGTTACATCTAAATGATTAATATAATTCTTAATTAAAATATACATACCTCACATTTAGTTTTAATTCCATTAATATGACATAGAAATGAAAGTAGCGTTCATGCGTACGTACGGCTTACCATCTCCATGAACGGTGCATTTAATTTCCTAACTCTAAATGATTATGTGATATTATAAATATATGTATATTCTAGATATATATGATATATATGATATCCAAATCAGGAATTTCATTCTGGATATAAATAACCTTTGACCACATGAACAACATGTAATTGTAAGAAGTCCACTTTCGACTTAAGAAACAAATATCGACAAAACAAACATTATTAACTTAAATGATTACATAATGTTTATAACATGGAAATAAGTGATATAAAATGAATAATGAACATGAAAAAGGTTATTAAGAAAATAGAAATTAACTCAAGTTTATTATTCAGGACGTTAAATAATGATCGAGTCAAGTCGGACCCGATGTAGGGGACTTCGTCTCAATATCCTTTCATTTAGGCATATTTCGTTTTATACACAACATTCGTTTATACGGTGTATAAACCCCTTTGAATTTTAATTTTATACAAAAGGAATATTTTTCTACGAAGAGTTTTAAAAAACGACAAAAATAAATGTTTCTTTTAACGTAAGCGGTGACAACGACCTTTTCGGCCGCCGCGAGTATTTTTTGGTCGTTGGCTTCCTGAACAAGCCGTAATGTTTTTTTTAAATGAAATAAATACCAAATACTCTTTTATGTATTTTGGTATTGAAAATGGTTTTTATATTGGATTTTCTATGTCAATATATTTAAGTGATATATTGTGATCAAAGTGTGGAAATGATTTCTTTCCATTATATTTGTTTTATGTATTATGATTTTTATAATGGTACTTGGACATTTGACGGGTGGTTACGTGATAAACCATATGACGGGTGGTGCCGTGAATACCAAGATGGGTGGTTACGTTATAACCTCCATTGCATTGGGTATAGAAGTCGGTTGTATGGTTATTCCATTAAGTATGTATGGAAGTTGGCCGAATGGCTATTCCATTAAGTTATATGTGTGGAAGTCGACCGTATGGTTATTCCACTTAAGTATGTTTATGTCCCAAGTTACCTTTATATGTTATGTGTTCTTTATATGGGTTTTATGGTAATATTTTGGTTATAGAAGGGTAAGTAATGATCTTTTATTCAGTGAAGAATTTTTACTACTTCATAAAGGTGAAAAGTATTACTTTGATAAAGTATACATGGTTTACTTGTTGTTTTGATAAACTAATAGTTTTCATTCTTTGTGTATCCCTTACTATGCTTTTTATTCCCACCCCAATTTTTTTTGAAATGTTTTTCACAGGAATTAATTTGTAATAGGGTCTAGGATGGGATCAAGGGAAATTCATGCTATATAAAACATGGAACTAGACATTTTTTAAGAGTTTTTTATTCTATGGAAACTTTGTAGAAGTGACTACTTTGTAATCTTCTGAGATGTAATAGTTATGTTCTAATTCACTAACCTGAAAATATCATCATTGTTAATTATTCATTTATTTAAATATTAAGTAATGAATAAGGCTGGGGCCTTATACTTTTTTTCATGAAATTGTTCTTATTTATGTGATATACTATCAGCTATTGAATTGCACCCAATATACACCTTATAGTGTATTTGAATCATCTTATTTTCATCCTATGAAAAGAAAATATGTTCTATAGTGGTTATGGTGGAACAATTTTCTTGAATTATCTCTTTTTGTATGTATTTATTGAGTAGTAATGAGGGTTCTTTTTCTCTTGTATCATGGTTATATGATTTTCTAGTTAGTTCCCATCCCTGTTTTAGTATTTTTTGTCTTCTATGTAAATATATAAAAATCTTAAAATGTAATATTGTTACCACTTTTTGTTTTGGAAATTAGTCATGTGATATTGTTTTACTTCTATTGAATGTTTGGGGTTGTTTCTTGTGGGTGAAATCATTTTAATATGAAATTCTAGATGCACGTGAACTAGTTTCCGGACCCTGGGGATCAGTGACACCATTTGGTCCATCTTATAGGTTGGGCCAAATTAGATGGAATCTTGAACCTGTTCAAGAAAAAATGGTATTTGTGGTTAGTTCTACCCCCTCTATAGGACAATAAATTTTGAATAGTATATATAGGCATTGTCTAGAACTGTCAAGAATTGAGGTCATAGTTTTCGGTTGCGTGTCTAGACCACATACCTTGTGATGGACCTTGTGTCTCCATGGGATGGTGGTAATTATTCATATTTTCCCTTTAGGTGAGATGAATAGCCTTCAAATTATACATGGGAATCAGAAAGGGGTGAATTAGTTTATAATGTTATTGATTTTTTTATGGTTTTTGACATGTGGAAGTGTCGTTAATTTTTTATTGTTGATGAATTTTTTTTCAAAACACTCTATTGATGGTTTCCTTGTATTTATCTATTTTTGTAGCATGATTAATCCTCTAAGACAACATGTTAAACTGTGGGAATATTTTTGAGATAGTTTTACCTCACCTATGGATCAGAGACTTCTAGTACCAGTCATTTGAGCAGTCCAATTATAAGGTTATGGTGTGGGACTGTATCCCTCCAAGGTCAAGAAAGTTGAACTAAATCTAGGAATTGAAAAATATCAGGTGTTCCTCATGAAAAATACTTCTCCATTTTTGGGTATCGTAGATCCATTAGATTAAGATAAGTGGATTAATAGGATTGTAAGGACATTTGGGTTTCTTGAAACTCTGGAGGCAGTCAAGGTGATATATGCTTCATTTTTTGGAATGACCCAATCAATGGTGGGAAGATTGAGTGGTTCTGGCCAGGAAGCCTGAAAATAAGGGTTGAAATGATTTAAATGTAATATTTAATGATCCTTATTTCTTATAGATCATATAATTAAAAAACCACATGAGTTTTTAGATCACCACTAGAGGGATCAAACTGTTTTGGACTATGGAAAACATTTTACTATGCTATTTAGGTTTTAACCTGAAGAGGTTTCTAATGAGAAATTGAAGGCTCAATTGTTTGAAACGGGGATGTGGTTGGTTATTTGATCCTACGTCTTCTTATTTATGTTTTGGAAATATGAAATGGTGGTTGATTATGATTTAATAGTGGAAATTGAGCATTATGGAATGTTTTGTTTCTATGGACTAGTTTTATTCAGGGGTCAAGGTAGTTGTTTTCTATATGAGTAGAAAAATAAGTGTGATTAGATAGATGTATATAAAGGTGGTAGCTCCAACCCTCAATCCATTTCATTTTTTCTGTCTTTAGATGTTTAGTTAGTCATATGAAATTTGGGTGTGAAGGCGGGTCATATGCGGTCATAATTTTCATCTCTACCTTGTCATTGTCATTGGTTTGGATCTATGGTAATCTTGAAGGGGTTTATCAATGTGCTACACCCATATCATGGTTGTGTAGGTTCCACAACCTCCAGATGAATGTCATCCCTATTATAACCATCCATGATATAAAGTTCATGGTTTTCAAATCATGATGGTAGGGATGGATATTCTTTAGGGAAAATTCAACAAATGTTACAACCAAAGTTCCATGGTCAATCTATGGATTTGGAATATATGAGGAATCATCATCATGTTGATCATGTTACAGTTGGTCATAGTTTGGACCTATAACGTTTAAAGGTTTGATTATCGTTAAATCATCCATATTATTTTTTCAATTTGACAATGGATAATATTTTTATTTTATTTATAATGACCATGTTAATTTTATTTAATTTAAAACTGAGCTTGTGATGTATGTGATTGATTTTGTGACACTGTTTTGTAAGAATAAACAATATGGTTACAGGTATCTATCAAGTAAAATATCCTTTTTAGGGGTCGAGATGGAATGTGATTGCCTAGTTTTGTAACTGGAAATCTTGGATTTGATCATTTTTCTTGATTGGACTTTTCATTTTCAGGAGCTCATTGATTGTTATCAATGTCTAGTCGGTTTTAAAGAATTTAATGGTATCTCCTAAATCAATTAAGAATTATAGGATCCATGGTCACGATGTGAGGGAACTATACTTTTAGAGTAGGAGTGTATTTTTTTAGATCTAGTCCCTCACCTGGAGAATGAGGATAGTGACTTTGAGGATGGATTACCTCCTATGGTTGATGGGTTTCCTGTTGTATTTACCAATGATATTTTGGGGTTGCCTTAAAAAAGATATGGGGAGTTCATTATCAAATTAGTAATAAGAACAATGATTATATCTCTATTTTTATATAATAATAGCCTCAATGAGTTGATGGAATTAAATATACAAGTGAAATATTTGGAAATTAAAGGATTCATTATCTCGATCCTCTCACAATGTGCCATACCAGTTCTATTTTCTATCTAGGCTGATAGATCCCTCTGGTTATAAATTTGTTTTTGGAAGATTAATATGGTAACAATTAAGATCAAATACCCCTTTCCCCAAATTGATGACCATTTTGATCTGATTAAGGGGTGATGTGGTTTTTTTAATGGTTGATTTTTGTTCCACTAATCCCAATGTAAGACACAAATAGGAATATTTTCTTAAGACATTGTAACAAAGTAAGAACAACCATTTAATGATTTCTACATTCCATTTTGGTTGATTAATTCTCTAGTGGTATTTATTATTCTTTTAAATTGGGGGTTCCATCATAACCTTGGCACTTTTATTATATCTTTAATGGATGACATTCTAGTCTAACTTGGGACTAATGGTAAGCATAAGGGAAACCTGATGATTTTTTTTTCCACTCTTCAGGATCATCACATCTACAGTATGCTATGCATGTGAAACATCTGTATCAGTGTGGTAATTTTTCTAGGTTTTGTGATCTCAGAACGAGGGGTTTTGTTTCCCCCTGATAAGATTAGTGCAGTGATGTCATCAGAGAAACCGATGAATGTATTTGAAATAATTATATTTTTTTGGCATGGTAGGGTATTGCATTAGAATTTTTTATGATATCACTCTAATTGACTCACCCATGATATATCTCACTGGGATGGGGGTAATGCTTGAGTGGAGCCTATAATGTCCTGATCCATTTGAATAGCTTATATGGAAGTTGACCAAGACCCCTTTTATGATTTTTCTAGAATCTTAAAACGGATATGAGGTCTATTGGGATAATTCAAGCATGGGTCTTAGGTGTTTGCTGATTCAAGATGATCATGTAGTGGAATATCATTCTCACCATATCTAACCAAAATAAAATAAATTACCCTTCCCAAGACCTAAAATTTATAGTGGTGATGCACACCTTAAATAAGTGGAGTCATTATCTCTATAAGGACAATTTTATCATCTAATCAGATTATAATATCTTAGACTAAATACTCTCAAAGTAGGTTTTGGACCTATCAAATATTTATTCGGCCGAGAACCTTTTTTGGGTACAATTATGATATATTTTTTTATGGGAAAATTTAATGTGGTAACAGATTCATTGAGAAGAAAAATAGTGAAGCAAGAAGTGAAATATGACAATGATGATTGGAATTTAGTAGGGAATTTTTCCAAATTAAATATCAAAACCAAGGATCATAGTCTATGTTCATTTTTGGTTAGTGCCCAGATGACACCCTTCATACTAGATATTATTCGTACAAATAATCCTAGTGATGTTCTATTCCACCATTCAATTCATTTCATAAATGGTTGGGAGGTGAATAGTGAATGATATTTTTCAACATATCGAGTTCTATAATTCAAGATCCATGCGGTTGTTCTATTGTCACCGTGAAAGGTGGGGATATAGAATAACCACAAGTCCTAGTTGGTAATTTATTTTGACATCATAGATATGATTTATGATTTTCACCATTAGTTATAGTGGATGGGTCTTAGATGTGATACTGTAGATTTTGTGTCATAGTGTTATATGTTTTAGCAGGTTAAAGAGGTAACCAAATGAAATTTTGTTTCCTTTATATCTAAAGCCTTAAAAAATTGAACTAGGATGAGCCTTCCATGGATTTAATTATTGGAATTACAGATACACCTCTGGGGAGTATTTCCATATAGGTACTGATTGATTATCTAGTGACATATTCCCTTGTCATTTTGATCAAGTAATCAGTCAGTGTGGACGATTTTGGTTAATTGTATGACTACATGGTAGTGATTCTTCATGGTGTTCCATTAGAATTAATTTCATATAGGTTCCCATTATTTATCTCTCATCATTGTGATGACCTCTAGAATGAAATGGGGTTGGAGGTCAAGTTGTGTACGACACACCATCGCCAATTGGATGGTCAAATAGAGCAGGTGAATCAAAATCTAGAAGTCATGCTCTGGGCATGTCTGTTAGATTTTGATGGATCATGGGGTATTAATTATAAATTTTCCAATATTACCTATATTAATATATAAAAATCTTGATAAGATTTTCACACTTTGAAGATATTTTTTGTCTTCCATTTAGATCTCCTTTAAGTTAGTAAGTGGTGAGTAAGGCCTCACTGTTGTGACTAAGTCTCATACAGGATAAATCTGAGATATTAAGGATGATCAGGTTGTATTTTTCAATATTTTTGAGCCTCATTAAGTCATAGGTCAATCCACTGCACCAAGCCTTGTGTTTATCCATTGGTGATTGGGTATTTCTAAATGTGGCAGCCCACATGGGTCACCGTCATCTTAGGAAGAAGGGAAGATGGAATTGAGGTATGTTAAAACATTAAAAACTACTAATATATTTGGAAATGTGTAAGTATAACTACCTTTTATTCCATCGTTGACATTAATCCATGATGTTATCTACTTCTAACAACTATTAAAGTATAGTCTAGATCCATCCCATGTGTTGAATTTGTATGAGTTAGAGCTTGATACTAAGTTTTATTTGTTTGAGAAACTACTGCAGATTGTTGATTTCTTGGAAAAAGTTACCAAGTAGAAGTCCATAAAATTTATTTATGTTCATTTTAAAATAGAATTATGAGTATGATAAATGGATGTTGAAGTCTTGGGTGGAGGAGTACACATTTTTTTCTCATATCAAGTTTTGATATGAATTTACGAGGGTGGAATTTTTTCATAGTAGGGAAAAAGTTTACATATGTGATTTTATTTTAATTAATTATTTTTTTTTATTTTTTTTAGTATTTATATACATTTTTTTATAATTATTTGTTGAAAATTTAGTGTTTGTACTAGATAGTAGGTGGAATACTATTTACACATGGTTAGTAGAAATCCTGCGCCATTCCAAAAGAGACCATACACCCTGGATAATGGATCTTTCCGAGCTGAAAAACATTATTTATGAGTATACAACCTCCCTACTAAAATAGTGCAGCTGATTTCCTCTTAGATAGAGGAGATTGAATTTTTTCTATATGGTTTTTTAGACTGAGGAACTAAATCATATGTCCTATCCAAGTCATTAAATATGTGGATTTTAACATTTTCCATCTTTTAATTTTACACATAATTCACTCTTTTTTTTCCAACTCATGATTTCAATCCCCATGTACCGACCCATATTTTATTGTATCCCTTAGAACTTCTAATTCGGTATGGTTTTGGTGAGAATTCTCCATAAAACATCAAGAACATCGGTCTTCCTCTTGTTTCATCCTTCTTTTTGGTTTCTTCTTTCAACATTCAAGGGGTCTCTTTCTCTATCAGCTGGGTTTCCCTAACATGGGACGATTGTTGTCACTTTTGCTTTAATATTGATTTTTGTGCGATGATATTTCCTTTATAGGGCCCTCTTATTTAGGTTTTTGGTTTTTTACTATAATTCAAAATTATTCATGGCTGAGGAGTGTGTTTCAATACTATAGCATTATTGGATGATTTTGGAATGCTTTATGTTCTTGATAAATGTGTTATATAATGTTTTAGAATAGTCTGAAACATGTTTTAAAAGGGTTTCAAAATGTGTATGGGATGAAATATTATTTACTAAACGAAATTGGGTTTTTATCATTGTTTACTTCATTACCAAGCCTTCTAAATATCATTATCGAATCATGTATGTGTTGTGATGCATGTTTTCGTATGGATTTAGACTGTATATAGATTTGAAAGAGTTATATCGTTTTGAAAATTCTAGTTTTTCATGTGTATTAATACTATTTGGTTTTTTATGTGAAACAGGAGAACTCTGGGACATGAAAAATGGAAGTTTCTATAATGGAAATCCTATGTGACTATGTGGACGAACTGGAACTAGTACGCTTGTTGGATTGGTGGGGTTGAGGCCCATTTTATTCAATCAGGATTTAAGATAAAACACTAACTTACCCATGATGATGATTTGAGACCTATATAACATTGGTAATATTAATCAAGAGTGTTTAATTCATGAGGAAACTATGGGTCCTAGATTTTATATAATATCAATGAGAAAAAGGATCCATTGTTCCCACTATTGACTGTGATTTTATGGATTAGATAGGGTTATCTTGTGATGTTTATCTTATCATCGGCATATGGCGGACCCTGATTTCATTATAATATCCAAGCATGATATTCATGATTTTTTCTCTTAAATATTTTTCTAAACTCATTTCTCCTCTCTTTCATAAAACATGAATGTAATTTTGTCTCATTATATTTTTTCCCAGAATCCATATTTTTGGGTTATATCAATCTTCACAGCTGATATCCACCCTTTGTATTTTGTAGATCTTGTTGTGTTTGACTGAGATAAAAGAACAATTTTTCATTGTGATGATTATGAATTTAGTTTCTAATGGTTCTTATTTTCATGTTTTGGTGGAGGCATACAGAGGGGGATGTCCCTCTTATTACAAAGAGGATGGGTTTTGTAGTTAGTTCCCCTCCTCGTATTAGTATACTAACTTCTGTGTAAATTTATAATATTATTTACATGTGAAAGTTATACCTATTTTGGTTATTGGTATTTATTATGTGAATATTTCTTGTTATTTTCAAATCCTTATTTTTTTTATCATAGGTAAAATAATTCCCATATTCAATTTTTAATGCCCACAAACTAGTTTTCATCCTATGGTGACTTGGAATTTCCTTCGAACTATGAAACAGAACAGGTTGGGTGGCAAGTTGGATGGAATATAAGGCCTAGTTTTGATCAGAACACACATCTATTTCCATAAAACATCACTTTAATGTCTTATTTGTTTTCATAAAACAGTGTTATTTATTGGTATTTTGAAAAGAAGAAAGGTTTTATTCATGTTATTTTGATCCATATATTCATTCATTTATACTTCCATGATTCATCATTTTTATTTTCCTCGAATGATGTTGGTTATTTACCATATAATAGAGAGTTGTAACCCACTACTCTCATTCTCTAGATCTATATTTGATTATATATTTCTCCAAAAAGGATTCTGTGATTTAGTAAAACTACAATTCTTCACATTTGAGGCATCAATAGAATACCTTCATCATGAATATATTCCCCTAATTCAACATCTGAATCTTCATCATTTAGATGAAATTTTGTTTATGGAAAAATATGAAATTATATCTTATTCTTCACCCCCATATTTAGAGAATAAATTTACAAAAATATCATTATATGCATTGCCAATAATGTTCACTAGATATATTTCAAAAAATTTATTAATAATTCTATTGAAACATTTATATGATTTACTCATTAGAGGATAACCTTCTATTCTATATCATCAAAAATTACTTAATATAGATTATATCAAACAAACAAATTATCAACTACTCAATTTAATTAAAGTTCCCCTTTAATACCAAATATAATTTGGTATACTCTTTTCTTTCTGACAATGGATTTTTGCATTTTTTGTTTACAAATTTTCTCTTATGTTGTGTCGATAGATTACACATGCAATCATCAAGGAATTTCCAATGACATTTACCATATTATTCCTTCCTTAAAAAACATTACAATGTCTAATTGTCCCTATAATTGATACTTCCATATTTAGTCAATTTTAAATAGATAATAATCAAATTCATCAAATTTGTATTCTGTTTCAATTCTAGATCATAGTATCATAATTTCCATTTGAGTATAATTATCTAAACTTTATCATTATATCTTTATATAGTCTAACACATCCCTTTTATTCTTCATATTCATATAAAAACTAATAAACTTGTATTTAATGGAAAAATTTATATTTATCAGCAAAATATTCAGACTATCTAATTGGGAAAGGTAAATTAATATAGAATACCTTAAAAAAATTTAACGGTCACTTCATTTTTTGTACAAAATGTCTTTACATATATCATTGAACTCTATAATGAATCACAATTCCTTTCATTTTTCCACTTCAAAGATGAAATTTAAAAAAATTATTTCATATTTGAAAAGTACCCATACTCTATTGATGAATGTGACTATTCAATAAATAACATACACTTATCTTCTCCAATATAGAATGTAGGCATATATTATATTTAATATCATCATATAAAAGTATCTATTTTTTTCAATCAATGAAGAATATATTTTTTCGTGTCCTCTGATATTGAAGAAATTTCAGTTGAAATTTATTCTCTTATCTTGTCAAATAAATGAGTTTGAGTCAAAAAATCATATTAAAGTCCATTAACATTGTAAAAACATAGTTTTATTTAATAAAAAAAAATTATGTGATTGATCCAACTCCCTGTCACCATTTCATGTCTTCTTATTTGGAAGTGAATACATTTATTAACACATCTTTCCAAATTCTTGTGGTTATTTTTAGTACATGTCATGTGGGATGATCCCAAACAATTAATAATAAAAAAATAAATTTTTATATTAATAATTGAAATATATATGAAAAATAAATGTATGATCATTAGTATTTATATTATTCTATTTCAAAGAAATATTAGGGTTTATTACAACATATGTTGGCCTCTTTTTATTTTCTTCACCATATTAGCCTGGGGTACATTATTCTTTCGGTAATGGGTAAAAACATTCTTAAAGAGGATGATTAATTTTGTATTTCAAATGTTCTTCTTCTTATTAGATAAGAAAAAATTTAATTTTTTCATATTATTAACAAAATTATTCTAAATTTAATTATCATTAAATCAATATCAATATAATTAATTTATAATATGATATTAAAGATATTTTTTTATTCACCTTTTTTACTACCAATTAAAATTAATTGTAGGTAACATTAATCTTCATTGAAATAATACATTGTTAATCCTAAGAATCCATAGAGTTGAAACTCCATCATAATAACTATATTATAATCTCAATCTCACCACATACCACTTATTTTAAAATAACTCATCGGTTTTTAGAATCTCATTAATGACTAAGAATATTATCCATTCTAGTGCTTCAATATTTCATTAAAAACACCCTTTACTACATATATTATATTGTTATTGCCAATACCACTTTTACCTATTACAATCATCCATTAAGATTTGTGCTCTTCCCTGAAGCATTATGTTAATTATATATCCCATTCCAATAATAGTTTACTTGAAAACATTAATCATTTTAACTTCTTCCATTATCAATATGTTATTAATTCATAGAAAAAATTATTTATAAAGGATTTTATATCATCTTTATGTCTTTTTGTCCTCAATATATTCTCTTTAATTGACATTTTGATATCATTAAGGGTATTTACACTTCTACATTCATTAACATAAAGGTAAATTCATCATTATGTTTTACTCAGGAATTTTAATGTTCTCCCACTAATTTCACTAGGTGGTAAATTTATATTTCTATGAACTCAATACAACCCAAACACTCCTTTAGAAACCTACACTAATAATATTATTCATTAAGTTTACATCATGATCCCCCTATAACACTTATAATTCATAATTGAGATAAAAAATCTCAATAGTTGATTTTGTAGTCCTATTATTGATTTTATATAATTCACTATAGAAATAATTTAATATTTTATGTATGTGATAAAATCATTTTTAAACACTTCAAAGGATCCTCCTCATCAATATCATTCATCTTGTAACCATAATTTATCTCTAGAAATTATTTATACTTCCCTTTCCTAATTAATGTTCTTTCATTGGTAAAACAACTTCCATTGATCATGGTTGAATTATTACTCTGAACCCTATCCATATAATCATTTCAAACACTAAGAAAAAAGATGATAAAATTGTCTACAATGCATATAGGATATGGAATACTACCCTATAATATTCCATTTACTCTCATAAATGTAAATGCAACAAAAGATAAGATGTTATCCAAAAAATATTGTTCAATTATATTCTCATTATTCTTCTTCTTCTCTATATATTTGAATGCCATTTAAATATATGAGTGTTTTGTAGAAATATTTTTTACAATTAATTTCTTATAAAACATATTTGGATTTTATTTCTTGTATATAAAAGTCTATAAGATTTTAAATTCCATGTTTCTCAATTAACCAACCTAGGACTACCTCATGTGAATGATAAAATTTTCTATGGGAAATTTGTATAACCTCCCCATACAACAACGACGTCCATTTATCATTGAGGGTCTAAATAATATAGCGAGGAGACAATTTAATCTTTTAAATGGATTTATGAAATATGATAAAAAGTAATATAGTGGAAAAAATAATTGAAACATTAATAATAAATAATTAGACAACCAATTATGAGAAACGACCGACTGAATAAATCCATATAATAAAAGAATAATGTAGTTACTTTAATAATTTATGTAAATAATGAGATGAATTTCATAAAAATAAGATACTCGGTATTTTCATATAAAAACTATAGAACCTCAGTCCTAGTAACATTGATTGTCACATAACCATGCTCCAATCCATCCACCAAAAATGAAAAACAAGGTTCCTTCATATGGTCCAAACCTATAACCGTGAAATACATATGGTTACCAACTAGAATCATATCCTATGGTGAGAATAACCCAAAAGGACAAAACCACTATCTCTAATCATATCATTTCTGATAAATATATTGAATTAAACAACATTAATAATAGGTTATTAATTTAACAAATTAATAGAGCACTTGAAATAAACATGTTGACCCTCAATATCTTTTGTGAAACCTAGATCCATCCCATGAATTTATCACTCTACCAGATAAATCAATGTAATAGTGTATACACATACATTAGAATAGACCACACAAATATAACCCTCTGGAAAAAAAATCTCAACATTAAAAATACCAAAACATCACCCTTAAAAATATTTAAATCACACCCTATAGAATATAAAAATCTCACCTTCACCCTTATCAAATAAATATATCCCTTTGGAATATAAAAAATATCACCCTAAAGCATATAAAAAATTATACCATTAGAAAAAAATGGAATATTTCTCTCTAAGAATATTCAAAATTTGGACTGTTTTAATTGATCAAATTAGTTTCAAATAAATATAAAATATATTCAAGAAACTTTGTAAGCTATAAAACACATACAATATAAATCATCATAATACCCAATGATAATCTAATCATGATATTGTTAGTCTAATAAAATAAATTCAATTAATTCCTGTCTCTAATTATCATTATAATTAGTTCAACTATATTTCATTTATCATTTAACCCCTATCATTTATCATGTAACTTACCCCGAATTTATTGAGGTGATTCAACAAAATGAAATAAGATAATTTAAATGGTACTAAAATTGAAAATATTAAGAAATATTTTTCTATATATATAACATTTCATAGGGATATAACATCGAGAATACCAAATAAAAATAATTTCCCATGCTAGCACAACTATCAGGGGGCCGAAGGTCTCATTCACATGCCGATGGACCCGATGAGATATAATAGATGATCTAAAAAGGATGATTATAATTTATCAAGGAAAATAAAAATAAATTTCCACATGGATGTAGTGTTGGTGAAATCTTACATATTTAACACAATAGTCCAATTAAATTATTCCAAAGGTATAAATTTTTGATCACGCTCCAGAAAATAAAAAAAGGTGATGAAAAAACCTAACATTCATGGTAGAAGTTGTCTTCTTCAATACATAGAAATATAGTTTTGCAAAAAACATATCTAACATGGGATTTCTTTTATATGGAACATGACACCAAGAAACTTTCCATTGATGGTCTGTACTCAAATAGGGGGTTGTCATTCAAAAAATGTTTGACAATAAATATATTAAATAATATTGGTGTGAAATTTATAAGACATGAATGTATATCTCATTTTATAAGTAACATGACACTTGTTTTCATTAAATTTTTACAAAATTAATAATCCATCCTTGAAAAAACAATAAATTAATACGACCCATTTTCTAATGTGATTAATACATAGAAAATTTTTTGTTACATGTTTATAGGGTGTCTAAATTTTCTAGGCTATTTAAAATTTATAGTTTCTATTAATTTGATTGGGTGAGTAAAATTTTTAGGGTTAAAATTTATTTAGGATGAAAATTAAATTCATGGGGTCTTCTTAAAATCAATAACATCATTAATTGGGTTCATGAAATCAATTTTCTATGTAGCCAGTAATATGTTTCTATCCTTGATGGAACCCTATAATACATAACCCATCTTAAACCTAGGAAATAAAATTGTTCTCTAAATAAAATAAATCAAGATAGAAATATTTTTATAGAAAAGGGGAAAACCATAAAAAACATAAGATCATAAAACATCCCCACCATATAGAAGCTCGTCCACAAGTTGATCAGTGAATCGTTTTGTGGAATAGATAGAAATATATAGTCAATGGGATATCACATAATACTTCCACTCTAAGGTAAAATATTGGACAAGTCCATTCATCCATTATACAATTACTATATGTATAATCATCCCCCAAATACTCATCTCACTTAAGTCCATGATACATATCATATGATCCTAAAATGATGCATCAACATACCACTTGACGTCATTGACATCTATCATGTTAGAAGGATTGAAGTGATATCTACATAGGCGTGACACATGAAACAAATCATATTTGGTGCTATAGTTTCATAGAATGGGAAAATTTTATTCCACTAGACAAACCCCTTACACTGTCTCGAAATGTCCTAAAAACATTAATTCTATCATCCCTTGTTTTATGATATGGAATTCTCCCATCCTAGATGGAACCAGATGAAAAAATTGGTTAATAAACCAATAATATAGAGGTAGTCATCTGTTTTTAGCATATGATTTATGTACGATCTTAGTGGTCACTAATCGTTTTTTTGAACAACCCAACCAATGCAGTCATATCTTAAACATGATGAGGCCCAACAGGAACTAACTCACCGTCCTCTAACATGAAAAGATTACAATTAAATTCTATTCCATAAAAAGAATAAAGAGAAACCATTCTGATCAATCCCTTTATTATTTAGTATAATCCAATATCATGAGTTCCATATTATGCTTCCTTGAATCAGTGAAATCCATTTCATAAGATCATGAAATGTCCTCCAGAATATGAATTGTCTGTTCAGATTGACCGCTAGTCTGAGGGTGATAGATTGTTCTTAAAATAAGATGTTATCTTAGAGCCTAATGAGGACCATTCATGAACTGATACACGATTCAAATTTCACTATAATAAATGATACTCCTCATAACACCATTCAACTAAAGTATCCTGTCCACATAAAGAATACCAATATCATTAATAGTAAATATCTCTCTAATATGAAAGTAGCGAGTTGTCATAAATAGTCAATCCATTATCAAAACAAAGATATCACTCTCAAGGGGTATTATATATAATCCTATCATAACTTAAATTTAGATAACATCTCATATCCACTTTGGAAAGGGCCAAGGATACAACAGCCCTGCAATCCACTGATACTCATCCTTCACCTAGTAAGAGTTGAAAAATCTTCCCTAGAAGTTGTCTATCTCCTTAATAATTCATATCCACCAATACTATCACATACATGAAATATTTTAATGTTATTTTTCATTTAATTTACATCCTTGATTAGTTTTGGGGGTTTTCAATGCATTTTTGAAGGAATTGGTGGGTTCCAAAAATTTGGGCCAACCCGAGAGCCCATTTCCAGTTTTGAAAGTATATTTTGATTCTTTAATAACTCCTTCGTTTTTTAACCTTTTTCACCCATTAAACTTCCCAAATGACATTTATATAACTATTAAATCCACCAAATAAATTATGTCCCCTTAAATATTCATTAATATCTTGGATTTGGGTGATCCAATTAGGTATTGGGCCAACCCGAATGTCCATTTCCTGTTTAAAAATTGTTTTTTAATTTTTTTCATAAAATATTCATTTTTTGTCTTTTTCGATGATTCTATCTCTCACCTGCTCCCACTATACCTGACCGCACCCCCCATCTTTTTCCCCCTATTTGGAGCTCTGGATAGTCACGATATGGTGCCGATCTTTATAGGCTTCCTCAAATCATCCAGATTTGAAGAGGTAAAGTCTTTCTTTCATAACTATCTCAATTCTCAATATATTTCCTCCATTCTAGTTCCTAAATGACATAATCTATATCTTCCGAACGAAACCTGAATTTTTTCTCTTTTTAATTTAATATACTGGTGTTTTGGAGGGATTACTTCAAGATACTTCAAGTAAATGAGCCCTTTTATTTCCTCTTTAAAATTACTTTGGGTTTCAGTCATTTTTCATAGGGTTTCATCTCTTATCATTGAGTTTACTAATTTCAAGAAACTATTTTTTCTATCCTAGGGTTTAAATTTGGGAATTCTTGTCCAATTATTGTGGTTTTAGGTTTGATATAGGTCTCTCTTGGTGCGGCGGGGGTGTGATCTGATTTTCGCATGAAGATTCAAGGTTTTTGATACTTTGGTAGGTGATTCCATGTATATGAAATCTTTGTGGCTTATCATTATGTATTTATCATAAATTCAGGTTTATCTCATTTTATTATTTCAGCAAAAAATTAGCTTTATTTGTGCTTGTTTTGCAAATGAATTTTTAAATGAAAATTTCTTGTGAAATTGGGGGGGGGGGATTTAATGGGAATGTTTTATTGGTTTATTAGGGAATCCCCTATTAATACTTAATTGATTTTACTAAACAATAATAGTGCTTACAATAATGTTTTTAATTTTATCCCCTTTGAATTTTCTGTGAAAATGGGTTTTAATAGTGTTTGTGGAACAAGTGAACTTTAAGTCCCATGTTTGTGTAAAAATGGAAGTTTTTCAAAGTTATCATTTCGTGGTTCAGAAGGGGCTTCCCTAAAAAATATTTTTTATTTTAATAGAAATGTATTGGTATTAATTTTTTTTGGTAACCTTATGGTGTGCAAATAGTGTGCAAGTTTGGTTTTTAAGGAGTTTGATGTGTGAAACATTACGGGATTTGGATGAATTGTTTTGTTAAAAATCTAAGTGTTTTTTGTGTGTTTTATGTGGTATAAAATTTGATAGATACTGTATTATTTGTGTGTGACCATTAGTGGTGTGTTATATGAAAATAGATTTATGTTGCATGATGAAATTGATTTAGCACAAAAGGGGAAGCCCTGGTACCTAGGTGGGGTGGATTTGTACTAGTACAGCTAGTGGACCGGATGGGTTTTGTCCCTGTTTCACTTAGAATTTGGATAAATACAACTCTAACTAAATGATTTAGTTGATTATTGGGGACCGCTAGGATATGTGTATGTTCCCTACTAGTGGCTCGTGCACGAGAATGGATTTTTCTATGGTTACATTACACCGAGGTACGAGGCAAATAGGGACCGATACAACCTAGTGCCTAGGGCTGTTTCAGTTTTGTTTCTCATTAGATTTGTGGTATTTACCCATGTACTAAATAGTGTTTGGATGTAAATTATAGTAGCTAAAATTTTTACATTAATGTGTTAACTTTCTTAAATTCTCGGATTGAAAACTGTTTTCATTTGAAAGTTGCATTACTTGATATTTTAACAATGTTTCACCTTGTGTATTAAAATTGCTTGTTTTGTTCACATTGTATTGAATTCTCTTTGGAATCATCTGGTGGTATCCTATTGGGCTTAGGATCACACCCTACATACACCCATTTGGTGTAATTAGACCTTCTTATACTTGACTCAGGTAAAGGGAAGGCTAAGGGGGATGGTGGTTCAGGGTGTTAGTCCCCATCGCTGGGGCGGAGTTGTGAAGAAGGCTTGTGGGTGATGACCCCATTTTATTGTGAAGTCCATGGGGATGTCTTGATGTTGTCATTATTTGTATTTGGAAATCTAGTAGTGTCTTTAAACAAATTTATTCAGATCTGGTTTTGTTAAGAATTGTTTAACATGAAAGTTTCAAATTCTAATCATTGAATATTTTTTATGTTTTATGCTTTCATACTCGAGTAAATCATTCCCAAACCAGATGTGTTGATACCCGGGAACTTGTGCCAGCCCATGGGGATAGGGAACACCCTTCGGGCCTTGCCACGAGCTAGGTTTGGTGTCGTTAATGGTGGCAACCAGAATCAGTTTATGACAAAATGGTATCAGAGGAGGTTAACGTTTTTGGGTTATATTGCTATTTTGGGATGAGTAGGGATAGAAAAGAGACATGACTATCAGGGATTGGGGTTTTGGTTGTGATTGGGGTCCCTGGACTTCACCTCTCATGGTAGACCATGAGTCACCTGGGGATGTTATAATTTACGGATTGACTTCATTTCCAGGTGAGACATGTGGGCAGTAGACCACACATGGACATCAGGCAGATGTGGAATAGTTGTTTCTTTTATTACTGGAATGTGTTTATTTTATTTATATTCATTTTATTTGATTACAATTTTCATAATTGTGGTATTGACTATTGTTTTGTGACTATTGCATTTTGTAGAAATATGCCTCCCTGCAAAGATCCCACTGGCCCACACGAGGAAGCTGGAGAGAGTTCTCCCACACCAATTGATCAGAGGCTCAGAGAGGCTGTGGTTCAGTCTATCCAAGCTTTGGGATTGGGACCATCTCCTACTCCTGTTCTTATTAGGGAAGAAGACACAGGTCTTAGACAAGATAAAGCACAAGAGTTCCTAAAAAACAAGCCTCCTACCTTCTGAGGTAGCTCAGAACCCTAGGAAGCCGATGAATGGATCGAAAAGATCGAGTGTATGATTGAGTTCCTAGAAACCCCTGAGGAGATAAAGTTGAAGTGTGCCTCATTTCTATTAGAGGGTCCCATCTGTAAGTAGTGGGAGTCAGTGCTTCAGGCTGGGAAGAATGAGCAGATGCGCTGGGGAGATTTCAAGGTTGTCCTTAATGAACAGTACTTCCCTGAGGTACTGGCATATTCTAAGTCTAGAGAGGTCATGGAACTTGTTCAGGGGAATCTCTATGTGATGGAATATGAAAACCGTTTTGCTGAGTTGGTTCGGTATGCTCCAAAAATAGTCTCTAATGAGAAGGCGAAGGCCAATAGGTTTGAGAAAGGATTGCGACAAGAGATATACTCCCAGGTGTTCTTGTTTATGCTGAATACCTATGATGAGGTCGTTGATTGGGAATTCATGGTGGAGATTCATAAGAAACGCAGGGATTGTTTCTATGGTTCAGTATCAACAGTGGGAAGTGGAAGCTCCTCCGAGAAGAAAAGGAAGTGAGAGGATCATGTGATGAAAGGTGGGGGTAGTTCAGGCCACTCTTCCAGGCAGTTTTCTTCTGCGACTTCTGATGTGAGATCGGTCATGCGCCACCAATGTGGGAGGCCCGGGTGTATCTGACCAGTATGTCCACATTTTTTAAAGCCTTGTTACCAGTGTGGATGTATGGGGAATTTTCAGTGTTTCTGTGGTGTGGCACGTCCACTTCCGAGTGGGGCTGGGTCAGCGGCTTCAATAGGAGTTCCAGCATAGTCCGAGCCATCAAGGACTGGGGGATCTCGAGTTGGAAGTAGTGGTGGAAGGGCTGGGTCTTCTTCTGGGCAGAGCCAGTTCAGGGAACAACCACAGACTAGCGGTCATCCTCAGGCAGATACTGGACATCTCCATGTAGTGGTTCAGGAACCACCAGGATCAGTGGTGGGACCGTCGACAGTTCGAGGTACCGTTCTAATCGCATCTTTTATAGATACTGCTGTTTTTGATACTGGTATCTCTGTTTCATTCATTTCTTCCCATTTTGTGGACATTCTGAATTTTCCAACAGAGTTGATGTCTTTCGTGATGGAGTTGGTGACACCGCTGGGAAAGAAGAAGGAGCAGGGCCTTAGGTGCCCATCGTGTGCTCTTTCAGTGTCAAGGTTTGAGATGGAGTGGGACCTCCTGGTCTTAGATATGGACTCTTTTGATATCATACTCAGGATGGATTGGATAGTACAATTCCAGGAACACATCGATTACTACAGATGTCATGTGAGTTTCACGGCACCTGATGGGAGTTTTCAGGTATTTCATGGAGAATGGGATCCTCGGTCAGGTCGCGCATGGCCTCTACTCATAGAGTTGGGAAGTGTTTTCTTCCAGTTATCTTCGCTAATGCTAGAGGATGGTCTTTCCCCTGAAATTTCATTACCTCATGTAGTGAATGATTTTCCGGAGGTATTCCCGGATGATTTTTCATCTTTTCCCCCGGAGCAGGAAGTGGAGTTTCCGAATGATCTATCACCAAGAATATAGCCGATATCTCTTCCCTTTTATCACATGTCCCCCACCGAATTGAGGGAATTAAAGATATAGCTGGACGACATAGAATCTAAGGGATTCATTCGCCTGAGAGTCTCTCCTTGGTCCGCTCCTGTATTGTTCGCAAAAAGGCTGATGGATCCTTCCAGTTGTGCATTGACTACCGAAAGCTGAATTCAGTAACAATTAAAAACAAATACCATTTTCCCAGAATAGATTATTTGTTTGATCAGTTGAAGGGGGAAAAGTGGTTCTCAAATATAGGCCTGCATTCAGGGTATCATCAACTTAGGGTGAAGGAGTCAAATATCCCAAAGACAGCCTTTCTGAACAGGTACGACAACTTTGAGTATTTGGTCATGCCCTTCGGATTGACCAATGCTCCAGCGGCCTTTATGGAACTCATGAATAGGTTGTTTCATCAGTATCTCGATTCCTTTTTTGTGGTTTTCATGTATGATATTCTGGGATATTCTAGCTCCAAGGAGGAACACGAACATCACTTGAGGATCTTTTTGGGCACATTACGGGATCACTGCCTTTATGTAAAGTTGTCAAAGTGCACTTTATGGATCAGAGAGGTTAGATTTCTAGGTCATGTGATCTTAGAGCATGAAGATTCTATGGAACCTGAGAAAATTAGTGCGGTTATGTCATGGGAGCATCCGAAGAATGTTTTTGAGATCAGGAGTATCCTTGGCCTGGCTTGTTATTACCAGCGATGTGTTCGGGATTTCTCTCGGCTTGCATCACCGATGACTGCTCTCACCCGGAAAGGGGTGAAGTTTGTATTGGGTCCATAATTCTAGGAGTCGTTTGATGAATTTAAGAGGTGGTTGACTACCTCCCCCCCCCCCCGTGCTGATTTTAACAGAGGTAGGAAAGGGATATGTGGTATATTGTGAAGCTATAGGTATGGGTCTTGGGTGCATGCTTATGCAGGATGATCACATAGTGGCTTATGGATCTCACCAACTCTTACCACATGAAAAAAACTACCCTACCCATGACATAGAGTTGGATGTGGTGATTCATGCTTTGATGACATGGTGTCACTACCTCTTTGGGGAGAGGTTTGTGGTATACTCTAATCACAAAACCTTAGCCTATATCTTCTCGCAGAAGGACCTCAACTTGAGGCAGCGTCGCTAGATCGAGTAATTATAGGGGTTCGACTTTGACATTTTCTATACACCAGGTAAGGGTAATTTAGTGGATAGAGGCTTGAGTAGAAGGGTTCCAGTGCAGGCTTTGGGGAAGTCCCGTGATGAGTGGCCATTAATGGGGCTCTTTTCTCAGATGCATGTGGAGACCAGGGAACACAGTGGAGGGGCATTCTTGGCGAACATCTAGTTGACTCCTTCTCTATTGGAGTTGATTTAGAAGAAACAACACTGTAATGATCTTTGTCTGCGGTCGAAGAAGTTTCTTCATGATGGGGAGACATCCTCTGATTGGTCGTCGTCTCCCAAGGGCATCTTGTGCTTCAATGGCCGTTCAGTAGTGCCCTTATCTCTGTGGAAGGTGGTGATGCAGGATAGCCACCAGTCTCAGTGGGATGTCCATCCGGGTGACACTAAGATGTATTATGATGTTAACCGATAGTTTTGATGGCCTGTTATGAGACGAGACATAGAAGACTTTCTTTTGTGATGCTACACATGCCAGTAGGTGAAAGAAGAGCACCAAAGGCCTTCCAGTTTGCACCAGCCACTACACATTGCTAACTAGAAGTGGGACAAGGTCACCATGGACTTCATTGTTGTCTTACCTCATACACATCGGGGTAAGAATGCCATTTAGGGGGTGATCGATCTTCTGACAAAATTAACCCACATCATTCTAATAGAAGATACAACTAAAGTGGATGGGTTGGGCCATTTGTATCTTCAGGATGTGGTGAGACTCCATGGAGTACCATCAACAGTTGTCTTATATAGAGACCCCCACATCACTTCTCTATTTTTAGAATTCCTTTATAAGGCCTTGGGGTCTCAGATTAAGATGAGCATGGAAAACCACCCTCAGACGGATGGTCATACAGAGCAGGAAAATCAGATTTTGGAGGTCATTCTTCGTGTATGTGTCTTGAACTTTGGAGGTTCTTGGGATAGCCATTTTGGATTGGTTGAGTTTTCCTATAATAATAGTTACCAATCCTCGATTCGAATGGCCTCTTTTGTGGTGCTCTATGGTCGGCCATGTCGGTACCCCCTATGTTGGGTTGAGGTAGGAGATACTTCACTGTTGGGGTGGATCCTTGTGTAGGAGACTTCTGAGAAGGTCATGTTGACTAGGTAGTGCTTATTGACAGATCAGAGTTGTCATAAATCTTATGCTAAACAGAGGCGTCGAGACCTAGAGTTTTCTATGGGTGATAGGGTATTCTTAAAAGTGTCCCCTCGTCTGGGCCATCGTCAATTGGGGAAGCAAGGTAAGCTGATGCCATGGTATGTCGGGCCATTTGAGATCACTGAGTGTATTGTCATGGTGGCATACAGGTTGGCCTTACATTCTCACTTGACCCCATTCCATGATGTCTTCCACGTCTCTCATTTGAAAAAATACAACCCGGATCCATCACATGTGTTGAGTTGGGAAGAACTAGAGATAGAGCCTGACTTGTCTGTTGTTGAGAGGCCGAGGAAGATAGTGGACTACCAAGAGATAATACTTAGAGTGAAGTCTATTCCATTAGTCCGGGTTCTATGGCAGCATGGGAATGATACACAGGAGACATGGGAGCGAAAGTCATTGGTCGAGGTAGAGTACCCGTTCTTGTTTTCCAATCTAGCTTCATCTTGGATTTCTGGGGTGGAAAGTCCTTCATGGTGGGGAGAATTGTCACATAAATGAAATATTTTAAAGGTATTTTTCATTTAATTTACATCCTTGATTTGTTTTGGGGGTTTTCAATGAATTTTTGAAGGAAATGGTGTGTTCCTAAAATTTGGGCCAACCTGAGATCCCATTTCTAGTTTTGAAATTATATTTTGTTTCTTTATTAACTCCTTCGTTTTTCAACCTTTTTCACCCATTCAACTTCCAAAATGACCTTAATGTTACTATTCAAACAACCAAAGAAATTTGGGCCCCTTAAAAATACATTAGCATCTCAGATTTGGGTGATCAAATTTGGTATTGGGCTAACCCAAATGCCCATTTCCTGTTTTAAATTTTATTTAATTATTTCATAAAATATTCATTTTTATCCCTTTTCGGTGATTCCACCTCTCACCTGCTCCCACTGTACCTCTCCGCACCAACATCTTCGTTTCCTCCTCTTTGGAGCTCTGGTTAGTCATGATTTGGTGCCGAACTTTATAGACTTCCTCAAATCATCCAGATATGAAGAGGTAATGTATTTCTTTTATAACTCTCTCAATTCTCAATATTTTTCTTCCATTATAGTTCCTAAATTACATAATAAATTTATTTTCGAACTAAACCTTAAATTTGGATCTTTTGAATTTCATCTACTCGTGTTTTGGAGTTATTACTTCAAGATACTTCAAGTAAATGAGCCCTTTTCATTCGTCTTTCATATTACATTGGGTTTCATTCATTGTTCTTGGGGTTTCATCGCTTATCATTGAGTTTCCTAATGTTCAGAAACTATGTTTTCTAACCTAGTGTTTAAATTTGGGCATTATTGTCCAATTCATGTGGTTTTAGGTTTGATCTAGGTCTCTCTTGGTGCGGCGGGTGTGCGATTTGATTTTCGCATGGAGATTCAAGGTTTTTGTTACTTTGGTAGGTGGTTACATGTTTATGTAATCTTTGTGTCTTAGAATTCTGTATTTATCATACATTCAGGTTTATTTCATTTTCTTATTTCTGGAAAAAATTAGTTTCATTGGTGTTTGTTTTGAAAATTAACTTTTAAATGCAAATTTCATGTTAATTTAGGGGGTGGATTTCATGGGAATGTTTTATTGGTTAATTAGGAAATCCCCCATTAATACTAATTGATTTTATTGAACCATAATAGGGCTTCCAATTATGTTTTTAATTTTATCCCCTTAGTTTTTTCTGTGAAAATGGGTTTTAATAGTGTTTGTGGGACATGTGAACTTTATGTCCCATGTTTGTGTAAAAATGGATGTTTTTCAAAGTTATCATTTCTTGGTTCACAAGGGGCTGCCCTAAAAAAAGATTTTTTGTTTTAATAGAAATTTATTGGTCTGATTTTTTTTTTGGTAAACTTATGGTGTTCTCATAGTGTGAAAGTTTGGGTTTTAAGGAGTTTGATGTGTGAAACATTTTAGGATTTGGTGGAATTGTTTTATTAAAAATCTAAGTGTTTTATTGTGTGTTTATGTGGTATAAAATTTGATAGATACTGTATTATTTGTGATTTACGAGTAGTGGTGTGTTATATGAAAATATATTTATGTTTCATGATGAAGTTGATTGAGCAAAAAAGGGGAAGCTCAGGTACCTAGGTGGGGCAGATTTGTACTAGTACGGCTAGTAGACCAGATGGTTTTGTCCATGATTCACTTTGCATTTGGATAATGAAAACTCTAAATAAATGATGTGGATGATGATTGGGGACCACTAGGTTTTGGGTATGTTCCCAACTAGTGGCTCGTGCACGAGAACATATTTTTCTATCGTTACTTTACAACGAGGTACGAGGTACATAGGGCCCGAGACAACCTAGTGCCTAGGGGTGTTCTTATTTTGTTGCTCATTAGATTTGTGGTCTTTACCAATGTACTAGGGTGTGTTTGGAAGTAAATTACAGTATCTAACATTTTTTACATTAATGTGTTAACATTCTAAAATTCTCGTATAGAAAACTGTTTTCATTTGAATGTTGCATTTCTTGAAATTTTAACATTGTTTCACCTTGTGTATTAAAATTGATTGTTTTGTTCACATTGTATTTCATGATCTTTGGAATCATCTGGTGGTATCCTATTGGAAATAGGATCATACCCTACTTACACCCAATGGGTGTAACTAGACCTTCTTATGCTTGACTCAGGTAAAAGGAAGGCTAAGGGTGATGGTGGTTTAGGGTGTTTGTCGCCAACGCTGGGGCGGAGTTGTGAAGAAGGCTTGCAGGTGATGACTCCCTTGTCGTGTGGAGTCCATGGGGATGTCTTTTTGTTTTAATTATTTGTATTTTGACCACTAGTAGGGTCTTTAAACAAATTTATTCATATCTGGTTTTTTTAAGAATTGGTTAGCATGAAAATTTCAGATTCTAATCATTGATTTTTTTTTAAAAAATTTTAGGCTTTCATACTCGGGTAAATCGTTCGCAAACCTGCATTTTTGATACCCGGACACTTGTGCCATCCCATGGGGATAGGGAATGCCCTTCAGGCCCTGCCACGGGCCGGGTTTGGTGCTGTTAATGGTGGCGACCAGATTCGGTTCGTGACAAATACTAACTATAGAGATCATGGAGCATATTTTTCAAAATTTTATTCACTTCCCATATATAAAAATGACACTCTCTCAAGATATCTTCATCCAAAACTGTATGAACCCATAATTGGATTTGAAATATAAAACATCAATATTTCCCAAAGACCATCATACTGGTGGATCCCAATAATATATGATGTGTCTCAGAGATAATACATTTACATTTGATAACTACTCCATCGTAATATTTTCATGAATAATTAGTTATAATATATGTAGATTTAATAGATACTCAACCTTTTGAATCATTGAAATCAAACATAATATATGAAAATAGCATCATAAGCAGCCACATGTTTAATCATTTCTAAACTACATATTTCATTTTAATATGGCTAATATCTTTGAAAAGAAACATTAACTTGACCACATATTAATATTCCTTGATGTTGAAAGGTTGTAAATACTCAACATTCCATCTATTCTAATGGTTTTTGTCTGATAGTGAAAATATATTCCTGAGGATCTTATTGTATATGTACCCATGAATCCTATCAATCAAAATATAGTGCCTCAAAAATCTCTGGGAGTTTAACACTATAGAAAATACAAATCATTATGATGTCAATTTTTCTCATGTAGCATCAACAGTTTGGAAAAATTTGCAACCACACGGTCTTCTTGAATTAGAACAACTCTGATCCCAACTCCAGATGCAGAAATAGAAACAATATACTCTTTATTGGGTTTATGTAACATAAATATTAGTTTAGAGGTTAGTGTACAATTATAATCTTGGAAATACCTGTCACAAGTTGAAAACCAAATAAAATGCACCCCTTTCTTGTTCAACCTAAAAATTGGTACTTCTAGAAATGAGAATCCCCAGATAAATTACTAGTAAAATACTACTAAACCATGAAATATAATAATCTCAAATAGATCCTTGGATTTATATGAAGATAATATTTCGACAAAAATATACAGATCCACTAAAACTACAACCTCTATGATAGCATGGATGATGAAGTGCACACTATCAATATAGTAACTATATTTGGATAATTTAGATTAAATCTGATATTCTATCAATGTACTAAAGATGGTATCAATATATATTTCATGATATTCTATAGGTTAGGAGTACACTAAGATTTCAAATAAAAATATTCTACTAAATGACATCGAAAATGATGAAATATCTGATTCATCAAGGTCGCGAATGCTTCAGTTGTGTTATTCAAACATATCATGATCACTATAAAATCGTATAAGACATAAATGCTCCTATAATTAGTTCTAGGATCTTCTTGTGTTCTCACTATAAATAGTTTGTATCTTTTCCCCATGTTGATCTTGGATAAAATCATAATCATCTATTCAATATGATTATATTTATGGGGATGGGGATTCTAGTTCTTGACAATTAAATGTTATAGTCTCAGATAATCCAAGAATAAAAATAATCATCATTATCCTTTTTTGTGAAATGAAATGAACAAATACTTGGGGATATACTAGGTCATATGAATCCATTGTCTTCAATATCATCAAACATAAATTTCAATTCATTATACTCTGTTGGAGTTGTTCAATAAGGTGGTATAGAAACATTCATAGTTCTAGGTTCCTTCTCGATCATAAAATCAATCTCTTAAATTGGTGGTAACATAAAAATGTATCTAGGAAATAAATCCATAAATTAAACTACCATTAGAGGAAAATAATCATACTTCATTCTTCCTGCATTTAGAATAAATATTTCAATCCGACCTGTTAGACAATCTAGTATACACTAAATTGGACCTTCATTACTAGAATAAACATTTAAATCTCCCCAGTATGTATACATACCCATTTCTATATAAACATTCATAAATCTCCACAGATAACAGTTCATATGAGACTAATATTAGACTATACGATACATTCCTTGAATAAAATTGAATCATATCATTTACTACAAATAAAATTCACAAAAGAAATTATAACCACCAATTTTACAAGAACAGTCATTTCAAAGCGTGATACCCTTATATTATACTCACAAATGTTTATAAATAATCATAACTTTATCTATGATTTTTACAACTTAACCCAAAATAAATTCAAAAGAGGAGACATAATAGAATTAGATGTTCCTGTAAGAAAAAAAAAAGTTATGGATGATGAAACATGATTCATACCTCTAAAATATATGGTCATGCATCCAAAACTAACATGGAAGATTGTATATCATATGGATAGAGCACCCCTCTTACCTGGGATCCAATCAAACACCCTTGTAATATTCCCTCTCAATGGTATTAATGATTTTATAGTGGGTACCACATCGCCAACCTCAGCCTGAATAGATACTGGAACTCAAACTACTAGTATGCTTATGGTAGTTGAACCCCTTCCAATTTGAGGTTCTTTTCTAATCCTCTGCCACTTTTTTGATGATGACAGTTCAAAAAAAATCTAAAGATAACTGAGCATTCCATTGAGAAGACACTTAAATACAGGGTATGAAAACTATGGTAATTTTTGTCCCATAATTCCACATTGATAGTAGTGTAACAAACCACCATCACAATATGGCTTCCCACATCCATGGATACTCTTCCAAATGTATGATTGTCCATAACTACCATTAAAACACTTTGTTCAACCAGGAAAATGGATCCCAATTTAACTTATTGAATCATCATGGCAATTTATTAAGTCCTCCCTCAGATTCCACTCCATGATGAGAGAATAATTTTTCATTTAGTAAAGAATGATCATGTGAAATACATTTACCAATTAATTGATATCATAAAGAATACCTTCTTTAAAACACCATTCCATGGGTATTATAGTAGTTGATAGAAAAATGCACAAATCATTGTAGGTCGGTTAATGTTCTATTATAGTCCATCACTAACATTTCCTCTTATGTTATATTAATGAACTCATGAGCATTCTCAACCCAAATATTATAAGGATAGAAGTGTCTAATGAAATTTGTATCGAATTCCATCCATGATAACATATCTTACATCTTGGATGGACCTAGTATATTTAAACAATTCATGGATAGTCCACAAAGCAAGTGTACCACACGATTCACAATCCGAAAAGTGTATGTTTCAGTATTCCTAAATCATTATTGCAATTAATTGATCCATATCTTAGATATCTGGGGGCCACCATCCCTAGTGATCATAGGTTAATGTCATTGCTAAAACGATCCTATTATCAAAGTCATCAAAGGAACAGTGTGAACATTCTACCTTTCCATGGATCACATGATCGATGGGATGCTATCACAAACATAAATATGTATATGATTCTAAGGATCTAAATAAATCATCATTTTATCTATGTCTGGATCATCTTGATTTATATTCTCTTGGTGAATAATTTGATGGTAACAAGGTTAAATTTTCTCTAAAAAACACACTCCAAGGAACATTTGATAATAACATGGTCAACCCAATAGTGGATAACAATAGGGAACCACTAGGACATGGTCTCACTAAAAATTTCTTGGCAAGTCAATTAGTATAACAAAACAGTTAATTTTTTATCTTTTTCATCATATATGACAAGTATATCATTCCATAGTTTATATAGTAATATATATCACATGAAATAAATATGTTTCAATCATGATCAGTGTATATAAATATATAAATACCTATGTTCCTATCACGAAACATGCATAATAATATCACTCCATAATAGGACATGAAAATAAATCTCATGAAACCATTACATCAAACATGATGTGAATCACCAAAGGTGAAATAATATCAAATCGTAATTATTGAACATTCTAAACAAAAATCCCTCCCTTGGAAAGTTAGATTTTACCCCATACATGGGTAAGAGAATCCCTTTTACATGCTCCTTACAATGTACCGACAGATAATATTTCCCATTATAATTTTCAAAAAGTAAATAAATATAAAATAAACCTCTATTTGGAATAATTTTTTAACTTCCTTGACCTGGTGCTCCCTCATGTGACCAAGATGGTCCGATACATGACTTCAGGTGTGCCTACCCTTACGGTAGGGACAACCATCTATCAAGGAGGTCCTATATATTATAGTGGTGAGACTATACCCATATAAAAATAATGAAAATGATAGGATAAAATAATATTAGAGTATAAAAAATATAGTAAACAATATGAATATATAGTCAAACAACAAAATCTGAGAAAGGACATACTGAATTAATCCAAACAATATAAGATTTATTTAATGACAAGATGGATGTCACTAAATGAAAATATGAACATAATAAAAATAAAACAATAAGAATAATCAAATAAAAACTCTAAAACACCAATCTCAAACCCCATATCAATCATGTAACCATTCAACAACTCATCCTATAATCAAAAAATCAATATCTAGGTAGGTAACATGGGTCCAAACCAACATACATGAAATCAGCCTGTATGGAAAACAGAGACCCTTCAACAACGTGAGTATACCTTTGTAGGTAAACAACACTATGTATAAAAATGTATATTTAGAGAATTATAGTGTATGAAATAATGTGAAGAGTATAGTTTTATGTTTATAAATTAATATTTCACATGAAATAAACATGATGACCCTAAAATCATGTTTGACACTTGGGTCCATCCCAAAACAATCTTCAGACCATCACCATGTTTCTCTGTCTAAGTATGGATCCTCCTGCATCTAGAAAGGTTACCCAAATTATGTAACATTCTCTATATAAGGATGAGTCACTCATAACATACCATAAAAATTATTTCTTCCCTCATGATAACTAGAATATCAACTTAGGTATAATAGAACCCCGCCACAAGAATATTATAATCTCTCTATTGTGAAAGTAAATTTCACACCATCCGAAAAATGAAAAACATGATATAAGATATATGAAAAATATACCACTAAATCATATAAAAAATACCACAATATGGAATATCAAAATTCTCACCGTAAGACAAATCAGAATTATATCAATCATGAATATCATAAATATGGCCTTTATGCATCAATTAAATAAATGTGAAGTAAAAAAATTAAGATATGATTTTAAAATCATAAGGAAAACACACATACAAGATATATCATCATAAAAAAATTAAATTTTTATTATTATAACATGAAATATTCAATAAATTCTGGTTCCTAATAATCATCATAATTATATCAAATGAGTGTCATTTTTTATTTAAACCCATGTAGTTTAATCATATAATATTCCAAAAATTAAACAAGGTTATTCTACCTTATTAAAATGTATGATTTATATTTTATTCTAATTAACATATTTAAGAATACAAGTAATCAAAAAATATAATTTGTCATAGGGATACAATTTTATGATGGCCAAATCACAGTAAGTACCAAGGATGGAAAACTTATTTGGTGGTTGTTGGTCTCATTATTCACACACATATACCCAGTAGTATCTAATAGATGATATGTAAAGAAATATTATAACATATTAGGGATCATACAATTTATTTTGTCATATACATAGAATTCTAATATGTTCCCACAAATTTCACACAATATGGAAAATTAAATAAGGCCAAAGGGATAAGTATTAGAACCCCCTAATTGAAAGAAGAGAAGGAGATGAAAAAACCTCATTCCTATAGTATAAATAATCTTGTTCCCTTATTAAAAATCATGGTTCAGAAATCTATGATCTGATGTGGGTTCATATTTAGATTGAAGCAGACTCCAACAAATCATCGGTGGAAGGCCTTTATTTGAATAGGTGGGTTTGGTTTCAATAAATCCACAATGTTGTAGATATTAAATAGAATGGGCGTGATATTTACATGATGTGTATTTATCAATAAACTTGTATGTATAGTTCCCCTTTTTTATTTTATTTTACCCAAAATATGATCAAAAGTGTTAAATATACTTTAAATTAATACCACATGTTGTTTAATGTTTTACAGACATGGTTCAATTCACATGACATGTATAGAGGTTGAGAAATATTAATAGGTTGTGTAATTTTTAAATGGTGTGTAAAATACACATGTCACGTAAAATTTACTCGATGTGAATTAATTCATGCCATGAATTAAATTCATTAGCTACAGACAAAACAATTCATGGTATAAATTGGGTTCATTACATAACTTTGTTTTGCCACATTAACTCACCTTTTATTCATATTCAACCCTTTCAGTATATATCCCATTCCAATACTTGGATCGAAAACCGTGGTCTAAATTAAAAACAAACAAACTCAAATGGATTTATAAAAAATAGATATGTACCACGAAAAATATGGGATCTTATAATATCTAGACACATCTAGATTATAAATTACTTTCAAACGTCATAAAATTTTCTTTTCCATGTTAGAATACTTTATATCAAGATCAACTCCATGAATATCCTTCATAAAAGTTGCATTATTATTTAAGAAACAAACATCATTTCTAATTCATTCCACATTAAATCATCAACTATATTATAAAAAACCTAATTTATTTTCAAATTGATCTATAAGTTCATAGATAATTCACATAATAAGGAATTATAATCCTTAGAATCATAATTAAACAATTATATTTATTCTTCTACAATTGATATATTTTGAAAATAAAAAAACATTAATTAAATTAACTCGTATCAAGTAAACATCAATCAAAGGGATCATAAATGAGATTTCATGATATAATGCCAACTGTGATAATTTCATTATTTAAATAGGTGTACTAACATTGAATTCAATATATTACACATGATTATAACCTTCTCAAAAATATTCAAGAAATAAATTTTGAATCTAATAACACTGGTATAACGAAGGTAACAAAAATACCCCTTTAGTAGGGGATTGAGTTTGGGATAATTTAAATTTATTTTAATTTAATGTTTATCTATATATTATAAAAATGTTTAGTCAATAAAAATTAATTTATCTCAATTATTACACAAAATAAAACTCTAATACAATAATAAAATAAATTTCCATTATTATAGGGATTTAAATCGATCTACACACACTAGAGTACATATATGGAGTTCATAAAAACAATGTAATGATGTGAAAATGAATCACTAATCAACTAGTTTATGATTATAATTATTTCGAAAACATAACTACTCATTCATGGTTAATGGATTCATCTTCTATTCATCTAAATATTTTCTAAGAGAGTGACATAAAATAATTTGATGTGTGGGTAAAAAGAAAAACAGAAAAAATTTAATATATAATAAAAAATTGAAATGTTGGTTTTCTATAATTACATGAATTCAACATAAAAATATTTAATGATGTGTATATTAACTAATCTCAAGAATGCACTGTGTCTTGTTGAATATAATTAATTCTAAATTTAGTTTTAATCAAAAATATTCTATAAACTCACTATTAGTTCACTTTATTTTCTTCCTTAGAATATCATTTACTCTCTATCTATCACCATGATTTTTTTAGAAAGGTTTAACATATCATAGGGTTTTACAAGTAAAACTAAAAATAAATAATTCAAAAAACATCCCACTAGAAATTCATAAATTTTATCTCCTGGATTATTTCCAAGTAAATAGACATTATAAATATCATGATCCTACCTAATTATGAATACTTCATGGGAATGTAGTCAATATAGGTTTCACAACCAAATCATAACTCAAATCAGTTATAGTTTGAAACAATAATTAATTGATTAAAAAAATTTAAAGAATTATTCTAATAATCATATGATTATATAATAAAACCGCATGGTGACAATTAATTTTATAATAAAAACCCACAATCACAGAATGTGTGTAAATAATATGTGAAAAAATATCACTGAAACTAAATTCCAAAAAGAAACTCCAAAAAAGGACACCAATAATATCCCCACAATTTTAGAGAGAAATATATAGTGTAGACCCCAAATCCCCCTTGTTAGCATTAATATATATATATATATGATCATTTGTATATACAAAGAATAATCCTCCCCAAGACCATATTTGAAAATGTCAATAATAATAATAATTCTCTTATAAATATAGGGAAGAACAAATATAAAAATATCCTATGTAAACTATCACCAACAACTCCATTAATCTCTCTGCCAATATACTATCCAATTATATTAACATTATATCATGGTAATTTTGAGGAATATTACCCCCCATCAACTTCACCAGTAGTTTCTTTCTTCCATTCCAAAAAATAATTTTTTTCTTGTGCACCCATATATTTCATTTTCATGATTTCACATACAATACCCATATCAAAACTGTATATCGTACACCACAACCACATTATCACCATCACTACATATCCACTACTACATACCACACTAATACTACCCATCGCAACCTGACACTCTATCTTATTCATTGTATAAAATCATGAACATGAAGCATGTTCGTAACTTTTCATTCACCTACCATGCATCACTGCAGATTTGTATCAAAACATTTATCACTCCACCATCCTCTTATTATTACATAAAAATCACATAAATCCATTAAAACTATAATTTTTAGTCATATGGTCTAACACATCACACCCTAAATCCACTACAGTTTATATTATGAATTGATTAAAGAGAAGGGGTTGTGGGTAGTAATCCATTAATTCCATTAGTATAGTGAATATTTGGGAATAAACTAAGAACACATTATATCAAAATAATGATAAGGCTTTCTAACATAAATGGGTTGTGTTTTAATCCACAATATATTATATAATATATTATATCCACACACAATAATAAACTAAATTCTTAAAAAACATACCTATCATAATGACCACACCACCAATTCCTCATACTTACACCAAAATCCATCAAAACACAAAATATCGACCCAAAATCACTAAAAATAGCCATAAAACATTTACCACTTCCCATTTAATCATTAGATTTTTATATTTATATATTTATCAAGTAATGTGCCTCATTACATCCATTTTTAAATTCAAAAAACAATTTTAAATTTTATCCCATATATTATAAGTCAAGAAATTAATCTCAACCGTTAACCATTATTTTAAATCATTAATTGTTTTTATCATACATATCTTTTTAAATTAAATCCAATACCTATAAAAACATTTATTTCATCCATAAAAATTCTATGACACTCATAATTTGTAAAACAACAGCAGAATAACCAACTAGTCACCAAAATAATCATCACATGAGAAAAATTTAAAAGTCACCACATAATCCCACAGAGATAACCAAATCACCAATTCATCTTATTTCAAAACAGTCTCATAATCACATCAACCAAAATAATGAAATATTGTCCCCACCAATTTACATAACCATACCATTTATAAATTGAAACCATATTTATAACCACAGAATACTACTAAGACAACACTAATCATATAATTCTAAATAAAACATATGATTAATAGACAACACCTATTTAAAAATGCTATACTATATTTCACATTAAAAAAACTTCATGTCAATTCAACATCTCCAACATTAGTTGCATAATCTAATTTTTTATTTTAATGAGGTGACACATTGCCCAAACATTTTTCTTTAACATAGATATATTCCCACAAATAGTTAGAATCAAGATTTACATAATAATTAAATCAATCACGATTGATAGAAATATACCAATAACCTCAATTAACAAAATGATCATGTCATCCATCTCTTCCAACCATTATATTTATTTTTATAATAATTATATACTTGATGTTGATAATTATCATACAATTTCTGAGTAAATGTATTTTGCTTCCATAATTATTATAATTTATAGGGAATCCCCAAATACTCTAGCTAAATAAAATATTAAACCACCAAAATGGAAGAAAAAAATATGATAGAAGTCCAAAATCCTTGTTAATGAATATCAAATCCGAAAATAAACTATAAAATAATCATCAATAATTACAATGGATCAAGGATAAAAAACAAATATCAAATCCAACCACATTCCCAATAAGAAAAAGGATACGATGAGAACCAAATAAAGGTATGGAAATTTACAAAAAGAGAATGATTCATTGGATAATAAATAAAATACTCAAAAAACGCAAAATATGTATAAAATATCTACAAATAATCACTTTTTATAGACTATAGATTAATTTAAATGAATAAATCTCAATGAATAAAAATGTGAATCTAAATTTACACTAAAATTTAAATTTCTGCGTAGCATCAACAGACAAGTGAATGTCATAACAAGATGTTAAAAAATTTAATAAACCACTATAAAACGCTTTTTGATCTCCCTTATATCCCCCCCAAAATATAATGGTCAAAACCACAATAACATCATAAAACCAATTACTTCCAAGTTGATCCCAAATTGGTCATGAAATAGTACATGATACTTTAACAAACATGGAATAGCCTTTAACTAAATTTTTTTTCAATTGGATAAGAATTTCAAAAAAACAACCAAAAATATAAAAAATAACTACATTGGTAATAATGTTGTGATACTTTGGACAATACAATGATGTAAACTTGTTGGTAAAATTAAACAAAGTCAACATGATCAGAAATGTTTTGATAAAGGCTCAAATAATTATTATAGAATCGTATATAAGGATAATGAAAACCCTAAAACCATTACGTGTAACCTCTTAAAACACACACACACACACACACACATATTTATATATATGAATGACCCAAGAGTTTGTGTATTGACCCTCACCCAAGAAGACCAAAACCCGTTCCATACTATATTAAATTAACATAAATATAGGATTAAAACCCCAAATATCCAAACATTTCTACAGTTTTTGAATTCCATATTATATTTAAGACACACATATTACATTGGGAAAATAAAAAAAACATAAAAAAATTAAAATTCAAGGTTCATTGAAATTCATTCTAAGAAATCATTTTCATATCTTGGTGAGATAGAAAAACTTTAGTGAATCAAATGCCCTGTAATAGTTATATATAGGGGAATATATCGACAATGAAAACCAATATTGAAATTATGATAACTGAACACACATGACTCATAAAATATTAATATAAGGCCTAATCCATATGGAAATGTAAATAACTAAAACACAAGTTATTAAATATATTAAAGGATAATAAATTGAATCCATAGATAATTTCATTGAAAACAAATCAAGGATAATAATAATAACTGAATTATCAATGACATAAATGCTTATATATTAGATTCCATGTTTCCTAGGAATGTAGATCATTTACCGCCAAGACCTTTTTCTAAACGGTTTATAACATACGGGGTAAAAACCCATCCAATTTGGCCAAATGATTCATCTTCTGAGACTGCCAGTGAATCTTTTGGCTTACATTAAATATTCCCCAACCCATATCATATGAGTTCAAATAGTTCAAATTATATATTAAATATTCAATTTTATTCATAAACAATTATCCTTGTCAAATATCTGTGTGGATTAAAGGTTTCAAATTTATCAATATTTCCCCCAATTAATAAATATAATTCAATGTAAAACATATACTATGAAATGGAATAATGATTATAAAATAATAATATATATTATAGAAAATAATTATATTTAATATAAATTTAATGTTCAATGAAAAATGATTACAATAAAGTGACTGTTTTAAGAGAATGTTAACAATCCCAGAAGAAACTTAGATTACACAATAATTTTTACTATTTAATAATTTTAAAGTCAAATCCACTTCGGATAGGTAATCTAGATTAAAACATTAAATACCATGATGAAAAAAGTATTCATTGTATTACATGATAATTCGGAATTATTTACAACACATAAAATTGAATTTGTGAATAATAACAATTAGTCCTCTATGAAATTTAAATTGAGATGAAATCCCACACCTTATGATTTATTTCGAATGAACGCCCATTAAACTCATATAATATAGTATTAAAATTTATATTTAATTATAAAATAACCATATAAATATTTATAATATCACATTTGATCCTTTTATAACACATTATCACTCATTTGTTAATAATATTTCACTATATTCAATGTTTTGAGTGTTAATCACCTTGTTTTTCAAGTATGTTTTGACGGGTAACTTTTTTCCAATTAAAAATTCTATGATTTAATAATCTTTATAATATAAATAATGATGTAAATATTATATTTATTAATTATATATTTATTTATAGTAATCCATTAAAATTATGGTATTGAATGAAATGCATCATTCTTGGAGGCGGTAGGTCGTTTATACACATGAACACTATTTCGATTTTGTAGTCATATTTAAAGAAAAAAAGTAATTTATATATATAATTAATCTATTATCATTAATATTTCATATATATCACATAAAATTGTTCAACCAATATTTAATGAATTCTATATTATATGTGAATTAATCAAATCTCTTAGTGAGGCGATACTCTACCGTACAAACAAATGACATCTTCGTATTCAAAAAAATAGAAATCATGAATATATGTGTCATATAATAATTAATTTAGAAAAAATTTATCAAAAATATCATATATTTAATATATAAACATTTTTTTACTTCATTATTTCCTACCATGATAGGTGGTATTGGAAAATCAAACGACCTATGTTAGTGATGTAGTAGTCTGTTGTATACATGTATGATGATTTCATAACCCATTTGATTGAAGAATGTAATGAATTAGGTCATAAACACACCATAATAAAATATTATTATATTGAATATTCTTATTTTTTAATATAATCCAAATGTGGAAAAAAATTAGTGAGGTGGAGAAGAAATGAAAATTTACCTTTTTTGAATAACATGACATCTTATTTGAGTATCCTAATAATTACACTAATTCATTCGAAGGAAAGATTTATTCCCAAACTAATAAATTGGGGATGATATTTAGAAATTTGGGAAGTTATTTGAGGATGATATTTTGGACCCTCAGTGATTTGTAGGTGATAAGAGAGGAGGGGGTAGACTTTTATAGGTTGGGAAGATGACACACTTGGTTTTTTATTAGTATTGAGTGATACAATGAATTTAGAATGAAATGTGGCACTAATAATGGTATATTATTTATTTTATATGGTATAATGTTGATATATTTTAATAAATATTGTTTCTTAAATTTTTTAGGACTTCTTTTCATAATGTTTAAATTTTATTCCATTATTAAATTTGTTCTTCTATTAATCGATGTAATTAAATTTAACATCATCTTAATTAATATTGGTGAAAAATTTGTTTACCATAATTTTTTTTTAAAATTTTTATATACAATTTATGGAATAAATTATCCAAACATCAAATCATGAAAGTGGAAAAAATTAATTTCAAATTAATCCCACAAACTGGATGAGAAATTAGGGTTCTAATGTGAAAATGTTAACAAGTTTACTATGTTTTTATATATAAATTAAATATTCTTTTTTTAAAATGATATAATTTGAATTAAAATTTATATAATAGATCTTTTATTACTATAAATGAAATGAAATATATAATTTATCAATTCAAATTGTTTAATTGAAAAAACGTTTTTCAATTAAAATTAATTATTTATCACTATTCATCGAGAAATAAAATATCTTGGAAAAGTATCAAAAATTAACTATATAATAGATTTTAAATTTATATTCCGAAAAAGAAGTTTATTTATTCATATAAAATATTATATAGTGTCAAAAATTAGTTTTGAAATAAGTTCTCCATTAAAAGGCGGAAAATCCTTAATTAGAAAAAACACAACTTTTTGTATAAATTTTTATTTTATATTATCTTTTTATTATCAAGTATATTGGATGAATTTAAAAACCTATTATTGAATATATAATGTATAATTTCATTTTAACCATTCAATTATATTATTTAGGTAAATATATTGGGAAAAAAATCTTTTAGCCACGTAAAAATAATTTTTTTAATAAAAAAATTAATATTAAATTGGGTTTTATTTTAATTTTTAATTAATTAGAAACAAATGAACTAAACTATATATTTTAATAACATATTTGATCTAATTTATAATTGAATTTTTAATCTCTATGTGGTAATTTTCATCCTAAATAATAAAATTAATAATACTCAGTAAATGTAAACTATATATTTTAATAATATATTTGATCCAAATACATAGGCACATTAATAATTCATCATTTATAGTATTGATAGAATAATATTTTCCTTGATCCATTAGCTTCTTCTATGGTGTACAACCTTTACACTTTGGGGAAAATTTTGTGTTGTTCCCCATCTAATTAATATTTATTGACATAATAGAGATATTTTCATTCTTCTATTTTCAGTCCTTTTATAGGTGTACCTTTTCCATCTATTTATAGTAAACACAAAATTCATTCAACAATTTCTCTGAGAGATTCTTTCCATAGTTACCACATATGGGAAAATAATTATTTCAGTTATTTCCTTTGTCTGTTATTGTTTTATCGTCATCTTATTCTCCTTTCTCTCATCAAATCAATATAAAATTGATAATTATTTATATGTCATGAGAGAAAACAACATTATGTCATTATATGATGAAAATGTTAGATATACAAGTTTCCTTCAGAGAAAAGGATTATGATCATCAATGTAATGGTTATTCTTTGATTTTGAGTTCAATATTTAATCTATATAATACATAGATAACATTTTTAATGTAACCTCATACACAAAAAAAATGTTTTTTCATTTATCATTATACTATGGAACATTCCCATAATCTCATTTAGTTGGTCACGGGTGAAATACATTTCACAGATTTAATCCTTAAAATATTTATATTCCATCTGTTCTATTACATATTAAACCCTAGTACTACGGATCAACAACCACTATTTTTCGATATTTTCATTGATACAATCAACTAAATGTGAAGCCTTTTCCTTTTCACCACATCACAATGAAATAATTATCTTATACAAATACATAATTCATTACTCTCCTTACAATGAATCATTACTGTCAGAAAATGATGGGGTCCTCTATTATATAAAGTGATCCAATATTGGATAATATCATAGGGAAGAATATATATCAATCAAGGAATAGTTATTTTTAATAACATGGTTATTATTATATAATTTATCTATAAATTGATATGTTACAGTAACATCAATATCAGATTCCTCCTAAAAAAAACCTCTAAATTGGATAAAAATATTGATACCTTTCATCCTTATAGATTCTGTCTCAAAAAAATGTAATATACTAGATTCTCTCTGAGAATAATGATCTTTTTATTATTCTAAATATACTATAATGCCTATCCTAATTTGAAATATTTATACAAAACAAGTATCATAATCATAAAAATTGTTTCTTTGGGGGATCATTTTCATCAAATCCATTAAAATTGTATTTTATAAAATTATGAATTATACTAAGAGTAACCCCCATGAGTTTCCAACCAGATGCCCAGCAAGGCCCATTGTTGTGTAATAGGTTACACTTGAGTCGATCCACACATTCCCTTTTTAGAGATATTTCATCTTGGTACATCTGGTTTAGAACCATGCCCACTAATAATATCTAGAGATGTATATATTGTAAGGAAATCTCACATAATTTCTACCTTACCAAAAATTAATATATTCGTCTATATATATCCACAATGTAAAAATTAGTGATATGTTACCTAATCTATGTTTTACTAAAATTATTTTACATGGTTTGTACTAAACTTTATCTGATAACAAATATAACGACCCTGACCTTAGAATCACAAAGTCAGTGCTTTAGAATATTACATTGGAATAGGTACATGGTTAAAACCCCAAAATAATGGAAATTTTTTGAGTTTTTTGAAACATAAAATACAAACATGATACCCATATTACATTTGGAAAATAAAAAATTTCCTAAAAAAAGTAAAAGCTCATCAACATTGAAACTCATTCTAAGAATTATTCTTTATATTATAGGTAATGGAATGAAACTTTGGTGATCTAATATGATCTGTAACATTTATTCACAATGTAATCTATCAATAATCAAAATTAATATGCAAACTTATTTAACTGAACAAACATTCCACATAAATAACTGGATAATCCATCATCCATATGGAATGTTAAATAACTGAAACACATTCTATTTAATCGATAAACTTGGAATGAAAGGCATATACATATAATTTCATACAAAAAATCTCATGGATAAAAATAATAATAACTAAAATATAATTAAAAAAATTAATAAATATTTGACATCATATTTCACAAGAACATTAAACCTTTACTTTCAAAACAAATTCACAAGTCATTTCAAAACATTCTAGGTAAAACCCTGTCTAATTTGGAAAACTAATCCATGTCATGAGAATACTAATGAATTATTGGGATTAATATAATAATTAGAAAAATAGTGAAATTACACAACAAATAATTACTCAAATATTGAATAATATATTTAATTAATAGAAAATATTCCTTATCAAATATATATATTGGGTTAATGATATAGATTTATCAATATTTACCCATTTTATCAATTTCATTAAAATAAATCCTTTTATATATAATGATATATGGTTTATGGAATAATAATATGCATTAAAAATTAACATATAACTTTATGATAAATGTATTTTCTATGGAAAAAATTATTACAATAAGGTTATTGGATGAAAATAATGTTAACAATCAAAAAAGAAAGTGATATTGCATAATAATTATTACAATATTGTAATTTTAAATTATAATCCCCAAGTGTAAGATAAATCATATATAGACATAAAATACCATAAATAATAAATTATTCTTTGTTTTACCAAAAAATGGGGAGTATGTACACCACCTAAATGTTAATTGGTTCATAAAAATAATTTAGTGTCAATAAAATGTTGATCGAGATGAATTCCATTACATTAAACTTACATTCGGCTGAATGATATCTGACCATCTGTATAATGGTATTAAGAATGTTATTAACTTGTAACAAAACCATAATAATTTTTATAATATCACAGATTATCCATTTATGGAATCCTATTATCCATATTTTTATAATCATTAATTATTTTAATTATTTCAGGTTTTTAATATCCATATTTTTTCATGTATGTTTTGAATAATTATTATCTATTTATCCTATTTATACCATGATTATTCATCTCCAAAATTTATATGATGATTTAAATATCTAATATCTTAATTATATGTGTATTTATAATAATCCACAAAATCTTTTTTAGGAAATTAAATTCACCATTAATGGAGATGGTCTGTTGTATGTACGGATAAACAATGTTTCCTTTTTTATTGAATGGAATAAATGTAAATTCTATATATATTATCATTTCAATATCATTATTATTTAACATATATAACATATAATTATTAAAACTATCCTTAATACTACCAATTTATATAGTGAAATAATCACATATCATTGTGAGGCATCAGTCCACTATTCATAGGAACAACGATATTATATTCCTAGAGAATGGAATGAATGAAATTATGTGTAATATAATAAATATAGAGAAATAAATATATATAATAAATATAATATATAAACTTTATGTCCATCATTACTTTAACCGTTTTTAGGTGGTAAGGTAAAAATGAACAACACTATTTTTTAAGGTGTCAGTATGTCGTACTCAGGAGTGATGATTACATAACCCAATTGATGGAAGTGTTTAAAGTTATAGATTGTACCATGAGCATAAAAAAAATAAAATGATATGTATTATAAAAATTTAATTATATGATAATGGTATAAAAATTATTGATGGATACAGAGAAGGAAGTAAAATTGAAAATCTTTTAGAAATATATTACATCTTTTTCAGGTATCCTCTATAGGGTTTCACAAATGCGTTCCTAAGATGGATTTATGACAAATAAAATTTCTCTAGAATATGTTTACTGAATTATGGGAGTATTTTTATAAATTAAATTATATTAACTAGATATAATGTGTGATGATATGGGGATAGTGGGTGACCTTTTATAAGTGTGGGTGGGGACAAACTATGTATTTCAGAAATGTATTAAGTGATCTAACAATTTTGACATGTAAATTGGCCTCAATAATGTTTAATAATATATAATTCAATGAAGAATATCTATATATCATCATAAAATTTATTTCGTAAAAGTTTATATTTCATTTGTACAATTATGTTTGTAGTTTAGTTCTTTGGAAAACATGTTTTTCGTTAATCACTATAATTAATTTTAACCAATTTCAATAATAAATTGTGTAAAAATTTAGGTTGATGTTATTATAAATTACAAATTATAAATTATTGTTATTAAAATATTTAATCCTTTTTTCAAAATTAAATTCAAAAAAATTAAGAGAATTACATAAATTTAATACTACTGATGGGATGGGAAAGTGAGTTTTTGAATTAAAAATGATCTGAAGTTTACCAAATTATTATATCTAATTTAAGGATGTAATTTTTTTTTAAAAAATACCTAAATTTGAATATAATATGTATATTGGTTCTACCATGAGTATAATTTCAGTAAAATATATAATTTTATATTATAATGTATTTAAATGAAAATGCATCATTCAATTAAACTTCATTGTTTGTCACTATCCATTAAAAAATGAAAATTATTTGAAAAATACCGTATGATAATTTTAATATTTTAATTTAAAAAAATTAAAATATCAGTTAATATTTATAAATTTTTTAAAATTTATTTTTAAAACAACCATGCCTTTAAAATGCTACCAAATTGCCTTTGGATAAAATTCAGTTTTTTGGGTAAAGTTTTATATTTATTCTTATATAATGAATATTAAATCTATTCATATGAGTGTAAAAATTTTATTTAATATATACTATAAAAATATCAATAATATCATTCAATAAATTTATAGTCTTTAATTTTTTTGGATATAAATCCATTCAGAATATAAACATAGTTTTTTAATATAAAAATTACCCTTAAATTCAATTGTTTTTTATTTTCATTTCTAATTAATTTTTAACCAATAAATTCAATTACATATTTCAATTCTATATTTATTCTAATTAATAACCTATTATTTAACATCTATGGTATTAATTTCACTTTAAACAAAAAAATTAATAGAATTTGGAAAAACCCAGCCTTTCTTATAATGCAGCTATCGAAGAATTTCGTTGTAGCATATAACAAACGATTACTACATGTTTCATGGATTTCATTGTTTATTATGGATTTGTTATTTTTAAAATAATAACTATATTGTATGTCCTCATGATTTTATATTCTGTTCTACACATAGTTTTTCGTTTTATAGAAATTACTTAATAAAATATTATTCTTGTTGACTTTCATGGTGTTAAAGTTGAAACAAAATAACAAACACCAATTAAGTTGTGACCATTCATCCTCCTTGAAAAAAAGACAAAAAAACACTCATTTATTATTTTACACACCACAAAACAATAAACACCCCATGACTCAAACCTTTATGGGAAGACCCTATAGATGGATAAATATCCAACTATTCGAGCTAACACTCCGTGCCACAACCTGAATTGTCATGCCCAGATGTATACATAAAACCTGAAATTTATTTTCTAACTCCGCCTATATTCCTCAAACATTATATCGTCACCACTAATACTATATTTACTAAAACATTAGATCATAAATTCTTTAAATTAATACTCTACTCAATAGGTTATGTTAGAAACAATAAAAATCCCAATTAAACAATCGACAATAAATACCCACAACATATTACAATTAAATTTAGAATATAATCAGTGGTAAAATATTGAAAATAATTATTTAATAAAGATGAAAGTTGTTAAATTAATATAATATTGTTATATGGATTCATTCAGAAAACCACTTGGAAAATATAGTCTATTTTATAGTAATAAATTTATTTTATTATTGTTAAATATTTATTATATCAATAAATGATTAAATTGTTATAATAATATATCATTATTAAATTTTTTATAAATATGTATGAAATAAGATTTAAAAAATTGATGTTTTAAAAGTCCAGTTTGTAACAAAATTTGTATTTCTTTATAAAATGTATTTTCATTCCATAAATGTTTTATAAATTTTGGAATTTAAATTTCAAAAAGTAATATTATTTTTGGAATAACCTTAGGAACATTATATTATGATAAAATTGAAAGATAATTCTTATAAAATTGATTTGTAGATGGAGTGTAAAATATCATTTTCCTAAAAACATGACATTTATAACTTTATTAGTATATATGTTTGAATTATAATTTCATTAGACCAATTTATTATTCCAAATTATAGTTTTTTTAGTTTAATTTTAATTATTAATTTGTGTTTTTTAATTTAAATATTATACAATACACATTATAAATGATGTTATTGTAATAAATTTTACTTATATTATTTAATAAAATAATATTCTCAATTTTCAAAATTTAGTCACAATAAATTGATATAAAATTTGGAATAATTATGTCAAAATTATGTTAAAAGTCAAATTTATGGAATAAAAGAAAAATTAATGAGGTAATAAGTTATTATCATGGTGAAAATGTGAAACATAAGAGGTAAAGGGGAAATAAAATTAATACCATTTTTTATTATATCTTTTAATATTTGAAATGATATGGTCTCTATAGTTAAAAACATTGTATTATGTGCCTAAATGATTATGGCAAGACATTGTTTTTTCTTATTGTGATTATTTACAAAAAAACATCATATTAAGTACTATTGTGTGTAAAAATTGAATCTAAAACATGGTGATTTATTTAATAACCAGAGGAGAATAAAAATCATGATTTCTCTTGATATATTGATGAAATTATTTCATTAAAGAAGCATAATCATTAACAATCTTGAAAAGTGATGATATTATTTCAATTTACTATTACCACATGGTTACACGATATCATGATATCCACGTAAGAAAATTAAATTAAATGAGTCATAAATATCATGAAAATATTTAAATTCATGATATAACCTATAAAGTTGAATTATATAAACCTCAAATTAATGAATGTGCATAATAAAACATTAGTCTCAATGATGGAAAATTGAGAAAAAACTATTTTACAAATTTGTAATATTTTAAAATAAACCCTCTTAAATAAATATAATATAATGGATAAGTTAATACCCATAAATTTATGTATAAGATATATATAATAGATTATGTTTCAGTAAATAATCCTTATAAAAGGAATGAGTGGTGAATAAAGCATGGATCTTAGAGAAATAAAAAATGAGATGAAATCCACTTACCCCGTATGTTGACTATCATCGAACTCATTCAAACCACATATATAATAATTAAAAATTTATTATGCATATTTTACCAAAAGTTATTCTTAAATATAATACAATATATGGTCTGATCATGATAATATATTACCCTCTTCATAATAGTCTTATGTCATTGTTTCTCTTAGGGTATTATTATCTTTGTTCATTGAATGTGTCTTAATTAGTTTTATCTTTAGTCCTTATAATTATATAATGACACTATGATATAAACCATGAAATAAATATCATTTATATCACATATATTTTTATTATAATAATCTATCTAATACATAATAAAAAAATGGAATACGTCGTTCATGGAGAATGTTAGATGTTTGTATGCATGAATGTTTTTTCTGTTTTTATTGTCATATTGAAAGAATGAAAGTTACTGAAATATATTTATATTTACATAATATCATTATAGAATAATTATAATACTATATTTATCATATGAGTTCACTAAAATAATCCTTAATACATTCAATGTTTTGTGTGAATGAGTCACATTGCTTTGATGAGTAGTAGTATAAACATCCTGATATGAAATTATCATATTTACAACAATTGGAATGTAAAATCAAATGCATTTTAAAATGAATAAATAAGATTAAATAAATAATAAATATAATATATTACATATTTATAGAGTTTTTCAATCATAATTTCCATTATGAGTGGTGGTAAATGAAAAATTTGCAATCTTCGTTTAGTAAGGTGGTAGTTCATCGCACACAAGAAATAATATGTTCATTACCTATTAGATGGAGGTTTCTGTTATAGTAGGTTGAACACTAAGAATGAAATAATATTTTTTATTGATTATGTAATTTTTTATTGAATAATTTAGCAAATATAGTGGATGGGTGGATAAAGAAAATAAAAGAACGAATCTTGAGATAATACATTACCTCTTAAAGGGGAAAGTCATTTTCGTTTTTCCCTAAAGGCTTACATGGATTTCATTCATCCCAAGTGGAGGACTCTAGATGTAAGGAATGGATATTGGGATGTTTATTGGGTAGTGTTTATCGAATCCTATGTGGTTTGAGAGGTGTGAATAAGTTGGATAAATGGTGTCCTTTTATATGGAAGGGAAAGGAATCACTTGGTTATTTTGGATACAACTAAGGTGGTCCCACGTTTTTACAAAAAAAAGTCTTACCAGACAAACAAAACTCAATAATAGAAGGTAATGTGACTTATAATGGCCAGTAAATGGGGGTTTTTACACGTTTCTATGTCGTTTTGGGTCTTAACATTAAGGATTAGTCCCTAGTTATGCTTAATTTTACCGTAATCTAGGGAAGTTATTATAATTATATTACCTTATATTTTTTGGTAAATTACCAAGTTAAACATATAAATAATTATAAATTATAATTATTGAAACTACAGAATCAATTTTATCCAGATTATTATCAAATAATGTAAAAAAATTAATTTAAAATAAATCTGGTAGTTGACTCAACAATGTGTGGTTTTAATGTATAAACAATGAAAAAGATGCTTTGTTTTTATATCGAATTTCAATATGAAATTAATGTAAATTACATAAATTGTATTAATTGATAAAAATATAATATATTTTCACTTTTTAAAATAGATATATTTTTTTATCCTTGTTAATTAATTATATGAAAAATCAATTTTGAATAAAAATCTGATATTTTTCATTATTCATCCAAAAATGATGTTTCTCTGAAAAATAAAAAAATAATTATCCCTTATATAATTTTGAAATTTTATATTAAAAATATAATTTTATTATATAAATTCAATTTCTAAATTTTTCTAAATTCATTTTTACTATTTTTCAATGAATAACATAAAAAAGTCATTTATTTTGAGAAAATATTATTTTTAAACATATAAGGACATAAAAAATGTATATAATTAATTATCAATATTATTTATTTTTGTAAAACAATTATTGAAATTATTTAAATACTAGTTATTACAATTAATATTTCTACATTTAACAACTACATTATAATTATCTCTTTTAAATAATTATAACAAAAAATGAGGTTTTGTAGAAACATCAGTGTGGGGTGTAACATATGCCAAGTTGATGATACATGTAACGCACGCCATGTCGCTGTATCATGTGATGTACATCATGCCTATATTCCATGTGAATGGAATGTTTGACTTCATTCATATAAATACATAAATGAATCGTTAATTTATTCCAAAAAGTCTCATATAATTCAGTAGGTGTTACATTCTACCTCCCTCAAAATTAATTTTTACCTCGTAATTTGTCACTTAGTTAAAAATAATGATGATACTTATACTTCATAATATCCTATTTTCCCACATACATTCATCTAACCAGTTATTTATCCAAAAAAACATTGGCCAAGTGAGTGGTATTGTTTCGTATAACTCCCTCTTATTAGTCCATAATTTCAATGAGTTTTTCATTATATAATATATACTTCTCCCGTTATATTACCTTTTTGATCAGTACATGTGAAGGGTTGGGTATGTACTTCTTTATGAGATATATATGGAACACATAAATAGCACCCCTCACAACCTCTTCTCCTCGCACATCTCAAGATTTGACATGTATCCAAGTTCATCCCAATACTCACCCTAAGCACCTAGCCAACTTCCGTTAGCTCTTGGTCTCATTAGAAGAACAAAACCATTTCCTAATGTGGTTCTCCTGGAGGAGGTATTAAAGAGGTGAAATCATTTTTATTTTTATTGTTGTGTATTTTCAATTTTATTTTTTATTCTTCTCTTATCCTCACATTATCTTCCCCAAAATGAATGATAACACAATTATTTTTGATATATTATAATTAAAACATGTTAAAAGAATATCCTTTATCGAATTATTTTCCCTCTCTCTTTTATTCTAAAAATGAAATCATTGCCCATGTTGTGTCAATTTACTGATATCGTGGGAGATGCACATTCATTTTTCATTAATGATTTCAAAATTCTAATAAGACCATTATATTGGTTGAAAAATATTGTAAAATGAATTTTACATAAATATTTATGTTATTGAAATAAAATTTATACATAATTTTAAATTATAAAACAAAACGAGTTCATTTTGATTGATAGACCGCCAAAATTATACTAAAATTATAATCATTAACTTTAATCTAATAAATCATACTCATATTAGATATCCAAATGATTTATAATATCATTTAAACATCTTAATGAAAATTAATAACATATTATAATGTTTTAGGATATTTATCCTTCGTTTACACGAACTTCTATTTATGTATACAAGTGAAACGATCGTGCATACTGTGAAAAAAAATCCCAACGAACAAAATTAAACAATCTTACTCATCAAAAAGTCCAAAAATAAACTTAATAAAACTATAATTAATAAAATTAATTTATAAAAGGTTTATCATTTTTTAATTATCTAATATAATGGAATTATATAGGATATTAATGTGTAGGATGAATTTACACATAATGTAAAGGAGATTATCGAATCCAACTCTCATTCATTGGGATTCCCTCTTTCACCCCACTATCAGTGTGTACATTATTTAAATATAATTTCTTCATCATAATATTAAATTTTATGTGATAAAATAATTTTATACATTATTTAGGGGCAAATATAATTTTTTAAAAATGAACTATTATTTAAAAAAACGCATTTTACATCTCTATATTTTTTCTTCTTCACTCAAGATTATTGATTATTATATCTAGTTTGTTATTCCCAATTTCCAAATGGATCCTACTGTTTTTATTGTATTATTATGAAATAAAAACCATTGAATTCCATCAGTTATTTTTGGTTCAATGTTGAGATATGTTTTATGTGGCACTCATGATAATGTAAATGTAATGATGTGATGAGTGTGCCCATAATTATATAGCGCAATGTAAATGTTATTTTGTGAAGGGTGCACCCAGAATTATATTTATCTACAATGAATTCGGTAATGTGTGATATCTCATGAGAAAAAAGTGAAATATACATAAACATGATTCTATAATCGTTCACAACTATGTGTGGTAGTTGACCAGTAAGACACGATGTTTTATTTTTATGCATTTCCATATTCCATGACATTTTATAATGCCTACTCTTATGATTATTTTCTTATGCCTACGTTATGGTGATAATTATTTTTCTCACCCCATGTTATATTTTCTCATGTTCTTATCTATTATCTAATAGGGATTTTATCTCTTCTTCTCTTGATGTATATCCTCATGTGATTACTTGTAATAATAAAATTTGAAGACCTCTAAGAAGATATAGAAGATAGAATTAAATAAATCTTTATGTTTTATTTTGTAAAATTTATGTATGGTCCTACTTTTTTCGAGACAAAAAACAGGTGTATTCTAGTTACATCCTAAATTTATGATATTTGTCATTAAAATTATGTAATATTAATTTAATAAAAAACAGTCACTATAGTTGGAATCATAGAACAATTTAGTTGCTACGTGGTGACCTAGCACGATACCCATGGAGACTATACCCTAGCATGATGCCCGTAGATCTTCCCCCCTACACCCTAGTGGGGGGAGGGTGGCATGTCCATCCTTCCACCTTGATGGCTGATCCCATCATCCATTTCATGAATCTGTATTTTCTTCCCCTGATTATTTCGATCACGCTTTGCCCAAAGGTCCCTGATCATTACCTCAGCGTGCTTCCAAAAGAGTTATCTTTAAAGGAGTTTGACGAGGCCTCATATCTTCACCAGCTGACACTGATAGCCCAATTCAAGGGTATTAGTCCCTCAGTTGGTGATTTTGATCGATTCGCATTTGATTTAAGGGATCTTCAAGATCACGTAGTGGTGGGTATCATCGATTCGTGTCAACTGATAATCTGTTTCTCCTCGGAGGATGATCTGAATAACACCTATTCTCGAGCCCCTCATGCTATCAACATATTTTCATTCTTTCTTCTGTGATGGCCCTATGTTCTCAACTAGAATCATGAAGCTCCCTCGTCCGCGGTTTGGGTATGATTTTCAGAACTAATTCCCTCATTCTATAATCCATCAATTATCCAAATTCATGGAAACATGGTTGGTAGATAATTGTGTTCAGATATCCATATGTCGGTAGTTTGTCCTTATATCTCCCCTCATTTATGTGTTGAGGCTGATGTCTCCAACGATCACACGGAGTGGTTTTGGCTTTCAGTTAGAGAATATTTCAACTGGAAATAGAGGGTCGTGTTTGAATTACGGCTTGATTTATGCCTGGGGTGCCACATATTTGGACATTTGGCCCTTTTTTGTAGTTTCAGGCACACGGTTAGAAAGGTTGAGACCAGTGGGTTTGAGGGGAATGTGGTGAAAATTGTCCCTATTTTGAAACAGATGGTGTAGGATATTGATAGCATGGTTGAGTTATTGGAGGCACACGAGGTTGTTCCACAGGTTTTGGCTCTTGAAAGCCAAGGTGTAGAGGACAATGTTAATGAGGATCAGAATTTCTTGACCCCTCCAGTGTTAGTGAAATGTGTGAAATAAACGGAGGCTGAGGCGCGGGGTGGGGATGTGTTTTCCAGTCTAAAGTACAAATTGGGAATTCATGAGACAACCATAGATGATACCGTAGTTGTGATCTTGCCAATGGGTGATGTTCAAAGTCCTTGGGTTCGGTGTAGGGAGGTCATGATCTTGCAAGCTCACTTTATGGGATGTAGATATGAACAACCCATAGGACTGGAGTTAATGTAGGGAAAATCTTTCCTGTCGGCTGCAACCAGATCTCATAGTGAACTGGGATGGATGGATGGTGAGAATTTCTTGAGAACCATAGACCCAAACATCATTGAAACCAACCCCGTAAGTCTTGGTATGGCTTGGGATAGGGATAAGTTATCTCCTTTGGGGAATAAATCGTGTGAGGTGTCTCTGAGTATACAGACAGACCACAATGTTGGAGCGTTAAGAGAGTTTTGGAATATTTTTCATGTCAGGAGGTCCATAATCCACCAGTATCTCTCAAGGAGGAGTCTTTTGATGATGAAAGATTTAGTCACCCCACTATGGATAGCTTGGACTGAATTCAAGAGAAAGGACCCCACATCCCAAGAAAAAAGAATTGGGAAAAAGGTATGCATGACTCGGGGAAAGGCATTGTGGCTCAGGCGAAGAAACCAAAGGGGCGTAATGACTACTCATACTTGACATAACCAATAGAGACTCAGTTGACTCAGAAGGGTATAAAAAAGGATGTTAAATAATTATAGAAATGGAAAATTTTAGAATCAACTAGGAAATAATGAAATAGGGAAGAAGAAGCTGGGGAGTACTTGAAACATATTTTTCACTACAAGGAAGAAATGATTGAATCAATTCTACAATCCAATGTATTAGAACAGGAGATCAAAATATTTTATGGTCACCGATTTCATGTCGATTCTAATGAAGATCAAGAAGCGTTGTTAGAAAAACAATATCTCATACTGGGTCGAGGATTCAACCAGAGAAAAATCAACATAGAGGAATTTTTTTAGAAAATGGAATGGATGATCACTCACTTTGATGATCTAATCAGAGAGGGCCTACAAACCTAGGTTAGCAAGTTGTACCTGGAGCTTTATAGAGTTTCTATGTCAAGTAATCTCATCCTAGCTTTTAAACATTTTGTCAGCTCTTTCATCACGTAGTGGTTTTTGATAATGAACAATGTTTGAAATTTTTTCCTTAAAATGGATTTTATTAATAATAATTTAATTTGGTGTAGGATATCACAATTTAGTAAATTTCATAATTGTGATTAGAGAACCTTCGTGAAAACCCTTAATTTGAGACTATGTATAAGTAAGAACCCAAGAAGATTTGTCATAAAAATTATAAACATATGGATACCACAAGAAATTCCATTATACTTAATTTCAAAATAGAATAAATTATTTATTCATGACATGTTGACTTATGTTTTTTCTAACTTTTTCTATTTTAAAAAATAGTGAGAACCAGGAGAATACAGGCCTAAAACCCCTATAAGTGATAATATACTTATTTCTCAAATGAAATCCCCAATGAATTGGGAGGTGGAGTTCAAAATTTCCAAAAAATAAGTACCAGTTTATCTCAAGTTATAAAAAATAACCTGAATACTATGGAATGTTTGACTTCACATAAAAAGGATCAACCAAATATCAAGTCCTTTATGCAGAAAAGTCCACCGACATTTTGTGGATCATCTAATCTACAAGTTGTGGAACAACTAGTCCAATAAATGGATAATATATTTTTTATCCTTCACTATTACGTGATAGAGATATTGAAATTGGTCATTTATTTTCTAGTTGTAGAGGCCATTTAATAGCAGTATTTGATTAAGAACAACATGTTGAAGGAAGAAATTCAAGAGATAGAGTGGTAAGACTTCATGATAATGTTTCTTAAAAAAATTTCCCTCGAAGTATTTGAGGAAATTGAGTTATAGAATTCATAGTTCTGAAGAAAAAGGAAATTCAGTATATCACATCTTATAAAGAAATTTTAAAGAGTCTTAGATATTACTCTTTGGGTTTTGTTATCAACAATAATTGAAAAATCGATAGATTAATTAGCGGTTTAAACCCACATCTTATTAAGGATCTTTCAATTCGAGACATTGGGAGTAATAAATATTTTTTTCGATGTGATCTCAAAGGTAATATAGAGTTTTAGGAATGTTCCAATTCAAGTGGTGATAAGAAACAAATGTTTTTGATTCATGATATAAGATCTAATGTGAAATGTGAAATAAAACTCATCCAACCTCGTCTGAAATTTTTTGGAAGAAGTGTCATGGGAACTGACCCAATGAGATCGAAAAATTCTTTACCAGTGGGAAAGAAAGACACTGTGTTCATGAATATCGAAAAGACATGATGAAGCATAAAAAATGTGGTGGAGAAAAGGATAACACCACCCATGGTCTCATTCTATAACTATTTGGAGAAAGGTCCCTATGCAAGCTAGGGAACTAAACCTTGATTTATTGAGGGTAATCAACAATATTACCCACTAATGCCAAAGGAGAAAGGGAAGAATTATTCCACAACTACTATAGAAGAGGATCAAAAAAATGAAGTCATACAAGGTAAATTTACAATTTACTCAATAATGTAAAAAGTCATATATGATTCTAGTTCTACTAATTAATTAGTGTTTTGGTATTTTTCTAGAACTATTGAATTGAATCCCCAAAAAATTAATGTACAGATATCTATAAAACACTATGTGGTGAAATAATTGTAACCCAATTGTTGGACTCTTTTCCTACTAGTTTATGTGGGATGATTCTTCCAACAAATATTTTGATAATTCCCTTAGTGGAATTTATTGATATACTTTGAATGGATTGCCTCTCATTATATAGAGCCCAAGTAAACTATTATGAAAAGGAAATATCTTTTCATATCATGAACCATCCCATGATCTTATCCGAAGGAAAGAATAATCATGAATCTCTTTTTGAAAATCCTTCAACAGTGTTGGTATTTATTACTTATGAAGAAGAATTCATCACTCAAATGGTTGACTCAAAAAAGTTAACAACCTAGGGGAAATTTCTATCTTGAGGGAATACATTCATATATTTCCTAAAGAGTTTCCCGAACCACACTCGTAATAGGGATTAGATTTATCAATATAAATTGTACCCTATGATACTCATATCCCAAAGTGTCCCAATTGGATGGCTGTTATTGAACTGGAGGAGTTAAAGAAGAAACTGCACGAGTATTTGGAAAAAGGATTCGTATGACCTAGTGTATCACTTTGGGGTGAACCAGTTTTCTTTGTCAAGAATAAGGATCGATAAATGCAGTTTTGTATCGATTATTATAAACTAAACAAAGATAAACATAATGAAAAAATATCATCTACATGTGATTGATGAATTGTTTGAATAACTATGAGGATCTTCGTACATCTAAAAGGTGTCTCCCTGTTTTAGCTATTATTGGGTAAAGTTTAACATGAATGATATTTTGAAAATTTCATTTCAAACAATGTATAATCACTAAGACTTCGTAGAGATTCCCTTCATAATTACTAATTCCAATAAAATCATTATGGATTTGAATAATAGAGTCTTTAGACAATAACATGATGATTTTTTGGTACTTTTTATCATTGATATTTTTATATACTCTAAGATAAAGGGGAAAATTAGAGAACATCTATGGTTTTTGTTTGAGACACTCAAGAGGGATAAGTTATATGAAGAATTTGGAAAGTGTAAATTTTTTATGTAACAAGTCACATTCTTGGGACATGTTATCACAAGTGATGGATTTTACATGGCCTGTTTGAATACAATAGTTATTGAGGAATGTTCTTGACCCTCTACTTTCATAGAAATCTTATGTTTTCTTTTCTTAGAATGGTACTATAGACATTTTGTGAGAATTTCCTCATGATTGTAAATCATGGTAACTCAGTTAACATGGATAGGGGTAATGTATGTATCATGAAAATAATGTGAGTAAGTCTTGATGGAGATAATGATATAGATAATAACTAAACCTATACTCACATTACAAAAATTGGATAATGTTTTGTGATATAATGTGACGATTTAAAGAAAATATTAAATTTTTTCTCCTAAAAACTAAAAATTTGATAGCCTACACCTCATTGCATTTGAATATATCTGAGTACAACTACTATATGCATGATTTGGAGTAAGAAACGAAACTTTTTCCTGAAAATATGGTGTTACAACCTCTATAGTGAGAAGTGTGACATATATAGAGATTATAAGATCTAAATGTATATATTCACACAAAAGGAGATCAACATGCATCAAAGCATATTTTTAGAGATAATTAAAAACAAAACATCTCTATTTACTATCATCCTGAAAATGAAAAAAAGGTAGTAGATAATATTATTAGAAAAGAACATCTACTCTATCTATGTGGTGTATTGAGAAAGACCTTATGTTTATTGATATCCAAAATATGGGATTGGAAATCATAACAGAAGGGATAAATCCTACTATACCAAAAAGGTTTCCTAACCATATATCCATGAAAATATTAAGGAGGCACAACGTAATGATTTGGAGTTACAAAAGAAGTTTATGGTAATTAAAAAATGGAAAACTCAAGATTTCCATATCAAAAAGCTAAATCCAAGAATTTGAAGTCCAAAGAGATGATAAAACAATTGTATGTACCCATGTGTATGTTGGAGAATGACAATATGGACTCTATTTTAGGTCCCTTAATAAAATCCAATGGAAATAATGCGATATGGGTTGTGGTGGACTGAATCACCAAAGTTTCCCACCTTATCCATATCTGGTAATTTCTCTCACCTAAAAAAATTTCTACATTATATATAATGTATGTGGTGAGACTATATAGAGATCTACTCTCTATTGTCTCTGATCGTGATAAAATGTTCACATGTATATTCTAGAGGATTCTTCAACAAGCTTTGAGTGATGAAATAAATTTCATCATGGAATAACACCCACACACTGATGGGAAATTCAAAAGGACTATTCGTTTTCTTGATGATATGATTATATTTTTCCCTTAAAATTGGGATGGTATCAGCTTCTCCCATTAGTTGAGTTCTCATACAATAATATCTTCAACTAGAGTATTCAAATGGCTCCACATAAAGCCATATTGAGAATTTGATTTAGAAATAAAACCTATAAGGATGAAGTTGAATAAAGAAATATATTTGGACCTGATATTGTTTATAAGATGGTATGGAATGTTCAATCCATCCATCCAAGGAACAAAAATACTCAAATTTAGGAAAAGAGATATGATGACAACTGTCTATGGGACTTGGAGTTAGAAATTGGAGATAATGTAATCATTTTAGTATCACCATGGAAGAGAGTCATGTGGTTTGGAAATAAAGGTTTGTTAAGACCAAGGTAAATTGTCCCCTTTGATATCCTTAATTGTAAAGGATTTGTGGACAACCAGCTTTTACTTCCACCGATTATGGCTCAACTTCATGATGTGTTCTATGTATCACTCATGAGGATATACATACTATATCCCTCACATTTACTGAATTCCAAGGTGGTACAGCTAGAAGATGATCTCTCTTATGAATTAAATCCAGTAAAATTCTAGAACGGATAGATAAGGTTCTACAAAACGAGAAAATCCACCTTATAAAAGTGTTATGAAGGAAGCATAAGTAGGAGGGAGAAACTTTGGAACCATAGGAGGAAATCATGGTGAAGTATCCTCACATTTTTATGTAAAATGAAAATTAAAGGAAAAAAATTTCAAAATGGGGTATGAATGTACCAACCCAAACATTTTTCAATGGAATTTCATACATATTATAGTAATTTTATATATTATTGATCTCGTAAAATCACTTATATACAATAATAATATCATTATAAATGAAGAAGTAATTAAATAAGAACTATTTCTATAAGTTAAATATCCAGTAATGATGTAATAGTTACTTGACCTTAAAAATAGTATTATGGCCATTATCAATAGTTAATCAACCAGATAAATTGTCGCCTCACTAATGAGATTTATAAATAAAATTTATAAATCTTATAAGTGAAAATTTTATATAGTTATATCATAATATAAGTAAGTTAATATTTTAAAAAATATTAAATAAGTGTTGTTATTTTTGTAAGTCATGAATATTTAACTACACTTTTATGATTAAGTTAATAATTTAAAATTAAATTTATTTTCAAAAAATTGTATTCATAAATTAATATTATGATGTATTTTTACTTTATGATAATATTATGATACCTTAATTTTAATAATATTAGTTGTAATATTAAAAGATATACTTTCTAGTTGAATGATTAATTTCATTTAAAATTGAATTACTAAATTTAGAAAATATTTTTCATGAAATAGAGTTCAGTATTGAATTATAAACATAGAAAAATGGTGAGGGTGATTTTTTAGTATTTTTTTAAAATACTTTTTTTATTGTGAATAGAAAAATATGGAAAAATATGGTATATATTCATTATAAATCAAATACACTATTAGTTGATTCATTGATTATGTAAGAACCAGTGGTTTGAACTCAAAAAATATAATTACTATATTTAGTCTCATGAATGAATACTATTTCTTATTTAGAGCGAAATAATAAACTAATGATTTATATATTGTGAAAACACCTCTCTTTTCCACTATAAAAACTAAACCTCACACCCTATTTTCCTCACACCTCTCAAGCTTTGAGCCTTAAAAAATTCTTCCCAAAACTCTCCCCAATAACATATCACACATCAAAGAGGTTATGGTCTTATCAATTGACCAGAACATTATGCCTATGGAGTCTCTCAAGGATGATAGATTTAAAAGGTAAAATCCTCTTCCCTTTTCTTTTAATTTTTTTTAATTTCATTTATTTTATTATCTTATCTGCCCCTTATCTTATCCAAAATTTAGGATAACTCCAAACTAATTGACATAATATAATATCATAATGTTATTAGATGATCCATTATCAAAATTTTGTCTCTCACTTTTATTCTGAAAATTTAAATCGTCGCCCGTTATTTGTCAATTTACTGACATCATAGGCCATACACATTAATTTTCCAATAACACCATCAAGGGTATTAATAAAAACATTATAATTATTGAAAAAAATATTTTAAAATTTATACAAAATCCCCCTTTATGTTATATAACTAAAATTAATACATAATTATAAATGTAAAAACAAAACAAGTTCGTTTTGATCAAAAAATCCAGAAAATAAAGCTAAAATGATCATGACTAACCATTATCTAATGATCCATACTCATATAATAAAAAACTATTTATAATATCATTTAAACATATGTAATATTATTAATAATATATAAAAACAATTATTGATATTTATCTGCACTTTACATGCACTTTTAATCATGTATACAAGTGAACAGATCGTTAAAAATATGAAAACAAAAACTTATAAACGATGAAAATTAAACTATATATATCATTGATAACCACTTCAATATAATTAATAAAACCATAATGAATCAAATTCATTTATAATTTTTTGTGATTAGTCAATTAAATAATATAATGTGATTATACAAGATATTAATGTGAATAAATCATTTAGGCATATGGTAAGGGGAATTCTCAAACCCAACTCTAATTCATATGGTTTCCCCCATTTCACCCCATTTTGAGTATATATATTCCATACATATCATTTCTTTATCATTATATTACCTTTTCTTAGATATACATTTTTTCTACTAGGTTTTATGAAAACACAATGTTTTATGAAAGAACACTTCTTTCTAAAAAACACACATTTTACGTCTTGAGATTGTTTGTTCTTCACTCAAGGTTTAAGATTCTTATATCAAGTATGTTATTGCATATTTAAATTGGGAATCCAAATTTATGAATTCATGCTTATAAAATTATACAAATTCATTTCCCTTGGTTATTTTATGTAAAATATTGATATATTCTCTATGTGGTATGCATGATATGTAAATGTTATGATGTGATGGGGGTGACCATATTTATATAGGACTCTAATATATTGGGTAACCTGATGTATATTATGAAAATGTAAAATATTCATTAACATGAAGATAAAATTGTTTGTAAATATGTGTGTCTGATGACCACTATGATGTGATTCATTATTTTTATTCCATTCCACATCCAAGATTTTCATAATTATTCCTTTTATGACTATGATCTTATGCCTTTGTTATGATGATAATGGTAATGATAACACTATGTTATGTTGTTTACTATTCTTATCTATCCTCTAAATGTCTTTTTGTATAACTACTTATTGATATATATCGTCATTTAATTACTTTTACTATGTAGAATACAAAAATCACTAGATGCTTTAGAATAATGAATTAAATAAATGTTCATGATTTTTTAAGAAAATTTATGTATGTTATAAAAATTCCTAAGACACTAAACCTTTAGTTCCTGGTTATGTAATTATTTTATTTTTTTATCATTAAAATGATGTAATAGTAATGTAAGAAAGAACAAGGTCTCTATAAAATCTCTACGATATCTATCTTCATTCCATCCCACAACAAGTATTCAATCATGTCCCTGTACATATTTGTACATAGAAGATGAATAGTAAATAGTAAATAATTAGGTTCCTCTAACATATCCTTCAAATATTGTATGAATGGAACAAATACATGGTTCTTAATCCTTGTTACTCGATACTAATCAATGATGAACATATGATTATTTATGACATTATTTTTCATCTCTTCATCTTCCTTCTCCACCTCATTAATCTTCAATTGAATAAAGGGTTTAAAATTAATTCAAAAAAGATAATATTTCCCCCTTTCATCAGTATTTATATATCCATTTGTTGAAAATATAGAAATATTGGATCTTTTTTATCCTCATCATGGTTAATCTACCATGATCCTTTTGACTCAAAGCTTCATCCATCTGGTTTTTTTCAAGGTGGTAATGTATTGAGATGTGATAATAATTTAGAAACTCATACCATATTCTATCTATCATGTTCAACTCCTTATGTTTTAATCAATATTTATGACAATTATGATTTGTATATATATCCCAATTTTCTCTATAATCATAATTATCCCATATCATTAATGGGAAAATAATGATGATATCTCCAAATCAAGAGTTTGGTAAATATCCTCATTAATTTTCAACTTATGTGAGGAATATGGTATAAGGATTTTATTCTACATAATAACAAATAATAAATCCTTCTTTGAATCAACGTTATAAATTAGAAATTGTTATCCACTATGGTGCAATGAACGCATAGTTTCACTGTCTAAACTTCCCTTCAATTCGTTGAAATTTTCCTCACATTCCTCTGTCAAGAAGAACATGACACCAATCCATGTTATCTTGGTTAAATAGTTTGATAGTCCTGAGAAATTATTCAGAAACCATCAATAGTACCCTAATAAACCTTGAAATCTATATATCTCAGTCAAAATGGTTTGTGTAGAATAGAAATAAATTTCCTCATTATTTTATAGATCTAATTCTATTAAATCTCTTGAGATTATGTTGCCTAAAAATGAATCATTTTACTAAAAATTAACATTTTATAATTTAATCATGAAACTTACCCTCCCTTAGGGTCTTTAGTACAATTCAAATGTGATCATCATTCGCTTCCCATCTCTTTGAATAGATAATAATATCATATATAAAGACTAACAAAAATAGATCAAGTGAATTTCTAAATACTCTACTAATTAATTCCATGACTATAGAATGGGAATTATTAATACAAAAAAAGAATAACTATATATTCATATTGTCTATACCATGTACATATTATTTTCAAGGAATCTCCTCTTTATTTTCAATAAATTGTTGATTTCCAGAATAAGGTTCAATCATGGAAACGTATTGATCTATGTGAATTCGACCAAAAATATCATCAATAAGAGGAAGAGGATACCTTTTCTTGATTGGGATCTTGTTCAACTCCTTATAATTTATATAGTGTATCATTGATCCATATTTATTTTTTCACAAAAAGTATAGGAGAACTACATGGTGACACATATAACTGAATGTATCCTTTATTAAGGTATTCTTTGAGTGTCTTCTTTAATCCATAGAACTCAATCACAACTATTCCATAAGGAGTCATTGAAATTGGTGTGGAACCAGGTATGTGTTCTTTTGAGAACTCAACTTCTCAATTTGGTTTAAATCTAGGAATCTCATTCGGAAATACATGCAAAAAATCATAAACAATATGCATATCATCAATGTATACTGTCTCCACAACCATTTTAGATAAAAAATCCATTTAAATGGGAATTAATACCCATACAATGTATGTAATATCGAAAGGATGTTATTAATTATCATTATATGGCTGAAAAATCATAGGATGGTTTGAAATATCAAATGTATCTTCCATTGATAGATGATGTGGGCTTTATGTAGAGAAAGACAATATATGCCAAATATAACATCAAATTCAATAAAAAAATGACATTGTTTTCAAGATATAAACTCCTAAAAACATCAACTAGAGTGGAATCATAGAATTTGGATGTAATCAGCAGACCAGTAGGGGTTTTCACTTCCTATTCCACATATAATTAATATTGTGGAATCATAACACCATCTTAAAATTATGCACATATAAAATAACAGGTAGATCTAGAATAAAATATTATATTAGTAGTTCTAGATTTGATGTAAAGTATAGCTTTAATCACTTCATTATCACACTCGTTGTCATAAAAATATATTTCATGATATTTACCCTTGTCTCTCAACATAAGATATTTTTAATGTCAATCACCATCAATAGCCCTTGGGTTTGGGAAGTAGTTATCATAATTCATATTATCCTTCCACTTGTGGCATAAAATAATTGGAGGTTAATTCTGTGAAGATGTAACGCCCCGGCCCCAGTTACCCAGAGCCCGTGTATTATTACATAACATTGGCAGGATTACAAGGAATCAAGTCCCGAAGGACTGATCAGTTTACCAGTCTTGGAAAATAGATTACATACATTATCTTTACATTACAATTTGAAACATAAAACACAACACGGATAGTTCTTTGAGAATTCCATTTTCCCTTTAGCTTAACCCAGCATATCTATCATAATACGCTTCTTGCAATCCTGGGAAAATAAAACATAAGAAAGGGGGGATCTCAGATGCTCAGTAAGGGTAAACAATACAGCAGAAACTTTCATAAATAAACATTTAAGGAAATGTATAACTAAAACAAAAGATTTTTAAACTTGAAATTCATCATAATATGAGAAAGATATAATGTAATAATTATAGTTACTTATTCTCATTGATATTATTCTAGTCAAATAATCACATGCAATATCAATAACCACGTTCATAATGATTGAATGCACAATGCCAAACATTAATTTCTCTGTCATGGCCTTGTGCCAGGACCTAAGGGATAACTGTAACCAGAGCCCAACCTAGAGTGCCTCTAATAACCGTAAAACAACCCGGAGTGCCTCTAATAACCGGACACCAACCCGGATTGCCTCTAATAACCGGACACCAACCCGGAGTGCCTCTAATAACCTGACACCAACCCGAAGTGTCTCTAATAATCGGATACCAACTCGGAGGGCTTACTTTTGCCGGTCCCCAACCCGGAACATACTAGTCCAACACATTCATCTTAAGAAGTGGATGAAATATAACATAATCATTCGTATTAAAACTAGCATACTAAATGACAAAACATTAATCATAAGCCATTAATGGAATAAAAATGACTCATATATAGTCAAACATATCACAAAACCATAAATTCAATATAGAAGATTTGTATCATAAAAAATCAACTTCAAACAAGTGTAAAATTTATCAAAGGATGTTGACATAGATGAAATCTAAATTATTTGAGAGAAATATCTCTTTTTTTCATGAAAACATTTAAAAGTCACACAATTTTGAAAAGAAGTCAATTAATTAAATTTTTGAATCAAAGTGTCCCATAACACTTAAAAACTTTTGAAAGGAATTAACATTTTAAAAACATTCATGTCCATGTAAATAAATCCTTAAAACCCATTCTGAAGACATGGACATTAATGAGAACGATTTAGAAAAATAGATATTTAAAACATTTGTAATGTTGTTTTAGTAAAAATTACCATAAAATAATCCCTTTTAAAACACTTTCATAAAACATTGACATGGATAATAAATATGTCCCAGTAGATACTTATGTAAAAACAACCTCGGATAATAAAGAGATTGTGAAGTTAACCCTTACCAGTTTGGTGACATATGAAACATACACCCCATGCAAGAGGAATCATACAATGAATTTGTATATACACATAAATTAAAGTGTATTACATAAATAATACAATTATGGGCCGTACATACACCACACAAAAGGTAATAGTGGCAATATGGCATGAATCTCCTGGGAATAAGGAGTGAGATGACCTTGTGTCTGACATGACCCGTTTGTTCTTTAACATCCTAAATAATAAACAAAAGTTAATTTATACTTTATTAAGAACCATTTTCAAGTTTATTATTCATTTTATATCACTTATTACCACATTATAAACATTAAGTAATCATTTCAGTTAATAACGTTCGTTTTGTTAATATTTGGCACTTGAGTCAAAAATGACCACCTTATAGTTACAAGTTGTTCACATAGTCAAAATATAATTATATTCAGAATGATATTCATGATTTAGATATCATATATATCATATATATAATATATATAAATGTATTTATAATATTATATATCATTTTAGTGTAAGAATGAAATGTATCGTTCATGGAGACGGTAAGCCGTACGTACGCATGAACGCTACATTCATTTATATTTCCAATTTTAATGGAATTAAAACATAATGATACATAGGTATATTATAATTAAAGTATAATATCATATATAATATCATTAACTCCATCTTTTATATGTACCACATATGGTATTATTGATTCATAACACTTTGAGGGGGCGGTAGTGCGCACTTCCTCAAATGAAATTATCGCATTTACTCATAATGGCAACATTTAAGGTATGCTATAAAATAAAAATACAGAAGCATTAAGAAACAACAAACATAATATATATCATATATAAATATATTTCCATCATAATGGACACCATGAGAGGCGGTAGAAGGAAATTGAACAATCATCATTTTCTGTGGCGTTAGTTTTCCATCCACAGAAACATTATGTTTTCACCCATTAGATGAAGGTGTGTGTAAGTGTAATTCAATTATATCTCATAACAGCATCCAATTATATTTATCATATAGGTTTTTTTTTTAAATAATGTAATAAAAAGAGTTTAGGGGTTGGAGAAGTAATATAAAATAAACAAAACTAAGAGAAATTGTTACCTTTAATTTGGGTAACTTCCATTAGTTTGAACAAAAAGGACTCCTTGAAGTGCCTTCATCCTAATATATGGATTTTATGAGGAGTATAGGTATGTAGGGATCTTAATTGGTCAAATATTGGAAGAGCCTAAAGTCTTGAGAGGTGTGTGGAATTGGTTAGAAGTGGTCTCCTTTTATAACGGGGAGGAGGGGCTCTTTATGAAAGTGTGAAAATATTATTTTATTATATAATGATATTCTGTTTCTAAAGGTCCAAAAAATTATTAGAGTCAAATATAAGATGACTCATGGTCGAAATAAAATCATCAAATAAGAATTGGACATGTCTCAAAAATTATTTTTATTTTTAAAATCTAATTTTTTTTAATCATTTTTTAATGAGGTAAATACTGCATCATTGTATTGTCCTAAATAATTTAATATATTATATGTCTAAAAATTATAATAAAAAACTCCACGATGTAGTAAATCTTCTTAGCTTTCCAATAAATATTTATAGTAAAAAATATTACTTATATAACACCGTATAAAAATAAATTACTAAAAGGTTTGTGTTTATGTCAATTTTTCCTTTACATTAAATTAATTAATATATAGTGTCATTATCATTCATAAGTGGCTCCATGGGGTCCCAAAATCTACCCAAATATTCCCATGGTCGGACCTTACTCATCCAATAAGGTTAGGACATTTGTTAAAGTAATTTTGAATTATTAAAATATTCTTTTTACCTTGAATTACCCTATTTACCTTTAACCGCGGTAAATAAAAGTAATAAGTTACTATTCGTAAAAAATTATTTTTATCTTATTGAACCACATTTTACTCCTTGTTATTAACCATGTCTCTCATATTTTTAAAATTCATCTTACAGAAGCGGTAAAATTACGTTTTATGGGAATTTTCAAATTCTCCTAGGAGGTGGGTAAAAAACAGTGAAAAGTTCAATAAAATTTTTATATATCTAAAATTATTATAAACTGAATCCAATGAATTAAAATGAACTTATATAAATACTGTATATCTATTTTGAAATATATTAATTTAAATAAAAAAATGGTTTTAACCAATAACTCAGTGCTTTTCATTATTCATAAAAAATTTACGTTTCTCAGAAAAATACCAAAAATTAGGCATAAGCAATATTTAATATTATGAATTAAAAAGTGATGTCTATTTTCCCAAATTAAAAAAATATAAGTTTCATTAATTAATTTAAAAATTAATTCCCGTTGTGAAAACAAATAGCGTGTTTTTATGAAATAATAACTATCAAAAAATTGACACTTGTTTATGTCTGGTTTAAATATGAAATTACATCAAATGACAATCATTGTATTAAATGGTAAAAATATATTCTAAATATACTTTAAATCTAATCAATGTTATAATTTATCACTATTAATTATTTCTATTAAAAAAGTTGTTTTTAATTAAAATTTAGCAATTTTCACTATTCATGAAAATATGAAAGTTATCCAAAAAGCACCAAAATTTCACCCTAAGATAATTTTGATATTCCAAATCCAAAAATGAATTCCATTTTGAGAGATAGAATATATAAACTTTCAAAAAGTGGGTATTACTATTCATAATGGCTAGATTGATTAGTTGTGTTGTGTTATAACTCGAAGTTGCGTACAACACACGCTACTGTATTATTCAAAGTGAAGCTTACCGTGGAAGATTAGGGTGTCACATTCTCTCCTACTTCAATAAATTGTGTCCTTGAAATTTATGCTCAGTATTGAAAACTTGGGGTTGACATTTCAAAATATCATAGTTGAAATCCATCATTGAAAAATGGATTAATGAAGCCCCTATTTAAAATAAAGAGCGGTAAGTATAATGGTTACCGAAAATAACAAATAATAGGGTTCCATGTAAAAAAACATGGATATGGAAAAGAAATCTAACCATCAATATCTGATGGAAAGTGGTAGAGGACATGTCTATGAAAAGCCCAACAATCACAAAGCCCTAAATTGGTGATGATCTAAGGTACTATCTAGGACAACGTTTTTGTTCTAAGTTCTTTTTCTTAATGTTGAGGAATTTAATTATGAGATTGGATAAAATCATAAGGAGATATAATTACTTTATAATTAGAGTTTTATCCATTAATAAATTTCTACCACAAACTCATCTTTCACTCCAAAACATAATACAACTCAAAAATACTCTATTTATCCTAATCGTATAGGGTTCGAAATATAATGAATTTACATATTAGACCCTTCTAAAAAAAGAAAATATATTATACAATCCTTGGACTTCACGTAGTCTAGTGGTAGGCAATAAATCCCAATCGCACTATGGTTGTGGGTTCAATTCCCACAGCTTTTCTGACGCGACGGGTTGTCACACGGTCTGCGTGTTGTCCTTTTATAAAAATCCAAAAATAACCTTTCAAAATTAATCCATTCCAACCTTTAGACTTATCCAAAATACTACTGTCTAAACTCACAGTCCAAAATTTATAAATAAGTTAAACATAATAAAGATCCTTTTTTCCATGTAATAACATGTGAACACCTTCATCACGTATTATTTTAAAACATGGTAACATCCTGAATTACCATAAAACTTTATTTATTACATTCATGCTCCTTTATTCTTTATAGAATACTTGATATACTCATTCTATCCAAAAATGTTGTAAACTCCAACAATGAAAAATCATTAATCAGTTTCATGGTAGTCATGAATATCCAATATAATTTATTCAAATCAACCATCTCTTATTCCTAAATCACTACCTCATCATCAGGACCATATTAAGGATTACCTTTCCTTCAACCATGTATTTTCAAAAAATTGTAGCTTACTGTTAAGTCACTTTTCATAGAACCATATAATCTCAAATTTATAATAAAATAGTACTACAGTAAAATCCTTATTTATCTCCATAATTCATGTAACCAGTATACTATTGATACAACAATCAAATGAAATAATTCAATAATAACAACATAAGAACACAAGTCTTTCTTCTTCATCTGAGGTAGTATCATAACATTATTATTATCCAATAACATCATTTGCGGTATACTCTTATGAATGGGATATTGATTCGCCTAGTGTCCCAATGCCTTGAAGATGAAGTATTTTACATTTTAAAACATTTTCTTACCCTTGCAATCATGTACTTGGTGTCCTTTTTCTCCAAACTTATAAAAACTCCCATTCGCTTAAATCGTTTTACAAGGTGATTCATTCCATATTTATCACATATTGGAAAATCCTCCATTCCCTTATTCCCTTTATCAAACTTTCTTTCTACCATCCTTTTCTTCTCTTTCTTCCCTTCAATTACATAGGATTAAAAAAATGATTTATTGATCTTATGATACTATTTATTCATATAATGATAATACATGGGAGACTATTTCCATTCTAAATGTTGGCTTAATAACATGAATTATATTTCCCTTCTTACTCTTTGGATCATACGTATTGCTGGAGTTCTCATTCCTTCTACTGGGTGCCATTTCTAAAAATGGCAAACACAATGTCAGTGTATGAATCACAATTCATAATTCCAAACATGTAAAATCCCTAACATAAGTTGAATAGTTTATGGATATAATCCATAATCACAAAAATGTTTTCCTAAGAAGGTATATGTTCATAAACCCATCATAATGATTTGTAAATAAAATGAGAATTATCCTAAGCATATCACCCGAGAGTGTTGTAACCAAGAGTGCACCAAGGCCCGTTGTCGTGCACCAGTTCTCGTTCGAGTCTAGTTCAAAGCGGTGATTTCCAATTTTACCCCTAGGTAAATCTATGCCAAATCCGCCTCTACTTGTTCGTATCTGGATAGGGTTGTATTTCTCGGAAAACTCACAAAATCTCTACAATACTAAAAATCTAGGAATTTCTTCTATAATAATCCTCAAAGTCTATCTTAGGGTAATGTGCTCTAATAAAGGTTTATCTAATTCTAGTTTCCAAGGTTATTGCTAGACTTCATCTGATACCAACTGTAATGACCTGACCCAAGTTACCCAGATCCAGTGTATTATTACATAACATTGGCATGATTACAAGGAATCAAGTCTCGAAGGACCGATCAGTTTAGCAGTCTTGGAAAATAGATTACATACATTAACTTTATATTACAATTTGAAACATAAAACACATCATGGATAGTTCTTTTAGCATTACATTTTTCCCTTTAGCTTTACCCTGTATATCAATCATAATATACTTATTGGAATCCTGGGAAAATAAAACATAAGAAAGGGGTGAGCTCAGATGCTTAGAAAGGGTAAACAATAAATCAAAAAATTTCATAAATAAACATTTAAGGCAATGTATAACTAAAACAGAAGCCTTTTAAACATGAAATTCATCATAATATGGAAAAGATAAAATGAAATAATTCCATTTACTTATTCTCATGGAAATTTTTCTAGTCTAATAATAACTTTCAATATCAATAACCACTTTCATAATGATGGAATGCATAATGCCGAACATTAATTTATGTGTCAAGGCCTCGTGCCAAGACCTAAGGGATAATTGTAACTGCAACCCAATCTGGAGTGCCTCTAATAACCGAACACCAACCCGGAGTGCCTATAATAAACAGACACCAACCTAGAGTGCATCTAATAACCGGACACCAATCCAAAGTGCCTCTAATAACTGAACACCAACCCAGAGGGCTTACATTTTCCGGTCTGCACCCCGGAACATACTAGTCCAACACATTCATCTTAAGAAGAGGATGAAATATAAAATAAACATTCGTATTAAAAATTGCATACAAAATACCAAAAAATTAATCATTATCCATTAATGGCACAAAAATGACTCATCCATAGTCAAACATATCACAAAACCTTAAATGCAATATAGAAGATTTGTATCATAATAAATGAACTTCAAACAAGTGTAAAATTTATCAAAGGATGTTGAAATAAATGAAATCAATACTATTTGAGAGAAATATCACTTTTTCATGAAAAAATTTATAAGTCGCACAATTTGGAAAAGAATTCATTTAAAGAAATTTTTGAATAAAAGTGTCCCATACCACATTGAAACTTTTTAAAGGAATTATAATTTTAAAAACATTCATGTCCATATAAATAAATCCTTAAAAACTATTTTGAAGACATGGGCATTAATGAGAAATATTTATAAGAATATATATATAAAACATTTGAAAGGAAGTTTTATTAAAAATTCCCTTAAAATAATCCCTTCTAAAACTCTTTCATAAAACATAGACATTGATAATAAATATGTCCCAGCTGATATTTATGTAAAAACAATCTCATATAATAAAGAGATTATGAAATTAACCCTTACCAATTTGGTAACTTACGAAACATACACCCCATGAAAGAGGAATCGTACAATGAATATGTAAATACACATTAATTAAAGTTTATTACATAAAGAATAAAATTATGGTCAGTGCATACACCACACACAAGGTAATAGTTGCAATATGGCATGAATCTCACGGGAATAAGAAGTGAGATGAAGATCCCTTACCTTGTGTCCGACATGACCCATTCATTTTTTAACATCTAGAGTAACAAAATAAAGTCAATTTCTACTTTCTTAAATAACTTTTTCAAGTATATTATTCCTTTTATATCACTTATTACCATGTTATAAACATTATGTAATCATTTAAGTTAATAACATTCGTTTTTCAATATTTGGCACTTGAGTCAAAAATGAACACATTATAGTAACAAGTTGTTCACATGGTCAAAATATCATTATATCCAGAATGATATTCATGATGTAGATATCATATATATCATATATATCATATATATATAAATGTATTTATAATATTACATATCATTTTGGGGTATGAAGGAAATGTACCGTTCATGCAGACGGTAAGACGTACGTACGCATGAACACTACATTCATTTCTCTTTAATATTTTAATGGACTTAAAACATAATGATACATAGGTATATTATAATTACAGTATAATATCATATATAATATCGTTAAATCCATCCTTTATATGTCCCACATATGGTATTAACGAGTCATATCACTTTGAGGGGGCGGTAGTCTGCACTTCCTCAAGTGAAATTATCGAATTTACTCATAATGGAAACCATTAAGGTATGCTATAAAAGAAAAATACAGAAGCATGAAGAAACCACAAAAATAATATATATCATATATAAATACAGTGCCATCATAATGGCCACCATGAGAGGAGATAGGAGGTAATTGAACAATCATCGTTTGGTGAGGTGTTAGATTTCTATCCACAGAAACATTATGTTCTTCAACCATTAGATGGAGGTTTGTGTAAGTGTAATTAAAATATATATCATAAAATAAACCTAGAGTATTGATTATACTAGTTTTGTTATAAAACAAAGTTATAAAAATAATTTAGGGGTTGGAGAAATAAAATAAAATAAATGAAATTAAGAGAAATTGATACCTTTAATTTCGGTAACATACTTTGGTTTAAACCAAAAGGACTCCTTGAAGTGCCTTCTTCCTAAGGTATGGCATCTAGGAGGAGGCTAGGGATGTAGGGAGCTTAACTGGTCAGAGTTTGGATGAGCGTAAAGGCTTGAGAGGTGTGTGGAATTGGTTAGAAGTGGTCTCCGTTTATAAGGGGGAGGAGGGTCTCTTTAGGAATGAGTGAATGTATTATTTTATTATATAATGTTATTCGGTTTCTAAAGGACCAAAAATAATTAGAGTCGAAGATAAGATCCCTCGTGGTGGAAATAAAATCAGTGAATAAAAATTGGACTTGTTTTGGATATTATTTTAATATTTATAATCTAATTTATTTAAATCATTTATTAATGAGGTAAATACTGCATCATTATATTTTTCTAAATAAGTTAATATTTTAGATTTCTAAAAATTAAAAACAAAACCAAGATGTAGGAAATATATTTATCTTTACAATGAATTTTTATAGTAAAAAATATTACTTATATAAGACCTTATAAAAATTAATTACTAAAATGTTTTTGTTTCTGTCAATTTTTCCTTTACATTAAAATAATTAATCTAAATTGTCATTATCATTCATAAGTGGCTCCATGGGGTCCCAAAATCGACCCAAATATGCCCATGGTCGGCCATTACTCATCCAATAAAGTTAGAACTTGTGTTAAGGTAATTTTGAATTATTACAATATTCTTTTTACCTTGAATTACCCTATTTACCTTTAACGGCGGTAAATAAAAGTAAAAAGTTACTATTCACCAAAAATTATTTTTATCTTATTGAATCACATTTTACTCCTTGATATTAACAGAGTCTCTCGGAGTTTTAAAATTCAACTCACAGAAGCAGTAAAATAAATTTTTATGGGAATTTTCAAATTCTCCTAGGAGGTGGGTAAAAGACAGTGAAAAGTTCAATAAAATTTTTATATATCTAAAATTATTATAAACTGACTATAATGAATTAAAATGAACTTATATAAGTATTATGTATTTATTTTGACATGAATTAATTTAAATAAAATATATAATTATTTAATAAAAATCGGTTTTAACAAATAACTCAGTGTTTTTCACTATTCATCAAAATTTGATGTATCTCAGAAAAATACCAAAAATTCGGCCTAAGCTATATTTGATATTATGAATTCAAAAATGATGTCTATTTTAAAAAATTCAAAACAAATAAGTTGAATTAATTAATTTAAAAATTAATTCTTTTTGTGAAAACAAATAGCGTGTTTTTATGAAATAATAACTATCAAAAGATTGACACTTGTTTATTTTTGGTTTAAATGTGAAATTACGTCCAATGATAAACATTTTATTAAATGGAAAAAATATATTCTAAATATACTTTAAAACTACTAAAATTCATAATTTATCACTATTAATTATTTTGATTATAAAATTTGTTTTTAATTAAAATTTAGCAACTTTCACTATTCATCAAAATATGAATGTTATTCGAAAAGCACCAAAATTTCACGCTAAGATAATTTCAACATTACGAATCCAAAAATGAAGTCATTTTTGAAAGATAAAATTTAAAAATTTCAAAGAGTGGGTATTACAATTCATAACGGCTATTTTGATTGGTTGTGGTGTGTTATAACACGAAGTTGCGTACAACACACACTACTATATTATTCATAGTGAAGCGTACCATGGAATATAGGGGTGTTACAGAATATTTCTCTAAATTATATTTTTTATCTAAATTTTTCAGATAATTTTGACAATAAATATCATGGTGACTTTTCTTTTCATCACATAATACATTTACTAGAACCCTTAAAGAAAATTCCTCAATACTTCTTCTCACATTAGAAAAATAAAGTAATACACATATTATTCTCATCACGGTTATTATAGTTTATTTCAAACTCTATAATCCATTTCTTTTCAAAACCATAATGTTGATACATCACTCCAACCTCTATTTTATTATAGATTTCACAACACAAAATCTCTTCCTATCAACTAGAGTCTCTTATGTCCAGTACCATTCTAGGACTTCGATTTAAGCCACTAAAGAAACTATCATAACTATCATCATGTTTGATGATTATTCATAATGTTTACCTCGTAATTCTCTTCAAATTATCCTCCTGGGTACCAAAAGGTTCAATACCCCATTACATCGACACTAATAACTCTTTCTCCATCTTGGTATGAAGAATACGAAGAAAGTACATATTGACAAATAAATTCTTCAACTAATCCCAATCCATGGATTCAATCTCATCATGATGCTTTATATTCTTGATTATAGTACACCAATTGTATACATCACCTTATAAATGATATATATCTAGAACTAATTTCTCATTCTCCAAACATAAGAAAATGAAGAATATTTTTTTAGCATTAATGATAATTTAAAAATAAAATAAAATTATAAGACCAAATGAAATATGAAAGATTTTTCCTTTAGAAAGACTGGATAGAATATTGTTCCCTCCTTTTTACATCTGTATTTCCACCATGATTCATAAAATGCGAATGTAGTGTGAGGATAACATTAAGGTTTTTCCATCTCCCTCCTAGAGAATTCGGTTTTTAAGGAGGACAATAATTTCACTATCAATCCTAATCAGCATTAATGCAGTTATTTTGGGTTCAATAAATTTTATAAATCCATATAATTCAATAGTAAAAAACAATTATCATATATACAAACGACATAATCATGTTAATTCACTTATAATATTTATAAATTATAACACCTTACATAATCAGTGAAACCATGGTTTTATCCAATGTTATTCCTAGAAAAACACTACATAAATATTTTTATGTTTTGATGTGATTTCTTTTGGGTTCCCACAGCAATTCCCCTATGATATTTGAACAAGGTTTCTAGTAATGCCCATTATCATGTACCTGATTACCCTTAGTTGGGCTTTAAACACCATTCAGAGTTTTTACCCAATGTAAATCTATTATAAAACCACACCCACATTTAGTATAATGGTATGGACATTTTTCTTGGAAACCACTCACTCTATCCTTTATGAAAATTCTTGTAAAATTATTATCCTTTTCATTATCCTTTAACTCATCTGTCCACATGTCCTTAGGTATCTCACTAGGTTTTTCTCATCCTAGCATCCAAAGGATAACTAAACCCTCTCTCTGTTACCAACATAAGAGACACTAACTTTTAACACATTAAAACTACATAAAATTTTTAGTATTAATAACAATATTACAAAAATATATTCCCAAATAATGTATTAGGATATTTTATTTAAAAAAATAGAAACGAAAACACTTGTATATAAAAATTCTATATCGTCTCCAACTATGCTCTTCTTGACTAGAATCCTTCTTAGAAATGTTATAAATACTGCATATCTTTATAACTTGGTGGGAAAAAAATATAGAAAGGGTTGAGATGAGATTCATAGTGAGGTTTAAAAAAGGATATTTTTATGAATAATCCTGAGCATATGGGTATGGGATCATGATCATGAATATATAAGATCATACCTTTTATTTCGATGATAATAATAATGAATCATGTAATAAAGCATTTCAATTCATACGAAATGAATCGTAAGGAAATAAAGAACATAATCAATGAAATTATAATAATGGAATAAAATATATATTTGTGGAAAAAACAAATGTATTTAATATTATATCCACTGTTTCCATGGAATTTCTTCCAAGGCTATATTAGTGGAAAAATTCCATTACTGAACCGGGTTCACCCCCCATTCTAACCATGTATTACTAAACGGAGTTAACTCTTTATTTCATCCCTGTAATACTAAATCACACTTATTTACCATGCTAGACATATAATACTTAACCAATTTCATTTCCAATTCCATCCTTTTCTATTTAATGAGATATAAATCCTTACCCAAAACATTGGAGGGAGATATATATCCAACCTATCTCATAAGGAAATCATACATACATGTGCCTCAAGATCATAAATAACTATATAATAACCCATGAAATGAAATAGGTATTATAAACATGTAATCATATCATAACATATGAAAAAATATAGGCTTCATATTCATTTCATCATATACATAACCCATGAAAAAAGCATGTTTCAAAAGCATATAACCTGTGAAAGAGAACGAGTTTATAAATATCATTCAATCAAAAAATAATACATTGAGAGAAATAATATGAATGGAGAAATTGAATAAAATCTCTTTAAAGGGATAAACAACCCCAATGAATGTTAACTAAGATGGAAAATAATTTTGAATGATCATTTTAAAGCATTTATTGGGTAAAATATCTTTCTAGCATTGAATACTCTTTTTTAAGAGAAAAAAATTTGAAAAGTATTTTCATTGTAAAAAAATTCAATATTTTTAATAGAAGCATTGGAAACTAAAAAACTATTATTTAAATACTAATTCCATGACAATGGGATTTATTTATATTTTGAAAAAAATTTGTTTGTTTGAAAACATGGTTTTTGAATACAATAAATTTCTAACTAGAGTGTTAGAGGGTCAAATTTTACTTAAAAAATTATCATTACTTCCAAAGGGTAGATAAAGGGTACTAATACATAAGATATCTTGAATAACTATATTAGAATAAAATTCATGAGTTTTCCTGAATTATGGATCATAACATTTTTTCAATGAAGCATAATCATTAACTATCTTGAAAAGCAAGGTGGTTGTTTCAATAAATGCATACCACATGGTTACATGGGATCATACTCTGCATGTAAGAAAAATAAATTTCATGAACCTTAAAATATAATTAAGGGTATTTGATTCATGATATGTCATTCAAAATGGAAGTATGTACACCTCAAAGAGAATTTAGTTGTATAACAAATTATGAGTCTCAAGGAAGAAAAATTGATACAAAACTATTTTAACGATTTCATATATTTTGAAACATAAACCCCATGAAATAAATATAATAAAATGGAAATATTGATAAAAACAAATTGAATGATAATATATATATAATACATTCTTGGGTAGTACAGACACCATACAAAAGAAATGGGTGGTGAATAACGCATGTATCTCATAGAAATAAAAAGTGGGATGAAATCCCCTCACCTTGTATCTTTAATCACAATGTACATAATACACCAAGTGTATAATAACAATAAATTTTTATAAATATTATAATGATCCATATTATAATATGTAATATAACATATGGTTTGATCATGTTCTAATATTACCCTCTTCTTAACAATCCTATGTTAAAGATTCACATTGGGTAATATCCGATTTATTCTTCATATGTGTCCTAATTTAATATATATTTCTTCTTGATACTTAGATAATGATTACTGTAAAGACACAAAAATTTCAAGGAACGTTTTTTCTTAAATACTTTGGAATTCTGGGAGTCTGTGTCTTCTGACGGCACTTGATTCCGAGGCTCGGTGTGCCCGAAATCTATTTCCGATGTTTAGCTCGGGTATGATCAGTGAACGAACAAGTGGGTTTTTCTAAATTTTCATCCAGTGCTCAGAATGGAAATATGAGGGCACCGATGAACTTGCAACACTGGTAATTTCTTAAGGGGGCATTTACTGTGGTTGTGTTTTCATGGGAGGAGAAATTAAAAATTGTGGATTAAATGAGAAGTGGATAAAATTTTAGTATAATTTTATTTTTATATCTGAGGTAGTTTTATATTACATAGGAGAGTTAGGGTGGGACCCACAAGAACCTAACAACCTATTTGAATATAAATATGAGGTGGTCCCCACACGAGCCCCAACCCTTCACATTCTCTAAAACTCCTTAAACCTCCCTCTTAATTTTGTAAACTCCACATTACTTGTGAAACAATTCCACCTTCTCTCTCTCCCTCTTAACTTTTGCCAACACACATAAATAAATTAATTGAACCACTTCAATTAATTAATTAAGTGTTTTGAAATTTAAATTTTTAAATGCATTGCAGGATTAAATAAAATAAGGAGAATCCTTATTTTATTTTTGGTTGGCTTGTTGTGTTGAGATTTTGGGGAGAGAGCTCTTGAGTTTCACATAATGCTTCATCTCCTTTATTGATAAAAACCAACTCTACAATGGAGAACATCGACTCAGCGACCTCGGATTCACCATCGTCTTCTTCCTCCATAACAAGGGAGGAGTCACAGACACGAGAACTCACCAATAACGTCACACCTTGTTTTCTTCTCACTGTGATAAAAAGGGGAGACAATGCTTCCTCCTTGGGAACTCTCTATCGACGTCTACGAATCCTCACCTCGTGACACTGTCAACCGCGATGCTAACGTTCGTCATCATTTGTACTGTTAAGGGTTTATTCATGAAAGTGGTTGTTTACGTACCCAGTTCTTATTGTAAATCATTGTCAAATATGGCTAATTTCTATCGTTTTACGCAGAGGGTGTGGTGTAACAGCCCGAGATTTTAATTTTATTAATGTATTGTGTTGTACGCTACACCAAAAGGTGCTTGAAAAACACGCATCCTTGACTTGCCTTGCATTACACGCAATCACAACCTTCCTTGATAGCGTGTGTAGTACGCAATACTGAGTTTCACGAAATATTATTAAAACTAGCCGTTATGAATAGTAATAGCCACTTTTTAAATTTTAGAAAATTTAGATCTCAAAATGGACTTCATTTTTGGATTCGGAGTATCGAATTTAGCCTAAGGTGAAATTTTGGTACTTTTCGGATAACTTTCATATTCTGATGAATAGTGAAAATTACTAAATTATAATTAAAAACGACTTTTTTAATCGAAATAATTAATAGTGATAAATTATTAATTTGAGTGGTTTTAAAGTATATTTAGAATATATTTTTACAATTTAATACAATGTTGGTCATTGGATGTAATTTCAAATTTAAACCAGACATAAACAAGTGTCAATCTTTTGATAGATATTGTTTCTTAAAAACACGCTTTTTGTTTTAACTGCAGGATTTAATTATAAAATTAATTAATGAAACTTTTATGTTATGAATTTTGTAAAATAGACTTCATTTTTTGAATTCGGAATATGAAATATAGCTTACGATGAAATTTTGGCATTGTTCTGAAAAACATCAATTTTTGATGAATAGGGAAACTACTAAGTGGTAGTTAAAAAAACTGAATTTTTCATAAAACTTAATTTTACCGCTTCTGTGAATGGAATTTCAAAAATCCGAGAGACACGGTTGATGTCAGTAAGTAAAATGTGGTTCAATGAGATGAAAATAATTTTTGGTGAATAATAACTTTTTACTGTTATTTACCACGGTTAAAAGTAAATAGGGTAATTAAGGGTAAGAATGATATTAATATTACCCTAACACATGTCCTAATTCTATTGGACAACTTTATCTCGACCAAAAACAACCTTAAGTGTAAAATATTATCATTTAGGCCCACTTGGATTAGATTAGGACATTTATTATTATTTAATTCAAAGAAGAGTTAAAAGAGTTAAAATCAAAGTTTATTTACTAAAACATTTTTAATATAGAGATATACAGAAGATAAATTCGATTGTAAATATTCATTAGAAAGGTAAAACGATTTCCTACATAATGGTATTTTATTTGTAATTTTAGACATCAAATAAGTTAATTTATTTATGACACAAAGATGATGCACTAATTATCTTATTAATGAAATATTGAGCTAATTGATATTATAAATACCCAAATAAATGTAATTTAAGACTTTTTATGAATTCCACAAATTTTCTAGGTTACTATGATATATTAGTGTTGATTTAATCAACTTTTTTAGAACATATAATTCTGTTATGACTTTCACAAAAAAACATATATCAAATAGTGTCAAAATTGACACTAAATAGTTTTTAAATCACATATTATATTATTAATTGTTATTTTATTCCTAAAAAGCTAAGGTTCGGCCAAATGACTTATATAAGGATATATGTATTAATAATAAACAATTTGGGGTTCGTGAGGCATGTTATAGTAAGTTTATTAACCATATAGTGAAAGAAAACAAAAAGACACGGTAAAAGTTAAATTATTTAACTTAGAGTTAAATCTAATTGATAAGGTTAAAATAATACCCTAAACTTGTCAAAATAATATTGGATGATAGGATTTCGACCCATCCCCACTTTAGATTCTAAATAAGACCCTTTGGGACCATTATAAACCGATTTTTACTTTAATATAAAATAATATTTTGAGATATTCCTAAGGTGCCCCTCTCCCCCCTTATAAAAGGGAACATCCTCCCCCTCGTCCTCACACCAATTTGAGCACTCAAGCTCGGCCAACCTCTACCATTTTCTCTTCTCCACTTCCCTAGAATAATCCTAGAGGTCCTGGTCTTCTTCAAAGACCAATCTTAGTTCCCTAAGTGGAGGATCCAAAGAGGCGTTCCAAAGAAGAGGTAATATCCATTACCGATCTTTTCAATTTCTTTCTTCTTCAACTTCTTCTTCTTTAGTTGTTTCATTATAAAGTAATAACATCCGTATTTCTCATATACTTTTATGTTATTATAAATATGAAACAACTCTAATTAACCTTCTATCCATCCTACGGAAAAAGGAAATCACCGTGCGTGCGTACGTACGAAATACCGTCTCCACGCCGTGGTGTAATCTATTTTCCACCACCACCTTACATGGATGGGTATAATGGTGCAAAGAATAACTATACATAGTTATTACAACATCATATTGATTCTGATATATTGTATAATCCACTCCAATTCAATTCAATATTTATGGAAATGATATCATCGCTCGTGCGTACGTACGGACTACCGTCTCCACGACGCGAGGAGATTCATTCTCCATGTTAACCATTTAAGAATGATTATAAAGTATATATAAGAAATAATAATGAAATATATTACATTATAAATCTACTGGATTTATGTATATATATATATATATATATATATATGTCATCTACTTACTTCCATTCAAGACAATAAGGAAAGGAAAACAGCGTTCATGCGTACGTACGGACTACCGTCTCCATGAACGGTGTTTTTCATTTCATTTATCTATCTATTATATATATATATATACTGAATATATATGATATATAAATCATATTTTATATTCTAGAAGTAATTAAATCATGATATAAGTAATAATAATGTCAAGAACAACAAGTCAAAACACCTACGATAAATGAAACGATTTTACCCAAAACGCTTCTTTAACATGGAATTTACAAAAGAACGGGTAATATAATGTCATAAGTGAACAATATATGATATCATAACAATGAATATGATTCTGTAATAAGTCAATGACATTATTTAAATCATTATACAGGAGGTTCGTATACATACGAAGAAAATCGGACCTAAGGTAAGGGGAAATATCACAATCTCATTTTTATCCGAGATTGTTTATTCGTAAGTATTTACTGGGATAGATTTTATCATCCACATCCATGTTCCCTCAATATGTAATATTATTTAAATCCTTCTACAACAATTTATATCCAATTTTACCCTTCGGTAAGTTTTTTTCTAAAAGATATGAAATGAATCTTCTGTCGTTTTTCGTACGAGGTACTTTTTGACTTTTCCGACAAAAGTACGAAGAATGTTTTTTTAACTTATACGGCATGAATGGATTTTTAAAACATTATTTCCAAGAAACATCCTTTACAAGTTTTCAAGTTTATTATTAATCAACTTCTTTTAGTTTGTAATTTTATGACATGTTAAGAAAGGAAAAGTGTTTTTGAAGTTGAAAGGATATTTTCCTCAAGAATGGAGTTCAAGTGTTTTATCAAAATTATTTTCCATCTAAGACAACATAGGGTTCTGTTTCTATCCCTATAATTACATTGATTTGGTTATGTTTTTATGGAATTATTTTTATGAATTTCTTTATCTTATATGCATTTTTTTATGATGTCATGACATTTAAGAATCCCATTTTTATTACATGGGTTATGAAATGATGTATGGTTTATAATTTTGTGGCACACATAAGAATGATATCATTAAGAGATGGGTGGGACCTATATCTCCCTCCAATGAATTGGGTAAAGATTTCATATCTCATGAGATAGACATGGCTGGAATGGTAGGTTATACCGGTTCAGTGAAACAGGACTGAAACGAGGGTGACTCGATTCAGAAAGGGACTTTTTCCACTAAGATAGTCTTGAAAATGAGTCACGACTAACAAGAAATGATTCTCTATGATTATGTGTGTATACCACAAAGTTTCATGTTTTAAGTTATGATTATTGGGATTTCATTTCACTACTATGATTTATCCCATGTTATGAAATTATGCTCTCTTTTGCAGGTTAAGATTTCCCAAAGTTATGTTCTTATGAATATGATGTGATTGATTTGTCTTTTTTTTACCCTTACTGAGCATTTGAGCTCACCCTTTTATGTTTTCTTTTCCCCAAGATATAGAGAAAGGTTTTAGGTAAAAAAAAGGGGAAGATCTTTATGGGAGATATTGATGATCTTTCACCACGATTAGAAGATTACGTTCCGAGTTTCCGAAGACACTAAACTATTACGATCCTTGTGTGTTTGTGTTTTTATTATGTACTAAGTATTCCGCAAATGTAATTTAATGTCAATGTACGTCATGCTTCGGGTCTCTATAGTTGGTATCAGAGGAAAGGTTTAGTCAACCTTTGGAAACTAGGATGCGAAAACGTTAGTGAGATCCCTAGAGATATTTCTAAGGTATGTCTAGGGATGCCCCTAAGGATAGGTATACGTATAGGATATAGTCCTAGAACTATTGTAACGATATTAGATTAAACCAAAGATGTTATATATTTAAGTTACTCCCCCTTTATTATGATTTTTACCTCTCACACTATTTTTTTTTGGGTTTTAGAAAATGGCTGGAATAAAGATGTTTCACGATAATGGAGGGTATGATGGACAATGGAATGATATTCTTCATAATGAAATGGGATTTGGAAGTCCAAACATCATTATTATGCCGAATCATCAATCTCATAATATGATCAATAAAGTAAAATTTGGTAATTTTCCTGACTCGGCTAATAAGAGAAAGATGGAGTTTCATGATGATCATAGAGGAAAGAAAGTTCAATTTCCCCTATGTAAATCATGTGGGAAGAGGCATCAAGGAGAATGTTTCAAAGGAACTGGAAGATTATTTGGGTGTGGAAAAGAAGGACACAAAGCAAGTAAGTGCAAAGGAAAAGGTTCAGTTAACACCATGGATGCGGATAATGGTATTTCTACGACATCAAAAATGGTTAAGTGTTTTAAATGTGGAATGTATGGGCATTATGCAAACAAATTCCCTAAGGGAAAGACTAATGAAGAGAATCAGTATGGTCATATGGGTAGTATTTATGTGGATGATGATAAAGAGACTACAAATGATATGTGAGATGAAAGAATTTTTTAAGCTCGGTCAATGGTTTAATAATGTAGTGGAATGATTACATGTTTATCATGTGTAATTTTGTATAAGTAATCTCATGCTACTATGGAATAAAGAGACATCTATGGATTGTTACACTGTTGTCTTTCCTTGAGTTTTGAAAGTGTATGATTAATGTTACCAGTATCCTTGAAAGGTTATTCAGATATTTTTGGAATGTAGATGATATGCGCATAATGAAGGGATAAGGAGAAAATTAAATGTTTGATAGTATTCATGAGATCATGACTGATATAAGGAGAAGGTTATATCATGGTTTGAGTATATAGAATTTTTGGATTTTGGTATGTGGAAAGTGTTAACTATTAACTGCATTCATGATTTCATTAAGGTTCAATGGGTATTCAAGAGAATACATGATTAAGGACTTTGAATGTTTGGAATGTGACCAACAAAACATATCTTATGATATATGGGGATCGACGATGGTGTTAAATCTCTGGTAATCGTTTTTACTATGTTATGAGAGTGGACTGCATTATTATGGATAAGCCTAAAGATTGGAATGGATTATGTTGAACATAAGTTAGTATTGTTTAAGGATCGAAGTTTTCTCGATATTATTGATGGGATGTTATAGTAATGTAGTTTTAGAAAAAGGACAACCTGCAGGACGGGCGACAGCCCATCGCTTCGGACAAGGCTGTGGGAATCGAACAGACAACCGAAGTGCGACTGGCCTTTATCGCCTACCACTAGCCTACAGGAAGTCCCTGTTTAGTAGAAACTAGTTTTATTATATTAAACAGTATAATATATGAAGTATAAGTCCATTTTAGGAACCATATATGATTAATCTCACTATAGAATGACTTATGTATATTTAATAACTTTTTTAACCATTTGTTTGAAATAGATGGAATGACCCGTCATTCTATCACATAATCTCCTAACACTTCACGAATAACAAACTCAACTTCATTTATTTAAGAGATGAAGTGGAAATTGTTCATGGCACGAACAACAGTGAGATTGTTCCAAAATAAAGTAAGTATTTATTCTAATTCAAATTTTCAACTTTAGGGAAATGATCTTGAAAACCAAAAATGTTGTCCTAGTGATCTTATACCTGATGAATCAGATGGTACCTTAGATCGTCACAAATTTATGGCTTTGTGATTGCTGGCTTTTCCATAGCCATGTTCTCTTCCACTCTCTATCAGAACATGATGGTTAGATTTCTCTTCCATATCCATATTTTCTCCTATGTGGAAACCCAGTGATTATTTTATTTGGGTAATCGTTACATTTCATACTTTAGTTTTTAAAGCCAAGTTTTGGTATTCCTTTTTACGATGTGGGTTTCTATTAAAGAAACTTTCGATTACTAAACCATTTATAACCCCGACGAATTTCGAGGGAGAAATTCATTTTAAGGGGTGTAGAATGTAACAGCCCAAGATTTTAATTTTATTAATGTATTGTGTTGTACGCTACACCAAAAGGAGCTTGCAAAACACGCATCCTTGACTTTCCTTGCATTACACGCAATCCCAACCTTCCTCGATAGCGTGTGTAGTACGCAATACTGAGTTTCACGAAATATTATTAAAACTAGCCGTTATGAATAGTAATAGCCACTTTTTAAATTTTAGAAGATTTAGCTCTCAAAATGGACTTCATTTTTGGTTTCGGAGTATCGAATTTAGCCTAAGGTGAAATTTTGGTACTTTTCAAATAACTTTCATATTCTGATGAATAGTGAAAATTACTAAATTATAATTAAAAACAACTTTTTTAATCGAAATAATTAATAGTGATAAATTATTAATTTGAGTGGTTTTAAAGTATATTTAGAATATATTTTTACAATTTAATACAATGTTGGTCATTGGATGTAATTTCAAATTTAAACCAGACATAAACAAGTGTCAATCTTTTGATAGATATTGTTTCTTAAAAACACGCTTTTTGTTTTAACAACAGGATTTAATTATAAAATTAATTAATGAAACTTTTATGTTATGAATTTGGTAAAATAGACTTCATTTTTGAATTCGGAATATGAAATATAGCTTAGGATGAAATTTTGGCATTGTTATGAAAAACATCAATTTTTGATGAATAGTGAAACTACTAAGTGGTAGTTAAAAAACTGAATTTTTCATAAAACTTAATTTTACCGCTTCTGTGCATGGAATTTCAAAAATCCGAGAGACACGGTTGATGTCAGTAAGTAAAATGTGGTTCAATGAGATGAAAATAATTTTTGGTGAATAGTAACTTTTTACTGTTATTTACCACGGTTAAAAGTAAATAGGGTAATTAAGGGTAAGAATGATATTAATATTACCCTAACACATGTCCTAATTCTATTGGACAAGTTTATCTCGACCAAAAACAACCTTAAGTGTAAAATATTATCATTTAGGCCCACATGGATTAGATTAGGACATTTATTATTATTTAATTCAAAGAAGAGTTAAAAGAGTTAAAATCAAAGTTTATTTACTAAAACATTTTTAATATAAGGTTATACATAAGATAAATTCGATTGTAAATATTCATTAGAAAGGTAAAACGATTTCCTACATAATGGTATTTTATTTGTAATTTTTAGACATCAAATAATTTAATTTATATATGACACAAAGATGATGCAGTAATTATCTTATTAATGAAATATTGACATAATTGATATTATAAATACCCAAATAAATGTAATTTAAGACTTTTTATGAATTACACTAATTTTCTAGGTTACTATGATATATTAGTGTTGATTTAATCAACTTGTTTCTAACATATAATTCTGTTATGACTTTCACAAAAATCATATATCAAATAGTGTCAAAATTGACACTAAATAGTTTTTAAATCACATATTATATTATTAATTGTTATTTTATTCCTAAAAATCTAAGGTTCGGCCAAATGACTTAGATAAGGATATATGTATTAATAATAAACAATTTGGGGTTCGTTTGTCATGTTATAGTAAGTGTATTAACCATATAGTGAAAGAAAACAAAAAGACACCGTAAAAGTTAAATTATTTAACTTAGAGTTAAATCTAATTGATAAGGTTAAAATAATACCCCAAACTTGTCTAAATGCTATTGGTTGATATTATTTCGACCCATCCCCACTTTATATTCGAAATAAGACCCTTTGGAACCATTATAAACCTATTTTGACATTAATATAAAATAATATTTTGAGATATTCCTAAGGTGCCCCTCTCCTCCCTTATAAAAGGGCACCTCCTCCCCCTCCACCTCACACCAATTTGAGCAATCAAGCTCGGCCAAACCCTGCCATTTTCTCTTCTACACTTCCCTAGAATAATCCTAGAGGTCCTGGTCTTCTTCAAAGACCAATCTTAGTTCCCTAAGTGGAGGATTCAAAGAGGCGTTCCAAAGAAGAGGTAATATCCATTACCGATCTTTTCAATTTCTTTCTTCTTCAACTTCTTCTTCTTTAGTTGTTTCATTATAAAGTAATAACATCAGTATTTCTCATATACTGATATGTTATTATAAATATTAAACAACTCTAATTAACCTTCTATCCATCCTACGGAAAAAGGAAATCACCGCGCGTGCGTACGTACGGAATACCGTCTCCACGCCGTGGTGTAATCTATTTTCCACCACCACCTTACATGGATGGGTATAATGGTGCAAAGAATAACTATACATAGTTATTACAACATCATATTGATTCTGATATATTGTATAACCCACTCCAATTCAATTAAATATTTATGGAAATGATATCATCGCTCGTGCGTACGTACGGACTACCGTCTCCACGACGCGAGGAGATTCATTCTCCATGTTAACCATTTAAGAATGATTATAAAGTATATATAAGAAATAATAATGAAATATATGACATTATAAATCTACTGGATTTATTTATATATATATATATATATGTATGTCATCTACTTACTTCCATTCAAGACAATAAGGAAAGGAAAACAGCGTTCATGCGTACGTACGGACTACCGTCTCCATGAACGGTGTTTTTCATTTCATTTATCTATCTATTATATATATATATACTGAATATATATGATATATAAATCATATTTTATATTTTGGAAGTAAGTAAATCATGATATAAGTAATAATAATGTCAAGAACAAGAAGTCAAAACACCTACGATAAATGAAACGATTTTACCCAAAACGCATCTTTAACATGGAATTTACAAAAGAACGGGTAATATAATGTCATAAGTGAACAATATATGATATCATAACAATGAATATGATTCTGCAATAATTCAATGACATTATTTAAATCATTATACAGGAGGTTCGGACACATACGAAGAAAATCAGACCTAAGGTAAGGGGAAATATCACAATCTCATTTTTATCCGAGATTGTTTATTCGTAAGTATTTACTGGGGTGTATTTTATCATCCAAATCCATGTTCCCTCAATATGTAATATTATTTACATCCTTCTACAATAATTTATATCCAATTTTACCCTTCGGTAAGTTTTTTTGTAAAAGATATGAAATGAATCTTTTGTCGTTTTTCGTACGAGGTACTTTTTGAATTTTCCGACAAAAGTACGAAGAATGTTTTTTTAACTTATACGGAATGAATGGATTTTTAAAACATTATTTCCAAGAAACTTCCTTTACAAGTTTTCAAGTTTATTTTTCATCAAATTCTTTTAGTTTTTAATTGTATGACATGTTAAGAAAGGAAAAGTGTTTTTGAAGTTGAAAGGATATTTTCCTCAAGAATGGAGTTCAAGTTTTTTATCAAAATTATTTTCCATCTAAGTTAACATAGGGTTCTGTTTCTATCCCTATCATTACATTGATTTGGTTATGTTGTGATGGAATTATTTTTATGAATTCCTTTATCTTATATGAATTGTTTTATGATGTCATGATGTTTAAGAATCCCATTTTTATTACATGGGTTATGAAATGATGTATGGTTTATAATTTTGTGGCACACATAAGAATGGTATCATTAAGAGATGGGTGGGACCTATATCTCCCTCCAATGCATTGGGTAAAGATTTCATATCTCATGAGATAGACATGGCTGGAATGGTAGGTTATACCGGTTCAGTGAAACAGGACTGAAACGAGGGTGACTCGATTCAGAAAGGGACTTTCTCCACTAAGATAGTCTTGGCAATGAGTCATGACTAACAAGAAATGATTCTCTATGATTATGTGTGTCTTCCACAAAGTTTCATGTTTTAAGTTATGATTATTGGGATTTCATTTCACTAGTATGATTTATCCCATGTTATGAAATTATGCTCTCTTTTGTAGGTTAAGATTTCCAAAAGTTATGTTCTTATGAATATGATGTGATTGATTTTTCTTTTGTTTACCCTTACTGAGCATTTGAGCTCACCCTTTTATGTTTTCTTTTCCCCAGGATATAGAGAAAGGTTTTAGGTAAAAAAAAAGGGGAAGATCTTTATGGGAGATATTGAAGATCTTTCACCACGATTAGAAGATTACGTTCCGAGTTTCCAAAGACACTAAACTATTGTGATCCTTGTGTGTGTGTGTTTTTATTATGTAATAAGTATTCCGCAAATGTAATGTAATGTCAATGTACGTCAAGCTTTGGGTCTCTACATGTGGGCTGAATGAACACGGCCCGACAACCATCCGTTGTTCTCGTTTATTATTTTATAATTGTAAATTGATGGAGGAGGAGGTACGACGCCGTCGCGCCGTGCCGGGAATGTGGAAAAGGCAACCGCTGCTGTCGCACCGGTTGTGCGGAAAGAACTATGGCCTGCTACACAGGCCGTTACGACGAAGGAACCAGGTGGACGGGAGGTCGGCCGAGCGGAGCTGGACCACGGTGCCGGGAGGGCACCACGCTGGATGTCTAGCGGCCCGCCCATTCGGGCCGCATGCATAGAAGACCGGCCGGTCTAGCCGGCCGGTTTTGGGAATGGCGGCGCCACCTGGAACCACTGGTATGGAAAACTGGTAGGGGGGCGCCCCCACCCCTCCCCCTTGGAACCCGCTCAGCCTTCGGCCGAGCCGGCTGGGCCGCATCGGTCTAGGCCGAACTGGTTCGTGCCCCGCCGGGCCGCACCCATTAGGGCTGAGTTGTGTACTTCATTGGATGGGACCGACACCACTGCTGGGTCGGACCCATCAAACTGGGTCAACCCGACCCCTCGGCCCACTGCGCTAAACAGGTCAGGCCCGTTATTCATTTAAACGTGAATAACATAAGGACCGTGTGTCCAATCGACGTGTCATCCACATCACTGGGACTCTTTTGATGAGATGGTCCTTTTGCGATACTCTAAGTGAGGTTCGGATGAATTTGGATATCAGCCGGGTTAGAAACGAGCGTATTTCTAACTAGGAAACTGGGACGAAAAAGCCAATATCTCTCTGACCGAGCATCCGATTGACATGACATCTATTGAGTTTAGTTCATTTTGACGAGATGAAACTTCCAGATACATCAACTCTGGACTTCATGATAGTTGATGTATCGACCCCCCTTGGCTCGAGGAGCAGACCCTCCCGGAATCAAGCATTCTGTGTGTGGGAACCCTAGAGCTGGCTGCAACTGTGACGACGATGATGACTGTACTTGGATCCTACATGGGTTCGACAGCGAGGAAGACTGTACTTGGAACCTCCGTGGGTTCGGCAGAGATGACGACTATACTAGGATCCAACGTGGGTTTGGCGACGATGGTTAATGTACATGGATCCTACGTGGGTTCGGCAGTGACGACTTCTGTACTTGGATCCTATGTGGGTTCGGCATGGGAGTTGATTCAGAGTCTACATCTATCATCTTCACCCCTCTTTATGAGTAGTATACCTATGTGATTTGAGTCTTGACTTTCAATCATTGTCATCAATGTGATTGACTTTCTTTCCAGTGTGGACTGTGTGGTGCTTTCCTAGGTGGACTGGGTTGTACTTGAGCTTGTGAGTTGGAGCCAAACTAGAATTGATGACTTAGGTATATGTATTGGCATATAAATAAGTAGTGTTGGTTGATACTTGGTGTTTGTATAATTCCTTTTTGGTTTATCCTTTATTGATTCTAGGAGACCTTCAGGGGTCTCGGGGACCGTACTGTGTATCGTATACTCACCCCTACATGGTCTATGCCCGCACAATGTTGTGTTGGATGCAGACGACAGACAACACTGATTGAGGTGGAGTCTTGTGGAGCGGGACGATACCTGGAGGTGGAACACTTGGCGGGACATACACGGAGCGGACGGCCAGACCCGAGGAGCTGAAGAGACCATCTTTACCCACCCATCAGGTGGGATATCCGGAGGAGGACTCATTGGTTGCTGGTTTACTTTACACTAGCTGTTCGTTCTTTACTGTTGTAATGTACTTTCAGTTGGGTTTGTAGTCTAGGCCATTTACATTCCAGCACATACTTTTTTACTCAGTTTACTTAGTGTTTACTTCATCTTGCATACTCTGTTGTGTTTTTTTACTTATATAAATTCAATGCCTTCCCTTTTAATAGGATTTTCACCTTTGGTGCTAGTCGCCAGCCCCTGGCCCATGGAAGACGGGCATGGGGTAGTCAAAACACGGGCCCCGAGGATGATTCATGACAAATTGGTATCAGAGGAGTCAGTTCTACCGCAGAACTCGGGACTCTAATATTTTTGTTTCTATGAAGAAATAGTGATAAGTGTACTGAGTATGGTTATCAGTCCAGGGAGTCCAGTTTTGGTGTCGCGGCCAACGTATCCATACACTAGGACCCTGACATTTGATTTCCGACTTAGTGCACGAAAACATTGATTTCATGTGTGTTTTAAAAGTTTTTTTGTGACTAATTTGTGTCAGCTCACGAGGTATACTGTTTGACCGTGGCACACCAGTTTCTTTTCAAGATGACCTCGTGATGGTAGCCAGTTAGGGTTCTAAGCATTATTTGAGATGGCATCCCACTGAGCAACGAGGCCTCGGTTCAGGTCCCCATTATAGCGGAGGAACCGGAAGTACCTCTACCCACTGGGAAACTGATACCACCATCCCCAACAGTAGAGGGTGCATGCCGCATGAGTGCGTTGTATGCGTTTCAGTGATAGAGGTTGCCCAGGTTCTATGGAGAGACGGACCCTCAGGGAGCAGAGGATTGGCTAGAGGCTATCGTCTGAGTCTTCAGATTGGTTGGGACACCAGCAGATCTTATGGTGATCCTTCTGGCGAGTCTTCTGCATGCAGCAACAGGTAGATGGTGGAGCCTGATGCTCCAAGTGCACAATTAGGCATCATTACTTTGGATGTAATTTGAGAGACTCTTCCTCATGGAGTTCCTTCCAGCCACCCTCTGTGTGGTGCGCATCCAAGAGTTACTACAGCTGCGGTAGGGCATCAGGATAGTAGCCCAGTACTCGGCGAGGTTTACCCACCTCTTGCGCTACTCCACGAACATTGTATGAGACCCATTCTTTCAGGCCCAGAACTTTGAGCAGGGACTGAGGCATGAGATCAGGGCTTTGATGATCTCCCTCAGCATTCGGACGCAGGCAGGAGTACTGGAGCGAGCAATTAATGTGGAGAGTTTCCTTGCTGAGCCTATGCCAGCAGCGAGGCCTACCGCAGGGTGACCCGTAGTAGAGTACGCTTCAGCTGGTAGTAGACAGATGTCGCAGAGGTCCAAAAAAACTAGGATTTTAGGTGGGCGACCTCCAGATACTTGTTCGGAGGTGCGGGGAACACTCATTAGAGCCAGTCATACTAGAGGCAGACAGTTCTATGCATGCGGCGGGCAGGGGCACATGGCTCATGACTGCCCGACCCGCCATGCAGAGGAGCAGCAGACGGTTGAGGGACCACCCAGGCAGAGGCATAGGTTTGACTATGGCGGTATGCAAGGAGCAGGCGGATGCGGAAGAGGATCTATCCGAGTAGCATGTGGTGGAAAACGCTTCGAGGCTCTACCACCACCACCCCCACCACCAGGAGGACCACCCCGACCAAAGCGAACTGGCAGACAGGGGTAGCCTCAGCTCCAGGTAGTCGAGGCCGATGACCACGGCACACCTAAGATGATTCAAGGTACTATCTGTGTCTAATCCACCCTTTCTGCAGTTCTTATAGAAACTGGAGCAAGTGATTCTTTTATTGCTTCTTCCCTTGTTCAGATCTCGGAGATTCCGACGGAGCCGTTGGCTCGATCCCTACGGCCAGAGACTCTTACGGGAGTAGAATTGATGATTATACACTAGTTCCGGCAGTGTGAGATTACTCTAAGAGGCGAGATCTTAGGTTGGGATCTTCTTGTAGCGGCGTCAAGGCCTTACGACGTCATCTTGGGTATGGACTGGTTATCTACATTCCATACCTGGATTGACTGTATTAGGCGCAATGTGCGGTGTTTCCACACATATGGGAGTAGGTTCACCGTCACCGGCGAGAAGGGAGACTTTATAGCACATGATGGACTTACGCAGAGGAGAGGGTAGCTGATCACCCATCAGTTGGCTAGTCTCATCCTAGGAGCAGTTGATGTGCGGAGTCCGAGTTTTCCTGTTGTGGTGGATCAGTATGCTGACATTTTTCTTGATGATGTTACAGGACTCCCTCCTCCCAAAGAGCTAGATTTCTACATTGAACTATACACTTGGACAAACCTGATATCTAGTACAGCATATCGGATGGCTTCCGCCAAGCTTTGTGAGATGGGGGTACAGTTGGAGGACTTCCAGGGCAAGGGATTCATCTGACCCAGTGTTTCACCCTGGGCTTTTCTGATTTTATTCCCCAAGAAGGCGGATGGGATCTTACGAATATGTGTTGATTAATGTCGCCTGAATCAGGTGACCGTATAGAACAAGTATCCACTCCCAAGGATAGATGACCTCTTTGATCAGCTCAAGGGAGCACGATGGTTCACGAAGATAGACCTCAGTTCAGACTATCATCAGCACAGAGTTTGAGATGAGGATGTGCAAAAGACGACCTTCATGTGTCGGTATAGCCACTATGAGTTCTTGGTTATGCCTTTCGGTGTAACCAATGCTCTAGCAGTGTTCATGAGTCTAATGAACAGGATCTTCCTGTCACACCCATGACTTATTTTAAAGGTAAATTTCATTTAATTTCAATTCATTCTTTGTTTTGGAGGGGTTCCCAATCCTTTATGGAGGAATGAGAGAGTGTTCATTAATTAGGCCAAACCGTGAGCCCAATTCCAGATTTAAAAACCAATTTTGTTTCTTTTATAACTTTTTCAGTTTTTAACATTTTTCACCCATTCAACTTCCCAAATGACCTCCCCTGACCTATTAACACCACCATTTCAATTTGGAGCTTTTATAAATCCATAACCAGGGCATATTTTGGTTTTTATCTAAGGGGTTGGGCCAGCCCAAAAGCCCAATTCCTATTTTAAAAATAAATTTTGATTATGTTATAACTTATTCAATTGTTGGGATTTTTCGGTGATTCAAAGTGGAGCCCAACCCCAATGAACCCAGCTGCGCGACCATTCCATCTCCCATCTCTTTGAAGCTCTTGTAAATCTCGATTTGATGCCGAACTTCAGAGAGTTCCTCAAATCGCCCAGATTTGAAGAGGTAAAGTCTTTCTTTCATAACTCTCTCAATTCTCAATATGTTTCCTCCATTCCGGTTTCTAAATGACCTAATACATCTTGTGCGTACGAAACATAAATTTTGGATCTTTTAAATTTTAGATACTGGTGTTTTGGAGTTATTACTTCAAGATACTTCAAGTAAATGATCCCTTTCCTTTCCTCTTTCAAATTACTTTGGGTCTAACTCATTGTTCTTTGGGTATATTTGGTTATAATTGAGTTTAATAATGTCCAGAAACTAGGTTTTCGAACCTAGGGTTTAACTTTGGGATTTCTTGGCCAATTTATGTGGTTTTAGGTCTGATCTAGTTGTCTCTTGGTGCGGCGGGGGTGCGATTTGATTTTCGCACGGAGATTCAAGGGTTTCCTTGGTTTTGGTAGGTGATTCTATTGTGTGTGCAATTTTTGTGAATTAGCTTGCTGTGTTCATGGTACCTTAATGTTTATTTCACTTGAATGTTTCTGTAAAAATTGGTTTTAGTTGCTTTTATAATGCAAATGAATTTTAAGTTCCATTTTTGGTGAGATTGGGGGCTTTTCATTCAAATATTTTATTGGTTCATTTTGGGCTGACCTATAAGTAATTAGTTGATTTTAATGAACTGTAATAGGACTGAAAATACTGTTTTGAAGATTTTTCTATGTGTTTTATGCTGTGAAAGTTGTTTTTAATGTTGTTTGTTAAACACATGAATTTCTAAGAGCTTTGTTGTGTAAAAATGGAGGTTTTACAATGATGTCACTTCTTGAACAATATGAGGCCTCCCAAAAAAATGATTTTTTGTTTTAATTTAAATGTATTGGGATTCCATTTATGTTTTGGTAATTCAAAAATGTGCACAAAGTGTGCAATTTGTGTTCTCAAGGTGTTTTTTTTGTGCAAGACACTACGTGATTTTGAAGAATTGTTTTATTACAAATCAAAGTGTTTTATTGTGTGTTTTAAGTGGTATAAAAATGTGATAGATACTGTATTTATTGTGTGTGACCAGTAGTGGAATTTTATTTGAAAATGGATTTATGTTGCATGCTGAAATTGTTTGAGCACAAAAGGGGAAGCCCGGGTACTTAGGTGGGCGGATTTGTACTAGTACGGCTAGTGGACCGGATGGGTGTTGTCCCTGTTTCACTTAGCATTTGGATAACGACAACTCTAACTAAACTATATGGATGATGATTGTAAACCAATATGTTGTGGGTATGATCCCTACTAGTGGCTCGTGCACGAGAGTGGATTTTACAATGGTTGCTTTACACCGAGGTACGAGGTACATAGGGCCCGAGACAACCTAGTGCCTTGGGGTGTTCCTGGTTTGTTGCTCACTGGATTTTTAGTATTTACCCATGTATTTGGGTGTTTTTTTCAGTAACTTATAGTATCTATCATTTCCATTTAGATATGTTAACATTCTGGAAATTCTAGTTTGAAAACCTTTCTTTTAAATGAAAGTTGTATTTCTTGGAATTTCATCGTCGTTTTTATTTACGAATTAAAAATGTTTGCTTCTTCACCTTATATTGAATGCACTTTGGAATCATTGGGTGGTATCCTATTGGGCTTAGGCTCACACCCTACTTACACCCCTTGGGTGTAAGTAGACTTTGTTATGCTTGACTCAGGTAAAGGGAAGGATATGGGCGATGGCAGTTCAGGGTGTTAGTCCTCATCGTTGGGGCGGAGTTGTGGAGAAGGTTTGTGGGTGATGACCCCCTTGTCGTGTGGAGTCCATGGGGCTTTAATTATTTTGTCATTATTTGTTTTTAGACCACTTTTAGTGTCTTTAAATATATGTATTCAGTTCTGGTTTTTGTGTAAACATCGTTTGGTTTACATTTTTCAGATTCAGTTTATTGATTGTTTTTAATGTTTTATGCCTTCATATTCGGGTAAATCATTCCCAAACAAAAATAAATGATACCCGGGCACTTGTGCCAGCCCGTGGGGATAGGGAACGCCCTTCGGGTCATGTCACGGGCTGGGTTTGGTGCCAGTTTTGGTGGCGACCAGATTCGGTGTCACGAACCAGGCCGGTGCGTCATCCGATCCGGTGCCCGACCCGGTCCGCGACATGGCCCGAAGGGCGTTCCCGATCCCCACGGGCTGGCAACAAGTGCCGGGCATCAAAACAAACCAGTTGGGAATGGTTTGGCCCATGAAAAAGATAAGCAAACATAAACTGAACAAGCATATAAATAAAGGAAAACAAACTGAACGACGTGGCAGCAGAAAAAGGAATAAATAAAGAAACGCGACATACCTCAGGTGACCCCGTGGATCACCACGGTACGACAACCACTCACTTCCAAAAGCAATCCAAGACTGAAACCTGCAACTGAAAAGTAAAGTAGGCGTGAGCACCGAGATGCTCAGTAGGAAAGCCAAGAAAAACCACGCCCAATTCCCTTACCTTTAAAAAGAAATCCAATCATGCTAGTTTGAAAATAAGACATAATAAAATATTGTTTTCTCTTTTTTTCAAATTCAAGTCACGAGTTTGCATTTTCAAATAAAGCATTTTACTCTTACTATATTTTCAAATTAGGTTCCAAGCGTGTGTTAACATTTCAAAATGAAAAGAAACCAGTATGGAATAAAATGTGATTTTTACGAAACAAGTCACCAGGTATGAAACAACTGGAAAGAAAGTTACATCACAAGCAGCATGTCACAAAAGAGCACTATGGGTAATCCCTATAGGTAGCTAGAGTATGTGGGAACCTAGAGACCTCGTACCTCAGTGAAACGTGGCTTAGAAGGCCACAACCCTCAGAAAACGTGGCTTAGAAGGCCACGACCCTCAGAAATTCATGTGTTTAGTTAGTTTTGTTGTTGCGTCAATCCTGCTAGACAAACCGGGACGAACCCCTGCCGTTTCATCTAGCGTACTAGTCCTGTTCACCCACCTTGATACCCAAGGTTTCCCATGTGCTCTATTTCAAAGGGTGGTGAGGTTTTATCAAAAACATACAAAGGACATAACACTTTCTTATCCAAAGTCCATTTTACCTCTCACCACCGTTCTCCCTCCTTAAGCGTATCCCCGTTTTTATGTTACATAACATCGCATAAGCCTATTTATTCGGCACATATCACAAATCACACACTTAACACACACATCATGTTTCTAAAACAACGGGGCATGCATTAAGAGGGGTTTTGTTTCACTTTCGCAACCCATTCTCAAAGTGCCAAGCGGGCTTAATTAATCAAAATAAACATTTTTCATTTTGAACACATAATCACTCAACACTTAAGTTTCCAAAACCATTTGAAAGTTCAATTAAACAACCAAGGTGATACATATTTAAAAGCAAGCTAGAAAACATGTTCAAATCTAAAAAGAAAAACATTGGAAATACTTATTACACGCTAAAATCATTGAGGAAACCACTTTTAAAGAACCATGACCATTTATGTATATACACATATATATATATATAGATTGTGCATCTCATATAAAAGCAGAAGACATATTAAAAAAAACACCAAGCAAAAATGGAAATTCTAATTAAAGACTAGGGCATAGGGGACCTACCTCAAACATGTCGCTGCTTGAAGACGAACATACGAACTGATCCTTGGCGCGCACACGCACATGCATTTATACATATATATATATATATACACCCATAGGTGCATTGCACATATATATATATGCTTTACTTTATGCATGTGCATGCGAGGTACCTCGACACCCGCGGCCCAAAACAATTGTAGCGGGGTCCTGCGCACTCCAAAAAACATGTAATAAATTAAAAGAACAAATTATGCAATACATCAAAATTAGTACCACAAAATTTACACAAACGAAACGCACCCAAACTACATCATAGCGCCACTTCAAAAACACTCGCACATCAAAATCATAGTAAAACATGAAGTGCATAATTTGTACAAATTAAATAAGCCATCTACACCACTTATAAAACATTTTAAAAAGACATAACACAACATAAAACAACAACACACCCGAAAACCTCTTCGAAGGTCAAAAGCACACCGAAACAGACTTCAACAAAATGAAAAACTTTCAAAGTGGTTTGGTCACAGATTTGTAGAAAGTTTCAAAAATCCGATGAAATCATAAAATAATATTATCTTAAAAGTTCGGGTGTGACATTCGGTTCGTGACAAAATGGTATCAGAGCAGGTTCACTCCTTGGGTCATGTTATTTGGGGAAGAGTCAGGATAGTCTGGAGCTAGGATTGTCGGGACTTGACATTTCAGTCATGGGTAGTGTGCCTGGCCAGCACACCTCAGGATGGGATTCAAGTCCCTAGGGGATTTATGGATTTATCTGATTCATTTGGTTTTCTTGGTTTAATGATGACTATGGGAAATGAAAAGAGGGTTGGGCGAATAATCTCAGTGAGCTCACAGGGCCTGGCAAGCCATGTGGAGCCGTGGATATTTCCCTAGAATACTCTCGGTGACGGAGAAGTGATTGGAATATGGCTTCCAACCATATGTCCAAGTCACCCACCGAAACTAGTTTCCTCTCACATTGTCTTGTGTCTCTTTGTTTTGGAATCTTGGAAACATGTTTTTTTAAGCAAAAAAATGACTTCACATTAAGGAGTGTGAATTTTTGTGAAGTTATTTTCTAGTAAAGTGAAAATGGTTTTTTTAAAGTCTATAAAGGAAATTTTAGAATTATTTCAAATGGTTAAATTATGTGTTTATACCTCTTTTGAAAGTATGAACTTTGTTAATTGGGGTTTTGAAAATATGTTTCTAGTGGAATTTTTTTAAACCGTGGAAAAGTGTTTTGGATTGAATTAAGTGTTCTAGAATTTTTGTGTGGGGGTTGAATATGGATTTTGGGTTTGGTTACTACTGAACAAAAAAAATTATGAACTTTTAGAACCTTCTCTTGAAATGAGAAGAGTTGAGTTCTTAATTAAATGGAGATTTATGAAATGGTGTTTTTCATGAAATTAGAAGTGTTTTGAAATGGGTTGAAATGTTTTGAAACAATTGTGAAAGGCATGAATATGTGCTTTTATTGAATTATTCATTCTTTTCTAAATTGGTTTGTGAGATTAAAAATTTTGTATTGATATTATGGTTAGTGTTTTTGAGAAAGGAAAATTGTGGTTAAAGTTTTTATTTTAAAAAGAGGAAAGGTTTGATTTTTCGTAATTGGTGCTCTCAAGGGTGACCACATGCATAGGTTTATTTGAGAATATGGATGGATATGAGGTGGGTTCCTAGTGTGGAATGTAAACATGCATGTGTGAGGATCATGAGATACCATTGGTAAATGCGCAACCCACCAACACTGTTTTTTTAAATAATTTTTTTTTGAAGGAAAGTGTTGTGTTTTGATAATGTATGGTTGGGAGGTATGGATTATGTGTTTTCAGGATTATTATTGTGGGATGTTTCGAGTTCAATAACCCCTCTTGTTTGAACGATGTTTTGGTTTGGTGTTTCATTGATAAGTTGGAATGAAGTGTCGATCAGTGGTCTCTTTTGAGGAAAAGTTTGGGAGGCCAATGTGGTGGCTCCCATCATGTGTTCGGTTCAGGTTTGTGGTCTTTTGTGACCAAATGACCAGTTTGGTTTTGTCCTTGGGTTTTCCTGTAGGACAGGGTATGCCCCCATAAAGTGTTAATGTATGATTCATGTTTGGCCTATGGTGATTCACCGTTGGATGATCCTCCAGTTGATCAACATAAGGACTTTATTCTTTAGGTTTGGAGATTGTTTTTACCCCTCTTCTTTTTCAATTATGCAGATCTCCCTATAGTGGGAGAGTGTTTGTGGGAGGTTGAAATAGACCTTAGTTTCTTATGTTTCCTAAGTTGCCTAAGGTCAATGAAGTTCAGAGTTGTCAGTGTAGAATGATGTCTTAAAGGGCCTATGGGTCTTTTGTCAGTCTCATTGAATCAAGAGTTCATGTTAGGCCATCGGTGTGAAAGATCTGGCCAAGAGTGGATATTATGGACACTTTATGGAATAATGTGATATTTTGGACTTAGTAAAAGGTCCCTATCTTTGTGATTTCTTTTATCCACAACGGTTATGTTCGGTGATTCCTTGCGATGTCATGTGTTCATTTGACTATAAGGGTGAAGATTGTGAAATCTTATGAGAGTCACTATTTTTTTTGTTGGATGTGTGTCTCCCTATAGGAAATTCTAAATCCTATGTTCTAGAGGAATATGTTTCTATATGTCCTTTCATTCTGCTGTTTAGCATCCGAAGAAAAAAAGGGTGATGTGTGTGCATCCTCTAAGTTCTTGTTTTGGTAAAATGATGGGTTGGGGAAAAGCGGGTTTGAAGTGCGTCATGTCTCAATGAGACCATCTGAGATTACAGTATAATTGTTTTTGGAACTGGAAGAATATTTTCAGTTTAGGGGTTTCCAAATCCTAACTACGAGGCTGAAGATGCTTCAATCCATTGAGCTCTAGCCATAGGCCCCGGAGAGAAGCTGGCGCGTAGTTAGGGGAAATCCTAGAGTCGTTCAAACTTTTGGTCAAGGTCATATCCTCAATATAAAAGATATGAATAGTTTAAACCTCTGGTGTCGTCGTCTTGTTCCAATTTCTCACATTTGGTGGAAAGAGGTGTGAGTACCATGTTCCCATGTCGTACCCTGAGTTGTTTTTTCCCCTTTGGGGTCCCTTGTGTTTTTGGAGAAAAGTTTAAAATTTGGGTTAGGTAGGTTGAAGTGCATAGTTTTTACGTGGTTAGATGTAACCATGTGCCAACCCAGGGGACCGTGTGATAAGAGACAGTAGCTAATGCATGGTCTCTGCACGTCCATGATCCTTGGCCAAGGAAACTGTGTGAAGTTTCCTCTTTGGATAGAATGATCCGCACAGTTAACTCGCGGTTTCCCAAACCGTGTGAACCAACTATGCAGCCATGCCAGATCCTTAAAATTCTATTGTTTTTGTTGTTGTTATCCTATAATATTTAGTTTATATGGTTGGGTTTTGTTTGGGGTATACCCACAATGGGACTCATTTATGTTTTATTGGAATAATTCTGATATTAATCTGCCCCTAATGCTGGGAATTCCGTCCGAGGCCCCCTGTTAGTGTCTTGATTTTCTCTTAAGGAAAGTTGTGTTCATTATTATGGTGGGGAGACCCATCATGGGTATCGTGTATGTTCTCTTGGAAAAGGAATAATTTTAATTTAACCCTTATGATGGGGAGACCGTTCGTTCCTTCCCCAATTGTTATCCTTATTCTATCTAAGAAAATTGAGTTGTCCCTGGTGGTGGGATGTCCAGAATGGGTCACCCCGTACTAGTGACTCAGTTTTCTCCTTGGTGTATTCTAGGTAGGAGGTAGTATCATTCAAGTCTATATATCCAAAAATTTGTTAGTTGGGTAATTTTGGGGTTGGAGAACACCCAATGATTTTATTTATGTAATGTTGTGGTAGCGTTATTCGAGTTCGTTGTTCGTTTCAAGTGGATTGCTTGAGCGTGGTCTTGTAGTATTTGAGGTGTTTTGTTTTGGGATGTGTTTTTAATGTTTTTCATAATTATATTTAAGTGGGGTAATTTTTGGTTGGAGAGAGTATTATCTTCCTTCGTTTGATCAACTGGAGATGTTCGTCCTTTTTGAAGCGGGTGAAAACGTGGTAAGAAAGTCTGTCTTGGTCTATCGTTTGGGCTTTGCTTTTGCATCCGGTATTGTTGTGGCATTTCGGGGGCTTAATGCTTTATGGTGGGGAGAATTGTCACACCCATGACTTATTTTAAAGGTAAATTTCATTTAATTTCAATTCATTCTTTGTTTTGGGGGGGGGGGGTCACAATCTTTTATGGAGGAATGAGAGAGTGTTCATTAATTGGGCCAAACCGTGAGCCCAATTCCAGATTTAAAAACCAATTTTGTTTCTTTTATAAAATTTTCATTTTTTAAAATTTTCACCCATTCAACTTCCCAAATGACCTCCCCTGACCTATTAACACCACCATTTCAATTTGGAGCTTTTATAAATCCATAACCAGGGTTTATTTTGGTTTTTATCTAAGGGGTTGGGCCAGCCCGAAAGCCCAATTCCTGTTTTAAAAATAAATTTTGATTATGTTATAACTTATTCAATTGTTGGGATTTTTCGGTGATTCCAAGTGGATCCCAACCCCAATGAACCCAGCCGCGCGACCATTCCCTCTACCATATCTTTGAAGCTCTGGTAAATCACGATTTGATGCCAAACTTCAGAGAGTTCCTCAAATCGCCCAGATTTGAAGAGGTAAAGTATTTCTTTCATAACTCTCTCAATTCTCAATATTTTTCCTCCATTCTAGTTTCTAAATGACGTAAAACATCTTTTTTCGTACGAAACCTAAATTTTGGATCTTTTAAATTTCAGCTACTGGTGTTTTGGAGTGATTACTTCAAGATACTTCAAGTAAATGAGCCCTTTCCTTTCCTCTTTCAAATTACTTTGGGTCTAACTCATTGTTCTTTGGGTATCTTTGGTTATAATTGAGTGTAATAATGTCAAGAAACTACGTTTTCGAACCTAGGGTTTAAATTTGGGATTTCTTGGCCAATTTATGTGGTTTTAGGTTTGATCTAGTTGTCTCTTGGTGCGGTGGGGGTGCGATTTGATTTTCGCGCGGAGATTCAAGGGTTTCCTTGGTTTTGGTAGGTGATTCCATTGTGTGTGCAATTTTTGTGAATTAGCTTGCTGTTTTCATGGTACCTTAATGTTTATTTCACTTGAATTTTTCTGTAAAAATTGGTTTTAGTTGCTTTTATAATGCAAATGAATTTTAAGTTCCATTTTTGGTGAGATTGGGGGCTTTTCATTCAAATATTTTATTGGTTCATTTTGGGCTGACCTATAAGTAATTAGTTGATTTTAATGAACTGTAATAGGACTGAAAATACCGTTTTGATGATTTTTCCATGTGTTTGATGCTGTGAAAGTTGTTTTTAATGGTGTTTGTTAAACACATGAATTTCTAAGAGTTGTGTTGTGTAAAAATGGAGGTTTTACAATGATGTCACTTCTTGAACCATATGAGGCCTCCCAAAAAAATGATTTTTTGTTTTAATTTAATTGTATTGGGATTCCATTTATGTTTTGGTAATTCAAAAATGTGCACATAGTGTGCAATTTGTGTTCTCAAGGTGTTTTTTTGTGCAAGACACTACGTGATTTTGAAGAATTGTTTTATTACAAATCAAAGTGTTTTATTGTGTGTTTTAAGTGGTATAAAAATGTGATAGATACTGTATTTACTGTGTGTGACCAGTAGTGGTATTTTATTTTAAAATGGATTTATGTTGCATGCTGAAATTGTTTGAGCACAAAAGGGGAATCCCGGGTACTTAGGTGGGTGGATTTTTACTAGTACGGCTAGTGGACCGGATGGGTGTTGTCCCTGTTTCACTTAGAATTTGGGTAACGACAACTCTAACTAAACTATATGGATGATGATTTTAAACCACTATGTTGTGGGTATGATCCCTACTAGTGGCTCGTGCACGAGAGTGGATTTTACTATGGTTGCTTTACACCGAGGTACTAGGTACATAGGGCCCGAGACAACCTAGTGCCTAGGGGTGTTCCTGGTTTGTTGCTCACTGGATTTTTAGTATTTACCCATGTATTTGGGTGTTTTTTTCAGTACTTTACAGTTTCTATCATTTCCATTTAGATATGTTAACATTCTGGAAATTCTAGTTTGAAAACTTTTCTTTTAAATGAAAGTTGTATTTCTTGGAATTTCATCGTCGTTTTTCTTTACGAATTAAAAATGTTTGCTTCTTCACCTTATATTGAATGCACTTTGGAATAATTGGGTGTTATCCTATTGGGATTAGGCTCACACCCTACTTACACCCCTTGGGTGTAAGTAGACTTTTTTATGCTTGACTCAGGTAAAGGGAAGGATATGGGCGATGGCAGTTCAGGGTGTTAGTCCTCATCATTGGGGCGGAGTTGCGGAGAAGGTTTGTGGGTGATGACCCCCTTGTCGTGTGGAGTCCATGGGGATTTCATTATGTTGTCATTATTTGTTTTTAGACCACTTTTAGTGTCTTTAAACATATGTATTCAGTTCTGGTTTTTGTGTAAACATCGTTTGGTTTACATTTTTCAGATTTAGTTTATTGATTGTTTTTAATGTTTTATGCCTTCATATTCGGGTAAATCGTTCCCAAACAAAAATAAATGATACTCAGGAACTTGTGCCAGCCCGTGGGGATAGGGAATGCCCTTCGGGTCATGTCACGGGCTGGGTTTGGTGCCAGTTTTGGTGGTGACCAGATTCGGTTCATGACACTTCCAGCCATTCCTCAATCGATTTGTTGTAGTCTTCATCGACGACATACTGATTTACTCGACTGCTGAGGAAGAGCACGCCTACCACTTGAGGGTTATACTGGACACACTCCGAGATCACCAGCTTATGGTAAGCTCTCTATGTGTTAGTTCTGGATTCGAGAGGTCCCCTTCATAGGTAACTTCATCTCTGAGGTGGGAGTTGCGGTGGATCCTATGAAGATCGAGGAAGTACTTGCTGGGGACCACCCATAAGTGTGACAGAGGTGCGGAGTTTCCAATGTTTGGATGGGCACTATAAGAGATTTGCGCTAGAATTCTTCAGAGTTTCAGCACCACTTTCATCTTTGAAAAAGAAGGGTAAACCCTTTGTGTGGTCAGATAGATTTTAGCAGAGCTTCCAGGAGATGAGAAAGAGATTGGCTAGTGCACCCGTTTCTAGGCTACTGGAGGAGGGCGTATGGTACATAGTTTATTGTGATGCTTCTAGGAATGGACTCGGGTGTTTCCTAATGCATGAGTGGGTAGTGATCTCTTATGGTTCAAGACAGTTGAGGCAGCACGACCAGAACTACGCTACCCATGACCCGGAGTTAGCAGCAGTGGTCTTCGCCTTGAAGATGTGGCGGCACTATCTGATGGGCGAGAACTTTACAGTCTACTCAGACCACCAGAGTTTTAGGTACATCTTTTCATTGTAGGACCTGAACCTGAGACAGTGATGATGGCTTGAATTCCTCCAGGACTATGACTTTGAGATAGTCTAATCTACTAGTAAGGGGAACGTAGTAGCTGATGCTCTCAGCAGGAGATTAGAAATTCAGCTACATGGAGAGGTGACGGAGCAACTAGCCGCGTTGCATATATCCTTTGCGGATAGATATGGAATAGCCTTTCTACAGTCACTCACAGTCACTCCTACACTACTTCAGTGTGTTAGAGAGGCACAACGTGGGGACGTTGACTGTGAGACATGATGTGCTTAGATTTCCACAGTGCAGGCGCCTGATGGATTTTCTGAAGGAGCAGAGCATTTCATCCTCTTTAGGGGACGTACCATGGCACCAGTTTCATTATAGGAGGAGGTGCTGAGGGAGTTTCACACTTCCCCTTTGGCGGTACACCCAGGAGTAGAGAAGCTGTACCTGGATCTCAGATGACATCATTGGTGGCCGGGAATGAATAACGCTATGGAAGTGTTCATTTCACGAGGCCTCACCTGTCAGTAGGTGAAGGCGAAGCACCAGGTACCAGTAGGTTTGGTACAGCCCTTAGAGGTCCTGTAGTGGAAGTGGGATGGGATATCTATGGATTTCATGATGGGGTTTCCACATACTTCCAGAGGACACGCCTCCATTTGGGTGATCGTCGACCGACTCACCATGTTGGCCCACTTCCTACCTATCAGAGAGCAGGGATCAGTGGAGAGCTTGGGATGCCCTTACATTTAAGATATCGTGCGGCTTCATGGTGTTCCATACTCTATCGTCTTTGATCGAGATGCTCGTTTAACTTCCCAACTTTGTAAGGGGTTACAAAAGGCATTTGGGATGTAGCTATGCCTGAGCACCGCCTTTCACCCTTAGACGGATGGCCAGATGGAGAGGACAATTCAGACTCTCAAGGACAAGCTCTGTGCATGTGTCCTTGACTTTGGTTGCAGCTAGGAGGATCACCTACACTTGGTGGAGTTTTCGTACAACAACATCTACCACTCCACCATCGGGATGGCGCCATACGAGGCATTGTACGACCGACCATGCAGATCACCTCTGTGTTGGACTGACCCTGGGGAGTTAGAACTCGTAGGACCAGAGATGATATAGGATACATCGGAGAAGGTTAAAATCATCCAAGCCCCAATGATGACTGCACAGAGAAGACAGAAGTCCTATTCTGATAGGAGGCGGAGACCACTGGAGTTCGAGGATGGCGACCACATTTTCTTACAGGTCTCACCTCAACATGGATTATGGAGATTTGGTCGGGGTGGAAAGTTATCTATGTGCTTCATCAGACTATTTTTGATACTCATCAAGGTAGGTGAGGTGGCGTACCATCTAGACCTTCCACCTCAGTTGCACCGGGTGCATGGCGTCTTCCACATATCTCAGCTGAGGAGATACGTGCATGACCCGACACATATCATTGATCACAAGGATCTGGACATTGATGAAGGGGCGACATTTGAGGAGGTCCCGGTGGAAATCAAGGATCGAAAGGATCGGGTCCTACATGGATGGTCGATTCCTCTGGTGTGCATTCGTTGGTAGCATGAGAACCTCCAGGAGATCACATGGGAGTGAGAGGCTCAAATGCGTGCACAATACCCTCATTTGTTTCCCTAGTTTATGATGTAGCTTTAAGAGGACGTTATGTCCTGAGGTGGGATTAATGTAAAGACCCAAAAAGTTCAAGGAATTTTTTTCATAAATTATTTGGAATTTTTCAACACTGTGGCTTTTGACGGCACTTGATTCCGAGGCCGGGTGTGCCCAAAATCAATTTCTGAAGTTTAGCTCGGGTACATTCAGTGAACGAACGAGTGAGTTTTTCTATCTTTTGATCCAGAGCACAGAATTAAAATCTAAGGGCACCGATGAAGTCTAAACACCGGAAATTTCTTAAGGGGGCCTTTACCGTGGTTGCGTTTTCATGGGAGGAGAAGTTAAAAATTGTGGATTAAATGAGAAATGAATAAAATTGTGGTAAAATTTTATTTTTATATCTGATGTGGTTTTATCCTACATGGGTGAGTTAGTGTGGGACCCACAATCACCTAACTACCCATGTGAGGATAAATGTGAGGTGGGGCCCACATGATCCCCAACCCTTAATATTCTCTAAAACACCATAAACTACCCTCTTAATTTTTTAAACTCCTCATTACCTGTGAATCCTTTCCACCTTCTCTCTCTCTCCCTATAAACTTTTTCCAACACACTTAAATCATTTAATTGAACCACTTAAATTAATTAATTAAGTGTTTTGATATTTAAAATTTGAAATGCATGGAATGATTAAATAAAATAAAGAGAAGCCTTATTTTATTTTTGGTTGGCTTGTTGTGTTCAGATTTTGGGGAGAGAACTCTTGAGTTTCGAAGAACGCTTCATCTCCTTTGTTGAAAAATGCCAACACTCCAAAAAAGAACATCGACTCAGCGAACCTGGATTCACCATCCTCTTATTCCTCCATGATGAAGGAGGAGACACCGACGCGGGAACTCGCCAACAACGTCACACCTTGTATTATTCACTCTGTGATAAAAAGTGGAGACGTTGCATCCTCCTCAGACGCTCTCCGTCGATGTCTATAGATACTCACCTCGCGATGCCTTCAACCGCGACACTGATGTTCGTCATCATTTTTTGAGTTAGGGGTTTATTCTTGAAAGTGGATGTTTACGTACCCTGTTCTCGTTATAAATCGTTGTTAAATATGGCCGATTGGTATCGTTTTACGCGTACGGTGCATGCCAAACGAACACGGCCTGACAACCCTCAGTTTTTCTCGTTTGTTATTTTAGAATTGGAAATTGATAGCGGAGGGGGAATGATGCCATTGCCTCGTGCCTAGAACATGGTGAAGGGAACCGAGGTCGTTGTTTCAGTTTTTCAGAATAACCCGTGGCCAATTACACGGGCCGGTACGGTTGAGGAACTGGCTGGCCCGTAGGCCAGGCAGAGCAGGACCGCGGCGCCGGGAGGGCGCCACGCTGGAAGACCGGCTGTCCGCCCAATCGGGTCGTGTGCGTAGAAGACCGACCAGTTTGGGGAAGGCAGCGCCGCCTGGCACTGTCAGTGCGGAAAACCGGGGGGGGGGGGGGGGGTATGCCTCCCCCGTGGAAACCGCTCGGCCTTCGGCCGAGCTCACTGGGCCACGCTGGGCTTGGCCAAACCGGGTTGTACCCCACCGGGCTGAGTTGTGTATTTCTATAGACCGGACCGACACCCCTGCTGGGTCGGACCTGTCAAACTGTGTCAACCCGACCCCTCGGCCCACTCGGCTAAATGGGTCGGGCCCGTTATTCACATAAAGGTGAATAACATAAGGAACGTGCGTCCGATCAATGCACCGTCCATGGAATTGGGACACATTCAATGACACGATCCTTTTGTGATACTATAAGCTAGTTTTAGATGAATTTCGATATCAGCCGGGTTAGAAACAAGCATATTTCAAACTGGGCACCTTGGACGGAAAATCCAATATCTCCTAGACCGGGCGTCTGATTGATGCGACATCTTTTGAGTTGAGTTCCTTTTGATGAGACGGAACTTCAGGATACATCAACTATGGACTTTGTGATAGTTGATGTATCGAACCCCCTTGGCGCGAGTAGCGGACCCTAGAGGAATCGAGCGTGCTATATGCGGGAACCCGGGGGTTGGCTACAGCTGTGACGATGATGACGACTGTACTTGGATCCTACATGGGTTCGGCAGTGAGGACAACAATACTTGGATCCTCTGTGGGTTCGGCAGCAATGGCGACTGTACTAGGATTATATGTGGGTTCGGTAGCGAGGGTTACTATACTTGGATCCTACGTGGGTTTGGCAGCGAAGACTTCTGTACTTGGATACTATGTGAGTTTGGAAGGGGAGATGATTCATAGGCTACATCTATCATCTCCCCCCTCTTCGTGAGTAGTATACCAATGTGAGCTGATTCTTGACATTCAATCATTGTCATCGATGTGATTGACATGCTTTCTTGTGTGGACTGGGTTGTGATTTCTTGTGTGGACTAGGTTGTACTTGGGCTCATGTGTTGGAGCCGTACTGGAATTCATGACTTAGGTATATATATGGTCATATACCTAACTAGTGTTGGTTGATACTTCGAGTTTGTTTCTTTCCTTTGTGTTTTATGTTTTGTGGATTCTGGGAGACCTTCAGGGGTCTTGGGGTCCCTACTGAGTATCTTATACTCACCCCTACATGGGCTATGACCGCACTACATTGTGTTGGATGTAGATGACAAACCGAACTGATCGAGGTGGAGTCTTGTAGAGCGGGACGGTACCTGGAGGTGGACCACTTGGAGGGACATACACGGAGTGGACGACCGGACCCGAGGAGCTGAGCAGGCCATCTTTACCCACCCATCAGGTGGGATATCTAGATGAGGACTTAGTGGTTGCTGTTTTACTTTACTGCAACTGTTTTTTCTTTATGAATGTACTGTACTTTTAGTTGGGTTTGTATTCTCACCCATTTACTTTCCAGCACTTAATTTTCTACTCAGTTTACATTGTGTTTCCTTTAGCTTGCATAATCTATTGTATTTTTTTACTTATATAAATTCAATGCATTCCCTTTTATCAGGATTTTCGCCTTTGGTGCTAGTCGCCAGCCCCTGTCCCATGGAAGGCGGGCTTGGGGTAGTCACGGCACGGGCCCCGAGGACGGGTCATGACAATTACAAATTCAAAACAATTATATAAATTTCATGTATATACATTATATTTTTATTATAATAATCTATATTATATAGATGTAGGAAATGGAATACACCATTCATGGACACGACAGGTCATACGTATGCATGAACGTTGTTGCCGTTTTAATTTTTGTATTAAAAGAAATAAGTGAAATTCAATATATGTATATATATAATATAACATCATTATAATTATAATGTTATATATTACATATATGTTAACTAAACCCATCTTTAATACTTTCCATGTATAGTGTGAATGAATCACATTGCTTTGATGGGGTGGTAGTCCACACGTCCTCAAACAGAATTATAATATTTAGACCAAATGGAATGTTGAATGATATTTTTTTTAAGAAATAAATAATCATAAAGTCATAATAAATTTATTATATTATATATATAAACATACATTACATCATTATTTCCACCATGAGTTGTAGTAAATAAAAAACGAACAATCATCATTTAGTTAGTTTGTTGTTTGTCATACATGTAAATAGTATGTTTATTTCCCATTAGAAGGAGGTGTTTGTTAGTGAAGGTTAAAACCATTGACTAAACAAATTATGGACTATTAGGGATTGGTTATTTTTATGAAATAATGTAGTAAAGAGAGCAGAGGGGTGGAGAAGGAAAATAAAATGAAGGATCCTGAGAGGAGACATTACCTCTTAATCAGGTAACTCATTTTGGTTTGTGCCAAAAGGATTCCTTTGATCGCTTTCTGTCCAAACGGAGAATTCATATGAGGAAGGGAGGTATGTTTTAATGTTTATATGGATGCTATTTTTTTATTCTACGTGGTTTTAGAGGTGGGATTTTGAGGGATTAGTGGTGTCCTTTTATAGGGAAGGGAAATTGCTGACATGGAATTTTTGAAAAAATTTAGTTGTACAAACGTTTCCACATAAAAAATACATACTAAACCAAAAATACTCAATTATTTAATGTTAATGTAAAAATAAAGGCCATTAAATTGTTTTTATTAAAAATTTATAGGTCTATTTGTGCCATAAATTTAAGGTTCCATCCTTTGTTAATCTAAATTTTACCTTAAACGATGAAATTAATTTTAAATAATTTCCATAATATTTTTGGTCTTCAGCTAAGTAAAACTTATTAAAAATTATTTTTAATGATGATTCCAAATTTTTAATCAATTTTTCAAAATTATTATCTCATATTTAGAAGACATTAATTTATATTTAATCCTATTGGTGGGTCAATAATGTGTGGTTTTAAAGATAAAACATTGAAACGATTGCTATGTTTTTATATCCAACATCAATGTGAAATTAATATCAATTACCTAAATTGGGAAATTTTTTAAAAATACATTCAAAATAACATTTTAATGAAAGTTAAAATATTATTTAACCTTTTAAATAAATTTTATTTAAATGAAATTTTGAATTAAAATAGTGTAATTTCTACTATTTTTCTAAAAAATAAGTTTCTCAGTGGAATCCAAAAGAATCAACATAACCTAATTTAGGTATTAAAAATTATAAAATTACAAGTATTTTATAAAATTAAAATTTTAAATGTGTCTAAAATGACATTTTTGGTTTTTCATAGGAACAAATGAAAAGTATTTTGTTTGAGAAGTTAATATTTTTGAACATATAAGGAATTAACCAAAAATTATATATTTTATTGTCAATATGTTTTATTTTTTAAAAACCATTATATAAATTAATTGAATTCTTTCCATTTAATATTACTATGTTTAATGACTAGGATACGAAAATATATTTTAAATAATTATAATCATAAAATGATGTTTTGTAGAAACATCGATGTTGCGTGTAATATATATGAAGCTGATATTCCGTGTAACTAATTCCAAGTTTATTTTCCATGTAACATATGACATTTTGATCTTCCATGTTAAAGTAATATATTCCTTAGTTTATTTTAATAAATAATCAAAAATTAAAATTTTTTTAAAAAAAAATTCTACCAAATCATATGGTTTTACAAAAATAATCTCTTTGTTCCATATAATAGACTGATATGAATTGTCTTATTTTTATAAAACATTATTATTATAATATGTAAAACTATTATACACTAGTCATTTTCATGATGATTCAATTATATTAATATAACAACTAAATAACCTCTTAATAAATCAGTAATAATTGGGTGTTCTTGATTCAGTTTGATTAACCAACTAATTGAATAATGCTTTGAAATTATATCATAGATGAATTTGGAAAGATAATTATGATTATAATATGATATAACTTTTTTTTTTAATTTTGCTTCTGATATTTTTATATAAATATTTTACTTATTAATTAACAAAACACCCTCTGTTGGTTTAGAATCATAGATTTATGATTATTATCGATTTCATTGTCAAGGATGAAGGATGAAACACACCAGAATGGAATATAGAAAAATAAAACCCCTTGAAACATGATACATAAAAGGAAAAATGTTACTACCCTTGTCAAACGTTTTCACCTTTATTTTTTTAATCTTAATTGATTAAAACTACATAGTAATGCGATACTTGTCCAAGAGTATTGTTGTGGTGGGTGAACTTGGAGGATACATTCAATGGTTCATGTGAGGGATAAAAAGGAACAATGAAAAACATGGGTTAGCATATGGGAATATTACTTAGTCATATAATATAACACATTTGTTAATTTATTGTGCTAATATGGGAAGGAAACCATGGTATTATGAGAAATGCATGGGTTCAGATGTCATGGGCCATAGGTCGAGGAGGTTAAGTCCTTACGAAATAATATTATAGACAATACCCATATCGATCCCAGAGTTATAAGAATTATTCCTGAAAATATTTTATATATGTTTTTTTAATTATTCAAAATTATTTTAATATGTGTTATGTTCTATTTTAATTATTTTTATTTACATTTTTACCACATATAACAATTTTTTGAAAGGTTCTTACTTTACAAACCATATAATCAGTGGTGGACTTTGGTAACTTAAATCACTTTCATTGAGTTATATGGTTTCCTCTAATCATTATTTTGTAATATTATCATCATTAAATAATTTACCATCTTTTATGATGAAATATTTTATCTTTATTTGGAAAATTTCCCTTTTAATTTAAATGGTCTTATATTATTGTTATCTCAACTAAAAGTATAATTTTAACAAAAACGAACCTCCAACTCCATATTGGATGATCATTTTATATCCATGTTTTCACCTATAACTAACGATAACCTATTAACTATTGAAACCCATGTATGTATCAATTTCTATGATCGTCATAATTTTATTTTCCACTTTTAATATATATATTTCATTATATCTTTTATCATTGTAGGTATTAAAACAATGTAATTTTAAATTATTTTCTTAACATAAAAATTCTACTATTCTACATTCCACCACACATTACTTTTAATTATAATAAAAATTCCCATGGAATAAATTAATGGTTTTTCTTTTTCAATTTTCTCAAATCACATTTTGGAAAATAAGTTTTGAATTTGACCTCTAACGTCATCATTTTATGAATATATTTAAAATGATATCTTTTAATGTATTCCATAGCATCACATATTTCACCCATCATAATCATTTTACTAAAATATTATCTCTTTATTTCCATGTTTTATAAAATCTATTAGTATTCACCAAAATTTATAGTATATCAATTTTGAAATGATTTCAAATGAACAAAGATATTTTATAAATTTAATGATTTTTTAGGATGGTGGTGCCTCATTCAACGACCCAGAAAAAATTTATTGAATTGCGAAAAAAGAGGATTACATGAGTTTGAGTGATGGAATCGTATTACAATCTATCTAAAAAAGATGAATCAAATCACCTGGAAAATCATCATGCCAAGTAATGACCCATTTGACTCCCTTATTGGAAATACTGTCTACAACCATATTGAATTGACGGTAAGATTGCATAAATTTTATCATTTTAATGTGACTTCCTTGATGGTATAAATTTTTTTGTCGACTTAATCCATTTACGTTGACGTATTTTATAATTGAATAGATTTATTAAAAAAAAGTTACCACCCAGATTCTCTCTCTAGATATTCTAAGTATTTTCCTAATCTTTTAGAGAAATGATTGATCACTACAGCTTTCAGTACTTTTATTTTTCGATGTATAACCATAATTTTTGTTCCAATTCCTTCCACTTTCAATACCCATGATTGATTCATTTTATTAAAAAAATTACCATGTTTTCTAATATTTTTAGTTTATTGGAATTATTTTCATAACATATAAAAATATTATATATTGTTTAATGTTAATGTTTGAGATCCTTCAAGACTATTACCATCTATTCCAATGATGTCTGTGGTGGTTGGAGGAAGCACGAAGTAAGTTAAATGGAGATTAAGTGATGAAATATAGTTATGAAAAATTTTAATGGTATAATGTGGAATTCATGACATGAGGGAGAAGTTCATGGACCGAATGATATGTCAGTGTATTAGTGAGGGTAGTTTGTATGGTTCAATTCCATGTGTAAACCAACATTTCATTACAAGAAATATTGAGGTGTCATATTTGGTGAATTTATCTTTGAAAAGTTTTGATATGAATGTTTAGATCAATATATGAATTAAATATTTGTTTTTTTGGATCTAGGAGACACATTTTTATCATTTATTATTGTTGGGCCTTTCATCACATGAATTTCCAATCCTGTTCATGAATGATTATCAAGTAGAATGAGTATAATTCTTATTAAATCCTTGGAATCTCTCAAAAATCTATGATTTTTTCCCAACTCTAGGAGAAAATATGATATCATCTATGTTTTTTCAAATAACTTTTGGTTTGAATTGATCAATATCATCCCATTTTTGGTGAGTGGTGATCATATGTGAGGTTTTCCTATATATCTTATGGCTTATTCTCAATTTGGGGTTTTTATCCCTTGCTTAATTTCCAGTCTATAATAATTGATCACATTCATTCTAAGGATGTACTTTTTTTATTTTGGGTGTTTTTTACATGGTGCTCATAATAATATTTAATTCTATTTATGGTTGTGAATAGATATCTTCATTGATATTTTGTTATAGTTTGAGGAACATTGATATAATTGATAAAGTTCATTGATGTATTCTATTATTATATAATGTGTATTTGTAACATGTTCAAGACATATCTATTTAAGTAATGGTGAAAAATAATATTATTAATGATTTAACCTAATTACAGTATGTATCAAGGTTTGGGTTAATGTGATTTCATTTTTTTCCACCGTGATAAAAGTTTTCGTCTTATTTTTAAGCATTGTGAAATAAATGTTTATCCTATGGATAAAATTATTGTCTATGTTAGGGTTTATAATGCTTTATATGATGATATTTTTAAATAATATAATGTTATTTCTGCATGTTACCTATATAATAATGTGTCATGTTTAAATGTACCCATTATTTATAATGTTTCTATAGAACGTTTGGTAATATATGTTGTATGTTTAATTAAAATTATTCTTCCATGTGTTATTGAAAATGAATAAGGAATGAAGAGATCTAAATTATTGTTTTTCAATAATTTATTTTCCATTTTTAAATGATATGATTCTTCCTTATAGTTTAATAAATAGGAATTTATGCTTAATATAAAAATATAAATAGTTTATAACATTTGGTATTTATTTCCTTCAATTCATATAGTTTTAATATATTATAAATGAATCTGTTATTAAAATATTTTTGATAGAGAGAAATTATTTTGGTTTAATGAGACTAGTTTAATATCAATACTGGATTCATTGGGATTTTTTTAAATATCCCCTTTTAATTAATTTTTTCCCTCAATCTATTATCTTATTTTTATTGATTTGTGGAATATGGTGTGAGGTGATGTGATCCTGGGATGAATAATGTATGGGAACGATATAGTCTAGGAGGATAATTTATTTGGAATAATTTGGTTCGAATGATGGCACGATGAATGGTGATATACATAGTGGTGTTAGGGCTACAATCAAGATGAATGGAATAGGTTAAACAATGACGTACCTATTATTATTTTTTAATATAGGTGTTTTTCTAGTTAATGAATCTATGTTAAAGTCATTAAGGACCTGTTTTTCACATCATCATTACATTTTCCCTAATTCACGTATCATTTTTGTGTATAGTTTATGAATCAAATTTATGGAATCTTAAGATGATTCCTAGAGTACCTGAAATAATGGAATGATATTGAATAGTAATTTTTTTAACCAATGACGTTAGTGGTATGATAGAAGTAATTTGATGATAAATATTTTGAATCTATAAAATCTGTTGGATTATGGATGGAGGTAATGGTAATCTGATAAAGATCTTTCTAAACTGATGACTAATAGTAAGAAGATAGAATTAATGTAATATTAGATATTTTGTATAAAGAAATAATTAGGTTTTGGAGTAATTGTTTCTACTCATACAAGATATTTAGCCCATAGTGGTGGTAGTTCAGTGTATGATTGATAATAGATGTTTTTAAGCCTATTTTTTGGTCTATGTATATAGTTTTTTATGGGATATAAATATTTTATTTTACGTCATTTCATATTTTACCCCACCCATCTATGTTTTTTGAAGGACACCTAGTTCATTATTGGCGTGTGTCATCCCCAAACATCTTGGTTGTTAATGAAGGAATGGTTGACTAACCGATATTTCACCACACTCTTTCTCTATTATAATTATTTGCTGGTATTCACAGTGGTTAACTTTCCCATATATATTTATTTATGGTTCTAATGGATTTTGGTAATTTAAGAAACATTAATATTTGGATATAATATCTTATGGATAATTATATTTATTTCATGTATGGGATGTAATGGGATGATTTATAATACTCAAAATACAGGCTTTTGTGTCTCTTGGAGGCTACACAAATTCTATCTTGAAATGTGGAATGAAATTATGTGATAATGTGATTCTTATTTTTCATAGGGCTTGATAACGTTATGATTTGATATACAGTGTAAATAGTATGATATAGTACCTCATGTGTCTTTAATGTTATTTACTTTTTGAGAAATATGTATCAAGACATCCAAAAGTTAGGGTCATAACAAAACCAATGAGGAATTTGTAGTAGGGAACTATATTTTATATTAGGACTGATGTTATATTATTATTGCATGAAATTAAAAGTGAAAGATCCATGATGTGGATGGGGACTATTTTTTTTTATTTTCATGATGAGTTAGTGTCACCATTTTTAGTGGGATTTAGATTTCCATATTTATAAATTACAGGGGTGGATCTAGGGAGGATTCTATTGAGTATATTTTTTACTCTCACCCTATACTTTTATAATTTTTTTCAGATATTTTTGAGATATTTATAAAACTATCTATCCATTATTACATTGGGGAGTTTTATGGAGTAGTTTGGGGTTCGAGGTTATTAATGTGTTTTTTATTTCTTTATGTGTGTTTTTGTTTTTCAATGTATAGTTTTTATGACCTTATGTGAATGTAAAAGGATTTATTTTTATTTTTATGACTATGTGTTTTTTGTTTTTTTATTATCTCTAATTTCACAAATCCATGAGAGAAATTCCTCCCATTTGTGTGTATGATATACCCTCAGTACTTTTCATGAACATGTGGACTCTTAGAGGAAGGATTCCTGTATCCCTATCTCCCTTTTCAATTTACATCCAATGAGGGTTTCCAATGGGAGGGGGTTTTATTGAGTGGTATAAAAGTACATATTGAGGGATATAGTATCGAGGTATTCACTGGTGAAGACACCAAGGGATTGTAGGGAAACAATATAACATAACCATTTTATGAAACATGAAAAGGGGACATCATATTGGACACCTCTATTTACGAATCCTTATGATCTGATGCATAGATCATTTTGTTTACCGGCACTACTATGTGAAATGATTAGGGTTTTAGGGTTGTGACATTGAAATTTATCATGAATCATTCATATTTTCACCTATGAATGAAATGAGCAATCCATGGGTTAAAGTTTATTATTAAGTAAATAAATAAATATACATAACTATTCCATATTACTATTTTATTAGTTCGTAACTATTTTTTCATATGTAGGTATAGTTCAAGATTGACTTCCTTTTCAGGTTTGAGTTGAAGATGGTCAGTTTTTTTTGTCGGATGATATTTGTATGATCAAGGTGGAAGATAAGTGATTTATCCTAGGAAAAATCATGAGTTTTTATGATAGATAAATAAATATATGAGGGATCCATTATAGATAGAATGATAGACTACATTTAGGAATAGATAGAGATAACCTTATGTTCAATTCCTGTATTGATATACCACAGTGTTTCTTTGGTGGTATTTATATTCTTTGTGGAATCTATAAGGTAGTGCATGGTTTTCTACTATAATTATGGGAACCATTCATTCTTGGTCGAGTAGTATAGAGACCCATTTCAGGCCATGTTTATTTATTATAAAACTATGAAGTCATGTTACTAAGAACATTATAACATTTCATATGGGTGCTCTAGTGTGAAGGAATTTGGGATCTTCTTTTGGAACTATCTTCATTAAACCTTAGACCAATTTCTGTATGTGGTGATTTGGGTGAGGAAATATTAGTGTGATTTTCAACCCAATTTCTAGTGATAGGTAACCCAATATTTGATAAAAATACATCTAGATGTTTGGGTGAGAGTAAAGTCCAATGAGAGGATTCTGTCTAAGGACATATCATCAATAAATGGGGTTTAATAGAATTATTTATGTTTTCAATCATTGGTTTGGTTTCCTTGTTTCATAGACATTACTTTTTTTAGATAACTTGGGTGGGTCCTCGACTTATTTATCTCATTTCCTTATGGGTGTAATTTATGGGGCCCATATCAAGTGATCACAATCTTGTTTTTATTTTGGTTGATGTAGTGATTAGTTTCTAGAGTGCCTATTATTTTGGTGGAAAAAACATATGGGGGGTTCCACTCCATGTCCCATAGTTTTGATAGTTTCTACCTAAATAAAAACAATAATGTTCTCTAGATTTTTTTATAGGGGAGATGAGTAAGGAAAAGGACAAACCCATAATAGTCACAATTTTATAGAGTATAGTGAGACCATAGTGGTCTACGTCATCAAGGTAAAAGTTGGTGGCTTGTAGGTCATGGTAGGTTGCATGATTGAATGATTTAAGAGATAGCTAATCCATATGTAATTTAAGATAAACATTTCATATGTCCTAAATAGGTGAAAAAATTATTTGGCTTAGAATCTTTGTTCACCTTCATATAACCCATTCTCATTGGTAAATTGAGACTTGTGGTGATTGGGCTACTAACTCCCTTATCATTTTCTATAACATTTGATGGTTCTGCTTACATGTCTGAGGTCTATAGAGACTGTGAGGCATTTTTTGTGAAGAACCACTATTTGGCATATTTCCTATATTAAAAATACATCCACATAACATCATCATCAACATGAAATTGTTTTTTGATGGAGGCTGTTGTGGATTAAATAATGTTTGATATAGGGTAATAAGATATTGATGGAGAGTCTACCGTAAACGTTATAAATAGATTCCCCCATATGTTCCAGAGAACTATTTTGTCCTTATATTCATTGATGTATTATTAGATTCTATGTTCATTTGAGGATCAACTGATGTAATTTCACTGGGTTTTGAAATACTGCCCTGATGTTTTTACTAGGTAGGATCTAGCATTACCCACTTGATATGAGATTGAGTTTAAGGAAAATATAGTGGAAGGAACCTATTTAATCTAGAATAAACTATATAAGATTTTATATTATGATTTTAGTGAGGAATAGGTATATATTTATTGTCTTTTACATTTTGGGTTTGTTTGGATAAGTGTTTCACCATGGGTTGTTCTGGTTATGTTTCTATGGAATGATGATGGTATTCTAAAGATATGAACCAATTAAAATTATTTGAATTGGATGAAAACATAAAATCCATGTCCTCTTCCTCATTAATGTGAATTATTTGATAAACCAAAATGATATTGTTTTTTATTGAGGCTCATTATGGGATTTTGATATCAATTTATACAAAAAAATGATGAGGATATAAATAACAATGATGTTTGATGTTTTTATAGTGATTATGAGTTTAGTATGATTCCATTCTATGTGATGACTACTTTAGAATTAATCATGGTCTAGATGAATGAAGTATTATAAGAGTTCTTTTATAGGTTATAAATGATTTTCTTCAATGAACACATTATGTAATCTATGTCTGGGGAAGTGAATAATGGGAATCATTGGGATGTTATTGGAGTCCATCATATATATCTATTTAATAAGTAGTCAAATTTTTGAGTTCTAGTATCATGAATTTTGTTTCACAAGGCATTTTAAGTTCGAAAATGTATTAACAATTATTCATATGATGATTCAGGAAGTTGTTTCTTCTTCATCCCCCAAGAATGTTGCTAATATGTGGATTTTCCAAAATCATACAAGCTATTATAGGAATTTTGTAACCTATACTCTTGGATTTTTACCCATATAAAAACATTTTCAATAAAAATTAGTAATTATTGTTGATTGAACAAGGAATCTAATTTTTTACCTTCTATAATATAATTTTATCAACTGTGAAGTTCATTGTTTTCTTGAAGGTATGGTTTTTTTGATCTATACTGTGACACCTCATGTCTTCTCTTGGGTAGTGGCTTGATGTAGTAAATATCATTTTATTCATATATATTTTTCATTTAAATCCATCTGAATTTAAATATTCCATTCATGATATCATTTTAGAATTAATTTTTTTCCCTTTAACAAATAGCCACATTACCACATCGATGAGAATTTTGTGGATTTCACTTATCACAATATCCTATATTTTTCCTTCTCCCAACATGACCTAATCACGCGATAATTATTATTGGTGGAATTCATAGATGATTTCTACTTCCATGTTTTTATATAACATAGTACATGGTAATGTTGTAGTTGTTGTGCTATGTGGTATGTCACATAAAAATGCTATGTCTTAATTTAGACATTTACAGAGAGTGATGGTGAACTATCTACGATGAATTATGTCATGGGTTAGGCTAGTGACATAAGATGGCATTTTTGGATGAATATGAAGAAATATATAGTGAAGAATGTGTAGAATTCTTATCTAGGTGATATGATTTGTACTTTAGGGGAGAATGTGTTATCTATAGTAATTTCCATAAAGTCTTATTAGAGGATGTTCAATGCAATGTTTTTATGGGATGATTTTCATTAAATTGGAAATTAACGAGATTCTCCTCCATGAGTTTCATATGTCACCATTAGCTGTATATATTATTATGAGAATGACATACACTAAATTGAGAGGACTTTTTGGGTCCGCATGATTAATAATTATATTTATATGTTTCTTTCTATATGATTTATCTTTCAGAAAGTAGAGGTAGAAAAAAAACATCCGAGTGGTTTCCTCAATCTCTAATATTTTCTTCATTTATTGTGGAAGGAAATTTCAAATATCTTATTTATGAATTTACCTTGATATTTAGGAGTAAATTATGTTATATGGTTCATAATGGATTTTCAAGACTATCGGCTCAATAATTAATGATTAAGGAGTTATTTTTTGTGAAGGTTTTTATGGAAAATTCTAGAGGATGTGATGTGGCTCCATGGAGTCCCAACGATGATAATATCTAGTTTTGATCATTATTTTACCTAAATGGTGTGTATATGTCTTAAAAATAATCTTCATATTTTTTGTTAATTAAACCTACCTTCCTTGTGTAAATAGAAATTCAATCAAAGTAGACCATCTAGAATCATGAATCCAAGTTGATTGCTTTTGTCCTAGATTTTATAGGTTCATGGATGAGGAACCATCAGTTGGTGGTGTTTTATTATAAACTATATTTCATTCCTCATTTTTATGGAAATATTTGAATCATCTTATGGTTTACCTTTTCATTCTCTTTTTTTCTAGATGGGGTTTGGAGTGTCAGCAATTATCATGATGGAACTAGTATAAAAACAATAAATAGGGTCCAATTCATTTGAATGAGTGTGAATTTACCCAATTTTTTTTTATAAACCATGTGATGAGTTTTGGAGGATACATCAGGACATTTAAATCGAAGGGCATTTTTTTTAAAGGTCACCCTTTTTCACTGGATGTGATGGTTTCGTCATTGGAGTGTGATTTCAACACGGTGTATTAGTCCTTTCTAGGTATTGAATCATGTTGGCACAATTATGTTTTATATAGAACTTCCAAAATTGATAAAGTGTATACATGATGTTTCCCATGTCTTGTAAATTCTCTAGTATCATTATAATGACTCTCATATCATAGATTAGGGAGAGACTGATGTTAATTGTGTCACCAAAATCGAGTAGTGACCTAGGGGAATTCCATACCCCAAGAAAATGTTTAATTCCAAAATAACAGTTCATTTTTTAAGCCTTTTAGTGATGTAGTGGCATGGAAGAGATCCCATCAGAATATGTGCTTTAGTTACACTCAATATATCATTATTTTTGTTTCTTTTATGATCAACATTATTGACTAAGTTTTATGGTTGTTGATATTTATTTATGAGATGATTTTGTATTTTATCCTTCAATGCCAAGGTTTTTACTATGAAATTATATTAAAGGTATTATCCCTATGAGTGTGTTTTGGAGGATGTTTCTAGTGTTAAATAATTTTATTACATATTTATATATATATGATATTTGAGAACCATAGATTGTGAAATTCATAAAAGATATCACATGGTGTTGTCATTTAGACAACCCCTTTAATTTTCCTTAATTTTTGATTTATTTTAAATTCTAAATGATATGAATATTTTAGATTCATCTGATTTAAGGGAAAAAATCATTTTACCATATTACATTACATTTATATGTTGTATATAGATGTAGGTGTAATATTGTAGTATGTTTGGTGGTGTGTTGGAGATAAAATATGGATGCATGAAGAATTCACATCATTATGTTTTATTCACATTCTGATCGATCAATTTGAAACCAAAATAACAATTCTGTTCTTAATTAAGGGAACTTTATAGGTTGAATGTCATTATATAAACTATTATTTCATGATTTGAATGGATAATGGGACTTTTTGGAATTATTCTTATGGGACTCAAGACACAACAGGGTAGTTCACATCATTAATAAATTCTAGTTTTGTTTGATTTCATTGATACATTTTTCAATATTTTGTAATCTCAGTCTGTTCATGATTTGAATGACCCATTAACATGATGAATTTAAATCAAGAAAAATTATAATAAAAACTATTAAACCATATAATTATCTTTAAAACCCTCCAATTTTCTAACAAATATATGAAAAGAAATGATTTATTCTAAATTTCATCAAATCCATTTTGATATGGATTGATCCCTGGTTTCATGAGTTTGATATGTGGAGATCGAATGTGAGTTTCTCCCATTCCATTTTTGTTTCATCATAGTTTATTTTAGTTTTATCACATGATAGATTTTGATGATATTTTCATTTTCTACTTTTTATTCATAGAGTTCATTTGATTTTATGTTTCCTGTTTATAGTGTTCTGTCCATTGGGACCATTAATTCTTTATAGGAGAGGCGATTGTAGATCTATGTTTTCATTACATTCCCAATTGAGAAACATTGAAATACATGGGGTATGTGATTCATTATTTGTCTAATTTTAATATAATAAATCATTAAGATATCATAATTTAAATCATTAGGTAATAGTAGATATAAGATTAATGAAGACTAAGCTTAATTAATGAATGAATCATGGATTAATTTGTTGTTATAAAATGCGTTTCTATAGTGAAAATAGTTTTCCTCATTTTTTTTCTATATAGTTTTATATATATTCTTATACTATTATTGTATATTTTTTTAATGGGTTAAATTTTTTGATAAGTTGAAATTTATTAATGAGCCTCAAGCTGGTAATTCTTGTTGGATAAATAACAAATAGGAATATTTAAAAGATATTATTTTTTATTATTATTTTATGGTAGTCAATGTAATTCTCGAATAAGATTTAATTTGGATTTTTTTGCTTATAATAATTAAAATGGATATTGAAAAAAACATATAAATTATTGTTGATGAATTAATAAATTTAAATATTTATATTATATTGGTAAAGACTTAACCCGTCAGGGAAAGATTCGTTATTTCCCCAATACCACCTCCAATAAACAAGCCACTTAGAATCAATACTGAGTAATAATATCCCACACATGGGAGGTATTATACTATGAACCTATACACAAGAACCCATATCCAATCCCGTAAAATGTTGAAATGTAAAAAAAAACTAAAACTATTGCATTAAATAATATATAATCCAACAATTAGTGTATGAAAAAAGTTCTGAAAGGGATAAAAGGGCCAAACACAAGACCGAAAAAAAATTCACAGTCCATGTTATGTATATGGTGAGGAATACTATAAAATCAAAACCACATGAAAAAAACCTCAGTCTGTCTATCTAATGCTAAGCTCCACTATCTCCCTATCACCCCATGACACTTTCAAAAGGGTTATATTTTATATAATACATGAAAAGTGTTGAATGATACCACTATAGTATTAGTATATAAATAAAAAGTAGGACACCATTAATTTACTAATAAATATCATCTTCATTAGTCTTCTCGTAACAATAATATTACAACAGATGCAGATCAAAAACCCAGATATACTCAGGAAGTACAGTGTACCTCTAGGCGGTCTCAACCAAACTGCCAACCATAAGATTATGATTGAATATTCTATAAAATAATCACTATAAGAGAAAACACTCCTTGATAAATCCTATTACCATATACAAGTGTCCATAATGTCATGTTCATTTCCCTTGCCCTGAAAACTCACAATTTTATAAGGACCTCAATACCCAGATCGGGGATGACACACATGAACTATAGGGGGAACTACAAACCTAATCCGGACCAACCCTCTATGTAGGGGATCATATTACAATTATACTAATGAAACTATAAAAATATACATCTATGTAAAGGATCAACACCTAATGTATTGAGGTCACAAAAATTCTATGTGCCCCACCGAGGGTATGAGAATGAAGGATAGGGGACTTCACTATGGTCTCATAGATGGTCATGAAAAACTCTATCTGAGTCTCATATTTTTTTTGAATCATATTATAAATATCTTTACATAATTATAAACTTTTACCTAGATGAGACAGACTAAGGGAACGAAATCACCAGATACTAGACTTATACTGATGAAACGAAGGGATATAAACACCATATGTGGGTGTACACATCATGTACATGGGGTATAAGAATTGTATTTCCAACTCCTGATATTTTGATGTACATCTTCATCACAAGGTACTTGAACTTAAAAATACATAGCATGTATGTAAGGATACATAGTTGGTAGAGGTACTCATCCACACTCACCATGACTTCTGACCATTCCCATGTACTTTAGTCCTTTCCCATGTGCTAGCCCATTTACATCTAGTCATTCTTGTGTACATGTATCCATATATAAGTATGTGGAACTACTCGTGAACATGGTTTATGTCTGTATATCCATAACAACATGTACACATGTGTCAACCGTGTTTCAGGTCAATATGCATGCATGGTTCATATGGCAGGTGGTAGGGGTTATAAAACATGTGATATTTCTCCTCTCTGTGGAAACCCTAACACTACAAAGAGAGTATCGTATGGCATGTAGTTTCATAATACAGGTTATGTAACCATACATTTTCGATAAACCTTGGCTTATTTCCTCATCCAAATACAAGACACCACTACTATGATTCCAATCTGGTATCCCATATCTGAATCTATTCATCCAATATCATTTTCGGTCAATTGGATTGCTTCTCGGATCAACTCAAAAAACACTATAATGGATCCATATGTCACTATAGTGCTTCAAACAGGGTAGCACAAAAATCATCTAGTTCTAATCCATCTATGATCTTCCTCCTCCATCGACACACCTAGAAATTATTCTTGATCATGAACTTCTACCATGGTATTGACTCATTATGCAAATCATTAGTCAGGTAATAATCATATACCAAATATTTTATCGAAATCTAAGCTAAAAAACCCAAGGATAATCAAGAAAATAAATTACAGTGAAATCCATAAACTTTAAAATTTATGGAAAGGTCCATAGACATTATTTTTTTCGATCCTTGAGGGATTTTTTAATTATTAAACAAACAAAGAGAAAATAACAACCTTAAATTAATGTACCACAGATGCAAAAATCTATTCATATTCATAGAATTCATTGGAATTCAACTGGGATAATGAAAGAGATAGAATCAAATTAATCAGAAATCTTATCTAGTGTTAAAATAAAACACTAATGAAAAATGGTCCAACATTTTCATCATTTGCATGGTCCATGAAATCAATTGTAAAAGGGTTCCCTACTTGATATCAATATGATTTCATATTCCAATGATCCTCCAACAACACCTCTCCAATGGATCCTCTCAATTTTATGGATATATGGATAACCCAAGGGAATAAGTTATAACAATTTCTTTATAGGAGAAATAAGTCACTGAATATATCTAATTAAATAAATAAGTTTATTTATTTATTTTATTAATATCATATATAACAACACTTTTCAAAAACACCTAACACCAACACAGATTATGTCATTCCTAGGGTAAATCCCCTTCTACGAACGCAATGTTATCTATATATTTATGATCTGATCATCCATTTAATATTTATTCCAATTTCATTGAAATACCATAAACATGTGATATAATAGATATATAATATTTCTCAAATAACAATTATATGCTCACCAAAAATCAGAATGGCATGCCGTCTCAACACATAGCTCTGAATATAACCCTTGTAAGATTCTAATGTTATAAAAGGAAAAAATTTGAGTATTCCAATTCACAGTAATTATTGATATTTCTTTATAAAATAGTAAAACCTAATAAAAAAATCTCATACTGATCTTGAATTTACTCTCCTAGTCCCGTGAACTCCTGTAAATATTTACCAGATTTCACTAGACATGTAGTAGGAAAATCTAGCACTTATGTAGGATACTCTCCTGATGATCCCTAGTCCCCATCATTTACATCGTAAATTTATCTACATCCATGATTTATAGATCGCCCCAATTGATAACATGTTATGGGTCTTGCACATATCCCCACAACTACAGCATGCAGAAGATGTCATGTACCTGGGCCAACTACAATGGATGATCCAAAAAAACACCACCTCACCAACTATATTCCATTTCTATAAGGGGATAATGAATCTTGGAAATAGAGTATCGCCCATTTTTAATCATTGTAATCAATGTCGATTTGAGACTATCAAGAACACTTGGTATCCCTCCTCTAACCCAATAGTCTTCTATTATCAGACTGCATATGAATTATGATAGTTATGTGAAATCCTCACTTGCTCATGATTTTTCTGCACTTTATCTATTGTAGATTGAATAAGCTTTATCCCCATGAGTACAGAAATTCCTATACTAGTCCAAAATAAAGTGAAGTGAAGGGTCACCCATATAATTCCTCAAATGGTTACATACCAATGGTTAAATTGTATATTTTTTTATATGTAAATTCAACTATGGTGAGGTTATTTTATCCAATATGTAAAAAATTCAATCTGAAATCTTGTGTCATGTCCTATATGCAATGATCCGTATGGTTTTTTGTACATCAATCTACCAGTGAAACACCATGCTCAAATGAAACTGATTACCTATGGCTTCGTACAATCCTCTCCATACAAACTATGTGAATATAGAATCACTGTATGAAATGTTCATCAACGGAACTCCATTGAAAAATACTATCTCTTATATGTAGTAGAATCATAGTATCTATAAAGAACATATTCTTGAATATCTATGATGTGAGGTTACATTGTGATCTAGTATACAATCAGCCATATTGAATCATGTCCCATATAATTTAATGGTATCCCCATTACGATGTAAATGGATATAAAATCCCATTACTCACTCTAAAACATAATGGGGTTAAGCTAAACCCTCTCATACCTGGCGATTTTCCACCACTTACTGACAAGTGTGTCACTGAGAGGGAAATTATGAGACACGTCTCTTCATTAATTTTCACCAAAAATGATGTCGGATTTTTTAATACATGATCTACACAATTGGATATACCACTAAAAGGGTATGAATAAATATCCCTCCCCTAAAATTCTGGAAATATTACATGAAACATCATCCTTCATTGGAAAAGTATAACATGCTCCCAACCCTTAGAAAATTCACCAAGAGCCCTTCTTTTGGATATATGAGTATATAGGGATTAACAGTCAGTATCTCCATGTTTTACAACCAAAATATATTGTAAAATTTGTGTCGGGTAAAATAAATAGATTAAATATATGATTCACTATCCCTTTCCATTAGGAAAATTTTGAATGCGCCTAATTTCTCTAATACCTCATCCAGCATATGAGAAAAATATCTAATTCTGAGAGAATCTACCAACAAATTCACCTTCCTACAAGTATAAAAAATCTTGAAGTCGTATTTATATATGAAAGTTATCCAACGACAATGTTTCATGTTACTTTTTTCTGAAATAAGATATTAATGATACTCTCGAGGTAAGAGAAAAATATAAATCACTCAAACATTATGTAGTGTCACCACATCTACATGATGTATACTAAAACTATAAGATCAAGATCATGGGTAATGTAGATCAACTCATGTTAAATCATCTATCTAGGCCAATAAGAAATCAATTCATTCCTATAAATTATATGATAACAAATTCTGATCCCTGAGGTATCACAGAACACTACATATTCGATACCCTCCTCTTGAAATTTCAAGACGGGGGCGCTAGGCAATGTCTTCTTGGAATCCTAAATATGCTATTGGATGTTTTTTTACACATAAAGGGCTTACCATTTCTAGTCAAATATGTCAATGGTGATGCATCCCAGGAAAAATATGGTATAAACATCAGATAAGAACCTATCAACCCATGTAAATTGTACATCTTAGTAACATACTTGGATGTATCCTAGGCTAGAACTGTGTCAACCTTCATTGGGACTAATGCCACTCTATCCACAAATAGGGCATGTTGCAAGAAGTGTAACAATAAATTGCAACACCTAATATTAGAAATAATCATATAATGAAGGTTCTCATAGGGTTTTTCTAGAACCATCATTAATTTTTTAATATACTCTTCTGTTAATACCAATTACACTAGGATATCGTTGTTGTGGACCACCATGAAATAGTCTAAAAATGGATGAAATATCCTGTTCATAATTCCCATTGATACTTTCCTGGTGTTAATCAAGAATAATTCCCTCACCATGTACTCATAGTGACCTTAGAAACATCTATTTTACATATTCATTATATCCCCATCTATTACTCGTAGCAGTTAGTATCCGGAGATGTAGTCAACCTTCGAGATCCATGTCACCCTCTCAACTCATCAAAGAGTAAATAGATCATTGGTAGTGGATAATTATTTATTATGGTTACTTGGTTAAAGCATAGATAATCTACACATAACCACATTCTCCAATCCTCTTTTTTGTAGAAAAACATTGTGGATTTCTTGGGGAAACACTATGTCTCTTGAAGATATTCTCATACAAGTACTCCAACTACAACCTCTACTCATGACTCTCTTTGGGATCCCTCTTATATTATAGTGATTATATGATTTTTATATTGGGTTTTATGTCAATGTATATGTATATATCATGGGGGAGATAATCATAAAATTCCCTTATAAAATACATCTACATTCTCAGCCACCATCATGGGGAATTGGTATTCTATATCATCCACTTCTTAAAGGGTTATCTTAGTCAAATAGTGAGTAATTTTATGAATTCTACTCTTACTTATCTCTTATTCCTATACTATGTTATCTTTTTCACCTAAATTTTCCAATGTCATCCAATCACCATGGATGAATTACTTCAACCACCTAAAAAAGTAAATCTAAGAATGAACAATGGGTATCCAGTTCATATAAAATATGTTTTCATAATGCATCGTCATTCCTACCAATAGATCCTATACGAAGCTCTCACATCCAAATTTCATATCACACTAATTGAATAAATTTAAAATCACTTACAAACCACATGTTAGAGTCTCCAAGTGCAATGGTTGAGCCATTTTCTAAACTAGAATAACTATGTCTCAAATAAGATAACTGGAATGAAAGTAATGACTCATACTAGTTTCTATCAATGATACAAATATGTTATAAAAGAAAAAAAATCATACTTTTAATCATCCCAAGATCCATTTGGTCATACGCCTTTATATCAAAAAATCACCCTCTTCCTTAGTCATGGGATTTTTGAGCCTAACGGGGACCATCTTGGGTGGTGACTTAAATAGGCCAGTCCTCCATCCACATTTTACTATTATGCCTACCCCTCTTCCTTGTACACCATCTTTCATAACTGCCTCCTCCTACTTCTTCCTCTACCTTGTATTTACCTCAATATATGTTAGACCATTTTTATTATTGGTTATAAATCCATTAAAAGGTTTCTGTAGTTGTTGATGGATAAACAATAACTCTCCCTCATCTGACTTGATCCACCCTGAGCGACCAGTTCTACTGATCCAATATCCATATATATTATAATAAATGATCTATTATTAATGTATCAATGTGAATAATGTCGTATTATTGTTACAAATATCTCATCTCTTATGTGCACACTACAAGATTCCACTATCAACAAATTTTATACCCAGAAGGTCTCCACAACTAATTCCCACTAAATAACTCTAGTATAAGTGGGATTTAAAAGATGAATCATGAAATCCATGAAATTCCAGTGAAAAAACTAGTCACATTTCTATTCTCTAATGTATGGATCTCTTACTATAACATCCCATATAAATAAGGAATAAGACACTTTTCATATTTATTAATATTAGTGAACTAAATATTAATTTTACATTAAAGGGGATGCTATGTTCGATGGCGTACCCGATACGCAACAACGGGTTTATTTGAAATCATACATTGCACATTAATAATAAAATATTATTATTTTAAATGGTAGTTAACTCCTAGCCATTTTATTTGAGGGAATGAAAAAAACGAACTACAATATGATTATACATTTTGTTAAATGTATTGAAATTTATCCAATAAATGTTAGTGGCTTAAAATGGGAATGAATCTAATATTAAGCATAATTTACATTAAAAGGTTGATTTACCACCATTTAATGGAAGACCCTCTTTAAATATAGTTTTGGTTACTTTTATATGTTCTATTAGACCAAATAAAATTCTTCTTTAGAATCAGAACATCAAAATTTACTTTCGATGAAATTTTGGTATTTTTCTGATAAAATACAATTTTTAATGAAAAGTGAAACATGTTGTATTTTAATTCAAAACTACCTTTTAGACTATTTATTTATATGGATAGATTATTTCTTTAAATGGTGTTAATGTATAATTAGAATATATTTTTACAATTTAATACAATATTTGTCATTGGAATTAACTTCACATTGAAATGGGACATAAAAAAGTGTCAATCTTTTGATAGTTATTGTTTCATAAAAACACTCTATTTGTTCTAACAACGAGAATTAATATTAAATTAATTAATGCAACTTATATGTTTTGAATTTGGTAAAACTAACACCAATTTTGAGATCACAATATCAAATATATCTTAGGCTGAGTTTTTGGTATTTTTCTAAAAAACTTCATTTTATTGATGAATATTGAAACCACTTAGTTGAAGTTAAAAATACAGTCTTTTTTCATTTAAATGAAATTTTACCACTTTTGTGAGTTGAATTTCAAAAATTTGAGAGACGGGGTTAATATCAAGAATTAAAATTTGGTTTAATAAGATGAAAATAATTTTTGGTGAATAGTAACTTTTGACTTTTATTTACCATTGTAAAAGGTAAAGAAGGTAATTCAAGGTAAAATATAAGTTATAATAATTCACAATTACCTTAACTCTTGTCCAAACTTTATTGGATGAGTAATTAACCTCCATCGGCATCTTTGGGTCAACTTTGGGACCCAACTGAGCCACTTATGAATGATAATGACATTTTAGATTAATTACTTTAATGTAAAGACAAAAATGACATAAGAAATATCTCTTTGTAAATTAATTTTTACATGGTGTATTATAAGTTATTTTTTCTATAGTAAAACATAATTGGGAAGATAAAAATATTTCCTACATCATGGTATTTTTTTGATAATTTTTATATATCGAATAAATTCAATTATTTATGACACAATAGTGATGCATTATTTACCTCATTAATAAATGATTTTAATAAATAAGATTATAAAGAGTAAAATAATATCCAAAACAAGTCTAATTATTATTGGATGGTTTTATTTTGAATACTATTCATCTTCTCTTCTACTTTAATTTGTTTTGGACCTTTTGAAACCGAAGATAAGATTATAATAAAATAATGTTTTAACACTTTCCTAAATAGCCCCTCCTCTCCCTTATTAAAGGACACCACTGCTAACCAATTCCTCACATATCTCAATCCATTTGGCTCATCCAATCTCTACCCAATTAAGCTCCATATATCTCTCCTTTCCTCCTAGAAGCCTTAACATAGGCAGAAGGCACTTTAACAAACCTTTTTGGTTCAAACCTAAGAGAGTTACCCAAATTAAAGGTAACATTTTCTCTTAACTTAGTTTCTATTATTTAACTTCTCCAACCCCTAAAATCATTTTATTAATTTATTTTATAACAAAAATAGAATTATAAATATACTAGGAATTTTTTATGTGAATTATTCAAACTACACTTTCACACATCTCCATCTAATGGGTGAAGAACATATTGTTTCTCTGGATGGAAAACAAATGCCTCACGAAACGATGATTGTTCAATTATCTTTTACCGCCTCGCATGGTGAACATTATGATGGAACAGTATTTATATATGATATATATTTATTTTTTATTTTTTATTCTGTATTTTTTCATTTTTGGAACTCCTTTATGATTTCCATAGTGGGTAAATACGATAATCTCATTAGAGGAAGTGCGGACTACCACCCCCTCAAAGTGATATGACTCATTAATTCATTATGTAGGACGTATAAAAGATGGTGTTAATATTATTTTATATGATATTATACTGGAATTATAATATAACTATGCATAATTATGTTTTTAATTCAATTAAAATGAGAAATATAAATTGAAGTAGCGTTTATGTGTACGTACGACTTACCGTCTCCATTAATGGTTCATTTCATTTCTTACCTCTAAATGTTATGTACTATTATAAAAACATGTATATAATAGATATATATGACATACATGATATATAAATCATTAATATCATTATTAAGATAATGGATATCTTACCAAATGAACAACTTGTAAATATAAGGTGATCATTTTTTTAACATAAGTACCAAATATCGACAAAACAACCATTATTAACATAAATGATTACATAATGTTTATAACATGGTAATAAATAATATAAAAGGAATAATTGTAAGGAAAATTATTTAAACATTACATAATATTGAATTAAATGAATAATTCACATTGAAGATCTTTTCAAGTTTAGATTTGTAGAGGATTAGGTCATAACTATTATATCTCAAAATATTACAAAGAAGACACTTCTACTATATACATGGTTTTACAAAAACATAACTCCTTTAATAAAACAAGAGTTCTTTTCTGGATATAAATCTCCTTGAATACTTTCTTTATCTTACCATTCCTTATAACATGTGAAAAATATTTCAAAAACGTGGGATGACCATAAAAAACATAGCAAGGGATACAGAAAGAACGAAAACTGTTAATTTTTCAAAACAATAAGTAAACCATTAATACTTTAACATAAGTAATATTTTTCACCATGATGATGTTGTTACTATTATTCACTGAATAGAGGATCACCATTTACCCTTTTTAATAAATATATTACCATAAAATCCATATAAAGAACACATAACATATAAAGGTAACTTGGGAAATAAACATTCTTTAGTGGAATAACAATAAGGTCAACATCCACACACATCACTAAATAGAGTAGCCATATGGCCGACTTCCATACCCAATGCATTGGAGGTTATAACGTAACAACCCGTCCTGGTTTATCCTGGCACCACCCATCATATGGTTTATCACATAACCACCCGTCAAATGTCCAAGTACCATCATTACCCATAAAATATTGCAAATATAAACATTTCAATAAAAACATTTCATTTACAATCATAAGAAATAATTTCAAGATATTGAAATAATCAATCCATTTTCAAAAACAATTTAAAAAATAGATTTTGGAATCAAAGTGTCCCATACCACTTTGATGCTTTCAAATGAATTATCATTTTAAAAAATTAATGTACACATAAATAAATCGTTAAAACCCATTTTCAAAATATGGACATTAAAGAGAAAGATATAGAATAATAAATCTTTAAATAATTTAAAACTATATTTTAGCTAAAGCGTTTCTAACAAAATGAGAGACTCTTGAACAAAATTAATTGAGAAGTAACATATAACAAGAACTTCATAATATCACTAGAATAAAGTGATTAATGATATAATATGTCAAAGGATAGTATATACACCATATAAAAGTGAATTGGTGTATAACAATAAATAAGTCTCAATGGAATGTTAATTGAGACAAAGTCCCTTACAAAGATGGTATACTTAAATTAAGGATAAATCAATCGGATGATTATGTGTGAAAAATATAAATACACCCAATATATGTGGATATTAAGTGTAAAACAATCAGAGATCATTCAAACATATTCATAGGATGACATAAATAATAAAGAGAAGATCAACCCAAAGAATGGGAACTGGGTTAAGAAGTTCCCTTACCGATTTGGTAACTTACGAAACATATGCCACATAAAAGAAGGATCATCCAATTAAGATGTAAATACCCATAAATGAATGTATATTACACAAATAGTACAATCATGGGAAGTACATACACCACACAAAAATATGTAGTGGCAAATATAGCATGAATCTCACAGGAATAAAAACATGTGAGATGAAGACCCCTTACCAAGTTGTAATTCAATCGAGTCGTATGACCAAAAGTTAATAACCACAAAAATAATCACAAAATATCATGAATATAAAGATAATAATTATAGTATATATCAAATGGCAGTACACAATACACCACATGAAATAAATAGGTGGCGAATAATAAAAATCTAATGGAATTAAAAGTGAGATAAGAAATCCCTTAACTCGTGTCAAACTTGACCCGTTAATTCATTAATATCCTAAAAAATAAAATAAAGTTAATTTATAATTTCTTAAGAAACCTTTTAAGGTTTATTATTCATTTTATCAATTATTACCATGTTATAAACATTATGTAATCATTTATGTTAATAATGGTCATATTGTCGATATTTAGTACTTGAGTCCAAAATGGACTTCTTTTATTTTCAATTTTTTCATGTGGTAAGATATCCATTATCTTCCTTATGATATTAATTATTTAGATATAATATATATATCATATATATATCCAGTAACTACATGTATTTATAATAGTACATAACATATAGAGGTAAAAAATGAAATGCACCGTACATGGAGACGGTAAGCCGTACGTATGCATGAACACTACTTCCATTTCTATTAATTATTTCAATGTAATTAAAAAATAATTATACATAGATATATTATAATTCCAGTATAATATCATATATAATATGTTTATCTCCATCCTTTATACGTCCCACATAAGGCATTAACGAGTCATATAACTTTGGCGGGGCGGCAGTCTGCAGTTTCTCTAATGAGATTATCATATTTACCCACAATGGAAACCATAAAGGTATGATATAAATGAAACATACAGAAAAATAAATACAATATAAACATAATATATATAATATATAAATACATTTACATCTTAATGGACACTTTGAGAGGCGGTAGGAGATAATTGAACAATTATCATTTCATGAGGCGTTAATTAGACGTCCACAGAAACAGTATGTTCCTCACCCATTAGATTGAGGTGTGTGTAAGTGTAGTTCGAATAAATATCATTACAAAATCCTAGTATATTGAGGATACTGTTGTTGTTATAAATGAAATGAATAAAGGAGTTTATGGGTTGGAGAAGTAAAATAAAAGAAAACAATTTAAGAGGAACAGTTACCTTTAATTTATGTAACTCTCTTTCGTTTGAACCAAAAGGACTTATTGATGTTCCTTATTCCTAAGGTAATTCTTATAAGAGGAGTATAAGGATTTAGGAAACCTAATTGGGAAGATTTTAGACGATCCAAAAGGCTATAGAGGTGTGAGGAATCGGTAAGAAGTGGTCTCCTTTTATAAGGGAGAGGAGTGGCTATTTAAAAGTGTGAAAATATTATTTTATTATATAATGATATTCAGTTTATAAAGCTCCAAAAATCATTATATTCTAATATAAGATGACTAATGGTCAGAATAAAATCATCCAATATGAATTGGACTGGTTTTGGATAATATTTTAATCATTATAATCGTATTTATTGAAATCATTTATTAATGAGGTAAACACTACATCATTATTGTGTCATAAATAATTTAATTTATTTGATGTCTAAAAATTAAAAAACAAATACCTTGATGTATTAAATCTTTTCTAGATTTCCAACTAATAATTATAGTCAAAAAAATAGCTTATATAACCCAATGTAAAAAATTTATTTACTAAAATATATTTGAATATGTCATTTTTCTCTTTACATTAAATAAATTAATCTAAAGTGTTATTATCACTACCAAGTGGCTCAATAGGGACACAAAATAGACCCAAAAATGTCAATGGTAGGTCATTGCCCATAAACTAAGGTTAGGACAAGTGTTAAGGAAAATCTGAATTAATTATAATACTTTTTTCACTTGAATTACCCTATTTACCATTAACCGTAGGAAAAAAAGTCAAAAGTAACTATTCACCAAAAATTATTTTAATCTTATTGAACAACATTTTACATACTAATAAAAACCATATATGTTGGATTTTTGAAATTAAATTCACAGATGTGGTAAATTTTCATTTAAATGAAAAAGATGTTTTTCATAACTACTACTAAGTGGTTTCACTATTCATCAAAAAATGATGTTATTTCATAAAAGACCAAACCTTCAGCCTAAGATATATTTGATATTTCGAATTCCAGATTGATTTCTATTTTACAAAATTATAAACATAGATTTTTCTTTATTTAATTTAAAATTAATTCTCATTGTCAAAACAAATAGTGTGTTTTTAAGAAATAATATCTATCAAAATATTGACACTTGCTTATGTCCAATTTCAATGTGAAATTAATTACGATGACCAAAATTGGATTAAATGGTAAAAATATATTCTAATTAAAATTTAAAACATATTAAAATGTTAATATAACAATATAAATATATTATATTAAAAGGAAGTTTGGAATTAAAATACAATATTTTACACTATTCATTGAAAAATGAACTTTATTAGAAAAATTCCTAAAATTTACCCAAAGTAAATTTTGATGTCCCCATTATTAATACGGATTTAATTTGGTCAAAAATAATGTATTAATGTGACCTAAACTATATTTAATGAGGGTTCACCATTAAAAGGCGTTAAATCGACCTTTCAATGTAAATTATACTTAAAATTAGATTCATTCACATTTTAAGCCTCTAACTTTTACTAGATAAATGTAAATACATTAAACAGACATGTATAATCATATTGAAGTTAGTTTTTTTCATTCCCACCAATAAAATTTCTAGGAGTTAACTACCATTTAAAATAATGATATTAAATTATTTGTGTGAAATGTAAGATTTCAAATAAAACTGTTGTTGTGTATCAAGTACACTATCGAACATAGCAACCCATTTAAATTAAAATTATTATTTAATTCACAAATAATAATAAAGATGAAAATTTCATATTCCTTATTTTCTTGGGATGTTACATCCTTACCCTCTTTTGGGAAATGCGTCCTCACAATTTTAAAATTGGGCTCAAAAACATCATTGAAAGTCCCACATCGGAAAAAGAGTCAATAAAACTATCAATTTAAAATAAAGGAAGAGAAGTACAAAGGTCACCCGAGATAACCCAAACTAGTATCCCTTGTAGGAAAACATGGATATGGAAGAGTAAACAAACAGTCAAGTTCTGATGGAGAGTGATAGAAAAGAAGATTAATAGAAAGTTAACCACCAGAAAATCACAAACTTGTCATGGTTTCAACGGTCCTTGATTCCCCAGTATGAAAAGTTAATAGAAAAAGTTTTTGTTTTAAGTTACTTTTCATAATGTTGAGGAATTTATTTATGATTTTAACTAAAAACATAAGGAAACATAATTTCTTGTCATGTAGACTTTCATCCTTTACTAAATTCCTACCACAAACTCATATTTTCTCCAAACGATGAGTATTAAAATTGACTTGGTCACATTAAAAGTGCTAAAATCTACTTCTACAGTACCACAGAATCCACAAAATATGAACTATATATTTCCCTTGTCTTTATACATCAACCAAAACCAAAATGTTTAGTATAAGATCAGATAATCCCAAAAAAGGATAAACTTTAACAAAAAGAAAAACTACTCTTTATCCCCAAATTTTTCAAACAATACCCAAACTTTAACAAAGGCCATTAAATAAACATCTATCCAAAAAATTCATCACGGTAATCCTAACTAGGATTGAAACCCAAATATCAGAAGGATTTAATCAGATAGACTTCCAAGATAAATCTTAACATTTATATCTAAATAACATCAGTTACACTTAATGTCTACTATTGAAAATTAATTATCCTAATAACATATTCTCCATGTTAGGATAATCATTTTCATACATAACCCAAAATAAACTTATTATTGATTCATAAATTCATCTAACTAAAAACAATTAGTCATAATAACCAGGGACCTCACGTAGAACAGTGGTAGGCAATAAATCCTAGACGCAATTTGGTTGTGGGTTCGATTCCCGCATCTTTTTCCAATGTGATTGGGTGTCATGCGGTTTGCGTGTTTTCCTTATTCAGAGACTATATAATCCTAAAACATTCCAAAAAGAGATAAATTCATCAAAAATAACCATAACATATTTTAACCAAAAAATTTATCTTTTAACTTTCATTTTGAATCCTAAAAATTATTAACATGTAATTGCCTCAATTTGAAGGACCATATAAACCCAAATAGTTATTTATAACTATATCCACAGAAGAAAAGATAATTATTCCTCAAATAAAATTTCATATATCAATCTTTAGGGTTTCACATACTATAAAAATTTTCTACTGTAATCCCATCATCAAAAGAGCTATAATACTTTTATGTATTTCATTATCCTAAAATCTAAAATAACTATTGAATCCATTATATGTTGACTTCATACTCATTCAAACTTCTTCATGATCCACTAACCATTTATTCCCAACATATTCGAAAATAATTATTTCCTACAGTCAAAATCATTAATCATATCCTAAGATTCAATAATATCAAAACATATGTTAAGAAATAATTTGTACCTTTAATTGGTCATTGATAGTTTCATCATCGTCAATCAAAATGCATGAGGTTTTGGTAAATATATATTTGTATGATTATGGTGATCCCATCCCCAAAAATTTTTCGTAGGACATCTGTTTGTATAATGTCCATGCACACCAACGTTAAACATTCAATTGATCCCTCAGAAAAAACTTCTTTCCCATTCCTAGAGTCAACTGGACGCTTCGTTTTTCTATGGAAGGTTATTGCTTTAAGACCTTCATTACCACATCTATAGCATCTTCCTGTCCCTTTGAAGCATTTTCCCAGGTGTTTCTTTCCAAACCCTTGACACATATGTTTTTGAATATAATTACATTATGATTATTACCCTAACTTCCGTAGGGTTTTGATTCTCGCATATAATATGACATAAAAAATCACCATGGTTTAGGTTTCCAATCATGAATCTAGATAGATGGTTTAGAATAACCACACGTGTTCTTATTGCAGCTCCCATTTCATTCAGTTGTTCATTCCGAAAACCATCACAATTTTCCTCACATCCAATGGTAATTTTGTGCCTTCTAGATCCATCAATTTACTAAAACAAAAAATATAAGTGTGAGTATATCAATAATATCATCATATAATATCTTATGAGGATGGTAAATACTATGATATAATTATTCATGTTATCTTAAAGTCATGCACTTTATAAAATAAAAATATGACTCTTTTTAAAATCCTAACCACTATGGTTATGTTACTTATGCTTAAAGAATAACCTAACCTCTAATGTTTTCTAAACTGACCTCTGATACCAATTGTAAGGACCCGTCCATAATCATTACATAATCATGAATTAAATGAATAATTCACATTGAGGATATTTTTAGGTTTAGTGTTTTAGAGAATTAGGCCATAGCTATTACATCTCAAAAGATTACAAAGAAGACACTTCAACTATATCCAATGTTTCACAAAAAAAAAACTCTTTAAATAAAACAATTGTTATTTTCATGATATAAATCTTCTTGAATACATCCTTTATCTTACCCTTTCTTTTAACCTATGAATGAAATTTTATATACATGGGATGAGCATAAAATGCTCCGTAAAGGATACACAAAGAAGGAAAACTATTAGTGTCACGACCTGACCATACCCGGGCTCGAGCCGCAACTACCCCAAGCCTGCCTTCATAGGCCAGGGGCTGGTGACCAGCGCTAAAGGCACAACAACTCGGGGAGTCCTTTGCTAAGTACCTGTAAACAAACATGCAACACACTCAATGAAAAAGTGCAGAGTAAAAGAAAGAGCAGCAGAGTAAAGGACAACTGCTATATATATATAAACCATAGATGTCCATTGACCTCTAAACAGTACAAAGTACAAGATGAAGGTAAACTGAAAAGAAAAAGGGCAAAACACGCACCCAACCAAAAAGTGGTACAACCCGACAATAGGTAAAACAACAGAAGACAAACCGCGGGATGGGTCCCCCACCTAAAACACGACTACGACCTCCGCACGCGGACCACGCTCCCGAACTCCTATGTTCCTCTGAGGTCACGACCAACATATCTGTCGTCTTCAAGGCCACACCAAGTGTAGGCAAAGCCCAAGCAGGGGTGAGTATAAAAATACTCAGTAGGATACCCTGAAGGCTCGAGAGAGAAACCAAGGAGGTACCGAAGGGTGAGCAGTAGATCGAACAGGAAAATAAAGGAGTACAATTGAGAGTTCAGTCAAGAGTGCAATACTAAAGAGTACAGCTCAACCCAACAAGAGGTAAGAAGTAGACTCTTCCAAATGCAAGGAGCTGGAATCGATGATAAGATGAACTTCTCGTCGAGTCTTTGCTACCTATTGTAAGAGAGTAGACTTGTCAAACCATGAGAAGCTAGACACGGAAAGCACGTGGAATACCCCGCACGTCTTTGCCTCTCATGGAGGGAGAGTAACCATGCCCAAGAAGTGGGTACTCAAACAAGGTATATACATATATATATTCTAAACAAGAATCCTGAACAAGAATGTAACAGGATATCTCTCCCATAGCTCAGCCCAAGAAAACGAGTAGCCAATAGTCCCATAAGTAAACACTATTGATGCCCAACATCCCTCCCGTCTGCCCTAAACTACAAGTCAAAGGGCTCAAATCACCGCACCTCGACACTATCCGCTTTGGGTGACACTGACTCGCCCACATGGTTTTAGGTCCCGTCACAATAACATGTCTCGGTGGGGAAAGCGCCCCTCTTACATGAGAGTTCTAGTAAAAGTCAAACCACACCTTGTTACTGTCCTGCAGTCGATAGGTCTTCTCAAAGTCAAAGTCGTCACAACACTAACCCATATAACCAAGGGTACCACTTCGGTAATCTCAGAGGAAAGCCACAAACTAGCCTAGTAGAAAGGAATGATCCTGGAATGCCAGCAGGTGTCCCAATGCCCATCCCTTATGGAGGGAAATTCATAACCAGATATCGAGTGACCCACTGCCCAGCCCTACTGGAGGGTAAACCCTAATACATCATAAGGCGACCCACTGCCCAGCCCCGTTGGAGGGTAGACCATAATACATCACTAGGTGACCCACTGCCCAGCCCCGCTAGAGGGTAGACTTGGAATAAGTCGACAGGTGACCCACTGCCCGACCTTGCTGGAGGGAAGACCTGGAACTAGACGACGACCGACCCACTGCCCAGCCCTGCTGGAGGGTAGACCCTAAGAGGTCATCGGGTGACCCACTGCCCAATCCTTACTGGAGGGTAGACCCTAAGAGCGTCGGGTGTCCCACTGCCAAGTCTCTACTGGAGGGTAGACCCTAAGAGCGTCGGGTGACCCACTACCCAGTCTCTGCTGGAGGGTAAACCCTAGAAGTCAGTGAGCAACCCACTGCCCAGCCCTGCTGGAGGGTAAACTCGGAACTGTTCTGGCCATCCCTACTGGATTGTACAACACTGGCCAACCGAGCACTGAGTGGGTACCACGCAACCACTCAACTCCAGAACAACTAACCCAATAGAGGTTCAGTTCCTGCTCTATCACTAGGTGACACTATCCCAGCTACCGGCCGATCCATCGAGAACGAAACCAGGGGGATACCACTCAACCCTGCTGATCTAAACCATCGAGAACATAGCCTGTGGAGAAACTCAACCCTGCTAGTCAACAACAGAGTGACCCTCTATGTTGTGAGAGGTCAAAAGTACGCAAAGAAGAACACGACACACACATGGGGCCCAAACGACGTGTGGCCCAAAGTCAATCCCCAACCAAGTGCACAAATAGTTTCAGATACACCTTCAAGCGCTCTCGTATACTCCCAGAGTATACCTCATTTTCAGACCAAGGGCTATCATGCACACGTCACCCAACGTCAACGCGAAGGCGTGACGTAACATCTCCAACTTTTCACCTGAACGACTGGGGCACGACCAACCACATCTATTCAAGCATTACTTCACTCACCCGGGATTGCAAGCGATCACACACCATGGGTCCGCTAAAAACAGAGTAGAAGAACTGCCCCCCCCCCCCCCGGGGCACCTTCAAATTTCCACATTTAACAAGATCGTGCAAGAGGCTCCGCACAAAAAAATGGATCGCACCGTTGTAATCCTCGTGGAAAAACACATGAGAGCGACTACTTACATGCCTCAAATGGATATCCGACGGAAAATTCACCAATACCGCCTCACGCCCAAACGACGTCCCGTGATCCCGAGCCTCGACCCCGAAAACAGTCGGGTGCATCGCACGATTGCGATCCCCTCGAGAAAACACGTCAAAAAAAACTGATCACTTGAGCGCAATAGATATCTGGAGAAAAAGAAGCATTTCGGCACACCGCACACAAGTGGTGCTTCATGGGACCCGCATACGAGTCCCGAAACCCAACAGACGGATCACACCATTGCGATAGTCTTGAAAAAGTACACAAGGTGGACTATTCACTTGTCCAAAATGGTCGCCCGGTGATAAAGATGGAAAATCACCATCGACGCCCAAACAAACCTCGTGAGCCCCGCACCATCATGCTGAAAAAGAGCAGGTAGACTGTGCCAAAGCAATCCTCTCAGAAAATATCCAAGAATCGACTGCTCACACGCCCCGAACGGACACCCGATGAAAATGTCGTGAAACGCTGCACACAACTCAAAAGACGGGCCGTGGGGCCCATGCCTCAACATCGGCCTTAATGCATGAAACCACCCAGGAAATCTCCACCTCGGTGCCAGAGTTCCAATGCCATTGAAGGCACTCTAAACGGACGTCGTATGCATCCACGCTGTCCAAAACAAGAATTCCCGGGATAACGTCAATCCCCTCGACGTACGTGTCGCGCCCCCGAGGCCCCCCGTCTCGGGAATTATAATTCTTTGGGACCATCTAAAAAAGGCCGCCTCACTATTAGGTCCCTGCTTCCATTGACGACTCTCATAACGGATGCATGTAGCTCGAAATATGGGTGTCCAAATATTTTAAAAAGGGGGGGGGGGGGAAACTCCCCTTGCGCCGGACCGGCCCGGTGCGGCCGGTGCAGCCCGCTCGGGCCGGCCCGCTCCAACCGGCCAGCTGGGGCTGCGGCCCAGTCACCTGGGCCAGACCCCACCAGACCCTCGGACCACCACACAGTGGCCCACCCTCCCGCGAGACACGCGCTGCGCGTAGGTTGCTCCACTGACCGGCTGACATGGCCCGTCCACTTCCACGCAGAGACCCGCGTCATGCGGGTCTCGGTCTCCCCACGGGGTCGCGCGCCTGCGACCCCGACCGCCCCCTCTCGTCGGCGCCCGCGGCCGGTGCCCTCGGCTGGTCCGCCTGCATCGTCCCGCACCGGCGAGGTGCCTCCTGGCCTGCCGGATGTCCGATCATCCCTCTGCCACGCCGTCATCCACCAGACCTCCTTGCCGACCACCGGAATCCGGCCTCGTGGCCGGAAAACATCATAAGACCACCAGAAACGATCTGGTGGTCGAAAATTTGATCTAGATAGTGTTTCGGAAATCTCAGGACAGGTTCTATGCAATTATGGGCTTCGTTCGAGGATCCAATGGCGCGATTGATCATAAAAAGAAATTAAGCAGGGAAAGGGGTGTAAAACTCAAATCTACCTACCTATGGGAGGAACTCCGACGCTTCTATGATCGATCTGTGCTCCGCCATGGCAAAACTGCCTCTGATCCATTGTTTCCATCTTTTAGAAGGACGAATGAGGAGAGGATCTCGCCAGGGGAGGGGGAAATGGGAGTGAAGAGAGTGGGGGGGGGGGTTAGGTTAATTAAATAATCTAATTAACCTAAACACCCTCCCGCGACCCCGTACCCGAACTCCCGACGGGGTCGGGATAAAGCCTCACCTAGGCCAAAAACCATTCTCTAAGCACAACAGAGGTCTTGGAATTTTAATCCAAGGCTCCGTTCGAATGTTATTAAACCCAACGCCCGAGGCTGCTAAATTACGAAAATGCCCCTGTGGCCATTTTTCATAGACAGGCCATGCCCGTAAAAATTACACCCCTCCAAGGGTATTCGGCACGTTTCGAACTCAACGATGCCATATTTTTTCTAATCAGAGCCACCATTGAATAGATACTATAGATTCACCCTTAAACGAATAAATTTATTATTTAATTTATCTATTTCTCGTTCCGGAAGGGAGCGATGCGTCCAAATGTCCCGCGCCGACAAGTTTTATGTCGTCCCAAGAGTAAACACCCAATTTCGAACCCATCCGTACACTCGGATCTCTGATCTGGATAACTGTTTAGGAGTTAACCCATTTATTTTGCATTTCCAGTGTGAACACACTAAAAATTTAATTTTGGCCACTTCGGGGCTCAGAATCACACGTCGTCTGAAGGCGCTGCTCTGGAATAATATCAAGAATATTCCAAAGTCTTTCACAACAAAAACTGGGTTCTTACACCATTTAATTTTCATACTTTTCATCCTCAAAAAGAAAAACCAGGGAACATCTCAGGGTGCTAAGCCCGCACATGGCTCTTTCATACCCAAGAAGAACTTTTGCACAACTCTGTGCCACCGCACACAAACCAAAGGATTTGATATATCCATGCGAGGTCTACCCTCACCAATGACGTGGAATGGAGCATGCACACTTCTTCTCAGGTGAGTCACGCGGGAGATGTTATTCACCCAAACCAGCCTTTGGGGTTAGGGAAAGGCGGTATGGAACCTCTCCATCACATTAAACAGTCTCAAACGGCCCGAAGGATCTCGGGGGTAGCCCACCTCCCCGACCGAACCCTTACGTCGCACATCACGACTCGAATCACCGCCCGCACCTGGAATAAGGCCCAGTGATTCCCTCCTTCAGAACATCCATATGGTGAAACACCGAAGGATATCTGGTCACGTGATGTTCCACAATAAATGTCTCTCAACCAAGACTCTCTTAAACACTCATGGAGTGATGGAGTCGACACCATCGACTAAAGAGGAAGGTTACACACCTTCTACTCTACCAAAACATGGTTACACCCGACGCCCTGCGTCACCCTGGTAACAACCCAAGCAAGGAGCAGGGAGAAAATCATTTCACCCGTAGAGGTTATCAATTCTACTGTATAATGTAGAAGAAAAGTAGAGCGTACCTCTTATCACCTCATGCTCTGCAGGATCGTAGACATCAAAAGCTCGCGGCTGTTTGTGGTCCCAACTGTCAGCTCTTAGAGCCTGACGTGGACCACCTAGTGGTGATGGGAAGACCTCGTAAGGTCTTCCTACACTTCCATCTCCTCACGCTCCACTGCTAGCACCACCACTCTGGGTACTACTCCGATCTGGGAGATGCCTCTGTCGTGGTGGTGCACCTACTGCCTGCCCAAAGCGCTCTACATGTCTTGTCGGGCAGTCCTGTGCCTGGTGACCTTGCCCGTCCCAAGCATAGCACCGACTCTCTCTGGGCTGCACTGGTGCCCTCCGATGGCATTGTGTTGTATGACCACGCCCTTGAGTTAGATATTCAGAAAGCCACCTGCGTCGAGGTTCTGCTTGCCGACGCCCGCCAGCTGCGTCAGAAGTCTCGGCTCAAATGTGCTTGCTACCACCACCAACTCTAGAACGTGACTGGAAGCTCTATGTCACCAGTGCCTGCTCTAGCACCCCGACATATGTGGAAATGCCGAAGGGTATTATGACAGCACGAATCCCTTAGCGGAGACCCTGCTCAAACTTCCACGCTCGGATATTGTCGTCATGGACCAAGTCCATGTAAAAGAGTGCACGGTCTGCAACACTATCCGCGTACTCGGCCACCATCATCCCTCCCTACTGAAACAGCAGTAACTCTTGAATCCTAACAGAGTGCAATCCGGATGGGAAAAACTATTCATGGAAAATGTGCAGAGTAAAAGAAAGAGCAAGATGAGTGAAGTACAATTTCTTTATATATATAAACCACAGATGTTCATCGACCTCTAAACAGTACGTTGTACAAGCTGAAGGTAAACTAAAATGAAAAGGTGCAAAACACGTGCCCAACCAAAAAGTTCCCCAACCTAGAAACAGGTAAGACACAAGAAGAAAATCCACTGGAAGGGTCCCCCACCTGGAGCCCGACTATGACCTCCGCACGCGGTCCAAGCTCCAGAACTCCTATGGTCCACTGAAGTCATGACCAACCTATCCGTCGTCTGAAAGAGCACACCAAGTGCAGGAAAATCCTAAGAATGGGTGAGTATAAAAATACTGCTTAGGATACCCCGAAGGCTCGAGGGAGCAACAAAGGAGGTACCGAAGGGTGAGAAGTAGATCGAACAGGAAAGTAAAGGAGTACAACTAAGTGTGCAGTCATGAGTACAACAGTAAAGAGTACAGCTCAGCCCAACAAGAGGTAGGAAGTAGACTCATCCAAATGCAAGGAGCTGTAAATGGTGAGAAGATGGACTTCTAGTTGAGTCTTTGCTAACTATAGTAGGAGAGTAGACTAGTCCAACCATGAGAATCTAGACAGAGAAAGAACATGGCATACCCTACGCGTCTTCGGCTCTCTAGGAGGGAGAGTAACCAAGCCCAAAAAGTGGGTACTCGAACAGGGTATATAAATATATATATTCTCAACAAGAAGACCAAAATAGCTCGTAAGTGGATCTCTGTCCCGTAGCTCAGCCAAAGAAAACGAGTAGCCAACAGTCCCAGAAGTAAACACCATCGATGCCTAGCATCTCGCCCGTCTTCCCTAAACTGCAAGTCAAAGGGATCAAATCACCGCACCTCGACACTATCGGCTTTGGGTGGCACTGAATCGCCCGCATGGTTTTAGGTCGCATCACAAGAATGCGTCTCGGTGGGGAAATCTCCCCTCATACTTGAGAGTTCTAGGGGAAGTCAAACCACACCTCATCACTACCCTGTAGTCGAGAGGTCTTCTCAAAGTCAAAGATGTCACAACACTGGCCCGTATAACCATGGATCCCGCTCCGTTAATCACGAAGGAAAGCTATAGACTAGCCTAGTAGAAAAGACTAATCCTGGAATGCCAACAGGTGTCCCACTGCCCAGCCCTACTGGAGGGTAATTCTTAACCAGATATCGGGTGACCCACTGCCCAGCCCTGCTAGATGGTAAACCCTAATACATCATCAGGATACCCACTGCCCAGCCCCATTGGAGGGTAGACCATAATACATCACTAGGAAACCCACTGCCCAGCCCTGCTGGAGGGTAGACCAAGAATAAGTCGACAAGCGACCCACTGCCCAGCCTTGCTGGAGGGTAGACCTAGAACTAGACGACGAGCGACCCACTGCCCAGCCCTGGTAGAGGGTAGACCCTAAGAGGTCATCGGCTGACCCACTGCCTAGTCTCTGGTGTAGCGTAGACCCTAAGTGTGTCAGGTGACCCACTGCCCAGTCTCTGCTAGAGGTTAGAGCCTAAGAGCGTCGGGTGACCCACTGCCCAGTCTCTGCTGGACGGTAGACCCTACGAGCGTCAGGTGATCCACTGTACAGTCTCTGCTGAAAGGTAAACCCTAGAAGTCAGTGAGAAACCCACTGCCCAGCCCTGCTAGAGGGTATACCTAGAACTGTTATAGCCATCCCTACTAGATGTTGAAACACTGGCCAACCGAGCACTGATTGGGTACCACGCAACCACTCCACTCCCGAACAACTCACCCAATAGAGGTTCAGTGCCTTTCCATCACTTGGTGTCACTAGCCCCGCTACTGGATGATCCATCAAGAACGAAACCAGGGGGAGACCACTCAACCCTACTGATCAAAACCATTGAGCATATATCTTGGGGAAAAACTCAACCCCGCAGGTCAACAATAGGGGGACCCTCTACGTCGTGAGAGGTGAAAAGTACGGAAAGAAGAACAAGGCACGCACATGGGGCCCACACTATGTGTGTCCCCAAGTCAATCCACAACCATGTGAATAAACAGTTTCAGGTACCAACCACATGTACCTCCATGCTCTCTCTTATACTCCCAGAGTATATCTCATTTTCAGACCAAGGGCTATCGTGCACACGGATCCCAACATCAATGTGACGACATGACGTAATGTTTCCAACTTGACGCCACAACAACTGGGGAAAATCCAACCACATATATTCAAGCATTACTTCACTGACATGGGAGTGCACACGATCACACACCAAGGGTCCTCTATAAACACAATAGAAGACCCCCCCCGGGCAACTTCACATTTACACATTTAACATGATCGCGCAAGAGGCTCCACACAACAAAATAGATCACACCATTGTAATCCTTGTGGGAAAACAGGCGAGAGAATCTACTTACTTGCCTCCAATGGATATCCGATGGAAAAGTCACCAACAGCGCCTCACGCCCAAACGGCGTCCCGTGATCCTGAGCCTTGGACTCGAAAACAGTCGGGTGCATCGCACCATTGAGATCCCCTCAGGAAAACACATCAAAAAGACTACTCACTGGAGAAAAATATATATACATAGAAAAAGAAGTATTCCGGCGCACCGCACACAAGAGGCACTTCGTGGGATGCGCATCCCGGTCCTAAAACCCAACGGACGGATCACACCGTTGAGATACTCTTGAAAAATACACAAGGTGGACTATTCCCTTCTCCAAAATGGTCCCCCGGTGATAAAGATGGAAAATCATCATCGATGCCCAAACGGCCCTTGTGGGCCCCGCACCATCGTGCCGAAAAAGAGCGGGCATACTGCACTAAAGGAATCCCCTGGGAAAAACATCCAGAATCGACTACTCGCACTCCCCGAACAGACGCCCGATGGAAAAGTAATGAAATGCTGCACGCAACTCAAAAGACTAGACATGGGGCCCATACCTCAACTTTGACCTCAATGCCTTAAACCACCATGGAAAGCTCTGCATCGGTGCCAGGGTTCGAACGCCACTGACGACGCTTGAAACGTACATCGGACGCGTCCGCGCCGTCCAAAACAAGAATTCCCGGGATAACATCAATCCCCTCGACGTACATCTCGTGCCACCGAGGCCCCCTACATTGGAATTATAATTTCCCAAGACCATCTCAAAAAGACTGCCTCGCTGTTAGGTCTGCGCTGCTACAGACGGTGCTCAAAACGGACGCCCGTAGATCGAAATACGGGCATCCAAATATGTTTAAAAGAGGGGGGGGGGGAAACCCCTTGGGCAGGACCGTCCCGGTCTGGCCGGTCTGCTCTGCTCGGGCCAGCCCTCTGGGACCGCGACCCACCTGCCTGGGCCCGACCCCGCCGCCTGGGCCTGGCCCAGCCGGTCCCTCGGACCGCCGCAAAGCGGCCCGCCATCCCGCGAGACCTGCACTGCGCGCGGGTCGCTACACCGACCGACCGACATGGCTGGGCATCTTCCATGAAGAGACCCACATCATACGGGTCTCGGTCTCTCCATGGGGTCGCGCACCTGCGACCCCGACCGCCCCCTCTCACCGGCGCCCGTGGCCAGCGCCCTCGGCCGGTCCGCCTGTGCCATCCCACCCCGGTGAGGTGCTGCCCGGCCGGCTGGATGGCCGAACAGACTTCCGCCGCGCCTACTGCTGCACTGTCGTCCGCCATGGTGCCGCTGTGTGCCGGACCTTTTTACCAACCACCGGAACCAGCCTCATATCCATAAAACTTCAAAGGACCACCAGAAACGATCCGGTGGTCGAAAATCTGATCTGGATAGAATTTTGGAAAGCTCAGGGCGGGTTCTATACAATTATGGGATTCATTCAACGATCCAATGGCGCGATTGAGCATAAAAGGAAATTAAGCGGGGAAAGGGGTGTAAAACTCAACTCCGCCTACCTGCGGGCGGAATGCCGACGCTTCTATTCTCGAGCCTAGCTCCACCGCGGCCAAAACTGCCTCTGATCCGTCGTTTCCATCTTGGAGAAGGAGGAAGGAGGAGAGGAGCTCACCAGGGGAGGGGAAAATGGGAGTGAAGAGAGGGGGGTTAGGTTAATTAAATAATCTAATTAACCTAAACACCCTCTCGCGGCCCCGTACTCGAACTCCTGACAGGGTCGAGATTAAGCCTCCCCTAGGCTAAAAACTACACTCTGAGCGCAATGGCAGTGTTAGAATTTTAATCCGAGGCTCCGTTAAAAAGTTATTAAACTCAATGCCCAAGGCCGCTAAATTATGAAAACGCCCCTGGGGTCATTTTTCACAGATGGTCCACGCCAGCAAAACTTACAACCCTCCTAGGGTATATGGAATGTTTTGAACTCAATGATGCCCTTGGTTTTCTAATCCGAGCCACCGTTTAAGAGATACTTGAGCTTCACCCTTAAATGAATAAATTAATTATTTAATTTATCTGTTTCTTGTTCCGGAAACGATCGAGGGGTCCAAACGTCCCGTGCCGACATGTTTTTTGTCGTTCCATGGGTAAACACCCCATTCTAGACCCATCCGTACACTCGGATCTCCAATCTGGATCACCGTTTAAGACTTAACCCATTTATTTGGTGTTTCTAGTGTGAGGACACTGAAAATTTAATTTCGGCCACTCCGGGGCTCGGAATCGCACACCGTCTGAAGGCGCTGCTCTGAAATAATATCAAGAATATTCCAAAGTCTTTCGCAATGAAAACTGGGTTCTTACCGTTAGTTTTTCGAAATAACACGTAAACCATGAATACTTAACATAAGTAATACTATTCGCGTTTATGAAGTAGTAAATATTCTTCACTAAATAAAATTTCACTACTTACCCTTTTTAACTAAAAGATTACCATAGAACCCATATAAAGAACACATAACATGTAAAAGTTACTTGGGACATAAACATTCTCTAGTGGAATAACCATATGGTCGATTTCCACAGACATCACTAAATGAAATAGTCATACGACCGACTTCCATACCCAATGCATTGGAGGTTATAATGAAACCACCCATCCAGGTTTATCACAGAACCACCCGTCATATGGTTTATCATGTAATCACCCATCAAATGTTCAAGTACAATCATTACAAATAAAATATTTCAAATATAAAAATTTCAATAACAACATTTCATTTTCAATCATAAGAAATAATTTCAAGATATTGAAATAATCAATCCATTTTCCAAAACCTTTTAAAAAATAGATTTTTGAATTAAAGAGTCCCATACCACTTTGAAGCTTTTAAAATCATTATCATTTTAAAACATTAATGTCCATATAAAGAAATTGTTAAAACCCATTTTAAATATGCGGACATTAAAGAGAAATATTTATAATAAAAAATCATTAAAAAATTTAAAACTATATTTTAGTTAATGAGTTTCTAAAAAAGGAGACTCTTGAATACAAATAATTGAGGTGTAACATATAATCATAACTTTATAATATCATGAGAATAAAGGTATTCATGATATAATTTTCCAAAGGACAGTATATACACCATATAATACTGAATTGGTGCATAACAATAAATAAATCTCAATGGAATGTAAATTGAGACAAAGTCCCTTACAAAGACGGTATCCTTAAATTAAGGATAAATCAATGAGATACATATGTGTGAAAAATATAAATACACCCAATATAATTTGATATATGTGTAAAAAAATCAGAGGTCATTCACACATATTCATAGGATGACATAAATTAAAAAAGAGAAGATCAGCCCAAAGAATGGGAATTGGGTTAAGTAGTTCCCTTACCAATTTTGTAACAAACAAAACATATGCCACATGAAAGAAGGATCATCCAAAGAAGATTTAAATAATAATAAATGAAACTATATTACACAAAGTGTACAATCATGGGATGTACATACAACACAAAAACATAGATAGTGGAAAATATAGCATGAATCTCATGGGAATAAAAACAAGTGAGATAAAGACCCCTTAGCACGTTGTAATTCAATCTAGTCGTATGACCAAAAGTCAATAACAACAAAAATAATAACAAAGTAGATTGAATATATATATATATATATTAATGATAGTATATATCAAATTTTAGTACACAATACAACACATTCAATAAATGGGCGGCGAATAGTAAAAATCTCACGGAGTTAAAAGTGAGATAAGAAATCCCTTACCTCATGTCCGACATGACCTGTTTATTCTTTAATATCCATAATAATAAACTAAAGTTAATTTATACTTGGTTAAGAACATTTTTCAAGTTTATTATTCCTTTTATACCAATTATTACCGTGTTATAGACATTATGTAATCATTTAATTTAATAATGGTCATATTGTCGATATTTGGTACTTGAGTCAAAAACGGACATCTTTTAATCACACGTTGTTCATGTGGTAAAATTTCCATTATCTTCATAATGATATTAAAGATTTAGATATCATATATATATATAATATATATCCATTATATAATTTTTTTTATAGTACATAAAATTAAGAGATAATAAATTAAATGCACCGTTCATGGAGATGGTAAGCCGTACGTACGCATGAACGCTACTTCCATTTCTATTTCTTATTTCAGTGGAATTAAAACATAATGATACATAGTTATATTATAATTCCAGTATAATAACATATATAATATTATCAAATCCATCCTTTATATGTCTCACACAAGGCATTAACGAGTCATATCACATTGAGGGGGCAGTAGTCCGCACTTCCTCTAAAGAGATTATCGTATTTACACATCATGGAAACCATAAAGGTATAATATAAATGAAAAATAAAGAGGCATAAAAAAACATAAACTTAATATATATCATATATAAATATTGTTCCATCTTAAAGGCCACCTTGAGAGGTGGTAGGAGATAATTGAACAATCATCGTTTCGTGAGGCATTAGTTTTCCATCCAGAGAAAAATTATTTTCTTCATCTATTAGATGGAGGTGTGTGTAAGTGTAGTTCGAATCCATATCATAAAAACTTCCTAGTATATTTAGGACACTAGTGATTTTATAATATAAATTAATAAATGATTTTAGGGCCTGAATAATTAATATAAAAGAAACCAATTTAAGAGAAATTGATACCATTAATTTGGGTAACTCCCCTTGGTTTGAACCAAAATAACATCTTGAAGTGCCTTCTACCTCAGGTAAGGCTTCTAGGAGGAGTATAGGGATGTATGGAGCTTAATGGGGTAGAATTTGGACGATAAAAAAGGGTTGATAGGTGTGTGGAATTGGTTAGAAGTTGTCTCTTTTTATAATGGAGAGGAGGGGCTCTTTAGGAAAGTGTGAAAATATTATTTTTTATATAAAGATATTCGGTTTCTAATGGTCAAAAAATCATTGTAGTTTAATATAATATGACTAATGGCTGAAATAAAATCATCCAATATGAATTCGATAGGTTTTGGATAATATTATAACCATTATAATCTTATTTATTTAATTCATTTATTAATGAGGTAAACACTATATCATTATTGTGTCATAAATAATGTCATTTATTTTATGTCTAAAAATAATAAAAAAATACCATGATGTATTAAATATTTTTTTATTTCCAAAAAATATTTATAGATTAAAATATAACTTATATAACCCCATGTAAAAATTAATTTACTACGATATATTTGAATATGTCATTTTTTTCATTACATTAAATTAATTACTCTAAAGTGTTATTATCAATCCCATGTGGCTCAATGGGGTCTTAAAATATACCCAAAGATGCCCATGGTCGGAAATTTCTCATCCAATAAGGTTAAGACATGTTTTGAGGTAATTTTAAATTAATTATGAAATTATTTTTACCATGAATTACCCTATTTACCTTTAATCGCGGTAAAAAAAGTCAAAAGTAACTATTCACCAAAAATTATTTTCATCTTATTGAACCAAATATTACATACTAATAACAACCCTTTATGTCGGATTTTATAAATTAAATTCACATAATTGGTAAAATTTTATTTAAATGAAAAATTCATTTTCCTTAACTACTACTTAGTGGTTTCACTAATCATTAAAAATTGAAGTTTTTTTAGAAAGACAAAAAATTCAGCCTAAGCTATATATGATATTATGAATTCAAAAATGATGTCTCTTTTACCAAATTATAAACATATAAGATTCATTATTTAATTTAAAATTAACTCCCATTTTTAAAACAAATAGCGTGATTTTAAGAAATAATATCTATCAAAAGATTGACACTTTCTTAAGTCCAATTTCATTGTGAATTTATTTCCAATGAAATACATTTAATTAAATGGTAAAAATATATTCTAATTACACTTCAAAACCAATTAAAAGGTAATCTAAACATATAGATAAATTATATTGAAAGGAAGTTTTGAATTAAAATACAATATTTTTCACTATTCATTAAAAATGAACTTTATCCGAAAAATTCCAACAATTTACACAAAGTAAATTTTTATGTCCCCATTATAAAAAAGGATTTTATTAGGTCATAAATAATGTATTAATGTTACTAAAACTATATATAAAGATTTTTCTCCATTAAAAGGAATTAAATCGACCTTTCAATGTAAATTATGCTTAAAATTAGATTCATTCAAAGATTAAGCCTCTAACTTTTATTGGATAAATGTAAATACATTTAACAAACATGTATAATCATATTTTAGTTAGTTTTGTTCATTCCAGACAATATAATGTCTAGGATTTAACTACCATTTTCATAAATAATATTAAATTATTAGTGTGCCACGTAAGATTTCAAAGAAACCTTTTGTTGTGTATCAGGACGCTCTCGAACATAGAAACACATTTCTAGTAACATTAAAATTTCATTCAAAAATATTAATAAATATGAAAATTTAATATTCATTATTTTTATAGGGTGTTACAATAATAATCTCTAAAAATGTTCTTAAGTAAGTAGAAATTAACTTTAGTTTATTATTCAGGATATTAAAGAACGAACGGGTCAGGTCGGACACAAGGTAAGGGATTTCTTATCTCACTTTTAATTCTGTGACATTTCCATTATTCGCCACTAATTTATTCAGGTGGTGTATTTTTTAATTCATTTGAAATATATTATCATGATTCTATTTATATTAATGGTATTCTTTGATTCATTTAATGGTTATTAACTTTTGGTCATACGACTCGATTGATTACGTCGTGGTAAAGAGTTTTCATCACAATTTTATTCCTCTGAGATTCGTTCTATATTGCCACTATTTTACTTTTGTGTGGTGTATGTACTATCCATGATTGTATTATTTGTGTAATATACTTTTATTTATGGGTGTTTACTTCATCCTTATTTCATGGTGTGTATGTTTCGTATGTTACCAAACCAGTAAAGGGAACTTTTTAACCCAATTTTCATTCCTTGGGTTAATATTCTAATTATTAATTATGTCATACTATGATTATGTGTGCAATAATTGTTTATCTATTTATATTTTAATTTACACTCCAATATGTTTGAATATAATTTTGATACAAAAAATAAATCCATTGATAAATTCTCAAGTCATCGACATGAACATGATATGAGTAATTTTAACTCAATTTCCATTCATTGAGTTAAACAACCAAGTCATTAAATTTCTCTTAAACAAGATATGTGTGAATTTTCTCTAATTTATTTACACTAAATATCCAATCAAATTTAGTGTATATATATTTTTCACACGTTATTATGTAATTGATTTATCCTTAATCGAATGATATGGTTTTGATAAGGGATTTCATCTCAATTTACATTCCATTGAGACTTCATTGTTGTTATGCACTGATTCACCCTTATATGGTGTATATACTATCCTTTGGTATATTATATCATGAATCCATTTATTCTTAGGATATTACAATGTTCTGATTCAATTTTATTCCTCAATTATTTTTATTCAAGAGTCTTTAATTTTGTTAAAAACACTTTAACTAAAATATCATTTTAAATAAAGATTTATTCTTTTAAATTTTTGTCATTAATGACCATGTTTTAAAAATGGTTTTTAGTAGTTATTTATATGGATATTAATATTTTCAATTGATAATTCATTTAAAATCTTCAAAGTGGTATGGTACACATTTATTCAAAAATATCTTTATTAAATGTTTTCAATTGTTTCGAAAATGGATTGATAAAGCATTGATTATGTGAATATCTTGAACTGATATACTATGATTACAATGTCGAAATGTTATCTTTTCTTTAATCTTGTTATATGTGTTATGGATATGTTATGGTTATGGGAATTGTTTATATATATTGGTGGTTCTGTGATTAACCGAGGGCGGGAGAGCCCGATATGGCTCTCCAATTCCTTGGGTAACGAGACAGAGGTAAAAGTTAATGTTTCTCCTAATAGATTTAGGGAATATACTATGATGGGTAATCCAAATTTGACACCCTATGTAGATGTGATAGCTAAAATGTAAGTATGTTATGAATTCCATAAGTTACCTTTATGATTTATGATTTTTGTGTGTTATTCATAAATTTTATGATTTTGTATAGTATGATATGATTGAAAAGTATTGGTTTTTTTGATTTGTATTTATTAATGGGTTAATGTTTTGTTTCCTTATTTTATAACCCTCATTAAGATTTTTATGCTCATCCCATGTTTTGAAATGTTTTTCATAGAATATAAAGATGAATATAGTCAAGGTTGGGATCAAGGAAAAGTCTTGATTTCTAAAACATGGAACTAGACATGTTTCTTTTTAAGAGTTTATTTATACTAAAAAATAGATACTGAGTAGTAGTGTCTACATATAATATTAATTTTATTATGTAATAGTTATGGCCAAATTCTATAAAACTCTAATCTTGAAAAGATACTCAATGTGAATTATTCAATTAATTCAATATTATGTAATTTTTTATGGTCGGGTCCTTATAGTTGGTATCAGAGGTCGGTTTAGACAAATTTAGGGATTAAGTGTTTTCGTTAGACGCATGGTTAGTCCCTATGCCTATTATTTCTGTTAAATCCTTGTTTTATAACTTTTTTAGATCAAGTAAATTAATTTACAAATTAATAGAAGAGGATCTCAAATGATATTCTTATCTCATACTGATGACATTCTTGCAATAATTATTGAAAAGTCATGTTCAAATGATTGTGAAACTTTTTCTAGCACACAACTCACTTGCAAGAAATTGTTTGAGATATCAAACGCCCCCACTATACTTCGTTATCATCATAGATAATGGGTTGTATTTAGACCAATCTTATTTTTACAATATTCTCATATTTTCAAGAAAGGTAAATTTTATCAAGGCATTTTCAAATATTTTGCAATATCACAATATTTTTGAAGCATATTGTGATTTTATAAATGGTACTGAAGAAGGAGACCTTTCGACAAATTATTTATATTTTATTTTACAATATATTCTATCATCACATATCTATACTTTTTTAATAGAACCATTAATTGAATGTTTCAACTCAAATTTGGTCCGACAATTTTATAGAAATCATGTTTTATCAGATTTTTTTTGAAATTATATGTCATACATGATTATTTTCCAAAACATTTTTTCTGTGAACACCCATATGACTCATGTTGTACAAGGTGTATTTGGATGGCGGAAACAAATTATTTTGAAGGATCTATAAATCATTGTTGCAATACATGTACCTTCTACATATGTGAATAATATGACAATGAAACCAAATGGACACCATGATCAAGGCATGATGTTCTTCATTTTGGGGATCATTTTATTTTATCATATGGTGGTGAAATAAGACTTCAAGAATTAATATGTTGAGATTATAATAAATTTAGATGAAAATGAGAGGTATAAGGAAACCAGTTAGGTTAAAATATGTTTGGGTTATTTTTGAGTTTTATAAAAAGGACAACTCGTAGGATGGTTGATAACCTGTCACATCCGTCAAGGCAACAAGAATCGAACCCACAACCAATATGCGACAAGGGTACATCGCCTACCACTATCCTACTTTAAGTCCCCAGTTAGTATGACTTATTATTTTAGTAAAATGATTTTATGGAAAAAGAATAAGTTGATTTTTGGATATTATGTTTTATCAAATGGATATATATAGTACAGAAAAATGATTTAGTGATTAAGTGATAAAGGTTGTTGTGGAAGACGTTATCTCTTTTGAGGAAACACTATATGCCTAAGGAAGATAGAATTCTATGAGATTTCAATTGTGGATTAATGGTTGAAATTATTTTTTGGAAGAATCTATGTTTTTATTATGGACATATGAAGATTTTATTTATTTATGAAAATGATTAACCTATCATGGAGAATATGTGATTAGGTTAATTTCTTTTCAATATGCTATTTTATGATTAACTGATGTTATTTAGAGATAAATGATAAGATTTATCTTAGGAGACTATGTAATTAAATCCTTATGAGATTTGGGTTTAAATATTAGTTTGGATTAATTTACAATAATTTTATGGAAAGTTGTCTATTGAATGGTCTTGGTTAAACTTTGGGTATTGTTTTACAAATTTTCCATATTAAGAGTAGTTTTTATTTTTGTAAAAGATTATCCTTTTTGGGTATTATCTGATATCATACTATCCATTTTGGTTTTAGTTGATGTCTAAAGTCAAGGGAAATATATAGTTCTTATTTTGTGGATTATGTTATTCTGAAGAAGATTTTTCTTATGCTTTTGATGTGACCAAGTCATTTTTGAATGCTTTTTGTTTGGAGAAAATATGAGTTTGTGTTAGAAAACTTGTAAAATATGAAAGTATAAATGAAAAGTAAGTATGTTTCCTTATGTTTTTAGTTAAGATCATAAATAAATTCCTCAATAAAAAGTCACATAAAACAAAAACGTTGTCCGTTAACTTGTCCTACTGGGTAATCAAAGACTATTTAACCCATAACAAGTTTTGGGATTTTATGGTTGTCAATTTTTTATTAATCATGTTTTCTATCACTCTCCATCAGAACTTGATTTTTTGTTTTCTCCTCCATATCCATGTTTTCATTGAATACTATTATTTGTCATCTCAGGTGACCACTGTACTTCTCTTTCTTCTATTAATGTGATTGTTTTACTGACTCTTTTCTGATGTGGGACTTTTAATGAAGTTTCCAAGACCAGTTTTGAAATTTTCAGGTTGCAATTCCCAAAAGGGGGGAAGGATGTAACATCCCAGATAAATATGGAATAAAAAACTTCTCATATTTATTAATATTTGTGAATTAAATATTAATTTTACATTAAATTGGATGGTATGTTCGATGGGGTACCAGATACGCAACAATGGGTTTATTTGAAATCATACATTGTTTTCTAATAATATAATATTATTATTTTAAATTGTAGTTAACTCCTAGAAATTGTATTGGCGGGAATAAAAAACACTAACTACAATATGGTTATACATGTTTGATAAATGTATTTAAATTTATCCAAAATATACTAGAGGCTTAAAATGGGAATTTTTCTAATTTTATGCATAATTTACATTAAAAGGTTGATTTACCACCTTTTAATGGTGAACCCTCTTTAAAAATAGTTTTGGTCAATTTTACATGTTCTATTTGACCAAATAAGATTCTTCTTTATAATCGGAACATCAAAATTTACTTTGGATGAAATTTTGGTATTTTTCTGATAAAATGAAATTTTTAATGAAAAGTGAAACATGTTGTATTTTAATTCAAAATTACCATTTAATCTAACTTATTTATATGGATAGATTATTTGTTTAATTGGTTTTATTTCATAATTAGAATATATTTTTACTATTTAATCCAATTTTTTTCATTGAAATTAATTTCACTTTGAAATTGGACATAAACAAGTGTAAATCTTTTGATAGTTATTGTTTCATAAAAACACTCTATTTCTTCTAACAACGAGAATTAATATTAAAATAATTAATGAAACTTTGATGTTTTTAATTTGGTAAAATAGACATCATTTTTGAATTCAGAATTTCAAATATATCTTAGGCTGAGTTTTTGGTATTTTTCAAAAAAAAAAATCAATTTTTGATGAATAGTGAAACCACTTAGTAGTAGTTAAAAAACTGACTCTTTCATATAAAAGAAATTTTACCACTTCTATGAATTGAATTTAAAAAATTTGAGACACATGGATAATATCAATATGTAAAATGTGGTTCAATAAGATGAAAATAATTTTTGGTGAATAGTAACTTTGAAATTTTATTTACCACGGTTAAAGGTAAATAAGGTAATTCAAGGTAAAAAGAATATTATAAAAACTCACAATTACCTTAAGACATGTCCTAACCATATTGGACGAGTAATGGCTGACAATTTACTTCTTTGGGTTGATTTTTGGACCCCATGGAGCCACTTATTAATGACAATGACATTTTGAAATAATTAATTTTATGTAAAGTCAAAAATGACATAAAAAATATCTCATTGTAAATTAATTTTTTAATGGTGTTATATAAGTTATTTTTTAGACTAAAAATATTCATTGGAAATATAAAAACATTTCCTACATCATGGTATTTTTTTTATAATTTTTATACATCAAATAAATTAAATTATTTATGACAGAATAGTGATACAGCATTTACCTCATTAATAATTGACTTAAATAAATAAGATTATAAAGAGTAAAATAATATCCAAATCCTGTCCAATTTTTATTGGATGATTTTATTATGAATATGAGTCATCTTATCATCGACTTCAATGTGTTTTGGAAATTTTGAAACCGATGATAAGATTGTAATAAAATAATGCTTTCACACTTTTTTAAAGAGTCCCTCCTCTACCTTATTAATGGAGACCACTTCTAACCAATTCCTCACACCTCTCAAGCCTTTTGGCTCGTCCAAAATCTGACCAATTAAGATCCCTACATCTATAATTTCCTCTTAGAATCCTTAACTTGGGCAGAAGGAACATCAACAAACCCTTTGGGTTCAAACCAAAGGGAGATACCAAAATTAATGGTAACAGTTTCTCTTAACTTCTTTTCTATTATTTTACTTCTCCAACCCCTAAAATCGTTTTATTAAATTATTTTATAACAAAACTGGTATCCTAAATATATTATTATTTTTCTATGAGAAGGATTAAAACTACACTTAGACACACCTCTATCTAATGGGTGAAGAACATAATGTTACTGTGGATGGCAAAAAAACGCCTCACAAAACGATGATTGTTCAATTATCTCCTACAGCCTCTCATGGTGGAAATTATAATGGACCTATATTTATATATGATATATATTTATTGTTTCTTTATTATTCTGTTTTTTTTATTTATATAACTCCTTTATGATTTCTATAGTGGGTAAATACGATAATCTCATTAGAGGTAGTGCAGACTACCGCCCCATCAAAGTTAATTGTCTCCTTAATTCATTATGTGGGACGTATAAAGGATGGAGTTAATAATATTTTATATTATATTATACTATAACTATAATATAACTTTGTATCATTATGTTTTTAATTCAATTAAAATAAGAAATATAAATAGAAGTAGCGTTCATGCCTACGTACAGCTTTCCGTCTCAATGAACGATGCATTTCATTTCATACCTCTAAATGTTATGTACTATTATAAATTCATGAATATACTAGATATATATGATATATATGATATATAAATCATTAATATAATTCTGAAGATAATGGATATCTTTCCACATGAACAACTTGTAATTATAAGGTGTTCATATTTTTAACTTAAGTACCAAATAATGACAGAAAAACCATTATTAACTTAAATGATTACATAATGGTTATAACATGGAAATAAGTATTATAAAATGAATATTAAACATTAAAAAGGTTCTTAAGAAATTATAAATTAACTTTAGTTTATTATTCAAGATATTTAATAACGAATGGTTCAGGTCGGACACAAGGTAAGGGATTTCTTATCTCACTTTTAATTCCGTGAGATTTCCATTTCGCCACTAATTTATTGAATGTGGTGTATTGTGTACTGAAATTTCATATATATTATCATGATTCTATTTATATTCATGGTATTTTTTGATTAATTTAATGTTTATTATATTTTGGTTATATGACTCGATTGATTACGACGTGGTAAAGAGTTTTCATCTCACTTTTATTCCTGTGAGATTCATGCTATATTTCCATTATTTTATTTTTGTGTGGTATATGTACTACCCATGATTGTATTATCTGTATAGTATACTTTTATTTATGGGGTTTTACATCTTCCATCTTTCATGGGGTGTATGTTTCGTAAGTTACCGAATCAGTAAAGGGAACTTTTTAACCCAATTTCCATTCCTTGGGTTAATCTTGTAATTCTTAATTATGTCATGCTATGATTATGTGTGGAATCATTGTTTGTTTATTTATTTTGTAATTTCCACTCCCCTTTGTGTGGATATACTTTATATACACATAATCACGCCAATTATAAATTCTCATGTCATCGATATGAACTTGATAAGAGTAAATTTAACTCAATTTTCATACATTTAATTGAACATCCAAGTCATTGATTTTGTCTTAAAAAGAATATGTGTGAAAGTTATCTTATTTATTTACACTGAATACCCAATAAAATTGAGTCTATTTATATTTTTCACACATTAATATGTAATTTATTTATCCTTAATTGAAGTATATGGTTTGTATAAGGGATATCATCTCATTTTACATTACTTTGAGACTTCATTGTTGTTATGCACCAATTCACTCTTATACGGTGTATATACTGTCATTGGGAATATTATATCATGAATCCATTTATTATAAAGATATTATAAAGTTCTGATTCAATGTTATTCAATAATTATTTGTATTTATGATTCTCTCATATTGTTAAATACTTTTTAGAAAAATATCATTTTAAATAATGATTTATTATTTTAAATCATTATCATTAATCTCCATGTTTTAAAAATGGTTGTTAGGATTTATTTATATGTTTATTAATATTTTCAAATTATAATTATTTTAAAAGCTTCAAAGTTGTATGGGACACTTTGATTCAAAAATATCTTTATTAAATGTTTTAAATTGTTTTGAAAATGTTTTGATAAAGTATTGATTATGTCAATTTCTTGAAATGATATATTGTGATTGCAATGTGGAAATGTTATCTTTTCATTATGCTTGATTTATGTGTTACAGATATGTTATGGTTATTGGGTATTGTTTACATATATCGGTGGTTCTGTGATAAACCAAGAGTGGGTGAGCCCGAGATAGCTTTCTAATCCATTGGGTAATGAGACGGAGGCAAACGTTAATATTTAGCCTAAGAGATTTAGGGAATATATTGTGATGGGTATTCCAAATGTGACTCCCTATGTAGCTATGACGGCTACAATGTATGTATGTTATGAATACCATAATTTACCTTTCTGATTTATTATTTCTATATGTTATTCATAAATCTTATAATTTCATATGGTATGTTATGATTGAAAAGTGTTGGTTTATTTGATTTTTATTTATTATGGGGTTAATGTTTTCGTTCCTTATTTTATAACCCTTACTGATCTTTTTATGATTATCCAATGTTTTGAAATGTTTTTAAAATGACTTAAAGATAAATAGGGTGAAGGATGGGATCAATGAAAAGTATTGATGTCTAAAACATGGATCTAGACATCTTTCTTTTTTAGAGTTTTTTTATTTAAAAAAATGGATACCGTGTAGTAGTGTCTACATGTAATATTCATGATGTTATGTAATAATTATGGCCTAATTATATAAAACAATAAACCTGAAAATACCCCCAATGTGAATTATTCATTTAATTCTATATTATGTAATGTTTTAAGGTCGGGTCCTTATACTCACCATATCCTCAAAGTATAAGGATTGATTAGTAGTCCTTACGGAATACATTATTGTGGTCAAACTGCTTTACTGCAAATTTAGAATCATCATAATTCATAAATTTTATAATGTGGCTAGATAAAACTTCTACCCGTAAAGAGGCATTTTTATTTACCAAGGGGGAGAACTCATCCTATGATATAGTAACTGAACATCACCACCACTTAGCACATCCCTGATGAAGAATATCCATTGAGACTACAATCTTATTTATAGGGATCCTCATAAGTTGAAAAATATAACTAACTACCCCTAGCCAGTCCTTATCCACCTAGGGGAATAGGTCCCCTGAATCATTAGAGGTTGATAAATATGGAACTGATTCTATCCAAAAAACATGTGTACATCCTCAATTGGAACTTCCATTGTAGACAATTGCATATTATGTGGTTGTACAACTGTTAAAACAGAGAGAGGTACAATTTGTCATACATTCCCTTGTACTGATACATTTTCACATGACAGATCATCCTCAGGATCATGAAGTAGATTTCTTTTTTGATGTATTCATGGAGGAATCACGAAATATATTTTATTTTCTATAGATAATGATTTTATCTGAGGAGTTATTTGATGAAATACATCGATACCACCTCCCATACCTATGTAATTCATGTATAATTTTTTTTCTTCCACCCAATTTCTACATGTTTCGAGTCCTAAGGTGGGTGATCAGGGTCCCAGTTTATATAAAAGTTATCAAACACACCCACAATTGAGTTCCCATCCTTATTAAAGAACTCCAAACACAATTCGTTGTTTCTATAAATCCAAAAAAAATCTTATAGACTATAGTCCTAAGGTTGAACCAACTAATATGATACCACACTTCAAATACTAGACTAATTGATGCCTGAACCGTAACTACCCAAATCCTACCTTTAATATGCCATGTGACTAAAACCCAGCACCGAGTAGGCATATCCCACACATGAGAGTAATTATCTTCATGTAACTATACACATTAAAACATCCCTAATCCCATACATTTATAAAATGAAAAAAATTAAAACCAATGCATGCATATATAGAAAATCCCACAATCCGAGTATGTCAAAAATATACTAAAAGTAATAAAGGGGAAAAATATAAGACTATCTAAAAAATGAGGAGTGGTTAGAATACTTTTATAGTTAAGAAAACTATTAAATGAAACAACCCGTAAAACACCATGGTTTTTCTGTCCCATGCAATGATCTAACAGCTCCCAATCCTCTGTGAACAAAATCAAATTGTCCTTCATCTACATAAGAAAAATATATATAAGAAGATACCATTTAAGTTTGAGTATATCAATTCCCAGTAATAACCCTCATTAAACTACACACAAGTCATCAAATGTAGTCAAATCATAATAGAAACAATTAATCATAAGTTTAACAAAACTCCAGATATTCTCAGGTTGGACAAAACACCTCCATGAAGTCTCAATCAATATTCTATCCAAAATACATTTCCTAAAGCCTATGGGATATTATCAATTTTTCAGAACGCAACACATGATCCATCATATAATCCAAGACACATATCCTTTAGTTCATGATCATTGGTCCACAACTGAGAAACTCACTATTCTATGATGTCCTTGGTACTCAAACAGTGGATCACACCCAAGACAATAGTGGGACACTGAAAACAAAATATGGAAATCCATATATGTAGTAGATCATGTACCAATGATACCAAAAAATCTGTCAAAATTTTCCATGAGATATTAGATATTTTTCAAGAAAATTTAGGTCACCCTGATTCCATGTACCCCGCCTAGGGTATTGGAAGGAAGGATATATGATCACTATTTGATCATGTAGAGGGAAACTAAAAGTAATTTTGGGACACATCATCATGATGGTATCACAATCAAGAGATTTCAACATAACACCTCAATTTAACCTCATGGGGACAGAACAAGAGAATACACTCAACCACTGGGGGACACCACAAATCTAATCTCGGTTAATCCATTAGTTAGAGGGTATTCTAAAAATGATAACACACACCTTACTAAAATTTCATTCATCAAGGAGTATCAGCGCTATATGTATACAGGTCACACTGATTCCATGAACCCCCACCATGGTGTATGAAGGAAGTATAGAGGATCACACATTGACATCAATGAGGGAAACTATGAAATCTATCTAAGACCCATCCTTCATAGGGGAGCACAATATAGTTGTGAAATTACTCAAATAGTACACCCAAACGGGGATGAAATAAGGGAACACTGTCAACTGATACTGGGCCCATGATAATGAAAAAAAGTCCTTTAACACCCTCAAATGGGGTACACAACATGTATGGGTGTGTTCAGTCTGTCTTTCCAACCATTAATCTTCTAGTGTTCCTCTTCCTCTTTAATAATTTAAAAGTAAAAAATAAAAGGCTCGTATGTAAGGGTAGAAAACATGTAGATGTATTTTAACACCTTGAATGTGCCATTTGTCCAGGACTATTTACTTTTAGTCATGCCCAGGTACCAACATGTGTCCACCTAACCATTCCCAAGTACACCTAGTCGTGTTTAAGTATGCATCTTCATCCACGTACTGTAGATTTTTTCTTGAATAAAATCCTTCCAATTAAATTTTAAATTTTGAAATACATGTTTGTATTCTAGTAAAAGTCACATAGCATGTGACAGGGATCACATAACGTTTGTTCTTTTTCATCACTGTTGAATCCATATCATAACATAAAGTGTCCCACACGATGTTTAGTTCAAGATAACATGCAAGGTAGCATAGAATTTTATATATGTATTAGGTTATCTATTGTATTTACTTCCATACCACTACTTTTGTGATTTTAGATAAAATCATAGATATTAATCTAGTCATCCCCTACAATAGATTATCATTAGTATCTAGGATCATGAAATCTCAAAATACACCAAAGTTGAGACATAATTCACCATCTCATGTCATACCTAGAAGAAAAAAAATCATCACATTTTGTTCTATCTCTGAACATCCTCCATTATAATTTTAAATCAATCATACCCACAATAATGACCCAAAAATATAGCACTAATCCATTGTGTCAAAGAACGGTTGTAAAATAATCATAGACCCAATATTTTGTCAAACCATCACTCAATAAAGTTACAAATGATTAATGTGAGATGAAAAATTGTATAAATACATAAATTGTTATATGGGGAAACTTAATTCTTTTTTCATTTTCAGACATTATCTGTTGTTGAAGGATTTCAAAAATGAAGAGGGAATAATCAATTAAAAAATGATAATCCTTAAATAAATTTACTATTGAATATCAGTTCAATTATCTTTCAGGGAATTTTTACTCATTAGAATAGAATAAATGAATGGTATGAGATCACATAAATCATACATGTTACCTTCAGTTTGGATATATTCCAAAAAACTACAAATTAAGTTTTTTTATTGGTGAGTTCCATGAACTTTGTTAGTTAATGATCTATTATTTAAACATGATCTGATATCTAATACCAATGATCATCTAATTCATCCTATCAAGGTGTAGGTTATAAGGACAACCCTATTTATTGAGGCATAGACATGTATTTATAGAGGAAACGGGTTGCTGCATCAATATAATAAAATAAATAAATATTTATTTATTCTATTAACTTCATTGATGATAGAAATTATCCAAAACTCCCAACAACGACAATTATTTGTCACACATAGGGTAAATCCCATGCATTAGACTCAAAGGTGTCCATATAATTACAATAATATCCTATATTTATTATACTACCTTTTTTGGAAAAAATACATACATGACATAATACATATTGGATCTTATTCAAATATCAATTTCGGGCTCATAAGACCTTAGAATCCCATGGTATCATAGCACATCACTTAGAAAATACTCTATATATGTAATATATGAAAAAATAAATGTTTTTTTCCCTATTTTCCATTATATTTTTATGTAAATGATATTATTATTTTATGTATGATTTTATATTTCATAGGTGTTGATGACTGATTCCTTAGGATGCCTATGGTTGTAAACAATTCTATATAAATCATTTAATAAAAAATTGTAATTAACTAGTTATTGCTTATAGATAAGTGTTTATGGTTGTGTGATCCTATTTTATTATTATGGATATATTAATTGATTTTTTTGGACCATATTATATGTTGATTTTTAGTTTCTCCCTTAATAACTCTTTAATTCCACTCAATGAAAGTCTTGTTATGAAATTTGTTATGGGCCTATAATGATTTACAGATTAGGGATATATGGGTTAGGAGGCTTTTGTTTGTTGTTACAGTTGAATCATCTGATAGAGGGATTTTTGGTGATATATATGGTGGTTCCAAGGATGGTATATGAATTTATGGAATGGGTTGATGATATTTTTACCCATTATTCAGCTGAATGTAGTGAAATTTTCAATTAATGAATCATCATTAGTTATTTAATGGACATGTTACTTCTTTCTACACTCCATTCCCCACTACATGAGGAAAATAATTTAACATAGTTTATTTGTATCTTTTATTGTAACCTATGATGTGTCCTGCAGTACATGTAATTATATAATAATAATGAATAATTAACCATTTTACATAAGGGTTTGTTATGTTTTTTAATGAAAATGATAATAAATATTAAAAACCATTGTATCAGTTGGATTATGAATGGAGGGCATGCAGATCGGTTAGTAATCCTTTTAATGTGATGGTTATTGTTTAACATAAATAATTAATGTAATGTGAAATGTTTAACAGAAAGAAAATATTTAATTTCTTCCCGATTTTTTGGGTTTTTTTAGGATATTCATTCCATGGAGGTGCATGTATGGAGTCAGAGTGGTGGTAGGCATAGTAGAGTCTAAGACTAGGTTTATTTACCTAGTGTGGTTATGAGCTATATATACTATATTTTATGTGATATCATATGTTACATCACTTATGTCAGTAGGGTTGAAGAAACCTATTGGACTTTTGGATCAGGTTTTTCCCAGCATCTAGGTGAGCAAGTAACAAATGGATGGCTACCCCCTCTTTCCAAGATATCTTCATTTATATGTATTATGTGTTGGTATGCCTAGTAGTCACTATTCCCATATATGTATATAGAGGTATATAACAGGATTATATTTATTTTATAAACATAAATCACTTGATATTATATCCTATGCATAATTATATGTATGTCTTGTATGAGTTTTTATTATATGTGGTATAACATTTAATACAGGGGTTATGGTGGCTCCTAGAAACAACTCAATTATTATTTAAAAAATTTAAATTTTTTTAAGTGTTCATGTCATTCATGGAATACATAAATGTGTTGATGAAATGATGTGATTCACCTAGTACATATAATGATTCTTTATATATTATGTTTTATATTATATTATTCATTTCAGTGATACATATCCATAGATCCAATTCAATATTAGGGAAAATTATTCTCTATTTAGATGAGGAGCTATCTTCTCATTTACTAGGATTTAGTACTCTATATATATACCTTCCATGATAAGATATGGGGAGGATATAAATATGAATAAATGTAATTCTCACCCAATATTTATATAAAATTCCTACAATGTCTACATGAGATGGTTTGAGATCAGGCTAGGAATTACTTGCTTATGGAGTTATTCATGAGCTGTTTGGACTTCATGGTCATTATCAATGTTTTAATTCTTGTACATTGGGTTTCCTTTTCAATTGTTTAGTTTTTATGTCATAAAATTAAAATATTTGGGGTTTTTAATTTAGTATCTTAGATGTAGTTGTTGTGTGTTTCTATATTATGTCAGGTTTAATAAGTCATAGAGGTTAATACCTCACATTTTTGTGTATGACATATCATTAGTACCTTTTTCCAACCCATGTATTACCAGATGTGGGCTTTGAGCATCATTATATCCCCTCTCCCATTTCTATCAAAAGAGGCCTACCCATTTGAGGAAGGTTTCATGAAAATAAATAATATATTCATTATTTTCATAATTGAATAGCTATTACCTAGTATATTACTTTATTTCATTTAAGACTAATTTATATTTTATGGTTTATAATTTAATGTATTTTGATAAAATTATAAATTAATCTCTTATATTACACCATTTCTGGTGTATATAAAAGATATTTTCTTTACATTAGTTCTATATTAGTTTTTATTAATGTAAACCATTTTCATTCAATGAGTTTTATAACCTATAAAAAATTAATTATATTTATTTGAAATATTTATGAACCGTTATTATTTCTGGGTTTAAATGATTTGTCGATTAGATGTATTCTTCTAAAAGAAATTTGTATTTTTATTATTTATAAGATGTGTAGGACATGTATATATGTAAAATTTGATGGGTAAGGATTTATATATAATGATATAATGGGGAAACTAGTTGTTATTCATTATAAAAAATGGCAAATAGTTAATGATTAATGATTCACTTTGAAAAATAGTTTAGTGAAGAATAAACCATAATTGAAAATAAATTAGTGATGGCTAATCCAATGAGAGAAATAAGTTGTTATACTCAATTATAATTTTTCATTTATATAATTTTGGATGATCAAAAACTCTCATGTATTTCATGTTTCATTTATATTAAGAATTTACATTATGATATTTTTATTCTATGATTTATGAGATATTCCTTATTCATAAAATTATTTATTTGTATCATGATTATACCCTCATAATAATTTTATGGTAAATTATAATACTTTATTCCTATCACTTATGTTTGACCTTATTGTAATTTGATCTCACCACTTTGTAATTTTTCCATTTATCTAGGTTATAAAGATAAAAAATTATAAAATCTTTAAATGATTTTCATTTGTGGTGATTTTTTTAATGATATTGAAGAATAATTATAGATTAAGTATTTTCAAATATATTGGAAAATTTTAAATTTATATAAACAACATGGGTATTTTTGTTATTTTTTTCCTAGTTCAAAAAAACTCTAAACCAAAAAGAATATAGGAATTCACTGTAATGAATTATTTTTTAGGTGATTTAATTACACCGTGATAACTATCAGATAATATAGTTTATATAATAAGAGGGTTTTAAAAATATAGGATATTAAGGTGATATTATTTGATGAGATATTGGGAGATAAAAATTTCATCAATGGTTGATAAGTTATAGTTTATTATCATTTCAAAGATATAGATAACGATTTATGTTGGTTGAGGTTATATTCTAGTGATTAGCAAAAGAAAAATTATGCATTCTAAAGGGTAATGTTATGTGTAGGTTAACATAATGAATTTTTTTGTGAGGTTTTGTGTATGAGGTTTTCTATGAAAGAAATAAATTTCATTACAATACAAGTGAATATTGTCTCTCAAACAAATATACAAATGGATAAAAACACAAAATGTTATTTTTTTGTATTAACTCGTCCATCATCTGCCATATGAAAAAAGGAAAAATTGCACACATGTTTTGATACTATGGTGGGATATTCTTTGATCAATAAAATTATATTTATAACCTATTATAAATGATTTACATACAAACAGAGATATATATATTAGGTTTTCAAGTTAAAATTACAACTAAACACACACATACCACACATTTACAAGTCAGAAAGGAATGTCATAACCCCACAAGGGATAAACAACCAATCCAGGCTTCTATTAATATTCACATATATAAGGGTCCATTGACTCTTACATGTACATAAACAATATGATGATTATTGGATGGCCTAGAAGACAAATCATTTAATGGCCCAAAGGCCCTTCTTACATCACCACATACATGGGTCTGCACCCCCCACATACATAATTAAAACATCATTACATGCCCGCATAATGAATGTGTTACCGCCTCCTATGTTTAAGCCTGCATCACAACCTATGTTAGGGAATTCAGCAAAAATACCCTAATGGAATTTATATGGATTAAAACACATTCTTTTGATATAGTATTATGGGGTTTACCAATCCAAAACCAATACATCTTATAAAACCGTGTTCATTGTTTGGTAAATGAGTGTATGAAAGATTAATTTTTTATGAGGAATGATAACTGGCATAATATTTAATAAGATAGAAAGACAGATTTAATATCAAGAATAATAAATATATTTTGAGTAACCAAATATAACATAATTGGTGAGTTATAATTAAAATAATGATGATTCAATTCATTTATGTGGTATAGTGTAATGACTACAGCTTTTATGTCTCTTAAATTAAAAATACTGTTGATAATTTCTATAAAAAGAATAAAAAATTAGGGAAACAACCCTTTTAAATGAAAAGAAATATTAAAAATATGTGGAACATTAAATCAAAAATAACAAAATATATAATAAATAATTAAAATATTTTAATATTATATCTTTACTAAATATTCTAAAAAAGATTACATTTGAATAACTATTTAAAAAAGAATTTTATATTTTTTAATAAATTACTTTGGTTTTATTAAATAGTTTATTATAATAGGTAATATATATAACAATAAACATATATATATATATATATATATATATTACAATTATATAAGAAGAAACATTAAAAAAATAACATTTAAAAGTTTTAATTTTTTAATAAAATAATTTATCTTTTATACTTTATTTTCCTTAAATGTTTCATTTATAAAATTACAACATTTCATTTGGAGAACATACAATAATTTTTTTATGACAAAAATAAATATTAACTTATTAATTTTTTATTTTTCTTAAAATATTTCATTTTTGGTTAATAGTGAAAATATTATTTTACAAATAACATGAATTTTATGGTTTATTTAATTTTATTTATTATCAGTTTTAATTTCTATAATCCCTCAAAAAATACCAAATATATATTTTATAATTTTATTTATAGTTTTAGAAATGTTGAATTAAATTTATAGATCCACTTTTTACATTTTATGAAAATCAGTTATATTTATTAAAAATTAATAAATATTACATTTAATATTTTCAATTTTTATGACTTTTAAAAGTTAATTATAATTAAATATATTTAAAATTTGAATCAAAATATCTGTATTATATATTTTTTTCATAATGGCTAAATTACTAATATAAAAATAGGTTACCATAGTGAAAACTAAATTGGTAAAAATGAGTAACAAAAGACGTAATGGTCCTTGTTAAAAAATGTTTTTAATTGAGATGTAGAGGTTTGAATCAACCTAATATCATATCTAATACATTATTTATCATTTTTTTGTGACACATTCTTTTTGAGTAACTTCACATTTTATAAAATGTTCAGGGATTTATAAGAATTTCATCCCAAGTAGTTATAAAAGGGGTTCTGTTATACCTATATCCCAACACATATAAACCAACTTAGTATGGCCCAAAAGCATCAAACATTATTTATACTCATTTTAATATATAATCAAGAGGATTTTCATTCTCTAAATATCATCTAACAATGTTTTATCAACCTTCACAAATGAGATAGCCTATGTAGTGATGTAAAAATTTATATCTATTCATTTTTATTTTCTATTATTCATGTGTAGATATTATTCATCAAACATAATAAAATAAAATTTAAATTATACCATAATAATCATTATAATAATAATATTTTATTATAATGACTACAAGATATGTACCCAATTTTTTCTTTTATATCATGAATAATAAAACAATTTAAAATGTGTTGTGTGGACTACTACCTCATTGAGGCGGCCTATTTTTTCATCAGCACCATAGAAGGATGGTTATAATATGGAATGTAATATATATATAGTATATTTATGTAATATTTATATTATTTATTGCTAAACAAATTACTCATTTCCTTGTTTTTTGGAATGTGAAATCATCATCCATGTGTACGTGTTGGATACCACCCAAATAGAATGATGTGATCTATGATCATTTTCCAACATTCATGGATGTTTATAAAAATGGATTTAAATAACAAAATAAATTTATGAAATCATTAATTTATTTTTATGTAAAACTTGATAACCTATAAGTTATTTTAAAATAAATGAGAATTATAAAATTAACCATGTTAAAAAAACATACAAAGATGAAAACAATATATTTATTCTAATTATTATATTTTGATGATTTATATTTTTAATTTACCACTTTTAAATTCTTATATATCCTACTGGGAACACTAAATATTATCATTATTCTTTGGGTAAAATTATGTTACATCTAAACCACCTCATAATCATCCATTAATCCAAAAGTGTTCAGGTTTGGGTTGGTTGAGACACATACTTGAACTATGCTAAAAAAATTTATAATAGATGACTGTGGAAACCTAATTAATTTTTTAATATAATATATTATATTAATAAAAATTTATTTATGGTTCTTTAAGTTTTCTATAAAAATTGAACTCATAAATTTATTAAAATAATCATATTTCCTTATGAATTAGTGAAATATTTGTATTGTTGATTTCATCATTAAGGATAAATTATTAAACACTCCTTAAAGGATGTTAAAACATATAAATTAATTATAATTTAACCCTTTTAGTGAAATTAATTATATATTAATAATGTAAATTGGATGAATAATTAATACCAACACCACCTTTATAAAACAAGTTTGAAATGTCCAAAATTACATAAACAATATATTGAAAATTAATAAAACAAAATATTATATATATAATTATTTAAAATTAGGATTAAAAAATAATATAGTTATGAATAATTATTTGAAGAGTTTATTTAAAAAAAATTCGTTTAATTATTCAATTTTTTTTATGTGTGGAACAAACCTGGACCAAGCTATGGGTTATCATCTAATATTATCCCCTTTAATAGAAGCTTTATATTATACATCTAGTTTATTTTATATGGGGTATATGAATCCTAATTGAGAAATTATATAATGAAATAATATTTATTCATATCAATATATAATTAATTTAAAATTTTTCACATTCAATATAATTTTATTTAAATTCCCTTCATGTTGTAAGTGTGGTTATTAACTGAATTCTCATTCTGTTAGTTATAAACCATTTCATCAAAAAAAAATTATATATGTTATTTCAATTCTAACCTAAAATTATATTGTGGGTTATTTTTATATTACATGTGGGGATTTACATTTTTACAACTCAAATCCATTTTCAAATGTTTGTTTGATCATGAATATTGGCTTTGGTATGGGTCTTTATTACTAAAATATCTTTCATTGAGTCATATGGTGTATTTTCATCATTAAAAATCAACAATATATATTTGTTAATTTCCCAATATATATATGAAGTTATATATTATCATTCTGGGGAAAATACCCGTTTTCATTCAAATCATCACTCCGGATTTTTCTCTAACATAAATGTATCATGTTATTAATAAAAACCCATTATCTTGTAATTTGCTCATTTTTTAGTCCATTATGTCACATACCAACAATGTTACCATTTCACGTAATAAAATAAATTTATTTATAATTTAATTTTTTCATCTTTAATTTATTTACCTCTTTAATAATAAAATTTTCTTTATCACTTTTTGAAGTTTTGGTTTTCAAAAAATGGACTTTCCAAAAAAAAATTACATCCATCCAAACTAAATTGTTTTCCTTCCACTGGGCCATTTTTTAATAAATTTTATTTATATTTAGTAATATTTTATAGAATCCTTTTAAAAGTTAGATGTTTTTAAAAGGAATAAATTTCATTTTTTTAAAATAACATATGAAATGAGCATGTATTTTTTCCCTTATACAGAAATGTTGAAAATGATCTCTTTTAATGTTTTCTATTGAAACAAATTATTCTTCCAACATTTTCAGTTTACTTGATACATTTTTTATATGTATTAATTGTTTCTAAAATAAATTACTTTCATTATATAATTTTCAAATATATATTGTAAAATGACTTCAAAAGGTATTGTCCATTTTTTATTTCTAATGTCATGTTTATGGACACATAAGCATTATTTTTCTTCTAATTCATTTTACAATGAAATATTGTTTTCTTGATTGAAGATATTATTAAAATGTAAAAAATAAAACACTTTTATCAAGAAATATCTTAAAACTTCCTTTTGTTTTTGACAATTGATCAATTACTACCTATGTCAAAGGTAAAAAAATTATGTATAACAATAATTATTCTTAAAATTACTTCATCATTAAATACCATATTTTTTATTACTTTTATTTATTGTAGTTTTACTACACTCCCTGAAATGAAATATAGGTGTAATTATTGTCATAAACGGTTACCCTTTATCTATAGAGTGTAAATACCAACTGGTTAGTTTTCTTTATTAAATGGTATTTAACAATAAATATACTTGAAATCATTGAAGATCGATGTATTTAACAAAGTTTCATCATGTTTTGATAAATGAAGTAATTTTTAATTATTTCCTTCTGTGAAACCATTTTAATTTGATAAGAAATTGATTTCTATTACTTGAGTAAATTATGATTTTATGAATGAATACAATTTCCCTCAATGAGTTTCGTACAATATAATTTTTTTAATGATTTTCATTTTAAGGTTTATAATGAAATTATTATTTATTAGTTTTAATGATTTGATGGTAAGATGATTTCATATATATCACATTTTAATTTTTTATCATTATGTGATGGGTGATACCTATAAAAAACTCCAAGTCCATGGGTAGGAAAATACATCTCTTGAGATAATGTTGAAACATGTAATGATGCTTGATCTAAAATGGTAAATGGTTTTGGATTCCTTATCCACTATGGGAAATACGTGAGTAAGGCCTAATATACCATAGGAACCATGTGAGTGAATCCTAATCCGAAAAGTGAAAAATGTTGTGATACCTAATCAACTATGTAATGGTTTATATCCTTATATATGTTCCATAATTTTTGGGTATTCCTTATTTTTATTATATGAATTATTTTAATGTGTTTTTGAATGTTATGCCCATATTTATATTCTATTATTTTTGGGTATAACATTCTTATGTGATGGATTTATACCCATATGTTTATCATGTTTTCACTTATGATGTTTTATTATTATCACATTATTTCACACACATATCAATTGATGTAACCCCTTTTAAGTATTTCTCATTACATAGGTTATAAAGATATAAAAATTATTTAATTTATAGATGTGTTTATTATATATATAATTTTGGGGATACATAGAAGAATTATTATGTATTCAGTAGTTTTAAATATAATTTTTAAAAAATATAATTGACACAGTGAATATAGGATTTTACTGATAATCATTTTATTAATTATAAAAATAATAAACCCTAAACAATCATAGAAATGTATAATAATGAAATTGTTCATTTTTGTTATCTAACTGGATATACACATCTATATTATTATATTGAAATGATAAAATGTAATTGTCTATAAATGATAACACAATTCATTATATAATATTCAAAATATTATCATTATCTTGTAGTAAACAAATCCATCAAAAAATAGAATCTACTAAACTCAAAAACTCCCCAAAAAATAACTCTAAAATAGAGATAATTCCACCAATATATTATATATATCACAATTATAAATAATATTATTAAAAAGCACTAAAAAATCATTGCAATTATTTCATCTAAGATTTAAACATGTCTTTGTCGTAAAAATAGTGTTCAAAATTTCCCTCAGTTCAGAGTACACATGTGTTTCTCCCAGTCCATGATAATTCTGCCTCCTACCATTCCACAGAAAAAAATTAAAGGAATAGAGAATAAAAGGGAACCATATATTGATATTCCAAGGGCTCAATTATCCTCTCTATGAATTTAAATATGTATTTTACTTATTTATCTACCTAATAAATGATATGGGAGATATTATTAAGATATTGATGAAACAATGACTAATAGAAAACACATAATACCTCATCCAGGAATGAGGGATACACAAACTAATATGAAACATCAATTATGTGCTATAATAACTAAAACGGTTTAAAAATCATTGATAAATATTATTCCCTTGGCCAAACCACTACATCCAACAATTAGGGTTAAAACAATGGAACACATGAATTATAATATCAAAATCAATGGGTACTATACTTTGAGAAACACAAGAATTATTGTGGTCATGTTCTATCTTCATATGAACTTTAATCATTTATTTATACATTTTCATACCCTATAACACATCCACTCCGTGGAGGGTCAACTCACCAACATTGGTCGATAAAAATGGATATATATATATATATATGATAATACAATTCATTGATTGGATACCTACCATTGGAATAAATATAGTTATTGTTATAAATTACTCAAACATGGATAGTTTTTTAAACCATGATTTACCAAAATCCATCATGCACGAATGTATCATATCCTCTAGTGTTGGAATGGTATATTAATTCTCACCATACCTATTTATATGGATGTAAATTATAAAATATATTTGAGTACTGAATCATAGTGACAACCTCCCAAGACTAATAGAGTAATATTAGGAACCTCATTAAAGGTGTTGTCCCTTAGTACCAAATAAGGATTCAATATCTCAACAAAATACCATCTTCAAAAATTTGAAAATAAATTATCAACATGATCCCCAATAACTGACACAATATTATTTGAAAATACACAATCACCCAAATAGAGTGACATCCTCTTTGATATTAAGGGAAACCATTGATAAAATCCACCAAATTGTCCTCTCACATCCAATATGGTACATCTGAGGTCTCCTAAAAACCACAAGGAACATGATTCATTTTGTTCAAAAGTTTACATACAAAAGACCATAAAATTGACACATTTTATTGAATTAATCCCTACCACATGAACTATGTATATAATTAATGGTTTAAATTTAATATACAAAGATGTACTTTTGTAATTTTCCATGAATCTCATGGATAAATTCTTCTTATATCACTAAATAAAGACATAATACCACTTTGAGAAACATATGATGCCAATAATCCTCTAATTATTACATATGTGATTCATAAGGAATTATGTGGTCTTTTATAACAACTACTTATGAGTCTCCCCATTGATACTCATCCCACTAATTCAGTAATATTTATTTCAATTTCAACTGAAATGCGAAAAGAAACATTAACATCCCTCTCATTAGGATATATCACCACAAGATCCTCCACCACACTCCATGTATCCTTATACTATGAAATAGTTAATCTTCATGACTTACTAATCAGTCCAATAGAAAAAAATTAACATCCTCTACAATGAAGATATCTCGAGTTAATATTCTTCTAGACACTAAATATAACACTACTAACCAATATTCAAATAATTATCAATGATGATATATATAATTCTATATTACATTGGGAAGACAACAATAGATTCACCGATGATATTGTTCACCAAAAATTTAGAAAAAAATTCCTCTTTTTCCAACTTTATATAATAAATTTCATTATAATTTGTTTAAAAAATAACATCCTAGATCTATATTAGATCAATTAATCTTAATAATTATAAAACAACCAACATTATTTTAGGAAGCATCATTGAAACCCTAAAAAATAACCACCTTTATGTTAGATATTATAATATTAATTTCAGTGATACATAGCCAGATAGCCAATTCAAAGTTAGGAAAGATGCTTCTATATTTAGATGAGGAGTTATCTTCTCATTCACTAGAATTTAGTGCTCTTTATGTATACCATATATGAGTGGATTTGGGGAGGATCTGACTATGAATAAATGTTATTCTCACCAAATATTTATATAAAATATTTACTATGTCATCAGGCACTGGTTGTAGATTAGGATATACATTACTTGCCTATGGAGTTGTTCCAGAGTTTTTTAGGCTTCATTTTCATTACCAACATTTTACTTCCTGTACTTGGGGTTTCCTTTTAAAAATTTTAGTTTTTATGTCATAACATTAAAATATTTGGGGTTTTTTATTTAATTTTGTTGAAGTAGTTGTTGGGTGTTTCTATATTATATAACATATATTAAGTCATAGATGTTAATGCCTCCCATTTTTGTGTATGACATACCATTAGTTCCTTTTTCAAAACCCATAGATTACCAGATGTCGGATTTGAGTATCATTATATCCCCTCTCCCATTTCTATCCAACGAGGTCCATCCATTGAGGGAGGAGTCATGAAATGAAAAAAATATAATCTTCATTTTTATGATTGAATGGTAATTACCATGAATATTAATTAAATTCATTATATAAAAATTTATATTCTATGGTTTATAATCCAATGTATGTTGATAAAATTATAAATTAATCTATTACATTACAACATTTATAAAGGATGTAATACCAATTTTCTTTACATGAGTTCTATATTTATTTTTATTAGTCAAAACCATTTTCGTTCCTAGAATATCATAATCTATAAAAAAAATTAATTATATTCATTTGAAATATTTATGAACAATTATTATTTCTCACTTTAAATGATGGGTCGAGAAGAAGTTTTACTATGGTAGAAATGTGTATTGTTATTATTTATAAGATTTGTAGGACATATATATGCATAAAATTTAATGGGTAGAGATATATGTGTAATAAGATAATGGTGAAAATAGTAGTGATTCTCAATCAAATATAGGAAATAGTTAATGATTCATGATTCACATTGAAAAATAGTTTAGGGAAGAATGAACCATAATCTAAAACCAGTGAGTGAAGCCTAATCCAATGAGGTAAATAATATGTGATACTCAATGATATTTGTTTTTATTTATATAATAATAGATGACACAAAAATCTCATGTATTTCATGTTTCATTTATATGAAGAATTTACATTATGATTTTTATTCCGTGATTTATGAGATTTTCATTATTCATAAAATATTTATTTTTATCATGATTATACCTTCATACTAATATTTTGTTAACTTATGATACTTTATTACAATCACTTATGTTTATCCTTATTGATAATTTGATCTCACCCTTTTCAAATGTTTCACTTTTTCTAGGTTATAATGGTTCGAAATTTATGGAATCTATAAAATATATATATTGGTAGATATTTTTTAAAGATATTGAGGAATAATTATAGAATAATTATTTTCAAATATATCGGAAAAATGTTAAATTGATATAAACAACATGGGGATTTTTGTTAATTTTATTTCCTAATTCAATAAAACTCTAAACCATCAAGGATATGAGAATGCACTATAATGAAATATTTTTTAGGTAATTTAATTACACCATGACATCTATCAGATAATATAGTTTATATAATAGAAGGGTTTTAATAACATAGGATATTAGGATGATATCATTTTGATTAGATATTGGGAATTATAAATTTCATCAAAGGTTGATAAGTTATAGTTTATTATAATGTCCATGTTACAGATAACGATTTATGTTGGTTCAAGTAATATTATAGATATTAGCATAAGAAAAAATAAGAATTCTAATGGATAATTTTATGTGTAGGTTAACATCAGGATTTTTTTGTGATGATTTGAGTATGACGTTTTCCCTGAAAGAAATCATTTTCATTACTATACCAGTCGATATAGTCTCCCAGACTAATATAAAAAGGGATAATAACACAAAAAGATATTTTTTGGTATTAACTCAGATATCATCTACTGTATGAAAAATGACCAAATTACACAGATGTTTTGACACTGTGGTGGGATTTTATTTGTTTAATAAAATTATCTTTATAACCTATTATAATGGATTTAAATTAAAATTAAGATAAAATATTATGTTATGAAGTAAAATTTTCCTAACTAGTTTAATTGGATGTATGAAAGGATGAAATAAATGTTTAATTAAGGAATACATATTCAAATTATTTTTTAATAATCATAAGATAATTTACTACAATTTAATAGATAACCATTCAAGGTATTAGTATTTTTTTGATACAAGATCCCCAAAATGATGATGAGAATGGTATATATCAAAAATATAATATATCAAATAAAAAAATAACATATAATATAAAAATGGTTGAGAATCTTAGAACATTATTGTTATAATTCAAATGTGTGTTCCATACTCTTACCTAAGGTAGTGAGGTTTTATGCTAATATAAGTTAATTAATTATTAATATATCTATTTTATTTTCTATTTTTTATATTTCTATGATATTCTTCTATAGTCTAATGGTTATGGTGATTTTTTCAAAAAATAATGGTTTTTATGTAGAATATCTACTTTAATTTTTTTGAAACATAAATTAAATGTTTATAATTTGAATGACTTGTAATTTTTTGACAATACTACATTTTTGGATAACCCTTTAAGATCACCTGATTTTGGTATGGATAACGTCTATGTTTAATACATATTTGATATTCAGATAACATTGGGATTATTGATTTTGACAAGAATAAATTAACTAGGGTTGATAAACATGGAATTGATTATTGATTTAATGAAAAAGGGATCCAAGTATTTTTTTATGTTTAACAAATTTTTATAGGATTATGATATAAAATAACTGTGGTGTGAACATATGAACTATTGTATAATACCTTTTTACAGTTAAATATATAGTTAATTTAATTAGGAATATATTTTTTCATTGTGGTTTAATGTCTTGGATATTCATATGGTATTTGGAAATTATTTTAGATAATGTATTATAAGGGTATGAGCACATATATATATATAATAGGTTTTGGAGTTACAATTAAAACTAAACACACACACACAACACACACCACACACTTACAAGTCAAAAAGGAATGTCATAACCCCTCAAGATATAACCTACCAATCAGGACGTATATTCAAATATTACATATATAAGGTTCCATGTACCCTTTTTAGTACATGAACTATATGATGAGTATTGGAAGGCCTAAACCCCAATCATTTGAAAGGCCAAAGGCCCTGCTTACATCACCACATACATGATTCGGCACCCCTTGCATACATAATAAAAACAACATTACATGATCGCATATAGCATGTGTTACCATCTCCTATGTTGGAGCCTGCATCACTGCCTATGTTAGGGAATTCATCACAGATACCCTAATAAAATTTATATTGCTCAAAACACATAATTTTGATATAGTATTATGGGGTTTACCAATCCAATAACATTACATATTATTAGTTTGTGTTCGTTGTTTGGAAAATGAGTGTATTAAAGATTAATTATTTATGAGGAATGATAAGTGGGATAATATTTTCAAAGATAGAAAGACACATTTAATTTCAAGAATAATAAATATATTTTGAGTAACCAAATCTATCATAATATGAGAGAAATAATTAAAATTATGAATATTTAATTTATTTAAGTGGTATCGTGTAATGACTATAGCTTTTAGGTCTCCTAAATTAATAATACTGTTGATAATTTCTATAAAAAGAATAAAAAATGATTGAAAAGACCCTCTAAAATGAAAAAAAATTAAAATTACATGATTCATATAATCATAAATTAATAAATATATAGTAAATAATTAAAATATTTTAATATTATAACTTTATAAAACAATCAAAAAAGGATTACATTTTAATAACTATTAACAAAGGTATTTTATATTTGTTTAATAAAATACATTGGTTTTAGTGAATAGATAATTATAGTAGGTGATATTTATAATAATAAACTGATATATATATATATATATTACAATTATATAAGAATCAACAATAAAAAATTTACATTTAAAAGTTTTATTTTTTATTAAAATATTTAATCATTTATACATTTTATTTTCATATAATATTTCATTTATAAAATTCCAACATTGAATTTGGAGAACATAAAATAAATTTTTTTGTAAAAAAACAAATATTATCTTATTAATTATTTTATTTTTCTTAAAATATTTTCTTTTTGGTTGGTTGGGAGTAATATTATTTTACAAATATAATGAATTTTATGATTTATTTATTGTTATTTAGTTATGAGTTATAATTTCTAGAAGCCTTCTAAAATATCAAATATATATTTTATAATTTCATTTAAAGCATTAAAAATGTTGAATTAAATTTTAAGACCCACTTTATACATTTTAGAAAATTTGTTTTATTTATTAAAAAAATAAATATTACATTTAATATTTTCAATTTTAATTATATCACTATTAAAAATTAAATATATTTAAATATATTTAAATTTTGAATCTTCATATCTGAATTACATAATTTTTGTATTTTTATACAGATGGCTACATTACTAGTAAAAAAATTGGTTATTATAGTGAAAACTAAAATGGCTAAAATGAGTAACAAAAGAAGTAATGGTACTAACTTGTTATAAAATGTTTATAAGAGATATGTAGAGGTTTGAATCAACTTAATATCTTTTCTATTGCATTATTTATCATTTTTTGGTGCCACATTTCTTTTGAGTGACTTTGTATTTTATAAAATGTTAAGCTATTTATAAAAATTTCATCCCATTTCACTTATAAAAGGGGTTATCCTATACCTACATTTAAAGACATAGAAATTTCAAATAATTATTTTTTTAAATTATTTGGAATTTTACGAGTTCTTAGTTTTTGACGGTGCCTGGTTCCGAGGCCCGGTGTTCCCGAAATCATTTTCTGAAGTTTAGTTCGGGTTCGTTCAGTAATCGTACGAGTGGGTTTTTTATAACTTCTAAACAGGTGCTCAGAATTGAAATACGTGGGAACCATTGAGCCCACGGTGTCGGTAATTTCATACTAAGAACTTCACCGTAGTTGCGTTCTGACATGGATGGAAGATAGTTATCAGGGTTTTTAATTTAGTTGGATAAAAATAAAGTGTTAACATTATTTTTATTGGTGGAGGTTAAAACCACCAAGTGGTGGTTGGTTGTGGGGGATGCGACACCATAAACTCCCATGAGAGGTTATGGTGGTGGGGCCCACCCGCACATAACCTCCCTTGAGAGGATAATTGTGGCGGGGACCACCCGGGCATAACCTCTCCATTAAATTTTAGGGGTGGGGACAACCTGATCCCTATTAATGGTGGAGGATAAAAACCGCATCAACTCCCCATTAAATGGGGAGAAACTCCTCAACTCCTCCACTTAATGTTTTCTAAACATTTATGGCGAGCCTCTTGACTTCCTCTCTAATTAATGTGATAGCACATAAGAATTAAATTGGTGGAGCTGGGATTTACTTCTATCATTTGAATTTTCGTTCAAACATTAAAATAATAAGAAACTCTTCTTATTTTTGTTGGCATAATTCCCTTTGGTGGGGATTTCTTTTGTGGAGAGATAAGGAGAGGAAAATCTCCCAATGAAGAACAATATTTCTGTTGAAGAACACGAAGAACACTCCTTCCACTGAAGACCAATTTCAGCTTCTTCATTCTTCAATAGAGGAAAAGGAAGGGGAGACGCCGCCCACGAAGAACATTGCCAACGAAAATGTCACCTCCTCCAGATGTTGATGAAGTTACACCACCATCCAACGACTTCATCAAACGACATCGATTACAAGGTAGGGGAATTCCTTGTGTTGTTTTATTTTTGTGGATAAACCCTCCTTCTTCATCTATCAGGTTATGGTATGAATCTTCGTTTTCTATCACCATAAAGAGGAGGGTTCGGGCTCCACTAACACGATCCGACCCTCCCCTTTTTTGTTCCTGTTTGGTGATGACGAAGGAAGTACACGCGGCGACGGCGGCGAAGGCGGCGAACAAAGGCCGCACTGCTGGAGCTTCTCGCGCCTCGCCGGCGCACTGCTCGAGCCGCCATGCGCGCTGCTCGGCGCACCATGGTTCCCCCCCGTAAAACTCTGCCCATGCTATCGGCGCCCCGGGGTGCCTTGCCCGCAATGCCAGGTGCCCCCAGAGGAGCCCCATCGCCCTGCTAGGTGCCCCCAGCGCCCTGCCGCACTGCCTGATGCACCCCTGCGCGCTACCTGGCATGCCCCCACGTGCTGCCCGGCATGCCCCAGCGCGCTGCCCAGTGTCCGACACCCTGCCCGGCACCAACGCACACTGCTCGGAGCACCCGTGCCCTGTCGAGTGCACTCGCGACCTGCCCGGAGCCCAGCCGGGCCACCCATGGCCTGCACTCTGGCCTCCCGGCCACAAGCCTGCTGTACCGTCCCGCGGTTCCCCAATGGTGTCGTTGGTCGAACCGGCCCAGTCTCCCGGGCTGAGTTACCAACCCACCTAAGCAGCGACTATCAAGAAAAACAGCCCTCATGGTCCGCTTGTCGGGCCCTAGCGGACTGGGTCAAATCATATCAAGATTACCCGCCCAATGGCCTGGGTCAGACCCAGTGAGTCTGACCGGGTCGACCCAGACTGGTTTGGGCCTAGTCGGTCTGACCGGGTCATATTGGAGCCGTGCCCACTAATAACCCATTGCTTACTTTGTCCGTATCATTAGAAACTAACGTCCTTTTGTTGAACCGTCATCGGCTCTAATAATCTATTTGAGAAACGATCCCATCAAAAATACCCTGTGGGAGTTTGGGGTGTGGTTGAGATATGGTCGGGTTGGTTCGTACACGAAACCAACTGGGCCCCCGAGACAAAAAGGCTAATAACTCACACACCAGGCGTCCGATTGACACGTCGTCTTTTATGTTGAGACCCCTTTAATGTGGCGGATCATTGAGATACTTACCAGTCGGACTTTGGGACACTTGTATTATTGGATTGTATCTCATGGAGAAGACCCTCTCGGAGATGAGCAAGCAGACTATGGAGACCTTGGAGTTTGATGAGACCTGATGACTGCTTGAATGATCTGATTCGGAGTGACTCGACTAGCCCCGGGGGGAGTGCTACTGTGTGAGGTGGCAGACCCATGGTAGAGGAGGGAAACTATGTGAGATGGTAGAACCACGATACTCGACAGAAGGAGTACCTCTATAGGCTATTAGGGGGAGCACTACTGTGTGAGGCCACAGACCCCAGGTGGGAAGAATCTCTGTGTCACATAGTTGTCCCACAATACTCGATAGGAGGAGTACCTCAACAGTCAAAGGATAGTGAGTAGTGACTCAGAGCTGTGACAGATCCATAGTACTCGACAGAGGAGGAGTTCTCTGGAAACAGTGGTTTCATTAATGAAAAATCCTTGTTTGAGATGAGTCAATGACCTTTGTGTTTTCCTTCATGTTTGATATGGGATACATAATAACATAAGAAAATGTATAGTCATATACTTAAGTAATCTTCAACCATTGATTTCTTGCTTTGTGGTTATTCTTGTTGGATTTTGTGAGACCTTGAGGATCTCGTTGTCCCTATATAGTATCGTTATACCCACCCCTTTAAGGGATTTTCCCGCACCACATTGTGTTGGATGCAGACGACAGACAGCGTTGATGGAGGACAAGAGCAAACCAGGACTGGACGGTACCTGGAGGTGGACCACTTGGTGAGACGGTACACGTAGCGGACCGATAAATGTGGAGTGATGAGGTGGATGTTTTTACCTACCCTTCATTTAGGAATCTTGGACGATGATATTAGAGCTGCTTCTACATTTCAGATATTTTCAATTTATTTTCAGTTGTACTTGTTTTCAGTTTTAATTTTCTAATGGTCTTGTATTCTGGCCCCCTTTACTTTCAGTAAGCTTGTTATACAGTTATTACATAGTGTTTTCTTCTGCTTGTACTCTGGTTGTGTGAGATTATGTTTTATAAAGGAAATTCCTTTCCAGTTTTAGGGGATTGCGCCTTTGGTGCTAGTTGCTAGACCCTGGCCTATAGAAGGCGGGCTTGGGGTAGTCACAATGCAGGCCCTGGGGGACGGGTCGTGACAAATTGGTATCAGAGGACGTTGGTTCTACAATAGAACTTTAGACTGTGATATTTCTTTTATTTTAAGGAATAATGTTAAGGGTACTAAGTGTGCATTTCAGTTCAGGGAGTCCAGTATTGTTGTGGGTGGCCGAGGTATCCATACACCAGGACCCTGACTTCTGATTTCCGACTCAGTGCACAAAAACATTTTTTGCATGTGTGTTTTTTAAAAGTTTTTTATGTCATCTAAATCCAGTTCAGCTCAAAAGGTATAATATTTTGACCGTGTCTCATCTGTTTTCTTTTATGATGCCTCCCCGATGACGACCAGCTAGAGCCCCCAGATTTTTATGTACAGATAGACCGCCTAAAGACGAGGCATCAGTATAGGACCCTCTTCCAGTTGAGGCACCATCGGAGGAACCAGCGGTACTACTCCCCAATGGGCCATCGATGCCACCATTCCCAGCAGCAAACAATGCATTCCGCTTGAGCGCATTGCATGAGTTTCATCGCCAGAGGCCACCCAGGTTCCGGGAAAAGATGGACCCACAGGTGGCTGAGGATTGGCTGAAGGCTGTGGTGAGAGTCTTCAGGATAGTAGGGACACCAGCAGACTTCATGGTGATCCTTTCGTCCAACCTACTTCAGGTAGCAACAGGCAGATGGTGGAGCATAATGCTCCAGATGCATGATGAGACGATGCTTATTTGGGAATACTTCGAGGGCCTATTCTAGTCGTAGTTTTTTCTAGCCACCCTTTGAGTGGTTCAGATTCAGGATCTACTGCATCTACGTCAGGATATCATGATGGTGGCATAGTACTTAGCGAGTTTCACCGATCTCTCATGCTACTCCAAAAATATGGTACGTGGCACTTTCTTCAGGGCCCAGACCTTTGAGCAAGGACTCTGTCGACAGATCAGAGCTTCAGTTATCTCTCACAGCAATCCGACGCTGTCAGGGTTATGGAGTGAGCCCTCCTAGTCGAGAGTCTCCTTGCTGAGAAGACTCTAGAAGTGAGACCCATCACTACCTAACATGCAGCGGAGTCTTCTGCAAATGGCAATAGACAGATGTCACAGAGGTCCAAGAGGACCAGTCCTATAGGTGGTTGACTGCATGACTCGGGATCGGTAGTGCGGAGCACCCATAGAGGAGATTGATCCAGACCTGTCAGGTAGTGTTACTCATGCGGCGGACAGGGTCACATGGCTCGTGACTGTCTGACCCACCGCACGGACGATCAGCAGTCAGTTGAGGGACATCCCAGGTAGAGGCAGAGGTTCGATCGAGGTAGTCCATAGGGTGGTGGTGGACGTGGCAGAGGAGCTGGCCGTGCAACTGGCTGTGGACGATGTTACGAGGTGTTTCCACCACCACCACTAGGAGGTCCACCCCGACCACAGGGAGGGGGTGGAGAAGGCAGAGCACAACTTCAGGAAGTTGAGGCCTACGATCACGGCACTTCGGAGATGATTCGAGGTATGATCTATGAATACTCCACCTTAGCTACAGTTCATATAGACATAGGTTCCAGTCACTCTATCATTGCAACTTCCGTCATTCGAATCTCAGAGATTATAGAGGAGCCGTTAGTTCGATCCTTATAGCTAGAGTCTTTTACGGGAGCTGATTCGAGGATCACACACTGGTGCCGGTAGTGAGAGCTTACTCTAGGAGGTGAGAGATCCGGCTGTGATCTTTTAGTAGTAGCGTCCAGGCCTTACGAAGTCATCTTGGGTATGGACTGGTTATCTAGAGTCCATGATCAGATCGACTGTATTAGGTGCAAGGTGCGGTGTGTCTACTCATATGGGACCAGGTTAACCTTCACCGGCGAGAAGGGAACCTTTTCAGTGCAAGACAGACATACTCGGAGGAGGATACAACCGATCACTAACCATTTGGATTGCCTTACCCTCAGAGCAATTGATGTGGAGAGTCTAGCTTACCATTAGTGGTGGACCATTACATAGATATTTTCCCTGATGATGTCCAAGGACATCTTCCTCGTAGAAAGATGTACTTCTACATTGACATGTACCCCGTGATGGCACCGATATCTAATCCCGCATTTCGGATGGCTCCCACTGAGCTTCGTCAGCTACAGTTATAGCTAGAGGACTTGCAAGAGAAGGGATTCATCGAGCCTAGTGTTTGTCCTTGGGTAACCATGATTCTATTCGCCAAGAAGGTGGATGAGAGCCTGAGGCTCTGTGTCAACTACCGTCGCATGAATTAGGTGACTGTGAAGAACATCTACCCAATCCCAAGAATTGAAGTCCTCTTTGATCAGGTCAAGGGAGCACAATGGTTCTCGAAGATAGACCTCAGATTAGGATATCACCAGCTCAGAGTTCGAGATGAGGATGTATAGAAGATGTCCTTCAGATATCGGTATGACCACTACGAGTTCTTGTTTATACCCTTCGGCATAACCAATGCTCCAACAGTGTTCATGAGCCTTATGAACAGGATCTTCCTGGCATACCTCGATCACTTTGTCGTAGCCTTCATCAACAGCATACTAATTTACTCAACTACTAAGGAGGAGAACGCCTACCATTTTTGGGTGGTACTAGATACATTTTGAGAGCACCGTCTTTATGGTAAACTCTCGAAGTTCCAGTTCTAGATTCGAGAGATTCACTTCTTGGGACATGTCATCTCGACGGCTGGAGTTTCCGTGGATCTTGTGAGGATCGAGGCAGTACTTGCATGGGATCCACCCAGGATTGTGCCAGAGGTGCTAATTTTCCTAGGACTAGCTGGGTACTATCGGATATTTGTGCCAGGATTATCTTGAGTTGCAGCACCACTTTCATCATTGATGAAGAAGGGGAACTTTAACACCCCGAGATTTTATGAAAAATATTCTTTTTAATTTCATTAATGTCTTTTGTTTTATGCTACACCAAAAGGAGCTTGCACAACACGCATCCTTGACATGCCTTTCATTACACGCAATCACGACCTTCCTCGATAGCGTGTGTAGTATGTAATACTGAGTTTCACTAAACAATGATATGCTATTAAAATATTATTAAAACTAGTGGTTATGTATAGTAATAACCACTTTTTGAAATTTTGTAAATTTTATTTTTCAAAATGGACTTCATTTTTGGATTCAGAATATCGAAATTAGCTTAGGGGGATATTTTGGTACTTTTCGGATAACTTTCATATTCTCATGAATAGTGAAAATTACTAAATTTTAATTAAAAACAACTTTTTTAATAAAAATATTTAATAGTGATAAATTATTAATTTGAGTGGTTTTAAAGTATATTTAGAATATATTTTTACAATTTAATAAAATGTTGGTCATTTGATGTAATTTCACATTTAAACCAGTTATAAACAAGTGTCAATCTTTTGATAGTTATTATCTCTTAAAAACACGATATTTGTTTTGAAGACACGAATTAATTTTTAAATTAGTTAATGTAGCTGATATGTTTTGAATTTGATAAAATAGACATCATTTTTGAATTCATAATATCAAATATAGATTAGGCCTAATTTTTTGTATTTTTTTGGAAACTTTCATATTTTGATGAATAGTGAAACCACTAAGTGGTAGTTAAAAAAACTGAATTATTCATAAAACATAATTTTACCACTTTTGTGAGTGGAATTTCAAAAATCTGAGAGACACAGTTGATGTCAGTAAGTATAATGTGGTTCAATGAGATGAAAATAATTTTTGGTGAATAGTAACTTTTTACTTTTTTTTACCATGGTTAAAAGTAAATAGGGTAATTAAGTGTAAAAATGATAATATTATTACCCTAACACATGTCCTAATTCTATTGGATAAGTTTAATTCGACCAAAAACAACCTTAGGAATAAAATATGACCATTTAGGGTCACTTGGATTAGATTAGGACATTTATTATTAATTTATTCAAAGAAGGGTTAAAATAGTTAAAATCAAAGTTTAATAAGTAAATCATTTTTAATATAGGGAAATAAATAAGATAAATTTGACTATAAATATTAATTAGAAATATAAAAAGAATTCCTACATAATGATATTTAATTTGTAATTTTTAGACATTAAATAATTTAATTTATTTATGACATAATGATAATGCAGAAATTATTTTATTAATGAAATATTCACATAATGGATGTTATAAATACCCAAATAAATGTAATTTGAGACTTTATATGAATTCCACTAATTTTATAGGTTAATATTAAATGTTATTATTGATTTAATTAACTTCTTTTGAACTAATAATTCTGTTATGATTTTCACAAAAATCAATTACTAAATAGTGTCAAAATTGACATAAAATAGTTTTTAAAACAAATATTATATTATTAATTGTTATTTTATTTCTAAAAATCTACGGTTCGGCCAAATGACTTAGATAAAGTTATATATATTAATAATAAACAACTTGGGGTTCGTTTGGCTTGTTATAGTATGTTTATTAACCTTATAGTGTAAGAACACAAAAATACACGGTAAAAGTAAAATTATCTAACTTAAAGTTAAATATAAATGATAAGGTTAAAATAGGAACCTACACTTGTCTAAATTCTATTGGATGAAAGGATTTCGACCCATCCCCACATTAGCTTCGAAATAAATCAATTTGGGTCTATTTAAAACCAAATATGACTTTATAATAAATTAATATTTTTTGTTATTCCAAAGGTGCCCCTCTCCTCCCTTATAAAAGGGCACCTCCTCCCTTTCTTCCTCACACCACTTTGAACCTTCAAGTTTGGAAAAACCCTGCCAAATTCTCTTCTCCAATTCCCTAGAAACATCCTAGAGGTCCTAGTCTTCTTCAAAGACCAATTTTAGTTCCCTAAGAGGAGGACTCAAAGAGGCGCTTCAAAGAAGAGGAGGTTCAGACACTTATGAAGGAAATCAGATCTAAGGTAAGGGAAATATCACAATCTCATTGTTATCCGAGATTGTTTATACATTGAAATTTACTGGGGTGTATTTTATAATCCACATCCATGTTTCCTCAATATGTAATATTATTTCCATCCAACTACAATTGTTTAAATCCAATTTTACCCTTTGGTGAGTTTTTAGTAAAAGATATGAAAGGAATCTTTTGTCGTTTTTTGTACGAGGTAATTTTTGACTTTTCCAACAAAAGTACGAGAAAAATGTTTTTTTACTTATACGGCATGAATGGATTTTTAAAACAGTATTTCCAAGAATCTTCCTTTACATGTTCTCAAGTTTATTTTTAATCAACTTCTTTTGGTTTAGAATTGTATGACATGTTAAGAAAGGAAAAGTGTTTTTGAAGTAGAAAGGATATTTTCCTCAAGAATGGAGTTCAAATGTTTTATCAAAATAATTTTCCATCTAAGATAATAAAGGGTTATGTTTTTATCTCTATTATTACATTGATTTTATTATGTTGTGATGGAATTATTTTTATGAATTCCTTTACCGTATATGAATTGTTTTATGATTTCACGGTGTTTAAGATTCCCATTTTTATTACATGGGTTATGCTATGATATATGGTTTATGATTTTGTGTCACACATAAGAATGGTATCATTATGAGATGGGTGGGACCTATATCTCCCTCCAATTCATTGGTTAAAGATTTTATATCTCATGAGATAGACATGGCTGGAACGGCAGTTTAAACCGGTTCCCTAAAACAGGACTGAAACGAGGAGTGAACTCGGTTCAGAAATGGACTTTGTCCACTAATATAGTCTTGGCAATGAGTCTTGACTAATAATAAATGATTATCTATGATTATGTGTGTATGAAACAAAGTTTCATATTTTAAGTTATGATTATTGGGATTATATTTCACTACTATGATTTATCCCATGTTATAATATTATGATCTCTTTTGTAGATTAAGATTTCCAAAATTTTAAGTTCATATTAATATGATGTGATTGATATTTCTTTTGTTTACCCTTACTGAGAATTTTTGCTTACCCTTTTATGTTTTCTTTTCCCCAGGATATAAAGAAAGGTTTTAGGTAAAAAAAAGAATATCTTTATGGGAGATGTTGAAGATCTTTCACCACGATTAGAAGATTATATTCCGAGTTTAAAAATACACTAAACTATTATGGTCCTTGTGTGTGTGATTTTGTTATTACTAAGTATTCTGAAAAATTAATGTAATTTCCATGTACATTAAGCTTCGGGTCTCTATAGTTGGTATCAGAGGAATGGTTTAGTCAACCTTTGGAAACTAGGATGCGAAAACGTTAGTGAGATCCCTAGAGATATTTCTAAGGTATGTCTAGGGATGTCTCTACGGTTAAGTATACGTATAGGTTATAGTCCTAGAATTGCGCTAACGATCATAGAATTTAACCTAAGTTGTTAGATATTGAGGGTACTCCCCCTTTACTATATTGTTTTCCTAGCATGATTTTTGCCTCTCACAGAATTCTTTTTGTGTTTTTGTTAATGGAGGGCACCAGATGGAATTCGGTTAACATTGAATCCAATGGACAAATTGGTGACTATGAGCAATAAAATTTTGTAATGCCTAGAGAGAAAGATATTGTGACTATGCCGAATCAGTCATCGCGATATATGATTAAGAAGGTGAAATTTAGTGGTATGCCTAATTCATCAAAGAAGAGGAAGATAGACTATTATTCATGTTCTCATGTTGAGGAGCATAAAGAAAGGAAGATTTAGATTTCTAAATAAGGGAAGAAGAACCTTGAGAAATACCTCAAATGGAGGGACCGATGTTATCTGTGTGGATAAAAGGGTCATATATTGATAGACTTTTATGGAGTTCAATGTATTATTTGTGGAGAACATGGGCATTACCCAACTCAATGCCCTGACCTAAAAAGTTACTTCTAAATCAAGGAAAGACTTATTCCATGACAATAATCAAAGAGGATGGATTGAAGTGTTTATGAATTGGTATTCAAGAATAATGTTGTTGGGGTACTTTTATTGTGTATTAGAATATTTTTGTATTATTCTGTTGTGTTTTTCAATAATTTTAAGGTATCGGTAACCATGAAAAGTGATTCAAATATTTTGGAAAGAAAATGATATGCGCATAATGAAGGTTCGGCCAAATGACTTAGATAAGGTTATATATATTAATAATAAACAACTTGGGGTTCATTTGGCTTGTTATAGTATGTTTATTAACCTTATAGTGTAAGAACACAAAAAGACACGGTAAAAGTAAAAGTATCTAACATAAAGATAAATATAAATGATAAGGTTAAAATAGGAAACTAAACTAGTCTAAATTCTATTGGATGAGAGGGTTTCAAACCATCCCCACCTTAGCTTCGAAATAAATAAATTTGGAGCTATTTAAAAATGAATATGAATTTATATTAAAATAATATTTTAGTTATTCCAAAGGTGCCCCTCTCCTCCGTTATAAAAGGACTCCTCCTCCCTCTCTTCCTCACACCACATTGAGCCTTCAAGCTCGGCCAACCCCTACCAAATTCTATTCTCAACTTCCCTAGAAAAATCCTAGAGGTCATGGTCTTCTTCAATGACCAATTTTAGTGCCATAAGATGAGGACTCAAAGAGGCGCTTCAAAGAAGAGGAGGTTCAAACACTTACGAAGCAAATCGGACCTAAGGTAAGGGAAATATCACAATCTCATTATTATCCGAGATTGTTTATACTTTGAAATTTATTGGGGTGTATTTTATCATCCACATCCATCTTTCCTCAATATGTAATATTATTTCCATCCACCTAAAATTGTTTAATTCCCATTTTACCCTTCGGTGAGTTTTTACTAAAAGATATGAAAGGAATCTTTTGTCTTTTTTTGTACGAGGTACTTTTTGACTTTTCTGACAAAAGTACGAGAAGAATGTTTTTTTAATCTTATATGGCATGAATTTATTTTTAAAACATTTTTTCCCAGAAGCTTCCTTTACAAGTTCTCATGTTTATTTTTAATCAACTTCTTTTGGTTTAGAATTGTGTGACATGTTAAGAAAGGAAATGTGTTTTTGAAGTAGAAAGGATATTTTCCTCAAGAATGGAGTTCAAGTGTTTTATCAAAATTATTTTCCATCTAAGATAACACTATTGAAAATCCGGCCTTTAGCGGCTGCTCAGCGACCGCCATTGGCGGTCGCTGTTGCCTCGTCGCTAGAGGCTTTCAGCGACCGCCAAGCGGTCGCTGCAGCCCCTCTGCCGGGCACCCTATAGCGACCGCCAATGGCGGTCGCTAGTCTAAAAAAAATTTTACAATTTTTTTTATTGAATTGAATATATATATATATATAATATATTTTAAATGATTTAATATATATATAATATATATATATAATATCAAATCATTGTGCTATAATAATTTAAAAACTTTGATTCAATAAATAATCTCATTTCAGGTCTTTCGGAGCACGTTTGCTCCGAATGGGACCGCCGCACGCCGTTTTGGTGTTTTATGGCGCCGGAAACGCGTTTCCGGCCGCCGCGGTCAAACGGCACCTCCGAATGAGGTGCCGTTGGGCCGACCATTTAACAATTCACGCCCTTGATGTTGTCGTACGGTTTTGTGGCATTCGGAGGTCGTTCGGGTGGTTTTGACCCTCCAACGCGACATTTCAGCGCGCACCCCGCTGCTGAAAAGGACACAATCGGACGTGCCGCATGCACCGCACGTCCGATGGACGTGCGGCCTCCTCCTGCATCTCAGGAATAATATTTATATCGTTCCCGTGCGGTTTCAGGTCATTCGGAGCACGTTTTCTCTAAATGGGACCGCCGCACGCCGTTTTGGTGTTTTATGGCGCCGGAAACGCGTTTCCGGCCACCGCGGTCAAACGACACCTCCGAATGAGGTTCCGTCTGGATGACCATTTCAAAATTCATGCCCCGGATGTTTTCGTACGGTTTCGTGGCATTCGGAGGTCGTTCAGGTGGTTTTGACCCCCCCCCCCCCAACGCGCCATTTCAGCGCGCGCCGCGCTGCTAAAAAAGACACAATCGGACGTGCCGCGCACACCGCACGTCCGATGGACATGCGGCCTCCTCCTGCATCTCAGGAATAATATTTCTATCGTTCCCGAGCGGTTTCAGGTCGTTCAGAGCACGTTTGCTCCGAATGGGACCGTCGCACGCCGTTTTGGTGTTTTGTGGCGCCGGAAACGCGTTTCCGGCCTCCGCGGTCAGACGGCACCTCCGAATGAGGTGTCTTCTGGCCGACCATTTCACAATTCATGCCCCGGATGTTGTCGTACGGTTTTGTGGAATTCAGAGGTCGTTCGGGTGGTTTTGACCACCCAACGTGCCATTTCAGCGCGCCCCGCACTGCTGAAAGGGACACAATCGGACGTGCCGCGCGCACCGCACGTCCACTGGACGTGCTGCCTCCTCCTACATCTCAGGAATAATATTTCTATCGTTCCTGTGCGGTTTCAGGTCTTTTGGAGCACGTTTGCTCCGAATGGGACCGTCGCACGCCGTTTTGGTGTTTAATGGCGCCCGAAACGCGTTTCCGGCTGCCGCGATCACACGGCACCTCCGAATGAGGTGCCGTCTAGCCGACCATTTCAAAATTCACGTCCCGGATGTTTTCGTACGGTTTCGTGGCATTCGGAGGTCGTTCGGGTGGTTTTGACCCCCCCCAACACGCCATTTCAGCGCGCGTCGCGCTGCTAAAAAGGACACAATCGGACGTGCCGCGCGCACCGCACGTCCGATAGACATGCAGCCTCCTCCTGCATCTCAGGAATAATATTTATATCGTTCCCGTGCGGTTTCAGGTCTTTCGGAGCATGTTTGCTCCGAATGGTACCGCCGCACGCTGTTTTGGTGTTTTATGGCGCCAGAAACGCATTTCCGGCCGCCGCGGTCAAACGGCACCTCCGAATGAGATTCCGTCTGGGCGACCATTTCAAAATTCATGCCCCGGATGTTGTCGTACGGTTTCGTGGTATTCGGAGGTCGTTCGGGTGGTTTTGACCCCCCAACGCGCCATTTCAGCGCGCACTGCGCTGCTGAAAAGGACACAATCGGACGTACCGCGCGCACCGCACGTCTGATTGATATGCAGCCTCCTCCTGCCTCTCAGAAATAATATTTCTATCGTTATCGTGTGGTTTTAGGTCTTTCGGAGCACGTTTTCTCCAAATGGGATCGCCGCACGCCGTTTTGGTGTTTTATGGCGCCGGAAACGCGTTTATGGCTGCCGTGGTCAAACGGCACCTCCGAATGAGGTGCCGTCTAGCCGACCATTTCACAATTCACGCCCCGGATGTTGTCGTACGGTTTCGTGGCATTCAGAGGTTGTTCGGGTGGTTATGACCCCCCAACGCGCCATTTCAGCGCGCGCCGCGCTGCTGAAAAGGACACAATCGGACGTGCCGCGCGCACCGCACGTCCGATGGACGTGCCGCCTCCTCTTTCATCTCAGGAATAATATTTATATCGTTCCCATGCAGTTTCAGGTCTTTCGGAGCACGTTTGCTCCGAATGGGACCGTCGCACGCCGTTTTGGTGTTTTATGGCGCCGGAAACGCGTTTCCAGCCGCCGCGGTCAAACGGAACCTCCGAATGAGGTGCCGTCGGGCCGACCATTTCACAATTCACGCCCCGGATGTTGTCCTACGGTTTCGTGGTATTCGGAGGTCGTTCGGGTGGTTTTGACCCCCCAACGCGCCATTTCAGCGCGCGCCGCGCTCCTTAAAAGGACACAATCGGAAGTGCCACGCGCACCGCACGTCCGATTGATGTACGGCCTCCTCCTGAATCTCAGGAATAATATTTATATCGTTACCGTGCGGTTTCAGGTCTTTCGGAGTACATTTTCTCCAAATGGGACCGCCGCACGCCGTTTTGGTGTTTTATGGCGCCGGAAACGTGTTTACGGCCGCCGCGGTCAAACAACACCTCCAAATGAGGTGCCTTCTGGCCGACCATTTCAAAATTCACGCCCCGGATGTTGTCGTACGGTTTCGTGGCATTCGGAGGTCATTCGGGTGGTTTTGACCCCCCAACGCGCCATTTCACCGCGCGCCGCGCTGCTGAAAAGGACACAATCGGATGTGTCGCGCGCACCGCACATCCGATGGACGTTGCGACCTCCTTCTGCATCTCAGGAATAATATTTCTATCGTTCCCGTGCGGTTTTCAGTTCGTTCGGAGCACGTTTGCTCTGAATTGGACCCCCGCACGCCGTTTTGGTGTTTTAGGGCGCCAGAAACGCGTTTACGGGCCGCCTCGGTCAAACGGCACCTCCGAATGAGGTGCCGTCTGGCCGACCATTTCACAATTCACGCCCCGGATGTTGTCGTACAGTTTCGTGGCATTCGGGAGGACGTTCGGATGGTTTTGACCCCCAAACGCGTCATTTCAGCGCGCACTGCGCTGCTCAAAAGGACACAATCGGACGTGCCGCGTGCACCGAATGTCCGATGGACGTGCGGCCTCCTCCTGCATCTCAGGAATAATATTTCTATCGTTACCGTGCGGTTTCAGGTCTTTCAGAGCACGTTTGCTCAGAATGGGACCGCCGCACACCGTTGTGGTGTTTTATGGCGCCGGAAACGCATTTCTGGCCGCCACGGTCAAACGGCACCCCTCGAATGAGGTTCCGTCTGTCCGACCATTTCACAATTCACGCCCGCGATGTTGTCGTTACGGTTTCGTGGCATTTGGAGGTCGTTCGGGTGGTTTTTGACCACCCAACGCGCCCATTTCAGCGCGCGCCGCGCTGCTCAAAAGGACACAATCCGACGTGCCGTGCGCACCGCACGTCCGATGGACGTGCGGCCTCCTCCTGCATCTCAGGAATAATATTTATATCGTTCCCGTGCGGTTTCAGGTTGTTCGGAGCACGTTTGCTCCGAATTGGACCGCCACACTTCGTTTTGGTGTTTTAGGGCACCAGAAACGCGTTTACGGCCACCGCGTTCAAACGGCACTCCCAAATGAAGGTACCGTCTGGCCGACCATTTCGCAATTCACGCCCCGGATGTTGTCGTATGGTTTCGTGGCATTCGGAGGTCGTTCGGGAGGTTTTGACCCCCCAATGCGCCATTTCAGCGCGCGTTGCGCTGCTGAAAAGGACACAATCGGACGTGCCGCACGCACCGCACGTCCGATGGACGTGCGGCCTCCTCCTGCATCTCAGGAATAATAATTTCTATCGTTCCCGTGGCGGTTTCAGGTCGTTCAGAGCACGTTTGCTCCGAATGGGACCGCCGCACTCCGTTTTGGTGTTGTTTATGGCGTCGGAAACGCGTTTCCGGCCGCCGCCGCGGGTCACACGGCACCACAGAATGAGGTGCCGTCTAGACGACCATTTCCCAATTCACGCCGCGGATGTTTTCGTACAGTTTCGTGGCATTCGGAGGTCGTTCTGGGTGGTTTTGACCCCCCCAACGCGCCATTTCAGCGCGCGCCGCGCTGCTGAAAAGGACACAATCGGACGTGCCGCGCGCACCGCACGTCCGATGGACGTGCGGCCTCCTATTGCATCTCAGAAATAATATTTCTATCATTCCCGTTCATTTTCAGGTCGTTCGGAGCATGTTTGCTCCGAATGGGACCGCCGCACCACCGTTTTGGTGTTTTATGCTTTAGGCGCTGGAAACGCGTTTCCGGCCGCCCACGGTCACACGGAACCTCCGAATGGGGTGCCGTCTGGCCGACCATTTCACAATTCACTCCCCGGATGTTGTCGTACGGTTTCGTGGCATTCGGAGGTTCGTTCGGGTGGTTTTGACCCCCCAACGCGCCATTTCAGCGCGCGTCGCGCTGCTGAAAAGGACACAATCGGACGTCGCGCGCCGCACCGCACGTCCGATGGACGTGCGACCTCCTTCTGCATCTAAGGAATAATATTTCTATCGTTCCCATGTGGTTTCAGGACTTTCGGAGCACGTTTGCTCCGAATGGGACCGCCGCACGCCGTTTTGGTGTTTTGAGGCGCCGGAAACGCGTTTTCCGGGCACGCCGCGGTCAAACGGCACCTCCGAATGAGGTGCTGTCTGGGCCGACCATTTCACAATTCACGCCCCGGCTGTTGTTGTACGGTTTCGTGGCATTTGAAGGTCGTTCGGGGTGGTTTTGACCCCCCCAACGCGCCATTTCAGCGCGCGCCGCGCTGCTGAAAAGGATACAATCGGACGTGCCGCGCGCGCACCGCACGTCCGATGGACGTGCGGCCTCCTCCTGAATCTCAAGAATAATATTTCTATCGTTACCGTTGTAGTTTCAGGTCGTTCGGAGAACGTTTTGCTCCGAATTGGACCGCCGCACGCCGTTTTGTGTGTTTTATGGCGCCGGAAACGCGTTTTCTCGGCCGCCGCGGTCAAACGGCACCTCCGAATGAGGTTCCGTCTAGCCAAACATTTCACAATTCACGCCCCGGATGTTGTCGTACGGTTTCGTGGCATTCGGAGGTCGTTCGGGTGGTTTTGACCCCCCAACGCGCCATTTCAGCGCGCGCCGCGCTGCTGAAAAGGACACAATCGGACGTGCCGCGCGCACACGCACGTCCGATGGACGTGCGGGCCTCCTCCTGCATCAGGAATAATATTTCTATCGTTACCGTGCGGTTTTAGGTCCTTCGGAGAACGTTTGCTCCGAATGGGACCGCCGCGACGCCGTTTTGGTGTTTTGTGGCGCCGGAAACGCGTTTCCGGCCACCGCGGTCAAACGGCACCTCCGAATGAGGGTGCCGTCTGGCTGACCATTTCAAAATTCACGCCCCGGATGTTGTCATACGGTTTCGTGGCATTCGGAGGTCGTTCGGGTGGTTTTTGACCCCCCAACGCGCCATTTCAGCGCGCGCCGCGGTGCTGAAAAGGACACAATCGGACGTGCGGGGGTGCGGGGGGCTTTACGGGGGTGCAGGGGGCTGTACGGGGGGTTGCGGGGGGCAGTACGGGGGTGCGGGGGATGTACGGGGGTGCGGGGGGGCTGTACGGGGGTGCGGGGGGGCTGTACGGGGGTGCGGGGGGCTCTACGGGGGTCGGGGGGCTGTACGGGGGGTGCGGGGGGGGGGGGGGGCGGGGGGGCTGTACGGGGGTGCGGGGGGCTGTACGGGGGGTGCGGGGGGCTGTAAGGGGGGGCGGGGGGCTGTACGGGGGTGCGGGGGGCTGTACGGGGGTGCGGAGGGCTGTACGGGGGTGCGGGGGGGCTGTACGGGGGTGCGGGGGGGCTGTACGGGGGTGCGGGGGGCTCTACGGGGGTGCGGGGGGGGGGGGGGGGGCTGTACGGGGGTGCGGGGGTTTGTACGGGGGTGCGGGGGTGTTGTACGAGGGGTGCGGGGGGCTGTACGGGGGTGCGGGGGGGGGGGGGGGGGGGGGCTGTACGGGGGTCCGGGGTGGCTGTACGGGGGGTGCGGGGGTTCTCCGGGGGTGCAAAGGCCATCCCATTGATTACAAAAGTGAAAAATAAAAGTGATAACATCAAATTAATACATATTTCTTTTATCGATACCATACAGAAATTTATAAAAAATATATTGGATAATACATAATCTATAATATCAGATTTATTGATCTGTTGGAATTAGTTCGACTTTTTCAAATGTAGAATCATTCAAGATTATCTGATCAAAAACTCAATATGTGAATAAAATATTTAAAAGACCACCATGGATGGTAATAATTCATTACATAAATGAATAAATACAGTACATAAATGTCAACCCTACCAGAAAAACAAAAAACATATCTCGTGAATATATGGGTGCGTCACGCGTTGTCATCACTGCTACCTCCTTCTGGTGGGCCAGGTGCCTACAACAAATAAACATTATAAATATTTTAATAACAAAAATAATTTAAATTAAATAAATAAATACAGTATATACCTGCGTCGTATGATCCCCCTGTACCATCAGCTCGACGCACATATTCCCGCAGTGCTCTAACCTCAGCTGTCAATTGCGCATTTGTCTCCTCGGAAGCGCGCAGCCGTGCCTCAAAATCTGACATCTGCTGTGTCATATGAGCAACAGCAGGACCGATAACCGCAGCGCGTGACACTATAGAACGATAAATCCCTGCTCCATAGGTCAAACTATAGCCATGCCCGTCCCGACCAATAATGCGATGAAAGATCTCATCCCGTCGCATGGGAAGCTGTCGCTGGTCCTCTGGCAGATGTTCTAACTCAGCTTCAAATTGAGCCTGTGAAATATTTAAATATATATAAATATATATATGTTAATATATAGATTTATGTAATTATTGGTAAGAACAGACACTTACTATCAATGCTGCAACCTCTGGATCATTGCGATCACGAGTCCTTATCCACACCGACATTTTATCAGTTGCTGCACCTTGCCCTCGCAACTGTATATTAAAAGAATATAAACACAAAACCATATTAATTAATAAATTAAAAAATGAATAATATATACCTCATGTCGGATCTGAGACACGTGACGAGTCCCGAGCCTGTGAGCTGGTCCCTGCAACGCTCGATTCTCCGAATGGCCTGTTGACACCTCCTACATTCAATTCATTCAAATTTCAAACAAATCACATATTCTTGAAAATATATATACAGCAAAATAATTAATATACAAACCGCAACACCCTCAGTAGACCAATATGCAACCAAGTCATGCCACTGAGCCGGGAGGACACCTCTCGGGACTTTTTCCAAAATGTCAAGGGCACCCACATTTGGTACCCAGTGGTCCCTCTTCACTTTTCCTTTATAATCTTTCCACATCTTACGACATTTTCTCATACACACGGGCCGAAACTCTTCAGGGCATACTTTCAAATTTTGATATAAAGAAAATAATCAAACATATTAGTATTGTTTATAAATAGAAAATAAAGTAAAATTATTTTCTTACCTGAACCTCCCTTCATAGATGATCTAATGTGTCCTGAGGGATAGAAGCCCAATCACGCGTGGTCAATGGAAATCGATGTGGGTCACGTATGATATGACCCAGCTGACGAATAAATGTCGGGGCATTCGGTCCCACGGGATGAAATACCTCATCAAATGAAACATCTATCGTCGTGTCGGAATTCCATGATAATATGCCACGACCAGGGCCTCTCCTGCGAGAGGAAGAATCAGCCGAGTATGATCCTGTTGAAAACAATTTTATATATAAATTGACAAATGTTATATATATATATATACTTCAATTACATAAAAAATATATACAATGACATTCAAACATACCTCAACCCTGAGACGTAGAGGCCTCAGATAGATGATGTGGATCTTCTGCCTCTTCCCCTGACATGTCTGCAGTCATAGAAAATATCATTAATGAGTCCAAAGTGTTTAAAAGATAAATTGGATTGTTCTTAATAAATCAAACTTGTACAACTGTTAATCAAACAAAAAATGGATTGAATAATTAGTTGTGAATGAATTTTAAAAAATCAGAAAGTTAATCAACCTAAATATTTATGACTGAATTAACTTACAAAAGTGAGGATTAAAACTTATAAGGATTTATAAAATGATTAGATAATTTATGATATCCTAGGACATTCTACTGAATAGCGGGAAAACAATTATACCTTTCATTAAGCATGCAAATCGACCGTTTCTCCTTCAACAGCCGCTCTGACCCAATAAATATCTTCTTCATGTTGAACTACGGTATGTTGATCAAGTTGTTGGTAAACAAACGGAACAGTCTCGGGTTCATCTTATTCAAATAAAAACACTCCTCGCCAAGACATTTTGACAACAACTTTCCAACTTGGATCCGAAGGCAAAGTAATGAAGAATACTTGTTCCGCTTGTGTTGTCAAAATGAAAGGTTCATTATCAACTCGTTCATTATTTCTGTATAACATATAGTTAAAATTCACCAATGAAAACTGATATTGATCGACTTTACATCCACGCACTAGATCAACCCAATTACACTTTAACAATATGTACTTCAAACCGTGTGTGTATACAACTTCAATGATGTCTATCAATTGACCATAGTAATAACCAGAATCGACAAAGGGACAACCGATGCCACTGTTTTGTGTTGCTTGTATGTCGTCAACATCTTTAATGCGAAATCGAAAACCATTAGCATCAATAGCTTTATAACGACGAGCCGTTATAGATGGACCCTCAGCCAGTTGGATAAATACTTCAGGTAGCGTGGGGTCCCCTAACTCCCTCAGCATACGAACCCACATAATTTATAAAAATCAATACTGATATATGCAGAAAGAATTAGTTTAATACTTCACTCATAATGAAAATCAATTTATACATACATAATCCTTGAACCAATCATGAAATTCCGCATAATGAGATTGTTGAATTTGCAACTCAGTCGCACGATGCATCTCTTCTTTTATCTCATTAATGTGTTTCTTGCAAATGATTACGCGATGTTTAAAAGATCAACTTATGCAAACAAAACATGTAAAAGTTATACAAGCACATTGATAAGATACTTACTGCATTAATGGTGCAACTGATGGAGTATTGAACAAGATATATCGATGTGCTTGTATCCACTCGATGTTGTCCATCTCAAATGTGGTTCCTTCTCCAACTAGACCATCATGAATCCGAGAGGGCTTATCTAATTTTGTTTCAACATCCGTAAGATATTCTGCACAAAAGGTAGTACACTCATCCATCAAATAACCATTGGCTATTGATGCCTCTGGACGAGCTCTGTTGCGTACAAATCTTTTCAATGTACTCAAATACCGTTCAATAGGATACATCCACCTGAATTGCACTGGACCAGTAGCCATTACTTCATCAGTTATGTGCACTGTCAAGTGGACCATAACATCGAAAAATGAGGGTGGGGGGAAGTTTCTCAAAGTGACAAAGCGTAAGTACAATTCGGTCCTGCAAACTTTTTAAATCACTCATTCGTTGATTTCTTAAACAAAGCTGTCTAAAAAAATTACTCATCTCAATCAAGGGCTGAACAACATTGGGGGATAAACAATCACAAATTGCGATTGGAATCAACTGCTGAAGTAATATGTGATTGTCATGACTTTTCAACCCTTGCAATGTCTTTCTCGTCAGATTCACACACTTTCAAATATTAGAAGAGTAACCATCAGGGACCTTGACCATCTTCAAAATGGAAAGAAATGTCTCTTTCTCCTCTGTAGTCATCGAATACTGTGCAGCAGGCATATATTCCTTGTTTCCCTCAGCTAACTGTAAATGCAACTGTTTCCTTAAACCCATTTCTTCCAAATCACGGCGTGCATTAACATGGTCCTTTGACTTTCCACTAACACCTAAAATGGTCCACAATATGTTATCACAAACATTTTTTTCAATGTTCATGACATCCAAATTATGCCTCAACATGTTAGTTTTCCAATACGGAAGACTATAAAAAATACTTTTCTTTTTCCAATTGTGACTGCGCTGCCTACCCGCAGCACGAATATTACGTACTGGAGAAGCCACCAAATCCTGAATTTCATATACCGTGCGGATGTTTTCTTCCTCAATATGTGATAACATTTCAACTCCTGTCATGATCTTTGGTGCTGGGCTGAACTCTCTAGAACCATCAAATGCCACTATGTCCTTTCTGAACCTGTGCTGGGGAGGGAGAAAATGCCTGTGACCCATGTATGCCCATTTTTTGGAATGTTTAAGCCATATATATTTTTTACTTTTATTGCAACAAGGGCAAGCAAATTCCCCTTTCGTACTCTAGCCTGATAAATTTGCATAAGCTGGGAAGTCATTGATTGTCCACAATAAAGCAGCATGCAGTTTGAACATTTCATTCGTTTCGCAGTCATAAGTCATCACAGCATCGCCCCAAAATTCATTCAACTCATCAATCAATGGATGAAGGTAAACATCAATCTTATCCCCCGGACTTTTAGGTCCATCAATAAGAGTGGAACGTAATATAAATTGTTGCTTCATACAAAAACACGAAGGAAGATTATATGGAACCAACACCACAGGCCATGTGCTATGAGTTGCACCAACCATAGACTTGAATGGATTGAAACCATCTGCTGCCAATCCCAATCGGACATTACGAACATCTTTAGCAAAGTCGGGATGTCTCTTATCAAAATCCTTCCATGCATGAGAGTCTGTCGGGTGGGTTAACATGTCACTTTCATGAACTCTTTCTACATGCCATCTCATTAAATTAGAAACTTTAGATGACATAAAAAATCTTTTCAACCTCGGTTTAAGGGGAAAGTAACGCATTTACTTTACGGAAATCGGTTTCCCCTGTATCGCAATCTGACTTTGATGAGTCTTATTTCCCCTGTTCTCTTTCCACCTGGAAGCGCCACAAACCGTACAAATATCCAAATGAGCAATTTCATTTCTAAACAACATACAGTTGTTTGCACATGAATCTATAGTCTCATATGTAAAACCTAAGTTCTCTGTCAACTTAAAAGCATAGTAATACGACTCATGAATCTTAGCGTCGACAGGAAGAACTTTTTTCAATAAAACCAAAAGCATGTCGAATGATGTGTCTGACCAATTATTCAAAGTCTTCAAATGCAACAACTCCATGATAAACGACAGTTTATTGTAAGAAGTACATCCAGGATATAATTCTGTTTTCGCATCATCAAGTACTTCATAAAACCTCCTCGAATCACGATCTGCACCAGAGCGAAGATTTATCTCACCGGTCTCAAGATTCTGGATGTCAATGCCTTCAGGATCAAACCCACGTACCATTTCAGTAAGCATTTCATGCATTGGATCAGTCATCCTTGCATCAACATCCATCTAAGCTGCATCTGTATTTTGACAACGAACATATTCTTCTCCATGACGAGTCCAACTCTTATAATTTTTCAGAAATCCATTAAAGAAAAGGTGCTCCCTCACAGTATCTCGTGTGAATTGATATCTGTTAGCACATTTTCTACATGGAAAACTAATATAGTCACTTTCAAATCCTCTCGTGAAGTCAATAAACTGCATAATGCCATTGAAATATTCTCTAGACGTTCGATTTGGAAGATCAATCCAACTCTTATCCATAATAATATCTGTATAACAAACATTTACACAATACTTATTACATTTACATTTTTCAAATCAACTATATTCAAAATAAATATTAACCATTTGTTTATGAACCATTGATAAAATAATAATGCAACTGAAAGCTCATGTTACCTGATTGAGCTACAAACCTGAAAGGGAGGGGAGCCGAAGACGGTGCTGCGAGGGAGAGGAGGCAGCGAAGGGGAGTCGGAGCCAAAGGTGGTGCGACAAGGGAGGGGACGGGCGGCGGCGGCGGGGAGCTGGAGGAGAGGAGGCGGTGAGGGGACGGGGGACGGACAGCGGGGGGGGGGGGGGGGGGGTGGTGTCTGAGGTCGGGGGGGGGGGGGGGGGTGTCCGGGGTGTAGGGGGCCTGTCAGGGGTGTGGGCAGGGGTGTTCGGGGTGCGGGGGTGTTCGGGGTGCGGGGGGGGGGGGGGCTGTCTGGGGTGCAGGGGGGCTGTCTGGGGTGCAGGGGGGCTGTCGGGGGTGCGGGGAGGCGTCCAGGGTGCGAGGGGCGGTCCAGAGTGCACGGGGGGGGGGGGGGGGGCTGTCCGGGGTGCGGGGAGGCGTCCAGGGTGCGGGGGGCGGTACAGAGTGCACGGGGGGGGGGGGGGTGTCCGGGGTGCGGGGAGGCGTCCGGGGTGCGGGGGGTGGTCCAGAGTGCGCGGAGGGGGCTGTCCGGGGTGCGGGTGCCATCCGGGTTGGTGGGGGGGAGGGCCGAGAGGCCGGAGGGCGGCAGCCGGAGGCCCGAGGGCGGCGGCCGAAGGCCCGAGGGCGGAGGGCAGCGGCCGGAGGGCAGGCGGCGAGGGAGGGCGGGCGGCGGGGGAGGCCGGGCGGCGGGGGAGGGCGGGCGGCGGGGGAGGCCGGGCGGCGGGGGAGGCCGAGCGGCGGGGGAGGGCGGGCGGCGGGGGAGGCCGGGCGGCGGGGGAGGCCGGGCGGCGGGGGAGGGGAGGGGCGAGGAGGGGCGGCGAGGGAGGGAGGGGGTTAGGGCGGCGATCGGGGGATCGGGGTCGAGGGGGCGCAGGGGGGGGGGTGCAGAAGCCCCCCATTTTTTATGTAGGTTAGCGACCTCCATTGGCGGTCGCCATTGGTTAGCTATAGCGACCGCCAATGGCGGTCGCCCGAGTCTGGGGGGCTTCAATGCCCCCTTTTCTAGTAGTGTAATAAAGGGTTCTATTTCTATCTCTATTATTACATTGATTTGATTATGTTGTGATGGAATTACTTCTATGAATTCCTTTACTCTATATGAATTGTTGTATGATGTCTCGATGTTTAAGATTCTCATTTTTATTACATGGGTTATGCTATAATGTATGGTTTATGATTTTGTGGAACACATAAGAATGGTATCATTATGAGATGGGTGGGACCTATATCTCCCTCCAATGCATTGGGTAAAAATTTTATATCTCATGAGATAGACATGGCTGGAACGGCAGGTTAAACCGGTTCAGTGAATAAGGACTAAAACGAGGAGTGAACTCAGTTCAGAAATGGACTTTGTCCACTAAGATAGTCTGGGAAATGAGTCTTGACTAATAAGAAATGATTCTCTATGATTATGTGTGTATGCCACAAAGTTTCATGTTTTAAGTTATGATTATTGGGATTACATTTCACTACTATGATTTATCCCATGTTATGATATTATGATCTCTTTTGCCTGTTAAGATTTCCAAAATGTTATGTTCTTATGAATATGATGTGATTTATATTTCTTTGGTTTACCCTTACTGAGCATTTGAGATCACCCTTTTATGTTTTCTTTTCCCCAAGATATTTTAAGAAAGTTTTTAGGTAAAAAATGAATATCTTTATGGGAGATGTTGAAGATATTTCACCACAATTAGAAGATTATATTCCGAGTTTCCAAAGACAATAAACTATTACGGTCCTTGTGTGTATGATTTTTTTATGTATTAAGTATTCCGAAAAAGTAATGTAATGTCCATGTACGTTAATATTTTGGTCTCTACAGGAAACCCTTAATGTGTTTGGAGAGATTCTAGTAGAGTTTCCAGAAGCTAAGGTAGAGGCTGACTAGTGCCGCCATATTGAGGCTTCCATAGGAAGTCTTAGAGTACATAGTTTACTATGACGCATTAGGGACCAGAATCAGGTGTGTCCTGATGTAGGAGAAATTAGTGATTGCATATGGTTCAAGGTAGTTGAGAAAACATGAGAAAAACTACACTACCCATGAACTGGAGTTATCAGCAGTAGTCTTTGCCTAGAAGATGTGGTGATACTATCTGATGGGAGAGCATCATACAGTCTACTCTGATCACAAGAGTCTCAGGTATATCTTCTCTCAGAAGGACCTGAACCTAAGACAGCGGTGATGGCTTCAGTTCCTCAAGGACTATGACATCGAGATAGTCTATACTCTTGGGAAGGGGGACGTACTAGCTGATGTGCTTAGCAAGAGATCAGGAATTCAGCTACTAGGAGAGGCGACAGAGGAGCTGGCCACGTTGTAGATATCCTTTGTGGATAGGGATGGAGCATCCTATCTACAGAATCTTACAATAACTCCCCCACTTCTTCGGCGAGTCATGGAGGTGCAGCTTGCGGACGCTAACTACAAGACTCTATGTGCTCAGATATCCATAAGGCATGCACCTAATTGATTTTCTAAAGGTGGGGAGCACATAATCCTCTTCAGAGGACATACCATGACACCAGTTTCACTACATGAGGAGGTGTTGAGGGAGTTCCACACTTATCCTCTAGCGGTACATCCTGGAGTGGCGAAGATGTATCAGGACCATATATGACAGCATTGGGGGCCAGGTATGAATAAGACAGTAGCATAGTTTTTCTCACAGTGCCTCACTTTTCAGCAAGTGAAGGCAGAGTACCAGGTACCAGTAGGCTTGGTTCAGCCCTCAGAGGTCCCGGAGTGGAAGTGGGATGGGGTATCCATGGATTTCGTTACGGGGTTTACACATAAATCTAGAGGACAAGACTATATCTGGGAGATTGTAGAACGAATCACCATGTCGGCCCACATCCTACCGATTAGAGAGCAGGGCTTAGTAGGGAGATTGGGACCCCTCTACGTTTAGGAGATCATACAGATTCATGATGGTCCATCGACTATCATCTCCAGTAGAGATGCATGTTTCAGGTCCAAGTAATGGAAGGGGTTAAAGGAGGCTTTTGGGACGCAACTTCACTTGAACATTTCCATCCATCCATTGACATAGGGTTAAACTGAGAGGACCATTCATACTCAAGAGGATATGCTCCGTGCATGTGTCCTTGACTTTGGTCGTAGCTGGGAGGATCACTTACCATTGGTGGAGTTTGTGTACAACAACAGCTACCACTCCACCCTTGGTATGGCCCCTTACTAGGCACTATACGACCGACCATGTCGATCGCAACTCTGCTAGACAGGCCGAGGGGAATCAGCACTAGTGGGACCAGAGATGGTATGAGCTACCATAGAGAAGGTGAAGATCATCCAGGAGCAGATGAAGACTGCACAGAACAGACATAAGTCCTATGCTGATAGGAGATAGAGACCACTGGAGTTTGAGTATGGAGACCACGTCATCATACGAGTCTCACCTCGACGAGGTATACAGATATTTGGCTGAGGCGACAAGTTATCTTTGTGTTTCATCAGGTCGTTCCAGGTCCACAGTAGAGTATGCAAGGTGGCGTACCACCTGTCCCTCCAACCTCAGTTGAATCGGCTGCATGACGTCTTCCACGTATCTCAGGTGAGGAGATACGGGAATGACCCATCCCACATCATTGAGCACGGGGAGATGGACATCGATGACAGAGCGAATTTCACAGAGGTCCTAGAGGAGATTGAAGATCTAAAAGAGAAGGTCTTTCATGGATGGTCAATTCCTCTGGTGTGCGTTCGCTGGCAGAACTAAAACATCTAGGAGAGCACATGGGAGCGGGAGGCTCAGGTGGGTGCTCAGAACCCCCTTTAGTTTCCCTTTTGCGTGTTATAATATTACGGGGACGTAAAGACCTAATGTGTGGGTAATGTAAAGACCTAAAAATTTCATGGAAATTTTTTTCCTTAAATTCTTTGTAATTATACAAGTCCGTAGTTTCTAACGAAGCCTAATTCTGAGGCCAGGTGTGCCTAGAATCATTTTCTGAAGTTTTGTTCGGGTACATTCAGTAAACGTATGAGGGGGTCTTTATAACTTTTAAACGGGTGTTCAAAATTGAAATCTGAGGGCACAATTGAGTTTGCAGCATCAGTAATTTCTTAGCGAGACCTTCACCGCAGTTGCGTTCTGACATGGATGGAAGATAGTTATCGTGGTTTTTAATTTAGTTGGATAAAAATAAAGTGTTAACTTTATTTTTATTGGTGGTGGTTAAAACCAAAAAGTGGTTGTTGGTGGTGGGGGCCACCGCACCATAACCTCCCATGAGAGGTTATGGTGGTGGGGCCCACCCACACATAACCTCCCTTGGGAAGATAATTATGGCGGGGACCACCAGGGCATAACCTCTCCATTAAATTGTAGGGGTGGGGACCACCTGATCCCTATTAATGGAAGAAGATAAAAACCTCCCCAACTCCCCATTAAATGGGGAGAAACTCCTCAACTCCTCCACTTAAATTTTTCCAAACATTTTTGGGGAGCCTCTTGACTTCCTCCCAAATTAATGTGACAACACACAAGAATAAAATTGGTGTAGTTGGGTTTTAATTCACTCATTTAAATTTTCATTCCAATAATAAAATATTAAGCAACTCTTTATATTTTTGTTGGAATAATTATCTTCAGTGGGAATTTCTTTTTGGAGAGCCACAGAGTGGAAAAGATCCCAACGAAGAACTATTTTTCCAGCAATGAAAGTGATGAACGCTCCTTCCACCGAAGACTGACGACAACTTCTTCTTTCTTCAATCGAGTAAAAGGAAGGGGAGATGTCGCCCGCAAAGAACATCGCCAATTAAAACGTCACCTACTCCAGACGATGAGGAATTGATGCCACCATCCCGTGACTTTGTCAAGAGACAATGATTATAAGGTAGGGGGATTCCTTGTCATATTTCATTTATGAGGATCAACCCACCTTCTTCATCTATCATGTTATGGTATGAATCACCGTTTTTTATCACCGTAAAGAGGAGGGTTAGGGACTCACTAACACGATCTGAACCTGCCCTTATTTGTTCTTGTTTTGTGACGACGAAGGTTGTACATGCGGCAATGGCGTCAATGGCGGTGAACAAAGTCAACACTACCCGCGGCCTCCATGAACTGTGCCTCCATGCAACGCCCCAGTGCGCTACCTGTACCCCTGTGTCCCTCGCTGCACGTGCCTCACCGGCGCTCTACCCGTTCCCCTGGTTCGCTGCCCGGACCACCCCGGCGCCTCCCCCCCCCCCCCAGAGCGACACCCTGCCCGTATTGCCGGCGTCGCGCGGCACCCAGCCATGCTGCCCGGCGCGCCCCCGCGTGCTGCCCTGCGTCTGGCACCCTGCCCGGCACACACGCACCATGCCTAGCACGCCTACTCCCTCCAGGGTGCACTCGCGGCCTCCCCGGAGTCTAGCTTGCCCGCCCGCACCCCGCACGACCCGCTCACTGGCCTCCCGGCCACCAGCCTGCTGAACCGGCCTGCGGTGACCCCATGGTGTCGTTGGTCGAACTGGCCCGTTCTCCCGGCCCGAGTTACTGAGCCACCTACGTTGCGACTATTGGGCCGAAACACCCTCGTGGGCCGCTGGGCTGGGCCCAGTGGACCTTGTCCTAACATAGCGGGCTGTCCCGCCCAATAGGCTGGGTCACACCCAACGAGTCTGAACGGGTCCACCCAGACCGGGTGCATTCAGACCGGGATAGCCTATACTGGGTAGGGCCGAGTTGGTCTGACTGGGTCAGACCGAACTGGGTCCCACTAATGACCCATTGCTTACTTTGGCCATATCTTTGGCACCGAATGTCCGTTTGACGAACCGTCAGCAACACTGGTAATCACTTTGAGAAATGGTCCCTTAAAAAAATACCCCATGGGTGTTTGGGGTATGGTTGAGATACGGTTGGGTTGGTACGTACACGAAACCAACCGGGCCCCTGGTATAAAAAAGGCTAATAACCCACAGACCGAGCGACCAATTAACATGCCATATATTGCATTGAGACCCCTTTGACGTGGAAGAACTTTGAGATACTTCTTCATGGGACTTCATGAAACTTGGAGTAACAGCTTGTAGCTCGTGGAGAAAACCCTTCTGAAGATGAGTGAGCATACTATGGGGACCTAGTAGTTGGATGAGACCTTATGACTACTTGATTGATTCAATTTGGAGTGACTCGACTAGCCCAGTGGGGAGTGCTACTGTGTGGGGCGACAGACCCCTGGCGGAGGAGTGCTACTATGTGAGGTGGAAAACCCACAGTACTCTATAGAAGGAGTACCTATTTAGGCTTTTAGGGGGGATTGCTACTATGTCAGGCGGCAATCCCCAGGTGGGAAGCATCTCTATGTCACATAGCTTTCACAAGGTACTTGATAGGAGGAGTACCTCAGCAGTTTAAGGTTAGTGAGTAGTGCCTCAGAGTCGCGACAGGGCCATTGTACTCGACAGAGGAGGAGTTCTCCAGAAGCTGTGGTTTTGTTAATGAAAAATCCTAGTTTGAGATGATTCAATGACCTTTGTGTTTTCCTCATGTTTGAGATGTGATACTTAATAACATAATTATATGTATGGTCATATACTTAAGTAATGGTCGTCCATTGATTTCTTGCTTTTTGTTTATTCTTGATGGAGTTTGTATGACCATGAGGGCCTCGATGTCCCTACTGAGTATCATTATACTCCCCCCTGCATGGGCTATGCTCGTACCACATTTTGTTGGATGCAAAGGATGGACTACGTTGACGGAGTTCGAGAGCGAGCCAGGACTGGACAGTACTAGGAGGTGGACCACTCGGTGAGACATTACATGGAGCACACTGATAGACATGGAGTGCTGAGGTGGATATCTGTACCCACCATTCAGGTTGGAATACCAGACGATGATCTTGGAGCGGCTTCCACGTTTTAGCTGTTGTCACATTCTTTTCAGTTGTACATTCCTATTGGGCATGTATTTTGGCCCCCTTTTCTTTCAGTACACTTGTTATATAGTTTTTACTTAGTGTTTTCTTCCATTTGTACTCTGGTTGTGTGAGTTTATGTTTTATAAAGGCAATTCCCTCCCAGTTTTAGTAGATTACGCCTTTAGTTCTAGTCACCAGCCCCAGGACTATGGAAGGCGGGCTTGGGTGTAGTCACAAAGCGAGCCCTATGGGATGGGTCGTGACAATATATCCCAACACATACAAACCAACTATGTACGGCCCAAACTCATTCATCTTTTCTTATACTGATTTTAATATATCATCAAGAGGTTTTTTATTATCAAAATATAATCCTACAATATTTGAACAACCTTTTCAAATGAGATAGCCTAAGTAGTGATATAAAAATTTATAACTATTACTTTTTTACTTTCTATTATTCATTTGAAGTTATTATTCATCAAATTAAATTAAATAAAATTAATATTATACCATTAGAATCATTAGAAAAATAATATTTTTTATAATGACTAAATGATATGTTACCACTTTTTTCTTTTATATCATGAATAATAAAATAATTAACCATGTGTTGCATGGACTACTAAATAATAAAGGAGACCAGTTTTTTCATCACCACCATAAAAGGTTGGTTATAATATGGAATGTAATATATATTGGCCCTCATCATTCCAAAATCTAAATGGTGTGAAACTGCCCATTCTCAACCCTCTGTACTCTATGATGGGGAACATCACATGTCCATTTAATTCCTACCCTATCACCCCTTACCAGAAAGAAGGCCTAGTAACCCTACTTGTAATAAAACATTCGACAGAAGTGTTCTAGTGCTTGAAACAATAAATAGACACTTATAACATATTATCCACAAATAATTCCAAGTAATTAAAATTTGAAATGCCCATGATCCACAACAGAAATGAACACTAATACAAAGCACCCGTTGGATGCACTAGAACTACCCACTCATGAAAACAAATCAAGGAAGACTAGTGTGACCTACTATTTGTGTGTTGAGACAATGATTGTACCTATAAAAAAGATCGTACATACATATACCTACACATTAGCATGTTTTGATGGATCCCTTCTCAATACTATCCTATTTTTTATGAATTTTCTCAATCAAATATTACAAATTAATCACAATAATGTATGTAGGAAACGTCATCAGGGTAAGAACATGTTGAATATAATGAGATTGTGCTACATGAAAAACCATTAATTATTCTAGTCATCAAGAAATTATAATTATAATGGTATTGAATTAATTTTATATAATACTATTGTCCTAGATAATTATTCTACCCATGTATAAGGAGATCCACACATGCCTCTTTTATGCATTCATCTCTGATGAATATAATTCTGTATGGAAATAATTCAATAAATCTTAGAATGATATCTCAAACTCTACATGTTGTCTGAGCAATAGAATTTATCAATGGAATGAATCTTTTATCATCTAACTAACAATTGATGAGGATCAATTAATTTTACCATCATTGATCAAGTAGAAACTAATATAAAGTTCTATATACCCGTTCTCTATGACTAAATAATAGAAACTCCTAATGCATCTCTCAACCCTAATGCTAGAACACAGACACCCTACTCTTCTATGGATTCCCTAGATGAATTATGTGATATGGGTATTTGTGTACCAGTTAACTAAACATACTCCTTCACTACCTATTCAAGATTCTATCACTGTGGATTAGTTGGGTTAGATGTATGTTCAAGAGAATGATTGTATCATGGGGTGTCGTGAACAATAGTTTTAGATCATGATCAGAGTGTCACATCACAATTATAGAAGTTATTACATAAGGTTATTGGTAACCATGTTTTTATGAATGTCTTTTAACACATAGAAGCACTTTTAGTGGGATTATTACCTTATGGTACTAAAGTACTTATTGAGGTCTTTTGTCCTAGACATTAGGGGATCATGGGAGAAGAATTTTATCTTATTGAGTTTTCTTACTATATTAGTTACCATTAAAAAGATCATATGGGATTGTTTTTGGGTCTCTATGGAATACCATGTTGATCCCTATTGTGTTGGATAGAAGATAGGGAATAGGGGTTGTTGATACTGGGTCACGTTCAAGAGATGTGGGAATAGATTCAGTTATTCAGGAAGTTTATTGAAGCATATTAGAGTATGAAGAATTAAAATGTGTATTTTAACTGTAGACAGAAAGAGTTTAGTGTGGATTATTGTGTGTTTCGTTATGTGTCACCAAGGTTGGGGAACTGCCAGATTAAAAAATAGTGTATTTTAGCACCCAGGTATGTGGGGACATTCAATATTATGGACAGGATCAGAATTATCGCATAACTATGGTCTCTTAAATAGTATTATAGTGGTATGCATGATTTTTTTCAAGTGTCACAACACTAGAAGTATCTTGCATACCCATCTCATGTGATTTATTGTGAGTATGTTGATCTTGAGGTTGACTTGTCCATCGAGGAGCATCTGATCTGTATTGTGAATCGTAGTGAGAATGTCTTGTTGGGAAAGACTATTCATTGGGTTAGAGTTTTGTGTAAAAATGTTTATTTCTAGGAAGATAATTAGGAAATGGAGTCAGATGTTTGGTCTTATTAGACCAAACACTTTTCTTCATAAGCTCAGTTATTCATGTATGTGTGGCTTAAGGACGAGTCATTATAAGGTAGTGAGACTGTAAGACCCCATATGTTATGATGATATTTCATTGATTAATCATTTATTTAAATAATTTTTGTTGCGACCGAAAAATGTTTAATGTGTTTGTACAGATGTTCATTGGTGTTCTAGGGGATCAGGGACATGATGTAAAGGAATATAAGGCCATTTTTTCATATTGAACTAATTTCAAACTGTTTGTCAATACAACAATAAGGGGAAGAAAAACTATGCATCCTTGGATATTGGATTCACACATATATAGTGAATGGTTTTTCAGACTGTGTGGGACATCCTAATAAAACATGCAGCTTAACCCCTATTAGATGGGAGATGGTACATGGTTGGCGCACGATTTCACAAACACTATTTCCAAACCACATGCCCCATTAAAATGTGAAAAAGTAAAAACATCCCACTCATGATTTTTATGTTCTCAGCTGATTTCCCATCCCGTTATCATACCTCCAAACCTAGTGATGAACCTAAAACCCCAAGTGCTCTCATTGATTGGTCTACATAATTTATATGTTTTTTGGAGTGTTGTTGGATGTAGATCAAAGTTTTAGTGAAGTCAAGCATCCCAATTTATTCTCATGTTTTCATTAGATCATTTAATTCTTTACATATCCTTACAAAAGCCTAAAACCCCCTATTTCAATTGGACCTTAGTTTTGGGCATTAAGGGTGCTTGAATGTGGATCAAAGGCTATGGTCAATGGTGTGCTCATATTCTAGTTTGATGTAGATGGTCAATAAGATATATCACACAGTCCTTATGTTTATTTGTTCTTACATGGGTGTATTTTTTCTTTATTCTTATTTTGAATTTAATATCATCGGTATGATTTGGTTAAAATATTTGTCTAATGTGGGATTTGAACCCCTCACAACATCGATGGTTTTTGATGAGGTTTTCCTGACCAATTTTAGCTACACCCATGGAGTGCTACAAATATTCCGAAAATATTGAATGATAATGTTACGACTGAAATTAATTTGTGGTAAAGTAGATCCCATAATGAACATGTTCTTACAATAGGTTGAATTATAAATGTAATATCAATAGTTGTGACTATTCCTTGGTAGTGGAATAAAGGATTGTTTGTCTTAACAAGATTTAAGTTGGTTGTAATTAATGAAATTATGTTCTGTTACTTATGTAATTTACTTGAAAAGCATAAGTGTGTTAATAAATTTAAAATTGTTAACACTCTAAAAGGGTAAAATATTTAAATTTAATAAATATTCTATGTATGTAATCATAAGGTAATTAAGGAATATTTTAAATGGATTGACATATAAAATTTGTTGAATATGCTAAACGGGTTAAGGCATATCAAGGGATATCAGTTAAATGGGCTAGGATAATTAAAGGACAATTGTGTTAATGGGTTAAGGTATACAGGTGATTTATATGTTAAATTATATTTGAAGTGTAATTTTCATGTGTTTATATTATGTTTGGTTTGTGATATAGTATATGAAGAAAAGAAATAAATAAGAATGCTCACATAGCTTAGTTTTTGTGGTATATTGGACATGAGGATCTACTCCCATGGGTTGGGTTCGAAGGAGGATCTAAACCCCACCACACAATACCCAGGTTATAAATGGGTAATGAGGCTCTATACCTCTAATGGATTCTTTATTTAAAACTACTAGGACCAAGCCTCTAAGGTAATTGTGATGTATTTTATTATGAATCATTACCCTAGTGGGATAGAGACATTGATTTATTCCCCTTAGGAAGGATAATTATCCAACTTAGACTATTGTGTATATAATGAAATTTCATAAGCCATATAACACGTGATTAAAATGAATTGTGCAATGATAAGGGAATAAATATTGAAAATAGAAATAATAAAGGATGTGGATTATCTGAATTTTATTACTTAATAGAACCTGATTTTATTTTTCTTACATTGTAATTAATTTACTACTTACATGAACATATGAATATATTGGATATTTATAGACACTATCTATGGTGGCCTATTGAGTTGTAATCTCTCCCATGGTGGGCCATCATTTGGTGCCCTGGATGATTTCATGGTAGAAACTCAATATAAGGGAAAATTATGTATGCATGAAAGGTGAATTGTTCAATGAAGATGGAATAGGTGATGAAAATGGAAATAATAAAGGATATAAATTAAGTGAATTTTATTACCTAATAAAAACCTATTTTATTGTTTTTACCATGTAATTAATTTACTATATACATGAACATATGTTTATAAATGATATTTATAGACACTATCAGTGGTGGCTTACTAAGTAGTAATCTCTCCCCAGTTGGTCCATCGTTTGGTACCCTAGATGAATTCATGGTTTCAGCTCAGTAATTAGTGGATAGAAATTTGAAAATATATTTGATGAAAAAACACATTTTAAATAGGTTCAATAATACCTCCTCTTAAAAAAGGGAAATTGAAAACCAAAACATTTCAAGAATAACTCATAAAATGGATTTCAACTTGGAGAACATTAGTGGGAAGTTAAAATATTAACATAAAATAAAAATTAATATAAAAATAAATATGGATAGTGATATATGATATTGATCACATATTACATCAATATCAATTTAACATTTTATTCCAAACATAATTAGTCACACATACAAACATTTATATATCCAAATCTTATATTATCAAAATATTTTAAAATTACCCATAAATAATATAAAACACATTAAAAATTATAAAAAACATATATTATCCCCCATTTTAACTCAAAATATATTCCTCAAAATAAATCCAATGGTTATCTATACTGTAAAAATCTGATTTTACTCAGGTGGTATGGATCCTTTATGTTTTAGTTTATTACTACCTTTCAGTTTTCATTAATGTGAAAAAGAGTTTGAGAAAGGGTTTGTGATACTCGTGGCCTCATTTAGAGCATATATATCTTGTCTATGGAAGATCAGATCGAGGTCTATAGTGGTAATATAGTTAATAGTAACCATATATCCCAAATTTTAATCCCCATTAGTGGTGGATCATAGTTTGATAAAAATGATATTAAGGTTGTATAGTTGTTTGGGTAGATGATGAAAAATAGTATAGGGGTTCGGCATGGTGAAAACATCATTATCCAAAATTTTATTTAAGAGCAATATGCAAGTATAATCCTTACCGATATAATAATTTTCTTATTGTTTTATTCCTTTAATTATATTTTCTTATGGAATTCCAGATCCATGATATAATAGTTTCACTATTTTTAGGTGTTTTTGTATTAATTTTATTTATCTGGATTTAGACAGAATCTGAAGTTGATATCGGATGGGGATTCTACTAAAAATATAATGTAGTTGGTCTCATAATTTTTCCTAAATGTCATGTTATATATATATATATCCACTATTCCATGTGTCATACCTGCAGTGTTTTTTGACATTAAATGATTTTTTTCATTCATTTTCCTCACTTTATGCACTCAAGATTATATATTAATTTTTTCAATACAAACAAGGTTTATTTATCTATTTCGTCGAATACTCATTTTATTCGATGTCCATGTTTTATAAATATTTCAAAAATAATGTTTTTCTATTATCTAATGATTTTTTAATTTCATTTTTAATGCTTTTTACTTTTTTTTAAATGTTTCAAAGGAAATCCCTTTTTCCTTTCTCAAATGAATTACTTTAGGACATTTATAGAAAATGTGAATGGAATATTCTATTTATCAAGTAATTTATGAATGCAATTTCCCTATCCTATATCCAATTATTTATTTAAATATTACATTAATAGTTTGAAATTTTATTTTACTATAAGTAGTTATATTTAATATTGTAGAGTTATTTATATTGTAAACAACTATTTTAAAAGTCGAAATGGTTTTAGTCTCATGAATTTTTTAATGATACATAAATGATATTTCTTTTAATCAAATAAATAACCCAAGATTCTACTTATTCTATAATTGGTATAATATCTAACGACAACATACCTATTCATTGTCTAGATGGTTTATGATTTTTTTGACATGGTGTTTATTAATCATTATCTTTTCCATGGATGATGTTTGTGAAACATATTACTTTTCCCTATGTTGTGTTATGATGAAATATTTATGAAAATAATTTCTTTTGTATTGGATAGTCTATGATGATTGTTTTATGATATTTTTTTAACTCTTATGTAGTACTTTAATAAAGTGACAGGGGGGACCAGAATTATTTAGACCTCCAATATTAAATGTAATGGATAATGTTATATGAGAAAAGAGGGGTACAGTATAGGTTATCTCAATTACAAAAGAGGTTATATAAGAGGATATCCCAAGAAAAAAATATGATACAGAGGAGTTTATCTTAATCCCAATGTTTTTAAAGAGGTGGTTATCCCAATCTAATCAAGTTATGAATGTCTTGTTTGGTATCCTTGACATATGATTTTATATTATTTTGTGTGTTTAAAAAATATATGTATTATGTGAATGATATAATCACATGGACAATGTAATTTTATTATATTATGGTCCTTTTCTTGTAAAATTCCATCATTATTCCATGATTAAAGATTATTATCTTTGAGATGTATGATAGGATTTTCAAATTTTATGATCATGTTATCACACCTTATTCTCATGTTATGATTATGTGATCATTGATATCTCTATTTTGTACCCTATCTAAAAATATGAGATATCCCTTTATTATGTTTTATATCCCATGGTTATGAAAAAAAATTTATATATGTAAGGCCTCGGCCATTAACATTACATAATATTGATTTTTAATCAAGAATTAACATTGAGGATCTTATCATGTTTAGTTCTTTTGAGAATAAGGCATAACTATTACATAACATCCCAAATATTAGAAATTAAACAAGTATACATGATATCCATTTTTTTCATAATCTAAATTATTTTAAAATAAAACACGAATTCTCTTTTTTGATAAATCCCTAAAAACAATCATATGGATTTCTTACATCCCCCAAACCGTTCTTATACCTTGTGGAAAGCATTTACAGAATAAAGGATGAGCACGAAAATCTCAGAATGGGATATAACATGTGGAAATAAAACATTTGTCTATGAATATTTATAAACCCATAAAATAATAATAATTCTAAATAACATCATAGAAATCATAAATCAGTAATGTAACTTTTGGAATTCATATCATAAATACATTTTTTACTTCACATCTATATAGGGAGTATCATTCATGGTTATGTTGGGAATAGAAATTATAGTATATTCAATAAACATATTATGATAGAAATTTTTATATAACTATATCTCATTACCTAATAAATTTGAGAGATATCATTGGATCACCTTCCATTGGTTTATCACATAACCACTCGTATACATATGCAATTCCTAGGAACTGTAACATAACAAATAAAAAAATATTTAAGGAAAATTAAAATTTCCACATTGTAATCACCACATAATTTCAATAAAACAAAATAATAAAAACCTAATAAAACCATTTTCAATACCAAAATACATGAAAATGGAATATGGTTTTTATTTTCCTTTTAAAAACATTACGAATTGTCAAGGAATCCAAATATAATATAATGGTCATGTAAGTGTAAATTTCATTGTAGAGACAAACGTTAAAAAACATTACTTTTTTGGTTTAATAAAACACTTAATAAAAAATTTCCTTTTGAAAATGTATGAATGAAATTAAAATTCAAGGAAGATTATTACACACCATATAAGACAAGGTGGTTTATAACATCAAAATAAGTTTTAATGGAAGGAGATTGATATGAAGTTGCGCACAATGATCATATAATTAGATTAAGGATAAATAAATGTCATAATTTTTTAAAAAAAATATAAATACACCCAATATAAGTGTATATTCAGAATAAAATAATCATAGGTCATTCACAGATATTCTTGTATAAAAAAACCAATGGCATGGATATTTAACTCAATAAATAGAGATTGAGTTACGGTTTTACTTACCTTGTGTATGACTCCTCACATTAAATCGTTATATTCCTGAATAATTTACATAGTTTAATTTATTATTTATAGATAATGTTTTGATGTTTATAATCCCCTTTATATCACTTATTACTATGTTATAAATATTACATAATTGTTAAAATTTATGAAGAACGTTTTGTCAATATCAAGTTCTTGAGTCAGAAATGGAAAAGGTTTTGATTTCACTCATCCATGTTGTTATATTTACATTATCTCCAGAATATAATTAATGAAATAAACATCACTTTTATATATTAATCATTCTTTATAAATAAAACCATTAATTTTGACTATGAAAAATGAACAACGTTGTATTCATGGAGACGGTAGGTCGTACGTACGCATGAGAAATGTTTTCATTTTTCATTGATCATTGTGGAAATAATGTAATTGTTATTTTTTAATTTATATAATGATTATTATTTTATTAACATAATATTAATCAATTAAATATACATATATATGAAATACAAGTGACGTGGTGAATAAAGACGACTCACATCACTTCATGGAGGTGGTAGTTCAAACGTACACACGAATGCCATTATTGCATTTACATGCATGGAAGGAAAAAAAATTTAATAATTTTTCTATTAAAATTATAAATATTTACATAATATCACATATTAATATAAATTCCATAATTATAACCAATCTTTATTGGTATTAATATAAAACTACCTAAATCGGTTCATGGAGGTGATAATTCACATGTACGCATGAACGATTAATTACATTCTCATTTGGGGGAATTCGACATGGATTTAGTGGTTGATAATAACATGATAACATATAAGTATATTTAGGATAATGGATTCATTATTTTATCTTTTAGGAAAAATAATTAATATAAGTGGAAGAAAAAATATAATAGAAACTCTTCAAAATGATACATCTTCTTTGGTTGATCACCTTTGATGACCACTATATCACCTCGAAGAGGGGTTTTATTCATACAATAATGACTCAAAAATGTGGGAAGGTATTATATGAGGAGTTTTGGGTAGTTAATGGCTGATCCAAATGGATTTGGAAGTGTCGGTATTATATAAGAGAGGGTACCTTTTTATAAGAGAGGGGAGGTCCTCTTTTATAAATTCATACAATATTCAAATAATATAAATTAATTTTTTAATCTAAATGATTCTAAATTAGAATATATCTAAGATAAGATGATTATTATTCTAAATCCTCTCATAATATAATTTTTAGACTGTATTTAGTTTATTTTAATCCTTATCTTGGTGTTTTATCTTTATTATTCTCTTTTAATTTTAATTGTGATTACAAAATTTTAATTATTAAAAGGATATTAATTTTACATATTTGTGTTCAATTTACAATAATTGGATAGGAAAAGAACCATTCTAAATTATCATAGTCATTATGTTATTTTAAAATATTTCTAGGGATTTTAACTAATTTAATAAATTACTATTTTTTGAAAACATCAATTTTATGACTATTTACACTATTCATTTTATTGAATATTAATAAACCTTAAACATATATATAACATCGAAAAAATAATTGAATAATAATAATAAATATCATATTCACCTTTAAAATTATTTTATGAAATTAAATTTTAATATAATATTTATTTTCATATTTATAGAATCATTAATTTGAATCCTTAATTAAAAAAGCAATCACTTCATCATCATTTTGTCATAATTAAATTTAATTATTTAACGTCTAAAAATTATATATAAAATAAAATTATATGGGAGATTTTTATATTTATAATTAATATTTATACAGTAAATTATAAATTATATAATTCTATATTAAAAATATTTTAGTGAGAAGATAAACATTCATAACATATTTTCAATTAATTTAAAAGTTTAATTGTCGTAATCACACTCTTGTGGGATCTAAAGGAAAATATTTCATACCAAGGGTTGTCTTTGTTGTCCATATCTCATCCAATGATATTAGGACAATTGTTATGTAAGATTTATACTATTAGAATATTATTTGTACCCTTATTTACCTAATTTACCCTTCAACCGCGGTAAAAAATAATAATTACTAATGTTACTATTTATAATTTTATAAAAATAAATGGAAAATTTTTACATAATACGGAAATTATTATAATAAATATTGAATCCATTTTTCGAAATTAAAAACACATAATTGGAATAAATTAATCTACAATTAATTATTGTTGTTAAAATGTGAAAATTAAATTTTATAAAGTAAAAACTATAAAAATATTTTAATTAGTTTATGTCTAATTTCGAAGTGGAATTACATTAAATGAACAAAATATGATTAAATGATAATATAATAATTCAATTACACATTAAAATCCATTAAAAGGACTAACTAACTATATACAAAAGTAGATGAAAATGTGATTTTGAATTAAAATGTAGTATTTTTCACTGGTCATTAAACAAATGTATTTTATCACAAAAATACCAAAATTTTACAAAATTAAATTATGATGTCCTTATTTAAATTATATGTCTATTTTTTAAAATATTACATATAATGGTTATGAAAACTAGATCTAATAGGGTTTACCCTAAAAGGTGGTAAAATGACATTTTTAATAATACAACTATTATTCAAAACATTGAATTTATTCTCATATCATGACTAAAAATCATTTAACATGAATTATAAATATTACATGGAATATATTAAATATATATTTTATTAATGAAATCAATCAACAGTAAATTTTTATTTTATAAATTCACTTATTTATATTTAAATTTTTATTTAGAAAAACATTTATTTTTTAAAAAATTGGTTTTATTTTAATTGATAAAAAATTTTCAAAAAATAATTGATTAAATATATATGTAAGAAATATTTTAATAAATCAATTATTTCTATTCATTCACACAATTCTAATGGCTAGGTTATAAAGACATCATTTAAATAATAATATTTTATTGTTCGTTGAAGCTCGATGTAGTGTATCATGTATGCTTTTTATCATAGAGTTTCTTTATTAGAACTGAAATATTGCACCCCCTCCATTAATAATTTTTGTCTTATAAATTTGAATTTGGGTCGGTAACTTGGTTATGACCTTTCAATGTAACGTTTTCTGAAATCCCAAATTAGAAAAAGGGTTAATAAAACTATATCATTAAAATAAAGAAAGAGAATTACAATGGAAACCAGAGATAACACACACTCTGATTCCTTATAGAAAAACATGTATATAGAAGAAACAAATCATTGTTTTTTATGGAGAGTGATAGAAATCATGATCACTATAAAGTTATCAATTAGAAAACCACCAACATGTGATGAGTTAAAAGATCGCTGATTTCATAGTAGGAAAAGTAAATGAAAATTGATTTTTTATTAAGATCATTTTAAAAAATTTGAGAAATTTATTTACGATCTTGAATAAGAACATAAAGAAACATATTTACTTGTCAACTAGAGTTTCATCCTTTAATAAATTTCTACCATAACCTCATATTTTCTAAAAATTATGCATATTAAAGATGACTTAGTCACACCATAATCAGTAAAATAAACTTCAATAGAATAACATAATCACCATAAAATTAACTATCTATTCATTATGTTGTGAAAAATTAAAAAACCCCAAAAATATTTGGGTAGAATCTGATAATTCACCAAAAATAAGAAACCATTGTTTGAATAAAAACTAATTTTAATCTCAAAAATTCAACAGTAATGTACAAATTTTAACAAATACCATTTGATAAATAGTTTTTCTTAAAATTCCCCACAAATAATGCCATATAAGATTGAAATCCAAAATTCAAAAGGATTTGATCACATATTCTTCTAAGATAAATTTTAAAATTTATCTTTAAATAACATCAAAATTATTAATGTATCGTACCAAAAATTAATTACCATAGTAACATATTCTCATTGATTAGTTAATAATTTCTATAAATAACTTAATTCTCTAAATTTCAGCAATTAAAAACTGATTATTCAAAAATAAAATTCAACCGTTACTCATCAAATAAAATCCCACAGTATCATATTTTCCAAAGGAATATATGGTTCCCTAAAATTGTTAATATCTTTTGAAATAACATATATCACTCCAACCACAAATCATTTTACAATACAACATATATCCATTTGATAGAACATAAGTTCCCAAATTCATATTTATATTATTCCATAAAAATGTTTAACCAACAAAGACAAATTATTACTAAACATGAACATATGTAGGCTAGTGGTAGGTGATATTCCCATGTCGCCCTATGGTTTTGGGTTTGATCCATGTCGTCTTACGAGAGATGGCAGGTTGTCAACCATTAGACAACATATTTTTTTCTAAAACAATATAATTCTAATAGTATTTCCAAAATATTATAAACTCCTTAATAATAACCATAACATGTTTTGAACCAAAATGGTTTTTCATACCTCTCATTTTTAATACCAAAAAAATAACCCATAATTTCCACAATGTTTAATGTCCCCCAAATATATCATTATTAATTTAATATTTTATATCATTAAGCCTCAATTGTGGTTCCTAAGAAATTTATCTTATGATCAACTTTAAAATTATAAACTTATTTAATTTCACAACCACTTAAGAAGACATCATAATATAAAATTGTTTCTAAACCATCCTTCTATACCAACTATATGTCCCCATTATTAAATTTCACATAATATTTATTTACAATCATGAATTTAAATTTAAGATCATTTAAGGTTTATAGTTTTAGAGAACTACGCCATAACTATTACATAACATCTAAAATATTAAAAAGTATACAGGTCTACAAGCTATAAATTTTATCATAATCAATGTTTTTAAAAAATAAAACATGAATTCGTTTTCTTTACAAAATCCTCACAACATTAATATTTATTTCTTCCATCCTCTTACACAATGTTATACCACGTGGAAAACATTTCAAAAACATGGGATGAGAATGAGAAGCCTATTAGTTGATATAAAATAAGAATGAAAATTTCAATTTATGAATATTTATAGACCCATGAAATCATAAGAATATTAAAAACCGTTATAGTGTTCCAAAATCATAATGGTAACTTATTGCATCCATATCATACTTAAACTGTAGATTTCCTGGCTATATAGCAAGTATCCTTCACAGTTACATTTGGAATACCCATGAGAGTATATTCCTTAAATATCTTATGAGAAACCATATTTCATTACTATGTCTCATTACCCAATACATTGTAGATCTATCATGTGCTCTCATGCCCTCAGGATGTCACCAAACCACCCATATACATAATAAATGAAAAATCACCATAATATAACTGATAAAACATGATTAAAGGAAAAATAACATTTCCACAATGAAATCTCTAGATTTCATTTCTCGAAATTGTCATAATTAATAACTACCAAAAAAATTCATATCAAATTACATGAATAGGGAAGGATGTATTTATTTTTCTTTTCAAAACATTACAGTTTTTAGAGTAAGCCAAGTATCAAATAATGGTCATGGTGGAGGAAATTTCATTGTCACAACACACGTAAAAAAATCCATTTGTCGTTTACTAAAATTCCTAATATCTTAATGATTCCATTTGAAAACCTTTAAATGAAATTAAAATAAAAAGGGGATTATTATACACTGTATAAAATAATGTGGTATATAACATCCAAATATGTCGCAATGAAAGAATATTTAGAGGAAACCCCTTAATAAGATTGTATAATTATATTATGGATAAATCAATGAAGTAAATATTTTTGGGAAATATAAATACAACCAATATAAGATGATCTTATACATAAATAATAATAGTACATTCACACAAATTCATGGAAAAATAAAATCAATGACATAGATATTTATCTCAATGAATATAGATTGAGTTATGTTTTCTCCTCCTTTTGTATGACTCCTCATATATAATCATTATATTCCTAAATAATATAATTAAATTAATTAATACTTTATTTATAACATTTTCATGATTATTATTTCTTTTCTATCAATTATTTCCATATCATTAAAATTACATCTTTATTTAAGTTCATATGAGATGTTTTTTCAATGATCAGTAGTCGAGTTGAAAATAAACCTGGTTCTGATGTCACTAGTCTATATAATCATACTTCCATCATCTTGATAATATAATTCATGATACAATAATATCTTTTAGAGATTAGTTATAATTTCTAAATAAAACTATTAATTACGGTTATAAAAAATAATCAACGTTATATACGTGGAGACGGTAGGCCATACGTAGACATGAGTAATGTTTTCATTCTTAATTGATAATTATAGAAACAATGTAATCATTATTTTTTGTTTCCATGCATATAATGACATTATTTAAATCATAATAATTATTTTAATATACTTACCTATACCATACAAGTGATTTGGTGAATAAAAATGATTCTGATCACTTCTTGGAGGTGATAGTTCACACGAACGCACGAACGACGTTATTTTTTTTAAGTGCATTGAAGGAAAGAAAATAATTAAAATGATATCCCATTGAATTGATAAATTTGTGATTAATATCACATATGAATATAAATTCCATCATTATAACCAATCTAGATAGAATGTAATGGAAAATGGACTAAATCGGTTCTTGGATGTGATAAATCACATATATCAACGAATGATAAATTAATTTCCCATTTGATGAAAGTAGAGATGGATTAAGTGATTGATAACAACATAATAACATATTATTATATTTTTGATACTAAAATTATTATTTAATATTTTTAAAATATTAATTAAATTATGTGGAAGATGAAATAAAATAGAAACTCGTAAAAATTGATACCACTTCTTCGATTTATAACATTGAAGAACACCTTAACACCTCTATGAAAAGTGTTCTATGTAAAATAAGGCATAATTTATGTGGTTAGGGATTATAGGAATATGTTTGGTTATATATTAAAGACAAAACGACATGAAAGTACATGTATAAGACAAGAACGTGTACCTTTTTATTGGACATGGGAGGGGCACCATTAGAAAATCATAAAATATTAATTTCATATAAAATAATATTTCTAATCAAAAGGCATCCAAAATATTTGATATAAAAGATAAGATGAGTATTGTTTCAAATAAAATTATACAGAAATATTTAGATTTATAATGAATTTTTTAAAACATATCGTTCAATTTTACCCTTAATAATTATCTTTTAATTTTAATTTTGGTAACAACATTTTAATTATTATGAGGATATTACTTTTACGTTTATGAGGTAAAATTCCCATAATTATACGTTTACATAAATTTTAGAACATATCATTGTCTATTTGGTTTTTAAAATATTTTTAGAAATTTTAATTAATTTAATAAATTAATATTTTTATAAAACATCAATTATGATAACTTGTACACTATTAATTTCATTTAATTTAAATAAAATACAAAAAGATTGACAAATTCAAAAAAACCCCTTTAATAGTCTTATAAAATTTCATAATAACCTATAAAAATCATGGATGGAATAAATAATATAAATTAATATTTATTTTAATATTTATTATATCATTTATTTGATTCCAACCTAAAAAAACAATAATGACATCATAATTGTGTCAAAATTTAATTTAATTATAAAATTTCTAAAAATTATGAATAAAATACTATGATGTAGGAAATAATTTTATATGTCTAATTAATATTTATAGTATAATATATCACATATATAAACACATATTAATATTTTATTAGTAATAATATTATTTTTTATAATAGATTTTCCTTTACTATAATTTTAATATTATAATTGTCATAATCACACCCAATTGGCTTCCAAAGGCCAAAGTTTAATCTCAATGGATTTCATGTGTATCTATATCTCATAAAATATTATTATTTCAACTGTTATAGTAGTTTGATATTATTAGAATATTATTTTTACCCTTTTTATCCTGATTAACTTTTTAACAGTAGTAAATAAAAATAATTACTAAAGTTATTATTCAAAATGTCCAAAAATAAAGGGGACCTATTTAAATTTTTTTGGCCATCTGAATAAAACTATATAATCCCATTTTATAAATTTGATACAAATAATTAGCAAAAATTTAGTAAAAATTAATCAACGTTGTCAAAATGGGAATACAGTTTTTTAAAAAGTAAAAATGATCAAAAGATTGACGTGAGTTTATATATAATTTCAAAAGTTAAATTATTTCAAATTATGAAAATTAAATTATATGGTAAAAAATCCAATTATTTTTTAAAACCATTTAAAAGGAAAATATTACTATATAAAAAAGTTATATAAAAAGGTTATTTTGAATTAAAATGCAGCATTTTTCACTTTTCATGGAAAAATGAATTTTATCAGAAAAATACAATAATTAAAAAAAATTAAAAAAATATTTTTTGAAACTAAATAAATAGTTGTATATATTAAAATATAACATATAAAGGTGAAAAAAACTATATTTAAAAATGGTTCTCTATCAATGGCGGTAAAACATCATTTTTATGAAAAATACTTATTTTATTCGTAACATTTAATTTTTTCTAATATAATGTCTATAAAACATATAAGGGGAATTCTAAATATTAAATTGAATATATTAAATATATATTTCAATAATGAAATCCATTTAGATTGATTTTATTATTTTATAAACTCACTAAATTATCATTTTAGTATTGTTTTAGAAAAACATTTCCTTTTAATTAAAAAGTGTTTTATTTTCATTTATAAATAATTTTTGCCAAAAAAAATTAATTATATACATGTGAAAATTATTATTTCATAAATTAATTAATTATACTCATTCCCACCATTCCCATAGCTAGGTTGTAATTGTAACATTTAAATAATAATATTTAGTTGTTTGTTTAAGATCAATGTAGCATATCATGTACTCTATTGAACAAATTTTATCTTTCTTAAAACACTAGATTCCAGAAAATATGTTCTATATAATAATGTTTATATTTATGAAGATCATACTTAAATTTTGAACTAGTGGTTTATGTGTCCATTTTCCAAAGATACTAGACCTATTTGATTTTTGAATGGATTATTATGTTATGTAATGAATATTCATCTAATAATATGCAATCAATATATTTGATGGGTATTTTCCATTATTAAATGTTTTAAAAAAATTATAACTACTTTGGAAAATTGGGTGTGAAAAATTTAATGAGAACACTAGAAATAATTCAGTGTATAAATAAATTTCCTAAAATATAGGTTCTGTAGTGAGTGAGTTATTTCTGACAACGCCTGAATTGGAGGCCCGGTGTGCCTAGGAAAATTTCTGATGTTTTCTTCGGGTATGTTCAGTAAACGTACAAGCGGGTTTTCTATCTTTTGAACCGATGCTCGGAATAGAAATCTGGGGGCACCGATAAACTCGTAGCACCGATATTCGTTTAAGGGGACCTTCACCACAGTTGTGTTTTATGTTGGTTGAAAGATAATTTTGAGGAATTATAATGAATTAAATAAAATTATTGTATGCAATTTTATTTATAAAGGGTGGTTATTTCCTACAAGGGAAAGTTAGAGGTGGGGCCTACACCCACATAACCTCCCTTGAGAGGATTTAGTGTGGTGGGGCCCATACGAACCTAATCCCTTTCACCTCCCCTCAACCCCCATTAATTTTTGTCTGTTTTCTTGACAACTCCTCATATTTATTATGGTGGAGCCTCTCCACCTCCCACCCATTTACTGTGCCAAACTACCTAATTAATATCTGCATTAATTATTTGATACCTCTTTGTACCAATTTGAATTGCATGGCAATTATATTATATTGGGAGCCTTTTTATTTCTTTGGCCTTGGAAAGTTACTATTGAGGAGGCTCTGGAGAATTAGAAAAGAGGAGATCCTTTTTCGACGAAGAACATCCTCGATGAAGAACGCGAAGGAATTCTCCAATGAATCTTCCTCCAACGTTGATGGGATGACACTGTTCTTCCGCGATGCCCGACTACCGCGACGTTCGTCTTCTGAGGCTTGAAGATGTGTGATGTCGACTAAGAGGTAGGGGATTTGTATTATTCTATGTGAATAAATTTATCTTGTTCCTGTTGAATCCGTTGGAATGTCTTCGGCCAACTACTACCGCCTAACGTCGAGGGCGCGGGCCAAACGAACACGGCTCGATGACCCTCCGATGTTTCCTGATTTTTTATTCGCGAAGGAGGTGTGTTTGAAGAGGTGGCAATGAGCAGAGGTGGTGGACATGCACCAGCCACATGTGGAAGATCTGCGGCCCACAACCATGGTCCACTTGGCTGAAGAAGAACTGGTCAGCCGTAGATGGTCGGGCTAGTAGAACTGCGACGCCTCATGGAGCTGCGCTGTGGAGGACCATGGGCCGCTTCGGCGGGTGAACCGGCCTGCTCGTTAGTCAGACAGGTTGGTGGAGACGGAGACACCCTCAGGTGCCACACGTGAGGAAAGGGGCCCGCCCATGAGGGCCGCTTGTGGCGGGAAAACCGGCCGACATTGACCGGCTAGACAAGAGGGCAGCACCGCCGGTTCGGGAAGTCGCGCCCCCCCCCCTTCCGCGTCGAGTTGAGCAACAAACAACAGTTGGCCGGGCTGCGCTGCTCCAGCCAGGCCACCTACCACGGGCCGGATGATGCCCCACCAGGCTAGGCCACATATTAACAGGTCCTGTCGACCCCTTAGTCGTGTCGAACCCACCAAGCCAGGATGGGCCGACCCGCTTGCCCACTAGGCTTGACGGGCCAGACCCGGTTCCTTTAAATGTGAGTAACGTCACGATCGTGTGTTCGATTGATTCACTGTCTATGGAAATAGGACCCTTATGACGAGGCATTCCTTTTGAAAAACTCTAAATGAGTTGTGGACAGCATTGGAAAATGTCCGGGTTTGGAACGAGCGTAATTCCAAATGGGACCCTGGAATGGAAAAGCTAATAACTCTTAGACTGGGAATCCGAATGACGCGCCTTCTGTTTCATTGGGTTCCATTTGATGAGAAAGAACTTTGGGATACATCAATTCTGGACTTCATGATAGTTTATGTATGGACCCGTTGGCTCGAGGAGCGGACTCTCCCAGAATCGAGCGTGCTCTGTGTCGGAACCGTAGAGGTGGTTGCGACTACGTCAACTATTGTACTGGAATCCACCGTGGGTTCGACAACGAAGACAACTATAATGGGATCCTCTGTGGGATTGACAGCAACGACTATGGTATTGGAATCCTCTGTGGCAATTTGACCTCTGTACTTGTATCCAGTGTGGGTCTGGCAGAGTAGTTGGTCTTGTATCCTGTGTGGGTCCGACAGCTTAGCTGGTCTTGTATCCTGTGTGGTTCCTACAGTTTAGATGAATCAGTGACTTAATCTGATCATATCCATCTCTATATGAAAGATGTACACTTATGTGAGCTGAGTCTTGACTTATAATCATTATCATCGATGTGATTTAATCCTTTCCTGTGTGGACTGGGATTTACCTAGGGCTCAAGAGTTGGAGTTGTACTGTGGTTGATAACTTAGGTATATGTATGGTCATATACCTAACTAGGGTTGGTTGATACTACGTGTTGGTATGTCTCTTATGTGGTTTATCCTTCGTGGATTCTAGGATCCCTTAGGAGGTCTCGGGGTCCATCTGAGTATCATATACTCAACCCAGCATGGGCTTTGCCCGCACTACGTTGTGTTGGATGAAGATGACCGACAACACTGATCGAGGTAAAGATTTATAGAGCTAGACAGTACCCGGTGGCGTACCACTTTACGAGACATACACGGAGTGGACAGACGAACATGAGGTGCTGAAGAGGCCATTTGTACCCACCCTTCTAGTGGGATTCCGGGAGGATGACTCGGTGGTTGCTATTTTACATTTCTGTAGTTGTACTAGCATTTCAGTTGTCCTATACATTACAGCTGGGTTTGTATACTAGCCAATTTACTTTTCAGCACTTACTTTTGTATTCAGTTTTACTTAGTGCTTACTTCTGTTGCGTACTCTATTGTGCTTGTTACTTTTATAATAGAAATGCCTTCCCTTTTTATCGGTATTTATGCCTTTGGTAATAGTCTCCAGCCCCTAGCCTGTGGAAGGTGGGATTGGGGTAGTCACAAAACGGGCCCCAAGGACAGGTAATGAAAAATTGGTATCAGAGCAGTCGGTTCTACCGCAGAACTCATGACTCTGATATTTCCATTATATGAAGAAATTGTGTTAAGAGTATTGATTCTGGTTTTCAGTCCAGGGAGTCTAGTGTTGGTGCGCCGGGCGACATATCCATACACCAGGACCTTGACCTCTAATTTCTTACTCAGTGCACGAAAACACTGATTGCATGTGTGTTTCAAAAGTTTTCATTGTGATTACTTTGTGTCAGCTCACCAGGTATACTGTTTGACCATGGAGCACCTATTTATTTTCAGGATGACTCCATGAAGGCAACCACCTAGGGTTCCGAGTTACATCCGAGATGGTAGCCCGCCGAGCGATGAGGCCTCGGTGTAGGGCACCATCACAGTAGAGGCACCAGCGGTACCACTACCCACTAGGCCACTGATATCACCATCCGTAGTAGCAGAGAGCACACGCCTCCTTAGCAAGTTCCAAGAGTTCCAGCGACAGATTCCACTTAGGTTCCGCGGATAGACGGACCCACATGCAGCTGATGATTGGATGGAGGCTATCGTCAGAGTATTCAGATTTTTAGGGACACCAACTGACCTCATGGTTATCCTTGTCGTGAGTCTCCTACATGTAGCAGCAGGTAGATGGTGAAACCTGATGCTCTAGGTGCATGACTAGGCATATTTACTTTGGACATACATCAAGAGTCTCTTCCACTCTGAGTTTGTTCCAGCCACCCTTCGTGCAGTGCAGATTCAGAAGTTACTACATCTGTGACAGGTTAGCCTGACAGTAACTCAGTACTCAGCGAGGTTTACTGACCTCTCACGCTACTCCATGGATATGGTACATGACCTGTTCTTTAGGGCTCGGACATTCGACCAGGGACTGAGGGATGAGATCAGGGCTTCGACGATTCCCCTCAGTATCCCGACACAGGCAGGGTGCTGGAGTGAGCCCTTCTAGTGGAGCGCTTTCTCGCTGAGTAGTCACCAGCGACGAGACACACCGTAGGGAGACACATAGAAGAGTTTTATGCAGCTGGCATTATAAATATGTCATAGGGGTCCAAGAAGACTAGGCCATCAGCTGGGCGACCTCAAGATACAGGTTTGGTCATGCGGGGCACACGAAATAGAGCCAGCCTTACTAGAAGTAGGCAGTGCTATGCTTGTGGTGGGTAGGGACACATGGCTCGTGAATGCCCGACCTTCCATGAAGATGTGAAGTAGTCAGTAGAGAGACCTCTTAGGCAGAGGCAGAAGTTTGACCATGGTGGTCCGCCAGGAGTGGGCGGATGAGGTAGAGGAGCTGGCCGAGCAGCGGGTGGTGGACGATGTTTCGAGGCTCTTCTGCCACCACCAACAGGAGATCCACCCCGACCATAGGGAGCTGGAGGATAGAGGTGGGCTCAGCTCTAGACATTTATATCCTATGAACCTGCCACACCTGAGATGATTCGAAGTACTATCTGTGTCTACTCTACCATTGCTGCAGTTCTCATATATACAAGTGCGAGTCATTCTTTTACTTTCGCTGCCCTTGTTTCGAGCTCAGAGATTCCAACGGATCCATTGGCTCGATATTTACGTCTAGAGACTCCTACGAGATCAAAATCGATGAATACTCACTAGTTCCGATAGAGTGAAATTACCATAAGAGGAAAGAGATCCGGATGGGATCTTCATGTAGCAACATCGAGGCCTTACGACATCATCTTTGGTGTGGACTGGTTATCTATAGTCCATGCTCAGATCAACTTTATTATGTGCAAAGTGTGGTGTGTCCTCACGTATGGGCCCAGGTTCACCTTCACCGGCGAGGAGGGAGCCTTTGAAGTGCAGGATGGACTTAGGCGAAGGAGAGGGCAACCTATCACACATCATTTGGATAGCCTCATCCTCGGAGTGGTTGATGCGCGAAGTCTGATTTTTCCTATTGTAGTGGATCAGTATGCAGATGTTTTTTTTGTAATGACGTTCCAGGACTACTTCCTCTCAGAGAGGTAGACTTCTACATAGACCTGTACCCCGGGACAACATCGATATCTACCCCAGTATATCATATGGCTCTTGTCGAACTTCCTGAGCTGCGGGTATAACTGGAGGACTTCCTGGGAAAGGGATTTATCTGACCCAGTGTTTCACCCTGTGATTCTCCGATTTTGTTTACCAAAAAGGCCTATGGGAGCTTGCAATTGTGTGTTGGCTACCGTCACCTGAACCAGGTGACCGTGATGAATATGAACCAACTTTTGAGGATTGATGAACTCTTTGATTAGCTCAAGGGAGAACGATGGTTCTGGAAGATAGACCTCAAGTCAGGCTATCACCAGCTCAGAGTTCGAGATGAGGATGCACAGAAGACGACCTTCAGGTGTCAGAATGGAAGCTATGAGTTCTTGGTTATTCCCTTCGGCGTAACCAACTCTCTAGAAGTGTTCATGAGTCTCATGAACAATATCTTCCAGCCTTACCTCAATCAATTTGTCGTAGTCTTCATCAACGACTTACTGATTTACTCAACTACTGGGGAGGAGCACACCAACCATTTGTGGATAGTACTAGACACACTCCAAGAGCACTATCTTTATGGTATGTTCTTGAAGTTCTAGTTCTGGATTTGAGAGGTTCACTTAATGGGACATGTCATGTCGGTGGCGGGGGTAGAAATGGATCCACTGAAGATCAAGCCAGTACTTCCATGGGAGCCACCAGGAGTGTGACGGAGGTTCGGAGTTTCTTGGGCTTGGCTGGATACTATCAGAGATTTGTGCCATATTTTTCCAGAGTTGCAGCACCGCTTTTAGCTTTGACAAAGAAGGGTAAACCGTTCGTGTGGTCAAATAGATTCCAATAGATATTTTAAGAGATGAGGTCGAGGATGACTTGTTAACCCATCTTGAGGCTACCGGTGGAGGACGTAAGGTACGTAGTTTACTACGAAACATCAGAGACCGGACTCAGGTGTGTCCTAATGCAGGAGCGAGCAATGATCGAATACGGTTCACGGAAGTTGACCCATGATAAGGAGTCATCAGCAGTGATATTCTCCTTGAAGATGTGGTGACACTATCTGATAGACGAGTTCTTTACAGTATAATCTGACCACAAGATTCTCAGGTACATCTTCTTATAGAAGGACCTGAACCTGAGACATCGACGATTGATTAAGGTCCTCCTGGACTATGACATTGAGATAGTATATACTCTTTGGAAGGGGAATGTTGTAGCAGATTCTCTCAGCAAGAGATCGGGCATTCAGCTGCTGGGAGAGGGGACAGGGTAGCTGGTCGTGTTGCAGATATCCCTTTTGAATAGAGATGGAGAAGTCTTTCTTTAGTCTCTCACAGTCACTCCTCCACTTCGTCACCGAGTCAGAGAGGCGCAGCATGGGGGCATTGACTATGAGACACGACGTGCCCAGATATCCTCAGGGTAGGCACCTGATGAATTTTCTATAAGGAGGGGAGCATGTCATCCTCTTCAGGGGACGTACCATGGTACCAATTTCACTACATGAGGAGGTGCTGATAGAGTTCCACACATAATATCTAGCGGTACATCCAGGAGTGGAAAAGATGTATCAGGACCTCAGACGATAGCACAGGTGGTTGGGTATGAAGAAGGCTGTAGCAGAGTTCGTTTCACGATACCTCAGTTGCCCGAAAGTGAAGGCGGAGTACCAGGTACGAGTAGGCTTGGTAAAACCCTTTGAGGTCCTAGAGTGGAATTTGGATGGGATATCTATGGATTTCGTGACGGGGCTTCCATGTACATCCAGAGGACATGACTCTATCTGGGTGATCGTAGATTGACTCACCAAGTCGGCCCACTTCCTATCGATCAGAGAGCATGGATCAGTAGAGATCTTGGGATGCCTCTACATTCAGGAGATCATTCGATTTCATGGTGTACCATCGACTATCGTCTCCGATCAAGATGATCATTTAACTTCCCGGCTATGGAAGGGGTTACAGGAGGCTTTTGGCATGCAACTTCAATTGAGCACCGCCTTCCATCCTTAGATGGATGATCAGATAGAGAGAACCATTCAGACTCTCGAGGACATGCTCCGTGCATGTGTCCTCAACATTTATCACAGCTGGGAGGATCACGTACCATTGGTAGGGTTTTAGTAAAACAACAGATACCACTCCACCATCAGGATGACCCCTTACGAGGAATTGTACGGCCGACCATGCAGATCACCTCTGTGTTGGACAGACCCAAGGGAGTCAGCAATAGTAGTGCCAGAGATGTTGCAGGCTACTATGGAGAAGCTGAACATTATCCAGGAGCAGATGAAGACTGCACAGAGAAGATAGAAGTCCTATGCTAATAAGAGAGGAAGACCACTGGAGTTCGAGGATGGAGACCACGTTTTCCTACGGGTCTCACCTCAATATGATCTAAGGAGATTTGGGCAGGGCGTCTTGTTATCTCCACGATTATTCGGACCATTCCAGGTTCTCATCAGGGTAGGCAGGTTGTCTTACCATCTGGACATTCCACCGTAGTTGCATTGGGTGCATGATGTATTCCACGTATCTCACTCGAGGAGATACGTGCACGACCCGACCCACATCATCAAAAACGGGGAGCTGGACATCAATGACAGGGTGAAATTCACTGAGGTTCTAGTGGAGATCGAGGATCGATAGGAGCGGGTCCTACGTGGATGGTTGATTCCTCTAGTGTGCATTCGCTGGCAGCATGGGAACCTCCAAGAGAGAACAGCGGAGTGGGAGGCTCAGATACGTGCTAAGTACCCCCTTTCGTTTCCATAGTGTGTGTTGTGGCATCACGAGGATGTAAATCCCTGAGGTGGGGCTAATGTAACGACCCGTAAATTTCAAGGAAATTTGTTTATTAAATTCATTGTAATATTACGAGTCTGTGGTTTCTGATAGTGCCTGATTCTGAGGCCCGATGTGCTTGGAATAAATTTTTTATGTTTTGATTGGGTACATTCAATAAACGTACATGTGGGTTTTTCTATATTTTGAACCAGTGCTTGGAATAGAAATCTGAGGGCAACGATGAACTCGCAGCACCGGTATTCGCTTAAGGGGACCTTCACTGTAGTTGCGTTTTAAGCGGGTTGAATGTTAATTTTGGGGATTTATAATGAATTAAATTAAATTGTTGTACACAATTTTATTTATAAAGGGTTGTTATTTCCAAAAATGGGAATTTAGAGGTGGGGTGCACACCCACATGACCTCCCTTGAGAGGATTTAGTGTGGTGTGGCCCATATGAACCCAAACCCTTTCACCTCCCCTCAACCCCCTTTTAATTCCCTACTGTTTTTTTGACAACTCCTCATATTTATTATGGTGGAGCCTCTCCACCTACCACCCATTGAATGTGACAACCTACCTAATTAATATCGACATTAAATATTTGACACCTCCTTGAACCAATTTCAATTTCATTGAAATTATATTAAATTGGGAGCCTTTTTATTTCTTTTGCGTTGGCAAGTTACTATTGAGGAGGCTCTGAAGAATTAGAAGAGAGGTGATCCTTTTTCGATGAAGAACACCATTCTTCAATGAAAAACATCCCAGACGAAGAACACAAAGGAATTATCCAAAGACACTTCCTCCAATACTGACGGGATGACACCGTTCTTCCGCGACGCTCGACTACCACGATGCTCATCTTCGGCTGCTTGACGAAGTGTATCGTCAACTAAGAGGTAGGGGTTTTGTATAATTATATGTGAATAAATATATCCCATTCATGTTGAATATGTTGGAATGTCTTCAGACAACTTCTACCTCCTAACGCATAGGGTGCGGGCCGAATGAACATGGCCTGACGAACCTTCAATGTTTCCAGATTTTTTATTCACTATGGAGGCGTGTTGGAATAGGCGGTGATGAGCGAAGGTGGCGATGAGTGAAGGAGGCAGCCGCACGCCAGCCGCGTTCGGAAGAACCACGACCCGCAACCACGGGCCACTCCGCCAATGAAGAAATGGATGGCTATAGCTAGTCAGGCCGGTGGAACCGCGACATCTCATGGCGCTGCGCAGCATAGGACCACGGCCCGCGCTCTGCGGGCCGCTTTAGCGGGAAAACCGGCTGTCTCATCAGCCGTATGGGTTGGAGGAGACCGCGCCACCCCCAGGTGTCGTACATGAGGACAACAACTCGCACATGAGGGCCGCTCGCGCCAAGAAGACCGGCCTGATTTGGCCTGCCGGATAGGAGGGGGCGCCGCTCGATGCCGCCAGTTTGGGAAGTTGGGCCCCCCTGTTCCGCGTCGCTCGGCCGGCTGGCCGAGCCGTGGCCAACAGGTGGCCGGGGCGCACCGGCCGAGCCAGACCACCTACCACAGGCCGTACCATTCCCCACCAGGATGGGACACGAATTAACGGGCCTAGACGACCCCTTAGTCGGGTCGGACACACCGAGCCAGGACATGCCAACCTGCCAGCCCACCAGACTAGACGGGTCGGGCCCATTTCGTTTAAATTCGAGTAACATCACAACCGTGCGTCCGATCGACGCGCTGTCTGTGGAACTAGGACCCTTATGACGAGGAGGTCAAATTTCAATACTCTAAGTGAGATTTGGACAACTTTGGAAAACTCCCGGGTTTTGAACGAGCGTATTTCCAACCGAGCCCCTGTGACGAAAAGGCTAATAACTCTCAGACCGGGCGTCCGAATGATGCGCCATCTGTTGCATTGGGTTCCTTTTGATGAGACGGAACACTGGGATACATCAAATCTGGATTTCATGACAGTTGATGTATTGAAACCTTGGCTCGAGGAGCGGGATCTCCCAGAATCGAGTGTGCTGTTTGCGGGAACCCCAGAGCTGGCTGTGACTTCGTCGACTATTTCTGGAATCCCCCATGGGTTTGAAAGGGATGAATACAGTACTGGGATCTTCTGTGGGTTCGACAGCGAGAACTACCATACTTTAATCCTCTGTGTGTTTTTAGGAGATGAATACTGTTCTTGTATCCTGTGTGGGTCCGACAGTTTGACCTCTGTACTTGTATCCTATGTGGGTCCGGAAGAGTAGCTGGTCTTGTATCCTGTGTGGGTCCAGCAACATATCTGGTCTTGTATCCTGTGTGGGTCTGTAGAGACCCAAGCTTATCGTACATGGAAATTACATTACTTTTGTGGAATACTTAGTACATAACAAAAACACACACACAAGGATCGTAATAGTTTAGTGTCTTTGGAAACTCGGAACGTAATCTTCTAATCGTGGGGAAAGATCTTCAATATCTCCCATAAAGATCTTCCCTTTTTTTTACCTAAAAACCTTTCTTTATATCCTGGGGAAAATAAAACATAAAAGGGTGAGCTCAAATGCTCAGTAATGGTAAACAAAAGAAATATCAATCACATCATATACATAAGAACATAGCTTTTGGAAATCTTAACCTGCAAAAGAGCTCATAATATCATAACATGGGATAAATCATAGAAGTGAAAATGAGATCCCCATAATCATAACATGAAACTTGAAACTTTGTGGCATGCACATATAATCATGGAAAATCATTTCTTTTTAGTCATGACTCATTGCCAAGACTATCTTAGAGGACAAAGTCCCTTTCTGAACCGAGTTCACTCCTCATTTCAGTCCTATATCACTGAACCGAAATAACCTTCCGTTCCAGCCATGTCTATCTCATGAGATATAAAATATTTACCCAATGAATTGGAGGGAGATATAGGTCCCACCCATCTCATAATGATACCATTCTTATGTGTGCCATAAAATCATAAATCATACATCATTGCATAACCCGTGTAATAAAAATGGGATTCTTAAACAACATGACATCATAAATCCATTCATATAAGATAAAAGAATTCATAAACATAATTCCATCACAACATAGTCAAATCAATGTAAAAATATGGATAGAAACAGAACCCTTTATTATCTTAGATGGAAAATAATTTTGATAAAACACTTGAATTGAATTCTTGAGGAAAATATCCTTTCTTCTTCAAAATCAATTTCTTTTCACAAAACATCATGACATTTTAAAAGAAAGAGATTTTATTGAAAATAGTAATTAAATCTTTTAGAGGAAGCTTCATGAAAATAAGGCTTTATAAAACAGTAGAAATCCGTTCGTGCCGTATAAGTTAAAAAAACATTCTTTGTACTTTTGTCGAAAAAGTCAAAATGTACCTCGTACGAAAAACGACAAAATATTCCTTTCATATCTTTTACTAAAAACTCACCAAAGGGTAGAATTGGATTTAAACAATTGTAGGTGGATGGAAATAACATTACATATTGAGGAAACATAGATGTGGATGATAAAATACACCCCAGTAAATACTAAAGTATAAACAATCTCGGATAAAAATGAGATTGTGATATTTCCCTTACCTTAGGTCCGACTTGCTTTGTAAGTGTCCGAAACTCCTCTTCTTTGAAGCGCCTTTTGGAGACCTCCTCTTAGGGAACTAAAATTGGTCTTTGAGTAAGACCAGAACCTCTAGGATGTTTCTAGGGAAGTGGAGAAGAGATTTTGGCAGGGGTTGGCCGAGCTTGAGTGCTCAAATTGGTGTGAGAAGGAGAGGGAGGAGGTGTCCTTTTATAAGGGAGGAGAGGGGCACCTTAGGAATATCTCAAAATATTATTTTATATTAAAGTCAAAATCGGTTTATAATGGTTCCAAAGGGTCTTATTTCGAAGATAAGGTGGGGAGGGGTCGAAATCCTATCAACCAATAGAATTTAGACAAGTTTAGGATATTATTTTAACCTTATCAATTAGATTTAACTCTATGTTAATTAATTTATCTTTTACCGTGTCTTTTTGTTTTCTTTCACTATATGGTTAATACACTTACTATAACATGCCAAACGAACCCCAAATTGTATATTATTAATACATATATCCTTATCTAAGTCATTTGGACGAACCTTAGATTTTTAGGAATAAAATAACAATTAATAATATAATATTTGATTTAAAAACTATTTTGTGTCAATTTTGACACTATTTGATACATGATTTTTGTGAAAGTCATAACAGAATTATATGTTCGAACCAAGTTGATTAAATCAACACTAATATATCATAGTAACCTATAAAATTAGTGGAATTCATAAAAAGTCTCAAATTATATTTAGTTTGGTGTTTATAACATCAATTATGTCAATATTTCATTAATAAGATAATTACTGCATCATCTTTGTGTCATAAATAAATTAACTTATTTGATGTCTAAAAATTACAAATAAAATACCATCATGTAGGAAATCTATTTAGCTTTCTAATGAATATTTATAGTCAAATTTATCGTATGTATAACACCATATTAAAAATGTTTTAGTAAATAAACTTTGATTTTAACTCTTTTAACCCTTCTTTAAATAAATTAATAATAAATGTCCTAATCTAACCCAAGTGGGCCTAAATGATCATATTATATTCTTAAGGTTGTTTTTGGTCGAATTACACTTATCCAATAGAATTAGGACATGTGTTAGGGTAATAGTAATATCATATTTACCCTTAGTTACCCTATTTACTATTAACCGCGGTAAAAAAAAGTAAAAAGTTACTATTCACCAAAAATTATTTTCATCTCATTGAACCACATTTTAGTCCTTGATATTAACCGTGTCTCTCGGATTTTCGAAATTCCATTCACAGAAGCGGTAAAATTATGTTTTATGAAAAATTCAGTTTTTTTAACTACCACTTAGTAGTTTCACTATTCATCAAAAATTGATGTTTTTCAGAACAATGCCAAAATTTCATCCTAAGCTATATTTCATATTCCGAATTCAAAAATAAAATATATTTTACCAAATTCATAACATAAAAGTTGCATTAATTAATTTTATAATTAAATCCCGCTGTTAAAATAAATAGCGTATTTTTAGGAAACAAAATATATCAAAAGATTGACACCTGATTATGTCTGGTTTAAATGTGAAATTACAACCAATGACCAACATTGTATTAAATTGTAAAAATATATTCTAAATATAATTTAAAACCACTCAAATTAATAATTTATCTCTATTAATTATTTCGATTAAAAAAGTTGTTTTTAATTATAATTTAGTAATTTTCACTATTCATCAGAATATGAAAGTTATCCGAAAAGTACCAAAATTTTACCTTAGGCTAAATTCGATACTCCTAATCCATAAATGAAGTCCATTTTGAAAAATAAAATTTACAAAATTTCAAAATGTGATTATTACTATTCATAACGGCTAGTTTTAATAATATCTTAATAGCATATCGTTGTTTAGCGAAACTTGGTGTTGCGTACAACACACACTATCATGGAAGGTCGCGATTGCGTGTAATTCAAGCCAAGTCAGAGATGTGTGTTGTGAAAGGTCTTTTTGGTGTAGCGTATAACACAAGACATTAATGAAATTAAAAAGAATATTTTTCATAAAATCTCGGGGTGTTACATTCTACCCCCCTTAAAATGAATTTCGCCCTCGAAATTCGTCGGGGTTATAAATGCTTTACTATTCAAAAGTTTCTTAATAGAAACCCACATCGTAAAAACGAATACCAAAACTTATCTTTAAAAACAAAAGTATGAAACGTAACGGTTACCCAGATAAACTAATCACTGGGTTTCCACATAGGTGAAAATATGGATATGGAAGAGAAATCTAACCATCATGTTCTGATGGAGAGTGGTAGAGAACATGGCTATGGAAAAGCCAGTAATCACAAATCCATAAATTTGTGACGATCTAAGGTACCATCTGATTCATCAGGTATAAGAGAACTAGGACAACATTTTTGGTTTTCAAGATCATTTCCCTAAAGTTAAAGAATTTGAATTATAATAAATACTTACTTTATTTTGGTACAATCTCACTGTTGTTCATGCCTTTAACAATTTCCACTTCATCTCTTAAATAAATGAAGTTGAATTTGTTATTCATGAAGTGTTAGCAGATCATGTGATAGAATGACGGGTCATTCCATCTGTCTCAAAAGGTTAGCAAAATTTATATACATAAGTCGATCTATAGTGGGATTAATCATATATGGTTCCTAAAATGGGCTTATACTTCACATATCATACTGCTTAATATAATAACACTAGTTTCTACTAAACAGGGACTTCCTGTAGGTCAGTGGTAGGCGATAAAGGCCAGTCGCACTTCGGTTGTGGGTTCGATTCCTACAGCCTTGTCCGAAGCGATGGGCTGTCGCCCGTCCTGCAGGTTGTCCTTTTTATAAAACTATATTACTATAACATCTCATCAATAATATCGAAAAAACTTCTATCCTTAAACAATACTAACTTATGTCCAACATAATCCATTCCAATCTTTAGGCTTATCCATAATACTGCAGTCCACTCTCATAACATAGTGAAAACGATTACCAGAGATTTTATACCATCATTGATCCCCATATATCATAAGATATGTTTTGTTGGTCACATTCCAAACATTCAAAGGCCTTAATCTTGTACTCTCTTGAATACCCATTGAACCTTAGTGAAAACTTGAATGCAGTTAAAAGTTAACACTTTCCACATACCAAAATCCTCAAAATTCTATATACTCAAACCATGATATCACTTAGTCCTTATATCAATCATGAGCTCATGAATACTATTAAACATTTCATTTTCTTGTCTTCATTATGCGCATATCATCTTATTTCCAAAAAATATCTCAATCACTTTGAATACCACAACAATAAATATTGCAATACTCAATGATACAACATTATTTTGGTATCCCATTACATAAACACTTAATCATTCCACCACATCGTTGTCATATTCAATATTGCCAATAGTGATCGCATGTGATTTCCCTTTGTCCTTTGCCTTCAGTGGTTGCTCATGTTGATCATCACTAACCCTTGGATTAGGGCAATTATTAGCATAATACCCCATTTCCTTGCACTTGAAGCATTGAAGTGTTGGTGGTGCGTTCTCTGCAGTGTTTGCTTTATTCACATCATTAGAAACCCTTTTTCCATTACTTCGACACTCAGCTGCTCGATGACCTTCTTTTCCACACTTAAAACATTTTCTAGTCCCTTTAAGACAATCTCCACCATGCTTCTTTCCACACTTTGTGCATAAGGAAACATTCATCTTCTTTTCACCATTATTCTGAGATTTCTCCTTGAACTCCATCTTTCGTTTCTTGTCAAAACCATGAGATGGATATGTAACACCAACTTCCATTTCTACCTTGATAGCACAACGCACAATTTCTTCATAGCTACTGAAGTCTCTTATAGCTAATGCCCTTCGAAGACTTGGTTTTAAGCCACTGAAAAATAGATCAACTTTACTTTCAGGTTGGATGATAATACCAGAAGCATACCTTGCAAGTCTTGTAAAATTTGCTTCATAGGTACCAACAGATTCATCGTCCCTTTGCTTCAGTTCAAGAAAATCTTTCTCCATCTTTGTTCGAAGAATACGAGGGAAGTACTTACTGAAAAACAAGTTCTTGAACTCGTCCCATTCCATGGACTCAATTTCATCTCTTGGCCTCGTATTCTTGATAAGATTCCACCACTGATCAGCTTCACCTTCCAAACGATATACTGCTAAGATGAATTTATCATGTTCAGAACATTGAAGAACTGAAAATATCTTTTCAGTAGTACTGATCCATTGTTCAGCCACAAGTGGATCAGAAGACCCACTGAAAGAAGGTGGACGTTGCCTCATGAAGGACTCAATAGAATATTGTTCCCTTCTCTGCTCATTTGGAAGTCCAGAATGATTCATAGCTTGTGTAAGTATAGCAATAAGATTTTGCACTCCATCTCCCATAACATTTGTTTGTTCAGGAGGGCAATCATTGCATTGTCCATTGCATTTATCAACACGGTTCCTTCGGGTTCCAGCCATCGTCTAAAACCCAAAAAGAATAGTGTGAGAGGCAAAAATCATGCTAGGGAAAACAACATAATAAAGGGGGAGTACCTTCAATATCCAACATCTTAGGTTTAATTCTATGATCGTTAGCATAATTCTATTACTATAACCTATACGTATACTTATCCCTAGGGACATCCCTAAACATACCTTAGAAATATCTCTAGGGATCACACTAACGTTTTCGCATCCTAGTTTCCAAAGGTTGACTAAACCTTTCCTCTGATACCAACTGTAGCGGTCTGGAATTACATACAGTGGACTATAATTGATACCTATCAGGGAACTCCATGGGCGGCTACACCCCCTGGGCGGGACACACCACCATCCCCAGTGGCAGCCATTTCCTCATGAAGCCCTTGGGCGGAGAGCCATGCTTCGTCCAACGCTCACATGTGAGAGTTCCCAAGGATCGGATACATTCCTACCTCCTTTGCCTCTGATACCAACTGTAGAGACCCAAGCTTATCGTACATGGACATTACATTACTTTTTCGGAATACTTAGTACATAAAAAACACACACACACAAGGATCGTAATAGTTTAGTGTCTTTGGAAACTCGGAACGTAATCTTCTAATCGTGGGGAAAGATCTTCAATATCTCCCATAAAGATCTTCCCTTTTTTTACCTAAAAACATTTCTTTATATCCTGGGGAAAAGAAAACATAAAAGGGTGAGCTCAAATGCTCAGTAAGGGTAAACAAAAGAAATATCAATCACATCATATACATAAGAACATAGCTTTTGGAAATCTTAACCTGCAAAAGAGCTCATAATATCATAACATGGGATAAATCATAGAAGTGAAAATGAGATCCCCATAATCATAACATGAAACTTGAAACTTTGTGGCATGCACATATAATCATGGAAAATCATTTCTTTTTAGTCATGACTCATTGCCAAGACTATCTTAGTGGACAAAGTCCCTTTCTGAACCGAGTTCACTCCTCGTTTCAGTCCTATATCACTGAACCGAAATAACCTTCCGTTCCAGCCATGTCTATCTCATTAGATATAAAATCTTTACCCAATGCATTGGAGAGAGATATAGGTCCCACCCATCTCATAATGATTCCATTCTTATGTGTGCCACAAAATCATAAATCATACATCATTGCATAACCCGTGTAATAAAAATGGGATTCTTAAACAACATGACATCATAAAACCATTCATATAAGATAAAGGAATTCATAAACATAATTCCATCACAACATAGTCAAATCAATGTAAAAATATGGATAGAAACAGAACCCTTTATTATCTTAGATGGAAAATAATTTTGATAAAACACTTGAATTGAATTCTTGAGGAAAATATCCTTTCTTCTTCAAAATCAATTTCTTTTCACAAAACATCATGAAATTTTAAAAGAAAGAGATTTTATTGAAAATATTCATTAAATCTTTTAGAGGAAGCTTCATGAAAATAAGGCTTTATAAAACAGTAGAAATCCGTTCGTGTCGTATAAGTTAAAAAAAACATTCTTTGTACTTTTGTCGAAAAAGTCAAAATGTACCTCGTACGAAAAACGACAAAATATTCCTTTCATATCTTTTACTAAAAACTCACCAAAGGGTAGAATTGGATTTAAACAATTGTAGGTGGATGGAAATAACATTACATATTGAGGAAACATATAGGTGGATGATAAAATACACCCCAGTAAATACTAAAGTATAAACAATCTCGGATAAAAATGAGATTGTGTTATTTCCCTTACCTTAGGTCCGACTTGCTTTGTAAGTGTCCGAAACTCCTCTTCTTTGAAGCGCCTTTTGGAGACCTCCTCTTAGGGAACTAAAATTGGTCTTTGAGTAAGACCAGAACCTCTAGGATGTTGCTAGGGAAGTGGAGAAGAGATTTTGGCAGGGGTTGGCCGAGCTTGAGTGCTCAAATTGGTGTGAGAAGGAGAGGGAGGAGGTGTCCTTTTATAAGGGAGGAGAGGGGCACCTTAGGAATATCTCAAAATATTATTTTATATTAAAGTCAAAATCGGTTTATAATGGTTCCAAAGGGTCTTATTTAGAAGATAAGGTGGGGAGGGGTCTAAATCCTATCAACCAATAGAATTTAGACAAGTTTAGGATATTATTTTAACCTTATCAATTAGATTTAACTCTAAGTTAATTAATTTAACTTTTACCGTGTCTTTTTGTTTTCTTTCACTATATGGTTAATACACTTACTATAACATGCCAAACGAACCCCAAATTGTATATTATTAATACATATATCCTTATCTAAGTCATTTGGACGAACCTTAGATTTTTAGGAATAAAATAACAATTAATAATATAATATTTGATTTAAAAACTATTTTGTGTCAATTTTGACACTATTTGATACATGATTTTTGTGAAAGTCATAACAGAATTATATGTTCGAACCAAGTTGATTAAAGCAACACTAATATATCATAGTAACCTATTAAATTAGTGGAATTCATAAAAAGTCTCAAATTATATTTAGGTTGGTGTTTATAACATCAATTATGTCAATATTTCATTAATAAGATAATTACTGCATCATCTTTGTGTCATAAATAAATTAACTTATTTGATGTCTAAAAATTACAAATAAAATACCATCATGTAGGAAATCTTTTTAGCTTTCTAATAAATATTTATAGTCAAATTTATCGTATGTATAACACCATATTAAAAATGTTTTAGTAAATAAACTTTGATTTTAACTCTTTTAACCCTTCTTTAAATAAATTAATAATAAATGTCCTAATCTAACCCAAGTGGGCCTAAATGATCGTATTATATTCATAAGGTTGTTTTTGGTCGAATTACACTTAACCAATAGAATTAGGACATGTGTTAGGGTAATAGTAATATCATATTTACCCTTAGTTACCCTATTTACTATTAACCGCGGTAAAAAAAAGTAAAAAGTTACTATTCACCAAAAATTATTTTCATCTCATTGAACCAAATTTTAGTCCTTGATATTAACCGTGTCTCTCGGATTTTCGAAATTCCATTCACAGAAGCGGTAAAATTAAGTTTTATGAAAAATTCAGTTTTTTTAACTACCACTTAGTAGTTTCCCTATTCATCAAAAATTGATGTTTTTCAGAACAATGCCAAAATTTCATCCTAAGCTATATTTCATATTCCGAATTCAAAAATAAAATATATTTTACCAAATTCATAACATAAAAGTTGCATTAATTAATTTTATAATTAAATCCCGCTGTTAAAATAAATAGCGTGTTTTTAGGAAACAAAATATATCAAAAGATTGACACTTGATTATGTCTGGTTTAAATGTGAAATTACAACCAATGACCAACATTGTATTAAATTGTAAAAATATATTCTAAATATAATTTAAAACCACTCATATTAATAATTTATCTCTATTAATTATTTCGATTAAAAAAGTTGTTTTACTTATAATTTAGTAATTTTCACTATTCATCAGAATATGAAAGTTATCCGAAAAGTACCAAAATTTTACCTTAGGCTAAATTCGATACTCCTAATCCATAAATGACGTCCATTTTGAAAAATAAAATTTACAAAATTTCAAAAAGTGGTTATTACTATTTATAACGGCTAGTTTTAATAATATCTTAATAGCATATCGTTGTTTAGCGAAACTTGGTGTTGCGTACAACACACGCTATCGTGGAAGGTCGCGATTGCGTGTAATTCAAGCCAAGTCAGAGATGTGTGTTGTGAAAGGTCTTTTTGGTGTAGCGTATAACACAAGACATTAATGAAATTAAAAAGAATATTTTTCATAAAATCTCGGGGTGTTACAGGGTCTGACAGCCTAGATGAATCATTGCCTACACTAGATCATCTCCGTTGTTATATGAAGGATGTATACCTGTGTGAGCTGATTCTTGACATACAATCATTATCATCGATGTGATTGATTCCTTTCTGTGTGGATTGTGTTGTACCTGGGGCTCGAGAGTTGGAGTCGTAATGTGGTTGATAAATTAGGAATATGTATGGCAATATACCTAAGTAGGGTTGGTTGATACTTTTTGTTTGTATCTCCCTTCTGTGGTTTATCCTTCGTGGATTCAGGGAGACCTTCAGGGGTCTCGGGGTCCCTACTGAGTATCATATACCCACCCATGCACAGGCTTCACCCACACTACACTGTGTTGGATACAGATGACGGACAACCCTGATTGAGGAAGAGACTGGTAGAGCTGGACAGTACCTAGTGGTGGACCACTTGGCGAGGCGTACATGGAGAGGAAGGATGGACTTGAGGTGTTGAGGAGGCCATATGTACCCACCCTTCAGGTAGGATTCCCGGAGGACGACTCGGGGGGTTGCTGTATTACTTTACTACTGTTGTGATAGCTTTTCAGTTGTGATGTAATTTACAGTTGGGTTTTTATACTATCACATTTACTTTTCAGCACTTACTTTTGTATTCAGTTTTACTTAGTGCTTACTTCTATTGCATACTATGTTGTGTTTGTTACTTTTATAAAGGAAACACCTTCCCTTTTTATCAGGATTTACGCCTTTGGTTCCAGTCTCCAGCCCCAGGCTTATGGAATTCAGGCTTGGGGTAGTCATGGCACGGGCCCCGAGGACAGGTCGTGATAGTTAAACATTGGTTAATAACTCCTGAAGTGGACCATTCTAAATTGAATATATTTTCCCTTGGTGCATGAAAATGGTCATTTCTGGAAACCTTGTTTGAAACTCCAAAGGGATATGTTTTCAAAATTCATAAACTCATTACAAATGATCATTATGGATTTGAATAGACGATGACCATTACTAGACTTGTTTAATCCTAAAATTTAAGAGATGTAAAATAATGTGTCATGCGTTATACATCCTATAAATAATTTTTAATTATCATGTTGTTTCCCACAATGATTATTTCTTCTCAGACTTTGATTTGGATTTTAGACTTTTTATTGATCTAGGTGGGATCATGTAAATGTTGAATAAGATGGAAAATGGAATAATGATGAGAAAAATAGGAATATCAATGGATTTAATGATATTATGATTATTCCTAATCAATTATCTTAATTCATGATTATAACCTAATCATTAAATGACTATTGAATTCACCAAGTAAGAGAAGAATAGAGTTCATAGGGAGTATTGTTGGTGGATAATATAAATGAAAAAAATAATCAATTCAATTCATGTCAGAAATGATGAAAGATACACCCATGGAATGCCTCCTAGGAATAGGAAAGAATATTGTCTCTACACAAAAGGGATTATATAAAATATTTTCCAAGGAAAATTAATACTGTGATTGAATGAAATAAATTTCCCCATAGGGATTCATTTATTTTTTATTTTTATAACCATGTAGAATATGTAAATTATACAAGCCAATTCCCTATTCTGAAGGGTAACCTAGACTAATATGGGCTTATATAATATCAGTGTGTATATATATGTGACTTATGAAAATATTAACAATTTTTAATGTAATTTTATCTGTGAAATGAATTTAATTTCCTTATATAAATTTTAAACCAATTTCTAATCAATTGATATCCAGTTATGTTATTTAACCAAACAATGATCTTCTATCAGTTTAAATATAATTATAAATTTCTGATAGACAATACATTTATTTTATGGGTATTTATTTCTATTTATAATAGGTAGTTATCTTAATTGGATGTGGAGAAAATCAACATATATGATATTTATATTGTGTGATAGTTTCATGATGTATTTTCAATAGAGTCACATTTTCCTCCACTAAATCATGAATTTGAGTAAACAATAGAACACATACTCAGTGATGCACCTATTTCAAAGGCCCCCTAATCAAGTTCCATGATTGGGTTGAAGGAATTAATGAAGGTACTATATTTTAATATTGATACTTGATTCATTCAATCAAGTATGTATCATTTTAGGTGGACATATAGCTTTTTTATGAAGAAAGTTTCATCGATGTAAATCTATGTATATAATCGAGAACTAAAAAATAACCCAATCAAGAAAATGTTTTATCTAACCTATGATGATGAATTGTTTTATCAACTAGGTGGAGCTCAATACTCATCCAAGATTTAAGTTCATTATATATATATCATTAAATGAGTGTCAACATGTGGTTATCCTCAATATAGTATTCCATACATGGTATAGAAAGTTTGAATATGTTGTGACTAAATATTGTCTTAGTAAATCCACCATGATCTTGATATTTTTAATGGAAAGATTTGTTACAGATTTCATTGATCAGTTTGTGGATGTTTTTATATGATATATTGTTAAATATTAAATTAGAAAGGACTTTCATGAATATCATATGAGATTTATATTAATGAAATTATAAAATTAAAACAGACCTTTCAAGAGATCATATGAGAATTATACTAAAAATATTAAGGAATGATTTGTTTTATGAAATAGTTATCAATTGTGAATTTTGGAAACAACGATTTTCATTTTTTATTATAAAATTCCAATACAAGGTTTACTTATGGATCCATCAATGATTGCTGTTATTAATCATAGAACTTTTAAAACAATTGTCACCAAGATTATAATTTCTATAGGTCAAGATGGATATTATCAAACGTTTTTCATTAATATCATATGACTATTTATTTCAATCACCACAGTGACATTGATGGGATACATATTCATTTGAAAAAATAGACTGTGAATAAAATTTTTAATAATGAGGGAGATAGTTTCTCAATATTCATGTGATTTCATTACCCTATAGTGGATAATTGTTTCTAATATTTAGTTGTTCATAAAATAAGTGACAAGGATAAAATCACAATCAGAATGATATTGGGATAGCGTATACGTCATGGAAATTGATGTTTCATGGTCAAAATTACGGAACTTTTAAATTTGTGTCCGTAAAGATAATTTATGAATTAATGATATGAAGAAAATATTTTAATATATAATGTTATGAAAAATATACAAATAAATATATTTCAAAGTATATAATATCTTATGATGTGTTCTATATGTTCTACAAATTATGGTTGTAACTGATTAATGATTATGACTACTCAATACATTATAACCCTAGGAAAAGGAATTTGTTGGATGGTGATTTTCATTAACTGATCAAGCTAGATTATATATTATGATGAAAAAAAGATCAAATATTTTTTTATTGATTAAATATAGATCTTGAAACCCTAATATATGTGGATAATTATTCTCTATATCAAATTATTGTTCAACAATCAGTCTAACTGAATATTAGTGAGGTGCCAAAAAAAGTTTTAGAGCTATTGAAGAAGCTGAGAAATTCTAAAAATATTAATATTGATTGTTATTTAATGATATGGTTCAATAACTATTTATGTTTTACCTACATAATATATTTTAGGAAGGATCTATTTGATGTGACACATAGTTTTTCATTCTCTAATCATCATTACACAGTTTTATGGATATTTTTATGTGTATTTTTTATGTGAAAACCTATTGGGATATATTGATAAGTATTTATTTTGGTGCTTTGTTCGTAAACATGTTAATGTTGAGATAAAAAAGTATTATGTGTTGTTTGAACCATTATTCATACCAGAATGGAAATGGGAAAACATCACCATGGATTTTTTCATCAGACTCCCAATGAATTTAATGGGAATAATGTTATATAGGTTTTATTAAAACTCAAAAAAAGTCAGTACAATTCATGGAAATCAATGAGTATTTATCACTTGATTAGCTTTCCAGTGTATACAATAATTTAGTGTTACAATATTAGGGAGAATAATAGTTTATTTTATCTAATTGAGATACATGGTTTACCATGATGTTTTGGTGAACTCATCAAAAATATATTGACACAGTAGAGTGTTTAAGATCATAATATCATCAATATATATATAATCTGTAATATCAACCTATTAAAACCCTATTTAATTTATTGAGATCAATTTATATGGATTTCAATGTTATTGGGGTTAACACATTTCTCTAGTAATGTTCTCTCACAATAATATCTTTCACTCGATCATTCATATGGCTCCTTATTAAGCCCTCTATAGTAATATGTGTAGAAATTTAATGTTTTGTGATAATGTTTAACAATTTAATGTATTGGGACCTAATTTAGTTGAGTAAATATAATATAAATTACAATAATTAATCTATACATTTGGGTATCTCAAACTTGATACACATGTTATGATGACAATTGATGTAAGGGATATGAATTTGAGGTTAGTGAGAACATTTTTCTATAAATTTCTCTATGGAATAAGGTATAAGATACATGATAAATTGATATCAAATCCCTTGTTATATTAGAAACATAGTGATTGATTTTTTTTTGAATGGTTTCTTATTTCATGGATCTTCTACCAAATCGCTCTCAAGTATATGATGTGTTTAATGTAACTTTTATAAGGAAGTACGTACAAGATCATTATCATGTATAGAACTCATATGTCATTCCATTGAATCTTGATAATTTATATAAATAAAATCATATAGAGATTCATGATCTTATATAGAATGTTCAAAAAAACATGACCACTCACTTGGTCATGATTTTTTGTCGAAACCACAAACTTTTAGAATCCACATTGGAAGTTAAGGATGGGATCAAAGAGAAGTACAATCAATTTTTTCATAATTTTAAAAAACAAATCATGTATGGAATTAATTTCTATGAATGTATAATTTAACTTCCTAAGATTTTATGATTAATTTTCATTAAATAAAATTATTTCATTGATACCTTTAGATTTTTAATGAACAAAAATATCGTATTCCATTATAACTTATAAATTAACTTTCAAGGTATGAATATTACTAAATAAATTGTGTTAATTATATGGTTTAAACATGTTTTAAATAAATTCACATGTTATCAACTAATATCAAATTAAAATAAAAATCATTTAATAGTGGATGGAATGTATTTACGGAAGAAAAAATTTATTTATGTAGTACTTTTTATTCATAATAAATTAAATTAATAACTATAGATTAATGATTTTAATGATACATTTTTATTATAAATTAAATAAAAATTCTATTAAATCAAATATTTTTTCCAGACATGGTATAAGAATCAATATAAAATTATTATTATAACATTATATTTTCTAAAAATCCAATTCATCACATTTCCCACACTTATTTAGAAAATTATTTGTCTAATTTCATTTAATATTTTCAAAAAATTATTATTTTTGAATAAATATTTAATATTTTTGTTAGACATAATTGTTTATAATTTATTTAAATTATAAAAATATTCTAAAAATAGCGAAAATACTCTTTTTTATTAAAAACTGCTTTCTCGTTTAATGAATGAACAATATTCAATGTTTTTTTAATTTTTGAAATTTGAATATAATTTAACAAAATTATTTATTAAACAAATTCCATTGGATTCAATTTCAATTTTAATTAAGATATATTAAAATTTAATGTTTTTGAACCCTTTTTTTAGAAGCTCGTCTTTTCATCACATATGTGCGTATAATATTAAATTAAATCCTACCAATTATATATACTTAATTTGGTAAAAAAGTATTGAATATTTTTAATAAATTTAATTTTTTTTCATAATTCCAAAATTATTTTTCATCTTAATTAATAGTAAAAGTATTAAACATTAATTACCACGATTAATGTTAAAGCATGTTTATCAGTCTTCCAAATTAAAATATAATGCATAAAATTTCCAGAAAATTAATCTAATTTCAATTATATATATATATATAGACATTATATCTTCTCAGGTTTGATAATGAGCCATTTTGGATCCTTGTGTACTAGAAAGCGACATAGAATTATTAAAATTTTTGTAAATTTACAAGTGTTCCAATCATCAAAATTATTAAACTAACCCTCTCTCTAATCCACTTCACAAAATAAATTTCCACTAGTTCAAGAAAAACTGAAAAAAAATCATTTATTTCATAGCTAAATACTACCTAGAGTCCGTGGTTTTATAAAAAAATATCCACTAATAGATTTATGTATGATCCTAATGTGGTACATAAAAGATGAGTTATAGTTCTTATCATTTATATTTTGTTTTATCTATTCTTCCACATCCTTAAAATATTATTTAAATTTGATGAAATAATAACACCAGTATCCCATGTTTAATAATATTTTCATATGTTAATTAAAAAATCTATTTTTATCCCCTTTACTTTCAAATGGGTAATGAAGTCGTCGATTGTGTGTACGTCAAACTTCCACCTTATAATCCAATGTAATTGTTTTCTATCGTAGCCTCTCATTGATTGATATAAGAATGTTTTCTAAATTTTATATTATATTTTGCAAATAATTATAATTTGGAAATTCTAATATCACATCTACATTCTTACATTCCAATATATTAAAAACTGTATCATTGCTCTTGTATATGTTTTGAATACTACCTCAATGAAGTGATGTGAAACATATTCCCTTTTATTTTTATAATGGATGGTAATGAGGATAGATTTCATGAGTCTATATGATATATATGTTATAGTTATTATTCTTTAATGTTGAATTAAGTTATAACAATCATTCATTCCATCTGTTGGAAAATTTGAAACAACATTCATGGTTACATATGGGTTAACTTATCTATGAATAATGATATACATTTTACGATATTACACATTCTTAGATAAATATAACTATTTATATCATGATTATATTATATATTTATAATATTACTATGATTATTGATATTAATAAATAATAATCAATGTAAAATAAAAAAATTAACAAACCATACATATATGAAAAATGATGGAGTTAACACGAGGAATAGTAATTTCAATAAATAATTTTTAATAAATGGTTTTTAAAAGGTCATAAATAAATTATATATGTTAATATATATATTATTAGGGTTATATAATAGATTTATAATAATACTTTATTTACTGTAAAGTAGTTTGGAACATATACTAAGGAATATGAGGGATAACGTAATAGATTTTAGACTCACTTTTACATGTATAAGCCACATTCCATATTCACCACATTTTTTTAATGCATATCCATCCCATAAATGTCTATTATGATTATTCTCATGAAAATTATGGTGGTATTTATATCAGTATTTGGATATCCCTTTCAAGAGTTTTTTATTTGAATTTTACTAAACTTTAAAGGTATTTTTTTCATAACATGTACTCCACGAGACATATTATATATTAACCAATAATTTAATTTTTCTGTTATATATAATAACAATTTGTAAATTTATTTTATGAAATTATTTATTTTATTGATTTTTTATGTTTTGTTTAAATTTTTTATTTCATGGGGTTTTGGATTCAAAAATTACCAAATTTGTACGCTTTTTTTGATTACAATCTCATCATTTATCAACAATATTTTAAATTATGTTTTCATTAGGTAAATATTATGATCCATATCTCAATAAAATATTTACTCTTATTATCCTATCATTATTTATTAATATTATATTTTTAGATTCATTTTCATCACTCTATGTACTCAAGTGTTCAAATTAATGTTTTTAAGAAAAATCGTATTTAGTTTTATCATTAATTGAAAGAACTTTTTATTTCATGTACACCTTTTATATAAATTTTTTAATGAATGTTGTTATATTCAGGAAAAGTTTTTAAAATTCATTTAAATCCTTTTTTTACTTTTAATATAAATTAATAAGAATATTCATGCTTTTTTAGAATGAGATGCTTTTGACTCATTATAAAAAATGAGAATAGAAAAATTGTTTTATCATGTATGGAATGAATTTAATTTCCCACCATCCTGATTGATCAATGATTTAATGATTTCATTAAAATTATATAAGGATAAATTAAAATAATTTTTGTTAATACGAATTTGGTTAAATTTTATATTTTACCAATTTATTTTCAAAGACGAAATGGTATTTTTCATAAAGAATGTTTTTAATAATATATCAGTTGTGTTTATATTAATTAATGACAAAAATACTATGTTATAATTATTATATATTATATATATTATCCAATGATACATTCCATATTATTTTTTTGGATGGATTTTGATTATTATGAAAAACTATTATGTAATTTGATTCAATTCAAATGTCATGGTTATGAAAACCATTTATTTTCCAAAGTTTATGAAATGATGGAATATTTATGAAGCCCATTTTTTCTACATTTTATATTATGATGACTATTTCATGATCACGTGGAATATATATTCATTATTATTTTATGTGAAGGGTGGGATATGAATTATGTATCCCTCTAATTAATTGGGTAATGATTATTGTTCTATGATCTCAAAAGGTGTTTAGAAGGTTATCTAAAGCCCAGTAGGTGGTTCTTAGGAGGATATTAAACCCCCAAAATAGGGTCGCAAAAGGTTATCCAAATCTAAAATAATGTATAATAATTTTTATTCCAAGCCTAATATGTTATAAATACCTAGGTGGGTTTCTGTGACTTGTTATTTTCTATGCATATGTGTATTACACAAATCTATATTTTATTACAATGGTATGATCTCATATATTATGTAAATTGATTCCTCTAAAATTTATTTCGCATGAAATACCAAGCATTATTACTTGTCAAGAAATTATAATCTACATATATATCATCTGATTTAAAAATAGTATTCCCAAGTTATCATACCCTTGAGTGTATATTACGCATATGTGAACATTAATATCTCTATTTTCTATCCTTAATGACAATCAGAAATCACGCTTTACTATGTTCCCAATCCTCAGGACATGAAGAGAGGTATTAAGTATGATATCTATAGTAATGGTGACATTTATAAACAACTTATTGGGAGATTATAATGCTCACTTAGGGACTTGTTATTTATATATCCATGTTTCCAAAAGAATCTATTACTACAATATTTTTTCATTGATCATAATATTATATAAATAATTTTAATATACTAAGATGTGAAATATATCTAATACAATTATGGATGAACATAATAATCACTATAAAGATAGACCTAAATCCAAAATAAAACAACTCTAAAAAAATAAACTCAATATTTAATTATTAAATATATCAAAATTATCAATGCACATGTCAACCACAAAAAAAAATAAAGACTCGTAATAATTTAAAAATAAGAATAAATATGGATATAGACCTTGGGTCATAGTATTAAAAAGGGGAAATGTGACCTCAATCCTAGAGCACCATCCCATTTAGATCTTATTGAACCCAACACCACTATCTTCTCAAATACATGAAGTTGATATTCATCTTCATTAAATATGAATGAACTCAAAGGACATCGGGCCATAGAGACTTTAGGTCATCAAAGGCCTTTGGTCCACATGGCCTTTGTGTCACAAAGACTGTGGAGTATCCCAGTTCACACAGAGCAAGCCTTAGAAGAGGATCAGATCTACAAAAGTAGTCACCAAAATTTGATCTAAACAGATTAAAATAATTAGTGGGTATGTAAACATCCATCAGGACCAGGCACTATGCATATTTGTACGGGGAAATTCTAGCTGATTAGCAATGCAATGTGGGTAGCATGGAAATCAATGGTGTAGAATTCGGGGAGGAGAAGTTCTAGTGGGTTAGGCCTACGGGTAATGTATTGGGCATAGAATGCCTCTTGGCCTTCAAGTCCTGAATTGCAGGTCATGTAACGCCTTGTGCCTTGGGATTACAGGTCATTTACGTGTTCCCCTTAAACCCTTATAAGGGTGATTATATAAAAGAAAAATAAAAAAGAATGCCTTTGAGACATTCAGTTTATATGAAGCCATAGAGCTCTAAAACAAATTGAATTCAACAAGAGGGATCCATATACCTTCATAACCACATTGAAAATTTATTATAGCCTACATTACTATAGAAAATTTAAGTAAAATTAAATACAAATTTCCAAAAGTAAAAAAATGGATTCAATACTCAACATGGAATTTGGGAAGACCGAAAAATAGTTGAACTCACTTCTAAGAATTTGATGGGACCACAAAAAGATCATTCTAGGAGATTACCCATATATTTATCTGATATATTACTAAGATGAATATAGATACTTAAAAGAAAAATTATATGAGTCTATTATATCAAATAGTCATGTTATGATATCCCATAACCAAAGAGAAAAATAACGAGTACCCTTTTAATAGAGGAAACACTTTCCAAAAAATAATTTTATATTCTTTAAAATTCCACATTTCAAAACTGAATCTTCTAAAAAAATTTCATTAATATCTAAACACCAATTGATATTTTATATAATTATAAAATAAAAATAATAATTTTAAATCAATAAATAACCGAAAAATAGCATATTCACTATATCCTATTTCATCACAAACAAATCCCATGTCCTCATATTAAACAAAAAACTACTCAAATCATTCAAACAAGATTAAAAAAACTGTTACCTTAGAAAAAATATATAAATACAAAAACAAATATCATTCTCCATTCAATATAAAATTGGTTAAAAAAACCCATAATTTTCTTCTTTCCTCCAAACAAATGTTTCCATACACAAAACTAAAAATTCCAAAGGGAAAAACCAAAGAATCAAATAATAAATATCAATAAATACACACACAATAAATATCAAATCAAATCAAAACTCAATTAATTACCATCACAACAGTGGTTGATTCCAATATGAACACTATGAAATGAAATAGAATCAAGATAAAATTTTCTATGAAAAAATTTTATTTCTCTTGGTTTGGTCACATGGGCTAGTAAACTGTGATCCAACTATGTAATATGCACTGTCATTGTTACATAAGCATTTTTTCATGGGAATTTCATTATTTAGGATACCATGTGATCTAACCATGTAGACCTAGTTTTCAAACAACATTTTACTATTAAACTTGAAAGGACCCCAAAAATCATCTATGTACTACTTTTTTACCATAAAACCATCACAACATATCAAAAACATATATAATATATCCAAAAATAGATCTCCCAATCAACACAGAAATCCCTAAAACCCTTGTAAACTTAAGGTTATAAATTATAAAGAGCTCCTGAGGCCCTACACCACACATACCATTAATGTTTTTATGGAGACTATAGTCTCCATACTACTCAAACACCCCCCCAAATTACAAGAGGTAATCCTCTAGTACTATTGTGTCAAGAACCAACCAAATATTACCTTGGACTAGGATGTTGAGAATACTAGTGACATACCTGAGGAATGTTTGAAATATCTTATGGCTAGAAACTAGTTATATATTTCCATGACATACCTATCAAAATGGATTTCACCAATTTATATAAATAAAAAAATATAATCCTAGAACACATAATAAATAGAAATATGCACATACATGAATAAAAAACAAAAAAATAAGTAATGTCACATATAATATAATGGATAACAAGTGAATGAACTATACATTACACAATATATTAAGTAGTTATAGAGAATGTAAATATATAAACATCCAAATATATACTAAATGATCTAAAAAACACTACTATCAATCACTATAAGAAAATTTTTCACACTCATTATCCCAATATAAAAATCATGCTTGAACATAACATCACAAACTAGAAAGAGGTTTCTGGTTCACCTCAATGGAATTAATATTAGTTAAATATATTGAATACTGTATGTAGGGTGTGATAGAAAAGTTCTCAATAGGGCCCCACAAAGGAGTTCATTCTGTTTCCTTACAAATGATATTTCATTTTATTATATTTTGAAATATAACATCAAAATTGGTTTTCCATTATCTAAATCCAAAAAATCAAATATAACATTAATTAATTTTGAAAATAATTTTTTTATCAAAGTTCTAATGAATAAAAATCACTTAAGAAACAATCATTCATCTCAATAATTTTTACAATTACCTAAACATCAATTTAAATACATTATAAAAAATATTTATAAAAACAAATTTTTTGAACACCTTATAATCCGGATTAAAATAAAAAATAAAAATATTAATATCATAAAAGACCAAGATTACATGACAAAATAAATGACTAAAATCATGGGGATGATGGGGTTCCAGGTGTTTCAATAAAAAAAACCAAACAACAAAAAATTCTTAATTATCACTAAAACATTAGAAATTCTTAAAAAGTATCATTATTTCTCATGAAAATATTCTATTTGACCCATCTACAATCCTATAAATACATTCATATTCCTATAGCCATTATTATACATAAATCAAGAACTATGTATGGGCACACCATTATATCCTTCCAATGAAATATTGTAATTTATTCATATATTCATCACTATTTAGAAACTTATCACATCTCTAACTATGATATTGAGGATCCCCATATATTTTAACAAATACAAGGTGAGAAATCACATGAATCAATAACAAAATTGTAGTAAATAAGATATCACCTCATAAAACCTCTCAAAAATAGCCTTGTTCACATATCATAAATATGTGTTGAAATATATAACATGCCTATATGTCCATGTTAAATAGAAATAAAAATAAAATAGGGGATTCAGAGGTTCTCACACACCCCCATCATTTTAACCCTAACCAAAAGTTATAATTGGGAATTTTAAAAATATGACATGGGATTCAAAAATGATTTATATTTATTTTAAATTTCCCTTAAAATAACTTATTCAAATCAATATATTTAAATAATTTTCTGTATAATTTTTTTAAATCATGTCTCAAATACCAAAACATAAAAAAAATTCAAAACATAAATCCCTTTTTATTCAACCTCTTATAAACACAAAATATCACTATTTTTTCAGGACATAACATTGTTAAAAAATCATAAAAATGTATCAATTTAATCAATAATATATCGTTGTTCTATTTTCACAACTACATGGCCCTAATGATCCTTTTTTCCCAACCATAAAAATATTAAACACAATTTTATTTTATTGATAATCAATATCAGAAAAACTAAAATAATTTTGATAAAAAATTTAGAAAAACATAATAAATAAATAATTTTGAAACATCAATAACCAAAAAAAAATATCAATGAAATGAAAGATAAATAACACTAACAAAATTTTGTTGAAAATAAAACCAAAAGTCAATTATTATGACGGAGAATGCTCGAAAAAGAATCAACATACTCTATGAAATATCTATACATAAAAACTATCATGAATCAAAAACTCTAAACCAAAAAAATCCTCATAAACACCATGTCTATGCGGGGGAGAGTACAACAAAAATATATTGTATGAAGAAGATAAAATAAGTGGAATGAAGGAGATTTCCAAGTGGGTTTTCTTGTAAAACAAGGATATGATGTCTTATAATCGTCAATGAAAAGAATATGACCCTCTATATAGCATTAATAGACTGGTTTAAACATATGGGAAGATAAATATAAAACAATACCCTTTAAATTTAAATAGGAATATATGTGGGGAAAAAATCAAACATGTAAAACATACGTGGTTAGCCAATATATTATGGTCAATTATGCAATGACAATGTGAAACATCACATTCAATGTATATAGCCATTTCACAAACATCATACATGATTAATCCAACCATACATAATCTGTACGTTAGGACATTATCATGAATGGGTGAATCTATAGGGTTTCAACAAGGGTTCATACATTCCATGTACTACCCATATAATTAAATCCATTTACATTTAAAATTGACTAGAAATGACTTTATGCATGTGAAATATCATGGTTTATCCTAATCCATGAATAAATAATTATTAATAGTAGGAGAAAATCATGAAATAAAAATAATTTTATAAACATATAAAAACATAAATGTACCAACTACTATATAAAAATATTAGTATAAATAAATTATATTGTGACCCATTGTGTTACATTATAGGCCATTTTATTAGAGTTTGTTTCTTGATGGACCATTGTATAATTAATGAAACATTAACATTGTTGTTAAAATTAAATTATTTCTCAAAATTATGAAGACTTATAAGAGGGTTAAATAGACAACCCTACCATCCATCGACTTATGTTATAGAATGATAAAATAAATGAGTGAGAACCTATTTATTGATCATTCCTTCGTAGAAATTTCTATTATGTTATAAGAATCATATAGTTATTATAAGCCACGATAAACATTTTAGGTAGTTCATTAAGATATGTTATTGGATTTTTTGAGATTTTATAGCATGTGACAATTATTTAAATGAATATTTGGTCAGATAATTCATGCTCCTTTAAGCCTAATAAGAACTGTGAAATGTTTAATCATTATAAGAGTTTGAGAAATCACATCATTATTGTTTTATTTGTTATTAGACTGTTTTTAAAAGTACCATAGGGGATATTGGAATAATTGGTTGCATTTATTATGTGATGTCCTGAATCACTCCAGTCAATTCCTCTTGGAATATCTAGTGTTTGGGGTTTTTTGGTGGTCAAGGTGGATTATGCCCAACACTTTTCCATTTTTTCATTTCAACAAATAATTTATCGAAGAGACTGATGTGTAAATTTCCATCGGCGAGACCAATGAGAAGGTTTCTATCAGTGAGAACAATGAGAACAGTTCCATAGGTGATACTGTTGTGGAGAGTTCCATCGGCGAGACCAATGTGAACAGTTACATCATTGAGGCCTATGTGAAGACATACATCGATGTGACCTATGTGAACTGATCAATCAATGAGAAAGATATGAAGAGTTACACCAGTGAGATAGACCTAAATAGTACCATCAGATCTGTTTGTCATTCTGTGATCAGTACCATTGGATCGTTCTGTCATTATGTGAACAGTACCAATGGATTTGTCTGTCGTTTTGTGAACAATACCATGATCGGTGAGTCCAGGAATTGCGAGTCTAGTATCGGTGAGTCATTTTGTGAATAGTACCAGGATCGGTGAGTCCAGGATCGGTGAGTCCAGGATTAGTGAGTCATTCTGTGAACAGTACCCGGATCGGTGAGCTTAGGATCAGTGAGTCATTATGTGTATAGTACCAGGATCAGTGAGTCTATTATTAGTGATTCATTCTGTGAATAGTACTAGGATCGATGAGTCTATGATCGGTGAGTCATTCTGTAACACTGAAGAACAGCTAAGACATAGGCATTTAGGGCCAACTATGATCTGATGCACTAACCATTATGTTTACCATGGCTACTAAATGAGGGGATACTAGTTGCAGGGTAGAGACCTTGGAAAGGATCATGCATCATTATTCTTTTTGACTATGATTGAATTGGTAGACCTTGGGATAAAAGATCCTAAAATAAATAAAATAAAACAACTTATTAATTAATTCCTCGTTCTATATTTTCTAGGTGTAGGAGCTCCAACTGTTTTTTTACAAGTATGGATCCAGGTCAACATCCTTGTCTTGATCGCATAGAAGATGTCCAACAGGCTTTGCCAATATATTTCTGCAGGGTAGAGGTTGAAGACGACACATAGTGGAGGACACTCCGAGGGTTTCAATGCCAGAGTCAGCAGAAGTATGAGGGCTCCATTTCAGATGTAGTCACTGAATACTTGTTGGAGGATGTCAAGATAGGCTTCAGTTCAATCCATGCTCTGAATGAGGATTGAGTGTCCTTGTTTATGATGATGTTCCGTAGAGAAGTGAGACAATGGTGGTTCTTGTTCTTTTGGGATCTTGAGGAATCAACGATCTCATGGTAGGAGTTCCGAGACATGTTTAGATTCCTGTTTTTTTCATCAACTATAAAGGCGTCTTGTCTCCAAGAGCTTTTTAGCCTTCCACATGGGAGCTTCAGTGTGTGAGAGTTTGGAATCCATTTCCAGAACCTTTTACGATATTCTTCGGACCTATTTCCAGATGAGGAGGTCATGGTGATGATTTTTGAGGAGTCTTTCCTTCTAGAGATCCTGTGCCAGGTCATCCTATTTATGCTGAAGACATCTCAGGAGGTTCTACAAATTCCCAGGTCACCCCATTTAAAGAATTTTTTTATAATGATATGGATTTATTTTGTTTCTTCTTGCGGCTTGCTCTATTTTTTGATGTATATCAATCGGTGGATGTCCAGACTTCTATTCTCCACCTTTTAGGTGGGTTATGAATTATCAAGGATGAGAATGTTTTGAGAGGTATCTGATGTAATGTCTCGAACCTTTCCAGTCAATTCCTCTGTGAAAAGATATTGTTTGGGGTGTTCTGGTGGTTGAGGTGTCTTATCCCCAACAATTTCTCAATTTTCCATTTCTGAATATTGTTTCATCGGTGAGACAGATTTGTAAGGTTATATTGGTGAGTCTGATGTGGAAAGTTCAATCAATGAGACTGATGTGAACAGTTCCATTAGTGAGACCAATGTGAATAGTTTCATCAGTGAGACCGATATAAACAGTTCTATCTGTGAGACCGATGTGAAGAGTTAAATCAGTGAGACCAATGAGAATAGTTAAATTGGTGAGACCCATGTGAACAGTTCCACCAGTGAAACTGATTTAATTAGTTCCATCAGTGAGACTAATCTAAACTGTACCATTTTATTGGTTTTTCATTATGTGAATAGTACTATCGGATCAATATGTCATTCTTTGAATAGTATCATCTGATCAGTCTGTCGTTCTGTGAATAGTACCAAGAACGGTGAGTCCAGGATCAGTGAGTAAATCTATTAATAGTACTAGGATCTGTGGGTCCAGGATCAGTGGGTCTAGGATCGGTGAGTCATTCTATGAACAATACACAGATGGGTGAGTCTGGAATCAGTTATTCATTCAGTGAACAACACCAGTATCAGTTAGTTTAAGACTGGTGAGACATTATTTGAATAGTACTAGGATCGGTGTGTCATTCTATGAATAATACCAGGATTCGTGAGTCAAGGATTGGTGAGTCATTCTATGAACATTACAAGGATCTATGAGTCTAGGATCAGTTAGTCTAGGATTGGTGAGTCATTCTGTGAACAATACCATGATCAGTGAGTCTAGGATTGGTGAGTTATTCTGTGAACAATACCAGTATCGGTGATTCCAGGATTAGTGAGTCATTCTTTGAATAGTACCAGTATTGGTGAGTTCATGATCGATGAGTGTACAATGTTTCCATAATCATGTATAGTGTTTCCAAGATTGGTATGTGTACAATGTTTCCCAGATCGTGAACAGTTTTTCCAGCTTCCTACAGTTTCTCCCCTTCGACGTTTTCATTGACGTAAAACACATTCATGGACTTGTTTTAAGGGATTTATAGAAAAATAAAATCTCATAACTCCTAAATTAATTTTCTTAGGGACCAAGATGTCTTTACATGGTAAAACCATGTGGTTTAATTCAATCTTGTTTTAATGGAAAATCAAATGTATCTTAAAATTTTTCTCCGTTAAATCGTCTAAATGGATAAGATATCATCCTCCTTTATCCTTCCTCGTTATTCTACCTTGTTCAAAACACAAGAACCATTATTTATTCACATAAGAGTGGTGTGATTGAACCTTAATCCTTGGATCATTTCCCCTTGATGTTTCTTCCTGCTGTAGGGGCACCCCCTAATTTTATAAAAACAACAAGGGTCTATCCTTCATCATTATAAGGTATGTATTATCATGGTTTTGGGGGTTCATCTTCTCCTATATTTTTTTACATGATATGGAATGAGATCTCCATGATTTTAATGGGGTTCTCTTGGATTTTATATGGTTTAGTCGTGTCGCGGCATCCTCAATAGATGCAGTTGTCGCGAGAGGAGGCCATCAGAAACCATTGTGTTGATCGTTCTCGTATAAAGAACGCTAAGATCCCTTTGACTTAAGAGATTCATTAATTCTCTTTCATTTTACGTGCAACTGTATAGTTATAATTTTTTATCCCACTACATCAGAATGAAAATGACATAATAAATATTTGAATAGGATGGAGAAATTGATATCGAGCATATGTTATTTTCTCTTTTATTTCTAGATAGTGTGATATCTAAGATTACTGGTTTAGCTTTTGTTCATGTTAGAAATTGGTAATTAATGTATGTATGGAATTAGTTGATAATTTTTTGGATAAATATAAAGAGGTCTGAAAATGAATTGAGTTTTTCTAATTGTAATTTGATGTTAATCAAATTGGTTAAGTAAGAGTGTTTAATTATTTGTGATAACTAACTAATTAGGTTTCCAGTATTTAGAACCTAAGAATAATAAATTGGATAATCCAAGATGGATTTAAAAATAAGTTGTTTGATAAATGATAATTCATTGTAGGGTTATAAGTTACCCACATGTTTGTTTAAGGGCCCAGATCACAATTGATAAGATGTTTGTTTTTCCTACTTCTTGTGTTGTGATGTGAGCCTGGATGGCTATTGTGATATGTGGGGGCAGAGAGGCCCATTGGTTGTGGCAGTTGTTGAACCCTAGAGTGGTGAGATGCATCACTTTATGCATGTGGGTGTCGGAGAGGTCACTAGGGATTATAGAATAGTTTGGATTTGAATGTTTGGATGCTTGTTGTTTCTTTGATTGGTTGTCTACATTGCTTTCCCCACTGCTCAAGGAAGATGGTCTTTCTTACCCTTCATTGGAAAGCGGTTAACACACGTGCGGTATGCCACATGCTATCTGTGTCTAGCTTCTCAAGGGAGGATGGTTCTACTCTCTTATCATAGGAGACAAATACTCGACTGGTAGTTATCTACTCACCGTGTTGAGCCCCCCTGTGTTTAGTAGCATAGATTTTTTTTCTAGAATTTCTAGTAATATGGGGAAGTGATTCTATAAATAAATAATTGAAAAAATGTTGTTTACCCATGTGGTTGGAAATTGCTGGAACGAAATGTTGAGGTTATAATTTTAAAGGGACATTAGACTTTTGGTGTGTTGATAATGAAAGATAAGGTGGAAATTTATTATGGTTAATTAATGTTTAAAGAATTAATTAACGTAAATTGGAACTGAAAAAATGGAAATAAGTAATGTAATAATTATATTTCAATGGTTGTGTGCGTATATGATATGTAGTCATAGAAGTGGCAGCAGGGAGTCCGAGAGATGTTAGCTATATTTGAGTCTAAGACTAGGTAATGCCTATAGTGTGGTTGTGAGATATATTATATTCCATAATTTTTGTGTTTCTATACGCTACTCTACCCCGTCAGTTAGGGAAACTGACAACTCAGGGTTCTTGAGCCCTCAGGATGTTTTTCCCAACATTCTGGTAGGAGGATGGATGGATAACTACCCCCTTTGGCCCAACACTCTTCTCATGGTAGTTACTTTCTCTGGTAGGCACAGTGTTTAGTTTTCCCTATATATGTGTGTAAAGGGTTGTAATGTCCTGTGGTTATTCACACACATATATTCTAGATATAGTATCATATGGACTACTGTAAATGTAACATGTATATGCTATGATGGCTTGAGGATCCTTACTCAGTGTATAGGATGTAATGTATTGAGGTATAATAACCGATGTATGATAAAAGTTATATGTGTTATGGTGGCTTCCAAAAACTACCTGGTTATTCCTTCTGTGGACGTGGCAGTTTTGTTACACGAGTTGCATTTTGTGGTGCTTCACCGTGGTGTCTCCGGGCAAGCCTTTTTGGAGAGAGATACTTAGGACATGCGACGTTGGGGAAAAGCGTCAAACTAGTGGGAAGTAGTAGTGGGTTACCATTGATATTATTTATTATATTATATAATATTTTTTGCATTACTTGGTGAGAGTATCCAAGGTGATTCTAGGAACATTGTAAAACTATTTAGGTGATGAGTTAGTTTCACTTATTGTTCAATGTTCCTTAGCAGGCTTTCTTTACTTTTGCATGAGAGGCTTCAAGGAGGATCCTACTGAGTATACTATTATACTCACCCTATGTATATTTAAACTGCTTTTTTAAGTCACATAGAGTAGGTTGGAGATCAGGCTGGGTTCTACTATCTTGGGGGTTGTAGGATCTATTCAGGATTGAGGTTTCTATTGTTTTACATTCTTTTGGGTACTTGCTGTTTTCCCCTTTCCGTTTTAGTAGAATTTCATAACATTACAAATGTTCCCTTGGGTTTTCTTTTATATTTAAGTCTATCATGGAATTTGTTGGTTTCTATATTATCTCTCTCTTTCACATGTGTTCTCTTAGAGGGTAATGCCTCCCATTTGTGCGTTTACTATACCCTAAGTGCTAGTTTCCAACCCAGGGCCTACCAGAGGCGAAACTCGGCGGGTCATTATCTCCCTTCTCACATTACCAGCCCAGGAGCGGTACTCATTGTGTTGAGGGAGTCGTGGCATATTATTTTGAAATTTATTTGAATAAAATATTTAAAATTACTTATCCTAACTATTTCGGTACAGTCTATGTTCCTTTTCAACCCTTTACCAAGGCCTATACACCATAAAATTTTCTTTAGACTTATAATCAATTAATAAATTTACTAAAAATAATTTCAATAAACAAGGTCATTGATTTATAACATTTACTACCCCTTGAAGCCACTACAATAAAATATATTATTCAACTAAATATAATACTATTATATAAAACCTCCATATCAGCAAATCACAATACAATATATAGTATATCCATTGCGTCAAATAATTTGAATACAATATCCTCATCATCTCAACAGAATAAAAAACCTACTATATCTTAATCATTGTAAAACAATGCCTCCTAGGATATTAATAATGTTAAAATAATTACAATTAATGTGGTGAACCATTTTTCCTATTGATATATGAAAAATTATCAAACAAATTATCATTAGAGGGGTTCACATGTTAATTTTAGAACATCCTCATACTATTCTAGAACATCCCCTCTATTATATTAGATATGGGATTTCACTTCAATATTAAGTCTTTGAAATCATTTAACTTGTTTAGAACCTCCATATCAATCACTTGTTATATCAGTTATAGAAATTTCACCTCGTAATATTAAAAAAGTGTCATGACATCATGAAAAATGTATACATCCCCATGCATGTATTATAAACATCTATACTCTTAAAATATAAATGATTTCCATCATTAACCCATTACTAAATAAAAATTTAAAACTACACAAACAATATTTTAATATTACATCATTTGAAAATCACATTTCATCTTAATCATCATATCATTGAATCAAAAAACAATTTTACATATTTCATTCATCATCAAATGTACTCATTCTTCTTAGTAAATTTGATGAATTAATTGTAAATATTTTCATTAATCTTCTATATATATGAAAAATATATTATATTTTAATTATCATTCATATAATATTTAATACATGATGTTTACCTTTATTTTCCTTAAACCAATTCTTTCATTATTAATCTAGTAAATATGATATATAAAAATATTTTCAAACTATTGACTTTCATATATTGATCGTTCAGTATTAACAACATCAATATAATGATGGCAAACAACTACGACACATTTGTCAACACTTTACTAATATTCCATTACTAAATTCTCTTGATAATTACTATCTTAATATTATTTCAAACGAAAAAAATAGAAAAATAATTTCATGGATAATTCCAATTTTTGTATTATAAACACACTTTGAAAACATAAACTATTATAATACAAAATTATCTTTTAATATTTCACTCTTTGGCTTATAAATTCTAAAGTGAGGATCATATATTAATTGACTGATTTTTATTCTTATTTATTTATTAAATTAACAGTTTATTTGGTGTTTAGGTCAATCTTAGAGGGAAGGTGTTATCTGACACCATTTAAACCCATTGGGTGGGTGTATACTAGAATTTTATAATATATATCTACATTTGAATATTATTTCTATTATTTTGGTTTATGGTGGTGGTGGTATTTATTATTATTATTATTATTTTGTTGTTGTTGTTGTTGCTCTTGTTGTTGTTGTAGTTATTAGTATATGTAATGTTGGTATGGTAATGTTGGAGTAGTACCACCCCAACCATGGAATCCTTAATCGTAGGGCAGTGAACACCTTACTACCCAAATAATTATAAAATAAATCATATTAATTTATTATAAATATTATATAATTAAATTTTAGGTATTATACTTATTACTATAATATTATTTAATTTTAAAAAGGAAATATTTTTTATCTAGATTGTATTTTCATTCATAGTCTATTTTTATTCAAAATTAAAATTCAAAAATTTAGTAATATAAATTTGAAGTAATGGATATATATTTTTTATTAATCATTTGAAAATTATCTTCGGATAAATTTTTCATAAATGTTGAAAGATATTAATATTCAAAAAAAGTAAACATTTTTATTTTTATTAAATACGTGGTTTTATTACAAAATATTAACCTAGAAAAATAAAAATTCAGATTATTTGTAAAATTTAATTAGTTAATTTGTATTAATAATAATCCAATTAATATCATAGAAATCAATATTAAACTTGAAATAGGGATAAAAACTATTTTATACTCAAAAATGTATTTTCCTAAAAAACATTTTCACTAAATTTTAACAGTATAATTATTAAAAAAACTAAACAAATTATTTAAATTTAATTATATTAAATTAATTTAACATTATTAACCATTATAATTAATATTAGTTGATATGTTCAACTAATGTTTTCATCCAAATGATTTATAAAAAAATTAAAAATATGTTTACACAAGGGTTAAACTATAGATATACGGGTTATAATGATGGATACTCTTGTATAAATTCAATTTGAGGGAGATTGTTCAACATTATATCACTTAATATTAATAATTGGTTCATTTTAGATCCCTTTTAATTTATTTATATATTAATATATTATTATCATTATAAAAACTCATAGTGTATCGTCTCCCATCCTTATTAATGTACACCCATATTCACTCCTATCCATACATCAGAATCCATTTGATTTATCCAATAAATACCATATTTCATTCCTAACATCCATCCAAATATACTGGATTCCACTTTATTTTCATAATAATAATTTATGACTACAATATGTATTAGCCTAAAATGGTTGTTCTAAGATTGGTATTGTTCTTGATTGAGAGTTTTCATTTCATTTTTCCGTATAAATTGATTAAATACTTTTATACCATGAAAAAATAATAATAATAGTATATTATATAAAATTAAATGATATTATGTAAGATGAATAACCTATATCCATTGGAACTTCAATAAAATATTAAATTAATCTATAATTCATATGTACGGATGACTGCCACCTCACGAACTGATATAATCCATTTTCCATGACCGCCTATTAGAGATTATTTCAATGAAACATTTAATGTACATGTATTATATTAATGAAATAATTGTCATTCTGGACTGATAATATATCATCTATTTTTTACCTTTCTCTCTATAGAAAAATGGCAAGAAAATTTGTGGATATGTGTGGATTAAGAACACCACGAAGCAACGTGATACATTTTTCATCAAATCATCACTTGTATGGTATATATAATTGTATTTAATTATAATAATAATATCTTAATTATAAAATCATCATTATTTGAATATTAAATAAACCATAACTTTTTTCCCTCCTGTTTATTACAAATTAGAAACATTACTAATTTCTAAATATGACATACCATCTCAATAATTTTAACATATTTCATTGTTCATAACAAAAATTCATGGTTGATTTAAAATGTTTAATTAAAATATGAAAATAATAATTATGGAATGGTTATTATTCTATATATTATGTAATAATGTCCTCATTTACCACCTTCAACATGATGAATTTGTTTGAAAAGTATTAACATGACATCCTCAAAACACCAGGTGTGTAATTAACTATCTATGTAATTAAATACTTAATCAAATAAAAAAAATAAATGTATTGATTAAAAGAGAATTAACATAAAAATATTTCTCAAAAAATTAAATAATTTAAAGAATATTATTATATTGGATATATTAATAGTTTTTGTAAAGTTAAAATCAAGGTAACAGACACATAACAAACAAAACTGAATATTAAAATTATAAAATAAATAATTTCAAAATCATTTCATTAGATTACAATAATAATTTAATTATTTTATGGATATATTTATATGGATATAAATTAATTAAAATGGGTATCTTATGTCACCTTTCATTTTCATTCAAGTGTTTTCAAACGGAATCCTGTAACCTATTTAATATAGAATATTTTAATAAATATTTAATGGTATTTTTTTCATTAAATATATGGATCTAAATCTTTTTCCACCACATTAACCATTATATGATATTTAAATTCTTTTATAATCGTCTATTCTTTCCTAAAAAACCCTTATTCCCTTATATTTAATATATATTTAAATGGTGTTTTATAAAAAATTGATATTTTGAAATCCAGAAATGATTTCATATGAATAAAAAGAATATTTTCATGATTGTATTGATAAAAATATAAGCTATAATATTTTATTATTATTTTATTATTGGATATTTTTTATTTTAATGGGTGATAATTATACTGATTATAATGATTGGATATCTCGATATAGCTCATGATGAAGGGTGAGCTTGATATATCTGTCATATGAATTGAATAGAAGGATATTGTTAACTAACTGTAGGATTATATAAATTTATTATTGTAATTTACTAGAGAGTCTATTCCATTTTTATAGGTATATGAAAGTTTTTCCCCAATTTAAATATATTATTTATCTATTATTGATATATTTTTTTAAACCTATTGATAAAAAATATCAATATAATCAGCATAAATTTAAAGAATGATTATGGTAGATATTATTGGTGGAATGGATAACATTGTCAAATGGTTTTCATTTTATTTTTTTAATGGTAATGAATCATTCATGAGTTTTATATTTCCTTAAATATTTCTTATAGTTTTTTATTGAAAAAATTTAGGTAGATATTTTGATTTCTTTAGATATAATTTTTATTTTATTTTCAAGTCAATTTTTATTTTGAAATTTTAAAAATATCATTAGTATTTATTAACTAATGGGTTAATTAATTTCTTTTTTTATCTACTTATTGATTTTTTTATGGACATCTAAAATTTTTAAAATATTTGTTTCGGATTTTATTGTTATCATTTGGGAAAGAGAGATGTCAAGAATAAATTTTTGAATATATGTCATGAAAAATACATGTTATATCTAAAATGATTATATTGTAATAAAAATGGAAACTAGAGCAAAGTTTCTTATTTATTATGTTTATTTTTATAGATTTGGTGACCTAATTCAGTAAAAAATTACACATAAAATAGCTTCTATATTCAAAGAAAGTTAATTCCTTTCCAACTATAAAATATATAAATTCTTTAGGAATATTTCTTTAGGGTTGGAATCTGAGCTAAGGATTAAATAAGTTTTGTAGATAGAGTAATGTATTTATGTAACATTAATATTTTATAATTTATGTTTATCAGGAAATATTATTTGAGTATCAATATGTTGTTTTTCCAAAACTATGTCTTTTTGGGATGGCTTTCATCAAAGGAAGCAAGTAATCAAAAATATAAAGTGAACCAATATAAAAATATCCTTCTTAAATAAGTAACCAGAAATTGTTGGAATTATAATAGATCATTTTATATCTTTAATGGATCAAATGAAAATTGTTATGAATGTTGTATTTATCTATAATATAGTGAAATTAACTCCAATATTGTGGAACAAATTGATAATGGACCGTTTAATGAGAAAACAACCTCCAACATTCAATGGACCTTCTGGTTTATTAGTATATTAGGTATGGATGTAATATTGGGGAAATAAAGACTTAGTCATTGGAAATTTAGGAAATAAAAATGTCACTCTTGTTATTTACCATTTTGAATGTTATGTTGATCAGTGGGGGTCAATGGTAAATAATTGTTACTAATCATAATAGAATTACATTATGTAATAGGATATATTTAGGAATCTTTTCATCATTAAGATATTTACTAAGGATTTTCTAATTTGTGTGGATAATAAATATTTGTAACTAAACTATAAGGAGAATTATTTAAAGTCATCACTTAAAGAAAATATTTCCCAATTATCAAGGAACATGTAATATTTTGTCTTAGATCATGGAAGTAAAATTAAAAACCTCTAATTATGATTAAATATATAATACTGATGAACATTAGAATCTTAAAAATATAGAAGTTATGGAAAATAAAATTTCTATGATAAGAAGTTTTAATTTTAATTTCATAATTATTGTGTAATCTAAATCAATAATTGGAATAAAGAACCAAGTGGTCATAAATATGAAAAAATACATTAGTGAAATTCAAATTTTCAAAAATATTGTCTTTTATATGTGTGGTAAAATGGAACATAAAAAATTTATTGTGAAATGAGGGTAGTTCTTATAGTGTAATATGTTTTGGGATAAAAATAATGAATTCAAAGAAAAATAACTCAATATTGTTAAGAGAAATTTGTATAATGAGGTAGTAAGATCATTTAAATGTAATGACATGGGTCATTATCTAGATTCATGTCTAAAAAAGAAAACAATTGACAATAATCAGAATAATTAATAATCAATGGGCATGGATAACTCATTTTCAAATAATTTATTATTTGTTAGACCATAAAATTAAGTGTTAATAGGTATATTACTTATATTCACAAATTGTACTCATTCCTTGTTTTATTCTTGTCCAACAATATCCATAAGTTATGAGAAATATAATAGAAGAAATAAAATTTTACCTCATGAAATGATGATGGGGATTTATTTAAAAACACAGACGGGTATTTTTAATGAAACTTGAATTTAAATATATCTTCATGTTATCATAAATGGATATTTTTTAAATAAACCCCTTTTAATATTTATAATCATCAAATATTATATTGTTCTGTGTATGTATTTTCTTTTATCATATCATTATAAGATCGATTTCAGAGAAAAACATGTATTTTTTTTAAAATGAGTGTAATTTTTTTATAAGAATAAATTCATAGATTTAATAACATATCAAGAACCTAATAATATTTTAAAATATTAAAAGGATATTTATCTTTCCCTTATTTTTGAAAATATGGGAACTATACAAATTATTTTTATTACAGTAGTTAAAAAAAATATTGATATTTTCCAATGGATTATCTTTTAATTATTCGTGAATATAAGGTTGATTTTTCTAATTACCTAGTTTTTGATTCTATAAAAATTGTAAAAATAGAATTTATCAAAGTAGAACATCTTAAATTTAAAAAATATTTAAAAAAAAATTATTTACAAAAGATTTATTCATCCTAGAACATAACCATGAGAATATATATATATATATTTATTAAAAAAATACAGTTCTATAAGGATATTTATGGATGATACAACATTGTATAAATTCACTATTATGAATATGTATTTGTTTCCACTTATCAATGACTTATTGGATATGCTCATCGGTGGTCTGTTTTTCTCGAGGGTTAATATTTTGTCCAAGTACAATCAGTGCATGTTGAAGGGGATAATATCTCTAATATAGTGTTTTCTACTTGGGATGGGAATTATAAGTTTTTGGATAATCAATTTTGGTAAAAACAACACAAATTATATTCATTGATATTATTAATATATTTTTTCGTTGAATATTATGATATGTTTCTGATTTAATTTATTGATAATATTATTGTTTGTTAAAAAATATATTAGGGTCAACAAATAAAATAAAGTAATTTTCTAAAAAAATTCATTAATTGAAGATATTTGGAAAATTTGGATAGTGTTATTTCTATATAACATTGTAATAAATTTGAAAATTTTATAAAAATAAGGAATAATTGTGGATCCCAAAAAAATATTAGTTGATGAATGGAAAGTACATAAACAAGTTACTTAGATTCATTGCTTTTATAGATTAGTGGATTATTACCTACTATTTGTTGAAGGAATTTCATTTTATCTAGCTAAATACCAAAGATAAAAAAGTTATTATGTTCAACTAGATAAATGGAATGAGATGAATGTTGCTATTAATTATTAAATATATTAGTAAATACTCATGTTTTAGACCTAAATTATATAAATATTGAGTTTGAAATATATAGTAATGATTCAATGAAGGGAATGTGTAGTGATTTAGTGCATAATTTTCATGTAATTTCTTATACATCACATGAATAGAAAAACTATGAGTATATTTATCCAACACATGAAATTTAATTGGAGGTTATTGTGTTTTATTGGGAATATTTGAGACATAATTTATATAGGGTAAAGTGTGAAATATATATTGATTATAAATTTTTTAATTAAATAATCACAAACTAGTATTTTAACATGTTGAATAAGAGATGGATTAAATTGATAAAGGATTAAAACTATACATTTCATTACCATCTATGTAACCAAAAATATAGAAAATAATTCTATGAGTTGTAAATATAATGAAATATTAACACTGATACATTTTGAAAACATCTATTTTGTTAATGATTTAATGAACATTGGATTATAGATTTTTTATGAATAAAATACATATATTTACTTATAAACATCTATAAAATCATCTGTATAATAAATAATTAAATATAATCAAAAGGAGGATCATGTTTAATATGAAAATGAATAGTATATTAAAAATGTTTTGTTTTTTGTTTTAAAAATTCATAACGATTGTGTTATTTAAAAAGTTATGTGTTTCAGTTATCCTTATATAATGAAATTACTATTATGTGAGAGTTATTTAACTCTATTTTCTTTTTATAATGGAAAAAATAAATATCATATAAACCATCGAGAACATTTTTTGTTGAAAGGAATATTGAAATATATTGTTTTTTTACTATAAAATCTTTGACTTTTCAGTAGTATAATGTTGAATTAAATTTACAAAAAAGTTATTCTTTATCTTTTTCACGTGCTAATAATGAAAAGGGTGAATATATCCATGGATTTTTGGTGGGATTAGAAAAAAAACAGCATTTAAAAATTTGATTTTGGTAATTGGCGATCTATTTCTAAATTATCTCATTTCCATCCCATTCGTGATAATATGCATTTGGATCAAATTTATCGAAATTTTAATATATAGTTAATTATATAATACAAAATCCAGCATTCTAGTGTATTTGATCATTATTCTATATTCACTCCAAATTTATATAAAAAAAGTGATTTAATTAGTAAATGAATTAAATTTCATTATATCATTTCATCCTCAATATATTGGAAAATCAGAGTGAATTATCCATAAATTGGATGATATGAATCTTCATTTTTCATTGAATTATGATAGAATTTGATTTCAACATACGACTCTTGTTGAGTCTTATTATTATAATAGTTTTCATTCTAGTTTATAGATTAAACCTTTTGAGGATTTTTATAGAAATTTATGTTAGACTCCAGCTTGATGGGATAATGTGATAGAAATATATTTATTGGGACTATAATTATTAGAATAAGGTGTTGATAATGGGAATATAATATAGTATCACATGATTATGTCTTAGAGTATTCTAAAATTATATATAGATAAGTATAGGAATTTTAATTCATTCAATGATGGAAATAATGTTTTTCTCAAAGTGTCTCCATTGAGAAATGATTTGGGTTTTTGAAAAAACGTAATGTTAATTCATATTTTATCAACAATATGAAATTGTTGAGACTATTGGATTGATTCTTTATAGAGTTACCTTAGTAGTTAGTTTATCTCCAATTATATAATATATTTTAGGTTTCCTTCTTTAGAAAGTATGAGTCATATGGATTTCATGTTTTGAGCACTAAAATAGCTTTATTGGAAGAAATAATCTCTTATGGGGAACATCTAGTTTAGATTACTCACACAAGAGAGAAAGTGTTCCAATATAAAGATACTTATCTAGTTATGTTTTAAAAAAATTGATTAAAGAATCAATATATGAATCTTTATATTATACAAATGAAAAATATCCCCAATTTTGTAAAAAAATAATAAATTCATGAGGATGAAATATTGAAAAGGATGAATAATATAAAAATCCAAGTAAAGTTAGCATTAATAATTTTCATGATTAATTAATATCCATTAAGTATATTTTATATCGATTTGTAAATTATAATAAGGTTAATTATATTTAGTCAACTTGAAAAACATCATTATCTCTGAAAAAATAGGGATCTCATGAATTATATTATTTTATTTAATAATATAATTAATATATTTCATAATTAAAATATAGAAAAAGAGTTTATTTTCAATTCTTCAGGTTATTTTTATATTATGGTGAATTTTTATGAATTTTGGGAAATTTTTTATTTTTCAAATGAATATTGAAATATAATAATGTTTATTGAAAACATTAATTTTTTATAAAATAATTAATAATTCACAATATATATTGAATTTATAATAAAATATATTAATTTCATTATTATTAAATATATTCCAAAAAATTTAATTATAACATAACTTACACATTATTTTGGATGAAAAACATTTTTATACCAAAATAGACATTTTATGAAAAAATTATTATTCATCAATTTTCACGAGTCTAATTTTAAATTTAATTCTACCATGTTAATAATTTGATTTCAATAAAATATATTTTTTTGGAATAAAAGATTTAAATATAAGCTGATACGGTACACATAGATTTTTTCATAATTAATTGTATAAACATTGAAATTCGGTTTCCCCATTTAATGTTAAAATTTGTTTAAAAGGGGTTAAACTAAAGATACGAGGGGTCAAATTACCTAAAAAAATTTATAAATAATATTATACTCTATATATAAACCATGTATGAATATATCTTATAAAATGGTCCAATTTGGATGTTTTTGGAATTAGTAATACATTATTATGTTTAATTATTATAAAAATCATGTGTGTCCACTCTACCACATATAATGGGACTCCAACTCTCCTATCTAATCCACAAAACAAAAGCTATTTTGTCTGGCCAATAATCACCCAAAAAACATCATGTCATCCCTCCCCCTGTCCTATAGTCCATGTTCTGATTAAAAAACCAACCTATTAAGACAATATGTTTAAACCTAAAAAAGTTTTCCAAATAAGAGTAATAGTTCATAACCGAGTGTTTTCATTTAATTTCTTCTTCCAAATAGTCAAAATATTCATTAAAAATTATTAAATAATAATCATAGTATCTTATATAAAATAATATATTATATATTTTATTCAATAATCTAAATATATATCAACTTCTTTAAAATGTTAAATGAACCCATTATTTTTGTGTATCATGAACTATCACCTCGTGAACCAATAAGAAATAATTTCCAACCACCACCTCTTATAAATTATTGTTATTATGGATTTAGTATATTTATTATATTAAATAATTAATTATAATTTAAAAATATAATCTATAATATATTTTTTAATCCTCCCACCCATTAAAAATGATAATGTCATTAATGCATAGATATAGGGTATCACGTCCTTAAACTGATGCGTGGATGTTTTTTTGACCACATCACATTGATTGTAAATTTAATTTTATTTAATGATAGAATATGATATTTATACTCAAATAGTAATTATATAAAAATAATATAATACTTGACTTCATTACCTCGTTTTCAATGAAAATGGAAATGTTACACATAGATACGTTCTACCAAAAATCTTCATGAATGTAATGTAATTCATTTTTCAAAACAATCATTAATGGTTGGAATAAAAATAAAAATAATAAAAAGATTATTATTATTTAATAATAATACCTCAGATGATATAATAATTACCTATTTTATTGTGATGAACATACCAAAGACATTTTGATATTATGAATCAAAAATCGTCATAAAACATGATGTGGATATAAGTGATTTTGAAAGTTAATATGTCTTTCAAATAAATAAAATAAATATATTGATGGTAATGGATTAATGCTATAAATATTTTGTATGAAAATAAACTGTTAATAAATTTTTATTATAAAATAAATAACTAACTTTGGTAAAACATCAAACCAAAGGTAAGAGACACTTTACTACATAAACATTTTTTATATTGATAGAAAGTTATAATTTTTAAATATTTTAATTTTATGCAAAAATTAATTTTATTATTTTATGGATATATTTATATAAACATCCATCAATCAAAATCAAAATATTATATCACTTTTTGTTTTTTTTTTGATTGCTTTTCAAAATGAAATTTTTTACTAATTTTATCCAGAATGTTTGGACATAAATGAAAAATGTATATTCTAATTTAACATATATATTATTAATGTTTTTTATTTCAACCATAAACCTTATTTTTGGTGTGTAATATTTTTTAATGGTCCTTATTTTTATTATAGAAATTTAATTATTCACTTTTTTAGTATATTTTAAAAGAGTTTTAGTTATAAAATAGATATTATTATGTTAGGATCTTATTCTGATGAGTGAGATAAATATTTTTATGAGAGTAAAAATGAAAAAGAGTGTTCTTATATTTTTTTATATGTTATTGTATGTGGAAAAAGTATATAATGAGGGGTGATCCTAATATATCTCCTGATAATGGGTGATTTTAATATAGATCAAGATCCCATGTGAGCCTAATATATCTCTCTAATTTATTTGGTAATGGGGAAGAGTTAAAAGGTAACTAGTTTCTCCTAAGATATTATTTGAAATTACAGGACAAGTTATTCCATGTAGAAGAGTGAAAATAAGAGTAATATTAAAATTACGCCCCTAGTAACAGACATTATCATAACTACCAATGCTTTTTTATTGAGATATTATTATTTCAAAATGTACGATAATATAATTATGTTTAAATGAATACTTATGAAATCTCATAAAAGTAAAATGTATATCATTATGAAAAACATTATTTGAGTTATTCATGATGGTAATGAAAACTTTATGAATATTATTTTTCCACTATTATTTCAGAGTAAATTTTTATAAACATTTTTTTGAAGAGAATTTGATTTATTGGATAATAAAAAGTATATGAGTTCAAAGTTTTTTTTAAAGAATAATTTTTTTGTCTATTACATGAATAATGTGTTTTTTTATTCTATTTATATTCCAAATACTCTGATATTTTTTCTCATATACCATTTTCAAAAGTTATAGAATTTTTATAAGGAAGAGTATAGACAAGTATTATGTAATGATGAAAATTGTTATGATGTTTCATGAAATGAAAATGTGTTATATCTGAAAGGATTTGTTTTGTGGTAGAAATGGTTACTAAGGGAAGATGCACTTTTTGATGTAATATTTTTATTTTGAAAGATGATGAACTAATTAAATAATAATATAAAACTATTATATCTTTTTTAATTTAATAAATAGAATTTTTGTATAAATAAAAAATTTAAATATTGATTAACGCTGAGCCCTTATATTTATGGGGATTTATTATGGTGTTATAGTTTTAATATTTCATGTATTATTCTATATTCACATTAATTTATTATATAATTTACTATATTATAATAAAATTCTATCATTGTAGCATTATAGGTAATACATGAGTAGTATTATTAATGGTGATAGAATATCAGGCCACCTTTTAAGGTCCATCAGACCATTGGAGAATGTAGCAAAATATTAGGCCAAACGTTTAGGCCACTCCATCTTGAAGGGGCCAACAAACCATTAAAAATTAATCTATCTTAATGAGTGATTCATATTACATTTAGGAATGAATGAGGCTGTACCCATTTGGGTTCATTAGGTGTATGTTTTTTAGCTTGTAATACCATCTACATAAATAAGGATTATTATTATTAAAACATATATATTTTCAAACACAAGAAGTGGAGTTAAAGATTTATTAAATAAATAATTCCTTCCATTTTTAATTTGGCATTTTTTATATTAATCCAACACATTTTTTCATATAACTAGGAACAAATGACCCTATTTAATAATTCATTTACTATAAGACATCCTCCCAAACTACCACCTTCCATAATAATAATATTAATAATTAATTGTAGGGTGATGAGATAGTAATCACACCCATGTACTAAATAATATTCACTATTATTATTATTATTATTATTATCACTATTATTACAATTCTAATGGGTATCAATTGGCATAATCTACACATTTTAAAATTATTTCAAACTCTTAGATATATTGTTCATATTCGGATTTTGAAAAGGGTAGATATTTTTTATATAGGTCTAATAATTTATTTATGTAATTCTTTTGAGATTAATGTTATCTATAATTCTCAACGGTTCCCCCTCGAATTTCATTATCTTTACCACTTGATTCAGGTAGGGGTCAACTATTGACCTAATTTTTTGAATTATTTAATACTACCTTAGTGTATTCCCTCTCAGTGATGTACACAAAGGTTTTATCAAACCCTAAAATGATTAAAGAAGTGAAAATGTTTCCTCTCAAATATGCTTTAAAAATTTATATCCATTTTTTTGAATAGGACTAAAAATCATTTTCTTCAATAAAAGATATTTTTATGAATTATTAGATATTCTCAAGGATATAATTTAGAAATTTTAAATTCACGATTCTTTTTGTTAAGGGGATCTCATAACGTAGAAATATCTTCACTATTAATATTATAATGTTGAAAAGGGTCATTTACCCTATAATAGTTTAGGTATCCATATTTTTTATGGGAGAGTGTAAGAATATTAATTAGATGGTATTTATTATAAAATCACATCACAATTTAGTAGATATATTAAAAAACACCATAATTGGAATATAGAATATGTCCACTTTACTAAATAATTACCCACATGTTTGTTTATTCTTATCACCACTACCATAGTCCATGTTATCAGATTAATAGATTAGACTCCCAAATCAACAATTTTATATTTTTTAGAATTGATAATATAAATAATTTGATAATTTTTTCATGGAACTAATGTGTCAATCAATTTAAATTAGGTGATTATGGAATCAGTAATTTATTCTTCTAAAATTATACACATATAAAAGCATTAAAATTCCTCTACTATTCTCTATATTTTATCAAAACATTGTTTATATGGTTAAGATTCATTTTTTAGATTCATAGAAGAATCCACTACTAAATTGTCTCTTCTCTATACTAACTGATTATGATTAATTATAATGGAATATTGAAAAATAATTTTCTTAGTCTTTAAATAATGTTATTATTGAATTTTTTGTAAAACAATTACCTATAAACTTGGCTCTGTGATAATTTTTTTCTTTTATTTTCATGAAAAAATATATAATATTATTTTAATTGATATCCTGCATTTTTCGATTCATAGAAATAATTAATCATAATAGATATTGGTTTCCAGTATCATGGGTATTGAAAATTTGTTTTTCTTCCCATCCAAGAATATAATTCAATTCAATATTCTATATTATAATTTTATAGAGGGTTTTATAGAGGACCCATCAAAATGGGTGAGCTCCATCAGTAAAATTATCCTTCCGCCCTTGTCATAAGACTCAAATCTATAAAATTCAGAAGGTTGATTTTCTAAATGATGATCATTTAATACCGGTTGGTTCACAAGATACATTTATTTCATTCTTCTATATTAAATATTATGATAAATTCTTACACATTTTCTTTTAATTTTAATCTAAAAAATTTATTTTATATTACATGTCTTATTTATTCTATTTAATACTTTCTACTGACTTTGATGTTAACACCTATATAAATTAATTATTTGGCATAAAATTGAGTGTTATAATAAAAAAAGTGATTATTCATTCTATTGAATCCTACAATTTAATAAAATTAATTTCCATATATCCATGTAATGTTTAATGAAAATACAATAATAGAAGATTCATCACGTTTTTGTTTTTGAGGGATATTCATATGGTAGCTAAAATTCATGAATTTATTAAAAATTAAATTTTTATAAACTCATTTATAATATTATTCTTTCAATCAATTTTACTCTATGGAAACATCCCCAAAAAATAGTTTGTTATATGTATTAAACCATTTCCTTTTGGGTAATGGATAATTTAGAAGGTGGTATACCGGGTTCTCATAACCTACATATAATCGATATATTTTTAAAATATTAATGGGATTTTTCATAGGGTCATTATATTTTTTTAAGTAAATTTTCTTTCATAACCACGATATGAGAGTTCAGTCATGCTATAAATTAGGCTATGAATTTGGAAGATAAATACATTGGGTTGAATGTTATTCTTATTATGTCAGTAGTATAATTAAAATAATATCATATTTGGTTCCCTGGAATAAAAATTATTATTTTTGGAGTGTCTATGAAACTAAAGAAACAGAAAATATTTGGCCTCAAACACTTAATGTGAAGAAAACACAGTCATTGATTCCCATATGATGAAATCTATAGAAGGTTGTGACACTAAGAGATCATTTATTTTTAATGATAAATTTTCTTGTTTGAATGTTTCAAATGTGTGAATGGATGTATAGATAAAATTATATCATCTATTTTATATTCATATACTTTTTATTAATAATTTTATAGGTATGATATTATATAGTTCATCACCCCTATAGTCATTGATTATTATTATTTTTATTGTTATAATTACTATTAATATTACTAATACTAAAATTTAAGGCACTATTGAAAAGTGATATGAAGTTTTATTTCATTAATATAATTTAAAAATTGTAATTTTGAAAAATATAGAACTCAATTTATTTTCTAACAATTGAGTGGGTCATCACTTGGAGGGGGTGTCATCTGTCCAAATTTATCTCATGGGTTTCTGTGCTGTATCAATTTTCTTATAACTATATTAGAAATGTTAATCATAATTTTTCAGTAGTTTTATTATATAATAAATTTTATTATAATGTAATGTATGAAATACAATAAATAGAAAATAATTCATCATTCATGTCATTCATTAAAACCAAATAGCCACCATTGATTGTTATAAAATACATCCCCATGTGTATGAAATTTATATTCTATGGCCAATGGTATAATAATAATTATATTTTCAAGTCATTAGAATAAACCTATATACTATTCGGATGTTGAATAAAAAATCTATTTATTAAATTTTAGGATCCCATAAATGTGTTTACAGATGTAAATAATACATACATCTTTTAAAATTCATTATCCTCAAAAATATTTAACTCGACTCAATGAGAAAAATATAAAAAATATATATATTATAAAACATTATGCAAACTCTATAAATTAATACATACTAAAATAACATAAAAGTAAATAAAATATTTAAATAAGTGAGAACCTCTACAAATACTCCTTCCCTAAGAATCTCACACCTATCCCTCAATGTCTCAATTGATCTCTCACCAATATAATAACACTTCCATATAGTACCCACTTTATATAGTTAACTATCACCCCAAGGATTTCAATAAACTCCAAAAACATAGAATTATACATATAACTATAATGAATTATATCATTAAATCCAGTTTTTATATTTTCATAAATGAAACCATATTTTGACATGAAGAGGGAACCTAAACAAGTAACTGGTTCAAACAAGTATAACTATTTAATGCCCCAATACCAAACATAAACCAAGAAAATAGGATGCCAAAAATCTAAATCATTAGTCCCAAAACATTCCATAAAATCCTTAAGCATCCTCACGTAGCTACTTCTATCAAGAAAATCTTAAATGAACTAGTGAGTAAGTGTTACAAATAATTATTATTAATATTATAATATATTTTCCGAACATTTCTATTGAATGAAACTAGATATTACATGTAGTGTTTCATTTTTTGGATTATATGAATTTCTTTTCGAGTTTGTATTATATCATTTGGTTGGAGTTATGTTATTTAAACCAATATTTGTAATGTAAATCACATTTATAGAACACATAAATGTTTTTCTGGACGTGGATTAATGCTGAGGCAGTTCATTAGGTGATCTCTCAATTTTCATCCTTGTGAGACTCTGAAACCTGAATGTCAGAGAAGGATTATAGGGAAGCATTGAATTTTTTAAATCATGTGTCCCTAAGGAAAAATCGAATGACTAATCCGGTGGAGATGTAGGTTCCACATGGTATGGTGTAATCGTGTTGGAGGACATGTACTACCATGAAAACTTCTGCATGACTTGGACAGAGGGTGAATTAATTGTTTGGGTATGGTTTATTAACTATTTCATGATCCTTATGACGCACCGTCTTGGGATATTTCACTTGAATGATTGGAATAATTTTTTTTAAAAATATGTTTCCAAATAATGGGACTCGTTAAAGGGGTTAAATTTACCCTTTCCCTACAGAGTATATTTATTTATACTCAATTATTTTTAAACTCACCCATGCACATTACCTCTAACTTTGGAGTTCATATATCCTCTACATCTATGAAGATATCACCACATATTAGTTACCATCTATATCATTGTAAAAATTGTTGGATAGCCCCCACTAAGTCTATGACAACACCTTCTTCCTTTATCATTTTACCTTATATCATTAATTTTATCATGGTGCGAGATAATTCTGTCTATTTTCTGGGTGTGTTTCTATTAATTTTATTTCACATGATCTAGAACAAATCAAGGCATGATATTGGATGTGAGGATCATCCTATAAACAAGGTAGGGGTTCAAAATATTTTATCTTATATACTAGTTTTTTATTATTTTGTATCATTATTCCATACATCGATATTTTTATGTTACACTATTAAATGTGAATTTTTAATTTGAACAACCAAACACCTTCAATATATAACCCCTTGTAATGTAATTTGACCTTTTTTATTATTGTGAAACTAAAAGTGGGACTTACCATAAGTTTGTGTTCCTTAAACATAATTAATAAATTAATTGTTTTTTTAATAAAATCCCACATTGAGGATCACATTCTTGAAAATTGGGTATTTTTTAAACATAATTTTATATATTGTGACTATTTACAACATCATGTGTGGACCACTACATACGGATATTTTGAAACAACTTTAGTTAGATTAACTTGATGATTTGAGTATGGTATTCTTCCCATCAAATCCAATTTATTACCACTTCCGTGCATGGTGTTTTTGTACATAGGTATTCCACATGTCCATTATATATTAAATAAATTGTTGGAACACCATAATAATGGAAAGGATCATTTATGAAATTATGTGTTTTTATCAAGGTCATCTTCTAGTATTTTGTAATGAGTTTTTTCATAGTACTACACGTACCCCCGTAAGTATTTAAATTTAATGTGAAGTAGTGTATTGTGTATATCTTGAGCAATATCTAGGTTCATTAATGGGTTGTTGTTAAATTATATATATGGGGGGATACATGTTTTATCATGGTTGGGATCACCATTATTATTTCTTACCTACATATGAGCGATACTAGTTCATAGGGTTGAACCCATTGATGGGTTCACTAGAATTATTGTTTCGCTTTGACATGAGTGATACATTTACCCCTTTTTGAGAAACTAGGTTATGGAATGGATGGAACATGTTTTACTTATATGGACAAAGTAATACTTGGGATTCTATTTATGAATCACATTGGATAGACACCAACGAGTTTGGATAATTATGGTATTCTGAGTGCTATACTTGGGCTCCTTTAAAAAATCATCATTGGATGGGCCTAATATTTTCATTAATTTAATTTAAGAGATTCCACTTATGAAATTAAAATAATGAATTTAATATAAAAATTCAAGGAATCCATAATTGTTTCTTAAGGGACACAATTGCCAAGAAAATTCACATTATTAGGTTTTTTCCATAGCTTTACACATGTTTTTTCTTCCCCATTTTTTTATAATTCCCCTTTTTAATCAACATTACATCCATACATATTTAAAAAATTTATGAAATAGTATTTATTATGCCGAAGTATGTATCATCATCTAGGTGTCCCTAAGGATCCTGACTTGAATTATTTACTATTGTACTTTTCATACAACATAACTATTGTAATTTATATTAGTAGACTAGATTATACATTAGTCACCATTGGTGGTGGACTATTATGTATATATCACACCATACTTTAGAATCCATTGAATAGTGGTACCTAAGAACATATTTTTGTTAAAAGGTACTCAGATTGTTTTTTGTGATGAGTAGCATACATGGGATCATAGGATCACATGGCTGAGCTAGTACACATGATGCTTGAGGATACCAGCCTCAGGTTATTTTATTATTTATCATTATTTATTTATTGTTTTATAATTAAAATCTTATTTTTCCCTTTTTTATTTTCTTTTCATATGTCTAGGGATGCATACATGTATTTTTGGAATATGAAACTTTTATTTTTGTATTATATATATCCTCCAATTCTCGTTATTTAAGTTATTTATGTTACTTATGATATCTTATATTGTCTATTGTCTTATTATGATACATCATTATTCCACTCATATCATGAAGGTATACTATCCCCACCATAACTAAATTTCACCATCGTTATTAGTTGTAATATTCTAGAATATGAGGACGCAAGCACCAGTCCATGTAGAATCCAGATCATCTACTAGTATAGTAGACAATCTTGCTATGATGTTATAATGTGGTATCAATGTTTTGAATTACTTTTTATTACTATTTGGGGATTTAAGAAAGGATCTTAAGAATGTTTTAATTCCTGGAACGTAACCTTTTCTTGGAGTAGTGAACCCACAAATTAGGAATAGTCCAAGTAGCGAGCGGCTGAATTATTGTTCAAGATGTTTGTTGTTAATGTGGATTATTATTTCACCTTGACTGATTGATTTAGTTTTTATTTTGACTATTTTACATGATTATCTTATTTACCCTTGGCCCAAAATGGAAATGAATTATAAATATATTCATTATTTTGGGATCTTATATGTTCACAATCCATGATTATGTTATGCCATGTATTTTTCATTTCTATGCTACATAAAATTTGTCGATTTTTCTTGTGTTTTATTTTCTTTAATGTTACATACCTTGTTATGAATTTCAGTATCATTATATGTTTTATATATTCATTGGAAATTTATTTTTTCACATGTTGTATAATTTGAGGAATTTTTATTTATCATGATTTATTGTACTACATGCTTCTATGATTTATTTATCATGATTTTCCATTGTATTCCAGGATCCTCTATATATTATTACCAAGTTTCTTTGTATTACTGATATGTTTAAAAAGAATTGATATTCAATATAATATAAAATTGGTTAATAATGTTCCTACATCATCTAAAATTGTATTTTCTAACATAGATTGATGGTGAAACCTTATCAAACAGGTCATGAAATGTTTGATCCATTGACCATTGCTTTCATGGGAAGAAAAATATTGGTTGCAATTAAATGGGAGACAATTATATATTAAACATTTTTATGGGAACATTATAAATTTGAAAATTTTAAACCGTATAATCGAACAATTTTTTATAAAAACTATATACCCAGAGACTATTGTCAAATATAATTTTTTTTTATTTTTTTTAAATGATTAGGTTTCCTTTAGAAAGATTTAAAACTCTATCACTTTGGAATGATGTCATGTGTGACAAAATTTTAAATCCACAACTAGACCAGGGTAGGATATTTGGGGAATATTTCTGATAATAAACTCATTAACAATATTTTATAAATCATGATGTTTTAAAATGGGGCTATATTTACATAAAGTGAGGATGTTTTTAAAGGACCCTTATAAGTCTCATTGTTATCTTTTTTACACATTAATTACACTCATGGAGGTATTTTTATATTATTTAACCATTAGCATATTAAGTTTATGTGACTGCCTATATGGGTTCACATATAGACGTACGGAAGAATATAACTTGATCACTTCCCCTATTGAAAAATAAATTACGTTGTTATATGCTTCATATTTTAATTATTTATGATTATTTCATTAATTATAATTACAAATTCAATATAAATTGTGTTTTCATCTACACATTTGATTGAAATTTTAATTAAATAATAAAAAATATTAAAACCAATTATGTAAATAAAATTTTTACAATTATTTTACATGAAAAATTAACATATTTTCATGGGTTTCTCATAAATTAAAAAAATAGTAAGGAAGATTGATAACACATGTCTTGGGACATTTTTTATATATCTAAAAGAATTACCCTATATAATTTTTTTCATAAACAACAAAATGATGATAATTTGACCCTTTTAAATTCAAAAAGAATTAAATTTAACTTAAGGTAATGACATAAAATTAAGCCTTGAGTTGTGACCATATCTTTGACCTCTTATAGGGGTAGATTAGATGTTTTTCTGATTTTTCCATGAAATGTGAATGTGATTGTTACCTATAGGACTCGTTTTCAATATCTTGAACCAAATGGATATGCCCTTAATCCTAGTGACCATTCAGGCATGACCCCCTTGGAGGGTCGAGGCTCTATGTTTCATTAAGGGGTTAACTCAATATTTGTACAACCCGAATGACCTCTATGCATATCAAAATGCTTATGATTTGTAGTTTCTGATATGTTCGATTTGACTATCATTTTTTAGTAGGAATCAGAGATTCAAAAACGTTACATGAATTTTTTGGATGGACATGTTACCTTTAACCCTTATTTCATCTATGATCATCGAGTAATGATCAAGTTTACTAGGTTGGGAAAGATTAAGACGTGGAAAAACTCTTCATAGGTCATGTAACCCTTTATTGATTCTTCTTATATATATGATGACTATGGTATATCATAAGCTGGAGTAAATTTTTAATGAGAAATGTGACTCTAAGCTTGTTCTTTTGTGTGGGATATCATATACTTGAAGGAACATGGATGATAATTCTTTGGGAAGAATCATGGATTGGTAATTTTGGTTTTCAACTCTCATGTAGAATTTTTTTTCAACGTGGTTCCCATCACGATGATAAATAATGTTTCAAACCATGACATTGGTGGAATATATTGAATCATTGAGATGTTATGCTTCGATCATAGGACCTCTATAGAGTAGATTGAGTTGGAGGTTAAAATAATATAGAATCCTGGTAAAATTGAGTATGATGTCATAAGAGTATCTTGTGTTTTGAATGATTGGGTTTCTATTTTGGAACTCACGACTAGTTCCCTAACATGACTGAGCATGAGTCGAAGGAGGGTCACATGTTTTTTTAATGTAATCTTAAGCTAGTGATTAGACAAATGAATAGTATTACACCCATTTTGGTTTAATTATTTATAAATCATTCTTTCCAGTTCAATTATTAGGGTTAGTAGTCAAGGGATCTTGTGCTAGGGGATGAGATTTATTTTCAATTGATCCAATGATAAGGTAACTACCTTGAATGGGAGTATAATTTTGTATTCCTAAGAATTTTTTTGTCTAATAAGTATTAACACAACTAAGAAGGACCATTTGGAAGTGGTTATTGACTCTATTAAATATTCTTGAGTCCGATAACTTCCTAATTTCTTCTTCCTTATGAGGCATCACATCAATGATATGATTTGTTATGTATGAAACCCTTGAAAAACATTTTTTGTCAGGGATATACTATAATGGTGGGATTTAGTAATAGTGGAATTCTTCTAGGGTGAAGGATTCATGGTCATGTTATGAAGAAGTGTTAGCAGGTCTACTCGGTCTTCTTTAGTAGCATCGATCAATGATGTATTGAATTTCCTTTCCTTGATCAGTGGACTACAGTTTGGTTTAAGCTATAACAAGAACTCAAATTTATCTTTATATGAGTTTATCACGTCCTTTTTGAAATCATTCAGTCTTCTTAGTTTACCATCAGTTTAATAATTTTAATTTCCACTAACATGATATCTTTCAGGTACCCTGAGAGGGCTTTGGTTAAACACTGAAAGAAAAACACGTAATTATTTTACCCATGATAAATATGATCCATTAGAGTATCATGATATAATCATGGTTATAATCATGTTATGTTTTTTCATATGTTTTACATGTGTTCCCATGAATTAATTATCTAGATGGATTCATGAACACTAGTTATTCCATTCTGATATGATTGTCAGGTGGACATCTATCTTGACTCGATCAGTGATCTCGATGTGTGGTCATCAACTTCAATCCTACAACTCAATTTTAAACCTTATAATATGGTTTTTATTGATTGATATAGTTAGACTCTAGTTAATGATTTTAAGGTTACCCCTTCTTCAATCTGGTTCAGATGTGGGTTTTTCTTGGTGAATATAGATGTTCGTAGGATCATGTGTATAGTTATGTTCTTCTTTTGTTGCAATGACTTTAAATTTAAATTTTCACTAAAGATAATAATAGAATATGGTTATGGTATTTTGTGATATTTTTTGGAGAAAATATAGAGGTTAATTCATATAAAGGGATCATGTTTATATTTTTAAAGAATTTTCCATCTATGAAGAGTGTTTTTTGAATAGTCAGCAAATGATGGATCGACGTGTTCTATATTTTTACATTGTATGTTTTTAGTGAGGAACCATTTTTGGAATATCTTCATTATAAAACTGGTGAAATTTAAATTTCAGTCATGTTTTGTCATTGAATGTTTGTATTTATTGGACTAATGAAGATAATTTTCTATCGACCCTCTAATCAAAATGGAAATCTTATCATATGCATCGTTTGTACATAATGGGCATATTTAAATAGAATGTTCTTTGGGTGGAGATACCATGATTCATAATTGGGATTTTAAAGTATAGAACATATAGTGGAGAGATCCATTGGTCGAGTAACTAAATAAGTGATGATGTGATCATGTATCATGATATACAGGCTTAGGTAATCTCCATTTTTATTTTTCAGTTACATAAATAAGAATTGAATCAAGTTTTAATGGAAAATATAGAATATATTTTAAGTAGTTCTTGAAGGTGTGATAGGTATATGGAATTAAAAATGACTTTTTGGATATGTCTTCATAGCCCATGAATGTTGGAGGTTACATTCATTGTTATTTATAAAGATTATTGGGGATTAAAAGTCCAGTAGTGGGGTGGTTGTAGGGTGCTATGTTTTTGGAAAAGTTTTCATTCCATAAGAGTTTGAATTTAATAATTTAGTGGATGGGTCATTATTTTATTCAAGAATCAGTACAAAATTTGGAGTTTTAGAACACATAAATTTTTTGTTTTTTGGATTTAGTGTATGGACTAAGAAGTACCTCAAGAGATCTATCACATTTTGAGAGCATCAGCATAGGAAACCTCAATGTCGTAGAATGATAACAAGGGTGAACTGTTTTTTTGAAACCATATAGCCCCAATAAAAATAATGTGGCTAATCCAGTGGAGCTAGAGGTTACATAAAGTTTATTATAAATGTGATGGAGGATACTCACAGTTGAGAATAAATTTTCAGGTCTTGGACAGAGGAGAAATGCTTGGTTTCTCCATCATTTCTCAAACCGTTAACATGAATCGTGAGACCCCTATTCTTTGATTCTGTAACTTTCATAGTTGTAAGATGTTTTTTATAATTAAATGTAACAACTATGTGCCTTATTAATGGTGTTAAATTTACCCTTTCCCTCCATACCATGTTTCTTTTTCATCACTTATTTTTCCTCTCACCCATGTGCATCACCTCCACTATGGGATATCATCCTCTCCTCTCCAGGGATAGATAGATCTCACCCATCTGGTGTCTGGTTCTAGAAAATTTAATTACATTAGATAGACGACATAAAGACTATAACTCCCCTAAATCCCATTATTAGTTTCTCTTGGAGTCTTAAATTATAACATAGTATGATCTAATTAATATTATTTGTAGATTGTTCACGTATTTAATTTATTTCCCTTAATCCAGACTAAATCCATCATTGATATTAGATGTGGGAATTTTCATAAGAATAAGTTAGGTGGTTTATAGATTTTCCACAATTCATTGTTTTTTATAATTTCACATATTGTGTCGGGCACCAATATTTCAGTGCGATGATCCAAAATATGATGACTTAATTTTCAGAACCGAAGTCATTGCATATAATATCCCTTGTGTAATAATTTTACCTTATTTATAATCCTGAACCTTATTGTGTGACTTACCATAAGGTTCTGTTCCCAAAATATCATTACATAATTCATGTTTTTTATAATAAAACCCATTATTTATTTGTGTTATCTTAAAAATTTTAATTTATTGATTAATTGGAATTTGGTGGGTTGTTAGACCTTCAATATAACCAATTAGTGTCCTTACCATAACCAAATGTATATTGTAAATATATTTTATTTAATTAATTTGATGAGTTGAGTGTGGTATTCTTTTTAGCATGTCCTATTTATTATCTCTTTAATGTAATGTGTTTTTTACAATGGGACAGCCTCCAGCCATTTTTATTTTTTAAAACGGCTTGAAACAACTTTATAATGGAAATTAACATTTAAATAATTATGTTTTTTGTTTATGAGAAAGTCTTTAATGTAGCTTTCTTAAAAATTTGTGTCATGTTTTTTCATATTCCATCTTTAGTATTTTAATTTAAGTTGACAGGATTTATTTTCTAAACCTTTTGTGATACATTGTATCCTTTTTATGGAATTCTAAATATTGGATCATGGATTTTTAAGACATTATACATTTGGTGAGATTCATGTTATATGTTCCACTGGCTTGTTGTTTGGGTTTCTTACCTCTATATTACAGATACACGTTCTTAGGGGAGAACTTGTCCAAGTGATTGGTGGAATGAAGTTCCTAGAATAAAATGTGTGATACTCATACCCCTTTCTGAGATTCCAGGTATAGGCCTATATGGGTCATGTTTTAAATTTTGCTGAAAGTGATACGTGGGATACCATTTATGGTTCACCATTGATGGTGTCCATTTTTTTGGATAATTATGACTCTCCTGGTGAAATACTTGGGATCAATTGTAAGATTCACCTTTGATGGGACCATGATTATATTTAATTGAATTCAATAGCTTCCAATAATAAAACTCCAATAAATACATTTATATTAATAGTAAATGAATCCATAACTCATTATAAGTGAATAGACATGAAAGACAAATAACAGGATTGGGTGTGTTCGAAATGTGGGAAATTTTTCAATAACCTAACTTATTTTATGATTAGCATTTTTATTCACAATTATATTATTATAGGTTGACCTTTTTCAAATACATTATAGATTAGGCCAATGTTGGAATAAAAGGGCATGTGTCCCATAGGAACCAAAGTCGACATATTAACTTATCTTTATTGATAGTTTTACCTATCATAATTGATAGTCATAATAAATTATATGTACACACTACAATATTATTTTGACAATGTTGGTAGTGTCCTAATGAATGTAGGTCTAACTATTCTTGTTCCACCATTGAACTGGGGTACCTTTGTAGATATTCTTATTCGTTGGTCCTTTGATTTAATTTTTTATTTGGCGTCACACATTGGAGCTTATGAGCACAGGAATAAGCTAGTAATTTGGATTCTCAAGTATATGACTCTTGGGAATTTTTATTTTATTTTACTTAATTATTTATCTTAGTCATACGCCTATTTTATTTTTCGATCTTTTATTGTAGTGTCATTTGTACATCAATGCAAATATGTTTTTCAAAAAATAGCCACATTTATTATGTTATTATATTTATGTTACACAACTATATCATTCCATTATCTATGATACATAAAAAAATTCCATTTTTTGTCTCATTATTATATATCAATGTAGTTGTCTAAACATGAGGGAAATGTCTCCCCACAATACCACTACTCCACAATTGTTACTATTGAGGAACCTCCGGTGTGTGGGGAGGTAAGCTTGTCTGAATTTGAAGACTAATCAAGCTACTAGATTAGTCTTCAGTTATGCAGGGACATTACATTCCACCGTGAGTACATTCTACTATGATACACTACAAAAATATTTCCACCAGATAGATCAAAAAATGAAAAAAAATTAAACTCTAGAATGAATTTACAAGACAAACATCACCTCAGAGATTAATAGTTTTCGATTCCTAAACATGAAACCCAATCAAAATATAAAAGTAATGTTATTTTGGTAACAATGACATGATTATCCACTACATATATAATAATATATATGATAATTGAATCCTTTTTTTATCTATAGAGTTCTATATGGATGTCATCATTAAATACCAATAAATGAAAAATTGCTCCAGAAAACCATTATAAATTGGAAAAGAACCATTGAAAATAAAATATTTATTACCCTTTAATGGGATGAAATTGATTGTATATAAAATATAGGTCACCTATAAGAATTTACATTGTGGAAAATAGAATAATTATCTACCACCCAATGGCTATGGACTATAGCTAGATAGTCACAATAATGTCATATTCCTTAGGAAGTTCAAGAAAAATAATGTAAATCCAATGAAAATAACACAAAAATTGATGAAAATTAGTATATAATATAAAATAAAGGATGAGTATGGGAGAAAATGTATATGTTAAAAGATCTATAATATGAATAAATGAATTGAATCACCACTGGAAATACTAAAATAGTGAAAACCACATTAAATAGAGAAACTGAATTAAAATCAACTACAATGATAAAGAAAAAATTATTGACACCATCGATCCTGGAAACCCAAGTTATGATGATACACCATGATTTAAATGAGCACCATACTAAGGTTGAGCTAGACTAAAGGAAAATGGTTAATCTAATATCTGAAGATAATTTGGATTCCGTCATAAAATATATTCATTCTCCCTAGTAAATTATTTTCTAGACATCATGATGATAAATCTATATCTTAGAAATCTGAACATATAGATGAATCTAAAATAATTTGAAATAAAATGTCAATTTATATTCCAATTACCCAAAATTATTTTCAACATTAAATTCCTTAATAATCCTTTAAAATTATTTATTCTTATATTAACATATAGTACACTTTATGAGGATAACTCATCAAGAAAGAACGATCACTACTAATGAAATACATGAACCTTTTCCTTTATCCTATTAAGATTTAAAATTACTCTGGGTAGTATTCATATACTCTTAAATCATCTATAATTTTTATTTTATTATCTACATCATATATTAAATTATAATCAAGTATTTAATTATAAAAAACAATACAAATTGATTTTGTAACTATACAACAACTCAAATGGTGATTAAAAAATTAAAGAGATATATTTGTTATTTTTAGAAAAATACATCAACAGAATATGAAAATCTGAAGTGTCCCAAAAAATCTAGAATTCAAAAACACTGTGAATTAATTTGTTTTAAATTTAGTTTCTTATATGAACATTATTCGATGGATTAACTATTTCAATATGGGTTTATTGGGAATAGAAATTATATTTTAAATAAAAATATGATTTTATATCAACTAATTAATAATAAAAGACCATTTCAAAATTTTCATAAAATTATACTAATACCTTAAATTCTAAGAAAAATATTATATATACACATCCAAAATATTTATCATTAATAGATTCTAAAACTATCTAATAATATTAAGGAAAATATTCATTATATACGGATTCATGGAAAAAATTGTTACAAAAACTCATTAAAAACCTCCTCCCACATTTTATATGGGGAAAATAAAGTTCTATAAAATTAAATTAAATATTAACTATAATTTTTATGACTATAAATTGAATCATATATGATAATTTTATATTAGCATACTTCTATTTTAGATTCTTGTTAATAAAACACAATTACTTTTTGCATTATGTATTAATTCTATGTAATATGATATAGGAACGATCATCCAAGTACATCTTATAAACTAATATAATAAACAAAAATAATCTCTATTATCATAAAACACTCACATGGTCATAAATGAAAAAATTATGATTTATAGCACAATTAACGAAATAACACAATTTCTATTTTGGGGTATATGAGATATGAAAATAAAAAAATGAGTTCAATAATCAAACTCATGTTACACAACTATATATAACATAAACACATTTTTACATGACTGGAAGGAAATTCCTGATCGTAATATTCTAGTGATAGGCACCTATGAATAAAGAAAAACCTCTTGCGAATGATTTTTCACTAATGAACCTATATTACTGTCTTCTATTAACACATAATAATTTCAGTATTAAGAAAATGATTACATCATAAAAGATACAAGAATAAATATAAACTTGTTCTCATGTATAGAGAATAACCTATGTTATAAAAAATTGGAGATAACCTAAACCATTTAACATAAAATCACTTCTAGACTCCCTCAACATGCTAACAAACCAAACCTATATGACCCTATGGCTATTTTACCATATCCATATCTGATATAATTATTACATTATATACCCGATAGTGTATATAGAGAGTGAGGAAAAATACCAATTGAATCCCACTAAGTGTTTCATAAAAAGATTTATAAAATAGTCAAAAAATTTGGTAAATTGAGATAATGAATTATATACAATTCTGCAAAGATTGATTAAATAATTTATAAATCTCCTCTTTTTAAAATTAATAAAATTTAAATATAAAATATTTTATAAATTATTAATTGAAACATACCAATAAATCATTTAAAATATATTGAAATTGGAAAATAATCACATGAGTATGAAAATTTCTAAGTAAATAAGGATCCGTGTAAGATAATCCCAGTCAATGGGGCACCTGGTGTGGACATTATCCAAATAAAATAGTGTAGGTTTGATGTTCATTATCATGTAAGTGTCTCTTTTATGAAAAATAGGAATATTATTATAAACATTTCCACATGTTAATAATTACAGGGGATAAAAATTCATCCCTAATGATGGATCCCTACATCACAATCAATCAAATTTTTGATTAAAATCATAGATTCTTTCAAATCTAATTTCATTATGGAACCACACAAGACACTCTTTGAAACCATTTTCATTAATAAAATTAATGATAAATTAATTTTCAAAAACATTTTTCAATCCAATAAATTATATCAAATCATTTATCATTACTTGAAAAACAATTTATAAATCCATTTATAATATATTACAATTATCATTGTTTTCAAATAAAATTACAAAAAAACTCAATGAGAAAATAAAACTGAATCTCTAAACCCCATAAATTGATAAACATGCATTTATATAATTCTCGTGATATCCATATTCCAAGTGAAGCAATGTGTATTATTAGACAAGGATGAAAACTAAACTAGGAATTTTTATATATAAATATTGAATCTATAAATTCAAGAATAATTAGAAGGAGAGAAATAAATTACCACGATGATTCTATAATATCATACAAAAACAAATAAATATAATAATAATTGAAATTCTATGATGTATGTATAGGATAACCGAATAGATCATGTCATAAATCATATATCTAACATAAAAACCCATTATAAGGTTCTATTAAAGGATATAAGATTGTTTACACAATATTAGTGAAGAAAATTTTATAACATAAATCTACCTCTAAAAAAATGACCTAAAACCCAACAAAGATTCAAAAAATTATCACAAAGAGTCAATGAATCCCAAAAAGCACAATGTGATGTATCATTCGTAAATATACTATTCCACTGGGAGAGGAAATTGCCAAAATAGATGAGTTTTGTGCCCTTAAATGACTAATAAAATAATAAAACACCTAATTTAACAATTTATCCACCAAACATGAATCCCTTTTGGGTTACTGGAGATTCCATAAAATTTACCATAGGTGGTTTGACAAAAAATTTTCCGAATATGGGAAATGAAATTGTATCATGTTTCATAATGTGAGGAGAAATCATTATGGTATCTATTAGCCATGTGCATAATCATGTTCCCTCCCATATAACCCCAGTTTAAAGTGGACAATTTTATGATATAACCTTCAAGGTGTTCTGAAGAAATATCCCAACCATGAATAGATGTAGAAAACTTTTAAATCCTCAAAAATCAACCAAAAATTAACCAAGAGAAGACCGAAATGAAATGTTATCAAAACAAAAGCCGATATGTTACAAAAATAAGCACTAGGATATTTCAATTTTCCCCACCAAATTAATTTTCGACCTTACATGGATATGCCAACGAAGGTTTCCCCCCAAAAAGATGAGTCCACTAGAACTCTATAATGAATATTTCTCCCAAATACAATGATAATTATAACAATAATTCCATATCAATCCCAAAAAATATATGAATTTAACACACATAATATATAAAAGAGAATCAAAATATTGATGTGGACGTTCAGTCATAGACATATTAGGCCCTATTCCATGGTATCCTAAGTTCAGAAAGTGAGTTGTGTCTGGCTAATAATTTTAAATTTAGGACACATGGAAGATATTAGGGATTCAATAAAAAAAATTTAGAAACCATTAGTGATACCCCACCCATCTTGGTCATTAAACAATGTGATACAGTACCACATATAATGGATGTAGATTCCGTTTTTTTTATAGCCATTAGTGACCCATCCAGTATGATACATCCATGAATAAATTACCACCAACCAAAAAATCTAAATGAATACGAATTCAATCGACATAAAACTTATCCAAGATCTGAGTCAATAGTATACAATGATGAAACAACTAGATCATCATCGTTTCTCTAAAAAAACTCGATCCAGCAAAGGAAGCTTATCCATCACCATATCAATAGTAGAGTTCTAGATGGAAATCCATGAAAATATTTGAATGGTTCCACTCTGATGAATGATCAGTTACTATTATTATAAAAAAAATAAAAAAAACCAAAATGAATATCCAAAGAACTTTTGAATACCAAAAAATATGCATGAAGCATTTATTCTTGAATCTAATTATCTCTTTCTATCTATCCATTAATTTGGGGGTGATATATTGAAATCAAACTAACCAAAATGTAAATTACCTCTTGGAGGCCCTTGAAAAAATATAAGGTTAATTGACAGTTAATATATATTATTATTTCCATAAGGATCCCATGAATATTTATAGTCTATTTTACATAAAAAAATGTGAATGACATTATCTTTTGAGGCCAAATATTAGTGTAAAATGAGATGATTTAGTAAAATTAAAAATCACCACCTTGATGGAATTCAATGTTTTAAGAGTTATATTTAAATAAAAAATTATTTCCATTAAAATATCATTACACTACAATGTTTTTTTTGAAAATATAATGATTGAAATAGGAAGGATTGTTGTTCCCATCCTTAATTGGATTCCATGTATAACATAGATACACAGAGTCAGCAATGTGTTTTGTTATACTAGGACACCAAAACTGAGTTTCATGTCACCGAACATATTTTTTGTGTCATTTTGGAAACCCCATAAATATTATTCACAATACATAAACATAGATGTTATTGTTTATAAAAGGAAAACATATCAAATTTTATTGTAAAGGATACCCTTTGACTTAAGAGACCCTTCAATGATGGTATCCCATACTTATATAAAGTACATATTATTATGGAACTCTCCATCCTGTTGTTTAAGTTAAATAATTATCTCAAGCATTGGGAACATAAAAAGGACACATAATAGGGATAAAAATAAATCATTCTCCATAACATCCATGTTTTTATAAGAAAAAACACCAATCGTGTTCAATTAGTCCTTAACATCCATTATATCCTTGGTTAGTATCCTGCTAATAATTATATGATAAACTATATTTCATTTTCACAGTTTATAGGCAATGTCAAAATCTTATGAATTCAAGAATTCCACCCAAAATATTTGGCTATGTTTCAACTATTTTGAGAAAATATATTTCCAAAACATTTATAGATAGAGTAAATAGTAATCCTTTCCCTATGATTATATTGATTCCAGAATTTTAGAGAACTCATGTCTATATACAGTTTCAAATCATGTGTATGAAAATTCAACCAATATGGTAGTTATTGTTGATATGATTCAGAATCTCCCCAAATGATCTCTCTATATAAGGATTCCACCAAAACCTAAACCTGGTGCATTACAGTAAATATTGTCTCCCTTCCCTACCTCTAGTAAAGTAAGTGTTACTCTCAATGTAAAATTCAGAATTACTTTATTTATTTTTTCCTACCACATTGGATCCCAAAATACCATCACCCACTTCTAGTTGATAAAAACAATCATTTATATAAGATTCAATAAGTTAATTATGAATCACATATTATATCCTTCATAAATACGGAATATAAACATCTCAGTGGTGGTTTCTAGCTATTCCCATAGAATTATTGTCATCATATATTAATGTTCAACTAATATTTCATGTTTTGAGATCACAAGTCCATATAACATAACATCTTCAATCCATAATTGGACCTTTGAAAAAATATAATCAAGACAATGGTCCCTCATAATTCATAAAACAAATATCATGTAGCAGACATGATCTTATTCGGTCATAGAGTTAATGAGTATTTCTACCAAAAACACATTAATAAATTATTTTAAATTATAATGGATAATTCAGCTTACCAATTATATAAATGTAGAATAAGAATTATTTCAGAAATATAACACCATAACATAATAAAAGTGAACACACTTTCTCCTAATGGAGGTGTCTGGAATATCAGTATTTCTGATTCTAAGTTAGTGATATCGAGACTAAATATCAATTTTAGAAAAAAAAATTCCCCCTATTATATAGTTGATAAAATATTTAATATGAGGAATGGGTTATTTTTCTTCGCCATTACTCAATTGAGCATCTTATAATTGATGCATAACAGAAGACTTTTTTTTATACTTCTTAGAAATAAGAATAGATGATTCTCATGGTGACAAACTTGTGAACATAAATCACTTTTCTCTTAAATCATTTAATATAATTTTCATCTCATTCAACTCATTTAGAGTCATTTGTTAATATGTTTTTGATATCTGTTGAGTTTTATACACTATAAAATTCGAGGAATGTCGGTACCGCTTCTAATGTAAACAAAAAAAATCATTCAGAAACACTTTAGAAAACTTGATGAATATCATAGGATGCTAAAAATTCTATATTTTAATTAAAACTTGTCTATAAGAAAAAACACAAACATAATAAGCATGATAATATATGCACTCACATGACAAATCCCAAAATCTCATTATTTTTGAAACACAAAAGAGAACCTATAAAAAGTATTAAAGAATGTTGGATAATGAAAACAATCGATCTGGTCTGTATGGGTGATCAACTAATTCATCTGAATAATCACATTGAAGATGTCCATGACAAGTACCATTAAATATAAAACAAGTACTATATCTATTGTAATGAAATTAAATTAGTAATGAAGGAAAACCCACTCCCTCCTCTTTTCTAGATTCATTCTCAATTACAAATTGAATGCCCAGATTTGATTTGGATTTATCATAATATCCACTATTAATGTTGATTTAAATTAGTGAGAGAAAAATATATAAAATAACAAAGTTAAAAAAGTTATAAGAAACAAAAATGGTACCTATAATAGTTTCAAGACCCTCATAAACTTCTCTCAAAACTATTTAACATCATTTAACTTTATCCTTATAGAGGCAACTGACTGGAACCTATAGTCTGGGATGAATCAGAATACACCAATGATATTATATGGTTTTGATGCATTTGTACTATATTGAGGAAAATATAGATCCCAAAAAATATCTGTATGATACTAAATCATGAGAATGAGTTGGAGAACTTTGGAGGCATGCATCAAAAGATCATTGTGTGACCTATTTGGATACACTAATATAATTCCACGCCATTATTCAAAAATTATGTTGGGTGATGTTACTGATAAAGAGAACCACCAATATTTTCCTAAAAAAATCACAATTATTACTATTTCGCTTATATGAACAACTAGATCCCATAATTTAGGAAAACATGGATCAAGTCAATCCCGAAAAACCCTTAAGGTAATGATATACCATCAATACCCTATTTTATATGTCAATAGTAGTAGTTTTCATTAGCACAAACCCTTACAATTAATTATTATCTCAAAAACCAATAAAAAACATATAAGACTCCACATTCTCTTTAGAAACAACTTCAAATGAAAACATAATGTGAATTATGAAATTATTAGTATACTCTATCACTAATTCAATCCTAAGACCACTTTTCTTATACACAATATATTTGGTCATTTTCATAGATTATGGGTGTATATTCTTAGGGAAAATATAAATAATGTCTTCCCAGTAAAATAACTAATTTTTTAGCCAACCAAACTGAGTCCCACCACCTTATACATGGACTTTAATGCTTAAATGTAATTAACCTCACTTTGAATAAGTCATGATTCAACATTAATTTAAAAATACTATTGATATTTCCCATAAAATAATTTTCCTGTTAAGGATCATTTTTCCCTACAAAAGATGGCTTCTCCTATGATGAAATTTATGGGATTGATTCATTTCCTCAACCTTTAGTGTGACCATCTCCCAAGACTGAATACGAAAAGGTTCTATAACTTTATCTATGTCATGGATCATTTATACCATTACAAAAATAAAATTATAATCAATTTATGGTTTCTGTAAAATAGTTCATTGGAATAACCCTCATATAGAAATTATTTTACATCTTATGACATAATGATAATACACATCTATAGACAAAGGAACATTATAAAATGAGATTCATCAATAAATTCATGTTATGTAATATAATAAGTCAAATGGAATTGTTAAAAGTCATACCAAAAGTAATACTAATGTTAAAACACTCCGAATCCTAAAAGACACATTTCACTACAACCTTTGGAAACATATAGATCATCGCAATGAAGGTAGTTATTGAAATATCTCACAACCTACGTATTATGTTTGCAAATTATGATCTACTCCCTTCCATGACTTTATAAAGAGAATAATTATAATGTAAATAGAGAAAAATATCTCTTATTATTAATTTTTCATGCACCAACATAGATTACACAACTATCTGCAACCTAAACTAGCCCTAACATGAATAGAAGGTGGTTTCTGACCCACATTGGGTGGAAACAAGAACCATGGATTCTAAAAATCACATTGTGTGTTAATTTATTAAAATTAACATTTAACAATATAATATATGATTTATAAAATTTATTTTATTCCATTAATATACTATAATAGAGAAGATACCAAAATTTGGAAAAACTAGTTCAATGTTAAAAAGAACAACTAGTGTACCTAAATATAGTTACTACCCAACTGAATGTGAAATAAATCCACCACCATACTCCAACACCCTGCTATCCAAAAAACCCATTACCACCCTATGGTTCATATCTCTTACTTTTTTTAAGGAAAAAATATTAGAAAACAAAAATTTGTAGGCAAAGTGTTAGAAAAGGAGACTAGTTCAATCGCACTAAGTGTTTCATAAGTTTTTGTTAAAACCAATATTCTAATGTAAATTGAAATTTGTAAAGATATTAATTTATAAATATTATGATAAAAAAACCTGTATAAATCACCCCATTTCAGAATTTACAAATCCTGCCAGTAACCAAGTTTAAAAAATAATTTCAACAAACATCTCAATAAAATATTTCATGTATAATAACTAGCGAATATTTGATCATGAGTATAAATAGATTCAATTCAATGGGAATTCTCAAAACATTATCATTATCAATAAGACACCAGGTATATAAGTTACCATTTTATAACCTTCTAGGTATTAGTGTTCACTACTGAGAGTGGACAATCGACACAACATAGTGAACTAAATGCACACATTACCATAACATAATATGTATAGTTGGAATGAATTTATACACAATGGTGGATCCATTACTCATTATAGATCACATTTTGTTTTACCACATTAGAGTAATAAAAATTGCTAGTTAATCTTGAATCCCCAAAAAACATACTTTTAAATCATTTTTTAGTTACAGAAATGGTGGTATCCATTTTCACAAATTTACCAAGGCCAACAAATTATATAAAAACAATTAACATTAAATTGAAAAAAATTCATAATCCCATCCCAAGATGTTATGATTAATCGTCTTTTCCTACCATTTTGAGAAACCAAATTCAAAATCCAAGAAACAAAATTTTTCATATTAAATTTGAATAATTAAATATCATGCCAAGGAACCCTTGTAATACTGAAACACACATGGGATCTATCCAAAAATTTATGATGATGAGTTATTTAAGAAAAGGAAAGATAATAATATAAGAATTATCAAATAATTTTCCAATTTTAAAATTTTTAGAATAATGTGAATGATATAAATCACCTAGCACAATAATTTTTATATGATTCCCAACGACCAGTGATGAACTAGTACAAAAACCCAAATTCTGTTATGTTTCTATAAGAAACTAAAATAGATAATATCGCAAACCAAAGAACTATCATCAACTATCATGATCTAGTGTTCTATGCAAGGGTAGAAGAGAATATCTATAGAAACAAAGTATAATGACAAGGAACAAGTACATATAATTGAAAAACTATATCCAATAGCCACGAATTGGTAAAAAATAATCAAAAAGAGGTAATGAGTCTCCAAATTCATCAATCGGAGTCTCCATGGTCAAGATCTAATTCAACTGGTAGGGGAGTGAGGCAAAAAAATTATTTTGTGCTCTAGAACTAAAAATTATGAATTCAAAAATATTACATAACATAGTTTCTTCAGGCATTTTAATAAACCATCATCCAACCATGAACCACTTTCTAGGATACTTATTAATAAGAAAATTTCTGAATTTGTAGTTTTACAAAATATTTTCCATCTTTTTGAAGTAATTATTTATCAAATTGCATGTACTAAGGAGATTGTATAATGATTTTTAAAAACTATGTTTTCAATCGTGCACCATCCCCTGCAACCACAATACAAGGGGAGAAAATTCCTTGATGGAACCACGTGGATTTACCTAATATTTTATCAACCATAATTAGTCCATAAAAAATATAAATATCTCCAAAATACACCCTAAAAACTCAATATAAGACCCAAATCAATGTTTTACATCAAAAAGTAAATTATTTACCAGAATGAAAAAGAGGGTTATGACACCCATCGATACAATATCAATCCTCCCATATAATAATTTAAATATCTCCATAAAGATATTTTTTCGAAGAATATATTGTATGTTATAATTCAAATGTTTTATACCACAAAATAATCCTAAAATAATTATTAAATTAAGATGATTGGTGTGATTAGAAAATCATGTGGATTACAAATATAGGAGAAGTATTTCTCAAAAATGTCTTCGAACTATTAAAATTGTTTTCAAAAAATATTGATTAGAGCATAATACTCTCATCAAAACATAATAAATCAAAAAATAATAAATTTATAGACACAAAAATAGATTCTCCTTGTTTCCAATAGACTGTTAACTATTTAATAGTGGAAATTGATTTGTAATTTTTCTTCTTTATCACAATTTTTGTGAAATTTTTTCTAAATATGAATAACATTAAATGAAGAAAAATGGAACAAAAAACATTACATGATATATATATATTAACAATTTATTATTATATGAAAAAATTTAAAAATCTAGATACTGAAAAGTATTTTGGATAATAATAAAAAAATAATGGTCTAATAAGATTCAATATAATCATTATTTATAAGTCGATTTTTTTCATCGTTAAAGAGTTATATAATTCAATACTAAAAACATATTACATTATATTAAATAATTATCTAAAAAATGTTTGGGTTATATATAATTTTTAACAATAGGTAATTCTATATTAAATAATAATTTTAAAACCATGGAATAATCTATGAATCTAGTGCATGTTTCACCTCAATCAATTGTAGATCCAAAAATCATGGGTGACATTCTAATCCCATTCATGATGTAAAATTTTATTCCATGTTAAATTTTATGGATTAAAAATATAATAATATATGTTTAATAACTATCCATTACTTGGTTAGTCATACGTATATCATGTATTCACTTATATAATCACGTTTAGTAGACCATATGAGGTTGATTCCATTTTTATATTTCTAAAAAAACTCATTGACATGTATTATATACCACAATAATAACAACAATGTGATTTTATTACATAGATTTTATAAAATATATTTATCACAAATCTTTATCGAGATAAATATTACCAAATAAAGAATCTATAAAATATTTATATGATCTACTGAACTACGAATTTTTTTCATTTCCATGGTGTCTCGTGGTTTATATATTTTTCTTTTGTAATCATACTAAAACATTGATTATTTTCTCTTATTTTTTAAAAAAATTTCCTCCGTTAAACCATGATTTTTTTATCAACCAATGTTTTTTTAAAATTTGAATTTATATATTAATTATAATTAAACATTAACTATTCAATAGAAGATAGAAAAATTATTCAAATTTATAAAATTTTAAAAAATGATTATTACTAATGAATCAACATATGGAAAAACTCTTCTATATAATAACTTCATTTTAAGAATTATCTAAGAATCACACTATCAAATAAATTAATGTTTGTGATATAATTATATATCTTTATTTAAAGGTAAAAACATGTTAGTTAATTCACTTTGACCCCATATAGGCTTCTTAAATCCACCTTTATTTTTAATCTTCTCATGGGACATTCATTATCACATTATTAATTTATGGAATCTTGAAAGAAATTAAATTATGAAAATTAAATTAGATTTATATGTTGTACTATTAATATTTTTTATTACATATTCAAATTTATTTATTATCTAACGTCAATTGTTCATGTTAATACTTATAATACAATATTTTACATCAAATGATTTTTCATAGCTTCCCTTGCATTATTTAACACCTTATCATTACACCATTAAATTCCCTATAATTTTATTAACCCCTATTTTAAAATAATGTTATGTATAGTACCCCCTTTTAAAATAAATAAAACATTATGTATAAGGTAATGTTTGGAGAACATATACATTGTGATTTTGGAAAACAAATCTCGTAAAACACACATAGGTTCAAAAATTAATACTTTATTAAGGGTTTAATCATTATATGTCTTAATTTTTTATTGTATAAATACATTCGATATCGATTTAAAAATATTTTAATTTCTTATTAATGAAATTATTATTTTTTAATTGATATGATATGATCCTAAATAACCACGGGTCCATTGAAAAGATTCATAATCATTGGTCTTCTCACACATAACCAATGGATATGAAACTTCTCCTATAATATCATAATGAAAAAATTTCATTTTAATAATTTACATTATAAATTATATTTTATATGAAAATATGTTTTCTGTTTTAAGGGTGAATGAAATTTTATTCTTAGATAATAATGCGACATATCGTATATGAATATAGAATTATCCAGAAAAAGTTGAAATCACACCTCAAATATATAGTACACAATATCATTGGTAAAACCATGTGCCTCTATAGTTTGTTTACTAAATCTAAAATTGTACTATGATTTTATACATATTTATTGTACGATTCTCTTTGAACTGAAAATTTGAAATTCATTTATTATTCATTGATATTGTCAAAATAATTTCATAGTGTAAACATATTTGTGTCTAGATATCATTGAATATAGCAAACTCCATGTATATATTTTAAATTAATTTTTAGGTACAACCATTACATCATCATCCTTGGATAATTTATCCATAGCTAATATTGTATTACATATGAAATGTGATACTCCAATTCCAAAATAATTTAAAAATTAAAAAATTTATTTATATATATATATAAAAACATAAACATCCATACATGTCTCTCGAAATAATATAAAAAATGGAATCACAAAAATATATTATATCTGAATATATTTTTAAATTAGATGTTAAAATTCATCAAAATATTTTATCTCATTTATGGAATAAAGAATGAAATTTATATGCAATATCATTATGAGCGAATAAATGATTTTTTTGACCTAACATCTATTACCCATCTTAATTATTTTGAATTGAATACACTTTATAATGATACCAATTTTTGAGTACCACTCTCAAGGAATATTTTAATTCTCATAATATTCTTTATTAATAAGGATCACATATTTTCCATTATCTTAATAAATAGATCCTTTTATATATTATATTTAAACCTCTTCATATATATATTTATTGAATAAAATATTTTTTTATAAAAAATTAAAATATATTTTTATTATTATTTGAGAATATATTTATAGATATATTTAATTTATTTATAATAATGAAACTGGAAAAAATATTTCATAAAAATCAATACCAAAAACTTGATAATATCAATTACAATCCATGTAATATTTTCACATAATATTTATCATTCCTTAGTAAAACTATTTTAGAAAACCCACTTTGTCTATATTAAATTATTTTGTTAAATATATGACCATAAATTTCAATATTATTAATTATTTATTTTATTCAATTCATCATCAATGGAATTAAATAAATAATTATTTTATAAGTTTATTTTTATATTTATTAGTACATTTTAGAAACTATGATTCATTGATTCGAATATCGTAATATTCTTCTAATTTTTAATTTTTAATTAACACCCATACTAATGATTTTTAGAAAAAACAAGATTTATAATCCTTATATTCGTAATATAATAATTATTTTTTTATTAGTCATTTGATACCTTGTAATTTAACTTTTCATGATTCAATTATACTTAACCAGTCTAGATTGTACTCAATTGGTTTGTGTTCTTTACCTGTACCCCCTTAACCGTTACTACAAATTATGATTATTTTCATTGAGAAAAATCTTATCCCTAAAAGTGAGCTAAACTTTTCCCATAAACATCTTGATATTCTTATTATAACATTGAAAAATATTTCCGTTGGGTTAATAAACATTAAAACAATCACTACCGTCTCTATAATCCATTTTTTTAAATTACATCAATTGATTTTAGTTATGTGATGACAAAAAATCATTCTTTTCATATTTAAATTAATTCTATATGATAAAACAATTTTTTGGAAATATATTTTATTCAAACCATGCATCAATTATAAAGTGTTACCATTATTTTGTTGTATTGTCTCTAAAAATATTTTTACCTTGTTTTCTTTTATAATAATCTTCTTCTTATATACACAAAAAATTTTCTCTCAAATATTCAACTAAATTATATTTATGATTCTATATATTAATAGTTTGATGAAATTTATAATGATTTAAATGACATGACTCCAAAATTTGTTTTGTTTATTTAGAGTCATTTTCACCAAAAAAATCTAGATAATATTTCAATTTTTACATTCAATATCTCATCATTGGAATTTAAATTTATAATGTATTTAATTGACTCAAAGTATTTGAAATGAAGTTTATACAAGTAAATTAATTAAAAAACTATTATTATTTAATTATATCTATCATTTAATTTTAATATCATAAGCCAACACCATTTGAGAATATATTGTAAATTTGACATATTATGTTAATCAACACTTATTATTATATTGTTTTTCTTCATCTTCCCCCATCTAAAAAATATGTATAGTGGAAAAAATCCTATTTAATCAATGGGTTATTCATCTCAACAAGGATATTGATAAATTATCATATATTATTTTGAACCATATATCTATTATTTTAATACTATATCTCAAATGCATCCTTTATATTCATTATAGAATAATTATTTATCATTAATATGGATGATTTTTCCTCTTTTTTATCCTATCATGATATTATTTATATTTCTCAATCATATAACCACAAAAATGACTTAATTAAAGATTAATTTATTTATATATAATATAATTTAGAAACAGTAAATATGTTATTTTTTATCCCATCATTAAAGGGGAAATATTTTGAGGTGAACATCTGCCATTAAATTTGCGTGCATTAATTATGTTCAGTGAAATATAATTTTCAAGATTTATAGAACCCAAATAATACTTTTCAGTGACACTAAACATTTTTTATTCTATTAATAAGAGATACAAATCTACAACCAACATGTTTATATGTTATATCCATAAAAATCACTATATTAATATTATCTATAAAAGTAAAACATTCTCATAGGTTGAAAAAAGTGTTATGAATTTTATTTTTTCTTTATTTTAAATGGTTTTTATGATGTCTGTTTTTTTATAAAATACTCCTGGTTTAAGAATATTAAATTCCTAAAATATTTTTCATGAGTATTTCAAATTAATTCCATATTTATTTATTTTCCATTAATTTTCTTATTATCATCACCCTTACTCGATGAAACAATAAGTACACTATGTTCACTCTTATAAACTCTTATTTCAATTACCTTTATTGTATCCATAAATTAAAAAATAATAATTTCATTAGTATCCATAATATTTAATAATTACTAATTTATATTGTGATTATGTTTCTTTTAAAAGTCAAAAACTATCTCCATTTCATTAGAAAATTACACCCTTCTTATTTTTCATATTTCACATAAAAAATTATTTAATGAATTTTTATTACTAATATTTTAGCATCATGTGATTAAACAACATATAATATCATAACCTAAAAGATTTTTATACTATTAATGGTCTTATTTTCTTTAATTAGAATGATATTTAGATCTACAATATTTCTCATATACAATCTTAACTTCTTAGAATTCTTACCAACATTGTTATAATCAATTTTTTTTATTAAAATATGAATTATCCTACTAAATATTATCCATATTTTTAAAACATTTAGTGTCATGTTTTCAAAATATGAACATTTTTTCTTATCGAGTTATTTATCACAATCTTTATTATTTTCTTCATCGTAATAGGAGTTATTTAAATGATATGATTAAACGTAAAAACCCTTAAATCATACATCCTACAAATAATTACCTTCTTCTCAAAATTTCTTATCAAAATATAACACGTATATCTTAGAAAAATATTTCTTCTTTAGTGATGTAATAGAATTCTTTATTATTGTATATAAAATTATTTTCATGTTCTACTTAGACTACTTGTTTTATTTATCAATTAATAAGACTATAGGATGATAGTATTTATTATCCTCAAGGGTTTTCTCTAGTAAATTCCTTGAAAAATATCCTATATTATAGAAATTAAAATATTTACATAAAATATTACCATTTAATTTATCTATTCCTTTGCATAATCATATTTAAAAAAGTGATATAAATTCCATATATTTTATTTTATTCACTATAATTTTATAATATTTATTATAAGATTTATTATAATCATCAATATTGATTCAAATAAAACATTTATATGAAATATAACTATATGATATTCTATTCTACATCAATGTTTAGTATCTAGTAATTTTATATAATATTATGATATTGAATAATATAATTATTAAGAAATCATACATGTATTAATTTTTTAGGGGTGATATATTTATATCTAAATCATTACAATGATTAATAATGACAAAAATAATATGGGTTTTCCATAATCATTAATTCTAATGTGTTATTTGGAAATGATTTAATAGGTTATTTTTAAATAACATTATAATTTATATAAACATAGAGCCCCCCTACAATTACTGACACAATCATGGTTCTTACATCACTAGATCATAGTACTACTAACCCCCTACACAATCATTAGGAAGATAAATCTCAATAAATGCATCAATATTTCCCTCATATGGTGGATGTAACCATTAAAAGAAGATGTTAAATTCCCACACAATATATGTGATTCACATGGATCTTTTAAAAATTTAATTACTGTCAATGTTAAATCTATGACATATAATTGGAATAAATGTGCGTTCCCATTTCACATAACCCCTTCTAACTATACAGAAGTGGTTTCCATTCCCCTATGTGTCTCCAATATGGAGGCCACAAGTTTCTAGTAAATTAAAAATGGACCCATATTGTGTAACAGTCATGTAACCCATATATTATGGGAGAGTATAACTTATCTATGAATTTTATTCCTATATAACTATAACATACAACTATATACTCTACAATAGGGTAATATGATATAATTAACCAAACAAAAGGTTTCCCAATTCTTATGAATTACACATTAGGGACACACATAGACGAATGTTTTCTATATTACATATATGTATTGTTGAACCCTAAAAATTGTGAACCCCTATGGGTGAACCTATACTGTATTATGTATCCAAATAAAAATCCCCATTTACATGTTATATACTAGTATCACTTTAATGGAATATATTAGTATATACCAATTTGATAAAGGAAGTTCCACATATTGTATAATATTTATTTTGTGGTGTACCTATTCCTCTCATTCAATACCAAAGTGAAGCCAATTATATATCTCCATGACCAAAAAGATCAACCATATTGAATTGGTTAGCAGTTTCCTCTTCACCCTAAATACTGATATGGTTATCCGTTAATTATCTTTTTTTATATCATGTTACCATGGTATAATACCCATTATTTTTTCATGCCTCCTACCTATAACTTTTTATATAATTTTATTGTTTTAAAACTCTCCTAAGTGATTTCTCAAAGATATCAACTTCAAAAATTATCTAATATTCCATAATTTACTGAGCCAAAATTTTTCTATGACATAAAATATAATTATAAATGGTAATCACCATGAACTTATATTGTCTTAAATCAGTATTTCTGTTATATAACCGGTCTTAATTGAACTACTGATGTGACAAATATAAGATCTATGATTCTTTCTTAAGGTGTGTTTTTGTTTAATATTTGGTTTAAGTCTCTTATTTTTATTAATTAAGTATTTTCCATGTCTATGAGGAATATCTGAGGGTATTCAAGGGGGGTTTGGGGAATGATAGGGGAGGAAAAATAATATTTATTGGCATATATCATGGTTTGCGCATGGTTAGGGAAAATAGTGTGAAGCACCCCAGGTAGCCGTGCAGCCCTGGACAGAGGCTTACTCATAGTTGGTTCATGGTTATGATAATCATTTGGAATTACCAATTAACCATGTGACCCTAGTTTTCATAGAAAGTATTAGGTTTACATGTAGTGCATGGTTTGTAAAACCGTTCAGGTAAAACATCTAGCCTTGTGAAGTTGAGAAATTTTCAAAAAAAAATCTATTTTAGGATTTTTATCCCCAACTCAAGATTTTCCTCCTCTCTTCCTCAAAAAATAGTAGGTAAAAACATGGATGAACCTACCTTACAAGATTTTATTATACTACGATCCTTGTCTATTTGGAGTGTTGTGGGTTTTGGATCAAAGCCTCAGGTGAGTATAATCTACACATTTCTTCTTTTTCATGGTTAATGTATATATCTTTCACTAATCTCCATATGAATCTATAAAACACGTCTTTTATAGGGAAATATAGGTTATATATTGAAGAGGTGTTTGAATAAATATCCAAGGCTTTGATTGAGAGGGTTTGATTAATGGATTGAAGGTAGGTGGTCTACATGTTATATCCCACAGTATTGTTTGAGATTTGTGCATTCTTGGGTTTATTTCTTGTTGACACCTCGTTGTTCTTTTAATCCTTTGATATTACTTGGTATAATGGATGTGAAAATGATGAATTCAAACATTCATGGTCTCCAGGGTCCACATATAGTGTGACTTTCCCTTTATAGGGCCACCCATGATGTGCGCCGATACTTTCAGACCTAGGAATTAAAAAAATTAAATGTGATATTTCCATGTGTTAATCATGGGACCTTATAAGAAAAGCTAATATTTTTAGTTGAAATAGAAATGGAATTAATTAGTATTGGGATAATTAAGTTAAAGGATATTCGGTCAAAGGGGTTATGAATTATGTTTTGATTTAAAAAATAATTAGTATATATGAAATTATGTTTGTGTTAAATTGGAAATGGATTCTGAATCAAAGAAAACTGGAATGATATTGAATATGGGAATTGATGAATACATGGTATTGTTAAAGACATAGAAATTATGTGTTACACATAATGGATTAAATGTGATTAAGTGGTTGGTCTTATTAATAGAAGAATTTTGCTTGAAATGAAAAAGTTGTAAAATTCATGAGAAATTATAAATGGGACAAATAAGATAATGTATGGTAATATATTACTATTGACTAATAAATGTGAACTCTTATACATGCATTATGGGTTATGACTCAAGAATTGTAATTGCGCTAAATGGATATGTAATGTAAATGAAAAATTTGTTAATGAGTCATTGGACAATATTATTTAACATGTTGATTGTTAGGAAATATGATTATTGTATGTATTGGTTGTGTTTGGTTGAAAAATAGTTTGTCTGTGGTGAATGGAAGGATAATATTGTGCACATGTCTTGAGGTGTGGGATAAAGGACTAAGGCTCCTTTAATGGGTTGAGTTTGACTGATTCTCTAACTCCACCCATAATGCACGGGTTAGGTAAGGGAACTAAACTCTCTTCCCATAATGGTTGCATTCCACCTAGACAAAAGGATTCATGGTAAGGTTATTGTGATGTTGTGAAATGTTATATATAGTGATTTAGGGTCATATTATTTCCCTTATGAAAAATGATTAATTCCATGAACACTATTAGAATTATGAGAATGTCTAATTTATGATCATTTTGATTAATTATGATCTAGTAATAAACATGTCATAATTAATTGGTACCATGGTTAGTAATATATATATATATATATATATTGTAGACTAGTGGCCCGTGATTTTTCATTCCTTTTTTGGGTTATTTTCATATACATTCATGAAATATTTTTGAGAAAAGATATATTTAGACACCATTGGTAGTGGATTACTGAGTTGTTCGCACACCTTGCTCTAGACACTGTTGGATACACAAGCATATTCCATTATTTCATGTTAATATTTGAGAAAGGGCTAGTGATCCGCAGTTCACTCGGTCATGGGATGTTAGTGGATGTGACTTTTGTCTCAGGGTCTAGATTATTTGGGTATTTCTACAAATTTTATTTCTATTTGGGATCCCTACATTGGTGGAATTACTTTATAGTATTTCATGGTTAGGTTTGATTTGTGTTTTGTACCCTATTTGGGGGATTTATGGTAATTCATGTTCATTGGTTGATTCATATTGTTTTTAGTATTTATATTGTGTTATTTTGTGTCCTACTTAAGAAAAGAAGGTATATTTTCACCATGTAAATCATTAGACCATCGTTGCTTGTTAGCAACCACTAGTGTTTGGGGAGGCATGCTTGAGGTCATATGACGACCCAGCTTGAGGCACTGATTCAATGGATCCCAAGTCGTGTGTGATAAAAAGCGGTATCAAATGGAGGTTATTTATTCTATATAACTATTATTGGATGGTATAAAATAGATTAGGATAGTTTTGGGATTTTTTAATGAGCTCTTATCTGGTAGTATCTAACCCATGTATGGGGGAGAACCCAAGTCACCTATGGTGGGTAATTGTTTTTCTTGATGTGTGTTGTTACATTTGATGATATTCACCATTGGGTGAAAGGAATTATGTGTTATGTGAATGTTTTCTGATGTTTTTCATGTGTCCAGAATGAAACATGGTTTTACAATCAAGCATCATTCTAGGATCCTATGTATATAAGCGATACGCATCTTGATAGGCACACACAGTATGGGTGTGTAAGGTATAGAGAGTAGAAATCAATTTATTTCCTTTAAAATTTAAATAAAATGGTGTCTAAAAAGGATTATACATGTACATAAATTAATGGAATATAAATAAATAGTAAGTAATAGTGTTAATAAATATGTTATATTCCAATTTCAGAATTTAAGGTGGTGAAAATTTGTAAATATTTAATGGTGTCTAAGAGAGAAGGAATTTTGTTGTGATTGTAGAATTATTGATGAATTATTTTCCTTATAAAAGGGTTAAATGTGTTAAGATGATGATTGTTACCTATTTTGTAAAGGGATTCTATAATTTGATTTGTTGAGTTCAAAATTGGTGAAGTTAATTATGAAGGATTTTTAATGGTGGAACTTTGGAGAGAATCAGGAAACAATTATCCCTTGTTTTGTAAATTTAACTCTTTTTTTGGGTGGTTTGGGTAGTATGAGTATCCTAGTTTGCAACCATTTATATGATTTGTGAGGTCTTCTAGTTATGATATGGAATATTAGTTGTGCTTATGGATCCCACAGTGGGCTATACCCTTTCAGTCGCGTGGCATTGTTTAGTAATGTGAGTGTGGAATCTTTTGTGGGTTGTGACCACACTGAGTGTTGGAAGAACCTTATGTATGGTTCATGGGAACTTCTGAGCTTTTGAGTGGGGACCTTGGATATTTTTTTTGAATCTTATAGAGGGTGTTTGGCTTGTATTTTTAATGTATGTAGGGGATTTCATTGAATACTGAACCTAGAGTAAATGGTCATTAGTGATCTAGGTATAGTGTGTATTGGAATTTGGGTGAGAGTTCCATTTTTGAGCATTGTCCTATTATTATATATATGTATGTGTATGGAGAGAGGACCAATGGATTATGCTTTTCATGACATCAATTGGGAAGCTAATAACATTCAACCACCATGATGACCTAAGAGAGTGGTCTGACAGGATTTATAGTACATTTGGGTGTTTTTTATACGTATGGATGTTTAGACTTTTAAAGTGGTAAATATAAGTTGTTATCTACTTTGGATTGTGGCTAAAAGAATTTTATATGTATTTATAGTAGGTAATGTGACTTGAGTTGTGGTTATGTGTTGACAGTTTTCAGGAAATCAAGGGTAACATGATGGGAGGAAATCCAAGCGGTGCATGTTCATTGGAATATAAAGCATGATAGATGCTTAAAAGTTGGTATTGAGGAATATTGAGAACCATCCCACATCCTGGAAGAGTGTGTTTATACTGTTGTCCTTCATAGGGTCACCTGAGTACTGTTGTGGGATGGAAGGTTTTTTCAAATAGTTGTATCATTTGAATGCATGACCTGTCTGTTTGGATGAAAGTAAATGGATGGATAAATGTTGTTATCAGTCAGAGAAAAAAGGGTGACTGAATTGTAGTGATATTCGTTTTTTCAAAAGGTGACATCAAGGTGAGAGTGGTCTTGTATTTGGGCTTATATTGTGAATGGTTAGGTAGTTTAGTGATGTTTTGAGATTGTCTTGGAACCGAACAGGCATAATGACCAAGATGTATGGTTTGGGTAAGAGAGCGGGCATCAGACTTTGCTCAGGTGATTTGGACTTGTGGGAACAAAAGTAAGTCATTTGTGGATATAGGAAAGGGAAAACATGAGGGCCCAAATGAGGAATAGATATGGGTATGCACAAATAGGGCACGATTTCTACCGGGATGAGCATATATTTTTCTCTATAGAACCAATGTAGGAAACATTGATATTTGAGAGACCATTGGATTGATTGGTGTGGTCTATCATTGTGTTTATTGATGCTCATAATGTTCATTCTGGATAAGTTCATGTGGTGTGGTAATAGTAGCGTCAGAGGAAAGTTGGTTCATGGTAGCGTGGATGATGTTATGGGAGCAGTGGAATGTCTTGGTCAGAATCTATAACTGAGTGGTGATGTTTAGGTGTTGTTGGGTGGGATGATATGTGTGAGGAAGGGAATCCCTAGATATAGGAAGGCGATAATGTCCCATTGTCATAGGGGACATCATTAATGGATAAGTTGTAGGTGGTGTTATTCATATACTATTTAGCATACCTCAGCTAGTGATGATCATTACCAGCATCTTGACATCGTCCTAGGTATATCGTGAAGCTCCAAATTTATTCCAAGAAACTTGAAGTTGTTTTGGTTGGTTGGGGGACATCACGGTGTTTACGCACATTGGAGCAGTATATTTGAAACTAGGTGATGGGATGTTCGCCTACAATGTTTTCAGGTGAGGTCTATGGGATCGGTCGAATATTGAAGAAGATAGTGGTTGTCGATCGTGGTGGCTGGGAATGGGCCTTAGATGACATTTATTATCTGGTTCAGTGAAAAACTAGACAACCCAGTCTATAATTTTGGGTTTTTCTTGTGATCGAGTATGAGTTGTGGTAGTTAGAATCCCTCATCGAGAGAAATGGTAATTACACTCATATAATGGGGAGTGATGAATCATTCATGGATGTGGAGTGTAGAATGTTGAATTGATGAAGGTCCACTAGAATGTCAATGAGTAACCCAATAGGTGCACAAAGGGTCTCTTGGGGAGACCAGATGGGAAATGATTGTGGTGGACGACGGAGACAAGAAGTGGCCTTCGGCTCCGGTTAGTTCTAAATGAATGCTAGAAGCTTTTGTTAAGTCATTGATGGGAGTGGAAATATATTGAAATATTTATGCAAAAAATTATTTGGATTTATATTCCAATGAATATTGGAAGTAGAACTGGTTATGTGTCTTCAGTTGTCTAGGAAAATCTAGTTGGGTGAGTTCTGACAATTTATGGAAAATTGGAATGGGTGTGGAGCGAGTGACCCACCTCATGTTTGATGTCAAAATGGAAACTGCCATGTGGAATGCAGGTAGTACTTGAGTGAGGTAAGTATGATCTTACTCCGTGAATGGATGGTATATGAATTTCTTCTCGGAAAGTTTCAATGGTGAGGTTGGATGCTGATGTAGGGTAATATCCCAATAGGCACTCCAGTGCGGTGAGTTTAGACACGTCAGGTGCTGAGAAATTGAGTCGAGTTTATGGTTTATTTTCTCCAATAGTGTTGGTTCAAAACAATGCAATATGGTGGATATAACCATAATGGAAAAGTGTTTTTTTTTATAAAGTGATTTATTTTTCAGGTTTTAGGAACTCGAGTGATCAACATTCGAGTGAGTGACCCTGATGAAGAGCATTGGTCTGAATTCGAATGGTTGAATTCCCTGAGATTTTTCAATATTTCTAGATGTACGGTAATGTAATGAGATAATTAATATATGAGTGGTGGATTGACATAATATGGGAAATTTTATTGGTTGTACCATTTGTTTTCCATTTGATGATATTGGGGTTTGGTCAATGCTAGAGTTTGAAAAAATAGGAGAAAATAACAGGAAGTAATATGGGTCCTTATTTGTGAAGAGGATCGGACAGTTGGGGTCCAAAAATGGTATCCCCATTAAGATATGATTTAGTTTTCAAGGTATACATGGTCTATGAATCAAAAACTATTTCCTATGTTTTTCCTATAAATTTCTAGTGGTTGATCTATGATTTTTGTTGATGCGTCCTTTAAAGAGCATCTGATTCATGATGTGGGTGGTGGTGAGGGAGTCTTTTGGGGAAATAATGTTTTTAAGGTTCAAATATTCTGGTAATATTGTCCTATTCAATGAGAAACATGGGGGATGTTATTGGATCGGATTTCCTAGTTGCATGATCTATTGTTATGAAAGCTCGTTGATGCTTAAGAAGATCAGCTTTTGGATGAGCTTTTATAAGCTGGGGAGGTTGCATGATCCTAGATTCTTTCTTAATTTATTTTTTACAATCAGATTTAGGTCACTTATTTTGATTATTTATGTAAATACCAAGTCCATTAAGAATCTTGGGGTTATTCTAGGGGTAAAAATAATGACAGAGGAGGGAAAAATAGAGCATTCTATGTATGTTTCATGGTTCAAGAACAGTTAATGTAAACCGTGTAGCGCACCCCATGTCACTGTGATGTCCTGGAAAAATGATTTTTCATGGTTAGAACATGTTTAATATAACCATGTGTAATTCAAATTTATCTTTTGGACTCTTATTTTTATAGATAGTATCATATACATGGGTTGTGCATGGTTTGTTAGACCATACAGGTAAACCGTGCAACCTAGTAATGATGAGAAATTTTCAAAAATTCCATTCAAGGATTTTTAACCCCAACATAGGATTATCCTCATATCTTCATCCTACAACCCTAGGAATGAAAATGGATTTCCCAAGCATATAGGTTTTGATTCTCCATTGGTCTTAGGCCATTTGGATTTTTTTTGGTTGTGGATTGAAGCCCCGAGGGATTCTAGTATACTCCTTACATCCTTTTCATGATTAGGATTTGTATCAGTCTCTCCACTCCATCTATATCTCTAAAAACATTATTTTTTGGGGGAAATATATTTTATTTCTTAAATAGGTGTTTTAATAGGGATCGCATGCCTCAATTTAGGGATTTTTCTTTAATGGATTCAAGGTACATGGACTACAAATTATATCTCGTAGTTTTAATTGAGATTTCTGCATTCTATGGTTTATTTCTTGGTTATCCCATGTTTTGATTATAATAATTTGATGATATTAGGTATAATGAACGTCTAAATGATTAATGGAATCCCTCATGGTTCCCATGGACCACAAAGATATTAACTTGCCTTTGTAGGGCCACACATGAAGTACGTTGAAACATTTAGACCAAGAAATTCGAAAAGAAACTAGTGAAACTATTGTCTAATAGAATAGTGACCATGTAATACATTTTAATATTCATAGTTGAAATGAAATTTTAATGACATTTTTAGGGTTAATTTAGTTAAAAAATATTGGGTCAAAATCGTTTTGAATTTTGTTGAGATTCCCAAATGGATTATGGTATATGAAATGATGTGCGTGTTAAATTGGAAATGTCTTGTGAATCAAAGAGCATGGGAATGGTCTTGCATAAGAGAATTGATTAATATGTGGTATGTGTAAATACAACTTAGTTATATGGTACCCATAATGAGTTAACTATGGTAAAATGGTTGTGCAATGTGATATAAGAGTTGTGCATGAAATGAAAATGTGAAAAAATGCATGAAAAATGATAAATGGGATAAACAGGCTAATGTATGGTAGTTAATGTCTATTGACAAATAAATGATAATTTTTCAACAAACATGATGGGTTTTTTCTCAAGAATAAAAATGGGATAACTTTTTAAGAAATTTAATTGTAAAATGTGTTAATTGGTCATGGTACAATATGATTTACAATATTGATTTTGGGGGATTATAATTGATGTATTTATTGGTTGTGTTTTGTTGTGATGTGGTTTGTGTATGGTGAATGGATGGATATGAATTTCAACATGGCTTGATGTGTGGGATAATGGATTAGGGATCCTACCACTGGTTGAGTTAGACTGATACTCTAACTCCACCCATAGATCACAAGTTGAGGAAGTGGAAAGAGCTCCATTCCCCTAATAGTTCTACTCCTCCCAGATTGTGGCTTCAAAGTGAGTTTATTGTGATGTTGTGATGTGTTATCCCTGTAAAGTTAAATAAATATTAATTCCCATAGGAAAATTATGAATTCCATGAAAATTGTGTGAAGGATGAGAATTTAAAACTTTTGAACTTTTTTATTGATGATGAACTTGTAAAAAAAGAGGCATGATGATTGGAATCAGTTGTTAGTAATTGACATGTAAATATTGTTGCCTAGTGGCCCCCGAATTGTATTTACAATTATTATTATTTATTTACACTTTCACGCACTATCACATTGACTGGATATATGTTGATTTTGTTGGTGGTGGACTACTGATTTGTACACACACTCTACTCAGGCAGTCATTGGGTACCCATGCAGATTTCATTATTACAGGTTCAGATTTGGGAAAGCACCAATGCTTGAGAGTTGGGTCAAAGCTGGTATGTTCATGGATGAGGTTCTAGACATGGAGTCTTCCCTTTCTATGTATTTATGATATTTTATTTATTTTGTGGTTCCTTTCACTTGTGAAACGACTAGTATAAAATTTCACTGATATATTTTATTTGTGGTTTTGTACCCTCTTTAAGGGGGTGATTTGTTATATATGTTCATTGGTTGTTACATATTATCTCCTCTATTTATATTGTGATATATTGTGTCTTTATCTAGTCAAGATTATATATTCTCCCTATATAACTCAGTATACCATCGCTGCTAGTTGGAAAACTCTACCGTATGAGGAGGTGCGCTTGAGGTCATGTGATGACCTAGCTCAAGAAACCAATTTAGTGGATCACAGATCATGGATGTTACATTAAATATGTGTGTCTCTTATAAGATACCTAAAATCATAACAAAAAATGAATCTTTCACATAGGGTCCCATGCAATATAACAAAAAAATGAATGTGCTTCACACTATAAGGACATGATCTATATGAATCATCCCTAGGTGAAAATATAAATATCAAAGGATTAATCACGATGCATGATCTAAAAATATGATATATTAATCCTTTATTACAAAAATTAAAATCTACATAAATTTTCATTATTTTATATCCTTATGAATTTTTAAATTTAACACTAACATAATGTAAAACTATATTTTTATCATGTTACTCTACTAAAAAAAATCTATCCTCATTCACTCTGGTGGAATGACGTATCATATGGCATTAAATTGTGACCTCTAATTAAAGATCCCCAGACTAAAACATCGGTAATTTTTACATAATATAAATAAAATTCCTATATCACAACAATTACAATTAACTCCCAATATCCATAGTTTAATGTCTTTGGAAACTAGGTACATATTACATAATCAAACTATAATGGTTAATCATTCATGCTTAATAAACAAAATATAAACCATCCAAAACATCATTGACACCTATCATCAACTATGTAGAAAGGGATAAATAATAATGGAGTGAGACCATACACTCAACAAAGGGTAATCCATAATCATTTAGACATGCAGAAGTTGCCAATAGATCACAAAAAATGTGAGATATAGGATGAATAATTAAATTACATGAATAAATTCATAATGACATGGAATCAAAACAATATATGTAATGGGAAATAGTACAAACAAAATAAATTGAATAAAGAAGATAAAAAGTTAGTACAATCAAATATCATAACATATAACATGGTGTTAGGATATGAAATCAACTGCAAATAATTATTATAAATGGTGGAACAAATTGGAATGTAACACATGTAAAACCAAAGAAAGGAATAGAATATTTCAAGTACATTTTTCAAATAATTAGATCATTATAAGAATTTATAATTTCATCATTCCTAGACCTAACATAATGGAAAAATATATTCCCATGATTTCCATGAATCACATTTAAGACAAAATGTACGTCTTTAGGACAATTCATGAAATTGTGTAAAATTTTAACTAAATCATGTCCAATAATAATAAATAAATCTCATGGATAAAAATATATACAAAAAATAACATAGGTATATAGAAATATGGTCCACCAATAATAATGATATATCTATACATATATATGCCACATGAATAGAAAAACAATGATAAATCCAAAAAAATAATTTCATTGTTAGACCGTTGTAATAAAATATGAATTTAAATAATTATAAAATATATCTAGTTAAATATCCATTAATCCCAAGAAAATTATTTATCTCATTCTGAAACAGTATATAATTTAGGGTATATATTCATGCCATAAATTTCCCCTATCAATAGATTGTATGGGTATCTATGTGAATGCCCTTCAATCAAATGAAGGATGTACAATATATTAAATGGAAAATCATTATAAAAAAGGTAATATTTTTTAAATGTTAAATATAATACATGGAAAAGGTACTTATGGACCATTCCTCTCAATGATATTTCATTTCCCCAATAGTATTGGTACTAATAAAATTAAGGTAAAAAATCACAGAATTATATTAAAATTGTATCCTCTTATAGAAAATAAAATCAATGTATATATGTAATAATAAAATATCAAAGGTTGAAAAATTATATTTTTATCGATGATGAATCATTAAAAAGGTGACATAAATCAAATATTTTTTATGAAACAATTTTTATATATTATTTATTGTTAATGAATATAATAAAAATATTATTTCCATGTACATAAAACATAAGACAAGAAAATGATAATTTTAAAATGGATATTTTTTTAATAAAATATATTTATTTATTTACCTAGATAAAATAACATTGATAAAAATATAGAATAAATTTTATGTCTAATATTTATGAGAGTTATCATGAAATGTTGATGTTTTTCAGTAAACATAATAAAATCATTCACACTCCAAAAAATCCCCAAATGAAATTAAATGTACATTAATACATTTAATTAATACTATATATCCACAATGGATCCTTATCAAAATATTCTACTTTAGAAAACCCATTTATTAAAAAGAGAAATATTAATGATCAAGAAAGAGTATAATGAAGAAGACAGTGAAACTCATCCTCATCCAAAGAGATTAACTGGGGAATTCAAACAAACATCAATGATTTTAATACAATTGATTATAAGCCTTATTATCCTAACACCAATAATAGTTAGACATTAACGATATAAATTAATTAATTTACATAATATTACCCTTATACACTAATCTAGTTGTTATAGATTGACTCAAATAGGAATTATCCCTCCTTAACCGATACTTTTAGGTAGAAATTTTGAGATATCCCCATCATAATTAGAATTTATGTCATCCACTACATCCTATTAAGAGTTATTGCATACCTTAAGATCCACCTTCATTTCCCCAAGGCCTAACACCTCACCACATTTCCATGATATTCTAGTTATTTTCAAGGGCCCTTTAATGGAGAGGCAATATTTAGGATTTTGAGACACATATTACTCTAGATCCGTGGAAAATAGTGGATTCCACACACCCATATTAGATGATAAAAACAATATAGGTTGTATAAAATCTCTGACTTGAGTCTTATTTGTAAGAGAAATCCCCTTCTCTACATTGATTAATGAATCACAGTGCTACCATGATTAACCTTCTCGAATTCAGGATAATACACCACATACAAATGAATATTTCACTTTTACAAGTTACTATTGATATTAGATTTATCCCAATTTTTAGACCCAAACAATCCATAGTTAGTCCCCTTTACATTCATACAATGATAGATCATAACCATATTAATGCAAGATTCACCTTGATGAATTTAAACTAAATTATTTGCGTAGGAACATTCTTGAAAATTAAAATCATAATTCTTTGTATCTTCATTTAAATACCCAACTCTATTTTTCTTTATAATTGTATTCATTTTATTACTTTCACATTCACTATCTCAAAATTCCATTTGATAAAAAACCCCACCAACCTTGATTACTTATAAATTTTCCAATTGAATAACAAATGTATTTAAATTTAGAAAATAATGTGTGAAGTTTCTCATACACATTTCTCAAATTATTAACATCATTATTAGTAGAAATAATTACCTTTTAAATATAAGATTCATTAATATCAATCTTCACGAAAATCCAATCATAATAGATGAACTATAAATAACCTTAAAATAATATTAAGCTGAATTATGACCATGAATTTGTTTAATATGAGAGAATATTGGAAATGAATGAAAAATATATAGAAAGAATGTATATTTGGAGATTATCCAATTCCTAATATCAATACAATAAATATATATACTCTAAATTATTAAGTAGTTTAATTATATATATCAGTTACATGATTTATATCCATTATAATATTCAATTAATTACTCTCCTTCCTTTTATTTTATTCATTTCCATTTTCTATAGTTTACAACATTGGTATTGTTGACATTAGTTATTTTGAGGCCATTTGTTGCACAATATCCAAACCCACTTTCATAAAATTATATTGGTCAATGTTACCTTTTCATTACATTCATAATATCTAGATGATTCATTATGTTATCTTCATACAATTAAATAATAAAATACTTTTTATAGATATTGAAATAGTCTCCAATAAAAATGTCTTCCTCAGTAATATTATTTTTTATGTTATAAGTAACTGTAATTATTTACATTAAATTCAATTATAATAATCAATATACTACCATTGTAGTATCATAAAAATAATTTAATTAAATTTTTATGTAAAATTTGATCATTATATAATTTATAAATAGAATTGATGATATATATAAGTTAAATATAATACATTTTCATTCAATTATGTAGTGTCAAAAAACAAAATATTAAATTATGTTTTTAAGAGATTTTAAAAAATAATATGAAAATATATTTATATTTTAGTTTTTATAAAACAAAAATTTATATTAAACCCACTTTTTATGATAATTTTATTGATCAATTCACTATATATTATTTTTTGGAATATGATTAAAATAAATAACATTTTTTTGAAACCCATATTTGGAATATGTAATGACTTATGAAAACTATTTTAGTGGGACTAAATGGGTGGTCTCTAATCACTGTGGGATTAAAATGGTGATAATAATAAGATAACTGAATCATGGATGAAATGGAATAGGTTGGAGTTTTCATTAAAATTAGTCATAATTATCAAATGAGAAGGTTTTTTTGAAATCTTTCATTTTTTTGTGTCGCCTCTTTGGTTTCAGAGTAATGACTTCAGAAGATATAATTGTAATGATGGAAGGGTCATCGCGACATGGTAAAGGGAGTGTGAAGATTGAATTGTATTGGACATTGAAAAAACTATGGCTTTTAAGAAGTGAGGAGAAATTGGTGGATGTTGTGTGGTTATCTAGCTAAGGGGAGGGGTATTATCACACATAAAATTGATCATTTTATTATTTAGAACAAAAACAATAAATATAATTATATAATGTTATTTTTATTATATGATGATAAAAAAATGAATATTTATTTCAAAATAAACATCAGAAGAAATTCTAGTGGAATCTTATAAAAGCTTAATTACATATTAACAATAAAATAATAATATATTATTTAAATATCACTTAGTCATAAAAATTAGAAATATTAGTTTATAAAACCAAATTTTATGTTTTAAATGATTTATTTTACTCATTATATATTTTTTAATATTTGAAAATGTTTTATAAGTTTTTTTTCCATATTTAGGTCAAGATGATATTTTAAATCATTTATTCATCATAAAAACTTATTTTACATAATATAAAAATAATTTTTTTAGAAAAATCATAAAAATAAACTCTAATCTAATATTACCTTGATTATTGACCATTGAATTTTTCCCGATTATAATTTTAAAACATTAAAATGTATATCAAAATAAAAAATTATAATACATGGAAAAACAATTTCATTTAGAATTAAAACTATTACTTATCTTATGTGTGATTTTATTTTTTATTTTATTAATTATTATCTTCTTAAAAATTATTTGTTTATAATTTTAAAATAGAAATAATTTTAAAATTAATAATTTAATATTATCTCATTTTTGTTTTCATTACATTATTAAGAATTTTGTTTTTGATTTGATGAGATCTATACACTATGATTACAATGTTATGTCAATGGCCAATTTATTTTTATAAGAAATGTTTTTTCAAGATTAGATAAACATTTTATGATAATATAACACAATAAATATAAAGAATTAAAATTTTAATCAAAAATAATAAATACTTCATAAATGTTTTATTATAAAAAATATTATCTATCGTTATAAAGGTAAATTTATATAGACATGTTAAATTTACATAAAATAATATAAAAATAATATTGAAATTAGAAGAAATAATTTTAAATTTTAAAAAACATGGTGAAATAATATTTTAGTGTAAGAATGATATTTACCCATTATATTTTCATATTATTTTCACAAATTTTTTTAATCTGATAAGTTATTTGTAAAAAATAATTTGACAATAAATACATATATAATAATATGATAAAAAGTTTACTACAATGATTACATTATAGTATAAATGATGACATAAAAAATAAATTATTCGAATTATCAATAAAAATATTTCTGTAAAAAAAAGTCATGGATACAATACTAGATTTTTTATAAACACATTTTTTTGAATAAATATTTTTCATAAAAATTAAATATTCATGAATAACTATTTTATTGAAAATAAGGAAAATTATTCCCCATTTCTCTATAATATGTATTTCAAATTTCATTTAATATAATTGATAAAATAATGAAATAAATTAATTTAACATTTACATATTTCATTTAACAACAATTATTTATATAAATTCTATAGGATCATATATTCCACCCACTGTATAAATGTGTACCTCATAATTTTTCTCATAGATAAAACAGATTGATGTATTACCTAATTTTATGGATTTAAAATTACATCCAAAATGTTATCATTATAATTAACTATAGTGAGCTTAAAATATGTATCGATATAAAAATGTGATAAATTTTAAACATATATTATAAAACTAATTATACATACAAAATTACTCTTAAAAAAATGGTTATCTATTTGAGGCTCTATACAAAAAAATTATTAATTATACATCCATAAAACCAAAATTATACACTAATTCAACATATATTTCCTTATAATATCACTCTTGTGGAAGGTTTATAATTGAAATACTTTTTGTACTTTACTTGAAGTAGAACACACTCTCTTGATCAATTGTTTATTACCTTTAGAAAGTAGGTATATATTACATCATTAACCTGTAATAGTTAATATATATTTAATTATATACCTTATATAAAAATATCAAAATAATTATCCTAGACATGATATACAAGGAAATATAGAAGAAAAATAAATTAGTGAGCTCTAAGAATCAATACAGAGATAAAATAATCAGTTTTATTGACATAAGTTATCAATAGTTCAAAAAAATGAGTTACAATATCATGTGTTAAATGAAATTATAAAATAAATAAAATCATGAAGAAATTTTATTTTATCCTGGGAATATATGGTTTAATAATGAATCATGAAATGTAGAATAATCACCTTAAGTAATTTTAAGATTCATAACATATTCAATGTTGCTGGGATATAAAATCATATATAAATATTTTTCAAACATTTTGATATAAAAACTACATTGAACATTATTAAACATGATACATCATAACATATGTCTAGTCACACATCTTAGTAAATCATATCATTTTCTAAATATAAATTTGTTCATTATAACATATTACAGAATGGACAATCTCCCAAAATGTAATGAGGGTGGTTTAGAAGTTCTCTTACCTCATGCTAGAACCTAAAATTATACAAGAATGACATTCAATTTGATAGATTATATGATACACATCACTAATATTATAATTAATTATAACATGCTGATACATGAAGATATTATTTCATAATAAATTCAATCTCTATATTATCTTTCATTACAAATGAAAGTGAGTTGAATTGTGTAACAAAGAAGACGGTGTTTTATGGAAAACAATATAGTATAAACATTGTCATTTAATATATTTCAAATCTATTAGATTGAAGGCCATGAGTAATATTAAATAACTTATGAATATATATAGTGTGCAAAATATTGTTATTTATCTATTTATTATTATTAAAATAATAATATTATAAACTAAATAGAACTATTTTATGAAAAAAAATATTTTTCTAAAATAGGGAATATGAGTTCTTTTCACACATAATTTAAAATTAATTTTCACTACTTTTTGAGAAATTATTTTAAAATAATTTATAATAATACTATGAATTTTTTATTTTAATGAATTTTTTATTTTTTCTAAAATATTTAATTTCTCAAAAAATAGTGTAAAATACTGAACATTAATTAAAAACAGTGTTTTTATTATATTATTTATAATATTAAATTATATTTTTTTTATTTTAAAGGTAAATTATTTAAATTATATTTAATTTAATCCAATTTATTAAATTTAGATAATTTTCATATTTTATTTGGATATAAAAACATTATAATAATTCGATCATTTACACTTTAAAATCCTGCTTTCTCATCGCATATTAAATATAAATTTTAAAATAAATTATTCATCGTATGTAAATTTAATATTTAAAAATATATTTCAATTTTTGAATACACATAATTTATAATGTATAATATGTTCAACATAATTTCTGACTAAAAGATTAATGAAAATAGTAAAAATTAATTACATCGGTTAAGATACAAATGGATTTACCTGGGGTTAAACTAAGAAGACATGGGTATAAATTCCCTTAAAAATTTTAAAAGACAGATTTTATGGAATTATTTAGACCTTAATAATTTTATGTTCGATAATGGACCATTTTAGATGCTTGTGGCATGTTAAAAAAGATGGTATGATTGAATCATTTAAAAAATTACAATTGTTCCACTCACCTCAATTAAAAAAGGATACCACTTTTATCTCTTCTTCACACATTTTCAATTTTTTGGTTGATCAAATAATGTTACAAATAAATTCCTAGAATCCCTTTTCTCCCCTGAGAATCATTATTTTGGTCAGTAATCCAACTTCAGATTCCTTTCAGTGCAACCATGAGGAGGTTACCTAAAGAAGAGGTAACATTCTTTAGTGAGACTTTTTATTTAATTTCTTCAATAAAACAATTAAATTAATATTAAACCATGGTAAATAATTAAATAAGTATCCTACATATATGGGGACTTATTAAATACAATTTCATGACCTACAACCATCCCCACCTCTATCAAATGGGTTACAAAATCATCATTCGAGTGTACGGATGACTACGGCCTTACGAACCGATGACATTCATTTTTTCATTTCCAATAGTCAATGTTCATTATGATGGTGGGTAAAAAGTATTTAAATGTTATAAATAAAATTATTATTCATACTATTTAATTAAAATTTATATAAATTTATTACTTTCCATTCTGTAGAGAATAAAATAACATCACTCATTTGTACGGAAGACTACTGCCTCACGAAGTGATGTGATTCATTAGTCAATAAGGATTTACATGGAAGGTAATAAATATAAATATAATGGATCTATGATTTATACATGACATAATTATCAAATTAATGACATAATTATAATTCTTAAAATATTATATATCATTTTCATATCATTGAATAAAAAAATGATAACAGTGTTTGTGTACGTGTTGACTACCCCCTTCATAAAGAGTCGTGACTCTCATTCCATCACAACCCCAAATAGAGGTTTTATATAATTATATTTAGGTAAATAATATTTTATACAGGATATTAAGGATGTTATATGAAGATTAATTATCACTTACCTCCTTTTCAAATTATCATTGAAAAATTTAAACATTACTCTTACATATGTATGACATTCTACCTTCTCCATTATCACATGCATTATTTTTCTTCACAGTCATTCATGATTTGTATTAAATGTAAAATTGATGTAAAAAATATAATAAATATTTCATGATTATTTTTATGGAGTTCAATAATATGATATTTAAAAATCAATCCCAAATGACAAAAGAAGGTACATAACACATGAAATAATAAAAATAATGAATGATAATTAAATAACATGTAAAATTATGTCATAAATGGATAATATATGATATTATAAACAATTTTGTGGTTTTTATAAGTTAATTTCATTTTCAAAACCACTATACATTAGGTTTAGGCATGTACAATCAAAACGATTTGTACAATAAGGGATTTTGTGTATATTTTATTTTATTGAGGATAATAGTAATGTTATACCCCATATTTATTCTATATGGTATGTATAGTAACACATTGACATGTTATATAATTATTCATTAATAATAAAATTTACTTTATGTTCTAGTTTGAATTATTTCATCAAAGGGTATTTGACATTACATTTACCAAGTGGTAAAGAATTCTATAACTCAATTTTATTTCATTGGGTTATATTACTTATATATTAACAATGACATTATAAGGATATGATTTTAATGACTTTATGTTATATTTTGTTGTATATAAAAATTAATATATAGATTTATATTTTATACACATAATCGATTCATTGATTAATTCTCAGTTCAATGTTAGGATCCTGGTAATGGTTTATTTCACAATTTCATTCTAATTGAGATTGTTTTTTCTTGAATTTCAGTTGATGGAAATTACCTTGTAATTATTCAAAAAACCATTCCATTTCCTTATAAACTGGTTTTTGATGACATTTTTCATTTATTAGTTCTATTTTTCTCCTCTTTAGTAATTAAAATAAATGATATTTTTTTTACAAAAAGGACATCATTTATAGCTTCAACCATAAATATGCATCATTGAAAAAAAATTGATAAAAAAATACTGAAAAATAATTTAAAAATATTCAAATTAATGATTAGTGAAATTTTATACATTTATACTTTAAAAAAATTAGAATCATCATGTTATTTCCATACAATGTTAATTTTTATTTTACTAAAAAAATAGAAGGAATCATTTTTTACTTGTACAGAATGAACAGAATTTATAGATGCCATGACCAATAAAATTGATTAAATATTCCTTTATAAGTTTCAAATATATTCATAAAATAATATTAGTTTCAATATATTTTGGGAAAATTTAATTTTTTATAATTTATTTTCAAATAAAATTATTTTAAATGTGTTTTATTTTTTAATTAGTGATTTACAAAATGAAATTGATAGTTCCCCAAGAATGTTTTTAATGATATTCTATGTTATTTATATACATCAATGACAATAACCCTTCATTTTACATATACTAAATTAGGTATATGTTTTATTTATACTATAATTATTCTTTCTCTAGATGGTTTATGATTATTTTCAAAAATGATAGTACTAAAATTAACTTATATGGTTTATTTTTGTATTCAATAACAATTGAATTAAATTTTAACATTCTTGAGATCATTTAAAATTAGATTTCCCCTGAATATCCATAATTTTATTTCATTAATATATTTATTTCATAAAAATTATACCATTACAACATATTTTATTCTATATTAAATCTAGTTATATAATATGGATAAATATTGATAAATATGTATTCTTTAATCAATATGGATATTTAATGAAAGGAAAAATTATTTATAAATGACATATATTATTATATTTGAAAATAATGATATATAATTGAAATATACAACTGGGGATCACCTAAATATATCCCATCTACACATTGGTATTATCATGAAGAGAAATAGTAAGATGACATGAAATTAGTTGGCCTAACCATTTGAATTTGTAACCAGTAGACATAAAATTTCATTTGAAATATCATAAATGTAGATGTGTCATATTTATAAGAGATGGAATCCAATAATTAATCATTACCATCATTGATAATTCATTTATTATTATCCAAGATTATTTCCCAAGCATATTAACTATCGATTCATTTCATTCTATGTTAATTGATTAAAATTAATGTGTTTTCTGTTATTTACCATACCATATTGATTATTCTTTATCAAGTTATAATATCCAAGTTATTGATAAAATTAAATATATCTAAATTTATTTACTATTTTATTGATTGTTCATCTTAATTGTTTAAATGGAATTTTTTAAATGTTCAAATTTCAATATTATTCTTTTCATATTGAATAAACATCATTTACTCATGATAGCTTCCACCATACATAACCCATAATGAGAAATTGAGAACACAGTTGTTTTGTTTTATTTCCAAGGAATCCATGTGGTCTATGATGGAGTATTTGGAATAATATTCTAGTGGTAATATTGTTATAGTAAAAAACAACATATGTTATAATTTTTGTATTAAAATGTAACATAAGAATATTGTATGTTTCCAATTTACAAAAAAACATAAACTATTTGGTCCTTAGGAATTCAACTCATTGAATCTTATTCCAATGTCTTAATTCATGCAATAGCTTCATGAATTTGAAGTCAGGGAAACAAAATTTTGTATCATAGGATGTTTAGAAGAAATCTACAGATCTAGATTTAGCAAAACATAGATTAGGGAACATAGCTTTATAATAAACATTTAGAATAAGATCAAAATAATATCCTAATGTTATGGAAATGAAGTGAATATATTTGATTCCTAAAAATATATCCTTATCAAGATACAATAATTTTATATGGTTTTCAAATAGTGTTATGTATTGTTAATAACTATGAAAATGGAACATTGGGCTTAACACAATCATCACCTGGGGTAGGACAACGAATCTTATTGCATTCCTGGTTTGACACTCCCATAGGATATTTTTTGGATAATTCATATTTTCAATGTAAATAATATTAATAATTTGAATAGATGATGATAATGAATGACCAAGAATAAACCTATGATGTATTATATTTAAAATAATTAATCTCAAATGAGAAAACAAAATGTTTAATGTGTGAAAAATTATAGAATATAACATTTAATTTATAATGAAAATTGAAGAGTATAATAGAACTAAATATCTCATCCTAAGTATCAATTTATAGTTGCTTTCATAAATAATGGATATCAGGGAATTATTGGAATCAATGTCCTCGAATAATTCTTATATTCTAAACTGGGGAAGGACATATGTGGAATGAAAATATTTTAAGGGTTTATTTGGATTCAAGAATTATACTATAGAGTTATTTTTACTAATGGAATATTGTTATAAGAATCATGAAATATTCAAGGATTGTGTTAAATTCCAGAATAATATGTTTCTTAATTAACATAATATTAAGGGATATTGTTAAGTGTTTTTTATTTTAATATTGATCATATTATTAATTTCTTAAACACCACTTTTGGGTTTATGTATTGGTAATATGCCTAGATTATAGATATTTTAGGATAAATTTACAATAATAATATGTTTTAGTGAAATATTTTTTGAGGAATAACTCCATTACATTATATAGAACTAAGATTAAATATATTGATAACCATTAGGGTTGATATGATCATTAATAACATTTTAATAATAGTTATATTATATTACTAAATTTTTTGAAAAAAAAGTTATATTAAAAACCATTGTCAAATAATATTTAATAATAATTTTATTCCAAAGATTTTCGTCATATTTTCTTGAGAACACCATAGGATTTATAATAATATAGTTTGTAAAATGAAAAGTCACAAGTAGGGTGAAAACACATTGCACCCAGTTGGGCCATAGGGTTTTAACACAAGACTGAAGACGAAAAGGCTTTTACACCAACCACTTAACTATGTCATGTCTTGGTTAATATGACAGTTTTAGTTAAATAATTTGGTGAAAAATTATTAATGATGAAATAACGGTATTGTAGTTGTGTTTTGGATATTATTTTATTATATTGTAAAACATGTTATTTCCATTTTGGGTTTAGCAATTTTTATATAAGGATATAATGACTCATCACCCTTTTATGAATCTTAGGATCCATTAAAAGTAAATATTAAGGATTCAAAAATACAAAATAAATTTTTTATATTATTTTATTAGAGTAATTTATGAATTGAATATTTATAAAAAAACAATATAGGATGATGTTTTTCTTATGAAATATAAAATTATCATGTGTGTGTAAGTCCCTATATTTTTAGATAGTAGAATAATTAATCAACTCTAAGAAAATGGTATTGAAACAAAAAGGTATCTTAATAACAATAGTTTTGTTGAACTGATGTAAAATTAAATAATCACAATATTATAGTTTTGGGGCCCTTAAATTTCCATTGATCATTCACATTTTGGGATCAATGGCCTCTATCACTCTCTGTACATATTTACCATTTTTTCCATGTCCATATTTTCAAAATATACTAATGTTCTCATATGTGGAATCCAAGTTATGTATTTTTAAATATGACCTTTTATGTATCTTTCTCATTATTCTTGATGGTTTCCATCTGGGAGAACATTTTTACAGAGATGTGCCGACAATTTCCCCATATTCCCTATTTCCACATGCATGTGAGATTCATCACTTCTTTTTATATTTTTTCTCCTTGATCTAAATGGGATGATGTGATCATGGTTCTTCAATACATGTATTCCTCGTCAAAATTTGTTGCCCAGTCAAGGTCTCTATCATTGATTAATACATTTTTCATGAATCACATTCTTAATTCCATATCATTATTAATAATACTTAATTATGATGGTTCTTCTAAGAATTTTCTAGGGGTCATGACCGGTTATAATCTTTCAGTTGGTGTAGATGGTAACATCAGGATTTTCAGAGCATCTATGGATGCTTTCGCATTGGTAACCATTATTTTTCCTCATAGGAGGGATTCTAAAGGGTGTAGAAGCCTAAGAATTAAAATGCTGATCGTGGGGAATATTGTACTAGAGGAAAGTATTTAAGGTTTTCCTAGGATTTTAAATATAAACATGGGGAATTTATGGAATTTATCATCTTATAGAAACAGTTATGCTGAAGACATGGTTTTGGAGGTGTTCCTCATACAACTCAGGTTTCACACGAGGTAGGACATGAGTTTATGATCATTACAAGAAAGATAGGATGGATATGGACATAATTAAGGTAGGTCTAGGATGGTGGGCCCCAAAAAGGGGGAACATTAGATATTTACTCGGTGGATGGATCAGAATTCCCAAAAAGAGTGGACCCATGGTCGTGTGTCCCAAAAAGTTAGGATGTCACATCATAAGAGTGAATCCAAAAAATGGGTCACCAAATAGATGGATCAAAACTCTCCAAAAGAGCAGACCTAGGGTGTTATGTCTCATAAAGGAATATATTACACCACAAGGGGGTAGATCCAAAACATGGAGTACCAAATGGATAGATTTGAATTTCCAAAAAGGGGACCAATGGAGTTGTCTTCTAAAAAGGTAATATTCACACCAGGAAGGCTTTATTTGGACACCACAAAGGGTGGATCAGGGATGGATGGTCCCCACAGAGGGGGAAAACAAGGATTCCCATATTCTTGGATTCCACCTCATGAAGGCTTCTTATGAATGCTATTTAAAAAATAGGGATCAATCCCAGCATAGTTCGAAGGGGTGGTTAGTGGCTTACACATGGATGGGTGCCTATTATAAGAGGGGTACTCAAGGTATGAGGAATATGGATTGTTCGAGGTTTATGCATGGTTAGATCACCGGGTGCTACTAAGGTGTGGTATTGATGTAAGTAATGATCTAACAAAGATATGATAGTACATTTTATGATTAGGATGGATATGGAGGAGGTGCTAGAGTGTGAAGTTGAATGAGATGGAACTGACCTGAAGATGATGATATTGGGATTGAAGCATAGGGACTATTCTTATATATCCCAGAAGTTGGTAATCAAAGTCCACATAATTTTTTGTGGTATATGAGACCCATGAGAAGGCGGATCGAGTGAATGGGGGAGCAGGGAAAATGATCTAAAGGAATTGAATCCTCTGCATTGAGGAATGATCTTTATAATACACAAAGGCTCGATGGAAATATCAGCACAGGAAATGGGTGATGGGACTGATCCTCATGGTGAATTTTTTTGTATCCCATATAATGAGAATGAAATTCCACTTAGTTTGAGGATGGATCATGTAATTGGGGTTGACACAAATGAAAATGACATAGAGACATACTGGGTCTTACACCTGGCTAGAGACCCGTCATAAGAGGGAAACTCTTGTTTGGAGGAGTATGGGTGGTGTGTGGGGCTTATGAATAGTTATCATCCAATGAAGTTGGATCAAAACACCTTGTGGAGGTAGATCCCAGTGATCAATCTAATAAAAGATAAATTTTACATCAGAAGGGTACCTCCCTAGGAGGGACAACTAGCCTTTACTGTTGGTTATTATTAAACCTCACGGAGTCTTCCAACATTTCTGAGAGGAATAAAATCCCACGTGGTATAGAAGGTGTATTTTAACATCATGAAGGATGGTGGTGAAATGTTTCGAAGTAGTCAATACAAATAGATTATGGCGAGTGATTGGATTGAACATCATATAGGATTCCTAGATACAATATTTAGAGGTTAGGGATCAAATTCCACATCGTTCTAGGGGGAGTATGGTTTAACATCGTGTTGGATGAGGGGCATGGGGCTCATTCATGGTTATAATTCCAAGGAAGTTTCCATGGTTTCTTCTTACTATATTATCACATAGTAATACATATTGTGAGAAATAAGATGGAAAAGCAGACATGACGATCGTGGAACAATGGTGCAGTCATGATGGATGGTGTGGTCCTTACACATTGTTAGAGGAACATGAATATGGATTTTTGGACTTACTCAATAAGATAATCCTGATATGGTGGTTCATGTATTACGTTGTGACTACCCAGGTTCCTCTAGGGAGTGACAACGGTAGATAGGGCATACTCAAGGGTGTTGGTTAGTGGCTGCTAAGGAATATAAATGGTTGATTGGGCGTATGCGTGGAACCTGCCCAGGTGCCACTAATGAGTGACAATGACGGATGGTTCTTACGCATGGAGGTTGGTCGGGTGCCTCTAAAGATCATCAATAGTATATGGTGATTACATATGGAAGTTTTCTAAATTCCATTAAGGAACGAGAATGTTGGATGGGGCTTACCGGTGGATGGTATCTGAGAGTTTCTAAAGAGCAGAAATGGTGGATGGGGATTACTCATGGAAACTGCTCGGGTGCCACTAAAGAGAGAAAAGAGTGGATGTGACTTATGTGTGGAATTTTTCCAAGTGACCCTAGTGAGCCGTATAATGGGGATGGGGATTACTTGTCAAATGTGATCATGTGCCACTAAAGAGAAGCAACAGTGAATGGGTTTTATGTGTGGAAGCTGCCCAGGTGTCGCTGAAGTGTAGCAACAGTGGATGGGGCTTATGCATCGAAGCTTCCAGAGTATCATTAAGTACGAGACACAATCTTTATCAATTACATGTCGAAGCATCTCATGTGACGCTACTAATTGGAAATGGTATATGGGGACAACACCTGGAAGTTGTATGTGTTCCACTAAAGTGCAGAAATTGTGGATATTTCATACACGTGGAAGCTTCTGGGTTATCGCTAAGGAGTAGAAAATTGGATTGGGCTTTGGAGTGGAAGCTGCTCGAGTGTTGCATAGGATTGGCAATGGTGGATGAGGATTTTGTGTAGAAGATTACCTGAAGCTTTTATTTAGTAGTGACAATGGATTGGTCTTACACATGGAAGCAACATGGGTGCCTCTATGGATTCAGAACGGTGGAAGGGGTTTATACAAGGAATATACCCAGGTGCTTCTATGGATCGACAATTGTGGATGGTGATTACTTGTGGAAGCTTCCATGGTTAGACTATGTTCTGAACATAGTATATGTGGATTACATATGTAAGCTACATGGGTTATTCTAAGGATAAGGAAAAGTGGGTGGGTCTTATGTGTGGATGTTACCTGGGTTCCAATAAAGAGAATCATTTTTGGATGGGGTTCCTTGTCAAAGCAACCTAGGTTCCACTAAAGTGTGTAAATAGTGTATGGGACTTATGCATGGAAGCTTCCCAAGAGCTGATAAGTTGTGTAAATAGTGTATGGGGCTTACGCATGGACGATTCTTGGGTGACAATAAAGATAGGTTATAGTGGATGGGTCTTACGCGTTGATGTTACCCGGGTGCTGCTAAGGAGTGGAATAATGGATTTGGCGTAGGCATTGATGATTCCCTGTGCTTCCAAGGAGATGTAATGATGAATATGGATTATGTGTAGATGGTGACCTAGTGTTGCTAAGGGGAAACAACGGTGGATGGTGATTATGTGTGGAAGACGGATGAGTTCCTCTAATGAGTGGCAATTATGGATGACTCTTATGCATGGAAGCTATATGGGTATCACTAAGGAGAAGAAATAGGGGATGTGGCATAGGAATGGATTCCTCCTGAGTTATGATAAAAAGTAAAAAATAGTAGATGTGGATTATGTGTGGATTCTTTCAATAATGTATTCCTCTTATTAAGACATGAGGGCATCCCATGTATAATGCAAGTGGTAAGGATTCTGTTTAAGGTCATTTGAATGGATGATGTGTGCATGACTTATATGATAAGAGACATGTCAATTATTCATCGTGTCAGTTCATGGGGGAATCTTATTCCTAATGAATTAGTCAACTTATTAATGGATGACAGGGTATGGTACATTTTAAATTCATGTAGTGAAGACTGTTGGAATCTTATGATTGAGGCCTAGGAAATATTTTATTGAGAACAAGAGCCATCCAATGTTTTTAATATAGGGTGTATAATTGTATATATTCTCATAGATAAGACTAATAAAATGAAGTGGAATATCAATGGATGTAATTGGACTTACCCAAGAACCTTCCTTTCTGGTTAAACCATGCATAAGAGTCTGGTGATGATGTTTGGAGGAGTGTCTTGAGGAATACTTAAAATCAAGGTACTCAGGGAATCCAAGATGAGGATCTCATCTCATGACATAGGAATGGGGCCCAGAGGAGTAGGATGACTCAATGTGTTTCAACAAGTGTGATAGAGTATCTAATATAATGGTATTTCATAGGTGGAAGAGGGGTACACCTAAGGGTGCAAGGTAAAACGTTATCGACCTGGCCCAAAAAGTTTATAGTGCAACTCTCCAACATTTATGGGGGTCAGTAAAAGTAGAAATGGGATCATCACGGAGGACCAAAACCCATATTCCGAGACCAAAGTTTATCCCTAATCCCAAATTAGGGTGTGCGGGTGCATTCCACATGTAAGGTACTAGTTTGTACAAACTTATTTGCTTCATGATTGTCCATTATGGAGGTTCATTATGGAGGAAAGGGGTTTACAGAGCATAGGGTCTCATGAAGGATGGTGCATCATCCCAAAAGGTTGTTTCATGAAATAAGGATTTCAGAAGAAGTAGTTTTTTCCTTATCAAAAAACATGATATCTGGATACTACTATGTGAAGATATAAAGCGTAACAAAGCCTTAAGAAACAATATGGGGCTCCCTCCATCGCGGTTCATGGGAGCACTATGTAAAGGGAAACCGGGCGCTAAATGAGTAGAGTAACCATGTGTATGGGGGGGTGATCCTTGTATTTATAGAAAGGTTTAGTTTATAGGGACCACCATAGAAAACAAAATAAAACCATGATGAAAATGTGACTCCACAAAGAATATACAATTATAGTCAGACCATGAAGGAAATGTGACGATGTGAAGCACATACATTCACGACTGATCATGAAGGAAAAGTTACACCAGGAAAAACATATGTTCCCACAGGGAGATCTAAAAAATGTGATGGGAAATAAACATAATAACTAATATATTTTCATATGGGGAGATATTTTAACTTATAAGGGAAATATAATTTGTAAAGAAAATACATTTACATGGGGTGATATTTGAACTTCAAAGGGGGCTTCAGGAACTGTTTTTTCGTCCAAACTTCCAATGTCCATAAATTCTAATCTATAACTCTATTTGAGCTCTATGAGAGGTCAAATTGAATCCCACAATCTGAGATACACTCCTTGATCAAATTATAATGCATTAAATAAATCATGGAGACCCATATTATGGTTACAAAACATCCCCCCTAAGAATGGGGTTTAATGATTATGGGGAGGGTGGGGGGAATGTTCTAAGGAAACCAACTTGGAAAACTCCAAAATTTGTGTACACATTACTTTATAACATTATAGAAAACATATAACTATATCTCTACTCATATTTGACTCATGATTATTATCGGAAACAAGATATAATATAAGATCCTTCACCTATACAAGAGTGATAAATAGTAAAATATGTGTTGGGATCAGAATGGGATATCAATAACTATTTGTAGCGTCCTGAATGAGAGAGGTTTTGTAGTTAGAGATTATGTATCTATATAAATTCAAATTTCTTCTTTCAATGTGAAATAGTGCTTGAGAAGGAAAACACAACGGTGTTGGAATCAATCCGATCAAAGGGTAATGATAAGTGTGAATCATGACACCCAAAATTCAGAATTCAGTTATGGTGGAAAGATGATGGAGGAAAGCGGTTGACCATTTTCATTACATATAATTTGTTTCATGTATCCTAAAAAGGAAACAAATAAATGAGGTCCAACTACTGACCTAATTCAAAAACATGTGGCTTAACTCAAAACGTAGTTCAATATCCTCGGAAATGTTGTCCCAATAATGTAGGCAAGAAATAGGGCCAAGCATCCATACCATTCAAGGGGTGCCTTTATATGTGATGGAGAATGATTATACAAATAAAGCGGGATGTGAAATGCATGATAGTAACCAAAATGTATAACATCATGTGGTAATGACAGAGGTGAGAAAAGGTGCTCTCAAGGGAGGTACATGGTGCAGTATATCATAAAACAGACAATAATGAGGTCCAAATAAGTTCCATAACACACCACATACTTTATGGAGAATCCTAGGACAATATGGGAGAATAAAGGTTTGTGATTCTACAACTGAACCTACATACAATTTGTTTGAGCATCACTACATATCCCACTAAAATGAGAATCATGCCACATATAGTTCATGATGATTTCCTGGCATATGGCCAGTGCCAAAAGGGAATGGTATTTTCAGATGAACACCATATAGTGCTGGGTAATTTATCACTACACAACTCGGATTGAAAAGTATTTGTTTAATTTCATATGATAAGGATTTTAGAGATCATAGATTATGGTAATAGTGCTTGATCTACAAGGTGAGGCTTCAAAAGCGGCCGTATGTAGTGTGTACCCATAAGGATATACTATGTGAATAAATCAAAAAGGCGTATCATCCAAACAAAACATTTCTAATATTACACACATATGGTTTATGGCCATGATTCTTGGAACTCTAAATTTGAATTCCTAGTTTAAAGTCATAAGGTTCATATTACGAGGTGGTACACTTCTTTCATTTATTCAAAAATCATACCAATACCCTTAAGGCGGTGTCAACCATGATTGGTTTATGAAATAAGGGGAATAAAAGATATTATTTCACATATAATTATATGATGGGGGGAATGGAGATTTGGAATTAATAATGTCCAGATGACACCAATTCATCCACCCAACACTCAATGGTTCACTGAGGGGTAAAATCGAGTGTCAAAAAAAATTCTAAACATGAGAATGTGAAGCGGGATTGGAATACAAAGATCCAATATTTTGGACACAATTAGGGATGAATAATGGTGAAGGATTACTACTGACCACATTCTTGAATCAATATCCCTATCACGTAGCCCGATATGGAAACAAACACCTCATGTTTGGTTGTTGACCACTTTTGAAATGCACATCATGTCTCAAAATTTAATTCAACATCCTATGGAACTATATCCCAAAATGGTAGGTGAGCCCAAATTCAAAGCATTCATACGATATTATGGCCCTTTCTGATATTAATGATGACAAATCCAAAATAATGGAACCTTTTATGCATTGAAATGGAATGAAAGAATGTCAATATAGAATTCAACACTCTAAGACATGAACCACAATTCATATGATCATGTTGATGAGCCATAATAAAGGTAACATGATTACATTAAGGGAAAAATAATTAAAAATGATGGTGGAAGAAAGAGTCAAAGTGGGCTGATGAACCCAGTGATAGACTCGAAGTCAAAATTCATGGGTGTTCATATGTATCCTACAAGTGCATGAATCAATCCACACATAGTTGTGAAATGTTATTCATTTCTAAATCATGTGGTGAAGACAAATAGGGTATATGTATCCATTTGGGGAGAATGTTTATGGCATGGTGAATTATCCTGACATGAATGATGATTGAGGAGGCCTCACACCACCCCAATCACAATCCCAGAAGAGAACTCGATCCCGGAGGCTGGAAGAAAAATTATATAAATGTGGATGGACCTGAGAAAAACTGATCGGGCATTCGTACATATCCAATAAGGATGGGAATAAATCCATAAATATTTATTTGAGGTGTTTTGGAGTTTAAAATCATGTGGAAAGGATGTATGGAAGGAATTCCCACAGGGGAGGTGCATGGTGTGTCTATTGAAAAAATGACATGAATGAGTACCATATATGTCCCAACCAAACCACATGTTCCTATGAGACCAATAGGACAATTGGTCGAATAGATGAATGATTTATAATAACTGGGGTAGGTCCTGATGAAAAAATGTTTTAGCATTACAATGTATCATGTGAGGGTAAGAATCAACCCAAATGTAGTAGTATAATTATGTGCATTTTAATGTCAAGCGGTGAGGAAGAATAATCAATTTAACTTCATGAGGGATGATTATGTTGGGAGGTTTTATGTCCTGCAGCCCAGACAATGAAGAGGGGGAGGTCCCTAAGGAAGGATCACATTATTTGGATATTGTAAATGCATACATTACGGAGATACATAGAGGCATAGCGCCACACCATGTGATTATGGAAGACTCATTCCATGTTGTAGAAAGGATGAAATGATTTTTGGTACCTGGTGCTAGTCTTGAAGAAAATATGTTTGGGAGTTTCTATGTATCCTACGAGGGAAAGAATCAAGCCACACATAGTTCTAGAATGTCTTGAAGTTTATCATCATGTAAAATATATGTTATCCTAATGGGGATGTGTATGTCATGGTAGGTTAACAAGAAATGAATGAGAACCTAAGAGTCCCACACCACACCATTAAATGTTCCCAGACAAAATGGGCACTTTCTATTTATGTTCGCGCTGGAAGGACCATAAATGTTCTGTTGTTTAATGTATTTAAAGAAGGATATAGTATTTTAACATAAATCAAGATTGGAGAGATCTCATTTTATGTTCATATAACTATAACCATAAAGAGTGACCAAGAATGGATTTAATGGTTGAGGAACCTAGGGCTACACCTGATGAAAAATCACTGGGAGTTCCTATATATCCTGTGAGGACAGGAATCAAGCCATACATAGTTCTAGATTGTTTCATGTAGTTTAATATTTTATGGTAAAGATGAAGGTGAGGGATAATAAGTATTATTAAGGGAGGTTCATAGTAAAGATATTTCAAATTGGGCATAAATGAGGGCCAAAGTGGTCTTGTGCAACACCTTTCCCTCCAAGGGGAAACCATGGGATGTGAGGCTGAAAATGGAAATACTTTTGGATGTACACAAAGGAAAAATTATTGGGTGTTCTAATGTATCCCATAAATATGGTAATCAAAACATACGTAGTTCTTGAATGTGCCATGTTGATTAACGTAATGCGGTAAGGATGGAGGAGGCAGTTTAAGGTCATGTAGGATGATCTAATAGATAATGGGGATTGTAGTTTAATGTTATGTAGGACATCAGATGTATCTTACTATGATTTTTTATGATGATGTTGGGAATTTTTATGTCCTACAACCCAGATGGAGAATATTAACGTACTGCATGATGGTGATGCTGGGATGTTTTACATCATGCTGCCTAGAAGGAATGACATTTTAACATCATGTCAAATGATACCAAAAAATAAAGTCATGTAGTAAAATACAATAGTTTAACATCATGTGGGATGATATAGAAGTTTAAGTTCATGTGGGATGATACAATATGTGTGTCTTAACTATATCAAGACAAATCATACCCAGGAGACTAAGCCCACGTATTCATGATCTGTGTGTGAAAAATGTTTTTTATTGTACATTCATGAAACATTAAAGAACACATCAGGGGAATTTTAATGTTGTCTGAATAATGTCCCAATGAGACTATCCTACCGACTCAACCCACACAGATGTACATAGGAGTATGAAAAATCATTTTAAGTTCAACCTAAATAAAACGATGTTGAATGATTTGAATCAGGACTTCTGATATTTGGATTACAATTTTGTTGGTATAATGATTGAGGATATCTAATAACATTTTCAAAACACAACATCATTATAATGTTACCCATAATGAGGATAGAAAAATTATGGTTGACTACTGACCGTGGTTGAGATATGGGATCGATCTCAAAATGTCATCCAAATCCTTTTGGGGATTTAGCCCATGATTGTAGGAGATCCACAATGTCGTGATATTTGGCTGTTAGGGGGTCCCTTACAAAAAGGAAGAGGATGGGGAGCAAAATAAAGGGCTCAAAAAAAACTTAAATTAAGAGAGTTAATGTCCATGTGGTTTCCAAAACATTAGGTTCTACTCCACAGTTCATTTGTGTATGTCAATGAGACATGCCTGATATAGGGTTTTTAACCCCTTCTCAATGCAAAGGGTCCTGAGGGCGTAAAATTCTAGTTTATTTTCGTAAAACAGACCAATAACTCTCAGTTTTGGGTCACGGAGTTGGGACCATTGGGAAGGGACTTGGATCAATGGAATTTATGCATGGTGGAGAAGTTGTAAATTCAAATATGAATGATTTCTCAGGGGGAATCCACTGTACAAAACACTCCCATGAAAACATGTACACATTATAAAATCAATATTCTTGGACTAAATATAAGAAGTTTAAAATCATACAAACTGGAATTTAGAAACACAGGTTTGAGTCATGTTATGGGGATGATAGATGACTCTCCTTTTATGTTCGTGAAAAAAGTAACATCATTGTTGTTCATTTTACTATTGTAGATATAGAATAATTATTTTTTACGGATTAACATAATGTAAATAATATGCTTGTTGTTATGAAGTTTAACATCACGCAACTTGTATGTGGAATTTTTGTGCTGTTTGACGACATGATGGATGAATATATTACTTTCTTCATCATGATATATGAATCTTTGTAGATTATCTTCATGTGGGATGAATGATATCTTAGTTTATGGTCATTGATATCATACCGTATGAAACTTTTATGTTTTTTCATTTTATTTTCATGTTGGACAAATAGGAGAAATTGAACATCATGCGGGATGAAAAGGGAATTTAAAGTCATACGAGAAAAGGAAGATTATTTTATCATTATGAAGGTTGATAAAACAATTTAACATCATGTAGGATGAAGAGGAGCAGTTCAACATCATGGGAGATGATAAATTTTTTTAATTCTATGTGGGATGAAGATGAGTAGTAAAACATCTTGAAGGATTATAATACAGTTTAACAAATGATGGATGAGTATGATCCATTTAACAACATGATAGAATAAAAATAATTTTAATGTCTTGTGGAAAAAAGATGAGAAGTTTAATGTCAGGAAAGATGTAGATGAGCAGCATAAAACCATGCATGAAAATAAACAAATTTAGCATCATATCTGAAAAAGGTCCTATGTTTAACATCATGAAGGTTGATAAAACAGTTTAATGTCATGCAGGATAAATATGAGAAGTTTAATGTCATTTAGGATAATAAAACATTATAATGTCATGCATGATGAAGGTGATTAATTTATCCTCATGTAGGATGATAAAGAATATTAACATCATGACAGACGAATAATATCTGTTTAATGTCTTGTATGATGATAAAGGATTTTAATGTCATATAGGATGAAGATGTGTAGATTAATGTCTTGCAGGATGATAAAGTTGTTAAACTTCTTGAAGGGTTAATATGCCTTGTTTAACATTATATAGGATGATAAATTAGATTAAAATCATAGTGGATGAAGGTGAGTTTTTTCAAATCATGAAGGATAATAAGATAGATTAATGTCATACGAGATGATAAAGTACATATGGATCAACTATATCAGTACATGTCCTACCAAAACTACTAATCCCATGTGAGTCATGATCAATGTGGGAAATAAGGATTAGTGATGGGATTTTCCAGACACATGGAATCAAACTGAAAGGGAACGGAAAATTCAGGTTATGAATATCCCACTAACATTGTCCCACTATCTCGACATGAATGGATACATATTGTGGTAACACCCATATTGTTGGAGTACCACCTAATCATGAGGAATTGGAAATATGTGAATCACAACATCTGATATATATATATATATATGATAATTATTATGGTGTAATGACGTAAAAAAGGGAGGGTTGACCACTGACCATATTTGAAAAAATATCCAATCTAATAATGTCATCCAAAATCATAAAAGGCATTGGACTAAGATTGTAGTTGATAAAAATTTGTTTGAGACCAAACTGTGAGGGGTGCCTTCAAACGATGAAGATGATATGAATCCAAATAATAGAACATTGTGATTCATGTAAGTGTATTGGGAGTATATTCATTTGGAGTCCAACACTCAAGGTTCTACACCACAATGAATTTCAGCATTTCAATAGGGCGTATCGGAAGGAGGGATCCAATCCCATTCTCATGGGAGAAGGTCCTATGTTTGCCTATGAATGAGGCAAAGTAGTGGACCAGTGATGAATGTATCTTTTTAATGTGAAACAGTACTGTACTGGTGCTGAATGTATAGAACACTCTTCTGTGAGGGAATATGGAATTATTCAGTTTTACTACATGCAATGGGGATGTGGATCCATCTCTTATATAGCGTATGAGGCATCCTATGATCAACATAGAGGGTAAGGATGTAGTTTAACATCATGTTCTAATGAAATTGGAAACATAGTTTAACATCTTACAGTGAGTACATTGCATCATATAGGTTAATGTCATGTGTTTAGGAAAATATTAGCTATCATTTAAGGTCTCATTTTTTGAACATGATTCCTGCAATTTTTTGGTCACATAGATTTGACTGAAACATCATACATTTTAATGTCATGTGACAGAGACATTGTCCCAAAGTTTAAAGTCATGTGACCAAGACAATGGTTGTTGTGTAGTTTAACATCATGAAACTAGGTTAAAATTGTCACAGTTTAAGGTCATGTGACAGACCACTGACATACAGTTCCCCAAGGGTGAAAGGGGGACACATGATTTGATGAAATGAGAACGAAAATATAAGGGATGTTATCATACCCTCCAGATGATGGATAGATGGTTCCTGGAAGGTATGTGATCTTGGAGTGTTAGTACAACAGGGTGATGGATCCTAAAAGGCACGGAAGTCCGGAGCATTGGTACGAGGAGGCAATGGAGCCTAAATGGTGTGTAATCCTTGATTGTTTGTACAATGGGGTGATATAGCCCTCAAATAATGGAATCCCATATTGTTTGTAGGATGGGTAAATGGATCCTATATGGTTTGGAAACTATGAGAGTCGATGCAGCATGGTGAAAGAGATAGGATGATGTGGAATCATGGAGCATTGGTACAACGAGGAGATGGAGCTCTGAAGGCATGGAGTCCTATAGCATCAACATGAATTGGAGATGGATCATGGATTGTGTATAATCCTGGAACATCGGTACGATGGGGTGATGTATCGTAGAAGACATAGAAACTTGGATTGTCGGTGCGGTGGGAAGATGGATCCTTGAAAACATGAAATCCAATATAGTTGATACGATGAGGAGATAAAGAAAATAAGTCATGGAATCTTGAAGCATCAGTATGATTGGTCAATGGAGCCCAGAATTTGTAGAATCTTGGAGAACTTGTATGATGGGGCGATGTATCTTGGATGATGTGGAACCCTGGTGTGTCAATACGATGGGGAAATGGATCTCAGAAGGTGTGGAATCCTGGAGCATTGGTACGATGGGGTGAGGGAGACCAGAAATCAAGGAATCCTTGAGGGTTTATAGGATAGGATGATGGTTAATGGATGGCATGGAAGCCTCTATCATTGGTGCAAAGAGGAATTAAATACCAAAGGGTGTGGATTCATGGAGTGTTGGTATGAAAGGGATATGGATTTCGGATGGCATGGAATCTCGGAGTGTCGCTACGACAGGGCAATGGAGCTCAGATGGCCTGGAGGCCTATATCATCGGTATCATTGGGGTGATGGAGCATGGAAGGCTTGGAATCCTCGAGTGTCAGTATGATGGGTGATGGGTACAATAATTCATGGAATCCTGGAGTCTTATCGGGATGAGTATATAGAGCTAGGAAGGCATGGAAGACTGGAATGACATATCACAATGCAAAGGAGCTGGTGCAGGGATATGATCAACCTCTACAATAGATACTTATGGATATGGGGAGGAACTCCACGTCGAAGATGATTACAGTGTGGGGAGGACCTCCTCCATCTCTGACAATGGGTATGGGAAGGAAATTTATCCTATATGATGACAATGTGGGGAGGACCTCCTCAATGTCTTCCAATAAAAAGAAGGAGGTCCACTGTGATGGTTATTATTATAGTTCGGGGAGGTCCTCTTCAATGAATTTTTATTCTGTTGTTGATGGATCCTTGGGGGGATGGGTTTCCCACTATACAGACCATGAGGGTGAGGATTTCTATGAGGATCAAATGGATTTGGGGGGATGGTTACCCCAATGTGTCTCATGAGGGCAGCAGAGTTGACGAAGAGACGATGGAGTTATGGATAATGGATTCCCAATGTGAATCCCATGATAGTGGTGGAGTCAGTGAAGAGACAATAGAGTTCGGGGGTGGTGGATGCCACTTGCATAGACCATGAAGGTGGAGGAGATGACAGAGAGTAGATGGAGTTGGCGGAGGATGCCCCATACGTGGAACATGAGGGAAGATGAGCGTGTGCAAAGCCGATAGAGTTCAGGGATGTATTCCACATGTGCGGCCCATGAGGGAGTCAGTGTTATGGAAGATGTGGAGTCAGTGAGTATCTGATGGATTTAGGGGGATGGATAAACCACACACATCCCATGAGGGCTGCATAGTCTTTATGGATTTGATGGATTGGGGGGGGGGGGAGTCTCCCTCTATGACCCCTGAGGGCGGTATGGTAGGTATGTAGTAGATGGTTTCAGGGTATGGATGGCTCCTCCACATTCCATGAGGGAGGTGGTGTCTACGAGTAGTAGATAGAGACTGGGGTGGATTCCCCCTAGGTGTCCAATGAAGGTGGATGAGTCGACAAGGAGTTGATGTAGTCGGGGGATGGATTCCTCCTATGCAACAGATAAGGGAGGCATAGTCAGAAAGGATTCAAAGTTTTCTGGGGATGATTCCCTGAATGCGACACATGAAGGTGGCAGATTCAGAGAGTATTTGATGGAGTAATGGGGATGGATTCCCCCTGCATATCCCTTGATGGCGGTGGAGGCTTTGAGGAGACAATGGAGTTTGGTGGAGTATTCCCAGGTCATGACCTATTAGGGTGGTTGAGTCAGTGAGGAGCCGATATAGTTGGGGGTGGATTCCATATGTGTGGCCCATGATGGAGGAGGAGTTGGTAGGGATCCAATAGAGTCTGGTGAATTATAAACCCTACCCATCCTATGAGGGTGTAGAGTCCATGAAGGTATTATATAGTTGGGGTGATGATGCCCCTTACGCAAACCATGATGGTAGAAGATTCAATCAGGAGTAGATAGTGTCAGGGGAGGATGACCCATGCACGACCCCTGAGGGTGGCATTGTCAGTGTGGAGCTGATAGTGTTGAGGGAATGGATGCCCTAAGCACAGCCCATGAGGGTGACAGAGTTGGGGAGGAGATGATGGATTTTCAAGGAATATTATCCCTATGCATCCCATGAGGGAGGACGATTCAAAGAGGATATGATGGAGTTAAGGGTGAAGATGCCTAGTGCATGGCCCATGGGGCAATGGAGGTAGAGAGGAGCTGATGGAGATGGGGAGGGGGGAGGGGATGGATTCCCCTCATGTAGAAAATGAGGGTGGAAGAGTGGGTGAGTATAGGATGGAGTAGGGGGGAGGATTCACCCTAAGTTTCCCATGAGGGTGGAGGAGTAACTGAGGAGATAATGGAGTTGAGGTGAGGATTCCACTTGAGTGGCCCATGAGGGTGGAAAAGCCAGAGAGGAGAAGATGGAGTCAGGGGGATGGTGCCCCATTTACATTCCCTGATGATGGTAGAGATATAAAATATTCATTGGAGTCAGGGTATGGATTTCCATGCACGGACCATGAAGGAATCAGAGTCGGTGAGGATCTGATGCAGTCAAAGAGAGGATACCCCTTGAACGACACATTAGGTCATTGAATTTGTCGAGGAGCTGATGGATTTGGGGGTATGGAGGCCCATGTGTGGCCAATGATTAATTTAAAGTTATCGAAGAGATGATGGAGTCATGGTGTGGTTCCCCTTGTGCAGCCCATGAGGGTTCTAGAGTTGTTGAGGTGTCTATGGAATCAGGGGGATGGTTCCTCGAGTGTGGCCCATGAGTGTAGCACCGTAGGTGAGGAGCCGATAGAGTCAAGGGGGTGGATGCCACTTGTGCAGCCCATGATAGCAGGGATGTGGGCAAGGAGCCGATTAAGTCAAAGATAGGATTCCCCATTCATGGCCCGTGAGTGCAGCAGAATCGATGAGGATCTAGTTGATTCAGGGTAAGATGCCCTCAAAGTGGCCCATGATGGCAGTAGAGTCAGCTAAGATCCCATGGAGTTGGGCGGATGGTTTCCCATGTTCATCACTTGAGGGTGGTGGGGTCAGCGAGGAACCAATGGAGTAATGTGGATGGTGCCCCTTGCATGGCCTATGATAGTGGTGGAGTCATCGAAGAGCCGATGGAGTCAGGGGAATAGATTCCCTCTTCACTGACCATAATGGAGGCGGAGTTGGTGATGAGTAAATGAAACCCTGACTTCATGAACCCTTTGTTTCTCATCCTCCCCACATGAAAGAGAGGGTAATCAAATGGGAGATGCCTGAATTTAGTCATCCCTATCATTTTTTACCTACTAATAGTCAATTGAGAATAGATTCATTTTTTTCAACATTTTTATTTCTACCGCATACCATTATGGTGTGCATCATCATGGAGAAATGATGATTTTTTCCCCACATTCGATCTTTCAAAATATAGGCATCATTCATCACCTCTACAGATTTGTTTTCTCCTTGATCGAATTGGGATCATGGTATGTTGGTTCCTCTTTATGTGGTTCCTCCTCCGAATTTGTCACCAAATCATTGTCTCCCTCATAGATTTTGACGTTGATCGTGAATCTCATTCCTGGTGCCTTAACATTTTGGATTCAAATTAATTACCCTACTTCTGTAAGGACGTTTCTAATGGTCTTTACATATCATCATCCTTCAGTCGAAGTTGATGGTAACATCGGGAATATCAGGGAATATCTTGATGCTCGGGCATTGGTCAACTATATTTTTCTTCATAGTAGGGCTACATAAGGAGTGGAGACCCGAGGATTCCCATGTAAATTTCATGGATTCTTAGGTCGACGTCATGTCTCATAGATTTTCCTTTGCGTCCCAGGTATAACACGCGACTACCCATGACATTAAAATTATTAAGAGATTTTTACGCCAAAGATGTGGTTTACGAGGTCTTCCTCAAACATCCTTTGATATTCATAGGGTATTCATAGAGTTTAACATATTTTGGTGATGGAACTGATTTATTTTGACACCATTAAAGTTAGATAATCACGATGCACTCTTCAAAGGGAGAACTTGGGAGATTTACCTGGTGGATGATTCATAACTCCCTAAAATAGTGAACTTGGGGAGATATGTCCCTAAAAAAGAGATATCACACCATGAGGGTGCATCCCAAAAAAAGAGCACCATATTGATGGATCAGAATGGCCAAAAGGGTGGACCCTAGGTGTTATTTCTTATAAAGGGAATACTTCCAATCGTGATGGTACATGCCATAAATAGAGAACCATTTGGATGGTTCAAAATTCCATAAAAGATTCGACCATGTATGGTGTGTCCCATTCAGGGAAGATGTCACAACATGAAGTCGTTTCAAGACACCACAAAGGGAGGATCAGAGAAGAATGGGCTACGTAGAGGGGGACGACAAGGATTACCATCGTCTATGATAGAACCTCATATAGTCTTCTGATGTACCATATTTAGTGAAATGGGGTAAAACCCACATAGTTCAATGGTTTGGTTTGGGGATTACACATGGATCGCTACTTGTCATAAGAGGGTCGATCTTTGTTGGATGAATATGGAATGAGGGCGGATTATGCAGGGTTAGTTGTTTGGGTGCCTTGGAGAAGTGGAATTGATGGATTGTGTGATCTCACAGATATTTAGTGGCCTGGTTAAGGATGGGATTTTATATGGAAGAGGTGTCAGAGGGTGAGTATGAATGATATAGAACAAATGCGAAGATGATGGTATTCTTCTTGAACCTGGTGGAGGTTTTCTACATATCCTGACATCTTGGATTTAAAGTCCATGTAGTTCATGAGGGTGTTGAGACACCCGAGGAGGCGTCTAAAGAGAGTGGGAGTGCATGGAAAAGGATATCGAGGAATTGAAATGCCCAAGTTGAGGAATGATCTTATTAAGAAAAAAATTCTTGATGGAAATACCAGGATGAGAAATCGGTGATGGGGTTGATCCTCAGGAAGGATTCCAACATACTGTAATGGATGGGAATCATTTTGATTGTACTTAAAGGATGGAGTATGGGATTGGGGACAACACAAAATACAATGAACTGATGAAATTATGGGTAATACACATGGCTAACATCCCATTGTTAGAGAGACACAAATGGTTAGAGGAGTATTAGTGGAGTGAAAAGATTTTACATGGTTTGGTCCCTAAACGGGTTGGATTAGAACTCCTTAGTAAGGTGCATCCATGTGATGTGTAAAACTAAGATAAGATGCCACATCATGAGGGTACATTCCTAGGAGGGAGCACCATAGTTTACCATTGGTTGGGATAGAACCATAGGGAGGCTTCCCACATAGCTGAATGTGACCTAAACCCTTATAGGTTGAAATGGGGTATTTAGAAACATGTAGGATAAAAGTTAACCAATGTAAAGTAGTTAGGAAAAATGGATTGTTGGGAGTGATGGTGTTGAACCTCAGATAATATTCCTTTGTAAATTATTTACAATAAATGGATCAATGGTCACATATTTCAGTGGAGCAAACAGTTTAACATCATGTAGGAAGAGGGGAATTTGGATCATGCATGGTTATCAGACCAATGATTTTGTTATGGTTTCTATTTACTCTATGCCCACATTAGTGACACTTATTGTGAGAAAAAAGAGGGAACATTAGACCTAACGATCATGGAACAATGGTACGGATGAGAGGGATGGTATGAGTCTTAGGCATGATTAGCGGCTAAGGGAGATCAAGATTCGGACTTATTCCAAATGGGATACCTGAGAATGTGGTCCAGGGATTACATGGGGACTTTTAAGTTGCCGCAATGGAGCGGTGTGGATGGGGATTACATATTGAATCTGCTAAGGAGAAACAATGTTGGAGGGGGATAACATACTGAATCTACCTGGGTAACTTTATGGAGTGGCTATAATGGATGGGTCAAAGGCATGGAGGTTTCTTGGGTTCTTCTAAGGAGTGAAAAAGAAATATGTGGCTTATTTGTTGAAGCTTCCCAGGTTCCACTAAGGAGGAGAAATGGTGGATGGGGCTTACGCATGTAAGCTGCTTAGGTGCCGCAAAGGAGTAGAAATGGTAGATGGGACTTACACATAGAATCTACCTTGGTTCCACTATAGACTGTAGAATGTGGATGGGTATTATGCGTGGAAGCTTCCAGTGTTCTGCTAAGGAGTGGAAATGGTGGATGGTGCTTATGAGTTGAAGTGGTATAGGTGATACAATGGATTATCAGTCATGGATGGGGCTTATGCATTGAAGCTATCTTGGTGTCTCTAAGGACTGCAACGATATATGGGGTATACTCGTGGAATCTTCCTCGGTGCCACTAATGAGAAAAAATAGTGGATTGGGTAAACACATGGATGTTACATGGGTGCCATTAAATAACATAAAAATTATACCGGTCTTATGTGTCGATGATTCTTTGGTTCTACTAAGGTGCGACAACACTGGATGGGGATTAGGTATGGAAGATGCCTAGGTGCTGCTAAGGAGAGGCGAAGGTGGATGGGGATTACGCATGGAAGCTTACCATGTGACTATAATGAGTTTAAAAGGTGGTTGGGGATTACACATAGAAGATTCCCAGTTTACACTAAGTAGTGGAAATGGTGGATACAGCTTACATGTGGAAGCTTCCGGGGTACAGATGTGGAACGACAATAGTTGATCGGCCTTATGTGTGGAAGCTACTCTGGTACTGCTAAGGAGTGGTAGTAGTGGATGTGGCTTAAGTGTGGAAGTTTCTTAGGTGCCTCTAAGGAGTGGTAATAGTTGATGTGACTTACATGTGGAAGCATTCCGCAATGTATTCCTCATGTCAGTCCATGGGTCTATCCCATGTACAGTTCAAGGGATAACATTTCAGTTTAATTTCATATGAAAGGATGAGGAATGCGGGGCTTATGAAATGACATTTCATGTTATTTCTTTCTCATTTCAGGACATGAGAGGAACATATTCTAAATGAAAAATAAAACTATTAATGGATGATAGGGCATTCTACAGTTTAATGTAATGTAGTGATGACTATTGAAATCTTATGATTATGGCATAAGGTATATCATGAACAAAACAATATGCATACTATGATTATTGGATAAGGTGTACTAAAATTTATACTCATTTATTGATGACTAATAGGAAAAAGAGGCCAAATAATGGATTGAGTTACACATTTGAATAAAATACGTTTTAGGTTGAAACAGATATATGATTTGGTTGAGAATACTTGGATGAGTTTCTTAAAGAATGGTTTGACTTAAGGTGCTCAGTGAATCCAAGATGAAGATCTCAGCCACGACATGGAAAATGGACCATGTGGTGTTGGTCGACTCAAGTAGTTTCAAAGACTGTGGAGGAGTATATGAAATCATGGTATTCCATAGGTAGTATTGGTGTGATCCTTAGGGTGAAATGTAATATTTCATCGACATGGCCTAAAAATTTCATGATGGGACTCTCTATCTTTCATGGGTCTTAGTGATGGTAGAAAAGGGATCGGACTAGAGGGCCAAGACTAAGGCCCAACACTGATACCCTAGGAGGGTGCTTGGGGATATCCCTCATGGTATAGACCTCTAGGATGGAAGGTAGGTTCTTTTAAATTTTTCTTCACTCAATAAATGGGTTATTTGATATTAGCATCTTGCGAAGAATGTGGCTTTGTGAAGGAAGTGTACTTCATGAGGAAGGAATTTAGAAGAGCATGGATTCTACTTATCAAAGAGATAAATATTTTGAGAGTTCCCTGTGATATATTAATGCACCATGAAACCTCATGAAATATGAAAGGGCCCCATCATTCGTGTAGGGTGGAGTCCTGTGAGGTGCTCGGGGGCAGCCCAAAATTAGAGATTCATCGCTGAAAGAGCTGCATAACCATGATAATGAGGGGGTGGGTGAGCCTTTTATTTATAATCAAAAGAGGTCTGTGGGGATCTCTATAGTAAATAATTGGGTGCCTCGAAGAAAAATTTATGTCATGGAGGAGATATGTTCACAATCCAATCACAAAAAAGGTGACACCACAAATCAAAAAACGTTCATGCGGCGAGCTCTGAAAAATTCAAAGGGAAATAGATGTTGTAGTAAACATATGTTTGCAAGGGGATATATGTAAACTATGATGGGGAACAGACACTGTGAATCAAATATATTTTCATGGGGAGATATACAAACCATGAAGGTGTCCTAACAAGCCATTTTTACAAACTAACTTCCAACGGACTTTACATCTAATGTTTATCTCCGTGTGGGACTTGAGACAATACAAATTGAAGCCCTTGAACTAGGCTACAATCTTGAATCCACTGTGTATTCATTAGATATATCATGAGGATGAGTGTTTTGGTCCCAAAACTCACTTTTTAACTATTTTATATTAAATATTTTTATAATATTTTCTTTCAAATTGGAATTCCTAAATGTCAAATTATTGATTATTATGATAATGTTTAAATTGAGAGTATGAAATTTATTTATGTGCTGGAGAATGTGACACCATGAAATTATAAAATAAGGAAACTTTATTTTAAATGGTATATGATAAAAAATAGCAATATTAGAAGAAAATATAACACTTTGATAAAATAGAATATATTTATTTTTAACAAAAATCAATGTCATCAATAGATTGCATTGCATCCAACATTTTCTTAGCTTATGTTACATGTAATACAGAGTTTTACTGAACAATATTATATTATTATAATTATTATTTAATATATCATCAACTTATTGGAATTCTTGGAAACAATAGTACTAACTAATGTATGAAAATATATATTTTAGACATGTGTATTATTTATCTGTGTATTGATAATAATGTAGAATAATTTAATAGAAAAAGATATATTTTTCTGAAAAATTGTATTTTTCTAAAAGATATATAGTCACGCTTTTCACACATTATTTAAAATTAATTTTTTTCAATTTTATAAAACAAATATGAAATAAAATTATAAATCATAATATAAATTTTATCTTATGTTGAATTTTTATATTTTTCTAAATTATTTCATTTTTCCATGAATAAAGAAAAATACAGAATTTTATTTGAAAACAGCCATATCTTTTAAATTTTTTATTAATATCAATATATTTTAAATTGTATTAAGAGTGAAATTAGTTCATTTATATATATGTTAATCCAGTTTAGTTCATCTTAATCATTTTCATATTTAATTTTTATAAAAAATCTTTGTAAACTTTTGAACATTTTCTCGTTAAAAATGATTTCTAGTCGCGTCAACATGATTAATTTTTAATTAAATTTTAACAATTAATTGAATATAATTTTGAAAAAAAGATTCCATATTTCTAATATTCATAATTTTTAATTTATGATTATGTAAAAATATATTTTAATGATAATTAAAAATGAAAATAATAGAAACTTATTATTGTATTTAAGTTAAAAATGAATTTTCAAAGCTACTGAACTAAGATGATATGGGAAAAAATGGCCTTTGAACATTTCCAAAAATCAGTGGTTGGAAATAATTATAACTTATATATTCTATGTAAGATAATTTTAAATTATTTTATCTTGTTACAATATAAAAACAGGGTTATGATTGAATCATTTAAAAAATTACTAATATTCCACTCACCTCATTTATAAAATTCCACCAACAATCCTCTCTTATTAGTACCATAATAACATTTTTGATTAAAAATTACATTCAAAAATAAATTAACAGCATCCCTCTTCTATATATATGACCCCTAGTTGGGGTATAAATCCACCATAGTAAAACTTTTGTTCAAAACTAAAGGAGTATACCATAAGAATATGTAATGTTCTTCAATGAGTGTTTTTTAAATTATATCTTTCCCTTCCCCATTATATTATTATTAAAAAATGAAAATATAATATAATAAATTCTTTATAAATAATAATGATATTGTAGGTTAATTTAATGTCCTAAAACCATCCCTACATCCATCAAATTAGTTATTAAATCATCATTCATGTGTACGGAGGACTACTGACTTGCGAACAGATGTCATCCATTTTTTCATTACCACAATTCATAATAGGGTATAATGATGGATAAAAATTATATATATGAAATATATAAAATATTAATACCTATATTATCATTATATAAAATATACAATTTTTATTTTCCATTCATTCGAGGATACGGTAACACTGCTTTTCTATACAGCGGACAACCTCCTCGCGAAGCAATGTGATTCATCTTTCATTAACACTTTACATCGATGATAATTATGATATAGATAAAAATATATGTTATATACATTAAGTAGTTATTATAATAATTAATTATTTATAATTATGAAATATTTATATATAATTTCTTTTAAACTGAATATGATAACTTTGGTAATTTACATGTGGACTATTGCATTTACATAATGTAACTCATTTATTATCACCACACCAAATAAAAGATATATATAACTATATTAAACAAAATAACATGTTACATAAGATATTATTATCATTATTTAAATATAAATTATTACTTACCACTTTCCCATAATGATCATTGAAATATGATAACATTACACATGCGTATATACGACATACCGTCTCCATGATCGTAATGTACTTCATTTATCATAAAACTAATTAATTATAGTTCTTAAAAGTAAAATTCATGTAAAAATATTTAAATTATTTCATTATTATTATTTAAAATATGATATAACTATATATTATATGGATGAATCATAACATTCATGACAGAACACGCATGAGAAAACAATGCAATTATCACCTGAAACATTGAAATAATGAAAAAGTTATATGTTGTTATAAAAGGGTAATTTATGATATTATAAACATTAATATGGTTTTTTAATATTTTAGTCACATCATTTAAACCAATATATATTAATATATATCATCTTTAACTAAATTGAATCATGTGGTATGGGATATCACCTAAATTTCATTTCATGAATGTATATTGTAATGTTATAATCATAATTTTAATTATATTGTGTATATAATAACAAATTAAAATGAAATATCAGGATTAATCAATAACTAATAGTGTTTTAATTTTTAATTTGAATTTTTTAATGCATATATATTTTACATTAAAATTACATGCTTGTAAGTAATTTCTAAACTCAATTTCTCTTCATTGTGTTATATAACATATTTATTTCCATTGATATTCAAAGATAATGTGTATAATTAAATTGGATTAAATTATGTTGTATTTTAAATTTATTTATCTAGATTTATAGTTCATACAAATAACATATTCATTGATTAATTCTAACTTCAATGCTCTCATTATTGGAATCGTATATTTCACAAAATCATCTTAATCAGGATTATTTATTATTGGATATTAATTGAAATAAATTATGTAAGGATTTTTTAATAAAACCTATATCTTTTTTCCCCTATTAATACAGTATATATTTCATGTATCAGTACAATTTTCTACTATATCATACATAAAAAATTGAGAAAATGTTTTAAAAAATAAAATTTGTCTATCTCTTTTCTCAGAAATCAATTTCCTTCTAAAACAAGGATTTGTAAAACTATTTTCAATTATTTTTAAAATTTCCCAAATTATTTATTAAATATGTTTTTAACCATTTTTACATTGTTGAAAAAAATTGAATATTAATTTTTTTTCAAAATAATTGATTTTTGTCATTTATGAAAAAACTAAAAGGATTCTTTGTTTTAATGAATATGGACTTGATATAATTTATATTTTTAATAACCACTAAAAATATTTAAATCATTCTTTAAATTATAAAAAATATTATTTTCCAATTATTTTGTGAGAGTTTTTTTTTAAATTTATTTAAAAAAAAATTATTTCAATAATTTTGTATGTTTTAAAAAGTGATTTTCAAAATGAAAAGGATATTAACCTAAATAATGATTTTAAATTTCAATTTTTTCTATTAATCAAAGATAATAAACCTTAATTTTACATATACAAAACAATTTTTATAATATATTTATACCATACTTATTCTCCTTCTATATGTTTTATGATTATTTTAATAAAGGATTATATTGAAATTGAAATACATGATTAATTTTCGAAGTTCAAAAATTTTCCATGAAATGATTACCTTCGAGAGATCATTGGACATTAAATTTTCACTAAATATTTAAATAATTCACTATGTATATCTTCATTTCATCAAATATGTATCACTTCTACATATTATGTTGTACATTAAAATTTTTAGTTTATAAGGGAAAATATAGATAAATTCTCTAACTTTACAAAAAAAGGCTATTTTATTATAAGTCACATTTTCCAGAAATTAAATCTGTCATTGGAAATATTATAGATGCATTGGATATAAATGACACAAATGGTTCCTGGTTATAGATATCTCTTTGATGAATTAGTAATCTTATGAGGTGAAATTGTTAGCTAGCATGAAATCAGTTTTCCAAATAATTTTAGTTTTTACCCACTTGTATTAAATTGTCTTATGAATGGTATTGTAGGTATTTATATAATTATTTTTTGAAATTAAATACAATAATTATTCATTTCCTTCCTACAGAATTTAGTTATTATTATCCATGAGGTTTTTTAAATGATATAATCTATTGATTCATTTCATTATAAGTTTAATGATTAAATGACAAGTGTTTTCAGTTATTTAAAATTACATAATGGATATTCCTTATTTAGATTTGAAAGTAATTTTAATGAATAAATGACATGTGTTTTTTTGTTATTTTCCATTCCATTGATTATTTTAGTCAATTATTTAAATTTAAAGTGTTTTCATATATTTATATAGAAATATTATTCATTTGATATATATTACGCATCATTTGTTCATGATATATTCCTCTTTTATTTACCCTTACTAATTATTTTAGATCACCCATATGTTCTTACATTTCCCATGAATCCATGAAGTGTACTCTAACTGTTATGAAATAAAATTCTCTAGGGAATAATGATATACGCAAAAAAAATTGTTGTAATTTTTTTATTAAAATTTAACATTTGAATAATGTTTTTTTGTCTACCAAATCTAATGATAAATTGATACCTTCAGGATGATTTTATTATTATCTTATTCCACATTATAAATGCAGTCACTGGCCATAGGCTACTAGGGTCATGGTAGCTACACCTAAGGCCTTTCAATCAATCTGTATACCCATCATTCTTCATCAACGATCAAATTAATGTTACTAAATAATAAATTAAGAAATATTATCACATATTTTACATTTTCTAGTCTAATTTATATTATATTAAATTTATTTATATTATAGATTTTTATACCAGCCGCTTGGTATTGTTTAATAGATTTTCTTTAAAACCTAATTTGTATGGTTATTATGGTCAGAGGTGTTAATATAAGTTCAATAATCTAAAAAAATTATATTTATGGAATTATTATAATTATTGTATAATAGAATTTATATATAAAAAGATTTCTCCGAAACTATCACAATTTTTAATATTTTTCTTTTAATGGTCATTATAGCTGGTAAAAATTAAAATTTTCATTTATTTTTTAATATAATAAATATAATTCATATTTTAACTTCCAAAATAATAATTATTTAATTGATATTACATTTATTAATTAATTACATTATTGAAAATATATATGTAAGGTAGTGATGAAAACTCAAACATGTCAACTATTAAGGTGGGGATCCGACTATAACATGGGCGATGTATTCATTATAGAATGGGTAGGAGAAAGTTAGTAAACAGAGATAAAATTAATATAATTATATAATACTCTATTAATAAAACAAATTATAAAAAACTAAAATAGATAAATTATATTTTATGTCGTATTAGAGGAAAATAATTTAATATATCTCAGTTGAGAATATTACCTCTTTTATTTGATGTTCACTTCTACGCTACAACCAAAAGCTCTATAGCTTTTCCTTCTAGAGAGATCAAGTATTCAAAAATATGTGTAGAATATTATGAATATATTTCTAACTATTTTTTTCCATATAAAGATATTTTTGTCTAAATAGAGTTGATCATGTTTATAGTGTTTTTTATAAAAAGATGAGTGGGTTGTTTTAGAGTAAAATTTTGATTCTTATAAAATTTTGGAAAACTACACTTTAAAAGTGTTCATTCCAAGATAATTTATGATTTAATATTAAATAATTTTTGTTTCATTAAATTTAGATCATGAAAAAACTAAATGGACCCATCCGACCAGTAAATTAAATACAGTGAACCAAAAATAAATTTTTATGATAATATATAATTCTTGTTCCAAAATATACATATATATTTTCATAAAATTAAAAAAAATACTATATTGGACCATAATTACAGTTATTTCAAAAAAAATGTTTTAAAATGTTTCATTTAATTCTATAATCATCAATATATCATAAAAGTATGGGATTCATAAAAAGCAGCATTTTTTATTATTAATTAAAATTTTTACTTTTTTAGAAAAATAAAATAATTCACCCTACCATAAATTTGACATGTTGATTCCAAAAATTGTATCTACTTTATAAGAAATAATTTTATAATAATAAATATTTTATTTTTAAATATAAATATCATTTTATTTATTAATAATAATATTTATGTCATAATAAAATTTGTGAAAGTTTGAAAAATTAATACATATTTAATAAAACTATTTTCTAAAATATATAGTTTTTAATGAATCAATTTTACTAAATATAAATTTAATTTTGAAAGCCAAAAAAATCATTTAAGTAAAATTAATGAAATATGGTTTACCAAATATAATGGTATGGATTCATTGTGCCAAAAATTTGTTTCATCAAATTTAACACTATAATATAATTTTTTATGGAATAAATTATAATTATGTGACATTATAATTTGATATAATTAATCTCATTTGTTAAATAATATATTCCTAAATATTACACATCTGTTAGTTTAATTGGTGAATTCCATTTATAAGGTTCAGGGTCATTAGTAACTCCCAAAAAATTTCACCCTTGAATTTTCCTTACGTTCCTTATGTTGAAAATAAATTAATTACTTCTCTTACATGAAATACCCATGTTTCGATGTTTCTTCATAAAATTATTTCACCTCCAATGTACATTCACTAGGTTGGTTTTTTGGTTTAATTGTACATTGTCTTTACATCCAAATATCTACAATGGATTATCTTTTTATGATAAATCATACACAAACTATACCACCTATAAATTCATTACATGTATTTTATTTCATATTTATTTTTTATGATATTCATTATATTCTCTTATAAGATGATGAGGATGTGTTTAGGATAGTGATGTTGTTTTTGGGTGTTTTGCAAACGATTAATTCATTGTGTTACTAAAGTAATGGAAAACACTATTGGGGTGGTGGTTGTGTATTTCCTGGTATACTTCCTTGTGGATGTATATTATATGAAATTTTAGATATATATAGAGGGATATTTACTAATTTTATGGTAAATTTCCATTTGGGGTTATATTTTTTTCATATGATAATTCCCAGAGGGGTCATCATTTCATTATGTATATAAAATTTCCATGGAGTATTTTTTGTTAATTACATAGGAGGAAATACACATAGAGGTGATCTACAATAGGCGGGGGTTATTCCCATAGCTGATAAAATACTTTTAGTGGAGTTCTATATTATTATTGTTTGATAGAACTATCATACATAAGATATATATTACTATAAGATGATAAATCACTCATTGGAAAGGTAAGTGTTTATATTTTTGGGCTATCATAGTTTAAATTCAAGGCGGTGATCAATTTTATTGGGACAAAAAATCCTAGATACACTACCCAGGTCCTTCATATTATCATTATAGTGGGTAGTCTTCAGTTTTTTATTTGATTGGCATGTTTCCTGTGACACCGTAAGAGACACACAGAAATTTGTTAAAGCAGGTACGATCAATCATGGTTATGTACATTTGTATTTATTATGGTTATTGGTATTAAAATATGTTATATATACGCTCTCAAGGGGAATTTGTGATCCAACAATTTTCCTTCGACAACCAACATTCTCCGAGAAGCCCTAGCACAAAAGAATAAGATATGGTCCATTAAAAACATGAAACTGAGGAAAAATTGTGGTTTTCATAATTTATTTTTTAATCTTGTTATTTCATGGATTAGATTTGAATATATCATGATCATGAACTTATGAGTGTTGGTAATAGTTCCACATTTAGAGGTGGATAAAATATTATTATTTTTCTCACTCCTTATATGGGAAACATGGTTCATGTTCATACCACATGTCTATGGTCAATTTGAGAATAGGGAATTAAAGATAAGTCTAAGGGCCCAGATTTCATCATAGAGAGGATCCACTCACATGGAATCCTACGATTCGGTTGGTTTATCCCTGTAGTCATGAAGTCTGAGAATGTTGTTGTACTCAGATTTAGTATTAGAGCCTACTTTATTTTTTAACGTGTTTATTTTACATATGTTATTTCCCAATTATGAAATCAATTTCCATATGTTATAATAAAAATCCTTGTGTATTTATATAAAAAAAATTTCCTGTCGTTTCTTATTTTAAATTATTATATATATATTATGGTATTTTTAGGTATTTATGATGTTTTATTTTTTATATAAATATGAAAACTCGGATATGACAGTACATACTTCTCATATTACCACATAAGACCCTTTATATTTTTAAGGCCTCTTGTGTATGGAGAAGAAAAAATGATGTAAAATGAATACTATAATCCTACTGTCGATTAGTTTTCTATGGTGGATAGATGTTATAATGTAGTATTAGAGACATGTTTTTTATTATTCTTACATTTTAGGGTATGGAATTTAGGTGTTTTAGGGATATTTTATAAAATATTATAGATATCTAGTTGGAATATATTGAATGTATTTTCTTTATGAATTTTAGGTTTTGAATTGTGGGATTGATGTTCAAGATTTTCAATATTATGGATTTTTTAATTGTCCCCTTGTGTGACGAACATGATTATTGGATAATTGAGTAGTTTGATATTCAACTCTTGGACCATTGGGAGAGGTCATTTCTGGATCTTAATTTTTACATATTGGGGAAAATATAATATCATGAAACATGAGTTGGTATGTAGGATTCAAATTACATATTAGGGCTTGAGAGTGTGATTTTTAACATTCTTGAGGGGATCAATTTTTATATGTGTCAGAAACTAATCAAGCACCATTTTAAGGTATAGGTATTTGATTCTATTCTACACATACGTACTGATATGTGTATGAATTTTATTCTGTTGGAAGTTCATGTCGACCTATGACTATAGGCCTCTTAATGATGATTACAAGGTCCCTTGGCGTATGGGCCATGTGGTGACACTAGTAGTTTAGTCATGAAGATACTGTCATAGTGGGAAACCCCTAATGGGTTGTTATCACATGGGATCAGTTAATTAAATTACCCCTAAAAACCGATATGATGTTTACCCATATTGATTGGAATGGAACTCTACCTAAGAAATCAATATGATGGTGATCATTTTGATATGAGTTTCCACTAGTTAATGCTGAATGAATGTACCTTATTGGGTTGGTTGTTTATAATTATATTAATTACTTATATGGTATTTTCTGTTATAGCATGTACTGAAATTCTACTCATTATATTCATTTAATATGGTTTTATTATGTAGAAATTATCCAGGACAATAATATTATATATTTTCAAATTTGGGTATGTTTGAAGTCTCAACAGATCAGTTTCATAGTTGTATTCTGTGTGTGGATTAGTTACCTTAACGGATGTGGAGTTAGAATTGGAGTTCCTTATTTATATGGGACCCTTGAGAGATATATTAAATAATGTATTCCATATTAATTTGATACAAGACTAGGAATGATATCTTGTTAGATATAGCCTCTGACGATACTTGTCTTTTGAGCTAGGTGGTAGACCTACAAACATTGAAATATGGCTTAGTGTTTAGTTAATTGGATAATTTTTTTTATTACTAAGGGAAAACCGTTATAGGGGATGTCTCGAGTTTTCTATTGACTTTTAGGTAATACACAATGGTACATCAATGATTTTGAGAAAAAATAATATGAGGTTCAATGACCATTATTATTTATTAATTTTTATTCCTTATGGTTTTATGAGAATTATATCTTGAGTTATAGTGACTTGGAATGCGTGTCAAAGTGATTTACTTAGTATTAAGGTGGAATTTCAAAGTAATGATTTGAAGTATTCCTAGAAGTATTTTTGTCATATATTTTATTTCATCATAGATATCGTGGATAATCATTTGTGACTAGGAATAACACCTGATGAAGGCATAAGATGTGTTTATTTTTAGGAAATGATCTATTTTTTTTTCTTTGAGGGGAGTGTCAAGGGTTCAATAAGATTTTTTAACTGACCATTATGAAGAGAATGGTTTGTATTTAGGAATTTTACACACATACTTGTGTTTGTGTAATATTCAAGAATTAGAGGATGTGAGAAGTTCTTTGGGAATCACTCTACTTTGAGGAGGATATTGGTGGTCGACATGTATTGTCTGTTAAATCATTGTTACATGAAGGTATGTTTTTATGGTATATTTGTTGTGTTGGTTGGACTATGTATGGGTCTGTTGAGTTTGTTAGATCCTAAATTTTTTTTCCATGTGTATACATTGTGGGAATTTTAATGTTTGTTCTCAATGAATGGTGTTAAGAAAGCCTTATTGAGGTGAAATCACCATTGGTTATTGAATTATGTGATCCTCAATTAAAGTGGTTTATTATGAGTGGAGGTTTTTATTCTATTTGAGATGAGAATGTTTTGTTGATGTTTTCATGATTGATATTTGATTTGATATTGTTAGAAGCAACTGGTAATTGTTTTCTATAATTGTTGGAGCATGGGATATAGAGACTGATGATAGTTTTGTGGTGATTTTAAGGATAATACAATGGTGGGGAGCATCAAAATAGTCGTGGTTGAATGTATCTCATGTAAAGATTTTTTTTGAAATTTTGGGACCTATCATTGGATGGTCAAGATAGTGCCAATTGTGGAAATTCTCAAAGTGATAACATAGTTTCTTTTTTTCCACAAAGACTTCTCAATAAAGTGATGTTCAAAGGTAGGTATATTACAAAAACTATGTTATTCAAGATTGTGAAACTGATAATAAATTATAATGTTTGGTTCTGAGTCACATGTAGGGTAATGTGGTGATTTTCCCAACCTTATGATTTAAGATTTATGATCACTTCATCTATCACAAAATAGGGTGTTTACCCTATGATTGATGTTTTTTTTTGAAATATGAGTCTTCTAATTTTCTGAGAATAAATTATGTTATGATGATGAAATATAAATAATTTTTTCATGTTATTTTTCTTATATATTTTTTAGATTGAGATTATAATAGTACACTTGAGATTGGAATAGATTTTTTAGATGATGCATAGCCTCAAAACAGAAATTGTTTCTGAGCCTGAACCACATTTTCTTTTACATTATTTTTTCCAAATATTCCAAATTTTTCCTTTTTTTATCCATTCATTACTCTCTTTCTTCATTTTGATGCATTATCATGGGTGATCATACATTGGGGCCATTAGTCATGATAGAAAGAGGTGGACAAGAGATGAATCATACAAGGGACCTACTTTAACACAATACACATCCTATAAATCTATACTTATCATCAAAACTAGTAATAACATAGTGTAAAAATATAATCTCCAATGAAGTGAGATTAAAACCCAAAAATTCATGTGGGGGTATGTAAGATCCCTTACCTCTGGTACATAACTCACTCTGAGTCAATCTAGCTTCTAGAATTAACAAATTATATTTATTATATACATGATTAATATTAATTTTGATTTATTTGACATTTTTTATGTACTACATACCTTCATAAGTAATTCATTTTTTGTATATTATCTTCTTATAATGACCACATGGGGTTGTTTGGTTGATTTTTTCTAAAACATATTTTGGAATTTGATTCAGGTACATGATTTTTTTATTATTTACACAATATCGATAATTTAATTTTTATAGATTCATTATCATTACAATAGAACATAAGTTTTAAAGTTAATTATATGTATAGAATAAACATAAATTATAAATTATATCTTTTAATGCTTGTTTTGGGTGGTAAAATAACTATAATAATTACATTTATAAAATAATTAAAAAAATTCACATTTTTTCAATTAGTAATCTTATGAATTCTATAATATATATTTTTATTCATCAATTAAATTTCCCAAAACATCAATGTAATGTAGTGATGAAAAATGATACATTTCTTTCATTAAGGCATTGAAAAGGCAATAACATAGGATGTTTTTTCGTTATATAATAGATGGGTGAAAGTTAACTAAAAAATTCAATTATTAAAATAAAATTTTATTATTATAATATTTATAATGGTTTCATACTACCTTGGATAAAAAATATTATAGGTGGTATAAGAATAAACAAAATTTAATATAACTCAGTTGAGAATATTATTTCACTCTTTGGATTCCCACTCTAAGGATACTCCATAAGGATCTTTAGTCTCATCTTTTGAATAGATTATGGTATTATAGAAATTATAATAGTGCTGGACGGAAATTTTGGTATTGTTTTTAAGAGTAAAAGACTTAAATTGTGAGGATGGGTGAGGTTATGAAAATAAATATTTATAAAGAGTGTTTTAGACTATTTGAGAGTAAATGACTATTTCTTTTTTTCATATAGGCCAACTAATTTTAAATTTTTTTTAATGAAATAAATTTGTAGAATTAAAATTTAAAAAATGGAGGTTTATATAACATTTGTATCATTCCAAAAAAAAAATGGTTTGTAAAACAATTAAATTTAATTTAACAAACCAAAATGGTGTTTTATTTAGACAATATATAATTCAGGCTCAAAAATTGAAAAATTTTAATTTTATAAAATTAAAATTTCATTATATTACCCCATAATTTTGTTATGAAACAGTTTTCAAAACCTTTTAATTAATTTTTATATCATTAATATAACCTAAAAAGTATAATACTATTAAAAACTTTAATTTTTACCATTCTTTTAAAAATAATCTTTGTAAAAATATATAACAATTCACACTAAGATAAATTATATTGATTGATTCAAAAAAATTGAATAAATTTTATCAAAATTACATTAAAATTATAATATATTTTACTAAAAATGAATCTAATTTTAATGAAAAAATATAATTTTCATGTTAGGGTAAATGTTTTGACCTTCGAAAATTTATATAATATTTTATAAAATTATAAAATATAGTGTATAGTATTTAATGAATAAATTTTACTACAATAAATTTTATTTGAAACCTAAGAAAATATTATCTTTTAATCAATTTAAAAATAAATTTTTTACCAAAAAAAGAATGTTTTATTTAGGATAAAAATATAATTCATATAATATTACATTTTTATTTAATTTTTTCATGATATGAATTTATTATAATTGTCATTAAACATTAATATAATAATTATAATGTTTTTAATAAAATATTCCAGAATATTTTACACGTGTCAATTTTGATGGTGAATTACATATATAATGTTATATGTTAATATATTATCCCCCACCCTTAACATAGTTCACCCATGACATATTATTTCTTACAAAAATATGATAAAAATATAGGTATTTCACATTCATTCCTTCCTCAGATTTTGTAACATCCTTGTTGATGATTTTAAAAAAATAATAAATTTTATGTGATGATGATATCAAATCATTATTTAGTATTGGGAGAAAAAAACATTCACCAATAATTTTACCATTGTAATTCATGATGTAGAAAATAAAAATGACTCATATAGACAACAAGTGTCATGGACCGAATCTGGTCGCCGCAAAAACCGGCACCCGACCCGGCCCGTGGAAAGTCCCGAAGGGCGTTCCCGATCCCCACGGGCTGGCACAAGTGCCCGGGTATCAAAAACTGAAAATTGGGAACAATTTACCCGAGTTTTTATACTTGAAACATCAAATGAATTCAAGAAACCAAATCTGGATTTTTCAAACTGAAACATCTTTTTAATAAATTCATAACTGAATTGAACAATTTTAAACAATTTTTGAAGATCATTACAAAGGTATAAACCCATGAAAAGACAGCCCAAGAACCTCAACATGGCAAGAGGCATCTTCCTCAAGCCATCTCTACAACACCGCATCATGAATGACCAGTGGAACCCTGAACTGTTGGAACAAAAGTTATACCCAAACCTGCGATAACAAAATAAAAAAGTCTACATACACCCAAGGGTGTAAGTAGGGTGTGAGCCAAAGACCAATAGGATACCACCACAAAGAGATTCCATATAATAAGCATTTAAAGACGAAAATCATGCAAGTTTTCAAAAACATGAAAAGCTAGTTACAATTTCTAAAAGCTGCAACTTTGAATAAGAAAAGTTTTCAAGTGGGCTATTTTAAGGGATTAACACTTTTAAAATAAACACCAAAGCTACTGAATTTTCCAGAAAAATGTACCGTATGCCGACGGTAAGCACAAAATATCCAGTGAGCACAAGCAATGGGAAATAACCCATAGGCACTAGCTAGCTGTGGGTCCCAGGTACCTCGTATCTCGGTGACAGTAACCATCACAAATATTCGTTCTCGTGCACGAGCCACTAATAGGGAACATACCCATAACCTAGTGGTCTCCAATCATCATCATCTTAGTTTAGTTAGAGTTGTAAGTTTCAATCGTGTTAAATGAAACTGAGGCCAAACCCCACGTGATCACTAGAATACTAGTACACATCCACCCACCTAGATACCTGGGTTTTCCCTTTGTGCTCAAACAATTTGAACAATTCAATGAATATACATTTCACATGAAAATATCATTTCCATATCATAAATTCACCAAACAGCCCACATATATAAAACACAAGTCACAAAAGTCCACTTTTCATTCAAATGCATTTTGAAATCAAACCCACACCAAAATAGCCCACAACACTTTTTGCATAACTTTCAGAATCCAACACATCCTTTAACAATTTTATAAAATACCTAAAAATATACTAAACAACACAAAACAGCCAACTCACATGTTTCATAAAACCCTTTTTATAAACAAAATCCACTTTTCACATCGCACTCACACAAACAGCCCATATAACATTCACACCACTTTCACATTTTAGTAAATCCATTAAACATTTTTATAAAACATTTCCAAGAGGATACACATAACATAACAGAACTATTAACATTTAAAATGGTCCATTTGAAAGTATAAACAATCCAAAACAGTTTTCCAATATGGTTTCACATCTTACATAAATCATTAAACCATTCAAATCTTTCATAAAACAATTATAAAGAGTGTACCAAATATTCTCACAAAAAAACTCATTTAGAAACCATATTTCAAGGACAAAATCACACCAATACAAATTAAAAACAGAATTTTCATCCCCAAAAACATTTATTAAAATACCCCATGTGTTATAAAAACACCTCAAACAATATCACAAAAGATCCACATGAAAAGCACACGTTTTCAAAATCACTTTCAAGAAGTACAATAAGGATTTACACCTTAAACCCATTAAAAGAAACTTCTTTAAAACCTAATGGCACACCAATACCCTACGAAATCAGAATTTTCAGCCCAAACAAGATTTATTAAACCAATTTCATATTTTATAAAACACACCCAAACAATACCTAAAGGGTTGCACATGTAAAACACCCAATTTTTTAAACTAGAATGAAACTGTAAAAACAAATGGTTTACCAAATACAAAATAAATAGTTCCCACACAACACAAAACCTATTAGTAAATTCATAAAAAGTAATTCAAGAAAACTAACTCATCTAGAAATTATTACACATGGAATCACCTACCTTTTATGCTGAAACACTAAAAACATGGTGCGAAACATCAACCGCCCCACCTCCGCACATCAAGGAATATCAATCCAGACCTAGACCACCAAAAATTGACCCAAAAGACACCAAATAATACCATATGTTCGAACCCTATGTTCTGGACATTCTATAAACTCTTGAGATAGGGTGGAAACCCTAAGGAGAAGAGACGAATTGAAAAGAGAAACATTATCCAAAATAATCTTGAAGAAAACGACCTAAACTAAACCAGAATATTAATTTAAAAATATCCAACCATTCAAGTGAAGTTCGAACATGGATTATGAGATAATTTAGGAATTGGAATGGGGGGAAAAGAGTATGAATTGAGAGAGTTATGATGGCATGAACTTACCTCCTCAACTCTTCCCTATTTTAGAAACCCCAAGAATGTCAGCACCATATCGCGATGAAATAGATCTCCAAAGTGGCGGGAAAGACAATGGGAGCGCGCCTGGGCTTCTTAAGGTCGAGAAGGAGATGGAATCACCGAAAAATACATTTTAATGAATAAGATATTAATAAATTAATGAAACAATTTAAAACTGGAAAATGGGCATTCGGGTTGGCCCAATTCTTGAATAAAAACAAACATCCCCCATGCTTATGGATTTATAAAGGCCCCAAATTTAAATGTGGGGTTATTATATCAGGGGAGAACAATTAAGAGTTGGAATGAGTCAAAAATATTAAAAATTGAAAAAGTTATAAATGAAACAAAATTTATTTTTATATCTGGAATTGGGCTCGCAGTTTGGCCCAATTCATGAAAACTCACCTATTCTCAATAAAACCTTTGGAAACCACCAAAACAAATCATGAGTGGGAGATAAATTTAAAATAACCCTAAAATAGGTTACGTACGTGACAATTCTCTCCAACTTGAAAACTTTCCACCCCGGAACGTCACAGTAAGGTCAAAGTAACAACAAACCCAAATGAGAAACCAACAGGTACACCCATGCCAGGTTTCACCCCCAAAGGTCAAAACACCTCCAGTGATCAATGATGGAAGGAATACTCTCACAAACCAAACTTAAACCACTTTCCTAAAACAATCATGTACATTCAGGCTTTATCCCAAATGAAAACTCCTCAAACACAATCTAAACAATACTCAATCAATTTACCCAAAAAAACAACAACATTGAACAAGGTTACACTTCCCTACTATAACTAAACCATTGGAAACTCTCCAATATCAATGTTTACCTAATGAATATGTAGGTAGTTAGATATCTTCAAATGATAATACCTATTTCCTAGACAAGTCCATGGAAAAAAATATGAGTTACTCGTACGAAGAGACACAAATGGGCTCCCCACCATAAGAGACAACTTAAATTGTGTTCCCGAGACAGAATCAAGACACTAATAGTGGGAGGCCCAAAAATACTCTCTAGTACACGGGATATACTTCCATTAAATGTTTATTAAGGAACATTCATGAGAATCATAGTGGGTCTCTCCACCATAAGAACTGACCATCTAAACCGACCAGCATGGGCTGACACAGAAAGACCCAAAAAGAAATTAAAGATTTAGGAGGGGCGCAGGATTAGTCCGCATGGTTTGGGAAACTGTGCACTAACTATGAATATAATTCTTTCTACATGGCTTCCTAGCACACAACCACTACTAAACGTGCACAAACTATGTGCTCAACCATGACGAAACTAGAGGTTTGAACTATTCCCATCTTTCATACTAAGGATAGGACTTTGTACAAGGGTTAAAATGGCCCTAGGATTTCCCCTGACTACGAGCCAGCTTCTCTCCGAGACCAATGGCTGGAGCTCAAATGATTAAAGCATCTTCGGCCTCGTAGTTAATATTTGGAAACCCACTGAATGAGAATTCTTCTTCTCGGTGCCACCAAAAACTACACCGCAGTCCCAAATAAGTTTTCTAGACATAACACATTCCAAACTCACTTTACCTTATCCCGATATTTCACTGAAACAAGGGCTAAGAAGATACACACACATCACAACTTGTTTCTTCAGGTGAGAACCAATAGAAGTAAAGAACACCTACAGTCACATTCCTCTAAAATAGTTGATTTTGAATTTTTTTCAAGGGAGACATTTTCCCAACATAATAGGGACTCTCAGAGGATTTCACTACATTCACCTATACAGTAAATTGAGTACATGACATCATGAGGCATCACCAAACATGACCATTTCAACTGATATAAACAATTCCTAGAGAGGGACCTTATACAACATCCCCAAACAGTACACAATTATAGAAAGTGGCCACAATATTCTATCATGACCATATTTCCCACACCAGTGGTTTAACACGAACTCATGATTCAAAGAAACTTTGAAGAAACCAAAGGCCCTCTTAGACACTATCGAGACAATCATCCACACTAACAACCCTAGACTATATCCACCTTCGATGAATCAATAAAATTAAGAAACTAAGGTCTCTTTCAACCTTCCAGGAGAACTCTCCCATTATAAGAGGATTTAAAAATAAATGAAAGGAATGGGTGTAGACTCAATCTATAAATTTCAAGAAAAAGATTCCTTATATTGATTAACTGGAGGGTCTTCAAACGGTGAAACAATCCGGGTTGCACTTCAATTGTGCACTAACCTTTAATGGGGGTGTACCTTATCCAATGATTGAACCCAAGGACCCAACCAAGATAGTCCATTTTTTAAGATATACCACAAACTAGATCCAAACACATGTAGGGAACCATCGTAAAGGCGTCCCGAAACATTTTTCAAAAGAGACCACTAACCGTCCCTACAACACAACTTACTGACCAAACCCAAACCCAAAACACAGTTCAAACAGGAGGGGTTCTTGGACTCAAAACATCCCACAACATCAACATTTTCTAAAAACACATAATATACACCATCCCAAAAAAATCATCAAGAAATCATGTTTTTTTAAAACATTTCTTTGAAAACAAATGGTTCAGTGGTTAGCGCTTCCACCAATGGTACCCCATGGGCCTTACACATGCATGTTTCTATGCCACACGAGGAACCCTCCTCATATCCATCCCGAAACTCATCCAGTCAGGTCATCAACCGTCCCTCTTCCCATATAACCCCATGCATGTGGTTGCTCATGAAAATTCCAAAGGTTAAAACAAAATTTCTTTCCACTTTTCAAAACCAAAATGGTCAACCAATACATCCTTTTTCTCAAAACCGCTAACCACAAGATCAAATTCCAACTCACATCTTACAAAACTTTTCAGAAATGCACAACCATTTAGAAAATAACTCACTTTCAATATATTCACATCAATTTCAAAACATCTCATCCCATTAAAACAATCTTTGATTGTTTAGAAAACTCTATTGTAAACACTTTTCAAAACCAACTTCAATATAGTTCTTTCTTTCAAAAGAGGTGTAAAAACACCATTTTCCATTTCAAAACAATTCAAAATATTCCGTTCCACCATTTAATAAATCAATAAATTCATTATTTATTTGAAAATAATTTCAGAAAAACTTTATAATTATTAAAACCAAGTCCTTTTAAAACCAAAGTTCCAAGATTGAAAAACTATAGTACAAAACAATCTGAAAGGAAACTAGTTTCAGTGGGTGAATTGGAAATATGGTTGGCGGCCATATTCCAATCACTTCACTGTCACAGAGAGTTTTCTATAGAATATCCCCGGCTTCACATGGCTTGCTAGGCCCTGTGAGCTCACTGAGACCATTAACCCAACTCTCTTTTCATTTACCCTAATCATCATTAAACCAAGAAAAACAAAGAACATAGATAAATCCCGACTTCCCCTGGGGACTCGATTCTTGTCATGAGTTGTGGTGATCAGGCACACTACCCATAACCGAACTAAAAAGTCCCAAAAATTCTAACTCTAATCTATCCCGACTGTTCCCTAAATAACATGACCCAAAGAGTTAACCAGAACCTCCCCCTGATACCATTTTGTCACGAACTGAATCTGGTCGCCGGAAAAACCGGCACCCGACCCGACCCTTGGAAAGTCCCGAAGGTCTTTCCCGATCCCCACGGGCTAAAACAAGTGCCCAGGTATCAAAAACTGAAAATTGGGAACGATTTACCCGAGTTTTTATACTTGAATCATCAAATGAATCCAAGAATCAAAATCTGGATTTTTCAAACCGAAACATCTTTTTAATAAATTCAGAACTGAATTGCACAATTTTAAATAATGTTTGAAGATCATTACAAATGTATAAACCCATGAAAAGACAGCCCAAGAACCTCAACATGGCAATAGGCATCTTCCTCATGCCATCTCTACAACACCGCATCATGAATGACCGGTGGAACCCCGAACTGTTGGCACAAAAGTTATACCCAAACCTGCGACAACAAAATAACCAAGTCTACTTACACCCAAAGGTGTAAGTAGGGTGTGAGCCAAATCCCAATAGGATACCACCAATAAGAGATTTCATATAATAAGCATTTAAAGACGAAAAGCATGCAAGTTTTCAAAAACATGAAAAGCTAGTTACAATTTCTAAATGCTGCAACTTTGAATAAGAACAGTTTTCAAGTGGGCTATTTTAAAGGATTAGCACTTTTTTAAAATAAACACCAAAGCTACTGAATTTTCCAGCAAAATGTATTGTATGCCGATGGTAAGCACAAAATATCCAGTGAGCACAAGCAATGGGAAATAACCCCTAGGCACTAGCTAGTTGTGGGTCCCAGGTACCTCATATCTCAGTGAGAGTAACCATCACAAATATTCGTTCTCGTGCACGAGCCACTAGTAGGGAACATACCCATAACCTATTGGTCCCCAATCATCATCATCTTAGTTTAGTTAGAGTTGTAAGTGTCAATCCTGCTAAGTGAAACTGAGGCCAAAACCCACGGGATCAATAGCATACTAGTACACATCCACCCACCTAGATACCCGGGTTTTCCCTTTGTGCTCAAACAATTTGAACAAGTAAATGAATATAAATTTCACATGAAAATATCATTTCTATATCATAAATTCACCAAACAGCCCACATGTATACAACAGAAGTCACAAAAGTCCACTTTTCATTCAAATGCATTTTGAAATCAAACCCACACCAAAATAGCCCACAACACTTTTTGCATAACTTTCACAATCCAACACATCCTTTAACAATTTTATAAAATACATAAAAATATACTAAACATCACATAACAACCCACTCACATGTTTCCTAAAACCCTTTTTATAAACAAAATCCACTTTTCACATCGCACTCACACAAACATCCCATATAACGTTCACACCTCTTTCACATTTTAGTAAATCCATTAAACATTTTTATAAAACATTTCCAAGAGGATACACATAACATAACAGAACTATTAACATTTAAAATGGTCCATTTGAATGTATAAACAATCAAAAACAGTTTTCCAATATGGTTTCACATCTTACATAAATCATTAAACCATTCAAAACTTTCATAAAACAATTCTAAAGAGTGTACCAAATCTTTTCACAAAAAAACTCATTTCAAAACCATATTTCAAGGATAAAATCACACCAATAAAAATTCAGAACAGAATTTTCATCCCCAAAAACATTTATTAAACTACCCCCATTTGTTATAAAAACACCTCAAACAATATCACAAAATATCCACATGAAAAGCACACGTTTTCAAAATCACTTTCAAGAAGTACAATAATGATTTACACCTTAAACCCATAAAAAGAAACCTCTTTAAAACCTAATGGCACACCGATACCCTACCAAATCAGAATTTTCAGCCGAAACAAGATTTATTAAACCATTTTCATATGTTATAAAACACAGCCAAACAATACCCAAAGGGTTGCACATGTAAAACACCCAATTTTTTAAACTAAAATGAAACTTTAAAAACAAATGGTTTACCAAATACAAAATAAACAGTTCTCGCACAACACACAGTATATTAGTAAATGCATAATAAGTAATTCAAGCAAACTAACTCATCTAGAAATGATTACACATGGAATCACCTATCTTTTATGCTGAAACCCTCAAAACATGGTGCGAAACATCAACCGCACCACCACCGCACATCAAGGAATATAAATCCAGACCTAGACCACCCGAAATTGACCCAAAAGATACCAAATAATACCATATGTTCGAACCCTATGTTCTGGACATTCTATAAACTCTTGAGATATGGTGGAAACCCTAAGGAGAAGAGAAGAATTGAAAAGAGAAACATTACCCAAAATAATCTTGAAGAAAACGACTTAACCACACCCGAATATGAGTTTACAAATATCCAAACATTCAAGGTAAGTTCGAACATGGATTATGAGATAATGTAGGAATTCCAATGGGGGCGAAAAGAGTATGAATTGAGAGAGTTATGATGGCATGATCTTACCTCCTCAAATCTGCCCGATTTTAGAAACCCCAAGAATGTCAGCACCATATCGCGATGAAATAGATCTCCAAAGTGTGGGGAAAGGCAATGGGAGCGCGCATGGGCTTCTTAAGGTCTCAAGGGAGGTGGAATCACCGGAAAATCCATTTTAATGAATACGATATTAATAAATTAAGGAAACAATTTAAAACTGGAAAATGTGCCTTCGGGTTGGCCCAATTCTCAAATAAAAACCAACATCCCCCATGCTTATGGATTTATAAAGGCCCCAAATTTAAATGTGGGGTTACTATATCAAGGGAGAACAATTAGGAGTTGGAATGTGTCAAAAATATTAAAAATTGAAAAAGTTATAAATGAAACAAAATTTATTTTTATATCTGGAATTGGGCTCGCAGTTTGGCCAAATTCATGAAAACTCACCTATTCTCAATAAAACCTTTGGAAACCACCAAAACAAATAATGAGTGGAAAATAAATTTAAAATAACCCTAAACTAGGTTACGTACGTGACAAAAAGTATATCTATAATGAATAGAATATGATTCCAAAATTTAAAATTTTCAATTTTCATCCATAGGGGTTGATCAAATTTATAAAGGCCCATAAACTGTTGAAAATATTTTCATAACCTTTTCAAACTGGAATTGTTGTTCAGAGTCCACATAAAGAATAAAAAAATTCAAGTGAAACTAGTGGGTATATATTTCAATATTACCTAAAATATATTTGGTTTTATGAATGTTTTTAATTGATTAAAATAAATTTCTAACCATAATGCCCAAAAAAATTATTTCATAAAAAGTAAGATAAATATGTATACATAGATATATCATGACTTTTTTAAATAAAATTTAATTAAGACCATATTTAAATAAATTTAGTGATCCTAAATGTTTCTAAAGAAAATATTGGTCAAACGATAAACATTATCGTCACCTAATAAATAATAATTTTATCCCAAAATAATATATATGTCTCCAGTTTTTAAGATATAATCAAAATGGAAGCCATTATTATTTCATAATTCAGAAATATTTATATCATAAAATACACATTAGGAAATTATGTAATCCATTTCTTCCAATTTGGGTAATTTCATCAAATTATAGTATAGTTTTAATATCCCGCATGGATTTATCATGGTTTCTATATTCTAAAAGTTTTCATTAAAATAGAAATTTTCAAACCATACTATGATGGTGTATTCTTTATATTTGGTATAAATATTCTATCATACACTCTTTCAACAATTCTCTATTTTAGAACTAGTATCATGGTCAATTACTCACATGGTTAGAACACAAATAAAAGAAACCTAATTTAGACAGTAATTATACATCATTGTTTAAAAATGTTGGTATTTAGATGAAGAATTTCATTATAACAAGGTTTCACTTTTAAATTTTTTCCATCTCTTTATGTGCTCTTCATGCTTGCACAATCACTATTCAAATATGATTTTTCATTCGGTGGTGTGTGTTTGTTTACTATATACTTTTTTCAGATCAATATATTAACATATTCTACAAGGTAAAACATGTCATTGTAAATATCTTTAATGTTTTTAATATTTTATTATTTTGTATGATGATTTTCAAAAAATAATACCAATTTTGTCCTTCCTACTTAAACCACGGACATAGATATTTTAAAACAATTTTTTCATCATTTATTGACATTATCTCCAACAATTCAAATTATTTTTCATATGGAATAATCTATTTATGTTTCCCTAATGAATCCTCTTGGTATTCCATTTTTCTTTAATTTAATCAATCAGTTATCTATATTACCAAACATCATATATGAATATGTTAATACATTTTAGTTTTCCCACATGGTTTTTTGTATGAGATATTGTCTAGATTAGTACATTCATTTCCCTATTGAACAATTTTTCTATTTAGATCCATATTTTTCAATTAAAATCTCACATTGATGTCGTATTTTTATGTATCCATGACGTGGTTTATTTTCGACAAAAGAAATAGATTCTACCATTTTTACTGCTTCCCAATTTCAGTACATGGTATTGTTTTTATCATACCTATTTATAATTTGTTTATTAATCCTAAAAAACATATTATACTTCTGAAAAAACATATAGACAATTTTATTTTTAGAATAATTATCATTTCTCTTCCAAAATGTATTATTGGCTTCATTCCTCATTTCTATTGTATTTTCATCCAATTCTTATTAATATCATTATTAGATTATTTATACATCTATGTAACTTAAATTTAAACATAGTGGTTGAAAATACAGTCGAGATATATAAAATTTTTAAATATACTATAGTTTAATAGATAAAGTATCATAGTATATAGATGTTCCTCCTTCAATTAAATTATCTATATTTTAATTTTAATACATTGTCCATCTAGAATTTATGGATTGTACTAACAATCCAATACCCTATGTCCAAATATGTAACAACAAACCGAATAAAAAACAAAATAATGTCTGTTTCTTTTTTTTTTGTATGTTCTCTATTTGAAGACATGATATTTTATGATATTTTACTCCTAAAACAAATTTAATTTCATTGATGTTTTTTACACAACTATAAGTCCAAATGAACCATGATATTGTATAAAAAAATAAAAAAGCCTCAAAATTTGTAGAATGACTACAAATAACCAATTAATTAAATAACTTAATAAAATTTTGTTACATGAAAAATTATTTATAAAATTTTAATATATATTTAAAAAAATTGTATTGTAATTTTATTCATTAAAAAATAAAATTCATTAAAAACGGTTTTTATTACATTTTATTCATGGTTATTTTATATTATTTATTTTTATTATAGAAATGTAATTACTTAAATATCATATAATATAGGAAATTAAAATATGAAAATATTCTTGAGGTGAATCATTAGTATTGAAATATAGAATAATTTCTAAACAAATAGTGAAAAATTATCAATTTTTTAGAAAACTACCTTTTCAATTCAATTATTTATAAAGTTAAAAAATATTGAATTTTAAATTTTAATTAGTTACTTTTAATTAATAATTGTTCAATTAATATTATTGGAATAAAATCAATTGTAATTATTCTATGAAGACATTTTTATATGTATAAATATATTTTTCTAGAATCTATATTTAGTCATGCTTTGGAGGTCTAATTTTTAAATTAATTTCATCCACTAAAAATAATTGGATTTTATATATTGGGCCCTATGTATATAGTAATCAGATGGAAATTCATCATTTATTACACCTCATGTTTTGATCGTTATGAAGATTGAAATTTCTAAAAAAAAATCAGTTACAACATTAAGTGTTAAAATGTGTTAAAAAGATAAAAATAAAATGATAATTGTAAAAATGGCATAAAAACTAAAGTAAATCGTATTTTAGTGACATATTTAGGCATTATATCGTCTCATATTCTACAAAAAATCATTTTTGATTTATTTGGATTGATTAAGACATTAATATAATTTATTCTTTTGAAACATTCCTCATGTGTTTTCCCCTCCCTTATGAAAGGATCCTCCTACAGTCTCCTCAACATAATTAGTTATTCTTTTGGATCATCCAATCTAGACCAAATCCATTTATAACATCCATATACATGATATATAGGTCTGATTTTAATAAAAAAATTCCCTTGTTAAAATTAAGGTATAATACATAACACGTTTTTAAAAGAATATGAATTTATCTTAACTAAGTGTTTTTAGTTTATGTATTATTAAAAGAACATAAATTATATTCTAAACATGAAGATTTAAAAAAATTAATATTTGGGATCAATTAATATTTTTTTACGTAGATGTTTTTTGGTTTTGGGGTGAGCATCAGTGGCCATAATACATAAGATTTAAAATAATTTCCTGACTGGAGTGAGAAAATTTACTCATCATCGGAATTCTAAGTTGTGGTATGGTCAATGGATCTCAAAAAAATTAATTATAGAGTGTAAATTAAAATACATTGATCAAATCATTTATATTTAAGCACATTTTTATATAGACATCGTCAGTGATCATTTCATGAAGGATCCAAGGATGAACCCCTCTCGATTATCCACACACACTTGAAGAATTCATGTTTACAACATTCATCTAATTCATAGAGCATGTATGATGCTTTTAGGATTTATTTAACATTATGACGATCACTTAGATCGAATTCCTTTTATCTAAGAATATGTTCTTGGATCATTTACTCATTTATTATAGCTATCTATCTAGTATTTGGGATGATATAGAAGATCACAATTCTGAATTATGAATAGTTATTGAATGAGGTTCTCCTCAATATATATAGTGGTTTCTTAAAATACTCCTTCATGGTTCCCCAACGCTCATATAATTATAATTATATAAATATGTAACAAATAATTATTATTCAAAACATAAAATGTCACATATATTATTTTTATTATATCATATACTTTTAATATATATTAAATATATTACATGATATAACTCATTTTCATAACTCATCCCGTTATTCCTGCTAGATACATGGTATGGTAATAAACAATTACTGATAATGTTTGGTTTCAGTAACCCACTTTTACAAAACACTCAAATATAATGGATCCAACTTGATAATGATCATTGTAAGCTCTCACATAATGATTTATGGCTATATTTTAGGGCCTTCCACATTTCCACTACATGTTTATTCTGTTATGCATGACTTTTTCTCCTTGAGAAAGACATCTCAATAAATGATCTCATAGTGTTTATTCACATTCATCTAATTTCGAAACATGGAATCATGGATATTAAGAGTATTAGATTATTCATCATTTACATTATGATAATACATTACATACATGGTGTGATTCTATGAAATGTAACAAACTTTTTCATATTGACCACTAATTATTTAGATTCTTTGAAAGCTGCAACGTGTTCAATATTTTTAAACAAAAATACACTATATTTAATGATTTTTTATTTCTCATTTCCTGAGTCTAAATATAATATTATATAATATTAAAATTATTTGAATATTAGTTTATTTTCCACTTGTAACTAATGTCCCATTCTCCCCACAAAAAGGTATATAACTTTTTTACTTTATCAAGAATTATTACAATATTTTGAATTCGTCCCTTGTAGTTATCCAAGATATACCAAATACATTCCTTCTATAATGATTTTGATATAAATATCATAACTCTTAAATATTATGAAATACAAGATTGGTCCATCAAAAAAATATGGAATTCCTGTCACCACATTAATCACCCCTTATGCCCAATAAATATCTTTATGGAGACATTTATTCTATATTCAATTGGTAACAATTCAATCATATATTATAACTGGTATATTTCAATACATTATCTTTATATGTACTATTTTGATAATATTAGATAACATTTGATCTACCTAAAAAGAATATTATCCATAGAACATTAGTTTATAATTTATTTTAATCTCTAGGGAGTGAATTTCATCTTATTCTCAACATACTATAACAAAAAATTGTTGTTTTCCATATGTTATCAAAAAATTTCTTCTTCCAATGAAATGTAACTCCCAATAAACTACAGTAGATTCATGGAAAATATTCATTTAAAATAAATTTTCAATGATTCATTTTCTTAAATTAACTGCTAACTATAATTGAGTTACATTCACCATTATTAAGATTATCTAATTCCACCATCACTATATAGCTGCTTCGTATATATATCTTCCATTAATTTTGGTATTTACTTCCAATATTAAATTTAATAAGAACAGAATGTTTCTATTACCTAAATAATTCTAATGTATTTAGTTCTAATGACTTATTTTTAACAATTGAGAGTTATTGGTATAATTCTTATACTATCCATTTATAGTATCACATGAATTCCCACCAGTGTATTCAAAATAATATTCCCCTTGTACATTGGTACATAAAATACATTGTTAAATTTTAATATATCTTGTCAATCTTATATAATTTATAAATTCTTTTAAATCATATGAATAAGTATTCCTAATAAATAATGTATCATTGTATGTGGATAATATAATACCATAAAATTGTTTTTATCCTTCTTATGGTGTATTTGTCTTTAGATCATTCTTTTTCCTCAAGGTACTATAGAACCTTTTCCTATAGCAACAATTTTCACATATCTGGGATTTACTAATCCCAATACAATCATTCTCCCACTTTATCAAATTTACATGTTCCCCATTATATAAAAAAATATTCTATAACATGAATATATATTTTTTTCATATTTATTTACGAATAATTAATAAAAAACATTATGATGATTGTTGATAATGTGATATATGTTTTTTCATGAGAAGTTCTATTTATATCCTCAAAAAAATATTTACATCAAACCAAATCTTCTCATGACAATGAATTTATATCATAATATAACTCATACCACATCCATTTTTCATTATATTTGGAATATAGTTATGGTATAATGTCACTATTTTTAAATAATTTCTCAAAAAATTGACTCATTTTCAATGAATGGGTTTTAACATTTATACTTCATTTACATACCTCACTACTCTGATGTGTATTACTAAATTTTAATTTAGTAATTTCTCCATGAATTATTTTATTGATCAATGTTTACATGTTTGAATCATCATCAATCTTCTTTATTTTAATCATGGTTTTTATGTGGATAATGTAATATTTGTTTATGATTTACTCTAAATTATAATTTATTGAACAGTGAATAAATTTTCAAGATATTCTTTGTCATATTAGATTAAATAATCTCATATCGTCTCACCACTCATATACCATCCATCAAAATCACTATCATTAAACACATAATGTAATATTATAAATTTTACATAAAACTAGAGTGCTATTCAAATAGTTGACTCCCACTTGATAAATCAACTCTAAAATAATTGTGGTATACCATTGATTCTATTGACTTCATTGTCAGAAAAAGAGTACACAATTGGGTTCATAGTACCTAAGGTATTTTACTCCAATGTTTCAATAACCAATCTCAGTAAATCCTCAAGAACTATTTGGTTTTTTTCCTGAAAAAGGTTTATCATTGCATAACTGAGTATATACGTCTTACTTTTTATATTCATCACATATTTCCAATGATTCTAGTATTATATAAATTTTATTTTAGTATTAAACATAAAAAATAATTCATTTATAAATAGGAATAATGTCTCGATGAGTCAAAAGTTGATGATCTATAAATTCTTTTGTAATTAAAAAAAACCAATTAGAACACTTTACTTTTCAATTATATGTTACTGACTTATGAACCATCCATTGTCAGATTCTTTGAGAATACACATTAAATCTAGTAATGTTACTTTACTTAATTGGTTACAATATTCTAATATACATATGTGATAGGAATTTTTTTATATCCCAAGAATTTTGACATAAAAATTACTTATAATTGAGGAATATAACATGTTATGTTTTGTTAAATTGATTCTTTAATTATTTTTGATTTTGTTTTAGCATCAATATATTTTATTTCATGATATGTGAAGAAAATAAAATCATGTTAAATACATTATTTTATCGATTTAAATTTTGATGGTACTTTTGGAATCGCTCTTTCCATTTTCCCTTTCACCTTGTATTCTATCTTTTTCACCATTATAATTAAAAGTTTTAATTTATTTATGTTAATATTGACTTTTAGAACATTAACCATATGCTAACAAAGACTTTTATCCATATTTCTTAATATGAAATATGAATAAATATGCGATTAAATGAATGAAATTGATATTATAAAGAGATTAATTTAAAGATGATGATCCATCATTCGATCTAAACCTATCCAGTGTAATCATAATCAATTTATATCTCACTTTAAATTCTCCAGGCATGATTATCATAGATTATACAACATGTGAAATTATCCATGTTTGTATATTATATCCACAACTAACATTGGATTTTAATGATTGAATTATAATATAAACCATATATGTGTAATAAATCACTCTCCATTAATCATTTTTGAAAACCTCTCTCTCTGAGGTTGTTTAATAGGTATTAGGGACACTAAGACCTTGAACATTCAAATTTCATAATATATTGTGCAAGAAACAGAATAACCTATTAGAAATTCATGTTAGTATGAACGTTTTATTTTGACCATAGATAACAGTGTAATTATGATATTAATTTCTATTTCTAAAAAATATTGTCAATTAATAATTCTATCCTGATTACCAATTAAAAATTACCAATTATATAAATCATTAAATGCCTCCCGAAATTTTACTGAACTCTAGAATTGCCCCGTATTAAAATTTGAATACCAAGTCACTTGATTATTCTGGTGTAAATGTTCTTGGAAACATATCCTCATTGTCTACAAGATACGTCTATGCCACTATATGAAGTGCTCAAGGTAGGTACTTGTAACACCCTGAAATTTTATGAGAAATATTCCTTTTAATTTTTGTGATGTTGTGTGTTGTATGCTACAATAATATTAGCTTTCACTATACATAACACCATATTATCTTGTAGTATATGGAAACACAATTCTTGGCTTGTGTTTCATGCAAAAGCGACCTTCCTCAATAGCATAAGTAATACGCAATAATATGTTTCAATAAACAAATATATATTGTTATAATATTATTATGAACTAGCCGTTATGAATAGTATTAAAAAAATATTGAATTTTATAACATTATAATTCAACTAACACATATTCTATATCATTTTATGAGAACCAAATTATTTTTTGGAATAAATGAAGTATTTTAAAAAAAATTGCAATTTTGTCTCTTTTTTATGGCGCAACAACCTTAAATATTATTTTTCACACATTTATAAGTTTAATTTGGCAAAATAATATTATTTATTTCAAAAATGAAAATAAAAATTATCTTTGGATATTTTTTTAATATTTTTCTGTTAACTTTCATATTTTGATGATTAGTAAAAATACGCTAAATTTTAATTAAAAACAACTACATTCATTAATATAATTTATATGGTTAAATTATAATTTTTAATAGTTTTAAAGTATAAATATAATATTTTATACCATTTTATATTATTAATGTCATTATCATTAATTTTACATTTAATTCATAGGTAAAAACATTTCAATCATTTGCAATGTTTTTACTTTTCGAAACTGTTTTCTCAATAGCTGGATTAATTTTAAATTAAATACTACCACTTCTGTGTATTGAATTTGGAAAAATGGATTCCATATTTGGTATCATTATTTCAAAATTAAGTTAATAGGATAACTTTTGTTTTTAGGCATTATGAATAGTAACTACGGTAAATTTTATTTACCATAGTTAAAGGTAAATCGGGTTATTATGGGTAAATATAATATTATAAAATTACCCTAACACCTGATAATTTTTTTTAATAAAAGTCGACCCATATCACCTAATAGTCGGAATAGATTCATTTTATTGAATGTTTACAATGAAAAGGAAGTAATTATTATTAAAACCAAAGAAAGTGACAACACATCAATCTCTTATATCTTATAAGTGTAATAATTTTAATTTAGTGATAAATATGATAAAACAACAAAAATAAATAGTAACCAATAATCTAATAAAATTATTTACATCATGTGAATTTATTTTTAATATTTAGGGAATACATAATTATCATTAAGGATGACACAATAGTGATGTATAAATAATTTTATTGATTGAAATAGCAAATATATAGTATTAAAAATATTAACATAAATATTATATGAAAGATATAATGTGCTGAACTAATTTTATAGATAAATATGACATGTTATGAATCTATTAAATATTTTTTTGAATATATAATCTATGTGTATTTTATTTAAATTCAAATAAATGAATAGTGACAAAATTGACACTTGTAATTTTCAAAAAATAACATATTATAAAATTGTTTAAAAATCACAAAATTATTAAAAAAATTAAAATTAAAATTTATATGGTCTAAAAGTTCATATGTTATTCAATTATGGACAATTAAAAACACATAAGTAATTATTTATAATAATTTAAAATTTAGAATATTATTACCACAAATAAAATTAAATTGATTAATTAATTATAAATCAAGTTGATAAGGTTTAAAATAAATTTTAAAAATGTATAAATTTTATTTCTTGATGATATTACAACCCATTATTATCTCATATCCTAATTTGATTCACTTTTGATGTTTCTATGTGGGGTTTTAGTTAATTATAAATTAATATTTTGGAGGTTTCCAAAAGTACCCCTCTCTTCTCTTATAAAATGGCACCTCATCCCTCTCCTCTTCACAACATTTTGAGCCTTCAAGATCTTCCAACCCCTTCCCATTACACTTGTCAACATTCCTAGTAACATTTTTGAGATTCTGGTCTTCTCAAAAGGCCAACTCTAGTCCCTTAAGAGGAAGTTCAAAGGAGGTGCGTCGAAGAAGAGGTAATATCTTCTACCGATTCTTCCAAGTTTATTTATTATTCTTCTACCTATTATTTAGTTGTTTCATTATAAATTAATAACCCCAGTATAACTCATATACATATATGTTATTATAAATATGAAACAACCCTATTTCACCTTCTACCCATCCAACGAAAAATAAAATCACCACACGTGCGTACGTACAGAATACTGTCTTCATGTCGTGGTGTAATCTGTTTCTCCACCACCACCTTACTTGGATGGGTATAATGGTTGAAATAATAACTATATATGATTATTATAACACAATAATAATTTTTAGATATTATATCATCCACTACAATTCCATTCAATAATTATGGAAACGATATCATCGCTCGTGCGTACGTACAGATTACCTTCTCCACGATGCGATGCGATTAATTCTCAATGTTAACCATTAAAGAATTATTATAAAGTATATATAATAAGTAATCATGAAATATATGACATAATAATGCTATTTTATTTATGTATATATATATATATATTATTTGTCATTTACTTTCATTCAATTTAATAAGGAAACGAAAACAACGTTTATGCGAACATATGACCTACCGTCTCCATGAATGGTGTATTTCATTCCATTTATTGATCTATTATATATAGAATCTAAATATATATTATATATAAATCATGATTTACATTATTGAGATAACCATCCATGATCTAAGTAATCATATGAATAGTTACAAGTCAAAACACGTACGATAAATCAAACGATTTAACCCAAAACGTTGCACTAACATAGAATTGTCAAATGTAAGGGTAATATAAAATCATAAGTGAATAATATATGGTATCATAAATATTATTATGGTTTTGTAATAAGTTAATAATATGTTTAAACCCACTATATAGAAGTCTCAGACACATATGGAAAGAATTAGAAATAAGGTAAGGGATAATTATACCAATCTCATTCATATCCAATATATTTTATTCGTAACTACTTAATGGGGTTAGGTTTATCATCCATGTAATTTCTTTAAAATGTTTAAATAAATTTTATATTATTTTTCCATGTATGTTTAAAGTCATTTTTACCCTTCTGGACTTCTACCACATGGTATGGAAGGAATCTTTCTTTTGATTAACATACGAGGTAATTTTTGAATTTTATGGAAAAAGTACAAGAAGAATGTTTTATTAACTTATACTGTATGAATGGATTTGTATGGTTTCATAACACCTTATTTCCATGAAACATATTGTGCAATATTTTAATGATTATTTTCAACAAAAAATCATTTCTTTTTAAATTTTATGTAATTTTGAGAAAAGAAAATGATTTTGAAGAAGAAATGATATTTTCCTCAAGAACTAAGGTTAAGTGTTTTATCAAAATTATTTTCAATCTAAGATGATATAGGGTTAGGTTTCTATCCCTATTATTAAATTTATTTGATTATGTCATGGTGGAATTATTTTTATGAAGTCCTTTATCTTATATGGATTATGTTATGATGGCATGATGATTATGAATCCATTTTTATTACATGGGATATGCTATGATGTATGATTTATGATTTTATGGCACACATAAGAATGGATTAATTATGAGATGGGTGGGACATATATCTCCCTCGAATGCATTGGGTAAAGATTTTTATCTCATGAGATAAACATGGATGGAAAGGAAAATAAATCTGGTTCAGTAATACTAGGCTGGAATGACAAGTAAACCCCTTTCAGTAATGGTCTTTGTCCACTATGATGGTATTGGAAGAAATGCCTTAGATACTATGTAAATATAATCAGGTTCTTAATAGTTTTCAAAAATTACAGGTTTTATTCCCATTCTATTTTATCATGACGATATATGCCTTACGTACTGCCAAGATTTATTTCACAACTCAGTATTTTTATGTCTAAACATTATGTTCATGTTTTTTAAGTTCAAAGGTGAAGTGCACTGTGTTGCATTTGTTGTCAATGAGGCATGAAGTTGTCTTGGAATGAATGGATGTCAAGGAGTCAAGATGTGAATGTCAAAGGATGTGATGGTGATGGTGATGAAGGAGAATGGCCATGGTACTAAGATGCATGTCACTTAGGGGATTCACTAAGTGGTATTGGAAATGATGGTTGAAACATTCTCTAAGAATATCTGACGATTGTTGATCTGTTCATAATGTTCCAAGAACTTGTATCAACTGGATACAATGTCACAACAATGTTTGAAGACCATGCATTGTACTGACAATGCATGAGGAGATGAAGAGAGCCATCCACAACTTCTAAGTGGATGAAGTGAGCTGAAGAAGACCATGTACTAATTCTTAGTGCATGACAATGTGAATGTGATCCAACTTGACCTCTAATTGGATCATTGAAGAATATTGAAGACTTAATTGATTCAGGAGCTCAGTTGAAGAAGTCCCTCCTAAGTATTGAACACATATGGAAGAGGAGATGAAGAAGATTAAGAAGAAACCTTGGGAATTCCATATTCTAAGTAGAGATCATATGAGAAGAGAATTGGAGGAATTCTTAAGAAGAAGAAGAAGAATAGAGATGGGAAGAAGAATGGCTTGGAGTGGCATTTGGCATTCTCACTTGGTTACATTGTTTTTAAACAAAGTCCTAAGTGTTTCCTCAAGCAAAAAATTGGCCACCAAGGGCCAGCCTTAAGGGTTCAACCCCCAAGGCACATGTGGGCCTAAGGCGCCACGCCCAAGGGGGGATCCCATGTGGCCAGCCCGAGAGGCAGGGGGCCGTGTATAAGCCCTGAGGCCACGCGGTGATGAAGCCCGCACAGCGTGAGCGCGAGGAGCGCGCCCGTGAGGTGCATAGTGGGCGCTAGGTGCGCGCCCGCAGAGGCGAGAGTGGGCGCAGAGCGCGCCCGCAGAGAGAACCCGGTGCGGGGCGACACCGGGAGGGGAGAAGTTCAATTGAACTGAGGACGGCACGCGGTGTTTGATAAACCACATGGAAAATGGCCGCCGTTTCGATGTGGGACGCGGAATTTTTCCGCGGGAGCGATCCTGGCCGCACAATCAATCGCGCGGATGATCTAAGCCGCACATCTGATCACGCGCGAGATCTTCAGATCCAGGCCGTCCGATGTATTTCAAACGCAAGATCCAACGGCCTGCGGTCCGTCTCCTTCCTTGAGCTCAGCCGAAGGCCACCCGAGCATTCCCGCAGCCGCCGCTGAACCAGGCGACTCCTGAAGATGGTTTTTGAGTTCCCGGCCACCTCCGAGCAAACCGAAGCCTCCATTGTGATCGTTAGGCCATAACGAACTCATTCATGCACTAAAATGTTGCATGCATGCATCGAGAAAGAATTCGGACTTCAGCCGAGGCAAACGGAGTTGCCGAGGCCATGTGGTGTTCGTGCTATGCATGGACCGGTTTTTAATGAAGGCCATGCACACGTTCGAAGCATGCATATGGAGGAGGAAACTAAAGAAGAAGGAAGCCGCGTGAAACAGAGAGGAAACCAGATTTGAAAGATTTTTAAAGATCCGAAATCTTCGGGTTTTTGAATTTATAACCACGCGGAAGTTTTGAGGATTCTCTACCTATAAAAGGAGAGGCCGAGACCTCATTGTTGCTTGCTGAAACCCTGTTGAAAATCCGAGTCCCGTGAGAGCTCTGCCTCGCGAAGTTGAAGCCCCTGCGCAATTATATTTGCGCGGCTGAAAGTTCTCGGTGCCATCCTTGGCCCGAAGGTGTTCCCTGCGCGCTAATCCTTTGCGCGACAGGAAGGAGAGGAGCTTGCGCGACCTTGCGCGCTCCCTCTGTGCACCGTGCCCCCTGCGCGGTAGCACTTGCGCGCCCGCGGTGCCTTGCACCCGAGGCTAGTGCGGCCTAGAGGCCTTGTGCTCTTGTGCGGCCAGTGGCATCAAGTGTGCCTTGCGATTTGAAGAAGAAGAGAGGTCGCGGCTCATACCTTGTGCTCTTTGAAGAAGAAGTGGAAGTGGCCGCACCCTTGCGCGCCTGGTTGCACCAAGTGCACCTACGCGGCAGTGGGAGAAGAAGAGGTGGCCGCTTGTACTCATTGGACTTGCGAGCCCTTTTTGAGATAGGAGAAGCTACACGAGGCAGTAGGGGTTCAGGTTGTGTGTGCAAGACAAGTGGAAGTGCATTTGGCTAAGTGTGTGCACAAGAAGTGGGAGGCCGAGACCACACCATTGTGTGTGTGTGAGATAGTGAAGAAGTAAGCCGAGGCCAAGTGTATGCAAGTGGGGGAAGTGAAGACCACACATTTGTGTGTGTGTGCAAACTTGAAGAACCACCTACGGCCCAAGTGTGTGCAAGAATAGAGGAGTAGGCCAAGATCAAGTGTGTGCTAAATGAAGAATTTGTGTGTGCTTAACAAGTGACAAGTGAAGGCCGAACCTAGTGTGTGCACTAAGAAGTGTGTATACACATAGAAGAAGAAAAGGGAGGACATCCACACAAAGAAGAACACACATTTATGTGTGTAGACAAATTGCATAAAGTGTGTGAGGTTTGAGAAGTAGGTGTGTGCTGAAAAGAATTACACCCTCTGAGGGTTTACTGCACCAAGAAGAGAAGAAGGGGAGTGCATGCATGCATGCATGCACGTGCGCACGTGAACAAAGCTAAATCAGGTTGTGTGCATTTGAGGAGTCAAAGACCAGAAGATCTTGAAGGTATTGTGATGCCATGCATTCAGTGCATGAAGTTGTTTTGAACTGAGACTGGACCGGACCGAAGTTAAAGACATCATTTGTCTGAGTATTCAGTAGTTGGAGGGAAGCCAGGTCATCATTAGAAGAAGGAGATAAATCCTGATCAAGAAGAGAAGACCTGATCATCACAAGTGATCAGAGGTACAGAGCCAGGCCAGCAGTCTTTATCCCAGACTGCTGAGGATACTTGAAGAGCTAAAGTGAAGAAGAGCTACTCGTGTGACTCGAGGAGCCAGGAGAAGACCCTGTGGGACTCAGGGAGAAGAAGTCTTCAGTTGGATTCTGGAGCAGGCCAATGGGACTCTGGTAACACTGTGTGACGTAGTATAAAGACCCTCCTGTGGGACTCAGGAGAGATACGGTGGGAAGCTGTATCGACCATTGTAATACTAACATATTATAATGGGAGAATCCATGCTGGGAGAGCATGGCATGGATGTAGGCCTTTGGTGCCGAACCTTGTAAATCCTTGTGTCCTGTGCTTTTTCATTACTGCATCATTCGGGAAAGGTTGAGAGATACAAGAAGAGTGGATCGAGGCTTTAACCAGCCATAGAGGTTTAATTGATAAATAATCAATTAGTAAAAAGTTTTAAGGGATCACTGATTCACCCCCTCCCCCTCTCAGTGATTCACACTGATCTGGGAACTTCAATTGGTATCAGAGGGAGGTTCCCTCTAAAAGATCCAAGGGAGTCTTTATGAAGTGCAGATTTGAGGAAACGAGCAACCATCCTCAAATGGAGATATCTGCCAAGACTCAGAAAAATAGAAAGAAGAAACAGGCCAAGAAGATGAAGAAAGCCTGTCCTAGCTGTGATGAAGTTGAAACAATGAATGATCTTCAGAGTGCACTCAAATATCTTCATAAGACAATTCCCATGGAAGTGGAAAAGTGTATAGCTACAGGCATCCATGATCTTCATGAAGAAAAGTCACAGTTAGAAGAAGAAGCCAATGCTATGGAAGATCAGCTGGCTAAAAGGGTTGGCATAACCAACACTCTCAGAAAGCTGGTAAATGCCAAAGATGAAACAGTATCTCTTTGCAATGAAAGATATGAAGACACTGCTGAAGAATTGCAAAGAAGCCTTTCTGAGAATGAATTCTTTAAGATAATGGTCAAAGAAGTGTTCCATGCACTGGAGAAACTGCACAGAGTCTCAATGATTGTCAAAGATGTTCAACTAGAAGATAAAGTCAAAAGGGTGAAGGAGCTTGACAACTCAATGCTTGAAATCAAGAAGGTGCATGAAGACCAGTTAGAACAGCTGAAAGAAAATTGGTAAGGAAGGCTAAGAACTGTTGAGGATGAGAAGAACTCCCTTAACATGAAATGCTTAGAACTAGAGGTGATATTGAAAAATCTGCAATCACCCAAAGCTGAAGCCTCCCAGTCAGCTGTAAGAAGAAATGTTGCTACACAAGTATGCATTGAGAAAGATGATTCTAAAAGAAAGACATCCTCTAGTGAAAGTGCAACAACTTCTAAAAAGAAGGTACCATCCATCCCATCTTGTACTGATGCTTCTAATTGTGTTTCCACAGAAAGTGCAGGATGGAAAAATAATTCCAAACAAGTATGGATGAAGAAAATGAAGAAGCAGAGCTCTCCTGAAACAACACAACTTGTCAAGAAAAGTACCCAGCAATCAGAAGAACTGAAAAGGTCAAGATTTGTGGGTCAGTGTTGGTGTTGTAACAAGTATGGGCATTGTGCAAAGGATTGTTGGTACAATCCACTGAATGCCAAAGCACAGAGGAAGCCCATGCCTAGGGGGAGCAAGCCAGAAGAAAAGAAGCAGCATCCACAGGTCCAGAGACATCTGTTTACTGCAAATAGATTTGGATTACTTGACAACATCTGGGATGATTGCAAAAGTGGTCAAAAAGATACATGTCAATCTCCAACTGTATCCAGAGCTCAAAAGAAGAAAAGATCACAGAACCTGGCTCAGAAATAATCCTTGGGAAGCAAGAAGAAAGTTGAAGATGCTCCCAAGAAGGTTTTGAAAAAGGAAGAGAAGTCCTTGGAGTCTAAATCCAAGAAGGGTGAGTCATCTAGAAGGACCACCAAGAAAATATGCTTCTACTGTGGAAAGAAAGGTCATACCATGGATCTTTGCAAACAAGCCATGGAAATAAATAGAAGCCAACTGAACTCAAACAGACAATCAATCCAAAAGAAGCAGAAGGGATCGATTGAAAACAAGTTGCCTAAGAGAGGTAGCTTGACAGCATCAAAGGAACCATGTGAAACTTCCAGAACTGATGCCACACTTCCAAATGACTCTTTAGTCATATGGCCAAATCAGTTGCAACTTGCCAAAGATCTCCAGAGAGCTGAAGATGAAGTTCTGGCAATTGCTAAGGAAAAAGGGAAGAAGAAGATTTCACATGAAGATGTGTTGAGATCCACACCAGCACAAACATCATTGAAGATCAAATGTGCAAGTGTGAAGAATGGTGAAAATGAGACATCTCGGTTGAGAGAATCTTCTCAACCTTGTTGTTCACATTGATGAACCAAGGAGGTTCCATCTTATTCCCTTATACACTTGTATTTACATGTGCTAACATTGTAGGGAATTCAAGATGATGGTCATTCTCAGCTGGAGGATGGTTTGGATTGAATGGAGTGCACCCCTTGAGGGGGAGCAAATATGAAGAAGATGATGTTCTAAAATTAATATCATCTTGAGAAAGTAGATGAAAGGGGGAGCTTTATCATTGCACCTGAACTTTCTAATGAGTTTTTTGAAGTATGTGCAGGATTTAGCAATTCATTGTTATATCTGAAAAATTTCAAGCCCCTTGAAGCATGATCTCACATGTGTAGAGAATTGTGGACAGCATTGAGTTCCTTGGTTACATCACTCTTGTTTTCTACACCGGGTTAGCCCAAGTAGACTTAGAGTTGATCTACTAAAGGTTCTTTGCTAAAGAAGAACATGTGACATCATCCCTCTCTCAGTGTTTTTCAAGAAAATTCTTTTCAAAGGGAGGAAGAGATTTTTGAAAGAGAACCACACCACACCTTTGCATTTGATTGCCAATAAGGGGGAGAAATATTGGCACACATATTGACCCATTCATATGTGCTGAAGGAGTGTATTGACAACAAATACAAAGGGGGAGATTGAAGTGAACTGTGTTGCATTTGTTGTCAATGAGGCATGAAGTTGTCTTGGAATGAATGGATGTCAAGGAGTCAAGATGTGAATGTCAAAGGATGTGATGGTGATGGTGATGAAGGAGAATGGCCATGGTACTAAGATGCATGTCACTTAGGAGATTCACTAAGTGGTATTGGAAATGATGGTTGAAACATTCTCTAAGAATATCTGACGATTGTTGAGCTGTTCTTAATGTTCCAAGAACTTGTATCAACTGGATACAATGTCACAACAATGTTTGAAGACCATGCATTGTACTGACAATGCATGAGGAGATTAAGAGAGCCATCCACAACTTCTAAGTGGATGAAGTGAGCTGAAGAAGACCATGTACTAATTCTTAGTGCATGACAATGTGAATGTGATCCAACTTGACCTCTAATTGGATCATTGAAGAATATTGAAGACTTAATTGATTCAGGATCTCGGTTGAAGAAGTCCCCCCAAAGTATTGAACACATATGGAAGAGGAGATGAAGAAGATTAAGAAGAAACCTTGGGAATTCCATATTCTAAGTAGAGATCATATGAGAAGATAATTGGAGGAATTCTTAAGAAGAAGATGAAGAATAGAGATGGGAAGAAGAATGGCTTGGAGTGGCATTTGGCATTCTCACTTGGTTACTTTGTTTTTAAACAAAGTCCTATGTTTTTCCTCAAGAAAAAAATTGGCCACCAAGGGCCAGCCTTAAGGGTTCATCCCCCAAGGCACATGTGGGCCTAAGGCGCCACGCCCAAGGGGGGATCCCATGTGGCCAGCCCGAGAGGCAGGGGGGCCGTGTATAAGACCCGAGGCCACGCGGTGATGAAGCCCGTGCAGCGTGAGCGCGAGGAGCGCGCCCGTGAGGTGCATAGTGGGCGCTAGGTGCGCGCCCGCAGAGGCGAGAGTGGGCGCAGAGCGCGCCCGCAGAGAGAACCCGGTGCGGGGCGGCACCGGGAGGGGAGAAGTTCAATTGAACTGAGGACGGCACGCGGTGTTTGATAAACTGCATGGAAAATGGCCGCCGTTTCGATGTGGGACACGGAATTTTTCCGCGGGAGCGATCCTGGCCGCACAATCAATCGCGCGGATGATCTAAGCCACACATCTGATCCCGCGCGAGATCTTCAGATCCAGGCCGTCCGATGTATTTCAAACGCCCGATCCAACGGCCTGCGGTCCGTCTCCTTCCTCGAGCTCAGCCGAAGGCCACCCGAGCATTCCCGCAGCCGCCGCTGAACCAGGCGACTCCCGAAGATGGTTTTTGAGTTCCCGGTCACCTCTGAGCAAACCGAAGCCTCCATTGTGATCGTTAGGCCATAACGAACTCATGCATGCACTAAAATGTTGCATGCATGCATCGAGAAAGAATTCGGACTTCAACCGAGGCAAACGGAGTTGCCGAGGCCATGTGGTGTTCGTGCTATGCATGGACCAGTTTTAAATGAAGGCCATGCACACGTTCGAAGCATGCATATGGAGGAGGAAACTAAAGAAGAAGGAAGCCGCGTGAAACAGAGAGGAAACCAGATTTGAAAGATTTTTAAAGATCCGAAATCTTCGGGTTTTTGAATTTATAACCACGCGGAAGTTTTGAGGATTCTCTACCTATAAAAGGAGAGGCCGAGACCTCATTGTTGCTTGCTGAAACCCTGTTGAAAATCTGAGTCCCGTGAGAGCTCTGCCTCGCGAAGTTGAAGCCCATGCGCAATTATATTTGCGCGGCTGAAAGTTCTCGGTGCCATCCTTGGCCCGAAGGTGTTCCCTGCGCGCTAATCCTTTGCGCGACCGGAAGGAGAGGAGCTTGCGCGACCTTGCGCGCTCCCTCTGTGCACCGTGCCCCCTGCGCGGTAGTACTTGCGCGCCCGCGGTGCCTTGCACCCGTGGCTAGTGCGGCCTAGAGGCCTTGTGCTCTTGCGCGGCCAGTGGCACCAAGTGTGCCTTGCGCTTTGAAGAAGAAGAGAGGCCGCGACTCATACCTTGTGCTCTTTGAAGAAGAAGTGGAAGTGGCCGCACCCTTGCGCGCCTGGTTGCACCAAGTGCACCTACGCGGCAGTGGGAGAAGAAGAGGTGGCCGCTTGTACTCATTGGACTTGCGAGCCCTTTTTGAGATAGGAGAAGCTACACGAGGCAGTAGGGGTTCGGGTTGTGTGTGCAAGACAAGTGGAAGTGCCATTGGCTAAGTGTGTGCACAAGAAGTGGGAGGCCGAGACCACACCATTGTGTGTGTGTGAGATAGTGAAGAAGTAAGCCGAGGCCAAGTGTATGCAAGTGGGTGAAGTGAAGACCACACATTTGTGTGTGTGTGCAAACTTGAAGAACCACCTACGGCCCAAGTGTGTGCAAGAATAGAGGAGTAGGCCAAGATCAAGTGTGTGCTAAATGATGAATTTGTGTGTGCTTAACAAGTGAAAAGTGAAGGCCGAACCTAGTGTGTGCACTAAGAAGTGTGTATACACATAGAAGAAGAAAAGGGAGGACATCCACACAAAGAAGAACACACATTTATGTGTGTAGACAAATTGCATAAAGTGTGTGAAGTTTGAGAAGTAGGTGTGTGCTGAAAAGAATTACACCCTCTGAGGGTTTACTGCACCAAGAAGAGAAGAAGGGGAGTGCATGCATGCACGCATGCACATGCGCACGTGAACAAAGCTAAATCAGGTTGTGTGCATTTGAGGAGTCCAAGACCAGAAGATCTTGAAGATATTGTGATGCCATGCATTCAGTGCATGAAGTTGTTTTGAACTGAGACTGGACCAGACCGAAGTTAAAGTCATCATTTGTCTGAGTATTCAGTAGTTAGAGGGAAGCCATTTCATCCTTAGAAGAAGGAGATAAATCCTGAGCATGACGAGAAGACCTGATCATCACAAGTGATCAGAGGTACAGAGCCAGGCCAGCAGTCTTTATCCCAGACTGCTGAGGATACTTGATGAGCTAAAGTGAAGAAGAGCTACTCGTGTGACTCAAGGAGCCAGGAGAAGACCCTGTGGGACTCAGGGAGAAGAAGTCTTCAGTGGGATTCTGGAGCAGGCCAGTGGGACTCTGGTAACACTGTGTGACGCAGTAAAAAGACCCTCCTGTGGGACTCAGGAGAGATACGGTGGGAAGCTGTATCGACCATTGTAATACTAACAGATTATAATGGGAGAATCCATGCTGGGAGAGCATGGCAAGGATTTAGGCCTTTGGTGCCGAACCTTGTAAATCCTTGTGTCCTGTTCTTTTTCATTACTACATCATTCGGGAAAGGTTGAGAGATACAAGAAGAGTGGATCGAGGCTTTAACCAGCCATAGAGGTTTAATTGATAAAGAATCAATTAGTAAAAAGTTTTAAGGGACCACTGATTCACCCCCTCCCCCTCTCAGTGATTCACACTGATCTGGGCACTTCAAAAGTTATATGGTTTGTTTTATTTTCTCCATGTATACCATTACTAAGCATTTGAGCTCACCCTTTATATGTTTTCTTTTCCACAGGATATAAAAGAAATGATTTAGGTAAGAAAAAATATGGAATATCTTTATTGGAGATATATAAGATCGTTCACCCTGATTAGAAGATTATGTTCCGAGTTTCCAAAGACAGTAAACTATTATGGTCATTCGGTGTCTGTTTTTCTTATGTAATAAGTATTCTACAAAAGTAAATTAATGTCCATGTACATATATCTTTGGGTCTCTACAGTTGGTACCATAGGAAAGGTTTAGTTATCCTTTGGAAACAAGGATACGAAAACATTACTGAGATCCCTAGAGATATTTCTATGGTATGTCTAGGGATGTCCCTAAAGTTAAGTATAACTATAGGTTACAATCCTAGAATTTTGATAACAATCATGAATAACCTAGAATTAAACATATGATTCTAGAGATTGAACGTACTCCCCCTTGATTATGTTTTTTTCCTAGTATGATTTTTGCCTCTCAAACTATTCTTTTTGGGTTTTAGAAATATGGATAGAAACATGAAGATTCATGATAATGGAGGATCAAATGGAAAATGAAATGATATTCTTCATGACAATCCAAATGAAACAGTATTTGAAGTCCAAACATCATTATTATGCCTAACAAGAAATCTTGAAAAATGATCAATAATCACAACTTTTGTAAGTTTCCTGACACATCTAACAAGAGAATGATGAAGTTTCATTATGATCATAGAAGAATGAATATTCAATTTCTCTCATGTAAATCATGTGGGAAGAGGCATCAAAGGAAATGTTTTATAGGATTTGAAAGATGCTTTGGGTGAAAAATGGACACAACGCCAGTAAATGCAATGAAAAAGGTTCAATTAACACCATGGACAAGGATAATGGTGTTTCTAAGACTTCAACAGTGGTTAAATGTTTTCAATGTGGAATGTACAGGCATTATGCAAACCACTGCTCTATGGGGAAATCTCGTGAAAATAATCAGTGTGGTCATATGTGTAGTATTTATGTTGATGATGATGAAGAGACTACAAATGATATATGAAATGAAAGAAGTGTTGGGGAATAAAATGACGAGGCTCGGTCGATGGTTTAAGAAAGTAGTGGAATGATTGCATGTTTATCAAAGTAATTTTATATAAATAATTAAATGGTACTATGAAATAACGAAATATCTAAGTATTGTTACACTATTGTTTTTCTTAATGTATTTTGAGGTATATGTTGAATCCTATTGGTAACCTTGAAAGGTTATTTTGATATTTTTGTAAATTAGATGATATTCACATAATGAAGGGATAAGGAGAAACTAATATGTTGGATATTATTAATGATCTCTTGAGTGATATAAGGACAAATTGATATCATGGTTTGAGTATATCAAAATTTTGGGATTTTGGTATGTGGAAAGAGTTAAATTTTTACCATATTCATGTTTTCACTACGGTTCTATGGTAATCCATATATCAAGAGAATACAAGATTATTGTATTCACATGTTTAAAATGTGACCAACCAGATATATCTTATATTATATGGGGGATAAATGATGGTATTTGCATGCTTGGTAGAATGACCTATCTAGTACTCATGTTCATTATACTATGAGATTGGACAGAAGTATTTTGATAAGCCTAAATATTGGAATGGATTAAGTTAAACATCATACAATATTATTTAAGGCTAGAAATTTTTGATATTATGAAAGTCTATAATAGTATAGTTTTAGAAAACGGAAAACCCATAGGACGGGCGACAACCTGTCGCGTCGGACACCGATTCAGAAATCGAACCCACAACTGAAGTGTGACAGAACTTTATCGCCTACCACTGGCCTACAAGATGTCCCTGGTTAGTTGAAATTAGTTTTATTTTATTATGTGGTATTATAGTTGAATTATAAGTCAATTTTTTGGATTATATATGATTAAACTCACCATATATTGACTTATGTATATTTAATATCGTGTGCTAACATTTTTTTGTGATATAATGATCTATCATTCTATAAAATTATATGCTAATACTTCAAGAATGACAAATTAAACATCATTTCTATAAATAAGAGATGAATTTGAATTTTTTCATGGAATGAGAAATGATGATATTACCCTGAAATCTAGAAGTATTTCTCCTTATGATAAAATTAATCATCATAAGGGAAATGATCATGAAAACAAAAAATGTTTTCATAGTGCCCTCATATCCAATAAATTAGATGGTAACATTTATCATCACAAATTTATGGCTTTGTGATTGTTGGATTTTTCATAGCCATGTAATCTTCCACTCTCAATAAGTACATGATGGTTAGATTTGTCCAACATATCTATATTTTCACATATGTTCTCTTATGTGGAAACCCAATGATGAGTTAATTTGGGTAACCATTACGTTTCATACATTAATTTTCAAAATTACGTTTTAGTATTATTTTTTACGATGTGGGTTTATTTTATGTTGTAAACGATTTATAATCTCGACGAATTTCGTGGGTGAAATTCATTTTAAGGGGGGTAGAATGTGACACCCCGAAATTTTATGAGAAATATTCCTTTTTATTTTTGTGAGGTCTTGTGTTGTATGTTACACCAAGATTAGCTTTCTCTACACACCACACTGTATTATATTGTAGTAAATGAAAACTCTATTCATGGCTGGTGTTGCACGCTAGAGTGACTTTCCTCAATAGCGTGTGTTGTACGCAATACTGAGTTTCACTAAACAATGATATATTGTTATAATATTATTATGAACTATCTGTTATGAATAGTATTATCCAAATTTTGGATTTTTTATCATTATCATTTATCTAACACATATTCTAGATCATGGTTTGAGAACAAAACTAATTTTTCAGAGAAAAAAAGCATTTTTCAAAAAATGTAGTATTGTCAACATTTGATGGAGCACCCGCTGTAAATCTAGTTTTTGAAAAGTTTATAAGTTAAATTTCACAAAAGAAACTTATTTATTAAAATTAAGATATAAAAATTAACTTTGGATAATTTTCTATTATTTTTCTGTTAACTTTCATATTTTGATGAATAGTAAAAGTACACTAAATTTTAATTAGAAACAACTTTTTTCATCATGATAATTTATATGGTTATATTATAATATTGAATTGTTTAAAGTATAAATAGAATATATACTAAACATTTAATATTATGTATGTCATTATCAATAATTTTACATTGAATTCATATTTAAAAAGATTTCAATATTTTGCAATGTTTTAACTTTTAGAAACTATTTTCTCAATAGAGGGATTTATTTTAACTTAAATACTGCCACTTCTGTGTATTGAATTTGAATGAATTTGATTCCATATTAGGAATTAGTAGGTCTAAATTATGTTAATAAGATACTTTTTATTCTTAGGCATTATGAATAGTAGCTACGGTAAATTTTAATTACCATAGTTAATGGTAAATCAGGTAGTTAAGGGTAAATATAATATTATAAAATTACCTTATCACCTGAAAGAAATTTATTGGATGAATCAATTTCAACCCATATCACCTAACGGTGATAATATATTCATTTCATGGACTTTTTAGTATGAAACGATGTCATTATTATTAAAACCAAAGAAAGTGACAACATGTCACTCACTTATTTCTTATAAGTGTAATAATTTTAATTTAGTGATAAACTTCATAAACATTCAAACATAAATATTCACCTGAAATATAATAAAATTATCTTCATCATGTGAATTTATTTAAAATTTTTAGGTATAAAATAATTATCATCAAAGATGACATAATAGTGATGTATAAATTATTTCATTGATTGAAATATAAAATAAATGGTTTTAAAAATATTAAAATAAATATTATATGAACTATTTAATGTTATCCACACATTTTATAGATAAATATGACATGTTATTAATCTATTAAATATTTCTGTTCGAATATATCCTCGGTGTAGATTTTATTTAAATTCAAATAAATGAATAGTGAAAAAATTGACACTATTGTTATTTTATAAAAAAGACAAATTATTAAATTTTTTAAAAATCACAAAATTATTTAAAAAATTAAAACTGAAATTTATATAGTCTAAGATTTCTTAAAGTATCAAATTATTTACAATTCACAAAACATAAGTAATTATTTATAACAACTTAAAATTTATAATATTATAACCACAAATAAAATTAAATAGATTAAATAAGGATAAATCAAGTTGATAAGGTTTAATATAAATTTCCAACATGTCTAAATTTTACTATTTGATTATATTACCACCCTATCTTATCTAACATCCTAATTTGAGTAACAATGGATTTTTTATGTGGAGTTTTAGTTTATTATATATTAAAATTTTGGAGGTTTCCAAAAGTTCCTCTCTCTTCTCTTATAAAAGGGAACCTCATCCCTCTTTACTTCACAAAATTTTTAGCCTTCAAGCATAGAAAACGCCAAAATATTACTCTTATAAACTTCCTTAGTAAGATTTTGGAGATTCTGGTCTTCTCAAAAGACCAATTCTAGTTCCTTAAGAGGAAGTTCAAAGGAGGTGCGTCGAAGAAGAGGTAATATCTTCTACCGATTCTTTCAAGATTATTTATTCTTCTACTACCTATTATATAGTTGTTTAATTAAAGTAAAAACATTAGTATAACTAATATATGGATATGTTATTATCAATATGAAACAACCGTATTTCACCTTTTACTCATCGAACGATAAACGAAATCATCGCGCATGCATACGTACGGAATACCGTCTCCAAGCCGTGGTGTAATCTGTTTCTCTGCCACCACCTTACTAGGATGAGTATAATGGTGGAAATAATAACTATATATAATTATTATAACATAATACTAATTCTGAAATATTATATCATGCACTCCAATTCCAGTCAATAATTATGGGAATAATATCATCGCTCATGCGTACGTACGAATTACCGTCTCCACGATGCGATGAGATTCATTCTCCATGTTAACCATTCAAGAATGATTATAAAGTATATATAATATGTAATCATGAAATATATTACATAATAATGCCATGGGATTTATGTATATATATATGTGTGTCATTTTTTTCCATTCAATTTGATAAGGAAATGAAAACAACATTCATGCGTACTTACGGCCTACCGTCTCCATGAAATGTGTATTTCATTCAATTTATCGATCTACTATATATATACTCTAAATATATATTATATATAAATCATATTTTACATTCTGGAGGTAATTAGTCATGATCTAAGTAATTATATGTATAATTACACGTCAAAACATGTACGACAAATTAAATGATTTTACCCAAAACACTACTTTAATATGGAATTGACAAATTAAAGGGTAATAAAAAGTTGTAAGTGATTCATATATGATATAATAAATATTATTATGATTCTTTAATAAGTTAATAATATGTTTAAACCCACTATGTAGGAGTCTTAGACAGAAACAGAAGAAAATGGACTTAATGTAACAGATACTTATTCTAATCTCGTTCTTATCTGGGATTGTTTATTCATTTGTACATACTGGGGTTAGGTTTATCATCAGTGTCAATGTTTTATAAAAAAATTTACACAAATTTTTTATTATTATTCTTTGTATGTTTAAATTTATTTTTACCCTTTTTGACTTCTACCACATAGTATGGAAAGAATCTTTCTTTTGTTTACCATACGAGGTACTTTTTGACTTTTCTGAAAAAAGTTTAAGAAGAATGTTTTTTAACATATACGACATGAATGGATTTTTACGGCTTCATAACTAATTATTTCCACGAATCATATTATGCAAGATTTCATGATAATTTTCAGCAAAAATTCATTTCTTTTAAAATTTTATGTCATTTTGAGAAAAGAATATTATTATGAAGAAGAAAGGATATTTTCCTCAATGTTCACGTGTTTTATCATAATTATTTTCAATATAAATTTTTATAGGGTTACATTTCTATCCCGATAATTCAATGATTTGATTATGTTATGATGGAATTATTTTTATGAAGTCTTTTATCTTATATAGATTATGTTATGATGGCATCATGTTTATGAATCCAATTTTTTTTTACATGGGTTATGCTATGATGTATGATTTACAATTTTGTGGAACACATAAGAATGATTTCACTATGAGATTTTTGGGACCTATATCTCCCTCCAATGCATTGGGTAATGATTTATATCACATGAGATAAACATGGATGGAACGACTAGTAAATCTGGTATAGTAATATAGGCCTGGAACAACATGTAAACCCGGTTCAGTAATGGACAATGTCCGCTATGATGTTCTTGGCAGCAATACCTTGGATACTATATAAATCACATCATGTGATTAAATGTTTGGCACAATTACATGTTTTATTTACATGTTATTTTATCATGATGGTCTATTCCTTACGTACTGCCACGATTTATTTTGCAACTCAATATTTTGATTTCTAAACATTATGTTCATGTTTTTTAAGTTCAAATGTATATGGTTTGTTTAATTTTCTCTATTCTTACCATTACTAATAATTTGAGATCACCCTTTATATATTTTCATTTCCCCATGATATAAAGAAAGGTTTTAGGTAAGAAAAAAAGGGGAATATCCTTATGGGAAATGTTGAAGATCATTCACCATGATTATAAGAATATGTTCTGTGTCTCCAAAGACACTAAACTATTATGGTCATTGGGTGTCTATTTTTGTTATGTAATAAGTATTCCACAAAAGTAATTTAAATACCATGTACATCTAGTATTGGGTCTCTACAGTACTAAACTATCCAACCACAATAACATGCAACACCTTGATCTGTTGTGTAAAGTCGTAGTTTCTAAAATCATAAACATGATATAATAAATGCTTTCCTTTGATGTTGAATGATGAAAAAATTGTTACTCCTTTTCTAGTAAAATTATTCATTTCATCCCATCACACTCATTAGAACTCACCGGTAGTAAGATACACCCTTATCTTTTGTTGACGAGCAACCCAAACTTCTAGTTTTTTTATTCAAACTATGAAACGCATTTACAAGATAATATTTATTTAAGGGTTTTTAAATTTTTTTGAAGAATGTATTCCAATTATATTAATATGTTCACTCTATATTTTCACATTATCAAAATAACATTAATATAACAACATTTATCACATCTTTATGAATTTTTCTACTTATTATTTTATGTGTTTCCTATAGATAAAAAATTATTAAAATATAAAAATTGAATAATGGAAATTAAATTAACCAACTTGTTTTGAGAATCTAACATTGGTTGATCCATTTAATAAAGATGGAACAACGATGACTTTTGGTTATCATACCAGAGTTTGGTATTGACACATTATGTAGCTCATCCCCAATCCAGGATATCCACTTCTCAATTGAATTTCACCTCGACTTGTCATGGTCCATATCATACATCATCTTTATCACAATATAAATGTACTCATATAAATAAATATATATGTATAAGACCATGTTAATATTTAATTGACTACTAATGTGTGAATACAATGATAAACATAACTAATTATTTAAAAAATCAAACCGAGGTAATATATAGTTGAATGAAATTAATAAAAGTTGCACAATGTTAGTCACTACACAATACCAGTCAGTATATACACTAAAAACACAAATACATAAACATTCAATAAATTGAATATATGAGAAAATTTGAAATAAATAAATGAAATAAATAAATTATAATAATTTAAATTCATTGATTCTCCATATTATATTAATTTTAATTCAAAAAATATTTATTTATTTATTTCAAGTTAATACTAAAATTAAATTATTATTTTTTGAATATTAATTTTTTTTTATTTCAAGAAAGAAATTAATATTTAAATATTTTAAATTATGATTATATTTAAATTAATTAATTCAATTAATTTGTCAAATGAATAAAATTTCACACACTGAAACCACACACAGACCCATTATGGGTTGATCAATTACCCCACATGTGCATTTTAGTCTATGAATACACCATAAAGGTCTCTTCTAGGCCACAAAGGCCTTCACATACTCATTTTGGGTATGAATCTCCCAACCATATCCATTACAGGGTAGATTGGGTTTGGAAGAACCTGAAAGAAGTCAAGGAAATAGGTCATCGTCGCGATAGGGGATTAACATCGATAGTTGGTTCAGTCAGAATAGTTCCCAAAGATATTGGTGAGGTGAATTCAGAGTGAGGCTAGATAGAAAAGAAGGGGCAGACTAGAGTAGCTTGGAGGGTGGTTCATTATTTTTTCTTGGTTGATAGTGGTCATCATAGAACCTCAAGGGATGTAGGTGGCACACGTTTCCTAAAATAAGAAAGGAGGCATCTATGGGGACATATAGAAAAACATGGAGGTGTAGTGGCTAGAGCCTAGTGTGTGGTGGGAGACTGCTCTCAAATGTGGTTAGAGTGTGGTAGAAATCAGGCGGAGATGGAGAGCGATGGTGTGGACAGCGATATACATTGACAGTTGGTGAGGCCAAACGACGGTTTTGGTGTAGCGGGGTGACAATGCGATAGGCTGTTACAGTCAAAATGCCTAGCTATTTTGACTCATAGGTGGAGTATATGGAAGACACTCATTGGGGTGGGTTCCCTCTTGATCCATGAGAAGAAAACCATCCCCTTAAATTTATATTAATTATTTCTAAAACACCTTTTCAGTGTAGTCAAATTTTATTTGAATAAAATCATAAACGATGGTTTGTAGAAACAATGGCTTCCAAACCATTTTTTTGAATTCCCCAACTTTCTACCCATATAATTTTAACACCCTATAATTTAGGATATATATATTTAGTTGAAAATTTACTCTTAATTATGGAAATATTTGGTCATTATCTATGTGGTACTAGCTATCAGATTCTATCCAATTCATCGCATGAATAAATCATGTCACCTGAATTAAAAATCTATTGATTTACCACCATAAATTTTTGAAAACAATTATTTATTTGATAGGTGCTCTTATATTTTAATTCATATAAATTTTCATATTTCAATCCATAAAAAATTGATAGAGATAATATGGATGTTCAAAATCCTATCATTATCTAGAATTTTCTTTGGGAAGTCAAATAATACCCTCAACAAAAATTTAATGAAAAAACAATTTCATGACCTAGTAATTCTATGTGACTTCTATGAAACCATTTTTTTGTTCTGAGGAATATAGAGAAAGATTGTGGGATAGGGATTAAACAAATAAATAATTAGTTTGAGGAAAAATTGTTGTATCTGGGAATTCAAGACATGGTATGGTATGAGGATATTGTTTCAATTAATCAGAGCACAAAAAATTAAATGCAACATGTTCCTCATTCAAATCGATGTACGTTCATCATTCTCACATCTCATTTGACTATTTCTCAAAGTATTGGTGGAATAACACCTATATATTAACCATACATACTTGAAGATTGAAATTTATGTTCTTCATAAAATTATGAGAGCAATCAAAGAGACATGAAGGTTCCATTCACATCCCAGTGATCACCTCAATCCAATGAATTTGATCTATTAATGCAAACTTAGGTCATGGAAATTTTTACTACATCTCTCTCGGATTATAGAGGATAGAGAAACTACCAATTTTTTCGAATGAATAGTTAATGTAATGATCATCTCCTAGATATATATAGAAGATGTATGAGATACCATGTTAGGCTACCCTTGACCTCATATATTTAATGTATAGTATATATGTAATAAATAATAATTATGATGAACTAACTCCGTCATAAATATTATTTTAATTTATAAAATACATGTAATATATGTTAAATAATGTTTTTGATAACACTAGAGTCATTACAACGACTCGTAATTTCATATAATGATAAACAATCCTTGAATATTAAAAAAAATATATGTTGGTAAAAAAAATTTCCATGTAATTACGTAAGAACTCGTACATATTTTTAAAAAATAAATTCACAAAAATTATTGGATATATAAATAATAACTGATTTATTTATTTTTCAGCTATTGATAAATACCAAACAACTCTCAGACCCATTAGGGCCTCCCACCATATCTAATTTATAGATTCACCAGAATAGGGAAGATAATTTAATATGAAATTGCGTGTTCCCCTCTAGGAATTTATCTCAATAGAAGTGAATAATATTTCAAAACTAAGAGAAAATTATAGAGACCCATCAACGCTTCTGAATAGATGACAAAGAGTTATGGAAATCAAAACCATTCGATTAAAATTTACTATATAATATAATATCTTTATCATGTGATATCTTATAATGTACGATTAACACTTGTGTCATCATCCCTCCTTACAATATGATTTTTTGATTGAAATGGATGAGCATAAGTTTGGATTCCATCGATATGGATTTAATAGGTTACTACCATCCTTATCAACCAACTATAAGACATCAGTTCCTCATCTCAGAGGAATAAAATTATATATTGATCATTCAAAAAAATTCCATACCACCAATGATGCAACCAACTCAAGCTACCTCAACAAGACATCATTTTAATTTTTTCATATATCAATATATGTGATTAAATATCACTCACTGATAATTATCTCAGTTCTAGAGACCAAAAATCATATTTATAGATATTAAAAACAATGTCCCATGATGAATATGGTGTTTTTATTGGTAGTTTTATCATCATTAACAAATCTACTCGAGGTCACCAACTGAAAACATTTGAAAATTAATACCCAATACTTATGATCCCCTAGAAACTGATAGTCAAACAACATATTAGTTCATTTACTATGATTTATCTTGAACATATTACATGACATTAAAATTACTGTAATAATAACTATAGGTTATCATTATATTCTGATAACTACTATTATAATTTGTTATGACAAATAATATTTGGATGTTACTATTTAAATTGTGGATGCAGATGTATCAATACTATAATATTAAGTGTACATCCTTCATATCTTGCTATAGAAATGGTATGGATATAAAAAAGTACTGATAAATTTTGTTTTAGGGATACCACTTTTAAAGTATCTATAACATTTATTTCTCTCAATCTCTATTAAATGGAATATTATTGTATTTCTCGGGCATATTATTGGGATACTGCCTCCACATAATGATACTATTCAAATTCAATCACCATATTTCATGAATTGTTGTAATGATGTATTTATTGTATATATATCATATTTTTGAAATAGTTATTTTTATTTAATTATAATATATTATTTAACTTCTTACCTTTTCATCTGTTTTAAAATTATAATATCGGTCGTGGGGATGTGTGGACTACAACCTTCATCGAACAATGTGATTTATTTAATTTCCTCTTTAGATTGATAGAAATAAGGATAAATTCAAAAAATACATAATTTATTTTCTATATAATAATTATTTTGTAATTTTAGTTTATAATATTAAAATATTCCATTCTATCCATAGAAATGTTCAAACATCACTCATGTATATGTATAGATTTCCATATCCATGATTTGATGAAATTTATATTGCATCACCACTTTATATTAATATTTATAAATCATTAGAAAATTATTAAACATAATACTTATGAAATGATTAAAATTATGGGTATTATAGAACCATGATAAATTAATAATTAATAGAACAAAAAATTCCAAATATGCAAGAAAAAAGAAACAATTATATCCCAAAAAAGAGATATTTAAAAGTAATTTTCAATAAATTAGTGATAACATGTTATAAGAAAATAATATATGTAATGATATATATATTATTTTAATTAATATATGTATAATAAATATAAATTTACTATAATGTTGGATTCAGTCAATATTATGCATGAAAAATACTTCTGTATGGGTTTATGTTACATTCTAATTTGTGTTCAAGATTGGATATATTAAATTTTTGTTATGGAAATTTATATAGATCTAATTATTTAAAACCAATAAATTTTTGTATCCTTGGGATATTCATAAAATAATCTTGTAATATTATCACTTTTCTCCTTTTTTAATTCCAAATGAAGGGATAATTTTTTTAAAGAAAACTAACATTGTTTCCTCTCTAACCGACAAACTTTTTTACCCGCGTCATTACCACCCTAAAAATGTTTTCAAAAAACGTTTTCAGTATTACATAATGATTGAATAAATTAATTTTAATTTTTTTTTATTTTATATAAAAGTTTGAAACAAATTCATATTATATTTTTTTGAATCAGTTTCTTATACCAAATTTATATATATAATATTTTGTATGGAATACCCAATGAACAATTTTCCCCACTGTTATAAAAACTATTTTTATTTAATATTTCATTATAATTTTATATAGTTATTTTATAATTAAATTTTTATAATAATATTATAAAATTTATTGATTTCAAATAATATATTAAAAAATAAAAGGGGATTTTCCCTAGGAAAATCAGAAGTGATCTTTTAAAGTTATTTCTACATTTGACAATATACATTGATTTTACTTATGATTTACTAGGAATAAGATCTAATTATACCATCTGTATTCATACTAAAGATGGTTTATGATTAAAATAAGGTTATATTTATGAAATTTGTTTTATTTTACATGGGTTAAGTATTGATGAAAATATAATTTTTTCTTGATCTTGTGGCATACATACGAATGGATCATGTGATGGGTGGGACTGTTATAGACATATAATGCATTGGGTAGATACTTCATGACATGATTATTTTAAATGTGAACTGGATTTTATGTTCATGATATTATGTGTGTTCTTTTTCCATTACTATAAATTTATATGTGGACCTATTATTATGTCCCTGACATTATGTGAGGATCTGATTTCATCCCTTAATAGAATGAGTGAACATGTTACTATTAATACATATTCAGACAGTTATAACATTATTAATTAAACACATTTCTATTTTGGTGATATGTTATCGTGTTTCCAGACTAATTATTGATGATTCCACAAACAATTTTTTTTTTCATTTGTTAGGAAAAGTTATTATTTGATGACTCTCTATTAAAGATATTTAATAGAATGGGTACGACATTCTTATATTTTGATAATATCAAGCTCCCTGTATTCTCATGTATGATCATTGATTTATATATCAATTATTTTCAATACTTAGCATCTAAGCTCACCCACTATTATGTTTCCATTTTACTTTGGTTATGAATATAGGTTTTAAGATGCTTATTTATTAGTAATGTAATTTAATATAAAATCTTTTTGAAAAAAACTGTAGATCCTTTATTGAATAATTTTGGTTTTTATCTAGTCTCCAAAGATCATAGAATTATCTGGGGAATGTATAATTTAACTTTATTTATTTAATATTCAACTAAAATGTTGTATTTCTATATATGTTGTTATTGGATAACCTAAGTCCTGAATATAAAGAACAAGAAACTTCATGTTTTTTTTAGTTTTTTCAATAACATATTTGGATTATTTTAGGGAATAGGTCATTATAAACCAACTACCATCTACCATGGATGTATAGCTAGGTCACATGGTATTTTTATTTATCCAATTTTTCATAAAAAATTAAACCAACACTAGACAAGACAATATAAAGAGATGAAAAATTATTTTTAGAAGTATAGGGTACCATTCCATATTTATCCACATCAGACCATTCAATAGATGATCTCAAAATATTATTCCCACAAAAATGATTTATTTTTGTAAAATATTCCTCCATTTTAGATTTTTGGAAACATATTTATCTTTAACATAAGGGAGGTATTTTTTATGATTCTTATTATTTCTATTTAATATCAATCCCTAAAAAATACTAAAAGAGATTTATTTTATCACTCTACACTAATTTAAATTTTTTCTCAAGATTTTTGTATCTATTAAATGTATTCTTCATGTAACAACCCAAACCCAGTTACCCAGAGTCCATTCATTATTTTAATACATTAGCATGATTACAAGGAATCATGTCCCGAAGGACTGATCTGTTTAGCAGTATTGGAAAATATATTACATTCTTAAATGTTACATTACACTTCATAACATACAACACAACATAAATAATACATTATGAAGGACATTATTCCCTTAGCTTAACCCTGTAAATTAATCACAATACACTTCTTGGAATCCTGGGAAAAATAAAACATAGAATGGGTTGAGCTCATATGCTCAATAAGGGTAAACAATACATGTGAAGATAACAAAAATATTAAGCACGGTGAATAATTGAAAACACATGCCTTTAACAATAATAAATAGGAAATCTTTTATGTCAGGAATACAACCTAACTAAATAATGACATAATAAAAAATAATCATGGGTATTCTACTAGTCGAACGACCACATGAACCATCAAAATTATTTTCATAATGAGGTAATGTATAATGTTGGACATTCTGAAACATTTTATCAAGACCTTGGCCAAGAAATCAAAAAATGATTAAGTCCTCACAGAAAACCATATATCAAAATAGGAAATTTCATTTCCAATTCCACGTCTACTTGTCTCATGAGACCAACCGATGCATCGAGGAGCTATAGTGGGCTCCACCCGTATCTTAATAAGTCTAATACATTCCTCATATGAAATTTTTTAAATATAACATAATCATTTGTTTTAAAACTAGAATATTAAATGTCAATACATTAACTATAAACCATGAATGGTATAAAAATAACCCATCCATAGTCAAACATATCACAAGACCTTCAATAAAACATATAATATTTGTTTCAAAATTAATCAACTTTAAACATGTATAAAATCTATCAAAGGATGTTGATATAGATGAAAAAAATAATTTAATAGAAATATCTCTTTCAATTTTTTATGAAATCATTTTAAGATACATAATTATAAAATAAAACATTTATTTTGAAAATATTATTATACGATTTTAAGGGAAGTTTTGATGATTTTATAATGATAAATAATAACCACACCCACCGTATAAGCTAAAAAGGCATTATTACTTTAATTTTGTCGAAACGGTCGTAAAGTAACATATTTGAGAAAACGACTGAAAGATTATTTTCAAATCATATAAGTTCTAATAAGTGTATAAATTAAATTAACCCATTGTCTAGTAAATAGTAAAAATGTTTTGAAATACATTCTTATGAATCATGTATGTGGATGAAAAATAGGTCCAAGTAGATACTTACGTAAAAACAACCTCGGGTAATATAGAGATTGTGGAATTAACCCTTACCTTGTACTTTTCCTTTGTCGAGGGTATGTTAAAATCTAGTATAATGGTGAAATAATTGTTATTAATTTAAAAAATAACCATATACATTAATATGATATTGTATATGATCTTTTTATATTTCATTGTTAATAATATTTTAGTATTATAATCATTTCAGGTGTTAACAGATTTGTTTTCCTTTATATAAATTGTTATGTAAGTAAAGTATGTTATGGATAGATTGTATCATATTCATATTCAGATTGATATTAATTATTTAATGATTATTTTTAATCGTAAAATAAAAATTAATCTTGAATGGATATGATGGGGAATTAATCTCATCGTGTTAGTGGGGACTGTAATCCGTACATACGTACGAGTGATAATATCATTCTTTTGATATTACAATCATTTATAATTAGATGATATATCATATATAAAGAATCATTATCATGTTATATTAATTATTTAAATAAATTATACATCATAATTATACCCATCCAAATAATAATGTATTATATAACAACTACACCATAACGTGGAGATGGTTACCTGTACGTACGCATGTATGGTGACATTAAATTCAAATGATGGATAGAATATTGAATATAGTTTTACCATAATTATAATAACATGAAATTAAATATAATATCCTGGAGTTAATATTTTAGAATGGAATAAACAAAGAGAGAATAAGTGGAAGTGGAAACAACTTGAAATAGGTAATAAATATTTACCTTTTCTTCAGGTTCTTCCTTTTGATTTGATCAAAAAGGCTCCATAGGCTGGCTTTCTGACTAACAAAAGTCCTATAGGATGAAAGAAGGCCCGTGTAGTGGGTATTCGGTCAGGGGTTGGAAGAGAAAAATGGCTTTGAATGTGTGAGTTTAAGAGAAGGGGAAGTACCCTTTTATAGGAGGGGTGAGGGGCACCTTAGGAAAAGATTGAAATATAATTTTATAATAAAATAATTTTTGGTTTCTAATGGCTTAAAAATTAATTATTTAAAGCGTAAGGTGTGTCTGGGTTTAAAAACACTCAAACAATAGGCTTTAGATTTATTTGTGTCACTATATTAACCTTTTCTTTTAGATTTAACTCTTAGTTAAATAGTTTGACATTTACCGTATTTCAATGTATTTTTATATTATATGGTTAATAAACATACTATAAAATTCAAAGAGAACCCCAAGTGGTTAATTAATGATAAAACTATCATTATGTAAGTCCTTTGTATTATCCTTATATTTATAAAATTATTATATCGACCAATAATATTGAATATGTTTTAAAAACTCATTTATGTCAATATTGAGATAATTTAGTAACTGACTTTTTTAAAGTCTTAAAACTTCATTAATTCGAAAAAATACATTTAATAAACCTTAACATGTCATAGTCACCTATAAAAATTTTCTATAGCATCAAAACATTCAAATTATATTTATTTTAGTGTTTATAATATCATTTATTTGATTGGTTCATTAATAAAAAAAATACTGCATGATTATTATGTCATATATAAATATATTTATTTTATGTCTAGAATTTTAAAAAAATATATCCAGAGGTAGGAAATATTTTTATCTTTATAATGATATTTTAATGTCGAATAGATCAATTATATAACATCATACCAAAATAGTTTTACTAAAATATATATGCTTTTGTTATTTTTTTCGTTACTTTATATTATTTAATATAAAATGTCATTATCACTCCCAAGTGGCTCTATAGGGTCCCAAAATCGACCCAAGGATGAAATGGAAGGGAATGTATCATCCAATTGGGTAGGAATGCATGTTAGGGTAATTTAATATTATTATAATATTATTTTTTAAACTTATCTACTGGATTTACCATTTAACCATGGCAAAGAAAATATTTACCGAAGTCATTATTAATATTGCCTAAAAATAAAATTTACCTATTTACAAAATTTGGATCTCCTGATTAAAAATATTTAATCCATTTTTCCAAATTCAAAACCCATAAGGGGAATAAATTAATTTAAAATTAATTCTCATTGTGAAAATAATAATCGAGTTTTTAAGAAATAATAACTATCAAATGATTGAAAATTGTTTATGTCCAATTTCAAAGTAAAATTACATTCAATGAACATAATTGGATTAAATGGTAAAAATAAAATCTATTTATACTTCTATACAATTATAATATATAATTTAACACTATAAATTATTTTTTTATAAAATTTTTTTCAGTTAAAATATAGTATTTTTCACTATTCACCCAAATATGAAAGTTATCAGAAAAACACCAAAAGTTTATTGAAACTAAATTTTATGTCCCAATTCTAATGAAGAAGTATATTTTGTCAAATTGAATATATAAAAGTTTCAAATATTGGATTTAAAAAGGGTTCTCCATTAAAAGGCGGTAAAATTGATTTTTTTGATAAACTTCTTTTATCTGTAAAAAATTAATTTGTTCTTACATTGTGTATAATAAATAAATAATATGGATTCTAAATTTATAAGGGTTATATAGAGTTCAAAATTTAGTTAATACTATTCATAATTTCTTTTGAATGTCTAGTTGGGTAAGTCGTGGCGTGCTTGATCTCGGTGTTGTTTGTAGTGCACGTTATTGAATTACTTTGTAGAAATAACATAATATGCAATCTTGGGGTTTTACATTCTTCCCTCCTTCAAAAAATTGCATCCTCTCAATTTGAAATAATTCTTCCAAAATAAATGGTTTAAAATTGAAAATACCTTTGTGGGAAAACCCACATCGGAAATTGGGTTAATAAAATTTAGTCTTAATGAGAGGAAAAGGGAAATGAAAGTGTCACCGCCACATTATGATCCCAATTAGGAGAACCTTGGTGGAAATTAGATAAAAATAATTGTACATAAAATATAAATATTTATAGGGAGTTATTGGGGTAATCAATCACAAACAAGTGTAAAATTGAGGGCCTCAAATCCATTCATCTATGATGATTTAAAATACAGTCGGTTCGACAAAACATAAGGTGTTAAGATAACATATTTTTGGTTTTAAGATCCATTCCCTTAAGTTTAAGAATTAATTTACCCATATAATAAGAGGAATATATATATATATATATATATATATATATTCAATTAACATGTAGAGTTTCATCCTTCAACTAATTCCTACCTCAAACTCATCTTTCACTTCAAAAGATTTCAAAAAATTATTTTTTTTAACCTAATCGTATAGGATTCCAAATCTCATGAATTTATAATTCACCTATTAGATCCTTTAAAATAACAAGATTATAAAATACTGGGACATCACCTAGTCCAGTGGTAGGCAATAAATCTCAATTGAACTATGGTTGTGGGTTCGATAACAGCATCATTGTTCGACGCGATAGATTGGCACACAGTCTGCGTGTTTTCCTTTTTATAACAATCCAAAAATAACCTTAACAATATAATCCAATTTCAAATGTAATGATTTCCAACCATTAGACTTATCCAAAATAATTCGATCCAAACTCACTATCTAAAATTTATATAGAAGTTAAACACAAGGAAGATCTTTTTTTCCACGTAATAACACGTGAATACCTTTATCATGAAACCTTTTAAAACATGGTCACACAGTGAAATACCGTAAAACCATATTGATTACATTCATCCTCCCTTATTCTTTATATAATACTTGATAAACTCATTATATCCAAATATATTTAAACTCTAACAATGATGGAATATACAAACCATTAATCAGTTCCAAGGTAGTCAAGAATATACAATATAATTTATCCAAATCAACCATCTATTATTCAAAAATTACTACATTACTATCATGACCATATTAATGATTTTCTTTCCCACAACCATGTATTTAAAAAAATCTTAACTTGTTATTGAGTAACTTCACATAGAACAATATAATCTCAAATTCTCAATGAAATAGTTCTACATTACAATCCTTATTTATTTTCATAATTCATATAACCAGTATATCATTTATACAACACTAAAATGACACAATAATTTAATAACAACATAAGAACTATTAATCATTCCTCTTCATCTTTGGTAGTATCATAACTTGATTCTTATACAATAGAAGCATATGGGGTATACTCTGAAGATTTGGACATTGATTCACGTAGTGTCCCAACTTCTGGAAGATGAAGCATTGTACATTTTAAATATTTTTCTCATCTGTGGAATCACGTACTTGGTGTCCTTTTTATCCACACTTATAACAATCTCTCATTCCCTTTAAAAAATTTCCAAGGTCATTCTTTCCATAGTTATGACATATAGGAAAATCCATATTCCCTTTATTCCCTTTATTCAACCTTCTCTCTACCATCTTGTTCGTCTCTGGTGTCCCTCCGAATCCATAGGACTCTGAAAATTCTTTACTTATCTTATTAACACATTATATTATTTCTTCATATGATGATAATATGGGGGAGACTATTTTACTTTTGAATATTGGCTTAATAACCTGATATATATGATCCAACTTTATCTTTGAATCATGCGTATTTTTGTAATTCTCATTCCTTCTACTAGGCCCCATTTATATACAATGGAATACAATAGACCAGTTTATGAATCACAATGAATAATAACAAATCTTTTAAAATACCTAACGTAAGATGAACAGTTTATGGATATAATCCGTAATGATAAAAATATTTTCACTAAGGAAGTATATACTTATAAATCATTCATAATGGTTTATAAAGAAAATGAGAATTATCCTATGAATATCCCCCAGTTGTGTCATAACCCAGAGTGCAGCAAGGCCCATTGTCGTGCACCAGATCCTGTTCGAGTCTAACTCAAAATTGTGTTTTCAGGATTTACCCCTAGGCACAACTGTGACATAGCTTCCTCTACCTGCTTGTATCTAGACATGGTTTTATTTCATGGATAACTCACAAAATCTCTACAGTACCAAAATTCTTGGATGATCTTCTATACTAATCCTCAACGACTATCTTAGGGTAATCTTCTATAATCAGTGTTTTTCTAAATCTAGTTTCCAAGGTTATTTCTAAACTTCCTCTTATACCAACTGTAATGCCCTAACCGTAGTTACCTAGAGTAGGTGCATTAATTTAATACATTTGCATGATTACAAGGAATGAAGTCCTGAAGGACCGATCAATTTTGCAGTCTTCGATAATATATTACATACATCAATGTTACAATACACTTTATAACAAAAAACACAACATAAATAATAGTTTATGATCGCCATTATTACATTAGATTAATCCTGAACATCAATCAAAATAAAATTCTTGGAATCCTAATAAAAATAAAACATAGAATGTAGTGATCTCAGATTCTCAATATGGGTAAGCAATACAGTGTATGATAACATAAATATTAAGCATGGTGAATAATTGAAAACACATGCCTTTACAAATAATAAACATGATCACTTTTATGGAAGGAATATGAGATGAGTAAATAATGATATAATAAGACATAATCACTGGTATTATAGTATTCAAATTACAACATGAACCATCTATATTATTTACATAATGATAGAATGTATAATTCAAGTCATTCTGAATCATTTTTTCAAGTCCTCGGCCTAGATGTCTAAAAATGATTAAGGCCTCGGCCAAAACCATATATCAAATTGGGAAAGTCCTCATCCAATTCCATGTCTAGTTGTCTCATGAGACCTACCGATGCATTGATGAACTATGGCGGGCTCCACCATTCACTTCCTGTGTCTAATACATTCCTCATTTGAAATGGTTGAAATAAAACATAAAAATTCGTATTAAAACTAGTATACAAAATGTAAATACATTAACCATAAACCATGAAGGGTATAAAAATAACACATCCACAGTCAAAAATATCGCAAGGCCTTCAATACAATATGGTAGATTTATATCATAATGAATCGACATCAAACTGGTAGAAAATCAATCAAAGGACGTTGACAAAGATGAAATCAAAACTATTTGAGAGAAGAATCTCTTTCTTTTTTTAAATTCATTCAATGTTACATAATTATAAATAAAAATTATTTTGAAAATATTTTTACAATATTATAATGTATTCTTTGACTATGTTTTAACAGGGGAGAATAACAGCACCCGCCATATAAGTTAAAAAAACATTTTTACCATAATTTTGTCGAAAAGGTCATAAAGTACCTTGATTTGAAAACTACTGAAAGATTATTTTCAAAACATATAAGTTTAAATAAGGTAATAAATTAAATTAACCCATTTTATATTAAATATTTAAAATGTTTTGAAATATAATTTTACGAAAGATGGATGTGGAGGATAAAGAGGTCCCAGTAGATACTTACATAAAAATGACCTCGGATAATAAAGAGATTGTAAAATTAACCCATACCATATACTTTTCCTTGGTCGAGGGTTGGATAACCTCCTGTATAATGGTGAAATTATTGTTCTTAAATTATAAAATAACCATATACATTAATATGATATCATATATGATCTTTTAATATTTCTCTGTTGATAATATTTTAGTATTATCATCGTTTCAGGTGTTAACTGATTCGTTTTCCTTTATATGTTTTTTATGTTAATAATGTTTTTTAGGGATAGGATGTATATAATTAATATTAATAATGATATTATGTCCTGAAATTTTTTTTAATCATCAAATGAAAATTAGTCTTGAATGGATATGATGAGGAATGAATCTCATCGTGTTCGTGGAGACGGTAATCTGTACGTACGCACGAGTGACAATATCATTATTTTGATATTAAAATACTATATAATTGGATGATATGTCATATATACAGAATAATTACTATGTTATATTTATTTTTTTAGATCAATTATACATCATTATTATACCCATCCAAATAATAATGTATTGAATAACAACTACACCCTGATGTAGATACAGTAAGCCGTACGTACACATGTATGGTGAAATGTAGTTCAAAGGATAGATAGAATAATGAATATGAATGTACCAAAATTATAAAGACATAACAGTATATAGAATATACTAGATAAATTATTTTATAATGGAAGCAACAAGGAAAGAATATGTGAATGAAGTAAAAAGATGAAAGAGGTGATGAAATATTTAACTTTTCTTCGTGTTCTTCCTTTTGATTTGATAAAAAGGGCTCCATAGGTTGGCCTTATAACTAAATTAAGGACTCAAGGTAAAATTAAGGATAGTGGAGAGGATATTTGGGTAGGTTTTGGTAGAGAAAAGATTCTTTGAAGGTATGAATATGAGTGAATGGGAAGTTCCCTTTTATAAGAGGGGTGATGGGAACCTTAGGGAAAGATTGAAATATTATTTTATAATAAAATAATTTTAAGTTTCTAATGGTGAAAAAATGAATTATATAAAGGATAAGGTGTTTATGGGTCGAAAACCAATCAACCAATAGGTTTTAGATAGGTTTAGATCACTATATTAACCTTATCTTTTAGATTTAACTCTTAGTTAAATAGTTTGACATTTACCATGCCTCTTTGTATTTTTATATTAAATGGTTAATAAACTTACTATAAACTTCCATGAGAACACTAGGTGGTTAATTAATGATAAAAATATAATTATATAAGTCTTCTGGATGAACCTTAGATTTTTATATTATTATATAAACCAATAATATCGTATTTGTTTTAATAACACATTTATGTCAATTTTGAAATTATTTAATTATTGATTTTTTTCAACGTCCTAAAACCTAATTAATTTAAAATAAATACATTTAATAAACCCTAACATGTCATACTCACCTATAAAATTTGTGGATGGTATCAAAACATTCAAATTATATTTATTTTAGTATTTATAATATCATTTATTTTATTGTTTCATTAATAAATAAAATACTTCATCATTATTGTTTCATATATAAATATATTTTTTCTATATCTAAAAATTAGAAGTAAAATATCATGAGTTAGGAAATATTTTTTTATTTATAATGACTATTTATTGTTGAATATAACAATTATATAACCTTATTTTAAAATTGTTTTACTAAAAGATATTTTCTTTTGTTATTTTTGCCTTAACTTTAGATATTTTACTATAAAATATCATTATTACTCCCAAGTGCCTCCATGGGGTCCAAAAATCGACCAAATGATGCACATGTTATAAAATATATCATTAAATAGGGTTATTACATGTGTTAAGGTAATTTAATATACTTATAATATTATTTTGTTAACCATATTTACTAGAATCTAGAATTACCCTTTAACCATTGTAAAAAAAATATTTACCGAAATAATTATTCATAATGTCAAAAAATAAAAGATACCTATTTAAAAAATTTGTACCTACTGATTCCAAATATATAATCCATTTTTCCAAATTCATAAAATATAAGTGGCTGAAATTTATATAAAATTAATTCTCATTATCAAAACAAAAATCCTGTTTTTAAGAAATAATAACTATCAAAAGATTGACATTTATTTATGTCCAATTTCAATGTAAAATTATTTAAAATGACCAGAATTGGATTAAATAGTAAAAATATAATCTATTTATAATTTAAAACCATTAAAATGTATAATTTAACACTATAAATATTTTGGATTAAAAAAGTTGTCTTCATTTAAAATATAGTAATTTTCACTATTCACCCAAATATGAAAGTTATCCGAAAAACACTTATGTTTATAAACTCATAAAATTAATTCTTAAATTATGAGGATTGTAAAAGTTAAATATTTAGTTAATACAATTCATAACTGATTTTGAACGTCTATTTTGTTAAGTCGTGGTGCGCTTGAATCTATGTTCTGTTTAGTGCCAGTTATTGAATTACATTGACGAAATAACGTACTATGAAATCTTGGGGTGTTACAATTCATGTATTTTTATACTAAAAGTTTATTCTCAATATAAATAATAATTGTAGCCTTGAAGTAAAGTTGATCACTTTTTATAAAAATTATTTCTTCTGGTACATGGATTCTTTCATTATGATTTTTCATAGATGCTTTACTCTCATTACTCATAATGATCCATTCACTATCCAAGATAGATAGTTTGTATTCCATCATCATATTATTTGTTTTTAGGGATTCTATATATTTAATTTACTTCATAGTCATCAAAAACCTTTATTTTAATATATTCTATATACTCTTGTTATATTCTTTCGGTTGGATGATATACTCAAGATTGATTTCAATGAATCCACAAATAAATGTAATAAATTCATTCGGAAGGTTATGATAGATCATTATAAAATAAATACATTAATCATTATATGTATTATCTTGTTATTCCATTGAGATATTATATTACTCTATTGTATTCAGTTATTCTTCTTCCATGAATACTCTTCTTTGATCAAATGTTCTAAATAAGAAAATAAATATTTAATACATTTTACATAGGTGGAATGGATTATCATACATAATTTTACATATAGAAACATTTTTAATTTAAAATAAAACATAATAAGGGTGATATAAAATTCTATGTAATGGTTATTTGATGAAATAGTAAGCTATGTAAATTCAATAGGTAATATACATTATAGAAAAGTAAATAATTTGAAAAGAAACATATTCCATAAGTAAAATGGGAATCAAAATGTGTCTGTAGATTTGGTAATAGTGGAAATATCATGGAAAGTAATAAATGAGTAAGGAATGAATAATATGTTTATTTAGTAGATGTCATATATTTGGAACATGAACCAGTATGTAATCAAGATAGTTTATGTCTATGGGTAGAAACATTTCTGATCTTGTTTTGAAACCAACACGGAGGGTTTGTCACAACTATTTTGTCTTATGAGATCCATCAACGCATTGAGGGGAAATAGAGGGTCCCACCCATCACATAAAGTAAATATACTTCTTTATAAATAGATTTAATTAATGAAAAATATGTCTCATAAATATGCATATTGAGTATATAATATATATGAATCAATAATTCCCAAGTTAAAACAAGATTCAAAATAAATACAGTATGTAAAATGGTTTATGAAAATGATTACAATCATTTCCATGACACAAGACTATGGTCATTTAATATAAATTTAAATTTAAATTACAAATGATCTCAAATGGGGTATTAAATACACTATATAAAAATTATTAGGCACACAATAACATGTTTGTCTTAATGAAATAAGAATTGAGACGAAATCCATTACCACATTGTAATCAATTGAATCGTACGACCAAAAGTTAGTAATATTAAAATTAATAAATGAATATAATGAATATAATGATACTCATGATATTAGATATCAAACAGTTGTAAACATAAACCACATATAAGATATATATACAATTAATAATAGAAATCTCAAGATAATAAAAGTGAGATGAGAAACTCCATACCATAATTGTAACAACCCATGCTTCCACGGTATGCTTCTCTTTGAATAATACAGTAGCGTGTGTTGTACGCAACTTCGAGTTCTAACACACACCACAACTAATAAAACTAGCCATTATGAATAGTAATACCAACATTTTGAAATTTTATAAATTTTAACTTTCAAAATTGACTTCATTTTTGGATTCATAATATCGAAATTAGGTTAGGGTGAATCTTTGGTATTTTTTCTGAAAACATTCAATTTTTGATGGATAGTGAAAAACAGTGAGTTATAGTTTAAAACCAAATTTTTATTTAAATAATAATTTAATTTATTTAAATTTAAATAAGGTAAAAATAGATACATAATACTTATATATGTTCAATGTATTTAATTGGAGTTAGTTTATAGTAATTTTAGATATATAAAAATTTTATGAAACTTTTCACCTCTTTTACCAACCTCTTAGGAGAATTTGGAAATTCAGATAAAACATAATTTTACCACTTCTGTAAGTGGAGTTTCAAAAATCCTAGAGACAAGGTTAATATCAAGGAGTAAAATTTGGTTCAATAAGTTAAAAATAATTTTTTTTGAATAGTAACTTTTTACTTTTATTTACCACGGATAAAAGAAAATAGGGTAATTAAGGGTAAAAATGATATTAATATTACCCTAACACATGTCCTAATTCTATTGGACAATTGTATCTCGTCCAAAAACAACCTTAGGAATAAAATATTATCATTTAGGTCCACTAGGATTAGATTAGGACATTTATTATTATTTAATTCAAAGAACAGTTAAAAGAGTTAAAATCAATGTTTAATTACTAAAAAAAATTTAATATAAATTTAAACATAATATAAATTAGATAATAAATATTATTAGAAATCTATAAATATTTACAACATAATGGTTTTTTATTTATAATTTTTAGACATTAAATAATTTAATTTATTTATAACACAATGGTGATGCAGTAATTACCTAATTAATAAAATATTAAAATAATTGATATTATAAATATCAAAATAAATGAAATTTGAAACTTTTTATGAATCACACGAATTTTATATGTTAATATGAAAAATTAGGATTGGTTATATAGATTTTTTTAGAAGAAATAATGATATTATAAAATTATCAAAAACAAAATACCCAATAGTGTCAAAATTGACATAAAATTGTTTTTAAAACAAATATTATATTATTAATTAATATTATATTCTTAAAAATCTATGGTTTAGACAAAAGTCTTATATAATGATATTTGTATCACTAGTGGACCACTTGGGGGTTTCTTGGAGGTATATAGTATGTTTATTAACTATATAATATAAAAATACAATGAGACATGCTAAATGTCAAACTATTTAACTAAGAGTTAATTATAAATGATAAGGTTAATATAGTGACCCAAACCTGTATAAAATCTATTGGGTGAAAGAATTTCTACCCATCCCCACCTTTAGCTTTATATAATTTACTTTGGAGCCATTTGAAACCGAATATAAATTTATTATGAAATAATATTTATAGCTTTTCCAAAGGTGACCCTCACCCCTCTTATAAAAGGGAACTCCCCCTTCTCACTAATTCAAACCTTGAAAGCCTTTTGTCTTGGCCAAACCCTGACCAAATATTCTCTAAAATTCTATAAGTTCAACCTAGAGGCTTTAGTTTGTTCATAAATCCATCCTAATGATCCCTTTTGATCAAATCAAAAGGAAGAACCCGAATAAGAGGTAATGTTTTCACCACCCTATTTCAAATAACTTTCTTCTTCAACTTCTTCTTTCATTATTATTTCCATTATAAAATAATAACTAAAGTATATTTATATAATGTGATGTTATTATAAATATGGTACAACCATACTCAGTACTCTATACATGCTTTTAATGACAGGTCACCAAACGTGCATACGTACGGCCTACCGTCTCTACGTCGTGGTGTAATTGTTATTCAATAAATTATTATTCGGATGGGTATAATAATGATGTTTATTTAATTTTAATAATAAATATAACATGATAATGATTCTTTATATATGATATAACTTCCAAATATATATTATTTTAATATCAAAATAATGATATTTTCGCTCGTGCGTACGTACGGATTACCGTCTCCACGAACGCGATGAGATTCATTCCCCATCATACACATTCAAGACTAAATTTAATTTTATGATTAAAAATAATTTTTCAAGACATGATATAATTCTGGATATGAATAATATAAATCCCATCCATAACAAATATGGCTCACATAACAAAGAATATAAAGGAAAATGAATACGTTAACACCAGAAACGATGATAACACTAAGATATTATTATCAAATCAATGTGAAAAGATCATATAAGATATCATATTAATGTATATTAATCATGTATAATTTAATAATTTACAATTATTTCACAATTATACAGGAGGTTAACCTACCCTCAACCAAGGAAAAGTACAAGGTAAGGGTTTATTTCATAATCTCTTCATTATCCGAGGTTGTTTATACACAATTTTCTACTGGGACCTCTTCATCATCCACATCCATGTTTCTTAAAATTGTATTTAAAATAATTCTTACTATTTTACAGACTATTTTTTATAGTCATTTATACCCTTGTTTTAATTTTTTTAAGAAGTTTATAGAGGAATCTTTCTCTCATTTTCCAAAAAAGTTCCTTTTTAACCTTTTCAACAAAATTAAGGTAAGAATTTATTTTTTTAACTAATACAGTGGGTGCAGCTATTTTCTGCCATTTTAAAAACATTGAAGCTTCCCTTAAAATATTATAAGAATATTTTGAATTTAAATGTTTTCTTTTATAATTATGTGACTTTTAAATTATTTAAATAAAATATTTCTCTCAAATAGTTTTGATTTCATCTATGTCAACATCCTTTGATGGATTTTAAGATTATTTGAAATTTATTTATTATGATACAAATATTCCATATTTTATTGATGGTCTTGGGACATGTATGACTGTGGATGTGTTATTTTTATACCATTCATGGTTTATTAGAAAGAATTGACATTTCTTATTTTATTTTTAATACGAATGTTAATGTTATGTTTAAACCTATTTATATGAGGAATTCATTGGAAATAATAAGTGAAGGGTGGAGCCCTCCATAGATCCTAAATGTATCGGTATGTCTCATTAGACAAACTAGTTTCTTGGCATAAGTCCTTGACAAAATCTTATTTGTAGTCTTGGCACAAATCCTTGACTATGTGGTTATGATAGTCTACCATTATGCATTCCATTGTTATGAAAGTGGTTATTGATTTTGCATGTGATTATTCGATTAGTAGAATATCTATGTGAATAAGGAAATAAAATTATTTCATTTTATTTTTTCCATATTATGCTGAAGTTAATGTTTAAAAAGATTTTATTTTAGTTATACCTTTCCTTAAATTTTTATGATTATTTGTGAAGGTTTTCGCTATACATTTATCTTTACTGGGAATTTAAGCTCACACCTTTTTATGTTTTATTTTTCCAAGGATGTGAAGAAGTATTTTATGAATGACCTGCAGAGATAGTATTAGGGAATATAAGTGTGGTCTATGGAGACAAGATGTTATTTTAGTTTTTCACTTGATGATATAATGTAAACTTTATGAATGTATCCAGTGATTCCAAGGCTTCTAAACTAATAGGTCTTTCGAGACATGATCATTTGTGATCACGCCAATGTTATGTAATAATGCACCAACTTTAGGTAACTGGGGTCAGGGCGTTACAATAATTCCATATTAATTTAGTCTCTTTTTCACCTCCTGAACAAAAAAGTTGTACTAATTAAAATACTGATCCATACGTGACTTATAGTAATTTATATAACTATTTACCAATAATATTAATTGGTTTATATTTCTTTATTTCTGTTGATGAAAATTGAAGCATTTGAAATCTTGTTTTACATAAATATTTCCAGTCTCGCAAAACATTAGCTATTTTATATAAATGCAAATTATAAACTAATATTATAAATTACAGATGATTATAGTCCATATTATTAAATTTATAAATATTATATATATTTTTATAGAATCCACCCATGAGGATGGTATTGTGTGTTTATATGGAAATGTCACCATATGTTTTTGATGGACCTTTGACGGTACATTCACGAGAGAGTCGAAGGATGATTTTTTAAGATTTTATATATATTATTTTGACACATAAATTAAGTTAATATAATTAAAATATATTTAAAATAATTAATAATGAATTCCTTTAATGATTGGTTGTTTAATTATTTGTGGAAAATTTAAGTGGAAGTGTAACCTCAAAGAAAAATGGGGGTTCATGAGTATTCTTTTCCATGATTTTATTGATCGGTTTGCTTCATTATAAGTACTGATGATCAAGTAAATTTGGTATAATTATCCATAATTGGAGGTAATACATAATTTTAAATGAGAATATATAAAATTTGGATACATTTTATAATGATGAATCATTAGATAATCTTTTATATTATTTTTTTATATTATTTTGGTAAAATTTCGATCATTACGCACTAGTTTTTTTAATTAATATTATGTCTATATAATGGATAGAGAACATTATATAGGATGTAAAACATATTTTATAATCTTATTCAAACATAAATAGGGTTTTATGACCATCCTATAAGGATAATGTTATGAACAAAAATCTTTCGTCTAAGAAGGTTTTAAATCCTCACCTCCCAGATGACGATTTTGTTTTAAAATAAAAGTGAGTGACAGAGAGAGAAAAATTAGTTTCATGATGGTTATTGAATTAAAATGATACTATTATAGTATATATATGATAAAAGAGTAATCATGATCATTTATATATTTTAGGTTGTCATATTATGATAAAATAAATAAAATGAAAAAAAATTAATGGGAAAGGAAGAGGATTATACCTCTTGAATACTCCTCCTTGAAAACCTCCCAAGGAAAGTGTATTTGGACATTTCGTAAGACAAAGAGCTACGAGATGTGGGGAGAGACTATAGAAAAGTATTTTATCTAGACATTGAAATGTTCCAAGGATATATGAGTGAGTATAATTGTGGTTGAGGGGCGGTTTTCTTAGTGGATGAGAAGGGTGATTCCTAATTATTTATTTCATTATTTTATTATTTTGCGGAAGACAAGAAATAGATTTAATTCATTTTAATATATATATTAATTGGTGCATCTGATTTAAAACCAATGGTGATTACAAAATTGATGACTCAATTAATAGTGTATTTATCTTATATTGTATATATACCATAAATTATTGTATTTTACTATTCCCTCAAAATTTATGTATTCTAGAAAAATCCCAAAAATTTAGCCTAACCATTTTTTGAACTGTAGAATCCAAAAATGGAAAATATTTTATTAAAAAAATATTAATATGAGAATTTTATTTTTTAAGTAAAATCACCATTTACTCAAAAAATACACATTTTTAATTAATATCTCATTTAATTACAATATAAAAAATTATCTAAGGTCTAAAAAACATTCATAAAATCATAAGACAACAAAATATTAAATTACGAAAATGTGTTCTGAAATTATTATTTCTGAAACATTATATTAATTATAATATAGTTATAATCATTTACATTTCCTAAAAATACTGATTTTTAATTAATAATTTGTAAAAAATTATTTACTATAATTATATCATACGTTTACATATAAGATGCATAAATTATATTTATACATTCATGGGCGAGGTTAATATAAATTTCTCTGATTTACTACTTAGAAGGGTTATATTACAATTCAAAAGGGTAACATTTCTATTTAAAAGGGTCAAGTTACAATTCACTAAAAAATTAAGTCAATCCAATCAGACTCTAAATATCTTACTGATCAGTAGCTTGTATGTGCGTTTTTTGAAATTTGATTCACATAAGAAGAAAAAATATGTTTAAGGACTATGTTATAACTATATTGTTTACATAATTATAATAAATTAATATTATTTCATAGTGACTCAGTTTTGTGTTAAATATAAGATATATAATTAATTGAAATTATTTATGAGGAAACATACCAAATTTTTTTGAGGTGTTATATTCTTCCCCCCATCAAAAATTTCATCGTAGAGACTTTTCATGTATATTACCTTCTAAAAATTTGGGTGGTTCATCTTTATAACATCTTTAGGTTCCCATGATTTTTCCTCCATTCTATGGTTTCTCCAAAAAAACATTTACTAGTCATGTTGTCCATTTTCTCAATACATTATCTCTAATGTCAATAATCTCTATAGTCTCTAAATTTTAAGATAAATAATGTTCTAGTTTAATTTCATCATAGGTGACTATGTGCATTGGTTCTGACATGATCTTCATTTACAGTGACATGTGGAACACAACCTGAACATTGTAGGGACTTGGGGGAATTGATAAACAGTAAGATACACCTCTAATTCCTTCTAGAATTTTGAGTGGTATGATGTATCTAAGGATCATTTTACCTTTCTTACAAAACCTTAATACACTCTTCCATGGAGATATTTCAAAAAATACATGATATACCAAATGGAATTCCAAATCATTTTTCAGATTTTTATTATAACTGTTCTCCCTACGTTGGACTGCTTTAATATGGGACTGACTTTTATTAACCTTTTTCACATTCTCTTCAATAACTTTTAGGAATATTTGTTTCTTTCACCAAATTCATCCCACCATGTTGGAGCTTTAAATCTATTTATATATAATGCTTCATATGATTCATTTAAAATACTAGAGTAGAAACCTTTAGTATAAGTTAATTTCACCAAAGTTAAGTATTTATCCAACATACCTTGAATATAGAGTGTGGATAATCTCAACATGTCTTCCAATATGTGAATATCCCATTCAAACTTTCTGTCGATTTGAGATTGGTAATTAGTGATTATATGATGCTTAGTAACCAAACAATTATGATGACTCTTCTATAATTTTGACTAAAATCGAGGATCTTGATCATATACAATCAATAAAGGTTCACCATGATGTCTTAAAACTTCATTAATGTAGATTTTTGTTAGAAAATCCTGAGGAAAATATTCCCTTATATTAATGAAATGTTCTGATTTTGTAACACTGTCAAAAATACACATATTGAATCATTTCTTCTAGGTGTCTTTGGAAGTCATGTGAAAAAGACTATCATAATTTCATCCCAAATTCACATAAAATATAGGTATAAGTTTCAAAACACCTCTAAGATGTTGTTTCTCATTCTTCACTTGTTGAAAAACTAGACACCTTGACACAGAGTCGGTAATTTCCACCTTGGTGTTATCCCTCAAAAATTTTCCTTCAAATATCTATACATCTTGTTTCTACCAGAGTGTATAGAGAAATTCGAGCAATTAGAATCCACTAATGGTCCTTTTTTAGATTATTTAGTGATGGAATACATTACCCCTTTCCAAATTTCAAAACTCCATCCCCATACAGTAGGCCTTCCAATCTTCCATCCATAATAGATTTTAATTTTCATCCAAAGGATCTCATCATCTAATTGAGAGATTTTTATATTCTCCATGAAAGATGGTTTATCCATGATTTGAAAAATTGATGATGTTTTCTATTCTATTGAAATTCCCATATCCATATTTACTTGATCCAAGAACATAGGATCTCTCTCAATCCTCATTTGGGCCCGATGTCCATGATCTTTCCTACATAATGCATCTACTAACATTTTTTACATTTCTTTTTAGTAGTGCATTGAATAATAGAAATCTATGAGTAACTCAATCCATTTCCTTTTCCTCATGTTGATTTATTTCAATGCAATTTTTTTTCAAACTCTAATGATCTTCATATATCTCAAATCATTCACTATAGGTATAGTGTCTCCATATTTTCAGACCAAATATTACCACCGCTAACTCCAGATCATGTGTTGGATAACATAGTTCATGTGTCATCAATTTCCTATATGAATAAGAAATAACATTATCCTTTTTCATAGTGAAACAACGCAACCCATTCTTTGATGAATCATTATATACCACAAACCCATAATTTCTAGAGGGATGAATAAAAATATGAGAATTGAGCTCTCTTATCTTAAATTCTTCAAAAAATTATGTACATTATATTTTCTATATGGACATAACCCCTTTATGTTTATACATGGAAAGAGGGTTAGCCAGTGAAGAAAACTTCTGTTTGAAACGTTGATAGTAACTTGATAATAAAATAAAATTACAAACCTCAATTATGTTCATTGGCATAGTCCATTATTTGATTTCACTTTTCTTAATATGATCAATTGATATTCTATCAATGGAGACAATATACACAAGAAAATAAACACTTTGAATCCACAATTTACATATACTAAACATCTCATATAGTTCTTCTTTCATGAGAATCTCTAGAACAACACGCAATTGGTTCTCATGGTCCTAAATGATATTGGAATATATCAAGATATCATCAATAAATACTATAAAAAAATCATCAAGTTATTACATGAAAATACTATTCATTAGATCGATGAAAATATAATTTGCATTAGTTATATCACATGGAATTACTGTAAATTTGTAATGTTCATACCTGGTTTGAAATGCTCTCTTTTGAATATCGTAATTCACACACAATTGATAATATATAGATCTAAAGTAAGGCTATAAAAAATATTGATCTCTTGAATGTTGATCTAATAAATAATCAATTTGAGGGAAAAAATTCAATTCTGTTATTGTAATATCATTGATTTCCTTATAGTCAGTGCATTGCCTCGTAGATCCATCTTTCTTTTTGAAAAATTGAACAATGTCTCCCCATAGAGAAAACCAGGTAGAATATGTCCCTTTTCACCCAATTCTTATAATTTTTTCTTTAGTTCAACAAATTCCATAGTTTCCATTATATAGGGAGTATTTGTTATGGGTCATGCACCAGGAATTAAATCGACAGATAACTCAACTTCCCACAATAGAAGATGTCCTATTAGATCCTTTAGAAATAAATTAGTATATTCTTGTACAACAGGTGCATATTCAATTTAAATATTAATTTTTTCATCCCTAGATTTTTTTTCTCTTCTACCCCATGATTTTTACTTAATAGAGATACTATAGGTGGACCTTGATATAATTAGTTGATGAGGTTTCTACTTTGAAGATAAGGGATTCAACATCATTATCACAAATTTTAACTTCAATATTTTGGTAAAAAAATTGCTTCATATTTAGAAATCCAGTTCATATTGAGGATTATATCAAATTCCATCGTGGGAATGATTATAAGTTCAAAAACTAAAGTATGCTTTTGTTTCTTGACAAGGACCGACTGACACATCTTTGTTACAATGATACTTCAATTTAGAGTATTGATTGACAACTACATTATTAAATCATAATATAAAGGTATAATTTTCATAGAAAAATGGGAATATATAAAATAATGTGATGATCTAGAATCCAATAAATATTTGTGTATGTTTTAGGAAATGATTAATGTACCTACCACCAAATCATTAGGAACTCCCACCTTAGTAGTTTTGATTCAAAAAAACTTCTCATTTCTCCTATGTCTTTTTTAAGGAATGTTTCTTTGATTTTAAGGATATTCATGTGCATAGTGTCCCATATCAATAAAATTTAAGCACTGAACATAATTTATTTTTATCATCCCCTTGTATTTGTTAGATAAGTGACCCTATTATTCTCACTTATAACTAACCCCGATGCATTTCAAGATTTTTATTGGATGATTATTTCCACATTTCTCACATAAATGTAATTAATTCATTCGATTGTTATTTAATGGTGAATCACATTTACCATGGTTATCAGAATAACTCTTCTAATATTTATACCATTTGATGAAAATTAATTTATAAAATTCCTTCTTAATTTTGATTGAACTAAACTCAATTTCATCATATGGAGAAAATGTTTGGGATGCCAGTTCTCTTTAGAGAAATGCATTAATACCCTCAAGTAATTGAACAATACTATCTTCAAAATCACATATGTAATCTTTAGAATTCCTGGATAGTCTTGTGAAATATTCCTCATACTCAACAACACTCTCTTCTTCTCGTTTCATTAAGATAAGTAATGTTCTTTTCATTTCAGTTCGTTTCCCATGAGGGAAGTATTTATCAATTAATAATTCTTTAAAAGTTATCTAATCCATATCTTCCATGTCATATTCATATTTATTATTTTTGAACAATGACCACCATTCATCAGAATCTCCCTTGAGACAATATAATATTCTTACTACCATTTATTTTTCATTACATCCCAAAGATAGAAATATCTTATCAAGTAACCTAATATGCTACTCACCTACCACTATATTAGTAGTCCTACTAATAGATGGGGGCTTCAACCACATGAAATCATCCAAAATAGGTGTATTATAGTTACTCATCACAACCTAAATAATTTTTCCAAATATGTTCATGATCTTCTCACCACCAACACTAATAGTGTTTAATTTCCCTGTGGGGTAATCCCTACATTTTATTTTGGTGTTCATTACCTTTATTACATTCAGTTCAATCACTAAAAAATATCATACACTAAATTATGAAATGATTCATAATTAAGAAATTTGAACAGGGAATAAACATAAATTTAATTGAAAATTTATGCATTGCTAATCTCATTACCATAGACATGGTTTCATTGAGGGAATATTTACTTTTAAAGAATTCAAATGGTTTGCAAAGAAAATTTTAATTACCCTCAGTATATACAATGGTCATGTCAAACCAGGTGCATAGTAAGGCATGTTGTCATGTACCAGTTTACCTCGAGTCATGCTCAAAGCACCTTGTTAGAGTTGTTACTCCTATGTACATCTTTCCCTAATCCACATACACTTTTAGTATCCATACCAGGATGTATTTCTATAAAATCACATTTAATATCTACTTTAATGAAATTCATTTATGTTCATCTATGATCATCCTCAATGTCTAGTTTATGTTTCTATCCTCTATACTATGTTTTCTAAATCATATATCCAAAGTTTCTTCTAAACTTCCTTTGATACCATTTTCAGTTCCCTGACCCCAGAAGCCTAGGGCTAGTGCATTATTTAACTTTTATAAAACGAATTAAAGGAATAAAATCATGAAGGGCCGATCAGTTTAGAAATTTTGAGGAACATATTGCATACATGATACTCCTAGTAAATTTGAAAATATATAAAATACAAAATTATACATAATAAAATGAAATAAACATCATTATTGGAACTTATTCCATTCTTTCCACTTTATAAGATAGGGCAAGGAAATATAATAAGGGTGGGATTTAATACTTAGTAGAGGTTATTTGAAGATATAACAAGTATGATAATTAGAAAAAAACAGTCCATCAGTAAACTAGGAATGATAATGCATCCATAGATTTTGTCATAATGAAAATATCATTGGAATATAAAAAATGAGTACTGAATAACGAAAATTATTATTTAATGGAAGTAATGTATATAGTACCTGAACAATTATACTGGAATGTCATTTTTTTCAATTGTTAGAAACCAACCTGATTCTGTTGTGAAAAAACATTAATTTTTTTCACCTATGATTTTATATCATGATATTTTTCGATGCATCGAGGTGGTACACCAGGCCGTGAAGATCACTGAATGTCAAAATAATTCTTCATATATATATTTAATTCAAAATAAATATGGCTCAAATATATCTCTAATGATTATAGGATACAAATTCATCAATATTTCCCATGTTAAAACAATATTCAAAATAGACCCCATTTGTAAAATGGTACACAACTAAGATAATAATAATATACAGGACATAAGAATATATATATTTAATGGAAATTAATCTTCAAATGACAAAATTTCTAAAAGGGGCTAGTAGATTCACCACAAAAAATGATTAGGTGAACAATAACAAGTATGTTTGAAATAAATTGAAATTGAGATGAAAACTCTTACCACATTTTAATCAATCGAATCGTATGACCCGAATTTAGTAATAATCAAATAAATCATTGAATAAAATTAGTATAATGTGAATAATTATAATATATATCAAATTTAAATATTCATAAAATTAATATAATAAATATGTGGTGAATAAGGGAATTCTCCTCGTAAAAAAGTGAGATGAGAGGCCCTTTATCTTAATTCTCTCTTATTTTTGTTCGCATTTTCTCCTACTCAAAAAATGAATTATATATATTATAATACTGATTAAAAAGTAAATTATAGTCATTTTTATAACTATTTATAAAATATAATCATTTTTTTATATTTTTTAATTTTTGTTGATGAGAATTGATGTGTTTGTCATCATGTTTTGATTAAAATTTCATAGTTTTGTGACGGTTTTTTTATTTTATCTAAATTTATATTATAAGTAAATATAATTAATTACATAAGGATATAATGAATAAAATTATATTATTTTATATTATATATAGTTTATCAAATCAACACTTGAGGATGGTTTTCTGTGTTGACATGGAAATGTCAATATAGGTTGTTGATCGACCTTTGGTGGGACATTGACAGGAGAGTGAGAAGAAAGGGTTTTAAAAAAATTATATATTAGAATGAAACATATATCAGGTTAAAATAATTAATATATAGTTAAATGTTTTCATATTTAATTCTATTAATTACTTTTGGTGGAATGTTTTGACGGAAAAAAAAGAGGAAGCGTAACACAAATGGAAAATTGCGGTTTGAAAGCATTCGTTTCCTTGGTTTTAATGATCAATTTGTTTATTTATAAATAATAAATTCTATGTAAAATTGGTATAATTCCCTATAATTAGAATTCAAACATAATTTTAAATGAGTATATATATCATTTTTTAAAGTGTATGAGGCTGAATTATTAGATGAAAATTTAGTGCTAATTTTATAGATTATTTTTGGTTTTTTTCGATCACTACGAAAAAGTTTTTTTAACAAATTAATTTTGTCTATATATAATGGTTATAGATAAAAAAATAAGATTTAATATAAATTTAATAAACTAGTTCATCTATGAAAATGGATTAACAACCAGCCCTGAATATGATATTGAATAATAATAACTGGTTGTCCGTGATGGTTGTAAATATGCACATCACAAACGATGATTTCATTTTTAAAATAAAAGAGAGGGATAGAAATAAATTTCATGAAGCTTATTTCATTAAAATGATATTGTTCCAGTACATAGATGATACTAGAGTTATCATGATCATTTATGGAGATGATGTGAGGTGTGTATAACAAAATAAAAAACTTGAAAGGAAATAAAGTGAAAAGGAAGAGTATTTACCTCTTGAATACTTCTCCTTGAGAACCTCATTAAGGAATTTAGTTTTTTTGTGGTAACACCTAGAGCTATGTGAAGTATGGAAAGACTCTGTAAGAGTATATTGGAATACCTTTGAGATGATTCACATCATAGAAAAGTTAGGAGGGTAAGGGGTGAGGGGTGGGTTTTATAGTATTGGAAAAGGACAATTTCTCAAAATTTAATTCATTATTTTTTTATTTTATTCAAGAAAACAAATAATGTTGAATATTATGTAAAAATATAGTAATGGTTTCATGTCAGTATTAACCTATGGTGATTATATAATTACCGACTTTATTAATAGTGTATTTAACTTATAATGTATATATACTGTAAATTACAGTATTTAACTATTCACCAAAAATCAATTATTTCAAAAAAATACCAAAAAATCACCATAACCTTTTTTTGATATATATAATCCAAAAATTTACTATAATTTATGAAATTATTTTTTTTATATGTGAAAATAATTTTTTAATTAAAATTATCATTTACACTAAAAAATACTTATTTCAAATTTTTAACTCATTTTATAACACTCTGAAAAAAAACGATGGTCTCACAAAACTATCCTAAATAAATATGCCAAAAAATAATAATTAATGAATAAATTTTCTTAAAAAATAATTATTTGGAATAATTATAGTATTTATGTAATTTTAAATACACATTTACATGTTATAAAACTACTAATTCTTAATTACTTTTTTTGAAATTTTCTATTTACTATACATCAATCATTCTTTCATATATATAATGCATAAATATTATTTATAAATTCAGGGTTCAGGTTTATATTCACTTGGATGATTTACTATTCATAACGGTTATATTACAATTCATTAGAGTATCATTACTATTCAAAAGGGTGAAGTTTCTATTCACCAAAAAATTAAGTTGATCCTACTAGACTCTAAATATATTATTAATCATAACCATGTATATCCATTTTTTGAAATATGATTCTTAGTAGTGGAAAAATTATGATTAATATCTATGTTAAATTTATCTTTTTTACATAATTATAATGAAAAATTGTTGTTTTGTAGTCACTCAGTGTTGTGTGCAATATAAGCTATCTAATGAATTGAGATTTTTTATGATAAAACATACCAAAAATTTTTGGGGGGTAATATCACATGATAGAATTATATTTTGGAATTATTTATAAGACATCAGACTCTTCATTCATTTATATGAAACTAATTAATATAATGAAAATAAAAAATTTCAATTTTATCCCAAGTAATTTTTTTTCTTAATAATATTCTTTTATAAAAAAAATACTGTTTTATGCATTTCAAGCGCTTATGTAAAAATTAATTTTTTTTCACATAAAAAATTTATTTGATATAATTTATTTAATATTTGGAATCAAGAAGTATGAATTATGTAAAAATTTCAATTTAATTTTTATGCATCAAAATTAATAATATATGCAGAAATGTGTCCCCACAATAAAGGTAATTTAAGTTAAAACGTTTTTGAATATATGGTAAAAAACTTATCTCAATATTAAAAGATGTGTTTAAATGAGTTGTTGAGAGATATACCGTCCTTAACATTTCCCCAATTCCTTTATTTTCTATAATTTAATTCATTTAAACAATTAGTAATTCTATTCCATTTATATTATTATAAAAACTCCCACCCGACACATTTAAAAATACAATATCATTTCTCAAGAGATTCTAAATATGTAACTCATCCAAAACTCTAGCCTAGTCTCTACCCTACCCTATACCCACATATAAAATGAATTAGCTAATAAAAATTACCGTAATTTGGATCGTTAGGTGTTACCCATGGGATAAAATTTGAGGGTATAGGAAGTTATGTATATGTTCTAAACAAATCAGGACCATACATATAAGGATATTCAAAACCACCCTCATTATTTTTAGGTTAATAATTTTCTTTCTTTCCTCATTTTTCCACAATCAATTTCTCAATTACTTATGACTTCTCATTATATATGTTCCTTACTAATATACCATGTTAAATATCCATTTACATTCAAGGATTATAGGTGCATTTATTTCCCATTCCAATTTAATATATTAATTAAACCCAGTTTAAGATAACATCCCTATGTATTATTTTCTAAAAACTACCACACCAAAAAAATTTAACCATGAATATATTTTCAATAGCCTCATTACTTAATATAAAACAATATAGGTTTAATTCTGATCTATTGAATTATAATAATATTTTTCCTTCATTAAAATATAATTTACCAATTTCGAAAAGCACCACCTATGTGTTTCATATTTTTTATATGATTTCAATAATTATTATGAATTTTAATCATATAAATCTGGGATACATATTTTTTCTTGTATGTAAGGTGAATTTTATGTGTTTTCACATGTACTGATCAAATGTATTGGTTAGTATTTTTATCTCATGACATACCTTGTATAGTTTCTTGGATATTTATCTTAAGTATAATATGTTATAATCTCTTAGTTGTGAGAATTTAATATAGTTAACGGGTGGTTGTCATGGGCACACATTATTATATTTTTTGTAGGATATATATGACTAGGGGTTTGCCTAAGTAAACTATGTTATTTCACAATGGAAATGATCCCTAACTGAGATGTGTCGGTGGTTAGTCTAAGAATACTTTGTTATGTCCTCTAAGTAGTGAGCTTTTAGTTTTTATTCTGTTGTTTTAAATTAGGTTATTTCGATATATTTATGAATCTATAAAATTATGATATAATTTAATTTTAAAATGTTTCCATTATTATCTCTGACTCTTATTCCTTGTTATATGTTTTTTCTTTTGATATTTCATTTTCCACTCTCATGACATTATTATGGTTTCACATTAATTTTAATAATATATCCCCTAATCATATTTTATCATATTATAATTATCCAACAATTGATTAAATTCGGATATTCTTTCCATTAATATGATTTTGAGCTTAGCCTTTTCATATGATCAATTTCCCCTTTTTTGAATATGAGTATAACTTATAAGAAATCATTAATGGACTATTTTGTGCCTCAATTATGGGGGATTTTTCACAAGGTATTTAAAATAAGTTTATTATGTTGCTATACATTAATGAAACTATACATTTAATTGTTGGGATTTTGAAATTATGGTATCATGTACTGTTCATTTAATAAAAATAATGTCAAATATATGTATGTTTATCTTTGGTCATCTCAAATTGTATCAAATCCTGTATTTAAAGAATTTTTTTAGAACTATACCATGTAGTGATGGAATAGTTTGACTCAATAATTGTTAAATGAGAATATCAATGGTTTTTGTCTTTCGTTTTTTTTAAAATATACCCTATAGTGGCCCAAAACAGGGGGTTTAAGGTGATATTTTTCATGGTTTGTGGTGAAAAAGCTCATTTTCATGATATTAAGGGTTCTATATAATGTTCTAAAGAACTGAGATGATATATTATGACTTACCATGCAGAATAGAACATGAAATTGAAATTTCACATCTTACAGTGTCAAAAAAAATTATTATGTACAACATTTTAAAGAGAAATGTTCATGGAATGTATTAATATTTTAATAATATTTGGGGGGGGGTCCATGACACGGAACAAGAAAGAGAACAATCATAATGGATTTTATATTTTTATGGGAATATTAGTAATATACATTGCTGAGATAAGATATAAATTTTAATTTCAATGAGTGTTTTTTTATTAAAGATAGAAATACATATGGCATGGATAACTTGACTATTTTTTATCCTGATATTAAAGATAAATATAAGTGCTAAATATTTGAAGAAAACAAAGATATATGATAAATATATAGCTTTATAAAGTAGATTTTATTGGAGTTAACACCTCCATGCTCATTGTCCATGTATATATATCAATGGGGTGTTCTTGCTACAAATAAATGAAATTTTCCACACATATATGGATAAAAAAATATTTCAGTTTATATTCACCTACACTGTGGATAGTTTTAGAGTGATTATGGTTGGGATATAGGTGATGAACAAGTTCGAACATGTCATCCAAATTTCTATGTCACTTTAGGATCATAAGTGGAGGTATATCAATATGTTCATACATGCCTTTATTTAACATAAATAGGGTCTATGACAATTTTCTACTATATTATATTATCTAAATGATAATAATATAACAATTTTAATATTATAATCACAATTTTTATTAACTAGGTATTATGAAATCTTTAAAAAGAAAGATTGAAACTTACAAAACCTATATGTCAACTGGGTTTCTAATTTATTTTTCTCTCATCGTCAAATAATATCATTTGAGATCTATATGAAACAATAGGAGAAAGTATGATGATCATGGAAGTTTGTGTTTTATTAATCACCAATCCCACTCCCACTAGGTTTTCTATACTCCAATTGGCCTTTTTGAAATTTATGTTGTGTTTGGTATAAACCATATACCTAATACAGAGCCTATCTATTTACCTCATTGTCACTTGGATCTTGCTCGACTCTGAGTGATAATGATTCAGGGGGAAAATATTGTTCCAAATGAATTAATAGGAAATGTATGACTTCATAGGGTTCCTAGGTACATTTTATCAAGATGTTATATGGGATCCGATAATTTTATATTTATTATCTATAATTGATTCTAAGTTAGCATCAAGAATCAATATCTATAATAATGATATGGTAATTTATTAAATCAGTTAATGTTCTCAAGATTGCTTTTAAATATCTATATTTGAATGGGATACCATTAATTCATAAGGAGAATTTATGATGTACATAAGAATTTTTTGGATTCATTATGACTAATAAAAATTCTCAATGATGCTATTTAGAGAAAAAAACCAAAAATATTGTTTATAGTGTTTATAAACCATGTTTAACATATTTATTGGAATTCTGTTATGATTGTGTTTTTTAATTACATATTTATATTCTCGTTGTAATGTAATGATCATGGTGGGTATTGTTTTTTCAATTACACACTGGTAGATTATTATTTTTTTATCAAGATGTCAATGATTCAATTCTAGATCTAATAAGTGATGCTACTTTGCAATATTGCATATAAATCTGTGATATAAGTGGATCCTAATAAAATAGAATTTATTAATTCCATGGGAAATTCTAAATAATTTATTGTAGATTTACAGTTTCTAGGGATTTTATGGTTATTATAATCATACTATTTAGTACATGAATCTCTTATACGAATATAGGATAACATTGACTCAAAATTGTGTGAAATTTCAGAAGGGTGATAGATGTGATCATATATTTTATTGTCTGAAGAAAAGACTGGAATCCTCCCCTCTTTTAATTTTAATGGATCTTTGGAAATTATATGTAGCATATTATAATTCCACTAGTGATGGATTATGATTTTTATTTACGAAATAAGTGACAATAGTTGAATATGGTTCTGAGAAGTTTACATCACATTAAAATTATGACCATACTAATAATATCGAATTATTCACGGTTTTTTATAAATATAAAAGCAGGAGAAATTATATATTCAGTGAAATTTTTACATTATTCACCAATAATAAAATCATGATGTAAATATTATCTTATTTGAATTTTAATTAGTGATATAGGATATGTTTTTAATATCTCCAATCATTAAATTTTGAGATAATATATACACCTTAAAAATATATACTCTTACCAGTTCATTGAAAATTAATTATTATGTAAATATAGTACATTAATTGAAGGATGGGTAGTATATTATGGAATTTTTTTAAAATTTGAACAATGATGTTATTATGGAGGATGTTTTTGTTGTTATAACACCTTTTAAAATCTCTTTGTCCATTAAGTAGTAATTTTAAAAAATTTATAGATTAATTTTTTTTGATTTCCTTAATAAAGTATATGGTCGAGAGTAGATTATTGGTGTTTTAATAATAAGGATTTATTCTTTTATTTACATGGTTTGATTTCTATTTTATTATCTTTGTGGTAGTAATTTATGAGATGTTTTTATATTTTATAATGGGAAGTCCACTATAGTTTAACCAAAATATGAAATAATGTCTCATAACACTTTTCATGATCATTTATTATGTGTTATGTAATCCTGATCGAAAAATGGACATTAAAACCCAAATGTAATCATTAATTGTTACGTTCTTATAGAAATGGGTTGATGTCAACATAAAATTTATCAACATTTTTCAAGATCATGGAAAGGGAAATATGTAGTTTGGATCATTAATGAAAAGTTATCTAATGTGGAACATATTATCTAACTCATAGAAAATCAAAATTTTCCAAATATTGGGATTATTTTTTACAAAGGAATTATGATACATCATAGGATACAAAATTGAATTGTATCATATCATCATTATTGAATTATAATTATATTTTTTAAATTTATTATAATGTGATTTGTTCTCATGTGAATTTGATATTATATTATCATCCACCAATGAATATCTCATATGATCATACTTTTTAGATCCCCACATATAAAAAACATGAATATATTATTTAATAAAAGGAAATTTATGCATCCAATATAATGTTTTTATTATAAATCCCCTATAAGACGAGTGGGAAACTATAGTACACAAAAAAAACCAATACGTACTAAAAGAGCTCACAAAACAGTTAAACACAAGACTATGGTTCTTTGAGTTAGACACTATATATAGTTCCCAATGTAGAGTACTAACTTGAGTGTCTGGATCCTCTTTGATAAGTTCTTCAAGCTGATTAACCATTCTGTCCATTATCTGAATAAATTCCTCCAAGGTGATTTTTCATTGATTGAAGCCCCAGAAAATTATTCAGTCATTCTTTCCTATCCACACTTCTTGATCCTTGGTCGCATCAACATTCAACCTTCTTCCATATATTCTTAAAATGTCCTCATTTGAGGCGTTGGGCCGACGGAATTATTCAATCATTTCTTCCTTGGAGTGGAGGATGAGCATTAGACACCCCCTGCCAATTCTTCCATCACTCTTTGTTCTTTGCTTGGGTCTCCACTTTCCCTTTCTTGTAAGCCTTCCCTTTCCTCGTTTCTGCCTTTCTTGGTTGACCTGGTTTCCATCGGTTTAGGAAAGTAAGAGTAGTCTATGCATCCCTTGGATTTTTTCCCCTATACCATGATATATTTCCCTGAGCCACGCTTTCCTTTTTGCCCCTTCTTCCTTCTTGGATCGTGAGGGCCTTTATCTTGGAAATGTTCCACACTGTCCGACGAGACTTGGCTATACCCATCATCACCTGAATATTCCTCCTTTGTTAGTGTTTGTTATTGATCCATCAGACCATCAAAATGGTTTTTCAACTCCACCCTCAAGTCTTCTTTCGGGGGCCTCGGCCTTTACCAAAAATATGCCTTGCCTATTTTGACCACCAAGCCATTCTTCTTCCCCTCTCTCCCAGCCTAAAGGAATGGGGAGTTATGACTGGGAGTGTTTGGGTCCAAGGGCCCCAAGACACTAACTCCCTCCTACCTCCTTTTTCCATGGAGTGAATCTCTAGAATATCTCAAAAAGGAATTCCCATGAAGTGCTATTCCAGAATCCTCAGCCTCCATGATGTTTCCTCCCACATGGGAAGCACTGCACATGGGTACTGTCATATCTGGTCTTTTGTGCTGCTCGAATACTTGACCCCTAGATTGAGGCAGCTTGTTGGTGTCCTCCGATCCCCATCCTTGTTGTTCAATTTTATTGGATTGACCTTTAGCAGAAAGCACGATGTTTGGAGACTCTTCCCCAGGACTTGAGCTCATCCTAGATTGAATTCTCACCCTTTCACCGTCGTTTTCATCTGATCCACCTTTCCAAGACTCTTGTATGTCCTCTTTGCCTCTTGAGGGATCATCTGTGTCTTGATGTGTCACCAGTCCATCAATTACAGCACCCATAATCTCTACACTACCCTTGGTAGCCGATGCTCCTGGATTGCACACCCCTAGATTGTGTTTCAGTCTTTCATACACGGCCGCAACTATCGGGTTCTCAGACTTCTCCACTGACTCTTTCACAATGTCATGTTCTGAAATACTAGGACTAGACCCTGCCAGCTCCCCATCGGCTAGTCCCTGATGCCGCTACTGAGAACAGGGCACCACACCGGCCTACACACCCTCTGCAGCCTACATAATCAACTTCCTACCTCTACAAATTTCCTGATGATGTCCAATTTTGAATCATCGGGAGAAGAAATTAATACAGGACTCAAAAACCACTAATTTTTTATACCTTAACTCCTCACCCATAGAAATCAACAATGACTGAACCAGTGGACTGGATATATCCACTTCGACGCAAATCTTCGTAGAGATTGGGTGGCACACTGCCTGTGTTCTACTATCATAGCAAAGGTATCTACCGACCATATTTCCAAGCATTCAGATAATAGATTTATTCTGAAACGGAAGTGGTAGTTCAGGAAATATTACGCAAATTGACATGGTCGGAGAATCCCATTTCATATGGTAGTCATACGTCCATTAGAAGAGAAAAAACTGGGAGCCATCATAGTACCAAGGAGCATACGACCATGCCAAGATCAGATCTTCTTCGCATGAAAACCAGATCATTATATGCATTTAGTCAAGGAGACACACGGCAGATCGCTCCTGATGACCCTAAGCGTCGAATACAAACAAGTCAAATAGATCCACGGACGGACTTCTTTGCTTGAATCGTGCTATCAGGGTCATATTCAACAAGGAGGAGGCATCCGTGAACTACCGAGTCGAGATCGAGAGCTACAGGATCCCATCGAAACGTTCTGGAACATTGGGAGAAAGGGGGAATTGGGGAAACGAGGGAAGGGAATCAAGATTCAAGAAGGGAATGAAGCGGCGATCACCAGGAAGCGGAAGTGAAGATCCCCCACCCCCCACCAAGGGAGGAAGGGACTCTCCGTAGGCCATCGCTTCCTAGGGACCTTTATAAAGATCACGTATACTTGGATGAGTTTTTATATTAATATTAGTCATGAATCTATTAATATGGATATGTTTGACTCTTTTTATAGAATATCACATAGATTACCCTTTTTCGGGATGGAAGTGGGATAAATAACATTCCATCAATCTCGTGTGGTATATTAGACTTCTATTCATCTGGAAATTACAATGAAGTGGTTAGTTATGGATTAGAGTAGACATGAATATTATAATTAATGGAGAAACTATCCCTAAGTGGTTAATATGGAGATAATATTATTCTTAATGACTCACATCATTTAGGATGTTGAAGAATTTTAAACAAAGGGTTATTGGATCATTAGGTTTTTGGACCATTTAAATTATCAAAAGGATCGATAAGGTTTCTTATTTTATGGATCTAACTCTAACCTATAATATCATGCATCAAGTATTTCATGTTTCACAAACATATAAGTATGAACTAGATCTATATCATGTGTCTCAAAGTGATGATGTAGATTTAAAACTGAATACACCACATATTGAAATGTTAGTAGATATAATTGATTGTAATGAAAATAATTTATGGGGAAAATACTTACCAATTGTATCTTTTTTGTGGAATCATGGGTATGTAAAAGTTGATACCTCATAATGAGAAGGGGAAATCAAATCTCAACTACTTGAGTTATTAATTGGAGGTTATTGGTAATGTTTTTAGGACACAAGAATCATTATATTAGAGATTTTGAAACATTATATGCTTTTGTGAGTATCTCATTATTTTATTTTTAGTTTTCTATATTATTTTTTATATAGATTTTAATTTATTGGCTTTTAGTAAAGGAATAATACTATGAGGGATTTAAGTAGTGAAACATTCTAAAATTTAGCAATATAGGTACGACTAGGTACCCATGGTGGGGTACTAGGTACCTAATGGAGGTGGAAATGGAGGGGGTTTACTAGGATGGTCACTAAGTACACAATTTCTATGGATCAAGTATTGTCACACCCTTGTATTTTAGAATGTATTTCTGCTCAAATATATTTTATGTGTTTGATATCTTACTCAACATGCCAAACCAAGATGAAAATGAATAGTAATATATTATAACATAGATATTAAATTGACGGGTATGAATAAGATTAATCACATCATAAAACATATATTCAAATGTTTTACTTATTCCAAATATATTAGTAAACAAAAAATATATAAGTACTATTGTGACCCAAGATTCTAATATAAATATATTACATATATTTTTATGAAAATCAATCATGTTAAATAAACACATGCCTTAGGATCATAAATTTATAGTTCTTTTTAAAGCACAGAAACATAAAAATCTTATTGTTAAGTGTTCTACATTATTTACTACATATATATTCATAACTATAACCCTTGTTCGACATATCACACTTAATAACTATCATCATAACCTCGGTAATGGATGAATAATAATGTATGATATCATATGGTTAGTAATGTTAAATAAGAGAAATATGTAAACATAAAATTAGTATAAGTGTACGAGAACATGATAATAAAAAAACCCATACCTTGTATATCAATAACCAACATCTTGAGTCATGACATAATTATTGGTAGTTCATACGACATGTATCATAATAAAATAAATTAACATGATCAATAATAGTGTACCATTAACATGATACATAAAAATCTTACATACCCATTAAAATATAAATTCAATTCTATAGTAGTCTAGGATCATTTACAAGGCTATCACATTTCACTAGGTTCACTCCCTAAACCAGAATAGTAGACATTGATTCCTCCCAATACCATCATAATGAAAAAAGTACCTTACTGAACATGGTTAAGTCCCCGTGTTAGTCTTATTCATCTCAAGATATATCAATACTTACCTAATTCGTTGGGGGAGATATAGGTCCCACCCATCTATGGTTATAACATGACTCACTTTCTAGGTTATAACATAACCACCATCCATGGTTATAATGTAACCACTTCCACAAAATTAAAATCATTCATAAGAGTTTTATAAGGCAAAAAATCATTCATCATATCTAAAACCAAAAAAATAAATGGGTTTCATAGATATTTAATCATATAATGACCTATGTAAAATAAATTGGTTTCATATTTATGACTTCATTTTGTCGTAGGATAACCCATTGAAAAAGAAGTGGATTTCATAATCATTTTCTCTTTGTATAAACTATGGGTGAGAAATGAGTTCGATATCCATATTCTCATCATAATAATATACAATTCAAAGAAACAATAAGAATTGTATCCTTGGATCACCTACCCATTAAATAATGAGTAACTTCGTAGGATTCCATCTATGATGGAAAATTATTTTGAAATATCACATGGAACATTTCTTGAGAAAAATATCATTTTCGAAATGAAAAAACTATTTTTAAAGAAATTTTTCTCAAAATCCTTCTCTTGGATGTTAATATTAGATACTTCTTAATGATTCATTAAATATCATATAAAATGTTTAATTAGAAATATGACATTTTTAATTTGATAATTCATTACAAAAAAATACCAAAATAATTTTGAAAATACATTTTATGAAAATAAACATATAAACATATAAATTAATCATTAAATATAATAATTGTTAATATGGATGGTAATTGTGTTCATTTAATACATGACAAACTAAAAATTCATTTTATAATTACATTAAATGAAAAAGGGGATATGTTTCATAACCCAATAGTGATATTCCACATATATCATTTTAGAATAAATCAAACACGTGTGAAAGTTTCTTTTATAAATCCATTGGAAAATGTTAAAACTTTTTTTAAACTAGTTTTTCAAAATGTTTATATTTATAAATATGTGTTTCCAACAGAAGAGAGATGTGAAAATGATTTTTGTTATAAACATTATTTTGGTTTCTTTAATACTTTAAGAGAGGATAATTAAAGGAAAACTTGAATTATCTTGAAATAACTGGAGGAGAATAAAATACATGAGTCTCATTAGATGTAGATCATAATATTTAATCATTGTATGAATAATTATAAACAATCTAGATAAAAGATAAAACTAAAGAATAAAACACTTACCACTTTGGTATCATTGAATAGTAAGACCTTTAAATGAATAACATTAAACTAAAATTATAATATCATGATAATAAATAAATTTATGATATTACATTTCAAAAAGGATGTATATACACCTCATAAAAGTAGATAGAAGCATAACATAATTTATGTCTAAAAGAAAAAAATTTGAGATGAATTTCCCTTACATTAGGTTTCAACTTTTCTTTACACATTCATTCCTTCTGTATAACAAGTATAATATATTGATAAATAGATTTCAAAATGATACTTATATATATATAATTCCATGTATGATTTACATATTCTATCTTATTAACTATATATGTAATGGTTTTGACCATAGAACCTATTATTTTTTTCTAAAATATGATGATTGGGCTATGATGGGGATTTTCGTGGTGTTTTGAGGCGAACATTTGATTTCCGGAAGTGATAAATTCTAAAATTCAATTATTTATATCGTTTAGTCATTCTGGAGGTCAGACATTTCAGGTGGTAGATCATTCTGGGGTCAAAAATATCAGGGGGTTGTTATTTGGACATTTCAACATTTCTAGTGATGTCTCATTTTGATGATAAAAAATTTATATTGGTTAGTCATTCTTGATGTCAGAAATATTTTGGGGTTCATCATTCTGGCGATTAGAAATTTATGATCGTAATTCATTTTAGTGGAAAGACATTTCTAGTCATAGGACATTATGGCAGTCTAAAATTTCTATCAGTGATTTATTCTAGTGGTAATCCATTTATTCCGATGATACATTGGTGGTGGTTACTCCTAGGTGGTGACTCTCTAGTGGTGACTCACTGATGGTGACTCATTAGTGGTGACTCAGTGACAGTGACTCGTGAACACTATGTCCAGATTTTCTAAAATATACATATTCTCTATTCTCGCATATTTTTAGAAATTAAACGTTTTTAATTCCTATATTAAAAAATTTTAAATCCTTTTATTTTTTTATTAATCATACCTTTAATTTATAACAATTCAAGAGGTATGTTAACTATTTAAAATGCGTGATTTTAATGATATCTGAATTTAATGGCCAATCTAAACAATATATTATTTGTTGGGTCTCGATCTAATCATTTAATATGGAATATCTATTTTGATTCTTTTGTTCATTAATTCTATTAATATGGAAGGTTCCAAATCATTATTTCTTTGGAGTTTTAGAACAATGTTATTACGGTTAGTTTGAGTTCCATCAAATAGGGTCCCTCTAGTGCACACAACCCCTACTTTGGTGCTGATAGAATGTGTAATTATCTATTATTCTTGGAAGAAATTTATTTGCTTCTTCTTTTTATGTGTCATGTGGGATGGGTTACTATTTTTATATATTTAAAAGATAGTGAATCTATATAAACAATGATAATTAACTGGCTTAAACTAAATAAGATGTGGCATGGTAATTCACTGAATGATTATACATTTTTTATTGTGATGTTAATATTATTAATGTTTGTAATGTTAGTGATTATAATATATTTAATATCACATTCTACTTTGGTTTCTTTATATGTTTGGAATTCGATGTTTTGTGAATTTTTCTGACCCCACTATAAATAAATTTTTAAACACGTATATTTGGTTATTGAAGAGGATGCCCATAATTTTATGGGTATTATAATAACATCCTCAAATAATTATGTGGACTTGAATGAATGACCCTATGCCTAATATTGAAAATGATGTGGTATGTTATGTGATATGTTTGTTGAGATAGAAAATATTTTGGTGCGATTTGTGAAATATTTTTGGATACCATTGGATATTATGTATTTTCTATGATTATGTGATCCATTGGGAGTGTCTTTATTACGATGGATGTGGGGTTAGTGGATGTGATATGCAGTGGGACTATGATGGTGGTGGTGGTGTGATTGTGCAATAGGGATACGATGGTCATGGTGGAGTGGTTCTATAATAGGGTTATAATGGAGATTTCATTCCCTAGTTTCTCCTATAGTTATGAAATTAAATACATGATTGTTTTATTAAAATGGATGCTAAATAATTTTTAACCTATAAAGTAATGTGGGATGTTAAAGTGGAATTTTTTGATAATATAAAAACATGAAATTAAAAAAATGTGGGTTTAAAAGAGGAAATTTATTTGTATATTTTTTATTGTGTGGTTTAATGTAATTATATTTTCTATTAAAAGTGGAGTATATTTTGTGATGTTTTATGCCTTGGTTGTGAACCAATTTGATCAGGATTGAGTGGTGTTTATATATATGTAAATACATTTTATATTCATTGTGATTTCAATAAGTGACCCACCATCATCGATCACTATCTGAGGGCAGAAAATATTTTTGGGTTGTTCTTTCCAACATAATGATGGGATGATTGATGAATAGATACCCACTCTTCCCTAATTCTTCTTCTAGGTATTAGTTTTATGCATGATAAATGATGGTGAGAACTCAAAAGTGTCATTTTATATATGTGATGTGATCATATGTGATGGTATAGCCATCTTCAAGAGAGATTTGATTAGATGGATTATGTTGTGGTCTTACATGGTAGGAGTAAGGATTGAGATTGATGTCCCCCTTGTTCATTATACCCTACTATAGTAGTTATGGGATGTGATGTGTTAACCTAGTTGTATTTTAGAAGTATGTTATTTGATGTTATGTTATTTGGAAGAGGTGGGAGAACCAGGACATTATATGATTGTGTGTCAGATGGTAAAATTAGTTGGAAAGTAGTGAGGGTTAACCGATCATCATGATTGTTAAAATTTTATTATTATTATTATTGGATGCATTATTTTCTGAGTGATGCTTGTTTAGGTTGGGGTTTTGGTTAGTATACCTATATAGGTGTTCTTTGGTTCTACTATTTTTCATCGAGGTTCATTAGTATTCTTTTTTCACTTCTGCATGAGACACATGGGTTTTTCTACTATGTATACGTGAATTCTCAACCAATGTATATAAAAAAATTAGGTTTCTAAGAGGTCATCATGGACCATACTATACATAAATAGCTCGGACCATTGGACTGATGTTGGGTCGCTTCTATATATTTTTTTGTATATACTTTTGATACTTTTATATATATATCATTATTAATTACACATGAATTATGTGATTATTTATATTTCTTTTATTCTTTGACATGAATATTATATTGGATTATTCATCTTTCACCCAATCCTATAATATTATAGAGGATAATTTCTCCCATACCTAATATTTTTATACCCTCAGTGCCAGTTGATATCCTTGGGGCCTATGTGAGGTGGGATTTAGGGGCTATTATCTCTATCCCATAATCATGGAATCTTTGAAGGGAGGGGTCAGGATGGAGTTGCATTAATGGTGATGGTAGATAGATAGTATGGAATTGAGTTTGGAAAAGTGAGGATTTCATGGGTTGGTTTGACAAATGTTCTAGTAGACCATTTTGCGTGACATAGGCTACGAAGACCGGTTAGTATAAGAAATTTTAGGTCCCCCTTGATCCAGTCTATAGAATCTAAGCTTATTGAACAACCATGTGATGTGGACCATTTTATAGGTTAAAAACTAAAAGAGGCATATCCATCACAATGACTTGTATTCCCGTTTTAATTTAGATGTTTTTTCATGGTTATATTTATTAATGTGAATTAAATTGTATCAAAATTAAATTACATAACACATGGATGGGTAATCACTATTTCTATTTTATAAGTAGATCTTTTTCATAATCCTCATATGTCTCAGCTTGTGGAGGTTTAACTGGAAAACAAAGTTGATCATATGTGGGTCAATCTGGTTGAGGATGATCATCAGCATCAAAGAACATTGTCAGATTTTCATTTGTAGTATTTCGTGATGTATGAGGGATCCATTTTTGATGTGGATAGAGAGTCCTATCTAGAAGAGATGGAGATCACATTCTATTTTACTTATTCCTTGAATATGTATTTCTTCCTCATGTAATTTATTAAAATGTGAGGAGTTATGTTTTAGTGGTGGTTGAAGTACCTTCGTGAGAGGAATGAGGTAGATGTTTCATGGGTCAACTTTTAGATGGACTTCCAGATAGAGTTCCATTTATCATCCATGATGGAACAAGATATGGAACTACAACCTTTGATCTAGCACAATTACTAATTTTACACTTCTGTTGTATATAAAGAGTTAGAAGAATATGGAGGTGATTCAGAATATGCATCCACATGTAGGGTTACAAATATAGGGGAACCATAACTTTTCCTTGAGGATTATAATTCTTAGTTGTAGGTCTCATGGTCCAAGGACATCTAGGTTTCATCCAGTAGGGTGTAGACCTCATCAGCTTCCCTTCCAATCATCTGGTGATAATATTTTTCATACTATTATTTTGGAGATAAAACTGATGTGTTTCACCTATGTGGTACATGTAAATCACTATGATCTATTAATAGCGGATTCAATAGATTAGTTTGATAGGAGTGTATAGGTCAAATGCTAGCCACGTCATCAGTTACCTGTAATTCCATTATAGTAGAATGGGTATTAGGATTAATCATAATTGAATGTATATGTGGTTGGTAGTGGTCATCATTGGGATGTTACTCAACCTTAGGGACCTCTACTAGGGCATGGTCATGGAGGTGTCTATCAATGTAGAGGCATATGAGCTGGTCATGTAAAGATTCTGTAAGTGGAGATAGTAGTACTAGATGGAATTGATATCATTCATGGTATGTTCTGTATATAATGTTCCCTTTTTTGTTATTTATTTGACTTAGGAGATTCAAACAACCTTTTTTCACCCCCTCTAGATTGTACTCAAGAATTTGATTTATAGAGGCTTCCCAATACCATAGTGTTCAATACACTATTAAGAGGCAAGACTAGTTAGTGGGATGGGTGTCCTAGGATGTGCAGTAATGATGGGGGAACATCAGTCATGTGTGAATATTTTTGTAATTTAGATGGAACCATATGTTGTTGTCCTCGACAATTACGGGTTCTCTTTTCTGAATCATATTTTCTAATTCACTGAGAGGAGATTCATGTTCTTCGATTTTGATGGACAACATGTTGTCTTCATTAACCAAAGGATTTACTAGGTGGGAGGTTAGCATTTGGATCCCCTTCATTCAATGGTGGATGAGTAATATATAGAATTAGGAGACACATGGGAACAAGAGAATCCCAAGGTTTTCACAGAGTTCCAGCATGTTTTCCAACAGTACATTCTTGGACTTTTCTGGTTATTACTCTCTCAACACGATGTTGTGTTTGGGATATACTTGAAGCTTAGTGCTTCCCTGATTTTACAAAATCCCTTTCTGATGGTGTATTTTGGGTTGTGGGAGTTATGGATTCATTTTTATTATCTAACAATAGTGGGGTTTCATTTGACATATTGTTTCACCATTGTGTGATCTAGTTATATTCTCTAAGAATTCATATGGTATTCTAATGTTGTGTATAAACTGTAGAATGATGAACCTGGTGACGATCAAGAAACTTTATCCTCTTTCAGAGATAAATGTTTTTTTATACTAGATGAGGGGATCCTATTTGGTCTCTAATATCGATCTATAGTATGGATATCAGTAGTCAATGGTGAAGGATGAAGATATCAAAATTAAGTCCTTCATATGAAGGTATCACCACGTAATGTTTTTATTCATTTATTTAGGTGTCACCAATGTGCCAGTTATGTTCATGAGGCTTGAGAACTCAATTTTTCATGAGTTATTAGATCAATTCATCATCTTATACATTGGTGATATCTTGATCTACTCAATTTCATAGAAGAATCATGTTTAGTATCTCATAGGTTTTTTACAGGTTATTTATCACCTCCAGTTGTATGGAATGTTTTCCAACTATATGTTTTGAACATGAAATGTTTACTTTCTTGAGAATTTTTTTCATCTCTTCATTGTGTGGAAGTGGACATTTTAAATCTTGATCAATTTTTAAATTGAGAATAACACAATAATATGAATGATTTAGTAGTTTCCTTGGTCTAACATTCTTTTATTAAAGGTTTTTTCTTGATATCTATTGTGCTTCATCACTTTGGAAATCATTGACCAAAAAGGACCAATATATTCTATGTAATGATCAGTTCTATGTAGTGTTCATTACGTATAGTGGAAGTTGGTAAGTGATCTTGTGGTTCAATTGCCTAATGAGGATGTGATGTTAGAGGTTTTTTTGTGATGCATCCCATATGGTATTTGGATTCTTCTTGATGCAACCGAAGGAAGTTATTTCTTATGGTTCTAGGAAACTACAACCTAATTACTATATATATTCCACCAATGATCTATAATAAGGATAAATTGTGATTTAAATGATGTTGTGGAGACATTACCTCATAGGGGAGAACTTTGTCTTCTTCAGGGATCAAAAGTTATTGAGGTATGTCTTTTATAAAATTGATATGAAGATTCAATAGTAGATGTCGATGGATTTTCTTAAACACTATGATTCCAATATCGATTATACCTTAGGAAAGTTTAATGTCATGGATGAGGATTTTAGAATAAATTCTTTGATGAATTTTGTTCAAGAGTCTATATATTCTTGAAGAGTGATAGAGGAGTTGATAGCCCTTCATATAGATGAAGGGGTGAATGATGGTAATTGATTATTATTTTTGATGATGTTGAAGTCTTATTTGATGTGGTAGGTGGATTATTTCCAATGGGGGACTCATATGTAGATATAACTCATGATTTTTTTGGCCACAGTCAATCTCCAATGGAATTTTTGGAGGATGAATGGAACCATATGGTATTTTGAGGGAGGTTTTTTCATTGATACAATTTATAATGGATTCATTAATGGGTTTCATATCTCATCTTTATTGTTACACCCAGAAATCTCTAAGATGTACTATGCCATGAGAGAGTAGTTTTGGTGACCTACGATGAAATAGAAGGTGGTAGAGTTTACGACTTGGTGTATGGTTTTCCAATAGTTAAAGTCTGAGAATCATGTTTCTAGTGGTTTTTTTACATTCCATGGATATTATCAATTAGAAATGGGATAAAATATCATGGGGTTTTTTCGTTGTTTTTTAAAATATCAAGGCGTTTTTATGTAATATAGTTGATTGTTGATTAGTTCATTTAATCAGATCACTTCCTAGATATCATGGAGTTATACAAAGTGGATGGTTTGTCAGAAATGTATGTGTATGGTGTGGTGAGGCTGGATGGGGTCCCATGGTCTATTATTTCATATTGGGATGAATGTATTACCTCTGGGATATATATTTTATTTCTAGTAAGCATTTGGAACTCAGTTACACCTCATCACTTCATTTCACCCTCATACGGATGGGCATACAGAGAATTATATCTATTCATTGTAGGATATATTTCAGTCATGTGCCATAGACTTTGGAGGATCATGGGAAAACCACCTCCAATTTGATAATTATTTTTCTAATAACAACTTCCAATCACCCATGTGCATGGAACCATTTGAGGATTTTTAAGGGAAGCCATGTTGTTCTCCTTTATTTTTGGAATAGGTTGGAGAGTCTGTAATTCATAGACAAGAGATGTTGTATAGAATGATAGAGAATGTTTGTTTGGATTAAGTTATGATGAAATAATAACATGATTGAAAAAATTATTATTCCAATAATAGGAGTACATCCATAGAGTTACAAGTTATGGATCATTTATTTTTAATGTTTTCCCCTAGACATGGGCAACAGAGAATCGAAAAAGGGAGTAAGATCTCTCCCTTGTTTTTTGGGACCTTTGATGTGTTGGGGAATATTTGTGATATGGAATATTGGTTGGCCCTTCTACCATGATTGTACTTGATACATGATATATTCCATGTATCTCAAATCAATTGGTATCTTTATGATGACTCCCATGCCATTCACTATGGGAATTTGGATATTTAGGATGACAATAAATTCATGGAGTTGATAGTAGAGATCCAAAACCATAAAATGACTATTCTTTGATGATGGTATATTCCTTTGGTTTGTGTGATATAGAGGCATGTTGGTCCAGAGGAGAGAACATGAGACCATGGAACGTAGATTCAAGCTGAGTAAACCGAGTTATTTTCATATTTTTCTTGATATATTTTTGTTTTTGGTAATTTATTTATACAATTTTATTTTACAATATATGTTTTTCCCCATTATGTTGTGTGGGTTGTGTGATGTGTGATGATGTTCTGAAAAGTTAAAAAAAGATTGTCTTGATTCCAAACTGAGATGCATTATACTAGGATGTTCTTAATATCATGAGGGTAAGCTAGTTTCTACCAAAGTAAATAGTATCTTTACATAGAAGATGTAATTATATGACTCCTATTTTCAGGGTACTATGGTTCATTCAGTGGTTGAGTGATTTTCTGATTGTAGGGTTGGCTGGTGGTATCATTGCATATGTAATGAAACACAAGTGATGTATCTCAGAAGATGGTATTTTGGACCCTTTATCACTTTTCATAAAATTTTGTTTTGAATTATCAAGGGTGACAATATTTTTATAGGTATCTGATGTAATGAACATGTCCCTTAGCATGACATAATTCCAAAACATTGGTGATTGAGGTGTGCAAGGGATGTATTGGTGTTTTTAGGCAAACAATGTCTTCTTTTTATTCATTCGGGCAGTCCGATATGTATAGTTGTTAGTCATTAATGAGGACATATATTTATAGCCCTATCTTATTCTAGAAGTTAGACATTTCTCATGGTTTTCCATTATAGATCTCATAAATTTCTATAAATGATAAATTCTGGAGGCTAGAAATTTCTGGCAGTGATTCATTCTAGTAGTCAAGTATTTTTGGTTCTGAGTCAGTCTAGCGGTCAAACATTTTTATTGGTAGGTCATTCTTTTGGTTATATATTTCTGGTGGTAGGTCATTCTAAAGTTCAGGAACTTCTATAAATAGGTAATTTTTGTTTTCATACAATTTTGGCAATGAGTCACTATGTAATCCAAACATTTCAAGTAGTGATACATTGCTGGTGGTGAATGACTGGTGGTGACTCACTGTGGGTGAATTGATGGTGGTGACTCTCTGATGGGAACTCATGAACATTGTTTCATGTTTTTCGAAAATTAATATATTTTTTAATTTGACATATTTTATGGAGGAAACTAGTTTTAATTCCAATTTTACAAAATTTCATTTACCTTTCAAAGGGGATTAATCAAACATTCAAAATATAAATTGTTTTGAATCCTTTTATATTTTTAAAATACATGTATTTATTAATTAAAAATACTAATAGATTATATAAACCATATATAATATTATAGATCTTGATCTAATAATTCAAAAGGTAATATATTTTTCTCCTTCTTTTAATCTTCCATTATCTTGATATTGGAGGTTCTATCATCTTCTCTTTTTTTAAACCTTGTGGTTGCAGTTGGTATGAGTTCCCCCAACGAGGATCCCTCTTATGTGTGAACCCTATAATTGTTTTCTTCTCTTTTTTTAAAATATATATTCATCTAGGTAGAAATTCCTTTATTTCCCCTTTATGTTTGTCATGTGGGATGGGTTTCCTTTGTTATCTCTAGGAATAATATTGAATCTACAAAAATAGTTATAATAAACTAGTTTAAATGAAATGGAAAGGGGTAGGGGAATAATTCAGTTTTGTAATACATTTTAGAATGAAATATTGAGATTATTGATGATTATTAAGTCACTAAAAACCATAGTTTTTTGAATACAATATTTTTTGATTTAATTATTTATAGAGATGACAATGTTGTGTGAATTTTTGTGACACCAACATAAATAAATGGTTAACCACATGTATTCAGATAATGAAATGGTTATACGAGGATCTTATTGATTTTGTGAAAATTCTATCAAATAATTAAGCACAATTGAATGAAATTCCCTATTCCTAATTTGAAAATTTTTATGGTATATAGTGTGATATGTTTTTTAATATATAAAATGATTTGATATGTTTTGTGATATGTTGAAACATATTATTTCTTATTGTGGAACTGCTATGATGATGTGATTCATGGGTGGTGTATTGTTTTAATGGGTGTGGGGGAAGTGGATGTGAAATGAAATAAGGATATGATGTTGTTGTTGGTGTGGTTGTTTAGAAATTTTGTGATGGTCATGGTGTTGTGGGTGTGTTTTGGAGCTATGATGATGCTTGGATGTGATAGTTTATTGACAAGTAATGGATCTATATGAATGATTATTATATTAAAATTGATGATAAAATATTTTGAATATATAATATAATATGGGATTTTAAATTGGAATTTGTTGTTAATATGAAATACGGAAATATGAAAGTTTTTTATTTAAATTGTGAAAGTGATTTTTCCCTTTTATTTTTGATTATGTGGGGTTATAGATTTATCTTTTTCAGTAGAACTGGAGTATCTTGTGAGATGTTTTATGAGTTGGTTATGAACACATTTGATGGGGTAGGAGGTGATGTATTGGACCAGGGGTCTAAGGGTGGGATGTGATGTTATGTGATGTTATTTTAGAAGACACGGGAGTTTCAGGACATACGAAAATAGGGTTTGAGTGTGGAAAATTAGATGGAAAATTGTTTGGGGTACACTATCATCGATATAATTCGGATAATATTATTATTTTGGGATGTGTTATTTGGTGAGTGTGCCTCATTGAGTTTGGGATTTTAATTACTGTACCTATAAAGGTGATATTCTGTTCTTTTGTTTTTCTCAATGGTTAATTTTATTCTTGTTTCACATGTTAATGAGAGAATTTATATTTTATACTGAGTATACATGTATGATAATTGTATGTATATAAAATTTCTTTCAGGATTCCATGAGGATATCATGGATCATTCAAAACATTACAATCTTGTACATTTAAAAAGTTGTTGTATCACTACATTAGCTCTATTTTTGGGTATTTACATTGGAGAATTTAATATTTGTTATTTTCTTATAAATTAATTTTGGTATTATTTGTATTTATTTTATATTATTTTATCGGATTTATTTTGGATGATTCATCTTATCACATGATACTACTTTATTATAAAGGGTAATGACACCCACACATGAGATTTTTATACTCTAGGTGCTAGTTGAAAAACCAATACCTATAATGGGTTGGAATATTGGGTCATTTTCTTTATCCCCTTATTGAAAAATCATTTGATAGAGGGTGTTATGAAAACAATTCCTTGTTAAATTTGTTCCATGGGTAAACGAACTCTTTTTCATTTATTTTTTGATATTTTTTTTACATTCCTTTTAATTTGATCACGGTTCCATTGACTAAATTTTTTTTATCAAGGATATAATTATCATAAATATTTAATATATATCTATATATATTCATTTTAATCCATGAATTTTAGAGATTGAAAATAAAATACAACATTCATGGATATTGTAGGTTGTACATATGCATGAACTATGATTCCATTTTCTCAATGGATGAAAATTGTGAAATGTAAATAATATATTTACTTTTAAATAAAAAATTTAATGTCATATATTTAATATATATACATTTTATTTTCCCAAATTATCATCCATGAAAAATAAATCGCATCACTTCATGAGGTGGTAGTCCACATTATACACAAATGACGTTATCGTATCCACCATAGAATGGATATTTAAAATGTTTATGTTATATAATAATTACACAAGTATAATTATGTTAAAAAATAATATATATTAATTAAAATTATCAGTATTATCATCCATGTAAATCAGAAATGTAAAATTCAACACATTGGATTGTGAGGCGGTAGTCCGTCATACACACGAGAAAAATTATTATTTTAAAATGGGTTAGAAGGTAAGAATTAATATTTGGTATTATAATTACATAAGTATAATAATATCATTAATACAAAATATAAAACTTAAATTAATAAATTTATCCATATCAGAGAGGTGGTTTTTGAAAATTAATATCATCGGTTTGTGAGGTTATAGTTTTTAATAAACACGAAAGATGATTTCGTATACCGTTTTTTAAAAGGGTAGATGGATTTTGGTTATAAAATTAACATAATAATATATTAGTATATGGTAGAATGATTTTATATTATATAATCTCAATTTTAAAATTTTTGATGTATTTAAAAGAATATGTAAAATAAAAAATTATAGTTTAAAACATTTTCTCTTATTCAAAAAATATACTTATCTTCAAACTAAATTATTACTAGATTAGAATTAAGAAATAAAAAGATACTATAGTATGTGTTTATAGATAAAATTTATATCTTTGTGTAGGTATTGGCACAACCAGAGGGTTCTGGAACTTTGATGTTAAGGGTATAGTATGAGTCTTTTTATAAGAGGGGAAGTGAACACACAGTGAATTTTTAAATGATTAATGTTCCCGCATTTTTCACATTCCAAAAAAGCTCAAAAAATATTCATTATCTAACCAAAGGTGATAAGTTGGAAATATTTCAATAAAATGCGTTTTGGATGTGTTTATGGGTTATTTTACCACTTATTTTCTTAGTTTAATGATTGGTTTTCTCATTCAAATGAAAACCGCAATAGTTAAAATTTTAAATTTCTAATATTTTGTTTTCCCAAAAAATAATTTTAACAAATTATTTAATATAAATTATTTTTATGAAAAATATTTAATCCATTTTTCTAAATTCATTCAAAAAAAAATTTAAATTTTTTATTTAAAATTATCCCACAAACATGATGAAGAAATAGCTCTCCAAAGAGAAAATGTTCACAAGTTTAAAGTGTTTTTATATAACAAAACAACATGAAATTGATTACAATAAAATAAATTGGATTTATGTATATATAATTTAAATAATTTTAATTTTAAAACCATAATTATATAATATTGGTATTTTATATAATATTTTTAAACGTTTGATGTTTTTTAATAAAAACCAGAATTTTTTATTATTCGCTTAAAATTTTATCCCTCCATAAAATCATCATAAATTAATTCCAAATTAATTTACACTAATTGATTTAGAAAATGAAACTAATTAATTAAAATAAATTTATCTAAAATTTGATAGTATTGATTTTATAATAAGTGTGTGGAATGCAATAAAACTAATTTTAAGAAAAACAATACATTTTAAAGCATAAAATTGGATTTTTTTATTTTCTCAAGATTCTAAAATGAATAAATTGAATGATAAAAATTTTATTTAAATATATATATATATCATTAAGATAATTAACCAAATTTTATTTATTTATTTTATTATGATTAAACATGTTTGTGCACATAAAAAAAATTTCCAAAAAATTCATTCTTTAATTTTTCAATTGGTTTTAATTATCGTTTCTAAATAATTTCTCATTAAAGATTTAATTTTTTATAAAATAATGAACCGTATATTTTTATAATTCCATTAATCATGTTCATAACCAGTATTCCATCTTCTAAGAATAGTCTATCATATTAAATAAAAATGTTTTAATCAGTTTGTGTGTTTTTTATTACTCAGTGTTGGGTGTAATGAAAGCTATCAAATAATTTATATTTATTTGAAGAAACATAAAATATCTAGTTGTTTCATTATAACACCATAAAATAACTTGATCCATCGAAATTATATAACGTTCATAGTAAAAAATGTGGATACATATTCCTCATTGAACCATTATGTTGCTATGTATCTTCCTCATGATGGTGTTTTCTTCACAATACTTTGACCAGGTTAGTGGTATTGTTTCCTATAGAATTCCTCATACAATATCGAATACCAACTAGTTATTTTTTATAAAAAGTTAATTATTTAGTGGTACAACGACTATTTTTAGAACACATGATGTATTGGGCATTTACTTATTCCAGAGAGATACATGGAACACGTCGTGAACATGAGTGAGTTTTAGTCGAATTGCAAATTGATAGGCTACCAACCTAATTAAATAACTAATTTAATGGGGATCAATATACCATGGTCCAAGATTTCATTTATATTTTAAAAAAATCAACATATTTTTTGTTCTTTGATGTATTTCAACATCATCTCTTTATCCATGAAAAGAGCATTAATTAGCTATTCCAGGAGAAATAGCATATCCAAATATCCCCAATAGGATAATAATTCATTTCTTATATCTCGACTTATCTTCATAACAAAACAGGTATTACATGTTATCAAATATTCAAAAATAATCATAGGGTTGAGTAATACATTATTCATTAAATCCTCATCGAAATATATACATTATAAATTTAATAAATGTTTATCCTTTTATCCATTCCAAAATTAAAAATTTAGGAAGAAGGTTCTAAAATTTCAAAATATCATCATAAAATTAATCCCCCAAATATCATTTGGTATCACTTAACGGTTACATGAAAAATTTGTGAATTCTTTGGTCATATATTATATTAAATATTGTTACTAAAAAACTTCCATAAACCCTCAATGAAAATATATGTTCTTCCACATTCATTAAAAAAATATTTATTATTGAATAAATTTCATAAATTCAAAACTTTTGTAAACTCCATAAGTGATAACATGTACAAATTTTTCAAAAAAAAAATAATCATTTCTATGGTCATAAATGCTATCTACATTACATTATTCAGGTCAATAATATCTTTATCCACACTAAAAACCATTTTCTTAACATCCGGAATATATTGAGGGTTATCTTACCTTATCATGTAACATCTTTCCATTAAATCAATTTGCATTCTCATCATTTCCCTTCAATATATTATTTCAAATCCTTAATGGAAAAATTTTGCTGAATAAAACTTATATATTTCAATATTCTTGTAACAAAAATATTGAATCCCTTATAGAAACACCTGAATCATTTCACATCATTCTTTAAACAAGAGATAGGCTTCATAATATTAATCTTTAATAGATATTTCCTACAATATGAAATATTAATCATGTCATAATATTCATCAAACTCAAATTAATCAATATTCTCACATTTAACACTACAAATTATATTAAAATATCATATAAATTTATTACGACCTTCTTGGCCTCTATATAATCAACTATATTATAATTAGTCGTGAAAATATTTAGATTCCCATAATGATATTTCCCCCTAGTACATCAATTTTTATACTTCCCATCATTTCCACATTTATAACATATAACAATTGATGATATAATAGGGAAACTAGTATTCTTAACCTTTTCATCAGTTTAAATATTAATTGATCCTTATAAATGATTTAATTAATACCCATCTTCACCACACAGAAATCATCTACTCATTCCATTGAGACATTCAATAGAGTCCATCTTCTATATTCTCAATATTTATGAAAATGAATATTCTTTCTTTAAGGATCTCCACCACCTAATCACTTTTTGAAATATGTCGTTATCTTATTTGGGGAGTATGATAGTTAGATAAGGAGTAAGTTATTAATCATATATCATGATATTTGATATGGAATAATCACAATATCCTTTACCCTAGAAATCAACCCATTTAGTTTAGCATCACTAAACTGTTTATGACATTCTATATTAATGCACCTAATTCTGATTCCTACCATTGACTAAATCTAAACAGTATAGTGTGACCAAACATATTCATAGTTGAAAACCAGATAATTAGGAATGAAATTATTGGATGTATAAATCAAGTCACCTTTTTTTAAAACCCAAACACCTTGGGTTAAACATAGGTTATTCTTTGTCATAATCTATTCAAATCCTTCTTGGTCTTTCAAAATGAAAATGATATTTAACCGAAGAATAACCCTTAGTGGTGTCAAACTAGTTGTGTAGTAAGGCCTATTGTCATGTACTAGGTAAATATAAAGTCATGATCAATGATAATTTTTGGTATTTATTAATCCATGGTATATATTTTCTAGTACCATGTCCCCTAATAGTATCAAGATCGGTATTTAGTTTGAGGTTAAACATATAATCTCTTACTTTCCAAAATGTTAGCATGCTATATTATACACAAGATCATCCTAAATGTTCTTACTACTGATTTATCAACCTAGTTTTCAAAGATAAACCAAACATATCCTTTGATACCAACTATAGTCTCCCAATATTATTACACATATATAATACATTTTTTATGAAGATTTATTATATTACAAAAAAATCTGTTGATCATATTGGTATCTTCCCTTTTGAAACATAAAATCATAAAAACTTGTTCATAATAGGTATACAACATCTACCACATAGTTTCTCATAACTAGATCCCTTATTACACAAATCACATGTAATACCTATCATCATAACCTAGTGAAAAGAATCATAAGAATTGGTGATCTCATTCACTAAATCAAAGTAAACAAGAGAAATATGTAAACATAATCTATTAATATTGGTATAGTAACATGAACATAACATATGGAAACCATACCCTATATATAAAAGATGAAAATCATGAGTCATGGAGTAATTACATGCAGTTAATAAGTAATTAATCACATGGAGGTAAAATAATATGAACCCTAGCCGAATAAAATTTACATATGGGCTAGAATTTTGGAATATATATATTTATATAATGTTACTTTGTATTACTCAAGTCTTGTTTCCAAGTCTATCTTTGTGAAATGGGTTCACTCTTGAAGTTGTAGTAGTATTCATGGTTTACTATAAATATTGTCAAAGGGGAAAATCCACTACGAATGAGTTCTCTACCTATACCATACCTGCTTATTTCATGAGGTAAACATATTCACCCATTATACTAGAGGAAGATACATGACCCACACATCCTTGGTTATAACGTGACCCCCATCCATAGTTATATTTTAACGACTATTCTTAATTATAACATAACCACTAACACATTATTAAAGTCATACAAGAATATTCCATAAGATAATAAATTATCCATCATATCAGAACCTCTTAAAAGAAATTGGTTTTACAATAACTTTATCCCAACATAACCTGTGGATAAGAAACAAGTTTTGTAATCCATTCATAAAACCATAACCTAGGAAAATAAAGTAGTTTTCATAAGTAGTATATCATGGTATAACTGAACAATGAGAAATGAGTTTCATGATAATCTTTACATAATAATCATAAACCATTCAGAGTAAGAATAAAGAATGATATCCTTTTATAATAACCCCAATAAATGGTAAATAACATTAATGGATTTCCTTTTTGATGGAAATTGATTTTGAATGATCTCATGGACATTTCTTTGGGAAAATTGATGTTCTGAGTTCTTTTTAAAAAACAATTTAATAGATATGATATTTTAAAAATCATTCCCTATTAAATTTACCATGAAAAAATATAAATGAAGATTTAAATATAATTTAAGATATTTCATCATGAAAATAATATTTTAACTTTGAAAGTATCATTTAAAATCAAAAAATATACAAATAAAACTAGAAATACTTTTTTTAAAATAACCATGATTATTTATAAAATAATATTAAAAGAAAATAGTTATTATAAATGTTGTAAATTATTTTTATGTCATACATTAAAACAAAGATTATTTGTACATTTACGGTAAGAGATAACCATGCCCCATTTTTAAAAATGTTAAGATGATTTCTTTTAAAACATTTTCCAAAAGTTAAAACATGGGTAAAAATTTATTTAACAAATCATTGAGAGAATTTTATGTCATTTTATAAATTATTTTAAAAAACATGGATATTAATGAGGAAAAGTTTTTTAGAGAAGAGATAAATATAGAGTATTGTTATTAAAAAACATTATTGTTCTATTTAATCATTTAATGGGAAATAATAAATATAAAAAATGTATTCTAAATATAAACCATATTATTATAAAATAATTTTTTAGAGATATATATCATAATACTTCATCATTTGAAGCACAATCATTAACAATCATGATAAATGATGGGATTGTAACATAAAACCCTGAGTAATTTTGTAACATTGTATCGTAAACCGGGTGAAATATTAAAATTAAATTAAATGTAAAATATCACAAGAATTAATAAATTCATTATATTACATGTAAAATTTGAAGTATATAAACTTCATAAAACAAGATAGGTGCATATCATAATGGTTGTCTCAATGAATAAACTTTTAGACTAAATTCACACACATTAAGTCTCTTCTTCCTTCATAACAATTAAAAAATAAATTATAATTAATATAATTTGATTATATATATATATATTATAATAATAAATATATATATATATATATATTACCATATATTATATACTTATGACATTCAATTACTCGTTTATTAACAATTCATTTTATAAATAATTTTTTTCACGTAATAACTACTTTGTTTTTTATGTATGTTGGGAATTTTTTTCGGTCCACTTAAATTGATCATGGTTACATAATATAAATAATTAAAAAAAATTTATAAATATTTTTTCTTTTAAATATATATTTTTATAGTAATTCTTGAATTTTAAAGATAGAAAATGAAATACACCGTTCATTGAGAAGGTATGTCATACATACAGGTGAGCATTGTCATCATTTTCTCAATAGATGAAATTAAATAATGTTAAATAATATATTACAATTAATTTAAAAAATATAATATATATATATATATATATTATTTTTTAAAATTTATCCTAATTACCATCCATTTAAATCATTAGTGTAATAATAATCGCTTCGCTTCACGAGGTGGTAGTCCATCGTACACACGGATGATGTTATTGTGTCCCCCAAACAATTGAAAGCAATATTCTATATTTCATATAATAATTATATATGTATAATTATTTTACCTATATAATATATATATTCATATAATCATTACTTATTACCATAAATGTTAAACGAAAATAAAATACACATCACATCGGTTCATGATGCGGTAGTCCTCTATAGGCACTAGCGACATTATTATTTTCCAAAAATATTGAGAATAAAAAGGTATATATGGTATTATAATTAAATAGGTATAATAATAACATAAATATTATTTGTAAACATAATATCCATTATATTATCTATTCCTGAGATGTGACTATGGAAAATGAATAACATCAGTTCAGGAGGCGTTAGTCTGTCAAACACACGAATGGTGGTTTTGAATCCCATTTGATTGAATATAAGATGGATTTTGGTTTTTCCATTAACATAAAAAGTCTAAATATATAGAAGGTTCCTGTTTTACTCGATCACCTTAATTTAAAAATATTATATGGATTTAGACTAATAAGTAAAATAAAAATGCATAGTTTAATATTTACCTCTTCTTTTTGACAATATTTTTATGTTTAACATAAATCCTTCCTATATTACATTTATTGTATAAAAATTTAATATATAGGATTTGTTTTTTGGTAAAATGAAGAAATTCTTTCAGGGATTTTCTAGGTCATGGGTTTTTTGAAGTTTTAATAGGTGAGGGGAGGGGTGTCCTTTTATAAAAGGGGAAGACGACACACATGTATTTTTTTTTTTAAAAAGTGTACCCACGTGTTTCATATTATAAAAGGCTTCAAAATGGGCCATTATTTAACCATAAAGATTATAATGTCCAAATATTTCAATAAAAAGGGTTCTGTACAATTTTCTAGGTCATCATAACCACATATAAACTCGTTTTCCCCTTAACTACTATGATTAATTTTTAATGTTATGTTTATTCATTTGGAAAAAAATAATTTTGAAATTATTATATAATATAAATTATTTTTATTTAAAATATGAAATATTTTTTTCCTTATTCCGTTCAAATATTAGGAAGAATATAATTTAAAATTAAACTCAAAATTGTGATGAGAAAGCTACTTTTCAAAGAAAAAATGTCCAAAAAGTTAAATTGTTTTCATATCAAAATTAATCATGAAATTGATTAAAATGTCTTAAATTAGTTTAATATATATATTTTATTTTAATTTTAATATAATTTAGAAACAATATTTAAATTTTATATTTTAGGAATGAATTTTTTTAAATAATTATTTTTCACTATTTACTAACAAACTATGTTCTTTCAATATTAAAAATAAATACTCTTCAAGATAATTTTTAGAAAATAATTTAAAAATACATGTGCATTTTTTCAAATCAATTATCTTAAAGTGGAAAAATTAATTTTAAAATGACTTGGAAAAATCCAAAAAAAATGTTTTTCGAAATATAATATTTTTATGCTGGAAATATGATTATTTATTATGTCATACCTAGAATAAAAATAACATGAAAATTAAAAGTTTATGGAATATATAATATACAAGATTCAATGAAATCATTCACTATGAGTGATTTATTTATTTATTTTGATATAACATTATTTTCTGTGCATAAAACTAGTTATCCAGAAAATAGATTTCCATTTTTAAGTTGTTTTATATTCTTTTTATAAATTATGGATCAACAAATAATGTATTTAATATAAATGTTTAAACCATATATTGTTTAAATTCATTAATTCATATTTATGCCTTCCATTCCAAATTTTAAGATATAAATATTATATTACATGATAATGTTTTAGTAGGGTCATGTGTTTTATTAAGACTCTTTGTTTTGTTATTGAATGATATGTAAGAATTTATATTTATTCTAAAAAATAGAAAATATAAGGGTATTATAAGTACCAATTTCTATAAATGTATTGTTATGTTTCAAAAATATGTTTCCATCAAAAATGGTTCAAATATTAAATTTTCTATTAATATTCAAATAATTTATATAACACTTAGAAATTAAATATGACAAAAAAATTCAAATCATAATTTCAAAATTAACATATGGTGAAATTTTGGTATTTTTCTGAAATAATTAATTTTCAATGAATACTAAAATATTGATATTTTCTAATTATTGTCATTTATTTTCATTAAATCGATTAATTTAAATAACGATTTGGTTTTTTACTTTTCAATATAGTTAAATATCTTCCATTTTATTGATAATTATATAATTAATTACATTTGGATAAAACATATTCCCTAATTTGATATAAGATAATTTTTTAACATTAATATTCAATTTTTTAAAAAACTATTTTTCATTGTGATTTTTTAATTTATATTATAATTGATTGGTACCACTTATATACATTAAATCATGAAATATGGATACATATTTGGTATTATAAGGTTTGAAGTTTTAAAAAATGATCCTTTTATTTTTAATCACCATAAATATTAACTGTCATAAATATTTGTCACCTTGATAAGGGTAAAATTGGTAAAATGGGTTAAAAACATGAGATAACATTTCAAAATCAACACAAAACAAGCCTTTATTTCATTAAATAGTGCCTATTATAAAATATATTAATGAAATTAAAATATATTTCATTAATGTTCCATTTTCACTTGAAAATGATTTTTATATTATTTTTCATAAGTGAAATTTCAATATGTCACGTTATAGACTTTAATATCATTAATTTATTTTATACTCATAAAAGGGGATAAGTTTACATTTAATTTTGTTTTGAATTTATAATTAACTGTTTTCTCATTGGAATGTAGTTATAATTTTTTGTGATTGAAAAATTACATTAAATTCTTACACAACACTAACACAGTATTTATTCGATTGATGGAAAAATAAAAAATATATATTTTAAAATTGTAAAATGTAATATTGTTTTAGTAAATTATTAGGTTCTATGATTTTTTTAGATAAATAGGAAATTTTAGGGCTGTTTATATTGTTTATATTCAATTTATATAAATATATTGATGACTTTAATGTGAAAGTAAATGAATAGTTCAAAAAAGGATGTTAATGATATTTTATAATAAACATTAATATATAAAGTGATTAAATGTTTTGTAAAATATTATCTTTAATACAGATAATGGGATATGGTTTCAAATATCAACCATGGTTGGTTTATGTGTCAATTTACCTTTTATGGTAACATTATTTACCAAAAAAGAGTATATAATTTAGATATTGTAGTAACTGTCAAATGTGTCAATGGGGTTAAAAGTAATAAATATTTGTAAAAACCATCCCAAAAAGTAAAAATTTTATTATAATTTAGGATTTACACTCATCATAGACATATATTTAAAATTTATCCATTTTGAATAATTTTGATAGTGAAAATTCAATTATATTAATCTAATACTTTATGTAATTAAATGATTTCCTCTCACATCACATATAAAAGGTTACCCCTTTCCGCTCTTCCATACACCTAAATAGGAAACCTATATCAAAAAAACGTTGTCCAATTACATTTAAACTTTCATTGACCAGGATTATTGGTTATTCTCTTCTAAAAATACCATTATAAGGGTCTATAAGAAGGGATCTAAACGATGTCTACTAAAGAAGTGTCAATCGTCTTTACCAACTCATTCAAATTTATTTCTTCTTCTATATTCAATAAATCAATTTAACACATAATAAAATACTAAATACAATATAATTAATGTATTGATATGTTATTTTTTATATTGTAATCCCATTTTATATCACTTTTCCACCCTATGTAAATAGAAAATAATGGTCGTTCATTGGTACAACTTACCATCTTCACATAGTAGTGTGATTCTTGTTTCATCACCATTTTCTGTGGATCATTATAATGATGGAATGAATGAGTATATGTGATATTAATTACATAAATATTTTTATAAAATTATAATATATCATTTAAATTGTTTCCATTCAATCCATTGGAAAATGATAGCGTTGCTCTCGTGTACGTGTAGACTACCACCTTCACGAGGTGATATGATTCGTTCTTCACATCTTTTTTAAATTCATGATTGGAAGAATACATTAAATAAATATATAATAAATATATGATATAATAAATATTATTTAAATTTTAATTAAAATTTAACATTCTTTTATTCCATCCATCGTAATGTTCCAATAGTTTTCATGCATATATACGGACTCCCGTCTCCATGAACAATGTCATTAATTTTTCAAAAACTATAAATTATGAAAGAATATATATATATATATATACAATTATTATAATTTATATTTTTTTCATAATTAATATTCTAACCATTATGTTAAAATGATCAATGTATAATGAGTAGAACTAGTGAACCAAAATTTTCATTATATACGAAAAACATAACACTCAAAAGTGACGATTTTAAAAATAGATTATTGATAAATTAGTGTTGATATGTTATAATTAGATCATATATGATATTAAAAATATTTTTATGGTTTTTCAAAGAATAATATTTAATTAAAACATTATTCTTCATGAGGATAAATTCTATTACAATGAAATTTGAGTCTAATGTAAGGGATATTCATCTCACTTTTATTTCTATCAGACTAATGTTTTATTCACCACTTATTTATTTTATTTTTTATAGATACAAACATTTAATTTAATTTTTGATTCTTATAATGAAAATTGTATTTATTTATATATAAATATAATTTTATAACTTTCTTGAGGTTTTCAATCAAAATTGGCCAAAGTGGTAAGATAATTTTGATCAAATCTCATTGTCTATCGAGGTATCTTATGATTATGTTTGTAATACTGAAATTTTTTGATATTTAAATCTAAATAAATGCATTTATTTTCTTAAAAAAAATTTAAACATATTTTTACCCATGATTTATTTTTTTAAAAATTGTTTTAGAATTAATATTATTATAATTTTTTTAGTAAAGCACATTCAACTATGGACAAAATCAAGTGAAAGAAATAATTTTTTTTGACATAAATGACATGAATTTAACTTCACACTATCATGGATTCTCAATTGATTACTGGTTATATTAATGATTTCTAAGGTGAATTTAAAATAAAATAATGTTTTTGATATTTTGGATTTTTTTGGATTTTGGCAAGTTATTTCAAACGAAGAAGTGTATTTCTTTCCTCAAGGAATGTAATAGTGAAACTTTTGTGGTATGTTAAACAATGAAAACACCAATTTATATTACTAGGAATATGATTCGTTTATAAAAACTTTATTATTTTTCTATATTGTAATTTATGATTATGTATTAATATATTGTATTCTTAATTCAATACCACTATTTTTTTATTTATAATGAATTTTGGAAATGATTTGTATTGATCATTAAGAATATGTGAAATGATAAGTGCATGAAAGTGGTGTTTGGGATATAATTATTTATATCCCTTGGATTCATTGATAGTTATTATTTCAAAAATTTGTTTTTCATGATGTAAAGGGTGAAGATGTAACATCATGTCATATTTGTTGAGTATTTGGTGTGTGTTAACCCATAAAATGATATTGTATTAGTTGAGTGGACTTGATGGAACTATAATGACTTTTTATTGGAATTTTATGTAAAATTCATGATTCCCTGGTTTAGATAAATTGATCATTAATGTACAAAATCTCACATTTCATTTATTTAGATTTTAGTTTTCATTACCCATGTCTGTTCAATGTTGATATTACCCACGAATTCTCATTGAACTCAAGTCAATGATTTAATTTAATGTATTTTAATTACACAATAAAACATGTTAATTATTAATTATTTTTTCTTGATAGATAACATTATACATAACCATTACGGATTATCATATCTTACCTTTTCCCCTTTTCCATAGTACATAAAGAATGATATTATGAATGATATCAATCCTGCATGGAATTTTCTTATGATTTGTTTTGGTATTTCCATTGTGATTTGGGAATCATGTATGTATCTAGTGTAACAAAAAAACAAAATTATTATATCATTTTGGATGTTATTTGTTGTGTATAGTAACAATATAGTAATGTAACCACTATAAATAGGATTCTAGGACATGATCAATAAATTCGTAAATAGAAAAAAAACATTATAAATCTTGGGAATGATATTTCAGAAAAACATAGCTGATATTATAATTATGATAATCATTTATTGTAATATAATAATTTTACCATATAAATATTTTTAATTTATGGGAAAATATTCATGAAGATTATGAGATAACACATTGTGTTCCATTTTTTAATTATGGTTCCTAACATAAGAAAATGAATCAATACCTGCAATCATTGTAATTTTTTACCTGCTGAGAAATATAATACATATTATATTGTAACTAAGCATATCAAATCTATATAAGGATATTTTACTCCAGTTATGTTGAATAAAATTTTCTTATATGTAAAAACATGTTGTTTCATAGTATGATTCACCTAAGTTTGATCTCTTCATCGGAATAAATCCTCTAAAATTTAATGGACACAAAAATCCATTGATTCATAAAAAAGTATTATTTCCCTTTAAAAATTCCTAGATTTTGGATGTAATAAAAGAAAAATGAATATTTTTGAATTTTATTATTTTAAAATATATTCTAATAACTGGTTTTCGTCGATCCATAACACCAAAAATGATTATGAAATAAAAATCATTAAATAAAGATATTATTATTTGATATTATTTGAAAAATAATTTCCATAGGAGAAATGATGTGATATGGAAAGGAAATTAATCATTCTAAAATATATTGAAGTGGGAATTTTTTAAAAGAATGACGAAAATATTATATGATTAGAAATGGATGAAATAGACTATGTACAAAATGTGAAATGTGTGATTGATTTTTTTATTTGAGTAGCTTAAGTTATCCCTTTGAAGCACAAGAGTATATAAGTTTTTTTCATCGTAAATTACATTGTATAATAATCCAATATAATGGGGAAATAATTAAAAATATATATTTTTTCAATGTAAATGAAGAGAATAATAGGATTATTGAGCCCCAAAAAATGAGGCAAAAGAAAATAAGGGATGGATGGAACATCCCCCATGTGATAATTAAGGAAAGAAATAGTAACATAATTTAGTTAGGTTAACAAGAGTGTGTTTCATGTGTTTATAAATTGTTCATAAGGATGTATAATAAAAATAAAAGAATATAAAAATTGTTTTCTAATGTTTCTGTTGTAAATATATCGGTATGATTCAAACAAATTTCCCAACTGTCAAGACGAATTAAAACATAAGAAGAGATAGAGAGATAAAAAATCTTATGAATTTAATAAAAATTAAGTTTAAATCCATTAATTTGTAAAAATAGTTATCATAAAATCATTATATATTTAATTAAATATTTCAGGACTCTTTTTATGGATATCTAATTAGACCCTGAATCTTTGAGGAATGAATTATATATCAAGACACCAAGTGTGAATCTAGTTATAGATCTATCTCTATTAAAATGAACAAAATTTATATATGTGTATACATGGTTTTTATAATAATGTTTTTATTTTAAATAATCCTAATTTTTTTCTATATTTAAATTGAGGATTAAAGAAAATTTTATATTATATATATAAAAATATATTAAATCTATTTTGAAATAAAAATCTTATTCTCTTAACATTTCTTAAAATAAATTGGATGTCTTTTCACCGATAACTAATTTATGGTTTTATGGTTTTTAAATTTCATGGTCTATATTTTAACTTCCCAAAAATGTTTTACTTATAAAATAACATCAAGACATGGTATTTTGGGTAACATTTATATTTCTTACATTCCCTTTTAAGAAAAAGTTTTATTGTAATTTTTTATGATGTGGGTTTTTGTAAAGTTATATTAAAAATATTACACTTTATTATAATATAAAATTTTAAAGGTATTAATTTATTTAAGATAGATAAAATGTTAGAACCCAATATTATATCATATATTTCAATATAAAAAAAATTCATTGTGTTTGGTAGCTTGATTCTGTTGAAACAAAGAGTTGGAAAAACATTATGTTGTATTATAACATAACATTTATATTGATTGGTATTGATAGGATTAAAAACATAAAAACATATATATATATATATATATATATATATATATATTTGAATTAATTTAAATTTATTAATATTTTTGAAATTTATAATTTCTCATTTTTTTGAAGTTTTTTTTTGTTTCAAAATTAGGTTTTCTTAAAATATGTTTTTTATTTAATTTTTTTAAATATTGTAATTAATTTATACGAAATTAGAAATTTATTTTTAAAAAAATTTCATTATTTTATAAGTCACAATATCAATTTTAAATTATTGTAAAATTTTATTATTTTCCTGAAATTATTTTTTTTATATTGAAAATAATTATTTTTTTAATAATATCATTTTTTAATAAATTAAATTAATTTAAAATGGTTCCATTATATTTGGTATTTGGTATTAATGACTCATAAGATCTACTTGATTTATAATAATCTAATTAGTTCAATTTTATTCATTAATATTCATGATTTTGATATAAGTTAATTCTTTTTACTAAAAACACATTTTTCTAAACATTTCTTCTTGTTTTATTTTAGCATTTTATATTAAATTAAATTATTACACTTATAGTAGTAGAGTAATGAAAAATTTACACCATTCTAGGAATCATGAAGACCAAATTTTTTAATATGTTATTATTTTATTATGATAAATAATTAGTGTGTAGATTGTTTTTGACTCAATAAATATAAAATTGGAAAAATAAGGTTAAAACAATTAGATAAGGTCTCAAAATCAACCCATAACTAGAATTTATTTAATTTTATAAAATAAATTCGACCATATACATCTAAAATACGAATATATGGAATTTTTTATTCTTTTTACCTTGATAAATATTTTTTTATTATTTTTAGTAAATGAAATTCAAAATATTAAGACTCTTGACTTTAATATCTATAATTGTTTTTCATAATGATAAATATAGTATATTTTAATTTATAAATATTTATATTAAATGGGAATCAAATTTTTTAATCATTATAATTTCTATTAATTTATATTTATTAAATTTTTATATTAAATGCTAATGCAACATAGAAAAAATATATTTAAAATTAAGAGAAAAAAAGTAAATTATGATTAAAATGTTAAATTTTATTTAATTTGGGTAAATTATTTTCTTCTAATAATTTTAAATATAAATATATCATGTTAAGGATATTATATTTTTTTATATTATATTTCCACAACTATATTGATTCCTTTAAATTAAGTGTTAATTAATAATTCCAACAATAAATCTAATGATATTTTATAATAGAAAATATTTTAATAATTGATTTAAATTAATTAAAATCAAATATAAAATCAAATTTATGATATATAGTTGAAAATATCATCCATGTTCCATTGTTGGGTCAATTTTTCATTAATGTTAAAAATCATGAACCATACGGAATAGAATAATTTCATATTATTGTAATTTTTAAAAGAGTTAATGGGGTTTAAACTAAGATATAAGGGTTAAAATCATATAAACGTATCCAAATTTTATTTGTATGATATTATTTTTACTTATCCTCATAGTATATTATTAATATATATTTTTTATTTCACTTGTATGTGAATATTAATTTATATTAATCTAATATTTATGTAAATCCAAGAGTTCCGCTCCTCTCACATATAAAAGGAAACCCCTACCAGTTTTCCTTACAACACCATGAGGAAATGAGATTAAAAAAAATCCCATTTATTTTATAAAAATAATATTACATTAATTATACATTATTTTATTCATAAAATACCATTCTAATGGTCCTCCAGTAAGGATTAAAAGGAAGTCTACCAAAGAATAGGTAATCAATATTACTGACTATTTCTGGTTTCTTCATTCATGTTAATCATATAAATCTACTATAACCTTCCTAAAATAATTAGTATATTATTATAAATATACATGTATTTTAATATTATTATTTGATAACCATTTTCCATATCGTTTCAATCCAATGGAAATTGGAATCATCACTCTTGTGTATATATGACATACCATCTTCAGAAAGTTGTGTTACTATTTTTTCATCACCATTTTTCTTGGATGGTAATAAATATGAAAATAAGGATCATATATTATATTTATTACATTATTAATTTTTATAAGATTTAATATAACATTTATCTTTTTATTGTTTCATCATTTGGAAATAGATAACGGTGCTCGTGTGTATGTGTGAACAACCACTTCCACATAGCGATTTTATTTATTATTCTTTTATTCTTTACATGGATGGTAATATGTATATATTTATTTAATATATATGATATATATAATATAATAATGGGGTTTTAAAGTTCAATTATTATTTATATTTCTTTTTTTATATCAATTTAAAAGAGAAAACATCATTCATTTATACGTACGACCTACCATCACCATGAATGTTGTAATTATTTTTTATATCTATATCATTTATGGATGAATATAAATAAAATATATTTTGAATATATATTATATTTATATAATTATATAAATTTTCTATATTGTTTAACCATGATTAAAAAAATAACCTCATCTACAAAAATTAAATTCTCATGAAAAAAAAATATTTAACACTCAGAAATGGTGATTCTAATAAATAAATATTAATAAAATAGTGTTGAATTTTTTTATTCTATTATATATGATATTATAACTATATATTTTATTATTTCATATGATTATAATAAATTTTAATTTATTATACAAGAGGCTAAAATCCCATAAAAATAAATTTGGATATAAGTTAATGGATTTTTCATATCTCATTTATTTCTTTGAAAAAAATTCAATATTCAACACTGGTTTCATTTATATGATTTATATCATAATCATTAGTGTATTTTAAAATAACTACAATGAATATTATAAGAAATTATATATCCATATAATGTTATCTCTTTCATGAGGTTTTGATTCAATAGTTACCAATATTATATGTGATTTATGATAGAATCAAACTATTTATCAAGATTGATTTTTCTAATGATTAAATTTTATGATATATACCTAAATAATCTCAGTTGTTTTATTATAATTTTTTTATTTATATTTATTTTATTCATTCCATTCATTTTACACTCATTTTTTAATCAAGATACCGAAGGATTATTTATAATGAAAATTGAATTTTTTTTCTATTCGGTCAATGATACCTTCTCTTTAATATCCATCTTTTATAAAATTGATTAAATGGTGTTTTAAAAATTATTAAATAGTTTTTAATGTAATTTTTACTCAACATATAATTATTTTTAAAAAATATATAATTTCAACCTCTTGTAATTTTTGGAATGAGGAAATTTTATTATTATACTGAAAACGTGAATAGAGTCCTTATTTTGACATAAATGGAATGAATTCAGTTTCCCCTCATAATAACCACTCAGGGTTTTGATGCTTCCTTTAAATGTATCCCTGATTACTTTCAAAGATAGTTTTTTCATTAACATTTCAGAAATTTTATTATTTCAATAATATATTTCAATGAGAGAAGGGGAATTTGTTGTTCAGAAATGTTTTGGTGGTATTTTAAATATATTTTATCTGTAATAAAACCAAATCATATTATTAAGAATATTATCAAATGATTGAATACTTATTCCTTTTATGGGTGTTATATGATCATAAAATATTAATGATCCTCATTATTGAGTCAATAATGATAATTGTGGATTTATATGTAACATAGAGAATGAATTGAATTGATTATTCAAATAGAATAAATATATAGGGAATAGAAGTGACGGGTGGGGTTTAGTTTTAGATTGACCCTTAATGCATTAATAAGTCTAACGGAACAAAAAAGTTTCAAATGATGTATAGGATATGGTTATAATATCTTGTAATAATAGTTTTGTATTTGTTGAATGTCATCCCTTATAATTATAACGTCTTGGTTGAACGGTCGTAATGGAATTATAATGCCTTGGATAAGAGGCCATGAGGGTGAAAATTCATGATTTCTTGTTTGATATTCCATTATAAAAATTATTATAATTTTTAGTTTCCTTTATTATAAAATCATTTCTTATTATCCATGTGTTTTCTATGTTGATATTAGATATGTATTCTTATTGAACCCATGTTATTGATTGAATTTCATGTGATTTTATTATCTTCAATTATATATAAATTATTCCTTTTTTTTTCATGATATATTCCACTATATGTAATAATTATTGACCATTTATATCTAAATTTTTTTAATCTCATTCCATATAATTTTAATAAGTATATTATGATTGATATAATCTATTCAAGATAATTTCAAATGATATGTTTTTATATTTCCAATAAAACATGTAAATTGTCTATAAATCTAGATTACCAGGAAAAAAAACTATATGGTCTTTAAGGATGTGATGGATTGAATCTATTAGTAAACGAATTATATAACTAATGAATGTATAATTCTAGGCTTGTGGTATTTACAAGAACCTGGTAGACTGCTGGTTATAATTCTTAATGATGGAAATTTCATTCATTATATATTCAATTGGTTTAATATTATATTCGTGTATCCTTTTTTAAAAGGAAATTTTTATTGTGTTTTTTCATAACTGGACTCTATATTTCTCCTCCTAGTATCATATGGTTATTTCTATGTTGTTTTTTGTCAAAATAATTACCTATTTTTTTAATGAATGTTCCACGATGGGGGAATTGATAACTATATCCCTTTGAGAAAATATGAAAAGGTGTATCTACTATTAGGATATAATTCTCCCTCTATTCTTTTTGTTTTGTGATTTTTTTTAAATTTTCATATTTTGGAATGAGATTTGAATTCATTGCTTATACAAATATCATATTGAGTTCAATGTCGGAGACCTTATACTTTTTGGGATTTAGTCTTGTGGCTATATATTATCAATGAACTATTTGGGATTTTATATATTTTGATTGTTATATTCTATAATAATCTATGAATTATTAGGTTTGGAATATATTTTATGAATTTATTCAATTTTTTGGAATTATAAATGAAAATAGTGTACTCATTTTAGAATATTATTAAATAAACTATTAAATTTACTTATACATTAGTAATGGTGTTAATTATAAAAATATAAGTGTTTAAATTGATCATTTGATGTTAATCTATTGTTCTAATGTTTTATTCACAATAATATAAATTCATATTGTTTATTTTATATTTTTGCGATATTAGTAGGATAAAATTATTTAGGATATTATGGTTTTGTACAAAAATGTTCTAATATAATGAGTATATTTACATCGTTAATTCATGATATAAAAGATCTAAACACACCTAAAAAATACAAGTAATATACTGGTGTTTGGGTGAATCTTTCTATTATATTTTTTTGGTTTAAAGTGATATATGTTTCATGAATTTATTTTTTAAAGACCTAATGTAATGAAAAAGGGAAAATTTATATAATGTATTTATTAGATTCAATTGTTGGTTTAATGGACATAAAATTATAATTTTTATTTTGAATTCTTTTACACTAATTAATTTAAATTACTAAAAAAATTATTAAAATAAATTTTCCATTATGTTTTTTAGACAATAAATGAGTGGATTATTTTTTGTGTTAATTGAAAACAAATTATGTAATTTCTGAAAATAAAGTAGTGTAAATGATGTTTTACAATAACATTTTGATAAAAAATTACCTAGAATATATTAATGTGTAAGGATCCGTGGGTTAGGTTGATAAATAATAATTTTAAAAGGGGACATGAGTTTGGAAAGCCATAAGATTTGATAAGAATACATTAGATTCAATGTGTCTTGTATAAGAGATAATATGATCCATGTGTATGCATAATTTACTCTACATCAGTATCAAGGAGTATACCAAAACTAGTTGACGAATGTATTATATTATTTCGGGGTCAAACATAACACTTTATTCATTAATTTATTGACAGATTTTTTTTAAAAAAATCATTTAAAAGTTATTTATTCTTCATGTATGATGGTATTAAAATATAAATGATGTTTAATGTTATAGTGGTTTCTATTAAGGATTTTTCCCACTACATGTATAAATACATCTCATATCTATATAGATTGTATTCTTTATGTTGTAGGTAAAGGAAGGAAACAACAATAGCATGGGAGATTATGTTAGGTTACATCCTTAAGATGAGTACAAAAATATTTGGAGTTTTATATTTGGTTTTCAAAGTTTTTTATTTAATATTTTTTTGTACTATTCATCTAATAACACATAATTTTTAACATTAGATTTTTAATTGGAATCATGATATATATTGCAAATTCTATTATTTGATGTAACTAATTAGGCATGTTTATATTGGTTCTAAAATATTATTTTCATTGTTGTATTTATTTTTCATATTTTTATGTGATGAACTAGTAGAGGGTTAATATCTACCAAAGTCATAATCACATAACCTCAGTTCTATTTGGTTTCCTTTTTTTATTAATAGAGAAAATTAAGCTAAATAACTATTTTTATTCACTAAATGGTCATGTTAGGTACATATGTTACATAATAGAGATCATAATAATAATTTGATATAATAAAAATTAAAATCTTCCACATAATACAATTGAATATTTTAAGAACCCCAACAATAGTTTTTCCAAGTACCTGCTAAATATAAAATGTTATAAAACAATTTTAACCTAAGATTTAATTAGTTTTTTCTACTTAATAATTTCTCAGATAATGGGTTCAGTTACTATTGGTCCGCGATGTCATACATATTCGTGTTCATAAAATGTGTGACAAGAATAGAAATAAATAAGTAGTTATTATTGTGAAGATATTATAATAATGAAAATAACTAATATGTAATGTACAAAATTTTGAGAATTTCAAAATACTTATATTTATTATAATAATTAAAATAAATAAATTATTATATAATTAATTTTAGTTATTATGGGCGTGGATCTGATAAATAAATATACTATGCATATTAAATAAAAAAATATATTATTACATATTATGTGAATAATGTTTATATGTATTATTTATTGTCTGTCAAATAACTTTTTTAATGGGAATATTTAAAATCAGTGTTAATTAAAATTATATGTTTGAGGGAGTTATATAATAGTTTATTTATATATTAGGAATAAGTAATTTACATTTAATTTAATATATTCTTCAAATAGATAAAATTTTATCATTATTATAATAAAAATTATTGTTGTTGTCATTATGTTAGTAACCATATGTTCTAGTGGTTGGAGTTGGGGTTGTAGTCTAAAATAATGGGGTTGTCATAAAAATAATTATGTAATATATTTATTTATTAGTGAAAGTATATTCTAGTAAATATTTTTTAATAAAGGACTACTAATGGTATCTTGTAACATAGTCTGGGATCGTTGGATACACTATCTGAAGAAATATGTGTGGTTGATATTTGTAGTTTCATGTGTTGGTTGAATTTTTTGTGGAATGTACATGCTATATAAATAAATATAAGATGTACATTATGTTGGAATTATTCAAGGAATGCTATAGGAGTAAAGTATATATCATTGATTCAATGACATTTTGGGGTTTTTTCGGATGGTGAAGGGCTAAGAAATTCGGAACAACTTATGAATATTTTCATATTTTAACTATGGTTGGAACAAGTGGGTAACATGAAATCACGGTTAACACATAGCTTAATTGTATAATGAAAAACCATGATAGAAAATGGGTTGGTCTAAATATGTTTATATAGGCTTAACATTTATGGGGACCAATTTGTGAAGAGGTTAACATTATAGTGGCCACTTCCTGACCTAGATTGGACACATTGTGTGTGTCTTGTTTAATTTATTAGAGAGTGAAATCATCCCTTGAATCATAATAGTGGAATTATTTTTTAGAGTCCAAAAGATGGTAGATTTTATTACTAATCATGTCAAAAAAAATTACAATTGTCCACTTGTAATGTTATTTCTCTTTAAATATATTTTAGAATTAGTCTTGTCAAAGTAATGATCATTAGAAAAAATTTCTATTAATTTTTTATCTATAAGTGTCTTTTTTTTATTATTAATCATAATACAAAGTGTAAATTTTTTTTTCTAGAGTGGAATAATTATAGTAAATAATGAAATATCAATTTATTGGACATTATTCACTATGTCTTTCAGTTTAGAAGGTATTAATATCAAAAACCACCATAAGTTTAATTAAGAACTACATACACGTTTTATTTTGTTGATGACAAATGATAAATTATATAATCTTTTATTTTTATATAATGGATCCTTGAGGTTATTAAATTTCAGAAATTTTTCTATCTATAATCATTTATGTTAAATATTCAAACAGAATCATTTAATAGGATTATAATGGACTCACAATGGATGACATATTCTATTTATTCAATCAATTTCATGAATGATAACTAGACTGAAACCCAAAATTATTAATATTTGGAAATTTAATTCTTCTATTAATATTTATTTTCTAATTAAATAAGAAATCAAATATCCCATTTATGATTTTCATAGTAATTATAGGAATATTATAAGTGGATATATGTTTATTTCATGTGATTTATAACAATAAAAAACTTTGATTCATGGATTCGAAAATAAAAAACACTTTTAAATATTAGTTTAATATTATCCTAATTATGATTTTTATTGGTTAAATAAAAATTTACAACAAATATTATACCTTCTAGATCTTATTTAATCTATTAATTAGGTCAAAAAATAAGTCATACTGATTCATGACTTCAATACACAAACCTTTCATTATTCACTAAGTATAAGATGTGAAATTCAAATGTTGATGATTATGATAAAATTTTAATCATTTTAAATGTTTCTAAAAATATATATATAATTACATATCATATTTTTTAAATTACCATGTTTCATGTTGTGAGTATAATTGATAGACTAATTAGAAAAATAATATGAAAATATGGCTAAAATAATTATTCATTTATACACATTCCAAAATTATTTGTCATATATATAGTAGGAATATAGTGATATATAACACTAAATAATTATCATTTATTGAGTCTATAGTTAGGATGGTTTCTAATTTTCAAGATGAAAATAGAACACAAAATTGACATGTTGAAAACTCTTTCAGTGATCTTTATATGTATAGAAAGTTGTGTATTCAATTAAGTTTCATGAAATATTAATTTACTTCCAATGTTATATTCCAATATCATATAATATGATATATCATAGTGAAAATAATTAATGTATGGAACATGATTTTGGGATAATATATTTGTGGTAATAAGTCATAATTTATTTGTTTTTATGATACTTATACTTCTAATTTCACAATTATGGAAGATATTATCATAGTAATCAAGGTTTTAATAGTTACAGAGTGGTAGGGATTGAAAAATTTCTATATTGATAGTTAATAAAGATTCATTTGTTTATATAAATGGGGTTCATACACTTCATTGTAAAAAAAATTTTCCGTAGTAGGTTGGGTGTCTTAGATACCTCTCCTCAACCATGTTCGTCATCACCCATTATTTTTAATAAGAAAACATTCATGATGATAATATTGATAAAAAATGTCTTTATTAGATTTTCTTTTACTAGTTTCAATCAATTAAGATGTATTTTTATATTATTTTAAATAAATATATATATTTAAAACTCGCATTATCTAACAAATGTATTTTTATTTTTATTTAATGTGGACATTGGTTTCCATGAATACATTTTTAGATGATTGTTGATGTTGTAGTTTGTTTTTTTGTTATTCTTTTTTATGTGTTCTTTCTCACTTTATCGTGTGGTATTAGATAGGGTTATCCTTTCACTTACATTTTTTTTAGAATTTTCCCATGGCAATTTAAGAAGATGCATTCCTCAAATGGGTGAGTAAAATATCAATCCCATATGAGATTGGATTTTAAAGTACTTATCTCACCTTTTCTATATAAAGGAATTGATTTTCTTTCTCCTATGATTTTGAAATAATATATAGGCTATCATGGAGGCCATTTATCTTTATGGGAACATCTCTAATAATCATACATATATTATAATAACTCTCATATTTTCATTATCCCAAACAACAATTTTTATACGAAATTAGACATCAAAATAAATATGAGCGTTAAATTGGGTAGTCTCACTTTCATCTATCTAGGATTACCAATGCTGTAGGGAAATCCTAATGTTTCATTAATTAAAGAAATTTCTAATATCATTAAATATATATTAATCCATTGGAAATGGAAAATTTCTCCATTTCTATGAGTATTTCGTGCATCAAATGTATTGTAATTTTTAATCTTTTACACTCTTTTATTTATTCTAAATAGCCAAGGTCCTTGATTAAAAACCTGAACCAATATCTTAAGAAAATTATTAGAATTGGACATGTTTTTGGGAGGGAATTACTGGGGTAAATATAATACTTTGGGATAAATCACATAAAGATGGAGTCATGGAAATTAAGTACATTTACCTTTTTAATTATTCAATTTTTCAAGAGATCTTGTGGAGGATCCTTACAACTAATTCAATCCAGAATCATTTTTTGAAAAAAATAGTTATATAGAGTTGTTTTCTTCATAAAGGATAAACTATCTACTCTCCTCCATGAGTTCTTGTATAAAAAATTATTATACATATGTGATGAATTAATTTTAATGTATTTCCTTTCTAAATTCTAACCTCAAATTATGCAAAGTTAACTAGTAGGGCTCCCCTTGGTTGAAGGGTTTCGTAGGTAGATTATTGACACTAATGTGAGAATCATGGATAAAATTGAATATTACCTATATAAATTACCGGAACCTCATAAGAACTCTATTTAATTTTATCCTTTTCATCCCACAACAGACACCCTGATCTAAGAGACATTGTGATATGTAAATATCAAATGTATGATATATAATAATTTATAAACGGTCAGTCCCACAAACATAGATTATTGGTTGAAGGAATTCATAAATGAATGTATTTATCCCTCTGAAAATTCCTTAATTAAAAGGTAGGTTTTAATAGAGTCAAAATTTATGATTGTCACATGAAAATTGGTATGAATGTCTATAACATGTACAACACTTTAAGATCTAGATAGGATACCATTGGTTATATTTTTTCATTATCATTTTTCTAAATTGTTATGTATCATTGTTTCTAACCTCATTGAAGGGTATCGTTTCAAAGTAGTGGAATTTATATCTATCTTTGTCTGCTAAAACATACAAGAATGTTCCACAATGATGAAGGGTTTCGTTTGGAATTTTGTGGCTTAAACCATTCATCTCATACAGTTTAATAATATGAACATCATACCACGGAGCAAAATATAGTTATGAACAACAATATATAAGCTAGTTGGGTGTTATCCATCATGAATGATGGATTGGATGGTAAATCAACCATATGGTTATATATAATAAATTTCTAGGGATTGTAGGGAAATATAAAAAATATATAATATCTATATTCCTATTATATTGAAGAATCCTATTATAAGTTGGATCAATATCAGCATAAATAGACCATCTAAAGGTAATCTTCGACAATATGGCTATAATATAATCTTTATGGATTCCAATGGAATATCACTCATATTTTTCTCTACAAAATATTAAATAATATCAATTATGAACTTTAAAAGGAAGGAGTGGTCTTGGATATATAAATTTCAATATTTAACAATAAGAGTAAACTATGTATTCTATTGAACAACTTCTTTTATTGTGTATGAAATCATGTTGAAGATATCACCACAATATTGGAGGTTGGTATGGGATAAGGATAATTTTATGGTCTATTATAGTCTAATTTTTATTATTAGATCAATCATATATAGGGAGGGTAATGGATTTTAAGATCTAGTAGGTATTTTGGGATTTTTTTAGCATATTCAAATGGAATTGGTATATACTCGAGTCAATTGGGGAGATAATTTTCTTTGAAAACTATAAAACTCCACTATTTAGTTTTTTATAATTTTTTAGGGTCTTATAGATTTATTCTAGAGTGGCCTATTATTATAATTATTAACATGATGTTGATTATTATTATTATTATTATGTGGATAGTGTCACTGCTAATTGGTAAATAGTGATAGGCCTCCAAAACCAAGAGATCAATTGTTCAATCCCATATGGGATTAGGAAATATTCATTTATTGGAAATGTTGTGGCATAAGTTATAGTGTATAAAATTACATATTCATGTGGGTACACAAGCTTCATTCTCACTAGGACACTAGTACAATTAAAATTGTAATTGGCATCTTGGTTGTGGTCTTATCCTTGGGAGTGCGGTGAGTTCAAATATTTTTTCTCCTAGTTTTTGTGTTGGTCATCTTCCTTTACATATAACCCCATTAACATAACTGATTTTTTAATTATTATAGTGTTAAAACATTATATATAAAACATAGGTTATAATGTTAGGGAAATATTACTTCTTACTTGTTAATGTTAGGGGTCTTTGTAATAAAAACATTATTATGATAATAAAATATATTCTAGATTAATTTATGTTGAGTCTTCATAACGAAAAAACACATAATCATTCATCTATTAAAAAAGTTCTTGATGAGGCTCAAGTGTGGTAACATGAACTATTTTTATTCATCAATTGTATCATCTTAAACTGCCTCCTCTCCACATATAATTTCATACTCAATATGGATGATATCATATGATTATTTTATAATGATTTAGACTAAAAATTTTATAGTATTTCCCTTATCAATAGAGTTAATAATTTTTATATTTTTCAGGATATCAATATTTATTTTATTTAAAAAATTAAAGGACATCTTGTGGATCTTCTATTGATTATATGGAAAATTATATTGAAATGTTTTATTGTTCCTTCGGACATCATGGATTTCGACACTTTAAAAAATGGTATTCCAACTAATAAAAATTAATAGAATATCTTAAAAGGTAAGTATAAATTTTATTGCTTACTAAATAGTTATAAATCATTAATAAATCCTTCTATGTGGTTCATTTTCTATATGTTAATCCAAAAAATATTCCAACTAATTCCTGTAATAAACTATTTCGAGACTCTCTTTTGTGTCTGTCAATTTTTCATAGGAATCATGTAGAGGATTTCATTAATCTCATATTTAATTTTCATGTAATTAAGGGTCATGGAATATAAAGATTGAAATTTCATCACCATATATATCCTCATAAATCCATTCTGGAGTTTCCTTCACACTATACACTGTTTTGTATTTCAATTAAATTAGTTAATACCTTTATAATTTCTTTTAATTAAAATATACACAATTTAATGAAATTACATAACTATAAAATGTTTGATGATAGAACTTTATCACATTCTGATGATCTAATAAATTTTGATCTTCTTATCAAAGAAGTAACTTCCATGAATATTGTATATTATGGAAATAAAATTTATGGTCTATATATTATGAAAATTGGTATTGATGGTAATTTAGAAGATAAATCTTCTATAATTTAGTTTTTAAAAAAAATTATCAATGATGGATAAAGATCAATATTTATGGATTCTTTTGGTGGAATCTGAGGATGGTAAAATTTGGTGATATTTGTAGAAAAATAGAAGGGAGTTCTATTGAATTATATTATTATGAATATGTGATCATAAGCATTCTTGAATTAGATATGTTGTGGTAATTAATATAATGTAGATTTTATAAAATAAATTTTGGGAAACTTTTTCTTTGAATGAGACTCAATTTTTTTGTTCTTACAATCAAAATTCGTTAGCATCATTTTTTATAGATGATTTCACCTAAATGGGTGTACTATTTTAGTTCTTCTTGCAATAATATATAGTATTTTTAATAATTCTTAAGAATAAAATTCTCTAGATGGTTTTATATTCATAAAAAATCATTTTATATAACTTTGTTTTGGTGTGTTCTAGATTAAATGGTGTGTATATCTAAATATGATCACTCTAAATTTTTTTTATTTTATCTTCTATAATTTATTATCAATATAGGAGCCAAGAAATTTTATTATATTGTCTTAATTATTAGTTTTAACACTACTAATAAAAAAATATTTCAATTAAAATTATTATTATAATTACTAATATCATTTTATAAAATAATCATTAATCTAATGAATATGAATTTGAGTTTTTATTCGAAAGGTATGGGTATTAATTCATAAAAAATATTCATTTACAGTTTTTGCAATATATTTATCTATAGTAATACATGATTTATTTATGTTAATTATTTATGTGGTTGGTGATTTTTATAGCCTCATGTGACAACTGGAGTAAAGTTTCACAGCCCATAAAAGAAAAATGTGGGATTTGGATACTAAAATAACTCTAGGTTCAGTTTCATATTTCAGCATCATATAGTTAAAGGACTTTCAAAAGGTAGATAACTTATTATAGATATGAATAATATTACACGTATATTAGAACTGAAATGTGAAACATGATATATATTTTTTTAAAATATATATTAATATATTCATCATTCTTTAATGGGATTCAAATTATTGGATTTCTAAATGAAATTAAATTTTATAACTTGAAATATATTTTGAAGTCTTATAGAAAAATTCATTTATGGTGAAAAATAAAAAAAAGTGACTCTTATGAAGGCTTGTATTTGTTTCTTTAAATTATATTTGTATTAATATTTGGTTAGGTTATTGTGTAAGGTTAGAATATTTATTTAGAAAATAAGTGATCATCTGGTGTGCGGACAAACCTTGGAGGGAGGGTGTGATATGATTCATTGTGAATCCATTGGGTTTATGAAATTTTTTATGTTTTTCTAATACCTATATAAATACTTGTGATTATTATACACTCTTGTTGGGGAATACCCCAATAATCCTTGGTTTATGAACCAAATCCTTTCACAAATATCATTACATGATTTTTAATTATAAATATACAACATTTAAAACATATGACCCGAGGTCGTAGTTACTTTTGAATATGAGGTTCATAGAACATTTAAAGGAAAAGTACAGTTGAAATCATTATTTTATTCTCCATAATGATCTCTTAAATCCATTTCACTACCTAAAACTCTGTATGATAACCTTTGAAACGAATAAAACAAAGGGGTGAGATAAAAAATCAATGAGGGAATACATAGTATAAATAAACAAAATGTCTGTGTAAAATTTATAACATGATATCATCAAAGAAAAGGATCATGAGTAATCATATGGAATCATAAAATAAATCAAATTCTATAATAAAATTATAGTAATACTCTAAAGGGGGTTGAAATATATGTCATGACATAAACATGAGTCCATGATCTCTTCCTCGACAATATCACATGGTAGATAATGTTCCATAATAGATTTTGTTTAATTATAAATCCCATACATAACATCTATTGAGACAAAATAATTACCCTGTTTATTAGAGTTCTATTTGGGTGTACCCAACGTAACATGTAAATTCATACATTTTCCACAAAAAAATCAATCATTAGTCATAAATAAAAAAATTACCCATTGAATAAATGGGTTAAATTTTAGAGCAGATAATTTGGTATATGTATCCTGATAAAATGAATATAGAATAATCTAAGAACTTATGTGAGAGATATAAAAATATAATATTTAATCATTACATGACATTAAAGTGATAGAAAACAAAAGTTTAAGACAGAATATTCATAACCCGAATAAAATGGTGGATTAAGGATATCCATTACCTTTAGTATTATTCACAACATATATTCTTTATTATATGGAATAATAAACATATATAAAAATTTTTACTTACATAAGAAACTTTTCAAATTTTTTATTCATTTTATAATCAATTACATAATCATTTAGGTTCATGTTAGATGTTCTGATGATATTCGACTCATATGTCCTAAATTACTTCGGTAAATTGACTAAGAACAAAATGATATTTAATTAATAATCCTTAGAAAATAGACATGATTTTTTTCATTTTAATAAATCAATTATACTTTTAAAACCAATCATGAAATATGGTTATAAAAAATTAACTACATTGAAGTCATTGAGATGATATGCCCTACGTACGCATGAATAACATTTCTATTTTACAATGGTCATTATGGAAATGAGGTATGTTTTTTTAACTTTTTAGTATTCTAATTATATAATATATATCATATTTACTATTTTAATAAACATTTATGGAATATCAATGTGGATGGATAATGAAAAAATAATCACATCGCTTCGTGGAGGTGGTAATCCACACATGCACATGAATGACGTTATCATATTTAGATGAATGTAAATATAATAAAATATATGGAATATTAATTATAAACAAAAATACATATTTAATTGAAATCATATATATGTATATATATTAAATAAATTTTCTTAAACTTATTTAATAGGTTATGGTGGAAAAATATTTTTTTATGGTTTGTGAGGCGGTAGACCATCATACACTTGAACGTTGGTTTTCTTCCTTTTGATTAAATATGAGATGCATTTAGTTTATTACATTAACAAAAAAACATATGAATATATGGTTTATACAAATTATATCATATCATTATTTTTTAATAATAATATTAATTTGTGGATGAATATATAAAATAATATACTCATTTAAGAAAAATACCTCTTCTTCGAAAAAGTAAGACATGTTGGTACAAAAATACTTCCATAGATGGTTCTATAATAAAACCAATTACTGTATTATTTTTTAAGGGAATTAAGAAAGGTATATTTTCAGGTTTTTTCAGAACAAAATATTTTTTATGTATAGAAAAATATGGGAGGATTTTTCATTTTATATGTTAGAAGAAGTGAATTTTTTAAAATACAAAAAATTATTCAATAATAGGTTGTCGATTAAAAGAAAAAGTTCGTAAAAATGATAAATGATTTATTGGAGTGAATAATATTTTGATCATAACCTCCATTATTATATAGGAAACAATTCTTAATCATGTTATTACATTTAACCTCATGGTTACTCATTTTTCTCATTTCAGTTTTCACCATAGTAACTAGTTTTTAGATAGGAAATTTAGCCTTTATGTCTTAAAATAAAATTACTATTATTATTAGATAACATAGAGAAACTAATTATAAATATGAAATAAAATTTATCAACTACAAATCCGATTTTTTGCAGAATAAATTTTAACATAAACACATGAAATGTGAAAACCCTTATTTTAATCATTAATGTGGTAATAAATTATTAATTTATTTAATATTCAATATAACTAAAAATTAAGATAAAAATATTAACTATTATTAATTATTCTGAATCTAAATATAGAATTAATTTTAACAAATTATATTAAAATAATTCCTATTAGTTATTTTAAAATTAAATCCCCAACATAGAATGGAAATTTGTTTTCCAGGAAAATGCATTTCTCAAACAATAGATAGTTGCATATTAACAATTTGAAAATAAATAATAATTATAAGTATTTTAATTAATATTAATAGATATATAATCAGAATATTTCATTAATATAATTACTTACATGTGGTTATTTTAATTAATTATAATATATAGACATAATTCATATAAAAATGGCTAACTGAAAACTGCATTTTAAGAATAAAAATTATCTTTTGAAAAAATAATGAAAAATGCTAATTCAAATGAAAAAAATTATATTATTAAAAAATATAGTTTATATTTAAATATAATAAATAACCAAAAATTTAATGATACTTGTAAATAACATGATTTAATGAAATGAAATGGTTGTATTTTAAAAACTGATAATATTCATTATTCACAAAAAATAATTCATTTTAAAAAAAACCAAAATATCACCATATTTTAAGTTTAATATTATTATATCAACAAAAACATTTTATCAAATTCATATCATAAATTTTAGAGAAACTATTTATAATAATTTCACAAAAAAATGAATAAAAATAATTTTTAAGAAGACATATTTTAGTGAAGAATAAAATGTCTCCATTAAAAATTTATTTCTTATTTATTTAAAATATATAAATAAATTTTTATTGATTATGAAAATAATATATAATTAATAAATAATTTAATATTAATAAAACCCAACATTTTAATTTCTAGGTTATAATAGTCATATTTACATATGCATGGCTTGTTTATTATCTGATGTTTCATATGGTATATATATTTAAAAATGCTTTCTTTTAAAAAATTAGGGTCTTAAATTCTACCAATATTATGAAAATTATCTCTTTAAATTTTATATTTCGTCTTAAGGTAAAAACATTTTAGGTTACATATACATCATTTGTTACTTTAGTTACTAGTTTTTCACTTCATATTTATTGTTTCTTCATAATACATGACTAGGTGAGTTTCTATGTTACCTAGAACATTATCTCAATAGTCCAAAAACATTCATATTATTCTTCATAAGATAGATAATTTTCACACAATAGAAAATTGTAATATTTTACATGTTAGGTATTTTCTATTTACATCTTCAATAAAGATACATGGAATATATTATGTACATTATAAACAGTTGGTCGGGGCAATAGTTAATGATCCATAGCTCTGATGAGGTCGAGAATCTCAAAGGGGTGAATAAACATGGATCTTAACATTCCCATCTTTCAAAATATAATAAACCACTTCCATGGATATATGAAGAGAAATAATTTATACTAAATAAAAAAATCATGGTCTCATCGATGATTGTCAACATAGATTCTATGTAAAATTTGAGCTGTCATATTGTGTTGTTGAATTGTATTTGCATTTTCTACCATTTCCTCTATCATTTTATGTCCCAATTTATTGCGTTCACCTAATTCATTCCCACAAATACATGTTCAACGCATATTTTTATAATTGTGTTCATAAGGATCCATTTGGATTCTTGAGTGAAATTTCATATTGAATGTGAACTTAACCAGAAGAAGATGTTGATCCATCCTCCTTTGATCTTCATTGAGCATTATCTAAACACGTCTTCCATTGTTTGAATAGTCTTTTAATATTATCCATAATTTTTAGGGTGACATGAAATAATATTTTTCAATAAAATATTTATTATATGATGGAGACTCTTCTAAAATGAGGATGTGAACCTTAGGTAACACTCAAATTAAATCTATATTTTCGTTCCATGAAACATCACCCCCTCTATATTTTAAATCCTTTAAATTTTATCATGTGACGTAACCATTAGATTTATAAGGAAATGAGAAGTCTTGGTAAGATGATCCACCACAACCCATATGTAATTAATTCTTCTTAATGTCTTTAGGTGACTAAGATCAAAGTTCATGGTGATATTTTACATTTTCCCTTTTGGTATGGGTGTTGGTTGCATAATAACCTTAGTCATTTCCCTTTCATAAATTACTTGTGTAAAAACCCAACACTATTATGTATATTTCATGATATACTTCTTTATATTCTCCCCTCAATAGTTCCCTAAGAGATATTAATTCATCTTCATGCTACAAGCATGGATGTAGAATGTTGAGTAATGTGAATCATTTAACAACACCTTCTTTGTCTTAGTCTTTTATTGATCATATAGTTGCGACCTGAATCATTCTACACATTCTTCAAAATTTATTAACTCTAATAATTTCCTTCTTCTTATAGCTTCCACCTTCTTATGAATTTCAATATCTTCTATTTGATCATCATTTATCTTCCACAAAATGGATGGTTTACAAGATATTTGATAAAAGAATGATGATGTTCCTTCCTTCATGATTCTAATGTCCATAATTTTTACATCTATGAAGATTGGATCCTTCTAAATTATCATCAACGATAAAGTTTTCCAATCCTTTGAACTCTGATAGTCTTCTAATTTATTTCCTTTTTGAAGATGTTACAATATTACAGTGTTATATTCCTTGATCATATCTAAGTATATTTTCTGGTTATTCTTATGTTCCTTTTATGTAAACATATATTTCAATCTCTTATGATCTTTATATATTTTACACTTCTCCTTACAGGGATAATGTTTACTAAAAAACACTACATCCAACTCAAGATCATGTATTCAATTATTTTATTCCTGAAAATTCAACTCCCTTCTAGTATAGCATATCATATTATCATTCTATATCAGTACACATCACAATCCCTTCAGTGAAGTATAACTACGTTCCACAAAATATTCTCCACTTAATGGAAGAATGAGGACTTCTTTAATGATAATTCTCTTTTTTAAATCATTTAATCACACTTCACATTTAGTATTACAAAATAAATTACTCCCTTCTATGTTATCTTGGTTAGCAAGATTGATAATCATTAGATGTTTTCCATTGATCATCTATAATACCCAAAAATTCTATGTAAACTATAGATCTTTTTTATATATGATTGTTTTGGACACCCCTCAATTGACTTTGTCTTAAAAGGTTGCAAATATATCTGTTTTTTGGTGATAATATTCTCCCATAATGATACTACATTCATCCATAACTCACATTTATATTTCTTTTCATATAAGTAATATTTTCAAAAAGTATTTACAATAGTATTTAAATTCTTCTCTATCGCCCTTACTTTCAGATTATATCATATTCTATTCTTTAGATACTATAGTTATATTTTCTATGTAATATATAAATAAACTATAGCCTATATACATAATGATTTTTAGAGAAATAGTGAGTTTATTAGGGATAAAAATGAACTTATAATGTTTATACCTGGTTTGAAAGGATATTTTGGGAATACCTTCCTTATTCACCTTTAATTGGTGTTATCCAACCAGTGGTTTATCTTAATTAAATAGAAAGACCTGTGTAGTTGATTGAACAAGTAATCTATCCATAGTAGGGGATACATGAACTTTATTGGGTCCTTTTGAGTTCAATAAAATCAATGGAGAGGTGTATTAACCTATATTTCTTATATATTAAGAGGATTGGTGCACCCCATGGGGATGAACATAGATGTCTAAACCCTTTTCAAGATTATATTCTAACTACTTTTTCATCTCCATTAACTCAGCAGTGCCCATTCTATATTAAGGCTTCATTATAGTTATACATTTTTTTATAGGTTATATTTAGAACTCCACCTATAATTATGGGGAAAGATGAGGAAATTCTAGAGATAATACATCAGTTTAATCCCTAAAAAAGGTAATCTTTTCAAACATGATTCCCTAATTTGTCTTAATAATTTTTTATATATAGTCTTTCTCATAAATCAATAGTATCCATTTTTAAACTAAATATTATATTATAGATTTATCCCCCTTAGTAAAGTTATAAAAAATCATAGGTTGTCTTGGGACGTGAAGAGTGATCCCCCTCTAATGACAGATAATGATGGATTTAAATAAGAACATAAAATCAATTAGAAATTTATAATCGAACTCTAATAAATGAATTAAGATGAATTTTTATAGAATATCAGTTCTTTAATCATTAACTAAGGATGATTTATATACATGGTATGAACCAGTTTCTATTAAGTTTTATCATATGTTTCATAATCCTTGTGTTTTGAGGTGGTTTTTTAAAAATTTTACTCAATATACAATATATGAAAGAATTCATGTAACCAAAATCAAATATTCCCTTATATATTCTTGAAATAATAACAATTGTACAAGTCACCACATCAATGTCAGGATCCACCTCATTATTAGAGATATAATAGAATATTCCTTATGCATTAGACCGTGGAGGTTGTTTTCATTGATTCTATTTGAAAACCTTCATTTAGGTAATTTCATTTCATAATTCTTATATTACATAGAGTTAAAAACATTTACTATAGGATGAGTATTGTTATGAAGATTTATTTTTTTCTTCAACTTTAGTGGTTTTCTTAATTTCCATTTGGAAAAGACTATCATGATGCCCCTATTTTCAAAATGAGGTTCATATTTTGGTTCCCATGAAATATTTTATGGGGTGTTTCATTGTACACAATTGGAGCGGCGAATATTGGGTTTCATTACTCCATGATATTTTTCAACTCATATTCCAAAAGAAAAATCCATTTTACTTTTTTTCATTCAAATAAAATGAGACCATTGAGGGTCACTATTCCCCTTCTCATAATTATGGTAACAAAATACAATCTATTTATTGTTATTGACATCCTATATCATTAATTCCTTTTTTATACTTCACATTATGCCACTAAAGAAATGGTCCACCTTACTTTCATTTTTGATGGCAATGCTAGAGGAATATCATAAAATCCTTGTAATGTCTTCCAAATAAATCCTAATATCATCATATTTGTTTTAATTAAGATTAATTAACTCTCTATTCAATTAAATATTTATATTTTAGGGAATATATAAACTGAAAAATAAATTCATGATGTCTCTCAAATCAATGGAATAAATACCCTCTTTGGAATTTTTTTTCTTTATCAGTGTCCAATAATGATCTGATTCTCCCTCAAGGAAATAAATGTCTTTCACAACATTCTATTTCTATGTTCATTGTAGAAAATATAATATAAATTTAATGAGGTTAATGAACTATATTATAATGAGTTGTTTAGAATATCCATTAAATATAAGAGGTTTTTTCCTCATTAAAGACTCAATGTCGACAATATCTCTCTTAGGAAGAATAAGAAATTATTTCACATCCAGTTATTATTCATGTATTGAGATAATTATACCAGTATAATGATAAATTTCACATCTCCCACTCCCATAAGGTTATGTATTTCAATTAAGTAATCATCACATTTCCTACCATGTTGGTTTTGGGCATGATTTCTACTATTTCCCACAATTAACTAAAAGATGAAAAAATTAAAAGGATACATTAAAAAATAAATATAAAATATAAAGAACTATAAACATATGAATAATAACTTATAAATGATAAATATATCTTGACTAATGAGTCTCTAGGATTCAATCAATGTTATCTGTATTAATTTTTATTATTTTTTTCAAACATATAAATTTGATCAAGACATTCATAGTGGTTTATAAAGAGTTTTTCATTTAAAAAATATATCCTTCAATAGTGTCAAACCAAGTGTGTCGAAATGAAATTTTTTTATTAGGTGATGATTGATTCAAATGAAAAATTTCTATTCTAGATTTATTACGGCATGATACATTTATAGAAGATCCACATCAACTTTTAATATGCATCAAGGTATATAATAACTTTGAAACTAATTGCTCTATCCTTTTCCAATATTATAGTATATTTTCCTAAACATTGAATTAAACCTATGGTTATCAGTAAATTATTCTAGTCATATTCCCCAGAAAATATATACCTTTCTTTGATACCAACTACAAGGGCCCTTTTATATATATAATTACTTTTTTTAAACATAAATATATAATATGTACCACCCAACCATCAAGAGGCCAAGTGTCTTTAGAAAACAATGTTTAACATATATTGAAAAGAATATGAAATATGAAATCCATATTTTTAATCAATAATGTGCTCCTAAATATATTTGATTATCTAGAACTCCATACGGTAACCTATGAAATACCTAAATGGAAGGAGTGAGAAATCAACCAAATAAGATAATAAGAATTATAAGGAGACATAAGATGTTAGTCAAATTTATAACATGATATCAGCAAATAAAAAAGATAATGAGTAATCATATGGACAAATAACATAAATAAATTGGTATCATAATATCATAGAAACATAGTAAATGTTGAATCAACATATAAAATGACATAAATATGTGTAAAGGTTAACTACCTAGACAATATCACATATTGAATGATGTCCCATAATAGATTAGGGTTGCAAACTAATCCCACAAAAAATGTATCATGGGATTAGATCGTTACCAAATTCATTGGATTGATATCTATATGAACATATCATTACATTAACAAGATTATATGTTCCAAAAAATTCAATAAATCATAAGTCATAACAAAAATAATTTCCCATGGAATGAAATAGGTTCTATTTGAGAAACAAACTAATGGAATGCGCCATTGAATTAAAATAAATGGAGAATAAGATGTGTATAAATTTGATATAAATTAATAAATAATTTTAAATCATTTTATAATAATAAATAGATAGAAAAGCGGGTTAAAGGTATGGTCATAACCTGAAGTAAAGGGTTGTTTATATAGATACATTACCTTGAGTCATACTTATCATATACATTATTGATCATCCTGAATAAAAATAATATGATAATTATTTATTTTCTTAATATCCTATTTCATGTTTATTATTTATAGCATAATCAATTACATAATCATTTAGGTTCATGTTAAATATTTTGAAGATATTCATATCTACTATCAAAAATCACTTTGTTAAGTTAACTATGGTCAAAGAGATTATTAATTATTCATCTATAGAATAATAATCCTTAAAGAAATAATATTTTTATACTTCAATTTTTTATTTAAAACTGACTATGAAATATTGTTATTGAAAATAAACTATGTTACAATCAGGTAGATGGTATATCATACCTATGCATTAATGACATTTCTATCTTTCAATGATCATGATAAAAAGAAGATATATATTATTTTATCTTTATATAATGATAAATATATCATGTATATAATATTATTTATTTAAATTAACTTATATATATAATCCATGTGAAATAGAAATGAAAAATTAATAAGATCATTTCATGGAGGCGGTAATCGACATGTGTACACGAATGATGTTATAATATTTAATGAATGGAAAGGTAAGAAAATATATGATATATTAATTCTATATAATGATATATATTTCATTTATATAATATATATATATATATATTAAATCCATAATAAAAAATATTATTGAGAATTAAAGATGAAAAATCAATTACATCTGTTAATGAGGCAGTAGTGTATTACACCAATAAACTATTTTTTCTTTTTTCATTTGATGAAATATGGGTTGAATTTAAGTTATTCCATTAATGTATTAAAATAAAATTATATGTTACATACTAATTCTAATATATAATCATGGTTGAATAATATTTTAATGATATGGAATAATAAATAAAATAAAATCCTTGATTATAAAGGATATATCTTTTTCAGAAAACATCTATATGTTTTCACAAAAAGCCTTCTTATGAGGGTTTTCTAATAAAAATTTCTATAGGAAATGGATTATAATTAAACAATATATTTGTTTATTATTGTATAAATAAATATTCTTTTGATATTTGAATAAAATAGATGGGTAGGTGACCTTTTATAAGTGATAAAGAGTGATGATTCTATAAATAACCAAATGTATTCAATAATTGGTGGTCACATTCACAAAAAGTAACTTTAAAATTAATAAATTATTTATTGTTTGGGATTTATGGTCAATCTACACAGCCAACAATAAAAAAGTAACATAATTTAAACATGTTACTATGAAAAATCATAGTCTTTATTACACATTAATTCATGATTTATTACATAAGAATACATATAATCGAACCTAGAAGATTGAAAAGACTAGTGTATTTGGGTGATTAGGTAAAGAACATAGTAACTTGATACATGGATCATGGAAGATTTTTTAAATATTTATTAACATGATCTTAAAATTACATATATTTTAAAATTGTACTTGACAACCTTGGAACACATACAAGAAAGATGTGAGCTATAGAGCCCAGCACGAGAATATAAAAAGCATAATATAATGAATGTTTTAGATGTTATACAGTAGGAATTTAAAGTTAAATAAAATGGTTTAGATTATTTATCCTTAAAAATTAATCATTAAATAGGATGATAACATATTTGCAACATGGGAATTAAGAAACAACATTAATCATGTCTCCATAAGCATAAGTAAAGGTTAACCACCAATATATCATAAAATAATCTGATTAAGATAACCTCTCATACACTATATATATAATATTATGAGACTAAAACATTAAAAAATCAATTTTAGTTCTATAGACTTATGGGATCAACTGTCCCATTCATATCATGTACATAGTGAAGTGTTTTAAATTACAAATTCTCTATAGATTCATTTTTACCACATTAAATACCATGATTAAGGGATTTGGGTTTCACATATGGAATCCCCCAATAAATTAACTATAGTTAAAACTAGTTTAATACCTTTTAGTATAAATTGGTATCTTTATACACCTCACAAATGACTGGCATGGGAAGTCATAGTGACATTTTGGTAGGATAATGTCAGTATAAAAGGATTTTAAAAAAATTTGGGAATGAAAATGATTTATTATCACTTGATATTAAAAATAGTGTTATGTGGGATATTTACTAACATAATCCATCATGAAATATTTGTATTTAATTATTATTATACATAGAGGGTTGTTGAAAAAAACATTCCATAGAAAAATCATAGGAAAATTTTGGTACCATAACATGGGAACATAAATGTTCATGGGAGGGATTAATGAGTGTGAAATGGGTCTATAATAAATTAGATATCATATGGGATGTATGATGGAAATGTAAAATAATATCACATAAATATTAATTTTAATACATATTTCATTACATAAATAATGCTTTAATAATAGGGAGAAAGAGAGTACCCCTTGCTAAATTTTAGCATGCTAATGACTTAGGTAAATGTCACAATTAGAAGTGATAAATGATGTATAATTAAAATAAAATTAATTTTACATTAGAGGGATGTTGATAGCTGAATTAAAATATATTCAAATGATATATAAAATGATAATTAAAAATAAGGTGCCTAAATAGTAAAGAAGAGAGAGAAATATCTTACTATATATTGGCATGTTAATGGATTAGATAAATGTCAAAATTAGAGGTGATAAATGATATATAAATAAAACAAAATCCCAAATACATTGATGTTATATTTATCAATTCAATAAATTATAGCCAATTTATATTCGTAATGCTAATAAGGAATATGATTTGTAAATTGAAATGAAGAAAGAAATGTAACTTTCCTTGACATGGTGATTTAAATGTATTGGGAGGGGATTTTTGATATATATGAGGGACATTTAGAGGTCTCTAAAAAGGATATGGAACTTTAAAAACATTCTAAAAGTGTTTTCAGGGATGAAATATGGGATATTGAGTAACTCACCATGTTTTTACGAATAAATTTAATATAGACTAGAATGCTTGCAACACTAAGTCTTTGTTGAACAACACATTTTTATATAAAGAAGACAGTTATAACCAAGACATTAAACATAATTTTTTTCACTATTATGATTTGAGTTTCAAAAAATGTACATTCATTATTGTGATTTGTAATATATTTATAATATGATATGACCAACATAAATTTTAGTGAATAGTAACATTACCCTTTAGAATAGTAATGTTACCATTATGAATAGTAATATAACCCCTAAGAATAGTAAAATGTCCAAATTAATAGTAACCTACCCCATAAATATATAAATAAAATTTAGAAATTATAGAACTGAAAATATGAGTACGGTATAAGTAAAGAAATATTTTAAAAAATTATGAATTAAGTATTGGTATTTTGGTAAGTCGTAAATAATTAATTACAATTTTATGATTAATTTAATAATTTTACAAAAAAAATAGTTTAATAAAATTTAATCATACATTATTTTTTATTTTCTTACTGACATACTATAATTTTATGTGACCTTGGTAAATTTTTCAAGGTGTTACAAGTTTTTTTGTAGTTTCAAATATATTTTTTGAATAAATTTTGATTTTATTTAAAAATTAAATTTCTCATATTTATAAAACTGTTATAATAAAATGGAGTTCATTTTTTAAATCTTAATTTCAAATATTTTCTAATGTTAAATTTTATGAATTTTCTAAAATACTTGAATTTTTTTAATAGTGAATTATGATAATTTATAAAATGAGGAAAATACATGAATTATGGAGTCATGGATGATGTTATGATAAGTTGATAACCCTTATTTAGATCTTACATGCAATAATATCTATATTTATTCACAATAATAAACAATATATCTTGTCTTGAGGAAAATAATACAATAATTATTAAAATAATGGACCCCCCCCCCCTCACCCCCTCTTCTCCTCACACCTCTCAAGATTTGATAATTTTCCAACATCTGACCAATCCTCTTCCTAAGAATCTTACCCAACTACAATACCTTTAGGTATCCTCAAATTTCCAAAACCAAAGGCCTTAATGTGGTAGTCAAGGAGGATAGTTCAAGAGGTAAAAATTCACATTAATTTTTTTATTTTATTTTCGATTCATTTTGTTTTCTTGTACTATAATCACCTAAATTTATATAAGAGTAATTAAAAAATTATCATATATATATATTATAATTTTATCATGTTTATGGAAAAATTCAACATCATAATTCTTCTTCTCTATTTATTATTCTAAAAATGTAAACTCCATCCATGATTTGTTGATTTACTAACATCATGGTGTTGGATCTTTTTAGAGTCACTACTTCTGAACTCCTTCATTTTATTTGGTTTGCTCGAAATAAGATGATTCATGATAAATTTTCCTTCTCGGTTAGTGGGGTATTATCCGCTATTCTTGGTGTTATGCGTAATGTTGTTATTCCAAGGAAGCAATTTTGCTTTAACTCGGTTCATGATTTGTCCGTTCTGAACAGGATAGGTGTTAAGGGTAATTTCAAGCCTCCGCGTGGTACTTTAGAAGTTCTATGGAAGGAAACTTTTTTTGGTTGGATAAAAGTAAATTCAGATGGTGCTTCTAGGGGTAATCCGGGGAATTCTGGTTATGGTGCTGTTTTCAAGAATCATAATGGCGATGTCCTTGGTTGTTTTGATTGTTCTTGTGGCTTTGCCTCTTTACTTGAGGCCGAAATGCTTGGCATTATTGTTGCTGTCGATCAAGCTGTGCAGCGTGGTTGGGATAATTTATGGTTTGAGAGTGATTCTTCTGGTGTTGTTTCTGCAATTAGGATGGGTTTTTATCACTTGTCCTGGAAGATTACTAATCGCTGGATTAATTGTTTGGAGACTCTTTTTTCTTTGAATCATATTATCACTCACGTTTATAGGGAAGCCAATTCTGTTGCTGATGGTCTGGCTAATAAAGGTGTTAATGGTGTTGATTTTGTTTGGTTTGATCAAGTTACTGATGATCTTCTTATTTTTATTAATAGGGACCGTGACAAATCCCCCATTTTTAGACTTTTGTAAGATTCTTTTGGGGCCTGTTTGTGTTTTTTTGGAGTGGCTTGTTTCTTTTTCTTCAGGATGGTAGTAGAGCTTTGCTGTGTCGAGTTGTTGTGGTTTCCCAAATTATGGGATTCTGTGTGCTGATCTGGAGTAGGATGGAGTCTGCAGAGTAGCTGGCTTCATTTGGTTTCCCAAATTCTGGGAATCAGTGTGATGTTTGGAGCGGGCTGGAGGCTTAGTTGCTGGATTCTTTTGGTGGAAGGAAGGATTATTTGTTGCTGTTTTTTGGGTAATAAAGGCCAAGGCTGATGGAGATTCTTCTGTCGTGGAGATATCTTTCTTGATCCGGCTTTGATCTTCTTTGGCGGCATTGGTGGCCTCTTCCCATAGCCCACCCCTTTTTATTGGGTGTTTGTCGGCTTTGGTTTCTTTCTTTTTCACCATAACCATTTTTTATGGTTTTGGTGTTTTTTGTTTGTATTTTTCTTGTTTTTTTTTCTTTTCTCTTTAACAAATACAACTGATTTACTAACATCATGGATGATGTGTTTTCAATTTCCATTATTTCCGTCATGTACATTCATAATGAAATTTTAATGGTTGAAAAATATTCTATAGTGTATGATAAATCCTCTTTTATTTTCATTAATCAACATAAATACATAATATTAAATTATATAACGAAACTAGTTCATTATTTTTAAAGAAACCCAAAATGATCTAAATGAATATCTTAAATGTTTTATTTAGTGATTAAACATAATAAAATAAACAATTATTTCTAGTATCATATAATATTATAGACACGTATTTATACCATTTTATTCTACTTCTGAAGTTTCATTTTCACACAACAAGAATATCCAATACGAACGGGTCATGGAAACCATGTAAAGCACGCACCCGAAACAATGGAAATAAAAAAATATTATTATTAAATGGGTGGAATTATGTTATGAAATGACCATATAAAGTGTTATTAACATTACGATGTTTCTGTAAAATATTAATAACACTATTTGAACCATTATACTAGTGTTTTATACCATTTTTAATTAAGGCGAACTTGAGGGAAGGGAATTCTTAACCCAATTTCCATTCATTGGGTAAACCATACACATCTATGATTTTATCATGATATGATTATCAATGAAGTTGCTTTTTTTTATTATATGTTTTATTATAATTATTTAATCTGAATATACATATTAATTTCATTTGAACAGTTATTTCTTCTATGATATGGTATTTTTATGGGACTTTTCTTTAAAAATCATTTTTAAATGAATATTTCTACCAAATTCAAAAAATATTATAAATTTTTTAAGGATTTATGGTTAGCTTATAGTTATTATAATTTCTTTTTATGAAGGGTGAGACATATAACTCCCTGTAATTAATTGGGTATGTGTAAGTTGGAGGTTGGTTGTATAGTTACTACAAGGGTAATTGTGATGGTTACATAACAAGGAAGTCATGAGGGTTTCAATATTAAGTAATTCATTAACCAAGATACCATTATTGTTTTATTTATGTCTTCCATAGAAATATCACGTTCCAAAAAGTAATTATGTGATTCTTTATTGGCGATAAGTTTGTCTTTGTAAAAATGATTTCATATGTTTTTAAGTATTCGTGGACTAATGGTGTCTCTCCTTTTTATATCTCTTATTGAGATTTTTTGGCTCATACTAAGTTTTAAAATGTGTTTCTTAGTGTATAAGTATGGGTAATAGAAAAGTAAAATCTAAAATGAGTGTCGAGAATACTTTTCCTGAAAAGAGTTCATGTTTTAATTTGAAAACATTTGTATTATGAAATAAATGGATATTCTTTTTGTAGAGACCAATATTGTTTTCTTGTGGTTTGATATGTATGAATAATGTACTAAAATTTTAAAACTATAAATCGATAATTTATTTGGGAATATAAATAAGTATGTTCTAAAATAATTTACTAGCTTATGTAATGGTTAAAGGTCGATTCCTTATAGTTTGTATCTGAGAATGGTTTAGATAACATTAGTGATTAGGATTATGTTAATAGAAAATGATAAAATATTTTTACCATATGTTTATTTTGAAAGTATATATAATATGAACATTACCATGTTTATTCATCTTAAAAATTTTCATTCAGAATAGTTTTCTATATATGAAATAAGGAAAATAATGTTGGAATAAACTAAAAAGATGATATCTATTCGAATCTGCAACTTGGAATGGTGGGAATTGGAACAGAATAGTTTGTGATAGTTATGCCTTACTTGGAAGAGGAAATAAATAGTGTGGGAATCCATGAAAGAGAACAAACATAGATTCCATAAAGGAACATGATTATACTAGAACATATTTTGAGTAAACACCCTCCTACATTTAGTGGGTGTTCTGAGCCAGTGGATACAGAAGAATGGATTAAATCCCTAGAAAATATATTGATGTCCTAGGGTGCTCATATAATAAAAAATAATTAGTCTTTCTACATTATCATTTTTAAGGTGAAGCTTAACAATGGTGGTCAATGGTTAATAATTTTAGGGATATTGAGGGGATTTATTCCTTAGAATGGGATTAATTTATGAATATATTCTTTGAAAATTATTTTCATAAGGTGGTTTAAATGAGTATGGAAAATAAAATGATTGAATTGAATCAAAAGGTGGAGGATTTAGTGGTCGTATTTGAAGAAAACTTGACGTAAATTTAACGTTATACTCTAAAACATATTTGGAATCATTGAATTAAATGAAACATTTTCATTCAGTATTAAATCCAATTAATCCAAGGGAATTGGATTCCCATTAATTCAAATGTTATGGAAATATTTTCTAATGTGATGAAAGGGTATAATGGGAGTTTTCTGATGATCAAATGTATATCCAAAACATGAATAATAAGAGGACTATATGGAAAAAGATAGGTAAGAATCAATCATATAATTATGAACGTTAGAAAGTTCAGTTTCTAGTTTGTGAAAAGTGTTGTAAAAAACAAATGGGGAATTTATTAATAAAACAAATAAGCGCTTTTGATGTGTTATGTTGGAAAATAAGGACTGAGATTATAATGAAAAAATATCATATTCTTTATCCAGATAATAAAACTATAACGTGTTTTAAATGTGATACATAGGTCATAATGAAAATTCTTTCCCAAATAAAGATCCAAAATGATGGAAAGTAGCTAGATTAAATGACAAAAGGTGTAATGATATCTATTCTGACAACGTTAGTAGATGTCATCCCATTAAATGAAGTGTTATCAAGCACTTTATTTCTTTACTCATATTTTTCTAATTTCTTATTTGATATGGGATCTAAAAATTACATTTTTTTGGGAAATTTTCTTGTATATTGAAAAATTCACCTCAATAAATGAGACTGTAAAAAATGGTTAAAACACCCAGGGTGAAATATTACATCAAAAAGTCATTATCTGAATCTTCCTATTATTATCTATAGAAAGACATTACATGAAAACCTTGTGATTTTTCCCTTAGTAGTGTTTGATGTTTTTTTGGGAATGGATTGGATTTATTTTTGTGAAGTTAAAAAAAAATTCATGGTAAATAAGTTGATTCATAACATTTTTCCATTTTTAGACAAAAATGAACCCAATGAATCAATAACTTATCAGGAATATGAGAAACTGTTAAAAGGAGGAAATTAAATTTATCTTTCTCATATTGTGGAAAATAAAGTAACTATTCTGATTAATGATGTTCTAGTGGTAAATGTATAACTACATGTTTTTCTGGTGAGTTTCTGAGTTTTTTACCTAATTGGGAGGTTGAATTTACTATTTACATAGTTCTGATTTTATGGAATTTTTAAAACCCCCTTATCAAGTGGCTCAAGTGAATCTTCATGAATTGAAAAATAAGTTGTTGGATATTCTTAATAATTGATCAATTCGTCCTAGCACATCACTATGGGGTTCTCTTGTTATCTTCCATAAAAAATAGTATTATGAGAATTTTCAATGAATATAGATATTTGAATATCATAACTATTAATAATATGTTTCCTTTTCCTCATATAGATGACTTGTTTGATTATCTCCTGAAATCTTATTATTTTTCCATGATTGACATCAGATCTAGGTACCATTAGCTAATGGTGATAGAGGATGATATCTATGAAATATATTTTCATACTAGATATGGGAATTATAAGTTTATTGTTTTTCATTTGATTTTAAAAATTATCCTTCTATATTCCTAGATTGTTTGAATAGAATATTCTGAGAATATTTGGATAACATTGTTGGTGTTTTAATTGATGATATTTAGGTCTTTTCAAAATGTTATGAGGGTGATGAAAAACATTTCATTTTCTTATACAATCAAAAATATAATAAGTTGTATAGAAAATTTAGAAAATGTTATTTTTGGTGGCAATAGATTTATTTTATCAGGGACATTTAAAATATGAATGTAACAATAGTTGATCCATCAAAAAAGTGGTTGATGAATGGCCAAGACCTAAAAATGTTACAGATATTCATTTTTTCATGTATTAGTTGGTCATTAACGAATGTTTTTTAGAAATATTTCATGGTTATCATTCTAGCTAACAATGTCAACACGAAAATGGATTAATTATTTTGGGAAAATGAATTTGATTTTTGTTAACAATAATTGAAGAAAACATTGGTGAAAGATACATTTTTTCCCCTTACATCCAGAAATGGTGAGTTTTTCATCTAATGTTATGTGTCATTGAAGGTACATTTATATTTTCTAATGAATAATGATCAGTTAAATTCTTATGCTTCAAGACAACTGAATCTACATGGGTCAAATTATTCCACACATCATTTGTAATTTGCAGTTATCGATGTTTCCTTGAAAATTTGGGGGCATAATTTATATGATTCCGAATATGAAATATATACTTACTATAAAATTCTGAAGTATATATTCACTCAAAAGGAATTAAATATTATGTAGAGATTATGGTTTGAAATAATAGAATATTATTATTGCCCGATAAATTACTATCATAGGAATGAAAAAATATGGCTTATTACATGAGTAGAAAGCATAATGAATCATTTACTTTGTTACATTCAGAACTTGTCCCATTGATTAATTATTTAATTAATTTTGGCTTTAAATTTGTTTTTTCAGGATATTATTCTATTTTTTCTTCAGGTTTCAGTGTATTTGTCTCCATCAAACATAATAAATCTAATGAAAAATTAAGATCCTGAGTTACATAAAGATATATAATTGATTAGGTTGGGTATGTTTCTAGAATTTAACATTGATAAAGATTGTTTTTTAAAATTTGTAAAGAGATTATGTGTTACTTGTGATTCCCAATTGATGAAATAATTATTGTCTAAAGTTCATAGTTATTTGATTTTAGTTCATCCTTGTAGTACTAAGATGTATAGACACCTTTGGAAGTATTATAGGTGGGGTGTAATAAAAATAGATATTACAGATTTTACTTCAAAATTTTTTACATGTCAAAATGTTAAAGAAGAGTGAAAACAACCCAATGGAATTCCTCAGCCTTTTCCAATGCTAGAGTGGAAATGGTAAAATATATCAATGGAAATTGTGGTGGGACTACATAGACTTCTTTAGGTTACAATGTGATTTTAGTTACTGTTGACCAACTAACTAAATCGACACATTTCATTCCAATTCGAGATATTATGTCTCTGGATTATCATTCTCAACTGCACCTCAAAGGGATTTTCTGGTTACAGGGAGAACGAATTTACATCATTTTTTATTGAGATCTAGAGTTCACATATAACTTTGAGAAAGGCCTTCAGAAGTCATTAAGAAAAGAATTATATTTCAGTAGAACCATTCATCCTTAATCTAATTGACAGATCAAGAGAACAATTAAAACTTTGGAAGACATGATTTGAGTGTGTTCAATGGATAATCATGGAAGTTCGGATCAATATATTTCTTTAGTTGAGTTTTCATATAATAAAAGTTTTCATTATAGTATACATATGTATCCTTTTGAGGCATTATATTAGAAAGGGTTTTGAAATCCATATTTATTGTATACAGTCCTGGAAAGGATGTTTATGGTGATGGAATTAGTATAGGAAGTGGTTGAGAAAGCAAACATTATCATGAAACACATGTGGAAATCTCAGAGCATGAAAAAAAGTTATACAGATAATCGGAGGAATGGATTTTCTTTCAATATAGGTGATACTATTTTTCTTAGTATATCATTATGTGAAATTTTTATGTGTTTTTATAAGAAAGTAAATATATTTCTATGGTTCATTAGACATTATGAAATCCTGGAGAAAGTTGGACTAGTCTCCTACAGAGTAGTTGATCCACATATTTTTTCTTAGGTACACAATATTTTTCAGGTTTCACAGTAGATTAAGAACGTGCCAGATTTATCTCATGTTTTGATCTGAGATGAAGATTAGCTAAAAGAGAACATTTATTATGAAGAGAAACATATATGAAATCATGATTATATATAGAATGTATTATGGATTAAGGTAATTCAAAAGTTTTTTATTTTTTTGAAAAACCACATGGTTGATGAAGAAACTTGGGGATATGGAAATTCTATTAATGAAATGTTACCTCACTTGTTTAAAAAGTAAATGAAAAAAAATTGAGGACTCAATTTCAAAAAGGTGGAAATAATGTAACAAACCATGTAGTTAAAACTAAATTTAATATAGATTGAATTTGATGCAACACTATGTCTCTGTGAAATATCACTTTTTTATTTAAATAAGATAGTTATAAAAAATCCTTTAAAAATAATTTACTCACATTTGTGATTTTAATTTCATAAAATGGACATTCAAGATTGTGATTGCTATGATATTTAGTGTCTTATAGGTTTAAAATAATTTTTTATGAATAGTAAAATGACTCTTTGGAATTGTATTCTTACCCATATAAATAGAATTATGACCCATATGAATATTAAAATGGCCATGTGAATAGTAACCTCACCCAAGAATTTAAAAAAATATTGAGGTATCTTATAAATAAAAATATGATCATTGTATAAGTAGATAAATTTTTTAATAATTATTAATTAAGTGTTGGTATTTTTGTAAGTGATAAATATTTAAATAAAATTTTGATATTAATTTAATAATTTAAATGAAAATTTGTTTTCATAAAATGTAATAATAAATTAATATTTTATTATCTTATGTTATAATATAATTTTATGGGACCTTGGTTAATTTAGTATGGTGTTTTAAAATCAGTTATAGTTTTAAAAGTTTTATTTTTTTATTAAATGATACTTTTTAAAAAAAAATTAAATTTATATTATTTTGAAATATATTTTCAAAAAATGAAGTTCAATTTTTAATTGTACATGTAAAAAATGGTGAGGTTGAATTTTTCGTATTTTTTTGAAATACTGAAATTTTTGGTTTAATAGTGAAAATGGTAATTAACAAAATAATCTAAATACATGAATTATTCCATCATGGATGATTTTTTTCTAAGGTAATCACCCTTGGTTAGAAATAATACTTTATTTAGTCATAATAAGAAATAATATTTCTTGTATTGAGAAAAATAATAAAATAATGATTAAAATAATGGAAACCCCCTCTCCTCTACTTTAAATACCACCACTCTTCTCCTCTAACCTCTCAAGCATTTAGAATTGTCCAATTTCTATACTGTACTCTTCCTCAACCTATTCCCCACGTACAATACCTCTTGGTCTCCCACAATGGCAAAATATAAAGGCTTTATGGGGGTTCTCAAGGAGGATAGTTCATAAGGTAAAAATCCTCATTCATTTTCTTTTTATTTTATTTTTGATTATTTTTCTTTTCTTGTAATCTCTTCACACCCTTTTCCAAGAGGCAGGGAAACTATATTATCTAATATATACTGTAATGTTATCATGTTTTGGGAAAAATTCGTCATCATACTTCTTCTCCTACCCCTCTTATTTTAGAAATAAAAACATGGTCTGTGATGTGTCGATTTACCGACATCTTAAATGATGTGTTTTCAATTTTTAGTACCTTATTAATGTATATTCATATACAATTTTCATTGGTAAAAATTATTTAAAATTTTATTATATAACATATTTTATGTTTTGGATCCAACATATATGCATAATAATAAATTATATAATTAAAATAGTTCGTGTTCATCAAGGAACTCCCGAAATGGCCTAAATGAGAATCATTAATATTTTATCTAATTATTCATCATCATATATAAAAAATTATTTATGGTATAATTTAATATTCCTAAAACATATTATTTCCATTTCATACTACCTTTGGAGTTTCATTTCCATATGATATGAAAATACAATACAAACTGACCGTGGAAACCATGTGATGCACACACCAGAAACAAGATAAATAACAAGATATTATAAATAAATGCATGGAATGATGATATAAAAGGATCAAAAAAAGTGTTATAAATGTTAATATGTTTCGTAAAAATATTAATAAAATTCTTTTAACACATATAAATAAGGCTTAAAAACATTTTATTTATACAAAAAAATGTAATTTAATTCGTAACCCAATTTCCATTCTTTGGGTTAACGTTCTACTTATAGGATTTTATCATGATAAGATTATCTATGAGTTAATATTGGATTATACTATGATTTATTATGTATATTTATATTTAATATATATATTCCATTTAGTTAATTAATTATTTCTTTGATGATATGGTATTTTTATAGGACTTTTCTTTAAAAATCATCTTTTAATTTTTTTCATTTTAAAAAATTTCAAGATAAATGTTTTTATGAAATTTTTCATGATTTATGATTTTGGATTTATTCATGGTAATTATTTATGAAAAATTATGGGACCTATATCTTCTTCCAATGTATTTGATATGTGTATTTTAGAAGATGGATGTATGGTTACACCAAGTGGAACTGTGATGGTTACACAATATGGTAGTCGCAAGGGTTACATGGTAAGGTAGTAGTGAGGGTAACAGATCATAAGGTATCTTTGTGGGTTACGATATTAAGAGGGTAATTCCCCAAGATACCATTATAGTTTTTTTATGTTTTATATGGAAATATCATTTTTCACAATGTAAATATAAGATACATTATAGCTGATAATGACGCCTTTGTGAAAATGATTTCATATATTAAAATTGTTCAAGGACTAATGATTTATCTCCTTTTTATATCCTTTACCGATCTTTTTTTATCCAATGTTTTAATATGTTTTTCACTGGGTATAAGGATCGGTAAGAGAAAAGGAGATGACAAGATTAATGTTGAGAGTACTTTTCCAGAAATGAATTTCTGTTTTTATTTAAAAAAAAATATTATGAAATAAATTTATTGTATTTTATTAATGCCAACTTTGTATTTTTATGGGTTGATTTTTATGAATTATGTCCTACGTTTTTTAAACCTATAACCTAAAATAACAATGTTAATGTAAAAAACTGAATTCTCAATTAATTTTCTCGATTATGTAATGTTTATGTATAGGGACCTTATAACTTGAGGGGGTTTATTTTGGAAAATAGAGGGGAGTTCTTTATTATTACAAAAACATAGGTTTTGGAACCTTTGTAATAAATTCCTCAAAACCACGAACAATACAATAATTTTTTCATTTTGTTTCTTCAAAATAAGAATGATATTTATTATTTTATATGGATCGGGGTCGAAAATAATAAAATATTACCTCTCGAGGTGTGGGTATGAGTCATGTTTATATTTAATAGATTTTAAAACCATAAAATTTAATATATGTTTTGGAGGATTTATAGACTTTTTAAAATTAATCAAATAACCTAGATAAATTATTTTAAAGTGGAATCAATGATTCCATCATGGATAAATTTTTTAGTATTTATTACATCACTTTTGGGTCATCATAATTTCATACTACACATCGTATATTTATACTATTTTTAATTTTTGCCTGAAAATTTGAGAATCTTAGAATATTATTAAAAATACACTATTAGAAAATTTTGATTTTTTGATTCAAAAAATAATATTTATTTTACCAAATCAAATTATAAATATTTGTTAATTTTCACTTTTAAAACATGAATCAACATTTATTGAGAATTTATGGTTTTTTAAATAAGAATTTTCAAACCCTTTAAATAAGTAAACTTAACATCATTAAAATTACAATATCATTTAATTTTAATAAAAACTATTTCAAAGTAACATTTTATTTAAATTTCATTTATTTTTAAATTTATTAATTCCATAAAAATGAATGTATTAATTGAAATTTATTATTTAAAAATAAATACAACTTGTGTTGTTTCATATAAAATTATAATTTTTATTTAAATAATTCTTTAATTATCTATATAGAATCAAAAAATATAATAATTATTATGTTGAAATGATAATATAAATAGGAATACTCTTAGGTAAACTTTGTTTGTAGTTCTGGTTAAGTAATCGGTTCCCTTAATTAATCTATATTCCTATCACTATAGTGATAAATATTTTCTACAGTTATTATTCATATTGTTTAAAAATTTTGATAAAAATTTTACATAATATTATTTATTTTATTTAAAATATAAAAAACATTTTATAAATAAAAAATCATATAGATGTAAAATTTTATTTTAAAATAAAACTCTCCAGCAGGACAGAGAGTGGTTTTTGGATAAATGTATTTTTCAATGAAAAAAGATGATTTTCCTTCAACTCTATAATGATAATGTTCGTACTGTTAGTTAAAATTAATAAATATTGATATATATTCTAAAAATTTAAATTAAATAATCCATAATTCTTTGTAACATTAACTATTTATAAGGGATAAACATTATGCATTTTATAAAATACTTTCCTCAAAATGTGTTTTAAAATAAAAAAAACCATATTCTAAAATAAGATACAATAATGATTTAATTGTAATTAATTCTATTAAATATAAATCAAGAATAATTATGTCACATTTAAATTAAATTTGATTATTTATTTTACTATTTTATTACTAAATTTACCAAAAAATAATAATTTTCTACAAAAATGGGTATTTTTCAGTATTCATAGAGAACTAAATATTTTCTGAAAAAACACAAAACATCTCCCTAACATAATATTGATATTCTGATATCAAAATTTATGTTCATTTTATCAAACACAAATTATAAATTTTCTAGAATATGATTTTAATATTTTAACACAAAAATAAATAAAAAACATTTTTGAAGAAATAGAATTTTGAAGAACAACAATACATTACCAAAAATTGAGTTATCATATACTATTAATATATCATAAAATTTTTTTAATAGGAAATTTATATATTTGTATAAATATATTAAATCAGGTAATCATGTTCACCCCTTTAAATTTAATGTCTATGTTATAATGGTCATATTCAAATAATCATTATTTGTTTGGGTTCGGTGTTGCATATCACAAACACTATCAAACATAATATTCTCTTTTAAAATCTAAGGGGATTAAATTCTTCCCTAATGTAATGAATTATTCACTTATAATTTGAACTTGAAAAAGTTATGAAAATATTAGAAACACTAAAATATCATTGTTAAAACCCCACATTGTAAAATAGGTTAATAAAACATATACATAAAAAGTTAAAAAAGGAAGTCTGAAGGTAATCACGTAACATGGTTTCCAAGTTGGAGAATATTAGCAGGATGTGAAAATATAGACATGGAATAAAAAATTAATTCTCAATAACTAATATTTAGGGATAGAGAACATGGTGAATAGAAATTTTGAGGCCACAAAACCAAAATTTTGTGATGGGTGAAAAGGCCATCAATTAATAATATGATAGAATTTATGTCACATGACTCTTGTCCTAGAGTTTAAGAATTAATTTACCATCTGGAATAAGAACATAAGTAATTATAAATTCATGAAAACAATAATTTCACCCTCTAATCATGTTCCACAACAATCTCATATTTCCTCCAAATGATGACTACCCAATATAAATTTTTTATTCCCGAATAACTAGAATAATATTTTAACGGATTCATATAATCCACTATAGAATAACAAGCTATTACTTATATTTTTACTAAATCAAAAATAGTTATCTTAATTAACTATGTTAATATGAAAAACTAATAAACATTAACACATTATTTTGACAAGTTCAACAAAAAACTCCCAAAGGTTTAACAATAATCATTCCATAAATAAATACTCTTAAATCTTGAATAAAACAAATAATTTCAGCATTAAAGAATGTTTTATCCTCAAATGGTGTCCCATACACTTAATATTACACCTTAAAAAATACATCATTCTTCTAAAATAACCCTTTATATTAAACCTAATTAGTATATTTACTTCCAAAAAAATAAAAAATCTCCAAAAATAGAAATAATCACCTCAAAATTAAAACATTTTTTTTTCTGGTAGTATGTTTTCCTAAAATATCCTTAATTATGATAAACTTATATCACATAAATCATAAAAAGTGTAATAAATTAATTTAAATATAATATTAGGCATAAAAATATCATCATATTTCTATTTTGGTTTATCCCAACATCAAACACATATTATGGTTTAATAATCCCTCAATGATGTTCTTTTTAAAATATCAACTTATCACTAAATAAATTTTATTCATTTATGAATCATTAAAAAAATATTTTGGATCAATAATTATATGTTTAATTATTGTTATATCCATAATTTCGGCGATATAAAACTTATCCAATATAACTAACAAATACCGGTACTAGAATATTTTTATACTTACATAAAAAAGATTTTGGTAACATAGGACAACTGTCTATTATTTAACTATTTTATTAAGGCATTGACTCAAATAATTCTGATATTCTTCAAACATAATACATTTTACAAAAAGAGGGTTTTATATAATGTAATTTATTACATTCCATCGCACCTTTAATTTTTTTCATCAACTAGAAAATTGATGCACAATTTTTTCCACACTTAAAAGTCCTTCTAGTTCCCTTTTCAAATTTCCAATAATGCTACATTGCACATATTTTACATGATATAAATTAAATACTCATTCCATTATAAAAATAATCAGATAAACATCATTAAGACACCATCATACACTTTTTTATTTATCTACACATTCAAGTATGTGATAGTTGTTAATTGTGATCTTTGATTGCTGGTTTAGAATAATCACAATATATCTTACATGATATCTCATCATGTTAGGCATCTAATTTGAGAATTCAACACATTTCCCATCACATTGGTTATTCAAATGGTTCCTCCTATATATATTAATTTTAAATAATAACGTCAAAATTAAGGATGGGTAGTTTTAAACTACTAAACACACAAATTTGAATCCAATAACACTACAAGAGTAACTTATAAATGACATATATTTCCATAAATTATGAATTTCTATGGTTAAGTATAATTTATCTATTATATATTTCCTAATATAAACTATTATGGACTTTTTTTGTTCCTTTATTAATTGTTTGTGTTAATATTGTTAATTGAAAATAAATCACATTGGACTACCAAACTATGAGTCAATTAAGGTATGTTTATGTGCACTAGTTCACAATCGATTCAATATCAACATGGTGTTTTAGAGTTGTTACACCAAGGCACATCTATTCTAGAGCCACAAACACTTTCAGTGTCCACACATGGATTTATTTCCCTACAAACCACATTCACTAAACATTTCCTAAATTTAGGGATGTTTTCTTATTCTTTGTAATTTCACTAATTCTTTTTTTATATTTTTATAATTCTAATCCCAAAAAATAACTACTATTTTTTAGATACACAATATGGAAACCTAGGTATATATTATGCCTTATTTTTTATTTATTATATAATAAAAATCATAATAAAACCCATAATATCACAATGTATACCATCATTGGTGAATTTGGTATATAACAGAATAACATGAAAAATTAATACAAAAAAATTATTAAAAAATGCATTAAAATTATTTTTAAAATTCCATCTATTTTAAGACATCACGAGATAACATGAAGACATAAATAATTATGAGGTGAGCTATAATTTCCACTATAGAAATAAAATAATAACATGAATTTTTATTTACATATAACGCAATAAAAATTTCAAAGAAACATAAAAGGGGTGAGAATCACAAACATGAATAATGGGGCTTAATATATCATGATAAAATAAAGGCCAACTGGGAATGTGGATAAAAATTAGACATGCCATCCTAAGAATAATTCAAGATTTAAAAGAACTGAATCATAAAATACTGATATTATTTTAACCTCTCACACACTATACATTTAATCTCATGGGACTAAAACATTAATTAATTTATTAAAGTTCTATACAATTTTGGGACCACCCATCACATTCATATTATGCACATTCATAGTTCCTCCACATATATCATTCAGTGTAGAATCATTTTTTGACACATTTAATCATAAAATTAACACATTTGGGTTACATACATGGAATTCCCCAATAAATTATTTTTAGGAAAAACTAGATGAATAACTTTGAGTTGAAATTAGTATATGTATACACCACATTGAGGTTTTGCATGGGAAATCATAGTGACAATTCGGTTTCATAATGATAATACATAAAGATTTATAAAATGGATCAATGATAGATAAAATGGTATCTCATCACGTGGAAATAAAAACGACTATATGAGGGAGATTTATTAACATAATACATAATGAAAACATCGGACTTAGTATTCATAAGATAGGTAGGGTTCATGAATAAAAACATGGCAGGAAAAATTGTTGTTAAATTTCAACAACATAATGGGGGAACATAAATGTTCATGGGAGGGGTTATTGTGATTGAAAGGGGTGTCCTATAAATTTTACATCAAACGAGAATTTTGATCAATAGGGACAAACATATCTGGTAAATAGGAATTAGATGACAAAAAAAATTATCCATCCAAATTTTAATTTTTATTATCCCATTTTAAGGAAAAATGGAAAACCAAATTTTACACACAAGAGACCACTACGTGCTGAAATAACACACAAAACGATTAAACACTAGACTAAGGTCACTTGAATCGGCTAATCTATAAAGTTCCCATTGCATCGTACTAACCTGCATATCAAAATCCTCTATAATGAGCTCTTCAGGTTGAGTGATAATCATTTCCATTGTTTGAATGAATTCCTCCGAGTTGATTTTTCTCTGGTTGAAGCCCCAAGCCAAAATTCGATCTTCTTTATCTATCCATGCTTCTTCCTCCACGTTGGGTAATAGTAAAAATGAGAGTGGATAACTTATCTATATTTAAAAAAAATAAAGTGGAATTAAATGTGATGTTTATATATTCATGAAAATATAACCAATTGATTTTAAAAAATCTAATTATAAAGAAGGTTCCTGAATGGAAGATAAGAGAGAGAAATCTCTTGAAAATTTTTGACACAGTAATGTCTTATATGAATGTAAAAATGAGAGGGTATAAGTGAAAAAAACATCAAATAACATAATTTTGATAGTATATTTATTTTTATAAATTTTTTAAAATTCAACCAACTTAGATTCAAAAAAGATAATTACCAAGAAGGTGCTTGAATTGAAATAAAGATATAAAGGTCTCTTACTAGGAGAGGGTGATTCTGAAAATGGGAAGTGATTTTTTAGTGATTGGGGGAACCTTTTAAGAACCCCAGATAGGGTAGGGTATAGTAACTACATGATCCATGGTTTTAGAGTAAATTAGAATAAGATATTTTTTTGGTTTTTGTAGGAAAACAGAGGATATTTCTTTATAATTTCTTAAACACTGGTTTTGGACTCTATATATTAATTTAATAAAAAAACACTCATTTACATGGGTATTTACCATGTTTTGATCCAAAGAGGTTTTTTATTTATTATTTTATAATTAAAACAGACTAACATAATACAATATTACCCTTGGAGATGTGGAAGTTAGTCGTGTTAATAGAGAATTAACTTAAAAACTTTAGAATGTAATATATGTTTGGGAGGGTTCATAGAGGCTTCATAAAATTAACCAAATAACATAAAAATGACATTATTAAAAAGAGAAAAAATATATTTTTTCTACGATGCCATTTATATAATTTATTACATCTCTTTTGGGTCATTATGATGTGATAAAACAAATCGTATTATTAAACTGTATTTAATTTCTAAGTAAAAAAATTTATTTCCATATAAAATTATGAAAATTCATTGTTGGCTGCTTTTGACATTTTTATTCAAGAAATATATATATATTATCAAAATATTTTCTTAAATATTTTCTTTTTCACTATAAAAACAATAATTCATATTTATTGAGAAATAATGGTTTATTTTTAATAATAGTATTCAATCACTTATAAAAACTACATTTGAATTCATAAAAATTATATTTAAATTTAAATTTATTAAATATTATTTAATATTATTATTTTATTAAAATATAATTTATTTTTAAATTTATCAATTCATCCAAATGGACCCACTTAATTGAAATTTTATATTACACATAAAATAAAATTTGTGTTTTATCGTATATAATTCTATTTTCTGAAAAATTCAGTATTTATTATATATAAAGAAATAATAAATATAATTATTATTATATTAATATTATAAATATCATATTCATACAATTAGGGTAACATTTTCTGAGTCCTTAATAAATTATTTTTATCCTCAGTTATCAATTTTATTATTACCGTGGAAACAAATATTTACATGAATTTCTAATCATATTATCCAAAAATTAAGATGAAATTATTATTTAATATTTATTATTATTTTTCTAAATATATAATCTATTTTGAGAAAATTAAATCACATGTATGGAAGAATTTAATTTTAAAAAAAATTCAATCAACATTGAAATATTTTTTATGAAAAGTTTATTTTTCAATGAAAAAAGATTATTTTACTATAACTCTATAATGCATAATCTTATCTATATGAATTTATATTTATAATTAAATTTATATAATATAAAAATATAATTTAAATAATTCCTCATTATGGGTGACTTTAATTAGTTATAATGGAGGAACAATATGCATTTTAAAAGTGTATTCAAAATAATTGTGTTTTAAGCCTAAAAATTAACTTATTCTAAAATTCTATATAAAATTGTTTTCAATCTAAAAAAATTTATTAAATATAACTCAATAATTGTAATGATAATTTGTTATAAAATTAAAATGACAATTTCTCTTTTTTATTACTTAATTTACCAAAATAAATGTTAGTTTTTACAGAAAAATGGGTATTTTTCCCTATTTACTAAAACATCAATATTTTATAAAAAATATAAAAAATTTATCATTAGTTAATATTGATATTTTTATATTAAAATAAAATTTAATTTATTCAAATATCATTTCTAAATTTTTTAAAAAATAAATACAATAATTTTTTCAAAAAAATAAATAAATACATTTTTAAATAAAATGTATTTTTTTGATAAAAAATTCCAAAAATTGTGTGACTATTTAGTATGAATTTATATTTACTTTAATAATGAGTAGGATATATATATATATATCATATATTATTTAAAAATATTAATTCTTCTAAATTTAATAGCTAGGTTATAAAGATTATATTTATATAATCGTTCTTTGTTGGGGTTTAGTGTTCAGTATTTTATACGTTATTAAATATACATTATATTTTAAATATTTACTAATTTATAATAATTACCTTAATATTTTTGGTTAACTACGTTTTTCATCATGGTTTTCACCACTATAACTAGTTTTGACCTATGTAATTGATCCTCACGCATAAAATTAAAATGTTTCCTATAAGATAATTTGGACCCACTTAATATAAATATGAAATAAAAAATATTTATTAATTTAATTACATTTTTTGGAAATTTGTTTTAACAGAGGTTCATTTAATAGTAAAAACACAGTTTTAACCTTTATCATATTAATTATTTTTAACATTTTTTAAAATTCATTATGACCAAAATTAAGTTTAACAGATTAACTAATATTAATGATGTTGATTAAAAATATGAAATTTATTTCATCAAATCTTATTCATGTAAGTGGAAAATTTTAATTTAAAATTATTCTCGACAAATGCAACAAAAAATGATTATTTAGGAAAATACATTTTTGAAGCAATAGATGATTTTATATTAACCTTAATGATGGAAATTATCATTAAAGGAATTTAAATTCATATAAATATATATATAATATAAAAAATTAATTTATTTATTTCTTTACTATCGGTTATTTTAATTAATTAATGTCTGTAAACATTATACACATAAAATAGTTATTAAAAAATGTTGTTTTTAAGAATAAAGATATTCTTTTACCAGAATCATGAAAATTTCATATTAAAATCAATTAATTGTATTATTATAAATAAACTGGGCCACATTTCACATTAATACTAAATAAAAAATATATAGATACTATTAAATAACATTATTTAATAAAAATAAATAATTGTATTTGAAAAATCGAAAAATTTCTCTCTTCACTGAAAAATCAATCATTTTATAAAAATACAAAATTTCACCATAATATAATTTTTTTTGTTCCAAAAATGATGTTAATTTTTTCAAATATATTATATATATGTTACATAAATTAGTTATAATATTTTCCCACAAAGAAGAAAGAATAATTTTTGAATTAAATAATTTTTTGAGGAATACAATGTCTTTGTTAGAAATTGATTTCCTACATCCTAGAAATTTATCAATAAATATATATTTATTAATAAAATTATATATATTTCCTGATATGTATATTCATATTTTTACCCACCAATTTATGGCCATGTTATAACAAACATATTTAAATAATTATGATTCATTTAGGCTTGGTGTTGCGTGTAGTGTATGCTATCAAAAAAAGTTTTTTTAAAACTTAGTGTGTCATATTAGGTGATCTTTGGGATGTATCATGGTTCAGACTCTCTAAGATTATTTTCATATGTGTGGGTTTTAGTTATAATTTACTCATCCTTATACAATGTAAATAATTATTGTTGTTGTTCTTTTAAAATAATAGATTTTGAATTTACTGTTATTTTGGGATGTTAAGTAGTTGACTTGTTCAATATCCTTATTTCAATCATATAGCTGTGGGTAATTACCCTAATATATAAATACTGTATTATAATTATAGAGAATTTTTTATCTGGTGAATGTGTATGAGGTGGGACTATTAATTCTCATTTATAGAGAGAAGAAAGGCCGACAAGAAATTTAGATCATTGGTTGTATGCATTGTATGATTTATTGATGCGGCATAAAGACACTAATGCATGGAAGGAGTATTTGGGTGTTTTAATAAAAACATTTTTCACACCCCAATCTTGAGGTATTTTTTGTTTATTTTTTATTTGATGAGTTATGGAATATTTGAGATTCATTTTTGGAGATTCTAGAGGGTTTGTGTATTTTTGGGATAGGTTTAAAGTTGTGGGAGGTCTGTGCATGGTTAGGAGAAACCATATGTAATACATTGGTAACTATCGAAACTTTAAATTGAAATTTTTCTATTTTCACTTATTTAACACGTCTTAGAAAAACTATGTGGAATCCATGAAATTTTGAACACATTCAGGTAGTGACATTTTGGACTTTGTGATCATGGTTTACAATATAATATAGAGAAACTATGAGAGCCTGGGTACCATAATGTAACACCCACATGGTTGGAACATGGTCTAAGGGTTTGAAAAATTAAATTTTTAGACATGATTAATTCTAGGAAAACCAAATTAATCTAGTCTTAATTATGTTTATTGAACCGCAAGGTTCCTTTGAGATATTTTTCTGATTTTATTTACAAAAATAGTCAATATATTTTAATATTAGAGTGTTTGAACTATGAATTTGAATATCAATTTTATTTCTTCTTCTACTTAAAAATCATCATTTTCATAGGGGAGTATCGGTAACACCTTATGATTTTGGACTATATTTTTTTAAATTAAAACAATGATTGATAGATATCTCTACATGCAATCTAAAACCTAACAGAGCCACAAAATATAAGGTGAATCTTTTGAATAAAATTTATTATTATTAAAACCAAATATAAATATTTTAATAAATAATAAATACATGTAAAATAGTATTAAGAACACATAAAATTTTTAAAGGGAGTTCTCAATAAATTTTTTTTTATATATTGTACTTTCATCTAAAATATAATTTTTAAAATTTTTGATTTTTAATTATATAGAATTAATTTTATTTTTTAATTAAAAATAAAAAAAGTTAACCAAAGATAAATTTTTATGATTTATCAAAAATAATTTATTTTTATGTGAATAGTTAAAAGTATCGTATAAAAAATAGCATTTCTAACTATATCAAGATGTTTTTATAATGTAAGAACATATAAAATATTTTTCAAGATAAAATATTAATTTAATGATAAAAAAATACATTTAAAATTAATTTTATGAATTTATAAAACCCTTGTTTACTATTTAATTAACATAAGTAATATTTTACACAAAAAACTACTTCTGTTTTTTATAATAATTACATTTTTTTTTCTAAAATTCAATTTTTGGTTTCATTGAAATCCAAATAACATTTATTCGTTTATAATTTACCACATTATATTCTGAAATTTCAATACATTTAAATTTTTTCCCAACATATATATTTTATACAAAAAAGTCACTTTTCCAAAAAATAGGTTTTTAAAAGTTATATGAGATAATATTATAATTAAATTTTCATATAAATTGAAATTTTAATAAATAAAATAAATTTAATATTTTTAATAATTTGTTTAAAATTCTTTAAGAAGGTACATTTTATTTTTAGGTATTAAAATTAAATTACTTTGTTGAAAATCAGTTACCATGGTAACACTAGAAATGGTAAAACTGATTATTCTATTATGAAAGAACATAAAACCATGTTAAAAAACGAGTGAAAATTAAATATGAGGATTATGGAAAAGGGTATAGTTTTAATATTATTTTTTAGTGTGTTCTTGAAGGGGTGGTGATAGGATCCTTGTATAGACGCTGAGAATGATTTTTCTATAAATATTTCATGTCTATAAAAAAAGATAACATGTATCAAAAGTAAAAATGACTCATCAAGGATAAAAATATTGTTTTTAGGGAAAAAGTTCAATAATATCTCATCTTTAATTTTCACTCATTTTTTCTTAAGGCCAATATTTTCAAATATTCTTCCATGTAAAAAATCACAAATGTTCACCTTAAAGACATTTTTCATACAATATTTTATCTCCTTTTATACATTCATAAATATAATAATATAAATAACATGTAATTAAATACATATTTATTTTAAAATTAATTTTATAATTATAATCCAATGAAAATTAATCGTCTTTCCCATTTTAGTTAATAAAAATGAAACCATTATTCAAGTGGTGTGCATACTACTACCTTAAAGAAGTGACTAATTTTGTTTTTCACCACCACCTATATTCACAGGATATAACATTAAAACTAATTATTAAAATTTAAATCCCTAATATTATAATTATTGTTAAGATTACAATTTTAGTCCACCTTCATTCCCTCACCTTCATTGGTAAAAGAAGTTTAAAATGTGCATTGTGAGGATTATTGTCTACATGTAGTTTCATTTCTCATTTTTCACCTAGTTTCATTAATATTTGTAAAAATATATTTAAAAATTGATTCAGAAATACAGGACTATAGACAAATATAAATTTTATTTTTATTAATGATAATATGATAAAATAAACTATATTCATGACCATGCTCATCCATTAATTATGTTATGTTAATATTGGTATCTGTCTAACCACATACCTGAACAACACAATCAAACTATATCATGGAAGACTATAAATAATTAACTATTGAAAAAATATTAAAATATAATAAAATATTGATTTTATTTTGGTTCAATATTGTTAAATATATTACTAAAATCATTTATTAAGATGTGATTTTACTTCGTCAAAAATTACTGAAATATGTCCGGCACTAATTTCTTCTTTGAGGATCATAAAAAAACAAAAATATAATTTAATTATAAAATTATAAATAATTATAAATTATCAACTATAGTTACTTATATGATCTATTAATTAAAATCCTTGGCATATGAATATAGAAAAAAACAACTATTTTACAACTAGTTTATAGAGATAAAGATAAAAGACAGCAGATATTGAGACTAGATAATTAGTAAAAGATATGATATATATATATAATTAATAAATAATGTTTATAAAATGGTATATATATAGATAATTGTATGAAATAATTGATATATATAGTTGTGTTTATTATAAAGTGGACTCAACAACATTAGTGAATATGAGGAATTGATGTAAGGGGTTCCTTGTCTCAAATTTAATTTCTTGTGATATCTTTATTATTGTGTTCCCTGATATCCTTACTATAGTGTGGTTACTTCCTAGTGACTGAGTTTTTAAATTTTCATTTAATTATTTTTTATGATATATTTAATTTTTGTCAATTAAATATCCTTAAATTCAAAATATACCGAAGTTATAATGGTTTTTATTAACTCAACTCCCTTTTTTGAGATATAATTGTTATTCTAAAATTTCCTTCATCAATATTAGTTTCTACTACAAAAATTTAATATTTAATTTTACTTTATATTCTTTCATGAGTAAAATTAAACATTTTATTCAAATCTTCTTGTGTGATTAAATTACTCATAAAAGTAATTCACTATTGGAGATAATCCACATTATATTTTACAATAACTTTCTTCAATTTCAATATTTTACCATCCCCTAATTCTACCCTTTATATTTGTAAACCAAGTTATGTGTTATCTTATATGACCTTAATAATTCCATTACCATGTGTAAGAAATATGTTTTCTACTCATTTTACAATTTTTGTTTTTGAGAAAGGTATTTTTAAATATTTATAAAGGGTTTTATATCCTTTAAAAATAAAATATTTTATCTTCCACTTCAAATTTATTTTTAATAATAATTATTCTTTTTGAAGGAACTAATATTAATGTTTCTTTTTAAAAGTATATATTTTATGGATTTTTCACGTCACCTATTTGAAACCTTTATTAAAATTTTAAGGATCCATTATTAAATATTCTTTTAAAAAAAGTAAATGTTTCTAAGAGTTTTCACTTCACCAATTTGAAACCATTATTCCTTTTTCAAGTATCTCATAATTATGATAATTTTTTAAATTGAATAAAATTTATTATTTTTTAACAACAACTTTTCAAAATATTTATTCCCTTTTTAAGGATCCATTATCAAATAGTTTATAAAAGAATCATTCATAAAATATTTCAAATACCCATTTCAAAAAATATTATTTCAAATTGTTTGTAAAATGATATTTCATTCCAATGATAAAATTGCTTTCTAAAAAATATTTTTTTATTTCACTTCCATTTTCCACATTATCTATAACGGATTTCATTCTTTGGAATTTATTTCTCTTGTTTCACTCTCTAAATTTCGTTATTAAGTACACTTTAGTGGGAATTATATTTTGGGTATCAACCATTTATATTCAAGAGATTAAATTTATTGATAATATCTAGTTTTTTATACCCATTTAATATTCCATATGTTCTTTATTATATAATGAATTATTGATTTATAGTGGAAAATATATATATGGGTTTTCATTATGTGGTGGTTCATCCCTATATAGCGTAAAATGTTATTGGGTAAAACATTATATCTCATGAGATACTTGTAAAATAATTGTGATCCTCAATCCATAAAGGAAAACAGGTGGGTGAATCCTGATCGACAAAGGGATACTACTTAGTGTTGTTTGATCCATGAAATTAAATTAGTAAGTGAATCCTAATCCATTAAGCGAAATATGTTTTTTATGATTCCAATTATCATGTTCTTGTAAATATATTATTTTAAAATATGTACATATATAATGAGTTTTTTTATATTTTACTCCATTTTAATCTTGGTATGTTTTTTAAATTGTATGATCATTGGTCATGATTAGGCTCTCAAACCTATATTTTTATTTTTTATCAATTTTTAACACCATTGGTTATCTATAATGTTTCCCTTATTAATAATCCATGGCCACCTATTTCTTATGTTTTATTTCCCCATGATACAAAGATGGGTATACAATGTGTTTTGTTTAGAAGGGGGTTTATAGTTGAGTAGTTATGAATAAATGTTGATGGATGTTGAAAATTATGTATTTTATGATCTTAAACTAATTAGACACAAAACAAATATTATATTTTTTGTGGGAAACTTTTTTTAGGAGGAATGGTTATTCATAAAAACATAGTGAAATAATTTTTTTATCATGCATGGTTTACCAATGTTAGTATTAATGAATTTTTCAAATAAATATTTTGGATTAGTTTAGATTTTTTCTTAGGATATGAAAACATTAGTAAAAACTTTGGGGATAAATCTATGGTTCAATTATATGTATAGGATAAAATTTGGGAATTTTATGAAATATAGATTATATGATTTCTTAGAAATAGAATCCATGTCTAGATAATACATGTAGATATAGACACTATTAGATATGTTACTAGGGGTAATATTCTTGTTAATGATTTGTTGGGTATTAACGCAATAATCATGTGGTGTACAAAAAAATGTCATAACTACACATCTTGTAGTACAAAATCTGGGGAAATCATTTGAATAGTGATATTTCATTTATTATCCCTTATCAATTATTTTAAAGAAAAATTATTATAATAAATATGAGATATCCCAATCTAATTAATTCTATATTTAAGAAAGAGTGATTTAGGATGAAATTAATTTTAATTTAATGTTAATAAATAATATGAAATTTTTAGGTTGTTTTTTATGATATTATTTATAATAATGATATTATTATGTTAATATTTTATCCCTAATGTTAACCCCTTTAGTTTTTAGTAATAGGTGAATCTCTAATGAATCACGATTACGATGGATTCCATGTAAAATGAGGTGTTTTCCAAATAAGAAGCCTAATCGGATTGGAGATGGAGTTAGATGTTTATGAGGAAAAAATGGTTTTTCAATATATTAATTAATTATGTGCACTTATTTTAGTTTCCAAATACACAAATGAAATAAAGGATTGACTCTCAAAGAATCTTGCTGAGAAAAGATGATGAAATAAGGAATCTTAAATTTCTTACATGTCAAAAAACTGGGAATACACACCAAGGGAGATATTTCAAAAGAAATTGGGAGTTTTTTACCTATATTAAATGGGGATATTGAAAAGAAAATTATAATTTAAAAATTAAAGAGTTTATAGTATATTATAGATGTAAATAATGTTTATCCTTATGTACTAGGGATAGTTCAATGTATAAATTGTTGAAAACGTAGGCATTATTTTAGTCAAAGTAAAAATCCATGTGTTAACGAGGATGATATGCATAAAACATTTTCAATAAAAGGGTAACAATAGAATTACTATACAATTGTAAATAATGAAGTGAGTCCTGAATATGATGTGGAGTGGGGAACACTAAAAATCCACTCATTAACTATTACATTTGTATTTTTATCATGATCAAACCAAACCATTATACCTATAATGTTTTCTATGTACTTATAATTTTCCCCCATATAACTATATATTTACTTTTTAATTGAAAAAATAAATAGGTATGGTTATTGTATCCTAGGATTATATTTATATATACTTCCTTGTAAAAATGAAATTATCTTTCTTTTAGATAAAATTTAGCTGATTTTTTTCTCCACATAGATGGAAATTATTTAGAATAAGCATATTAAATTTCATACCTGATAATTATTGTCTACAAAATTAATGAATATTATGATCTCCATTTAGAGATAAATTATATAATTTCTATTTTGATACTGAATAATGATAGACTCTTAGATCAAATGGTCTAAGAAAAACTCAATATTTGGGTTAATCCTATTCTAATAAGGATGATATATTTATCGGTTTTCACTTTTGATATCTATTTTGAAATTAAACCTTAATTTATAGATAACTCTAATATACAAACAATTTTTTACATGGGTAATTAGTAATTAAAATTGGAAATATATAATTTATTTAACGTGGGATGTAAAACCTTGAGTTTTTTGGAATATATTTTTAAAAATAAATAATATGTCTCATAGCTTTCTCTATATAAAACACCAAACATAAAATAATTGTGACATATTAGATGAATATTATAAAAATAATAATTTATAAAAAATCTTGTAGAAAATATATTTATTGAAAAGAAAATAAATTCATAAAAAAGGACTATGAATTTAAGGTTTAAGAAGGGATTTTTCAATTAAATAGTGTTTTTTATATGTGGAAATTTCATATAAAAAATAATTGTACATATTTTATAATTTTTATTTTTCAAAATTAAATATATTTTTTAATTTATTATATAAATTTTATCTTTATATGTAAAATTAATTTTTTTTTAAAATAATTAATTTTTATGTAGACAGTGAAAATTAATATTTGTACTAAAATCCTAGAGTTTAGGAATATATCACCAATTAAGTATAAATTAAAAACATATAAAGCATTTTGATTAATAAAATATGTTTTTAAGGTTTAAATAAATATATAAATATATATATATTATCTTATCTTTATAAAATCTATGTTTATCCTTTTATCTACTTATGTTATATTTTCCAATAAAAGAAACTATTTTGGGATTTTCATTTAATTAAATTTTAATTATTGTATAACAAAATTATTGAGTCCAAATACACATAAAAATTAAAATATTTATAATAACATATTTTATCTCAAGAAATCAATATTAATTTTCAATTTTATCCTAAATATAAATTTAAAGAATAAAAATTCATATTCTCTAAAAAGAGATGATTTATGTATTACAATCACTAATGATAAAATTATTTTTACATTTATGTAAATATTTTTTTAATAAAATTGATTGAAAAATTTTACTCATTAGTTCCAAATTATTTTTAAAGGGGTATTTTTAATGAATTTTTGGTACATTTTTTAGTCAAATTCGTTACCACAATAAAACCAAAAAAAATATAAGTGAAAATTCTTTTATTAAATAACATAGAAAATGTGTAAAACATCATTGAAATATAATGGTTCTGGTTTGAAAGACCTTTTCGAATATTTCAATCCATTAAAATATATGTTTTGAGTCTTTTTGACATGTGAAACATTTTCTCCCATTATATTAAGATTAAATATTTACCAAAAATTCATTCTCTACAATTTTAAATGAATCATATCACCACCCCTTCAATGACAGTCTAAAAATTCGGTTTCATCTTGAAAATATATCCTTATTAATTCCCCTATAATAATATTCTTTTTCATTTGGCCTATTTTATCAAGATATTGTCTTTATATATCCATTTCCAAGGAGTCTTCAATGGGAAATCCCATGTCCTCAAAGTGAGTATCTTTTCAAACTTGTTTTCACTTCTTTTTTACCATCCACTATCAAAATATATCAGTACTATATAATGAAATATTAATTTATTTAATACTCAATTATATTATTTTATGGTAAATATATTTATAACCATTGCATTTTTATTAAGAAAAAATAAAACAAACATTTGTTTGTTGTGCGGACTACAACCTCCACGAATTGATGACTTGTATTTTCTCAAAAACCTCTCATTGCTGGTAATAACAATGAAATTGAAAGAAGAAGTTTCTTATATAATATAATTATTATTATGAAGAGGAAAATTCTAATATAACATTTATCCCTCTCATTTATTGAGAAATGGAACATTAATCATGTGTTGTTTAGACAATTACCTCTTTAAAGTAACATAACTTGTTTATCATATAGATTCTTTATAATTTATAATAATATCAAAAAATCTATTTCAAAAACATAAATATTTATTTATAATATAATTATTCACGCATATTAATGATATTATCCTAAAAAGATCCATTTTCATTACAATGCTCATCAAATAGTTATGGTATGTTAATGATTGGGTGGATCTGGCCAGCTAATTGATTAGTAACATACAACAATATCATGGATGATAATGAGTAAATAATTAATAATTATATATGATATAAATAATTAAATAATTATATTATTTTTATTCCGGAATTTAAAATTTAGTATTGACTTCATTAATTAAGACACAAAGTTTTTTGTTTTAATTACCGAAACATTCTCATCACTAATTTAATCAATAAAGACCATAAATAAATATCCAATAGAATAATACATTAAATTATTAATAATTATAAATCATAAATTCTAGTTCCTTGTATGATCTATGAATTCCTAAATATGGGTGAAGATTTATGAACCAAAATTCTAATACAAAAGTAGTTCAAAACGATAAAGATTACTCCGACCCGATATTAAAAATAGATAAAAACTAAATATTGTACATATATATAGTAATTATAAATATTATTTCTAAAAGATTATTTGAAAAAATAATTTTTATAAATATTTTACTAAGATAGTTATTTTTTTATAAAGGGTATTAAAGTGCTTTAGTGGATGTCAGTAATTATGGTATAGGGCTCCTTCTCACAAGTTTCATTTATTGGGACATATTCTTTATTGTGAAGAAATATATCCTTAAAACTGTGTAATTACATCATAAAGAATTTATTCTATCATTTTAATTTCATTCATGGGTTTTTTAGATCTATATAGTTTTTTTCATTATATGGACTTTAACTGAAAAGATATCAATTTTGTAGGGTATTTTTTTAGCTCAACTCACATTGTTGAGATATAATGATTCTTCTTGAAAATATTTCTTCAAAGATTCTTCTATTACACTGTAATATTTTACTTCCTTATATTTTATCATAATATCTATGTAAAATAGTTATTCTAATTCAAATCTTCCACCTCACTAAATTTCATCTTCATAAATTTATGAAATTAGCATTGATAATTTTCAATCTCTTCAATAATTATTACACTTACTTTTCTATATTTTTCCTTAAAACCAATTTCCTCGTTAATATTTACAAACAAAAATATGTTTTATTTATTTTCACCTTCATATTTCTGTTATGAAATTTCCAATGTGTGTTTTTATACTCTTATTACAATGCGAGTTTAAATGAGGGTATTTAAAATATTAAAATAAGGTTTTTTATTTTTTCAATATGAAATTATTTATCATCCACTACGTTTTTATTTTTTATAATATTTATTCACTTTCCTAGACCTATTACTAAATTTTATTTTTAAAATTAAATAATTTTATTCTTCATCACAACCCTTTTATTAATTGATTAAGTCTTTATCAAGGATATATTATTGATTCTTTTTTAAGATTTAATATTTCCTATAATTTTTTCATCACCATTTTGATAACATTTTTTTTATTTTTCAAGGATCCACTAATAGAGAATAATTTAAAGAAATAAATAATTTTTTTTCACAAAACATTTTTTAAATATTCATGTATTTTTTAAGGCTCCACAATAGAATGATATTTTTATGAAAGATAACATTTTTCTAAGGTTTCTATTTCAGATTATGAAAAATGAGTTTTCAATGTGATCATAACATCATACATTATACTAAAGAAAAAATATTTCCGAAAAACCACTTTTACTTGTTAACCACCATTTTCCACTAAATTTTTTAAATCATTCTATAAATTGCCATTATTTCTAATGAATGGTTTTCAAAATGTATTTATTAAGTCATATGTTTTTGTGATTTAATTTTTTTTCAATAATTAAAATATGTGAATTCAATATTTTGGAAAACATCTGATATTATTGTTAAACAAATTTTTCCATACACTGTGTATTTGTTATCTAATGAATGATCGATTTAGTGTGTTCTAAATTTCTATGTTATTTCCTTATATTTTGTCTGGGACTAATATTTCCCAAAAATTGCATGTGAAAATCATTATATCACATGAGAAAATTTTAAATGATCTGTGATGCTCAATAAACCAAGGGTAATTGGTGGATGAAGCATAATCTATGAATAAATATTACTGAGTAAAGCCTAATACACCAAGGGAAATTGGTGAGTGAGGCCTAATCTACTTGTAGAAATAGGTATTGATTCATCAACCACTATGTTATGATTCATATCTTCTTGTTTCTTCTATATTATTATGTATTAAAACATATCTATCATATTATTTCTTATGTACTATGCTGCATGTTTAGTCATTCTATTTTTAACTAAGTTTATATTCATGGATTTTGATTATGATATCATATATATACACTAATATTTTGTCATTTGTTATCTTCATCAGTTATCCCTTATGTTTCCAATACTCAAAATCTACGCTCACCTCTTTCATTTTCCTTAATTCCCTAGGATAAAATAATGGATATTACATGTTATATTCTAAGGAACAGTTTAGGGATGAGTGGTTATTAATAATATTTGATGTTTTTTATAGTATAAGTTTTTTATAAATCTAATCTTCAAAGTCACTAAAATTTATGTTCTTAAATTTTTTAACTATTATTTGGATATAATTTTTATTCATGAAATGTAATAAAATAAATGTGTTTCTTTATCTTTGGTTTCTTCATATCCCTATTCAATGAATTTAATTCCCATGTTAGTTTTATTATATGTGTTTTAATTTATATTTCACTGGAATTATTCATTGGTTGGTAATAATAGTATAAATATATTGGATCATTCTATAATTCATTGGGATTATCGCGTTGGTGGTAGTGGATTCTCTCCCACGATACTCATTCCTAGAATAAAAATGATTTGTTATCTCTATATATATATATATATATATATACCTTTTCTGTGGATGAAAATCATTGAATAACTATATTCTTGATAAACATCACTTTAATGTTGCTTTTAAAATATTGTTCTTGAGCGATTCCAATAAAGTATTTGATAAAATGAATAAATGGTGTTTTATTATTTTAACAATGTTTTGTCTGTGCAAACATGACCTGGAAGAGGGTTTTAGCAGTTTTTGATTCATATAAAGGGCCCTTTTTGGTTTGGACTTGGCCTTCGTGATGAATTTGGAGAAACATTTATTGTGCCACTAAGTAAAGTCTTGATTTTATAGGGATGGATACAACTATTGAGTGTGTTCTATTCAAAGGGCTTATTGGTTGGGTAAGGAATTAGATGGGTAACATTAATCTTGGATTGTGTGGTTAGGTTATTTCATGGGTGTGTGCATCCATTAAATGGGTTAGCTCTTTGGTTTGTGTTTTATTCAATATTTTCACATTTATATCTTTCTCAGTAGTTTATATATTCCATATTTTATGTATACATATTAATTTTGAGGTAACATGTTCTTATTCTATTGGTATGTGTGAAAAGTAATAGGGGAGGTTTTTTATAGGGTTATATACATAGCCCATATATATGAATCTTGGTACATATTCTAATGTATTTCATCATAAAATTGTTAAAAAAGATATATCTCATTTAACTAGTATAACATATTTACATTTCAATCCTGGAATATTATAGACATAGATTTATATAGTTAATGGATATATTTTTAGGTTTTTTTACTTTATAACCATTGATTATTTTTTGATTTGTAGGGTTTTATTGACCTATGTGGTGTATTTTGTACTAATATAACTCATATATTGGCCATATTTTATTCATTACATTTGGTTGGGTTTCTATCCCAAAACATGATTATTTTAAACCATTATGGATTTCCTACATATAATAATATTGTGTATGAGGGTAAATATTTCCCCAATGATTTTATATACCAATGGTATTTATTTTTAGTTCTTCATGTCTAGGGGATACACCTAAGGTGGTGGAATTTTAGTCATCTCCAAAACAATTGTTCAACAATATGATGCAAAAAAATGTTTTTAGTATAGTAAAATCTATTAGATTAAATGGTAAAATTGATATAGGATGGTTATGGGATTGAATTAGGGTGTATAAAAAGTTATGACTATCTAATTTATTGTTAAATTCTTGTTACTAGTGTGTTCTTAGTACAATAGTGTTGTAGAAAAACCTGCCTAATTATTTTTATCTAATCATCTTGTGTTTATCCCATGATATTTTAGTATCGTCCATTATAAGTGAGACATAACACTAGAGGATAGGAGTAGCTATATAGATAACCCTTGATTAATATTTCAATGTTCTTCAAGATCAGTCCTTGAGGGGAGGTGGAATCTATTGAGATGGTAAAACACTTTGAGAAATTTTCTAATGAGGATTCATTTCTGTAGTCTGAGGAAAATTTGATTAGGCCCTCCATAAATGGGCAGAAGATCTCCAGGAATGAATCTAGTGATGAATCTTCTGCAGATGAATTAGAATACATGGTTGAGGGTGATAATCTCCAATGGATGAGGAGATGTAGAAGCTAGAGAAGAATGCAAACAGAGATAAAATACTACTAAAACTTTTTACTTCCAATGGAGGCACGTTCTGACAAGAATCTAAAAGGCAAGAAGATGGACTCCCCTAAGGATGCATGATAACAACATAAGAAAGGTGATTAGATTGGTTAAAAATTAAAACTACATATGATCTCAAAAGAATAAGTAGATAAAGATGATCTTTCGCATAATTCTACTAATGAAGAAACCAAAAAAAATTATTTGAAGGTCTTTGAGGGTGACTCTCAATGAGGAGATGTATACCTTGATTGACAAGGAGTGCCTGATATTAGTTGGGGGACTTAAAAATTATAATATCAACCATGAGTAGATCATTAAGTCTTTAGACAAGCTGTCATTTCCATTCTAAGACCTCACATTGGATGAACCTAACACCCTGGTAGAAAATATTTATTGGATGTTATTTAGGGATACTAATCTTGTTTTCTCAAACTATCTTTTAATGGATCTTTTATTTTCTTTTCTCGTTGAATTTCAGGATTATCACTTTCTCCCTTTGAATTGTTTACATAATAAAAAAAATTATTTTTTAGAAATAGAAGTGTTTTAAAGTATTGAAAAACGAAATACTTCTAATGAACTTCTTCACATTGATAACTCATTATAATTATAAATGAAAAACATGTAGATATTTTTAGGAGACTTAATAACCAATATAGAGAGAGAATTGTTTTGTAGAATGAATAGATTATTACATTTCCTTTTATTAATGGCTATAAATAAATTGAAACAACTACTGTATATGATCCATGATCATTCAATAAAATGGTGGGACGTAGATATTCAATCTGAGATTGACCATGGCATAATATAATAGGTATTTTTTGAGTTTTTAATAAAAACACCCACTTACATTGCATGTATCAATAATGGAATATTTCTTTGATCTAATGTATGGAAACCTCAATGTGATTCTATATATATATATATATATATATTTATTTACCATCATTTCTTAGTTTTCCCCAGAATTCATTGTTTATAAATTTATTATTACATGTATGTTTGATTAAAATCCATTACCAATCATAAACTAAATAATGTTTTTCCTTTTATAGAAAAGTAAATAAATTCATTAAACAAATATATGGTAGTAAAAAAAATTCTAAAAATATTAATAGAGTGAGAAAATATTTTTTTATAAACATGTGAAAACTCCTTTGTTAGGAATAAGTTCATATTGGACTACTCTTATAAAATAAGACCACTAAAAAACCAAACAACCAGATCAATTTAATTTCCCCCACATCAAAATATTTTGATAGGATTCTATCAATTTGGTTCTTTAGAGAACATAAATATTAAATGTATGGAACTACTAGGGAGTGATACAACTATAGTCAAAACTTTCATCTCATCACTTAATATAAAATTCCCCTTAAATAAAATAGTGGTAACAGTTGTAATATGACTCAGGCCTATAATTCTAAACCAAAATGATCCCACCAATGTAGTTCACACTCTCAAAATCAATTAATCATGCAGATTCTAGAAACAACCCAACATCCCAATATGATCTATCGTGTCATGGATATAGGAATAATTCAAGAGTGTAATGTTTAAAACTATTTAGGTTTTACAGAATTATGTCAATTGAAAAACCAGGACCCTCAATGGCATGAGAAATTTTTTTATTTAAATTCAATGCCTATTTTGTTTGACAATAGTTCTTCCCAGTAGTTTACTTTTGACTTGGTAAACCGAATGGGGTTACATGTAGAAATTACTTCTCATGTCATGGCATGATCATCCAATCACGTCTCAGAAAATGGGAGTGCAGGTTATTTAAGTTATTTGAATGTACTATCATAATTGTTTTATCTTTTTTATAGATGTTCACTATCATTTAAGTAGAAGCTATTTATTTTATCTTCATTACATAGTAATTAATTTCATTTAAATATCATATCTATTTTGAGGCATCTAGATATTAATTGGGTTGTATCCTTATGAAGGGAGATAATTTTATACCATATGTCTTTTAGAAATAGTGGTCAAATGAATATAGCTAACTAATGAATGACCTATGATTATATATTTTGATCCATGAATTATGAACCCAAAATTAAAATATATTTGGGGAAAACTTCACAATATTAATTAGTATTAAAATCTAGAAACAATCCTTTTCATAATTTTATTTTACCTAAGGAAACAATTATTGGTAGAGTACCTCCATATATCAAATTTTATATGGTTTATACACTGGGGATAGAAAATTTAATCATGGATATATTGAGTATTATGTCATATAAACATGTAGTCTTAGAATTCCAAGATAATTGGACACTAATGTGAGTAATTATTTATTTTTACATAGATATCAACAGGTGAATTGATGTTGTAGAGTTCTATTAAGTAACCCTTATTCTTGATTTTATTGAATAGGTTATGGAGGCCCAATGGTTAGATCTTTTCTTTCATTCCATTTTTCATCCCATATTGTTTAGGATACCATGGATCGATGGATAGAGGATGAAAATTCAATCTTATGATTTTGTGATTAGATAATATTCTATCTTTAATAAATGGAACAACTTATTTCTTATCTCCATTCATAGTGGGTTATCCATATAGGTATTTAATATATGTACAAGGTAATGATGGGACTTTTTTAAGGTTCATGAATAATAAAAAAAATAGCCAATTATTTTTTAAAATGTCTCACAAATCAATATTTGTTTTCGGAAAAAAATATTCTATATGTATGATATATTATATACCCCTACCCATGTAGAAATAGGAACAAATATCCACAAACATGGTCATTAGTATATTGACAACGATTCTTACACATGATTTTATTTGGTAAATATTAAACCCACATGCTATGTCATCATGAATCTTCCCAAGATGATAAAAACATATAGTTAATGAATTACAAAACCAATATATATGATAAGTGGTGAAATTTAATTGGTTACCAGTATTTTTTATCTTTTATTGAGACCCTTATATATATCAGGTTTTTTTGTCTTTATAATATTTTTTTTTTAGAAGTTGAACATGTCCATGGTGTATCTCCATAAAATAAATAGAAGTCAGATCGTAGATTTTAGAAATTGGAATTCATTATTAGAACTTACATGATGGATTTATTAATTAAAAGAAGGACCATTTTCATTTGAAATATTTTTCATATAATAATATTTATCATAAAAAATATATTTGGATATATTTTATGCATTTTATGCATTTTATGGTTGTCCCGATCATTCTCCACTTTTTTAGATAGAGGCTAGAGAACCATAATCAATTTGACCAATACTTATGTAAGTCCACTTTTTTCAAGATAAAGATCTTTAAAAAAGGTTTGAAATATCCAATAGTAATTAGAAATCATATTCCAATCATTTATTTCAACCTTTATCTTTTGCAGGGGGACATCATGTATTCTTGAATGATTTCTCAATGTTGGTGTGTCATAATTTTGGTAAGAAAGGGAAAATTGATTCTTAGGTTATTAGACTATTTTATATTCTTAAGAATATTTTTGTGGTAACATAATAGTTGTATCATCATCCAATAATCATCTAAATTAACAACATTATTCACATATCTCCACAGAATAAGTACAACCCAGGTCTTAACTAATTGATTAGTTGGGATCATGTCACTATTTATCAAAATTTCACATTCATTCAGACTCTGATTCATATTCTTGACAAGAATGACAAAGACATTTGTCGTATAAATATATATTGGGTGAGTATATTATAGAAACATGGGTAAATTTAGTATGAAACATGAGAGTTGAAGGATTTTATTCTAGATCAATAACATGAAATTTTTCAAGACACCTCCAACCAATATCCTTCTGAGGTTGGAAATATCAACAGTGGGGTAAATGTGACACAATTAGTATAAAATATGATATTTTTTGCATATTTTTTCTGTAATAGAGAATATGTTTTCCTTTTAAGATATTATGAAGAAAAATTGTAGGTTTGGAAATGGTTTTAGAGAGCTCATAGATTGTTAATGGTTTGAGGAAATGTGTGGAATCCTTAGGTATCTGTGTAGGATTAAAATGGGTCGTCATGGAAGGTGAAAAATTAGTGCATGGTTTGGTAATCCATGATGAAACCATGATACATTAAACAAATTTATGCACTGGAAATTTTCAAGGTTTATTCATGGATTACCAATTCATGCTTCCAAATATTTATATATTTGTATAAAATAGTAACTCTAACAATGTTGATGCATGACTTAGAAAATAATGTTTCTAAACCATGCACATCATTAAAGGATTTCATAATCATTATTTTTTAACTTGATTAGTTAAATGAGACAATAATTATTCACCACTTGGATATGGATATTAGGACTCTAGGATCCTTAAGTATATTTCAATTTTTTTCTTTGGTTTTTGTCTAGATATCTTCAAATTGAGAAATGTTTGATATAGGAATCGAATGCATGATATCTTTCACATTTTCTCTATTGTGAGATTATCTTTTTTTATTATAGGAACTCTAAAATAGGTAATCTATTCCAATATATTTGGTCAAGTTTATATTTATGGATATTTAATGTGAATTTTTCATAAAAATAAAAGAAGATCCACAATCTATAATATTTTGATATGAATCATTAGGAAGAAAAAATTAGTGGTAGGGGGACTATCTGAAACTCTGAACATATACATAACAATAATTTTTTAGTTTATAAACATTTTATACTTATGTTATTAATGTAACACCATGGATAGAATTATTCTAGAGAAATTTCCCAATATTTTTGATTTTGAAAATGAAGTTTGTGAGTGATGCCCACAACTTTTTTGGAAAAATGAATTACTTGTGTTTGGTTTTTTAATGTATTTTTTGTTCATGTTGACATTACATGGTAATGTGTGGTTTTTTTCATTTTTCATAAAATGTGGCCTTGTTTTTTCATAAATTTTTATCATTAAAATGTGGGGGAACATTAGATTATACATCTATGTGATGACTTATATATAGTGGGATGGGTTTAGATAGTCATCAAGGACTAATGAAAGGATATATTATATGGGGAAGTAATTGGTTAGGTAACAAGACTTCCATATGAGAGGGGTGTGTCCTTGCATGGGTGTGTGAATTCATGAAATGGGTGGTCTCTTTAGTCTATGATGAATTCACTTATTCTACAAGTATATGGCACTTTATTATATATTACTTATTATTTTAGGTACTTATTAATGTGAGGGAACATTTTAAAATTCTATTGTCATGTGTGGTAAGTCTTAGGGTTTTTCCCAAATTTTTTTAAAATGACCCCTAATATATACTTCTTGGTATGTGTGTAGATGTTATTCATCATGATATTAAAAAATAAAAAATATCATAAAACTCGATTGGTATATTTTAATGTGTTGGAAATTATCTATGGAAGATATATCATTGGGATTTTTAAAGGGTGGAGGTCGGGGTTCCACTCTATCACCTTAATGTGTTTTCATAGTTTATTGGGTTATGTAGGCTTATGTAGTATATTTTTTACTATTATGACTCTAATATTTGTAAAAGTGTGTTCACTGATCTTGTTTGGATATATTTCAAGAAACATATTTATGTTATAACATTTTTGTTTGTTTATGGAATATTAGGTGATGTATAAGGGTAAATCATCCCCCAATGATGTCTTATACCCTTGGAATTTATTTTCTTTTTATGGTGTCTAAGGAATACACCTAAGGTTAGGGGAACTATGGTCAATTATAATCTAATGGGCAGAGGTTGGTATGTTTCATGACATGACTGGGAAAACTGAAGGAGGTAGATCAACTAGGTGTCTAGTGAAAGATGATACATGCATGGTCCAAATGGGAAATTCAAATTTAACCTTTTTAATCTATCTAATGTGAGGTTCTATTGAAATAATGGAATAAGGGGAACACATTAGGGTCCTATGAAATGAAAATAATTGACCATGTAGTCCATTTAAATTTTCGTTAACTAGATATGGTATGGAATAACATTTAATGAAAGGGGTAATTAGACATAGTATTACCCTTATTGTATACAATTTTCTGTTTCTCAATAACCCATAGTTTGATAAATATGAATAAAGGAAATGATAATATTAAAAACGTTTAGGCTGATGAAGTTGTGGAATAAATAATGAAAATTGGAAGGAACCATAATGATATTACATCATAGAAAAAGGGTTGTTATAGACAAAAGTATCCTACAGATGACAACAATATAGCCCCGAGTAAGGAGTTATTATCATTAAAGTGAACTTTTTATCTTGGAACTATAAATGAATAAATAATAATGATACATTATTAAATAATATCACATTTTATTAAGAGGAACAATCTTGGTATTATTATTTATGTATAATCAATGGTCTATATTGAGAAATTTATTTTTATCTAATAGACCTCCCTTAGTTATAATTTTGCAGACTATTATTATTAGCCTATTTTTGTGGAGACATTTGAAAATATATTTAACTATGTTTAAAGTGATATTTATTTGAGTTGGTAAGTAACACCTATTATTATTATTGGATAAGTCAAGTCAGAACATCATTATTTACCTTATTTACCTTCCCAACTACTGCACTTTAGGTAAAATACATTGTAATGTGTTAACATTTATCACATTGACCATTAATTCTAAGTAGTTCGTGTTTCTTGTCTTAAAAATAATTCTTAATATATCTATGAAACTAGAATATAAGTTTATAGTAGCTTCTTCTATTGATTTATATAAATTTATTGACTAGGTTTTATTTAATAAAATAATATTATTAGTCTTACAACATACTTGTTCAATATACATCATCAATGATTGGGAGTCCAAGAAAACTAACAGTCACATTTTATCTTTTAATGAGAAATGGATTATACAACATCTAATAACATAATCAACCAAAAATACATTATTTTAAAAAAAAGATTAAACATTATTATATTTATTGGATATTTTATTTTTAGTGCTGTAGAGAATTATGAATCCCATAAAACAAAAAAGTGGAAATTTCGATATAGTTGGCATTTAAAAAAACAGGTTCTTATGTTTACACTAATTGTTTATTTTTAACAGTTTTCCTTCATTAAAAACATGTCACCATTTACCATTCTAAAATTCCGATACATTTTTCCCCTACAAAAAATATTGGAATATATGGGATGAGTAAAACAAATAAGATTAGAGATAAAAAATCGATTAAAACCCTATAACTCAAATTAAAAATTAGAAAACCCCATAATATTTTTTTTTCATTTTTCATAATAAACATTGAGATAAAATAATTATTTAATTACATGTAAATGTAATTTTATCACCAAATTTATTTTTTAAAACATCATATAAATATCAATAAAGGAAAAAATCATAACTGTGAGGATTTCATAGAAGATATAAAAATTTATCTGTAAAAAAAAATATTATATAAAATGTTTATAAACATTTCATAAATCAAATTATAATTTCATACCTTTGGAAATCAAAATATATTCATAATAACCAATTCCAATAATATAAAGTCATAAATTTTCTATGGTAATCTATCATTATATCATCATTATAGTCAATATTACAATCAACCTTATAGTCTAATAACCACTAAGGTAAATTCAATTATGTATCTTCTTAGAAAATATCATTACCAAATTCCTTAGAGGGCTATATCAGACCCACAAATCATGATAAACAATTTAAAAATAACATTATTATTGAAAAAATAAAAACATGCTTTTTATAATAAAACTAATAAAATTGGAATATGTTCCCATAAGAAAAACCCACTTTCATTTATATTTTATGAATGATAAGAAATATCCTTTTATTTTTAAAATATTTAAAGAGTAAAAAATCATAGAAAATTGAAAAAAATTAACATCTTGAAAAACCCTAGATAATAAAATAATAACCTTGATAATGAATATTGGTTATGATGGTGGAAAATGGTTTCCATGAATTAAATGTTAATAAAATATTTTATTCTTTTTTATTTTTTAAAGAAAGTAAAAATGTAGAGACCCGAAGCTTGACGTACATGAACATTACATTACTTTTGCGGAATACTTAGTACATAACAAAAACACACACACAAGTATCGTAATAGTTTAGTGTCTTTGGAAACTCGGAATAAAATATTATAATCGTGGTGAAAGATCTTCAACATCTCCCATAAAGATCTTCCTTTTTTTACCTAAAACATTTATTTATATCCTGGGGAAAAGAAAACATAAAAGGGTGAGCTCAAATGCTCAGTAAGGGTAAACAAAAGAAATATCAATCACATCGTATTCATAAGAACATAACATTTTGGAAATCATAACCTGCAAAAGAGAGCATAATTTCATAACATGGGATAAATCATGGTAGTGAAATGTAATCACAATAATCATAACATAAAACATGAAACTTTGTGGAATTCACACATAATCATAGAGAATCATTTCTTGTTAGTCAAGACTCATTTCCAAGACTATCTTAGTGGACAAAGTCCCTTTCTGAATCGAGTAACCCTCGTTTCAGTCCTGTTTCACTGAACCGGTATAACCTACCATTCCATCCATGTCTATCTCATGAGATATAAAATCTTTACCCAATGCATTGGAGGGATATATAGGTCCCACCCATCTTATAATGAATCCTTTCTTATGGGTGCCACATAATCATAAATCATACATCATCGCATAACCCATGTAATAAAAATGGGATTCTTGAAACATCATGACATCATAAATAAATTCATATAAGATAAAGGAATTCATAAAAATAATTCCATCACAACATGATCAAATCAATGTAATAATAGGGATAAAAACAGAACCCTTTATTATCTTAGATGGAAAATAATTTTGGTAAAACACGTGAACTCCATTCTTGAGGAAAATATCCTTTCTCTTTCAAAAACATTTTTCCTTTCATAACATGTCATACAACTTTAAAATAAAAGAATTTGATTAAAAATAAACTTGAAAACTTGTAAATGAAGCTTCTTGGAAATAATGTTTTAAAAATCCATTCATGCCGTATAAGTTAAAAAAACATTCTTCGTTCTTTTGTCGGAAAAGTCAAAAAGTACCTCGTACGAAAAACGACAAAAGATTCCTTTCATACATATTACTAAAAACTCACCGAAGGGTAAAAATGGATTTAAAAAATTGTAGGTGGATGTAAATAATATTACATATTGATGAAACATGGTTGTGGATAATAAAATACACCCCAGTAAATACTTACGAATAAACAATCTCGGATAAAAATGAGATTGTCATATTTCCCTTACCTTTGGTCTGATTTGCTTCGTATGTGTCTGAACCTCCTGTATAATGATTTAAATAATGTCATTTACTTATTACAGAATCATATTCATTGTTATGATATCATATATGGTTCACTTATGACATTATATTACCCGTTCTTTTGTAAATTCCATGTTAAAGAAGCGTTTTGGGTAAAATCGTTTCATTTATCGTAGGTGTTTTGACTTGTTGTTCTTGACATTATTATTACTTATATCATGATTTACTTACTTCCAGAATATAAAATATGATTTTGTATCATATATATTCAGTATATATATATATAATAGATAGATAAATGAAATGAAAAACACCGTTCATGGAGACGGTAGTCCGTACGTACGCATGAACGATGTTTTCCTTTCCTTATTGTCTTGAATGGAAGTAAGTAGATGACATAAATATATATATATATATACATATATAAAGTAGCTTTATAATGTCATATATTTCATTATTATTTCTTATATATACTTTATAATCATTCTTAAATGGTTAACATGGAGAATGAATCTCATCGCGTTGTGGAGACGGTAGTCCGTACGTACGCACGAGCGATGATATCGTTCCCATGGTCGTGGAATTGTGTTGAAGTGTATGTATACTATTTCAGTATCAATATCACTTTATAATAATCATATATAGTTACTCATTACACCATTATATCAATCCAATTAAGGTTGTGACGGAAAATATATTACACCACGGCGTGGAGACGGTATTCCGTACGTACGCACGCGCGGTGATTTCATTTTTCCGTAGGATGGATAGAAGGTGAATTAGAGTTGTTTCATATTTATAATAACATATAAGTATATAATAAATACTGATGTTATTACTTTATCATGAAACAACTAAAGAAGAAGAAGTTGAAGAAGAAAGAAATTGAAAATATCGGTAATGGATATTACCTCTTCTTTGAAACGCCTCTTTGAATCCTCCACTTAGGGAACTAAGATTGGTCTTTGAAGAAGACCAGGACCTCTAGGATTATTCTAGGGAAGTGGAGAAGAGAAAATGGCAGGGTTTTTCCGAGCTTGAGTGCTCAAAGTTGTGTGAGGAGGAGGGGGAGGAGGTACCCTTTTTTAAGGGAGGAGAGGGGCACCTTAGGAATATCTCAAAATATTATTTTATATTAAAGTCAAAATCGGTTTATAATGGTTCCAAAGGGTCTTATTTCGAAGATAAAGTGGGTATGGGTCGAAATCCTATCATCCAATAGGATTTAGACAATTTTAGGGTATTATTTTAACCTTATCAATTAGATTTAACTCTAAGTTATATAATTTAACTTTTACCGTGTCTTTTTGTTTTCTTTCACTATATGGTTAATACACTTACTATAACATGCCAAAAGAACCCCAAATTGTTTATTATTAATATATATATCCTTATCTAAGTCATTTTGCCGAACCTTAGATTTTTAGGAATAAAATAACAATTAATAATATAATACTTCATTTAAAAACTATTTTGTTTCAATTTTGACACTATTTGATATTTGATTTTTGTGAAAGTCATAACGGAATTATATGTTCGAACCAAGTTGATTAAATCAACACTAATATATCATAGTAACCTATAAAATTAGTTTAAGTCATAAAAAGTCTCAAATTACATTCATTTTAGCATTTATAACATCAATTATGTTAATATTTCCTTAAAAGGGTAATTACTGCATCATCGTTGTGTCATAAATAAATTAATTAATTTAAAGTCTAAAAATTATAAATAAAATATAATTATGTAGTAAATCTTTTTATCTTTATAATGAATATTTATAGTCTAATTTATCTTATGTATAACCCCATATTAAAAATTTTGTAGTTATTAAACTTTGATTTTAACTATTTTAACTATTCATTAAATAAAATAATATTAAATGTCATAATCTAATCCAAGTGGACCTAAATGGTCATATTATATTCATAAGGTTGTTTTTGGTAGAATTACACTTATGCAATATAATTAGGACATGTGTTAGGGTAATAGTAATATCATATTTACCCTTAGTTACCCTATTTACTATTAACCGTGGTAAAAAAAAAGTAAAAAGTTACTATTCACCAAAAATTATTTTCATCTCATTGAACCACATTTTACTTACTGAAATCAAATGTGTCTCTCGGATTTTTGAAATTCCATTCACAGAAGCGGTAAAATTATGTTTTATGAAAAATTCAGTTTTTTTAACTACCACTTAGTAGTTTCACTATTCATCAAAAATTGATGTTTTTCAGAACAATGCCAAAATTTCATCCTGAGCTATATTTCAAATTCCGAATTCAAAAATGAAGTCTATTTTACCAAATTCATAACATAGAAATTGCATTAATTAATTTTATAATTAAATCCCGCTGTTAAAACAAATAGCGTGTTTTTAAGAAACAATATCTATCAAAAGATTGACACTTGATTATGTCTGGTTTAAATGTGAAATTACATCCAATGACCAACATTGTATTAAATTGAAAAAATATATTCTAAATATACTTTAAAACCACTCAAATTAATGATTTATCACTATTAATTATTTCTATTAAAAAAGTTGTTTTTAATTATAATTTAGTAATTTTCACTATTCATCAGAATATGAAAGTTATCCAAAATGTACCAAAATTTCATTACTTTTGAGGAATAATTAGTACATAACAAAAACACACACACAAGGATCGTAATAGTTTAGTGTCTTTGGAAACTCGGAATAAAATCTTCTAATCGTGGTGAAAGATCTTCAACATCTCCCATAAAGATCTTCCTTTTTTTACCTAAAACCTTTCTTTATATCCTGGGGAAAATAAAACATAAAAGGGTGAGCTCAAATTCTCAGTAAGGGTAAATAAAAGAAATATCAATCACATCGTATTCATAAGAACATAACATTTTGGAAATCATAACCTGCAAAAGAGAGCATAATTTCATAACATGGGATAAATCATGGTAGTGAAATGTAATCACAATAATCATAACTTAAAACATGAAACATTGTGTCATTCACACATAATCATAGAGAATCATTTCTTGTTAGTCAAGACTCATTGCCAAGACTATCTTAGTGGACAAAGTCCATTTCTGAATCGAGTAACCCTCGTTTCAGTCCTGTTTCACTGAACCGGTATAACCTACCATTCCATCCATGTCTATCTCATGAGATATAAAATCTTTAACCAATGCATTGGAGGGAGATATAGGTCCCACCCATCTTATAATGAATCATTTCTTATGTGTGCCACATAATCATAAATCATACATCATCGCATAACCCATGTAATAAAAATGGGATTCTTGAAACATCATGACATCATAAATCAATTCTTATAAGATAAAGGAATTCATAAAAATAATTCCATCACAACATGATCAAATCAATGTAATAATAGGGATAAAAACAGAACCCTTTATTATCTTATATGGAAAATAATTTTGGTAAAACACTTGAACTCCATTCTTGAGGAAAATATCCTTTCTTCTTCAAAAACATTTTTCCTTTCATAACATGTCATACAACTTTAAAATAAAAGAAGTTGATTAAAAATAAACTTGAAAACTTGTAAAGGATGCTTCTTGGAAATAATGTTTTAAAAATCCATTCATGCCGTATAAGTTAAAAAAACATTCTTGGTTCTTTTGTCGGAAAGGTCAAAAAGTACCTCGTACGAAAAACGACAAAAGATTCCTTTCATACATATTACTAAAAACTCACCGAAGGGTAAAAATGTATTTAAACAATTGTAGGTGGATGTAAATAATATTACATATTGATGAAACATGGTTGTGGATAATAAAATACACCCCAGTAAATACTTACAAATAAACAATCTCGGATAAAAATGAGATTGTGATATTTCCCTTACCTTAGGTCCGATTTGGTTCATATGTGTCTGAAACTCCTGTATAATGATTTAAATAATGTCATTGAATTATTACAGAATCATATTCATTGTTATGATATCATATATGGTTCACTTATGACATTATATTACCCGTTCTTTTGTAAATTCCATGATAAAGAAGCGTTTTGGGTAAAATCGTTTCATTTATTATAGGTGTTTTGACTTGTTGTTCTTGACATTATTATTACTTATATCATGATTTACTTACTTCCAGAATATAAAATATGATTTATATATCATATATATTCAGTATATATATATAATAGATAGATAAATGAAATGAAAAACACCGTTCATGGAGACGGTAGTTCGTACGTACGCATGAACGCTGTTTTCCTTTCCTTATTGTCTTGAATGGAAGTAAGTAGATGACATACATATATATATATATATACATAAATCCAGTAGCTTTATAATGTCATATATTTCATTATTATTTTTATATATACTTTGTAATTATTCTTAAATGGTTAACATGGAGAATGAATCTCATATCGTCGTGGAGACGGTAGTCCGTACGTACGCACGAGCGATGATATCGTTCCCATGGTCGTGGAATTGTGTTGAAGTGTATGTATACTATTTTAGTATCAATATCACTTTATAATAATCATATATAGTTACTCATTACACCATTATACCAATCCAATTAAGGTGGTGACGGAAAATATATTACACCACGGCGTGGAGACGGTATTCCGTACGTATGCACGCGCAGTGATTTCATTTTTCCGTAGGATGGATAGAAGGTGAATTAGAGTTGTTTCATATTTATAATAACATATCAGTATATAAGAAATACTGATGTTATTACTTTATCATGAAACAACTAAAGAATAAGAAGTTGAAGAAGAAAGAAATTGAAAAGATCGGTAATGGATATTACCTCTTCTTTGAAACGCCTCTTTGAATCCTCCACTTAGGGAACTAAGATTGGTCTTTAAAGAAGACCAAGACCTCTAGAATTATTCTAGGGAAGTGGAGAAGAGAATATGTCAGGGTTTGGCAGAGCATGAGTGCTCAAATTTGTGTGAGGAGGAGGGGGAGGAGGTACCCTTTTATAAGGGAGGAGAGGGGCACCTTAGGAATATCTCAAAATATTATTTTATATTAAAGTCAAAATCGGTTTATAATGGTTCCAAAGGGTCTTATTTCGAAGCTAATGTGGGTAGGGGTCGAAATAATATCATCCAATAGTATTTAAACAAGTTTAGGGTATTATTTTAACCTTATCAATTAGATTTAACTCTAAGTTAAATAATTTAACTTTTACCGTGTCTTTTTGTTTTCTTTCACTATATGGTTAATACACTTACTATAACATGAAAAACGAACCCCAAATTGTTTATTATTAATATATATATTTTTATCTAAGTCATTTGGACGAACCATAGATTTTTAGGAATAAAATAACAATTAATAATATAATATTTGATTTAAAAACTATTTTGTGTCAATTTTGACACTATTTGATATATGATTTTTGTGAAAGTCATAACTGAATTATATGTTCGAAACAAGTTGATTAAATCAACACTAATATATCATAGTAACCTAGAAAATTAGTGTAAGTAATAAAAAGTCTCAAATTACATTCATTTGAGCATTTATAACATCAATTATGTTAATATTTCCTTAAAAGGGTAATTACTGCATCATCGTTGTGTCATAAATAAATTAATTTATTTAAAGTCTAAAAATTATAAATAAAATATCATTATGTAGGAAATCTTTTTAGATTTCTAATGAATATTTATAGTCGAATTTATCTTATGTATAACCCCATATTAAAAATGTTTTAGTTATTAAACTTTGATTTTAACTATTTTAACTATTCATTAAATAAAATAATATTAAATGTCATAATCTAATCCAAGTGGACCTAAATGGTCATATTATATTCATAAGGTTGTTTTTGGTCGAATTACACTTATCCAATAGAATTAGGACATGTTTTAGGGTAATAGTAATATCATATTTACCCTTAGTTACCCTATTTACTATTAACCGTGGTAAAAAAAATTAAAAAGTTACTATTCACCAAAAATTATTTTCATCTCATTGAACCACATTTTACTTACTGACATCAACCGTGTCTCTCGGATTTTTGAAATTTCATTTACAGAAGCGGTAAAATTATGTTTTATGAAAAATTCAGTTTTTTTAACTACCACTTAGTAGTTTCACTATTCATCAAAAATTGATGTTTTTCAGAACAATGCCAAAATTTCATCCTAAGCTATATTTCAAATTCTGAATTCAAAAATTAAGTCTATTTTACCAAATTCACAACATAGAAATTGCATTAATTAATTTTATAATTAAATCCCGCTGTTAAAACAAATAGCGTGTTTTTAAGAAACAATATCTATCAAAAGATTGACACTTGATTATGTCTGGTTTAAATGTGAAATTACATCCAATGACCAACATTGTATTAAATTGTAAAAATATATTCTAAATATACTTTAAAACCACTAAAATTAATGATTTATCACTATTAATTATTTCTATTAAAAAAGTTGTTTTTAATTATAATTTAGTAATTTTCACTATTCATCAGAATATGAAAGTTATCCGAAATGTACCAAAATTTCACCTTAGGCTAAATTCGATACTCTGAATTCAAAAATGAAGTCCATTCTGAGAGCTAAAATTTCTAAAATTTAAAAAGTGGTTATTACTATTCATAACGGCTATTTTTAATAATATTTTAATAGCATATCGTTGTTTCGTGAAACTCAGTATTGCGTACTACACACGCTATCGAGGAAGGTTGCGATTGCGTGTAATGCCAGGCAAGTCAAGGATGCGTGTTGTGCAAGCTCATTTTGGTGTATCGTACAACACAAGACATTAGTGAAATTAAAAAGAATATTTTTCATAAAATCTTGGGGTGTTCCAAAAAAAATAAAAATAAGGAAAATAGAGAGTCATTTTTAAACCATTATAGAAAAAGACAAAAAAAGACAAAAAAAAGGCAAAAATTATATCTAAAAATAATTTAATCATAAATAATGAATGTTATAAATATCTAAAAGAACTTGGATATAGAAGATAAAGTTTTAAAAACATTTTAAACAATGTTTTTAATATTAAATCCTAAAATTTAATCTTTACATGCCCCATAAATTGTTTGTATTCTTCAATAATAAACTTATATTAATTATTTTATAGATGAATAATATTTTTTATTTTCATATCATTATCAATATTACTTTAATTTCATGTAATATTAGATATTAAATTGGGTTTTTTGTGTTGGATATTTTTGGTTCGTTCAATCAAAAAACACTTTTATTTTATTGTCCTTGGTGAAAGGGTTTATGGTTACATAATCTCTATAATCATAAATATTTTATAATTATGAATATTATACCTTTAATATACTTATAAAACCATCAATTATAGGCAGTTATGAAAAATGAAATACTTTATTTCATGGAGGTAGTTGTCCAAATGTACACATGGGAAATATTTTCATTTTTAAAATAGATTGAAAGGAAAAAAAATGAATATAATTTATTAACTATGAAAGATAAAAATAATATTATAGTGATCATATTTGTTCAAAAAATCCAGGAATATGACTAGCCATGTGATACGGTAATAAAAATTTCATTGTGTTGTTCGGGGATCAGGTAGTCTGTATGTAAGTAATAGTGATAATTTCATTTTCCAAAATATAGGAGGGTATGAAGGTAGATATTATATTATATTTATTGAATCATATTCATGTCATAAATTTCGAAAAATTAAATCCATATTTATAAATAGTTATTTGTTGTTGTGATGAAAAATAACACACATCCCTTCGTGCATATGGTAGTATGTACATACTCATCAACAATTATTTCATTACCCATAAGATGTAAAGGATGTATAAAATGATTTTTCTATAAACATAATAAAATTTCATCATAGAAAATATAATTTTTTAATTATTTTATTATGGTTATAATATATTTTAAGGAGGTAGAAGTAGAAATAAACTTGAAAAAATTATGTTATGACTTATAAATCCTCCTTTTATATCTTGTTATATATTACACTATATTCTATCTAGTATTAGTCTTTTAAAGATAAAAAAACTTATATAATGTGTTAAATATATTTGGGGAGGTATATCGATAGATCATGGTTAGTATAGAGTGCTCATTGTGAGTGTATAAGTGACAAGATGTGGTTTCCTTTTATATTTGAGATGAGTGGAACCCTTGTAAGTATTATGAACACTAAAATGTTATAAAATAATTTAGAATAGAATGTAGATAAAATTTAGTTAAATTTAAAATATAGGTTAATATGATGAAATATATCACCCATATAATATTATTACAACAAAATTTATATATATTCAAGTACTTGTCTCTTAGTTTAACCTCAATGTTAACCATTTTATCATTTACCATTGTGAAAAATAATTAAAAATGGTAACTACACATTGTGACTCATAAATAAATTAAAATTATTTTAAAAAAGAGAACATGATGAATCTGAATATGTAGTATATTTTCTATGTTTCAATTTCTAGAATTGGAAAAAAATAATTATAAAATATGTTCACAAATCATAAGGATAACCCTTTTTAAGAAGAAATAATTTTAATCATAAAACGTATTTCAGACTAAAATCATGTATAAAATAAAATTATTGGTTTATTAATAAAAAAGGTTATTATTTATTTATATCATTCCAACACTGAATGAAACCTTTTAAACAATCAATTAAATGAAAATAACCAAAAAATACGTTTCTACTTGATTAAAATGTAACTTATCTTCCAAAAATTGCAATAATATGTTTCCAAATTAAACATAATTATTTTAATAACATATTTTTATCACTAAACTAGAAATTGGTTGAGAAAATAATTTTATATATATTTAGATCATATAAAATTCATAATAATTTCATAAAACCTACTATATTTGAAAAATAAGTATTTTCACTATTCAACCATAAAGTCAACCATTTATGAGAAATCCCTAATATAAATACCCTAAAATAATTTTGATATGAAAATATAAAAAATTAATTCCATTATAGAAAATAATCATTTTAAATTTAATAATTTTAAATTTTAAATAAAATAATACGATTCATGGAAATAGTTTTGTTAGAATAAAACAATTTATTCATTTTAAAATAAATATAATATTATTATAGTGCATATGTCCCAATAAATTTTATTCATGAATATTAATAAGTCATAAAACTAATTTAATGTTAATATTACCCAGGATTCAACATTCATCCACTCTTTATAAAATAGTATCCTTGTAATTCCATTCATTAAATAATCATAAGTGGATATTTTTCCCACTTAATATATTTTAGATTCCCATGTGTCTTACACTATTACATAGTTCTTCTATAAAACATTAAAAAATTCTCAGTGATTGGTTTAAGAATGTTCCAAGGAGGATGTTGTCTCAGTGGATTGCTTGTCTTCATCTTTTGGAGTCCATCTCTCTTATTTTATCCCATGTTTCCAGAGAGGCCAACATGGTTTCTGATTATATTTCCAAAAGAGAAATTATGGAGGTTAGTTCAAGTTGGTCTTTTGTTTTTCCAAGTTACGGTTCTAGTCTGTCATAGATGAACTATTGTGGTGAGGTGCACATTCCTCATTGTAATGCCCCTTTGTTATGATATGCTTTGTATTGTTTATTTTTTATAATAGTTTTAGGAGCACCCATGCCTTTCTCCAGAAACATCTAGCGATAAAACATTAACCATGAAATCAAATTTATTCCACCACACCATCTCTCTATGATCAGGTATCCTAACTAGATTTTTCCCATAAGAAATATTTTCCTATAACTAAACAAAATTAAGGATCAAAAAATTATAATCATTATATCTATACTTCATTAATAATAATATTTGAAACATTCCATTAATGTTTGATAATATCAAAGGTAAATCTACTCAATATGAAATGAATATATCTATAAATATAATTTCATATGGGAAAAGAAACCATGGACTTAATTATAATTTCCTTCCAAAATTCATAACACGTTTAATTTAAATATTTAATGATAAGTATTTTTTCCGTCCTCAACCTATATATATTTCTTAAAATTATCCTCATGGAACTTTTATAATATCTAATGTACCCTTATATGACATTTTATCATATTTACCTTCTCAAAAATCATTGATACACATTCTAGTCCCAAAACAATTGCCTCATTAACATTTCCTTAATAAGTATTATTTTAATAGTACTTTCTGTTTAATGCATCAAATAGTGAAATTTATATATTGGAATGAAAACCATTATTATATGATATTTATACCAATGAATTATTTTTTTACACAACTATCCTTAGAATCTAATGAATAAAAATTATTCATTTCCTTTAAATTATGAATTTCCCAATTCATATCACCATAATATTGAGGATTAAATGATTTCCTAAATTTCAATTTAGTACCAAATGAATTTTTAAATCCATTTATAAATTTTTTTGTAAATAAGAGATCATGACTAAAAAAATAGAGGGAGGAACTACATATGAATTTACTATCTCTTTATTTTAGATTATAGAAATCAAAATCAAACAATGTTATCTCAAATAAGATGAAAATCAATATAATTAGCCAAATTGACCTCAATATCAAAATTATAATTATTACCCTGATATATATTTTTGTAAACACATCGTAGTCTCTAGGCATACATTCTCCCACATCTTTTTAGGAACAGAAGGTGTTTAAATAATCCATATAAGTAGTTATCATTTAACCTTTACCTATTGGCCAGTGAATATTTCATGGTAAAATTTGTAATATTTATCCTCATTCAATACCACAAATAATATTTCTTTTAATATATATTGATCATAGTTTTACCATGAATAAAACAAATCTTATATTTATCTACCTCATTCGATAATTTCTTTTTAAAAATAGAAAATAGTCAGGACTCACAAATTATTTCAACATATGATAACAGAATCTTTATAAAATTTAAACTTGGGAACCATTTCATTATTAACCAATTATATCTTTTCTAACAAACAAATATCTTCTTTTTAAGGATTTTTTATTCCTTATAAAAATGATGATTGTACTAATACATGAACAAAAATAGGAAAGGATTCCAAAGGAATATCATTCAATAACTAATTGAGTAAATCATTAATTATTTGATAATTATCCAAACATTTCATATTGAATGATGCATTATCCTTGTGACTCTAAGAATTATCTTCCTTGTTGGCCATACTGGGATGATAGTGAGTTGCGAAATCTGAATTCTTTATAATTTGAAGATATATTTTTTCTTCATGTTGAATTATTCCATGAATATATAATTAAAAGAAATTTGATCCACATATTTTTCACATTTCTCTCCATATATAAGATACCTCCAAATTTTAAAATAAAATACCAGTAAAAAAATTTCATACTCATGTGTCGAATAATTTTTTTCATTGGGTTTTAATATAAAAAAACATTTTAAATTACACAATCATATTGTATCATGAAATAATACATTACCTTTAATGAAGAATCACAGAAAATATAAAACATCAAATTTCTATATTGAATGGGTATCAATGATTCATTAACTATTCATATTTTCAATTCCTCAAAATATTCATCGTATTCTTTTATATAGATAAATTAATCTCCCTATCTCGTTAACATGGATAGTGAGAAATAAAAACATGAAAATTTCAAAAAAAATAATCAATAGTTATATGATATTACAAGAAAAAACCAATTATTTTTAACATTAATAAGTACTATCAACTCTTCTTCCATGTCATTATTAGCAGGTTGAAATGTTAATTCACATTTAGTTACAATGTCCCCAAGATATCAAATGTATTTTAATAAAAATTATTATTTTCTGAATTTACTATAATAGTAATTTTATTTAATTGATTTTATCACAATTAATTTATGATTATCAAGATAATAAATGTTTTTATAGAATACAAGAATATTATTAATAAAATAAACCAAAAATTTATCCCTAATCTCATTGAATTTTTTACTTTTAAGATCAACAAATATTGCTGGGGTGTTTTACAACACATAAGGAAAAGTCAAGAAAATCATAATTCTATAACATGATATAATAAAATATCCTGGGAATGTTTTCTTCATTTATATTTAATTGATGGTATATGTAATTTTTTATGTCCCACAGTCCATTATATTTTATGTTTTCAGTTGTTGTAGGTGTTCAGAGGAGGCTCAAATTTGTATGGAGAAGTTCAGTTGGAAAAATCTAGAAGAAGGGGGATTACAAGTCATATAACTATATTACACGATGTGAAGTCTCGTTTTATATCTATTCTAGTTTGATTAATTTTTTGAAAAATTGTTGGGTCTGAAAAATAAAATAAATTGATATTTGATCATTTTTTCAGCAAAAGACAGCCATAGAGAATTACATGGCATAAAAGGGAATTGAATGTCGTGTAATACTCCGATGTTGTAACTTTTATGTTTTTTTACTACTGCTTTGTTTTTAAAACCCTATAGATGGAGTGACCCTTCAATGAACCCAGGAGATTGGAAGACCCTTATTCTACGTTTTGTGGATTCCTTCCTCAAGTATTTATTCATAGCTTCCCCCCTTTGATCCGTAGTGATCTATCTTTGATCAAAGGTGTTCCCTTCCCCCGTTGTTGTTATTTCTTCTAGTTTGGTCTCCTTCCAATCTTGTTTCTTATACCATGTTATGGAATATGATCTATCATGGTTCTAAATGGGATTATCTTAGGTTTTTGCTTTTACGGTGGGGTCATGAAATCTTCGTATGGATGCAGATATTGAGGGAGAGGTGATTGAAGATCTGTTTCATGACATGTTCTTATGAAAGGCTAATTAACACTATTTCGAGGGAGGTTTCCCTTCATTTTCTCTTAATTTTGAATAATGTGGGTGGGGTCCAATTCTTTTTAACTATTTTTATTTGTTGTTCTATATTAATGAAAGATAATAATAGGTTAAATGAAATTAAATGTGGTATAGGGATTCATTTTTCATTCCCTTGTTTTTTTGATATTATGAATGTGATATTGTGATTATAAGGGATAAAAACCCCACTGATAATTTTTGTGGTTTGGAGATTTTAAATTGATAGGTACATGTGTTTTTATTGTTTCATTATCAATATTGTTGGGTGTCACCTAAAAATAGTAGTTGGTTAATCATGTATATCTATATATTTAATGGATTAACTATGATTATATTGTTCTATGATAACCCATGAATTAAGTAAGTGGAATTAAGTAAGGTATGACTTCTCAAATCTAGAATTGTGTTTTTTCATTGGTATATGAGGTGATGTTATGTATGGGTTTTCTATGGTTTGTGTTGTAGTAAGGTTGTGATCATGTTTTTTGTTTTGAGATGGCTAGGGTGTCTAATGGAATATCAGTCTGAGAGATTAATTGATTTTGGAATGGATGAGAAGTGTTGTGTAGATGGGCTATGAAAAAGGTTGTAAGGTTAGGTGTTATCCTTTGGGTTTGTGATTTGGGTGTTGGTATTGTTGGTACATGACCTGAGCAGGGTCATATTGAAAGAGGATAGTAGTGATTGGTATGGGTAATTAGCCCATATTTTTTCCATGAGTAACATACAGAATGCTTCACCTCATATCTAGAGATCAATATATTTTAGATAATGAATGGGTTTTAAATGTAGAATAATTATGAAGCCCCTTTAGATTATCATATATCTTAAACATTTAATAGCATTGTTTCCTATTGTGTATTGTGGTTATTAGTTTTCTGAGTTGTGATGGAATAAATTAATGATTGATGAATAAATTCTAGAATGGATTGGGTTTTTGGGATAAAAGAATGGAACTGGTTAATTGAATTGGTTGGGTTTATGAATGGGTATTGTGGGTTATTATGTGCTATTGTGTATTTAGAGGTAACAGAAAATTTTCCCCTGTTTTGAGTTGGTGGTTTGTCTGAGAACCCATCGATTGGTCTTGAGTGTTTGGTATCATGTATGTATAAACTTGTATTTTCATTGTGATTTCTATACACACCCCACCCTAGTTTAGCGCTATGTACCGAACACCCCATCACCATAGGTGGACTGTCTCTTTCCCAAACATCCTAGAAGTAGGATTGATGGTTGGCCACCCACACTAAACCTACTCCCTCTTCTAGGAGGAGATATCCTAGGATTCATTGGGAATGTTGTGGTTGGTGATGACCAAGTGTGTGTGGTTGAGTTGTGCATTCCCAAGAGTCTTTGGGATGTGATGTGTTATTCTTTCCAATGTTTATTTGGGATGATATGTGTTCTTCTTTCCCATGTGTCTTTTTTATTAGATTTGTTATGATAAACCATGTGTCTTTTGGATAGGGTATTGTTTGTATCCCAGGTGTCTCTGGGTGGGATGTGAAGTGGTTTGTGGCCTATGTGTGCCTAGGAAGGGTTGGATGTAGTTTTTGACCGAGGTTTCTACAAGAATTATTGGAAGTGATTTTTTTCCCAGGGGTCTATGGGGAGCATGTGGTTTTGTTTTTGAGTCATAGTTGTGTGTGTGTGGGCTGTGACATGCTAATTTCATAAGACCTTGGAGTGAGAGGATTTTTTCCATTATAAAAGAGCATCTAATCGGTGGGGTTTTTATATTGGTACCCAATCATCAATGTGAATTATATTAAATTAAATGACTTGCGTTATTTGGTGATCATGTCTTGGGGATTTCGATTTATTCAGTATACCTATTAGGCGTTGGTTGCTTCTCCAGTTTTCTCATAGGGTCATTAGAATGATTCTTTCACGTGTAAAAGAGATACTTTGGTTTTCATAATATGTATACATGTATTAAAATCCTATGTATCTAAAACTGTTTTCATATTTCTATGATGATTATTTGAACTATTCTTGAACATAATATTTCAGTCTTGGGATTTTTTTTTCGTGGCTCAGCTTTATTTTTGGTATTTACATGGAGACATTTGTACTTGGTATAATTGTTTTCAAAAAACATGCATGTGGGATGGTTTCCGGATTTCTTTTATATATGTATTGGATTTGTTTTTTGCATGATCCATTATATCACAAAATATAGTTAAAAAAGGGGAATGCATTCCATATTGTGAGATCAGTATACCCTTGGATCTGGTCATTAACCCATGTCCTACATGAGGCCAGACTCAGGGGTCATTATCTCCCTTTTTTCCATTAGCAACCCTAGAGGGACATCTTTGGAGGGAGGAGGTTGTGATAGAGTGGTATCATAATATTATTAAGATATGGGATACAACTCAGGGATAGGCATAGTGAGGATTTCATGAGGTGGTAGGTAAACATTTTCAAGAGATCTTAGTGAGTGGAATAGGATAGGAAAGACTAGATAGGACATGGAATTTTAGGTCCTCACGTGATACAATACAAGGACTCTGAGACTAATGAATGAAAAATCCAAGCTACACCTTTTTTAGTATTGAAAACCTAAGAAATGGGCATCCATCAAAATGACTTGTGATCTTGTATGAATTAGACTATTTTGGGAAATTTGGCATGAATAAAAAATTAGTTAAATGAGTAAAAATGAATCTTAAATAAAAATTACATACTACTCAGGGTTTGGAACTCCTTGTTTTATTTTCATATATGGATCCCAGTGATCGTCTGCATGTGGATCGGGAATTTTAGGCTTTTCAGGATAATCCAGTTGATCGATGGAGGATTGATCTAGTTTAGGAGGATGACCTGTGGAAGAGGATGTCGTGTTCCTTCTAGTAGAAGGATTTGGGAAAGTGAAAGGGAAGTGTTTCAAACATGGAGATAGAATTATAGCTCCAGAATATTGATATCACCTTCGAATTTATCATTCCCCTAATAGAGTACTGCATTCCTCTAGCAGTCCATCAAATGTAAGAAATTTCACATCAGTGGTGGATAATTTAGCTAGGGGAGAGAAAGGAAGAAGATGTTTCTTTGGTCTACTATGATAAGTAATTTCAAGAAGAGTTTAGTTCATCGACTATGAAGGATGAGAATAGGAAATAGATACTCTCCCTTAAATAATGGATTATTTCAGTGTGGGATTTGGGGATCAAATTTCAGGATCTCCTTTATTTCTTCCCACATAATCTACTGGATGAGGAGTCTGAAGCATGACGTCTTGAGTATGCACTTCTTCCCTTTATCATGTATGATGTTACTTCTTTTTTATTCCAACACAAATGAAGGTTTATAATATGTAATAGGTGTTTGAGTGGATATACTCAATAAGAGGTCTACTATGATTAGGGATCTGGTCTAATTCATTGAGATGCAGGGCTATCAGGGGCAGGTCTCTGGCACCTAGTCCATCGAGGATTCCACTGATAGAATGTTGACCTCAATAATTCCCTTTTAATCCTTTTCGTCTACATTCCATTATTATGGTATTGTGGAATTTTGATTATAATTTAGATTTCACATCCATCATCATAACTAGTTTTTATAATCTCTTTGATTTTAGAATGGTAGAGGTGGACATGTCGAGTGCTATCCACAGCCACACAAGTCAGTGAGGTGGTTTCAATAGCAGGGGTAGCATGATTTTTCTCCACTAAGGGGAGATGGAGAAGGTAGAGGTTGGCCTCATTATTTTCCTCATGTTTAGGGTCCTATAACTAGGCATGTTCAAATAGGTGTTCTTCAACAAATAGGCAGGGGTCAGGCGTGGTCAGATGCACACAGTGGAGGTTCTGATTCCTTTTGGCCAAGACATTGTCAGAGTTACAGTATGTTTGTTTAGTACTTGTTCTTTTTCTTTGTTTTATTCGGGATCTTCACACTCCTTTGTTACACCCACTCAATCCCAAGATCCGGGACTAGAAATAGAGAGTCTTCTTATTCCCCTAGTGTTGAGTACGCACCTTATAGGGTAGAGAATTTTGTTTGATATGTGCCAGGGATGTAGACTGATGATGGGACCACATCAGTCCCGTAGAGACCTATTCTTGCTACAAATTCAAAAATGATATTTCATCATTAGAATTTACTGGTTCTATTCTTTTTATACCATTATCATTTTTTTTAGAGGAGAATCGTGTTTTTGATAGTAGATGGCCAGCATGTAGTTTTCATTGGAGAGAGATTTTGTCAGGTTGGAAGTTAGTGTGTGGAGCCACTTCTTTACTTGTTGGTGAAGATTTTAGTTGAATCTATAGATGGTAGAGATGGTAGAGATTATCAGGCTCATTGGGGTGTTCTTGGACATTTTTTCCAAGGAGGTGGTAACACTAACCCCTCGACCAGATGTTGGGTTCGAGATAGATTTTTTGCCTAGTACCTCTCCAATTTCGATGGATCCTTATCAGATGGAACCATATAAAGTGTGAGAGATGGGGATTAAGATAAATGATCTTATGTAGAAGGATTTTATGAGGCCTATTATGTCGATGTGGGGTGCTCCATTGTTGTTCTCCAGAAAGAGGATTTTATTCTTAGGAAGTGTATAAACTACCAGAGGTTGAATCAAGTAACACTAACATATTGTCACCATCATCCAATTATATATGATCTATTCGTTCAAATGAGAGGTGTGAGTTTGATTTCAAAGATCAATCTACGGTTTCGATATATCTAGATGAGGGTGAAGGAGACCGATATCCCAAATACTACCCTCAAGTGTAGGTATGGTCACTTTGAGTTTAATGTCATGTTGTTCAGAGTTATAAATGCACCATCTATGTTCTATAGGGATTATGAAATTTATGATCTCTGAGTTCCTGGATCATTTTTTGTCATTTTCATCAATTATATCTTAATCTACTTGAATTCAGAGGAGAAGCATGTCGAGCATCATATAACTAACTTGAAGGAACTTTGAGGCCACTATCTCTATGGAATGTTTCCTAAGTGTATGTTATGGATTTGAGAGGTGAATTTACATAGGAATGTGGTGTCTTAGGAGGGTTTCGAATTAGACCCCTTGAATATTAAAGCAATTTTTCCTTTTGAAGAACCTATGAATGTGGGAGACGTTAATAGTTTTCTCGGTCCTACAAGTTATTACCAGGGGTTTGTACCTAATTTATCTCGAGTTACAGCCCCGTTGAAATCTTTGACAACGAAGGACTAAGATTGTGTTTCCATTGTTTAGTGTTTGGATATGTTCAGTTACCATAAGGGGAAGTTTCTTACTACTCCAATACTCTAGATTCTTGAGGAAGGGGTCATGTATATGGTGTTTTTTGATGCTTCCTGTCGAGGTTTAGGATGCATGATGATGCAAAAATGAGTGGTTTTTTCTGATGGGTCTAGAAAGGTACCTCCTCGCAAGCACAACTATACCACCATGATCTATATCTAGAAATGGTTGTGTTGGTGCTGATTTTGTGGTGACATTACCTCGTTGGGGAGTGCTTTGTGGTCTTCACGAATCACAATAGTTTTATGTATATATTTTACCCGTGATATATAAATTTTCTATAGTGTATGTGGATGGGGTTTCCTCAAGACTAAGATTTTTAGATCTCCTAAAAATTAGTAAAGGGTAATTTCTTGGATGATTCCATAAGATGGAATCCACATAAAGAGGTTGTTCATGAATCTACAGATATTTGATGAGTAGTGGAGGAGTTGGCAGCTTTGCGCATGGATGTAGGAGTGGATGGTAGTGGAGGTTGTTTGTTTCAGATAAGAGTTATTTATTCATTGTGGTAGTAGTTGGAAGATTCTCATTGGTTATACTTAAAGGTACATGTGTAGTGCAATCGTATTGGCCATAGTGATGCTCCCGATGGATGGTCGGAGGGTAGTCAGAACATGATGATGTTCTATGGAAAGTAGTTCGTTCGGGTTGAATTTTTTGAGGGATTCCTTGATGAGATTCATATATCACCTGTAGTGGTACATTGATGAGTTTCTAAGATTTATTGTGGATTGAAGATGTAGTTTTGGTGTCCAAGGTGAATGTGTGAAGTTGCAGTGTTTTGGGTAATATGGTCGGTCTTCCATCAGGCAATTGATGAGCACCATGTTATGAAGGGTTTGTTGTAGACATTATATTTTCCCAAGTGGAAGTTGGATGACATGTCAATGAAATTATTCACATGGTTACCCATAACATAGGGGGACTACAATTATAATTCGGTAGTAGTGGATCTATGGATGAAATAGGCTCACCTCTTAGAGTTTAAGGAGTCAGCTATAGTAGATGCCTTTAAAAATGGTATCTCAATGAATTGGCGTGGTTTCATGGTGTTCAAGGATCCATAATATTAGATCAGGAAACACATTTTCCTCGTGATTCTAAAGAGGATTTCGTCATGATTTTTTAATTTAGGTACACCTCAGCACTTCATTCCACCCTTAGAAAGATAGCCAAATAAAGTGGACTATCTAGTCGTTGGAGGAAATGTTATGATCATCCATCTGAGACATTGATACATCTTGGGTATGACACCAACCTGTGGTAGATTTTTCTTATAATAATAATAATCACCCTTCCATTGGAATTGGTCCATTTGAATATTTTTATGGGAAACTGTGTCTTTCTCTACTTTTTGGGACTGAGGTTGGGGAGACATCTTTTCTTTTTTCCTTATGTGGTGATGTGCATTATCAAGAAGGTTTATCTTGTTCATGAGATGATGAAAGAAACATAAGATTTTCATATGTATTATGTTTATTATATTATTACTCCCTTGAAGTTAGTGTTTTGGGACCTTGTGTACTTACAAGATTACCCTCAACACGGGAAGTGTATTTTGGAAGATGTAGTAAGCTTTCTCCAATGTTTTTTGGACACATTGAGTTGTTGGAGAAATTAGGTGAGGTAACAAACCGATTGGAATTTCCACCAGAGTTAGAGAATATCCATGACATTTTTTACATCTCTCATCTTCATCAACATCTTCACAAATAATCCCATGTCATTGACTTCGGGGGCGTTTGATATAGTGGATGACGTGATATTTGTGAAGTAGCCAGTGGGAATCTGGAATCATCATAGGAAGTTGTTTCTTGGACAGAAAATTCCCTTGTTTTTTGTTTTGTGGAGGTATTGTGGATATGAGGAGAGTAATTAAAAGTGATAAACGTATATGTGTACCAAGTACCTAGATTGTTTCTCTATTTTACCATGTCTGTTTTGTTTTAATATGTAATGTTTGAACTGGTTTTTATGGGATGAGCTATTTTTCATTGGTTTGATATTTTTGTGGTGTTATATGTGATGAATTACAAACATAAAAATAAAATAGTCCCATATTCATAATCTATATAAATTAACTATGATTCCATTAATCTCATGCAGGCGAGTTAGTGCATCCAAGAGTGTATAGTATCCTGAAATGGAGGAATAGATTCCCTAATTCGTGTCTTCAAGAATCTTCTATTCATGGACTGTAGAGGTTTTTTGATTGGGATATGTGGATGGAGATAATTTTTTGTTGGTTGTTATGTGTAGGGTGGTAGTGGTTATCTGAGTTAATGTTTTTTGATGTTGCTAGTGCTTTAAGAGTGAAGAGATCCTTGAGAGGTATCATGCAAGCTGGTTGTTCAGACCCCTTTTTCATCTAAGGCCTTTTTTGGATTCTCGATGGATAGAGTCCTTTGAAAGGTATCTAATTTAATATTAAGGGTCCCCATGGACTATTACATTGCCATTTTTTGGTTGTTAGAGACGTAGGAAAGATGCATAGAGGAGTATAGAGAAGTTCAGTTGCAAGAAACTGGAAGAAGGGGGATTACACATCATGTAATTTCATTACATAATGTGAATTTTTAATTCATGGCTTATCCAAGAGGGATCACAGAAACAAATTATTTTATGGTATGAAAAATTAAATGAAACGGGAGGAAATTATTTTTTTGAGGAAGTCGACAAGAGGTAATTACATGGAGTAATAGGGTACTACACATCATGTAATACCCTGATGTTGTACCGTTAAATTGTTTTTAGAGCTTCTTGGGTTTTTAAATCCTACTGTGGAAGTCACCCTTCCATGAATTCAAAAGACCCAATGACCCCTCTTCGGAATTTTGTAGATTCCTTCATCATCGATTTATTCTTATCTTTCCTCCTTCGATATATACAAATCCATATTTGTTCCAATGTTTATTCTTACTCTATACATTTGGTTTCTTCTAGTTTGGTCAATTTTACCTCATGTTTATTCATTCTATGTGATGGAGAATGATCTCCCAAGAATCTAAATGGGATTCTATTTTGTTTTTTTGGTGATGGTGTTGCGACATCCATATATAGATAAAGATATTGTGAGAGAGGTGGTCGAAGAATTATTGAGTGATCTGTTTTTTAGAGGATTTTTGACACCGTTTCATTGAAGGTTTTCTATTTTTTCTCTTAATTTTGCATCATGAAGGAGGGGTTCACTTTTTTATCAATGGATTTTGTTTTTTCTATATTAAACAATGATAATAATCGGTTAAATGAAACTGAAAGGGGTAGTGGGATTGGTTTTGCATGCCCTTTCAGTTTTGATATTATGATTGTGATATAGTGATTATACAGGCTAAACGCCCTGCTTAAAATTGTGGTCATTGGTGTATTTTCTTGTACTTGTTACATGTGTGGTGTTTGTTACAAGATCCTGATTGTTTGATATTACCTAAACAACAGAAATTGGTTAATCATGTATATCTTTCTAATAAATGGATTCCATAGGATCATAAAATTCATTGATAACCCTTGAATTAAAAAAGTGTAATTAAATAAGGGATGGATTTTCAAATATATAATTGTATTTTCCTTTATAGAGGGGTGATGTGATGTGTGTTTTTTCTCTATTTTGTGATGTGGTAGGGTTTTGAGCATGATTGTGTGTTGTGGGATGTCTTTGGTGGTGTAATGGAATATCAGGTGGAGAGATTGGTTGATTATAGTATAAATGATAAGTGTTGTGTAGTGAGGCCACGAGACTGGTTTTGTGGTATGGAGTTATTGGTTGGGGCTATGATTTAGTGGTAGGTTATGTTGGTAAATGACCTGAGCTGGATACGTTTGAAGGTGGGTAGTAGTGATTGGTATGTGTATTTCATCCGAATTTTTCCAAGAGTAACATGTATAAATATTCAAACAGTATCTTGATATTAATATATGATATAAAATGAATGGGTGTTAAACATAGAGGAAATGTAATATCCCTTTTGTTTATGTGGGATATTCACCTTTTGAGAACCTTGTATCTTATTGTGTGTTGTGCTTAGCAATTTCCCGGGTAGTAATGAAATAGAAGAATGATTGATTAATAAATCCTAGAATGGAATGGTTTTATATGGATAATGGAAAGAAAATTGTTTATTAAATTTTTTGTGAATATGAGCGGTTTTTATGGATTTATGTATGTTGTTGTGTATTTAGTGGTATCATAAAATTTTGAAGTGTTATGATTTGGGGGTTTTTATGATAACCCATAAGCTGGGCTTGAGTGTTTTGTATCTTATATGTATAAACTTGTGTTTTCCTAATGAGTTCTATATGCACCCCACCCAATATGTTCACTATTTTCTAAACTCCCACATCATCATTTTTGAGGGTGTATTTCCCAAACATCTCGATGGTATGATAGATGGTTATCCACCCGCTCTTCCATACTCCATGTTTTTTATGGTGATAGCCCATGATTCTTCATGAACGTTGTGGTTGGTGAGGCCCTTGTGTGTTCTGGTGCATTTTACTTTCACATTTGTGTTCAGGTTGAGATGTGTAATTCTCTCCTAGGTCTCTTCAGGATGATATGTGTTATTCATTCCTAGGTATTTTTGGGATGATATGTTTTATGCATTCCTTGGTGTTTTTAGGATGGGATGTGGTTTATGGCCCAGTTGTATACAGGTAGGTTGTGATGTATTTTGTGGCCCAGGTCTGTAGAGGTGGGATGTGATCTGTTTAGTGGCCCCGGTGATTGTGGGAGAGATGTCACATGGTTTGTGGCCCATTTTTCTTTTGGAATGATGTTTTTTCATTTGTTAGGCCTGGGTTTGTGCGGGTAAGTTGTGACGTGGTGCATTAAGAAGAGTTAGCAGTACGAGGACCTTATCCATTATGAAAGATAACATAGTCAGTGGGAAAGTGATCTGGGATCCCTATCATATATATTATTTATATTACATTATATTACATGTGTTATTTAGTGAACATGCCTTTTTGAGGTTAGGATGGTTAGTATACATGTTAGGTGTTTTTTGGTTATATGGTTTTCTCATAGGGGCATTAGTATACTTATTTCACATGTGCATGAGAGACTTTTGTTTTCTTAATGAGTATACCTATATGACCACCCTATATATAAATATATATATTCAGGTTTTTAAGAGGATTTTTCCAACCATGACGGAAAATTACTATTTTTGGTATTGGGACAGTTGGTGTGTCACTGATTAGCATTACTTTTGGTATTTATATGGAGAAATTTATACTTGTAATAGTTCTTTATTAAAATCATGCATGTGGAATGGTTTTTGGATTACTTTTATATATGTCTTGGTGTTATTTTACGGATGATCCATCATATCCCATTATCTTATTTTTTTTAAAAAGTTAATGCCTTTTATATTGTGATATCTGTATACCCTTGGATCTAGTCATTATCTTGGGGCCTACTAGAGGTAGAACATGAAGAGTCATTATCTCAATTTCTCCATTACTATCCTAGTGAGGGAATATTTGGAGGTAGATGTTGTGACCATATCTAGATTTATGATAAATCATGTAAGAATACTTAACACCATTGAAATAAAAATCAATCATTAATATTAGGAAATATGCAAATATTCTAAATAACAGTGTCAACAAGTCCACTATAATCAATGAAATGACTCATAGAACCATCCTACTTTTTGAAAAAGTAGATCTCCCCCTTGTGATGAACTACATCAAAAAAAAACTCCCATAAATTAATTAATATAATTTCTTTATCAACTATAATTACTATATTAGAGCTATTTGATATGTAGGTTTTCCAATTTTCTTATCATACAAAACTTTCTCTATAGTAAATTTCACATCGTGATCATGAAAAAAACCTTGAAAATCATCAGAAAATAAATCAAAACAATCATTTACCATTGGAACATCCCTATATTGAGTAATTTTCTTCCTTTCAATGATATGATAAAATAATTTTCACCACTATTTTTAGTCAATTTTATATCATATTGATTTTTATTTTTCATATAAACTTATTCTTATACACAAATTGACACTCACAATGATAAATTAATATGTATTTTTTATCATTGATGTATGATCCCAGATCGTGAAAAAGTATGTTATCGTTTAGGTTTTTGTTTTAATCCCTAATTCTGGTTAATTAAGTACCTACCCAAGTCCTAGAGAAGGCCCGAGGGGGTTCCGAGGGTTCTGGATACAAAAAATGGTGAAAAGGGGGTTTTTTGCGTCGGTCGCACGATCTACGCACGGTTATCATTAAACGTGCAGAAAGGCCAGGTAAACTGTGCAAGAGTAATTTTTTCAGAGAGTAGCCTCTGTATGGTTTGCAAATATTTTAGGAAATTGTGTGGCTAAAATGTGTGAGGGGGATCATTTGGGAAGATTCATTTTCCCGGTTTGCTCACGATTTGGAAAATCGTTCAGGAAACTCTACGAGGGGGCGTTTTTGGACAGATGAATCTACACGGTTTGCGTGTGCTTTGGAAAATCTTGTGGGTAAACCATGCGGACTAGAAACATCTAAAAAAATTACAATTTTTCCACTCTGGGATTTTTATCCAAAACTTGGGAATTCCTCTCATTGAACCTTTTCCATCCCTAGTGACGCCGCAAGGACCTCAAGAGCTCCAATGGATCAATATCCCTCATTTCTTGGTAGTTTCAAGTGTTGTAAGTTGTAAATTGAATACATGGGTATGTATAATCCCTTCTTTCCTTCTCTTTTGCAGATTAGGGTTTTTAGTTCCTTCCATCTCCTTTTGAAGCTCTAAACGCCTCTATTCGGGTGTGATCTAGGATGGGGCTCTAAGGGGCGTCTAAACCTGTATCAAAGGCCACAATTAAGGGAGGATTCATTAATGGATTCATGGTAGGTGGTTTACAAGTTTTACGCCTTGAGTTTTATAGATATTTGTGGATATAGGGTTTTAATTCTTACCCTCCTATGAAGAGTCTGTCAAGACATTATTTGGATATAATGTTTAGGTTGTCTAAACAACCAAATAGAACCCTCATGATCCCTAAAGGATGCAAGGAGGACTATGTGACCTATGTTAGTACCACACATGAGGTGTGCATATATTGACAAAATTAGTGTTTATCTATGTAACTGTATAGCCATTTTGTGACAACATAGATCCCAAGGTGAATATGATATTAAGTTTGAAGGATGTGAATGGTATTCCTAGTAACACACATGGGTTAGGCGGTGACCTATGTGGGTGTTGGTGGGATTTAAAAGATAATGTTAAAATATATGGGGTTAGTTTTATACATGATTATTCTTAGTGAGATAATCATGGGAAATGATAATTAGGGATGAATTGTGGGTTGGCTTAATACATTAGAATTAGGTGGTGGACCTCAATGATTGAATATAATGAAGGAATTGTGTTATGTGATATGATAATTGTGTGTATAATGCATAAGTTGGTAAATTCTTGTGAAATGTTAAATGGGCTAAATGGGTTAGTTAATGGTCAATGATGAATTTGGCTCTGTAAAAGGAGTGGTTGGATACACCAAATGGGTTAAGTCATGGAAATGGGAATTTGGCTAAAGGGATATGAATTGTATATGGAAATTATTTTAATGTGTCATTAAGGGAAAATGACTAGAGATCATAATGGAATGGATTATGAACATGGTTATGAAGCCAAGTTAGTTAGGCATAATGTAAAAAACTAGTCAGATTGGAAAAATGATTTAATTCTTAGTGAGATAAGCATAATAAAATGAAATTGGGTTAAATGGATAGATGATGTGAAATATAGTAAATGTGTTTATGGGTTAAGGCATGGTGTTAAACCTCATGGTATTTTTATGGTTTATGTTTTCCTTGGGAAATGGTTGTGATGTTTTGTAGATGGTTAATAGTTACATTTATTTATAGCATGTGCACAAATCTTGGTAGTGTGGGTTATTGAATGAGGTTTTACGCCCATAGGTTGAGTTAGAATGAATCTTTAAACTCCACCCCTATGCACGGGTAAGGGATAGGATTCATGCTCTATTTCCCCATCAGTTTCATCCACTCGAACCAATACTTTGAGGTGACAACATGGTTGACATTAGGAAGGAGTTGGACTGATGCTTTAAACTCCACCCCTAATGCATCGGGTGGGGATAAGGCTGATTCTCGATTTCCCTATCAGTTTCATCCACCGGGTCTGATGCATTGATGTGAGGATATGGTTTTCATTCCACCTAGACCAATTCTCCAAGGTGAGGCTATTATATAGATGTAATTCCACCCAGACTGAGGCCTCATGGTGAGTAAAATGTGTTGATGGGATATGTGAATCCCAAGTGAGATAGGGACTTACTTTGTTTTCTCTATAAATTGTGAATGATTGCCTTAGACCTTATTTAGATGATATTTGATTCTATCCTATGGAACTTATGATCTATGTGGCTTAAGTAATAAAGATGGTATATGAAATTGAATTGGTATAATTTCTATTCATGAATTAAAAAAATCTTGTAATATAATGGCATATGAACTGTCCCCTTCTTACATGCCATTTATTCAGTATTTTCAGGTATTATCTATTAAACAAGTTATTTTGTAGGAATTGTTGGTGGGGCCTACTGAGTATTGTACTCACACCCAGCTCAGGCCACCATTGGGTACCTGAGTTGATCTATTGGTTGAAGGCCAGGACAAGGGCAGAGGCCCAACTGTGATATTTTGAGTTTTTCTTAGGATTCATATGGAGTAGCACCTAGTCTTGGAGTCCAGACCCATTTGGAGATTGGGCCATTTTTTTTATTTTCGAATTCTTCCACTTTTCACTACTAGTATGGAATGGCATTGTAATATTTGATTTTTGGTTTGTAACTTGTTTAAAAATGCTTGGTTATGCATGTTTAATAGGTAGGTCATATTGTTTTTCTAAATTATATTGTGTTATTATGTGGTTTACTCTATTAACGAGTGTATAATCTCCCCACATGACTCATTAGATACTCACTACTAGTGGAAACCTCTGGCATAAGGGGAGGCGTGCTTAAGGTCATGTGAGGACTCCAACCGGAGCACAGATTTAGTGGTTTCCGAGTTAGGGATGTAACATAGTGGTATCATAGTAGCTTTTTTCTATTTCTTACTATTTTTGGATGGTAGATATGAAATTAGGACAGTTTCAAGCCTTGTTAATGTGCTGATTCTTGGGAGTATCTAACCAATGTATGAGGGCAAACCCAAGTCACCCTGGGTGGTAATTTTTGTTGTTGATGTGTTTTATCACAGTTAAATGATATTTCATCGTTGGGTGATGCACATGTTTTGTGGTTTTATTGATTTATGATATTTCACTCATTTTCAGAATGTCATGGGTATGTGAATTCATTCATCTTTTCATGTACATAAGTATAGGTGGAATGCATCTTTATAGGCACACTCATGGGCTAAGTGTGCAGGGAATGGAGAGTTGAATTCATTTTACATCCTTGATAAATATGAAGAAAATGATTCTTAATAAAGGTAATATATTTTTTAGAATGAAACGAATGAAAATGAAGAGTTATGGAATAACATATATAAATAAATGTAGTGATTGGGTTAAAGATTTGGGTAATGATAAATTGTAAGGGTTGATCTAATGTCTAAAAGAAAAAGGGGTTTCATAATGATGGTAAAATTGTTAATGAATTTTTTCAAATTAAAGGTGTAAATGTGTTAAAAATAATGATTTAACATGTTGTGAAATGGGAAAAGTGTCTAAGAGGAATGTTTTGTGTATTTAAATAAGAAGTGGGTACGAAGAAGTTTATGAAGGACTTGTGATTACGTATGTTGGTTACCCCATGACGACCATGACCGCGGTATGTATGGTAAGGGTTAGTGTTATATGTGTGATGATAACTATTGGGATATAGTAGGAATAATGCTTTGTTTAATGTTGATAGTGTGAGATCTTTACCAAATGTGGTTAAATTCATTCAGACATTCTTCTACATGTTGAGTGAATTACATGTCTGGAATAAGAATTTTTGGGTTCGAAGGTGGGTATCCTGGGTGTTGTTGGTTTGACCCTTTTAAGTGTGGGTTGGGGCATTAGAGTTCCCTATTTGAGACATAGGTTTTGGATAGTGAGTCTTGTCCAGTTAGGATATGGGCTAGGTGGTGTGTTTAAAAACCCTTGTTAGGGACGTGGCCTTTGTGTTGTGAGGCCTTGTTTGGTGATGTGGATGAGGAAACTCTTGGTTTTCTTGACTGTGTGGAGTGTATGTTGGACCCTAAGAATGGTGCCTGGGTCTTGGTGTCCTTGTGAGTAGAGAACATATGAGTTGTTACTCTAATTCCTAGAGTATGATTTATCTTTAGTGCCAATGAATGTGTACACCTTTGTTGTGGAACACAGATATGATGTTTGTTTGGTACACAAAGCATAGTGCATGTCAGAACCAGAGTGAGAGTTTCATTCATGTGCTTTTTTTAATTTTTGTCATGATAACTATGTTTTGGAGAGAGGGTCAATTTCTTATCATGGTTGTGACACTAGTAGAGGGATTTTGTTTTTTTTTCAACCTTTTAGGAGACCTAATAGAGAGGTTATATGTGGTCTCTAGTGCTTTTGATGAATATCTCACACATGTGGATGTTTTGGGCATTGAAGGGGGGACATAGAGTGCTACTTGGTGTAGTTATTTGAAAAAAAGATAAGTGATAAGGATGACGGTCTATTTATGCCTAGTTCTTCTATAAGGGAACCCAAGAGTTTTTTATAGAATGTAAGGTTTATATGAATAGTTTTGTTGTGGAGCGATTTCTGATCCTGGTTGGCTATCACTCCTGAGAGGTGACGGTTAATTGTAGATGTGGCACATTCGGTAGGGAATCCTATGATTCATGGAAGGTCATGGTGTCTCATATCTTGACATGAGAAACAGATATGTTATTTGGTGGTGTTCATTGATGACTTCTTAGTGTACCTCAGCTAGTGACATGAATGCCAAACATTTTGATATTTTCCCAGGTATGCTGAGAATATTTATCTCTCTCTAAGATACATGATGGTTTTTGGTTGGATGAGGACACCATGGAGTTTACATGCATGGAAAAATTCTATATAGAGTTTGAGGATGGAATGTGCACCCTCTTCGTTTTTGGGTGAGGCCCTTGGGATGGACTGAATGATGACAAATGATAGGGGTGTAATCCATGGAACCCAGGAATGGGCATAGGGTGACGTTCGATTCCTTTTTTTGGGAAATGTTTGAATGGCCATGTCTATGTTTTGGGTTCATCTTGTGATCGAGAAAAAGATGCAGTGGTTCAAATATCCCTTGAGAGTAGTAGTAACGACACTCTTAAGGTGTGGAGTGATACGTATTTCTAGGGTGCAGAAAATAGAACATCAAGACGAAGTATTGGAACTAGGGTAGAATTGAGGAACTGGTGAGTTGCATGTAAGGTTCCTCGGATAGGCATGTGGGACTTGGATGTAGTGACGAATGAGCAAAGGGATGACATGAGCTCAGATAGTTACAAGTGAAGCTTGTGAGACATGTGCGAGGTCGTAGGAGGATATAAATGGATATGAAAACAGGTTGTGAAAAGATTAGTTGGGGTCTTATAACACCAACCGATATTACGGTTAGACATGGGTGAATTTTCCTTTTCGGGTTTTAGGACATCATGAATTTGGGTGAACCTTGGCCACATGATGTTGTGTCATGTCAAGAGTGAAGCCGATGATGTTCTGGAGGGTGGTAATTCCCTGATGGTGGAATACTACTTGAACTCTAGGAACGACCTCACTGGGTTCATGGAATGTTAATGATAGGCTTCAAGTCAATGAGCATCTTGGGAAGTTTAGAAAAAGGTGTAGCGTACCTTCAGGGGTAGGTGTGTGTTTTGGGGCATGCCAGTCGGAGGTGGTCCATCCTTAAATGGTAAACATGAATGGGTGAGGTGAGAGTGACCCACCGATGTGTTCATGTTGTAGACGAAAGTTCCTTTCAAAAAAAAGATAAACATGAGTGTGGTTAGGATGATCTTTGTCCTTGAATGGATAGTGTAGGGATGTCTTCCCAATGGTTGTGACGGTGTGGTCGGATTCCTAGGCAGGGTAATGCTCTGTTGGATACATAGGCCCGGTATGTTGGAACGTGTTGGGAAATGGGAAGGTTGATTTGATATCCGGTGGCCCTTCATCATTGGAGGTGGTTCCTAATAATCGGATATGATGGAGAGAACCTCACTGAATAAATGGTTGGTCGATGGTGTAATCAGAGTTTCAGGTTAGAAGGACACAACTGTCCACCATTTGGGTGTGTTGGCCCTGGTGCAGAGCTTTGGCATGGTTTAACTGGTTGAGTATCCAAGGGTCTTTGAGTTGTTTTTGGATGTATAGTTGTGGATTGAGATCTTTAGGAAATGTGGTTGGAAGGTTTGTGTGTTTTCCTCTGGGTGATACAGGGATGGGTCACCATTAGAGTTGGGTGAACATAAAATGTCACCAAATGAATTGGGTCATGAGTTGTGTAGAGGGTCAGGTCGACGAGGTTCCGATTGGTTTCCCCATGAAGATGGGATTTTGTGTGTTAAGATTATATGTGTTATGAGTTAGGTTTTTTCACCTAAGTTTTCTCCATGAAATTCTCATGGTGATATTGGTTAATGATGATGAATCCTTGTGGAGATTTCATTTCGTGTTACGATTGTTGTGAAGAAGTCTTGAGGGGAAATTTTTCTCCCTTCGACCATGTTTGATGGACTTGTGATGTGAAACCAAAACTCTAGAAAGTGGGTGGATTGGTAGGCCTAGTGGAATAACATTTGGTTACTAAATCTTAGTGATGCTATGAAGGGAGGCTTGGGGATGAGCCGTTATAAGTTGGGGAGGTTCTATGATCCTGGATAATGGAAAGGTACGCTCTCATTTATGTTTTGGGTTGAATACTTTATTTTGGTTTTTCAAGTACTTTTGAAACTCCAAGAGGATCCTCAGGGGTGTTTCGAGGGACCAGGACACAAAAAGTGGAGAAAATGGGTTTTCTAGGTAGGTTACATGGTCTGCGCATGGTTAGTGCTAACAGTGTGGACAACCTAGGTAAACCATGCAAGAGGAAGTTTTTCGGATAGTATCCACTATACGGTTTGCACATAGCTTGGCAGCCCAGGAGGGTAAACCATTTTAGGGGCTCCTCTGGGCAGACGCATCATCATGGTTTACACATGGTTTAGAAAACCATGCGGGTAAACCATGTGAGGTGGGGATTTTTGGGACAGAAGCATCCACACAGTTTTCACACGGTTAGGAAAACCAATGGGTAAACTGTATGGCCCTAAAACATATAAAAAATTTACAATTTTTCCACTCCAGGATATTTAACCCCAACTCGGGAATTCCTCCCATTCCACATCCTCTAGCACTAGTGACGCCCCAAGGACCTCAATAGATCTCATGGATCAATCTCCCTCATTTCATGGTCATTTGGAGTTCTACCTGTTTCAGATAAAATCTTCAAGTATGTCCAATCCTATCCTTCTTTCTCTTTTCTAGATTGTGGTTTGTGGTTTCAACCGTCTTCTTCCACATCAGTAACCCCCTCCTTTTCGGGTGAGATCTAAGATGGGGATCCAAGGGGTGTTTGAACCCAGATTGAAGGTCTTGATTAAGGGATCTCGCATCAATGGATTCAAGGTAGGTGGTTTACAAGTTTTATCCCTATAGTTTTATAGAGATTTGTTATTGTACTATATTTATTCTTACCCTCATATGAATATTTTTTCATGCCATTATTGCAATGTGAAGCTTATAGTGTCTAAACAACCCAATAGAACCCTCATGATCCATGTGGGATACATAGAGGATGATGTGACCTATGTTAGGGCCACTGATAGAGTGTTCCTATGTTCCTGGACTTAGAATTTAACTAAGTAAATTTGAGGTAATTTTGTGATAACATAGAGACCTTGGTGAGTTTGATATTATGTTTGAAGGATGTGTATGGGAGTCCTAGTAACACATATGGGTTGGGCGGTGACCTATGTGGGTATTGGTGGGCTTAAAAAGAGGTTAAGTGAGATAAAGGTAAAAGCTAAGGGAATATTTTTATACATGATTATGCTTAGTGAGATAAGCATGGTAAATGATAATTGGAGATGAATTGGGGAATGGTTTAATACATGGGAATTAGCTGGTTCACCTAAATTATTGAATGTAATGAAGGGATTGCCTTATATTATATGAGAATTGTGTTTGGAATGCATAAGTGGGTAAATTATTGGGAAATGATAAATGGGCTAAATGGGTCAATGAATGTTCTTATGATGAATTTGGCTAAGGAAAATGAGTAGTTGAATACACCTAATGGGTTAAGGCACTGAAATGGGAATTTGGCTAAATGGATATCAATTGTATTTGGGAATTGTGTGAATGTGTTATTATATAAAAATTACTAGAGATAAAATTTGAATGGATTATGAACATGGTAATGAATTATATTGAGTTAGGCATAACGAACAAAGCCTAATGATATAGACACAATGAATGAATTATTAGTGAGATAAGAATAATAAAATGGAATTGGGTTAAATGGATAGATGATGTGAAATGTTGTAAATGTGTCAATTGATAAAGGCATGGTGTTATCCCATGTGTTTTTGTTATTGTTTATGTTTTCCTTGGGAAATGTTTGTGATGTTGTGTAAATGGTTAATTGTTAAATTTATTTATAGAACATGCAATAGCTTTGTAGTGTTTGATATTGATTGATGTTCTACGCCCATGGGTCGAGTTGGACTGATGCTCAAAATTCCACCCCTAATACAAGGGGTAGGGATAGAATTAATAATATGTTTCCCAATCAATTGAATCCACCTGGAATGATTCTTAGAGGTTAGGACATGGTTGACATGAGGAATGAGTTGGAAAGATGCTCTAAAATCCAGTATTAATGCATGGTGTAGGGATAGGAATGATGTTATGTTTCCATATCAGTTGAATCCACCCAAACAGATGCATCAATGTAAGGATATGGTTTTCATTCCACCAAGAGTGAGGCTCCAAGGTGAGGTTATTTTATTAATGTTATTCCTCCTTGACTGAGGCTCCATGGTGTGGTTATTTTATTGATGTCATTCTACCTGGAATGAGGCTTCGAGGTGAGGAAAATGTGTTGATGCGATATGTGTATCCCTAGTGAGATAGGGCCTTGCTTTGTTTTCTCTATACATTGTGAATTGTTTCCATAGACCTTGTCTAGATGATATTTTTTCCTAACCCATGGAACGTGTGATTTATGTGGCTTATATAATGAAGATGGTATAAGAAATGGAATTGGGATAATTTCTAGTCATGAATTAAATGAATCATGTTAAATAATTGCACCACAACATTCCCCTACTTACTTAAAATTTATTCTATATTTTCTACCACTATATATTAGAGTGGATATTTTTAGACACCATTGGTGGTGGCCAGTTGAGTTTTTTACTCACACCCTGATCGAGCCACCGTTTGGTACCCATGAAGCACTATTGGTTGTAGGTTAGAATAAAGGTAGAGGCCCTACTGTGAGTTGATGAGTTGGTATCGGGATGTACAAGGAGTAGGACCCAGACATGGAGTCAGTACCCCTTTTGAGTATTGGACATTTTTCTATTTTGGGATTCTTCCACTATGCACTTCATGTATATAATTCCATGGTTGTATTTTATTTGTATTTTGTACCATGTTTGGGAAACGCTTGGTTAAGATCGTTTAATTGGTAGTTCATATTTCTTTTGTTATTTATATTTCTTTTAATTGTGGGTTTATCTGCTAAAGAGGGTATAGTATCCCCATGTAACTCATTAAACCCTTGCTACTAGTCGGAAACCTCTAGCATACGGGGAGGCAACCTTGGGGTTATGTGATGATCTGGCTCGGAGAAACAGATTAGTGGCATCCAGTTCGGGAACATTACATTTAAAATCTATAAAAAAGTGAAATGTATAAATAAAATACATTCACATAATGATATCCAACTCCACAATAAGTATGAAAATAATATTTTAATGAAATATTATTCAAGGTATAATCATATAAATGTTCCCATAATTCTTTTTCTCTAATTATTTCACTATGATTTTTTACCCAAAGCACTATTAAGTTGAAAAAATAATAAGATACACAAATATTACATCATTTCATATGAATATTCAACACATAAAACAATTATACATACCCAATAACCATTAAGGTTTAATGCACTAGGATTCTATATACAAAAACATCTTACATCATAATGTATCTTCAAAATCTCCCATAATATTATTCATTTTATTATCCTTATAGACATATCATACATATATACTTAAATATAATCCCATGGTACAATATCATAATAAAGGGTGATCTCATATGCATAGTAAGGGTAAACATGTGTGATATTGGTCAATGATCATATGAAATCATATCATCAGCATACAAATATGAGAATATGTAATTGTAAATTGAAAAAAATAGAAAATTAATTAAATATCATTAATTTTGATTTATAATATAAGGATATTACATAACCATAAGAAAAATTTCATAACAGTATAGAATCATAAATATTAAATCATGATCCATGAGATCATATTTTAAACATGTGAATATTGATAAAACAAAAGTTGACAACATATTGGAAATGTATAAACATTAATAGGTTCACTCATTATGTTATGGACATTAAATTAGGTTTTTGAATAAACATATGAACTATAAAAAAGTTCAATGTAAAAATTTATAGACATCAAAATAGGCCCACACACAAAATTATTAGCATGAAACCCATTCCATACATTAATTTATATACATGAAACCAGGTCCACACCTAATGTGTTAAAAATGAAATAAGGTTAACATATATCATATTTATATCGTAATTTATTCATATTTACACAATTTATTAGAGTTATTTAATATAACCACAAATAAGATAAAATTTACCAAAATCTCTTCCACAGGATCATAAAAACATTCATAAATCCATTATATCATATCTCATGAAAAATAAAATGGTTTTATAAATATTTCAATATGACAATCTTAAACAATGAAAATAATTATGTTTTATAAAATAATCCTTGAATCATCATCTTAATCCAACCAAAAAATAAATTTAATGGTATCAAAATATCATAGACCAAACAAATAATAACAATCATTAAAGTATGTTGACATTGAAGAATAATAGATTTTAAATATTATTTGAACGATTCGTTTAAAACATGATAAAAATATATTTTTTACTTCATAACATTACAATAAATAATGATTAGAATATTGGGAAATTATTATTTGTTATAATAACCAAGGAGAATTATAACAAAATAGTAAAATCAATTATTGACCATTAAAGTGGAATCATTTGTTAATTTCATGTAATATAAAATACATTTTTTCTTCTAAACCATTATCAAATGTTGAAAATGAATTATTTTGGAAAACAATAATTATAAATGTTCATTTCAAAACAATTTAAAATAATAATAAAATGTATTGAAAATGTAATTTTTTTAAAAAATCATATATAATTAATAATATTTAGAAATGATTTTTAATAGAATGGGCATGGAGAGAGAATTTCATCGACCAAAGATGAAATATGGTTGACATTAATTTTAAAAATATATAATTAATATATTAAAATTATGGGAATAACCAAAGAAAAAATTATATTTTTTTAAAGGATATGATCCATATAATTCCATCCAATGAAAATTTATCATATTCAATCCCAAAAAAATGAGATTATAACACCAACCACTACCTGAAGTCTCATCCTACTTAATATTCCTTCAAACTACCTATATAATAAATATATATTTGTTATTAATATACTCTAAAATATATTCATACATATAATACCATATTTTATTTAATTATAATATCAAATCACTCGTTCAATATATATTTTTTATTAAATTCATTGTTCTAAGTGATCAATGTTTCCTTTTTAAGAAAGTTTCAATTCGAAAGTCCTGGTCCATGTACATTGATCGTGGTTAAATAATATATATATATAATTTTGACCGTTAAATATGTATATGATGTAAACATTACATACACTTTTATAACTATTCATTTAATTTTATGATAAATAATGAATGAAATCGATTTATGGAGAGTAGAATCTATACATATACACAAGTGAAGTTACAATTTTTTTTGGATGGAACGAAAGAGATGTCAATAATAATTCAAATTTTTATAATAAGTATATACCATTAATATCATATATATTTGATAAATCTATCTTTATTACTATCCATGTAAAATGGAAATGAAAAATAAATCACATTGCATTTTGGAGGTGGTAATCCACATATACAAACAACGGACATTGTCATTTCAAAACTGATGGTTAGGTAAGAATGTAGATAATATATTATGATTAAATAGTGATAATTAGTTTATAAATATATAATATTAAAATTAAATTTACCATAATAAACATCCATGGGTGACGAGGATGAAAAATGAAATACATCTCTTCATAAGGTGGTAATATGAGCATTTATATGAATAATGATTTCATTTAACATTTGATAGAGAATGAGATAAATAAAAGCTATATATTTTATAAAACATTTCTCATTATATTTATGACACTAGAGTAGTACTATTATGATGAGTAAAATATATTTATATTGTAATGCCCCGACCCCAGATACCTAGATTCGGTGCATTATTATATATCATTGGCCAGATACAAAGAATCATGTCCTGAAAGACCAATCAGTTTAGTTTCCATGGAAGTACTAGATACATTCATATATTTTACAGTACATCATGAAATAAAAACTTCAACAACAATTTTTCCCCTTTTGAACAAACTTATATTAATAGTTTAGCCCTATATGTCAACCATAAAATACTACATCACATCTAGGAAAAAATAAAACATAGAAAGGGGTGAGCTTAGATGCTTAGAAAGGATGACAATATAGCGGAAACTTTCATAAATAAGAATAAACATTTAAGTCAATGTATAAGACTAAAACAAAAGCCTTTTAAACTTAATCTTCTGCATAATGCGGCAACGATAAAATCAAATAATTCCATTTACATATTCACATTGATATTCTACTAGTTGAATAATATCATACAATATCAATAGCCAATTTGATAATGATATAATGCATAATGCCATACTTCATAACCACGTAGTCAATGCCTTATACAAAGACTACATATAAGATTTTTTTCAAGGTATTATTAAAAGACACTAGTTGGTCTCATGAGACCTACTGATGCATCGATGATCTATAGCGGGCTCCACCTGACACTTACTAAGTCCAATTCATTCCTCGTATGAAAATGTTTAAACATAACATAAACATTCGTATTAAAAGTAGCCTTTTAAATGTCAATACTATATCCATAAACCATGAATGGTGTAAAAATAATACATCCACAGTCAAAGATATCACAAAACCTTCAATACAATAGGGATATTTTGTATCATAATAAATTAACTTCAATCGATCCCAAAATCCGTCAAAAGTTGTTAACATATATGAAATCAAAACTTTTTTAGATAAATAACTCGTTCAATTTTTAAATCATTTTAAAGCCATATAATTATAAATGAAAACATTTATTTTGAAAATATTATTATAAACATGTATGGGAAGCTATGAAGATGATATAATAGTGGAAAATAGCCACACCCACCGTATAAGTTAAAAAAAGACATTGTTAGCTTAATATTATTGAAAAGGTCATAAAGTACATTGTTTGGAAAATGATGGAAAGATTCTTTTCAAACCATTTTATAAAAACTAAAAAAATTGTATAAATGACATTAACCAATAATATAGTAAATTTTAAAAATGTTTGGAATTAAATTTTTTAGAAAACACAAATGTGTACGATAAAGAGGTCATAGTAGATACTTACGTAAAAACAACCTCAGATAATAAAGGGATTGTAAAATTAACCCTTACCTTGTACTTTTCCTTGGTCATGGGTATGTCAACCTCTTATATAATAGTTAAATAGTTGTTATTAAATTATATAAGAACTATATACATAAATATGATATCATATATATGACCCTCTAATATTACTTTGTTAATATTATTTCAGTACTATCATTATTTCTGTTGTTTAACTGATTCGTTTCCCTTTATATGATTGGTTATGTAAGCCATGTTTTTTAAAGATAAGATGTATTGGATTTGTATACCGAATGATATTATTTTCTTAAACATTATTTTTAATCATAAAATGATAATTATTCTTGAATTATTACAATGGGGAATGAATCTCATCGCGTTCGTGGAGATGGTAATCTGCACGTATGCACGAGCGAAAATATCATTATACTGATGGTAAAATTGTATGTAATTGGATGGTATATCATATATTAAAAATAATTAACATGTTATATTTATTATTTACATTAGTTATTATTATTATTATTATACCCATCCAATATTATGAAGTGTTTGAATAAAAACTACAGCACGGCATGGAGACGGTAAGTCGTACGTATACAGGTATTGTGACTTTATCATTTATAGGATGGACAGAATAAAGAATAATTCTACACCATACTTATAATAAAATCATAGTATATAGAAGAGACTGGAGTTATTATTTTACAATGGAAACAACAAAAAAACGGAAGTGGAAGAAGAAAAGAACTTGAAAGAGGTGATGAAATATTTACCTCTTCTTCGGGTTCTTCCATTTGATTTGATCAAAAGGGAACTGTAGGATGGGTTTCTGACCAAAGGAAGGCCTATAGGATAATGGTAGGAATGTTGGGAGGATATTTGGGCAGGGTTGGCTGAGAAAAATGGGTTTTGATGTTTTAAATTAAGAGAAGTAGTTGTACCCTTTTATAAGAGAGGTTAGTGTCACTTTAGGAAAAGATTGAAATATTATATTATAATAAAATCATTTTCGGTTTCTAAATGGATACAAAATGATTTATTTATAATATATGGTGGGGAAGGGTAGAAAAACTCCCAAACAATTGGTTTTATATAGGTTTAAGTCATCATATTAACCTTATCTTTTAGATTTATCTCTTAGTTAAATAGATTGACATTTACCATGTCTCTATTTGTTTTTATATTATATTGTTAATAAAAACTCAATAAACGTCCAATAGAACCCCAAGTTCTTCTTTATTAATATATATAACCTAATATATGTCCTTTTTCCAAACAATATATTTTTAGTAATATTATATCAATTAATAATATAGTATTTTTTTTAAAAACTCAATTATGTCAGTTTTGACACTCTTTAGTATTTGTTTTTGTTAAAATCATAAAAGAATTATTACATAGAAAAAAATTATGTAATCAAACCTAACGTATCATATTAACCTATTAAATTAGTGGAATTCATTAAAAGTCTCAAATTACATATATTTGAATATTTATAATATCAATAATTTTAATCTTTCATTAATAAGGTAATTACTATATCACCATTGTGTCATAAATAAATTAAATTATTTAACACATAAAAATTATAAATAAAATACCATTATATAGGAAATATTTGTATATTTCTAATGAGTATTTATAGTCTAATTTATATTTTGTGTAACCCAATATTTAAAATGGGTTAGTTATTAAACATTGAATTAAACTATTCTTTGAATAAAATAATAATTAATGTCCTTATTTAATAAAAGTGATCCAAATAGGTTCATATTTTTATTATAAGGTTGTTTTTGGTCGAATTATACTTATCCAATAGAATTAAGACATTTTATATGGTAATTATGATATCATTTTTACCCTTAATTACCCAATTTAATTTTAACTATGGTAAATAAATGTCAAAAGATAATATTCACAAAAAATTATTTTCATAGTATTGAACAAAATTTTACTTATTGATATTAACCTTGTATTTCCGATTTTTCAAATTCAACTCACAGAAGCTATAAAATTATGTTTTATGCAAATTTACAAATCCTTTTAATAGGATAGAAAAAGACGGTAAAAAGTTCAACTATATTTTTATATATCTAAACTTCTTATAAAATTACTCCAATGAATTAAATTGAACTTATATAATTATTATGTATATTTTATGACCTAAATAAATTTAAATAAAATAAGTAATTATTTATATTAAAAATTCAGTTTTAACCAATAACGCATTGTTTTCACTATTCATCAAAAATTGAATGTTATCAGAAAAATATCCAAAGTTCACCCTAAAATAATTTCAATATTCTGTATTCCCAAATGAAGTACATTTTAAAAAATAAAATATAAAATATTTCAAAAATTGGGTATTACTATTCATAACAGGTAGTTTTATTTGTCGCGGTGTGTGACAATCTCAAAGTTGCATACAATGCAAGCTATAATATTATTAAAGGGAAACGTACCATGTGAGCTTGGGGTGTTACATTCTACCATCCTTAAAATAATTTCATCCTCAAAATTTCTATAATATTACTACATAAAAAATATTCTGGTTGTTTTTCATCATATGTTCCTTGGGTTCCCAAGTTTCCTTTTCTATTTTATGATTTCTCCATAGAACTTTTACCAGATGAGTCATCCGGTTTCTCATCACTTTTTCTCTGGATATCTCTTTTGCCTACTTTGGGCTGCTTTGATGTGGGTTTGGATAACATTCACCTTTTCTATTGTATCCCCAACAAGTTCTGGACCTAAGAGTTTTCTTTTACGAACATCATCCCAACGTGTTGGCTTGCGGCATATCTTTTTATATAACCCTTCATATGGTTCCATCCTAATACTTGAATGGATGTTATTATTATAGAAAAATTCTACCAGAGGTAAATAATGACCCCACATACCTCAAAAGTCCTGTGAGCGAGATCTCAACTTGTCATCTAAGGTTTGAATAGTCCATTTTGATTTTCCATCAGTTTGAGGGTGGTACGAAATGCTCTATCAAATTTTAGTATCCAAAGAATTATGAAGAATTTTCCAAAATCATAATGTAAAATGGGGATCACGATAAAAAAAAATCGATAGGGGATCTCAATGAAGTCATAAAACATCATTAATATATAGTCTTGTCATATGTTTAAGTGGTAAATCTTCTCTTATTGAAAAATAATGTGCTGACTAGGTATGACAATCAACAATAACCCATATTTCAACATTCCTTCTTGGAGTCTTTGGTATCCCCATGAAAAATTCCATCATAAAATTATCCCATTTCCAATCAGGTATACAAATAGGTTTCATGACTCCTCAAGGTTGGTGTCTTCCAGATTACACTTGTTGACAAACCATATATCTTGACCCCAAATCAAAAATATCCACCTTCATTTTGTCCCACCAAAAATGTTCTTTCTAATATCATTAAACTTTTTTCATTCCATGTTTGACACTTCTTCATATTTCTTTGTGTTTTGCATTATTGACCACCATTAATCTTCATCTCCTGTGAGGTGATAAACTACAATGAAAACTCTTTCTCTTTCGCTACTCCCCAAAGTATAAAATATTTTCTATAAGGAATTTATTCATTGCTGAGATACTAATCTATTAAAACTACCATTAAATGTTGGTTGTTGTTGCCTCATGAAGAGGTCTAACATTGATTCTTCATGTTGTGGATCAGGGCGATCCATACGGGTAAGGTTATTATTCATAACCGAAGTGAGTTGTCCCAGTATGGTGACAAGCTGATCAGGTCCAGTTACTTCACCGGCTCTAATATAATTATCTTCAGTATGAAGGAAATCCCTACATGGATTACATGAATTGATATGGTTTATATTCCTTCCACAAGGTTCCATTTATAAACAATAGAATACACTAGATTAGGTTATGAATCACAATACATAATTCCAAACATGTAAAACATGTAACATAAATATAACAGTTTATGGATATAATCCATAATCATAAAAATGTTTTCCTTGAGGAAGTATATACTCATAAACCCTTCATAATGTTTTATATAGAAAATGAGAATTATCCCAATCATATCCCGTAGGAGTTTCGTATCCAAGAGTGTAGCAATGCCAATTATCGTGCACCACTTCCCATTTGATTCTAGCTCAAAGCGTTGTTTTCTGTTTTTACCCTTAGGTACATCTGTGCGAGAGCCGCCTCTACTTTCTTGTATCCAGATAGGGATTTATTGTTTGGAGAACTCAACAAATCTCTACAATTCCAATATTCTAAGATGTTCCTCTATAATAATCCTCATATATTTTCTTTGGGTAATGTTATTTAATCATATTTTTATAAATCTATCTTCCAAAGTTTGTACTAAACATCCTCTAATACAAACTGTAATGACCTGGCCCTTTTTACCCAGAGTCGGTGTATTATTACATAACAATGGAATGATACAAAAAATCATGTCCTAAAATACTGATCTGTTTATTATCCTTTTAAATGCAAGATATATTCATTTGTTTTACATGAAATCCTGAAATAAAAACATCAACAACAATTTGTCCCATTTTTTGAACACAGCTATATCCTTAGCCTATCTCTGCAGGTCAAACATAAAATGATTCTTCACATACCAGGAAAAATAAAACATAGAGAGGGGTGAGATCAGATGCTCTGTAAGGATAAAAATATAGCTGAAACATTCATAAATAAGCATAAACATTTAAGGCAATTTATAAGAATAAAACAAAATACTTTTAAACTTAAACTTCATAATAATATAGATAATAAAAAATCATATAATTTCATTTACTTATACACATGGATATTCTACTAGTCGAATAATCACATGAAATATCAATAGCCACTTTCATATTGATGGAATGCATAATTCTAGACGTCATAACCACATAGTCAAGGACTTGTGCCAAAACTAAAAATAAGATTTTTTCAAGGCATGTTCCAAGATATGAGTTTGTCTCACGATACTTACCGACGAATTGTGGAGCAATAACGGGCTCCACCAATCACTTACAATTTTCAATTCATTCCTCATATGAAAAGTTTTAAACATATCATAAACATTTTTATTAAAAATAGCATACAAAATTTCAATACGTTATCCATAAACCATGAATGGTGTAAAAATAATGCATCCAAAATCAAACATATCACAAAACAATCAATACAATATGGATGTTTTTTATCCTAATAAATTATCATAAAAAATCTTAAAATCCATTAAAGAATTTTGATATAGAGAAAATCAAAAAAAATTAGAGAAATATCTCTTTCTATTTTGAAATCATTTAAAAGTCATATAATTATAAACGAAAAAGATTATTTTGATAATATTCATATAAAATATTATAGGAAGATTTGAAGATGATATATTAGTGTAAAATAGCCACACCCTCCGTATAAGTTAAAAAGACATTATTACCTTAATTTTTTCAAAAAGAGCTTAAAGTGCCTTGTTTGGAATACAACGGAAAGATTCCTTTCAAACCATTTTATAAAAAATTAAACAATGGTATAAATGAAACTAACCCATAGTATAGTAGATAGTAAATTTTTTTAATTAAATTTTTATGAAAACACAGATGTGGTTGATAAAGAGGTCCTAGTAGATACTTACTTAAAATCAACCTCAGATAATAAAGAAATTTTGAAATAAACACTTACCATGTACTTTTCCTTGTTTGAGAGTACGTTAACCTTCTGTATAATAGATAAATCATTGTTATTAAATTATAAAAGAACTATATACATAAATATTATATCATATATATGACTCTCTAATATTTCTTGGTTAATAATATTTCAGTACTATCATTGTTTCTAGTGTTTAACTAATCCATTTTTCTTTATTTGATTGGTTACGTAATCCATGTTTGTTATGGATAGGATGTATTTGATTGATATACAAAATGATATTATACTCTTAAGAATTATTTTTAATCCTAAAATTAAAATTATTCTTGAATGATTATGATGGGGAATGAATCTTATCGCGTTAGTGGAGACGGTAATCCGTACGTACACACAAGCGACAATATGATTATATTAATTGTGAAGTTAGATGAAATTGGATGGTATATCTTATATTAATAATTATTATATTTTATATTTATTATTTACATTATTTATACTCATTATTATACCCATCCAAAATAATTATGTGTTTGAATAACAAACTACACAATGACGTGGAGATGGTAAGCCGTACGCACTCATATATGGTGACTTTGTCATTTACAGAATGGACAGAATAATGATTATGGTTGTAACATATTTATAATATAATTAAAGTTTATATATGATACTAGAGTTATTATTTTACAATGGAGACAAAAAAAGAGGAAGTGGAAGAAGAAAAGAACATGAAAGAGGTGATGATATATTTAACTTTTCTTCGGCTTCTTCCTTTTGATTTGATCAAAAAGGTTCCGTAGGTTGGATTTACGACCAAAGTAAGGCCTCTAAAATAAAGAGATGAATGTTGGGAGGTTATTTGGGCAGGGGTATGCCGAGATAGATGGGTTTGGAGGTGTGAAATTAAGATAAGGGGAAGTACCCTTTTATAAGAGAGGTGAGGGTCACTTTTAGAAAAGTGTAAAATATTATTTTAAAATAAAATAATTTTTGACTTTTCATGGATCCAAAATGATTTATTTAGAGTCTAAGGTGTATATGGATCTCAAACCGTTCAAATCATAAGTTATAGACAGGTTTAAGTCACTATATTAACATTACCTTTTAGATTTAACTCTTAGAAAAATTATTTGACATTTACCATGTCTCATTGTATTTTTATATCATATAGTAAATAAACTTACTATAAACATCCAAGGGAACCCCAAGTGATTCATTAAAAATATATATAACCTTATCTAAGTACTTTTTCTGAACCTTAGATTTTTAATAATTTTGTATCAATTAATAATATAGTATTTGTTTTATAAACTCAATTATGTCAATTTTTACACTATTTAGTATTTGGTTTTTTTAAAAATCATAACAGCATGATTAATTGGAAAAAAATATTTAATCAACCCTAACATGTCATATTAACCAATAAAATTAGTGTAATTCACAAAAGTTTCAAATTAAATTTATTTGGATATTTATAATATCAATTATTCTAATCATTCTTTAATAAAGTAATTATTGAAAAATCATTGAGTCAAAAATAAATTAAATTATATAATGTCTAAAAATTATAAAAAAATACCATTATGTATGAAATTTTTTTAGCTTTCTAATTAATATTTATAGTTGAATTCATATTGTGAGTAACTCTATATTTAAAATGGTTTATTTGTTAAACATTGAATTTTACACTTTTAACTCTTCATTAAATAAAATAATAATAAGTATCCTAATATAACCAAGTGGAATAAATATGTTCATATAGTATTAATAAGGTTTTTTGGGTCTAATTATACTTATCCAAAAGAATTAGTACATCTGTTAGGGTAACTATGATATCATTTTTATCCTTAATTACCCTATTTACTTTTAACCGTGGTAAATAAAAGTCAAAAGTTTCTATTTACCAAAAATTATTTTCACCTTATTGAACCAAATTTTACTTAATGATATTAACCGTGTCTCTTGGATTTTTTACATTCAACTCACAAAAGCAGTAAAATTAATTTTTTTCCAAATTTTCAAATTCTCCTCATTGATGGATAAAAGATTGTAAAAAGTTCAATAATATATATATATATATATATATATATATATATTATAAAATGAGTCCAATGAATTAAATTGAACATATATAGGAATTATTTATCTTTTTTGACCTAAAATAAATTTTAAAAAATAAATAATAATTTAAATAAAAAATTTGGTTTTAACCTATAACGCATTGTTTTCACTATTCATCAAAAATTGAATGTTTTGAGAAAAATACCAAAAAAACACCCTAAGATAATTTTGATATTAAAAATTTAAAAATGAAGTCTATTTTGAAAAATAAAATTTAAAAAATTTCCAACAGTGGGTATTAATATTCATAATGTCTAGTTTTATTAGTTGCGGGGTGTTAGAATCTTGAAGTTGCGTACAATGAAAGCAATTGTATTATTCCAAGGTAAATGTACCATGGAATATTAGGCTGTTAAATATATAATGTGGGAGAATAAATAAAATTTAATTTACTCAGTTAAGAGTTATACCACTTAATTGAGAACCCCCTTTTAGTAATCCCCTTCAACTTTGGATGGATAGTTTTCTGATCAATATTAAACCGATAGGATCGGTGGAGGGATTTTAGGAATGTATTGTTTCAATGATTTTCCACTATAATAGGGAACTTAATTATTATTAATATATGATTGGTGGTTTCCTTTAATAAGGGAGTGAGTGGAAACACTTCAAATGTTTCAAAATATTAATATATATTTATGTCATACTCAAGATGAATACATCCCAATTAGATCATGTTATAGAATATAATGATATATAACCTAAATATATTCATCTAATTATATTTATATATGTTTATAGAACATTTTAATCATTATCTATTTAGTTAAACCACTCATTGACCACTTCTAACCTTTACTGTAGTAATTATTTATTAACTCGGTTACTGTTTCTAAGGAAAGAAAATTAATAAGGAATTATTTTATGATGTTAATTATTAGGATAAAAAATATATTATCCATTTTATAAAAAAAACTATATATTTGGAATAAATTAATTTTAAAATAAATCCACAAATCATGACAAAAATATATTTCCAGAAAACAAAATTTTCTTTAAATATAATATTTTTCCTAAAATATTGCATATTTTTAATTAAAATCAATTTAATAGAATTATATTTAATGAAAAATATATAATTAATTATAAATTAAATTCAAAATATAATAGAACATTATAAATAATTGAAATGTAAATATAGTTTATTATAAAATTGGTTTTTTACTATTCGCTAGAAATTTTATCTTTTCAAAAAAATTAAAAATATTTCACATTACGATAATTTTGATTTGATGATTTAAAAATAAAAAGTATTTTTTGTAAAATATACTTGACTAAAATGGTATAGATTAGTTATATTATTTTTTTGAAAAAAATCTAAAAACCATTTTGAAAAAAATTTACTTTTTAACCATTAAATGACTTCACTAAAATTTGTGTGATTAATTTATAAGAATTAATAAATAAATTTATATCGATTGGGATTGTTATTAATATATTTAAAACTATTTCTAATATTATTCATACCATATAATCACAAGCTAGGTCATAATGGAATATCAAATCACAATTCTTTTATACTCAAGGTTGCGTGTAAACCAAGATATCAAATAAATCAATTGTATTTCAAGGGAAGAAAAATTTAAAATAATTGGGAGTTATATTAGTCCCCCATTAAAATAAATTTTCTCTTAAAATTTTTTTCACAATAATATAAAAAAATTATTATATCTCTTCATTATCATACCATAGAGTTCTCATGTAGTTTCATTGAATTTCCAATTCCTTAATGGGAAATTAACATGATGAGTAATATCATTCTATATCAATTTGTCTCTATGATACACGATTTATAATAGCTATTATTCATTTGAAATATAATGAACATATGGTACAACCTCAAATTTTATTACATTTTATGGATCATTTATCAGCATTTTTATGAGAGATACATGGAACACATCATGAACTTGATAGAGGTTTAGTGGAAGTGAAAAGTAAAAAAGATATTGTACAAACGAGATCGTGATTCTAAAAAGGGATTAAAATTTATATTCTTTATGTATGTCGTAAAATTATTCAATTTAAAAATCCTTAGGAATACCTACTCACCAAATTATAATTTTAGTTCTCACTAATGACTTTAAACAAAACTCTTCTCTAAACTTTAAGCTTCCTTGATGTGGTCCTGAGTAGTTGTAACTATATCTATCGTTTCCCCATCTTTGATAGGGCATAATAAATTTATTTTTCAAGCATCATCTAAACACATTGGAGTTCAAAACACCTTTAAATATAGGTATTCATAATGATCTATTTGAATGCTCAATTGAAAGAAGTTATCGTATCTAAATTCCACAAACGTAAAGTATTGATCAAAAAAACCTTTTAAATCCATAATTAAATATATCAATAAATTTTCATGAGTTTTAATAGTCTTAATGGGATGAAATTTTTTTGAGGAATGTCTGAGGTAATTAAATACATATTTGTATCTAGATTATTCTAAAGACTTATCCAGAACATTGAGGTAAACCATGAATCTACATCAGATACAATTGATTGTGGGGATCTATGAAATGTAAAGACATATTTAATTTATATTCAAGTAATTTTTTAAAGAGATAAATATGATAAGATTTCAATGAAATTTCATGAATTCAATAATATATTTGTTATAACCCAAATATCATTATACCCATTAGATTTCATTGATTGTTCTATAAGAAAATATATGGTGATATTTTCTAATTTTTATTTATGTATAGTTAATGGATGTACCGTTACCTTATAGTTTTGTATCTCAACCATAGATTTATAATATAATAATAATTGCGATACATATATTATAATATCTATTTTTATGTTATCCCATCCTAAATAATCATTCTTAAATCTATGAAATTTCATAATTCTTGGATGAATATGGAATAATGTACTGTGAGACTCATAAAACAAATCCTTCTCCAAATCTGGTGTTGATGGAACACATACTCATCTTCAGAACCTTATCATTCAATCAAAATTATATTTGAACTAAATAATATTTCTTAGTTTATACTATAATTCCATCTCCTTAATTTGTGCCTCTGTAATCATTAAATTGATAGGAGGATGAGAATTCATTTGATAGAGATATGATATATCCCCTTTCCATATTATTTCAAAGAAAACACTTGTAAATTTTATAAATATTATATCTCCTTAAATCCTCGCCATAGAAAAAATAACATGGTCCTTTGAACTAAAGTAATTACCTTCCTTTTTCTCCATCCCATGGTTTTTTTATAGAGTATTGATAACTTTTAATCAATTCCAACAATATTCACTAGTGTATATTTAATACTTTCTAAGTGAATATATTCTTCATGATTTTATTATCTATATGTATATATGTGTGTGTATCACACCTATCAGTATATATATATAATTCCTCCATATTTTCAATTCAGAAATTACTTATTCAAACTCCAAATCATCAGTTGCATAATTCTACTCACAAATTTTCAATTAGTGTGAGCAATATGATTTAAATATATCATTCTTTATTATGATATATCTTATTACATTATTTGAAGCATAAATTTATATCCAAAACCATTCTCCACTCCAAGGTTATGGGATAAAAGGTGTGTTAACCAACCTTATCTCTAGTATCATGATATTCACCTCACATACATCTCTCCTTAAGAACATATCTCACATATATACAAACACGGTTAAAAAAATTTATTAGCAGGAAAAATTTCTCACAATGAATATGTAGTATCCTAACATCCTAGGAAAGAAATTGATTTTTTTCATTTTGGTTAGTCAAAACCACTGATTAATAAAATCCATACATTAAGAATCCACCAATATACCCCCACATGAAATTATATGACCAAAAAATGAATCTTTTATATCAAAAATTCAAACCTAGTCAATTAATCCTATATCCTCTCCTTTCATGGGTGATTCCCCACAATCATAACTTTTCAAAATGATCATTCTTTCTCTCAAAATATGAAATTTTATTTTCTATAAATACTAAAACAAACATATAAAGTTAATCTATCATTTTTTTAAAATCAATAATGATAGTAAGAGAATTTTTAATTTGATATTATATTACTATAAATTCATAATGGCCATACCTCATATAGATGGGATTATTATGATTATAATAATTCTTGACCCTTAGTATATGATATCCATATCAGATTTCATCCTTGAAAAAATTTGTATCTCTTCATAATTTATAAAACAGGTCATTTATATGGGGTATGGGATAGTTTTTATTAATAGTAATATTGTTAAGTTTTTAATAATAAATTAAAATATTTATTGAGCCACATTTTTTATTACGAAAAAGAATATATGCACCCTATGGTGAAGAACTAATATTACTAAATCCATTATCAAAATTATAATGGAGTTGATTATTCAACTCTACCAAATGCATTGGGGACATTATATATGAAGTTTTCTCAATACGTGTATCACTAGGTATGAATTATTTATAAAACTCAACATCACGATTCAATGGAAGACTATGATATTCCTCTGTAAATACATCATTTTTATCCCTAACAATAGTAATATCTAAAATTATGATTTTCTCCAACACAGTTTTCTTATGAATATGTAATATGACCTATATAACGGAAAAAACATCCATTGAAATTTTATATTAATTGTCTTACCAAAAGACAGTCATTGGTAGATTCGGAATAAATAATGTTATTATCCACCTTGATAATTGATATGGGATCTGTATATACATATCAAATCAATGCCAAAAATCCAATCATATTTGACTAGAGAGAGAATCACAAGATTTTCATGAATCGTGTTCCCACACATGTCTATCGGAGGGGATTTGAAGAATTTATATGTTATCATCATACCATAATGAATTTTTACAACTAACTAAACATCTAATATTTTATGTGTTAATTTGGTATCCTTTGAAAATTAATTTTATAAAAAATATTGTTCATGGTTCTAGCAGAATTAAATACTACCAATTATATATTGGATTATAAGTTTATGTTTCACCACTTCATTTCTATAACCCACTTTGGTATTCATGATCTCATGATATTTCCCATTATTCTATTACTTGAGAGGATTATAAGTAATATTATCCCAATTATGTCATTGACTCAAATAATTCCAATAATCGTTGTTTTTCATGATCTGAAGTATTTGTGGTTTATTCTATTGAGATTTTTCACCATTTATTTCATTGACTAGCCTATTAAAATCACATTAACATTATTTATCCTAACTTATAGACCTCCAGGACATGAAACATCCATTTGTTCCTCACATGAAATAGGTTGAGTGATTCTTTCCACATTCCATGCATGTAGGAGGTTGAAAATTATTTTTCCCTCCATGTTACATACCACTAGATATTTCATGAAGAAATAGCATCATTTTCATTTCACACAAACTATAAGGGTTTCGATGTTCCATTTTCACTATGATTTTACATCAAAAAAATTATAGATTCCAAATCCCCTTATAGGTAATCACTTTAAAATAATTATTTTCAAACAATTAAATAATTATTCTATCATTCTTTCTACTTCAATTCTAAAAGTAGAAGAATAACACACAATTCTGTTAATGCTTTTGTTTTAGGTACATATGGATTCATCATGTTTACAATTAAGCTCTACGAAGCCCCTCTCCTGTTTAGTATAATGTTTTTGGGAAAATTTCTTTTTGAGTAATACCCAATTAAATTCCTCCAATTACATATTGTATATTTATCACATATTCCTTGTATTCTTGATAAGATTCCATTATTGATCTGCTTTTCCATTCAAGTGATAGGATTATAAGAAAACATTCACCTTCATTGACCAATTTTTAATGGAAAATATATTTTCCATCACATTGATCCATTATTTAGTAACTGGTGGATCAAATCACCCAAACAAACATGGTGGATGTTCTCAACTAAATGACTCAATGGAAATAGTTTCCCTCTTTCTAGTATTCAAAATCTCAACATAGTATATTACCACCCATAGCCTGAGAAACATGTATGGGAATAGATATAATACATTATATCGCGGATCTCTTGTAATTTGGTTTCTCATGAGTATATATATATCATTACACCTCACATTCATTGTTCACATGACTCCTTTTAGATCCATCTATTGACTAAATCGAAAAAAATATTGTATGAATTAGGCTATAATAATTAGAGTGAATTATATAATACTCATGGAACTCAATCCAAAGATATTTGAAATTAGGAAACTTTCTTATAAACCATTGATACATAAGGATAAAAATATGCCAACCATCGATATATTATATTAGTTTCTATAATAGTGTCCCATATTAATAATACTCAATTATCTAGATAATTTATCCAAGGAGTGTAAATCTAAGTGTACAGTCTTTCGCTCACTTGTCATATATTAGTAATGATACAATTAATTCCCAATACTACTCTTTTAATGTTTGTAATTATAGGTTAATTTGATCCACAACCATATCCACTTATCAATATCAAGATAGGAATTTTTTTCTAGGGGAAAAAATATCTTAAATTTACATAAAAAATAGGTTTTTTTCTTAGACATAGACATATCATAATATTTTCACTAATTTTTTATAATCCTAATATTAAAAATTAATGAAACCATAATACGATTCCAACTAAGGAAACTTGAGTATAACATACATAAATATTTCATAAATTTAGTTGAATATTTACTACATAACATAATTATAATTCCCCAGAATCATAAGTTTTACTGTATTTAGATACTAGAAACACACACGAAATCATATATCAAAAAAGATCTTCCATATCTCCCACAATGTTCACTATATTATTAATCTTTAATACATATAATCATTAAAACCCTTCACCAAAACTAGGTGGAGGGAAAAATAATAGGTGAGATGAAATTCAAAGTAAGGATAAACAAGGTATTTATCAATAATTAACCATATTAAATAACATCATCGGCATAAGGGAATGATAATATAAAATTATAGATAAAAAATCAACCCTAATAAGTTAAATATATTCAATCCATATTCAATGAATATGGATTTTTCAAAACCAAAAAGAAAAATTCATAATAATTATGAATCATAAATAATCAGTTATGATCCATGAGGGAATATCCTAAACATTGGAATATGAAAAAAAAAACATAATGTTATAACTTTTGTAATGTGTATAAACTATAACAGGTTCACTTGATAAGTTATTTATATGAATCCATGACCTAAAATAAATATATAAACATGAGAATAGATCCATTAATAATATTATAGACATGAAACCATATGTATGATTTAACTTATGTACATGAAACTGGGTCCTCGAATTAACATATGGACATGAAACTAGGTCAATGCATAATGTAGTGAATATAAACCAGGTTCAAGAAAAACATAGTTATCTCTGGAGTTATACATATTTAACCAATGCACTGGAGGGTGTAACAAACCCACTCATCACATAAGGTAATGCAATAAATTTTCCAATAAAAAATAAAAAACATTCTTTAATTCATCAAACCATAACCCATGCAAAATAAAGAGGTTTTACAAAAAAATTCATCATAAATTATATAACCCATGTAAACAAATTGGTTTCATAGAATTAAAAATTGAATAATCATAATCAAAACACCTCAAAAAAATGTTTTTTTGAGGTTATCAGAATATCATATCCCTAGTAAAGCATAAAAATTATTAATGTGTGTTGAAATATATGATCCATATATTTAAAATATAATTTTAACCTTTATTTGAAGACATGATAAAAATACCCTTTTATTTTGATAAAATTTTAACTTAACAATTCCCACAATATTTTCAAAATAATTTTCAATAAAAATAAAAAATAAAATTTTAAAACAATTTTCTATTCAATGAATAGGGATGATGGTGGGAAACTATTTTCTTTTAGTATAGGTAAAAACAAAACCTTCATTTCAAGCCTTTCAAATATATCAAAAAGAAATGGTTTGTAAAAAAGATTCCTTAAAAAGAAACCTAGTTAAATATTTTAAAATAAATAAATAAGTCATTTAAATGAACTTTAAACTAAATTTCATGTATAGTTATTAATGTTTATAAGAAAAATTTATGATCATGATCATGGAAGAAAAAATTGATCACCCAAAAATGAAATATTGTCGAATATTCTTTGAAAACATTTCCTTGATCATTTTAAGTACCAAATAGTTTAAAGTGGTAAAAAGGAATAAATATTAAAGGAATAAAAAGATGAGAATAAAATATATTTCATTTGAAGGAATTAATTCAGATAATTTCCCTCAATATAAATTTATCATAGACAATACTAAAAAAGAATTGTGATTACAACATAAACCCTTACCTCAAGTCTCATCCTACTTCATATGACTAAAAAATCATGTATAATAAATATATATTTATAATAAATCTTTTCAAAAAACAATATTAATACATATATTCCCATATATAATTTACTTATATCTTCTAATCACCTATTTTTTTGTAATTTGTTCTTAAAATCACAATTCCAACTGAGAACTGCTTATTTTTTCATTCTTGTTTCAATTTGGTAGTTCTATAAATGATACTTTCATCAATTTTCCATAATATAAAGAATATAAATTAGTAAATATGTATCATATATAATCATTATATAAAATTTCTAACTATTCAGATAAATTGGTGATGAAATATGATTATCATAACTTCATAAAGATAGTAATTCATATAGAGACATGAGTTGTGTTTCCACATTTTGATTGACAAAATGAAATAAAGGTAAATTAAAATTCACATGTATAGAATAATTTTTATATCATAAATATCAAATATATATAAAAATAAAAAATATATGTCTTTTTAACCATCCATATAAGGAAGAATTGGAATATATTCTCTTGATGGAGGTGGCAATCCACATATAAACATGACCGACATTTAATTTCACAATAGATGTGTAGGTAAGAATTTAAATAATATATTATAATAACATAAGTATAATTATTTCATAAATATTATTTATGGACATTACATCTTCCATTATAACCATCTAATATTTAGGGTTATGGAAAATAATGTACAATGCTTCATGAGATAGTAGTTCGCACATTCATATGAACAATGCTTTGGTTTCTCATTTAATAGGGGAGGAGATGAATAAAGGTTTCACCATGGATATAATAACATATAATTGTTTTAGTGGTACCATATTAATCGTTTTACCCTAGATTAAACATATTTAGAGAAGTGTAAGGAAGAATTATAATTGAAATTAATTAGTTAATAATTATACATCATTATAGAGAGACCTCTATTTTGATAGACATTAATCCTTGGAAGGATGAAATAATTAAGAAAAAAGGACCATTATGATATAGGTATTTTGGTAACTAAAGGATTTGGTATGGTATTTTCTAAGATGTGTATCTCTTAGTGTGTGAGGAATAGGGGAGAGTTTGTGTTTATTTATAGGGGAGGGAGAGAACCAACACTGTATTTTTAAAACATTAAAATATATTAATGTCTTACTCGATTCAAATACCTCAAAATTAGATCAAGATAATATATAAAATTATATAAGACCAAAATCTTGTCATCCAATAGGATTTTTAGAGTTATTTAAATCATTTTAACCATTATCTCTTTAGTTTAACTCTCTATTAACCCCTTTTAACATATACTATAGTAAATAATTTTTACCTCAGAATCTATTCATAATGAAAAAAATAGATGAATGTATTATATAATATTAAATATTTTAATTCAAAAATATAGATTCCATTTTCCCAATTAAAACTTTATAAATAGTGCATATTCAGTTAAAAATTGAAAAACAATATTTGTGAAAACATTTTCTCTAAAAATACATTTTAAGAATAAAAATACATTTTTAAAAATAAAAATCCTTTTATATAAAATTTTAGTATAATTTAAATAATAATTAAATGAATTAGATTATTTTCTTCTCTAGTTAAATAATAAAATTTTTATTTAACAAAAAATTTAACGGTACATTTTAAAATCATGAAAATAAAATGTATCTTTCTATAAAATTGTCATGTTTTACAATTCATTGAAAAATTTATCATTTCAGGAAAAAATCCCAAAATAAAATTTAAAATAATTTTATATACAATGATTGAAAAATAATATCTTTTTTATAAAAAAATATTTTGAAAAATGGTAGAAATTAATTATAAATATTTCATAAAGAAATCAACAAAACCCATTTTTAAAGAAAATGTAATTTTTAAAAAAATGACATAACTACAAATTGTGTACTAAATTCATTAAAATTTATCAATACATTTGAATTATGTATTATAATTATACCAATATTTCAGAATTTGTTTAATACATTTTTTACAAACAAATCTAATGGTAGGGTTATAACGGTATACTATATTGCGATTCATATAATCATGGTTGTGTGTCAACAAACATATCAAATACATTAAATCTATTTCAAATAAAATGTAATTTATAATATTGGGGTGTTAAATATTTATCCATTACATAAGGTTATAACTAAAATTTTATAGAAATTTTATCTGAAATAAATGAATCATTATACCTCAAATCAATCAATACAGTAGCGTATCAGAAAAATTAATTAGTATACATATCAACACATTGTCTAATAGTCCAATATTCAACAATATTGTAGAAAATTACATTGAAACCCCATTATTATTCAAATAGTAATGATTTTAATCCTTAAATATTTTCTTTAGGTGCACATTAGAATAATTTAAAATCTCATTATAAATAATGTATCTTACTATTAACATTTCATTATTAGTATGAAAATTATTATTTCTTTTTAATTTATTTTTCATTATAAATTCATAGATTTACCATGTAATTTTTTTAATTATAGGGAGTTATAATGAGTTTGCAAAAATTCATAGCGCGTGATTCCGAGGCCTGGAGATCCCGTAATGAAATTCTGAACTTTTTTTAAGTTACATTCAAAAAATGTGCAAGCGTAATTTCCTAACTTTTGAAGAGATGTTCAGATTAAAAATTCAAGGTCACCATTGAATCTGTAGTGCTGGGATTTTCTTAAGGGAGGATTCACTTCTACCATAGTAGGTCTAGATAAAAAAGTTAGATTTTGGGAATTTTCAAAAGAATAAATAAAATGAATTTGTTATTTTTTTCCTTCTTTTTACTCCAATGGACAAGCGGCAACGTGGGACCAGTGTCGTTTCAAGCCAATAAATGGATCGACCATTCAATCCTAAGTAAAAACTCTATTGGGGATTTAAGAAGGTTCTTAATTAATGATCCCTCATTAATTCCCAACATTCTTACTCACCATCCCCCTCTCTTATTTATATGGAGCTTGGGGAGAGGTGTCGACATTGCTTCACTAATGAACGAAGTGCTGACAATGTGTTGAAACGCCAAACCATTGGCGGATGGAGCCATTTTCAGCAAGGGGTGACAAGAAACACTGAATCCCCGAACCAAATATCAACGATCGAGTGACATCGTTGGAGGCTAGTTGCGTGGGACGATGAACACCGACCAAAATCCTCAACCGCTGGCATTTCTCCATCATTACTGAGGTAGGGTTTAATTTTGTTTTTGTCAAACAATTGTTGAATGCTTTAATCCTCCCTCATGTTTTCGAGCTAACGTGGAGAATGCGGGCCTAACCAAAATGGAATGAACCCTCCACAGCATTGTTTACCCCATGTGTTCTCTATGGATGGCCGCCAGAATGGTGGTATCGGCTACCGATGCTGGCAAGGACCAAGGCGGTGGCCGACTCGAGCCAACCGTGATGGAGGAGGCGGCACACCCGTGCCGCCGGAAGAACTGGTTGCGGCTCATCAACTACAGTGGTTGGAGGAGGTGGCTTGCACATCGGCTGACCACCGAAGAAGAGGAAGTCATGACCAGTGTGCCACTGGTGGGAAAGAGGATGTGGCCGATTCCGCGGTAGAGGAGGAACCTGTCGTGTGGGTTCCGCGGTGAGCGGGTGGCACCCACGTGGTACAGTTGTTTCATAAGCCGAACGGCCTCCGGGCCATTCTGAATAATAGGGGGAAACCTCCGCCCTTAACAGCTCAGGCTGACCTCGGGTCATGCCTTCTATGGGCCGCGCCTCCTACTTGCCACATCACATATGGTCGGGCCGCCTTCCCAGCGAGCCGCCAGCCCTTGCTAGCTAGGCCACCTGCCTAGCGGGCTGCGGCCACTCGGGTTGGGCAGCGCGCCCAGCGGGCCATGCCCCCTCGGGCCAGGCTGCCCCCTTACAAGCTGGGCCTCTCCCTTGAGGGCCGAACTACCCCCATATGGGTCATGCCTCCACCATGCCGGTCGGGCCGAACCTCCCCCCAGACTGGGTCGGTTCGGGTCGATCTGGCAGGGTCGGATGGGACCCAGAAACACAGAATAGGCCATAACATGAGAACCAAGCGTCTGTTTGGTGAACTGTCTACGGCACTGAGATACTCATATCGATACAATCCTTTTTTATACCTCTAATGAGTTTTGGAGATAGTTGAAGTATGGAAGGGTTGAATCGAACCCAAACCCAACTAGGCCCTCAGAACTAGAACAGTTATAAATCACATGGCGAGCGTCTGATTGACACACCGTGTGTCTCATTAGAACCCTTAAAACAATGAATTACTTTGGGTTACTCCATTGTGGAGCTTAATCGAGGTTGAGGTATGAATTATATCTTGAGGGGAAGATTCTATGGAACTCGAGCGCACGAGGTGTGAGTAATCCTATGGCAGGCTGTAACGTGAAGAAAGAACAACGATCCTATGTGGGTCATCATCTATCAATCCTGTGTGGGTCAGCTTTTATCAGATCTTGTGTGGGTTATTGCCTAGTGATCTTGTTTAGTTCAGCGCATTGCGATTGTTCAGGGGATAGTGTGGGTTAGTACCTATCGATCATGTGTGGGTCAATAGTAGAGATTCTAAATAGAATAATATGATCTAGATTATAACTAATCATATGTACATATGTACATAAGTTATACCTGGTGTGATCAAAGTATTTTACCTTCGTGGTGTTAACATCGTGGTGTTAGCTGTGAGGAACCTTTATCTTTGGGATGTTTACTATGTTGTACTTCTATCTTCGATCTATTACTTGTGTGGTACTTCTATATTCGTTGTGTTATGTGTATGGTACTTCTATCTTCATGGTGTTACATGTGTGGTACATCTACCTTCTTGGTGTTGTCTTCGTGGTGTTACCTGTCTGTTACTTCAACCTTTGTGGTGTTACCTTTGTGGTATTCTTCCCACATGTATGAGATGAGTATGTCTTGATAACATAGGTATATGTATGGGCATATACCTTTGTAGAGTTTATGTCTATTACTTTGTTCTTTGAGATTGAGGTATTTTGTGGTAAATTCTTTGTGGAACTATAGGAGACCTATCGGGGGTCTCTGGGTCCCTACTGAGTATCATTATACTCTCCCCTAAACAGGCTTCACCCGAACCTTGCTGTGTCTTGTGCAGACGGCGGACAGTAGTGATCGAGGCTGAGGGAGCTAGGACTGGACAATGCACAGATGCAGACCATTTCGCATGACGTGATGCATGGAATACTAATAGTGAGTTGTACCTACCCTTCAGGTAGGATCCTCGGAGGACGATCCATGAGAAGTTTTGTACTTTTCTGTTGTACTTGTAATTTTCAGTTGGGCTTGTATTCTATTGCCTTTTTAATTCTTCACAATTTTACTACAGGAGGGTACTTTGTGGTTGGCTCTTGTTCTATTTTCAGACTATTTTTTGTATAAGTTAGAAAGGAAATTCCTTCCCATTATAGGGATACATCTTTTCAGTACTAGTCCCCTTCCCCTGGCCTATGGAAGGAGGGCATGGGGTAGTTACTGAATGAGCCTTGAGGGACTGGTCGTGACAAAGTGGTATCAGAGGAGTCGGTTCTACCGAAGAAATGGGGAACTGATATTTTCTATGTGGAAATAGTGTCAAGTGTAATTATTGTGGTTTTCAGTTTGGGGAATCTAGTGTTGGTGCGGTGGCCGACATATCCATACACCAAGACCCTGATTTCTAATTTCTGACTCAATGCACAGAAACACTGATTGCATGTGTTTTTGAATATTTTTTCTAACAATCTCTTGGATTCAGCTCACCAGGTATAACTTATTGACTATGGAACACCTCTTCTCTTCCAAGATTCCACCACGTAGACATCCATCATGGATTCCTGAGAAATTATGTGATGACGTCCCACCAATCGATGAGGCCTTGGTGTAGGGCCCTCTTAGGGCATTAGCACCTTGACGTGGTGTACCAGCAGCACCACTTCCCATTCAGAAATAATTGCCACTATCCCCAATAGAAGAGTGTGTATGTTGACTGAGCGTGTTGCAAAAATTTCAGTGGAAGATTCCTCTATGTTTCTGAGGCGAGGCGAACCCACTGGAGGGTGATGACTGGGTGGAGGCTATGGCCAGAGTTTTTCTCTTAGTGGGGAAACTAGCTGATCTGATGGTGATCCTAGATTCCCGCCTTTTCTAGGGAGCAATAGGGAGATGGTGGAGATTGATGCTATAGATACATGACATGGGGAAAACCATCTGGGAGGACTTTGAGGTCCTTTTTGTGGCATAGTTCCTCCCAGTGACCTTACACTCTGTGCGTATACAGGAGTTGTTTCATGTACAACAGGGAAGCATGACTGTGGCCTAGTACTCAGTGAGGTTCACTAATCTATCCCGATACTCCTCCAACATGGTACGTGGGCCTTTCATTAGGGTGGAAACCTTTGAGTAGGGTCTCTGATGGGAGATCAGGGCATCGATGATATCGCTCAACATTCCAACGCAGGCTGGGGTTCTATAGTGAGTAGTTTTGGTGGAGAGATTCCTAGTTGAGCAGGAACCGATAGAGAGAGACACCACCACGTGTTAGGTAATATATTCATTTGCAGCAGGTAGTAGGCAGATGATGTAGGGACCCCAGCAGGCCTGGCCTTCTGGTGGATGACACCTGCATACAGGGTCAGTGGTGCGAGGATTACACAATAGTGGAGGATGGCTGAGGATCAGGTTGGGCTACTCGTGTGGAGGGTAGGGTAACATGGATCACGACTTCCCGAACCTCTGTATAGAAAACCAGCAGATAGTCAAGAGACCTCCAAGGCAGAGGCATAGATTCGATCAGGTAGGACTGTAGGCAGCAGGTAAACATGGCAGAGGATCTGGCTTTGCAACAGGCGATGGGAGGCGATTCGAGGTTCCACCGCCACCTCCTCAAGGTGGTCCATCCTGACCATACGGAGAATGTGGGTAGGGAAAAGCTCAGCTACTGGTAGATGAGGCCTAAAACTACGACAATACAGAGGTGATTAGAGTTACGATCTGTGTCAACTCCACCTTAGAGGAAGTATTTATAGACAGTGGTCCTAATCACCCTTTATTTCCATAGGCCTCCTTCAGAGCTTGAAGATTATAGTGGAGATGTTGGCTCGATCCTTACTACTAAAGACTAATACGAGAGTAGATTCAATGATTACACACTGGTGCCGACATTGTGAGCTTACACTAGTAGGAGAGATCTTTGGCTGAGATTTTTTAGTAGTGGTGTCCAGGCCTAACGACGTCATCTTACATAGGGACTGGTTATCCACCTTCCATACCCAGATTGATTGTATTAGGTGAAATTTGTGGTGTATCTGCAAGGATGGGACTATTTTTTCCCTTCTCTGGCGAGATAGGAACCATTGAAGCATAGTATGGACTTACTTGTCAGATGGTGTATCTGATCACACATTTGTTGGACAGCCTTACTTTCAGGGTAGTTGAAGTTTAGAGTCATGCTATCATATAGTTGTGGACCAGTATGTCAATGTCTTTCCCAATGTTGTTCCAAAACTACCTCTACATGGAGATGTAGACTATTACATCGACCTGTACCTAGGGATGAAACTGTTATCAACACCAGAATATATGATGGCTCCCACGGAGCTTCGTGAGTTACAAGTACAGCTGGAGTACTTGTAGAGGAAGAAGATCATATGGTCCAGTGTTTCTCTAAGGGTAGCCCAAATTTTGTCTTCCAAGAAGTCATATGGGTGTTGGATACTCTGTTTGGACCATCATAGCCTAAACCAGTTGACCATGAAGAACAAATATCCACATATGAGGATTGATGGTCCTTTCAATCAGCTATAGGAAGATCACTGGTTTTCAAAGATAGGCCTCAGATCTGGATATCATTAGCTCATGGTATGAGATGAGGATGTTCATAAGACGTCCTTTAGATGTCAGTATGAACACTACATGTTCTTGGTTATGCCGTTTGGCATGGCCAATGCCGTAGCAGTATTCATGGGACTCGTGAACAAGATATTCAAACCATACCTCGGTCACATTGTGGTTGTCTTCATCGATAACATCTTGATATACTCGGTGTAAGAGGAGGAGCAAGCCTATCATCTATAGATAGTGCAATATACACCCCGATAGCACCAAATTTATGGTAAGATCTCAATGTTCTAGTTCTGGATATGAGAGGTCTTATTTCTGAGACACATTATCTCCAGGGCTCTAGTTGCATTGGATCCGACGAAGATAGAGGTTGTGCTTGTTTGTTATCCACCCAACAGTGTGTCCAAGGTGCGGAGTTTCCCAGGGATGGATGGATACTACCGAATGTCTATGCCTTACTATTACATAGCTTTAAAACCCTTTTCATTATTGACAAGGAAGGGATAGCCCTTCATATGGATAGAGACATACCAGTATAGTTTTTAGGAGCTGAAGCAGAGACTGAGGAGTGCCCCCATATTCAGGCTACCTGAAGAGAGTGTTGGGTATGTGTTCTACTGCGACGCATCAGGGATCGGCCTTGGGTGTGTCCTGAATATAGAGTTATTTGTGATCACATATGGATTACGACAGTTGAGACAGCAAGAGAAGAACTATGCTACCCATGAAATGATGTTAGTAGCAGTGGTATTCGCCCCAAATATGTGGGGACATTACTTGATGGGAAAAAAATTTACAATCTTCTCTAATAACAAGATTAACAGGTATATCTTCTCATATAAGGACCTGAAGCTGAGACATCAATGATGGATAGAGTTCTTCTAGGACTATGAATTAGAGATATTTTATACTTATGGGAAGGGGAATGTGGTTGCAGATGCACTCAATATGAGGTCTGGTCTGTAGTTACTAAGTGATGTGACATGGAAGCTAGCCTCGTTGTAGATATCCTTCATGGATAGATATTGAGTATCATACCTCCAGTCTATGACAGTAACTCCTGCACTTCTTATGCAGGTCAGGGAGCTAAAGCTTGGGGACATTGGCTACAAGGCTCTACATGCTCATATATCCTCAGGACATTCACCTGATGGATTTTCTAAATGTGTGGAGCTCGGCATCCTCTTCAGAGGACGTACCATGGTACTGGTGGCGCTACGGGAGGAGTTTTTGAGGGTGTTCCATACGTCCCCTCTGATGGTGCATCCTGGGGTGGAGAAGATGTACCAGGACCTTCGGTGTCCACATCGGTGTCCAGGGATAAAGAAGGTAGTTGTAGAGGTTGATTCACAATTCCTCACTTACCAGCAAGTGATGGTTGTGCATCATGTTCATGTAGGGTTAGTGCATCCACTAGAGGTGCCGGAGAGGATGTGGTATGGAATCTCAATGAACTTTGTGACAGGGATTTCACATACGTCTAGGGGACATGAATATATTTGGGTGATGGTTTAATGACTCACCATGTAGGCCCACTCCCAACATATTTGAGAGAAGGGATCTATAGAGGAATTGGGACACCTCTATGTAACGGAGATTGTGCGACTCCATGGGGTGCCATCGACGATCATCTTTAACTATGGCACATGTTTCAAATCCCATTTTTGGAAGGGATTATAGGAGGTGTTCGGGACTCAGCTACATTTTATCACTACCTTTCATCCTCAAACGAATGGTCTGACAGAGCGAACCATAAAGACACTGGAGGATATGCTTCATGCTTGCATCCTAGATTTTAGATGCATTTGGGATGATCACTTTCCATTGGTGGAGTTCACATACGACAAAAATTATCACTCCACCATCGGTATGGCACCATTTGAGGCCATGTACAATCGACCTTGCATATCACCTCTATGATGGACAGACCAAGGGGAGTCAACACTTATTTATCCAGAGTTGGTACAGGATACCACTAAGAAGGGGAAAATCATCAAGGAGTGGATGAAAACTTCACAGAGCAGAAATAATTCTTATGATGATAGGAGATAGATACCTTTGTAGTTCGAGGTGGGAGACCATGTCTTCCTATAAGTCTCACCTCAACGTGGTTAATGGAGATTTGGTTGAGTCAGAAAACTCTCATCGACGATTATCGGACCATTTCTGATACATCGGAGGATAAGCGAAGTGTCATAGGTCTTGGAACTTCTACTGCTTTTGGAGAGGGTGCACGACATTTTCTGTGTATCCCAGCTGGGGAGATGCATGCATGACCCATCTCACATCATCAACCACGGTGAGCTATACTTGGGTGATGGGAGGATGTTTACGGAGCATACAGTAGGGATTGAGGATCAATTGGAGTGGGTCCTTTGTGGGTGGTTGACACCTTTGATGCGCGTTCGCTTGTAGAACAGGATCCTCTAGTAGAGAAAATGGGATAGGTAGGCATAGATTCGTGCTATGTACCCCCATTTGTTTTTTAGTATATGATTTGTATTTTAGGGAAAAAACTGAAGGTGGGGAGAATTTAAATACCCATATTTTCCACGAAAACATTTTTATTTATATGGAATTATTACAAGTCTTAAAAAATTGGCGACTCATGATTCTTAGGACCAGTGTGCCAAAAATGAAATTCTGAACATTTTTATGGTACGTTCAGTAAACGCATGAGTAGTGCTTTCTAAATTTTGAAATGGAGCTACTATTAAAAAATGAGGGCACCGTTGAATCTGCAACGTAGGGATTCGCTTAAGAGAGGATTCACTTCGACTTTATTAGGTCTAGAGAAAAAGTAAGATTTTTGGACTTTTTAAAAGGATAAACAAAATAAATTTTTTATTATGTTTTCATTCTTTTTCCTCTATCAGACAAGTGGCAATGTGGAACCATTGATGTTTCAAGCCAATAAATGGCTTGAACATTCAATCCTACATTATAGATCCATTGGGGAATTAGGAAGGTTCCTAATTAATGAGCCCCCATTAATTCCCAACATTATTACTTACCCTACCACACTCTTATTTATATAGAGCTTGGGGAGAGGTGTCGATGCCGTTTCCCCAAGCAATGAAGTGCTAACGATGTTATGAGATGCCAAACCCATGGATTATGGAGTCAGTTCCGGCGAGAAGTGACAAGCTTCACCGAAAACATGAACTAAAGACCGGAGATTGAGTGACGTCGTTGGAGGCTAGTTTCGGGGGATGACGAACACCGACCCATTTTCTCAACCACGGGCATTTCTCCATCATTATTGAGGTAGGGTTTTTTTTTCAAAGAGTTGTTGAATCACTTATTCCTCCCTCGCGATTTCAAGATAACATAGTGGGTGTGTGCCTAACAAACATGGAACGACCCCTCCACATCCTTGTTTACTCCATGCATTCATCTTGGAAGACCGTCGGTGCAGCAGTACTGGTGACTGTGTCCAGTGGGGACCCTAGTGGCGGTAGGCACCGGTCGTCTGTGTGGTATGAGGGAGCTCACCCGCGCTGCTAGAGGAACCGACCATGGATTTTTAACCATACGGGTTGGAGGTGGAGGCACACCCATGCTCTTAGAGGAACCGACCACAGCTCGTCAGCCATGGCAGTCGGAGGAGGCAGCTAGCACATCGTTCGATGTCGAAAGAAGTGGGTGGCGTGACCATCATGCTTATAGTGGGAATGAGGTCATGACCAAATCTGTGGAAGAGGAGGAACCCAGCGCACAGGTTCCGCTGAGACTAGGCATCACCCGCATGGTTCCGCCGTTTCACAAGCCGAATAGCCTCCAGGTCGTCTGGAATACGGGGGAAAAACCTCCCCCTTTTCTAGCTTAGGCGGACCACATGCTTCACCTCCTATGGGCCATGCCTCACATGGCTAGGCTGCATGTCCATTGGGATGCACCCCCTAATAGGCCTAGCCACCTACCTAACTGGTCGTGCACCCAGTAGGTTGTGCCCACTCGGGCTGGGTGGCCCCCTTGCGGGTCGGCCCGCCTACCCAACTGGTCACACGCCCCCTCGGGCCACGCATTTAACTTGTGATTCGGGCCTCCCCCTTGAGGTTCGGGCCAGACCTCAACCCAGACCGGGTCGAGCTAGGTCTTTATAACCAGGTCGGACTGGACCTGGGCCCAACCGGACCCAAAAATACTTAAAAGGACATAACATGAGAATCAGACATCCTTTTGAAAAACCGTTTGCAGAAAAAAGATCCTTGGATCAAGATGGTCCTTTTGATATAATCCAATTGAGTTTTAGAGATAGTTGGGGGATAACCAAGTTGGTTTGAACCCGAACCCAACCGAGCACTCAGAACTAGAACGCTAATAACTCACAGACTGAGCAATCGATTGATGCACCATCTGTTGCATTGGAATCCAAACAACATGGCGACCCATTGGGTTTCACCTTTATGGAAATTAGTGGAAGTTGAGGTATGACTGATATCTTGATGTAGTGAGTGTGAGGAATCATGTGGCATACTTTAACGTGAATAATGAACATCGATCATGTGTTGTTAAGAATCTATCAATCATGGGTGGGTCAGATTCTATCATATCATATGTGGGTCAGAACTCAGTAGTCTTATGTCGGTCATCACATACCGATATTTTCTGATTCAGTTACTGTTTGGTTCAGTGGGGGGGGGGGGGGGTTGTACCTATCTATCATGTGTGGGTCATCAGTTGTGCTTCTTAACAAAATAAGATGATCTAGCTTATGACTAATCATTTTTACTTCTATACTTAAGTTATACCTAGTGTGAGATGAGTCTTTTACCTTCATGGTTTAAACATTTTGGTGTTACCTATGTGGTAGTTCTATATTTGTGGTGTTACATGTGTGGTACTTCAATATTCAACGTGTTACCAGTTTGGTACTTCTATTTTTTTGGTGTTACCTATGTGGTACTTCTATCTACGTTGTGTTACCTGTGTGGTACTTCTACCTTCTTGGGGTTGTTTTGATGGTGTTTGTTTTGTGGTAATTCTACCTTCGTGATGTTACCTTTGTGGTATTCTTCCTTCATTTATTAGATGATTATGTCTTTATAACTTAGGTATATGTATGGGAATATACCTTAGTAGAATTTATTTCTATTGCATCATGAATTGAGATTGAGGTATTTCATTACGTATTTCTTTTGAGGAAATCTGGGAGACCTATGGGGGTCTCAGGGCCTCTACTAAGTATCGTTATACTCAGCCTTGCACGGGCATCACCCTCACCTTGTTTTTTCTTACACAGACGACGGACAGTAGTGATCGAGGTTGGGGGATCCAAGACTAGACGGTGCTCAGAGATGGAAAATTTTGGCATGACGTGACGTAGGGACTACAAATCATGAGTTGTAAGAACCCATCTAGTAGGATTCTCAGAGGATGATCCATGAGTTGTTTTGTACATATCAGTTGTACTTGTACTTTTCAGTTGGGCTTGTATTCTGACCCCATTAGTTTCAGCACACTTTTAATACAACAGTTTACTTCATGGTTTCTTCTTTTTGTGTTCTTGAACTGTGTGAATGTATAGGTTAATAAGGAAATGTCTTCATGTTTTAGTGATATACCTTTCTGGTTCTAGTCACTAGCCCTTGGCCTATGGATGGTGTGCTTGGGGTAGTCACGACACGGGCTTCGAGGGACAGTTTGTTACAGTCATGATCCAAATTTCTCACCTTAACCTCTTGGTAAAACATTCCATTATACATTTAATATAATACAATATATTTTTGACAAAACTTATCATTGTATGGAGGTTTATTTTCTTACTAATATAATTCAATAATGAATTCTTCCACATTTTTTTCACTTGGGCAGCTTCTTGTCACTGTTTATTTAAAAAAATAATATTTTTATGAACAATGAGAAATATTCTCATAAATTTTAAAATCATGAGAAAAAATACAAATTAAAACATCATTTCAATATATTATAATATATATAAATTTTACAATGAAATTCCATAATGAAAATTATCACATACCAAACTAATCTAAGAAGAACAATCAATTGAGAAAATTGTGTTCACTACATTTTTCATTAATTCCAAGAGTTTCATTTACATTATAAGATTAATAATATTTGGAAAATACTTCTCATTGAAAATATACTTGATTTTTTTCCACTCCATAGAGTAAATTTCATCATTCTCTTTGGTATTCTTCTCCACCAACCACCAACTGTCGGCTTTACCATTAATGTGAAAAATAGTAAAAGTTTCCTTTTGATTATCTTAACCTTATATACTTAAAATATCTTCTAAAAACCATTGATCAATCATTTAGTTAAAAATTATTCTAATAATCCCCAAATGTAACACCCTAAGCTTCTACGGTACGCTTCTCTTTGAATAATACAATAGTGTGTGTTGTACGCAACATCGAGTTCTAACACACACCACAACCAATCAAACTAGCCGTTATGAATAGTAATACCTGCTTTTGGAAATTTTATAAATTATATCTCTCATAATGGACTTCATTTTTGGATTCGGAGTATCAAATTTAGCCTAAGTTGAAATTTTGGTACTTTTCAGATAACTTGAATATTTTTGATGAATAGTGAAAATTATTAAATTTTAATTAAAAACAGCATTTTTAATTAAAATAATTAATAGTGATAAATTTTGAATTTTAGTGGTTTTAAAGTATAATTAGAATTTATTTTTACCATTTAATACAATGTTGGTCATTGGACATAATTGCACAATTAAACCGAACATAAACAAGTATCAATCTTTTGATAGTTATTATATCTTAAAAACACGCTTTTTGTTTTGACAGCGGGAATTATTTTTAAATTAAATTTTGAATCTTCTGTGTTTTGAATTTGGAAAAAAGGATTTCATATTTGGAATCAGTATGTTCAAATAGTTTAAATAGGTAACTTTTATTTTTAGACATTTTGAATAATTACTTCGGTAAATATTTATTTACCATTGTTAAAGGGTAAATCCGATAAATAAGGGTTAAAAAATAATATTATAATAAAAACAAATTACCTTAAAACGTGTCCTAACCTTATTGGATGATACATGTCCCACAATTTGAATCTTTGGGTCGATTTTGGGACCCCATGGTGCCACTTGTATGTGATAGGGACATTTTATTTAAATTAAGTTAAAATGAATACAAAAATGACATAGGCATATATCTTTTAGAAAAACAATTTTTATATAGGGTTATGAATGTTGGATTTTCATCTATAAATATTTATTAGAACTCTAATAAGATTTACTACATAATAGTATTTTATTTATAATTTTTAGACATTAAATAATTTAATTTATTAATGACACAATGGTGATGCAGTAATTACCATAATAGTGAAAAATTAAAATGATTGATATTGTAGATACCAAAATAAATATAATTTGAGACATTTTATGAATTACACTAATTTTATAGGTTAATATGACATGGTAGGAATGATTTAATTAACTTTTTTTGAAGTAATAATTCTGTTATGATGTTTACAAAAATCAATTGTTGAATAGTATCAAAATTGACATAAAAGAGTTTTTAAAACAAATATTATATTATTAATTGATATTAAATTCCTAAAAATCTAAGGTTCAGCCAAAAGACTTATATAATCATAGGTGTATCATTAAAGGACCACTTGGGGATCTATTGGATGTATATAGTAATTTTAATAACCATATAATATAAAAATACAAAGAGACATTGTAAAAGTGAAACAAATTAACTAAGAGTTAATACTTAAAGATAAGGTTAATATAGTAAGCCAAACCTATCTAAATTATATTGGTTGAGTGTTTTTCGACCTATCCCCACCTTAAACCTTAAATAATCCACTTTTTATCCATTAGAAACCAAATATGAATTTATTATAAAAAAATATTTCTAGCTTTTCCAAAGGTTCCTCTCACCCCTCTTATAGAAGGGCACTATCCCTTCTCTTTAACTCACACCATAAAAGCCTTTTGTATCGGCCAAAATCTGCCCAAATACTCTCTCAACATCCCTTAATTCATCCTAGAGGCCTTCCTTTAGTCATAAAGCCATCCTAAGAGCCCTTTTGATCAAATCAAAAGGAAGAACCCGAAGAAGAGGTAATGATTTCACCACCCTTTTCCAAGTTCCTTTCTTCTTCCACTTCTTCCTTCTTTTTTATTACCATTATAAAATAATAACTCCAATATCTTATATATACTGTGATTTTATTATAAATATGCTACAACCATATTCAATATTCTATCCATCCTTTGAATAACATGTCACCATACGTGCGTACGTACGGCTTACCGTCTCCACGTCGTGGTGTAATTGTTATTGAATAAATTATTATTTGGATGGGTAAAATAATGATTTATAATTCTTTTAAATAATAAATATAACATGATAATAATTCTGTATATATTATATACCATTCAATTATATATTATTTTAATACCAAAAGAATGATATTGTCGCTCGTGCGTACGTACGGACTACCGTCTCCACGAACGCGATAAGATTCATTCTCCATCCTATCAATTCAAGTAAAATTATCATTTGATGTTTAATAATAGTATCTAACGACTTAATATAATTCTGGATATGATTAAGATACAACCTATCCATGAAAAACATGGCTTACATAACAAAACATATAAAAGAAAACGAGTAAGTTAACACCCAAAACAATGATAATACTAAGATATTATTAACAAATCAATGGTAAAAGATCATATATGATATCTTATTAATATATATGATTCTTTTATAATTTAATAACAATTATTTCACCATTATACAGGAGGTTAAACTACCCGAACCAAGGAAAAGTACAAGGTAATGTTTTATTTCGCAATCTCTTCATTATCCAAGGTTGTTTATACGTAATAATCTACTGGGATCTCTTTATCATCCACATACATGTTTCTTAAAAATGTATTTGAAAACATTTTTACTATTTACAATAATATGGGGTAAAGTCATTTATACCCTTTGTTGACTTTTTATAAGAGGTTTATAAAGGAATATTTCCATCGTTTTCCAATCAAGTTGATTTTTAACCTTTTCGACAGAATTAAGGTAAGAATGTTTTTTTAACTTATACGACAGGTGTGGCCATTTTCTGCCATTATAGAATCTTCAAAGCTTCCCTTACAAGATTATACTAATATTTTCAAAGAAAATGTTTTATTTTATAAATATATGACTCTTAAATGATTTCAAAATAGAAAGAGATATTTCTCAAAAAAGAGTTTTGATATCAACTATATCAACATCCTTTGATGGATTTTAGGCTTATTTGAAGTTGATTTATTATGATACAAAACTTATATATAGTATTGAAGGTTTTGTGATATGTTTGACTACGGATGTGTAATTTTTATACCATTCATGTTTTATGGATGAAGTATTTACATTTCTTATACTAGTTTTAAAAAGAATTTTTATGTTATGTTTAAACCTGTTCATATGAGGAATACATTGGACTTAATATGTGACGGGTGGAGCCCGCTATAGCTCCTCGATGCATTGGTAGGTCTCATGTGACAAACTACTGTCTTGGAACAAGGACTTTGAAAAATCTTATTTGTAGTTTTTCCACGAGGCCTTGGCTATGTGGTAATGATAGTCTGGCATTATGCATTCCATCATTATGAAAGTGGTTATTGATATTGCATGTCATTATTTGATTAGTAGAATATCCATGTGAATAAGTAAATGGAATTATTCCATTTGATTTTTTCTATACTATGTTGAAGTTCAAGTTTCAAAGGGCTTTTGTTTTAGTTATACTCTGCCTTAAATGTTTATTCTTATTTATGAAAGTTTCTACTATATTGTTATCCTTACTGGGCATTTGAGCTCACCCCTTTTCTATGTTTTATTTTTCCCAGTATGTGAAGAAGTAAATTATGAATGACCTGTAGGGATATTATGAGGCTATAATAGTGTTGACTATGGAGACAATATGTTTATGTAGTATATTTTCACTTTATGATGTAATGTAAAACATTATGAATATATCTAGTGTTTCCAAGGCTACTAAACCAATCGGTCTTTCAAGATTTGATCTTTGTTTTATCATGCCAATGTTATGTAATAATGCACCGACTCTAAGTAACTGGGGTCGGGGCGTTACAGTTGGTATCAGAGGATGTTTAGTACAAACCTTGGAAGCTAGATTTAGATAAACTCTGATTAGAGCACATAGACCTAAGATCAACTTTGAGGATTAGTATAGAAGAACTTCCTATAATTTTGGTATTGTAGAGATATTGTGAGTTTTCCGAGAAATACATCCCTGTCTGGATACGAGCAGGTAGAGGCAGCTCTGGCAGAGATGTACCTAGGGGTAAAACCCGAAAACACCGCTTTGAGCTAGACTCGAACAGGAACTGGTGCACGACAACAGGCCTTACTGTACTCTTGGTTACGACACTCCCGAGGGATATGCTTAGGATAACTCTCATTTTCTTTACAAATCATTACGAAGGTTTTATGACTATATAAATCCTCAAAGAAAACGTTTTTTATGATTGTGGATTATATCCATAAATATTTCAATTTATGTTATGTTTTTTATAAGTATGGAATTATGTATTTTGATTCATAAACTGATCTAGTTTATGCCATTGTTTAGAAATGGTGCCTAGTGGAAGAAATGGAAACCGTATCAATGCACGCACTCCATGTAGGGATTGCCCTCCTGCTCAAGATAATTATAGTGGAGCTAGTGATGCAACTGGTGCCGATCAGCTAATCACCATACTGGGAAAACTCACTCAGGTTATGAATAATAACCTTACCCGTATGGAGCACCCTGATCTTCAGTGTGGAGGATCAATTTTAGACCACTTTATGAGGAAAAACCCACCAACGTTCAATGGGAGTACAAATCCATTAGTACCTGAGAAATGGATAAATTCACTAGAGAAAATATTTCAGGATTTGGGGAGTAGTAAAAGGGAAAAAGTTATCATGCCAGTTTACTGCCTCACCGGAGATGCTGATCAATGGTGGTCACTGATTCAAAACACGAAGGAAGATGATAAAGTATCAAATATGGAAGGGAGGGAGTTCAAATATCTGTTTTTAGAAAAATACTTTCCTCGTGACCATATAGAAGATATGGAAAGGCAATTTCTGAGTCTGAGACAAAAGCAGGTTTAGAATGTCGCAAAGTATGAGGCTAACATTACAAGGTTAGAAAGGTATGCTGGAGATTATATACGTAACCCAAGAAGTTATATTGATCGTTTCTTTGATGGGTTAAAACCATTTCTCCTTTGAGCATTAGTCTCACTATCCTTCTCATCGTTCGAAGACATTGTCTCATGTGCTATCAAGACAGAAAAGGAATTCTCTATGTCTTATGACATTAAAGAAAATAAAGAGAAGAAGAGATCTGCTGATCAATCTAGGAATAGAAATAATGGGATGAAGGGAAAGGTTGAATATCCATCCTATGGTAAATGTCGAAAGAAACACCCCGGTACTTTCTTGAAGGGAATAGGTGTTTGTTACAAGTGTGGTGAAAAAGGCCACCAAGATCGTGAATGCAAAGGGAAAAAGGAAGCTACCAATGTTCAATGCTACAATTGCAGGGAGATGGAATATTATGAAAATTAATTTCCTAATCGTCAGGGGAACATACCTCAGAAAAGGCCAAAAGATCATGGCCAAGCTTATGCTATCACTACTGCTGAGGTAGAAGCTCCAAAAGATGTGGTGGAAGGTAATTTAATGGTTTCCTCATGTTTTGAAAATGCATTATTTGATTCTGGATCATTGCATTGTTTCATGTCTTCCCAGTTTTCTAAGAAAATTAGATATTTCCAATATGGTTTAACAAGGGAGTTGTAAGTTAAAACTCCTAAGGGAAGTATCATTGCAATAATGTTTTGTGAATCTGTCCCCATTAGAGCACATAAATGTTCATTATCTACTGATCTCATCATCATACCTATGATTGAGTTTGATATAATCCTCGGTATGGACTGGCTTTCGGACAATGATGCAAATATTTATTGTAAGAAGAAAAGGGTTACGATTCTTGATGATGATTATAAGGAACACCTTATCATTAGAGAAGAATCTTCACCACCTAATTCTTATCTAGATCCACACTCAGTAGCTCAACTAAATTCAATTATTGGGGAGGAAGAGAATGAAATTACTGTGGGTGAGGAAAGGAATGTTCAAATAGAGGATGTACCTGTTGTGAAAGAATATGTAGATGTGTTTCCGGAAGATTTACATGGACATCCTCCAAAATGAGAAGTTGAGTTTTCCATTGATTTAATTCCTAAATCAAGGCCTATATCGAATAACCCTTATAGAATAGCCACTTTAGAATTAGTTGAACTAAAGAAACAACTAGAGGTTTTGAGTAATAAAGGATTTATTCGCCCTAGTGTCTCTCTATGGGGAGCCCCTGTTCTTTTTGTTAAAAAGAAAGATGGATCTATGAGGTTAGGTATCGACTAGAGGGAGATTAATTCCATAACAATAAAAAACAATTATCCCCTACCACACATTGATGATTTATTTGACCAACTGTATGGAGCTTAATAATTTTAAAAAATTGACCTTCGATATGGATACCATCAGTTGTGTGTAAAGAAGGCAGACATTCCGAAGACAGCATTTCGAACTAGGTATGGGCATTACGAGTTTACTGTAATTCCCTTTGGATTGACTAATTCACCCTCTGTATTCATGGATATGATGAATAGAGTTTTCAAAGAATATCTCGATGAATTTGTGGTTGTATTTATTGATGATACCTTGGTATACTCTAAAAGCTACGAGGATCATGAAATTCACTTGCGCATTATCCTGAAAACTCTAAGAAGACATGAATTATATGGGACGTTTAGCAAGTGTGAATTCTGGATTCAGAAGATTTCTTTTCTCGGCCATATTGTCTCTAAAGATGGAATCTCTGTTGATCCTTCTAATACCAAGGCAATCCAAGAATGGCCAGCACCTACGAGTATAACTGAGGTATGCAATTTTATTGGTTAAGCAGGTTATTATCGACGTTTCGTCCAGAATTTTTCCCGATTGGAAAACCAATTAATGAAGTTCACAAGTAAAGGGGTTAAATTTGTTTGGACAAAAGAGTGTGGAGAATGTTTCGAAGAAATGAAGAGAATATTATTCAATGCTCCTATACTGTCTCTACCATCAGGGGATGATGGGTTCGTTATTTATAGTGATGCATCGAAGAAAGGACCTTGTTGAGTCCTTATGCATAATGATAGAGTTATTGCCTATGCATCACGACAGTTGAAAATTCATGAACCAAACTATCCTACTCATGATCTTGAGTTAGCAGTTGTGGTCCTTTCATTAAAGATATGGAGGCACTACCTATGTGGTAAAAAATGTGATATTTATACTGATCAAAAGAGTTTGAAGTATATTTTCTCACAAAAAGAACTCAACATGAGGCAAAGGAGATGTCTTGAATTATTCAAGGATTATGATTGTACGATACACTACCACCCGGGGAAAGCAAACAAGGTAGAAGATGCTTTGAGCAGAAAAGATCATGGAGTTTTGAACAATATGAGAATTGAAAGGGATCTAATTTTCATGGATCTAGTGAAGATGGACATGGGAATAACTAGGGAAGGTGAAACATCAATGCTTTTTCAAATGGTTTCCAAACCATCTTTACTAGAAAGGATTAAGAGTTCTCAGACCAATTATGAAGAATTTCAAAAGAAGATTAAAGCTGTGAATGATGGGATATTGAGAGACTTTGTGTATGAAGAAGGAATTTTGAAATTCAGGAAGAGGATTTGTGTTCCCAATATACTTGATCTAAAATGGGAATTGATGGATGATGCTCATAGTTCCAATTTCTCTATACACCATGGGAGCACCAAAATGTATAGAGATATTAAGGAACATTTTTGGTTGGACAACATAAAGAGGGAGATTGCTGATTTTGTGTCAAGATGTATGGTTTTCCAACAAGTGAAAGCTGGAAGACAATAGCCTAGTGGAGTATTTCAACCTCTTCCCATACCGGAGTAGAAATGGGACAATATTATGCTAGAAATTGTCATGGGGCTACCAAAGACTCATAGAAGGAACGATGCAATATGGGTTATTGTTGATCATCTTACCAAGTCATCACATTTTCTTGCTATAAGAGAAGATCTACCACTGGAACGTCTAAAAAGACTATACATTGATGAAGTTGTGAGACTTCATGGAGTACCCCTATTAATTGTTTCTGATCGTGATCCCCGTTTTACTTCATGATTCTGGAAAAGTCTTCAGAAAGCCTTGGATACCGAACTTCATTTGAGCACTGCCTAGAACCCTCAAACGATGGACAATAAGAACAAACTATTCAAACCTAATAAGACATGTTGATATCCTGCTCACATGACTTTCAGGGTATGTGGGATCAATATTTACCTCTGGTATAATTTTCCTCTAACAATAGCTTCAATTCGAATATTCATATGGCACCATATGAAGTGTTATATGGAAAGAGATGTCGCACACCAACCTTTTCGGATGACATTAGTGAAAGAAAACTTGTAGGCCCAGAACTGGTGGAGGAAACGATGGAAAAGGTGAAGGTAATCGAAAACCATATCAAAGCAGCTCAAAGTAGGCAGAAGAGTTATGCTGATAATCGAAGGAAGGATTTGGAATTTTAAGTTGGTGATCATGATTTATTGAAGGTATCTCCCTGGAAGGGAGTCATACATTTTTGTAGAAAAGGTAAATTGAGTCCTAGGTACATCGGACCTTTCGAAATTCTATAACGAATTGGGGTTGTAGCTTACCGATTGTCAATGCCGCCAAATCTCTCCAAAGTTCACAATGTGTTCCACGTATCTCTATTGAGAAAATACATGCCTGACCCAACACATTTACTCACCTATGTGGAATTAGAAGTGGAACCTGATCTGTCTTATTGCAATGAGCCCATCAAGATCCTTGATATGAGAGAACAAGTACTGAGAAACCGGATGATGCGTCTGGTAAAAGTTTTGTGGAGAAACCATAAGATGGAAGAGGCAATGTGGGATCCCGAGGAATATATGAAGAAGAACCACCCGAGTCCTTTCATGTGCTAGTATTCTAGAAATTTCGAGGACAAAATTATTTGAAGGAGGAGAATTTAACACCCCAATATTCTACGGTACGCTTCTCTTTGAATAATTCAATAGTGTGTGTTGTACGCAACATCGAGTTCTAACACACACCACAACCGATCAAACTAGCCGTTATGAATAGTAATTCCAACTTTTTGAAATTTTATAAATTTTATCTCTCATAACGGACTTTATTATTGTATTTGGAGTATCGAATTTATCCTAAGGTGAAATTGTGGTACTTTTCAGATAACTTTAATATTTTGATGAATAGTGAAAATTACTAAATTTTAATAAAAAACATCTTTTTTAATCAAAATAATTAATAGTGATAAATTATGAATTTGTGTGGTTTTAAAGTATAATAAGAATATTTTTTACCATTTTATACAATTTTGGTCATTGGACATAATTTCACAATTAAACCGAACATAAACAAGTATCAATCTTTTGATAGTTAAAATATCTTAAAAACATGCTTTTTATTTTGACAACGGGAATTAATTTTAAATTAATTTCTGCCACTTCTGTGTTTTGAATTTGGAAAAATGGATTCCGTATTTTGAATCAGGATGTTAAAATTGTGTAAATAGTTAACTTTTATTTTTAGACATTTTGAATAATTACTTTGGTAAATATTTTATTTACCATGGTTAAAGGGTAAATCTGGTAAATAGGGGTTAAAAATAATATTATAATAATAAAATATTACCCTAAAACTTGTCCTAACCTTATTGGATGATACATGTGTGACCATGGTCATATTTGGGTCGATTTTGGGACCCCATGGTGCCACATGTAAGTGATAGGGACGCTTTATTTTACTTATGTTAAAATGAATACAAAAATGACACAAGCATATATCTTTTAGAAAAACAATTTTTATATAGGGTTATATATGTTGGATTTTCGACTATAAGTATTAATTAGAAAGATAACAATATTTCTTACATAATTTTATTTTATTTATAATTTTTCGACATTAAATAATGTAATTTATTTATGACACATGGTGATGCAGTAATTTCCATAAAAGTGAAAAATTAAAATGATTGATATTGTGATACCCAAATAAATATAATTTCAGACTTTTTATGAATTACACTAATTTTAAATGTTAATAGGACATGTTAGTAATGATTTATTTAACTTTTTTTGATGTAATCAGTCTGTTATGATTTTTACAAAAATCAATTGTTGAATAGTGTCAAAATTTACATAAAAGAGTTTTTAAAACAAATATTATATTATTAATTCATATTAAATTTTTAAAAATCTAAGGTTCTGTAAAGAGACTTATATCATGATAGGTATATCATTAATGGACCACTTGGGGGGTCTATTGTATGTATATAGTATGTTTATGAACCATATAATATAAAAATACAAAGAGACATTATAAAAGTGAAACAAATTAACTAAGAGTTAATACTTAAAGATAAGGTTAATATAGTAACCCAAACCTGTATAAATTATATTGTTTGAGTGGTTTTTGACCTATCCCCACATTAACCTTTAAATAATCCACTTTTAATCCATTATACACCGAATATGTATTTATTATAAAATAATATTTCTATCTTTTCCAAAGGTTCCCCTCACCCCTCTTATAAAAGGGAACTCTCCCTTCTCATTATATCACACCTTCAAAGCCTTTTGGCTCGGAGAAACTCTGCCGAAATACTCTCTCAACATCCCTCACTTCATCCTAGAGGCCTTACTTTAGTCATAAAGCCATCCTAAGACCCTTTTGATCAAATCAAAAGGAAGAACCCGAAGAAGAGGTCATGATTTCACCACACTTTTCCAAGTTCCTTTCTTATTCCACTTCTTCCTTATTTGTTATTACCATTCTAAAATAATAAATCCAGTATCTTATATATAATATGATGATATTATAAATATTTTACAACCATATTCAGTATTCTATCCATCCTTTGAATAACATGTAACCATACGTGCGTACGTATGGCTTACCGTCTCCACGTCGTGGTGTAATTATTATTCAATAAATTGTTATTTAGATGGGTATAATAATGATTTATAATTCAAGTAAATAATAAATATAACATGGTAGTAATTCTGTATATATGATATACCATTCAATTATATATTATTTTAAAATCAAAAGAATGATATTGTCGCTCGTGTGTACATACAGACTACCGTCTCCACGAACGTGATATGATTCATTCTCCATCGTATCCATTCAAGTATAATTCTCATTTGATGATTGATAATAGTATATAAGGACTTTATATAATTCTTTATATGATTAAGATAAAACCTATCCATGAAAAACACGGCTTACATAACAAAAAATATAAAATAAAACGAGTAAGTTAACACCCGAAACAACGATAATACTAAGATATTATTATCAAATAAATGGTAAAAGATCATATATGATATCATATTAATATATATGAATATTGTATAATTTAATTGCAATTATTTCACCATTATACAGGAGGTTAACCTAACCCAACCAAGGAAATGTACAAGGTAATGGTTTATTTCTGAATCTCTTCATAATCCGAGGTTGTTTATACGTAATAATCTATTGGGATCTCTTTATCATCCACATCCATGTTTCTTAAAAATGTATTTCAAAACATTTTTACTATTTACAATAATATGGGCTAATGTAATTTATTCCCTTGTTTGACTTTTTATAAAAGGTTTATAAAGGAATATTTACGTCATTTTCCAATCAAGGTGATTTTTAACCTTTTCGACATAATTAAGGTAAGAATGTTTTTCTAACTTATACGACGGGTGTGGCTATTTTCTACCATTATAGAATCTTTGAATCTTCCCTTACAAGCTTATAATAATATTTTCAAAGAAAATTTTTTATCTTATAAATATATGACTCTTAAATTATTTCAAAATAGAAAGAGATATTTCTCTAAAAAGAGTTTTGATATCATCTATATCATCATCCTTTGATGGATTTTACGCTTATTTGAAGTTGATTTATTATGATACAAAAATTATATATTGTATTGAAGGTTTTGGGATATGTTTGACTATGGATGTGTTATTTTTATTCCATTCATGGTTTATGGATGAAGTATTTACATTTCGTATGCTAGTTTTCATACAAATATTTATGTTATGTTTAAACCTATTCATATGAGGAATGCATTGGACTTAATATGTGATGGGTGGAGCCCGCTATAGCTTCTCGATGCATCGGTAGGTCTCATGATACAAACTAGTGTCTTGGAACAAGGCCTTATAAAAATATTATATGTAGTCTTGGAAAGAGGCCTTGGCTATGTGGTTATGATAGTATGGCATTATGCATTCCATCATTATGAAAGTGATTATTGATATTGCATGTGATTATTCGATTAGTAGAATATCCATGTGAATAAGTAAATGGCGTTATTTAATTTTATTTTTTACATACTATGTTGAAGTTCAATTTTAAAAGGGCTTTTGTTTTAGTTATAAACTGCCTTAAATGTTTTTTCTTTTTTATGAAAGTTTCCACTATATTGTTATCCTTATTGGGCATTTGAGCTCACGCCTTTTCTATGTTTTATTTTTCCCAGTATGTGAAGAAGTAAATTATGAATGACCTATAGGGATATTATGAGGCTATAATAGTGTGGACTATGGAGACAATATGTTGTTGTAGTAGTTTTTCACTTTATGATGTAATGTAAAACTTTATGAATATATCTAGTGTTTCCAAGGCTACTAAACCAATCGGTCTTTAGAGATTTGATCTTTCTTGTGATCATGAAAATGTTATGTAATAATGCACCGACTCTAGGTAACTGGGGTCGGGGCGTTACATTTGGTATCAGAGGAAGATTAGTACAAACCTTGGAAGCTAGATTTACATAAACTCTGATTAGAGCATGTATACCTAAGATGAACTTTGAGGATTAGTATAGAAGAACTTCCTAGAATTTTGTTATTATAGAGATTTTGTGAGTTTTCAGAGAAATACATCACTGTCTGGATACGATCAGGTAGAGGCAGCTCTGGCACAAATGTACCTAGCGGTATAGCTCAAAAACACCACTTTGAGCTAGACTCGAACAGGAACTGGTGCACGACAACGGGCCTTGCGGCACTCTTGGTTACGAAACTCCCGGTGGATATGCTTAGGATAACTCTCATTTTCGTTACAAATCATTATGAAGGGCTTATGAGTAAATACATCTTCAAAGAAAATGTTTTTTATTATTATGGATTATATCCATAAATAGTTCAATTTATGTTAAGTGTTTTATAAGTATGGAATTATGTATTTTGATTCCTAACTAAACTAGTTTATGCCATTGTTTAGAAATGGAACCTAGTGGAAGAAATGGAAACTGTATCAATGAATGCACTCCATGTAGGGATTTCCCTCCTGCTCAAGATAATTATAGTGGAGCTGGTGGTGCAACTGGTGCCGATCAGCTAATCACCATATTGGGACAACTCACTCAGGTTATGAATAATAACCTTACCCGTATGGAGCACCCTGATTCACAGCGTGGAGGATCAATGTTAGATATCTTTATAAGGCAACAACCACCAACGTTCAATTGGAGTACACATCCCATAGTAGTTGAGCAATTAATAAATTCTCTCTAGAAAATATTTCAGGCTTTGGGGAGTAGTGAAAGGGAAAAAGTTATCATCGAAGTTTACCGCCTCAATGAAGATGCTGATCAATGGTGGTCATTGATTCAAAACACGAAGGAAGATGATGAAGTATCAAATATGGAATGAAGGTAGTTCAAAGATCTGTTTTTAGATAAATACATTCCTCGTGACCATCGAGAAGATATGGAAAGGCATTTTTTGAGTCTGAGACAAAAGGAGGATGAGAATGTTGCAAAGTATGAGGCTAACCATACAAGGTTAGCAAGGTATGCTGGAGATTATATACGTAACACAAGATGTATGATTGATCGTTTCTTTGATGGGTTAAAAACATTTCTCCATCGAGCATTAGTCTCACAATCCTTCCCGTCGTACGAATACATTGTCTCATGTGCTATCAAGACAGAAAAGGAATTCTCTAAGTCTTATGACATTAAAGCAAAGCAAGAGAAGAATAGATATTCTGATCAATCTGGGAATGGAAATAAGGGGAAGAAGGGAAAGGTTCAATATCCATCCTCTGGTAAATGTGGGAAGAAACACCCTGGTACGAGCTTGAAGGGAATGGTTTTCTGTTACAAGTGTGGTGAAAAAGGCCACCAAGCTCATGAATGCAAAGGGAAGAAGGGAGATACCAATGTTCAATGATACAATTACAGGGAGATGGGACATTATGCAAATGAATGTCCTAATTGTCAGGGGAAATTACCTCAGAAAAGGACAAGGGATCAATTCCAAGCTTATTTTATCACTACTGCTAAGGTAGAAGCTCCAAAAGACGTGGTGGGAGTTAATTTAATGGTTTCCTCAAGTTTAGAAAATGCATTATTTGATTCTAGATCATCGCATTGTTTCATATCTTCCAATTTTTCTAAGAAAATTAGATATTTCCAATTTGATTTAACAGGGGAGTTATCAGTTAAAACTCCTAAGGGAAGTATCATTGAAACAATGTTTTTTGAATCAGTCCCCATTAGAGCACATAAATGTTCTTTATCTGCTGATCTCATCATCATACCTATGATTGAGTTTTATATAATCCTCGGTATGGACTGGCTTTTGGACTATGATGCAATGATTTATTGTAAGAAGAAAGAGGGTAAGATTGTTGATGATGATGATAAGGAACACCTTATCTTTAGAGCAGAATCGTCACCACCTAATTCTTATCGAGATCCACCCCCAGTAGCTAAACTAAATTCATTTATTGGGGAGGAAGAGAATGAAATTACTGTGGGTGAGTAAAGGAATGTTCAAATAGAGGATGTACCTGTTGTGAAAGAATATGTAGATGTGTTTCCAGAAGATTTACCTGGAAATCCTCCAGAATGAGAAGTTGAGTTTTCCATTGATTTAATTCCTGGATCAAGACCTATATCAAAGACCCCTTATAGGATGGCCACTGTAGAATTAGTTGAACTGAAGAAAAAACTAGAGGAATTGAGTAATAAGGTATTTATTCGCCCTAGTGTTTCTCCATGGGGAGCGCCTATTCTTTTTGTTAAAAAGAAAGATGGATCTATGAGGCTAGGTATCGATTATAGGGAGATTAATGCCCTAACAATAAAGAACAAGTATCCCATACCTCGCATTGATGATTTATTTGACTAACTTCATGGAGCTCAATACTTTTCAAAGATTGACCTTCGATCTGGATACCATCAGTTGTGTGTAAAGAAGGAAGACATTCCGAAGACATCATTTCGAACCAGGTATGGGCATTACAAGTTTACTGTAATGCCCTTTGAATTGACTAATGCTCCCTCTGTATTCATGGATCTGATGAATAGAGATTCTCAAGGAATATCTCGATGAATTTTTGGTGGTATTTATTGATGATATCTTGGTATACTCTAAAATCTATGAGGATCATGAAAGTCACTTGCGCATTATCCTGAAGACTCTGAGAAGATATGAATTATATGGGATGCTTAGTAAGTGTGAATTCTGGCTTCAGAAGATTTCTTTTCTTGCCCATATTGTCTCTAATGATGGAATCTATGTTGATCCTTCTAAGACCAAGGCGATCCAATAATGGCCAACATCTATGAGTATAACTGAGGTACGCAGTTTTATTGGTTTGGCAGGTTATTATCGACATTTCATCCAAAATTTTTCCCGATTGGCAAACCCATTAACGAAGCTCACATGTAAAGGGGTTAAATATTTTTGGACAAAAGAGTGTGAAGAATGTTTCGAAGAACTAAAGAGAAGATTAGTCTATGCTCCTATATTAACTCTACCATCAGGGAATGATGGGTTCGTTATTTATAGTGATGCATCGAAGAAAGGACTTGGTTGTGTCCTTATGCAGAATGATAGAGTTATTACCTATGCATCACGACAGTTGAAAATTCATGAACAAAACTGTCCTACTCATGATCTTGAGTTAGCAGTTGTGATCTTTTCTTTTATGATTTGGAGGCACTACCTATATAGTGAAAATGTGAGATTTATACTGATCACAAGAGTTTGAAGTATATTTTCTCACAAAAAGAACTCCACATGAGGCAAAGGAGATGGCTTGAATTACTCAATGATTATGATTTAACGATACACTACCACCTGAGGAAAGTAAACAAGGTAGTAGATTATTTGAGAATAAAATATCATTGAGTTTTGAACAATATGAGAATTGATAGGGATCCAATTTTCATGGATCTAGTGAAGATGGACATGGGAATAACTAGGGAAGGTGAAACATCAATGCTTTTTCAAATGGTTGCCAAACCATCATTACTATAAAGGATTAAGAGTTCTCAGACCGATGATGAAGAATTTCAAAAGAAGCTTAATGCTGTGAATGGTGGGATATTGAGAGACTTTATGTATAAAGAAGGAATTTTGAAATTCGGGAAGAGGCTTTGTGATCTCGATATACCTGATCTAAAAAGGGAATTGTTGGATGATGCTCATAGTTCCAATTTCTCTATACACCCTGGGTGCACCAAAATGTATAGAGATTTGAAGGAACATTTTTTGTGGGACAACATGAAGAGGGAGATTACTAATTTTGTGTTAAGATGTATGGTTTTTCAACAAGTGAATGTTGGAAGGCAACAGCCTAGTGGAGTATTGCAACCTCTTCCCATACCGGAGTGGAAATGGGACAATATTATGATGGACTTTTTCATGGGGCTACCAATGAATCCTAGAAGGAACGATGAAATATGGGTTATTGTTGATCATCTTACCAAGTCACCATATTTTCTTACTATTAGAGAAGATCTACCACTGGAACGTCTAGCAAGACTATACATTGATGATGTTGTGAGACTTCATGGATTACCCCTATCGATTGTTTCTGATCAGGATCCCCATTTTACTTCAAGATTCTGGAAAAGACTTCAGAAAGCCTTGGATACCAAAATTCATTTGAGCACTGCCTACCACCCTCAAACAGATGGACAATTTGAACGAACTATTCAAACCTTAGAAGACTTGTTGAGATCCTGCACATTTTACTGTCAGGGTATGTGGGATCAATATTAACCTCTGGTAGAATTTTCCTATAACAATAGATTCCATTCGAGTATTCATATGGAACCATATGAAGCGTTATACAGAGAGAGATTCCGCACACCAAACTGTTGGGATGACGTCGGTGAAAGAAAACTTTTAGGCCCAGAATTGGTGGGGGAAACGATGGAAAAGGTGAAGGTAATCCAAAACCATATCAAAGCAGCTCAAAGTAGGCAGAAGAGCTATGATGATAATCGAAGGAAGGATATGGAATTTCAAGTCGGTGATCATGTTTTCTTGAAGGTATCTCCATGGAAGGGAGTCATAAGTTTTGGTAAGAAAGGTCAATTGAGTCCCAGGTACATCAGACCTTTTGAAATTCTAGAACGAATTGGGGTTGTAGCATACTGATTGACAATGCCCCCAAGTCTCTCCAAAGTTCACGTTATGTTCCACGTATCTCTATTGAGAAAATACATGCCTGACCCAACGCATGTACTCACTTATGAGTAATTAGAACTGGAACCCAATCTGTCTTATTGTGAAGAGCCCGTCAAGATCCTTGATACGAGAGAACAAGAACTGAGAAACCGGATGACGCGTCTGGTAAAAGTTTTGTGGAGAAACCATAAGATGGAAGAGGCAACATGGGAACCTGAGGAACTTATGTTGAAGAACCACCCGAGTCTTTTCATGCGGTAGTATTCTAGAAATTTCTAGGATGAAATTATTTTAATGGGGGGAATGTAACATCACAAGCTTCTATGGTACGCTTCTCTTTGAATAATGCAATAGCGTGTGCTGTACGCAACATCGAGTTCTAACACACACCACAACCGGTCAAACTAGCTGTTATGAATAGTAATACCTACTTTTTAAAAATTTTATAAATTTTATCTCTCATAATGGACTCCATTTTTGGATTCGGAGTATCTAATTTATCCTAAGGTGAAATTTTGGTACTTTTTAGATAACTTAAATATTTTGATGAATAGTGAAAATTACTAAATTTTAATTAAAAACAACTTTTTTAATCAAAATAATTAATAGTGATACATTATGAATTTGAGTGGTTATAAAGTATAATTAGAATATATTTTTACCATTTAATAAAATGTTGGTCATTGGGCATAATTTCACAATTAAACCGAATATAAACAAGTATAAATATTTTGATAGTTATTATATCTTAAAAACGCACTTATTGTTTTGACAGTGGGAATTAATTTTAAATTAATTTCTTCCACTTATGTGTTTTGAATTTGGAAAAATGGATTCCATATTTTTAATCGGGATGTTAAAATTGTGTAAATAGGTAACTTTTATTTTTAGACATTTTGAATAATTATTTCTATAAATATTGTATTTACCATGGTTAAAGGGTAAATCTGGTAAATAAGAGTTAAAACATAATATTATAACAATAAAAAATTATCCTAAAACGTGTCCTAACATTATTGGTTGATACATGTCCGATCGTGGGCATCGGTTCGTCGATTTTGGGACCCCATGGTGCCATTTTCAAGTGATAGGGACACTTTATTTTAATTAAGTTAAAATGAATACAAAAATGACACAAGCATATATCTTTTAGAAAAACAATTTTTAAATAGGGTTATATATGCTGGATTTTTTAATATAAATATTCATTAGAAATATAACAAGATTTCATACATAATGGTATTTTATTTATAATTTTTAGACATTAAATAATTTAATTTATGTTCGACACAATAGTGATGCAGTAATTACCATAATAGTGAAAAATTCAAATGATTGATATTTTAGATACCCAAATAAATATAATTTGGGACTTTTTATGAATTAAACTAATTTCATAGATTAATATGACATGTTAGGAATGATTTGATTAACATTTTTCGAAGTAATAGTTCTCTTATTATTTTTACAAAAATCAATTTTTGAATAGTGTCAAAATTTACATAAAAGAGTTTTTAAAAAAAATATTATATTATTAATTGATATTAAATTTCTAAAAATATAAGGTTCGGCCAAGCGACTTATATCATGATAGGTGTATCATTAATGGACCACATGGGGTTAGATTGGATGTATATAGTAATTTTATTAACCATATAATATAAAAATACAAAGAGACATTGTAAAATTGAAACAAATTAACTAAGAGTTAATACTTAAAGATAATGTTAATATAGTAACTCACACCTACCTAAATTCTATTTTTTGAGTGGTTTTCGACCTACCCACACCCTATCCTTTATATAATCCACTTTGGAGCCATTAGAAACTGAAAATTAATTTATTATAAAATAATATTTCTATCTTTTCCAAAGGTGCCCCTCACCCCACTTATAAAAGGGCAATCTCCCTTCCCATTAACTCACACCTTAAAAGCCTTTTGGATCGGCCAAACTCTGCCCAAATACTCTATAAACATCCTTCACTTCATCTTAGAGGCCTTCCTTTAGTCAGAAATCCAGCTTAAGAGCCCTTTTGATCAAATCAAAAGAAAGAATCCGAAGAAGAGGTAATGATTTCACCACCCTTTTCCAAGTTCCTTTCTTCTTCCACTTCTTCCTTATTTGTTATTACCATTAAAAAATAATAAATCAAGAATATTATATATACTGTGATGTTATTATAAATATGGTACAACCATACTCAGTATTCTATATATCCTTTGAATAACATGTCACCATACGTGTGTACGTACGGCTTACCGTCTTTACGTCATAGTGTAATTGTTATTCAATAAATTATTATTTGGATGGTTATAATAATTATTTATAATTCATGTAAATAATAAATATAACATGATAATAATTATTTATATATGATATACCATTCAATTATATATTATTTTAATATCAAAAGAATGATATTGTCGCTCGTGCGTACGTACGGACTACCGTCTCCACGAATGCGATAAGATTCATTCTCCATCGTATCCATTCAAGTATAATTCTCATTTGATGATTAATAATAGTATCTAAGTACTTGATATAATTCTGGATATGATTATGATACAACCTATCCATGACAAACATGGCTTACATAACAAAACATATAAAAGAAAATGAGTATGTTAACACCCGAAACAACGATAATACTAAGATATTATTAACAAATCAATGGTAAAAGATCATATATGATATCATATTAATATATATGATTCTTGTATAATTTAATAACAATTATTTCACCATTATACAGGAGTTTAACCTACCCCAACCAAGGAAAATTACAATGTAAGGGTTTATTTCTCAATCTCTTCATTATCCGAGGTTGTTTATTCATAATAATCTACTCGGATCTCTTTATCATCCACATCCAAGTTTCTTAAAAATGTATTTAAAAACATTTTTAATATTTACAAGAATCTGGGGTAAAGTCATTTATAACATTGTTTGACTTTTTATAAGAGGTTTATAAAGGAATCATTCCGTCGTTTTCCAATCAAGGTGCTTTTTAACCTTTTCGACAGAATTAAGGTAAGAATGTTCCTTTAACTTATACGACGGGTGTGGCTATTTTCCTCCATTATAGAATCTTCGAATCTTCCATTACAATATTACAATAATATTTTCAAAGAAAATGTTTTATTTTATAAATATATGAATCTTAATTGATTTCAGAATAGAAAGAGATATTTCTCTAAAAAGAGTTTTGATATCATCTATATCAACATCCTTTGATGGATTTTACGCTTATTTGAAGTTGATTTATTATAATACAAAACTTCTATATTGTATTGAAGGTTTTGTGATATGTTTGACTATGGATGTTTTATTTTTATACCATTAAAGGTTTATGGATGATGTATTTACATTTTGTATGCTAGTTTTAATATGAATGTTTATGTTATGTTTAAACCTGTTCATATGAGGAATGCATTGGACTTAATATGTGATGGGTGGAGCCTGCTATAGCTCCTCGATGCATCGGTAGGTCTCATGAGACAAACTAGTATCTTGGCACAAGGCCTTGGAAAAAACTTATTTGTAGTCTTGGCACGAGGCCTTGGCTATGTGGTTATGATAGTCTGGATTTATGCATTCCATCATTATGAAAGTGGTTATTGATATTGCATGTGACTATTCGATTAGTAGAATATCCATGTGAATAAGTAAATGGAATTATTTCATTTTATTTTTTACATACTATATTGAAGTTGAAGTTTAAAAGGGATTTTTTTTAGTTATACACTGCCTTAAATGTTTATTCTTATTTAAGAAAGTTTCTGCTATATTGTTATCCTTACTGGGCATTTGAGCCCATCCCTTTTCTATGTTTTATTTTTTCCAGGATGTGAAGAAATAATTATGAATGACCTACAGGGATATTATGAGGGGATAATAGTGTTGACTATGGATAAAATATGTTGTTGTAGTAGTTTTTCACTTTATGATGTAATGTAAAACATTATGAATATATAAAGTGTTTCGAAGGCTACTAAACCAATCGGTCATTCAAGATTTGATCTTTCTTGTGATCATGCTAATTTTATGTAATAATTCACCGACTCTAGGTAACTGGGGTCGAGTAATTACACCAAATTATACAGGTTGTTGTTTCTTATCATATTCCATAGTATATTCTTCTATTGAGAATTTGGTTTCTCCATTACATGGGTACCTTCAATGACAGTTAGTATCAACTAAGATAACATAGCCATAATATGATATATTGAAATTACAACCATAAAAGGCAACTAATAAAAAATTATTTCAGGATAATAATTCCCTTATACTTAATTCACTCTATTTCCCCCACAATAAACCATTTATAATAACATGTATTACATGATGAATCATAGATATCCTAAAAATAAATATCATGATATTATATACATAAACTATAATCCATTATTAGTATCTTTTAATATTATTCTAAACTCAAATGCTATATAATCCTTTACTATGATTAAAATTATTACACCTCATAACATTAAAAACAAATAATTACTTGATTTATAATAGAGGTTTATCATTTTTAAATTTCTAATATCATTTAGGTTTATATTTTTTTTTAATTTGGAAATACATTACAAAACATGTTTTATATTCTTATATAGTGATCATTTTTTCCACACAAAAAAGGTACTTATGTTTACACTAATGTTACTTTTGGGACATTTTTTCTTCATTTAAGTTGTGAAATCATAAATCTTTCCATTCTTCTGAAACCTAATTAGGCACAATAAAAAATATTTAAAAACAAGGGATGAGAAAAAAAACAATATAAGGGATAAAAAATAATTGATACCCATCATGTGATTTTAAAATCATGGAAACATAAAATAATTTTTTCCTTTTAAATAAAAAAAACGAGCTCATGTAATCATTTAATTACCCAAAAAACAACATTATTAACCAAAATATTAAATAAGAAATCACACAAGAACTCATAAATGCAAACTAATAATCATCAATGCTCATTGAAAGGAAAAAACAATTCCTTGAAAACACTCTATTTACCTAGAAAGTTCATAAAAATTAATTGGACCATAAGATCATTTTAGTACCTGATAAATTCAAAATATTTATATAAAACCACATTTGTGAGTGTGAAAAACATATAGTTACCTTTGGAAATTATCTTTATATCACATTTATGACCAGTCTTATGATCAAAATTATAAAGTAATTACAACTATAGTTAATTAAATTATGTACCCACTTGGATATTATATAAATACTCATTGCATTGGAGGTCCATATCAAACCAATCTTGAATCATAAATAATTTCCAAGTACCATTTCAGGAAAAAACACATTTCATATTTCCAAATTAAAATAAAACCCATTTGATCTTCATTTGATCCCTTATGAAAACCCACTTTATGAAGTCATATAATAATGAGAAGTTATATCCTTTTCATTTGGAAAATTATAAAAATTAAAAATTCTGAGAATAATGTGAAAATCATATTCTTTGAAACCCACTACAGAATTATAGAGGAATATTGGTAAAGAATAATGTGTATGAAAATTAGAAAAGTTGTTACTTACATAAAATTAATAAAATTTATATATTTTAAATATTATAAATAATGTAAAATATATATGTATGAAAACATTAAAATGATTCCTTTTTAGATCAAGGTAAAAATACCGAAATTATTTGAAAATTTCCTTTTAAAATCATTAAATTATAAACAATAACATTTTTTAATAATTTTATAGATAATTTATATTGAAGATTACTATTTTAAAGCATTTTTGAAATGTTTTTAAAAAATATTTTTTATCTCCAATAGATTTTAAAAAGGACACTTCGTTCATTGACATATACAACACATAACACCAGATATAATCATACAATGGAATATTATTATATAAATATGATCATTATAACATAGTAATTGATTAATAAGGTATGATAAGTATTAACAACACTATAAAATATATATAGTGGAAATATTTAAAACAAATTATTTTATTAATACTTTAAAAATTATTACTCAATTTTTAGGAAACCCATTTTATTCTTTAAGAATATGTTATCTTCAAATATGTTTTTTATGATGTAATGTTATTATTAATTTAAAAAAATATTGGAAAATTTATTCTTTATAAAGGATATAATTTTTTAAATTTTTATGTCATAATTATTTTCAAGTGATTTTTTTGATTTTTTATAAAAAATTGACTTTCTAGTGAATAGTAAAAATAGTAATTTGTATTGGAAATTTTATTTTTTCAAGATTTTACATACTTAAATTTTTTTTAAAAGTATTTTAAAATTAAAATTATTTCATCTATATTATTAATAAACCATTTATATTTTATTAATCATTTTATTGGTTGAATTTTCTATAAAAAATTCTTACTTAAAAAAAAAATTAAATTTTTTTTTATCTTTTAGTTTTGAATTATTTACCTAAATTTATATATAAAAATTATAAATTATAAATATTGAAAAATTGATTTACTATTTTTCTTTATATGGTAAAAACATTAAATAGTGGCCTTTTATTTTTTCCATTAGTGGATAATAACCATAGTAAATAATCATCACCATAGTTAGGGTAGGTTGAGTAATTATGGTCAAAAATAATATAATAAGGACTCAAAATTTCCATATAACTTGACTTTATCATATTATATGAGTATAAGTTAGCCACATACATACAAATTTCAAAAACAACTCTAACTTGGTGCTATATTTTCTAGATTTTTATCATTATAATATTTAAGAGGGAGATAAAGATAAAAATGGCACTTAAAATTTTAATGTATATAATATTTTATGATAGTGATAAATAAAATTTATCTTGTTTTATATAATTTTATATAAAATATGAATAATAAAAATTATCATGGTAATTTACTTATAATTTTTATTGATTAAATAAATACATTAAATGTTTATGAAATATCACCACATTATTTATTAAATTAATGGAAAAATAGAAAACATTATTTTATAAATTATAAATGTAATCTTTTGGGGGTTATATATATATTGGCCCATAAATTTTATAGATACATGATACATATTTTTTTCTTTTGAATTATTATATTTGAATTTTATGTTTTTCATGATTTTATTAAATTAAAATTAACTATATAGTGTCAAAAATTACATTAATGATATTTTATAATAAATAATATTTCATTAAATAATTAAGAGTTTATAAATTTTTTATTATCCTCAAAATTAAAAAATATATGGTTTTAAAAACAATTTATATTCTATTTATGTGACTTTTTACTTTTATGTTACCATTATTGACACTTAAATAGAATAAAATTTTAATATTGTGGTTATTGTCTAAAAGGGTTAATATGCGGTTAAAACTAAAAGTAAATGGTGAAAATATAACCAAACCTGTCTAAATGTTAATTGATAATAATATTTAAACTCATACTAGTTTTATATTCTAATTATATAAATTTGGATTTATTTTGATAAAAAAATTATTTATATTTATTTAATACATTATGAAATTACTAGAATTCCTCTCCCCTCACTAATAAAAGGACACCCCTTATCAGGTTTCTTTACACCACATTAAGGATGCTAGATTGACCAAAACCATATTTTTCCTTCATAAACATACTTATAAAATTTATATAGGTTATTTTCCTTTTAAAATACCTACCCTAGGTCCCTTCACTGTCGATCTAAATGAATTCTACTGAATAAGAGGTAATCATCTTTACCGACTCTTCTATGTTTATTTCTTCTTATAATTCCTCTTAATGTGTTATACCCACACTAAAATAATGAATCCAGTATCATTAATATTATAATATTCTTTATTATTATGGTAAAATTGTATTCTATTTCTTCTCAATCCTATTAAATGGAAAAAAAATTACTCATGCAAACATATGGCTTATCGTCACTACATTGTCATGTAATTCATTTTTAATCACCAATTTACTTGGATAGTTATAAAGATAAAAAAAGTAAATATATATGAAATTTATGTCATATTTATTCTTCTTATTATAAATTAATATAACTACCCTTTTACCTTCTAATATGTTGGTAAATGATAACATCCCTCATATATAAGTGCAAAGTACCACCCCCACGAAGAAAATTTAAATTTTCTCTATTTATGATTTACATGGATAGTAATAAAGATACATTTAATGAATATATATGATATATATGATATATAAATAATCCTAGAAAAATGAATCCTTATTTACCATTCTTTTATTCCATATATTGAAATTTTAATACAATGTACATGCATACGTATGACCCACCGTCTCAATGAATGGTGAAATTCATTTTTCTATATCCATGATTTATGGATTATTAAAATTATATAAATATTGAATATATGTGATATTTATATCCTTAATGAAATTATAGAGACTATGTAACAATGATAATGATTAAAGGACCCTAACTACCAAATAAAAATATACATGACAAATAAAGTAGTTAAAACTGAAATAATGATAATAATAATATATTGTTGACAAATGGGTTCTAAAATTTCATAAATGATTAATATATGTTATTATATATATATATATCATTATATTAAGTAACTCTAATCAACCAATATTTATTATAAATGAGGAAAAAATAACATATAAGGAAATTCAAACATTTTGTAAGCGGTTTCTTAACCCAACTTCCATTCATTTGGTTATATCTCTTCTTCATTGATTAAATTAAATCAATATTATTTGTGAAATGAAATTTTATATTTTTATATTTTCTTTACACTTATCATTTATAGATATAAAATTTTTACACTAACTCACTTTATTGGCCAATTATTATTTTAATGTTCTTCTCATTATAATTTAATTCTTCTTAGTTTCCAGTGCATTGAGAAATATTTATTATTATCATCTAATTTATTTTTATGGGATTTATAAACTACCCCTTTAATTTATATAAAAGTATTACCAATTCATTAATTATGATTAATTTTTAAATTATTGATTATGGTTTGAAGACATTTTCTTTTTTTCTTTCATCTTTTCCTCCCTTTGGAACTTTAATCGAGAAAATGAATGTTAAAAACAAAACCCCATCTAATTTCTATTTTCATAGGTATATATTCATCCATCTATATATTATTCAAAAATAATTAAAAGTGTCCTTTTAATTTTGTCAATGGTAATTTTAATTTATCTTGGAATTTTTAAAAGGTTTCAATGAACATTTTTAATATTTTCTGAACAATTCATTCCTTACTTTCATTAAAAAAATTAAAAGGAATTTTTTTTATATATATATGACATTAATATATTTTCCCACATCCATTATTGTTTTATTTTATTTAAATTATTTTATAAGTATTCAATGGTTTTATAAACAAATCACTTTTAATAAATTTTATTTCAATTTTTCTCATCCATTTTCTTTTATTATAAAATATAAAAGAATTTATATTGATACTTTTATTAATGGTGAATTGGTGGACATATTTTATCTATTATTAATTTTGATGACATTAAAATTATCTTTATACATTCAGTTTTTGGTGATCATTTTAAATTGGAAATTTTAATTCCCTTAAATATCTTCCAGGGACATGCTTATAGCCTAATCCATATATCATTTAAACCTTTACTTCTTTACTATGAATGTTAGTTTATTTATTAGGGAAAAACATGATAAATTCATATTCATTACTCATTATATATTTGTGTTAGTAATGAATATTATTCATTAATTTAATCGAACATTAATATAAAATGAATGAATCAGAAATGCAGTGACTGGTGTAGCCTGGGACAATATAGTTGGTCGATGCATCGACAAGTCTCATGATTCAAATTTTTTAGGTGAATTAAATTGGTTTATAGTGTATACATACCCATAAATTAAGATATAATGGTATAAGGATTTTATGGTTACTATGTCATGATGTCTAAAATCATGACATCCAATATTGTGCATTCCCATCGTTGATAATTCTGTTATAATTATCAATGATATTACTACATTGACATTATCTATGCATGAATTATAAGATCAAGTTATTGATTAAATTTTATGAGATTTTATTTATTTACCATTCCATATTAATTATTACTTACTCATTATGACATCTATTATATATATAACATACTATCCATCTTATATCACATGTTATTTGTTTTCCATTACCATGAATATGAAGATGGATATTATGATTAATATCCAATATAAAAGAATGTTTTTATGCTATTTATTTTATCTTCCTAATGTAATATGGGAATCATGTATGTATCTGGTTCATCAAGTATATTAAACTGATTAGACCTTTAGGATCATACTGTTTTTGTATTATACTAATGCAATAATGTAGACACCATCTATAAGTACCCAGAATTTTCTCATATAGATATCACATATTAATATATTAATATTAATTACATAACATAAAAATAAACTATAAAATAATATTTGTCTACTTACTTTGGAAACATATAAAAATGAACAACTACTTTATAAAATATCTACATCGTCTACCACTATGTTCTTCATATATATCACCCATCATAGATATATCATACTGGTACCTTTATTATAACCTGGGGATAGGAAACATAAGAAAGAGTGAGATAATATTCCCAGTAAGGGTAAACTAAGGAGTTATAAATGATCACTTAAACACAATATGAATATAAGGATATTAGAACATGAGAATAACATTTCATAGTCAAAACTAGAATATCATATATACTAATCCTGATTCAGTACATAAATCTTGTTAGTTCATTAAACATGAATCATAAAATAATTAAAGAACATGATACATTATATCATAAAATTGGAATAAAAAATAAGTTATTGGAATACAAATAATCATAAAATATAATTTCCTTGTTATTCAAGCCTCAATGAAAAGACTATCATAGTATAATGTGTTCCTGTAACATCTAGAACCAAGACCCACTAAATGTGTGCCCTGATCCGATCAGTCACATGGTCGCAACCACGACACCCTATATGTTGGATACTTTCAACTATTAATGAGGGTATAATTATTTTATGGTGAGGAAATTATACCCCCATGATCAGAGTTGCACAACAGTGTAATAATAAAATCAATACATAGAATAATTTGTATAAACCAAATAGAGTGAAATGATATACAAATATAATTATTAATAAAGATATGAAATGATCAATGTAAAATATAAAATAATTCATGCCTATAGAATACAATATAAAAGAAAAATATATTCAGTGGGAAATAAGTAAATAGTATATGAGGAAATAAAAAACCCCTAAGGTGTATCCCCAAAAAAATCATAAGATCAAGATCATTCTTGTACTCCTTATCTTCCATTTACAAGGGTCAGAACACATAGAAATTCCCTAATACTATACCTATAAACATGAGGTCTGTTTAGGTACCATAGCGTAATGGAAACCTAAATTGGGTGTGGTATATACTTAGTAGACCCCCACCATTGGTGTTTAATTCTCCCAATTATGTGACTATAATATATGAAATTGTGTAGTAATAGAAAATAATGAACTGTACTTGAAGCTATAAAAAGGTCGACTGAGGTTCCTAAGGGACACCTAGATAATGTTACCAGCTTCATCCTATTCCAAGATACATCCAAATAATAATATATACATAGAGATATATATATATATATATTCATATTTATAAAATAAAGTTAAGTATCATTTATAGAAAAATCTATAGATATGTAGAATTATCCACGACTTAAGGCATAATCTAGGTGTCCATGTGAAATACTACTAATAAAGATAATAATAATCTCATAATAATAAATAAGCTTCGTTATGCCCGATGATCATAATAAAAAACAGTTTCATATCAATTATAATGTCTAATAATGATGAGGTCTCTTCCCAACTTCTTAGTCAAGGGGGTGTGGAATCTAATTCCATGTAACCCAAGTGATGTAAACACCATGCCAACATACTCGACCAGGGGGGTGTGAAACATCATTTCCAATGACCCTTTTAATATTCCCTTCGTGAATTATTTATAACAATTAAATATTTCTTAACATATTATCCTTTATCCCAACATTCTGTAAATAGGAAACTAGATTCACTCCTGGTGTAGTGTACCATTTTAATAAAATTCATTCAGCAATTGGAAGTTGTCTATGTGCTTACCCAATCAATTCATTAAATTCACATATAAGGAAGAGAATGAAATCCTCATAATCATCCGATGTATAATCTTAATTATAAAATAATTAAGATTTTCACAACCGTAGACATGTCATTTAACATTTCAATTAACTTCATTAGATTCCCCCCTTTTAATCAAAGAGGATATCTCACCTCAATGTTGGTTTTATTATAAAGGGGGGGGGGAATATATCATATTAATTTTATCTAAATCATTTAAATTATCCCTTCCATGAGTTATCAATAATCACCTCCAAAATATAAAAAAATTTGAGGAATATAATGAATTTTACATCAACTATTTACATTGACAACCGTAATGATGATTTATTTATTTTAAAAAATAGAGGTCATGGGGTATTAATAACTCACCCCAATGGGCTAGTTCTACTTTTGTAAACAACTTCTAGTGGTAAAAAATAATGAATAACTACAATAAAATATAAGTAATTAGGTATTACAAAACTAATATCACATTTAAATGGAAATAAAAGAATATTATATTGTGTATAAATAATACATATTTTATAAATAAGAGATAAATTAAAGAAAAAGCACCAGAAAACCAATATTATCCCAAGGATGCTTCCATGATCCAATATCAAGATCTGATTCAATCTGATTCAAGATAAATCAGGGAAATATAAAAACACCTTGAAATGTATGATGAATTAGCATATATGAATATAACATGTCAGATTAATAAATAAACTAAAAACGTATTAAGGAGGAGTAATGTACACACTGATTCACATCCAACATGATGAACGACACTCGAAATAGAGTCAGGACAGATGAGTTATTTCCATAGAAGGATGAGAAGAGGATAAGCGCAAGTATCCCACCTGATATTCATGTTAAGGATAAGAAAAAAGGGAAGAATTCCTTTAATTAAGACAGGGGTAAATTCATCATTTTTTCCTTCTTAAGAGCCATAGAATTTGAATTCTTATTTTGGAAAACCATCCATTAATCATTAAAAATCCTCTTATAAGGAGCTAAACAACTACACGGTTAGGTCAAATGGTTTTACCTAACTGTGCTCCAACAATTAAATTATAATAGTTAGGTTACACTAAGGTTATGGGATATGCTCATAATTTGGGAAAAATATGCATAGACTATGTGGGTCAGCCCATTCACACCTATACCAAGCTACACAGTCTCTAAGAATAATCACATGGTTTAGAAAACCCAAGCTCCTCATGAAATGGGTCCTCCTTATTCACCCACATGGTTAAACTAACTTTTCATCAATAGTGCTCCTCATGTTTCATTTTCAAAAAACCAAGAGAATTTGGATCTGGATGGCATCAAAACTCAACCAATCTATTTTGAACCATTGGTCACAAAAACCTCATCAAGAAAACATATTTAGGTTTTCCAAAACTCAATGTAACATTAAAAATTTCACCTTAAGAATTTACCCATCCACAAAGGGAATATTACAAACATCATTGGAAACTTCAACTTGATCCGAAACATGAAAGGTTATAACCTCCCCACCTTAGAACATATCATCCCAGACAAACCTTGGGTAAAAACGAAAATAACACCTATCAAACTCAAGTGATGAGGTTTTAGTGAAATGGAAAATTTGTGTTTACAATATCCAAATGCACCATCATCTATTTTTTTAAACATATGGGACATAAACCCTTAAAATTAAACCAATTTTTGACTTTTGAATTAATGCATCGAGACAGAACATTATGTAACCTATCAAACTATAGACAAGGTCACATAATCATCACTTTTATTGACTATACAATGGAACTCCCCACCATATGCTCAATAATTAAGTATCTAATTTCTAATCATGGTATCTCCATGATTTTAATTGTATATTTGATCATTCCTATAATGTTTTAATGTTGATCATGGAATGATCCTTAACATAAATGAATTGTCAACTCATAGTCAATAAAATTTAGTCAATTTCAGCCAACATATAATGAAAATACACGGCCAACTAATACATCACTCAAAACATCTGGATGATGTTCCAGATTAGGTATATCTTTGAATTAATTTCTCAGAACCATAGGAAACCATAATGACATATGCATGGTTGAATATTTTCAAAATACATATCTTAGAAAGTTGGAATATCACTACATAAAACACAATTACTTATCCAAATTCACCTTATGTTTACTTCTATTACATCCATTGAGGCACATATCCAACATTTAGTAACATATCACTTCAAGAAAACATCATCATGAAAATGGGTGTATACCATATCCAACACAGTCATATAATCATGAATAAAACATCTCATCAATACTCATATTATGTTTAGGGTAACCTCTAAATCATCAATTGGGGTCTAGGGATTTTATTATCTAATGTCTGAAAGTGATATCTCAACAAAAAACATGGAATTCCAAGAATCATAACATTGACTGGGCCTAAAATTATTTGAATCCAACAACTAAATGGTTTCCATGAGTCTTTACAAGGAATTCCAACTTCAAAACCCAAGTGTCACTCTGTACTAACAATTATTATATATGATTCATGTTGCTATAATGAAACTTTTTAAATATTATTTATAAAATCAAGTGGTCATTTCAATTTATCTCGACATAAATTCTTCTATCTCTCATTTTATCTTATAAAATGCTACGATAAGGGACATGATCATCACTAAAAGAATATTACCCCAAGAGGATGTCAAGAATTCCCAAAAATTCCCCTGACACTCTTATCACATCCAAGATGATGTGCTCAATATGGTTTCCATCAAAACAATTTAATATACACATAAAAATATCTATCAAACCAGTACTTTCTGACTTATATTGATAAAGATTGAATATATCTGCTGACACATCACCATCAACTGACCATGATGTCTTAATGAAAAAAGGAATCTTAGGATCAATAAAGCCTAAAAACTGAAGTTTACACTAAATTAATAGTGTTCTCAAATATTTAATATTCATCCATCTATTTTCATCATCATTATATCTTGAAAGAAATTCCGTTTTTCAGGACATATCATCCTCATTGGAATTCCAAGAAACACTATCCATTTCCAAAAAAAATCATTCACTTTTTTTATCCACATACTAGGAAAGACATTCTAAAACATTCTTGAATCAACAATCCATATCTTACGAGGGTCCAAGACATCATTTATTGAAAATAGAAAATTATTCTATAGAACATGCTCTATTGACCATTGGTCGCTGGTCCAAAACATTTTCATCATGCATTGTAAAGTGTTTAACATAAATTTGAGATAGATAAGACTCGTATAAGTGTGCCATAATAGATTTTAATTATAAATATCTAGGTCAATTTTCATGAGTTACATCCATGTTTTCCATACCATTAGGTATAAATTCCAAAAGAAACTAACCAGAAAGTCAAACGAATTGATCCTCTTTGGAAAATTATACTGAGTATTGGGACATGTCATATTTCCTTTAACATCAGGTCACTCTAGATCAGAGATGACCTATAATTAAAGAGTTATATCTTAGGATTTAAAAAATTATCACCAAAATCATACAACTAATTTTACCATCTTACAATATTGATTGGTGTCGCATGTATTAATGCTTCATTTCCCAATGATTAATTAAAACAATGACAAATCACTTGATACTATTCGTAGTCATATCTTCCCTTTGCATTCTAGTATTTAATGGCCTGTAAAAAATATTCAACTGAGAGTTTTATTATTTCTTGAGAATATTTACCTGTATGATGATCTCATAAATCATCGAACACTAAAAATGAAGAAATGCTACCTGAACAACTAAGCAGGTGACCATTCCCTCAGTTGTTCTAATGCCCTGAAACTGATAATTACTTGATTCTCACAACCATAAAAAGGGTAAAATTATTGAATGACCACCCTTTTATCCTGAATTTCATTTTATAAACTATGTTTCCCACTCAAGTTAAATTCTTCCATAACCACACAACACTTATAAAACATATCATCGTAGGATTTCACTATCGGTTTAATTCATAAGTGATCTAACAATGATTGGAAAGCCCTTTACTAAAATATGAAATGTCAAGCCTATAACTAGGACACACAAAAAAGATTCACTATGCCCAACCACCTGTCATTTAGGTTCAATGAAATCAAATAAAATTAAATGGGACCAACAGGAAATGTCCATGTTCTCATCCCATACAGTTGATGAGGAAAAATAATGCTAACCCATACCTTGTTTTCCCTCTATAAACTCCTCTACAAATTTCATTTAATTCATTACCTAAATTCAAAATTATTTCTTTAATCATATAATGACTCAGTTTTAATGAATATCATCCAAAAATTATGGATATAAACTATTCTTGTAAAATTTATTTAGTTAACACAATAAGGAACATGGGATTATTTTATCAAACTTAATTTTAAGAATAATTTTTTAGTTGACATCCTATAACTATTACTAAATTTATCACATTAATTTACTTTATCCATTTTATTTATCTATATAGGTCCCAAAATTGGGATTAGTTAATGATAATTTCATTCTCTATATATAGGTGAAAAAAAACATTAGGTTGTAATTAGAATTTTAATTAACTAATGCCTCATAAATAATAAATATCAAAAGAATATAATATGTCCTTTATTAATTATGGAGGGGAATATCCTAGTAAGATTCCACCATAAATTTTTATATAACACCATATAAGTTGTTGTGGACACTTTAAATTTTCATGAATGTACAACATAAACATACCCCCATGTGGTAATGTAATAAGGCATGTAAAAATAAATCTAACAGAAACGGGTCCCATAATACGGGAATAAAGGGGACTAATAAGGGTCTCATAAATCCCTTCTAAATTTATCAAAATGAATCCTAAAATATTTTAGACATTAAAATTTCTGAAACACCATTAGTGGGGTTATCTGGTAAGAATTTATCACCATAACTGACCTAATATTTTTTATTTAGGTCTATCACATAAGAAACATGTTCCAATGACATAATTGGGTTAGTTGTGCATTAAATTATTTTGTCATACAGGTCATCATTCCAAATAGATACAGTTATAATCCTTTATATAAGAATCCCTTTCTAAAATGATTTACATTTCAGTAGAAACAAATAAGTACTATGATTCATTTAGATGAGTTACCATTCCCATTTGATAAAGGTATTTGAACATATAAATTACAATTGGTATTCATATCGCTCAAATTAATCTTAGGCTTTTATTTATGAATATCATAAGTTTTTATGTAATTGTTGGTTTATATGGGTTACCATTCCCATGTTATAAGGTCTCGTACAACATATAAATTTTTATTGTTAACACATTTAATCACAACCATAAATGTTTCATCCCATGCGACCAATGGTCCATGGCTGAAATATGTCCAAAATCTGTTTTTTAAAATGGAATTCCACCATCAATATATGTAGGAAAACTCCTCTTAGATTGTTTTAGACATTTTATTTAACCTAAAATTTATGTCAATTATAAAAATGTATTTTATTACAAGCAGTAAATACTAGATACATAGAAATTAATTTTCTAATCATAGTGAGAAGACAAAAATTATAAATAATCATGAAACATGGAATAATAATTAAAAACACATGTTTTAAATTCAATAATTATATCAAAATAAATGATTTTTAGAATAACACTCGAGTAACATGTCACTGTATTAGACAGTCTAATAATGATACCTATATATAAGGGAATGTGCATAGGATTTAAATTTATATGTTCCAATAATGATGCATGCAATACTAAATCCTTGCAAAAATAGTCCAAGAATAAAACACTATAATAATCATGAGTTATTAATAGATTAAATTAAACCATTCTCTAGAGGTGAAATCATAACCAACTATATCAGCACAAAGAACAATTTTATCCCTTACCAATTAGTCTTTTCCACATGTGTGGGTTGATTACTCCCAAACAAGACTGTTTTTCAAATTAGGACACCTTCCTACTATATTCTATACAAATTTACAAATAGTAAGGTAAAGGAAAATAAATAAATTATAACACATTGTAACATTATGACACCAGAGCCACTGAAGTGGTTCCTCGAACTGGTCGGTCACATGGTATCAAGTTTGCCTTCCTATATAAAATAGGATTTTCTCTAGTAGTGAGGGTTTAATAATGATACGGTGGGGGGGGGGGTGTACCCTCATGATAATCGTAACTTATCATTATAAAAATTAATAAATAAAAATACTATAGAAGTAGTATAATCCATTGACTAGGGAGTGAATGAAAAATTCAATAACTTATAAAGATAAGAAATGATTAATGCCAAAAATAAAACAATTCATCTCTATGTGACTAAAATATTAAAGAATAATACATACAAAAAGTAATGAATGAATAGTATATAAGTAATTAAAAAATATTCAAGTTCTATCCTCATGAAAATCATGTGCTTCAACTCATTCTGGATTCCTTGATCTTAGAAATAAATTGTTTAAATTAGAGATACAGTTCTTAATCCTTAGCCTATAATCCTGATGTCTTTTCAGGAACCATAGTGCAATGGAGAACCATAAAAGTGGTGATTTATACTCAGTATTCAAAAAAAAATTGTGTGTAATTCAATCCATTTTTTTAACATAAATCATAATAGTGTACGGGTTTGGAAGATTATAAACAATACTAAAAGTTATAGACAATTTAGATTAGGTTTCTAAGAGATAGCAGGATAAGGTAACCTTCTTCAGGCATTGCGAGGGTACCTAAGATTGTATATATTTATATATATAGACATCAATAAATATATATATATATTCACTATTATTGTAGTAACATTTTTATCCATATATATATATATATATGCATAACATTAGCAAGGACCCAAAGTGTAACTCATGAATTCATGCATAATACTAATCATAATAATAATAAGTGACTCATAATAAAATAACGATTCTACATTCCTAAGGATAAAAATCAATATTGTAAATCATGCCACATATCATGAATAATAATGAGGAGGTTCATACCCAACCTCTTAATCAAGGGGGTGTGGAACATCATGCCTAGTAACCCAAGTGATGTGAATTTCATGCCTACATAATCCACCAAGGGGGTGTCATAAATCAGGGATAATGACCCTAAATAAGGAAAATTATTTAATAATATGGAATAAAGCCATCCTAATTTACATGTGAACCCTTATCCCAATGTTTCATAAAGAGGTATCATATATCACTCAATGCGTTGTTGATCCTTTTTAATAAAATTCCTTCAACTTTTAGAAATAGGTAATGGGTTCATCCAATACATTATTTCAGTTGACTTATAATGAAGAAAAATTCATTTCCATAATTATTCAACAAAAATTATCAATTATGAAATGATTAATTAGTTCACATCCATAGAATTTTTATTTTTTGATTCAATTAACATCATTTGATTTCACAATTTTAATCTGATAATATAGCCCACCTAAAAGGATGATTTATTTTGAATGATGACAAATATATCATAACAAGTTAATAGAACACATTTAAAATAACCCTTTTATGATTTACATTTCATTATATAAAAAATATTATCATAACTGATCATGACAAGGGATTATACAACATGAATTTGAAGTGACATCTGTAAGGGTGATTTAATTATGTAAACAATCATATAGGTGATGGTGTATAAAATATTATCCATATGGGGTGGTTAGGGATGAGGTAAAAAACCTCCATTATTTTAAATTAAATTATAATGTAAATATAATTTTAGTAATTATGTCTTTCAAAACAAATTTCTCATTGAAAGGGAAACTCACATAGAATCTAGCATCACAATGGCACACATTATAAAAAAGTAATCCATTAAAGGAAAATCATGATACCACCTACCATATACCAGTGATTCTTCAATTTACCAATGTAAATATTTTTTTTAAGTTTTTTGTGAGAAATCTAAGAAAAAAAAAATTTCCAAAAAAAATTGGTTGAATAAAATCACACAAAGACATCTCTAAAGATGGAAAAAACTAAGAATTGAAAAATAATGAGATATGGAATCCTAGATATGCTACTAATATGAAATATTTTACATGAAATATAATCTGGGTAGAGGTGATATCTCTAAAGAAAGAGGAGAATAAAATGATCTCTAGTACCCTGACTATTCGTGTGAAGAAGAAAAAAATTAATGAAACCCTTTAACGAATGAAGGGGAAAATTATAATTTTCATCTTTTAAAGAGATACATAGTTTGAAAATCAATGTTACAATAATGAAACCTCTTCATCCGTACACCGAGACGATGAACATTTTCATTTCATGATTTTATCTAACCATGTACCGACTTTGTGGTTCGACCTGTAAAGTGGTACAAAGGTTGTACGAAATGTGCATTGTTTGGGATAACCATGCATGGCCCATGTGGGTTACCCCATCCACATTAGAACCAATAAAAACATCATCATTGGATACTCACATTAGTTATCCAAAATTTTCTCCTCATGAAATTTCATTATAAGATACCCCCACAATGTTAAACTAATAGTGCACCAAATGTGTGCCTCATGCTAGATTTCCCAAAAAATATAGAACTTTTATCCCTATTACTCTAAAACTCAACTAAACTCTTAAGAACCATTCTATATCATAAACACAATCCAAAAGAATACATGTTTGAGTTATATATCACTAAGGTACATTTAAAAGATAAGCATAATAATTGAGCCATCTAATAATGGATAAATCAAAATTACTTTGTAAAATCCCACTCATTCCAAAACATCTAAAGTTTATGTTCACACCAAAATCATCGTAAAAGTCTTGTTTCACTACCAATACTATCACATTTAACATAGTCTATTTTGTAACTTGGTTTACTCCCCTATTCTAGTCTTGTTTATCTCTGGAGATATCATTATTTACCCAATTCATTGTTGGGAGATATATATTCCACCCACAACATAATGAAAAACATAAATTTTTGTGCCAAAAGTTCATAAAATATTCATCATATCAAAACCCATGAGATAAATTGTGTTTTATAAAAATTTCCAGAAACTATAACCCATGTAAAAGAAAATTTGTATCATAAACATTTCATCACCGTATAATTTGTTGTAAAAGAAATGGGTTTCATAAATTTATTTCTATAATAATAGAATATAATCTTGATAAAAAATAATTATGGTATCCTTGGATCATATTTATTATAAATCATAATAAATATTTTAGTTTTTTCTCTTTGATAAATCAAAAAAATTAAAATGTTCTTGAGAAACATAACACTTCCATTTTGAAATTTATTCTTTAAAATCTAAATACTTCTAAAATATAATGGAAAAATTATTCATTTAAAATTACCATGGGAACATGAATTTTAATCTTCAAAACACTGAGTGCACATAAACATAGGAAATTCACTGAATATGTTAAAAAAATTCATCCATACATTTGTCAGAAAATTCACAAAGTACCTCATTTCAAAAAGGTAAAGAATATTCCATTCAAACCATTTTTTAAAAATTAGAACATTGGTAAATATTATAATAAAAATTATATTATAATATCACAAACCTTAAATAATTTTTTTTTATAAAATATGGATATGGGAGAAAGTGTTTTTTTAACTGAGTAGAGAAATGCTGTTTATTTTTCTTTAAAACATTTTGTCAGTTTCTTGAGTACATAAGATGAGTAGAATTAAATTAAAATATATATTTTAAATAAATAACCATAGTACCAAAAAGTAAATATTTTTATAGATAGATTGATCATAATATTTTGTTATATGAGGCATAATCACAATCAATCCTATCAAACAGTGAGATTGTAACATAAACCTTGTAACACACTGAGATTTTATGAGATAGAATATTTTTAATTTCATTGATTTATTATGTTGTATGCTACACCAATATTATATTGTGATATTTGAAAAATTTTATTATCTTGCAGTATACGTAACACTATTCTTGGCTTATGTTACCTGCAAGAGTGACCTTCTTCGATATCATTTATTGTACACAATACTGAGTTTCATTAAACAACGAAATATTATTAAAATATTATTATTTAATGGGATATAAACTAGATTTTAGGAATTTTTTTACTACATTTTGAATTTTATATAACATTAACATTCCTATAATTTATTTTCTAGAACATTTTATAATAATAAATTCAATTTTTTGGATAAATGAAGTAATTTTCAAAAAATACAGTTTTGCAGCCATTTGATGGAGAACCCTTTTTAAATATAGTTTGTAACAATTTTATAACTCTATTTAACAAAATAAAATTTATCATTGGAATTAGGATATCATAATTTACATTGTATTATTTTTGTAATTTTTTTGATGAAAACATATTTTAATAAATTGAGAAAAATACTGCATTTTAATTCAAAGTTTTCTTTTCGTATAATTTATTTATATAGATAGATTTTATTTTTAATTAGTTTTAAAGTTTAATTGAATTATGTTTTTATCATTTCATCCAATTTTGGTCATTGAATGTATTTTCATATTTAAATTGGACCAAAACACATGTCAATATTTTGATAGATTTTACTTCTTAAAAACCTGCTTTCTAGTTTTCAAAATAGGAATTAATTTTAAAATATTTAATTCCACTTCTATGATTTCAATTTAATAAAATGGATTCCATATTTTTAATAAATTGGTCCAAATTATATTTATAGTTTACTTTTACTTTTTTATATATAATGAATAGTAACTACAGTAATTTTTATTTAGGACGGTTAATGGTAAATCAGGTAACTTATGGTGACAAAAAATATGATAAAAATAATAAAATTTCCCTAGAACATGCCAAAATCCAATAAGAAGAATTTAATTCAATCAATATCAGGTGAGGTGCATAATGGATCCATTTAATTATCTTTTTTTATTGATAGTGATGTAATTATAATTAAAAAAAATGAAAGAAACAAAAGGTCACTCTCATTTATTTTATAAGTATAATAATTTTAATGTAGTGATACCACTGATAAAACATCAAATATAAATAGTCACTAAAAATAAAATGAAATTATCTAAAAAATATGAATTTATTTATAATTTTTAGAGATTATATAATTACCATAAATGATTACACAATAGTATTGTAAACATTATTTTCATGATATAAATATCAAATAAATGGTTTTAAAAATATTAAAATAAATATCATATGATGTTATTAATGTGATCCATGATTTTTATAGGATTAAATGACATGTTATGAGTGTATTAATGTTTTTAAAATTTATCTTTTGTGTGGATTTTATTTATTTTCCAATAAATAAATAGTGTCAAAATTGACACTATTGTTATTTTATAAAATTAACATATTATTAAATTATTTAAAAATATAAAAATAATTTGAAATTTACAAAGTGAAAATTTTGTGATAAAAAGTTTTGTAATGTTTCCAATTATGGAAAACTGACAACACCTAACTTCAAATTTTTAACTTTATAATATTTAGAATATTATAACCCCAAATAAAATTTAATATTTTAAATAAAGATAAATCAAAATAATAATGTATAATATAAAATAATAACATGAATAAATTATATTTATTGATATTAATTCAACCCATTCTCATCTTATTTTCTAAATAATTGAGTTTGGGACCATTATAAACCAAAAATCAATTTATAATAAATTTATATTTCAACACTTTCCTAAAGTACCCCTCCTCCGACTTATAAAAGGCCACCACCTCTACCCACATACTCACACCTTTCAAGACATTTGTCTCATCGAACCTCTACTAAAATAATCTCCCAATATCTATCCTTAACTCATATATTCCACACATTGGAAAAAAGGCATCCTAGGAAGAGATTTTGTTCAAATTAAAAGGGCATACTTGAAAAAGTGGTAATTGATTTATCACATATTTCAAAATTATTTTCTTCTTATACATAATCTTATAATTTAGTTCTCATACTAGAGTAATAAGTCATGTATCTTCTACTTTATGATATATTATTATAATTATACAATAATCTTATACCTCCGTTTATCTGACCTACAAATAAAAATATCACCATGTGTGTGTGCGTACGACTTGCCGTCTCCACATCGTGGTGTAATTTGTTATTCAACAATAATTAATTGGGATGGAAATAATGAGAAGTATAATGGATTTAAAAATTGATTATAACATGATAATTTTTATTTATAATTAATATAACATCCAATTTCATACAATTTAACTATTAATTTAACGTTATCATCGATCGTGCGTATGTACGGCCTACGGTCTCCACGACGAGATGAGATTCATTCTCCACATTAACCATTAAATATTGATTATAAATAATATATAATAAATAAAAATGAAATATATGACATAATAATTATACTTTATTTATATATATATATATATCATTTACTTGCTTTCTTTCAATTCAATAAGGAAACGGAAACAATGTTCATGCATACGTTCGACCTACCGTCTCCATGAATAGTGTATTATGATTCATTTATCTATCTATTATATATATTTCTATACTGAATATTTATGTTATATAAATAATTTTTTACATTATGGAATTATGTATATAATGATCTAGGTAATTAGACCAAGAATAACAAGTCAAAACATGTAAAAAAAATAAAACATTTATTACCCAAAATGTTGCTTTAACATGGAATTGTTAAATAATTGGGTAATATAAAGTCTTAAGTGAATCATATATCACATCATAAATATTTTGATCATTATTTTACAAGTTAATAATTTTTTTAAACACACTATATATGAGTTTTGGAAACATATGGAAGAAATTGTACTTAAGTTAAGGGATAATTTTGCAATCTCATTTTTATCTCAGATTGTACATACATAATTATTTATTGGGGATATATTTTTCACTCATGTCCATGATTTATAAAAAATCATAAAATTTATAATATTCTTCAAAGTATTTATAAATTAATTATTACCCATTCTTTACTATTACTACATTTTATGGAAGGAATATTTCTTTTTTTTAAAACGAAGTACTTTTTGACATTTCCATAAAAAGTATGAGGGGAATGATTTTTTAACTTATAAAACATGAATGTATTTTTAAAGTTTCAAGACACCGTATTATAATAAATATTCCTCTACATGATTTCAAGTATATTTTCAACTAAATTATTTTCATTTAAAATTGTACTACATTTTGAGAATATAAAACGTTTTTTAAGAATAAAGGATATTTACCTCAGGAATTAAGCTCATTTATTTTATCAAAATTATTTTCCATCTAAGACGACATATGGTTATTTTACTATCCTTACTATTACTTTGATTTTATTTTTCTTCTGATTCAATTATTTTTTTGAAATTTATTTATTTTTAAGGATTAAGATATAATGGAATGCTGTTTAAGAATCACATATTATTTAATGGGTTATGCAACGATTAATGATTTATATTTTTGTGGCGTATGTAAGAATTATTTTATTATGATATGGTTGGGAACTATATCCACCTCTAATTAATTGGGTACTGTTTTATATCTCTTGATATATACATGATTGGAATGACATGTAAATCTAGATCAGTAATATAGGGGTGGAACAGCAAGTAAATCTAGTTCAGCAATACATGGATAGAATGGAAAGTAAACTTTGTTCAATAATGGAAATTGTCCACTATGATGGTATTTGAATAAATTCATTAGAAAATATGGAAATTATATTATGCATTTATTTTTTTTCAAAATACCATGTTTTATTCCAATGATATTTTCTCATGGTTCATGATTCCATTTTTGACTTATGCCTTATGAACTACCAAGATTTATTTCATTACTCAATATTTTGGTATATGTTAAATATTAATGCCTTTTTTGAAAATTTATGTTCATGTTTTAATATTATTTTGTTTATTTTTTTTAAGATAATTTCCATGCATTCCCTTATTGAGAATTTGATATCACTCCTTTTCATGTTTCTTTTCCATAGGATTTGAAGAAGGTTATTATTTAAGATGTGTCAAAATGGGTTCTATTTTTGAAAGAGAATGTTGATACGATATATATGATTTATAGACTAGTTTTTTATGATTTCCAGTTTCCTAAGAGAATAAACTAATACGGTATTTAGGTATTTGTTTGAGTCATTTAGTAATTCTTCCATAAAACTAATGTAATTTCCATGTACGTCAAGCTTGGGATGTTATAGTTTCTACAAGAGAATAGGATTAGTTACCCTTTGGAAACTAGGATGAGAAAACATAAGTGATATCCCTAGATATATTTCTAAGGTATGTTTAGGAATGTCCCTAAGGGTTTTTCTACCTATAGCTTACAGTCATAGAATACTGGTAAAGATCATGAATAACCTAGGATTACACATAAGATTTTAGAGATTAAAATTAATCCCCCGTGATTATATTGTTTTCCTAGTATTATTTTTTCATCTCAAAAAATTCATTTTGGGTTTTAGACAAAGGTTAGAACCCTAAGGAACCATATTAAGGATCAATGCACTGGGAAATGTAATGAATATCCTCTTGAACAACCAAATGTTATAGAGGATGGAATGAAAAATCTTATTGTGATACTTACACAAGATATGAATCATTGTAACGTTCATGAATAACCTATTATTAAACCTAAGATGTTTTATATTGAATGTACTCCCCCTTGATTATGTTACTTTCCTAGTATGATTGTTTCCTCTCACGGGATTGTTTTCGGGTTTTAGAAAATGGCTGCAACCCGAAGGAACCGGGTTAATGATCCATGAACTAGGAAATGAAATTATTATACCCCTGAGATACCTAATTTTAAGGGATATAGAATGAAAAATAGTAAATCAATACTTACACAAGTTATGAATCATTCTGGACTTCCAAATGAGTAGAGGATGGAACATCATTTTGTTAAGTCCTTCGTGAGTAAATGTCCTCCTTATTTTAGTGGATCATATTATCCAATTTTTTCTCTACAACTGTTCAGTACCATTGACAATATATTTTCCATCCTTCTCTGGTCGGAACATGAATAATTTATTTTGGTTTTTTATAGTTTAGAAGGTTAAGAAAACAAGTAGTGGACTCTAATCAAGAATACAAGGCAACAAGATGAATAGGAATTCAAGAAGGGGATGAGTTAAAGAACATATTTTTAAATAATTAATTACCTATTATTATTATAAAAAAGATATAAAAGAATTTCCTTGAGATTAAGAAAAAGGATGATGAATCTGTTGGTAGATATGAGGCAAATTTTACAAGACGTGCAAGGTTTGCTTCCAGTTTTATCATCCAACCTGAAAGTAGTGTTGATCGATTCTTTAGTGGCTTAAATCCAATTCTACAAAACTAATTAGATATTATGAGATTGTGTATTATTTTATCAAGGTTGAAATTTATGTTTTTGTTATATATCAATCTCATGGTTTTGAAAAGAAAATAATGATGGAGTTCAAGGGAATATCTCAAAACAATGGTGAAAAGAAGATGATTTTTTCCTTATGCTCAAAGTGTGGAAATATTCATGGTGTAGACTGTCTTAAAGGGAATATTATATATTTATGTGTGGAAAAGTAGGTCATCGAGTAGTAGAGTACCAAAGTAATAAAAACATTACAAATTATGTTAATAGAGAAAAGACTTTATAGAATGCACCACCCACACATCAATTCTACAAGTGCATGGAAATAGGGAATTATGAAAAAGAATTCTCGAATACAAGGGTTAATGATGAGGATCGACATTAGAAACCTTTTATGGAAAATGATAAATGGAAATCACAAGCGATAACTATTGAAGATGTTGGGTATGACAACGAAGTGTTGGAATGATTATGTGTTTATATAATGGGATTCCAAAATAGGGGTTTTCAATCTCTTTTATAGTGTTACGAAATATTATAATATCTATCTATTGGTCCATTGTGTTTTTCCATAGGTATATGGTACTGGTAACCATGAGAAGTGATTGAAATATTGCTATAAATCACATGAAATTCTCATAATGTGGGGATAAGGTGATAATGAGATGTTTTATAGTATCAATGACCTCATGACTGATATAAAGGCAAATTAATATCAAGGTTTGTGTATATATATTTTTTGGTATTTTTGGTGTGTGGAAAAGGATAATTTTAATAGAATCTATGATTTCATTAAAGTTCTATGGTAATTAAATTTATTATCAAGCCTCAAGTGAAAACATGATTAAGTTATTCACATGTTTGGAATGTGACAACCAAGAACTAACTTACGAAATATGGGAGATAATTGTTTTGTCAATTTAGTTCACTTATTTCTAAAGTTTTATATTTTCATTTTTTGTAATGATTGTAATGTTATTCATTTAAACATAGTATATGTTATATTCCATTTGAATTTTTTTTAGATTAATGTATTCTTTCTCTATAGGTGTCATTATGCATATTTAATTACATGTGCTAACCTTTTTGTTCAGATAGATGGAATAACCTTTCATTCTATCTTAAGATATGTGACACTTAAAGAATGAAAAAATCAACTTTATCCATTTCAATAAAAGATGACATAGAATGTGTACAAGGCATGAATAAAGATGAGATTATACCAATCTCATGTAAGTATTTATTCTCATAAAAAATCCTTCAACATTAGGAAAAGGGTCTTGAAAACCAAAACGTTTATCATAGTACCTTCTTATCCGATGAATCAGATGATCCCTTAAATAATCGCATATTTATAGATTTATTGTAGTTAACTTTCTCCAAACCTTAATATCTATCACTATCCATCAGAACATGATGATAATATTTTTCTTCTATAACCATGTTTTATCTTCCCACCTATGTTCTCTTATGTGGAAACCCAGTGATGAGTTACATTTGAAACCATTATGTTTCTAAATTTTCATTGTAAAAGGAAGTTTTAGTATTCCATTTTACGATGTGGGTATCTATTAAATAATATTTCAAGTTTTAAACCTTTTATATCCCTGGGGAATTTTGAGGGATAAATTCATTTTACGGTGGGTATAAGGTAACACCCTAAGATTTTATGAGATTTAATCTATTTAATTTATTTTATGTCTTGTGTTTTATGCTGCAACAATATTATCTTGAGATATATGCAACAAACTATTAGCCTCTAATATTCTCAATACTATTCTTGTCTTGTGTCACAGGAAATAGAAACTTTCTTCGATAGCTTGTGTTGTACGTAATACTCTGTTTCACTAAACAAAAATATATTTTTAAAATATTATTATTTAATGGCATATAAACTTTCCACTATGAATTGTATTAACCAAATTTTTAAATTTATATACCATTAAAATTCATATTATGTATTTTCTAGAACATGATATAAGAATAAATTCAATTTTTTTGGATAAAAATGTATTTTTCAAAAAATGGAATTTTACCACCTTTTGATGGTGAACCTCTTTTTAAATCTAGTTTTTGATAATTTTGTAATTTATATTTTTATTAATTATATTTTTATTTGTATGGAGGACATTAAAAAATATATTGGTAGAATTTTAGGTATTTTTTGAATAAAATTTCTATTTTAATGAATACTAAAAAATACTACATTTTAATTCAAAATTGCAATTTTGTCTAATTTATTTATATAGATAGATTAAATTTTTAATTTCCTTTAAAGTGTAAATGGATTATGTTTTATAATGTAATATGATTTTGGTAATTTTAAGTAATTTTACATTTAAAAGAGACAGAAACACATGTCAATCTTTTGATAATTTTTACTTCTTGAAAACTCTCTTTCTGGTTTTGACAGCAGGAATTAATTTTAAATTAATTAATGAAGCTTATGTGTTTTGAATTTATAAAAATGGAATCCATTTTTTCAATTAATGGGTCCAAATTATTTTAATATATTTTTATTTTATTTTTTGGATATTATGAATAGTAACTAATGTAATTTTTATTTACCATAGTTACAGTTAAATCAGGAAAATTAGGGTAAAAAACAACATGTTAAAAATAATAAAATTACCCTAAAACCTGGAAAAATCATATTGGATGAATTAAATTAGACCCATATCACCTAAGGGTCATAATGGATCTATTTAATTGACTTTTTAACAGGAATTTGATGTGATTATTATTAAAACAAAAGAAAGTGGCAACATGTAACCCTCATATATCTTATAAGTATAATTATTTTAATGTAGTGATAAAATTGATAAAACATTGAAAATAAAAAGTATCCACAAATATGATGTAATTATATAAATCATTGTAATTTATTTCTAATTTTTATAGATTAAATAATTACCATCAATGATGAAACAATATTTATTTATCAATTGTTTTATTGATAGAAATATCAAATAAATGTTTTTTAAAATATTAAAATAAATATCATATGGACTAATTAATGGGTCCAACGAATTTTATAGGTTTCTATGACTAGTTAGGTGTGTATTAAATATTTCAGTTCGGATTTATCTTTTGTTTGGATTTTATTTAATGTAAAATAAATTAATACTCTCAAAATTGACACTACTGATATTTTATAAAAATAACATTCTATTAAATTATTTATAAATCACAAAAAATATTAGAAAATACAAAGTTAAAATTATGTAATCTAAAATCATATAATTTATCTAATTATGGAAAATTTACAACACATATGTAAATATTTATAACCATTTAATATTTAGAATATTATTACCACAAATAAATTAAAATTTATTAAATAAGGATAAATTGAAATGATAGTGTTTAAAATAAAATTAAAATACGTCTAAATTTTATTTGTTTTGATATTATTTCGAAACATAGTCAGCATATATTTTAAATAAATGAACTTGGGCCCATTGTAAACTGAAAATAAATCTACAATAAATTAATATTTCAAGACATTCCTAAACTAACCATCCTCCCTCTTATAAAATGACACCACCACTACCCATATACTAACTCCTTTAAAACCCTTTAGATTATCCATAATCTAAACAAATAATATATAATTATCCCTCCCTTCCTATTAGATGCCACACTATTGGAATAAATCCATCATATGGATATATTTTGTGCAAGTCAAAAGAATATACTCAAAAAAGAGGTAATTATTTTATCACCTCTTTTATAATTCTTTTCTTATTCTACTTCCACTTATTATGTTTTTATCATAATAATGAAATAAATATAGTATCTTCTAAATTCTGAGATGTTATTATAATTATGGGACAACATTATACCTCATTTAATCCATCCTACAAATAATTGTATCACTATATGTGCGTACGTATGTTTTACTGTCTCCACGTCATGATGTAATTTTTTATACAACAATAAGTAATTTTGATATGTATAATGATGAGTATAATGGATATAAATAATTAATATAAAATTATAATTATTCTTTATAATTAATATACCATCCAATTCCACATCATTTAATCATTATGTGAATGATATTGTCACTCGTGTGTAAGTACGACATACCGTCTCCACTACGTGATGAGATTCATGGTCTACATTTACCATTCAAGAATGATTAAAAAGTATATATAATAAGTAATCATGAAATTTATGACATAATAATTATACTATATTTATGTATATATATATATAATTTTCTTTCTCCCATTCAATTCAATACGGAAACAGAAACAGTGTTCCTGCATATGTACGACCAACTATCTCCATGAATGGTGTAATCCATTTTCTTTATATATCTATTATATATAAATATTTATATACTGAATATTTATGATATAGAAATATTTTAATACATTCTAGAAGTAATTATATCATGTTATATGTAATAATATAAATAATAACAATTCAAAAACACGAACGATAAATAAAACTATTATTACCCAAAATGTTTCTTTAAAAAGGGATTGATAAATTAAATGATAATATAATTTCTTAAGTGAATCATACATGATATCATAAATATTATTATGGTTCTATTACAAGTTAATAATATTTTTAAACCCACTATACAGGTATTTTGGACACAAATAAAAGAAATCGGACTTAAGGTAAGGGATAATTTTGCAATCTCAATTTTATCTAAGATTGTTTATACGTAAGTATTTACTGGTGTAATATTTATCATCCATGTCTGTGATTACTAAAAATGTTTCCAAAAATTATTAATATTATTCTATGTATGTTTAAAGTTATTTTTACCAATTTTTTACTTTTACTACATGGTATTGAAGAAATGTTTATTTTTTTCCATATGAAGTACTTTTTGTGATTTCTTGAAGAAGTACAACAAGAATGTTTTTTTAACTTATACAGAATTAATGGATTTTTAAGGTTTCATGATACCTTATTTTCGTGAAGAATCCTTTACATGATTTAAATTTTATTTTCCACAAAATTCTTCTCTGTTAAAATTGCAATACATTTTTATAATTGAAATCGTTTTTGAAGATGAAATAATATTTTCCTCGTGAATGAAGCTCAAGTGTTTTATCAGAAATATTTTCCATCTAAGATGACATATAGGTGTATTTCTAGCCCATGTTTTACATTTAGTTGATTTTTTTATGATGGAATTATTTTTCGGAAATCCATTTATCTTGTATGGAATATTTTATGGTGAAATGTTGTTCTAGAACCCCATTTTATTTCAGGGGTTATGCTATGATGAATGATTTATGTTTTTGTGGCCCATATAAGAATAATTTAATTATGATATGGGTGGGACCAATATCTCCATCTAATGAATTGAGTATTTATTTTTATCTCATGAAATAGATATAACTAAAATTTTATCTAAATTCGGTTCAGTAATATAGGGCTCGAACAAAAAATAAATCGGGTTCAATAATGCATGGTTAGAATAGAAAGTAAACCTCATTCTGTAATAGACGTTGTCCACTATGATGTTCTTTGAAGCTACGACCCGGCTACAATGGAAATCAAATTATGTTTATATTTGTTTTCCACAATTCCATGTTTTATGACAAAGCTATTTTTTCATGGTTCATGGTTCTATTATTATTTCTACCTTACGAACTACCAAGATTTATTTCATGACTCATGAATTTGAAATATGTTAACATGGATGTTTTTTTTCAATAGTTATGTTAATGTTTTTAAATTCTTATGTTTTTATGATATTTTACATGCTTACCCTTACTGAGCATTGTTCTGACCCCTTTTCATGTTTCTTTTCCCCCTAATTTTGAATATGTATATTAAGTAACATGTGTAAAAAAAGGGTTCTAGTTATGAAGGATAAATCCAGAGATGGTTTAGATATTTTATGATCCAGTTGTTTATGTTTTCTGGTTTCCAAAGGCACTAAACTAATACGGTCATTGGGATAATGTTTAATTTATGTATTAAGAATTTCACAAAAGTAATGTAATTTCTATGTACTTTAATCTTGGGTCTCTATAAACCACATTCATCATCTTCCTTTTACTTTGAAAGGAATATAGACACCTATATAATACATTTAAATTTATTATAATTTTATACTAGATTCATTTTTATACAAATAATGTAATACATTTTCCATTTATAGCATCTGAACACCTCGTTTATTAATAATTCTCTTTTAAATTCACCATTTCAAGGATTTAACTATTATGTCTATCGAGATTATTTACATTCCGTAATTCTAGTACATGTAAATTTATCATTGTTCCATAATCACAAAAATGATAATCATGAAATAAATAAAAATATATTAACTATACACACATTTAGATTCATCCACACAATCTAGATATAAAAAATTAGTTATGCCATTCATGGAGAAGGTAGGTTGTATGTACAGATGAACACTATTCTCATATTTTGAGAGATGGAATAAAAAACGTAAAGAATTTATATACTAACCTAAAATGTAATATGTATCTTGAACATTAATATCTAAAAATATATATCGTTATAAATTATTCACATTTCAATGATTGACATTAGCTATAACCCAAATCAATTAAAAGATATTAAATATAAAATAATATCAAATACCAACCATAAATAGTTATTTAAAACTCAATAGAGTATTATTCCAAATACCCGGTAAAAGATTCAAATCACTTCGAAATCCAATTACAAAAAATGGTAAAAGGGTGTGTTTATGTATTTGGACATACGATATCTTTAAAAATACAAACCCATGATTTTAACCATAACTTTTAATTTAACCTCACATGAAAAAATATTTGTTTCAAGAAATTGAAACTATTATTATTCATTAATTATGTTCATAAACAATTGAATATATTTCATAATTCATAATATTCAATATAAATCATTGAATATGACTTATAAAACATTTTATTCAACTAATAAATTTCATGTTCATGAGTACTATCAACCTTAGTAATCTTTTTATCCCGAATAAACATTACTAACACATCATCTAGAACATATTAAGGTCTATCCTTCCATTATTCCAATGGTAACCAAAATATCACTTTACTACTAAATAACATTTCTTTTTAATTATTACCAAGAAAATTTGGTTATCAAATCATTAATGAAATAATAATTTGGAACAAATCAAAGATGTTTCATGATTTATATATCTATAATGTCATTAGTATATCATTTATACAATATAATTCTTGAATAAAAACACATAAACCCTTTAATCAACCCAGTTCTTTCTTAAACCATTTGTTATACTTCATCATCTTATTCCACAATACCTCTTTCTGACAATATGAAATATTAAACATGTGTAAATATTTATGAACATCAATTAATCAGGATGCTTTCTTTTAATGTAATAAATACTATTAAAGAATTCCATAAATTTCAGACATCATTTTTAGTATATTAATCATCATTAGTAAAATTATTACTTATATAAGTATGTTGAATCACATATCAAGATTTCCCCCTAATGACATAAATTTTCATAATTCCCAAACATTCCACATTTTAATCATTTAACCATTATGGATATCATAAGGAGACCATTATTCTCATCCACTACATTAACCCAACTTTTCATTTTTCCTTAGAATTTAATTACATTATATCCTTTTACAAACATAAAACGTCATATCGTTCCTATAAGACATTAATTTGAGTGATCCTTTTCATATTCTAGGAATCTTGTAAGAAAAATATTCCATCCACCTTGGCCTTTATGAAACTCTATCTTCCTATTGTTATGTGTGTTTGTAAACTCACAAAAGTTGTGATTGTTAATCATATAATGAGATATATGATTTCTCATAATCAAATGGTTTAACATTCCATATCTTAATTCAATTGGTTTATCATGAGTACATTCATTCCATTAACATTAACAATAAATATTAACAGAATTCAATCAGGTTACATCCATTGACTAAATAAAATTGTATTGTGGGTAATAAAAATCATAGTCGGAAAGACATAATTATGAAAAATTATTTGAATGATGTCTTAATCATAGAACCACCACTTAATCAATAACACTAAAGTTTTAACTAGGTTATTTATGATCATTTCCAAAACATTTGGATGTCAACATATAGTTATAATTATCCCTATGTTTTTCAATAAATATTTGTCATCATAGATTCCATTGGGTAAAAAAATATGGATCTGACAACAACAATAAAAACCAGACTTTTCAAAAATATATATCACATCTTAATAGATAACTATTCATTAAATAAGACAATTTTCCCCACCATAATCATATCATTATTTTTTCCTTCAAAATCATGGACACATAAATAACATGTTCATAAAAGATTTGTATCACCTCCAACTAAATTTTTTATAACAATCACCCTTATTTGACATATTATAATAGTACCATTCTTCATAACATAGGGAAAAAATACCTAAAAAATTTTGAGCTCATATTATTATCAGGGGTGATCAATGAAGATATCAATGATCACAAGATAATAACATGAATATAAGGGTATATGAACATGATGATATCATTTGAAAATCATTCCTTTCATATAGTAGATCATAATCTTGAGTGATTTAATAAATATTGGTAACTCATAAAATAGTAATCATGAAGTAATAAAAGAACATAGTCCATGAGATCATATAAATTTCATAAAACAATGGTTTTTGGAATAAACATAATTATTGAAAATCAATTCATTATTAGATAAAGATCTGTTCTGAGACTATCATAGTGAAATGATTTCACTCAAAATCCATCATATTAGCTTTGTTTTACACCCAAAACTATTACAGTCCACATAGTCCCATATTGAACTAGGTTCACTCCCCATTGCAATATTTTTCATATCAAGAGATATTAATATTTAACTAATGAATTTGTGGGAGATATTGGTCCCACCCATCACATAATTAACATTAGAAATATGTGTTCCACAAGATCATAAAAAATTCATGATATTTAAACACATGAAAATTAGGGGGTTTTATAATTATATCATCATATTATAATCCTGGGAAAATAAATAGGTTTTGTAAACATTTCATCATTGTATACCATGTGGAAAAGAAATGGCTTTCACAGAAAAAAAAAATTGTATGAATAAACCATCTAAAAATAGAATAATGATTACTTACTTTGATCTTATTGAAAATATATCATAATAAAAAATTATTTTTATTATTTTTTATTAATAAAAATATCATTAAATCATTCATCATGAAAATAACCGTTCTATTTTGAAATAAATTCTCTAAAATAAAAAAAACAAAATATTAAGGGAAAAAAATTCATGCAAGGAAGCACTATTAAATTTTAAAAAAAATATTAAAAAATCAATAGCCACGATGAGATAAAAAAAATTTCATGTCTTATATGTAAAAAACATTCCTCCGATTCTTTTGTGGCAAAAGTACCAAATTACCTGATTTTGAAAATAAAAATAATATTCATTTAAAACTATTTTTAATTATTTAAAACATGAGTTAAAATTTCATTAAACATACAATGACACACTATTTTAAAAAAATAACATTAAATCATTGTTTGGGTAATACATAATACAATAGACAATATGATTCTAAAAGTCCAAATTAGTATATTGCCTTTGGAATCAAGGAAACATATAAATCAGTATACAGGTGAGATAAATTATCTCCCACTAAGTACTCCATGACTGTCACCCCTCATAGAAAAATCCTATATAATCCATGTCTTGATAACCTATGGATAGAAACATAAAAAGTGGTTAGATAAATGATAAATAATGTATTAAAGGGATATATGTAAGAATAAGCATTAGTATACATATATGATAATGTGATCATAACATTAGAATATCATACCCATCACATAAAGGATCATAAACATGAATCATAAAATTGAATATTGTTAGTTCATAAGACATTAATCATATGGTAATTAATAGCATAATATATGAAATCATACAATTGGTGTAAGACATGGAATTATGGAATATAAATAAATATGTAATTTCATTCCCTATAATTCAAGATGCATTTCTATAACTCATCAAGAAAAATTATGGGTACTACAACTATTGTGAGGGATACACCACCATCTTCATTCACAGTCCATTCCATTATAGAGATTTGGTTTCCCCTTCTTCCCATAGTGGATGGGGTTTCCCTATATTTCTATTTTGGATGCAGTTTCTCCATCTTCCCGTAGTGGATTGTGTTTCCACATCTTACCATAGTGGATCAGGTTTCCCCATCTTCCAATGTTGATCAAGCCCGTCAACTTTATTCCCATAATTATCTCATGAGATATAAATCTTTTCCCAAATCATTGTGGCAGATATAACTCCCTCCCATCTCATAATGATATCATGTATACATGTGTCGCATGATTATAAATAGTCATATCAAAACCCATTAAATGAAATCTGTTTCATAAACCTATAATTATATTGTATCTTCTGGAAAAGAGAACATTTTCATAACCATTTCATGAAAACATAACCTATAAAAATAAGTAGGTTTCAGAAGAATATAACACATGAAAGAGAAACATGTTTTCTAAACATCATGTCATCAAAAAATAATCCATTCATTTATGGAATATAAATGGTACCCATTAACAGTATAAATTAATGAGTAACATCATAAGATTTCATCTTTTAAGTTTAATAATTATTGAATGTTCTTTTTAATGAAATATTGAAGAAAACATCTTTTCTTCTTTGAAAATTATTTTAAAAACATAAAATCTTTTTGAAAAAATTTTTCTTGGAAAAAAGTTTTTCTAATTTCAATTTGAAACTTTTAAAACCATAAAACATTGATAAAACTTTTTTTCCTTTTAAAAGAGCATAAAATGAAATTTTGAAAACATTTTTAAAAACCTGTTTTTTGAATGAAACGGATTTTGGATTGGCAAAAGAAATGAGGTTAGATTTTATATGAAACCGTTTAATAACTAAATTAAGTAAAAATGATTGGTAAAATGGTACTAATATGTGGAGAAATAATTAATATTCAAAAGATAAAAAAAATTAGGAGTGTTATTGATAGATGTATTATATGATTTCATAATTGGAAGCATAATTATAAACAATTCTGATATTCAGTGAGATTTTTCCAATAAAATCATACAACATAGTGACATTGAATAATACCCCTATATAAGAAAATAAAATTACATAATCATAAAATTATATTAAAATAAATAGAATCATTATATAACAATTCAAATGAGAGTATATACACCTCGTAAAAAATACAGGTTCACAAAAAACTAGGTTCTCTATGAATGGAAAATTGAGACTAAACAGCCTTACTCATTTGGTAACTTTTGAACAGTAAATCCCCATAAAACAGAAATAATAAAATGGATAAGAAAATAAACTTAAATTAAAAAATAATAATCATAAAATAATATTTTTGAGGTTTACAGACCACACCAAATAATAGAGTAGTGAATAACACATAAGTCTAAGAGATATAAAGTGAGATAACAAATCCCTTACCTTATGTGAGGAATCTCATCGTACATGCACAAAAATCATATATAATTAATAAAATATAATTACACATTTATTAACAAACCATATTTATATATCTAATACAATATATTATTTATTTATTAATTTATATTACCTCGTTATTAACAACCCCATGTTAACGTTAGGTGTTAAGTACTATCAATGTTGTTTTTTTATAAGTTTTGACTTGTTATTCTTGATACTCATACATAGATAATGATTTAATTTTTTAAAGAATGTAAAAAAGAATATGAATATCATATATATTCAGTATATAAATATTTATAACAATATTTAAACAATAGAAATATGAAATGGAATACACCATTCATGGAGATGATAATTTTTACATATAATGAATTTTATTTCTATTTTATTATCATTTTCAAAATAATTAAGTAAATGAAATATATGTACATATGCATATAAACTAATTACATTAGAAATATTATTTCAAATATATCATACATGTTAACTAATACTATATTTTATACATTATATATAGAGTGTGAACTATTCACGTCGCTTTGAGGAGAAGGTAGTACACACTTCCACAGACGATGTTATCATATTTACAAACCAAATGGAAGGAATGAAAGAATATTTTATATAAAATTTTGAGAAGAATAAGTACAATATAAATATAATATATATCATGTAAAAATAATTTTTTCACCATAATTCCTACCCATGATATGTGGTAAAGGAAAAATGAACCACATCATTTTGCGACGTTGTACTTCTCCATACACAATAATGATAATTTTGGTATGCATTAGATGGATGTGTGTCTACGTGTATGTCTAAAACTCATAATAATAACATATAGGTTTATTTATTGTACATATTTTATTATGTTATCATGGATTAAAAAGAATTTAGTTGTAGTTGAGTGAAAACAAAACAAAGGATCTTGGTGAAGGATGTTACCTCTTCTTTTTGTAACACCTCCTGGTTTGCTCCAAAGGGATTCCTTGGATGTCTTTATACCCAAATTTAGGCTTATAGGATAAATGTGAGTATTTTTATAGTATATTTTTGTAGATTTTGGCCAAGAAAAAGTGTCTTGAGAGGTATGAGGAAGTATGGGGAGTGGGTTCCCATTTATAGTGGAGGAGGAGTGACATTCGTGTACATATATAATGGTAAACACTATTGATAGGTCTCCCTTACATCACATGACACAAATAATTGATAAAATTAGATAAAATATCATTATTTAATATATATATATATATAATGGATTTTGGATTTGTGTCTAGGTAATTTTTCCTCTTAAGATTAAAGTTTAACCATTAAGTTATCTTGTTTTTACCTAAATAACTATAATTAATTTAAATTAAATTCACTAATATTTTTGGTCAAAAACTATGATGATATTTTTATAATTTATTATTATTATTATTATTATTACAAATATGGAATCTATTTTAAAATTTTATAAACACATAATTAATAGAAATTAATTTAAAATTAATACTACTGGTGTGTCGCGATGTCGTCTTTTTTAAACAAAAAATATTAAATGTTTGGAATGTTTTGATATCTAATTTAATTGTGGAATTGTTTCTGATGACATAAATTGGATCAATTGATGTAAAATTTATCTAATTATAATTTAAAACAAAATTAAAATAATAAACTAACCACATAAATAAATTAGAACAAACACATTTTTTCATTAAAATTCATCATTTTTCAACTATTCATCCAAAAAAGAAGTGTTTTAGAAAAATCACAAAAATTGACCCTAATATAATTTTGAAATTAATAACTAAAAATTATTTTATTTATAAAATTCATTTGAAAAAAAATTCTAAAATTAATTTTTTTATTGTTCACATAAGGATATAAAAAGATGTTCTTTTAAGAATATAGTATTTTCAAACATATAAATACTTTACTAAAAGTTGTATGTATTATTATTAATATGTTGTATTTATACAAAACAACTAAAAAATTATATTTAAAAATTATTCATTTCTATCAAAATTATTATGTTTAATTCCTATGTTATAACTATATCATTTAAATAATTATATTAATAAAATGGTGTTTCATTGAAACTCAGTGTTGCGTATATAACAAGCCCAGTCGAAGTTGTGTGCATGGAACATTTATATGAGTGTATAATATGATTAATGTCTGATATAGTGTAATGTGAAATGAAAAGTATAATATAAAATTCATTTATTTGAAAAAAAGGTTTATATAAACCAAGGGTGATAAAAAATCATATGTGAATACTAAATAAAACATTAAATATTTTATTGAATGTATAGATATATAAAGAAACAATTCAACAGGGAAATGATGTTGATTTTCCATAAAAATATACTTTTTATTTTTATGAGTACATAATATGAAAAAATATAGTGGAAAAATTTTATTTTATAGAAATAACTAATGAATAATTAAATTTATAAGTTTCTTGAGATATAGCTCATATGATTTCATAATTGGAGGCGTTGTCATAATCAATCCTTGTAAACAGTGAGATTCTTATATAAAAACCCTACCTCATTTTTATATTACTTATTAATCACTCTAACCTCTTGTATAATAAATTTAATTTTATTTTAATTCTATCTCAGAGTCATTTTCATACTTATAATGTCATATATAATCCCTTTATAACATGTTAACACCCCTTTTATCAATAATTACTTATATAAATCATCATTCCCAAGTGTTAAGTATTTTATTTAATGTGATTATATTATTTATGTTGATCTATTTTTTTAATTTGTCTTTATTTAAGAATACCCATAATAATATAATTATATTAATATCATATGTACTCATTATACACATATTTATAGTCATCCATAAATATTTTATATGAGAAAATGAATTTCCATTGTTCATTGAGATTGTGGGTCATACGTATGCATGAACGTTGCTTTCATTTTACAAAAAATGAATAAAATAAAGATATATATTAATTCACTATTATATGATCATTATTATATCATATATATAATATTTATTCATCAAATTTATACTAATTTCCATGTAATTAAAATAAAAATGAAAAATGATTTGCATCGCTTCCTGGCGGTTGTAGTCAACACTTACATAAAAATGACATTATCATTTCCCAAATGATTTAATGGTAAGTAGGTAGATATAACATTATAAATTATGAAATATAATTATTTAATTAATATCATATATAATCATTTATACCATCATAATACCCAACCATAAAATATGGTGATGAAAAATGAATTGTATTATTGCATTGTGACAGTAAGCCATATTAGCACATGATCTATACTTTCACTTATCATTTGATGGGAAAAAGGCGGATAATTATGTTTTTTTAATCATAAAAAATAGATTATTTATGATTCTAAATTTATTCTTTTATGATATATACAATATATTATGAGGTGGTAAATAATAGTATAAATTAAACTGATCGATTATGGTGATTGTCTCTTTATTAAAACAAATCCATTAGATATTCTCTAAAGGGATCTGATGTTGGTCTTTTTGGAATATAAGATCCAATATAATTTCTCTATGGATGTTTATAATTTCAATTAGGATATTTTAGTCGATATATAAAGATAAATGTTGTGTTAATAAGTGAGGGTGGATATAGACTTTAATAATTGAGGTGAGATCCCTTTTATAGTTTCTCAAAAGATTAAATTATATTAAATTCATATACAAGAAAAAGTAATCTGTATGTCCATGTGTTTTAAGATAACGTTATGTTGGGTTTTAATCACATAATAAAATATAATTTGGATAATTTTTTCGGTAATTTTAAAACTTATCATTGTGATTAAACCTATATTAAAATATTTTAATTTTCACTATGGTGATTGATTTTTCAATATTAAAGGATTTTATTTTTAACTATAAGGTTTAAATTTGACCATAAATGGATCATTTATAACATTTTAATTTCATCATATCAAAGTTTTCATATTTAATTAATTTTAAAACTTATAAATAATTTATTTACATATTACTTTGATAACATATCAGTAATGTTAACTTTTAAACATTTCATTTAATTCGACTTTAAGTGCATCAGGATAAAGGGGTGTTTTGAATCTAATCATTTAAAATATACATAAAATGTAATATAGATATATAAAATTCATCGGATATATTAACTATTTAAATTCATATTATTTATATTCTTTTAAATTAATTTTTTTTATTTTTCTATTAACTAAATAAATTTTGTGTCAGTGTTGTACAAGTATTTAAAGTATTTATATCATTCCTAAAAATTAAAAATAAATTATATATTCAAAATTAGTTTATTATAATAAAATTATCAATTAATATTCTTTAAATATGTATTTTTACACATATATATTTCATTACCACTTCTTTAATACGTTTTTTTTATTTTTATGGCCTTTTGAAAGCATTCAACAATAATTTGGATAAATCACTTATTATATAACTATAAAACATTTTTCTACCCATTGAAATAATAAGTAATAGTTAATAATTAATAAAATAGAATTTAAATGACTTATTATATCTCAAATACATTCATTAGTGTACAAAAGTTGACATTCCCATCACTGTGAAAGCTGTGTGTTGGCATCGAAAATGATTTTCATATTGATCAGAAAAAAACAATAATTTACATTTTTTGGAATTAAAATTATATTATATTTTAATTTTTTTCTAATTATTTATTATTTCCAAATTATTTGTATTATTTTTCTTATATTTATTTAATAAAGATATCATAAGAGATACAGTATTTCATAAAAACTATATTTTTTACTATTCACCAAAAATTATAAATCTTTATGAAAATGTAATAAAAAATACAACGATATATTTAAATTTTTAAATCAAAAAAATTATATTTAATGAAATTAAATTAATTTAAGAAAAATAAATTAGATATAATATAAATATGTAAAATTTAATGAATATTTTATTATAGAAAAATTCCTTTTTAGTAATAAAAATATTCTTTTACCAAAATAAAATATAAAATTTATTCTAATGTATATAATTAGGTTATTTAAAATTTAATTTAACTAATTTTACTTTTAATAAATTTTAAAACCAAATTTTTAATTATTATATGTTTGAAACACATTTAAAAAATTAAACAAAATTCATTATTTTTTAATATTCATAGAAAAATCAATCATCTATGAAAAATACAAAAAAATAAACCTAATATAGTTTTGATATGATGGTTTCAATAATGATATTATTTTTATTAATAAAAATATAATAGTTTTTCAACATAATTATAATAGATTCTTAAAAAATTAAAATTATCATTTTTTGAGGAAGATGTATTTCTAAAGCATAAAATAGCATCCCCAAACATTTATTGATTAGTTTATAAAAATCATTCAAAAAATTTATATTGAGTTATATATATATATATATTATAAATTATTTAATAATATTTAAACCTAATAATTTAATGGAAAATTTTTAATTTTCATGTTAAATAATAATCTTTTAATGGTGTATCATATTTCATTTATTCTCTTATTTCATATAATTAAAACAATAAAGAAAAAAATTATTTGAAGAGAAATATTTTCTAAAAGAATGGGGTGTTGCATCATCTATGGGATAATGAATTTTTGGTAGTTATAGATAATATCAGAGAATCATTTTAGAAGAAACCTTGTGAACAATATTTAAATAAACCTAGATAACATGAGAATTATTTTAATCCCTGTGTATTTGAAAAATTTACCATTATATTGATTTTTATTTTATGGATCAATATCCATGATGATTATTAGATAACTCAGTTCTTCCTATTTTTTGGTGTTCGTGTCTAATAGAAGAAACATAATCAATACTCGTATAAAATATAGGGATTTCCATACTAAGAAAACAAATATAGCTGGTGTTGTAACTGAGAATCACATTAGGGTAGTTATCCCATGATATATCAAATAACCATACCTATATGAAACAACATATTTTTAAACAACATGGATGATATATATTGGATTTCTTCATGTGATAGAAACCTCCAACTTTTAGTGTAACTATTACCCCATTGATAGCTGAACAATGGATTAATTCGCTCAAAAATATATTCCATGGTTTGTGAAGTAATAAAGGTGAAAAGGATATTCGAGTAGTTTGTTATATTAAATGAGATACTAATAAATTTTAGTAATTCATCTATTTCATAGAATATGTTTATGAAATAGAAAACATATAATGGATAACATTAAAACAAATATTCTTTGGTAAATAATTTTCTCGGGTGAAACAAGATAATATAGAATGAAATTTCCCGACAATTACACAAAATAATGCATATAATTTTTCTAAGAATGAGTAAAACTTTACAACATTTTCAAGGAATTATGTGGACAATATATTTAATATATAATTAAATATTTATCATTTCTTTGATGGGCATAATCCAAGCCTCTATACAGCACTAGTCTCTCAAACAATTTCATCATATGATTATATGGTATCATCATTTAAAAAGGATAGATAAATAAATATCCATGTTATATATTTTATATTAAAATATAGAAAATCATTGAATTTTTTTCCATTATTAATTTTAGAAAGGATTTCAAGGAAAATAAGGGAAGCACAGAACTTCCCATGTGTGATAATTAAGGAAACAAATTCCCAGGTATTTTCTTATGGGAACATGAGTTTACTTTATTTGAGGGGAAATAGGCCATAAATCTCTTGAGTGACTGTTAAAGAATGAAACCTATAATATCCAATGCTTTAAATTTAAATAAAGGGGGAATTATTCAAACCAATTTATCAAGAATTATTGGACATACCTTATAAGAATATAGGGGGATATTTATATTCTTATTCTATGATTATAGATAGATTGGAATGATTGAAATTTTTGTTTATTATGATTTAATAATTATGTTGTTAAGTATTTTTTTCATTGATATTTTTGTTATATATAACATAAATTGCATAATGACTGTAATGGGGTAGTTTCAATTAGGGATTTTAAAGAAAACGTGGAATAGTATTGATAACTATGAAATGTGATTAGTGGTAAAATGACATTTTTGAACAATATAGGAATATGAGATTTATAATCCCTAATGTGTTCATAATTTTGAGTTAATAATGTTTAGTTGGGATAAATATAAGGTTGAAATTGAAGAAATAAATGGGATGGTATTGGTGTCCTTAAAAATGGGTAGTAATTTGAAGATAATATAATTTATGATGTAGTTTACTATATTTTCTTCTCCATGATATATAATGAATAAGTATAATATTAATTTTTATATGTAGTTATGTTTTCATTGAGGTTTTATAGTGATTCGGGATATTAGTATGTTACATGAAAATTTATGGTTAATGTATTCTTATGTTTTCTATGAGGCCTTATGAGCTATATAAAGTAGTGTGGGGATAAATTTTTTATCAAATAATTCATATTTTTTGTTTCAAATTTTTTCAAACATATTTTGGATAATTATTAAGGTTAACTATTTATGGAATTTATTAAGAGCAACATTTGACGGTATTATTTATGTTATAGAGATTAATGAATTATATTTTAAAACGTTGGATAACATGTTCTGACCTGTTTATTTTAGTAATATTCTTAGAAGTAATGGAATATCATTATTTTATAGATTCAATGAACCATTTGTTGATTATTTTTTTGCTTTGGGCATGAAACTTTTCATAATGAATATTAACATCTTGGAATAAGAGATGAGGTAATATTTATCGAAGCACAGCCAAATAAAGAGATTTTTCTTAAGAAAGGTAAATAAATAATGTAAACACAGTTTCTCTTTTCCTTTATCTTGACTATAAAATAATTAAACAAATTTTATAATAGGGTCTAAAAATTTAAAATTTATCCTTTTACCTTCATTTTTTATGAATTTATATTTCTTTCACCCCTCATTGATTTATGGTTTTATAGTTGTTAACTTTTTTAGGTACATATTCTCTAAAAACTATTTTAGTACATTAAATTTATTATTTTTTTTCTATGCATGTGTTTTAACTTCAACCCAATTTTCAACATCTCTAGGAACTCATATAAAAGATATTATAGGTAAAATTTATGTTTGAGAGTTTCCATTTTCAAAAGATGTTCTATTATCCCTATGTATAATGTGGGATTTCAAAAACATTTATTCTTTGATTACTAAGATAAAATTAGAATATAGAAATTTATTTTAGGGGATGGATAATTTAACACACTTATATTTAAAAAAACACATTGTTCAATAGCATATAAAACACGCAACAACAATCATAACTGATCCATAAAATATTATTAATTATATATGGATTTTATAACCTGGATATTGAATTGATGGGTATTAATAGGATTAAAAATTCTGAAATATATATAAATTAACTAATAAATCAATTTTTTTATTAATTCTTAGTAAATAAGCACTAAATTTCTAGTAAATTCATTTTTTCTTGAAAATATGCTTTCTTAGAAAATGATTTTTAATTATTTTTTGAGTGAAAATGATAATTACTTTCATGATATTTTTTAAATTATACTTTTTAAATTATATTTTATAAATATGATATAAATTTTTTAATAATCATGTAAAAAATATCTTGGAGTGGATTTTTAATTTTGTATGAAAATATTGATTTTCCATTGAATAGTGAAGAATATTAATTTTTTTAAAAATGTAATTTTTTTCAAGTATTTACATTGTCCCATTTTATCATAAAATTGTGTCAATGTATAATTAATTTTATTATTTTATATATAATTCAATTTAGATCAATGTAATTAATATTATGGTTTAATTTTGTATAAAGACATATTTATAATTCTTAAGGCATATTTGTAAAAGAATTTATTTCATTTTATATTTTTAAATTAATTTTTTCCACTTATAGATATTAAATTTTGAAACTTGGATTTTATATTTTGTATTAGAAGGTCAACCATTTTTAAATAGGTCCATTTTATTATTAGTTATTATTAATCATAACAATAGTAAATAATTCTCACCACGGTAAAGAAGAATTGAGTAATTAAAGCTAAAAATAATATGTTAACCACATTAAATGACCATAACACATGCATGTATCCAATCATATGAGTATATTTTTTCCATGTACATACAGGTTTCAAAAAATATTAAAACATTGTTCCATATTTACTTTATTTTTATGTGCAATATAATGGAAAAAATTCACTTTTCAACATTAAATATCTATAATATTTTTTATAGGGATAAATTAAAATTATGTTCAGTTCTAATTTTTTTTAAAGGTAAATAATTTTTTTCATGTTAATTTATTCTAAATTTTTAGTTACTAAATTATTGCCTCAAATTTTTATTCAATGCCAACATATAATTTAATCAATTGATAGGAAAAAATAAATTATTTAAAAAATATTAATATTTTTTGGGTGTGTTACAATGAACCACAAATTTTATTGATTCATTTTCTGTGTTAGGTAAATTTGAAATTATTATATTCAAATTCAATCACTTTATTGAGGTATTTAAAATCAAATTAAATGAATAGTTTCAAATATAAAATTAATAATATTTTATAACGAATAATAATTTTTTAAATGATTTAAATTTCATAAAAATATATTATTAATCCAAATTAATGGGACATGATTTAAATCGTAAAAAATTGTCCATTTATTAGTCTTTTTTCCATTAATTGTAATATCAGTATCCCTTAAATGTGAAAAAGATTTAATATTGTGGTAATTTTCAAAATAGTTAATATGCGGTTAAAACTAAAATATATGGTTAAAAACATAACCAAAACTTATCAAAATTTTATAGGATGATATTTATTATACTCATAATAATATTATATTTTAATTAAATCACTTACAAGACATTTTAAAATAAAAAAATATTAATTTAATAATTTAATAAATTTCAAGAATGTCCATCCCCTCGCTTATAAAAGGATAACCCTATTCCCTTTTCATTACAGAAAATTTCGAATCCTATATCGACAAACACTAATCAATACACTTATAAAAATCAATGTATGATTTATAGAATTTATGGACCTTTTAAAATCCGTATCCTAGATCCCTTAATATAAGATACAAATACATTCTACCAAAGAAGAGATGATAATATTTATTGACTCTTTCATTACAATTTATTCTTCTACTTCCTCTTAATGCATTGTAACCATAATAAAATAATAAATCCAATGTGAGAATTATAATTATATTTTATTATTATTTTTGAATAATAATATTCCATCTCTTCTATATCCAATGAAAATCAAATATATTGCTCATGTGTAAGTACATGTTACTATTTCCAAGCAGCGGTGCCATTCCAAATTTATAACAACATTACATAGATGTTTATAAATATGGAACTAATTAATATATATTATATTTATTAAATATTTAATATTATTATTATTATATCATATCATATCATATCAACCTTTATACCTTCAAATCTATTTAAAAAGAATAACATCTCTGGTGTGTAGGTGCAAACTACCACCTCCACAAAGAGATATAATCCATTATAGGTTTATGATTTACATGGATTGTAATAATGATATATGTAATAAATAAATTTTATATATATGATAAAAATGATTCTATAAAGGTCACTTATTATTTAACATTATTTCAGTCCATTCGTCAAAAAGTAAAAGAACGTTCATGCGTATGTATAACCTACCATCTCCATGAACAATGTTATTCATTTTTATATCTCCATAATTTGTGGTTGATTATTAATATATATTTAGTTATTGAATTTGATATTTACATATTGAATATAAAATTTTATATTACGGAACCATGAACTAGATGAAATTACTGATACTAGAAAATAAAAATATACATTGAAAACAAATTAGTTAACACCTGAAATAAATATATTAATAAAAAAGTGATAAAAATAAAATATAAATTGTCATAAATGGATCATATATGTTATTATATATATTTATATGGTTATTTAATGTAATTATAAGAAATATAATGTTATCAAATATGTGGTAAAAAAACATGAGAGGAATATAGAATTCTAGGTATGGGGTTTCTTAACACTACTTATTTTCATTGGGTTATATCACATCATTATCGATTATATAATGTATAGATTATGTTTCAAATGAAATTTTATCATTTTATGTTATATTTACACTTTTTATCTGTGGATTTATATTTTTTTACACATAATCACTTCATTGACTACTTATCATTTCAATTGTATGATCTTTGTAAGGGATTTCATCTGAATTTTCACTCTATCGAGACATATTTGGTATTATGCACTTGTTTATTTTTATTGGGATTATATACTGCCACATTTATGTTATCAACATGGTTATATATTTATTAATTGTGAATAATTTTTTCTTTCAATTTTAATCTTTCAAATAGTTTTAAAATTATCTTCCTCATTTTCTAATCTTTGGTAAATGAATTAGGAAAATAATTTTTTAAAATAAAATCTGATATTATTACACTTTTCATCGGGTATATTTTCATCCTTATAAATATTTTTCAAAATTGTTTTAAAGAAATATTTTTTAGTTACTCAATTGAAATTTTATATTATCCTTATATTTTTAAAATATTTTAAAAGAATCATTTTAATGTTTTATGAAAGCTTCATTTTTTTATTTGTTTAAAAATGTCAAAATATATGATTTTAACATATATGGAATTAATGTATTTCCATGAAACCATAACAATTTTATGATATTTAGTTTAATTTACATGGTTTATGATTTTAGATAAGAATAAATATTTATAGAAATGTTACTTTAATGTTTATCATCGATTTTATTTTATTCTATAATTACTTGAATTTATATTGAAACCATTATTTATAATGAATTTATTTTCACATTCCATCTATTATTAAATTTTTGGTCATTATGTTTTTCAATAAAAATTTAATTTCCCTTTATAATTTTTCAATGGACAATACATTTCTGTAAAATATATATAATGGATATTCTTATTTCATTAACAATATATCATTTATACATATTGTGTCTTAATATGAATATAATTTGACTGACTGGGGAAAACATTTATAAATACATATTATTTTCAAAATACAAATATTCATTTATAAGGAATATAAATTATTAATTTAATCTATCATAAAATACATGATGACTTTAGTGGAAATACAGTGATGGGTTGGTCTTGGAATTATACATCCCCTCAATGCATAGATATGTCACATGAGATAATTATGTTTTCCAAATTAAATTCAATACTATTGTATAATTACCAATTGATTAAAATTTCTTTTAAAATACATTAATGGTAAATATTCAATGATTTATGAAATCATGATGTCCAATGATAGAAATTTATTTTATTAAGAAAAATGTTATTATTTTCAATGAGATTACTATACTGATATTATCCATGGATGCATTTTTGTCTCAACTTATTGATTAAATAAAATTGTATTATTCTATTTAACATTCCACATTAATTTTTTATTATTTATTCCTAATGGATTTTGTTTTACAAAACTCTTAATGGGAATATTATCTTGCTCATTATTATATTTTCATTTTTATAGGATTTGAAGAAAGATATTATGAATAATAACAGGGTTCAAAGGATATTTTTTATACTATGTATTTTACATTCCAAATGCAGTTTAAGAATCATGTATGTATCTAGTTCTTCAAAACTATTCAACTGATTAGTTCTCTGAGAATAGATCATTTTTATCATATACCAATTTAAAATAATAGACAATATCTCTAGGTTATTTGATTTGGTTTTATTACACATTACCTTGAATACTAAATCATGATTTATATCATTTAATTTCTTCAATAGTAAATGTATATTAATTTTTTAATTTCTTAATAACATCGTCTATTTTCATTATATTTTCATTATTAATGGAATTTCATTTTTAATTAGTTACTAAACAAGTTAGGTTCAAACCATTATTTTTGGGATTGATTGGTACAATACTTATTTGGTGTATTGACCATTGTCAAAGTGATAATGATTCTATCATCTCCAAAATATAAAAAAAATTATAATAATTATTATATAGTAAATTTAATTGTATGTCTATCATGGTAAAGTTTTTATGTAAAACTAAATTAATCATTTCAAGTAGATTGTATCCAACACATACACATGAGAGACATTTTAATTTTTCTAAATATTTAAAAGGAACCAATGTGTATGAAGGTTTTCCTTTTCACAATCCAACTAAAATTTTAATCATAATATTTATTAATTAAATATGTTCTATGTCCATCCTTTTTTGATATTATTTGAAAATTAAATGTGTCATTATTAGATGTTGTAGTCTACATGTACACATGAATATCATTTCCATTTTCATATATATTGGAGGGTTAGAAGGTAGGTGATATTTTATATTTATAAAATCTTATATATATATATATATATATATATATTAAATACATCATTATATAAATTAAAGTGTGTTGGTGATGAAAATTGAAAAACATAGATTTTTTGGATATGGTTGAATGAATATATCCATGAGTGATGTTTTCATTTCCTATTAGATGGAATAAATATAGAAAATATTACTTCCATTAACATAATAAATTTGTAGTTTACTAAATTTTTTTATTTCACTATATTAAGATGTTTAAAATATATTTTATGAAGAAAATGAAAAAATAACCATGAAAAAAACTCACTAAATACATGTACTAACTCCTCAGATATCTTTTCATAGATTAAATCTTAAACTATATAGTATTGACATTAAGTGAGAAAGTAGCCTATATGATAAGGGTAGTATATTTGGGGTGGGATTTTTGTGTATTGTGGTAAAGATAGATTGCACACAATATATTCATAATGGAGTAGAGGTGGTTCCCTTTTATAAGTGAGAGGAGTGAAACCCATATAAATACTAAGAACATTAAAATACATTAAATTAATTTTATGATAACATAGACCCACACTCCGTGATTTAGTATTATTAACATATAAAATACATACTCAATTTGATAACAGGGTAAAATCCTAGATATAATCATCCTAAATTACAAGATAAATATTTATTATCTCATCTCATACATCCAAATGGTATTTTTAGGTTAAGATATTTCATGAATTTGGACAAAACCTAAACTAACAAAAAAAATTTTTTTACAAAATATAATGTTTTTTCTACAATATATATATATATATATTAAACTAAGAAATATATAATTACTCTTAAATATCTCACATAAATTCTATCACATGTGTTGTCTATGTTAACATGTCACCTATACTATGTTTTATCATAAACTGAATATATAAAAAGATATAAAGGGTTGAGATCAAACACTCAGTAAGGGAAACATGAAACATAGCTAATCATGTCATCACTATGGTATAAATATTATCGTAGGAAAAAGTAAATGAAACGAATCCATAATTAAATAAACATAATATCCTTTGATTTCCATGACCATAAATGAAGATATGGATATTGATAATACTGATCTTGTACTAGTTGAATTAATAAATATCGATAATAATAACATGATTCCAAGGACTTCTAACAAGACACTATCATATTATGGGACGTGGTATACCCCAAAACACATCCAATTTTTTCTCATGTGACCTATCTACGAATCAAGATGATATATAATTTTGGGACCCACCCATTACCGGATTAACTCCAACACATTAACCATAAGAGTCAACCAGACTTCCCAATATATTACATAAAAAACCTAATAATAAATAAAAATATATTAAACCTTATAATAAATGATACATAATATCAATACATAAACTAAATATTTTATCATTTAATAATTATCAAGAATATATATATTACTCCCCTTATTAATAAAATTGATAACCTGATCATGATTCATCCATAGAAATATGGTGGGAAGACAAACAGTACATATTCAACATTAAAAAAATAATCACATTTGGAATTAAAAAATTATAAACACAAACAATTTCCCCCATTTTAGTTATTAAACATTCATTCTTATTGAACATCATCAAATCTGAATTTTTAAAGTCATATGTTCACATAGTATAGGGTAATTAGTATATGGTAATTTCATACCGAAATTACATGATCATAGTCTATCTAGATAAAAACAATTGGTCGATTAAAACTAAAAAAATCCCAAATAAAAAAATAATCATATGGTGTGTTGACATAAATGAAAAATACCATTGAGAAAATAATGTTTTGAACAGTATCATAGAAGATATGATCAATATTTAATTATATTATATTCTGAGTTCACTCTCCTAAATGTTAATACATATAAATATTATAAGATAAAACATGAAATAAAAAAACATTTCAGTAAATCCTTTTAAAAAATATATGGGAATTGGAATATAGAACTAAAAATATATTTTATAAAACATTATTAACATTATCATAAAATAAAAATATTCATCTAACTTTCAAATGTAACTTTTGAGAAGGTGATGTGAATGTAATTAAAAACATTTAATTTAAAAAATAATCTCCAATAGTGGATGTTTGGAAATGAATTGTGTTTATATTGGATAAATGAGGAGATGAATGCAAAAAAAATAAATGTTAAAGGAAAATGGTTTATATTATTTTCAAGATTCCTTTGATTTAAACTAATATTATAATAAGACTAAAAAGTTAATTTTTATTAAAATATAATTTTACCAATATGGATTTTAAAATAACAAATAATAAAATTTTATATGGTGAGAACCCAACATATAGATGAAATGTTCAATATAAAACACTATAACTAAATGGGAGGAGGATTGATCCCTTACTATCCCTTATAGAAATAGATTCCATGAATAACAAAAAACAATAAAGGTATTTTTGTGGTTAAAATATATAAAATTATATAATAAAACATAATATAATCAAATGGAATAATGTACCCATATTATATTATATAATATCTTGTGAAAGGGAATATCTCAATGAATGAAAATTGAGGTACCAAAAACTCTTATAAATAGGTTAACACTTGATTTAAAAAACATTTTAGGAAAAGAACTTGGCTTGGATTAGTTTATCCCATGAATTACAAAGAAATAATATATAAAACATTCATGAGATATGAAATCTAGGAAACACTATTCAAATTAAACATTTTTAAGAGCATGTATCTTCTCTAATGGAATTGGAATTGAGATTAATAATTCCCGTATGGTTCGAGTGACACATTAATAAAACCCCAATGAAAGAGGTGCATGAAATTAAGCATCAAAATAGCATTATTAAAAGAATATTCATGATATAATATATCAAATTTGTAGTATATACACCAAATAAATTATATTAAATGTTTAGAACCAGACATGTCTAAAAAAATTAATTTATGCTGAACAACATTACCTCTGTACTGATTTATTATACACATGAATCAAATGTATATAATAAATAAATTAAGATGATTAAATATACTATAAACTATGTATCATTGGTTTCAATATTAAATCCAAATTACCTATTTATCCTTCATTTTTTATGTGGATCCACACTTATGTAATAGGTCTTGGTCTTCAATTAACTTGAGGATGTTTAAAATTGGGTGTTGGAGTTTTCTCTATCCAAATTTTCCAAGTAAAATGTCCATCAAAGAATTTGTTTTTGACCATGTAATGTCTCGATGAAAAAATAATCTTGAAGAAATATATTTAAAGGAATTTATTATTGAATGGAATAGGGTCCATCTTATCTTGGTACAAATTGGAAAATGAAATCACCTAATGAAGTTGTGTTCGTGTTATGGTTCTTAGGTAAGGATCATTTTGACCATATTTGGGGAAGCCACACCAAACCCATTTAGAGGGTGTCGTAAAGTTAAAACATATTGGACCTTAAGAACAAATTTTAGGCCGTTTTGTTTTGTCCAATGAATTGAAATACACTATAACGATGCCCATGTCATAGTGTAGGGAATTGATATGGTCATGATTCATATTGAAATGCTTGAAAAAGTAGGTTTTATTTATATATCATGGAAAAATCAAAAGGATAAAAGAATAGGATTTGAATTTTGTGTTTTAATTCGGTTATTAATTAATTTATGTCACAAATATATTAAATTGAACCCATTACATAATTATTTATTCATTCTCATATGCTTTGAATAAGCCTTAGAAGATCCATTTGATTGTTTATTTGTTATTCAGATAAACATTTTTTCATCATCATTTAGGTTGATCATTTCTTATCCTTTATCGATGTAAGGACATAAAATATCTATATTTAAAGGTGAATTTGGATTTTGATGATTTAGTGACGTTCATCATTCATTATTCTCTTTTGGATGAATTTTACATTTTCATTCTTATTTTTTCATATAATGATGTTTTAATGTCTTAGAGAATGATTCATTTTATCATCTTAATTGGTAATTCCAGCGTTGGAGTATCGACAACCTTCTCGAGTATCAGTGAAATTCTACAACATCTTTGTGGGATTTTATCTGTGAATTCACCTCTTATTACTATCCAAGAGTGAAATTTCTATATCCTTCTATCAGGATCATATTATATAATTTAAAGTGGGTTTCTTTGTGTATGTCTTGTTCTACCCTATATTTGTCCTTCCTTATCTCTTTCTCTAGAAACCATATTATTTTATATGAAACGGGTTCTAGGAGTTATTATAAATAAATCTTGTTTTCATTTGTGAGAAAATATGGTTCATGAGATGACCCTATTGATGAACGTTGACATTGACATTGAAAACATTGAAGTATAAAGTTACCTACCACATAAGGCCTTGTATATGATGTTGTCCTAACATACATTCTTATTCTAGATAGCCCATTCTGGTTATGTGTTTTCATATGGGAGTGTGAGTGGCATTGAGACCCTTATTGATGTGTCATCATATGATATGTGTGTTATCTCTTGAAAACTATTTTACAAATTCATTATTATTTGTTCCAATAATTTGTATTTATTATGGAATTTTATAGCCTATGGATGCTTGATTAAGGTATCAAGATAATCGGTTTTCTTTATATATTCTCGAATACCCCTTTTAAGGGATGCGTGATGGTGTGATGATGGTGATAGAATATGTATTGTTGGATGGTATGAGACAGATCAAGAACAATTCTTTTGACAGGGGAGTAAACCATGCATTGTAATTGAGAATCCTTCTCCAACAGGTCAAAGTGAGAGAATTAAATGTATATGTGATGTTATTATCCATTTACGTAAAACTTTTAAAGTGGGACATTCTATAATCTAAGGATAACTAATACCATTAAGGTATGGTTTTTGGTCATCTTGATAATGACCACTAATATTGTAGGGTGTTGTGAATTTCTATAATGGAATAATATGAACTGGTAGATCATTAGAATCCTTACTAGCATCATGCTAAAGCATATGGGGTTATGAATCATCATTGATTGGTCAGTGAATAATGAATTGAAACAGGTGTGGTTTTTTTTGTTTATTGTTAATTAACTAATTTCATTGAATACACTATTATATTATATGTTCATTTAAGTTAAGGATGAAATGGTGGTTTCCAACATGATTTATTACTCACACCATGCATTGGAATATAAATGTGTATGTCGATTTCGTGACCAAGGATCTAGTTAAGGGAAATGTACACTTACACTGAATTTTCATACAAGGATATTAAATCATTTTTTATTAACATTAAATACATTACAGAAACACACTCTTATGTTCTTTACTATTTTAGTTCCTTTGGAAACATATAACATAATATTTTTAATTCATGGAATATATTCAATATATCCTATAAATATCTTACCCTTTAGTAATATTCATATAAATTTCCTCTATAAAACGTTATTTATATCCTAAAGAAAGGAAATTTAAGAAAGGGTTATCATTAAATCTCACCAAAAATAAATATGGGAGATATAGAAGCATAATAGGAGCATAATGGCATGAGAACATGAGGATAACAATTGAAAATTATAACATCCTTATAAAATATCATAATCTTGAGTCGTTTCATTAATATTTATTGTTTATAATACATTATTCATAATTAATTCAAAGATATTGAGCCATGAAAGCATCACATTGACAAAAGACATTGAAATGTGTCATACATACAAGCATGGAAAGTCTTTTCCTTATTATTCATGGGTGATTTTCAAATCATATCAGGGCACTCCTTGCGAAGTTACACCTCCTAGGTGGGACACACCACCATCCCTATTGGAAACCCTTCCCTCATAGTATAATGGGTGCACTCCATAGACAGTCGTAGTAGTCATGGATCACTCCCAAGAATATCGTAGGGGACAAAATACCTTTTTATGTCCAGTTCACTTTGTATTTTAGTAATGTCTATCACAATAGATATAATTCTTTACCCAATTAATTGGTGGGAGATATAGGTCCCACCTATATTGGTTATAATGTTACCACCATCTTTTTACATACAATAACCACCATCCTTGGTAATAATGAAACCAGTATCAAAAAATTAAAATCATATATATGTGTTCAAAAAATTCATAAAATATTCATCATATCATAACACATGAAATTAAATATGTTTCATAAACATTTTAACATAACATAACCTATTAAATGGAAGTAGTTTTCATAATCATTTCATCATAGCATAACCCATAGAAAAATAAGTGTGTTTCATGATAATACTATAACTGAATAATTTTCCAAAGAGAAACATATTTCATACAAATGTTATCATTAGATATATAAACCATTCATACAAAAAATTCTATCCATGGATCATATCACTGTTAAGGAATAGGTAACATTAATATATTATATCTTAGATGGAAAATTAATTTGAATGATCATTCAACAAATTTCTTGGAGAAAATTTCTTTTCTTTAGAACAGAATTTTTAAAATAAAAAAAAGTTTTAAAATACTTTTCATTAACAATAAACATGAAATTTTATAAAGGAAAATTTTAAAATCATTGAAAATATTTCTTAAAAAAAATTATTTATTCAATAAAAAAATATAACATTTAAAAAATTGAATATAATCTTGAAAACCTATAAATTACGATTTAAATATAATAGTGGTCATGATAGTGTAAATTCTATTCTTGTCATTAAAATATTGAACGTACATTTTTGGTAAAATCCAAAAGAAAATTTCCTAGAAAATGAATTGAATATTCTTTTCAAAATATTTGTTTTAACAAATGTGGTTTAATTTATCAGTAGTAAATCATTTTTACACTATTAAAATCATTTTTTGAAAACATTTTTAGAAAAGATAGTTTAAGGTAAAAAAGGGTTTTTGGCCGATGAGATAAATAAATATGATTTTTCAAAAAATACCACTTTTATGAACATTTGAGTATATAAAGACAGAAAAATAAAGATAAGAGATTTTTTCTCCTAAAATAAATAGTGGGTAATAAATTCATGGTTTTATTGAGAGATATATCATAATATTTTATTATTTAAAGCATAATCATAAACAATCTCGATAAACAATGATAAAGTAACATAAAATCCTTTCCACTTTGGTAACATAGAATCATTGTACACATTAAATAATAACATAAAATGAAACTTATAATATAATGAAAATATGTATATTCATGATATAGCTTGTCAAAGATTAATTATATACACCGCTTAAAATAATATATGTGAATAATATAATCATATGTCTCAAATAAGAAAAATTAACACAAAAATACATTATTGCATTGATTACATTAAAACCATAAACCCCTTAAAAGAGAGTTATTACAATTGATATATAAATAAAAATAATATTTAGGATAATAATCATAAAATATATTCATGTCGATTATATACACTATATAAAATAAAAATGTAGTGAATATGGCATTGGTTTCACAAAAAAATAATAGTGACATGGTAGCCCCTTACCTTCAGTATCGACTTCCTTCATATATGTTCAATACTATTTTATATTAAAATAATGTTTCTTATAAATATATTAAATAATATTAGTTATATTTATCATACAAATTATTATTTACTTATAACCTTTTATTACCTGTTTATCAATAATTCCTTGTTAAAATCATGTTTTATGTAATTACCGCTTTGTTCTTCATATATGTTTAGATTTGTTATTTTAAATAATTTTACATTGATTATGGTTCTATTAAATCTGTAAATATAATAATTAAATTATTATCATATTTATTCTTTAATGTTTCTTTAGATACTAATCGTGAATAATGTTTGTGAAATGAAGTATGTTATGATCATTAAGATGGTGGGTTGTATGTACGCATGGGTAGCAGTCCCGTTTTTCAAAGATCATTATAGAAACAATTTAAGTAATATATTATAATTAATGAGTTAAAATAATATCATAAATACCATATTATTTAATATACATATCATCCATGTGTTTTGGTGATGAAAAGTGAGTCACATCGCTTTAGAATGTGGAAGTACAGTTGTATACGAATGATGTTATCATATTTTAGTGATTGAAAATGTAGGGATAAAAATTTTATATTGCCATTTAATAACGGTAAATATTTCATGAAAATAATAATTATTTTATTTACATGAAATATATTTATTAAATTTATCTTTTATTAAAATCCATGTTATGTCTTACTAAAAAAGGATCATATCTTTTCTCAAGGTGGTAGTCCATCATAGACACAAAATTGATATTGTATCCCTAGAAGATGGGAAGTTAAAAATTTATATATATTATAATGACTCCAAAGGTATAAATATGTCATAAATATTATATAAATACTTAATATTCATCATCATACCTAACATTTAGAGGTGGTAATGGAAAATCGAATGACATCAGTTTGTAAGGCGGTAGTCCACCGTACTCATGAATAATAATTTCATAAACCATTTGATGGAAGAGGAGATGGTTTTACTGTTAGATTATATGACCTTGAAAAATCATCTATTTATTTTATGATAACACGTATTCATATTTTTAATATTAATAAAATAAGTTGTCACTTAATGATTATTCTTCTGTGTAACATAGTTTTTCATAATGTCCTAAGAGTATCTGTCACATTAAAAATTCATAGTAGTTCTATGCTAGGATGAGAACCCATATGTGCTATGACACTATTATTAATTATATTTTCTATATACATATGATATCATTTCAGGGGCATAGGTGATACATGAAACCATGGGTGGAGACTCATCGAACTTTGAAGCACCCTCTTATGGTGTACGCCCTTGGAAATATCAGAAGGATAATATGAGAATGAGACTAGATAGTAATAAATCCGTATATATATATATATATATAATTGGATGTTCCTATCTAGGGACATGTTTATTGTTAACTATATATTATTATTTTTATTAATTAGTATTTTGGGTAATGTACAGTTATGAATTGGTGAAAAATATGAAAAACAATGTTTGCGGTGAAGTATGATATCTTGGGTGTGCCACAGATAAAATTTCATTAATGAATAAATGTGATAAATGATTTTTCATTTCATTTACCTAATGTTAGTTTATATCTAAGTCCCTTTCATGGATATTATATAGCCTAAATGAATCCCTGTTCATTGGGCTCTATAAGACTGTTCTATTGAAGGAATGTCAATGTAAGAGACATCGAGCACAAAGTTTAATGGAACCAGCATGAAACCTACTAGATTTGATATATCATGATAAATGGATTACATGATATAGTAAGAGGCTATATGAGGTATTATGTCATTACGGTATTAACTTATTTCTATATGGGTGCCCTGGCATGTTTCTATATGCTAGCCTTGTAATTTTATCTACTTCGCCTAATACAACTAAAAAAAGGCCTAGAGTGTCACAAACTATGTGTTTCTAAAATATCATTTAAATAATAAATTATTATTTATTATTTAAAAAGTTGAATAAATATTATTCTATGAATTGGTTTGAATAGTTATTCATATTTTTTTGACCACATTTATTCCATCACCAGTTATTTAAGAGAATATAATTTGAGGAGAGTATTTGATAAATATTTATTTTCTATTTAGTGAATGTAAAATTTATTTATTTATTTATGAATAATGCAGTGAAATTTGTTTAATAAATAAATATTCATTAATCAAAGTTTGATAAATATTATGTTGGAAATATGGGATGAGATTTGGGTTTTGGTGACAAAATAAAAAAAATATTATTCGATTAAATAATATTTTATTTTATTCCAAAAGATAAGTCTATGTAAAAAAGATAAAATAAAAATATTCTTATTCTTATACATGGGTTTTTATCTTGGATTATATAAATTATTAATGGAACTTGTGAAATTATTTTATTTTAACCCTAGATATGTATAAACCCAGTTATGTTATTATCTCATTAGAACAATTTATTTGTTTAGGTTGTGCACAATAGAATTAGGGAATTCTCTATAGACCATTAGAACTCAATTATCCAAGATGGTTCTCAATAACATGGAGAAATAATCTTCCACCAGATCAATTATACTTATTTGGAGGAAATTTACATAAATATTATAACGCCCCGACCCTAAATACCCAGAGTCGGTGCATTATTACATAACATTTTCATGATCACAAAGGATCAAGTCTCGAAAGACTGATTAGTTTAGTTGTCTTGGAAACACTAGATATATTTATAAGCCTTATATTACATCATAAGGTAAAAAACGCTACTACAACATCTTGTCTTCATATCCCCTCATACTATCCCTGCAGTTCATTCATAAATTACTTCTTCATAAGCATGGGAAAATTAAACATTGAAAGGGTTGAGCTCAGATGCTCAGTAAGGATAACATTATAGCAGAAGCTTTCATAGATAAGCAGGAACACTTATGTCAATTTATAACTAAAACAAAATCCTTTTAAACATGAACTTTAGAATAAAATGGCAAAGGTAAAATGAAATAATTCCATTTACTTACTCACATGGATATTCTACTAGTCGAATATTCACATGCAACATCAATAACCACTTTTATAATGATGGAATGCATAATGCCAGACTATCATAACCACATAGCCAAGGCCTCGTGCCAAGACTACAAATAAGATTTTGCCAAGGCCTTGTGCCAAGACACTAGTTTGTCTCCGGAGACCTACCGATGCATCGAGGAGCTATAGCGGGCTCCACCCGTCACTTACTAAGTCCAATGCATTCCCATATGAAAAGGTTTAAACATAACATAAACATTCGTAGTAAAACTAGAATACGAAATGTCAATACTCCATAAACCATGAATGGTATAAAAGTAGCACATCCACAATCAAACAAAACTCATTCGATACAATATGGAAGATTTTATTGTATCACATTTAACTCAATCAATAATAATGAAGTTTGTTGACATAGATGAAAATAATCATCATAACTATTTGAGAGAAATATCCCCCTTTTCTTGAAATCATTAAAAGTCGCACTATTTGTCAAGAAGCCATTAAAAAATAGATTTTTGAATCAAAGTGTCCCATACCACTTTGAAACTTTTTAAAAGGAGTTTTAATTTCTAAACTTTAATTTCCATATAAATAAATCCTTAAAACCATTTTTAAAACATGATCATTGATGAGCTAGATTTAGATGAATAAGTCTTTAAAACATTTAAAAAATGTATTTTAGTAAGAGATTCTAACCAAAAGAGAGACACTTGAATAGAAATAATTGTGGAAATAAAAACATTGTATTATCATGATAATAAAGGAATTCATGATATACTATGTCAATGTACATTATATACACCATATAAAAGTGATTTGGTGTATAACAACGAAGAAGTCTCAATGGAATGTAAATTGAGATGAAATCTCTCATAAAGGCCGTATCCTTAAGTTAAGGATAAATCGACGACATATTTATGTGTGAAAAATATAAATACACTAAATATGATTGGATATTCAGTGTAAAACAATCAAATGATATTCACACATATTCTTGTAAAAACAACACCAACGAATTGGATGTTTAACTCAACAAATGGTGAATGAGTTAAAATTACTCTTATCAAATTCATATCAATGACTTGAGAATTATCAATGGAGTGATTATGTGTATAAAAAGTATATCCACAGGAAGGGGAGTGGAAATTATTACCTAATCAAATGAATAGTGATTCCATACATAATCTTGGGGTAAAATAATCAATGGAGTTTGTGTAAAGCCGAATAAATGGAAATTGAAATTTCAAATAACCTTATCAATTTGGTAACTTATGAAAAATACAACCATGAAAGAAGGATCATACAATGATGATGTAAATACCCATAAATGAAAGTATAATACACAATGAATACAATTACGGGTAGTACACATACACCACATGCAATAATTAAGTGGTGAACAATGGAATTCTCACGAAATGAAAAGTGAGATAAGAAACCCCTTACTTTGTACTTTTTCCTTGGTCGATGGTAGGTTAACCTCCTGTATAATGGTGAAATAATTGTTATTGAATTATACAAGAATCATTTACTTTAATATGATATCATATATGATCTTTTAACATTGATTTGTTAATAATATCTTAGAATTATCGTCATTTCGGGTGTTAACGGGTTCATTTTACTTTATATTCTTTGTTATGTGTTCCATATTCTTTATTAATGGGATATTTTTTATTCATATCCAGAATGATATCAAGTCCTCAGATACTATTTTTAAATCATGAAATTATTATTATACTTTAATGGATATGATGGAGAATGAATCTCATCGCGTTCGTGGAGACGGTAGTCCGTACGTACGCACGAGGGACAATATCATTATTTTGATATTAAAATAATATATAATTGGATGGTATATCATATATACAGAATCATTATAATGTTATATTTATTATTTACATGAGTTACAAATCATTATTATACCCATTCAAATAATAATATATTGAATAACAATTACACCACGGCCTGCAGACGGTAAGCTGTACGTACGCACGTATGGTGACATGTTATTCAAAGGATGGATAGAATAATGAATATGGTTGTACCATATTTATAATAACATCACAGTATATATATGATACTGGAGTTATTATTTTATAATGGTAATAACAAAGAAAGAAGAAGTGGAAGAAGAAATGAACTTGAAAAGGGGTGGTGAAAACATTACCTCTTCTTCGGCTTCTTCCTTTTGATTTGATCAAAAGGGCTCCTTAGGTTGGCTTTCTGATCAAACTAAGGCATCTAGGTTTTATTGAGAGACGTTGAGAGAGTATTTGAGCAGGGTTTGGCCGAACCAAAAGGCTTTTAAGGTGTGAACAAATGAGAAGGAGGAGTCCCTTTTATAAAAGGGGTGAGGGGCACATTTGGAAAAGCTAGAAATATTAATTTATAATAAATTCATATTCGGTTTCTAATGGATCCAAAGTTGATTATTCAAAGTTTAAGGTGGGGATAGGTCGAAAACCATTCATCCAATAGAATTTAGATAGGTTTGGGTCATTATATTAACCTTATCTTTAAGTATTAACTCTTAGTTAATTAGTTTCACTTTTACAATGTCTCTTTGTATTTTTATATTATATGGTTAATAAACTTAGCATATACATCCAAGAGACCCCCAAGTGGTCCATTAATGATGAACCTATCATGATATAAGTCTCTTGTCTGATCCTTAGATTTGTAGGAATTTAATATCAATTAATAATATAATATTTGTTTTAAAAACTCTTTTATGTCAATTTTGACACTATTCAATAGTTGATTTTCGTGAAGCACATAACAGAATGATTACATCGAAAAAAGTTAATTAAATCAATCCTAATATTTCATATTAACCTTGAAAATTAGTTTATTTCAATAAAAGTCTCAAATTATATTTATTTGGGTATTTATAATATCAATTATTCTAATTGTTCACTATTATGGTAATTACTGCATCATCATTGTGTCATAAATATATTAACTTATTTAATGTTTAAAAATTATAAATAAAATATCATTATGTATGAAATCTTATTATATTTCTAATTAATATTTACAATCGAATTTATCTTATGTATAACCCTATTTTAAACATGTTTTAGTAAATAAACTTTGATTTTAACTCTTTTAACTCTTCTTTTAATTAAATAATAATAAATGTCCTAATCTAATCCATGTAGACCTAAATGATAATATTTTATTCCTAAGGTTTTTTTTGGTCGAGATACACTTGTCCAATATAATTAGGACATGTGTTAAGGTAATATTAATATCATTTTTACCCTTAATTACCCTATTTAATTTTAACCGTGGTAAATAAAAGTAAAAAGTTACTATTCACCAAAAATTATTTTCATATCATTGAACCACATTTTACTTCTTGATATTAACCATGTCTCTCGGATTTTTTAAATTCCATTCACAGAAGTGGTAAAATTAAGTTTTATGAAAATTCAGTTTTTTAACTACCACTTAGTAGTTTCACTATTCATCAAAAATTGAAGTTTTTCAGAACAATGCCAAAATTTCACCCTAAGCTATAATTGATATTCCAAATTCAAAAATGATGTCTATTTTAAAAAATTCTAAACATATATGTTTCATTAATTAATTTTATAATTAATTCCCGTTGTCACAACAATTAGCGTGTTTTTAAGAAACAATATATATCAAAAGATTGACAATTGTTTATGTCTGGTTTAAATGTGAAATTTTGTTAAATGACCCACATTGTATTACATGGTAAACATATATTCTAAATATACTTTAAAACCACTCAAATTCCTAACTTATCACTATTAATTATTTTTATTAAAAAAGTTGTTTTTAATTAAAATGTAGTAATTTTCACTATTCATCAAAATATGAAAGTTATCCGAAAAGTAACAAAATTTCACCTTAGGATAAATTCGATATTCCGAATCCAAAAATGAAGTCCATTTTGAGAGATTGAATTTATAAAATTTCAAAAAGTAGTTATTACTATTCATAATGGCTAGTTTGATTGGTTGTGGTGTGTTAGAATCTCGAAGTTGCGTACAATTCACGCCATTGCATTATTCGAAGGGAAACGTACAGTGGAAGCTTGGGGTGTTACATTCTCCCCTCCTTCAATAAATTGTGTCCTCACAATTTTTAAAATTGTGCTTGGGAATATAATGGAAATTCCAACATCAGAAAAGAGTCAATAAAACTATCACTTTAAAAGAAAGAAAGAGAGGTATAAAGGTCAACCAAGATAACCCATACTCGGATTCCATGTAGGAAAACATGGATATGGATGATAAAATATGTGTCAAGTGCTGATGGAGAGGGATAGAAATCATGATCAGGATAAAGTTAACAATAAGAAAACCACAAACTTGTGTTGGTACAAACGGCCATTAGTCTCCTAGTAGGAAAGTAAACGGACAACATTTTTTTGTTTTAAGTTTCATTACATAAGGATGAGGAATTCATTTATGATATTGACTAAGAATATAAAGATATATACTTACTTTTAATTAGAGTTTCATTCTTTAATAAATTTCCACCACTAACTCATTTTTATTAAAAGATGAGAATTCAAGAAGACTTGGTCACACTAGAAGGGATTGAATAAACTTCTATAGAATCACATGATCCATGTAGGATGAACTATATATTTACATTGTCTTTTGAGAGAAATAAACACTAATCATAATTTCCAAAACTAAACCAACAATACCCCAAAGTTGAATAAATACCATTCAATAATCAATTGTCCTTAGAATCCTTTAATATAATCAAAACTAATATAGAAAACCAAAACTTTATAAGAATGTAGTCTTCCATGTTAAATTGTATCTCCAAATGACATTAATTACTCATAAAGTCACATACTTAAAAGTAATTAACCTAATCATTTCCATAAATAACCCAAATCATTATAAATCCACAATAAAAACATAGATAAAAATCCACCATTACTCCTCTAATGACATCCCATAGTATTCTATTTTCCTTGGACATTTAGTATTCCCAACAAAGTGAACATCTTCCAAAATAACATTTATCACTTAATCACCAAATCATTTTCCTATACTAAGGGTATTCATTTGATAAGACATAAGAACCCAGATCAACATACTATTGATCAATAAAATCATTTAACTAAAAAAATAGTCACACTAACCAGGGGCTTCACGTAGTCCAGTGGTAGGCGATAAATCCCAATCGCACTTTGGTTGTGGGTTCGATTCCCACAGCTTTGTCCGACGCGACGGGTTGTCACACGGTCTACGTGTTGTCCTTTTTTAAAAACTATATTTTATAATATTACCAAACTGAGATAAATTCCTCAAAATAACATAATTTAACCACAAATGTTATATCATACCGTGCATTTTCATCCCAAACTATAATAACTTATAATTCTCTCAAACCCCAATGATCATATAAAACCAAATGGTTATTTATACCAATATCCACAAGATAAGAGACAATTCTTCCTCAAATATCATTCTCACATGGAAAACTGCGGGGTTACAAATACAAGAGAAACGTATTCCAAAGTAAACCCATCAACAAGGAGTGCTAATACTTGTTAAACATTTCTCCAACCATTTATTTCCACATAGCTTCTTCTTTGACCAAGAAAATGTCCTATAGAATAGGACATTCACTCGGGTAATGGCCAAGTCCCCTACATTTACGGCAAATGACTGTAAATGGACTCTTGGGACCATTTTTAACTTCTTCCATAGTACTCTTCATTTTTCTAGGTCAATTCCTCACTTTATGTCCTTCCTTCCCGCACGTAAAGCATTTCGTTGTCCCATTGAGACACTTTCCTGGGTGTCTCCTACCACATTTCCTGCATGATGAAAATTAAGGGTTCTTTTCTCCATGGTCTACATTGATGGAGCTCTTATCATTCATCACCATTCTCTTCCTTGTTTAGTCTGGGAGTTGGTTAATATATATGTTGTTGATCATATTTTTGGAAAACTGATTTGGCATAAAGACGATATCTTTTACGCCTATCAACAATCCATTTTGTTACTCATTTCCACCATCGTTCCCACCTTGTACATCATTCTCAAAGTCACTATGACTTCCTTGGAATCCTGCCATTGACTAATACCAGAAAGCATTGTGTGAGTAACAGTAGTCGTAAAATCATTTATAGAATAAAATGCGACCATATTCTCAATTTGAAACATATTAGGATTAACCAAGGTCATTTACTCTCATCTTATATATATATATATATATTACTTAAATAGGTTTGTAAAGAAAATGTAAATTATCCTAAGCATATCCCCCGGGAGTGTCGTAACCAAGAGTGCAGCAAGGCCCGTTGTCGTGCACCAGTTCCCATTTGAGTCTAGCTCAAAGCGGTGTTTTCAGGTTTTACCCCTAGATACATCTGTGCCAGAGCCCCCTCTACCTGCTCATATCCAGACAGGGATGTATTTCTCGGAAAACTCACAAAATTTCTACAATACCAAAATTCTTGGAAGTTCTTCTATAATAAACCTCAAAGTTCATCTTAGGTCTACGAGCTCTAATCAGAGTTTATCTAAATCTAGCTTCCAAGGTTTGTAATAAACTTCCTCTGATACCAACTGTAACGCCCCTACCCTAAATACTCAGAGTCGGTCCATTATTACATAACATTGGCATGATCACAAAGGATCAAGTCTCAAAAGACCGATTAGTTTATTAGTCTTGGAAACACTAGATATATTCATAATCCTTATATTACATCATAAGGTAAAAAAAACTACAACAACATCTTGTCTTCATATCCACTCATTCTATCCCTGCAGGTCATTCATAAATTACTTCTTCATAATCCTTGGAAAATAAAACATTGAAAGGGGTGAGCTCAGATGCTCAGTAAGGATAACATTATAGCAGAATCTTTCATAGATAAGCATAAACACTTAAGGAAATTTATAACAAAAACCAAATCCTTTTAAACATTAACTTTAGCATAAAATGGAAAAGGTAAAATGAAATAATGCCATTTACTTACTCACATGGATATTCTATTAGTCGAATGATCACATGCAATATCAATAACCACTTTCATAATGATGGAATGCATAATTCCAGACTATCATAACCACATAGCCAAGGCCTCGTTCCAAGACTACATATAAGATTTTGCCAAGGCCTTGTGCCAAGACACTAGTTTGTCTCATGAGACCTACCGATGCATCAAGGAGCTATAGCGGGCTCCACCCGTCACTTACTAAGTCCAATGCATTCCCATATGAAAAGGTTTAAACATAACAGAAACATTTATATTAAAACTAGAATATGAAATGTCAATACTTCATAAACCATGAATGGTATAAAAGTAGCACATCCACAGTCAAAAAAAACTCATTCGATATAATATGGGAGATTTTATTGTATCACATTTACCTAAATCAATAATAATGAAGGATGTTTACATAGATGAAAATAAGCATCAAAACTATTTGAGAGAAATATCCCCCTTTTCTTGAAATCATTAATACTCACACTATTTGTCAAGAAGCCATTTAAAAATAGATTTTTGAATCAAAGTGTCTCATACCACTTTGAAACTTTTTAAAATGAGTTTTAATTTCTAAAATTTAATGTCCATATAAATAAATCCTTAAAACCATTTTTAAAACATGGTCATTGATGAGATAGATTTAGATGAATAAGTCTTTAAAACATTTAAAAAAGGTATTTTAGTTAGAGATTCTAACCAAAAGAGAGAAACTTGAAATGAAATAATTGAGGTAATAAAAAAATTGTAATATCATGAGAATAAAGGAATTAATGATATACTATGTCAATGTACATTATATACACCATATAAAAGTGATTTGGTGTATAACAACGAAGAAGTCTCAATGGAATGTAAATTGAGATGAAATCTCTCATAAAGGCCGTATCCTTAGGTTAAGGATAAATCCACGACATAGTTATGTGTGACAAATATAAATACACTAAATATGATTGGATATTCAGTGTAAAACAATCAAAGGATATTCACACATATTATTGTAAAAACAACACCAACGAATTGGATATTTAACTCAACAAATGGTGAATGAGTTAAAATTACTCTTATCAAATTCATATCAATGACTTGAGAATTATCAATGGAGTTATTATGTGTATCAAAAGTATATCCACAGGAAAGGGAGTGGAAATTATGACATAATCAAATGAATAGTGATTCCACACATAATCGTGGGGTAAAATAATCAATGGAGTTTGCGTAAAGCTGAATAAATGGAAATTGAAATTTCAAATTCCCTTATCAATTTGGTAACTTATGAAAAATACACCCATGAAAGAAGGATCATACAATGATGATGTAAATACCCATAAATGAAAGTATAATACACAATGAATACAATTACGGGTAGTACACATACACCACATGCAATAATTAAGTGGTGAACAATGGAATTCTCACGAAATGAAAAGTGAGATAACAAACCCCTTACTTTGTACTTTTTCCTTGGTCGACGGTAGGTTAACCTCCTGTATAATGGTGAAATAATTGTTATTTAATTATACAAGAATCATTTACTTTAATATGATATCATATATGATCTTTTAACATTGATTTGTTAATAATATCTTAGAATTATCGTCATTTCTGGTGTTAACGGGTTCATTTTACATTATATTCTTTGTTATGTGATCCATATTCTTTATTAATGGGATGTATATTATTCATATCCAGAATTATATCAAGTCCTTAGATACTATTTTTAAATTATCAAATTATAATTATACTTGAATGGATATGATGGAGAATGAATCTCGTCGCGTTCGTGGAGACGGTAGTCCGTACGTACGCACGAGCGACAATATCATTCTTTTGATATTAAAATAATATATAATTGGATGGTATATCATATATACATAATAATTATCATGTTATATTTATTATTTACATGAGTTACACATCATTATTATACCCATTCAAATAATAATATATTGAATAACAATTACACCACGACGTGGAGACGGTAAGCCGTACGTACGCACGTATGGTGACATGTTATTCAAAGGATGGATAGAATAATGAATATGGTTGTACCATATTTATAATAACATCATATTATATATATGATACTGGAGTTATTATTTTATAATGGTAATAACAAAGAAAGAAGAAGTGGAAGAAGAAAGGAACTTGAAAAGGGGTGGTGAAAACATTACCTCTTCTTCGGCTTCTTCCTTTTGATTTTATCAAAAGGGCTCCGTGGGTTGGCTTTATGATCAAACTAAGGCCTCTAGGTTGTATTGAGGGAAGTTGAGAGAGTATTTGAGCAGGGTTTTTCCGAACCAAAAGGCTTTGAAGGTGTGAAGAAATGAGAAGGAGGAGTTCCCTTTTATAAGAGGCATGAGGGGCACCTTTGGAAAAGCTAGAAATATTAATTTATAATAAATTCATATTCAGTTTCTAATGGATCCAAAGTTGATTATTCAAGGTTTAAGGTGGGGATAGGTCGAAAACCATTCAGAAAATAGAATTTATACAGGTTTGGGTCATTATATTAACCTTATCTTTAAGTATTAACTCTAAGTTAATTAGTTTCACTTTGACAATGTCTCTTTGCATTTCTATATTATATGGTTAATAAACTTATCATATACATCCAAGAGACCCCCAAGTGGTCCATTAATGATGAACCTATCATGATATAAGTCTCTTGGCCGAACATTAGATTTTTAGGAATTTAATATCAATTAATAATATAATATTTGTTTTAAGAACTCTTTTATGTCAATTTTGACACTATTCAATAGTTGATTTTCGTGAAACACATAACAGAATGATTACTTCGAAAAAAGTTAATTAAATCAATACCAATATGTCATATTAACCGTGAAAATTAGTTTAATTCAATAAAAGTCTCAAATTATATTTATTTGGGTATTTATAATATCAATTATTCTAATTGTTCACTATTATGGTAATTATTGAATCATCATTTTTTCATAAATATATTAACTTATTTAATATTTATAAATTATAAATAAAATATAATTATGTAGGAAATATTATTATCTTTTTAATTAATATTTAAAATCGAATTTATCTTATGTATATCCCTATATTAAAAATGTTTTTGTAAATAAACTTTGATTTTAACACTTTTAACTCTTCTTTGAATTAAATAATAATAAATGTCCTAATCTAATCCAAGTGGACCTAGATGATAATATTTTATTCCTAAGGTTGTTTTTGGTCGAGATACACTTGTCCAATAGAATTAGGACATGTGTTAAGGTAATATTAATATCATTTTTACCCTTAATTACCCTATTTACTTTTAACCGTGGTAAATAAAAGTAAAAAGGTACTATTCACCAAAAATTATTTTCATCTCATTGAACCACATTTTACTTCTTGATATTAACCGTGTCTCTCGGATTTTTGAAATTCCATTCACAAAAGCGGTAAAATTATGTTTTTTGAAAAATTCAGTTTTTTAACTACCACTTAGTAATTTCATTATTAATCAAAAATTGATGTTTTTCAGAACAATGCCAAAATTTCACCCTAAGCTATAATTGATATTCCAAATTAAAAAAGATTTCTATTTTACAAAATTCTAAACATATAAGTTTCATTAATTAATTTTATAATTAATTCCCGCTGTCACAACAAATAGCGTGTTTTTACGAAACAATATATATCAAAAGATTGACAATTGTTTATGTCTGGTTTAGATGTAAAATTATGTTCAATGGCCCACATTGTATTACATGGTAAAAATATATTCTAAATATACTTTAAAACCACTAAAATTCATAATTTTTCACTATTAATTATTTTTATTAAAAAAGTTGTTTTTAATTAAAATTTAGTAATTTTCACTATTCATCAAAATTTGAAAGTTATCCGAAAAGTACCAAAATTTCACCCTAGGATAAATTCGATAATCCGAATCCAAAAATGAAGTCCATTTTGAGAGATAGAATTTATAAAATTTCAAAAAGTAGGTATTACTATTCATAACGGCTAGTTTGATTGGTTGTGGTGTGTTAGAATCTCGAAGTTGCGTACAATGCACGCAATTGCATTATTCAAAGGGAAACGTACCGTGGAAGCTTGGGGTGTTACAAATATTAATTGTAGACGATGCGGGTGAAAGGATCTGATATGCTAGCACCTGTATATTCCTTTGGGGAAATCAGAAGATTTGTGGAACACATTGGATCACTACTAGAGGGAATCTACACTTGATTCCAATAACACAACATTGGTGAATCATTGATCTATTACCAGATACATCAATGAAGAAATAATTCCATCAACGTAAATATAATGTAATTGTATTAATTGTAAATAATATGTGTTGATCCTTCCTCTCTCTTATTCCATCATGATTCATGTTTTCTATCTTCTTTTATTAAATTCTATAGAACATAGTGTTTACCGTGGTGTAGATATCAGATTGATCATTGAACAAGGAAAAATAATAGTTGGGAACCTTTTATCGCACACTTCCATTGTGCCTAAAACCTACAAGTTATATCAGTGTGGTCAAATAATTATTTAATATTAATTAAATATTTTTGGTGATTTACATATTTTAATTTAGTTTTTCAATTCATGATTGATCATTCATTTAATTTGAATCGTGATATCTTCTCCTTTATTCTAAATTTCTTATAGATCTAATTGATTTGATAAATTTAACAAATGAAAAAATTTCAAAGATCTCATCATAAGGTCCTAGGGATTCTAGCTAGATAACAAAATATTACACCCCATTTAATAATAATTACACATTGTGTACTTATGGTCAATGAATCACCATTAAATTCTACAATTAAATCAAACCAGGTGAATTGACAACACGTGGTGTATTAAATATCTTACATGTCTGTTGACTAGGCTAGGGTGGCCCAAGGTTAACCAGATTACACAATATGTGGTCCATGTACAAGGTATGTAGTCTCTTTTGAGTCATAGATGTCCCGTGTATTACTACACAAAGCCTACTTGAATGGTGACCATGTAATTCGAAGATCACATGGTGTATAGCCCATTTGAAACATAATGTACTCCTTTTTTCCATGTTACAATTTACACATTGATTCCTTAGGCATATACCGTAGATAGACAATGATATATGTACACACCATGTATCTTAGCTCCATGTGATTGGTTTTAATATATATTTATATATATGTGTGTGTGTGTGTGTGTTTGTGTGTGTGTGTGTGTGTTTAATTAACATCTTCATAAATATTATCTCTTCAAATCATATATGATTCATATTATAGTTCTTACTCTACATGTATTAAAGCACGACATGTTAAAAATTCATTTATTTTGTGTAATCATTAAGTCGAAACTACTGAATAAAAATTAATTTTTTTTATTGTTCCAACACTTTTATGTAAAAAGTGAGAAAACATGACATCAACCACAATAAATAAATATAATAACCCTTGAAGGATAATTTAATCCTTCAAGATTTAATCGCCCAAAATAATTATCAAGAAAAAGTGGCTACCTAAGTGTCTGGTTCTTACATTAAAAGATCTTCAAACTAAATGGACAACATGTCCACGTACTTGATGTAATCCTCAAGGATGATATTACTATTATTGATTCCCCCAACAAGAATCAGGTCCTTGTCGATCCAGGTATACTGCTCCTCATTGAGAGTCACCATCAATGATATCCCCATCATTTTGGTAGATTTATCTTCAATAACATTAAGAGAAAGGTATTCACAAAGAATAAAAAAGTATATGAGTATAATAAATATTGTATAGGACTAATTTTAAATAAATTTCTTTTAATTGTTTAAAATTATAATGGACGAGAATATCATGGAAATTCAGAAGATAGTTGAGATAAAAAAATTGCTTAATTATGGATAATAATTAACTTATTCAAACACGACTTATCTTAAATAATAATTATTAATAATTGAATTATAGTTTTATTAAATGTGTAATTTTTTTCATGTATGTGTATGATAATGGGGAAATTCCAGACCATTGTATGATATTTTATTCCTTTAATTTATTATTAAATCAAATTGTTTTCATGCATGTCTTCTCTCCTCTTATTATGTAGGGAATTTGTTCCCATGGATTATTTTATATAAAACTTTTTTCCCACACATTCGTGTGACTAAAAGAATATGTAATGAATGGAGCTCCTTGCCAAGTGGAGGCTATTCATGATTCGAGTGGAGGAGAAACCAATCCAAAAGAGATATATTGGTGGATTGGTGGAAAGCTATAAGAAGAACCATAAAAGGTTTAAGGTGTTTTCCCCACAGGTAAATGTTAGTTTATCAAATACTAGATAAACTAACCACTATTAAAGGCTCATAATCATAATACATTATTTTTCTATTTTTGTGAGTTTCATGTTTATTTCATTATTGATGTTTTTTCATTTTCACATATATAATTGAAATAAATGAGCATTCAAGGTAAAACAAAAATAAATAGGATTATGCATAAATATTATCTATAACATTGTTAATCACATAAGTAAATATAAATAATATTAACAAGCATTTAAGAATGAATAAAATTGAAAATTTATGAATAGTGGATAAAATCCATCAATTATATATATTAGGTCAGTATAGCCATATACTACTTTAGTTAAAATTGATCCATGGTTCAAAGTTCTTGACCAGCCAACGTTTTGGTGCTTTCAATTATCAGGGAATTCTAACATGATGTTCTAGGTTGATATAACTTAATTCATATCAAGGGACAATTTCCAAAGAAGGACTTGGTGTAACTTAGAAGTAATTTTTGTGGAAATCTAAATTAATGATTTCAAGATTGGATAGTTTACTCAATAGATCAAATAACTATAAGTTAATTTGGTTTGGATTTGAAATACATACATAAAACCATTAAAGTTTCTTGAAAAACCAATTTTGGAGTAATAAAAAGGGAAATATAGATCCTTTCCACTAGAATTTCCAAAAAAAATTATATTTTAAATTCAATTGTGAGGGTTGTTAGGTTTCGATAAAATATTGGGAGAGTAATAAATTAAAATTTTATTTATTTGACAAAATTTTATCTGATAAAGTACTAAAATTATAGACATCTTATTTTTAGAAAAAGAATTAAAATGACTAAAAACATATCATTATGATTCATACTAGAAAAGCATTACTTTTCCAATGGAACAAATTTCCAAGAGTTTCAAAGGTACTTATATGTGAAACATTTCAATGAAAGAAAATTTTATGTACGAGATGATCTTTTTATAGTTGGGCCTATTAATGAGGCTAGTGATGAAAATCTATCTCTCTATGAGAAATATCCAAATGAATATAATGATGTTTAGTGCTTCATGATATCATACTTTTCCAATAATATTTTTATGCAATATGGGGAAATGGATACATGTAGCAATATGTGTCCCCTTTTGGATCTTTAATAATAGAGGGTGAAACAAGATAGGTATGAGATCTCCAATGAATTGTTTACAACTACGCTAAGAGATTTTATGATAGTTGGGCCTCATGTATTCAATATCATTACCTACATTGAATTATTAGATATATAATAGATTAAATTCTCAAATTAGTTTCATATATATCTCATACTTTTATCACTGCCCAAGTCATTTTCTTATTTTTTTATTGATTACAATATGATCAATAACAAGAAGAGTCTCCCAGAATTTCTTAATTTGATTGGTTGAGTGGATAGGGACATGGGGAATGATAAGAATATGGTTCTTATGGTGAATAAAAAAAGGTAAGAAAAGGAAATGGGGGCTAAGAACTATGAATAGTGTAAATATTCCGAGCACCATCCTTCCAAGAAGTGGATGATCCTGAGCAAGGGCAAGGAAAAAGATTTAGTATTTTTTCATGTGTCATGTCATGCCACTGGAAGAGGAACTATACCCAAAAGTTAGGGGATACTAGACTTGTGTTCTTTTTTAAGTGTAATCATTCAATATCTGTATATTGGGTATTTGATATAGCTTTTGGTGCTCACAACTGTATCCAAATGCATGAACTATGTAGATTTTAAAATATCCCTCGAGGAGAGGTGGATATGAGATCTGCCAAAAGGGTGAGGCTGGATTCCCTAACCATTTGTGACTACCAAATTTCATTACTAATAGGAATGATTTTTTAAAAAATATTTTTATTATGTACCTACAGTTTCCTTGAAAATAACATCTACATCACACCTATATTTTCAGAATGGTTCATTTTCAAATTGGGATATAAATATTTTTTCCTTTATAAGTAAAACACATATTATGGTGTCAAATATTTAAATAACAATCATTTAATATTAAATTATGAAAACCAAGTGTTTGAAATTGAAAATTTATCATGTTCACATGACTCATATAACACCCACCTATGACTTTACCACCTTGGTCATGTAAATAAGAGTCATTTGATAAAGATCTCCCTATATAGTAATTTTGAATCTTATAATCTACAACCACTTAAAATATTTCATTCTTGTTTATTAAAAAAATGACCAATCAAATATTTTTTAGGCATGGTGAATAGGTCATATAGCTCATTGGATTGATACACAATGATTTGTCTGTACCATTTCTATTTTAATCTAGAGTTGGATATTCTTACTTTATAACATTTATTGATAACATAAGTAGATATGGATATATCTAGTTGTTGAGGTATAAGTCTGAATAATTTGAGAGAGTCTAGTAATTCAATAATGAAATATAGAATCAAATTTGTAAGAAGATAAATAGTCCTTGATTAGATTGAAGTGGTGAATATCTTAACCAAGAGTTCATAAAATTCTTATGGGAGTTTAGGATTTTATATCACTCCCACCACCTTATAAACCATAGTGGAATGGTGTAAGTAAAACGAGGAAGCATACCTTTTTACACATGGTAAGGTCAATGATGAATCATAAAGATCTTCCATTTTTCTTTTGGGAACATGCATTAAAAAATGTAGCATATATTTTAAACTGAGTACCAACTAAAGCATAAAATTAAATTCCCTATGAGTTATGAAGTTGAAAAAAAATGTTTTGTCCCATATATTTGTATGGGGTTGTGAAGAATGTGTTGTGTCTTTCTCAAAAAACAAAATATCACCATGGCACAAAAAGTGTATATTTATATGGAATACCTAGGAAACAATGGAATACTACATATACAACCCCACCGTTAAGAAAGTTATTGTTTCCAGAAAATACATCTTTTTAAGAGGGAGAAAATCCTCAAAATGGATAATGAGAGAAACATTTACTTCAATGAAGTTTATTCTTAGGATACATAAGATTTTGTGTATGATCAAATTCCATAGTTCCCCATGGAAGATGTAGTTATTGAAATACATGTATTACATAGGAGCATAAGAGATGTAAGAGAGACAGAGATATACGGTTTTCTATTCATCGAATATGTTGACTCAGTATTGGTTGACAATGATGAACCTCTATCTTACAAAAAGGTAGTATAGATTTCAAAATCTAAAATTTGGAAATAATAAATTAGTTATAAAATGGATTCTGTGTATTGGAACCATGTTTGGTTTTTGGTTGACGTACGAGTTTGTGTAAATCCTTTTGGATTCAAATGGGTATTCAAGAGGAAACTAGAAATTGAATGTAAATAAAATACCTATAAAGAAAGGATATTGGATAAAGGGTTTAACAAACATCAAGTAATTGACTATGATAAAAACATTTCACTGTTTTCCATACTTAAATCCATTAGAATTATACTTGTTGTATAAGATTTCGATGAAAATATGATTATGTATATGGATTTCAAAACTGCATTCCATAATAGGAACCTTCATAAAGTTGTTTATATGATATAACTGGAACAATTTGTGAATCCATATGATTCCATGAATATTTTCATGTTGTATAGATCCATTCATTGATTGAAGAATAAATCCAGGTCATGGGAAATTCAATTTCATGAATCCATACAATAACTTTGATAAATTAATAATGAATGTGATTTTTGTGTTTAAAAGGGGTTTAGTGGAAATTCGTTCATTATCCTAGAAGTGTATTTTGATGAAATATTACTAATTTAAAATGACACAAAGATATTACATTCGATTAATGTCTAGCTAAAAAAATTTTCTATATGAAATAGATATCTGATGAAACTTATATTCTAGATATCAAGATAATTATTGATAGATCCAAGAGGCTTCTTGGAGTAATTCAAAATGCATATGTTTCTCATAGATAAAATGGATTTAGTATGGAAAAATCCAAAAGTGGATTAGATCTTGTGTCATATGGTTTTCATCTTTCAAAGAAACTTTTTCCTCAAACAAATCGTGAGAATGGGATAATGATAAAGAACCCACATGATTTAGTGATAGGATTGATCATGTATTTCATGATATGTACTTGACATTATTTTTCTAATGCATTGAGCATTGTAGGAGGATATCGAGAAGATCCTAGAGAGAATCAATTGACTAATGTGAAGGTTCTCCTTAAGTCATATAGAATAACTAAGGGTATGTTCCATTTTTATAAAAGATACGAAGTATTGGTCATCATGGGTTATAATGATGCTAGTATTTATACATTTTATAATCATCTAAAGTCATATTCAGGATATTATTTTTGTCCCAACAGAGGATCTACAAGCTAGACAAGTTCAAAGATAACATTTTTCCGAAATTTTATAGTGATGTTCTAGAATATAGCAGTTTATAATGCATCTAAGGAATAAGTTTGGATTTATAATCCGTGAAATTTATGTGGTGCCTAGAATTAAATACCCTATCACACTGTATAGTGATAATAAAACAGCGGTGGCTCTTGTAAGAGTCATGGTCACATCAACTGATAAAACATATATTCTAGAAGTATCAATTATTGATAGATTTTAATCAAAGGGATGAAGTTTCAATGAGAATAGTACTCATAGAAGAGAATGCGGTGGACCCTGTGACTAAATTCCTATCCCTACAAAATCATAAGTATCATGTGAGAGCTAGTGGACTAAAGGTTGTTGGAAATTATCTCAAGTGCATGTTTGATCCTTTTAGAGTTTATTCCCTAGAACCAACTCCTATGTACATTATGATAACATGTATTCAAATTTTCTATTAGTAATAAACTACTTATGAGATAATTATTTTTCTCCTTCTTAACCTAGTATGTGAAAACGTCCTAAGAGTATCTATCACACTAAAAGGTCATAGCAGTTCACCGCTCTAATGAGAACCCAAAAGTGCTGGAAAACTATTATTAAATATATTTTCTATATTCATATGATATCATCGGACATGAAAAAATGATAAAGGATATCATGGGTGGAGTCTCATATGACTTTGAGGAACCTTCACAAAGTTTACAACCTTGGTAATTTCTAGTAGGATATCATAAGAATGAGTCCCGCGAGTAAGAAATCCACATTTATAAGTTTTATTGCATGTTCATATCTATAGACATGTTTATTTTGACATATTTTTTATGATTATTATTTTTTATTATTATGAGACACATATTTTGATGTACTGATGAAATCCATGATGACCGATGTTCATGGAAAATGTTGATATATTGTGTGCATCACAAATAATGTTGCTTCAATGAATAAATATGATGAAGTATTTGTCTTTCATATTATTTAATTGGATTTTAAATCTCATTCCCTATGATGGAAATTATAAAACCTAAATAAATTCATGTCCATGGTGTTCTATATGAAATTTCTACTTCCAAAAATTCCATGAAAGAGACATCGATCACATAGGTTGATTGAACCGACAAACAACCAACATGATTTCAAATTTCGTGATAAAGTGATTACATTACACAATAACCATACATATGAGGTATTATGTATTTCTTGTGTTAACAGCTTTCTCTATGTGTACCTTGGTGTCTTTCTAGACACTAACTTTGGATTTTAAGATATTTCACCTAATTTCACTGAAAAAAGGCCAAGAGGGTCACACAGTATGTGCATCCAAAATCTCAGCTAAATAATATATTATTATTTTTATTAATAATAATGAATAAATATTATTCCCATATATTATGTAATAATGATTCATGTTTTCATGAAAGAATGTATTCTATCACTATTTATTCGAGATCATATAATGTGAGTGGAATATTTAATGAATATTTATTTTCTATTTAGTGAATTTAAATTTTTTTATTTATTGGAAAATAATGTAGTGATTTTTATTTAATAAATAAATATTCAATATTCAAGGCCTCATAAATATTATATGGGATTCATCGAACATGATTTTGGGTTTGTTGAAAAAATAATAAATATTGAATACTATTTGATTAAATAATATTTAATATTAATTCACATGTAATTCACATGTCGATAAATATTATTATTATTATTATTATTATTCAAGGGTTTTTCTCTTGGATTAAATAAATAATTAGTACGAACTATCGAAAAAAATTATTTTAGCCCTTGCAATAAATAAATCCATTAATGTTATTTTCTCATGAGACCAATTCATTTGTTTGGGTTCTGAACAATATAATTTCATAAGTCTCTCAAACCCTTAGGATCCATCTTCTCCAACATCTCTCTTAAAAATGGAAAGTAATATTCCTCCACCAAATAGTGGATAGCACATTGGAAGAAATTTTCATAGTGATCAAAGGAAGACAACACAAGTACAAGGATCTATCATGCCAGATCCTGTAGATTCCTTCGGAAAACATCCAAAGATTTTTGGTACACATGTGGATCAACACAGAGAGAATTTTCACTTTATTCCTACAACGCAATGATGTTTCATCACAGATCTGTTAATACATCCATGAATGAAGAAAAAATCAATCAATGTAATTATTATTTATTTATATTATTTATAAATAATATGTGAAGATCATATCTCCCTGGTTCTGGCCTGATTCATGATTTAATTATTCTTTGAGTAAATTATGATTAACATGATTTTTATCATTGTGTAGATCTCATATTGAATATTGAACCCAGAAAAAGCAATGTTGGGCCCCTCTCGTCACACGCTTCCACTACACTCGAAACCAAAATTTGGGACATTAAATTAACATAGAAATATCCCATTATAAGGAAGATACATATGATATTTAAGAATCATGGTTTAATTGTAATTTAAATATTTTTAGGAATAAATAAAACCAAAATGTTGAAAATCATTACCTCTTCTTCGGGTAACCACCTTAGGATTGCACAGAATGAATTCATATGATGGAAATATATCCAAAATAGGGACTATATAAATAAGAATGGTATTTTAAAAGTTTTTTTGCATGTTCATGGATGATCCAAATGGGTTTTATGTTTGAAAAAAAATGGGAGATGGATGTCTTTTTATAATTAAGTGTAGTGGCATACTTGTAGTTTTTTTAAATGAGAAGGTGTACCTGCATTATTTTCATTCCACAAGGACCAAAAATTTATTATTATATATAATTAACATGATATGTTATAAATATTTCTATAAAATAATTTTTATACAATTTTTTAAGTCATTCACCCCACCCCCTGAGAAAGCATGTTTTCAAAGAGAAATTGTTCAATAGTTTACAATGTTTTTATATTGAATTTTAATATGAAATTCATTAAAATAAACTTAATTGTATAAATATTTATATAATTTCACTAATTATATATTAAAAACCTTTAAAATATATTTTAAATATTCAAATAATTTAAATGAAAAGATTTTTTATATTAAGATTCATTATTTTTCACTATTAATCAAAAAATTATTATTTTAAAAAAATTATAAAAATGATTCCAGAAAATAATTTTGAAACATAATTTCAAAAAATTATATAATGTATAAATATTATTTTTTAAATATTCGGAAAAATATAATTTAATACTAAACTTTTAGACACAATGGAAACGCGAGTTTCAGATAATAGTGTTTTTCGAGCGCAACTATTTTTTATATTAACTCTATGTATAATAAAATTAATGACATGAAATTTAGTTAAAACTTAATTATTTATAATGTATAAATTTTTCTAAAACATTCCTCATTATTATTTTTAATTAATAAAAATAGACAAATGTCATGCACTTTAAAATAGTTCCCAGAAAACCCAATCTTCTAAACCCAAAAATAAACTTATACATATTTCCAATATATTGTTGATTCAAACGTCATTAAGTGAATAAAAAAATATAATTAAAATTTTTGTTATTTTTAAATATAATTTCACAATTTATATAATTAATTTATTGATGAAAATGCTTAATTTTTCCAAAAAATCATTATTTTTCACTATTCTCAAAAAAATCTATATTTTCTGAAAAAACCCAAAATTTTAACATAAGTTAATTACGATCTGATTATTTTATAAATGTGGTTAATTTTATAAAATAAGTTTTATAAATTCTATATAATATTTAATGGATATGTTCTATCCTAAATATTTAAAATAATATTATTTCATTGGTCACTCGATCTCGGTGTCACATGTAACACATGTTATCAAATAAATACATTGTTGTATGAAAAATAAGCTAAAATAAATGTTTTATTTTACTCAATATATCTAAAAATTTAAATTAATATAAAAATAAATAATAATCTCTTGTGATGTTACATTTTATGCCCTTTAAATTTAATTTCTCCATTAAAATTCACATTAGTTGTCAATGGTTTATCAATTGTAAATTCCTTCCAAGAAACCCACATCTTAGATGTGAATAATAAAACATATCTTAAAGATATAATGTCTGGAACATAAAGGTTATCTAAATTAACTCCAAACATGTTTTCCACATTTGAGAACATATTTGGGAATTGAATATTTGGACATAGAAGAAAATGTAAAAATTATAGAGAGTGATAGAGATAATTGTTCATACGAAATATAGTGATCCAGAGAAGGTTAACAACTATAGAAAAATAACCCAATGAGGTGTAAAAAATGTCATTTATATCATAAAAATGATTATGGTAAGAAAACATTTTATTACAATATCCTTTTTCTAATGTTGGGTAATTTTCATAAAAAATATAATTAATTGATTGTATTCTATTTCATATGAAAAAACATATCTATAGGTTATTCCATGATCCATTTTAACCATATATATTACTCCAATAAATAAAGGGTAATTTTTTATATCTAAGGTACTAATGGATAATAATCTCCATAAATAGAATGATCATTTTTTATATCTACAATTTGTAATCATCATAATAAATTGTTAGCACAAGTTATACAATGTGCATAAATCATCAAAAGGGGGGGTAATAAATTAATATCTATTTTCATGAAAATGTTAAACTAAAAAAATTTCATTAATTTTAAGTGTTATTACCCATAAAAAATATTAAAATCTAAAATTCTTGAAAAAATAATATTGAATTTCTAAATTGAATTTATCATTAATCTAAAAATGACTTGAAGTATCACATAATTTTCACATACCAAACATTTGAATACCATCATCATATATTATCTGGAAACCTAAATTACCCTAAAATTTTTTCAAAAACTCATATGCTTCATTATTCTATTTATAAAGCACAGATTATTTTATATATTACTTAAATCCAAAAATGTTTTAAACTCCCTCAAAGATAAAATAAACATTGTCAACAAATAATTAATTGGAGTTAAGTAAATCGGTAATGTCTCATTTAATTTATCCAAATCAATCATATCTTTATTCCAAAAATACTATCATAACCTCAGAAACATATTAAGGATTATCTTTTCCTTAATCATGGGTTCTTTCTTAACTATCATCTTGACATTAAATAACTTGTCTATGTCATCAGCATGATTCAAAATTTTCTTACAAATCCTTGATGAAAAAATTGTAATGATCAGTCCTTATATATTTCTTATTTATAAATTTCAATACATAAATACTTTAATTATTTTTCCTCATCCTTAAAACATTAACAAGGCCACATCACCCTATTCATTAATACATTCTACCTTTAATATATCATTTGTAGTCTCTTCATCATTAATATCAGATCCATTACTCATAAAACCTTTTTGATTATCATTATGTGATTTCACCTTATAATGTTGATTTGAATAATTCCATTAATTTTAAAATTAAAAACATTCGACCGTCGATGATACCTCAATGATATCATTATTCTCATCCATTTCATTAACCAAAAATTTCATTTTTTTCCTTTGACATTACTTTCTTTGTTTCCTTTTCCATAGTCAAAACATATTCCCTCTCCTCTATGATATCCATATGGGAGCTTCTTCCAACATTCAAAACAACATGAATCTAAATATTACTTCCACCATGGTCTCCAATACCCAACATATCTTCAAACTCTATGCTTATCCTATTTAGTGAATCCAAGAGTTCATTATGTCTTTTGTTGTTAATCATATATCATGATAACTAATTAGTTATAATCATAATATCCTTAACTAAATTCATCATCCCATTAGGAAACTCATCAATATATTTTCTATCATATTTGATGTTAATCCATTTCATTATGGTTCTTGTAATTGACTTAAATTATATTGTAGTGTGTGGAAAATTATAATTATAACTAAAAGCCACAATTTCTGAAAATAATTCATTTATAAGAGGTCTAAATAAAGACACCTTTTCTTAAATATATGACACCGTATGTTAAACCTAGGTCATTTAAATTACTCATCTATTTAAATATTACAGGATGGTTCATAAAATGTTATGAAATTTACAAATCATATCCTTAAGGACTGTTAAAACTGGTGTGAAGTATGGCGGTTATCATGAAATAGGGGATGATTAAGTCTAGATAAATTTTCCCATTTCAGGGTTTTCACCCCCTCTCTATTCTAGAGTGACATCAAATTTTATTATCCATACAAGGATTTAATTTCTTGGAAACCACTTACTCTATCCATTAGCAAATTATAGGAAATTTTAAAAAATAATTTACTATTACATAGACTTATCCTTAAAGACATCCCTAGGCATATCCTTACAAATATCCCTAGATATCTCACTAAATATTCTTGAACCTATTTTCCAATGGTTAACTAAACCTTTCCTCCTATATAAACTATATAGAAATGGTCTTTTCATACAAAGATCACGTCATGACCCATCCCAATGGGGCCCATGTCATGACTCCCCAAGACCACCACCAATAGGGAAAGGGTTGGTGACTAACACCGAGTAGTCATATCACTAACATTAGAAGTATTTCCTAAGTAACATTAAAGAAACACAAATCTCCATTCCCATAAATATTGATATGTAGAAACCACTATAAAACAATATGCATGCATAAAACTAAACCCAACCAATAGAGTACAATGGAATCTAAAACATGGAATGTAAAGTATGCCAGAATACAAGCCCACAAAAAGAAAGTGTTTGAAAACTAAAATGTAAACCCTATAAGAAAGAAATATGTACTGGGAAAACTGCTCATATTCATAGGAACACATTGGCCAGTAGAAAATATCACAATGCTCAGTTTTGTCCCAGTCCACCCAAGACTCAGTCAAAAGTTCGCTCATCTTCACAAGACACAACAAGTGCAGGCAAATACTGTGTAGCAGTCAGCATAAAAATACTCATCAAATGACCCTAAAAACTATAAATGAATACACAAAGTAAAGGTAAATTCATCCATAAATATTATATTTCTACATAACATACAAAAATAGAAATATCTAGATATACTCGAAACCCAGACCTATAGTCTAGAGGTATGTCACAATGACATGCATACCAATGCTAGTGATTCAGTTTGAAGATTTCACAAATCATTCATCTAGGATAACTCACTCCATGGGTTTGATATATCTGATGGTGTCCATTTGAGATGTTTTATTCATCGTGAAGATTCATGACATAGATAGATGCACTGATATATCTAAAGAGAGAACATATACACTCATTCTAGGAGAACTATCACCTGAGTGGGGAAAGATCACAATACATGGATGAGGATCATTGTCAGGGTCTTGTATTATACCACGACTCATTTGAATTCAACTACTAAGTTGATAATCAACATCCTGTAAGAATTTTCATGTCGATACCTGACTCTACCTAAGTCTAACAATGGGTAGAGGATCTCACTCTTGGCCTCTGAGAGGGATTCTAAATTTATCTAGAACGTCTTGTTTATGGTATCATACTTCTATTGATGGAAACGATACCTAACAATCAGAGGAAAAAAGAAAAGAGGGAACTAACCAAAATATAACTTGTCCAATGAATGGTGTACAAGGAGATCATGACATGTATATGATAGTGCATGGCGTGTAACAAGGGAACACGTCGTGTCCCCGGACTTTGGGTACTACATGTGTGCAATATACCAAGTCATAAGACATATCGTTTAAAATGATAATACAAGACATGTAGTGATAGTCACATTCCATGCCTGATTATCTGGGGTTCGCTCCATGTACGCTGGCCATGTGATCGTACATGGCTTCGACCCATGTATTCCAACCTGGGTACCATTACAAGGAGAAACCCACATAACCATCTTGGCATGGTCATGTGGTGGAGTACATTCCATGTACCCCACCTCATGTCTGTTTATCATCTGAGTTACATGCCATGTCTTACGTAAAGACCCACACACTATGTGATAGTTTTCACATGTCGTGTCATCACTTCCTGCATTGCAAAACACTATCTATCACAGTGCCATCCCAACACACTGTGTTCTTTGGAGAACACGCGATGTTAGTAGTTTCTTTTCCATAAAATGGTGTTCCCATTCTGAAACATTTTTTGTACCTCTGATTCTTAATAAAATTATATGATATCCATCAAACTCGATTTTTGAGGTTGTTTTATCATGGAAAAGATGATTTGGTATGATTCATGCATTCGACCAACTCCAAAAATGTGTTTCAGTCTTCTGTGTAAAGAATGGTTGAAAAATGATTTCTTTCAATCTATGTCTATTTATCATCTGCCATCGTCATCGTACCTATATTTGGTCATCATAATGTCTAATTACTAATTTGGGATTGTTTCATTTGGAAAAGGATGTGTAATGATCTGTTATTAATAACCATGTGAAGAATGCAAATAATGGGGGGTAAAAAATGGGAGAAGAAATCCAAATAAATAATTTAAGAACAAACCACCACCATTTTACTTCATGGGGTTTATTCACTCTCGTTAAATGGTTCAACTGGAGTGAATCAAATTTAAATCAAATCAATCATGGATCAATTCCCCAAGATAAACACGATAAAATACCCTCATACCAGAAAGAATGATACATGGGTCAACCTATTAATGGGTTGATCTGTATTCACCATTTAGTCAAATAAGGTGGAAAGTGAAATTAAAAAAACAACCCCTATCTCAATCATTGACGAAGAGGAAAAGGAGTCGTTGCTTCAAATTTCATATCACTACAAAACAATCCATGAGTAATTTCCCGCATTCAAGATCTCTGAATCGTGCTCCATCACAAAAAATGGTCATGAAATAATTATATATAATATTATAAAAGTTATACATGGAAAATTTGAGACAATATATTTCCCCCACCATAGAGATTTATGTCCCCAAAAATCCAAAAGAAAAGGCTACTCAAACAAATGTAGGTACTACGCATGAATCTGATCCTCCTACTCCCATGTCCTCTCTTAAAGGTTCTCATGATTCCACCAGACATGCACAAAGAAAATCGCTCTCCCATGAAGGATCCTCTCATGGAAATCATCGATCTCCACTGGGTACTCTATGAAGGTCGCTCCATTATCGATGTCCAGGTCACCCTAGTCGATGACGTGTGATGGGTCATAAACGTACCTCCTTAATTGTGACATGTAGAAGATATCTTGTATCTGCTGAAATTATGGCGGTAGAGATAGGTGGTACTCCCCCTCCCCAACTCTGTGCAGTATCTGAAAAGGGCTAATGAATCTCAGAGCCAACTTGCTTCTCCTACCAAATCTCTATAACCCTCATCGATGTGGGACACAATGAAATACGTGGTCTCCCTCTTCAAAATCAAGAGGTATCTGCCATCTGTCACCATAAGACTTCTACCAGCTTTGTGTAGTCCTCATCTACTCCTAGATAGTCTATAAAATCTCAATGGGAGCCTACACCAAATATGGACTCATGAGTTCTGACTCTCTGGGGTCAGTCCAGCAATGCGATGATGGGAATGGTCGGCCATATTAAGCCTCAAATGGTGCCATACCAATGGTGGAGTGGTAACTATTGTTGTACGCAAACTCTACATGTGGTAGGTGGCCCTCTCAATTGAGACCAAAGTCCATGATATTGGCACGCAACATATCCCCCAGAACCGGAATGGTTTTCTCTGTCTAACCATCTAAATGGAGATGGAACACTGTGCTCAAGAATTTATGTGTTCCAAATTCCTCATGTAATCCCTTCCACAACTGGGATGTGAAACGAGCATCATGATATAAGTCTATTGTTTAAGGGACGCCATGAAGTCGAACTATTTCTTTCATGTAGAGGCATGTAATGATATCTATGTAACTCTTCTCCTGGATAGCTAGGAAGTGGGATGACATGGTGATTCAGTCAATGATCACCCATTTAGAATCATGACCCATTGAAATTCATGGTAATCCCATCCCAATGTCCATTTATATTACATACCACTTCAACTCTGAAACTTCCAAGATGTGAGATAACCTTACCGGTACTTGTTGCTCTTCCTTCACCTACTGGAACATAAGGCATAGAGAAATGAACTCTCCTACTACCTTCTTTGTACATGTCCACCATAACTGACACTAGAGGTCCTAGTTCAATTTTTCCACTCCAGGATATACCTCTAAGGGGGATGTCTGAAACTCCCTCAAAACCTCCTCCCGTGATTCGACTAGAACAACTGTGTTTCCTCTGAAAAGAACTTTGTGATCCCCACCTTGAAAATATCTACCAAGATCATGTCTTGTGGATAACTAATCATGTAAAGTCTCAGAGTTGACATTCTCTAGTTGTGACTCCTTGAATCACCGTAATATTTGAGGGGTGGCAGCCATCTGTTAGAAATAAGCTGTATCATCTCCATCCATCATGGATAACTGTAGAGATGCCAAATTCTCTAATGCATCACTCAGTAGTTGCGAACTCGATCTACGACTAAGATCATTGGACACTACTTTACCATTCCCTGAATTATAAAAAATATCAATGTCATAATCCTACTAGAACTCCATCCATCGTCTCCTCCACATATTCAAATCCTTCTACGAGAAGATGTACTTGAGGCTCATGTGGTCAGAGTAAACGATAAATCACTCACCCATAATGTAGTGTCACCACTTCTTCAATGTGAAGACTACCACTATCAACTCAAGATCATGGGTCTCATATTCCTTCTCATGCATACTTAGATGGAACCAACCATAAGAAATCAACACGGGTCTCTACATCAGAACACAGCAAAGTCTGGTTCCTGATGCATCACAAAAAAAACTACATACACAAAACCATATTCTGTAAATCTCAAGATTGGTGTGCTAGTGAAATGCTACCGTGACTTATAGAAATCCTGCAAGAATTTCTCTATCATATGAAAGGCTACCCATTGTAGGTCAAGGTTTTCATCAGTGCTGATATCCAGGATAAATCAGGGATAAAAATCTGTTTGTATCCTGCAAACCCAAGGAAGCTCTGCACCTCTGTCACTCTCTATGGTAGCTCCCATTCTAACATTGCCTCAACCTTGGTTGGGTCCACTACTACTCCATCTGATGAGATAAAATATTCTAGAAAGTGGACATTAGGTATCTACAACTGGAACCTTTATAGATTCCCATTAATCCAGTTCTCTCGAAATATGTATAGAACCATCTACACGTGTCTTCTGTGCTCCTCCTATGACGCCAAGTACAGAAGGATGTTGTCGATGAAGACCACTGAAAATCAGTCCAAGTATGGCTGGAAGATCTAGTTCATAATTCCCATGAACACTTTGGGGTGTTCATCATTCTTATAGTCATCAAAAAGTACTCTTAGTGACCACAACGACATTTGAAAGACATCTTCAGCATATCCTCATCTAGTAAACATAAATGGTGGTAACCTGATCGATGTTCAAACTTTGAGAACCATCATGCCCCTCTTCATTGATTGAAGAGGTCATCAATCCTTGGTAGTGGATACCTGTACTTTACTGTTACCTGATTCAAGTGCCGGTAATCCACGCACAATCTCAAACTTCTTCCTTCCCTCTTGGAAATCAAAACTGGGGATGCCCAGGGTGAATTACTGGGTCATAAGAAGCCCTTTCTCTCTAAATACTCTAACAGAACCCTCATCTCATAAATATATATGGGAGACATTCGATATTCTGAGGAGGATATTCATGTTTTCTTGGGGTTTAAGTCGATGCATAAGATGATTTCCTGAAAGTTAGGTAATCCTGGAACTTCTTCTGGGAATATGTCCTCGTAATGTGCCACTACTGTAGGGAACTAAAATATCACAACATCTGATACTTTGAGGGTAAGGCTAGCCATCTCATGAGTCATAGGTTTTTCCTTCATAACAATTATCCCATTCTATGCTACTAGGTTTTCCTATTCCCCATCGAAGGAAAACCACATTCCATCTCTGCGGAAACACCACAATATTCAACTAAAGCATTCAATCTAGAGATAGAACAATGATAACTAAGCCATACATATAATGAAATTGTAAGGCCTTGACATAGACACCAAGATGTTCCAAAGTAAACTCTAACCTCTAAGGGTAAGATTCTAGTCAATGACTCCACCAGAATCTCAAGGTTTCTCACAAGACATGTGGAAATGAAAGAATGACGAGAACCTGTGTCTATAAGAATGGAGGCTAAGGTAAAATGAAAAATATTATACCCTGGATCATACATGGAATCCCTGGGTCATACGGATTCACAGCATGTAGGTACCCCCACCCCTTTCCCCTAGCTCACTAATCCTATTGTGGACCTCCTATGTGTGGTGTTGGAAGTAGGTCAGAGTGTCTTCCACATCCCGCATCTCTCCCTGATCATATAACACATCCATCGCCTAGAGGGTCAGTCTGATCTACTCTTTGCATCTAACACAGTGGTCTATCCACCAACTCCATGTTAGTTGTTCGACAGCTTGGTAAATCTCTAGTGAGATGCCCCATGTTGTCACATGAGTAGCATCGCCTCCCCCTAGGCCAACTAGATCCAGCCTGAGAGCCATGAACCGTAGATCCTCTATCATGGGTTCTCCTGTGATGTATCCCACGTTCTGATCCCTATGCCTGATGTTGGCTCCCTATTGTTGAGGTATCTACATTTTTCTACCTTCTTCTGACTACTACTGGATATCTCTACTCATCTATGAATCTCTCGACCACAAAATCTCACTCGATAACTATTTCATAAGTTGAAATGCATAGAGGCTCAACACTAGCTCAGATTTCCCATCGTAGACCTTATAAAAAATGTCAATGCTCTAATGTATTAATCCATGACTACATCGATCGATTACCTAGAGAGGTTGGTGAACCTTAATGAATAGTCATCCACCATTAAACATCTTTATTAGAGGTAAAATGCTTATGGTTACACATAATCCTCATCGTAACTGGAGAGAACTACTCTCTAAAGAGTTGTTAAAACTTAGTCAACAAAAGACTCTCCTCATCATGATCCTATATGGTCAACCTCCGCCATCGTCCTACCGAACCATGATGAAGGATTTCACCTAGGATTGAAATTTTTTATAATGGTCTCCACAATAGACAGAAAACTCTGGTCACCACCTCAAGACAGCCCTTAGTCGCCTGAGGTTCGGGTTTGCCTCAGAACATGAGGGGTCTATGTCCCTGAAAATCATGGAGCATGCTCATATAGTGATCCTCATCTGCTGGCACTGTAGATACCACGTGCTTCTCCAGGTGTGTTGGTATAGCATGTTCACCACATTGAGGTAATTCCTAGGGAACTACTCCCTAAATAAATGCCCCGTCACTGAGGGCGTCATCCTCTTGATCTAGTCGCTGAATCCTAATAGGTATGCATCACAGAGCCATCCTATGAGGAAACAAAATGTATCATGGTCAAAGAGTATATCTAGATAGCGGACACTAAAAGACATGGAGAACACAATCCATTCCTATATGATACATGTACTGTTATTTTTTTCCTGCAATAGGTTTTCTCATGTACCATGTCAAAAATCTGGTTATTAGAGTCCTGGTGTATAGATTTGTCGGCCGCCCACACCATCACTGGAGTCCTTAGCATGAAATATGAACTCGGAACACAAACCACTATTTCCCTAAACCAATCTCACAGAATCTTGATCCTAATGTATAACCGGCCACCTCTGATACCACTCTTTTATGACCCGTCCCGGTGGGGCATGTGCAGCGAGTCTCCAAACTACCTCCAATAGGCCAGGGGTTGGTGACTAGCACTGAGTAGGCATATCACTAAGATGGGTGGTATTTCCTATGAACATGTACACATGAACACATCTCTAAGCCCACAAATGATGAAATGTAAAATAAACTGAGGAACAAAATGCATGCATACAACTAAACCCAACCAACAAAGTACAATGGAAAGTAAAATTTGGAAAGTGAATTGGGCCAGAATACAGGCCCACCAAATGAAAGAGTTTTCAAACTAAAATGTCCAACCCATATGAATAAAATAGGTGTTATGATTGTTTCTTATATCCGTAGGAATACCTTGGCCTATAAGAATCTCAAAAATCATGGTTTGGTCATGCTATACACAAGACTCCATCAAATGGTTTCTCATCTACACAAGACACGATATGTGTGGGCAAAGCCTGTTCTGGGATGTGTATAACAAAACTCAGTAGATGACCTTGAAAAACGACAATTAAGTACGAAAATTAAAGGTACAATTATCTCAACATAGTATTTGTCTAAAGAACATATAAAATAAAAATATTCAGATCTACTTCAAACCCAAACCCATAGTCTAGAGGTAAGTCACAACAGCCTGCATACCCACAATAGGCATTCAGTCTGATGATTTGAAGAAGCACTCTTCTCAAAATCTCACTACATGAGTCTAATAGCTCTGACGACATCCATTTGAGAATTACTATTCATTGGGAAGATTCATGGGAGATATAGATTCCCTTATATATCTAATGAAAGGATAGATATAGTCATTCTTGGAGAACTCACTTCTGAGTAGGGAAATATCGTGATACATGAATGAGGATCACTACCATGGCCTTGGTGTATACCACGAAACATCTGGATTCACCTTCTAGGTAGAGGATTGATGCCATATTGGACTTCTCACATCGATACCAGACTCTACCTAGGTCTATGAATGGGTAGAGGATCTCGCCTCCAGCCTCTCGGAGAGATTTTAACTCTATCTAGAAAGTTCTATTGAAGGGATCATACTCATATGGATGGAAATGATACCTCACTGATGAAGCTCACATTTTCAAATATTTTATACTATAAATCATTGTTTGTAATCCCACTAAAGTGTTATAGTATGGGTACTTGTCACCTTTTTAGGTTTTTGGTGTTATTTTGAGCCTAAATGCAAAATGGCATAATTCTGCAATTTCTAATAGATTATAATCACAGGGGTATTTTGGTCATTTCTCATTAAATATATGTCCAAATTTTATGAATGAAATTTTGATAGAATACTTATTTAATTTCCATCATTTTTTTATAGACCAGGGAATGAATTGAACATCTAGTGGCCGTAAAAGTTCAATGATATTGAAGAGTTTTCCTGGCGTACAGAATGGACCCACCGACGTAACAGATAAATAACGAGGTGAAAACACCTCCAAATGCATTGATTCAAGATATAGATGAAATAGGATTCAATAAGGCGCTTCCATGACAAATTTCACGTCAAAATACCCTCATTAAGGCGTTATTGGAATGCTATAAACATGTGGAAGATGAAACATCTCACCAAGCAGAAACATTTCCATTTTGTAATAAATTCATAACATCATGAAAATTCATCCATACTAGGCCATATTTTGTGGAGAGATGAAAAATAAAGTGGGGAACAACTTTTATTAAGGATCCAACGTGTTAACCTACATTTTAGATGGTCATAATTTCCAAGGAAGTTGAAGAATTGGAATTTGTCCATTCAAATGGACAGATTAAAAAGCTCGGATTGAATCTGCCATAACTTCAACATATGATGGCCAATAAAGCTGAAATTCTGGGAGATAATGGAGGAGACGTTATGGAACAACATTTCTGAATACACTATTACATACTCGGCCATTTAGTGTAATATTCACATGGAAAATTTTGTATTAAATGTTTTTGGTGTGAATTCTTCACCTCCTCTCCCTATAAATATGTATCTTCACCACTTCTCAAAGCATTGGCACTTTTGTGTGGACATTTTTTTCATTGATTTTTAGTTTATTTCCATTGTAATTGTACAATAAAATTTTAATATATTTTTCTCTTATTCTTATCATTATCATTTTTTTATCTTTTGTTCTTCCACCCCATTCTTCTCCATCGTGATCTCTTCTACTTGTGATCATGAGTAGCTAACCCGTAGAGCTTCTTGGGGGATCAATTTAGTGTTGAACCCAAGTCCTTTTACATTCATGTTAATTGTTTCTTATTCAGTTGGAGTTAGGTCTAGGGGGATCTTTGTGGGTAAGGCATCTTTGTTTCTCCACTTTCCACCTGAGACTTTACTTTCTATTTTATAATATTTTCCCTCGATCGAGGAGGTGGATGTACAGTCTCTCGGTGATCGTTAAGAGAACTGTATATTCACAACCACATATAAAAAAGAATATTCAAACATAATATAAAGTTTATTTATTAATTAAATATGAATCTAATAATGAGACGATAAAGGTTCAACCTGTGTGATTCTCTTGGGAATATATTCTTTCTTTCTGACATCATTCTGTTTGTATAGATTATGATTGCATTACATTTGCATGTTTAATTTTAGTTTTGAATTTTCAATTCCAAAATCACATTTCTGGTCATTTTATTTGATATATATATATACATAGTGAATTATAATTAGTGATTTATTGACTAAAAAAGGCCCCTCAAGAGAACGCCCTAGGTCAGCCCTTGTGCTACACTTAGTTATAAATATTTCTAAGAGCACAGACGACAACGCTTCATCAAACTGGCACCATTTCTGGGGAGCCAAGTGGTTTATTTCACTATTTTTATTCACATTTTGAAAATAATTTTCCTTTAAGCTATATATTTTTCTGACTTGCAACAATTAATTTTCCCTCGATTTTAACATGTATTTGAATCATCATGTTAAATTAAAATAATTAATTTTCAAATAACCCTCCGCTTTAATATTTAATTGTAATTGATTTATCCAATAAATCATTTATCAAAATTATGTTCAAATTTGGTTTCGTATAATTGGTTAAAGGACTATTTGCTTATCATGATTTTAATTGTATGGGATTGTGTGTATGAGGGATTTTCTACACATTTAAATCCTAATAAAAATAGATTTTTTTTATTTTTTTATTTCAAGGTAGATTTTCTTATGTTAAATAATATGGTTTATATTTTGAGGTTTTGGGTATCGAAAAATGATTGCTACAAAGGTTTCCTTAATGATTCTCTTAAACCAATATCAATATGTTTGATGTTTTGGACATATTTTGATGTGCTCTAATAAACCATTCTAAATTTTTTTAGAAAAAATTAATTATTCTAAATTTAGGGTTCTATTTGTATAATTAAAAGTTATTTTAGAAGGAACATCGCATATAAAATCAAGTGAATAATATGTATATGTATATATATACCATCATGATTTGAAAATATATTATTGTTTTAAATAAATTAATTGTCATTTATTAAGTCACATATGAATTAATAAACTAAGAATATCACAATTTCATTATGTCACATACAAGTCATATAAAATTCAATGTTATTTCCATATATCAATAATCATTTATGAAAATTCATACATGCCTAAGCCTATATATAGGTATATACACATACTTGTGAACATTGAATAAACTCTACAAAGAAATGTATTTTAATGGAATTGGATGAACTGTTTATAGACATGTTATAATATTAAGTTTTCTTGTACATGTTTATATTTATAATTTTACTCATGAGTGAAATGTTGATTTTTTTTAGAATACATATCATTTATAATCTTCAGTGCATGCTCATTATTATTTTGAATTAAAAATGGTTTATGTCATTTAGTTATGAAATCAAATCATTGATATTTATTTTATTATTTATCAATGGAAGATAGGGTATGTTGGTGTTCATGTACATGCCATGTGACCTGAGTTTTTGGAAATCAATACTCACAAGTGTTTATTTTTTTCAATAAAAATTAACACACATATATATATACCCTTATATATATATTAGTGGAAATTATTATTTAAATTCAATGATATGATTAAAGGTAAAAACTCCAGTGAGAAATACTATATATATATATGTATATATATGTGTGTAAAGAAAACATAAAACGTTTTGGAAAGATACTAGCACTTGTTCGTTGTAAAAATAGAAGGTCATTGGGGAGTGAACCCATCCTTCGCTAAGTGGGTAGGCCTAAGACAGCCTTCGATGAATGAAGTTGCCTCAAAATGATGTTTTGTTTTCATGAAGTTTTCTTAATATTTTCCAAAGAAAATCATTGGAATAGTTTAAAAGTGTTTTCAAAGTATAATTATTTTTCAAAATGATTATATTATTTTAGGATGTTTGTTTTACAAATGAATTTACAATTGAATTTTTTCAAATGTATTATTGAAAGTATACTTTTCTGAAAGCGATTTATAAATGGTTTTCAAAACCCCTTACTAAGCATCTTTTGTGCTCACCCTAAGATTTGAAATGTTTTTACAGGTATCTTAGGAGATTATTTTAGATGTCGCCGCTGATGGAGTTACCACGTGCAGAAGAATAATGGAAAATTTTATTATTTTTGTTCAACTCTGATAATGTATAATTATGCCTAATATTCCAGAACCTAGACCGGTAAAATATCCTCATTTCTTTGAAGTGTTGTGTAATTTTTTATTTTCCCTAAAAAAATTCACAGCATTTTTCAAGAACTGAGTCCGAAAGAGCAGGCTCGTGGCGTCACACCTTAAATTAATAAAAAGATGATTTATAATTGTATTTAATAATAATAAAACCATTTTTTTATTATAATAATTTTAATAAAGAAGTAAAAAAGTTTTGAAGATTGAATAAAAAAAATTTAAGGAAGAGAGGCCGTGATTCATTCAAAACACGGCAACCCTCTCGGGCCGTCTGATCCTCCTCTTGACCAATCGCGGATGTCAGTGGATTTTAATGCAGCAACATTTTTGAGCCGTCTGATTGAATTCTGGTCTAATCCTGGCCGCTTCTTTTCTTTTTTTTGGATCTTTTTTTCCCGTCTGTATTCTTCTTCCTCACACGCCGAACTGGTAGCTAGGGTTGCATTTTTCTTAACATAGGCTGGCGAGTGGGCCCGGCAGCCTCTTTATTTCCATGGGTTGGCACCGCCCTAGCCTTCGAATGCTCCATCTACATCACCGCACAAGGAAGAAATCCCTGTTCTTAAGCCTAGTTTGCACCGAAGAGAGGAATTTCGAACCGAGGAAGGAGAGGTTTTTGCATCGTGTTCTCATGGATCATCGACCACCTCGACAACGTCTCCTGCTTCTACCTCTTCTCCTCTCCAAGCGTAGTTAAGGGGATGAGTCTTTCCTTGCATTTTTTAGCTTCGTTATGTATATATGTTTATATATATACCTATATGTATATACCCCATGTGTATACACATATGTATGTCCTGGTGACCCGTTCACAAATACATACGTTTTAAAATATGAATGGAAGGGTCTGTTTTGTTGGGTGTTTTTCATTCAATACCCTGTTTACACGTTGAGTATATGGTTCTATATATATATATATGTTATGTTTCATAAAACATTCAATCATAACATTTTTAATGTTTTCCAGGGATTAGCTGATATCTCCGTTATATAAAATCCTTAGAGGGATGGATATTCGAATTGGTGTTTAACTGAACTCACTCATACATCAACATGTATATAAATATATATATATACATATATATATATATATATATATCATTTTTAATCCTAACCTGAGTATGGTTTGTTGGAATTTTTATTAATGATGAGATATTGTTATGAAATATACGATGCCAGCAACATTTTTATCAACTATGTTGTGATTATGAAAATTATCTAAATATGTTTTCATGTATAAGATTTTATATAAATTACAAATCAAACCTGTTTTGAGTTTTATGAATTAAAAATGATATTTATTGGTGTCCACAATACACATATAAGAGGACACCTTGTTTTGTGTTAAGTTGAATTCCTTGTATATTTATAAAACCCTATCTTCCACCTTTCCTTTTCATTCTTCTTTTAGTGATGAATATATGTTAAGTAGATTATTGTCTATAAGAACATATAAACCATGTAATGAATCAAATGGGTTTTATTTAATTGAACCAAAAAACACATATACATATACACCGCTTCGTGTATATCTATATATAATTGTGGAATAATTTTAATTCAAAATAAGACTTCAAAAAAAAATATTTTATCTAAATTATGCGACAGTTATACGGATAAAATCGAATTGGAATTTATTTGAATTCTCACCCGTTCCTATAATTTCGATTAGTTACAAGGAATGACTCTTGTTTTATTTAGTTTAGTAGCATGGCATGGCTTAAAAAAGAAAATGTCTTAAAGTTGGTATTAAGACTAAAAGTGGCTCACAAATGGAAATGATGTAATTTTACATGGTGATCCATTATTTTAATTGATCCGATTATTATTTCATGTACAAGAGTTTGTTGTTTTAGTTCATATACATCACGGTTTAATCTGAAGCCAAGAGTTTAGTTCTTTTTACATTTATGTCATGATCCATTTCAAGTTATGAATATATTTGTAAAAAGGGGTTTTGATTAATAATGTATGAATGAGACCCTATGAATGTAAGACCACGTCAAATATTTGAGGGTTTTATTGGACATAAATGATTATGGATGGGTGCGCCTGGAATTATACAGCGCTCCAACGCATTGGGTAAAGGATGAGTCTCATGACACGTTAAGTGTGACGGCCATGGCGGTTATCCTTGGCTTGTGTTACTATAGGAAACGGGATTGGCAGTTAGCCTTGACCCGTATAAAGTTTTGTTTATGGTCATGACACAAGGTCTTGTCAAATTCTGGCATTATACATTCCCTTTGCATGAGATGATAAATAGTCAACCAGGGGATAATTCAACTAACAGGATATTCCCTTGTTGGAATTTTCCCTTGACTATGAGAATGGGATGATGAGATATGAACTGTAACACATGCGGTATGTTGTTATAAGAATTTTAAGTGCCAATGAATCATGATATGAATGTTTTCCCTGCTTACACACAATATTTTATAACTGAAGTAATTTGGTTGTAATTTATGCATTACCTATTCTTCACATACTTGTGGTCTCTGATTTATGTCTTCTTTGAAGTTTATTTTAAGAAAGTATTTCTTTTCTGTGTAAGTGGTTTTCAAGAATGTATGATTTTCCTGTTTTAAGGAAAAGATAATGCCTTGATTTTAATAAAGTGTTTTATCATCTTCAAAATGACTGCTTTGAGAAAGAATTTTCTTTAAACATTTTAAAACCCCTTACTGGGCATATTTTTCTCACCCTACATTTTTGTTTTAAAATTTTCAGGCATGGATTTGTACTAAAGAAGTTTTCCAGAAGCAGCTAGTTTCCCAGAATCATGATCCTCACGATCTATTGTAGTATGGGACATGATGTATTAATGTAACTAATTGTAATAAATTTTTAGTACATCATGCCCCATGGGAACCTGGAAAACGGGGTCCTTATAGTTTGTATCAGATGACGGGTTCAGACAACTCTGGAAAACCATGTAGTATGAATATACAACATGGTTTGACTGAATAATTATGTTGTAACTTTCAAATGGCTGATGAAAATGTACCTATCGACCTACTATAACTTCCCACTGAGGCTCTAGAGATCATTGTTTCTCTGGCTAGTTGGGAGAAATTTCTTAATTACGCCCATATCTGCATGTCATGCAAGCACCTTTATGATGCGTCAAACTCGCCTAGGGTGCTTAGTCTTCACCAGGGTTTGGGAATGTATTACCTCCTAATGATGATGACCCAATTCCCCTCTTATGCACGTCGGGGAAGGTACCACGAGGGACTCTTTCGAGTGTTCACGACTGGCAAAGAATTTGGCATGATGCTCGATAACCCCTTTCAAGAAGCTAGTGCTGCCAGAGACCTCCGAGCAGCCTACCTGTGTCAGATTTTGCACTACGGCTTCTAGGTCCAGTTGATGGACATTGGGGTATTAGAAGATGAATCCACCCATTTGTTTTATAGGAAAAAAGTGTATAATGACGTTTCTCAACTCCATACCCCTCATGCTAAACTCAGGATGCGTCATAGATGTCTCCATGAGTTTAACCCTGTCTGTTCATCCCGTGTGTGGTTTGAGGAGTTAGGGAGTTTTGCCTCTCTTTGTGGTGTTCGTTTAGTAAACTTAGGCTTTGTTATGTAAAATTTTATGTAATTGAAAGTTTCATTTTTCCTTTCCTGTCTCTACCTTAATAGTGTTGTTAAGTGAGCTCTCTTGAATGTTTTTTCAGATGGTTGGTCAAACGAACATCCCATCTCTACCTCATGAGTTAGTAAAGTTCATTTTGATCAAAGAATGCATGGCAGATTATCCATCTTTTCTCCACCTACGAGGGTCTTGCAAACATCTTCTTGACTTAGCGAACAGTCCGGAGATTCTTCGTTCGTGTTAGGGGGATGACCGAGTTTTTCATCTCATTACCACTTCCCAACTCCCCTACTATAGGCAAAGGGGAAGGTACTACGAAGGCCTCTTCCAGTGTTTTAATCTGGAACAAAAATTTTCTACCAGAGCATGCTTCCTCATAGCTGCTCAAGATGGCCACCTTAGTGAAGCCTTTATGTTCCAGGTCTTAAATCTCAGTCTCCTCAATCGCATCATCCCTATCGAATACCTCGAGCGTGATGTAGTTCGGTGGGTTATCAGGTAATTTTTCCACTCTGACATTTCTGAGCATTTCACTACATGAGCCTCCCTATGGGAGCCTGTGTGTAGTATACATGAGTAGGGATTGAAAATGTACTGCTCAAGGTGCATCTGGGCTAGGGAAATAGAGTAACTATGCACCAACATGGGTATTCTGTTAACCGAGCCAGATCTCCTTTTTTGGTAATGTTTTATGACTGGGGTTTCTGTTTTTCTTTATATAAATAGAATTGCGAGGATGCAATTCATTGAAGGGGGAAATAATGTAATATCCCAAGACATTGTATTATGTAATGATATGTTCCTTTAATCGAACAAGTTGCCCTCTTATAAAAATATATATATATATATAACAAGGGAATAAAATAAATGCACGAAAATGAACGAAGGGCTCGTTTATTCAAATGAGGAACACCTTGGTAACTACATCTCACAATGATCAAATAGGAATCTTAGATAACAAAATATTCCAACTAAAACCCCAATTAAAATTACAGGAAGACCGCATGAAACCAAAAGAACCTCAAGAAGGCGATAAGGGGCTTTGGCATCCATCAAAACAAACATAAGGATGGTTGAAGCCACCACAACCATACTGAGCACCAGAGGAATAACTCAAACCATCTCCTCCTCTTTCCCATTCATCTGCCTTGAGTTTGGGATACCCTGAGATCAGGTTTTTATAAGAACACATATCTGACTGTTAGCCACCCACGACTATAATTATAGCTGTTTTCACCCCCATGATCCAATACCTTTTAATGTTTTAATAACAACAACAATAATAATGATAATATAACTAATTCATTGTTTGTTTTCCCAAAATGTGAATCATATAAGAATTCTATTTTATATATATATATATATATATAATGCCAAATAGTGGGATTTAATATTATTATTTTCCACTAATTATTATACACATTTTAAACTTGAGCAAGTAAATATTTATTTTATGAATGATTATATTGAATCTGGTGGGGATTTAGTTTTTTTAGTCTAAGAAAATGTGTGTGCAAACTCTTGGGTTATATATATATATATATATTACGTCAAATTTATGTTAAATGTATTACACTTACCCCTAAATTTAAAATAAGTAATAATAATAATTAAAATGTTTATAATATGACCTTTTTATAATTAACAGTTTTGAAATGATGTCAAATTATGGTTTCCTTTATATTACAAATTTTGTTTCATAATGTTAATATTTACAGCAATGCACTCTTAAATTTCGAAATTTGAAAATAATTATTAATGTTATTATGTTAAGGTCTAATTGTATTAAAAACATTAATATAGATCTTTAATTATATATATTAATATAATTAGTATATATAAGTCAATAAAGGAAAATAATTATATGATATAGATAGGGGTAAATAATTTAATGAGTATTAAATGACCATTGACTCACCTTAAATGAATAAAAATTTGATTAATAATTGTATGTAATAATAATAAAACCATTTTTTATTATTATATTAATTTTAATAAAGAAGTAAAAAGTATTGAATATAGAATAAAAAACGAAGGAAGAGAGGTCGTGGTTCTTTAAAAACACCGCAACCCTCTCGGGCCGTCTGATCCTCCTCTGGACCAATCACGGTCGTCTGTGGATTTTAATGCAGCAATGCATCTGAGCCATCCGATCGAATTCCAGTCTAATCCTGGTTGCTTCATTTATTTTTTTCTCGGATCTCTATTCCCCGCGTGTCTTCTTCTTCCTCGTGCACCGAACCAGTAGCTATGGCGGCGTTTTTCTTCACTTAGGTCAGCGAGTGGACCCGAGAGCATCTTGCTTTCCACGGGTTGGCACCACCCCGGATTTGGGATGCTCCATCTACATCACCGCGCAAGGAAGAACTCCCTGTACTTAAGCCACGGTTTGCACTGAAGAGAGGAATTTCTCACCGAGGAAAGAGAGGGTTTTGCATTGAGTTTTCTTGGATCATCTACAACCTCGACAATGTCTCCTCCTTCTACCTCTTCTCCTCTCTAAGCATAGGTAAGGGGACGAGACTTGCCTTGAATTTTTTTAGCTTCGATATATATAAATGTTTATATATATAGACCTATATGTATATACACCTTGTGTATACACATATGTATGGCCTGAAGAACAGTTCACATATACATATGTTTTAAAATATGAACGGAAGGGTCTGTTTTGTTGGGTGTTCTTGATGCAATACCTTGTTTACATGTTGAGCATACGGTTATATATATATATATATATATATATATGTTAGGTTTCATAAAACACTCAATATTAACATGTTTAATGTTTTCTAGGGATTAGCCGATGTCTCTGTTATGTAAAATCCTTAGAGGGATGGATATTCGAATTGGTGTTTAACTGAACTAACTCATATATCTACATGTATATATATATATTTATATACATATATTTATATCAATTTTAATCCTAACCTAAGTATGTTTATTGGAATTTTTATTAATGATGAGTTATTTTTATGAAATCTACGCTGCCAGCAACATTTTTATCAACATGTTGTGATTATGAAATCTATATAAATATGTTTTCATTTATAAGATTTTATATAAATTCCAAATCAAACCTATTTTGATTTTTTTGAATTCAAAATGTTATTTACCGGTGTCCATGGTACACATATAGGAGGACACCTTGTTTTGTGTTAAGTTGAATTCCATGTATATTTATAAAACCCTATATGCCACCTTTTATTTTTTTTATTCTTTTAGTGATGAATATATGTTAAGAAAATTAATGTCTTTAAGAACATGTAAACCATGTAATGAATCAAATGGGTTTTATTTAATTGAACCAAAAAAACACATATACACATACACGGCTTCGTGTACATATATATATAATTGTGGAATAATTTTAATTCAAAATAAGACTTCAAAAAGAAAGTATTTTATCTAAAGTATGCGACAATTATAAGGATAACATCGCTTTGGTGTTTATTTGAATTCTCATCCATTCATATAATTACGATTAGTTACAAGGAATTCCTCTTGTTTTATTTTGTTTACGAGCAAGGTATGGATTAAAAAAGAAAATTTCTTAAAGTTAGCATTACAATTGAATGTGGATCATAAATGGAAATGATGTAATTTTACATGGCGACCCATTATTTTAAGTGATCTAATTATTATTTCATGTGCAAGAGTTTTTTGTTTTAGTTCATATACATCACTGTTTAATATGAATCCAAGATTCTCGTTCTTTTTACATTTATGACATGATCCATTTCAAGTTATGAATATATTTGTAAAAAGGGTTTTTGATTAAGAATGTATGAATGAGACCCTATGAATGTAAGACCACATCAAATATGTGAGGGATGTATTGGACTTAAATTATTATGGTTGGGTGCGGCCGGAATTATACAGCACTCCATTTCATTGGGTAAAGGATGAGTCTCATGAGATGTTAAGAGCGACGACCTTGGTGGTTAGCCATGGCTTGTGCTACTATGGGAAAGGGGATTGGCGGTTAGCCTTGACCCGTATAAAGTTATGTTTATGGTCATGACACAAGGTCTTGAAAACATCTAGAATTATACATTCCCTCCACATGTGATGATAAATGGTAAACCAGGGGATAATTCAACTAACAGGATATTCCCTAGTTGGAATTTTCCCTTGACTATGAGAATGGGATTATGAGATATGAACTGTAACACATGTGGTATGTTGTTATAAGAATTTTATGTGCTAATGAATCATGATATGAATGTTTTCCCTTCTTACAAACAATCTTTTAGAACTAAAGTAACTTGGTTGTAAATTATTCATTACCTATTCTTCACATACTTGTGCTCTCTGATTTATGTCTTCTTTGAAGTTTATTTTAAGAAAGTATTTCTTTTCTATGTAAGTGGTTTTCAAGAGTGTAGGATTTTCATGTTTTAAGGAAAAGATAATGCCTTGATTTTAATGAAGTGTTTTATCATCTTCTAAATGACTTCTTTGAGAAAGAATTTTCTTTAAACGTTTTAAAACCCCATACTGGGAATATTTTGCTCACCCGAAGTTTTTGTTTTAAAATTTTCAGTCATGGATTTGTAATAAAGAAGCTTTTCAGAAGCAGCTGGTTTCCCAAAATCTTGAGCCTCACAATCATCTGTAGTATGGGATATGATGTATCATTGTAACTAATTGTAATATATATTTTTTACATCATGACCCATGGGCACCTGGGAATCGTGGTCCTTATAGTTGGTATGAGAGGATGGGTTCAGGAAACTCTGGAAAACCTAGTAGAATGAATATACAACTATGTTTGACTGAATAATTATGTTGTAACTTTCAGATGGCTGAAGAAAATGTACCTACCTACCTATTGTCACTTCACACTCAGGAACTAGAGAACATTGTGTCTCTGTCTAGTCGGGGGAAATTTCTTAATTACGCCCATATCTGCATGTCATGAAAGCACCTATATGATGTGTCAAACTCTCCTAGGGTGATTAGTCTTCACCAGGGTTTGGGAATGGATTACCTCTTAATGATGATGACCCAATTCCCCTCTTATGGAAGTCGGGGAAGGTACCATGAGGGACTATTCCGAGTGTTCATGACTGGTGAAGAATTTGGCACGATGCTCGATAACCCCTTTCAAGAAGTTGCTACTACTGGAGACCTCCGAGCGGCCTACCTGTGTCAGATTTTTCACTACAACTTCTGGGGCTAGTTGACGGGATTTGGGGTATTAGAAGATGAATCCCCCCCATTTTCTATAGGCAACAAGTCTATAACGATGTTTCTCAACTCCATACCCCTCATGCTAAACTCAGAAGGCATCATAGATTTCCCCATGAGTTTGACCCTATCTGTTCAGCCTGTGTGTGGTTTGAGGAGTTAGGGAGTTTTTCCTCTCCTTGTGGTTTTCATTTAGTAAACTTAGGCTTTGTTATGTAAACTTTTATGTTATTTAATGTTTCATGTTTCCTTTCCTGTCTCTACCTTAACAGTGTTGTTAAGTGAGCTCTCTTGAATGTTTTTTCAGACGGTTGGCCAAACGAACATCTCATCTCTACATGATGAGTTAGTAGAGGTCATTCTGATCAAAGTATGCATGTTGTATTATACATATTTTCTCCACCAGTGACGGTCATTCCAACATCTTCTTGACTTAGAGAACAGTCTTGATATTCTTCATTCATGTCATGGGGATGACCGAGTTTTTCATCTCATTGCCACATCCCAACTCCCCAGCTATAGGCGAAGGGGAAGGTACTACGAAGGCCTCTTCCAGTGTTTTACTCTGGCACAAAACTTTTCTGCTAGAGCATGCTTCCTCATAGCTGCTCAAGATGGCCACCTTAGTGAAACCTTTATGTTCTAGGTCATAAATCTCAGTCTCCTCAATCGCATCATCCCTCTCGAATACCTCGAGCATGAGGTAGTTCGGAGGGTTATCAGAGAATTTTTCCACACTGACATTTCAGAGCTTTTCACTACAAGAACCTCCCTATGGGAGCCTGTGTGTAGTATACATGAGTAGGGATTCAAAACCTACTGCTCAAGGTTCATCTGGGCTAGGGAAATAGAGGAACTATGCACCAACATGGGTATTTCGTTAACCAAGCAGGCTCTCATAATTCGGTAATGTTGTATGAATGGGGTTTCAATTTTGCTTTATATGAATAGAATTGTGAGGACGCAATTCATTGAAGGGGGAAATGATGTAACATCCCAAGAAACTGTGTTATGTAACGATATGTTGCTTTAATTGAACAAGTTGTCCTCTTATAATATATATATATATATATAAAGGGAATAAAGTAAATGCATGAAAATGAACAAAGGGATGGTTTATTCAAATGAGGAACACCTTGGTAACTATAAGTCACAGTGATCAAACAGGAAGCTTAGCTAACCAAATATTCCAACTAATAACCCAATTAAAATTACAGGAAGAGCGCTTAAAACCACAACAACCCTGAGAATGCAAAAAGGGTATTGGGTATCCATCAAAACAAACATAAGGATGGATGAAGCCACCGTAGCCATACTGAGCACCAAAGGAATAACTCGAACCATCTCCTCCACTTTCTATTTTAGTCGCCTTGTGTTTGGGATACCCTGAGATAAGGTTTTTATAAGAACACCTATCCGACTATTAGCCACCAATAGCTATTATTATAGCCGTTGGCACCCCCATGATCTAATACCTTTTAATGTTTTAATAACAAAAACAATAATAATGATAATATAACTAATTCATTGTTTGTTTTCCCAAAATGTGAATCATATAAGAATTCTATTTTTTATATATATAATGAAAAACAGTGGGAATTAATGTTATTATTTTCCTCTAATTATTATACATGTTTTTGACTTGAGCAAGTAAATATTTATTTTATGAATGATTATATTAAGTCTGGTGGGGATATTTTTTTTAGTCTATTAAAATGTGTGTGAAAACTCTTGGGTTATATATATATATATATGTTACATCAAACTTTAATTTAAATTTTTTACACTTACCCCTAAATTTAAAATAAGTAATAACAATAATGAAAATGTATATAATTTGACCTTTTTATAATTAACAGTTTTGAAATGATGTCAAATTTTGGTTTCCTTTATATTACAAATTTTGTTTCATAATGTTAATATTTACATTAATTCACTCTTAAATTGTGAAATTTGAAAATAATTATTAATGTTATTATGCTAATGTCTAATTTGATTTACAACATTAATATAGATCTTTAATTATTTTGATTAATATTATTATTATATATAATTCAATAAATGAACATAATAATATGATATAGATAAGGGTAAATAATTTAATGTGTATTAAATGACCATTGAATCACCTTAAATTAATAAAAATTTGATTAATAATTGTATTTAATAAGAATAAAACTTTTTTTATTATAATTATTGTAATAAAGAAGTAAAAATATTTGAAGATAGAATAAAAAAATGAAGGAAGAGAGGCCACGGTTCTTTAAAAACAATGCAACCCGCTCAGGCCGTCTGATCCTCCTCTTAACCAATCTTGTTTGTCCATAGATTTTAATTCAACAATGCTTCTGAGTGGTGTGGTCAATTCTGGTCTAATCCTTGCCACTTATTTTCTTTTTTTTCGGATCTCTGTTCCCCGCATGTCTTCTTATTCTTCACGCACTGAACCAGTAGCTAGGGTGGAGTTTTTCTTCACTTAGGTCAGCAAGTGGACCCGGCTGCCTCTTGTTTTCCACGGGTTGGCACCGCCCCATATTTCAGATGCTCCATCTACATCACCGTGAAAGTAAGAACTCCCTATTGTTAAGCTGCGGTTTGCAGCGAAGAGAGTAATTTCTCACTAAGCAAGGAGAGGTTTTTGTATCGAGTTTTCTTGGATCATTGACCAACTCAACAATGTCTCATGCTTCTACCTCTTCTCCTCTCTAAGCGTAGGTAAGGGGATGAGTCTTGCCTTGAGTTTTTTTAGCTTTGGTATATATATATATATGTTTATATAGATATATACCTATATGTATATACACCTTATGTATACAAATATGTATGGCCTAGAGAACCATTCACATATACTTACGTTTTAAAATATGAAAGGAAGGGTCTGTTTTGTTGGGTGTTCTTCATGGAATACTGTGTTTACACGTTGAGAATACAGTTATATATATATTTATATGTTAGGTTTCATAAAACATTCAATCTTAACATGCTTAATGTTTTCCAGGGATTAGACTATGTCTCCGTTATGTATATCCCATGTATTAAACTGTAATTGAAAAAACAAATCATGACACTTTTTTGGAGGCTACACCTCCTGGGTGGGACACACACACATCCCATGTGGAATCCCTTTACTCATAATGGAATATTTTTACTCCCCAAACCATTAGACTAGTCAAAGATCACTCCCAATACTGTCTTTATGGATTGACTCTTTTATTGAATTGGGTTCAATCTTCATTCTAGTCCTCTCTATATCATGAGATATAAATATTTACCCAAAATATTTGAAAGTGATATATGTCTCTCCCATATTGGTTATAATGGGGCCACCATCCATGGTTGAGACATAAACACTATCATATATTATTATTTATCCACTGTCACATATTTAGATTTATACATATTTATTTCATAAGATAATAAAAAATTTGAAATATCATAACCCAAGAAATGAAATGGGTTTCATAAACATATAGTCATAACAAACCATTTAAAAATGAAATAAGTTTAACAATCATTCGATCGTTTCATCAGAGCATGACCTAAGGGAAAAAATAGGCATGTTTGATGAGAATCTTATCATTGTGTAACACATGTAATAGAAATTTTTTTCAAAAAAAATATTATAATAATAAACATAAACCATTCAGATAAAGAATAAGAATGTTATCGTAAGGTTATATCCCCAGTATGTCATTAGTAAAATCAATGGATTTCAACATAGATGGAAACTGATTTTGAAAGATCATTTAAAACTTTTCCTGAGGAAATTTTCATTTCATTGAAAATTTCTTTTTAAAACATAAAACATTTTGAAAATATATATATTTGAAAAATCCATAAAAATTTATAAATGAATATTTAAAAATAATTTAAAATTTTCTTGAGAAAAATAGAACTTCCTCTTTAAAAAAACACACCTTAAAACATTTTGAAAAACCTTTTCTTTTAATATATCCTTGAAAAATTATAATGGAATATTCTAAAAAGAATATAGGTTTATAACATAATCATATGTCCCAATGAAACCCAATTGAGGCAAAAAATAACTTACCTCTTTGATAACCTTGAAACTATAAACCCTATTAAAGAAAGACACTAAATTAGATGTAAAAATCAACCTAATTTATGGTAAAAGAATAATAAAATACATTCATGGTTATTATACACACCATAGAAAATACCCACATTCTGAATATGACTTTTGTCTCATATGAAATAAAAGTGAGGCATAAATCTCTTACCATAAGTATCGACTTTATTTGTACATGTTAAAAACTCTTATATAATATAGATAAGTGTATTATAAATATATTAAAAAATAATAATTATATATTTATAATCATATATGAATTAATAATTACCTTTTACTTTTCATTTTTTACAATTCCATTGTAAAAGTAGGTTTCAGGTAATTACCGCTTAGTTTTTCATATATGTTTAGATTTGATTTATTCAGACCTCCTAATTTAATAATTTTTCAATAGTATCTAAAATAATAATGATGAAATAATTATTAAATTTATAATTAAATTTATAAAACACTTCTTAAAATATGGTTGTGAGTAATCAAGTATGTTACGATCCTGGAGACGGTTGGTCGTATATACACATGAGAAACATTTCTATTTTTGAAATATCATTATTGAAAGGATGTAAGTAATATATTATCATGATCTAATTATAATAATACCAAAAATACAATTATATTTCTTATAAATGTCATCCATGTGTTGTGGTGATTAAAATATACTCACATTGCTTTATAAAGGTGATGGTCCACAAGTATATGAACAACAATATCATCTTTAATTGAGTGAAAAGGTAAGAATGAAAATGATATATTATCCATTAAAATTTTTACATATGAAATTAATATCATTATTATATCATTTATATCACATATATTCTTTAAATTTATCCTTTATTATCTTCCATGAAAATATTCGGTGAAAACAAATAATATACCTTCGTAATATGGAAGTCCATCGTACACATAAGAAACATTATTATATACCATAGTGAATGGAAAGTAAAAATGTTATAAATTATATACTAACTCAATAGGTATAATTATTTTATTAATATCACATATATATATATATATTCACTTTATATCCCTCATCATACCCATTTGTGAGATTGGGTAATGAAAAACCAATGACATCACATCGCGAGGTGGTAGTCTGATGTACACATTAATGAAAATTTTAAACCCATTTAATGGAAGAGGAGATGGTTTTAGGTGATCAACATACCATAAAAACTTCTATTAATAAATAATATATTCATGTTACTATATCATCATGGTTTAGTAATAATTTAAGGATGTGCATGAAGAAAGAAAACCAAAATGTTTGTTGAAAAACATTACCTCTTCTTCTTATTTCCACTTTAGGTCTCCACCATAATAATTCCAAGGTTGGATTTATGGCCAACATAAGGATTATATGATGATAGAAGGAAATTTTTTAAGTGATTTTTTTAATTATCTAATAAAAAAATTATATTACTTTGTGAATAATAGAGAAGAGTGGGTATCCTTTTATAAGTGATTTGAGGGGTATACATGTAATTTTTTTATAGAAAAAGGTGTATTCACTTTTTTATCATTCTATAAGTCTATATTTTTTTATTATCTATATGTACACATTATATGATATAAATATAACAATTTAATAGTTTTTATACAATATTATTTTTCTTATTAACTCTTATCATTTTAGATTATCCCCTTGTAAACCATTGTTTACCTTTACTAGGAATTTTTTTTACACTTTTCACTATTAATGATGGTAAAATGTTACGTTAATATTATTCTATGATATAAATATTGATGATTCAAAATTTGGAAACCTTTTTTCCAAATTGAGTTCATTGAAAATGAGAAATTTAATATAAAATTAATCTCATAAACGCAATGAGAAATAGGGTTTTCAAATAGAAAATGTTCAAAAGTTTACAATGTTTTAATATCAAATTTCAATATGAAATAGATTAAAATGACATAAAATTTATTAATAGATATAAAATTTAACAATTTTTAATTGAAAACCCATTTAAAATATATTTTAATTTTATAAATAATTTAAATAAAAAAGGCATCTTTCAATTAAAATTCATTATTTTCACTATTATTCAAGAAAATATTATTATAAAATTGATAAAAAATAAACCGTAAAAAATTTATTAAAATATATTTAAATTTTTTAATTTTTTTTTAATTAATCTTTATAATATAGTGAAAATTTGACATTAATAAAAACCCAAATTTTCAATGAAAAACTATGTTTTGGAGAACTTTATTTTTTAAGGACAAGTTAAGTTTATATTTACTATATGTATAGTAATAATAATTTTATGATTGTTAATAAAAAGTTAAAGATATATAATGTATAATTTTTTTTAAAATTATACCTCATTATGTATTATTTTAATTAATTAACATGGAGAAATGTTATGTACATTAAAACAGTTTTCAAAAAACCCATTTTTTCTAAAAACAAACAAATATAAAAAACCAATACAAAGTTTAATCAAAATTAATTAGAAGGATACAAAATAAATAAATAATACTTTTATTAAATAAAAAAATAATAAGGTATTTTAATTTTTTAATATATTGAAAAGAAAGGAAAGTTGTGAAAAAAACATTATTTTCACTATTTACAGAAAAATTAATATTCTCTAAAATATCCCAAAATGTTAATATTATATAATTTTTATATGATTATTATAAAAATGAATATTTTTTATCAAATAAAATTTATAAAATCTCTATAAATTAGTCACAATATTTTCCTAAAAATCAGAATAATTTTTTTTTGAAAAAAAACATATTTTTGATGAATATAATTACTTTACATAAAATCGATTGATTGTTTTCAAAGAATTTATAAATAAATTTATATTAAGTAGTAAATTTATATTTATATTTCATATATTATTTATTATAATCATATCATCCAATTTAACGGCTATGTTATAATTTTCATATATAAAATAATATTATTTCATCGGTTATTGAAGCTCAGTGTTGCGTGTCATGCATGATATTGAAGAAACTTGTTTGCACATTTATCAAAAGCTAAATTTGGTGTTTCATATAATGTAAACTATCTAAAATTTTAAATTAATTTGAAAAAAAACATAAAATATCATGATGATACAAAAGGGACCAATAATATGGTGTTGAGGATATGGAAAATTACAGTCAGATGTGATGTCAGGACACACTAAAAAAAATTTCTATAAAATTTCATCTTTTTAACCATCTTGATATCTTTGGTTTTTCTTACCACACTGGGAGACCATTTATTTATTTTTATAACATCTGTGACATGGAATATTTTAGTCTATCACTGGATTACTCTATGTTTTTTTATATTCCTTTATATTACCAATTTATAGATGTGCTACAGAGGGTATGGTATACCTATTTACATACATAGGATTATTAGGCTAGTTTGTAGCCTCCTTCATATGGGGAGTTGTGGATGAGGACTTTTGGAACATCAACTTTGGACCAAGTAGTTCAAGTTAAGGATTTAAAAAATGGTATGAGAGAATAGTTTTATTACTATACATTTGACCAACATAGGACATGGTAGAAAGGAGATAGGATGAGCATGACATGGGTAGGGGAGTTGCAACATTCTAGGCTATCTCATGTGTAAGGGGCCTCCCAGTTACTACATGAAGGGATTCTTGCTATAATTTTATGTGATTTTGGGTGCATTCATGCATAACATAACTCATAGAAAATAAATGGGTTTCATAAATATCATTCCATTTTAAATGTAAACAAACCATATAGAGAATTAGGATAACATCCTTGAATAATAACCTTGGTAAAGAATATGTATCATAAAATTATTTTATCTTAGATAGAAAATAATTTTTAATATCACTTGAAATAATTCTTTAAAAAAATATTCAATTTCCATATAATTAATTTTTAATGATATGAGAAGATATAAGGGGAAAATTTTTATTTGAAATTAACTTTTTAATCTTATAAAGGATGCATCAAATCATTAATGTGTTGTGATAGTCAGAAAATATACTCAATCTAGGTAAGTTAAAAATCAATTTCTTTTACATTTTTGTCAGTAAATTAATAAATAACATCATTTCAAATACAATATAAATATTCCTTTCATTCCATTTTATATAATGTCAAAAATAAGAAAAATCAATATAAAAAGAAATCAACTTTTAAAAATAATTTTACAAAATAAGGACATGAAATAAAAATATTTTTTAAGAGAAAATTTAAAATATATTTTTTAAAATAATCTCCCATATAAATATCAAATCATTTTAGTGAGCATTAATAAAATTAATCAAATACATGTTTCTTCGGTAAATAAACCTATAACCAGAAAAAATAAAACATAAGCTATTCAAAATTTATTTAACAACTAATATTATAGAGACATAATCAAATAAGTATAATTTTATCCCACCGAATGAAAATTGGGTTAATAATTTCCCATCCACTTTGTAATCAGTCAAATCATATGCCCTGATAATGTTTAATAATCAAATTAATCATTAAATACCATTAAGACAATGAGATTCATGATAGGATATATAAAATGTAATTATATATAGACTATATGCAAGAAATAATTGGGGAATAAGGAATATATATCACATAATAAAAATTGAGATGACAAACCCATGCCTCTTGCATCCCATTAGTTTTGCGTACTCAAACCTCCTCTGAAATTTTACCCCATTGAAAGGCCCCTTAAAGAACATGTGATTTGAATTTGGGTGATACCATAATTGCTTTGTAATGGGTAGAGTTATAAGGAGATGATTTTTTAGATATTTGAAAACCTTTAAGGCTTTTGAGGGGAAATGGGGTAGTGAGCAGTGGTATTTTTACAAGAGTATGGGTGGTTTTAAGTGATAAAATGATGGTTATTTTATATTTAAATACATAAAAATGGGTGGAAATAATTCCAATGAATTTGGATTATAATTAAAAGAATAAATTTTTGGATATGAATGATAAACATATTAGGCAACAATTTAATGTTGTTGTTTTTAGTTATTATTAGATTTTACCTTTTAATATTAACCAACTACAATATTTTAAAAATGATGTGTCAAATTATAATTTTTTCCTTGTTAAATTTTTTATACCAAAAAATGAAAATGTCCTTAAAACCAAATTTTTACCTCTTAATACAAAATATGGAATCCATTTTTAAAACTTCACAACCTATAAGTTGTAAAATTACATTTATAATTGAACTGCCAAAATGAATCATAAAATGGTTTTTTTGGAAAAATCTATTTTCAAGAAAAAAATATAGTTATAACAAAAGAAGGTATAAATATTTTTTAAATGTAATTAATTATATTATATCTAACTAAAATTCACTTTATTTACTATGATATCAATTTAAAATCATAAAATAAATTATAAATATATCTAAAACCAGGGTTTTCAAACATTAGTATTTTATTACTGTTCAATGATAAATTAAAATTTTCTAAAAATTATTTCAAATTTTATATAAGATAAATTTTAAATGATTAATCACAAAATAATTTAAAACATTAAAATACATTTTATAAAAGTATCAAAAATTATTTATGTTTACTATAACCTTTTATTTAATTAATATAACATTTTGAAGAAGAAAATATTTAAAGAACAAAATAACTACTAAAAATTATGAGAATATTCACAAATCATTAATTAAAAAAATAAAAATTATTTTAAAAATTATATATTTCATAATGTGTTTAATAATATTCATTTCCCCTTATTTAATGGATTAATTATAATGATCGTGTTAAAATACTAATATTTTTTAGTTCATTTAATCTCGATGTTTTGAGAAACCTAAGCTACTGAAAATATTAAATTTATTTAAAATATATATATACCATACAATACTGGGGTGTTATATTATACCCCCTAAAAGTAATTTCAACCTCCAAATTCATCACACTAGATCAAATAAATATGGATGCCTCAACCACATCACATCCTCAGATTCCTAAGTAGTTTCACCAAAATGGTGGTTTCATCATAAAACATTAATAGGTGACTGGCCTTGTTTAATAGAACATTTTTTATTTGATCCATCATCTATATTGGTTGTTCCTAATTTTAAATATCTTTCTCCATATTTATGGACTCTATTTTAATTACTTGTGAAGGGTTAGGTATGTACTTCCACATGTCAGATATGTTGAACACATCATGGACTTGAAAGATGTTCGGTGGAATCTCTAATAAATAATCAACCATCCAGATATGGTCAATAATTTCAATAAATGTTTTCATCAATCTTTTAAATTTAACTTTAATAAAAATTTTAATATTTGGAAATTACTTTTTGGGAATCCAAAATCATAAAAAGCGTAAATAAAGCTACCTGTTGAAAAGAGGGAATGTAAAGGATTAATATCACCACAAAACTAGAATTGTGGTTTGGATAATATTAGTAGAATGTGAATATATGGATATGGAAAATAATTATAACTATAAAGTTATGATTCATAATTATAGATAAAATAGTATTTATAAGTTTAATGACCAAAAAACCACATAAAAAATAGGTTTAAAAAGGTCATTGATGTCATTATAAATGATGAAAATGGGATGAAATTTAATTTCAAAATCATTTAAGATTACATACTTACTTGATTACATCTCATAAGTATAATATCACTCTTTCATTGCATCTTCAACAATTTATACTTCATTTCATACTACAATATATGAATTTTAAATTTTTATTCCTACATAACTAATGGATCATAAATTACATAATGGGATGATAAGTCATTCATTCTTCTCTAGTAATCCTAAAAGAATAGTTCTCAGAGTTTATAAAATACACATAAATATTTATATAGATATGTAATAAATTAGTCTTTAAAACTACATCCAAATTTCAATGTAAAAATTTCAAAGATGGTTAGACTTTGGATCCTTCAAAATAAATTAAAATAAAATAATTTAGAAAAAAGTTAACTTATGATTCAATATCAACTTATCATTAATCCTCAAAACAACTTTATTTATCTCTTAATTGTCACTAACCCACCATGTGAAGATCATTATCATGTATTTTCTTGAAATATGGTAATAACGTTATTTTACATAAAACCATAATGAAAACATGCATTATTTAAAAAACTAACTCTTTCCACATACCATAAATCCAAAAATTCGATAACTTCTATCCATAAGAAACATTTTCATCATATTGCTAATTACTTCAAAGGTTATTGATACTATCTTGTTTATCTTATCACCATCAAAAATATTTTATATTATTATTATCCCATCATCATGCACATATTATGGGTTATCTTTCCCTTAATCATTTGCTATCTATAAATATCACCCTATCACCTTAATCACTTTTTTTCGTTACCAACTCTATTCAACAAATACGTTAAATTGCATACAAAAAATCTTTAGTTGAACAATGCTTAGATTCTTAGTTATTCTATTATACCATTAATGTTTTTCTACAACAATATTCTTTAGTTCCAATACATAGAAACTAATCATTCCACATCCTTCTTAAACCATTAACTAGGATTCGTCATTTTATTTCATAACACTCCTTCCATATCATATATCATTTGTAGTTACTTAATGGGGAGAAGTAAAATTATGTATATGAAGATAATTATTGAATGACTAAAAATCCTAAAAATTATATATATATTTCTGTTTCATTAACCGTAACTCATATAGAAAAAGAACACAAATATAGATCTCAATGTGTGAAACTGCTAGGATATAAAAAAACTCTTGATTATGAATCAAAAGTAATAAATAATCCCAATCAGCCAGATATATCTCTTGAATGTAGTGATATAAGATATTTAAATTCATTTTATATATTGTATAATGTAAATATTTATATTAATAAAATTATTATATGGAATATATAAACACTGAAAATACAATAAAATATGAAAATAATGGTAAATTTACATCTGATTTGGGTGAAAATGGATCTTAAATAAATATTATGAAGTTAAATATAGTGGTAATTAATGGATTATTTTCAAATCAAGGTGATATATAAGACATCATAAAGAGATAATGGAACCAAAAAACATGAAAAATAAATCCTATAAAATTAATGGATAATTACTTGAATTTTTTTTTATATTTTGATTTTATGTTATATATATAGTATTTTCAAGTGTGTTCTATAATAGATTACATGTAGAAAATATAGATTCATATATTCCTCCAAAAAGTTATATATTTTATTATTCATATTTGAATTATTATATTTATCAATTGAAAATTTTATATTATTTTATAATCAAGGTAAAAATATGTATTTCTATTATTCTATTTTTTTACGGTGTAGAATATTTGGCTGTGTGTGCTATGTTCTATTCAAAATAATTTCTTATAATTTATTTCATCCAAGAAAATAGATTTAATTTAATATTGAGACAATTTCAATCAATATTTGTACCATTATAATGGTTTTAAATAGTTTTTTTCTATTATATCTCATTAATTTAGAATCAGGTTATTATTGCAATATTTTTTATATAAGCTTTACAGTGAGGTCTTGTTGATGGATTAAATTAATTTGGTAAAAGACTAAAATATATAATTATAATGAATTATAAGGATGATATATCTATTTAATAATGTTATTTTTACAATTGTATACGTTTTTCATAATTTAAGAATAATAATTTATGTTTTGATGTTAATGGTGATGGAACTGTCAGATGGTTTTGAGAACAAGAGGATTTGTGTTGTATTTATTGATGAGAGTATAGTGTTGATGAATTTGATTATTTTTTAATTTTTCTTTATTTATTTACTTCAAGAATTCATATATTATTGTGGCATTTTATCTTTTTTCAACATAATATGTATATTTTACCATAATATTTTGTATTCATTTTTTAACAAATTTCATGGAGTTAAGTTTAATTTTATCAAGCACTTTGACAAAAAAAATATTTTTTCGGTACTGGTCTTGGTGGTGCTACTGTAAATTTTTTAATTTTGTGTTTTGTTATTATTATTGTTTCTATTTTTGTTTTTTAATTATCATTGAATATAGATCAATTGGTGTGAAGCCTAAATCAATAATAACTTTGGGAGTGGGTGAGTGTTTATATTTTATTTGTAACCAATTATAAATTAAATAAATAATTTTTTTATTATTTTATTTGATATTTTTTTTGTTATATTTATTATTACTTTTATTACATTAATTTGGCATTTTGTTTTTGTTTTGGTTTTTCTCTTTATTTTTTTTCTTTTTTCCCATTTTTTATTTGATATTTTTTTATTAAAATTTTCAAAATAAAACATTAATTATTGAATTTGTTTTAAAACCCATTTTTTCAAATTGGATAATATTCATTTTTAATAAAACATTCCAAGGTAATTAAGTACTGATAGGATATGGATATAACATAAGTGATCTCAATGGCATGTGTCAAAAGAAGCTTTATTGAGTCACATCGAACTTATTATTCTAATAGGAAATGATTATTTCCATATCATTTATAAATCATCAGATGATATTTTGATTTATCATATCTAGATATTCAATAATATATTCCATGGTTATTCTAAATCTTGGTATGGGATATAAATTTTAATTTATATTCATGGATGAATATAAAATGCTCAGATATGAGTTTGGATTCATTTCCTAATATTGGTGTTCTGACACCCAAAACTCTAGAATGAAATTTCCACATATAATTGATTACCCAACAAGATATATAATAAATATATTGAGTGGAATCTAGGTTACTGTTATAGGTCCCTCAAGGATGTAGATCTTCATGATCCCATACCTGAATGTTTCACTCTGATAGTGAATAGTGAAAAATAAAAGTAGAGATTGAGTATAATTTCATCCCAAATTTCACTATTATTTAAACTAATGGGTAAAAATGTTTAAAATTGAATTTTTTTATAAATCTATAATCAAAGTAGTAATGGTAATTTTTCATCAGTATAATAGGATGTAAAATAAAAAACAACAAAGGAAAAAGGAATCAATACAGTTAGGAAGATCATTAAATCTAAATTTTTCTCCTGTATTAAGAGTCATGAAAATATTGGAGGAAATGTTTTCAATTAGTTGATGTAAGAACCATATATCTTGAAAATATCATTATCCCTAGACATTATAAGGAGTGGGATTATTCCATGGTAGAACATTAGATCTTATTCCAAAATGAGAATATAAAACACAAAAAAAAAATAGAGTTAATAAGTGGATTAGAAATTAAGTCCTAATACACTGGTGTGAAAATACACTCTCAAACCCTTAGAATATAGAGAAAATAATATATTAAGTGATGAAAAATATCCTAATCTAGTTGAGAATAAAAATTTATCTGTTTTTTTAATATTAAAAAAACTACTAAACAAAATAGAGTAGAAACCATTTTTAATCAATAGAACATTATTCATGAACATTTAAAATAATCACCTGAGCTTAGAACTCAACATGAAATCAGAAGAGTATACATATCCTTTTCAGCCACTGTTATTTCTCTCAAGACCTTAATTATGAAAAATCCCTACTAATGATTAATATTTATAAACCTAGATATCTTCAAAACTCCTAAAACTTATTTAGCTTAAAGTCTTTAATATATGATAATGTGGGAATCAATCAACCCACTGCTGGTATAGAGACTTCCTGGGTACTTGTATCAAATAATTCGAATGACTTGAAAATAATAAAATATGAGTCATAAAAATATTACCATCTGTTCTTCAAAACATTATTCACACAATTTTGATCTAAAATATTTAACCCCTTTATGTGTAATCTTGGTTAATGGGTTCGCTAAACAGAAAATATTCTGGGTAAAATGTCGATAATAACCTTCTAAACCAATAAAATAGCGTACCTCAGTTATACTCGTCGACGCTGGCCATTTTTGGATTTCCTTAGTCTTTGAAGGATCAAAAAATATTCCATCCTTAGAGACAATATGGTGATGAAAAGAAATATCCTGAAGCCAGAATTCACACATGCTAAATTTCTCATATAATTCATTTCTTCTAAGAGTCTTTAGAATAATACGCAAGGGATTTTCATGATCTTCATTTATTTTTAAGTATACCATGATATCATCAATAAATACCACTATATAGTAATCAACATATTCCTTTAAAACTCTATTCATTAGATCCATGAAGACAAAGGGTTCATTTGTGTATCCAAATGGCATTGTCGTAAACTCGTAATGCTCGTACATGGTTGAAACTATTGTTTTCTGAATGTCTTCCTTCTTCACACACAACTGATGATATCTAGATCAAAGGTCAATATTTGAAAAATATTGAGCTCCATGAAGTTGGTCGAATAAATCATCAATGTGAGGTAGGGGATACTTTTGCTTTATATTTATAGCTTTGATCTCCCTGTAGTTAATGAACAACCTCATAGATCCATCTTTATTCTTAATAGAAAGTACAGGGGCTCCCCATGGAGAAACACTAGGGCGAATAAATCCATTATTACTCAACTCATTTAGTTTTTTCTTTAGTTCCACTAATTCCACAGTGTCCATTCTATAAGGGGTCTTCGATATAGGCCTTGAAGCTAAAATTAAATCAATGGGAAACTCAATTTCTCATTATGGAGGATATCCAATTAAATCCTCTAGAAACACATCAACATTTTTTTTCACAATAGGTATGACCTCTATTCGAACATTATTTTCCTCACCCGTAATTATTTCATTATCATCCTCCACAATAATTAAATTTAGTAGAGCTACTGGGGGTGGATCTATATATGAATCTGATGGTGGCGTTTCTGCTCTAATGATTAGTTACTCTTTATCATCATCGAGAATTGTAACCTCATTATTTTTACAATAAATTTTTGCATCATAGTCCAAAATATAATATATAACAAGGATTGTATCAAATTCTAAAATGGTTATAATGATTAGATAAGTAGATAAATATCATTTATATGCCTTCATGGGGACAGATTCACAAAACTATGTTCCAATGATACTTCCCTTAAAATTTTTGACTGAAAACTCCCATTGTTAATTAATATTGGAAATATAAAATTTTCTTAGAAAACTAGGAAGTTATGAAACAATGAGATTATCTAGAATCAAATAAATCATTGGTTAAACTTGAGGAAACTATTAAATTACCTTCTACCACATCTTTCGGAGATTCAACCTTAGTAGTAGTGATCACGTAAGATTTTCCTTGATCCCTCTGCCTTTTATAAGGTAATTTTCTCTGATTCTTAGAACATTAATTTGAATAATGACCATCTCCCTACAAATTTAGCATTTAACATTGGTAGTTTCATTATACCCCTTAAAATCACTAGAAAGATGGCCTTTCTGTATTCATTTGTAGCATACTTCTTCTCCTTTTAGACAGGCACCGGGGTGCTTCCTTACACAATTATCACATGGGGGAAATTCAACTCTTATCATCTTCCTTGATTCCTTATTTCCTTTCTCAGAGTGTTCAGTAGATCTTATTTTCTCTTTCTTTTATTTAAAGTCATAATACTTAGAGAATTCATTTTCACTCTTGATAGCACATGAGAAAGTATCTTCATACAATGAGAAGGATTGCGAGAATAATACTCGACAGATAAATGGTTTTAACCCATCAAAAAATGGTCATTCTTACTTCTTGGGTTATGTATATAATCTTCAGCATGCCTTTCTAACCTTGTAAGGTTAGCTTCATACTTTGTGACATTTTCATTCTCTTTTTGTCTCAGACTCACAAATTTCCTTTCCATATCCGCTTGATGGTCATGAGGAACGTATTTTTCTATTAAAATCTCTTCAAACTCCCTCTATTCCATACGTGATACTTCTTCATCCTCTATTATGTTTTGAATTAATTACCACCATGGATCTGCATCTCCACTGAGGCGATAAACTCCCATGACAACATTTTCCCTTTACATACTCTACAATGCATGAAATATATTCTCTAAGGAACTTATCCTTTGTTCAACTACAAATGGATTTGTAAACCCATTAAATATTGGAGGTTGTTTCCTCATGAAGTGATATAACATTGATCATCCACGTTGTGGATCAGGGTGCTCTATATGGGTAATTTTATTATTCATAACCTGTGTGAGTTTTCTTAGTATGGTGATAATCTGATCAGCACCAGTTGCATAACCAGCACCGCTATAATTTTCTTAAACATGACAGAAATCCCTATATGTATTAAGTGCATTGATACAATTTCCATTACTTTCACTATGCGCCATTTCCAAACAATAGCGTACAGTAGATTAGTTTATGAACCACAATACATAATTCTGAACATGTAAAACATTTAACATAAATTGAACAGTTTATGGATATAATCCATAATCATAAAAATGTTATCATTGAGGAGGTATATACTCATAAATTCTTCATAATGGTCTATAATGAAAACGATAATTATCCTAAGAATATCCCCCAGGAGTGTCGTAACCAAGAGTGTAGCAGGGCTCATTGTCATGCACTAGTTCTTGTTCGTGTCTAGATCAAAGCAGTGTATTCAGGATTTTCTCTTACGTATATCTGTGCTAGATCCGCCTCTACCAGCTCACATCCAGACATGGATGTATTGTTTTTAAAGAACACAAAATCACTACAGTACCAAAATTCTAGGATTTTCTTCTATACTAATCCTTAAAGTCTATCTTAGGGTAATGTTATCTAATCATAGTTTTTATAAATCTAGTTTCCATGGTTTTTTACTAAACCTCCTCTGATTCCAACTGTAATTCCCTGACCCCAATTACTCGGAGTTGGTTCTTTATTACATAACATTGTCATGGTACAAGTAATAATGTCCTAAAATAATGATCAATTTAGTATTATTGGACACAATATACATATATAAGTTCAAAATTACAACTTTAAAAGAAATACAAAACTAATTTGTTTCATTAGAAACATCCAAGCCTCCTAGAATAGGCTCAAAAGTCACTGATAACTAACTTATTCATATCCTGGTAAAATGAAACATAATAGGTGATCTCAAATGCTTATTAAGGGTAATCAATACAGTGGAAGATAACATAAATATTAGCCATGGTGAATAATTAAAAACACATGCCTTTACAAATAATAAACATCAACCTTTTATGGAAGAAATATGAGTTGAGTAAAATAATACCATAATAAAACATTTTCCTGGGTATTCTACTAGTAGAATAACCACATGAACCATCATTATTATTTTCATAATGAGGGAATGTATAATGCCAGATATTCTGAAACATCTTGTCAAGGCCTCAAACAAGACATCTAAAACTGGTTTAGGCCTCGTCCAAAACCATATATCAAATTGGGAAAGGCCTCGGCCAATTCCACATCCAGTTGTCTCATGAGACCTACCGATGCATCAAGGAGCTGTAGAAGGCTCCACCCATCACATACTAAGTCTAATACATTCCTCATAAAAAAAGGTTGAAATATAACATAAACATATATATTAAAACTAGCATACGAAATGTCAATACTTTAACCATAAACCATGAATCGTATAAAAACAACACATCCACAGTCAAACATATCACCAAACCTTCAATACAATATAGAATATTTTCATCATAATAAATCAAATTCAAGTAAGTTTAAAATCCATGAAAGGATGTTGACATAGATGAAATGAAAACTATTTGAAAGAAATACCCATTTCTATTTTGAAACCATTTAAGAGTCGCATATTTATAAAAGAAAACATTTATTTTGAAAATATTATTATAATAATATAAGGGAAACTTCTATGATGTTATAACTACAGAAAATAGCCTCACCCTCCGCGTAAGATAAAAAAACATTCTTACCTTAATTTTGTCGAAAAGGTCAGAAAGTAACTTATTTCAAAACCTACAGAAATATTCCTTTCAAAAAATGTAAGGTAAAATAAGGGTATAAATTACTTTAGCCCACAGTCTAGTAAATAGTAAAATGGTTTTGAAATATATTTTTATGAAAACATGGATGTGGATGATAAAGAGGTCCCAGTGGATACTTAAGTAAAAACAACCTCAGATAATAAAGGTATTGAAAAATTAACCAGTAACTTGTACTTTTCCTCGGTCGAGGGTAAGTTAAACACTTATATAATATTTAAATCATTGTTATTAAATTATAAAAGAACTATATATATAAATATGATATCATATATGATCCTTTAATATTGCTTTGTTAATAATATTTCAGTAGTATCATCGTTTCTGGTGTTAACTTATTCATTTTCCTTTATATGCATGGTTATGTAAGCCATGTTTTTTATGTATAGGACGTGTTTTATTCATATACAAAATGATATTTTGTTCATATGCATTAGTTTTAGTCATCAAATAAAAATTATCCTTGAATTGTTATGATGGAGAAATGAATCTCTTCGTGTTCATGGAAACGGTAATCCATACGTACGCATAAGCGACAATATCATAATATTAATGGTGATACCGTATGTAATTGGATGGTATATCATGTATAAATAATAATTAAATTGTTATATTTATTATTTACATCAGTTATACTCATTATTATACCCATCCAAATAATGAAGTATTTGAATAACAAACTATACCATGGCGTGGAGATGGTAAGTTGTACGTACGCACGTATGGTGACTTTGTCATTTATAGGATGGATAGAATAAAGAATATGGTTTTAATATATTTATAATAACATAAATGTATGTACATGGTACTGTATTTATTATTTTTTTATGGAAACAACAAAGAAAAGGTAAGTGGAAGAAGAAAATAACTTGAAAGAGGTGATGAAATATTTACCTCTTATTCATCTTCTTCCGTTTGATTTGATCAAAATGGCTCCTTAGGTTGGCTTTATGACCAAAGGAAGGCCTCTAGGATGAATTTATGAAAGTTGGGAGGATATTTTGGAAGATTTTGTTGGAGCCAAATGGCATTGGAGGTGTGATGTTGAGATAAAGGGAAGTTCCCTTTTATAAGAGAGGTGAGGGTCACTTTTAGAAAAGCTTGAAATATTATTTTATAATAAAGAATTTTTCAGTTTATAATGGCTCAAAAATAATTTATTTAGAGTATATGGTAGATATGGGTCAAAAACCACTCAACCAATAGGTTTTAGATAGGTTTAGGTTACCATATTAGCATAATCTTTAATATTTAACTCTTAGTTAAATAGTTTGACATTTACCATGTCTTTTTGTATATTTGTATTATATGGTTAATTAACATACTATAAACTTCCAAGAAACCCCAAAGTGGTTCATTATTAATATATATAACCTTATATAATTATTTTTTCTGAACCATATATTTTTATGAATACTATATCAATTATTAATATAGTATTTGTTTTAAACACTCAATTATGTCAATTTTGACACTATTTAGTTTTTTTTTTGAATTCCATTAAATCTTTATAACATCGATTAAAATTTATTAAACCAACCATAACATGTCATATTAACTTATAAAATTGGAATTTATCATAAGTCTCAATTTACATTTATTTGTATATTTATAATATCAATAATTTTACAATTTTATTAATAAAGTAATTGTTGCATCATCATTGTGTCATAAATAAATTAAATTATTTAATGTATAAAAATTATAAATATAATAAAATTATGTAGGAAATATTTTTATCTCTCTAATAAATATTTATAGTCAAATTTATATTGTGTGTAACCCTATATTAAAATTGGTTTAGTTATTAAACTTCGAATTTAACTCTTTTAACTCTTCTTTAAATAAAATAATAATAAATGTCTTAATCTAATACAAGTGGTGCAGTGAGGATCATATTTTTTTCTTATGGTTTTTTTGGTCTAATTATACTTATCCAATAGAATTAGGACATGTGTTAGGGTAGTTATGATATCAATTTTACCCTTAATTACCCTATTTACTTTTAACCGTGGTAAATAAAAGTCAAAAGTTACTATTCACCAAAAATTATTTTCATCTTATTGAACCTCATTTTACATACTGATATTAACTAACACTCTTAGATTTTTGAAATTCAAATAACAGAAGTGGTAAAATTATGTTTTATGAAAATATAAAAATACTCCTAGGAGGTGGTTAAAAGACGGTAAAACGTTCAATAAAATTTTAATATATCTAAACGTATTATCAAATGACTCCAATGAATTACATTGAAATTATATAGTTATTATTTATCTATTTTGACCTAAAAATTAAATAAGATAAATAATTATTTAAATAAAAATGTCGGTTTTAACCAATAGTGCAGTGTTTTTCAATATTCATCAAGAATTGAATGTTTTCAGAAAAATACCAAAAAGTCACCCTGAGCTAATTTCGATATTCCGAATTAAAAAATGAAGTCCATTTTGAAAAGGAGAATTTATAAAATTAAAAAAGTGGGTATTACTATTCATAACAACTAGTTTTATTGGTCACGGTGTGTTAAAATCTCGAAGTTGCATACAATGCAAGCTATAGCATTATTGAAAGGGAAATGTACTGTAGAAGCTTAGGGCGTTACACCAACTATAAAATGAGATGACCAAGTAAGAAAAAAGCAACCAAATATCATTGATTTCACCACCTATTAATGGAAAATAAATAAGGAGATTGGGTGAGTGATTGAATGAGTGTTCACCCATACAATTAAGAAATCTCATCCTCGAACTGATTTAAAACATTCAGAAATAGAACCCTACATTCATCTGATTTAATAACCATGTGGAGGAGTAGAAAAATCTAGGTTATAATAGGAGATTCACTATTATAAATTACATTAACACCCTACCAGTAATATTTCACATGGATCTATAACTCCTCCTCCAAAGTCAGAACTCAAATTTTTAATTTTAAAAAATGGGTTTTACCAACACCTTGGCATAGTGGTTCCTTCCGTGGTCCGGGTTCTTTGCTCAACCTAAGCCAAGAAACCCACCATAGAAGGCCACTATCGCATGTTACAAATACCTAAGTCATTTTTAACCCACCACACAATGATCCATAGAATGGTGATGCCTACACTATTTGTTTTTCATGGACCATATCTGAACACACTATGCCTAAATCCACCTAGAAACCACATCCTCACTTGGAAATTTTTGTTTGTGCATGATGCAATGTAGCATTACTAGTGCACCATTCCATCCACCACTGTGTTTGTCTGCCTGTTTTGTGTCTTAAAAATAAAAATCACTCCCAACCACATATATAAAACTACCTAATCACAACAACCTCAAAAAAAATAAAAAACAATCAAAAATAAAATATAACATGGAATGTAGATCAAATTGTTGTTGTTAAATTCTCCCCATATTTATCTTTTTTATCCATGAAAATGTGGATATTGGCTATAAATTAGAATATTTTTTCCATTATTATATAATATCCACCTTATATTCCTATGTCTCCTCATGGAGTATTTTATGATTCCTAAAAAATTAAAAAAAAGTACTATATTTACCCTATATGAAATTATCTTTTCTATCCAATAAATGATTTATTACATGAGAAAATGTATATTTTGGTTCTAAATTAACATCATTCGATCAACTTACTTGAGTAAAATTGGACAGGTACTTCATCTATTGATCTTCATAAAATACATTATCAACCAAATTAAACTATATTGGTAAATCCATATGAAAAAAAATAGTACCAATTCATTCATGTATCTCAAAAGGTGAAACATAAAAAGGTAGAAAGTATCTTTTATTACCCACTTAATGATGTACCAGCCATAGAGAGACATTGAAAAATAAATTATGTGAGACCAAAAGATATAAAAGAAAATGATGATGATGAAACAAATAATATATATAGAGGTGTTGGTTTAAAACCATCTAATTCCTAATCATCTATTTTTTTAATTCATGAATAAGAATAAGTCTAAATTGTGATGTTTTTTTGTCTCTAACCACTAAAGTGTATATCAAAATGTATGGTAATACAATTTATTGGAGATAGAAACTCATATCAGGTCAAGATAACTATTATTATATAGAAACACTATAAAAGTAAAACGATCTTTCCATGAGCCATCAAAATCCATAACTTAAAACTCCGGGAATATATTGCAATGTTTAAATTGTTCATTCCAACTACCAATTCTTTTCACTGTGATATGTTGGGATCTTGGTGAAATCGGTTAAAAAATATTACAGAAAATATTTCCAAAAACATGATTTAAATCAATGACCAGTGTCATAGATGATAAAAACTAGTATACCATTCAATTTTACCAACTCCTAAATATAAATATTTTATAAATCGTCTATCATATTGGATTATTGAACTGAAATAAAGTGGGTTATATTTTTTTAGTTGGTCCCCAATCACCCAAATTAAATAATTCATTTGAATTATTCTTAGAATAATCATGATCATTTTTATAGAGATATTATCCCATTTTTATAATGGTATATTTAATGATTGAGACATTAGATTTGTTCATTAATTCTCCTCTATGACATGCAGATAGATATGGCATTTCGTCTCATAATAAACCACATTTAATTTAATAAATGACCACCAAAATGGTTTCAAAAATTCTTTTACATCTTTTGGATTCCTGGATGAATTTTTCACATATAATTTTGGTATTTATATAAGAGTTTTCCTTGATAATAAGGAATAATAATTATCTGAACTCAAAAATGATACATTATATTTGTATCTTTTTTCCAACTGTTAAAGGTTTTCCCATAATTTTGTTTTGATGTAATGGTAAGTAAATTAGGATATAATATTTTACCATTATTGACATTAAAAACTTAATTAAGTATAATATTATCCATAATGAATATAATATCTTTAATCCACTCAGTGATATCCAAATACATACATATTATAGTACTCTTAAATTTCCAATGATTATGAGATTATTTATTTAATGATATGATTTTTATCTTAGAACATAATCCATATCCTTTCCTTTACATGATTTATAATCCAAGTCAAATTCAAATATCTGGAGATATTACATACATTATCATTATTTTAAGATCAAATATTTTTGTTAAAATATATATTCCAAGATATTATGATCTATAAACATAGTCAAATTATCACCAAATAAAAAATGAATCCATTATTTAAAACTATGAACCACAGAAGGTAATTCCATGTCCTAGGATATATACTTGTTTTTTTCTAATTTATAATTTTTATGATCCATAAGCTACAACATGATATCCTTGAATGATATTATAGATGAGTAAAAATCTATACATGTAATAATAGATCATATAAACATTCCTAGGTTCTATAATGATAAGAATTGGTGTAGAACTAATCATGGTCTTAATATCTAAAAAATATTTTGGACAATTTTAACTCTAGTGGAATAGACTAACATTTTTTAGTGTTGTTATAATAGATGAATTCTATGAAAAATGAAGAATAAAGTATCAATAATAAATTTGTTATCTCATAAATCTACATATCTCGAAAATATTTTTCATTAGTTTGTTAGAGATAACAAAGTCTTTCTTTTTAGTTATAAAGATAACCATGTCTAATAAATTACAAGAACATGGAGTAAAAATTTATTTATTCATAAATCAAATTTATTGAATTTTTAATATAATGGATGATCTCACAATGTGTTCATCACAATATCTAAATTTTATTCTAGGGATTTTTGATTTTGGGAATATGTCCCAATTTCATCCAAAAAACCTAATGAAGGACTCTAGGTTCCTTTTGAATACACAATTCCTTAATTCTATAACAAATGTTTGTGAATTTTCAAGACTAAAGGACATGAATAGATATTCAAAGTGAGTGTATTGACTCTAAAAAGTTTCCTTTTATGTATCATTTTTATGTACTTGGAGTTGGTGATACTCGGGTCCAAGACCCATCAAGGAGAACTATTTGATTCCTTTCAATTGATCAGAAATATCATCATTTCATGGAAGAGGATATTTATTCTATATCATAGCCTTATTCAGTTTATGATAATCAACACAGAGTTATAATGAACCATATATATTCATTACAAAGAGGACTATAGTATCCCAAGGTGATCTACTCAATTATATAAAACCATTATTTTACAATGAATCCAATTAGACCTTTAATTAACTCAATTATATGGGATTTATTATATATGATGGAACTGGATTTCATTTATCCATCAAAAAGAGATCAATCAAAACATCCACTTCCCTTTTGGGGGAAAAACCAGTGAAATTTTTTATAAAAATTTCTAGATACTAATGCAAAATGGTATGAAAATTTCTAATTTCAATTATTTCATTATTCCTAAAAAGTGACTATTTCAAAATGACATGAAATATATCCCACCATCAGTTCTAAATATCCTACTCTTTTATAATTCACATCTTTGTATCCTTGGAATGGATACATTGACCCATCAAAAGATCTAAAATTTTATCATTATTCATAAAATTGATAAGATCTATTAATGTAACAAACGAATCCATTACCAGGATTAGGTCAAATATATTAATTTTCATAATAGTAAAAATCCCATCAAACTGGACTCCATAAATGGTTATAAAACAAGATACAAATTTAAATCACATGTACTCTCGATGCCTGAGTGGTCTATGGATACTCATCATGTGTGGAATCATCATGACATGAAATCCATTTTCATTAATGACATAAAAAATAAATAAAATATTTTGATTCTCCAAAATCAAATAGACTATGAATAAGAGTTGAGTTTAGAATAATGGTACCACATACCATTTAAGTACCTAATTGATCCACCATGATCATCTTCTCAATATCAAACAACTTCTTAATTTATCCACCTTGTTACTTGTTTCCCTATTGTGGTTTCAATGTCTAATGAGTTTTGGTGTTTTTGGAATCACATTGGCTCACTAGACACTAAGGGTGTGAATTATTCTGATGTGATCACCCTATTAAAGAATAATATGTTTGACACATATGAGATATGTTTCTAGAAACTAAAATTGTCTTGTTAAGGGAAAAATTTCAAACATGTCCCATATAATTATTATTGTGACATTCTATGTATGGTGTTGTACATTCATAATTATTACTCACTAATGAACCACATTAAAAAATTCATTTTGTTACCGGTGAATGGGATAAATTTAAATAACCCTGTGGTTTTATTCAGTGATGCTCTATCATTTTGGAATAAGGTTTATCACTTCCATTTATTTCCAAAATTTGAGTTTCAACTTATAAACATATAAAGGAACATGATTACTCGATTAGTATTCCTAGTAACATCCATTTCATCCACAATATATATATTAACCATGTATGAATAGTCCATAATATAGAGAACAACTATCTTAGAAAAAATTTATATAATCATTACATACTCAAATCTATGTGCCTTCATGGAAGTTCAAGAAGCCACTTCTGGATCAATAAGAACTATGTTCCTCAAAATAAAAACATATTATATCACTAATAGGTTTTCTGTCTTATCACTAAATAACACTATTGTTCTTTCTCTCTTAAAGGTATTAAAATAGAATAATTATTGAAACATTATTCGAATCCCTTCCACATAAGACCTTGCATGAATTTTTCTTCAAGAACTAAATCCCAACATTGGTGTGAAATTTCCCAACCAATGTATACTGATAACTTCTCTATTATATCAGCCAAGTTTCCAAGGAAATCAAATAAGTTTTTAATTATGATAATACGTGATTTATCCTTTTTAGGTTTCAAAACCTCCTGAAATATTAGTGAATTCGATTTCTAAATTTCATTTAATGATCATCAGGTCAAGCTCTATCATTTTTATCTTCTCTCTAAAAAACATGAAATAATTTGACAATTTTTTGAATTTTTTTTGATTTACTAATAGTTAATGTATAAGAACATTCTTTTTGGATTCTTCATTCATGTTTATAGGTAATATAAAAAGTTTATTTATCATTATTGAAAAAAAATTCACTTGTTCATCAATTAACTATTTAAATAGCATATTTTGATATCTGGAATCCTGAAAAAGAAACAATTATTATAACTAAATTCCATGAATCATCAAACAAAAAAATTAGCATTTAAAACCAAGTGGGACGTGTCATTATTTATGCATGCATACTATACTCACCATATAATCCCATGATGATGAGATGGAGACACTAATATAGGTGTTAAGAAACTTCTTCTTACTAAATCTCCCTTTTAACTTGATATTCTATATAGAGATGTTAGGTAGATAAATTATTTATTAAATTTAAATTTTTTTAAAATTTTTACCTCCTTGATGATATACTAGTTTGATAGAATAACTCAAGTGATACAATTTGTAATATCCTAATCCTAACTATTGTCTTGGAATGATATGAGGTTCACCTATCCTCATGTGATATCCCCTCAATACCAAAGGGTGGAAACAAATTCCATGGGAAAACAAAATAATTGGGGGATGTTTTTCATTTTTTAAACAAACAATCATTAAAAAATAAAAGGAAACAACCAAGCCAAAACAATATCATGATATTGTAAATAATAAAACAAAAAACATTATTGAAACCAACAATATCAAAGTATAAATAAATCAAAATAGGTAGATAAAAATACAAAAAAAATAAATCATGAATCAAACACTAATTTGGAATCGTTCTTTAATATAATGAAAATACCAAATTCATTACTCAAACACTAGATTTCTATAACATGAAGTGAAAATAGAGAAATATAAACTCTTCCCATTTTCTATATCATGGAAAACAACATATGCATACATTCTAATTTTTATATGGTGGGGTTAGTAATCATATATAGTAAGAAATCCACCAAAATATTTCAACACAAACCACTAGGGTGAAAACATGTTACCTCATGGTTCAAAATTTAAATAAAATAAAATAAAATAACATCAAAATAGTTTATCAATTTAAAACAATTTAGCATAAATTAGAAACCATTTATCCCTTTCATTCACTTGGTATTCCCATTAAATGTTTCACCCATGCACACAAACACCCAATTCATTCCATGACAGTCTCAATACTGATGAGTAGCAACTCATCCATCTACAAAACCTGTCATTAGTGATAATCCTTATCGTACCTCTAGTATACCACTTTACACTATTTAATAGTCACATAAAATGACAATAAATCAACACTATTTCATATATTCCAACATTCCCTTCCAAAAATCCTTTTTTACCAAAACATAAATTAGTAATTTTTGCAACATCTTGAAAAAACCATAATTCAATGTCATTATCCTAGAGAGTTGGCCAATAATAAATTACCTAAGTTTCCTTTATTTAATTCATAATAAATCAATTAATAAATATAAGACTTCGATTTCTAGAAAAATAGGATAGTTTAAGAAGATACATAGTTCATATCATCCAATTTACCACCAAAAAATTTGGGTGGGGGTTCACTAACATCACCAAGAAATCATATCCTCATACCAAGTTATAACATCTCAATAGAGAATCATATATTATACAAATTTAAAAATAATATGGGGAGAGGGAGAGTAGAGGTCATAAGATGTGATTTCTAGTTTCGAATCACAATAAAACCATAACAATATGATCCTATCTTGATCCATAACTCATCCCCCAAGATTGGAACTCAAATCAGCCATTTTAAAAAAAACTATTTTGAAAATAACCATATCCCGATGGTGACCACCACGGTCATAGTTATTTATATCACTTTATTTTTAGGAATCCACAATGGAAAACTATTAAAGTTTGTCACAAGGACCCATGATTTTCTAAACCCGCCACAGCCTAAATTACGATGTGGTAAGGCCTTCTCAAGCCACGTTTCACAAACCATCCCCCATCTGCCACACTTAGGGCCACACAGTGACCACAACCTCCCCTATAAATTTTGGTGTGACCAGGTTTCACCCAAGAACTCCCAATACACAACTCCCATCCTCCATGAATTCTTGTTTCCATGGTTTATCATGAAAATAGTAATTACTCCAAACCACTTCGTGTAACATATCTAAACACCCCAAACCAAAAAACATAAAAATGAATCAAAATGTAAGAGAATAAGGTAAGTACCTCAAACCGGGTATTTTCCAATCCTTCATTATCTTTCCCATTAATAAACATATTGTTTTAAAATATATTCTTGATTATGAATAAACATCCAACTATAAGTATTTAATACTTGGTCTCTTCTTAAACCACATCTTATAAGGTGTCATATCTGATTCTTTTTCATATGGAAACAATTTTGATAATTTGTTTTTATAGACAACATTTATCTAATAAAATTCTTTGATGTTCCATACCCAGTTGCATAGTTTGTCCCATATGTCTCAAACATTTGTCCCTCCCTTTATCTAATACATTGGTTAACTATTTGTGGAAAAAATTGCATTTTATACACTATTATTCTTAATATATTTCTCTACATCGCAACTTATCAATATGGTATTGATGTCTATTTAGATTCACATAATACAAAATTAAATAACTTTTTCTATAACCGTCCAAATGATTTTAAAAATCATAAAATTAACATATTTGTGATTCATAAACAGAATTTTTTATATATTAGTAAAATAACTAACAAATAAAATGAAATTATTATATTATAAACATTATATAAGTTATATTTCATTATAGATATATGAGAAAATAACATTCATCATATTCATGGTCTGATTCTGCAACTTCGTAAGAAAAAAGATAATTGAATTTCCTTTTTACAAATGAATTCACATTGAATTTATATTCCTATTAATACTTGGAGAATTTTTTTACATAACCCTTATGAGTGATTTATTATTTCTCTTTTTCTAAATGTGTCATGTTCCATGATACCATAGTATTTACAACTCTTTAATATTTAAATACCATGAATATTTCAAGTCTCTAATATAAAATATATTTTAACTGATTATCTAAAAACAATTATGATCATACCATCATTGATAAGAAAAAAATGTACCCATAACTCATAAATGTGTTTTCATTACTATTTTCAAAAAAAATTATAATCAAAAGTATATTATTTTCTAACACATTAAAACAAAGAACCTCCTTGAACTAAAAATTCATCTCATCATGTTTTTTTTAAAATATGGTCTTTCATTAAAGATAATTTATATGAAAATTTTATTAATCCACCAAAATTTATTAAAATTTATTTTTAAATAATAGAAACATATTCCATTTGCAATAAACAACAATTATCCAAGATCTAAAATTTTTCATTATTTGTGTCCATCAATGAAACTTCGATTATCAAAATGCTTCATTGAATTTTATCCTATTATAAAAGTTTATTTTTTATTCATTTTTAGGGGCATTGTATGTTAATAAGATAATTAAAACAATTTATAGTTGGATTAATAGTCTCACTACACATAAATTTCATCAAAGTCAAAAATGGTATTTTTTAAAATCATTTTTTATTTTCTTTTTTAGGATAAAAAGTTAATACTTATTGCTGTTTTCTCTCATTTATTCCATGACCTATAGATTTTCTAATATATTCTATATTATACCCTAAATCATTCATTTATACCCCAAACATAATTTTGAACCAAAAATAACCTAAAAATGAATTCTTTTGATGCAATACATTTTCTATCTAGAAATTTTAGTCAGGTATTTTTTGAAAGTTTGAGGATTCTATTATGATTATTTAAAATAAAATTATGGATTTTTTTCTATATTCTTAGGTTATGTTTCAAATTTTTCCTAATTTTTTCACTCCAATATATATATATATTTTTTATTTTCCTATAATAATATCAAAATAAATATGTTCTATTTTTCAGTTATTTATGGAATAATGTATACATTCACATTATTATAGTTATTATATACTTACATATTAATAAATAAAATTCATTTTTATAAAAAATTATTTAGTTATATTTTTGTTAAATGATTTGAAAATATTTTTTATTTATCTCTTCATTTCATAGTAGATTAAATGACTCAATAACTACCACCATGAACATATTGATTTCATATTTTAATATTTTCAATTAATTTTTTGATTATGAAGGTTTTTTATTCATATTATTTGAATTCAGTTTAATTATTTGGGGTATTTAATAAAATATATTCTCTTATTTTACAATAATTTTCTAATTAGAATTTTAAATATTCAATCTCTATTTTTAAAAGACAACTTTTTTCATGCATGTGACATGATCACCATTTTAAATATGTTATTGAACAAACCATCCTATTCTGACCTAACACATAACCTCATCTGACTCACCACATTGCTAAATATTTATTTTCAATCATAATGGGACAGAAATAAGTTCCATTATGTCAAATAAAACAACCAGTGGGAATGGTTTCACCTGACATTATAAAAATAAATAGAATTTACCAATCATACAGAATTTTACATCTATATATTGGACTCCCCTGCATATAAATTATGAATTTAAAATTAAATAAATAACCAAAAATGATCTATTTATAATTAAACACCAACTCCCTATAAACAAAAATAACATTACAGTAATTGTTAAATTGTCCCTGTATAAGGGAAACTGAAATAAAAAATATTTATCTTGCCAAATTTTCCGATATATAAATAAGTTGATAAATAAATCCTAATCCCACTCTCTGAAAAAAATTGTTACAATTAAACCTAGGTTCATTCACCGCATCCCAAAACATCTATAAAAATACCAATAAGAACCAAACAAAAAGGTATTTATAACCATGAACATTATAAGAAATAAGAAAGATTCATATATACATAAAGTTGTATATGAATAGTGTTGTCTAAACTGGTCCAATATGATTTCACCAAAGTGTTTGGGAAATTAATTTAAAAATAAATTTCATTGTTTATATTTAAAACTATAAATATAAAACAATTTATTCTTAAGAAAAACTAAAAGTATATAATCTGATTCCCCTTTTATGAGACCCCCACCACCATTTAACGACAAAAGTGTGGAATTCACCACTTAGAAATAACAAAATTAAAATATAAAGAAACTAATATTTAATATTTTCAATGAAAAACTAATGCATTTAACACATATAAAAAATTCCATAAAATATCATACATAAAACAAACCATTTTCTTTATTTGAAACACTATTTTTGAAATACATTTTTTAAATAACATTAGATGTATAATCAAAATTATATGAATGAAAACATAATATAAAAATGCTTCATATGGTCAATTGAATTAAAGTATTAATTCAACCGTAAACACTCAATGGTGAAAAATAAGATAATTAAACTAAAGGATATAATAATTAATAGGATTAAGATCACTAATTATAATATTGAAAATCACTCTGTATCATGGGGAAATCCCCAATTCCTAAGGTGATATAGTTCTAAACAATTATAAATATGTTATTAACTGTTGGTCTATGTTGTGTCCATTAAATTAATAGTATCCATCCAATTCAAAAACATTAGCCACCATTGGGGAACTCATATAGCCAGGGTGACTTATACAACTAGGGGACACTAGCTAGTATGTGAACTAAAATAGCATAGAAAAAATATTATCCTCACTACTATAGTAGGTTTACAATGAATTAAATCAAATATATGTGAGAAAAAAATGAATCATTTAACCAAAACATCAGTCAGCAACAATGGCATAATAATAAATCTCATCTCACCTCCAGTAGCCTCATTATAAACAACCCCTTTTCACATCCACCACATTATTATAATATACTACACCCCTATCTTGGGACATAATGAATAATAACAATATTAAAATAATGGGATGTAATTTAGGGTCTCATAGTCATCCAAAAAATTTATATATTTATTGATAAAAATATTTTCTAAAATATGACTCGAGATAAAAATTCATTTTTACCATTTCAAATCTCACATTGACATATTTCCTGAATCCAAACCATGAATAACAACACATGAAACAATTTAACACATAAACATCATTCATTTAAAACCATTTTGAAATCCAATCACTCCTTTATTTTCATAAAATATATAAATTTGATATCTTTACCCGTTCCATGTGTTGATAGGATTAAATTCATTTAATTATCAATATCACTTGAAATAAGTCCTTTAAAAATTTCTATTAAGTCATAGAACTCCAAAAAACACTATAGAAATTACAAAACCATTAAACATCCTTGATTACAAGTGTAAAAACAATTAAATATCCAAGAAAATACACTAACATTATCGCTTTTAGGTATGATTTAGAAAATATGGGATTTAAAAAACAATCTAAACTAAATGCCATAACAATTAAATAAAATTTAAAAAAACCTATCTAGGTCAAGAATAATAAATTCACAACAGATCACCTGCACCGGAGAAATCCCAACCATGTAAGAGGCATACTCTACAAAACATAGACACTCAAAACTCTATGTCGAAACAAATAAAAAAATTATTTTCATCAAAAAAATCCCCAAGGGTTAATGGGAGAAGACTAAGCCGAGAGGGAATTCCCTTTGTGGAAAGGATTTAAGATTAACAGTGGAAAAATTGATATTTACCATTAAAATATACTTGAAATCGTTGTAGAATGATATCAAAATCGAAGTAGAAGAGATGAAGCTCTCCCTTTTAATGACCCATGATATTTCAAATGAAATGATAGAGAAAAGTGGGGTTCAACTCCTTAAAATCATTATAGGAAGAATATTGAATTTTTTAAAATAAAATTATGTACGGGGATGTCATTTTGTGACACCTTATACCGTGGAATGATGGTTTTATGACCCACTATGGTAGTAGATGTGACACCCAAGGACATGGAATAAAAATAACTGGTATAACTAAGAAACCACTACCTTGGTTGAATAATGTCATGACACTCCTCAGTCACTATGTGACTCACATAAAACCCAAAATTTCAAAAAGGATAAATGGGATAGTCTTAGTGTGATGAAATTTTATCCTGGAATGACCTACTAAAATCTAGAATTTCTACTCCAAAATACATCCTAGAAACTCGAAAAAAGGATAAACCTAAAAAATATAAAATAAACCCAGAAGTATAAAAGATAAAAAGAAAAAATTACATGGCAGTGTCAAAATTCTCCACACCATGTCACTTTCATCACCCAAAAAACCGCATTACAAGTATAAGTAAAAAAAGTGGATTCCATATTATAACCTCATGATAAGAAGTGTGAAGGTAGGGAATTAACTAAAAAATGTAAAATTATGAAGGAACCACCAAACATGAAATAAATTCTCATATTTAACAATAATCATTTATAAACATTAATGAACATATTATAGAATTAATCATATAGAACGACAAAAAAAGATCCTATAAAGAAGAAAGACATATTATATGTCTCCACATCATTTAAAATTCATATAAATGGTGAGATAAAAATAATTACTTCTCTATCAATATCAAAAGCCATATGTGAATATGGACATAAATACTTCAGGAAAATCAAAAATATATAAGCATCTAAAAATACATAATATAAGATCACTTCAAAGTTCAATCACCCACTTCAAACCAATATCAAAGATAATTCAACCTAAAACATGTCTCTTTAAGAAACAACTTGACAACTACCTTTGGACATAATATCAAAAATGGGGGTAAACTAGGAAATAAATTTTTGAACATCATTTATTTTTGAATCCATAGAAATCTATATTTAGAACTATTAATTTCCCAACTCTAATAATGTTTCACTCGTTATAGATACCTGATCACAAACCCAAGGGTTCCCCATGTTCAACCCACCAAAAAATAGGCCTCAATTCAAAAACTCCCATTAATACATAATGCTATAAAAATAAACTAAACAACTGTCACATGTGTACAACTATTGGGTTTCAAATTCCTCGTAGAAGAACTTATGTGATACCAAAAGAATGAATCAAAGTGAATAACATCAAAAAAGATTGATCAACCATACATCCATCAAACACATGTCTCAAAATATGTAATCTCTTAAATCTAGATTACTCCCAAAACATCCTCTTCTAATTGTTCAACTAATTGAACCACTAATAATATCCAAGGTATCTAGGAATAATACATGTTATAAATAAATTTTAACATTAATTACCACTTAATAATTTCAATGAATCATTAATATCAAGGAGAACAAACCACCAATAATTAATTATGTCTTATTGAGTAACATGACCAAATAGTGTTCCCATCCTATTTTGGGAGGCATACTCTAAATAACAAAAACCTAAACACAGGTAATTCATGTCTCAAAACTCATATCAAATAGTCTTTAAATAAAATATGGGATAAACCCAAATCAAACTCACCAAGATCAAAAAATATTTAAATATTCACCTTTCAGACCATAATATTTAAAGAAGATTCTGAAAAAAATTTCAAAACAAAAATACATTAAATACTCCCATCTCATTTTGAATGCATTTATAACTTTTTAGGAAACTAAAGAAAATAAATTTTACAAATTTAACCTAAATATATATTTCAAATCCAAAACTACTCAAATTCTAAACATTCACCTTTTTTATACCATAAAAATTTTTCAAAAGAAAAGATCTACTTTGACTGAAAAACACAATCTAAACTACATTATGGTATTAATTATTGTATGAAACGCCTTTAAAAACATTCCTATTTATCATGGAAAATAAAAAAAATCATATTTTCTTTTTTCAAAATGTTCATCAAGAACCAAAAATTTTATTTCCAAAAAAACCTAAAACCACTCTATAAAATAAATTTATTTTATTAAACCTATAATAAACACAAATAAAATGAACATATTAAATTTTTAAACCAAAACATAACTCTAAATATTTAATAATATAAGTAATAATCATCATCGTAACATCAAATGGCCATATTTTATCCCTCTCTTGTAAGTGTGAATTACCTAAGGAGAAATTTGAAATCATAAGAGGTTCTAATAAAAAATTCCATAAGGTTATATTGTTGTGAATGGGTTGGATATATGTTTTATAAGCCATGACAACTATGTGATAACCTTTGAGAAGATATGGGAATCATAAAAAATATTCAATATGTTATATGATCTGACAATGTAGATACATTTATCAATCCATTTTTAGACCAAACCTAAAATAGTCCACCAAAATCACATATATACCCAATCGGAATCAAAAAATATATCTGTAAATAAAATACATCAAAATAAGATTAAATGAAATAAAAAATAAATCATTATAACCAAAATATCCCTAGTAACTAATGTTTTTTCATCAAATGTGGTATCTTGGAACCTAGTCATGGAATACTACTCAAGATATAATAGTACAATTCTCATTTCTAACCACACATGCACCAAAAAATAAAACAGAACTACGATATAATTTTGGGATGAACTGGCATTGGTCAACCCAAAACATCACCATACCATACTAACCATAAGGCATGAACCACATTCTCGATCACCATATGATGGAATCAATTATTGAGGAATCAAATAAAATAATCCATGGTAATAGTTTTATCCCAATAAATCAATAAAAGAAAAAAAATTAAAAAAAACATCGTGTGTCCAAACATTGTACTCTCATGTATATCAAATAAGAAGTTAGAGAATAATGAAATTTAAAAATGGTTAAAAATAATAATAATAAACTAACTCTCCCTAAACAAATATAATATCATATTAAATATGGTAATGTTCTAACACAATGGATACTAAAATAAAAAAAATGTGACCAATAAAATTGGTTGATACTTTATTTTCTCAAAAAATAAATCCCAATCCAACCCATTGGAATGTATCATCTTCATTCAGATTTTTGTTTTTCAAAACATTCCAAAATATCCTTTAATGGAACAGAAAACATTAAAAACCAAGGAATAAATAAATAGTAAACTAAAAATAAAAATATGAGAAGCATAAGCACATATAAGTATATATACAAGGTGTGAGATAAATTGGCCTACTATGATTTAACTAGATAGTTTGTACAATTCCTATTAAAATCAATTTCATTTTTGTTTTAAATCAAAAATAGAAATCAATTTTATATTTTGTATTAATATAAATATCATATCATATCCCTTTTAAAAAACCACCAACAACCATTTTAATGAAAATAAGTTTAAATACATAGATAATAAATAACTATATAAAACATTATGAATTTTAACTATTAATATTTTAAAAAATAACTCATTTTCCAGTTATCAAACATTCCTTATATTACCACACATAAAACCAACCATTTTTTGTCGTTCAAAAATGCATTCCAAAATCCACATTTCAAATCTTATAGATAAAGCAGTCAAAATTTAAGAAAAAAACAGAACACATGAATACATTATATCATTAAGAGAACAAAAGTAAGTAAATTTCCATAACAAAAAAATAGTTCCTTATAATGAAATTGAATTTGGGGATATTATAAAATGAAATATTTGAATCCCATATAATATATTTGAAAATCAATAAGTGTAATGAGAAACTAAACTTGTCTTATGGTGAGATATTTCTACACAATAATAAATATAAGACCAACTTCTAGCCTATGTTGCATTAATAAAATAACACAATCCACCCTATCATATCACAAAATCCACATTTTGGAGGAACACTTCTATCCAGGGTGGAGAATATAACTAAGGTACACTTGAAAGCGTGTGAATTATAATATTTTTCCAAAATATATACCTCTATCCAAGCCTAGGGTTCCCATGAAAATAATAAATAGTATGTGGTAAAAATGTATCACTTAATCAACACATAAAAAAACAATAATATAATTATAATAAATCACTTCTCACTTTTAATAACTCTCAATAAACATATCCTTTTTAAATTATCCATAAAATTTTATTATAGAATATCTTTTATTGGGGTTACAATCCATATCAAGTTTAATAAAAAATTTATCACAGTTGAGGGTCAAATTCTCATTAGGAAAATATTCTATATAAATTCCCAAATATTCCTATCTAAAAACCGATTCTGGATGCCATTAAATTTTTGGTCATTTAAAATCCAAATATAAAACATTATTTAAAACCATATCATATAAAAAACAGAGAATATTATTTAAGACACAATAATCCTTCATTTGATCCCATTTGAAAAAAATGATCACAGCTTGAATTTATAATAATATCATAAAAACCAATAGTTTACCCTTTAGATGACCCAAACAAGGTTAAATTCCATTAATAATAAAATTCACTTAAAATATTCTGTTTTTGAATTTGCAGAAACACATCTTAGTAAAAAAATAAATTAGAAATTAGAAAACCATTGAACATCCTTTTTTCTATGTTTGAAAAATAGTTAATACATTTTTTAAATTCTACCATGATTATCACATATATATATATGTATATATATAATTTAGAAATAAATGCATTTAGAACACAATAATAAATCAGTGATATTTCATCAAATAAATATCCCAAAAAATACCTATAATTACCTCCTCCCATTAAAGGTTCCCCTCCTAGGCTAGTAATTATGTACGAAATATTATGACCCCTGAGTCCCACCCCATATTGGCTCTGGGTTAGTAACTAGCCCTGAGGTTATAAAATTCTCACAAAATTTTGGAATTACACTCTATAGTAATAGTATTGGGAGATAAGATAAATAAACCTCAAGAAACTCCATGAAATAATATAAAATATTAACAAAAAACATCCCACAATTCATGTGTAAAGTAATTATATATAGATAAAAGTCTACAAAAGTAAATACCCAAAATAAAATCTAAGGCAGAAAATATCCAAAAGGTATGGGATAGTAATTTTTAACATTGTCCACATAGTCCATCTAGATTCACAAAAACAGTTTTTATATATTTAGGTGAGCATAAAAGTATACATCATACAGAACCAGAATTATCTAACTCACATGTTTCAATGGAATATTAATGGACCAGTGAGAAAATTATAGAACTAGAACCTCCTATAAAACTAAACTAACAAAGACCATCCGCACCACGACTCATTCACTAAATAATGAATCCAAGTATAATAAAATAATAAAAATCATGTCGATAAAGGGTACCGTACTCCAATTTCCCATTGGGATTCTACTATTACTCCCCAATATCTTATTTCCTAGTTCACCCGTCTATTTACAACAGCATATAATGCCAAAAAACCCCATTACAGTTTTCCATCACATCACCTATCACCTGAAGACACAAAGTCCATCACATCATATCTCACCAGAAGACACCTGGGCCATCACACAACATTTCACTCAATGAAACATGGCCCATCACATCACTACAATAACTATAACAATTGGGTATCATGAAAATCAAGGACCTTAACCTCATGACCTCTTCCTACCAAGAATGGCCCCTTATATATTCTATCTCATCACATCCATCCTCATCACTAGGATATTTTTAAAACCACCCACTAAATATATGGGTGTTGGAACATGGTGCCTAAAATAGGTGGGGTGTGTCTAGTAAATAAAAATGAATATACACAATATATATATATATATAGTCACACATAAGACCAGCCTATGTATTAACAATAATGAACTAACCAACTCAAAACATCACTACCCAACCACACAACACCACCACATTCGTTTCCACTACTAAATGCAAAAAAATCACATAATAAGACACAAGAAAACTTTTAGATTTTATCTTATTTATAAATACAATCCATTATATAGGTTTTAAAATACCATCCAATTCTATTTTCCATCCCATTAACTTCATTTTTTAGCACATTTAATTTCACATTAATCATTAACCGTATTTAACCACACTTCCCATTTCTAATTCATTCATTTTTCATTTCCATCCCAATAACCAAACCATACCCTTCCTTTTTAGTTCCATTTTTATCTTGGAAACTAACACATCACAGTAAATAACAGACAAATAATCTATCATCCTCATTAATCCAATATCCCTCACATCACATACATGCATGACCACATTCACTTTCTCCTAAACGCATCCACATCAAAATCACATTTAGAATGAAATTGACATGTAGCATGGCCACACAACTCATCAGATAACCTCCCCATAACACAATTTCAAATTATCATGCGATGGCATGGACACACCATAACACATCAACAACAAACAAAAAAAATCACACATAAAAAAATCCTATATATCACTGGACATAACATTTTTCCTATTATAAAGGGGATCTTAATCCATTCAAATTCATTATTTTTTTCCATTCTAACACAACCATGAATCTACTAGGGGTAATTTAATGAACTATATATAAGTTATTAGAATATTAAATTAAAATATTTTACATAAAAAACACACAAAACAAGGTTTTTCATGGAATGTCAAATCAGCACAAAAAATCCCCCAATGGAAGTAATTTTCAATGGGTCACTTTTACCATAGAAACACAATATCAAGATAACATCAAAATTTATAAATACATGTGAATCATTCCCATTCAATGTTAATTATAATTAAACTAGTTAATTATATTCTTTAAGATAGATACAGACCATCTTCTAAAAGTTAAACAAATCAATTACCCATCAAAAATGATACACCAGATGGAAAATGAATGATATCCTTCTTCAAAAGGAAATTTTTGATACACTTGAAAGGTTGGATAGAGGGAAAGGCCACCATTAATAATGATAATTAATAATATCACATTTATTACCCTAAACACAACAACCACATCACCTCTAAATCAAAACACTATAAAAACCTGTGATTCACAGACATTATCCCCACCTCAATGAAGAAATTGGAAAAAAAATATATGAGAAAACAAAGAGGTTAAATCACATAATCTTCCACAAATTAATCCTTGAAGACTGTGGTAAAAAACCAATGAAAGAAACCCCTTGGGACACACTTAGTTCACCTAATAAATTAAAAACTCATTGTAAAAGTAATTTTATTGTAGAGACTCTAGTAATTTATACCTGCCCTAGAAAACATAAGACCATGCATAGCCTAGGATCCATGACACAGAATTGCATAAAAATGAATTAGTCGATAGTGTTTCCCACTCTTCCATTCCTCTATGGTTATGGTCAAATCCACAATAAAAACAAAGCTATCTTTGTGTAGTAGATTAGATAAAATGAAGATGACACCATGGAATATCCAAGACAACTTCACTGTAGACCATCGACAACAAAGAAGGGGATTATGGAAATGTCAAGGATGTTATGTCATAAGAGGGAAACACAAAAAAGGGGGATATATCTCCACTATTATCCATGGGACATCTACCCTCCAAAATGGAATAAGCACCAAATACTTACCCACAATCCACTATGTAGTTGCTATTTCTCCATAATAAAGTGGGTTCTCCTATGATGTTTCCACAAGCTCCATACTACAGTAATGTCATAATTTGAATTTTCTCCAAAACACATCATCTGGTGTCTCTATTCCCAAACCATTCTTTTAATGTTATAGTTTCCACCTATATGGCACAGCCTAACGCTCTCTACCACAGGGCTTCTCCCACCTCAATTTTTTAGCGATTTCCTTATTTATACCATAAAAACTCCATGGGATCTCCTCTAGACACAATCTCCCTGGGAATTAAAATTGAGTAACATACTATAATGTTTGGACCATTACATTAGATACCTATCAAACTATTCACATCCTCAAGAATAAAAAACTGAAAAAGACGCAAATGAGGTGAATTCAACCATTTTATGAGACACCTCTCAATTATATCATTAAAATAGAAACACCACAACCAACCAATCACCCCAAAACAAACTAATAAAATTCAAAAAAACAACTCACACAAACACACCACCACACAATAATCAATCTATTTTCTGATATAACCATTTACACAACCTTCTAAACTTCTACACTTCTTAAATAAAAGATCACCAAAACCACCACACAATGGATTCCCATGCACATAAATTTTGTAATTCTACCTCACATGTTATGATATTATCATCTATTGGGGTAACTAATCACCTTCATGTATTTAGTCATGTCAAAGTATAATGTTTCATGATTTGGGATCGGATTTTACACTCCATATATGGTTATATATTTAATCAAATATCACATCAACAAGAATGAAAACATATCATAAAATATAAATATCCAAAAATATCATTATCAAAGGAAAATAAAATAAGTCGTAATTCAAAAAAAACTCTTGGTACTAGCCACACATCTGCGTCTCTCAATCCTAAGTACTCTCCTCTAGATCAAAATTCATCGACAACACATCAACCAAAGAAACAGTTCATACATGGTGATCCTTCTCCCTAAAATCTTGGATCTCTATTGGTTATTCCAAATATTTCAGGTCATCCTCAATATATAACTCTACAGACTCAATGACATAGGAGTTATCATAAACATACTGATGGAGCAGAGAGACATGAAATGTGACCTAAATATAGTCAACTCTTTGTGGAAGTTCCAAAAAAAGATACTACACCAATTGAACTAGGGAAAGGGCTTACACCCCCTTACAAACCGATTCTTCCCATGTTAAGGGAAAACCTTCAAGAACACATTGCCTCCAAACTCTTACTCTAAGGTCCTCCTTCTACGATCTTCATAAGACTTATGTTGATCATGTTATATTTTCATCCTCTCACATGAAACTTGTACCTTCTCTATCATACTCTACACCACATCGAGACTATGAATTGATGATGCCTCAACCTAAATCCAGTAATACATAGAATTTCTTGGCCTTATATAAAAATATTCAAATGGGGCCATTCCAATATGTGAATGATAGATTTTATTATTAGAAAACTCAACTGAAGAAATGTTTTTCCCATTATTTGATGGAGTCCATGATATAGGCCATCAACATATCCTGCATTTTCTATATAGTCCATTTTGATTTCAAAATTTTCTAAGGGTATAATGTTGTGCTGGGGAATAATTGAGTATCGAAAGAATACTGAAATCGCCACTAGAGTCATTAGGTAAATTATGTATCTCGATATAAGAAAATGGAACTTGCAACTTCTTTTTTCCACACCACCTCATGGATATAACTCCCCATAAAAACATCCAAGGTTCCCACTCTTTAATTTCTACAATGTAGGTGTATTTTATCAACTAATACATGATGTTTCTGATAGAATCATAACCTCCTTGATATTGGAGTAACACTATGATTAAATAATTCTAGATGGTGTCCCATTATCACTTAGAAACATCCAAGGGATGAAAAAAACCCTCAGGAATATGATTCTAATCCTTTACCTTTAGGAAAACATACACATTTCCAAAAAAACCTTGTAATGTTCTCATTTATCTTAGGCCATAAAAAATACATCCTCGTGTTTCAGTAAATCATGGAAGCTCCGAGGTATACCACCAAAAGTGATTGGTGAAACTCAGGAATGATTCCATAATGTGTATATATTTGAAAAATAATTATCTTAAAAAACATTTTTCTTTGACCATCCTCTGACCATCCCATTAGATAATCACTATGGCCAACAGAATCATTCATCACCACATTCTCTGAGTCTCTCCATTGAGAACCCCCAACCTTCCATATCCAAAAATACCCCACTATAATTTGAAAAAAGTGACCTATTCCATCATCCACCCTCACATATATGTGAAAGGCTTCCGACTCCACCAATAAAATCCAAGAATCTTCAGTCTCTTAAAAACATCCTTTCATGACTTATAACAAATAAAATCATCCCCAACATTAAATTTTTCTTTTTTATTTGAGATCTATGAGTCATATTCAAAAAGATAACCCATATAGATTCACTACAAAAGATTCATATCACACTATGAAAAGAAACTCCTCAAACTCATGTTATCAATAAAGACTACAAAATTCTCCCCAATGAGGTAACCTTTTCACAACTTCATCACGAACACAACCATTTTTAGCATCTTATAATGGGAGTCATATTTATGATTATAGGAATGTAACTTCCAAGTCCAATAAGAGATAACTACTTTCTACTAAATCTACTAAAATCCCAAAAAAAATAGGTATTAAGCATCAAAATACACCTCAAACACCACTCATTATTCTATAAATTTGTTCATTAAAGAATTGTTCAATTTCCCCTTTAGGTAGTCGAATGATTCCTAACCCTGATCAGTCTAAATAAAATCTCAGTCCTTCATATTAAATGATTTAAATGGGTTCAAGATATATGATAATTCAAATTTTAACCTTTTTTAATTTCCCATAACACCAATGAATCTATGAACCTATACACATTCTTGGGTCCTACCCACGAAAAGAATTCTTAGACATTCGTTGGGACCATGGCCATACCCTTCTTAGAAACTACATGCCCAATGAAATACACATCTCATATCCATAACATAAACTTCAAAAACATTCCATAGATCCAGTTCTATCGAATAAGATGCCGGATAGATTTGAGATGATCAGCTTGCTCCCCCTTTGACTGTAATTAAATCAATATGTCATCGATGAACAGAATAATTAACTAGTCCATGAATTCTTGAAACATATATTTCATAATTCCCTTGACCAGAACTACTTCATTCCTAATATAAAATATAAATATGATAAATTCAATGTTCTCATACCTAAATCTGAAGAAATTATTTGGAATATAGTCATCCTTCACCCTCAAATAGTAATATGTAGACAACATATCAATCATATGGAACCAACTATCACCTATAAATTATTTGAAAAGATCGTTGATCCTCATAAAAATTCATTTATTCTTTACCATAACCCAATTCAACCTCTAGTAGTCTCTTCACAATCTCCATATACCAACTAACAACTTTGAAAATAATATCAGAGCACCCCAGAGTGACGCATCGGGCCAGTTGAAACTCATAAAAATATAATTGCCCATATGAATTCTCAACACCAATAACACAAATGGTTTAATCTGATAATGATCTATTGAAATCAAGGAAGCATCGGGTTACAAACTTGTCCCAAAATCAACTTCATATAAAGGGGGAAGTTTCACAACATCCTTGGTAAAAACAACCAGAAACTCCCTAAAAAACTGGGAATCCCCCTCTCTCATTGTGTCATTTATTTTATATACAAATATTCCACTGTGGAATTAACGGGATCTACACATATTCTTCCCACATAATAACTATTATCTCCAACAGAAACCACACACTGGATATTTACTTCCAAGAACACGAATCTCCTCTTAAATAATTCCACAATAAAACAAAAAAATTTCATTGAGAGTGAAATCATTTGGATATATATGTAGAAATAAAAAATCATCATGTTATTTATGTGGCCCTATAATAAGTCTACTTCACCCAAGAACTCATATAACAAGTTTTTTTAGCCTCCAACTGGAATCATCAACACCAATGGAATGGAAATCATCTCTACTTATAATCCATGAGAATAGACTATATATGGTTTAACAAAGGATTTTGATGCTCATAAATCAGAAAAATCACAACAAATGGAAGACTACAAAACTGTATTATCTTTAATTCTATCTGGCCCCTATGGTGCCCCCCACATGCAACTAACAATGTCCACATCCTCTTCATATTTATAGATAGACACCACCACAATAATGCACAGGTTGAGGTTCCTAATCATTCGGTATGTCATGATTTCATCCTCTTCCCAATCCATCCCCTCTCAGTGGAGCATAATTCCACTTCTTCTACTACTAAAATGGCCTCACAAGCAACTATTGCTAAGGATACTTCTAAAAAATTCCTTCTTCATAATATTGATCATAAAGAACCACTACTCATAAATTTGGATTATTTCCAAAAACTCCACATATAAATCACACTGGACTAGATACCCTAATAAAATCATGGAAAACAATAGCCCTACAAGTTTATAAGGGAATCTATTGTGCTTGACAACCCATTAGTAGAATCCTTGAAATCCCTCGAACTGAATACCTGCCACTAAAAACTCTACTCCTCATGGAACCTTTCTCGTTCCACTCTCTTTGTAAACATCCTTATTCGTGAATCTACTCAATCACATCCACCGTATTCAAAACTTATAGATATTTTCGCAATGTAAAAGGACTAAATTCATACTGGATAGAAGGATAGAGAACCTACTCAAAACACCATGCATGGTACTCCTCGCCATGTAAAAGATTTGTGGTGAAAGAAAAAAGATCATATAACATGATTTCCAACTCCCACAAAGACATAATTCCCTACTAAAAAGATATAATATACTATATCTTTAGTTTTTTCATGTTTGATGAGAGGAACTCTAAGCAAAACTCCTTCTTAAAGTTGACCCATGAAACACATGTCTCCTTCTTCCCACCATGATACAATGTCCACCACTGATATACATATCTTCAAATATGAATGACTAATAGAGGGACCCATTTTACTTAGGCCTACATTAATATTAAAAATGGTCCCAAGATCCTCCAATAATCCCTCTATATGCAGGACATAAACACTACCCTCACACATTCCTAAAACATGCCACTAGAAATATAACAATTTTCATTACCACTAATCATCCTCCACACCCAAATCAATCCTCCAATGATCAACCAAATCATCCTATTGAAGCTTCTCTGCTAGAACCATATGAAAATATTGACAAAGAAATATATATGAAAAGGAAACAATATTTTCTAATCCTGGTAGTAAGGAGTTTTATTAATATTTGTTTCAATTAATTCTTTTTATTTTCCCAATATCACCCAATTAAGATAAGAACACAACTCAAACATGGTAAATCTACCTCACCTAGGTCTCTACCCTCCAATTGATGCCACCTCACTTGGTCATTCTGTAGGCTCAGAGCCTTTACATTGGACCATGGTGAGCACTAAAATATCATTTCCATTTTCTTTCTTCTCTAGCCTACATCACACACCTAGATAAACTGGAATCTTTTCCTTAATAACCCATCCAATACTCACAGTTTCTAACTTTGAAACTCATCTTATCTATTATCCATTACCTCTAATAACAATCTATCATGACCCCTACCACTGAAGATACCCCTCATGGACCATTAATGAATGAAGAGAGATAGTGAAACCTAATTTTTACCTTTAGTAGTACCCAACTTGATGACTGGCCATGACGGTATAAAAATATCACAAATGGGATGCATTACCCTCTATAATAATAGGATTTAGAGATAGGATAAAACAATAAAAGTAAATCCATGATATAACATATAAAAAACCAAAGAAATACCACTTTTCAGTTATAAAGTAATAAATTACAAATAAAAGTCTCAAAAGGTAAATACCAAAAAGAGAACTACGGTGGAAACATAGAAATTATACAAAGGTTGGACCTTGTAATGTCAAGAACATTATGTGTTGTCCTCCCAAAAACCTTAAAATATCTTGTATATACATAGGGTCAGCATAAAATTATACTCAATAGGGTATCCAATGTATCTCAGTCACATGTGAAATGATAATAATAATTCACCATTGAGTGAAGAGAAAAATTCAATAGAACCTAAACAGATCAATAAACCATGACCATCCTCACCATGGAAAAGATTCCAAATAATTCATTAATGTAAATTAACATAATAAAAAACATATCAGTAAAGGGTTCCCCATGCCGTTTTTCCATTGGGATGCTTCCCTCATAGCCTAATGGCATGAATGTCGGTGATCCCATCTCTTCCAAACATCACATCACAACAAGCACCCCATGTTGAACTGTCCATCATTTCACATCCCACCTAAAGACACCTAGGTTGTCACATCACATCTCTTTATGAAACCTATTCCATCACATCACATCTTTCTTAAAGACACTTGGGTTGTTAAATCATAGACATAAACATAATAGTATGGTATCGTGAACAGGATGTCCATTAACCTCATACCCTCCTCCTATCATGCACAACCCCCCACCATAATCCATCACACCACATCTCATATCATCACACCTTGCCAGAAAAAACTATTGTTACCACATCACATCACATCCCAATATCGATATTTTGACTTTGAGTCCTCACAACCTATGTATTTCAACCTTGAAAGGAAGAGAGAATGATAAATGGTGGGTTTACAATAATCCATCCTCATCATTCAGATGTTGGAAAAAACGCTCCAAAATATATGGGTATTGGAACATGGTGGTCAAAATAGGTGGGTTTGTATAAAAATCACAAGGAACATATATGATATATATATATACACATTCCCAACCAATGGGTTTATAAAAAATCACTAAACACCTCATAACATCACCACCTAACCTCAAAACACCACAACATTCAATGCCACTATAAAATTCACAACACCATGCAATAATCCATAATCCTCATTTCACATTTCATCTTCATTCTCAACATAATCCATTTTATAGATTTGACATTACTCTCTAATTTCATTATACATCCCTTCCATTTCATTATTCAATCCATTTAATTTTTGTAACACCCTAACTTTTACGGTACGCTTCTCTTTGAATAATTCAATAGCGTGTGTTGTATGCAACATCGAGTTCTAACACACACCACAACCGATCAAACTAGCTGTTTTGAATAGTAATACCTACTTTTTGAAATTTTATAAATTTTATCTCTCATAATGGACTTCATTTTTGGATTCGGAGTTTCGAATTTAGCCTAAGGTGAAATTTTGGTACTTTTCGGATAACTTTAATATTTTGATGAATAGTGAAAATTACTAAATTTTAATTAAAAACAACTTTTTAAATCAAAATAATTAACAGTGATAAATTATGAATCTAAGTGGTTTTAAAGTATAATTAGAATTTATTTTTACAATTTAATACAATGTAGGTCATTGGACATAATTTCACAATTAAATTGAACATAAACAAGTACCAATCTGTTGAGAGTGATTATATCTTAAAAACACGCTTTTTGTTTTGACAGCGGGAATTAATTTTAAATTAATTTCTGACACTTCTGTGTTTTGAATTTGAGAAAATGGATTCCATATTTGGAATCAGGATGTTCAAATTGTGTAAATAGGTAACTTTTATTTTTAGACATTTTGAATAATTACTTCGATAAATATTTTATTTACCATGGTTAAAGGGTAAATTCGGTAAATAAGGGTTAAAAAATAATATTATAATAATAAAAAATTACCCTAAAACGTGTCCTAACGTTATCGGTTGATACATGTCCGACCATGGGAATCTTTGGGTCGATTTGGGGACCCCATGGTGCCACTTGTAAGTTATAGGGACACTTTCTTTTAATTAAGTTAAACTGAATACAAAAATGACACAAGTATATATCTTTTAGGAAAAAAAATTACATATGGTTATATATGTTGGATTTTAGACTATAAATATTAATTAGAAATCTAACAATATTTCATACATAATGGTATTTTATTTATAATTTTTAGACATTAAATAATTTAATTTATTTATGACGCAATGGTGATGTAGTAATTATCATAATTGTGAAAAATTAAAATGATTGATATTGTAGATACCAAAATAAATATAATTTGAGACTTTTTATGAATTTATCTAATTTTATAGGTTAATAGGACATGTTATAAATTATTTAATTAACTTTCTTCGAAGTAATCATTCTGTTATGAGTTTTACAAAAATCAATTGTTGAATAGAGTCAAGATTGACATAAAAGGGTTTTTAAAACAAATATTATATTATTAATTGATATTAAATTCATAAAAATATATGGTTCGGCCAAGATACTTATATCATGATAGTGTTATCATTAATGGACCACTTGGGGGTCGATTGGATGAATATAGTATGTTTATTAACCATATAATATAAAAATACAAAGATACATTGTAAAAGTTAAACAAATTAACTAAGAGTTAATACTTAAAGATAAGGTTAATATAGAAACCCAACCCTGTCTAAATTCTATTGGTTGAGTGGTTTTCGACCTATCACCACCTTAACCTTTACATAATCCACTTTGGTGCCATTATAAACCGAATATGAATTTATTATAAAATAATATTTCTAGCCTTTCCAAAGATGCCCCTCACCCCTCTTATAAAAGGGCACTCTCCCTTCTCATTAACTCACACCTTCAAAGCCTTTTAGCTCTCCCAAAATATGCCCAAATACTCTCTCAACATCCCTAAATTTATCCTAGAGGCCTTAATTTAGTCATAAAGCCATCCTAAGAGCCCTTTTGATCAAATCAAAAGGAAGAACCCGAAGAAGAGGTAATGATTTCACCACCCTTTTCCAAGTTCCATTCTTCTTCCACTTCTTCCTTCTTTGTTATTACCATTATAAAATAATAACTACAGTATCTTATATATACTGTGATGTTATTATAACTATGGTACAACCATATTCAGTATTCTATCCATCCTTTGAATAACATTTTACCATATGTGCGTACGTACGGCTTACCGTCTCCACGTCGTGGTGTAATTGTTATTCAATAAATTTTTATTTGGATGGGTATAATAATGATTTATAATTAATTTAAATAATAAATATAACATGATAATAATTCTGTATGTATGATATACCATTCAATTATATATTTTTTTAATATTAAAAGAATGATATTGTCGCTCATGCGTACGTACGGACTACCGTCTCCACGAACGCGATAAGATTCATTCTCAATCATATCCATTCAAGTATAAATCTCATTTGATGATTAATAATAGTATCTAAAGACTTTATATAATTCTAGATATGATTAAGATACATCCTATCCATGATAAGAATGGCTTATATAACAAAACATATAAAAGAAAACGAGTAAGTTAACACCCGAAACAACTATAATACTAAGATATTATTAACAAATCAATGGTAAAAGATCATATATGATATCATTTTAATATATATGATTCTTGTATAATTTAATAACAATTATTTCACCATTATACAGGAGGTTAACCTACCCCAACCAAGGAAATGTACAAGTTAAGGGTTTATCTCTCAATCTCTTCATTATCCTAGGTTGTTTATACGTAATAATCTACTGGGATCTCTTTATCATCCACATCCATGTTTCTTAAAAATGTATTTCAAAATATTTTCACAATTTAAAAGAATATGGGGTAAATTCATTTATACCATTTTTTGACTTTTTATAAGAGGTTTATAAAGGAATCTTTCTGTCGTTTTCCAATCAAGGTGCTTTTTAACTTTTTCGACAGAATTAAGGTAAGAATGTTTTTTTTAACTTATACGACGGGTGTGGATATTTTCCACCATTATAGAATCTTAGAAGCTTCCCTTACAAGCTTATAATAATATTTCCAATGAAAATGTTTTATTTTATAAATATATGGCTCTTAAATGATTTCAAAATAGAAAGAGATATTTCTCTAAAAATAGTTTTGATATCATATATATCAACATCCTTTGATGGATTTTACGCTTATTTGAAGTTGATTTATTATGATACAAAACTTCTATATTGTATTGAAGGTTGTGTGATATGTTTGACTATGGATGTGTTATTTTTATACCATTCATGGTTTATGGATAAAGTATTTACATTTCATATGCTATTTTTAATATGAATGTTTATGTTATGTTTAAACCTATTCAGATGAGGAATGCATTGGACTTAATATGTGATGGGTGGAGCCCGCTATAGCTCCTCGATGCATCGTTATGTCTCATGAGACAAACTAGTGTCTTGGAACAAGGCCTTGGAAAAATCTTATTTTTAGTCTTGGCACGAGGCCTTGGCTATGTGGTTATGATAGTCTGGCATTATGCATTCCATCATTATGAAAGTGGTTATTGATATTGCATGGGATTATTCGATTAGTAGAATATCCATGTGAATAAGTAAATGGAATTATTTCATTTTATTTTTTCCAAACTATGTTGAAGTTCAAGTTTAAAAGGATTTTGTTTTAGTTATACATTGCCTTAAATGTTTATTCTTATTTATGAAAGTTTCTGCTATATTGTTATCCTTACTGGGCATTTGAGCTCGCCCCTTTTCTATGTTTTATTTTTCCCAAGATGTGAAGGAGTAAATTATGAATGACCTGTAGGGATATTATGAGGGGATAATAGTGTGTACTATTGAGACAATATGTTGTTGTAGTAGTTTTTCACTTTATGATGTAATGTAAAACTTTATGAATATATCTAGTATTTCCAAGACTACTAAACCAATCGGTATTTCAAGATTTGATCTTTCTTGTGATCATGCCAATGTTATGTAATAATGCACCGACTCTGGGTAACTGGGGTCGGGGCGTTACAGTTGGTACCAGAGGAAGTTTAGTACAAACCTTGGAAGCTAGGTTTAGATAAACTCTGATTAGAGCATGTAGACCTAAGATGAACTTTCAGGATTAGTATAGATGAACTTCCTAGAATTTTGGTGTTGTAGATATTTTGTGAGTTTTCTGCGAAATACATCCCTGTCTGGATATGAGCAGGTAGAGGTGGCTTTGGCATAGATGTACCTAGGGGTAAAACCCGAAAACACCGCTTTGAGCTAGACAAGAACGGGAACTGGTGCACGGCAACGGGCCTTGCTGCACTCTTGGTTATGACACTCCTGGGGGATATGCTTTGGATAACTCTCATTTTCTTTACAAATCATTATGAATGGTTTATGAGTATATACTTCCTCAAAGAAAACGTTTTTTATGATTATGGATTATATCCATAAATAGTTCAATTTATGTTAACTGTTTTATAAGTATGGAATTATGTATTTTGATTCATAAACTGATCTAGTTTATGCCATTGTTTAGAAATGACACCTAGTGGAAGAAATGGAAACCGTATCAATGCACACACTCTATGTAGGGATTTCCATCCTACTCAAGATAATTATAGTGGAGATGGTGATGAAACTGGTGCCGATCAGCTAATCACCATACTGGGACAACTCACTCAGGTTATGAATAATAACCTTACACATATAGAGCACCCTGATCCGTACCGTGGAGGATAAATGATAGATCTCTTTATGAGGCAACAACCACCAATGTTCAATGGGAGTACAAATCCCTTAGTATCTGAGCAATCGATAAATTCTCTAGAGAAAATATTTCAGGCTTTGGGGAGTAGTGAAAGGGGAAATGTTATCATGGCAGTTTACCGCCTCACCGGAGATTCTTATCAATGGTGGTCATTAATTCAAAACACGAAGGAAGATGATGAAGTATCAAAATGGAATGGAGGGAGTTCAAAGATCTATTTTTAGAAAAATACTTTCCTCGTGACCATCGAGAAGATATGGAAAGGTAATTTCTGAGTCTGAGACAAAAGGAGGAAGAGAATGTCGCAAAGTAGGAGGCTAACTTTACAAGGTTATAAAGGTATGTTTCAGATTATATATGTAACCCAAGAAGTAAGATTGATCATTTCTTTGATGGGTTAAAACCATTTCTCCATCCAGCATTAGTCTCACAATCCTTCTCGTCATACGAAGACATTGTCTCATGTGCTATCAATACAGAAAGGGAATTTTCTAATTCTTATGACTTTAAAGTAAATAAAGAGAGGAACAGATCTACTGATCAATCTGGGAATGGAAATAAGGGGAAGAAGGGAAAGGTTGAATATCCATCCTGTGGTAAATATGGGAAGAAACACCTAGGTACTTGCTTGAAGGGAATGGGTGTCTGTTACAAGGGTGGTGAAAAAGGTCACCAAGCTCATGAATGCAAAGGGAAGAAGGAAGATACCAATGTTCAATGCTACAATTGCAGGGAGATGGGACATTATGCAAATGAATGTCCTAATCGTCCGGGGAACTTACCTCAGAAAAGGCCAAGGGATCAAGGCCTAGCTTTTGTTATCACTACTGTTGAGCTAGAAGCTCCCAAACACATGGTGGCAGGTAATTTAATGGTTTCTTCAAGTTTAGAAAATGCATTATTTGATTCTGGATCATCACATTGTTTCATATCTTCCCAGTTTTCTAAGAAAACTAGATATTTCTAATTTGATTTAACGAGGGAGTTGTTAGTTAAAATTCATAAGGGAAGTATCATTGCAACAAAGTTTTGTGAATGAGTCCCCATTAGATCACATAAATGTTCTTTCTCTGCTGATCTCATCGTCATACCTATGATTGAGTTTAATATAATCCTCGGTATGGACTGGCTTTTGGACTATGATGCAATGATTTATTGTAAGAAAAAGAGGTTACGATTCTTGATGATGATGATAAGGAACACCTTATCTTTAGAGCAGAATCGTCACCTCATAATTCTTATCTACATCCACCCCTAGTAGCTCAACTAAATTAAATTATTGGGGAGGAAGAGAATGAAATTAATATGGGTGAGGAAAGGAATGTTCAAATAGAGGATGTACCTATTGTAAAAGAATATGTAGATGTATTTCTGGAAGATTTATCTGGACATCCTCCAGAATGAGAAGTTGAGTTTTCCATTGATTTAATTCCTGGATCAAGGCATATATCGAAGACCCCTTATAGAATAGCCACTATAGAATTAGTTGAACTAAATAATCAAATAGAGGAATTGAGTAATAAGGTATTTATTCGCCCTAGTGTTTCTCCATGGGGATCCCCTATTCTTTTTGTTAAAAAGAAAGATGGATCTATGAGGATATGTATCGACTATTGGGAGATTAATTCCATAACAATAAAGAAAATGTATCTCCTACCTCGCATTGATGATTTATTTGACCAACTACATAGAGCTCAATACTTTTCAAAGATTGACCTTCGATCTGGATACCATCAGTTGTGTGTAAATAAGGAATTCATTCCGAAGACAGCATTTCAAACTAGGTATGGGCATTACAAGTTTACTGTAATGCCCTTTGGATTGACTAATGCACCCTTTGTATTCATGGATCTGATGAATAGAGTTTTCAAGGAATATCTCGATGAATTTATGGTGGTATTTATTGATGATATCTTGGTATAATCTAAACACTACGAGGATCATGAAAGTTACTTGCGCATTATCCTGAAGACTCTGAGAAGACATGAATTATATGGGAATTTTAGCAAGTGTGAATTCTGGCTTCAGAAGAATTCTTTTCTTGGCCATATTGTCTCTAATGATGTAATCTCTATTGATCCTTCTAAGAACAAGGCAATCCAAGAATGGAAAGAACCTATGAGTATAACTGAGGTACGAAGTTTTATTGGTTTGGTAGGTTATTATCGACGTTTCGTCCAGAATTTTGCCCGATTGGAAAACCCATTAACGAAGCTCACACGTAAAGGGGTTAAATTTTTTTGGACAAAAGAGTTTGAAGAATGTTTCTAAGAACTGAAGAGAATATTAGTCAATGCTCTTATATTGACTCTACCATTAGGGAATGATGGGTTCGTTATTTATAGTGATGCATCGAAGAAAGGACTTGGTTGTGTCCTTATGCAGAATGATAGAGTTATTGCCTATGCATCACGACAGTTGAAAATTCATGAACAAAACTATCCTACTCATGATCTTGAGTTAGCAGCTGTGATGTTTTCTTTGAAGATATGGAGGCACTGCCTATATGGTGAAAAATTTGAGATTTATACTGATCACAAGAGTTTGAATTATATTTTCTCACAAAAAGAACTCAACATGAGGCAAAGGAGATGACTTGAATTACTCAAGTATTATGATTGTATGATACACTACCACCCGGGGAAAGAAAACAAGGTGGCAGATTCTTTGAGCAGAAAAGATCATGGTGTTTTGAACAATATGAGAATTGAAAGGGATCTAATTTTCATGGATCTAGTGGAGATGGACATGGGAATTACCAGGGAAGGTGAAACATCAATGATTTTTCAAATGGATGCCAAACCAACTTTACTAGAAAGTATTAAGAGTTCTCAGACCGATGATGAAGAATTTCAAAAGAAGATTAAAGCTGTGAATGATGGGAGTTTGAGAGACTTTGTGTATGAAGAAGGAATTATGAAATTCATGAAGAGGCTTTGTGTTCCCGATATAGCTGATCTAAAAAGGGAATTGTTGGATGATGCTCATAGTTCCAATTTCTCTATAAACTTTGGGAGCACCAAAATGTATAGATATTTGAAGGAACATTCTTGGTGGGACAACATGAAGAGGGAGTTTTCTGATTTTGTGTCAAGATGTATGGTTTTTCAATAAGTGAAAGCTGGAAGGCAACAGCCTGGTGGAGTATTGCAACCTCTTCCCATACCGGAGTGGAAATGGGACAATATTACGATGGACTTTGTCATGGGGCTACCAAAGACTCCTAGAAGAAATTATGAAATATCGGTTATTATTGATCGTCTTACCAAGTTAGCACATTTTCTTACTATAAGAGAATATCTACCACTAGAACGTCTAGAAAGACTATACATTGATGAAGTTGTGAGATTTCATGGAGTACCACTATCGATTGTTTCGGATCATGATCCCCATTTTACATCACGATTCTGGAAAAGTCTTCAGAAAGCCTTGGATAGTGAACTTCATTTGAGCACTGCCTACCACCCTCAAACATATGGACAATCAGAAAAAACTATTCAAACCTTAGAAGACATTTTGAGATCCTGCACACTTGACTTTCAGGCTATACGGGATCAATATTTACCTCTGGTAGAATTTTCTTATAACAATAGATTCCATTCGAGTATTCATATGGCACCATATGAAGTGTTATACGGAAAGAGATGTCGCACACCAACTTGTTGGGATGACGTTGGTGAAAGAAAACTTGTAGGCCCAGAACTGGTGGAGGATACGATGGAAAAGGTGAAGGTAATCCAAAATCACTTCAAAGCAGCTCAGAGTAGGCAGAAGATCTATGCCGATACTCGAAGGAAGGATTTGGAATTTCAAGTCGGTGATCATGTTTTCCTGAAGGTATCTCCGTGGAAGGGAGTCATATGTTTTTGTGAGAAAGTTACATTGAGTCCCAGGTACATCGGACCTTTCGAAATTCTAAAATGAATTGGGGTTGTAGCTTACCTATTGGCAATGCCGCTAAGTCTCTCCAAAGTTCACGATGTGTTCCAAGTATCTCTATTGAGGAAATACATGCCTGACCGAACACATGTACTCACCTATGATGAATTAGAACTCGAACCTGATCTGTCTTATTGCGAATAGCCCATCAAGATTCTTGATACGAGAGAACAAGTACTAAGAAACCGGACGAGGCGTCTGGTAAAAGTCTTGTGGAGAAACCATAAGATGGAAGAGGCAATGTGGGAACCCGAGGAACTTATGATGAAGAACCTCCCGAGTCATTTCATGTTGTAGTATTCTTGAAATTTTGACGAAGAAATTGTTTGAAAGGGGGAGAATGTAATTCCCCAAGCTTCTACGGTACGCTTCTCTTTGAATAATGCAATAGCGTGTGTTGTACACAACATCGAGTTCTAACACACACCACAACCGATCAAACTAGCCGTTATGAATAGTAATACCTACTTTTTGAAATTTTAAAAATTTTATCACTCATAATGGACTTCATTTTTTGATTTGGAGTATCGAATTTAGCCTAAGGTGAAATTTTGGTACTTTTCGGATAACATTAATATTTTGATGAATAGTGAAAATTACTAAATTTAAATTAAAAACAACTTTTTTAATCAAAATAATTAATAGTGATAAATTATGAATTTGAGTGGTTTTAAAGTATAATTAGAATATATTTTTACCATTTAATACAATTTTGGTCATTTTACATAATTTCACTATTAAACTGAACATAAACAAGTATCAATCTTTTGATACTTATTATATCTTAAAAACACGCTTTTTATTTTGACAGCGGGAATTATTTTTAAATTAATTTCTACCACTTCTGTGTTTTGAATTTGGAAAAATGGATTCCATATTTGGAATCAGGATTTTAAAATTGTGTAAATAGGTAACTTTTATTTTTAGACATTTTGAGTAATTACTTCGGTAAATATTTTATTTACCATGGTTAAAGGGTAAATCGGGTAAATAAGGCTTAAAAAATAATATTATAATAATAAAAAATTACCCTAAAACGTGTCTTAACCTTATTTTTTGACACATTCCCGAACATGGTCATCTTTGGGTCGATTTTGGGACCCCATGGTGCCACTTGTAAGTGATAGGGACACTTTATTTTAATTAAGTTAAAATGAATACAAAAATGACACAAGCATATATCTTTTAGAAAAACAATTTTTACATATGGTTATACATGTTGGATTTTAGACTATAAATATACATTAGAACTCTAACACTATTTCCTACATAATGGTATTTTATTTTTAATTTTTAGACATTAAATAATTTAATTTATTTATGACACAATGGTGATGTAGTAATTACCATAATAGTGAAAAATTAAAATGATTGATATTGTAGATACCCAAATAAATATAATTTGATACTTTTTATGAATTACAATAATTTTATAGGTTAATATTACATGTTATAAATGCTTTAATTAACTTTTTTCTAAGTAATAATTCTGTTATGAGTTTTAAAAAAATCAATTTTTGAATAGTGTCAAAATTGACATAAAAGAGTTTTTAAAACAAATATTATATTATTAATTGATATTAACTTCCTAAAAATCTAAGGTTCGTCCAAGAGACTTATATAATGATAGTTGTATCCTTAATGGACCACTTTGGTGTCTATTGAATGTATATAGTAAGTTTATTAACAATATAATATAAAAATACAAAGATACATTGTAAAAGTGAAACAAATTAACTAAGAGTTAATAGTTAAAGATAAGGATAATATAGAAACTAAACACGTCTAAATTCTATTGGTTGAGTGGTTTTCGACCTATACCCACCTTAACATTTAAATAATCCACTTTTGAGCCATTAGAAAACGAATATAAATTTATTATAAAATAATATTTCTAGCTTTTCCAAAGGTGCCCCTCACCCCTCTTATAAAAGGGATCTCTCCCTTCTCATTAACTCACACCTTCAAAGCCCTTTGGCTCATCATAACTCTGACCAAATACTCTCTAAACATCCCTCACTTCATCCTAGAGGCCTTCTGTTAGTCATAAATCCATCCTAAGAGTCCTTTTGATCAAATCAAAAGGAAGAACCCGAAGAAGAGGTAATGATTTCACCACCCTTTTCCAAGTTCCTTTCTTCTTCCACTTCTTCCTTCTTTGTTATTACCATTCTAAAATAATAACTCCAGTATCATATATATACTGTGATGTTGTTATAAATATGGTACAACCATATTCAGTATTCTATCCATCCTTTGAATAACATGTCACCATACGTGCGTACGTACGGCTTACCGTCTCCACGTCGTGGTGTAATTGTTATTCAATAAATTATTATTTGGATGGGTATAATAATGATTTATAATTCATGTAAATAATAAATATAACATGATAATAATTATTTATATACTATATAACATTCAATTATATATTATTTTAATATCAAAAGAATGATATTGTCCCTCGTGGGTACGTACGGACTACCGTCTCCACGAATGCGATAAGATTAATTCTCCATCGTATCCATTAAAGTATAGTTCTAATTTGATGATTAATAATAGTATCTAAGGACTTGATATAATTTTTGATATGATTAAGATAAAAACTATACATGACAAACATAGATTACATAACAAAACATATAAAATAAAACGAGTAAGTTAACACCCGAAACAACGATAATACTAAGATATTATTAACAAATCAATGGTAAAAGATCATATGTGATATCATATTAATATATATGATTCTTGTATAATTTAATAACAATTATTTCACCATTATAGAGGAGTTTAACCTACCCAAACCAAGGAAAAGTACAAGGTAAGGGTTTATTTCGCAATCTATTCATTATCCAAGGTTGTTTATACGTAATAATCTACTGGGATCTCTTTATCATCCACATCCATGTTTCTTAAAAATTTATTTCAAAAGATTTTTACTATTGACAAGAATATAGGGTAAAGTAATTTATACCATTTTTTGACTTTTTATAAGATTTTTATAAAGGAATATTTTTGTCATTTTCCAATCAAGGTGCTTTTTAAACTTTTCGACAGAATTAAGTTAAGAATGTTTTTTTAACTTATACGATGGGTGTGGCTATTTTCTGCCGTCATAGAATCTTCTAAGCTTCCCTAACAAGATTATAATAATATTTTCATAGAAAATGTTTTATTTTATAAATATATTACTCTTAAATTAATTCAAAATAGAAAGAGATATTTCTCTAAAAATAGTTTTGAAATCATCTAAATCAACATCCTTTGATGTATTTTACGCTTATTTGATGTTGATTTATTATGATACAAAACATCTATATTGTATTGAAGGTTTTGTGATATGTTTGACTATGTATGTGTTATTTTTATACCATTCAAGGTTTATGGATGAAGTATTTACATTTCATATGCTAGTTTTAATACGAATGTTTATGTTATGTTTAAACCTGTTCATATGAGGAATGAATTGGACTTAATATGTGATGGGTGGAGCCTGCTATAGCTCTTTGATGCATCGGTAGGTCTCATGAGACAAACTAGTGTCTTGGCATAAGGCCATGGAAAAATCGTATTTGTAGTCTTGGCACGAGGACTTGGCAATGTGGTTATGATAGTCTGGAATTATGTATTCCATCATTATGAAAGTGGTTATTGATATTGCATGTGATTATTCGATTAGTAGAATATCCATGTGAATATGTAAATGGAATTATTTCATTTTATTTTTTCCATACTATGTTGAAGTTCATGTTTAAAATGATTTTGTTTTAGTTATACATTTCCTTAAATGTTTATTCTTATTTATGAATGTTCCCTCTATATTGTTATCCTTACTGGACATTTGAGCTCACCCCTTTTCTATGTTTTATTTTTCCCAGGATGTGAAGAAGTAAATTATGAATGACCTGCAGGGATATTATGAGGGGATAATAGTGTGGACTATGGAGACAATATGTTGTTGTAGTAGTTTTTCACTTTATGATGTAATGTAAAACTTTATGAATATATCTACTGTTTCCAAGGATACTAAACCAATCGGTCTTTCGAGATTTGATCTTTCAAGTGATCATGCCAATGTTATGTAATAATGCACCGACTCTGGGTATTTGGGGTCAGGGCATTACAATTTCACATTAAACATTTACCATATTTAGAAACACTTCTAATTTTTAATTATTTTATCATCAATTTCCATTCAATTAACCAAACTATCTCATGTAATTTAAATTAATTATTAACCAGTTCCATTACTACATGCAAAACTAGTATATCAATGCACCCAAAAAATAAACAACTCACCAAATTTATGAATCCTACCGGCCCTACATTACCACCAATCACAACCACATACACATTCTCTTTACCACAGCAACTCACAATAACTTTTCCACCACAACCTCCCCATAGAACAACCACCCAACTCATTACGTAACCACCTCACAACACAATTTTACATTACCACCCCATAGAATGTATATAGAATAATAAATATTTCCCACATAATACAACCATGCATCACAACATCATCCACATCAAGACACTAAACATTTTTTATTTTAGCAAGGGGTTTTTAAAAAATTCCACTTTTTTATTTTAGGGGTATTCTCACAAAACCATGAAAATCCATAGGAAAAAATTTCATTAAATTGATATCATTTGTTACCCTGTAATATTTAAATTGATGGAAAAACACTCAAAATAATGTTTTATTTCCCATGCTAAATCAGTACAAACAAGTCACCCAAGTGCCACAATTTTCACTGGTCTATTTATCCCGTACAAACCCAATATTAAGATAATATCAAAATATATAAAGAAATGTGAATAATTTACCAAACATTTTAATTTCCATTAAAATGATTAATTATATTCATTAATATGTTTGAAATAAAACTTTCCAAATGTAAACAAAATCATAACCCATCCATCATGACACACTGGATGATAAATGAGGGATCCCCTACCTCAAATAGAGATTTCTAATCTATTACACAAGAATGGATTGAGGACAAGGATCCCACCAAGAAAAAAAATGAATAAAATCACCATGATCTCCCTAAACATAATAACCACATCATATCCTTATCAAGACATAATTAGTACCCATGATTACCTAACAAAATCCCATACTATATAGAGAAACAAGAATAAAATAGGACAAAACAAAGAGGGGAACTCACTTAAGCTACCAAATATCCATCCTCTAAGACTGGGGTCAAAATACACAAAATGGGGGGTAAAATACCCTCTTATGATACAATTGGGTTCCCCATGAATCAATAAAACCACAAGAAAAGTGATCCGGTATGTGGGGTTTGTGGAATTTATAACGAGTTTGTAAAACATACTATCATGCTGAATCCTAGAATTAATACCGTATAATTAATAAAAGTCACATCGTACCATGGAACATCCTACTCCTCTATTATTCAATGGTTCTAGTAAAAGTTTCTCAGAAAAAATGGTTATCTATGTATTTTAGATCTAATAAATAATGGAAGACACCAGGGCACAGCCAAGGCCAGGATTTCACAGACCCCCAAAAACCAAAAGGAGGTGCACATAGTTGTTGAAGATGTTATTACACAAGATATAAACACCATAAGGGCATACATGATTCATCCATCCTCCCTAGTGAATCTACCTCCCCAAATTTCATAACCACCATAAACTCACCCCTTGTACACTATGTTACATCTATTTCTCCACACCGAAATGGAATCCCATGCTAATAAGACACAATCTTCATGCCACATCAATGCCAAAATTTACTTTACCTACAAAATACCTCATTTGTAATATCTAAAACATATACATCCTCTTTATTCCATAGAATCCTCCTCTATAGTTTATCCCAAGTCTATACACTCTAGGGATCCTCATAACTTGATTTTCAATGTATCTCCCTATTTCACCCTCCTAACACCTAAGGATATTCTCTAGACACCATATCGAATAGAATTACCAAATAATAATATGATGGAATGTCCAGTCCATTAAAATACCAACAAAAATCTAGACAAACAATGTCACAACAAGTCTTCTTTAATGGGAAAATCCCAACTATGTAAAGAGACACCCTCTATATACCCTAGTCACTGAATACCCGATGTTATAACAATACTAAACCCTATTTTTGCGCAAAATAGCCCTAGGGTTCATGGGATAAGTCCAAACTAGGAGAAAATGGGTGAATGAGAAATGAGAGCGGAGAAAATAGAGAAAAAAGACATTTACCTTTAAAATATGCTATAAATTGGTTGATAAGGAGAAAGAAATTAATGAAAAAAAAGAGGAAGAACTCCCTAGGTCACAACCCATATTTGGTTGTACAAAATAAGGGAGAAAATGGGGGGGGGTATATCACCTTTAATAGTCTACATGGGTAAAATTTAAATCTCAACAAATTAGTAGTATGCATAGGGAACATAATGATATGATATCCTTTCTAACCAACATGGTTGTGGCTAGGAAACCCTACCAGGAATCAAGAAAACACCTATATGAATAGATGCACCATTACCTGGGATTTACAACAGAATAAAACTCCTTAATTATGAAACAAAACACCTATAATGCTCAGTTTTTTCAAGGACAAAATGGTAGGTCATTATGTGATGTCCTTTCAACAAGGTGTGGCCTAGTATATTCACGAACTAAAACTCTATAAGACTTCTCAAGTACTCTAATAACACGGTAGAGCCTCCAAAAACATAAAATTAACTTAAAATCATAAATGATATAAAATATCAATGAAAATTGGGCATCTAATGTCTTAAATATTTCATTCATTTAATCTTTTTTCAGATTATTTATTTATACATAGGTAGCACTTAAATTTTTATTTCATTACTATTTCTATATTTTATTCATCTTATTATATGTTTATTTATTTTTACATACAGATTCACGCATTCCTTCAACATTTTACTTGATTTTCTTTTCCTCTTCATTGTATAAAGATCCTTGTATTTTCAACTAACACTGATATTTCCTTTATTTATTATAATTAAAAAATATGTTTTTATTATTTTTGGGTGTTTTCTTGGTTTCTCCCTTAAAATTTATTTTTACTTTTTTTACCCTCAATATATTTTCTATAAAAATAATGACATTGTTATTCTAACACTTCAATTTCATCATATATTTTCATTATATAGCATAATAGAAATCTATATCTAGCTCTATAGTTAATTAAATTCAATTTAGTAATCCACTTGTATTTATCTTTTCTTTTCCTCAAGTTATTCGAACTAAAAATGCGATATTATTCAACTTGTATTTATGATATTTCACATTTGAATTTTTTTAATAATAAAATTTTTTATCTCAAATATTTTTGTTTTTCATAGTCGTATTTTATATTATTTTAGAAAACACAATATTTTCTCATTACAAAATATGTCAATACATAATGAATATCATCTATTAAAATGTTATCGCTATCATGAGATTCTAAATTCTATACTATAGAATTAAATTTTTCATGGAGAATTCATTGAAGATATTTTATCATACTTCATACTTTATGAAACGTTTTAATGGGATTATAATTTCATTTTTATTTATGAAAAATATAATCAATAAAATCATTACTTCCTATTTGAATATTTCAGAATTTTTTATTCCAAAACAACATGTTTTCCTTCTTCACCATCCTACCACATTAATAAATATTTTAATATTAGTTCCATATTTTATTATTCATTCTTTCACATAATAATTTTAGATACTTTCTTCATTATTTTACAGGATAAAATATAATTGTCCTTATTTCCATAATTCTCAATATTCTTTTGGTCATCTTGGGTCATTGTTTCCCAAGCTTCATGAATACTGGAAATCATTATAACTATATCCATAAAAGGAAAGAACTATAGGATTATATACTATTTAATTCTCTCCTTCCTTACATAATATATTTTCAAATAAAATATGGGAATTATATATGTATTTATATTATATTTAAGATCCAAATTTATAATAATAATTAAGATGAAAAACAACAGTGAATTCCATTAATAATATGACATTAAAATTTGAAATTTAAAAATCAATAAAAAATAAAATGAATAATATTTATCGTTATATATATTAATGCAAACATAAAATCTTTAAGGTCTCTCTAAGTGCATCCATGTGACCCAGGTTTGAAACTAGGAAGAGGTATAATTACGGGTACTCTAGAAGAAATATAGCTGGTACTATAGAGTGTACTATAGCAGGTACTATATCAGTAATCTGTAGGTACAATAGTTGGTACTATTGTAGGTACTATAGCTTGTATGTTTCGTCACTGTAGCAGCTGTAACTATTCACCTAAGGCCACCAGTTGGGACTTAGAGCCCTTAAGGCCATCGGGCCACCCAGACTATCAAGTCAGTAAAGCTTTCGGGCTATATCAAGGCCTTAGGTCCACCTCATGGTTTTTAGGGCCACCAGATATGTAGATTCCCGGACAGATTCTACAAGGAACCTGCTCCAGAGAAGTATTCAAGAGAAAGATACATTAACCAATGTAGGGCTAACAGATTTTGAAAAATGAGAGGGTATGGAATTTCCCTCAGTACAAGGCCTTTGAATCTATGAATTGGAAAGATATCCAAATAGCATGCGATTTTGGAGATCTAATCATGATGCAGATACTGGGGAGGGCATTTTCAAGTAGTCATATTCTGTATGATTACATTAAGACCTATTGGTCCTGTAATGTCCCCAATCCTATAGGCAATGTAATCTCTAAGACTATGGGCCCTGTAAGGGTTCCCCCTCATCCCTTGAAATGGAGGTTACCAAAAATAAATAAAAAATATCTCCTTCGAGATATTAAAGCAATTAAGGTGGAATCAATGATTCTATATTTCAAATTTTTATAGACAGCTTTAAAAACATTTATTAACAGTTATGACTATTAGATCCCAAACTGTATATGATGGTATTTTTTGTTGGATGGAAGTGAAAATAAAATAGAGAACATGAGATATAATATATATTTTTATGATATACCGTAATTTATTTGAATAATATTTATTTTTATTTTATTTACCCATTTTATATTATTTTACTCTTTCATGAGAATACATAAAGGGTATGGTCTTTCTGTTGAAACATTTTATAATTATATATCTCATGAAAAAAATTTGATACAATTGATCAATTTCAATAAGTTTTAGTATATAAGTATTAATAAGATACTCAAGATAAAAAAGATTTTACTAAATCATAGAGGTTTATTTTTACCTTGTTCAATGACTTACAACATTAAATTTAGAATATAAAAATTCAGTATTCAAGATAATTGATCATAACTCCCTTTTGTGTTTGATTTGATTGAATATAATAATATTGTATAATTTTTCTGGATTACTTCATTAAACAATGAAATACTGTTGACACTTATAGTCTATAGAATCCTATTTCAAAATAAATTCATGAAAATAATTTCTTTAATAGCACTCCGCCCAAACCACAATAACCCCCTTGAATTTTCAAATATTTGTATCTATATCAAACAATTAAACTGTCTATTCATTTAATATAGACACTATATTAGAAATATATAATTCTTTGAGCCAAATATGTCTTAATTTATCCTTTTATAATTGATCAATTACCTTAAAATCTATAGGTTATAAGGTATGAATAAAATAGTTTATTTTTAAAAAAATATTTGTTGATATATTTCCATCTCTCTCACACTTCATGATAATAAATTATTTAAAATAAAAAAATTTCTATACATATTGGATAAATTTAAATAATTATGAGTTTTAAATATTATTTCATAAACTAAATTTAAATATTTTTAATAAAAAATGTATTGTTCCTCCTTTATAACTCAAAAAATAATTTAAACAACTTTTTTTAATCAGAAAAGTCAAAAAAACAATAAATAAGATATAAAATTATTAAAGTGATAAATAATCATATAAACATTTCATATATGTGATTAAAATCATTGTATGAATTCTATATCCTTAGAAAATTTTTAATCTCATTAATCTAAAAAATATAAAATTAAAATGGAAATTATTTTTTTATTTTTTATAAAAAATTATATATAAGTTGAAATGATTTTTTATATAACCAAGTTATATTAAAAATGATTCTTTCAAAAATATTTTTGTGGAATTCACACAAACATTGTAGAGTTATTTCATAAAAATTTAATTCCTTCAAAATCTATTTTAAAATAAATATTTATTTTTATAAAACAAAATTTTGTTGTGGAAAATATACTAAAAAATACCTTGTAATGTCAAAAAAATTATTAATTAAAATAATTTTTAAAATAATTTTAAAAATAGAACGAAGTCTTTGTATATAAGGATTTAATAACTATGAAATAAACCTAAAAATGTGTTTAGAAAATATTTCTGGAATATTAATAAAATAAGAAGTTATGGGTAACATTCAAAAAAAAATTTCTAAAAGGTGATGTAAAATATTTTACAAAATAATATTTTATAAAATAATTTTAAATAAAGGATCCTTTTATAATTCATAATGTTTTTTATAAGAAATGTGAAGTGGATTATAACAATATGATATTGAATGATAAAAGTTTTTTAAAAATGGAAACAAATTTTATTAAAACCCCCATCATAAACTGAGTGATAAATAATAAATTTGAAAAGTGGTAAATATACATTTTAATATTACTATTAGTATAACATATTTGGATTTCAAACTAAGATAGGTGAAAATTATCAGGAAGAGTAAATATGGATATGATAAATAAAGACCACATTTGGAGAGACTAGGATTTATAATTAAAATCATTGAATTTTATATACAAATAAATAAATCAATGTAATTTCCATGATAAAATAAGGAAAAGAATTTTATTATCATTATATAATAAAGGAACATTATCTTTTAAAACAATAGTAAAAAAAGAAATCATTATGGGTTAATATAATATGTTCAATAAAAAATTCTTACCTTCAATCCTTCTTATCTGAATGTACTCTATCCACTTGTATTAAAAAAATATTCATATTCACCTATTTAATTACATTATTCGTACCTCTAACTTTTTATAAACCTAATTTATAATAAATTATTACTAATATATTAGCTAATTATATTTTATTTTAGTCATTTATTATTATTAGCTTTGAATGTTTGATTAGTATAAGTTTCATAATGGTGGCATCAATTTTTTTTATAGATTAAAAATTCATCATTATAATATCTTTATTGGTAATGGAATATATGTCTTACAATTATTTATAATGTTATAATTTCATATCGTTATTATTTGTATAAGTATTCATGATACAAAATGTGGTGATGCGATTATTTGGATAATTTATAATGAACAAAAAGAAGGTAAAATAATAATTATTTAAATATTAGTAAATAATTTCCTAAATAATCAAAAAACTATTTACTCATTGATGTATAGTAACACTGGTATTTATGTTTCAATGTTAATCCATGTAATAAATTATTATCACTATTCAATTATGATCTTAATGTCACCCAAATATAAAAAAGTTATAATCTATGGGTGAGTATGGTTGTGAAAGTGATTATTTTTATATAATTATCATTTTTATAGAATTTTAATTAAATTATATATTTTTTTAAGTTTCTTAATTTTATTTTAATATATTTTCTTAAATAATAAAATAATATATAAAAATCCAAATATGTTACTTCCATGGAGGTCATAGTATGCACATATACACAATCAATGTCTTTGTTTACATGGAATAATGAAATTTAGGGGATGGTTTATAGATTCATAATGATAGTAATTTTATAAATATAAAATTGATTAATCAAAGACTAATTTTTAACCTATCATTCAAGGTAGTTATGAAAAGTAGGTCTCCTTTCTTATAGAGGTAGTTTTATTCATGTTACATAAGCGATGTTTACATTTTCCAAAATTGTTGGGATGATGCTAGAATACTATTTTACAATAACATTAAAAACAATTTTTCCCCTTTTTATAATTATATAATTTTTTAATCTTGGGTAGTGAAGTGCATTGTGTTGCATTTGTTGTCAATGAGGCATGAAGTTGTCTTGAAATGAATGGATGTCAAGGTGTCAAGATGTGAATGCCAAAGGTTGTGATGGTGTTGGTGATGAAGAGAGAATGGCCATAGTACTGAGATGTGGTTGAAACATTCTCTAGTAAATCAGACGATTGTGGAGCTGTTCTTTAAGTTCAAAGAACTTGTATCCTGATGATACAAAGTCACAACAATATTTGAAGACCATGCATTGTATTGACAATGCATGAGGAGTTGCAGAAGATCCATCCACAAGTCCTAAGTGGATGAAGTGAGCTGAAGAAGTCCATGCACTATATCTTAGTGCATGTGAATCAGAAGAAGATCCAACTTGATCTCTGATTGGATCAATAAAGGACTTTGATGAATATGTTTGATTCAAGAGTTCGGTTGATGAAGAAGAACCTTCAAGAATTCACTCCTAAGTAATGAGTATATGTTGAGGAGATTTGAGGAATTCTAATGAAGAAGAGAAGGGAAGAAATGAAGAAAAAGAGAAAGGGCATTTGGCATTTTACACTTAAGTACTTTGTATAATTAGTGTATATTCAAGCAAAAAATATGCCAACATCAAGGGCCAGCCTTAAGGGTTCAACCCAAGCCACATGTGGGAACCAGTCACCACGCCCAAGGGGATCCCATGGGGCCAGCCCAAGAGTGGCCGGGGCCGTGTATAAGCCCCGAGGGCACGCGGTGGTGAAGCCCGCGCACCCAAGTGTGCATGGTGGGCGCTTGGAGCGCGCCCGAAGGGAGCATAGTGGGCGCTTGGAGCGCGCCCGCAGGAGCAGAGTGGGCGCAGAGCGCGCCCGCAGAGAGAACCCGGTGCGGGGCGGCACCGGGAGGGGAGAAGTTCAACTGGCGAGTTGAAGGGAGCGGCTGAGTAATAAGCCGCGTGAAATCCGCGGAAGGATTCGATGTGGGACGCGCAAAAAATCCCGGGAGAGAATCTGAGCCGCTCGATCAATCGCGCGCTCGATCTGGACCGCTCATCGCATCCCGCGCGAGATCTTCAGATCCAGGCCACCCGAGGTATCTCAAACGCCTGATCCGACGGCCGAGAGCTCGTCCTCTTCCCCGAGCTCGGCTGAGGCCTCCCCGAGCATTCCCGCAGCCGCCGCTGAACCAGGCGACTCCCGAAGATGGTTTTTGAGATTCCGGCCATCTCTCTCGAAGCCGAAGATACCCTCGAGCTCGTCTCTCCACACCGAACACGTCCATGCATAAAAAATGGTGTGCATGCAATGTATGGAAAATTTCGTTCGAGGCCGAGGCAAACGAAGTTGCCAAGGCATCAGGGTGTTCGTCCTTTGCATGGATTGGGTTTTAACAGAGGCGAAGGCCGTGCATGCGTTATAAATCGCATGCACGAGGAGGAAATAAAATTAAGGGAACCCGCGTGGAAACAGAGGAAAGAAATCAAGATTTGGAAAATCTTGATAACCCGAAACTTTCGGGAGTTCAAAGATTTATCACGCGGATGTTTAAAGGCTCTCCTCGCCTATAAAAGGATAGCCCGAGGCTCTCTGATGGTTTGCTGATCCTTTGAAGAAGAGAAGTCCCGTGAGTGCACCTTGTGCCTTGCGAAGCCAAAGCCCCGCGCAAACACCCTTTCGCGGCTGTTGTCCCGAAGCCACCCGAGGCTTTGAAGTGTTCCCTGCGCGCCTACTCCCTTGCGCGACAGGAAGAACTCGAGGCCGCATCCTTGCGCGCCCGAGGTTGCCACCCTCTCTGCCCGCACACTTGCATGGCAGGAGGAAGGAGCCCGCGGCAGTGTTGCACCCTTGCACACTTGAGCCTTGCGCGGCTTCCCCTTGCACCCTGAGGAGGTTTCTCTTGCACGGCCAAGTGATCCTTGCACCTGTGGCTTGCGCGACCCACGGTCAGTGGGACTGTCACGGCTGTGAAGGGAAGAACAGGGCCGCACCCCTTGCGCGCCTTCATTTGAGACAGGGAGTTCGGGTTGTGTTTTACACACAGTGTGTGTGTGCAAAATTTGAAGAACCACCGTGGGCAGTGTGTGTGCAAATGGAGTAAGAGGATCCTACGGTTTTGTGTGTGCAAAGAGGAAGACCCGAGGACATTGTGTCTTGGGTGTGTGTGAAACAAGAAGACCACACTATTTGTGTGTGTGCAAAGTGGACAAGATCACCTACGGGCCAAGTGTGTGCCAAGTGGAGAAGAAGGCCCTACGGCCGTGTGTGCTTAACAAAACAAGAAAAGGCAGTAGCCTTGTGTGTGTGCAAGAAGGGAAGGAAAGGCCTTTGTGCCTTTGTGTGCAAAAAGAACAACAAGTGGCCGTAGCCCTTGAGTGTGTGCCAAATTGAGGAACACATCTTGTGTGTGCTAAGTACCCTAAGGGCAGTGGGTGTGAGCAAGACAAGGCCATACTTTGTGTGTGCATTTGAAGAAGAAGGCCGTAGCCCTTGTGTGTGAAAAATGAAGAACCAAGTGTGTGCATAAGTGAAGTGCATACTTTGAAGAAGATTAAAAGAACAAGGAAGTGAGTGTGCTAAACAAGTGAAGGCCAAGTCTAAAGTGTGTGCAAAGTGTAACAAGTGTGTGCAAAAAGACAACAAGGCCGAATCTTAGTGTGTGTGAAAAAGAAAGTGTGTACACACTAAGAAGAAGAGAAGACATCCACACTAAAGTAGAACACACTCTAAGTGTGTAAGCAAATTGAATTAAGTGTGTGAAGATTGTGAAGAAGGTGTGTGCTATAGTTGACTACACCCTTTGTGGGTTTATTGCACCAAGAGGAGAAGAAGGGAAGTGCATGCTTGCATGCATGCACATGCACACGTGAACAGTGCTAAATCAGTGGTGTGCAACTGAGACTGGACCAGACCGAAGATAAAGATATTATTTGTCTGAGCATTCAGTAATTGGAGAGAAGCCGGGGCATCCTTAGAAGAAGGTGATAAAGCCCGAGCAAGATGAGAAGACCTGTTCACCACAAGTGATCAGAAGAAGAGCAAGGCCAGCAGTCTTTATCCCAGACTGCTGAAGATACTTGAAGAACTTAAAGTGAAGAAGAGCTACTCGTGTGACTCGAGGAGCCAAGAGAAGACCCTGTGGGACTCAGGGAGAAGAAGTATTCAGTGGGATTCTAGAGCAGGCCAGTGGGACTCTGGTAACACTGTGGGACGCAGTATAAAGACCCTCTTGTGGGACTCAGGAGAGATACGGTGGGAAGCTGTATCGACCATTGTAATACTAACAGATTATAATGGGAGAATCCATTCTTGGAGAGCATGGCAAGGATGTAGGCCTTTGGTGCCGAACCTTGTAAATCCTTGTGTCCAGTGCCTTTACATTTACTGCATCATTCGTGGAAAGGTGAGAGATACAAGAAGAGTGGATCGAGGCTTTAACCATCCATAGAGGTTTAATTGATTAAGAATCAATTAGTAAAAAGTTTTAAAGGATCACTGATTCACCCCCTCCCCCTCTCAGTGATTCACACTGATCTGGGCACTTCAATTGGTATCAAAGGGAGGTTACCTCTAAAAGATCCAAGGGAGTCTATATGGAGTGCAGATTTGAGGAAATGAAAGAACAGCCTCAAATGGAGATATCTGCCAAGACTCTGAAAAACAGAATGAAGAAACAGGAAAAGAAGATGAGGAAGAAGGTTGCTGCAATCAGAGAAACTCCTTCTATGGAAAGAAATGTGAAAGTCACATCAGATGACAATTCCTTTTATCATTCTTCTGATGAAGCCTGCTCTAGCTGTGATGAAGATGGAAGGAACAATGATCTTCTAAATGCAATCAAATATCTTCAGAAGAGAGTCCCCAAGGAAATTGCAATGTGTATAGCTACAGGCCTCCTTGATTTTCAAGAAGAAAAATTACAGCTAGAAGATGAAGCCAATTCTCTGGAAGTCCAATTGGCTAAAAGGGTTGGCATAACCAACACTCTCAGAAAGCTGGTGAAGGCTAAAGATGAAACAGTCTCTCTTTGCAATGAAAGATATGAAGACACTGCTGAAGAATTGCAGAGAAGCCTTTCTGAGAAAGAATTATTTAAAGTAATAATCAAAGAAGTTTTCCATGCACTGGAAAAGAGGCACAAAGTGTCAATGGTTGTCAGAAATGATCAACTTGAAGACAAAGTCAAATTGGTGAAGGAGTTGGAAAATTCATTGCAAGAATTGAAGAAGGTGCATGAAGACCAGATGAAACAACTGGTGGAGAATTGGGAAGGAAAGCTAAGAACTGTTGAGGATGAGAAGAACTCCCTCAATATGAAATGCTTAGAACTGGAGGTGATATTGAAAAATCAGCAATCACCTAAAGCTGAATCCTCCCAGTCAGCTGAAAGAAGACATGTTGCTACTCAAGTATGCTTTGAGCAGAATGATTCTAAGAGAAAGACATCCTCCAATAAAAGTGCAACATCTTCTAGAAAGAAGGTACCATCCATACCATCTTGTACTAATGCTTCTAATTGTGTTTCCACAAAAAGTGCAGGATGGAAAAATAATTCCAAACAAGTATGGATGAAGACAATGAAGAAAGAAAGCTCTCCTGAAGCAGCACAACAATTCAAGACAGGTACCCAACAATCAGAAGGAATCAATAGGTCAAGATTTTTGGGTTAATGTTGGTGTTGTAACAAGTATGGGCATTGTGCAAAGGATTGTTGGTACAATCCACTGAATGCCAAAGCACAGAGGAAGCCCATGCCAAGGGGGAGCAAGCCAGAAGGAAGGAAGCAACATCCACAGGTCCAGAGACATCTGTTCACTGCAAATAGATTTGGATTACTTGACAACATCTGGGATGATTGCAAAAGTGGTCAACAAAAAGATACATGTCAATCTCCAACTGTATCCAGAGCTCAAAAGAAGAAAAGATCACAGAACCTGGCTCAAAAAGATTCCTTGGGAAGCAAGAAGAAGAAAGTGGAAAATGCTCCCAAGAAGTGTTTGAGAAATGAAGAGAAGTCCTTGGAGTCTGAGTCCAAGAAGGGTGATGCATCCAGAAGGACCACCAAGAAATGCTTCTACTGTGGAAAGAAAGGACACATCATGGACCTTTGTAAAGAAGCCATGAAATTGAATAGAAGCAGACTGGACTCAAACAGACAATCAATCCAGAAGAAGCAGATGGGATTGATTGAAAACAAGTTGCCTAAGAAAGGTAGCTTGATAGCATCCAAAGTACCATGTGGAACTTCCAAAACTGAGGCCACTCTTCCAAGAGATTTACTAATTATATGGCCAAATCAGTTGCAACTTGCCAAAGATCTACAAAGAGCTGAAGATGAAGTTCTGGCAATTTCTAAAGCAAAAGGGAAGAAGAAGATTTCACATGAAGATGTTTTGAGAACCACACCAGCACAATCATCAATGAAGATCAAATGTGCAAGTGTGAAGACTGGTGAAAATGGGACATCTCGGTTGAGAGAATCTTCTCAACCTTGTTGTTCACATTGATGAACCAAGGAGGTTCCATCTTATTCCCATATACTATTGGTATTTACATGTGCTAACATTGCAGGGAATTGAAGATGATGATCATTCTCAACTGGAGGATGGTTTGGACAGAATGAAGTGCACCCCTTGAGGGGGAGCCAATCTGGAGAAGATGGTATTCTAAGATTTAATACTATCTTGAGAAAAGCTGAAGGTATTCCAATCATGCTTTCATCCCTTGTTTCTTAATTGAGATGCATGTCAATTAAGGGGGAGTATGGATTGAAGACAAATGGATGAAAGAGGGAGCTTTATCATTGCACTGAACTTTCTAATGAGTTTTGTGAAGTATGTGCAGGATTCAGCAATTCATTGAATATCTGAAAAAAAAAATTCAACCCCTAAGCATGATCTCACATGTGTAGAGAATTGTGGACAGCATTGAGTTCCTTGGTTACATCACTCTTGTTTTCTACACCGGGTTAGCCCAAGTAGACTTTGAGTTGATTTACTAAAGGTTCTTTGCTAAAGAAGAACATGTGGCATCATCCCTCTCTTAGTGATTTTCAAGAAGATGCTATTCAAAGGGAGGAAGATATTTTTGAAAGAGAACCACATCACACCTTTGCATTTGATTGCCAATAAGGGGGAGAAATATTGGCACACATATTGACCCATTCATATGTGCTGAAGGAGTGTATTGACAACAAATACAAAGGGGTAGATTGAAGTGCATTGTGTTGCATTTGTTGTCAATGAGGCATGAAGTTGTCTTGAAATGAATGGATGTCAAGGTGTCAAGATGTGAATGCCAAAGGTTGTGATGGTGTTGGTGATGAAGAGAGAATGGCCATAGTACTGAGATGTGGTTGAAACATTCTCTAGTAAATCAGACGATTGTGGAGCTGTTCTTTAAGTTCAAAGAACTTGTATCATGATGATACAAAGTCACAACAATATTTGAAGACCATGCATTGTATTGACAATGCATGAGGAGTTGCAGAAGATCCATCCACAAGTCCTAAGTGGATGAAGTGAGCTGAAGAAGTCCATGCACTATATCTTAGTGCATGTGAATCAGAAGAAGATCCAACTTGATCTCTGATTGGATCAATAAAGGACTTTGATGAATATGTTTGATTCAAGAGTTCGGTTGATGAAGAAGAACCTTCAAGAATTCACTCCTAAGTAATGAGTATATGTTGAGGAGATTTGAGGAATTCTAATGAAGAAGAGAAGGGAAGAAATGAAGAAAAAGAGAAAGGGCATTTGGCATTTTACACTTAAGTACTTTGTATACTTAGTGTATATTCAAGCAAAAAATATGCCAACATCAAGGGCCAGCCTTAAGGGTTCAACCCAAGGCACATGTGGGAACCAGTCACCACGCCCAAGGGGATCCCATGGGGCCAGCCCAAGAGTGGTCGGGGCCATGTATAAGCCCCGAGGGCACGCGGTGGTGAAGCCCGCGCACCCAAGTGTGCATGGTGGGCGCTTGGAGCGCGCCCGAAGGGAGCATAGTGGGCGCTTGGAGCGCGCCCGCAGGAGCAGAGTGGGCGCAGAGCGCGCCCGCAGAGAGAACCCGGTGCGGGGCGGCACCGGGAGGGGAGAAGTTCAACTGGCGAGTTGAAGGGAGCGGCTGAGTAATAAGCCGCGTGAAATCCGCGGAAGGATTCGATGTGGGACGCGCAAAAAATCCCGGGAGCGAATCTGAGCCGCTCGATCAATCGCGCGCTCGATCTGGACCGCTCATCGCATCCCGCGTGAGATCTTCATATCCAGGCCGCCAGAGGTTTCTCAAACGCCTGATCCGACGGCCGAGAGCTCGTCCTCTTCCCCGAGCTCGGCTGAGGCCTCGCCGAGCATTCCCGCAGCCGCCGCTGAACCAGGCGACTCCCGAAGATGGTTTTTGAGATTCCGGCCATCTCTCTCGAAGCCGAAGATACCCTCGAGCTCGTCTCTCCACACCGAACACGTCCATGCATAAAAAATGGTGTGCATGCAATGTATGGAAAATTTCGTTCGAGGCCGAGGCAAACGAAGTTGCCAAGGCATCAGGGTGTTCGTCCTTTGCATGGATTGGGTTTTAACAGAGGCGAAGGCCGTGCATGCGTTATAAATCGCATGCACGAGGAGGAAAGAAAACTAAGGGAACCCGCGTGGAAACAGAGGAAAGAAATCAAGATTTGGAAAATCTTGATAACCCGAAACTTTCGGGAGTTCAAAGATTTATCACGCGGATGTTTAAAGGCTCTCCTCGCCTATAAAAGGATAGCCCGAGGCTCTCTGATGGTTTGCTGATCCTTTGAAGAAGAGAAGTCTCGTGAGTGCACCTTGTGCCTTGCGAAGCCAAAGCCCCGCGCAAACACCCTTGCGCGGCTGTTGTCCCGAAGCCACCCGAGGCTTTGAAGTGTTCCCTGCGCGCCTACTCCCTTGCGCGACAGGAAGAACTCGAGGCCGCATCCTTGCGCGCCCGAGGTTGCCACCCTCTCTGCCCGCACACTTGCGTGGCAGGAGGAAGGAGCCCGCGGCAGTGTTGCACCCTTGCACACTTGAGCCTTGCGCGGCTGCCCCTTGCACCCGAGGAGGTTTCTCTTGCGCGGCCAAGTGATCCTTGCACCTGTGGCTTGCGCGACCCACGGTCAGTGGGACTGTCACGGCTGTGAAGGGAAGAACAGGTCCGCACCCCTTGCGCGCCTTCATTTGAGACAGGGAGTTTGGGTTGTGTTTTACACACAGTGTGTGTGTGCAAAATTTGAAGAACCACCGTGGGCAGTGTGTGTGCAAATGGAGTAAGAGGATCCTACGGTTTTGTGTGTGCAAAGAGGAAGACCCGAGGACATTGTGTCTTGGGTGTGTGTGAAACAAGAAGACCACACTATTTGTGTGTGTGCAAAGTGGACAAGATCACCTACGGGCCAAGTGTGTGCCAAGTGGAGAAGAAGGCCCTACGGCCGTGTGTGCTTAACAAAACAAGAAAAGGCAGTAGCCTTGTGTGTGTGCAAGAAGGGAAGGAAAGGCCTTTGTGCCTTTGTGTGCAAAAAGAACAACAAGTGGTCGTAGCCCTTGAGTGTGTGCCAAATTGAGGAACACATCTTGTGTGTGCTAAGTACCCTAAGGGCAGTGGGTGTGAGCAAGACAAGGCCATACTTTGTGTGTGCATTTGAAGAAGAAGGCCGTAGCCCTTGTGTGTGAAAAATGAAGAACCAAGTGTGTGCATAAGTGAAGTGCATACTTTGAAGAAGATTAAAAGAACAAGGAAGTGAGTGTTCTAAACAAGTGAAGGCCAAGTCTAAAGTGTGTGCAAAGTGTAACAAGTGTGTGAAAAAAGACAACAAGGCCGAATCTTAGTGTGTGTGCAAAAGAAAGTGTGTACACACTAAGAAGAAGAGAAGACATCCACACTAAAGTAGAACACACTCTAAGTGTGTAAGCAAATTGAATTAAGTGTGTGAAGATTGTGAAGAAGGTGTGTGCTATAGTTGACTACACCCTTTGTGGGTTTATTGCACCAAGAGGAGAAGAAGGGAAGTGCATGCTTGCATGCATGCACATGCACACGTGAACAGTGCTAAATCAGTGGTGTGCAACTGAGACTGGACCAGACCGAAGATAAAGATATTATTTGTCTGAGCATTCAGTAATTGGAGAGAAGCCGGGGCATCCTTAGAAGAATGTGATAAAGCCCGAGCAAGATGAGAAGACCTGTTCACCACAAGTGATCAGAAGAAGAGCAAGGCCAGCAATCTTTATCCCAGACTGCTGAAGATACTTGAAGAACTTAAAGTGAAGAAGAGCTACTCGTGTGACTCGAGGAGCTAGGAGAAGACCCTGTGGGACTCAGGGAGAAGAAGTCTTCAGTGGGATTCTGGAGCAGGCCAGTGGGACTCTGGTAACACTGTGGGACGCAGTATAAAGACCCACCTGTGGGACTCAGGAGAGATACGGTGGGAAGCTGTATCGACCATTGTAATACTAACAGATTATAATGGGAGAATCCATGCTTGGAGAGCATGGCAAGGATGTAGGCCTTTGGTGCCGAACCTTGTAAATCCTTGTGTCCAGTGCCTTTACATTTACTGCATCATTCGTGGAAAGGTGAGAGATACAAGAAGAGTGGATCGAGGCTTTAACCAGCCATAGAGGTTTAATTGATTAAGAATCAATTAGTAAAAAGTTTTAAAGGATCACTGATTCACCCCCTCCCCCTCTCAGTGATTCACACTGATCTGGGCACTTCAGGTAGATTATATTCGGAGGAGGTTTATGAAAAAGGAAAGGAAAAGAAATAGAAAATTACTAATTGATAATTTTTTTCATACTCTTTGGAAAAGATAATATAAAAATTAGATTATTGATTTGAGATGAGGAATTTTAATAAGATCATAGATTTTTATAAGATTTTTGGGGAACTATTTGAATATTTTTTTCAAATATTAGAGGCATGTGGTTGTTGAATAAGTTGTGTGGTGATCTCACCTTTTATAATTAAATAAAATTTTATTTTGGTAAATAATTCTTACATTACAATAATGCCACAAAACTGTACAATATAAAAGGATCAAAAAATGGATAACTATGTAAATTGGTAAATTTTAAGTTCTATAATACTCTCAGCCAATAATTTTAGAGAAAAAATTTGAGATATTTTATTATTTTCTCTTTACTTTTATCTTTTTACCTAAATTAACTTTTTTATCATGATAACTCAATGTTAACATTGATAAATAATTTTATTGAACCAAATTAAAATTAGAACTGGTTTCAAAATTTTAACATGATTATTTAAAATATGAGAATAGTTTTACTAAATAAGATTTCTAATGATAAGAATAATAATTTATAAAACTGGTTCACATAATATATAGAAATAATTTTTTATAAAAAGTGTATTTCTATTCATAAAAGTTTTGTGTAATAGAAATTTTTAAATGATTTTTATTTTCATAAAATAAATTATTTTATTATAAAATAAAATAATATTTAACCAGCTTCAAAATTAGTCCCTAATTGAATTTGAAAAAAAAATGATTAAATGAGAATCCCAAAAACATTATTGGAAAATATTAATTAATTCTACAAAATGATAATCATTAGGTTATCTAAATTCAACATAGTATTTTAAAAATGTATTTAATCAATCAAAAAATAAATATATGGTCAGTTAAAAGTTTATGTATACATCTATACATTTATTATATAATGATAGTCATAAAATATACTATTTTAGTAAAAACATTATTTTTTACTATTCAATTAAAGATAAATTATTTAGGAAAAATCCCTAAAGATAACCCTAATCTATTTTTCTCATAATAAATCCAAAAATAATTTTCAATTTATAAAATTAATGTTATAAAATATATGAATTTATTTTTGAAATTAAAATAATAAATATAATGAAAAAATATTTTTATAGAAAATTGATGTCTTCAAACATTAAGTATTTGTAATATTTTTTCATTTCAATTTTTAATTTCATTAATGATAATATATTAACTAAGATATTATAATAATATTATAAAAATGTTGAATTTTATTTATTAGGATATGTTCTCTTAATATAAAAACATTTTATTTTTATTCTCCCAAATAATTTTTCTTATGTTATTAATGATATTTTTGTTTTATAAGAGTAAAATGGTTTTTTATCTTAAACTATAAAAAATTTATAGATATTTATGTTACTAAATAAAATTACAAAATGAAGAATTTAAATTAATTTTGAAGTCTCTATGACTATATATAAGTGACTACACATTGAATTCTATGTGACCAAATAAAAACCAAGTAACCATGTGTTAGATGGGAAAAATTTCTCAAAGTCTTGAGCTGAACAGATGTATACTGAACAAACCCCATGAAGTTTTCTAGTGAATTCATAAAGTGTAAATCTTATAACTTAAATAAATTCTATAAACACATGTGTAAATCAAGTGACTATGTCGAGTGGCTATAAGAATGTGGGTATGTCACCTGACTATTTCAGGTGACCATGTCCTCTAATCGTGTCTTATGACCATGTCATGTGATGGTGTCAAGTAAGAATAAGGTCATGTGGACACAAGATAATATGACTAAAATCAAGAGTTATCATGTTTAAATTAATCAATGATGAATATTTAAAAATCCAATAGTATTATTTTAAAAATTTACTAAACATTCAAATCATTTTAGAATTCCAAATCAGACTAATGAGTATGATGATTAGTTTATCCAAATTATAAAATTTATAATTAGATAAGGTAGTCTATTTATGAAGTAGATCCAGTTGTGGATAAATGTACACAAAGAGGACATATGCTGAAACACTAATCAGACTATGTACTTCACTGTGCACTTCCAAAAAGATATATTTCTAATCTCTTAGTACAATATTCATTTGATGATTTTTTAATAGAATATTTAAAGACAATTCTAACAAATATGATTAGATTGAAATGATTTAAACACTATCAGTTTTTATTATTTACCTAAATAATTTTATCTTACCTTTGAGCTATTTTTACATTACTATGTATATTTATTATCATATTCTCTTATAATATATTTTAGTGTACAAGATTCTCTCTCTTTTACTTTTTAAACTTATTATACCATGAATAAATGTCGAATTGGTTTTTCATATACTGGATTTCATTGTGTTTTTTTGTTTCTATAAAAACCAATCTTGGTTGTTGTATATTTTTTTAATAAACATTATCTTTGGTGGGTGAACATTAGGTGAGAGGATTATGTCATGGATTTAGACTAAACCTCATGTGTTTATTTTTGTTCTTTGTATTTGGTTTCTTATATCATTATTTTTAAAAATCACATTATTCCTTCAAAAACACTTTTAAAAATAAATAATTTTATATTTATAATTAATCATTGATTTATATGAATTTTTTTGTTTTTGTTTTTTTCTAACAAAGTTAATGTGATTTTAAAATACATTCAACTGGGTTTTGATCGATTCCTTGAGTAATATTTTCAAACTTTAAGTTATATAACTATTTTTTTATTTAAATATGTTGTTTTTATAAACTAAGGGATTTTGTTTTAAAATATTTTTTAAATGATAATTTTTATTAGAATTCCAATTCAACCCCACCCCCACCCTCTTGAGTTTTCCACTTCGACTAAAATTTTGTATCAGATGACTTATTTTTCCTTCTATTTTAATAACTTTTACAATGATCGTGTTTTTATTAATAAATTTCAAATTTCTTTTGTTCTCAAAATTTTTAGTATGTATGCTATGTATTTTGGTTTGGCTACCCACATTACTCTTTTTTTTAATGGTCCAAATTATCCTCAGTGGAAAATAAAAAATAAACATTCATCTTGGGAGCAAAAATCTTAACATTTGGGAATCTGTTGAAGATCAATATGAAAAACAGAAAAATTTTATAAAATATTGGGATAATATAAAATAATTTATTATTAAAATTAAAAATCCATGAATGATTCATTTTTTAATTTAAGATACTTTGAATTTAATGGGATATATTCTTGTATATTTATAATAAAATTTGAGATACCCTTCCTATGTCCAATGAAGGAACATCTAATGTTAAAACAATAAGACTAAATTCATATACTATAAAGAATGATTCTATAAAAATGAATACTAATGAATCTATCTCTAACATGAATCTCAACTTCAATGATATCCTTAAAACTGTGATTACACTTGGAAAAAATGATTGATGATAAAGATCAAGTACTAAGGATCTTGAGATGTATGCTAGATCATTGGATAGGTATTTTAGTCACTTGTCAAGATTCCAGTCATGTTTTTAAACTACCATTCAAATATATAATTGAGATTTTTATGATGTATGAAGAAGTGATAAAAGTAAAAAATGAATATGATGAACGAAAAAAAAATATGTTTCCCTTGAAGCATCATAGTCATAACCTAAGGAATTTTTCATGTCTGATAGTACAACTAGAAGTGAAGATAATATAGATAGTGATGAGGAAATTTATTATCTAGACATAAAATTTAAATATCTTTATAAAATGAATAATTTTTTTGTAATTAAAATTATAAACCAATGTATGATAAAAAATGAAATTAGAGGAAATTTTGGAAAAAGGATGAATTCTCTAATGATATTACCACTATGAATAAAAGAGAAAGGTAATATTAACGATAACTATCTAAAAATCAAGTATAAGAAGAATTACAATGAAAAAGAAAATTATAAAGAAAAAAATTAAGGCCACATGGATTGCATCCGAATATAGCTAAAGTGACTCAAATTCTATCCTAGAAGATGAAAATGAAAAAATATAATTTTTTCTTTATAGATACTACTTCAAAGGAACCATATATTTATTTTTGTCCTTTATGTGATCAATCTTAAATGTCAAATGAATAATTTAAAGAATATTATGATATACTAGAAGATGCAATTAATGAGTTAAAAATTAAATTTAAAAATATGAAAAAGTTCCATGTTTTTTATATTATTGATATATCGAATTTTTTAATCAAAAAGAAAAGAATTTAAATATTTTAAGGGAAGCTATTGATATAGAACTAGTAAATGATATCTTAAAAAGGATTTTGAACCACTTTTATAGGCAGAAAACCCTTTAATAATATATTATGTAAATAAAAAAATATAAATTCCAAATCCAAACTTGGGTATAGATTTGGATAGTAAGGGAAGATGTATAAAAAATTATATTATTTGGAATTATTTCTAAAGATTTAGGACTGAAAAAAAAACAAAGCTATGATATTATTTATATTAATTGAAATCCAATGAAAAAAATGTTGTATTCCAAATAATTTATTCACTAAATTCTCTATGACCAATAAAATCTTGTTACCAAAGTCATTTATTTTTTTATTATACTTAGGAAAAATGTATGAAAATATCCATCAAAATCTATGGTATCTATATAGTGAATATTTTATATATATGACCATAGTTTATTCTGAATTTAAGCGTCCTATAAAATTATATGGTGGACATGTTACATTCACTGAAAATGAAAAAAAAATTACTGGACTTGGATAAATTGATATCTTTGAATCTATCCTTATTTCTAATGTATTTTTTATTGATGGTTCAAATTATAACCTTTTTATTATTTATCATTTGTTTGATGATTATTTTAATGATAAATTCGAAAACATTTCTTCTAATATTTATTATTACAATAACTCTTTGGTATTTAACTCTTTAATAAATGATAATTTTAAAACTATAACTTTAGATTCCTTATTTTTTCAGAATTTTTTTTTTCTAATAATTTTTCATAGAGAATATTGGATATGGAATATGGAACTGGAACACTACAGTATATACTCACTGAAAAATATAAATAATAAGGGTTTAGTTATTGTTCTACCCAATTTATAGTTCTCTAATGAAAAAGTGTGAACTCTATATTAAAGGGTACATAAATACAAAAAACAATCAATCTAAAGAAAGCATTATCTAACTCTTAGCCACTATAATTGGTTTATATGGATATATTTGGATTGTATAGAGTTTTTATTTTTTCATGAAAATTTTATGCCTATAATATTGTTGATTATTATTCATGATATGGAATGAATGTTTTTCTCCCTTACAAAATTGAAACTTCCTATTTTGGATGATGTAAAAAATAAATAGAGAACCATTGTGGACTCACAGTCAAAACCATGAGAAATTATAGGGTTTTGTAGTTTCAAAATAATGTGTTTGAATTTATCTACACACAACATGGATACAAAAAAAAATCTATTCACCTTTAGCATCACTACAAGATTTGGTAGTTGAATTTGGAAATATTACTTTTCAAGAATGTTCTCTAATTGTTATTAGTGAATATAGAATACCAATCTATTTTTTATGAATCTATTAATAAATATTATTATGTCATTAATAGAGTTATTATCACACCTATCTTGAAAAATACACTATATGAATTATAAAATCCCATAAAACCAAAAGTAAATTACTTTATATTTTTTATGCAAAGTATATATCCTAAATATAAAAGATAATCAAGATAAATTTTAGAAAAATGATATGGAGTAGTTTTCCATGGTTATTCAAAAATTAGTAAAACTTTTAGATACCTTTATAATAAATCTACCATTGTGGAATAAAATATTCATGTCACTTTTAATAATAAAAATCTATCTAAACTCAGACCTTCTAATGAAAATGTTTGAGGTAATATTTAAAACTTTTAATATATAATAATTCCTCGAAATCATATAATCATTATATAGATTCCCCTAATAGATATTTTAGAAAATACTATCATGTCCTTCATGTCCAAGAAGAAAACTTATAAGAACCAAGTACTTCTGAAATTAAAACCAATAGAACCCCTAAAAACCATCCCTAAAATGTTATTGTAAGTTTCGCAAGTGGAGACACTCAAACATGATCCTATCTAAGAAATCAGGTTAAACATAAAGACATTTTTCAATATATTTATGCTACTAACATCAATGAACAAATAAATCATTAATATTGGTAAATGAGTCTGAAAGAGGAATTGAATCATTATGTAAGAAATAAATCCTCTAAATGATATAAATTCGAAAATACTAACTAAATATTGGCAGCATGTTGGTATATAGAAATAAGTTTGATTAATCGAGAACTATTATTAGAAAAAAATATAGATTGGATATATAAGGATATATTAAAAATGATGTATTAACTAAGAAGGATCATTTTCATGATTATATAGACTTGAATCCATTATAATACTACTTTAATATGTATCACATATTAATTTCAAACTACTTCAAATGGAAATCATGTTGGAATTTCAAAATTGTTATATTATTGTGGGTGATTTAAGTGAGCGAACTCTTGTATTTCAAAATAATAATTTTTCAAATCATGTTTTTAAGATTTATAAATATTTATATAGTTTAATACATGTTCCTAGATCAAATTATTATAGGATCAGAACATTCCTTATTTTAAATGGTTTTGAAGAATGTGTCACTAACCCTACTCTATTTATAAAAAGAATTCCAAATGATGTTTTATTAGTTAAATATATAATGATGATGTTATTTTTGGATCATCCAAACAATCATTGTGTATTAAATTTTCTAAAATTATTCCAAATTAATTTTAAAGTTGTAATTTCTGGACCATGCTTACCACTAAGATGGTAGCTAGACTTCTGGGTCACATGGCCTCAAGAGAACCTCCATATACACTAGAGGCTTCTGACTAGCATCGAGGGTCTAAGGAGATGATAACAGTGATACTATACCTTCATATAAGAGTATAAAATTGGTATATCAAAAGGTAAATAACATATAATAGTGCAAGAAATAATAATGAAATACAAAGAAGTGGAAGAATATTATAAACTGAAATAACAAATGATGGTCAATCCTAATATACAACTGAATGTAATCATGACCCGATGATGATAAAAAATAATAAAACTATACACATACCGTATGAGACAATATACTAGGTAGTACAATAATAAACAAAATATAGATAGTCCCCCATGGGTGATCTCCATGATCATCTATAGCTCTAACTCGTTCTTGTTCTCTGAACTACCATGTACAATAAAAAAAGCATAAGTAATCATCCATGGTCTGGAAAAAAATGGTCTACTCGGGTACCACAGTGAAATGGAGGCCTGAGAAGGGTGTAAAATATAAATCTCATTAGGTCACAACCAACAGTGTCTAAAACTAAATCTAGTCAATGAATAACAAATAAAAAATTGTGTATGTAATATGAATAAAAAATAGTACTGAAATAATTTAACAATAGCTTTCTCATGTTCTTAAAGGGCATCTGAGGACTCTACCTTCTTCACCTCATTTAAAAAAATAGATTCTTGACTAGTAAAAATATTTATATAATAAATATTTATATATTATAGTTATATATTTCATTTAATAATATTATCCAATTATGTGTATGAGTATGTGGCCATATACCTAGAATACAAGGTGTTGTCCAGACTGGGCATAACTCAATCATCTGCAACGAGTCTGAATGAGCCTATAAGCTCAAAAAATATGGTTCATGGCCGATATCTTAATAAAGTTTGAGACTTGATGCATGACACTCACAATGGTGATTGAGCCATCATGTCAATACTCTAAATAGGGATCATGGAACCTCATCCCAATGTCCTACATAATATCAATGGTGTGAGATTCCATTACTCAACACCCTGTGTTAGGGGGTGATTTTCCTCCATTCTCAACATATTAATGACCATTATTCCACATCCTAGTTAAGTATTAATCATATAATAACAATTAATAACTGGATCCATGATTCATTACCTATCATTCCCAAAATTTATTAATCCCAATTAACATTAGAGAATCCCGTTTTAATTATAGAATGTACTAATTATGTTATGAAAAATGTGGCCTTACTACCCTTTACAATTGATTTCATTTAAATAATTATAATAAATTAATAAATTAATTCCATCATGTCAATAAAATCCTTTTAATTCAAAAAATTTAATTTAACAACATGTGACAGTTCAATTTAAATGGGTCAAGAATTCACTTAGAAGGAACCACGAAAAATGGGAATTTTTCTAATTGGGAAAATCCATTCGTAATTCAAGAAAATGACTTTGGAGTATCTTAGTTCGATATTTTTTTAGGTAGGAAAAAATATCCAATCCATTAAATTAGAAGTTTCAATGGTTCTATAAACATTAATAATGGGAAAATTCTATTTCTTTATTCCATTAGATTCAATGTCCAAAAAAATCAATATATCAAAAATAACATAAAATCATAGAGTAAGGACCAAGAATTAATCCCAAAACACCAAAAACCACTACTCATCATTTTATAATTTCAGAGATCGTTCACATCATCCAAGGGGTTTTATTATAAAAACATGATATTTTTCATAAATACTAAATTTATCACAATTAAGCATCAAAATCAAGATTCATAACTCAATTCACAAAAAATAGTGATTTTAGAAGAACTTCCAAACTTTTAAAGCATTAATATGATTCAATATGTCACATCATATGTGTTGTTATCAGATAGGCATTTGATATCATGGGTAAATTCCATTTAAAATCTATGTCAAACTCTTAGATAGTGTCCTCATAATTTAGACAATTATAAAAAAGGGGATAAACATGCCAACACACCCATGGTGTGTATGTGACTGGGGATTACATAATCAATTAACATAATAAGTATCATAAGAAGCTTATCTAAGCGCATCGATCAATTTAAAATAAAGGAAAAAATTTCCTGGAAACACACAACAAAGGGTGGTGTACTACACAATGGTTCTATAAATAATATTACATAAACTTTAAGAAAAATTCTTAGGCCACCTCATTGGGATTAGGATGTTCCACTCATCCAATATCAATCTTTTATTTTATTTTATTTTTTGGATGAAATATAAGAAATCGGAATCTTCCATGGAAATATGTAAAATGATATTTCACCTTAATAACCTTGTCAAAAAATTATTACGCTCATAATGATTCAAAATGAGTTGAGAGAATAGTGATGTAGATCCATATAGACTGATGGTGATCAATTCCAATGGTAGATGAAGGAGTTATCAATATCATTATGTGAGGCTTTAAGAGGATGATAATGAACCAAAGGAGACCCACACTTGACTAGAGAAATGAGAAGAAAGAATGAAAAGAAAATAGAATCCTCATTAAGACAATTTTCATAATTTCACACCTAAAACCGGGTTACATGGTTTTCCCACACATTTTAGACAAATTGTGGGCCAACCGTATGGCACCCTCTGCCTAATAAACCCACCTTTTATGGTTTTGTTGCATGGTTTTTCTAAATGTACTCTGATTGTGTGATTAATAGTGATTAGGTACTGCCAAAGTGGTATTAACCGTGCGGGAGAAAATTGAGGTTTGGAAAAACCATGGGCAGCCCGTGTGGGTAACTTGTACTCCATTGTTATATGCCTCATAGTTTTTTGTTGAGGGATTCACAATTTCAGACAAACTGTTTACCTCAATTAGTGCACCCAATGTTGTGAATTCTAGGGTCGGAAACTCTAGAAAATACACAAGACACTCAGGGAACCTCTCAGGACTTTACCTAAGCCTAAAAACAACACATTGAAATGTTCTAACTCTCATAATTACATTTAGAATCACTTTTGAAAGAATGTACCTTATAATAAACACCAAAACATCAAATTAAATTGGATTTTTTTCTAGTCCTAAAACACAGTTCGTTACAACCACCCCACCATATAACTTACTGTCCCTGAGAAGTCATCAGGAACAACAAAAACATAAATCGGCCTACAATGGTCATAAAGTCTCATTCCAATGGTCATGTTTCATTTCTAAATTTTCAACACACCTCAAGGAACCACATTAAGAATATGGAACTTAAGCTATGAAAACTAGATCTAATGATCATTTTAGAATGAAAAACCAAAACAGAGATTCCCTGAGCCTGTTCTTCTTGAGAAATGACCATGTCATTATCTCATTAAAAATATGGCCAAAGGTGCTCCCCACCATAGAATTTAACCTTAGAAGGGGCCACTAATAAACCCCATAACATCCATAATTAGGATTTTCCCACAATAATACCTCTAATAATTCAAGTGATTCCACCCAATATGATTTATTTTACCTTTTGAACATTGTTACATTTTATTCCTTATCTTGTTCATCACAGAAAAGAAATGATCGAAACCTAATCGACCAAACTAAAACTAGTTTTGCAGGAATTCCCAAAAGACACTACCAACACTAAATCCATACTCATATTAACTTGATAGAATACATTAAAATGGTTCCATTCATCAAAAGACATTGAAAAATATTAATAAAATGTTGACCCACATCTTGATGTCCATTTCCAAAATGTTCAGCATAGACAATCGGTATATTACAACTTAACTACAGATTAATCTTCTAATGCATTTCCTATTTACGATGATGATGTTTACCAAATTCAATAACTAACTTCATATGGATCTCCCTAATCAAACAGCTAATTGAACATTTAAATGTATGTTCCTCAACGTGAATAAGGGGTAACCAAGTTTCAACCCACTAAAATAGTAACCCTTAATCCACACCTTTGATTCTGACAACATGTCTAGTGTAACCCTGGATTCAACAAGCTTGAGTACAAGGAACAAATCCAAGTACTCCATAGTCCATATTTACAAAAGAGACATTGGTACAAAGAAAAGACGACTACATCAAACCATTGACTGAGCCTATAGTGGCATCTACCTTGAGTTCAATTAAGAGAAAAATGATTAGTGTACATGATTATATCCAATTCATTCCTACATGGGATCCTATTTATCACTCAATACTAACCATCCCTAGATGAAAACCCTGCACCAATCATGCAACTTAGATAGAGATTGCTTACCAATCACAATAGTATTTAAAATTGTAGGTCGTGGTAAGACTGATGCTCTCTTATTGTATCAATAATGATGTTAAGATATCATACATTCTCATATTTTTTAGGAGAGTACACTAATAGTATTTGAATTGTTTATAACCAACCAAAAACCAAGTGAATAAATATAAAAACACTTTTGTTTGACCTTTTGGAAGAAGCTCAGCTTCACCTATCGACGCATTATCAACAGAACCATGATGCCTTTACAACCATAGACATCTCATAATCACTCAATATTTATAACTAAAATCCATTCAAGACTAATGGCGTTTTAATATATTTCAAACACAACCAACCATATCAAATTTGTACTTTGATCAAGCACTAACATGATTCAAAACATTCAATCCTCAAAGGCATTCTAGAAACACTAACCATTACCAAATGTTCCTCATAAATTGTGTTCCTTTTACTTGAAAGGACATATATTCACAAAAAATAACATTATTCTCCCCATAATAGGAGTTTTTTAGTCAATAAAATAAGATATAGACTATCTTCTCACAAGTGCACTAGATCTAAAGCACATTAAATGTAAGTGGGTCTCTCCTCTGAGTCATGATCACCATGTCACAACATCTGAGAATTTTTAATGAAACCCAAAACCAAATTAACTATCCTATCAAAACACATAGTTATCATGGAATTCATCCTGATAAATGGGATTAACATGATTCCTTTAAATCTCAGGCCACTCAACATTGGAGATGACCTGAGAAGGTATTAAATAGTATAAGTCTCATCAATTTCACCGAACTCATGTGGTTTGTTACATCATATAACACTCTATGGGAACCACATACATGAATATATGCTACTCAGAGCATTAAAAAACAAAATATCACATAAAGGATACAACCCATAGGCTTCCTATACCAATGAATTCAAGTGTTAGATGGCCCATGCAGATAAATAGATCAAAGTCACATTTCCCCATACGACTATAAAATAGAATGATGACCTTCGAAGTCATCCCAATAATGATTAATGGTTCATGAGACCTAATAAGCAACTAACCATGACCTACAAATTTTTAACCTGCTAAAAATGAGAATTATTTGATGCACATGCCCAAAATAAGGGAGAAAAAATAAAAGGTCACTCGTCCAAACAAGGGTGTAATTTAAAAACTATGAGTTTTACTAGGGACACTGTCACTCGAATGACACCAAAAAAAGAAAATTTTCACGATATTTAGTATGGAATTTAAACTCTAATTATTCTACCTACCACCGAATAACCCTTTAAGACTGAAAAATCATCAAACCCATCACTAGGTCACACTAAATAGATTTACTAGGTACAACACCAACTAATTAATTCATTACAATAATTAAAACATGACTATTAAAAAATATCATGTTTCCATTCAAAGGAAACTCAAAGAAACATTTAAAACTACCCTTACATGAGGGTTTAAATGAAAAAAGCAGTTCAGGTTCAATTTTAATTTAATTACATTTCTTCACATCTAATTTTTAATAATTTAAAATATTTAAAACAAAAAACCATGTCCCAAAGGAAAGACTTATAAAACATCCTTTTAAACACCAAACATTTATTGACATCCAATCCTAATTAATAAATTTATGATAATAATATCATTTTAATTGACAATGTGATCTATGAGGGTTGTATTAATCCAACATAGGTTCATCAGAATGCAACCTAATAGCAATTTGTTAATTATTAATGATTCAAAAAATCCAGAGTGGGTTATCTTATAAGAAATATATCCCAACTGGCCTACTTAGGTCCAATTGTGCATTTAAGAAGCTAAATAATATGGATAATTAAGCGCAAGTAATTGAATTATATGTCTTTTAAGGTATTCATTTCATTTAAGATGAAAACTATATTATTTTACATTTAAACCATTTCAAAATAAATAAAATTATCATATATAATGGTTTAAATCTATGTGTTTCCATATACCCATCCATAAATCACCCGTACACTTTAAATTTTGTCATTTGGATCCATTTAATTGCAACCAATTCACTTTAAACGTTAATCTTTAGTAGCTTTTACAATTAAATAATAGTCTTTATGTATATATATAAAAATTTAAGAATTTGGTTCAAGTATATGAGTTACCTTTTCACAATTATAAGGCACCCATACACCTTACAACTAAAAATAGTTCATGTTTAGTCACAACCACTATATGTTTCCCATGTAACCATTTATATATATCAAAAAAGAGACAGAATTTTGTTAAAGGAAATAAATATTGATAATCATGGTAAAAATTGATTAAAAACTTAATATAATTACCCAAGAATTTTATTTAAGAAGAAATGAAAAATAAATATAGAAGCATGGCATAACTTTCAAGTCATGTAAATAAAAATCTGAAACAACATATAAATGTAGCCACGTGGAATGGAATATTCCTGGAATGTGAATTTAAATGAAACTATAATGATGAATGTAATGGTTCATCCATGCCATAAAAAGATAAGTGTAATTATTATAAATTTAGAAGTTATAATGCAGTATAAAGTACACAAATCACTCAAGGTGAAATCAAAATCAATTGTAATAAGAAATGAAATGTACAAAAATCCCATCCCTGGCCACTTGGACTTTCCCCATGAGTGGGGTAATCAATCCTTGACATGGATATTTACTAAGTTTATACACATTATTTGTCTCATGTCTACCAACCCAAAATACTAAGACAAATGTGAAACCCCTCCCGTACAAATTTTTAATGTCCTGGACCGACTGACCACTAAGATAGTCACTGAACCGGTGGATCAAATGGCCTCAAGTGCACCTCCCCATATTCCGAAGGATTATCACTTGAAGTGAGAGTCAATTTAAGTGATAGTGGGGAGGATATACCATCATGTTAGAGTAGATCAGCAGTACATCATAAGGTTAACAATATATTACAGCAGAAGAAGTAATAAGTAAAAGATAGATAAGTGTATGAATAACGTAAACATAAACAATAAAATATGGCCAATTCCAATATATAGTATAATTCATGTATTCCCTAATAACGATATTTAATAAAATAGTACACACACAGCAAGAAACAATATTCAAGGAAGTACCAAAACAAAGAAAAGTTAGAAAGGCGCCAAAGGGTGATCTCTACAAGTATCTTCAGCTCCATCTCGGTCATGTGTTCCTAACTCCTATATATAAGAAAAATAGCACAAGTAATAATCCATGGTCCCAATAAGATAAGGTCTAATCAAGAACCCCAGCACAATAGTGGCATGATCAAGGTGAGAGATATAAATCCTAGTTTGTTATCACCCACAGATTCTAAAACTAAATCCATTCCATGAATAATAAATAAAACATGTGCATGTAATATTAATAATAAACAATACTGAAATAATTAAACAACAGCACACTTAGGTTTCAAGAGGACACCAGGTGTCTCTACCTACTTCTAGTCATTAATATAATGATATTTCTAACCAATAACCATATATATATATAGTAATAATATATACATAGTATAGTTATATATGGTATCCTCTTATATGAACCAAGTACGTGTGTATGTAAGTGGCTATATACATGGAATACTAGGTGATGATTGGACTGAGTATAGCTCCATCATTCATATCTAGTATAAATGGCACTATAATCTCAATAAATAGGGTGTATTAACAACATCCCAATTTTTTTTGATATGAATGCACGACACTCATGATGGTGAGTGACCCATCATGTCAGCACTATAAAAAGTGAGTGTGGTGCTTCATCCCAACATCCTATAATGTATAAATGGTGTGAGATTTCATGACTCAACTTGTGATATAAGGGAGAGTGGTTTTCCCCTTGCTCAATAGATCCCTCACCATATTTATATTTCCCATTTAAGGGATAATAATAAAATAAAAATTAATAACTGGATCCATGAGGCACTACCTCTCATTCTCTTATTTTATTAGTCCCAACTAAAATTAGGGAATCACAATGTAATTATAGCATGTATTAAGCATTAATAGAATGGTGTGGACTTTATACCTTTTTAAATTTATTTCACATAAATAGTTTAACAATATAAATTCATATCATTTAAACATTTAAATCATTTAAATAAGGAATTACATTAGGAAAATTCAATCCTTTTATTGCATTCCATTTTAATTAACAACAAATGGAAATTCAATTTAAAGGGGTTAAGAAGGTGCTTAGAAGGCACCATTTCAAAATGGGCTTTTGACTACTTGGGAAAATCAATTCATAAGTCAGGTCATGCCCTTATGAGGATCTTGGTTAAATATTAATTTAGGTAGGAAATGTTATATGTCATGAACATAGAAGGTGCAATGGTTTAATAAACATTTATAAAGGGAAGACTGTATTATTAATTCCATTTGAGTCCATTTACCATACACCCCATATATCAATTATAACATCAATGAATATAAGAAATACTCGGCATTAATCAATGAACACATTAAACCACTACTCATTATTTTATAATTTGAATAAAGTGCTCCTCATTAATGAAGTTATATTATAAAATAATGATTTTTTTCATAAACAATTAATTTATCTCAATTGATCATCAAAATTAAGAGTCATAACTCAATTCACCTAAAAGATAAATTTTATAATTACTACCAAACCAGGAAAGCTTTAATAATATTCAACATGGAACTTAGTAGGTGATATTATTGGGTAGGTGTATGATTTAATGGGAAAATTTCATTTATTATATATGAATAATTCTTATAAAGTAGTCAACATTTAAAAAATATTGAACAAAGGGGAAACACATGTTGGCACACTCATAGGGTGTCCTTGATCTATTTTGACATCCTTAATTTATATAACAATGATCTTAAGGATTGTATTTTGGTGTGTTGATCAATTTAATATGAAGGAAACCATTTCAAGGCAATGCATTGCAACATTCGGTGTGCAGTACAATAGCATAATATATAAAATGTTATAAAATTGAATAAAATTTCATATACCACTAACCACCTTCATAAGATTCTTCACTCATACAATATCAAGATTTGATTTGGTTCAGTTTGGAATAAATATAAGAAATGTATATCCACCCTAGAAATGAGTAAAATGATCTTGAATGGTGATATCTTTTTCAATATTAGATTAAATGAATATTGATTCAAAAGGAGTGGGGATATTATTGATGCAGATCAATAGAAACCGACATTGACCAAATATAATGACAAACATAAGAGTTATCACCATGCCTATATTAGGCTTGAGCTAGAAGGAAAAGTTCCAAATGAGATCCCCATGTGGCTGGAGTAAGGATAAGAAATAAATAAAAGAAAACATAAACCAAATTAAGGTAATTTCCATAATTTCACCTCCAAAAACTTAGTCTAATAGTTTAAATACATGGTATATCCAAACTCTATTCCAAACGTGTGGCACACTTTTCCTAATAAACCCACATGGCATGATTTTTCCAGAAAAGTTTCATAATTGTGCATCAATTGTGAGATAAAAATTTATTAGCTACTGCCAAAGTGGAACTAACTGTGTGGGAGAGGAAAAACGTTTGGGAAAACCATGGTAAACCCATTCGAGGAACCTATACTCCTCTTATATATGTCACACAGTTTTCTACTAAGGGACACACGGTTGTAGGAAAACCCTGTTTCTCTATTAGGGCTCCCAGACTTGTTATTTGAATGTTTTCACACTCCCAAAACTTAACTATACACTCGGGGAACCTCTTGGGCCTTCACCCAAACCTAAAAAACACATTTAAGGGTTCCAACTCTCAGTATTTTTACTGAATCTTGGTTCGAAGAATATCTAATCCAGTAAACACCAAATGATCAAATTTCTTTGTATATTTGTACCTTTCTAAAACATGTTTCTTTACTAAATGAGTTTAATGGGTTTTTTCAAATTCATTATTGGTTTAAGAAAATAAAAATAAACATGGAATTTTTTTTAAATCAAATGAAATACATTAAGGTTAATTTTAATTTTTTGGTATGGATATCACAAAAGGTAGTGATACTCTTATAATTATCAGTTGTAAGTTATATGTGGGTGAAAATGGAATTCAAGTTTTTCAAACTACTTAGAGAGGTATGATTGAATGTTTATAATACTTAACTACTAGTCGACCTCATATTATGTTCAATGTATGTATGTCATTCCCTTTTTAAAAAAACCTTAAAATAATCACATTTGAATACTATTAACATAATTTAAAAATACCTCATGAATAAATCTATTTTTTGGATATTTATAGTCTAAATAAAATGTGTTTAAATTTGTTAGTTATTTTTTATACTGATTTTGGTTGTCGTGTGTTAGATAGAAATATAAATTTTGCAATAATTCATCCTTTGTGAAAATTAATGAGTTTCATGGATCAGTAATAAATAGAATTGTACTTTATTATATACTACTAAATCTGATCACATGGATGTAGGTAGTTATTGTGAAAGAAAGTGTGGTTGAAACACACTCTAATATACTATGGTTATTATTTTCAATATGTCCTTATTAATTAAGATAATAGAAGTATTGTTAATATTTCTAAAAAACATGTGTCTCATTCTCGAAAAAACATACTAATATAAGACATCACTTTTTAAGATACCATTTTTTAAAAAATATATATTACTATTGAGTTCATTGGAATTAAACAATTGCTTGTTTATACCTTTATAAATCATTTAAATATATAAATATTAAATTATATCTGACATAAGTTTTAACTGATTAATAATTCTTAATGATTTCATTTAATTTTTATACCCTTTTATTTTTAATATTATTTATCTTAATTATGTAATACTGTTTAGCATTTGGTTTTATTACGAATTCTATTAATTTATGTTTTTTTTAATGTTTTTTCTATATTAATTATGTAACCATGAAACATAATTCATATGGTCAGTTAATTTATTGTGAGAGCTTCTTTATATAGTTATTTAAGTAACAAATAAACATCATACTATCATTTAGCCTACCGTGATACCTCTATGTTACCCCAAGGCATGTCATGTACTAAGTATACTAACCTTTAATTATTTAGGTTACCACAAGTATGTTTTCATAGTAAGTTAACCAGCCCTTACTATTTGAGTTTTAAATATTTATTAAATATTTTTAATGGATTTATTTAAATTTATTATTAAATCATTCCTTAAAATACTGTATAAAATTCAGATCATAATTTGAATCATAACATATCACTTATCCCTTTCTATTTCTGAAGTGCTAAATATTATCTCTCTCAAATATAAATTTTCAAAACACATTTCTCAATGAAAATATAACCACAACCTATAGTATTTTGATTAATAGTATTAAGATATGTAGAATTATAATAACTCAGGAATTTTCATCTCATGTTGGTTCTCTATGATCAATGTTATCTAGGAAGTGTCGAGCTAGAATGAGTGCTATAGTAAATCCTCAAAACCCCATTTGGTAGGTTAGCCTTTTTATGCAATGAAATAAGTGGACGTCTAGTTTATACAATATGAAAATTACATGGATTGGATATCGATTCAAAAAAATGATAGATTGGTTGGTTTAATGATAATGTTGATCCACATTATCCTCATTTGTTAAAATATTTTTATATAAATATGAAATTTGTATTTTTTGATACAAGGGATTCTCTTTGAATAGTTTTCACTGGATAAATTCTCAGGTTCTCATTGATGCTCTAGGATAAATGTTTTAATGTGCCTAATATAGGTTAATTTTAGGATTATCCAAGTTCATATTCTTTTAATTAATGATATTTTTGAGTTATTGAATTCCCATAAAAAGAAAATAGGTAACTAGACTTTCAGAAGACCTACTACTCTGTGGTGGCGTTGGCTAGTAGGGTTATCGCTGGCATTGTCCGATAATGGCCATGACGAGGTGGTTCGATGTCGGGGTCGTGGCTCCAGAAGGCTCCATGCACGAGGATCTGTGTCCCGAGGTGTACTGGTGGTGATTCGATGATGGTTTTTTGGTGATTTTTAATTTTGTATCAAAAAGCAGATCTTGCGAAAGCGGTTTTTGAATTTTTATTTTAGTAATCTTGTGTATGGCTCAACGAGATTTTGAAAATCAAATAAAAATATAATTTTTAGTCAAATGGGGAATTATGATTTTTAATGAATTTCATCCATCATTTCATTAGTCTCAAGAAATAGGGTTTATCTTTTTGATGCATTAATATTTTTTCACTATATTTTATTAATCATGGAGTTCAGATATACTTATCAGTATATAACATGAGATATATTGATATTCTTTCAAGTCCCTTCTTTATATTTTATTCCTCAACATACCCTAAATATGCCCTAGTCCGATTTGATTTCAATGGATTAGTTTCTTAGGGGTGGAAAAATTTATTTCCACAATTGTTTTTTACTAAATCAAAAAAATTTGTAAGAAGGTGAAGACTAATTGGATCCTAGAAACAAATGAGTGGAAGATGAATAAAGAGAATATTTATGATAAATTTGAAAATATTAAAAACATATGAGACTAAGAAACAAAGTGGATTATTGTCTAAAACAAGATTAGGTAGTTGAGTATTCTTATGATGAAAATTATTTTTCCTTACAAATCAATAAAGAATAATAATTGGATTTTTTTAGTGTGAATGTTGGGACAACACTTGAGGATGTCTGGGATATCTATGCTACTTTATATATTGGATCTCCTTATTCTCCCTTACCTGGATCCCTAACATTAGATATACATAAAGGCCAATTGAAAGAGAATAAAATCCTTAGTGGAAAGAATATTACAATAATGATTATGATGATCAAGGGGAAAGTCCACCTAAGCATTGTATACATTCTCTCTTTTCATTCTATAGAGTACATTAAGGGTCCCTAATTACAGGGATTGGTTTTTAAGAAAGAGTTGAAGTACCACCTCCATGAACTACTGTGGACTAGCTATTGGAAGAGTTATTTGGACCAAAACCAACTAAATATATTGAAGAACCAGTTGAATGTAATAACACCACTCTTATTGGATCTACTGATAAAGATATTTTTGATGTCTATGATGAAAAAGAAAGTAAAAAACTAGAAATTAATTCTTTGAGACTACAGCATGTGAAGATTGAAGGTGGGTTGGAGGGTAGGAAAGATTCTTCTAATCCATCTACATATATACTTTATTATCCTCCATTTTAATCCTTTGTGAATAATGAAGATTTTAACATCATCTAATCAGATTTTATGGGGTTTTTTAAATAGTTTTTTATTTGTTTTGGGAATAAATTGGAACTCATTGTAGAATAGGGAATATCAAGGATATTTTCTCCTTTTATATCTAATTTTCAACCATATTTTAATCTCAATGATGATTGTATGAAAAATAAGATTGATTATTTAAGATCTTGGGTATTTTGTTTACAACAATATCTTCAAGACATGATTCTAATGTTATACTATAGGTTTCTTAATATAGTTTTTCATATTTTTGAATTAGTTTCTTCTCCTTCTTCCTCTTTAATATCACATCCTCCTCCTTCTCATGGTGTATTATGTAATGAAGAAAAAACAATTTACAATATATGATATTAAATTAAACATTGGTGATTTCATAATACTGTGTAAATAGTATTTGAAGTATTTCAAACACGTACTACAAATAATTTGAAAGTAGATTGAATAGATATGAAGTATGATGGCAGAGTAGAGTCACAATTTGAAATTTTATTGATTTTTATCCCCATTTGGTCTTTAATATGTATGATATTAAGAGAATACTCATATCTATAGAAAATGATCTCAGGAATCTCCCTTTTAATTAGGCCTTCAAATATCATGTGGAGAGATTAAATGTTATTTCTCCTATTTTGGAATCCATTTTTTAGAACAAGGAAGAATATTTTTTATCCATGGTGCATTTTTTATAAGCTGTGAATAAATTCAGTATACTATGTGAGTTATACCTTTATACTTCAAAGACATATATCATGGAACCCACTACCTTAACCCATTCTTCATCACTTACTTGTACCACTTATTATACCAACCATTTTTTATTGTATTTGAGACAAGATATTCAACATATTTGATCTTTTTTAGGTGTATGGTTATTCAAGATCATTATTCCATCACTTCACTATAGCCTACACCACCTTATATATCCTATACAACGAAAGGAAAATATCCAATCCTCCCTTGTAACATCAAAGATATTCTATCAGATTTTTAGTCTGATTGAAGTCACTAATAGCACCTCTTTTTTTAATATTTTTTTGTTATCAATGAAATAATTTAGTTTCTTCATTTTTTTCATTTTATCAATTTATTATTAATATTTCTTAATTATATAGTTTAATATCTTTTTAATGTTTCATTTTTTATATTGACATTCCTCTAGCATAATTTTTTAAAATAAGATAAGGGGATAAATATTTTTTTAATTCACTTCATATACTCTGCCATGATTTTTATTCTTAAAACATGAAGATATTGTTGGATTAATATATAAAATCCTTATTTTAATTCTTAAAAATCATGATTCATATGTTGTTAATAAAAATTATATTTTAAGATAGTAAAAAATTTCTAAGCAATAATATAAAAATTGGCAATGTATTCAAAGGATCGTATCAATCTAATGTTGGATGAAGTTCAACTAACTATGGAGGTCAAGTTACTCTAAATAAGTGGATGTATGTCAATGTCTAAGTGACCAGGTGAAAAAAAATGTAACCATGTGTCAGATGAGAAACATATCCCTAACACATGTACTGATTGCATGTATATTGTACATGCAACATAGAGTGTTCAAGTGACCACATGAATGATTCAACCTACTACATAAAGAAATGAAGTGATCACATGTGGAAGGAAAATTATCTTTTCAAGTGAATGCGGGTAAGTGAATTTTTTAAATGACCATGTAAAGTGATCATGTTATGTGACATTATGATCAAGTGACATCAAGATCAACTGACTAAAATATCAAGCAACCACAAACTTGAGTAGTCATGCTTAATTAATGTATATGTTTCTTTGTATAAATTAAGATATGAACTATATTTAAATCTATAGTTTTTATATATTGATTTATTTACTAAATATTCAAAGACCTTATTGATGAAAAATCAGCCTAATGAGTTTATTGAGGAATTTATAAATATTTCCCAATGAATAATTAGAGAATATTTCTTTAATAAGAATATCCTCTAATAGAAAAATTTATCCAAAGAGGGCTTGTGATGAAATATTGATCATACGGACTACTCTATAATACATGTCTACAAAAATCTATTTTTTACATCTTATTGAAATATCCATTTGAATATTTTTCAAGGATAAATTTAATGATTATTGATCAACTGAAGTTCTCAGACTGAGTTACATTAAAATTTATCTCTTCTTTTCTTTTTTTTTATTTATTTTTAGCTTACTATGAGATTTGTGTTTACATTACGATTTATATTTTTTAGCAGATGATATTTAAATATATTAGGTACTTCTAAATACTCTCTCATATTATTTTTACAAAATTTTATCCCATAAATTACTGTAGAAGAGGTTTTGTGTAGCCTGGGGTACTTTGTGTGTGATAGTAACAATAAAAAAGATTCAAGTTATAGATCATTTAATTATTTCATAAATGTGCTCAGTAGTAGCTCATTTTCACGTGAAGAGGATTAAGTCTTAGATTGATATTGAAACTATTATATTTATTTAAACTATGTGTTAATTTGTTTTTATTTACTTTTTTTGAAATAACCTTATTTATTCAAAAATTATTCTTCAAATCAATACTTTGACAGTTAGAATATTTATTGAGTTGTATACTATGTTTTTTGTGGATATATTTTTACAAAATATAATGTGATTTTATATTTTTTTAACTAGGTTTTGATTGAGCCATTTTGAAATCTTTCAAAAACATAAAATTATATATTTTAAATATTTTAGTTACATATGTTCTTTTTATAAACTAATTGATTTAGTTTTAAATATTTTTTAATAATGGAAATTTTATTAAAAACTAAATTCCCCCACCCAATTAGTTTTCAACCCTGAAAAATAGGATAAAATATAAAATAAGTGGAAAAATAGTTATTTTTCATATAAAAATATTTTTAATATTAAATCATAATTATTATTTATGTTTTAAATGTATGTCCTTTGAGTTGATTAGTATATTTTTATTTAATATTTCAATGTTATTCCTATAATTTTTTAAATAGTATTCATATAATGTGTCGCATGTCATTTTAGTTGGTTCTTGCATATGGAGAAAGCTATAGAACATATCCATAATTTAGAGCACAATATTTTTCAAAATATTGGCGTGTCACATTCTACACCACGTAATTAAATTTCATCCACACAATTTTAATCATCAAATAAGAGTGAAAATAGATAGGGATATCTAAAATATATAAATGACTATTGATATAATTTTTATCTAAAAAAATATATATTCTTTCAAGTTGTAGACTTATCCCTAATATTGAATTTTTTTCCAACCATTTAATCCCATATTTTGTCATTATTTGGTATCAATACCCACATTATATAATTCTTTTGTAAAGGGTGTTCCTAATCACCCTTACATTGATAGATTGGTGTAAGAAGATATGAAATGAAATTTCTTTATTATATTAAATAATAATTCCTCTCAGTTGATAGAACAAATAAATTCTAAAAAATCCCATTCAACCAATCTAAAGTTTGATTAATAATTTTTTAACTAGTAACATTACCTTAATGTTCACATTGGGATATATTATTTATAAAAATAGATATTTTGACATAAAATTCAATTTTAAATCATTTCGGTGGTGTTTTGATTCTCTTCAAAATCGTACATGATATATGAGAGTGTCTAGAACAAAACCCAATAATAAATTTAGAAATTGTTGGTGGAGGAGTAGTTTACCTTAATGACTTAATTTTCACTTTCCACGTCAATAATAGTCTCTACATTGGATTTCCCTTATTCAATTCGTTTATGAGGTTCTTGAGGTTTATCATCCTTGTTATACCTTGGTTTAGGGCATCAATTTTCATAATTCCAAAACTCCCTATATTTTATGAAATGTACATTCTTACCATTCATTTCACTGATTATCTTCTTTTTCCCAGTTAGATAACCACGAGCTCAATGGATAATCCTTACACACTTCCATTGAGAAGTTTTATTGTGTGATTATTCCCACTTTATTAACATGTTGGAAATTTATTATTCATTTATATTTTGTATTTATCCCCATAACATCCATTAAACATTAAATTTTTATTATTCGGTGAGTCTAAGGGACTATTATGGATCTAGTTGTTAATCATTACTCGTGATAGTAGGGTAAGAATGACCATTATATTTTTAACACAAGATTTTATCCCATTTGGTTGTGCATCAGCAGAATCGCCACATTATTCGTTTATCATATTGTTAACTCAGATCCTCTAGGATTAAATCATTACTTTACAAAAAGGAGATTTGAGTTATGATAAAACATAAATTAATAAATGTGAAAGGAAAACTAAAATATAAAAAAAGAATAACTCATTAATGAAATGTATAACATAATTTAGGAATTATTATGATTCAAACTAGGATATCCATAATCATTTTCATATTAGGTACTCTAACCTAAATATATTCAAATATTTCAAAAAAAATTATAAAGAACATGTGAATTACCAAATCATATCCCCTAGGAGTTCCTAGTTAGGTGACTATGCCAAAAATCCCATTTATTGTAGTTTTTTTCCATTTAGTTGTGGTTTAAGCTACTGGTAAATCATTTCAGTGCGGTTTTCCAGAACCACTCCTAGATATATTGTCGTGAAATATTTCCCGATGGTTTTTTGAACTTTTTTGGATCATTTCATGGAATTTTTTATAGTGGTTTTTTATTATTTTTTTATTTTTATTTTTTTATTTATTTTATTTTTTTGTGTAATACATTTATTTATTATATATATATTTACTTATTTATTTATTTTCTATAAATTATTTATCCTACTATAAAATAATATTTCATTAATTCAAAACAAAAATTCAACATATATGTATATATATGTGTGTATAGGTGAGATTTGAACCCCTACCCTCTTGGTTATTATACAAACACTTTACCACTCCTACAAGATCTTCAGGTATTGAGAACAACTTTATATACTTATTTATATATACATATATATTTTTATACATAAATAAAAAATATAATAGAATAATAATTAAAAATTATAAATAAAAAATATATAACAAATAAATATTAAATAAATAAATAATGATTGACAATTAATAAATTATAATAAATGATTAATAAGTAAGAAATAATAAATAATAAATAACGAATAATAAATAAATAAATAATATTATAATAAATTATAAATTATAAATAATTAATAACTAATCATAATTTATAAATAATAACTAATAACTAATAAGTAAAAAATAATATATAATTAATTACTTAATTAATTAAAAATATGTCAATAGTAAATAAATAATCAATTAAATGTCATTAATAAAAAATTATTAATAAATAGTAACTCAATATACAGTTAGCAAATAATTAATTAATAATTCATTAATAATAATAAATAATAATAACAAAAAAGAGTATATAATAAATCAATATATGAAAAATAATTAGTGAATAAGTAATAAATAAATAAAAAATAAAAAATAAACAATATGTGAATGATAAATTATTAAAAAATAATGAAATATCAATAAATTTTAATTAGTTAATAATAAGTTATTAATAAATTAATAATTCAAAATAAATTAATATATAATAAATATTAAATATTAAATATTAAATAATAAGTAAAAAATAATAAATAATAAATAATATAAATTTATATATAATTACATATAAATGTAATAAAATAAATTTATATATATCTTATAAAAATATATAAATATAAATAAATTTACATAAATATATATTAATACAATCATGAAGATACAAACACATCGACCAATAAAACACATATAATTATATATAACAAAATCATCTGTATTTATTCACATTATTAAATATAAATATTTAAAATGGATATAAATATATTTATATTAATATACATTAACATGAATTTATATTTCATATATATATATATATGAATGCACACATGTATATAATTTTATATTAATATAATGGTATATATATGTATGAAAATATAACTATAAATATCTATATATATACACACACACACAATATATAGAAATATACAAACATAAATACATATAAGTGATTATAAATGTATTTAAATATAAAAAAATGTGAATAAATATTTATCAATATTTATGCATTGATTCGATTATATATAATTTTAATTAAATAATTACAAATATATATATTAGAAATATATATATGTAAATGTATATAAATACATACAAATATATATAAATAAGAAAATTACTTTCCAAAAGAGGTAAAACCACGACATTTGAACCACCATCAAACCAAGATGAAAATTATCCCATGTCATAAAATGATAGATGACCCAAAAAACATCTGAAGACAATATTAAATGAATTTGAAAGAACATAGAATGTTTGAAAATCATGTTATACATAAAAAACATTTTTTGAGGAATTTTATGCCCTTTAGAACCCAGAATAAATAGTATCCAAGATCAACCAAATTTCTTTGGCATATATATATTTCCAGTCTTTAATTTTATATCTCCTAGACCACAAACAAACTCTAGAATCAAAACATATGGTCGTTTGAATTTGATGTACGCTTTTTAACATCTACTAAAATACTAATAAATTTTATTATGATAGTTATTAAATAATTATAATGTAATTTCATTGTTTTCTATTTCAGAAGATTTAATTTTACTAGTTGTGGATATAGAATAGACACTTTAATCAAAAGTAATGGTCATTTCATTTCAAATTATGATTTACAACTTAACATATAATTAATTTATGTTTTAAATATAAAAGAATCATTAATTATAAATAATTAATAATTAACTCAAAATAATAAATTAAAATTGTAAAAAATATATACTAAATAATCATAAATAATAATTAATAATTATAAATAGTAAATAATTATTTAATATTTAACATTTAATATTTTTTATCATTAATTTAGAAGTTTTTTTAGGGAACCATAATGAATTCATGGTCGTTTTTAGGAACAAACTCTCAAAAATAAGTTAAAACATATTTAATGGGATTTATTCATAAAATATAGCAAAAAAATAAAAAATCAAATCAAATTTAGTTGCATTTTTTTTCAAAAAGACACACCTAAAAAATCTCACAAGGTATTTAGAAACTATTTTCAAATCCAACACAAAAAAAATTTTCAAATTTCATTTTTCCAACTTTTTGTTTTCAGTCTTCGACCCACTAATCTTGAACTGAGTTACAATCAATTAGATACTTAACAAAAAAATTTCATGCTGATTACCCCTAGGTGCATCTATTCAACAAGCGCATCAAATTCTAGTATCTATATAGGGGTATAATTTCTAGTAGACCATTAAATATATACTTTTCCAACACTTCATGATTATATTCTATACTTAGACTCATCCATTGGGTTTTCATTATAGTTATCTCATCCTAATCTGCAAAAATAATGAAACCAATCCTAAAAAATCAACACTCCAATGATACCGATAGAGGTGCAACAAACAAGCTCCCCTATATATTGTTCTTAAAACACATTCTCTGAAAACTACATTTGATACAAATTTAGATTAACCAAACTAAACATATCTATATTTTAAATCATTTCTATAAGATAAACATTAACTCTTTCAAATAAAAAATAATCCTAAGAATGGAAGGTTTAGTTTCTTTTAGGTTCATATGCATAAGTTACTTATTTTATGAAACTTTTGAATATTCCACTATAATAGAACCACATTTTGGATACCTTGTAGATGTCTCACATGTTATAGTCATAATTTTAACCAATTAAATGGAAATATAAGAATGGGGTGAGCTCAAACACTCAGTAATGAAAAAAATTATCAACAAGTCATCATGGGATAGATTATAAGCCTGTGAAAAGACATGAGTATGGGAGAAATAGCTTATTAAAAATAACATAAACCAATAAGAGTTGACTCCTAATATAAATATTGGTATGTAGCATTGTCATAGTAGCTTATTATGGAGATATATACAACATGGGGAGATTTTTTGTTTAAAAACCCTTATAATAATTAACACAAAAACCACTTATAATAAAATTATCGGACTCAATATTAATATGATTATCGAATATAAAATTTTTACCAGAATACGTTTTATTATATCAAAGTAAAATAATCATTACCATAATATCATATTTGAAATTACGCCAATTAAAACTAATTGTACAGAAAGAATTGTATAAGGACTATCTTTCTTTAACATGCACAGTGGAATAGAAACTTGTAAAAACAAGAAATAAATAGTAATAGTAGGAATGCATTACAAGCTATAGTAAAATATTTAACTTTTTTAACCTTAATAAAATGGTAGTCAATAACCTTGACTATAGGTATATACTGTTTATTACTTACAATTAATTATGTATTTTCTTAGCATAAAAGCCCTCGATATGTTGATTCTAATTAATCTTTCTTCATATCCCCAGAATCCCTAGATACGATGATTATTTTATGTCATCCTATCCCTAGAATCCCTCAATCTTATGGATAGGATTCACCATCTTCCAATCCCTATAATGCTTCTATCATAACCAAGATCAACCACGATTACAAAAGAAAATGTTCATAAGGAAAAAACTGTAATAAGGATTCATTAGAACTACGAACTATCAAAATAATTACAATGACTTATCAAAAGAAGTTCATGCTATGAAATCTTTAGAAAACTTCACTTTCAAATGAAATCTTCTCTAAATTATTCAAATGACCATCTATTTATAGGACAATCTCCAACTGTCATATTTCTGACATTGTTTCAACGGCCTTACACATATGGAACTTTAATTTTCATCTATAAATAAATGTATGATGTTTTTTTAACACCAAACCATTGTTATAGTATTTTTTATAATAGAAACAAGTCTACTATATTCAGATTATAAACATATGTTTGTCTGATTGGATTCCTTTTCAATTGCAAATAGTATAATCTATATTAAATTTAGTCATATAAATTAGAAACAAAATCAATATTATTATCAAGAATTTTTCCTGTAAAATAGGAAGTAAAAAAGTATAACTTCTAATATAATTAAATTTAATTTTGATTAATAATACACAAACTCGACCCAATGATCATATTGAATAATTTAAATATCATATTAATAATTCATTAAAACTTATTATATGTATGGTATAAAGTAATTTTTTCTACAAAAACATAATAAAATACATGCGACATAAAAATTTAGTAAATATTATTTAATAAAGTGTTTGTGATTTCCAAAACTAAAGGAATGGAAATGTGAGAAGTAATAATTCTATCTCAATAATGTAATCTCAAGTGAATAAACATGTACCCTTGTATAAGATATTAAGATAATGAACATTATTCAAAGAGAATAATAATTGGAAAATAATATATAAATATTGGATGTCATGGAAACATAACATAACATGGAATTATTTTACAAAACACAAGACTAAAGAATCATCATATTATGAGAATAACCAAGAATTTCCACCCTTTATATTATGAGAAAATCAAATAAGGTTTTTGCTTTATGTTGTGATAATATCCAAGAAGACTCACCCTTTATCTTTTGAGTGTATTCTAAGAAGACCCTCCCTTTATGTTGTGAGGTTATCAAAAACAATTCCACTAGTTTTGTTTAAATTATATTCTAGAAGGCTCAACCTTTATTTTTTGACCATATCCAAGAAGTATCTCCTTTTATTTTATGATTATAAACTTAGAAGGATAACCCTTTATATTGTGATAATATCTTAGAAGTATCACTCTTTATGTTTTGATAATAATCTAAGACAAATCACCCTTTATGTTATTATCATATCCAAGAAGGATCGCCCTTTATGGTGTGATCATCGTTCAAGAAGACTCACCATTTATGTTTTGAGCATAATCTAAAAAAATTAGTGAAATAAATATTTTTTTTGAAACAAATTATACATTCTGTAAATATTTTTAATATAGTTTAATCAATATTACCTTATAATTAATTATTTATTGAAATTTAGGGAAATATCAATTAAATAAAGAAAATGTACTAAAGGTGTTTAATTTAGAAGATTTTAATTTATTTAGAATTAATATTGTATTATACTAAATATTTTGAAATGTTTTATAGGTAAAAAAGAGTTCATCTTTCTAGTACTCAACCTCAAGGCCTTTAAGAAATTTATCCTAACTAAAAAGGGGTTGAATGGCCAAGGAACCCCTTTTGCAATTCCTTTGAATTGAAGGGGGTGATAGGCCACATAGGTAGGAGCCCATGCAGTGTGTAGTCCTAATCTTGTAGGTCCTTGTGAGTCAGCATGGGCCATATACCTAAGTGATGTGTGAGTGGGCGCTGATTGAACACAACTATGGAACTGGGATCAAAAAGATGTTTTGTATTGATATATATATATATATATAAGCTCTCTACAACATAGATTTTCTATGTGGGACTCAACTGGAACACCTAATTTTCATCATAACTACAATGTCGTCATTCCATGCCAGACACGTTCTCCCCTACCTCCGACATTTTCCTCTTCATGCCTTCACCACCCAAAGTCACCAACTTCCATTTCATCTCATTGGATATTCCATTTCTTCTACTAGAAAGCTCAAGGTCGAGTCAAATTACCACTATGTGGATCTTGTTCACTATGGATCTCCTCAAGTACCTCTGTTGACTACCAAGAGTCTGAACAGAAGAATAGAATGAACTATTCATTAAGAGAATCTCAATATGGGCATCGTAATGGTTAGATAGATTAATAAGGGCTTTCTTATAACGAAGGAACCCATGTTGTGTTGTGAGCTCAATAAAACAATAATATATTAATTATGGTTACCATCACTATTTCCTTAAGGGTTTAATATTGGTAGTGGAATATATTTTAGACCAAATAGAGTTGTGTTTGTAGACCATCAGCAAAAATATATCTCTCTAGAAGAAAGAATTGAGGAGGATAATCTTCTGTTGTGTTGTATGCACTACACTATTGACATTATCTAATGGTAATAGTTGATTTTTCAAAGAAAATGTCTAACTTAAAGGTTTTACTATGATATTTTTTATTACACCATAGAGATATTCTATATAGTAAGTGGAAAACATTAGAAGAAATATGAAAAAATAACTCTTTCTAGGGAATAATTCACTTCCTCTCATCCATTTTTGGCCATGTAAAAACAAATATCTCACATCAAAATATTTAACACCATGATTTAGAAGGCTTCATCATTGAATTGTTGGAAAGCTCGATATTTTAGTTGATTTAATACGAAAAATCTAAAAAGATATATTCAAACATTGAGTAATAAATTTTAAATATTTGAATGAGACAGATATAAGATATTTCTCCCCCTAAATATGAGGGGAAGGAAATTATGAAAAAAAACTAGAGGATATTCTGGGATGACTCTACTCTATTTTAATTTTTATATATTTTTTATTTTATTAAACTAGTATTTTATTTTTATTCAATGTAATTAATTCATCCTATTTTCAATTCAAGTGTTCCAATATATTTCATCCAATATCACTTTCCCATTCTATTATTATCTTATTGTCACCTTATTCCTCCATGACCTCACACACCCAAAAATAATTGACTAACATAACGCTTGGTCTTGAGGGAGGATTGTTGTTTCCAAAATTATTCTTTTAATTATTTAATGTTTATATCTTTTTTGGTTAATTGAGGTAAATTTTATGGGTGCAGAGATTTTCCACAATGTCATGGAACCTCAAATCACATGTCATTTTTTAGTTAAAAATTTTCCCTCCCTTACATTGAATATAAGATATTCAGATGACAATGTTGATCTGTTCAAAGAATAAAATTTCACAATACATAGTTGGGTCATACAATGTTGCAAACTCTTGATTTAGTTGTATCGTTATGAATAATTATAGGAGGAGGTAAAATTATGAATTTGTAGATATTCAATATTCCACAAACAATAAATATATTAATGGTATTTTATGCATGATATTTTAGAATTGAACTATCAAACTTAATTTAAAAATGGCATATATGAATAATGAAGAAACTCGAATACTATCCTTCGAACCATGTACTTTATTCATCCTTTTTTTTCCTTTCATTTTTGGATAGATTATATTCTCATTATCTATTTCCCATCTAATTTCATTCATTATGAAAAAAAAAGAAGTAGTTTGTTTGTGAATTAAGAACATGTTTTTAAATTACTATGAATCGTTTTAAGTGAGATGACCATGGTATTCCATTTTTCTGTATTAGGAAATTATAAATAGTATCTTTTTTCACACCCTTTGATCGGTATGCATCATAACTTGGAAGCATGTTTGGGGTTCAATCAGTTGTTTTCTGATCTTTTTAATTCTCAAACACTATATGTTGTTTTACATTATTTAATATAAAAATAAATTATTATTATTATTATCCCATGATGTATCAAAACATAAAATATTATTATTCATGGAACAACTACTCATATGTATGAAATCAACAACAATAAGTCTATAATGATGAAGAATACCTTCCACAAAGGGTTGAAAATATCAATTATACTATCAAGAAAATTTCAAGTGGTCATGAGATAAGAGATCCACTTAAAGAATTAATACAAATTATTATAGAAGTCCATATATATTATAAAATCTAAAGGAAAAAATGGTACTACCATCAGTCATTCAATATTTCACGAAAGAGATCCAATAGGATGAGTCCACACTTGAGAAAAATCCATAGCCCAGCCATCTCAATGAATAGATCTAGACCTACCATGGACAATAGGAATGTGAAGAGGAAGACTCGTGTGTGGATATGAATATGAGAGATCAATAATTTCTAGATCATTATCAATGTGATTGGGCAGATGAGGAAATGAAACATGATATCACTACCTATAATATTAAATCAACGGCACCTAACTACTTATTTATATCCATGGATGAAGAATCCACCAATGTTGTGGAGTTTTATGAAAATATGGTGGATCCTAGAAATCTACCACAATATACTAAAGATCAACTTCAAGAGGCAGTTACCACTATAATGAATATTACAACCAAGCCAAGAACATGATATGGTCATATCTTAAACATTATATCATTTGATTTTATTCAATATAAATTGAGTATTTACTCCCACTATTTTGAATTTTCATATTTGGATATCTATTGTTTAATCCTAGATGAATATCAAGAAGAAGTTTGTGTATTTTTTGTGAAATTCATGGATTTTACATCACTAATAGAACATTAATTAGAGTATGTCCTTAAGTAAATCTGAGAATCTAATCCTGAAAAACCAAGTACATTGGATTATCACATAAAAAGAAATAATTTTCTTATAGATTCTTCATGTTTAATGTCTGTTCAAATGAAATTCAATACTAAATCCCCTTTTTAATTTAAAATTAATATAGCCTACATTGAGAAATCACTAGACAAGAAAGATAAGTTTACACAAGTTGTGACCTAGAATTAGGATGATACATACATCATCCTACCCAACCATCAATGCTATACATGATTATAAAGGGAGAATATTTGTAGTACTCAATATTTTGATTAATCCCTGCCAATAAATAAGATGTATATGTTTTTAAAATTCCCATGTGGTGGTTTAAATCCAATAAGCTCAATCAATTGAAATATTATGGATGGAAGTTGGTACATCCATTTTAGAGGTAGTAAAAATCATGGTCCCACATGGTGGATTAAACCAATACTTGTCTTTTCCAAATTATTTCGTGGAATATTCAATTTTATGCATATTATTAGTTTAAGATACAACCTTGAACCTTAATCTTTATGAGATTAAATGTCATTATGATTATTTTTTAATTTATTCATTTTCTTTTATAGGATCATTATGGCACATGAAAACCCAAAATAGCTAAGGAGAAGAGTTGACTGAAGCTTCATAAGAAGGGGAGTTCATTATTACATTATTTATCTTTATAACTCCAAATATTTATCTAAGATTCTATTTTTCAGATGGAAACTCATGAATCTTGTTTAAATTAGATATTTCATTCCATTATTTGATTTTATGATTTACTTGACTTATCTATGAGTCATTAATTTCTTATAAACCCAATGATTTCATGATTTATATTTCGATAATAATTTGATTGAATGGGTAAGGTAGATATTTGAATTATTTGGGTGAAACATTGATATTAAAATGGTGAAAATGATTTGTATGAATGTGTTGATTCCCATAAATGAAATTTACCTATCATTTTTTATTCTTAGAGTTTCTTAAATTTATGTGAATTGGGTTTTTATTATTATACATTCAATGAGTGATTATCCAAAATCATATGATCCATTCTCGAGAGTATTTATAGTAAAAATTCATTCTATTATATCTTGATTATATTTCATTAGTGATATTGGTTCATGTCACCTTATAGAACATGTATTGAAACTTTTAAAATCTATGACACTTGAAAAATACATTTAATATGACTTATTGGTTTTTATTGTTAAGATATTATCTTTTATACAACCTTTTGCATTGATCTTTATTTATACCATATAGACCCTGAATAAACTTATTAGGAATGAACCATATCTCAGGACATTTTTTTATCCATTATAATCCTAATATTTTTATTACTCGTGATATTTTAATGTTGTATTGTTGGGGTGAGTGAATTCATTATGGAAGGATGCACTACATTTTGAGGAAAATGTATTGGGGTGGTACATTGGGTAATGATAATGGTTTTTGATTCAATAATTATACATTTTTGTTTTTTCTTCTTAAAGAAAAGGTATTAAAGGAATGGTTGTGACTTTGACGGACCAAAAATATCCATTACTAGATTGATGGTTTTTATCATATATGATTAGGGGTGGGTGTGATATGTATTCCAAGCATATTTAAATTTTATATTTTTTTTGAAGTGGGTGTTTTTATTTTAAAGGTTTAAAATTCTTAGAGACTTTACTTTTGATATCATGATTTATTCATTAGTGATGAACCAATTTGTTTGAGCCTTGTTATTTTTAAAATCACCTCCTACCAACCATAAATTTCACAGTAATTACAACCATGATTGAAAACTCCTCTAGATATCACGTACCTTATTTCTTTACCATGTATAGAAAGTAGTTCCTTAATAAACCAATGGATAAGGATTATATTTTCGTTGTATGAATATAACTCTATTTCAATGTTTAGCATGAGTGTTAATAGAAAAAGTTTTAAAAATTAAGGTAGATCATGACATGGAAAATTTTATAATAATTGATTGATTTGATGTGATTATTGAATGGATAAGTTCAACCATTTTCAAAAGGGAGAAAGTAAAATTCATAGCTTTATTGTTTCCTTGAAAAATGAGATGTTAAGTTGGTCTTTAATTTGGAAATTAAAATTTCGGTTTGGCATTAATAATAATTTCCTTTCATTTCATTAATATTTAAATATTGGTAAATTTTTGTTTCTCTATAATTCAATATTATTATTATATTATATAGGATAATAAATACTTAGGTTTGTTGATATTTGATTTATACATACTTTCATGAAAAAAAATTATTCATTTAGTAAATATTTTTAATGTAATTTAGTCAATATTACCTTATAAATATTTTTTTATTAAACATATGGGAAATTTGTATTCATTAATTACAATAGTCTCAAATTGAAAATTTTATTTGATATAAATTTATTTAAGAATTATTATTGAATTATAATAAATATTTTGAAATTTTTTTATAGGTAAACAAAGTGTCCATATTCTTAGACCTAATACTCAAGGCCTCGAAGACATTAAGCCAACCCAACAAGCGGTCAGCCAGGTATGGAATCCCTATGGGAAGGCCTATGAGTGGAAAGGGGTGGAATAGATATGTGGGTATTATCGCACTCAATGTGTGGGCCTAATCCTGCAAGCCTATGTGAGACGATGTGGTCCATATATGTGTGTGATGTATGAGTGAGAATTTATCCCCCACATTCATGGAATTATAACACAAATAAAGCTACATATTGATATATATTGAATTAATATACAATTTTGAACTTCTATATGGGACTCTATTGGAATGGATATTGTTCATCATAACCAAAACAAAATAGTTTCATACTGGACACATGCTCCCTTACCTCATACATTTCCCTTGTTGCACCTTTACTGCTCAATGTAACCTTTCATTATATGAACTCGTCAGAGAATCCATTTTTCTATTATAAATCTCAAGTTCCAGTTGAATAATGACTGTTGTGTCTCTTGATCATCATGTATCTCCTCAGGTTCCATAGATGACTACCACAAGTCTAACTATAATAAAAGGAAAACCCCAACATAAATAGGACCTCTATCTGACCAATATGAATGCTAGATGGATTAATGAGGAATTTCCTATGATGAAGGCACCAATGGTATGTCATGAGATCCCTAAACAATAATCCATTTTTCATGGTTAACATAACTTCATAATTGAGGGTTTAATATTGGAAGTGGAATGAATTTGAGAGGACAGAGAGCTATGGTTTTGGAATAACAGTTAAACCATGGCTCTCTAGAAGGAATAAATAAGGAGGATAAAATTGTTTCATGGTGTAAGAGCTACATCATGGACACTATTGAATGGGATGAGTTGATTTTTAAAATAAAATGGCCATCATGAGGGAAACCCTGTGAGATGTTTTCTTGCACCATGGAGATTATCTATATTTTCAGTGGAAAATATTAGAAGAAATATAAATAAATAGGTTCTCACCAAGGAATACATGGAATCCCCACGTCCATTTAATGACCATGTAAAAATAAAGTATACACATTGTTAAATATAACTCCATTCCATAGAATTGGTTATCACTATAGATTTCAAAAGACTAGTATTTTAATAGATTTAATATGGTGAATCTAAAAATTATATTCAAACTTAGATTGATGGATATTAATGATTTTAATGAGGAATATATAATTTATTACTCCCCCTATAAATATCCCAGGGTAGAAGTTGTGAAAATGATCAGAACATCATCTAGTATGGAGCTACTTAGCATGTTTTAGAATTAATTTCTTATTCTTCAATAGTTTTAGTTTTTTAAAATGTAATTACATTACACTATTTCTAATTAAACTATTTCACTCATTTATTCCGCTATCAATCTCTTCATTTCAAATATTCTCTTCTAATAACTTATTTCACCATGACATCTCTCACATGATGTTGAGTGAGTAACCCGAGGCTTGGCCTTGGGGAAGGATTGTGTTTTCCAAAAAAATATTCTAATTCCTTAATGTTTTGTATTAATTTATGGTGAATGAAGGTGAAGTGTATTTGTGGGGTGATTTTCCATCATGATATTTAACATGAACATGCTTAATTTTTTTTTATATAAAACATTTCCCTATCTTTCATTGAATGCAATCTCTTCACGTGATGAAGTTGAGTCATTCAAAGGATAAAATGGCTTATAGTGGAGTCAGGACCTAGAAGTTTCCACACTATCGAGTGATTTGTGTCATAAAAATTTATTATAAGAGTATTTGGAATTAATATAGTCTATCTATTAAGGAGTCCACAATTAGTAAATAGAAAAATATTATTTCATGTATATGATTTAATAATTAAACTATCAAACTAAATTTAATAAAATATGAATAATGAAGGAACTGGAATCCAAACCCTTAGTCAAAGTATATTCTCTATCTAATTTTTGTATATATTTGGATATTATATATTCTTATTCTCTCATTGAATCTATTTTAATTATTTTAATACAATTATTTATGAAATAAAAATTAATAGTTCTATGTGAATTAAGAATGAGTACGTAAATAATTGTGACGCTTCTCAAGTGAGACAAAAATGCTCAGTCATTGTTCTTCAATATAAAATTATAAATTGAATATTTTACACACCCTTTGATAGGTTTTCATTAATCACCCACTATGTTGTGAGAATATCATATAATTTTCAATGTTTTTGTTTTAAGTGTAATCCAAGAAGTATCTCCCATTTTATTGTGAGTAAATTCAAGAATATCCTTGATTCATTTTATTGTTAGATATAAAACATTTTCCATTTCATTGGAAATCATTAATATTATCAACTCATATCATGGATTTAATATATCAAAAAATTACAAAATAAAAAATATACATAATTGTTCAATTAGATCATAAAAAATCATTATTTTTTCATATCTTAATTAATATGTGACAAAAAATGGGTTTTAGAGAAACATTCTTAAAACACCATCATAATAAGTTATCCATGGGAACAAGGTAGATGGTATATTAACAATATATACCAAATGAAACATATGTAATGATAAATGATGTTGACATAAATAAAAATACCATTTTATGATTATTTAATTAATCACATTGATAAATAAGAATTAATATAGCTTTCGAGAAATTAAGAGAACTCATAAAAAATTAATTAATATGAAAAAAAATTGAGCTTTGTAAAATAGTTTAAAACAACCCCATAAAAAATGGGTTTTTAAAAAAAATATTAAATTATTTTATTTCAAAAATAATATTTTAGATGAAAAAAACAATGAAAAATTATTTCTTAAAAACACAAGATACTGAAATCCATTTGAAAATCAATATTCCCTTTTTAGAATCAAACAATTATTTTTTAATATTATTAAAATATTAATTAATTTTAAAAATAATTAATAATTAAAAAAATAGTAAAACAATTTTATAACATGTTAAGGAATTTTTGTAAATTATAATCCTTATAACTATGAAAGAAACTGTAAACGAGTTTTCGGAAAATGTTATTACTATAGTCCTGAACAATGAAGATACACGTCTCTCTTAAAAGTCATTTTCCAAAAGTTAAAGTAAAAGCCTTTGAAAAAATTATTTTTAAATATAATTTTAAATTATGGATCCCTTAAAACAAAAAAAAATTACATAGGGAATGTGGAGTGAATGATAAAAATATGAACTTGATTGGCAAATTTTTTTCGTACTTTCCAAATACCTTTATAGAAATGAACACAGTAAATAGTGTGATGAATATTTTAATTGAAATTAGGTAAAGATAAATTTAAATATTACTAATAATAAAACATTTTGGATTTTATAAATTATAAATGAGAACATTAGTTGGAAATGTAAATATGGATATGTAAGAGAAAAAATTCATTTTGAGATGAAATGAATTATTATTAACATCATTAAAATTTATGAAGAAATATGCCAATTTAATTACACAAAAAAGTTGAAATAAATAATTATAATATAATCATTTATAATAAAAAAACCATTTTATAAAACTATATTCCAATGTTAATCATTATGAATCAAGAAAATAATTTTAGTTAAAAACCCCTTTCCTTTGATCATTCATAGTCAAAAATACTTTAAAATCCAATATAATAACAATAAATATATAAATCACTTATTTAATAACCTTATTCAGACCTATAAAATTTTATAATATTAATTTATAATCATTTATTAAATATAATTTAGTTATTTATATTATATTTTCACTATCATATGTTATTAGTATCAATTGTCTGTTTAATACTAGTTTCATGATGGCAGTGTCGATTCATATTTATAGATTCAATGTTCATCATTACGAGATCATTATAGGTACTAGAATAGATGTTTAATAATTATTTACAATGTTATAATTTTATTTCATAATTATTTTGGTTATTATTTCGGATGATGTTGTTAGTGAATATTTTTTCGGTATTTTATTACAAACAAAAATATGGTACAAGAATAATGAATTAAATATTAGTGTAACCTTTCAAATAAAATAAAACCAAAAAAATTCTATCATTATTATTTAATAACACCAATATTTAATTTTCCATGTTCTTCCCTGAAATAAATTTATATAATTGTTCAATTATGAGTTTAAACAAACCTAAAAAAGAACAAAAATTAATCAATGGTTGATAAAATATAAGAATGTGATTCTTTTGGAAGAGTATCATTATTGAAAAATATTAATGGTATTAATTAGTTTATTTTAATTTGTTGAATAATATTTTTGGTGATTTGGATAAATATGTAAACACTATATTGAAAATGAAATATATCACTTCCATTGAGGTTTTAGTATTTACGTACACCTAGGAAACGTGTTTGTTTACATAGAATTGGAGGAAGAGAGATGAAGGTTTATAATTTTATAATATTAATAATATTGTAAATATCATATTAATCCATTAAATATTACATGTTTACCCTCTATTCATGGATTTTACAAAAAACAGATCACATCGCATATGGAGGTCGTGGTGTACATGTAACCCAAGCGTTGTCCATGCTGTGTGAATGGTTGGTAGGAAGGTAAGAAATGGTTTTCCCATAAAACAATAAAATTTAAGTATACTAATTATACTAATGTAATTATTTAATCAAGGTTCTATAATATTCATAGGAGTTAAAAGAATAAGAAAATGAAAATTAATTGAAAATGATTAATTGAGAATTTTACATTACTCCTTAGAAAATCTCCGTTGAAAATGGGATTAAGGCTTCAAGAAGTTCACTTTTTTGGATACCAAATTCTATAGTATGTTTCTAATTGTAATGGGGAGTTACATGGGTATATTTTTGTCATATAAAAGGGTCATGGGGTTTGGATAAGATGTATGGTGATGGCTCCTTTTATAAGAAAAGAAAAGAGAATTTTTTTAATACTTCTAACTTTACAATAATTTCATGACACTATTCATGGTAAACAACTCCAAAATAAAAAATAATAGAAAATGGGAAATTATAAGGTATATAATTTTCTCAAAAATTTATTTCTTATATATGGGTTGAGTGATTTTTGTCTTTTCTATTTGATTTTAACTTTTTATATGAATTTACTATTACCATGGTAACTCGTTTATAACCTCAATGATTAATTTTGATAAACAAAATTAAAAAGGACCTTGTCAAATAATTTGTACATGTTGATTTCAAATATGATAATAATTTTGTTACATAATATTTATAATTTTTAGATAGAATAACTTTTAAAATTAGTTCACATAATGCATAGAAACCATTTTTTTTAAAAAAAATTATATTCTAAAACAATTATATAAGATAACATTATCAATGTTTATTATTTTAATAAAATACCATTTTTTTGGTAAAATAATATAATATTTGTTTGGAATTAAATTATATAAATAACCAAATATCACCAAAATAATATTTAATTTAAAGGAAAAAAAGAAACATCCATTATTATTGGAAAATATTACTTAACTCCTTAAAATGTTAATCATATGTTTTATGAATTCAACAATGTAATTTTAAAATATCTATTTTAAATTATAAGATAAATACATGACCAATATTAATTTATATACACTTTTATACCTTTCTTATAAAATGATAAAGCCATAAAATGTTAAGTTTTTCTAGAAACATTAATTTCTATTATTCACCTAAAAATAAATTATTTATGAAAAATACAAAAATTTAACCATAAAATATCTTCTACATGATGAATCCCATAATTAATTTAATTATATAATATTCATGTTTTAAAATTTCAAAAATTTTCTTTTAAATGACATTATAAAAAATAAATAAAACCATCTTTTATTGAAAAATGATGTTTTTAAACATTTAGTGTTCATAATTTTTTTCATATAAATATCTAATTTCATTAAATTTAAATTATTACTTCATATATTATAATAATACTATAAAAAATCATTTTAATTTGTTTTGATAAATTATAAAATACATAAAAAAATATTTTAGAATTAGTAATCCATTTTAATATTAAATCATGATAATTATTTATCCTCTAAATTTATAAAATTTTATTTGTGTATTTTCAATTTATTTACTCTATTTTTTTCTTATAATTTTTCTAACAAAATTCTTCTAATATGTCATGACACATTTTAGTTCGATTTCACATGTGGAGTAATATATCAAAAATTTGACTAATTTTGAGAAAATAAATTCCAAAATCATGTGGTGTTACATTGGGGTATTTATCACAGAAACATGTGATGCAAGATAATACTAGGAGTATCCTTATCATTTATTACTAGGATGATCCATTTCATAATAAGTGGATGAGTATCTCTCTACATTCTTGGTGGAGGGTCTACTTGTTGTATAATTAATAGAGGGTCTTCTCCCCTCAAACATGTTGGGAACGTCTCATGATCTAATCCTCGGGTGTAAGCTTCATTGCTTATATAGTCAATGATATTAGGCTTAATCACTAAAATTTCCATGTTAAAATACTACCGTAGAATTTGTGTTTTCTATCTACATGGAAACACTCTATATTTTACAAGATATACCATGGTCATTAAATTATATTTGGGGTGTCATCTTAAAGAAGAAATGGAAATAAAGTTATAGCATTTACATGATGTTTTTACCATTTACTCATCATTTATAAGTGATTCTTTAGAGATATAATTTTATAGGTAGGTTACTAGAGTCTTGGTGAATAGATACCCTATCCAATGCACCATATTTGGGTTCATTGTCCAAAAAATGATCCCAAGGCCCTGTAAAAAACCAACATGGGTCGACTTAACACATAACCTAATTTTAGTATCCATAACTCCCCAAGAATAATTCCATGTATTCCATATGTTTTCAACAATTGGATTGGGACTAAATGATACAATGGGCTGAATATACAGTTAGTTAGAGTTTGATAAAAGTGAAAATAAAACAAACACATTATGGATACCCAAGATAAACATACATAAATAATATGTTGACACCAGGATTAAATTAATACATCTCATAAATAGTCGTACAACTAAATGAACTAATGTTTTATTTTCTTGGAGACTAGTTCAATAAAAAATTAATTTTATAACACTTGTGAACAGTTCACCATAATTTTTATCCTTTCGACCCTCTTTTAGAAATATCATGTGATATAATAATCATTATAACTAATGAAATATAAATATACTAAATGTATGAGTTTAAATTATCAATAATGGAAACATATCAATTAGTCATAATTTTTAGATCATAAAAATGTGGTGAAATATGATTAAGGGGTAAATATGAGATAAAAATTTAAAGGAATCATAAGTGAAATAATAAAACATTATTATAAATTATTCATCATGGAATGGGAACACAACATCTAATAAATTTTAACAGTATAATAGCATATAAACACGTATCATTAATTAAATACCTAATTAAATCATAAAATAATAAATAAGAACATCTTTATAACATGCAATGTCATAATTTTTTTGAATATCATGAAAATAAGGAACATTTTAGAGAATTGGATCAATCATAAACATAGGAAAACATTGTGAAAAAATCAAAGTCTTCCAAACCATTAGTTTTTATTGAAAAAACACAAGTATGTACACTCTTTATTTTTGAAAAAATCCAATTTTGTCTAATCTTTTATTTTTGAAAAAATACAAGTATACACACATCATTACCTCGTGAGATATAAAACCATATCCAATGAATTGGAGAAATATATAGGACCTCACCATTCATCATCAATACATATTATTTCCACAAAAAATCAAATCATTTATTTTATTATAAGTAACAAATTAGAATAAAAAAGGCATAGCACCCTAGCCTATTTAGCCACCCAAACAGTGATTCAGGCCAAGTGCCCCTCACCTTTTCCAAGAGTTGACATATGCTAAAGGCTAACGACTAGAAAAAATGGTATAAAGGGGTGTTATTGGGAATACAATACCCTTTTGTGATGATATTTAATTGTTCCAAGTAAATATAAAATATTTTATTAAAAGGAAAGAAAAACAGAAACTAGTCCTGGATCCAAACTATGGTGGAAGCACAATTAATATCATGAAATATTGAAAGAATAATAAAAAATACCACAAGGATAAATAAACAATCCAAACATTCCATTTTTATAAAATCATGAATATTAAAACAAGTCATAAATATCAATAAATAGAGGGGTCTCCAATGGATGACCACAGTACATAAATATATATAAGCATGAATGTACAAAAAAAGAACAAAGGAGAAACTCCAGATGATGCAATAATCTCAAGTTCCATTTCCATACATCCAATTCTAAACATACTAACACTAACATCATGATCAAGATCATGAACCCTTAATTAATCTCAAATGAAAAAAAATTACACACATTCCAAAGGGCCCATGTAGGGTGTGAGAAAGAATATCATTATGCCACCACAAAAGTGTTACTATATCACATATGAAATTAAGAAGGGGTATACTAAATATAAATAAAATATTCACTCCACATAAACATAAATAATATTATCTCCTAGTATTCAACAGCCACAAGTAGGCAATTCACCTACTTCAGCCATCACCGGTATACTATAGTTGGGAGGATCCTTAACCTAAGCACACAGAATCCCCTGATAAAGATCATCCTAGGTATACCATTGGGTTCCACCTCTAATAAATTTCCTAGAACCTCATGTCCAACAATATCCAATGTCCAGAAGGAACATCCAAATAACCAAATACCCATTCGCATCGACCTCAAATCATAATAATCATTGTTTCCTTAAAGATTGATGTTTGAGGCATAGTGATACCTACCCTCTAGGTAATATCACCATGGGATCAACATTCAACATATAAGGAACCATTATGTTCATCCTCCAAAATAACTCATGGTCTATTAGCCTCTAGTATAGTTAACCACATACCCTAACTAATAGTCTCAACATTTTAACCAATGGATCCTCACATCCTTGTGTCGTTCTATGGGAATAACCTCTAACCATCGTCCTAAACTCCGTCTACTAGAGGCCTCTATGTACATGAGTGGTAAACACCACTTCATAATCTGATTCCTACTTTATGAACATGAATTTAAATGGATAATTGTTTTCTATGGGTATGTAGGAATCACCAATTAATAACCCAAGCTACACCATCCTAACACATCATTCCTTAGTGACAACTTCCCTCATCTGATGGTCATCATCATCCCATATAACCTAATCCATGCATGTAACCTGAAGAACTTTTCACCTGAATTTAAGATTGTGTCACCAAACCAATGATCAACACCACTCAATATATATATATATATATCGTTCCACTCCCGGCTAGATAATCACATAACCTCAAATGAAATAGTCAATGTTTTCTCAATCCTCTAGTCAAGCCTCTCACATTCTCATGGAACTCATAAACTGGGTATAAATATATTAAATAATGAAAATAAAAAGTAAATCGACACCCCAAGCTACTCTTACCAATTTCTGAAGACACTCAAAAGGCTCAAACCATTTATATAATTAAATAGCATACCTATAGGTATCTCCAATTGGTTAAATTAATTATTTATTAGAAGCATTTTAAATTATAGGTCCCTCCCCTATAACCATAATGGAATTCTCAAAGAAGTATCCCTAAAACAATCATGAAAACACACAAAAATATTATCACTGACAACATCATGTTGGTATACATCTACTCGTATTATTTTAACCTCAAACATGGACCGATTTGGAAGAAATTGACTTTTCAAAAGAGCACCCTAAAATATGGTAAAACAAATCATATGGATTTATCATTCCATATAGAAATATAGTGTAAGAAAATAAGTAGGGGGATTTAAGTTCATACTAATATGGATCCAATGACTTAGACAGATCAAGAAATAGATATTGAACAAGTGAAATGGCACAATGCCTAGCTAGAAAGAAAAGAAGAAGAACCCCACTTTTGTGAGGGACCAAAGGATGAAGAAGGAAGAGGAAGAAGGTAAAAAATGTGGTGAAAGGAAAATGTACATTTCACAATTTTAAAAACATCCATGATTATCTCTCATGGTTTTGGTAACCATGTGATGCCCGTGAAGTAGCCCCTTCTTAGTGCTCTAGCTCATACAGTTATCCAAAACTGTTATCCCAACCATACTGAAACTGTATGAATCCCCTATGCTAAAAAATCTGAGGTTTCACATGATTATTACCCCCTCCTAAATATTTCAAAAACCCATGAATATAGAACCTGGAGGGATTCACTATTACTCCTTGGAGGCCACATCGTTTGTTCAAACTATGCGCCTCAGTATGTGCACCCCGAAAACATGGGTTTTCAACCTTTGATGCACCAATAATCATATCGTACCATCAACACACATAATGAGAATTAATTATCATATAAAAACAAGGTCATGGGTAAAATTAAAACTCGTAATTAATTTTCATTGATCATTGAAATAGTTGGTCTACCCACCAAACTCCAAAAATTCCAAATGCTTGAGAAATACAACCCACTCTGAAAACCTGGGATGTTACAATCTCCCTGCCTTAACATAGATCATCCCTGATATATCAAACATAAATTTGATATGGTTCCAAATGTACCTAGCTATTTAAAATTCACCCAAACTACCCAAATCAAAAGGGAATAATAAAATTACCTCAAGGGGCTCCCTACCTTAGGAGTTACCTACCATGGTCACTTCCTAACCTGAAACAAAAATAAAACTAATGGTCCATTGACTATCCATAGACTAAGAGGTCCTCTTATGACACATCATTATTCCTTAACCTCATCAAGTGCTCATAATTCATAATTGAAGCCCATCATAATACAACATCTCACCATATACCCACCTCATTTATATGCCACATAAGACACCTTTAATGTCCTAGATCTTATCAAATGATTAAAATTAGTCTGTTTGTCTCACACATAAATAAAGTCCCACATCGCATTGACTCTAAAATTTCAATTCACCTTTGAATACACATGCCTAATTGTTCTCTTAGAAGATCATGGTTCCATGCACCCCGTATATATATAATTCATCTAATCATATTCTAACTTATTAACCACTGTTTGGTTATTCCATAGATAGAATATGTGCACCTCATTCACCCAAAACAGACATGACTAAAAAATTCCATCCCAAAATAAATCAAAAAAAAACATGGCTACACCCATGGTGTAACTCTAACCATAACTGGAATACCATCTTCCTCTAACACTGGTAGTTTCATGGTGTGCACCTATCTTGAAGCCCGACTGTCTAAAGCATGGCATCCCTATGGTGCTGCAAAATCCAACGACCATTATCCCCACCACTATGTCCTACTATATCTGTCATGGCCTTAGCGTTTAGTTGACACCTAGATACAAACTTTGGGTATGGCTCTCGGTCTAAACTAAAAACCTTGAGTCTACCCTTGTCCCTGGTTTTTAGCTGTTCAATAAAGATTCCAACATAACTTCTTAAGCACATGATCCTCATCCTATTTGGTGAGGTATCCTTAAGTGCATCCACAAGACCTAGGTTCAAAACCAGGTATAGGCATATTTCTGGGGTACTGTAGCAGGCATTGTAGTAGACACTATAGCTGCACTGTAGCAGCATTGTACATCATGCAGGTACTGTAGCAGAACTGTACACTGTATAGGTACTGTAGTAGAAGTGTACACTATGTGGTACTGTAGGAGTTGGAACTATTCACCTTGGGCCACTAGTTTGGGTTTGGAGTCCTTAAGTCTTTCGGGACACCCAGGCCTTCGGGTGAGTAGGGCTTTCAGGCCACCATTAAGGCCCTTAGGCCACCTCAAGGCCTTTGGGCCACATGTAGTTTCCCCAGACACACTACAGAAAAGGAGCATCCCTAGAAGAGGATTCAGAGTAGGTGCACTCACTAGAGCAGAACCAAATGGATTTTCAGAATGAGAGGGTATTCCTATTTCGTCGGTACCAACCTGTGCTTGCAAGGGTAGCCTAGCCAGACAGCCATGCAAAGGTGAAGAGCTACTATCATGATGCAGATGCTGGGGAGGGGGAGTTCCTTGTTGATAGTCTCGTTGAATTCCCTAAGACCTTTAGGTCATGTAATCTCCTAAGCCTATGAGACTTGTAATCTCTGAGCCTACGGGATTTATAAGGGTTCCCCCTCACCCCTTGAAAGGGGGGTTATCAAAAATCAATAAAAATGAAGGCCTTCAGGACATTCAAGAAACATAACTTCTTAAGATACCCAAATTGTCATCAAGACCAGCAATCCTTTGGTTCTTGGCCTCACTGCTTCCTCATATGACCCGACTACCCACACTGGAAACACACTATCGTTGATCCACTCTGAGGTGTTCAACTCGAGTCTCTATCTGGACCTCCTTGATCACTTCCTTCTACCTGAAGTGTCTCTACTATTTTAACCTAATGTCACCACCCTTCTTGAGTAAGGCCGATCCATAAAACATCCCTCATCTATGAGTTATTGGTTCACCACGTTAGAGAATGAGGTTAACCTGAAGATGTTTACCTGCACCCACATGGAGTGTCATAAACCATCTGTGAAGAGAATCACCCTCAAAGAATATTCAACCGCTATACTGGATGCAAAATGAGAAAACTCTAGGGAAATTTATGCATAGTCCATGATGAAAATATCACACTGATGTAGGCTAGAGAAATCCTGATATTAATCTTACCACAACATATATTGAAATAAGTGCTAGAAGAAACTGGCCTCAAAGTTCTTCCCGGCCAATCCCTCATGTATGCCTGCCTAAACCTAAACATCCCACCATAACTTTCGTCATCCCCTAATCATATAAGTTTATAGCTTCACTTTATGCATAGGGGGTGACTCAAGCTATTTTAAGATCACATGTATCTACTCGATCCATTTCTAATCCACCTGTGGTCCTCCCTCACCTTTAAAAATATGTGGGTGCAACAACTAGAACTTCTGAGTCAAATAATCCATAGAAGGATCTACTCCATAAGCTCCCATATCTACTCCCTGGATGAAACAAACTGAACTCACTCTGAGTTTCTCATCAAGGCACATCCAAAAGATTTCATATCTATAGGTTGAACTGCCTTTAGTTGAGCGTATTCCTAAGCATGTACCTACAACTCACGCTCATCATGACCCTTTGAGGCCTCATCCTAACCATCAAGTGTATCAACCTGAGCTTTCACCTATGGTAATAAAACATCTCACACCTAATGCTTTATTGGATCTCGTCTAGGTGGAATCCTGCTAAATACCAATACGTGGTCATATAGTCCAGAGAACATATATATATTACACAGATAGGGAAAGTAGTAACACGCAGTATAAACTCACTACACTTACCCTCCCCCATCGCAATCATGTCACCTAAAATTTGTCCTTTTGGATCCTAACCTACCAATATTGGATCACATTATCACATATTCCTTGATCCACACCTGTCTCAATGAACCATGTCACCTCAATCCGATGAGCTTGTCACTCAACCTGGTTATCAACATCTCCCCACATAGTCTTCTCTACATGATTCTATAAGATCCAAGAACATAAGTAAATATATCACATAACACAAACATATTACATTGGTTCTACTTTCTTGGGTTTTTTGGGTAAGATTACACCATATAGATGCTAGGTAGGAAAACATTGTTTAGCTTCATTTGTTGAAACTTTAAAAAACCCAATCCCTCTTAGCACAATACAAGACCCAAACGACAATCAAATGAAATTTATCATCCCACACACACACAAACACACACACACACACACACACACACATATATATATATATATATCATCCTATGTGCTTAATTAGAAATAATAATAAAGTTTCCCTTTCTATAATGGACCAAGGTTCAACTAACTCATCCCTTCATATACCTATTCAAGGTCCTCATATCCTAATAGGTAACAATCACATTCCAGGTGTACCACTCAAAGTGAAAATAAAATAAACTATAGAAAGAGAAAATCATAACAGTAATTCACACCCCATGAAACATGGCCTATCACCCAAGTATGGGGTTTCGGGTACCCAAACTCAAGTTCTAAACCAGTTCCGACAACATCCTAATCATTGTTCAACCATATAACAAATAGAAAAACAAAATAAAATGAAAATAAGTTGATATCCTTAATATCCATAACAATGCTTGTAATAATTCTCTGTCTGGAACTAAACTGATACCAGTTGTAGTGCCATTACCTGTTTGGACAGTTGAATATTGCTTTGGGTCGAGTGTCATTGGCCTTAGGTATGCCTCCTCATATGCCAATAGCTTCCTATTAGTAAAGATTGGGTAAATTTTATTATTTGAGAGACTCTAACCTCTGGTGATTATATTATAATGTTCTAAGTAAATATATAATTGGCAGCATAAAGTAATTAACAACAGACACTAGGCCAGCAACTCACCCATGGTTGAAGCACACAAAATATCATACAATAGAGGATGAATAATCAACAATTACAGTATATTATATAAGTAATACAAACATACCATTTTTATTTAATAATTCATATCAAAACTTGTTATATATACAAATAAAAATAAGGGTCACCAGTGGGTGACAATAGTAAATATATATATAAGCATGATGATAAAAAAAGATAAAAATATAGAAATTCCAACTGATGTAGGAACCCCAAAGTCCCTATCTATCCATACCATGCTAAATTTCCAAACACTATGTTGTAGATCTAGATCCCAATCATTTCTACTTACTCTCAAATACATAAAATCTACACATGTCCTGAAAGTCCTATATAGGGTGTGAGAAACAACCTCATTAGGCCACCACCATTATGTGACTATCTCACATCTATGATTAAGTAGAAATATACAAAAAATAAATAAAATATACACCACTCAACAATATAAATAATCTTCACCCGTTGTTCTAAATAGCCACAAAGAGGTAATTCACCTACATCGGCCCTCTCTAGTATATTGTAAAGTGTTGGATCCTTAGCCTCATCCCAAGGAATACCCTGATATAGATCATCCCAGGTGAACCCTTAAGTAAAGCCTCTAATAAAACCACAGGGAACATTGTTTCAACTACTATCTCATGTCTAACAATATCTGACATCTTAAAGTCATGACCCAAAAACCAAATACTTGGTCACATAGACCACAACTTATAAGAAATCCTATCCTTGAAAAGAACAGCGTCTGAGGACCAATGATACAAGTCCTCCAAGTAATACCATTATCATCTCAATAGCTGAAATCTCAATTAATGGAGATATTCATCATCACAAATATGTCTTGGCAGCCTCATGTACAGAGATCCAGAGCCCCCAACTTACATCCAAAAAACTATCAACTGATGGCTCTGCACCATACCCATAGATTTCTATAGAAAAACCAACAAACATATTACTAATTTTCATCTACCGGAGGCCTCTACGCACATGACTTGTAAATAAACCCTCATAATATATGTTTTAATATTTTCATATGACTCTAAATGGTGCTTGGAAAACATTAGTGAGTGGAAGTTTCCAATTAAGAAAATAAGCCACAACATCTCTTCACCTCATGCCCCTATGACCACATCACTCATCTATTGGTCATCACCACCCCATATCACATCATCCATACCCATAACCTAGAGACCATGTCACATAATGTAATGATCATGTCATAAAACTAGTGAGAAACATCACCTAGAATACATATATATCAGGCCATACCCAGCCTAATAGTAGCATCGCCTCAAATCAGATATCCAATGTTATCTCAATCCTCAATTCAAGCCTTTTATGTTCTCATGGAACTTGGAAAATCAATATAAATAAATTTAACAATAAAAATTAAATAAATAAACACCCCTAACAAATCTACTGAAGTATTGAGTCCACTAAAAGGTCTCAAAACATTTTTTTAAATTTCTATCATGCCCATTGTCATCACCAATGAATTTGATTACTTAATTAAAGGAAACCATTTAAATTTTAGGGTCTTGTTCTATCAATATAATGGAATTGTCAAAGTTTCACCCCTAAAACACTCATAAAACACAAATAAAGATGATAACCACCTACCTCATTTTGTTAGATGTCCACTTAATAGATCATACCCTTTAACTGAGAACAGTTTGGAAGAAATCAAGATTTTGGAGGAACATGGAGAAAATAGGGTAAAATTACTTGCACATGTTTTGCATTCCATATGGAAAAATCAAGGATAAAAAGAGGCTAGTGGATGCAGGGGTTATCAATATAGATCCAAAATCATGTAAGGAATGAGAAATAGATATTGGACGACTGAGATGGATCAATTCCGAGCCAAAAGGAAAATATGGATAACACCTTTGATGTGTGCGACCAAAGGAGGAAGAAGGACAAGGGAAAAGAAAAAAATAGGGGTGAGGTAAAAATGGTATTTTCATGCATTTAATGGGCCACAGGGTTAGCTTTCGCAGTTTGGAAAATCTTATAGAGCATGTGTAGTAGCCCCAACCTAGAGCTCCATCTCACACGGTTGTCCCTCATAGTTTTACAAATCGTGTGGCAACCAAGAGAATCAACACTATTAAAGACTAAATAAGTTTCTTAGGGCTCTGTACGCCCTCCTAAATGGTTTGAAAAACCATTCACCAAGATCATGGAGGGTTGTACGATAACTCCTTGTTGGACTCGCGGTTTGTTCAAACCATGCGCCTTAGTCTACTCACTGAGGAAACATGGGTTTTCAGTCTCCAATGCACCCTAAAAACAGCCATACCCCCAAGAAACATGATTATCATTAATACATACCTAAAAAAAGGTCTTAGGTTAATAGAAAACTAGGAATGAAGTTAAATTTATCAAAAAAATATTTTTCCTACCCACAAAACTCTAATTATTCAAAACAGGTGAGGAATTCGACCCACTCCAGAACCTAGGGTGGTACAATATGTTTCATAACTTTGTAAAATAGTATAACAATAAAAAAAGATTATTTGATACCAAAAACTAAATATCCAAAAAGGTGTATTATATAAGAGATCATATAGGGTAATTAATGAACTATTACTCCATTACCAAAAATGCCTTCAAAATTTGAAGATAAATCATAAACCTTATTTTTCATAAAAATAATATCTTAATGTCATCTTAATATGGGACAATTTCTAAGTCACATTCCTAATACATTTTTTCAAAGCTGGAGTGAAAATTTTAGAAATCATTAATTCAAAATATATTCCAATAATGAGACCTATATGTGAAATAAAACATGTCTACAAATGGGAAGTATAAGTGTATATTGTGAGATCATTGTAAAGAAAATCCTTTTACGTATTATAAAATGCCTTTTATAAAAACCTGCATCTTTAAAAGGAAAGTGAAAATTTTTTTTAAGTGAATAAAGGGGACTAAAAGTATAATTAGAGATAAAAAGAATTTTAGTTTCCACTATGTAAATTAAAAAAAATGGAATGAAGTAATAAACATGGATTTGGAAGAAAAAATCATTAAAAGGGATCATAATTGTAATTAATAAAAATGGATTTTCATATAACAATATAATCATCGAGTATTATTCATAGTGAATCATGAATTCCAAAAAAAATAATTTGGTTAAATAAGATGACATCATCATAGGTTGGAATAGATCAATAGTTAAATATAATAGTTAAAGGGTAGTGAATTTTAACCTAGAAAAATATTTGAGTGATGAAATCCTCTTAACATTATTATCACTTTATCAAATATTGTTTAAAATCCTGTAATAAAATTATAACTATCTCAATATACTATTTTATAATATTTTTCACACCTAATGTTATTTATAATTTTCATTTATAATCGTTATTTACATGTATATTAGTTAGTTTTTACCTATTTTCCAACATCATATGTTTATATTTTTGACCATTTTTACTAGTTTATTAGGAGAAATGTTAGTATTAATTATTATTATTATTTTAATCATTTCAATTAAATAAATTTAATGTAATTTCCGAGTTATGATTATTTATAAAGTTTTAATTTCCCTTGATGAATGTTTCACTCTTTATAATGGAATTTTAAGTTGATAAAATACTTTACTGATTTTCCTAACCATCAAAAGATGTTTTATTAATAATCACATTAAACATTTATATATCCTATATAGAGCCCAAAAATAATTATTTTATTATTTTATTTCATATTATATCGTTTGTTTTTTTCATGGCCATTCGTTATATAATATCATAGTCTTATTCAAGTAGGTGGTCAAACCAACCCAAACCTGAACATACCATGATTTTTAATGATTACAAGGTGATTTGGTTACAATATCATTACACCAGTAGATTATTAGTGTCTATTAGTTTTATATATCATAATTATAATGGATTTATAATAAAAACTAAACTATATAAAAATATTACATAAATTAAATAAAATATTTTTCTCTTAGTATGCTTATTTTAGACGATTGAATTAGTGATGGTCTTTTATTTATCATATCATTAAAAGGTCCTCCAGTTTTTCCTAAAAAATTAATTATATTTTAAAAATAATATTTATCTATTAAATATATTATAATGAAATACCATGAAATTTTTTAAATTAAAAGTATTCGTGATCCTTTGCGGAGATGGTAGTCTGCACACGCACACTCATTTCATTTTGTTTCTATTAATCAAGGAAAAAAACAGAAGGGTGTTTAATGCTTGTACTATATTTATAATAACATATAAGTATAATTGTAATACTAATGATATTATTTTAATATTTTTATTGAAATTTGTTAATGAAAAAGTGTTCCTAAATAAATAAAAAATAAATAAGAGAGGTAAGGAACTTAACCCTCATTTTATGGATTATCTCCTTTAAAAATGGAGTTAATCCCTTGAGGAATAGTCCTTTGATAAGACAAAAACTATTTAAGTTGAATAAAAGTGTTGAAGAGATATTTTATCAGAGTTTTTCCATGCTTATAGGGGTGGTGTGAGGGGAAGTGAGGAGTGGAGTGCCCCTTTAATAATGGAAAATAGATGGCATTTTTATAAATACCCATAGTTTTCAATAATGGGAAGTCACTCTACAAAAAACATGCTCTAAAATTCGATAAATAATTTGGTTTGGTAGAGATAAGGTGGATAGATCCCCCTTTATGTATTTTCATACATTTCATAAACATAATTTAACCCCTTTATCCCTTTAATTATTACTTTTACCATTTTATCCATTTATCATGGTAACTAGTTTTAAACTAAAAATAATATTTATTCCAAAAAATGACGTGGAATATCGTAGATAATTTTGACTAATAAATCAAAATTTTAAAATAAATTTTTTATGATTCAATTTCTAATGTAAATAAGAATTAATTTTAATATAATAAATGACTAATTTATTTAAACAATTTTTTATAAAAACATAACATGAGTTCTAGAATATCAATCTGAGGTTTTAAAAATATAATCAATATTTTAAAATGTATTATGTAATTTATAAAATATATTTTTTCATTTAAAATTTTTCATAAATTTATAATTAATTATTATATACTAATAATGGAATAAAAGGTTTAATTATTATTAAAAATCGTACATTGCACTATTTACCTAGACAACAATTTTATTAGAAAAATATAAAACATTAATCATAATATCATATTTTTATTAAAAGTACAAAAATTGTTTTAATTTTTAATAATTAAATTTTTATAATATATAATCTAATTTATTCAAAGATATTATAATATATAAATAAAAATATATTTTATTGAAAAAGTTTTTTAAACGTTTTGTGTTATTAATATTATTCAAAATAATGTTTTAATTTTGAAGAATGATAATGTATTATTTAACATACTAAAATATTATATAATGTTTTTAGATAATGACTTATTTAATTATTTGGATAAAATGTATATTACTATTTAAATTAATATGAGAATGAACAATTCATTTATATATGAAATATGATGTATTATTTATCCTCTAAATGGAATAATTATTCGATGATTAATATAAATTTATTTACTATTGGTATTTCTTATTATTATTATTATTATTTTAATAATATTCATCAAATATATATCAAATCATTAATGTTTTGGTGTGCACGTATAAAAAGTTATCAAAGATAAAACTAATTTAGAGAAAAAAATTATTCCAAAATCTTATGTCGTCACACAAATCTATAGCATAAATATCAGAGTATTAAAAAATAAATTAATAAAATAAAAACATTTTATAATAAAATGTAAAGTGGCATACAGACTCACATGTATGCTACATCATAGAAATTGTTCTCCCAGAAGGCCAACCAAATATATAAAAAAACTGAAAATAAATACACAAGGTTCCACTACCAACACTAAGTCATACAACATACCTGATCTCCACAACCATCGAGCTAAACCATAATATTCCAAATACTCTGTGTGATTCATCTTGTTTGATCATGAAACACTAAGCCTATCCATAAACATAGTGAAAACTGTTTTCCAACTTAAAAGAAATCAAATAGGGTCTACCCGCACAATGAAGTTTATAACAACAAATGAGAAATGAATATAATTATAACACCCCTAATGTTGGTCATAATATCTATTTTCAAAAAAAATTCATGTGTACATGATAGTTCTAGCCCAGTCTAAAACTAAAAATATTTATCATAAAATAAACAACTACATAAATAAGGGGGTAAAGAAAAACAAAACAAAAAAGCCCAATCATGGGATCTAGTTTGACACTTAAGATAAATATACCATGGATTTGGTCCATTCAATAGAATTTATAGCATGTAGCTCAACAAAATTCATAACATTAGGGGAATCTTCTAGATATACATAGGAGATATATGACATGAAACAAAAGGACAAGCACAAATTTTGGGCCCTTGGATGTAACCATAGGTGTCTAAAACAAAAACATGAATCACTAATTGAATTTAAGAATCCAATAGAATTATATGAACTATTTTAAAGAAAACTATTAACACTGAGAGAACATATCCAATGAATGATAGTCGTATAGTACTAATCATATACATAAAATATAAACTTAAAGAAAGTAATAGTACAAAAACAAGGACCATCAACATATCCAAGACCACGGACACTCAATCCCTATTCGAGTATATATCCACTATCCTAGGGGAGGGATACACTAATCTAGATATTCCATTATCTCCCTATTTCTATCTAACCATAACCTTCCAATGGAGGAGAGAACTATATAAATCTCAGGGTCAATTTCATATCTAAATATAACCTAAAAGTATCCTCCTGCATCAAGGTCCTGAGAATAAAATAGCTCAAACATCCTAAGATAATGTTCATAAAAGAAATGGTCCATCAACACTTGAACCCATTATCTGGACTGTTGAATCATCAGAATCAATCATATTATATTAAAACAATCGCAGGGATCCCATAATCCCTTAAAACAATAATATATCCATTTGAAGAACAAATCGCCAGTATTTAGGTCCTAAGGGGATACCCAATGTTTCCAACACTTATAAAGTTCTAAACCCTCACTAGATCAACCAAAACATAGGTCTCCCATGGACCCCTAAATCAGATCCAAAAAAACACAAGCCACATCTAATTTTAGAAATATCCATTGGTGACTCATCACCAGACATAAAAATGACCACTAACTCTCTCCCAATGTCCTACACCGTGATATAACATGACACCCTAATAAATTCTACTCTATCATATCCAAACAATAGAACACGCCCTGCTTGAGAAACATATCCAAGCATCCTTTAATGTCCAACCACTTATCCTTAATTAATAGCACACCTAATTAGAAATATAAAAGAATCACCGGACCTAAAAGGGAATTATCAGTAGTCCTCTTGACCTTACATTGAATAGTACACCCTACAAGGGGATACTCTAGCACAAGTAAAAGCTTGTAAAAATCTCATTGTGAGAAAGATGCATGGGAATCCCCGGTATACAAACTATCCTTGAGTTTTATCTCTCCCATAAGGGAATTGATATTGGTTCCATTATACCCATTTCAACATCTCCTCAATTTATCCTAGACGTACTCAACACCTTACAATGTCAACCCATCCAAATGGATTTAATAAAATCGATACTCAAACATAATATCTATAAACTCAAGCAATCAGTCTAGAACCTCGACCCCTAAAACCTCAAGGAATGAGGAATCAATTATCATATAAAACATCATTAGATCCCATATTTTGGAATCTCTAAAAAGAAACTTAAAATATATCACCATGGAATACTCATGATTGAAATATTACTATAATTACACTGAATTTTCATAAAAAAAATATTATATCTTTTACGATAAATTTTCAATAAATTTCACAAATACAATCCCATGGATCATAAAGGTTTCGTGTATTTTAATAATAGTCACACAACATCTAATTTCATGAAATATCTTCAAAATATCCCAAAAATATCCCTCATTCAGTAGTATTAATATACATACACAACATAAAAACATTCATCATAGCCTTAATAAATAAAATATAATAATGGGTGGGCACACCTGATCAATAAAAGAAAACATGTGAGATATTAATCGATAATCATATAAAATCATACAATAAGAGTTAGTGTATGAGATTATGAAAATAAGTTAAAATGTTAATGATCAGTCTAGTAAGGAACATAATCATGATTAGTGGAGTAAAGAATCATCACAACAAAATTAATGAATCATAAGAGTGATAAAACATCACACATAAATAATGAACCTTAAGTTCATGTCATAGAAGTGTGTCACCATAGTAAGTATAGAACCGTTTAATATTTCATTTTTAACTTCCAAACACATAAAATCAAAGTGTAATATGAATCCCTAACTATTTCACATATCTTAATGAATCAATAATGACCAAATACATCATATATTATATCAAGAACATCGACATTTTTTCCATAGTGGATCAAACACATTCACTTGAATCACCTAATTATCTCATAAGATAAAATACTTTACAAAATGATTTGGAGGGATACATAATTCTGAGCCCTCCTATATCATATTGAAAAAAATATTTATTAGTTCCATAATATCATAAAAAATTAATCTTATCATGAACTATGAAAAAAGAAATGGGTTTCATTAACATTTTATCCTTGCGTGACCAATAGAAAAAAAATGGTTTTCATAAACACCATGTCATAATAGTCATATACCATCTTGAAAAAAAATAAGGATTGTATCCTTGGATCATATACCTATTAGAGGATAATTACGTTCAAGGTTTTTTTATTTATGGATAGAAATACTATTAAAGGTTCATTAAAATATTTTTTGACTAAAATAAACTTTCAACAATGAAAATGAAATTTTTAAAAATAGAAATTCCAAAAACATTGTGAAAATATTATTTCCTTGAAAATAAACATATAAAATTATAAGGAATTCATCAAATAATTGATTATTCTTGATATTGGAAACTTTTATTCATTTCATATATGTAACAAATATTTCATTCACATTTTTTATAAATAGTCTAAAGTACCACATTCGGAAAATTAAAAGAAGGTTTATTTTAAAAAAAAATATTAAAACATGGGTATAAATTAATTTAAAAAATAATTTTTTATTATTAAATAAGTTATTGAATTTTTTTTAGAAAAATATACTTGGAAATGAATGTATATTCGACCAAAGAGATAAATACATTCAATTTTCTATAAAAATGTTTTTTCTTCTCTTAAGTTCATAAAGAGGTGAATATGAAAGTAAAATATGTATTATAAAAAATAAACATAGGATTAGAAATTTTAAGAGATTATTGAGAGTTATATAAATAAATTTCATCATCAAAATCATAATAAAAAACAATCCTAATAAACAATGATATTTTAATATAAATCTCATATGTCATGTCTCTACTTTCATCGTACACATATGAACCTCATGAATAAAAAATATAGGTTTATAATGCATCTAATAAATAAATAATCATATTTTTCATATCATAAATTTTTTACATATAAATTTTTGTCTCTGATTTATTAATTATTAAAATCACTATTATTGTGATAGATTCTTCATTTTTCATGTATTCTTTGGCTCGGTAGTTTGGGTCCTCATACATTCATCACGTCTGAAAAATCACCACAATGTTAATAATTATATAAATATAATATTTATTCATTATATACATATTTATATTCATCCATTAATGTTATGTATTGAAAAGTGAGTTAAACCATTTATAGAGATAGTAGGTCGTATGTACACATGAATCATATCGTTATTTTATGATGGATGGAATGAAAATAAGGTAAATAATAATTCACATTTAAAAAATAATTATTAGATTTTATCCAAAATATATATTCATAAAATCAATCCTTATTATCATCCTTCTAAAATGGAAATGAAAAAGGAATCACATTGCTTCGTGGGGGTGGTTGTCCACATTTATGCACGAGTGGCATTATGATTTTCCAACTATTTAGAATATAATAACATATGTGCAATATAATAATTACAGAAGTATAATTATTTTATCTATATCATATATTTTTTTTTGTGTTAAATCCATCATTTTTATCCATCATTGGGATACAGTGATAGAAAATGAATTACATTATTTCAAGAGGTGGTATTCCCTTGTACACATGATCAACAACTTTGTTTCCGGTTTTATAGAATATCTGATGGATATAGGTTATTACAATAAAATAATAACATATAATTATGTGAATGATACTGGTGTTATTATTATTTTATTTTTTAAGAATATTTGAAGGAGGTAGAAGAATAAATAAATTGAAAATGGATGGTTATGAACTATCCCTCTTCTCAGGAAAACCACTTTAGGTTTATTCTAAAAGCCTTCATATGATGATTTTCGGATAAAAATAGAAACTATATGTCATGGGGATGAATTTAATGAAATTATTTGGGTATTAATTGGCTAACCCAATTTATCATCAACATTGGAGAGAAGATGGGATTCAATTCTTTAATTTAGATGAATGGAACGCTTTTAATTTCTCCATGATTTTAAATAATTTCAAGTAAATTTCTTGAAAAAATGGCTCCAAAATGTCTCATATACATGTTTTATAAGTTTAAGGTAAACATAAAACCCAAAAATTTGTTTTTAATGTTTTTATGTTATTTTGACACTAATATTTTTAGTTTAATCTCCTCATAAACTTGTTTTACATTTAACCATGGTAAAACTATTTATACTGACTTTACTATTCATTTTGAAAAAAATTTAAGCTGAAATTATTACATTATGTTAATCAATATAATTCCAGATATGAAATCAATTTTATCAAATTAATTTCATATAAGTTTCAGAATTTAATTTAAATTTAAATCTATCAATGCATCAAAAAATACGTTTTCCAGAGAAAAAGTTTTCTTAAGTATAAGATTTTCTAATACAAAAATTTAAAATAAAATTAACTAAAAATGATTTAAATTATTATAATCATAAAATATTTTATTAATTTTACCAATTTTAATTTTAAAACCATTTAAAAACAAATTTAACTTGTTAAATGCTTTAAATAAATAGATAATTTTAATAAAAATCAATACTTTTCACTATTCATTGAAAAAATAATCTTTTTAGAAAATTATCAAAAATTCATTATAATATAAATTTAAAATTTTTATTTAAACATTTATTTAAATCATTTATATTAAATTTTATAGAAGTTTAAAAGTTTAATTTTAAAATTAGTGCATGAAATGTGATGAAATATCTTTTTAGAAAAAAATTACATTTTTAAGAATAAAATTAGATTTAATCTTATCCCATTTCTAGAAAAATTATTATATGAATTATAAAAAAAATTTATTGAATATATAATATATAGATTTCATTAAAATCATTAACCAATAGTGGCTAATTTTATTTATTAATATAAAAACACATTGCATGGGTTAAAACAGTTTTTTCAGGAAAAATATTTCTTTTACATTCAAATGATGTTTATTTTCATTTATAATAAATTTGTTTATAATAAATTTATTTTATACAAGTATAAACCATAAATGTTTTATAATTTAGTTATTCTTATTCATACCTGAAAATCCAACAGCTATGCGATAACAATCACATTAAATAATAATAATTTAATAGTATATCAAGGTTTGTTTAAACTCAGTGTTGTGTGTAATGAATGATATTGAAGAAATTAAATTTATTGGAAAATATATATTTCATGACATATAGGTTTGTTTTTTAATAACCCCATTAAATGAAATTTTTACCTAGAAATTATATTACTCTGATACAAACAACTGAGGATACTTCTACCTCTTCATATCATTATGTTCCCATGTAGCTTCCTCAAATTGGTTGTTTCACCATAAGTATTTGAACATGTTTGTGGTCCTATTTCATAGAACTTTCTCACTAAAATCTATAATCTGCACCGATTATTCCTCATAATAGATAACTTTTAGTAGTGGTATGACTTCAGAGTTTAGTACATCTAAAGGGTTAGATATGTACTTCCACCGGAGAGATTCATGGAAAACATCCTGAAATTGGGAGAGACTTGGTGGAAGATAAAAATGATAATATAATATCCTTAGTATATAAATAATCTTAAAGGGTCTAATATACATAGATAAAAAAAATTATTTCATCCTAAATATCATAAACTTCTTCCATGGAGAAATTTTTAGAAACAACTTTTCACTAAATTGGAACTCCATATCTCACTGATGATTGCCACCATAATTTTTTAGTTGACTATATAATTCCTTTATAGATTATTTAATGATATAAAATTATATTTATTTCCTTTATCTATCTTAGGTTACAATTCCATTCTCTTGACAACTTCATTCAATCACATTGGATTTTAACACTTTTTTCTATATATGTCTTCAAAAGGATCCATCTAAATGCTTGAATGAAAGCTATTGTGGTAAGAAAACATGACTAGAGTAAGGTGATGATACAAAATACCTTTTAATTATAGATAATAATATATAAATATATCCTATATCATGTAAATGGATATATTATACTAACCATCTATCTGATATTGATAAGTAGTGCTAAAATTTAACTCTGTATCCAGAGGTTGTTGAAAAATTCATCGTAACTTCAAGGTTCACCACGTTTTCAGATTAAATAAAATGAAATGTGTTATTATAGGAATACTTACCACTTATTTAATGTATATACTAGAAATATCTTCAATACATAATTCTTTACTGATTTCAATGAAGTGTTCTAACTTCGTCTGGTGATCCACTATATCTCAAATAGCATTATCTTCAATAGATGTTTTGGGGAGTTAAACTACAAAATACATAATGATGTTTCCCCATTTCCATTTTGGTATGGAAAATGGATGTAACATACCCTTAGAATTTTGTGTCTAATCCTTAAAATACTATCATACTGAGCACTAAGACATACATTCTGCAATATCCCTTTCCATATTTTCCCTCAAAAAAAACTCTTTTAGATCTATATAAATATGTGTAAATACAAGATAAATAGATAATTATGAACTATGAGCTTCATCCAAAATCATTTTATTCAAATATATTATGTTTGGGACACATAAAATGTTGTTTAACTTTATCATTCCATTATAATCAAGTTTGATCTCAGGTACATTCTTCCCCTTCTGTTGCAGCTCTTTCTTCCTTCTATGACTCTTTAATTATTACGTGGGTATATGGTTGAAAATTATTTTGATAAATATTTTATTTCTTCACATCCATCAGAATTTTCAGATCGATGTTATTCAAATCCATAAATATTTGATCTTTTTTGATCCTCATCATAAATAAGTGTGCATGATCCTTTTGTCTCAAAGCATTGTCCACCATATACTCTTTCCTAATGTGGTAATATATTAATAAGTCATAATGTTTAATCATCTCCCACCATATTCTCTAGAATATAATAATTAGTTGTGGATTTAAAATATTATTTATTATTTTACGATCATTATATATATCAAATATTTCTCTAAAAATATAATTCCTTGATATATGTAAGGAAAAAATTCCACAGTTGACCTCAAATCATGAGTTGGGTCATTTTTCTCAAGAACATTCAATTTTTAGTAATTATATAATATAACCATATAATTATATCAGATAATGTATCATAGTGCCTTATTTGATTCATCACTATAAATTACTAACCCTTCTCCAGTGTAGGGTATTGTAATCATAGGTGTTATGACTATCCTTCTCGTTAGTTCCCTAAAATTTTTCCTCACATTCATCTGTCTAGAAGAACTTGGATACCATAAAAGTTAACATGGTTAGTGGATTAAAATAATATGATAAATTCTACAAAAATTATAGATAACATCCATCCAAAATAAGAAAAATTTGAATCTCAGTAATTTTTCTTAGTCATGGCTATTTCTCACCAACTTTAATCATTGAAGGTTACAATAAAATACCCTCACATGGGATTATATGACCCAACACTGAAACTTAAAATCCAAATGTCACACTAGATAAAAATTTCATAAAACTTCTTCTTAATTGAGGTCATCAATATAATTCTCAAGTGATCTTCATACTCATACTTTCTATTTGAATATATGATAATATTATATATAAGTTCTACCACAAAATTGATAAATTTTATATTTAAAGACTCTAATAATTAAATCCATGAATATTGGAGGGGAATTTATAATACCAAATGAAATCAATATAAATATTCATTGTTAATACATTGTATGGATGGTTTTATTGGGTATTTATTAACTTTTTACCATCAACTAATAGTTCCAAGATCAAAGATAAATCTTGAAAAAGTATTTAGATCATCATAATTGATCGAAAAAATCATCGATATGGGGTAGAGGAAACATGTTGTTTATATCTATCTTGTTAAGATATCCATATTAAATATTGAATTACATTGATCCATATTTCTTCTTAAAAAATAGAATTGTCACACCCCAAGGTGATGAAATTAATAGAATAAATAAATTATCAATTTTATCGTTGAGTTTTTTGTTTAATTCAAGTAACTGAATTGAGGTCATTTTATAAGGTGTATTTGAAATAGTTTTAGCACCATTCGTGAGTTCTATTGAAAACACATCTTCATGGCTTTGAGGAAGGCCAACAAATTCTATTAGAAAGACATAAAAATATTCATTAACAATAGGTATGTCTTAAATTCTGAGTTTCCCCTTAAACATTTGAGGTAAATATCCTTCATGGATATAAATTATAACCCACAAGATAGAAATAATTTATATTTGAAGTTTTTATTCATTATTACAATGATAAATCATCATTGTCTCATTTGGAATATTAAATGTGACTTCACATAAAATAAAATTGATATGGTATACAAATAAATAAATCCATTAAATCCTTAGAATGACATCAAATAAAAAAAATGGAGAAGCACAGAGTTTGCAGTATATACTTTTCCACAAAATTCAATCAAAGAGGAACCTTAGAATTGAGATGCAACCAACATACCATTAGATGTTTTCACCAATAACTCAATATCTAATCATTGATATTGTAATTTTTTACCCTTTAATTTTTAGATATAAAATTTGGGTAGTTCTATAATTAATAAAAACATTATATTTTCTAAAGTGTATAATAAGTGTATCTTTCACCATGTCTTTCTCATAATGCACTTTAGAAGTCATGATTGTTTGATATTTACATTTTATCTAATTTTAAAATGTTTCTGACACTGATCATCTTAATAAACCATTGTATTCATGAAATAGTGTTCATAATTCCAATACTATTTTTATTTTAAGCATCAAATCATGGGTGGTTTATTTGTTCGAGTCGTCTTCTCATTTATTCCATTATCCAGCAAATTCATTGAATTTTGAAATTAAAATGCATCATAACATACCTTTCAACATTTTAATAACCACGAAGTTATAATCATGAAATTAACTTGATATTTCTTGCCTTATTTCTATAATTTATATGGATGGAATTCCATTCCACCATGTCATTTATTTGAGTTTTCAGGATACTCGATCTACCTTTTCTTAGAAGAACCATGGGAATAGTAGGAATCTATAATTTTTATTTCAACCTTGAATACACATCAAATTATTTCTTCCTAGATACTAAAGTACGTTGTAGTCAATTCCTTTTGGAGACTCAGTTTTCTTCCACAAAATAATCGATCAATTTTTATTTCAGTTTTAATTATTAAACTAGAATAATTATTTAAAAGTATAATAAAATTTTTCTCATATGTATCAGTGTATTCTTCCTATTTTTTCTTCACCTCAATGGATTAATACTCCATATTTTTACATAGTATTATAATTACTTAATAAAAATAACCTCTTAAACTCATCCCATTTTCTCATATTCTTAATAAGGTCTAACCATTTATCTGTTTCACTTTCCAAAAGATGTATGACTAGGAAAACATTTTCATGATCCAATCACTGGAGGAAATTGTAACAGCCCGAGATTTTATGAAAAATATTCTTTTTAATTTTATTAATGTCTTGTGTTGTACGCTACACCAAAAGGATCTTGCACAACACGCATCCTTGACTTGCCTTGCATTACACGCAATCGCGACCTTCCTCGATAGCGTGTGTAGTATGTAATACTGAGTTTCACTAAACAACGATATGCTATTAAAATATTATTAAAACTAGCCGTTATGAATAGTAATAACCACTTTTTAAATTTTAGAAATTTTAACTCTCAAAATGGACTTCATTTTTGGATTCGGAGTATCGAATTTAGCCTAAGGTGAAATTTTGGTACTTTTCGGATAACTTTCATATTCTGATGAATAGTGATAATTACTAAATTATAATTAAAAACAACTTTTTTAATCGAAATAATTAATAGTGATAAATCATTAATTTGAGTTGTTTTAAAGTATATTTAGAATATATTTTTACAATTTAATACAATGTTGGTCATTGGATGTAATTTCACATTTAAACTAGACATAAACAAGTGTCAATCTTTTGATAGATATTGTTTCTTAAAAACACGCTATTTGTTTTAACAGCAGGATTTAATTATAAAATTAATTAATGCAACTTTTATGTTATGAATTTGGTAAAATATACTTCATTTTTGAATTCGGAATATGTAATATAGCTTGGGATGAAATTTTGGCATTGTTCTGAAAAACATCAATTTTTGATGAATAGTGAAACTACTAAGTGGTAGGTTAAAAACTGAATTTTGCATAAAACTTAATTTTACCACTTCTGTGAATGGAATTTCGAAAATCCGAGAGACACGGTTAATATCAAGGACTAAAATGTGGTTCAATGAGATGAAAATAATTTTTTGGTGAATAGTAACTTTTTACTTTTTTTTACCACGGTTAATAGTAAATAGGGTATCTAAGGGTAAATATGATATTAATATTACCCTAACACATGTCCTAATTCTATTGGACAAGTGTAATTCGACCAAAAACAAACTTAGGAATAAAATATGACCATTTAGGCCCACTTGGATTAGATTAGGACATTTATTATTAATTTATTTAAAGAAGGGTTAAAATAGTTAAAATCAAAGTTTAATAAGTAAATCATTTTTAATATGTGGTTATACATAAGATAAATTCGACTATAAATATTCATTAGAAAGCTAAAAAGATTTCCTACATGATGGTAATTTATTTGTAATTGTTAGACATCAAATAATATAATTTATTTATGACACAAAGATGATGCAGTTATTATCTTATTAATGAAATATTGACATAATTGATAATATAAATACCAAAATAAATGTAATTTAAAACTTTTTATGAATTCCACTAATTTTATAGGTTACTATGATATATTAGTGTTGATTTAATCAACTTGGTTCGAACATATAATTCTGTTATGACTTTCACAAAAATCATGTATCAAATAGTGTCAAAATTGACACAAAATAGTTTTTAAATCAAATATTATATTATTAATTGTTATTTTATTCCTAAAAAACTAAGGTTCGTCCAAATGACTTAGATAAGGATATATGTATTAATAATATACAATTTCAGGTTCGTTTGTCATGTTATAGTAAGTGTATTAACCATATAGTGAAAGAAAACAAAAAGACACGGTAAAAGTTAAATTAATCAACTTAGAGTAAAATCTAATTGATAAGGTTCAAATAATATCTTAAACTTGTCTAAATTCTATTTGTTGATAGGATTTCGACCCCTCCCCACCTTATCTTCGAAATAAGACCCTTTGGAACCATTATAAACCGATTTTGACTTTAATATAAAATAATATTTTGAGATATTCCTAAGGTGCCCCTCTCCTCCCTTATAAAAGGACACCTCCTCCCTCTCCTTCTCACACCAATTTGAGCACTCAAGCTCGGCCAACCCCTGCCAAAATCTCTTCTCCACTTCCCTAGCAACATCATAGAGGTTCTGGTCTTACTCAAAGACCAATTTTAGTTCCCTAAGAGGAGGTCTCCAAAAGGCACTTCAAAGAAGAGGTAATTACCGTTACCAATTCTTTCATCTTTATTTCTTCTTCCACTTATTATTTTTAGTTGTTTCATGATAAATTAATAACATCAGTATTACTTACATACTGATATGTTATTATAAATATGAAACAACTCTAATTAACCTTTTATCCATCCTACGGAAAAAGGAAATCACCGCGCGTGCGTACGTACGGAATACCGTCTCCACGCCGTGGTGGAATCTATTTTTCCACCATCACCTTACAAGGATGGTTATAATGGTGTAATAAGTAACTATATATGATTATTATGAAGTAATATTGATACTGAAATAATATATATATATACTCCAATACAATTCCACAATCATAGGAACGATATCATCACTCGTGCGTACGTACGGAATACCGTCTCCACGATGTGATGCGACTCGTTCTACATGATCTTCATTTCATAATGATTATATAAATGAATTGAATGAATGAATATGGTATATACTACACTAATACCATTCTGTAAATGAATTATCTATAACCTAAAGATAAGAATAAGAATTTATTCGACAAAACACGCATAAGAACAAAAAGTTATAAAGACCCGAGTAACAAGTAACAATGAAATATTACTAACAAGAAGCTAATAATATGACCATATATGATATCATATCAACATGTATGATTCTGGAATAAGTCAATAACATTATTTAAACCATTATACAGGAGCTTCGGACACGTACAAAGCAAATCGGACCTAAGGTAAGGGAAATATCACAATCTCATTTTTATCCGAGATTGTTTATTCGTAAGTATTTATTGGGGTGTATTTTATCATCCAAATCCATGTTTTCTCAATATGTAATATTATTTCCATCCACCTACAATTGTTTAAATCCAATTTTACCCTTCAGTGAGTTTTTAGTAAAAGATAAGAATGGAATCTTTTGTCGTTTTTCGTACGAAGTACTTTTTTGACTTTTCCGACAAAAGTACGAGAAGAATGTTTTTTTTAACTTAAACGGAACGAACAAATTTTTACGGTTTTATAAAGCCTTATTTTCATTAAGCTTCCTCCAGAATATTTCATGACTATTTTCAATAAAATCTCTTTCTTTTAAAATTGCATGATGTTTTGTGAAAAGAAATTGATTTTGAAGAAGAAAGGATATTTTCCTCAAGAATTCAATTCAAGTGTTTTATCAAAATTATTTTCCATCTAAGATAATAAAGGGTTCTGTTTTTATCCCTATTATTACATTGATTTGATCATGTTGTGATGGAATTATTTTTATGAATTCCTTTATCTTATATGAATTTATTTATGATGTCATGATGTTTCAAGAATCCCATTTTTTGTTACATGTGTTATGTGATGATGTATGATTTATGATTTTTTGGCACACATAAGAATGGTATCATTATGAGATGGGTGGGACCTATATCTCCCTCCAATGCATTGGGTAAAGATTTTATATCTCATGAGATAGACATGGCTGAAATGGTAGGTTATACCGGTTCAGTGAAACAGGACTGAAACGAGGGTTACTCGATTCAGAAAGGGACTTTGTCCACTAAGATAGTCTTGGCATTGAGTCTTGACTAACAAGAAATGATTTTCTATGATTATGTGTGTATGCCACAAAGTTTCATGTTTTAAGTTATGATTATTGGGATTACATTTCACTTCTATGATATATCCCATGTTATGATATTATGAGCTCTTTTGCAGGTTAAGATTTCCAAAAGCTATGTATATGATGTGATTGATTTTTTTCTTTTGTTTACCCTTAATGAGCATTTGAGCTCACCCTTTTATGTTTTCTTTTCCCCAGGATATAAAGAAAGGTTTTAGGTAGAAAAAAGGGATGACCTTTATGGGAGATATTGAAGAACTTTCACCACGATTAGAAGATTACGTTCCAAGTTTCCAAAGACACTAAACTATTACGATCCTTTAGTGTGTGTTTTTGTTATGTACTAAGTATTCCGCAAATGTAATGTAATGTCCATGTACGTCAAGCTTCGGGTCTCTACAGTTGGTATCAGAGGAAAGGTTTAGTCAACCTTTGGAAACTAGGATGCGAAAACGTTAGTGAGATCCCTAGAGATATTTCTAAGGTATGTCTAGGGATGTCCCTAGGGATAAGTATACGTATAGGTTATAGTAATAGAATTACGCTAACGATCATAGAATTAAACCTAAGATGTTGGATATTGAAGGTACTCCCCCTTTATTATGTTGTTTTCCCTAGCATGATTTTTGCCTCTCACACTATTCTTTTTGGGTTTTAGACGATGGCTAGAACCCGAAAAAACCGTGTTAATGCGGAATGCGATGGGCAATGCAATGATTGCCCTCCTGAACAAACAAATGTTATGGGAGTTGGAGTGCAAAATCTTATTGTTATACTTACACAAGCTATGAATCATTCTGGACTTCCAAATGAGCAGAGAAGGGAACAATATTCTATTGAGTCCTTCATGAGGCAACGTCCACCTTCTTTCAGTGGGACTTCCGATCCACTTGTTGCTGAAAAATGGATCAGTACCACTGAAAAGATATTTTCAGTTCTTCAATGTTCTGAACATGATAAAGTCATCTTAGCAGTATATCGTTTGGAAGGTGAAGCTGATCAATGGTGGAATCTTATCAAGAATACGAGGCCAAGAGATGAAATTGAGTCCATGGAATGGGACGAGTTCAAGAACTTGTTTTTCAGTAAGTACTTCCCTCGTATTCTTCGAACAAAGATGGAAAAGGAGTTTCTTGAGCTGAAGCAGAAGGATGATGAATCTGTTGGTATATACGAAGCAAATTTTACAAGACTTGCAAGGTATGCATCTGGCATTATCATCCAACCTGAAAGTAAAGTTAATCGATTTTTCAGTGGCTTAAAACCAAGTCTTCGAAGGGCATTGGCTATAAGAGACTTCAGTAGCTATGAAGAAATTGTGCGTTGTACTATCAAGGTAGAAATGGAAGTTGGTGTTACATATCCATTTCATGGTTTTGACAAGAAACGAAAGATGGAGTTCAAGGAGAAATCTCATAATAATGGTGAAAAGAAGATGAATGTTTCCTTATGCACAAAGTGTGGAAAGAAGCATGGTGGAGATTGTCTTAAAGGGACTAGAAAATGTTTTAAGTGTGGAAAAGAAGGTCATCGAGCAGCTGAGTGTCGAAGTAATGGAAAAAGGGTTTCTAATGATGTGAATAAAGCAAACACTGCAGAGAACGCACCGCCAACACTTCAATGCTTCAAGTGCAAGGAAATGGGGCATTATGCTAATAATTGCCCTAATCCAAGGGTTAGTGATGATCAACATGAGCAACCACTGAAGGCAAAGGACAAAGGGAAATCACATGCGATCACTATTGGCAATGTTGAATATGACAACGATGTGGTGGAATGATTAAGTGTTTATGTAATGGGATTTCAAAATAATGTTGTATCATTGAGTATTGCAATATTTATTGATGTGGTATTCAAAGTGATTGAGATATTTTTTGGAAATAAGATGATATGCGCATAATGAAGAATAGAAAATGAAATGTTTAATAGTATTCATGAGCTCATGATTGATATAAGGACTAAGTGATATCATGGTTTGAGTATATAGAATTTTGAGGATTTTGGTATGTGGAAAGTTTTAAGTTTTAACTGCATTCATGTTTTCACTAAGGTTTAATGGGTATTCAAGAGAATACATGATTAAGGACTTTGAATGTTTAGAATATGACCAACAAGACATATCTTATTATATATGGGGATCAACGATGGTATTAAATCTCTGGTAATTGTTTTCACTATATTATGAGAGTGGACTGCAGTATTATGGGTAAGCCTAAAGATTGGAATGGATTCTGTTTAAGGATAGAAGTTTTTTATTATTATTGATGGGATGTTATAGTAATCTAGTTTTAGAAAAAGGACAACCTGCAGGACGGGCGACAGCCCATCGCGTTGGACAAGGCTGTGGGAATCGAACCCACAACCGAAATGCGACTGGCCTTTATCGCCTACCACTGGCCTACAGGAAGTCCCTGTTTAGTAGAAACTAGTTTTATTATATTAAGCAGCATGATATATGAAGTATAAGTCCATTTTAGGAACCATATATGATTAATCTCACTATAGAATGACTTATGTATATTTAATAACTTTTGATAACCTTTTGTTTAAGATAGATGGAATGACCCGTCATTCTATCACATGATCTGTTAACACTTCACAAATAACAAATTCAACTTCATTTATTTAAGAGATGAAGTGGAAATTGTTCAAGGCACGAACAACAGTGAGATTGTACCAAAATAAAGTAAGTATTTATTCTAATTCAAATTCTTTTACTTTAGGGAAATGATCTTGAAAACCAAAAATGTTGTCCTAGTTCTCTTATACCTGATGAATCAGATGGTACCTTAGATCGTCACAAATTTATGGATTTGTGATTACTGGCTTTTCCATAGCCATGTTCTCTACCACTCTCCATCAGAACATGATGGTTAGATTTCTCTTCCATATCCATATTTTCACCTATGTGGAAACCCAGTGATTAGTTTATTTGGGTAACCGTTACGTTTCATACTTTTGTTTTTAAAGATTGGCTTTGGTATTCCTTTTTACGATGTGGGTTTCTATTAAAGAAACGTTCGAATAGTAAACCATTTATAACCCCGACGAATTTCGAGGGCGAAATTCATTTTAAGGGGGGTAGAATGTAACAGCCCGAGATTTTATGAAAAATATTCTTTTTAATTTTATTAATGTCTTGTGTTGTACGCTACACCAAAAGGAGCTTGCACAACACGCATCCTTGACTTGCCTTGCATTACACGCTATCGCGACCTTCCTCGATAGCGTGTGTAGTATGTAATACTGAGTTTCACTAAACAACGATATGCTATTAAAATATTATTAAAACTAGCCGTTATGAATAGTAATAACCACTTTTTAAATTTTAGAAATTTACCTCTCAAAATGGACTTCATTTTTGGATTCGGAGTATCGAATTTAGCCTAAGGTGAAATTTTGGTACTTTTCGGATAACTTTCATATTCTGATGAATAGTGATAATTACTAAATTATAATTAAAAACAACTTTTTTAATCGAAATAATTAATAGTGATAAATCATTAATTTGAGTGGTTTTAAAGTATATTTAGAATATATTTTTACAATTTAATACAATGTTGGTCATTGGATGTAATTTCACATTTAAACTAGACATAAACAAGTGTCAATCTTTTGATAGATATTGTTTCTTAAAAACACGCTATTTGTTTTAACAGCGGGATTTAATTATAAAATTAATTAATGCAACTTTTATGTTATGAATTTGGTAAAATAGACTTCATTTTTGAATTCGGAATATGAAATATAGCTTGGGATGAAATTTTGGCATTGTTCTGAAAAACATCAATTTTTGATGAATAGTGAAACTACTAAGTGGTAGGTTAAAAACTGAATTTTGCATAAAACTTAATTTTACCGCTTCTGTGAATGGAATTTCGAAAATCCGAGAGACACGGTTAACATCAAGGACTAAAATGTGGTTCAATGAGATGAAAATAATTTTTTGGTGAATAGTAACTTTTTACTTTTTTTTACCACGGTTAATAGTAAATAGGGTATCTAAGGGTAAATATGATATTAATATTACCCTAACACATGTCCTAATTCTATTGGACAAGTTTAATTCGACCAAAAACAAACTTAGGAATAAAATATGACCATTTAGGCCCACTTGGATTAGATTAGGACATTTATTATTAATTTATTTAAAGAAGGGTTAAAATAGTTAAAATCAAAGTTTAATAAGTAAATAATTTTTAATATGGGGTTATACATAAGATAAATTCGACTATAAATATTCATTAGAAAGATAAAAAGATTTCCTACATGATGGTATTTTATTTGTAATTTTTAGACATCAAATAATATAATTTATTTATGACACAAAGATGATGCAGTAATTATCTTATTAATGAAATATTGACATAATTGATAATATAAATACCAAAATAAATGTAATTTAAAACTTTTTATGAATTACACTAATTTTATAGGTTACTATGATATATTAGTGTTGATTTAATCAACTTGGTTCGAACATATAATTCTGTTATGACTTTCACAAAAATCATGTATCAAATAGTGTCAAAATTGACACAAAATAGTTTTTAAATAAAATATTATATTATTAATTGTTATTTTATTCCTAAAAATCTAAGGTTCGTCCAAATGACTTAGATAAGGATATATGTATTAATAATATACAATTTGGGGTTCGTTTGGCATGTTATAGTAAGTGTATTAACCATATAGTGAAAGAAAACACAAAGACACGGTAAAAGTTAAATTAATCAACTTAGAGTTAAATCTAATTGATAAGGTTAAAATAATATCCTAAACTTGTCTAAATTCTATTTGTTGATAGGATTTCGACCCCTCCCCACCTTATCTTCGAAATAAGACCCTTTTGAACCATTATAAACCGATTTTGACTTTAATATAAAATAATATTTTGAGATATTCCTAAGGTGCCCCTCTCCTCCCTTATAAAAGGACACCTCCTCCCTCTCCTTCTCACACCAATTTGAGCACTCAAGCTCGGCCAACCCCTGCCAAAATCTCTTCTCCACTTCCCTATCAACATCCTAGAGGTTCTGGTCTTACTCAAAGACCAATTTTAGTTACCTAAGAGGAGGTCTCCAAAAGGTGCTTCAAAGAAGAGGTAATTACCGTTACCAATTCTTTCATCTTTATTTCTTCTTCCACTTCTTATTTTTAGTTGTTTCATGATAAAGTAATAACATCAGTATTACTTACATACTTATATGTTATTATAAATATGAAACAACTCTAATTAACCTTCTATCCATCCTACGGAAAAACGAAATCACCGCGCGTGCGTACGTACGGAATACCGTCTCCACGCCGTGGTGTAATCTATTTTTCCACCATCACCTTACAAGGATGGTTATAATGGTGTAATAAGTAACTATATATGATTATTATGAAGTAATATTGATACTGAAATAATATATATATATACTCCAATAAAATTCCACGATCATAGGAACGATATCATCACTCGTGCGTACGTACGGAATACCGTCTCCACGATGTGATGCGACTCGTTCTACATGATCTTCATTTCATAATGATTATATAAATGAATTGAATGAATGAATATTGTATATACTACACTAATACCATTCTGTAAATGAATTATATATAACCTAAAGATAAGAATAAGAATTTATTCGACAAAACACGCATAAGAACAAAAAGTTATAAAGACCCGAGTAACAAGTAACAATGAAATATTACTAACAAGAAGCTAATAATATGACCATATATGATATCATATCAACATGTATGATTCTGGAATAAGTCAATAACATTATTTAAACCATTATACAGGAGCTTCGGACACGTACAAAGCAAATCGGACCTAAGGTAAGGGAAATATCACAATCTCATTTTTATCCGAGATTGTTTATTCGTAAGTATTTACTGGGGTGTATTTTATCATCCAAATCCATGTTTCCTCAATATGTAATATTATTTCCATCCACCTACAATTGTTTAAATCCAATTTTACCCTTCGGTGAGTTTTTAGTAAAAGATAAGAAAGGAATCTTTTGTCGTTTTTCGTACGAAGTACTTTTTTGACTTTTCCGACAAAAGTACGAGAAGAATGTTTTTTTAACTTAAGCGGAACGAACGAATTTTTACGGTTTTATAAAGCCTTATTTTCATTAAGCTTCCTCCAGAATATTTCATGACTATTTTCAATAAAATCTCTTTCTTTTAAAATTGCATGATGTTTTGTGAAAAGAAATTGATTTTGAAGAAGAAAGGATATTTTCCTCAAGAATTCAATTCAAGTGTTTTATCAAAATTATTTTCCATCTAAGATAATAAAGGGTTCTGTTTTTATCCCTATTATTACATTGATTTGATCATGTTGTGATGGAATTATTTTTATGAATTCCTTTATCTTATATGAATTTATTTATGATGTCATGATGTTTCAAGAATCCCATTTTTGTTACATGTGTTATGTGATGATGTATGATTTATGATTTTGTGGCACACATAAGAATGGTATCATTATGAGATGGGTGGGACCTATATCTCCCTCCAATGCATTGGGTAAAGATTTTATATCTCATGAGATAGACATGGCTGAAATGGTAGGTTATACCGGTTCAGTGAAACAGGACTGAAACGAGGGTTACTCGATTCAGAAAGGGACTTTGTCCACTAAGATAGTCTTGGCATTGAGTCTTGACTAACAAGAAATGATTTTCTATGATTATGTGTGTATGCCACAAAGTTTCATGTTTTATGTTATGATTATTGGGATTACATTTCACTTCTATGATATATCCCATGTTATGATATTATGAGCTCTTTTGCAGGTTAAGATTTCCAAAATCTATGTATATGATGTGATTGATTTTTTCCTTTTGTTTACCCTTACTGAGCATTTGAGCTCACCCTTTTATGTTTTCTTTTCCCCAGGATATAAAGAAAGGTTTTAGGTAGAAAAAAGGGATGACCTTTATGGGAGATATTGAAGAACTTTCACCACGATTAGAAGATTACGTTCCAAGTTTCCAAAGACACTAAACTATTACGATCCTTTAGTGTGTGTTTTTGTTATGTACTAAGTATTCCGCAAATGTAATGTAATGTACATGTACGTCAAGCTTCGGGTCTCTACAGAAATAAAATATATTATCAATGGTTCTTACCAATATCTTGGAAACTAGTAAATTTAAATACCCACTAAGAGGAGGTGGATGTTTCCTCAAGAATGAATCCACATTGTATTGTTATATCCATTGATCTTTTAAATCCTCTCATGATTCATGGTCTTAGGAAGTTTCTTGACCCCAATAAAAATATTCCACATTCTAGATCCCATAGTATTTAGTTTCCTGGGGGGATAATTGTTTCATTTTCCATACCATACATTGTTAACATGATGTCCTCTAGTTCCATCCATTAAATAAACAAAAAAATAAAAGTGCGATAAATAATAATCATAGTGGGAAACCACATAATCATTAACAATTTATAGGGTGTTTAAATCATGACACCTTCTTTTCATCCTATGACACCTTAGGTTTAACCTTGGTCATTAATTGTTATTGTTTCTTCAAATAATTTATAATGTTTTCTAATGAAAATTTGAATTAACCCATGAATATCTCAAGGGAGTGTCAAAAAAAAGTGTACAGTAAGGGTACAGTCGCCACGAACTAGAATAACGGTTGATATATGCTCGAACAACATTTTTTAGGGTTGTAACTCCAAGATGTATCTCTTCCAAAACCACATCCACTAATATTATCTATAGAGTGATTTATTTACAAAATAAAAACATAATCTCTTTCTTACAAAAAAATATAATTTTTTCCTACAATTAGACATATCTATAGTGTTTTCATCAAATTTTTATAACCCTACACTTTAAAGATTTACTAGACCCTCCTCTAATACCAAAAATAGAGACCTCGATTTTTCATATGTAAATACTACATCTTTTTAGATGAATATTCAATATATTTCACAAATACAAACCAGAGGACCATAATGGTTTAGTGTCTCTAGATACTACATATATAATATTCTTATTTCATGAAATATATTCAACATCTACCATAAAGTTCTCTATATTTAGTACTAATCATACATATTCCCAACATAAAATCATTCTTAAAAACCTAAGGAAATTAAACATAAGAAAGAGTAATCTTATAAGGTCAGTAAGTGTTGAAATAGAAGATATCAATCTATGATCATAAAAAAGAATGAGATAAGAATAATTGTATCAGATCTGACCATAACATAAAAATTTCATACCAAATATGTCAAGTATCATAGAAATTATTCATGACATAAATCTTTTTCATTTTAGTATGCATTAATCATAAGAGTGATAAATCATCATTAGTCAATCATGAACCAAAATTTAAGGAAATTAAAGTGTCGCACCATCATAAGTATTGAAACCATTTCATATATCAAGGTTTACTACAAAGACCATCAAATCATAGTGGATCAGGTGTACCTACCTATTTTCTATATCGTAACAAATCATGTATCACCACCTTCATTCTATAGTATATCAATCACATTGAATCATTTCCTATAGTCGATCCATCACATTAACATGAATCCCATAATTATATCATGAGATATAAGACATTACTTAGTGAATTTGAGGGCTATATAATTTTAGGCTTTCTCATCACATAATTATAACTAAAAAAATGTGTTTTGAAAGATAATAAAACATTTATCATATCTGAACCCATGAAAAAGAAATTAGTTCTATACACATTTTATCATAGAATAACCCATGTAAAATAAATGGGTTTCATAAAAAAAATCATCATAATAATAAAGCATAAAAATTAAATAATAAGGATGGTTTCTTTATTTCATATCCCTAGTACATAATAATTAAATTCAAGGGTTTTTTAATTGATGAATAAAAATACCAATAAAAAATCATTAAAATATTATTGAATAAAATAACATTTCCACTGTGAAAATCACATTTTAAAAACTAAAAACATACAAAATATAATGAAAATACTCATTATTTTAAAATTACCATGTGAAATTATAAAAAAATATTAAAAACAATGATAGGTTATGACAGTAATAAATTCCATTGCAGTTGTATACAATAAAACGAATATTACTTTTTCATTTTCGTTAAAAAGTAAAAACTACCTCATTTAGAAAATTATTAGAATATTAATTTTAAACCATTTTTAAAAAAATAAAAAATTGGAAAAACATAATTTAAATAATTATTTGATATTAGTAAAAACTACAACACCCCTTGATTTTGTGAATTATTATTTTTTAATTAATTTAACCATTTTTAATATTTTTCAATTCAAACAACATTGAAAATAGGTTATTATATATTAAATCACAATGTTTGTCTTGGGTTATACGAATCCCCATGTTATAATGAACTATACACAACATAATTTTTAAAATTCTCTACACACACCACCAAGGTTATCGTACACGACAATCAAGGTTTACTTTCCTTGATGGCTTGCGTAACATGAAATATTGAGTTTCATTGAACCATTAAATATTGTTAAAATGTTATCATTTAATACAAAAAGATATAACCTAGCCATTAAATTATATATTATGAATATTATTAACTAATTTATGAAAATATTTTTTTACACAAATATAAGTTGAATTCCTAGGTTACCAACTAATTATAAATGAATATGAAACCTGATTGAATATAAAAAAATATTATTTTTATGGTCAAAAATATGTTTTAACATAATAAATTAAATTAAATAAAATTAGTGAGCGATATTAATTTAATATATATATTTTATATTCAACCAAAAAATATTGTTATTTGTTCAATATATTTGATAGACATAAAATGAGGACAACCCAAATTTCATGCTTAAAACCCTAAATATTTAGAAATGTAGTTTTACCTCTTCTTAATGGAGAAACCATTTAAATACAAATTTTGAAACTTTTATAGATTTAATATATAAAAATAATCTTCATATTTTAAATATAAACATTAAAATTTGGTTATTATAAATTTTGGAATTTTCTCTGAAGTTTCATTTTTTTAATGGATTGTAAAAAATACTATATTTTAGTTCAAAACTACCTTCTAATAAAATTTATTTATAAGGGTAAATTAAATATTAAATTGGTTTTAAATTTTAATTATTTATTAATTTTATAAATTAATCCAATTTTGGTCATTATAACCAATTTCGTATTGAAATTGGATATAAAAACTTTTTAAAAAAAAGTTGATCATTTTTACTTTAAAACACCTAGTGTCTTCCCATCAGTGTAATAAATTTTAAATTAATTTTTGTCTCTTATATGATTGAAAATTGGAATAATGGATTAAATGTTTGAAATAAAAATAATTTATAATTTTTATTAATTTCACTATGTTTTTTACCAAAATTATTAGTAAAAGTAATTAAATTCAATTATATCGATTAAGGTAAGATTAAGCTTAATATGGGACTAAAGCTTACATTTAAGACACATAAAAACTTATACCCTTCTCTAAAACCTATTTTATATCCATTATGTAGAAAATAAAATTACATAATTGAGTTTTTTTTGTTTTTATGAGTTTTTTATGCAAAAACTTGGGTATACCTAACTTGTTTTCAAAAATTACAAGTGTGTCCTTTCCCTTTCCTATAAAAGGCCACCACCTCTCCTGCTTCTTCACACCTCTCAAACTAATTAGGATAGTCCAATATCTGAAAAATAAACTTCCCAAAATCCCTAACTTTCTCTTATAATCCTGTTATTTGGCATTAAGTAATCCAAGGAAGCCTTTTTGGAACAAACCAAAAAGAGTTACCTGATTAAGAGGTAACGTCTTCTCTCAAACTCATTTATTTTATTTTCTTGATCCACCCCTCCTATATATTTATTACATTATGGTATAACAAAAACAGTATAATAAATATACTAGGATTTTTTTGTTCTAATGTTTCTACCTATATATACACACACCTCCAACTAATGGGTGAAAGACATACTCTCTACATGTACGGCGAACTATCGACTCACTAAATTATGATTGTTTATTTTTCCTTTATTAACTCTCATGATGAAAATTATGAAGGAAACTCTATTTATATATGTTATATATTATTTTTATTATTTACTTAATATTATATAATTATTTTACAACATATATATTTACACTTTCCATTTTGTGTTAATAATATAATTTATTTTTTGAAATGTGGACTACTCGCCCTTCAAAGTGATGTAATTCATTCATGCACTACATGGAATTTATTGAGGATGGGTTTACTGAAATTATACAATATATATCAAATAATAATGATACTATAATTATATTATATATATATATATACATATAGGTCATTTTTTCTTTCTTTCATTAAGATAATAATAAATAGAAACATTGTTCGTGTGTATGTACGGCTTACCGTCTCCATGAATGGTGTATTCCATTTCATACATATATATTGTATAGAATATCATAAAACACATATATGTAATATAAATTAAATTTATATGAGTGTTTAAATTATTTAATCATTATATATGTATATGTATCAAATATATATCAAATTAAGATACAAGCGAAAAACAAAGAGAATATTACCTAAAGTGAAACCTTAACATAGAATTATAAACAAGTGGGGAATATAATGACATAATAAAACCATATATGAAATTTTAAGTAATATTATGGTTATTTGATAGATTAATAATAAATTTAAATTTATTATACAATATTTTGGTATGAGTATGAATAGAGTCAATACAAAAGGTAAGGGTATTTCTTCTCACACTTTATTTCGGGGAGTTACAATCATTATTCACCGCTCACTTCAGTTGTGTGGTGTATGTACTACCCATGAATGTATTTTATATATCATATAATTAAATTTATGGGAATTTACATATCCTTTTTATGAAATTTATTTCATTTGGTTTATGTTTTATAATTTACCAAATCGATATGATGGTTTTTTCTCAATTCTCATTCTTTGAGAGTCATGTTGTGTTATGCACATAAATTCTTTTTTGAGGTGTTATAATTCAATTTTAAATTTTATTTTATGAATAAATTTCTTTTAATGATATTTTCCATTCATGTAATTAACCATTATTATATGGAGTCTCTGATCCCATGTTACCAAGTAGTAAGGGTTTGTTAAAACAATCTCATCGTTCTTTTAGATTATTAATGTTTATGCTTCCATTGATTAAATATTATGACCCATATCTAAAGAACATTCATTATTTTTATTAAACCCTTTTTATTAATTATATAATCATGTATTTGTACCATATTTATACTCTTTGGTACATAATATATTTAAAAAAAATATTGTTCAAAATAGATTGACATTACCCTCAATTCGGTTGAAATCTATGTTCTCTAAAATGGGTTCTTAGAATATTGTACCATAATCTGGTATTAAATAAAATAAATATTTAAAAATTTATATTTTACCAATATCTTCAAATAATATTCTTGTCATTTTCCAAATAAGGAATTTATCTAACCTTTTTACCATGAAAAAGTAATGTTCTTTTTACCTCGTACGGCATGTACAGATTTACCCATTTTCATTTCTTTGAGGATTCCTTTGCATTTTTAAAAGGCTAATTTTAAAGGAAATGTTTTTTTCATATAAATTTAAAAGAAAAAGGTTTTAAAAATGTTTTCAATCTTCTTTTATAAGTTTTCATCAAAAATTATTTTTAAAATATTTTCAATCCTTATTTATATGTTTTCAAAGTATTTTAAAAAAAATAAAAATATTTTCAATCATATTTTATATGTTTTAATGTTAAAAGGTTTTCACAAAATTTTCAATATTTATTTATAAGTTTTAAAAAACATCAAATAAAAAAAATTAAAATATTTTAAACCATATTTTATTAGTTTTAAATGAAAAAAGTTTTCAAAATGATTTCAAGTCTTCTCTATATTTTTTCATGATATTTTATAACAAAATGATTTTCAAATTTTTTTATGTATTAAAAATCATTTTTCAATAAGGAAAGTATATTTTTCAAAAGGAAAGTTTTTAAAAGATATTTAAAATTATTTTCAATCTATTATGAAATATTTTAATGTTACTCATTACCTTATAGTAAATGATATAAAGGATCTATTAATATTCTTAATATGAATCAGTTATGGTTAATATTATGGTCTTTATGAAACTTGTTTACCTTTCACAGTTTATATGTTTATGAAATCCATTTCTCTTTCATGGGTTATGATTTTGATTAAATGATTTTAAAAACTGTATTTATTTCCAATGGCTATGATCTGTATACATGTTTATGACACCCATTTCATTGTATGGAAATTGATATGATTGTTTAGGATTTTTTGGAACACATATTTATGATTTCATTATGAGATGGTTGGGACCTATATCTCTCTCCATTAAATTGGGTAAAGATTTATATCTCATGAGATAGACATGGGTAGAATAGGAAATGAACTCAGTTCAGTATTATAGGGATGGAATGAGAAATAAACTCATATCAGCATCATTTTGTTAGAATAGGTAGTGTACTCGGTTCAGAATTACATGACTTTAATAACAAATTATCTTCATTCAGTATTATAGGGCTATAATGGGGAGTAAACTTGGTTCAGTAATATAGGGTTGGAACGAGGTGTGAACCTAGTTCAATAAAGGATTTTTTCCACCAATATGGTATTAGCAGCAATTACTTAACTACTATATAAATCATTATATAAGCTTATGTGTCTTAAAAAAATCCATGTTTTATTCTTATGTTATGATTTCGTGGCTTGTGTTCTTTATTTCCTTATAATTCATGTCTTATGAAAAACCAATATTTATTCCATGATTCATTTATATGATCTTTGATATATAGGTTATGATATTCAATTTTCATGATCATGTTCTCATACCAATATGCTCATGATTATTATTGAATGTATCCCTTTTTTACCAATACTGAGCATCTGAGCTCACCCCTTTTATGTTTCCTTCCACCAATATTATTAAGATATGTATTATGTATGATGCGTCTAATAAGGTTTCTAGTCAAGAAGAACCTACTGGGAGATGATATAGCTCATTTATGTACCACTATTTGTATTTCCATGTTTCCAAAGTAATTAGACTAATACGATCATTGTGAATATATTTGTATAAGGTAATAAGTATTTCACAAAAGTTATATAATTTATATTCATGAAAAGAGAGGGTATAAAAAGTTGGTATCAGATAAAAGGTTTAGTTAATTTTTGGAAACTAAAAATAAACATGTTTTAAAAAAGATATACTTTTTATTTCTACGGATACTTGCTTTTACATTTTAATTTTTTTACCATGGTAACTATTTTTTATTGTTTTTACTATTCATTACGGAAAAATAATTAAGTTGGCCTTATTATATAATTTAAATTATTATGATTCTAAATATGGAGTCAATTTTATCAAATTAAATTCAAATAAATGGTATAATTTAAATTAAAATAAAACTTTTTAGACTGAGAAAAGGTTGTTATTTGAAAAATGCATTTTTCAGCAAAAAAATGATCTTATATTAATTTTATGAATAGAAATTATAATTATATAAAATTAAATTCATACATATATATATATATGTTACATTTAATTTAAATAATTACTCACTAAAGGTAATTTTATTTAATTAAAATGGAGGAACATTATTCACTTTAAAACGATTTCCAAACAAATGTGTTTTTAAGCCTAAAAATAATCTTATACTAAAATCCAATATAAATTTTATTTGAATTTAATTTATTATATTATAAATAACTATATCATACTTATTTTATTTGATGTTAAAGTAAAATATTAATGGGGTTTTTAAATTACTTAATTTATTAAAAGAAATAATTTTTTATGAAAATCAGTATTTTTCACTATTCACTTAAAATAAATATTTTTTGAAAAAAAACCAAAATATCACCCTAAGTATATTTAAATATGATTATTTAAAAAATTTATTTTATTTATATAAAATTTATTTTTTAGAATATCTTCAAATTAGTTAAAATATTTTCCCACAAGAATAAATTAACATCAATTTTCAAATATATTATTTTATTTAAAATATGTGTGTTTATTTCAAATGAATTTATAAATATTTATTTATTTATTTGAAACATTATATAAATTTAATAAGTTATTTAATACTATTCATACATACCAATTTAATGGCTTGGTTATAACAATCATGTCTAAATAATAATATTTAAATATTATATCATGGTTTGTTTTAACATAGTATTGCATGTTGAATACGCTATTGAGCAATGTTTTATTTTAAAATCTCAAGTTTTTACACTAAAAATGTTACTATAAAAGAATTAAAGATTTTATAAAATCTCATCATTATAAATATTTAGTTTTCCTCCCAGGTATACACACATCCTTATGAACTCTCTCACCCCAAAGTGTATTCACAATATTCCCCTTGTACACATCCCAATATCTCTTCAATGGATAGCTTCTGTACTCCACACCCCAAGATGTCAAACCATATCAAAGACTCTGATAGAACTAATCCAAAAAAAATAAATATAAAATATCAAGTAAGCGGTCTAGATTCTTGACCCATCAAACCTCAAGAAACTGACTAAAAAACCTCTTCCAATATATCTTTGGATCCCATATTTCAAAACTTTCTAAAGGAAACTCAAAACAAATCACCATGGAATACTCATTCTATGACAATCACCAATATAATGAAACTCACTCAATATTTAAAACTCAAAATCCAACGTGAATGAGGATTATAGATCAAAACCTCAAAGAAATATCATACTAACATCCAATAAACACTGAAATTATATCACAATCATGATCTACGTGGAAAAAAATCAGAATACACTGCTCACAAGTATTATTCTTGCACTAGGTTGAGAAAACAATAAAAATGGATCAAAATGGAATGTATTTGGTGTCCAACCCATGTACACGGATTGTACCCCCAAAAGTTTTCCCTAGACGTGTACCCTAATCGGACATAAAATATAAAACCCATGTACAAATATTGTACTAACACTGTACAGAATATCACTAAACAAATATTTCATGGACATTTATATTTCGATATTCCCCACATGGGTTCTATCCAAAAGAAATACATGGCCACCAGCCTTGTACTTCGTACAAGGTATGGTCTTGTACTACACATGGATAGGTTCCCCAACCTAGGGTGTCAGATGGTACCAAAAGCCACACCCTAAGTCATCCCACAAATCATATCATAAAAACACATGTATTTTAACCCCTTCATCCTCACCTCCCCAAAATGTAAGAACAAATGGTGTGTTTTATCTGAGCTATACATAGTGTAAATAGGTTTATTAAATGGAAATCTTTTGTCATATACTCAAAACCCCAGTTTTCCCCAAAAATATCATAGCTCAACCCAAATGGAGTCGTACAAAACAAAAAAAGGGATTAAGATTTAAAAAAATATATTTTAAGTGAATAAAGGGTAAAACAATCCTATATATGCATGTAAAATTCTAATACATTACCTGAATATATATTCTGCAAAATCTAATGGTCTATTTGTCATCAGAAAACCCCTTTGTTAGTTTTTCCCTCCCCCTATCCCTCTCTAAATCTCTATATATTTTCAATACATCATATATGATAAATGGTAGATCACATTTTCAATTCATTAAAATCCAAAGGAATTGAGGAAATGAAAATAATAATATGAAAAAGAAGAAAATAAGGAATAAAAATGGAAATAAAAAGGATCTTAAGCCCGACCTCAGTACCCATGATGGATTTATGTCTCACCTAAGTAAAACGCCCACTCTAGAATCAACAAAAAAAAAATATTCTCAATAATATTATATAAAAATATTACATCATCATTTGAATGCTAGAAAACATATTTATATTTAATTAATTAAATATGAAATATTCTGCCAAATTTTGATATTAATATGTTCACATTGATGAGTCATCATTTTTATAACTCCATAGGTTGGTTTACTTTATGATATTGAACCTTATTTTATCATTTGTATTTCATTCCATTTCACATTTCATGTACACTTTGGAAGTTCAGTAAATATTTAATTCATTAATATATAACATAGTAAATATTATTATTAAAAGAAATCATTATATCATAAGTGAAAAATATTAAGCATAACTGATTCATAAAAAGAATATTAATGGAACCTTTATATCATTTCTTATAAGGGAATGAGTAACATCAACATATTTCATAATAGATATAAAATAGTTTTAAATATCTTTTCAAAAAATTTCTTCGGAAAAATATACTTTCTTATTTGAAAAATAATTTTTAATACATAAAACCATTTGAAAACCATTTTCTTATAAAATACAATGAAAACATATAGTGATGATTTGAAATAATTTTTAAAACCTTTTTTATTTAAAACTTATAAAATATGCTTAAAAATATTTTAAAAATGTTTTTCTTTGATTATTTTTTAAAACATATAAATAAATATTGAAAATGTTTTGAAAACATTTTAACTTTAAAAAATATTATATAAGCTTGAAAATATTTTGAAAAAACTTTCTTTGAAAAAACTTTGGAAACATATAAATAAGGATTGAAAATATTTTGAAAATAATTTTCCTTGAAAACTTATAAAAGAAGCATGAAAACGTTTTTAAAACTTTTTTTCTTGAAATTTACATGAAAAAAACATTTCCTTTAAAATTATCCTTTTAAAAATGAAAAGCATCCCTCAAATAAATAATAACGGGTAAATCTATAATTCCATACGAGGTAAAAAGAACATTCATTTTTCATGTTAAAAAAATTAGAAAAATTCATTTTTTGGAAAATTACAAGAAGATTGTTTGAAGATATTGGTAAAATAAAAATTCTTAAATATTTATTTTATTTAATACTGTATAACGGTACAATATTCATTGAACCCTTTTTAGAAAACTTAGATTCCACCAGAAGAGAGGGTAATGTCAATCTATTTTGAACAATATTTTATTAAATATATTATGTACCAAAGAGTAAAAATATGGTAAATTACATGATTATATCAATAATAAATAGGGTTTAATAAAATTAATGAATGTTCCTTATATATGGGTTATAATATTTCATCAATATTAGCATAAACATTAACAATCTAAAAAATGATGAGATTGTTCTAACAACCCCTTACTACTTGGTAACTTGGGATCACACTCTCCACATAAGAATATTAAATTAAATGAATAAAAAAATCATTAAAAGAATGTTATTCATGATATAAAATTTTAAATTGAATTATATACCCCTCAAAAAATAATTTATGTGCATAAAAAACATTACTCTCAAAGAAGGAGAATTGAGAAAAAACTATCTTACTGAATTGGTAAATTTAAAAACATAAACCCCATGATATAAGGTTCATAAAAAGGATATGAAAATACTGATAAAATTAATTATAAAATATATAAAATACATTCTTGTGTAGTACATACACCACACAAATGAAGTGAGTAGTGAATAAAGCTTGTAACTCCACGAAATAATGTGTGAGAAAAATACCCTAACCTTTTGTATTGACTATATTAATACTCATACCAAAATCTTGTATAACAAATATAAATTTATTATTAATCTATCAAAGAACCATACTATTACTTATAATTTCATATATGGTTTTATTATGTCATTATATTCTCCGTTTGTTAATAATTCTATGTTAAGGTTTCACTTCATGTTATATTCGCTTTGTTTTTCACCTATGTCTGAATTTGTTATATATTTGATCTTTATACATATATAATAATTACATAATTTTAAACATGATATAAATTTAATTTATATTAATTATATGTGTTTTATAATAATCTATATGATACATATGTACGAAATGGAATACACCATTCATGGAGATGGTAAGTCGTACGTACACATGAACAATGTGTCCATTTTTTATTATCATTTTGAAAGAAATAAAGAAAATGATTTATATGTATATATGTATATAATATCATTATATTATTAGTATTATTTAATATATATCATATAATTTCAGTAAACCCATCTTCAATACATTTCATATAGTGCATGAACGAATCACATCACTTTGAGGGGTGAGTAGTCCATATTTCCACAAATGAAATTATTGTATTGACACATAATGGAAAGTGTAAATATATATGTCATAAAATAATTATATAAGATTAATTAAATAATAAATATAATATATAACATATATAAATATATTTTCCATCATCATTTCAATCATGAGAGTCGATAAATAAAAATAAACAATCATCTTTTAGTGAGGTGGTAGTTCGTCGTACATGTAGAGAGTATGTATGCTACCCATTAGTTGGAGGTGTGTGTCTGTGTAGGTAGATACATTAGAACAACAAATCCTAGTATATTTAGTATACTAGTGTTTTTATACCATAATGTAATAAATATATAAGAGGGGTGGAGAAAGAAAATAAAATAAATGAGCTTTAGAGAAGACGTCACCTCTTAATCGGGTAACTCTTTTTGGTTTGTGCCAAAAGGCTTCCTTGGATTACTTTATGCAAAATAAGAGGATTATAAGAGGAAGTTAGGGATTTTGGGAAGTGTATTTTTCAGATGCTGGACAACCCTAATTAGTTTGAGAGGTGTGAAGAAGCAAGAGAGGTGGTGTCCGTTTATATGGAAGGGAAAGGACACACTTGGAATTTTTTAAAACAAGTTAGGTGTACCCACATTTTTGCCTAAAAACTCATAAAAACCAACAAAACTCTATTATTTAATGTTGATTTATGAATAATGGATATAAAATAGGTTTTATACAAGGTTATAAGTTGTTATGTTTCTTAAATTCAAGTATATATAAAAGAATCATCATCTCATGAACCAAAATATAAATAAGTAACACCAAATGTAATTTAAGTATAGAAGACTATAGATATAAAAGAAAGTCCCTCTATATACTATCGATCCAGATAGATGAATAATTTCTAGAATTCAACCCAAGATTATAAACTACCTAGATTTCCAACCCACATCACCTTTGAAAACCTAAAGTAGAGAGCCCACGCCTCTCCAAGGGATAAGAATCAATTGAGGGAGTAACCAAACCTTATAGAAGATCAACATCATATCAAGTCAGGCACATTAGATGTGGGGGAAGTATATTTTTTTATATCATTAAAATCATATGATTATTTTTTGGCCTAATAGTAGGGTAAGATTTTAGTATATCATTGGATATGATATATAAATATCACAACCACTTCTGTTTCATGGAATTTAGTCATTAAAAATATTTACATTCAAATCTCCATCATATTGGCTATTATTAATAAATCATTTTATATGAATGCATGGTAGAATATGATTTGACTATGAGTAGAAATGTCATTTTGACCATTATAATTTTTTCATTTTTTTCAAACTATAGTAAATTTATAGGGCACAAAAAATTTCCCCATGTGATTATATAAATTATATGGTCCATTTAAATTATTTATGTGATAATGATGTTGAGACACCCCTAACTCGTACTCATTTATCTAGTTCTAAAAAAATATTATTTACATATGAGATTTTATAACAACTGAAGTGACCCAGACTTATCTATATATAATTTAAGTATTGAAAACAAAAATTGAGCCACTTATATTCCCATAAAATTTTCAGTTTAGATTTTTATATAATTTTGAAAACCTTTTACCTAATATAACCAATGTCTTCTTTTCTAAATTGAATGTTTTCCTCTAAACCAATAGTTTATAATCATATAATAAATCTCCAAAATTTCCCTCAAAATTCTTCATACAAAATTGTTTTATATGTATATTACCCTTATTCTTTTCATATGGAAAATGAAACATAAGAAATGTTGATCTCAAATTCTTAGTTATTGTAAACACAAGAGATATCAATAAATTATTATAAGTAACCGCAATATAAGTATATTGGTATGATAAAATAATTAGAGTGTAAAGAGATAACATAAGATAATGAGATAATAATTATAGAACATGGTTTATAAGTTAGTCATATAAAATAACATAAAAATATGAAATACTAATAAGAATATGAAGTAATAACTCTTTCATCATAGATACTCATAATTGGGGTCATTAGTAGTATTTCAAACATATCAATAAGGTTTACTCTTATAAATGTGAACATATTAATATCATTCATTCATAATATTATGAAAATTTCATTAAATTCCATACATGACTTTGAGAAAATTACATTAAGGTATATGATTAACATTATGACAATTTCAATAAGTTAAACCCATAACATTCTGAATGTATCAATATGGTCCATGATTCTCTCGTGAGAAATAAAAAATTTAAATAGTGCATTAGAGGACTAAAATGGATCTCACACATCACTTAGATAATTACTAAGATTCATATATTGAATAAATTATTTAGAACATTGTATTTATCATCATGATACTCATTAAAATTTTCTTTTGAATCTATATACATAGATTTTGAAACTAATACCACTAATGGTAATTTTATTTCCAAAAAAATACCATATAGATAGAATGTTTTCAGAAACTACTATAAAAAAAATAGAAATTGTTTAAAACCATTAAACATAAATTTTTAACCAAAATAATTCCAAAAATTCTACTTCAGTTAATTCTAAATTTCCTAATCAAAAAAATGAAGTCTATTTTATCAAATTATAACTCTATAATTTAAATTTTATCTTTAATATAAAAAAAATATATAAGTTAAAAATATTTTTATAGGAAAATTTCTTCCCAAATTTTAAATAATCATAATCTTATTACATATCAATTACAAATTAAATAACTATTAATATATTTTTAATTAAATTTTTTTATTAGAATAATATTTTTAAAAGTGATAGAAAATCATAGGTTGTTGCATTCTACACCAATTAAAATAATTTCACCCTCAAAATTCTATTTGTTATAAAATAAAGTATGGTATCAAAAAATACAAGTTTCAATTTATAATTTCTAGAGAGATATCAACCTCATGATATTAGGTAAGATTGGGAAACTCATATTTTACCTCATAATAGAAATTTTTCAAATTTTTCATTTTTAATGACCATTTGGGCCAAATAAATCTCATTAGTTGGTTATAAGAGATTCTATAGACATTCAATTCCTAAAATAAATTTCATGATTCTGTGTTCAACCAAATTCTAAGGCCAACATTTTTAATATAATAACTGAGAAATATATTAATAAGAAGAACCATTTAAAAGTGTATTATCTTTTGACACCATTTTTTAAAACCAATTATACATTCAATTCGACTATGATAATCTTGGTTGAATCTATAACTCCTTAAATTTAATAATCATTTTTATAAGTTTCTATCTATTGATACCAATAACAAACACCCTAGAAATTACTAAACCAGAATTTATCATGATCTTTATTACAATTTATATTGCATCCCATACTTTTCCTATATACATATTATATCTTATTATATGAATATTTAACACGTAGCATTATGATCCAAGCCATAATCATATAGGTTTAGTGTATTTGGAAACTTGGATACATAAATAACATATTCATAAAATATTTACATCATATACCACTAATATATTAAAACCTAACACTCTTATTTTATGTATCATGATTAAAAAATTTCTTCAAATCCTGGGGAAAAAATAAGATAAGAAAGGGTGAGATTATATGATCAGTAATGGTAAAAAAGGGATATATCAATGATCACATAATCATAGCATGATCATAAGGGTATGTGGACATGAGCTTTACATTTTAAAACCAAACCCTATATATAATATATCAAAATATTGAGTCATGACATAAATATTTGTGTTTTATAAGAAATGATTCATAAAGGAATCAAAAAAATATGAGGTATGAGAGCATAAAATTATCATAATAGATTATTTTTTGGCATACACATATGTATATAAAATGGTTTCCATAGTCAATTATTACCTTCAAGACTATCATAGTGGATTGGGTTCCCTCACTACTCCATAATATCTTTAGTTATGGTTGACACCCAAGACTATCATACCAAATAAATTCCCTTACTGAACTGGTTTCACTCCCCATTCATGTACTTTTTATCTCATTATATATCCATATTTACCCAATACATTTGAGAGACATATAATTAAGAGACCACCAATAACTTAATGAAAACCATACATATGTTTTCTAAAAAACATAAAATATTTATCATATCATAACCCATGAAAATAAAATGGTTTTCTTACAAATTTCATCGTTTCATCATACTATAACCTCTGGAAAACTAATGTGTTTCATGAAGGTTTGACCGTAAATTAATTAAATCATGGTAAAGAAATGGGTTTTATATAATCATCCATAAAATACCATCATCATAATCCATCCAATTAATGAAATTGGAAGGAATCATTAGATTATAACCCCTATAAATCCCAAATTACCTCAAATAATTTTATCATAGTTGAAAAAATCCCTTAAAATAATACTGGAGTGTTTTTTGAGAAAAATAAACTTTTCACTTTGAAATCAATTATTTAAAATATAAAAAATTCTCAAATATTAATGAAATAATTTTCTTTAAAACAAACCTAGAAAATTTATATAGATTCAAATCAATTATTGGGAATGATGGAAATAAATTGTTTTCATTTCTTTTATGTTAAATTAATGTTTTCTTTTATATTTTCTGTCAAATTTAAAAGTACTTCATTCAGATAATGATAAGAAGATAACATTTTAAAAAATTGAAAAAAATTAAAGCATGAGTGAAAATGATTTTTTTTTAAATCATTTTATAACAGTAAAAACATTGTTGGAAATATTTTTATAAAACATGGATATGAATGAAAAAAAATTTTCAACCAAGGAGGGAAATAATGTCAAATTTCAGTAAAAAATATTTTTTCATTATCTTGAGTACATAAAGAGGATAAAATGAATGGAAAGAATATAATATCTAGAAATAATCATATAATAATAAAATTCATGAAATTCTTTATATGTATATCATAAAATTTTACATTTATAAATTTATTTACAAACATTCCCATTAAATAATGAGATTGTAACATAAACCTCTTACCACATTGCTGACTTTAAAATCAAAAAATCATTTGAGATAGAAACATATAATGATATGTGAAACCCCATAATTTTTATGATAATAATCATAAAATACATTTATGGAAAATATATACACCTTCTAAAAGAAATAAGTGGTCAATATGGAATGTACCTCACAGAAATAAAACTATGACAGGAAACCCTTACATCAAGTTCCACTTACAATTAAATCTCACCATCCTCCTGTATAATAAATTTAAATTTATTATAATTTTATAAAATAATCATGTACAAAATTATAATATCATATGTTATCCACTTATTAAATTTCAACAAAAAATATTAATAATTCTTTGTTAAAATCATTGTTTCTAGGTGTTAACAGTTTCATTTTTCATGAATTTTTTTGATTCTATAATTCTGTCCCATGTAGATTAATCATGGTTACATCATATATAGAATTATAAAATTGATATAAATGTTAAAAATAATTCATTATATATGTATATATTTAGATTCATCCATATAAGGTATATATTGAAAATAGAATTACACCACTCATAAAGATGGTAGATCGTACGTACGCATGAACATTTGTTTCATTATTCAAAGAATGGATCAAAAGAAATGTAAATAATAAATAATCTTTATAATATAATTTCTATATCATATATGTCTTTAATATTCATAAAATCTATACTTATTACCATATATGTGAAGTGGAAATGAAAAATGAATCACATCTCCTCATGTTAGTGGTAGACCACACATACACTCGAGTGACATTATCATTTTCAAATTGATAGAAAAAAAAATTATTATCATATTTACATCACCATAATAATAATTGAGTATATTTAATATAATTAATTAATTATTTTATAATTTATACCACTATTTTATAGGATTTATAAGAAGAAATAAATTGAAAAAGTTTGTGTATGATGATTAGATCTTCTTCGTTAGGCCTCTTTAAAATCCTTCTCAATGAACATTGAAATATTATTTTAATAAGAAAATAACATATAAATAGTTTATATAGAATATTAGAAGATAATATTATATTTTTTGGTTAATATAGAAATCTCAAAATGCGTGGTTAATAGAGGAGAATATGTGGTTTTTATATGTGAGGGGATGGGTACTCTTGGAATTAAATAAATTATTTAATTAATATAAATTAATTTTTATGGAAAAATGGAAATAAATAAATATAATCATAATATAAGATGATTATGTGTCTAAATTTTATCATAAAATAAAATTTGATCAATTTTTTTCTATTTTGTTCTCCTTTGTCTCATTGTTTTAACTATTTGTTAAACCTTTTGATAATTTCCACTATTTAAAACAATTACTCTATATGGGCCAAAAAGAGACAAAATAAATATAAAGGTATAACATAAATGGACTAATATTGATACTCTAAATAATAACCCTTTCACTTCACTAAATATATTATTTTTATTAATTTTAATTCATTAAATAAAATATTGTTTCTTATAAAATATCTTCAATGTCATGTTTGAAAATATATGAAATATTATAATATAATACATGTATAAATCATTTAAAATTTTTATAAATTAAATTTATTAGAATTTAAGTAATATATAGTATTAATATAATTATCCAATTAAAACATTACAAGTTTAGATAAAATTTTAAACCTTATGTTCCAGATTAACCCCTTGGTTAACCAATTTTAAATTTAACCCTAGTGGTGATTTTTTTCAAATATTAAAGGGTTATAATTTTACATATAAGGTAATAATTGGATCATAAATGGACAAGGGATGAAATTTTGGTCAACTTATAATCCTTATTTTCATTTTTAAATATTTTTATAATATTTTAATTATTTATAAAATATATTAAATATAACATTCATTTAATGTCGTTTTAAGAACTATTCAAAAAAATGAATTTGAAAATAATATCATATCAATGGAATAAAAATATAAAATTTTTAAAAAATATTAATATGTTATAGTTATCATAAAAATAAATTTTAACTTTAAATCACCAAAAAAATTTACATTTGGAGTTTTTAAAATCATTTACATGATTTGTTTTAACTACTTGGAGAAGAATTGTGACAGTGTTTCACAAGATATTTTTGTAAAAATATCATCACTAAAAATTTCTAAGAAAAATTAATGATAAAAAAATTTATTTCATATTTCAAATAACCATTTATAAATTAACAAAGTTAGATTTTATCCCTCTTGAAAAAAGTTATAGATATTAAAATCAAGAATGTGACATTTTTTAAAATATCTTTTATATAAATATTATAAAGGTAAAAATCCTAGTAAAATGGAAAAAATATCATAATTTTACATTTGGGTGATTTTTGAGGGAAAATAATCATATAATGAAATAAATTCATGTTTTTTAAATAATTTGATTCCTTTTCACAATAGTTTCATCCTTAATTAACCTATTTTCCCTTTTACCTTAGTAACAAAAGTTTAATATGGTTACTATTCATATTAACCAAAAATGGTAATGTTTACCAAATTGGGAACACTTAATTTCAAATATGTAATATATTATTCAAGATTTAATTTTTAGAAGTTAAAGAAATTAATTTAATATAGAAACGCAAAATGCAACAAAACATGATTTTAAAAAAAATCATTTTTAAGTATGAATCCAAACATAACCAAAAATATTTTATCATGAAAACATATTTAGATTATTATGTATATAAATGAAATAATTTTACATTCAATACTTATTTAGAAAAATGTAACTTTTAAAATTCTTAAAAAACACCATTTTTAATAAAAATTTATTTTTCAATATTCTTTGAAAATTCAAACATTTTATAAAATTCTTAAAATGCCACTCTATGATAATTTTGAGATTCTAATTTCAAAAAAGATATTATTTTTATAAAATAATATTTCTAAATGTTCTATAAATTAAATATAATATTTTATCACAAAAAGAAACCAAAAAAAATTTGAAGAAAATTTATTTTGATGAATAAGATGACTTTACTAAAAAATTAGTTTTTATTTTTTAATAATTTATACAAAATATTTTATTTAATACCGATTTTATATATATTTCATAATTTATTCACGTTTAATCATAGACACCAATTCAGTAACTATGTTATAATGGTTGTAAAATAATAAAAACTCATGGTTTATTTATGCTTGGTGTTGCATGTTGTATATGTTATCAAACATACTGTTCTTTTTAAATATCAAGATGTTATAGTAGTATAAACCAAAAAGTAATGAAAACCAATTATCTAAGAAATAAACATACCCTATTATTCCAAAATAAGATAAAATCACATATCAATCAATATTACATTGACCATAAATACTCCTAAAAATATATTAATATTTTCTTAAATAACCTCGTTCACCTTATTTCCAAATCACTTTTCAACCCCCATGGTTATTTATACTGGTCAAGTTATATTCCAAAAATAATTAACTCATTATCAAAATAAATAATATTATCTTTAACATAAAATCATACACTAACCAAAATTTATATCTATACCTTAATCATGTATCATTACCATAACCCAACCAAATGTTCTGAAAATATCATTAATTACATTAAAATTCAACCACATAAAATTCAAAATGGCTATCTATGAGGTTCCACAAACCCGCACTCATATATTATATGCTAAAACCACTTAATTTAAAAAAATTATTTGACATAATGTTACATGAACCATAAAAAGCATACATAAATTTGACATTGTTTCCATAAGTTAAACATTTCATCTCACTATAATCACACTATCCCCAATATAAAAGGTTTAGTGAATTTGAGGATTAACTCCATTAATGGATTTTTTATGAAAAATTTAAATATTTATTCACAATAGAACACTCCCTTATTAACTCCTTGTAGTTTATACTAATCATCATAACCTATGTAATAAAAATATAAGAAACGGGTGACCTCAAATGATCAGTAAGAGAAAACATTATAATATTTCATAAAGGGTTAGATCAAAAGTATATGATGAGACAAAATTATGAGAGAAATATATAATTAAAAAGAACATTGATTAATAATATTTATCCCCTATTCTTCATATAAGTACATGTAATCTCAAGTGAAAAAAAATTAACATGGCATAAGGGTGTTTTATAATAAACATGAGATGTGAAGCATAATAATTGGCATATGAAATTGAAATATTTGATGTAACTATAACATAGAATAATAAGTAATTATATTAAAAAAACTTAATCATATAAAATCATCACATTGTGAGTATATCTAATAAGGTTCTCCCTTTATGTTTTGATAATATTCAAGAAGGCTCACCCTTTATATTGTGATCATATCTATGTTCGACCACCCCTTATATTGTGAGCATAATCCAAGAATATTCAATGATTATATTGTGATCATAATTCAAGAAGCCTTACTATTTATATCTTGAGCATAATCTAAGAAGGATCACCATTTCGGTTTTGAGTGTAATTCTTAATGCCTTTCCCTTTATGTTGTAATTGTAATCTAAGGAGGCTCGCCATTTTTCTTATGAGTGTAATCCAAGAAATTCCATGATACATTATCTCATGAGATATTAAACCATAACCAGTTCATCATTGTTTGATAATGTAAGTCACTCCTCAAAATTCATACACTTTTGTGCTACTTGAAATCAATCATTTATCATATCATATATAACCCACAAAAAATGGCTTCGATATCATTTTCAAATGGTATCGCATTAACTAAAATCAGGGATTATGTCAATTGATACCAACATTAAACCACATAAAAGTAGTATTTTATAGTCATTTATAGGGATATTCATAAAACCCAACACCATAAAAATAATATATTTTAAAGAGTCCAAAAAGAAATTAAAACATGAAAAAATGATTCTAAATACATTTCTTAATATTACTATAAAGACAAGAAATTATGAATCACATTAAAAATAAATTTTCAAAAAAGTAAGATGAAAAAAAATTAATAAACCACCTTAAAATAGATAAAAAATATATATTTGAATAATAATTAATGGTTCTCCATATACAATGTGGAGTGGAAGATATTATTATGAAAGTAAAAGGAAGGTTAATTTTAATATTTTTAATAATATTTTATTGAATCCCACATCATAAATATTATAAGGATTCATTCATTTGAAAATATTTCAAGAGATATTTTACGATAAAAATAAAAATAAAATATTTAGATTTCAATATATGAACGGAGGACATTGGTGTAAGCAGTGAATATGGTTATTTAATAAAAATTGGTCACTCAAATAGAATGGGAATTATGATTAACATAATAATATTTGAAAATAATGATATCCAAAAATGTAATTAAACATTGAAAATGAGTAATGTAAATATAATTTCACCTTATAATAATATAAAACCATATTTAAAAACTATAGTCAAATAGAAAGCATTATGACTCGGGAAAGATATTTGAGTCATGAAAACCCCTTTATGGCATAAAAACTATTTTAATAAAAAATGTCATGACCCGGCTTCACCAAAATGAGAGAAGGGAAAACAGAATTGCCAAACCCTTTTTTCTTTAAGGTGAAGAAGAGATAATGACCCTCGAGACCCACCTTCGATAGGTCACAAAGTGGCGACCAGCACCAAGGGTATAGAATCACACACAAGATGGATGGCATAACCTTTTTATTTTTATAGGATCGGGAGATAAGATAGAAACCCAACAACACCAAAGCTGAAAGTAAAGGTAAATCAGAAAGTAAACCATTCCCATATGCATGTTCAAAAGTAAAATATACAAGCCATAAGAACTCTAAAGTTAAAGTACCAAGAAAAACGAAAACAACAACAGCAATTGCCCCAAGGTCCGAGCCATTATGGTCCCGCATGATCCCTGAAGTCCTCCTGGAAACCTAAAAGCTATTTTATACATTGGGTGAGCATATAAGTATACTCAATAGGGAAAACCAAAGGCCCACATGCACAAGTTGAGAGGCATTTTAATTCCCTGTGAGAAAAAGAGATAACCAAAACAACTATCAAGGTAAACTATCCACCCAAGCCTCACCAAGGAACACTCCCCAAATTACCCAAGTCAAGTTATGTATAGTAATAACACATCAATATGTGCGTACCCTGCACCACTTTCCCACTAGTTATTTAAGATATCCCACGCATCGTACCAATCCCACCATTCTCACTACAGTCCCACTGCCACACCACGCCCACACACACCTGGGCTGAAACCATGCATCCCACCCGCAAACACCTGGCCCCCAACCACCATCCCGCCCACAAACACCTGGGCCAAAACCCCCACACGTAACCACGCCCGCAAACACCTGGGCCAGAACAACTACTACCACGCCCGAAGACACCTGGGCCTCATCCCAAAGACTCTTGGGAAATAACCTGCCAGCACAAACCTGGGCCAACCCCCACAACTACCCTACCCGAATAATCATGGGATATAATGGACCTCAAGCCCTCACAGCCTACCTGAAGAGTCTTGGTCTATTCGAGAAAGTGAGTAGAAAAGGATCTAATAACCAGCCACTCATATGAGTGTTGGAGAAAAACCCTCCCTATGTAATGGGGTGTCCGGAACTAAGTGCTCAACTTGGGTGGGGAAGGAATAAGAAACATAATAAATACAATATATGTATAGGTAACAAGCACTCATCCCAACCTAGGGGCTCCAAACCCTATGCACAAACACCCTCGTTACTATTCATTCATAATGAAAAGCACATCACTCATGGCCAAGTCCAACTCATCCCCAAAACCAACTCCACATTTAAACCATTATTTTTTTCATGTTTAAGTGATCCCATTTGGGTGAATTCTACAATACTGGGTAACTTACAGGAATAACCACATGCTAGGAAAGGAGAGATAGCCAAACAGAAATTTAAGCATTCACACCCAATTCACTTGTGAAGTCACAACAACAAAGGGATAAGTGAGATCCCTCAAAGTACTGGAACCAAACCAAGCCTTGAGATATAGCCCCACACCATTTCAGATTCACAACCAACAACCATGCAATAACAGAGGATCCCATCCTCACCCACATCTTCCCATAGGCACCCAGCAGAACGACACACCTACTACAAAAATAGAGTGGGAAACTTCCAATTTCAAGAACATCATTCATTAGATTCTTCCTTCTGTTTGTTAACTGGGGTGGTCACACAGGGATTCTGGTTTTACTAAACATCAATTTAAACCAACTGAGCTTAGGTGACTAACCAATTTCCAAGTTACAGTTATTTAGACATCACCAAAGACAAGGGTTCATTAGGACGCAAGGAAAGACCACCAACAACCATGATTTTCAGTGAGCACAAGCCCCTACAGTTCACCACACATATCAACATAAAAGAGTACAGTAGAAAATCGATCACACCCCATTCATTCTTCAAAGTTCCATTCATTATCTTCATTAAGTTTGGTTTCATCAATCCCCATAGAAACAATAGCATACCCACCCCACATGATACACAGTAAGGAGAGACGAAGGAAAACCCCTACATGGTTGATCAAGGATTGAAGTTTTCCATGCGCCAAGAACGTCGGGGACTCCAAGGGTGAGCAGAAAGGTTCCAGCATAGGCGCACCTCTTGTCTCAAGAAGGGAGACTCCAAATGCACTGGGAAGAAAATGAGGTCGGCCAAAAGGAAGAAGATGAAGAAGAAGAAATTCTTGTGCGATATATAGATAATATCCATTTGATACGGGATATGGGGATTTTAACATCTTTAAATTCATATTGTGGTTCCCCACGTGGTTGGGTGGTTACACACGATGGTATTAATTGTTATTTAATTATTCATATGAGAAAAAGGTGGAAACAGCTGTGATTTTAAGGGATTTTATATAAACGAAGGGGCACGATATGCAAACACACATCTGGGTCCGTTGAGGGTCTCCCCACCCTTAGGAATCTAAAAATTGATTAAGGGCTTAAACGGCCTTGAACAACATCAAAAAGGTTAAAAAGGCCTAAATGTGTTGTTACAGGAGAAACTTTAGAAGAAAAACCCGACAAGGTCAGGTGGCAGCGATCGTGCCACACACCGATCAGTCATACCAATTGGTCGCACCAATCAGTGAGGAACCCATTGATGAAACACCGATCGTGCCACACACTGATCGGTGACACACCGATCGGTCTCCCACCGATCGTTCGCATGCCGATCGGTCACAAACCGATCCTTCGAACGCCAATCGGTCGCACACCGATCGATTGCACGCCGATTGGTCACACGTCGATCGGTCGCAGGCCAATCAGTCGCACACCAATCGGCCCCACGCCAATCGGTCGCACCCACCGAGACGCCACCTTTAGGATATAGATTTTGGCAAAAGGGTGGACCATGAGAGTCTGGACCATCACATTAGATACCTCTCGAACTATTCTCATCCTCGAGAATAAAAACCAAACCAGAAGAAGAGAGGGGGTCCAAAAAATCGCCTCGAAAGATACCTCTCAGAATTGAACCTCATCGAAATCTAGAAACACCTCTCCTTTAAGTAACCAGGAGACACCCAAGGGTCAACTGTCTAGTCATATTGATTAAAGATTTCCTTCCTCCGTGTCAAGATACTATCTACCTTTGGCGGCACTGACTTGCCCGCAGGGGTTTAACCGCATCCACCTTAATGCGTCTTGATTAGGGATCGGGTCCTCCCTTCTCCACAGTCCGGACATTTCACAACACTCCCCAAGTAGGGAAAAACATCTCATAAACTAACAAGGTCAGCACTACATCACAACAAGCATAGAACGAAACAATACAAAACTCAAAACAGTTCTGGGTATTGGGCGTGCATCTGCGTCTGCCATTCCTAGGTTCTCTCCTCGAGCCCGCCATGCCTCCATAACACGTGAACCAAAGGGGTGGTTCGTACTCAGAGAACCTTATCCTCATGATCCTCGATCCCCACTAGTCTTTCCACAAAGGTCATGTCATCCTCGATATCCATCTTTCCCCAGTCAAGGACGTGTGAATCGTCGTGCAGATATCGTCTGAGTTGGGACACATGGAAGATGTCATGTATCCTCAGTAGCGGCGGTGGTAGCACTAGCTGATAAGCCACTTCTCCGACCTGCCTCAACACTGCGAAGGGTCTGATGAATCTGGGAGAAATCTTACTCCCCCTATCGAACCTCCGTTGTCCACACCGAGGGGAGACCTTCAAGATCACGTGGTCCCCGACCCCGAACTCCAAGGGTCTCTTTCTATTATCGGCATGTGACTTTTTTCTGTCCTGTTCCACCTTCATCCTCTCCCGTATAAGCTGAGCCTTCTCCGTCGTGCTCTTCACCACTTCCGGGACAAGAACACTTGTTTCCCCAACCTTAGTCCAGCATACGAGTGACTGACATGACCTTCCGTACATAGATTCGAACGGAGCCATGCCAGTGGTAGAGTGATGGATATTATTGTAGGAAAACTCTACTAGAGGCAAGTGTCGCACCCACAATCCCCCAAAATATAGTATACATTCCCGCAGCATGTCTTCCAAGGTATGGATGGTGCACTCTGTCTGTCCATCAGTCTAGGGATGGAAAGAAGTGCTAAGACGTTTCTTGGTGCCCAAAACATACTGAAATCCTCTCCATATTCATGAGGTAAACCGTTCATCCCTATCAGAGACTATGGATCTTGGAACACCATGAAACCGCACCACCTCATCCACATACCTTCGTGATAAGGCATCCACTGCACCCGATTACTTGATCTCCAGGAAGTGAGCCAATTTTGTCAACCTGCCCACCACTACTGAGATAGCATCGCAGCCTCCTAAAACCTTGGGTAGTCCCGTGACTAAATCCATCGAGATGTCATCCCACTTCCTCTTGGGGGCATCCAAAGGCTGCGGCAAACCTCCTGGAACACGGTGTCCAGCCTTCACCTACTGACACACTAGGAATCTAGCCACGAACTCTGCCATTGCCCGCTTCACCCTAGGCCACCAGAACTGACCTCTCAAGCCCCGGTACATCTTCGAAACTCCCAGATGCACCGATAGGGGTGAGTTTTGGAACTCACTAAGAAATATCTCATGCATCGCCTCTGGAACAAACAGCATCCCCCAGAAAAGCACCTGATTCTGACTATCCTCTATCCACCCTTCCATAGCATCACCTTGGTTAACCGGATCACACATCACTTCACTTTCTGAGACTCCCCATTGGGACTCCTCTACCTGCAGCAACAGAGAATACTTTACTGTCATCTGTTACAGGAAAACTCTAACACCTTCCGTCCTTGCATCCAGGTGCAGGGCAACCAACTCTTCCATCGCCCTCCAAGTATTTTCCGACTCCCGAACCTCATCCATTTGGCTTTCTGCTCAAGGCATAGGACACCACATTTTCCTTTCCATAGGTGTAGGAAATCTCAAAGTCGTAGTCCTGAAGGAACTCCACCCACCTACAATGTCGCGAGTTCATGTCCCACTAGGAGAAGATATACTTTAAGATTTTCTATTCGGTGAAGACCACGAAGCGCTCCCCGACGAGGTAATGCCGCAACAACTTTAGTGCGAAGACAACTGCCGCAAGATCCATATCATGGGTGGAATAGTTACGCTCATGGGGATGTAACTTCCTAGACCCATTGGATATCACCCCTTTCCACTGCATCAACACACATCTGAGGCCTTTCCGTGAAGCATCACAGAACACCTCATACGCCGCCCCTTCTTCCGGTAACCTCAACACTGGTGCACTTACCAACTTCTCCATCAGATAACTGAAGGCCGCTTCACACTTCCCATTACACACGAAATCTTGGTCCTTTTTGGTAAAGGCTTTCAATGGTGCCGCAACTCGAGAGAATTTGGGAACAAACCTCCGATAGTAACCTTCCAGACCTAGGAAACTACAAACTTCTGTCACGTTCTTGGGTGCTTCCCATGAATCAACTCCCTCAACCTTCGATGGGTGTACTGCTATCCCCTACTCAGACACCACGTGCCCGAGGAAATGCACTTATCACATCCAGAACTTGCACTTAGACAATTTCTCATAGAGCTGTTGTCGTCGGAGGACCTCTAAAACCGTTCTCAGGTGCTCTGCATGATCCTCCTTTGATCTTGAGTAGATTAAGATGTCGTCAATAAACACGACTACAAACTGATCTAGGTATTTCAGGAATACAGAGTTCATGAGTCCTATGAACACAGCTGGAGCGTTTTTAACGTCGAATGGCATGCCCACAAACTCAAAGTGCACATATCTACACCTGAAGGCAGTCTTGGAGATATCACCCTTCTTCACCCTCACTTGGTGATATAAAGACCACATATTGATCTTCGAGAACCAACCTTCTCCCCTCAGCGGGTCAAATAGATCATCTATCCTTGATAGAGGGTAGCGATTCTTGACCATCACTTGATTCAGCCTCCTGTAATCTATGCATAGTCTAAGACCACCGTCCACCTTCTTCACAAACAAGACTGGAGCACCCCATGGTGATGCACTTGGCCGAACAAAACCATTCTTTATCAGAGCATCAATCTGGATCCGAAACTCTCGTAACTCAGAAGGTTCCATCTAGTAGAGAGTCATTGAAATTAGATGGGAACTAGGTTGTAAGTCTATCCCGAACTCAACATCACGTCGAGGGGGTTGAGTCGCCACCTCTTTAGGGAAGATGTCGAAAAACTCACTGAGGATCCCTGGGAAATCCACCATCTCTGCATCCACCGAATCCACTGATAGTTCATCCAACAGGGAAAGGAGGGGCTCCTCTCGTCTGCTACTTTATTGATAACCTCGCTTGCCGATGAAAGTTACATGTTGACCGCCCAAATCTGAAAACACGACCCTTCCTCGGAAGCAGATAATGATGGAATTTATAGAGAATAGCCAGTCAATGACTAGGATGACATCATATGGTTGTATCTACAACAGTAGAATATCCTTGATAGCCTGATGTGGTCTTAACATCAGTCTACACCCTCGGAAAACATAAAACAAGTCGGTCTGACCTCCAACTGGCATGTTCAGCACGAGGGCCCTAGAAATTCTTTCGATGTCAAAACCCTAGGGCGCGGGCCAGACTGGGTGTAGAAAAGGAGTGAGAAGCTCCTTTATCTAACAAGACATAGGCAAGAGTACTGAACAAGCTGATCGTACCTTGAATGACCCCTGGCCCTACTGGAACCACTGCCTCTGCAGCGTGAAACTGGCCACACCCAGCTCCTCTGCCTCTCGGTTGTCGGCCACCTCCCCGACCACGCCCTGGTCGAGGTCCCTAAGGAGCACCCTGAGGATGGCCTCCTCCTTCCATATCTGGTCTCGGAGGGGCGGGAGCCTGCTGTCCCTGCTGCTGTTACTAAAGGGGCCTAGCTGGAAACTACTGCGGCTGAGGTGGGTGCTGAACCTACCCACCCCCACTATACTGTACTCTGTCTGGGAACTGATTCCAAAGGTTTCCATGGCTCCCACAGACGAATCACCTCAGTCTTGAGCCCGAAAGAAAAGTGTGAGGACTGGGGGATCAGAACGGGAATTAATGAGGCCTGCTTCCTGCTAATCGAAACCTAGAGGGTCCTGATGCTAGAGGGCTATTGCTGATGGCCTTCCCCTTTGACGATCCCAACTGGATCCCCTCTCATGATACACCTCCCAGAATGTGCATATATTCCACCACTTCAGCTATCTTTTGGACCTCTAAGTTGGTCGGTAATGTGAAGAGAGTAACAGCATACTGAAGAGAAGGTCGTAGTGCCTCCTCCAAACATCTCGCCCGAGACTCCTCATCAAGATAGAGGTCAGAAGAAAAGCGAAGGAGATCCTTGAACTTGATTCCCAAATCTCTTACTGAAATTTTCCCATACTAGAGGGAGAGCATTTCCTGCCTCTTTTCACCCTTCATCGTGGAAGAGAGGAATTCTTCCTGGAAATTCCTCTCGAAGTCAGCCCATGCAACCTCAACCTCCTTCTTTTCCCCAAGACAAAGCATCCACCAATGACGTGGTGCTCCCCACATCTGGATGGCGGCCAGAAGAACCCAACACTCTGTCAGAGCCTGAATTAAGCCTAAATCTATCACTAGATCCTCAAGCCACCTCTCTGTCTCCACATCTAAGATGATCCCCTCATACTTCCCAAGGGTCTGCCACTGGAAGTCATGAAGCATCCTCTGCCACTAATCGTCTTCCTCTTGTTCATCCCTCTGTCGATCAGCCAAATCAACCTCTGGGGCTTCAATCGTCCGCACTACTCATGGTCGTCTCCTTGGTGCCATAGCTGCAAGGTAAACAAGGAATGCCTAAGCCTGAGTAGTGTAGAATATTGATCTTAAAGTTTCTTGGGATTATTATTAATTTTAATCCCCCAAAATTCCCATGAAACAAAAGAACACAAGTCACTATGATGCATGTACCTCCCCTAGGGTCTCTACCCTACAATCAGTGCAGCCTTACATGGCCTTTTGGTAGGTCTAGAGCCCTATCATCGGATCACGGGGGGACCTAAAATCCCATGTCCTAGCCGGTCTTCCCTAACCTATATCATGCACCAAGATCACCCAACATTATTTCCCTACCGTCCCATGAAATCCTCATTGTGCCTAACCCCAGACTCCATCCTATCTCTCAACCACTCCTCTGATACCATTATGTCATGACCCACCTTCACCAAAAGGAGAGAAGGGATAGCAGAATTTCCAGACCCTTCCTTCTTTAAGTTGAAGAAGAGATAATGACCCCCGAGACCCACCTTCGACAGGTCCCGAAGTGGCGACCATCACCAAGGGTATATAATAACACACATGATGGAAGGAATTGCCCTTTTTATTTTTATAGGATCGGGAGATAAGATAGAAACCGAACAACACCAAAGCTGAAAGTAAAGGTAAAGCTGAGATTAAACCATTCCCATATGCATGTTCAAAAGTAAAAGATACAAGCCACAATAATTCCAATGGTAAAGTACCAAGAAAAAGGAAAACGACAACAGAAACTGCCCCAAGGTCCGAGCTAGTACGGTCCCGCACAATCCCTGAAGTCCTCCTGGAAACCTGAAAGCCGTGTTATAGGTAGGGTGAGCATATAAGTATAATCAGTAGGGAAAACCAAAGGCCCTCATGCACAAGTGGAGAGGAATTTTAATGCCCCGTGAGAAAAAGAGATAACCAAAACATCTATCAAGGTAAACTATCCACCCAAGCCTCACCAAGGCACACTCCCCAAATAACCCAAGTCAAGTAATGTATAGTAATAGCACATTGATATTTTGGTACCCCACACCACTTTCCCACTAGTTATTGAAGACATCCTATGCATCGTACCAATCCTGATATTCTCACCATAGTCCCACTGCCACACCCCGCCCGCACACACCTGTGCCACAACAACGCATCCCGCTTACAGAAACCATGGCCACAACCACCATCAGGCCTGAAAACACCAAGGCCACAACCACCACACGTAACCACACCCACAAACACCTAGTCTAGAATAACTACTACCACGCCCGAAGACACCAGGGCCTCATCCCGAAGACTCTTGGGAAACAACCTACCCGCACACACCTAGGCCAACCACCACAACTACCCTACCCAAAGAATATTGGGCTATAATAGACCTCAGGCCTTCACAGACTACACGGAGAGTCTTGGGCTATTTGGGAAATGGAGCAGAAAAGGAGCTAATAACCAGCCACTCATAGGAGTGTTGGGAAAAACACCCTCCCCATGAAATGGGTTGTTCGGCACTAAGTGATCAACTTGGATGGGGCGTGAATAAGAAACATAAGAAATACAATATATATATATAGGTAACAGGCACTCATCCAAATATAGGGGCTCGAAAACATAAGCACAAACACCCTCGTTACAATTCCTTCATAAAGAAAATCACAACACTCGTGGCCAAGTCACAATTCATTATTAAAAACCAACTCCACATTTAAACCATTCTTGTTTTCATGTTCAAGTGATCCCATTTGGGTGAATTCTACACTACTGGGAAACTAACAGGTATAACCACAATCCAGGAAAGGAGAAACAGCCAAAAATAAATTTAAGCATTCACACCTTCTTTTCTTGTGAATTCACAACAACAAAGGGATAAGTGAGATCCCTCAATGTACTAGAACCAAACCAAGCCTCGAGATACATCCCCACACCATTTCATATTCACAACCAACAACTGTTCCACAGCAGAGGATTACATCTTCACCCACATCTTCCCATAGGAACCTAGTATAACAACACACCTAAAACCAAAATATAGCTGGAAACATCCAGGTTCAAGCACATCATTCATTAGAATATTCTTTTTATTTGTTAACTGGGGTGGTCACACCAGGATTCTTATTTTACTGAACATCCATTTAAACCAACTTAGTTTAGGTGACCAACCAATTTCCATGTTACAATTATTTAGACATCACCAAAGACAAGGGTTCATTAGGATACAAGGAAAGACCACCAACGACCTTGATTTTCAGTGAGCACAAACCCATATAGTTCACAACACATATCAAGATAAAATAGTACAACAGAACATAAATCACACCCCCTTCATTCTTTAAAGGTCCATTCATTATCTTCATTAAGTTTAGTTTCATCAATCCCCACAAAAACAATAGCATACCCACCCTGCATGATACACAGTAAGGAGAGACGAAGGAAAAACCCTACTTGGTTTATCAAGGATCGAATGTTTCTACACGCCAAGAACATCGGGAACTCCAATGGTGAGCAGAAAGGTTTCGGCACATGTGCACCTCTTGTCTTAGGAAGGGAGACTCCAAACACACTGGGAAGAAAAGCAGGCCAGCCAAAAGGAAGAAGAAGAAGAAGAAATTCCTTTGGGATATATAGATAAGATCATGTTGTTATGGGATATGGGGATTTGAATGGATTTAAATTGGGATCGTGGTTCCCCACATGGTTGGGTGGTTACAGACGACAGGATTAACTGTTATTTAATGATTCCTATCGAAAAAAAGGTGGTAACAGCTATGATTTTAAAGGATTTTATATAAACAGAGGGGAAAGATACGTGGACACACAGCTGGGTCCGTTGAGGGTCACCCCACCCTTAGGAATCTAAACATTGATTAAGGGCTTAAAACGGCCTTAATCCACATCCAAAAGGTTAATAAGGCCAAAAAGTGGTTTTATGTGAGAAACTGTAGAAGAAAAACCGGACAAGGCCGGGTGGCACCGATCGTGCCACACACCGATCAGTCATACCGATCTGTCGCACGCTGATCGGTCGCATGCCAATCGGTTTCACTCCAATCGGTCTCACACCGATCGGTCGCACGCTGATCAGTCGCACGCTGATCAGTCGCACGCCGATCGGTCGCACCGACTGTGATGTCGCCCTTAGGATCCAGATTTTGGCAAAGGGGTGGACCATGAGGGTCTTGGCCATCACAAAAAATACCTTTATTGATAGATCTTGAAAATGAAATTAAAATACCATGAATAAAAAATAATTCATTATATTATATATCTAATAGAAAGAATACACACCATTTAGATGAAATTAGCTACATAAAACGAAATATGTATCAAAGGTAGGAAATTGAGATGAAACACCCTATCCATTTATCCTTGTTTAGCTGAATGTGTTCTAACCTCTTATATATAAATAATAACTATCCTAATAACTTATATCATTAAATTATTCATACCAATAACATTTTATAAACATAATTTATAATCATTTTTTAATAATATATTAATTTGTACTATTTTATATTCATAATTAGATGTTATTAGCTTTGATTGTTTGTTTAGTACTAGTTTCATTGTAAAGACCTGGAAATTCCATGTAATTTGTTTAATTATATGAGAATTTTACAAGTTCTTGAAAATTTATGGGGAAAGATTCCGAGGCCCAGTGTGCCTGGAATGGATTTCTAAACATTTTTTCAGGTACGTTCAGTAAACGTACGAGATTTTTTATGTAACTTTTGAACTGGTGCTTGGAAATGAAATTTGAGGACACTGTTGAACTCGCAGCGCCATTATTCACTTAAGTAGACCTTCACCTCAACCGAAGTAGGTCGAGGGTGAAGGATAGTTTTTGTGTTTTTTGTGAAACAATAAAATAAAATAAAAATGTTAAAAAAAATTTTGAAACCTCTCTACATGGGTTTAGAAGGTGGGGACCACCTGAACTGGAAAACCCCCAATTTGAATTCAAAATTGGTGGGGACCACCCAACTCTAAAACTCCTCTCCTTTAATGGTAGATAACTCTTGAACTTCCTCCCATTGATTAATTATGACAACGTGGTACAATTAATTGTCCCAAAAATTAATTATGCCAAAAATTAAATTGATAAACTTAATTTAATTTGGTTGGCTCCTAATTTTATCCTTGGGAGGAATCGTTTGCAAATGGAGAAGCTTGGGAGAACATTGGAGGAACTCATTCTCCAACGAAGAATGCTTCTCCAATGAAGAACGCTTCTTCAATGAGGAATGTGCCATCTTCTCCAATGAAGAACGTGCCACCTTCAGCATGGAAAGTCTTCCACTACGATGAACAAATGTCTGTCTTTCCCTCCACACTAACATCAACAATCCTTCAAGGTATGGGTTTTATTATTCATTGTGTTTTACTTTGAATTAATCACCTTGATCCTCCTGCTAACAAAATATTTCAGAAGAAGCGTTTCAAATGAACATGGCTCGATCCCTCCTCTATTCTCTATTGTTTGTGTGTTCTTCACAATGGAGGTGGATGGAAACTGACACCAGAGGGGCACAGGAAAGGAAGCCAGCACCATGACCTGCCATGATGAAGGTGACACCGCGACCGTGCCACCAGATAGAAGAGAGTCACAGCCTTGTGTCATGGAAGTGAAGGAAGGGTGGTTGGCTCGCTATCGGCCACTGGCGAAGGAGCGGAGCGTGACTGCGCCATGCAGAGAAGATGGTTGGACAACTGCAGTGTACCTCCGCACCGCGGCCGCCCCACCTCACCGCGGCCACCCTGCAACGTGGGCTTCACGGTGTGGTCCGGGCTGCCCTATGCGGGCTGAGCCGCGTAGTGTGGGCTATACCCAATGGTCCAGGCCAAACCCAATGGGCCGGGTCGTGCCGGGTTAGACCGGACCCGGACCAATTTCAACCCTATATGTTCTTTTGGGCATAACTTTGGTACCTCGCATCTGTTTGACGAAACTTCTATGGTGCTAAAAACCATGGAGCAAGATGGTTATTTTGTAATACCTTGCTAGATATTTGGATAAATTTGGGGTATGTTCGGGTTGGATTGAGCACGAATCCAACCGGGCCCTTGGGACTAAAAGTCCAAAAACTTACAGACCGGGAATCTGTTTGACACACCATTTATTGCATTGAGACTCTTATGGCATGGCAGACCTTTGGGATATTTCATTAGTGGGACCTAGTGGTAGTTGGAGAATAGACTAGTAGCTTGAGGAGAAGACTCTACCGGAGATGAGAAAGCTTAGTGCGGGTACCCTATAGCTGGATGTGACTTGAGAAAGGGATCATTTGTGGGTCTAATGAGGTACTAGGATTATGTGTGGGTAAGAATATGTAATAGGATCCTATGTGGGTTGAAGGAGGTACTAGGATCCTGTGTGGGTCTGATGATGTAATGGGTTCCTGTGTGGGTCTGACAAGGTACTAGGGTCATGTGTGGGTCAGACGATGTACTAGGATCCTATGTGGGTCTGACGAGGTACTTGAATTCTGTGTGGGTATGGCGATGTACTACGATCCTCTATGGGTCTAATGATGATTTAGGATCCTACTTGGGTCTGCCTCTTAATAGAGTAAGATGATTCAGTAGCTACATCTAATCATCTCTTCGTGGGCAGTCAATACCTCTAGTGCGTGTTCACTGGAAGCACGAGAAGCTCCAGGAAAGCACATGGTAGTAGGAGGCTCAAATACCTGCTCAGTACCCCCACTTGTTTCCCTAGTTTTTTTTGTGATGTGGATTTCGGGGACGCAAAACCCTGAGGTGGGGAGAATGTAAAGACCCAAAAATACCATGTAATTTTTTTTAATTATATGGGAATTTTACGAGTCTGCAAAAATTTATGGCACATGATTCCAAGGCCCGGTGTGCTCAGAATGAATTTATTAACATTTTTTCGGGTACGCTAAGTAAACGTACGATTGGGTTTTTGTAACTTTTGAACCGATTTGTAGAATTGAAATCTAAGAACACTGTTGAACTCTCAGTGCCAGTATTATCTTAAAAAGACCATCACCTTGACCGCAGAAGGTCGAGGCTGAAGGATAGTTTTTGTGTTTTTTGTGAAAGAATAAAATAAAATAAAAAAGATTAACATTTTTATTTTTTAAACCTCTCTACATGGGTTAAGAAGGTGGGGACCACCCAAAAAGGAAAACCCCCAATTTGAATTCCAAATTGGTTGGGACCACTCAACTATTAAACTCCTCTTCTTTAATGGTATATAACTCTTGAACTTCCTCCCATTAATTAATTATACCAATGTGGTACAATTAATTGTTCCAACAATTAATTGTGCCAGTAATTAAATTGCTAAACTTATTTTAATTTGTTTGGCTCCTCATTTTATCTTTGGGTGAAAACGTTGAAAATGGTAGAATCTTTGGATAACTTTAGAGGAACTCATTCTTCAACGAAGAGTGCTTCTCCAATGAAGAACACTTCTTTAAAAAAGAGTGAAACATCTACTCTAACGAAGAATGCACCACCTCTAGCATGGGACGTCTTCAACTACAACGAACCGACATCTGTCCTTCCCTCCTCTCTGATGTAAACAAACCTTTGAGGTAGAGTTTTGCTATTTATTGTGTTTTACGTTGAGTTAATCATCTTGATCTGCCTGATACCGAACTAATGCGGAGGAAGCGGGCCAAACAAACTTGGCCTGATCCCTCCACCATTCTCCATTGTTGGTGTGTTCTTCACGATGGAGGAGGATAGTAACCGACATCGGAGGGGCACGGGAATGGCGGTTGGAACCACGGATGGCCACGAAGAAGGCAACGACATGATTGCGCCTCCCGAGAGAAGAAAACCATGGCCTTGTGTCGTAGCGGGAAGGATGGGAGACCGACTCGCTGCCCGACATCGGTGAAGGCGTGGCACACGACTGCGCCGTGCGGAGAGGATGACTGACCATCTAGCTGGCCACGGTGGACCGCTGCCCCACCGCACAGTGGCGCCTTGAAGCATTGTGGCCGCCCCGCCGCACCACAGTTGCCCCGCCCCACCGTGGCTGCCCCGCCGCACCGTGGCCGCCCCGCCGCACCGTGGCCGCCCCGCCACATTGTGGCCAACCCTCCGCACCGTGGTCACCCCGCACCATGGGCCACCTAGCGCGGGCTAGGTAGCCTAGCGCAGGCTAGGCTGCCCAGCGCGGGGTGGGCTGCCCAGCGCAGGGTGGGCTACCCAGAGTGGGGTGGGTTTCCCAGTGCGGGCTGATCTGGACACAGCAGGCTGGGTCAACCCGAACCAAGTCGGGTTGGCCCATGCCCAGTCGGCTGACCGGGTCGGACCGGACCCGAACCAATTTCAACCCTATACATTATTTTAGCCATAACATTGGCATCGGGCATTCGTATGAAAAACCTTCTATGTCATCGGAAACCTTGGACCAAGACAGGACTTTTGGTATACCCAACTTGATATTTGGATATAGTTGGGGTATGGTCGGGTTGGATCGAGCAAGAATCCAACTGGGCCCTCGGGACTAAAATGCCAATAACTTACAAACCGTGCCTCCCATTGACACACCATCTATTGCTCTAAGACCCCTCTGACGTGGCGGACTTTGGGGATATTTTCTTCATGGAACTTCATGGAAGTTAGATTGTCTACAAGTAGGATGAGGATCAGACTCTCCCGGAGACAAGCAAGCTTAGTGCGGGTACCTAGTAGTTTGTTGTGACTTGAGAAAGGGATCCTTCATGGGTCTGATGAGGTACTAGGATCCTTTGTGGGTCTGATGATGTACTAGGATCCTGTGTGGGTATTATGAGTTACTAGGATCTAGTGTGGGTCTAATGATGTACTTGGATCCTATGTGGTTCTGACGAGGTACTAGGATCCAGTTGGGGTCTGATGACGTACTAGGATCTTATGTGGCTATGACGAGGTACTAGGATCATGTGTGGGTCTAATGATGTTCTACGATCTTCTATGGGTCTAATGATGATTTAGGATTCTACATGGGTCTGCCTCTTAACAGAGTAAGATGATTCAGTAGTTACATCTAATCATCTCTATTATTGTACCTTAGTTATACCTGGGGTGAGCTGAGTCCGTACCTGTGTGGTACTTTTCTTTCATGGTAATACATTGGTGGTATTCTTTAGTGTGGTGTACCTATGTGGTACTTACCTTCATGGTATTCCTTCCTTCATGGAACATTTGGGATTTGGGCTTTTGAGTTGGACCTTGTGTTTCCTCATGATTGAGATGGGTTTACTTGATAACTTAGGTATATATATGGTCATATACCTAAGTATTGTTTTCAGTTGATTACATGATTTGTGGTTTATCCTTTTTAGATTTTGTGAGACCTATAAGGGTCTCAGGGTCCCTACTTAGTATCGTTATACTCTCCCCTGCATGGGCTATGCCCACACCTTATTGTGTTTGGTGTACACGACGGACAACCCTAACTGAGGACGAGGGTACCAGGGCTGGAGGAAGCTCGGAGGTGAGCATTAAATGGGGCATACTGCAGAAGAAACCATTCTAGATATGTACCTACCCTTTAGGGAGGATCCTTGGTGGGTGTTCACAGGAGTTGTTCCAGTTTACTTGTAGTTTTTTTTTCTTGTACTTTCCAGTTGGGTCTGTACTCTGGCCCCGCTTACTTATTGTACTCACTCTTTTTACGATTTAGTTTAATCATGTTCGTATCTTGTTGTGTTCTTGGTTGCATGTGTTTATAGGATAAAAAGGCAATACCTTCCCAGTTTTAGGGTATACGCCTTTTGGTTCTAGTCGCCAGCCCTTGGCCTAGGGAAGGTGGGCTTGGGGTAATCACGACATGGGCCCCGAGGGACAGGTCGTGACATTCATAATGGGTGTTGATTCATATTTATATATTCATAATTAAAAATTATAAGATAATTATAGATACAATAACTGATGTTTTATAATTATTTATAATGTTTTAAATTCTTTTTATAAGTATTTTTGTTATGATTCATGATAACAGTGTTGGTGATGAAATTGTTTCGATAATTCTTAATGAAAAAAATGGTGGGGAAGTATTAATATGTTAGATATTAATATAACCATACTGGAACTGTAAAATGGAAATTTATTTCTCATTAATTTATAATCACATCATTATTTATTATTACATATTGTTTCAGGTTAAAAATTAATAGCATTGTTCAAGTAGGTGGATAAACCAACCCAAACAAAAATAATCTATGATTTATGGGTGGGTACGGTTAAAAAAAGTGATAAGTTTGACATTATATTATTATTACTTAAGAATAATGATATTATTTATATGATTTTAAGTCTTTTAATCATATTTTAATATATTTTGATAAATAATAAATGATTGGATGAAAAATTAAATATGTAACTTTCGTGTAGGTGGTAGTCGGCACATACGAATAAGTGACACGTTCGTTTACATAGAATGAGAGAAATATAGATAATGGTTCATAATATAAGAATCCAAATAATGTTCTAATTATCATATTTATTTATTAAATAACAACTTTGAATAATATATTTATGGTTTTTATGAGATATTGATCATTTCTCTTATGTAGGTTGTAGTCTGCTTGTAACACAAGAGAATTTTTCATTTTTTAAATGGTTAAGAAGAGGGTAAGGAATATTTATCCCCTTAAAATGATAAAATTTATTTATAATCATGATACTGGTGTAATTATGTCAAAATGGATAGATTATATTTCATGGAGGTATAGAAATAATTGAAGTAAAATGAAATAAAAGAGAAGTAATTGATGATTTTACTATACTCCTTGGAAGAGCACCATTTAAAATAGTATTAAGGCTTTGAGAGGTGGTATTTTGAGAAAAACAACCTATATAAAGTGTCTAGGAGTTTTGGTCATTTTTTCTGGTACATTTTGGTCATGTAAAAAAAATTTCATGTGAATAGAAGTGGAGTGGTGATAACTCCTTTTATAAGGGAGAGGAGAAACATTTTTGTAATAATATAACATGTAAAGTTACTATTCAAAGGTCTAGTGGATTCAATAATTACAAATAAATTATTGGGAGAATTTAATGTTTAGGAAATCCTCAAAAAAATATTTTCGCACATGTTTCTAAGTCTTTTACTCATTGATTTTTCACTTTTACCATTTTTGGTTTTTAATGTGGTTAATAATTTTTAACTAAGTTGTTCACTTTTAAGGCATAAAAATAAAATGGAAATTATTAAAAAAATTGAATAAATAATTCAATATATGAAATATATCTATTAAAATATAATGTATAAGGGTGAAAAAAAATTTATATGAGCGCACATACTAAGAAAAAACTATTTTTAGAAAAGTTGTATGTTTATGCTTAAAAGTATGATTATGATACAATTATAAATTATATTGATTTATATGAAGTTAATTGTTTCTCATTAACATAATATGTTTTGTGAGGATTTTAAACTAAATTAAAATAAAATGTTACCTTGTCAAAACATAATTAAAAAAATTAAACATAGTTTTTTAATAGAATAAAATATTACTTAGGTTTAAAAATGTTGAACATGTATTTTCTAAATTAAATATTGTAATTATTTTAATGCATCATTTAAATCAATAAAAAATATTATCATGAAAAAATATTTATAAAACATTTAAACCATTGACATATAATGATAGGGTCAAAAATACAAAGATATTTTTAAAAACGATATATTTCACTATTCTCCTAAAAATAAATCATTTCATAAAAATTAAAAAAGTTCATAATGGGATAATTTGGACAGGGTAAATTAAAAAATTATGTTTATTTAATAATATTCAGTTTCTCAATTTTCTAAAAAAACAAATTAAAATGAAAAATACTGAGAAAAATTAGTTTATTGGAAAATGATGCTTTTAAATGTTTGTAATATTATTTCATATCAATTTATAATTTATAAATTGAAAATATATTCATCCATATATAAAAATATTTTAAACTTGGTAAATTTTATTTATTAGGTTAAAAATACAACATTTTAAAAAATAGTTATTTGATAAAGAATAATTCTTTTTAACATTAAATCATATTAATTATTTATTCACTAAGTGTAAGAAATTTTAGTTAAGTAATATGTTTTTATTTACCTGAGGTTTTCTTATTCTTTTTATTTTCATAATAATTCACATATAATATGTTCTTGCTGTTTGTATTTTAGTTTTTCATGTGTAATAGGCTATCAAACATAATATTAATTTAGGGAAAAATATATATTCCAAAATCTCATGGTGTTATATCCCCCCACCATAAATAAATTGAAACCTCGCAATTTTAATTATCACGTGCTAATGAAATTAGATAAAGGTTTATAAAATATATACATGACTTAAGGTATAATTTCTAGATATATATCAACCTTATAAGAAAAAAACTTTTATCTTTTTATCCCATCATAAGTCAATCCTAATATTCAGTTTTTCTCCAATGATTTTAGATAAACATACCTCTTGATTAGGTATTATGACTTATATAATGTATTTCGGTTTCCATTAGAGCCCATGGTTATCCATGTACTAATATGAGATTTTATATTATTTTTAATTATTTAATGTGATTTCCCTATTTCATTAATTAATGTTTATCATATGTGAATATATCCAACATATTTCTAAAATCACATCAAATTGTTCTAAAGTATAATAAGACTTGAAAAAATCATAATCTCTCAATAATTAAAGAAGATTCATAAACCATTGATATAATAATGTTACCAATAATTTTTTTTATAATTAAATTTTTAATAATTGGAGGAAACTTACACCACATAAGTTTTCTGCAATCTAGAGTGAATAATAATTACATGGGATATTTTTTCCACATGTTTTACATGTATAAAGTTTAATCTTTAATCCACAATATTATTTATCAAATAAACTTCCATAAAACTCCACACATATATTTATTACTATGTATTGTTGTATTAAAATAGATACGTTATTAATCATAACTCGATATAGTTGAGTGATCATAACCACAATATTTTCAGCACCAGCCACTATCCCATTTGGTTTCTAATTAAGATAGTCATTGTTTTTTCCATTGCACCCATTTTTAACTCGTTTTGTCCTTGATCCATCCATTTATTTAATTAATTATAGGAAAGTCTAATGATTTTATAATCTATGAAAAATTATAACTATTAAACATAAAATGGATATATCTTAAATAACATATGTGCACTATCTATAAATTTTGTATCTTTAAATCTAGCTAATTCATTATCTTCATCCTATTAAAATCACTAACTATACCTTAAAAATGTTCTAAAATATTTCATAATTGTTCAAAAATATAATTTTAATTAACCAAATAATATCCCATGGTAGTGTCAATCCAATTTTGTAGTCTTAATGCCACTCATCATTCAATATGTGGTGATTGTGTTAATAATCTACCAGACATTTTTAGGGTGATAAACCCTAGATCAATCTATAAAATTTCCATATCTAATTTCCAGCATCTAGAGAGTGATATAATTTATAAGAAGATCACATAATCCAAAAATTATAAAACATTACATATATTATCTTATACTTCTAATCATCCTTCATATTTTTACTAAATTTCTCCTATCCGAATTCCCAAAAATAACTAAACTATTCTTTATAAATAATTAAACCTTACCATGAAACCAAATGAGGTTTACTAGACCCACACTCCATGATACATTTCTAAAAACACATTCTATAAATACTATCTTTGACACAATTTGATATATTTACATTTAAACAGACATATATATCACATATATTTCATAGATAAATATTCCATCACATAAAAATCAAGAAATCCCAAGAATGGATTTTTTTTAGTGTATTTCATGATCAGATACATAAGATCCTTTTTTATGATAAATTTTAATATTTATCTATAATATAATCATACTAGACTCCCTTCTAGACTAATCATATTTTACACTCATATTCATTATATTTGGAATGGAAACATAAGAAGGGGTGAGCTCAAACACATAGTAAGGGAACTCTTATCAACATGTCATCAAGGGTTAGATCATAAGAATATGAGAAAACAAGATAAAATGGAAAAATATCTTATTAATAATAACATAGAAAAATAATATTTGTCCCAAATTCATGATAGAAAGATATATAATATCAAATGAACAAATATGTACCATTGAATAATAGTTTGAGATAATAAAGATGATCCATGGATAATATGCATAATCAAATGATACAGATGTATTGCATTTCATTAGAACATACCATAATAAGGAAATTATGGTAAAAATATGAGCACATGTAATCATCATATTGTGAGTATATACAATAAGGTCCACCATATATGTTCTGGTCATAGCTAATGAGTATTATCATTTATGTTATGAGCATAATATAATAAGACTATCCCTTTATGTTATGAACTTAATCCAAGAAAACTCACCCATTATTTTGTCAGAATATCTAATAGGGTTCACCCTTTATATTGTGTGCATATCCCAAGAAGGGTCTCCTTTTTTTGAGAGAAATCCAAAAAGTATCATAGTTTATGTTGTCAAAATATCAAATAAGTATTACCTTTTATGTTGTGAGAATAATCCAAGATGTATCACTTTTTATATTGTAAATTTAATCCAAGAAATCACACCCTTAATGTTATTATCATAATCCAATAAGGATCAACATTTATATTGTGATCATAATTAATGAATGCACATGATAAATTAACACATGAGATATAAAACCTTTACCAGTGCATTTGAGGGTGATATATGACCCCAAACATCAACATCCACACATATGTGTGCCACTTGAAATCAATCATTCCTCATAACATAAACAACCCATGAAAAAGAAAATGGGTTTCATATCATTTCCAAATGGTATCAAAAAATTGAAATCAAGATTATATCAAATTATAATTAAATTAAGTCACAAAAAGTGGATATTTTATAAAATAATTTAATTGGTGATTCCTAAAAAATAACTCCAAAGTATTTATATCTCCTAAGGATGAAAAATGTAAAACAAACTATAAAAAATATCTTTTATAAAACATTTCATAACATTTTCATTAAGAGACTAAATTATGAACCAAATTCAAAACATGTTTTTAGAAAGGTAAAATAAAAAAATATTTATAAACCCAAAATAAAATAAATCCAAATAATTTATCCTATAAAAAACATAATGGTTTTCCATAGTAAATTTGCAGTGGAAGATAAGATTTGATGTTAAATGGAAATATTTTTTAGCATTTTGAGAAATAATTTTATCAAAACCCACATATTAAAGAGAGATATAAATATTTCATTTTAAAATAGGTAAAGATAAATTTTTTGATTACTCTAAAAACAAATTTGGATTTCACGATAATAATGGATAACTTTACTGATAACAGTGAATATGAATATGGAAGAGAAATAGCTCATTTAAAGAGAATGCAAATTTTTTTAACATTATAAAATTTTATAAATAAAGATATCCACAATGTAATTCCATAAAAAATAATATGGAAAGAAAAAAATAATATAGTAATATATTATAATAAAACTATATTGCAAAATCATATTCAAATGGAAATCATTATGACTCAATAAAATAAGTAGAGTTAAAAAACCCCTATGATTTAAGAACTATATTAATAGAAACACCTTGAAAGAGATATCTTGAAATTTAACTCAAAATTACATAAAGAAATGATAAATCAGGATATTATATATCTAATAGGAAGTATACATATCATTTAAATGAATTATTTAAAATTAAACAAAATAAATCTCAACAAAATAAAAATTGAGATGAACCACCCTTTCATTTTATTCTCACTAAAATGAAAATGCTCTAACATCATATATTACAAAAAATAATTGTCTTAATCACATATTTAAGAACATTATTTATATCTATAACTATTTATAATCTTAATTTATAATCATTTTTTATAAATATATTCATTAGTTAAATTTTATTTTCAACTAATGTTATTATATTTTGTTGTTTTTTAGTACTCGTTTCATAATGGTGGTGTCAATTATAATTTATAGATTAAAATTTTATCATTATGATATATATATAGGTATTTTAATATATTTTTAAAATGATTTATATTTTTCTAATTTCATTTCAAATTTATTTTGGTTATGATCTGTGATGATGAAGTTGGTGATGAGCTTGTTTCGGTGATATTTAATAAACAAATGGATGATACACTAATAATAATTTTAATATTAATATAAAATTTCCAAAACCATAAACCAAAAAATATTTTCTCACTTATTTATAATATAAAAATTATTTCAAATTCCATAGTCATCCATGATAAAAATTTATTTCATTGTTCAAATAAGTAGTTAAACTGACCCAAAAAAGAACTAGATGTAATCTTTAGAAGAGTATGGCCAAAAAAATGAATATTTTGAATATAATTATTAAATAATAATAATGGTATTATTTATATCTTTCATGGTTTCCGATCATATTATAATATATTTTTATAAATAATAAATTACTACAATCATAAATGAAATACATCACTTTTTTGAATGTGGTATTCTGCATGTACACACGGGAGATGTAATCATTTACATAGAATGGTAGTAAGATAGGGAATGGTCCAAAATTTAATTATATTAATAATTTTTTAAAATAATATTTATTAATTAAAGTCTCTTATTAAACCATTTCTGGAATGTTTTTATGAAAAATAGATCGTGTCACTTGTGGAGGTGGGAGTCTACAAGTAAAAAAACCAATTCCAATTTTCAAATGGTTAAAAAATGGAAGAAAATGGTTATCCTAAAAATATAATAAAATTTTTGTATAATTATGATACTAATTTAATTAAATAAACATGGGTGTGTTATATTCTTACGTGTTATAAGAATAATGAATGTAAAAAACAAAAAAAAGGTAATTGATAATTTTACCTTACTCTTTGGAAGATATATATTGAAAATTGGATTAATAATTTGAGATGTGGTACTTTAGAAGAAAAGAACCTCTCATAAGTTTCTATGAGTATTTGTGATTTATTGGGGTAAATTTTTGTTGAATTCATGAGGCTTGGTGTTTTAAGATATGTGGGGTAGTGATGACTCCTTTTATAAGGGATAAGATTAGAAATTTTTATATAATATAATTGGTAATGCAACAATTCAAATTTAATGTTTATCCAATAATGGAAAATAATTGAGTGGGAAAATTTGTATGGTCTATAAATCGTCAACCATGCATTTTCACACATTTTTTCAACATTTTTGTAATTATTTTACTCTTAGATTTTTCACTTTAATCACTGTTGGATTTAATGTTGTAACTTATTTTTACCAAAGTCATTTTATTTAAATATATATAAATATAAAATTATCATTATCACATAATTTGGAATGAGTTATTTTAAAATATGGAATTAATTTTATCAAAAAAAATTTAAGGGTTGATAAATGTAGCATCTAAAACTAGAAACCACATTGAACGTTGTCCTGAGCAGGCTGGCTATGGGGCCTCAAGAGCACCTCCCCATACAAAAGAGTTTGTAGACTAGTTGTGAGCATTTAATGAAGGTACAGAGGTGAGACTATACCCTATATATCAATGAAAAATAAAGTGGAATAAATAATAAAAAAATGTAGTGGAATATAATAAAAACTGAAAATAAATAATAAGTTAATGATAATAATGCATAAATATGCTCTCACATAAATATAGGTAGGTTTAAAAGGTACACGGTTAGACAGAAAATAGAAATAATTAAATAAAATAAACCATGTCTATATCTAATAGTAGCTTTATAGTAGGCTCTATCCTCTACCTTCATGCTCCATTTCAAACTAGAAGGATCCCCAAAAACAAGCACAATCCATGAACCTTATTCTATAATAATGAGGTCTATTCAGGTACCCCAATAAAATGGAATCCCAAATTAGATATGAGATATACTCAGTAGGACACAACCAATGGTGTCTAAGATAATCAATTATTTTTATATAAAATAATGAATGTGTTGTTGTGTCAATATATAAGTAAATAAATAAATATAATCAACTTTGGCTTAGGTTCCTCAGGGACACCATGCTAACCATACCTACTTCGTTGTTCCACCTCCGACGTGGCGCGTTTATGGGCAGTGCAGATATGGTACAACAAGGATCATCAACCATCCCATTTTCCAAATAGACGGGCTCTCGTCAAATTTACCATTCCTTCATTTTGACTCATTCAGTGTCATTATCTTTTAAAGATGGTTGAATTAACAATTTGTGGAATTGTTGGTCCCAACGGGTGATTGTGTGGGGGTCAAGTACTCATAAAATTGGTCCTTATCAGATATAACTTCCCCATATTTTCTTTATATGGTTTATTCGTAGAGCCAAGAATGCCCAATGACCTTGGTATCCATGAATCATGGACCTTATTTCCCAAGGTAGGAACTCATCAGTTGACGATTTAGCAAATGACACTTGAGGACTCCATTGGCCGAGAGGATGGGAGGCCAGGCTCACCACACCCTTCCAAGGGAAGATTGTTTCCTGTTCTGGGACTCTCTTATATATTTAAGCCATGTTCATATGTTTTTGAATCCTTGGTTCATTCCTGAAGACTGTTTCCATGGGCTACCCTTCGTTTGCAAGATCTTCGTGAGTAATCATATGTTTGATGCCACAGCGGTGATGCTGACTTAGCCATATTATAAGGCTCTCTGGATTTTATCGTCATCTAGGAGGGATTTAAGGTGACATGATGTTTGGATCGGGCCTATAAGGAGGGCCTCCTACATATCCTCATGAGAAAAATCATTACATAGGTAGTTTGGAATGTGTAGGTCTTATGAATTAAAGCTGACCATTTGATAGCCATGATTGGGTGGACCCTTTTGGGATAGGCACCCTTTTGATCTCAGGCCTTCTAGAAGTCATCCTACATATCCTGATTTGGTCAAGAATTAGAGTTCTCAAAATTTAGGTTATCTGTGGATGTTTTAATCCTCACAAGCCTCTAAGACCACGTGAGTCATTCTCGGTGTGAAAAACAAGATGATATGAAATATTCAACAATGCACATTCCTCCTCCCATGTTGGTGGGGTAGGGAGAGCCCATGGAGAAAGAGACCAAGGAAACCATGGGAGAGGGCACAGAGCAATGAACCATTCAACATTAAATGACATTGAAAGTCACGTGGCCCTGCCTCGGATGATTGGGGACTTACCTCATTGGGAGGGCCCCAGATCACATTCTTGTAAGGGGAGGATTTTTTTTCCTTGCCAAAGGGGGGAGAAAATATATCCCCTTTGAATGATCATTGTTCCTTAATGAATGGAATAGAAAGTTATCACACCTAATTCCAAGAATGGGGAGGTTCATGTCGGCATCACAAGGTTGTTCTTTGGGTTACTATGGGAGTGTATCCTTATAGGAATTCCCGAAGCGCGCACCTTTTGGGAAGGGACTTTTGGACTCCGCTTACAGTGGGTATGTAGACTCAATGAGACACGCTGATGCGCCCGATGGACAGATCATATAGATCTGGTGACTTTGGAGGAGGCTTTGGCCTAGCACTAAAAAGATGGTTATTGGAGGGATTATGGAGTACTGGACGGTAATGGAGGGGTGAGGTTGGAACCAGATAAAACAACACCCGAAAAGGCCCCATTTTTTGTATTGGTTTCTCATGCAGGATTGGGAAGGATCTGCGTAGTGTAGAGGTATACGGGCAGGAGGGCCATCCGTGTACCGGTGTGGTACATGGGCATGGGTATTTCCAACCATGTACCAAAGTGGTACGTGGCCCACCGTTCCACTTTGGGTTATATCCATGTACCAATAGGGTATGCTGCGCTAGGTTCAGTCCTTGTAGTGGTACACTAAGTGGAGCGCCATATTTAAGGAGGGTTGAGGGAATTACCATTCATGGGTAATTCATCAGTGAGAAGTATTTTTTTTCTCGGTTTACTAGTTCGGTACTCGGTTCTGTTATTATTATTCAAGTACCCCATTTTTATGGTTTGCGGCCAGTTGTCCCTGCAGAGGAAGTGGTTTGTGATTCGTGCTTCGCTGATGAAACAAGACAGAAGCCGAAGTGAAACCTATGAGTTTTCTTCAAGATTTAATTTCATATCCTTCCTACTATTTGTATCCTCTCTTACTCCTTCTGTTCTCCTTTTATAGAGCATTAGAATGATCATATCTACTGGGAACTTAGAACCATTTACAGAGGCCTATTGAAACAATTTTCTAACCCACAAAAAACTCGGTCAGCCGGGTTATTCGGATACATTGGTTTGTGATAATGGATCGTAGAACCCTGCTTGTCCACTTAATCCGTGAAATGAGGAGTTTTATACTTTGTATGTGGATGGTCTTCCATGCTAAACTCCTTCAGTTGAAGTTGTTCGTGGTTTTCCCTTCTTGTTATCCATCATTTCGTGTGCCAGCGGTTCGCAAACCATCCCGTATACATGGCAATTCATGGTCCATCTTCTTCATGTACCTTTCACATTGATGGTATGCAGGACACTTAAAAACTTGAATTATGTCAAGTTCCTTCAAATAAATGGATCTTAATTTGAGTCCATTTGCCTTGATAAACTTATAGAACTGCTTAATCCTTTCTGAAAAGCAATTACAGTTGTATTTTCTTCCATTGGAAGAATTTTCAGCACCTTACAAATTCCCCTCATCAGAATGGTGTCCGTTTGAAAAAAAAGGTGACTATTATGATGCAGAAGTAGTCCTAAACGGAAATGGTTCATAGTAGAGCAGGTAGACCAGATAAGAGGGGACCACACCTATATATAGGGGCCCATGTCATTTTTCTTTTACAGTTTCTCATGGCGAAAGGCGCTCCTGATTTCCTAGAATTTTTCACTCTTTGTGTACCATGCTCTTTGTGAAAACTGTGTTCGCAAACTACTATGTATGTTCCGTGAAATGATTTCCTCACCATTTCCCCATCTACGCACAACATTATTTTCCTCAAACTGGACTGTGGAAATTTAACACTTAAAATCCAAATTTCATAAGGAAGAAGGACACTTGGCTGAATTTTTCACGTACTAAACATGGGTCTGAGAACTGAACCTCAAAAACTATTAATACGGACTTAAAATTTAATCCAAAACTCTTGAGGGTGAACATAACTGAGTATGAGGTTCACAGTTTCTACATTATGCAGATCCTTTTATTCACCATCCAACGTTTCGTGGTCCTTTTCCTCGTGGTCATTCCACGTACCATGGTTGTACGCGGTGAATAGGACATGCATACCATAGTTGTAGGTTGAGTAGATTCCAAAATCTATATTATACACGGAATTCTCTTTCCGCGTACCATTTTTATGAACAGTATGTAGATCCTTTTATGGACATGTTTTAAGTACTTTTAGCCATTTTTTCATAGCCTTTTCCCAACAATTCTTATCGAACAAACATCTCATTGGCTTCTAGATCTTCCTATGCAGGTTATAATGGTTGATTCATAGGCTACTGATAACGTTGATGCTTCTTATGAGGATGCTATTGTTGCTCCTCTTTCTACTGCTGATGAAAGATCAACGGATATGGCATCTTTGGTTGACGACAAGACTCTGGTCACTCCATTTCAACAATCCCTTGAGAATATGCTCATATCTGGTCAATGGGAGTACCCGGTATCATACAGGCTTCCTTCTCAAGGGTTTTCATTTTTTCTAACACACTTATCCCAGTACCAAACATGACTGATCACACTTTTCCTGGATAGTTATTACTTAAATTATGAAGGCCTTGATCTCTTCCATGGGAAGGTATCTTCAGAGAGAGACTGCTTCTTGTCCCTTGTTTCATTATGCGCATCAAACATAAAAGGGGTGTAGTAGAAACCTGGTCAGATGGAACATTTTTATTAAATCATAGTGAGGAAAGATACATCTAATGAGAAGCATGGTTGGTCATCTCGATGGGACCTTCACCCAAGAGACTCATTTGGCTAGGATTGGGTGTGGACCTTTTGGGTTCACCAGATTTGTGAAGAATTCCGAGTTGTACTACTGCTTGTGGGACTGTACGAGGCCGCCTGGGTTTCTCAAACATACACCCATCATCCTACTTCCATTATTACATAGATTTTAAGCAGGAGGAGTCTAGACACCAACACTTTCCATTTGACCCATGGGGAGGTTGGCATCTGCCTTTGGGACATCCAGATGATTTCAGGAGTCCCTATCATTGGAAACATGTACGATGAATTTCTCCCCCCTTCCACTATTTAGGATGATGAGGAAATAACCCCCCCTAGCTAGGAAACTCATCATCCATGCGAATATACTTTTGATGGAAATAGATCCCTTTCTAAAGTTAGACGTTTCGTTTGAGGACTGGTTTGGTGATTTTTCAAAGAATACTGGTCTTGAGCCTGATCCATTGAGACCTTGGTCTTGTCACACCAAATCCAATCGGAGGCGAGAAGGTACCTACAGTCTTACCTTAGAAGAGGGGGACATCCAGAAATGTGGATGGGGGATCATCCCTGATGTCGATTAGTTATTTTGACTGGCAGCTTTCTTGTCCATGTTTTTGAGTGGGTGTCTTCTAAAAGTGCAAGAATATAGTGGCGTAAGAGCCTCAACCTTTATCATGTCCACTCAGTTTTCCACTGGGAAATGCATCAATTTTGTTATCCCTATTTTGTCCAAAATATACTGTCTGCTGGGCCGCATCAGTGAATGGGGGTCACCCTTCATGATGTTTTTCCCTTTTCAAATTCTTTGGGGATGGATGGGAGCTCATATAGGGAGTTATTCTTTTATCAATTTCTTACCAATCCTACATTCGACCCTTCAATTGTACCTTCAAAGAACCAGTAGGGTCATGCCAATGTCTTAGGCCTCACAAGATAAGTAGGAGAAGAAGACATAAGGAACGAGAAATACATAATGGATTTTGTTAATTCTTATGAACGTTTTTCTTTCCACCCTTATGATTCCCCCACTAGTACCATTTAGAACAATAAATTAGAATACTTTGTTAATCTAGGATACTTATTTTCATTGTGATAAGGCATTTTGGTTGCTTGTATTGGAGGGGAACTCATCTATGAGGGTGATGCACTCTACAGGTTTAGCTGGTAATTCAATTATTTTCAGAAGTTATTCCCTCTTACTCTTAATAGCACTTGTCAGGAGAAACATCTTATGATACTTTTCCAATTGTGGCTAATGTTCACCTGGGAGGACACCTAGACCCCAGCCAAACTTCTGGATTCTACAAATTCTGTGCCCTTATTTACCAAGAATTTTGCTAAGGCCTAGGTTAGGTCATATCCTAATGCTCAATTGACTGACTTGGTACCCACTATGGCGACTCCTAGGGAATCCATGGAGAATGGAAAGGGGGAGAAAAAGTATGTGGGTGAGCACCCTAAACCTGGAAAATTTATTTGAAGGTCCATTCACTCCTTCCACAGGAAACTCATGGCAGATGTGGTTATGACCTCACAGGCAGCCGAACAAGCTGATAGAGTTGCTACTGGTAACATATCATTCATTCCTTCTGAGTCCAATTTTCTAGTGGCCTAGAGTAAACGGGACCTTTTGAAAGGTTATCTGTCTTCCCATAGATGGTCCTCTTGAGATTTATGGAAACTTTTCTAGACTAGGGAATTTTCCCTTATTGGTATTGGTTTAGTGTTTGCAGTGACTGACATTTTTTTCAATGAGGTTCCAAATGCGGTTGAATGCTACCTTAAGGACCTTGAGGCCCTCATCCACTCCCTAAGTGGTCACTATATGCACTCTTATCGGGTGTTTTTCATGCAGTGACTAGAAACCGCCGATGATGATGAGAACGTTGTTGTCTTACCTACTATGGATGCCACAAAAAGGTTTCTTCTTCTCTCCCATTATCTCATAAATGCTCCTCTTATCAATGTCTTGATCTTGTTAGGACACCTGGGAAACATTTACTATTGTCGAAGCCTACCCCCATCCTGATGTTAACACCCCAGCATTGGTCATTACAATTACGGCTGTGTTTCCATAGGCTTTGAGAGTCTGGGACTAGGTGAGGGCGAGTGCCTCAGATGAAGATATATGGAGACTTCTTCTGAGGGAATGCTTCAACCTTCCTGGTTTTTGGGGAGCTTCCACTCCTACCATCATTTCAGCCGATGAATATCCTAGTGAGGTGGGTTCTAAATTGACTAAAATGGATATGTTCCTTCATGCTCCTATGGATAGAGATTACCGTTTAGACCATGTGTCATTGATGGTAGTATTCCCATGGCTGACAGGAGAGGTCTTATCTACAGCATTCGTCCTTAAATTCATTTATTATGGAGACATTGAAATCTTCCTCCCTTTCCATCTTATTTATTATTGTTATTTTTTTCTTTTCTTTAGGGGCCTATTGGGACCCAGGAGATAGCTTCTTCCCCAAATTATTCTCTCTGAGGTACTATAGCTGGGGAGTACACTCCCTCATCAGTAGGGGTACTGTTGAAGGATCTTCCAGAGCCCAATAGCTTATGGATGTGGTGCTTTCCAAGCCTTCCACGAAGTTTCCTCCTCTATCTCCTCTCGGTGATTTTATTAAATAGTCATATCCCCAATGGTCCATGAAACTTAAGCAAGCTTCTGAGCTATCGAAGTGAATTTGAACGGGGATCAAAAGTAAGTGTCTTCTCACCTGGTGATTGAACCAAATATCCTTACCTTGTTGAATCATTGGTAAATATATTCACTTTGACGCAGGGCCCATCGGTGATCAAACGACGATTGCCTGGGCATCTGTAGCCCATGTCCCCTTCAGGGTAGAGAAGAATCTCCATATATTATAGCTGAACATAACATGGTAGTATGGACTTTTGAGGAGACCAACGGTGTTGCTGACCCCTTGGATGTGCCTACCCCTATTCAAACAATTTCCACCCCATCACAAGAAGGCCATCCAGAATTCAAGGGTTCATTTGATCATGTCTAACCGATTCTCATAGAGATGGAGATGGTGGTCGTTTTGGTGAGGGATATGTCCAGTGACGAGCACTGGGTTTTTTCTAGATTTTGGAAGGGATTCTAATACAGTTGGGTCAGTAAATCTTGACCAAGAGGCTCTTGTTACTAAAGAGGTGATTTCTTCAAAAGTTTAACTCTTCCTGCTAATGGGGACTCTGAGAAATTCAAGGTTGGGGAGGCTGATGTTCTGTCCCCTTAAAATCTAGAGCGGGTTATCATTCCATTTTGTTATGTTCGGAGAGGAAGATTTTTTTCTAGCCCTAGTATTCTGAGACCAATATCCTTATCTGGAATGACTATCCCCACAAGTCTTATATTAGCTAGTGTCTTTTTAAAGGCCTTATTGAAAACTAATGTTCCGACCAATCAAGGTTTTGGTTCCTCAGCACTCTCTCATATCCATAGAGTGCGGCTAATGATTGAAGATGTAGCGCCACATGTTTTGGACAGCGATACTACTTTGGGGTGGGAGGTATTTTCATATCCTCTTCGTCCTCAGAATCACAATAACATGCTTTGGAAACAACTAATGTCCCAAAATTTCCATCTATTATGGTTAACAGAGACGAGGTTGTTGCAGGGTCAAGTCGTTCTGTAGCTATTGAACCAAATCCCCCTTTGGCGATGATCATTACTGACTACATTTAATCAACAGGGAGTGATTCCGAGACCAAACTAGAAATCATAGCTTAATTTCATCCTAATATGAAAAAAGAGTGGAGGAACATCTGGGGATTAATCTCTCAGACTATATTGTAAGAGATGCAAGAAAAATTGCCAAGGTTACACCACCAGTTTGTAGTTTTGGGTTTTAGTGGATTCAACTATCAAGGAATTTATGATATAGTAAGGAAAGTGGTCGATGATCTGGAAGAAATGGGTGCACTTGAGTCTTGAGTCTCTATGGAAGAGTCGATGGCATATCTTGAGAATACATGAAAGGTCCACATTGATAAAGTTTCTACTCATGTGGGGATGGTTGCAAATTTGAAAAATTATCTCATGAAACAAGAGTCTTTTATGGAGAAGATTGACGAGGAAGTGGAGCAACAAATCCAGAAACTAGAATAGCTCAACCCGGAGTGGGATCGGGCCACAACTGCAGTTGAGGTAGGGCGATGGAAAATTTAGGGGGGAGAGAGAACCGGCCTCCAAACCATGAGAAAAGCGGAGGTGCTACGAGTGAGTGAAAAATCAGAGAATGTAAAATTTTTGAAGCTTCCCCAAGACATGGTTGAATCTTGCCAATCTTTTATGTAGCTTTGAGACTCCATTAAATGTCTCCTATAAAGGTCCTATATTTTTATCAAGGAGTGGATCCATGTTGTCGATTCCAACCATATATTTCATGGAATATGACGGAACTAGTTTACCTCTAAATTACATCTTTTCTCTTTTTCCTATCAAGATCATTTCAGTCAAATATTAATTTTAAACCATGACTTGAAATCAGTAAATATATATAACTAAATTGAGCTCTAATTTTGTCCTGGGATAAGGGACTAAATGAGCATAGTTATACTATTGCTGAGGTTGAATGGAATAACTCATGAACTTTTATGTCTTTTTTTATTACACTAATTTTTTTTCTTAATACTGCTTGAGCTAGTCTTAGTGGGAATAACATGGCGCTTACGTAGGCTTCCCTTTGTGGGTTTCCATCCTAATAATCATTTCACTTTTTCTGTTGGCATAATGCATTTTTTTACAGAATCGTTTCTTGACTTTTACCCAAAGGTGCCTTCGTTGGATTTTCCCTCTCGTGAGCATGACATATTTTCTTTATCTATCATTCCACATTCCTACCATTCAAACTTATTACTGATGTTTTATGTTGAAATGATTTGACCAAATTTAAAAGTGTATGGCCCGGACATGGAAACGTTAGTCAAGAATGTTCTAGTATCATTAAGACAGAGGTAAGGGGTTTTTATTGACCTTGGATTTGTGGATTCTGGATGTGCATGAGTCTCAAGTGTCACTTTAGCCATACATAGGTAGGAAAGGACTCTCCTAGGGAGGAATTTTCCTTTGATTGACAGCCAGTTTTGTGGGAGACTTATGCAAGGCCACTGAGGCATGATATGCATAGTAATGAAAAGTTTTCCCCAGGACACTGGCCTTCCATTCCTGATGGACTTGTGGGATTTTATACATTTTGGATTTCTCTAGATGTTGGGAGACACAATAGGTGGTTGGCTTGAGTAGTGTTTTCAGAGAACATTGTGAACATTCGCATCGGCCTTGAGTGGGAAATCAGGCCTGTGAATTTCTAACTTGTGTGAGGGAGAGCTGGAAAGTGGTCAGTTCATTTAAGAGTCTTTTCTATGTCAGGGTAACATGGGAAGAAGGAGGTACATAACCCATCATCCATGATTTTTCCGAATATTGGGGTGTGAAAAGAAGTAAATGTCATTTGAGCATATGGAGGCTAGAAAGAACTATCCTAGAGATGAATTTTCCTTTGACTGATGGCCATTTTTTGTAGGCAATGTATGCAGATCCACTGGGAATGATATGCATAGTCAAGAAAAGGTTTCCCTAGGAGACTGGCCTCCCGCATCCGATGTCCTTTAAGGATTATAAATATTGGGAACTTTCTGAATACGATGTGTGACCTTTGACTAAGGGTTCCCCTAATCAAAAGAGCAGGATTTTAGTGGAACTTCTTCAGGGAAACCTTGAAATAAGTGGGGGAAGTCTTCTTTTTCATGTGGATCAACTCTGCGCATGTGTATAGGATATCTTTTAGAAACCTCAATAGAGTCCAAAGGTTAATCGGGCCCATATGTTCCAATATATCCTGGATGTGTGAATTGAGAAAAACGTAAACCATGATTTAGAGGGCCCTTGGATATGGGGGGATAGAATGAGGTTGGTAATCCATTGGACGTACTGATATAGGATAGGACTCTCCTGGGGGAAAAAATTCCATCAATTAATGGTAATTTTGTGAGCGAAGTAGGTAGAGCCACCGGGGCATCATATGCATAGTCTATCAAAGGTGTCTATAGGGCACAGACCTTCCATCTCAGATGAAATTAGAGGGTTATGGGGATTCAAGATCACTTAAAGCATGGAGTTTAGAATATGGATGGGGTATACCATGAAATATTGGGTACATTTGGGTTGTGATTTACTCATGGAATGGTGTCACTTACATAGATCAGACCCATAAGTAGGGTGAGGTATTCGTTCTATCTTTGAGATTCCTGGTCATTTAAAATCACATGGCCAGGACAAAAGGTTCATCTTGGGGGGAGGTAACTATGACATTCCTTTTATGGTCATGCTACTAAGACCAAATTCTTAGGCCATTTTTTTCTTAATGTTAAGGAAGATCTCTTATTAAGATCTCCAAGCTCATGTGAGCAATACAATATGTGAGAATCAAGGGATCACAAGTGTTTCATGTCACCATATAAGAATATTGAATTCAATATTAGGGGGATGTTTTAATCTAAATCCAATTCCTTTCCATTTAACATCCTATGGTGAGGAAGATTTTGGCCTTGCAGTTTAGTGTCGTGCGGTGAGGACAATTTTGGCCTTACAGATTAGCATCATGCAGTGAGGATGATTTTGGCCTTCCAGTTTAGCTTCTTGAAGTGAGGAAAATTTTGGCCATGCAGTTTAGCATCATGTAGTGAGCACGATTTTGGCCTTTCAGTTTAATATCGTGAGGTGAGGATGATTTTGGCGCCATAGTTTAGCATTGTGCGGTGAGGATGATTTTGGCCATTCTATTTAGCATTGTGTGGTGACAAAAAATTTTGACTTGTAGTTTAGCATCATAAAGTGAGGAAGATTTTGTCCTTGTAGAGGACTTCAGAAGTTTCAGGCTAATCATAGTCAGGTTGTTCCGGTGTTTCTTAGATGTGAGTGATGATAGAAGGTGTAAATCATAGTCCTGGGGTGACATGAATTAGGAGGGATTACATGGGGCTTGAAAGACATTGGGCGTACTGAGGTTGGATAGGACTCTCCTGGGGGTGATTTTTATTTTGATTGATGACCATTTTTGTGGGTGACGTATGCAGATCCACTGATGCATGATATGCATAGTCAATCAATGGTGTCTTCATGACACCGTCCTTCCATCCCATATGTCCTTGTATTATTGATAGAATCCTATTTTTCCCAAGGTATTGAGTGTGTAAAATGGGAAAGGTATGCCTGGGAATGTGAGAATACTCATACCATGACTAATCGTGACCTTCTTAGAGCTTCAACATAGGGATGCCCCACGTATGGGGTAAAAGGTGCATTTGTTTTTGCTGGTGGTTGGGCCAAGATGTTGAATTCGATTTTCGCTACGTATCCTGCAAGAGTAGGAATCAATCCACTTGTATTTCTATATTTTCCCTATAAATGTATGCTCTACGTATTAGGGACACTTAAGGGCATTTTGGTTTTACTTGATAAGGGTGCTAGACCTACAATACCACCCTACGGTTTATTTGCGTAAGATAATCCCAATCATAAATCCTAATATCACGTGAGTTATACCCTATTTGAGAAACAATGAGTGGTTACAGAGTCTCCTTCTCAATTGTGAGGAGATAGAGAATATGTTGGGGGCTGTAACACCCCGTGATTTTATGAAAAATGTTCTTTCTAATTTCATTAATTTATTGTGTTGTACGCTACACCAAAATAATCTTGCACAACACGCATCCTTGAATTGCCTTTCATTACACGCAAGCGCGACCTTCCGCGATAGCGTGTGTTGTACGCAATACCGAGTTTCGCTAAACAATGATATGATATTAAAACTAGACATTATGAAAAGTAATAACCATTTTTTGAAATTTTGTAAATTTTATTTTTCAAAATGGACTTCATTTTTGGATTCGGAATATCGAAATTAGCTTAGGGTGAAATTTTGGTACTTTTCGGATAACTTTCATTTTCTGATGAATAGTGAAAATTACTACATTTTAATTAAAAACAACCTTTTTAATAGAAATAATTAATAATGATAAATTATTGATTTTAGTGGTTTTAAAGTATATTTAGAATATATTTTTACAATTTAATACAATGTTGGTCATTGGATGTAATTCTACATTTAAACCAGACATAAACAAGTGTCAATCTTTTGATAGTTATTATCTCTTAAGAACACGCTATTTGTTTTGACGATGGGAATTAATTTTTAAATTAATTAATGAAAATAATAGGTTTTTAATTTGGTAAAATAGACATCATTTTTGAGTTCATAATGTCAAATATATCTTAGGCCTAATTTTTGGTATTTTTCGGGAAACATTCATTTTTTGATGAATAGTGAAACCACTAAGTGGTAGTTAAAAAATGAATTTTTCATGAAACATAATTTTACCGCTTCTGTGAGTGGAATTTCAAAAATCCGAGAGACACGGTTGATGTTAGTAAGTAAAATGTGGTTCAATGAGATGAAAATATTTTTTGGTGAATAATAACTTTTTACTTTTTTTACCACGGTTAAAAGTAAATAGGGTAATTAAGGGTAAAAATGTTATTATTATTACCCTAACACATGTCCTAATTCTATTGGATAAGTATAATTCAACCAAAAACAAACTCAGGAATAAAATATGATCATTTAGGCCCACTTGGATTAGATTAGGACATTTATTATTAATTTATTTAAAGAAAGGTTAAAATTGTTAAAATCAAAGTTTAATAAGTAAATCATTTTTAATATAGGGTTATACATAATAAAAATTCGACTATAAATACTAATTAGAAATATAAAACTATTTCATACATAATGGTATTTTATTTGTAATTTTTAGACACAAAATAATTTAAGTTATTTATAACACAAAGATGATGCAGTAATTATCTTATTAATGAAATATTGACATAATTGATACTATAAATACCCAAATAAATATAATTTGAGACTTTTTATGAATTCCACTAATTTTATAGGTTACTATGACATGTTAGTATTGATTTAATTAACTCTTTTAGAATTAATCATTCTGTTATTAGTTTTACAAAAATCAATTACTAAATAGTTTCAAAATTGACATAAAATAGGTTTTAAAACACATATTATATTATTAATTGTTATTTTATTCCTAAAAATCTAAGGTTCGTCCAAATGACTTATATAATGTTATATATATTAATAATAAACAACTTGGGGTTCGTTTGGCTTCTTATAGTATGTTTATTAACCTTATAGTGTAAGAACACAAAACGATACGGTGAAAGTAAAATTATCTAACTTAAAGTTAAATATAAATGATAAGGTTAAAATAGGAACTTAAACTTGTCTAAATTATATTGGATGAGATGATTTCGACCCATACCCACCTTATATTCTAAATAACTAAATTTGGAGCTATTTAAAACCGAATTTGGCTTTATAATAAAATAATATTTTTAGTTTTTCCAAAGGAGCCCCTCTCCTCCCTTATAAAAGGGAACCTCCTCCCTCTCTTCCCCAAACCACTTTGAGCCTTCAAACTCGGGAAACCCCTGCCAAATTCTCTTCTACACTTCCCTAGAAACATCCTAGAGGTTCTGGTCTTCCTCAAAGACCAATTATATTTCCCTAAAAGGAGATCTCAAAGAGGTGCTTCAAAGAAGAGGTAATGTCCGTTACCGATTCTTTCAACTTTATTTCTTATTCCACTTCTTCTTCTTATGTTGTTTCATTATGAAGTAATAACATCAGTGTCAATAATATAATGATATGTTATTATAAGTACGAAACAACCCTATTTCACCATCTATCCATCCTACGGAAAACGAAATCACCGCGCGTGCGTACGTACGGAATATCGTCCCCACGCCGTGGTGTAATCTATTTTCCACCACCACCTTACTTGGATGGTTATAATGGTGTACATAATAACTATATATGATTATTGTAAAGTTATATTGATTCTGAAATATTATACATACACTCCAGTACAATTCCACGATCATGAGAACGATATCATCGCTCGTGCGTACGTACGGACTACCGTCTCCACGACGTGATGAGATTAATTCTCCACATTAACCATTCATGAATGATTATAAAGTATATATAATAAGTAATTATGAAATATATGACATAATAATGATACTGGATTTATGTTTATATATATGTATTTCATCTACTTAATTCCATTCAACTCAATAAGGAAACGAAAACATCGCTCATGCGTACGTACGGCCTACCATCTCGATGAACGGTGTATTTCTTTCCATTTACTGATCTATTATATATATGTATATTCTGTATAAATATTATATATAAATAATGTTTTATATTTTGTAATTAAGTAAACATGATCTAAGTAATCATATGAATAATTACAAGTCAAAACACGGACGACAAATGAAACGATTTTACCCGAAACGCTCTTTAACATGGAATTTACAAAAGAACGGGTAAAATAAAGTCATAAGTGAACCATATATGATATCATAACAATGAGTATGATTATGGAATAATTCAATGACATTATTTAAATCATTATATAGGAGGTTTGGACACTTACGAAGGAAATCGGACCTAAGGTAAGGGAAATATCACAATCTAATTTCTATCTGACATTGTTTATACTTTGGCATTTACTAGGGTGTATTTTATCATCCAAATACATGTTTACTCAATATATAATATTATTTCCGTCCACCTACAATTGTTTAAATCCAATTTTACCCTTCGGTGAGTTTTTAGTAAAGGATATGAAAAGAATCTTTTGTCGTTTTTCGTACGAGGTACTTTTTGACTTTTCCGACAAAAGTACGAAGAATGTTTTTTTTAACTTATACGGCATGAATGGATTTTTAAAAACATTATTTCCAAAAATCTTCCTATAAAAGTTTTAAAGTTTATTTTTAATCAAATTCTTTTAGTTTAGAATTTTATGACATGTTAAGAAAGGAAAAGTGTTTTTGAAGTAGAAAGGATATTTTCCTCAAGAATGGAGTCCAAGTGTTTTTTCAAAATTATTTTCCATCTAAGATAATAAAGGGTTCAGTTTTTATCTATATTATTACATTGATTTTATTATGTTGTGATGGAATTATTTTTATTAATTCCTTTATCTTATATGAATTGTTTTATGATGTCACGATGTTTAGGAATCCCATTTTAATTACATGGGCTATGCTATGATGTATGGTTTATGATTTTGTGGCACACATAAGAATGGTATCATTATGAGATGGGTGGGACCTATATCTCCCTCCAATGCATTGGGTAAAGATTTTATATCTCATGAGATAGACATGGCTGGAACGGCAGGTTAAACTGGTTCAGTGAAACAGGACTGAAACGAGGAGTGAACTCGGTTCAGAATTGGACTTTGTCCACTAAGATAGTCTTGGAAATGAGTCTTGACTAATAAGAAATGATTCTATATGATTATGTGTGTATGCCAAAAAGTTTCATGTTTTAAGTTATGATTATTGGGATTACATTTCACTACTATGATTTATCTCATGTTATGATATTACGATCTCTTTTGCAGGTTAAGATTTCCAAAATGTTATGTTCTTATGAATATGAGGTGATTGATATTTATTTTTTTTTACCCTTACTGAGCATTTGAGCTCACCCTTTTATGTTTTCTTTTCCCCAGGATATAAAGAAAGGTTTTAGGTAAAAAAAAGAATATCTTTATGGGAGATGTTGAAGATCTTTCACCACGATTAGAAGATTATATTCTGAGTTTCCAAAGACACTAAACTATTACGGTCCTTGTGTGTGTGTTTTTGTTATGTACTAAGTATTCCGTAAAAGTAATGTCATGTCCATGTATGTTAAGCTTCCGGTCTCTACAGTTGGTATCATAGGAAAGGTTTAGTCAACCTTTGGAAACTAGGATGTGAGAACTTTAGTGAGATCCCTAGAGATATTTCTAAGGTATGTCTAGGGATGTCCCTAAGGATAATTATACGTATAGGATATAGACCTAGAACTATGGTAACGATATTATATTAAACCAAAGATGTTAGATATTGAAGTTACTCCCCCTTTATTATGATTTTTACCTCTCACACTATTCTTTTTGGGTTTTAGACGATGGCTAGAACCCGAAGGAACTGTGTTGATCAATGTAATGGACAATGCTATGATTTTCCTTCTGAACAAACAAATGTTATGGGAGATGGAGTGCAAAATCTTATTACTATACTTACACAATCTATGAATCATTCTAGACTTCCAAATTAGAAGATAAGGGAACAATATTCTATTGATTCCTTCATGAGGCAACGTCCACCTTCTTTCAGTGAGTCTTCTGATACACTTGTTTCAGAACAATGGATTAGTACTACTGAAAAGATATTTTCAGTTCTTCAATGTTCTGAACATGATAAAGTCATCTTAGTAGTGTATCGTTTGGAAGGTGATGCTGATCAATGGTGGAATATTATCAATAATAAGAGTCCAAGAGATGAAATTGAGTACATGGAATGGGACGAGTTCAAGAACTTATTTTTCAATAAGTACTTCCCTCGTATTCTTCGAACAAAGATGGAGAAGGAGTTTCTTGAACTAAAGAAAAAAGATGATGAATCTATTGGTATATACGAAGTGAATTTTACAAGGCTTGCAAGGTATGCATCTGGATTTATCATCCAACCTGAAAGTAAAGTTGATCGATTCTTCAGTGGCTTAAAACCAAATCTCAATGGGCATTAGCTATAAGAGACTTCAGTAGCTATGAAGAAATTGTGCGTTGTACTATCAAGGTAGAAATGGAAGTTGGTGTTACTTATCCATCTCATCGTTTTGACAATAAACGAAAGTTGGAGTTCAAGGATAAATCTCAGAATAATGGTGAAAAGAAGATGAATGTTTCCTTATGCTCAATGTGTGGAAAGAAGCATGGTGGAGATTGTCTTAAAGGGACTAGAAAATGTTTTAAGTGTGGACAAGAAGGTCATCGAGCAGCTGAGTCTCGAAGTAATGGAAAAAGGGTTTCTAATTATGTGAATAAAGAAAAGACTGCAGAGAATGCACCACCAACACTTCAATGCCTCAAGTGCAAGGAAATGGGGCATTATGCTAATAAATTCCCTAATCCAAGGGTTTGTGATGATAGACATGAGAAACCACTTAAGGAAAAGGACAAAGGGAAGTCACATGCGATCACTATTGGTGATGTTGAATATGACAACGATGTGGTGGAATGATTAAGTGTTTATGTAATGGGATTCCAAAATAATGTTGTATACAGTATCGTATATATTGGTCTATTGTGGTTTTCAATGGTACGAGTAACCATAGAATGTGATTCAGATATTTTTGGAAAAAAGGATGATATGCGCATAATGAAAGGAAAACGAGAAAATGAAATGTTTGACTGTATTCATGAGCTCTTGACTGATATAAGGATAAGGTTATATCATGGTTTGAGTATATAGAATTTTTGGATTTTGGTATGTGGAAAGAGTTAACTTTTGACTGCATTCATGTTTTCACTATGGTTCAATTAATGGGTATTCATTATTCAAGAGAATACAAGATTAAGGTATTCACATGTTTGTAATTTGACCAACAAGATATATCTTATGATATATGGGGGATAAATGATGGCATTCACGTGATTGTTATGTGACATTTCAAGTAATCATTTTCTTTATACTATGAGCTTTGACCGAAGTATTTTAGATATGCCAAAAGATTGGAATGGATTATGTTGGATGTAAGTTAGGATAGAACTTTTTTTGATATCATTGATGGGATGTTATAGTAATATAGCTTTAGAAAAACGACAACCTGCAGGACGGGCGACATCCCATCGCGTCGGACAAGGCTGTGGGAATCGAACCCACAACCGAAGTGTGACTGGCCTTTATCGCCTACCACTGGCCTACAGGAAGTCCCTGGTTAGTAGAAACTAGTTTTATTTTATTACGCGGTATGATATATGAAGTATATGTTCATTTTTGGAATCGTATACGATTTACCTCACCATAGATGGACTTATGTGTATTTGATAACTTTTGCTAACCTTTTGTTTGAAACAGATGGAATGACCCATCATTTTATCACATGATCTATTAAAACTTCATGAATAACAAATTCAAATTCATTTCATTAAGAGATGAAGTGGAAATTGTTCAAAGCACGAACAACAGTGAAATTGTACCAAAATCATGTAAGTATTTCTTTTAATTCACCAACTTTAGGGAAATGATCCTGAAAACCAAAAATGTTGTCCTACTGCCCGTATATCTAATGAATCAGATGGTACCTTAGATCATCTAAAATCTATGGCTTTGTGATTGTTGGATATTTCATATCCATGTTCTCTACCACTCTCCATCAGAACTTGATGGTTAGATTTTTCTTCCATATCCATATTTTCACCTATGTTCTCCTACGTCGAAACCCAGTGATGAGTTAATTTGGGTAACCGTTCTATTTCATACTTTAGTTTTTAAAGCAAAGTTTTGGTATTCCTTTTTACGATGTGGGTTTCTATTAAAGAAATTTTCGAGTAGTAAACCATTTATAACCCCGACGAATTTCGAGGGCGAAATTCATTTTAAGGGGGGTAGAATGTAACACCCCGTGATTTTATGAAAAATATTCTTTTTAATTTCATTAATGTCTTGTTTTGTACACTAAACCAAAATAATCTTGCACAACACGCATCCTTTACTTGCCTTGCATTACACGCAAGTGCGACCTTCCGCGATAGCGTGTGTTGTACGCAATACCGAGTTTCGCTAAACAATGATATGCTATTAAAACTAGCCGTTATGAATAGTAATAACCAATTTTTGAAATTTTTTAAATTTTATTTTTCAAGATGGACTTATTTTTTGGATTTGGAATATTTAAATTATCTTAGGGTGAAATTTTGGTACTTTTAGGATAACTTTCATTTTCTGATGAATAGTGAAAATTACTAAATTTTAATTAAAAACAATCTTTTTAATCGAAATAATTAATAATGATAAATTATTAATTTTAGTGGTTTTCAAGTATATTTAGAATATATTTTTACAATTTAATACAATTTTGGTCATTGGATGTAATTCTACATTTAAACCAGACATAAACAAGTGTCAATCTTTTGATAGTTATTATCTCTTAAGAACACGCTATTTGTTTTGACGACGGGAATTAATTTTTAAATTAATTAATGAAACTGATATGTTTTGAATTTGGTAAAATAGACATCATATTTGAGTTCATAATATCAAATATAGCTTAGGCCTAATTTTTGGTATTTTTCTAGAAACTTTCATTTTTTGATGAATAGTGAAACCACTAAGTGGTAGTTAAAAAAAATGAATTTTTCATAAAAGTTAATTTTTCCGCTTCTGTGAGGGGAATTTCAAAAATCCGAGAGACACGGTTGATTTTAGTAAGTGAAATGTGGTTCAATGAGATGAAAACAATTTTTGGTGAATAGTAACTTTTTACTTTTTTTACCACGGTTAAAAGTAAATAGGGTAATTAAGGGTAAAAATGTTATTATTATTACCCTAACACATGTCCTAATTCTATTGGATAAGTGTAATTCTACCAAAAACAACCTTAGGAATAAAATATGATCATTTAGGCTCACTTGGATTAGATTAGGACATTTATTATTAATTTATTTAAAGAAGGGTTAAAATAGTTAAAATCAAAGTTTAATAAGTAAATCATTTTTAATATAGGGTTATACATAAGATAAATTCGACTATAAATACTCATTAGAAATATAAAAATATTTCCTACATAATGGTATTTTATTTGTAATTTTTAGACCTTAAATAATTTAATTTATTTATGACACAATTATGATGCAGTAATTATCTTATTAATGAAATATTGACATAATTGATATTATAAATACCCAAATAAATATAATTTGAGAATTTTTATGAATTCCACTAATTTTATAGGTTAATATGACATGTTTTAATTTATTTAATTAACTTTTTTCGAACGAATAATTCTGTTATGAGTTTTACAAAAATCAATTACTAAATAGTGTCAAAATTGACATAAAATAGTTTTTAAAACTCAAATTATATTATTAATTGATATTTTATTCCTAAAAATCTAAGGTTCAGCCAAATGACTTAGATAAGGTTATATATATTAATAATAAACAACTTGGGGTTCGTTTGTCTTCTTATAGTAAGTTTAGTAACCTTATAGTGTAAGAACACAAAAAGACACGGTAAAAGTAAAATTATCTAACTTAAAGTTAAATATATATGATAAGGTTAAAATAGGAACTTAAACTTGCCGTAATTCTATTGTATGAGAGTATTTAGACCCATACCCACCTTAGCATCTAAATAACTCAATTTAGAGCTATTTATAACCGAATTTGGCTTTATAATAAAATAATATTTTTAGTTTTTCCAAAGGAGCCTCTCTCCTCCCTTATAAAAGGGCACCTCCTCCCTCTCTTCCTCAAACCACATTGAGCCTTCAAGCTCAGCCAACCCCTGTCGAATTCTCTTCTCCACTTCCCTAGAAATATCCTAGAGGTTCTGGTCTTCCTCAAAGACCAATTTTAGTTCCCTAAAAGGAGATCTCAAAGAGGCGCTTCAAAGAAGAGGTAATGTCCGTTACCGATTCTTTCAACTTTATTTATTCTTCCACTTCTTCTTCATAAGTTGTTTCATTATGAAGTAATAACATCAGTATCAATCATATACTATGTTATTATAAGTATGAAACAACCCTATTTAACCATCTATCCATCCTATGGAAAACGAAATCACCGCGTGTGCGTACGTACGAAATACCGTCTCCACGCCGTGGTGTAATCTATTTTCCACCACCACCTTACTTGGATGGGTATAATGGTGTATATAATAACTATATATGATTATTGTAAAGTGATATTGATTCTGAAATAGTATACATACACCCCAATACAATTCCACGATCATGAGAACGATATCATCGCTCGTGCGTACGTACGGACTACCGTCTCCACGACGTGATGAGATTCATTCTCCATGTTAACCATTCATGAATGATTATAAAGTATATATAATAAGTAATTGTGAAATATATGACATAATAATGATACTGGATTTATGTGTATATATATGTATTTCATCTACTTAATTCCATTCAACTCAATAAGGAAACGAAAACAGCGTTCATGCGTACGTACGGCCTACCATCTCTATGAACGGTGTATTTATTTCCATTTACTGATCTATTATATATGTGTATATTCTGAATATATATTATATATAAATAATGTTTTATATTTTGTAATTAAGTAAACATGATCTAAGTAATCATATGAATAATTACAAGTGAAAACATGGACGACAAATGAAACGATTTTACCCAAAACGCCCTGTAACATGGAATTTACAAAAGAACGGGTAAAATAATGTCATAAGTGAACCATATATGATATCATAACAAGAGTATGATTCTGGAATAATTCAATGACATTATTTAAATCATTATACAGGAGTTTCAGACACTTACGAAGCAAATCAGACCTAAGGTAAGGGAAATATCACAATCTCATTGCTATCCGAGATTGTTTATACTTTGGCATTTACTGGGGTGTATTTTATCATCCACATCCATGTTTCCTCGATATGTAATATTATTTCCATCCACCTACAATTATTTAAATCCAATTTTACCCTTAGGTGAGTTCTTAGTAAAGGATATGAAAGGAATCTTTTTTCGTTTTTCGTACGAGGTACTTTTTGACTTTTCTGACAAAAGTACGAAGAATGTTTTTTTAACTTATACGGCATGAATGGATTTTTAAAAACATTATTTCCAAAAATCTTACTTTCAAATTTTTCATGTTTATTTTTAATCAACTTCTTTTAGTTTAGAATTTTATGACATGTTAAGAAAGGAAAAGTGTTTTTGAAGTACAAAGGATATTTTCCTCAAGAATGGAGTTCAAGTGTTTTATCAAAATTATTTTCCATCTAAGATAATAAAGGGTTCAGTTTTTATCTCTATTATTACATTGATTTGATTATGTTGTGATGGAATTATTTTTATGAATTCCTTTATCTTATATGAATTGTTTTATGATGTCACGATGTTTAAGAATACCATTTTTATTACATGGGTTATGCTATGATGTATGGTTTATGATTTTGTGGCACACATAAGAATGGTATCATTATGAGATGGGTGGGACCTATATCTCCCTCCAATGCATTGGGTAAAGATTTTATATCTCATGAGATAGACATGGCTAGAATGGCAGGTTAAACCGGTTCAGTGAAACAGGATTGAAACGAGGAGTGAACTCGGTTCAGAAATGGACTTTGTCCACTAAGATAGTCTTGACAATGAGTCTTGACTAATAATAAATGATTCTCTATGATTATGTGTGTATGCCACAAAGTTTCATGTTTTATGTTATGATTATTGGGATTACATTTCACTACTATGATTTATCCCATGTTATGATATTATGATCTCTTTTCCAGGTTAAGATTTCCAAAATGTTATGTTCTTATGAATATGTTGTGATTGATATTTATTTTGTTTACCCTTACTGAGCATTTTAGCTCACCCGTTTTTGTTTTCTTTTCCCCAGGATATAAAGAAAGGTTTTAGGTTAAAAAAAAGAAGATCTTTATGGGATATGTTGAAGATCTTTCACCACGATTAGAAGATTACATTCCGAGTTTCCAAAGGCACTAAACTATTACGGTTCTTGTGTGTGTGTGTTTGTTATGTACTAAGTATTCCGCAAAAGTAATGTAATGTCCATGTATGTTAATCATCGGGTCTCTACTGGGGACTTTTCATTTTTTTTTGGTGGGAAAGGCCAGGATTGAAGATTGTGGCGTCGCTACGTATCCTACGAGGGTAGAAATCAAGTCATATGTAGTTCTATGTGTACCGTGTACCGGTTCATCTTGGTCCAAAGGTTTGGGGTACTTTCATTCTACTAATCACAGTTTTCAAGTCCACCATGTTACCCCATAGTTTACATTCATAGGAGAGTCTATATCCCCATTCCTAAGCTCACAGTAGTTGTACTCGTTGTGAGAAACAAGGAGTGATAAGGGTTTACTTAGCAAATATGGGTAAATAAGGGGCGTGGTGGAGGTATTTTTTTAACTCATAGTTCAAGGTCTTAGAGTTTAGACCTTAACACGGGAGCATTTTTATGACTCATAGTTTTGGGTCGTAGAGTTTGGACCAACACATTAGGTCATTTTCTATGACTCATAGTTTGACATTGTAGAGCGTGGACTTTGGCATTGGGGTGATATTTTTAACTCATAGTTTAAGATCTTATAGTTTGGATCTTGGCATGGAGACATTTTTAACTCATATTTTAAGGTCTTATAGTTTTGACCATAGCTTTGGGATTTGTTGTTACTCATAGTTTATGGTCTTAGAGTTTGGACCTTAACATAGGGACATTTTTATCATTACTCATAGTTTAATATCTTAGAGTTCAGACCTTGGCATTTGGGATTTTTCATTACTCATAGATTAAGGTCATAGAGTTTAGACCTTAACATTGGGGCATTTTTATGCGATGTATTTACTCAAGAACTTTGCATTTGTGGGATTTTTGATGAGATTTACATCCCTTGATATCAGGGTGTACGCCCCCATTGGAATAGACCCGATGTATGACATATGGTCTTACCCACTTTGGTTCAAGCTTCAGGGGATTCTTCCATAGTATCATTGGGGTTATGAGGACTAACACCACTTCTCCTTTGAGGAAAGATCAAAGGTGAATCTTTTTGTTGGAGGCTCATGCAATCCGGTTTTGGTAGATTTCCAAATGGTGCAGAGTGTGCAACCTTTTTTTGTCTAACTGTTCCAATTCATCAAACCGTCTCTTGGATTTCTTAGCCATGGATTGTTTATCTCAAATGGAAACACAAAGTGATAAAACATGGATTTCTATATGTAAAACTACCTCTTCCCCAAATACCAGTGAGAATGGGGTTGCCTGCGTGGCGGTACGGGTCGTGGTCTGGTAGGCCCACAAAGCATTAATGACCTTGTCGGGACACGATTTATTTTCCTTGTCAACCATCTTTTGAAGTATTTTGTATATAGTCTTGTTGAAAACTTAAATATTCCCATTGGCCACTGCGTGGTAGTGGGATGACCGATTGGCCTGGAATCCATATTCCTGGTACAACTTATCCATCTCAGTAGAGTAGAATTTGGATTCATTTTCCATCAGTATTGTATGAGGGAAACCTAATCCGGTGATGTTGTTGGACTTCAAAAGCTAACGATGTTTTTTCCCCTTCTTCTTTAAGGGATATGGCTTCAACCCATTTAAAAAAGAAGCTATTTGTTTTGAGTATGAACTTTAATTATCAGGTTATAGCCGGAGGATACAGTCCCACAACTTCTATTCCCCAGGCGATGAATGACCAAGAGTATTTAGCCACATGAAGAAACTTTGGCGGTGGTGTATGAAATTAGCATGAACAGGGTAGGAATGTAACTTCCTAGTGAATATGGAGAAATCATTTATCATGGGGGGGCAGTAATACCCAAGCCTTTAAATTTGCTGAGAGAGCTTGGTCGGGGACTAGTTTTCTCCATAAGCTCTATTGTGCACTTCTTTCATGACGGCATCAGTCACTTCTCCATCAATGCACCTGAGAAGTACTCTGTCATGGCCTCATTTGTAGAGGAACTTCTATTGGTTTACCCCATTGTATAGGGTAAAATTAACTGCCCTCCTTTGGACATTCTCCCTTTCAGCCCTAACTGGTGGGAGTTTTCTGTTCCCAAGGTGATTTGTGACAGGTGTCATCCACCTGGTGGTACAATCATAAGGCTTAAGAAGGGGGATAATTTCATCAATTCCCTCCATATTTCTCTAGATGAATGGTAATACTATTCTACGGTGAACAATACTAAGTATTGATTCATCCTGGTCGGGATTGGCCAAGGTTGTGGCTGCAATTTCCAAAGTGTCAACTTGACCATTCTGTGATTGTGGGACTAGAGTCAGCATTGGTTCTAATAGGAATTCTACCATCTGTGCTCAAACATGGTTCATTAAGGGATCCAATACATTTTTCTTGATAGAATAGTCCTTGTTATCCTGTTTGATGACTAGCTTCGAACCACCCTATATTTTTTGATGTTTGTCGTGCACCTGGAGTGCCCATTCGAGGCTTGCAATGAGGGCTTGATAATCTTACTCATTGTTCATACACCCTTCCAAGTGTAGGAAAGAGTAAAGAAATATTTCCTTTTCAGGATATAACTACACAACTCCCAACCCCACTTTTTTTATCTTGGTATCCTCCATTCTTTTCCCTATCTGGCTTTAGGAAGCACCATCGAAGTACATTTCCCACATCTGAGGGTTCTCCTAGACAGAAAAAACTTCTTCATCTAGAATTTTGGTATCCAATGGTGTCATTTCTTATGAGGGGTTTTCATCTAGGAAGTATTCCAACACTTGGACATTGATGGCCTTCTAGTGTACGTACCATATGTCAAATTGTTTTTGGATGACTTCCCATCATGATAGGAACCCATTTAGCATGGGACGGTTGAGGATATTCTTGAGCGGGTTGCAGCAGGAGACCAAGTGGACCTCATGGTGCTGTAGGTAATGTCTTAGCCTCTAAACTACCATTATTAGGGCTATGCAGTTCTTTTCAATCTTCGAATACCAAGTTTCATCATCAATCATTGTCTGGATGAGGTAGTAGAGGCTGTTCTCACTACTGGAATCATTTTTCAATTCAAGGAAGGCACCTACTGACCGTTTGAGGGCAGTTATGTATAAAATGAGCAGTCTCCCCTCGACTGGTTGCATGAGAACTGGCAGGCTTAGGAGATATCTTTTGAGGCAGTCAAATGCTTCTTGATAATAATTATCTCATTCATACATAACTCATTTCTTTATGAGCTTGATGAAAGGTAAAAATTTACCTTCTAGGTTGTCTATGAAGCTTCGAATGTTGTCAAGGTACCCCTAGAGACCTCTCAGCTCGGTGAGGTTGCAAGGTGGGGGCATGCCATGAATTTCTTACTTCATCTCTACATTTACTTTAAATCCACGATGGTTTATGACTTAGCCGAGAAATTTTACGGAGGTAACGCCAAAGGATCATTTCAAGGGATTCATTTTTAAACTCTGTTGTCTCAATTTTTTTATGATAGTTTCAAGGTAATATAGGTGGTTTGTGTTGGACCCATGACGCTCCTGAAAACGGACCTGAACCCCGCATAGCCTACTAACTCATGGGATGCACTCAACTGGTCCACTCTCTGGGTTGGGTTCAAGTACTGTCCCCTAGCCAGTTGAGGATTTAATCTCACCTCCCCATAGATTCAAACCTGAGGCTTACTGGAATTTAACCAACTGGGCAGCATCTCTAGTACCACTAGTGGTACTTGTGACACTCTCGGTTGGATGTTTTTTCTTAAGGTAACTGGTTCGAATCATGGGGGAGGCATATTAAATCTCGGTAGGGCCCATGGATAGTACTTTTCACCGGCCCAGAGAGTTCCTCAGATGAGCCCAGCTCTCGATTTTGCGTCTAGGGGTGCACGGCAAACAACCCAGTTAGTGGTGTATGGTTTGATAAAAAGACACATTTTTTTGTTGGACCCGTGATGCTCCAAAAATGGACCCAAACCCCATAGATCCCACTAACTCGTGGGATGTACTCAACTAGGCCACTCTATGGGCTTGTTTAAGTATTATCCCCTAGACATTTGGGGAATTAATCTCACCTACCTAGGGATTTGAACCCAGGGCTGACTCGCATTTAACCAACCGGGTGGCCTAGTGGTAACAGAGATTCTCTCTAGTTGGATAAATGGTAGTCAGCCCCCGATTTGAATCTTGGGGGAGGCAATATTAAATCCCCAACTGGATAGGGTATGGTACTTGTACCCGGCCCAGAGAGTGTCCCAGTTGAGTGCATCCCAATAGTTAGTGGGCTTTGCGGGGTTCTGGTTTGTTGTCGGGAGTGTCACAGGTCCAGCAGTTCGAACGCTATCATGACTTAACCACCTATTCATCAACATAACACTCAACAAATTTTCCCCAAAAGGGATTGAAGATGTGATTCATGGTCCGCTAATATGTGGAGTCGATATTCTTTAGACAGAAGGAAATCACTTTATAAGAGAACATCCCCTGAGGGGGCTTAAAAGAGGTAGATTCGGCATCTCCTCGGGCCATCCAGATATGATTGTATCCAGAATATCCATCCACGAAGGAGAGGGCTTCGCATCTGGTTGTCGCATCAATCAACAATTATGTGATCGGGACCAGGAAGATGTCTTTTGGGCAATACCGATTAAGGTCCCTAAAGTATGTGTAGATTCTAATTTGTACATTCTTCTTTTTTATAGGGACTATGTTGGCTAGCCAGATCAGATATTGGACATCCCTTATGATGTTGACAAAGATAAGTTTGTCAACTTCAGCCTCTATTTTAGCAGTGTGCATCAGGTGGGTCCTTCTGGCTTCTTGTTTATAGCCCTAGTGTTCTTCTGGTAAGTCCAGATGATAGGTGGAATCTTTAGGATCGAGGCATGGCATCTCTGTGTAATTCCAGGAAAACACATCTCGATTATTCTTTAGGAAGGACGTATATGCCTCATTTCCTCAAAAGGCATGGGCATACCGATTAAAGGGGGTCGTGGGTCATTTTCAGTGCCCAGATTTATCTTTTTTAGTTCATCAATGGTGTTGGAAACACATTATTCAAATGAAGAACGGGAATCTTTGAGGTATTCTTCCTCTTCTTATTATTCATCTACTTTGTCTTCGACTACTGATGGAGAAACTGTTTTTGAGATAGATTCTCCAAAATTGGGAATGAAATCATATTTTTCCTTAGTGTGTGAGTAAAGGGTAGTTTGTTGTCCCAAGGATGGGTTGGGAGCATCATCAACAGGGATTTTCCTGACCACATTGGAATCAACCTATTCATCTATGCCTTTGGACTCGGTGGTCATACCACAGGCCATGCAGACAACTGATTCTATATCTAGGCTTGTAATTACGCATTCAATTGGTTTGATGGGTAGTATGTACTCCTCTCCAAGCTTCTGGAAGGGGTTGGAAGAATCCACCTCCAATCCATTCGTGGTACTGATCCAATCAACTTCATCGATCGAAATATGTTTGTATTCCGACTCATAGAACACAGTGTCAATGTAATGTGAATCACAGAACTCAAATGAGTATTTATCGGCATGTAACATCCCATTTTTTCCATTAGTGCAATATTTAATAAACTGATGGTATGAGGACCGAGTTGTAGTTTGCTGACGTAGCCCAGGCTTCCCTAAAAAAATATAGAATTTTGTACTTTACTTCACCACTAGGAACTCGAAATCTGATATGAGATCTATGAGCCATATTTTAAGCTTTATTTATCCCAATAGCTACTACTTAATTTGATCGTATCCCAGAAAAGTTGTAGTGAAGGGTGTCAAGATGTCTTCATTATATCCTAGCCGACAAAGTGTTCTCAGCGGGAGGAGGTTAACTCCAGAGACATTGTCAATGAAGATACTCTAAATATCAATTCCATTTATCTTGTTGGACACATATAAGGGTTTGATGTGCCCTTGCATAATGGTGTCTTCATCCCTGTCTATGAAGGAGATGACGGAGTGACATTATTTAGGGATGGTCTTCGTTTGGCATACTTTATCTGCTATTACTTTAGCCTCTAACTTCTAGGGACATAGAAAGGCTTCAATGAGTGCCTCCTTAAGATCTTTGGACAAACTCGATGCATATAAGATTAAAAACATTGTTGGAACTGAAGCCAAATACATTAAAATATCATAAATATTCTCTAAAGGTCATCTCATCCCAGCTTGGGGTTTCTCTTTCGCAGAAACATTAGGGGCTAGAGATTTGGAATTATATGGTTCGGCCTCTATAGTAGGAGTCAGTGGCGCTTCAGTCATTTCCACATTTGGTCAGACTAGTCTGCATGTATACCTTGGGTAGTTCAGTACTTGTTCTTTCCTTGATGGATACTCCGAGATAACTGGGCTTGGGTTTCCTCTTATGGGGGAGAATAAGCATTATGATTCTCATTTCATCTTCCAGAGGGTCCTTACATGGGTTTCTGTGATATTATTGGCTTGACTCGTGGCATGGCGGGGAATTTGACTTTTTCCACAATCATGCTTTCTGGGAAACCTCTCGCCTCTGCGGAATCTTCCTCTGGATATCCAGTTGGGCATGGGGAATTCGAGTTCATGGCCATATTATTCATCAGAGAAGGGTTCCATCAAGCGAATTAAATTAATGAAGCCAAAGATCATTTCTTAATCTGAAATTATTCCTCTCTGACTACCACCTTTTAATGGTACCGTTTAGCGGGACGGGGCCCGTTATGCATTTTTTGGGGCATTACCCATTGAACCAAGACTATTGGCATGAAGTCTTAATGTTTCAACATTAACATCATATTTGGTACCATCACATCTTCTTGATCTTTCTTTCTACCCTTCTGGCCTTTAGTGGACCGTTGTACTCAAGAGGATGGTTGTACTATTTTAAGAGATTTTGGGGGCACAGTAGGTTGTTTCAACTATGCCTATAAGATTTTATGGACTCGTTTGATGGTCTTTCGAGTCATCCAGTTGTCGAAATTTTTCTCCTTCTTACCTGTGAGTTTTTTCCACTATTCTTACTCTCTTGAGTCAGAGGTGGAAACATACATCACTTGTGTTAACGAGGGGGGCTAAATGACTTTCCCAGAATGCACAATATTTTACAGGAGATCCTTGAAAAAAAATCAATCCTAAATAGTCTGTCCTAGTATCTAGTGATATAGTCGATAATTTGAATTTTCTTCGAGAACCACTTCATCATCTCGTTTTGGCTCTAGCAGCCGTAGCAGATTGCAATTCATGGCGGCTATGAAATAGCTGCAGACCAGGTGGTCTTAGAACAAATATACTCTATTTCATCATTTTTAGAACTGATTTCTTTTAGCACCATGTCGCTCATCTTTACGAGGTAGGGTGGTTGTTGGCGTCCAGGGGGTCCTACCCAGTTCGGTGGGGGCCTGGAAATTGGGGCTAGTGCCTGGGGTGGCTTATGCAAGACAGAAGTCACTTCATATTTTTCCATTATTTTCACTGGGGTCGATGGGGGAATTAGGGACTAAAGGTCAGTCATTTTCAAGGAGTCTTCTATCATTTGGGAAATGTAATAGAAGTCTCTAAACTCACTGGTGTACATCAATGGGATGAGTGGCATTTTCAGTTCATCCTGAAGGTTATCGATTCGCATGGTGGGAATCTCATCCTGTGGCAGAGTCCAGTTCAAGAAATAAGTCAAGCCTTTACACCTAGAAATGAATTCTGAGACACTATCATTCTCTTGATTCTTGCAGTTCATGAGATCACGAACCTTCATCTTGGGTAGCGTCAAACTGAACTGGAATAGAAACTGTCACTGGAGGCCCTCCTAGTCTGTAATTGAATTAGATGGCAGGATAATATACCATATAAAAGTCATTACCTATAGTTTTTGTACGAAACACCTGAGTTTTGTGGCTTCTTGCTACTCGGGATTGCCCATAATGGGGTCAAAGTAAGAGGTATAGTGTATCCAATGCTGTTCTGGATCCCCTAAGACATCGAATACTCGGAATAAGAGGTTCTCGAATTTTGGTGGCAGAAGAACATTGCTCACCCAGTCGGGGTAGGGTTTGCGCTTTATTTATATCAGCGTGTGTCACCCATCCATGGATTCTATTTGGGTTGTTAGCTACTCGATAGTGTTTAAGACCCGTTGATTCATATCCTATCGGGCTTGATCTTGATTTGGTGTGGCAGGTTCCAAGATTTGGAATGCCAGCACAATAGGATATTGTGGTAGATTCCCAGTTAGGGGCATCATTTATCGATTTACCTGGGTATATTCCGACTACCTTCCCAATGGGGGGAAGTCTGGTTGTCCTTCTAGGGTAGGGTTGAATAGTCCTCTGGGCTTGGCTTCATTCACCGGGATGAGTGTCTGTGGTATCGACACCTCTTCTGGGAGCACCTTCTAACATTCCACAGAGGGAACACATCTGGTGAGATAACTCCCGCAACATAGCTTGGAATTAATTTGCTTGACCTCATTCATTTATTCCTCCTTCTTTGAAAACCTTTTCTTAAGGGTGAGGGTAACACTCTCATGGGGAGGAGGATTAAGGTCATAGATGACCTTGGATTTATTTTTCTCTTTATTAGAGTTTTGTATGGAAGGTAATGTAGCATTGACTGAGGGACACCCATATTTAGAACATCCCTTTGGTTCTAGGTATGCACACCTCATGCTCAGTGTGGAATGCCTCTAGGGGGGATCTGTCTTCTTTTGCATCTTATTCCCATGCATTATTTCTTGTGAGATACATGGGGATGACGCTCACCATGTTCGATGAGGATTACTGTGTTGGGGGTGGTGTGCCTAGTGTCAAATAGTTGGAAGGCTTCTTGCTCCCTTTATTTTACTTTCTCCTTCCATTATATCGTATTCTTCGGGCTTCTTGACGAAGTTTGACCTAGAGGGAGCCCTGGTCTGACCTCATTACATGCCTTGTTCTCAAATGGAGTGAACCTTGAGAACGGGGGGAACGGGTAACCCCTATGTCCATATTTCTTCCTATATGGTGGAACACATACATCCGTCGTGCGGGGATTTGAGGTAAAAATTCCCCCAACCATGCGGGTTGGGGACATTCATATTCTCCTGTCGAAGCGTTATGGCATAGATTTTATAGTCTTATAGGGGGATTTTTATTTAAAAATACCCCCAGCCCTATGGGATGGGGTTGTTCCGATATCACGAAAATAGCCACCGCAATTTCCACCCTTTTAATTTCACATAATCCCTCACGGGTGTATGAAAAGTGTGAAATTATTACTGCATGGGTTCTATAGTCTTTCAAAGACATGAGCACTACTTTCTGGTTCACTTCCCTTAGGTGGGAAGCCTACTGGATGTTCCTGGTCTCCTAACTCGGATATTTTTTGATGGATTTATCTCTTCAGCCTTGACGCTTTTGAGACTTAATCGAGGCCAGTTTTTGTTGAGTTTCCCATATTTCTTGTGAAATGGTTTCATTTGATTGTTGTCACTGGGTGATGACTTTGTAGGATTTAATTTCCATTGGGACATGCTGGATGGGACATGGGGTGAAGTGTGAGGATCCATGTTCTCCCCACCCCCAAATGTGAACTATTTTCGGGGAGTTTCCAATGAGGTGACACAATTTATGTAGTGCATGGAGGCTATCCAGTTCAAGGTTTTTTTTCTTATTTCGGATTTTGTTTTCCTTGCATATGGGAGGGATTCTAAGTCGATTAGATGACGAATCCCCCCAATCGCGATGACATGGTCTGTGTACCCTTTATGGGGTAGGAATTTTTCTTTCATATTTTGAAGAGTTGTCCATATAATAATGTTAATTTCACGCGTGCATTCCCCAAAAAATTCCCCTACTATGTCGAAATGAGAAGTGGTCGTAGGCCAATACATCACTGGTATATTATCCCCAGCTAGTTGTCTTCTCACAAGCCACATATCATGTTGTTGTTATTCCGGAGGCTCCTCTACTTTATATTCCCAACTCGACTGCTTCATGATGATTTCATTCTAAGCAACATGGAAGGTGGGAGCCTTATCAAGTTTTGGACTCCACAGGGCTGGATTAGAAGATCATTATGGCCTCGGGACATCTTTGGGGTTCAGAAAAAATATCACTCATTATTTACAGAGTTCCTGATGCGTCAAACTCCTTTCTGAGTGCCTTAGCATAAGATTGATTTCCCATATTCTTTCTGGCCAGGGGAGGGCCTCCTTGCTAGTATGAATTTTTATTGTGAGGAGTGCCTTCTAAAGTGATGTTGTGATGGAGAGGAGTACCATGGAAACCTAATTCCCAACCGTAGGAATTTTCCAGACGGCGTGTACCCTAGGGACGACCTTCAGGGCAGGATGTAGCAAGGGGATGTCCTTCCTGCTACTTGATTTCATTGTGGGGAGGCCTTCACATCAACTGTTATTATGGGAAGGGCCTTCACAATGACCATAATTATAGAGAGGACTACCATCATGTCTATATATCTAGATACAAGGAAAATTTATGTAGTGTACATCCTGGGAAGGACATTCAGGATGTACTGCAGTGAGTGGAGGTCCTTCTCGTTTCTTTTCATTACTATGGGGAGGACCTCCATGGAAACTGTCATTGTAGATAGATCATTCACAATGACTGTAATCATGGAGAGGACTACCATCATGACTTGATATTAGTTGTAAGGAGAATTTATGTAGTGTACATCTTGGAGAGGACCTTCAGGATGTACTACAATAAGGGGAGTACATTCTCATTTCTTGGTGTTATTTTGGGGAGGGCCTTCATGACAACTGTCATTGCGGGGAGGGCCTTCACAGTGATTTTCATCATGGCGAGGACTACCATCATGAATTGATATGTAGCTGGAGGAATAATATCTGCAGTGTACATCCTGGAGAGGACCTTTACAAATTACTACAATGAGGGGAGGACCTTCTCATTTCTTGGAATTACTGTGGGGAGGACCATAATAGCATCTCTCATTGTAGGAGGGCCTTCACAATGAACATTATCATGGTGAGGACTACTATCAGGACTTGATGTCCGACTATAGGGAGAACCATATCTACAGTGTATACCCTAGGGAGGACCATCAAGGTGGATGAAGGAAAGGGGAGGACCTTTTTGCTGTCTGATCGTTAGGTCTTGGGGAGGACTACCCTGACACGCATTATGAGATAGGCTCATGTGATCGATCATTCTTGACCCACAGAGTAAGCCCCAATGGGTTCTCTATGAACGTCCTTCAGAGCTACTGATAGTGACATTGTGGGGAGGATCATCACAAGTGCTACTTCTACTTCTATAATTTTGTAATGGAATGACTGGGTATGGATCCTTTTTTGATATATGTTTGAGGGTGTTGAGAACCCCAGCTTCCAGCGGAGCAGGATCATGTACTTTCTCTTCATTTTCCAATTTATTTTGGTGCTTTTCATTTTTTGACCCACTCTTGCGGGTAAGTGGGAACATATGATGTTTGTAGTGGCCTTCATATATGGGTTCCTATCATGTTGGGTCTCATGATGTCTTTGGGATACGATGGAGATCATCATGAGTTTTTTCTGGGATAAATGCATGCCTTGGAGTGGCCACCACATTGGACAGACGTCTCCCAGTCAGAACGGGTATTTTTTTTCCCAATCTGGTTGTCTATATGTCGCGGGATATTGTCATTCACCCTCCTGGACTAGATCAGGGATGCATAAATACTTTGGAGTGACTAACTCATTTTGTGAGTGAGTTATTCTATTCGAGAAAATTGGGTCATGGGCCCGATTTCTCACTTTCCCACTTATACAATGATATCTTGGCATGTTTGGAGGATATTTTCTGGAATCAATGTCGGGTCTTCCATCATGGCCAAGATGTGCTGAGATAAATATTTTGTTATAATGGGTATGAAGACCCATTCTGATGTCGGATTATGATTTTGTGCCTTCTCCAGTCCTCCATGAGTTTCTAGTAGATACTGGAAGTTATCCTGTGCCAGGATAGAGGAATGAGTCTGTAATCAGTTTTCTTCTCTATTTTCCACCATATTTGACTGGTGGTCTTCATATTCACGAGAGGTGATTTTTATCCACTTTCTTGCGACTATATTTATCTGACGAGATGTGTATGTGTCCGTAGGAATTTGAATCTGCTCATATTGTGTTTCCACCCTTTATAAATGAAGGGGTTCTTGTAAATCAGCAAGTATATGTGCCTACGTATAGCCTGTTGCTTCCTGATTTTGATGGCAGGCTTTTTGTGCATCAGCCAATATTTTCATATTCTTTAAGATTTCTTCTCTGTCTTCATATAGGGATCGGAGACCAGTTGTAGGAATGTGCATGTGCTCATATGGGCCCACCCTATTTCTGTTTTGGGGTTGAGTGGAGAGGGAAGAGTTGTGTGACTTCCTATTGAGATATGATGTGTTAGTACGAAGGAGTTGTTCCTCAAAAACCAGGGTGATAGAGTGTCTCTGGTTATATATTTCCCCACCTTTTTGGGTAGCTTGAGGGGTCCGGTGACCTGGACTTTGGCAGGTTCCCTTGGTATAAGGTCCTCCATGGTGGGAGGAGGTCTGTTCGTCCGGTGTCGGTGGCGACGCTCTCTAGCGGGAGCCCGTGGGTAGTTCCCCTGTGTAGTGGGAATAAAGTCATCAGTATTAACTTCAGTTTCCTCCCTACGGTAAGGGAGGTATTCATTTTCACGTTCTGGGGATGATCACCCAAAATGGTTGGAGACGACAATCAGGCCGCCATGTGCTGAGGTACCAACTACAGCTGAAGAGGCAGCTGGCGAACCTTCACAGACTAGGGGGGATTGTCTTGAGGCCTCCAGTGTGGGGAGAGTACCATTTTAGTGGTACTCTTTGATCAGCATATTGGACACCCAGTGTTTAAGACATTGGGTAGGTGAAGGGGTCCTACTCTTCGTTGAGGCCTCGGTCGCCCACGGGATCGCTGATGCAGGTATCTTCTTGGATCGTGGGGATGTCATTTGGATCGAAGGCCGCTCTGAAAGAACCTACAATACATATATGACATACAGACCACTAAACGTCATTAAAGTAGCATTTCTTTAAACACATGCAAATTTTTTGATTCATCTTGGCCCCCCTTCCCCTCTTCCTTCATTGCAGGGCGAAGGGGCCTAAGAAGGGTAGAACCGTAACCTTGGTTTATAATTCACATCGGGTTTGCCATTTTTATTTCGACTTCAAGGTGCCATGTTTTCTTGTACCGGGGTGGAAAAAGGGTTTAACTTGTAGTATCCTTTTGTCTTTAATCATCTTGGGTAGAACCACTACCTTGGTTAAGGATTCACGTCGAGTTCACCATTTTGGTTATGCCTTTGAGGTGGGGTGTTTATGGGTAGTGTAGAGATATCATGATGAGGATCATCACCCATCCCATTTTCCACATATACGGGCTCTCGTTGAATTTACCATGACTTTTTTTCGACCTTTTCAGCGTCATTATCTTGTAAAGAAGGTTGAATTTATCATGTGAGGAACTGTTGGTCCCAGCTGGTGATTGTGTGGGGGTCAACCACTCATGCAATCGGTCCTTCTTGGATATGACTTCCTCGGATGGTCTCCAATGGGTTTATTTGAGGATCCAAGAATGCCCAATATCCCAAGAATCCATGATTCATGGAACTACTTTCCAAAGGCAGGTGCTCGTCGGCTGACGATTTGGCCAACGACACTTGAGGACTCCATTGGTTGAGATGATGCGAAGTTAGGCTCATCTAACCCTTCTTAGGGAGTATTGTTTCATGTTCTATGACTCCCTTATAAATTTAAGTTGTGTTTATATGTTTTTGAATCCTTGGTTCATTCCTGAAGAGTGTGTCTATGGGCTACCATTGGTTTGAAAGATCTTCTTGAGCATGCATATGTTTGATTCTGTGGAGGTGATGCTGACTTAGCCATATTATAAGGTGCTCTAGAGTTTACCCTCAATCAAGAGGGATGGAAGGTGACATGATGTTGGGATCGGGCCCACAAGGAGGGCTTCCGAAATATCCTGGGGAGAGGAATCAGAACCCATGTAGTTTGGAATGTGTGGGGCTTACGGAAATAATTTGCCCATTTTATATACATGATTGGTTGTACACATTTGGGATGGGAACCCTTTTGAGCTCGAGCCTTCAGGTAGGCATCCTACATATCCGGATTTGGTCAGTATTCTGTGTTCTCATAGTTCAGGATATGTGCGGATGTTGTAATCCTCACAAACCTCTAAGACCACGTGAGTCATGCTCAGTGTGAGAAATAAGAGGGTGTGAAAGATCCGACAATGCACATACCTTCTCCATTATTGGTGGGGGAGGGAGAGCTCGTGGTGGAAGAGGTTGGGGAAACTGTGGGAGAGGGCGCCAAGCAATGAAACATTCAACGTGAAATTTCATTGAAGTTCACACGGACCTATCTAGAAGTATTGGAGACTTACATAAGTGGGAGGGCCTCAGAGCATGTTCTAGGAAGGGGTATTTTAATCCTTACCAAATGGGGGAGTGAACATAACCCTTTTCACAGATCATTGTTCCTCATTGAATAGAAAAGAAAGTGATCACCCCTAATCTTGAGAATGGGGAGGTTCACTTCTGTATCCCAAGGTTGGACTCTGGTTTACCATGGGAATGTAGTATTACAGGAATTCCAGAAGCCTGCACCATTGTTGGGCGGGCCTTCATGACTCTACTTACCATGGGTATGTAGACTCAATGGGGCGCACTGATGTGCCCAATCGCCTAATCATATGGGTCGGGTGTCTTTGGAGGAGGCATTGGCCTAGATTTTGGGGAAATGGTTACTATAGGGATTATGGAGGACTGGATGGTAATGGAGGGGTAAGGTTGGAACCAGAATGAACAATACCTGAAAACTCCCAATTTCGTGTATTGGTTTCTCATGCAGGTTAGTGAAGGCTTTGTGTACCATACTAGTATGCGGATAGGAGGTTCATCTTTGTATTGGTGTGGTACGCAAGCATGGTTATTTCAAACTATGTAAAAAAGTGGTATGTGGATCACCGTACCGCTTTGGGTTAAATCTACATACTGATTGGGCATGTGGCGCTAGAATCAGTCCAGGTAGTGGTACGCTACGCAGAGCGCCATATTGAAGGAGGGTCGAGCGAATTACCATTCATGGGAAATTCATCCACAAGAAGTATTTGGTTCACATTTTACCATTTGGGTTCATGGTTCTATTATTTTTATTCAATTCCTCCATTTTTATGGGTTACGAATGACTGTACCTGCGGAGGAAGTGGTTTGCGGTTCATGCTTCGTCGATGAAATAAGACGGAGGCTAAAATGAAACCTCTAAGTTTTACTCAATATTTCATCGCCCATCTTCATGTTATTCCATCTATCCATCTCCTATATTACACCTTCTCTTGTGATCTTTTATAGAGAATCGGAATGATCATATCTGCTGGGAACACGACACCATTTGCGGTGGCCCATTGAAACAATTTTCTTACCCGCGAATGAATCGGTCAACCAGGGTTTGAGGAGACATTGGTTCACGAAAATGGTTTGCGGAACCCTACTCATAGGCTTAATCTATTAAATGAGGTGTCTGCAGCATGGTACACGGATGGTCTTCCACACAGAACCCCTTCGGTTGACGTGGTTCGCGGTTTTCCCAGCTCACTGGCCATCATTTCGTGGGCTAGTGGTTCGTGGACTGTCCCACATACCTGGTAGTACGCAGTCCATCTTCTTCGCATACCTTTCTCAGTGATGGCACATGGGGCACTTAAAATCATGATTTCCATCAAGTTACTTAAAAAAAATTCAACTCAATTTGAGTCCCTTCTCCTTGATCAAATTATTGAAGATCTTAATCCCTTCTACAAATCCTTTACGAGGGTATTTTCTTCCCTTGACGGAATATTCAGGACACTACGGTTGTCATAAGCTAGAATATCTCTAAATAAGACTTCTTATATATATAAGCATATATATAAATAGATATATTCATATATATACATACACTAGAAAAAATAAAACTCTTAAATATAATATTAGTGGTGATAATAATAAAAAAAAATAATGTCCTAGGAACCATGGATATAATCCTAGGAGTCCATGCTTCAATGTAATAAATAACATAACGAAGGATCCATTAGTCATATGTAATGATAAACAATCATGAAAAAATTCATTTATCCTATGATCTCATCCGCATTGTTCTGTAATGAGGAACCCAATTATCATCCACAGGGAAACATAATTCCATTTATTGAATGATCTCATCCTTGTAATTATATACATAGAAAACTCAAGTATCACTTTTAACTCCCATTTTCGCTATGATATCATCCACTGTGTTTCGTCAAGAGGAAACCCAGGTATCACTCTGTGTGTGAGGAATGTCATCTTTCCTATGATCCCATCCATGGAGTTTTGTGATGAGTAAACCCAAGTATCGCTCAATGAAGAACATAATTCCATTTATTGAAATATCTCATCCTTAACATTCTGTAATGAGGAAACCCAAGTATCACTCATAACATAAAATTTCTCTATGAGTCTATCCATGGCTTTCACTATACAAGAAACCCAAGTATCACTCAGATCTTGAAAAAAATTATCTAATCTATGAGACTATCCATGGGGTTCCATAATGAGGAAACTGAGTATAACTTAATTCATACATAATTCATTTAATCATGTTTATTTAAGTAATAGATATTACCATTCCCATAATAATTCCACTCATGTTAATTTAATTATTTCCAATTTTATGAGTTAAGGGATACAATTATTTCATAATAATCTTACATGTAGTTAAACCATTTCACATAAAATCATGAGGACATGGGTAACACACATTCCATCACACAACAAATATGACAAAGTGAATCATCCATTTCCATTTATGACAATGCACATCAAAGGTGATATTATTATAAAATGGATTATGATTCTTATACCACTTCATTCCACCTAATTAAATTAACAAGATTTTCCATTTCAAAGTGTCAAAGATTATGTGAATTATCATGATTTAAGGGGGTATTATTTAACCCTTTTCAACTCATTTTTGAATTTGTAAACATGCAATGACATTTTAAGAACACACACAGAGGGTGGTTTAATATTTCGTCATGTTTGGTACCAAAATTATCATAAAAAACCTAAAAATTGGTTTCTGCTGAGTTCATTGACCTCAAAAAATTTATAACGGTATCAAAACATGCATACATGAATCCAGGGCAATCAATTTAAGGTATTTCATATTTTAGGGGGAACTCACATGAATTTTTGAATGTGCAAGTAGGAAAATTGTATATTAACTACAAAACATTAATTTAAAATAAACTAGACTAATTACCTCATGTTAAGGAAGCTCCTCACATCGAATATCAGGGCTTGATTCATGCTGGTATAGAATAAATGCGAAGAACAATCAAACTCACTAAAAATAGGGAAAAGGAGATCTCACAGATTTAGTATTCACTATGGAGCTATTAATGAAGAATATAAGTAGAAGGAGTCTTAGAATTGCTAATGGAAATCCATAAGAAACAAATAGTGTATGATTTTTAGTTTATACAAATGATATCTCTCTATGCCTAGAGGATATTAGAAAGGAGAGATCCCACACAAGGGGTCTACAACGCACGGTAGGGATGTAAAAAGAGGGGATATAAGCTATAAAGATGAGGTAAATATCCTTTTTCAAGATCATTATAGAGACACAATATTTGGCCTCATGGTTTGGAAAATTTTACACCAACCATGGGGCCTCCACTACCTAGGTTCCTCACCCTGAATGGTTATGTAGCACGACTTGATCTAACCATGCACTAATTGTGCAGTTCTTCTATATATGTTGAAATAGTGGTGCGATCTTGGAACATTTTTTGGAAAAACTATCCATATCTCATGTGGTTCGCCCCATGTACACCAGCACCAAGCTGTATGACCCTTCTAGGCCCCTCTCATGTTATAGAAAAACCATTCTGTTTGTGAAATGCGGTCACATGGTAGACTCGAACAACTAAACTAACAGTAGGAATCATGTTGCCTCTCCAAAAACTAGAGCTTTCGAAGCCCAATGCCACTGAAACTCAAATGATATCCCAATAAATCTCTTAATACATTAACCCCATACTAAAAAAATATCTTCAAATAGTTCCAAATCATATATTTTACATCCTGAATCTCAATTTAAGATTCATCCTGTCTACATAAAAAAAATCCAAAGCCCTCATAATTTTTAACTCAGTCCAAAACACATGATTTTACAATCTCCCAAAAGTATAAATTATCCTCAGCAAGAAGATAAAAGGAAATGAGGAATCCATCATCCATCCTAACCAGGTTGTAATTTCTTGTTCAAATGGTTGTATTTCATTTCCAAACACCCAACACATCTTTTTGAGTCATTCAAAACATAAAATATATAAACCATTTAAACATAATATAGAAATCATAATCATGGATGAAACAATCAAATTGGATTACCTAATCCCATATAACCTGAGACACAATCTCATCATCATCTCTCTTATCAAGTGGACTAAGTCTCTTCTCACCTTATATCATAACCTTTGAATGGAAAATTATAGGTCACTACACTATAACCATTTGAATTTCCCATAGATAAACCTTTATATCATTCTAAAGACACTCTGAACTTGTTTCTAAAAATGATACACCCAATTATGGGTGAGTACACTACTCTTGGACATCATTTTAATCCCAACGGTCAACTATGATTGACCCACCCAAAAATTTCTCAATTTGGATTTCACTAAAACTACAAGATGAACATTTCCATAGCACCTACCTAAGCCCACGGTGTTTAGGACATAGTTCCAAAATGTTTGAATATCTACCTTCAAGAGATATTTAGTCATACCACCTCAGACTGACTATTCTCTAAAACGCTTAGCTTAGAAACACAACACATTTCAAAAGATATATCCCAATACCTTTATGTATATTTTTCTCAATATCACATCAATCGCATTCAAAAATCCCATAAATGACTTCTATATATGTCTTATAATCAAACCATTCATAGTTATTTTTATCAAGTGGTATACACGTGACAAGATGGCCATCCAAAAATTGGTCCCATGTTTCTAAAACTCGCCTCTCAAGAAGGTTATGTTCCAACTTCCTGTGGTGGAATCCACACCATAATGCTTCCTTTAAAAATCCCTTTCATTGAACATCCAAGGATTCCATCCATCAGAAAATAAGGTTTTATTGAGTTATGTTAGCTCAGCGTATAACTGACTCTATCTGTGTGAAATTAGGATAATGTCAGAATAGGGGTAATGCTTGTCACTAAACTATGAGTGCACTAATATTTTATCAAATTATTTTTATTTATCCTTTTAATCCAGGTTTACATTTTAAACATGCTATAACATTCTTACCCAACACCTGACACCAAGTCTTCTGACTGTGAGTGTCTAGGTACAACCTATGTTAACAACTATATGGGGCCCAAATTAATTCCAGAATAGCCTTTAACATTGGAACCCTCATGAATTTAATCAATATCATTGTTTCCCTTCCCAAAAGTGTCCAGTGGAAACCATCAATCTAAGACCCTCACCCATCATCTCAGCGACTAGTAATCTAAACAGTACCCCATGCAACTTCCATGTACCCGAATTTCCTTACACAATGGGTGTACACTCCCATACTACCTGGTACTTGACCTAAATCACACTTACATGGGTTTTCAATCATCATGGCCAAGTTGACGGTGGTACATGGAACATTAGTCTCATTAAGGTTGGAGATTCATCGGAACTCGCCTTAAAAACATGTATCCACGAGTTCTATTAAGCATCAAATGACATCCCACCTCATAGTTTCATTTTCATATTTCGAAAATTTAACAAGATTATCGGTATTTTAATCTTTTTCTGGCCATTTCCATATTTACCTTTATGATATTGTTCCTTCTACCTTGAAGGTCACACTTTTCATGAATGATATGATGCTCCCCATCTTATGAGTTTCCTAGTATCTGTACTAATAATAACACAAAACATATTACTGAACATGTTCCATTACCATCAAACATAGTTCCTTGATGTGAGAAAATTAGTTTAGAAATAGGATCACAAGAATAGTAGAAAACCATTATCCCATAAGCGCACTATGTCAGATTCACTTTTAGATGTACACATGATGACCCTCCTAATTAAATTTCATGTGCATCATCCATATACAGAATAAAATTAAAAAATAATTTGGATCGGTCGTGACATAGAACATGATCCTTTATATACAATCATACTAAAAAATTAGTAAAATTGATATTTGGATTTCCTACTAAAAGGTATAATTCTAATAATGAGGTCAAAATGCCTAGATGACTCTATTTCTTAGATGACTCGTAAACATAGCATTCAAGAACCTATAACCCTTCATCCAAGTATCCACATAACTATATGGTTTAAGGTATTACATTACCTTATTACTAAAATAGAAACTGGTTTAACTTATCATTATTACACCAACAGGAACCATGTTTTATGATTTTCTCTACTGTGAAACCAGAACAACGCAACTGAAACAATGCATTCCTGGCATACGATGGCCTATATAAATGAAAGAAGGTCACACGACATACAAAGTGGATGATCATTCCCAAGCATATCTAACCTAATCAACTAGATCATTACCATATTACCATTCATTTTATGACGATTAACTTGCTGGATATTCACCCATTTAATCAAGGGTTTTTCTTTGTTATTATGAGTCCGACTCAGGGAAAATGGTACCCCAAAAAAAGCACTTGTCTAAAAATTGAAAGAAATAATTCACCCAATAGTTATGATTATAAGAGACTTCCAAAACAAGGTTATCCTATTACACAAGGAATAAACTCTATAACATGTCTATTCTTAAAGAGGATACTATTCCTTATCACTTATCTTTTAGTTTTAAACAACAATAGGTCAGAAGGTAACTTTGTTGTATGAGTAGTGCTCACATTCCAAGTTAGAAAAACTGTAAAGTTAACCCTTACATGAGGGTTCATGCTATAAATGCTAATATAAGGTTTCATTTTAGTGAATTTAAACTAGTTTACTTTAATATTTAAATAGCTAATGTATAAGGGATGTTAGGTACAAATTTTTAAAATAATTGTATTAAGCACTTTATTTATCCAATATTATACAACATTTCAGGAAAATTATTTATAATTTCATTTTTAATCTTTTATTCAATTTAATTTTTTTCACAATAGGATTGATTACATAAAATGTAAAATTTTAATATATATAGGAAAATAGTATTTAATTTGTTTTTGGAATTTTAATTAATTGGAACCTTGTAATAATAAATCTCAACAGTATAATATAGGTATTTTATTAATTTAGGGTATTTTTCAAGTAATATTACACCATAAGTTTATAAGTAACACCATATAAGCATCTACAGACACTTTAAATTACCATTCCATTTTTCTTGTAAACACCCCCATGGCGTCATGTACTAAGGCATAAAAAGAGATATGTTGACCTATAAGTGTCCCACAATTTCATTAATGATTTTTAAAACACCTTTAATGGATTTAGAACAAAATAATATCATATCATGATTAACAAACTTAGATCAAGACCAATTGTCTCATAAGAAACATGCCTAACTGACCAGCTCGGTTCTAGTTGTACATTTAAGGATTTAGTTATATGGGTTATCAAGCACAAATCATAGAGTTACAAGTCCCTTAAGTCATAATTTACCCTTTATTAAAAATTAGTCATTTTATATATTAATCTTTTTTCAACCTTTATACATACATAAACCTCATTGTTCAATAGGATGAATCACCATTCCTTGATTATAGAGGTACATGCCTTTATAATTTAAAATTGGAATTCATGAAATTGCAACCAAATTACCACTCTTGGTCTCAAAATATTGCAAACCCATATATTATTGTTCAATAATATGGGTTATTGTTCCCAATTTCTAGGGTCTCATACTCATTATAAATTGAAAATTGGGAATCAATTTAATAAAAATCGTCATTGTTTCATCTCATGAAACCAATGGTTTATAGATCAAATATAAAATAACTAGTTTATTTTATAGAATTACACTATAAATATATGTTGGAAAACACCATTTAGGTTCATGCATAAATTTTATTTAGTCAACCATATATCATGAATAAAATAGGCATTCCTTCACAAGCAATAAATATAGTTAAGAATGGAAACAATCATGGTAAGTAACTACATAATCATTAAATAATAAATCATGTAATATAAATATAGGAATTCTGAAAAACAACCTAACATGGTACACAAATAATGATGCCAAATAATCATCAAGTAGGGTATATAAATCATTACGAATTAGGGAATCTAAAATGTAGTCTACATGGCATGGCATATTCAAGGCATGTGAATCTCTATGTGCCTAAAATGATGTAGGTAAAAATACCTCATTTCCATACTGAGATAAGGGTAAAAAGAAATCCAAAAATAAATAAATCAGTAATCAATTTAAGTACATCAATCACCCATAGTGAAATAATAATTAGGTGAAATATTGAACAACAGTCCCATCATTGGAACTTTGATCTTTACCTCATGTGTGGGTTAGCTAGACCTAGACACAAGCTATCTAACATGTGTTGAGACTTTCTTAGTCTCATGTCCACTATACCAACTAATTAAATTAAGGAAATAAAGGCCTTTTATACCACTTTTATCATCCCAATATAGAAGATACATAGAACGGTTCCCAAAGATGGTTGACCACTAGGCCTCAAGCGTGCCTCCCCATATGCTACAGGCTACCAACTAGCAGTAAGGGTCTACAGAAAATATATTGGGGATAATATACCCTATATATTAATGAAAAATATTTCTAAATTAATTATAAATAATGGAAAAATAATTTAAAAATAATTTAAAATCAATAATAAATTAATAATAATTTCACATGAACGTGCTCAGATAGAAAATATAGAAAGTTATAAAGAGAACATAGAGAGGCAAACAATAGTAATAAAAAAATAAATAAAATACACAAAGAATATCTTTAAAAGCATCATGAGAACAAGATCAGTCCTATACTTCTATACTCCATTCTAGAACAGAACGATAATAGTAGACCAACATAATCCATGAACATGATTTTATAACCATGAGGTCTGTTCGGGTACCATAGTGCAATTGTGGCCCAAACAGGGTGTGAGATATACTTAGTAGGCCACCACTAATAGTGTTTAATGAAATATAATATTTATATATAAAATAAGTAGTGTGTTGGTATGTCAATAAGGCATTAAATACATAGATATAAACAATTTAGGATCACATTCTTCAAGGACACATGGCCAACCACACCTACTTCGGCCTAAGCTAGAAAATCCTTAAAAAAGACCACATTTATATATAATATAATTTTTAAATATATATATATATAGATGAACTGTTTAAAATAAAATGAATATTCATATTAGTATGTTTTAAAATAATAACAATTATAATAATGTCCTAGGACCCATGGCTATAAATCTAAGCATCCATCCTTGAGTGTACTAAACATCATATGGAAGGTTCCATTAGTCATATTCAATGATAAACAAACATTATATAATTTTTTCCCTATGATCCCTTCCAAGAAATTTCATAATGAGGAAACTAGGAATCACCCAATAAATTACATAATTCCATTTATTGAATAAGAATATCCTTGGTGTTCTATAATTAGTAAACTTGTGTATTACTCATAACACTTAATTTCTCTGTGAGCCCATCAGTGGAATTCTATGAAGAGTAAACCCATGTATCACTCAGAGCATTACGAAAGTAATCTAGCCTATGAGCCCATCTATGATGTTCTATAATGAGGAAACAAAATTATTGCTCAAGGCACAACATAATTTCATTTATTTAATAATCCAAACCTTGGAATTCCATAATGTTGAATCCAAAGTATCACTCGTAACTCCAAATTTCACTATGATCATATCTATGAAGTTTTGTGAAGAGGAACCCCAAGTATCACTCGGTGTATGTGGAAATTCATATAGCCTATGATCCCATCCATGGTATTACAAGATCATGAAACTGAGTTTCACTCAAGGGATAAATAATTCATTAATCTTGTGAATTTGAGAAATATATATGGCCATGTCCATATGAATTCCACTCATAACATTAAATATGCCAAATCAAAGTGGCCATTTACTTTAACCATGATAATTTTATGGGTAAAGGCATTCAATTATATCATAAGAATATCACATGAAATTAATCCAATTCACTAAAAAAATAGTCCATGGGAAAAACCCATCCCATCACACAATAATTATAACTTTGTGAGTCATTCATTTCCATTAAAAATAGTGCACCTCAATGTTGGTTTTATTATAAAACAGAGAATGATTTTTATAAAAAAGTCATCAACCTAATTAATTTAACAATATTATCCAATTCTCCACATAAAAATGAAGTCAATTATCAATAATTATTGGGGGATTATCTGACATGTTTCAATTCATTTTGTAATTTATAAACATGTCACGATATTTAAATGATAAACTTGAATATTGGGTTAATCTCAGGTCAAGGGTGGTGCTAAAAAATAACATAGAACTCAGCTTAAGTGGTTTTTTAGTTTTATTTCATTGACCTCAAACCATATATGAGTTTATCTCAACAAATAAACAATAATTATAGGCATTCAATTTAAGGTATTTCATGTTTTAGGGGAAATACAAAAGATTTTAATCATGAGAAACTACATAAATATTATATAACTGATGATACATTAAGGGAAATCATCTATACCACCTAACTCACTCTTAGTATAGTCCACTCACCCATTAGCAGGTCTCAATTTGAGTTATAATAGATTAAATAAGAAGAATAATCAAACACCCTAAAAATAGGGAAAGAGATATTTCATAGATTTAGAATTTCTTGTGGGAAGATAAATGAACAAGGGAAGTAGGATGAGTTTTAGACTTATCGAGGGCTTTCTAAAGAAATAATGAATACAGATTATGATTCTAGACATATGATATCTCTCCCTACCTATAGAGAATCCAAAGGGGTGCTCCTCTGGGGGGGGGGGGTTCTGTTGTGTGTGTTATAGAAAAGGAAAAAGAGGTTATATATTATTATATTTTTGTGGAGGGAAATGTGATTTTCCATCTATTTAAATATCCACACAGTTTGGAATATTATGCACCAACCATGTTACCACCCCTATCTAGATTACTCACCTTATGTGGTTAGATTTTACGATTTGATATAACAGTGCACTAATTGTGTCATGGTACTTGTTAAGTGGAACTAAGTTTGTTGGATAGGTGAATGGTTTGTAAAAACCATGATTTTGCCATCTGGGTCACACCATTCACATCTTCACTAAGTTGTATGACCCTCCTAGGCCCCCACACTGTTTATAAAAACCCACATCTATAAGAAATGGGGTTGCAAGGATTAACATCACATATAAACTAACCATGAACCAATTATGCACCTCATTAGACCTCTCCAAAAACAAGATCATTCAGATCTTGACGCCTCCAAAACTCTGTCGATCTCCCAGGAAACCTCCCTAGAGATTAACCCCATCTAAGAACATCACTTTATAGAGTTCCAAATCTATGATTTTACATTATGAATATATATTTATGATTTTTAATGTCCACTAAATGAAATATCATAAACTCTCTAAATTCTTAGCCTATTCCAAAAAGCATTACATTACAATGAAGATTAATTTCAATATTTTTACACATAACTTGTAAAAATAATTTCTTAAGAAATTATATTTCTATGATTCAAATTTATATTTATGGTAAAACTATCAATGATGATGATTTATTTTACAATAATTGGTTTATTATTAATTAAATAAGATTTATGTGGATTATAACATAATACAAAATAGAGTTTTACCATTTAAAAACATAATTAAAATAAAAATATGTAAAATAGATTTTTATTAGAATACAAGATTATTTATGTTTTTAAACGATAAACACGGGTTCTATAAATTTAAAATAATATATTTTAATGAATAATTTTACATCTTAAAAATAATAATTATTATGAAAAAAATTATTAATTTTTAAGTCATTCTTAGATCATGATAAGTTCAAAAACAATTTAGTGTTAATAAAAATTATATTTTTCACTATTCTCCTAATAATAAATCTTTTCAGGAAAATTACAAAAACAAATCCTAAGATAATTTTAACATGTTTAAATCAAAAATAAATTCTATTTTACAAAATATAAATCATAAAATTTCAAACAAAAATTAAAATGAAAAAAATATAGAGAAAAATTAATTTCCTTAAAATTGATGTTTTTATGTGTTCTTAATATTATTTTATATTTATTTCAAATTTAAAGAATTTTAATATATTAGTATATGTATTAATATTTTAGTATTGGAAAATTTAATTTATTCAGATAAAATATAAGACATATTAAAAAATATATATTTTTCAAAGAACAATCCTTTTTAATATTAAATCATTTGAATTATTTATCCCCTTAAGGTTATAAATTTTAGTTGAGAAATATCTTTTTTACTAATGATTTTATTATTATTATTATTTTTGTAATAATATTCATCTAATATTTCATGGATATTTTTTTTAATGTTTTTTGTAGAGAAAGCTGTTGAAAAATGTATTAATTTAGAGAAAATATATATTCCAAAATCATTGTGTGTTTCAATCTATCCCCTTAAAATTATGATCAATCGTAAGCCTATAAACCCTTTATAGTTTCTAAAACCCTTAAAATATACTCAATTGATAATATATTAATCACTAAAGTTTTCTAAAACATTATTTCAGGATAACTATGATTCGTTAAACCGAAACATTGGTATCCAGCCTGAAAAACATTTTCCTTACATATTTGATTTGATAAATCTAAAGTGACCCAAACATAACCATCCATAATTTGAATATCAATTAAAAAGAATATGTAACTTACATAACCAAAACCTTTTAGGTTTAGAGTTCTTGAGAATTAGGAAAACACTTTACCCAATAAAAACATTTTTTCCTCTGAAGGGATATTCTTCCCACTAAACCATTAATTTATTATCGATCAATAAGTCTAAAAAGTTTCCTACAACTTTATTCATACATTATAACCATATATATATATATATAATACCCTTCTTCTTTACTTGGGTATAGAGAAACATAAAAATTTTGAGCTAAAATTCTCTATAAGGGTAAACATAAGATATATCAATTGAATATCATAACTGAAAATAATGGGAGTATAAGGTTATGAGAAAATAATAAGAGTGTAATGAAATAAAATAAGATAATAACACCCAATATAACATATATCATAAATTAGGAAACATGAAATTTTTTGTCACAAAGTAAGACATCAAACAATAATCATGTTCCATGGTGTGTAACATGGGAATATAGAATAACATAGATATGTGGCATAAGTATAATCATATGAAATGATTAATTTGTGAACATAGCTACCCAAAAATATGTTCATGCATAGAGTTTTTTCTATATCAATATGTTCCAATCGTAACAATATGAACATATTAATAAGGTCTGTGTGTAACACTATAAACATTTCAATAAAGTCCAAACATAGCATTGTGTACACATCAATAAGGTACATGCTTAACATTATGAACATTTCTATAAGTTCCACAAATATTGAATCAGATATAAATCATTACCCAATGCATTGTGGGACTATGATGGACCCCACCTATCACTTAAACATATTCCCAAGACCATAACATGAATAAAATATTTATAACCATGAATTTATTATCATGAAACTCATTAAAAGTTTCTTTCCAATCCATAAACAGAACATTTGGAATCAATTCCAAAGGGGAGAATTTTATTTAAAAAACACAATTTAGAAAGAATGTTTTTGGTAATGGATTTTGAAAAATATTTGGAATTCTTTAAAAAACATAAATTTTGAGAAAACACAATAACAAAAAATCACCCTAATATAATTTTGATATGCCCAATCCAAAAATGGAGAAAATTTTACCAAATTTAAATTATAATACTTAGTGATTTAACATTCATATAAATAAATGAAATATAATGAAAAAACATCTTTTTGTAGAAATTTTTTTTAAAAAAATATAAGTGTTCTTTATCGTATTTCATATTAATTAACAATTAAATTAGTATTAAAATATTTTTTTATAATTGTAAGCCTTTTATTGGAATAATCCTCTTAAAATTGTTCTAAAATATAAGGGTGTAACATTCTACCCCCTTAAAATAATATCACCATTAAAATTACATTAATAAAAAAATCAGTATCCATAAGATAGAAAAGATAGAGGATGTAATTTATAATGGGATATCATCTTCACTATCTCTAGTAATATTTTTAAACTCATAATATACCTCATAATAAACATATTTTAATATTTTAATATTTTATAAACATTTATTCAAAATAATAATCTGTTATTGGTTATAAATGTTTCTAGAGACATACCTTTCTAAAATTCATTTTCATGGTCATCTAAAGAACTAAATACGAGAACAGAAATGGTTATTATAAAAATCAATAAACATATTAATATAAAAAAACATACTTGTATTATCTTTTGAAACTTTTTCATCTCATAATACATTTGGTTCAACTATGACAATATTTTTTTATGCAGTAACTCTTTCAGTTTTACTCGGGTTTACATAAGTTCCATATAATTCATACTAATAACCAAATCCCCTAAAATTAATAATCTAAAATTTTCCATGATATTTGTTACTATATTCTAAACCCAAAAAACATGGAAACCTAGGATCTTAGAAATAAACTATCCCCTTTATCCCAAAATAACATAAAATAAAATATCAATCAATATAATCTTAACCATAAATACTACCAAAATTATATTAATCTTCTCTAAAATTACCTGATTTACCTTTCAACCAATTAAATTTTCAACCACCATAGTTACCCATACTATTAAACTTATATTCCAAAAATAAATTTACCCATTTTTCAAATTAATGGTAATTACCTCATCAGGAAATCATATATCAAACGAAATGGATGTTTATACCATAATCATGTATACTTCCTAAAATATGACTAAATATTCACAATATTTTAATAATCCCCTTAAGATACAACCACATAAGTCCTCAAAATGGTATATAAACTTTTGAATTTATGATCATCCTTAAACATATAAACCCACTATGGTATTCACATCCCATAAAATATCTTATTATAATAACATCCAAACCTCTTATGTTATTTTAAATATGATATAATACCATCTGATATACCCCAGACCCAAAATTGTGGATCAAGTGTTAAAATCATATTCTTTACATACTGGTATTGATACAAACTAAAGTTCCCCAAAGATAAACATATATAACTAAAATAAAAATAAAAAATATTGATCCACTTACATACAAAAGGTCGTTTAGTTTTAGAGTTTTATTGAATTTGGAAACCCCTTTACCTAAAAACCCATGTCTTTTCTTCTAAATAGAAATTTTTTCCATTAAACAAGGAATTTATTTCTTTATAATAATTCTTCAACATTTCCCATAAAATTCATCACACATGATACCCATTTTAATATATTACCCATCTTCATAGCCTTGGAAAATGAAAACATAATAAAGTGTGAGATCAAGTTCATAGTAAGGGTGAACATAAGATGTATAAATCAAAGATCATAAGTGATCATAATATAAGCACAGGGGTATGAGAACATAATCATAGAGAAATGAATTTCTCATAAACCCCTCCATTTAAAGGTAATCCACCTTACCTAATGATGAAGGAAGAGAGATAATGTCATCTGAAGCTTACCTCCAATAATCCAAGGTTTGGTGACAAGCATTGAGGGTTTATCAATCACTCACATGGGAGGAATTACCCTCTATATAGTTTAATGATTTATAAATAAGAAGTCTAAAATTAAAGCTGAAACTATGATTAAATAAGAATAAATTGCAATACATATAATGTAATACATAAACTGATAGTAAAATTATAAGTACCAAAAGTATATCTAGGCATTAACCATGAACTCCAACAACTCCCAATAGCATCTTAATAACACCTTCAAGCTAGTAAATTCCAAATCAATATCCAACCTATTATTAGTGACCGGAAAAAAAGTTTCATATATGTTTGATGAGAAAAAACATGTATACTAAATAGGATCATCTTAGAAACCTTTCTTGTAAAATGTGAATTAATTATACTAAATCCCAATGAATAAATAAATTAAGATAACATGTCACCAAAATAGTTAATACTATTTTCTCATCCTTTTCATTCCTCACTCACTAAATAACACATGGAATTAAACCATTATATAAAAAAATAATATATGTAAATGAAGTTACCATGATTCAAACTCTCTCTAGGTTTATTTTTCCCATCACTAGTGGATATTTCTTCTACACATTCCTCTTATAAATCAACTTGAACTACATAAAATAATATCACTTCCATTACTATATCAATCATATCTTGAAATCTCATCATCATGACATCTTGTTAGTAACCATGATTATTTATGGAAGCCACTACAACATGTGTAAATGTATTCTGCCAAAATTAATCATATCTCATGCATGTACACCAATGGGAACCTAGATCCACCCTGAATAGATATCAGTATTTGTTATACCTCATGCCATTATTGTCCACACATAAATGTATTGTAAACTATGGGACATCACAACTTTGGTAGGAACACTCCCTAAATCATAATCCATTATAGACCAGGATACACTTACTCATCTACATATATATGGTGGGTGGGGGGTAGAAGTAATTCATCTCTTCCCTCTCCATTCTAGATGTTCTAGAAAACACTCTCTAAAATATTTGGGTGTTGGTTACCCTACTAGAGTGATTGGGGTAGAATTGTAAATCATAAAATATAGAATAGTATCATATATAATCTAATATAAGGGAAACTACCTAGATATATACTCATCTTCCACTGTCATCGCATTGGACCCTTAGAATTGACAACTAAGGACTATATATAAAACAATAAACAAGAATCAATTTTTTATTAATTATTTAATTGACCATTAATTATTTTACATTAACATTTTCAAATATAGAAATTCTATCCTTCTTAATCCAAGTTTTCAAAATAATATTAATTATCCTGATTACAATGTATATAATCATATTTTGTAAACATAATGAATTAACCCCATTCATTTATTAGTTAATTTAATTTTTCGTAATCATCCATGTACTATAGAAATCATCATAAGATACCACATAAAGGATTCACTCATTGTTCATAATATCAACTACAACCCGCATTCAAACACCAATCAATAAAGAATTATACATACATTAGTGAATCAAGAAATCATTTAACCAAGAATAAATAAAGTATCATGAAAGATTAAATATATATTGATGATCAAGCCCCAATATAATATTGTCTCCATCACCCTAGTTTTCTATGCCATTGTGTATGGAATCAATTATCCCTCCATCAGTGCAATCAGCCACCATCACTATAACCACAAACTCCTAACCCATTTATCATCCATCAGTCCAAAATATATCAAAACAATTTTTATCCAACAAAATCAATCTCCCATCCCATTACTCAACAATAATTCCAACCACACTAGGTTATTAATAAAACACTACAAGTATCTCAATCCCCAAATCACACATGTTTTTCAAAATTATTTCTCAAAAAATAGAAAAGATACTAAGGAAAAATAATAAAGGCATACAATCCATCTACATAAAGAATGGGCTCGCATATCCCCATCTAATTTATCATTGTTAAAAAACAATTTAATCCCAATATTGAATTAACTAGTTTATAATGTATAGTTTATCCACATAAGGAAACCAAATGGAATTAGATAAAAAAATGTAACCACAAACATGAATTCAATCATTAATTCAAATAATATAATTCTAGATGATAAGTAATCACTCTGCTCAAGCCTCTTCATTTAACTAACATCATTTGTATTTATGTATTTATATTTTAAATCTATTAACCATTCTAAATGAAAAATAATAAAAACATTTTAAAACATATAACACGCTATCTTAATAAGATCATGTGGTAGTATAAAAACATTAACTACAAGAAATCTAAAAACCTAACCATTAATTAAATTCACCCAGAAAAGTAATAATTTTATTAAATAGTTGATATTTTATTTTTTGAATTCATTAAAGGAAGGTATTGTAAAAAATTATCATTATAAGAAAAAAAATAGTAAAAACTAAATCATGAAACAAAATAATTAGTGATTTTAAATTTATATATTTTAAGAAGATTTACCTTTTATGGTAAAATATCTATTTCAAGTTTTAAATAAATTTTTAAATTAAAAAAACATTATTTCATGGAATGTGATTAATTCAAACAAATAAATTAAATGAGATAATATAACAATTACTTTTATTCCATATGATTTTCTGAATTTTGATTAATCATTTATCATGTCATTTATTCCTCAGATAATTATCCTATTATAATAAATCAAACATATTTAGAAAATGAAATCAATATTGATTAATTCACATTTTCACATAATGAAAAGGAGAAGTAAAAAATCCCCTAAATCAATTATAATTTCAAAATTCTATAAGAAATAACAAATAAGAGAGAAACTACTACCACTAAAGGAAACACTTCCAAAACTAAAGGAAATAACATCAAAACCTAAGCATGGAAAAAACCAACAACACTAGATCAAAACCATAACCTGGAGTTGGATAATCCTACCAAAATGGATTTTAGGGAGGAAATAAGAATAGGTAAATGAGATAGAGAAAAGAAAGAGGAATATACATATATCCAATAATTTAATATATCTATCAAAGGGTTTGAGACTATTAAATGTTTTTTAGGATGGTGAGATACATAAGGATAGGATAAAGTTTGATAGAAGAAGCAACAATATCAACCAATACCACTTAGACCAGCTATTTATAGAGGAATCACAGAATCCTTCACCATGGTGTGGTGACGTCCTAACACACACATGGTTCCCTTGGTCAAAGAGATATCTAGTTTTCATGGTGTTTAAACTCCCTATATCGCATGACATTAAAACCCTTATTGAATAACATTAACCAACTTCATGGAATCCACTACAGTGTATCATTAAAACCCAAGACATTTTACCTTGGCCACACCCAACTCTATAGTGTGGTGAGCCTTACACAACCTATGAATGATAGTGGGTCTCATGTAGTGTCGCACCTAGATAATCTACCTCAATATAGCCTCTTATGTCATGTTCATATATCTCTGTCTGGAAAGAGTAACCCCAATGTAGGATGCATTGAAAATTATATTGACATGTTTTTTTACTTATATTGGTGCACTCCATAACCAAACAGTTAGCACTATAGAAAAAATATGAGAAACCAGGGGTAAAAAAACATACCACAGGTTCACACCTCTAATGTAACATCAAAATGGCCAATACCACAGCCACCACAATGTTTTGGTGACCTTATAAATAGATATAATTCTACCATGGCCACTGAAAAACCTCCAAACTATCCCTAAACACCAAGAAGCTCAAAAAAATTGTAAAGATGGAGTTTAGAACTTTGGGACCCTATAATAGGTTCGTCTAAAAAAATATCATCCTTAAATTTAAAAAAAAAGAATAGAAAGGATCCTAAAAACCTACCTTGCAATATTCCTCTTAAGGATCCCACTACAAAAGGAATAAAACCATCCCACCTAGTTATTAATGAATTAAAACTCATAGAAACACCAACCAACCTCAAAAAACACTTTCATGTGAGATACCACTCAAGGGAAATTACATAAGAATCACAAAACCATGGAATAGAAATGATATCATAAAAATTCAAGATTTTATAAAGTATTCCAATAATGATAAAATGATTCAACAAAACAACTTGGAATGTTGATCTCACATCTATGAAAACCACTCCTTTGTGATTTATAATAAAAAACTATATAACCATAGAACACAAACCAAAGGGATAACATAGCTACATATAACCTTATCTTAATGTTCCTAAATCTTGACTACCAAATCCTTAAAGGATTCACCATATTCAATATCTAGAAAACCCTAATAAATGATGTGAGACTTATCATGAAGATATTAAAAGAAACTATGAAACATAGAATATTTCTTGAATCTGGATAGTCTATGGGGGTAGAGCTAACTGATAAGACACAACCCAAACCTAAGCTAACACCATGGAAGTACCAGTGAACCTAAGATAGAGATTACTCCCATAACTGAACCTTCACTTCCATGAGGAGACAGATTTAAGAAGATATTATCTTCAATATTAAACTCTATAGGCCTCTTCCTATGATCATCATAGGACTTCTAATTATCTTTTACCACCTTTATTAATTCACAAATAACCTAAACCTTCTCTATATTACTGTGTAAAAATTGTTATATATAAATATTTGACTCTATGATCTTGGTCCAACAAAATATATATAAAATTGTGGGCTATACAGAGCTTCCAAAGGATACCTACCAATAGTGGGGTGATAACTTTTATTATATGAAAACTCTATTATGGGTAGTTTTATCATCTATGAACCTCTAAATTCTATAATTTATGATTTAATATATCCTCTAGAGTCTAGATGGTCTATTATATCTAACCATACATATATTGATGAAAACATTATTTGAGGCATTACTAGGATAAAAAGGAATATTACATACTTTTACACACCCTGGATGTAAAATGGGGATTGTCATCATAGGTTATTGTCTTTAAAACCCCATAAAACCTAACCACATCCTCTAGATACAACCTTAACAACAATTCCTGTAATATTGAAAACATGGTCACTAAAAAGGTAGTTGACTTCATTAGACATCTCATGATCACCCATATAGCTTTATAAGCACCATGATCTCAAGGTAAACTGGTCATGAAGTCCATTAAAAATTCATCCCACTTTCAATGGGGTAAAAATTGAGTAAACTAATCCACCAAGAACATTATTTTCATCCTTAACCTTGTATAAAACCAAACACAAAGAGAAAAAATATATACTTGATCACATCAGACTAGACCAACAAAATTGATTCATTAGATCATTATACATCTTTATCACACCATGGGGTACCTATGAGGCAAAAGTATGGAACTCATGGAGAATCACTTCATGAATTTCCAAAGGAATAAATATTTTCCCTTTAAATAACACAAAATGTTGTACTTATTTTCTCCATATCTTAAGATCATCATAAAAAAATGAAATCTTATCAAACCACTTTCTTGAAATCTCTCATCTGAGACTCCTAATCTTGTTGAATAATGGAAGATTATACTATCATCTATTAAATATAACCATGTCCACTGATTTTCCCCATATAAGGGCGAAATGTTTCCAACAATTCTATCACTCTCCATGAGTGTCTAGAATCATAGAAAGAACCACCATGTGACATCCATCTCAATGAATCTACCACAGAATTCCCCTTACCATGTGTAAATTAAATCTCAATCTCATACTCCAATAATAATTCCATCCACTATTTTTATCATGGTTTCATGTTACACTAGGAGAAACATACATCAAGTTTTTGTGATTTTAAAGACCATAAAATGTTCTCTAAAAAGGTTGTGTCTCCACAAATTCAAAAAAAAACACTACAAAAACAAGCATAAGATAAAGGGTGATATAGTTAAATTCATGAGTTTTTCACTTCCATGCCCCATAAGATATAACTTCCTTATGTTGCATCAACACTAAAAAAAACTAATACTTAAATCATCACAATAAGCCTCATATACAATGCTCAAATCTGGAAAGAAAATAACCAAATCACTAGCCATATTAATATTTAAATAATCAAAATAATGCTAAAATTCATGTTTCTAGATAAAAACATGAACCTTTCTAACAAATCTATCATATGATTAATAATCTTAGATATTTTATGTATAGACCTCCTATAATATCCAATTAGACCAAAGAAACCCAACATTTATGTATCATTATTTGGGGATAACAAAGAAACCACTACCATAACCATTGAGGGGTCAATGGATACTCTATATTGAGTTAAAAATTCCTTAAAAACAAACCTCACAATCCTAGAACTCATAATTATAAATATTACTTAATATCAAATTAAACCGAAGAACTCTCAACATTCTCATCCTCTAACACTAAAAACACAATGATGTAATCAATAAATTCCACCATGAATGGATCTATAAAATCATGGAACAATTCATTCAATAATACCATGAAAACATATGGAGCGTTTTTCATGATGAATAGAATCACAATTAAATCCTAATTATCATAATGAAATATCAAAGTATTCCTCAGGATATCCTCATCCTTTACCCACATCTAATCATACCCAAACTACAAGTCAGTCTTTGAAACCATCATTCTCCCTTTAACTGATCAAATAAATCATGAATCTATGGGATGGGGAAGTTCTTGTTCACTATCACCCAATTCAACGGTGATAATAAACACACAACCAAAAGTTTTCATATTCCCACTTTTCAAAAAGAACTATGGCTTCACAAGATAACAAAATCGGCCAAATAAATCCATTCCAAAAGTAATCATCAACATGAACCCAAAAATCCCATAACTTGGAATGGTTCAAATCATATGGATAAATCAGTATCGTAGAAAACCCATATTGTATATTTGTTATAAACTCGATCTATCATCGAGGGGTAGTGTGAAAACCTTTTTAAGAAAGGCATTAGTGTATTATTCTACAGCCCTAGAAAACACTACTAGATAATCCTCTGATGATCTTATCATCAATTCATACATAAAGGAAGATAGATACTCAAAGTGCCTCTAACCCATCTGAGGGTCTCCCTCACCAATAAACACCACCTAGTCTCCATCGACATTATAAAATATGACACATTTAATTAATAAATCTGGGAGATCATGCACTAAATACATCTAATACATGTTGAGAATGAAATTTTATCGATGTGTCCATATAAATAAGTAATCTATAAAAAATTGGTTCTAACCTAGAACCTATTCATTGTCTCTTAACACATAAAAAAGGTATCTCAACATAAAACTAGAGTAGTCAAAACTAAAGGAACTGAAATCCTATCCACCTAAAGTCTCATGACATGGACTACAACAGATGAGACAAATGAGTGTGTGGCACTAAAATCAAAAAAGGTATAAACTAAAGTACAAAATAAGTAGATACTACCTCATATGTTTTCTAGCCTTACAAGAACTAGTAATGTTGAAGCATGCATCTAATTATTTCATTCTACATGGAATCTCTATCCCTAATAGAGACCACCTTCATGGATATTCTCTACCTATTGTCCCTAATGATGAGGGATATCATATGGAATTCCTTTACCTTCCCCAATCCCCCTATTCTAATCCAATGTTGGAATGACCATTTTTTTCTTCCAGGGATGAAATTTATATAATGTTGAGGCATGGATTAGGCCACTAGATATATATTGATTATTGAAAAAGTTCATTAACTCTCTCTTACAATATCTAGGACCTCCACATGATAAAATAGTCGTGCATAGCCTACTAATAGTGGTCTGATAACAACTATATTTGGTGAAAAAAATATACTAGTATAAAACATTTTCCTTATTGACTAAAATGTCATATTTTGTCTAAACAACTCTGAAATTTTGGTCCCAACTCTACTCCATTGAAGTTCTTAGTTAATATTTTCTCATAAAAAACTAGTCCTAGATAATATCATCGTAATGATATATTCCCTCACTAATACCTCGCATATATCATCAACATAAATGTAGTGACCATGAATTAGATATTTGTGAGAAAATATTCTATAAGATGACTCATTATATCCTCATCATCTAGAAAATGGTTCAAATATTAACATAAAATGTTCTTATAAGATCCCTCCCTCCACTACAGGATATACTAGTTTAATAGTTTTGGAAAATTATGTAATTACCCTTGATATCATCTTTTTCATGGATCAAAGGAATGCTAGGAGAATTTCGGGAATTAAATACATAGATCTTGGGTTACAGCATGATGTGGTAACACCATTGGATAGATGGTATATGGAAATCCGCTGGAGGATAGCCAAGAATGTATCCCAGCAGTGTCTCTAGGCTCACTAGCTATCCGGTGATACAATATGAACAAGTCGATGAACCACCATCTCGGAAAAGGATTTCACCAAAGAGTTTTTAGCCACATGGGAATAATTTTAACATGGTGAAGACTCATAATTTCATCAGGGCCACCCCCTTATCAAAAAATGTAATTTTTTCCCCCAAATGGAAAATAGAAACTCCCTTAACCATCTTATCCTTCCCATGGGGAGTGGGAAATCTCTTTCACCTAATGTATGAATAATATTTTTTCTAAGGTTTTAGGGATCCAATGGTAATTATACCACTCCCCTTCCTTTATTTTATCTTTTTTTCCACTATTTAAATCTCTCTTGCTAGTTTAATCTAACTTTCCTTATTTTCAAGTCATTTGTCTAGTTTCACAATTTCTTTCTATTACATACAAACTAGTGACCAATATCTGACATATATACTCTCATAAGTCTATGGTATGTGGTCCCTATTCCTAACCCATATTATATCAATTTTCATAAGTGATATAATTATTCACTAATGTTTGTCTTGTCATGTGTTAATATAATATTTAAAATTAAATGTTGCTTAAATATTTCATAAGTTTAACACCTATTTTATCATTCCATAAATCATAAAATGGCTAGTATCATGATTGATAACCTTAGCTGTGTTTTAACTTTGAATGGTCTTGGGGTAAAAAAATGTTTAACTAAGTTTACTCGTAAAATGAGAAACTATGATTTGAATAGATGTCTGTGAAATGAGATTTCGCAATAAAAAATAAATATAAAAGTGATGGATCATTGAATTTGACCTATTAGAATGTGAAAGTTGAATTTTAAAACAAAATATTTATATTTTATATTGTATTAATGAATGAAATAGTATATTCTAATGTATAACCCATAATTTGAACTACTAGATGGTAATTGATATTTTTGAAACTGATTGATTTCCTTGGGTAAATTAAAAAAAATTATTGAATGGGAATTTAGATTATGTAATGAATTGGTCATTAATAATGTTAATTGATATGTTTTTTGGAAAATTGTAATATTAACTTATCATAGGAAAATTATAATTTGTTATTAAATCCCATTAGAATTATGTTTGCCTTGTTAACATTGATTTGGAATCGTGGTGTCAACTTTAAAAAAGTTCACTTGTCATATGGACTATTTTATTAAAATATTGAAATATGTTTATTAATAGTAACTAATAAATGTATTATATTAATATAAGTATTGATTTTAATTTTTAGTAACGATTCCATTGAGTCTGTAGGGACCTTTATAGTGTATAATTCTTCGATAAGTCCTTTGATTCCATTAGGGGACTCATGTGACTAACATGTTGTGATGAAACCCTTGGATTCAATAAGGTTTTATTCTAAATAATTTGTTCATCAATACATTATATTCCACTTAAAACCATTATTAAAAATTCCTTAGGGATAATCACCATTGGATTTAGGTAATGTCTGTATTTATCTAAGGTCATAGATTAATGTTATCGATTCATACTACGTAAGGTGTTGGATGTCACGAAATGAGATCCTATGATTCATCTTGATTTCTTTTGGGTGAAATTACATGGGTGTAATCCGAATATTACCATCAAGTTATGATTCTAATTGTTAAGGATGGATCCTTATTTGAAGGGAATTCTCAATTGATCCACATAGATTCCCATTAGTTAATATAAATATGGATTACGTGGTGTTATACCATAAAATCAAAAAACCTATATTGTAAATCATATGAAGAGATACATCGATACTAAAAGAAGTGGGTATGTCTTACCATTGGTGTCACTGTAGATACTGGGATCAGAGGAGGTGTTATTTGTTAGTTTTTTAGTAAATTAATCTATTATTTGTGGAATGTTTTCATGAACTTATTATTTACACCGGGTATTTTAGGAACATTTTTTGTGGTGTTCTACTGAGTTGTACTAATATCATGCTCATGACAGAATAGAACTTGGGAAATTGAGCATAAGACTATCAATTTGTAGATTTAGGAATGTTAAAGTGCTTGATGTTGTTGATTTAATCAATTCTTCTTACCATGCTAGGGGTGGGGTATGGATTATGGTACTAGGAAGGACTCAATACCATATTGGGTGGATTTTGGTTTTAGTTTTATTTTTTTTTATTTTTTTATTTATTGTCTGTGATCGTCCCATGGGGATCGATTATGCAATATATGGAACACACTTTGGTGAAGAATTTTGATATTATTGTTGTTATTTAGATTTTAACTAACATATACTCACTGTTACATATTTTATATTTCTTTTGAATTATCATTATTCCACTATAATTCCTACTCAAAGTATTGGTTATAGTCTCCCCAAGGTATCCTCATTGATCCTTCCCACTTTTCAGGGCATACGGGAAGGTTCTCTTGAGGTAATGTAGTGCAACCGATCCAACTAATTATCATAGTGATATGATATAAGGAATTAAAAAATGGTATCAAAGCTATTTCACCTTGAATTACTATTCATAAAAGGTATAAAAGATACTCTAAATGTTGTGGACCTTGGTGGAGAGATCATGCGTGAGAGGGATCAACCCATGTATAAGGGAAACCCAAGTTTCCATCGATGGGATTTAATGTCCTTGGAATTTACTTATTATAGGTGATATTATATTATCTTGAGTGATTAAAATGATTTATAATGTTATGATATTTTGTATTTTCACCTCTTGATTGATAAATAAAGGTCATGTGCATTTTTTCATCTATCATGTAAGGAACAAAAGATATATATATCATTTTTATGTTTCATGTGATTTATATGTTCCTTGCCAATAACTTACTTCCATATCTATTTTAAATGATTCCCATTTAAACTATTCGTTATTTTTTGGTTCCAAATGATTTACCTATTTTATTTATATATTTCAATGATTTAAATTTATCATCACTAAAAAATGGGTTAATTATTTAAATTTTCAATAATGTTTTATATAGTTTTTCCCTATATAATACTATCATGGTAACTTACTTAGTCAATTCCATAAGTGATTCTTTAATGAATAGAAAAATATAAATGAGATGATAAATGATATTATTTATTAATGAAGGCTCTATTATGAAACCTATAAGGTGTTTTCCCTCATAAATTTTGAATGGAAATTTACTCAATCAATCATTGGAAACATTAAAACATACTAGTTCCTAGAAATAAATAATAAGTAAATTTTGTAAATATATAAATGAATTGTTAGATGATGGTATTGGTTAAATATAGTTCTATTAAGTAATCTAAAAAGTTTTTTTCTTTATATATTTTTAATGAAAATCAAATTTATCAATACTTATAAATTGTAAATTTTGGTAAATCCTGGAAAGACAAAGTGTCAATACCAGAATTGAAAGATCGTGAATCTTACTAAAAATGTGAACAATGTAGATTAAATAATAATTAAAATCCCTTGATAGTGAGGGAAATTATTATTGACCATGGTTCTTAGAATCTATATATATCTTTGTGTGTTTGTGTCTTGACCTATGTATGGGTCATTGGGGCTGTTGTGAGCACACAGGTTGCTAGATCTATGTGATACATGTTGTGATAGACCCTCTGTGGGTGATTTGACCTTATGTAGGTTAATGTGAATAAACCTAGTGAGGGTATGTAGACTAGATGTAGATCCTAAGACTATGAAACCTTTTTGATTTGTGGTGAATTTTGTAGTATGGTGTAAACGATGATGGCCTCATTTTGAGTTTGACTAGGAGGTGGTTATTTGACATGCTAGATGGTGTGTGACCTTTACATGGGGGCGAGTATTGTCTCATGAGTGGTGACCCCTAGGAGGCATGGTATTGGTGCTAGTTTTTAATACTTGTGATCCTTGAGAGTAAAATAGGCTTAATAAGTTGATTTTATTTGATGTGTGATAGTAACCTGGGATAGGGATTGACACAGATCTGTGAGTTCCTTTGAGGTGGGAATCAAGGGAGAATGGTTGTGATATGTTGTGTGTCTGGGAAGTTCCTTAGAATGTGTGTCTTATGCATGAAGACATTCTTTGAGTATTTTGATGTGGACAAGGGTGATAATGATTGGTTCAACCTTGTCTTTTTTAATTCATTTATATGTTTAAATCATGGTTAGAAACTTTGAATTATATGGTAAGTGCAAGTTCGGTGCTACTGAGTTATGGTGTAGTCATGGTTAAGAACTGATAGTGTTAGTACCTATTATCTAGTCTATTTTAAAAGTACATGAACATTCAGATTCAAGAATTTTTTAGTTTGGGATTTGCATTAGAACATGGTGGATACTTAGGTAAATGACATGGGATCTATAAATGATGTTGGAATGATAGGTGGTCTTGCACTTAGCCTGAACACATGTAAGGTGTCAACCCAGTTATAAGAGTTCATCTATGATACCTCTAGTTAGTTAATGTAACATTTCATAAGTATGTATAGTTTCTTGATATTATGTATGATCATAGGATATTTGATGATAAACTCAAAAGAAGATGACTCAAGTCCTTTCAATTAGTCACAGTAGAGTACGTTATCCCTAGGGTTTTGATAATAGTGGGTGGTTTGAGAGGGAGAACCTATTTCATTTTAATGTAACCAAGATGGTACTTGTTCATCCTTTTGGGATTGGACTAGTGTAATAGTCCAAGAGTGATTCTATTAGGAATCATTTTGGTTCTTTAAAATCTCACGTGATATGATGGTGGTAGTACCATGATTATCAGTAGTTCAAAAATTCTTGGTTGATGGTTATGGAACCTTAGTGGGTTTTGATTTTCAGGTCCCTATTAGGGTGAGGTGATTATAAATTTGTGGAACCTTGTGAATTAGTGACCTTACTATTTTTTTGAGAACATTGAGGTCTCATTGGTAAGGGAATACATTAGTGGACAGATCGAGATATAGTGACTTGGTCAATCCAAGGTTGACCCATTATATTGTAATTTGTAGTAAACCGGTGAGTGTGGCTCAGAATGAGAGGAACATGTTCCTTTCAAAATGGATCATATTCAAATTTCTCTCAAGAACCAATATACAATGAACCTATATGATGGGGATCCCACCATAAGTCATTGGAGGGCATGAACCTCACTTCATATGAATTTCATCAATTACCAAGGTTGGTGTTCCATGATTTTGGAATGGGAAACATTTAATGTATGGAGTGGAACTTGTGTATAAGCAAGATGACCAAATATGACCATTGGGTTTCATGGTGTATGGGATGTGGGCTGCTGGGATCGCATTTTTGACCCACTAGAGTGATAACAAGGAATTTCCTATGGTGGCATCACCATGAATATTGTGGGAAGATAACCCATGTGTTAGAACGTTTGTTGATGTATGGGACCATTCTTTGGATGGATATGAAAACACTATATTTTAGTGAATAGAAAAATTAAATATATTTTATATAACATAGGGAACACCATATGTTAATTTATGTTTGATGTTGTTCGGATTTCAATCCATAGTTATGGCCTTGGAAAATAGGTTGGCAATCCAATAATCGGTTGGATCATTAGATTTATCCATGGGATTACACAAGACGTTAGGGTTAAACCTCAGTGTACTGTTTAAATAATCATGGGATTCCTCTTGTGGGTAAGGCATAATGATATAGAAAATTAATATCAAATCAATATAAAAATATAATATTTATTGTTATGGGTTAGTTGGAGAAGGTATGGATATATTTGTTTCATAGGATTTGATTTATTGGGTTATAAACTACATTTTTCATGTCCATGGGAATGAAATGGATGTTTTTTAGTGTTATTGATGGGGATTTTAATTAGAATTTGGAATTCAAGACTATTAATTGAAAAACTAATACTTGTACATTTTAGTTTAAAACTGTGAATAAGATTCAATGATGTTGCATTAACCATTATTCTCAATCATGGGTGGCATTTGATCATGAAATCCAAGATTTGGAAGCACACCATGGAGGTGTTGGGTCCATGATGATCCTTTGAAGTAGTTTGGTAGATGTTAGAAAAAAGTTGGTAATGATCCCAACTATGGGTTTATTTAGGTTAATAACATCACATGTATACTATTTGATGAGATAATATGGGAGTTGATAGCTACTTAAGTGCAGGTATATATTCACAATTATTGATTATTTTTCATGTGATCAATGGAATGGGTGACCAATTGAGATCATTAGTAAAGAGGCTAGTAGATTATCTGAGCCTGCGTTGCTTGGGTGTTATGGAAAGAATTGTAATCATAAATGTTGAGGAAAGGCATCAGGTAGTGAATAGTATTGGGAGAGAGAATAGGTGGATTAATTTTAATTTTAATGTTAAATTGTAAAATGACATATTGAGATTTATTAAGGTATTAATGAATGAAATGGTTAATTATAATATATAACTCAGAATTGGAATTTTTATATGATAATTGATATTTAAGAAATTGAATAGTTGCCTTGGGTAAATGCTAAAACATTAATTAAATGGGAATTGATATTATCTAATGACTTGAGATTTAGTAATTTTAATTAATCAGAATTTTGTTAAAGTGAAATAGTAAATTCTTGTATGAAAATTAAATGTTATGGTGTGATTAGATCTCTTAGAAATTAATCTACCCTTACTAATATTGAGTTGGAAGCATAGTGTAAACATTCAAAACATTCCTTTAAATATGCATTTTATTATTATGATATGTAAATAAGTGTTTTTTAGTAAGTTATAAATGAGTTATTTTGATATAATGACTGGTTGAAGTTCTTGGGATGAATTCAATGGAGTCTGTGTGGACCTTGATGGTGTGGAATGTCAAGAGAGAACCTAGGATTCCATTAGTAACTCATGAAGATTCCATGGTATGATGGTGAACTTTGATTAAATGAGTTTAGATACAATGGAATTCATTGATTAAGACATTTTATTCTTCTTAGATTCATTATCATGAATTATTTGGGGAGACTCCCCCTTAAATTTGGGTATTTTTTATATTTAATAAACATTGTAGAATATTGTCATAGATTATTTCCAGGTACCTTGTTGAATTTCATGGGATGAGATCCCAAATTTCTCTTGAGTTATACTAAGAGGAATTAATCATGTTTAAATAATTATTCAAATCAAGTGGTTCATCTAAATGTAAAGGATACTTCCTTGATTTTATACTAGAATTTTTTGTTAGTGGGATGCCAAGTGTCACCCTCTATTACATCCCATTTAATGATAGAATACATATTATTCATATTTATTAATATTTATAATCTAAATATTAATGTTAAAATAAAATTGACTATATATATAGTAGCATACATGATACACAATAATGAGTTTCATCATAATCTTGTATTGTATGCAAGATTGAGTTATATCAAAAAAATATACTATCAATATTATTTTTTTAATATGGAAGTTATTGCCCAGATGTTATATTGGAATAAATAAATTATACATAATATAATATGTTTTCACACTTTTATAAATTTTATTACCATTCATCCAATATATTTTATAGGCATAAGATAAGAATACATCCAATTTTACACTTAAAATCTTTATTTTTCATAAAAACATTTTTATTACCTTTTAATAGCATGCCTATTATAAAAATAAATTCTGAAACTTTTATAATTTTTATATGAAAAAATATATTTTTTTTAATTTTAATATAAAAATTATCATTGCATGATTTTTTTTTATTTTTATGCGAAGTTTCATATTTGGATGAATAATAAATAATACTAATTTTTAATTGAAAGTGATTTTTATTATAATTTATTTGTATAGTAAAATTTTATTTTGAATTTTATTTAATGTTTAAATAGATAAATTTAATATTATTTAATCCAATTAAGGCCATTTTAATCATTTTCATCATAATTTAACTTAGAAAACTTTTGAAAAATTTCACTCTATAAAACCCACTTTCTCATCTCTTCTGTGGGATTAATTTTAAATTAATTTCTACCACTTATTTGATTGTAATTTGGGAAATTTGATTAAATATTTTTAATAATAACAATTTATAGTTTGTAATAAGGTAAAATTAGTTTTTTACCAAAAATATTATCAAAAAATAGAATTAATTGTAGCAATCAAGGTAAAATGTGTTTACTTAGTGGTAAAACATTAATCTTAAGTGTCAAAATAAACTATAAAATTTTAAAAAACCAATTATATGGAAATTATTCCACCATATTCCCTATTTAATTTAATTTTAATAATTATTATAACGACATGATTTAATAGAGACCTCCCAATAGTATTTTTCTTTTTAAATTTACATGAATGTCACTCCTCCTCTACTATAAAAAGGCACTCACCCTATCTCACTTATTCACATCTATCAAGATTTTCAGATCATTAAAATCCTAACCAAATAATTTCTCAAAATCCTTTACCTCACTCTATATTACTCACTTTGGTAATAAAACCAACCAATAAATCCCTCTGGTGCAAACCAAAAAGAGTTACCAGAAAAAGAGGTAGCATTCTTCGACATGTATTTATGTTTTATTTCTTTATCCACCCTTTAAATTCTTATTATTCCATTATTATATAATAAAATAACTATCATAAATATAATTATATGTTTTTATATTAATTTTTTGACCCTAACCTTCACAAGATTCCATCAAATGTGTAACGAAATTACCGTTCGTGTATACGGTGGACTACCACCTCGCGAAACAATGTTGTATGTTTTTTCATGTACCACCTCTCATCGTTGGGAATTACGATTGAAATAATATTTTAAAATTATATATATATATATATATATGATTTATCCATACTTATTTAATTATTATATACACATATAATCATGATTTCTATTTTGGGATAGTGTGATAACATCGTTTGTGGATATTTGGATTATCGCCTCCACAAAGCGATGTGATACTTTCACACATTACATGGAATGTACTAAGGATAGGTTTAATAAAAATATTTTACATACATAATATCTATATTATACTCATTATATAACTATCTTTTAGTAAATAGAGTATACCATTTTCATTTTTTTCCTTTCCACACACTAAAATAAGTGATAACATCATTTGTAGACGTGTGGACTGCCGCCTTCTCAGTGTGATGTGATGCCTTTTACACAATAAGAAATATATATAATTATATATGACTAAATAAAATGGTATTTAGATATTATTATCATTATTTATACATAAATTTTTCTTACCTTCTTTCCATAATGATCATTAAAAATTGAGAATGTTACTCATGTGTACATACAGCCTACCGTCTCCATGATTATAAAGTTTGTTCATTTATCATAACCATAATTCATCATTTGTTTTAAAAAATTTATTTATGTATAAATATGATAATTATTTCAATATTATTATTCTACAATATTTTCAATAATTACCCCTTTGATCATAGTTGACCTACGAATGTCGTCTTTGACATATAAACAAAATATAGTCAAAACACCTAACATTAAATTAATTATTTAAGTTGTCGTATACAACAATGTAATAAGTGAAATAAAAGAAAATATAAAAATGAAAAAGGTTCTAAAGAAAGTAAATAATTAAAATTATGTTTATTATTTAAGAAGAAAAATACACACATGACAAGTCAGACTCAAGGTAAGGGATTTCCTCTCAATATAATTTAATTGAGGTATATTTTGATTTTTTACACCCACCTTCTTTTATGAGGTGTATATAAAGAAAATTTTACATATCCTATAATTAATTTACTTAATATAAAGTTATTTAATTTTTTTTTAATTTTATTATTTCACGGGGATTATGATTTAAATGTTCAAAGTGGTATGGTACAGTTTGAATGATTAAAGATTTAATTTCAAAATATTTTTATACATGTCAATATTCTTTTTATTATTCAACATGTATATTTATATGGATATTAAAGTATTGTAAAATAAATTTATATCAATTTTTAATTTCATTAAAAGTTTTCCAAAAGTAGTATTTTTATATGATTTATATGTAACTTTTTTTTAAATGAGAAAAAAAATGTTTTCTTTATAATATGCATGGTAACAATGAATTTTACACCACTGTGATTATTATTTGATTTATAGATTCTTTTAAAATATTAAATTTTTTATTAAATTAAAATCATTATCTTTTTTTGGTAATATTTTTATTGAAAATGGGTTTTGAAAATGGATTGATTATTTCAATAACTTGATATGTTTTCCTATCAGTGAAAATGAAATAGTATAAGTGGCATTTTTAAAATTGAATTACTTTATGTGTTATGAATATATAATGGTATTTATACATTTTATGGTTGGTTCCATGATAAACCAATGATGGGTGGTTATGTGATAAACTATTAACGGTTAGTTTTGTGATAAACCAATGAAGGGTGGGTCTGTGATAGCCCTCTAATGCACTGGTTATGGAAGTCAGTCATATGGCTATTCTAGTTTTAAGAGTGACATGTATGGAATTCGACTATATAGTTATTCCATTTATAATAGTAAAAAGTATATTAATTTCCCATGATATGTTTATCTCTGTTCTATTATATCTATGGGTTTTATAGTAATATTTTGATTACAAAAAGGGTAAGAAATTAGCTTATTTGAATAGGATTGTTTTTACTTATTCCTAAGGGTGAAGAGTATTACATTAGATAATGTTTTCATTGGTTTTAATGTTTATCAATAGACTAACAATTTCCTTCTTTTTATATCCCTTACTGATATTTTTATACTTATCCAATATTTTTTAATGATTTTTATATGACGTCAGGATGAGAAATGGATTCAAATAATTAATGTTGAAACTCGTGAATATTTTTTTATAAAAGAGACCATAATTTATTTCAAAAGTTTTATATTGTAGAAAAAATGGATACTATTGAGAAGTATCCATTTTTTATTTTATGTTTTTTTTACGTATGAGTTATGGAATAATTCTCAAAACTAAAATCTTGAAATGATCCTCAATGTTAAAGAATATAATATTATTCAATTAAACACAATATTATAAAACATTTAAGTTCAATTCCTTATAATTGGAATCAAAGTAATGGTTTAGATAAAATAAATTTTAGGTTAATATCAGTGGTTTTCCATTGAAATATTTCACTTGATAGTTAATGTGAATTGATATATCATTTTAATATTACTTTTTTGTTTCATCTAATGTATTTTTGTTCAAAATGGTTTTCCACATCGAAAACAAGTAATGTGTAGTGGTAAGGCACTAAGAAGATAATATTCTTCTGAATTGGAATCTTGAAATGGTTGGAATTGGAACTGAGTAGTTGTTTTCAGTAATGTCTCAGTTGTCATGGGATATAAATGGTGTTGGTGTCCATTTAAGAGATAAAATAGATATACCACAAAGGAAAATGATGATAGTGAATCATTTTTGAAGGAAAATCCACCATCATAAAGAAGATCATCTAAATCCTATTCTAGCTAATGGGTAGATTAAATCCCAAGAAAAGATATATGATGTCATGAGTTCTTTAGATCGCAAAAATGTATCTCTAAAAATTTATCATTTTAAAGGTGAATTCGAACAGTACTGGTTAATAGTTAATTATATTAGAGAAAATGAAGAGATCTATGCCTTGGATTGAGATGAATTTAATAATATTTTATTTCAAAAATATCTTCTTATCGATGTTCGTATTAGGATATAAAAAAATTATTGGAATCGAGACAAAAGGAAGAAAATTCAATGGCTACATATGAAGAAAACTTCACTCTACTATAAAGTTACATCTCAAATTTTATCTGAGATATTGATAGTAATATAAATCGATTTTACCCAGGATTAAAGCCATTATATCAAAGGAAATTGGATTCTCATGAGTTCAAGAGCTATGTTAATCTTGTTTCATGTGCTACGAAGGTGGAAATAAGGTTTTATGATGATCATTTATCCAATGAAAACAGTCTAAGGAAGAGTTTGAGTTGGCATGAAAGTGGAAATAATTCATCAAAGAAGTTTAGAGGTAAGAAAACCAAATTCCCATCTTGTGAGAAGTGTGGTAAAAATAATACTAGGGAATTTCTATTAATGGCTGAGAAGTTCCTCTGATGTGGTAAGTTGGGTAATATGTCTCATAATTGAATGGAATATAATCAAGATAGAAATGAAAAGCTAGGTTTTAAAAGTTTTAGTTTCATTGAGTCAGGATATTCTACAAATGTGTTTCCAAAGTTGATTACTCAGGGTGGATACCATCAAGATTACAGGAAAAATGGGGTGTAAAAATCTTTTTCTACTACGGTGGTTGATGTTAGGACAAAACATTTAGTAGTGATATGCATGTTACTGGTTTATTTTAATTATTCCAATATTTTTTTGACTCTGGATCTTCGAATTATTTCATTTCTAGGAAAACTGTAACACCTCAAGCTTCCACGGTATGTTTCCCTTTGAATAATTCAATAGCTTGCATTGTACGCAACTTCGAGATTCTAACACACCGCAACCAATCAAAGTAACTGTTATGAACAGTAATACCAACTTTTTGAAATTTTATAAATTTTATCTCTCATAATGGACTCTTTTTTGGATTCGGAATATCGAAATTATCCTAGGGTAAAATTTTGGTACTTTTTGGATAACTTTTATATTTTGATGAATAGTGAAAATTACTAAATTTTAATTAAAAACAACTTTTTTAATAAAAATAATTAATAGTGATAAATTATGAATTTGAGTGGTTTAAAAGTATATTTAGAATATATTTTTACCATTTAATAAAATTTTGGCCATTGGACATTATTTGACATTTAAACCGGACATAAACAAGTGCCAATATTTTGATAGTTATTATCTCTTAAAAACACGCTTTTTTGTCTTAACAACGAGAATTAATTTTAAATTAATTTCTACCACTTCTGTGTTTTTAATTAAGAAAAATGGATTCCATATTTCTAATCAGGTGTTACAAATTTTGTTGACAGGTGACTTTTATTTTTAGACATTTTGAATAATTACTTCGGAAAATATTTTATTTACCATGGTTAAAGGGTAAATCCGGTAAATAAGGGGGAAAATAATATTATAATAATATTAATTTACCCTAAAACATGTCCTAACCCTATTTTTTGATACATTTCAGACCATGGGCATCTTTGGGTCGATTTTGGAACCTCATGGAGCCACTTGTAGGTGATAAGGACACTTTATATTAATTAAGTTAAAGTAAATACAAAAATGGCAAAAGCATATAACTTTTAGCAAAACAATTTTTATATAGGGTTATACATTTTATATATTCGACTATAAATATTAATTATAAATCTAAAACGATTTCCTAAATAATTTTATTTTATTTATAATTTTTAGACATTGAATAATTAAATTTATTTATGACATAATAATGATGCATTATTTTCCTTATTAATGAAACAATCAAATGATTGGTATTATAAATGTTAAAATAAATATAATTTGAAAGTTTTGATGACATAAAAGAATTTTATTGGTTAATATGACATGTTAGGATTGATTAAATTAATTTTTTTTGAATTAATAATGTTTTTATGACTTTAACAAAAATCAATTATTGAATAGTCTCAAAATTGACATAAATGAGTTTTTAAAACAAATATTATATTATTAATTGATATTATATTCCTAAAAATCTAAGGTTCGCCCAAAAGACTTATATCATGATATTAGTATCATTAATGGACCACTTGGGGGGTCTATTTGATGTATATAGTAATTTTATTAACTATATAATATAAAAATACAAAGTGACATGGTGAATGTCAAACTAATTAACTAAGAGTTAAAACTAAAAGATAAAGTTAATATAATGAACCAAACCTATCTAAAATATATTGGTTGAAAGTATTTAGACCCATTACCACCTTATAATTTGAATAATACACTTTTTAGCCATCATAAACCGAATATTAATTTATTATAAATTAATACTTTAAGTTTTTTCTAAAGCGCCCCTCCTCCCTTTATAAAATGACACCACTTCTAACCAATTATTCATACCTTAAAAGCTTTTGGTTCAGAAAAACCCTGCCCAAATACTCTCTCAACTTCCCTTAATTCATCCTAGAGGACTTACATTGATCAGAAAGCCATATTAAAGAGCCCTTTTGATCAAATCAAAAGGAAGAACCCGAAAAAGAGGTAATGTTTTCACCAAATTTTTTCAAGTTCCTTTCTTCTTCAACTTCTTATTTATTTGTTATTTCCATTATAAAATAATAAATCCAATGTCTTCTATATACTGTGATGTTATTATAAATATGGTACAACCATATTCAGTTTTATATCCATCCTTTGAATGACAAGTCACCATATGTTCGTACGTACGGCTTACCGTCTCCACATCGTGGTGTAATTGTTATTCAAAAAATTATTATTGGGATGGGTATGATAATGATGGGTAATTTATTTAAATAATAAATAAAACGTGATAATGATTCTGTATATATTATATACCATCCAATTATATATTATTTTAATATCAAAAGAATGATATTGTCGTTTGTGCGTACGTACGGACTACCGTCTCCACGAACGTGATGAGATTCATTCCACATCGCATCCATGCAAGTCTAATTATAATTGGATGATTAAAAATAATGATTAAGGACTTGATATAATTCTGTATATGAATAAGATACAACATATCCATAACAAACATGACTTATCTAACAAAACATATAAAATAAAACGAGTAAGTCAACACCCGAAACGACGATAATACTAAGACATTATTAAAAAATCAATGTTAAAAGATAATATATGATATCATATTAAGGTATATGATTCTCGAATAACTTAATAACAATTATTTCACCATTATACAGGAGGTTAAACTACCCTCAACCAAGGAAAAGTACATGTTAAGGGTTTATTTCACAATCTCTTCATTATTTGAGGTTGTTTATACCTAATTATCTACGGGGACTTTTTTATCATCCACAACCATGTTTCTTAAAAATGTATTTCAAAACATTTTTACTATTTACTAGACTATGGGTTAAAGTAATTTATAACCTTCTTATACTTTTTATAAAATTGTTTGAAAGGAATCTTTCCGTCATTTTCCAAACAAGTTCCTTTTTAACCTTTTCAACAAAATTATGGTTAGAATGTATTTTTTTAACTTATACGGTGGGTGTGGATATTTTCTACAATTATAAACTCGTCGAATCTTCCCTTACAAGATTATAATAATATTTTCAAAGTAAATGTTTTAGTTTATAATTATGTGACTTTCAAATGATTTCAAAAAAAGAGATATTTCTCTCAAATAGTCTTGATTTCACCAATGTTAACATCCTTTGATGGATTTTAAGCTTATTTGAAGTTGATTTATTATGATACAAATCTTCCATATTGTATTGAATGTTTTCTGATATGATTGAATGTGGATGTGTTATTTTTATACCATTCATGGTTTATGGAGAAAGTATTGACATTTCGTATGCTAGTTTTAATATGAATGTTTATGTTATGTTTAAAAATTTTCATATGGTAATGCATTGGACTTAGTAAGTGATGGGTGGAACCCGCTATAGCTCCTAGATGCATCGGTAGGTCTCATGAGACAAACTAGTGTCTTGGAATGAGGCCTTGACCAAATCTAATTTGTAGTCTTGGAACGAGCCCTTGGCTACGTGGTTATGATAGTATGGAATTATACGTTCCATCATTATGAAAGTGGTTATTGATATTGAGTGTGATTATTCGATTAGTAGAATATCCATGTGAATAAGTAAATGGCATTATTTCATTTTATTTCTACCATATTATGCTGAAGTTCAAGTTTAAAAGGCTTTTGTTTTAGTTATACATTCCCTTAAATGTTTATACTTATTTATGAAAGTTTCCGCTATATCATTATCCTTATTGGGCATCTGAGCTCACCCCTTTATATGTTTTATTTTTCCCAGGATGTGAAGAAGTATTTTATGAATGACCTGTAGGGATAGTATGAGAGGATATGAGTGTATAAAATAGAGACTATGTTGTTTTAGTTTTCATTTTATGATGTAATGTAAACTTTATGAATGTATCTAGTGTTTCCAAGGCTACTAAACTAATAGGTCTTTCGAGACTTGATCTTTTTCTATCATGCCAATGTTAGGTAATAATGCACCGACTCTGGGTAATTGGGGTCAGCGCGTTACAGTTGGTATCAGAGGAAGTTTAGTACAAACCTTGGAAGCTAGATTTAGATAAACTCTGATTAGAGCACATAGACCTAAGATGGACATTAAGGATTAGTGTAGAATAACTTCCTATAATTTTGGTATTGTAGAGATTTTGTGAGTTTTCTGAGAAATACATCCATGTCTAGATACAAGCAGGTAGAGGCGTCTCTCTCTAAGATGTACCTAGGGGTAAAACATGAAAACAACGTTTTGAGCTAGACTCGAACGGGAACTGGTTCACGACAACGGGCCTTGCTCCACTCTTGGTTACGACACTCCCGAGGGATATTCTTAGGATAATTCTCATTTTATTTACAAACCATTACGAAGGTTTTATGAGTATATACTTCCTCAAAGAAGACATTTTTATGATTATAGATTATATCCATAAACTGTTCAATTTAGGATAAGTGTTTTACAAGTTTGGATTTGTGTATTGCGATTCATAAACTAATCTAGTGTATGCCATTGTTTAGAAATGGTGCCTAGTGTAAGAAATGGAAATCGTATAAATGTACACACTTCATGTAGGTATTTCCCTCTTTCTTAAGATAATTATAATGGTGCGGGTGATGCAACTGGTTCTGATCAACTAATCACCATACTGGGACAACTCACTCAGGTTATAAATAATAACCTTACCTATATAAATCACCCGGATTCGCAGCGTGGAGGATCAATGTTAGATCGCTTCATGAGGTAAAAACCACCAACATTCAATGGGGGTACAAATCCACTAGTAGCTAAGCAATGAATAAGTTCCCTAGAGAAAATATTTCAGGCTTTGGGGAGTAGTGAAAGGGGAAAAAGTTATCATGGTAGTTTATCGCCTCACTGGAGATGCTGATCAATGGTGGTCATTAATTCAAAACACAATGGATGATGAAGAAGTATCAAGTATGGAATGGAGGGAGTTTAAATATATTTTCTTAGAAAAATACTTTCCTCATGAACATAGAGAAGATATGGAAAGGAAATTTCTCAGTCTGAGGAAAAAGGATGATGAGAATGTCGCAAAGTATGAAGCTAACTTTACAAGGTTAGCGAGGAATGTAACAGATTATATACATAACCCAAGGAGTAAGATTGATCATTTCGTTTATGGGTTAAAACCATTTCTCCATCGATCATTAGTCTCACAATACTTCTCGTCATATGAAGACATTGTCTCATGTGCTATAAAGACAGAAAAGGAATTCTCTAAATCATATGACAATAAAGTAAATCAAAAGAAGAAGAGAACAGTGGAACAAGAGACAGATAAAGGGAAAAAGGGAAAGAATTATTTGTCATTATCTAATAATTGTGGGAAGAAACACCCTGGTAATTTCTTAAAAATAATTGGAGTTTGTTACAAATGTGGAGAAAATGGTCAACAGGCTCATGATTGCAAGGGAAAGAAATATTTTTTCAATGTTGAATGATACAATTGTAGAGAAATGGGGAATTATGCGAATTAATTCCCTAAGCTCCAAGGAAACATACCTCAGAAAAGGCCAAGAGATCAAGGACAATTTTATGCTGTTACTAAAATTGAAGTGGAATAATTAATGTATTTGTCTTTTTGGACTCAAGGATTATATTCTAGCTATAAGAATAATGTGATATATATAAGGATTGTACTAAAATACTTTTTATTTTCATTAAGGTTTTAATATGACTAAGTTAATAATATTTTCAGTATGTGACAATAAGATAATCCTTAATTTGTATGGGGAATCTGATGTGACAATTGATTTTGGAATTTAGATACCTTTTACAGAGAGTCTGGACAAAGGTACTTTAGATAACTATAATGTTTGGAGTGGATTAAGTTGACTTTGGATAGTATTGTTTAAGGTTAAAAAATTATTATGATCAATTTTCGGAATATTATGATACTATAGCATTAGGAAAAGGACAACTTGCTGGTCAGGCGATAAACCGTCGTGTCGGACAAAGCTGCAGGAATCAAACCTACAACCATAGTGTGACAGGCCTTTATTACCTACCACTAGCCTGCAGGAAGTCCCTAGTCATTACAAAGTATTTTTCTTCATTTAAATGATATATTTTAATGTTTTTATCCTTATACAATTAGGATAAATATAATATTTTTTAGTTCTAAAATCTTTTGAAGTGAAAGAAGAGTTTGTGGTAGAAATTAGTTGAAGGATGAAACTCTACTTGTCATATATATATATATATATATATGTATGTATATGTATGTATGTATATGTATATATATTTCTCCTATTATATGAAGAAACTAATTCATAAACATTAGGTATGAGATCTTAAAACCAAAAATGTGTTATCATAATACCTTATGTTTTGTTGAACCAATGATATTTTAAATCATCATTGATTGATGGCTTTGAGGCCCTCAATTATACAATTATTTGAGACTGATGACCTCAACCACTCCCTATAAATATTTACGTTTTTCCTCCAATTATGTGTCTATAATTTCCACCAATGTTCTCTAAATCGAGATCATAATTTTTTGGTGACCCTTTCATTTCTTTTTTCCTCTTATTATGACTAAATTTTATTAACCCAATTTCCAATGTGGGTTTTCCCACAATGATATTTTCTATTTTAAACCTTTTATTTTCAAAGAACTATTTCAAATTGTGAGGATGAAATTTATTAAAGTAGGGGAGAATGTAACACCCCAAGCTTCCACAGTACATTTCCCATTGAATAATGCAATAGCTTGCATTGTACGCAATTTCGAGATTCTAACACACCGCGACCAATGAAAGTAGCTGTTATGAATAGTAATACCCACTTTTTGAAATTTTATAAATTTTATCTATCAAAATTTAATTCATTTTTGGATTTTTAATATCAAAATTATCCTAGGATAAAATTTTGGTACTTTTCGGATAACTTTTATATTTTAATGAATAGTGAAAATTACTAAATTTTAATTAAAAACAACTTTTTTAATCAAAATAATTAATAGTGATAAATTATGAATTAGTGGGGTTTTAAAGTATATTTAGAATATAATTTTACCATTTAATAAAATTTTGGTTATTGGACATAATTTCACATTTAAACTGGACATAAACAAGTGTCAATCTTTTGATAGTTATTATCTATTAGAAACACGCTTTTTTGTTTTAACAACGAGAATTAATTTTAAATTAATTTCTACCAATTCTGTGTTTTGAATTTAGAAAAATGGATTCCATATCTGGAATCAATAGGTCTAAATTTTGTAAATAGATAACGTTTATTTTTAGACATTTTGAATAATTACTTCGGTAAATATTTTATTTACCCTGGTTAAAGGGTAAATCCGGTAAATAAGGGAAAAAATAATATTATAATAATATTAATTTACCCTAAAACGTATCCTAACCCTATTTTTTGATAAATGTACGACCATGGTTATCATTGGGTAAATTTTGGGACCCCGTGGAGCCACTTTTAGGTGATAAGGTCACTTTATATGAATTAAGTTAAGTAAATACAAAAATGACAAAAGCATATGTCTTTTAGAAAAATAATTTTTACATAGGGTTATATATGTTATATTTTAGAATATAAATATTAATTAAAAATCTAAAAATATTTCCTACATAATGGTATTTTATTTATAATTTTTAGACATTGAATAATTAAATTTATTTATGACACAATAATGATGCCGTATTTTCCTTATTAATGAAAGAATCAAACAATTGGTATTATATGTGTTAAAATAAATATAATCTGACCTTTATGATGACATTAACTAATTTTATTGGTTAATATGTCATGTTAGTATTGATTTAGTTAATTTTTTTCGAATTAATAATGTTTTTATGAATACAAATATCAATTATTGAATAGTGTCAAAATTGACATAAATGAGTTTTTAAGACAAAAATTATATTATTAATTGATATTATATTCCTAAAAATCTAAGGTTCTGCAAATTGACTTATATAATTATAGTTTTATCATTAATGGACCACTTGGGGGGTCTCTTTGATGTATATAGTATGTTTATTAACTATATAATATAAAAATACAAACTAACATGGTAAATGTCAAACTAATTAACTAATAGTTAAAACTAAAAGATAAGGTTTATATAATGACCCAAAACTGTCTAAAATATATTGGTTGAAAGTATTTAGACCCATACCCAACTTATACTTTGAATAATACACTTTGGAGCCATTAGAAACTGTATATTAATTTATTATAAATTAATTTTTTATGTTTTTTCTAAAGAGCCCCTCCTCCCCCTTATAAAAGGACACCACTTATAACCAATTATTCATACCTTTAAAGCCTTTTGGTTCGGCCAAACCCTACCAAATACTCTCTCAACTTCCCTCACTCCAACCAAGAGGCATTATTTTGATCATAAATCCAACCTAAGGATCCCTTTTGATCAAATCAAATGGAAGAACCTGAAGAAGAGGTAATGTTTTCACCACCCTTTTTCAAGTTCCTTTCTTCTTCAACTTCTTATTTATTTGTTATTTCCATTATAAAATAATAAATCTAGTATCTTATATATACTGTAATGTTTTTATAAGTATGGTACAACCATATTCAGTGTTCTATCCATCCTTTATATTTCATGTCACCATACGTGCGTACATATGGCTTACCTTCTCCACGTCGTGGTGTAATTGTTATTCAAAACATTATTATTTGGATGGGTATGATAATGATGTGTAATTTATATAAATAATAAATATAACTTGATAATGATTCTGTATCTATGATATACCATCCAATTATATATTATTTTAATATCAAAATAATGATATTGTCACTCGTGCGTACGTACGGACTATCATCTCCACGAATGCGATGAGATTCATTCCACATCATATCCATGCATGTATAATTCTAATTTAATGATTAAATATAATGTTTAAGGACTTGATATCATTATTTATATGAATAATATACATCCTATCCATAACAAACATGACTTATGTAACAAAACATATAAAATAAAATGAGTAAGTTAACACCCGAAACGACGATAATACTAAGACATTATAAACAAAGCAATATTAAAAGATCATATATGATATCATATTAATGTATATGATTATTGGATAATTTAATAACAATTATTTCACCATTATAAAGGAGGTTAAATTACCCTCATCCAATGAAAAGTACAAAGTAAGGTTTTATTTCACAATCTCTTCATTATCCGAGGTTGTTTATACGTAATTGTCTACTATGACTTCTTTATCATCCACAACCATGATTCTTAAAAATGTATTGAAAAAAAGTTACTATTTACTAGACTATGGGTTAAAGTAATTTATACCCTTTTTATAATTTTTATAAAATGGTTTGAAAGGAATATTTCTGTTGTTTTCCAAACAAGGTCCTTTTTAACCTTTTCGACAAAATTAAGGTAAGATTGTCTTTTTTAACTTATACGGCAGGTGCGGCTATTTTCTACCATTATAAACTCGTCTAAGCTTCCATTACAAGATTATAAGAATATTTTCCAAGTAAATTTTTTATTTTATAATTATGTGACTTTTAAATGATTTCAAAAAAAGAGATATTTCTGTCAAATAGTTTTGATTTCATCTATGTCAACATCCTTTGATGGATTTTAAGCTTATTTGAAGTTGATTTATTATGGTACATAAATTCCGTATTGTATTGAAGGTTTTTTGATATGTTTGACTATGGATGTGTTATTTTTATACCATTCATGGTTTATGGGGAAAGTATTGACATTTTTTATGCTAGTTTTATACGAATGTTTATGTTATGTTTCAACCTTTTCATATGGGAATGAATTGGACTTATTAAGTGATGGGTGGAGACCACTATAGCTCCTCAATGCATCGGTAGGTCTCATGAGACAAACTAGTGTCTTGGCACGAGGCCTTGACAAAATCTTATTTTTATTCTTGGCACGAGGCCTTGGCTACGTGGTAATGATAGTCTGGCATTATGAATTCCATCATTATGAAAGTGGTTATAGATATTTCATGTGATTATTCGATTAGTAGAATATCCATGTGAATAAGTAAATGAAATTATTTCATTTTATTTATTCCATATTATGCTGAAGTTAATGTTTAAAAGTATTTTGTTTTAGTTTTACATTGCCTTAAATGTTTATGCTTATTTATGAAATTTTCTGCTATATCGTTATCCTTACTGGGCATCTGAGCTCACCCCTTTCTATGTTTTATTTTTTCCAGGATGTGAAGAAGTATTTTATGAATGACCTGCAGGGATAGTATGGGGGGATATTAGTGTGGAAAATGGAGACTATGTTGTTGTAGTTTTTATTTTATGATGTAATGTAAACTTTATGAATGTATCTAGTGTTTCCAAGGATACTAAACTAATCGGTCTTTCGAGACTTGATCTTTTGTGATCATGCCAATGTTATGTAATAATGCACCAACTTTGTGTAACTGGGGTCTGGGTGTTACAAATACTTTTAGAAAATTGGGAATATCACCTCATATTAGTAAAATGGAACTTTTGGTAAAAACTCCAAGTGGGATTATTAGAGAAACAAATATTATAACAATATTCCTACTGTCATTAGTGGGATGATATTTTTTAATAATATTATTAAACTACCCATATTAGATTTTGATATCATTTTGGGCATGGATTGGATTATAGTTCATCATGCTAAAATAGACTATATAGCCAAGGAAGATTTATTCAATGATGTCATACCTTTTATAGCATACCAAGAAACTGAAGAATTGATTAAATATGGTAATGAATGTAATATGGATCATGTTCTTGAAAATAAATAAATAGTTTTAATTAGTGACATCGTAGTAGTAAATGAAGTTAAGGATTTATTTCCTCATGATTTTCTTATTGTTGTTCCTGGTCAGGAAGTTGATTTTACTATTTTTCTAGTGCTTGATTCTAATGCTTTTTTTAAACCGCCTTATGAAATGTCTGAAGTAAAATTTGTGGAATTGAAAAACAAGTTGAAAATTTTTGTTGAAAATGGATTTATTCAACTTCAGCATGTGGTGTATCTATTTCATTTTTGAAAAAGAAATATGGTTCTATTGGATATTTCATTGATTATAGAGCCTTGAATAAAATCATTGTTAATAATAATAATCCTTTTCCTAATATAGATGAGTTTTTGACAAACATCAGGGAGCTCAGTTTTTTTAATGATTGATCTAGGGTCTAGGTACCATCACCTGATGGTCCTGGAGGATCACATCTTGAAGATAGTATTTTCGAAGAGATATGGGAATTATGAGTTTTTATTTATTCCCTTTGGGTTATCTAATTCTCCTACCATATTTATGAATCTAATGAATATATTTTTCCATCATTTTTTGGATCAATTTGTGGTTTTGTTTATAGAATTTTTTTTCATATATTCTAAAATCCATAAGAAATATGAAATAAACATAAGGATTATTTTACAAACCTTAAAATAAAAGAAACTATATGGAATGTTTAGTAAGATTCAATTTTGGTTGCAAAAAAATTCATAATTTTGTAATATTTTTTTTAAAGATGGAATAATTTTTTATCCTACTAAAACAAAAGTTTCTGAAGAGTTTCCAAGACCTACTAATGTCATAAATATTCATAGCTTTCTTATATTAGTCGGTTATTAATGATGGTTCTTTGAAAAAATTTCTTGATTATCTGACCCAATAACTAAGTTAACATTAATGAGATTTAGGTTTATCTAGATAGAAGAATGTGATGTATGTTTTTACGAAGTTAAAAGAATATTATTCCATCCCTCATTTTTTCCCTTCAATAAATGGTGATTTTTTTCATCTAAAGGGATGATTCGTTAAAAGGACTTGGTTGTGTCCTAATGCAAAATGACATGGTAATTTCACATGCTCCACGTCAATTGAAAACTAATCAATTATATTAACCTACACATGATTTTTAATTAGATACTATTGTTTCTTATTTAAAAATTTGGTGGAATCATTTTTTTGGAGTGAAGTGTGAAATATATACTGATCACAAATGTTTGAAGTATATATTCACTTTGAATGTTTTTAACCTGAAACAAAAAAGATTGATGGAACATAAAAATAATTATTATTGTACAATTAATTATTATCTTAAAAAAACAAGGTGGTCGATGCTTTGATTATAAAATGTAATTCTAAATTAACTATGTTTTGTATAGAATGTGACCCTTTGGTTAGTTATTTGATGAATTTTGTTCTAGAAGTTATAGCTGTTGTGACATCCTCTATTTCTTCGAGTTTCACTACAATCAACTTTGTCAGAAGGAATTAAGATAGCTTAGATGGTGGATCAATCATTGCAATAAAAGGTAGGTCCTATTAATAATGGTATGTTTCTTTATTTTAATATTGATTAAAAAGGTATTTTATAATTTGTAAAAATATTATTTTTTCATTGTGATTCATAGTTGAGGAAAGATTCGTTGACTAAAGCTCATAGTTATTCATTTTCCATTAATCCAGGAAGCAGTAAGATGTACAGATACATTCAAGGGTATTACTAGTGGGACAAAATAAAGAAAGATATTATGGAATTTACTATGAAATTTTTTACATGTAATTAGGTTAAAGTATAATGATGGTTACCAAAGGGGATGATTTAGAAATTTTGATTTCCAGAGTGGAAATGGGAGAACATATCAATGGATTTTATGATGGTACCTCTAAATACTTCTCAAGGTAATAATGTGATTTGGTTTATTTTTGATCAATTAAAAAAATCCACAAATTTCCTTCCAATTTAAGATAAAATGTCTTTAGATCAAATTTATAGACTGTATCTAAAGGATATATTCTAGTTACAGGTCGTGCCTCTCTCCATTTTATTATACCATGATTTCATGTCCACATATAAGTTTTAGAAATGACTTCAGAAGTTGTGGGGTACTGAATTAAATTTTAGTGTGCTTTTTATCCTCCACTTGATTGATAGTTTGATCATACGATTCACAGCTTAAAAGATATTATTTTTTCATGGTCGATGGATTACCAGTGATATTGGTATGGACATCTTTCTTTGGTTTATTTTTATTATATGAAAGTTTTTCATTCCAATATTAATATGGCACATTTATTGGAATTATATGGAAAGTATTGTCAAACACCTTCATTTTATTATAATGTAGGAGAAAGGAAATTGATGGGACCATAGTTGGTAGAAGAAATGAAAGATAATGTTTAGTTGATTAAGGGACACATGAGGGCCACTCATATCATGTAGAAAATTTATACAGATAACTAGAGGAAATACCATTATTTTGAGGTAGGTGACCATGTATTTCTATAATGTTCCACATGAAAATTGTATATGTGTTTTATTAAGAAGGGGAATCTAAGTCCATGGCTCAATAGACCACATGAAATACTAGATAAAGTTGGATTAGTTGCATATCAAGTGGATTTACCTCTTATGTTTTTTAGGTACACAACATACTTCATGTTTCAATGTTAAGGATGTATATTCCATATTTATCTCATGTTTTGAGCTCTAAAGTAGTTAAATTGGAAGAGAATATTTATTTTGAGTGATATATAGTTTAGGTTCTTAACCATATAGAGAAAGTGTTATGGAATAAGGTAATTCACCATGTCAAGCTTTTATGGAAAACCCATATGGTTGAAGAGGAAACATGGTCATCTTAAAATGATATGAAGGGAAAATGTACCCACTTATTTGATTAGTGAATAAAATTGTGAGGACAAAATTTCCAAAAGAGGAAAAGGATGTAACAACCTAGATAATGGTAAAATAACTATTATTCATATTTTTTAATATTTATGAAATTAATATTAGTTTTACAATAAAAGGTATTCTATGTTCAAAATAGTATATAATACATAAAAATTTGTTTCTTATAAATATTTTGTTATATGCAATACTAAGTAATACCAAACAATAATATATTATTAATATTATTTTTTAATATGAAAACTATCACCTAGTTGTTTTATCAACGGGAATGAATAATATTAAATATATGATATTTACACATTTTTATAAAATGTTTTTATATTTATCCAATATATTTTATTGGAATAAGATAAGAATCAATCTATTTTTACGTTTAAAAGCTCTATTTTTCATAAATTCAATTTTATCACCTTTTAACAGCACACCAATTTTAAGACTAAATTTTGAAACTTTTATAATATTTATACGAAAATATAAAATTAATTTTTGAAATTTAAATATAAAAATTAAATTTGGGTGAATTTCATGTATTTTTTTGAGAATTTTCTTATTTTGATGAATAGTAAATAATAATTATTTTAAATTGAAAACTAATTTTTTGTATATATTATTTATATTGTAAAATACTATTTTTAATTTTTTTAAAGTATAATAAAATTAATTTTATATCACTTAATTCAATTTTCGTCAATGGAATCATTTTCATTATGATTTTATATATAAAAACATAGTAAACTTTTGAACATTTTCACTTTAAAATCATACTTTTTTATCCCATCTACGGTCTCAATTTTAAATTAATTTATGCCATTTAGGGGGCTATAAATTGGAAAAATGGATTCCATATTTTGAATTATAATAATTTATAATTTCTCATAAGCTCAACATATTTTTTGACCAAAATAATTAGTGAAATAAATTAAAATTAATTAGAGTGATTAAGGTATAAATGTGTTTACTTAGTGGTTAAAATTTAATCTTAAGTGTTTAAATGAAAAAAAATCTAAAAACAATATCATAGAAATTAATAGAACATATTACCTCTTTATTTAATCTTGATCTTTATTGAAGGAACATGATGTAATGTATACCACCAAGTATTGTTTACTATTTTATATTTGCAAGACTGTCACTCCTCCTCCATTATAAAAAGTCACTCACACTCTACCATTTATTCACACATATCAAGAACTTTTTATCACCTAAAACATGCCCAAATAATCTCAAAAAATTACTCCTATAACCCAATATGATTCACTTCTGTATGAAATACAACCAAGGTATCCCTTTTGTGAAAACCAAAAGTAATTACCTAAAAAAAGTAACATTCTTCAACGTGAATTTATGTTTTATATATTTCTCCACTCATCCAATGATTATTATTTTGTTATTATATAATAACATAATTTTCCGAAATATACTTATATTTTTTATTTTATGTTTTCTATGTACACCTACACACATGTCAATAAAATGAGTAACGAAGTTATCATTCATGTATACGGTAGACTACCGCCTCACGAAACGACATCATTCGTTTTTCCTTTAACACCTCTCATGGTTGGGAATTATGATGGAAAAAATGTTTTTATATGATATATATATATATATATATTTTATTTATTCATACTTCTTGAATTTTTATATACACATATCTTCATGCTTTCCATTTTGTGGGAGTATGATAACATCATTTGTGGACATGTGAACTACCACCACCTCAAATTGATGTGATATGTTCAAAATTTACCTAGAATGTATTAATTATGGGTTTAATAAATATATTTTACAGAAATAACATATATATAATATTAATTTTCATAATTAAATTTCTATAAGTATAATATATCATTTTCATTATTACCGTTTTCACAGACTAAAAAAGTGATAACGTCGTTTTTGGACGTGTGGACTACCGCCTCCTCAATGTGATGTGATTCATTTTAAAAAACAATTATATATATATAATATAACATAACATGGTATTTATGATATAATTATCATTATATAATGATATATGTTAATTACTATCATTCCATAATTGTCACTGAAATAATGAGAATGTTACTCTTGCGTATGTATGTCTTACCGTCTCCATGAGTCTAACATTGGTTCATTTTTCATAATCATCATTCATGATTGGTTTCAAAAATGTAATTTATGTATAAATATGACTATTATTTCCTGATTATTATTATTTATATTATTTTAATAATTAAATCTTTCACTAAGTTGACATGATAAATTTTTTTTTGACACATAAACTGAATATTGTTAGAACACCCAACATAATATTAATTTTGAAGTAGTTATAAAAAAATTTAACAAGTGAAATAAATTTATTTATAAACTTGAAAAAGTCTCTAAATAAATTAAATAATAAACATATGTCTATTATTCATGAAGATAAGGACACATGTGACAAGTCATACTCAGGGTAATAGATTTCGTCTCAATCTTCTTTCATTGAGGCGTATTTTGATGTTATTCACCCACCTTATATTATTAGGTGTATATACAGACCCTTTAACATATCAAATCATTAATTAAATTATTATCATGTTATTTAAGGTTTTGGTTAAATTTTATTCTTTCATGAGGATTATGATTTAAATGTTCAAAATGGTATAGGGCACTTTGACTGTTGAAATATATAATTTCAAGATATTTATCTCCATGTAAATATTCTTGATATTAGTTTACAGGTTTATTTATATAGTTATAATATTATTATAAAGAAAATTTATTTCTATGTTTAATTTCATTCAAATTGTTTCAAAAGTACTCTTTTTATGTGTTTTATATAGAATTTATTGTTAAATGATAAATGGAATGTTCTATTCTTAATGTACATGAAGATTGTGAATTTTTCACCATAATGACTATTATTTGATTTCTAGATTACTTTAAAATATTACATTCTTTATTAAATTAAAATAATTTTTTTTATTTTTGGGTATTTTATATTGAAAATGGTTTTTGAAAAAATATTTATTATTTCAATAACTTAGAGTGTTTTATTATTAGTGAAGATGAAATATTATGAGTGGAATATTAAAATTTTAATACTTTTATATGTTATGATTATAAAATTGTACATAGGAATTTATTGTATGGGTACATGATAAACAAATGATGGTTGGTTCTTTTATAAACTAATGATCTGTGGTTACAGGATAATCTAATTATGGGTTGGTCCGTGATAGCCATCAAATGCATTTGGTATGGAAGTTGGTTGTATGGATATTCCATTTGTAAGAGTGACATGTATGGATTTCAAACGCATGGTAATTTCAATTATCATAGTGAAAATTATAATAATGTACCATGATCAATTTAAGTGTTTTGTATTCTTTTTATGGGTTTATGGAAATATTGTGATTATAAAAAGGGTAAGCAGTGTATTTATTTACAAACGAAAGTCTCTAATACTTCTTAAGGGTGAAAAGTAATACATTATGATAAATTTTTAATAGATTTTAATTTTTATCAGTGGACTAATGGTTTCCTTATTTTTATATCCATTACTAATATTTTTATGCTCATCTGACATTTTTTAATGTTTTTATAGGATATAAGGATGATTAAGGTATTTGAAGAAGTCTTCTTAAAATTCATGAAGAGTTTTCATAAAATATAACATTTTTTATTTTAAATGTTTTAGATTATGGTAAAATAGATACTATTTGGATGTTTTCACTTTTTATTTCATTGTCTTGTTATCTGTGAGTTAGGGATTAATTACCTAAAACTCCAAACATGAAAATATCTTCAATGTTAAAAAAAGTAAAATTATTGAATAAATATCAAGATTATGTAATGTTTAATGTCGAGTCCTTATACCCTCCTTGAATTCCCTGTGGAGTTTATTGGAATAGAATTATCATTCTAGTTATGTGGATTCCCTTGATTTATTATGACCATGTTTTTATTTTTTCTATACCTTGGAACATGATTAGATGTATTATACATCATGGGTAGAGATACATCAGGACTATCCAAAGAAGGTATGTCTAACCTTAGGTGTCACCATAGAGACCACGATCGGAGGTGGTGTTATTTTTTTTTAGTAAAATAAATTTTTGTTTGTATCAATTCTGCATACACTTTTTATTCAAATTATTTATTTTATAGATATCAATGGTTGGGCCTTACTAAGTTATACTCACACCCTATTCAAACCTCCATGTAACTTGGGTACCTTAGAAAAAATTGTCTTTTTATAGGTAAATGTTTATGACTTGACGTTATTGAATGATTCTATTTTTATTAGCAAGCTAGGTTTGGGGAATAGATGATGGGACTAGGCTGGACTATGAACCATCTTGGTGTGATGTTTAGTTTTATTTTTATATTCTCTATTGGTATTTATTACATATGATCCACACATAAGGGATAAATTATGGAAATTATGTAATAATAATTGTTAAATTATTTTAATGTTGTTTTAACTATAGATATTTTACCTGTAACAAAAACATTAAAACTTACAACTATGTTTGATAGTGTATGTGATACAGAGCACTGAACCCAAATAAACCAATATTATTTAAATAAAAATGTTATAACCTTGACATTAAATTGGTAGGTATGAATTATATTAAATAATTTATTATAAAATATATAAAAGTTTTACTCAATATAAATTTAATGATAAGTTCTTTGTAAATAATCACTCAATTTCTAATAATTCATTTCACTCTTTAAAAAATATGCTTTCATCAAAAAATAATTTCTATTTTGATTTATGAGTAAATATTATAAATAATTTATTTATATTTTATAAAGTTTATTTGATAAATTTAACAAATTTTTTTAAATCATTATATCAAAATTAAAATATGTTAATATTTTTTTAATTTTTCAAAAAATATTGATTTTTCAGTGAATAGTTGAAATACAAATTTATGTAAAACTATCATTTATTTTTAATAAATTAAATAATTTAAAAAGTAACATTATTAATTTAATTTGATCTAAAATTGAAAAAATTATTTTTTTTATACTTAATCTAATTAATTACATTTAAATCAACTTTATACAATATTTTAGTATAAATTAATCTTAGTCTTAAAAACACATTTATCCTAAAATCTATTTTAAATTAAATAATGTTTCTTCATTTTATTATATAAAAATATACCGTAATTAGGAATGAATTAAATTTAATTTCTATATTATATAACTGTATTTTTAATTTGAAATTCACATAATAATGATTTTTATTCATTCAATTAATATAAGATAAATTTTCCATGAAAAATAATCTTTTTAGAAAACCACTTTTCATCATGCTTATATGTTTTATATTATATTAAATTCTTCCAATTATATGAATTTAATTTTATAAAATGGATATAATATTTTTAATAATAATAATTTATATTATATAATATGGTCAAATTAATTTTTTGTCATAATGAATAGTAAAAATAGTAATGAATAGTTATTATGGTTAAAAATAGTTAAAATGAGTAACCATAGAGGTAAAGAGGATATCATGTTTAAAACAAGATTGTTTTTATTTTTATATGTATTAATTATCTTTATCTCCCTTATACTATTTTATTTGTCAATTTTTGTAGGAACTCTACTTGAGGGTGACTTCCCATTATAGAATATTTATAGGTATTTATAAGAATGTCACATTTCCTCCCTTATAAAAGGGAACACCCACTCCTCTACACTCCTCAATTAGAACCCCCATTGTTTCATACAATACATTAATAAATACCTTATTTAATCCTCTTACCACTTCTTATAGTACTTTTATTTATCATAAATTGAATCTATGGGGTTTTATGTACAATCCTAAAGAGGTGGTCCAAAGAAGAGGTATCGTTCGTAACTGACCATATTCATTTTATTTCTTCTTCCTCGTCTTTAAAATATTATCAGACCATGATGATATAATAATATAATCATATCCCATATACTAATAGTTTATTATTTTAATTTAATAATCTCCATCCATCTCCTCTTCCATCTAATGAGAGATAATGCCATCGATCGTGTGTACAGCGGACTACCGCCTCACAAACTGATGTAATTTTTTTCAATCATCACCAGTCTATATTAATAATTACTGATTTAGTGTTTATATATATTTTATTAATGATATATTAATTATTATAGAAAATTAAAATAACATATACTTTCGTACCATACCATCCATTGAAAAATGATAACCTCATACATGTGTACGGCAGACTACCGACTCGTGAACTGATGTAATTAATATTTTATTATCACATTACATGGATGATATATATAAGATTATTTAAAAATAATAATAATACATTAATGACATAATTATAACTTTATATTTATAAAATAACACGTACTTTTGTTCTATCATAGTCATTGAAAAATAAAAATGTTACTCTTGCATATATATGGCCTATCGTCTTCTTGATAGTAACATAGTTCATTTTTCATAACCACCTTAAATTATTATTTTTAAAATTATAATTGTAGTAAAAAATTATAATTATTTCCTGATAATTATTCAATATATGATTAAATAAATATCTCTTTGGACTTATTCAACTCACCATAGTTGTTTTTGACATCTATTCCGAATATCTTCAAAACATCCAACACAAACCTAAATAATTAAGTAAATTCAATATAACATGATAATAAATAAAAGAAAAGGAATAAAAGAATTTAAAAAAATAAATTAAATAATTAACAAAATTTTATTATTCATGAATATAAATAACACACATGACAATTTGGGCTTGAGGTGAAGAATTTCTCTAAACCTCCCTTTTCTTTAGGTTATAACCATTCTCTCTCTAACTCACCTTATGTTTCTACTTAATGTTATGGATTTATTCTAAATTTTGTATATATGTATCTTTCATATATATAACTATACCATTATATATTACTTTTAAGGGTTCATACATGCCTCATGTTCATTTCTCAATTTCCTTACATATGAATCCTCTTTTAATTATGATATGAGGTAGGATTATAGAACCCATATTCTTTTTATGGGTAATTATTATGTTTAGACCCTAGGATTGATTTAATTATGTGCCACAAAAATTAATGTACATGATATGAATGTGACTAGTGCGCATAGAGTTATATATCCCTCCAATGCATTAGGTAATGTTCTAATCTCGTGAGATGTCATGTATGGTATTAGGGAGTGAACTAGATACATTATGAGACTCTTTTAGCCATGTGAAATTATCTATATGGTTATCCTTGACTTATTATTATGTAATTTTTTAGGTTTCTTCAACATTTACTGTACAACTATGATTTTATGATACCATTCCATTTATATTATTCATCCATTTGATTGCTAATTTTCCTTCTCATTTATGATATCATTTTATACCTTTGTCGCACATATTATGCTTCCTTATCATATTTATTACCATACTGTGATTTTTATATCACCCCATTATTTTATGTATTATAAAGGTTATAACATGAATTTTAAGATCTCATTATGGATAACAAAATAAGGATTCCATGTTTTATGTTGGTTTTGGGGTATTATGAACCTAATCATACAAAGATTCTAGGAATTTTCAATCCTTGTTTTTTAATGGGTATTTAGGTTATGAATCATGTAATGATATTTGTATGAATTTTTTGGTCTCTATATTTGGTATTAGTAAAAAAATTAGTTATTCTTTGAAAAAAATAATGAGAAAACATTAGTGAGATCCTTAGGGATATGATTAAGGATAATCATAAGTATAAGGAAGTATCCTCAAATTTTGGTGAAGTATAGAGTTAGTGGTTTCTTAGAAAATGCATCCCTATATGGATAATACCAGTTGATGTGGATTTTGAAAAAAGGTACCTAAGGGTAATAACCCTGAAAAGGCATATTAAGTTAGATTGATCATCACTTGGTGCATGAAAATGGACCTTTCTACACACCACTTTTTGGCACTCTCTAGGGACATGATTTGGTAAATTTACAAGTTCTTTATAGACCATTATGATTGGAAAAAAATTCCATCAATATTTTATATTTGAAAATATATTATTGATAACTTATATTGAAACATATAAATTCATAGGTCAATGAATATATGTCATCTATGAGTTATGAGTTTAATATTCATGGTTTCCCATTTATGTGTTTAATAGTTTAAAAATACTCATCCCTTATTCTCCAATTTTTTATTCAATGGTAGGAAATTGGAGGAAATGAGTCAACATCTAATATAATGAAAAATGTGATGACTTTCCAAGTGAGGTGCCCAATTTTTATGGTAGATAGATTCTAGAACATTATGAAAAAACATTCTTAGATAACTCATGTTTTTTACCAAAACATGAATCAAGAGGATCACCCAAATCCCCCTAAGAAATAGTACGTTACAATTGAGACCATTGGGAAGGCCTGTATTTTTTAGTGGATCTTTCAATCCTATAATGGTGAAACAATATATCAACTCCACTGAAAAGATCTTCTCTATCCTTTAATGTTATTAAAAAGAAAAGTATCTATTTTTTTATCTGATAGATGTATTATTTGATAAATTGTCTTTGTTTATCAGAAATAAAAATCCTGATGAAGAGATCAAAGTGATGGAGTGGAAGGAATTCCAAAAAAAAAATGATAAATATTTACCTTTAACTCTCTAACAGAAATTGTAGAGATATTTCTTTATCATCAATTAAAATAATGATGAATCCATTAGAACATAAAAAATCTAACTTCACAAGTCCTTGAAAATATGCCTCCAGCTTTACTATATCCTCAAAAGGTAAATTTGACCACTTAATTGGTGGAATAAAGCTAATTTTGTAAAAATCATTGGGAATTTGAGACTTTTATAGCTATGTGTAAATCATTATATCCCTCAAAGTCAAAATTAAGATTATTGAATCTCAAGGTTTTCATGGGGATAAAAAGTAGAAATATAGTTTAATTCTTGTTGAATGATTGTGAAATCTAATAGTGGCATGACATTTTAACATACCACTTTTCAAAAGTGTGGGAAGAAGCATCCTAAATATTTATTAATGGGGACCAATTAATTATTTAGTTGTAGGAAATAATGGAAGCTAGCTAGTTATTTTCAGTGGTATAAACCCACCAATGAGATTGAAGAAAGGAATTCTCTATCCAACTTTCAACTAGTTGTCCAATTTTTCATCTATAAGTAATAAGGAAACTTTGCGAACAAATGCACTAAGCCAAGGGTTTCCAATGATAACAAAATACAACAACCTAAAAATACTATATATAAAGAGTGATCTTATTTCATCAAAAATATAAAGGTGGATCTCGATAATGAAGTGGTGATAGGTATGATAGGTATTCATTTATGAATATCAAACATAGATTTTTATTCTAGTTATATGAATTATTTCATATCATGCAGGTTTTGTTTAATTATTCAAAAAATACTTCAAAACATTGATGTTGAGATATAAATAAATATGGTGAATGGGTCAATTATTTCATCCCAAGTATATAACTTATCCCCTATCCATATTTTTGAGTTGAACATCCTGACTAACCTTATGATACTTTCTTGAGAATAAATTAGGTAATTATGGCCATAGATTGGATTTCCTTATATAATGTCAATATAAAATATTGAAAGATGTGTATTGACCTATATATCATAAATTCCCATCCAATTATATAAAATTGAAATCAAGATGATGAATCTTCTTTGGTATCATTATATAAATTCTAGATATTATTTTTTTATGAGTAATCATATCTAACACAAATGTTTTAGAAAAAGGAGAGAATTTTTCTTAGAGACATTCTAATTATGAAATATTATACCAATGTATTCCTTAAATTGTTTCTTAGTCTTCCACCTAACCAAGAGGAGGATTTATCAATCAAACATATATCTTTATATCTACCCATATATAATACCCCTTAAATAATAACCACCAATGAGTATAATGAGTTAAAAAATTAGTTATATTGGAATCTATAATATGTTTTTATACATTCAAGTTCTCTATTATATGGTGAACTAGTCCTATTCAAAAATAAGAAGGATGGTTCAATTAACCTATGAATTTATTATTAGGAAATCAAAAAAAATAATGATAAAGAACAAGTATACTATTTCATAGATAAACAACTTGTTTGATCAACTATATTGGGTTTAGTATTTCCCTATGGTGGACCTTCAATTGGGATACTGCAAAATAAAGGTAAATAAGGAAGGTATTCAAAAAACGATCATTAAAACATGGTATAGACACTTTGAGTTCATAATGATTCTTTAAAAACTCACTAATGTTCTAAAAATCATTAAATATGATATTTTAGTATACTCAAAGTCAAAGTATGAGTATGAGGAGTATTTCAATAATATAATAAAATATTTATAAAAGGAGATACTATATGAAAAGTATATAAAATGTGAGTTCAGGATGAAGGATGCATCATTATCGAAACACATTCTCACCAGAAAAGGGATATCTACAAACCCTTCTAGGAAAAAGGCAATTGAGGAGTGGCAAGGACTAGTATCTGTAAAGGGTATTAATAGTTTCCTTGGACTAAATTGGAATTACTGATGAATTTTTGGGAACTTCTTGTTACTATAAAACCTTATAACAAAGCTAACTCAGAAGGGTGTAAGTTTTTTTAGACCAATTAATATGAATAGTTCTTTAAGGAGTTGAAAAAATAGTCTTATAACTACACTAGTACTCACACTTCCCTCAAGTGTAGAACATTATGTGGAATATAGTGATGCCTCAAGTAATGGTTTGGGTCATATACTATTTCATAATGATAAATTGATAGCCTACACCTCAACATAGTTGAATTTTCATAAGAAAAAATATCCAATACAGGATCTTGAGTAGGATGTTGTGATGTTTTAATTTAATATATAGAGACATTATATATTTGGGGAGATTTTTTAAATATATATGGATCATAAGAGCCTCAAATATATATTCAAATAAATGGAGATTAACATTAACTAGTGAATATGGTTAGATATGATCAAGGACTATGACTGCTCAATCCATTACCATAATAGGAATGAAAACAAAGTGATATATTCTCTATGTATAAAAGATTCAAAAAATTTATCATTGATGAGAATTGATTAGGATCCAATATTCTTATCTTTTCAAAGGATGGATATGGGAATAATAAAAGGATCCTCATATTACCTTTCTCAAATAACTTCTCAACCGTCCATTCATTAGAGGATTAAGGAGGACAAGAAATATGATGAGGTGATACAGAAATAGGGTAGAAAATATTATAGAGTTCAACATTGTTCAAGATAGAGTTATAATATTTGGAACAAAGATATATGTCCCATAAAAACTAGATCAGAATAGGGATATTATGTATGATTAAAATATCTCATTATTATCTATTCATATAGGAAGAAATAAGATGTATAGAGATTTGAAGCACAACATCAAGTGGGATAATGTGAAGGATATTGTGGATTTGGTATCTAGATGATTGGTATGCCAAAAAGTAAAAGATAAATGATAGAAGACTATAATTATGATGAAAAAATTTCCCATGCTAATATGGAAATGGGAAAACAAAACCATGGATTATTTATATGACTCCCCAAGAAACCTAAATGAAATAACACCATTTTGGTGGTATTCAATTTTCATAAATATTTGGCACATTTCATTACCATTAAAGAAGATTTATATCTAGAACAACTCACTAATATATACATTAGGGAAGTGGTAATATTTCATTGAGTTACACTCTCCATTATATCTTATCAAGATCCAAGGTTTACTTGAGGGTTCTGTAGGATCCTTCACCATGAATTGGATATAAAACTTAGTTTCAGCACTTCTTACCATCATCAGATGGATTTCTAGTCTAAGATAACCATCCAAACTCTATATTATATGATGAGATCTTATTAAATGGACTCCCGATGATGTTGGTATCAGCACCTTCACCTTTTGAAGTTCCCATATAACAACAATTTCCATTCTAGCTTTCAAACGGAACTGCATGAGCCTTTGTATGGGAAGTGGTGTCTGAATCTGAAATGATGGGATGAAGTTGTAGATATAAAGTTGAAGTAACCTTATCTTTTCCAAATTATGATATAGAAGTTTTAAACCATTTAGTGTTAAATGAAATCCATTGGCTTTTTTACATAAAATATATATAGAAAATCATTGATGAAACCTGGAGTTTGTGGTTGAATATACGTTGTTCCACCATATTTCACCATGGGATAAATTCATGAGGTCTTTAAAGAGTTGAAATATTAGACCTAGATACATATTACATGTTTATATCCTTTACATCAACAGACTGATTCTCTATCAACTAGAATTTTCACCAAACCTATCTCTCGTACATTATGTGTTCCATGTATCCTTCTAGAGGAAGTACAAACCAAACCTCTCACATGTAATGAATCCATAGGTGGTACCATTGGAGAATGACCTTTGATGTGAGTATCATATAGTGATGATATTCAATCATAGAGACAACGTTCTATGAGGTAAGACAACTCACTTGGTCAAAGTGTTATGGGGAAACCACTAGTATTAGAATGAAACATTGGAACCAGAAGTGGTGATGAAGTAGAAGTAACCTCACCTATTTTCAACATAGTATGTAATATATAATTTTTAGGGATAAATTATTTAATGGAATAATAATGTAACACCTTTAGTTTTTTAAAAGTAAAACTATATCTGATAGCATATGTTACGCACAATACTAAACCCAAACAAACCATAATTATTTAAATACAACTGTTATAACCTAGCCATTAAATTGGTAGGTATTAATAAGATTAACTAATCTATAAAAAAAAAATATATATAATTTTTATAATTAAAATATATTTACGGATAAATACTTATTAAATAATCAATCAATTTTTAGTAAGTCATTTTATTCTTCAAAAAAATGTTTTCTTCAAAATTGATTTTTATTGTTATTTGTGAGAAAATATTATAACTAATTTCGATAACATTTGTAAAATATATTTGATAAAAGGTAATTAATTTTTAAATAATAATATAAAAATTAACTAATTCTTAAATTCTGGAACTTCTTAGAAAATATTTATTTTTTAGGCAATAGTGGAAATACAAATTTTTGTGAAATGTCATTTATTTTTTATAAATTTAGTAATTTAAAAGTCCAATAAATATTTTAATTTGATATAAAATTATTATTATTATTATTTATCATTATTTAATGAAATTAATTTTGTTTAAATAATATTTATATTAAATGTTAGAAATGATTATTTCTATGCTTAAAAAAGAATTTTTTTCTGAAAATTGTTTTAAAGTATATAATGTTTCTCTGTTTTATTTAATTAAAACAACCCATAATTAGGAATTGTTTTAAAAATTGTATTATATATATATATATATTAATTTAAATTCAAATAGTGATGATTTATATTCATATAGTTAATATAAGATCAATTTTTCTTTAAAAAATACACTTTTTGGATAACTGATTTTTGTCACGCTTGTGGATTTTTTTAAAATTAAATTGAAACACACATGTGAATTTATTTTTATAAAATATATTCTATAATTCTAATCATGATAATTTATATCATATAACAGTGTCAAATTTCATTGTTCATAATGAATAGTGAAAAAGTAAATAAAATTGTATTAGTGGAATAAAAATAAAATAGTAAAAGTGAGTAACCATAGAGTTGAAGTGGATAAAATGTTTAAAACATATTTATATTTAGTGTTATAGGTTTGAATAAAAATTATCTCTCCTAAAATTCTTTATTTTCAAATTTTTTAGGTACTGGTCTTGAGAGTGACTTCCCATTATTGAATAGTTTTGGGTAAAAACAAGAATGGCACTCCTCCTCCTTAATAAAATGAAACCCCCTCTCTTCTCCTCAACACACTTCAGAAACTAATTTTTTCGGATACCTACAATAATACCTTTTTTAATTCTCTTTCCACATCCTATATTCCTTTATTTGATCATAAATTGTATATAGGGAAGCTTTAGGTATAATCCAAAAGTGGTGGTCTTAAGAAGAGGTGTCGTTCATAACCGAGCATCTTCATTTTATTTCGACTTCCACATCCTTCAAATATTTTTCAAATATTATGATATAAAAAAATCAGTAACTCTAATATAATATGATTTTATTATGTTAATGTCATAACCTACATCCATTTCCTCTTTCATCACTTGTGAATTGAAACCATCAATCGTGTGTACGGTGGACTACCGCCTCAAGAACCGATGTAATAATTCTTTCATCATCACCTCTAATAGATATTCATAATGATGGATTTAATGTTTATATATAATATTCATGAAATATAAACAAATATTTCTAATGAAAATATCATATATTTTCTTACTTTACCATCGACTAAAAAATGATTAATCTGTTCATGTGTACGGCGGACTACCTCCTTGCGAAGAGATGTGATTCATTTTTTATTAAAACATCTCATGGATGTTATATGCAAGTGTATTTAAAGAAATAATATGATATTTCTGATATAGTTATCATTACGAAATTATATTATAATACTTTCTATATTTCCATCATGATCATTGAAAAATTGAAACGTTACCCTTGTGTTTGTATGTCCTACCATCTTCACAATCGTATTGTAGTTCATTTATCTTAACCATGTTTCATTATTGGTCTTAAAAATATAATTTATCAATAAAAATGATAATTATTTCCTAATTATAATTCTGGATATGGTGAAATAATATTATTATTGACCTTATTTAACTCACCAAAGTGGTTTTGGACATATGACCTAAATATCATCCAAACTTCCAACACCAGCCAAAATTATTAAGTAAGTTTAATATAACATGGTAATAAATAAAATAAAAGGAAAAATAAACTTGAAAATTGTTTTTAATCAAGTAAATAAATGATAATTTATATTAATTAGGATGATAAATTATGTACTTGACAACTCAGGCTTGAGGTAAGGGATGTCTCTAAACCATCCTTTTCTTTAGGTTATGACCATTCTCTCTCTAACTCAGTTTATAATTAACTTTAATATTATGAAATGATTATAAATTTTGTATATATTTCTCTTACATATATATCTCAATCCAATTATCCCTTAGTTTTATAAAATAACGAATTCAGCATGTTCAATTATAAAATTTCTCATTTATGAATTCACTTTTGATTATGATCTGGGGAAAGATTATGCAACCTATTTTTATTCCACGGGTAGTTTTTATGTTTATGAGTTATGATTTATTTTATTATATGGCACAAATATGCATGTAAATGATATAAATTTAACATTTTAGTCAATAATTATATATCCCTCCATTGCATTGGGAAATTTCATTGTCTTATGGGATGTCATGTTTGTGATTTTGGAGTGTACCCAATCTATTATGGGACTATTTCTACAATGTGATGTTGTATATATGGTTATCATTTGTTATTTTGTTCAAGTATTATGTTTATTATAAATTTCATATTCTAATATGATCTTATGATATAATTTCCTTTATATTATACTTTCATTTTATTACTCGTGTACCTTCTCATTTATGATCTCATGTTATTCCTTTGACTCACATGTTATGTTTCTTTATCAGGTTTATTCCCTTAGTGGGATTTTTAGCTCACCCCTTTCTTTAATGTATTTCCTAAGTTATCTAATGTATTTTTAGGATCTCAAATGAAATTTAAGAGCTTGTTATTGAGAATAAAATAAGGACTCCATGTTTAGAGTTCCTTTTGGTTTATTATGAACCTATTATTCCAAAGACTCTTGGAATTTTTTATCCTTGTTATGTATTAATAGAAATTTATGTTAAGAATAATTTAATAATATATGTAAGAAAGTTTGGGTAAATATATGTCATGATATATATGTGGTGTTACTTTTTTCTGGTTCTTATAAGTAATTTTTATTATTTTATTATTACTACTCTAGCTTGGGGGGTATAGTCTCACAAAGGTATCATCATATACCCTCATCGATGGTCAATAGACTCTAGAATTTGGGGTGGCACAATTGAGTCTATATAGTTCCATTGTTTTGGATATTGTTAATAGTGATCTTGGGTGGGGTCTTATAGTTCTTATAGTTGATACTGAACCCATGAACACTATAACTCTCCTGCCAAAGACTAATGATCCCCTTCCAAATAGTCTCCTTAGCAATCAAAAATGAAAACTCAACCAAGAACTTGTTCCATGAAACAACATACACTTCAAAATACCTGAGGAAAAAATCCATCATAGTTAAACTAACCCACACAACATCATTATAGCTAAATTAACCTAATGATTCTTCTAAGCACTATTCAAAATGACGGTTATCTCCACATCCTCCATCCAAACTATTACCTCTCTATTTGAAATGGATCCTTTATACTTCTACTGACCCTAGAATTAGAACTCTCAGAGTTTCCTCTCTTAGGTATCATCATAAAGTACCTAAAATATCTATAGATTCACTAAAATTCCCTTTAAAACCTTGATATTTTATTTTATGTTTTCTTTTGAATGAATAATATGTTCAATAGAGTACACCACACATAGCATTGAGCTTAAAAAACCAAGATATAATATTATTTAAATATAAGCATTATTACACAGTCATTAGTTTAGTGGGTATGAATATGAATAATCATATAAAAAAATATATTCAAAAATAAAATTACTTAATGAATAATCAACCATACATTGAATATCAATTGGATGGAAATGAAGATAAAGTATTTTGAAAGAAAAAAGAGATTTGTTTTATAAAACAGTTTTTATGTGTACAATGTATTATGATATGAATAGATTAAATTAATTACTATTGATAAATTATTATAATTATATAATTATATAAAATATTCAATTTCATGAATTAATATTCATTTAATTATTTTTGTTAGAAAGTAATGAAAATAAAGTATTTTTATGCTTCAATAATACATTTTCCTTGAAAAATGGTTTTTATTTCATTATATATATAGATATTAAAATTTAATATATGAAAATTTTATACATTTTAATTTTAAAATGTATATCATTTTGTAATTAATCATTTCAAAATTATCATAGGGTGAATTTTTGTGTTTTTTAGAAAAAGTTAGTTTTTGGGTGAACAGTGAAAAATACCGATTCTACAAAAAACTATCACTTTAAGGATATTATGATAATATAATATTTTTATAAATCTTTAAGAAAGAGTTTTAATATACCAAATATATATTTTAAAAATAACATAATTCATACAAAAATATAAATTTAAAAATAGAAATAAATTTTTAACATTTTAGAAATCTAAGTAATGTTTTTGTTCAAATAAAATTTGCTTTTACTTATTCTCTCTTAATCAAGTGTTTAAAAAGTAAATTTCTGTATTGGTTTGGTTTTAAAGAAAAATAAAACAAATTTTATTTAAAATAATAAAATTAATCCTATTAACATCAAAATTAAACATTATTTTTCTAAAAATCATTTTTATTCTTAAACAAATAATTTTTCTAAAACAGTTTTCCTTCTGTTTTTCAAACTTATATTAAAATTAATTTCTTCCAATAATAGATATTTAATAAATAAAATTGTATTCAATATTTCGAATAATAATTATTAATTTTAGTTAATAATTTTATCATAATTTTTTTCATAATGAATAGTAACCATGGTAAATATTTATCGCCTCGGTTAAGAAAAAAATGGGTTAAATGGTTCAAAAATAAGGGTATAAGGATTAAATATTGAAAAAAACACTTGGTTTAACCTAATTGGTTGATTCTATTTCAATAATAAACATATAATATTTGAATATACATTAATATTCTGCCAGTTTCACAAGAAAATTAATTTATATTGTTTAAATCTTTTAAGTAATTCAATGTGTGTCCCTCCCATCAATAATAAAATGGAACCTCTTATCCTCCCATAGTCTCAAACTCTGATCCCACTAGATCATCCATTACCTACAAAAAAACATAATATATTCCTTAAATTGTTTATTGATCTATTTTTCTTACCCTAATAACATCTTAATAAGCCATTGGTTGTAAGCCAATGGAGGTCTCTCAAAGAAGCAGTAATCATCTTACATGAATATTTCAATGTTTATTTACTATAAAAATTCATCTAAATATTTTTTATCTATCCTAAGATAATGAACCTATTATAACCAATATAATTTTATGTTATTATGATTAATGAAAAACCAATTTAATCCTCCTTTATATCCTATGAAAAATGAGAACATCGCTCGTGTACACGTATGACCTATTGTCTCTAAGCATTAGTGTAATTCATTTTCATCCCCACTTTAAATGGATATTTATAAAAGTGAAATTAATAAATATATATAATATTTAGAAAAAATATAATTCAATAAATATTATACAATATATACCTTCTTCCCCTTCCACCAATCGAAAAATGATGACATCACTCGTGCATACCTATGGACCACCAACTCCAAGAAGTGATGTCATTTTTTTTATATTACCTCCATACATGGTTGATTATAAAATTTTATATAATAAATAAATATTATATTCATGAAATTATTAACATTATAGACATAACATAACTTTTTCATAACTTCTTTAACCATGGATAACATATCAAATAAAATTATAGAAATTAACTGAACAACCAAAAGTGGTCGATGTAAGAAATAACTATTCAAATAATGGATTCAAAATTATTATAAAATTACCATAAAAATGGAATATAGATGAAAATTTTATTGATAAAGTATTTAATAAATCTAAATTAATTATACAGGATATCAAACATGTAAAACTAATTAAATAATAAAGGTAAGGGTAATTTGTTCTCATTTCCACTTCAATAATACATGCTAATATTATGCACATAATTTCATTTATCGGGGGTATATACTTCCCCTTTAAAAAATATATCACTAATTAAACTCTATTCATTTTATTTAATTTTTCAATTCATGTTTAATCTTTTAATGTATTTTGATTCAAAATTTATTAAATTCATAATGGATTTTTGATATAATATCATTTTTTGGGGAATTTTTACGTTCATATTTCCATTATGGAAATTATATGATCCTAATATATTATACCCCATATATTTTATTATCCAATGGTTGTTTTGTGGTTTATATGTTTATTTTCCATTTATTGTCTTGTTGGATCAAGAATCAACAAGTGAGATAAATGTAAGGTAATTTCATTTAAAACTTATTTTAATGCTTTATTTCCTACTCTTTTTCATTCATGTCAAGGTTCTTTTAAAATTTTCAATGATTTTCTTATTTATGAAAAGAAGATTTATAAAGGTCATTTTAAACTATTTTTTAAATTTTTTACAAAGGCATAAAAATGAATCTATTCAATCTTTTCTATATGAATTGTTTTTCACTTTTTACAATAGTATATGAAAAATGTTTTTTAACAAATATGGATTGACTAACCATTCCCACCACCATACAGATTATTATTTATCATGAATCCATTACAAGTTTCCATGTTTATTTTCAAATAAAGCAATTTTCTCATTATTTTTTAAATTTTTATTTAAAATATTATCCAAAAATGATATTTTTATCATTTTTTCAAAGAAAGTGTAAAATATTATTTTAAATGTATTTTCATATATTTTAATATCCTTTTATGATTATTAATCTTTACTAATGATATACTATAACAAAACCATCCGCCTTAATTTTCTAAATGGATTATAACCATGTTTTTTTAGTTCATTGATTAGGGTAATATTATGTAGTATTGATTAAATTTAGATAATATTTTATTTTTATTGAATTTTTAGAAATAATTGTATTGATCAATTAATATATAAGAAATTAGTTGGATGTAAAGGTAACAGATGGGTCCCGGTTATAGACTTTACCTCAATGCATCGATAGGTCTCATGAGACAAAATATTAGATGTTTCATATTAGTTGGTTATCTAGTTTACACCAACATATTTATTAAGAATAATATCTTCACAAGTCTTAAGTGATTGGATTCCTGATAACATGGTTGAGACCTTGATGGAAAGATCATAAATGTCCAGATTTAAGAATTTAATTTATTGAGAATTTAGTTTTCACTATCCATGTGATTTCTATGTTGATATTTTCCTTGAATTTACATTGAACTCAAGTTGTTAATTGAATGGAATATGTTATGATTATCCATAATTCCTTATTGATTGTGTTGTATTTACTCATGTTATCTTCTTCTATATTTAACCCTTACTGAGCATATGAGATCACCCTTTGTTTTTTACTCCCCAATATATAATGAAAAATATTTTGATCAATTTAAAGGACAAAAGAATGTTCCTTATGCTTGGTTTTTATATTTTCAATGTAATATAAGAATGTTTTATGTATTTATTTTTTAAAGAATATTAAATTTATCAATCATGCATGGTATGACTGCTTATATAACATACAATTATAATAAAGTAATCACTAATTCTATGTTACTGGATTCTGGGTGTTACACATCTTTTTTAATGTATTTTTTATGAACCTGATGAGGACATTATTCTGGGGTCATATTTTTCAAATAAGAAACATAAGTGCTCCTATATCCATGAAAATATATCTTTTTAATGCTAATTAATTAATTTATTAATTATTTTTAACCTATTTCCCATTTTCTACTTGAATTCAAACATAGCCATAGAACAATAATGATGCATTATCATTACCTAGTTCTCTACCCTATATAAAGTATCACTTATCTTAGTAGTTTCAATAAACCTAAGGGTCCTTACATTGAATCATAGGTGACCATAAAATATCATGTCATAGCCAGTATCTCTTCTTCAATACTCTTACTAAAACCAGCTAAAATTGTTTCCAAACTAACCCATGCATTTTCACCAGTTCCAAATTCCAAAATATATCCTATCACTCAACCATCACCATTGATTCAACTTTTTTCGGGATCCCTCCCTCCAAAGGTACCACACCTAGACTATAAATGAAAAATAGAGATACTGACACCTAAGTCCATCTTTCAATAGGCCATGGGATGATTAATAACACTGAGGATATTTAAATCAGACAAATCGGAGGCACATCCCTCTATATAGTTTAAGGATTAAGATAATATAAGGATAAAACACCAATAAAAACTATGCATAAACTATAATGAATCATAATAATTATAATTCCATACATAAAATTAAAGGATAAATTCACGTATCAACAGTGAAACTTGGTAACAACCATAAACTTTAGCAATTATCAATAGCTACTTAATAACTCTTTAGTTCTTGTAACATACAAAATGATCTAAAAATTGTTCATGATGACCTAAAAATAGTTTTTATACACATAGGGGAGAATAACATGTATAATAAATAGGATCCTCCCTAAAACCTCTCGTGAAAAATATCCAAGAAGCATAATAAATCTCAGTGAATAAACAATTGAAACTAACCCATAAACTAAACAAGTAAAATTAGTTTCAGGTCCTCACTATGGATCACTCACCAAATAACGTATAAAAGTAACACATTATATAAAATACATATATTAATATATTTATATATATATATATATAAATTAAGGTACCACGCTTCCACTTCTCCACGAATTTTCCTCTATCATTTTCCAATGGATATTTCTTATGACAATCCCTCCTTTAAATCATCCTTCACCTCATACAAAAGTATAACCAATATTAATGAAACCTATTTAGCCTTATTTCTTATCATATTTTCCTAGTATTAAGAATTTTTTTCATAATCCACTATAGCCTATAAAATTTTATTATACCAAAAGCCATCATAGTCATTCATGTTCACCAAAGGGAAGCTGGAACCACCATGAACATATATAAGTATGTGCTATACCGATATCCACTACAGCCCACACATAAATTTATATTAAATTACAATCCATCACACCCCAGATAAGAACACCCTGCCCCCTACATTTAGGTGTCAGTTTCCTTACTGATGTGTGTAGGGTATCATATGAAATTATAAAATATAGAATAGTATCATGCATAGTTCACACTAAGGTAAAATACCAAACTTTAGACTCATATCTCACTATCATCACATAATACCCCTTGTTCCTACTAATAAGAACAATATATCAAACAAGAATAAAATAATTGATTTTATTATTAATTAATTAATAGACAACTAATTAATTTACATTATAATTTTCCAAGATTAGCATTTTAATTTTCTTAAACGAAGTGTCAATTCCACAATTAATTCTCCTTCTCATATAATCAAGTATTTCATCATATTTTATAAACACCATAAACCAACCACATTCATTTTTTAGTTCATTTACTATATATTAATAATTCAGATACTTAAGGACTCATCATAAGATTCCACTTAAAGGATACACTAACTGTGTGTAGTATCCACTACATCCCATAGCTTGAAACTAGTCAATAAAACATGATCTAAACATTAATCCTTTGATAATTAATTAATAAATAAATAAGAAATAATTAACCAATATTTATTATTTATTGATGAGTGATCCCCACTTTGATATCATCTTGATCACCCTGGCTCCCCACATCATTGTGTATAGCATCAATTGTCCCTCCATCACTGACATCAACCATCGCCACTACAACCCCAACCTCATTTCCAATTTATTATCCATGGTTAACAACTATATAAAAGAAACTATTATATAATAGTCATGATATCCATCAAATTTCACATTAATGAATCCAACCATAAAATGTTATCAAGAAAAAAATAAGGCTCTAAATCCTTATTGCATACATACATTTTAAAATTATTTCCCACACACTACTAAAGAAACATAGGGGAAATAACCAAGGCATTAAGTCCTTACACATAAATAATGGGCTCACACATCTCCAAAGAATTTATATTTATAAAAAATAATTTTAATTACGATCATGAAATAACCCTTTTAAAAAAAATGTCATCTACATAATTAATCCTAAGATCATTAGCTAAACAAAGCTAAACATAAACATGGATTCAAGAATTAATTAAAATAATCAAATTTAATATGTGTAGTAATCACTCTTCACATACCCTTTCAATTAATTAATATCATTTCTATTTATTTTATTATAGTTTCAATTAATTAACCATGCTGAAGAAACAATAATAAAAACATTGGCAACCATATAAGGCACTATCTTAGTAAATATAAAAAGGGAGAGAAAAATAAACCAAAAAAGATCTAAAACCTTAACCATACATATATTTCTATAAAATAAACATTAATTATCTTTAACATAAGATAATTCTCTTTTTAATTCATTGGATGGTGAGGTTATAAATAATTCTCCTTATAAGACAAAAATCAGAAAATGCTACAACATGTAACAACATCATTGGTTATTTTAAATTTCAAAATACAAGGATGATTAACCATTTAAGGTATGGAATTTGATTCATGTTATAAATAAATTCTTGAAATAATTAAAAAAATTAATCCATGTAATGATATTAATTACAATTAATAAATTAAATGACGTAATATGACAATTCATTTTTATTATTTATAATTTCCCCAATTTTGATGAATCCTTAGACATGTGATTCCTTACCCTAATTATTATATTGTTAATATAAATCACACCAATTTAGATAATGAGATAAATCATGATTAATTCTAACTTAAAAATAGATAAAATGAGAATTAACAGATCCTCTACCTTGATTAAACTCTCAATATTCTCTAAGAAAGAACAAAAAAGTGATAAATTTCCACTGTCGAAGGAAATGCAACCAAAACCAAAATAAACTTAACCATAACCTAAGTGCATAATCCATGATCAATACTAGCTTGAAACCTCAAACCCAAACGTAATAACCCTTCCAAAAAGGATTTTTTAGAAGAAATAAGAATAGTGGAATGAGAAAGAGGGAAGAAATAATTTAATACCTTGATTTAAAACATCAATTAATTAATCCAATGTGTTTAGACTCTTTAATGCATGATTTGAGGGTTCTGAGAGGTGTACAGGTCCTCTAAGGTTTTATAGAAGGACAAAAAATCAAAATAAAATTCTTGGGCCTTCCATTTATAGAGGAATCTTGAAATCCTTCACGGTGGCATGGTGAACTCCCAATATTCATGTAGTACCCTCAGTCAAAACGAAAACATATTTTTAGGTAATTTTACCACCATTTACTATGAACCTTTAAAACCCACACCAAACAACATTGACTACCATCATAGCCTGCACTGTATCATAACACCAAATACCAATATTTTTTACCCTAATCACACCCAACATTTTATTTTGGAAATCCTTGCACTTCCCCTATACATTAGTGGGACTCACCAAGAACCACACCCATCATATCTTCCTCAACATGGACTCTAGATCCAAATTCCTATTCTTATGTATCATAAAAGTAACCCTAAGGAAAAATTCCATGAAAATGGGTATACATGCCATTTCATTCAATGTTGTACACTCTAACACCAAATGGCTAACACCACATCCAAACTCCCAGGACCCATTTCCAAAACTACCTACCCCATGCTCAAGAATCTTAGAGAACATCAAAACTAACTACAACACACATGACACCATGGTTTGGTGACCCTATTAATGGCCATAAATATCCCCTATACACTAGAGCACCTCCAAAATCCCCCCTTGGCACCACCTAGCCCTAAAAAATGTAAAGGTGGGTTTTTTAGAAATTTTATACCTTACATATGATACCTCCTAATAAATTCTCATCCTTGATAATTCAAAATAAAACTATGAATGAGAATAAAGGGGGATAGGTAACCACCATGCAAGATGCCTCTTAAAGATCTCGCTACACTAATAACAAATCCATGCCAGCATAATAGAAAAGTAGAAAAACTCATTGAAAAACTAATAAACCTTAAAACACAATCCTGGGTGAGTTGCCTCTCAGGGGAAATACTAGAAAAATCACAAAACCAAGAAAGATAAACAATATCATAAAACAACCAATAGTTTACAAAGAATCAAAACAAGGATAAAGTAAAGAATCAATGTAACTCCTAATATTGAGAGCACAATTGTGGCTACTAGTATCATTTTTTCTCTTACCAACCACCATATCATTATTGGACATGAACCAAAGGGACAACATGCCTTTGCAGTATCTTCTCTTGATGGTTCTAAATCTCAAAAAGCCTCTCCTTAGAGATCACACCATCATCAATATCCATCTCACCCCAGTCAATGATATGATAATATTCATAAATATATTGGTGTAGTTGTGATACATGGAAGACATTATGAATTTGATTCATATATGAGGGTAGTGGTTACTAATACACCAATGCTCCAACCCAATATAACACCTCATAAGGCCCAACTAACCCTGGAGAAATATTACTCCCACAACTAAACCCTCACTTCCCATAATAAATAGATACCTTTAATAACACATTATTTTCAATAATAAACACCAATTAACTCCTCCAATGATTAGAATAGGGCTTCAGATGATACTATGCTTCCTTCATTTTCTCGTGGATCAGTTTTTACCTATCTATCATACTCAGTACCAATTTCTATCAAAGAATAACTGGATATTTGACTTTGGTATTACAAAATGGAGTTTGGGAAGGCTGACCATAAATATCTTTGAATCATTTCATACCAATTATGTATTGAAAACTATTATTGTAGGAAAACTCCACTAAGGGAAGGTGTCTTGCTAGGAACATCCAAATTATAGAATGAATACACACAACATATACATGAGATTATGGATGGGTCTTTTTGTATAACCATATAAATACTTATAAAAAGAGGAGTTAAGTCATAACTGAGAGACAAAATCATGTGGGATAACACTCTATACCCTAGAGTTAAAATAGGGATCAAAATAAGATATAATCATATTTAGAATCCAATTAATCCATGCCATCTTATCCAGATACTATCTTGATATCACTTCCATTAACATCGGCTCCTTGATCACTAATATGTAACTTGAATTTGTTAGATGGTATATAATCACCCATATAGCATCATAACTACCCTTAGATCTGGGTAAATTAATTACTAAGTCAATTGAAATGTCCCCGAAGTTCCACTAATGGACTTCAAGAGGCTAAAGAAAACCATTAGTAACACAATGTTCAACCAAACCCATATAGAAGACCATAAGTGAGGAGGAAAACTTAGAAACTAAGTTATTTAAACCAGACCACAAAAACTAATTCCTTGGATCAAGATACATCTTCATCAGAATTGGATGTACCTCTAACGGTGAACTATGGAACTCATGAAGAACCACTTAATGAATCACATAAGGGATGAAAATCTTCCCTTTAAACACCACATAATGTTTTACAACCTCGTACCATCACTTAAGAGAATCTCTATAAACAATATGATTGTGTCAATACTCTACCTTGGAAAACATTTTTTGGTACTCCTAATGTTATTATATGAAGTATGACTATACAATCATCTATTAAAGAAAACCTCAACCATTAATTCATCCTATATCAAATTGAAATGAAACCAAACCTTTGATCACTCTCCAAGAGTCTATGGAATCACACATAGAATGACCACATGAAATCCTACTCAACGCATCATCTATAGTATTCCATATACTTGGGGTAAAGAAAAACTCAAATTTGTAGTCCTACAAGTACTCTATCCACCATCATTGTTGTATATTCAAGTCATGTTGTGATAAAACATACTTTATGTTTTTTTATCTTTGAAGACCTAAAAACATTCATTGAAAAGGTAGTGTCTCCACAACATTAGTGTAAACATTACCACATTAAGAAGAAGATCATGGGTGTAATTGTTATATTCATGAGTTATTGACTATAAATAACCATAATAGATAACTATCCTATGTTACATCAACACACAATCAAATCCAAGATAAGAAGCCTCAGATAAAGCATCAAACATAATTCCCTTCGATGGAAGATGAATAACTAAATCATTAACATATTTTCATTAAAATACCTGAAAGTATCCATGAACTATCCATTCCACACAAACTCTTTGTTAACTTTGTTATAGGAGTCGTGATCCAAGAAAATTTTAGAACAAACCTCCTATAATATATATTTATACCAATGAAACTCCACACCTCTACCAAATTCATGGGGTAAAAAAGAAACTAGTTTCTCACCCTTCAAATAATAAACGGATAATCCACATTCATAAAAGGTATTCCCTAAAAAATGGGACATAAAATCCAGAAACATACACTTCGACGACATCATAAATAGGTATTTAAGTCAGAGAAATATAAAAAATAGTATGTAAATAATCTATGTTCTCCACCACTTACACTGAAAACACAAGGATTTCGTCGATAAATACTACCATGAACTGGCCTATAAGCTCATAAAATGTTGCATTCATCATTTATATAAACATTTATAGGGTGTTTGTTATACTAAAAAACATAAAAAAAAGTCATAATTCCCAAAATTATGTATGATAGAAGTCTTTAAGATATCCTTGTACTTTAATCACATATAATGATACCTAGACTCCATGTAAATCGTTAAAAACCATATTTCTCTAATCAACTAATTCAATAAATGATAAATCTATGGGATTGGAAGGTGGTTCTTCGCCATCAACAAATTCAAGGGGTGATAATCGACTCAAAACTTAAAACTATCATCTATGTTTGTTAAAAAAATAATTGGGGATCACCAAGGAAAAACACTTATCCAAATAAATCCTTTCTATAAGTGATCATTGTCCAGAATATGTGACTCCAAAATCTCAGAAAGGTCTATCTAATACAAATACATTGATACTAGAGAAAACCCTAACTATATCTCTATTCTAAACATGATCTATTATCGAGGGGGAGGTTCAACAACCTCTTCAAGAAATAATATAGGGTATTATTATACAAACCTATGATATGTTATCGGCAGAAATATTAGAGTCAACATTTACATCCTGGTAAATAGAGTATCAATATGCCTTTGACTCATCCAAGGGTCTATCTTACCAACAAACACCACCTGATCTCCATCAATGTCATAGAATATGGAATTTCAGTTGAATTAATCCATAATATCCTATATTTAATATAGCCAATCAATTTTGTTGAAAATTTTATATGGTTGTTTCCATAAATATAGAAATATCTACTAGAGTGGTTCTTCCCTAGGACCAATTCATAGTCTCTGCACACATCAAACAAACCAGCTTGACATTCATCTAGTGTAGTCAATACCAAGGGAACTGAAATCCCCTCCAACTCAAGTCCCAATGAATGTACTAGAGTATGTGAGACAAAGGAGTGATTATCCCTATAATAAATAAATAAAAAATATAAAATAATAAGATAGTAACACTTGAAATTTCAGGCCCACTAGGCACTGGAATTACTAAAGCATTCATCTAATCCCAACATACTCAATGGCCTCTCTGGCCTTCACGGTGACAAACTCTTTGAAAATAATGTATCTTATATCCCTAAGGCCAATGGATATTCTCAGGTAGTCCTTTACCTTTCCCGTCCATTATTTTATAATAAAAATCCCATTTTATTTTGTGTTGATGCTACCTCGAATAAAATAGCTAAAAAGGTTGGTATTAGATCGAGAAACGAGTCACGCATTAATAGTAAAGAAAATTTTATCACCATATCTTCTAATGTTAATTACCTCAATAAGAGAAATAAATTATTCCAACCCAATAAAAAGGGGTATGATAACTCTTATATCTAATGAATTGAGTTGAAGAAGGGTGAAACCTTCTCCCCACTGACTGAAGCTTCTTCTTTCTAGAAAACTGAGAAATCCATGCCACATATTTTCTCTATATAAGGTCTTGTAAACTCACATATCATGATGATCTAGTACTTTCCACCTTCCTATCAATGACCATTTCCCACAACAGTACCCCAAAATATGACTTCAACACAATCGAAGTTTCCTAGAGTTGGAACTCCAAGTGAAAATCCTCCTTGAAATTCATTTCCCTAACCACATCACCTTGAAGAATGTACAAAGCATAATATAGAAATTTCTTATAGCTGATAAGAAACTCAAAAACACTATAAATGTAACGCCCCGACCCCAGCTACCCAGAGTCGGTGCATTACTTCGTAACATTGGCATGATCACAAAAGATCAAGTCTCGAAAGACCGATTAGTTTAGTAGCCTTGGAAACACTAGATACATTTGTAAACGTTACATTACATCATAAAGTGAAAAACTACAATAACAAAGTCTCCATAGTCCACACTCATATCCTCTTCTGACTATCCCTGCAGGTCATTCATAAAATACTTCTTCACATCCTGGAAAATATTAAAACATTGAAAGGGGTGAGCTCAGATGCTCAGTAAGGATAACAATATTGCGGAAGCTTTCATAAATAAACATAAACATTTAAGGCAATGTATAACTAAAACAAAAGCCTTTTAAACTTGAACATCAACATAATATGGCAAAAGTAAAATGAGATAATGCCATTTACTTCTTCACATGGATATTCTACTAGTCGAATAATCACATGCAATATCAATAACCACTTTCATAATGATGGAATGCATAATGCCAGACTATCATAACCACGTAGTCAAGGCCTCGTGCCAAGACCACAAATAAGATTTTGTCAAGGCCTCGTGCCAAGACACTAGTTTGTCTCATGAGACCTGCCGATGCATCGAGGAGCTATAGCGGGCTCCACCCGTCACTTATTAAGTCCAATGCATTCCTCATATGAATAGGTTTAAACATATCATAAACCATAACATAATCGTATCTCATAAAACAGGCATAAAGGAAACATAACATTTCCACATTTCAATCACAAGATATAAATACAACACATTGATATAATAAAAATGCTTTCAAAACCATTTTCAATACCAAAATAAAAGAGAGTTAAAACTTTGTATTTATTTTTCATTAAAAAAAATGATGGCTTGAAGAGGAAGCCGGATCTCAAATAATGGTCACGGCGGCGGAGAAGTCGTTGTCGCCGCATAAGTACGGAAAGAAAAACATTCCCTTTTGTCGTTTAGTAAAACGCTTCGTATAAAAAAGATTCCTTTTGAATAAATGCAAAAGTCAAAGGGTTTTATACACCGTATAAAAGGAAAGTTGTGTATAAAGCCAAAATATGCCTCAATGAAAGGGGATAGAGACGAAGTCCTTAAAAAGATCATTTTTAAAAATAAAATAGATCTATTATGTGTATTCACTATAGGTACACATAAAGAAAGTAAAAATAAAAAAAATAGGATATAATATCATGACATAATTTGAAAGTAGGAGATTAACCCAAAGAATGGAAGTTGGGTTAAGAAGTTCCCTTACCTTGTGTCCGACTTGACTCAACCGTTCTTTAACCTCCTGAATAATAAACTAGAGTTAATATATACCTTATTAAGAACCATTCTCAATTTCATTATCCTTATTATATCACTTATTACAATGATATGATCATTATGTAATTATTTAAGTTAATAACGGTCGTTTTGTCGGTATTTGGTTCTTAAGTCAAAAATAGGCTTCTTACACTTACATGTTGTTAATTTGGTCAAAGGTTCATTATATCCAGAATGGTATTCATGATGTAGATATCATATATGTCATATATATCCAGTACATACATTCATTTATAATATTACATCACATTTAGAGGTAAGAAATGAAATGCACCGTTCATGGAGACGGTAAGCCGTACGTACGCATGAACGCTACTTCCATTTCTATTTCATATTTTCTGGAATGGAATCATAATGATATAAGAGTATATTATAATTCCAGTATAATAACATATATAATATCATTAACTTTATCCTTCACACATCCCACATATGGTATTAACGAATCAAATCACTTTCAGGGGGCGGTAGTCCGCGCTTCCTAAAATGAAGATATTGTGTTTTACCCATAATGGAAACCATAAAGGTATGCCCAAAATGAAAAAAACAGAAGCTTAAGGAAAACATAAACATATTATATATCATATATAAAAATAGTGACATCATAATGGCCACCTTTGAAGGTGTTAAATGAGTGTTGAACAATCATCGTTTCGGGAGGCAGAATTTCGCCATCCACGGAAACCTTATGTTCTTTAACCATTTGATGTAGTTGTGTGGAAGTGTAGCTCAAATAAATCTTATAACAACATCCTAGTATATTGAAGATACTGGTGTTGTTACAAAAGAAGTAAATAAAAAGAGTTTATGGGGTTGGAGAAGCAAAATAAAACAAAAGAACATGAGAGAATGAATTACCTTAAAAAGTGTAACTCCTTTTGAGTTGAGCCTAAAGGCTTCCTTTGAAAGGATTCTGCCCAAAGGGAATCCTCTAGGATGAGGAGAGGGATGTGGATAGAGCAAATGGGCAGGGGTTGGCCGAGCCAATGGCTTGAAGAGTGTGTGAAATGAGGTAGAGGTGGGGGCCTTTTATAAGAGGAGAGGAGGGGCACTTTTGGAAAGTAAAGGAACATTACATTATTTGAAAATGTGTTTCGGTTTTAAAAGGTCCCACATTGATAGAATTCGTGGATAAGGTGATAAGGCATCGAAATCCACTCATCCAATAGGTTTTGGCCATGTGTAGTTCATAGATTTTATATTAACTTTCCATTTTATTTAAATCGTTAGATAATGATGTCATCGCTGCATCATTATTATGTCATAAATAATTAAATTTATTTAATGTCTAAAAATTATAAAACAAATACTATGGTATAGGAAATCTTTTTATCTTTCCAATGACTATTTATAATCAAAATTTGGACTTGTATAACCCTACTTAAAAATTGTTTTCGTAAAACATATTATGTTTGTGTCATTTTCACTTTAACATTAAATAAAAAGTAATTTATGTCATTTCCTAACAAAAGTGGATCCATGGGGTCCCCAAGTTAGGCCATGGCTTGTCTTGGTCGGCCATGACTCAACCAATGAGGTTGGGACATGTGTCTAGGTCATTTAATATTATTAAAGTATTATCTATACCTTAAACTACACTAATTACCACTAATCGCGATTAAGAACTTAATAAGTTACTATTCACCAAAAAATTATTATAATCTCATTGAACCACATTTTACTTCTTAATGACAACCATGTATGTCGGATTTTTGAAAATCAAATCACAGAAGTGGTAATATTTCATTTAAACGAAAAATCAGTTATTTAACTACCACTTAGTGGTTTCCCTATTCATCAAAAATTGAAGTTTCTCAGAACAATGCCAAAATTTCATCCTAAGCTATAATTGATATTCCGAATTCAAAAATGATGTCTATTTTACAAAATTCCAAACATATAAGTTGCATTAATTAATTTTATAATTAATTCCCGCTGTTACGACAAATAGCGTGTTTTCAAGAAACAATTTATATCAAAAGATTGGCAATTGTTTATGTCCAAATTCAATGTTAAATTAATTCTAATGACCACCATTGGATAAAATGGTAAAAATATATTCTAATTATACATTAAATCCACTCAATAGTATAACTTATCACTATAAATTATTTTGATTAAAAAAGTTGTTTAAAGTATTTTTCACTATTCATAAAAAATTAGAAGTTCTCAGAAAAATACCAAAAATTCAACATAGGCTAATTTCGATATTACGAATACAAAAATGAAGTCCATTTTGAAATATAAAATTTCTATAATTTTAAAAAGTGGTTATTACTATTCATAACGGCTAGTTTGATTTGTCGCGATGTTTTAGAACTCGAAGTTGCGTACAATGCAAGCTATTGTATTATTGAATGAGAAGCGTATCGTGGAAGCTCAGGGTGTTACATTCTCCCCTCCTTCAATAAATTGCGTCCTCGCAATTTGAAATTTTTCTTGGAAAATAAAAGGTTGAAAAGGGAAAATACCTTTGTGGAAAACCCACATCGGAAATAAGATTAATAAAATTTAGCCTTAATAAGAGGTAAATGGAAATAAGAAAGTCACCACCAAATTATAATCTCGATAAGGAGAACATTGGTGGCAATTAGAGACATATAATTGGAGGAAAAACGTAAATATTTGTAGGGAGTGATTGAGGTCATCAATAACAATCAACTGTCAAATTGAGGGCCTCAAAGCCTTCAATCTATATTGATTTAAAATATCATCAGTTCAACAAGACATAAGGTATTAGGATAACACATTTTTTTGTTTTAATATCCCTTTACTAAAGTTTAAGAATTAATTTATTCATTGAATAAGAGATAGGTATATATATATTTATGCTTGACAATTAGAGTTTCAACCTTCAACTCATCTTTCACCCAAAAAGATAATAGAACTCAAAAATATCATACTTATCCTAATTGTATAAGGTTCAAAATGTTAAAACATACCATTTAGATTAGTAAAATTATTTTGTAATAACCAGGGACTTCCTGTAGGCTAGTGGTAGGAAATAAAGGCTTGTCGCACTTTGATTGTGGGTTCGATTCCTACAGCTTTGTCCGACGCGACGGTTTATGCCCCACCCTGCAGGTTGTCCTTTTCCTAAAACTATAGTATTATAATACTCCAAAAACAATCTTCATTAATTTTTTAACCTTAAACCATACTATCCAAAGATCAACTTAATCCACTCCAAAATAACTCTGTCCAGACTTTCTCTAAAATGTCTCTTAATTCCAAAATCAATTGTAGCATCAGATTCCCCATAAAAAGAAAAGTTTCTCTTATTGTCACATACTAAAAATATGATTACCTTAATCATATTAAAACCTTACTGAAATCAAAAAGTACTGCAGTACAATCCTTATATAGATCACATTATTCTAATAACCAGAATATAATCCATGAGTCCAAAAGCACCAATACATTAGTTATTCTGCTTCAACTGTAGTAATAGCATAAGATTGTCCTTGATCCCTTGGCCTTTTCTGAGGTAAGTTTCCTTGACGCTTAGGACATTCATTTGCATAATGACCCATTTCTCTACAATTGTAGCATTCAACTTTGACAGCCTCTTTCTTTCCCTTGCAATCACGTGCCTGGTGACCTTTTTCTCCACATTTATAACAGACTCCCATTCCTTTTAGGCAAGTACCAGGGTGTTTCTTCCCACAGTTATCACATATTGGAAAATTCTTCTTTTCCCTCGTCCCTTTATCCATCATTCTCTCTTCCATCCTTTTCTTCTCTTTCATCCCTTCAAATCCATAAGACTCAGAGAATTCTCTACTTATCTTACTAACACATGATATTATTTCTTCATATGTTGATAACACATGGGAGAATATTTCCCTTCTAAATGTTGGCTTAATACCATGAAAGATATGATCCTTCTTACTCTTTGGATCATACGTATTGATGGAGTTCACATTCCTTCTACTGGGCGCCATTTCTATACAATGCCATAAAATAGGTTAGTTTATGAATCGAAATACATAATTCCATACTTACTTAACATAAATTGAACTATTTATGGATATAATCCATAATCATAAAAAGGTTTTCTTTGAGGAATTATATACTCATAACCCTTCATAGTGGTTTGTAAATAAAATGAGAATTATCCTAAGCATATCCCCCGGGAGTGTCGTAACCAAGAGTGCAGCAAGGCCCGTTGTCGTGCACCAGTTCCCGTTCGAGTCTAGCTCAAAGCGGTGTTTTCGGGTTTTACCCCTAGGTACATCTGTGCCAGAGCCGCCTCTACCTGCTCGTATCCAGACAGGGATGTATTGCTCGGAAAAGTCATAACATCTCTATAATACCAAAATTCTAGGAAGTTCTTCTATACTAATCCTCAAAGTCTATCTTTGGGCTATGTGCTCTAATCAGAGTTTATCTAAATCTAGCTTCCAAGGTTAGTACTAAACTGCCTCTGATACCAACTGTAACGCCCCGACCCCAGCTACCCAGAGTCGGTGCATTACTTCGTAACATTGGCATGATCACAAAAGATCAAGTCTCGAAAGACCGATTAGTTTAGTAGCCTTGGAAACACTAGATACATTTGTAAACGTTACATTACATCATAAAGTGAAAAACTACAATAACAAAGTCTCCATAGTCCACACTCATATCCTCTTCTGACTATCCCTGCAGGTCATTCATAAAATACTTCTTCACATCCTGGAAAATATTAAAACATTGAAAGGGGTGAGCTCAGATGCTCAGTAAGGATAACAATATTGCGGAAGCTTTCATAAATAAACATAAACATTTAAGGCAATGTATAACTAAAACAAAAGCCTTTTAAACTTGAACATCAACATAATATGGCAAAAGTAAAATGAGATAATGCCATTTACTTCTTCACATGGATATTCTACTAGTCGAATAATCACATGCAATATCAATAACCACTTTCATAATGATGGAATGCATAATGCCAGACTATCATAACCACGTAGTCAAGGCCTCGTGCCAAGACCACAAATAAGATTTTGTCAAGGCCTCGTGCCAAGACACTAGTTTGTCTCATGAGACCTGCCGATGCATCGAGGAGCTATAGCGGGCTCCACCCGTCACTTATTAAGTCCAATGCATTCCTCATATGAATAGGTTTAAACATATCATAAACCATAACATAATCGTATCTCATAAAACAGGCATAAAGGAAACATAACATTTCCACATTTCAATCACAAGATATAAATACAACACATTGATATAATAAAAATGCTTTCAAAACCATTTTCAATACCAAAATAAAAGAGAGTTAAAACTTTGTATTTATTTTTCATTAAAAAAAATGATGGCTTGAAGAGGAAGCCGGATCTCAAATAATGGTCACGGCGGCGGAGAAGTCGTTGTCGCCGCATAAGTACGGAAAGAAAAACATTCCCTTTTGTCGTTTAGTAAAACGCTTCGTATAAAAAAGATTCCTTTTGAATAAATGCAAAAGTCAAAGGGTTTTATACACCGTATAAAAGGAAAGTTGTGTATAAAGCCAAAATATGCCTCAATGAAAGGGGATAGAGACGAAGTCCTTAAAAAGATCATTTTTAAAAATAAAATAGATCTATTATGTGTATTCACTATAGGTACACATAAAGAAAGTAAAAATAAAAAAAATAGGATATAATATCATGACATAATTTGAAAGTAGGAGATTAACCCAAAGAATGGAAGTTGGGTTAAGAAGTTCCCTTACCTTGTGTCCGACTTGACTCAACCGTTCTTTAACCTCCTGAATAATAAACTAGAGTTAATATATACCTTATTAAGAACCATTCTCAATTTCATTATCCTTATTATATCACTTATTACAATGATATGATCATTATGTAATTATTTAAGTTAATAACGGTCGTTTTGTCGGTATTTGGTTCTTAAGTCAAAAATAGGCTTCTTACACTTACATGTTGTTAATTTGGTCAAAGGTTCATTATATCCAGAATGGTATTCATGATGTAGATATCATATATGTCATATATATTCAGTACATACATTCATTTATAATATTACATCACATTTAGAGGTAAGAAATGAAATGCACCGTTCATGGAGACGGTAAGCCGTACGTACGCATGAACGCTACTTCCATTTCTATTTCATATTTTCTGGAATGGAATCATAATGATATAAGAGTATATTATAATTCCAGTATAATAACATATATAATATCATTAACTTTATCCTTCACACATCCCACATATGGTATTAACGAATCAAATCACTTTCAGGGGGCGGTAGTCCGCGCTTCCTAAAATGAAGATATCGTGTTTTACCCATAATGGAAACCATAAAGGTATGCCCAAAATGAAAAAAACAGAAGCTTAAGGAAAACATAAACATATTATATATCATATATAAAAATAGTGACATCATAATGGCCACCTTTGAAGGTGTTAAATGAGTGTTGAACAATCATCGTTTCGGGAGGCAGAATTTCGCCATCCACGGAAACCTTATGTTCTTTAAACATTTGATGTAGTTGTGTGGAAGTGTAGCTCAAATAAATCTTATAACAACATCCTAGTATATTGAAGATACTGGTGTTGTTACAAAAGAAGTAAATAAAAAGAGTTTAGGGGGTTGGAGAAGCAAAATAAAACAAAAGAACATGAGAGAATGAATTACCTTAAAAAGTGTAACTCCTTTTGAGTTGAGCCTAAAGGATTCCTTTGAAAGGATTCTGCCCAAAGGGAATCCTCTAGGATGAGGAGAGGGATGTGGAGAGAGCAAATGGGCAGGGGTTGGCCGAGCCAATGGCTTGAAGAGTGTGTGAAATGAGGTAGAGGTGGGGGCCTTTTATAAGAGGAGAGGAGGGGCACTTTTGGAAAGTAAAGGAACATTACATTATTTGAAAATGTTTTTCGGTTTTAAAAGGTCCCACATTGATAGAATTCGTGGATAAGGTGATAAGGCATCGAAATCCACTCATCCAATAGGTTTTGGCCATGTGTAGTTCATAGATTTTATATTAACTTTCCATTTTATTTAAATCGTTAGATAATGATGTCATCGCTGCATCATTATTATGTCATAAATAATTAAATTTATTTAATGTCTAAAAATTATAAAACAAATACTATGGTATAGGAAATCTTTTTATCTTTCCAATGACTATTTATAATCAAAATTTGGACTTGTATAACCCTACTTAAAAATTGTTTTCGTAAAACATATTATGTTTGTGTCATTTTCACTTTAACATTAAATAAAAAGTAATTTATGTCATTTCCTAACAAAAGTGGATCCATGGGGTCCCCAAGTTAGGCCATGGCTTGTCTTGGTCGGCCATGACTCAACCAATGAGGTTGGGACATGTGTCTAGGTCATTTAATATTATTAAAGTATTATCTATACCTTAAACTACACTAATTACCACTAATCGCGATTAAGAACTTAATAAGTTACTATTCACCAAAAAATTATTATAATCTCATTGAACCACATTTTACTTCTTAATGACAACCATGTATGTCGGATTTTTGAAAATCAAATCACAGAAGTGGTAATATTTCATTTAAACGAAAAATCAGTTATTTAACTACCACTTAGTGGTTTCCCTATTCATCAAAAATTGAAGTTTCTCAGAACAATGCCAAAATTTCATCCTAAGCTATAATTGATATTCCGAATTCAAAAATGATGTCTATTTTACAAAATTCCAAACATATAAGTTGCATTAATTAATTTTATAATTAATTCCCGCTGTTACGACAAATAGCGTGTTTTCAAGAAACAATTTATATCAAAAGATTGGCAATTGTTTATGTCCAAATTCAATGTTAAATTAATTCTAATGACCACCATTGGATAAAATGGTAAAAATATATTCTAATTATACATTAAATCCACTCAATAGTATAACTTATCACTATAAATTATTTTGATTAAAAAAGTTGTTTAAAGTATTTTTCACTATTCATAAAAAATTAGAAGTTCTCAGAAAAATACCAAAAATTCAACATAGGCTAATTTCGATATTACGAATACAAAAATGAAGTCCATTTTGAAATATAAAATTTCTATAATTTTAAAAAGTGGTTATTACTATTCATAACGGCTAGTTTGATTTGTCGCGATGTTTTAGAACTCGAAGTTGCGTACAATGCAAGCTATTGTATTATTGAATGAGAAGCGTATCGTGGAAGCTCGGGGTGTTACAATAAATCTAAGGTTAAAGGGTAAGAATCTCTTACTAGCAATCTAACTTAGTGGTCTAAGATTAAAAATCAGCCTAAAACTGATCCCTAAACATGTACCATAAAACCTTAAATTCATCATGATCCCCAAGGAATAAAATCCATAACTACTAGGCAAACAAATGTAGCATCGCCACAACTAAAGAGAATCAGTGATCCTTATATTAATGGATTGAAAAAATTGTTATCTCATCCTTTTCCATCCAAACCTTTTTTCCCCAATCTAAATCAGAGCCTCCATAATTCTACATACCCTAAAATTTAAAATCTTGAAGTTTCCTCCTCTAAGTGGCATTATCATTAACCTCCACTCTATGGAAATCCATTATTTCATCTTATTGAACATCTTCTGTATGAAACTAATAGGGATTCCAACCTGGTACCATATCATTAAAAGGAAAAAAAATAATACTCCTATATCATGTATAAAAGAACTTGTTAAGGGTAATTAGTTGATTATTTATTTATTTATAACCTATTTTCTATTATCTATCCAAATTTTAACACATCCATCAAACAATCATGATGAATGATCATTACCTTGATCTTTAACTTATAAGTATCATTACATCACTTAGCATGTTCACTAAACATGAATATCCTTGCATCGAATCACTAGTGTCCATAAAAACCTATTCCATATATGGTATCTATTTTTTTGACCTTACTCATCTCAACTGATAATATTTACTTATCATCCCAAGCATCATCACCAATACCTAACTCCAAACTTCAACTTATCTATGAACCATCACCATTGACACAACTCTATCATGGCCTATTCCCTCCAAAGGTTCCTACCATTTCTATCAATGAAAAAATAGGTATAGTGATTCTTAAAGCCTGTCTACAATTGGATAGAGGTTGGACACTAGCACGGATGGTATATCAATTACACGCATGGGAATAACTAAACTCTATGTATTTTGTGGAGTAATAGATAAAAATGATAACCCAAAAAACAACACCATACATAAATTAGAAGAAATACTAACCCATGTAATTTCATATATAAAATTAAAGGAAAATTATTTGTACAAAAGTAAAACTAGGCAGTGATAATGAACTATAAAAAATTCAGATAGCTACTCAACAACACCTCTTATCTAGTAACATCTAGAATGATCTCAAACCCATTCATGTTGACATAAAAATAGTTTTTATATATGTAGGAAAATAAAACTATGGATATCAGTTGGATCCTCCATTAAACCACTCATCAAAATGTGAAAGAATCATATTAAATCTCATTTAATAAACAAATGAAACTAACTCATCACCTAAAAAGGTAATTCTTGTTTCCCATACTCACTATAGATCACTCTTCAAATAATGAATAGAAGTAAAATATTCTTTAATAAAATCATTTATATAAATTATGATACCCCTCTTCTATTTCTCCACTAGTTTTTCACCCACCTTCGTCAATAGAAACGTCTTGCGCACATCCCTCTTATAAATCGTCTTGAACCTCGTGCAATATTATCACCACCATTACTATATCATATACATACTAGAATATAATTTTCATCATATCCTAGTAGTAACTAATTATATGTTTAGAAGTCACTATAGCAAGTGTAAATGATTTATACCTCAAGACATCGTGGCCCATGCACATACACCCATAAGAAGCTAGAGCCACTATAACTAGATAAAACTATTTTTATACCTCAATCCATTTCATCCCATATATAAATATATAGTAAACCATGATCCATCATAGCCAGGATATGAATCAACCTTATCTTATAATACATTATATCCCAAGATAATCCTACTCATCTATGTTTATAGGTAGAATATGTTATAGGGGGATTCAGTTATCCATTCCCTATCCATTATAGATATTGGATTAAACACCCCCTCTCAAAAATCTTTGGTAGTTATTTTTCCTTCCAATGTGAGTGGGCTAGCATATGAAATCAAAAAATATAGAATAGTATCACAGACAATTCTCACTAAGGGAAACTTACTGGCCTTTGACTAATCTTCCTCTATCATCATACATGATGTTTGGAAGCCACTGTTATAGACTAGATATCATAAATACAGATAAGTATAACTTCTATTATTAATTTATTAATTCAAAAATATTCAATTTATATTAATATATTCAAATATTTATAATTTAATTTTATTAATACAAGTGTTGATGGAAAAATTAATTATCCTTCTAATATTCTAATTATTTTATCATCTTTTTTAAACACATCGAGCAAACCCTATACATTTATTAGTTAATTTAGTATTTACTAATAATCTAGGTACACTAGGACACAGTCTATGATGTCACTTAAAGGATGCACTCATTTTTTACAATATCAAATGTTTCCCACAATTGTAAATTGATCAAGAAAACAACATCCATCTATTATTCTATTTGGGGTGCATTAAGAAAACACCATGGAAGAATCAAATAAGATTAATTATATATCAATTAGAAATACCCACTCTGAGTTCATCTTTATTCCCCCAGTGTACTACTCCATTTCACATAGTATTAACTTCCCTACTATCACTAACATAAACCATAAATGTTTCATCCCCAGGCTCCTAACTCATTTATATCCATGTTTCCAACCGTATCAAAAAAAACTATCATCCATCAGACCCGATCACTTATCCCATTACTCATCAATAAAGCAAACCACAAAAGTCTATAAAGAAAATAAACCATGACTCTAAATACATAGAATACACAAATATTTCAAAAGTTTTTACAACACACTAGAAATGTAACTAAGGCTAAAGAACTAAGACATGCATGTAAGATACATCCCCAACTCATTTTCTTGAGAGGGTGAAGAAGTTACACTAACCTTTGGTGACATTACCATGACACCAAAGTCCAATAATAAATTCCATGGTTTGAAACACAAGAGACACCGGGGGTGGATTACCCACCAATAAACACACATAAACATCAAGATAAAAATAAATAAAACTATATACATATATATATATATATATATATATATATTATTTATTCACCCAAAACCAACCATAATAAATTTGACTGATCCATCAATAACCAATAAAATAGGGATAATCATTAGAGTAATAGTGGAATATTAGGAGAGAGAGAAACTGAAACTCCCAAGTATCAAGAGACTAGGTAGCAAGGTGGAACTACTCTGGACCAAGACATGAACCAAATCCATGATCCAACTCCACAAACTATGATTGATACATCAAGGATAACCGCTATAAATGTAGAAAATAATTCCATTTCTTGAATCATAAAAATCAATATCTATATTCTCACCAAAGTGTATATGAAGGGAGTGAGTAATAATACCCAGTAAGAAACCACTAGTATTTTTTCTAGATTCCACTATGACCAAAAATATGTTATCTTATAAGATATAAAAATAGGTAAGAAGAATATCAATGTATTAAATGGTTTTCAAAATATAAAATGTATCAGATGAACAGGTTTCCCAAAATAAGTTCAAGAAAAAAATTCTATTTAAAAATAAGAAACAGTTCATAATTTCTAATTTTGAAAGGTCATCAACGTTCTCAAATGTACACACACATACATGATAAAGTAAACCACTATTCCCTCAAGGAGTGGTAAATCCTCCAATAAGTTTTCAATTGGTAAAATATTTCCCCTTGTACCATTCCAGTCAACACCAAGCACCAATCCTCTTTCAGTAAGATCATATATAATGTAATCATGGTCTCGCACCAACCCATTCTTTTATAGGATTCAAACCAAACAGTTATGCCAAAACATAAATCAAAACCATCACTCATTGAATAATGCTCATTTAATAAATTTATAAATTCTATTATGTGCTACACCAACAACACAATTTTAATTCCAACCTACAATAATTATTATATTCCTAACAAGAAAAACCATTGAAAATAGAGGGAAATATTTTATAAACCTAAAATAATTTGAGTTATAATAAAAGTAGAAAGATATAAAACTATTGACCTTAGAACTATTAGAATGATGAATCTTAGACCATTCCAAAAAATATGACCCCTTTCTTTCATTACTCTATAAAATCCCAAGAATATCTCATCAATACTCATCGAAACCCATAAATATATGGTTTTAAAGAACCAATCTATGATTCTAACATTGAAAAGTGAGGAGTTCCAATATGCGAAGGAAGAACAAGGCCCTAACATTTGATTTCCACAGTGGAACACCCAAATATTCATTGTGATTGGAGTTTGGATGTCTAATATCACTAAAAATAACCTAAGGGGATTCTATAAATCGATAGAAAGAGAAAGGGAACTGAATGATCATTTACATATGCAAGGTAGACTAAAACTGGCTAGACCCAAACTGATTCAATGCCTGAATTGGGAATTCATGTCATGAATCCTTGATAGGTAACATATGATGAAATTTTCATCACCTTGGTTTAATTTTCTAAAAAATAAACTCATGTATTGGGTGTGTTTGGCATCATAAAAAATATAATACATTCACCTAATAAAACTCATTTCATTATTTGAAATCAATTCATGTAATATTACGAGAATAAATTTATGTGGTGAACTCACATTTCATGGTGTGAATATTTCCTATAGCCAGATTCAAATAAATTCTTTTTAATCTTCTGAAATCTTCCCAAAGATTATCCCAACAAATCTAAACCTAAGATAATAATTATAAAATGATGATGTAACTCAATATTTGGGTACTATAATATAATCCTTTCATATTAATAATGTGTTTACATAGTCCCAAATCATTTATCAATTGAAAATAGTCATTTTAATTATCATCATGAAATAACTACTTTATAAATCATAGATTATCATCACAAGGAATCCAAAGGAAAGTAGCTAAATAGAACTAACCATATACAAGATTTTAGGCATTTATTTTTTTCATAAAATATAAGATGACCAGTAATCAATCTACGTGTTCCTCTTCTATTAATTAACATCATTTTAATATATGTTGTTATATTTTAAAGCAATTAACTATTGTAAATGAACAATAACAAAAACACTTCCAAACATATAACATAATATCTTAGTAAAAATCAAAAGGTAGCATAAAAATATATACCAAAAATGATCTCAAAAATTGACCATCCATTTTTCTCTATAAAATAAATAATAATTATATTAAACATGTGATAACTCTCTTTTCAATTCATTAATAGGAAATATTGTAAGCAATTATCATTATAAGACAAAGAATAGATAACATTATAGCACATGACAATAGTATTGGTTATTTAAAATTCCATAATTTAATAAATATTAACCATTAAATATGAATTATTTGATTAATGTTCCAAATAAATTCAAAATTTAATGAAAACAAAATTATTCTATGGTGTCGTTGGTAAAATCATTATCTTGTTCTAAAGGTATTTGAAATCCATCTATCGCGAACCCTAAAAACAATGTCAAACCACTTTGACTATTTCTATATTATTCAATTTGGCATTGAAGAAAACCGAAGTCGGTTTACCTTAACCACACTCAATACTGTGGCATGATGTGCCTTACACTACTAGTGTCTCATAGTGGGACTCGTTAAACATAATGCCCATCCTTACTTCCTCAATAAAGCCTCTCAAGAAAAATTCTTTTCTGCATGTATCACAAGGGTATCTCTAAGATAACACACACTAAAAAATGACCATAATACCCATTTCATTCGCCGTAGTGCACTCCAACACCAAATCACCAACACTACATCCATACTATGAGAACTCAAGGCCAAAACTGACTACCCTACACTAAAGACTCCAAGCAATCATCAAAAGAGCCATCACCATACCCACCACCATGGTTTGATGAACCTATTAATATCCAAAACTCTCCAATAGCCTCAGGAAAATCTCTAAACTCTCCCTTAGGCATCACCAAACAATAGAAAATGTAAAGTTAGGGTTTTAGAAATGTGGAACCTTATATAGATAACATTAAAAATCATAAAAAATAAAACATAAATAATGAATAATAAAATATGAAATATAGATTTGGTCAAAATATTAAACCTGAGACAAAAACTATGGTCCACAAATGTGACATCCCGACTTGGGAGCCACTTAACAGTGCCCTAAGTCAGTGGGTCACATTTCCTAAAGAATGACTCCCTGTTTTCTGGAGGCTTATGACTAGAAATGGGAATGTATGATGGTTTGGTGGGGATATTATACCCTTATGATCAGATTAACACGGTGGTATCATAAATTAATTAAATAGTAAAAGCATGATATAAACCGACAAAAAAAGATAAATCATTTAACTGATAGTAATAATAATCAAATCCTAGGGCACCATCATATACAAAATGATGAGAATTTCATGGAGATATAAAAAAGACAAGGAATACATGGAAATCTAAATCCATTAAAATATGTGTATAAAAAATATAAAAAGACCAAAAATAAACTATCTCCAGATAGCATCATGATCCATAGCTCAATTCTTTTCTCCCCTGCTCTTATGCCATAATCAATCAAGGCTCACCAAGCGAGCACATTCCCCAGTACCTACCTGCATCTATAAAGTCTTTATGGGTACCAAACGGAGGCCTTAACAACATGTGATATAACACTAACCAGGCCACCACCAATGGTGTCATAATAGGTCCATTCTATCCATATAATCTAAAACAATTTACTTGTACAATAGGAATAAGTACAATAATAGTAATGTGACACTACCCAGCCTATCAAGGATCACTATGATTGAGAAACCATGTCATAAGAGATAAATGTAATTCATGGTAAGAATAATCAATTTCTTACATCGAGTAATCATGTTTCACCTACATACGTTGGGATCTAGGGAGTATAAATTTCCAAGTTATCCAAGTAATCCAAGTAAACCAATTAAAAATTATCTAAGGAGTATAAATTTTCACACTATCCTAATAAGTCGGTTACATGGAGTAGAAATGTTGATGGAATCTTAATAAGTCAGGGACAATAAATACAATGAGTATAATTGTCCAATGCATCCAAATAAGTTTGATACATGGATTATAATTGTCCAAGGCATCATAATAAGTCAAGTAAATTAGATCCAAGGTGTATAAATTTCCAAGGCATCCTAATAATTTAATTAAATAAATTCGAAGGAGTATAAAGGTCCAAGACATACTAATAAGTCAAATAAGTATGAACCAAGAAGTATAAATTTCCAAGGCATCCAAATAAGTCTTATCCTTGTAGTAGAAATGTCCAAGGAATCCAAATGGGTGTTCGTTCCATACTGCACCATCCATTATCATCATAAAAAAATCATTCACCATTTCATAAACCCTTCCATTAATCATTTAATTAATCCCTTCATAATCATATACAAGACAAGGGATAATATATTTCATAACTTTAATGTGTGTGTATATATATCAAGGTTAAATAAGGATTTTACAACCTTTAACTATTAATTTTATTATCATATTCAATTCCTAATAATTTAAAGCGAGATCAACTCACCCCAATAGTGGCGTAATGATTGTCAAAGGTAAGAACCTTCCCCATGGGTGGTTCTGGTTGTGATCAACAACCACCAACATTAAATAGGGGTGTCATGGAATGTATTAAACATGAATTTTATATTTAACTTAATGTTTTATTAATTTAGTATGAATGGAAGGAAATTTTGGTGTGTGACACAATGGAAACAATGTATAGAAACCATATTTTAATGGAAAATTTATAAACCACATAACTTGTTCTTGTACCACAATCCACATCCAATATTGACCATTAGTTATTCATAGACCAGAATAAAATGGAAGAAAATATGAACACCCTGGAAATAGGGCATGTTAGGTTTCACCCGAATAATGTCTTTGATATAAATACAAATGATTATTGGTTTCAAAGGAATGAAGAAATTTTTAGTGTATTTCCAACCAGATGAACGACTCTTGATTTAGACAACAGATGGTGAAATGGATTCAAATCCTACGAGGGGGGAGGAAGAAAATATCATGTGGGGAGGAGGATTTTAGATAAATGAAATGAAAAGGGGGCTTAGGATCTTAAAATAATGAAGGGAAATGGTAATTTCCCATTTTTGAAATGGTGCACAGTTTGGATGCACGATTGTCCAAATAGTGCACCAACCATGAACCATCCACCTTCTAGTGAAGTGGAATGAATGTTTGCGGGAGCACATTTTTTCCAACCATTCTCTACCTATAAATCACACTTTGTACACTGTGAGCACCCAACATGGGATGTAGTGCACAGTTAGGAAAATTGTGTGTAGCTTATGTTCACCCCTCTGATCATCCCTATAGCACCCCTCATGATTTTTCTAACCATGTGTGCTGGTTAGCACAATTTCTACTAAACATTTGGCCTATCTACCTCCCAAAAATATTGATATTTGGGATCTATGTAATCCATGAACACCCTTGTTTCTTTCATGACCACATTATTCACTCCCATAAGGGTAAAATTAATGAATTAAACTTAAATTAAAAGGTTTCATACCTCATAGAAAATTATAGTTCTTACAATATCCCCCCCCCCTTAAATCAATTCATCTCTGATTTTCCCTTTCAATGGTGGCTAATCATAATCTGAGAATATCTTCTAACAGTGGGCATGTACTTTGGCCTCCTGGTCTTATGTATCATCTTATACCTAGTCATACTACCATAGCATGTGTACCATAGTAACAGATTGTCCTCATTGAACCTATGTGACTCAATCAATAACATGGATAGGATTATCCTCAGAGGTTATATCTACCTCTAACTCAACATCAACAAGATAAAGAGTATGCAACAAATTTAGATTATATTGATGAATTTGAGATACATTGAATATGTCTTTCATGGCCTGATACCTCTAAGGTAACTAAAAATTATAGGCTACCAGCCAATCTCTCATTAGAATCTAGAAGGTCCTGATGTAACAAGGTGATGACCAACCTTGTTTTGGAATCCTTTCATGCCCTAGTCTAGGTGAAACTCATAAGAAAGCCTGAATTCCCCTCAAACTGTAGTGGTCAATGATGAAAATCAGTGTATGACTTCAACTTAGACTGAATTGTTGACATATAATTCTTAATAAGATGAACCTAATCTAAAGTATCTTAAAAGAGATGAGATCCTAGAAGCACTATCTCTTATACATCTAACCATCATAGGCCTAAATAGATTGTTCTATCATATATTTCATCCTAAGAAGCCTTCTTTATGGTCACAGGGATTCTATTATTATAATTGAACTTGTAAATAGGTAATTTCTTATCCCAAGAACCTATAAAACTAATTATGAATGCTCAGATATTTCCCTCAAAAACCTATATCATACACTTAGACTAACCATCGGTCTGTGGGTGATAAGTGATACGCATCAGTACATATGAACTCAGTTCCTTATGAAACCCCTTCCCTAACTATGACATTAATCGAGCATCTCTTTCTGATATGATAGAACCCAGAACCCCATGGAGGGGAATGATCTCATAAATATAGTTCATCTAAATCTCATATAATGATAAAGTATACTGAATATATATGAAATGTTAGATCCTTTTTTACCTATTTATGAAAACCCATATGAAATAATTTCTCTGAGGTAATCTAGGAAATATCATCATGAAATCCATGGTGACATCATCCCATTTCCACTTTGGAATAGGCAACAAGTGTAAAATATCTGTCGGTTATTAGGATTTAACCTTCACATGGTGATAGGTGGAACACCATGTAATAAACCCAACTACCTCAATTGTTATATCTAGTTACCAGCATTAATGGTGTAAGTCATAATACATCATGGTAAGACCAAGATTCACATCCCATATGAATTCATGATAATCTCACATCAACTCCTCTTGTACATCTATAAGAACCCATATGAAACTATGAATGTGAAAGATATCATTCTAATCAATGACCTGACCAAGAGGTGGGTCATCTCCTATAATACTCTCCTAGAGGAACAAGCACTCAGAATATGATAGCTGCCTCATCTTCACTCAATCTAGAAGTGAATTGGTCACTAATAATTATTTAAGTATAGACTTTCCATTATGGTCTTGAACCTATATATTCATCTCAAAAATAGGGACATAATATACCACTTTCTCTTTTCCTACTAAAACGCCTATGTTTGAGTCCTCTTTCATAGAAAATTGATAACAACATTTCCCTTTTGGTGCATATAAGTAATCTCAAACTCAAAATACTCTAGGTATTAAACTGACCTTCATTGCCTTAGATTCATGCCACAATGTGAAAAGATATACTGGAGGATTTTTTGGTTTGTATACACCATAGAATTTTCTCCCGTTAATTAATGTCTCCAACAATGATAGGCCTAAATAACAGTGGTTAAATCGAGATTGTGTGTCGGTTAGTTCCTCATGTGTTGTCTCAACTGACAGGACTCATATGCCATGACTCACTCCTACATCATAATTTCTTCTAGACCAATACCTGATTCATAACAATTGACTATAGATATTCTACCTAACTCTATAAAAATCAGGACCATCACTATAGTCAGTCTATCTTTTAGATTTTGAAAGTCTATAACTCAATCTTCAAACCCAGAGAACATCACACCCTTCTTAGTCAATCCCATAAGTGACGTTTTAATGCAATAAAATCCCTTAATGAAGTACCTATAATAACCATATATCCCTAATAAACTCTATATATAAAGTACATTCTTGGGATTCTCCTAGAAAACTACTACTCTCACCTTCTCTAGGTCAACTGATACTCCTGTATCTGAGATAATAAGAACAAGGAAGTGAATTTTATCCATCCAAAAGTGGAAATTGTGAGCATAGAATATAAATTATTCTCTATTAGTGTATACAATACAATATCAATATGTGTTTAATGTTCGTTTTTAGTGTGAGAATATACCTAGATATCATCAATAAATGCCTCCATAAAAGAATCCACATATGGATGGAAAACCCGGTTCATCTGTTCCATGAAAATTAATGGCACATTCATGATTCTGAATAGCAAGAACAAATACTTATGCCATCCATATCTACTATGGAATTTTTTATAAGGTATAACTAATGGTCTAACACATAACTAATGATAAAAAAATATTATATCAATCATCGAGAACACTCTATCTCCCCATATATGGTTGAAGAGATCATCTATACGAGGTAATGGATATTAGTTATTAACCATCAACTAATTAAATTTCCATCTACCTTCTTAGAGAAAAGGACCTAAAAATACACAAAAAGGTATTGGGTCATATAAAACCCTTTTCCTCCAAGTCCTCTGTATTCCTCTTGATCTCTTGCAACTCAGTAGTAGTCATTCTTTAAGGGGAAATATAAACCTTTTTATCTCATGTCACTAGATCGATGAAAAAATCTACCTCTATCTTGGGAGGTAGTCCTAAAAATTAATTTGGGAAAACATACTTGAAATGATCTATGATTGGATTAAAATATTATTAATGAATTCTCTGATCATCCAAATATAATCTAGAAATCTGGGATGTCATTATGCACATCCCATGATGCATAGGTCTATCTTGGCTCACCAGGACATCCAATTCATATTTATGAATAAAAAATATTCCTTATGGTGATGTGAAAGTGACCCTTCGATGATACAAATCAACACAATCATGGTAGGGAACCAACCACTCCATCCCAAGTATAATTTAAAATCATTTTATCTTAAGGAAAAAGATATCCCATATAAAGTGAAAACCACCTACCTCGAGGGAGAACTCCTTGCACTAGCTTACACTCTCTGGTTGTATCCAAAAAATAGTATCAAGTGACATCATTCCATAGGAGAACTAAACGTTAACCCTAAATCTCTTCAAAACAGACATAGATATGAAGGAATGAGAAGCACCTATATTGAAAATATCCAATACAAATGTAGAGTCTACTATTATACTAAATTTTATCGTAAAAGGTTTGGAACTCTGATCCTCAGGTATCTATTACACTATATACATCTATCCTGATCGTTTGTCCTAAGATATAGCCTAGATACCCTAATCTTGTCTCCTTTACTGGTGTTGTATGTCTAGTTTTTGTATTTCATGGTCATGAACACCACATTGGCCTTATAGACCAGTCAAATTCCATATCCTTTCTTAATGGGAAGCTGCTAACCCCACTTCAGAATGTTGAGTCAGTGTAGACTCTCTCTAACTTTCTATTAGAGGAATGTTTCTGAAAAACCATTGTAGATAGATCATCTTTCTATAAACTTGGTAATCAAATGGTCCCTTATCACAATGGATTATTATGTGTCCCTACCTCCTACACAGAAGACTAAAAAACTACTAAAACTTATGCTCTGGATTGTATTTCCCTCATGAGAAACCTCAAATCATCTCTTCATACCACATGAAAATGTTTCATTAGGATGAGAGGCTAAACTACCCTACTCTATTCCCCCATCTTTCCTCAGATTATCTATAGTAATAAGAACATTGTTTTCTACTCTAAATATGGTTGGAAGCTAGAACACATTCACTATTGATCATATTTCATTCCGGAGACCATCTTCAAATCTATTAGCATTAGATAAATCTTCAACTAAGAAAATAGGTTTGAAATATTGGATCTCTGTGATATGGGAAGAATAATCCAGGACTGATAAGGAACCCTACTCCTATTTCATAATCTCCCTAGATCTACTAGATCTTAATGTGTTGGGATAAATATAATCATATAAGTCTTTCTTGAAATCTCTCTAAACCATATCTCGATGATTATCCACCTATGTAATAACATCCCACTGACTCTTGGAATTATTCCAAATAATTTACACATATGGATTCACACTCTTCTCAAGAGGTGTCTTGAGATTGTCAAAAATTTAGAGCTTGGAATCTCTCCATGACTCTGTAGCATGTGGTCCACCATCCCCAAAAAAGATGGGCACATTTTGTTGTTGAAACTCATGTGTCAACTCTTCCATAGTTGAGGTAGGTCAAGGGGATCTCTGAACAGTTTTCATAAAGTATAGTAAACCCTCTTGAAATTGGGAACCAATACCCATATCATGTATAGAAAGAGGTTATACAAGTGGAACTATTAGAGGTTCTGTTGGTGGAATGAGGCCCACTACCTCAAGAGCATGGTTTTTTCCACCCACCTATTGTACAAGTTGAGGTCTTCATGGTGGAATGTCTCTAAAATTTCCAAGGACATGCCTCTATTAGCTTTTGTAATAATAATATCACATATAAATGAACAATATAGGTACAAGCCTTCCTACACTTGAGTCACACCCCTCTATATTCTTATAAAGGTAGGTATGGGCAACATAAGAGATACTACCCAATGCCCACTATAATGGACGTTCAAAGTCAAATTATCTATTATAATATATGGGTTCCAGTATAATGAGTTTCAATTTAATGTTATCAAGGGAATCACCCATTAAGTTGAAATTGGCGCCTTGATTTAACAACAACCTATTAATTTTAGAATTTAAACTCATATAAATTAAAATTAATTTACATTTCAGACCATCTTAAATGATAAAATTTTGTATATTACAATTTTCAATTTATAAAGTTCCATACGCATTATAAATTGAATATGGAATCCATTTAATCTCAACCATGAACACACTCTATCCCATGCGGCCAATGGTCTATGGCTTAGTCTGCCATAATTGACCACTTAAGGTGTCTGCATTAATTTATAAAGGAAAACATTGTTCAGTTGATGAAATAACATTAATTAACCAATTATTTTTCTAATCTTCCTTAAAAAATCAATCCAAATAACAATTATATCTTACAAGTCACATATAATAAATTTCATGCAGTCAAGTAATTCATCCTATAAGGTCAGTAATATGCCTGGAATGTGAATTTTATATGTGCCTAAAATGTTTCATGAGACCAATATATCCTTTCCATACTGGTCCAAGTGATAAATCTAGATCATAATCAACACCAAAAAATGTGTGCATATCCCAATGGTGAAGTTTGATCAACTTTAATAAGAGAAAATAAGAACACCAACTACCATTACCGGGTAATTTGGTGTTTTCATATACGTGGGTTAGCTACTCTCAAGAATAGCTCATTAACAAATCCCAACTCTTTCCTAGCCTCTTATCTACCAATCTCAAATAGTATGTTAAGTTAAAGAAACATTTGACACCACTTTGTGACATCCCAACCCGGGAGCCACTTAATAGTTCCCTGATTCAGTGGTTCACATGGCCTCAAGTGTGCCTTTATATACTCTAGAGGATTCCAACTAGGAGTGAGGGTCTGTGATGGTATGGAGGGGATATTATATACTAATGATCAGAGTAACACAGTGGTATCATAAATGAAGAAAAAATAGGAATAATAATATCAACCAGAAAAAAAAATATAAATCATACAGATGACAGTAATAATAGCCAAATTCAATGGTAGTATAATATAAAAAATAATTAGGATGTCATAAAGCAATAATATATATATATATGAATTAGATGAAAACATGAATCTAGTATAATACATGTATCAAAATTAAAAAAATACCAAGAAAGAAACTACCTCCATATAGAAACATAATATATAGATTGGTCCTTTTATCCCCAGCTCTATATCCATAATTGATCATGCATCACCAAGTGGGAGCTTCCCCTATCCCTGCCAAAATAATTTAAGTCTATTAGGGTATCAAACAGTGGCCCTAGAAGAGTGCAATATAACACTTAGAATACGACCACCAATACTATCTATAACAAGTCTGGTTTATGCATATATGTTGAAGCAATGTCAATGTATAACAAGAATAAATGCAATAAAATTAAATTGACATCATCTAGTATATCAAGGCTCACTCTAATCAAGAAACCACGCCATAAGGGATAACTATAAATCATGGTAAGAATTATCAATGGATTGTAATGAGTAATCATGTTTTACCTACATAATCTAGGATCCAAGGTGAATAAATTTCCAAGGCATCCAAGTAAGCCAATTAAACAAAGTAAATAGGATCCCAGAAGAATAAATTTTGAAGCAATACAAATAAGTCATATCCATGGAGTAGAAATGTCCATGGAATCATAATAATTCTATTAAACATGATCCAAGGAGTATATTTTTCCATGTAATCCTAATATGTCCAATCCATAGAGTGAAAATGTCTAAGGCAACCAAATAAGTCAATTATATTAAATTCAAGGAGTATAAATTTCCAAGGCATCTTAATAAGTTAATTAAATAGGATCCAAGGAGTAGAAATGTAAAATTCATCCTAATAAGTTTAATAATTAAGATATCGGGAGTATAAATGACCAAGGCATCTAAATAATTGGGAACATTGGAGTAGAAATGTCTAAGGCATCTAAATGAGTTTTCAGTACCATATCACACCATCCATTATAATCATAAACAATTCATTAACCAATTTATAAACCTTTCCATTAATCATTTCATTAATCTATTCATAATGATATAAAAAATAATGGATTGTCCATTTCAAAATATTCATATATATATATATATATATGATATGTTTCTATATGGTTCTTACAATCCTTAACTATCCACTTTATTACCATATACAATTTCCAGTAATGTAAATCAAGCTCAACTCACCTGATGGGTGGCATAATGATGGTCAAAGGAAAGAACCAACCTCATGGATGGTTTGGGTTGAAGACAACACCCTATAACCTTAAATAACGGTGTCACGGCATGTCTTAAACAAGAATTTAACATTTAACTCAAGGGTTTATTAATTTTGGATGCAATTTTAGAAATTCATCTCTGAGGCACAATGACTATAAGGTATAAACAACCAAACATTGACCTAAAGGGTATATATCACCTACCTTATGTATATATTACTCTCCTCATCTCATATTGGCCCTTATTTTGTCCTGGTTTAGATGAAAACAGAAGAAACCATGAATTCCCAAGAAATGGGGAATATTTGATTTCACCCAAATAACATCTATGATAGAAAGTCAAATGATGAAAGGAGACTATGGAATTAAGAACTCACATGTGGCTATCCAACGAGATGAATGGATATTGATTTGGATGTCAAAAAGTTAAATAGATCGAAATACTAAGAGATAGGAGGAGGGAGATCTTGTATGTTGGAGGATTATTCTAGAGAAATTAAATGATAAAGGGAGTGAGACTCTTAAAATAACTAATGGAAAAGTGGCAATTCACCTATGTTTTAAAGGGCGCATTGTTAGGCCGCATGATTAGCCAAATCGTATGTCATCCATGAGCCATTCACTATCCATATCAGTGGCCCACTTGGTTGGGGGAGCATAGTTTTCTAAACTGTTCTCAACCCATGTGTTCCCCTCTGCCTAGGGTGCACACCCCGCATGGGCTACAACGCACGGTTAGAAAAATTTTGTTCAGTCCATGTGCTCACTTATAAGGATCCTTATATCACCCCACACTTTTTTTCTAACCATGCATACTGGGCTATACAGTTTCTACTAACTGTGAGGCCTAGCTTCCTCCTCAAAAATCTCAAGTTATGGGCTCTGTACAATCCCCATACACCACCATTTCCTTCATAACCCCACTAAGAAATCCCATAAGGATAAAACTAAAGAATAAAATAGAAATTAAAAGTTTTTTTACCTTATAAAAATATTATTTTTTACAATGACATATAACATAGGCTTACAAAATATCATAGAATTATGAAATAATAATAAGAAAAGGAAATCATAAATTTGGGAACAAAGCTTCCCATATATAGGTTCATGCATAGACTTTTTAATATATCAACAAACTCAACTCTTATAAATTTGAAAATATAAATAAGTTACATGATTAATATTTTGAATTTTTCAATGTATTCAATGCTTATAATTTTGAACAATTAAATAAGGTCCATGATTAATATTGTGAACATTTAAATAAGGTCCAGGATAAACATTGTGAACATTTAAATAACTTCGATTCATAACATTCGGAAAATTTCAATATGTTTTTTCTTATTCTATGAGACATAAAATTTTACTTAGTTCATTGGAGAACTAAAATAGATCACACCCATCACTTAAACATATTCCCATGATCTGTATCTTGAATAAAATATTTAGAAACTTTCTTTTATCAACATGAGTCTTGTTAAAAAATTTATTCCAATAAATAAACACCACTTTTGAAACCAATTCCATAAGTGGGAATTTAATTTTAAAAATAAATAACCTAGGTTGAGAATGTTTTAAAACACACATTCAAAAAATAAGTGATATTCTTTAAAAACATAAAACATAAATTTTGAAGCAAAACAATCACAAAAATTCACCTCAATCTAATCTAGACATGTTTAATCCAAAAATTATCTTCATTTTATCAAATTATAATTCTAAAATTTTGGAATTTAACATTTAAATAAAAACATAACATATAATTAAAAACCATTTTTATAAGTAAATGAAACTTTAAACATTAAATGTTCTTAATCTTATTTTATATCAATTAAAAATTAAATGATCTTCAAAATATCTTATTCCTTGAAACATTTTATTAAAATAATCCTTTTAAAATTGTTCCAAAAATCTCAGGGTATTATATTATACCCCTCTTGAATGAGTTTCCCCCCTCAAAATTTGATTAATTAGAAAAAAAAATAGTGTATCCATAAGATTGACTGTTATGGTCCCTTCACCACAATGATACTGCATTGAGTGGAGAGATATGGTGAATGCGTGAGTCCCACCTCTAGTAGGCCTTAGGTTGGTGACTAGCACCAATGGTATAGTAAACATGCAAATGGGAGGCATTACCCTCTAAGAGAAATATGTATAAGATAGATATAACAATGATAAACATAAAAACACTTTCTTATAAAAATATATATAAATAATTCCCATGTAAAAAACATTACATTTCAAATAATACTATAACGACTGAAAGGGAAATTACAAGTTCCAAAAATTTAAAAATGACAGTGACCCTGAATCCCAAACAGCTCCTAAAAAACAAAGATTTAGTAATATCAAGCTTGATCTCTAACCTACTCTTACTAACCTCAAAATGGTTAATATATTCATAAGACTTTCATAACAGTATACTCAGTAGGATCTTACTAAATCATCTCATGAAAAAGATAAAGAAATCATGCTAAAGCACAATGAACAGTAGTGAAGCTAACTCATCACCTAAACATGTATATTAAGTTCCCAGCCTCACCATAGGGATCTCTCATTGAGTATCTCATAAAATAGATCATATAATACAATACTAAAACATAAAGGGTACCCCACTCACAATTCCCTTCTATTTTTCTACTATGTCCCAATGTTGTATTCCCTAATTCATCACTCTCCAAAAGTGTTCTAGCCTGAAAACACCTATGAAAGGAATCATAAAATGCACCTTGGGAATCACATCATCACATAATCCTATATCACATCACCATATATAGTAACCAAGTAGTTTCCATAATCCCCCACATTCTTCATGGAATTTATCATACATCAGGTGTTATACCTCAAGCCATTATAGCATATACACTGAGTAAGTACCTCATGTAATCATAGCCTATACGTGTCATACCTATAATAATCCTTTAGATACTGTGTATGGTAATACATGTGTGTGAAATAATCACAATACATCATATCCCTATACACAGATATATAGGAAAACTAACTGCCATGAATACCACAATAAGTATATACTAAGAGATGAGAGCGGGGCTAGTGGGGTAGTCATCCATCCATCCTCCCATAGTGATTTTGGGGAAAACACCTTCCCATATTCCACTGGGTGTCAGTTTTCCTGACCAACATGGGTGTGGAAGCATATTAAATCACATAATATACATCATATAATATATCTCACTACCACACAATGGAAAAAACTTAGTCTTATACTCAACTATAGATAACATTGATCAGACTCTTGGCTGTCACAGCTAATACCATATATCCTATAAGTATACAATCATTTTAAAGAGCTACATTAAATTCATTCATTTACATTTATCATTTCCATGTGTTGATTAATTAATCAAAAATTAATTAACCATTATCATTAATCCACATTTCATTACATTTATCATCAGTGAAAAGTCCTTTCTATCTGTACATAATCCAAACTAAGGACCTAGTTTATTAAGATTATCATATTTAGAATTTTCATTCCAACAGTACCAACCCCAAATGTTAATAATTATTTATTAATTATTAGAATCATTCTATAAAATAGTTACTATAGTAAAATGATATTAATATACCACTAAGAGGAAAGATGAAACCAAGAACATCTAGCTACCTCAAGTAGTGGAGAAAATAATGCACATAAAACAAGAAACTCTTCCATAGCCCATCAAATAGATTCATAACCAAGAATATCATCTCTCATCATCACATCAGTTGGTAAGAATCGCTTTAAACCATTCCATCACCTTTGTTTCCATCCCTGAAACCCTCATGAATAGACCAATGCATCTCTCCACCATAAGCATCAACTGCTACCATGTCATTAGGGCCTCCCTTTACTATCACACCATCCATCCCAGGCTTACATCACATCCAGGCCTCCTCATACCATATCACATTATCCATCCCATGATCAACCATTCTAGGATCATAACACATATCATGGAGAAACTCATATCTATAAAAAATCACAAAATCAATAGGAAACAAACAAGCATAACGAACAGATAAATCTAGTCTCTAAAACAATGAATATAGCCTTCGCACATAAATGAGCTCTCACATATCCAAACTAAATGGACATAGCCTTATCAAGTATATGGGAAACATATGCCCTATAAATTTTCATTATTAAATTACCAGTTCTTATTCCACATTGAATTAAATTATTCATTATTTATAGGTTCCAACTATGGTTAACCTAAATAATTAAGTTATAAAAATATACCAAATTAATTAAAAAATTAAATTATACATGATTCCAAGCATCCAACCATTTTCATTTATCATTCCTTTTTTAATTATTATCATCAAAAATAATTATCATGATTCACATTCTTTATCAGTTCCATTAATCACATGGAAGATCACATTTAATTAAACATGCATACTCACATCAATTTGATTATCATCAAATTACAACAATCACAAGATTAAAATCATGCCTCTTATTTAATTTTTAGTTCAATTTATTATCAATTAATTCCATATTTACATTATTTACCAATTTCAACATGCTACTATAAGCATAAGAAAATTCTAATAAAGCATATAATAGATATCAAACTATGCGGAAAGTGAATAGGCAAATCATTGTCACTATAGAAATAATCAACATCATGTGATCAGTAGCCAATTATTTAATCTTTTTCAATCATTATTATGTTAATTTCACTACTATAAAAAGGGTTAAATAATGATAAATTTACTATTTCATGTAAATAAAATAATATAAGTAATTAATCCCCTACTTCAATGGCATCAAGGTTCTTTACATGATAATAGACCAATGTTGTAGATCTCTGATCACCACTCCCGCAAGAAGATGAATCCTTCCAAGGATGTCATGACACAACCATACCAACAAAAAACCAAGAAAACCCCATTATAAAAATGGGATATGATCATCCATCACATGGAATGAGAAAACATGATGAAATGAGACCTTTCAGGGAGAACCCACTAGAAAGAGAAAGAATAATTCAGTTTGGATCACCATGGATCACCACAGATGAAAGATGGAACACCAAGGATCGATCCCCATTGAAGGAATCTAAAAACACTGGAATAGGGAAATTTTGGAACACCTAGAATCAAGAGATGGTGGTTGGGTTTTAAGAAAAATAGAGCCATAACTGTATTTAAATATGATCTGCACGGGGCATTTACAAGGCATATAAATCTTATACATCATGTAAATGTTGGGTTTCAAATATTTCTGAAAAACCTGTCTCATGTAACCTTTTAACCCTAAATAAATATACATTGTGAAACACCTCATGAACTATCCTCAACAATCTTTGAAATATCACATACATGACATGAAATAGTTATAGGTCATGTATTCTCCTAGCTTCCATCCTTTTGTAACTTAACCCCTCTAGATTCACTCCAAGCCTCCTTTGAGCACTATGAACTTCAAAAACCTGAAAAGGGTCAGATTAAGAAGATCCAAGCCCTTAAATTAGATACCTATAAAAATAATTCTTTTCCTTGATAATTCAAAACCAAATCAGATATAAAATGGAAAGGTCCATCCGAACATCCACCATGAAAGATACCTCTCAAACATCTCTCTATCACAAGATATAAACCACCTCATTATAGGAATAAGTGTAAATTTATAAAACAATAAAAAATATCACATAAACATTATACCTAGGGTGATAACTCTCAAAATAGATTAAATCCACAATAAACAATAAGAGGAAACCATCTCATAAACCAAAAAGTGTCAAAATCCACCACAAACAATGTTACATTTGAAGTTTTAAACATCAAACAACTTTGGGTACATAGTGTGAATTTTTTATCATGTTCCTAGGTACTCTCCTCCATTCCATCGTTCCACTATAATATATGAACCACGGGAATATAATTACCATGAAATGAATTATCATTTGATCATGTATATTTACATTATTCTCTTCAAAGTTCATATCATCGATAGCATCAATATCACACCAATTGATGTCATGAGAGTCGTCATGGAGATAAAGACAGAGTTGCAGCATGTGAAAAACATTATGTACCTATATTATCTGTAGGGGAAGCACTGTCTAATATTCCAAAGATCCATCATAATTCAACACCTCCAAATTCCTAAAAAAGTAGGGATAAATCTTACTGTCATGACCAACCCTATATTACACATGACGAGGAGTCGCCTTCAGAAATATGTGATCTCCAACATCAAACTCTATAGATCTCATCCTATAATCGACATAGGATTTTTTATGATCATGTGATACATTCATCCTCTCAAATATTACCTAAACCATCACTATCATATTCTATACTAGTTCTAGCACAAGAATTGATGCATCTCTGACCTAAGTCCACTAGAACGTAGAATCGAAAGGTAATACATACAATGCTTCAAATAGCACCATACCAATGGTGGATTGGAAACTATTATTGTAATAAAACTCAACCAAGGTAAGGTGAATAATCCATAAACCTCTAAAATCCTAGACACTAGAGTGAAATATTTCATTAAGATTCGGGATGGTCTTCTCAATATGATCATCCTTCTTTAGATGAAAAGTAGTGTTAATGAATAGATAAGATCCAAAATTATAATTGAGGCCTCTCTAAACCCTTGAGGGAAAATAAGGATCTTGATCAGAAATTATTATCCTTAAGATTCCATGGTTCTTCACCACCTCCTCCAGATACTAACTCTACAAAACCTCTACCAATCTTGACTCCCTCGTTTCTATAAAGTTTTCTGATTTCATAAAAAGATTCACTACCATCCAGATATTATCATATCCTATTTGAGATCAAGGTAAATCAATAATTATGTCCATTGATATGTCCCCCCACTTCCACTAGGGAATATCTAATAGCTAGAGAAAACCACTAGGAACACAGTTCTCAATCTTCAGCTTCTAGAAGGCCAAATATCAAGTAACAAACTATGCAACTACACGCTTCAAACCAAGCCACCAAAATTATTCCCTCAATGATTAGCATATATTTTCCATGTCTTTATATATGACCAAAGGTGAAATATGGAACTCATGTAGAACCATCTCATACATCATCAAAGGAATAAAAATCCTTCCCTGGAACAACACTTGGTGTTTTTCATACATAGACCAACCATCAAGGGAATCCCTAGAAACAAATTGGTCCCTTCAGACCTCCCCCTTAGAATCCACCAACTAGGACCCCTCCACCTACTAGACCAAAAATGACTACACTAAAATCTAGAAAATAAATCATTTTCCTTAAACCTCTCCCATATCTAGATTCATCATAAAGAGTTATTCCATCACACTCTAAGGATCTCCAGACACAATCATGGAATCACTACATGACTACCTTATTATTGCATCAGCTATAACATTCACCTTTCAAAGTATATATAAAATTTATATGCCATAAACTTTTAATAATTCCATCCACTAATGTTGATGTAAGTTCAAGTCATACTATTTAAAGACATACCTCATACTCTTATGGTCGGTAAAAACCAAAAAACACTCACCAATGAGGTAATGTTGAAACAAATTCAAAGAAAACTTCATTGCCTCCAACTCAAGATCATGGGTGACATAGTTATTATCATGGGGGTGTAAATAATAATACCCAAAAGAAACATCCAATATCCTCTATATCAGAACATATCCCAATAAAATATGCAAAGTGTAACAAAAAACCTAAAATGAAACTCCCTCCACTGGAAAACAAAGGACTGGATCACTAACCAACATCAATTTCATGTGATAAAAAGATGCCTAAAATTGATCAATAAAAAACACCTACTACTTTCTTGTTATAGGTATCAAAGGATTCACAACCAGAAATAAATCAGATTTGAACCTCCCGTAATTACCTATAAGACTAAGAAAAATTCACTCCTCTTCCACTATCTTGGGGGTTTACCAAGACATAGCCTCCTCTATCTTTAAACGATATATAGCTACTCACAATTGGGATACCACATTCCCAATGAAATAGAGTTCACAATCCTAAAACTCACACTTTGAAAATTTCCTAAATAAATTCACATGGTAAAGAACTCCCAAAACGGCATGCAGAATCTATTCGTGATCCTCCTCGGATGTGGAGTACATAACAATTTCATCAATTCTAACCACCACAAATTTATCCAAGAACTATATGAACACTTCATTCATCAAACCCCCCATGCGTAGCTAGATAATTCATCACACCAAATGGAAACACAATGAACACATATTTCTGATGAAAAAAACAGAATGTAGTCTTCTGAATATCCTCATCCTTCACCCACATTTGATGATAACCTGACCAAAAAATTATCTTCAAGAACCAACTTGATCCTCTCATATGATTGAATAAATCATCAATCTAGGGAAGTGGGTAGTCTTTTTACACTATCACTTGGTTCAAGTGATGATAATCAATACAAATCCACAAACTTCCATCATCATTCTTCACAAACAAAACTGGTCCACCCCCAGGTGACACACTCATCTAAACAAAACCTTACTGCAACAAATCATCGAGTTTTACTTGTAAATCTTGCAACTCAGAAGGCACTATCCTATATGGAGACATTGAGATAGGTTAAATTTCAAGTTGTAGCTTGATCCCAAACTCAATCTCCCATCAAGGGGTATCACTATAACATCCTATAGAGAAACATTAGGGTAAACATCCATAATACTAGGAAACATTGACTACTAATCCTATGATGTTATTATAATATGCTCGTCCAACAATGAAGATAAGTAAGGAACACACATCTAAGCCATTTTGAGGGTATCTTTCACCAATAAACACTATAATCTCTACATCATCATGATAGAACACAACCTATGTCTAGAAGAAATCCATGATAGCCTACACTAAGTACAACCAATACACACTATGGATGATTCCATATGGATTTATTTATAAAAATAGGTTGTATCCCCAAGATTATCTCTCCGTAGATCTACCTCACAGTCTCTACATATTTCATACAAGTAAGCTCGACATCCAACTAGAATAGTCAACTCTAAGGGAACTGGAAGCCTTGCTACCTCAAATCCCAAATCGTGGATGAGGTTATGTGATTTAAATGAGTGTGTCACTATTGAATTATAAAAATAATGAACCCATGTAGAATACAACTAAATGGTCCCTCAAATGAATTTTGGATCACCTAGTGTTATAAACTCTTAAGCATGAAGTTGACCACAACCTTCTCCACAGCCTCCATGACCTCACTAATGACCACCTATATCATTGTAATCTTCTCTTTGAGGATGATGAGAATCTCGGGGATATACTCTACCTTAACCATATCTTGTCTACTGATCTCAGATTTGAACACCCTATTGTTGCTGATGCCTTATCTAAAACTACCTCAATGAAGAAAGTGAAGTGAAACACCTAACATGTGTTGGATACTCAGAAAGTACATGCACTATCACCACTGATGACCTCAGCCTCCATAAAAAAACAAGAATCTTATCTATTGGTATATGTATGATATACTCCACCCCTAGAGAAATGAGATGATGAGGATTAGGACCTACCCCTGAATAAACAGAAACTCTTCCCCCCAAACAACTAGGACCCCCAAACCATATCTCTACTTCACAAGGAATCCTGGAGAAACCTCTCCCATGATGATCTAGTTCTGGATATCATCCTATAGATAGACTATTCTCTCACTAGAACCTCAAGATATGTCTTCATCATAAATGTGGTAACCTGGAATTGGATCTCTATATGTAAATCCTAATCAATATTCCTCACCCTAGCCTCCTCATCTAGAAACATGTATAAAGCATATCACATAAAATGGTCTTGAAATATATCACAAACTTCTGCACACTGGAACTCCCATATTGAAGGGTAAGTAACTCCTGGTGACAAGATGCCTTTATAGTAATAGAAATAAAATCCTCTCAAAACTAGTCTCATAACTTCTCCCATGATATTGTAAATCCTTAAGCTTCCTAAGGAACAACAACTACCACTTCCTCACTGCTCCACACAACATCGTTATAGACAATGAACCCCAGCTCTCTTTATGAGAACAGATCAAACTGAAATCTATCTCAACCTCCACCAAAAATTCATCAGTGACTGAATATGAAATTGATACCTCATAATTATATAGACTCTTGAATTTAAACTCTCTGATTTTTATCCTCCAAGTGTTTTCATCATCAACCTCTAATATGTGGCGATCTGTTAGAACATCCTGTTAAACATCATCATTGTGAACCTGGGGAAAACGTCGGCCGAGAGCCGTGTGTTTAAAATGAACAAACTATTTGACTCCTAAACCTATAATATGATATATTTAGAATAAATTAATTATTTGTTTTATTATATTGTTAATTTTTTAACATATCCATAGGTTTACCCATTTTAAAAATAGGCACAAAGAAGAATTATGTATGATCCCTTCCAAGGTCTCTACCCGAAAACTAATATCACTTAATTTATTAGGTTCAGTAAATTTAAAGGTCCATTAATCATATCATAGGGGGGGCCTAAATACATATGTATCCACAGGTCTCTCATGTTTACATCACTAACTAGACATAGCTGGCACTTTTTCCCTATCAACCTATAAAACCTCACCTGTGCCTAACTCCAAACTCCATCATATCCCTAAAACTGAACCTCTAATACCACTCTTTCATGACCCCCTAACCACAAAGATATTTAAATGAGTGGATAGATATGGTGACTTCTTGAGTCCCTCCTCCTATTGGTCCTGGGTTCGCGACTAGCACCAAGGGTATAATAAACATACATATGGGAGGTGTTACCCTATAAGAGAAATATGAAGATGGTTGAGATAAGAAAGATACACCATAAAACACCTACTTAGAAATATGTGTGTGTGTGTGTCTATATATCAAGTGAAAATATGCAATGTCATACATTACTCTAACAACTAAAAGGGATACTATAAGTACTAAAAATGTGAATATGGAATTGACCACAGAACCCAAACAGCTCCTATAAAACCACAAGCTAGTAATATCCATCCCAATCCCAAACCTACGCCAGTTGACCTAAAAAATAGTTTATATATACGTAGGTTGGCCATAATATTATACTCAATAGGATCCTCTTGGGATCCTCTCATAAAGATGATAGAGAAATATTGCTAAATCATAGTGAACAAAAATGAAACTAAATCATCATCTAAATAGGTTTACTAAGTTCCCAGCCTCACAATGGCTAACTCTCACCAAGTACTTCTTATAATAGAACATATGACACATAAAAAACATCAGAGGTACACCACTCTTACTTCCCCATTGGTTGTCTTCTCTTCCCCAACACAACATGTCCAAACCATCTCTCTAAAAAATTAATCCATCCCAAAAACAACTAGGAAAGGCATCACAACATGCACCTCATGCATCATAACATCACATCATATCATATCACATCACCACATATAGTAACCAAGTAGTCTCTGGAATCCAACATATCCTACAAGATGTTTATCATACATCGTGTATTATAACTTAATCCATTAAAACCCATACATTGAATAAGTACCTCAATCCGTCACAATCTATACTCGTCGTACCTATAATAATCTTTTAGATACTACATCCAAAAATACATGTGTGTTAAATAACTATAATCCATCACATCCTTCTACACACATATACGATAAAACTAACCACCATTCATACTAGAAAAAGTAACTACCAAGTAAGACAGTGGGGCTAGAGGGGGTAGTCATCCATCCATCCTCCAACTTGGACGTTAGGAAAAACACGCTCCCATATTCCACTTGGTTCTAGTTTCCCTAACCAACATGGGTGGGGTAGCATATAAAATCACAGAATATAAATATTATATTATTTCTCACAACTACAGAATAGACATAACCTAGTCTTAGACACAACTGAAGCTAATGTTGCTTAGACTTCTGGATTCCACTAATTAGACCATATATCCAATAAGAATACAAGCATTGTAAAGAGATACATTAAATTAATACTTTTATTTTTATCATTTTACATTCATTAGTTAATTCATCATCTATTAATTAACCATTATCATTATTCTAAATTAAATTAAATTAATCATTAGAGTAAATTCAATGCCCTCTGGGCATAATATAAACCGAGCACCCAGTTAATTGAGATTATTATCTTTTTGCAATTTCATTCAAATGAATCTTACCCCATGGGTGAAGAATTATTTATTCATTATTATCATCATTCCATAAACTAGGTACTGTATGAAAACTATCCTAAATTACCACTATGAGTATTCATGTAACGAAGAACATCTAGCTACCTCAAGGAATGGGAAAAATAATGCAGATAAAACATGAAACTCTTCTATTGGACATCAAATAGATTCAAAAGTTATAATATCAGCTCGCAACATCACATCAATGGGTAAGCCCAACATCAACCCATTCCATATCCTTTGGATCCATACCTGACACCCTCATTCATATACTAACATCACAATATTCAACTATTTCCGCATCATCTAGACCTCCCTACCCTATCACATCAGCCATCCTAGGATCAGTTATCCTCAGCTTAGCCATCCCAGGCTCACATCACATCGAGGCCTCTCATCCTAATATCACATCATCCATCCCAGGCTCAGCCATACCTGTCCTATAACAAACCATATATCAAATATCACATAAACAATAACCCAAAAGAAGTGAGAAACAAACAAGAATATCCTACAGAGAAATATAATCCCTAAAACAAGGCATATATCCTTCACATATAAATAGGCTCTCATGGCTCAAAACACAGTGCACTAATCCTTCTAAAGTTGATGGGAAATTCAGGCCCTAGAAAGTATCTTTATCAAATAACCTATTCTTATTACATCATGAATTAATGGATTCATTATTCATAGGTTCCAAATATGGTCAGCGTAATGAATCAATCTATAACAAGGTACCAAATTAATTAAATAATTAACTTAAATATGTGTCCAAGCATCCAACTATTCTAATTTATCATGATATTTTAATTATTATCATTTTAAAAGAATTACCATGCATCAAAATTTTATAAGTTACATTAATCACATGGAATATCAATTTTAATTAAACATGAAAACTCACATCAATTTTATTATCCTCAAATTACAATAATAACCGGATTAGAAATATTCATATTATTTAATTATTAAGCCAATTAAATATTAATTAATTATATATTGATGTTCTTTATTAATTTTAACATGATAATATAAGCATATTAAAATTCCTAAAAAACATAGAATATATATCATACTATCTATAAAATCAACAAGTAAACTGTTTTCATGGTAGAAAGCATGAACAACTTGTGACCACTAACCAATTATTTAATATAGTTCATTCATTATTAAGTTCATTTCACAAAAATCCAAAGAGATAAAGGATGATAAATTTATGATTTTACATATATAAAATAGAAGAATAAATGAAACCCCTACTTCAAAATAATCAATGTTATTCACATAAGAATGTACTAACATTGCAGATCTTTTATCACCTCTACTATAAGAATTTTCATCCATCCAAGGACACTGCTGTATAACTACACCAAAAAAACAACCAAGAAAACCACAATAAAAGCATGTAAAATGATCCTCTATCACATAGAAAGAGGAAACATGTTAAAAAAGACCTATCAGGGATAACTCACAAGAAATTGATGGAATAACCCACCTTGGATCACCACAAATCAACATGGATCAAAGAAGGCAAGCCAATGATTGATCCTAATTGAAGGAATCTCAAAACACTAAAAGAGGATTCTGCTAGATTTCCTGGCATCGACAAATGGTAGTAGGTTTTGTGGAAAACCCAAGTCACTACTGTTTTTAAAGATGTTCTAGAAAGGGAATTTATAAGGTGTGTAAAGATTACATGTCATGTAAATGTAAGGTTTCAAATCTCTTCAAAAAAACACATCTCCTAAACCCATTTAACTCCAAATAAATACATTTCATATAACACCCGATGATCCGTCCTCAAAAAGTCATGAACTTCACATACAGGATTTCAAACACTTAAACATCATGTATTCTATATACTTCCATCTTTTAGCAACATAACCCTCTAAACCCACCCCAAGCCTCCTCCAAGCACCATGAGATTCAGAAACATGTAAATGGTCAGATTAAATAGATCTAGGGACTTACCTAAACACAACTCAAAATATAATTTATAGTGATATATTAATATCACTATCATAGGTAAAACTTGGAAACACATATTTTACCTAATAAAAGACATGTGTTAATATTTTCATTTTCATTCCAATTTGTTCCAAATATTACTGCTTAGTTGTAACTGAGAGTTTCTAAATACATATCATTTTTATATTTATTTTCATTTTACATTAATCAACCATACACTAAAGAAAAAATATTTATTATAATTGAAGATCCCATTTTTTAATTGTATGTGTTGTCAATAAGGAAATAAAAACGTATTAGAAGTTACTTGAGGCTTCTAACATGAATAAATCAAATAAATAAGTTCAAGAAAAATTGGAAACACCTATCTAATGATTGATGGTTAATTTTTCTTAATTCATAGACACTCATGATAATTTTGTTTGGTAGTGCCTTTTTCACATCAAAGAATAAGTAAACAATATTGAATAGTTTTTTATAAGCCCATGCAATTTTTGTGTGAAGATAAATTGAATACTATGAAAAAATATTTATATTTTTTCATGATGAAATTTTATAATGTGGAGTTATATTTGAGATGGAATAGAATTATATGCTGAAAAATTTATTAACACCTTCAATATGATATTAGTAAAAAAATTGGATATCCCCTAGAGAGAAAAAAGGATAGCTCAACCACACATTTGGGACCATGGATAACTACATGAAATCCAACCCTCCAAACCATCATAAGGTGAAAATGAGGTAGGTCTTGTATAAGAATGCATATATAAGTGGGAGTGTATACATTTGGTATATATAGAAGTGGCATAGGTGACATTGTATGAGCTAGCATTGTGGCGGAGAAAGAGGAAACTTAGAGTAGACTTGGTTACTCAAAACTAGATGGTTAAGAGAATGACTTTGTAAATAAATTATCATTGGCTAGATAAAAATTACAATGAGGTACTCATATAGTAAGTCACTATTCATGCATTATTAAAACATGGAAATGATATGCGTCATCTGATATTTTTGGTTTGAGCCACTCAATCTCCAACTCGATGTTGACTTCTTTGATCAATATCAACCCTCTCTCGAGGGTTCTTATGCATATGGTAATTCCATCATGGATGAACCCATGATCACTAATGGATCCATCAAACAAGTCATTTTGTCATCCTATGGTCATCTGTAGATCATTCCAACCTTATTTTATGATACAAATAGGCATGGATGATATGATCTGAGATTCATGATCATGAATATCAATTAATAATTTACAAAATATCAATTTATGAGAAGGAATAATTCCATAAATATAATAATCTTCTTATAGAAAGGATTTTTCTAATGGATCTAATTTGTAATAAGAAATCTCCATTGATCATCCATGTGATCTCTATGGATATTTTGACTGCCTGATTCCCCATATACATGAAGCTTATATATAATGAATCCACCAATCTTCTATGAAAAAGAATAACTTTTTTGAGTGTGGAGTTAATTAATTTTTTCATATGGGTATCTTACATGAGAAATCTTCATATATATTTTGTGAAATAAATCTATAGATTTTTTTAGACCATAAACATATCTTCCTTGAATAAGGCATGAATATATCTTCCATAAAGAATAAATAGAGTAAGTATAGAACTATTTTTATTTAATATTCCATGATAAATCCTTTCCTATAGTGACCATTGATTAACATACATCGATATTACATCATTTTATACGAATTTTAACACATTACAAAAATACATGCCTGTGGAATGTAATAGTTTAGTGACTTTGGAAATTTGGAACAAAATATTCTAACATAGTGAAAGATCTTCAATGTTTCCTACAAATATCTTCCTTGTTAGTACTTATACTTAAAACCATTCTTTATAACCTAGGGAAAGAAAACATAATAAAGGGTTGAGCTCAGATACTCGGTAAGGGTGAACAAAGGGGATATGTAAGAATAGACATTTACATAAGGGTATGAGAACATGAGCATAACATTAGAACATTATACCTTGAATATTAAATATTATACAAATGGGTCTAGGAATAAATATTGGTAGTTCATAATACATGAATCGTAAGGTAATTAGGAGCATAAGCTAAGAAAACATAACATAGTAATAAGAAAATAAATTTGTAGCAGAAACATATTCATATAAAATGATTTCCATGGTAGTGAAGGAATCACTGTTAAGGACATCTTAGTAATATGGGTTCAACCTCCATACCTTTTTGGTAGTCATGGTTTACTCTTATAACCATCTTAGTAGTCATAGTTTACTCCCAATAACATCATAGTAAATAAATTCCATTACTGAACTGAGTTCACTTCCATTTCTAGCCATATCTATCTCTTGAGATATAAATCTTTACCCAAATAATTGGGGGAAAATATAGAACCCACCCATATCATAATGAAATCATACATTCGAGTGAAAAAGATCATAATAAATCATATCACAGCCCATGAAATTAAATTGGTGTCATAAACATGTAATCATATTATAACCAATGTAAAATATATAGGTTTCATAATCATTTCATCAAAGTATAACCCCTAAAAATAATATGGTTTCATAAACATATAACCTATGAAAGGGAAATAGGCTTCATAAACATTACCCAATAAATAAAAATGGGTTTCATAAACATAATTCCATAAAAACATAAGGCATTTCATGAAATAATATGAATGGAACCTTTCTATTATTCCCCACAAATTCATGATTAAAATCAACAGATGTCATCTTATATGGAAAATAATTTGGAAATAACTTTTAAGAAAATTAATTGAGAAAAATATCCTTTCTATTTTGAAAAATTCTTTTTAAAACATAAAACCTTTTCAAAATAATTTTCTTTGAATATATCTAAAAACTTATAAATATATCTTGAAATCATTTTGAAAATATATTTCCCAGAAATATTATATAATAATCTTGAAAATATTTTGAAAATGGTTTCCTTGAAAAACATATAAAAGAATATGGAAAACATTTTGAAAAATATTTTCCTTGAAAACATATAAAATAAGCTTGAAATTTTTTTGAAAATATTTTTTTAAAAATTACTTTTAAAAATTATAAATGAAGATTTGATATTATTCAAATCCTTTTCTTTGAAATTAAACTTTTAAAAACATATAATTGAATCTTTGAAAGTCATTTAAAACACTTTTAAAACATAAAACAATTTTTAAAAATCTTTTTTCATTGAAACCCATATTTAAAAAAAATCCATAATATTAGGAAAATTATTCTTTAAAAAAACCTTCTAAACTTACTAAGGAAGAAATAAGGAAATGACAGTCATGAAGGTAGGTAAGTCTGCACATTCCGAATATTCCTTTTGCATCTTTAAAGTTTATAAAAGTGACTTGATCCAAAAATGAAAAGAAGATTAATTTTTAAAAAAATTATTAAAAGTTAATACATAGGTAAAAATTTCATTTAAAAATAATAGGAAAATATTAAAAAAAATTAAAAAATACGGTTTTGGAATAACACTTATTTCTAGCTGAAAGGAGAAATAAATTCATATTTTTATAAAAAAAAATATTAATTATATTAAGTACCAAATAGTGTAAAATGGTATAATTTCTTGGATATAACATGTGGAGAAACACCAAACTTGATGTACATGGACATTACATTACTTTTTCGGAATACTTAATACATAACAAAAACCAACACTCAAGGACCATAATAGTTTAGTGTCTTTGGAAACTCATAACATAATCTTCTAATCATGGTGAAAGATCTTCAACATCTTTCATAAAGATCTTCCCCTTTTTTTCTTACCTAAATCATTTCTTTATATCCTAGGGAAAATAAAACATATAAAGGGTGAGCTCAAAGGATCATTAAGGGTAAGCATGGAGAAAATAAAACAAACCATATAAATTTGAACTTAAAAACAAGAACATAATGTTTAAACATCAAAATCTTGAGAAATGAAATAAAACATGGCAGTACGTAAGGTTTAGATCCTAATGGAACATCAATCGTGATAAAATATAATGGAAATAAAACATGTAATTGTGTAAAACCATTAATCACATGATATGATTTCCATAGTATCCATGTCATTGCTTCCAAGACCATCTTAGTGGACAAAGTCCCTTTATGAATCGAGTTCACTCCTTGTTCAGGTCCTGTATCACTGAACCAGGTTAACTTACCGTTAAAGCCATGTCTATCTCATGAGATATAAATCTTTACCCAATTCATTGGAGGTAGATATAGGTCCCACCCATATCATAATGAAATCATTCTTACTTGTGCCACAACATAAATGTAAATCATTCATTATAACCCAAAGAATAAAATGGGTTTCATAAACATCATCCCATCATAACATAATCCATATAAAACAAATGGATATCATTTCATCATAAAAAAAATTGAAACCATTTAAATCATAGAGACATTATACTTGAAACATAATCATACTAAATAGTGTCATCTTATATGGAAAATAGTCTTGACAAAAAACTTGAAATGATTTCTTGAGGAAAATATCATTTCTTCTTCAAAATCATTTTCTTTTTACAAAATTCCAGGAAATTTTAAAAGAAAAGGATTTTTTTGAAAATAATAATGAAATCTTGTGGAGGAAAATTCATGAAAATAAGGGTTTATGAAACCATAAAAATCTGTTCATGCCGTATAAGTTAAAAAAACATCCTCCTCGTACTTTTAACTGAAAAGTCAAAAAGTACCATGTATGGTAAACAAAAGAAAGATTCCATCCATAAGACAAAGTAAAATTCAAAGAGGGGAAAACATGTATTTAAAATAACATGTAATAATATTAAACCCTTTATGAAAAACATTTTTATGGATGAAAATATAACCCCAGTAAATACTTACGTATATGCAATCTCGGATAAAATTGAGATTTGCAAAATTATCCCTTGCCTTATGTCTGATGTGATTCTTATGTATCTGAACCTCCTGTATAATGATTTAAATAATATCATTTAATTATTACAGAATAAAATTCATTGTTATGATATCATATATGGTTTACTTATGACTTTATATTACCCGTTTTTTGTAAATTCTATGTTGAAGCATCGTTTTGGGTAAAATCGTTTCATTTATCGTACGTGTTTCGATTTGTTGTTATTGATATTATTACTCATATCCTGATTTACTTAATTCAAGAATTTAAAATATGTTTTTTATATAATATATATTAAGTATATAAATATATATGATAGATCGATAAATGGAATGAAATACACCGTTCATGGAGACGGTAGGTCGTACGTACGCATGAATGTTGTTTTCGTTTCCTTATTGAATTGAATGTAATTAAGTAAATGAAACATATATGTACATAAATACAGTATCATTAGTATGTAATATCTTTCATGACTATTTATTATATATATATTTTATAATCATACTTGAATGGTTAATCATGGAAAATGAATCTCATCGCGTTCGTGGAGACGGTAGTCCGTACGTACGCACGAGGGATGATATCGTTCCCATAATTATTGAATAGAATTGGAGTGAATGATATAATATCTCAGAATCAGTATGATGTTATAGTAACCATATATATTTATTATTTGAACCGTTATACACATCCAAGTAAGGTGGTGGTGGAAAAACTAATTACACCACGGCGTGGAGACGGTATTCCGTACGTACGCACGCGCGGTGATTTCATTTTCCGTAGGATGGATAGAAGATGAAATGGAGTTATTTCATATTTATAATATCATATAAGTATATTAGTGATACTTATTGTATTACTTTACAATTAAACAACTAAATAAGAGAATGTTGAATAAGAAATAATCTTGAAAGAATAGGTAGAAGAGATTACTTCTTCTTCGACGCACCTCCTTTAAACTTCCTCTTAAGGGACTAGAGTTGGTCTTTTGAGAAGAGCAGAACCACCAGAATGTTTCTATGGAAGTGGAGAAGAGAAGTGGTCCGGGTTTTTCCTAGCTTTAAGGCTCAAGGTGTTGTGAAGTGGAGAGGGAGGAGGTGCCCTTTTATAAGGGAGGAGAGGGGCACCTTTGGAAACCTCAAAAATATTAATTTATTAATAAATCAAAACCCACTTAAAAACCTCAAAAAATGACTCATATTCAAATATTATATGATATATTGTTGTAATATCATCAAAAAATAAAATTTATACATGTTGTAAATTTATTGTAAACCTTGTCAACTTGATTTATCCTTATTTAATTTATTTAATCTTATTTGTGGTAATAAGATTCTAAATTTTAAATTGTTATAAATAATTACTTATTTGTTGTTAATTTTGCATAATTGGGTAATTTATGAAATTTTAGACCATATAAATTTCAATTTATAATTTTTATATTTTTATGTGATTCTTAATCAATTTAATAATATGTTATTTTTATAAAATAACAATAGTGTTCATTTTGACACTATTCATTTATTTGAATTTAAATAAAATCCACACAGAAGATATATTAGAATAAAATTGTTTAATATATTATTAACATGTCATATTTATCTAGAAAATTTGTGGAGAACATTAATTAGTTTATATAATATTTATTTTAATATTTAAATAACCATTTATTTGATATTTCTCTTAATAAAACAATTACTACATCGTTTTTTTATAATCATTTAATATACTTATTAGTTGCATAAAAATTAAAAATAAAATCCTATGATGAAGATAAATATAATAACTTTCATAATAATATTTTTACATCTTAAAATCACGACATTTAAATTGTTATATTTATTAAATTATGAAGGTGACATTTTTGACATCATTTAAAATAAAATAATATAAATGTCCTAATCTGTTTTATAAGGCTCCAAATGGTCCAAAAATAGACCCTTTGATTCTTAAGAAATAAATATATACTATACATATAAGGTTTGGGAATGTTTATGGTCGTTTTTATATGTATTATTATTTTAATAAAAACTATATTATTGATTTTTCACTAAATAAACAATTTCTGCATCACTATTGTGTCACCATTAATGACAATTATTTAATCCCTAAAAATTATAAATAAATTCTAATGATGTAGATATTTTTATTATATTTTTGTATACTATTGATGTTCGAAGTTTCATGAAGTTTATCACTAAATTAAAATTATTATACTTATAATATTTAAGAGAGTGACATGTTGTCACTTTCTTTTGTTTTAATAATAATTAAATTATTTTCATTGTGAAAAGTCCATAAAATGAATCTATTCCTACCCTTAGGTGATATGGGTCTACTTTTAGTCATCCAATAGAATTTTGGAAGGTGTTTGGGTAATTTTATAATCTTATTTTTACCCTTAATTACCCGATTTACCTTTAACTGCACTAAATAAATATTTCCATAGTTACTATTCATAATATCAAAAAAATAAACGTTACCTATTAACATAATTTGGACCCACTGAATTAAAATATGGAATCCATTTTTAAAAATTCAAAACACAGATGTTTTAGTAATTAATTTAAAATTAATCCAGTTGTTAAGAAAACGGGTTTTAAAAGTTAAAACATTACCAAAGATTGAAATGTTTTTACCTATGAATTCAATGTAAAATTAATGGTAATGAAATAAATTATATTAAATGATAAAAATATATTATATTTATACTTTAAACCCATTAAATATTATAATTTAACCATATAAATTATCGCGATGAAAAAATTTGTTTTTAATTAAAATAAAGCATGTTTTTACTATTCATTAAAATATTAAAGTTATCAGAATAATATGAAAAATTTATCCTAAGTAAATTTTTATATCCTGTTTCTAAAGAAGAATTTTATTTTTTTAGATTGAACTTATAAACATTTCAAAAACTAGATTTAAATTGGGTGCGCCATCAAAAGTTGGCAAAACTGCATTTTTTGAAAAATATTTATTTTACCCGAAATGTTTATTTTGTTCTCATACCATGTTCTAGAAAATGTGAAAGATAAATAATAATGTTATAAAACATAAAATTTAGAAAATAATATTCCTAACGGCTAGACCATAATAATATTATAACAATATATCGTTGTTTAGTGAAAATCGGTATTGCGTACAACACACGATATCGAGGAAGGTCACGATTGTGTGTAATGAAAGATAAGTCAGGGATGCATGTAGTGAAAGATTCCTTTGGTGTAGCATAAAACAGAAAACATCAATGAAATTAAAAAGAATAATTCTCATAAAATCTCAGGTTGTTACATTCTACCCCCCTAAAAATGAATTTCTCCCTTGAAATTTGTCGGGGTTATAAATGGTTTACTACTTGAAAGTTTCTTTCATAGAAACTCACATCGTAAAAAGGAATACTAAAACTTAATTTTAAAAATGAACGTTAGAAACAAAATGGATACCCAAATTAACTCATCACTTGGGTTCCCACATACGAGAACATAGGTGAAAATATGGATATGGAAGAGAAATATAACTGTCAAGTTCTGATGGAGAGTGGTAGAGAACATGGCTATGAAAAAGCCAACAGTCACAAAGCCATAAATTTGTGATGATCTAAGGTACCATCTGATTCATTAGTTATAAGGGCACTAGGACAACCTTTTTCGTTTTCAAGATCATTTCCCTAAAGTTGAAGAATTTGAAATAGAAGAAATACTTACTTTATGTCAGTATAATCTCACCATTTTTCATGTCTTGAACAACTTACACTTCATCCTTAAAGAAATGAAGATGAATTTTTTCATTCTTGAAGTGTTAGTAGATCATGTGATAGAATGATGGGTCATTCCATCTGTCTCAAACAAAAGGTTAGCAAAAGCTATCAAATATACATAAGTCCATCTATGGTGAGGTTAATCGTGTATGATTCCAAAAATGAACTTATACTTCATCTATCATACCGCTTAATAAAATAAAACTAGTTTCTACAAACCGGGGACTTATGGTAGGCCAGTGGTAGGCGATAAAGATTTTTCACACTTCAGTTGTGGGTTTGATTCCCGCAACATTGTCCGATACGACGGGTTGTCGCCCATCCTACAGGTTGTGCTTTTTCTAAAACCATACTATTATAACATTCCAGAAATAATATCATAAAAAGGTTTTATCCCTAAAAAATACTATTTAATTTCCAACTTAATACATTCCAACCTTTAGGCTTATCAAAAATACTTCTGTCCAATATCATAGTATAAAGAAAATGACTACTAGAAAGGTCATTTAACAATCATTGAATACCATCATTTATCCCCATTATATCCTATGATATATCTTGTTGGTCACATACCAAATATGTGAATTCCTTAATCATGTATCCTCTTGAATCATTAATTACTAAATAATCTTTGTGAAAACATGAATTCTGTAAAAAGTGAACTCTTTCCACATACCAAAAGACCAAAATTTCAATATACTCAAACCATGATATCACTTTGTCCTTATATCAGCCATGAGCTCATTAATACCATCAAACATCTCATTATCTCCTTATCCCTTCATTAAGTGTGTATCATCAACTTTCCAAAAATATCTGAATAACATTTCATGGTTACTGGTACCATTCAATATATACTTTCAAATACTTTAGGAAAAACAATAGTGTAACAATCCTTATATGTTTCTTTATTCCATAATACCATTAAATTACCTACACAACATAACTCTTTATAATCATAAAATCATTCCACTACCTTCTTAAACCATTGACCGAGCTTGAACAATTCTTTCATCTCACATATCATTTTTAGTCTCTTCATCATCATCAACATAAACACTACCCATACGACCGTGATGATTCTCTTCATGAGACTTTCCCTTAGGGAATTTTTTTGCATAATGCACGTACATTCCACATTTAAAACATTTAACTATTTTTGATGTCTTAGAAATACCATTATATTTGTCCATGGTGTTAACTGATCCTTTTTCTTTGAAATTACTAGCTTTGTGTCCATATTTTCCACACCCAAAGAATCTTCCAGTTCCTTTGAAACATTCTCCCTGATGCCTCTTCCCAGATGATTTACATGAAGAAAATTGAACTTTCTTTCCTCTATGATCATCATGAAACTCCATATTTATCTTATTAGCTGAGTCAGGAAACTTACCAAAGTTGAGATTATTGATCATATTATGAGATTTCTTATTAGGAATAATAGCGATATATGGACTTCCAGATACAATTTCATTTGGTTTCTCACAAATAATATCATTACACTGTCCATCATATCCTCCATTATCGTGAATCTTCATGTTTCCAGCCATTTTCTAAAACCCAAAAAGAATAGTGTAAGAGGAAAAAATCATACTAGGAAAAAAACAAAATAAATGGGGAATACCTTCAATATCTAACATCATAGGTTTAATTCTAAGATCATTTTCATAATTCTAGGACTATAACCTGTACTTATAATTAACCTTAGAGATGTCCCTAGACATACCTTAGAAATATCTCTAGGGTTCTAACTAAAGTTTTCACATCCTAGTTTCCAAAGGTTATCTAAACCTTTCCTCTGATACCAATTTTAGAGACCCCATACTTGATGTACATGGACATTACATTACTTTTTTGGAATACTTAATACATAACAAAAACCAACACTCAAGTACCGTAATAGTTTAGTTTCTTTGGAAACTCGGATCATAATCTTCTAATCCTGGTGATAGATCTTCAACATCTCCCATAAAGATCTTACCCTTTTGTTTTCTTACCTAAAACCTTTTTTTATATCCTGGGGAAAATAAAACATATAAAGGGTGAGCTCAAATTCTCATTAAGGGAAAGCATGGAGAAAATAAAACAAACCATACACATTTGAACTTAAAAACATGAACATAATGCATTGTTTAAACATTAAAATCTTGAGAAATGAAATAAAACATGGAAGTACGTAAGGCATAGATCATAATGGAACATCAATCATGATAAAATAGCATGGGAATAAAACATGTAATTTTAGAAAACCATTAACCACATGATATGATTTCCGTAGTAGCCAAGTCATTGCTTCCAAGACCATCTTATTGGACGAAGTCCCTTTCTAAATTGAGTTCACTCCTCGTTCCAGTCCTATAACACTGAACCAGATTAACTAACTGTTCCATCCATGTCTATCTCATGAAAAATAAATCTTTACCCAATGCATTGGAGGGATATATAGGTCCCACCCATCTCATAGTGAAATCATTCTTACTTGTGCCACAACATAAACATAAATCATTCATTATAACCTAAAGAATAAAATGGGTTTCATAAACATCATCCCATCATAACATAATCCATATAAAACAAATGGATATCATTTCATCATAAAAAAAAGTGAAACTATGTAAATCATACAAACATTATAATTGAAACATAATCATACTAAATAATGTCATCTTGCTGGAAATTAGTTTTTTTTATTATGCAAACACATTTGAGGAAAAAATTGAGAAACCAAGACAACTACATCACATCACCACTTAACCACTCCACCTCTTCAACAATTCACCATTTCAAGACATCACCACTAAAAGTCACCCAACTTCACAACTTCAACCACCAAACACATGGCATCAAACAACTCAAACCAATTAAAACATTTAAACAAACAAACCATCACAGCGTGAGTCGAAACCACCAAAGATAAAGATGAGAAACCAAGAACCAGGGAACACGAACAAAAGAGAAGTTGTGCAAACCTCAGACCAGCTTCTATGATCGCCCGCCAGTGTGACCATCGACACCAGCCCAAATCCAAAAACCTGTTAGCGAACTCCAAATGGAGTTCTCCCAGACCCTCCCGAGAACGCGAAATAGGCAAGCCATCCACAACGGATGATGAAGAAACCAAAACGGGAAAGACAAATCCATCCTCAGTCGCACCCTGATCCATAGAAACCACAGCACCAGCTCCAACAGAATCGACTCTGCAAAACTAGAACCAAACTTAGCGCCTTCCCCTACGAGCCTTCCCAAAACAACCCAGTGTTGCACTGGATTCATCCCCTCAACCTGTAAAGAACAGAACATGAACCTCCCCCCTCCAACCCGCACTGAAGCTGAAGTTAGGCCTCCCTAGAAAGAACGTGAGATCCTTCCCAGATCTGCAGCAACACTGACTGAAGACCTGTGAGCCAAAACCAAAGCCGGCCCCCACAGAACTCCAGATCTGTTTCCAATAAGCGGAGCCAGTCCATCACTGAGACACCGGAACAAACTCCAACTGAGGGCAACACCGCCATCGCTGTGCCGAGGAGTCACTCGATCTGTCACAGATCCAGATCTGTCGCCAAAAAATAAAGCCAGACCAATGATGAGAAAATAACCAGATATGACTCTAGACGAGGATGAAACCACCATCGCCACACCGAGGATGCACTGAATAAAGTCGAGGGCACACCTGGTCTGGAACTGAGCTGAGTACGAATCTGAAAAACCAATTCCAGATCTGCGACGGAGGACAACATCGACACCGAACATCCGAGATGAGCTGGAGGAGGGAAGAAGAGAACACGCTGTAGAAACCCTAGCTCAGGGAAGGGGGGAAAATGCTACTTCTGCTCAGAGGTGTTCAATATTCACCAACATTCACTAAATAATGTCATCTTAGATGGAAAATCATCTTGACAAAACACTTGAAATGAATTCCTGAGGAAAATATCATTTCTTCATCAAAATCATTTTTTTTTCACAAAATTCCATGAAATTTTAAAAGAAAAGGATTTTTTTGAAAATAATCATGAAATATTGTGGAGGAAGATTCATGAAAATAAGGCTTTATGAAACCATAAAAATCAGTTCATGCCGTATAAGTTACAAAAACATTCTCCTCATACTTTTAATGGAAAACTCAAAAAGTACCACGTATGGTAAACAAAAGAAATATTCCATCCATAACACAAAGTAAAATTCAAAGAAGGGAATACATTACTTTAAAATTACATGGAATAATATTAAACCATTTATGAAAAACATTTTTATGGATGAAAATATAACCCCAGTAAGTACTTACGTAGATGCAATCTCAGATAAAAATGAGATTTGCAAAATTATCCCTTACCACATTTCTGATATGCTTCGTATGTATCTGAACCTTCTGTATAATTATTTAAATAATTTCATTGACTTATTATATAATCATATTCATTGTTATGATATCATATACGATTCACTTATGACTTTATATTACCCGTTCTTTTGTAAATTCTATGTTAAAGCAGTGTTTTTGGGTAAAATCGTTTCATTTATCGTACGTGTTTCGATTTGTTGTTCTTTATATTATTAATCATATCCTGATTTAATTAATTCCAGAATGTAAAACATGATTTATATATAATATATATTCAGTATATAAATATATATGATAGATTTATAAGTGGAATGAAATACACCGTTCATGGAGACGGTAGGTCGTACGTACGCATGAACACTGTTTTCGTTTCCTTATTGAATTGAATGGAATTATGTAAATGGAACATATATGTACATAAATCCAGTATCATTATTATGTAATATATTTCATGATTATTTATTATATATATACTTTATAATCATATGTTAATGGTTAATGATGGAAAATTAATCTCATCGCGTTCGTGGAGACGGTAGTCCGTACGTACGCACGAGTGATGATATCCTTCCCATAATTATTGAATAGAATTGGAGTGAATGATATAATATCTCAGAATCAGTATAATTTTTTAAAAACCATATATATTTATTCTTTACACCATTATACCCATCCAAGTCAGGTGGTGGTGGAAAAACTAATTACACCACAACGTGGAGACAGTATTCTATACATACGCACGTGCGGTGATTTCATTTTCCATAGGATAGATAGAAGGTGAAATGAAGTTGTTTCATATTTATAATATCATATTAGTATATTAGTGATACTGATTTTATTACTTTACAATGAAACAACTAAAGAAGAGGATTTTGATGAAGAAAGAAACTTGAAATAATCGGTAGAAGAGATTACCTCTTCTTCGACGCACTTCCTTTAAGATTCCTATTTAGGGACTAGAGTTGGTCTTTTGAGAATATCAGAACCTCCAGAATGTTTCTAGGGAAGTGGATAAGAGAAATGGTCAAGGGATGGTCGAGCTTGAAGTCTCATGGTGTTGTGAAGAGGAGAGGGATGAGGTGTCCTTTTATAAGGGAGGAGAGGGGCACCTTTGGAAACCTCAAAAATATTAATTTAATAATAAATCAAACCCCCAATTAAAACCCTCAAAAAATGACTCATATTCGAAGATTAGATGAGATAGGGTTGTAATCTCAACAACAAATAAAATTTAGACATGTTGGAATTTTATTTTAAACCTTATCAACTTTATTTGTCCTTATTTAATTTATTTAATCTTATTTGTGGTAATAAGATTCAAAATTTTAAATTTTTATAAATAATTACTTATTTGTTGTGAATTATCCATAATTGGTTACTTTATGAAATTTTAGACCATATAGATTTTAATTTATAATTTTTAAATTTTTATGTGATTTTTAATCAATTTAATAATATGTTATTTTTATAAAATAACAATAGTGTTCATTTTGACACTATTCATTTATTTGAATTTAAATAAAATCTACATAAAGGATATATTCGAAAAAAAATTAATAGATTCTTAACATATCATATTAATCAATAATTTTTTTGAATAACATTAATTAGTTCATATAATATTTATTTTAATATTTAAAAACCATTTATTTGATATTTCTCTTAATAAAACAATTACTACATCATTTTTGTATAATCATTTAATATAATTATTAGTTGCATAAAAATTAAATATAAAATCCAATAATTAAGATAAATATAATACCTTTCATAATGATATTTTTACATCTTAAAATCACAACATTTAAATTGTTATATTTATTAAATTATGAAGGTGACATCTTTGACATCATTTAAAATAAAATAATATAAATGTCCTAATCTGTTTTATAAGGATCAAGATGGTCCCAAAATCTACCCTTGGATGATTAGGCAATATATATACTCTAAAAATAAGGTTTTGTCATGTTTCTGGTCCTTTTGATAGGTATTATTAATTTAATAACAACTATATTATTGATTTTTCACTAAATAAACAATTTCTGCATCACTATTGTGTCACCATTAATGACAATTATTTAATACCTAAAAATTTTAAATAAATACAAATGATGTTGATAATTTTATGATATTTCTGTAGACTATTCATGTTCTATGTTTCATGAAGTTTATCACTAAATTAAAATTATTATACTTATAAGATTTAAGAGAGTGACATGTTGTCACTTTCTTTGGTTTTAATAATAATTAAATTATTTTCATGGTTAAAAGTCTATAAAATGAATATATTCCGACCCTTAGATGATATGGGTCTACTTTTAGTAATCCAGTAGAATTTTGGCAGGTGTTAGGGTAATTTTATAATGGTATTTTTACCCTTAATTACCCGATTTACCTTTAACTACAGTAAATAAAAATTACCGTAGTTACTATTCATTATATCAAAAAAATAAAAGTAACCTATTAACATAATTTGGACCCACTGAATTCAAATATGGAAAAATATTTTCAAAATTCAAAACATAGAAGTTTCAGTAATTAATTTAAAATTAATCATGTTGTTAGGAAAACGGGTTCTAAAAGTTAAAACATTTCCAAAGATTGAAATGTTTTTACCTATGAATTCAATTTAAAATTAATAGTAATGACATAAATTACATTAAATGGTAAAAATATATACTATTCATACTTTAAAACCATTCAATATTATAATTTAACCATATAAATTATTGCGATGAAAAAGGATGTTTTTAATTAAGATATAGCGTGTTTTTACTATTCATTAAAATATGAAAGTTATCAGAATAATATGAAAATTTTGTCCAAAATAAATTTTCATATCCTAATTCCAAATAAGAATTTTATTTTTTCAAATTGAACTTATTGAAATGTCAAAAACTATATTTAAAGTGGGTGCTCCATAAAAAGGCGGCAAAATCGCATTTTTTGAAAAATATTTATTTTACCCATAAAATTATTTTGTTCTCATACTATGTTCTAGAAAATGTGTAAGATGAATAATAATTTTATAAAATTTAAAATTTAGTTAATAATATTCATAACGGCTAGTACATAATAATATTATAACAATATATCGTTGTTTAGTGAAACCCGGTATTGCGTACTACACACGCTATCGAGGAAGGTCGTGATTGTGTGTAATGAAAGCCAAGTCAGGGATGAGTGTAGTGAAAGCTTCCATTGGTGTAGCGTAAAATAGAAAAAATCAATGAAATTAAAAAGAATAATTCTCATAAAATCTCGGGTTGTTACATTCTACCCCATCTTAAAATGAATTTCTCCCTCAAAATTCGCCGGGGTTATAAATGGTTTACTACTTGAAAGTTTCTTTCATAGAAACCCACATCGTAAAAAGGAATACTAAAACTTAATTTTAAAAATGAATGTTAGAAACAAAATGGATACCCAAAGTAACTCATAACTTGGGTTCCCACATACGAGAACATAGGTGAAAATGTGGATATGGAAGAGAAATATAACCTTCAAATTCTGATGGAGAGTGATAGAGAACATGGATATGAAAAATACAACAGTCACAAAAAGATAAATTTGTGAGGATCTAAGGTACCATCTGATTCATTAGATATAAGGGCACTAGGACATCATTTTTGGTTTTCAATATCATTGCCCTAAAGTTGAAGAATTTGAAATAGAATAAGTACTTACTTTATTTAGGTACAATCTCACCATTGTTTGTGCCTTGAACAATTTCCACTTCATCTCTTAAGGAAATGAAGTTGAATTTTTTCATTCTTGAAGTGTTAGCAGATCATGTGATAGAATAATGGGTCATTCCATCTGCCTAAAACAAAAGGTTAGCAAAAGTTATCAAATATACATAAGACCATATATGGTGAGGTTAATTGTATATGATTCCAAAAATGGAGTTATACTTAATCTATCATACCGCTTAATAAAATAAAACTAGTTTCTACTAACCGGGGACTTCCGGTATGCTCGTGGTAGGAAATAAAAGCCTGTCACACTTCGGTTGTGGGTTCGATTCCCCCAACCTTATCTGACGTGACTGGTTGTCGCCCGTCCTGTAGGTTTTCCTTTTTCTAAAACTATACTATTATAACATTCTATAAATAATATCAAAAAAAGTTTATATCCTTAAACAATACTATATAATGTCCAACTTAATCCATTCCAACCATTAGGCTTCTCTAAAATACTTCTGTCTAATATCATGGTATAAAGCAAATGACTATTATAAAGGTCATTTAATAAGCATTGAATACCATCATTTATCCCCCATATATCATATGATATATCTTGTTGGTCACATACCAAATATGTGAATTCCTTAATCTTGTATCCTCTTGAAACATTAATTACCAAATAATATTTGTGAAAACATGAATGCTATCAAAAGTGAACTCTTTCCACAAACCAAAAGCCCAAAATTTCTATATACTCAAACCAGGATATCACTTTGTCCTTATATCAGTCATGAGATCATTAATACCATCAAATATCTCATTATCTCCTTATCCCTTCATTATGTGTATATCATCTACTTTCCAAAAATATATTAATAACATTTCATGGTTACCGGTGCCATTCAATATATACTTTCAAATAATTTAGGAAAAACAATAGTGTAACAATCCTTATATGTTTCTTTATTCCATAATACCATTAAATTACCCAGACAACATAACTCTTTATAAACATACAATCATTCCACTACATTCTTAAACCATTGACTGAGCATGAACAATTCTTTCATCTCACATATCATTTGTAGTCTCTTCATCATCATCAACATAAATACTACCCATACGACCATGCTGATTCTCTTCATAAGGATTTACCTTTGAGAATTTGTTTGCATAATTCCCGTACATTCCACATTTAAAATAGTTAACCATTGTTGATGTCTTAGCAATACCATTATCCTTGTCCATGGTGTTAACTGATCCTTTTCCTTTGCAATTACTGTCTTTGTGTCCATCTTTTCCACACCCAAAGAATCTTCCAGTTCTTTTGAAACATTCTCCCTGATGCCTCTTCCCACATGATTTACATAAGGAAAATTGAACTTTCTTTCCTCTATTATCATCATGAAACTCCATCTTTCTCTTATTAGTTGAGTCAGTAAACTTACCAAAGTTGAGATTATTGATCATATTATGAGATTACTGATTAGGAATAATAATGATATATGGACTTCCAGATCCAATTTCATTTGGTTTCTCACAAATAATATCATTCCACTGTCCATCATATCCTTTATTCTCGTGAGTCTTCATGTTTCCCACCATTTTCTAAAACCCAAAAGAATAGTGTGCGAGGAAAAAATCATACTAGGAAAACAAAAAAAATACAGGGTGAATACCTTCAATATCTAACATCATAGGTTTAATTCTATGATCATTGTCATAATTCTAGTACTATAACCTATACTTATAATTAACCTTAGAGACGTCCCTAGACATACCTTAAAAATATATCTAGGGATCTCACTAAAGTTTCTACATCCTAGTTTCCAAAGGTTAACTACACCTTTCCTCTGATACCAATTGTAGAGACCCCAAACTTGACGTACGTGGACATTACATTACTTTTTTGGAATAATTAATACATAACAAAAACCAACACTCAAGGACAGTAATAGTTTAGTGTCTTTGGAAACTCGGAACATAATCTTCTAATCATGGTGAAAGATCTTCAACATCTCCCATAAAGATCTTCCCATTTTGTTTTCTTACCTAAAACCTTTCATTATATCATGGGGAAAAGAAAACATATAAAGGGTGAGCTCAAATGCTCAGTAAGGGTAATCATGGATAAAATAAAACAAACCATGTACATTTGAACTTAAAAACATGAACATAATGTTTAAACATCAAAATCATGAGAAATGAAATAAAACATTGCAGTATGTAAGGCATATATCATAATGGAAGTTCAATCATGATAAAATAGCATGGTAATAAAACATGTAATTGTGGAACACCATTAAGAACATGATATGATTTCCATAGTAGCCAAGGAATTGTTTCCAAGACCATCTTAGTGGACAAAGTCCCTTTCTGAATCGAGTTCACTCCTCGTTCCAGTCCTATATCACTGAACCGGGTTCACTTACCATTCCAGCCATGTCTATCTCATGTGATATAAATTTTTTACCCAATTCATTAGAGGGAGATATAGTTCCCACCCATCTCATAATGAAATCATTATTACTTGTGCCACAACATAAACATAAATCATTCATTATAACCCAAGGAATAAAATTAGTTTTATAAACATCATCCCATCATAACATAATCCATATAAAACAAATGGATATCATTTCATCATAAAAAAATTTAATCCATTTAAATCATAGAGACATTATACTTGAAACATAATCATACTAAATAATGTCATATTATACGAAAATAGTCTTGACAAAACACTTGAAATGAATTCTTGAGGAAAATATCATTTCTTCTTCAAAATCATTTTATTTTCACAAAATGCCATGAAATTTTAAAAGAAAATGATTTTGTTGAAAATAATCAGGAAATATTCTGGAGGAAGCTTCAGGAAAATAAGGCTTTATAAAACCGTAAAAATCTATTCATTCTGTATAATTTAAAAACATTCTCCTCGTACTTTTAACGGAAAAGTCAAAAAGTACCAAGTATGGTAAACAAAAGAAAGATTCTATCCATAACATAAAGTAAAATTCAAAGAGGGGAAAACATGAATTTATAATTACATGTAATAATATTAAACCCTTTATGAAAAACATTTTTATGGATGAAAATATAACCCCAGTAAATACTTATGTATATGTAATCTCAGATAAAAATGAGATTTGCAAAAGTATCCCTTACCTTATGTCTGATATGCTTCGCATGTATCTGAACCTCCTATATAATGATTTAAATAATGTCATTGAATTATTACAGAATCATATTCATTGTTATGATATAATATATGGTTCACTTATGACTTTATATTACCCATTCTTTTGTAAATTCTATGCTAAAGCAGCGTTTTGGGTAAAATCGTTTCATTTAGCGTACGTGTTTCGATTTGTTGTTCTTGATACTATTACTCATATACTAATTTAATTAATTCCATAATTTAAAACATTATTTATATATAATATATATTCAGTATATAAATATATATTACAGATCGATAAATGTAATGAAGTACACCGTTCATGGAGACGGTAGGTCATACGTACGCATGAACGTTGTTTTGGTTTCTTTATTGAATTGAATGGAATTAAGTAAATGAAACATATATGTACATAAATCCAGTATCATTATTTTTTAATATATTTCATGATTATTTATTATATATATACTTTATAATCATATTTGAATCTCTAATCATGGAAAATGAATCTCATCACGTTCATGGAGACGATAATCCGTACGTACGCACGAGCGATGATATTGTTCCCATAATTGTTGAATAGAATTGGAGTGAATGATATAATATCTCAGAATCAGTATGATGTTATTATAACCATATATATTTATCCTTTACACCATTATAACCATCCATGTAAGGTGGTGGTGGAAAAACTAATTACACCACGGCGTGAAGTCGGTATTCCGTACGTACAGACACGCGGTGATATCATTTTCTGTAGGATGGATAGAAGGAGAAATTGGGTTGTTTCATATTTATAATATCATATAAGTATATTATTGATACTTATTTTATTACTTTACAATGAAACAACTAAATAAGATAATGCTGAAGAAGAATGAAACTTGAAAGAATCGGTAGAAGAGATTACCTCTTCTTCGATGCACCTCATTTAAGATTCCTCTTAAGGGACTAAAGTTGGCCTTTGAGAAGACCAAAACCTCCAGAATGTTTCTATGGAAGTGGAGAAGAGAAATGGTCAGGGTTTTCCAAGAATTAAGGCTCAAGGTGTTGTGAAGTGGAGAGGGAGGAGGTGCCCTTTTATAAGGGAGGAGAGGGGAACCTTTGGAAACCTCAAAAATATTAATTTAATAATAAATCAAGCCCCACTTAAAAACGTACATAAATAAATCATATTAGAATATTAGATGATATAGGGTTGTAATCTAATTAACCAATAAAATTTATACATGTTGAAAATTTACTTTAAACCTTATCAACATGATTTATCCTTATTTAATTTATTTAATCTTATTTGTGGTAATAAGATTCTAAATTTTAAATTGTTTAAATAATTACGTATTTGTTGTTAATTTTTCATAATTGGGTATGTTATAAAATTTTAGACCATATAAATTTTAATTTATAATTTGTAAATTTTTATTTTATTTTTAATCAATTTAATAATATGTTATTTTTATAAAATAACAATAGTGTTCATTTTTACACTATTCATTTATTTGAATTTAAATAAGATCCAAATAGAGAATATTTTCGAACCAAAATGTTTAATAGATTCTTAACATGTCATATGCATCTATAAAATTTGTGTAGAACATTAATTAGTTCATATAATGTTTATTTTAATATTTAAAAACCCATTTATTTGATATTTCTCTTAATAAAACAATTACTACATCATTTTTCTATAATCATTTAATATAATTATTAGTTTCATAAAAATTAAAAATAAAATCCTATGATTAAGATAAATATAATAACTTACATAATAATATTTTTACATCTTAAAATCACACCATTTATATTGTTATATTTATTAAATTATGAAGGTGACATCTTTGACATCATTTAAAATAATATAATATAAATGTCCTAATATGTTTTATAAGGCTCCAAATGGTCGAAAAATAGACCCTTGGATGCTTAGGGAATATATATACTCGACAAATAAGGCTTGTTCATGTTTCTGGTCCTTTTTATAAGTATTCTTATTTTAATAAAAACTATATTATTGATTTTTCACTAAATAAACAATTTCTACATCACTATTGTGTCACCATTAATGACATTTATTTAACCCCTAAAAAATTTAAATAAATTAAAATGATGTATATAATTTTATTATCTTTCTGGAGACTATTCAAGTTCTGATTTTCATGAAGTTTATCACTAAACTAAAATTATTATACTTATAAAATTTAAGAGAGTGACATGTTGTCACTTTCTTTGGTTTTAATAATAATTAAATTATTTTTATGGTCAAAAGTCTATAAAATGAATCTATTCCTACCCTTATGTGATATTGGTATACTTTTAGTCATCCAATATAATTTTTTCAGGTGTTAGGGTAATTTTATAATCTTATTTTTACCCTTAATTACAAGATTTTCCTTTAACTGCTGTAAATAAAAATTACCGTAGTAACTATTCATAATATCAAAAAATAAAAGTAACATATTAACATAATTTGTATCCACTGAATTAAAATATGGAATCCATTTTTCAAAATTCAAAACATATAATTTGCAGTGATTAATTTAAAATTAATCTCGTTGTTAAGAAAACGGGTTTTAAAAGTTTAAACATTGCCAAAGATTGAAATGTTTTTACCTATGAATTCAATTTAAAAATAATGGTAATAACATACATTATATTAAATGGTAAAAATATATTCTATTTATACTTTAAACCATTCAATATTATAGTTTATCCATATAAATTATTGCGATGAAAAAAGATGTTTTTAATTAAAATATAGCGTGTTTTTACTATTCATTAAAATATGAAAGTTATCAAAATAATATGAAAATTTTATCCAAAGTAAATTTTTATATCCTGATTCCAAAGAAGAATTTAATTTTGTCAAATTTAACTTATAAACATGTCAAAAACTATATTTAATGTGGGTGCGCCATAAAAAGGCGGTAAAACTGCATTTTTTGAAAAATATTTATTTTACCCGAAAAATTTATTTTGTTCTCTTACCATCTTCTTGAAAATGTGTAAGATGAATAATAATGTTATAAAATTTAAAATGTAATTAATAATATTCATAAAGGCTAGTCCATAATAATATTATAACAATATATCATTGTTTAGTGAAACCCGGTATTGTGTACTATACATGCTATCGAGGAAGGTCGCGATTGTGTGTAATGAAAGCCATATCTGGGATGTGTGTAGTGAAAGATTCCTTTTTTGTAGCATAAAACTTAAAAAATCAATGAAATTAAAAAGAATAATTCTCATAAAATCTCGGATTGTTACAACATGAATGGCTATATGGTAAAAAAATAAATTAGGGTTCTTGGGATATGGATCATATGATTTCATCAATGGAAGCATAATCTTAAACAATCTTGATAAATGATGATATTATAGAAATAAAATGTTACCACTTTGGTAACATTGAATAATTATAAAATTAAAATAATAACATTACATAAATATTAAAATATCATTAAAAGAAGAAGATTCATTATATAACATGTATAAGGTAGTATATACATCTCATAGAAAAAATATTGGTGTATAACATGGTATGTGTCTCAAATAAAGAAAATTGAGACAAAATTACATTATGAATTTGGTAACATTTGAAACATAAACCCCATGAAATAAATATTATAAAATAATATGAAAATAACCATAAATTTATGTATAATAATCATAGAATACATCCATTTGAATTGTACACCCCACATATAAGAAATATGAGGTGAACATGCATTGTGTCTCACGAAAAATACAAGTGAGACAAGAAAACTCTTAACTTCAGTCTTGAATTTATTTGTACACATTCAAACTATGGATACTTGTTTTCTACGATATAATACTGTGAAATATTTCTAAATATATGTCTAGATCCAGGTGCTGAGATAGTATGTGATTCTAAGGTCCGGTGTGCATGGAATTAATTTTATAAAAATAATAAATATATTTTATATTTTATGTGTGTTCTTAATTAAAGAAAATGGGTTAACTCTTAAATGGTTGATTGGATAAAGAATATGGGGCCATGGTTGTGTCTAGAATGTAGTTTTTACCCTATTAGTGACATAAAAAGAGTTAGTGCAGGATGTTCAGACCCCTCACTCATTGGAAATGCATTTAACTAATTAAATTAATTAGTTTGTTTTTTAATTAAATTCCTATAGACCTAATAAATTTTTTTAAAATATATTGTTAGGTAGAATTCTATATGGTTGCCTCATAATTCTACCACCACTGGAAGATCTCTTTTCCTCACCCCTTTGTCAAATCGAGATCAAACGATGACAAACATTTGGATCAAGGAGGATTGAAGTGCAAAGAATGCAGCTGCTCCTCTTGAATTCATTGGTGAGTGCGTTTTTAAACAATGATCAATTAAAACTAAGGTAGAAATCATATTTTAGGTTTTCTACAAGATTAGATTAAAATAATTGTGTAGATTCATTCCTCTCCCTGAATCTCTACCTATTAGAAACCTTGCATACTCCCAAGAAATTAGATTTAATTTTATTTTTGGTTTATCTTACTCAGGGGGGCATGTTCTTGATCTTTGTCTAAGAACATGGTCCAACGTTCATAAAAACCATTTTTTTGTGATTCTTCACTCTCCATTGTTTTCTTTCTTCACTAATGGAACCTTGTGGTTCTTGATTTGACATTTTTTCGGTAACCTAAGATCAATCAGGTTCTCGGATTTGAGGTGGATCAACAAAATGGTGACAGTGTTTTGAGAGAATCATAGATCATAGATCTTTGTGACTCAAGGATGCTCGATATGATGGTTTGAGTCTGGATCATCAAGCAACGAATGTGAGCTAGTGTGTAGCAAATTATATGAAACCCTAGTATGTTTCGGTAGTCAATTTTTTGTGACTGATGGATAAAAATGATGAACGGTGCTCATATCAATGAATTTCGGATTGTTTTGAGGTGAAATATAAAGATTTTTTACTAGATTCAAATCAAGGAGGATAGACCTAATAATCCAAATATTCTAGAAAAAGCCCAACTACACAACATGTTCAATGAATAACACATAGCATGTAGTCTCTTTCCAGTGGCAGCTCTAGGGTTTGGGAACCCATAAGGATGGAACAGTGGTTACTTCCTTGACGTATTGTGTAGTTACTTCTTGTGTGTATTAGTCATTTGATGGAATACATGACCATTGAAATTCCACGTACAACGTACACAAACATGATTTTCCCACACCGGCATCATCCCATGTGAACCCACACACTGTTTACCAATGTACACAGACACAGGGGTCTGAGTACATAGACATCCACAGTACACGGCCTTGATCCTGATAAGTTAGGACACGAAGTGTATTACACCTATATGGAGTGTTCTACTACATGAGATGGGAACTATGTACTAACCATATACATGGCCAACAAGTTAAGGGGGATCACACGTCGTGTGGGTCCCCTCACATGAAATGTATTACTTGATCTCTTCTGAGTGATATGTAAACATTTGTATCTCCTTCATTCGAATTCATATTTTAGCTTGTGAGTAGAATATCCTAAGTTTTTATTCATTTAGAACATTTTGATTCCCTCAAAATGATTTTTTGAGATATTTTTTGAAATTTTTCGGGTTTGGAATGGGATGAGGTGGCCCTCGATGATGGAAGAAATCATATACAATCGCTATAGCTTACCGGAATTACCCTCCAAATAGGCTGGGAAGTGTCATTCCCTAAAGACAATACTGGGATTACCCTTGAGCAGTGCTGGGTAGTGGAATTCCCGGATGGTAGCTTCGGATGTACCCTCTAGTAGGACTTCATAGTGGAATGTGACACCCTGGACATATTTATATTTGTAATAATAACATTTTTTTATCATTATTTTTTTTTTGTTTATTTAATATTAGTTTCATCCAAAACAAATGATTTAAAAATGAAATAAGACGCATTTTATTCAATAGAAACACTGAAGTATTACATTCTAATAGGGCCTAAAGACCATAAATATAGAGACCCGATCTTTTCTTACATTACTATTACATCATTTCAAAGGTAAAAAACATAATATTATTACACATAGAGGATCTAGAGGTTTAGTGTCTTGGGAAAACTAGGACCACACATAACAAATACAACATCAAGCATAAACATTTATTTAATTTCTTCTTCACTAGCTTCTTAGTGGCACTTGTCCTCTCCTTAGTACATGTATCCACCTGAGGATACACATCAAAAAGGGTGAGCTAGAAGCCTAGTAAGAGGACAGATAAGAACAATATATTATGTGGTGAAGATAATCATAACATAGGCAAAAGATCATGAACATGATAGGAGCATAAATAACAGACTTGAAATGTGGCAATGCATAAAAATGACACATCATGTCTTAGTGGTTAACTACCACACATACTTGTGAACCAAGATAGAATCTTGTTCACACATCATTTCACATTTAATCATGATATTCATCACTTTACCCACTGCATTTTAGCGCCGTATAATTCTAGGCGCACCCGTCATATTTAAACATTCATATTGCGCTATATAATTTCGGGTGCACCTGTCACATCATAACATTATCATTTATCATTCTTGAGACAATGAACATATAACATAAATTAACATAATGAACCCATCAAAAGGAATGGGTTTCATCTCATAATAACATATTCATAATCTTTGGGTTCCCAAAAGAAAGAGGGAATAACATACATGTTACAAGAACCGTTCACTTTGAGTGAGAAGTAAAAAAGGGTATTCTTAAAGGAATAGTCCTTTTGGAAAACATTTTTATGGACATAAAAACCAGTGAAAAACATTTATATCCCATAAAAGTAAAGGCAATGATGAAAAAATGATCTTTGAGGAGTAACCATATCCAAAAATGGAGTGAAAGAGGGAGAACCCGAAGGATGAAAGTTGGGTTCGAGAATTTCCCCTTACCTTGTACCCGAATGCTTCCTTCCCTTTAATGTCCTATATAATTAAATTATATTCATTAATTAGAAATCCAGAACCATGTGTACATTAATAGGGTTCATTATGGTTTCATTATGTCATATTATGTTCCTTTGGATGACTTATAGAGATTAAAAACATTGTTCGGGGATGTTCGCTTGTATTCTTAAATTGAAGTTTGAGTATAACATGAGTAAACATCCAGAAATGAAATAACATTTCATTAATGATATTACAGTAGCTTGAATTATTTTATATTTAATTACACTATATCCATGTGGATGAGTCATTATATAAGAATTAAATGATGGTTATTTGGGTCAATTTGGGCGGTTTTTGGATCACAACGAACTTGTTTTAATTTATCCCTTAGTAATATGTTCATAGGTTATTTCCAGAACTTTAAATAGAACATAATACACATAACATATTCTAGTTCAACCATAAAAATGGTTTCATGACCAGATCTGAAGGTAGAAATGGAAGAAGAGAGCATGTCATTTTTGAAGGTGATAAATTAACACCTCATGAACAACGTTCTCTTTAATAAAATAAAAGGAAGAGGGAAAGGGTGTGCGGTGATATAATATCCCATTAGAATCATAAAATTACAGTATATGTATAATACTATTGTTACAAAACAATTTGGATGAATGTAGGTGGGGAGATATCAATAAAGGAACTTGAACTTCAAAGGGAATTAAAGGAGAAGAGGGAAGTAAATTACCTCTTAAATCTTCCTCTTGAGATCCTCCTTAAGGAAGCTAGTCTTGGTATTTTGATGAGACCAGAAGATTTAGGACGTGGGGGAGGGGCTAGGGAAGGTGGTTTTTCAGATTTTAGAGAAGTCTTGGTGCTTGAGAGGTGTGAGGAAAAGAGGGAGTGAATGGTGGCTTTTATAGTGGAGGGGAGAGCGGTTTCCTTAATAGAAAATTCATTAGTTTATTATTTCCCCACAAGATAAGAAATAGTGAGTCTTTAAAGACCAAGAATAGTAATTTCATAATGTAATCTCGAACCAAGTTGGATTACATCAGTAGAACATCATCGATGACTCAATTAATACATTATTTAGCATTTATTGTGAATTATCGGATTCTACTATTCATCAAAAATTCAAGTATCTCAGAAAAATCCCAAAAATTTACCCCAAACATTTTTCAAGGTGTAGAATCCAAAAATGAAGTCCATTTTTCAAAAATAATTTTCTAAATATTATTAATTTAATATTTAATTAAAATCATAATGTACCTAAAAAGCAGTTTTTAAGATTAAAGCTGATTTTATAGTTCTTTCAAAAATTACCTAGGGTCTTATAAAATTATCTAAAAACTATTAGACATTGATTCAATACATCTTAGGGACATAAATATTTTTTTAAATAAATTAATTAATTATAATTAATTATTTATGACTTACAAAATACCAAAACGTTTACTAAGGTCAAATTGTCACTTTCAAAGATGTCTAAATTTTATTTAATTATTCATAGATAATGTTACTCTTATGTAGGATGATTTACTATTCATAAGGGTCATATTACTATTCATAAGGGTATGTTACTATTCATAAGGGTAGGTCACTATTCACCAAAAATTATTTTTGTTTCAATAGACTCCAAAAATAATCTTGAACACAACCGTGTATGTCAGATTTTCAAAATTCCAAACATAGGAGTGACAAACTTATGTTTAAAGGTCACTTATCACTTAGTAGTTCATTATTCTGTGTTTTCATGTTATTTTATGACATAAATATAAGAAGGGAATTTTCCATTGAAAAACTTTGGGTCGTTACATTCATCCCCCCTTAAGAAATTTCGCCCCCGAAATTTCACTTTACACAAACAGGTAAGGGTACTTCTCCTCCACTGCCTTTTCTAGTTCCCAAGTTTCTTCCTGAAACTTATGGTTCCTCCACAACACTTTTACAAGATGGGTTTTCTTGTTGCGTAGAACCTTATCTCTCCGGTCCAGAATCTTTACCTGCTGCACCTCATAGGAGAGATCATCTTCCAGCTGCACCACCTCTAATTTTAGTACATGTGAGGGGTCTGGTATGTACTTCCTCAGTAGTGATACATGAAACACGTCATGAACTCATGCCATATTTGGTGGAAGTGCGAGACGATAGGCCACGTCTCCTATGCGTTCAAGGATCTCAAAGGGGATAATATACATAGGGCTTAGCTTCCCTTTCTTCCCGAATTACATGACTCTCTTCCATGGAGATATTCAAAGGAAAACATTATCTCCAACGTCGAACTCCATGTCCCTTCGACGGTTGTCATCATAGCTCCTTTGCTGACTTTGAGCAGCTTTGATGTGTTTCTGGATGACTTGAACCTTCTCTGTCATTTCTTGAACAAGATCAGGCCCAAGTAGCTTTCTTTCTCCAACTTCATCCTAATAGGTTGGAGTTCTACACCGCTTCCCATAAATATCTTCATACGGAGCCATCTGAATACTAGAGTGGAAGATATTGTTTTATGAGAACTCAACCAATGGGAGATGATGATCCAAACAACCTTTGAATTCCAGCGAGTAGGCTCTTAGCATATCTTCAAGCGTCTGAATAGTCCTTTCAGACTGGCCATCAGTTTGGGGGTGATAGGTCATGCTGAAATTTAATTCAGTACTCAAATCATGTTGAAGGCTCCTCCAGAATTTAGATGTAAACCTTGTATGACGGTCAGAGACAATTGAGAGTGGAACACTGTGCAGTCTTACCACTTCCTTCACATATATCATATCAAGTTGATCAAGCGAGAGATCTTCCCGAATAGTGATAAAATTGGTAGTCTTGGTGAGTCAATCAACCAAAACACATATCGCATTATTTCCCTTTGACATCTTCGGGATACCTGTGACAAATTCCATAGTAACATTTTCCCATTTCTACATGGGTATAGGCAATGGCTGCATCATAACTTTGGAATTTTTTCACTAAACTTTAACTTGCTGACATACCAAGCACCTTGATATATATTCTGCAACCTCCTTCTTCATGTTATCCCACCAGAAGTGTTCTCAGAGATCACGGTACATCTTGGTACTCCCAAGATGGATAGACAAAGTTGAGCTATGTGAATTATCCAATAGCTCCTTATTTATCCCATGTGATGAAGGCACACAAAGCCGTTTTCCAAACCGAATCACACCATCATCGTCGATATGGAACTCTTGCAGCTTCCCTTACTTTACTGCATTCACCCTCTATTGTATCTCCACATCATCCCTTTGTGCTACGTTAATCTTCTCTTGGATGGATGGTTGCACAATCATTTTGGAAAGGTAATATGTATCCCCTAACCTTATGATTTCCAAATCCCTTCTTTGCATATCCCAGAAGATTGTGTATTTCTCAATCCAAAACACGGATAGAGTAGCAGGTTCATTCTTACTTAGAGCATCAGCTACCTTGTTTACCTTTCCAGGATGATGGTGAATAGAGCAATCGTAATCCTTGATTAGCTCTAACCATCTCATTTGATTCATGTTGAGTTCCTTTTGTGTGAATATGTACTTTAGGCTCTTGAGGTCGGTGTATATGTCACACTTCTCACCATAAAGGTAGTGCCGCCAGATTTTTAAGGCAAAGATCACGGCTGCCATCTCTAGATCGTGTGTCAGGTAGTTCCACTCATGTATCTTCAACTGTCGTGAGGCGTAGGCTATCACATTGTCATTTTGCATGAGTACACAAACCAAGCCTTTCTTTGAAGCATCACTGTATATCACAAAACTTGCTCCACTTTTCGGTAGTGTGAGTACAGGTGCAGTTGTCAGCCTTCTCTTTAGCTTCTAAAAGTTTCCCTCACATTCTTCCATCCAGACATAATTTACCTCTTTCCTTGTTAACTTAGTTAGCGGGCTTGACAATCGTGAAATGATTCTAACAAAACATCGGTAGTACCCAGCTAATCCAAGAAAACTATGGATTTCTGTGACACTAGAGGTCCTGGGACATTCCTCAATCGCCTTTGTCTTTGAAGGATCCACAGAAATTCCCTCACTTGTGATCACATGTCCCAAGAATATGACTTGATTCATCCAAAAGTCACACTTTCTGAACTTGGCGTACAACTTCTCATTTCTCAATGTCGCCAACACAAGTCTTAGATATTCTTCATGTTCCTCCTTGGTCTTGGAGTATATGATAATATCATCGATAAACACTACCACAAATTTATTAAGGTAATGTCTAAATACTCTATTCATCAAATCCATGAAGATTGCAGGGGAATTAGTAAGTCTGAAGGGCATCACCAAAAACTCATAGTGCCCATACCTTGTACGGAAGGCAGTCTTCGGAATATCTTCATTCTTCACATTTACCTGATGATATCCAGAACAATGATCCACCATTGAGAAGTATTGAGCTCTTCTTAACTGGTCAAACAAGTCATCAACCCTTGGGAGATGATACTTGTTCTTTATGGTGATCTTGTTAATTTCCCAATAATCGATACACAACCGCATTGTTACATCTTTCTTATATACAAAGAGCACTAGTGCACCCCAAGGTGATGCACTAGGGCGTATGAACCCTTTGTCTAAATGCTCTTGCAGCTGCTTCTTTAACTCCTCCAGTTCGATAGTATCCATTCTATAGGGGCACTTTGAGATAGGAGTAGCTCTGGGTATGAGTTCAATTGAGAAATCTACCTCACGATCCGGGGGAATTCCAGGTAACTCTTCAGGAAATACATCACTGTATTCCCTCATGATGGGAATTTCCTCAAGGTTGGAACTTTCCTTCGACTCAACCATTTGGGCGAGGTAAACTTCTTCATAGGGAATCAACACCCACACCATTGAAGGATTTTTTAAAGGAGATTCATAATCTTCCTTGAATTTGTAGAGGACCATGGGATGGTTTAGATTATGAAAAGATATTTCCTTTTCCCGACAGTTGATATGTGCTCTATATAACGAGAGCCAATCCATTCCTATTATAGCGTCAAATTCCACCAGGGGATGTATTACGAGATTTTCCAGAAGAATCTTCCCACATACGCCAACAGGATAAGAGTCCAACACTTGGGTTGCAATGATTGCACCACTTGTTGTTTTTACAGATATCTCTACTTCAAGGTTTTGGGGCTTCGATTCTATAGTTCTAGAAAACTTGGAAGATATAAAAGAATGCGTAGAACCAGAATCAAATAAGACTTTTTTCATTCTTGAGTGAATAAGAAGTGTACCTTGTACGACTTCATTATCATGATCCACCTCCGTAGTAGTGATGGAATAAGCCTCCCCTTGTCCCTTTGGCTTTGGTGTTTGTTAATGCTGATTACCCTCAAGAGCTCGAGGTTTAGTGCACTAGTTTTCATAGTTCCCTAGCTCTCTACAGTTGTAGCATTGAACCACAAGTGGTTCTCTTCTTTCATCGGCTACATTATCCTTCCTTTTCATGTCATTTCGACACTCTTGAGCATGGTTTCCTTCTTTCCCACACTTGAAGCATTTCCCCATCCCTTTGAGGCAGTTCGCATGATGCAACTTCTCACATTTTTGGCATGTGGGCCGTTGATTTTTCTTCCCCCCTTTTTCATTATATCCACCGTCTTGAAACTCCATCTTTCATTTCTTATCCCCATAGCCATGGGACCATTCTCTAAACTCCATATCCACTTTGAGAGAACACCTAACAACTTATTCATAACTCCCAAAGTCTCGAATTGCAAGAGCCTTTCGAAGGTGTGGTTTTAATCCACTAAAGAATCTATCAATTTTTCTATCATTGTTGATAACAAAACCCGAAGCATACCCTGCAAGCCTTGTGAAATTCGCTTAATAGGTCGCGACTGATTATCCTTCTTTTTGCTTGAGATCTATGAATTCTCTCTCCATCTTCGTGCGCATAGTTCGTGGGAAGTACTTATTAAGAAACATTTTCTTAAAGGCTTCCCATTCCATCTCTTAAATTTCCTCCCTTGGCTTGGTGTTCTTAATCAAATCCCACCATTGATTGGATTCTCCATCTAGATGATAAACATATAGGGTCACCTTCTCCATCTCAGAATAGTGAAGCATAGAAAAGATCTTCTCCATGGAGTTGACCCATTGTTCTACAACTAGTGGATTGGAAGATCCACAAAAAGTCAGTGGTCGTTTCCTCATAAAACATTCAATATCCAGTTGCTCCCTCTTTGGTGAAGGAGTAAGTTCCCCATTATTATGGTTATTATTTGTAACCTGAGATAATTGGGTAAGAATCGCCATGAATTTTTGAACTCCACCTCTCAAATCATTGGGGATGTCGTTCGGGAAATCATTGCATTGGCCCTCGCATGAGTTGTTGGCCTAATTTCTCCAGGTTCCCACCATTTTCTAAAATAGAAAAGTTTAGAACAAAACATAAGTAAACAATTCATGAATAACTTATTCATTTAGAAAATTATATCAAAAACATAACATATGGGATCCATAGGTAAATATTCTTTTGTGCATATTTTTACTTAGTCTCATACTAGAGGTTTTCTCTAGGGTTCACTAATCCTAATTCCAAAATTAACTAAACCTTGCCTATGATACAAACTATAGAGACCCAGCCTTATCTTATATTAATATTACATCATTTACAAGATAAAAAACCTAATATTATTACACATAAGGGATCTAGAGGTTTATTTTCTTGGGAAAACTGGGACCAGACATGACAAATACAACATCAAGTATAAACATTTATTTAATTTCTTCTTCACTAGCTTCTTAGTGGCACTTGTCCTCTCTTTAGTACATGTAGCCACTTGAGGATACACATAAAAAGGGGTGAGATAGAAGACCAGTAAGAGGATAGATAAGAACAATATATCATGGGGTGAGCATAATCATAACATAGGCAAAAGATCATGAAAATGAGAGGAGCATAAATAACAGACTTGAAATGTGGCAATGCATAAAAATGAAACATCATGTCTTAGTGGTTAACTACCAGACATACTTGTGAACCAAGATAGAATCTTTTTCACACAACATTTCACATTTTCTCATGAGATTCATCACTTTACCCAATGCATTGGAGCACTGTATAATTCCGGGCGCACCCATCAAATTTAAACATTCATATTGCGCTATATAATTCCGGGTGCACCCGTCACATCATAACGTTATCATTTATCATGCTTGCCACAATAAACATATAACATAAATTTAAATAATTAACCCATGAAAATTAATGGTTTTCATATCATAATAACATATTCATAAGCTTTGGGTTCCCAAAAGAAAGAGGGAATAACATACATGTTACAAGAACCATTCACTTTGAGTGAGATGTAAAAAAGGTGTTCTTCAAGGAAGAGTTCTTTTGGAAAACATTTTTATGGACATAAAAATAAGTGATAAACATTTATATCCCAAAAAGTAAATACAATGATGAAAAAATGATCTTTGAGGAGTAACCATATCCAAAAATGGAGTGAAAGAGGGAGAACCCGAAGGAAGAAAGTTGGGTTCGAGAATTTCCCCTTACCTTGTACCCGAATGCTTCCTTCTCTTTAATGTCCTATATAATGACATTATATTCATTAATTAGAAATACAGAACAATTTTTTACATTAATAGGGTTCATTATGGTTTCATTATGTAATATTATGTTCCTTTGGATGACATGTAGAGGTTAAAAACATTGTTCTGGGATGTTCATTTTTATTGTTTTTCTTGGGTGGTTCACTTGTATTCTTAAATTGAATTTTGGGTAGAACATGAGTAAACATCCAGAAATGAAATTAAATTTCATTAATGATATTACAGGAGCTTTAATTATTTTATAATTAATTACATTATATCCATGTAGATGAATCATTATATAATAATTAAATGATGGTTATTTGGGTCAATTTGGGCGGTTTTTGGATCACAACGAACTTGTTTAAATTTACCCCTTAGTAATATGTTCATTGGTTGTTTTAAGAACTTTAAATAGAACATAATACACATAACATATTCTGGTTCAACCATAAAAATGGTTTCATGACCAGATCTGAAGGTATAAATGGAAGAAGAGAGCATGTCATTTTTGAATGTGATAAATTAACACCTCATGAACAACGTTCTCTTTAATAAAATAAAAGGAAGAGGTAAAAGGGTGTGTGGAGATATAATATCCCATTTGAATCATAAAATTACAGTATATGTATAATACTGGAGTTAAAAAACAATTTGGATGAATATAGGTGTGGAGAGATCAAGAAAAGAACTTGAACTTGAAAGGGAATTAAAGGAGAAGAGGGGAGGAAATTACCTCTTAAATCTTCCTCTTGAGATCCTCCTTAACAAATCTAGTATTGGTCTTTTGATGAGACCAGAAGCTTTTGGACGTGGGGGAGGGGATAGGGAAGGTGTTTGGGCAGAGTTTAGAGAAGTCTTAGAGCTTGAGAGGTGTGAGGAAAAGAGGGAGTGAATGGTGGCTTTTATAGTGGAGGGGAGACGGGTTTCCTTAATATAAAATTCATTAGTTTATTATTTCCCCACAAGACAAGGAATAGTGAGTCTTGAATGAAAGGGAATAGTAATTTTATAATGTAATCCTAAACCAAGTGCGATTACATCAGCATAACATCATTGATTACTCAATTAATACATTATTTAGCATTTATTTTGAATTGTCGGATTCTACTATTCATCAAAAATTCAAGTATCTCAGAAAAATCCCAAAAATTTACCCCAACCATTTTTCAATGTGTAGAATCCAAAAAAGAATTCAATTTTTCAAAAATAATTTTCAAAATATTATTAATTTAATATTTAACTAAAATCATAATTTACCTAAAAACAGTTTTTAAGATTAAAGCTCATTTTATAGTTCTTTCAAAAATTGCGTAGGGTCTTATAAAATTATATAAAAACTATTAGACATTGATTCAATAAATTTTAGGGAAATAAATATTTTTTTAAATAAAATAATTAATTATAATTAATTATTTATGACTTACAAAATACCAAAACGTTTACTAAGGTCAAATTGTCACTTTCAAAGATGTCTAAATTTTATTTAATTATTCATAGGTAATGTTACTCTTATGTTGGATGATTTACTATTCATAAGGGTCATATTACTATTCATAAGGGTATGTTACTATTCATAAGGTTAGTTCAATATTCACCAAAAATTATTTTTGTTTCAATAGACTCTAAAAATCATCTTGAACACAACCGTGTATGTCGGATTTTCAAGATTCCAAATATAGGAGTGACAAACTTATGTTTAAAGGTCACTTATCAATTAGTAGTTCATTATTTTGTGTTTTCATGTTATTTTATGACATAAATATAAGAAGGTAATTTTCCATTGAAAAACTATGGGTGGTTACAATAACTATCCTAGAATACCTACCACAAGGACTATCAGGATCAACAGAATACCACCAAACACAACAACTAGACCAAGTAAGTAGTGAACATCCTTTGAGTCTGTCATAATGAAAAAAATTATGGAAAGTAATATGGAAAAAGTACTAGTCTTGAAGAGAATGTAGAGCACCATTATTATAATACAAAATGGTTTTTTAAGTTTGGAACACCAAAAAAAAGTATTTATAAGGCGTTTTTAACTGTTTAAGATAAATATGATCATTACCTCTCCTTCTAGCCATTAGGGTTCAAAATCAAGTGACTTTTGGTTTTTCTATAAAAACCTTTATAATTTCATTAAGTATTTAAAATGTCTTAAAATATTTTAAATATTTTAAAATATAAATGATGTTATGGTTTTAATTGTATTGTGCACTAGGATTTTGAAATTATAATGTTTGAAAACTAAAAATGAATGAAAACTTATGAAAATAATGACATTTATCATTTTGTCGAACTATGGGAAATAATGAGTTTATATATAAGGAAATTAACATATATATTCTATTTTTTTACCTTTTTGTGTTTAATAGTTTTTTTATTAAAAATTTGGTTAGTACCCCATATGATTGTTGGTAGCCTTGAAGACCAATCCCTCAAGGCGAGTGGGATTATCACTTACGAAACTGAGGTCGGGCTGAGAAAGAACCCTCAGAGTAGGGCATGAGTGGTGAATGATGAGTCTTGAATGGGCCAATCCATGAATGGTGTGGGTTAAGGATGCATGGGTCTGTGTATAAGGCCCACTAGAGCGTTCATGTAGGGGTTGGGCCAAGGATCACATGTCGCCCCATGTGTAGGATCCCCTGTGTGTGTGTATGTGTTATTGACATATAGTCGGTACATCGAGCCTTATACGGCGGTCTCTAAACCATGTATGTTTCGATGTGGGATGACAATTTTTCCAGGAAATGTAATCCAGGCCCTCTAATCTCGCTATGTGATATCTCATTCATTTGTACTGGTTTCCAATCAAACCCCCACCGCTGCATCATATTATCGTGGTTTTTCTCAACCGTATGATCCAGATGCATTATATCTCAACCGGACAACCCATTTAAAACTCTCAGATCCTCTGTTGCCAACCAATCGAATCTGTGATCTAGTATCATCTGTTCATATCTTTTTAAATCGAGTGGAGTCACCATAGCAATCCGATCAGACTCAGTAGATCGTAGTCATCCATCCTTTTCCTCTTATTCTTCTCCTTCTTCCTCGTTCCACACAAATCGATGTTGAATCCTCCTCCACTATTTATTTTTCATCTCATGATTCCTCCTATCACTCTCCATGGACCACTCATATAGTTTTGTTTTTACAAAAGTCTATATGGGTGCCTTAATTTATTGAAAACCCAAACCACTTCCCATACAATTTTCCCATAGTATATATATATATATATATATATATATTATAAAACAAAAAATTTATTTTGGTTTTACCTTGATTGTGATTTTTTTCTTGTCGGAAATAGTTAAATTCGAGTTTATTTGAGTTTCTTAGTTTATAAATTATTTTTAAACCATAGTATATAAAAATATATATAAACTATTTATATAAACCCATTGTGCACACAAAACCCTGCGGTTTTTCTTCTCCCCAAACATCCATCAAGATCTGCTTAGCTCAACCTCACCCTTGAAGAAAATTAATTGTTAATTTAGCCCCATTGTTTTATATGAAAAAACCTTATATGCACTTATGTGTATATAAAGATTTATATAACATCAATTCCTAATCGATTTTTGGGTTTTCAAGTGACTATTATCAGAATTTTACTGAGGTTTGTTATGAATATATTACTTTTAATGGTTTACTAAGAGTATTTTTTAGAATTTTCTAAACTTATACATATATATATATATATATATATGGTTATATATATATATATATATTTATTTAAATCTTAATATGATTTTGGTTTTCATATAATTGATAATAGTGATTAACTAATGTTTTTGAAGTATATGATACTTGTAAGGATTTATCATATTTTGTTTTAGTTATGAAAATTATATATATATACTTTTTGTATATACGGCTTTATACAACTTTCAATCCTAAACTAATTTTGGTTTTCTAAATGTTGATTACCAGTATTTAATTTATTCTTATGATGTGTCTAGAACTTGAAATGGTTTTCTATGTGATGTTTTTTGTAATTTTATAAACTAATATATTTATATGTGTATATACAGTTTTCTATAAATGGAAGACTCGTCCTATTTTAAGGATGAAAAAATATTTGAAAAAGGGTGTTTCCCTACCCACATATTTTACATAAGGATTATTTTGATTCTCTATTTATTTATGAAAACCCAATATATATGTATATATATAAGTATGTACAATTTCATTAACATATGTCAATCTTGTTTTCATTTCTATTATTTTATGTTGTGAAATTTGTAAAATTGATTATATCAAGAATAAAATTTATGTTTGGGGCATAAATATATATGTATAAACATATTTATGAACACCTTTTTACATGTTTTTAATTTAAAATTTAATACCCAAATTTAATGTTTTCGATTACATGGCCTAATTTTATCGGTGGTCATTAATGCTAATTTATAATGGAAAAAATTAATAAAACCTTGTTTTGTTATTGTGTACCCAAAATTTTAAAAGGGATCATTACCTTGATATCATTACATGCATACATCCCAATTTATTATTTTAGGATAAAATGTTTGAATTGTATTTTTTTTAATATATATATATATGTATATATGCATAAACACATATCATGAAGTGTGTTTAATTATTTATGCATCAATATCTCACATGAAATTAATGTTCTACATTTATAAATATTATATTTTAATTCATGATGAATCTTCCACTATGAATAGTATTAGTTATTAAAGTTTATGATTTAATTTTTTTGACACTCCCATTTATCACTGTATGGGTTAAACATGAAGTATAACTATATTAAATTCAAAAAAAATGTATTCTAGTATATAAAAGTTTCAATTTCATGAAATAAGGGTTTTTTAATTTAAGAGTTATTTTATGTGACAAACTAAAACAATATATTATTTTATGTGCACCAGTTATCATCACATGCACAAAAGTGTGTCTATTTTTCCATTAATGTCATTCATAAATTTGATATACCCATAGCCTAAAGTATAACTAACAAACCATGCAGTTTTTTAGATTAATTTTTACAGTTAATGCATGATTCACATTATTTTAGAATATAGATAGTAATTGAAAAAATAAAATTTATCTCTTATGATAACTTATGGATTAAGAATTTAATTATTAAAAGTGGTATGGGAAACATTGAATAAGATTCATTTAATTATTCAAAGAGGTAAGAGAAACTTTTAATAAGAGACATTTAATTATTTAAAGTGTTATGGGACACCTTGAATAATATATAATTAATAAATCAAAGTAGTATGAGAAAATTTTATTTAAAGACATATTCAGACATATGAGGAATGAATAGAACTTATTATGTGATGGTTGAGGCCCTCTATAGGCTCTGAATTCATTGGTAGATCTCATGAGACAAACTAGGTCAAGGCATTAGGCCTTCATAGAATGATTATGTATGGTCTCGGCATGAGGTCTTGACAAAATGATTATGATTATCTTACATTATGAATTCCTTCATTATGTGATTAGTATTTATCCAACCATGTGATTGTTTGACTATTAGAATATCCTTGGTTAATAATCTTATACTTATGATTATGGTAATAAATGCACATGGCATAATGATGGAAGTACTTAGAAAATCATTTATAAAGGAAATTTAGCATCTATTTTCAGAACTATAATACCAAAGTTATAAATTCATCTGTCATTTCATGAATTTCATTTTATGTGTTAGGTGATTTATGGTATTGTTTCTTTTGAAATTCTAAGAAAGTATTATTTCATGTTCTAATTTGTACCTACACCCTTTCATGTCACCCTTAATTTAGTTTGATCAACTCTTGACTTATATGTAGCATTCCATGAATTTTTGTACAAGTATGTGTACACTAAAATGTGTCTTATCTGTAGCCAATAAATAAATATATAAATTATTTTTTATTAAATTTCCCAAAAAAATTATTTCTAGTAACCTTTTAAAAATGATGATGATGTACTATAAGAAATCATTTTTTCTTTTTGGAAAATTTTTTATGTATGCTTAATTATTTGAATGGGATGTTTATAAAAAATATTTTATTAATCATTTTTTAAAACCCCTAATTGGTAATTCTTGTGATCACCCTAAATTTTAATTTATTTTTACATGGTTAATATATTTTTCAACATTTAGTTATTCTATATGGTGGCAGCACTATGGAGTTTGTCTCATATAGTTTTGAGGAAAAGTTTCGGTTGTATCTGCTTTTCCAAAACCTAGACCAAGAATATCCTCTATGATGAGATATGATGTGTAATTTTATTAGTATCTTTTTATAAAAAAATTACACACCATGTCTTAGGAACCAGCTTCGGGCCATTAGGGTCAGGGTGTTATAGTTGGTATCATAGGAATGGTCTAGTAAATTTTGAAAAATTATAACAAAAGTAAACAATTTAACTATGCTTTTCTAAGTATAAATTTTTCTTAAAATTTTCAGATGGATGATGAGATACCATCAAAAAATATATTGTCTCTTCCTACTGAGATACTAGAAACCATAATTTTCAAGTCATTTATGGATGAATTTGGGCTCTTTGGAAACCTTATTTTTACCTACAAATATCTTTATAACATATATAACACTCCTTGAATACATTGTTTCCATTGAGGATCAGGCTTTGTGTATTTCCTCATGGTTCATGCTTAACTTTCATTCTATACACATCAGGGAAAGTACTTTGATGGTCTATTTAAATGGTTTTCCCTAACCAAAGTTTTTCTATCTTTGGGGGATTTCCAAGAAGCTTCAAGATATGGTGACCTTCTTGTAGAATACCTATATCAAATCTTGTCCTATAGTTTATATGGTCAAATTAGTGACTTTGAAATTATTGAGGTTGAAATTTTTTGTTTGTTTTATAGAAATAAATTACATACCAATGTATCCCAACTTTACACCCCTCATGCCTCATTCTTGAGATACTACAGTTGTGTACTCGAGTTTTACCCAAGTAGATCATGCGGCATTTGGGTCAAAGAAATCGAGGAATTTATAACTGAATTGAGGATTCATTTAACCAAAAAGAAACTAGGAAAATAAATGACACTAGTGGAGATGGTAAAGGTATAAATTAATTGTTTTCCTATTCTTTTTTTTAATTAACATTACTTAAGATGGTTATGTAGGGACATCAAGGTGGATGTCAGAAGGTTAGTGGTCGTAAGACTAGGAGAGTACGATTGAATTTCTAGGACACAATTCCTTTAAAGGGGTAATAATGTGATGCCTTGGACATATTTATATTTGTAATAATAATATTTTGTTACCATTATTATTGTTTTTTTGTTTAATATTGGTTCCAAAAAAACAAATACTTACATAATGAAATAAGACACATTTTATTCAATAGAAACACTGAAACACTACATTGAAATAAGGCTGAAAGACCATAACTATCCTAGAATACCTATTATAAGGCCTATTAGGATCACCGGAAGACCACCAAACACAAAAACTATACCAAGTAGTGAACATCCTATCCATATATTATAAAGAAAAACATTATGGCATGTACTATGGAAAAAATTACTAAGCATCAAAGGAATGTAGAGTACTCTTCTTATAAGCTGAAATGGGTTTTGAAGTTTGGAAAACCGTAAACAAATATTTATAAGGCCTTTTTTAACTTTTGAAAATAAATATGATCATTTCCTCTCCCTCTAGTCATTGGGGTTCAAAATCAAGTGATCGTTGGTTTTTTATAAAAACCTTTATAATGTGATTAAGTATTTAAAATGTTTTAGAATGTTTTAAATATTTTAAAAGTTAAATGATGAAATGGTTTTAATATTATTTTCTACATGGATTGTGAAATTATAATGTTTTAAAACTCACAATTAATGAAAACTTATGAAAACAATGACATTTAGAATTTTTTTAACTATGATAAAGATTGATTTTATATATAAGTAAACTAATATTAATATTCTTTTTTTAGAAATATTGGTATTTAATTAATTTTTTGTATAAATTTGGTGAGTACCCTATCTGACCAAGGATAGCCTTGAAGGCCTAGCCCTCAAGGTCAGTGCGCATCTCACTTAGGAAACTGAGGTCAGTCCTAGAGAGAACCCTTAGACCAGCACATGCATGGTGCATGTTGAGTCACACATGGGACAAGATAGGAATGGTGAGGTTTAAGCATGCATGGGTCCGTGTATAAGGCCCAATGGAGCGCTCAAGTAGGGGTTATGCCATGGCTCATATAGAGCCCCGTTGTGTAGGATCCCCTATTTGTGTGCGTGTTTTATTGGCATATGGATGGTACATCGAGCCTTATATGGAAGTCTTGAAACTGTGTAGGTTTCGATGTGGGACAAAACTTTTTCCAATAGATGTAATCCAGGTCATCCGATCTCACCGTGCGAGAGATTTTCCATCCATGTCGGTTCCCAATTGAACCCTCATTGTCTCATTTTATTTCCACTTTTTCCCTCAACCGTCTGATCTGGACATGTTAAATCTCAACAAAAAAACCCATTTAAAACATGTGGATCCTCTACAGCCATATGATCAAAGCTATGATCTAATATCATTTGTTCTTCTATTTTTAAATTAGGTGGATTCACCGTATCCATCCGATCAGACTCAGCCGATCATATTTTCCCATCCTTTTCATCTTCTTCTTCTCCTTATTCTTCTAACTCGCACCACGCCTGTTGACATCACATCCTCCTCCATTGTTTCTTCCTTATCTTGTGAGCCCTCCTATCACTCTACATGGACCAGTTGTCTAGTTTTTTTCCCACAAGTCTACATGGGTGTATTAATTTAATTAAAACACAAACCACTTCCCATAAAAGTTTCCCATAATATATATATATATATATAATAAAACATCCGATTTATTTAGGGTTTACCTTGATTATGGTTTTTGTTTTTGTTGAAAATATTTAGATTCAATATTATTAGATTTTCTTAGTTTATATTTTATGTTTAAATTTTAGTATATAAAAATATACATAAATAGTTTATATAAACCCATATTGCACACATAACCCTGCGGTTTTTCTTCTCCCCAACCCTCCATCAACCTATGCTCGGATCAACCTCTCCCTTGAAGAAAAATAAGGGTTAATGTAGCCTCATTTATTATATGAAAACCCCTTATATACACTTATATGCATATACTATTTTATACAACTTCAAATCCTAATCTGTTTTGGGTTTTTCATGTGATTATTATCAGTATTTTACTGATGTTGGTTATGCATATATTACTTTTAAAGGTTTACAAAGAGTTTTTTTTTAGAATTTTCTAAACTCGTACATAAATATATGTATGTATGTGCATATATACAGTTACATATATATATATAGTTTTAATTCCTAATCTGAATTAGGTTTTCATATAATTAATAATAGGGATTAACTTATTTTTTTGAAGAAGGTTATACTTGTAAGGATTTATCAAACGTTGTTTTAGTTATGAAAATCCTATATATATACTTTGTGAATATATGGTTTTATACAAATTTCAATCCTAAACAACTTTAGGTTTTCTAAATGTTGAATACCAGTATTTAATTGATGTTTATGATGCGTATAGCACTTGAAACTTGTTTCTAAGTAATGTTATTTTAATTTTATAAACTCATATATTTATATTTGTATATATGGTTTTGTATAAATGGAACAGTCATCCTATTTTAAGGATGGATAAATATTTGGAAAAGGGTGTCTTCCTACCCACATATTTTACATAAGGATTTTTTTAATTCTATATTTATTTATGAAAAACTAATATATATATATATAAGTATGTACAATTTTATAAATATATGTAAATATTGTTTTATTTTCTATGATTTTATGTTTTTAATGTTTAAAAATTGATTATATCAAAAATAAAATTTATGTTTTGGAAATAAATATATATGTATAAACATAATTATGCACACCATTTTAAACATTTTACATTTGTAAGTCAATCCACAAATTTAATGTTTTTTATTACATGACCTAATTATATGGGTGATCATGAATACTAATTTATACCATCAAACGATAACAAAACCTTATTTGTTATTTTGTACCCAAAATTTTAAAAGGTATCATTACCTTATTATAATCACATGCATACATCCCAATTTATTATGTTAGGATAAAAGTTTGGAATTATCTTTTTTTTAATTCAAATATATACATATATGCATAAACATATATTGTGAAGTTTGTTTAATTATTTATGATTCAATATCTCACATGAAATTAATGTTATACATTTATAAATATTATATTTTAATTCATGGTGAATCTTCTACAATGAATACTATTAGTTATTAAAATGTATGATTTAATTTTTTTTGACACTCCCATTTTTCACTGTATGGTTTAAACATTAAATATAACTCTCTTAAATTCAAAAACATGTATTTTATTATATAAAAATTTACTTCCATGAAACAAGGGTTTTTTAATTTAAGAGTTATTTTATGTGATAAACTTAAACAATATATTATTTTATGTGAACTAGTTATCATCACATGTACACAAGTGTGTCGATTTGTCTGTGCATGTCATTGATAAATTTGATATATCCATAGCCAAAAGTATAACTAAAAAACCATGATGTTTTTATGTTTACAGTTAATGAATAATTCAATTTATTTATGAATATAGAAAGTAATAGAAAAAAATTAAATTTATCCCTTAGGAGAACTTATGGATTAATAATTTAATTATTCAAAGTGGTATGGGACACTTTTAATAAGAGACATTTAATTATTCAATGTGGTATGGGACCCCTTGAATAAGATACAATTAATGAATCAAAGTGGTATGGGACACTTTTATTTAATGACATATTCATACATATAAGGAATGTATAGGGCTTATTATGTGATGGGTGAGGCCCGCTATAGTCTCTCGATGCATCGGTAGGTCTCATGAGACAAACTAGGTCATGGAACGAGCCCTTGATATAATGAGTATGTTTGGTCTTGGCATGAGGCCTTGAAAGAGTATTTATCAGTGTCCTACATTATGCATTCCCTCATTATGTGATTATTATTTAACTAACCATGTGATTGTTTAACTAGTATAATATCCTTTGTTAAGAATCTTGGAATTATGATTATGGTAATAAATGCACATGGCATAATGATGGAAGTACTTAGAAAAACATTTATAAAAAAAGTTTAGCATCTATTTTTTAAACATTAATACAAAATTTAGATATTCATATGTCATTTCATGAATTTAATTTTATGTGTTAATCGATTTATTATATTGTTTTTTGTGAAATTCTAATCAATTATTATTTCATTTGTTATTTTTTACCTTCACCCTTGGATGTTACCCTTAATTTAATGTGATCAACTGGTGACTTATATGCATCATTCCATGAATTTTTATACAGGTATGCATACTCTGAAATGTGTCTTATTTGTAGCCTTTAAATAAATATATAAATTATTTTGTATTTTATTTCCCTAAAAATAATTTCTAGTAACCTTTGAAAAATAATGATAACGTATTACAAGAAATATATTTTTCTTTTAAAAAAAATTTTTATGTATGTTTAATTATTTGAAATGGATGTTTACACAAAGGATTTTATTAATATTTTAATAGAACCCCTTACTGGGATTTTTTGTTCTCACCCTATGTTTTAATTTATTTTTATAGGGTTAGTGGATTTTTCAGATTTGAGTTATTCTATGTGGTGGCAGCACTATAGAGTTTATCTCATATAGTTTTGAAGAAAAGTAGCAGTGGTATCTAGTTTTCCAGAACCTTGACCATGAAGATCCTCTATGATGGGATGTGATGTGTAATTTTATCAGCATATTTTTATTAAAAAAATACACACCATGTTTTAGGCACCAACTCTAGGCCTCTAGGGTCGGGTTGTTACATGGAATTTCCTGATGTTTTTTCTAAGTTACTCTCTAGTAGGACTAGGGAGTGGAGTTCCTCGAAGTTCCAGGCTTACCCTCTAACTACGATGGGTAGTGGAATTATTTGATGATATCTTCTAGGAATAACCCTCCAACTTGGTTGGGTAGTGTATTTCCTTGACGACTCTCCGGTATTACCCTCCAGTCGGACTGGGCAGTGGTGTTCCCCGATGAGGATCCTAAGCATAACCCTCTAGTCAGGCTGGGCAATGGAGTTCCCCAGTGACTATCAGAGTAGGGAACTCTTGTCGTACCAGCCCACGAGATCCTCAACTATAATATGTGGACCCTATAATGTGTGTTAGGGTGATGAGACATGGTTTGATGTAGTTTTGGACTCACAAGTAAGAGGGACACCTTCCTCACTGAGATGCGCCCTTGTGACATGACCTAAAACTGTGCAGGTGACTCAGTGCCGCCCAAACCAAATACTATCAAGGTGTGTTGACCGATTATCTAAGAATTATGTGTTCAGGGAAGAAACTTGAGATGTTTTGCATTATTGATGGACTCTTTTGGAAATTTAGGTTACTCACCTTTTTGGGATGAGTTGTGAGATGGAGATCCCCTTGGTAACTCATTTTGGATTCTTTGACTGAGTATATATATATATATATATATATATATATATATATATATATATATCTTACTTTAGTACCCACTCCTTGGGTATAGTTACTCTACTTCCTAGAGAGGCGAATATGCACGGGGTATTCCATGTTCTTTTTTTGTTTAGCTTCTTATGGATGGATGAGTCCACTCTCCTACTATGGGAGAAACAAATCTATGATAAGTTCATCTTATCACCGTGTTGAGATCCTTGTGTTTGTATGAGTACAATTTCACCCTATTATTGGGTTGATATGAACAATTTTAATGTAAATTCTTCTATATACTTCTTCCCTCTTCAATTGTGTCTCTTACAGCACCCCCTTCACCTTTTCGAGGCATTCTACTTGGTATGTATATACTCACCCCAAAATGGGATTTTCCAAACATGTGTCATGTCTTTTGAAGATGGAAGAAAGGTTGAATGTGACTTAAAAGGAGTGTAGGGATACGGGTTTCTTGGACTGCATACTATGGTTGTCTCTTGGGATACTGGATATGGGCTCTCTCAGTTGATTACTCATTTATATTTTTTTATGTTGGTACATCTTTTTTGGTTTGGGTGTGTATTCTACCATTTTTCTTTTCAGTATAAACTACATTAATTTGTTCAATATTTGGTATATTTATAATATTTATTCATCCTTCATTTATTTCCCCTATGCACTTTTTCATTGAGTTGGTTGTGTTTGTGAGTATAGGTTCTTAGGAAAATGCTTCCCTGAGTAAGTGATGCCTTCTGTGCTTGTCACCACACCCTGGCCTATGGAGGTGACCTTGGGTTATTTGTGGCTAGAGCCTTGACTTGGGTTAGGTCGTCATATATTAGTATCAAAGCTGGTTCGATCATTGGGACATTCTTCGGATGTTCCCTAAAAGGGATTTGGTTGGGTTTATGGAAATAGTGTAAAAGTGTCTCAAGTGTGGATCTCATGCCATGGAATCTAGTGATGGTATGGTGGATGACATATCCATTCACCAGTACCTTGAATACCTTCTTGTCGACTCGGCATACTGAGATATTTTTTTCAAGGAACAATGGTACAATAATCATATAGGATGGAGTCTTTGACTATCCTTCTTGAGTAAGCTCCCCATTTTAGTTGATATATATATATATATATATATACTCATCTGAATACAGTACTCCTTGATGACTTTAAAGATGCCTCTTCAACAAAAGAAAACCTAGATACCATCTATGGTTCATGATGGTGACCATATGAGTGATGAGGGCTCAGCTCTGAATCCATCTTAAGATCCCCTTCCTCTAGGTTGGTATGTAGCAACACCACCACCTATCAAGAAATAGATCATCTCAATAGAGTAGTCTAAGAATGTGCATATGCAGAGTATACTCTATGAGTACTAGATTCAGAGACCGTTGAGGCTCCATGGGGATCTAGATCCTCAGACAACATAGGATTAGATAAAGTAGGTGGTCTATACTTTTAGTCTTATTCAGACCCTGATAGATCAGATGGTGGCTTTGGAAGCCAGTGTTTTCCACAGAAAAACTAGGCAATGGTATATCCTAGTAACCCATGTGAATGATGAGTTGACACTCTCAGATGAGGAATTCCAGCAGGTGTTTTTTGAGGACTAATACCCCTCCTACTTACGCTCAGTTTGGATTCAGGAGCTTCTGGAGCTTAAGTAGGGAGCGATGAAAGTGGATAAGTACACAGGTAGGTTCATAAACCTTACGTTCTACTCTCTCGACATGATTAAATATGGATACTTTCGAGTATGGAAGTTTAATCGAGGACTTCATAGAGATATTTGGTCCACTGTAGTTCCCTTGTGCATATCTACCTATGTCGGGGTGCTAGAGCAGGCACTTGTGATACAGATATTTCTATCAAAGGGACACCAGATAGTTGGAGCTGGTAGTGGGCATCATAGGGATGAGACATCTATAGCAACAGGTAGGTGCTATATTTTTCAGAACATGAGACCCTTTCATGAGAAGGCTCAGGGATGTGGTCATAGAGTGCAAGGGCAGCGCAGAGCAATGGGGATGCCCAGGGAGGGACACTTCTATTATTGTGATGTGTGAAGTCACATGGAATGAGACTTCTCGACTAGACATACTAAGAATCCAAAGTAGATAATAGATGGACAGTCATGGTAGAGACAACGTCATGGTTAGGGATCTCCCAGGTGGGGATATGGTGGTCCCTAGGTAGGTGGTATTAGAATAGGAGGAGGAGGAGGAGGAGGAGGAGTTTTGGTTGGAGGAAGAAGATATAAGATCCGTCCACCACCACCACCAGGAAACCCACCTCAGGCTTAGGTAGCTGGGGTCTCGGACCACACACAGTTGCAGGCTTTGGATGTCTATGATCCTACAGTGCATGAGATGATTTGAGGTGTGATCTGTGTTTACTATACTCTTGTCTCGGTACTATTAGGCATAGTTTCTATAAATTATTTTATCTCTTGGATTATGGTGTGAGAGTTATAGCTACCAGTAGAGATTCTTTCACAACAACTTTATCTTAAAGTTCCCATGGGGAATGCTTCTTTTGTAACTTTCATCAGTCTGTAGTTCCAGCTATCGCTTGGGGAGAGGTTCACGATGGAAATTTTGGTCGTCATGATGGAACTGTATGATTTCATCTACGGAATTGATGGTTTCTCATAGTATAGGCATATATTGATTGTCACCTGAGACAATTAATATGCATTCATGCTAATGGGATGAGATTATCATTTTTTAGTGTGATAGATCTCATGAAAGGACATGTAGATGCTATGAGTAGATGATTGCAGCCTATCACCCATCAGTTATAAGGAGTAACCATTGGTGTAGTAGAATCTTCATGCATCTTTCTTCCTTCAGTTGTGGAGGACTATATGGTTGTCTTCCCTGAAAACATTCTAGAACTACCACTAATGTGGGAGATGGTGTTTTACATAAACTTACATCATGGGACTATAAATATATATTTTTCGACATATCAGATGGCACCTACTAAGCTCCAAGAGCAACAGTTTTAGTTGGAGGACCTTTGTGAAAAAGGCATCATTAAACTTAGTGTGTCCCCTGGGGAATCTCTAGTTTTATTCGTGAAGAAAGTAGACAGGAGCCTAAGGATTTGCATAGATTACCATCACCAGAACTAGGACACAATAAATAAAATGTACCTCTTTCCATGAATTTAAGACCTCTTTGATCAGTTGTGAGTTTTTAGATTGTTCTCCAAGATCGATCTGAGGTTAGGATACCACCATTTGTTGGTTCATGAGGATTATATTCCAAAGTTTGAATTCTAATTTATTTATTGACACTATGAGTTCCTAGTGATTCCCATTGGTGTGAAAAATTCCCCGAAATCTTCTTGGATTTAATTAACTAGTCTTTCTATCCACACTTGGACCAGTTTGTTATTATATTCATTGATGACATATTTGTCTACTATGTAACAGCGGAAGATCTTGTAGAGAAATTGAGTATGGTTCTTGGTTTACTTTGGGATCACCAACATTACAAAAATATCACTAAATGCTATTTATAGATACATGAGGTTCACTTATTGAGGCAGATAATTTCTGAAAAAGGTTTATCCATGGTTCTAGAAAATATTATGTAGTGATTTATTGGAATCCACCCAAGAATGTGTCATAGGTGGGACGTTTTATTGGATTTCAAGGGTACTATATGATATTTTTGGCATATTTATCCACAATTGCATCCCCTTTGACCACCCTGATGTGGAAGGGATGGTCATTTACCTGGTATGAGTAGTGCCAAAAGGGATTTGAGGGGCTAAGGTAGATATTGAGAAGTGGACCAGTGTTGAGACTATCATAGGAAGGCATTGAGTTCGTGGTGTATTATGATGCCTCAAGAGCTAGGCTCAGTTTCATGTTGATGCAATGATTGGAAGTCATCACATATGGGTTGAGTCATTTGAGACCCCATGAGAAGAACTATGTGACTCATGACTTAGAGCTAGTAGCGGTAGTCTTAAATTTGAGGATGTATAGGCACTGTCTTCCGGGAGAGCGTTTTATGGTTTACACAGATTACCAGAGTCTTAGGTCTGTCTTCACTTAGATAGAGATGTACCTGAGGTAGCGATGTTGGTTTGAGAATATACAAGACAAGGACTTCGAGATAGTCTATACTTTAGGGAAGGGAAATGTTCTAACATAATCCCTTTGAAATAATTCCCAATTTTTCCTAGTGTGGGAATCATTGGAGCGGTTATCTTACCTACAGCTGGCCATGGTGGAGCAAGAGGGTATAGCTTTTCTACTGTGAATGGTGTTGAATCCTTCACTCATTAATAATTTCAAAGAGTCCCAGCTTAGAGACATTAACTATAAGGTTATTCATGATCATATATCCCTAGGTGATGCACTATATCAGTATTCTGAAAGAGGGAATCATGATATCTTGTTCCAAGGGATAATAATGGTTCCTGTTGTGATGTTGGAGGAGTTAATGTGGGAGTTCCACACTTCTCCCTTATTTGTACATATCGATGTAGGTAAGATGTAAAAACACATTAAGTGGATGTTTTATTAGTCTGAGATGAGAATAATCATAGCTAATTTTTTCTCCTAGTGCCTCTCCAGTCAGCAGGTGAAAGATGAGAACCAACTTCTGACAAGTTTGTTACAGCCTCTTGAGATCCTTGAGTTGAAATGGGATGGAATATCCATGGACTTCATTATAGGGATTTCACGCACATTGATGGGCCATGACACCATCTAGGTGATATTATACTAACTCATAAAGTCATATGACTTCATTTCTATCAGGGAACAGAGTTTTGTGGAGAGTTTTCGGTAGTTGTGTAACACCTTGAGTTTTTATAGACCCTTTTTTTTCTTGAGTAAATTAAATTTTCATTTATGTCTTACAATGCATTAATTAAAAAATTCATTCACATGATACTAACATGGATTATTTTATATGGAACCAAATTGGTGTATGATACACTGAACATTAACTCGGTGCATGTTACATGCAACACTGACTTTGCATACGTTACATACAACATTGACGTTTCTACAAAACATAATTTTACAGTTATAATTATTTAAAAGAAAAAATTATAGCCTAAACATTAAAATTTGTTATATAAATATTAATAACTACTTTAAAAATATTGTTTATAATTTTTTTACATAAATTAAATAGATTTACAATGAAAGATATAATTTTTGGAAAAGTCATTATATGTTTAAAAATACAATTTTCTAAAATGAATTGCTTTTAATTTATTTCTATGAAAAATATTTAAATTAATTTTAGAGGTGTAGAAATTTAATTTTATAAAACAAACTTTATTTTTGAATTTATAAGGTTGAAATTATCTTATAGATATGTTTTAGGCTTTTTCTGTGAAGCTTTATTTTTGGATGAATAGTGAAAATACCGAATTATAATTCAAAACTATTTTTTCATCGAATTTATTTATAAGGTTAAATTATATTTTAATTTGGTTTGAAAGTATAATTAGATATTATTTTTATCAATCAACCCAATTTTGGTAATTGTAATCAATTTCACTTTGAAATCAATATAAAAGTATAGCAAAGTTTTGATCATTTTTACTTTAAAATCTTATAGGGTCGTCCCGATAACAGGATTATTTTTAAATTAATTTATATCACTAATGTGATTATAATTTGAAAAAATGTAGTCTATATTTTGAATCATAATAATTTATAATGTTTAATAATTTTAACTTTGTTTTTTTTCCAAAATATTAGTGAATGTGATTAAAATTAATTACAATGATTAAGGTTAAATTAAGCTTAAAAAGGGACTAAACCATAACCTTAAGACCCAAAACGACTTATAAAATTGTCCAAAATCCATTTTTTAACCATATTTCAACCTTATACTCCCTTTTCTGAACTTTTTATCATTATTTTATCCACTTTTGACATGAAAAACATGGGTGAAATACTCTCTTCAAATATTTACAAGATTGCCACTCCTCCTTCATTATAAAATGCAACCACCTATACCACTTCTTAACCCCTATAAAACCACATAGGCTCAGAAAAGTTCTGCCCAGTCCACTTACAAACATCCCTCAACTACTCCTTGAATCCTCCCTTTTTCATTAAATCCTTACAAGGAATCCATTTCGGGAAAACCACAAGGAGTTACCCTATTAAGTGGTAATACCCTCCCTCAAACTCCTTTATTTTATTTTCCTTCTCCACCCCCTAAAATCTCTTTATTCAATGAATTTATAAAAAAAACATTATCCTAAATATACTATGATGTTTTTATGCTAATGTTCTGACCTAAAATTACACACACTCTCATCTAATGGGTAATGGACATATTGATTACGTGTAGTGCGAACTGCCGCCTCACTAAATGATGATTGTTCATTTCTCCTTTACCTCCTCTCATGGTGGAAATTATGATGAAAACTCTATTTATGTTTATAAAATATTATATTTATTATGTATTTATTCTTATTTATTCATTTTACAACTTATATATTTTTACTTTCCATTTGGTGTAAATATGATAATTTCATTTGAGGATGTATGGACTACCACCCCCTCGATCTGATGTGATTCATTCACAAACTATGTAGAATGTATTAAGGATAGGTTTAGTGAAATTATATAATATATATGATATAATTATGATACTGGAATAATGATATATATATATACATATATATACACATATTTAATTTTTCTTCTTTCTTTCAATATGAAAATAAAAACGGAAACAACATTCATGTGTATGTACGACTTACCGTCTCTATGAACGGTGTATTACATTTCATACATATATATTCTATAGATTATTATAATAAAAATATAATGAATATAAATGATATTTTTATCATCTTTTACATTCTGTAATCATGATATAAGTATAATGACCAATGATATAAAAATTTAAGACACATACGGGAAAAAAAGAAGATATTACCCGAAGTGATACCTTAACATAGGATCATTAACAAGAGGGTAATATAAGGTCATAATAAAACCATATATGGTATTAGATATAATAATATGGTTCTTTATAATATTTATAATAAATTTATGTTTATTATAAAGTGGTTTTTGAAAGAGTGTGATGCGGGTGATGACACAGGGTAAGGGGATTTCATCTCACTTTTTATTTCCATGAGATATATGGTTTATTCACCTCCCATTCCTTTTTATTGAAGTGTATACTACCCAAGTATGTATTCAATTATTATAATTATATTTATGTGTATTTACATATCCATTATATGATCTTTATTTCATGGTATTTAAGTTTCAAAAGTTACCAAATCGGTAAAATAGTTTTGCCTCAATTTTCCTTCTTTGAAACACATGTTTTGTGATGCACATAAATTATTTTTGAGGTGTATATAAATCCATATTAAATATTATATAATTAATATCCTTATTTTAATGGTATTTATAGCTTAATTTAATTTCCTTTTATTACATAGAGAGTATGATCTCAAGTTACAATGTGATAAGAGTTTATTGAAACAATCTGATCACTTTTCCAGATTGTTTATGATTATGACTCAATTAATGAAATACCATGAACCATATCTCAAGAAAACTAATGAATTTTATTATCCTATATTTATTAAAGATATACTCATGTATTGGTACCATTTTTCACTCTTTGGTACTTAAGATAATGTTTTTTAAGTAAAATTTTATTTTCTCTCTCTTCGATCGCAATTCTGTGTTATTAAAAAACCACGTTTTCAAAAATATTTTCAAAAGATACGTGAATCCCATTTTATAGGAAAATGGATTTTAAAAATCTTTTATAGTTTTTAGTGATTACTTTATAATTATTCAAAGCTATTTTCAAATTAAAATATTTTGAAAAGGTTTTTTATTTAAAAAAAATCATTGCAGAAAGAATGTTTTGCGTCAATAAATATTTTAAAAGATGTTTCAAAATTATTTCCCATCTAAGATAACATCCATTGGTGTTACTCATACCTTTAAGGGGAAATTATTCAATTTTTCTATTTATATTATTTATCTTAATGGATTATTATTTTAATTCATGATGTTGATGAAACTCATTTATCTTCCATGGGTTATATGCTTTTGAAACCCACTTCTTTTCACAGGTTATGTTTATGATGAAATGATTATGAAACCAGCATTTTTTCAAAGGTTATGATATAATTACATGTTTATAATACCCATTTAATTTTAAGGGTTTTGATATTATTATTTATGATCCTGTGGAACATGTATGTATAATTTCACTATGAGATGGGTGGGACTTGTATCTCCCTCCAATGCATTGTGTAAAGATTTAAATCTCATGATATAGACTAAGATAGTATTTGGAGTGAACCTTTACTACTAATATGGTCATGGGAGTGAACCATGACTTCCGAGATGGTATGAGGAGTGAACTCATGCTAAAAATATGACTATTGGAGTGAACCATGACTACTAAGATGGTTTGGGGAGTGAACCCACACTACTAAGATTGTCTTGGAGGCAATTCCTTGGCTATTATAAAAATCATATTATATATTTATCTATATTCCACAATTCCATCTTTTATTCCTATGATATTTTTTCAGGGCTTATGTTCTTTATTTCCATATGATTCATGTCTTATGAACTACCAATATTCATTCATTGATTCATGTTTATGAACTTTTATATAAATGGTATGATCTTTTATTTTCATGATCATGTTCTCATGCCCTTATTATTATGATTATACTTATATATCTCCCTTGTTTACCCATATTGAGCCTCTAAGATCACCCCTTTTTATGTATCCATCCCCCAGGTTATGAAGATATGTATTTTATATGAGTATAAGAAGGGTTCTAGTTAAGAAGAACCTGGTGGGAGATGATGTATATTATTTATGTACCAGTGTTTATGATTCAATGTTTCCAAAGGCACTAGACTAATAAGGTCTTCGGACAGCAATTTTTGTAATGTTTTATGTATTATTCAAAAGTTATGTAATGTTAATGTATGATATTTGAGGGTCTCTATAGTTGGTATCAGGTTAAATTTTTAATTATCCTTTGGAATATGGGATGATAAAACCTTAGTGATAAGCCTAAGGACATGTATAGTTATAAGTATAAAGATAAAAAAATGTTTCAGAAAATGTCTTGGAATTTTGGTAAATGATAGAGTGAATAGTTTCCTATAAATACATCCATGTATGGATAATACATGTGGATGTGTCTCAAGTTTATAGGTTCCTAGGGGTAAAAACTCCTACAAAATATTTTGGTATTAACTAAGGGTTATTTGGTACACAACAGTGGGCCTTTCTATAAACCTGGTTTGACACTCCTAGGGGATATGATTTGGGAATTTAATAAAACTTCATGAAAAATATTGAAGGATTTAAATAGAATTTTCCTATGAATTAACATGGATAGACCTATGGTGTCATATATTAAGAAAGTATTCATAATTTAGACATCAAATAAGTGACTTTTTCAGGATTATGCAGTCCCTCAATATGATAAATGTTTCTCACTCGGTTATTTTTTCTTTTATACAATGGATGGAACCCAAAGGAACCATGTTAATAGTGATTGTGATGGAAAATGCAATGATTGTCCTCCTAATAAACTGAATACTATGGGATATGAAATGAAAAACCTCATTTCTATGCTCACACAACTTTCTCAATCTATGAATCATGGTGGAATTCCAAATGAGAAAATGAGAGAACTACATTTTGTTGAGTCTTTTATGAAGAAAAACCCACCTTATTTTAGAGGGTCTTTTGATCCACTTGTTTCTGAACAATGGATCAGTACTACTAAAATGATATTATTTATTCTCTAGAGTTTAGATCATTAGAAATTCAATCTAGATGTCTATTAGTTAGAAAGTGAAGTAGATCAGTGGTGGAATCTAATCAATAATATGAGGCAGAAATATGATATTGAGTCCTTGGATTGGGATGAGTTCAATAACTTATTTTTCAATAATTAATTTCCTTGGATTCTTCAAACCAATATGGATAAATAGTTACTTGAATTGAAGAAAAGGGATGATGAATCTTCTGGTACCTATGAGGACAATTTTATGAGACTTGTGTGGTATACTTTGGGAATTATCAACCAACCTAATAGAAAATTAGATAGGTTATTCAGTGGATTTAATCCAAGTCTTAGAAGGGAGTTCTCTATAAGATACTTTAGTAGATACTAAGAGATTGTGCATTGTGAAATCATAGTTGAAATGGAGGATGGAGTCATGAATCAATCTGATGGTTTTGAAAAGAAAAGTAATTTGGAGTTTAAAGGAATATATAAAAAATATGAAGAAAAGAATATGAGTATTCCTTTATTCACTAATTGTGGGAGAAAGTATGAAGAAAATTTCCTTTAAGGGGTCTCGTAAATGTCTTAAGTGTGTAAGGGAATTCCATCATCCATTTGACTGCCGAAGTGGTTAGAGGAAGTTAGAAATGTTGTGAATGGTGAAAAAACAAAACAAAATGTACCTCCCATGATTCAGTGCTACAAGTGTAAGGAGAACATACATTATACTAATCACTTTCTAAACCCAAGGGATGGTGATGATAATCAACGTCCGCAACCTCTTAAGCCAAGGTACAAGGAGAAATCTCATGCAATAGCTATTTCTGATGAGGAGTATGATAAAAATGTGATGATAGGTACACATACCTACCACTCTAGAACTGAGAATTGAATATTTGATTCTGGATCTACCCACTCTTTCATGTATAAATATTTTTCTAAGGGTGTTAAGATTCCACCAAAATAATTAGATTTGGAATTAACAGTACAAACCCCTAATGGTGAAATTATTGCATCTCAAGTATATGATTCCTATCCAACTAACGTTTGTGTGAATGTGCTTCCTATAAATCTTTTCATTATTCCTTTGTTTGAATTTTATGTCATCATAGAAATGGATTTTATTTGTCTACATAAATCCCACATCAATTCACAATGAAGGGAAGTAACGTTTTATATTTCAAACCCTCATATGATCATCCATCAATGTGATGATAAGTATGATCTTCCAATGGAGATTACATCCATTGTATGGGTATTAATTCACATTCAAAAGGGTTTTTTATCTCAAATGGTTAGGGAAAAAATCAAAATCGATGATATTCCTATTTTTTGGGAGTTTGTGGATGTCTTTCTAAAATACTTTCTTATCCTTCCATCATAATGTGATGTTGATTTCTCAATAGAAAAAATACCTGGTTCCACACCAGTTTCAAAGACTCCCTATATAATTACCCTAATTGAGTTGTAGGAATTGAATAATTTACTCTAAGAAAACCTTGATAATATATTCATTCAGACAAGTGTGTCACCTTGTGGAACTTCGGTTATTTTTTTGAAAAATAAATATGTATCGATGCAAATTTGTTGTCACGAACCGACCCATACCAGGGTTCAAGATGCAACTACCCCAAGCCCGCCTCTATAGATTAGGGGCTGGTGACTAGCACAGAAGGAACAAAAAAACTAGGGGAGGCCTTTGCCAAATAAACTGTACACACATGCGCGCAGCTAACTCAATGCAAAAGTGCAGAGAAAAGAAATCAAGATACAGCACTTATACAAAAGGGAAACCAACATACATGCATCGACCTCTAGCCAGTATGAGTAAAGTGATGAAAAGTAATGAAAAGTAAACTGAATAGTAAAGGGAAAAACACATGCCCAACCGGAAAGGTGCCACAACCCGGCAATAGGTAAACAAAAGTAAACAACTGGTGAGTTCACAACCGGAAATTCTCCTACAACCACTGAACATAGCCCCAACTCCTGTGTCCTATAAACTCCTCTGTAGTCTTGATCGACATGTCTGCCATCGGAAAGGGAACACCAAGTGTGGGAAAAGCCCAAGTAGGGGTGAGTATAAATATACTCATTAGTATGCCCCAAAATCTCAAGGGCTAAATGAAGGAGATACTAAAATGGTGAGAAGTAGACAGAACAAGAATAGTGTAATAGTACAAAAGAGAGAGTGCATCTCAACCTGACAAGAGAATGGAAGCTGGATCATCCAACCGAGAGGAGCTAGACATGGAAATCATGTGGCATACCCCACGCGTCTTCGCCCCTTTTAGTAGGAGATTAACTGAACCCAAGGAGTGGGAAAAAAAGTAGGGTGTATAGATACGCTCAACAAGAAACCCGAATAAATGTGTAAGGGGGTCTCTATCTCCAAGGTCAGGCCAAGAAAAGTCGTCAACAGTTCAAGGGATATCCAACACTGATACCCAACAGTCCTGCACGCCAAGATGCCTCATAACTAAACCATACAACCAAGGTTCCCGCTCCTGTAATCATGGAGAAAAGTCACTGAGTAGCCTCAATGAAAGGGATGATTCTGAAAGTAGTCGTTGGATAACCCACTACCCAGCCCCAATGGAGGGTAAGCCACAAGAGGTCATCAGGTAACCCACTGCCCAGCCTCGCTTAAGGGTAAACCACAAGAGGTCGTTAGGTAACCCACTACACAGCCACGATGGAGGGTAAACGAAAAGAGGACATCAGGTAACCCAATGCCCAGCCCCGCCAGAGTGTAAACCATAAGAGGTCGTCAGGTAACCCACTGTCCAGCCCTGCTGGAGGGTAAACCACAAGAGTTCATTGGGTAACCTACTACCCAGCCCCGCTGGAGGGTAAGCCACAAGAGGTCCTCAGGTAACCCACTACACATCCCCGCTAGAGGGTAAATCACAGGAGTTTTTTGGGTAACCCATTGTCCAGACCCGCTGGAGGGTAAACCACAAGAGGTCGTCGGGTGACCCATTGCCCAGCCCCGCTGGAGGGTAAACCACAGGAGGTCGTCGGGTAACCCACTACCCAGCCCCATTGGATGGTAAATACTGGAACTGGTCCAATAACTACGCACTACCCGTGCCACCACTGGTTGTCACTAACACTGCTACCATGCATAGGTTTGGAGTGCATCAAAGGAACCTCCGACCAACACCCTTTCATATTTCCATATTTAATTAGATCTCGAATGAGGCTCTACACGCCCAAATAGATTACACTGTTGTAACCCTCAAGGAAAAACACGTGAGATAGACTACTTACTCACTGGAAATGGGCTCCCGATGACAAAGTTATTCAACACCGCTTTAAGATCATATGGTGCCCCTTGGGGCCCACACCTCGGTCCCGAAAAAGGTTGGGAAAACTGTGACATCGCGATGCTCTCAGAAAAACACGCCAAGATGACTAATCATACACCCCAAATGGATGTCTGATGAAAAATTTGCAGTACGCTACACATAGCTTAAAAGACGGCCCCTAGGGCCCACGCCTCAACTCAGGCTTCTACGCCTGAAACCACCCAGGTCAACTTCGTCTCGATGTCAGGGTGACAATGCTGCTAATGGTTTCTAAAATGGACTCTGGATGCAGGATTTTCAACTCCCGCGTTATGCTAACGGGGCCTTGTAGAGCCCACACCTCGACCCCAAAACACGTCACACAGATCGTACCATTGCATTCCTTGTAGATAACCATGTGGCATAGGTTATTCATTTTCCCTGAACGAACTTATGAAGCATAAGTCGTAAAAACGCATCACACGATTGAAAACCGCCTCGTGGGGGCCACACCTCGAGCCCGAATTTAGGCGGGCGGATTGCGTCGTTGCAATCCCCTCGGAAGAACACTCAGAAACGAGTGCTCAGACACCCCAAACGGATATTGGGTGAAAAAGTGTCGTTTCACCGTAAAACGTGTGAACCAGGACCTGTGGGGCCTGCACCTTGTCTCCAACCCAAATTCTTTTAAAAAGTGTCCCAAAAAATTCAACATGAGGACTGGGGTCACGCTGCCGCTGACAGCGCGTCAATCGGACATCCCAAACATGAGTTAGGTCCGACGGAAGAATAACTAATTAATTAATTATTCGCATTAATCGTTTCATGCCACCGAGAAATGAAACCAAACCACAAATGGGCCGAACCAACTTTGAAGAACCATCTCAATTCTAGGGCCGTAGCGCCACTGACGGTGCGTCGAACGGACGTCCGGCTCGCGAACCACATCAGTTGCAACTTTAATAATAATTTAATATTATTAAATTAAAGCATTTTGGGTCACTCGTCTTTGGGTGAAGAACCCAAAAACCCGATACCCACTTAATATAGACCGCCTCACCGACACGAACCTACAGCCGTAGATGGTGCGTCAAACGGATGCACCGTTTAGAAGATATGACACCTTGGTCTCAAGGGGCCCAACGGGGCCTGTTCATCCCGGTCGTCCCAATCCGAACCGCCGGCCCGCAGCCTAGCTGCGGGTCCGGCCCGACTCTCCGCGGCCCACTCTAGCAACACCGGACCCCCCCTGGGTCCATTTCTCTAGTGAAGAGTGGTCAAATGGTTGTTCTTCTTCCGTGTCGCCAAGCAGGACCCGCAAAGCGCAGGTCCTTGTCTCTTATGCACCCCTGAGGTGCTGACCTCAGGGTTCCCCTTCAACCGCGACGGACCCAGGGTCGGCGCCTCCTACAACACACCGTCACGCCTCGCCATGGCCCGTGTCGCCTGACGCCGCTCGTCCGCTACTCCGTCGTCTGTACAGGGCGGTCCTCCACACTCCGCACCGGTGACACCCGATGTCGGTACCTCCGAAGCACCGGTTGTGCCGCCTCAGCTCATCTCGGAGCTACCCCAGCCGTTCTGGTGACCCCAGATGCCGACGTCCATTATGAACCCCCGAACACACTGCTCGGCTCCTCCTGGAGCAACCCCGGCCGCCGCACACTGGTTGAACGCCGTTTACCCCGCTGCGCCACGTCAACCTCTGACCACCGCCATTGTCGGAGCTGGGGCCTCCGATGACCGCTGACACCACTCTGGTGGCCCAATTCCAAATCATAAGGAGGATTTTTAATCTTTAGGGTGGGGCATTCGCAGTGCCTTCCACCGATCTTTGGTCCGACAAGATTTGGCGCGTCTGAAAATTGGGACGAAGAACGTCCAAGAATGATAATTAAAAATGGGGCTCAGGCATTGGCCATGTTAGTTCGGCCATCGCCCCACTTCCAAAATTATAGAATTTAAATGAAAAAAATTTCAAGAACTCAATAATTGATGAAGGTACGAAAATTAATCAGAAATCCTACCTCGATCCGGTCGTTCATCGTTGGTGATGCGTTCGCTGCGATCCCACTTCAATCCTCCAGAGTTTGTTCCTCAATTCGGCGAATAACGGTGAAGAACACTAAAGAACAAGAGAGATAGAGAGAGATAAGAAGAAGAAGAAGTAGAAACATGATTTCTCCCCTTATCTCAAGCGTATTTATAAAAACACACTGAAACGCCACCCATTATCGTGAAATCCAAAACCTCCATGCCCGCTTATTTTATATCACGCCTAGGAAAAACGCCACATTTCGAACTCAATGGAAGTCTCAGATTTCCATTTTGGGGCTTCATTAAAATGTTATTCGAAAAGAATTCCAGTGATAAAAATCACTAATTCATTATTTCAAAATGATGATTTTTCCTCTGGGTTACATCTCTCACAATATGCCCACGCCCGCAACTTTTACACCCCGCCTAGGGTAAACGGCATGCTCCGAACGCAACAGTGCCCTCATATTTCAAATCCAAGATACCTTTTAGGAGGAAACACAACCCCGCCATGATAATTTTATAAAAATACTTAATATTTTTATAAAAATTAATTCCGGGCACACCAGGCCTCGGAATCACACGTCATTTCCACGCCTAACTCTAGAATTATATGTAGAAAAATTCCGAAGTCCTACAAGGTAAAAATGAGTATCTACATCTTCAATGATTATAGGGAGTTGAAAAAGATCATAAACAAGAACAAGTATACTCTTCCCCTTATTAAGGAATTGTTTGACCAAATATTCAGAGCTCAATACTTTTCCAAGATTGACCTTCATTCTATATATCTTCAATTAAGGGTTAAGAAATAGGATATACCCTAAATGAAATTTTTTACAAGGTATGGACACTATGAATATATAGTGACTCCTTTTGGTCTTACTAATAACCCTTCTATCATTATAGATTTAATAAATTGAGTATTTAGAGATTACCTCGATTAGTTTGTGGTAGTATTTATAAATGATATTATTATCTATTCAAGGAGAAAGGAAGAGCATTAATATCACTTTAGAATTTTACTAATGACCCTAAAGAAGGAGAAGATATATGAAAATTTATAAAGTGTGATTTTTGGCTGAAAAATGTTTCATTTTTGGGTCACATAATGTCAAGATATGTTATAGAAGTAGATCCATCAAAGAATGAGGATATTTAATGTCATCCTTGACCAACCATGGTGACTAAGATCCATAGTTTTCTTGGTTTATTTAGATATTATTGATGCTTTGGGAATAATTTATCACAACTGACTAATCCTATGACTATGTTAACTTAGAGGGGTGTCAAGTTTCTCTGGATAGATGAATGTGAGTTAAAAGTCAAGGAACTAAGTAAAAGGTTATTCAACTCACCAATTCTTACATTACCCTATAGAGGAGAAGGGTTTTTAATCAATAGATATGCTTCCAAAAAGGATTGGGATGTTTTATTATGCTGAATAACATGGTTATCACTTATGGATTGTGGTATTTGATGATTCATGAGAAAAGTTACCCAACTCATGATTTGGAGTTAGCATCAATAATATTTTCATTAATGATATGGAGGCATTATTTTTATGGAGAAAAGTGTGATATATATACTAATAATAAAATTCTAAAATAATTATTCACAAATAAAGAGTTGAATATGTACCAAAGAATATGGTTAGATTTGACAAAGGATTCTGACAAATCATTACATTACCACCCTAGCAAAGCGAACAAGATGACCGATGGTTTGATTCTGAAGGATGATACTAGCTTATCTATAATGAGGATAACAATAGATACAATATTTCTGTATTTGAAAAGGATGGATCTAGAAATCCTAAAGGAAGGGGGAAATATTATCTTTATCAAATGAATTTTCCACCCTCTATAAAAGGGAAGATTAAGGATGTATAAAAGGAAAATAATGTCAGAAATTTTCATGTGTTTAACCTTGATCAGGATGAAATGATAAGGTTTGGTAACCGTTTATTTTTTCCTTCCATAATATATTTAAAGAAGGATCTATTAAAGGAATTTCATAGTTATATATTGTATTTTTATTCTAGAAGTATGAATATGTATAGGAACATGAAAGGAAACTTCTAGTGGGATGGAATGAAGAGAGATATCGCAGATTTTATATCTTGGTGCTTGGTATGGCAAGAAGTTAAGGCTGAAAGAAAAAAAGTCAAAGGGGTGTTGCATCCATTACCCATACTAGAATGGAAATGGGAGAACATCACTATGGATTTTTTCATTAGACTACCCAAAACCTCTAAGGGGTTTAATGCTATATGTGTGGTAGTCGATAACCTTACTAAATTAGCACACTTCATCACTGTCAGAGAAGACTTCTCCCTAGATCATCTTGTCAGCATATACATTAAGGAAGTGGTATGTTTAATGGAGTACCTCATTCTATTATATCATATCTAGATCCATGTTTTACCTCAAATTTTTGGAAAAAAAATCAATAATAACTTAATAAAGTATTGAGTTTCAAAAATGATTATCATCCTCATAAAGATGGTCAGTATGAAAGAACAATTCAAACCCTATATGATGTGTTGAGACGTTGTTCTCTATATTTTAAAGGTGGTTGGGATCAACACCTTCCTCAAATTGAGATTTCATACAAAAATATATTTCACTCAAGAAATCAGATGGAACCTTATGAAGCCCACTATGGGAGTATATGTAGAACATTAATATGATGGGATGAGGTTGGATAAGTAAATCTATTGGGACTTGATATCGCTGAAGAAATGGTTGATAAGGTTAGAACAACTCAGCAGCATATCAAGGCTACTCAAAGTCAGCAGAAAATTTATATTGATAACTGCCATCATGATCTAGAATTTGAAGTTGGTGAAACGGTGTTTCTAAAAATCTCTTCCTCTAAGAGATTTATGATATTCATGAAGAAAGTGAAACTAAGCCCTATGTATATTGGTCCCTCAAAGATTCTTGATCATATCAGTATGGTATGATATCTCTTGGAACTTCCTCCAAATAATTCTCAAGTATATTATGTGATCTATGTATCTATCATGAGTAAGTATACAGCTGACCCTTCACATGTACTGAACTCAGAGGTCATACCATTGGTTTATAATCTTTCTTACAAGGAGAAACCTATTGAAATTTTTGATCGTATAGAGAAAGTTCTACAAAACAAGACCACTCACCCAGTCAAAGTTTTGTTGATAAGTCACCAGTTGGAAGAAGGTATATGAAAGCATGAGGATATAATGAAACAGAAGTATCCTCATTTTTTTACTGTAGTGACAAGATTTGAGGGCGAAATTCATTTTAAGGGGAGTAGAATTTAACACCCTACGTTTTTATGGAACATTTTTCTCGAGTAAATTAAATTTTCATTTATGTCTTTCAATGAACAATGTAAAACATTCCTTTCACATGGAACCAACTTGGAATACGTTACACAAAACCAAATAATCATATGATACATGGAACATCAACTTATTGTATGTTACACGCAATACTGACTTAGCATACATTACATGCAACACTGATGTTTCAACGAAATGTCATTTTACTATTATTTATTTAAATGAGATAATTATAACCTAGCCATTAAAATTATTTATTGGAATAGTAATAAATAATTTTTAAATACTTTTTATAATTTTTTTATATAAATAAAATATATTTATAATGAAAGATATATTTTTTGGTAAATTTTATATATGTTTAAAAATATGATTTTCTGAAATGAAATGCTTTTAATGTCCTGTGAAAAAATAATACAATTAATTTTAGAAACATTTATAAATTTAAATTGATAAAATAAACTTAATTTTGGAATTTATACATTTGAAATTATATTAGGGTGAATTTTTGGGTTTTTTTAAGAAACTTCATTTTGGGATTAATAGTGAACAATACCGGATTTTAATTCAAAACTTCATTTTCAAATAATTTATTTATAAGGATAAATTATATTTTAATTTGGTTTAAAAGTTCAATTAGCTAATTTTTTTATCAATCAACCCAATTTTGGTCATTGTATTCAATTTCACTTTTAAATTGAATATAAAAAGATATCAAACTTTTGAACATTTTTACTTTAAAAACCCACAATGTCGTCCCGTCAGTGGGATTATTTTTAAATTAATTTATACCACTTATGTGATTATAATTTAGAAAAATGGATTCCATATTTTTTATAAGCATTATTTATAATGTCTAACATGTTCAACAAATTTTTAGACTAAAAAAATTTGTGAAATTGATTAAAATTAATTTCAACAATTAATGTTAAATTATGCTTAATAAGGGACTAAACCATAACCTAAAGGCCCAAAAAGACCTATAAAATTGTCTAAAATCCATTGGTTGTCCATATTTAGAACCTTTACTCCCTTTTCTATAATTTGTATCATTATTGGATCTATGTTCAACATGAAAAACATGGTTGGATTTCTCTCTTCAAATATTTACAAGAGTGTCACTCCTCCTTCATCATAAAAGGCCACCAACACTCCCTCTTATTCAAACCTATAAAAGTAAATAGGTTAAGAACATATATTCACAATAAACTTCCCAAAATACCTATTTTCTTCCATGAATCCTCCCATTGGGTAGAAATCCTTCCAAGAAATCCCTTCAGGGTAAGCCAAAATGAGTTACCCAATTAAGAGGTAACACCCTCTCTCAAACTCATTTATTTTATTTTATTTCCCTACCCCCTCCACTCCCTTTATTACATTATGGTATAAAAACACTATTATAATAAATATACTAGGATTTTTTACACTCTTTTTTCTACCTACACTTACACACACTTCCATCTAATGGGTAACGAACATATTTTTTACATGTACGGTGAAATACCGCCTCACTAAATGATGATTGTTCATGTTTCCTTTACCGCCTATCATGGTGGATAATATGATGAGAAATTAGTTTATCTATATAATATATTATATTTATTATTTATTTAATCTTATATATTCTTTTTATTACACATATCTTTTTACTTTACATTTGGTTTAAATATGATAATTTCATTGGAGGAAGTGTTGACTACCACCCTCTTAAAGGGATGTGATTCATTCACAAACTACAAGGAATGAATTAAAGATAGGTTTAGTAAAATTATATGATATATATGATATAATTATTATATTTTAATAATGATATTTATATATACACACAGACATATTTCATTTACCTTCTTTATTTCAATATGACAATAAAAACAGAAATAATGTTCATGCGTACATACGACTTACCATCTCTAAAAATGGTGCATTCGATTTTGTAATTATACATTATATAGATTATTATAACACATATATAATGAATATAAATAATATTAATATCAGTTTTTACATTATTTTATCATTATATAAGTATAAGTATCAAAGATATAGAAAATTAGGACATGTGTAAAGAACAAAGTGAATATTTTCCAAAGTGAAACCTTAACATAGGATTGTTTACAAGAGGGTAATAGAAGTTCATAATAATACCATATATGCTATTAGATATAATAATATGGTTCTTTGAAATATTTATAATAAATTTATATTTATTATACAGGTGTGTTGAATGAGTACGATGAGATTCAATTCACAATGTAAGGGGGTTTCATCTCACTTTTTATTTCTGTGAGATGCATGCTTTATTCACCACCCATTACTTTTATGTGGAGTTTATAGAATACATGTCTATATTAAATTATTATTATAATTATATTTATGGTTATTTATATATCCATAATATTATCTTTATTTCATGGTATTTATGTTTCAAAAGTTACCAAATCGGTTAAATAGTTTTGTCTCAATTTTCCTTCTTTGAAACTCATTTGTGTTATACACATAAATAATTTTTGATGTGTATATACTTAAATTTTCAATATTATATCATGAATATAATTAATTTTATGATATTTTAAACTTAATGTAATTTCCTTTTCTTACATGTATATTATGATCCCAAGTTTCCATGTGATAAGAGTTTACTTAAACAATCTCATCGCTTTTCAAGATTATTTATGATTATTATTAAATTAATGATATATCAGGATCCAACTCTCAATAAATCTCATGAGATTTCTTATATTATATTGATTAAAGATATCCTGATGTATTAGTACCATTTTTTCACTATTTTGTACTTAGTATAATGTTTTGTGTATAATCTAATCATCTCTCTCTCTCTTCAGTCGGAAATCAATTGTATTCAAAAACCATGTTTTCAAAAAAAAAATATTTGAATACCTTTTTCAGAGGAAAAGGATTTTAAAAAAGTTTTATTGCTTAAAATTTTTTCTTTATAATTTTTTGAATCTATTTTCATAAATAAAGGATTTCAAAAAAATTTAGGTTTTAAAAAGTGTTTTCAATTCAGAAAGGATATTTTTCTCAAGAAGTGTTATTAAAATATATTTGAAAATTATTTTTATTCCAAGATAACATACATTGGTATTACTCAATATTTTATGGGAAAAATATTAAATGTTTCCATTCATATTCTTTCTCTGAATGGATTATGTTTTGATGTAATGATATTGATAAAACCTGTTTCTTTTTTACCGGTTATATTCTTTTGAAACCCACTTCTTTTCATGGGTTATGTTTATGGTGAAATGATTGTGAAACCTGTATTTTTTCATAGGTTATGATATGATTACATGTTTATAATACCCAGTTTATTTTATGGGTTATGATATGATTATTTATGATCTTGTGGAACATGTATGTTTGATTTCAATATGTGATTGTTGGGACCTATATCTCCCTCTAATGCATTGGGTAAAGATTTATATATCATGAGATAGACTAAGATGGTATTGGGAGTAAACCTTGAATACTAATATGACCATGTCAGTGAACCATGAATACTGAGATAGTGTGAGGAGTGAATTCATGCTACTATTATTGGAATGTGAGTGAACCATAATTACCAAGATGGTAAGGGGTGAAATCATACTACTAAGATGGTCTTGGAAGCAATGCCTTGGATACTATGGAAATAATATAATATTATTATATGTCTGCCAAAATTCCATGTTTTGTTCCTATGATATTCTTTCATTGGTTATTTTCCTTATTTCCTTATGATTCATGCCTTATGAACTACCAAGATTTATGCCATGATTCATGTTTATGAACTTTGATATGCAGGGTACGGTCTTATGTTTTCTGGATCATGTTCTTATACCCTTATGATCATGATTATGCTTATGTATCTCCCATGTTTTCCCTTACTAAGCATCTGAGATCACCCATTTTTATGTTTCATTATCCCAGGTTATGAAGATATGTATTATTCTTCATTATTCTAAGAAGGGTTCTAGTCAAGAAGAATAGTGTATCTCATTTATATACCAGTTTTTGTCTTTCCATGTTTCCAAAGGCACTAGACTAATACGGTCATTGGGAATCTGTTTTTTTAATGTTTTAAGTATTCTAAAAAAGTTATGTAATGTTAATGTATGAAAATAGAGGGTCGCTATTGGTTGTTCATACGGGAGATCATCCACCTTCATGGGGTACCCTCGATGATTGTCTTCGATTGTGATATGTGGTTTGTGTCACGATTATGGAGGCACATGCAGGATGCATTCAAGACCCGGTTGAGGATGACTATAGCCTTTCACCCCCAGACCGATGGGTAGATCGAGTACTCTATCTTCATGCTAGAGGATATGTTGAGGGATTCTGTTTTGGACTTCGTCCAGAGCTGGGAGGACAACCTGCCTTTGGTTGAGTTTGAATACAACAATAGTTATCAATCTACAATCAGTATAGAACCTTTTGAGGCCCTATATGGGAAACTGTGAAGGTCACCCTTTTACTAGATGATGATTGGAGATTCATCTCTTGTGGTACTAGAGTTGGTACAGGAAAAAACAGAGAATGTGTAGTTCATCCATGAATGGATGAAGAAATATCAAAGAAGATATAAATCCTGTGAAAATCACCATCATAGTCCCTTGTAGTTCGAGTAGGGAGACCAAGTATTCTTGAGTTTCTCCCTATGATGAGGAATGTGGAGGTTTGACTGGGTAGGCCAGTTATCCCTAAGTTTCATCGGGCCATTTGAGATCGTGCAGAGGTTTGTTGAGGTTGTCTACCACCTCACCATACCCTCATAGCTAGAACAGGTGCATGAAGTGTTCCATATGTCTCAGCTAAGGAAATGTGTTCATAACCATGAAAACATTAATGACATGGGCTATATTAACAATGAGGATGGATCCACCTTTGTAGAGAACCCAGTGGTGATCTAGGATTGAAAGGAGAGGACCTTTCATGGACAAATCATCCCATTGTTTTTCATGTTATTGCAACATGTAAATGAGAAGGAGAATTCCTAGGAGTGTGAGATCTAGATATAGACTTTGTATCCCAAATTTTTTTCCTAGTTTTTTTTCAAGGAAAAATAGATTGAAGGATATAATGATATAGAGACCCAATTTTTTCATTAAAATACATTAAAATATTTCTAAATATATTTACAGATCTAGGCTCTAATATGGCATGTGATTATGAGGCTCAGTGTTCCTGAAATTAATTTTATAAAAATATTAAATATACTTTATATTGTATGCATGGTTAATTAATGAAATGGGATAACTATTAAATGGTTGATTGGGTCATAAATATGAGGCCACGTTTGTGTCTAGAACATATTTTTTTAACCTATGCACAACATAAAAAGAGTCTTTGTGAGACATTTAGACCCCTCACTCATTGGAAGTGTGTTTAGGTGATTTAATTAATTAATTTGTTAATTAATTAAATTACTTTTGACCTAATAAAAAGTTTATAAATATATGGTTAGCGAGAATTTTCTAAGGTTGAATCATAATTCTCCAACCCTTGGAAGAGATCTCCTCCTCATCTATTTAATAGTCAAGATCAACCAACAGAAAACCTTTGGATCAGGGAAGATCAAAGCACGACGAATGCAACGACACCTCCAGAATTTTTTGGTGAGGGAATTCATCAATAATGATTGATCCAAAATTAGTTAGGACTCATATTTTTATGTTTTACACCCTTATATTAAATAATTTATCATATTCATTACTTTTCTTGAATCTACACCTTTTAAAACCCTTGTATGCACCCAAGAACTAAGATTTAATTTTTTTTCTTTAGTTTATCAAACTTGAAAGAATGTTCTTTATCATAGTCTAATAATTATTGGTCAATGATCATAAAAACCATTGTTATTATGATATTTCTCACTCTATTCAACGTGTTTTTCATAAATGGAACCCAGAAATTCCCGATTTGATAGTTGTAGGGAGACCCAAGCTCGATCAGATGCCTGAATTTGATGTGGATCGAAGAAACAATGATGGTTTTGTGATAAAATCATAGATATGAGTTTTTTGTAACTCAAGGATTCTTGATCCAATAGTTTTAGGTTATATCATCAATCATAAAATGTGTGGAAGCGTGAGGATCATATGATGAAAACTTCATTTGTTCTAGTGGCCAATTTCTGATGAATTCCGGTTAGAAAAAATGAATGGCACTCAGATTCTAGAATTTTGTATCATTTCAAGGAAAACTATAAGGTGGTTTTAACAAATTCATGGCATAGAGGCTGGATCTAAAAATCCAGAGATTCTAGAAAAAAATAAACTACATGTCGTTTTCAATGAAAAACACATGGCATGTAATCCCTTTCCAGCAGTGGCGATAGGGCTTGGGAACCCATAACGATGGTGAAATGTGCACTTCCTTGGCATGCCCTATAATTCCTTCTTGTGTGTCTGAATTGTTTGAAAGACTGCATGGCTAAATACATTCCATGTATAAAGTACACGAACATGGGTTGGCCACATGGTACGCACCATATGTGAACCCACATGCCATATACCAAAGTACACGAACACAGGGTCCGAGTACACGGACATGGCCACAAGACATTCCCCTGGTCCTAGTTAGTCAGTACATGGCATGTAGTCCAAGTACACAGTGTGTTATACTAAATGGTATGGTAAATTTTAATCTAATAGAGACATGTCCAGGCAGTTAACAAGGACCATATATCGTGTGCATCCTACCACACATCATGTACTACTTGATCTATGTTGAGAGATATTCAAAACTCCATAAATCCTTCGTTAGAACTCTAATTTTAGCTCATGAGTGGCCTATCCTGAGTGTTTTTTCACATAGAACGTGATGGTTTCCTTGGAAATGTATTTTGAGATATGATGTGGAATATTTTTGGTTTGGCATGCACTGAGGTTACCCCTGATGACGGCAGTAATCATACAGAATCACCAAAGAATCCTGGGCTTACCCTCTAGCTGGGATGTTTAGTGGTGTTCACCAAAGATAGTATCGGACTTACCCTCTAATTGAGTTGTGTAGTGCAATTCCCTGATGGAATTTTTATTCTTACCCTCTATTATTACTAGTAAGTGATGTTCCCCAATGATCTTTCTGAGTTACCATCTAGTAGGACTGGGTAGTGGAGTTCCTTGATGTTCCTGGCTTACCCTTCAGTTGGGCTAGGCAGTGGAATTCCCCAATGATATCTTCTAGGCGTAACACTACATCCAGTCTCAGAAGTGGAGTTCTCTAACAACTTATCGGTCTTACCCTCTAGTAGGACTGGGTTGTGGCATTCCCTAATGAAAATCTCGAGAAAAACCCTTCAGTCGGTCATGTCAATGGAGTTCCTCAGTTACTATCATAGTAGGACCCTACTATCATACCACAGAAGGGAATCCTCATCTAGAATTTGTAGCCCCTAAATTGTGTGTCCTAGTGATAAGGTGTGGTTTGACATAGCTTCTAACTCACAAGGAAGAGGGATGCTTTCCCCACCAAAAAAACGTCCTTGAAATGCAAATTAAAAACGTGCGGGAAAGTCAGTGCCACCCAAAGAAGACAGAAGCAAGGTGTGGTAATTGAGTCCATTATACATATGTTTTCAAAGAAGACATGAGAGATGTTGTTCATCATTGATGAACTTATTTTAAAACTATTGTGTGATCATCTTCTTGGGTTGAGATATGAGATGGATATCCCCTTACTCACTATTTTGGGATTCTTTAAGTAATAATATATATATATATATATCAAACTTCAATACTCACTCATTGGGTATAGTTATTCTCCTTCTAAGAGAGTTGAAGATTCATGGGGTATGTTATGTGATTTCCATGTTTATAATCTCATCATTGGATGATTCCACTCTCCTACTATAGGTAGCGAAGACTCAATGATAAGTTCATCTACTCATCATGTCGAGATCCTTGTGTTTAGATGAGTTCACATTCACTCTCTTGTTAGGTTGAGTTGTACTATTTTATTGTACCTTGTTCTATCTACTTATTCCCTCTTCATTTTTATATCTTATTGCTCCCCCCTTAACCTTTTCAGGGCATTCTATTGGGTATGTATATACTCACCCTCCATGAGATTTTCCCAACACATTTCATGGTTTTTGAAGATGGAAAATAAGTTGATCATGACATCAGAAGAGATTAGTAATATGGGGTGTTTGGACTACGTACAGTGGTTTTATCTTGGGATATAAGAGCTAGGATCTCTCAGTTATTTACTCTTTTCTAGTTTTTTCAGTTTGTGACATATTTCTGTTTTGGCCTTGTATTTTTTCCCTTTTTATTTTTAGTATACACTATTTTACTTTGTTACCATTTTTTCCATGCATATTTGGTAAATTTATATTATTTTCTCATCATTCATTTCTTTGTCCTAAGATATTTTTCATTGAGTTGGTTTTGTGCATTTGTACAGGTTCTTAGGAATATTCCTACCCATGTTTTTTATTACTTTGGTTCCTTTCACCACCCCTTAGCCTATGGAGACAGTCTTGGGTGTAACACCCCGACCCCAATTACCCAGAGTCAATGCATTATTACATAACATTGGCATGATCACAAAATATCAAGTCTTGAAAGACTGATTAGTTTAGTATCCTTGGAATAACTAGATACATTCAAAACGTTTACATTACATCATAAAGAGAAAACTACAAAAACATCTTGTCTCCACACTCATATCCCCTTATACTATCCATGTATGCCATTCATAAAATAATTCTTCACATCCTGGGAAAAATAAAACATAGAAAGGGGTGAGCTCAAATGCCCAGTAAGGATAACAATATAGCAGAAACTTTCATAAATAAGCATAAACATTTAAGGAAATTTATAACTAAAACAAAAGCCTTTTAAACTTGAAAATCAAAATAATATGGAAAAAATAAAATGAAATAATTCCATTTACTTAATCACATGAATATTCTACTAGTCGAATAATCACATGAAATATCAATAACCACTTTCATAAAGATGGAATGCATAATGACAGGCTATCATAACCACATAGTCATGGCTTTGTGCCAAGACTACAAATAAGATTTTTTCAAGGCCTTGTGCCAAGACACTAGTTTGTCTCATGAGACCTACCGATGCATCGAAAAGCTATAGCGGGCTCCACCCATCACTTATTAAGTCCAATGCATTCCTCATATGAATAGGGTTAAACATAACATAAACTTTCATATTAAAACAAGGATAAGAAATGTCAATACTTTCTCCATAAACCATGAATGATATAAAAATAACACATCCCCAGTCAAAAATATCACAAAACCATCAATACAATATGGAAGTTTTTGTATCGTAATAAATCAACTTCAAATATGCTTAAAATCCATCAAAGGATGTTGAAATAGATTAAATCAAAACTGTTTGAGAGAAATATATCTTTTTTTGAAATCATTTAAAAGTAATGTAATTATAAAATAAAACATTTACTTTGAAAAAATACTTATAATCTTGTAATGTAAGCTTCCACGATTTTATAACGGTGGAAAATATCTGCACCCGTCGTATAAGTTAAAAAAAGACATTCTTACCTTAATTCTGTCGAAAATGTTAAAAAGGACCTTGTTTGGAAAATGACGGAAAGATTCCTTTATAAACATCTTATAAAAATGAAAACAAGGGTATAAATGACTTGAACCCGTAGTCTATAAAATAGTAATAATGATTTGAAATACATTTTTAAGAAACATTGATGTGGATGATAAAGAGGCCCTAGTAGATAATTACGTATAAACAAACTCGGATAATGAAGAGATTGTGAAATAAACCCTTACCTTATAATTTTCCTTGGTTGAGGGTAGGTTAACATACTATATAATGGTGAAATAATTGTTATTAAATTATAAAATAATCATATAAATTAATATGATATCATATATGATCTTTTAACATTGATTTGTTAATAATATCTAAGTATTATCGTCGTTTCGGGTGTTAACTTACTCGTTTTCTTTTATATATTTTGTTACATAAGTCATGTTTTTTATGGATAGGTTGTATCTTATTCATATCCAGAATGATATCAAGTCCTTAAACATTATTTTTAATCATCAAATGATAATTATACTTGAATGGATACGATGGGGAATGAATCTCATCGCGTTCGTGGAGACAGTAGTCCGTACGTACGCACGAGCGACAATATCATTATTTTGATATTCAAATAATATATAAATGGATGTTATATCATATATACAGAATAATTATCATTCTATATTTATTATTTACATCAATTACACATCATTGTCATACCCATCAAAATAATAATGTTTTGAATAACAATTACACCACGACGTGGAGACGGTAAGCCGTACGTACGCATGTATGGTGACGTATCATTCAAATGATGGATTTAATAATGAATATGAATGTACCATATTTAAAATAACATCATAGTATATACAATATACTGGAGTTATTATTTTATAATGGAAATAACAAAGAAAGAATAAGTTTAAGAAGAAAAGAACTTTAAAGAGGGTGGTGAAAAAATTACCTCTTCTTCAGGTTCTTCCTTTTGATTTGATCAAAAGGTCTACTTAGGTTGGATTTCTGACCAAACTAAGGAATATAGGTTGAATTGAGGGAATTTTAGAGAATATTTGGGCAGTTTTTGGCCGATTCAAAAGTCTTTGAAGGTATTAATTTGAGAGAAGGGTGAGTGCCCTTTTATAAGAGGGGTGAGGGGCACCTTTGGAAAAACCAGAAATATTATTTTATAATAAATTCATATTCGGTTTCTAATGGCCCCAAAGTGGATTATTTAAATTTTGAGGTGGGTATGGGTAGAAATTCTTTCAACCAATAGATTTTAGACAGGTTTGGGTTACTATATTAGCCTTATCATTTATATTTAACTCTTAGTTGAATAGTTTGACATTTACCATGTCTCTTTGTATTTTTATATTATATAGTTAATAAACTTACTATATACTTCTAAGAGACCCCCAAGTGGTCCATTAATTATATAACTATCATTATATAAGTTTATTAGTAGAACCTTAGATTTTTAGAAATATAATATCAATTAATAATATAATATTTGTTTTAAAAACTCTTTTATGTCAATTTTGACAATATTTAATAATGGATTTTTGTTAAAGTCTTAACAACTTTATTAATTCTAAAAAAATAATTTAAGAAATCCTAACATGTCATATTAATCAATAAAATTCTTGGTTGGAATCAAAACTTTCAAATTATATTTATTTTAACATTTATAATACTAATTATTTGATTCTATCATTAATAAAGAAAATATTGCATCATTATTGTGTCATAAATAAATTTGACTACTAAATGTATAAAAATTATAAATAAAATAAAATTATGTGGTAAATCTATTTATATTTATAATGAATATTTATTCTAAAATATAACATATATAACTCCATGTAAAAAATTATTTTGCTAAAAGATATATGCTTCTGTCATTTTTGTATTTACTTTAACTTAATTAATATAAAGTGTCATTATCACTTACAAGTGGATCCATGGGGTCCCAAAATCAACCCAAAGATTCACATGGTCAGACATGTATCAACCAATAGTATTAGGACACTTTTTAGGGTAATTTATTATTATTATAATATTATTTTTTACCCTTATTTACCAGATTTACCCTTTAACCATGGTAAATAAAATAATTACCGAAATAATTATTGAAAATGTCTAAAAATAAAATTTACTTATTTACAAAATTTGGACCTCCTGATTATAAATATGGAATCCATTTTTCTAAATTCAAAACACAGAAGTGGCAGAAATTAATTTAAAATTAATTCCCGCTGTCAAAACAAAAAGCTTGTTTTTAAGAAATAATAACTATCAAAAGATTGACACTTGTTTATGTCTGGTTTAAATGTGAAATTACGTCCAATGACCACAATTGTATTAATTAGTAAAAATATTTTCTAAATATACTTTAAAATCACTCAAATTCAAAATTTATCACTATTAAATATTTCAATTAAAAATGTTGGTTTTAATTAAAATTTAGTAATTTTCACTATTCATCAAAAATTAAATGTTTTCAGAAAAATACCAAAAACTCACCCTAAGATAATTCTGATATTACAAATACAAAAATGGAGTACATTTTGAAATATAAAATGTATAAAATTTTAAATATTGGGTATTACTATTCATAACGGCTAGTTTGATTGGTTGTGGTGTGTGTTAGAACTCAAAGTTGTGTATAACACACGCTATTGTATTATTCAAAGAGAAGCGTACCGTGGAAGTTTGGGGTATTACATTCTCCCCTCCTTCAAATAATTTTGTCCTCAAAATTTCTAGAATATTATTGCATGAAAAGAATCGGGTGGTTCTTCATCATAAGTTCCTTAGGTTCCCACGTTGCCTCTTCCATCTTATGGTTTCTCCATAGAACTTTTACCAGACGAGTCGTCTGGTTTCTCATCACTTGTTCTCTGGTATAAAGAATTATGATGGGCTCTTATCAATAAGAAAGATCAGGTTCCAGTTCTAATTCCTCATAGGTGAGTACATGCGTTGGGTCAGGCATGTATTTTCTCAACCGTGATACGTGGAACACATCGTGAACATTGGAGAGATTTGGCATCATTTCCAAACAGTAAGCTACATACCCAATTCGTTCTAGAATTTCGAAAGGTTCGATGTACCTGGGACTCAATTTAACTTTCTTATCGAAACGTATAACTCCCTTCCATAGAGATTCTTTCAAGAAAACATGATCTCCTGCCTGAAATTTCAAATCCTTCCTTCGATTATCGGCATATCTCTTCTGCCTACTTTGAGCTTATTTGATGTGGTTTTTGATTACCTTCACCTTTTCCATCGTTTCATCCACCAGTTCTGGGCCTACGAGTTTTCTTTCAATAACATCATCTCAACAGGTTGGTGTACGACATTTCTTTCCATATAACGCTTTATATGGTGCCATCTGAATACTCAAATGGAAGCTATTGTTATAGGAAAATTATACCCAAGGTAAATATTGATCCCACATACCTAGAAAGTCAACTTAGCATGATCTCAACATGTATTCTAAGGTTTGAATAGTCCGTTCTGATTTTCCATCATTTTGGGGGTGGTAAGCAGTACTCAAACGAAGTTCAGTATCCAAGGCCTTCTGAAGACTCTTCCAGAATCTTGAAGTACAATGTGGATCATGATCAGAAACAATCAATAGGGGTACTCCATGAAGTCTCACAACTTCATTAATATATAGTCTTTCTAGATGTTACAGTGGTAGATCATATCTTATAGCAAGAAAATGTGCCGACTTTGTAAGACAATCTACAATGACCCATATTGCATCGTTCCTTCTAGGAGTCTTTGGTAGCCCCATGACAAATTCCATCGTAATATTGTCCCATTTCTACTCCGGTATGGGAAGAGGTTGCATGACTTCTCCAGGATGTTGCTTTCCAGCTTTCTCTTGTTGACAAACCATTCATCTTGACACAAAATCAGCAATCTCCCTCTTCATGTTGTCCCACAAAAAATGTTTCTTCAAATCTATATACATTTTGGTGCTCCCAGGGACTATAGAGAAATTGGAGCTATGAGCATCATCTATTAATTCCCTTTTCAGATCAGGTATATTAGGAACACAAAGTCTCTTCCCAAATTTCAAAATTCCTTCTTCATACACAAAGTCTCTCAGTCTCCCATCATTCACAGCTTTAATCTTATTTTGAAATTCTTCATCATCGGTCTGATAACTCTTAATCCTTTCTAGTAAAGATGTTTTGGAAACCATTTGAAAAAGCATTTATGTTTCACCTTCCACGGTGATTCTCATATCCATCTTTACTAAATACATAAAAATAGGATCCCTTTCAACTCTCGTCTTGTTCAAAACTCCATGATACTTTCTGCTCAAAGCATCTTCCACCTTATTTTCCTTCCCCGGGTGGTAGTGTATCATGCCATCATAATACTTGAGTAGTTCAAGCCATTTCCTTTGCCTCATGTTGAGTTCTTTCAGTGAGAAAATGTACTTCAAACTCTTGTGATCGGTATATATCCCACATTTTTCACCATAGAGATAATGTCTCCATATCATCAAAGAAAATATTACAGCATCTAACTCAAGATCATGAGTAGGATAGTTTTGTTCATGAATTTTTAGTTGTCATGATGCATAGGCAATAACCCTATCATTCTTCATAAGGACACAACCAAGTCCTTTCTTCGATGAATCACTATAAATAACGAACCCATCATTCCCCGATGGTAGAATCAATATAGGAGCATTGACTAATATTCTCTTCAGTTCTTCAAAACATTCTTCACACACCTTTGTCCAAACAAATTTAACCCCTTTACGTGTGAGCATCGTTAATGGGTTAGCCAATCTGGCAAAATTCTGGACAAAATGCCGATAATAACCTACTAAACCAATAAAACGGCGTACCTCAATTATACTCATCGGTGCTAGCCATTCTTGGATGGCCTTGGTCATAGAAGGATCAACAGAGATTCCATCCTTAGAGATAATATGGCCAAGAAAAGAGATCTCCTAAAGCCAGAATTCACACTTGCTAAACTTCCCATATAATTCATGTCTTCCAAGAGTCTTTAGGATAATGCACAAGTGATTTTCATGGTCTTCGTAACTTTTGGAATATACCAATATATAATCAATAAATACCCCTACAAAATCATTGAGATATTCCTCGAAAACTCTATTCATTAGACCCATGAAAACAAAGGGTGCATTAGTTAGCCCAAATGGCATTACTGTAAACTCGTAATGCCCATGCCTGGTTCGAAATGCTATCATTGGAATGTATTTCTTTTTTATACACAACTGATGGTATCCAGATCGAAGGTCAATCTTTGAAAAGTATTTAGCTCCATAAAGTTGGTCAAATAAATCATCAATTCGGTGTAGGGGATGCTTATTCTTTATTGTTATATCATTGATCTCCCTATAGTCAATACATAACCTCATAGATCCATCTTTCTTCTTAACAAAAAGGACAGGGGCTCTCCATTGAGAAACAATAGTGCCAATAAATCCCTTATTACTCAATTCCTCTAGTTGTTTCTTTAGTTCAACTAATTCCACAATGGCCATTCTATAAGGGGTCTTCGATATGGGCCTTGAACCAAGAATTAAATCAATAGAAAACTAAATTTCTCATTCTAGAGGATGTCCAGGTAAATCTCCTAGAAACACATCTACATATTATTTCACAATAGTTACATCATCTATTTGAACATTACTTTCCTTACCCAGAGTCATTTAATTCTCTTCCTCCCTAATAATTGAATTTAGTTAAGCTACTGGGGGTGGATCTAGATAAGAATTAGGTGGTGACGATTCTGCTCTAAAGATAAGGTGTTCTTTACCATCATCATCAAAAGTTGTAACCTCCTTCTTCTTATAATAAATATTTTCATCATGGTCCGAAATCCAATCCATACCAAGGATTTAATCAAATTCAATAATGAGTATGATGATGAGATCAGCAGATAAAGAACATTTATAAGCCCTAATGGGAACGGATCCACAGAACTTTGTAGCAATGATACTTCCCTTAGGAGTTTTAACTGACAACTCCCTTGTTAGATCAAATTGTAAATATCTAATTTTCTTAGCAAACTAGGAAGATATGAAACAATGAGATGATCCAGAATCAAATAATGCATTTTCTAAACTTGAGGAAACCATTAAATTGCCTGCCACCACGTCTTTCAGAGCTTCTACCTTAGGAGTAGTGATAGCATAGGCTTGGCCTTGATCCCTTGGCCTTTTCTGAGGTAAGTTCCCCTGACACTTAGGATATTCATTTGCATAATGTCCCATATCCCTACAATTGTAGCATTGAACATAGGTACCTAGTTTCTTCCCCTTCCAATCACGAGCTTGGTGGCCTTTTTCACCACACATGTAACAGACTCCCATTCCATTGAAACAGGTACTAGGGTGTTTCTTCCCACATTTACTACAGGACAGATATTCAACTTTTTCCTTATTCCCTCTTATTTCCATTTCCAGAGTGATCAGCAGATCTCTTCTTCTCTTGCTTTTCTTTAAAGTCATAAGACTTAGAGAATTATTTTTCTATCTTGATAGCACACGAGACAATATCTTCATATGACGAGAAGGATTGTGAGACCAATGCTTGATGGAGAAATGGTTTTAACCCATCAATGAAATGATAAATATTAATTCTTTGGTTATGTATATAATCTGTAGTATACCTTTATAACATTTTAAAGTTAGCCTCATACTTTGTGACATTCTCATCCTCCTTTTGTCTCAGACTTAGAAATTTCCTTTCCATATCTACTCGATGGTCATGAGGAAAGTATTTTTCTAAAAATAGATCTTTGAACTCCCTCCATTCCATATTTGATACTTCATCATCTTCCTTCATGTTTTGAATCAATGACCACCATTGATCAGCATCTCTAGTGAGTTGGTAAACTGCCATGATAACTTTTTCCCTTTCACTACTCCCAGGGCATGGAATATTTTCTCTAAAGAATTTATCCATTGCTCAGCTACTAAGAGATTTTTACTCCAATTTAATGTCGGTGGTTTTTTCCTCATGAATAAATCTAACATTGATCCTCCACACTGTAGATCAGGGTGCTCCATACGGGTAAGTTTATTATTCATAACCTGAGTGAGTTGTCCCAGTGTGGTGATTAGCTGATCAGCACCAGTTGTATCATCATCTCCACTATAATTATATTGAGAAGGAGGGAAATCCCTACATGGAGTGCGTGCATTGATACGGTTTCCATTTATTCCACTATGTGCCATTTCTAAACAATGGGATACACTAGGTTAGCATATGAATCGCAATACATAAATCCAAACTTCTAAAACAATTAACATAAATTGAACAGTTTATGGATATAAGTCATAATCATAAAAATGTTTTCTTTGAGGAAGTATATACTCCTAAACCCTTCATAATGGTTTGTAAAGAAAATGAGAATTATACTAAGAATATCCCCCAGGATTGTCGTAACCAAGAGTGCAGCAAGGCTCATTGTCGTGCACCATTTCCCGTTCAATTCTAGCTTAATTTGGTGTTTTCGGGTTTTACCTCTAGGTACATCTGTGTTAGAGCTGCCTCTACCTACTCGTATCTAAACAGGTATGTATTCTTCAAAAAACTCACAAAATTTCTACAATACCAAAACTCTAGGAAGTTATTCTATAATAATCCTAAAAGTCCATCTTAGGTCCATGTGCTCTAATCAGAGTTTATCAAAATATAGTTCCCAAGCTTTGTACTAAACTTCCTCTAATACCAATTGTATCACCCCGACCCTAGTTACTTAGAGTCGGTGTGTTATTACATAACATTATAATGATCACAAAATATCAATACTTGAAAGACCGATTAGTTTAGTATCCTTGGAATAACTAGATACATTCATAAAGATTAAATTACATCATGAATTGAAAACTACAACAATATCTTGTCTCCACACTCATATCCCCTTATACTATCCCTGCAGGTCATTCATAAAATACTTCTTCACATCCTGGGAAAAATAAAACATAGAAAGGGGTGAGCTCAAATGCCCAGTAAGGATAACAATATAGCGGAAACTTTCATAAATAAGAATAATCATTCAAGGCAATGTATAACTGAAAAAAAAAGCCTTTTAAACTTGAACATCAGCATAATATGGAAAAAAATGAAATAATTATATTTACTTATTTACATGGATATTCTAATAGTTTAATACTAATGTGCAATATCAATAACCACTTTCATAATGATAAAATACATAATGTCAGACTATCATAACCACATAGTCAAGGTCTTGTGCCAAGACTACAAATAAGATTTTTTCAAGGCCTTGTTCCAAGACACTATTTTGTCTCATGAGACCTACCCATGAATCAAGGAGCTATAGCAGGCTCCACCCATCACTTATTAAGTCCAATGCATTTCATATATGAACAAGATTAAACATAACATAAACTTTCGTATTAAAACTTGTATACGAAATGTCAATACTTTCTCCATAAACCATGAATGGTATAAAAATAACACATACACAGTCAAACATATCACAAAACCATCAATAAAATATAGAAGTTTTTGTATCATAATAAATAAACTTCAAATAAGCTTAAAATCCATCAAAGGATGTTGACATAGATGAAATCAAAATTGTTTGAGAGAAACATCTCTTTTTTTGAAATCATTTAAAAGTCACATAATTATAAAATAAAACATTTACTTTTAAAATATCCTTATAAGCTTTTAATGTAAGCTTCAATGATTTTATAATGGTGGAAAATAGCCGTACCCACCGTATAAGTTAAAAAAAGACATTCTTACCATAATTCTGTCGAAAAGGTTAAAAAGGTCCTTGTTTGGAAAATAACGGAAAGATTCCTTTATAAACAACTTATAAAAATTCAAACAAGGGTATAAATGACTTTAAACCATATTCTATAAAATATTAAGAATTATTTGAAATAAATTTTTAAGAAACATGGATGTGGATGATAAAGAGGTCCTAGTAGATAATTACGTATAAACAACCTCGGATAATGAAGAGATTGTGAAATAAACCCTTACCTTGTACTTTTCCTTGGTTGAGGGTAGGTTAACCTCCTGTATAATGGTTAAATAGTTGTTATTAAATTATAAAATAATAATATACATTAATATGATATCATATATGATCTTTTAACATTGCTTTGTTAATAATATATCAGTATTATCGTCGTTTCGGGTGTTAACTTACTCGTTTTCTTTTATATGTTTTATTACATAAGCCATGTTTTTATGGATTGGGTGTATATTATTCATATCTAGAATGATATAAAGTCCTTAAACATTATTTTTAATCATAAAATGAGAATTATACTTGAATGGATACGATGGGGAATGAATCTCATCGCGTTTGTGGGGACGGTAGTCCATACGTACGCACGAGCGACAATATCATTCTTTTGATATTAAAATAATATATAAATGTATGGTATATCATATATATAGAATAATTATCATTTTATATTTATTATTTACATCAATTACACATCATTATCATACCCATCAAAATAATACTATTTTGAATAACAATTACACCACGACGTGAAGACGGTAAGTCGTACGTACACACGTATGGTGATGTTTCATTCAAAGGATCAATAGAATAATGAATATGAATGTATCATTTTTATAATAACATCATAGTATATATAAGATACTGGAGTTATTATTTAATAATGTAAATAATAATGAAAGAAGAAGTTTAAGAAGAAAGGAACTTGAAAGAGGGTGGTGAAAACATTACCTCTGCTTCGGGTTCTTCCTTTTGATTTGATCAAAAGGGATCCTTATGTTGGATTTATGATCAAAATGATTCATATAGGTTAAATTGAGGGAATTTGAGAGAATATTTGGTCAGGGTTTTTTTCTGGGCCAAACGGCTTTGAAGGTATGAATTTGAGAGAATGGGAAGTGCCCTTTTATAAGAGGGGTGAGGGGAACCTTTGGAAAAGCTAGAAATATTATTTTATAATAAATTCATATTCATTTTCTAATGGCTCAAAAGTATATTATTTAAAGGTTAAGGTGGGTATGGGTCGAAATCATTTCAACCAATAGATTTTAGATAGGTTTCAGTCACTATATTAACCTTATCATTTATATTTAACTCTTAGTTTAATAGTTTGACATTTACCATGTCTCTTTGTATTTTTATATTATATAGTTAATAAACTTACTATATACTTCCAATCTACCCCCAAGTGGTCCATTAATGATACACCTATCATTATATAAGTTCTTTAGCCAAACCTTATATTTTTAAGAATATAATATCAATTAATAATATAATATTTGTTTTAAAAACTCTTTTATGTCAATTTTGACACTATTTAATAATTGATTTTTGTTAAAGTATTAACAACTTTTTTAATTCAAAAAAAATAAGCACTACTAACATGTCATATTAATAAATAAAATTCGTGGATAGAGTCAAAACTTTCAAATTATATTTATTTGAACATTTATAATACTAATTATTTGATTCTTTCATTAATAAGGAGAATACTACATCATTATTGTGTCATAAATAAATTTAATTATTCAATGTATAAAAATTATAAATAAAATACAATTATGTAGGAAATAGTTTTAGCTTCTTAATTAATATTTATAGTCGAAAATATAACATATATAACCCTATATAAAATTTTTTTTTTCTAAAAGATATATGCTTCTGTCATTTTTGAATTTACTTTAACTTAATTAATATAAAGTGTCGTTATCTCTTAAAAGTGGATCCATGGGGTCCCAAAATCGACCCAAATATGCCCATGGTCGTACATGTATCAAAAAATAGGGTTAGGACACGTTTTAGGGTAATTGATTATTATTATAATATTATTTTTTACCCTTATTACCAGATTTACCCTTTAACCATGGTAAATAAAATATTTACCGAAGTAATTATTCAAAATGTATAAAAATAAAATTTGACTATTTAGACAATTTGAACCTCCTAATTCTAAATACGGAATCCATTTTTATAAATTCAAAACACGAAAGTGGCAGAAATTAATTTAAAATTAATTCCCGATGTCAAAACCAAAAGTGTGTTTTTAAGAAATAAAAACTATCAAAAGATTGATACTTGTTTATGTTCGGTTTAAATGTGAAATTACGTCTAATGACCAAAATTGTATTAAGTGGTAAAAATATATTCTAAATATACATTAAAATCACTAAAATTCATAATTTATCATGATTAAATATTTTGATTAAAAAAGTTGTTTTTAATTTAAATTTTGTAATTTTCACTATTCATCAAAAATTGAATGTTTTCAGAAAAATACCAAAAATTCACCCTAAAATAATTTCGATATTCTGAATCCAAAAATGAAGTATATTTTGAAAGATATTACTATTCATAATGGCTAGTTTTATTGGTTGTGGTGTGTGTTAGAAATCGAAGTTGCGTATAACACACGCTACTCTATTATTCAAAGAGAAGTGTACCGTGGAAGCTTGAGGTATTACATTGGGGTAGTGGTTGCTCAATCCCCATCTTGGGTCGGGTTATGACACAAACCTACTTTATAAAAAATATAAGTTTATTATAAATCTACCACCTAACAATATTATTATATTTAATACCATATATGATTTTATTATGACTTTCTATTACCTATTTATTAATAATTCAATGTTAACATTATGTTTCAGGTAATATTCATGTTGTTTTTATTATATGTTTTTGACTCATTGTTCTTAAAACTATTCCTAAGATAGTGATTTAATTTTTTAGAAAATGTAAAAATGATATAATTATCTTATATATTCATTATATAAATATTTATAAAAATCTATAAAAAAAATAGTATTCTAAAATGGAATACACCATTCAGGGATACGGTAGGCCATACGTACGAATGAACGATGTTTCTGATTTATTTTCATATTGAAATAATAAAAGTAAATAACATATATATATATATAATCATTAAATGAGAATTATTATGTAATTTATAACATATATTTTCCCTATACTCTTCCTTAATACATTTCATGTAAACAATGAACGAATCACATTACTTTGAGGAGGCGGTAGTCCACATGTCCACAAATGAAGTTATCGTATTTAAAAAAATTAGAAACCAAGAAGGTATGTTTTATATAATAATTAAATAATAATAAATAAATCTTAAATATCATATATATTATATAAAAATATATTTTCAATCATAATTTAAAACCATTATAGGTGGTAAAGGAAAAAATGGACACCATCATTTCGTGAGGTGGTAGTTCACCGTACACATGAGTGCTAAGTTCATTAACCATTAGATGGAAGGGTGTGTAATTATAGGTAAACCCTTATAATAACAACATATAATTATATTTATGATACTTATGTTATTATATAACCATAGAATAAGAAGATTTTATGGGGTGGATAATGAAAATAAAACAAAGGAGCTTGAGAAATGATGTTACCTCTTCTTTGGGTAATGCCTTTCAGTTTGCACCAAAGGGCGTCCTTGGATGGATTTATGACCAAAGGGGGCCTATAGGATTATGGGAGGGATTTTTGGATATTATTTTATCATATTTTGGGTGATAAAAATTGCTTCAATGGTGTGAATTAGTGGGAGGGGTGAGTGCCTTTTTATAGTGGAGGAGGAGTGTCAATCTTGTAAATTTTTTTAAATGGAATTCCACCCACATTTTTTTTATTATAAGTGGATCCAATAATGGAATAAATCCATTAAAAAGGATTCTAGGTTCTATATAGGTCTATATAATATATTTTGGACAATTTTATATGTCATTTTTTCCCTTAAGTTTAAGGTTTACTCGCTTATTAAGCTAATTTCCCTCTCAATCGTTGCAATTAATTATAATCACTTTCAGTAATATTTTTTGTAACAAAATAATTTGACCTTATTATACATTATAAATTATTCTTATTAAAAATAAAGAATACATTTTTTTCAAATTCCAATTACAAATGTCTCAGAAATTAATTTAAATTTAATCTCATGGATGGGACGATAAAGCGGGTTTTTAAAGTAAAAATGTTCAAAAGTTTAGTATGTTTTTATATCCAATTTAAAATTTAAATTAATTAAAATGAAATAAATTGGATTAATTGATTTATAATTTATCTAATTGAACTTTAAAACCAATATGTAAAAGAATTTAACCTTATAAACAAATTAGATGAAAAAATAGTTTTGAATTAAAATTCTTTATTTTTTATTTTTCATCAAACAATTAGACTTCTTTGAAAAATACCAAAAATTCATCCATACCTAATTTTTATGTTTAACTTTCAAAAATGAACATTATTTTGCCATATTAAATTAATAAATGTGTCAAAAAATATTTAATTTAGGTTCTCTATTAAAAGGTTCCAAAATTAGTTTTCTAAAAAATGCATCTTGTTATTCATATAATTGGATTTATTATTATATTATACATATCAAATCTAGTGTATGAATATAAAAATATTCATTTAATATTATATATATATATATATATATTTTTTAAAACAATAATCAGAAGTGGTTTTCTTAATTTATTGTGATAAAATTGAGTTTTTACATAGAAAAATAGTTTTATTAGAAAGGTAATTTCTTTATTTTCAAATAGGTTATAAATTGTTTTTAAATAATTTATTAAAAAAATATTAATTTTATATACATTTTTAAATAATATTTTTATAATTTGGTTATTATTTTTCATAAATTCTATTCTTATGGCTAGGTGGTCGGTATAATAATAATTTAATATTAATATTAATAGTATATTATAGTTTTGTAAAACTCAACCTTGTGTGTCATGAAAGATATCCAAGGGACTTGGTATTTCATGTAACATAATCAAAACATAGTGTTTCATGTAGAACAAAATATTATAAGTGTTTTGTTTAGTGAAAGATTAACTTGGTGTTGCGTATAATATAAGCTAAAATTAGTGATTTCGTAGCAATATTTAGTGTTGTGTAAAATGAAAAATATAAAAAGATTAAATTAATTTGAAAAAATATATTTCAAAAAATCGAGTGGTGTTACATTCCTCACCCCTTAAAATTAATTTCTCCCTCTAAATTATTTTGTTTTATTAGAGGTTTAATACTTTAAAGTTCCATTCTTAAAAACCCACATCATAAAAATAATTACTATGTATTCCTTTAAAAGGTTGAAAGTTTGAAAAATAATGGTTTCCAAATTAAAACATAATTAGGTTTCCCAATATGAGAATATAGGTGGGAATTGAAAACATGGACATGGAAGAAAATAATAAATAATAATAAAGATTAATAAAGATCACTCATCATAATAAAGTGGGTTATCTTGAAAAATTTAATAATCACAAATCTATAAACTAAAGAATAATGAAAGAGATCATTAATATCATAAAAATTGATGATACTATGATAAAATTTTATTTCAAGACCATTTTACTAAGTTGAATATTTTTTTTACATGAAGATATACTTACTTTATTTCATTCTCTTTTTCATAATCAAAATCGTATCCTTTGGTCATGTCTTGAAAAATTTCCACTTCACCTCTTTCTAAAAAAATAGGTTGGTTTTTTATTCCTCAAGCACTAAAATATCATGAGATCCATGATAATTAATCCCATCTATCTTTAGTTATCATAAACACAAAGTAGTTAGAATAAGAGATCCAATATGCAGAAATCCTTATATGGTGAGATAATACTTTAATCTCACAAACTTCATCTGAAGTTTAACTTAAACTTTAGATAAACGATTAACCTTATAACTCTTCTGAAAGATGAATATCCAAAACATTAGAAATAATATCACTAGATATTTTTAACACTGATCCATCATATATCACAGTGTATCTATCGGTTGTCACATTATATACTTGTGAAAACCCCCATCACATATTCTCTTGAAACGTGATAATAACTTGAACTACCATAATACCTTTCCAAAAACATGCACACTTCTATATTCCAAAGATTTATAGATATATTAATTAAATACATTAAGTTTTAAACTTCATCCATGATAACATGGAAAACCTTTTCAACAAATCCTTTATCAGTTCTGATCTCATAAATAATATCCAATTTACTTTATACATATCATAATATCTTTATCCATATAAAATATCATTTTCTCATCCACGAAAACATGTTAAGGGTCACCATACCTTAATTTAAACTTTCCATTAAATCAAAATACATAAATAAAAACTTCTACAAACAATCCTTATATACTTCATGATTCATATAACATAATATATACACTTAAATCATCCAAATTTATTCTTTAATCATTACTCAGGATTCATAAACCAATTCCTTAATATCTCATTCCTAGAATATGAAATATGAATCATATCTTAAGGTTCCTAAACCATAATATAATCATCATTCTTATATTTAATGTAAAAAAATATTGGAATAACATACCATACCTTTTACATGTTTTTTGTGGTCTTCTTATCTTCAATTGTTTATCCAATACACATACCACCTTATTGATTCTCTTCATGAGATTTTGAATTCGTAAATCGATTTGTTTAATGCATGTACATTCCGCATCTGAAAAAATCATTTTTACCCAAGTTCCTTCTAGTTACCACAATTAGCTAAAGTGGGAAGTTATAGTGTGAGAAACACTTATAATAATATAGAACCTCATAATCATAAAAATTTATTGATAATATGTCTACATCATAACACCTAATTTTCAATCAAATACACCTTAGGTTTATCCTAATTTATTCATAGTTATATTCTATTTAAATCCTTCATGATGGTTCATAAAGAGTTTGTGAGTTTACAAATCATATCCTCTTTGTGTGTCAAACAAGGTGTGCAGTAAGGCTTGTTGTCGTACACTAGTTCTTGATCAAGTATAGCTCAATATAGTGTTTTTTTACCCATATGTACATATTCACTCGAGCCACATCCACTTATATTATTCAGATAGTGATGAATTACTATGAAAACAATCACTCTATACTTTACCTAAATTCCAGGAAATTTTCCTAAAAATTAACGCATCCTTATACATATCCTTAGAGACACCCCTAGATATATCCTTATAAATATTCTTAAAAATCTCACTAAAGTTTTCTCATCCTAGTTTCCAAAGGATTACTAAACCATTCTTTTGATACCAACTATAGAGACCGAAGATTAACATACATGTATATTAAATCATTTTAGATGAATATTCATCACATTAAAAAACTACAAGCTTGAGGATCATAATAATTTAGTGTCTTTGGAAACTTGGAAAAAAATTCTAACACGGTGAAATATCTTCACTGTTTCCCACAAGTATCATCCCCATTATTAATTATTCTTAAAACCTTTCTTCATAACCTGGGGAAATGAAACAAAAGAAAGGGTTGAGCTTAGATTCTCAATAAGGGTAAACAAAAGAGATACATAATCATAGTCATGAACATAAGGGTATGATAACATTATCATAACATTATAAGATCATACCCTTCATATCAAAGATTATACACATGATTCATGGCATAAATATTTTCATTTCATAAACATAAATCATAATTTAATCAGGAGCATAATCTATGAAAGAAAAACATAGGAATAAGATATAGAATTTTTTTTATATTCATAATCATATAAAATAGTTTCCATAGAAGTCAAGGCATCACATACAATTCCATATTAGTACTTAGGGTTCACTCACCATACCATCATGGTAGTTGTGGTTTACTCCCATGATTATCTTTGTAATCAAGGTTCACTCCCAATACCATGTTATCAGAAAATATCATTTACTAAATTATGCTCACTCTCCATTCCATCCATGTCTATCTCATGAGATATAAATTTTTACCCAATTCATTGGAGGGAGATATAGGTTGCACATATCATATACTAAAATCATAAATACGTGTTACACAATATCATAATAAATAATATCATAACACATGAAAGGAAATGGGTATCATAAACATGATATAATATCATAACCTACGCAAAATATATAGGTTTCATAATCATTTCATTGAATCATAACCCATAAAAATAAGTGGGTTTCATAAACATATAACCTTGTGACAGGGAAATAATTTTCATAAATATATTACTCGTTAAAGAGAGATGGTTTTCATAAACATCATGCCATAATAACATAAACAATAAAAAGAAATAATATAAAGGAAACCTTTGTATAATTCCCCAAGAATTCAAGAGTAATATTAATGGATGTCATCTTAGATGGAAAATAATTTTAAAATATCTTTTAAAACATTTCTTTATGAAAATATCCTTTATTTCTAAAAAAATATTTTCAAAACATAAAAACATTTGAAAAATGATTTCATTAAAACTAATTTGAAAGATTATAGAGAAGGATTGAAATCATTACCAGAACCTTTTACCTGTAAAACTTATAAAATAATATTCAAAATATTTAGAAAACATTTTTCCTTGAAAACTTATAAAAAAAGATTGAAAACATTTTGAATACCGTTTTCCTTAAAAGCATATAAAAGAAGCCTGAAAACATTTTGAAAACATTTTTATTTTAAAATAATTTGAAAACTTATAAAATAGTCATTGATATTATTTAAATCATTTTATTTTAAAATAAACTTTTGAAATCATATAAAAGAATCATTGAAAATCATTTAAAACACTTTTTAATCAAAAAAACGGAAAACACTTTTTATGTGAGAATAATTTTAAAATAAAAAAAATTATAGAATATTAGGAAAAAAAATTCTTTTAATAAATAACCATGTAAAATTATAGAGTATTCATCAAGGAAATGATGTTCATAACGGCAGGTAAGTCCGTACATACCAAACGTTCCATTTCAACCTAAAAAGTTTAGAAAAGTTACTTGATCAAAAAATGAGAAGAAGATTCATTTTAAAACCATTTATAAGGTAATAAATGGGTAAACAATTCCTTCAAACATCATAGTATAATATTAAATAATTTTTTAAAACATATTTATAAAATACAGTTTTGGAAACACCTAGATTTTCAACCGAAATGAGAAGTCATGTCATATTTTTATAAACAAATATTAATTATCTTAGGTAAAAAGGAGTAGAAAATGGAACCCTTATTTGGATAAAACATAAATAAAAATTGGTTAAGAAAATTAATGAGTGTTCTTGAGAGATGGAACATAATATTTCATTAAATTAAGCATGATCTAAAACAGTCTCAATAAATGATGAGATTATAAAAACAAACCATTAATACTTTAGTAATTTTTAATCATAATAAAATGGAAATAATAAAATTATATGAAGATTAAAATGTCATTAAAATAATTTGATTCATGATATAACATGCTAAAGGCAATATATACACCCCATAGAAAAATATAGGTGCATAACATGGCATGTGTCTCAAAGAAGGAAAATTGAGACAAAATTAATTTACCAATTTGGTAACTTTTGAAACATAAACCCCAAGTAATAAATATCATAAAATGGATATATAAATACCTAAAACATTATGTATAGGAATCATATAATAGATACATGTGAATTATACACACAACATATGTAGAGACCCGAAGCTTAACATACATGGACATTACATTACTTTTGCGGAATACTTAGTACATAACAAAAACACACAGACAAGGACCATAATAGTTAAGTTTCTTTGGAAACTCGGAATATAATCTTCTAATCGTGGTGAAAGATCTCCAACATCTCCCATAAAGAGCTTCCTTTTTTTCCTAAAACCTTTCTTTATATCCTGGGGAAAAGAAAAAATAAAAGGGTGAGCTCAAATGCTCAGTAAGGGTAAACAAAAGAAATATCAATCACATCATATACATAAGAATATAACTTTTGGAAATCTTAACCTGCAAAAGAAATCATAATTTCATAACATGGGATAAATCATAGTAGTGAAATGTAATCCCAATAATCATAACTTAAAACATGAAACTTTGTGTCATACACACATAATCATAGAGAATCATTTATTATTAGTCAAGACTTAATGCCAAGACTATCTTAGTGGACAAAGTCCATTTCTAAACCGAGTTCACTCCTCGTTTCAGTCCTGTTTCACTGAACCGGTATAACCTGCCATTCCAGACATGTCTATCTCATGAGATATAAAATCATTACTCAATGCATTTGAGGGAGATATAGGTCCCACCCATCTCATAATGATACCATTCTTATGTGTGCCACAAAATCATAAACCATACATCATAGCATAACCCATGTAATAAAAATGGGAATATTTAAACATCGTGACATCATAAAACAATTCATATGAGATAAAAGAATTCGTAAAAAAATATTTCCATCACAACATAATCAAATCCATGTAGTAATAGGGATAGAAACATAACCCTTTATTATCTTAGATGGAAAATAATTTTGATAAAACACTTGAACTCCATTCTTGAGGAAAATATCCTTTCTACTTCAAAAACATTTTTCCTTTCTTAACATGTCATACAATTTCAAACTAAAATAAGTTGATTAAAAATAAACATGAAAACTTGTAAAGGAATATTCTTGGAAATTTTGTTTTAAAAATCCATTAATTCCGTATAAGTTTAAAAAAACATTCTTCTCGTACTTTTTTCGGAAAAGTCAAAAAGTGCCTCGTACGAAAAATGACAAAAGATTCCTTTCATATCTTTTACTAAAAACTCACCGAAGGGTAAAATTGGATTTAAAAAATTGTAGGTGGATGGAAATAATATTACATATTGAGGAAACATGGATGTGGATGATAAAATACACCCCAGTAAATACCGAAGTATAAACAATCTCGGATAAAAATGAGATTGTGATATTTCCCTTACCTTAGGTCTGATTTGCTTCGTAAGTGTCCAAACCTCCTGTATAATGATTTAAATAATGTCATTGACTTATTCTAGAATCATAATAATTGTCATGATATCATATATGGTTCACTTATGACTTTATATTACCTGTTCTATTGTAAATTCCATGTTAAAGAGCGTTTTGGGTAAAATTGTTTCATTTGCCATCCGTGTTTTTGACTTGTAATTATTCATATGATTACTTAGATCATGATTACTTAATTCCATAATATAAAACATGATTTATATATAATATATATTCATAATATACATATATATAATATATCAGTAACTGGAAAGAAATACATCGTTCATGGAGACGGTAGGCCGTACGTACGCATGAACGCTGTTTTCGTTTCCTTATTGAGTTGAATGAAATTAAGTAGATGACATACATATATATACACATAAATATAGTATCATTATTATGTCATATATTTCATGATTACTTATTATATATACTTTATAATCATTCATGAATGGTTAACGTGGAGAATGAATCTCATCGCGTCGTGGAGACGGTAGTCCGTACGTATGCACGAGCGATGATATCGTTCTCATGATAGTGGAATTGTATTTGAGTGTATGTATACTATTTAAGAATAAATATCACTTTACAATAATCATATATAGTTATTATGTACACCATTATACCCATCCAAGTAAGGTGGTGGTGGAAAATAGATTACACCACGGCGTGGAGACGGTATTCCGTACGTACGCACGCGCGGTGATTTCGTTTTTCGTAGGATGGATAGATGATGAAATAGGTTTGTTTCATACTTATAATAACATATCAGTATATGATTGATACTTATGATATTAATTCATAATAAAACAACCTAATAAGAAGAAGTGGAAGAAGAAATAAAGTTGAAAGAATCGGTAACGGGCATTACCTCTTCTTTGAAGCGACTCTTTGAGATCTCCTTTTAGGGAACTATAATTGGTCTTTAAAGAAGACCAGAACCTCTAGGATGTTTCTAGGGAAGTGTAGAAGAGAATTTGTCAGGGGTTGGATGATCTTGAAGGCTCAATGTGGTGTGAGTAAGAGAGGGAGGAGGTGCCCTTTTATAAGGTAGGAGAGGGGCTTCTTTGGAAAAACTAAAAATATTATTTTATTATAAAGCCAAATTCGGTTTTAAATAGCTCCAAATTGAGTTATTTAGAATCTAAGGTGGGGATGGGTCGAAATACTCTCATCCAATAGAATTTAGACATGTTTAGTTTCCTATTTTAACCTTATCATTTATATTTAACTTTAAGTTAGATAATTTTACTTTTACCGTGTCTTTTTTTGTTCTTACACTATAAGGTTAATAAACTTACTATAACAAGACAAACAAACCATAAGTTGTTTATTATTAATATATATAACCTTATCTAAGTCATTTGGCCGAACCGTATATTTTTAGGAATAAAATAACAATTAATAATATAATATTTGTTTTAAAAACTATTTTATGTCAATTTTGACCCTATTTAGTAATTGATTTTTGTAAAAATCATAACAGAATGATTAGTTCTAAAGCAGTTTATTAAAGCCATAATAACATGTAATATTAACCTATAAAATTAGTGGAATTCATAAAAAGTCTCAAATTACATTTATTTGGGTATTTATAACATCAATTATGTCAATATTTCATTAATAAGATAATTACTGCATCATCTTTGTGTCATAAATAAATTAATTTACTTAATGTCTAAAAATTACAAATAAAATACATTTATGTAGGAAATCTTTTTATATTTATAATTAATATTTATAGTCGAATTTATCTTATGTATAACCCTATATTAAAAATGATGTTCTTATTAAACTTTGATTTTAACTATTTTAACCTTTCTTTAAATAAATTAATAATAAATGTCCTAATCTAATCCAAGTGGGCCTAAATGGTCATATTTTTTTCCTAAGGTAGTTTTTGGCCGAATTAAACTTATCCAATAGAATTAGTACATGTGTTAGGGTAATAATAATATCATTTTTACCCTTAATTACCCTATTTACTTTTAACCGTGGTAAAAAAAAGCAAAAAGTTACTATTCACCAAAAATTATTTTCATCTCATTGAACCACATTTTATTTACTCACATCAACCGTGTCTCTCGGATTTTTGAAATTCCACTCACAGAAGCGGTAAAATTATGTTTTATGAAAAGTTCATTTTTTTTAACTACCACTTAGTGGTTTCACTATTCATCAAAAAATGAAAGTTTCCAGAAAAATACCAAAAATTAGGCCTAAGCTATATTTGATATTATGAACTCAAAAATGATGTCTATGTTACCAAATTAAAAACATATCATTTGCATTAATTAATTTAAAAATTAATTCCTGTCGTCAAAAAAAATAGCGTGTTCTTGAGAGATAATAACTATCAAAAGATTGACACTTGTTTATGTTTGCTTTAAATGTGAAATTAAATCCAATGACCAAAATTGTATTAAATTGTAAAAATATATTCTAAATATACTTTAAAACCACTCAAATTAATAATTTATCACTATTAATTATTTCTATTAAAAAGGTTGTTTTTAATTAAAATTTAGTAATTTTCACTATTCATCAGAAAATGAAAGTTAGCCGAAAAGTACCAAAATTTCACCCTAAGCTAATTTCGATATTCTGAATCCAAAAATGAAGTCCATTTTGAAAGATAAAATTTACAAAATTTCAAAAAGTTGTTATTACTATTCATAACGGCTAGTTTTAATAATATTTTCACTACTGGAAAAAAGGCTTATACCCACGGTTCAAAACCGTGGGTATAGCCCCCAAAACCGTGGGTATAGGCTATACCCACGGTTTTGGGAACCGTGGGCTGGAACGCCGTCGGTATAGGTCCCCAGCCTATACCCACGGTTTTCCAAAACCGTGGGTATAGGTGTTCTGCCACCGTGTCAACAAAACATTCCCAATTGCCACGGTGTCAATGGCTTTTACCCACGGTTTCAAAACCGTGGGTATAGATCCTAAAATAAAGTGGCAGGCGGGTTTCGATCCCACGACCTCTTCGCTGCAAAGTACCACATCTACCACTACCCTACTATCAATTATGTGTATATATATATATATTTAGTTAAATATAGTTATATAAACCGTGGGTATAGAGGGAAGAACCGTAGGTATAGGACTCCCGCCAAAAAAAATCTTTCCCGCGGAAAAAAAAAATTTCCCGCGCACACATGGGAAACCTATACCCACGGTTTTTCAAAACCGTGGGTATAGGTTTTTTATCCTATACCTATCCCCACTGTTCTCCTCAAAACCGTGGGGATAGGTACCCCTATACCCACGGTTCTTGAAAACCATGGGTATAGGTCAATTTTCAAGACCTATCCCCACGGTTTTGGAAAACCGTGGGGATAGACCCCCCTATGCCCACGGTTTTTGAAAACCATGGGTACAGGTCTTGAAAATTGACCTATACCCACGGTTTTACAAAACCGTGGGTATAGGGGGTACCTATCCCCACAGTTTTGAGGAAAACCGTGGGGATAGGTCCATTTTCCAGTAGTGTTTAATAGCATATCGTTGTTTAGTGAAACTCGGTATTGCGTACTACACACGCTATCGAGGAAGGTCGCGATTGCGTGTAATGAAAGGCAAGTCAAGGATGTATGTTGTGAAAGCTTTTTTTGGTGTAGCGTACAACACAAGACATTAATGAAATTAAAAAGAATATTTTTCATAAAATCTCGGGGTGTTACATTCTACCCCCCTTAAAATGAATTTCGCCCTCGAAATTCGTCGGGGTTATAAATAGTTTACTACTCGAAATTTTCTTTAATAGAAACCCACATCATAAAAAGGAATACCAAAACTTGGCATTAAAAACTAAAGTATGAAACGTAGCGGTTACCCAAATTAACTAATCACTAGGTTTCCACAAAGGAGAACATAGGTGAAAATATGGATATGGAAGAGAAATCTAACCATCATGTTCTGATGGAGTGTGGAAGAGAACATGGCTATGAAAAAGACAACAATCAAAAAGCCATATATTTGTGATGATCTAAGGTACCATCTGATTCATCAGATATAAGGTCACTAGGACAACATTTTTGGTTTTCAAGATCATTTCCCTAAAGTTGATGAATTAAAAGAAATACTTACATGATTTTGGTACAATCTCACTGTTGTTTGTGAATTGAAAAATTTCCACTTCATCCCTTAAAGAAATCAAATTGAATTTGTTATTCATGAAGTGTTAATAGATCATGTGATAGAATGATGGGTCATTCCATCTGTTTCAAACAAAAGGTTAGCAAAAGTTATCAAATATACAAAAGTCCATCTATGGTGAGGTTAATTGTATACGATTCCAAAAATGAACTTATACTTCATATATCATACCGCATAATAAAATAAAACTAGTTTCTACTAACCAGGGACTTTCTGTAAGCCAGTGTTAGGCGATAAAGGCCAGTCGCACGTCGGTTGTGGGTTCGATTCCCAGAGCCTTGTCTGACGCGATGGGTTGTCGCCTGTCCTGCAGGTTGTCCTTTTTCTAAAGCTATATTACTATAACATCCCATCAATAATATCGAAAAAAGTTCTATCCTTAAACAATACTAAATTATTTCCAACATAATCCATTCCAATCTTTAGGCTTATCTAAAATACTTCGGTCCAAGCTCATAGTATAAAGAAAATGATTACTTGAAATGTCACATAACAATCACGTGAATGCCATCATTTATCCCCCCATATATCATAAGATATATCTTGTTGGTCAAATTACAAACATGTGAATACCTTAATCATGTATTCTCTTGAAGAATTAATACCCATTGAACCTTAGTGAAAACATGAATGTAGTTAAAAGTTAACACTTTCCACAAACCAAAATCCTCAAAATTCTTTATACTCAAACCATGATATCACTTAGTCCTTATAAGAATACAATAAAATATCTAATTATCTTCTTATCCCTTCATTATGCGCATATCATATGCTTACTAAAAATATCTCAATCACTTTCCATGGTTACCGGTACCATAAAATTATTGAAAACCCCAATAGAATAATACAAAAATATTTTAATACACAATAAAAGTACCTCAACAACATTATTCTTGAATACCAATACATAAACACTTCAATCTATCCTCTTCAATTATTTTCCTAGAATAAGTCCTTCCTTGATTTAGAAGTAACTTTTTAGGTCAGGGAATTGAGTTGGGTAATGCCCATGTTTCCCACAAATAATACATTGAACTCCATAACAGTCTGTCACTCTATGACCCTTTTCTCCACACAGATAACATCGGTCTCTCCATTTGAGGTATTCCTCAAGGTTCTTCTTCCCTTCTTTAGAAATCTCAATCTTCCTTTCTTTATGCTCCTCAACATGCGAACATGCATAATAGTCTATCTTCCTCTTCTTTTATGAATTAGGCATACCACTAAATTTCACCTTGTTAATCATATAACACGATGAATGATTCGGTATAATCACAATATCTTTCTCTCTAGGAATTACAAAATTTTGTTTCTCATAGTCACCAATTTTTCCATTAGATTCAATGTTAACTGAATTTCTTATGGTTCCCTCCATTAACTAAAACAGAAAAAGAATTCTGTGAGAGGAAAAAATCATGCTAGAGAAAACAACATAGTAAAGGGGGAGTTCCCTCAATATCTAACATCTTAGGTTAAATTCTAAGATCATTAGTTCAATTCTAGGACTATAACCAATACATATACTTAACCTTAGAGACATCCCTAGACATACCTTAGACATATCTCTAGGGATCTCACTAACGTTTTCGCATCCTAGTTTCCAAAGGTTGACTAAACCTTTCCTCTGATACCAACTGTAGAGACCCAAATCTTAACTTACATGGACATTACATTACTTTTGCAGAATACTTAGTACATAACAAAAACACACACACAAGGACCGTAATAGTTTAGTGTCTTTGGAAACTTGGAATATAATCTTCTAATCGTGGTGAAAGATCTTCAACATCTCCCATAAAGATCTTCCTTTTTTTACCTAAAACCTTTCTTTATATCCTGGGGAAAAGAAAAAAAAAAGAGTGAGCTCAAATGCTCAGTAAGGGTAAACAAAAGAAATATCAATCACATCATATACATAAGAACATAACTTTTTGAAATCTTAACCTGCAAAATAAATCATAATTTCATAACATGGGATAAATCATAGTAGTGAAATGTAATCCCAATAATCATAACTTAAAACATGAAACTTTGTGGCATACACAAATAATCATAGAGAATCATTTCTTGTTAGTCAAGACTCAATGCCAAGACTATCTTAGTGGACAAAGTCCATTTCTGAACCGAGTTCACTGCTCGTTTCAGTCCTGTTTCACTGAACCGGTTTAACCTACCCTTCCAGCAATGTATATCTCATGAGATATAAAATCATTACCCAATGCATTGGAGGGGGGTATAGGTCACACCCATCTCATAATGATACAATTCTTATGTGTTCCACAAAATCATAAACCATACATCATAGCATAACCCATGTAATAAAAATGGGAATCTTTAAACATTGTGACATCATAAAACAATTCATATAAGATAAAATAATTCCTAAAAAAATATTTCCATTATAACATAATCAAATCCATGTAATAATAGGGATAGAAACAGAACCCTTTATTATCTTATATGGACAATAATTTTGATAAAACACTTGAACTCCATTCTTGAGGAAAATATCCTTTCTACTTCAAAAACATTTTTCCTTTCTTAACATGTCATACAATTTTAAACTAAAAGAAGTTGATTAAAAATAAACTTGAAAACTTGTAAAGGAATATTCTTGGAAATTTTGTTTTAAAAATCCATTCATGCCTTATAAGTTAAAAAAAACATTCTTCTCGTACTTTTGTCGGAAAAGTCAAAAAGTACCTCGTATGAAAAATGACAAAAGATTCCCTTCATATCTTTTACTAAAACTCACCGAAGGGTAAAATTGGATTTAAACAATTGTAGGTGGATGTAAATAATATTACATATTTAGGAAACATGGATGTGGATGATAAAATAAACCCTAGTAAATACCGAAGTATAAACAATCTCGGATAAAAATGAGATTGTGATATTTCCCTTACCTTAGGTCTGATTTGCTTCGTAAGTGTCTGAACCTCCTGTATAATGATTTAAATAATGTCATTGACTTATTCCAGAGTAATAAGCATTGTTATGATATCATATATGGTTCACATATTACATTATATTACCCGTTCTTTTGTAAATTCGATCTTAAAGCGCGTTTTGGGTAAAATCGTTTCATTTTTCATCCGTCTTTTTGACTTGTAATTATTCATATGATTACTTAGATCATGATTAATTAATTCCAGAATGTAAAACATGATTTAAATGTAATATATATTCATAATATACATATATATAATAGATAAGTAACTGGAAAGAAATACACCGTTCATGGAGACGGTAGGTCGTGCGTACGCATGAACGTTGTTTTCGTTTCCTTATTGAGTTGAATGGAATTAAGTAGATGACATAAATATATATAAACATAAATCTAGTATCATTATTATGTCATATATTTCATGATTACTTATTATATATACTTTAAAATCATTCATGAATGGTTAACGTGGAGAATGAATATCATCGCGTCGTGGAGACGGTAGTCCGTACGTACGCACGAGCGATGATATCGTTCTCATGATCGTGGAATTTTATTTGAGTGTATGTATACTATTTCAGAATCAATATCACTTTACAATAATCATATATATTTATTATGTACACCATTATACCCATCCAAGTAAGGTGGTAGTGGAAAATAGATTACACCACGGCGTGGAGACGGTATTCCGTACGTACGCATGCGCGGTGATTTCGTTTTCCGTAGGATGGATAGACGGTGAATTAGGGTTTTTTCATACTTATAATAACATATCAATATGTGAGTGATACTTATGTTATTACTTCATAATGAAACAACCTAGTAATAATAAGTGGAAGAAGAAAGAAAGTTGAAATAATCGGTAACGGACATTACCTCTTCTTTGAAGCGCCTCTTTGAGGTCTCCTTTTAGGGCACTATAATTGGTCTTTAAAGAATACCATAACCTCTAGGATGTTTCTAGGGAAGTTTAGAAAACAATTTGGCAGGGTTTGGCCGAGCTTGAAGGCTCGAATTGGTGTGAGGAAGAGAGGGAGGAGGTTCCCTTTTATAAGGGAGGAGAGGGGCTCCTTTGGAAAAACTAAAAATATTATTTTATTATAAAGCCAAATTCGGTTTTAAATAGTTCCAAATTGAGTTATTTAGAAGCTAAGGTAGGGATGGGTCTAAATCCTCTCATCCAATATAATTTATACAAGTTTAGGTTCCTATTGTAACCTTATCATTTATATTTAACTTTAAGTTAGATAATTTTACTTTTACTGTGTCTTTTTGTGTTCTTACACTATAAGGTTAATAAACTTACTATAACAATCCAAACGAACCCAAAGTTGTTTATTATTAATATATATAACCTTATTTAAGTCATTTGGACGAACATTAGTTTTTTAGGAATAAAATAACAATTAATAATATAATATTTGTTTTAAAAACTATTTTATGTCAATTTTGACACTATTTAGTAATTGATTTTTGTAAAAATCATAACAGAATGATTAGTTCAAAAAAAGTTAATTAAATCAATACTAACATGTAATATTAACCTATTAAATTAGTGTAATTAATAAAAAGTCTCAAATTATATTTATTTGGGTATTTATAACATCAATTATGTCAATATTTCATTAATAAGATAATTATTGCATCATCCTTGTGTCATAAATAAATTAATTTATTTAATGTCTAAAAATTACAAATAAAATACCATTATGTAGAAAATAGTTTTATCTTTCTAATTAATATTTATAGTCGAATTTATCTTATGTATAACCCTATATTAAAAATGATTTTCTTATTAAACTTTGATTTTAACTATTTTAACCCTTCTTTAAATAAATTAATAATAAATGTCCTAATCTAATCCAAGTGGGCCTAAATGGTCATATTTTATTCCTAAGGTTGTTTTTGGTCGAAGTAAAATTATATAATAGAATTAGGACATGTGTTATGGTAATAATAATATCATTTTTACCCTTAATTACCCTATTTACTTTTAATCGTGGTAAAAAAAGTAAAAAGTTACTATTCACCAAAAATTATTTTCATCTCATTGAATCATATTTTACTTACTGATCAACTGTGTCTCTCGGATTTTTGAAATTCCACTCACATAAGTGGTAAAATTAAGTTTTATGAAAAATTCATTTTTTTAACTACCACTTAGTGGTTTCACTATTCATCAAAAAATGAAAGTTTCCAGAAAAATACCAAAAATTAGGCCTAAGCTATATTTGATATTATGAACTCAAAAATTATGTATATTTTACGAAATTCAAAACATATCATTTTCATTAATTAATTTAAAAATTAATTCCCGTCGTCAAAACAAATAGCGTGTTCTTAAGAGATAATAACTATCAAAAGATTGACACTTGTTTATGTCTGGTTTAAATGTGAAATTACATCCAATGACCAACATTGTATTAAATTGTAAAAATATATTCTAAATATACTTTAAAACCAATCAAATTAATAATTTATCACTATTAATTATTTCTATTAAAAAGGTTGTTTTAATTAAAATTTAGTAATTTTCACTATTCATCAGAAAATGAAAGTTAGCCGAAAAGTACCAAAATTTCACCCTAAGCTAATTTCGATATTCCAAATCCAAAAATAAAGTCCATTTTGAAATATAAAATTTACAAAATTTCAAAAATTGGTTATTACTATTCATAATGGCTAGTTTTAATAATATTTTAATAGCATATCGTTGTTTAGTGAAACTCGGTATTGCGTACTACACATGCTATCGAGGAAGGTCGTGATTGCGTGTAATGCAAGGCAAGTCAAGGATGCGTGTTGTGCAAGATTATTTTGGTGTAGCGTACAACACAAGACATTAATGAAATTAAAAAAAAATATTTTTCATAAAATCTCGGGGTGTTACAACATATGATAAATAAGAGGTGAACATGTCTTGTGTCTCATGGAAAATAAAAGTAAGACGAGAAAACCTTTACCTTAAGTATTGAATTTATTCATACATGTTCAAACCTCATTTATAATAAATATAAGTTTATTACAAATCTTCCAAATAACCATATTATTATATCTAATATCTTATATTATTTTATTATAACTTTATATTACCTATTATTTAATAATTCCATATTAACATTACATTTTGTGTAATATATGTGTTGTTTTTATTATATGTTTTGACTTGTCCTTCTTGAAAAACAAACTTATATCATGATTTAATTATTTATAGAATGTAAAAATGATATAATTATCTAAAATATTCAGTATATAAATATTTATAATAATCTATAAAATATATAATTCTAAAATGGAATACAATGTTCATGGAGATGGTAGGTTGTACGTATGCATGAATGATGTTTCCATTTTATTATTTTATTGAAAGAAAAAAATGAAATATATGAATATATATATTATAATTAAAGTAGGATTTATATTTCATATGTACCATATAATTTCACTAAAAATATCTTTAATACATTACATGTAATATGTGAATGAATCACATCGCTTTGAGGGGGTGGTAGTCCACATGTCCACCAGTCCGTATTTTGTATTTTCTAAGAACACTTTTAAGGGAAAAGTGTGAACCCGAACAAAATTCATTCCATAAAGAAGTCCAATTTAGAAATCAAACATGTTTAGGCTGAAAGTAGTTAAACACAAAATTGGGTCACACAGTCATTAAAAATGAGGCTAAAATTGGTGGAATTACTTTCCCAATATAAGCCCCATTGAAGACCACGAACCTCGGAATATGAATCTTATATGATAAGATCCTCAAAATGAGTGGAGATCTTGTCCCATGATTGTATTTATTCCTACACATTGATCTTATTTTCGTTGAATTCACGAGCTAAGATTCAGTCTTGTTTGTTGATCTAAGCCATTTGAACTTTATTGGAATTAATATGATTTTCCATCTATAAGATTTTCTCTTTCTCCTTATCTGAAGCCTTGAACTATATGGTCTCAACCTAAATTTCTTCATTTGAGTGAAGAAAAATCCCACAATGTTTCTCTAGTTCTTTAAAAGAAACATGTTTAACCTATTTCTTTTTCTTTTGAGTATCCGCAAACTTCTTTTTTACCCCGGGATTGCATTCAATCTTGTTATTCTTTGTCCAGGCTGAAGATCTGGTTATGAATATTTTAGAAGTATTAAAGTAGTCTTTTGAGGTCTTTAAGTTTTCCCTCCCTTTTTTGAATGGAAAATCTCTGAGGAGATTATTTCCTTGACTCCCCTTTCTTGAGCCAGCTCTAACCAAAGTGTGACCATGAGATTGACCATGATTTGTTATTAGTCGAGAATCAACTTCACAATTACTTGATTTTAGAGATCAAGACAAGTCCTACTATCTCTTGCATCTTTGGATGACGGTTTTCCATCCTTTGGGATCCACATTCTCTTTTCCAACTCCATCCAAAGCAGCGAAATGATTTTTGTACTTAAAAGACTTTGATGTTTCACATTGTATAGTCACTCCTTAACTCGAAGACGCTATCAAATTCAGATTATGGGAGTTAATATTATCTGTAACCACTCTTACTTCAGAGTGAATACTCCCATTATTATGAGAAACCACCTATTTATCCACCTAACCATTAACCAGCTCACCCAACATCACTAAATCTATAAAGGAGGGATATAATGACCCGCTTATCCTTACTGGATTAAGAATACAACAAGTCATTACTTGGACTTAAGAGACATCCCCAAGGCGCCAAAGGCTGGAAATAAATGTTGAAGGGTTTCAAAACAAGTGGGGGATGATTTACCCTTTTAGAACATGCCACAGAACCAACAACCATAAACAAGCTGATCAACCAAATGATTCATGATAAAATCTTAGACAACTTAACCATTTATTTTATCATAAACCAACCAAGAGTACCACAGTGAAAACCAACACTAAATCAGAGAAAACAGCAGAAAGACAAACTAAAAGACTACAATACGACAACCTAACTCCATGCTTCACAAGATCCAATCTCCAATCATCACGAAATAGCCCAAGTATCAAGAAGTAGTGCTATAAACATGTGACACTTTACCTTTTCCAACATCTAAGTATATGAAATCTGTAAAAGCACCAACGTGCCAAGGCAGGGGGTGAGTAATGAAACTCAGTAGGTTTTCTCCGATGACTTCCCAACTCATGCCTCTAGGATAAAACATGTTATCACATTTATATAAAACAATTTATATAAAACCATTCCAAAATAGTTCACAATATAAAAAGTTCCATGTCAAAACCATTTTCCATAAAAACTTCTTTCTCAAGAAAAGCAACCAAGTAAGGTTTCCAATAAAATTCCCATTTCCATTTTGGCACATTCATTCCATTTCACAAATCCACACAACCAACCATGAATGAAACCTGGACCTCCCTATACTCGCGAGCGGTGATTTATCCTTCCACTAAGCCATCACTTAGTGGACTACCTTGACGGAGGTACTTCATGCCCTTATATGTCCCTTTTGATGGGGTTACTTCTCGCCCTTATCCATCCCAACCTTTTTATGGGGATAATTCTCGCCCTTATCCATCCCAATGCATATGAACACACACCGCAACCCATGAAAATCCATGCCAAAACCAACTGTGTTCAAAACCTTTCAATAAAGCATCTACATTTTATTGAAAACCATTTCATGCAAGCAGCAAAACCATAACCAGTTTAAAATCACCATTTTAAATTCACTTCAACAAACACTTTCCAAAAAAACACAATTTCAATCACTCTTTACTTAAAAGGGGTTTCAACCATTCTTTCACCACATATAAACTAACCATTTCAATCAAGGAAAATAATTTGAAACTAATCCATCAAGTTCTAAGAAAGAGGAATTCGGAGTGAAGCCACCTACCTCAACAAAATAGGCGAAGCCAACCAACGGACGAAGAACGCCAACAAAACCGAGTCAACTACTCCCTGAAACCTCCTTAGATTCCTTCCCCTAGTACCAAAAAAACCAAAACCAAGATTAAAAGTCATCCACTACCTTAGATCTACCCACCTTGGGCGTAGATCTAAGGATCCATCAAGATGGAAGAAGGAGATCAAAGAAAACTAAAGGAAACAAGACTTACCTTGATCAACCAGCCTCTAAACGCAAAGTAAAACCTTTGGATCGCTTCCAAAATGCCTAGTAAGTGTTCTCCCACCTTCACCAGAGAGAAATCCCGAGTTAGGGTTGTCTAGGAGAAAAAACAAGTGGGTTTAAAGATAAAACATATTAGATCCTTAAAAATAGGATCTAAGTTGACCCTACGCATAGTTAGTCTGCACTGTTAGTCAAATTATATGCTAACTGTGTGGTAGTCACTGCTTGGAAGGGGTTCTCCACATGGCCTCCTCGCATGGTTTTCCCAAACTGTGCACACACCGTGTGGTCTCCTATGTCCAAGTGACCACCACCTGCAGGGCTTCCATGCGGTTTGGTCAACCCATGCATCACCACTTTTTCCCCTATAACACTTTAAAAATCTTCAATATTTTCGAACCATTTCTCATATTCTTCATGTACTTAAAAAGAATAAAACAAGGGTTACATACTAGAAACCGGGGGTACTACAAGGGAGTCTTTGAGGAGATCAATCAAGGAAGAAATAACATCTGAGGATAGAATTGTAGACTTCGAAATCCCCAAATGATGATACAACTTTGTAAATATTTCCTTGACTCTTGGCTCCTAAGACACTGCCATAAGCATAAAGGTTGAAATGATAATTTGTTCTCTAAGGGGATGCCTACACCCCCGAGCTTCTATAGCCAAAAGAACCTCCCCAGATCCTTGTTCTCACACCCCCTCCAATTTGAGGTTCGAATTGTCATTGATATCTAAATATTTTAGGTCCAGAGATACCACCTTATTATGACTGGGGGAATCCTTAACAAGACCACATGAGTTTTGATGATCATTAGTGTTTCCAAGGAGCAACTATGTCCTAACCAGCTCCTCGCCCATATGAGTTTTCATTACATCATCAATACTCCCTGAACCCATCACTGATGTCTGATATAAAGTTGGCCTCCTATTCCTACACACCGCCAATGAATTCCCCATTTTTTGCATGTAGAACAGAAATAAAACCTTGATTCAAAGAGAAAATATTGTTTGTAACGAAATTAATATCCTATGGAAACCTAGATAAACTCAGTAAGAACCTTTGAAATGTAAAATTAGATACAAATTCATAGATAAATTGGGAGAAAAATTTCTCTTGTCCTTCTATCATAGAACAAATAGTGACCCATGAGATTTCCCAACATTTGATGGACCATAAGATTTTTAAATGGAAGATAGAGTTCTGAGAATCTTACCCAAATAGTTGTATTCAGTGAATCGTGATTCATATGAAAGATATAAGACCACTTAAAGGGGAATAATCTGGAACAATCATAGATACAGGGAGCACTAAACTAGGACAAAATCAGGTCTTTCTCATATGCAAACCTAACCATGATGTTCTTGGAATCAAGAATTACTATCGTAGCTTAGTCCTGTAAACCTCAAGATCTGAAAATATAATTGTATAAAGTGTCCATCAGCAGACTTTGGTGCTTGAGGATAATAATTTTATTATATAACCATGTAATAAAAAGATTTTAGAGGCTGTAGAATGAAAATAATACAAAGGATCTTGAGGAAGGATGATACCTCTTATTTGGGTAACTCCTTTTGGTTTGAACCAAAGGGCTTCTTTAGATGAATTTATACCCAAAGGGGCCTCTAAGATGAATTTAGTCATGTTGGAAGATTATTTGAATAGATTTTTTTCAATAAAATGGGATTTATAGGTGTGAATAAGTGTGAGGGTCGAGTGTCTTTTATAGTAGAGGAAAAGTGTCATTCTTATAAATTTTTGAAAAGTGAATTTCACCCATATTTTTCTTATGAAAAGTGGCTCCAATAATGGTTAATATTAAATAAAGGGAGGATGGGGTCTAAATATTTCCATAAAATAGATTTTTTAAAATTTTCTAAGTCACTGTTTTCCTTAAGTTTAAGGTTTAGTTCCTTATTTAGCTAATTTTTCACTCAATCGTTGTGATTAATTTTAATCACATTCAGTAATATTTTTTGTCAAAAATTAATTATAAATTATTAAAAGTTATAAATTATGATTATTCCAAATATTAAATCCATTTTTTCAAATTTAAATCATATAATTTTCATAAATTAATTTAAATTTAACCCTACTGATTGGACGACAAAACGGGGATTTAAAGTAAAAATGTTCAAAAGTTTGGTAAGTTTTTATATCCAATTTAAATGTGAAATTAATTAAAATGACATAAATATGATTATTTTATGTATAATTGATCTAATTTAACTTTAAAACCAATCTAAAACATAATTTAACCTTATTAATAAACAAGATGAAAAAGAAGTTTTGAATTAAACTTCGGTATGTTTCACTATTCATCAAAGAATAAAATTCACAAAAAATAGAAAAAATTCAACCTAAACTAATTTTTAAAATTATATTTCAAAAATGAAGTATATTTTTTCATATTAGATTCATAAATTTATCAAAATTTATATTTAAATTGGGTACACCATTAAAATGTGGTAAAATTACGTTTTAGAAAAATGTATCTTGTTATTCATAAAATTGGATTTATTCATATATTATACCTATAAAATATATTTTATTATTATCAAAAATAATGATTGAATATATAATATATAAATTTTATTTAAAACAACTATCAAATTTTTTTTATTTATTGGGATAAAATTGGTTTTGTACATAGAAAAAAAATAGTTTACTTAGAAAAATAATTTATTTATTTGAAAATAGTTCTTACATTATTTTCTAAATAATTGATAACAAAAAGATTAATTTTATATACATGTGTAAATAAAATTTTTAAAATTTATTTATTTTTATTCGTAACTTCCCTTCCAATAGATAGTTGGTAGTTATAATAATATTTTAATAACAATATTAATAGTATAGTGTAGTTTGGTAAAACAATGCCTTGAGTGTAATTCAAGCTATCAAAGAGTCTCAACATTGCATGTAACACCATAAAAATGTAGTGTTTCGTGTTTTTAAAGCTATTCTAAGTGTTCCATGTAGTGAAACATTAATTTGGTGTTGCGTATAAAGCAATCCAAACTTAGTGTTTTTGTATAAGAAAATCTATATTCAGTGTTTTGTGAAATAAAAAATAAAAAAGATTAAATTAGTTAAAAAATCACAAAATCTCAAGGTGTTACAATGTAATACTTTATTAAAGTCAATAATATTATGATCATTTAATCTTGATACATGCATCACTAATATATAAATTCATACACACATCTCCTCTTTTCATGCATGTAATTCAGGATGAATTAAGCCATAGAATTCAATATTCGTAATCTTTTGGGAATCTAAACAAAATCATGAATCATGTAATGGGTTAAATTAATCAGTAATTATTGTTATTATAATGATACAATAATATTAAAATAAATAAACTAAGTCATGTTATTTCTCGATGTTGAGACTAAAACATTACATAATGGGTGCTTCTGTGATCACATTTATTGAAGCTTAAGTTATGATATGATAAATAGAATGTGGCATGAACAAGTGAATATTATAATCTCACACATTCATATAGATTCATGAGAAAGAATTTTTATTGAGTAAAATAAAAAGACTGCATCGTCTAGGTTGTCCTGAGAACTCTCATTATGCCTAAAATCCATATTTACTGTTTCTCTCAAGATATTTATAATACAGGACCTTCCATGCATGATAAGTAAATTCTATGTTATTAAGAATGTAATAAAATGATTATAATTAATGAATAGATTTAAAATAAGGTTTATATATGAGTCTCATGAGTTCATTTAATATGAAGAAATATACAAATCTTACAGGTATTTATAATCTCATAAAATAATGCTTCATGAATAAAATATTATGAAGGTGTGAAACATGAAGTGTTAATAAGGGCTATACAAACCATTTGGGTATTTATTTTTGAGTTGTTTATAAAGAAGAAAAAATCAAGAATATGTATTCCTAGATTTATGCATATGATTATCATGGGAAGAGAAAATAAGAATATGATGAAATCAAAGAGATGAAAAATAACTTGGTGAAAATTTTACTATTCTTCAATGATATATACATCAAAATAGAGGGTTATAATTATATCTATAAATATAATAATAAAATCCTTTAGTAAAGAGAGTAAAATTATAATATTGAATAAGGAAGAAGAATTTTTTAGCTTTATGAATATAAATACAAGACCATAGAACATGCACGATTCCAAGAATGTAATTACAAAAGGGCATATATGAATGGAGTTATAAATCCATTAGTTAATAAACATTAAAATAAATATTAATTGCATTAGATTTAATAAGGAAATTATTACATGGTTATTTAAATAATGTATGAGTTTTTTCAATAAAGTATTCGTAATTTGTAAAGGATATATTATCTCAAATTTAAATAAGAATAATGGCAAAAGACTCAGGATATCTCTACCTATAAAGATTATTAGAATAATTTATTTGAATATGTATACATGATATAAATTGTGTGTATATTCATGTGGGTTATGAATATTGGAGTGAGATGTATTGAAAATATTGAGAACACTTCAGCATTAAATGCTCTATTGAAACAAAATACAGGTCAAATAAAGAAAGATCCCAATGAATTCAAGAGTTTCTATGTGTTGAAGGTAAATAAGAAGATTGAGAAGGATAAGAGATTGATGTTATTGCTACTATCTATCTAATTAAATCAAGTCCCTTAAATATTGATATCCACTATAATTTTAAATCATACTAATGTTGGGTGAAGAACCAAGCAAGTTTTCATGAATATTTCATGATCATATTCTAGTTGTTGGAGGGTTATTTATTGGTTTGAAGTGTTTTCTAAGAAATAGTAGTGCCAGTATAAACAACATCATACCGAAAGGGATCTAAAATTATGGGAATCTATATAAGGTTAGTCGGTGATACCTACCTTAACATATTGTGTGACTTATAACTACACTTTTGATCACTATAAATTTATAGGGATAATAAAATATATGTTTCAACAATATTTTAGAATGTAATGAATTAGGTTTTCCAAAGGAATTCAGACCGTATAAAATCCTTTTGTGTTGTTTACTTTCTTATTATGCATTGCATACATTGGTGAGGGTGACACATGTATTGATATATGTAACGCCCTGACCCTAATTACCCAGATTTAGTGCATTATTACATAACATTGGCATGATCACAAGGGATCAAATACCGAAAGATAGATCTATTTAATAGTTTTGGAAGTACTAGATACAAACATAAGTTTTACATTACATTATGAAATAAAAAACAAAAACATTGTGTTTCCTTTTAACACATTCATCTCCCTTAGACTATCCTTGCAGGTCAGTCATAATATACTTCTTCACGTCCTAGGAAAAATAAAACATAGAATGGGGTGAGCTCATATGCTCAGTAAGGATAACAATATAGCATAAAATTTCATAAATAATCATAAACATTTAAGGCAATGTATATGACTAAAACACAAGCCTTTTAAACATAAACTTCCGCATAATATGGAAAATATAAATAAAATAATGAAATTTACTTATTCACATAGATATTCTACTATTCAAATAATCACACATAATATCAACAGCCAATTTCATAATTATGGAATTCAGAATTCCGGACATCATAACCACATAGTCAAGGCCTCGTGCCTAGACTACAAATAAGATTTTGTAAAGGCCTTGTTCCAAGACACTAGTTTGTCTCATGAGACCTACCGATGCATCGAGGAGCTATAGCGGTCTCCACCCATCACATACTAAGTCTTATTAATTCCTCATATGAAAAGTTTGAAACATAATGTAAACATTCGTATTAGAACTAGCATACGAAAAGTCAATATTTTAACCAAAAACCATTAATTGTATAAAAATAGCACATCTACAGTAAAAAATAACTCATTAAATACAATATAGAAGATTATATAAACCTCAATAAATAATAATGATGGATATTTAAATAGATGAAAATAATCAGTAAAACTATTTGAGAGAAATATCCTCTTTTTCTTCAAAACATTTAAAAATATCACTATTTATTAAGATGCTGTTAAAAAAAGATTGTTGATTCAAAGTGTCTCATACCACTTAAAAAATTTTAAAATGAATTTTAATTTTAAAACATTCGTTTACATATAAATAAATCCTTAAAAACATTTTTGAAACATGGACATTAACAAGAAATATTTAGAAGAATAAATTTTAAAAACATTTAAAATGATATTTTAATTAGAGTTCCTAAAAAATGAGAGACGTTTGAATACAAATAATTGAGTTAATAAATACATTATAAAATTATGTTAATAAATTTATTCATGATATAATATGTCAAATTACATTATATGGACCATATAAAAGTGAATTGGTTCATAACGACAAAAAAGTCTCAATTGAATTTAAATTGAGATAAAATTCTGTATAATGATTGTATCCTTAGGTTAAGGATAAATAAATGACATAATTATGTGTGAAAAATATAAATACACTCAATATGAATATATATTCAGTGTAAATAAATCATAGGACATTCACACATATTCTTGTAACCACAACACCAATGACTTGGATGTTTAACTCAATGAATGGAAATTGAGTTAAGATTACTCTTATCAAGTTCATATCGATGAATTGAGAATTTATCAATGGATTGATTATGTGTATCAAAATTATATGCAAAAAAATGGGATTGTAAATTACTACATAAATAAATAAATAGTGATTTCACACAAAATATTGGAGTAAAATAATCATTGAAGTTTGCGTAAAACCAAATGGCTGGAAATCGAAATTAGAAATTCCCTTACTGATTTGGTAACATACGAAACATACACCCCATTAAAGAAGGATCATAAAATGAATATGAAAATTTTAATAAATTATAGTATATTTCATAAATAATACAATCATGGGAAGTACATATACCACACAAAAGGAAATAGTGGCAATATAGCATGAATCTCACGCGAATAAGAAGTGAGATGAAAACCCATTACCTTGTACTTTACCTTGGTAAAGGGTAAGTTAATATTATGTATAATAGTTAAATAATTGTTATTAAATTATAAAATAACCACATACATAAATAGGATATCATTTATTATCTTTTAATATTTCCTTGTTAATAATATTTCAGTAGCATCTTTGTTTCAGGAGTTAACAGATTCGTTTTCCTTTATATGCTTGATTATGAAAGCCATGTTTTTTATGGATAGGATCTATTTTATTCATATCCATAATGATATTAAGTTCATAAACATTATTTTTAATCATAAAATTAAAATTATTTTTGAATAGTTATGATACGGAATGAATTTCATTATGTTCGTGGAGACGGAAATCCGTACATACGAATGAGTGACAATATCATTCTATTGATGGTGAAATAATTTGTAACTGAGTATTATATCATATATACAGAATCCTTAACATGTTATATTTATTATTTACATCAGTTATACTCATTGTTATAATCATCCAAATAATGATTTGTTTGAATAACAAACTACACCACAACGTGGAGACAGTAAGTCGTACGTACGCACGTATGGTGACTTGTCATTCATAGGATGGATAGAATAATGAATATGGTTGTACCATATTTATAATAAAATCACAGTATATATAAGGTAATGTAATTATTATTTTTTATGGAAACAATAATGAAATAGGAAGTGGAAGAAGAAAAGAACATTGAAAGAGGTGGTGAAATTATTACCTCTTCTTTGGGTGTTTCCTTTTGAGTTGATCAAAAGGGATCCTTAGATTGGATTTCTGATCAAAGTAAGGCCTCTAGGTAGAATTTACGGTAGTTTGGAGGATATTTTAGCAGGTTTTGGCTGAACCAAATGGATTTGGAGGTGTGATTTTGATAGAATGGGAAATACCCTTTTATAAGAGAGGTGAGGGTCACTTTAGGAAAAGCTTGAAATATTATTTTATTATACAATCATATTCAGTGTATAATGGATCCAAAATGATTTATTCTGAGTATAAGGTTGTTATGGGTCTAAAAACTTTCAAAAAATAGGTTTTAGAGAGGTTTAGGTCACCATATTAACCTTATCTTTTAGATTTAACTCTTAGTTTTATAGTTTCACTTTTACAATGTATTCTTGTATTATTATAATAAATGGTTAATAAACTTACTATAAAATAAAATCAAACCCCAATAGTTTAATTATTGACATATGTAACCCCATATAAGTTATTTGGCCCAAACTTAGATTTTTACTAACATTATATCAATTAATAATACAGTATTTGTTTTAGTAACTCATTTATGTCAATTTTGACACTATTTGGCATTTTGTTTTTGGTAAAGTTATAACAACTTTATCACTTTGAAAAAAATTATTTATTCAACTCTAAAATTTCATATTAACTTATAAAATTATTTTAATTAATTATAAGACTCAATTTACATTTATTTGGATATTTATAATATCAATTATTTTAATCATTCATTAATATGGTAATTAATGCATAATCATTTTATCATAAATAAATGTAATTATTTATTATCTAAAAATTATAAATAAACTACCATTATGTAGGAAATATTTTTATCTTTCTAATGAATATTTATAGTCAGATTTATCTTATGTATAACTCTATATTAAAAATGGTTTAGTTATTAATCTTTGAATTTAACACTTTTAACTCTTCTTTAAATAAAATAATAATAAATGTCCTAATCTAATCCAAGTGGACCAAAATGATCATATTTTATTCCTAAGTTAATTCTGGTCGAAATAAACTTATTAAATAGAATTAGTACATGTGTTAGGGTAATTATAATATCATTTTGTATCTTTAATTACTCTATTTACTTTTAGTCATGGTAAATAAAAGTAAAAAAGTTAATATTCACAATAAATTATTTTTATCTTATTGAACCACATTTTACTTACTAATTTCAACCGTTTGTGTCGGATTTTTTAAATTCAATTCACAGAAGTGGTAAAATTACCTTTTATGCAAATTTAGAAATGTGCCTAGAAGGTGGGTAAAAGACGTTAAAAACTTCAATAAAGTTTTATTTATCTAATTTTATTATCAAATTACTCCAATTAATTACATTGAACTTATATAGGTACTATATATATATTTTTACTTAAAATATATTTAAATAAAATAAATAATTATTTAAAAAAATCGGTTGGAAACAATAATGCAGTGTTTTTAACTATTCATCAAAAATTGAATGTTTTTAGAAAAATACCAAAATATCACCCTAAGCTAATTTTGATATTATGAATTCAAAAATTAATTCTATTTTACCAAATTCAAAACATATAATTTTCATTAATTAATTTAAAATTAATTCCCGTTTTCAATACCAAAAAAATGGATTTTAAAAAAGTAAAAAACTATCAAAAGATTGACATGTGTTTATGTTAAATTTAATGTTTAAATTACTTATAATGACCTAAATTGTATTAAATGACAAAAATATAATCTAAATATACTTTCAAACTATTCAAATTCATAATTTAACACTATAAATTATTTTGATTAAAAAAGTTTTTTTCAATTAAAACATAGTATTTTCACTATTTATCAAAATATGAAAGTTATCCGAAAAGTACCAAAAATTTATCCAAACTAAATTTTTATGTCCCTATTCTAAATAAGAATTTAATTTCATTATATTTAATATATAAAAGTGTCAAAAATTGGTTTTAAAAATGGTTCGCCATTAAAAGGCGGTAAAATTGCATTTTTTGAAAAATACATCTTTTATCTGAAAAAAAATGAATTTATTCTTATATTATGTCTAAGAAACAAATAATATGGATTCTAAAATTATATGGAGTATATAAAATTAAAAATTCAGTTAATACTATTCATAACTTCTTTTTGAACGACTAGTTTGGTAAGTAGTGGTGCGCTCAAACTCAGTGTTCTGTATAGCATAAGTTATTAAATTACTTCGAAGAGATAACGTACTATGAAATCTTGGGGTGTTACTTTCTCCCCTACTTCAATAAATTATGTCCTTGCAATTGGAAATGTTTCTTTGAAAATAAAAGGTTGAAAATAGAAAAATACCTTTGTGGAAAACCCACATCGAAAATTGGGTTAATAAAATTTAGTCTTAATAAGAGGGAAAGGGAAATGAAAAAGTCACCACCAAATTATGTTCTCAATTAGGAGAACATTTGTTGAAATTAGAGACACATAATTGGAGGGAAAATGTAAATATTCATAGGGAGTTATTGAGGTCATCAATCACAAACAAGTGTAAAATTGAGGGCCTCAAAAACCGTCAATCTATGATGATTTAAAATATCATCGATTCATCAAAACATAAGGTAATAGTATAACATGTTTTTTGTTTTAAGATCCCTTCCCTAAAGTGTAAGAATTTATTTATTCATATAATACGAGGAAAAAATATACTTGACAAGTAGAGTTTCATCCTTCAACTAATTCCTACCACAAACTCATCTTTCATTCCAAAAGATAAGTATTCAAGATGACTTGGTCACACCTGTAGCGCTAGAATCATCTTCGAGAGAATCACATAATCCACAAAATATGAACTATATATTTACCTTGTCTTTAGACATTAACCAAAACCAAAATGGTTAGTGCAAGATCAGAGGATCCCTAAAAAGTATAATCCTTTATTGAAAGAAATACTACTCTTAATCTCCAAAATTAAACAAACAATACCCAAAGTGCAACAAAGACCATTCAAAAAAACAAGTGTCCTTAAAATTATTCAAAAAAATCCAAACAAAGTTTGAAACCCAAAATTCTGAAGGATTTGATCACACATTCATCCACAATAAATCTTAACATTTATCTCCAAATAACATCGACTACTCTTAAATTCACATACATAAAAGTAATTAACCTAATCACATGTTCTCTATGATAGGTTAATCATTTTTCATAAACAACCCAAATCTCTATAAGTCCAAAAAAACATACATTCTTACAAAATAAAAATTCATAATTACTCTACAAATAAAATCCAATAGTATTTTATTTTCCTTAGGCATTTAGTGTTCCCAAAAGATCAAACATCTTCCAAAATAAAATTTATCACTTAATCACAAAATCATTTTCATATACTAAGGATAAATATTAATTTCCCAAAATAAACATATTCTTGATCCATAAAATAATTTAACTAAAAAAATAGTCATACTAATCAGGGACTTCACATAGTCGAGTGGTAGGAGATAAATACTAGTTGCACTTTGGTTATGGGTTTTATTATCATAGTTTTGTCTGACGTCATGGGTTTTCACACTATCTGCATGTTGTCCTTTTTCAAAAACTATATAATTTTATAAAATTACCAAAAATGAGATTAATTTCTCAAAAATAACCATAACATATTTTAAACACAAATGTTATCTCATACCTTGCATTTTCTTCCCAAAAAGTAATAACCTATAATTGACTAAAAATCATGGATCATATAAACCCAAATGGTTCTTTAAAACTATATCCACAAAAGAAAATATAATTCTTCCTCAAATATAATTTTCACATAACAAACTTTAGGGTTACACATACAATATAAAAGTCTTCCAAAGTAATACCATCAACAAAGATCATGAAAACTTTTAAGCATTTCCACATCCATTTATTTCCACATAGGTTTTTACTTAACATAGAGGTTATCCTATAGAATAGTACATTGACTCAGGTAATTCCCATGTCTCCTAAATTTATGAAAAATGAATGTAAATGTATTCTTAGGATCATTTTTATTTTCTTCCATAGTACTCTTCATTTTTTCTCGGCAATTATTTACTCTATGTCCTTTCCCACACATAAATCATTTCTTTGTTCCATTGAGACACTTTCCTGGGAATCTCCTTCCACATTTCATGCATGATGGAAAATTTGTTTTCTTTTCTATATGGTCACCACTATTGGAGCTCTTATCATTCTCTACATTTCTCTTCTTTTTTGAGTTCAGGAGTTGTCTAATGTATATGTGGTTGATCATATTTTTTGAAAATTTATTCAGAATGAATATGATATCTTTTATTCCTATCAAAATTCTATTTCATTTCTCATTTACCCCATTGTGCCCACTATAACCACCTTGTACATCATGTTCAATGTTACTATCAATTCCTTGGAATCCAGCCATTGACTAAAACTAGAAAGTAGACTGTGAGTTAAAATTGTCATTAAATCATTTAGAGAATATCATGGCACCTTATTTTCAATCAAAAACACCATAGGATTAATCAAGGTTATTTATTATGATCCTATATCATAATCCTTAAAATTATTTTGTAATTAAATCATGAATTATCCTAATCATATCCCTCAGGAGTGTCGTAACCAAGAGTGAATCAAGGCCTGTTGTCGTGTACCAGGATACCCCGGGTCAAGCCTGAAACTCCTTGTTGGAGTTGTCACTCTTAGGTACATCTATTTCAGAGGAACCACTACTTGTTCATATCCATACATGGATGTATTACTTGAAAAATACACAAAATATCTACATTACACAAATTATATGAAGTTCTTCTATACTAGTCCTCAAAGTATATCATAGAGTAATGTTATCTAATCAGAGTTTTTCTAAATCTATCTTCCAAGGTTTGTACTAAATTCCTTTGATACCAACTGTAATGCCCCAAACCTATTTACCAAGAGTTGGTGCATTATTACATAATATTTTCATGATCACAAAGGATCAAATAACAAAATATCAATCAGTTTAGTATCCTTGGAAATTCTAGATACAAACATAAGTTTTACATTACCTTATGAAATGAAAAACAACAACATCGTGTCACCTTTTAACACACTCATCTCTCTTATAATATCCCTACAGGTCATTCATAATATACTTCTTTGCATCCTAGGAAAAATATAACATAGAACAGGGTGAGCTCAGATGCTCAATAAGGATAACAATATAGAGGAAACTTTAATAAATAAGCATAATGATTTAAGTCAATGTATTAAAATAAAACACAAGCATTTTAAACTTAAACTTCAGAATAATATGAAAAATATAAATCAAATAATTCTATTTACATATTCACAAGCATATTCTACTAGTTGAATAATCACATGTAATATCAATAGTCAATTTCATAACGATGGAATGCATAATGTCGGACATCATAACCACATAGTCAAGGCCTCATACCAAGACTACAAATAAGATTTTGTCAAGGCCTTATGACAAGACACAATTTTGTCTCATGAGACCTACCGATGCATCTAGGAGCTATATTGGGCTTCATATGTCACTTACTAAGTCCAATTCATTCCTCATATGAAAAGGTTGAAACAAAATCTAAACATTTGTATTAGAACTAGCATACAAAATGTCAATATTTTAACCAAAAACAATGAATGGTATAAAAATAGCACATCCACAGTAAAAAATAACTCATTAAATATAATATGGAAGATTGTATCAACCTTAATCAAAAATAATGAAGTATATTACATAGATGAAAATAATTCATAAAACTATTTGAGAGAAATATCCCCTTTTTCTTAAAAACTTTAAAAGTATTTCTATTTATAAAGAAGCTGTTAAAAATAGATTTTTGAATCAAAGTGTCCAATACTAATTTTTAAATTTTAAAAGGAATTTTAATTTTAAAACATTCATGTCCATATAAATAAATCCTTAAAACCATTTTTAAAACATTAACATTAATGAGAATGATTTAGAAGAATAAATCTTTAAAAATTTGAAAATGATATTTTAATTAGAGTTCATAACGAAATGAGATACATTTGAATACAAATAATTAATGTAATAAAAACTGTATAATATAATTTTAATAAAGGGATTCATGATATACTATTTCAAATTACAGTATATACACCATATAAAAGTTAGTTGGTTCATAAAAACAGGGAAGTCTCAATAGAATGTAAATTGAGATGAAATTTCTTATAAAGACTGTATCTTTATGTTAAGGATAAATCAATGAAATAATTTTTGGGGAAAATATAAATACACTCAATATGATTGGATATTCAGTGTAAATAAATCGTAGGAAATTGACACGTATTCTTGTAACAACAATGCCAATGACTTGGATGTTTAACTCGATAAATGAAAATTGAGTTAAGATTACTCTTATCAAGTTCATATTAATGACTTGAGAATTTATCAATGGAGTGATTATGTGTATCAAAATTATATCCACACAAAGGGGAGTGGAAATTACTACATAAATAAATAAATAGTTATTTCACACATAATCTAGAAGTAAAATAATCAATGAAGTTTGCGAAAAACCCAATGAGTGGAAATCGAAATTAGAAATTCTCTTACCAATTTGGTAACTTACGAAACATACACCCCATGAAAGAAGGATCAAATAGTGACGATGAAAATGTTCATAAATTAAATTATATTACACAAATAATACAATCATGGGCAGTACATACACCACACAAAAGGAAATATTGGCAATATAGCATAAATCTCACGAGAATAAGAAGTGAGATGAAAACCCCTTACCTTGTAATTTTCCTTGGTCGAGGATACGTTAAACTCCTGTATAATAGTTAAATCATTGTTATTAAATTATAAAAAAACCACATACATAAATATTATATAATATATGATATTTTAATTTTGATTTGTTAATAATATTTCAGTAGTATCATTGTTTCAGGTGTTAACTGATTTGTTTTCCTTTATATGCTTGGTTACATAAGCCATGTTTGTTATGGATAGGATGTATTTGATTCATATCCATAATGATATTAATTTCTTAAACATTATTTTTAATCATAAAATGAAAATTATTCTTGAATGGTTATGATGGGGAATGAATTTCATTATGTTCGTGGAGACGGTAATCCCTATGTACGTACGAGCGACAATATCATTCTATTGATGGTGAAATCATATGTAATTGGTTTTTATATCATATATACATAATCCTTAACATGTTATATTTATTATTTACATCATGTATACTCATTATGTTACCCACCCAAATAATGAAGTGTTTGAATAACAAACTACACCACAGTGTGGAGACGGTTAGCCATACGTACGCATGTATAGTGACATGTCATTCATAGGACGGATAGAATAATGAATATGGGTGTACCATATTTATAATAACATCGCAATATTTATTAGGTATTGGAGTTATTATTTGGTTTTGGAAATAACATATAAAGAGTAATTGGAAGAAGAAAATAACCTTTAAAGAGGTGGTGAAATTATTACCTCTTCTTAGGGTGTTTCATTTTGAGTTGATCAATAGGGCTCCATAGGTTGGATTTCTGATAAAATTAAAGACTCTAAGTCAAATTGAGGGTATTTTGGAGGATATTTGATCAGGTTTTGGCTGATCCAAATTCCTTTGGAGGTGTGATTTTGAGAGAAGGGGAAGTACCCTTTTATAAGAGAGATGAGGGTCACTTTAGGAAAAGCTTGAAATATTATTTTATTACACAATCATATTCGGTTTAAAATGGCTTCAAAATGATTTATTAAGAGACTATGGTGGGGCTGGGTCAAAAACCTCTCAAACAATAGGTTTTTGATAGGTTTAGGTCACCATATTAACCCTATCTTTTAGATTTAACTCTTAGTTAAATAGTTTAACTTTTACCATGTATTCTTGTATTATTATAATAAATGGTTTATAAACATACTATAAAAATCCAATAGAACCCCAATTGGTTCATTATTGATATATATAATCTTATATAATTACTTTGGTCTAGCATTAGATTTTTAGGAAAATTATATCAATTAATATTATAGTATTTGTTTTAAAAACTCATTTATGTCAATTTCGACACTATTTGGTATTTTGTTTTTCTGAAAGTCATAACAACTTTATCACTTCAAAAAATTATTTAATTAACCCTAACATGCCATATTAACAAAGAAAATTATTGTAATTCATCATAAGACTTAATTTACATTTATTTGGATATTTATAATATCAATTATTTTAATCTTTCAATAATAAGGTAATTACTGCATCATAATTGTAACATAAATAAATTTAATTATTTAATGTATGAAAATTATAAATAAAATACCATTATGTAGGAAATATTTTTATATTTCTAATTAATATTTATAGTTGAATTTATATTATGTATAACCCTATACTAAAAATGGTTTAGTTATTAAAGTTTGATTTTAACACTTTTAACTCTTCTTTAAATAAAATAAAAATAAATGTCCTAATCTAATCCAAGTGGACCAAAAGGATCATATTTTATTCCTAAGGTTGATTTTGGTCGAAATAGAGTTATCCAATAGAATTATTACTTGTGTTAGGGTAATTATAATATCATTTATTACCTTTAATTACCCTTTTTACTTTTAACCGTGGTAAATAAAAGTCAAAAGTTACTATTCCCCAAAAATTATTTTCATTTATATGAACTAAATTTTACTTAATAATGTCAACTATGTCTCTAAGATTTTTAAAATTCAATTCACAGAAGCGGTAAAATTACTTTTTATGCAAATTTGCAAATGTGTCTAGAAGGTGGGTAAAAGATGTTAGAAAGTTCAATAAAATTTTATACATCTAATTTTTTTAAAAATTTACTCCAATGAATTAAATTGAAATTATATAGGTATTATATATCTACTTTTACATAAAATAAATTTAAACAAAATACATAATTTTTTAAATACAAAGTCGGTTTTAAACAATAACGCAGTGTTTTTCACTATTCATCAAAAATTGAAGGTTTCCAGAAAAATATCAAAAAATCACCCTAAGATAATTTTTATATTATAAATTAAAAAATTAATTCTATTTTACCAAATTAAAAACATATAAGTTTCATTAATTAATTCAAAATTTATTCTTGTTGTCAAAACCAAAAAAACGGGTTTTTAAAAAGTAAAAACTATCAAAAGATTGACATGTGTTTATGTCAAATTTTAATGTCAAATTACTTATAATGACATAAATTGTATTACATGATAAAAATATAATCTAATTATACTTACAAAACATTAAAATTCATAATTTAACACTATAAATTATTTCAATGAAAAAAGTTGTTTTCAATTAAAACATAGTATTTTTCACTATTCATCAAAATATGAAGGTTATCCGAAAAAGTACCAAAAATTTATCCAAACTAAATTTTTATGTCCTAATTATAAAGAATAATTTAATTTCATTAAATTGAATATATAAATGTTTCAAATATGTGTTTTAAAAAGGGTTCTCTATTAAAAGGCGCTAAAATTGCATTTTTTTAAAATACATATTTTATGTTTAAAAATGAATTTTCTCTTTTATTATGTCTCAGAAACAAATAATATGGATTTAAAAATTGTATTAAGTATATAAAATTCAAAATTTATTTAATACTATTCATAATTGCTTTTTGAATGGCTTGTTTGGTAAGTCGCAGTGCGCTCGAATTCGATGTTACGTATAGTGTAAGTTAGTGAATTACTTTTAAGAGAGTGAATACAATGAAATCTTGGGGTGTTACAATATAACCATATCTTTTAACAATAATAGTGGTTTAATTATTATAGTTCATAATTTATAAGAAGATAAAACTTGAAAAAATGGGACACCTGATTCACCTCTCCTAGGGGTATGCATGATCCCATCAAGCTTTACAAGTGGTATCTAAGCTAATCAAGGTTCTCCCCTAATAGGATATTAATTAATATGATTTATTTTTACAAATTTTAATGAAGTGGATATTTGAAGAAAATATTTAAGGGCCTCAATTATAATATTAAAACTCTATCCCTCTTAAAACCAAAGGAGAATATTCATCCAAAACATTAAAGAACATGAAGAAGAAAGAGGAAAATATATTGAGAAAAATCATAATGAATGAAAATGTGGATTAATCACAAATTTTTGTTACTCAAGGTGATAATTTATATTTTTTTAAATTAATTGACAATGATCCATTTGAATTTACTAGTTTAAGTGGTAATGAGTATAAAGAGGATGAATCTATGAAAAATATTAAAGACTTATACTTTAAATTTTAAATATATATAAAGAATTTTCCTGATGAAGTGATTTAATATATACTTTTTTTCAAGGATATTATTTACATTAAATCATTTCTTGAAGAGGAAATAAAAAAATAGGGGATGTTCTAGGTATGAAATTCATAAGATTTAATGCTCCCACAAACCTTATTAAATCAAAAGAAGAATCTATGAGACTTTGATATGAGAAGATTTCCTTAATTGACGAATAATTTCAATGGAATGTTTGTGAGAATTAAGGGACAAATATATTTTTTTAATAAGGGTTCCTTACATTGGTAAAATTGAACATGACCAACATAAATATCACAGATTCTTAATTATATGTTAAATAAAAAAAATAAAAGAGCTTGATAATTATCTAAAAGAATCAAGAAAGATTCATGATGATTATATTTAGACACTAGAGAGTTATTGGGATGTCAAATTTATATGAACTAAGCTTGAAAAAATATATATTCAACATAAATTTTATTGATCTTGGAATAAAACTGAAAAATCCTGAAACAAAACAAGATAGAACTTCCCAAACTAATTAGAATATAGATGCCTACATACAAGCTAAAGATAAGAATATTTTCTCTAAAAATATTCAGATAGATGTTAATTAGAGATTAATATATTCTGTAGAACCATATATATTGATCTATTTGAAAAAGGTTACCAATTTAAAAAGTAATACCTATTTCACTAATGGTGTCTTATGTATAAGTATGGGTTCAAAAAATAACACTAGAAAAACTGGGTGGATAAAAATGAAAAAAAAATATACTAAATTATTATGATTTGATATATGAATATACAAGAAAATTTTCTCCCCAAATAGAATGTAAAATATTGGAGTTCTACACTAAAATTATAAAGGTCAAAAATCTATAAAATATGGATATCCAACTACTAAAATGAAAAAGATTGACATTTGTGGAACATTTTTGGTGTTTTTGGAAGTTTAGGCAGAAGGTTGTTGATTGTTGGAAAAACATATCAATCAAATAATATTATGTAAGGCCATAATTCAAGGGTATTATAGAGGGAATAATTGTAATACATGTTATAAAAAATTATAATTCACAGAAAATGAATACTATGTCTTATAAAAACATAAATGAGTACATAGAGAATTTATTTGTGTTTTTTCAATTTTCATGTTCATTGTTATGAGAGATTCTTTTATATTATAAAATACTAAAACTCATATTCTAACGATTAAATAATATCATACCCCTATATTAGAAAATGGGTTAAGAACAATGATTCTGGATCTATTATAAAAGAATACATGAAGAAATATGAAACTCCTAAGAAAATGGATGTCACTCCAGACACAAGAAGATGTTTCTACAATGGAAAGAGAGGTCATATCATAGAAAAATATAAATAGACCATGAAAACCAGTACTAAAAGTAGAAATCTAGAATAAATAGATAATCCAGTCAAATAAAGAGATGGTAAGATTATAATGGTTATTGACACTACCTATAGAGAGTTTGAGAATCTACCTAATAAGGGGAAATAAAAAATGAGGAAGGTGATTGTGAAAGAAGCAATTAGGAAGGTCATATAGCAATCAGATATATGAATATACTTCTTTAACAACTAAATAATAATTACAAACTTTCAATGACTCAATGTTCAAATAAAGTAGTGGAAAAAGAGTCTATACACTAAATGAATTATAAATATGTTAAAAGGGAATGCTTAGTAATTTAGATAGAATAGTTTTAATAGTCTAGGAGGAAGGAACATGTAAAGGAGAATAAAATTGTTATGATTTCACAGGGATATAATTATATTCTAACTAGTTATAATGGTGAGAACAAGAATAGATCTATATTGTCAATATAGATACAAATTTGGAAGCTCGGAGTGTAAGATATCATGAACATATCAAGACATTTTAGAGTTTCAAATACATTTTTTGGGTTGAGATAGAAGTTTCAAACCCAGTTCTCCCACTAAAGATCACTTGAACTCACCCATTTTGTATTCACTTTCATGTGTTTATGTACTAACATGAAGAAAATTAAAGTAATCAAACTAATGGGAAGTGAATGAGGTTGTCACTACTAGACAGTAATTAAAATGAGTTCCATAATTTAATAATGATGTAATAAATAATTCATGATAAATAAAAGGTGATTTCATCCCCTTATGGGAGAAAAAATGAATATAATTTGTTAAAATATGAAAATAAATTGAAAATATAAGTTTTGGAAAGCTCTATAATATTGAATTAAGAGGTATTCCAATCACATTCCTCAACCCTTAATTCTATGTATAAAAATATGTTTTAAAGGGGGGTTTTAAATGATATATCTGGAAAGAGAAAAAGAATCTATAAATCTACACATGAAATTTTTTGATATGTGTGTTCAAGTGTGTTTAGGATGTATTATTTCCTAATAAATTTGTTCCTTGGGACCTTAAATTTTATTACTATGTCTCATGTTAGGCATTTTTATAAACTACCGTGATATCTAGGTTATTATATCTTTTTTCTATATTGGGTTAGCACATGTATACTTAGAGTGATCAAATAATGGATCATTTTAGATAATCTCATGTGGTTTCATCCTTCTCTCAATAAATAAACATGTTAAAATTTAGAATATAATAAAGTTATAGAAGAAACTTCATTGAGGAGATATTTTTCTCAAAAGTAGAATAAGGAATCCATAAGTGAAATATCATCCCCTTAATACCCTTTTTATTTTATTTTCAATAAGGGGGTAAAAAAATTAACACATATTTACAAAATTATTTTGCGGTATTTATAATAAATATAAAATGGGAGATTGAAGATCCCATGTATTGATTTTATTTTTTGTCGATAAGGGTGTCAAAATGTGTCATAGTTTATCTGAGGTTGCTAGCTTTAATAACTAAAATTAAGAGGTTCAAGACAAAGTGGAAACACATATATTTCAATTTATTATAAATTATTATTAATTCTTAAATACATGTGTTAACTATATTTTTTAACATATTTTTCTCATCAATAAATAAGTAAATAATATTAAAATGTTTTTGAAAATTCCATGCAATTTTTACATGAAGATAAATTGAAGACCATGAAAAAATATTTATATTTTTATATAAGGAAATTTGAGATGGTGGTTTTTTTTGAGATAACATGGAATTCTATGTTGAATAATTTACCAACTACTTCTATAACAGTTTATTAAAAAAAATTCCAACACCTAGCAATATCTCAACTGCACATGTCTTACCATATAGGAGCCAATATAGATGGCCAACCCAAGGTTCCAAGGAGGCAAGGATTATATGGGAAGGAATAATAGAGTGGGGGAGTGTCCATTAGGTTAAAATAGGAGTAGAAAATGTACCATCATGTGGGGAAGCATAGCGGTGGAGATAGGGGAAGAATGGAGAAGAATCTCTTACTTGAAACTAGCTATTTATGTTAATTACTTTGTATGTAAATAAAAATTATCATTAGAAATATTTCAATGTGGGAATTTGTTAGTGGGGCCCTATTCACCTATCAATAAAAACATGGAAATGACCAATTTTTTCCAATATTTTTTTTATCCATTCAATATCCCACTCAATATAATCTTCTTTGATCAATTGAAACCCTTTCCCAATGGTTCTTCTATGGAGAGTAATTCTAGTATTCCAAACCCACAATCACTAGAAGAGGCATAAACCAATTCATATCTTAATCATGTGATCTTTTGAATATCAATTTACCTTTTTTGATGATCTATACTGTCTTAGATGATGTTATTTAATATTTATACTCATTATTTTACATTAATGAATTGTAAAAGCTTGACCTATTCAAAGGAAATCATTCATAAGTATAATATTCTTCAATGGAAATAATAATTTTCATGGATCTTTTGTGATATGATAAATCTATACACATCTTATATATGCCTGATTATTCATGTACAACATGATTCTATATGAATAATTCAAAGATATTATATGTAAAATGTGATATTTTGTGAGTTTCAAGTTAATGATTCTATGTTTTTAAGGATCTTCCATGAGAAACCTTCGAAGATCTTTCATGAACTTAAGTTGTACCATTCATGAGTTTGTACATGGATATTTTTTAAAGGTGTCATCCATGGATATTCTATGAGGAATTAAGGTAATGTTTTAATAATTATTCATGAATCATATATCATGATAAAACCACATAAATTTTCATTCTATATGAGTATCTTCTATTTGTTTAAGCTTAATACATGCATCACTGATATAAAAATTCATGCATACGGATTCACTTTTCATACATGTAATATAAGACGAATAAAATCATGGAATCCAGGTTTCTTAATCTTTCATTAATCAAAACAGAATAATTAAACATTCTATGGGTTTTATTCATGAGGACTTATTATTACAGTGATGATACATGTGTACTTATATGATGAAGTCGAGTTATTTTAATTATTTTTTTTGTAAATGAAATTCAGAATCATGGGTACTACCATGCTAAAATTTATAGGATCTTAATCTGTGATTCAACAAAGAGGGTGGAATGAAAAAGTGAGTTTGATAATATCACACATTCATGCATCTTCACATTCAATCATGTTGATCAAATAAAAAATAAATACTGCATCTTCCAGGTTATCTCAATCACTGTTATTCTCTTCAAAAGCCACATTTTTAGCTACACTCGATAGATTTATGGTCCATGAACTACCTTGAATGATAATTTATTTACATGGGTTTAGAAATGAAATAAAATTATTTTCATCCAAGTGAATATTTAAAATGAGTCTTAAATATGATTCTCAAGAGGTTAAGACACATGAAGAAATATTAAAAAATATTCCATGTATTTAAGATCACATAAAGTAGTTTTTCATAAAAAAAAATTGATGTCATGTGATACATATAATAATAAATAAGGTTTACCCTAAAATTTCATATATTTATATTTAGGAGTTTTTTAGGGATCCGAAATCTTGAATATGCATGCATTGATTTATTTATTTGATTATCATGGAGAGAGTAAAGAAGATGATGGAATAATAAAAGATAAGAAAAATCTCATCTGATGAAAATTATAATGTTCTTCAATGTTATATACACCATGATATAGAGTTATCATGATATCTATAAATTTAAGAAGAAAAACCTCTATGAAAGATAGGAATAATTCCTAGATTGGATAAGGAAGAATAATTTGTGATCCTTGTGTAGTTAAATCCATTACTATAGAATATACCTGATTTCATGCATATAATTATAGAATTATTGTTATGAGAGGATTTATAAACACCTAAGTAAATAAAGATTTAAATGAAGATTAATTCCATGGGATTTATTAATGACATGAGTATATAGTTATTCAAATACAACATAAGTTTTTCAACTAATTCTTATGGAGTTTGAAATTATATAATATATCATGATTAAATGAGATCAAAGGTCAAAGACTTTAAATATCTCTACATATATGTATTAATTGAATAATTAATGTCAATCCATATACATGATATCAATTTTATATATTTTTCTGAAGTTTATTAAGATTAGAGAAATATTTATTTATAATATTGAAAATGTTTTTACATTTAATTTTTGGTAGAAAAAAAAATACTAGTCAAAGAAAGAGATATCTGAATGCATTAAAGATATCATGTGTTTTGAAGGTAAATAATAATATTTATAAAGATAATGGATCGATAATGTTTATTCTGTATATCTAATTTCATAAAATATCCTAAATATTTTAATCCACTATTATTTTTAATCAAAGTTTGACCAAGTGAATAATAAATCCAATGTGTGTGAATATTTCTTGATCATATTTTGGAAGCTAAAGAAATGTTCATTGGTTTGAATTGTTTTTCAAGAATTAGTAGTTCTAGTATAAATAACACCATTCCTAGTAGGAGATAAGGATGGTGAGATATCATATAAGTGAATTGAATGATACCTACCCAAACATTGTGTGTGTCTTACAACTACACTTATGATCACTAAAAATTTATAGTGATAATAAAATTTAGGTATCGCAAAAAAAATTAATGGAAGGAGTAGGTTTTCTAAAAGAATCCAAAACTTTTAAAATCCTTATTTGTTTTTTACTTTCTTATTTTTTTATTGAATACTTAGGTGGGGGTTTCACATTCATTAAAATATATATATCTCTTAACCAGGATATTTGTTAAAGTATTAGAGGTGGTAATTTAAAATAAGAGAAAACTTGATAAAAATGTCACACTAGATTCACCCACCCACCCCCCACTCCCTCTCAAGTGTCTGCACAATCCCACTAGTATCTACAATAAAAATTGTAAAACATGTTAATATGAAAAACCAATCATAACTACTTTATTATTTGAAATATTTATTTTAACCCATGATGCTTTTGTTGTAACTATGAAACTATTAGATCAAATTATAACTCTTTCAATTTAACATAGGTTTCCATTAGTTTTATCTTCTTAATACCAATAACCAAATCTATATAAATTACTGAATTCATATTTATAAAGATCCATTGTACTATATTCTAAACCTAAAATTTATGGAAACCTATTCTCCCAGAAATCAACATACCCTTTTATCCCAAAATAACATAAAATATCATATTAATCAATATTATTTTATCCACACATACATCATAAAATATATTAATATTCTTCAAAATAACTTGATTCACCTTATTGCCAAATCAATTTTCAACCCCCACGGTTATCTATACTTCTCAAATTGTATTCCCAAAATAAACTAACCCATTCTACCAATTAATTATAATTTCCTTAAAATTAAATTACATATCAATCCAAAAGGATATCTATACCTCAATCATTTATCCTTCCTATCCAATAAAATTTTCCCAAAATATTACTAATAACTTTAAAATAAAACCACATAAGATCTCAAAATTTAATATATGATTTTTCACTTATGATCAACCTTAAAATTATTAATCCCTAAGGTATTAAAAACTCATCAAATATCTTTATCTTATAACATTATAACCTTTAAAGATATCTAAACCCCACTAAGATACAAACTAAGATTCCCTAGACTCATACTCTTAGATGAAATTCTAAAAACTCTTATTTACATACTGGATTTGATACCTACTAATGTGATCCAAACAATACAATAAATAATTAAAATATCAATAAAAAATATTTTTCCACTTACATACCCATTTCCTATTTGGTTTTTATTTTTTTAAGAATTATTAAATCATTTTACCTAACAAACTCCATTTTTAAACTAAATGTAAATTTTTTCTGATAAACTAAGAATTTATTATCTTATAATAATTCTTCAATTTTTTCTTCAAAATTTTTAATGTCCCATCCTGGTTCACCACTAAGATGGTGGTCGGACCGGTGTGTCACATGGTCTCAATCACACCTCCTCATACGGAAGAGGTTGTTGACTTGTATTGAGGGTCTATTTATGGTAAATTGGGGAGACTACACCCTCAAGATCAGAGTCACACAATGGTATAATAATATTAATAAAAAAAATAATGGATGAGGTAATAAAATAAAGACAATCAATGGAAGAATAATATAACATATGAATAAAAACTGTCAACACCAATTTACCAGAATACTTGTATAACATATGATGTTGTAAGTGGAAGAAGTATGAATTACAAAATAAGTACAATTTAATAAAAGAAAACTTACCAATAACTAGATCCATGAGAATCTTGAGCTTCTACTCAGTCCTCATCTCTGAACTCCCATATACAATCTAAACAGCACAATAAATCAACTGAGGTCCTACAAATATAAGGTCTACTCAGGTGCCCCAAGGAAATGGTGGCCCAAGTAGGGTTTCAAAAAATAATATAAGTAGTTCAACACCCATGATGTATAGCCCCATCCATTACTAATATTTAATGTTAAGTAGTGAGAAAGTATAAGAAGAAAAATAAACAAGTAGTGATTAATAAATGAACAACAACATGACCAGGTTCTGATGGGACACCTAGAAGATACACCTTCTTCAGTTCCCTACTAGGTATCTATGTTTATGGGTAGATCCTCTTGAATCATGATGGATCACCCAAATCAGTGTAAGATTCTCTTACCGAAGATTAATCGATCAGAATTTACCAAAAACATATGGCATATTTACTTTGGATAACCAAAATCTCACCCTCATGAATATCTAGAATCTCTCCCTCAGGGACTGTGTGACTGTACATCTATCCCTCAAGCATCTAACATAATAATATACTCTTCCCTCAAGCATTCAATAGCACTTATCCCTCTGGTAGTATAGAAACATGCATCAACCCATCAGGCATTGTGTGATTGTGCATGTAGCCCTCACAATCTAGAAAAAAAATCATATACTCTTCCCTCATGAATTTAGTATCAGTTCTCTTATCCCTTAGGTGGTATGAAAATATGCACTAAGCCCTTAGGAATCAACAATAATCATTAGGCGCATCCATATAAACTCAACATGACATCTACATCAAACCCTCAGGTATCAATCACATCGATATCACAAAATATCCAAGTCCAAGAAAGAAAAATCAAAAGTCTAGTATCAAACTTACTATATTTAGAATCATAAGACACAATGGTCAATTTATAAAAATTACCTTCTCTAAAACCAAATCATTTCATTAATCTAGGTTTCTAATTATCATAATAATTATATCAATCTTATTTAATTAATCATTTTACCTTAAGGTTGTTAATATATCAATTAACAAAAAAGATTCAAGGTTATTATTCCACAATAAATAATACAAATTTATTATTTTTCTAATTCAAAATTCCAATCTAGTAATCAATCTAATAGTCCAATTTATTATAAGGATCAAAATTCAAATAGACTAGGTCACAATTAAATCCAAGGCTAGCACACCTATCAAGTGATTGTAGGTCTTAGTCTCTATACCTATGGACCCAAAGGGATTCAATAGAGGTTTAAAATTTAAAGATTATAGTTTAACATGGATTACCCAATTTATATAGTTGTTACTACGACATGTCGGTGTGATTGAACATATCACAATTACTATAAATAATTATGTCAGATAAAAATGGATTTAGTTTAGACCACCCCAAATCAATTATATTTAAGTCATAAAACCACCATGAAGTATGTCATTCAATATATTCAAGTTATATCATTGAATAATTTTACATAAAACATTATTATTTAATCATACCAATAGGCGTAGTCATATCACCCTGATAAGTTTGATTTAAATTATTTCATTTAAAACATTTAAGTAAGGCAGGCCATCATTTCATTTCATTCCATTAAATTCATACAATTTAGTTAAATAAGTCAAGGTAATTCATTTATCAAGGATTAATTGGTACTTAGAAGGTACCATAGGAAAACAGAGGGAAATTCCTACATGGGAATTCCCTTGTTATAAATAATTCCAAGTCATTCAATTTATAAGATGGGATAAGCACATAGATGGTGCCTTGGTTCTGTAGACATTTTAAAAAGGGATCTCTGTTTGCTAATTCTCTTGGAATCCATATCCTAAACATTCCATATATCAATCACAAACTCAGAACATAAAGATCCACCAATGCAATAAGCCAAGAAATCATAAAATCCCAATCAATACTTTTTATCTTAAAATACATCACATCTCAATTGGAGGGGTTTTATTATAAAAACATGATTTTTTTATCAAAAAAATAATTTATCATAACTAATAATTTCATTAAATAATCACAGTTCAATTTATCAAAGAATCATTAAGAAGGAAACTAATTCATTCTTAAATTTAAAGGGTACAGAAATGGGATCTTACCTCAGAAGTAGACAAATTCGAACTGCTTTGTCACTTGATGCCTTTGATGAAGATTGTTCCACACTTCAACACACATAACCTCATATATATATTCCCCTTAATACAAAATAAACATTCCCCTTTCCACGAAGTAACATGTACAAGGATGATACATATATATATATATATATATTCATGTACCCATATATATGAATGCAAGCCTTCAAGGGTCCACCAAATGCCCTCGAAGTGACAATAGAAATCCGGAATCATCGTGGTAAGGCTAAAACGCTTTCAGAAAACTACTAGAAACTCAAAACTATGATGGTACCAAATATAAATATAACAATAATGAATAATAATATAAAACCTTAACTCAAATCGATGACGATGGTCCTAAATGATCTGAACTACTTCACCTTCAGTGAATGTGGCTAAAACATGCAAGAAGAGGTCCCAAGAAGCCTTTTGCATGCCCTAGAATTGGAAGAAACAAAAAAATTGGGTTTAACCCTAACCCATGGATTTTTTCAAAAAATAGGGGTGATGGGGAGACAAAAAACAACTTTAAAGGAAGAGGGCAAGGAAGATGATACCTTACCTCGATGGATAGAAGAGGAGTCGTGAAGAAATCGGGAAAGATCAACATGTGAAGAGGGATCCACAGAGAGGGGGTTGTACGTTCCTGGAGAGGAATGGGGAAGGGGTGTTTTGTGATGGAGGGGGAGAGGGAGACCCTTCATGACTCTTAATAAAATACTCACCTAATAATAATAATAATAATAATAATAATAATAATAATAACCATAATGATAATATTGTTAATAATTAAAATTTTATTATTTGTTTTATTATTAAAACATATCTATTTTTCATTTTCCATTTAATCTAATTTAATTTATTTTCATGTCAATATTTAATTTAATTTATTTAGAAAAACGCAACATAGTGTTCCAACTCTCAAAAAAGCATTCTGAAACTCGGTTTCAAAAAAGGCTCGTCCAGTAAACATAGGTTAGTTCCTTATAATCCATTTGTTTTAATCTGAGGTTATCCCAGACTGGTCGTTGGGCTTGGAGGTGATGCTTTAATTACAGAACTTCATTGGGAATCAGGTGTGGACTTCAGTGGATTTGTTCATGGTGAATGCAAGATACCTCGAAATGGGGAATCGTAGTTTCATTGGAAATGTGTTAGATAACTAAGCCAATAACCTTTTAAATGGGTCAGATATAGGGGATCAAATTTTTCTCTCTCTTTGTTTTATGTAAATGGTAATAAGGAACCATTTTGAAGCACACAATCTAGTTAGGGAAAGTGTGGTTTAAATGTTGGTAGTGTCTTCTTGGAAATATCGCATGACTAGTTTTGTTTGGTTGATCTGGAATTCAAGGAACCCATCGTAAAGAAATGGTTGAATTCCAAATCTACCAAACAGAACTAGTCGTGCAAGATTTCCAAGAAGACACTATTGACCTTTAAACCACACCTGCCTTAACTAGATTGTGTTCTTCAAAATGGTTCCTTATTACCATTTACATAAAATAGAGAGAGAGAGAAATTTGATCCCCTCTATCTTACTCATTTGAAAGGTTCTTGTCTTATTTAGCTAACACATTTCCAATGGAACTGAGATGCTCTCTTTTGAGGTATCTCACATCCACCATGAACATATCCACTGAAGTCCATACCTGACTTCCAATGATGTTCTATAATTAAAGCATCACCTCCAATCCCAACGATAAGTCTAGGATAACCTCATATTAAAACAAATGGATTGTAAAGAACTAACCTAAGTTAGTCTACACTACGTGTTTATAAGTGAGATATTGGTAAAAAGACAAGACGTCTACTTAGAACATTGTCATATCCTAGAGCAGTATTATCCTGGTGGTCAAGTAGGAAGAAATGGTTGGTGTACAATAGTTTGTACAAGGAATTCCTACATAGTAATCTAAGGTTCAATAAATACTAACCAATCCTTAATAATAACCATGTGTTTAGTGTTCAACACTAGGTAACCACTTAAACCACCCAAAAACTTTTAAACTACAGTGTGGTGAAAGACCAATGCTATATTAGTGAATCAAGGATGACATCAAGGTAGGGGAAATTCTTGCCTCTCAAGGAAGAGTATGCTAAGAGGATTTTAAAGAGTACCAAAAGTTAAATGGTTGAAACACTATTGGTCGATACCTTAGAAGAAACTCAGCTTCACCTGTTGACGCGCCATCAATAATTGATCACCGAGCCTTTAACACTTGAAGAATCCTGTGATAATTCAATATTAACCACCAATGTCCACACACAACCATCATAATTTCACAAAGGTTTCATACGCTACTAACCATACCAATGTCATGCTACTGAGCAAGCACTATCATGATTCAAAACATGAAATACTAAAAGTCATTTTAGAAAAATTGACCATTTCCCAATGGTCCTATTAGGTTGTTCTCATTATACCTAGAAGAACCATTTAACAAAAAAATAAATTAATATCCCCATATTAGTAGTGTCCTAGCCATAAAAGGATGATAATCAGACAATTCTCTCACAAGAACATAAGATTGAGATAAACATTTAACACAATGTAATGTAATTAGCATGAAAACCAAACTAAACTGATTGGAGTTCAAAACATCTGAGTCTCTTGAAAGTCATCATGAGCATTGTAATGAACTTATTTATTTAATACTCAAATCACTCTACTTTTAAGATGACCTAAGACTATACAAAATTACACAAGGCTCAAAGATTCAACCAAACTCAACTGATTCATTACAATATTTAACACTTTATGGGAACCATGTACGCGAATGAATACTACTTCAAGGTCCAAAAGAAATAAGACACATCCTGAATACTATCAATATGTTTTTTCATTTTGAATTCAAGTATCAGATGGTCTATATAGATATTTAACCCAAAGTCTTATTTCCATATATAACCCTTATCTTGGATGATGACATACCATGTCGTCCATCACTAAGGAATAAGATAGGTTTAAATAACCTGTGAAGAGGCTGATCATGCACGAGGAATGTCTAACTAGATGAAACAGAACATCACTCGATGATCACATCCCAAAAATGGTCAAGATATCATGACCACCCATTCTAAAAGGGTGTAATTTAATGATAAGAGTCCTACTAGGGACAATGTCACCTGAACGAAACTGAACATCAAGAATCATACAACATAAGAAAGGCTTTAAAACTCCAAGTGGGCTACCTACCATATACTATCCCCTTATAAAGAAGAAAACATCAATCCTAACACTAGTTTGTTCCCAAAAAATCCACAATTATCAAAATGCAATTATCTAAGCCATAAATAAAATATAAATTCCTCTATAAAATGATTTTATTTTAATTCCAAGTAAACTAAAAGGAGAAACTTAAAATTACCTTACACAAGGGTCCAAACAAGGGGCAACACCAAGGGTTCCATTTTAAAACCATTACATTGGTTCTCATTAAATATTTAAACATTTGAAATATTTAATTCAATACATCAAGTACTAATTATAAACTAAATAAATTGGTAAAATATGAAGAAAAATATACAAGTTACAAAAAACATCCTTTTAACATTAAACATTCATAGGCAGATAATCTTTATTAGGAAATTGAACAAAACAATTTCTTTTAAGTTATATAAGGTAAGGTGACCTATAAGGGTCCCTCTAAGCCAACATGGGTTAATTATGAATGCTACCCAATAGCAGTTTCATAGTTATTAAAGTTATAAACACCCATAATAGGTTATCTCATAAGATACATGTTCAAACTGACCTACTTAGGTCCAGTTTCATATTTTAGAAGGTAACCAATTTCATTCAGGTTAAATTTAAACATCATTCACATTCATAACCATTTCAAAATACAAAATGGTCATATAAAATAGTTTGATTATATGGGTTTCCATTCTATAGCCTATAAAGCACCCATACACTTCATAAACCAAAGTATAGATCCTATTTAACTAAAACTAATCTACTTTAGAATTAGAACTTTAGCAACCTTTTACAATGGTTTGAATGCACGGGTTACTTTTTCCTAGTTATAAGGATATCATACAACATACAATAAAAAACTGGTTCTTGTTTATTCACAACCTATATATATCCATCCCATGTGATCAATTATACATTAAAAATGAAACTAACATGTTATCATAAGTAGTAAACACCAAGAAAAATGATATAAACACAAAATAATTTAATATTAATAGGCAAGACATGATGTATAAAAACAAGAATTGTATATAAATGCTAAATCATGAAAATAAATGCTAAAATTAAATACCCCAGAATGTTATATATACAGGAATTCAAAAGAAAGAAAAATCGTGGCATATCACTCAAGCAACATAGTCAAATTACCAGGCAAACTAAAATGAAATTACATGACATGGAACATGCCTGACATGTTAATCCCTATATACCTATAGTGATGCATGAAATGATTTATACTTTCCATTATAGGCCTAGGGTAAAATTCTAGAAATTCTATAAATCAATAAGTATTGGAAACTGTACCATTCACTCTAGGTGAAATCATATAAATTGTAACAATGATTAGCATAACCAATAATTCCTAGCCCTAGCCACTTGGTCATTTCCCCATGGGTGGGGTGATCAGTCCCAAAGATTTTTATTTACCAAGAACTAACATATTTTTAGTCTCCTATCTACTAGCCAAAAATATAAAGACAAAAGAAAAGAAACCTGCTTTGATACCACTTTATAACATCCCGGCCCAGATCACCATTATGATGGGGGTCGGACTGGTGGGTCACATGGCCTCAAGCACACATCCACGTACACTAGAGACTACTAACTATTAGATAGGGTCTATTGATGGTACATTGGGTAAAATAAACCCTAAATATTAGAGTCTCATAGCGGTATAATAATATTAAAACAAAAAATAGTAGATTAAGTGGTAATAAAAATAGACAAGCAGTGGAAGAATAATATAATATCGGAATAAAAATGTACAATGTCAATTTACAAGAATTAATGTATGACATATGGTGCTAAAAAAGAAATAAATATAAATTAAAAAAGAAATAAAATGTAATAAAATAAAATTTCCAAATAAATATCTCCATGAGCATCCCATGCTCTGGCTCGGTCGTGTGTTTGTAACTCTTGGGTACAAGCTAAACAACATAAGCAATCAACCAAGTTCCTACAAATATAAGGGATACTTGGGTACTCCAGTGAAATGGAAGTCCGATTAGGGTGTGAGATAATAATCTCTATATGCTAGTACCCATGTTTCCTAGCCAATCCACTATTGATATTTAATCTAAAGTAATGAGTATGTATAAGAAGAAAAATAAACAAGCAGTGCTAAATAATTGAAAAAACCCCACCCAGGTTCCAAAAGGACACCTAAAAGCTATATCTGCTTTAGTACCCTTGCATATATCTATTTATTTGGGTATATCCTATTGAATCAAGATGGATCACCCAAATTGGTGGCATATTTTCCTACTAAGAATGAATCACTCAGAATATACCATAAACATATTCCCTCTACCCTCATGTTAACAAAAATTCTACCCACATGCATAACTAGAATATATCCCTATGGAATCTTGTGACTATTAATCTATCTCTCAAGAATATAATATAATCATTTAATCTACCCTCAAACATTTAGTATCAGTGAAACTATCCCTCATGTGGTATGAAAACAAGCACCAAGCCCTCAGGTGTCAACACCAATAATGGGTCACATCCATACAAAACTCAACATGACATCAACATCAAACCCTAAGGTAAAAATAAAATAAATATCACATAATATAAGAAGATAAGAAAGAAAAATCACTAGTCTAGAATCAAACTTATAAAATTTATCATAATAATACACAATGGTCAATTTAAAAAAATTACCATCTTTCAAACAAAATCATCTCATTTATTCGGGTTCCTAATTATCATTATAATTATATCAAAAGTGTTTAATTAATCATTCAACCTTAAGTTCATTAATATGTTAATTAAAAAAAAGTTTACAAGGTGATTCTTCCACAGTAAATCACAAAAATTTATTATTATGCATATTCAAAAGTATAAGCAGGGAATAAATTGAATTATCCAATTTATAGTAGGGCTCAAAAGTCAAACAAACTATGTCTCAATTAAAGCTAAGGGCGGAACACCTATTGGGTGGTTTTAGGTCTCAGTCTCCTTGGTTATGGACCCAAAGGGATTCAATGTAAGTTTAAAAACTAAAGATTATGGTTTAATAGGGATTTACCAATTTATCAGGTCCTACCTGAGGAATGCTGACACGATCACACATATCGCAATTATAATAAATAATTGTGTCATAAAAAAAGTTATTTAGTTTAGACCACAACAAATCAATTCAATTAAAGGTATGAAGCTTCTATGAAGCATTTCCTTGAATATATTCAAGTCATATCATTTAAACATTTTTCATAAATTGTGCTTATTTAATCATAATAAGTAGCATGGTCATACAACCCTAATAAGTTCCATTTAAATTATTTCATTTAAAACATTTAAGTAAGGAAATACATTATGTCAATAAATTCCCTTCAATTAATTCTATTTAATTAAAAAATTCGTGGAATTCCACTTAACAAGGTTCAAGTGTTACTTAGATGGTACATTGATAAAATCGAGTAAATTCCTACATGGGAATTCCTTTTTTACAAAGCATTCCAAATCGTTAAATTTATAAGATGGTCCGAGCACATAAACAGACACATTTTTCATTAAACATTTTAAAATGGGTTATCTATTTTATAATTCCATTAGAATCCATATCCTAAACATTACATACATCAATCATAACCTCAATACATAAAGAAATTCAAACACAATAATACAATAAATCATAAAACTCTAATCACTGCTTTTTATCTTAGAAGATGGTGCACCTCCATTGGAGAGGTTTTAGTTTAAAAACATGACTTTTTTATTAAATAAATCATTTATCATAACAAATAATCTCATTTAATAATAATAATTAAATTTATCAAATAATCATTAACTAGGAAACTAATGCATTCTTAAATTTAAAGGGCAAGGAAAGGGTATTATACATCAAAAGTAGACCAAGCCAAACCACTTTGGCACTCGATGCCTTTGATAAAGATTGTTCCACACTTGCACGCATATATCCTCCTATATATATACCCCATAATTCAAGGTAAAAATCTCCTCTCCATAGGGGAACATGTACGAGGAGGATACAAATATATATATACACACACATACATATATATTTGGGTTCAAGCCTTCATGGATCCACCAAATGCTCTTGAAGCAATGACAGTAAGCTGAAACCGTCATGGTGAGGCTGACACACTTACGGAAAAATACTAGGAGCACATAAACTAATAAATCCCCAAAATAATAGTGTAACAACACAAAAATATTGAAAACCTTACCCCAAATCAATTTCAGTGGATTGAAATGATCTGAACCACTTCGCATTCGGTGGTGATTGCCGGAAACTTGCAAGAAGTGGTCCCGAGAATCCTTTTTCTCTCCTTAGAACTAGAAGAAACACAGAAATTGGGGTTTTCCATAACCCTAGGGTTTCATCTGAATAATAGGGGTGATGGGGATACCAAAAATCGGCTAAAAAGGAAGAGGATAAAGAATATTAGACCTTACCTCGATGAATCAAAGAGGAATCACGAATAAATTAGGATAGTTTGATGTGCGAAAAGGGAATCATAGAGAGGTGGTGCAAATGCCTTGAGATGAAGGGGTAGGGGTGTTGTGTGCTAGAGGGGGAAGGATACCGCTTGGGTATCTTAAAAAAATGACTAACCTCATAATAATAATAATAATAATAATAACCATAAAAATAATAATCATAATCATAATCATATTATTATTATTATTCAAACATCCCTATTTTTTCATTTAATCCCATTTAATTTATTTTCATTTTAATTTTAATTTAATTAATTTAATTTCCTTAAAAACACATTTTAGTGTTACAAATCTCAAAAAAACATTCTGAAACTCATCTTAAAAAATTACCCCTCTAGTATACATTAAAAGTTCAAATTCCCTTGGATTGTTGTCCAATTAAAAACATGGGACATTACAAAACTATTCACAGATTATATCCTTCTTTATATAATACCCTTTTCTATAACCTATGTAAATAAAAATATAATAAAGGGTGAAATGAAATTATTAGAAAGGGTAAACATAATAGATATCAATCAAAGATCATAAGTGACCATAATATGATCATATGTTTAGTACCCTCGGTTTCAGTTAATTAACCCTTAATTTAAGTATTATAAGTATATAAAGTGGTTGGGTTATGTTTGGGATGGTTTGGATGAGTTTTTAAATGTTTTTTTGAGATTTATGGAGGTTCATGGTTTGAGAAAAGTTAGTAGAAACCATAAAATACCACCAGAAAACTATGCAAAGGGAAACAGTGGGAACTGGGTAGGTGCATAGTTGGAAAAAGGTGTGACCAAACTATTGGGCCAGCTATATGAATCATTTAAACGTGTAACAGATGGTATGATCATGGTTTTTATATTTTTTTCTAACCATGAGGTCCAGCCATTTGAGGGGTGTTTTGAGGTAGTGGATGATGCACGTTTTGCCTAATTGTGTGCCTGAACCATGCATCATTAAAAATCAAATCTAATAATTGTGGATATAACTTGTTTTAGAAACTTAACCCATATTTTTTCCCTTATTACAACCCTAATAAATTTTTCACATCCTCCCATGGTAAGAGAAAACTTTCCCTTTGATTCAAAATTGATTCGTTGGTGAGTCTTGGTGTGTTGGAGACCAGATTCCTTAGATAGTGCCCGTTCTTGGTGGTTTTCCATAATTTTATTCTTATCACTTATCTTGGATTCATGTGTCTAATCAGTTGGGGATAGACCCATGATATGTGATGTCAATCATATTGATATATTATTGTTTTTATGATAGGGAAAATGATCTAAAGTGGGTTTTAGAATATCTAAGCTACATTTTTGGATTTTTTGTGTAGTTCTTCATTTTCACCTAAGTTGCAAGGTAGGTTTCCCACTCTAGACTCTTACTAATTATAAATATAAAGATTAATTTTAAATTGATTTTACTGATTTTATTGAATTGTGATGTTAATGTGAAAATCATGTTTGAACCCCTCTTTAGTGATTTTTAGGGAAATTATGGAATTTGGTTGTTCTGCAAAGTGATTTGTTTTATGATTTTAGGATAACGATTTTAAAATATGTATTTTTCATGATTCATGGAAAATTGTTGATATAAATGTTTTTTATAAAAGACATTTTTTATTGAAATATCTCTTAATCGTGGATTTGGTATGGGTTTTGGCATAAACTATTGGTGTGTGTTCATTTTTATTGACGTGATAATGTATAATGTGTGTGTACCATTGGGTGAATTATTATATGGTTACCTTGTGATGACATGGTATATCGACTAGAGACCTCCCATGATTTTTTAATTTTCACATGGTCATGCATGTTTGGATTTGTGGAAATTATTGGGTTATGCCAAATGGGATTTGAGAAATAGTTTTGATGTATTTTCTTGGTTTCTTTCAATGGAAAATGGTTTTTTTGGAAAACTATTTTTTTTAGAAATGGATTTGGTTTGATATGAAATGTTTTAAGTTGTTTTATATAAATTTTTTTATATAAATGTGCTAAAAAATTCTAACCTATTAGAATAAGTAGAGAATTAATTTGGGTAAATCCTACTGAGTTTTATACTCACCCTCTACTTGGAAATTTTTGTGTGTTTGAAAATATTTTTTATTAGGAAATAGGTAAAGGAAATTTATCTCATTTATTACTAATGATTTGTGATACCTTAATCATGTCTTATGGAGTTGGAGTTGGAGAATATTGGGAGTTTCTACTAGATATCTTGGTTATCATTGAGTTTTGTTCGTTTAAGTTTTATATTTGTTATCTAATATGGCTTATAGTTTCATTTGGAATTTTTTTATTTTGGTATTACATTGAGGTGTATTGAATTGTATTCATACATCATGTAGTTGTTTTTTAATATTTTTTCTATTCTGGTTGTTTTATTTTCAAGGGTAAAATCAACCCCCAACTATTTAGTAATCCATTGGGATATATTTCTATCCTTTTATATCTTCGAGATATCACCAAAGTTCTAGTTATGTCACATCCCCTTCCCAATTCAATGAGTGAGGGTAGAGATGTTACAAATGGTATCAGTCTTGGCCAGTCTATCTTTCATTTTGGGAGAAATTTTGTTGGTTTATCAGACATCAAGTTATAAAATAATTAAGGTCTAGTCCTTAAGTTGGAATGGTAACAAAGAGTATGATCATTAGGGCTTGAAATATAGAGAATAAAAATGCATAGAAAACCTATTTATGCTTAACTTAAAGTTACCAAGGAGTTGGGTACATGAGGGTTTTGAGACACTAATAAGAGTTTTTATCTCATTTTCATGGGTTTATCCAATATAAATATCATGACATGAATTGATAGAAATTAATTCCCACTAGGAGTGCATATTAAATTTTGAGCAATTATTTATGGTATGCTAAAAAATGTTTGATTTTTTAAAAATTGTTTTAGAAGTTTTCAAATGTAAGATTTTGAAAATTCAAAGCAGTGGTATTTTGAAAATGGTTTGATTTTCATAGATCATGGTGGAATTTTAAAAAATGGTTTTGAACTGAAAAAATGTTTAATATTGGAAATCCTTATTAGGATAAATGTGATATAATAAATTTGATATTTCTAAGCCTTTATTTTCTAGAGAGTGGGACTAAATAGAATTTTCTTTTGCTTGTAGAAAATGGAAATGATTAGTCGTAGAAGAAACCAACTAAAATAGGCTGATAAAAATGTTGATGAACCTGAGCCATAGGTGAACCAATAGTTGGTTCATAGTATTTTACAAGATTTTGAAGAGCGGATAAGGGGAATGAAATTGATGAACCAAGGCATTTGGAACATTCCATTTAGTTCCAAAAGAAAAATCCACCCATATTTCAAGGTGATTCCAAACCAGAAAAAAGAAGTGGTGTGGCTGAATAGGATGAATCAAATCATTGATTTCCTAGGCACACTAGTGGATTTTAAATTCAAGTTAGCAAAGCACATGTTATATGATCAAGAACACCAATAGTTTTATTTAGTAGTTTAAGCTAAATTGGGCCAAGTCATTTCATGGGAGTATTTTTAAGATTTGTTCAAAAAAATTATCATCAAAAAAACTGAGGAATCTATGGTGATTATAAGAATACCATGAATCATCAAGTAGTAAAATATGAATAGGGTAATAAAGACCAAAGTTCGGAAAGTAATAAATTTTATGGATCTGAGCATATAGTTGTGGAGGATAAATTTAGACCATTGACGGTGAGAGGTATGATTATTTTTAATTCTACCCTTATGCATTATTTTTTTGATATGATTGCATCCCATTCATTTATTTGTTCTGTTTTTTTTATCTTATAGATTTTCAAGTTGATATGATGCATTATTTTTTGAAAAATCAATCTTCTTTTATTCAAATATAATTTTGAGATTTTATGTGCAAAGCATGTTATATAACTGTTTATGGGCCTGAATTGATTTTTGATTTCTCTATTCTTGAAATCAATGTCTATGAAATAATTATGGGTATATATTGGTTGAAAATGTTCAAATATAACATTGATTTTTATACCTGAAAAGTTAGTTTTCCAACTGAGGATGGTGTCTAGCAACTCTAATGAGGATATTAGAATGTAATGGTAGGTGAAACGAGATGGTTGGTACTATAATTTAGAATAATATCATACCATTTGGTAGTATTGAATTTGGAATCGGTGGATGAGATTGAGGATATAATTTTTTCATCAATTATTGATCAGTTTTTCGATGTTTTTCATGAGAAATTCTCAGGGATTCCACCCAAAAGAGAAGTTTATTTTATGATTGGTATCTTATGAGGTACCAGTCCTATATCACTTCCATTTGTAGGATATAACCAATAAAATTAAGGAAATTGAAAATTAAGTTGGAAGATTTGTAAAGTAAATGGTCAATTTGGCCAAGTACGTCTCCATGGGAAGTGCCAGCCTTGTTTGTAAAAAGAGAATATATAACTATTAAGATTTGTGAAAATTATCCTAATGTTAACTAAGTTATAATAAATAATTGGTGTCCACTTATATACATTAATGATTTTTTCAATCAATTAAGTATATCACAGTGTTTCTCAAAGATTTAAGTAAGATCGAGATATCACCAATTGTGGGTTTAGTATGAGGATATTCCAAATATAGCTTTCATTAGTATATATGGCCATTACAAGTATGTGGTTATGCCTTTAGATCTTATTAATACATCGTATTTAGTTATAGAATTGATGAATTATAAATTTTAAAGGTATTTGAATTATTTTTTGGTGGTGTTTGTGGATGAAATATTATTGTATTCAAGGACAAGGGTTTGTCATGAGAAACAATTTGAAATAGTGTCGGGAATTTTGCAGGATCATTAGTTGTATGTCAAATTTAAAAATGTGATTTTTGGATAGAATAGGTATGTTTTATTGGATTTTTAATCTCTAAAATAGTTGTTTATATTGATCCATAAAAGATTGAGGTTTTGATCTCTTAGAATCCACCAAATAATTCCTTTGAGAAACACAGTTTCCTTCCTCTGGCTGGTTATTATCGATGCTTTATTCAAGAGTTTTCAAAACAAGCTTCACCAATGAGAAATTTAAAAAAGGAATGGTGTTCTATTTCAATTTAATTATGAATACCAAAAGTCTCTTCCAGATATTAAATTTTTGCTTACATCATCACCGATATTTATGTTTCTGAAATCAAGACAAGGGTATGTGATGTATTATGATTCTTTGGGATCAGGGTTGGTATGTGTTATCATGTAGGGAGATCATGTTATTTATAATGGATAAAATATTTTATCATTTAAGGAGAAGAAATACCCAAAACATGATTTGGAATTAGCTGATTTATTCCATGATTTGAAGACATTGCTTCATATTCTCTTTGGTGAGAAATTTATAGTTTTTACGGATCATAAGATCTTGAAACATATTTTCTTGAAAAGATATTTGTATCTGATACAAATAGTACGGATGGAGTATATCTAAATGTTTCAATTTGACTCGATTTATACATCGGGTAAAGGTAATTTAGTGGAGGATACATTAAGTATAAAGTTATATAGTTAGTTTAAAAAATAGACTTTAGATATGTGGCAGTTGATGTTGGTGATAGCCAATATGCACTTAGACTGTAAAGACCAAGGTAATGTTGCGGTATTTTCAGTTTCATTTGTTCTTGATTTTGAGGTAAATGTTAAAGAGGCACAAACATCTCAAAATAAATATCTTTTTATAAATTAAAAACTCAATTTTTGGGGGACCATTGAGGGTTTGAAGCTAGATGGGAGTTTATTTTGTGGTTTCAAGATCATATGGACATACCTATGGATTATCAAGAACAAATTATTCATGCTTACCACCATTTGAGATGGACTATTCATCCTAGAATATAGAAGATATATAAGGAATTTAAAGAACATTTTTGGCGGGTTTTCGTGAAAATGAAGGTGTTTTCGTTTTTTATGAGATACCTCACCTCTCAATAGGTTAAGGTAGAGCACCAGCGGCCAATGGGTATGTTGTAGTATTTTCCTATTTCTAATTTGAAATGGGAATAGAAAGCCATGGATTTTGTGATGGGTCTCCCAAGGATAGTTTTCAAACATAATTCCATATGGGTGATAATGTATTGTCTCACAAAGTATACCAATTTCATCCCTATTCATGAATCTCATATAGTGGAGGAATTTTATTAAATCGATATCTGAGAGGTGGTTAAGAGGCATGGTATAGCTGATTCAATAGTATCATAATGGGATTTGAGGATTATGTCTAGTTTCTGGGAATCTTTACAGAAATTCCTTGGGAATTTTTTGACTATGAGCATGTAATATCATCCTCATATGGATGGAAAATCCAAAATCATGATAAAAAAGTTGGAATACATGCATCGGTCTTGTGTAATGGATTTTGGTGGCTCATGGGAGGACCACATACCATAAGTGGAGTTCTCATATAATTACAGTTATCAAGACTAGATACATATATATCCTTTTCAATCATTGTATATACTTCCTTTTTGTTCTCTACTCTGTTGGGTGTAAGTAGATGAGACTTCACAGGTTAGACTAACCCTTGTCCAGGAAACAACAGAAAAGATTCATTTGATCATGTGAAGGATGGAGATGGATCAAAGGCATCAGAAATCATATTTGAATCATCTTTGATGTCCTTTTTCATTCTATTTGAGTGATAATGTATTTTTGAGAATCTCTCCAAGGCTTGGGAATCATCATTTTTGGAATCAGGGAATGTTATATCCTCGATACATAGTCCCTTTTGAGGTAACTGAATGGGTTGGTGAGGTGGAATATAGGTTGGATTTTCCTCCAAGTTTTAGTTCAATGTATAATGTTTTTCATGTATCTTAACTAAATAAGTATCAACCTAATCCAGACCAAGTGATTCAATGGGATCACATTGTACTAGATCCAGATGCTTCATTGGTTCATATTCCAGTATGGATTATTGATAAGGAAGAAAATGTATCGCATGGGAAAATAATTTTTCTAGTGAGGGGTTTATGGAAACATGGTCAGATTGACGAATAAACATAGGATCATTATAATTAAATGGTCAATAAATAGCTCAATCATTTTTAGGAAGGTTGTGGTTTCTCCTTTCCGATGATGGAAAGACCAATAATGATGAGAATGTAGCACCCCCAGTTTCAGGTAATTAACTATTTATTTATGTATTTTAAATATATAAATTTATTGGGTTTTTTTTGGAAGTTTTGGAGGAGTTTTGGAATGTATTTGGGGATTTTTTGGACGTTCACATCTTGATCACAACTAGTAGAAACTATGAAACACCTCCAACAAACCGTGCAAAGGGAAATATTGGGCACTGGATAGAAGCACAGTTTGAAAAAAACCATATAGCCACCCAGTTAAAACCATGAAAATTTGAATAGATAGGTTGATCATGGATGGATCATGGTTTTTCTAACTGTATGATCCAACCACGAGAGGGGTATTTGGGGGCACTGGTTGGTGTGTGGTCTGTCTAACTGTTCACCTAATCTATGTAGTGTTATAAATTAGATCTAAAAATTGTGGATATAAATAAATTTATCACCATAACCCTTTGTTTTTTACCTTAGTACAACCCTAATACATTTTTCACTTCCTCCCAAGTCTAGATAAACCTTTCCCTTCGACCTAGGAGTGATCTGTTGGTGGATCTTGGTTCATTGGAGACTAAATTCTTTAGTAAGTGCTCATTCTTGGTGGTTTCCCTTATTTTTATTCTTATTGTCTCTCTTAGATTCATGGAAATTTTCCATTGGGTATATATCTATTATTTTTTATTCCAATAATTTTGTTATATGATTGTTTGGATGGTAGGGAACAATATCTAAGATGGGTTTTAGAAGATCTAAGACATGTTTTTGGAGTTTTTGTGTCGTTCTAAGTTTTCTCCTAAGTTGTGAGGTGGGTGGATTGACTATTGAATCCTCTTAATTAGAACTATACGGAATGGTTTTAAATTTATTGAATTTATTGAATTGAATTTTTAAATTGATGTGAAAAGATCTGTAGAAACATTCTTTAGTGATGGTTTGGGAAATTTTGGAATTTGTTTGTTGTGCAAAGTACTTTATTTTATGATTTTTAAATGATGATTTTAAAATATGGATTTTTATTGATTCATTAAATTGGGCTGATAGAAATATTTTTTATAAAATAAATTTTTTATTGAAATGTCTTAAAATGTTTGGTTTATCATGGTATTTGACATAAACAGTTAGTGTGTGATCATTTTCATTGACGTGACCTTTTGGAAGGGGTGTGTGAAATTGAGAAACTTTTTATATGGTTACCTCATAACGACATGGTATATCGATGAGATACCACTTAGTAGTATGGAAATATCACCAAGATATTCATTTTTGTATGCATAGAAATGAATGGGTTATGGAAAATGGGATTTTAGAATGGGTTTTGAAGGATTTTCTGGGTTTCTCTCCAGGGGAAAATGTTTTTAGTTTGGAAAACATCTTTTTTTAGAAATGAATTTGGTTTGAGATGAAATATTATAAATATTTTTATATAAATTGTTTTATTTAAATGTTCTAACATGTCCTACACTACTAGAATGGGTATTTAAGTCATTTAGGGAAATCCTATTTAGTTTATACTCACCCCCTACTTGTGCACTTTTTCATTTGTCAATGTTGTTCATCGGGACATAGGTAAAGGAATGGTATCTCATTTATTTAGTGATGCATTATGATACCTTGTTCATTTCTTATGGAGTGGGATATTAGAGCATGTTTGGAGTCTATATTGGATTCCTAGGTTTCCTTAGAGTTTTGTTGGTTTTAGTTTTTTTTGTTCTCTAATACAGTTTATGGTTGTAGTTTGGTATTTTTGTTTTTTGGTATTACTTTTAGTTGTATTATATTGTATTCATGAAAAATATAGTGTTTTATTTGGTTATGTTTCGTTTTTTTTTTGTTTTTTTATTTTCAAAGGAAAAATCATCCCTTAACTTTTTATGAATCCCTTGGAATTTATTTCAGCCATTGTTGTCTTGGGGATTTCACATAAGGCCTAGTAATGTCACCACCACTTCTCAATACAATGGTTGAGGGGTGGGATGTTATAATATGGAAATGATAACATAATTAGAGTGTAAGGACATGACATAAAATAATCATACACAATATAAGATAGATCATAAATCCTAGATCACATCCTAAGAATTTTTTCATAATGTTAGACATGATGTAACAATCATGGGACTTGGAGTAAAACATAGATATATGTCATAAAAAAATAAATGTGGCATAAATATAATCATATGAAATTGTAACCTCGTAACTTGGATACCCACAAATTGGATCATTCATAGAGTTTTTAACATATTAACAAGATCCACTCTTATCAATGTGGATATATCTATATGGTCCATGCTTAACATTAAGAACATTTAAATTAGTTTTAACATTATTATTTTTCACATTTAAATAAGTTACATGATTAACATTGTGAATATTTCAATAAGGACATTCTTAAAATTTTTAATTTTTAAATAAGGACCATTCTTATCTCATGAGACATAAAAATTTATCAAATGCATTATAGATCAATAAAAAATCCTACCCATCACTTAAACATATTCCCAGGAACCATATCATGAATAAAATATTTAAAAGCATGCATTTATCATCATGAAATGAATTAAAAGTTTGTTTCTAATCCATAAACACCAATTTTTAATCCAATACCATAACATGTAATTTTATTTCCAAAATAAATACCATATAGAAAGAAATTTTTTTGGAAACTTCTTTAGAAAAATAAGAGAAATTAATTAAAAACTCAAAACATAAATATTGAAGTTAAAAAATCACAAAAAATAACATAAGCTAATTTTGAGATTCCTAGTCTAAAAAATTAAGTTAATTAAATCAAATTGAAACTCTAAATTTTTGGAATTTAACTATTAAATAAAACCATAAAATATAATTAAAAAATATTTTTATAGGAAAATGAAAATTTAAAAATTATGTGTTCTTAATCTTGTTTCTTGTCAATTTAAAATTAAATGAGTGTTGATGTATTTGATTATACATTGAAAATTTTTATTGTAATAAAAATTATAAATGTTTTCTTAAATCTCATGGTGTTAAAGATGAATATTGCTTGCTAAACCATTTCCTTCAATCTAAAATCACTCTCATTCCTTCTCTCTTTAAATTGTGAGGCACTAGCATGAAATGAGAGGATGGATACCCCATCAAGAGCATCGGATAATTCAATCCAACCTGTATATATACTATAGAGTAGAGACATCATCTGGTTACCTATTATGATATTTATCAATCCATTATGATCAAAGAGGATGCTATAGCTCATCATTGTTATGTACGTAGCCTAGTTTCATCATTTTATAGTAGTGTGTTTTGAGTATCTTGTATAGAAAACCTGGAATATGTTTCTGAATCATCTGATTAGATTAATTAGTTGAATTAACCTAATAAACCAATTAGTGGTACAAAATCCTTAATATATCATTATATTCTTAAAATCATGCATTATAATGAAGAGTTCATGTCACTATCAAAAAATAGAGTACCATTGTATTACTACAATGAAGAGTTCATGTTACTGTTGAAAAAAATAGTATCATTGTATTATTAGAATCACATGCGATGCTTGTCTTAATATTACATAGGGTATTAGTCATGATAGTCTAATATCACACATCATGGTATTAATCTTATGTGTGATAACTTCAATATCTGATATAGTGGGAATTCCTCTGTAGGTTTCACCACAAAATTTTAATCGTATGTGGTGCAGAGAGTTAATCTCACGTGATTTGTTGAGCACATGGTTCAATATCATGTGAGTATTCCCCTATATAATTTTATTCCTAATAGTAGTTAATTTTATCCCATTATTCTTATAGGTTCATGGAATTACTCTCACAAGGGGTTTTATATCACAAATGGTTTCTAAGTATAAATAGACAGACCCTCCCAACATTTTTAATCATATAAAATCCTATCGACCCTGATTTTATTCATACGTATAGTTAAAATAATAGAAATTTTTTTTTCATAAAATTCAATTATGAATTGAGTTATATAATTTATAATTTATAATAAAAGTTATTTTGGGATATTTATTAATTTAAAAAGTTATTTATAGATTAAATAATTTTAAAATATTTATAATTTTTTATTAAATGTTTATGATATATTTAATAAATAAATATCCCTAATAATATTAAATAATAATATTCATATACCTTTTACATAAATATGTCATTCCTTGGGACATAAAAATAAAATATTTATTTAAAATCATAGGTGTAATTTATAAAATGTTTATAAATTACAAAATAAGTTTAAAATATAAATTATTTTTATTTATATTATGAATTGTTCCTAATTTTTATTTTTAATTGTTCATATTAATAATCCTTGTTTGGGAAATTATTTAAGCCACATAATATTGAGTTTTGAATATTGTTATGATCAAGGTTTTAAATATTGTTAAATATTTAATATTTGGATTATGTAAATAGTTTATATAATATAAATTGGAATAATAAATGTTTATATTTAATTTAATATCATATATTAAATTTAATTATCATATAATGAATAATATGAGGGAATTCATATTAAAAAATGAATATAAAGTCTTTATATTCAAAATTATTTATTGTCCAACATGAATAACTAAAGTATAAAGTGTATATTTTTTATATCTATATTAATGAAATTTTCAAAATAGTTTATATCATGTTTAAATTTATTAATCTTTCATTTATTTATTTATTCTATTATTTATTTTAAGGTATATTTCTTATATTTGGATTTATTCTTTAGTTGAAGTGTGTTTAAACTACTTTTAGATATTATCATACATTCATATAAGGAGTTACATGCTTGGAATGATAACGGATTTAGGCTTCTTCTACCTTAACTTTTTCTTGTATAGAGTTTTGAACAAGAACTATTTATTTAATTAAAATTTATACATATTTGGTGACATAATTATGATTTAATTGAGATCTCTCTTGAGTAAATTACCCCTGGTAAGAGGAACTTTTAGTCGGATTTCTCACTGCCCTGGAGGTTTATGCATTGTCTCGAAAAGTGAGGGTTGAGTATTTATGGCTCCATGATTACTCATGTGGGTATTATTGATTTCATATAATTTTAATCCTTTACAATAAATTAATTCATATACCTATATAAGGGATTAATTTGGATATGTATGAATATAGTTGGATTTTAATTTTTTTGGTGACACGATTTGTGTGTTGTGTGAAGAGTTACACATCAATAAGGTTTGAACATATTAGTTTATTAAAGGAATGGGATAAAAAAATAAATCATTATAATCATGCATAAATGTATTGGGAATAACCTGAGATAAAATAGTGAGATTAAACCCCCCTTTAAAAATACTAAAAGTTATATTCCTTCTAAAGTGGAACTTATCAAGAACTAAATAGACAACCGAGTAGTTCATGTCATAGTTGGGTTCCCCTAGATTATCTTTTGTAAGGGAATCAAGAAATGGTAACCCTAATAAGTTAAGGTGTTGATTATTAGAATTTTTGGGTTACAATTATGTAAGAGGACCTAATAGGATTAGGTTTTTAGAGGAATAGATTTGAGTTTAACTATATGATGGAATAGGTAAAGTGTTATCCACTAAATTATCTAAGAGTCTTATATGATATGATTTGGATTTTTCCCTACCTAAATAGACAAGTAATGTGATAAATTCTAAAGAAACCTAAAGATTAATTAAATATGGATCTATTCCCACTAATGGATATAATGATTTTAAAAGGGGTCATCATTTTAGTAAGATAATATTTAATAAAAATACTTATTAATTTATTTTAAAAAAATATACTCATTTGATAAAATATTTTATTATCGATAAATTTCATCAAAAACATAATTTTTAACTTTTGGATTAGTCTTTGAATTGGGTAATATTATTATAAGAATCTTCTAGGACTGGTAACTTAATAAAAGTTCTTAAGTAAGAGGAAAAAAACTACATATTAGAGAAACACTACACAAAGTAACCATGTATTTAATTTGTTCAATAGGAAAACCTATATTCTTCTGAGAGGCATAGAATTATTCACTTTAGGTTTTAAATTAATTAGATGAAAAAATGTCCTAAGTAACTTTATTATCCACTCATATACCTAGTATGATTGAGTGTGTTAATGATTTGGCGAGAATATAAGTTTCCATTAGGCTTATTCTGGTTTATAAATTCATTCTATTTTCATTGATGGAAATATTTTAACAATGTGAATGAGTTTAAGAAGAAAATTCTCAATATTCTAAAATTTTATTGGATAGATAAACTAGTAATATGATGTATAGGTATTTTTAATGTATCTATAATATGAGTGGGTAAAGTTTCAAACCAGAAAATGAAACCATATTTAGAAATTCAAATAATGATTCTTATATTATCCAATTAAGGTCATTAAAACCTATAATTAACAATAATTCAAAGTGATGCTTTCATATGATAGAATTTTCCAATACACTAAAAGGGGTTTATGAAACTCCATGTATTTTTTATGTTCGGTATTGGTGTTTGAGAAATTAATACTTCAGTTTTGTAGAGTATGTGATACCAAGTGTGTAATTTACAAATATTTTGAATATACCCGAGTTTAAAGTTAGGGGTCAAATTGAAAGAGGATATATCTAGTTAAAGGATATGTTTCTTCATCTCAGTTCTCTTATATGATAAGATAAGTCGTTTACTAACAAAGATTTATTGTGAATAGTATTAGATGCTATATTTAATACACATGGTTTATGAATTATCAAATTCTATATAATTTTTTGAGAGAAGATAAGGGTAAAAATGTTTTATCTAGGATAAAAGTGATTATATAGGTGGTTAAAATATGAGTCATTGAGACTCTACCACCATCGGTGGAATATTTTAAATAATAATGTTATTTTCAAGAAAATTTTCTAAACACATACATTACCATATATGATAAGGATACAATTTATTTTATTAAATATTTCTACTAAAAGGAAATAAAAATAATTACCTAAACAAAAATGAGTTTTTATATATTATTAGGATATTAAAAGGTTAATATAGTGTCAAAGAGTCCATTTTGAGTATGTTTGAACTTAGATAAGTTAAAATGTAAAAAATAATGGATTAATTCAGTCAAAATAAAAAAGTGAATAACACATTATCTTAAATGAATTTAGGATTTTTAGTGAAGAAATAGTGTAAATAGTTACATTAGGTACCCAAATATTTCAAGGAAACATGTGATGATGATGTACATAGAATGAGTTCTATGTAGACTACTTTAACAAACAAGCTAGAGATTCCACCTAAATCAGCACCTAAATTGAACTTCCACTGGCCCAAAAGGAATTCCTAATCCCCATAGTCTAGAATCTAGTTCCCAAGAATAATATGAAGTACCTTGGGAATAATTTTTAACACAAATCAGATTTAACACTATAGAAAATCATCTATATAAAATCCTAATTGGACTTCTCAAACTTTAGACATTTATGCAACATCAATATATAAAATAAAAAAATGATCATGCAAAATGATTCATAATCAATAATAATAATTCAACCCATTCTGAATAACATACAACAACATCAATAAACAATACAACACATCATAACATACAAGGTAAATAAAATAAATTGAACATAGCACAGGATGGTCATCTTGGTTGAAATGTCATCATCCCCAAATAAAAATATAAAAGACCCTAAATATGACTCCATGAAACCTCCTATTACTGACCAGATCCCAATTCACCCATTTTGGACCAAAATGGAAAAAAATCCATATGAAACCAATAGCATAAAAAATATAGTTTTTGGCTATATAGACCAATATTACCCCACCCAAAAATTATACGCAATCAATTTCATATTATATTCTACAAATTATATTTTTAAAAAAATTAAAAAAAATATGTTATTCTCATGCAAAACCATATGGGAAAAATATCAAATAGTTCCATTTATCCTATACAAAAATAGGGAAAACATTTTAAAAAAACTATAATCCTCAGTAAAAATAACTATACTTTTAATTCCACACACATATATTTAAATAATTTAATTAAAAAAATAAAATAAAAAGGAAATTTATGGTGTTACAAAACAAAATAATTCTTTCCACTTTCTTATGAAAACATTCCAAAACTCTTTAGAAAAATTCAACTTTACATTTAAAATAACACACCATTAAAAGACCATTTATAAAATATATTTAATGTAATAGGAAACCACACCTTTTTCATTCTTCAAAACCTTCCCTAAAACATCTTTTCAAAATTGATAAAAAACAAGCCACAACATGGGGAAGAAGTATACATAAATAGTAACCATGATATCAATGATGTGTGATAAGGATAGATAAAAAACTAATGAAAAGGTGTTAATAAATCATAAAATAGACAGAGGATACAAATTAAGAAAAGGAAGGAGCCCCATAAATTATCCTAAATAGGATATTAGTGTCGTGGAAACTCCCTAGGACTCTAGTAATAAGGACATGAATTGGAAATGAGGACCCTAGGACAACACTAAATAACCTTTCCACATTCTCGATAGTCTCGTTGAACTATCCTGAGATAAAAACTCCTTAGAGAACAACATAACCATGGTCCACTATACATCCCTCTACTTATTTCAACTTGACCATATTGGTTTAGTTTGGACATATTCCCTAGTCATTTCACAATCTATGATAGGTTTAGCACTCATCCAAGACACCTACTATTTATTAGGATTCCCATGACATCAATCAAAGAGGTGAGAAGAAAATAAAATACCATATAGAGAATAAATTGTAATTTAAAAAATCAAAAAATCCCTCATATCACCTAAAACACTCTCATATGAAATATACCCTTAGAACCATCACCTAGTCTCCATATATATGAATTACCACACATAAACAAATAGAGCTACTAGCATAAGGGCCATAAGGAGGGTCTCAAAAATTTCATAAAAACCCATTATCAGAAGCTTCTAGATATTCCTTTTCAAAACAATCTTGGGATTACAAGATAACGTACACCATTTGAAACCTCATTTCAAAAAATATATTGAAACCAAATTATAAATAAATTCCATAAAATCCATCCAAAAAATGAAAATTTATTTTAAACTATTTTTGAAACTTTTAATGTTATCCATAAGTTTAAAAATAAATCCAAAAAAGATCAACACACTCCTTGATAATAAAACAACTCATTTGAATATTTAAAACACATTAATCAGAAACCATTTGGTGAAATACACCCTTTAAAACTATCAATATGGTTTCATCCACCCCTTTCAAAACATTTTAACACCTTTTAAAATACACTTCACTTTTTCACAAACACGTGGAAAGGAATCTTATTCTATTACATGGGTTAAGACCACTTTGAAAGTAACTTTCATCCCTAATAGTATGTACATATAGGTATGATTTGAAATGGAAACAATTTTAGAATTCTCAATCACCCTGTGGAATATAAAATAAAGTGGTGGAATAGAACATCTACATCAGTCCAAGTATAGTAATAAGTGGAAAGGAATAACCTTCTATAGAAGATGCACAACCAATAATGGAATCATCCTCTACTACCCCAACACACTTAATCCCCCATGATTAAGTCCACTCCCAAACCAAAAATCATCCAAAAAGACCAATAGGGTTTGTGAAAGGGAATAAAATCAAGTGAAAAGGAGAAATGGAAGAGGGGAGGGGTTTATAGGGACTTACCGAGGAGGAATCCCATTAAAACCGTGATGGAAGAGTCCAAAAATAAAATGGAGGAGGGGATCCCCTCATACATGCCTATCCTATTCAAATGAGGGTAGGAGAAGAGAGTGGAAAAAAGAGATAAAATTGAGTGGGGTTGGGTCATATTCGGATAACTTTGCGATGATCACACTCAGAGGGGAGTGAATAATTATGGTATGAATTTTTATCATTTTAAAAAATTTATCACCTATTTATACCTCAGTAACTTATTTAATGAATGGTTCTCTTATTTTATTCTCTTATAGTTAGTAAGCCTGAAAAAAATACTGAATCATAAAGAGCACCATAATTTTAACAAGGTTATCCTCTAATGTGGATAACTACATCCTTGGTGTATAGTGGTTATTATACCACATACACATTGCTTCCTTTTTGTTATCAAAGAAATCACAGGCTAGGGGATTTCCATGGACCCATTTTCTAGGCACCAACCAAGTACAATACTAGCTTTATCTTTGTAGCACATGAATATAGGATTTCACCATATACCTCATTAATTTTTTAGTAGTGTATAATAATTATTCTTGAATAAAAACCAATAAACTCTAACCCACTTCCTACATGTGAATCAATCTGTTGGGCTACCTATACTTAATAGTAATTAAAGGTTTATATAAAATATACATCAATCAAGTAGGATAATTAATCTTTTTCTTCAGTCTGAATAATATGAGTATGTAGTAGACTGGATATCTCATAATTTTTCTCTATCATAAATATTAATGAATATATATTACCTTGGCCACTGATTTCTCTTCTATTTTTTTTCCTTTGATAGAAAATATGAGATATCAAACAGTAGTATCATATTTTCAAAAGTTTTTGTAATATAATGCATATTTTTATTAAGAAATATCATCACATGAATATAACATATTTTTATGTGTGGGTTTTTAATTTTTATTGATGTGAAATAGATCATGTGTATTTTATCTTTAATGTGAGCACAAACTATTTATTTATTTATTATTATACATGTTTTCAAAGTTATTCCAGACCAGTGGTTATAAGTATCTTCTTCGAACTTCTTCACATAGGGTTATGTACATGGATACTTCTTATCCCACTTCACATAGGTTTTTCTACATAGTTATTATATTGAATCACATGAACAAGTTTTCATGATTCGTCTATTTTTATTTGATTAGAATTACTATGCGAGATCTTTTTGGAAATATGAACATGAATCAAATTTCCTCTATTTTTCATTATTATATAGCTATAGTATGTCAAACTACTATTATTTCTTCACAAAATCATGGTGTCTTTATGGATCAAAATAATATTTTTCCAAGCATGAGACCTTCAAAAAATCATGAAGATAATTTCATATACCTATCAAAATGAGCTTATAGTTAGGGATAGAAATCTATATTTAAGTATACATGAATGAAAATGGTATTCTAGACACTTAAAAACTCAATTTTGCATCATCATTCTTGGCCAAATTAACATGATATTTATAAAAAATCACCTCATTATGTTTTATTAAAATTATATTAATACGTTTCTAATAAAAGGATTGAGATATTCAAGTAATCATAAACACTTAAAATTATATATATCCACTTATATCTTAAAATACTGATGACTCGGTTAATCAATACCTTTCGACACTGAGAAAAGTGGCGTTATGTAACTGTGTAGTTGGATCCTTCCTTCTTTGTTAATATAAACATTTTCATGTGGAAATCATTATATGATAAAAAAATTATAAGAAAATGCATGCCACTATATAGATTATATAATACATGGAAAGGTCGATAGTGTATGTTCTTCAAACCAAAACCTATAGGAAATATAATACATGCATGCATGATGATCAATGCATTACATAAAGCTAAATCTGTTTCTGTGTCCATATCATGCTAGAAATTCAAATGTAGAAGAAAAATTTTACATTATGAGGTTTAAGAAGATTTCCATATTGATTTGATGGATGGGGTGAGATAAATTAGACGGCCCATGATATAAATATATCATTTAAGTGTTGGTTGATAATGCTCGTATCGCCTTTTTCCCATGTTGAAAAATTTTTGAGTTCAGACTCCACTTAATATGATTCAATGTAGAGGGAGTGAGACAATTGTGAGTAATGGGGTCATTTTCCTTCCACCAAGCCTCATTTACTTTCCACCTCATGTGGTGGCCCCTGTTATTCTTTCCCATGTACCTCCATGCATGCCCACCTTCTACATGTGCAGGATATGATCCCATATTCTCTCAAGCTACCTTGAATAGTTTTATGTAGTTGAGGATCTCTCAAGGACTACATGGATATGGTTGAGGGATTCCTATGGGTGGCCAAGATTGGCCAAAATTATCATAAATTCTAAAAAAATGAACATAAATTATGTCAAATTCCAATTACTCCCATAATCCCACAAAAAGTATTCATTCAAATAATTTTATTTATTCATTTTATTTTGAATGGAATTCATTTTAATGTATTCCAAATCCTCCTTGAACATAATCCACTATATAATTATTCAATAAAAATCACTAAAGGTTTTTTCATCTTTAATTCCAAATTTTTTAGGTAATTTTTTTATTTCAAACAGCTCTTTTACATTTCTTTAAGAATTTAATATCATCTCTAAATTTATCACAAATAAATTTACATCATCAAAAATATAATATGTGACCATTGAAATCCTCATGGAAGGTACTTCAGATAAATTCAACTAACATTTCTAAACATTATTTGGTAGTGACATAAAAAATTTAAAGCTTATTAATGAAATTTTGATTCTCATAACAAAATTCACATTATAATGAACATAATTTCTTGGGAACTTCAATCTTTATAAATTTACATTGTTAAGAACACCAAAAACATAATTCCATGCTAGTATAATTCTTTAATACATATTGGAATCAAGTGTCTCATCACTTATTGAATTATTTATGATAAATAAAACATAAACACACAGTAGGATCAACAATCTCCACCTTTTGTATTTTCTTTAAATACCAATGTATAAAATGGGATATTAATATGTTCTCTATCTTTTCTTCTCTCCTTTTACCACTTTATTATCTCCCCCTTATTAATAAAAAATAAAAACTAAATGATAGAGGATGGTTTAATTTATTTCATAATAAATATTCCATCAATTATTCCACTCTAGGTCTACTTTATCAATGATCAATGTATAATAAAATAGGTTCTAATTTAGATATCAATGTTGTCCATTATCAGTTCAGAATATTATACCAACTAATATATCATAGCTTGTATCCTTCATCATATATTGTTAAAATATTTTTAGGGATGATGGTTATTAATTTATTTCAATTTATAGAATATAAATGTAACTTTTCAAATATCACTTGTAAATAAAATTCTCAAGATGCATTCAACTTGAAATTTCTATAACAATCTCAACACACTAATTAAAATATTTAATTATAATAGGTATGTGATGTTCATGAAATCAATCCTAGAACATCTTTAATGTTATTTTTTTCATTTCATTGATTCATTTAATTTTCCCTCTCAAGATCAGCCTTCATTTATTTTCCTCTTCTTTTTTGAATAAGGATAGAAGAGTATTAACACATACCTCATCAATGAATTCTTAAACAAGTTCCTTCCATAAATATAAATTTTCAATGAAATATTTTTCTCTGGGGACTTCTTTAGATACTTCCCCTGAAGGGATGATCTCTATTTTCACATCATTAAGATGGATCCTTTCATTAGTTATTCTTCGGAATTCCAATTAATGTGAATATCAATTGTTGGTATCTCAACCATGATGGTGACTTAAATTTTTTTATTATCTACGATATCTTTATCATCTTCATCAAGGATGATATTTGATCTTTTTCAATGGATAATTTTTAGGAAACTAGATGATAGACCAAATGAAGATAGTTCCATCCATTAATCTTGGAATGAATATTAAATGTTGTAGACATAACAATATAATCTTAATTTTATTTCTCACCCTAAATATCTGCATCACCTTCAATTACCAACATGTAATGAAAAAAAAGTATATGGGAATACGTTGGATCTAATTTTTTTCATAGTAAGATAAATAAGGTTTATAATTGCTTCTCATCCATGAAACTCCTTTATTTTCTACTTCATGTATGGGTGAACTCTTCATGTAGAATTTTCTATATTTCTTGGATGTTTTTGGAAGAATAGTATCTTTACTTTATATAATATCTTTGTGTGTAATATTATTATTTACATTATCCATAAAGGTACATTTATCATCTGGGGATTTAGGATTCTTCTTTAGTATTAATTCTTGAGTCAGTGTTATTTTTTTTTAAAGGTTGGGGTCGAAGCCTCATTTACTATTAAATCAAACCAAAGTCCCCTTTTAACTGCGTAGAGGGAGACCCATTACATAGCCCGAAGGCCCAGTGGGCATTTATCCAATTACATTACAAGTAGGCCCAAATTTATGGCCCAAATCCCATTTTGTGAATATTACTGCTACAGTACCCGCACTGTTACAGTACTGCACAGTACCCACCACCGCTACAGTGCCCGTCGTTGCTACAGTCCCCACCGTTTCTACAGTACTGCTACAGTACCCTGCGCCCCATGGGTTTTGAACCCCCATTTTTCACGTAGCATTGCAGGGTGCTTACCACTAAGCCAAAAAGGTTGGTGTTATGAATAGAAAATAATCAGATATATATCTAACACTTTTGAACCTTCTAAAAATTACTTCTATGAATCTTTAGTTATCATTTGTTAAAAACCTCACATGAAATTTAATTTATTTATATGAAGGATTTTTTATCCTTTATAATATTATTTTATATATGCTTCATCCAATTTTATTGTACTTCCAAATTATCTAACCATGTGATAATTATATCATTTGGAATATTCATTACATTCATTATAGTTCAATATATCTTATTATATGTGACATTTACCATTTTAGTTCCTTTATTTTTCTCTTATACTAGTTTCTACCTTCCTTATTAATATTTCCCTGATTTATTATAATGATCATAACCTACTTATAGAGATCCATGGTGTGACCTCTTCTTATACAATATAAGTAGCTTATTCTCTTTGGTGTGTGTAACACCTGGATGTTTTTATGAAATATTTTCTTCAAATAATTTTTATTCTTCAGTAGATTGCTTTACATGAAATCATGACTTTAAACAAACCATGAGATTCCCTTAATATAAAATTACCATTATAACCTAGTCTTCAGGTTATCAGGAATAATTATAACTAACTTATGAAAATGCATTATGAATTCATTGGCTATTAATTTTTTATGTAAAATATAAATCAATTAGATATTTTTATTTTTGAGTGAACTACATTTGTTAATAAAATTAATGATATATATGTGTTATATAATTAATAAAATATTTTTTATATTCATCCAATGGATATTTTAGTCATAGGGTATGAATAAAACCCTATTTTATGTATAAGAACCTTTTTTGAAAATGTTAATTTTAAACATTTGAATAGAGAATCCATTTTAAATTAATATTTTGACACATTAATAATTTATATCTGAAAACATAAACATTTTATTTGGAAGCAAGATATAAAAATTTACTTTGGATAAATTTATGATATTTTTCTGATAAATTTCTTGTTTTGATGAATTGTAAAAATACGTTAAATTTTAATTAAAAACAACTTTTTAATAGAGATAATTTATATGGTTAAATTATAATATTGAATGATTTTAAAATATAAATAGAAAATATTTTTACCATTTAATATAATTTAGGTCATTATCATTAATTTTTCATTGAATTCAAAGGTAAGAACATTTCAATATTTTTCAATGTTTTAACTTTTAAAACTTGTTTTCTCATTTCAACAACAGGATTAATTTTAAATTATTTACTGCAACTTCTGTGTTTTAAATTTGGAAAAATTGATTCCATATTTTTAATCATAAGTTTCAAAAATTTTTAATATGTACCTTTTATTTTTTGACATTATGAATAGTAACTTCAGTAACTATTTTATTTACCATCGTTAAAGGGTAAATCTGGTAAATAAGGATACAAAAAAAATAATTTAATAATATAAAAATACCCTAACACATGTCCTAATCCAATTGGATGATATATTTCTAACCATGGTCATCCTTGGGTGGATTTTGGGACCCCAAGTATTCACATGGATGTGAAAATGACATTTTATAAGAATTAATTTAAAGTAAAGATAATTATAACCTAAACACATATATTTTACTAAATAGATTTTCATATAAGGTTATATAACTGATATTCGGGCCTATAAATAGTAATTATAAATAAAAAAGTATTTACTAGATCATGGTATTTTTTTATAATTTTTAGACTTTAGATAAATATATTTATTTATGAAACAATTGTGATGTAGTGATTACCTCATTAATGAAAGATTCAAATAAATGAATTTCTAAATGTTAAAAAAATTTAATTTGGTTATTTTGATGTCATCCATGAATTTTTTGGATTATATTGACATATTATATTTTATTTAATTTCCTTTTTTCAAAGGAATCAGGTTTTTATGAATTTTAAAAAAATTTCAATTATGAATAGTTTCTAAAATTGACATAATTTATAACATTAAATATAAAATAGTTTATTAAATGATATTAAATTCTAAAAAAACTAATATTCTTTAAAATGGTTAATATAAGTCCAAATATGTCATAAATAACATGTTTTAGGTCTTTTTACATGATATGGTAATTACAATAACCCATAATGTGTAAATAATTTGATATCACAGTAGGATTAAAAAGGGTAAAATAAGGGTTAAACCAAAATGATAAGGACAAAAAATATTCTAAACTTTTATAAAAATTATTGTATTATGGGTATTCGAACCAAAATCATCTTATATTTTAATTAAATAATTTTTGAACCATTTTTCGTCGAATTTGAATTTATAATAAATTAATATTTTGAGAGTTTCCTAAAGTGCCCTTCACCTCTCTTACAAAAGGGAACCTCCTACCTATCCTCTTCACTCCATTTTAAGCCTTAAAAATCCTCCAAACCCTACCAATTTCTCTTCTAAAATTACCAAGTTACATTATATAGGTTCTTTTGTCCTCAAAATACCTACTCTAGTTCCCTAAGAAGAAATTTAAAGGAGGTAGTTGAGGAAGAGGTAATCGCTTCTACCAATTCTTTAAAATCTATTTCCTCTTACAATTCCTCTTAATTAGTTGTTTAATTATAATGTAATAAAATAAGTATCAATAATATACTGATATGTTATTATAAATATGAAACAACCCTATTTTACCTTATATCCATCCTATGAAAAACAAAATCACCGCGTGTGTGTATGTACGGCTTACCTTCTCCACGCTAAGGTGTAATCTTTTTTTCACCACCACCTTAAATGTATGGGTATAATGGTAGAAATAATAAATATATATGATTATTATAAAATTATATTGATTCTGGGATACTTTACACCATACACTTCAATACCATTCAACAATTATAGGAACGATATCGTCGCTCGTGCGTACGTACGGCTTACTGTCTCCATAGTGTGATGTGATTCATTCTATATAATCTTCATTAAATCATGATTATATAAATGAATTCAATGAATAAATATGATATATATTATACTAATACCATGATTTAAATTATATAACTATAAGATAAAAATATTAATAAGAACTTATCTGATAAAACATACATAAGAACATAAAGCAGTTAATACCCGAATAATGAGTTACAATGATATGTTACTAACAAACGGATGAAAATATGATCATAAATGTTATCATAAAAATGATTATTATTCTGGAATAAATAATTAAAATTATTTAAATCATCATATAGGAGTTTCAGATACATACGAAGGATATCGTACCTAAGTTAAGGGATAATTTTACAATCTTATTTTTATCTGAGATTGTTTATACTTAAGTATTTACTGGGGATATATTTATCAGACACTTACATATTTTATAAGAATATTCTCATAAAATGTTTACTATTATTCTATGTACTTTTCAAGTCATTTTTACCCATTTTGACTTTTACAACATGGTTTGGAAGAAATCTTTCTTACATTTACCATATGAGGAACTTTTTGAACTTTTCTAAGAAAAGTACGAGAAGAATGTTTTTTTAACATGTTTGACATGAATTGATCTTTACACTTTCATGATGATTTATTTACTTGAAGCTTACCCTAAATTATTACATGGTTATTTTCACATAAAATGATTTCTTCTAAAATTGTGTGATATTTTGAGGAAGGAAAACATTTTTGAAAAAGGAAGGATATTTTCCTCATGAATGATGCTCAACTGTTTTATCAAAATTATTTTCTTTCTAAGAATACATAGTTTTATAATTCTATCCATATTATTAGTTTTATTTGATTGTGTAAATGAACAAATTATTTTTATGAAATCTATTTATGGATTATGTCATGATGGATTTATGTTTAAGAAACCCATTTTATTTCATGGGTTATACTTTAGTGAATGTTTTTATGTTTTTGTGGAATGTGTAATAATGGTTTCATTATGAGATGGGTGGGTCCTATATCTCCCTCAAATTATTTGGGTAAATATTTATATCTCATGAGGTAGACATGGCTGGAATGGAAAGTTAATCTGGTTTAGTGATACAGGGATGGAACGAGGAGATAACTCGGTTCAACAATGGACTTTGTCTGCTATGATGGTCTTGTAAATGATCCTTGAATAATATGAAATGATTTTCTATGCTTATCTGTGTATGAAACAAAATTTCATGTCTTGTTTTATGACTATTGGGATTACATTTCACTTTTATGATTTATCACATGACATGATATTGTGATCTTTTATATAAGGGATAAGATTTTCAAATGTTATGTTCTTATGAGTACGATATGATTGTTATTTCATTTTTTTAACCTTACTAAGAATTTTATCTCACCCTTTTATATGTTTATTTTCCCCAGGATATGAAGAGGGTTATTAAGTATGATATTCCAAAAAATGAGTCTAGTTATGATAAAATAAACGGGAGACAGTATAGATATTTTTTGAACTAGTTGTTTATGTTTCCCATTTTCTAAAGACACTATACCTATATAGTCCTATCATGGTATTTTTATATGTTGTAATAAATATACTTCCATTATGAAGTGATATCAATGTATGTAAAGAATAGGTCATTATAGTTGGTATCATAGCAAAGTTATAGTTAAACTTCGGAAACTATGATGAGAAATCCTTAAGGATATCTCTAAGTATAGGATACAATCCTAGTGTCTTAGAAATGACCATGAATAACCTAGGATAAAACCTAAAGTTTCATAAATTAAAATTTAATTCTTGATTATGTGGTTTTAATTTTATGATTAGTGTGTCTCGCACTATTTTTTGGTTTTATTAAATGGATGGAACCTGAAGGAACAATGTTAATGTTGAATGTGATAAGAAATGCAATGATTGTCCCCCTGAGCAACCAAATTTTATGGGAGATGAAATGAAAAATATTTTATCCATGCTCACACAACTTTCTCAAGATATGAATCATGTCGGACTTCCAAAAAAAATAAGGGATAAAAATTTTGTTGAATCCTTCGTAAGGAATCTTCCACCTTCATTTAGAAAGTCTTATGATCCGTTAGTGGTGGAACAATAGATCAGTACCACTAAAAATATATTCCTAGTTCTACAATGCTCTGAACATGATAAATTCATCTTAGCAGTATATTTTTTGGAAGGTGATGTTAATCAATGGTGGAATCTTATCAAGAATATGAGGCAAAGAGTTGAAATTGAGTCAATTTCAATAAGTACTTTCCTCATATTCTTCGAAAAAAGATGGAAAATGTGTTCCTTGAACATAATCAAAAGGATAATGAATCCATTGGTACCTATGAAGAAAATTTTATAATATTTTCAAGGTACGCTTCTGTAATTAATATTCAACCTGAGATTAAGATTGAACGATTATTTAGTAGCTTAAAACCAAGTCTATGAAGGGAATTATCCATAAGGAACTTCAATAACTATAAGTAAATTATTCAATTTGATCTCAAGGTTGAGATAAATATTGGAGTAACCCGTTAGTCATATGGGTTTGATAAGAAAGGAAACATGGAATTCAATGGAAAATCTAAAGACCACACTTAAAAGAATATGAGTTTTACCTTATGCTCAAAGTGTGGAAAGAAACATGGAGGGAATTGTCTTAAAGGTACTAGTAAATGTTTTAAGTGTGAAAAAGAAGGTCATCAGGAAATTGAATGCTGAAGTGATGGGAAAAATATGTCTAATGATGTGAACAAATAAAAGGCTATAGAGAATGCACCTCCTACTCTTCAATGTTACAAGTGAATGAAAATGGGGCGTTATTCCAAAAAATTCCCAAATCTAAGGGATATTGATGATGATCGATGTCAACAAACTCTTAAGTCAAAAGACAAAGTAAAGTCACATGCAATTACTATCGGAATCATGTAGTACGATAATGAAGTGGTGAAAGGTACAATTACCATACACTCTATAGTAGAAAATGTTTTATTTGATTCTGGATCCTCCCACTCTTTTATTTATAAATAATTTTCTAAGTTTATTGTCGTATAATCTCAATAATTAGATGTTGTGTTAGTTGTGACAAATCCTAATGGCATAATGGTTGCATCAAAATTTTATAATTCTTCTCTAATTGAAGTTTATGGGAAAGTGCTTCCTACAAATCTTATGATCCTTCCTATAGTGGAATTTGATGTGATTCTTAGCATGGATTTTCTTTCTTTATATACATCTCATATCAATTTCTAAATAAGAGAAGTCACATTTCACATTCCAAATCAATATATGATCATCTATCAATGCAAGGATGAATATAACCTTTCAGTAGAAATTTAATCCATTATATGGGTCTGGATTCCAATAAATGAAGGTTATTTATCCCAAATTGTTGGGAAGAAACTCATGATTAATAATAATCCCATTTTACAGAAATTTGATGATGTATTTCTGGTGAAATTTCTAGGTATTCCACCAAATTTTTATTTTTATTTTTCAATAGAACTCACACAGGGTGTTATGCCTATTTCAAATACAGCTTATAGAATAGACCCAATTGAGTTATAGGAATTGAAGAAGAAACTTCAAGAGAATATTGATAAGGTATTCATACTCCCTAGTGTGTCACCTTGGAGAGAACCTATGTTTTTTTAAGAAGAAAGATGGATCAATGAGACTCTGCATTGATTATCGAGAACTTAACAAGATCACTATCAATAGAAAATATCATCTCCCATGTATTGATGACTTATTTGACCAACTATGCGGAGCTTGATAATTTTCCAAGATTGATCTTCATTCAAGATATTATCATTTAAGGGTAAAAAAGAGGATATACCAAAGACGGCATTCTGTACAAGGTATGGAAACTATGAATTTATAGTGATGCCTTTTGGTCATACTAATTCCCCTACTATCTTCATGGATCTAATGGATAGATTCTTTAGAGACTATCTTGATCAGTTTTTGGTAGTCTTTATAGATTATATTCTTTTCTATTCAAATAGAAAGGAAGAACATGAAGATCACTTGAGAATTGTATTAAAGACCCTGATAAAGGATAATCTTTATGCCAAATTTACCAAGTATGAATTTTGGATTCAAAAAGTTCCATTTTTTTGCCACATAATCTCAAGAGAGGGGATATCTATAGATCCATAAAAAATAGAGGTTATTGAAAGATGGTTGATACCAACCACAGTAACTGAGATCCAAAGTTTTCTTGTTTTTTCTAGATATTATCAACGTTTTGTGAAAGATTTTGTATGATTATCTAATACACTCACCAAGTTGACTCGAAAAGGAGTTAAGTTTTTCTGGATGGAGGAATGTGAAGATAATTTCAAAGGTATAAAAAGAAGTTTAGCCAATGCACATGTGCTCACACTACCTTGTAGTAGAGAAAGGTTTGTGATCTATAGTGATGCATCTAAGAAGGGGTTGGGGTGTGTTCTCATGAAAAATGATATGGGGATAGCTTATGCCTCATGGAAGTTGAAAATCCATGAGAAAAATTACCCAACTCATGATTTGGAGTCAATTGTGGTAATCTTTGCATAAAAATATGGAGGCGTTATCTTTATGGTGAATGGTGTGATATTTATACTGATCATAAAAGTTTAAAGTATATTTTAGCATAAAAAGAGATGAATATGTTCCAAAGAATATGGTAGGATTTGATTAAAGATTACAACTACTCAATAAATTACCACCCTGGGAAAGCGAGCAAGATGGAAGATTCTTTGAGTCAAAAAGGCCATAATAGCTTATCAATGATAAGGATCACGAATGATTCAATATGTATGGATTTGAAATGTATAGATTGTGAAATTTTTATGTAAGTGGAGAAATATTATCTTTATCAAATGAATGTTCAACCATATATACAAGCGAAGATTAAAGAGGCATAGATGGAAGATGTAGAGTTACAAAAAAAAGTGATAAATGTTCATGAATTCAACCTTGATTGTGATGAAATAATAAGGATCACGAATCAGGTTTGGGTTCCTACCATACTAGAATTAAAGAAGGATCTATTGGATGAGGTTCATAGTTATTCATTCTCTATTCACCTTGGAATAAAAAATATGTACAGGGACCTGAAAGAGTACTTCTGGTGGGATGGAATGAAAAGAGATGTCGCCGAATATGTCTCTCAATGCTTGGTTTTTCAGCAAGTTAAGGCTGAGAGATATAAGTCTAAGGGGATGTTACAACCATTACCCATACTATAATGGAAATGGGAAAACATCACTATGGAATTTGTCATTGAACTTCCGAAAACATCCAAATTCAATAATGTTATATGGGCTATAGTTGATTTCCTTTTGAAGTCAGCACACTTCATTGCTATTATAGATTATTTTTCTCTTGATCAGCTTGCCCAGATATATATATATATAAAGATGTTGGTAAGATTTCATAGAGTACCACTTTTCATTATATTTGATCGGGATCTGAGTTTTACCTCGATGTTCTGGTGAAGTATTCAGTGTGCTCTAGATACATAGTTAAGTTTTAGTACTGTTTATCATCCTAAGACAAATGTTTAGTCTGGGAGGACAATTCAAACTCTTGAAGACATGTTGAGAGCTTTCTCTATGAATTTCAAAGGTGGTTGGGATCAAAAACTACCATTGATGGAATTTTCTTACAATAAAATTTTTCACTCCAGTATTAAGATAGATATTTATGAGGCTCTCTATAAAAAGAAGTGAAAAACTCAAACTTGTTGGATGAATTAGGGTAAAGAAACCTATGAAGACTTGATCTTGTCGATGAAATGACATAAAATTTTAGATCTATTCAACAACACATAAGAGCATCTCAGAGTCAAAAAAAAACTTTATGTTGACAGTTGATGAAAAGACCTAGAATTCGAAGTGTGTGATAAGGTGATCTTATGAATATCTACCTGGAAGAGAGTAATGAGATTTAGAAAGAAGGGAAAGCTGGGCCCTAGGTATATCAGTCCTTTTGAAATAATGGATCATGTTGGGAAGGTAGCTTACTAATTGGAACTTCCACCAAATCTCTCTCAAGTTCGTGATGTGTTCTGTGTATCTCTCTTGAAAAAGTACATACCTGATCCTTCACATGTACTAATCTCAGAATTCTTACCACAGGAGAAATATCTTTCTTATGAAGAACAATCGATAGAGATTCTAGATTGTAGAGAAAATGTTCTACAAAACAAGACCACTCCCTTGGTTAAAGTTTTATAGAGGAACCACCAATTTGAAGAAGCTACATGGGAACTTGAGAATATGATGAGGGAGATTTATCCTCATCTTTTTATTTCCTTGTGATGAATTTCGAGGGAGAGATCTGTTTTAAGGGTGGTATAATGTAATAATCGGATGTTTTATGAAATATTTTCTTTATATATTTTTTATTCTTAAGTATCTTGCTTCACATGAAATCGTGAGTTTAAATGAACTAGGAGATGACTTTAATATAAAATTACCTTTATACCCTATCCTTTAGGTTAGCAGGAATAATTATAACTAACTTATGAAAATGCATTATTAATTCATTGGCTATTAATAATTTATGAAAAATATAAATCAATTAGATATTTTTATTTTTGAGTAAATTACATTTGGTAATGAAATTAATGATATATATGTGTTATATACTTATTAAAATATTTTTTATATTCATCCAATGGATATTTTAGTCTTATGGTATGAATAAAACCCTTTTTTATGTATAAGAACCTTTATTTAAGGTTGATTTTATACCTTTGAATGGAGAACCCATTTTAAATTAAGATTTTGTCTCAATAATAATTTCTATACGAAAACATACAAATTTCATTTTGAAGTGGGATATAAAAATTTACTTTGGATAAATTTCTGATATTTTTCTGATAACTTTCATGTTTTGAAGAATCGTAAAAATACATTAAATTTTAATTAAAAACAACTTTCTTCATCGAGATAATTAATATAGTTAAATTATAATATTGAGTGGTTTTAAAGTATAATTATAATATATTTTTTCCATTTAATTTAATTAATGACATTATCATTAATTTTTCATTGAATTTATAGGTAAAAACATTTCAATCTTTTGAAATGTTTTAACTTTTAAAACTTATTTTCTCATTTCAACAACGGGATTAGTTTTAAATTATTTACTGCAACTTCTATTATATGAATTTGGAAAAATGGATTCCATATTTTGAATCAAAAGTTCAAAATTGTTTGAATATGTACCTTTTATTTTTGTACATCATGAATAGTTACTTCAGTAATTATTTTATTTATGATGGTTAAAGGGTAAATCTGGTAAATAAGGGGAAAAAATAATAATTTAATAAAATAAAACTACCAAAAAACGTGTTCTAATCCTATTTGATGAGATATTTCCGACCATGGGAATCCTTCATTCGATTTTGAGACACCATGGATTCACTTGTATGTGAAAATGACATTTTCTAAGAATTAATTTAAAGTAAATATAATTTTAACCTAAACACATATCTTTTACTAAATTGATTTTAATATAGGTTTATATAACCGAAATCCATGTCTATAAATAGTCATTAGAAAGATAAAAATATTTTCTACATAGTGGTAATTTATTTATAATTTTTCTACATTAGATAAATATATTTATTTATGACACAATTATGATGTAGTGATTACCACATTAATGAAATATTTAAATAAATAAATTTATAAATATTGAAAAAATGTAATTTGGTTATTTTTATGTCATATAAGAATTTTTTGGATGATATTGAAATATTATATTTTATTTAATGCCTTAGTTTCTGAGGAATCAGGTTGTTATGAATTTTTCAAAAAATTCAATTATGAATAGTGTCTAAAATTGACACAATTCATAACTTAAAACATAAAATAGTTTATTAAATGATATTAAATTTCAAAAAATCTACTATTTTTTAAAATGGTTAATATAGGTCCAAATATTTGATAAATCACTTTTTGTGGGTCCTTTGACATGATATGGTAATTACATTAACCTACAATGAGTAAATAACATGATATCACGGTAAGATTAAATAGAGTAAAGTAAGGGTTTAACCAAAATGTTAAGGATAAAAAAAATATTCTAAACTTATCTAAAAATTATTGTATGAGGTTTATTTGAACCAAAGTCATCTTAAAATTGAATAAATAAGTTTTGGACCATTTTTAGTCTAATTTAAATTTATAATAAATTAATATTTTGAGAGTTTCCTAAAGTGATCATCTCCTCTCTTATAAAAGGGAACCTCCTCTCTATCCTATTCACTCCATTTTAAGCCTTAAAGATCGGACAAAACCGGACCATTTCTCTTCTAAACTTCCATATTTACATTCTAGAGGTTCTGGGATTCTCAATAGACCTATTGTAGTGCCCTAAGAGTAAATTTAAAGGAGGAACGTCGAGGAAGAGATAATCTATTATACCGATTATTTCAAATTTATTTCTTCCTCTACTTACTCTTATTTAGTTTTTTATTATAAATTAATAACATAAATATCACTAATATAATTATATGTTATTATAAATATTAAACAACCCAATTTGACCATCTATCCATCCTACGAAAAATGAAATCATCATGTGTGTGTACGTACGGCTTATCGTCTCTACGTCGTGGTGTAATCAGTTTTTCATGAACACCTTACATGGATATGTATAATGGTGGAAATAATAACTATATATGATTATTATAACATGATACTAATTCTGAGATACTATACACCATCCAAATCAATACCATTCAACAATTATGGGAACAATATTGTCGCTCGTGCGTACGTACGGCTTACCATCTCCAAGGTGTGATGTGATTGGTTATACATAATCTTCATTAGACCGTGATTATATAAATGAATTTAATGAATAAATATGATATATATTATACTAATATAATTCTATAAATGATATAACTATAACATAAAAAGAGGAATAACAACTTATCTGACAAAACATACATAAGAACATAAAGTAGTTAATACCCGAATAACAAGTAACAATGAAATGTTACTAACAAGGAGATGAAAATTTGATCAAAAATGTTATCATAAAAATGATTATGATTTTGTCATAAATAAGTAATATTATTTAAATCATCATACATGAGATTCAGATACATACGAAGGATACCAGACCTAAGGTAAGGGATAATTTTTCAATCTCATTTGTATCCGATATTGTTTATACATAAGTATTTACTAGGGGTATATTTATCATCAATTTCCATGTTTTATAATATTATTATCAAAAAATATTGACTATTCTTCATTGTATGTTAATGTAATTTAACCTTTTTTGACTTTTACAACATAGTTTGGAAGGAATCTTTCTTACATTTACCATACGTGGTATTTTTTGGACTTTTCCAACATAAGTACAAGAAGAATATTTTTTTAACTTATACGGGATAAATGGATTTTTACGCTTTCATTATGATTTATTTTCTTAAATAATCCCCTATAATATTACAAGGTTATTTTCACATTAAATTATTTCTTATAAAATTGTTTGATATTTTGGGGAAGGAAAACATTTTCTAAAAAGAAATGATATTTTCCTCAAGAATGAAGCTCAATTGTTTTATCAAGATTATTTTCTATCTTTGATTACTTATTTTTATGTTTATATATATATTATTAATTTGATTTTATTGTTTAAATGATATAATTATTTTTAGGAAATCCATTTATGGATTATGTCATGATGGATTGATGTTTAAGAAACCCATTTTATTTCATAGGCTATGCTATAGTGAATGTTTTTATGTTTTTGTGGCACTCGTAAGAATGGATTCATTATGAGATTGGTGGTACATATATCTCCCTCCAATTAATTGGGTAATGATTTATATCTCATGATATATACATGGCTGGAATGGAATGTTAATCTGGTTCAATGATATAGGGCTGGAATGAGGAGAGAACTCATTTCATTAATGGACTTTTTCTGCTATGAAGGTCTTGAAAATGAGCCTTGAATAATATGAAATTATTTTCTATACTTATGTGTGTGTTCCCCCAAAATTCCATGTCTTATGTTATGACTATTGGGATTATATTTCACTTTTATGATTTATCCCATGAAATGATATTGTGAACCTTTATATGCAGGATAAGATTTTCAAGTGTTATGTTCTAATGAATATGATATAATTTTTATTTAATTTTTTTACCTTTAAAAAGTATTTAAGTTAACCCTTTTATATTTTTCTCTTACCTAGGACATGAATAAGGGTATTAAGTATGATATTCCAAAAAGTATTTTAGTTATGATGAAATAAATGAGAGATAATGTATATGTTTTATGAACCAATTGATTATGTTTCCCAGTTTCTAAAGACGGTATACCTATACAGTCCTATCATGGTTTTGTTATATGTTGTAATAAATATAATTAAATTCTTATGTTACATCAATGTATGTAAAGAATAGGTCTCTATAGTGTAGTTCCCTTTTTGTTCTTCTTTGGGTTTTGTTGAGAATTAATCTTCTTCTAATTTTCACCCAATTTGGAATTATCTGAATTATATATATCATATTTTCATTTCTTATGATTTTTTATAGTTTAATTCTTGAATTATTTATATTTTCATGTCTCTTTATTTTGACCACTAAAATTGGAAATTCCAAATAGATTCTTCAAACTTTCAAAAAAAATTTATAAAAATGAGATTCTTCCCTACTTTTTAATTACTTTTATTCATAACTACTTTTCTACCCCTTGATATTGGATTTATTTTATTTTTATATACTTACTTATTATACCATCAATAATATTCCATGTCCAAAAATTTATCACAACCCCAATAGTATCTAATAAATCTTAATCATTCATTTTGAGTAATAAATTTTCCTAATTGACATTCTAGGTAATTTTATCTTTCTTGATTATTATTATTCTATGATTATTTAGGGGAACAACTTATTTTACACTTATATTTATCCACCATAGATATAGTGGTGGTCTCTCCATGATTTTACTTCATCCACTTTTTTACAGGTTTTAATTTTGTACCTTCACTATATATTAAACCAGAATTAGAAAAAATATTATTATTTGATGTATAAGGTACCATTTTCTTATATACTACATGATATTGGTTACTAAGTAATCTAATACTATTATTTTAACCAAATAGAGATCTTTTAGGATAATATTCTTCTTTAGTGGTTTGTTTCATTACAACTCTTATAGTATTAGATCTTCTTTTAGCTTGTTGTGAAGACTCTACTTGAGTTTGTTCAAAATTTTACAATTTGACTTCAAATTAAAGAACTTTCATAATTAGAATGTTTTTCTCATCCTCCATTGACTTCATACTACCTTCACATTCTATATTTATCATATTAACATAATCATAATTCATTTTATATTTCTATTAAAATAAGATCTCAAGATCCTTGATCTTATTTCCTTTGATCTCAAGTTGAGAATTCTCGAAATATATTATGGATTTATATTTTTCTTATAATTAATAGTACTTATTTTGAACTTCCTTAGTGGGATCCTCTTTATCCTAAATTTTATTTACCCACTGATCCTGAAAACTGGAGCATCTTTATTCAAATTGAATAATATAAATTTCTTTAACTCAAATTTTTTTGGATATATTAATATTGGCTTACATTATTTATTCATAATATTTCTTCAAGTTTTCTAGATTTTATTCAAGATCAATGATATATTCCAAAATTATTTCGAATTAACCATAGATAAAAGTGGCTATTTATTTGGGACTATTATTATTCATATCATTCAAATTATAAATATATTCATCATTAAACTCCTCAGTTATATTATCACTTCCACTAATATTTTTATATTCTTGAGTAAAATCTTGAAAAAGGATTTTTGTTACCTTCTCTTTATGTAGGTTTGAGGCACTACATGAGGCAGAACTATTTTATTTATATTTGGTAGTAGAATAAACTATCAAATCTGTGACTCCCATGAATGACTTATCTTGTTTATAAATATTTCATTGTGGATCTGATTGATCATATTCTTTTAACAATAGAGATGTCTTATTCATCTTTATAAATAGTTTCTTCACTCTGTTATTCAAAGTTTTTGATGAGATAGAGTTTGGATTTTCATTAGATACAAATCCTCTAAGGTTTGAATCTATAATGAGTTGAGAAAAAATATATTAAATCTTTAACAACATTCAAATAAAATAATCCAATAAATGGTGGGACCTTATTTGATATCAATTTTAGGATATCTTTGAAATGAACACACTAAGAGTTGGGTGAATCAGTATGAGATGAATTTTTATTAATTTCAAACATATAACACATTTTTATTAATTTTTCACATATTAAATGAATGGTTTCCTTTTCTTCTTCGCCTTTAGTTATCCAGTATGTAGGTAGAAAAAATAAATAACAAAGAACGCTAGTATTTTAATGAGGTTTTCCTCCTATATGGAAGATCATGTCCTCAATATATAGTGGTTATTATCCCACGGGAACATTTATTCCTTTTTATTATCAAATAAATCATTGTAAAGGGGTTTTACTTGGACCAATTTTACTAGAACCTACTAGGTACAATGAAATATTTACCTTTTTGTACAATAATACAAGATTTTGGAATGTCCCTCCTAAATTAATTAGCAGTGTATAACAAGTTTTCTTCAATAGACACCAATAAACTCTGATCAAATTCCTCAATTTCTAGAAATATATTAAGTTTACTATAACTAACAATAATAAAAGGGATGTATCAAATATACAGTAGTCAAGTAGGTTGTCTCTTCTTTCCCTTCGGCCGAAATATGATGAATATGTTGTAGACTATATATCTCATAATTCTTCTCTGACATAAATAATAATGAATATATGTCTTCTTGGTCAATAATTAATATTATTCTTTTTATCTTAGATAGAAAATATGAGATATCAAATTATGGTTCCGGATTCTCAAAATTTTCAGGCATCTCATGCACATTTCTCTTAAGCAATATCATCACTTGCATATGACTTATTTTTATGCATGGGTTTTCAAATTTTCTTCACATAAAATAAAACATTTGGATATTATATTTCTTGTGAGAACAAGATGTTTGGATTTAATATTATCATTATTTTTTTAATGTTATTCTAAACCAGTGTGAACAAGTATATTCATAAAACTTCTTCACATAGGTTTATGTATGTGGATCCTTCTTCTCCTTATTCACATAGGTTCCTATACATAGTTCTTCATTTATTAATGTGAACAAGTAAATGTGGTTCTTCTGGATTTATTTGATCAGAATTATTATGTGAGATCTTTTTCCCATATTCACATGAAATAAATCTATTATGTTTTCTTCCTCACAAAGTTACAGTGAATAAAACTGAGATTATTTATTCACAGAATCTTGGTTGTTTTGTGGATCACATGAAAACATGGTAAAGAATGAGACCTTCATGAAATCATGAAGTGGGTCACACTAACATTTCAAAAAATGTGTGAAATTTTTTATATAAATACTTATCAACATATATATGAATGCAAAGAGTATTACAGATGTGGAAAGACTCTATATTTCATCTGTATTCTTATCTAAATGAAATCAGTATTTATATATTCTTCACCAACTTTTGTTTTATTCAAACACTAATAATATCTCTCGGTTAAAGGGATTATGATATTTGGGATATCATAAACATAGAAGATTATGGAGATGACCTTATATCTTAAAATACTGATTATATCTGTTAATCAATACCATTCAACGCTAAGAAAAGTGGATTCAAGTAACTATGTGGTCGGATAATTCATTCACCATTAATATATTCAAGTAAATTTGGTAATATTCACATGATAAAACCTTCACAATCACATGAATTCCACTTTATATATGATATTCTACATGTAAATATAGGTATTTTATGTTCTTAAAACTATAACCTATAGGAAATATGAGACATTCAAGTATGATGATAGATGCATTGCTTCAAGATTGAATTATATTTTTTGACCACGACATGCCATAATTCAAACAAAAAAGATAAATTTGACATATAGAGGATGAATATATAAGATAGATTAATTAGATGTCTGAGGTGAGATCACTCATATAGTTCATGATATAAACGTATGTTTTAAGTGCATATAAATAGTTCCCATGTCACCTTTGTCCCACATCAAAAAATAATGTGTTTGGGATCCACTTAATAATATTTTATTTGAATGTAATATTCCATTTATGAGTAATGGGCTTTGATCATGGCCGACATGACTCATCCACATACCACCCAATGTGGTGTCTCCTTCTCTACTTTACTATGTTCCTCCACACACACTCATCTTCCACTTACACAAGCAATGCTCCCCTATTCTCTCAAGTTTCCTTGGCAAGTTATATGTGGTCGAGGCCCTCCCATGGGATTCAGGGATATGGTTGAGGGATTCCTATGAATAGACAAGTTAGGCCAAAAATTTTATAAATCCCAAAAAAAAATTGAACATATATTATATAAAATACTAAGAACCCCCATAATCCAATACAAAGTCTTCATGTAAATCATTTTATTTATTTATTTTATTTTTCATGGTATTCAACCAAAACTACTCATACTAATCCTTACATATCATCTGTTATAAAATTATTCAATAAAAGCGCCAAAGGATGGTTCATATTTATTTCATCATTATTGTAGAAAATGTTATTATTCCAGACATATCTGTTATATGTCTTTAAGAATTTAAGATCAACTCCATAATCATCACACTTAAATTGACATCATCCAAAATATAATATGTGTCCTTTGAACTTCACATGGATGGACTTTTAGAAAACATCAACAACCTTTTCCAAAAATTATTTGGAAGTAACATATAAACATATAATCTTCTCGATGAAACATTTATTCTCATTAAAAATTCACAATTCAATGCACAAAATTGCTTGGGAACGTTAATTTTCACACATTACCATTATTGGAAACACCAAAATCAGAATTCAAAGCTAGTATTTTTCTTATATACATATTGAAATTAGTAGATTTATAACTTACTAACTTATTAACAAAAAATAAAACACAAAAACAATTTAGTATCATCAGTTCCTGAATTTATAGCTTTTAAAAACTTGGGAAGACTGTATATTTAATATATATGGTTTTCCAAAACATGTACCAAATGATTGGGAGTCACTACCTAAGACAACATACCTCATACGGTTTTCTTGGAGACTCCAAAATATTTGACTAACCATGTTCTAATTGTTCCAAATGGAACAATCAAGATATATAGTTCTATTTCATGAGAAATATATGATTTCCCCTAACTATGTGGGATAACTGTGAAACCCATAAAAACCTTAAAAATTTACAAAATCTAAGCTAAAAACATCTAAACTCACAACATCCTATAAAAAAATAAAATAATATAAAATAACCCATAATAGTGACATGGAGAAGTTATAATTTTCCACACCATGCCATTTTATACCCCTAAAAATTCTTATATAAAAGTAGAGAACAAAGATACATAACTTATAAGAACATATAAGATGAAATATATTGGATAATCTTGAGGTAATTATGATCACAAAACCAAAAAAGAACCCTCAAAACCAAATATAGCTCTTAAAACAATAGGATGAATCATCTAATAACATCAAGAAACTTCAAGAAATGTTAAATCTATAACCCAAAGTTTACAGTCTCTATGAATATATAGACCTAACATGGGTATCCCCACCATTTAGGTTTAATATAGAATGGTTGAAAAATAAAAAACTCTTTTCTATAAAATATCACAATACAAAAAAAATAAACCTAAAATCTCCAAAAAGGAATCATAATATTATTATAGCTATATACAACCAAAAATAACTGGCTCAAATATACAAAGGGTGGAACAATTCTAGGGAGAATACTAAAAAACCAGAAAACCTTATCATCAAAATAACAATAACTCAGATGATCAAGGAACACAACAGATGAAAACATTCCACATTAATAAATGAAAAAGTTCAAACCCCTAGGGTCATGAACGTCATATAAGGGTAAATTGGGCCCAAGATCACAAAAAAAATCATCCCATAGTGACCCTAGATAAAAACCCAACTCAATGGAACCCATGGTCTAAATGGAAACAAACCACACTACCATTTACCCATTCATATGGAATTTGTTTTCCCATATCCAAATGAAAAAATCCAAGACCCAAACCATGGCCTACACCATGAACATGAACAACTAAAACCATCGAGCAATGAGGCATTAACATTCCCAAGTTAACCACCACTAACAAATAGAAACCCAAAGTCACCCAAAGAAAACACCGAGAATGGATTCCCACAATCCACAACTACTCCAAACTCACTGAGCATAAATCCAAAACATATCATCACCCTAACAAACACTACCTTAAAAAGAAAATAATAAATAGAACCAAGGGTACATAAAATGATGTCCACTCCATCAATCTTAAATGTATCTAATTTCTTTCAAATAATCATCCAAAAATAAACAATCACCCTAAAATAGAGATCACATCTAGGCCTCTAAGAAAACTCATCCTCATTAATGGAACTATAAAACTATGGATCATGGGTCTAATACACTAAAACCATATATTTATAAAATACATCCACTATGAAAAACACTACAATGAAAAAAATGAAAGACACCATACTAAGAAGAAGATAAAATACATACCACTCAACTAAGAGTCTGAGTAGCATTAAAACTAAGAGGAAGAAAAACTCACCAAAGATAAAAACTCTATCCATACATATGATCTTTTTGGGACTTATATGTTTAGAAACATGATATATAATCCCAATCCTTCCACATATCTTATAAAATATCAATCTCCATGGTAATAGAAATACTAAAAAAACATTCCTCTTCAAAAATCATGGACCGCTTAGAAAAGAGTCCCAAAATAAACTAGGTTAAAATCCACAACTATGTAACCACCAAAATAAAAAACCTTTAGAAACTAATTCCAAAAAAAAATGCATTCAAAAATGTTTTTAAAAAAAACACTTCATTTAATTTCAAAACATTCATATTTTGATATAATTCAAATTCATCCACATTTCAAACACTCTCCAAGGGTTGAAACATAAAAACACTAAAAAATAAAATCACTATTTTAGGATTCACTTTTTATTCCGAAAAAAACTTACCTACTTGAATATTTCAAAACACCATGGGCCCTTCATTATTATAGAGTCATGGTTTTTTCCTTATAATACTTTGAAATATTTATATACATATTTCAAGAGATAGGAACTGAGATGATATCTTATTCTATGTCCTGGTGTGTCTAGTGTTAATTTTATAATAATATTAAATATATATTATATTTCACACACGTTTCTTATTAAATAAAATGGGATAAATCATAAAAGGTGAGATGTATTATAAATTGAAGACCACATATGAGTTTGTAACATAGTTTTTACCCTTGGAATGACCTAAAATGGGTCAAAATGGGGTGTTTGGATCCCTCGCTCATTGGGGGTATGTTCAGTATATTTAATTAATTAATTAATTTTATTAATTTTATTGTTTAAACTATAATGAAATGTTATAAATATATCATCATGGAAAACTACCTAGTGTTAGCATCATAATCTTGGGATTTTCTAATAGCTCTCTTCCCCCTCCATTGGTGGACCACATCAAACGATGATGAAACTCTACATCAGAACTGATCAGGATGCAACAAATACAAAGACAACGCTTGAATCATTGGAGTATGTTTTCTTCATCAATGATCGATTCATAATAAATTTAGGACTCTTAAATTAATGTTATTATGTCCCTGATCAAATTGAATTGAAAATACCAATCTTCATTATTTGATCTATGTCCTTTTGTAACCTTTTCATGTAGCTGAGTATTGACATGTTGATTTAATCCAGTTTTTATCTAACCTTGGGATCCCTATTCTTGATCGTTGGCCAAAAAATGGACAATGATGTTTACATATTTTTTGGTTCCTTTCTCCCCAATCTTCTTGTGTTCTTCACCAGTTGGATTCCCTCAGTTCTGGTTTGACTTTTCTTGTAGGTATCAAGCCCAATCAGTCAACTAGATTCATGAAAGATCAATGTTATAGGATCATGCTGATGAATCAAACATAGATATGAGAATCCTTTGGGACTAGGATGATAGTTTTGGTGACTAAATATCAATAAATTTCTAGTCAAACCATTTCCAACGTGAAAAACGAACGATGAACAGTGGTCATTTTCCAGAGAGTGACGTCCAGAACCTCTAGAACTGACCTGGTTGATCGGTCAAGGGTTGATATAGTGGAGGAGTATGAATAGTGGAAGATACATTTACATGATTTATATTTAAATACTATGGTAAAGTACGAGGGAAGTGTTTCATACATGGAGATCAAAAGTTGGGTTGAGGAGCTTGAGATCACTTTCATTTTGAACTGGGTTCCGATAGAGTATTGGGTTACTTTAGTGGTGATCCAGATGTGGGGGGGGCTACGTATCATTGGTAGATGTTTTACTAGGTGGAGAAGAATTAGGTTGATGTTCTATGGGTTGATTTAGAGAAGGAGTTCTGAGTAGAATTCCTTTCATTGACCATGAAGGCTGAGAAGAGGAATGAGTTGCTCTCCCTCCAGTAGGGGAGTATGTCAATACGAGAGATGGAGACTAAGTTCAGTGATCTCCTTCAATTATTTTGGGATCTCTTTCCAAATGAGGAGTCTCATGCGAGATACCTAGATGAGGTACTTCTTCCTTTTATCTAGTATGTATTTACCCCCTTTACCTTGAAAATGTACATAGTGGTCTAGACTAAAGCATAGATAATTGATCAGATGAACTCATGAGGAGATATACCATGAGAGGGGATACAGCAGGGTTCTTCAAGAGGCAGGGTTAATATCTGAAAATCTCAGGCACTAGGGCCTTCAAGGTTTTGACCAGCAGGGATTTGAACTCAGTAGTTTATGTTTTGGTCTTCTGGTCCTCGTGCCTTTACAGTGGGATTAGGGACAATGTGTTTAATCTATGGAGTCCATGGTAATATTTATAATTAGTTTCTAGTGGTCGTTCAAGCTTAGTATGGTGGAGGTGGATAGGTTCTATGCCATCCTCAACAATAGTTTTTTCCTAGGTCATTTCAGTAGTAGGTAAAGTATCCTTTTGCTTTATCGAGAGGAGATAGATCAGGTAAAGGTCGACCTCAGGTTATTCCTCAAGGACCTTAACCCAGGCGTGGTCGTGAGGGTGGTTTTTAGTAGAGGGTCATAGGAGCTAGTTATTTTCAGCTATAAGTAGAAAAGCAGCGGTTCCAGCAGGGCCAGATATCGTTCGAGGTACAATCATCTTGTTTAGTTCTCTTTCTTGTGATTTTTTTGAATTAGGAGATTCACACTCCTTTATTTCACCCCGTCTAACACATTCTCTGGGACTATACATAGATTGGATTTATGTTTCCATGGTGTTGAGTATGCCAATCATAGGTCATCCCAACTTTTTTGATGTGTGTTAGGGATGTATACTGATGATGGGGCTACATCAGTCCTGTGAGGATCTCTTAGATGCATCCATATGATGTTATTCTCTGCATCAACTGGTTTTATTCCATGCATGTCATTATTGACTGATTTCAGATATGATTCATGTTTTCATACATGGATGTCTGGTTTTTGGTTTTCATCAGCAAGTGGAGATATTAGATGGGAAGTTGGCATGTAGAGACTCTTCTTTCCTTGTTGGTTGAGCTGTCATTGGAGTCAGTGAACATTGAGATGTTGGAATGCTCTAGGGTAGTTGGAGAGTTCATGTATGTTTTCCCTGAGGAGTTTGTGACTCTACCCCCATGAAATAACATCGAGTTTAGGATAGACTTACAACTAGTTTATTCTCTAATTTTGATGCCACCTTATTAGATGAAACCTTTGGAGTGGTGGGAGTTGAGAATTCAGATACATGATCTGATGAATAATGGATTTATCCAGCCTAGTGTTTCATCATGGGGTGCTCTAGTGTTGTTCTAAAATAAGGAAGATGGTGGTCTATGGTTTTGTATGGACTACCGGAGGTTAAATCATGTAATGGTAAAGAACCAGTACCCCCTCTCGAGGATAGATGATCTTTTTAGCCAGCTAAGAGGGGCGATTTGGTTTTCTAGGATCGATATGTGGTTTGGATATCACCAGTTGAGGGTGTAGGGGGAGAAATCTTGAACACTATTTTCATATGCAGGTATGGGAACTTCAAGTTCGTAGTCATTTTGTTAGATGTTATTAATTCAATAGTGGTGTTCATAGGGATTTTGAACTCTGTTTTCCATGAGTTCCTTGACCGGTTCATTATCTTATTCATCGATGAAATCTTGATCCACTCAAGGTCATAGGAGGAGCATGTATAGTATAGTAGGACCATCCTACATGTTCTTTGATGCCACTATCTCTACATAAAGTTTTCCAAGTTAAATTTTCGGACACGAGAGGTACACTTACTTGGACATGTGGTGTCACAGTAGGGCGTGGTAGTTTACCTGTCAAAGGTAGAAGCAGTTATTTCTTGGGTATCACCCAAGAACGTGGAAGAGGTTCACATCTTTCTGGGTCTGGAGGACTAATATCAGAGTTTCATGCTTGATTTATCCTGATTTGAAGCTCTGTTGATAGCTCTGGCTAAGAAGGACCGGAGTTTTGTATAGAGAGAGCAGTTCTAGGAAGCATTCAACTATTTTAAGGGGAAGTTATTCAGTTCTTCAGTGCTCCATTTTCTAGAGTAAGGGGTGATGTTTTAGGTGTTCTTTAATGCATCCCATCTATATTTGGTATGTGTGTTGATGCAGTAGTGGGGAGTGATCTCTTATGGATCTAGGCAGTTACATCCCCATGAACATAACTTTTCCACCCATGATCTAGATCTAGCAGCAGTTGTCTTTGTGCTAAAATTTTAGCAGAATTAACTCATTGGGTAGCACTTTCTGGTCTTTCTGAATCATAAGAGATTAAGGTATATCTTTTCCTCATAATATTTGAACCTACAATAGTGGACGGGGATGGATTTTCTACTAGATTATGATTTTGAGATCTCTTACACCATAGGAAATGGGAATTTTGTGGATGATTCGTTGAGCAGGAAGTCGTAGAAGGAGGTAGTTCAACAATCTACAGGTGCTTGGAAGTTGATGGGGGAATTGGAATCCTTGCACTTGGTTGAAATAATAGATAGAGGAAGATGTTTTTTGTTTCATATGACACTGTAGTCTTCTCTAATGTAGTAGGTGGAGGAGTCTCAATGGGGAGACTCAGAGGTAGAGGTGATGTGAAATCTCATAAACCATGGATGATGCTTTGGAGGGATGGTCATTGGATGATCAGAATTAGATGTTTTTTTGTGGAAGGTTATTTCTTCTAGTGTCGATGCATGAGGGAGCCCTCTGTGAGTTTCATATCTCCCCTTTATTGATGCACCCGAGAGTTTCCAAGATGTACTGTGGTTTGAGGGAGAAGTTTTGGTGGCCCAGGATGAAACAGTAAGTATAAGAGCTTTAGTGAAGTTCTTAGTGTGCCAGAAGGTGAAGTTGTAGCACCATTTTCTCATTAGTTTTTTATAACCATTAGATGTCCTTAAGTGTAATTAGGATGAAAACTAAATGGATTTCGTCACAAGGTTACTCAGACCTCAGGGAGGCTATGATGTTATCTGGGTTGTAGTAGATCGACTGATGAAATCATCACACTTCTTAGTGATCAAGGAGTCGGGTGTAGTGGATGCCTTGGAAAAGAGGTATATGGATGAGGTGGGGCTGCTTCATGGATTTTCGATATCCATTGCCTTATATTGGAATTCACATTTTACCTCATGAGTCTAGAGGGGATTTTAGAATTCTTTTGGCACTCGGTTACGCCTCTACACTTTCTTCCACCCTCATACAGATGATTAGACGTAACTAACTATATAGATGCTAGAATATATGTTACGAACATGTTTATTGGACTTTGGAGGATCTTGGGTATGAAACTTACCCTTGGTTGAGTTTTCTTATAATAATATTTATCATTATTCCATTTTCATGACTCCATTTTAAGCTTTGTATAGAAGACTGTGTTGCTCACCTTTGAGTCATATAGGCGTTGGTAAGAAAGCTATTCTTGGTCCCGAGGTAGTGTAGAGCACAACATATAAGGTTAAACTTTCTCTTGAGTGGATGAAAGTAGAACATTATTGGAAAAGGTCATATGTCTACTTCTGGTGGAGGCCCTTGGAATTTGATTTTGGGGACCACATATTCTTGAAAATTTTCCCTCAATGTGGGTAGTGGAGGTTTGGTGGAGGGATTAATCTTGATCTCATGTTCATTGGACCCTTCAAGGTATTGGGGTGAGTTTTCAAGGTGGAATATCAGTTAGCACTTCCACCACAGTTGGATAGGATCCACAACATCTTTCATGTATCTTAACTCTATTGGTATCATGATGATGACTCCCATTTCATTAACTGGGGAGAGTTGGATCTCAAAGATGATGCGATGTTCATGGAGTGGACTGTAGAGATCCGGGATCGTTGGGAGAAGGTGTTGTGTGGAAGAAGCATCCCTTTGGTTTGTGTGTTGTGGAGGAATGGTGGCCTGGAGGAGAGTACTTGGGAGAAATAAGTGCAGATGTGTGCCCAGTACCTAGAGTTTTTTTCCCTTGTTATGATTCACTTTGTAATGTAATGTTTGAACCTTGTTTATTATGAGATGAGTTGTTTCCTTGTTTCATAATGTGTGATAAAATACTAACATGTGAAAAGGGGGAGACCAAATTCCTAATTGAGATTCATTAATTAAGATGTGATTAAACCTAAGTGGGTGAGTTAGTACCACCCAGAGTATATAGTATATTGACATGGAGAATGGGATATATTAATTTGTGTGTTCAGACAGTGTGTATTTTGTGCTTATGTGGTGTGTCTTTTGGTCGGTTGGGTTCGCAGATGTCGGAGGAGGTGTTCTTGGATGTTGAGGTTTCACCCCATATTTGGAACAACACAGGGTGGTTTATGGTAGAACTTTGATGTCTGTAGTGGTGCATCAAGTTTATCAAGATCCTTGAGAGGTATCTCATGGGGTGGTTGTTTGGACCCCTCTTTATTCTGGGTTTCAATTGAATTATCGAGGGAAAGAATAGTTTGAGAGGTATCTGATGTAATGGAATGAACCTCTCATGTCCATTACTTTGTGAAAATCTTGTCTTTAAGGAGTTATGTGAGGTAATGGTGACTCATTTGAGGATTTTTTTCAAAATTATAGTTTTTCCAATGGTAGGTCATCCCAATAGTGAGTCACGTTGGAGACTCACGATGGTGACTCACAATGGTCGGTTAGGACCAGTGAGCTACAATGGTGACTCACACCGGTAGGTCTCCAGTGGTGACTTATGATGATGACTCGTACAATAGTGACTCACAATGGTGACTCGTCCAAGGTGAGTTGTTATGGTGACTCACACCGGTAGGTTTCCGGCGGTGACTTGCGATAGTGACTTGTCCAATGGTGATTCGCAACAGTGAATCACACCAGTAGGTCACCAACAGTGACTCATTCAATGGTTAATTTTCCAACAGTGAGTCACCCAATGGTGAATCATCCACTTATAGCTCTTTCAATGGGGATTCACCCAATGGTGACTCATCCACCGATGATTTGCGATGGTGAGTCACTTCTAACAGTTTTTCAAAATTTCAAAATCTTCCAAGTTTTTTCAGTTTCTCCCATATAACATTTTAATTGACATAAAATTAATTTAATACAATGTTTAAGTGTTTTCAAATATGTTTCAAGGTATATAAAATATATCTTTATATTCTAAATTCTCCTGAAAATTTTAAATAGTAAAAGCCTATGGTTTTGGTCAAGATCCACTTTTAATGGGTAATACAAAATGGTTTCATATCCCATTATCCTTATATCCGATGCTTCAATGCTAGAGACCTTCCCCAGTTCTTTATTCTCCTTTATATGGTAAAAAGGTGCCCATAACCTTTATTCCCTGAGAAATCGTAAGCTTATGTTGTGGCCTTCAGATTGCATTTCCTTGGAGGCTTTTTCTGGATGCATGCGCACTCCCTATTTTGAAGTAAGGAGGAACTGCTGATCGTCAACTCTTCAAGTTAAGGATCCCTTCTTCTCTCGTAATCGTGTTTCATGAGGGTTGGGTGTACGAATGTTTCCCATGTAAAGGAATTTGAATCCAAATCTAATAAACATAATTGAATCAGTTTCAAACCAATAACAGGACTTTGGTAAATTGATAATGATCTTATTATTTTACTAATATTTTGATCAATATTGTGAATTGTATGGGTTATATTCCTACTGAAAATCATGTTCATTGGTGGTCTTTATTTTCACACGTGTGATTATTTTTTGTTGATCATGTGTTGAATGGAAGTATATATGAAATTTATTAACCGTGTATAATCAGTTAAATAAATGGATTCCCTAGGATCAAACTTGTACTATGATCACCCTTAAATTTGAAATTGGAATTAAAGAATGATATCCTTGTTATATTTGAAAATTGTTCCTTGTATGGTTTTGTGGTTTTGATGTTGATGGTACGGTATTGTGTGGGGTGGTACGGGTGGTGAAATGCAATTTAAGGTTGATATATTGATTGATTGTGGAATTGATCGGCAGTGTTTTGCAATGGGGCTACCATCAGGATGTTCTATTTTTATATTGTTGGATGTGATGAGTGTGGTGTTAATATGAAATGGGGATAACAAGATGTATGTGGTGAGTTGTGTTGTGTTCGGATGTGATTTGGTTGTTTTTTGGGTTGAGATGGTGGTTTGGGAAGAATGAATAAGGTAGTGTTAACTATTTTCTATTTTTTCTTGTAGCCAATTGTGTTTGGTAGTTTCCTGGGTAGGGATGGAACCAATAAATGAAATTTTTTAATAAAGAATTACACTTGGTTAAATGAATTATATGGGGTTGTGTTTTGAGTTGTGACTTGTTCTGTGGTTATTTATTTAAAGGTAGCAGCAAAGTTGTTAGTATTATGGAGGGGTTTGAGGTTTGTTTGATAACCCATAGGTTGGGCTTGAGTGTTTTTTGTTATATATGTATACCTATATTTCCTTGTGTTTTATATATGCACCCCACCCTAGTTGAGAACTATGTGCCGAACACCCCCATTTTTATGGGGGAGGGTGTATTTCCCAAACATAATGGTGGAAAGATGGATGGATACCATCCACACTTCCCTGTTCCTCCTCCAGGTGGTGATGACCCAAGATTCTTTAGGTAGGTGGTGGTTTGTGGGGCTCAGGTGTGTGTGGGTGAGTTGTGTTTTGCCAAGTGTCTTCGGGATGAGACGATTTTTGGTTTCCTATGTGTCTTCAGGATGTGATGTTTGTGCTTTACTAGGTGTTTTCAAGAAGTGATGTGGTGTGTGGCCCAGGTGTCTGTGGGTGGGACGTGGTTGCGAGGCCTAGGTGTGTGCGAGTGAGATGTGATGAACTTCATTTTCTTATGTAGTAGGACTATATATGAGGCACAGGTGTGTACAGTCAGGTTGTGACATGGTACTTTCAAAGAAGGTGAGGGTTCCATGTTATTTTCTATTAGGGTGTGAGATTGGATAATCAGTGGTAAAGTCATGTGGGGTACCCTATCATCGATGTTCTTACTATATTACTTTACTTGAATTATGTTACTTGCTAATCATGCCTTGGTGAGGTGGGGATGTTTATTATACCTTTTTATGTGTTGTTGGTTTTTTTGTTTTCTCATGGGAACATTAGAATGATTCTCCCACTTGTGCATGAGAGACATTGGTTTTCCTACTGAGTATGCTTGTATGCTCACCCTACATTATAAAACTACTTTCAGGTTTCCATGAGGAATATGGGGATTGTGCTGGGCATTAGTAGCTCTGACTTTGGGACAGTTATTGTGTCACTTGTTATCTTTACTTTTGGTATTAACTTTAGAGACTCTTATTTTGTATTAGTTATATTTTCAACATGCATGTGGGATGATTTTGGCTTATTTTTTATATATAGTATTTTGAGTTTTTTGGGGGTAGATCATCTGATCTCCCAATCTTGGTTATTATAAAAGGGGTAATGCCTCCCATTTTTTAGATATTTGTACCCTTGGTGCTAGTCACCACCCAGGGGCCTACAAGAGGTGGGACTCAGGGTGTCATTATCTCCCTTTCATAATTTCTAGTCTAGGAGGGGAATCTTTGGTTGGAGGGGGTCATGAAAAATACAATATAATGTGATAGAAGAGAGAACATACTTAATTCAATGTAGAAACAAGTATAAATTCATCACCTTTTATGGAAGATGAAAATAAAAGTAATAAAACATCCTCTATAACCCCTATACAAACAATTCTATATGATTATGTTAACTACTAACTCTAAAATAAGAAAACATGACTTTTAGGGTTCATGGGAGGGAAAAATAAAGTTAAAAGGAGGAACAGAATAGGGAAATGAATTTAGAGGGACATACTAAGGAGTAATCTGGTTGAAACCATGATTAAAGTCCTTAAAATTATGGAAGAAAAGAGGAGGGACTCCCATCATGTTTACCTAGTCCATTTTAATAATATGGAAAAAGGATGGTGGTTAAAAGGGATAAAAACAAGTGGGGTGGGGGTATATCCATAATTTTATGCTTCTAAAAACCTAGTTTGACTGTAAGGTTTGGGTGAACAGTTTAAAAAACTATACACTAAATATGTGGGAGTCACTACCTAGGATAACACACCCATATGGTTTTGCTAGAGACTATACATGATATGAATAATTTTTCTCTAACCATTCAAATTGACACTCTCAAGTTCTATAGAATTATCACATAGGCATCACATGTTTTCTCCTAACCATTCAGGCTAACTATGTGACCCCTAAAAACCTTAAAAAAATTCAAACTCCAATATAAAAAACTTTTGAAACTCACCAAAACATTAAATAACATAGAAAATATAAAATAACCCTTAATAGTAAGATAGAGGTGTTAGAAATACAAAAATTTATTAACATCATACCTTTTAATTTTATGAAGTTAAAAAGTGTGAATATGTTCAAGGGTTTGACCATTAGAAATATTATTCCTAAATATCATAAATATTTAAACGTTCTTTATTCTTAGATGTTACTCACTAAAGTGTTTAGTGGGAGGGTTTTATCATGTGTCCACATAGAGATGTGGTAGGAATTATATAGATATTTAATGAGTTTAATAGAAACCTCTGCTAGTGTAGTAAACATATGACTGATCTGGAAGTCTATTTTATATAATATATTAGACAAGATCATAATTATAGTTTTTTTAGTGTTCTTAACGATGTTTAAGAAAATAAATTGTATCATGTTATAAAAAAGTAATTCTCTACTATATCATTCTTTCATATTTTATGCATATATATATATACTGATAAATGTATCATGAAGTGAAATGATAATTGAACTCTAAAAGTATGAATTTTAGTTATCCATAACTGATATTCATCATAAAGTATTAAAATTAATAAAAAAAATAAGGTTAGTGTGAGTATGATTCTTATATCAGGATAAAAAATATGCTCATGTGGGATAAAATGAGTTTTGTGTGCTAGATGACCATGAATTATACCACATTGAGTGTAATAAACTATGTATTTTGTATAATAGGGGTACAAGGTTCATATTTAGAGTCCCTAATAATTACGTTTTGTGAGATACATAGCATTAGATCATCCATAATTCGATACCTTTCTTACAAAATCCTTGAATCTTAACTAATCATGGGTGATTAGGTATATTGTTGGTCATGTCATCGGTTGGAGAATAACAAAGATGATATTTTTCCTCTCACATAATGAGTGTGACACTTGGGCCCTCAATTAAGATTAACTAAGGAAGAATATGGGTATACCTATATAGTACATATAATGTTCTTGTCTACTCAAGTGAGGGGAATGTGATGTGATCATCCATATAGGTTAATGATATATGATTTATTTATCATCCTAGTAAGTCTATACTCAAATAATTGAGAATGTATGAGTAGGATATATGGGATTTATATACTCTATGTCCCATCATCACTCAATGTATTGGACATGATGGTTGTGCACTAAAATATACATGTAAAAGATGTATGTATATTAAATAAATGTATATGATGCATGTAGTATATATGCATATATATATGTATATCATATTGATATATAGTATGTGATATTGTGTATGTATATAATGTACATATTATACACGCATATTAATTTTGTACATATTCATGCATATGATGCATGTAGAATACATGCATGTGAATCATGTAGAATACATGCATATGAAGCATGCAGAGTACATGCATGTGATTCATGTATACATATGACCTAGTTCCATGTAATGCAACCCAAAATACAGCTAAATATACTTCATACCTATATGGAAACATATTAACTCATGAGCGTTTTCCTTTTATTTAATTAATTAAGAATGAATTGAAATATTCTTAAAATGATGGTTTAATGAATTCATCAATGAGAATAAATATTTTGTTTTATTCGATGAAACTAGTAATGGTAAATAAATTCCTCATTCATGAAGGAATATTGATACCTCACCTATTAAAGGAGAACCAATTCTACTTATTGTGGGGTGACTTGATCATGTTCATTTTATGCCTCTAATGATCATAAGTTTCATTAAAAGTTTTATAAACTCCTTTCTTTCTCATTTGATGGTTTATCATGAAGTTAAGGTACTATTATCCCTTTCATGTGTGGGTGGGAATACTCATGAAATATTCATGGATTCAATAACCAGTTCCCCCCAACCTTATATACTATTATTTGATCTACTGATCATTATAATCATTATCAAGCATTCTCCAATATTTGAAGAAGAAGACATTCCCTACATAAGAGAACCAAGGGTGCACTATTTTATGTGTTTTTAATTTAAATTGCATGTTTCTTTATTCAATGATAGATTATGTATTTTTTTGGTTTACCATATGTTATTGAGTATTATATGATGATTCTCTAATGCCCATCAAGGGTATCATATCCATCATCCTAAATGTTTTAACATATATATTTTATTGTAAATGAAGAATATTATATTTTCATATTTTGTGTTTATGTTTCCATATGATTTGTATTTTATGATAACATTATGATGTGTATGATTTACTAAATCAAATAGTGTTGCATTAACTTTTTTACATGATTGGGAGGGTGAGGTGTAGAAGTATTATCAGATAACTCTTTCAAGCATGAGTTTGGAAAAAACATAGCATAATATTTTCTATTTTCTATATTGAATGTATAAAAATAGTAATGATATGGGATTGATATTGAATTTTATAAAAATTTAATATCAAGAAATATATGAAATTGGATTTAATTGCATCCCATAAGCACTACATTATAATACGGCATGTGGTATATAGATATCACATACAAAGTGAAATGATGTGATCGAGCTCAGTATATATATGTTGAGTATGTATTTTTTCATGTCCATAGATTGATTTATGTGGATTCATTGCATGCACATCATGAGAAGAATGCATGGATTATAATGGAATGTAGGTGAGGGACTCATAGGATAAAAGAATAGAATGAGTGAAAAATGTCTATTTTAGTGAGTCCCACATCAAAATTTCCCATGGTGGAGGCATTGATTTATTAACCTGGATGTATTATACGATATTTTATTATATCACATGCCACCCCATATGGTGACATCATTGATTATTCCCTTTTGGGTCTCGATCTTAGTGTTGAACTACACCAAATTTTTTCCCAAGCGCAGACCTATGTAGGTTATCACCTTTTTTTACCCTTACGTAAAAGGGTTCATTGTAAGGGTAAAGACAAAACCCTGATGCACTACATAAGGGTAACTGTTAAATAAAAAAATAAATTAATGAAATAACATTATATATATATTATTATTTTAGTTTATAATTTATAATTATATTATAAATTATTGTTAGGATTTACAAAAAAATTACAAGTCTAAGTTACAATATGACTTACTCATATTTATATTTCAAAATAAATAAATAATTTATTAATAATTATGAAAATTTTATTATTAATTGAATTTTATTATTTATAAATTGTTTATAGATAATGGAAAGGGTATTTTTGAATATTTATAAATTTTATAAAAGGTGTTTTGTAAATTAATTAATTATAAAATCTATATGGTTATTATATTTTTTTGAAACATTTATTACTAATATTCCTTTAATATTACAGAGTTAATATTAAGAACATATTTTTCAAATTATTATGGTTTAAAAAAATATTTATAAACCATAATTAATAGGTATTAAACTTTTTAACCAAATTATATAGAATATTTGAAATCTTTAAATAAAATTTTTATTTACAAATTACAATGATAATTTATAAAGTGTTTATAAATTATATAAACAAGGAAAAAATATAAATAGATTTATATTTAAAATTAGGTGTTTTTAATAATTAATTAATTTGAATTCTTTTAATTAAATAGGGCCTTATTTAAATTTATTATTTAAACCACATCATCGGTTTTTTATTATTTTTTTGAAAAAAGGTTTAGATAATTTGAAGTAAATAATATTTAGATCATGTAAAAGGTTTAAATAATAGAAATTAAATTAAAAAATGTTCATAATTCATTAAATATCATATTATTTAATTGAAATGTCATATAATGAAAAATAAAAAAGGGTTATCATTGAAATTTGATATAAGAGGTTAATGGAAATTATAATAGATTTATGATAATATTTTGTATGAAAGGTTTATAAATTTTTCTCATCTTTAAATTTATGAAATCTTTATTTATTTGATAGTTATTCTATAGTTATTTATTTATATAAAATTTATTATATTAAAAATAATTTTTATGAAAATATTATGTGATAATTTGCTTCTAGGAGATATATATCTACATTAATTGTTATATATGGCGTTATAATGTTTAATTTCCATCTACCTTCACCTTAGTTTTTAATTTTTAGTTATTAAATTTATTTTAGTTTTTGGGTATAGTTTTTTCATATTAGATATTCAAATTATTATGAATTGAATTATATCTTGAGTAAAGTATCCACATTGGATTGATACCCAACCTAAATAGCTAAGTGGTGATAGAAACTCTATAGAGGACTCATTACTTGATAATATATGTATCTTGGATCACTAAATAGTTATGATGTATGGGGTTATCATTTTAGTGGGAGAAATTTCATTTAAAAACCTTGATGAAAATATATAAATTAAGATTCTATTATGATAAAATATTCTATTATAGAAAAATATAATTATCATCATTAAACATAACATTGAATTGTAAAAGGATAAGATTAATATTAGAAACTCCTAATACTAGTAGCCTGAGAAAAACCCTTAAGTAAAAGCGCTTTTTTTTAAATAAACACATTCCTGTGTAGGCAAACTGTTAAAGATGCTCAATTGGTGAATCCAAAATTATTATGTGAAGCATAGAATGATTATATTAAGGTTTATTTAAGGCTTGTTATAGTTATAGAATTTATCTTTTTTTCTTTAATTATTTGGATGAGTTTAATAAATTTTTACCCTAATATTATCAATTTTTTAAAATAATTGATTTGGATATTTTAATGTCTAGGTATTTGAGCTGTATAGATGGTAAAAGTGGGTGAAGGTTCAAACCATAAGAAAAAAAGTTAAGTTGGAGAGTCCACTAATGGTCATTCTAATAGCCAAGTCCATTTAAATCTATAGTTATCAATAAAGGGGTGTAATGATTCCATCATATTGAATTATTTGAGATACTTAATAGAGTTTTTATTACTCTGTGAATGAAACATCCCAGTTAATTATATAATAATACATTTTTATATCTATTAATATTTATGAATAAGATTTTGATTTTATGTTAAAGTGGATACCTTGTATGATGTTATACTTTACATGCAACAACAGTTTTCTCTGAAATCTTATGTTTCACACAACATTGAGATATACCGAAAAACAATACAATAATATTATTATTATTTTAAATGGTAATTAACGCCTAGTCATTGTATTACAGATAATGAATAGAAATAAATAAAATATGATTAAAAAATTTTGTTAAATGTTTTTACATTTATCCAATAAATTTTAGAGGCTCAAAATGAGAATGAATCCAATTTTAAGAATAAAATACTCTAATATTTTTAAAAGGTCATTTTACCAACTTTTGATGGTGAGACCTTTTTAAATATAGTTTTGTCACCTTTATATGTTCTATTAGACAAAATAAACTTCTTATTTAGAATTGGGACATCAAAATTTACTTAGGTTTAATTTTTGTGTTTTTATGAAAAAATTCATTTGTTTAACGAATAGTAAAAAATACTGGATTTTAATTTAAAACTGCATTTTCATCTCATTTATTTATACAGTAATATTATATTTTTGAATGGATTTAAAATTTAATTAGATTTTTTTATCATTTAATCCAATTTTGGTCATTTTAAGTAATTTCACCTTTAAATCGGACATAAACACGTGTCAATTTTTTGGTACTTTTTTCTTCTTAAAAACACCCTTTCTAGTTTTAATAATATGAATTAATTTTAAATTAATTAATGCAACTTATGTGTTTTGAATTTTGAAAAATGGATTAAATATTTGTAATCATAATGTCCAAATTATGTAAATATTCACCTTTTATGTTTGTAAATTATGAATAGTGACTTCAGTAATTATTTTTATTTATCACGGTTAAAGGGTAAATTTGGTAAATAAGGGTAAAAATAATATTATAATAATATAAAACTACCCAAAAATGTGTTCAAATCTTATTTTACGAGTCATGGGTGACCAAATAAATTATTAGTCCTAACCGTTGCCATTTGGGTTCCACTTGGGTGTGATAATGACATGTTATAACAAAAAATTTAAAGTAAAGAGAAATATAACATAAACATGTATCTTTTTACTAAAAAATATAATATGGGGTTATATAATTGATCTCTTTGACTATAAATAGTAATTATAAATAAAAAAATATTTCCTATATCATGGTATTTTATAAATAATTTTTAGACATTAAATAAATAAATTTGATTATGACATAATGATGATGCAATGATTACCTTATTAATGAAAGATTCAAATAAATTATATTATAAATATTAAAGTAAATATAAATTGTTTATTTTGATTCCACACATGAAATTTATGGATGATCATGAAATGTTATATTTGAGTTAATGTAGTTTTTTTGAATGAGTCCAGTTGTTATGACTTTAAAAAAATAAATTACTAAATAGTGTCAAAATTGACATAAATGAGTTTTTAAAACAAATACTATTTTATTAAATGATAAAATAGTCATAAAATATAAGATTTGGTCAACTGTCTTAGATAATGTTAAAAATTTTATTAATAATCCACTTGGGGTTCTCTTGGCATTTTACAGTAACTATATTAACTATATAGTGTAAAAATAGAATAAGACATAGTAAGAGTTAATTTATTTAACTAAGGTTTAATGCCAAAAGATAAGGTTAAATTTATTACCTAAAGTAATCTAAAACCTATTAGTTGAGGGTATTTTGACACATCCTCATCTTATCCTAGAAATATATCACTTTTGTGCTACTATAATTCTAAAATTAATTTATAATAAAATAATATTTCAAGACTTTACTAAAGTGCCCCTCCTTCCCCTTATAAAAGGTCACCACCTCTACCCATTTAATCACACCTCATAACACCTTGGTGTAACGACCCAAGTATTTATAAAATAATAAATTTTCATATCTATTAATATTTATGAATACTATGTTAATTTTATATTAAATGGGTCTCTTTGTTTAATAGCATACTCGACACACAACAACGGGTTTCTCTGAAATCTTACATTGCACATAACATTGAGTTATACCGAAAAATAATACAATAATATTTTTATTATTTTAAATGTTAGATAAATCCTAGTTTTTGTATTGGATGGAATGAATATAATTAACTATATTATTATTTTACATATTTTTTAAATGTTTTTACATTTATCCAATGAATATTAGAGGCTTAAAATTAAAATGAATCCAATTTTATGCATAAAATACTCTAATATTTTTAAAAGGTCGGTTTACCACCTTTTGATAATGAACCCTTTTTTAAAATAGTTTTTGTCATTTTTATATGATTTATTTGACAAAATAAACTTATAATTTATAAGCTAAACATAAAAATTTTACTTTGGTTGAAATTTTGGTATTTTTATGATTAAATTTATATTTTAATGAATAGTGAAAAATACTACATTTTAAATCAAAACTACTTTTTCATCTAATTTATTTATATATTTATGTTATCATTTTAATTGGTTTTAAAGTTTAATTATATTATGATTTTATAATTTAATCCAATTATTGTCATTGGACGTAATTTCAGATTTAAATTGTATATAATCACATGTAAATATTTGGATATTGTTTACTTCTTAAAAACCCGTTTTTTGGTTTTGACAATGGGAATTAATTTTAAATTAATTTCTAAAAATTATGTGTTTTGAATTTAAAAAAATTTATTCCATATTTGGAATCATATGTTACAATTTGTGTAAATAGGTACCTTTTATTTTTGGACATTATGAATAGTAACTACAGTAATTATTTTTATTTACCATGGTTAAAGGGTAAATCAGATAAATAAGGGTAAAAATTAATATTATAATAATATAAAACTACTCTAACATGTTTAATAATCATATTGGATAACATATAGCCGACCATGGCCATCCTTGGGTTGATTTTATGACCCCATGGATCCACTTGGGAGTGATAATGACATGTTATAATAAGTAATTTAAAGTAAAGAGAAAAATATCATAAACAAGTATCTTCTTACTAAAAAACTTATATGGGGTTATATAAGTTGTATATTAGACTATAAATAGTAATTATAAATATAAAAATATTTCCTACATCAAGATATTTTATTTATAATATTTAGACATTAAATAAATCAATTTAATTATGACACAATGATGATGCAGTGATTGCTTCATTAGTAAAGGATTCAAATAAAAGATATAATTAATATTAAAATAAATATTATTTGACATAATTTATGTCATCCACAAATTTTATAGGTTAATATCAAATTTTAGGATTGATTCAATTTTTTTAGAAGGAATCAGGTTGTTAGGAATTTTTAAAAAAGTTAAGTATGAATAGTGACCAAAATTGACATAATTCATAACTTAAAATATAAAAAAAATTATTAAATGATATTAAATACCTAAAAAATATAATATTCATCCAAATAGTTAATATAAGTCCAAATATGTCATAAATAGATTTTTTGTGGAACTTTTAACATGATATTGTAATAACATTAACCCACAATGTGTAAATAACATGATATAACTATAAGATTAAAAAGGTATAATAAGGGTTAAACCAAAAAGATAAGGATAAAAAAATATTAAAAACTTGTCTAAAAATTATTGGATGGTCATTATTCAAACCTAAATCATCTTATATTTGAATTAAATGAGTTTTTAACCATTTTTAATCGAAATTAAATTTATAATAAATTAATATTTCAAGACTTTCCTAAAGTTCCCTCACATCTTTTATAAAATGGAACTTCTTTTTATATTTATATCACACTTAAAAATCCTTTTAATTCAGAAAATAAATATAAAATACTATTTATATAATCCTTCCCTTCCTCCTAAAATCCTTTTCATGGGCAGAAAGAAATTCAAGAAAGCCTTTTGGCTCAAATCAAAAGAAGTTACCCGATCAAGAGGTAACATCTTATCTCAAGTTCATTTACTTTATTTTCCTTCTCCAATACCTATGGTATCTTTATTCTTTTATTAAATAAAAAACCCAATATCCTTAATAAAATAGGATTTTTTTATGAGAAGGATTAAAACTACACTGACACACACCTCCATCTAATGGATACGAACATATTGTTTCTGTGTACGGTGAACTACTGCCTCACGAAATGATGATTGTTCAATTTTATCCTACCACCTATCACAGTTTCCATTCTGATGAAATTGTAATTATATATGATATATATTATATTTATATTGTTCTTATCCTTCTGTAATTTTTATTTACATTATACCTTTATGCTTTCCATAATGCGTAAATATGATAATTTCCTTTGAGGGAGAGCGGACTATCGCACCCTCAAAGTGATATGACTCGTTCATGCCATACATGAAACGTATAAAGGATTGAGTTAATGAAATTATGTAATATATATAACATATATATTTTACTGTAATTATAACATACATTTGTATCATTTAGTTTTCATTCCTTTAAAATGACAAAGAAATGAAAGTAGTGTTCATGCATACGTACGGCCTACCGTCTCCATGAACGGTGCATTTAATTTCTTATCTCCAAATGTTATGGACTATTATAAATACATATATAATAGATATATATAATATTTAAATAATTAATATCATTCTATAGATGATATAATTTTTACTATATTAACAATTTACATCAAAAAAGTTCATTTTCGACTCAAGTACTGAAGATCGACAAAAAGTCCGATATGAACTAAAATAATTAACTAATTTATAAAACATGGTAATAATTAATATAAATTGAATAATAAATATTAAAAATATTCTAAATAAATTATAAATTAACTTAATTTTATTATTCATAAAATTAAACAACGAATGGGACAAGTTGGATTCAAGTTAAGGGAACCTTTCAACCTCCTCTTTTAGTCAAAGACTTATTTTATGTTATGTATTTTAATTTTCATTTTCTTATGTTGGGTATGTTCTTATATATCCTTATTTCTATACATTGTATGTCCAAATTATTATATACTCTTTTATCCCTCATTAACTCATTTTCTAAATTTTTAAGTGACGTCATTAGGCTACCAAATTTTTGTAAGGGAATTTTAAACTCAATTTATTCTCATTGGGTTTTACGCATTCTTCGTTAATTATATTATTACAAGATTATGTGTGGAATCATTGTTTATTTATTAATGTTGTAATTTCCACTTCCCTTTGTGTGGATATACTATTTCTACTCATAATCACCCCATTGATAAATTCTTACGTCATTTATACAAATATTGTAAGGAAACATCTTAACCCAATTTCCATTATTTGGGTTAATCTTCTACTTATTGATTATTTAGTGTTATAATTATGTGAGAAATAAACTTGGATATCCTATCTTGTATTTATAATTTCTTTATTTTTATTTATTATGAATAAACATAATCAATCTAGCATATTAACAAAATGATATTTGTAAGGGAAATCTTATCTCAATCTCCATTCATTGAGTTAAATATCTATGCCATTAGTTTTGTTTTTAAAAGAATATTTGTGAATAACCTCATATTATTTTACAATTAATATCCACTTATATTTGGTTTATTTATAATTGTCACACATAATTATTTCATTTATTTATCCTTAATCAAATAATATGATCTTTGTAAGGGACTACGTCTCAATCTCCCTTCATTGAGGAATATCTTGATATTGTGCACCTTTAATATCCTATCAGGTGTATATACAACCCTTTTGACATTTTATATCATTAATTTCTATATTCTCATGATATTTAATGTTTTTTTATGTTATTCTTTAATTATTTTTATTCAATTTTATCTCAATTGTTACGAGACTCTTTAACTAAAATATCATTTTAAATGTTTTAAAGAATTATTATTCTAAATCTTTATCATTAATGCCCATTTTTTCAAAATGGTTTTATGGATTTATTTATATGGACATTAATTTTTTAAATTATTAATTCCTATCAAAGTTTCAAAGTGGTGTGGGACACTTTGATTCAAAAATATCTTTATTAAATGTTTTAAATGGTTTTGGAAATGGATTGAATATTTCAATATCATGAATTGATTTCTTTTGATTGATGAGTGAAATGTCGATAATTTCAATATTTTATGTGTTATGATTATGTAATGGTACTCATAAATTGACAGTTGGTTACGTGATAAACCAAATCCAGGTGGTCTCATGATAAACCTAGGGTGGGTGAGCCTATGATAGCTCTCCAATGAATTGGGCAACATGACAGAGATAAATGATAAAGTTTATCCTAAGAGATTTAGGGAATATACTATGATGGGTATTTTAAACGCAACCATGAAGGTTACTCCCTATGTGGTTGTGAGAGCTATAATGTAAGTATGTTATGGATGCCACAAGTTACCTTTATAAATTATGATTTCTATGAGTTATTAATAAATATTATAATTTCATGTGGTATATTAAAGAGATTATGTTTTATGAGTGAAAAGTATGATTTAATTGGTTTGTATGTATTCATGGAATAATGTTTTTTTCTTTATTTTATATCCCTTACTAATCTTTTTATACTAATCCCATGTTTTTGAAATGTTTTTCACAAGGTATAAGGATGGGTAAGAGAAAGGAGGAATTCAAGAAGTATTTTGTCAAGAAAATAATTCATGTTTTCTTAAAAGAGTTTTATTATTTTTAAAATATTGGATATATTAGAAGTGTATAATTTGTAATATTTATGTTGTTATGTATGATTTATCACCTATTTCTTTAAAGGTCTAAACATGAAAATATCCTCAATGAGAATTCTTGACTTAACTCAAGATTATGTAACGTTTAAGGCCGGTCCCTGATACTCGCCTTGTCCAAATTATTATCAAATAAGATCCAAAAATTAATCCCTTCCTCTTAGAAGCCTTACCTTGGGCTTTAGGCAATTCAATAATGCCTTTTGGATCAAATCAAAATAAGTTACCCAATTTAAAGGTAATGTATTCTCTCAAACTCTTTTTCTTTTATTTTCCTTATCCACTCCCTATGATCTTCTTATTCTAGGATTATGTAATAAAATCAGAATCATCAGTATTCTAGGTTTTTTTTATGTTAAGTGTTCTACCTACACTTACCCAAACCTCCATCTAATGGATATAGAATATAGTATTTCTATGTACGGTAAACTACTACCTCACAAAATGATGATTATTCAATTTTCCCATACCACCTATCATGGTGGAAATAATTATCTAACTATATTTATATATGATATATATATTTTCTTTATATTTTCTTTATTCTTCTGTAATTTTTATTTAAAACCCACCTTTACACTTTCTATAACATGTAAATACGATAATTTCATTTGAGGATGTGTGGACTACCGCCACATCAAAGTGATATGAATCGTTCATGACATACATGGAATGTATAAAGGAAGGTTTCAATGAACTTATGTGAAATATATAACACAGATATTATATTGTAATTATCATATAACTATGTATCATTTAGTTTTCATTCCTTTAATGTGATACAGAAATGAAAGTATTGTTCATGCGTACGTACAGCCTACCGCCTCCATGAATGATGCATTTAATTTATTATCTAAAAATATTATTGATTATTATAAATACATATATACTAGATATATATGATATTTAAATAATAAATACTATTCGGTAGATAATGGACTTTTGACCACATGGACAATTTGTAATTATAACAAGTTCATTTTTTATTCATGTACCGAGCATCGAAAAAAATGTCTGATATAAACTCGAATAATTAAATAATTGATATAACATGGTAATAAGTAATATAAAATGAATAATAAACTTGAAAAAGGTTCTGAATAATGTATAAATTAAATTAATTTAATTATTCAGGAATATAAAGAATGAACGAGACAAGTCGAACTCGAGGTAATAGAAATCTTAACTCAATCTCCATTCATTGAGTTAAACATCCATGTCATTGGTTTTGTTTTTCCAAGAATATGTGTGAATGAACTCTAAATATTTTACACTATATATCCACTTATATTAGGTGTATTTATATTTTTCACATATAGTTATGTCACTGATTTGTCCTTAATCTAATGATATGTTATTTATAAGGGACTTCGTCTCAATCTCCTTTCATTGAGGCATATTTTGATTTATGTGTGACCTTCTTTTATATGGTTTATAATTATCCTATTGGACTTTTAATTTCATTCAAAAAAATTCAAAAATAATATTTTTCTATGAATTATTTTACTAAATGACAAAAGGGATGTTTCTTTTTTACATACACGATGACAACAACCTTTCCGCCACTGCAAGCATTATTTGATATTTGGCTTCATCTAAAATCCATAATGTTTTTAAAAGAAAAATAAATACCATATACCCTTTATATGTATTTTATTATGGAAAATGTTTTTCATAAAGTATTTATTATGTAAATGTTATGAAAATATCTATTGTTATTTCAATGTGGAAATGTTATTTTCATTTATGCTTGTTTTATGTGTTATGATTATGTTATGTTTCTTGGGCATTGTTTATGTATACGGTTGGTTCTGTGATAAACTGATGGCGGTGAGCCCATGATAGCTCTTCAATTCATTAGATAATTAGATAGAGGTAAACGTTAAGGTTTCTACTAAGAGATTTAGGTAATATACTATGATGGGTATTCCAAACCTAACCATAAAGGTTACTCCCTACATAACTATGAAAGCTACAATGTAAGTTGATCTGTATGCCACAAGTTACCTTTATGTTTTATTATTTTTACGAATTTTTTTAGGAATATTATGATTATATGATTTAAGATAAATAGTTTATGTTTTATGGGTGAAAAGTATGATTTTGTTAAAATGTTTTCATGGGTTTTAAATATTCATGGATTAACAGTTTTATTCCTCATTTTATATTCCTTATAGAGATTCTAACTCTCATACCATGTTTTTGAAATGTTTTCCATAGGTTGTAAGGATTATTAAGAGAAAGTAATAAGTTAAGAAGTTTTTTATCAATAAAAATAAATCATATTTTTTTGAAGGGTTTCCATTGGTGTAAAAAGTAGATACTGAGTGTAATTATCCACATGTAATGTATGGGTCTATTATGTAACAGTTAGGGCCTAATTATATAAAACTCTAAACTTGAAAATATCCTAAAGGTGAAATAATTTCAAATTATTGAATTAACTCAATATTATTTAATGTTTAAGGTATGGGTCTTATAGTTGGTATCAGAGGTTAGTTTAGACAATATTGGATATTAGGATGTTTTCTTGAGAGTTAGGTATATCATCATGGGTTTATAATTTTAATGATGATCATAATTTCAATGTCTTAGAAACCCCTTTGAGGCTAATGTTATGAAATATCAAGGTAATTAACGGTATTTTTGGAGACATTTATTTTTGAGTTATTTATGGGTTAGTACTTTTGGGGATGAAAAATGAAAGGTATAGAATAACCTTTGAGGATAAAACATGTTATGGTTATTTTTCAGGATTTTATCTCATTTTATTAATGTTATAAGAATTATATTGTTTTTTAAAAATGTAAAACATGCAGACAGTGTGCCAACTTGTCACGTCGGACAGGGCTTCAGGAATCGTACCCACAACCGGAGTACAACGGGCCTTTATCGCCTACCTTTGTCCTACATGAAGTCCCTGGTTAGTATGAGTTATTATTTTTAGTTAAATTATTTCATGGATTAAGAATAAGTTTGTTTGGGAGACATAAATTTTATCAAATGGATATCCATAGTATTGGATAATGATTTGGGGATTACGTGATAAATGATATTTTGGAAGACGTTAAATGTTTTAGGAACTTTATATAATTAAGGTAAATAGAACACTATGAAATTTTAACGGAGTAATGGTTGAATTATATTTTGTAAGAATATATGATTTTAATTGTGAAATTTTGGTAATTATGTTATTTATGGAAATGATTAACCTATCATGGATAATATATAATTAGGTTAATTACTTTTTAGTATGAGACTTTAAGAGTGGTCGATTTTATTTGGAGATATATGTTAAAATTTATCTTGTAAGTCTATGTTATAGAATTCTTCTGAGTTTTGGGATTCAATATTAGTTGGATTATTTTGAATAATTTTAAGGATATTTGTCTACTGAATGGTCTATGTTGAACTTTGGGTATTACTGTTGAACTTTAGAGAAAAAAGTAGTCTTTCTTCTTATAAAGGATTATTATTTTGGGGGATTAGCTGATATTTTAATAACCATTTTGGTTTTGGTTATTGTTTCAAGATATGAGAAATATATAATTAATATTTTGTGGATTGATAATTTGATTCATCTTGAATACTCATCGTTTGGAGAAAAAGATGAGTTTTTGGTTGAATTTGATTAAAGGATAAACCTCTACTTTTTAAATTAAATTTCCTTAGGTAATTTTCTAAGTGGTAAAATAATTCCTAAACATTGTGAAAAATGACCTTAAAAAATATTTTATGTTTAATTTTACTAATGGAAAATAAAATAACATTTATCCCATCACATGTTTGTGGTATTCTGATTGTTAACTTTCTCTTGATCATATTTTCTATCACTCCATCAAAATAAGAGGGTTAATTTTTCTTCCATAACCATGTTTCCCTACAGAGATTCCTAGTATGTGTTATCTTGGGTGACCATTTTACATATATTTAGTTATTTTAATGTGATAGTTTAATTGGCTCTTTTTCCAATGTGGGATTTTCAATGTAGTTACAGAGCCTAATTTTAAAATTATGAGGACATAATTTCCAAAAAGAGGGAGGGATGTAACATCCAAGTTAATTATAGAATAATAATTTTTCATATCTATTAATATTTATGAATAAGTTAATAATTTTATGGTAAATTGGATGCCTTGTCTGATATCATACTTAACATGCAACAATGGGTTTTACTAAAATCTTACATTACACGCAACATTGAGTTATACGGAAAAATAATACAATAATATTATTATTATTCTAAATTGTAGTTAATTCATAAGAGTTGTATTGGATAGAACTAATATAAATAACTAAAATATGATTAAAAAAATTAAAATGTTGTTAAATTTTTTCGATCAATTTTAGAGGCTTAAAATGATAATGAATCCAATTTTAATCATCAAATAATCTAATATTTTTAAAAGGTCGTTTTACCGCCTTTTGATGGAAACCCATTTTTAAAAATACTTTTTGTTACTTTTATATAATATATTATAAAAAATAAAATTCTTAATTATAAGAGGGACATCAAAATTTACTTTGGTTTAATTTTGGTATTTTTATGATAAAATTCATTTTTTAATGAATAGTGAAAAAACGGCATTTTAATTCAAAACTTCCTTTTCGTATCATTTATTTATATAGTCAGATTGTATATTTAATTGGTTTATAAGTGTAATTGGATTATTATTTTTATAATTCAGTATAATTTTGGTCATTGGAAGTAATTTCACCTTTAAATCAGACATAAACACATGTTAATCTTTTGATAGTTTTTACTTCTTAAAAACCTACTTTTTGGTTTTTACAAAGGGAATTAATTTTAAATTAATTAATGCAACTTATGTGTTATGAATTTTGAAAAATAGATTAAATATTTTTAATCAAAAGTTCCAAATTATGTAAATAGGAACCTTTTATTTTTTGTATATTATGAATAGTAACTTTAGTAATTATTTTTATTTACCACGGTTAATGGGTAAATTAGGTAAATAAGGGTAAAAATAATATTATAATAATATAAAACTATCCTAAAACGTGTCCTAATATTACTGGATGATTCATGGGTGAAAAAAAAATTATTAGGCAGAATGTTTGGCTTTTGGGAGCCACTTGGGGGTGATAATGATATGTTATAATAATTAATTTAAAGTAAAGAGAAATATAACATAAACATGTATCTTTTTACTAAAATAATTTTAATATGGGGTTATATAATTGATATATTTAACTATAAATTGTAAATATAAAGGTAAAAATATTTCCAAAAACATGGTATTTTATTTATAATTTTTATAGATTAAATAAATAAATTTAATTATGACACAATGATGATGTAGTGATCTCCTTATTAATGAATGAATCAAATAAATGATATTATAAATATTAAAATAAATGTAATTTTTAAATTTTGATTCCATATATGAATTTTTTGGATGATTATGAAATTTTATATTTGAGTTAATTTAGTTTGTTCAAATGAATCAAGTTTTTATGACTTTAACAAAAATCAATTACTAAATAGTCTCAAAATTTACATAAATGAGTTTTTAAAAAATACTATTTTATTAAATGATATTATAGTAATAAAAATATAATATTATTCCAACTGACTTAGATAATGTTAAAAAAATTATTAATGATCCACTTGAGGTTCTCTTGGAAATTTATAGTAACTATAATAACCATATTGTATAAAAATACAAGAATACATAGTAAGAGTTAATTTATTTAACTAAGGTTTAAAGCCAAAATATAAGGTTAACTTTATGACCTAAACATGAATAAAACCTATTTTTTGAGAGTATTTATACCCATACTAATATTATAATCCAAATATATCACTTTGGATCTATTATAATTCGAAAATCTATTTATAATAAAATACTATTTCAAGACTTTCCTAAAGTGCCCCCTCCTCCCTCATATAAAAGGCCAACACCTCTACCCACTTAATCACACCTCTCAATCCCCTTTTATCATACAAAATATGATAAAATAATCTCCCAAAATCCCTCTTTTTCTCCTAGAATCCTTATCTTGGGCAGAAATAAATTCAAGAAAGCCTTTTGGCTCAAATCAAAAAGGGTTACCCGATTTAGAGGTAACGTCTTCTCTCAAGCTCTTTTCCTTTTTTTTCATTCTCCACTCCCTATTCTCTTCTTATTAAATGATTAAACAACAACACCAGTATCATAAATATTCTAGTATGTTTTTATGATATGTTTTTTACCTACATTTACACACACCTTCATCTAATAGATATAGTACATATCGATTCTATGTATGACAAACTACTACCTCACAAAACGATGATTGTTCAATTTTCTCATACCAACTCTCATGGTGTCCTTAATGATGTATCTATATTTATATACAATATATATTATAGTTTTATTAAGTCTATTATTCTTTAATTTTTATTTACAATATACCATTATGGTTTCCAAAATGTGTAAATATGATAATTTTATTTCAGGAAGTGTGGACTACCACCCCCTCAAAGTGATATGACTCATTCATTCCATACATGAAATGTTTAAAGGATGGAGTTAATGAAATTATGTAACATATATAATATTTATATTATATTATAATTATAATATACCTATTTATAATTTATTTTTCTTTTCTTTAATAAGACAACGAAATGAAAGTAGCGTTCATGCGTACCTATGTCCTACTGTCTCCATGAACGATGAATTTAATTTCTTATCTACAAATATTATGTATTTTTATACATTAATATAATATATATATATATATGATATTTAAATCATGAATATTGTTCGGGATATAATGGAATGTTTACCACATTGACAATTTGTAATTATAACAAGTTCATTTTTGACTCATGTATCGAACATTGACAAAACATCCGATATAAACTCAAATAATTAAATAATTTCTCTAACATGGTAACAAGTAATATAAAAAGAATAATAAACATGAAAAAAATTTTGGAGTAAGTAATAATTAACTTAATTTTATTATTCATGAATATAAATAATGAACGAGACAAGTCGGAATCTTGGTAATGGAAATCTTAACTCAATATGCATTCATTGAGTTAAATATCCATATCGTTGGTTTTGTTTTTCCAAGAATATGTTTGAATGACCTTTTTTACACTGAATATCCAATTATATTTGGTGTATTTATATTTTTCACAAGTAGTTATGTCATTTACTTATCCTTAATCTAATGATATGATATTTATAAGGGATTTTGTCTCAATCACCTTTCATTGAGGCATATTTTAATTTATGTGTGACCTTATTTTATATGGTGTATAACTATACATTTTTAATTTTAATTTAATTAAATGGTTTTAAAAATGAGTATTTTTCTATGAAGCGTTTTACTAAACAAAAAAGGAATATTTATTTTTAACACACATGGTGATAATGACCTTTCTGCCACCATGAGAATTATTTTATATTTGGATTCCTCTACAAGACATAATGTTTTTAAAAGAAAAATAACTACCATATACCCTTTATATGTATTTTTGTGTTGAAAATAGTTTTGATAAAGTATTTTTTATGTCAATATCATTAAATGATATATTTTTATTGCCATGTGGAAATCTTATTTTTTTCCTTTATGCATGTTTTATGTGTTATGATTATGTTATGGTTCTTGGGTATTATTTATATATATGGGTGGTTCTGTGATAAAATGAGAGTGGATGAACTCATGATATCTATCTAATTTATTGGGTAATGTGATGGAGGTAAACGTTATGGTTTCTCCAAAAATATTTAGTGAATATACTATGATCGGTATTCCAAACGTAACTATTAAGGTTACTCCCTATATATCTGTGAAATCTATTTTGTAAGTATTATATGGATGCCACAAGTTACCTTTATGTTTTCTGATTTCTATGAAGTTTTGTAGGAATATTTTTATTACTTTATTTAAGCTAAATAGTTTTTGTTTTATGGTTGGAATGTATGATTTTGTGAAAATGTTTTCATGGGTTTTAAATATTCATAGACTAACAGTTTTATTCCTTATTTTATATTACTTAATGAGATTTTTATGCTCATCCAAAGTTTTTGAAATGTTTTCAACAAGGTATAAGGATGGGTAATATAAAGTAATAAGTCAACAATATTTTTATCTAGAAAAAAATCATGTATTTTTTAAAGGTTTTTATTTAGTGGGAAAAGTGGATACTGAGTGTAACTGTCCACATGTAATGTTTGGGTCTATTATGTAATAGTTATGTCCTTATTCTCTAAAAATATAAACTTAAAAATATCCTCAATGAGAAATAAGGTAAAATTATTTACTTAACTCATGATTATGTAATGTTTATAACTGGGGACTTATAGTGAATTTCCATATCAAGTATCAGTATTATAGAAATAAAATATTTAAATTTTAATGGTATAAGATACTAAATGTATATTTTATAATTTTTTTAAATATATTAGAGTTAAAAAACAAGGGAATAATTGATAGATATTATATTTTACATTCGAATAATGAATAAAATAATTATTAGTTCAATTATTTGAATGTGAAAGAGTTTAACAAGATCAGATTATTCTATGTAAAATATTTATATATTTCTATTATTTCTATTATATAATAAGAAAAATTATTGGTTAAAGAATGGTTATCATAATCAATTTGATATTATTGATTTAATATACATGGTTTATGATTCATTAAGATATATTAAAAATTAAGGGTGATATGATAAAAGTTTTTATCCAAACATTTGTTAATATATTAGTGATGTAGTTCCCACCACTTATAAGTGGAATATTTTAAAGAACATTATTCTTTAAAATAAAATTATCTAAATTCATTGAATGTATCATCCTAAATTTTTTTTGTTATATGATATGTTTATGTCATAAAAATATTCCACCTAACGTTTTATTATTCTCTTATATAGGCTATTAAGAGGTCGGTTTTTAGTGGTAGTGATCTAAGAACCATAGTTTGGGAAGTTAGTGAGAGGCTCGTCCTTGAGGTGGCCAGTGGAACCCACCAACTAACTAGTTGAAAACCTATAGGTTTTAAGAATATTGCATACCCCATCATCTATATGGTGGTTCTTGAAGAACTAATGAGGTTCTACCCAGTACACTATCTAGCTGAAGGCTTGTCATCGGTTGGATGGTGGTGTCGTCGACCCGACCATGAGGCCCACCGTCTCTTCGGTCTTCCCAGCCTGAGGGTAAATTAAATTCACCCTATGAGTTTTAATTCCATGTACATTTACCATTTTCAATTTCCCATATCTTAATTTATATACCCCATTTTTAACTAAAGACCTCCTCTATAGTTATTAGACTCCTCAATTTTACCTTCCCCTGGATCTCTTTCATTGGAATGATTCAATGATGTTTAAATGGTTATTTTTCAATAGATATATGCTGAATTACTGTTATTAATTGTGATATATACATTTATCTATGTCATATATATGTTTTTCATGAAAATCCAATGAATTTTCCATCCTCTCTTCATAGAATGGTGGAAGATCTTGTGAGTTGACATCGATCCTTGATCAAATCAAGATATACCATTGCATATGAATGTTATATGGGTAAATATTTGTATGTAATCTTCAAAAACCTATTATTGATGGTTTTTTATTTATATAACCTTAATCCATTGATTATTAATTTTTATATTGGTGGAGGTATCGACATGTCAATGACAACCCCCTTGATGGGATAAAAAACTATCAAAAATAGTGAATATTTCTAGGTAAGTTTCTCTAGAATGATCATCATGAGACTTTATTCTTTAACCTCATCTGTAATTTATTTTTCATTGATGGATTAATGATAGATTTATGAACATTGGATAAACTTAGGGTTATCTTCTATAATTACTGAGGAATTCATGATTTATTCTTGAATCGACAATGGATTTGATTAATTAGAGACCCCTCCATCGACATACCTCAAAATTGGTTCTGTTGACATACTCCATAAGTTTATGTGATTATAGAACCAACCTTATTATCATTTAATCTTATTTAGTTTTCATTCTAAACCTGTTTATAGAAAAAATTAGGGATCCTTTACGTGTTATCTCATTCTCTATGGGTGTGTGACATGGTTCGATCTTTGATCCTTTGACAAACCATGGATCTATTTATCAAAAACCTTGAGGTAGGAAGTTATTTAACTTTTTGGGATCTCATATTCACATGTTTATTTGGTTTGATCGTATTTTTGGTATTCTTTGATTATCATTATTGATTTTGATCACATGTGGGCGTGTATGTATCCCGTGAGACCATTTATGATACTTGTTTCTATGAGTATTATTTTAACATGTTTATCCATGTTTTATGTTGATAAAATGTATTGTATGATGATAATACTTCTCATAATGATATTTTGTGCTTTAATTTTATGCTCTAACCCTTTATGTGTGTTACCATGCCTTGGGAGGTATTGTTCTTTGTGGTTGGAAAATGTGGACCATCATGACATGGTTATCACTTAGAGGGGGAGTGCACATAATTTATAGTGATGATGATGGTGTAATTGAGAAAGAATTAGGGATAAAATAATGACACATATATTCTTTTTTATTCACTTCATTCCTAGGGGATTATAGGTGGCTTGTTTACTAAATTCCTAGGGGATTCCAAGTACCATGATCACTCAATGCCTAGTGGATTTAAATAACATGACTCACTTTATTCTTAGAAGATACTGAGTAGATTGTCCACATGATGTTGAGCAGTATGGTTACTGGACTTATGGCTAGTTATCAACTGCTTATAATATCTTATTATTCCTTCAAGAATAGAGTGGAAACATGTATGGTCAGAGCTCGTGGTGTCCTGGTTAGCACATGAGTTCTTATCACATGATTATTATTCTTGCTTTTGTATTTATTATTATCATGTCATACACCTACTATATATGTTCACAATTTATTAAGGATGTATTGGTTGTGTCCTATTGGGTTTTATTACTCACACCCTATACATAAATCTCTATAAACGTGTATACTTTGTGTATAGGGATCTAAGAAAGAAAAAGGGGATGATGAATTATAACTGAGTCATGGAGCATGGAGCTAGTGGTGGTATTGGGACAGACTCTAGAGGATTCCGAAAAGCTTTATTTATTTATCGGATTTAACTATTACTTTGGTTTGGTTTCCCATATAAGGATCCCATTCATTTATTTACTGTATGACATGTATTCCATTTTAAATTATCTTTCTTCCGTATTATTTACTCTGAGTTATTATATTTTATCATTATTATTGGTACTAGGATATGATATTGATGGTATAGTCTCCCCACTGATGGTGTACGGAGCCTCACTGGTAATTTTAAGCCTCATTCATATAGTGAGGCATGTATATGGTCATGTATCTCTCCATATTAGACCCGATGGTTCAGGTCGGGACATTACATCAAAAACCATATATGATATGGAAATAATAATTTGTTTGTTAAATATTCCTACAAAATAAATTAAGTTTTATTTATTAACATAAATAAGTTTGTGATGGATCTTAACAATATATTTTGAGAATTAATTTAATATCTAAGAGGCTAGTGGGAGTATATTTGAATTTAAAGAAGTTAAAATTAAAAAAAATAAAATATTATTCCATTCTTAGGTTAAGTGATTATTCCCCTAATATCTTAAAGGGTTAAGATATGTCAATATAAAGAAAATTTTATATAGTTACATTTAGTTATTGTGGGAAAATGAATATAATTATTTAAAAAAAGTCCATGCCACCCTATAAAGTTAATGTCACTTTATCTTAAAATATTTTAGGATATAATAGTTATTAATTCTATAAATAGTTAAATTTATTTCAAAGAAATATTTTTAGATATAGGTTGCAAATATGTTGATGTTAAGATTAAAAATATTTCTAAGGAGAAAATATAAGACTAATATTGAAAAAATTTAATTTTTTAAAGTTAAGGAGTTTGAATACACTCAAAGAGTTAAACATTAGGAATATGATTCCAAAGTCTTGATATTATTCAAAATAGATTTCTACATAGATGTAAATCAATAAATTTTTAAATGGAATATTTATTTATATGTTTATATAGAGATCTGATAGGAATTACATATAGATGTAATTAGTTAACAATACCAAAAAAATGCAATAAACACAAGGCTAAAGTGGTAGTTTATCATATATGATATGATAAATACGATATTATGTATGGTTTCATTAAATATTTATAAAATTGTTTAATAATATAATATGTATCATGGTTTTATAATAAATTAAATCTTTATTTAACATTAATTAATGTGTGTTGTAACTCTATATAAATTATCGAATGATAAATATACCCTAAAATATATATTTCTGACTTATCACTAATTGATCATCATCATGGAGTATAATGGGTTGTGATTATATGTTCATATTATCATGAATATAATCATGTACTTGTTATAAATGGTTGTATATGAGATACAGAGAATAGATTTTTAAGGTAATAAGTAGATACTTTTACATGGATTAACATGTTGAAGTATATCTTATAGAATTTCATATAGATATATATATACTTAGTTGTATAATCTTGTTATCAATCCCCATTATATGTTTTTTTAGATACATTGCACTAGAATATTCATACTTTAATTCATTAGTTACGAAAGTTAAAAGGGACATAAATAATCAGGGGTTGGTTGGGTTTGTTGTTTATCATGTCATCGGTTGGAGTACAGCCAGTATGAGAATTTTCCACATATATGATGAGTAAATACATTTGGACCTTGATTGAATTATATTGAAGAAATGCATGATTATGCTTAGTTGAGAAACATATTGTGTGTTCAACTGCTTGGATGAGGGGCAAGTGATGTTCTCATGTCTTGGATGAATGGAATGTGATGTATGCATTGACCTAGTTAGTATTTTTTAGATAATCAAGAAAATATGAGTTAGTTTATACTATATTAACAAGATCCATGTCTAAATTTTCACTCAATATCATGGAAAAGGTGATTATATAGTGTACATATGATATATCTAATAAATCTTGTGGTGGACATGTTTGTATAGGGATATGAGTATGTCAGATATATATCACATTTTACCCCTTAGAAGTTTGAATGGTACTAATGCTTTGATATGGGATACTCTTTACTTACATCGATAAAATATAGAATTTATATTTGTTTTCAATGTTGTTAAGGCCCATAGGGTCACACCATTAGGCCTTTGGATAAGAATAAAGTTTTAGAGAAATGTTTGTTCCAAAATAAAAAAAAATATCTTGATAAACCAATATCCAAAAGAGACTGAATGGATTCACAAAGAGTTTTGAATTTTAGAACAAATTATCAATGATATTTTTTCACAAGTGGGATATCGTTGGTTGTATACTAAATTATATATGCATTTAATTCATGTATATTGAATACGTGTATATAATTCCTATATTATATTTTAATAGAATGGTGATATACAGTATGTAATATTGATTCATTTATACATGCATCCTGGTTTCATGAAATAAATCCTAGAATGTAGGATAACTTTATTGCATAATCTCATGGAAACAGATTAACTCCCACAACGTTTCATTTATTTTAATCCATTAATAATTAATTAAATACTTTTCATAATGATCATAGAATTAATTCATCAATAAGGAATAAATATTTGATGTCATTTTATGATACGTGTAATGACTGATGAATTTTTTAAGTGTTTCTCCTCCTCATGGTAAGGATTGTTCACATTCATTTGATTCTTTTGATGATCAATAGTTTCATATAATTTTTTAGAGTTTATCTTCCTTATCTTTACATGGTTTATCACATGGTAATGGTGATAGTACCCCTTCCATGTTCATGAATCCTCATACAACATTTATAGATCTAGTGGCTGGTGCCCCCCCCCCATAGGTAGTAGGATTTAATATATTGATCCTCATGGTCATCATCAACCAGTATCCCTTATTCAAGTGAGGAGAAGAAAAATAAATAGGAGAACCAACTATGCATAGTTTTTCATTTATCTTACATACTAATTCTCTCAAGGATAGATTCATCATGTTGTTTGGGTTGTCTTTCACTACTAAGGATCATATTATGATCCTCTAATAACCAATTGTACAAAGGGATAATCTGAAAATATTTGCTTTCAATTAATGTAGTTGGTGAAAATAATTATAGATATACAAGTGTTTAATATATCTCACATCATACCCCTTTGTTTTTTGAGTAGTTCTGATACTTTTCTAAAGGATGCGCTTTTTTGCATTTATGAATTAATAAATTAATATTTTTTTCAATTATATAATGGCCCATAGGGTCACACCTATTAATTGAATTAATAATTATTGGGTCTGATTTAGTAGGCTTCTATAAAATTGTTTTAGAGTTTATCCAAAAGGATTTTTTGATGATTATTCACTGGGTATTATATATGATGTAATGTACAGTGAGGTTACTGATAGGTTTCAAAAAAAATAAAGGATATCCAAAATTAATTTTTGATATGGTTTCACAATTTACTTTATATTATTCAATATAAGATGAAATTTCACAAAGTATATGAGAATTTAGTAAAAGTGAGAGAAATAATGAGATATACCCTAAAATCTCGAACTCATATGATGATTTTTTTCCCAATCATAGTGTATGATTTAGGAATATCATTGGCTATTATATATCTATATTTTATCCACTACCTTTACATGGAAATTGATTAAAAGGTTTAGAATTCAAATCTTCTTTATAATGTCTATCATCATTGAAGTTCTTCATACATATTCATGGGATAATAAGAGTTGGATGAGAGTCAATATTTTTATTTAATCATGAATTTTTAATGCATGAGTAAACGCATGGGGATCTGGGAACATCCATAAGAGATTATATAAAGGTAGGAGTCCATGGAAATGAGGTATGTGATACATATGCATATTCTTGGCTAGACCACTCCATCCCTATCCAAAATCTGTCTTATAATTAATTATCCTGAGTAAAACTGACCTTTTACCTATGACAACTCACTACAAGGCCCAAAGTACATTCTTGATTCCTATAGGTTGGAAACAATTATACAAGAATTAATAATGAATACTAAGTAATAGTTTTCCATTATAAATAAATAAAAACCAATGGTTCAAAACTAATCAAGAATCTGGTATGGTGAGTTCATACATTGGATCTCCCTAAAATTATAATAAACAGTTTCAAATGATGTACAATCCAAATAAAGCATAAATAAAAATAAATATCCCAATGATACATAATCAATAAAAATGGAAATTTTCATTCAAGAAAAAAATAAATTTAAATAATTAATCATCACATTTAATATATAGAGGAATAAAAATCCATCATAATAACTTAAGTAAAAAACAAAAATATAGGTACAACTTTCCAACATGTCCATTACAAGATCATCCTAAAATAAAAAAAAATTCCCAAACACCTATCATACCAACTATAAGTTAACCCTACTCACAAAAATTCTTACATCATCCATAAATGGTCCATAGATAACCTCAACAAATGGGATAGGAAAACTAGGTGCCCTAGGGAGATAAGGAAACTATATACATACCCACACACTGAAGTATATGTTGGGTGTGATTGAAACATTCCCAATTAGATTCTCCTAAAGAGTCTATGCAATTACTTATATAAAATATTTTATAAAAATAGTTTGAAATACAATTTGAAAGTAAAATTTATATATAATAAATTATAATGAAAAAAATCACATTATTTTTACTTTTTAAATGACCACCCACACCATTTTCATAAAATAATGGTGGAACCATCACTTTGAGTGTAGAGTCATCCAAAAACATAAAATTATGACCTTTAAGATTGAAAAAAAATTGAAATCATCATTTCAAAACATTTTATGAAAATATTACTTACCAAAAAAAATTAATTTCAATTTAAAATATTTATTTTAAATCAACTTTTAAAAACCCATTTTGTAAATCAGTTTATATGTAACATATAGTCACCAAATTTTGGTTTATTTTGACTATTTTTTCTATTTGATATCTATTTATGCTGATTCATTATAGATTTTTTCTACTTTTTAGATACATTATAGGGGTTAAGAGTGTATTATTAATCTTATTTTTAGGAGATGAGAGGGGTTCAAGGCTTTGGTATGATAGTGGACTTAGTCTTGTAACAGGAAAAGTTATAGTATTCCTACTAGCTAGAAAGTGAAGGCCATTGACCAACTGATGGAGTGTCCAGTGGTGCAGTAATTCTTCATGGCATCATCATCTATATGATATTACTTTTAGTGGCCTAGTAATTATACTAGGCTCCACCAGCTAGCTGGTGATACTGATCAAAGTGATAGAAGTTGGGGAAGTATCATAATTTCATCCACTAAAATATCCATTTATAATATAAATCCTTCTCAATTAAACCCAATTAACCATTTCAACTTGGAGACTACCTTGGGTGGTTTCTGGATCTTCTAACCTTGCTTCTTAAGGGATCAAAGTTCTACTTTATGTCTTGTATATCTTCGGGTAAGTGTAATGTCAATTCAATTATTAATTCTTAGTTCCTATTCTTTATCCCTCTTTGAGACCATTGGATCCTCATGTAATTGATGGATCCATATATTAACATGGTTATTTACAGTTCTAGGATTATCCATTGATATTTCATGACTTTAAATCTATATTGGTGGATCCTATGGTGGGTTATTGTTGATCTTTTGACTGAGTTAGGAAGTTTTGTAAAGAAATAACTATCATTTGAAATAGTTATTGATTTATTAATTTGAAATTTATTTAAAATTGATTTGTAAAACATTATTTGATCATTTTTAAAATTTATTTTTCAAATTGAATTGTTTGTGTGTTTATAATGAGATCTATTGATTTCAAATTTTCAACTAAACTGTTGATTTCTGGGAAATGGATTTGAAATAAAGGAATGATATGATAAAATAATTTCATGATGATTCTTGAAAAATGAATGAATGAAATGATTTATTATTTCAAAATACATGAGTTTTTCTAAAATTCATAAATTTTTTATAAATACCATTTGATGTTGATTTTTTGAATGAAATGGCATGTTTTGTAACTTTAACTTGGGGATGATTAAAATGATTAATTGAAATAAATTTATATTGAATAAATAAATGATATACCCTTGTATGTTTGTTATCCTTGAAGAACATAGGATCCTGAGTAGTTAGACAGAAAGAAAACACACTAGGCATATATTAGTCCTACCTAGAAATGGATTCCTGATGAGAATGATGACTAAAAGTATTGAGGGTAAGGTATTCACTCTTTGGTGTGTTCACCTATTTCCCCCTTGGATTGAGATCTAGGGAAATGTGAAAACCTCGAGATGTATTTTACTGAGATGTGAAAAAATATTTGTACTAGCCAAACCTCAAGACTCTTACCATGGTTCTATGATTGAAAATGATTTATACATGCTAGTTTTTGATAGAAATGATTATTCATGACTATTTTTTCATGAACTATGAAATGATTAACATTCCATGTTTTACTTTAAATTCGTCATATTTGGTTTACATTATATGGATTACTTATAAATTACTTAGTGACATCATAATGGGTGTTATTTCTCACAAAATACATTTGCCTTTAGGTATTTTTATATTTTCTTATTCTAATTCCAGGAAAATAGAAAGCACCATTTAGAGGTAGTGGGTTTTTTTAATTAGTGGGACTTTGGGATTTGGCATGACCATTGATGTATGTGATCCACTTATTACATGGATATCTTTCAATGTTTTCCATGATGGTTTGATGTGATTACTTTGGTTGATGTATCTTTTTTTAGATTTTTATTTTTCTACTTGTGGTACTTTTCCCTTGTAGAGATTTTATAATTCCAACTATTTGTGGAATATTATTCACATATTTATCTTGATGATTTATTCTTGGAGTGAAATCATTTCCTTTTGATTTTTTTATATTAAGGAGATATTCTCCAACTAGTAGGGATCAAGAATTACCTTCAGGTAGAGGAAAGATCAGCTTAGGTTCTGTTTAGGTGGGTCATCCAGGTTAGTTTATGAAAAAATAGTATCATATTTTGGTTGAGTCCACTCTTGTATGTTAGTATGTAGTTTGGGATGTCTTGGTATACCAAAAGCTGGATTTTCAGGACTTAATGGGTGGGTTGTGATTGATTTTTTTCCTAGCTCTCATCCAGATGAGCCATATGTTACCATTGGTTGTTGGGAAAAAGTGTCTTGAAGAATTGTTTGATCTGATTATAGAATTTTTCCAAGATTTGATCTAATATTTTTGTTTCCTATTTTAATCCATATTTATATGATTTAATGTTATTATGTCTCTTGAATGATTTTTCCTTGTTATGTGTTGATTTTTTGTAGTACCATGCACCCAAGAAAATTATTAAATGGGATTTGTGAGGGAGATTATGATGAACCATAGTAATCAAACCCTCCAGTTGACCAAAAACTCTTTGAGGTAGTGGTTCATGAGTTTAAAGATCTTGACTGAGGGGTTTCACCTTCCCATGTTTAGGATTAAGAGGTTGTAAAACAGAGGTAGGATAGGGTAGATCATGCCTATGAGTTTATTTGGTAGAAACCCCAATCTTTTTAGGTAATGAGTTATCCTCATGAGTAAGAGGATTGTGTAAGAAATATTGATTGAATCTACAAGTTTTTGTACTTGATGAATTATATTCATGTAATTTATTTTGTCTTGAACCTTTAAGGACCTAGAAAAAGGTGGTAGGATATGACAATTTTTGTATAGAAGAATGAATTCTTAGATTGGAAAGACTTCAAGTATCTTTTTATAGAGAAATTATATCCTGGTCCAATGGTTTTGGATAAGTCCATAGATTTTCATGAACTTCATCAAGGTGATAGGATAGTGACTTTGTATGCTAATAACTTTTCTAAACATTCTCAGTTCTTACCTGTAACAACCCAAACTTTTGTTAATGAAAATTACTATTGATCTAATTAAATGTATTATTATATAAAATGGTTATATAAAACATATGCACTTCCTTGGTTTTATGTTTTTTGACTTTAAAATACTATTAAGAATTGTTACCATTGCAAATATAGTCATTCAATAGTGATCTCATGATTAGTATAAATATAAGGCTTTAACAAATCCAATTTACTCAAATAAAGGAAGTTATGGACTAATACAATATAATTTTTCCATACAGAGCCCATTTGTTAGACCTCGGAAAGGAGTTAGCATCATTGTGATTTACACTTTACAGATACCAAGCCGATCTTCAACACATTAAGCTTGAACGGAACTTCCTATGGGAGAACTAGAAGTTAATAGGGATTACCACCTGAGCGATGTTATCTAAGCTGCCCCAATATTTTATCGGCATCGCACAACTTACCCTTAGGTCTTATGCATATTTCATAAGGGGTTCTATAATGAGAACATTTCACTATGACTATGTGCATTATTTTTGTATAAATAATATACATTCATTTTATTATTGATAATTTCTAAATGGTTTTTAAAGAACAAATAATATTTTTAGTTAATATTAAAATTCAATTAAAAAATATATTTTAATTAATTAATGTATTTTTCAATTAAATAGTATTTTTAATAAAATATAATTACTAAATTACTTTTTGTTAAAAATAAATGATCGTATAATTTTTATGAATATAATTGTAAATTTTATGAAGGTTTGAAAGTTGTTTTTTTCAAAACCCATGAATTTTCGATAAATGTCAGTTTTTATTTTAAAGGTAAAAAATTCACATATTTATAAAATTATTTAGATAAAATAAATATTATTCTTGGATTCAGGACATCGAAATTATCTAACGGTGAATTTTTTATAATTTTCTGAGACAGTCAAATTTTTTGGTAAAAGTTAAATACCATTTAAATATATATTGTGTTTTATGGCATCAAGATGACCCAATAGTTATGTAATAAAAAATGGATATTCAGCCAATATATGTTTTAACATTAAAATAATATGGTTTTATATTTTTTTGATTAATTTTATGATGCCTTAGTGGACCCACCAAGACTTATAAAATATTTTAACATTTTAAAATGATTTCCTTGAGAGTGTGACTCACCTTCAAATAAGAAAGCCTAATATTTTAATAATTTCATCCATTGGCCTTATAAAATATTTTTTTCTACTCCCCTTTGTAAAAAACCATGGGCAAAAACCATGTGTTGGTTTGTGGTTTTAAATATTTAATTATATAGATTCCAAAACCTATGTTTGTGAAATATTAAAGAATTCCCCTGTCTCTTCATATATAAACCCACCCAAGATCCCATTTATATTAACTCAAAACCCTTGAATCATGTCACTAATCTTCCATCCTCTCTCAATAATCCTCCCAAGGCACCCCAATCTCCCAAGAAGCCTCTCTGAAGCCTCTCCCAATCCTTTTGGATCACACTTCCAAATAAGATATTTCTTCTTTTCTTATTTTTTGTCCAGGTTTGTTTATGTTGTTATACACTATTATTTTGAATTAGAATTGTTAGGGTATTATTTTTCAACTCCCCCATACTTCAATACTTATTTTTTAATGATGAGGTACCTCTTTCTCTCTCATTAATCTCCCCCATGTACACTTGTTACCATGCCGAAGTTTCGTAAGGGATTTCTTCCTTTATCATTTTTGTCCAAGTTTATTTATGTTGTTATACCCTTTTATTTTAATTTAAAAATGTTGGGGTATGATTTTTACCCTCCCCTGTAATTCCCTACTTATGTTTTAATTATTATATAACTCTTTCTCTCTCATTAATCCCTCCTATGTACACCTGTTACCATGCTGAAATTTCCTAAGAGTTGTTCTATTTCTCCTCTTTCTTCAAGTCTCATTATTATGTTACGCCCACAATTTACAAGTTCCATGTGTTGGTACATGTATCTATATAACCCGCTTACTTTCCATTTTATGTACATATGATGAGATAGCCCTTTCTCTCTCATAAAAATTTTTCAAGAATTTTTATGTCACCCCGTTACGCTGCCGAAATTGCCCCACGAGTTTCCAAGCCAAAATAATTGTGTAGTGAGTACCATACCCATTTCCCTATCAAGGGTATTCACCTTTATGAACATATACATTTTGAAGGTTACTTACATTTATGTATTAGAAATTCATTTATCATGGAATAAATGATCATGTTGAATGATTCCATGTTATATGATCCATGTGACACACTTATTAATGAAATGAAATGTTTATTAATGGTGTGCCCTGATAGAGCTCCAATGCATTGGGTGAAGAATAGTATCATTATATTCCATGTGAAATGAGCATTTACTCATGCTAATTCAAGTGCAATGAGTGTTTAATCATGCTAATTAAAGTTTAATGATGGTTTACTCATGCTCCATGTGCAATGATCCTTGGATCATTCTAATATCATGTTAAATGTTATTACCACATCTCCATGTTATGATAAGCATGATATATCATGCCTTTATTTTCATGTTTCTATTATCCTCAATTGATATGCCTATTTCCTAACATGTATTTTATTCTTCATGTTATTCCTTTTCTACTCCCTTATTGGGCTTCATAGTTCACCCTTTTCTTATGTATGTCCTCAGGTTCTACCATACAATGCTAAGTACGAAGGAATGTTGTGGTTAGGTAAAATAAGTTTTCAATAAATATGTTTTATTTTATGTCCTAATTTTTCATGTAATGTTCCTATTTTCCCAAGACACTAGAACTCTCAATCCTTAGAGTTTTCTTAAGTGTTTTTTTATATAATGAATCATGTTTATGTGTGTAATAAAGATCAGGGTTGTTGTAGTTGGTATCAGAGGATAGGTTTATTTTTTTTATTAGGATTAGAAAATCCTAGTGAAAGACTTAATGATAAGACTAAGTATAATAAAAACATCCCTAAATTTTTTTGAGTATATATTAAGTGTTTTATCAAGAAAATACATCCATTTATGGGTACGAACAAGTAGAGGTGGCTCTAGAATAGATGTATCTAGGGGTAAAACCCAAAAACACCACTTTGACCTAGACTCTAATGGGAACTAGTTTGTGACAACGGGCCTTGCTGCACTCTATGTTTGAATATCCGGGGGTATATTCTTTGGTAAATTCATAATCTTAGTATGAACCATTATTAAAGTAATTAAAAATCCCTAAGAATATTTGTTGTGAAGTAGATCATGGATAACATATATTGAAGCCTATAAATTCTTAAGTTAAGGAAATAAATGTAATTTTTAGGTTATCCCTTTTTTCATTAGATTCCCCATTATGTGTTACTACTAAATTTCTTTTTATTCCAGGTGATGACCAGTAATTGTAGGACTCAGGCTAACAACCATTGTGAAGATCAATGTGATGACTATTCTAATGGGATGCTAAATCTGATAGGAGTGATAATTGCAAACTTTGTCATGATACTCTCTCTATTTACTCAAGTTTTGAATAGAAACATGGGTAAAGAGTATCATCCAACCCCCCCCCCCCCTAATAAAGAACAATTTGCAATTGATAGATTCATTAGACAAAGTCCTCCTACTTTTAATGGATCATCTGATCCTTCAATCATCGAATAATGGTTCAACTCCATTGATAAGATCTTCTCCATCCATAAATGTTATAAACAAGAGAAGGTTCTTCTGGATTCTTATCGTATTGAGGGATAACTTGCTCAATGGTGGACATTTATCAAAAATATGAAGCCTGGGGAAGATATTGATGCATTAAAATTGAAGTATTTCCATAAAATGTTTTTCGATAAATATTTTCCTCCCACCCTCCAACTTAAGATGGAAAGGGACTTCTTTGCTCTCAAGAAAAAAGATGAAGAATTGACCAGATATTATGAGGAAAAATTCAAAAGGATTTCACGATACACCTCCAGATTTTTCATTACCCCTGAATTCAAGGTTGACCACTTCTTTAGTGGGAAAAAACCTGGACTAGGTAAATCCATAGTGATCTGTGACTTCGATAGCTATGAAAAAATTATCTTTTGGGCCCTCAAAGTCGAAATGGAGATCGTTGAATCTCGGGGGTATCATGGGAATAAGAAGTGGAAGGTGTAATTCAATTCTGGTGGTCCGATGGATAAATCCAATGGTGCTAAAAAATTTCATCACCCCACTTTCCAAAGGTGCGGAAAGAAGCACCCTGGAAATTGACTGAAGGGGATGAGGAAATGCTTTAGGTGTGGAAGAGAAGGGAACCTAGACATTAATTTCCAATAAGAAAAACTCGATGCTACGGCAGTGGAGAGTAACACTCCATTCGACCCTCAATTTATTTTTCATTTCTTCAACTACAATGAACTAGGGAACTTTGCAAACGAGTGCCCTAAGCCAAGGTTTTTCGGAGGCAACCAACTACCTTCAAGGAAGAAAGGGCGATCTTTTTCCTTCACTACTGCCATAGTGAACCCCTATAACTAAGTGGTGATAGGTATGCTAGTTATTCATTCAATAATAGTTCATGTTTGTTTTTATTCTAGTTCTACGCATTCTTTTATTTCCTAAAAGTTTAGTAGAACAATCCCAAAACCACCATAAACCATAGAAGTAGAGATGTCATTGAGAACAGAAAATGGGGAAACTATTTCATCCCATGAATATAACTCCTCCCCTATCATAATTTGTGGATTTAACTTCTCAACGAACCTCATCATACTCCTTCTAGTGAAATTTGATGCAATTATTGGCATAGATTGGATTTCCCTATATAGAGCCAACATAAATTGTCATGAGGGGAAAATCACTATCTATATGGTGAATCGACCCCCGATTCTGTACAAGTGAAAGGAGGAGGATGAATCTTCTTTAACACCATCATCTCAAATGTGTATATTACTACCCAATGAGCATGTGTATCTTGTTCAGGTGATTGAGTCTAAGGAAGAAACCATCCTTAAATACATGACTATTTTAAGGGAATTCGCTGAAGTTTTCCCTGAGGAATTATATGGTATTATTCCTAAAAGAGATGTTTAATTCTAGATTGATCTTATACCTGGGGCATTTCCAATATCAAAGACTCTGTATAGAATGGTTTTTGTGGATCTTAAGGTGTTGAAGAAACAACTATAGCAGAATCTGGATAAAGGTTTTATATGCCCAAGTGCTTCACCATAGGTTGCACCAGTCCTCTTCATCAAGAAGAAGGATGGGTCAATGCGCATTTTCATTGATTATCATGAGCTCAAAAAAATCACGATAAAGTACAAGTATCCTATTCCATGAATTAATGACTTGTTTGATCAGATACATGGAGCACAATACTTCTCCAAGGTGGATCTTCTATCAGGATATTACCAAGTATGGCTGAAGAAGGATGATAACCCCAAGTCTTCTTTCCGTACAAGGTACGGGCACTATGAATTCATAGTAACGCCTTTCGGACTCACTAATTCTCTAGAAATATTCATGGAATTTATGAATAGATTATTTAGATATTACCTTGAAAAAATTTTGGTAGTCATTAAAGATGATATTCTAATATACTCTAAAGTCAAGTAGGAGCATGAGGAGTATCTAAGCACTGTACTAGAGACCATACAAAAGGATAACCTCTATTAAAATTATAAAAAGTGTGAGTTATAGTTGAAGGAGGTCTCATTCTTGGTTTATATCATCATAGAAAATGGGATATCTATGGATCCCACCAAGACAACTGTAATTGAGGGATGGATGAGGCCAACATCTGTGACGGATATCTGTAGCTTCTTAGGGTTAGCTGGATATTATCCCCGGTTTGTGATAAATTTATCCCAATTTTCAAACCCTCTTACCAAGTTAACTCAGAAGGGAGTCAGGTTTTCTTGGAGTGATGAATGAGAAGTGATATTTAAGGAGTATAAAAGAAGGATTATCACTATTCATGTGCTCACACTACCCACAAGTGGAGAACATTTTGTGGTATTCAACAATGCTACATAAAAGGGCATGGGTTGTATATTGATTCAAAATGACAATGTCATTGCCTATGATTCATGTAAACTGAAATTTCATGAGAAAAACTATCCAACACTTGATCTAGAATTGGTTTTAGTAATCTTTGATTTGAAATTTTGGGGAAATTACCTCTTTGGGGAGAATTTTGAAATATATACATATCACAAAAGCCTCAAGTATATATTCACAAAGAAAGACTTGAATATGTGACAATGAATATGGTTATTGATGATCAAATACTATGAATACTCAATCCATTACAACCCTGGGAAAGTGAACAAGGTGGCGGATGCTCTAAGTAGAAAGGACTCAGTGATTCTATAATTGATGAGAATTGAAAAGGATCTAATATTATTAGATTTGATGATGATGGGCATGGGAATAATAAATAAGGGAACATCATCAATCCTTTCACAAATTATTTCTCAAATGTATCTTATGGAAAGGTTAAAGGATGCTAAAAAAGGATGATTTGGGAATTCAGAAGAAAGTGGAGACTATCAGAAAAGGGAAATCCTCGTAGTTCAATGTTAATGAAGAAGGAATTGTGATATTTGGGTCAATACTATGAGTTCCATAAAATATGAAGTTAACGAATGAACTTTTGGATGATGCACATAGTTCAAATTTTTCCATTCACCTAAGAAACACAAAGATGTATCGAGATATCCAAGAGAATTATTGGTGGGATAACATGAATAAGGAGATCATTGAGTATACATCAAAGTGCATACTATTTCAGTAAGTGAAGTATGATAGGCACAAGTCTAAGGTGATGATGCAACTATTACCCATACTAACATGGAAATGGTAGAACATCACCATGGACATTGTCACTGGACTTCTGAAGACATCCAAAGGAAACAATGTTATCTGGGTTATTGTGGATTGTCTTATAAACACTGCACACTTCATTGCAATTCTAGAGGAGTTATCATTGGATCAACTGGCATGGATATACATCAGAGAAGTGGTAAGGCTGGATGGAGTACCACTATCGATTGTATGAGATCGAGATCCAAGATTCTCCTCTAAGTTTTGGAAGAGTATACAACATGCTCTTAATACATAGATGAACTTGAGTAGGGCTTATCATCCTCAAACTGATGTCCAATCTGAGAAGACTATCCAAATACTTGAGGACTTGTTGAGAGCATGCTCAATGGACTTCAAAGGAGTATGGGATCAACATCTTCCTCTGGTTGAGTTCTATTATAATAACAGTTTCAAATCAAGCATCCAAATGTCTCCTTATGAAGCCCTTTATGGTAAGAGGTTCATAACATTGACATGTTGGGATGAAGTTGGGGATAAAAAACTTCTAGTTCTAGAAATGTTCGAATAAATATTGGAGAAGTTTATGACCATCCAGCAACACATTAAATCTTCTCAAAGTTGACAAAAGAACTATACTGATAATTGTCGACGAGACCTAGATTTTGAATTTGGAGACATGGTATTCTTCCTCATATCACCGTGGAAGAGAGTTATGATATTTGGGGATAATATAAAACTTATTCTAAGGTACATTTTCCTATTTTAGATCCCTGATCACATTGGAATAATGGTCTATCGACTAGAACTCCTACCAAACCTATATCAAGTACATGATGTATTCCATGTATCACTCTTGATAAATTACATCCCTGACCCATTGAATGTACTCAGTCCAAAGGTGGTACCATTGGAGAATGACCTCTCCTATGAATAGAAGATGTTGAAGATCTTAGATAATAGGGAAAAAGTTATATGAAATAGGACAATGCCCCCCTTCAAAGTGTTGTGGAGAAACCACAAGTTTTAAGAGAAATGTGAGAACTGGAGGAAGTGATGAGGAAAAGTTACCCTTATCTGTTTTGGAGTGGTAAAATAATATTTCAAGGGAGAAATTTTTTAAGGGGAAAATATTGTAACGACCCAAACTTTTATTAATGAAAATTCCTCTTGATCTAATTAATTGTCTTATTATATAAAATGGTTATATAAAACATATGCACTTCCTTGGTTTTATGTTTTTGGATTTTAAAATACTTTTAATAATTTTTATTGTTTCTAATATATCCATTTAATAGTGATCACATGATTAGTATAAAAATAGGGATTTAAAAAATTCAATTTACTTAGACAAAGGTAGTGATGGCCTCATCCAGTAAAATTTTTCCATAAGAAGCCCATTTGTTGGAGCTCGTAAATGAGGTAGCATCAATGGGCTTCTCTCTTGACCAATCCCAGTCCTAACTTCAACATTTTAATCTTGAACAGAACCACCTATGGGAGAAGTGTCAGTTAATAGATATTACCACCCAAGCAATGTTATCTGAGTCACCCCAAGAGTTTGTCACCATATTATACCTTACCCTTAGGTCTTATGTGAGTGTTATAAAGGATTATGTAATAATACCTTAGCACTATGATTATGTTCATTATTTTTGTTTAAAAAGTATACATTCATTTTATTATTGTAACTTTGTAAATGGATTTTAAAGCACAAATAGTATTTTTAGTTAACATTCAAATTCAATTAGGAAATATATTTTGATGAATTTTTGAATTTTTGAATTAAATAGAATTTTTAATAAAATATTATTACTAAATTACTTTTTATTGAATATAAATTATCATATAATTTTTATGAATACAATTGTAATTTTTATTAAGGTTTGAAAGTTGTTTTAGTCAAAACCCATGAATTTTCAGTAAATGTCAGTTTTTATTTTAGAAGTAAAAATTCACATATTTAGAAAATTATTTATATAAAATTAATATTATTTTTGTATTCAGGATGTCGAAATTATCTAACAATTAATTTTCATAATTTTCTAAGGCAGTCAAATTTTTGGGCAAAAAATAAATACCGTTTAAATATATAATGTGTTTTATGGAATTATAATTACCCAATAGTGATGTAATAAAATTCTATAAAAGTTATATTCGGAAAATATATGTTTTAAATTCAAAATAATGTGATTTATATTTTTTTATTAATTTTATTATGGCTTAGTGTACCCTCCAAGACTTATAGAATATTTTAACATTTTAAAATGATTTCCTTGAAAGTGTGACTCACCTCCACATAAGAAAGCATAATATTTTAATAAGTTTAGACATTGTACTTATAAAAATAATTTTTTACACCTCCCTTTTTAAAAAAACCTGGGAAAAAACCATAGGTTGGATTCTGTTTTTAAATATTTAATTATATAGATTCCAAAACCTAAGTTTGTAAAATATTAAATAATTCCCCTCTCTTTTCCTATATAATCCCACCCAAGCTCCCACTTCTCTCCACTAAAAACCCTTGTAGCACATATTTACTTTTCCATCCTCTGTCTAAATCCTCAAAAGGTGCCCCATTATCCCAAGAATCCTCTCTAGCCTCTCCCAAGCCTTTGGAATCACACTTATATTTAATGGATTTCTTCCTTTCTCATTTTTTGTCCAAGTTTATTTATATTGTTATACCCTATTATTTTCAATTAAAAATTTTTGGGTATGATTTTACACCTACCCCAGACTTCCCTCATTATGTTTTAATTATTAAAGACATATTTCTCTCTCATTAATCCCTCTCATGTACACTCGTTACCATGCTAAAATTTCATAATGGATTTCTTATTTTCTCATTTTTGTCCAAGTTTATTTATATTGTTATACCCATTTATTTTCAATTAAAAATGTTGGGGTATTATTTTGAACCTCCCTAATAATTACCTCATTATTTTTTAATGATGAGAGACCTATTTTACTCTCATTAATCTCTCCTATGTACACCTGTTACCATACAAAAATTTTATAAGAGTTATTCTATTTCTCCTCTTTCTTCAAGTATCTTTATTATGTTACACCTTCTATTTCCAAATTCCATGTGTTGGGACATGTATCTATATGACCCCCATAATTTCCATTTAATTTACATATGATGACATAACCCTTTCTCTCTTATCAACCTTTTTTATAAATGTTTATGTCACGTCGTTATGCTACCAAAATTGCACAGTGATTTTCCAAGCCAAAATCATTGTGTAGTGAATACAATACCCATTTCTCTATCCAAGGTATTCACCTTTTTGCACATATACATATTTAAGGTTACTTACATGTATATATTCCACATTCCTTTATCATGTAATAAATGATTTTGTTGAATTATTCCATGTTATATGATCTATATGGGACACTTATGCATGAAATGAAATGTTTATAAATGGTGGGCCCTGATAACGCACCAATGCATTGGGTAAAGAATAGTATCATGATAAACCATGTAAAATGAGGGTTTAATCATTCTAAATCAAGTTAAATTAGTGTTTAATCATTATAATTTAATTTTAATGAGGGTTTACTCATAATCCATGTGCAATGAGCCTTGGCTCATGCTAATATCTTGTTAAATGCTGTTTCCACATCTCCATATTATGATAATCATGCTATATCATGTCTTTATGTTCATATTTCTCTTATTCTCCATTGATATACCTATTTCCTAACATGTATTTTATTCTTTATGTTATGCCTTGTTTACTCCCTTGCTGGGCTTTATGGATCACCCTTTTCTTATGTATGTCCTCGAGTTATCTCATGAAATGATAAGTACGAAGGAATGTTGTGGTCATGTAAAAGAAGTTTTCATTAAAGATTTTGTATTTTATGTCCAAAGTTTTCATGTAATTTTCCTAATTTCCCAACACACTAGACCTATCGATCCTCGGAGTTTTCTTAAGTGAAAGTTTATGTAATGAATCATGTTTATGTGTATAATAGAGAGAAGGGTTGTTATATTACCTAAGGTTTTATAGAATGAGAAGCTGAAGTCCTGGAGGTTATATATGGATATTTGACTAGATATATCATCTCAGGTATTTATATTGAATCCCTATACTTATTCTAATGTTCTGGATTGGGATTTTATGGCTGAGATTGACCAATATAGTAAGTCAGGGTTGACATGGGATCCTCTTATCCTGGTGGTAGTTTCAGTGGTTCCTTCAAAGGAAAGAGGAATCAGGATGAGTCTCATGGTGAAAATACTGGTGGTGGATCTTAGAAGTAGTCTTTCACCAAATATTCTATAGTGTTTTGTAAAGTTATACTGACTTGGTTATAGTACGGGCACATGAAGCTTGTTTTCATGAAGGTACCAAATATTTATAGATCATGTCGATGATTAGGTCACTTGTAGAGGTTTTCCATGTTTTTACCATCCATGTAGTGGTACAAGATCATCAGTATCAAGAGTATATATGGTATAGTCAGATGCTTTAAGAACAAAGGTGTTCCAACCACTGGAGTTCTAAATAAAGATTCTTCACATAGTGGATGAGTCTCTAGTTTAAGGTAATACAGGTCATATGAAACTAAGAGGTTCCATTACCATTACTCTATATATATTTATTTCTTTATTTTATATTGATACCTCTCATTCATTCCTATTCTCACATATTGTGAAATTTTTGAATCTTCATACAACATATATACCTTATGTGATGGAAATTTATATTCCTTTTGGGAAGAAGAGGAGGCAGGGTCTCTAATACCCCTCATGTACTTCATCTTTATCAAAAATCAAGATCATATATGAATTTTTGGTTCTAGATACGAATCCCCTATATTTCATTCTTGGTATGGTTTCTCATAAATATCATATCAAATTTTATCTTCGGTGGGTCTCTTTTACTACCTATGATGGGGATTGTTGTGTATTTCAAGGAGAATGGGACCCGAGGTCGAGTCAAGATGGACATCGTCTTATGAAGTTGGGGGGAATGATATGAAATTATGTTTTTGAATTTGAGAATAAATATTTATGTATTGATATTACTCTAGTAGCATATGAGATTCTAAATGTTTTTCCTTCGATCTTTTTTTGTACGACACTTTTGATGGAGGTTGAATTTTCTGTTGAATTAGTGTTAGATACTCAGCCTATATATGTGATTTCCTAGACCAATTTCACTTTTGAGTAACTAAACTTGGTTTTCCACATGGCCTCAACTGTGCCTCCCCATATTCTAGAGGTTACCAACTAGTAGGGAGTTTATAGTGTGTGAAAGTGGGGAGACTATTCCCTTTATCCAAAGTAGAGCATAATGTTGATATTTCATAAAAAATAAAGAAAAATTAGTATAATAATAATGGATAAAAATTTAGAAATAATTATAAACATCTACGTAATAAATAATATACTAAGTATTTTTAAGCTGTATCATATAAAAAACGATAATGGTATGTCTCTACAAAAGGAAAGTATGCATACAAGGTAGAAGGAAGGCAGTGAAATACATGATATACAAAATAAAAAAAAATATCAAATGATCCTGGGCTCTGTCTAAATCATCTACTACCCATCTCTCATCCTAAAGAAAGCAATCAGGTTTCCAAAGTGGGATGCTTCCCCTTATACACACCTGTAATAATATAAAATGTATGGATACCAATGGTGTCCTGAATAGTTTGTGGGATAAATATTAGTAGGCCAGCACCAATGGAATATATACATGTCCTTTCTATTAATATTAATTTTATAGTGTGAAGGTATATAATAAAGTAAGGAGATATAAATAAACAACTCATACCCGATTCAACCATAACTGGTATTTGAACAAATAAGCATCTAATTAATTAATTTAATATCCAGTTTATATATATGGAACATGTGAAGATTTCAACAGCACTATAATATATCATAATAACAATAATAATAATAAATAAGGATCTAAGGTGAAACTAATGAATACTTGACCTCAGGGGTCGGGCCAAATTATAGTTGTAACTCATACAGTCAAGCTATAATGGTTTGAGCATAATATAAGGGCTACACCCATGGAAATCCACTATAAAATATTATAACCAATTCCATGGATATCATCTTAGTAATATATGGCTAAGCATGACTGATCCCAAAGGGTTAAATCCATGGTGTCATGTGTCTGAAGACATCAAGTTAAATCCAAGCAGTGTATCCATGGAATTATAATATCGAGAAAATATGTCAAGTTAATTGTTAATACAATGTTAAGGAATTCACATAAAAAGACAAATACCAAATTATGTGGTGTGTATCTCCCACAGAAATTCACTCAATGAATCAGAATGGCTTCCTATGAGTGCATAAGGTATTCCCTCGGGAATCCAAGGCTAGATCAATTATGACCATTCCTATAAAGATGAAAAACTTCCAAATTAAAAGTAACCTTATACTCATTACATTTATATCATATGTAATAATAGGCCATGTAATACTCATGAAAAATAATCATTTAATAGGTTAATTACATTATCTTTCATTAAACATGACAAGGTGAATTAATTACATGCAACCAATTATCATTTCAATTAAATAATAATTTATTATATTGAAGCAATTACCTTATTAAATTATAAGTAGAAAAAACTAAAACATTGTCCCAAATAATCATAATATAGGTTACCAAATGTATAAATAAAGAACACACCTAAAAAGGGGGGTCTGTATTGAGGTGTCAACCTCCAATGGTTTCAAAAGAAGTTATTAGGGTTATAGAACACAATTTAGACAATTTAAATTAAAGAAGGTGACTTTAAGTAGAAACGCCCAGTGAAACTTGTAAGAAAAAAAAGAAAACAATTTATATATAGTGATACTTAAGGGATTATTCATAGAATACCTACCTTATGTCTGTAGTAGTTTCCTTGTTCAGTATTGGCCCTCAGTTTGGCCTAGATCATAGGAAAACCAAATAACGGATGAAACCCCTCAAAATAGGTCATGTGAGATCACATCAAAATAGTACCATAAATATAATGAATAATTAATAAAGGATCCTGATTAAAGGACTTACTAAGAGGAATCCAACAAGACAAACGGGTCTTAATTATGAGGTTTCATGGAGAAGAAATTAAAAAACCTGGTTGGAAGGGGAATTAGAGATTCAATGGGAGAAAATAATGATTTTTGTATGCTAGAAATAATAAATAAGGAGGGAGATAAATTAATAAAATCTAGGGGAAATAGTAATTTTACCCCTTTAAAACAAGGCCTCAAGGTTTGGCTTCATGGTTGTCCAAACCATGCACCAACCATGTGTCCTTTATTGCTACAAGACCCCCTCGCATGGTCATAGAACATGTTTAGACAAACAATCTGTCAAATGGGAATTTTCCCTCTATACAAAATTTCAACTTTTTCTTACAATCATTCAGCCCGGGTCACACAGTTTTGGAAAATCATATATCTCTCTTCTTCTTATTAAAACACCTTGCACTATTAGTAGAAACTGTGCTGACTAGATGGCATGGTTTCTACTAACTGTGTAGCCCAGTTATTATTTCACCATCCAATGTTCCATGATTTGAACAAGCCTTGTACATCCTAAAACCCTCTATGTCTTTTTTATGTATTCATATCAGGTCCTAACCATGCAATTAAACTAAAAATAAAATTACTTTTACCTCATAGAAAAATTAGGTTCTTACAATATATATTTCATCTTACCAGATGGCACCAACTGAACTAAATGAATTAAAGACTTGATTGGATGACTTAATGTCCAAAGGCTTCATTCAACCTAGTGTTCCACCTTTAGAAACACCCATTATTTTTTCCAAGAAGGATGATGGAACCCTTCACCTATGTGTTGATTAGAACAAGCTTAACCGGTTTGCGGTCAAGAATAAGTATTTGTTTCAATGTATTAAATACTAGTTTAACCAGCTAAAATATGTGAATTTGTTCTCAAATATTGATCATCAGTCTATTTATCACTAGTTTAGTATTAAGGAGTCTAATATCCCAAATAATGAAATTAGATTTAGGTATGTCTACTATGATTACCATGTTATGCCTTTTATTCTAATCAATACTCCTGTTATGTTTATGGAATTGATGAATAGGATTTTCCACCAGTACCTCAATTATTTCATTTGTTATTTTTGGACGAAATCTTGGTTTACTCTAAAACCAAGGAGGTTCATGTGTGTTATTTGAGAGAAATTATGGATTTTTTAGGAATCACCAACTTTATGCCTAGATATCAAAGTTCAATTTCTAGATTCTGAAGGTAATTTTCTTAGGGCACGTGGTTTCCAAATCAGTTATATCAGTTGACCATATAAAGGTGAAATTTTTCATGTCAGGGGATGTAACATGGAACATCTTCCAGATTCATATATTCTTGGGTTTTCTAGTGTATTGCCACAAATTTGGTAAGGATATATCAAATTTGTCTTCTTCATTGATTTTTCTTACTTATAAAGGACTAATTTTAATGTTGGATTATAAATTTTAAGATTACATTGATGATTTTAAATAATATCTCAATTTGAATCTAGTGATAAATATTTTATAGGATAGGTAGGGATATGTGGTATTCGATAATGCATCAGGTTTAGGTTTGGTATGCATTCTCAAGCAATGTGATCATCTGGTGGATTATGTTTCTTTTCATCTTTGACCTATTGAGAATAACTATCTCACACCTAATCACAAACCCATGATTATGATGCATTCTATTAAGGGCTTGTGGAATTACCTTTTTGAAGATAGGTTTACCATTTTGTTGATCACAAAATATTGAGTTATATATTCTCACAAAAATATTTGAATCTCAATCAGAGGAGATGGGTGGAAAACCTACAATATTATGACTATGACATTATGTACACCCTTGAGAAGGGGAATTTTGTTTATAATTCCCTAATTAGGAAACGCCAATACTAGGTTGTGAAAGAATCTTCATAGGAATGAAACCTCTCAGATCTCTTAAATTGTATTCATTTTTTAGTCTAATAGAATGGGAACGAGCTTGTTCTTTAATGTATTTAGTTGAAATACTCTATCATTGAGATTATCCTATAGTAATTACAGTTTTATTATGAATTTTAAGGAATTATGGATTACATATATGGTGGAAATACCATCAGAAAATAGTCTCTATCTTCTAAGGGTATCATTTTCTTTAGGAACCTCTATGTCATTCTATTACTGATGAGAAATATTTTTATAGGGAATTATCATCTTTCACAATGTGTGGTACACCCACACACAATAAAGATTTTTTATAATATGTGGCATAATTTATGGTGGCCAAGTATGAAATGAGTTAGGACTAATTTTTTTTCTAATTGTTATTATTATTAGAAGATTAAGTCTAAGCATAATAAGCATTTTGTCTGGCTTCAACCACTTCTTGTGCCAACTTAGAAGGGAAGGAGATATCTATTGACATTTTGGTGGGGTTTTCACATACACCACTAGGAAATAACGAAATATGGGTGGTGAATAACTACCCAAATCAACACACTTTATTCCAATTCATGATACTACTAATGTTGAGGAATTTGGTAATATGTGTATGTATGAGATCATCAAATTGCATGGAGTTCTATATACCATTATTTCAGAGAGGGACCCATGGTTTACATCCCAATTTTGGATAAGAATCCAAGATTTGATGGGATCCCAGGTAAATTTGATTATATCATATCATCTTCATACAAATGATCAGAGTGAACATGATATACATATTCCAGAGGACATGATTCATGCTTGTGTACTTGATTTTACAGGAGCTTGGGATTTCCACTTGGGGATGGATGAGTTTTCTTATAAAAATAGTTAACAATCATAGAATAATATGGAACCATTTTAGGCCTTGTATATTCATCCATGTAAATATCTATTTTTTATCAGAGTTTAGTGAAGCTTCCCAAGTTGGACCTATTTTGGTCCACGAGGTGATAATAAATATTCAGTTGATTCAACAAAAAATGATAATGATGTATAGATGATATAAGTCTTATGAGGATCACTATTTACATCATTTGGAGTTATCAATTAGAGACCATGTGTTTTTAAAAGTATCACCTATGTTAGTTCACTGATGGCTTGGGAAGAAAAGTAAGTTGGCACCTAGATATGTGGGATCATTTAAGGTTGTTGAGAAGATTGGAAAGCTATAGTTCAATTTAGTTTTCAACCACATATGACATTGATCCCTGATGTGTTTCATGTGTCATAGATCAAGAATTATCTTTTAGACTCATCTCATGTTTTGATTTGGAAGGACCTCAACATGGAACCTGATGTGATCATGACTATACAACCATCTAAAATTATTAAATTTAGAATAAAGTTTCGTCATGGGAATTCCATACCTTTGGTTTTGGTATTATGGTAGTGTGGTTTTTATTCTCATGATACGTAGGGGTGTGATTCATTGATTAGAGAGTAGTGGTATAGCATATTTGTTGTGAACTATTCTTGATATACTTTTTGGGGAGAAAAAAGAATTTATGGTGGGAATAATTATAACATACCAACACTAGCTTTCATGTATGGTCCTCGTTTTATTTTTTCTATTCTTGTTTTTCTCTTTTATCATTGGTTATACTCGTTGATTCATGATTTTTTCCAAACTATTAGATACTTTCAATGGGTTTTGACTGTGTTTTCATTCTTTTTTTAAGGATTCAAGTGGTGTTTGAGGATTTTACATGAAGTGGACAAGGTCTTGTAGTTGGAACAGTTGTAGTAGGTCTACTAACTAACAAATGAGAGCCATCAACCAGTCTATAGAAAGATTTTAATAGGGATTTCCTAAAATAACTCATATGGATAGTTGGTGGAGCGGCCCATTGTGAAGGAGTTATTCCTAGAACCACCATCCAATAGGTGGGACTTCCACTATCCAAGGAATTCTTCTAGGTTCTATCATCTATGTGGTGGAAGCTTGAAGTTATCTGGTGAAACTAATCAGGTTTTCAAAATCTAGGGTGGTATTATAATTTTATATATTGAAATATCCATTTTTAATACAAATCTATCTCCATAAAACCAAATTAAACCATTTTAGTTTGTAGACTCCCTTGGGGTGGTTTTTTAATCTACTATACTTGTTTCTTCATTGATCAAAGTGTCGGTTGATGTGTTGGGTCTCTTACATTAAGTGTAATCTCAATTTGATTGTGTTTTATTCTTTCCTCTTATCCGTCCCTCTTTGATAGTGGTGGATCTTCATGTCATTGATGGATCTGAATCTTAACATAATGAATTATAGTTCTAGGATTCACCATGGATAATTTAGACTTAGAATCTCCATTGGTAGATCCTATGTTGGGTGATTCTTGATCTTGTGATTGAGGTAGGTGGTTTCATAAGAAAAATACTATCATTTTAAATCATTACTTCTTTCTTAATTTGAAATGGATTTACAATTGATTTTCAAAAAATGATTTTTGTTTTTTAATAATTAATTTTTTAAATGGAATGGTGTGTGTGTGTGTGGATAAATCACTTGATTAAGGATTTTCTAATAAATTATTGATTTGTGAGAAATGGATTTAAAATAAATGAATTATTTGATGAAATATTTTTATGTGGATTCTTGATAAATGATGAAATGAAATGTTTTATGATTTGAAATAAAATTATTATATTTTAAAGGAATGATTTTTTGATAAAAACCATATGATATTGGTTTTTAGAATGAAATGGGATGTTTTGAAACTTAAACTTGGGGTTGATTAAAATGATTGATTAAAATGATTTGATATTTATGAAATGAATGATATCCCTTTGTAATTTTTTTTACTTAAACCACATGGGATCCTGGGTATTTAGAAGGTAAGAACACATTATAGGAATGTATTAGATCTACTTAGCAATGGATTGATGATGAAAATTATGACTAAACATATTGAGGGAAAGGAGTTCATTATTTGGGGTGTTCTCCTATTTTTACCTAGGCTTAAGATCTAGGTAATTTTTCACACTTAGAGTTTTATTTCACTAAGATGTGTGAAAAACACTATACTAACCTAACTCAGGAGATATTAACCATGATTCTATAAATATAAATGATTTATACATACCAGATTATGATATAAATTGTCATTCAAGAATGTTTAGATAAAATCTTTATTTATTTATTTTTTGAAAAAGATACATAAATGTTTCTATTTTGATTTTTTTTGAGAAAAATGAGCACGGAGGCTCTTAAATTGATAAAGTTAAAACACTACACAATATGGAAAAAAGTAATTTTACATTTTTCCCTAGTAATGTTCCTATTTTGATGAAAATACACTTTGTTCCTATTTTATTCTAGCCATTGTAATATTTTTGTAAACAATTTTTTCCATGAACTATGAAAATATTACCATTTCATGTTTTAATTTAAATTTATCATATTTGGTTTACTTGATATAGATTAATTATGAAATACTTGGTGAGGTACCATTTTTATTTGTTGCTCATACCCTACATTTACCTAAAATAATTTTTATGTTTTCTTATGTTATGTCTAGGAAAAGGGAAATCACTTCTAGGAGGTGGTGGGTATTCTTGATTGACATTGGGATTTACTAGTGACCGGTGGAGTATGTGATCCACTTGTTACATGTAGATATTGTGATGTTGTCCATGATGGTTTTATGTGACGACTTTGGTCGACTGGCCTTTTCTGGGAATTGTATATGTCTACCTATGGTACTTTTTCCTTGTGGATTGTTTAGCATACTAACAATTTATTGATTCTTTTCTACTATTTTTCCTTAATGAGTTGTTCTTATTGTGAAATCATTCCCTCTTAAATTTATTTGATTCTTGAGTGATAGTCACCAGTCAGTAGGGACTAGGAACACCCTTAATGTCATTTTAGGAAAGGTTTGGGTAACATTTAGGTAGGTCAATCGGGTTGGTTAATGAAATTATAAGTAAAACATAATCATAGCTAAAAAATATATAAACACAACAGGAACCAATAAATTAATGAATCATAATAAAAATAAAACACATTCAAATAAATAGTTTCATCTCACTAAATGAAGGGTTAGGGGATAAAAAAAGGTATAGGATGGGATCCCTAAAATAATCATCAATGAGAACTAATAACCATGGGTATCTCACTAGTTTCTAACATGAATGATAATATAACTCACTTATAAAACTCCTAAAATATAGTTAACAATCCCTAGTTATACATAATGGAATTAAACCTCGTCTTACCCTCTTTATCTCACCAAGAGGTAAACCCTATTAGAACACACTCATTCCTAGGAAACTAGTGAATCCAAAATCTAAATTAGTATAGAACTCATAAAAATAATCTATTTAACTATATTGGGTTCCCATGAAATCAATCAATGGAGATAAATGGAAAATAAATCCCAGATATATTGAATAATAAACAAAAAAACATTTCAAATAAACCTCATCTCACCTCTAAATCCCCCCCCAATAAACTTCCCCTTTTCACATCCATATAAACATCATATAACAATTAATTCTTCAGATAATATGTCATAATAATATAAAAAATTACTAAGGGGATCAACATAGGACATCACAAACATCAAGTAAAACTAATTTATAAAGTTCCAAATGAGACTTTTAAAATTATCTCGAGAGTTACAAGTCATTTTCCATTTTCACTAAAAACAACATATAACATATCTTTTGAAAACTATCGTATGGTAAAACCCTTAAAATAAACATATAAATTGACATATACCTTGAAAAATATACCAAAACCTTTAAAAGGAAAAAGGGTCATTAAAACATTCCTTAGAAACTTGATTTATCCTTTTTTAAAATAAAATGGTTGTCAAAAACTTCTTTAAAATCCAAAAATACTTTAAAATTGATTATCTAGAATTTAATCAAACACTTTTCTTGAAAAAGTGTTAACCTTGGAAACCAATCTTGAAAACCATAAAAATCCATTTATAGAAAGTATAAAAATCATTGAAACCATTTCATAAACCAATTATCGATATCACATATAGATTAAATTTAAAAAGAAATGAATTTATAAATTTTAATCATTTCATGAAATATAATTTAATGTCCCATGTTTTAAACTGGTTGAAAATTCCAAGTGAATTTTAACATTTCATTTTGTGGATGGGAAAAATATTAATTTGAACCTTAGATTAAAATTTTGAGAGTTGGATATTTTAAAAGTAATCCTTTAAGACATGTTTTAAGGAAAGAGACATGTATCAGGAATTTGAATGAGTTTTAGGAGCATCGGGATCCAAAAACATGCTTTCTAGTAGGAGATAACAGTGTTTCATTATTAGTTTAAACTATGAATCTCCCTGGGAGAAACCATGTGGCCTTATAAGAGGTGTCACATAGTTTGTTAAACCCTTCAATGAGGGGTTCACAGCCATGCCGAATGTCTATAGAAAATTACATAGGTTGTCACATGGTTAACGCATGTTTTTATAAACCATGTGCATATCCCACATGGTTAGTGCCACTTAACCAGTAGCACTACATGTTTGGAACATGATTATCCCAAATCATGTGTCCAAACCATGTAGGGGCATGGATCTTGGATCATATGAGATCCATGGTTGGAGTACGGTTATCCAAACCATAAAAACTAATTGTACTCCTCATTAAATAGGGTTGAAAGGATTATTTTACCCCTCCAAACATATTTATTTTCTTTCTCCTCCTTATCCATCATTTACCCCATTCCCAGGCCACTGAACACCTCCCTTGGGATCTCCTCTTGGATTCCATGTATCTCCCATGTCTGAGATCAAAATTTCATTCTGTTGGTTTCATTAGATCTATATTGATAATCTCTTGACTTATCTTCCTTCTTTTCTTCAAATATCTTACCATATATAATACTAATTTCATGCGAGATCGTTTTCCCTATTTTCATGTTATTTTACAATTTCATTGATTTCTATTATTACAACTTAAATCAAGGATCAATAATGGATGAGAATACCATCCTAGGAATAAGCTATTTGGTCTAGTTTATTTTCCCTAAATTATAGCTTATTTATGTGATATTTTTATTTTTCCTCAAATCAGGCTTTCCATGTGTTTCTTATGAAATAAAAATCATCTTGATTAAATTCTTAGACCATGATTGTAATGATCCTTAAAACCTTAGCACGGTTAGTGGTCAATGAACCCATCCCAAACCACCCTATATGGTAAGATCGATTAAAGGCTATTATAATTGTTATTCTATTATGATTAAAATTACCCTATTTCATTTTAAAACTCATTTTTAGTGAGTTGAATTATCCCTCATAAAAGGGATCGTTAAACTAAAATGTATTAATTGGTAATTAGATCATGATCTATTATACAATAAAACCACCTTTGAGGTGCACTGTCTTAAAATTAAAATGAATGATTAAATTAGTTATAATTTTTCTGTTATGGAATGTGTGTCTCCCTTGGCCTCCTTGGTTATAAATGAATTTTATTCCTTGGACTTGTTTGATGTTATAGAATGATTACACATATGTCCCTTCTTGAGGTATTTTTAAACTTTAATTGCAAGTTCTTAATGACTTGTATTATGGCATGGACAAGATCATGGCCTATAATTAAACATTTAATTAATTATGATAATAAAGTTTCACTACTCGTTGAGTTATTTTGGGTTATTCTTTACATAACTCAATAGTTAATGGCTCATATAGAAAGTGATACTTCCTTATAATGGGTTATTATAGAGGGACCTTAGTTAGGGTTGTCAACATAGAATTTCAAACACCCTTGGTTGAGGACAGTCACGACTCTACCCAATGGGGATCGGTCTGCAACTACCCTAAGCCTGCTTCTATAGGTCAAGGGTGGGAAAAAAGAAACGAAAGTAATATCTAACATGGGAGTACCTTGACTAAAGTACCTTTATGAACATACCCAACCATATCAATCCAGAAGTAAAGAGGAATAAAAGAAAAAGATGAAGTATCTAGAGTAATAACCATATATAAAACAAAACCTCTTTGTTGTATAAGAGTATGATAGTATAAACCTAAAACTAAAGGGGAAAATAGATACCAAACCAAAAAGATATACCAACCTGAAAAAACTGGAAAAGTAAATGTTAATACATGCTAGCTCCTAATCTCCAAGATCCAACCACCATATGTGGTCCATGCACCAAGTATCCCTAAGTTCTTCTATAATATATGTTGAAATGTCTGTAATATACATAAGAAATGACACATATGGGGAAATATCATGTAGGGGTTTGTGTATATACATACCCAGTTGGATGTCCCGCAAATTTAAGGGGATGAAGTAAGAGGCGTGATAGGAATAGACAATATACATCTCAACCCAAAGAAAGAGAGTTAAAAATCCAATGGCATGGATATAGATATATATATATTCAAGACAAAGAAACTCAAATGAGATAGAATGGAGATCTCCATCTCACATCCCAACCCAAGAAAGAGTTCTTATAGTTCCAGAAGCCCATCAATGGTTCCCGGCATCTTGCACATATTTCTAAATAGAAATCCAAGTCAAGACACACCTCTCTATTGTGTGGCACAATCAAGGGGCACAATATCTAGGTAGAGGAATATTGACCTAATATAATAGGAGTGTTCCACTTAAGAAGAAGATAGAGGACCCATTTCATACCCAGCTGGAGGGTTCTACTCTTGTATATAGCTAGAGGACCCATTCCATGTCCCTGAAGGATGGTTCCACTCAAGTAAATGGTAGAGGACCCAATCCCAACTCATTCATAGGGTGCCACTCTAGTAGTTGGTAGAGGACCCATGCCCAGCCCAGCTGGAGGGTGCCACTCTAATGGTAGGTAGAGGACCCATTCCCATACTAGCTGGAGGGTTTCACAATAATAGTTAAGGACCAATAACCTGATACCAAATGAGGTTTCCACTCAAATATAATATAGAGGAAACATTCCCTACCTATCTAGAGGGTGCCACAATCATAGTCAAGGACCCATGTCCTGTCCATATAGAGGGTTTCACTTTAATAATTGAGGACCGATGCCCTGAATCCATAGGAGGGTTCCACTAGGTGGACAGGTAAAGGACTCATTCCCTATCCTAGTAGAAGGGTGACACTCTAATTTTATATAGATGACCCATGCCCAACTCATCTTGAGTGTTCCACTCTGATCCCTCTAATGATCATCTTTGATCATTGTCATCGACAAGAATCTCTTAAATAAGCATCATGCCCAAAACATCTTTCATCATATCTCAAAATCCACTATGAATGGAACCATATAATTCTACATATAAAAACACTTAGTATAGGCTACTCATGAGAAACAATTTGAGTCAAAAAAAAGGAGATATGAGAGACTAAAAGTTTCTTAAAAATGGAAATTGGGGGTACACGTTGTGTAGAGGACCCACACAACGTGTGGTATCACTTCTTTTCCTGGTCTTTTATCTACTGATACATAGATCACTAAATTTTTAGAATTACATAGTTTTTATATGGACTATAGGGCTTGACTCAGCCACCCGGGGTCCTACCCATGCCCCATATCCATGTTTGTGTAAAACAGATCATTTCTGTGTACTTATGTACATTTCATGTCCTTTCGCATGAGTACCTTCCCTTGTGATTTTTCACATGGATTTTACACTCAAGGAGTGATAAACATTGTATTTCCTAGCCACATGGTGAATTATCTTTAAATATAAGTGAAATCCTATACATCATAGAAAATAAACAAACGGTATGTGTTCTTCAAACTACACATCATATAATTGGAATTTTTACATAAACTCAAATATGATTCTAGCATTCTAGATCCAACCACTCCACCTACAAAGTTACTGATTAACCACCTGATATTTGGGGATATTACTCTATCCAAAAAAATCTATCCCTCTAATGGATGGAATGAAACATTGGTTCTTCCCACAATAACTCTCTCTCCTCGTACACCTCGTACTATACCAAACTCATCACCTCCATCTCTGTATTAGATCCATGGTCAACAAACCATTCTCTCATATCCCAATAATCATCTAAATTTATACTTGATTTTTATTTCCATTCATAACACATAAAATTGTCACGAGTGCAGGGGTCAAATCAGGCTCAATCCCACTCGGTCATGTTGAATCATGACCTCAAGGTCCAATGATGACTAACGCGAAGAACGGAGGGATAAAGACACAAAAAACAAATGTAAAATGACCTTTAGAAAAACATTATTTCCAACTAATATAGATTGGGGGTACCTAGGGTGTGAAAACTAAATAATCAATTAATTTTTATAGGTGGGAGCATGAAAAGTCTTACAATTGGTAGAGATCAAGAAATAGAATGTTCATGCACAAACAGTTGAATCAATTAAGGAAGAATCCACAAATTGAAGAGTTCATCCTAGTTTTTGATTATTTCTTATCAATGAAGGAATCCTCTAATAAAGAAGATGATTTATTTCATTCATTGTGAATTAATATTTTCGGATCCAGAGTTTCATCATCTCCGGATATTGATTCTCTAATGAAAGGGTGGAAGGAGGAACTTTCAATTCTCCCATGGTTTATGTGGGTAAACATGGAGAATTTTTATAATAATTAATTTATAGGGAACTAGTTTAGTTAATTAAATTAAATGAATAAATTTAATTATTTATTTATCTAAACATACCCACCCAATGCCTCTTTTATCCATATTCTCCACGTAGACCTATTTTAGGTCACGCTTAGGGTAAACCTCACATTCTGGACAAAATTGAGGTCTCAGATTTCTTATCTAATATTCCATTTAATATTTATCCCATTTTATTTAATAAATTGTGCATATATAATATAAAATATATTTAATATTTTTTTAAAATTAATTCTCAGCACACTGGGCCTCAAAATAAAACATCGTCTTAGTGCTTGAATCTAAAAATATATCTAGAAATATTCCAAAGTCTTATATGGAAAAAAATTATGTCATTAAATTATTCCCTCCATCAATATTATCATCCCTAAAAAGAAAAACTAAAAAAATATTAGGATAATGATCCTGCATCTAAATCTCCTACTCCTAGGAGCTCTCTTGCATGTTGATGTGCCTCCACAACACTTGAAACAATGAAATGATCTTTCTACATAGGGTCCTCTCATGCCAATCCTATATCTCTAATGGGTGCTCCACAAAAGTGTCTCCATCCTAGATATTTGTCTCTCCCCATTCAAAAACATGTGTGGGGTTATCCACGTATCTTCTTAACGGTGAAACATAGAAGACGTTGTGTGCCCGCTCCAACTATAGGGTAGGGTAAGGTAGTAAAAAACCTCATCAACCCTCTGTAAGATCTCAAATAGCCCAATGAACCTTGGATATAGCTTTTCTCCTTGGCCAAATATCAATAATCCTCATCATGGGGAGACTCTTAGGAATGTTTATCTCCTTTCTTGAAATCCAAGGTCCTATGATGTCGATCATGATAAGATATTTTCCTACTTTGGTATGTCTTCATTCTCTCACAGATGACCTGAACCTTTTTTATCATCACCTACACCATATCTGGATCAACAAGATATGTCTCTTAGATCTCTTTCTATCATAAGGTTGACATTAAGGGTCTCCCATATAGATCCTATAAAGATTCCATGCCAATACTAGAGTGGTAGATATTGTTGTAAGCAAACTCTACCAAGTGAAAGTGATCCTCCCAGCTTCTGATGAAGTCTAACATGTAATACCTAAGCATATCCTATAACACCTAGATAGTGCGCTTGGTTTTCCTATCTATATGGGGGGTGGAAGTCTATACTCATCCTCATCTGGGTCCCAAATGTCTCATGCATGCCTCTCCACAACCCTGAAATAAACTGTTCATCACGATAGGATATATTGGTTGAGGGAACCTCATGAGGGTGAAAAATATTCCATACAAACATTTTCCCTAAACTCTCCACCAAACTCTACTCCCTTCCCAATAGCAAGGAAGTCTATCAATTTTGTGATTCGGTCAACCATCACCCAAATGGAGTCATGGCCCTTTTTTCCATAAAATACCTATCACAAAGTCCATGGATATGCCATCCCATTTCCAAAATGGGATCTAAAGGGGCTGTAAAAACATATCTGAACCTGGTTCTCTGCCTTCACCTGATGACAGGTGAGGTATCAGGTGATGAAATCATCCAAGTTCTGTCTCATTCCGGCCTAGGAAAACTGCCATAGAAGGTCTCTATAAATCTTCCCCACACCATTATGTACAAACAAATGATATGTTTTAAACTATCTCAATCACACCCTCCTGCATCATGATTGGGACCACCATCCATCCTTTAAAAAGGATTACATGATTCCCTCCTTCAGAAAATCCATTTGCTGAATCAGCTGAGGATATCTAGTCATACAATACCTCACAGTCGATGTCTCCAAAATGAGACTCTCTTGTATTCTCAATAAGTGGAGGATTAAAAAACATCAATAGAAGAGAATTTGAACCCTCCTACTCAACTAGGTTCAGGTATAAGGAATCCAACTACTTAGAAACTTCCTGCACCAAACGAGCCTGGTGTTGGAACCACGAATGATGCTAGAAATGGAGTATGGTTTTTGTTTGTTTTCAATCCTCATTGTAAGTTTATAAAGTTTTATAAGAAAGAGATCATATAGTTCAAGAAGAAAATGGTACTAAAGGTGGCACCATTTTCTAGTGTTTGCCAAATTTTTGGTCCTGAAAATCAGAAAATGGAGAGATGTGTTTTTGGAAAAGGAAGGTGATAAAAATATTAAAGTTGTGCGTGAAAAACATGGAATGTGTTCCAAATTGGGTTTTCATGAAATAGTGAAATCAGGTTGTAATTTTCTCATAAAAGTTGAATTAGGATCAGAATAATGAAAAATGGAAAAGGAATGATGTTCAAAAAATCTGTAGATGTGCACGAAAAATGATTCTTGCATGAAAATCATTGCACGTGAAATGGGAGTTTTTCACGACACGGTGGGTTTTTCTCTTGGGGTTCAGCAACTCCTATAAATAAGAGGTGAACCATCTCATTCGGCATGGATGAAGACATAGATAATATCTGAACTCTGATGCGTGTAAACATCGCATGAAAAGGGAGGTGCATGAAAATGTAAAAGTTGTGTGGAATAATTCAAGTTGCCCGTAAAAGTTGAGGCTACACGTAAATTTGGTAGTTACGGGAAATATTTCCATTCAAAAGGAAAATATTGCTTTCCAATAGTGGATCTTGTGCACAAAGGAAAATCTTATGCACAAAAGTAAGATCTTGTGCACAAATGGTAGGTGTTGTGTGAAACTATTAGTGTAAGTTGATTACATGTTTTGAATATCTGGTTTGTGTGTTAAGTGATTTCAATTTCATCAATTTAAGAATTTTATAAAAGTGTCTCGTGATGGACTAAGACAAAGAATTTAATGAAAATATGTTGAAGATACCCTCAAGTCAATAAACTGAGTAAGACTTCTCCTATGGAAGTGAGAAAGGGGGATTCGACAGAAGTGTTCCAAGGATGTTGTGAGATATCCCTAAATTATTGTAAAGGAAGTGTGTCTGTTATAGAGTGACTATGTCTGAACTCTTTTACTCCACAACAAGTAAAAATTAGTGGATTTTGGTATGACTGACACACTATCGGTGTATTCTCATTGGACATAGCCCTTTGTGGTGAACCAAGTAAAAGTGTTGTGTGGTCTCTTTGCATGTGATTGTTTAATTGTTGTTCTTATCCATTATATAGGTTTAACACATTTCTACCAATGTGGGAACAAGATCAGATACATTAAAAGAAAAAGTGTACACCCTGATTCATTCCTCCCCTCTCAGGGCATCCTGGGGTTCTACAAGTGGTATCATATGGAGGTTTCTTGTGTTAGATTTATTCATTGCCATCATGGAGAATTCATCTCATGTCAGCGGAGTCCCCCTCTTCGATGGAAGTAATTTTCAGATTTGAAATAATAGAATTATATCTCATCAAATATCTCTTAGAATGGATGTCCTTTATGCTACTGTGCAAGGAATACAGGTTACTAATCTAACATGGATGGTTATGACTGAGACAGAAAAAAAAATATTGATGCAGATGCTAAGGTGTAGAATGGTCTCACCGCAACTCTTTCAGATTAGATTTATCTAAAGGTGGTGATTTTCACCATAGAAAATTCTATGTGGGATAAACTTGAAAATATATATAAAGGAGACAACAAAGTGAAGGAGATGAAACTTCAAGTACTGCACAATAGGTTTTACAATTTGAGGATGCACCCTGATGAGAATGCAGACTCCTTATTCAATCGAATTACTAAAGTTGTAAGAGAAATTCAAGGACTGGTTTAATAAATCAAAGACATTGACATTGTAAATAAATTCTTGAGAATACTTCCACCCCTTTACAATGCAATGGTATTATCCCTTGAAGAAATATATCTTTCTAAGATCTCTCTGGATGATCTTTTGAGTATCTTGGTGTCATATGAAATGAGAGTCAAACCAGAAGATGCTACAACTCAAGTGAGTAAAGAAGTGGCATTCAAATATATGGACAAACTAAAAATTTCTAAAGATAGTAGCAGTGAGGATGATGAGAAAAAAGAAATTATTTTTCTCATTTATAATAAATTAAATAATGTAAAAGGAAAATTTTAAGGCAAGAAACATCTCTCATGTTTTTGTTGTGGTAAAGTTGGGCACATAGCCTCCCAGTGCTCAAGGAAATTTGATGATGAAGAGAGCAAAGTTGAAGACATTGAGAAGCCTTAGAAAAGGTTCTTAAAAAAGGAAAACATTAAATTTTCAAAAAAAATAATATAAAAAGTGTTTTGTGTGTGAAGAAAAAGATGAGGATAATGATTTCTATGAGGAAGAGGAACCATAATTTAAATCTTGAAAACATGCTTCTATGATGGAAACTGTTGAAAAATAGGAACTATCAGAAGATAATGGTAAAGATAATAAGTTAACAACTAATGCCAATCCCGAGTTTTAACATAAGGATGTTTTTAGTAAGCTTAAGATTAAATTTAAGAGTTACAATAAGTGGAAATAAATTGTAGAAGAATCATCTAAATATGTTGATCATCTTGAAGCTGAGATTGAATAACTGGGAGAATTTGTGAAAGTAAAATCTAAAATCCTTGAAAGCACTAATGATGTAGTAGATCTGAAGCTAAGAATTAAAGAGTAGGAAAAGTTCATTAATGTCCTCACCTCTAGACTAGAAGAAAAATTCAATACTACTGAGGGTATTTAAGATGAATTTGTTACTCTTAGGTGTAAACTTGAGAGTGAATCAATTTCAAAAGAATCAAGGAAGAAAATACAATTTGGAATGTTATCATATGATGAGCTATTGGAGAGAGAGAAATGTGGTTCTAATAGAGTTAAAAATATTTTTAATGATCAAAGACCCGCTTACATAAGAAATAGTGGAATCGGTTGTGAGGCCAAATCATCAAATGATGCAAATAAAGGTGACCAAAATAAAGCCAAGTTGAAAGTGTGTCATGTGGAAAAGTCACATGAAGTGCTGAAAAATAAAAATCTAATTCCATCTGAAAGAAGAAAATAATACTATCCTTGAGCCTCTAGGAATAATATACATTCAAAATATTATCCCATGGAAGATTAATGAGGATAAATAGAAGTGAGAAGACATTCTGTCTCATGAAGTGCCAGTATTGTGGATATCTGGGCCATACGATGTCTTATTGCGAAGAGGTAAGGAGCTATTTTAATAGAGAAGATATGGGAGTTTAACAAAGGAGAAAAAATTCATATCCTAATTATTTTAGAAGAAATATTTTCTATGGATATTATTTTTGTTGTTCTAACTTTTTCCATAAATCTATTTATTACAGGTATAGGAGTGAAAGACACACCTCATATTGAAGTCAGAGAAAAGTCCATTTTCATCAACAAGACTGTCTTGCTCTTGAAAATAGATTTTCCCCTCTAGAATAAGATATTGAATATGAAGAACCCATGTATATGGAAGAGATAGTGGAAATTCTATTAGTGTCCTACACTCAACATAATAACTCATGGAAACAAAAGAGGAAAATTGAAAAATACAATCTTTTAGAATTAGATCTCAAGGCTACAAATAATAAAAGCACCTAGATTCTTGATAGTGGATGTTCATCCCACATGACTGGTAATGCAGACCTATTGACGAATGTTAAGAAAAATGTTGATGGAACATTGAGGTTCAGTAACGATGGTGATTTGAAGATAAAAATTTGTGGGAGTACTGAGCTAGCTAATGAAGAGATGAAGAAAACTGAAGTCCCCTATATGGATGGTCTGCATCATAATATTCTGAGTGTGAGCCAACTCAGTGACTCAGGTCTTATTGTAACATTCAATCGGAATGGATGTACTATAAGAGGAAATTCTGGGAATCCTCTCATGAAAGGCTGTAGAACAGATGGCAACTTATATAAGGTCGATAGCAAAGAGAACATTTTCTACCTAACAGATGAAGAAGAAAACAATATATATCATCTAAGATTGGTGGACATCAATCAGAGGGATATTTAAAAGATATCGAAACTTAATATAGTCATGGATATCCCTAATCTAAAACGTAAATGAGAAAATACCTATGGTGCATGTATGCGAGGGAAGCTGGTCTACAGTTCCTATTGACCAAATAAATAAAGAGCATATAATCTCCTTGATCCCATTCATACAGATATATGTGGGCTGATGAATGTTTCTTGAACACATTGAGAATGGTAATTTTTTATTTTTATAGATGATTAAAGTAGAATGGAATGTGTGATCATTATATATATGAAGAGACAAGTGATTGATTGCATGAAAACCTATTGACGAATTTTCGTGAATGATATCGGATGGAAGATCGAAGTCCTCTGGTCTAATAATGGAGGGGAATACATGTCCATTGAATTTGAAAATTACCTAGAGAAACATGGGATACAACATGAGGTTGATGTTGTGAGAAATCCATAGAAAAATGGAGTTGTTGAGCATAGTAATCAACAGATAAAAAACATGACCAGAACTATGCTGATCGAGAGTCGAATTCCTCAACATTACTAGAAAGTGGCAGTTTAAGATACAGTGTATATTCAAAATTGAACTGGTCTATATATGGGTGATAAAAACCCATTTGAATTTTGGCATGGAAGGAATCCCACTTTGAAATATCTTCATGTTTTTGGAAGAAAATGTTTCATCTAAAACAAAGAAGGAAATCAAGGGAAGTATGGAGACTATGTAGACAAAGAAATATTTCTTGGATACTAAATGAACAATAAATCCTACAAGGGTTTCAATAAGTGATTAGTAAGAATTGTGGAAAGAATTGATGTTAAGATCATTAAATAGAAAAACATGAGTGCTTCAAGGAATTCTTATGTTTATGTGATATAAAATGTGGAAGAATGTGAACAAGGAACCAATTCTAATATAGAGGTAGAAGAAGGTGTACAAAACTCTAAGGAGAAACATCATGATTTTGGCTTAAAAGAAGATTTATAAGAGGAAGCGATAGCTGGAGATAATTTGATTGAACCCCAAAGGAGAAATTAAAGAGCAGATATTGATTAGTCCAATATTATCAGGGATTAGAATGAACCTACAGAAACAAAAAGGATGAGGAATAATTCACAATCTACATTTCTATCAGTTGTGGAACCATCCTCATTTGAAGAAGTTGCAAAGGATGAGTCTTGGGTAAAATCAATGAATGAATAGTTAGATCATATTGACAAAAATCAAACTCGGTAGCTTTTCAAGAGACCCGATGGTCACAATTTGGTTAGTACAAAGTGGATTTTCAAGAAACAATTTGAAGATCATTGAAATTTGATCATAAATAAGGAATGTTTGGTTTGTAAAGGATATTCACAAATTGAAGGTGTTGATATTGAGGGGACATTTGATCCATTAGTGAGAATGGATTCAATCATTTTGTTTCTTTCCATGTAAATCCAAATAGGAAGTAAAGTGTATCAAATGGATATCAAAATAGCATTCTTAAATGGAGTCTTGGAAGAATAAGTATATATTGAACAACATGTGGGGTTCCTTCTTGGTAATGATTAAATAGAGGTATGAAAACTAAAGAAGGACCTCTATGGTTTAAAGTAGGCATAGTGAGCATGGTATTACCAGCTATATTCTTATCTCAAGAAGCTAGAATTCAAAAGAGGAGGAGTAGATCAAAATCTATATGTGAAGAATTATCAGAATGATCAGTTCATTGTTCTAGTTTCTGTGGATGATATTATCTTTCGCAATAGCAGGAAGGGATCAGTTGAATAATTTTCTAATCACGTGAAGTTAGAGTTTGAAATTTCTATGATTGGAGAACTCACATACTTCTTAGGGTTGCAGGTGATTCTGAAGAAGAATTACACTTTTTTATATCAAGAAAATTATGAAAAATATATATTGAAGAAATTTAATATGAAAGATTCCAAACCAATGGGGGGTCTGATTGTAGTTGGAACAAAACTCAGAAAGTATGAGGATGGGATTTCTATGGATCCCAAAATTTATAGAAGAATAATTGGAAGCCTATTATACCTAACAGCAACACGGAAATATATTATCTTTGTAATGTGTTTAGAAGAACTCTTTCAAAGTAATCCAAAGGAAGAATATATGATGGCAGTTAAATGAATCGTGAGGTACATTAAAGGTACCCAAAATTATGGATTATTCTTTGTTGTTGGAAAAGATAATAAATTATCTACATTTTTAGATGCTGACTGGGTTGGGGATGTAGTGGACAGAAAATCCACCTGTTGTGGAGCATTCTATATTGGGAAGAAATGTGTGGGTTGGTTAATCAAGAAACAGTAGAGTACTTCTCTTAGTACTGCTGAAGCTAAATATATATCCGCTAAAAAGTAATGCACTCAGTTACTCTAGATGAAGAAACAACTGACTGACATAGGTACTGAGGTAAAACAACCAATGGTGATTTACTTTGATAACAAGAGTGCAATTGATCTTATGAAGAATCATGTTCATCATTCTCATACGAAACATATTTAAATCACATATCACTTCATCAAGGAAAAAGTTGAAGAAGGCATGATCAACATGGAACATTTGGGAACAGATGAGAAAGTGGTTGACATTATGACCAAGCCACTATCAATAGTTGTGTTTGAGAAACATCGGTTGAACCTCGGTGTTAATCCACCTCCTAGTGCATGAGGAGGATATGATTTTACCCCTCTTCTTAGTTATTTTAACTTTTTTTAATTTGTTTTTGGATGTGATGTAGGTTTATGGGGGAGATACTATCCAGTGGGAGTGCGTTTTGAGCTATTTAATTAAAAAATTATAATCTTTGGGTTTTTTTTCAATGGGGGAGAAAGAATAAATTCAGGAAATTTAATGGACATGTAATGCTTATGTGACACAATGAGAATTTGGTGTTAGGGGGAGAAGGAATACATTCAGGACATGTAATGCTTCTTTGACACAGTAAGATAATATCTTGGGTGTTTTTTTAAGAATTAAAAAACATGGGAACCAAATTAAAGCTTCCTCTCTTGTTTTCTACACTGATCACTGTTCACGTAGACATAGAGTGTTGGTTGAGTTGACTCTTGTGTATTTGGTTTTGATAGTGGCTGGTGCTCTATTGAATTTATCTGGATATTTCCAACAAACACAAAGGGGGAGATTATTGGAACCATGATTGATGCTGGAAATGGATTATTGTTTGTGTTTGTTGTCAATCCTAATTGGAAGTTTAGAAAGTTTTCCAGGAAAGAGATCATACAGTTTAAGCGGGAAACAGTACTGAAGGTGGTGTTGTTTTCCATTTTTTTTCCAAATTTTTGGGCCGGAAAATCATAAAATGGAGAGATGTGGTTTTGGAAAAGGAAGGTATGTGAAATATTAAATTGGTGTGTGAAAAACATGGAATGTGTACCAAATTGGTTTTGCATGAAATAGTGAAAGCAGGTTGGAATTTTTTTACAAAAGGTGATTCAAGATCAGAATGCTGAAAAATGGAAAAGGCATGAGGTGCACAAAAAATCTGGAGATGTGCACGAAAAATGGTTCTTGCGTGAAAAGAATTATGTTCAGAATGGTAGTTTTGAGTTACATGGTGGGTTTGCGCACGTGGGTCAGTGATGCCTATAAATAAGACATGACCCCTCTCATTCGGCACAGCTGAAGACTTAGAGATGATTTGAACTCTAATGTAATTAAACATTGCACGAAAAGGGAGGTGCGTGAAAACATAAACGTTGTGGGGAATAATTCAAGTTGAACGTAAAATTTGATCTTGCGTATAATGGTTGTAGTTGCACAGAATATTTCTGCACAAAATGAAATATTGCACACCAATAGTGGATCTTGCGAGCAAAGGAAAATATTGTTCCCAAAAGTATAATCTTTCACACATATGGTAGGTGTTTCACGAAATTTTCATTGTAATCTGATTAAATGTTTTGAATATCCAGTTTGTGTGTTAAGGGATTTCACGTTCATCAATTCATGAATTCTATTCAAGCAGTGTCTTGTGCTAGACTGAGACAAATAATTCAATGAAAATCTATTGAAGATACCCTTAAGTCAATATACTGAGTAATACTTCTCCCAGGTCAATGAGAAAGGGGGAGTCGACGGAAGTTTTCTGAGGGACTTAGTGAGTAATCCCTGAATTATTGTAAAGGCGGTGTGTCGGGCACAAAGTGACTGTGTTTGAACTCGTGTACTCCACAACTAGTGAAGATTAGTATATTTTGGTATGACCAACACACTGTCTGTGTATGCTACTTAGATGTATCCCTTTATGGTGAACCAAGTAAAAGTTTTTTGTGTTCTCTTTGCATGTGATTGTTTAATTGTTGTTCTTATCCACCATATAGGTTTAACACATTTCAACCAATGTGGGAACAATATTAGATACTTTAAAAGAAAAATTGGACAACCTAATTCACCCCTCCCCTCTGAGGGCGTCCTGAGGTTCTACACCTTGGGATCCTTATAAGAGAATCTTCTACCATTTTTTCCTTACCCCAAGTATAGACTATCTCAAAGTCATAGTCTTGTAGGAACTCCAACTAGAGCCTCTATTTCAAGTTCAAGTCCTTGTGGGTGAGGATGTAGTTGAGAATATAATAGTATGAGTAAACCAAAAAGTTATATCCCAGAATATATTGACTCCACATCCTTAGAGTTAATATTAATACTTCTATCTCTAGGTCATGAGTCACATAGTTCTTCTCATTGGTTCTAAACTACCTCAAACCATATGTGATAATTACCTGTATTTTCATTAACACACAACCGAGACTAGCTCTTAAGGAATCACAGTACACTACATAATCCACATCATCCTTCAATAGTTTTAAAATTGGAGTGATCCTCTCCCTCTACCTCAACTCCATAAAGGATCTATGGAAATACTCAATCTAGGTAAACGACTTCCCTTTCCACATTAAGGTTTTCAAAAGGGTTTTAATTTAGGATAATTCTGCCAAAAATCATTGGTAATACCCCTACCAGATAAGAAAACTTCAAACCTCAAACACGCTCTTGGGTGGCTCCCAAGAATTCAATGCATCAATATTTTCTGAGTCTACTATTAAACAATGATAAAAAATGGTATTCCCTAGAAATTGAACCTCATGAATCCAGAACTATCACCTCAAGAGCTTACCATAAAGCTAGTTCTTTTAAAGAAAATCTAGGACCATCCTAAAGTTCTTTGCATTCTACTCCTCTGATGCGGAGTATATGAGTATGCCATCGATGAAGAAAACAAAAAAACAGTCCAATTATGGCTAGAAGATCTAGTTTTTAAAATCTATAAACACGGTGGGGGAATTCGTCTCAAAAAATGGCATCAATGGGAACTCATAGTTTTTGTATCGACATCATAATTCTGTATTCAAAATATCATCCTAATAAACTCCCAAATGGTGATATCTAGACCTAAGATCGATCATTGAGAACCAACTCACACCTCACAACTGATCAAAGAGGTATTAAATCCTTGAAAAATGGGTACTTTTTCTTTATTTTTTCCTAGTTTAGTTGATTATAATCCAGGTAAATCTACAATATCTCATCCTCCTTTTTCAAGAATTACACTAGATCTTCCCAGGGGGATACACTGGGTCTGATAAAACCCTTCTATCTAAGGTCCTCCATCTAAAACCACATATCCTAGAGCTTGGTAGGGGCTAAATGATATGACACAATAGATATCAGAGATGTCTCAGGATGAAAGTAAATACAAAACTTCATATTCTTCCTAAAAGTTATTCCTAAAACATCATTAGAGAATATGTCCATAAAATCCTACACAACTGAAGGAAACTATATGACTGAAGAGCCTTCTACACCAAGGGATACACTTTCCAACTAATGTTTAATGGGATAAAACCTTATAATTTTAAAACCCTCTTGCCCTTCCATTATATCTCTCATACTTAAAGGAAAATCTCATCCCATCAGCGCAAAGGAATATGACTCATATTCAGTGACATTCAATCTGATCTTAGACCATGGACAACCAATCCATACACAAGATGATGTCATGGGGTTCTATCATGACAACCATATGGTCCCATTAGAACCTATCTCCACCAAGTGATAGCTCACACTATTAGAAGATAAAGGATATAGAATAAGTGTTCCATGTAGTAACCTCAAGAAAAATCTCTTGGGCTAAAGCCTAACCTAGGATCCCCAACTCTTGCACTAGGTGTATAGAGAGGAATAAAAGACTCACACATATGTCTACTAATATTTATGGAAGAGTATAAAAAACACATATCATGCCTCTAATCATCCCATGTGTCAAACAGTTGTATGCCTCCATAACCTACAACTTCTAAGGCCCAAACTGCCATCTCCTTGATCCTGACATGTGCCACCTGGTGGTGGTGGTGGTGGAAGGATCACATAGCATCTTCAACCACACTCATATTCTCTCCCTGGAGCTCCACCTACTCTTCATATACTGGATATACCTCATTTAGGGACACACTACCCTCACCTGGTATATCCCTAATCACAGAACTGCCTCTACCATTGTGTCCTTTCATTTATCTATCTTTACTCCTCAGCACATCGGGTCAGGTAGCCACACACCATGTGACTTCGTCCATCACATGCATAGAACTAACCCTCTCCAAGATATCCTAGTCCCATGTGTTTTCTGGGACCACATGCCCAATCCTAATCCTAGGAGGATCTTCTATGTTGAGATCATGTCGAATGGCATCCATTGGATAATGTAGATGAATCATCCCTCTAACACCCACTATCAACCCTAGCAACCCGGTGTCCCTCTGAAATGAATATATATATCACTAGAGCCTACTCTAACACCCCAATATAGGTTGGAATTCACAATAGTACCACACTTACTTGGATATCTCTATGGATTCCCTGATTAAACTTCCATGCTCAGAAGTATCCATCTTGGATCATGTCAAGGGAGTACTGTGTAAGGTCTGTGAACCTCGTAGTATAATTATCCACTGCCATCCCTCCTTTAGGAATCTATATAAGCTCATGAATATGAACTAAAAACAGTCATTAGGTGTAGTACTCCTCATGGAATAGATTTTGGAAGTTAGTCCATGATAGTATCAACTTATCATGTATATATGTAACAAGACTCCACCAACACCCTACTACTATGTGGAAAAGGATAGCTTCCAATGAAATCACCTGATCTGTCGATGTCTAGATAATCCTAAAAACACAAACCATTGAATCTATCCAAACCACCACTACCTGGGGATCTAGCTCATCATGGAACCTCAGCAGCCTCTAGTTCTGGAACTCGCAGAGTGCACTGAGCATGTGCACTTCCTTATCCAACTCAGTTGGTACGATCTTTTGATCAATAGGTGGGGTGGTTAAAACTATCCAACTAGAGGAAGTATATCATGTGATGGACCCTAAACTGAGGCCTCATCACTCATTATATCTTCATCATGGTCCAAAAATGGTAAAATGGATGTCTGTCATCATAGAGACATCCTAAAAATTTAATAAATATGTACCACAATCAGATAAGCTTATATATACAATGGTGTGTTGACTCAAGAAGGATATTCAAAAGTATTGATCTTATTTGATGCATGTACCATTGGTTATTGTAAATAAAGTCTCAATATTTCATGTTTAAAATCATGTAGTCAAGTTCTTAGAAAATGGATACGTCGGTCACCACAACAACACTAGATTATATGGCCTGAAAGCCTCACTCAAAACACATTGACATTTTTTACCTAAATCCCAACCAAATACTCATAATAGGACTACTCTAAACACCATCCCAATGATCAAACCACCTTTGATACTAATCTTTCATGACCCTACCTAATAGATCTCAAGCCTCAACAACCCCAAGCCCACATCCATAGGCCAGGGGTTGGCAACAAGCATTGCAGGAACATATAACAAGGGAAGCCTTTACCTAAATTACATGTATTCACACACCTTACCATCTCAATGAAGAAGTGTGGAGGAATAAAGGAAAAATATTCAATATATAGATTAATAACCATGCATGAAAAAAAACCTCTATGGTGTACAAGGGTATGACCATATAAACTAAAAAGTGAAGGGGGAAAATACATGACCAACCAAAAATATGTTCCAAAATAAAAAAACTAAATAATTAAATGATAAGAGAGCCAAACTTATAATCTCCAAGCCCTTACCATTGTACATGGTCCAATGCACCAATTATCCCTAAGCTACTCTGTAATTTCTGTCGACTTTTTCATTGTATGCAGAAGACATGACACATGTAGGAAAAGACCATATAGGGTTGAGTATATACATATCTAGTAGGACACCCCAAAAGATGAAGGATGAGCAGTAAGAGACACGATATGAATAGATAATAGACTGTACAACCCAAATTAATAGGGTAGTAAAGCCAATGAAATGTGTATATATATATATATACTCAAGCCAATGAAAAAAAATTGAGATAGAAGGGGGATCTTTATCTCACAACACATCCCAAGAAAGAGTGACAACAGTTCTAGAACTCCATTAAACGATGCCTAGCATTTCACGCATCTTCCTGAAGAGGCATCTAATTTAAGCCACACCTCTCCATTGTGTTTCACAGTCTAGGGGAACAATATTTAGGTAGAGGAACCATTCCCTGATACAACAAAAGGGTGAAACTCATATAGTATATATAGGACCCATGCCCTTCCCAACATGAGGGTGCCACTCTCATAGATAGCTAGAGGACACATTCCCTAACCTAATAAAAGGGTGACACTAAAGTAAATGGTAGAGTACCCATTCCCATCCCATCTAGAGGGTTCCACTCTAGTAGTTGGTAGAGGACCCATGCCCAACCTAACTAGAGGGTGCCACTCTAATTGTCAGTGTAGGACCTATGTGAATCCTAGCTAAAGGGTTTTTCTCTAATAGTCGAGGACCCATATTCTGATACTACATGAGGGTACCACTCAGATTGCCTATAGAGTACCCATTCCCTACAAAGTAGGAGGGTCCACTCTCATAGTTGAGGATCGATGCCCATCCCAGTTGGAGGGTGTTGCTCTAGTAATCGAGGACCCATGCCCTGAATCCATAGGAGGGTGCCACTTAGTTCATATGTAGATTACCCTTTACCTAACCAAGTAGGATTGTTCCACTATAATAGTTTATAGAGGGCCCATTCCAATCCCAGCATGAGGGTGACACTCTAATCCCTCTAATGATCCCTTCTGATTGTTTCCATCATCAAGCATCATCTAAATAAGTTCCATGCCCATAACATCTTTCATTGTATCTCAAGATCCACTATAGAGGGAACCATCACATTCTATGTATAATAAACCTCTGGATATGGTAATCATGGGCTAAAATATGATTCTAAATAATAGAGAAACAAGAGACTGAAAGTACCTCAAAAAGGAAAAAGGGGTACAAGGCATGTAAAAATATTCACACGGCATGTGGCCCCGCTTCTATTCTAGGTCATGTCCCTATCAGTTAATTTATTATTACACATATAGAACTATATAGTGTGTAGTTGGACTAAATGGCTTGCCTCATCCACCAGGGTTTCTTACCATTCTCAAGGTCCATGTCCGTATAAAACAACTTGTGTCCATGTACTTTAGTACATGGTGTATCCTTCTACATGGGGAACCATTTCTGTGCTCTAGCACATGGATTTTCTACCCAGGGAGAGATGCATGTAATTTTTCCTAGCTACACGACATGTCATCCTTAACTCTAAGTGAAACCCTATCTATCACGGAAACAGTACTACACGGCATGTTTTTTTTTTGAACTACCTGGGGTGTTGTTGGAATTTTCATAGAAACTCATATCCACTTATAGTATTCTATATACAACCTCCCCACCTCTCAATCCACCAATTTACCACCCAAAAATGGTGGATCTTTATATGAATGGATATTTCCATCCCTCCAATGGCTGGGATCGAACTCTAGTTCTTCCCACACAAACCCTCATGCCTTGTACGCCTTTTATTGTGACAAACCCATCATCTACATCTCTAGTTTGGATCTCTGATTAACAAAAAATTAAAATAAAATCCAAAAATTATTTTAATCCATCTCTGATTCTTTGTTACATTCATTGCATTTGAATCCATCATGATTCAGGGGGTCCAATCAGGCTTGGTCCCACCCAATAATGTCAAATCACAACCCTATGGTCCAACGATGACTAACTTGGAGAAAGAAGGGAGAAAGGCATGACAAAAATATGTTCAATGATATTTTTCCAGGATTTATTTCCTAAAAGATACATATTTGGGGTTCCCAAGGTGAGAAAACTGAATAATCAATTAAATTTGATATGTGGGAACATGAAAAGTCTTTAAATTGATATATATAAAGAAATATAGTGATACTTATCAAACAGTTTAATAAATTAGGGAAGAATCCACAAATTGATGAGTCCTACCTGATTTTGGATTGTTCATTGTTGGAGAACACTCCAATAAATGATGAAGAGGAGTTTTTCCATTCATTGTGTGTCAATATTCCAGTATCCATAGTTTAATTGTTGTCGGATCTTGATTCTCCAATGGAAGGGTGGAAGGAGAACCTCTTAATTCTCCCAAGGTTTATACAGATAAACATGGATAATTTTTATAAAAATGAATTTATAGAGAATCTAATTTAGGTTAATTAAATTAAATTAATATATTTAATTGTTTATTTAAGGAAACATAGCCTCCCATGGATGATTTTATCTGAACTCCATGTGCCAACCTATTTTAGGTTGCGCATAGGGTAAACCTCACACTCTAGACTCAACCATGGTATCTAATTTATAATAAAAGATTCCATTTAAGAGTTATCATAATTTCTTTAAGAAACTATTTGCACATAAAATAAAATATATTTAATATTTTAAAAAAACTATTTCCAAGCACATAGGGCCTCGTAATCATACGCTATCTCAGTTCTTGGCTCTGAAAATATATATTAAAAAAATACAAATTCTTATAAGAAAAAAATAGGGTCTCTATGAGAAGGTTGTACATAGAGATTCGCATCACTTGGGTTGTTGTACATAACGTTCCTCACCCCCTTGAGTAGGATTTTCAGCATGGACCTTCTCTTTATTATTCATGATACTTAGCCATGGTGTCCCATATTATATGTGATACTCAATAAAGGATTCCCTTATGGATTGTGATACTTTTCATGGAAACCCTTCCTTAAAAAGTGAAACTCTTACTACTATACATGGACACTTGAGTTATGCCTCGGGTCTAGGATAGTACGATGTATCTATTTATATATATGTCTATATATGTTACTATGTATAAAATGAATATATATACATGTTTAGATATATATGTGTGTATTAATAAACACGGTGATACTTGTTTAGGGATATTTTTGGCTTAGGTCGAAGTAGGTATGGTAGGCCAGGTGTCCTTGATAAACCTAAGCCCAACTAGATTTCATTTATATTTATTTCACTGCATTACTTTTGATATACTTGCACACTAATTTATTCTATATTCATGGACTAGACTACATTAGACACCGGTAGTGGTGGCCTACTGAGTATATCTCACACCCTATTCGAGATTCCATTACATTGGGGTACCCAAGAAGACCTCATGGTTGTAGGTTTAGGACATTGGATTGTTGTTGCGTTTTTTTATCCTTCTAGGATAGAATGGAGTATGGGAATATTTGACTGAGCTAGTGCATGTGATGATATTGAAGATATCTATCAAGTATTTTCATTATTATTTACCTATTTCATGTATGTATTCTAGTTGTATGTGAGATTCTCTATGTTACTATTATATTACTATCATTAGTACATTGCAGCAGTTTCATTTATTCATTTATATTTTCTTGTTAGATGTTATTATATTCTGCTTATCCTAAATTATTATCACTTCCACTATATTTATTTATGATTCAGAGGATATATTCTCTCCACTATACTACCTTTAGACCATTTCTACTAGTCATCAGCCTCTACCATATGGGGAGGCATGCTTGAAGTTATGTGACCGACTATCTTAGGGAACTGTTTTAGTGGCTCCCATGTAGGGAAGTTACAAAGTGGTATCAGAGGTTTCTTTTCCTTTTCTCTTACTATTTTTGGATGGTATAAAAGAGACTATTAATGTTTCATCACTTGGTAAATATATTTTTTCTCGTCTGGCCAACCCATACATGAGGGAAAGATCAAGTTTCTAGGGATGGGACTATTGTTCTATATTATAGTTGGTTGTTATTTCACCTTGTTTAATTATTGAAATTCTAGTGGTTATTAATTTATGAATTAATAAATTTATCCTTGGACCGGTATGGTAATGAATTGATGCTACATGGATCATTATAGGAAAATGGAATCCACATTCCATGTATATTCCATTCCATGCAGGTTTCATCATATATTTCTTGGTGCATGGTTATTTGTATACATTTCTTATGTGATTTATTCAGCATGCTTGCTTGTATACCATGATTTGTGATTTATCAGAAGCCTTATTTATATGCCATGATTTGTTGATTACTTATATTTATTAACCTCTAATATCATTACTAATTGTAATTATGAAATATGGTTGGTTAAATAATGTGTTTTCATCAAGAAAATAGTGTTTTCCCATATAGCTTGATAGTGGAATTCTATATAACCAACCAATTTGGATATGTTTGACCATTGTCCATTGCTTACATGGGCTGAAACATTTATGGTTATGATTAAGTGGGTTCCAATAATAATTTATAAAGTGTTTGGGCCTTTATAAATTTAGAAGGTTCCCCATATAATCAAACCATTATATATGGACTTGTTATATTTTGAAAACAAAGTTGAAAACCTAGTTGTATCTACATGAATGTCATTTGTAACTTATAAAGGCAAGTAACTTTATAAAATGGGATTGATAATTCGTCTAACTAAACCATGATACTTATATATATAAATATATACATATACTGAATTGTAATTTATACAAAAAATGGTTTCCATTATAAAGACTGGTACCTATATATAATTTGGGCATGACGACCAGTGTGATTAAATTTCTAAATGCACAACTGGACCAAAGTAGGTTATTTGGGGCGTGATTTTTATGATATAAACCCATTAAGGGTTTTTAAATTTATATAATATAAACTTTTATTTTCTTCACTTAAATGGGATTCCAATTGTAATTTATAGAGCATTCAATCTATAAATTGGGAATGGTTTCCTATATAATTGAACATGGGTTGACATGATTAGACCCTCATGGGTCACCTTATTCTTTATATGCATTGGTACATAAACCCATTGGGGTATTATTATGTTAATGGGATGGTTATTTAATGTATTTGAGTTCACTTATACGGTTTTACATATAAATGTATGGTGGAAACTTACTTGACCAGTCCCCTTAATTGATAAAAGATTTGTTATCTTATTTTGATATTTATTATTTTGATGCATTAGTTAATTAAAATGTAAATTAAAACTAAGGAGTTATATCCTCTATTGATTGGAAATTTACATATTCTTAAACCAATACCAGTTGTGAAAACATTATTGATAAATTAATCTTAGGGTTAAAAAGGAAATTATAATATTTTTCCTTAACGTTGTATGGAATTAGTTAAATAAAGTACATAGTATCGTTGGTCTTGAAAATTGGTACTTGAAATCCCTGATATAGAATTGTTTTAAAATGTTTTAATGGATGATAATAATTTAAATTCCATAAAAGTAAACCTTTTATTAGTGTTGATTATGTGAACCCTCATGTAAGGTTTAGCTTTAGAATTATTTTGAGCAGGAACATGAGTGTTTCCCTTAGGTCACAGTTATCTTATAACTTTTTATTGCTTGAAACTAAATGTTAGGTCATAAAGAATAGGTATATTTTATTTTTGACTCTATTTTTAAAGATAAACACCTTATAATAAATGATGGGTTATCTCATTGAGGTAGCACCCTTAGAACCTTAAAAAATTGCTAAAATTTTATGAAAAGATTCAAATGAGTGGTTTCTTTTAGGTGCTAGTTGTCCCGACTTAGACTCTAGATGATGAAATGATCCCCCCATGTGGATAGGCTGTTTTTTGGTGAGTTAAAACTCAAGGGGGTATTGTCGTATGTGGATATATAGTGAGTGTTATCTCTTTATCCTTTATGTTAGCATTGTAACCTTTCAACGAGCACTCCCCTATTCAGATACTTAGGGATGATTAGGGTCTAGTATCCCAATGTTTGGTAGGTAATTTACTTATTCCTATATTGATAGGTTTTTCCCCTAGTTGGTTAGCTACGTTTCTTTAAAAAGGGAATCATGTTAGAGAGTTTGTATTGGGTTTACATTTTCCTTAGGGGCAGTGATATTGGTTTTACGCTTGTTTCTATACCAATCCATGAAGGTTATCAAATCATTATATTAAATATTAATGATTAATTTTCCTTTTGAGAAGAACCCTAAGTTATTGTTAATCAAAACTATCCTTAATAGAAAGTACTATTCACATACATGGAACAATTAACCATTGGTTGCGTGGTTAAAACAAAAATTTATGAAACGATGCCATGAAATGGGTGGTTATTCGATAAAAATTGGCACAAGTGAGGTTCTTTATTTTAAAGAGTAGTTACAAGGGAACTCTTGGTGTAATAAATACTGAATTAATATGTAGCATAGTTATATTGACCCTATTTATGGATGACTCTAGGGTGCATGAGTCAGTTCTCAAACCGGATGTTATGGGACGTACATCCTCTTTGCGTGATAAGTAGTTTCCACTGATTATTCATGGTAACTATTTTAAAAAGTAAATAAATGAGTGGTTGGGTGAAAGAATAAGACTGATGGTTTTAATTAAGAGATGCTTGCAAGTATGGTGACCCAAATATTTTGGGTAAATTAAATGAAACACCTTGTATGAAGAGTTAATTTAGAAAATCAATTGGGTGATGTAAGATAGTTAACCTGTGTTGGACCTCGACACTCATGGTTAGGATATGTGGTGTCATGTGTTGGGTAAAAGGAAAAGATAGCCTCTTTAAAATGTGATTGTTTCTTGGAGGGAGAAATACACTCATATTAGTATCATCTTGGTGTACTAGCGGTTTAGGGATGATCATGACCCATATTTTGACATAATCCAGAGTACATCAGGAGAGCATCAGTTATGCATCGAGAAACCTTTTTATCCTATTTTGGTTTGACATATAGATCCTTTGGAGTATACTCAAGGAGAAAGTTAAAAGTAATCCATTCATTTTTTCTTACACCATTGGAAATTTAAGGTTCGTGGCCCTTGTTATGAGTTATAATTCAATTTTTTCTCATGGGTAATGTTCTCAGAAATTGGGAATGATTGGTTGGAAACTTTTACGTTAGTTTTCAAGATGAGAAGGATTTTATCATAGCCATTCCAGTCATTATATATAGGCATGGTTAGTGGAAATAAAGTTCTATTTTCATTGTACCTAAAATAAGGATTCTCCTAAGGTGGGGAGTGGGATGTCAGTAGCTAGTGGAAGACCCTCATGTGAGAAGTGTTGTGGAATCTTGAAATTGGTCATTGGATAGTCGTCTTGGAACTTGTATGCCATTAAATGAATGGAATTATTATACATTTTGAATCCTTGGTAAATTCTAATTATGGGTTTGATTATGGATTATGGTCAGATCCAGATTTGGGTGATAAGTTTAGAGTACATTATGATGATCCCTAGATGATGGATCAGAAGAAAAAAATGTTGGTGTTGGTGCTATAGCATGAGGAAGTTTTTATTCAGGAGAAGGTTCAACTAGAAGATGTTACTAGAAGTTGGGTACAGGATTTGGTGATCATTCTCAGAATGACCTTGTTATACCTTGGAATATAGGTTTTTGAGTTAGGTCTTAAATGATGCGTTGAAAGTTAATACAAGTTCTCTTGTAAGTAGTCATCTGAAGATGGTTTGACGTGAGTTTCTCTAGAAGACGTGTGTAGTCATTATAAAACCGTATTTAGAATCCTATTGGGATATGACAGGTGAATTTTAAAATTCATCTATGGAATTTCAAGAAAGAGATGGAATTACTAGTTTAAGTATGATCAGTTGGAGTTTGACCATTTAGATTAAATTTAGGGTTACGGTTAATATCATCGTGTGGTCTTCACAAACATGACTTGAGTTTCACTAGGAAACTTAGGTCATATTAATATAATAAATTATGATAGTTAGAGTATCACGTATTAGGATTTAATTTTATAAATCTAGAACATATAGTGGGGAACGCCACAGGCCATATAATGAAGAGATGATTATGTGATCGTGTCTAGGGTTAGACGATCTTGGGTAAGCACCATATCGGTGTTTCATCTTGGGATGTGAGTATTGGTTGAATTTAACGGTTCAAGTACTTTATTCTTAAGGCAGTTCTTGTGGGTGTGTTGGACATTTTGAAATGAAATGTGTCTATTTGAGTGATATTTTATTACCTGAGTAGGTCAATTGTTGTTTCTATTTTTCCCCCAATACATCTCATGGATGACATGTTCTAAGGTGGGGAGATTATAACATCGTTTGTTTTTAATTAGTTGAAAATTCCATGTGAATTTGTACTTTTCATTTGGTGGATGGGATAAATATTAATTTTATCCTCATATCGAAATTCCAAGTGTTGGATCAATTAAAACTGATTCTTTAAGATGTGGTTTAAGGACTATGAGGTATTTTGAACGTCTAAATGATTTTTGGGGGCATTAGACTCCAAAAACACTTTTTGGAAGAAGCTGATAGGTGAACAAAGTTATTTTGAACTATGTGTCCCCATACTAGATTGTTTGTCCCTACAAGAGGTGTCACACAGTTTGATTAACCATTAAAGGAGGGGAACACATCCATGCAGAATGTCAACTGAAAATTGAATAGGTTGGTGCATGGGTTGTACTTAGTTTTCCAAACTATCCACCTAGCCCACATGGTTAGTTCCACTTAACCAGTAGCATCGCATAGTTGGCACATGGTTAGCCAAAACCATGTGTCCAAACCATGTGGGTTATATCTCTTGTATAGTATGATCCACATAGTTATAACACGAATAAATAAACCATGAAGACTAACTGTGATCCTCATTAAATATGGTCGAAATGACTTTTTTTGTCCATATAGACTTACTTCTTTTCTTCCTCCTCATTCTCCCACATTTCTCCCATTCCCAAGATGCTCGACTCCTCCCTTGGGATATCCACTATGATTCCATATATCTCCCCTGTTCAATCTTGGAACTTTATTTTGTCTATTTTTTTGGATATGTATTGATAAGATATCAACTCTACATCCTTCTTTTCTTCAAATACCTTTCTATACAGAATTCTAAATTTTTGTAATCTCTTTTTCCCTATTTTTTAATGTGTTTGAAAATTTCTTAGATTTCTATCATTCTAGATCAAATTTAGGCTCAATATTAGATGTGTGGATCATCCTATGCATGAGGTAGGTGGTCCAGTTTCTTTTCCCTAAAGACACACTTTTTTATATGATATTTTCATTATAACAAAAATCAAGATTTTTGTGCACTTCTTCTAAAATAAAAAAAAACTTAATTAAATTATTAGAACATGTCCATGATAATCCTTATACTCTTATCATGGATGGAATTTTATGACCCCAACCCAAACCACCCCATGTGGTGTGATCAATTAAAGGTTATTATAATTTTTATTCGTTTATGATTAAAATGCTCCGCTTTCACTTTAAATAACATTTTTGATGAGTTGAATTATCCCTAATGGAAGAGGTTGTTAAACTAAAATGAATGAAGTTTTAATTTTATCATGATCTATTTTATAATAATACCATATTTGAGGTGTGTTTTCTTAAAATGAAAAGGAATGATTAAATTAGTGATAATTTTTGTGCTATAGAATGGATGATTCCCTTGGAATCCTTGGTTATAAATGAATTTTATTCCTTGGACATATTTGATTTTATGTCAAGATTACATACATGGATACTTTTTAAAATTATTATTAAACTTGAATTGCATTATCTTGATGACTTACATTATATAATGGATTAACTCATGTCGGGTAATTAAACATTAAATTAATGATGATGTTAATGGTACACTATGCCCTGAGCGATGTCGAGTTCAACTTTATGGAATTTCTTAGATAATGGATCATATGGAAAGTGAGACTAACTTATACTAGATTATTATAGAGGGACCTCGATTAGGGTTGTGAAAATTTCACTTCAAACCCCCTTGGTCAAGGACATTGGACATGGAAATTCACGTCATTAGGTTTCCAGAATGACATTCCTCACCCCCTCGAGTGGGATATTGTTCATGACCCTTCTCATTATTATTCATGATACTTAGTCATGGAATCCCATATTATATGTGATACTCAGGTATGGTGTCCCTTATGAATTGTGATACTCATTTATGGTAACCCTTCCTTAAAACATAAGACTCTTACTATTATACATGGACACTTGAGTTACGCCTCTAGTCCAAGATAATAATACATATATATATATATATGTGTGTGTGTGTGTGTGTGTGTTTATATATATTTTAGTATATATATATATAATTAATATGCATATATATATATGTGTGTGTATTAATAAAAATGGTGACACTTGTTCAAAGACACTTCTGGCTTATGCCGATGCAGGTTTGGTCGACCAAGTGTCCTTGAGTATCCTAATCCCGAATTGATTTCATCTATATTTATTTCACTAATTTACTTTTGATATACCTACACATCGTTTTATTCTATATTAATGGACAAAATTTTATTAGGCACATTTGGTGGTGGACTACTGAGTATATCTCACACTTTATTTGGGTCTCCATTGCACTAGGGTACCTGAGAAGACCTCATGGTTGTAGGTTTAGGATCTTGGGTTTTTATTTCATGTTAGAATACTTCTAGGGTAGGATGGAGTAAAAAACATAGGAATAAGCAAGTTATCATGATTCTATTGAATATAGTTGAAGGGTATTTTCATTATTATTTACCTGTTCTAAGTATGTATGTTTGTTGTATGTCATATTCCCTGTATTCATGTTATATGAATTACATTCGTACATTGCATCATTTTCATGCATGATTACTTATTTATTTATCATTAATTGTTAGTTGTTGTTATATTCATCTAATCTTAAATTATTATCACTTTTGGTGTATTCAATTATGATCTAGAGGGTATAGTCTTCCCATTATACCACCTTTAGACTATCATTCCTAATTGGAAGCCTATGGTATATAGGAAGGATTGTATGAGTCGATGTGACCAAATGGATCGGGGTACCATTTTAGTGGATCCTAGGTTATAATATTAAATCTAAGATAAAGGAATTGTAAATAAACACATAACTTGACCAATGGTGTGGCCTCTAGTTTTGTGTCATGTAGAACCTACTTGGGGAAGAACCGAGGATCTTGAGCCTTGATTCAACATATCATAGCCCTGAGAACCCCAACATAGTATGCCTCCTATAAGAAGATCCAAAATCATGATACCTAGTCCACTATAGAATGGCCCTCCTCCACTATGAAAGAAATCTCCACTCGACATATTGACTATGGTGAAGTGTACCCCGACTATAATTTTGGCCATCCATAATTTGAAAAATATTTTGAAGGTAAGAAATAAACCATCACTAAAAAATAAATACCCTCCATGTTGAATCTCACATGTTGCATCATGGTTCTTCCCCTAAAAGAATCATCATGACATATTTTCACCCTCTATGGAATAGTCTCTGTATGTAAACATAAAAACCAATCCACCATTTCTATTTCACTCCCTACTTACCATTTTGTCCAACCCAACCAACATCATTCTCATGGTTCTTATGTTCATATCATGGGGAGGTCACCCACACATCAAACACTATTAATCAAGGTTCAAAACACCCATAAATCAATGGAAAACCCCTAAAAACATAAAATATATATTAATAATTTAATATATAAAACAATATTTACATGGGGGCATCACATCTTTCCTTGTTTCTCTCATTACTTATTGAGGCACTAGCATGCCATGAGAGGATGAAGACTCCCACCTAAGCATCTGCTGATTCAAGTCAACCCATAAATACACCACAGAGGAGGGACATCATTTGGATACCTCTTGTGACCTTTATTAGAACCATATAATCAAATATAATGTGAAACATCATCTATGTAAGGTATGCATCATAGTTTCATTCTTTTACAACAACATGTTTTTTAGTATCTACTATAGAGAACCCAATTTGGGATTCTAAATCATTTTCTTTGCTTAGTTTAAATGGTTAAACTACCCTATGAAACCCATCATATGGAGTACCTAACTCCATGAATATATGATTCATTCCCCATGTATGTGATGGAGTTCCAAACTCTATCAATTATGTGGAGTACCCATGACTCAAGTAAGTGGGGGAGTACTTTAATCTAGGAAAAATGTGAGGGGATTGTTCCCTATTATCAAAAAAATACTAGATATGTTCTTAACCCCATGCCTACTCTGGTGATTGTGCCTAACCACAATCATTGGTCTTATTGAGCTAAGTAATTTAACTTCCAAAATTACCTTTCATCTCACATTTGTTGTCTAAGGTAGATATAATATTCTACTCTATAAAAAATAACACTTTGGATGTGATACTTTTACACCTAAATCTAAGTCGTGGGTAATAAGATACAAAAATCTATAAGCCTATAAAGATTAAAAAATTGTACTTTGGGGGTACACAGCATGTATCCACTTAGTAAAAGTCTATTCATGTACTTCTATCCACATAATTTTTTGGGTTTGATACATGGAATTTACTATAGTGTACATGGTTTATAGGATCCACATTGGTACTTAATATATACCTCTGAGTCTTAATTCATATATTGGTTTAGGTACACAAAATGTCTCATAGACCACCTAATGTGTGGTTTTATACTGCTTCATGGGTGTATACTCTTAGACAAACTAATTCGTGTGACTTGGAATAAAATTACACCTTGTAAAGTATTTAACTTAGAATAAAACCCTAGTCATCACTAAAGGGAAGTACATTATGTGTATTCAATGAACTACATGTAATTTGATCATGGAACTGAACTCCCAAAAATACTAATTTCTTTGGATTTACATCATCAAAATATTTGTTTCCACTAATCATGTCCAAATCACCTCCAAGGGACTCATATTTCATTATTGCACCTTTGGTTCCCCTTTTCTGGCCATCCTTCACTAGAAAAACTACCAGAAATTCATTTAAATGCATCCTCGATTCCTTATAACACTACTTCCCTTTTAAAAATCACTCCCCCATGCCATATGATGATCCTTTAACACTCAAAAAACATTCTATACACCTTGTTCTTCACTTCCATGTCTAAATAATCTTTTTACAACTCCGATGTTGCATATTTATCAATTCAGGACAAGAATCATTGAACATTAGACAATGGAGAAGGAAAACAATAAATTCATGAAAAAATGGAGGAAATGATGCGGATAAACATGGAATAAAATTCATTGATGAAATTTGTTGTTTGATGGTGTGAAGTACCATCCACTAAAAATTAGGCATGGATTATCCAATGGTGGTGAATTAAGGGAATTATCATAAATTGAAATTATAATAAACAATTAATTTTATAGGGATATTCAACTGAAAAATAAAAAACAAGAAATAAATTCTAGGATTATAAATCCTGAATAAAAAATAAAATAATTTAAAATAACAAAACCTACCTCGATTCAAGATTTATTTCTAGTGTTAATCATGTCATCACTGGGCTCTATTGGTGACATCTCCCTAAGGAACATGCATATTGGCTCTTTAATTTTCAATTCTCTAAACTCCCTCTCATGTTATCCATCTAATTAGGGTTCTTACAATAGTTATTCCTAAATTAGAGAGTTATGTATATTAATGTATGGATATATGGATCATGAATATAATAATTAGTTAGTTATTAATTCATTCATTTATTAACACACCCATAATGGTCCGACCTCTAGGGCCTAGGTTCCAAAACAAAGTAATCGAATCTCTAGGGTCAAAATCCTATTTTTTATGAAACCACAGTGTAAACTATCTCATTTGATCCTCTATTTAGGATGAAACGGTACTTTCTCATGATTACACATGCATGAACAAAAAATAATTTATTATATTTACTATATTTCTATAGAGACCCAAAGCTTGACATACATGGACATTACATTACTTTTGCGGAATACTTAATACATAACAAAAATAGACACCAAAGGACCGTAATAGTTTATTGTCTTTGGAAACTCAGAATATAATCTTCTAATATTGGTGAAAGATCTTCAATATCTCCCATAAAGAACATCCCCTTTTATTTTCTTACCTAAAACCTTTCTTTAAATCCTGGGTAAAGGAAAACATAAAAAAGGGTGAGCTCAAATTATCAGTAAGGGTAAACATAGAGAACATAAAACAATCCATAAAAATTTGAATGCAAACACTTGAACATAAAATCTAAACATCAAAATCTTAAGCAAAGACATGAATCTTGGAAGTACGTAAGGCATATATCATAAGGGAACATTAATCATGATAAAATAGCATAGGAATAAAACATGTAATTGTGGAAAACCATTAAGCACATGATATGATTTCCATAGTAGCCAAGTAATTACTACCAAGACCATCTTAGTTGACAAAGTCCCTTTCTAAATCGAGTTCACTCCTCGTTTCAGTCTTGTAACACTGAACCGGATTAACTTACCATTCCAGCCATGTCTATCTCATGAGATATAAATCTTTACCCAATATATTGGAGGGAGATATAGGTCCCACCCATCTCATAATTAAATCATTCTTACCTATTCCACAAAATAATCTTAAAACCTTCATCATAACCTAAAGAATAAAATGGGTTTCATAAGAATCATCTCATCATAACATAATCCATATAAAACAAATGGATATAATTTCATCATAAGAGAAGTAAAACCATGTAAATAATAGAGACATTATACTTGAAATATACACATATGAAATAATTTCATCTTAGATGGAAAATGGTTTTGATAAAACACTTGAAATGAATTCTTGAGGAAAATATCCTTTCTTCTTCAAAATCATTTTCTTTTCACAAAATTCCATGCAATCTTAAACGAAAATTATTTTGTTGAAAATAGTCATAAAATTTTGTAGAGGAAACTTCATTGAAATAAGTGGTTATGAAACCGTAAAAATCCATTCACGCCGTATAAGTTAAAAATAACATTCTTCTCGTACTTTTTTCAGAAAAGTCAAAAAGTTCCTCGTATGGTAAACAAAAGAAAGATTCATTCCCTAACACAAAGTAAAAGTCAAAGAGGGGTAAACATGACATTAAACATACATGGAAGAATATTAAACACTTTATGAAAAACATGTTATGGGCATGGATGAAAAATATAACCCCAGTAAATACTTACGTATAAGCAATCTCGGATAAAAATGATATTTTCAAAATTATCCCTTACCTTATGTTCGATATGCTTCGTATGTATCTGGACCTCCTCTGCTTCCACGCACCTCATTTAAACTTCTTATTAGGGCACTAGAGTTGGTCTTTTGAGGATACCAGAACCTATATGATATAACTAGAGAGGTTTAGAAGAGGAATTTTCAGGGTTTGGCCGAGCTTTAAGGCTCAAAAGGGTGTGAAGAGAAGAGGGAAGGGGTTCCCTTTTTATAAGGGAGGAGAGGGGCACCTTTGGAAAAACATAAAATATTATTTTATAATAAAGTAATATTCAGCTTTTAATAGCTCCAAATTAATTTATTTCTAAGCAAAGGTGGGGATGGGTATAAATCCTCTCAACCAATATGTTTTAGACAAGTTTAGGTTACTATTTTATCCTTATCATTTAGATTTAACTCTATTCTAAATAATTTAACTTTTACCGTGTCTTTTTGTTTTCTTAGACTATATGGTTAATAAACATACTATAACAAGCCAAAAGAACCCCCAAGTGGTTCATTATTAATATATATATCCTTATCTAAGTCATTTTTCTAGACCTTAAAATTTTATGAATAAAATAACAATTAATAATATAATATTTGTTTTAAAAACTATTTTATGTCAATTTTGACACTATTTGGTACTTGATTTTTTTGAAAATCATAACAGCATGATTAGTTAGAAAAAGTTTAATTAAATCAATACTAAAATTTCATATTAACCTATAAAATTATTTTAATTCATAAAAAGTCTCAAAATACATTTATTTGGGTATTTATAACATCAATTATGTTAATATTTCATTAATAAGGTAATTACTGCATCATCATTGTATCATAACTAAATTAAATTATTTAATGTCTAATAATTATAAATCAAATACCATTATGTATGAAATTTTTTTATCTTTCTAATGAATATTTATAGTCGAATTTATCGTATGTATAACCCTATATTAAAAATGTTTTAGTTATTAAACTTTGATTTTAACTATTTTAACTCTTCTTTAAATAAAATAATAATAAGCATCCTAATCTAATCCAAGTGGACCTAAAGGGTAATATTTTATTCCTAAGGTTTTTTTTGGTCGAATTACACTTATCCAATATAATTAGGACATGTGTTAGGGTAATAATAATATCAGTTTTACCCTTAATTACCCTATTTACTTTTAACCGTGGTAAATAAAAGTAAAAAAGTTACTATTCAAAAAAAATTATATTTATCTTATTGAACCACATTTTACTCCTTTATATTAACCGTGTCTCTCGGATTTTCTAAATTCCACTCACAGAAGCGGTAAAATTATGTTTTATGTAAATTTTCAAACTCTCCTAAGAGGTGGGTAAAAGACGGTGAAAAGTTCAATAAAATTATTATTAAATGACTCTAATAAATTACGTTGAAAATATATAGGTATTATGTATAAATTTTGACCTAAAATATTTTTAAATAAAATAAATAATTATTTAAATAAAAATTCGGTTTTTAAATAGTAACCTAGTGTTTTCCCTATTCATCAAAAATTGAAAGTTTTCAGAAAAATACCAAAAATTCACCCTAGGATAATTTCGATATTACGAATCCAAAAATGAAGTCCATTTTGAAAAATAAAATTTCAAAAAGTGGGTATTACTATTCATAATGGCTAGTTTATATAATATTTTAATAACATATCGTTGTTTAGTGAAACTCGGTATTGCGTACAATACACGCTATCGTGGAAGGTCGTGATTGCGTGTAATACAAGCCAAGTCAGGAATGAGTGTAGTGCGAGCTCCTTTTGGTGTAGCGTACAACACAAGACATCAATGAAAATAAAAATAATATTTTTCATAAAGTCTCGGGTTGTTACAATTTTAGTCAATCACCCATGAAACTAATTTGATGAAAACCGCTCAGTGAATCATCCATAAAATATTATTTAAAATATTCTAATGGTTAATATTTCAAAAATACAGGTTTCTATAGCTATGATAATTTTTCATAACTTCTGTATTAGGTTTAATCAAGTTTTTAAAAACCCTCAGGAACATCTTTAGGGTGAAACTCTTCATGCCCTAGTGTGACTCTTCTGCATAAAAGAAGGTAGGTCCTTTATCTTATCTCCTCCACGATGTAACATATATGACTTGTTATAATGTGTCTACATAATATTAACTTCTTTATTCATCTTTAATGTGTTGTGATGTTTTCATCACCCTTCACACTATGGTTTGATCTTACTCATCAAACCTTCATACCTTTTCATTCCATCTCAACTCCAACAGTAATCCAACCCATCCATGTGCCCATTGTTATTAAATATAATAATAGAACACTTTCATCACTCATGAATTAATTTTATTAAGAAACAAGTCATATCTTGGCTCTAATGTGAAGGTAATTCAAACACCACACCATAGGATAAAATGTTATTTGTGAACAATTCAAATCCCCCCTTTCAATTCACTTCATGATGGATCTTTAATCATCAAACCTCATAAAATCCCCCAATAATTTAGGGATCTTTAATATTCATATGTATGAAGTGTTTATAATTGAAATATTTTTATTATTTTAAATGAAATATCATTAATTTAAGGAGTTTCATGTTAGGTACTGCATATTATTTAATTTAATTAAAATATGATTAGTGGATTGTTTGTTAAAATTCTAGCATAAATATTCTTTATATAGTAATATTTATTTGAAATTGAAATCATTTTTTAAACTTTAAATAATTCTTGAGTATTGATTTATGGATAATGGGGATACATGACAAACTCATCACTAATTTGGGATCTTGGACTATGTCTAGAAAAGTGAGATTTTGTTATATATCGCAACATACATTCTCATGGGTGGTGTTTGAATTTAATATGATTTTAATATTTTATATGAAAAGAGTTTAATGAACCTTTTTAATGTGACATCTTTAAGTATGTTGTTGAACTTCACAACGAAATCCTTTACCATGAATGCACAACTTGAATATTTAATAGTAAAAGGGATATATATTAATATATATAAAATATTTTTTTTGAATAACTATGAGATACATTTGAGTCAGGATTATCAAATATTTTGGAGCATATACTCTTTTTATAAAATTAGGATTTGGTTATATTCATAGTATACATTATCATGGGTTGGATTTTATTTTCTTATGATTTTAATTATTTATAAGAAATAATTACCATGCATCATTTTATTGTGATTTATTCAAGTATATTATTGAATGTTGAAATTAAATATTTGACCATGAATGTGAATAAAAATTATTTATAGTATAAGGGTTATACAGTAATGTGAAGGGAATATATTGATTTTTTTTAATTACCATGTGATAAATAAATTAACTCCTTAGAATCATGCATACATAAAAAGATTTCATGATTCGATCTAGAAAGTGGATGATGAGATATTATAAACTTTAAACATTACAAAGTGTTAGATTCATTTCAAAGTGTGTAATTGTAAATATTATTATCATATGAATGGGTAGGTAATTCCAAATTTGGATATACATGGATTTCCATGTGTAATTAATGTAGGATAAAGGTTATCTAATTATAAAAAAAATATTCTTTACTAGGTGACCCTAACAGTTAGGTGTCCCAAATAATAGATTCAGGATGATTCATCAGATGAATTTTCTCAAGTTTATTCCCACACAACCAACCAAGAGTTATATATGATTTAATTAACATTATTTTCTACATAAATATTTATTCATTGAAATAAATGTAAAATATGACTCAGAGAATAGTTAAATAAATATCTTGTCCCACTAATGGGTACAATATTGGTCATTGTCTTAGTGGGATCATATTAAATATGTCATTATTGATTATTCATGTAACACATGATAATCTCTCAAAAAATATTTTTATTATAGAATATAATGTATTTCAACCAAAAACTAAAATCTTTCACCAAGGTTTATGTTTGGTTTTAAAACCATCTATATTGACATTTGTTAGTATTAGTGTGAGAATCTGTTCTCCAGCCAAATATTGAGTCATCAGAAAGGTGTAAGTTTTGATGCTTAATATTTTTACTAGATGTAGAGGAAAAAATTCTCAGAACTAGAAATCTAGAACAAAGTAGTAGAAATTGTGATGAAAGAAATATACAATTCAAGAAAACATTTATTATTTTATCATTGCTTCTAAAATCATGGGATACGATGGTGACCATTTTTAGTAATTATAGTGGAAAGACTTACTTGGTATTCAAGGAGATCTGTGATCTGTTCATGAATGTAGAAATACAAAAGAATAATTTTTCATAAAATTCCATAAGTGACTTAAATTTCAATGAATATAGGGAACACATCACTTGAATTAGTCAAAAGAAAAGTAGAGAAAACATAATAGGAAAGAGAATAGAAAAATTGGTTGGTTTTTTTGACTCTATATACCAAAAATGCAGAATGAAGGAACACATAGGGAAGGATTATCAAGAGTGGCATGTGAAATCTGAGAATTATTCTTTTGGGTTATCCATAATCTTCATAGATGAAGGGGATAGTGGAACTCTAGTACTAAATATTGTGATTTTGATGAAGTCATGAATCCTGTATTCCAAAGTTTCACTTTCATTCAACTTTTGAAAGTGGATTCGTGAAAAAATGTGTTTTTGGAATCATATTCAAGTTTCATCTTATGAATATAGAGGTACTTTAGGTTGTTAAAAAAGGAAATGTGATAGTTTGAATTAATAAGGGATGTTTTATACCTTTTCAAGGCATCTAGAATATCCTCAGACTACAAAAGAAAATAATTTATATTAGTTTTCTCAATGATGTGGTTTTATGTACCATGTTTTCAGATGGTGTTTGTAATATCACACTAGGTTCTATGGTGGTGTACCATGCTATAAAAAGTAGACCTTTTTACCTGATTAGTGTTTCAGAATGTATCATGCATTCTGGGGTAATAGCTTCTAGAACAATAAAGTTATGGCATGATCACCTAGGTCACATTAGTGAGAAAGTTATGTGGACCTTGGCTACTAGAAGATTACTAAAGATCAAACATTTGGAGTATGGAACTATAAGGGTTGGATCCAAGGGAATTAGTGGAATATATCATTAAATTCATATGGAAGGACAACAATGAATCTAATGGTTGATCTAGTTTATATGGATGTATCGGGACCAACACCAGTTCAATCTCATGGGGGTGTACTATATTACATTACCTTCATTGATGATTTCAAACATAATGTGTTGGTGTTTTCCATTAATCATATGTATGAGGGCCTTAAAAAATTGATAGATTTATTTAGTGGAATATGAGACCGAGATCAAGATGGAATTCATTAGGTATGAAAATAGAGGTGATTATAAAATAAGGGAGTTTTAAATGTTATGTTGGATAAATAGAATCAGGATGGAGAACATAGTTTTTGGAACACATGAGAATAATGGGGTTGTGGAATAGATGAATCATACATTAAATGAGAGAGTAAGAGGCATGATAATAATTTATATATTTATAAATGAATTTTAGGCCAAGGAAGTTAATTTTGTAGTTCATCTCATGAATTGTAGTTATTCTAAACCATTAGCATGAAAACATCAAGTGGAACTCTGGTTTGACCAGAAGGTGGAACTTAATTTCCTAAGAGTTTTTAGTTGTATTTTGTATGCTCGTGTTAATGTCAAGGATAGGTATAAGTTACAAGATAAGTTCCATGAATGTTTCCTTATAGGATAAAATGATTAAATCTTTGGTTTTATACTCTAAAAAATATCATTGGAAGGTTATTAGAGTCCATAACATCCTCTTTAATGAATATATCCTATAAAAAGATCATAACTAGGTAAAAGATACTCTTGGAAAAAAATGGAACCAATAAATAAAGTCAAGGTTATGCTTTGTAGAGTTTGGATAGTGTTAGGCTATTTAGGGAGCATGAAAGATGGAGTCTGGGAGGTACAACCAAGTTATTGAACTAGGTACAACAATAAAGTTCTATAAGCACCAAGTTAAAATGTGAAAAAATGATCAAGGATAGTATAACCTTGAGGAAGAGTTTCAAAATTATGATTTTACTAAAGATATAAACCTCAATAGTTACAGTTTTATATCATGTTCAAATTTCTTGTATAGAGGTCTGATTATCGGATGAACTTTCTACTTCTCATGGATGGTGGGGAACTCAAATTCCATGGTGAGGTGAGAATTCTGAGTGATTCATTATAGTGGGATTTATTAATAAATAAAGAATTTTATTCCTTTTATATTGTTGATATATGGGAGCTAACATATCATGTATAAGGTAAGAGGGTACTAGATAACAAATGGGTTTACCATTTGAAGGTGGAAGGGGATGGTAAAGTCTAGTAAAAGGATTTAATTATTGTTAAAGGGTTACAAAAATCAAAAGAATTGAATTTTACTAATATTTTCTCTCTTATTATGAAATACCCAATAATTTAGAAGGTTCTCAGCCTGGTTTTAAGGGAAGGTTTATCTCTTATATGGGTTGATTCCAAGATAGCATTGCTTCATAGATATTTGGAGGAAGAAATATACTTGGATCATCCAGAAGGTTTCATACTAAAACATAATGAGGGTTTAGTGTGCAATCTCAAATTAATTCTGTATGGGAAAAAACAAGCACCAAGGTAGTGGAATCATAAATTTTAAAACTTCATCATTAAATAGAAGTTAATCTATAGAAATTCATATCATTATTTCTACCAAAGTGTGTGTAAAGAAGGAAGTTTTCTCATTGTTCTTTTTATATAAATAACTTACTCTTGGATGGACCTATTCAAGGAAAGGATAGTTAAAGTAGCAATTTTATATAAGTTTCCAGATGAAATATAATATTTTTTCAAAGTATATGTTGGGGATAAGGATTGGAAGAGATTTCATTTCTATATCATTTTTACTTTTTCATATGGAGTATATTCATAAGGTACTTCTGATATTCGAGATGAGTGAGTGTAATCCGATTAGTAGTCCCATTTTCAAAAAAATTAAAATTTTAAAGGATAAGACACTTAAAATGGATGAGTAATAAAAGTACATGGAGAATGTTCCTTATGCATCGGTTGTGGGACGTCTGATGTATGTCTTGGTTTGTATCACTCAAGTAGTAAGTGATGTTAGTAGATTCATAAAAAATATAATAAATGAGAATTGGAAGGAATTCAATCTTATCTTCTGTTATCTCATAGTTTTAGTGCACCATTCAATCTAATTTGGCATAGAAGATCCCTCGAAAGGGTTTGTGGATACTGATTTTGGTGGATATTCTTGTTCATAGAAGAGTATAGTAGGCTTCTTGTTTACTTTCTATTAGCCCAACCATGTTAAATACCTTGAGAGGGGAGGTGAATCAGAGTATTAAAGATTAAAACAACTACCCCTTTGGATATTCTTTTAGCATTAAACAAAACTCTCTTCTCTCTCTTACTCAAAGAAAATATTAAATGAAAGTTAAAACATACATAGGATGCAACAATTTTTACATGGTTCACCCTCACTAGGATACATCCAAGGAGAATATAAAGGTAATGTTTTGATGTAACAAATACAATAATGTGAACTATTTTTACAAGGATCAAATAATACTCATCACCCCTCCTAGTTTATAACCATTCATAATTTGAAATTGTTGAAATAGTGGGTTCCCTAGACCCAACTATGTCGTACATTTTATTACCATATCATGTGTACAGTTAGTTATACATGATGTATTATTACCATTATATTGTAGATATTTATGTATCCACTATATAATGGTAATGTCCATAGATTAATTGTCATGTTGAGAGGTCATAGTAGATCCTAGGCTATAATGAAAACCTAAAGATATTATGACATTAATCTGAAATATATGTTCTATGGTCTAGATAAATATTACTAACTGGACACAGAAGATGTTTTACTATCAGGTGTTGGGGGCTCATTATCATTGAGACTTATTCTCATGAATTTCTCACTCAGTGATCTCCGGTAGTTAGATCATGAGGACAGACCTGCCAATAGGAACACCACGTGTTTTGAGTGTCATTAGTTGTTCCTATCTATGGAAATATGTATTGGTCTCCTGACTTGAGACCATTACCAATGTGTATCATTTGATTTCATACTTTGATGCAAGGGAAAAACCATGGTACTGAAATCATGGCAAGGTAGCTTGTGTTGGGCGCGTTGTTGGTGGTATGACATTGGTAGAATGGTTAAGAAAAGATTTGTCGCTTCCAAGGTTAGGAATTTGTATATCTTAGACCTGGTTGATCAAGATAGTGTTGCCTTCATAAGTCTTTGGCTGAAGCAGTCAAAAGGAAAATACATCTGGATAGATCAATAAATAATAAAGAAATAAAATGTTGATAACCCTAGTGTGCATCCTGCTTTATGAGATATTTAATGTCAAAGATATTATAGTACACAGTTAGTGTTCATAGGTTGGTTGTCATTATTATGACAATCTATATCTCTTTAGGGTCCATGATGGGTTGCTAGACTCTGCTCTTGGTCTATATATTTTATTCACTACTATTGAGATAAGGTCCTAGAGGGTCACACACAATAGCATATTCAAGAATCTGCCATGTTCTGTTGAATAGGTATATTGGACATAGTGGGCCCCACCATGGGGTATGAGTTTTGTCCAAAGTATTGATCACCAATAATTAAATAAATTCATTATTAATCAAGTTATGAATAATTGGGATTTAATTTATTTAATATATTTACAAGTTAAGTAAATACGAGAAAATATTAATCGAACGAATATTATTTTAATATTCAAGATTCATTTAATATTAAGAGAGATAACGAGTCGATTTAAATGGCTCAGTTTTTATCATGTAATTTATTTTATATATATTACAAGTATGTGATAAAATAATAAATAATATTGATGCAGTTTAGTTCTTTAGAATTATTTATTAAGTGTATTTTGAAATAAAAGGGGGATGGGAAACCCAACTGGGTATTTAGAAACACCACTATAAATAAAGGAGGAGTCTCTCTCTCAAGTAACTATTCATTCATTTTATAGAATGAAAAATGAGAACCTCTCTCTCCTCCTACTTCCTAGAGAGAGAAGTAGTTGATCCAAGAGCATGGATCAAGATCTCCCTCAAGCATCAAAGGGATCTCTATGTGGTGATCATCGGGACTTCGAAGATATCGTCAGATCGCTGTTCTAGCACCTGGAATTCGACCATCAAAATTCCAGTGGATTTTTGAAGTGTGTTTGAATGATCTAGAGGGATCCTGCAATAGATTCTTCAAGAAAAGATTTACAACGATGATTTTCAGTCGAACGTACCTTCAGATCTAGAACGGTATGTTTTTCAGTTTATTTTTGTGCTCTTTATAATTTGTGTGAGATCCATGAAACTTACTGGGGCTCGTATCATCATTGAAAATAAGTTATGTAATCCCGTTGATGAAAATTTTAAAATCTCTGGCCCACCGGCTTCCGCTGCGAGCCCTGGAACCCTTCAGTGGTATCATAGCAATCGTGTATATTTTATAAACCTAGAAAATTAAATTTTCATTACAATTAAGTAGAGGGTTCAAACTTTGTCTCAACTATTCAAACCTTGCATCGATCTGATCTCTAACGGCAAAGATATGTCCAATCGAATTTTTGATACGGGTCGATTTTACAGTTTGAGTTTGGGTTTTAAAATTTTTATTCTTTTTCAAAATTATTTGGAAAAGAATATAAATGAAAATTATAATTTTTAAAATGTATACTTTTCATAGTAATAATTTTATTACTATAATAATATTTATATTATTATTATTATAATTATGTAATAATAAATTATTATTTTTTTATAATAATTTTATTATTATATTATAAAGGCTAACAATAAACTTTGGAAAATTTATTTTTGAAGTTTGGAAATCCACACACAAAAACAAAACAAAGGAGGAGACTGAAAAAAAAAAGAGGAGAATCAAAAGAAGGGGGAGGAGACTTGGGGGGAATCACTTTTAAAAAATTAAAAATTAAAAAATGGTAGGGGGCCCGCGCGGCCCCCTTATTCTCTCCTTGGGAGGTATCGACCACCCAACTGGGTGGTCCTTCTTCCCCTGCATAATGCACCCACCAGGCGGTGCCCTCCCTGGCGCACCGCCCCATCATCAACCTCCTCCCACGCTACAGTCGACACCTCTCGGCCACCACTGGACCACCCTTCTCCCAACCGCTCCCCTCGATGGTGCACCACCCCAGGTGACCACCTCCCATGCCACAGCCCCCTAGCCAGATCCCGACTGACCGGTGGCTCCCCAGTGTAGCAGGCGCACCGCTCGGCTCTTGGCACCGTCAACTTAGGCCACTTAACTGCCGTTGGCTCCCACGTTAGGCACCCTCTTCCTGGCCTACTGCCCGCACCGTCGTGGGTAGTCCCACCAGCTCACCTGGTCGCCGAACCTCGATGGCCTCTAGCCCTCCTGGGTGCCTTTCTCTAATCCCTGCTGGCGACCCGCAGATGCCCGCTGCTCTATCAGTGTCCTTCATCCACCATGTCTTCCAGATCCTAGCCGGTCGAGAAATCAGATCCAGCCACTTATGGACCACTGTTGCGCTTACATCTGTGGGTGTGAACCATCATCCAAGAACAGATAGGCAACCCATGAATTTTTCTACATGTTATAGTTTTCCTCGAAACCAGACCAGGAAGATCTACCCGACCATGTTTGGGTCTGAGTGGACCTTCCTGGCCCAGATAAGCCCAGAACGGGCTTTGCCTGACCCACTATGGGACTACGCCAGTTCAGCATGACCTGTGATGTGAAAAAGTAGGGTTTCAGGGCACAGATTATAATTAAATTAATATGATTAATTATTTTAATTTTATGAATTAAAATTAAATTATTTAATATATTAATTGTGGTGGAAAATAAATAAACTTTAATACCCAGATAAAATTAATTCAATTTGGTTTTTAAATTAAAATAAATTAATTAATTTAATTTTTATATTAAAATTAAATTAATTATCATACCGATAATTAATTAAATTATTTGAATTATTTAATTCATTTAATTTAATTTATGACCCTCATACTTATTTAATGCAATTTAATTTTTTATCACGCGTTATTTTACCCACCTGCTGGTCTTGAGCACTGACCCGTGTATATTTTCATTTATTTAATTAATTATTTAAATGTGTGTGATGATTGTAATTAATTAAATGATGGTCTACGTATCGTCTTTATTTTTGGTTAAAATGTATAAGGACCTGCATGTCCAATTTACAAGATGTACATTTATACCCTAGTCCCTCTCGCCTGTGCGTGAGTATTTTTGTACTTCAGATGAAGACAATGGAAGATGTGACGTGGACCCCACCAAGATGAGGCAGTACTCCAAGACGTGACATGGACCCCGCCAAGATGAGGTAGTACTCCAAGACACGACATGGACCCCACCAAGACGAGGTGATACTTTAGAAGAGAATAGAACATACAAGATGTAGGCAAGCTGTATTATGGGTTAAGCTCCGACTCAGGTATGCTTCCCTTTGGTCATTTAGATGCTCAAGAATTTTCAGGTGGTAGTTTACCTTTATGAATTTATTTATTATTTTATGAATTTATAAATAGTGGGAGAAATCACTACCACAAAATTGGGCAAGGAAGGCGCCTGACTTTATCAGCGCTAATGGAAAAGAACTGATAAAGGGGTAAGACTTTATCAGAACTAGATAAAAGCGCTGATAAATCTACCCTTTATCAGCGCTAAAACAATGGCTGATAAAAGTGTACCCTTTATCAGCGCTTTAATTATCCCTTTATCAGCGCTTTTCTAAGCGCTAATAAAGGTTACATTTATCAATGCTTTACTTCATATGAAATTATTATATGTATATTCAAAAATAATGTTTATTATATACATTAAATAAAAAACACATGTTATAACTAAATATATATATATATATATAATTAACTAATTATAAGATTAATAATAAATGTATTTATTAGATTTATTAGATTTATTAGATTTATTAATTCACTATATTTATTAGATTTATTAATTCATTATATTTAATATATATATGTTATATTTATTTATATTTAATGTATTTTTTTTATTTAAAAATATATAATACTTTTTAATATATATTTATAATTAAAATTATTGAATATATATGTGTTTTCCAATGAATTGGGGTCAATGAATATATCATGTGTATATGTTATGTGATCATATATGTGCATGAATAATGTTCATTTATATATTATAATTACATATCACGTTGATGTGTTATTAATTTATATTTCATTATGTTACCCATATAATATATATGTTCTAAAAAATGTACACTTATAATTAAAATTATATTATATTTAAAAAATAAATATATATTTTATTATATTTTCAATGATATATATATATAAATATACCTTTCAAATACATTTTTAATTATAATTATAATTAACTATATATAATTAATATATTTATAATCATTTAAATATATATAATTAACATATTTATTTTATATATTTATATGATTATAAGTATGATAACTATATTTATTATAATTTTATAAGTATAAATAAAGATATGTTTATTTAGAGTTATAATTATTAATAAATATATATATATTTATCGTAAATATCATTTTAAATAAATATATAATAATATAAAAAAAACTATTAAATTTATACATTTATCAGCACTTTTATTCGAGTTGATAAAGTATGTATTTATCAGTGCTACAAAAGCGCTCATAAAGTGGGTCTTTATCAGCTCTAAAATGAAAAGCGCTGATAAATGCATCCTTCATCAGCGCTAAAAAAGTGCTCATAAAGGGACTCTTTATCAGTGATTTTCATTTTAGAACTGATAAATACCCCCTTTATCAGTGCTTTTTACTAGCGCTGATAAAGGTCCCTGCAGGATTTATAAATGTCATCGGGTCCTCCTCCTCCTCCCCGCACCCTGTCAAGCTCTCACGGATGCCCTACCTTGTGCCTCTGCCACTGCCTCCTCTCTGCTGCTTCCTCCTTGTCCTCCTCCTCTGTCATGGTCACCACCTCATTCTCCTCCTTCGGTGCCTACTTCTCCTCCTCCTCCTCTTGTCGCGGCTCCTCCTCCCTGCACCCTGTCATGCTCTCACAAAAGCCCTACCCTACACCTCCGCCGCTGCCTCCTCTCCACTGCTGCCTCCTTCTCCTCCTCCTCTGTTGTGGCCACTGCCTCATTATCCTCCTCTGGTGCCTACTTCTCCTCCTCCTCCTCTTGTTGCGGCTCCTCCTCCTCCTCCTCCTCCACCGTGGCTCCTCCTCCTCCTCCTCCTCTGTCGCGGCTCCTCATCCTCCTCCTCCACTGCGGCCTCCTCCTCCTCCTCCACCACCTCTACCACCTCCTCCTCCTCCTCCTCCTCTACCTACTCCTCTACCTCTGTTGCCTTCGTGCTGCCTCCACTGCCTCTGCTGCCTCCGCTGCCTCCGCGCTGCCTCTATTGCCTCAGCTGTCGACACCTCCTCCTCCTCCGCCACCAGGTCCTCCTCCTTAAGGTGAGTAAAATTTAATTTTCCTGAATTAATTATGTTTTAATTTATTTTCAATATTGAGATTAATTATGATTTGGCGTGATTCTTGTGTGTGATGATTGTGTGTGTGACACATGTATATGTGGTTGGTTACTTGTTTGATCTTGATTATCTCTCCCCACTATAGCCTTGTGATAGAAACCTGAATATAGAGAGTATTTTTTGTGAAAGGTTGTTACACTAGATTAGGATTTCACTCCATCTAGTGGCCCTTAGTATATATCTTTTTTTGATTTTGGATAATACCCCATAGTTAGGCCAGGTAAGGTTTGAACCATCCATGTAAGTGAATTCATGTCATCAGGTGAGGCATGCCAGCAAGATGAGACATATGTTTAGTATGTTCTATATTGTACATTATTCTCCTTGGGTTCGAAAAAAACGAACCTTAATTGGGTTTCTACCAATTCCTTCCCACTACCCACTCTCTCTGGGTTGGGTCATATACCAATTTAAATATCACATCCTTTATTATAACATAACAGTTCCACCAACCTCTCACATTGGGTGTGATTCACATATCCTCTAATTCCACAACATAGTAGTTTCTCCCCTCTCACTTATGGTGGGTCTCACTATCACATCACATAAATAGAAATTTGAGGAGGGAATCTCTATAGGAAACCTCTCACAAAACTACTCCAAACCAATACTAAGTGATCCACATTTCTATATCTCACATCATATTATCATACAAAAAATGATCAAATGAGGGAATCACAATATACAACCTCTATCACAAGTCAAAATGCACCATCAATAGGTGGATCCCATGGAATTAACACACTAATCCCCTTTGACCAATGCCTTCTCACTCAAAGTAGGGTCCTACCAACACCTTATCACTTAAATAAAGGCCATACATCTTGTCTCATGCCACAAAACATATAAATAGTAATCTAAGGAGGGTATCTAGATAGCCAACCTCTCGTACTAGATAAACCACATCATCAATAGGTGGGCCCCATGGATGATCATACATCAACTAGGTGAAACTCATATGAAGTCCCAATCTCTTAATCGGTCTGACCATAAATGATAAAAGTCACCATCCATTTAGCCTTGCATAATAATCTCCTTAAAACCATCTTGGTTATACATGAAAATTAATCCCAAACATCAACATTATAATTCCACCTATAAGGGAATCTACAGGGTTCTACAAACCTAACCCATCTCTACTCATTGATACCAACACACACTCATCTCTACATGGTAATGTCACAACCCATAGGATATACTTGATCTAGGCCTCGATAGTCTAGTCTATATCATCTTCTAATTCCCACATTAAAACTCATTAAAACTAAATAATGACCATCCTAAGAAACTCACTCTAAGAGCCTTAGATACCCTATTCTAATTCATCCAAACTATTATCATGACCCTAACTTAGGTACCATATCATATCTCCCCTTGGAGATCTCTTAATCCAATTATAAGGAGGAAATCCTCTATGTCACCCTTCACCAATCCCTATATGGAATATCCTACTCATCACACACACCATGACTCTTATATATCCTTAAGAGGGTGTTCCCCATCATATGTGAGATATAAAACTATATTATCCATCTTATTTAGGCCTAAGAATCTAATACCTACTCAAATAGCCTTAGAAAACCTAACTAGGCTATACAAATATCATAACAAACCTGATCCTCTCATAAACACAACTAGAAAACCCACCTCCATGGAGACATAATCTCAGGATGATCACAAAATCACAAACATTCAATAGAACCCTCACTCTATATCTTGGTGAATCAAAAACACCCTATTTATTTACCTAGGTTTCTCTTGATTTATATCCCTTTCACTAGAACACATATACTCATGTATGAATGCACAATAATGCATAAATTGGAACATGGTTTTGTATTATAGGGTCCACCTAACTCAAAAAATAGAGTAACCCCCTCACCAAGATCAACTCATCCTCAACCAAGACTATACATGCCTTATCTAATCTTGTACAAATGATTGAGACCCAATATCAAGGAACAATTCCCAAATAATTAATTACAGAAACTTATAATTAATTATTCACCTTATTATAATTAGGAATAATCTTTTAAAAACCCACTGGGAAACACAACACCCCCTAAACCACACAAAACATGGTGCGTTCATCATATGAGGATAACCTCTAGCCAATATAAACAAAATCTACATCATCTGAATTGATTTGAAGATGATATAGTGAAATCATCACACAATTCCTAGTTAAAATCATCCCAAATCATAGGGAAATAAAGGATAATAGTAATGGAGGAAGTATGATGGAATAACTCACTAAATCGCTATAAAAAACTCCCAAAAACCACCCCTCATCAGGGGGGATTGAAGAGGGGAAGATAATGGATGAATCCCAAGAACCACCCAAGATTTTCTATTAATGAGCACGCCCCCCACCATTTTTGAAGTATCTAGTTTTTTATCTAAATTATACTCATATTCCTTCTCCCCTAACCTATATACCCATAATTTGGATTTCAAATAGGATGAATATAAATAAAGAATGGATGAATGCCAATCGGTTGACAAAAGAGTATGAAGAAGGCGTGAAAGAGTTTATCAAGTTTGCAAAAGATCATGCATATGACCCTTATCAAATCTTTTGTCCGTGTTTACGCTGTTGTTATTCAAAAAATATTAGTCCAGAGGATTTGTAAGAACACTTGATCTGTCACGGAATAGATCAGAGTTATACATGTTGGAATAAACATGGGGAAACAACGAATGTAGGTAGTGGTTGGGATAACACTTCATTTTATGGATCATCTGATATGATTACAAGCATGAATAATAAAGATGATCATATGGAGGATGTGATTACAGATGTGAATGATGATGAAGATCATATTTAGGAAATGACAAGGACTATCGAAGATGATATTCATGATTGCCCAAAATTTTTTGAGAAGTTAAAAATTTGTGCAACGACTCCATTGTATGCTGGTTGCACTAAATATACAGCATTGTCAGTCATACTGAAGCTATATAATTTGAAACCATGCAATGGGTGGAGTGACACTAGTTTTACGGAACTACTTGCTCTCCTGAATGACATGCTCCCAAAAGATAATGAGCTCCCAAGTCGAACATACGATTCCAAACGAATTTCACACTCAATGGGTATGATCTCTGAAAGAATACACGCTTGCCTGAATGACTGTATACTGTTTCGCAAGGACCAAAAATCACTTAAAGAATGCACAAAGTGTGGTGATTCTCGATACAAGAAAGATGAATCCATTACTACTAAATTTTTATGGTAATTTCTAATCATTCTAAGGTTTAGGCGCCTATATTGAAGTGAGGAGACTGCAGGACAATTGACATGGCATGCAGATACAAGAATTAAAGATGGGATACTACATCGCCCAGAAAACTCTCCTCATTGGAATACCAAGAAAATGCGTTTGGATTGTTTTGATACTTCAGTAAAACGATCCTTGAGTCATTTTTGACGTGTACAAATCAACCGCACCTCAATCCGACGTACAGTGTGACCGGTATGGCTAAAAGTGTCTGATATCAGTTTCAAATTGACATTAACTTTAGAAAACAACACACGTGACATACAGAAAACCGAGAAAACACGCCCGGATTGTTTTGATACTTTAGGAAAATGATCCGTGAGTCATTTTTTACGTGTATGAATCAACTGCACCTCAATATGACTCACGGTGTGATCAGTATGGCTAAAAGTGTCTGATATCAGTTTGAAATTGACATTAACTTTAGAAAAAATCACAAGTGACATATGGAAAACTGAGAAAACGCATTCGGATTGTTTTTATACTTTATTAAAATGATCAATGAGTCATTTTTTATGTATAAAAATCAACTTCACCTCAATCTGATGCACAGTGTGAATGATATGGCTAAAAGTGTCTGATATCAGTTTCAAATTGACATTAACATTAGAAAACAACACAATTGACATACGGCAAACTGAGAAAATGCATTTGGATTGTTTTGATACTTTAGGAAAACAATCCAAGAGTCATTTTTGATGTGTAAGAATCAACCGCACCTCAATCCGATGCACAGTGTAACCAGTATGGATAAAAGTTTCTGATATCAGTTTCAAATTGACATTAACTTTATAAAACAACACAAGTGACATATGGAAAATTGAGCAAACATGTTCGGATTGTTTTGATACTTTATTAAAACGATCCATTATTCATTTGTGACATATAAAAATCAGCCTCACCTCAATCTGACGCACGGTGTGACTGGTATGTCTTAAAGTGTCTGATATCAGTTTCAAATTGAAATTAACTTTAGAAAACAACACAAGTGACATAAGGAAAACTGAGCAAACACATTCGGATTGTTTTGATACTTTATGAAAATGATCCATGAGTCATTTTTGACATTTAAAAAACAATCTCACCTCAATACGATGCACGGTGTGATCGGTATGGCTAAAAGTGTCTGATATCAATTTCAAATTGACATTAACTTTAGAGAAAAACACAAGTGACATACGGAAAACCGAGCAAAAACATTCAGATTGTTTTGATATTTTAGGAAAATGATCCATGAGTCATTTTCTATGTGTAAAAATCAACCTCACCTCAATCCGACGCACTGTGTGACCGGTATGACTAAAAGTGTCTGTTATCAGTTTGAAATTGACATTAACTTTAGAAAACAACACAAGTGACATACGGAAAAATGAGAAAATGCATTCGGATTGTTTTGATACTTTAGGACAACAATACATGAGTCATTTTTGATGTGTAAGAATCAATCTCACCTTAATACGACACACAGTGTGACCGGTATGGCTAAAAGTGTCTGATATCAGTTTCAAATTGACATTAACTTTAGAAAACAACACAAGTGCATACAGAAAAGAGAGAAAACGCGTTCAGATTGTTTTGATACTTTAGGAAATCGATCTATGAGTCATTTTTTACTTGAATGAATCAACCGAACCTCAATCCAATGCATGGTGTGATTTATATGGATAAAAGTGTATGATGTTAGTTTCAAATTGACATTAACTTTAGAAAACAACACAAGCGACATAAGGCAAACTGAGAAAACGTATTCATATTGTTTTGATACTTTAGGAAAAATATCCATGAGTAATTTGCGACATGTAAGAATAAACCGCACCTCAATCTGACACACGAAGTGACCGGTATGGATAAAAGTGTCTGATATCAGTTTGAAATTGACATTAACTTTAGAAAACAACACAAGTGACATACGGAAAACAGAGAAAACACATTAGGATTGTTTTTATAATTTAGGAAAATGATACATGAGTAATTTTTATGTGTAACAATCAACCTCACCTCAATCTGATACACGGTGTGACCGGTATGGCTAAAAGTGTCTGATATCAGTTTGAAATTGACATTAACTTTAGAAAACAACACAAGTGACATATGGAAAACTGATAAAACGCATTCGTATTGTTTTGATACTTTAGGTAAATAATCCATGAGTCATTTTTTATGTTTAAAAATCAACCGCACCTCAATCTAATGCACGGTGTGACCGGTATGTCTAAAATTGTCTGATATCAGTTTCAAATTGACATTAACTTTAGAAAACAACACAATTGACATACGGAAAACTGAGAAAACGCATTCAAATTGTTTTGATACTTTAGTAAAACGATATATGAGTCATTTTTACCTACTACAAATCAACCTCGCCTCAATCCAACGCATGGTGTGATTGGTATGACTAAAATTTTCTGATGTCAGTTTCAAATTGACATTAACTTTAGAAAACAACACAAGTGACATACGATAAACTGAGAAAATGCATTAAGATTATTTTTATTCTTTATGAAAACTATCCATGAGTAATTTGTGACATGTATGAATCAACCGCACCTCAATCCGATGCACGGTGAGATCGGTATGGATAAAAGTGTCTGATATCAGTTTGACATTGATATTAACATTAGAAAACAACACAAGTGACATATGGAAAACTGAGAAAACACATTATGATTGTTTTGATACTTTAGGAAAATGATCCATGAGTCATTTTTTATGTGTACAAATCAAACTCACCTTAATCCAACTCATGGTGTGACCGTTATGGCTAAAAGTGTGTGATATCAGTTTGAAATTGACCTTAACTTTAAAAAACAACACAAGTGACATATGGAAAACCGAGAAAATGAATTTGGATTGTTTTGATACTTTAGTAAAACCATCCATGAGTTATTTTTGACGTGTAAGAATCAACCTCACCTCAATCTGACACACAGTGTGACCAATATGGCTAAAAGTGTCTGATATCAGTTTCAAATTGACATTAACTTTAGAAAACAACCCAAGTGACATATGGAAAACCAAGAAAATATATTCATATTGTTTTGATACTTTAGGAAAATGATCCATGATTCAGTTTTAACTTTTAAAAATCAACCATACCTCAATTAAATGCACGGTGTGATTGGTATGGATAAAAGTGTCTGATGTGAGTTTCAAATTGAAATTAACTTTAAAAAACAACACAAGTGACATACCGAAAACTGAGCAAACGCATTTGAATTGTTTTGATACTTTAGGAAAAAGATTCATGAGTCATTTTTTATATGTATGAATCAATCTAACCTCAATCCGATTCACGGTGTGAACGGTATGGAAAAAAGTGTCAGATATCAATTTGAAATTGACATTAACTTTAGAAAACAACACAAGTGACATACGGAAAACTGAGAAAACGCGTTCGTGTTTTTTTTATACTTTATTAAAACGATCCATGAGTCATTTTTTACATGTAAAAATCAACCTCGCCTCAATCTGACTCACGGTGTGACCGGTATGGCTAAAAGTGTACGATATCTGTTTCAAATTGACATTAACTTTAGAAAACAACACAAGTGACATACGGAAAACCAAGAAAACACATTTGGATTGTTTTGATACTTTGTGAAAATGATCCATGAGTCATTTTTGATGTTTCCAAATAAACCTCACCTCAATCTGACGCACGGTGTGACCGCTATGGCTAAAAGTGTCTGATATCAGTTTGAAATTAACATTAACTTTAGAAAACAACACAAGTGACATATGGAAAACTGAGAAAACTCATTCGGATTGTTTCGATACTTTAGGAAAACAATCCATGAGTCATTTTAGATGTGTAAGAATCAACTGAACCTTAATCCGGCGCACGGTGTGACCGTTATGGCTAAAAGTGTTTGATATCAGTTTCAAATTGACATTAACTTTAGAAATCAACACAAGTGACATACGGAAAACTGAGAAAACATGTTCAAATTGTTTTGATAATTTAGGAAAATGATCCATGAGTCAATTTTAACTTGTAAGAATCAACCGAACCTCAATCCGATGCACGGTGTGATCATTATGGCTAAAAGTGTCTGATGTCAGTTTCAAATTGACATTAACTTTAGAAAACAACACAAGTGACATATGGAAAACTGAGCAAATTCATTTGGATTGTTTTGATACTTTAGGACAATGATCCATGAGTCATTTGTGACATTTAAAAATCAACTGCACTATAATCCCATCCATGGTGTGACCGGTATGGCTAAAAGTGTCTGATATCAGTTTCAAATTGACATTAACTTTAGAAAACAACACAAGTGACATATGGAAAACCAAGAAAACGCATTCAGATTGTTTTGATACTTTAGGAAAATGATCCATGAGTCATTTTTGATGTGTAAGAATCAACCTCACCTCAATCTGATGCACGGTGTGACTGGTATGGCTAAAAGTTTCTGATATTAGTTTCAAATTGATATTAACTTTAGAAAACAACACAAGTGACATACGGAAAACCGAGAAAACACATTTGGATTGTTTTGATACTTCATTAAAACGATCCATGAGTCATTTGTGATGTGTACGAATCAATCTCACATCAATATGACAGATGGTGTGACCGGTATGGCTAAAAGTGTCTGATATCAGTTTCAAATTGACATTAACTTAAGAAAACAACACAAGTGACATACGGAATACTGATCAAACATGTTCAGATTGTTTTTATACTTTAGGAAAATTATCCATGAGTCATTTATGACTTGTATGAATCAACTGTACCTCAATATGACGCACCGTGTGACCGGTAAATCTTTTCATTAGATAAAGAATTAGTATTTATTAAATGAGATAAATCATCCAAAAACATATTGATTTTACATTATTCCCTTTCATTGTTATCAGAATGAAAACATTTGAGTTTATCATTTCCATATTTTAGTTTCACATTTCCATATTAATGTATTCTTTCATATTAATGTTTATAACTTTTTTTGGATAATTGTAATTGTGACCATGTAAAACATTATTTGAAATTTATATAGAAGTGTGTCTTTTGTATTCATGATATTAAGTAAATGTATATAGCATTGTTTGTCAAAATATTGTGTATGTTGTACCATATTTCGGTTCTTGGATCATGTGCAAGGGTTATTTTGTGCAGGTGTGCAGGTGTGCAGGTTCTGGTTGTGCAGGTGCAGGGGCTGGTGCCTTTATCAGTGCTTTTTTTAGCACTGATAAAGGATTCCTTTAATAGCACTAAAAGAGCACTGATAAAGGGCTCCATTATCAATGTTCAAGATAGCGCTGATAAATTCCCCCCTTTATGAGTGCTAAAAAAATCACTGATAAAGGACCCACTTTATCAGTGCTTTTTTAAGTGCTGATAAAGGTGGCGTTTATCAGCACTTTTCGGAGCACTGATAAAGGAGACCCCCCTTTATCTACGCCAGCATTAACAGTGCTTTTCTAGCGCTGTTAATGTCGGTTTTTAGTGTTGATAAAATACCAATTTGTAGTAGTGAATATGTAAAATAATAGATAATAAAATGCATAAAGAAGCGGTGTATGTTTTTCTATTAACATTCAGTTGTGAGCATGACAAAATAGATGAACAATATTAATAGAAATGGATTAAATTCATTGGGATAAAAACTAAAAACCCTCAAAGAAATATTAAGTCAATATAGCCTTCCATTATTCAAGTTTGAACAAACCCGTGTGTTTGGGGTGTTTTTCATGCCATAGTTGAGGGTGCCTCTTACTACCAAGGAGTTATTATTAGGGTGGTGGGTTGAATTAACTAAAATTGTAGTAAATAAATATCCATATCTAGATTGTTGTAATTTTAGAGGCAAGTGATGAGTAAATCAGGTTATGATTTTAGAAGTTGGGACTTCACTCAACATATCAAGGAACTGCGAGTTAATGCGGTTGGCCAACAAAAATCCTACCTTGAACCCTTCGAGTAGTGTTGTAGCCATAGCTTGTAGACTATGAGGGGAGGTTCATGGATCCTTGCCACTAGAATTCTCAATTGATAGATTATTATGATTCTAGTACATAGGGTTCCTAGAATTTGATAAATTAGTGGGATACATTTAATGATTAAATTAATCAGTAATGTCACATTAGGTAATCAACATAAAAAGTACTAATATGCTTAAGTTTATTTGTAGAGAATAGAAAGTAATACAATAAATAAAAAAATATGATAAATATTGGACAAAGTTAAAGTCCAAACTAGCAAAAATTTCCAATATAGTATAGATTCTTGCACATAATATTACTATATCGGGAATTCAAGGTGCTGGTGTCCCAACCTGTTAAGCCACCACAGGAATTGAGAGTGTAAAATTTCTTATAGGAGACTCATGAAATATGTATATGATGGCTCTATTATAATGATATCATAAAATTGTGATGTTATTTGCGGTCTCTACAACTCAACATGGATGATGTTACGTGTAGCCTCATCTCTGATAACTTTCCAAGGAGAAAGCTAAGCAAGTTTTGAATGTGTTGTTAACACTATCTTGGTGTAAACATGGAAGGCATACTATAATCATTCATGTCATCCCATTCTTATTTATTTTACACCCAATTACTCTAGTTTCATTTAAGGATAAAAATGAATGGTATAGAGTAAGCACTTCAATACCTTTAAGGTAAAATTTTCCTAGTAATAATAAAATTAAAGACAAAACCACCTTTTATACTTATGGTGAATAAATTAAAAGATAAGGAGAAAAGGATTATGTAATGTTACGCCAAAGGCGCCTTTATAATTTCCTTAAAAGAAAAGTGGTTGGTTATTTAACAAGATGTTATTTTCATCACATATTAGAAATAGATTTATGGAATTTTAAAATGTAATGAACTGAATTGAATAAGAAAGAACCCACTTCTTCCTTAGCTTATATTCATCAAATAAAAGTAGTGTTTCCCACATACTTATTGGGTATTAAATAAAATATTATTTTCACATATATGTATTGAAATATAGTAAACAAGTAAGTAGAGAAACATTACTAGGAGTAAGGTGTCTTCACCAAGAAGCTAAGAAAGGGTGATTCCTAAGTCGGTAATGAGAAACACATAACTTCTAATTTCCAAGTGATTGGTTGAAATTGAAAAAAAAAATTGAGTAAAACCAAACACTTTATATCACATGCCCATTTGGACATAATGAGACATTATTCCAAGTTCATGAATGAATGTTGTTTGTGGTGTAACATAATTAACAAATAGTTTAGACATACTTGAATCAAAGGAAATACATGATGAATATAAAAATGTAAGACTTATCCAATTGTGGAAATATGATTATTTTCCAAGTAAAAAATAAAAGTGGACATCAAGAATATACCCAATATAGTATTTAGGCTCGCCACAGCTAACCACCATTGGTATTATTGACATCTTTAGTTTAGACAAACAAACCTTTATAAATAAAGGTATTCCACAAAGCTTTTGGGGTTAGTTCAACAAGAGTGTTTGAACTATTCCAAGAGAAATCTAATGGTAAAGATACTTCATAAGATTCCTTTAAGAAATTAAAGAATTGTAATGTGAAGTAAGTGTATAGCCAGAAGATATGAGTTTCTTTAAGTCGGCATGCTAAAGAATGTATTGACTATGCAATTTTCGATCATGATAATGTAGTGTGGAGTAATTCCTAAATTCACATTACCTTATCTATATCACAGTATTCATGTTCATAAGGAGGATCGATGATAAATTCTTACATGTGAGCATAGATCAACAAAATGTAGCATGGATTAATTCATAAATTCACATTTTATACATCAGAGTTATGATGTATGGAGAATCAATGTTGCAACTTGTGACACCTCATGTCATAAGTTACTATACACAAGTCGACCATACTTTTATATCTAAGTATTACATCATTATTATGTCATTAAACTACCAAAAACTCAAAACTGTATTTTTACTATTCATGAAAAATTCATGTATTTTAGAAAAATCCCAAAAATTCACCCCTACCATTTTTCGACGTGTAGAATTAAAAATTGAAGTCCATTTTTGAAAAATAATTTTCTAAATATTATTAATTTAACTTTTAAATAAAATCTTACTTAATTCAAAAATTAACAGTTCTAATTATACAACTACTTCTTTATCACAATGAAAAATTAACCAAGATGTTATTATCTTCTATCCTTAAGAAAATAAAATAATAATAAAATTTACTATTCATTAGGGTCATATTACTATTCATATTACAATTCATAAGGGTATGTTACTATTCACTAAAAAATCAAGTTTGTTCTATAGGACTCCAAATGACTTACTGAACACAACTCTAGATGAAAATTTTTCAAAATTCAAAACATAGAAGAGAAAAAGTTGTGTTTTAATGGCTATATTATAAAGTTTCATTCTATATTTATTTTCGAAACCTTGGGGTGTTACATTTCAAGTGGGAGATTATAAGGATTTTTGTAAGAATGCATTTTCTGACCATATATTGAATTTTTCAAAAAGGCATAACTTCTGATGCATGATAATTTTTATGATTGATAACTATACCACATTAATAGGAAGCAATTATTAAAACTGAATGTCCAAAATTGAGTGGTCGTGGTGGTAATGAAAGTTCTAGAGGATGTAAGTGTCGCAGTGTGAGGTCAAGTTCCAAAATATGGCATTTATGTGGTTGATGATGTTGTGGAGATGAAAATTCATTACATTATATTCTTTTGAAGTAAATTTAGCATTCATTCCGTGGGGCATTTGGAAATATGTACTATTCACTAGGTTATTCGATTGTGGTTTAAATTTTCATTGACCTATGGTTTGATTCCTGTAAAAATAAAATCCATGAGGCATTCATTTTATTAATATTAATTTTCAATGGAACAGGGATTATAGGAATATAGTTTCAATATATGTTTGGGGTTGGGGTCATTTGCATTGTTCGATCGAAGTGAGATTGATATGATCAAGCTTAATAATCTATCAGTTTTTACTTTGAATTTGATCTTCCATTGTAATATATTATTTACTCATTCAAGTTAAGTTATTGTTGGATTAATAATTTTATTATAATATATATCATGTAATTTTTGTTTTAATGATCTCAAATACCCTTTATATGTTATTAATGATTTTTTTTTTAAGTATGTTCATCAAGTTTTATCATTTTCTATGTCATTTGACAGTTAAATCTCAAATTTATAGAAGTTTACTAAAATTTTACTTGCTATATAAAATCATCTATATGAGGCATTTGATTACATAGATAAACAAATGTGTGATAAATTGGCTACATAAATCACCTACATCAATAAATCATCTACATAAGAAAACATCCATGTGATCAAATGGCTACATGATTTGGTTACATGGAGTAATCAGTTATGTGATTTGGACATATGGTGAAATCGGCTAAGTGGTCCCTAATGGATATGTAATTTATTAGGCTATATCAAATATGGATACATGAGTAAAAATCCTACATGAATAAATTCATCAATTTAAATGTCACCTACTCAATTTGGAAATGTAGATAAATCATCTACGTAAAGAATGGTTATGTGGATCAATTCATCTACATGAATTCAAATCTATAGAACTTTTCTATGTGGTGATCCAAATTTGAATCATGTTTATGAAACCTAGAATTAATTAACATTGGTTTGCCTTAAGTAATAATTAGTGCTTCTATGGAATCATTAAATATCAGATTACCTATTTTTGTTAAAAATTATTATAAAAAGAGGAAAGTACTGAGAGAGAAAACACATACAAGGATAATTTAATGGTTAGTACTATTATTGAGGTATTTCTGAGAAAAGTACATTTGGGATTAAAGACTCCAACTATGGATTTTATGGATATACTACTGAGTGTTTAAATGTGAAGTTTTTTCATGCATTTTGAGAGTGATATGTGTGTGAAAATGGATATTGAGAAGAGAATAATCACCTACACTATCATTTAATAACTCACTCTAGAATATTTATGTGCACTACTCTATTTTACTTGAAAATAAGAAAAAACTTTAAGATATAAAGTTGTGTCATCTCGATTATCTTTACTATCATTTAAAAATACTCTCCTTGGTCTATTTTTTATTCTTATTATTTCTCTAGGATATTTTTTTCTCTTCTATAAATTGTATTTTACAACTATGATCTCAATATTTAAGCACTCTATTTATTCTCTCTTTCATTGTAAAGGTTACTAGTAGAATAACCTTGGAGGATGTTCTTTTTAATCCCTATTGGATTCTGGTTGAAATATACTTTTATTGTTGTTCCAAGTGTTGACTTCTTGCACACAGTCATGTAGTCCCTAGTAAAAGGACAGGCAGTTTAGGATGAAAGGAAAGATTTAGGGAAAATCACTAAACTCTTGGATTTAATCTTTTGTGAAGTTGACTAGAGGATTTCTATTCCTCTAACCACTATAAATATTTTTATCTGATCTCTTTCATTTTTGATTTTTTCTCTTGCATGTTTGTGTTAAGAAATGATCGGAAGTAGTTTTATCATAAATTGGTTGTTATTCTAAGTGAATAAAATTTCAATGAACTCAGTTAACCCCCACCCCCCTCTTGAGTCATAGTGTAGTGACTATTAAGACAATAATTGGTATCATAGCTTGTAATTTTTGAGTTCCTAGTTTTTAAAGGTTGAAGCATAATGATCATATTTAAGACGACTATTATGAATGAAAATGGAGAAGGTATTTCAATGGTAAGATCTCGCAATTTAATGCTAAGATTTATAGTAACTCAAAGGCATGGATTCTAATATATTGAAAGAACCTTGTTATAAATGTCTATCTAAGAGTTATGAAGCCTTATTAAATTCCAAAGAAACAACCTAAAACATGGTATGTAGATACTAAATTTAGTTATGATATGAACTCCAAATATATGAATTATATAATATATAAACTAAGTCTAGATGATTTTAATTGAGTTTCACAATGTGAAATTGCTTACAAAAATATAGATTATCATTTTAGTAGCTTATGAAGGTATATACAACATCTGATCTCATATATATAATACTTTCAAGATTAAGTTTGATACTTTCAAAATGATGGAATGTGAAAGCATTAACCAATTTAATGGAAGACTTACTAAGGTGGTAAATAACGTTGTTTCTTTAGGAGAACCCAATCCTAAACTAGAACAATATTTTAAAATCTCATAATCCAACCACCTAGATGGAGTGAAATCATGGTTTCCATTAGTCAATCTATAGAGGTTATGAATTTTAAAATAAAAGATCTTGTTAAAACTCTTATGATGTATGTGGCTAAGATGGAATCTAAATCTAGTGATTATAGATTGATTAAAAAGGAGAATGTTTCTCTAAAAGTTTCAACTTCAAAGGATTATAATAAAATAAAAGAGATTAAAATAGTTGAGTTATCTGATGAAGACAGATGAAATAGTTCTTCTTCAGACAGTGAGCTTGCTCACTTTGATAGAAAGTTTGAAAAGTTCTATAAAAAGGATTCAAGAAACCCTTCAATAAGTTCAAGAAGAATGATGGAAACTAAAAATAGGTAATATTATATGAATCAAATAATCTTGGACACATCCAACCATATTATCCATGGCTACAAGAAAACAAAAATTCAGAGAAAAAATACTTTAAGAAAATTTGATATAAGAAGATATCCTCAAATCTATGAAATCCACATGGAGTGATTCATAGGACTCTAGTGACTTCATATATTTGTAATTAGAAGCTGAATATTCTAATAAAAAGGAAAATATCTATTTTATATCACACTTAGATGAGGTATATTATTTTTATTCTTTTGATCCTGAATCTAAATCTAAAAATAAAAACTATTCTCATGAAGAATTAAATAAATATTACACCATGATGGAAAAAAATATGAATCATTTAAAAAGAAAAAAAACTCTTAAAAATTTATATATGTTATTTTTAATGAAAAAAGATGACTTAAATAAAAATATTTTATATTTGAAAACTAATATGTAAAATTCTAGTACATCTTGTATTAAATATGGTAACAAGATTGAAAGTTTTTAAAAATAAGTACAAGATTTTAAATATATTGCAAGTGTTTTCACAAAAGGAGAAAATTAATTGAATAAAATTCTTGTAAATAATAAATCTTGTAAAAATAAGTTTAGTATAGGAAGAAAAGGATAGATTCCAATGATTTATAAAAAAATAATTTCTACCTAGTTCTAAGAATAATACCCTCTCTAAAAAATTTTTTTGACTATATGGAATTTGGTCACTATGATAATAATTGTAGCTCAAGAAACCCATAATTATATAGATTCAAATATACTTTTCTTTCACAATGTTTTTAAAAATGTGTTTTTGGATTTTCTAGATTGTACAAAAATATTTGGGTTCCCAAATATTTAGTTACTAACATTTCTCGACTCAAGAGAATATGGGCACCAAAACAATTTATTTTTTGATTTTTATTTAAAGGTAAAAAGGGTAAAGAGAATCAATGAGAAATGGTTTATGGACAGTGGGTTATCAAGTAATATGAGTGGATATTTATATAATTTCCACTTCTTATCAAACATTTATAGAGGTTATGTCACCTTTTTTTATGATTCAAAAGGAAAAATTATGAGAGTGGGATCAATTGGCAATCCAAAATTAATCCTTGTCAATAATTTTCTTTATGTGGAATAATTAAAGAACAATCTGATAAGTATTTCAAAACTTTGTGATGAAGGTTATTTTTTTCCTTAAAATACATGTTTTTTTAGAATAAATTCTTAAATTTATGTCACTAAAAATGTCGAATATATATACTATAGATCTTAATTCATTGAGTAGACAAAAGGTAAACTATTTAAATTCTAAAACAAATTAATCTTGTATTTGGAATAGAATAATGGGACGTTGTAATGTCTATTCTTTGATAAAATTTTCTAAAAAGAACTTAGTTTCAGATTTACCTAAAATTAAATTGAATAAAAAGGAAATATTTGATTCATGTTAAATGGTAAAGAAAATTTCATATTTTAAATCAATTTAAGAGGTTGCTACTTCTATACCTCTAGATCTTATTCATACGGATTTTTTTTGGGCCATGTAGAACTAAAATAATAAGAGGAAAATATTTTTTCTATGTTCCTATTGATGGTTTTTCTAGATTTATTTGGGTTTTCTTTTGGACTGTTAAGTGTGAATCCTGTTCTGTTTTTATAAGTTTTTGAAAACTAGTTTAAAAATAGAAAGATTCCAAAATCATTACATTAATAAGTTACCATGTAAGTGAATTTTAAAACCATGAGTTCAATTCATATTGTTCAAAACATGGTATTAAAAAAAATCTTTCCCTAGGACACCAAAACTTAATGGTTTTATTTAAATGAGGAATAGTTCTTTGGAATAATTTTCTAGAACAATGTATTGTGAATATAATTCTCCTACTCGTTTTTTGGTTGAATCTATAAACATGTCATGTTTTTCATAAATAAATTTAGAATTATACCTATTTTGAAGAACTCTTTATGAGATATGGAATAATATAATTATAAAATTTAGCTACTTAAAAGTGTTTGGATGCAAGGTTTATATTATAAACACCAATTATAACCTTGGTTAATTTGATCTAAAGTCTGATGAAGGAAACTTAATTGGATATTCTACTACTTCTAAGGCATATAGTGTTTTTAAAAAAAGGTAAATTATTATTGAATAATAAACTCATATTAAATTTGATTAAATTGATCTTTTTCATCATAAATTGACTCAAGATGATGAGATAATTTATTCTTTTGGAAACATGAGACTGGATCCTCTCTTTGACAATAAAAAATGATGATTAATTGGAAATTTATTTCCCATAACAAAATCCTAAAAGGATGGATACCAATGAACCATAAAGTGTGATTCCTAGAAGGAATTGAAGCCTTAAGAACCATCCCTTATAAATAGTTATAGGTAGTTTAGATAAAGGTATTATATTTATAAAGAGTATCGAAAATGTTTTATAATTTTATTCCTTTTTATCTCAACTAGATCCTGAGACTAAAGAGGAATCCTTATATGATGAGAGTTGGGTTTTAGCAATCAAAAGGAAAAAGGTATGGTAATTATTTAGAAGAACTTCTGGATATCCTATTATAGGGAAAAAATGGGTGTTTAGGAATAAATAGAATGATAATGGTGTGATCACTATGAATAAGGGTATACTAGTTGATAAAGGGTATAACCAAGAATAAGGTAATGATTATGAAGATACCTTTGCACCTATAACTTGATTATAATCGATTAGTATTCTCCTATATTGTAAATCATAAATTAATTTCAAATTATATAAGATGGATATAAAATATAATTTCCTAAATGGTTTTCTAATAGAGGAAGATTATGTTGAAAAACCTCCTGGTTTTGAAAATCCTCATTTTCCAAATTTAGTTTACAAACTTACCAAAGCACTTTATGGCATTAAACAAGCACCTAGAAAATTTTATTAATGTCTAATTTTTCTCTTTTATAAAATATTTCTTTGTAGGAAAGGTGTATCCTTATATATTTAATATAACTTCATCTTTATATATTTTTTTAGTTTAGGTATATATTGATGATGTAAATTTTTTCTACAAATAAAAAATTGTTTAATGAATTTTCAAAACTCCTTAAAAAATAATTTTAAATGGGCATTATGGGTGAGTTAAATTATTTTATAGGACTTTAGATTTATCAAAAAGACTTTGGGTATATGATAAATAAAATAAAATGCATAATTTTCTTAATTAAAATGTTTGTGCATGAAAGTGATAAAGTAAATACAACTCTTAGGAGTTATAATGAAAATATTAACTTAGATAAATCTTGGAAACCAGTTGATAATAAGATATATAGTGGAATGATTATGATTCTATTTTATTTGAATACTATTAGAACAAGAATTATGTTTTCAGTATGATTTTGTGCTAGATTTCAAGAAAATACTAAGGAATCTCATTTAAAAGATGAAAAAATAATTTTATTTAAAAGGAATAATTTCTATTTTCTTACTTTTTTCAAAAACTTCTGATTTTAATATGACTTTTTATTTGGATGCTGAATTTGGTGGTTGTAAACTAGATAGGAAGAGTAATTTAAGAAAATTTTATTTCTAGGTAAATATCTAGTATCCTAGTGTAGTAAGAAATAAAACTCAAATGCATTATAAACTACTGAAGAAAAATATATAGTTGTTGGAAATTGTTGTGCACAAGTATTATGGATGAAACACACCTTAATGTATTTTTGATTCAATTATAATCAATTATAAATTAAATGTGATAATACAAGTGCTGTAAATATTTCAAATAATCCAATAAATTATTATATAACGAATCTTATAGATTTTAGGAATCATTTCTTGAGAGATCATGCTCAAAAATGTGATATTACTCATTAGTTTATCTCTACTGAGAATCCGTAAGAATATATTTTTACTAAGACCCTTGTGTTTGATTGTTTTGATTTTATTGAAATATAATTAGGATGATTTGAATTTAAATAAGTTTTTTTTTAATTTATTTAAAATATAAATTTTTAATTATTTTATTAATGATTTTTTTAATGATTTATGGAAATTAAATTAATATATTTTTCTTTATTATTTAAATTAGGATTGTTGCATTTTGAGAAATTAAATTATATTATTTTTGTTAATATTTTATCTTTTTAATTCAGAATTGACCCAAATTACAAATCAAGTACTTAAGGATTTTGGGAATCAGGTTCATGACCAAAAAATCAATTAGATCCCAACTCATTCTCCTTTCACATATGTAACTTCCCTTAGAAGCTGAATCACCTATCTTTTTACGCATCATTTCTCTCGGTCCCCTTTTGATCTTCTAATAACTTTATACCATGGTAATTACCAAGTGTTGAGATGATGGATTCTGTAGTCCATCCGATAAATCTAAGTCAAGTGGTGTGACACACAAGGTTCTTACTGGAAAAGGTGTTGACATGGGTAGGTTGAAGTTTAAAAAGATTCTACTAAATATGGTACTTCATTTCAAGTTTTTGAATTTTTTTTTATGAAAATAAGTTTGGTTTTATATTTTGAGTTATAGTTTGGTGAAATAAAGGATTCTATTTCATTACATATAATTATAAAAGTCATGTTGGATTCATCAGTAGAGTCTAATGAAACCATTCATTGTCCTCATAAGGGTGAGTTCAATTTTATCCAAAATCTGGTGAGTAATAGTTTAGTGGTAAAAAATTAAGTGTTCAAGTTCTTGTTCATAATTTCTTCTTTTGAGAAAAATCGTGTGATGGATTTAGAGTATAAATGGAAGGTATTTTGTAAATTTATTCAGACTAGGATTTCCTAGAGAGTTATCAAAATGGAGAAAGAATTGTTTCAAGATATGTATGTATTATATATCATGATAAACAATGTGAATCTGAATATTCAAGGTATACGATGTGTTGTATTCATCACTATTGTAAAGGGAAAAGTATGTTGAATTATTACCCCTATGGTAGGCTTATATCCTTGGTTCAAAAGAATAAAGAAGTGGATCTCAATGAGGGAGAGGTTATGAAATGTAATAAGAGTAATACCCTTTATTATATTCTTTTAAATACTATTTTCAACTATTGGGACATGAGTATAAATTCCTTGAGACTTATTGGTCGGTAAACTATATCTCGGGGGGTCTTCCCAAACCTCACCACCTAGGGATGGAGGACCAGCTGAGATAGTGCCTTCTAGGGAGGTGCAGGAGACAGTGGGTGCCGAATCCGAACCCCAACTACCAAAAGTCAGTTTTTATTTGGTATAGTTATTTTAAATTTGAGGAGATGAAGCAGTTGAAGTTGATGAAGTATTTCAGTATGTTGAGCTAGTTTTTGATAAAACTATTTTAGTTCTAGGGTAAAGGCTAGGGAAACTATTTCTAGTGTTTTAGTTGCTAAAGGAAGACCTGAAGTTGATGTTTAGCACCCTAAGTTTGATCCAATTCTTCTTGGATCACCTTCTAGTGGAGATAGAGATATGGATTTGGTTATGTAATCTACTAAAAAAAATTATAAACTATATATGATATCACCTCCTCCTTGTATGCATGATGATGCACCATATGTAAGTAAGAGCTCTAATAGTTCTGAAAAGAAAACCTTTACTTATACTCTTTGGACTGAGTTTGATAATCTCAAAGAAGATTAAAATTAATTAAATAAGAAATTTACATCCTCATAGGGTGAGATAAAAAATCAAGGAGATCTCTTTTTCAAAATCTGATTTTAAAAAAATATTTGGGATCTTTGAAACCCGGACTAATTTGATCAAAAATCTTCAAAAATTACCCTATATTAAACAAGTTGTTTCTAAATTTAGTTAAAAAGAAATTTAGGAGTTGAAAGTCCAAGTGATTGTATTGAAAAAGAATTTTTCTACAAAATTATAGTTTAATTTACATGGATTTTTAGTTTCATATCAAAGATACATGATCCAAAATCATCTTATAGTCCAATCCAGTATGTATCAAGTTGAAATTAATAATATTCAAAGTTTTAATTTTAAAATTAAGTAAATATTTCATACCCTAAAGAGTTTTTTTGTTAGTAATTTTGGGTTGCTTAAGAGGTTTCATCTAACAGCCACGTCTTCTACCTCTACTCCTTTAGTAGTTCCTAGTTTTTAGAATGGGGTTCATCAGATGAATTCAGAGTTTAATTTTATGTATTCTCAAATTCAATCTATTCAGTGTGATATTTTCACACATTTTCTCATGAAAAACTTCAATAAATACCTTTAAGGTAAGTTCCAAGACACCATGGAAGCATTTAGAAATCTTGAAGTTGGAAAAACTTTGTACTTGAATGATATAATCTGTTATCATGAAGAACTTTTTGGTAGAAAGTTGAAAGAGATCCTATAAGAATATCAATATATTCAGGGGATAATATATATTTAAATTGTTCATGTGAAAAAAAATCATCATATAATAATATAACTCTTGGTTAAGGTCTATGAAGAAGTTGAGGGGTTTTTCTCTAAAGAGGATTCGAATTCCTTAGAGTTTGAGACAAGTCCAGCAGTTCCAGTTTTCACTACATGGAAAGAGTTTATTGTATAAAATCCCCTCGAAGTTATTCCTTTAGTGAAACTAGTGGTTTTAAATGTACTTATTATATATATTATAGTTGATTCTGATTCTATTGATGATACTAGTGCTCTGTTCCACATCCTCCTTCCATTGTTGTTTAAGTGGTAGCTCAAGATTTAGTAGAGAAATTATCCAGTGTGGAAAGGAAGGTTCAATCAATGAATGTTCAAGTGGTCAGTATCCCATGATCAGTGGACATAAATTTAAAGAATCTGTATTTAGTCCTTCCAGCTACTTTATATAGCTCTTCACCAACTCCTTTATTTTGTTCTCATTAGATTTTTAATTCTAGTCAATTTTATTCTTTTAAAGTAATTATGATAAATGGTATATCCTCTATTACTAAAATGCATAGACATGAATCTTTTATTATCCTTGAGTTCTGAAAGTAAGATATCATCAAGAGAATTGAAATGTGTGCAAATTCTTTGTATTATCTAAGATAAAGAAGAACACTTGGCCCTAATGATCTAGATACCTTTCTAAGTACCAAATAGGTAGTTGATATATTTTATCATCAAGCCCAAATATATAAGAAAAAAAATCAAAATTGGATGCATCCTTAGCTACTGAGTGATCTAGGGAAGGTGAAGGACCCCGGAACGCCCTGAGACGGGTGGGGTGAATCAGGGTGTCAACTTTTTCTTTTAAATAAATGGATCTTGTTACCACCTTGGTGGGAACATTTTAAACCTATCTGATGGTAATGATCAGTAATTAAAACATTCACAAGTAGCAATACAACACTTCAATGTTACTTGGTTCACTACTAAGGGATAGTCCAAGGATCATACTCCAACATTGTGTCGATCGTACCTAGATCCACTCATTTTCATTATATTTTGAATACGTAAGTTTTGACATAGTCACTATGTGCCAGGAACACTACCTTTACAAGGTTTTAGGTATATCATACTATTTCCCTATGAATACTTCTATCTGATCCCCCTAACTCACTACTTTGAGATAAGTCTAACTCAGTTTATCAACTTGAAGGTCTCTTTAATGGTTTGTCATTAAAGTCATTTTCCCTATCTATCACGAGACTCTACTTTCACTATAGACCTAAGATGATGCACACTAAAATCCCAATCAACCTAATGTTAAATACCATATTTTTTGAATCTCACTACCTTCACAAATATCACTGTCTTCGCGGAACAAATTGCCTTCACGACACTTACTTCCTTCACAAAACAAACTACCTTTACAAATCTCATTGATTTAACTCGGAATACTCCATCATCATGAATCACCCTTTAATAAAAATCATGGGAATTGGTAAAGACTTATAGTCTTTTTTTGATACTAAAGATTTTATATAAATCTAGATTCATGAAGCTCCTTTAGATTCTCGAAATTGGAGTGTTTCCGTATTTTCCTTGAAAAACTCATTAGAATAAAGTTGGGGTAACTTCATATTTATAGGCTCGTCTATTGCGATGCTCCACCACCTCTAAGTGAATTTTCCGAATCTTTCAAAATTATCTTCATGGTGCTCCTCCTATCGTGAATCTCCATGGAAATTCACCATTCGTGATGCTCATCGTAATCATGGTGCTTTCTGTCAAAACCTTCATGCCACCGTGATTCTCTGATTCTCATAATCGTGGTGATCACTTTCATCGTTCACAATTCTCCAATTTTTTTTAATTCATGATTCTCGTTGATGTTTCATAGATCACCGTCATCTTTCTTTGATCCTTTGGGAAACATAATTCATGAAGCCCATCTTCACAAAACTCATACCTTTGGAATATCTTCATAAGAACTTCAAGAAAATACAATTTTCATGAAGTAAATTCATCCTCCAAATTTTGGACCTCAAAAATTTGGAAAACATTGGGTAATGATGTCACCTTCAATATTGTTGTCAACTTGAACAGTAATATACCTTTCTTTGAAAACTCCCTGATATTCCATGTGAGGATTGAAAACAAACACAAACCTTACTTCATTTCTAGAAAAGGATGACATTGGTTCCAATAATCTCCCCCTTTGGGTTTGTTGGAAATCTGCATATAAATTCAATGAAGCACTAGCCACAATAAAAACCTGATACATGAGAAAAAAAACATCCAACACTTAAGTCTACATGAGAAAAGATTGGTGTAGAAAATAATAGGGGAATTAGGAATTGGGTTATCATGTTTTGGAATGCTTAAATTTATCCAAGCTAAGATTAGATAGTTTCTTCATAACACCAAATCGTGTTCTCCATTCTCATCTCCCATTTTGTAACTCATAATTATACCCCTTTTTAACTCATTGAATTTCTCCACTATCCCCCTTTGGCAATAAACCCAAAGAACCTGATTTTTACTTATAGATCTCAAAAACACACTCCCCATGGATCATATATCCCCCATAAACCTACATCACTTTCAAAAAAAATTAAAACAGTTGACATAACTTGGGAGAGGGGAACCCTTATAACCTCCTCATGCACTGGGAGGTGGTTGAACAATGAGGTTAAACCAATGATTCTCAAACACGTGTGCTGAAAATGGCTTGGTCATTATGTCATACACTTGATCATAAGTTCCAACATGATCCATTTTAATCATGCCTTGTTTAACTTTTTTCTTGATGAAGTGATATCTGATTTCAATGTGTTTCGTATAAGAATGATAAATAGGAGTATTCATAAGATCAATTTCACTCTTGTTATCATAGTGAATCACCATTGGTTGTTTCACCTCATCTCCAATATCAGTCATTTGTTTCTTCATATATAATAGTTAAGTGCAAGCCTTTATAGTAGAGTTATACTCAACTTCAGCAGTACTAAGAGAGGTACTTTCATATTCCTTACTCAACCAGAACACACATTTACTTCCAATAAAGAACTCTCCACCACTTTTGGAATTTCTATCAACAACATCACCAACCCAGTCAGTATCAGTTTATGTTGATAGTTCAATATCTCTTCTTGTAGCAAAGTATAAGCCATAATTGTGAGTACATTGAATGTACCTCATGATTCTTTTCACTGCCTCCATATGTTATTCCTTAAGATTACTTTGAAAGCGGGCCGCTAATAATGTTGTAAAGATAATATCTATCCATCTAACAGTCAAGTACAATAAGCTTCCAATGATTCTCCTATACATTATAAGATCTACAAATGACTCATATTCATACTTTCCCAGTTTTTTTTCAAACTGTAATCGGAGTCGACATTGGTTTGGAATCATGCATATTGAATTTCTTTAGTAACTCTCTTACATGATTTTCTTGATAAATAAAGGATTAGTATTTACTATGAATCTCTTGTAGCCCTAACAAGTATGTGAGTTCACCAATAATATACATTTCAAATTTGGATTTCATGTGATTGGAAAATTTATCCACTGATACCTTCCTACTTACACCAAATATAATATCATTGACATACACCAGTACCATGAACTGATCTTTCTGAGAATAATTCATATAGATATTGTGATCCACTCCTCCTATTTTAAATTTGATCTTCTTTAGATAAGAATCCAGCCGAGAGTACTATGCATGTGGTACCTATTTCAGAACATATAGTTTCTTCTTCAATCTGCAAACTTTTATTTCATCATTACCAAGTAGAAAACTCACCGGTTGTTCAATGTAGACTTCTTCTTCAAGAACTCCATTCAAGAAATTTGTTTTGACATCCATTTAATACACATTGTATCCTCTTTGAATTTCCATGGCAAGAAAAAGCCCGATCGACTCCAGTCTCTCCACTGAGGAAAATTTTTCCTCAACATTAACACCTTCAATCTATGAATATCCTTTACACACTAATCATTCCTTTTTTGTGATCACATTACCCTATTCATCAAATTTATTCTTAACTATCCACTTCACACCAATCACATTGTGAATTTTGTGTCTCTTAACAAGATCCCAATTATAGTTCTTGTCAATATGATCTAACTCTTCCATCATGGTTTTAACCCATGATTCAAACTTTATAGCTTCTTCAAATGAGGATGGTTCCACAACTGATAGGAAGGAACATCATGCAGTATTCCTCATTCACCTTGTCTATGTGGGTGTTTTCTAATTCCCAATGATGTTAGATTGATAAATCTCCACTCTTAGATTTCTCATGTGTGGTTCATAAGAATTTTCTTCAGCCATGGTTTCCTCTTTTAATTTTTCTTCCAAATCAACATCATGTTGTAACCCCAGAATGTTTTTAACATCCTCCTCTAAATCTATATTTGGATCTTTCCCATGTCTATGTTCTTTTTCATATTCTATCATATCATCATAAGAATTACTTGAGTAATTTATGTTCTTATCTTAAATTATCTTCACAACACTACTTTCCATAATTTTTCCAAGATGATTATTGAAACATTTGAAGGGTTCTATCTTCATTGAATATCTAAGGAATATTACTTTATTCGTAGCATCACTATACTTCTCTTTATTTCCTTCTTTGTTTAGGATGAAAGATTTACTTTTAAAAACATAAAAAGGATTTAGAGAAGCCTTCCTTCCATTCCACAACTCATATGGTGTCTTTGTTTCTCCCATATAAATACCTATTTTATTTTAAGTATACATTGTATCTTGAAAAGCCTCTTTCTAGTAATGGTGAGGGATACAACTCTCAATCAGCATAGTTCTGTCCATATTGTTCACCTATCAATTCCTACGCTCAACAACTCTATTTTGTTGTGGATTTTTCACAGTAGACACCTCATGTATTATACCATATTTCTCCAGGTAATATTTTAATTCAATGGATGTATATTCCCCTCCTTTGTCAGATTGTAGAAATTTTATTTTCCATCTAGTATCCTTCTCGGCTATTCGAAGATAAGTTTTAATGCAATAAAGCACTTTTCATTCCATGTGTATAACAATCACAAAAGCCATTCTACTAAAATAATTAATAAACAAAATGAAGTGCCTCTCTCCATATCTTCCAGCCACATTCATTGGTCCATATACATCTATTTGGATAAGATCAAAGAGATTTTATGCCCTTTTCTTCTTTGGGGGATATAAACTACATGCCAACTTTTCTAATATGAAATCATCACAATCCTTCTTCTTTTCACGCTTTATATTAGGGATATCCATGAAAATATTTAGTTTAGATATATTTTCTATCACTTGTTGATTAATGTGACCCAGCCTCTGGTGCCACAAGATGTTTTATTCTTCAACTGTCATGTAAAAAATGTTCTATTTACTATCAACCTAATATAATTTTTCATCTTTTCTGTATCCTTTCATGAGATAATTCCTTGTAATTTATTTTATAGTTCACCCTTTTTTATTGAATGTTACTATGAGTCCTGAGTCACAAATTTGTCTTACACTCAGGATATTATGATGCAAACCGTCCACATAAAGAACTTCAGTTTTCTTAACCTCTTCACTTTCCAGTTTAGTACTCCCACTACCTTAAATCTTCAAAGAACCATCATTACCAAACCTTACTGTTCCATCAACCTTTTTATTTACATTTTTCAATAAATATACATTTCACATCATATATGATTAGTATCTGCTATCAATAATCCAGGTTCTACTATTCTTTGTAGCTTTGATTTCAACTTTAGTAAGATTGGATTTCTCGATCTTCTTCTTTTCCTTTTATTAAATATTAGATTGAGTTAAGGATGAAGATGACCTTTCAAATATCTTTTCCATGTGTATAGGTTGATCATACTCATACTCTTCTTCCAAAGGAGAAAATATGTTTGTAAGAGAAATGCTAGCTAGTTCAAGAGTATTGGATTGTCTTTGAGTTCTATATAAATTGTTCATGCCTTTCCTATGCCTACAATAAATAGCTTTATGGACAAAGTTAGAATAACGAAAAAAATATTCATATAAATTATTTCTTCTATAAGAAGTAGGATATGAATTATTTCCCATTTGTTGACTTCCTAGCTCTTCTCCATTCAAATAGTTCCTTTCCTCCTCACAGTATGACATGGTATGGCCCAGATATCCACAGAATTAACATTTCATAAGAGAAAATGAATTCTTACTTCTATTTATCCATATGTTGATTTCCTTATGAAAATATTTTGACTGATGATCATTTATGAAAACCTATGGATAGTTTTCAGTTCTCCATTCAATTTTATTTGAGGATTTATTTATTAAGACTTCAGGTGACTTTGAAATATATCTAATTTTAAGCTTCCCTTTATTTTGGTTCATCTTGTTCCAAGCCTTTGATGTTTTGAAATCACAACCAATTCCACTTTTTCCCATGCATGTAGATATTTGATTATCTAAATCCTTAGTTAATCGTTCAAAACCACACTTCTATCTCTCTATCAACTCAGCATCTGAGAATATTTCAAACTATATTTTCTTCTTTATTTACTATGAATTTGATTCACTTTTAATTTTACTCCTAAGAGTAACAAATTATTCTTCATAACCCTCAACAGTATTGGACTTATCCTCCAGTATAGATTTAAGGTCATTTATGACCTTTTACTATTCTTAAATTCTGATCTTCAGTTCCAGTACATCATCTTTACTTTGAAAGGTTGCTGATTGTTCTTTCACTACTTCTTCTGGTCATTGAATTCCAGCTTCAAGATAATAAACATATTCTAATGATTCTTCCACAACTTATCTCCACTTTTTTCATCTGTTACTTTGATTCTCAAGCTTTACAAGAGAATATTAAGTTTCAACTTAAGATCATTATCAGTAATCAACTAATTATCTCTAGCTTTATCCTTTGATGAATCTAATTTTTCAACTGTATCTATCATAGACATGTGGGTTAAAAATTTAAACTCTCGTTCTTCTTTATCAAATAATTCATTGTCATCATCTTCTTATTTACATAAAAAACTCTTCCTCTATACATTATTTCTATATTTGAAGTCTCCCTTTTAAAAAACCTTTTTTAAGGCTTCTGTGAATTTTCTACTTCAGTTTATTCATCATCAAACTTCCTTAATCCATAAGAGGCAATGTGCCCAACTCTACCATAATGAAAATATGACAAGGGAATCTTTCCTTCAAATCTCCATTTTCCTCTCTTGAGTTTCTTTATAAAAAGAGAAATAATTTCATCTTCATCATTATCTTCATCAATTTTATCTCCAGACATCTCAATCTTTTCTATGGATTTAAAATCCATTTCCTTGCTTACTTGATTCATTGCATCTTTGGGTTTGACTCTCATTTCATATTACACCACAATACTCAATAGATCATCCATAGAAAGTTTAGATAGATCTCTTTCCTCAAGGGATGACAGCTTTGTATTGTATAGATGTGAAATCCCTCTCAATATTTTCTTTACAATGTCAATGTCTTTGATTTTTTCACCAAGTCCATGAATAGATCCAACAACTTCAGTGATTCTATTACAAAAGGTAACTTTATTTTCATCAGTATGCATTTTTAAGTCATAAAACCTATTTTGTGGGAATTTAAGTTCTTCCTCATTCACTTTTTTGTCTCCTTTATAAATATTCTCCAGTTTTTCCCACATATACTTTTCTAAAGTACAACTTATCACCTTTAGGTATATTTGATTAGAAAGAGATGCATTGAGTGAATTCTATGCTTTAGCATCTGCATCAATCATTTTCCTGTCTGTATCAATCATAAACATAATTATTAGATCATTTACCTATATTACTTATGTAGAGGAAAATATTACTTTCATTCTAAGATATCTTAGATGAGATATCATCATGTTCTTCTATATCTAAAAATTAATTCCATCAAAGAGGGGGAATCCCCTGAAATTAATTGAATTCTCCATGATAGTAAAGAAGGAAAGATTTAACAGTAGAAACATTTAACCTCTCTTTGATACCACTTGAAATACCCTAGAACACCCTGAGAGGGGAGGGGTGAATCAGGGTGTCAACTTTTTCTTTTAAAGCAATGGGTCTTTTTCCCATGTTGGTAGGAAGATATTAAACATGTCTAATGGTAATGAGTAATAATTAAAACATTCACAAGTAGCAAGAAAATATAGAAATTTTACTTTGTTTTCCACTAATGGATATTCCAAGGAACATATGTTGACAGTGTTTTAGTCATACCTAAATCCACTAATCTTCACTAGATGTGGAATGCATAAGTTTTGACACAGTCACTCTATACCGGGCACAATGCCTTTATAAGGTTTTAGGGATAGCACAGTGTGTCCCTAAGAACACTTTTGTAGACTCCCCCTATCTTACAAGTTTGAGTGAATTCAAACACAATTTATTAAATTAAAGGTCACTTCAATGGTTTATCATTAAATTCTTTGTCCCTATCTATTGTGAGACTCTTCTTTCACTGTAGACCTGGTTTAATCCACATTAAAATACCTATAGACTTAAACCTGATGTTCAATACCGCCTTTTGTAAATCTCACTACCTTCATAGATCTCACTACCTTCATGGGAAAATCTGCCTTTGTGAAGCTCACGTCCTTTGTGGAACAAACTACCTTCTCGAAGATCACTGATTCAACATGAAATACTTCATCATCACGAATCACCCTTTAATCAAAATCATGGGAATCAGTTAATACTTATAGTATTTTCAAGACACTCAAGATAATATAGAAATCCAAATTCTTTAATCTCCCTTAGCTTCATGAAATTAGAGAACTTCTGGATTTTCCTTGAAAAAATCGTTGGAATGAAGTAGGGATAACCTCATATTTATAGGCTCGGAATTCGCGATGCTCCACGGCCTCTTACCACATTTTTTGGATCTTTCAAAAATATCTTCACGGTGATCCTCCTATCACGAAGCTCTAGGGAAATTCTCCATTCATGATTTTCATCGTAATCATGGTGCTTTCCATCAAAACCTTCACACCACCATGAAGCTCCAATTCTCGTAATCATGAAGATAACCATCACTGTTAGTGATGCTCCAATTATGTATCATTCATGATGCTCGTCGTCATCGCATAGATCACCATTAAATTTCTTTGATCCTTATCAAAACACTACTCATGAATCCCATCTTCACGAAACTCATTACTTTTCCATATCTTCAAAATAACTTCAAGAAAATCCACTTTTCACAAATCAAATCCATCCTCTAAATTTTGGACCCCAAAAATTTGGCAAACACTAGGAAATGATTCCACATTCAATACTATTGTTAGATTGAACTATAATATACCTTTCTTGCAAACTCCATAATCTTCCAAGTGAGGATTGAAAACAAACACAAACCATACTTTTTTTTCAACAAAATAAATCCTTTGTTCCAATAGAAGGAACCACATCCTAAGACCCTCCAATGAAGTTGGAATTTGTAGATACAAGATCTTATGATTTCAGTGTATCTGAACGTAATATTGAAAAGATACTTGATCAGCCTACTCAGAATTCAAGAGATATATCAGTTTTTGGCTCTGTATGTTGAGTTATAGAAGACATTGGGAAAGTTTTGTTTCCACCAGAAATGGATCCTCTTACTACCTCAATAACATCTCCTATCTTCAAAATTATATCCACCCAAATCACCTTCTCAATTTGACCCTATCTATAAGCCATGTTCTTTTGACTGGTATGTTGTATCAGTATTTATGTGGATATTAAGTGTATGTATTTTTTTACTCATATTAAAAATTAAATAAATTTATCTTTATCTATTTTTTATTATTTTATTAGAAATTGTTTTCATTTAATGCTTTGAATCTCTTTATGTGGATTACTTAATTCCATTCTTTTCATTATTTCAACTTAACTTTAATCACTATAATTCACTAGTCCATTACTCTAAGTACTATATTAAATGTGTTTTTCCTTTACATTCCATTACTTTTTAATGAAAAAATGGGGGATAAGTTTAGTAAAAAGGGGGAGAATTTTCCTAAGTAAACCCCCGCTAGGAGAAGTGACTAATTAAGGGGGGAAAGGATGGATAACCGCTACATTTTAATATATATATATATATATATATATTATTTTTATATAATATTTAATAAAAAAATTAAAACATTTTTTTTAATATCTTATGGTTTTTTTGATCATCAAATAGGGGGATATTGTTGGACTACAAATTTTGTTTCAACATGTCAAATGTACACTAGGTTTTTATGATATCAAATACCTTTAATATTTTATTGATTTTTTTAAGTATGTTCTTTGAGTTTTATCATTATCTAATACATTTGGATATTAAATATACAATTTATGTAAGACTTTTGAAATTTTAATAAGTATAGAAAATCAGCAGCATTAGGCATTTGGCTACATAGAGAAATGGCTATGTGAGAAATTAACTATGTAAATCACCTACGTCAATGAATCACCTTAATGAGAAAATGGATACATGATCAAAGGGATATGTGAATATATTACATGTAGTAATCATCTATGTGATTTGGATACATGGTGAAATTAGTTACATGGTTCCAAATAGCTACATAATTTATTCAGCTATGTAAAATTTGGCTATATGAGTAAAAATCCTACATAAATTAATTTAAATACGTGAAGATTTCCCATAAAATTTGGATATGTAGATAAATCATCTATGTGAAGAATGGTTACATGTATCATTTCGGCAATGTGAATTCAAATCTATTGAATTTAGCTATGTGGTGATCTGAAATTAGCTACATGATTTTACAAGCTAATATTTATTACTATTGGTGTACATTCAGTAAAAATTTATGTTTTCATGCATTCATTAAATTTTTTATTAACAATTTATGGTAAAAATGATTTTAATAATAGTTATTTATAGATAAAGTAAACAAGTACACGGATAATTTAATGGTCAATACTGTTTTCAATGTATTTCTAGGAAAAAGACATGTGGAATTTAAAACTCTAACCCTAGATTTTATGGATCTGTTGTTGTGATTTTAAAAGAGAGGTTTTTGTGTGCATTATTAGAGTTATATTTGAATGAAAATGGATATTGAGAAGATAATAAGTTCCATCATTATCATTCAATAAATCACTCTTGAAGCTCCTTGTGCACTTCTGTCACACCCGGGTTTTTTTCTTTTCATGTCTTGGTTTTGATCTGGTTCATTGGAAATCCCGAACCTTTTATTGGTTTTTGGGTGAGATTAATTTTGGGTTTTTAATTTTTATATATTTCTAATAATCCTACCATGGGTTCCCCATATCTTCTTTGGGAGTTTTGAGAAAAGGGTGGTTACTTGATGTTTTGGGCCAACTGTGAGCCCATTTCCAAATTTAAGAACCAAATTTCTTTCTTTTATAACTCATTCATTTTTCAATATTTTGCACTCATTACAATTACAAATTGTCCTAAAATGACATATTAAAACCACTATATATTTTTTTACCCCTTATAAATTCATAATCATGGTGAATTTAGGTTATTTATTCAGGTATTGGGTCATCCCATGGGCCCATTTCTAGTTTTAAAAAAATAATTTGTTTCTTTTATATTTTATTCATTGATTAATAATTTCCAGTTATTAAACCTATAAAGAGATTAAAAAATCCATATCCTCATCACCATTATCTATTTTTCCTCTTTTAATCTCATTTTCATAGGGAGAAAGTTCTCAGGGTTCCTCAAATCATCCAGATTTGAGAAGGTAAATCGTTTCATCCATAAATCATTCATTTCTTACTATTTTACCCCCAAATTTATTTTCCATGGTTCTTACAGACCTAATTCGACCCTTCCATGAGTTTCAAGCCTTTACCTATCCTCTAAAAGTGTGTATCTAAGGGAATACGAAGAGTTTTCTAGTTTCTAAGGTGAGATTCCTTCTCCTTTGTCCTCCCTCTTCCTCCTATTTCCATTATTTCATGGTTATTTCTTCTCCCCTAGTCATGAAAGACCCGTGGTTATGTTTTAGAATTATTTTTTATGGTTTTTATATTAATTTAGTGATTTTATTCATAGTTTTAGGGTTTATAAACCCATGGCGGGTGTTTTCGGTTGTGTGTTTCCATTTCGCCAAGGATTTGATGTAGGTTTCCCATTTCACTTGACCTTTTTATTTAATATACATATATTTAATGCTATTTTAAAATTCCTAATACTCTTAAAATTGTGATTTATTCTTTGGATAATTTTTTGGTGTGCCAAGTAGTGGTTAAAACCTTGTTTCTGGTAAAGTTGTGTAGTTTTGTTAAAATGGTGCACACCGCGTGTTTGTTCAAATTATTTCTTAGTGTATGTACCTATTTTGTGGTATTTTGAACATGTTTCAATAGCTTTAATAAATTTATGGCATTCTATTTATTTTTTAATCCTTTTTGAGTTCTTAAAATGAATGGTTTTGTTAAAAAAATGCATGCCATGTGTTCGGTAAGTTTCCCAGTTGGCTTTTATGTGTTGAGTGTGGTTTAAAATGATTGTTTTAGCTTTATAATCATATTGGAAGTTGGAAAAGAAATTTTATTGGGTTTATTATGTGTATTATAATCAGGTTTTAGTTTTTATAAAGAATGTGTATTGGTTTTAAGGTATTTTGACATGTGTTGCTAATGGAAAGCCCATTTTGCACTTTTATAAAAAGGGTTGTGTAATGGACAAGCAATCTGAATATTTTTAAGGTGGTTATCAATGTCTCTAATATTAAAATGGAAGTTTCTAAAATACTTATTAAATGTGGTATTTTTTTCTTTGAAAAATTTCATTTTTGTAAAAATGTTTAAAGGCTTGTTTGGCCTTTCCTAAAAAATGAAGAATGAGTGTTTTACATGTATATACCATGTTGCGTCAATTGGGGCTATTTTATGGTCCATGAAATGATTTTATTAAATGTTTTTAGGGTTGAGAAATATTTTTGGGTATGGTTTTGTTGTGGGTTTATCTTTAAAAGAGTGTTTTTGAATGAGTTTTATTTGCAAAAACTCATTACACTCTTCGAAATTGTTTTTTGAAAATTTTAAGTGGTTTATTGATCCGTGAAAGAAATGTGAAGAAAGTTTGTGGTATTTTTTATTGTTTATGGTTTGGGAATTGAATTTTCATGTGGAAAGTGTATTTGATAATATGTGTAACTTTATTGAGCACTAAAGGGAATCCTGAGTATCTAGGTGGGCGGACGTGTACTAGTATGCTAGTGATCCCATGGGGTTTGTCCCATGTTTCGCATGGAAAGTTTGACGATGACAACACTAACTAAAATACGATAATGATGTTGTTGGAGGACTACTAGTTTATTGTTATTCTCCCTACTAGTGGCTCGTGTGCATGGGAATGGATATTTATTATGGTTACCTTCACCGAGATACGAGTTACCTGGGGCTCACAACTAACTAGTACCTAGGGGTGTTCCTATGACTTGTGCTCATTGGCTATTTCATACTCACCATCAGCATACAGTGTGTTTGGATGGTAAATTCATTAGTTATGATTTATTTAAAAGTGTACATTCTTTAAATCTTCCCTCTAGAAAACTATTTTCATTTTAAAGTTGCACCTCTTTGAAAATTGTTACTAGCATTCTTGTCTATAAAACATGAAAGTTTTTGTCTAGTAATTTTTTTATATCATGGGAATTCATTTGGAAAACATACATTTACATATTGTATTTAAAATTTGAAATTGATGTTTCTTTTATTTTAAAGGAAGTGAATTGTTAATATAATATCAGGCTAACCTACTGATTTTTAATACTCACACCTATAGTCTTCTTCTATTTTCAGCCCTTTTGTAGGTTTCTACTTGAGTTTGGTTACCATGGGTGATGTGTGATCATTGTGTTGGAGAGTGACTAGCGGGGTCAAATGGAGTTATTTGGTTATCAGGTTTGGTTGGTTAAGTTTTTGGTTTAGTTTTACTTTTGATTTCTTGTAAAAATAATGTCCAGTTCAATTTTTTATGTAAATGAATTTTTGGTTGTCCGTTTATTTCCTTTGTTTGTTTGATTTTTTATATTTGGGATAAATAGTTCCCTTGTGAACTCTATTTATGCCCTTGGTGATTTTTTTCATCCTGTGAGGATCGGGAACACCTCTCGGGACTTGTTGTAGGCTGGCCTAGGTGACTGGTTCAGGGTCGACTCAGGCTGATTCATGACAACTTCTCTGTTTTACATGAAAATAAAAATAAGCTTCAATATATATGGTTGTGTTATCTCAATAATCCTTACTATCATTTAATAGGACTCTCCTCAAGCTATTTTTTTCTCATTATATCTAATAGATATTTCTTTTATTCTATTAGTTGTATTTTACAAATGTGGGCTCAATGTGTAAACACTCTATTTATTCTATCTTTTTTTATCAAGGTTTATGGTAAAAGAACCTTGAAGGTTTTTGTTTATAATGACTTATTGGAGCCCAATTTAAAGCTCTTGTTTTTTTATACCAAGTATCAACTATATGAACTCGGTCATGAAATCTTTGGAAAAAGGACTTTCAGTCTCCGTTAAAGGACTGATCTAGCCCGAATGGCCCGAAGGCCTTCATTTTATTGATTTTTGATAACCCCCCTTTCAAGGGATGAGGGGGAACCCTTATAAGGCCCGTAGGCTCAGAGATTACATGTCTCGTAGGCTTATGAGATTACATGACCTGAAGGTCTTAGGGAATTAAACCAGAATATCTACAAGGAACTACCCCTCCCCAGCATCTGTGTCATTATAGTAGCTCTCCACCTTTGCATGGCCATCTTGTTAGGTTTCCCATACAAGTACAAGCTGGCCCCAATGGAAAATCCATACCCTCTCATTCTGACAAATCCATTTGGCTCTGCTCTGGTAAGTGCACCTGCTCGGAATCCTCTTCTGGGGATACTCCTTTTTTGTAGTGTGTCTGGGGAACTGCAAGTGTCCCAAAGGCCTTGAGGTGGCCCGAGGGCCTTAAAGGTGGCCTAAAAGCCCTACTGACCTGAAGGGCTGGGTGGCCCGAAATCCTTAAGGACTCCAAGCCCAAACTGGTGGCCCAAGTTGAATAGTTCCAACTACTACAATACCGAACATTACCTGCTACAGTAAGTGCTATAGTACCAACTACAATACCTGCACAGTGTGTAGTTCTGTTATAGTACATATACATTGTACAGTGCTACTATAGTACCCACACAATGTATAGTACTACTACAGCACTGCTACAGTGTCTACTACAGTACCTGCTACAGTAACCCAGAAATATGCCTCTACCTGGTTTCGAACCTGGGTCTTGTGGATGCACTTAAGGATACCTCACCAACTGGGCTGAGGCTCATGTACTAAAAGGACTGATCTAGTGAAAATTACTAATCTCTTGGATTTGAGTATTGGTTGAGTAGACGAAGGGATTTATATTCCCCAAACCATTATAAATTTCTGTCTACGGTATCTTTCTTTTGTGATTTTATTTTCATTGGATGATTTTATTAAGAAAATATTGGAAGTTGTTGTATCTTAAATAGGGTGGTTTTCTAAGAGAATAAAATTACAAATAACTCATTTCACCCCCCCCCCCTCTTGAGTCATTATGTGGTCACTCTTAGGAAAATAGTTATCATTTCATGTGGATTGGGGATGTTCGAACCACATAAATTTCTTATGTTCCTTTGTTATTTGATTCCATTATGTTTCATTTCATGTTATACATTGATTGTTCATTGTGAGTGTCTATTGTGTTTTTGTTAGGTGTGTGGTCAGGGTTCATGGTTATTTTTTTTAGATTACTGATTACAAAGATATCTAATATTGGCACTGATATCTTCTAGACCTTCTAGTGTCCTTCCATGCTTAGAGTATTGGATATTGGGTTTTTTGGAGGATAGAACTTCTATTTAATAGTATTATAATCTTATGAATGTTCTTACCTATCAATACAAGAATCAATATCATAATGAACTAAATTTTAAAGATATTAACTTATTTAATTTTGAATCATGGGTATTATAAATTGATCACAAATTTTTAAGAATGTGCACAAACTTTGAAATACAAAAGTGTGGGTTGAAAGAGAAGTATAACTAAATAACAGTAATAGAGAAATAGTTTCTACATTGGAGGTGGGGAATTATAATCTAAATCTACTTAGTTTAATTAAATTATTTTTTTAATAGAGAATATTACTATTATTAACCTAGATAATCTAGTAACACACAAAATAATAATCTCAAGGATAATGATTCTCATATCACTTATCTTTTTAATTATCACTTTGTTCATATAAATTAGAAACACATCAAATGAATCCATAAGTATTATTATAATAGTTTTAATAGTAATAATTTGATACATGCGAGTCTCACTTATTAGTAAAGATGTTCAAAGATCCTTTTGGTGGAAAGTTATAGATTTCAAGTGAACTAATAAATATAATACACATATTGATGTTTGTGGGACAATGTGTATAAAAATTGATGGTTATTGATATTTTATAACATTTACTAATGAATGTAATTATAAAAAACATGTGTTTCATATGAGTAACATGTTTTAATCCTTTAAAAAGTTGAAGGTGTTCAAATATAAAGTGCATAAAAAAATTATTAAAAGTTTTAAGATACTTAAATCATATTGAGATGGATAATATTTAATTTGTGAGTTATCTAATCATTTGAGAGAGTGTGGAATCATTTTAAAAATAAATTATATAGGAATGCCTCAATGGTATGATGTGTCTGAAAGAATAAATTGTATCTTTTAGACATGGTTTTATGAATAATGAGTCATCTAATCCTGATTATTTCTCTTTAGTATTATTCTCTAAGAACTATAGATTTAATACTTAATCTTTTTCCATTTATAACAATTGAAACAATTCCATATGAGATATGAAATACAAGGAATTTATGTTTTCCTTTTATTTATATAATTCTATAGAGTATAAATTATTTGGGGCCTGATATGGTGTGTTTTCTAATAAAGAATATATTTCTCAAAGAATCAGTGGGAGGAAACCTAAGTTTTGTAGAGGTTAAAACCAAAAAAAATGTCTATGGTGTGGAGGATGAGTTGGTTTCACAATAGGTTGTGAAAATTGGAATGAATCATGTTACACAAGAATATTGTAGGTTAGGTAGGATTTTTCTAGAGTCAAAGGGACATCTTCCTAATAATAGGCCATTGAGAGTCATGATTTTGAGAGAAGAAAAATGTCATGAAATCTAAGATGGATTTCATATACACTGATCATGTTTGGAACTTGATTGATTGAACTAAATGGTAAGGCCCATAGGGTACAAAATTATTTTAATGAAGAAAAAGTGACTAAATATAAGCCTCATCTTGTGGGAAAATGGTATAAGAAAATTTATTATATTAACAATGAAGAAACATTTTCCCTAGTAGAAATGATAAAATTCATATCGATAAAATTTAGTTTTATATCACATTATGATTATGAATTCTACCATATGGATATAAAAATTATATTTTTAATACCCTAATATTTTTAAAATAACTCTATGTTCTATATCATAAACAACATGGAACATTGAGCTTAAACAAACTATGAAATATTAATATTTAAATGGTATAGTTATTACTTATCCATTAAATTGGATGATATGAATTGGATTAAACATATTTTGAAATATATAAATTTATTACTCAATAAAAGTGTATTGATTAATTATTAGGATATAAGAACTCTATTTTTAGTAAAGTCGTTTTATGCTTCAAAAATGTTTTTTTTTTCAAAAAATATTTTTATTTCCTTCTGAATGAAAATAATATAATTAATTTCTGAAACTCTTAGAAAATTTATTTTATAAAAATGATATAATTTTATAAATCATCGTATCAAAATTAACTTTGGCTGAAATTTTTATATTTTTCTGAAAAGATTGATTTTTCATTGAATAGTGAAAAATACTGTTTTTTTTAATTATCATTTAATTTAATTAAAAATTATCATTTTTATTTAAATTTTATCTTCCATTAATATAATAATACTTTAGTTATAAATAATCTAATTAATTACATATTATTCATCTTTATACTTGGTTTTTAGTATAAGTTCAATTTTGGGCCTAAAAACTATTTTCATTGTGTTTTACGCATTTTTATCAGTTGTAATTTCTAAAAATAATATAAATTTAAATTTATTAAATATAATTCATTTTTTTATTCATAATTTAAATTTTTTCCTTGTATGAATTTTTTATATTTTTCTAAAGAAGTAAATTTTTTGGTGAATAGTAAAAAATATAGCTTTTATGAAATACTCTATCTTTTATGATATCATCAAGACATAAATATGATATAAAAATTTATTAAACTTATATAAGAGATAATATATTATAATATAATATGAATATCATATTAAAATAATTCAAAATATATAAATTATAATTTATTTGATGATAAATATTTTAATCACTTTCAGTGTTAATGTGGTGCTTGCACAACATTGGAAAAGAAAAATTTGGTATCCTAATGATAAAAATGGAGTGTTAAAAAGTATTTTAATAATTTTTTCAGTAAATATTATTTATAAATGATTACTTTTATTGATATTATTTAATTTTTTGTTATATAATAGTAATATTATCAAAATTCTTGTGCAAGGCTAGAAAAGTCAAAAATAACTTATTAAATAAGTTTTCATGACATAGATGTTAGTAAATATAAAAATTTAATGAATATAAAGTGTTATCATGAACTTAATTAATTTATTTTTATGTTTTTTTTATTTTTTAAAAATTAAATAATTACCTTAAAATTTTACATAATGTCAACGAAGTGCATGTGCAATTAGTTGAAAAATCAAATAAATGATTTAGAAAACTATAGAACAAATTTTTTTGGTTGAGTTATAGTATATAATGAATTTTATAAATACATATAACATATTAGGTATGTGTTGAAGGTTTATATTTTAATTTATTTATTTTCATGTTGTTTTCGAAGTCAAATTAAATAAATAGCTTCAAAAATGGCATTAATGATATTTTATGTTCATTAATATTTTATTAAATTATTTAAAAATCATAAAAATATTTCAAGATGGCAATTAGGATTATAAATTGTCAAAAATTACAAATCGTGACCATTTATTATCCAATTTTTACCTTATAAGTAAAATCATAACCCTTTAATATTTAAAAATTCATTATCATAGTAAAGGTTAAAATTGGTTAAGCAAGGTGTTAATCCAAAAGATAATATTTTATATGATATAAAAACTTATAAAAATATTATTGGATGATTATATTAAGACAAAAAACTCCTTATATTCTAACCCATGTCATTTTGAAACCATTTTACATATAGTACACACATATTGTATTACAATATTTCATGTATTTCCAAAAATGACATTAATGATATTTTATAACAAAAAAAATATTAAAAGATTTAAAATTCATAAAAAATATATTTTTCCAAGTGAATAGTATATTGTTTAAAATATCAACCATGGTTAATTTATGGGTCACATGTCCTTATATCTTTATTTTCTCTTTTAGTGTAAAAAATAATCGATATAACAGTAATTTTCAAAAAAGTTAGTGGGTTTAAAACTAAGAGATAAGGGTAAAAATATAACCAAAACTTATCAAAATTTTATTGTGCAACACCTAGAGTTTTAAAAATTAATACTATGTTTGGTAGCATATAAGACAAATGACAACGAACCTAAACGAATTATGATAAACTATTTATGTGTGACTGTTATGACCTGCCCTTTAGAATTGACAATATGAATAGGAATAAACAGTTATTAAATATTATTTATAAATATTTCATATGAAGAAATTATATTAATAAATAAGGAATCAATTTATAATAACGTTTTTACATGATTCAAAAATATATTTTTCATCAAAAAATGTTTTTATTGCTTTGTGGGAGAAAATAATAAAAATATTTTCTTCTAATTTTAGAAATTTTATGTACAAATGAAATTAATTTTTGAAATATTCATGTAAATATAAACTTAGGATGAAATTTTTTATTTTTTTGTAAAGAGTTGTTTTTCAGTGAATAATGAAAATATCATTTTTTGTAAAATTGTCATTTATTTTCAATAAATTAAGTAATTTAAGTCTCATTATGATTTTAAGTTTATTTAAAAGTAAAAAAAGTATTATTTATTTATATTTAATATAATTAATTAAATTTTAATCATATTTATACTATATTTTGGTATAAGTTTATTTTTAGGCTTAAAAATGCATTTTTCTAAAAACTATTTTTAATTGCATAATGTTTCTTCATTTTAATTAATTAAAATAATCACTAATAAGGAATAATTTAAATTAAATTTATAGATTATATATATTAATATATTAATTTAAATCCATATAATTATGATATCTAGTCGTATAGCTAATGTAATAAAATCTTATGCTTGAAAAATACATTTCTTGAAAAATCATTTTTCGACACGTTTTGTGGGTTTATAATTAATTTAAATTCTAACAATTATGAGATTTTAATTTGATAAAATGGATTTTATATTTTTAATCGTAATAATTAAAATAATTTAATAATTTCAACATAATTTTTTATTATAATGAATATTAAGAACAGAAAAAATTAATTACCACGGTAAAGGTTAAAATGGGGTTGTGCGCATTACATTCACTTATGAAAAATTTAATTTTCCGCACACATATAATTTTTATTTGATAAATTTTATTTTATATTTATAATTATTGGGACCAAATTATCTATTAAGGCACTTTTTATTTTAGTCTTAACGGATAAATTACCTAGGTTAAAAACTAGTTACCATGGTGAAAACTAAAATGGTAAATGTGAGTAACCTTGGTGTTAAAGGGAATAACATGTTTAGAACAAGTTTATTTTTAGTTTTTTAGGTTTTTATAAACCTTATTTTCCTTCCACTCCATTATTTTTAAAAAATTTAGGCACTTGGGTTGAGAGTGACTTCCCATTACTGGATAGTTTTGCATATTTACAAAAATGTCACTCCTCAATTACAAAAGGGCTTTATCTCCCCTCACTTCTTCTCATCTATAAAAACATTTATATCAACCAAACCCAAAAACATCTCTCCCAAACATCCTTATCCACATTATAGAGCTTTTTGTATTCCCAAAAGACTAACCCTGGGTTCTTTAATAATATATCCAAATGAGGTTTTTGTAAGTGAAGGTAATTGTCTTCACTAAGATCCTTTTTACTTCTTATTTTTTCACATTCAATTATGTATTAACACTTACAATATAATAACACAATTATCCCCCATATAATATTATATTATTATGTTTATGGTATAATATTTATTCATATTATTCTCCATCAAATGCGAAACAAAACCGTCGCTCGTGTGTACGATGGAGTACCTCCTTGCGAGTCGATGTAATTTTTTTCATCACTGAATCACAAGAATAGTAGTAATGATAAAAATAATTAATATATATATGATAATTATGAAATTATATTTATTCTATAAAATTAAAATATCATCCACCACTTTACCCTTTCATCCATTAAGGAAATGATAATGTTGCTCGTGTGTATGTACGGCCCACTGTCTCCATGAAGCAATGTGATTCATTCTCCATGTTAAAATTTCAATAATGATTCTAAACATATATAATGAATAAATATGGTATTTATAACATTAATATGATTTTATATATGATTTGACTATATCATATGCACAAGAACTTGAACTTTTGTGACAAAAAAATCATTAGAAAACAAAATAGTTAACACCCTAAAGAATGGTAATAATGAAATATTATTAAATAAATAGTAATAATATATTATTAGATAATCATATATAATATTATAAATATAAATATGGTTATTTTTTAAATTAATAACTTGTTTAAAATCATTATACATAAGGTTTAATCATGTTTAACTAAATGGAAACATAAGGTAAGGGATTTCATCTGAATTTCCTTTCATTGAGGTATTTTTAATATTATGCACCAATTTATTTTATATGGTGCATGGACTAAAATTTTAAATATTATTACATGAATCCTTCATAATTTATGGTATTTTAAGTTTCAATTCAAATTATTTTATCTAATGGTATTTGAATCAAAAGTTACCAATTGGTAAGCGATTTCATAACTCAATTTCTTTTTATTGGGTTATATTACTTCTTAATTGTCTTTGATATTCTAAGATTATGTGTTTAATTTATTTTGATTATTTTTTTTATTTTTCCCTTTTTTATATGGATTTAAATTTGAAAAAAATAATCAATTTGTTCATTAATCCATACATCAATGGTATGATCTTTATGGGATATTTTGTCTAAAGTTATGCTTCATTGAGACATATTTGGCATTATGAACCTATTTATTTTTATGAGGTGTATCTACTACCCATTTTTATATCTATTATAATGAATCTATTTATATTAATGGTATTTAATATTTCGTTTTAATTTATTTCTTTCATGGGGAAAGTTACCAAAGTGGTAACGGTTTACTTCATAATCTCATCATTAATCAAGATTGTTTATGATTGAATTTCCATTAAAGAAAATTATTTTATCATTCTCTAATAAACCCATTTAATTTTCCTATCCTATATTTATTCATTAAATTTTAAATTGATAGTACCACTTTCTTTTCTTTGGTACTTAAAATGATTTAGAAAATATTTTTAATAAAATCTAACTTCATTTCTCTTTTCGGTTGAAAATTATATTCCTTGCATATACATATATTCCTAAAAATGTTTTAAATAATATTTTTAATATTATAAAATTATTTATTAAATATATTTTTAACCATGTTTTAATTTTTACAAAAAATTTTAAAAGTAATATTCTTGTCATTTTCTGAATAAGGTACTTTTTAAATTTTTACCGAAAATGTGAAAGGAATATTTGTTTTAACATACTCAGCATGAATGTAATATTTACCCCATCATGACTATCGATTTATTTGAAGATTTATTTATATGTATACAATTTTATTTTTAAATAAAAAAATTTCCAAACATTTTGGAAATTTAAAATTTTTAAAATTGATTTTCAAAGTGAAAAGGGTATTTTGCTCAAGAATATTTTTAATATTATCTTATGGTATTTATATTCATAAATGAAAACAACCCTTTATTTTACTTCCACTCCACTGGGTATATGTTGTAATGATATCATCCTTTTTCTTTATCTAGATGGTTTATGATCAGTTTGACCAGGGAAAATATTAACATTCACTTTCTTGATTAATTTTGTAGTCCTTAACTTTCCCTTATAACATTCACTTTCTTAAGATCATTTGAAATTATATTTCCCTTAAATATCAATATTATTTATCATAAATATTATTATTTCTTAAATTGTATATAATTTCTACATATGGTGTTTTACTTTGAAGGTTAATTGATTGAATGGGGAAATATTTATATTCTATATTCATTATTAAATATAGACATTTATTTATAAGGTATATTATTTATAAATTGAAATGATCATTCAATAAATTATAAATGAATTGGAAATACATTGACTGGTGGGGTCTGGTTATATATATCCCCTCTATGCATCGAAAAGTCTCATGAGACAAATTAGTTAACCCGATTAAATGGGTTTTTAGTGTATACCTACCCATCAATTAAACTTTAATGGCTTAGGGTCTTCACGGTATAGATATCATGATGTCTGAGATCATGAAATCCAATATTAATAATTTTCTTCATTGATAATTAAATATTTATTATCCATGAGAATTTTTTTTGGTATTATCTATGGATTTATTCTCATTCTCATGTTATTGATTAAATGGAATTTGTTTTTAGTTTTTCCTTATCATATTGATTATGCCATATTGACCTAAATGTCCCAAAGGCCTTATATTTTAATTCATTTTTGATAATCCCCATTTTAAGGGTTTAAGGGGAACCCTAAGATGGCTCATAGGCTTCGTGCCATTACATGACCCGAAGGCCTTAGAGGAATTCATCCCATACTATGACTACTTGTAACTGACCCTCCCCAGAATCTATATCATGATGATACCTCTCCACCTATGTATGGTTGTTCAGCTAGTTTTCATGTGTAGAGATGCACAGTCCTAGTACCGATGGAAATTTTCATACCCTCTCATTCTTCCAAATCCGTTATCTCTACTCTAGTGAATGTTCCTACTCTAAATCCTCATCTGAAGCCTACTACTCATAGAGTATGTCTGGTACTTCTGCAAAAAATATGGCCCGAAGGCCTTGAGGTGGCCCAAAGTCCTTGAGGTGGCCTGAAGGCCTTAAGGTGGCCCTAAAGCCTTACTAATCCAAAGGCTTGGGTGGCCCAAAGGCCTAAAGGACTTGAGGACCAAATCGGTGGCCCGAAGGCTAAAATGGATGAATAGTTCTGATTGTTAAAATACCAAACAATACTAACTATAGTATTTCTATAGTAACCTAGAAATATGCCTCCTCCCGAATTTGATTATGGGTCTCATGGATGCACATAGCGAGTCCTCACCAACCAGGCTGAGGCTCATGTACTGATTATGCCTTATTGATTATTCTTTATTTAATCATGGTATATTATGTTGTATAGAACCATTAATGATAATTTTAGATCACCCTTATATTATTTTCCTTTCCCTAGGATATAATGAAGGAATATTTAAATGATTTCAAGGATATAGAATATTTACTTTCACTATGTTGAATTTTATGTTTTCAAATTTAATTTTAGATTGAAGTATGTATCTAGTTTATCAATAATACTAAACTATTCACTCCTTTGGGATGTGATCTCTAGTATCTAGTTCTGATGTAATAAAGTAAATACCAGCTCTAGGATACTAGGTTTGGGATATTTATAGTTGGTATCAGAATAAGTTTAGTAGAAACCTTGGGAACTAGATTTAGGAAAACATAGATTAGCGAACATAACCCTATAAAAGACTTTGAGGATAAGATTATGTAAATGATAACATCTTAAATTATTGGTAAGGTAGAAATTATGTGGTTTCATAGAAATACATCCTTATTTGGATACTAAATGTGAATGTGGTTTTTCCATAGATTCATATAGGGGTAATAACCTTGAAAATAGTTGGTTGGGTATATCATTCCCATCATTCTAGTGAATGTTGAGTGTACCCTTACTATGCACCTAGTTTGAAACTCCCGGGGGATATTCTTGGGTTAATTCACATTTTCTCTATGAAAAATTATGATGAATTAAAGAATATAACCTATAGAATCCTACAGTGTCTTGGGATGATAATTCTAAGGTAGATCACATTCTTAAAGGCATAGATACCCCTTTTGAGAATTTTTTTGATGGGAATATAACATGATTAAGGATATTTTTAGGAAAACATTTATGGGAATATGAACCATTGGATTTGTATGTGTTTTAGTGAAAATTTTACTTGAGGAATGATGTCTTAATATTTTATGGAAATTATTTTAAAGGTATTGATAACCTTTAGGGTTAATATAATCATTAATGATAAAGTAAAAATAGTAATTTAAGATTATTTGATTTTGTGGAGAGAGAGAAAACTTTATAAAAAACAATGATGTTTTGAAAGTTATTGAATGATTAATTTTATTTCAAGGATTTCCATTATATTTTGGGAATGTTATAAGAATTATATAAATATAGTTTTAGGAAAAGGACAACTTGTGTGTTGGGAAACAACCCATTGCATCCGGAAAGGCCATGGGGATTAAACCCATAACCGAAGGGCAGCACAGGTATAGAACCTACCATTGGCCAGTGTGATATCCTAGTTAATATGAAATTACTTGAATGGTTTGATGGATATTTATTAATATAATTTTGGGAAACATATTATAGGATCACATCCTTTTGAATTAGAGTTGAATGATAATATTTTGGGAAATGTTTCATTGGTTTGAGTTATATGTAACCCTTAGGTTAGAAATGTAATTTAACATGAAGGATTATTTGGGAAGAACACAATTAAATTTTTTTAATGTTGAGGTTATTTGGGATGTAGGGTTATTTATTTATGGAATGATTTAAATTGAACATTGGATTTGGATATTAATATGAATGTGTATTAATTTTAGGAATTATCTTACATTTTGTTAACCATTTTTTGTTTTAGTTAATGTATAAAAATAGGGGTAATATCTTGATATCATTTTGTGTAATAATGTGATCTCTTGGAATTATATTTTAGTGCTTCATGAATGAAAAAAAATTCACCATGAATACTCGTCATTTGGAGAAGAAAATGAGATTATAGTGGAAAATGATTACATATTAAAATTTTAATTTTCAAGTAAGTATATTTATCTATGTTCTTGTGACAATTGGGTCCCGGTGATAGCATAGCCACCCCGCCTTAACATGGTCGTCGGGTCCTGGCCCGCCAAGTACCACCAGTTGCCCCGCAAACACATGGTCCCCACCATAGGGCCCACCCACATGCCTGAACAGGTCATCTGACTAAATAACTGACCCCACAGGCCAACACATGTCCTTTCCCGTGTGCTTTGTCCTCACTCACACACACCCTGGGAAACTTCACAGAAGGTCACCCATTCTAATCACTACTTCAGGCCAACACATGTCATTTCCCGTGTGCTTTGTCCTCACTCACACACACCCTAGGAAACTTCACAGAAGGTCACCCATTCTAATCACTACTCTAGGCCAAGCACGCTTAATTGTGGAGTTCTAATGAGTCGGGCTCCTGAAAAGGAAGGTGCACCTTGTTGACATGAGTCATGCCATTTAGTCATTTAACCCTTTATCATTTGAGGGTGTTACAATCACCCCCCCCCCCCCTTAGAGCACAATGTCCTCATTGTGGGCCATATATCTCAACCCAGGTAGTGAACTGCACTTAAGGCTGGGTACAACCTCTGATACCATTCTAATCACTACTCTAGGCCAAGCACGCTTAATTGTGGAGTTCTAATGAGTCGGGCTCCTGAAAAGGAAGGTGCACCTTGTTGACATGAGTCATGCCATTTAGTCATTTAACCCTTTATCATTTGAGGGTGTTATAATCACCCCCCCCCCCTAGAGCACAATGTCCTCATTGTGGGCCCTACATCTCAACCCAGGTAGTGAACTACACTTAAGGCTGGGTACAACCTCTGATACCATTTGTGACAACTGGGTCCCGATGATAGCACAACCACCCCGCCTTAACATGGTCGTCGGGTCCTGGCCCGCCAGGTACCACCAGTTGCCCCGCAGACACGTGGTCCTCACCATGGGGCCCACCCATGTTCCTAAACGAATCATCTGATTAAATAACTATCCCCACAATCCAACACATATCCTTTAACCTAGGAAACTTCCCAGAAGGTCACCCATCCTGATCACTACTCCAGGCCAAGCATGCTTAACTGTGGAGTTCTAATCAGTCGGGCTCCCAAAAAGGAAGGTGCACCTTGTTGACATGAGTCATATCATTTAGTCATTTAACCCTTTATCATTTGGGGGTGTTACACCTCATGTTCAATTCCTTCTAAGTGAATATATACTTCAAACTTTTATGATCAGTACATATTTGACATTTGGCTCCATATAAATGATACCTCCAAATTTTAAAAGAAAAAACCATAGTTTCCAATTCCATGTCATGTATGGGATAATTTAACTCATGAGGTTTTAGTTGTCTTGAAGAATAAGAAATTACCAGAACATTCTTCATCAGAACACAACCAAGTACCATCAATGAATCATCATTATTGATGACAAACTCACCATTTTGGGAAGACAAGGCCAAAACTGGAGCATTCACCAATCACTTCTTAAATTTCTAAAAACAAACATCACATTCTTCTATCCAAAAAAATTTAACCCCTTTTCATGTTGACTTAGTTATCAGGCTAGATAACCATGAAAAGTTCTTAACAAACCATTGGTAATAACCTACTAATCCAAGAAAACTACGAATCTCTGTAACATTTGTAGGTCTTGGACATTCATCAACCAATTTTTTTGTAGGTTCAACTGTTATTATATCCTTATTTATAATGTTCTCAAGAAAATAAATCTGTTGCAACCAAAAATCACACTACTAAATTTTCTATAGAGTTTTTTCCTTTAAGGTTTGTAAAACAACCCTTAGATGTTTTTCATGCTTCTCTTTTTTTTAGAAAATACCAGAATGTCATCAATAAACATAACCACAAGTTTATCCAAGAAATCATGAAATATTTTATTCATATGATTCATTAATATAGAAGGTTCATTAGTTAATCCAAATGTCATAAAAATAAATTCATAATGCCCATATCTATTAGGAAAATTTGTTTTCGGGATTTCATCCTCCTTCACTTTCAGCTGATGGTATCTAGATCTTAAGTCAATCTTGGAAAAGTACTGATCTCCTTGGAGCTGATCAAGCAAGTCATAGATATGAGGAAAAGGATACTTGTTTTTAATAGTGATGTTATTAAAATCTATAAAATCAATGAAAAGTATCATGGAACTATTATTCTTTTTAATGAACAAAATAGGAGCACTCCATGGTGATGTGTTAAGATAAATGAAGCCTTTATCAAGAAAATCCTACAACTGATTTTTCAATTCAAGAATTTCTATTTGAGCCATAAAATATGGGGGTTTTGAAATTGACTTAGCATCAGGAACTAATTCAATTGTGAATTCAACTTCTCGATCAGGTATGACACTAGGTAACTCATCAGAAAAAACATCAAGGTATTCATTTACCACTGGCACATCATTAATCTGAACAGTTCTCTTGTTTTCAACAATATGAGCAAGATAACTTTCATTTCCATATTTCAATAGTTTCTCATATTCCTGGTATGTTATCAATTGTATGGTTTCGTTCTTATATACCAACTAAAACTCTTTCTGAAAAACAACTTCTTTAGCTCTACATTCAATCTTATCGTGATAACAGAAATCCAATCCATTCCCAGAATAACATCAAACTCAACTAAGAGAAAAAATGAGATTTGTAGGTAAAGTATTTACATAGACCACAATATAAATATTCTTATAATTACTCTTTGATATAATATTTCCCCCAGGTATTTTAACAATATGTTTTGGTCTTATTTTTTGAGGTGATATTTCCAATTTACCAGAAAATTTCTCAAAAATGAAGTAATGTGTAGACCCCATATCGAAAAAAAATTAGAAAAATATGAGTAAACAAATAAAGTACCTAATAAAACTTCATTGGATGGCCCTACTTCTGCTGATGTAGTCGCAAAAGATCTCACTACACCTTTCTGCTTATAGTCTGGATTCATTGCTTCATTTGGATCTCTCTTTGGACAGGCATTTGCATAATGAACCATATCACCACATTTAAAACACTTAACAGTTTGCTTATCAGGATTAGTCTTAGGATCATTTCATTATAATCTTTGGAAATATTTCCAAACTTACCACATTGAGAAAATTTCCCAGTTTTGGTATGACATTCCCCAGGGTTCTTCTTGCCACAAATTTCACAAACTGAAAACTAGATTTTCTTACCATCACATTTATTTGGTTGATTCTTACCCATAGATTTCCATATGGACCTCTTCTTATCCTTATTTCTAAAATGCACATGATCATCAGCAAACTTCATCTCTAAAATCTTAGCACATCGGACAAGTTTCTCATAACTTTTAAATTCATGGGAGGCCAACACTCTTTGATACCTTAGCTTCAATCCTGAGTAAAAGCAGTTTATTTTTCTATCAAGATCCAAAATAATATTTGGAGCATACCTTGCTAATTAGGTGAAGTTTTATTCATACAAAACCAATGAATCTTCCTCATTTTTCTTCAATTTAAGGAATTTCTTATCCATCTTAAGTCTCACCACCTTAGGAAAATATTTTTCAAGGAAAAGACTTTTAAATTCATCCCACTCTAAGGCATCAATATCCTTTCTATCCCTGATATTTCTTACCATTGACCACCACTAATCATCTTCAACTTCAAAATGATAAATGGAAAGACTTAATTTTTTAATATCTTAAAAGACCCATTACATCAAATATATTTTCAAGGGCTTTAATCCATCCTTCAACCACTACTAGGTCAAAAGATATATTAAAAGTAGGAGGTGTTGTCTCAAAAAATGTTCCACTATTGTCATGTTCTGTTTTGGTACCTCTGGTTGTTCTATTGCATGGATGTCACCACCATTTATTGCATGTTTCAACTAACACATTACTGTCACAAACTACTAAGTTCTAATCCCTACCATTCTGGGCTGCAGATTCAGAAGGATATTGTTCCATTGGTTTCTCTCCTCTTCAGCTTCCCTATTTCTTCTACAGACAACCATTATGAAAAAACATATCTTAGTCAAAGCAACATGGTAATCTTTAAATTATATAACATTTCAAATTAACCATAGAGTTAAAAAAATTTATGGTATATTATTAACATTATCCTAACCCCTAATGTTATCTAAACCATCCTCTGATACCAACTATAAGGACCCAACCTTATTACATTACAAAATCATAAATTTAGTTAAGAAATCACTTCCTTTCACATTGAATATCTTTCAAATTTTTGATATTTTGAGAATTGGGACATAATACATTCATAACATTACACATTAGTACAGAGTGGATACCATAAAAATAGTATTCGTTTCTTCCAAAAAAATATAAAACTTTTCAAATAAAACATGATTTTTTTGACAATTATTCAAACATTTATCTTGGCTTCCTTCTTTGTCTTACACATCCTTATAACCTATGAAAATAATTTAAAAACATAGGATGAGAATAAAAGGATTATTAAGGTATATAAAAAGAAGAAAAGAACACATTAGTCCATGAACACTTGTAACGTATGAAATCATTTCCAAAAGACATACTTTTCACCCATATATACTTACTTTATGAAACATGATAATTATAAAAGATCCACACAAAAAATAATAACATAAATTTAACCATAAAGGTATCTTGGGGAATTACTTACATAATCTTGTAACCCTCTCAGCTACCTTATAATCTGTAACCCGCATGACTACCTTACAATTTGTGTAACCATCCCAATTAAAATTAAAGTAACCTTACAGGTGACCTACAACTTACACATACCCAATGAATTGGAGGGAGATATAGGTCCCAAACTTCATCATAAAAAATTTCCAAGAACCAGAACATAATCATATTACATGAATAATTCCATAAAAAATTTATTTTGAATTTCATAAAATAAAATTTTAAAAGAGTATTTTTAAAAGAAAAGTCCCTTAAAAATATCATATAATTAAATATAGACTTAATAGAGTGGGTTTAATATGTATATACACTTTAGATACACATATTTAATCATAATATAAAGAAATTTCATCACACAAACAATTATAATATAAATAATTAAGTAGAAGGTTAACCCAAAGAATAGAAATCAGGTTAAGAATTCCCTTATCTCAGATTTGTCTTACTTCAATATCGTTTAAACCCCCTGTATAATTTTTAAAATAGTGTTATTAATATCTTACAGAAATATATTTTTTGTTATAATACCTTATATAATCATTTCATTACATCATTTCACCCTTTAATTGTCTGTATTTTGTTCCTTGCATTGTTTTGGGTGTGTTCTTTACATGGTTCCCATGATCGGTTCATGATGGATATTCTTGTCGATTGGAAGTGAAACTCCATAATTGGAATGGAGTGGTATTTACATATTACCAAAACCATAAATTATACTATTTATCATTTTGAATTCTGACATGATGATGATTCATAAGTTAAAACATTATTGATATTTATTTAGGTCATTTTGGCGATTCTTCGATTGTAATAAACTCGTCTGTTTTATAAATTGATAAAATGTGTATAAAATGATTAAATAACCTTATATAAGATATAATTCATAAATTATAATCTAGTTCAACCATAAAAATGGTTTCATGACCAGTCTTGAAGAAAATAAATGAAATTGAAATCACATCATTCACGATGTCGGTAAATCGACACATCACAGATGATGTTTTAATTTCTTGAATGAGTGGGAGAGGAGAAGAAAATTGATGAGGAATTTTCCATGAACAAGAGAACATCAATAATATAAAATATTATTGAGCTTTTATTCTTCTTGGATAAGAGTATGGGGAGATAGTAGAAGAAAATAAAAGGAAATGAAAGGAAAACACATGAAAATGAAAGGAGATTCTTAGCCCTTGATCTATTATCCTTGAGATCCTCTTTAAGGATTTTGTTTTTGGCCTTTTGATAAGACCAGTAGCTCTAGGTCATGGGTAATAGCCTTGGTAGGAGTATTGGGAAGAACTTAGGTAAGGCTCATGTCTTGAGAGGTGTGGGAGGAAGAGGGGAATGAGGGTGGTATTTATAGTGGAGGAGAGGAGGTATGTTTCATTATTTTAATCATTATTATAATATTTTTTCTCAATACTATGAATAATCATAATTAATGTGACCCCAAATAGTAATAATGGCATGTGATGTCGAACCAAGTGGTCTTACATTATCCTTGAATCACTTATGATTCAGTAAATCAAGTATTTAGCATTTATCGTATTTTACTATTCATAAAAAAATCTAGAATTTCATAAAATTTCCCAAAATTCACCCTAACCATTACTCAACATGTAGAATTCAAAAATTAACTCCATTTTTTGATTTTTTTTTTAATATTATTAATTTAATTTTTAAATAAAATCATACATAATTCAAAAATTAACAATTTTAAATCTATAACTGCTTTTATATCACATTGAAAAATTAACCAAGATTTCCTTATCTTAAATCGTTAATAAAATAAAATAATAATACTATTTACAATTCATTAGGGTCATATTACTATTCAAATTACTATTCATAAGGGTATGTTACTGTTCAAAAAAACAAGTTGGTTCTATTAGACTCCAAATAATTTACTGAACACAATTATAGATGATTGTTTTTTAAAATTCAAAACATAGAAGTAGAAAAATTATGTTTAAAGGCTAGTTATAAATATATACATAAAATAAAGTTTCATGTATTTAAATTTATTTTTAGAAAACCATAGGGTGTTACAATATCTTTTATATAATTCATAGTACACTTTTGATATCATGGGGAAAAGAAAAATATAAGGGTGATCTTAGATGCTCATTAAGGGTTACACACAACATAATCTATCATTTAATAAATAAGGAATAATCAATACAGAAAGGTAAATAACTAAAAACCCTTGTAATTTAATCCATAACTTGACCAGAATGAATAATATGCAAAAAATAAATGATGATCAAATAATTCTATATAAATAATCACATGAGCTTAAAACTTATCCATAAATATCATAACTATTCAAATAGTCACATGGACATCAATAAATAATTTTATAATGATGGAATGCATAATTTCGGATATCATAAGTTTACTATCAAGGCCTCTTGGTAAGAAATATTACATAAATGAGAAAAGGATAGACCAAATACTCAAACTAGTTTGTCTCATGAGACTTATATATGAATCTAGATGCTCTAATAGGTTTCACCCATCACTTTCGAAGTCCAATTCATTTATAATATGAATACACAATACATCTTAATCAATATTCTTTAATAATCAATAAATCTCCATACTAGTATATTTTTTTAATACTTTTTATAATTATAAACCATCCATAGAAAGAATAAGGATGACATCATTACAACATATATCTAGTAGGGTATAAGTAAAATAAATTTTTATTGTCATTTATGAATAGAAATACCAAAAAAATAATTAAAAACATTAGAGGAAAATACCCTTTTCACTTTGAATATTACTTAAAAAAACGATTTTTTGAGAATATTAGGAAAACAATTCCTTGAAAAAGAACCATGAAAACTTATAAAGGAATCTTCAATGAATTGAGTGTTCATGACAGTGGTAAATTCTAATTACGCTGACTATATTAAAACAAATATTCCTTTCACATTTTTGGTAAAAATTCAAAAGTATCTCGTTCAGAAAATGAAACAAAGATTCCTTTTAATTTTTTTAATAAAAATTTAAACATGGGTAAAAATTCATTAAATAAATCACTTTATAATAGTAAAAATATTTTTGATAACATTTTGAATAAAATATGGACATGGATGGAAAATATTCTCAACTGAAAAAAAAACAAAGTTATTTTTTCCTTAAAAACATTCTTTCGATCTCTTGAGTAATTAAAGAGAGGAAAATGAAAGGAATACTTTTAGTTTTCTGAAATAAATAGAGGAGAATGAAAATTAAATGGGATCAAAATAGAAAGATCATATAATTCTCTCAATAGATAATTAATATATAAACAATCTCGCATAAGGATGAGATTATGAAATAAACCCTTACCACTTTGGTAACTTTAGAATTAAAAAAATTGGATGAAATAATTTGATCTATAGCATTAAATACCTTGAATAAAGAAGTATCCATGATATAAAATATAAATGGAGTAGTATATACACCTCATAAACATAAATAACATCATAACATCAAACAAGTATCAATGAAATAATACTGAGATGAAGAACCCTTACCTCAGGTCTGAATTGATTAATAAGTGAATTTAGCCTAATGTAGAATTAATTTTAAATTTATTAAAATTATATACCAGAACCATATACACACTTATAATATCATATGTTATCTACTTATAATATTGAAACACCCATTTATTAATAATTCATTATTAAAATTGTCGTTTCTGAGTGTTAACTTTCTCATTTTTCATGTAAATTTCGGTTCGGTAGTTTAATTCCTTTCATTTTTCTCATGATTCCAACATCTCTATAACTATAATCATGATATAAATATAATATATATTAATTATATAAATAATCTTAATTATCCATGAATTTTAGAGATAAAAAATGAATTACCCCATTCATGGAGACGATAGGTCGTACGTACGCATGAACGCTATTTTCACTTTTTGATGAATGAAATGAAAGAAAGGTAAGTAATAATTCACTATTTCAGAATTATTATTATATAATATATATAATATATATTAATTAAATCTATCCTTATTACCATCTATATAAATCATAAATGAAAAACAAATCTCATTGCTTCATGGAGGTGATAGTCTACAAGTACGCACAAGCGATGTTATCATTTTCCAATCAATAGGAAGGTAAGAATATAGATATGATATTATAATTTAAGAAGAATAATTATATCATAAATATCATATATATTCATTAGTTACATCTTTATAATCATCTTATTAAAGTGGTGTTGAAAAATAAAATACACTACTGTGTGGAGACGACAAGTCATATGCACGTACGATCGATGTTTTCACTTTTTGTAGGACATAAGAGATGAGGAAAATGGTTGTAACATAATCATAATAATATCTCAGTATATTTATTATACCTAAGTTATTATTTTATTATGGGTACAATATATTTAGAGGTAGTAGAAGATGAATGAAATTTGAAAGATTCAGTAAAGATAGTTACCTCTTCCTCGGTACACTCCCTTTACATCCCTTATTAAGGACACTTGGAATGATATTTTAAGAATAAAAACACCTTTAATATATGTATAGAGAATATTATAAGATAATTGGGTAGGTTTTGGTCGAGCTAGTTTGCTCATGATACTGTGAATAAAAGAGATAATGATAATCCTTTTATAACTATGGGGGGAACTCTTGTAATTATTTAAAGTTTTAAATTAATACAAATTAATTTCCAAGAAAAAATGGTTCCAAATTGATACAATTCAAATATAATATGAGTATGAGTCGAAATTATCCCCTAAAATATGTAAAGATCCTGATCCCAGTAGCCTTCATCTGGTGGTTACTTTATTATATTAACACTAGATACAAGTGATCGCATCCCAAATGCCTAAATAGTTTAGTAGTCTAGGTAAACTAGATACATAATTAGATATACCATTACATTTGAAGACATAAATTGCAACATAGTGAAAGTATATATTCCACATCCTTGAACTCATTTAACGATTCCTTCTTTATATCTCGGGGAATGGAAAAAATAAGGGTGATCTCAAATGTTCAAAAGGGGTTTGGTATAACAAAACCATCATGAGTAAATACAACATAATCAATTAGGCATAATAAATATGAAAAATTAAATGACTGAAAAAAAAATATATTTAATCAATAACTTGAGCATGAGAATTCATCTATGGACAATACCAAAAAAAATCTTATGGATAATAAATACTGATTTTTTCATAAAGTAAATTATTAATATTGGAAGTATGATCTCAGATATCATGATATCTATACCATCAAGACCTTGATACATGATAATTTAATAGATGGGTAGGTATACATAAAAAACTAATTTAATTTGGCCAACTGATTTGTCTCATGAGACATATCGTTGCATCAAGGGGCTATATATAACTGAGCCCCACCCATCACCACATGTCCAATGCATTCCTCGTATATTGAATGATCAATTAAATTCAAAAATAATATGCCTTATTCATAAATGTCCAAATTGAATAAATAATATGTAATATCAATATTTCCCAATTCAATCAAATAACCTTTAAATTAAAACACCACATATAGAAATGATATATGGTTTAAGAAATAATAATATCCATGATATAGAATATGGATATTTAAGGTAAATGTAATATCAAATGATCACAATAAATTGAATGTTTCAAGGGAAAGATAATGATTTCAAAATTAATCAAGAAAGTGAATGTCAATATTTTCCCTGGTCAAACTAATTATAAACTATCCATAGAAAGAATAAGGATGATATTATTACAATATATCCCCAGTTAAGCATAAGTAAAATAAAGGTTTTTTATCATTGATGAATATAAATACTATAAAAATATTATTAAAAATATTCTTAAGGAAAATGTAATTTTAACTTTGAAAATCACTTTTAAAAACTAAAAAATTAATAGAATTTTAGGAAAAACATTATTTGAAAATAACCTTATAAACTTGTGAACGTCACTTTAAATCAATGAGTAGCCATAATAGAGATAATATTTTATTCATTTTGAGTATGTTAAAACATATATTTCTTTCACATTTTTGGTAAAAATTCAAAAAGTACCTTATTCAGAAAATGAAAATAAGATTTATTTTAAACCATTTTATAAAAATTAAAACATGGGTAATAATTTATTTAATAAATAATTGGATAATATTCAAAATATTCTTTAAAAAAAATAGGGAAAATATGGATATGGATGAAAAAACATTTTTGACCGAAAAGAGAAATAAAGTTAGTTTTTCTTAAAAACATTTTCTTAATAATTTTAAGAACCAAAGAGAGGAAAATGGTTCTATTACTGGAAAATTTCATGAATAATTAGAGGATAATAAAATTAAAAGGTTTTATTAGACAATGATTAAATAATTTCCTTCCATGGAAATTCATGCATAAACAATCCTGATTAATAATGAGATTGTAAAATAAACCCTTACCACTTTGGTTAATTTAGAATCTTATCCCATATGAAATAAATAAATTAAAATGAAACATTAAAGACCATGAATATAAATATATTAATGATATAAAATATAAAAGGGGTAGTAGATACACCTCGTAAAAACAAATAGGTGTATAATACCAAATATGCACCAATAGAGTGTAAATTGAGATAAAATATCTTACAAAGATCATACTATTAAAGTGAGGATTAATAAATGCATTTATCATTTCTACCATATGTAAACTTATATAAAAATTGTAAATATAGTATAATGTAATCAAACTACACTACACACATAATCTTATAATATCAAATACAATATAGAAGTAATATAACCCAATGAAAGGAAATTGAGTTATGAAACCACTTACCAATTGATAATATTTAATTTAAACCCCCTTAGATAAAATAATTTTAATTAAAACTTAAAATAACTTAAATTACAAAGTATTAATGATATAATATGTAAAAGGTTAGTATATACACTATATAAAATAAATTGGAACATAATATTAAAATATATATCAATCAAAGGAAATTGAGATGAAATACCTTACCTCACATTTCCCTTTAGTTTGATGTGAATTAGCCTACTATATAATGGTTTTAAACCAGTTATTAATTTATACTAGAACCATATTAATATTTATAATATCATATATGATATTATTATAACAACTTATCTCCCATTTTTTAATAATATTTCATTATTACCATTGTTTTGGGTGTTAATTTATTTATTTTCTCATGCATGTTTTTTCATGGAAGTTCCATTTATTATGCATATGATATAGTTAAATCATCTCCAGAATTATATTAAATTTATAAATATTATATTTATTCCTTATATACATGTTTAGAATTATTATTTAAATTTGAACATGGAGAATGAATCACATCTCTTTGTGAAGACGGTACGTCGTGCGTACGCACAAGTGATATAATCATTTACTTAATGAATTAAAGGGAAATTAAGAGGATGATATATTAATTTTTCAGAATAAATATAATTTTATAATTATATTATATACTCATTTTTCCATCATTATGACTATCCATGTCAGTGATGGAAAGAAATTATATCAGTTTGTGAGATGGCAATCCACCGTACACATGAGCGTTGGGTTTTTTTCAATTTGATTGAGAAGGAGATGGATAAATATATTTCCATAAAAATAATAACATAATATTATATGGGGAATACTAGTGTTATTATATTTTAAGTTTTCATACATAATTGAATGTGGAAGAATAAGAAGTAAAAAGAAGGAGCTTAGTGAAGATGATTACCTTCTCTTATAAAAACCTCATTTGGATCTCTTATTAAGGACCATAGAGTTAGTATTTGGGGAATAAAAGAGGGTATATAATGTGGATAATGATTTTGGGGAGATATTTTGACTGATTTTAGTTGATATAAATGGCTTTATAGATGTGAATAGGTGAGGTGAGGGTGTTCCATTTTATAATTGAGGAGGAGTGACATTTTTGAAAATACCCAAAATTATTAAATAATGGGAAGTCACTCTCAACCCAAGTGTCTCCAAAATTTATAAATAATAGTGTATGGAAAATAATGTCTATCTAAACCTCCAAAACTAAAAAGGAAACATTTTTTAAACATGTTATTCCCTTTACCTCCAAGGTTACTCTCTTTTTCCATTTTAGTTTTCCCCATGGTAACTAGTTTCTAACTCAGGTAATTTATCTTTTAAGCCTAAAATAAAATTAACCTTATTAGATAATTTGGACCCAATGATTATGAATATGAAATCCAATTTATAAAAAAAATTATATATGTGTGGAAAATTAATTTTAACACAAATGCATGTAACATGAAAAACCCCATTTTAACCTTTACCATGGTAATTAATTTTTACTATTTTTACTAGTCATTATAACAAAAAATTAAGTCGAAATTTTTAACTACTATTAATTATTATGATTAAAAATATGGAATAAATTTTATCAAATTAAAATATCATAAGTTACATAATTTAATTTAATGATAAAACCACAAAATGTGTCAAAAAATAGTTTTTCAAGAAAATCATTTTCAAGCATACCAGAAACGCTCAGCCAGAGGAAAGCCTCTGACCATTTATTAATAAAAGAAAAGAAAATCAGGTACAAGAAGTCTAGAACAACTACATATCAAAGAAATCATACTTATCACCACCCCCTTTAGAGATTAAGTCCTCTACTTTATCTGTCTCCCACTCTAAGCTTTCATAGTGTTTAAGAACCTTGGCATATTTCCTTCTAAGATTCAGCTTCTCCAAGGCCAGAAATTCCTTTGAGGACTGCATAGCCCAACTGTCCCTCCCGATAGAATATCTAGTGGACATTGGCCTTGTAAGATAAGAATAGTCTTTATTAGCTCTTCGTCGTGGTGGGGTGGTATTATCACCTTCATCCCCTTGCACTTTCATCCTTGAACCTTGAACAACATTATTGTAAGAAGGTTGTACCACGCCACTATCCTTTTCCCTGTCACTATCTGAGATATCACTCCACTTTCACAATATTTTCACATCTTGATAACCAGCCTTCAAACCACAATCCTGCTTGACCGGACTGTTGACATCATTTATAGCAAGTCATTGTGGCTGATCCACTAGGTCCATCACACCTTCCCCATTTGCAGCATCCATTGGGTCAACAGCAGTCTGCAAGAGACCACTTTCCTGCCCCACATCAGTTTCTTTGTCATGCAGTATCTCCTAATTTTCCAATTCCAAGAATCTATTACTAGTGGAGATCATGATCTCCACTCCCCCATCATCACCAATTAGCCTTTCTGGAACACAAACCTCCACATCCCCCGAGACAGGAGCACCCAAAACTGAAACAGAACCAAACACCAACTCTGGCTACACTGAGTTGCAAGCCACCTCTTGAAATTTGGTCCGGTGACCAGAAAACCCCACATCCTCAGCCATAGACTATCCATAGGACACCATAGAAGTAGAATCACAACTCACCCCCTGTAAAAGGCCTAGTTCATGCTGCTCCTCCACTATTTCAAGACCAAAATCCCCCTCCTGAATGTCCAGCAATTCCTCAGAAGAGTATTTAGTCACCTCAGCAGCACCGTTCTCTAAAACCTCCTCCGCACCACCTACAATACACCGGTTCAAAACTATATGATCTCCAACCATAGAGGCCCACTTATCCTTAGTGTAAGTAACATCATGTAGAAGACAATCAATCCCCTCCGTAGTAGACCAAGACTCCACTGCAAGATCTTGTTTCAACTTGTCAAAAACTTGGAACACCGATGGATTCAAGGGTGTCTGTATTGCCTTCACACCACATGCAAGTTCCGGTACAGCATCAACCAGGACAACCTCATTGCAAGAGGCACCCATCCGGCCTCCCTGTCTAGAAACACCTTTAGCTATGATACACACCTCAAATGCAATAGCGGCCTCCCTAGGTGTTAAATTCTCCCAAACTTTAATGAATTTTATCCTCACAATTTTAAATTGCACTAAAAAAGAAACAAGGGTTTTACATTTGATTTTTTTGTGTGGAAAAACCAGATTATAAGAGGGTTAATAAAACTTCCTCTTAAAATTTGGGGAAAGATAAATATGAAGGTTGTAAAAAATAGTTTTAAAAATAGGATAATATTAGTGGGAAGTGAAAATATGGACATAGAGGAGAAAACCAACACCCAAGAACTAATAGAGAGTGATAGAGAACATGGTCAGGAAAAATTTAACCACCACCAAATGACAAATCTATGATGGGTTAAAATACCATTTATTCATCAAATATGAAGTTAATAAGATATTTTTTTTTTGTTTCAGTATCCTTTTACTAGAGATAAAAATTAATTTACAATATAGAATAAGAACTGTCACAAACCATCCCAGGTACCCTGGTAACCCGATAACAGAGTCAGCCCTGGAATAGCCTGAATGGAGTTCCTGATCCCCATGGATCGACGACTACCACCTGGCATCGTACAACATACAAGTGGGAATGATTTTTCCAAAGTAATGCGGAAGCAAAAGAAAACAAAGCAGTATGCATGACATAAGAGACTCCACTGGGAGTGATGTACCAGAATACAACTTGGCATAAAAAGCCCAAAGTACTAAAACCCAAGTACTAAAATGGGAAAACAACCCCAAGGTCCCTAAGGACACAACTCACCAAGAGAAGATCAACAACTGGATCCACCTCCAAGAGATTCCTTTCCTTTGCTCAAGCCTGGAAGAAGGAAGGCTACAAACACTCAAAGGAAAAAGTAGGGTGTGAGCCTAAGCCCAGTAGGATACCTCCAAAGACTTTGTAACAGATTCCAAATATGAATAATCTAGAGAAAAGCTTTCAACTTTCAAATAAACAGGTTTGAAAATCCCAAAAGAATATTTAAACAAAACATGCTATACATTTTCAAATGATGGAAATAAACATTTTAAGCAATGCTTTAACAAATGATGGAATATTTCTAAAACAATGGCTTAAGAAAAACATTTATATAAAACAGTTTATATAAATTCAGTAGGCATGTAAGGTAGTTTAAAAGCATTGGCATACATTTATATCTCAAATATAAATTAACAAGCGAGCAACATGGTTATCTGCCAAAAGGTACGATAATATTAACCAGTTATAGGATCCCTCAATCTCTATGTGAACTCAGAAAAATGTTTTTACACACATCCCTATGACACTAGACAAAGTAGACTCATCACCAATCTGTCGGGGATGTGACCTACCACAAGTATGTTTTAGAATGTTGTCGCAGCGTAGAGTGTATCCAAATAACTCACTAAATACCTAAGGCTTGCATGCACTCTTACATGATGGGAAAACTATTTTAAGAATGCTTAAAATACAATCAATCTCATTCTTCCATTTCAAAAGTGCCATTTTTATTCCATTTAAAACCAAAACAGGTTTTATTCAAAACATGCCTTTTTCACAAGATAGAACCAATGGGTTTCTATCAAATCATTTTAATCCATTTTCATAAGTTTGAAAACCATTCAAATCAATTCCATCATTACACAATTCATTTCCACAATTAAATTCAATAATTTAATTGAAATCATTTCCATTAAATCCACAATTTAAATTCAACAATTTAAATCGTCCAATTTCCATAAATACACCCAATTCAATGGAATTGGGATTTTCCCAAATTTCTATGCCAAAACCATTTCAAATATCTCAATTCAATGGAATTGAGTTTTTATCGATTTAATTGAAAACATATTTAATCAATTTAATTTAAATTATCAATTGAAATAAATCAAGCAAATAAAATGATAATCAATTTGGCATGTCGGGACAGAACCACCTACCTCGAAGATTTTTAACAAAACAACAACGATCAAGAACGCTCAAGAAAATCGGGTTTCTTCTTCAAGAACCCACCTTAGATCTCTTATCCTAGAAATATCAAGACCAACTCTCATAAATTTGGTGCCACACACTTAGATCTACCCATAACGGGTGTAAATCTAAGAAACCGATAGAAGAAGGGAAGTAGATCTAAGTAAATCTAAGAAACCGATCAAGAACGATGAAGAACGATCACATACCTCAAGAATCCGGCTTCGATTCACCAAGAGGATCTTTTGGATTGCCTCCAGAACTATGGGGGAACCTTCTCTGACCTTAAGAGAAGACAAATCTCGAGTCAGGGCCGCTTAGGAGGAGAAACGAGGTACTTAGAGGAAAAACCGAGAGAAATCCACAATTTAAGGATCTCATTTAAGTGGTCGCACGGTTTAACAAACCGTGCGCTAATCGTGCGTGAGCTACTACCTTGGACACACTTCACTCATGGTTTGGCCGCACGGTTAGACAAACCATGCACCGCCCATGCGGAATCTATTGTCCAGGTTTCAAGGTTGGCACGGTTTGGTCTCACGGTTTGTCAAACCATGTGCAAACCATGCATAACACACTGGCCTTTATCTTTCCTCAAAAATTCACCCAAACACTCCCCAAGCCTTTACTCCAAAATTAAGGTACTTAGAAACATCAAAAAAAATACGTGAAAATGTAACGTGATGTTACAACCTCCCCACCATAAGATCTTTCTACCCCAAGAAAGCCTATGAAGAAACCTCCATGTCAAAAATATGAGGCCACTACTCTCTCATTAGAGCCTCCCTTTCCCACACCTTATGAGAATTAGAACCATTCTACCAAATCACGCAGACCATAGGTTTCGTTCTCTCACGAATCACCTTGGTCTCAGAATCAATAAGCTTGACTGGTCGTTCAGTCACAGATAAATCTGGTTCAATCTCAAGATCACTCCAGCTCAAAACATGAGATGGATCAGAGAGATACTTTTGCAGCTGCGATACATGGAACATGTTATGTATCGACGTCAACTATGGTGGTAGATCTAGATGGTAAGAAACTTTACCAACAAGACCAAAAACTTCGAAAGGTTCTACAAAATGAGGATCAAGCTTCCCTTTCCTCCCAAGTCATAGATGACCTAATCGGGGTGAAACTTTCAAGAACACCTGGTCACCAACTGAGAACTCTAAAGGTTTACAGCGACGATCAGCATAAGACTTGTACCGACTCTGTGCTATAAACATTCTCTGATGAATCAACTGGATCTTAGTTGTCGTCTCCTGGACCAAACTTGGTCCTACCAAGGAACTTTCACCAATATCCGACCAACATAAAGGATATTTACATGGATGGCCATACAAAGCCTCAAAAGGAGCCATTTTGATTGCATACTGGTAACTGTTGTTATAGGTAAACTCAATTATCCCCAGATGATCATCCCAACTCCCACCAAAGTCAAGAATACATGCACGGAGCATATCCTCAAGGATCTGAATAGCTCTCTATGTCTAGCCATCTGACTGTGGATGGTAGGCCGTGCTCAAATAGACCTGAGATCCCAGTGCCTCCTGAAGGCCTCTCCAAAAGTGAGAAGTAAACTGAGGATCCCTATCAGAGACTATAGCATATGGAACTCTGTGAAAACGAAAAACTTCTTTCACATAGATATTTCCCAACTCCTCAACTTTGGTTGTATATCGAATATGTATATAGTGAGCCGACTTAGTCAGTTTGTCGATCACAACCCATATCACGTTCTTCTTCCTCTGGGTTTGAGGCAACCCAACCAAAAATTCCATTGATATTTCATCCCACTTCCTTGTAGGGACTGGAAGTGGTTGAAGCAAACCTGAAGGTTTCTGGTGCTCGGCTTTCACCTACTGGCATGTATAGAAATGAGATTTAAACTCAACAATGTCTCTTCTCATGCCTGGCCACCAGAATTTTCGTTGCATATCATAGAACATCTTCATGGTTCTTGGGTGTACAGCCCACTGAGATTTATGGAAACCCCCCCATCACAACCTTCCTTGCCGCTAACGGCATAATGTAACGGTTTCGATAACACAGAACACCCTCTTTGTAGAACGACCACTGGGTGTCGATCTCCCCACCATAAAGAGATTCCCTAATGCTATAGAATTCATCATCCAGTTTTTGTTCCTAAAGAATTGACTCAAGGAGAGAAGAAGTCAACTGAATACTGGCTAAAGAAACTTCATTCCCCTTCCACTGAACTCCAATATGAAACTGAGAAAAAAGAGCCATCAAACTCCACTCTTATGAAGATTCTTTCACAGCCTGTGATGGAAGTTTCCTGCTTAACGCATCTGCAACTACATTCCCTTTTCCCGGGATATAGGCAATGTCAATGTCGAAAGATTGCAGGTACTCCACCCAATGCCTTTGGTGAAGATTCAAATCTTTCTGAGAGAAGATATAACTCAATCTCTTGTGGTCTGAATACACAGTAAACCTTTCTCCAAAAAGGTAATGTCTCCAACACTTAAGTGCATGCATTATAGCTACAAGTTCAAGGTCATGGGTAGGATAGTTCTTCTCATGAGGCTTAAGCTGACGAGACCCATAGGCAATAACATGATTACTGTGCATAAGGACACATCCCAAACCTGAACCCGATGCATCACAGAAGACCACATAACCTATCCCAGCCTCAGGAAGAGTTAACACCAGTGCAGTAGTCAAAAGACGCTTTAGCTCAACAAAATAACTCTGAAATTTTTCATTCCAGGAAAACTTCACTCCCTTTCGAGTCAAATAAGTCACTGGAGAAGCTAACTTTGAGAAGTCTTTAACAAACCGGTGATAATATCCTTCTAAGCCCAAGAAGCTCCGAATCTCGAAAACATTTCATGGTTTTTCCCAAGTCATAACAGCCCTCACCTTCTCAAGATCAACTGATATTCCTTGTTCTGACACCACATGTCCCAAAAATTTCACTTCCTGAATCCAGAAATCACACTTCGAAAGCTTGGAATAAAGTCGGTGATTCCTTAGAAGACTCAGAACTGTTCTCAGATGATGCAAATGATCCTCCTCATACTTGGAGTAGATAATAATGTCATCCACAAAGACTACCACAAAAGTATCTAGATACTCACGGAAAACCTTGTTCATCAAATCCATGAAAACTACAGGTGCATTTGTTAGTCCGAAGGGCATAACAAGGTACTCATAATGGTCATACCTACTCCAAAAATTGGTCTTATGAATGTCAGATTCTTTTATCCTCAACTTATGGTAACCCAATCAAAGATCAATTTTTGAAAACCACTTTTCCCCTTTCAATTGATCAAACAAATCATCAATTCTTGGTAACGGATATTTGTTCTTTATCGTAACTCGATTGAGATTTCGATAATCAACACATAAGAGAAGAGAACCATCAGGCTTCTTGGCGAAGAGAACTGGAGCTACCTAAGGGGACACACTCGGGTGTATAAAACCCTTCTCAAGAATATCATCTAACTGAAACTTCAGTTCCTTTAGTTCAGTTGGAGTCATTAGGTAAGAGTGAATAGAAACCAGTTGAGTATCAGGCATTAATTTAATAGAGAAATCAACCTCTCTTACAGTTGGAAAACCAGAGAAGTCAGAAGGAAACACGTCGGGAAACTCAGCGATGACTGGAGGGAGATCACTACACATTGAATCTCTCTCCATATCAAAAGAGAACACTAATATAACTTTCCCCAACTCTGGATAAGAGGGTCTGGCTCTTCTTGAACTTGGGTCCCATTCTCCTTGAAAAATGAGTGACACACCACTGGGTGTAGTAAGGTAGACCCGTCATAGATAACAATCAATCCGGGCTTTATTGGTAATGATCCAATCCATACCAAAAATGACTTCAAAAGATTTCATGTCGAGAACCAAGAAACTCCAAGAATGATTAACATATGATAGAGAGAAGACACAAGAAAGACTACGGAGACCCTTCTCTCTCATTGTACCAAGGGGTGTAGTAATATACATCGCACAAGGTAGAAGTTCCATAGGTAGATTAAGCAGATTAACAATATAGGTTGAAATAAAAGAGTGAGATGCACCAATATCAAAAAGAGTTGTCACTAAAGATGAAGTTATAGTAATAGTACCTCTCACAGTTGCAGGACCTGCATCAGCTACCTCTAGCGACTCATCCACTGCATGAAGAAGTTTTGTTCCAGATGCCTGTGGATGGAAACCTTTTGTGCGTGAAGTATTTGATTTCCCCGCAGTATTTGGAGGTGATGATGATCCTGTTCCACTATGTGGAGTAGAGAAGTGATGGCAGAATATCTGTAAGTTTCCTAAACGTCTGCAGGAGCCACAGTTATTGGGTGCCTCATTGAAAACCCTCTTATAATTTCCTGGTTTTCCACACTAATATCAAGTCAAAGAATCCCCTCCTGGTGCTACCGGAGGTCTGGAATGACTCTGTTGTTGAGAACTGCCATGAGAAATGTCATGATTTCGTTTTCCTTTAAAGGAACTAACACTGCCACTAGGAGAAAGAACCTCCTTCAACCCTGATTTTCCTGCCAGGTCCATCTCAACCATCATCGCCCTATCCAGCACATCATCATAAGTGGGTAGCTTCAATAGGAAAACCTGAGAATGGATATCTGATCGAAGTCCCAACTCGAATCGTTGAGCCTTCATCTTCTCATTAGATACAATCTCATGAGAAAATTGTACCAACTCAGAAAAGAGATTTGATTACTCAGTCACGGTTTTGTTGGCCTTCTCAAGATTGAAAAACTCCACAGCCTTTCCCAACACCATTGATTCTAGATAGAACTAGTTAGTGAAAAGGACCCTAAAGTCTTTCCACTCCAAGACCTCATGATTCCCAGCCGTCACCATTGTGTCCCACCATCTCCTACTTGGTCCCTCCAGTACGAAGGTGGCACACTTCCCCTTGATCACATCAGGTGTCTCCAAGAACCCAAACAGACGTTCAATCTTACTCAACCATTCCTCAACATGTTGAGGGTCAGTGGAGCCTTTGAAAACTGGTGGCTTCTGGCATAGTAATTCTTGAGAATGACTTAGGATAATATCACTATGAGGATCTATAGTTGGAGTCTGAACAGGAACTAGAGGTGGTGCATGTCCCAAATCTTGGACAGTGCGAACAATCCCCTCAACTAGACTCAGATTCACAATAGGACTCGCTTGCTGAGATTCAGCAGCAGCCTCTTTTTGGATCTGATTTCCACATCCTCTTGTTAGCATAATGCTACACAGCATAAAAAGACATGGATTAATACCCAAACCAAGTAACAAGGAAAAATATTCTAAAAATAAGGGATAACAAGATTTGGATTCCACTCTATCCAAATCAAAACAGGGAAAATACTAGAACTAATCCACAATTCATATTTCCTTATCCAACCCTGGTGACTTAAGGTTCATTGTGGTGACAGCTGGCCAGGAACTCAATCACAACTACCTCCCAAGTCCCAACAAGAAAACTCAAATGCATACTGTCATCAAGGAAAGATGCTTAACCTCCCTTTGATACCAAATATCACAAACTAGCCTGGGTACCCTGGTAACCCGATAACCAATCCGGCCCTGACATAGACCAAAGGGCGTTCCTGATCCCCACGGATCGGCAACTAGCACCTAGAATCGTACAATATACAAGAGGGAATGATTTTTCCAAAGGAATGCGGAAGAAAAAGAAAAAAAGCAATACACATGACATAAGAGACTCCACTGGGAGTGATGTACCATAATAAAACTTGGCATAAAAAGCCCAAAGTACTACAACCCAAGTACTAAAATGGGAAAATAGCCCCAAGGTCCCTAAGGACACAACTCACCAAGAGAAGATCAACAACTAGATCCACCTCCAAGAGATTCCTTCCCTTTGCTCGAGCCTAAAAGAAGGAAGTCTACAAACACCCGAAGGCAAAAGTAGGGTGTGAGCCTAAGCCCAGTAGGATACCACCAAAGATTTCGTAACAGATTACAAATATGAATTATCCAGAGAAAAGATTTTAAATTCCAAATAAATAGGTTTGAAAATCCCAAAAGCATATTTAAACAAAACATTCTATACATTTTCAAATGATGGAAATAAAAATTTTAAGAAATTATTTAACAAATGATGGAATATTTCTAAAACAATGGATTAAGCAAAACATTTATATAAAATAGTTTATATAAATTCAGCAGGCATGTAAGGAAGTTCAAAATCATTGGCATACATTTATATCTCAAATATAAATTAACAAGCGAGCAACATGGTCATCTGCCAAAAGGTACGATAGTATTAACTAGTTATGGGATTCTGCACTCTCTATGTGAACTCAGAAAAATGTGTATACACACGTCCCTATGACATTGGCCAAAGGAGAATCATCACCAACCTGTCGGGGATGTGACCCGCCGCAAGTATGTTTTAGAACGTTGTCGTAGTGTAGAGTGTATCCAAATAACTCACTAACTACCTAAGGCTTGAATACTCTCTTACATGATGGGTGAACTATTTTAAGAATGCCTAAAATACGATCAATCCCATTCTTCCATTTCAAAAGTGCCAATTTCGTTCCATTTATAACCAAAATAGGTTTTATTCAAAACATGCCTTTTTCACAAGATAAAACCAATGGGTTTCTATCAAATCATTTTAAGCCATTTTCATAAGTTTGAAAACCATTCAAATCAATTCCATCATTACACAATTAATTTCCACAATTAAATTCAACAATTTAATTGAAATCATTTCCATCAAATCCACAATTTAAATTCAACAATTTAAATCGACCAATTTCCATAAACACACCCAATTAAATGGAATTGGGGATTTCCCAAATTTCTATGCCAAAACCATTTCAAATATCTCAATTCAATGGAATCGAGTTTTAATCAATTTAATTGAAAAAAAATTTGAGCAATTGAATTTAAATCAGCAATTTAAATAAATCAAGCAAATACAATGATAATCAATTTGGAAAGTCGGGATGGAACCACCTACCTCAAAGATTTTTACCAAAACAAAAACAATCGAGAATGCTCAAGAAAACCAGGTTTCTTCTTCAAGAACCCACATTAGATCTCTTCTCCTAGAAAGATCAAGACCAACTCTCATCAAATTTGGTACCACAAACTTAGATCTACCCATAATGGGCATAGATCTAAGAAACTGAGAGAAGAAGGGAAGTAGATCTAAGTAGATCTAAGAAACCGTTCAAGAACGATGAAGAACGATCACATACCTAAAGAATCTGGATTTGATTCACCAAGAGGAGCCTTTGGATCGCCTCTGGAATGATGGGGGAACCTTATCTGACCTTGGGATAAGACAAATCCCAAGTTAGGGCTGGTTAGGAGAAGAAACGAGGTACTTAGAGGCAAAACCGAGCGAGATATACAATTTAAGGATCTTATTTTAGTGGCCGCATGGTTTGGTTGCATGGTTTAACAAACTGTGTGCTAATCATGCATGAGCTAATGCCTCGGCCACACTTCTCGCACGGTTTGGCCGCACGATTCGATAAACCGTGTGCCGCCCGTACGGAAGCTACTGTCTAGGTTTCGAGGTTGGCACGGTTTGGTCGCACGGTTTTTCAAACCATACACAAACCATGCACAACACACTGGCCTTTATCTTTCCTCAAAAATTCACCCAAATGCTCCCCAAGCCTTTACTCCAAAATGAAGGTACTTAGAAACATCAAAAAATACCTAAAAACGTAACGTGATGTTACATGTGGTAGAGAACATGGCTTGAACTGATAAAGTATTATGATTGCATGATCAATTACCATCCAGGAAAAGTAAAAAAATGGAGGATTCCTTAAGTTGAAAACATCATGCATCATTAACCATGTTACGTTTGGAACATGATCCCCTGATTAATGATTTAATGAATTTTGGATTAGAAGTTGTTGGTGCAGGAAATACCTTTGATTTGTTTCAAGTTTCAATACAGTCATCATTATCAGACAGAATTAATCAAGCACAGAAGGAAGACTGTAAGCTACATAAAAAGTCATAATTGGTTAAAATAGATAAGTTGCCAAAATTTAACCTTGATAAATATTGTGTGTTAAGATTTGGAAAAAGGTTTTGTGCGCCTTGTGATTCTCTGTTAAAGAAAGGTTTTTTGTGTGAAGCTCATAGTTCTCCATTTTCAATTCATCCTGGCAGTACTAATATGTACATAGACCTTCATGATTATTATTGGTGGGATGAGACGAAAAGAGATATTACTGATTTTACCATGAAATGTTTGAAATGTGAACAGGTTAAAGTAGAGAGGTAGTTACTGAAGGGGATACTTCAGCCTTTTACAACACCAGAGTGGAAATGGGAGAATGTATCCATGGACCTTGTGATGGGACTACCTAAGACTTCTCAAGGTAATAATGTGATTTGGGTTATTGTTGATCGGCTGACAAAATATGTTCATTTTCTTTCTATTTGAGATACACTGTCTTTGGACCATCTTTCTTGATTGTACCTCAAAGAGATTGTCAGGTTACATGGAGTTCCTCTTTCCATTGTATCTGATTGGGATCACAGGTTCACTACTAACTTTTGGAAGGTGCTTAATAAGTCATTGGGCACAGAATTAAATTTCATTACATCTTTTCATCCTCAATCAGATGGGCAGTCATAATGAATGATTCAGACTTTGGAGAATATACTTCGAGCTTGTTCAATGGACTACTGGGGAAGTTGGGTGTAACGCCCTAACTCTAGTTACATAGAGTCGGTTCATTAATACATAACATTTTCATGATCACAAGAGATCAAGTCTCCAAATACCAATTATTTTAGTAGCCTTGAAGTGATAGATACATACATAATTTTTACATTACATCATGGAATGGAAAAAAAACAACATTGTATCCCCTTTGAACACACTCATATCCCTTATCCTATTTCTGCGGGTTAATCATAATATACTTATTCGCATCTTGAGAAAAATAAAACATAGAAATGGGTGGGCTCATATGCTAATTAAGGATAAAAATGTAGCGGAAACTATCATAAATAAGCATTAACATTTAAGGAAATCTATAAGACTAAAACACAATCCTTTTAAACTTAAACTTCAGCATAATATGGAAAAGATAAATCAAATAATTCCATTTACTTATTCACATGGATATTCTACTAGTCAAATAATCACATGTAATATCAATTTCCAATTTCATAATGATGGAATGCATAATGTTGGACATCATAACCATATAGTCAAGGCCTCGTGCCAAGACTACAAATATGATTTTTTCAAGGCCTTGTTCCAAGACACTAGTTTGTCTCATGAGACCTACCAAAGCATAAAAGAGCTATAGCAGGCTCCACCAGTCACTTGCTAAGTCCAATGCATTCCTCATATGAAAAGGTTGAAACATAACATAAACATTCCTATTAAAACTAACATACAAAATGTTAATACTTTAACCATAAACCATGAATGGTATAAAAATAAAACATCCACTTAGTAAAACATATCACAAAACCTTCAATACAATATGGAATATTGTTTCATAATAAATCAACTTCAAACAAGTGTAAAATCCATCAAAGGATGTCAACATAGATGAAATCAAAACTATTTGAGAAAAATATTTCTTTCTATTTTGAAATCATTTAAAAGTCACAAAATTATAAAAGAAAACATTTATTTTGAAAATATTCTTATAATCTTGTAAGTGAAGCTTTGAAGGTGTTATAACGGCAGAAAATAGCCATGCCCACCATATAAGTAAAAAAACATTCTTACCATAATTTGTCGAAAAGGTCATAAAGTACCTTGTTTGGAAAACGACGGAAAGATTAATTTCAAAACATTTTATAAAAATTAAAACAAGGGTAAAATGACTTTAACCCATATTCTAGGAAATATTAAAAAAATTGAAATACATTTTTAAGAAACACGGATGTGGATGATAAAGAATTCCAAGTATATAATTATGTATAAACAACCTCGGATAAGTAAAGAGATTGTAAAAGTAACCCTTACCTTTCACTTTTCCTTGATCGAGGGTACATTAACCTCATATATAATAGTTAAATAATTGTTATTAAATTATACAAGAACCATATACATAAACATGATATCATATATGATCTTCTAATATTTATTTGTTAATAATATTTCAGTAGTATCATTGTTTCGGGTGTTAACTGATTCATTTTCCTTAATATGTTTTGTTACATATGTCATGATTGTTATGGATAGGATGTATTTTATTCATATCCAAAATGATATTAAGTTCTCAAACATTATTTTTAATCAGAAAATGAAAATTATTCTTGAATTATTACGATGGGGAATGAATCTCATCGCGTTCGTGGAGACGGTAATCCATACGTACACACGAACAATAATATCATTCTATTGATGGTGAAATCCTATGTAATTGGATGGTATATAATATATAAATAATAATTAACATGTTATATTTATTATTTACATCAATTATACTCATTATTATACCCATCCAAATAATGAAGTTTTGAATAACAAACTACATCGCGATGTGGAGACAGTAAGTCGTACGTACGTATGTATGGTGACTTTGTTATTTATAGGATGGATACAATAATGAATATGGTTGTACCATATTTATAGTAATATCATAGTAATTATAAGGTACTTGATTTATTATTTTGTTATGGAAACAACAAATAAAGAGGAAGTGGAAGAAGAAAAGAACTTTGAAAGAGGTGATGAAATTATTACCTCTTCTTCAGGTGCTTCCTTTTGATTTGATCAAAAGGGCTCCTTAAGTTGGATTCTGATCAAATTAAGGCCTCTATATTTAAGTGAGGCTAGTTTTGATGATATTTTAGTAGGGGTTGGATAAGTCAAATGTCTTTGGAGATGTGATTTTGAGAGAAGAATAAGTATCCTTTTATAAGAGAGGTGAGGGTCACTTTAGGAAAAGCTTGAAATATTATTTAATTATACAATCATATTCGGTTTATTATGGCTCCAAAAGGATTTATTTCGAGGATAAGGTGAGTAAGGGTCGAAAAAATCTCAAACAATAGGTTTTAGATAGTTTTAGGTCATCATATTAACCTTGTCTTTTAGATTTAACTCTTAGTTAAACAGTTTAACTTTTACCATGTATTCTTGTATTATTATAATAAATAGTCAATAAACTTACTATAAAAAGTCAAGTGAACCCCAAGTGGTTCATTATTAACATATATAACCTTATCTAAGTTCTTTGGACAAACCTTATATTTTTAGGAATATTATATCAATTAATAATATGGTATTTGTTTTAAAAAGTCATTTATGTCAATTTTGACACTATTTAGTATTTGGTTTTTGTGAAAGTCAGAAAAACATTATCACTTAGAAAAAATTATTTAATCAACCCTAAAATGTCATATTAACCTAGAAAATTCTTGGAATACATCAAAAGTCTCAATTTACAATTATTTTAATATTTATAAAATCGATTATTTTAATCTTTCAATAATAAGGTAATTACTGCATCATCATTGTGTCGTAAATAAATTTAATTATTTAATGTATAAAAAATATAAATAAAATAATATTATGTAGGAAATATTTTTATATTTATAATTAATATTTATAGTTGAATTTATCTTATGTATAACCCTATATTAAAAATGTCTTAGATATTAAACTTTGAATTTAACACTTTTAACTGTTCTTTAAATAAAATAATAATAAATGTCCTAATATAATCCAAGTAGACCAAAAGTATCATATTTTATTACTAAGTTTGATTTTGGTCTAAAAAAACTTATCCAATAGTATTAGGACATGTGTTAGGGTAATTATAATATCATATTTACCTTTAATTACCCTATTTACTTTTAACAGTGGTAAATAAAATTCAAAAGTTACTATTCATAAAACATTATTGTTATCCTATTGAACCACATTTACATACTGATGTCAACCATGTCTCACAGATTTTTGAAATTCAATTCACATAAGTGGTAAAATTACGTTTTATGTAAATTTTCAAATGTGCCTAGAAGTTGGGTAAAAGACGGTAAAAAGTTGAATAAAATTTTATACATCTAATCATATTATAAAATGACTCCAATGAATTAAATTGAAATAATATATAAATTATGTATCTATTTTTACTTAAAATAAATTTAAATAAAATAAATAATTATTTAAATAAAAAGTAGGTTTTAAACAATAACGCAGTGTTTTTCACTATTCATCAAAAATTGAAAGTTTTCAGAAAAATACCAAAAAATCAACCTAATATAATTTTGATATTCTGAATACAAAAATGAAGTCCATTTTGAAAAATAAAATTTATAAAATTTCAAAAAGTGGATATTACTATTCATAACGGCTAGCTTGATTGGCTGTAGGGTGCTAGAACTCGAAGTTGCGTACAATGTAAGCTATTGCATCATTCAAAGAGAAGCATACCGTGAAAGCTTGGGGTATTATATTCTTCCCTCCTTCAAATAATTTCTTCCTCGAAATTTTTAGAATATTACTGCAAAAAAAGATTTGGGTGGTTCTTCATCATAAGTTCCTCGGGTTCCCACGTTGTCACTTCCATTTTATGGTTTCTCCATAGAACTTTTACCAGACGAGTCATCCGATTTCTCAACATTTGTTCTCTGGTATCAAGAATCTTGAAAGGCTCTTCACAATAAGATAGATTGGGTTCCAGTTCTATTTCTTCATAGGTGAGTACATGCGTTAGGTCAGGCATGTATTTTCTCAACAGTGATATGTGGAACACATCATGAACTTTGGAGAGACTTGGAGGCATTTTCAAATGGTAAGCTACAACTCCAATTCAATCAAGAATTTCAAAAGGTCTAATGTACCTAAGACTCAATTTACCCTTTTTATCGAATCGTACAACACCCTTCCATGGAGATACCTTCAAGAAAATATGATCTATTACTTTAAATTCCAAATCATTCCTTCGGTTATCGGCATAACTCTTTTAACTTTGAGCTGCTTTGATGTGGGTTTGGATAATCATGACATTTTCTATTGTTTCTTCAACAAATTCTGGGCCTACGATTTTTCTTTCACCAACACCATCCCAACAAGTTGGTGTGCGACATCTCTTTCTATATAACGCTTCATATGGTGCCATATGAATACTTGAATGGAAGATATTATTATAATAAAATTCTACCAAAGGTAAATATTGATCCCACATACCTTGAAAGTCAAGTGAGAAAGATCTCAACATGTCTTCTAAGGTTTGAATAGTTCGCTCTGATTGTCCATCAGTTTGAGGGTGGTAGGAAGTGCTCAAATGAAGTTTAGTGTAACATCCCAAGTAAGTAATGAATAATATATATTTTTACCTATGTCTATTAATGAATTAGATAGTGTTTTAGAGGCTTAAAATGAAAATAAATCCAATCTTAAGCATGGAATACACTAATATTTTTTAAAAGATTGTTTTACTGCCTTTTGATGGAAAACCATTTTTAAATATATATTTTGACAATTTTATAAGCTATGTTTGTCAAAATAAACTTATTATTTATTATTGAGACTTTTAAATTTACATTGGATAAATTTTTGGTATTTTTCTGACAATGTTCATTTTTTTAATGAATAGTGAAAAATACTGCATTTTACATCAAAACTGCTTTTTCATTTAATTTAATTATATGATTAGATTATATTTTTAATTGGTCTTAAGTTGTAATCTGAATATATTTTTACCATTTAATCCAATGGTGGTCATTGGAATCAATTTCACTTTGAAATTGGACTTAAACTGGTGTCAATCTTTTGATACTTATTGTTTCATAAAAACACGCTTTTTGTCATGACAGCGGAAATTAATTATTAAATTAATTAATGTGACTTATATGATTTGAATTTTTTAAAATATACATCATTTTTGAATTCAGAATATCAAATATAGCTTAGGGTGAAGTTTTGGTTTTTTTCTGAAAAACTTCAATTTTTAATGAATAGTGAAACCACTAAGTGGTAGTTAAAGAAACTGGTTTTTCATTTAAATGAAACTTTTTCACTTCTGTGATTTGATTTTCAAAAATCCGACATACATGGTTTTCATTAATAAGTAAAATGTGGTTCAATGAGATTAAAATAATTTTTTGGTTAATAGTAACTTTTAAGTTCTTAATCGCGATTAGAGGTAATTAGTGTAGTTTAAGGTAAAAATAATGTTTTAATAATATGAGATGAGCTAGACACATGTCCTACCCTTATGGAATGTGTAATTTCCGACCAATAAAATCCATGGGTCAACTTGGGGACCCCATGGATCCACTTTGGTTGGGAAATGACATAAATATATTTTTATTTAATGATAAAGTAAATATGACACAAACATGATATATTTTACTAAAAAAAATTTTAAATGGGGTTATACAAGTCAGATTTTTGATTATAAATAGTCATTGGAAAGATAAACATATTTCCTACATCATAGTATTTTTTTTATAATTTTTATACTTTAACTAAATTAAATTATTTATGACATCATAATGATGCAGCGATGACCTCATTATTTGACGATTTAAATAAAATGAAAATATAATGTAAAATCTATGACCTAAATATGTCCAAAACCTATTGGTTGGGTGAATTTATAACCCTTATAACCTTAGACTCTAATTATATCAATGTGGGACCTTTTGAATCCGAAAAACATTTTCAAATAAAGTAACATTTCTTTACCTTCCAGGAGTGCCCCTCCTCTCCTCTTATAAAAGGCCCCCACCTCTACCTCCTTACCCACACTCCCAAAGCCTTTGGCTCGGCCAAACCCTGACCATTTTGTCTCTCCACTTCCCTCTCTTACTCCTTGAAGCCTCACTTTGGGAAGAAGTCTTCCCAAGGAAGCCTTTGAGCTCAAACCAAAGGTAGTTACCCGATTTTAAGGTAATGTCTTCACTTGAGTCCTATTGTTTTATTTTGCTTCTCCAACCCCCTAAACTCTTTTTATTAATTTCTTTTGTAACAAATCCAGTATATTAAATATACTAGGATTTTTTTATAAGAATGATTCGAGAAACACTTACACACACCTACATCTAATGGTTAAAGGACATATTGTTTCCGTGGATGGTGAATTTATGCCTCCCGAAATGATGATTGTTCAACATTCTTTTAACACCTTCAAAGGTGGCCATTAAGATGTCACTATATTTATATATGATATATAATATGTTTATGTTTTCATTAAGATTCTGTATTTTTCATTTTGGGCATACCTTTATGGTTTCCATTATGGTTAAACGCGATATCTTCATTTAAGGAAGTGTGGACTACCGCCCCCTCAAAGTGATTTGATTCGTTAAATACCATATGTGGGAAGTATAAAGGATGGAACTATGATATTATATGTGATATTATACTGGAATTATAATATACCTTTATATAATTATGATTCCATTCTATAAAATATGAAATAGAAATGAAAGTAGCGTTCATGCGTACGTACGGCTTACCGTCTCCATGAACAGTGCATTTCATTTCTTACCTCTAAATGATTATGTAATATTATAAATGCATGCATGTACTGGATATATATGACATATATGATATCTACATAATGAATACCATTCTGGATATAATGGATACATGAACAACTTGTAATTATAAAGGGCTTATTTTTTACTCAAGTACCAACGATCGTTAAAACGGCCGTTATTAACTTAAATAATTACATAGTGTTCATGACATGGAAATAAGTGATATAAAAGGAATAATGAACTTGAAAAAGGTTCTTAAATAAGTAGAAATTAACTCAAGTTTATTATTCAGGAGATTAAAGAACGACCAAGTCAAGTTGGACCTGAGGTATGGGACTTCGTCTCAATCTCCTTTCATTGAGGCATATTTTATTTTATACACAACCTTCTTTTATACGGTGTATAAACCCCTTTGACTTTTACGTTTATCCAAAATGAATCTTTTTTATATGAAGCGTTTTACTAAACGACAAAAGGGAATGTTTTTTTCGTACGTATGCGGCGACAATGACTTCTCCGCTGCCGTGACCATTATTTGAGTTTCGGCTTCCTCTACAAGCCATACCTTCTTTTTAAAAGAAAAATAAATACGATGTTTTACTTTTCTTTTATTTTGGTATTGAAAATGGTTTTCATAATATTTTTATATCAATGTGTGGTATTGATATCTTGTGATTGAAAGGTGGAAATGTTATGTTTCCTTTATGCATGTTTTATGTGATATGATTATGTTGAGGTTCTTGGGAATTATTATGAAGACTGGTGGTTCTGTGATAGACTAAGGGTGGGTGAGCCCGATATAGCTCTCCAATGCATTGGGTAATGCGAAGGAGTGAAACGTTAAGGTTTCTCCGAAGATATTTAGGGAATATACTGTGATGGGTATTCCAAACGTAACCAAGAGGGTTACTCCCTACGTAAGAATGTTATGAATGCCTCAAGTTACCTTTATGTCTTATGATTTCTATGATTTATTCATGATTTGATTAGGTATGTTAAAGGGCTTATGTTTTATGGGTAAAGTATGATTTCATTCTTTTGTATATATGTACCCATGTTTCCTTTCCATATTTTTATATCCCTTACTGAGCTTTTTATGCTCATCCCAAGTTTTTTTGAAATGTTTTTCACAGGTCAAGGGAAAGGTACATGATATGATGATAGTGTCAAGGAAGTGTCAAGAAAGAATCCATGTTTTATTTTAAATATGTTTCCATTGATGGGAATGAAGAATACTATCTTTATGTAACCACTTTGTTTATATGTGGAATGTAATGCATGTTTTATGATCTAATTCTCTAAAACTCTAAACCCGAAAAGATCCTCAATGTGTAATCTTGTAATAACTGAAGATTAAGTAAGGTTTAAGGATGGGACCTTATAGTTGGTATCAGAGGTCGGTTTAGACAACTTTAGGAGTTAGAAAATTGTTAAATTATAAGTTATTTTATGGTATGATGGAAATGATATAGCATTTAAAGATTACCATGTTGCTTCACCTAAGGTATTTCAGTGTTAAGAATGGTTTTTCGAAGAGGAAATAGAGAATCTTTTTTTGGGAAGGCATACTGAGGGAAATGAACTTCCAAATCAGTATCCTGAGATGGTCAAAATCAAAACTACACAGTTTGTTGCAGTGATGGCCCAGTTGACTCAGGTTAAAACCAAAGGAGTTGAAAGGAAGATTGGTGAATGCTCCAGTTTTGGCACTTCCTTCCAGGAATGGTGTGTTTGTTATATACAGTGATGATTCATTGAAAGGACTTGGTTGTGTCCTAATGCAGAATGATTAGGTAATTGCTTATGCTTCACGTCAGTTGAAAACTCATGAGGTAAATTACCCTACACATGATTTGGAATTAGCTGTTGTTGTTTTTGCTTTAAAAATTTGCAGGCATCATTTGTATGGAGTAAAGTGTGAAATATATACTGATCACAAAAGTTTAAAGTATATATTCACTCAGAAAGAATTGAACATGAGACAAAGGAGATGGCTGGAATTAATCAAGGATTATGATTGTACAATTCATTACCATCTGGGAAAAGAAAATAAAGTGGTTGATGCTTTGAGTCGAAAAAGTAATACTTCGTTAGCAATGTTGCGTTTGGAACGTGATCCTTTGGTTATGGATTTGATGAACTTTGGCATAGAAGTTTTTGGTGCAGGAAGTTCTTCTGTTTTGTTTTAGGTATCAGTGAGATCATCTCTATCAGATAGAATCAAGCAAGCACAGAAGCAAGACAGTGAGTTGCAGAAAAAGGTAGAGCTGGTTCAGAAAGGTAAGTTGCTTGAATTCAACATTGATAATGATTGCGTTTTGAGATTTGGGAAGATATTGTGTGTGCCTTGTGATTCACAGTTGAAGAGAGAGTTGTTATGTGAAGCTCATAGTTCTCCATTTTCAGTTCATCCTGGCAGTACTAAGATGTACAGAGATCTGCGGGAGTATTACTGGTGGGATGGAATGAAAAGAGATATTGCTGATTTTACTGTGAAGTGTTTGACTTGTCAGCAGGTTAAAGCAGAGCGGCAGTTACCGAAAGGGATGCTTCAGCCTTTACCAGTGCCAGAGTGGAAATGGGAGAATATATCCATGGACTTTGTTGTGGTATTACCGAAGACATCTCGAGGTAATAATGCAATCTGGGTTATTGTTGATCTCTTGACCAAATATGCTCATTTCCTTTCTATACGAGATACTTTTTCCCTAGATCAACTTTCCCGTTTGTATCTTAAAGAGATAGTCAGGTTACATGGATTTCCTCTCTCCATTGTATCTGACCGTGATCCCAGGTTCACTTCTAACTTTTGGAAAGGCCTTCAGAAGTCGTTGGGTACTGAATTAAATTTTAGTACAGCTTTTCATCCTCAATCAGATGGGCAGTCAGAACGAACAATTCAGACCTTAGAGGATATGCTACGATCATGTTTGATGGATTATCAGGGAATTTGGGACCAACATCTTTCTTTGGTTGAATTTTCATATAATAACAGTTTTCATTCTAGTATACAGATGGAACCATTTCAGGCATTATATGGGAAGTGGTGTTGAACTCCATCTTTTTGGGATGAAGTGGGTGAAAGGAAGTTGATGGGACCAGAATTGGTAGAAGAGATGGCAGAAAAAGTTCTGCTGATTCAGAAACACATGAGAACAGCTCAGAGTAGACAGAAGAGTTATGCAGACAACAGGAGGAAGGATCTAACTTTTGAGGTAGGTGATCATGTTTTTCTCAAAGTCTCACCATGGAAAAGTGTGATGAGATTTGGTAAGAAAGGAAAGCTGAGTCCAAGGTTCATTGGACCATATGAAATTCTGGAGAGAGTTAGATCAGTTGCTTATCGAGTGGCTTTACCTCTGAGATTATCTCAGGTACACAATATTTTTCATGTTTCAATGTTAAGGAAGTACATGCCAGATCCATCTCATGTTTTGAGTCCAGAGGTAGTTCAGCTGGAAGAGAACCTATCTTATGAGGAACAACCGGTCCAGATTCTTGACCACAGGGAGAAAGTGTTATGAAATAAGGTGATTAATCAGGTAAAGGTTTTGTGGAAAAACCACATGATGGAAGAGGCAACATGGGAATCTGAAAATGCAATGAGGGATAAGTATCCATATTTGTTCGATAAGTAAATAAATTGCGGGGACGCAATTTTCTAAATGGGGGAAGGATGTAACATCCCAAGTAAGTAATTAATAATAGATATTTTTATCTATGTCTATTAATGAATTAGATAGTGTTTTAGAGGCTTAAAATGAAAATAAATCAAATCTTAAGCATGGAATACAGTAATATTTTTTAAAATATTGTTTTACTGCCTTTTGATGGAAAACCATTTTTAAATCTATCTTTTGACAATTTTATAAGCTATGTTTGTCAAAATAAACTTATTATTTATGATTGGGACATTGAAATTTACATTGGATAAATTTTTGGTATTTTTCTGACAATGTTCATTTTTTTAATGAATAGTGAAAAATACTGCATTTTACATCAAAACTGCTTTTTCATTTAATTTAATTATATGGTTAGATTATATTTTTAATTGGTATTAAGGTGTAATATGAATATATTTTTACCATTTAATCCAATTTTGGTTATTGGAATCAATTTCACATTGAAATTGGACTTAAACTGGTGTCAATCTTTTGATACTTATTGTTTCATAAAAACACGCTTTTTGTCATGACAGCGGGAATTAATTATTAAATTAATTAATGTGACTTATATGATTTGAATTTTGTAAAATAGACATAATTTTTGAATTCATAATATCAAATATATCTTAGGGTGAAGTTTTGGTTTTTTTCTGAAAAACTTCAATTTTTGATGAATAGTGAAACCACTAAGTGGTAGTTAAAGAAACTGATTTTTCGTTTAAATGAAACTTTGTCACTTCTGTGATTTGATTTTCAAAAATCCGAAATACATGGTTATTATTAAGAAGTAAAATGTGGTTCAATGAGATTAAAATAATTTTTTGGTGAATAGTAACTTTTAAGTTCTTAATCGCGATTAGAGGTAATTAGTGTAGTTTAAGGTAAAAATAATGTTTTAATAATATGAGATGAGCTTGAAACATGTCCTAACCTTATTGGATGTGTCATGGCTGACCAAGACAATCTATGGGTCAACTTGGGGACCCCATGGAGCCACTTTGGTTGGGAAATGACATAAATATATTTTTATTTACTGATAAAGTAAAAATGACACAAACATGATATGTTTTACTAAAACAATTTTTAAATGGGGTTATACAAGTCAGATTTTTTATTATAAATATTAATTGGAAATATAAAAAGATTTACTATATCATAGTATTTTTTTAAAAAAATTTAGACTTTAAATAAATTAAATTATTTATGACATCATAATGATGCAGCGATGACCACATTATTTGACGATTTAAATAAAATGAAAAGATAATGTAAAATCTATGACCTACACATGTCCAAAACCTATTGGTTGTGTGGATTTAGAACCCTTATCACCTTATCCTCTGATTATATCAATGTGGGACCTTTTGAATCTGAAAAACATTTTCAAATAAAGTAACATTTCTTTACCTTCCAAGAGTGCCCCTCCTCTCCTCTTATAAAAGGCCCTCACCTCTACCTCCTTACCCACACTCCCAAAGCCTTTGTCTCGGCCATCCCCTGCCCATTTTGTCTCTCCACTTCCCTATCTTACTCCTTAAAGCCTCAATTTGGGCATAAGTCTTCCCAAGGAAGCATTTGAGCTCAAACCAAAGGGAGTTACCTGATTTTAAGGTAATGTCTTCACATGAGTCCTTTTGTTTTATTTTGCTTCTCCAACCCCCTAAAATCTTTTTATTCATTTATTTTGTAACAACTACAGTATCTTCAATATACTAGGATGTTTTTATAAGAAGGATTATATAAACACTTACACACACCTACATCTAATGGTTAAAGGACATACTGTTTCCGTGGATGGTGAATTTATGCCTCCCGAAACGATGATTGTTCAACATTATTTTAACACCTTCAAAGGTGGCCATTAATATGTCACTATATTTATATATGATATATAATATGTTTATGTTTTCTTTAATCTTCTGTATTTTTCATTTTGGTCATACCTTTATGGTTTCCATTATAGGTAAACGCGATATCTTCATTTAAGGAAGTGGGGACTACCGCCCCCTCAAAGTGATTTGATTCATTAAATACCATATGTGGGACGTATAAAGGATGGAAATATGATATTATATATGATATTATACTGTAATTATAATATAACTTTATATAATTATCATTCCATTCTATAAAATACGAAATAGAAATGAAAGTAGCGTTCATGCGTACGTACGGCTTACCGTCTCCATGAACGGTGCATTTCATTTCTTACCTCTAAATGATTATGTAATATTATAAATGCATGCATGTACTGGATATATATGACATATATGATATCTACATCATGAATACCATTCTGGATATAATGGATACATGAACAACTTGTAATTATAAAGGACTTATTTTTTACTCAAGTACCAATGATCGTTAAAACGACCGTTATTAACTTAAATAATTACATAGTGTTCATGACATGGAAATAAGTGATATAAAAGGAATAATGAACTTGAAAAAGGTTCTTAAACAAGTAGAAATTAACTCAAGTTTATTATTCAGGAGATTAAAGAACGACCGAGTCAAGTTGGACCCGAGGTATGGGACTTCGTCTCAATCTCCTTTCATTGAGGCATATTTTATTTTATACACAACCTTCTTTTATACAGTGTATAAACCCCTTTGACTTTTACGTTTATCCAAAAGGAATCTTTTTTATACGAAGTGTTTTACTAAATGACAAAAGGGAATGTTTTTGTCGTATGTATGCAGTGACAATGACTTCTCCGCCGCCGTGACCATTATTTGAGTTCCGGCTTCCTCTACAAGCCATACCTTCTTTTTAAAAGAAAAATAAATACGATGTTTTACTTTTATTTTATTTTGGTATTGAAAATGGTTTTCATAATATTTTTATATCAATGTGTGGTATTGATATCTTGTGATTGAAAGGTGGAAATGTTATGTTTCCTTTATGCATGTTTTATGTGATACGATTATGTTGAGGTTCTTGGGAATTATTATGAAGACGGGTGGTTCCGTGATAGACTAAGGGCGGGTGAGCCCGATATAGCTCTCCAATGCATTGGGTAACGCGAAGGAGTGAAACGTTAAGGTTTCTCCGAAGAGATTTAGGGAATATACTGTGATGGGTATTCCAAACGTAACCAAGAGGGTTACTCCCTACGTAAGAATGTTATGAATGCCTCAAGTTACCTTTATGTCTTATGATTTCTATGATTTATTCATGATTTGATGAGGTATGTTAAAGTGCTTATGTTTTATGGGTAAAGTATGATTTCATTCTTATGTATATATGTACCCATGTTTCCTTTCCATATTTTTATATCCCTTACTGAGCTTTTTATGCTCATCCCAAGTTTTTTTGAAATGTTTTTCACAGGTCAAGGGAAAGGTGCATGATATGATGATAGTGTCAAGGAAGTGTCAAGAAAGAATCCATGTTTTATTTTAAATATGTTTCTATTGATGGGAATGAAGAATAATATCTTTATGTAACCACTTTGTTTATATGTGGAATGTAATGCAAGTTTTATGATCTAATTCTCTAAAACTCTAAACCCAAAAAGATCCTCAATGTGTAATCTTGTAATAACTCAAGATTAAGTAAGGTTTAAGGCTGGGGCCTTATATTTAGTATCTAGGGCTTTCTGAAGACTTTTCCAGAATCTTGATGTGAAACGAAAATCATGATCAGAAACAACCGATAGGGGTGCACCATGAAGTCTTACAACTTCATTAATATATATTCTTTCTAAACGTTCAAGTGGTAAATCTTCTCTTATAGAAATAAAATGTGCGACTTAGTAAGATGATCAATAATTACCCATATCGCATCATTCCTTCTAGGATTCTTTGGTAGTCCCATGACAAATTCCATCATAATATCATCCCATTTACACTCAGGTATGGGAATATGTTGCATGACTCCTACCGGATGTTGTCTTCCATCCTTAACCTGTTGACAAACCATAAATCTTGACACATAATCAGCAATCTCCCTATTCATGGTGTCCCACCAAAAATGTTCCTTTAAATTACTATACATCTTAGTACTACCAAGGTGTATAGAGAAATTGGAGCTATGAGCATCATCCAATAATTCCCTTTTTAGATCAGGTATATCGGGAACACAAAGTCTCTTACCAAATTTCAAAATTCCATATTCATATACGAAATAGATCAATCTCCCATAATTCATAGCTTTAATTTTCTTTTGAAACCCCTTATCATTGATTTGAGAACTTTTTATCATTTCTAATAAAGATGGTTTGGCAACCATTTGAAAAATTATTGATGTTTCACCTTCCATTATTATTACCATATCCATCTTTACTAGATCCATAAACATAGCATCCCTTTCAACTCTCATCTTATTCAAAACTCCATGATCCTTTCTTCTCAAAGCATATTACACTTTATTTTCCTTCCCCATGTGGTATTTTATAGTTAAATCATAATATTTGAGTAGTTAAAGCCATTGTATTTGCCTCATGTTGAGTTATTTTTGTGATAAAATATACTTCAAACTCTTATTATTGGTATATATCTCACAGTTTTTACCATAGAGATAGTGTCTCCATATCTTAAAATTCAGCTGCTAACTCAATATCATGTGTGGGATAGTTTTGTTCAAGATTTTTTAGCTGTCATGATTCATAGGCAATAACTCTATCATTCTACATAAGGACACAACCAAGTCCTTTCTTTGAATCATTACTATAAATAACAAACCCATCATTCCCTGATGGTGGAGTCAAGATAGAAGAATTGACTAATCTTCTCTTCAGTTCTTCAAAACATTCTTCACTCTCTTTTGTCCAAACAAATTTAACCCCTTTACGTGTGATCTTGGTTAATGAGTTAGCCAATCGAGAAAAATTATGGACGAAATGCCGATAATAACATTCTAAACCAATAAAACTGTGTACCTCAGTTATACTCGTCGGTGATGGCCATTCTTGTATTGCTATTATCTTAGAAGGATCAACAGAGATTCCATCCATAGATACAATATTTCCAAGAAAAGAAATCTCCTGAAGCCAGAATTCACACTTGCTAAACTTCCCATATAATTCATTTCTTCTAAGAGTCTTTAGAATAGTGTTCAAGTAATTTTTCATGATCTTTGTAGTTTTTTTAGTATACTAAGATATCATCAATAAATACCACTACAAATTCATCAAGATATTCCTTGAAAAATCTATTCATTATATCCATGAAGACATAGGGTGCATTAGTCAGTCCAAAAGGCATTACTGTAAAATCATAATGCCCACACCTAGTACGAAATGTTATCTTTGGAATGTCTTCCTTCTTCATACACAGATAATGATATCTAGATAGAAGTTAATTCATTGAAAAATATTGAGCTCCATGAAGTTGATCAAATAAATCATCAATGTGAGGTAGGGTATACTTGTTCTTTATTGTTATAACATTGATATCCATGTAGTCAATGCACAACCTTGTAGATCCATCTTTCTTCTTAACAAAAAGAACATGGTCTCCCCATAGAGAAACACTAGGTCGAATAAATACTTAATTAATCAATTCCTATAGTTGTTTCTTTAGTTCCACTAATTCCATAATGGTCATTCTATAATGGGTCTTCAGTATGGGCCTTGAACAAGGAATTAAATCAATGAAAAACTCAATTTCTCATTTTGGAGGATGTCTGGGTAAATCCTCTGAAATCATATCAACATATTCTTGAACAATAGGTACATCCTATATTTAATCATTCTTTACCTCACCCATAGTTATTTCATTCTATTCCTCCCCAATAATTTAATTTAGTAGAGCTACAGGGGTGGATCTAGATAAGAATCATATGGTGACATTTCTTCTCTAAAGATAAGGTACTTCTTATCATCATCAAAAACTATAACCTCATTCTTCTTACAATAAATTTTCACATCATGGTCAAAAATACAATCCATACCAAGGATTATACCAAATTGAATCATGGGTATGATGATGAGATCATCAGATAAAGCACGTTTATATGCTCTAATGGGAACCGATTCACAAAACATTATTGCAATGATACTTCCCTTAGGAGTTTTGATAACAACTCCCTTATTAAATCAAATTGGAAATATCTAATTTTCTTAGAAAATTGGGAAGATATGAAACAATGTGATGATCAAGAATCAAATAAAGCATTGGATAAATTTTAGGAAACCATTAAATTACCTTCCACCATGTCATTCGGAGCTTCAACCTCAGCAGTAGTGATAGCATAAGCTTAGCCTTGCTCCCTTGGCCTTTTATGAGGTAATTTTCCTTGGTGCTTAGGACATTCATTTGCATGATTCCCTATTTCTCTACAATTGTAGAATTCAACATTGATAGCCTCTTTCTTTCACTTGCAGTCATGATCTTGGTGGCCTTTTTCACTACACTTGTAACATACTCCCATTCCCTTTAGGAAAGTACTGGGGTGTTTCTTCCCATATTTACCACAGGATTAAAATTCAACTTTTCCTTTCTTCCCCTTATTTCCATTTCCAGAGTGTCTATCAGATCTCTTCTTCTCTTTCTTTCCTTTAAAGTCATAAGACTTAGATAATTCCTTTTTTATCTTGATAGCTCATGAGACAATATCTTCGTATGATGAGAAGGATTGTGAGACTAATGCTCGATGGAGAAATGGTTTTAACCTATAAAAGAATCAATAAATATTACTCCTTGGGTTATGTATATAATCTTCCACATGTCTTGATAACCTTGTAAAGTTAGGCTCATACTTTGCGACATTCTCATCCTCCTTTTGCCTCAGACTCAGAAATTATCTTTCCATATCTGCTCGATGGTCACAAGGAAAGTATTTTTCTAAGATAAATTCTTTAAACTCCATCCATTCCATATTTGATACTTATCCATCCTCCTTTGTGTTTTTAATTAATGACCACCACTCATCTGCATCTCCCGTGAGGCGATAAAATACCATGAAAACTTTTTCCCTTTTGTTACTCCCCAAAGAATGAAATATTTTCTCTAAGGAACTTATCCATTGCTCAGCTACAAATGGATTTTTAGTCCCATTGAATGTTAGTGGTTGTTTCCTAATAAAGTGGTATAACATTTATCATCTACATTGTGGATCAGGGTGCTTCATACGAGTAAGGATATTATTCATAACCTGAGTGAGTTGTCCCAGTATGGTTATAAGTTGTTTAGCAACGGTTGCATCACCAGTTACACTATAATTATCTTGGATAGGAGGTAAATCCATACATGGATTATTTGGGTTGATATGGTTTATATTCCTTCCACTAGGCACCATTTCTAAATAATGGCATACACTAGATTAGTTTATAAATCACAATACATAATTGAAAACTAGTAAAATACTTAACATAAATTGAACAGTTTATGCATGTAATCCATAGAAATAAAAAAAATGTTTTCTTTGAGGAGTTATTTACTCATAAATATTTCATAATGGGTTGTAAAGAAAATGTGAAATATACTAAGCATATTCCCCAGGAGTGTCGTAACCAAGAGTACAACAAGGCCTATTGTCATGTACCAGGATACCCCAGGTCAAGCCCGGAACTCCTTGTCGGAGTTTTCACTCCTAGGTACATCTATTCCAAAGTCGCCTCTACCTACTCGTATCCATATAGGGATGTATTGCTTGGAAAATTCTCAAAATATATACATTACCAAAATTCTAGGAATTTATTCTATACTAATCCTGAAAGTCTATCTTAGGGTAATGTTCACTAATCAGAGTTTTTCTAAATCTAGTTACCATGGTTTATACTAAAATTCCTCTGATACCAACTGTAACGCCCCGACCCTAGTTACCCAGAGTCGGTGCATTATTACATAACATTGGCATGATCACAAGAGATCAAGTCTCGAAAGACCGATTATTTTAGTATCCTTGGAAGTGTTAGATACATACATAAGTTTTACATTACATCATGAAATAGAAAAAAAAACATTGTGTCCCCTTTGAACACACTCATATCCCTTAACCTATTCCTACAGGTTAATCGTAATATACTTCTTCACATCCTGGGAAAAATAAAACATAGAAAGGGGTGAGCTCAGATGCTCAGTAAGGATAACAATATAACGGAAACTATTATAAATAAGCATAAAAATTTCAGGAAATGTATACGACTAAAACACAAGGCTTTTAAACTTAAAATTCAACATAATATGGAAAAGATATATCAAATAATTTCATTTACTTATTCACATGGATATTCTATTATTCTAATAATCACATTTAATATCAACAACCAATTTCATAATGATAGAATGCATAATTCAGGACATCATAACCACTTAGTCAAGGCCTCATTCCAAGACTACAAATAATATTTTTCAAGGCCTTATTCCAATACACTAGTTTGTCTCATTATACCTAACAATGCATCGAGAAGCTATAGCGGGATCCACCTGTCACTTACTAAGTCCAATTCATTCCTCATATGAAAAGGTTGAAACATAACATAAACATTCATATTAAAACTAGCATACAAAATGTCAATACTTTAACCATAAACCATGAATGGTATAAAAATAACAAATCCAAATTCAAACATATCGCAAAGCCCTCAATACAATATGGAAGATTGTATCATAATAAATCAACTTCAAACAAGTGTAAAATCCATCAAAGTATGTTGACATAGATTAAATCAAAACTATTTGAGAGAAATATCTATTTTTATTTTGAAATCAATTAAAAGTCACATAATTATAAAAGAAATCATTTATTTTGAAAATATTATTATAATCTTGTAAGGGAAGCTTCAAAGGTGTTATAATGGTGTAAATAGCATCACCCACCGTATAAGTTAAAAAATCATTCTTACCTTAATTTGTCAAAAAGGTCATAAAGTACCTTGTTTGGAAAACGATGGAAATATTAATTTCAAACAAAAAAATTAAAAATTCAAACAGGGGTATAAATAACTTTAACCCGTATTCTAGGAAATAGTAAAAATGTTTTGAAATACATTTTTAAGAAACACGGATGTGGATGATAAAGAAGTCCCAGTAGATACTTACGTATAAACAATCTCGGATAAGTAAAGAGATTGTAAATTTAACCCTAACCTTATACTTTTACTTGATCAAGAGTACGTTAAAATCTTGTATAATAGTTAAATCATTTTTATTATATTATACAAGAACCACATAAATAAATATGATATCATATATGATCTTCTAATATGTCTTTTTTAATAATATTTTAGTAGTATCATTGTTTCAGGTGTTAACTGATTCATTTTCCTTTATATGTTTTGTTATGTAAGTCATGTTTTTTATAGATAGGATGTATTTGATTCATATCCAGAATGATATTAAGTTCTTAAATATTATTTCTAATCATAAAATTAAAATTATTCTTGAATGATTACGATGGGGAATGAATCTCATCACGTCAGTGGATACGGTAATCCGTACGTACGCATGAGCGACAATATCATTCTATTGATGGTGAAATTGTATGTAATTGGATGGTATATCATATATAAATAATCATTAACATGTTATATTTATTATTTAAATCAATTATACTCATTATTATACCCATCCAAATAATTAAGTGTTGAGTAACAAGCTACACCATGACGTGGAGACGGTAAGCCCTACGTACGCACGTATGGTGACTTTGTCATTCATAGGATGGATAGAATAATGAATATGGTTGTAAAATATTTATAATAAAATCACAGTAAGTATAAGGTACTGAATTTATTATTTTTGTATGGAAACAACAAAGAAAGAGGAAGTGTAAGAAGAAAAGAACTTTGAAAGAGGTGATGAAATTATTACCTCTTCTTCGGGTGCTTCCTTTTGATTTGATCAAAATGTCTCCTTAGGTTGGATTCTGATCAAATTAAGGCCTATAGGTTTAAGTGAGGGTAGTGGTAAGGATATTTGATCAGTTTTTGTCTGAGCCAAATGGATTTTGAGGTGTGATTTTTAGAGAAGTGAAAGTACTCTTTTATAAGAGAGGTGAGGGTCACTTTAGGAAAAGCTTGAAATATTATTTTATTATGCAATCATATTTGGTTTATAATGGATCCAAAAGTATTTATTTATATTATAAGGTGGGTATGGGTCTAAAAACTCTAAACCAATAGGTTTTAGACAGGTTTAGGTCACCATATTAACCTTACCTTTTATATTTAACTCTTAGTTAAATAGTTTAACTTTTACCATGTATTCTTGTATTATTAAAATAAATAGTTAATAAACTTAATATAAAATGACAAGAGAACTTAAAGTGGTTCATTATTGACATATCTATCCTTATATAACTACTTTGGAGGAACTTTATATTTTTAGTAATATTATATCATTTAATAATATAGTATTTGTTTTAAAAACTCATTTATGTCAATTTTGACACTATTTAGTATTTGGTTTTTGTGAAAGTCATAACAACTTTATAACTTAAAAAAAAATAATTAATCAACCCTAACATGTCATATTAACCTAGAAAATTCTTTTAATGCATCAAAAGTCTCAAATTACAATTATTTTAATATTTATAATATCAATTATTTTAATCTTTCAATAATAAGGTAATTACTGCATTGTCATTGTGTCATAAATAAATTTAATTATTTAATGTCTAAAAATTATAAATAAAATACCATTATATAGTAAATATTTTTATATTTCTAATTAATATTTATAGTCGAATGTATCTTATGTATAACCCTATATTAAAAATGGTTTAGATATTAAACTTTGAATTTAACACTTCTAACTCTTCTTTAAATAAAATAATAATAAATGTACTAATATAATCCAAGTAGACCAAAAGGATCATATTTTATTCCTAATGTTTATTTTGTTCTAAAAAAACTTATCCAATAGAATTAGGACATGTGTTAGGGTAATTATAATATCATTTTTACCTTTAATTTCCCTATTTACTTTTAACCGTGGTAAATAAAATTCAAAAGTTAATGTTCACCAAACATTATTTTTATCCTATTGAACCACATTTTACTTACTGATTTCAATCATGTATCTCAGACTTTTAAAATTCAATTCAAAGAAGCGGTAAAATTACATTTTATGTAAATTTTTAAATGTGCCTAGAATGTGGGTAAAAGATGGTAAAAAGTTGAATAAAAATTTATACAATCTTATTATAAAATGACTCCAATGAATTACATTGAACTAATATAGGTATTATGTATCTATTTTAACTTAAAATAAATTTAAATAAAATAAATAATTATTTAAATAAAAAGTAGGTTTTAAACAATAATGTAGTGTTTTTCACTATTTATCAAAAATTGAAAGTTTTTAGAAAAATACCAAAAATTCTCCCTAATATAATTTTGATATTATGAATCCAAAAATGAAGTCCATTTTGAAAAATAAAATTTATAAAATTTCAAAAAGTGAGTATTACTATTCATAATAGCTAGTTTGATTGGTCGTGGTGTGCTAGAACTCAAAGTTGCATACAATGCAGGCTATTGAATTATTTAAAGAGAAGCATACTGTGGAAGCTTGGGGTATTAAATTGGGATCAGAATATTTCTTTAGTTGAGTTTTCTTATAATAATATTTTTCATTCAAGTATACATATAGCGCCTTTTGAGGCATTATATGGGAAAAGGTGTTGGACTCCAGTGTTTTGGGATGAAGTCGATGAAAGAAAGTTGATGGGGTTAGAATTAGTAGAGGAAGTGGCTGAGAAAGTGAAGATGATCCAGTAGCACATGTGGACAGCTCAGAGCATGCAGAAAAGTTATGCAGATAATAGAAGGAAAGACTTCTATTTCGAGGTAGGTGACCATGTTTTCCTTAAAGTATCTCCTTGGAAAAGTGTGATGCATTTTGGTAAGAAAGTAAAGTTAAGTCTGTGGTTCATTGGTCCTTTTAAAATCCTAGAAAAAAAAGTTAGAGAAGTTGCATATCGAGTAGCTTTGCCTCTGATTTTGTCTCAGGTACACAATGTTTTTCATGTTTCAATGTTGAGAAAGTATGTGCCACATTCAACTCATGTCTTGAGCCTAGAAGTAGTTCAGCTGGAAGAGAACCTTTCTTATGAAGAGAAACCAGTTCAGATTCTTGATTGAAGGGAATAGATATTGTGGAATAAGCTAATCCACCAGTTAAAGGTTTTGTAGAGAAACCACATGGTTGAAGAAACAACATGGAAGTCTGAAAATGTTATGAGGGGAAAGTACCCTCACTTGTTTAATAATTAAAGAAAATTGTGAGGATGCAATTTGTAGAAGGTGGGGATAATGTAACACCCCAAGGTTTTCTAAGAATAAATTGAAATGCATGAAACATTATTTTAAGTAGATATTTATAACTAGCCTTTAAACATAATTTTTCCACTCCTATGTTTTGAATTTCGAAAAACGGTTATCTACAATTGTGTTCAGTAAGTTGTTTGGAGTCTAATAGAACTAACTTGTTTTTTTTTTGAATAGTAACATACCCTTATGAATAGTAATATGAATATTAATATTCCCCTAATGAATAGTAAATTGTATTATTATTTTATTTTCTTAAGGTTTTAAGATAACTATATCTTGGTTAATTTTTCAATGTGATATAAAAGTAGTTATAGATTTAAAATTGTTAATTTTTGAATTAAGTGATTTTATTTAAAAATTAAATTAATAATATTTAGAAAACTATTTTCAAAAAATGGATTTCATTTTTGAATTATACACATTGAGTAATGGTTAGGGTGAATTTTTGGAAATTTTCTAAAATTCTAGAATTTTTTATGAATAGTAAAATATGATAAAATATAATAAATGATAAATACTTGATTTACTGCATCATAGGTGATGCAAGGCTGGTGTAAGACCACTTGGTTCGAACTAAAATGTCATTATTACTATTTTGGGTAACATGAATTAATATTATTCATAGTCTTGAGAAAAAATATTATAATAATGATTAAAATAATGAAAAATACCCCCTCTCCTCCACTATAAATATTACCCTCATTCCCCTCTTCCACCCACACCTCTCAAGCCTTGAGCCTTACCTAAGTTCTACTCAATACTCCTACCAAGGATCTTCCCCATGTCCTAGAGCTTATGGTCTCATACAAAGGACAAAACAAAATGCCTTAAGGAGGATCTCAAGGAGAAGAGATCAAGGGGTAAGAATCTCCTTTCATTTTCATGTGTTTTCCTTTCATTTCATTTTCTTTTCTTATACTCTCTTCCCCTCCTCTTATCCAAGAGGCATGAAAGCTCCAGAATCTTGTATATTTTGGATGTTCTCATGTTCATAGAAAATTCCTCATCAATTTTCTTCTCCTCTCCCACTCATTCAAGAAATTAAACACCATCTGTGATGTGTCGATTTACCGACATTGTGGACGATGTGATTTCAATTGCATTTACTTACTTCAAGAATGGTCATGAAAAAAATTATGGTTGAACCATATTATAATTTATGCATTATATCTTATATAAGGTTTTGTAATCATTTTATACACATGTTATTAATTTATAAAATAAATGAGTTCATTATGAATGAAGAATCTCCAAAATAACCTAAAAAATGTCAATAATGTTTTAATTTATGTATCATCCTCATATAAGAATTCAAAATGATAAATAGTATAATTTATGATTCTTTTAATATGTAAATATCAGTCCATTCCAATTCTGGAGTTTCACTTCCAGTCGACAAGAATTTCCATCATGAACCGATCATGGGAACCATGTAAAGAAAGCACCCAAAACAATGCATGGAACAAAATACAAACAATTAAAGGGTGAAATGATGTAATGAAATGATCATATAAGGTATTATAAAAATCAATATGTTTCTATAAGTTATTAATAACACTCTTTTAACCCTTATACAAGAGTTTTAAACGAGTTTGAAGTAAGACAAACCCAAGGTAAGGGAATTCTTAACCTGATTTCCATTCCTTGGGTTAACCTTCTACTTCATTATTTATATTATAATTTTTTGTGTGATGAAATTTTTTTATATTATAATTAATTATGTGTATTTATATTGTATATACATATTCCATCCACTCTATTAAGTCTCTCTTAAATTATATGATATTTTTAAGGGACTTTTCATTTAAAATCCTCTTTTAAAATTATGTTTTACAAAATTCAAAAGCAATATTTTTTATGGAATTATTTATGTTGTATGATTATGTTCTGGTTATAGGAAATTGTTTATGATGAAGTTTGTGACCTATATATCCCTCCAATTCATTAGGTATGTGTAATTTGGAGGTCGGTTGTATGGTTACTCCAAGTGTAACTGTGGTGGTTACAGAAATTTTAAGGTATCCATGAGGGTTGCAAATTATAAGGTAGCCAAGAGGGTTACAAGATTATGTAAGTAATTCCCCAAGATAAATTTATGGTTATATTTATGTTCTTATTTTTTTTATTGATCTTTTGGAATTCTCATGTTTTTAAAAGTAAGTATATATGGGTGATAAGTATATCTTTCGGAAATGATTTCATAGGTTACAAGTGTTCATGGACTAATGTGTTCTTTCCTTCTTTTTATATCCCTTACTGAGATTTTTATGCTCATCCTAAGTTTTTAAATGATTTTCACAGGTTATAAGGATGTGTAAGATAAAGAAGGAATCCAAGTTAAATGTTTTAAGAATTTTCAAAGAAATCATGTTTTATTTGAAAATTTTCATATTTTTTTGGGAGAAATGAATACTATTTTTATGGTATCCACTATGTATTAATGTGTAATGTTATGAATTTATTATGTCCCAAATATATAAATATATAAACTTGAAAATATCATCAATGTTAAAGGAATTTATTTCTTAAATAAATTCAAGATTATATAATGTAATAATGTCGGGTCCTTATAGATATGTTATAGAGAATAATTATGATCTCAAAGAAAATACTATATTGTATTTTAGGATTTAAAATGTGTTGTGTTATTCAATTATGAATCTGGTTTTCCAAGAATAATAAACTAATTAGTCATTTGGAATGTGATTTCTTATATATTATTCTAATATAATAGAGTAACCATTGGATCTAGACTACTAGAGCTGGGGTCATTATAATATTTTAAAAAATAATAATTTATTCTAGTACATGTATTTGATACAATGTGAATTGAAGATCTTATTGGAGTTACTAAGGTTTGAAAGATGTAATTACATATCTAAGGATTAAACATGTTTCCCAATTTTTATACATTCATTTTTATTATTCAATTAAATAATTTGGTTCCATTAAAAATGAAGATAAATATTGTTTATAAAAGTGGGTCAGGGTGAGTGATATCATCTTTCTAGTGTTGTATGTGTATGATATATTTCTCATTGAAAATTACATATTGGTTTTTGTAATTTGTAAAGGATTTGATAGGAAAATGTTTCTTGATGAAAGTCATGAAAAAAATTACCTTCATATTGGATATGAATATCTGTAGAGAAAAATCAAAAATGGTTCTTAGTTTGAGTAAAAAAATGAACACGTAAAAGAACTAAAGAGGTTTAGCATGGAGAATTTCAATAAATTAACTTTAATGGTACATGGTGTGAGTCTCTCTAAGACATAGTATCCTTGTACTGATGTAGAGAGGAAACACATGAATGATATTCCATATGTTTTGGTGGTAGAGTCTAACATGTATATCATGTTTTATACTTGATTTTATATCTCTTATGTTTTGAGATTAACTAGTTGATACTAGTTGGATCTTCATGAAATCCAATGGATCACTTTCAAGAATACACTAAAATAATTTTTAAGAACTAAAAATGTATTGTTAATATTTCTAGGTGAGGAAGACATAGTTGGGGTTACAACGATATAAACTATAAATGATGATCCTATATCTTATTCAATAATGTAGTAATTAGCTAAAAGACTCTTAAACAACCAATTATAGTTGATTATATAACAAAATTTAAGTACATAACAATATATGAGAACCACGTAAAGATTATTTTTGAAAAAAATTGAGCTGTCACTTAGGTCAAGGAACCTCAGTATCCTCAAATATCTAAATAGATCAGTCACAAGTTTCATCTCATATGAGATATTGTTGAGATGGGAAATATAATGATTTGTATGATAGATACATAATAAAATATATCAAATCCTTAAGAAAAATCACTAGTGCTGCAAAATATTAGATTAATTGGAAACATGATCTAATGTGTATGATGTTGTATATATGTGTGTTATGAAGAAATTAATATGATGTAAATCTTAGTAATATATAGTGCATCATTTTAATGTATTGTGCCTTCATGGCCCATTAATTTTATAGTTTTGGTGGTTGGAAGTGTTTGGGGGAGGTTTTGGGAGTTTTTTGAAGAGGTTGGAGTTGTAGGAGTGTTATAGTAGGAAATTCACATCGTGTAATGTTTACACGATGTAAACTGATAGATCACAGCTTGTGTAGTCGGCTAGTTCATGGATTGTATGCGAATAAGGGGTATCCCATTAAATGAGTACACATTATGTAAGTGGAATTCATGACTTATAATAAATAAAGGCTGAGGCGATGCTTTTTTTGGAGAAAGTTGGAATTTTTTTGGAACCCATGGATTACACACCATGTAAAGTTTACATGATATGAAACCAGATGGATTCCAAGTTTTAAGTCCTTTTCTCAACCAATTCTTTCATTTGGCTGTACCCTCCTTTGTCACATTTTTAGGCTAACCCAATGTGATTTTGGAGGATCTTCCATCCCTCCTACTCTACCTTTGATTTTTTTTGTTCCAGTTGATTCCCATTGGAGATCATTGGTAATTTATTCTCAATTTCTTAAAGGTTTTATCCTTTTCTTCTCTCAAATTTCTGCTGCGGTGGTGAATTTTTTGTTTGAGGTGTGATTTTGGATTCATTATAATGGATATTTGGTGCAGTGTAGGTTGATATATAGTTTTCTGTGTACAGTTGTGGTTTGCGGACATTTCTTCTTTTCCCTGTAGTGTACAACGAGTTGGAAAATCTTTTTGAGGTATGGAATCCCTAATTTCTATTTATTGTGTATCATATGGGAGGATTTTTCTTTTTTTATCTTTTTGAAAATAGTTTTCATCGACTTAATGAAGATAAATAATCAATTATTTTAAATTAAAGGGTAAATGGATTTGTTTTGTATGCTTTTATAGTTTTGATTTTATTGTGATGTTTTGTTTGTACAAGATAAATTCCTTACTAAAAATCATGGTTTTTGGGATCCTTTTCATGCACTTTAGTTTTTGTGATATAGAAACCTTGTTTCTTGTTGTTGTGATATCACCCAAAAATGGAAATTTGATAACCACTTATATTTGGATAATGAAATGGTTTACCTAGGATTATTTATTTTGTGATAATACCCCTAAAATAAAGAAGTCTAATTGATAAAAGATATTTTATAAATTTATAAAATGTTCTTTGATGTGTTGTGATGTGTGGTCATGCTTATGGGGCAGCAATGTGCGTTTTTTTTGTCGTGCTTTTGGGCAGTGAGGTTAAGGTTATTTGGTTGTGATTTTAGGGTGTCGAGGTGGTGGTTTATTTGGATGCACTTTTGGGGTGGCGAGGTGGTGGTTTGTTTGGTCATGCGTTTGGGACGGCAAGGTGGTGGTTTGTTTGGTTATGCTTGTGGGACAGTGAGGTCATTATACAATGTGGATGGTGAGATGCTTGTGATGTGTGGTTGTATTATTCTAGATGCTTGAGTAGTGATGGAATAATTAATTATTTAATAATGATTGAATGGTTGGGTTTGTTTTTGTTAATGGGATGAAAGTGATTAATAAAAAATAAATGATGGGTTGTGTGGTTAAATGTTGTTTTTGGTAAATAATGAAAAGAATGGGATGGATAAAGGAATCAGTTAGAAATGTGAAGTGTGTTATGTGTTTTTTGTGGTGTTATGTATTTATATGTGGAAGAGAAAGTGGGGATGTTGTGAGTTGTTTATTATTTAGTTTTAAAACCATAGGTTAGGCTTGTGTGTGGCTATATGTGTATACTTGTATATTCCCTATGATTTTTATACGCACCCCACCCATGTTGAGCACTATGTACCATCACCCATATATTCAAACGAGAGGTGTTTTTTCCAACATCCCAACAATGAGGATGGATGGATGACTACCCACTCTATACCACCCTCTCTTCCAAGTGATTAGATATTCACATGTTGTGATGGTTGGAGGTATGTTAGTTCACTAGGTGATGTCCTAGGTGTCTTTGGGTGAGATGTGATATGACCGTCTTATGGGGTGGTGGCCCAAGTGTTTTTAGGTGAGATGTGACATGTCTATGTTGTGGGGAAGTTTATGGTGGAGGTCGTACATGGTAGGAGGAGGGAACGAGGTTTATGTACTTTGTTTTCAAGATACCCTACTACTCTAGCTATGGTAGTGGTTGTGATGTGATGGCCCGGGTTTCTTCAATCGAGATGAGATGCGACCATGCTTGTGGGGTATTAGACCAGGTGTCTATGGGCATGATATGATATGACCATGCTTGTGGGGAGGTGGTATATGTTATTCAGAAGATATGGGAGCTCCAAGATATACAATGTTGGATTGTGAGAGAGCAAAATCAGTGGGAAATAAGTATGGGGTAACCTTGATCAATATGTTTCTTATTATATTATTATTCTTGGCTTACATTATTTGTTGATTGTGCCTTGGTGGGGTTGAGATGGATAATTGACTTTTTTAGGTGTTGTTTGTTCAATTTTTTGCTCATGGGTGCATTAGTATGCTTCTTTCACATGTACATGAGAGACTTTGGTTTTCCTACATAGTATACTTGTATGATCACCCTACATATAAAAACTGATTTTCAAGTTTCCAAGAGGATTATATGGGTATTGGTGACATTATTAGCTCGGACCTTTGTCCAGTTTTTGTGTCGTTGCTTTATCTTTTATTTGGGTATTAACTTTTGGATACTTTTATCTATATCAGTTTTATTTATACATGCATTGTGGGATGGTTTTGTATTCCTTTTTATATTATTCTATGGTGTTACTTGTGGCTGATTTATATAATATCTGAATCCTATATGATTATAGAGGGTAATTCCTCCCATTTCATGAGATTTTTATACCCTCAGTTCAAGTCACCAACCCAGGGCCTACTGGAGGAGGGACTCATGGGTCATTATCTATCTCCATTCATTATGGTATCTTCAATGGGAGGGGGTCATGGAAGAGTTGTATCAGAGATATGTTGGTTAATATATAGGATAGAGTTTTTAGTTATGCATAGTAAGTATTTCATGGGTTAGTATAGCGATAGTGCCAGCTGACCTTGGTGCATGACATAAGTTAGGGGCCAATTAGGGCATGGTATTTTAGGGACCCTTGTGATCCAGTGCACGGACTCTGATCTTATTGAACGACCAAGTGTGATGGACCTATTTCTAGGGTAAAAATTTAGGAGAGGCACATGCATCATGATGACTTGTGTTCCAGTTTGAGTTTGGTTGTTTTAGGAAGGTTAAAATGAATAGATTGAATTAAAATGAATCTAAATAAAATTTGATAATACTAGGATTAAGAAGTTATTGTTTTATTTTCAACAATAGCTCGTATTTATCATTTTCATGTGGATCAGGTGGTTGAGGTTCAGCAGGATGGTCCAGTAAATCGTCGTAGGGTTGATCTGGCAGAGTAGGATGATGCTTGGGAGAGGGCGTTGTGCACTTTTCAGTGGTAGGATTTGGGGAAGTTTGAGGTTAGCATTTCAGATGTGGATACATAGAGGTGGCTAGAGGAGATTGAGATCGCGATCAGTTTGATCCAAGCCCTGGTGGGTTACTAGGTCCCTTTGGCAGTTAGTTATATGCTAGGATCTGTGCGTAAATAGTGGACGTTGTATCTAGGTGAGAAAAAGGGTGTGGATGTTTCATTGGTCAACTTTTAGAAATTTTTATGGGAAGATTTACTTCCATCAACCATGAAGGCAATGAAGAGGTAGGAGTTTATTTATCTTCATTAGGGGAGTGTGTCAGTGTGATATTTGGGAAAAAATTCAAGGACATTCTATATTTTTTTCCGAGATCTTTTTCCAGATGAGGAGTCTCATGAGAGACGTCTTGAGGAGGAACTTCATCCTTCTATCAAGTATCCAGTTATTAATTTTACATTGTCAACATATCTAGAGGTTTAAAAGAAGGTGAAGGTGATCGAGTGGATGCACTCGCAAGGAGGTTTTCTATGAGAGGAGAACCAGTAGGTTTCCTTAAGGAGAAAAGTTTTAAGTGGAAAGTTTCAATCACCAGGACCTTAAAGGTATCTACTAGTGAGGTTCAACCTTAGTAGCTTCTTGCTCATCCTTCTAGGTATATTGGTTTATGTTATTTTCCTGAAGATATTAGGATAATTTGTTTTGGATTTTGGGTTCATAGTCATCGCAAAAACTAGTTCCCAGTGGTTTGTCGAGCTCAGTTTAGTAGAGGTGGACAGGTTCAGCGCCAGCCTAAGCAGTAGTTGCCAGTGATACCATTTCAGTAGCAGGGGAAGCATAATTATCCTCCACCAAGGTGTGATGGAGCAGGTAGAGGAAAACCTATGGATGTTCTTCTTTATTTGGGATCTCGACCTGAGCATGGTCATGGAGGTGGCTATCAGTAGAGAGGTAGAAGAGTTGGGCATGGTCAGTAGCATGTATTGGAGGCAGCAGTGCTAGAGGGGCCAAATATTGTTCGAGGTATGCTCAGTTCTCCATATACCCTTATTAGTGACTTGTTTAATTAGTGAGTTTTTCACTCCTTTGTTGAACCCTCTCTAGTCCATGCTCTGGGAATAGACATTGAAAGTATTTTCATACCCTTTGTCTTAACTATTCCAGTCAGAGGCCAAACCATCTTGTTTGATGTGTTTAGGGGGTGTAGACTGATGATGGGGTCACATCAATAACATGGATATATCTTCTTAATATAGTTGAAACCATATGATGTTATACTAGGCATCGATTGGTTGTATTCCATAGGTGTTTTTATCAACTGCTTTCGTCGAATATTTTTTTTCTCATATGTTGATATTCAGCGTGTAGTTTTTTTGTGAGAAGGGTTTTTAAGTGGAAAGTTAGTGTGTGGAGCATCTTCTTTATTTTATGGTTGAGTCGTTGTTAGAGTAAATGGATGCTGGTATAGTGGAGGTCCCTATGTTCATTGGAGAGTTTTTGGATGTTTTTCTCAAAGTGGTCGTGATGGTACCCCCTTGGCGTGATGTTGAGTTTGGGATAGACTATCAACTTGGTTCTTCTCCAATTTTTATGGATCTTTATCGGATGACACCTTTTGAGTTGTGGGGGTTACGGATTTAGATAGATAATCTAATGTAAAAGGGTTTTATTCGGCCTAGTGTGTCTTTGTGGGATGTTGTAGTGTTTCTTACTAAGAAGACGGATGTTAGTATGAGGTTTTTTATAGACTACCATAGGTTGAATCAGGTAAAGATCAAGATCCATTAACATCTTTAGAGGATAGATGATCTTTTAGATCAGCTAAGAGGAGTGAGTTGGTTTTCTAAGATCGATCTATAGTTGGTATATGACCATTTGAGGATGAAGGAGTGTGATATCCCAAAAACTGCCTTTAGATGTAGGTATGGGCACTTCAAGTTTATAGTCATGTCGATCGGTGTTACAAATGCACCAACCACGTTCATGGGGCTTAATAACTCCATTTTCTTTGAGTTCCTGGACTGGTTTGTCATCATATTCATCAATGATATCTTCATATACTCAAAGTAAAAGGAGGAGCATGTCAATCATCTCAGATCCATTTTGAAGGTTCTTTGACACTACCAACTCTATGGAAAATTGTCCAAGTGTAGGTTTTGGACACGATAGGAGCATTTCCTTGGGAATGTGGTGTCTCAGCAGGGTATGGTGGTAGACCCATTGAAAGTCAAGATAGTTTTTTATTGGGAAGAACCTAAGAATATAACACCCCAATATTTTATAGTATGCATCTTTTTCAATAAATTTAAACTTTTTGATAGCTTACATTTCATAGAATACTGATATTAAACAAAATCCAAAATATTATTATTTTAACACGAAAATTATAATCTAGCCATTAAATTGATGGGAATGAATTATATTAGACAGATTATAAAATATATAATTGTTCAACTTATTTTTAATGTATTAATTAATGGTTTGTCAATATGCACATAATGTTTAGTATAGTCGTTTTATTCTTCAAATATATGTTTTCTTCAAAATACATTTTTTATTTCTTTCTATAAGAAAATAAATATAATTAATTTCTGAAACTTTTAGAAAATTTATTTGATAAAATTAAAATCATTTTTAGAATCATCATGTCAAAATTTTCTTAGAATAAATTTTTGAAAATTTTCTGAAAAGTTTAATTTTTTAGTGAATTGTAAACATATATCGATTTTTATAAAACCCTTATATTATTTATATTTAAAAATAATTTTATGATTTAAAATTGATATCAAAATATATTAATTAATTTTTAGTTATATATAATCAAATTAATTACATTTAAAAAATCTCTATACCTTATTTTGGTGTAAGCACATTTTTTGGCTTAAAAACGCATTTTTTCAAAAAAAAAATATTTTTCGTTTCATTTTGATGGTTTGCTTTTAAAATTTATAATGTGATTTTCATTTTTACACATAAAAAATTTACTATGGTAAAAAAAATTATTTACCACAATATAGGTAAAATAATGAAATGGGTTGGAGTTAAAAGGTAAAAAACTTAAAATACCTAAAAAATACAACTTTAAATGGGTGGTTGATGTGTTTATAGAACTTAACTATCCTTTAAAACATTAATTATCAATATAATTTGTTGTAATTAATTTCACCCAAATGTTGTTGGCATTAAATATAAAATAATCATTATTAAATCACTTAAACTCATCCCTCCTCAAGTATAAATATCACTCCTCACCACCCCATTTCTCCTCACAAGCCTTTAAGCTCTTAAAATCTCTACCAAACCCTCTCATCCCCACTCTCCCTATGTCAAAGTATTTTTTGTATCACCAAAAAACCAATTCTAGGATCTTTGAGGGGTCCTTCAAGGAGGTGATATTCAAGAGGACATTAAAAGTGGAGAACCTTCGGACACAATGTAAGGGAATTATTAACTCAATTTCAATTCATTGAGTTAAACTTCTACATCGTCGATTATGTCAAGCTAAAATTATGTGTGAAATGACTTTTGATCATCTTATGTTGTATTTTCACTTGTTTTATTTGTATTTATTGTTGATGAATGCAATCTATTCTTTTTATTAATACTCATTTTAATGTTATGATATTTGAAAGGGAATATTTAACTTAAAAACCTCATTTTAAATATTTTAAATATTTATTTTCTAAATCTTTATCTTTCATGTTCATGTTTTTAAAATTATTTTTATGAATATATTTATATGGACATGAATTTTTTTAAAAAGTAATTTTCTAATTTCTCTCAAATGTTTTCAAAAGGGAATCTTTTTAAGGTTTTATTTAGGGGACATCTGTTTAAATACTCTTTTAAAGTCTCTTTTTCAACCATTTTTAAAAATGTCAAAAAGATTGTTTTTTACATATACGACATGAACAGAATTTCTCATAATCATGATGTCGTGATTCTTTGAAGATTCATTTACAAGTTTAAAAGTGTATTTTCAAAGAAAATGTTTTTATAAATAAGTGTTCATTTTTTGTAAACAAAATAATTTTTTTCAAAATGGAAATTTTATTTTCCTCAAAAACAATTTAATGATCTTTTCTTATTAGAAAAAAACTTGTTTAACATATTTAGGTATTTTGGTATTTAAAATGGGATTTTAAAATAAAATGGTATTTTTATATCTGAAAGTGTTTTTATATAGGTTTAAAATATTTTTTCAAAGGATTTTATGATAAAAAGGTACAACTATAAAGTGGTTTATCCATGATAAGGTACTTGATCATTATAGCTCATGGGTGAGCCCAATATAGCTTATATGAAGGGTTGAGTCTCATTATATCTCAAGAAAAATGGGTGATCCCAGTATATTTTATACGAAGGGTTGAGCCTCATTATAACTCATGAAAAACATGTGAGTATGATATAGCTTATACGAAGGGTTGAGCCCCATTATAGCTCTCTAATATGTTAGTTAATGATTATATTGGAAGTCAGTTGTATGGTTATTCCAATTAAAAGGGTTTTTAAAGGGTTTTATGAATTTGATGCTCTAAGTCTCCAAAAAGGTTTTTCTTTTACTTGTCATGGGTTTTAATAATTTTATTTGAGCTAAAAGTGTGTGTATTTTTATATAAAAATTAATTATTTCATTTTATCGAAGAACATTGAGATAAAGGTAAATATATCTTGGGATTTTATGTTTTTAACCGGACTGATGGATTTCCTCTTTTTATGTCTCTTATTGAGCTTTTTGTGTTCATCCCAAGTTTTTAAATGTTTTTCATAAGGTTTAAGTAAGAGTAGGGAAAAGGATGAGCTCAGGATAAAAATTTTGAATATTGATCATGAAAAGAAACCATTATTTTAACAAGCTTTGATTGGTGAAAAAATTGATACTGGTTGTAAGTGTCTACTAATAATGTATGGGTTTACTATGTAATAGTTTATCTTAATTTTCTAAAACTCTAAACATAAAATATCATTGGGAACAAAATAAATATAATTCTAGTTTAAAATCACTAGAATATGTAATTTTTAAGATCAGGTCCTTACAGTTAGTATTAGAGTAGGGTTTAGACAACTTTAGAGAATATGACTTTTGGTTAAATATAAGTTAAGTTTCAATGTATATTCTTTTAGTAAAATCGTTATTTTGTAAAAAAATAGATTAAGGAAAATCAATTAAAATGGAATGAGGATCTCAAGCAACATTTAAAACTCTTCCTGATGGATTACTTGTGATAGTTATTGCAAAGCCATGTCCTTATAATTTTGAAACTTTTGCTAACATACAACTCTCCAGAAAACAGTTGTATGAAATAACAAACAGCTCCTCTATACCTCGATACCACTGTGGTTTAGGGGTTGTTTTTAATCAAGTCCTAGTTTCCCAATATTCTCATCTTTCCCAAAAAGGTAAATATCAACAAGGGATTTTCAAATATTTTACCCTAGCACAGGACTTTGAAGATTATTATGATTTCAAAACAATTATCGATGAAGGAGATCTTCATGTAGCCTATTCATATTTGGTTTTAACTTATAGTCCTACTAGTCATACTAATGGTATTTTAAAATGGCCCTTGATTGAAAGTTTCAAAACAAACTTGATCCAAATGTTTTATAAAAATCAAGTTTTATCAGATGTTCTGAAATTATATGTCTTACAAAAAGATTTTTTGAAACTATTTATCTTTCAACATCCAAACAACCCAATTTGTATAAGGTGCATTTGGGCAAAGAAAGCAAGGGGAATTGAAGAAACTCTAAATCATTGTTGCAATGTGTAGAATTTCTATCTACATGAACAAAATGAAAATGAAATCAAGAGGACACCATGATCAAGGTATGAATTTATTTCATCGTAGCACAATTTTATTTAAATCGTATGGAGATAAAATGTCAAATGTCGATATATAAAAAACTTCATGAATTGAGAAGTTGGGTTAATTATGGGTTGGGATGAAAAATGAAAGCTATAATATAAGATTTAAGGTTAAAAAATCTCTTAAAGGATGAGATTCAACTTTTCAAGTAAGTATGTTTCCTTATGTTCTTAGGATAGGTAGTAAAATAATTCCTCAACTCTAAAAAATGATTTTGAATGAAAAACATTATCCATTTACTTTTCTTATCAAGAAATCAATAGAATTTTAACCCATCATAAATTTATGGTTTTCTGATGGTTAACCGTCTAATAACCATGTTCTCTATCATTATCCATCATAACTTGAAAGTTATAATTCTCTTCCAAGTCCATATTTTCACTTTCCACTAATGTTCTCCTAATCAGAATCCTCGTTTTGTGGTGACCTTTTCCTTTTACTTTCCTATATTAAGAGGAAAGTTTTATTAAGAGGAAGTTTTATTAACACTTTTATGATGTGGGTTTCCCATAAAATAATTTTCAAATATCCTCCTTTGATTTTTGAAATGCAATTCAAAATTGCAAGGATGTGATTTTTTGAAATTCTTGATTTTATTAGGACGGTAGCTTATCGATTGGTGCTTCAACCAAATCTCTCTCAAATTCATGATGTGTTCCATGTATCTCTCCAGATGAAGTAATACATGGTCTTTCACATATACTAATTAATAACATTTAATAAATATATATACCTTATTTTGGAATAAGTACATTTTTAGACTTAAAAACACATTTTTCCAAAAAAAAACTATTTTTCATTTCATTTTGACAGTTTAATTTTAAATGTAACTTTGAAACTTATGGGTTTTGAATTTTTAAAAATGGATTCCATATTTGGAATCAAGATATCCAAATTTGGTTATAAGGTTATTTTCATATTTAGGTATAAAAAAATTATCATGGTAAAAAAAAGATTTACCACAGTATAGGTAAAATAATGAAACAGGTTAAAGTTAAAAGGTAAAAGATTAAAATATCTAAAAAATGAAAATTTAAATGGTTGGTTGATGTTTTGATCAACCTTAATGATCTTTTACAACATTAATTATAAATATAATTTTTTGGAATTAATGCCACCCAAATGCTTCGGGTCTCACCAAATGACCAACTTCAAGATCCTTAAGGGATTATTCAAGGAGGTAATATTCAAGAGGACATTAAGAGTAAGTGAAGAACCTTTGAACACAAGGTAAGGGAATTCTTAACTCGGTTTCCTTTTATTCTTCGTTGATTATGTCAGGATAAGATTATTTATGAAATGAATTTTGATAATATTATTTTGTATTCCCACCTGTTTTATGTGGATTTACAACTGATACACATAATCGGTTTTTTTATTAACACTCACATCGATTTTATGATATTTGTAATGGAATCTAACTTAAAAACCTCATTTTAAATGCTTTAAAGATTTATTTTCTAAATATTTCTCTTTCATGTCCATATTTTTAAAATTAATATTATGAATGTATTTATATGGATATAAATGTTTTAAAAGAGAATTTTCTAATTTCACTCAAAAAAATTCAAAAATTAATCTTTTTAAGGTTTTATGCAAGGAAACTTATTTTAAATCCTTTTTAATGCTCCTTTTTCAACCCTTTTTACAAAGGTAAAAAAAATATTTTTTTACATATATGACATGAATGGAATTTACTGCAGTCATGACACCTTAATGCTTTGAAGGTTCATTTACAAGTTTAAAAGTTTATTTTCAAAGAAAATGTTTTTAAAAATAAGTTCACAAATTTTAAAAAAAACTATTTTCAAAATGAAAATTTAATTTTCCTCAAAAATGTTTTTAATAACTTATTCTGGGTATTTTTATGTTTAAAATAGATTTTTAAAAGACAAGTGTATTTTGATATCCGAAATTATTTTTCATATGGGTTTAAAAGAGTTTTTCAAAGGGTTTTATGATGAAAAGGTGCAATCATAAAGTTTTTTATTCATGATATGATACTTGAGCATTATAGCTCACGGGTGAGCTTGATATAGGTTATACAAAGGGTTTATCCTCATTATTGCTCATGAAAAACAGGTCTATCCAATATAGCTTATACAAAGGGTTGAGCCACATTATAGCTCACAGGTTAGCCCGATATTAGCTTATACGAAGGGTGAGCCCCATTATAGCTCTCCAATACATTGGGTAATGATTATATTTTAAGTTGGACATATAGTTATTCCAATTAAAAGTTTTTTAAAGGGTTTTATGAATGTAATTCTCTAAGTCTCAAAAAAGTGTTTTCCTTTACTTTAATTTGGTTTTAATGATTTTATTTGAGCTAAAAGTATGTTTGTTTTCAGATAAAAATGAATTATTTTATTTTATCAAAGAACATTGAGATAAAGGTAAATATTTCATGGGCTTTCATTTTTTTCATTGGACTAATAGATTTCCTCTTTTTATGTCCCTTACTAATCTTTTTGTATTCATCCCAAGTTTTAAAATGTTTTTCACAGGGTTTAAAGAAGAGTATGGACAAGGATGAGGTCAATATGAAAATTGTGAAGATCGATCATGAAAAGAAACCATGTTTTATTTTTTTTAATGGTGGAAAATGGATATTGGGTATAAGTGTCTACTTATATTGTGAGGGTTTATTATTTAAGACTTTGTCCTCATTTTCTAAAACTCCAAACCTAAAAGATCTTTGGGGATGAAAGAAATAGAATTCTAGTTTAAAATCTCTAGAATGTGTAATATTTAAGGTCGGATCCTTACAAAAAATGTGGAGGAGGTTCTTAGATTCCTTAGTCTCATAGGCTATTATTGGAGGTTTGTGCCCGATTTCTCTTAAGTTGGAGTCACATTGACAGTGTTGAACTGGAAGGACCAAACTTTTGTGTGGACAGATCAGTGTCAGGAAATTTTTGGTTACCTGAAGGGGAAGTTGTTCAGTGCTCCATTGTTTCTGTTTCCTGAAAAGGATGTGATGTTTGAGGTGTTTTGTGATTCTTCCTGTCTAGAATTGTGATGCGTGTTAATGCAACAGAGAGCAACGATCTATTATGGGTCTAGGAAGTTATGTCCCATGATCTTAATTATACCACCCATGATCTGGAGTTGATAGTGGTTGTGTTTGCACTGAATTTGTGGCAGCATTATCTCATTAGGGGGTGCTTTGTGGTCTTCACAGATCATAAGAGTTTGAGGTATATATATTTTCATCGTGATCTGAATTTTCAGAAATGGAGGTGGATGGAGTTTCTTCATGATTGTGATTTTGAGATCTTCTACACCTAAAGAAAATAGAATGTTGTGAACGATGCTTTGAGCAGGAAGTCAGGGAAAGATGTTCTTTAGGAATCTACGAATGTTTGGAAAGGAATGGAGGATCTTGCAGTGATGCATCTTGACATTTGAGAGAGGAGTGGTTGATATTGTCTTCATCAGATGACTGTGGAGTCCTCTTTGATGTGATGAGTGGAGGAGTCTTTGTGGGGAGACTCAAAGGTAGAGGTGATGCACAGTCATGTTGAACATGGTGATGCTCCTGATGGATAGTTGGAGGATGGTCCGGATGATGTTTTAGGGGAGACTATTTTTTTGGTAGTGATGCACAAGGGGGTCCTTTCTAAGTTTCATAGATCACCTTAAAAATTACACCAAGGAGTTTACAAGATGTATCGTGGTTTGAGGATACAGTTTTGGTGGCCCGAGATGAAACGGGTGGTGACAGATTTTGTGGTGAAGTGTCTAATTTTCCAGTAGGTAAAAGTCGAGCATCGTGTTCTAGTCAGTTTATTGCAACCCTTAGATATTTTTTGGTGGAAATGGGAGGACATCTCAATGGATTTTATCATAAATTTACCCTAATATTAGGGAGGCTTTGATGTTGTCTGGATGATCATGGATCAGTTGATGTAATCAGCTCACTTTTTAGGGATCAAAGAGTCGGGTGAAGTGGATGATTTGGATGTGAAGTGTGGGGATGAGGTGGTGCATGGAGTTATGAGGTCCATTGTAACAGATCAAGATGCACGTTTGACCTCATGAGTCTGGAAGGGATTACAGATTTCTTTTTTCACTCATTAATGTCTCAACACTACTTTTCACCCTCAGATGGATGGGCAGATAGAGCATACTATCCATATATTTGAAGATATATTGCAGGTATGCATGTTAGACTTTGTTGGATCTTGGGTATGACACCTTCCTTTGGTCGAGTCTGTATACAACAATAGTTATCACTCACTCATTGGTATGGCTCCATTTGAGGAATTGTATGATAGGTTGTTTCATTCTTCATTGTGTTGAATAAAGGTTGGGGAGGCAGTAGTTCTTGGTCTCGATGTGGTGCAGAACACAATAGAAAAGGTTCAACTGGTTTAAGAGATGATGAAAGTAGTGCGGGATCGGCAGAAGTCTTATGTCAATCGTGGGAGGAGGCCCATTGGAGTTTGATGTTGGGGTTCATGTGTTCTTGAAGGTTTCCCCTTGATGTGGGCAGCAGAGGTTTAGTAGGGTGAGTAAGCATTCTCTCATGTTTGTTGGGCCCTTGAGGTGCTGGGGCGAGGTTGTCACGACCCCCTCCCCACAAAGTGTACCCCTCTTGGGCCGTCAATGTGAGAAGGGAGATAGTGACACCCGAGTCCCGCCTCCAGTAGGACCCGGGTTGACGACTAGCACCAATGGTATATTAAACACACAAATGGGAGGCATTACCCTCTAAGAGAACACATGCGAAATAGAGAGATAAGACAGACAACAACCAACTCTAACTGAGACTGCACTATAAAAGAAACTCAAGTACATATATGTAATTTCATGCAAGAACTAATACAACTGAAAGGGAAAAGTACAAGTACCAAAAGAAAGTAAAACGGAAGTAACCATGAAGCCCGAACAACTCCTGCAAACCCCAAGCTAGAAGTAACCAGCCTGATCTTCATCCTACCCCAAGTGGCTTGAAAAAAATAGTTGTATATACGTAGGGTGAGTATAACAGTGTACTCAGTAGGATCCTCCTCGGAGCCTCTCGTGCAAAAGTAATGAAAGCATGCTAAAGCACAGTGAACAACAAGTGAAACTAACTCGCCACCTAAACAGGTATACTATGTTCCTAGTCTCACTATGGCTACTTTCACCAAGTATTGCATACAAGAGTATATAATATAATAAAGAATATCAAGGGTACCTCGCTACCACTTCCCCACTGGTTTATCGCTTTTTCCCAACGTCGCACGTCCTAAGCATCTCTCTCCAAAAAGGCTTGCCCATAGACATATGGGCATAGCACCACAACATTCATCTCGTGCAACACCACTACTTCTTCCACGTAACGAAAGTAACCAGGCAGTTTTTGGGAGTCACCACAGCTTGCATAACATGTATCATACATCGGGTGTTCAGGAGGGATGGAGGTGTCCAGGAGGGGGTGGGGGTTCTGTCCAGGGGGTGTCTAGGAGGGATGGGGGTACCAGGAGGGGGTTGTTTAGGAGGGAGAGGGTGTCCAGGATGGAGGGTGTCCAAGAGGGGGGTATCCAGGAGGGAGGGGTGTCCAAGAGGGGGGGGTCTGTCCAGGGTCTATCTGGGGGGCTGTCTAGGGGGGGTGGGGTCTATCCAGGGGGTCTATCCGGTGGGGTATATCTGGGGGTTCCTTCCAGGGAGGGGGGTTGTCCATGGGGAGTGGAGGGGGGGCTTTGCAGGGGGAAGGGGGGGTCTGTCCAGGGGGATGAGGTCTGTCCAGGGAGGGGGCTGTCCTGGGGGGAGTGGGGGGCATTGTAAGGGGGAAGGGGGTTGTAGAGGGAGTGGGGGGTTGTGCAGGGGGTGGGTGGGGTGTTTTTTTATGAAATGGGAAGGCATATAGCCACAGTTTTGAAATCGTGGATATAGACCTATAGCCACAATTTCAAACCGTGACTATAGCCCTGTGTGGCTTAATCTTCAGCCACGGTTTCAAACCGTGGATTTAGGGATTTAGCTATGGTTTGAACTGTGGCTATAGGTTTATAGTCACGGTTTGAACCATGGCTATATGTCTTTAGACTTGGTTTCAAACATTGGCTATAGGTCTTGCCTTATAGCCACGCTAATACCAGCCACAGTTCATTAAATCGTGGCTATAACCTATAGCCATGGTTTTTGGACTTATAGCCACGGTTCCAAACCGTGGCTATAGCTTAAATTTCTAGTAGTGGGGAGCCACCATAGCTCGCATAACGTGTATCATACGTTGGGCATTATACCTCAAGCCATTACAATCCATACACCGAGTAAGGATCCTCAAGCCATCACAGTCTATACACGTTACACCTATAGTAGTCCATAGGAAACTATATTCAGAATATATGTTTGTGAATAACCATAATCCATTACATCCCTCTACACACATATATGGGGAAAACTAACTGTCGTGTCTACCAACACAAGTAACTACCAAGTGAATAGAGTGGGGCCAAAGGGGGTAATCTGCCATCTATCCTCCCACCGGGATGTTAGGGAAAACACCACCACCCCCCCATGGCTCAGAATTCCCGGGGTGTCAGTTTCCCTAACCGACATGGTGGAGTAGCATATAAAAACACAAAAGGTACAAAATATAATACAGCTCACAACCACACTATGGGCAAAACCTAGTCTTATACTCAACTGCAGCTAACGTCTCTCGGACTCCCAGCTACCACTGTTAAGACAAGATATCTTATAAGAATATAACCATTTAAAGAGTGATATTAAGTTACTAATCCCTTTTTATCAGTTTCACTTTACATAATTGATTTTTTAACCATTAATTAATTATTATTAATTCCACATTACATTTCATTAACATCACACCAAGTTTCATGCCCTCTAGGCATAACCAAACTAAGTCCACAACTTCTCAGAAATATTACCTCAGCATTGCATCCCGGCAAGCTCAAACCTCATGGGTTAACATCATTTATTCAGTCATTTATTAATGGCATTATTACTTTCCCATAATTCCAATCATTCTAGAAAAGAAAAACTAAGCTACCAAAAACAAGGGGCTCAACACAGCGAGTAGATAGACTACCCGTCGAGTCTTTTCCACCTATAGCAGGAGCATAGAGTCATCCATCATCAAGAAGCTAAACACGAAAAGAATGTGGCATAGCTCGTGCGTGTTCGTCTCCTTTAAAAGGAGGGTAAGCAAGACCAACTACCTTAAGCAGTGAAGAAAGTAAAGAAGATAAACAACCAACAAGATTCAACAAGAATCCAACATTCATAATCGACCTGTTTCATCATCTCAGGTGTCCTCTCTGACACCCACACGCATAAACCAATGCATCTCGCCACTCTAGGCATCAATTGCTGCCCCAACCCCTAGGTCTCCCAGCCCCACATACCACAACAACCTCCCAGGCTCAGCCATCCCTGTCTCACACCACAACACAAGCAATAGGAAAACAATCAGCAAGCAACTGGGCTCTCGGCCCCAATAAAGGCATCTAGCCTTCACACACAACGAGCACTCACGGCTCCAAGCATAAGGCTCTTGGCCTTTATAAGAAAGAGGGTAACTCAGAACCCTGTCAGGCGTTATATTTTATCAAACAACTGATTATTTAATCCATCTTAAATTAGCTAGTTTATTTAAACATGCATAACTGCATCTATTCGATTATCAACATTTTGCCACAGCAACAACCGGATTCAAAAACATGCCTCTTTATCTTTATATAATTAATTTTCAATTAATCCTGGTTTTATGTTCTTTACAAATTTCCATCAAGAAGACATGCTAAACAAAGCAAGCATAAATATCACACTATCTAGAAAAAAACAAGAGGCAACAACATATGATCGATACCAATTTATTTATCTGGTTCAAATATTTATTATGTCAATTCCATTGTGATCCAGCGGGCCAAAACATGATAAATCTACAGTTGCACATACAAGAATATAAAATTCATGAATCCCCTACCTCAAAAGGTTTTAGACGTTCCTTTCACAAGAACGGCCAACACGACAGATCATGATCACCTCTCTTGGAAGACTGCATCCACCTGAGGATGTAGAGACACCAACACCCAAGAAAACTCCATTAGAAACATGAAAATCACATGCCATAACATGGAAAGGAGGAACAGAAGGAGAGGAACTCATACAAACGGTGGTATAACATACCATATATCGAAGACGAATCGACACTTCCTGGTTGCACCAAAACAAGGGGTGCACATGCAGTAGGAAGAAACTCCAAGGAAAACGCGATCCAAGGCTTTAGCACTACGCACGACTCCTACGGGAAGGAAAGGTTCGAGTGTCTCTCCCCAGGGAAAAATAAGGAAGAACAAGGGAGGAAGATATCTCATCCCTTTAGAATATTTTACAGAGTAGCAGTTTAAGATATGCTGGATTTTCCATTCAGATTAGATCTGTCAAAGATCATGCGTTTTGACCGGGTACAGGCTTCCCGACTATTAGTAAAAATTAAGATAGGAGTTATGGGCTTTGAATCGACCTTAAATCCCTTAAAAGAATCTTTTAATGCATTTTACGTCAAAGGGAATGTCAAACGGGCGAAACTGTAGGAAATCAGGAAAAAATATGAAAATTTGATAAAGGAAGTGACACAGTTCTGGAAACACTGTTCATGACACCGTTTCGGTGTCACCATTTCCGTGCCACTGTTTCATGAAATGGTTTGGAGATTTGGAAAAGGAAGTGACACCATTTCATGACATTGTTTCATGAAAAAGTTTAAAAATTCGGAAAAGGAAGTGGCACCGTTTTGTGACACCATTTCATGAAATAGTTTGGAGATTTGGAAAAGGAAGTGACACTATTTCCTGACACCATTTCAAGAAACAGTTTGAAAATTTGGCAAAGGAAGTGGTACCATTTTGTGACACCGTTTCATGAAATAGTTTGGAAATTTTGAAAAGGAAGTGTCATCGTTTCATGAAATAGTTTGAAAATTTGGAAAAGGAATTGGCACTGTTTCGTGACACCATTTCATGAAACGGTTTGGAAATTTGACAAAGTGACATCGTTTCGTGACACTGTTTCATGAAAAAGTTTGGAAATTTGGAAAAGTGTTTTGGATAAGTCACCTTGACCTCCCAGAACTGCTCAGACACCATATTTCAGCAAAGGAATGGACCAGATAGGTTCAGACCATTACATCAGATACCTCCCAAATATTCTCGTCCTCGAGAATCCAAAACCAACCAAGATAGGAAAAAAGAAAAAGGTATTCGAAAAACCACCCTTAGAGATACCTCTCAAGGTTCTTTCCACCAAAGGAGCTCAACCAATTCAAAAAGGAACACACAAAATAGCACAACAACCACAATCAGCTCCTAAACACTCTCCCGAGGGAGATACCTCTCAAAAGAGAGCAATCCACAACAAGCAACAAAAGAAAGTCATCTCATAAATAGGAAAGGTCAACAATGACAGACGAACATCATTACAGGAGAAGGGATAAACATCAAACAACTCAAGGTATTGAGCGCGTATCTGCGACTCACATTCTCATGTACTCTCCTCCACGTCACTGTGTCGCCACAAGACACGAACCAAGGGAATAACATTCCCGTGTAATACCTTCTCCTTACGGTCCTGGATCTCTACAGGCTGCTCCTTGAAGGTTGCATCATCGTCAACGTCGATCTCACCCCAATCGATGATGTGAGATTCGTCATGAAGATAAAGATGGAGATGTGACACATTAAAGACGTCGTGCATCCAGCTCATCTGCGGGGGAAGTGCTACTCGATACGTCACGGCTCCAACACGAGCCAACACCACGAAAGGCCCAAAAAACTGGGGAGAAAGCTTACTCCCATGACCAAACATTCACTGCCCACGACGGGGAGTCATCTTCAGAAATATGTGATCCCCAACGTCAAACTTCAGAGGTCTCCTCCTATGATCAGCATAGGACTTCTGGTGATCTTGTGCTGCCTTCATCCTCTCGTGAATCACATGAACCGTCTCTTTTGTATTCTGTACTAGTTTTGGCCTGAGAATTTCTGAATCTACGACCCCATTCTAGCACAACAAAGAACGGAAAGTTCGGCTATACAAGGCTTCAAACGGTACCATACCGATGGTGGAGTGGAAGCTATTATTGTAAGTGAACTCTATAAAGGGAAGGTGCATCATCCACGAACCTCCAAAATCCAGGACACAAGAGCGCAACATGTCTTCAATAGTCTAAATGGTCCGCTCTATCTGACTGTCCGTCTGCGGATGAAAAGCAATGTTAAGGCATAGCTGAGAACCGAAAGCATGCTGGATACCTCTCCACACCCTGGAGTTAAAACGGGGGTCTCTTTCAGAAATGATCAACCTTGAGACTTTGTGGAGTCTCACCACCTTCTCTAGATATTGCCTCGACAAACCCTCCACTGAGCTCGACTCCTTGATCGTTATGAAGTGGGTTGATTTTTTCAAGCAATCCACCACCACCTATATAGTGTCATACCCTCCCTGAGCTTGAGGTAAACCGATAATAAATTCTATCGAGATGTCCTCCCACGTCCACTAAGGAACATCCAACGGCGGGAGCAAACCACCGGGAACATGGTGCTCGACCTTCACCTTCTAGAAGACTAAACATCGAGACACAAACTCTGTAACCGCACGCTTCAACCCAAGCCACCAAAACTGACTCCTCAAGGCATGATAATTTTTCATCACGCTAGGATGTACCGCTAAGAGCGAAACATGGAACTCCCTGAGAACCATCTCACACGTCGCTAAAGGAAAGAAAAGCCTTCCCTAAAACAACACTTGGTGTTGTTCATCCTCAGACCAACCATCAGGGGCTTCGCCACAAACAACTCGGTGTCTCCAGACCTCTACCTCAAGATCCCCCAATTGGGACTCTTCTACCTACTGCACCAGAGATGATTGCACCGTCATCTAGAAAAGACAACCTCTACCCCCGACTTCTCCCATATTCAGATGCAACGCTGAAAGCTCTTACATCACTCTCTAGGAATCACCAGATTCACACACTGCATCTCCACGTGACATCCTTCTCAATGAATCGATTACAACATTCCCTTTACTAGGTGTATATGAAATTTCGAAATCGTGCTCCTGTAAGAACTCCATCCACCAACGCTGCTACAAGTTCAAGTCACGCTGAGAGAAAACATACCACAAGCTCTTATGATCGGGGAAAACCACAAAGTGTTTTGTCGATGAAGTAATGTCTCCACAACTTCAGAGCGAACACCACTATTGCCAACTCGAGATCGTGGGTGGCATAGTTACGTTCATGGGGATACAACTGCCGAGACCCAAAAGAAATGACCGATCTCTACTACATCAGAACACAACCAAACCCAAGACGCAAAGCATCACAGAAAACATCAAACTAAACCCCATCTGCTAACAGACAAAGAACCATAGCACTAACCAACTTCTCCTTCAGATACTTGAAAGCTTCCTGACACTAATCAGTCCACACGAACATTTGATCCTTCCTGTTCAATGTTATCAGGGGAGTCGTAACCTAAGAGAAATCGGTCACGAACCTCCTGTAATAGCCTGCGAGGCTAAGGAAACTGTGCACCTCTTCTACTGTCTTAGGGGATGCCCAAGACACAACTGTTTCTATCTTCGATGGATCCACTACTACTCTCTGTTGGGACACAACATGCCCCTAGAAATGGACTTATTGAGCCCAAAAATTGCACTTCGAAAACTTCCCAAATAGTTTTCATCGACAAAGAACTCTCAAAATGGCATACAGATGCTCTGCATGCTCCTCCTCGGACGCAGAGTGCACGAGGATGTCGTCAATGAAAACCACCACAAACTTATCTAGGAACTCACGGAACACAATGTTTATCAACCCCATGAACACAGTTGGAGCATTCGTCACACTGAACGACATCACCAAAAACTCGTAATTCCCATGATGACAACGAAAAGCAGTATTCGGGATATCCTCATCCTTCACTCGCATATGATGATACCCTGACCACAAGTTGATCTTCGAGAAACAACTTGCACCCTTTAGCTAGTCGAAAAAATCATCAATCCGTAGAAGAGGATAGCAGTTCTTCACTATCACTTTGTTCAGGCGACGATAATCGACACACAACCACAAACTGTCATCATCCTTCTTTACAAACAAAGTTGGTGTGCCCCATGGTGACACACTCGACCGAACAAAACCTCATTGCAACAGACTATTAAGTTGTATACGCAACTCTCGCAACTCCGAATGTGTCATCCTATATGAAGACATCAAGATAGGAGACATGCATGGCTGCATATCGATCCCGAACTCGATCTCTCGTTGAGGGGGTAATGCTACAACCTCTTCAAGAAAGACATCAGGGTATTCTTTCATGACCTTAGGAAACACCAACTGTTGAACCTCCAATGAACTCAACGTCAGCTCATCCATCAAAGATGACAAAGAAGGAACATGTCTCCGACCCATCTGAGGGTCTCACTCGCCAACAAACATTGTTGGCTCTCCACCAGCATCGAAGAACACTACATGCCTCCGAAAGCAATCCACAATAGCCTGCACCGAATATAACCAATCCATGTTGAGTATGATATCATATAGTTGTATCCGTAAATATAGGAAATCTCCCCAAGAGCGGTGTTTCCCCAGCACTAGCGCGCAGTCTCTACATACTTCAAACAAGTCAACTCGACCTCCAACTAGTATAGTCAACACCAAGGGCACTTGAAGTCTCTCTACCTCAAGTCACAAAACATGGACAAAGGCAGGTGATATGAAGGATTGTGTGGCTCTTGAGTCAAACAAGACATACAACCAAGTAGAAAACAAGAAAAGGGTACCTCGAATGATGTTTGGCTCATGAGCCACTGGCAACACTAAAGCGTAAAGCTGACCACGACCTACTCCACGGACTCTCTGACCCTAATGAAAACCACAATCGCGGTCGTGCTCTGCTCTCAGAGGATGGGGAGCATCTCGGGGTTATCCTCTGCATGCCCCATCTGCTCTCTGTTGATCCAAAGCTGGTGTAACCTGCTACTGCTGCCTTGGCTAGAACTGCCTCAATGGAAGAACCTAGAGTGGAACGTCCGGTGCACGTTGACCGCTCTGAAAGGTCGGGCACTCTCACTGCTAATGACCTCGACCTCCACAAGAAAAACAAGCACATAATCCCTTGGCATAAGCCTGAGAGCCTCCGCCCGAATAAATGAGATACTAAGGGCTGGGACTTACCACCGTCCGAACAGAAACTCTTCTTCCCTAAAAATCGGGAAACTCGGACCACAGCTCTGCTTCGTGAGGAATCATTATGACTCCCCTCTCATGAAGATTCAGTTCCGGATAACGTTCTCTTGATGACCTCTACCCTCATCAGCACCTCAAGATATGTCTTCAACATAAACGGGGTGAACTGGCACTGGATCTCTGGATGCAAAGCCTCCTCGAAATACCACACTCTAGCATCCTCATCTGGCAATTGGTCTGAAGCATATCATAAAAGATTCTTGAAATGGATTCCAAACTCTCACACACTGGAGCTCCCATGTCGAAGGGTAAGCAGCGACTGGCGACTGGACGCCTTCGCGGTCGAAGAAAGAAACTCGACCCTTGACTTATCCCGGAACTCCTCCCATGAGATCACTTACTCCTCGCGATCTTCGAGGAACAAGAACCACCACTTCCTCGCTTCCCCATGCAACATCATCACAACCAAAAATACCCAGTGCTCCTTCCGAGCACGGATTGAGCTGAAAGCTATCTCAACCTCCTCCAACCAGTCTTTTGTGACTGCATCTGAAATAGAGCCCTCATACTTCTGCAGACTTTGGCACTGAAACTCTCAGAGTGTCCTCCTCCAAGTGTCGTCGTCGTCAACCTTGACCCTGCGATGATCTGCTGGCACAGCCTGCTGGACATCTTCTGTGCGAACATGATGAGGACGTCGACCTAGAGCCATACCTGTAAAAAACAAACAATTAGAGCTCCTAAACCTGGAATATGGAAGACTTTAACATTAATTAATTGTTTTCTTTTATTCAATTTAAGTTAACCTATCTCAAGGTCTACCCATTCAAACGCAGGCACAAAGAAGAATGATACATGATCTTTTCCTAATTCTCTACCCTACAACCAGCATCACTTCGTTTAGTAGCCACTGTAAACTTAAAGTTTTGTGCATCATATCACAGGGGGGCCTAAATACCTGTGTCTCAGCCGGTCTCCAATGTTTACAGTGCTTTCTTAACTTCGATGACACTGTTTCCCTACCATCTCATGCAACCTCACTTGTGTCTAACTCCAAACTACATCATATTCCTCAACCAGACCTTTGATACCACTCTATCATGACCCCCTCCCCACAAAGTGTACCCCTCCTGGGCTGGCAATGTGAGAAGGGAGATAGTGACACCCGAGTCTCACCTCCAGTAAGCCCCGAGTTGGCAACTAGCACTGAAGGTATAATAGACATACAAATGGGAAGCATTACCCTCTAAGAGAACACATGCAAAAGAGAGATAAGACAGACGCCAACCAACTACAACGAAGACTGCATTATAAAAGAAACCTAAGTACATATATATAATGTCATGCAATAACTAATACAACTAAAAGAGAAAACTACAAGTACGAAAAGAAAGTAAAATGATGGCAACCACGAAGCCCAAACAGCTCCTGCAAACCCCAAGCTAGTAGTAACCAGCATGTTCTCAAACCTGCTCCAAGTGACCTGAAAAAACAATTGCATATACGTAGGGTGAGTATAACAGTATACTCAATAGGATCCTCCCCAGATCCTCTCGTGCAAAAGTAACAAAAAAATGCTAAAGCATAGTGAATAACAAGTTAAACTAACTCGTCACCTAAACAAGTATATTATGTTCTCAGTCTCGCTATGACTACTCTCACCAAGTATTGCATAAAAGAATATATATAATATAATAAAGAATATCAAGGATACCCCGCTACCACTTCCCCACTGGTTTGTTGTTTTGCCCCAACATCGCACGTCTTAATAATCTCTCTCCAAAAGGGCTTGCCTGCAGACACCTGGGTGTAGCACCACAACATGCACCTCATGCAACACCACCACTACGTCCACGTAACCAAAGTAACCAAATAGTTTCCAGGCACTCCTAGAAATTTGGGCTATAGCCACGGTTTTATAAGTCTGTGGCTATAGCCAGTTTATAGCCACGATTTAATTAAAAAACTGTGGCAAACATTTTTTTTTCTTTTGTATTTGTCGGTCTCCTCCTCTCTCCCCTGATCTGCAACCATCCTCCCCCGGCCTCTCCATACCCTCCTCCCTCGGCCTCTCCACACCCTCCTCCCCACCGAACGCCACTGCCACTCCTTTTTGCACCCTCCTCCTCCTTCGGCCGACGCTGTTCACGACGACCTCCCCCTCCTCTGACCGATGTTGTTCATGGCGGCCTCCAATTCCCTTGACCTCTTCGCGCCCTCCTCCTCTGGTCGACGTTGTTCACGATGGCCTACCCAACTCCTCCTCCTACACGCCTCAGACGCAGGTATCCATTACCCGCGCGATGTCTCCTCTCTGTGACCATCCTCCCCTGACGCTGCCACTTAATGCGGCCACCCCGCCGACGCTGCTCCAAGACAATTGCCCCACCTCCTCCTCCGGCGCGCCTTCGATGCACCTCTTTGGGATCCTCCTCCTCTAACACAAGTATAACCTAATTAATTTTTTCTTAATTAAATAACCTAATTGTTGCTTAATTCTACCTTGAATCGAACCTTTGTATCTTCCTCAATCAGATACCCTTCATTCCATTCTAATTTTGTAGATTAATATGTTTAATTGACCACCAAACCTCCATGTTAAATCCACCTAATTGTTTCTTAATGTGTTTTTATTATAGTGTTTGTGACCTTGAATGTTCCATATTTGTTTTTTCTATCCATTGGCCTGCTTTAGGATTTAGGTGGCTCCTATGATAAGCTGTATATGTGATTACATTCCCAAGTTCAACACAAATCAGAGAAGTATCCACTCTAACATCACATATTAGGTAGCTCATTTACTTTCTATTAGTGGGGAGTTTGTATATTTGGAGTTTTTGTGCTTCCTTGGTTAGTGATTTTCAAACTATTCTTTTTTTATTCTTCTAAGTAGTGGGTTGTTTGGGTCTTGTGCTCTTGATACTAGGTTTAGGAAGTTGGGTAATGGTTTCAGTCCTGGTTATAGGTGAGTTGGTCTTAATATTTCTATTTTCCTAAGTTATTGATGTATTCATAGGGGGTGAAAGTGAAGTGGTTAGGAAAATTGTAACACCTAGAAATATAAATGTCTAAATTCATATTTATAAGGATAATTTCTTCTTTGAGTTTATGGTGTCTTGGTGCAAAATTTTGTGTTTTTTGAATCTATTCTAGGGGTTCATATTACACCATGACATCCACATATCATTTAGTGCACCGTAAATAAATGAATACTTTAATAAATTATCATCTATTTCCCCCTATTTGCTAGCATTGACGTCCTTTATTTGTTGCACTATTTCACAATTGTCCATTCAGTATCAAATGACTGTTAATATTTTCACCAAATAAATCAATCCACAAAATAGAGTCATTATAATCTGACTTATGTAGAAAACATGGGAGAAAGGTATGTTTCTTTAACTAGAAGATCATTAATTTCTTAGAACAAAACTGTTTACCCTCTTTATACAAGAAGCGTGGAATTGAATTTGTGGAATATTTTGGAGAAGTGGGTCATTTTATTCTATCTCAGTTATTAGAATCTTCTACTTGTACTGAATATCACTTTGGATACATGTTTTTAAAAACTGGATCATGTACTCTGTTTAACCAGTCGATGATGTAATTAATTTGACCAGTGGATTTTTTTTATATCATGGGAACATGTATTTTAAGGGAATGCCTGTATTTTATAGGGTTGTCCTTTAGTAGGTGGATTCAATAGAGGAGTAGTAGGTGCTACAAGATTAAGATCTCTAGATGGATAATGTTTCAAACCAATCCCACCACCAGCTATAGGTGGTCTATTCCAAACTCATGGTGCCATCTTCTTGGACCATATGACGATGCATACAAGGGAGGGACATGATTAATTATTGTTCAAGATAGTTTCACATATGATATGTGTATTCTCTATATTCTAACTTATACATATCAATATTCATGTAGGGTTTAGATCTTGCATGCAAGGTGACAGGGTAGACTAACACTCGATTTTGGAGAAATACACCATCATAGAGGATTGGAGCAAGGGTATATTTTCAAGCAGTGGGTCATTTTATTTTGTTTCAGTTAATATTTTCTTTTATTTGTATTAAATATGGGTTATGCTTCATTTTTTAAGCAGTGGGTCATTTATTAGAGCATAGGATTATATCATTGTGCGTTGTTTTGTTCTTCTATGCTTTGTTTGTGTGTAGGTGTTGTTTTGTGCAGCTATTTTGTGTGCAGGTGTTGTTTTGTGTTGTGTGTGCAGGTGTTGTCTCAGGTGTGCAGGTGTTGTGCTGGTGTTGGGTTTGCTCAGGCAACTTGGCCTTTATCAGCACTAATTAAGCGATGATAAATTGGGACTTTATCAACGCTCAAAATGGCGTTGATAAAGGGAGCCTTTAACAGAGCCCAAAATAGCACTGATAAAGGTGTCCTCTTATCTTCGCCGCAAATTAACAACGTTTTTTAGTGCTGTTAAAGGGGACCCCCCTATCTTCGCTGCGATTAATTGTGCTTTTCTAGTGCTGTTAAAGGCGGTTTTTAACGCTTTTAAAAACTCTATTTGTAGTAGTGTGGATGTAAAGACAACGTTCTTACATGGTAATCTTGATGAGGAGATATACATGGAGCAGCCAAAGGGATTTCAGGTGAAAGGAAAAGAAAACTTGGTATGAAAACTTAAAAAAGTTTATATGGTTTGAAACAGGCACTGAGGCAATGGTACAAGAAATTTGACTCATTCATGGAGAAAAATGAGTACAGGACGACTGTTGATGGTGATTTCATTATCTTGTTGCTTTATTGATGATATGCTGATTATTGGCAGAGATATCACCAAGATTGACAGGTTGAAGAAAGAGTTGAACAAGTCTTTTGAAATGAAGCACTTAGGAAACGCTACTCAGATTCATGGTATGACTATTATTCGTGACAGGAGGAATAACAAGATTTGACTATCTCAGAAGCGATACATTGAGAAGTTTCTTGAAAGATTCAACATGAGCAAGGAGAAACCAAATAGCACTCCACTTGAGAGTCATTTCAGGCTCACGATAAGTCAGAGTCCATCAACTGAGAAGGAGAGAGCGGAAATGGAAAAAGTTCCTTATCAGTCATCAGTTGGCAGTCTTATGTATGTCATGGTGTGCACCAGACCAAACATTGCTCACAATGTTGGCATTGTGAGCAAATTCTTATCAGATCCAGGAAATGATCATTGGACAGCGATCAAATGGATTTTGAGGTATCTCCGAGGTACATCTAGTTATTGTTTATGTTTTGTAAGTGATAAACTTGTTTTGAAAGGATACACAGATGCAGATGTGGCTGGAGATGTAGACACGTGGAAATCCATATTTGGATATCTGATATCATTTGTAGGGGGAGCAGTCTCATGGCAATCACGACATCAGAAGTGTGTTACCTTATCCACCACAGAAGCAGAATATATCGCGGTCACTGAGGGCTGCAAGGAGATGTTGTGGATGAAGAAGTTTTTACAGGAGCTGGGACAGAGTCAGGAGAATTATATTCTCTATTGCGATAGTCAGAGTGTTATTCATCTCAGCAAGAACCCAACATTTCATTCCAGGTTCAAACACATCGACGTGCGGTATCACTAAATCCGAAATGTACTTGAAAAAAGATTGTTAAATGTTGAAAAAATCCACATCAATGATAATGGGGCAGACATGATGGTGAAGGTTCTACTGAAAGAGAAGTTGGACGTCTGCAATGAGATGGCGGGTCTAGCTTCTATCCCAAATTGATCGTAAAGGGGAGATTTGTGGGGATCACTCCCATTTGTGGGAGAAATCAACAGGAGAAAAAAAAGAGTTGTCGGAAAATTGGTTTTTTTTTCTAGACGGCAACTCCAACACCATCTTCTCCATGGTTAGCAGCCAACGCAGTTGACGCGCAGCAGCCGATGGCGAGAAAATTTATCAAGGGTAAATGAGTTACCCACCAACAACCGAAGAAAGCAATTTTTGCTCCATCTTTAAAACGGGATTAAGATCCCCTGAATTTTGTAATCAGGAAAAACTCGTTGTAACACTGTGTATCCTCCGACGAATCCATCCGGAGAAGAAGTAATAGAAAGGCCTCCCTCTTCTCCCTGCAGACGTAGGCAACACCATTGCCGAACCACGTAAATTCTTCGTGATCTCCATTTTTCCTTTTGTTTGTGCGTTTTTCTTCGCCACGAAACTCCACCGCCAAAACACTTGCTTAGGTCCAAGCTCTCTCCTCTACTGTTCTCCTTTCCATATCGAGATGTTATCACATCGTGGAGTCTATGGGAGGTTCCATGGTTGAGAACCATGAGAAGACATGAGTATTCAATTGTATTTCAAATTGTTCCATTTGAAAGATAATTGTAGTAAAAAAAGGGTTTAAAAATGATGGACCGAACAAATTTCTTTCCAGCAGTACATTTCTATGCCATAACAATAACAAACCCTATTAAACATATGAAGGAGAACCTGCAGCAGTAGGTGGGTTGGCAGAGCTCCACCACAAAAATATGTCACTATGGTCATCATCACCCCCTTCCTTCACTTCAACATACCCTTCTGTTTTTAAAACCTGAAACATAATCAATAATAATTAAATTCATAATGATAATATATGTATGATTTATCAAACTCAGGTGGTTCTTCAAAAAACATAAGAATAACCGAAAAGAAAACATACCAATATCTCATAAAATAGCCTTGCCCCTTCTTTCCTTGATCTTCCTTCAAGAACTTTGAACAAGCTCAAGATCACTTCATCTCCTTGTTCTCTTTGATTAAGAAACCTTCTATGCAGGTAGTCTGCCACTACTCTGGTTCTGAATGACCACCCATCTCTTCTACATGGATCGCTTTGCCTAGAAGATGTATCCTCGTTTAAAAGATCGAGATCAAACTCATGATCTTGACCTTCAGTGTGGGATGGCCCGCGGTCTAAACTTTCAGATGAACTTGTGGATCCCCATCCATTCAAACCTTCAAGGATATTATGAGATCTTCTCGATGTCGAACAATCCACAGGTGTTTCTGGAGCAAAACTTCTAACAGAAGTAAAGGATCCCAGTTCATCTGATCTTTCTGTTCTAGTGGCATCAACAGGTGTCCCAGGATTCTGTGCGGTTTCCTCCATTTTTAATTGTATGGCAGCCATTGATTGGTCATTGTGGAAGACAGATCTGATCTCTGATGAGGCATCTGCAATGTTACTGTCAGGAAATAGCCACATCCAACTGATATGCAAGGAGGAGGATGAAAAACTCACAAGGAAGCAAAGGCATGAAAAAACCACATGAGAGCATAGGGATTTGACAAGCTTTCCAGGCATCAAGAGCTGTGTGTGGAAGTTTTCTTCGTTTACATACCAAATCATTTGAATTATCTAGGCCTTCTCTCAGGGACCTGTAAATTTAACGATAAATTACACATGCACTTGTCTTAATAAATATCATTCTGTTCATGTTGTATTGAGAACAATTCTTCTCCATTACTTTCTGTTACATTTCATTCCAAACAATTCTGTGGGGAAAACAGGTCTAATATTAGAATACCATCCTCCCAGTCTAATATTAATGCAGAAAGTTAAACCATAAAATAAGCAAGCCAGAATTAGCATCATTCAACATATATAAGAGGCTACACAAAGAGGCTATGGTCGCATACTTGTTACGAATCACAACAACTTCATCAAATAAACATTTTCTCTTCCTTGTTTTTTGAGCACTTTCATTCTTCGCTGGGGTGGGAATTTTCAGTTCTGGTGTCGTAGTGCCTGCTAGAAAGACAAGTGTTTAAGAGGAATGAAGTTTCAAAGCATAGATACAGAGAAATAAAATTAAAATATATGATCTATCCTGATTCACACAGATTTAAAACTGCATTGAAAGGCTTCCACAATAACAGCATGAAAAAAAAACACAATTTTAAAATTTTGTACAACCGCAAATGCAGCACACAACGCAACAAACAAATGGCAAAAATAAACCACTGGCCCAGGGACTTGACCCCGCAACCACACCCCAAACCCCAACCCACCCTTACCACCCCAGCCGAGCGCGGGGGGCCATGAAAAACAACACAATTCTTTAGCATGAATATAGAATGAACAAATCCTTGCATGAGCGTACTTTTCTACCACTTGAGTAAAGTGTGTTTTCAGAAACAGAACGAACAGCACTTATTTTTTCAAACTTCTTATCATAGGTGTTAAGAGATGTAAGCAGTTTTTATTAAGTGTGGTCAAACAGTAGGCTCGGTTAGACAGCTCTTAATGAAATCTGCTTAGTCCCTGTTTAAAGACACCCCTTTTTTTTTTTTTTGCAAACCACTTATCATAAGTGATGATATAAAGAAATTATCAGTAAGTGATGTCCAATGGATCCCTTATTTATCACTCATGATAAGTGCTACTATAGAGGTTTCCAGAATGCTTAAAGAAGTGATTGACTACCGCTTATTTAAGTGGTTTTCATCTGGAATTTATGTATTTAGTGTTTTTTTTAGAAATAGAACAAATGCAGTTTATTTGTTAAAATTGATTACCCTAAGTAATATATATATTGTTTTTTTTTTGGCTTTTTGAGCATTTACCTGTAGTAGCATGAATACTTGACACATGATTGGCATCCAATGTGACTGATTTATGATGCTCCTCTGTAACATCAAGATGCTTTTCAAATCTATGGTCAGGAGGCACTCCAATGTCCTTTTCATTGCTAGAACGCTGTTCTTGAGAAAACCAAGTCCCTTCAAAAACCTTCATGATCGCATCGACACTTAGTGGACTTTCTACCATATCATCATCCATAGAGTGGGACGAATAAATACTGTAAGATAAATATGAGTTACACGTGGATCACATGTGTTATGGATTACACCAATGATAGAAAGGGAAACATACACATACTCTATTTGGTCTTTGAGTCTAAACTCACACATCTCATGCTCTGAAAATGTCTTTTCCGGTATGTTCATGGGTCTTCCACCACTGTGATGCTCTTCGCTAATAGGACCAATAAGATCTGAAGGGTTTTCCATAATCTCACAAAACACTTGCTTGCCGCGACATTCTACTTGAGAAAATCTTTCAACCCGAAGCTTCTCCAAGCTTATCTCTGATTTGCTTGCTTTAGCTGACAAGTTTGTGGCTGAAGTTGAACCAAAACTGAAAGTGCAGCAACATGCATGCACAATATTTTAAAACTTGCAGCAACAGGAAAAATGATTTTAGGGCTGTATAGGAATGAAGCTAAAGACCACCATTCCCATTACTTTAAATGTTTTTATTTAACAGACATTAAATAATACTGTCGGTAAAGAAACCAAATGGACTAATATTTGTTACCAATCACATCATATTCCATTTCATTTCATTCACAATGATTTTATGAACCAAATGGGCAACCAATCTCCTCCACAGAAAACAAATGGTATGTGAAATACATACTATTCAGTAATAGTTTGAGCAGCAGCCGCAGAAGTTTGAGCACCATCCCCATCCCAAATATACTATAAAATGAAAATTAAAAATTAAAAATTAAATCCATCTTGTAAAATTAATATAATCACTATATGATTAAACCATGAACTATTTATAAAGCAACCTTGAATGCTGAAATTCAATTCCATTTCCCACCCAATGTACGTAATACTAAGATAGACCCTTCAAAAAATTGAAAATGAAAAAAAGCAGATAAATTCAATATACCCAAGCAATAAAAGATTCATTGTAACTTGGATTGATGAGATGATGACATGAAAGTTTAGGTCATTTTCAGCATGGATAAATCCAGATGGCAAAGTACAGAACAAAAGGTGAGAATCATTTACCCACATGACAATCCATTTAAAAAATTAATGACAAGCAGCATTGAGAAGTACATGATAATTTAGGTCTGTTCAGTATGAATAGCTTAATCCAGAAATAACAAATGCTGTACTTAACATGAGAAACAAAGATGCCTATGTAGAGATTTCATTTTTAAATCTTATCGCTTTGTCACATGGATGAACGTGGACATTTTGAAAGAACTTAAAACAAATTGAAGAACTAAAGAACAAATATGAGCACTGTGAAAAGGAATCAAGATGAATTTATAATAGTTAGATAATTCAAACAGCAATGAAACTACCACATTTAACATGATTATAAAGCTATATGAAGTCTTATGGGATTAAGTAAAAATGGTATCAAATGCTGAATAAGACTTACTTTGTCTAGGCGGTAATGTCCAACAGATTCATTTTCCCACGTATCTGTCAGTAAAAAACAGGAAATGACATCAATACAAGAATAAAGAATTGGAGAAAAGAGAACTTCAAGAAACAGGGGGTGGGTAGACAGACCTCGAAGCATGACAGCCTTCTGAAACCTTATATGACCTCTGGAAATAAGAGAGAGAAAACTGGTTAAAATGGAGGGGGAAAAGGAGATTAACTGGTTCCATTAATTTGGATTGCTCACTCATTAGCATCATCAGAACCTTCCAGAACAAAAGCATCGAGTTCAAATCTGTCAGGCAGGGTAATGCTCATAACAGGTGAACACTGGACTTCCTTGTGTGTTGTGATTATCCTTTTATCAGAAAAATAATTAACTTTGACTAGCATGTTATCACAGTCATCCAAAAGGTATTCCACTTTCTTCGAGTATATCCTCACAACACCAAGTAGAAGATAGCCCAATACGCGGCATGCAACTCCAGGGAGTTCATCTGCCAAAATCTTTTCTGAGACAACAAAAATATAAAATATGTGGATGTGAAAAAGAAACCCAATTTTTATTAATTATAGATTCATAAAAACAGGTACGTTAAAACAATACAAAGAAAACAAAATGGCTTAGGTATTGCAAAGCAAAGAGATAGGCACACGTAAACTAGTGGCGTCCTCAGGATGCTACTATTTAACATCAGAAGGCATTGAAATTTAATTATTCTGACCATTAATCCATCATGCCACTGCTCAGAAAAACCACTTAATCTTTAATTAACTTGAAGTTTTTCTGCATATTCAATTTCATGTGACCACCAATTTCAAATATTATACTGCCTGTGGTTATAGAAATTGTTTTACACAATTACATAAAGGGTAATCAATTGTTCATACATCTGAATCGCAGATATGAGAGACTCCAGGCGCCAGATGCTTACCAAATGAGGTGTAACCATTCCAGAAGTCGATGAAAATTTTAATTAAGTCAAGATTACTGTAGCTTAAAGAAGACAATGAACAGATAGACAAAAGGGTGATTCATGAGGAGGAAGATAAGAAAAGTAACCTAGAACCCAGATGGCGCGGGTTCACCGATAAATAAAATTCAAAACTGCTGCCAGTTGAAAAACAGGAATGCTGCTATAAAAAAATATGCAGAGAAAAACAGGCGAGGTAAGAGAAGCTGCAAAAAACGACATGCTAAGAGAGAATTTCAAAGAAAACCCCCATTATGCTGGTCTCCGTTGCAGCATTTGTTATAACTTGTATCAAGATTTCTTCGACAATGGAAAATAAGAGTCGCGGCAGAGAAGCCGGTTTTGAAGAGCGAAAAACAGAAGGAAAAAAACACTGTTAGCACAATAAAATCCATTTGAAGCATATATGAATTCAGTTGCTTCCATGTCGACGGCTCTCATCCAGCTCTCACAATAGGCAGCGAAGTCTCATGAAGACAGAGAACGAAGACACGTGAGAAGGGCGGGGAGAATGGGGGAAGATGACGAACCAACACAGGAAGAAACATCATTCTGAACAATTTGCGCCTTAGTGAGCCGCCTGTGGCAGTAAGCAGCGACCCAAACGGCGCCAAGGGGACCTTTTCTGGACAGCAAACACTGAGAGTAAACCATTTTTCTAGTTCCTACTGCCCAATCTTCAGGGCTTCGATTGGCGGTGCTACTGAAAGATTCACGGTTAGTCACTGAACCTGCAGAAGAGAATGCGGGAACATTGGCCCGAGGGAGAGGGACCGGCGAAGGTTCCATTGGTCCTGAATTTAAATTTCATCATGAAAATCAAAATCAAAGAATCATAACCGCCGATGATGCGTCGTTTGTGGTCGCCATGCAATTGAAAAAACGTACCCAGCAAGCCAAACGGTCTCGTCATTATATATATATATCATGACTTAGATGATATCAAATATGTATAAACATATCATATATATTAAATGGCATCAAATTAAATCACATAATGACATTCGTTTTTGTCTTTTTTTATTATTCGTGTTCCTCTCATTAAATGGGCTTTATTCTCATAATGTCAATTAGATCAAACCAAACTAAATTAATTGATATCATTTATTATATGATTCCATTAAATGACATTGATTTCTTTATTAAATATAACATTATATATCATTCATTTTTTTTTATTAAAATGGTGAATCATTTGAGCTACACCCAACATTCAACTTTGTCACCTCACCATCGTAGATTAATAACTTTATTCAATTATGGTGTGTATCTTTATAGGTTAGAACCACCATAAGACAAGATTGTCATGCATTGTTAATCGTTATATTATCCAATGAAACATAATGATAGTTGATTTGTAATAACGAATGGCCTCAAGATCAAGTTAAAGAATTAATTTTTTTGAGTTGTGAACGTTAAAGTTGAGCGTGCATAGTGTTGTGAAGATGGCTTGGGCTTGATTATGTGCTTAAAAGGTTGGTCGTTTTTTTCTCTCTTAAAAAACATAACGAAAGGACACACATATATGTATATATGTATTTATGTATATATGCATGCATTAAATTATTGTTTTTTTCAAATAAAATGTCTAGATAGTTTTATTCAAGTTTTATTTATTTTAACTTTGATTAATGAATTGCATTTCACACACGTGTGGTACTTACAAACCCACAAAAGAAATTACAAATAAATTGCACTACTATAAAATAAAATATCCTAAATAGGTTTACACTAAATAAACTATTAATTACATATATTATATTCAAAAAATCAAATGAGAAAAATTTATAATAATTTATTTTACATCAAATCAGGAACTAATCATCCACAATACATAAAATGATCATTAAGCGTACCGGTTTTGTTTTAGAAATAACGTTCGGTATCTATCATCCATGCATCATGTTTCGTTAACAAATGTTACAAGGAAAACAAAAAAAAAACAGTAATTGTATGAAATGAAACAAACTCAAATGCAATAATGAAACAATAAACAATAATGACATTTTTGATAGTTTATGTAATTATGAAAAAGAAATAGTTCCTTTTATCTCCACCAATTTAAAATGTCAAAAAATTTAGCTCCATTTATCATTGAATTGAAATATATTTATATCTAAATTTAATTGTGATTGAGTCGTGTGTTGCTGCATGCCACATGTATTAGGGTCATCCCCTTGCCCGAACCTCTAAGAAGAAGTTTGATTCTTTCTTTAATGTGGTTCATTAGATGGATTCTGTGATATCTATACCTAAATTGAGCCATGATTGTCGTGCCCTTGGGATAAGTTATTGCAATAGCTTTTTAAATGCACCCACCTACCACACATGTGCCGCCACTTTGTATCTTTCATGCTTTATATTCTCAGCCTGCCACATTAGTGGCACTTGAATATGCACCAAAGTTAAATCATGATGTTGTGTTATAAATCACATTGTGGTTTATGTTGATGTAAACCATGATGCAATGAAGGTCACTATGCCATGATTTTATGCATGCATTATACAATAATGCATGATTCAAATATTTTTTTCACAAATGCTATTATAAACAGTTTAGAATAATGTAGGATGAAATTTAGAGACTTTGAACATGTAAATGATTATTTTGTTGGACATGAACTAAAATAAGGGATATTGTAGCTTACAATATCCATTGAGTCGTAATATATGATATGCGTGTTATTCATATCGTAGCTTACGATTGGATCCTATCATTAGGTGACATGGGGATGCCATCGTCTGCCTATTTTGTACTGTACGATAGGCTTTGCTTCATGGGTTGTATAGGACGCAAGTGCATGCATCATGACAATGTCTTCCTTCGTTTTATCATTGTTTATAAATCAACGTGATCGATTCATTAATAACTTAGCACACTAAATACATTCAATAAAGTGTTCAATGAATGGAAGCACCTACAAGAAGTAATGCGCGACAACCATGAGATGGAAACTGGTGCCCATACTCTCTTCGTTAAATTAAGAGAGTCTATAAATGAGATGTGATCCCCCATGTTTGGGTATCCTTGATGCATGCAAGAGAAGTTGAAACCCTCTTCATTCTCAAATTAACATTTGTCTTTGGAAGAAGGTGTTAGCACCCCTTTGGTGGTCCGAGATCCTCTTGTTACGAACAAGAGTTCATAGGCCAATGAAATCCCTCGGAGGCATGAGGCATTATACTACCACTACTATGATCGTTATCAAGCTTACCTCATTAAATAGTAAAAGGTGGAACTCATAGTAGTAAAGGTATGCATGATTTTATGTTCTTCGTATTTGCATGTTAATTTTTTTAAAGATAGATCAAAGCACGACTTGACCCAACAGGGCTTGAGCCGCAACTACTCCAAGCCCGCCTCCACAAGCCAGGGGCTGGCGACTAGCGCCGAAAAACATACCTAATATGGGATACCTTTACTTAATGTACCTGTATGCGCACACCCAACCATCTCCATGCAGAAGTGCATATGAATAATAATAATAAAAGATGCAACATCTCGAGAATAAACCATGCATGTAAAACCCATAGGGAGTACAAGAGTACGATAATGTAAACTGAAAAGTAAAAAGAAAAAAATATGCACCCAATAAAAAAGATGTCCCAACCCGACAAAACTGGAAAAGTAAATGATGAGAGAGCCCAGGTTCGAATTTCCAAGCTTCAACCACCGTATGTGGCCAAATGCACCGGGTATCCCTATGCTTCTCTATAATTACCGCTGACCTGTCCGTCGTCTGCATAAGACACGACATGTGCGGCAAAGTCATGCAGGGATGAGTATATACATACCCAATATGACACCTCAAAAGCTTAAGGGAGAGCAGTAAGAGACACGATAGGAATAGACAGCTCAACCCAAAGCAAGAGAGTAACAAAATCCAACGAATTAGAAATATATATATATATATATATATATATATTCTCAACAAAAGAATCCCAAATGAGAGAGAATGAGGATCTCCATCTCACAACCCATCCCCAGAAAAGAGTACCAACAGTTCCAAAGGTCCATCATTGATGCCTAGCATCTCTCGTGTCTGCCCGAAGAAACATAAAAGTCAAGCCACATTATGCCGCATAGTCGAGGGGCACAATCTCTAGGTAGAGGCCCCATGCCCTGTTACAACAGGAGGGTGCCACCCAGTAGATGACTAGAGGAACCATGCCCTATCCCGACAAGAGGGTTTCACTCTGATGGTCAAGGACCCATGCCCTGAATCCGCAGGAGGGTGCCACTCAATAGACAATAGAAGACCCATGCCATGTCCTGATAGGAGGGTGCCACTCTAGTAATCGGTAGAGGACCCATGTCCTTCCCAACAGAAGGTTTCCGCTCTAGTAATCGATAGAGGACCCATGCCCTACCCAGAAGGAGGGTGCCACTCTAGTAAATGGTAGAGAACCCATGCATAGCCCAGCTGGAGGGAACCACTCTAGTAGTCGGTAGAGGACTCATGCCTAACGCAGCTGGAGGGTGCCACTCAAGTAGTTGAGAACCCATGCCCTGACATCATAGAAGAGTGTCACTCGAATAACAGATAGAGGACCCATGCCCTACCCAGTAGGAGGGTGCCACTCAAATATCTCAAGTGATCCTACCTGATCACTATCATCATCGAGCGTCACCTAAAAAAGATTCACACTTAGAACATCTCACATAGTATCTCAAAATACACCATGAAGACCACAATCACGTTCTATGTGGAAAAAAATCATGATAAGATACTCACGGGCCAAAATCCAAGTCCAAACAATAGTGATACGAGAGGTAGAAGTTCTCTCAAAAGGAAGTAGAGGTACACGATGTGTAAGGAGACCCACACGACATGTGCTCCCATTTCAATGTCTAGCTATATCCCTACTGGTACACGACTCACAACCTATGCAGCCCTATACGTTTTGTAGTGGAACTACATGGCGTGCCTCAGCCACCCGGGGTCCTGCCCGTGCTCCTGGCCATGTCCGTGTAACCATGCTCGTGTCTGTGTACTTCAGCACACGATGTGTGCCTGAACATTCCTGTGTCTGTGTACTCTCAGAGTACATGATGGGTTTCTAGAACTAGGTCACACGACATGTGGGGGTCCCACATGGTATGTGATACTTATAACTCACCTGAAACCCTATCCGCCACAACCAGGACCCTACACGTCGTGTGTTCTTCCATACTACATGACCTGTAGTCAAGATTTTTACAAAACTTCAGATTTGTTCATAAAAATTCCATATTTGGCTCCTACACTGCGTATCTTACCTTCAAAATGATCGAAACTGAAGGAAAGGGCCTCTGTTTTTCGTTTCTAGCCATCTGATGGCCAAAAATTGGATTCAAGTTTACCCGCTCAATGTCGTATGTGCCTTTTTCATCACCCGTGTTATTCCAAATATCGTTTTAGATCCCGAATCCCCAAAGAAATCATCCACCACCCACATATCCTCTGAATCCATCCCTAATTTTCAAAACTATTATTTTCATGAAAATCTGTCGTGAATCTGGGGGTTTGATCGCACTCAGTCCAGCCCAATAATGTCGAATCGTGACCCCATGGTCCAACATTGACTAACGCGAAGAATAGAGGGTGAAAATCATAAGAAACAGATGTGAAATTATCATTGGACAATCGTTCTTGTCCAACCGATACATATTAGAATACTTGGGGTGAAAAAATTTAATAATTAATTTAAAATCAGTACATGGGCTTATGAAAAGGCTTGTAATTGACACAGATCAAAGAAAAACAATGATCATATAAAATCTATTTAATCAATTGGGATAGGATAAACAAATTTATGAGTCCTGCCTCAATTCATATTGTTCGTCGATTAAGAATGCATTTTCCAACAAAGAAGAGAAGTTATTGCAATCACCGTGCCTTGATTCACCTGGATCTGGAGTCTTGTGGTCATCTGATTTTGATTTTCCAATGATATGGAAGAAGAAACTCCTCTCAATTATTACAGGGTTATGCTGCTAACCATAGATACCTATCATAACATGGATAATAAAAAGAGAATTAGGTTTTTAAGGTTTTAATTCAAATAAATAATTTAATTATTTGTTTAACTAAATGCACTCATCAACTGCTTTTATCCAAAAATCTCATGCCAACCCATTTTATGTTGCGCTTAGGTTGAACCTCATGTCCCAGATTCAATCGTGGCCTCCAATTTTCAATCTGAGACTCATTTTAAATGTTATCCCATTTTATTTAATAAATAATGCATGCGTAATATAAAATATGTTTAATATTTTTATAAAATTAATTCCGGGCACATTGGTCCTTGGAATCGTACATCATCTTAGCACCTGGTTTCGAATATATTTCAAAGTGTTACAAGACAAAAATAAGGTATCTACATCATTTCCTCCTTCAAGATTTTCATCCCCAAAAAACAAAAACTAAACAAAAAGCTTGGGATATTGAGCCTGCATTTGGCTCTCCCGCTTCCAGGAGCTCTCCTGCATGCTTCCGTGTTGCCACAACACACGAACCAAAGGAATGGTCCGTCCATACAGGGTCCTCTCCTATCGATCCTAGATCACCACTGGGTGATCCATAAGAGTGGAAAAAATCCTCGATGTCCATCTCTCCTCAGTTAATAACGTGCATGAGTTCATGCACATGTCTCCTCAGCTGTGACACATGGAAGTCATCCTGCACCCACTCCAACTATGGAGGCAGGGTGAGGCCTTAAGAAACCTCACTAACTCTATGTAAGATCTTTAATGAACCGATGAACCATGGGGATAGCTTTACTCCCTAGAAGAATCTCTTCAATCCTCGTTGCAGAGAGATTCTCAAGAAAATTCAGTCTCCCTACTCGAACTCCATGGGCCTAAGATGTCGATCTGCATAAGATTTATGCCTGCTCTAGGATATCCTCATCCACTTTTGGATGACATGTACCTTCTCCATCTTCATTTTCACCATCTTGGAACCAACAAGATATGTCTTCCCGATCTATGTCTTGCACAAGGGTGACTTTCAGGGTATCTCGTACATGGATTCAAAAGGTTCCATGCCGATAGTAGAGTGGAAACTATTATTGTATGAAAACTTTACTAAGGGAAAGTAATCATCCCAACTCTGTCCAAAGTCTAACATACAATACATCAACATATCCTCCAATAACTAGATAGTGCACTAGGTCAACCCATCTGTTTGGGGGTGGAAGGCTATACTCACCCTCATCCAGGTCCTGGATGCCTTCTGCAGGCCACTCCACAACCATGACATGAATCACACATCATGATCAGAGACAATAGTTAAGTGTACCCCATGAAGGCGAATGATAACCCGTATGTACAACTACCTTAAACTCTCCACTGAAATTTTCTCTCTGATAGCAATGAAGTGTTCCAACTTTGTGAGTCATTCAACTATCACCCAGATGATGTTGTGAACTCTTTCTATCAGCATAATCTCTATCAAAAAGTAAAGGTATATTCTATATCATTTCCACTCCAAGATCTCAAGAGGATGCAAAAAGCCTACCAAAAACTGGTGCTCAGCCTTCACCTGCTAACATGTGAGACATCGAGAGATAAACTCAGCCATTATCCATTCATTCCAACCCAAAAAAACTTCCAATGAAGGTCTCTACACATATTCCCCACACCGGGATATACACAAAAGGACATGTGTGGAACTCTTTTATCACCTCCTCCTGTATTGTGACTGGGACCACTATTCATCCCTAGAAGAGGATGATGTGATTCCCTCCTTTAGAAAATCAATATTGTGAATCTACTGAGGATATCTGGTCATGAAAGACCTTACAATAAATGTCTTTCAATTGAGACTCTCTCACGTGCTCTATAAGCAAATGATTCATCACCATCGACTGAAGAAAAGTTTCATCCTCCTACTCAACCTGGGTCAACTGTAAAGAAGCTAACTATTCATACATCTCCTCCACCAAGAGAGCTTGGTAATTTCTACTAAGGGAATATGCCACTACATTTCAATTACCTAGAGTACAGAATATATCAAATTCATAGTCCTTTAAGACCTCCAACCATCACCCATATCATAAACCTCCTATAGTACCCTATCAAGCCAAGAAAACTCTGCACCCCTGACACGCTCTTGAGTGGATCCCAAGAAAGAACTGTACCAATCTTCACTGGGTCCACAACTAATTCATACTAAAAAATGGCATGCCCCAAAAAGTAAACATCATGGATCCAGAACTAAAACTTTGAGAGATTACCATAAAATTGGTGCTCCCAAAGAAAATCTTAGACTATCCTCAAGTGCTCCACATGCTAATACTCTGAAATAGAGTATATGAGTATGTCATCAATGAAGACCATAAAAAATCATTCCAATTACAGATGAAAGATCCAGTTCATCAAATTAATAAACACAGTAGGATCATTCATCACACTAAAAGACATCACTAGAAACTCATAATGTTCGTAGCAACATCAGAATGATAGCTTCAGAATATCATCCTCAAAAACTCTCAACTGGTGGTAGTTAGACCGAATATTGATATTGAGAACCATCTCATGCCTAAAAATGATCAAATAGGTCATAAATACTTGACAATGGGTACTTTTTCTTTATCATGTCCTGGTTCAGGAGATGATAATCCACATAAATCCGTAAGCTCCCATCAACCTTTTTCAAGAACAACACTAGAGCTGCCCAGGGGGACACACTAGGTCTGATAAAAACCTTCTCTCAAAGGTCCTATAATTGTAACTGTAACCCTCAGAGCTCAGTAGGGTCTATACGATGTTCCATATAATATATAAGAGCAGTACCGGGATACAATTCGATGTAAAACTCCATATCCTGCCTTAAAGGTATTCCTAGAATGTCATCGAGGAAGAAGTCCATACAATCTTCCACAACTGAAGGAATAAAGATGCCTAAAGAGCCTACTTCACCAAGGGATACACTCACCAAATTATGGGTAATGGGTTGGAGCCTCCTTCTCACAAAACTCACTCATCCTGTAATGAGATATCTCTCACCCGTAAAGGAGAATATCATCCCATCAGTGCAAAGACATATGAATCATCTGCAGTGATATTCAATATGAGGTCGGACCATGGGAAACCAATCCATACCCAAGATGATGTCATAGGGTTCCACCGTGATGACCAAAAGGTCCCACAAGAAACTCTCTCTACCAAGTGATAGCTCATACTTCCAAAAGATAAAATATATAGAATCGTTCCCCGTAGGAACCTCAAGACGAAGTTGTTGGGATAAAGCCTTGAATGAGAGCTCCAGATCTCGTACCAGGAGTAAAGAGATGAAGTAATTCCTCAAACATGTGTCTAATAATACTGAATCAAGATTAGAATAAACATAGATCGTACCTCTAATCATCTCGTGTGTTGCTGGATAATACGGCTCCATAGCCTGCAACTTCCCACAACCCAGACCGCTAATTCCCCGAGCCTGACATGGGATGCCTGGTGGTAGTGGTGGAAGGATATAATAGCTTCATCCACCACCCACAACTTCTCTTAGAGCTCCACCTACCCCTCTTCCAGCTCCACCTCCCTGGGGGCCACCCTGCCCTCATCTGAGAGATCCATGAGCACAGTGTCGCCTCTGCCATGGTGGCCCATATACTATTTTCCTGCCCTCATCAATACGTATAGTTGGGAAATAACATGCCATGAGACCTCTTCCAAAACATTCATATAATTTACCCTCTCTGGTATACCCTGGTACTTTGTGCTTCCCCTGACTACATGCCCAAGCTTGATCCTAGGAAAATCTCCTGCACCGAGATTCTATCGGCTGGTGCATGCTAGCCTTCTGCAGATGACTTACCCCTATAATGACCACTTTCAGTTCCAACTTCCTGACATCCCTCTCATAGGAAGCTCTCCATCACCATCTCCCACTCCAATACTCCAGCATTGGCGAGAATGCACAAGGGTACTCCACTATCACAAATGTCTCTACAGAGTCTATACTCAAACTTTCATGCTCAAAAGTAGCCATCTCAGATCATGTCAAGGGAGTAACATTTAAGGTCTGTGAACCTTGAATCATACTCTACAATTATCATCACTCTCTATTGCATATCTAGAATCTCTTGAATCCAAATTGAGTGCAAGCATGGGGGATAATACTGTAACAACCTAGAATTTTTTTAAATGATATTTATTTCCTGAATAAATGTTTGTAATATTATACATGTAAAAAATAAAGAGAAAACAACAAAATTTTGTCTCATTAACTATGATCATTAAATTATTCAGCTACAAAACCAATTAAAATTCCATACATTACAACTAGATAAAAAATAAAATAGAATAACTAAAATAGGAAATTTTAGATCACCCCAATCTACTAGAATCATCACCCCCACTGCAAATTATATAAAAATAAAACAAAATATTAGTAAACAAATAAAAATATTTTTAAAATGAAAATATAACCTTAAGATATTGTAATGAATTTTGAGTGAAAGAATGAAGTGGTATTTATAGGGTATAAAGGGAAATGTGACCCTTGTGATTTGACCATTATATGACCATTGGTCAATATGATTGTTGGAAATTATACCCTTGGTTGAATATTTTACAATTATAATTAGTTTTTATAATTATTAATAAAAAAGGATAATTGATACATAAAGGATAATTGATGGCCTCAACAAGTATATTCATACCCTTTGAAGCCTATTTGTTTGAACTTGGGAGGGAGGTAACATCACTGGGGTTTTCCCTTGATGAAGCCCAAGGTGAGATTCAAAAAGTGAAGCCTGAATGAAATCATATATAAGATGAGTTTAAGTTAGTAGATATTTCCACTCAGTCAATGTAAGTCGATGCACCCCATGAAACTACCACCATTACACACCTCACCCCAAGGGCGTATGCGAGTGTAATAAGGGGTCACATATCCAAAACTTAGTTAATTAAGGTGAAAATTCATTTGTATAAACAAAATGTAAATCCAATAATTCATTTTAATAATTGTTTTTCTTAATAAAATATATGTCTAATTGAGTTTAATTTGATAATTTTATTTTTGTATGAAAATAAAACATAATTGTATTTTTCTAGAAAATATATACAATTTTTACAAAAAACCAAGAAATAATGAATAGTATTTTTTAATGAAATAGTCTTATAAAAGAATTTTATTTAAATAATAAATGATAAAATAATTTTATAAAGGCCTATGATTTTTTTATAAGTGTCAGAAATTTGAATGTGGCTTAAAACTGCCATATTTAAATAAATAAGGTTTTTTATATTTAAAAGTTAAAAGTATCATATTTAATGATTTTTTATAATAAAAGAAAAATTATTTTTGAAATCAGTACATAAAAATTATGTTAGGGTGAATTTATGATAATTTTATAAAATACTTTATTTTTTTTATGAATAGTAAAAAACACAGTTTTTGGGTTTCGATATATTTTATGACATCATATTTATGTCATAATAATTTAATAATTAATTAAACAAAATACATGACCTAAAAGATCTTATTTTATTAATATTAATTATTTTAATATATTTTAATAAATTTCTAAAACTATAAGTGACCTTCCAAAGTCTAAAAAGGAAAATTTGGATTTTAAAAACATTACTTTGTGGAATCTTATCTTTTCCATGCCAAAAGAAATATTTAAAAATGAATTTTAGTTCTGGTGGATTAAAATAAAATAAACTGTTACCCAAATGTCCAAAACCATGAGCAAAAACCATGGGTAAGCCAACGGTTTTTCGTTTTCCACAACTTAGTTTTCCAAGACCTATATTTGCAAATAATTAAACAATTCCTCCACTTCTCCTTTATATACCCACCCATTTCTCCATTTACTTTCACTCTTAATCCATACTATACAGATTTATGGTTATTATTTCTCACAAGGAGTCCCCCAAGGTTTCCTCAATCCCCTAAGGTCCCATCCTCAAGTTTTAGGAACAACTCTTCAAGGTAGGGGAAATCTTCACTTCTTTTTTCCATTCAAGTTCCCTTTTCGTATGGTATGTCTTCTAATTTCCAAAATTAGTTATTTTTTCCACTTTCTATTATCCCATTACTATAAGAATATTATTTTATGAATGGGAGGTCCTTTTCCCCTACCATTTTTTCATTTTATAAAACCATGTTTTATACCTATTATGCTACTGAATTTGCTTCTCAAATTTCCCTCTTTTACATGAGAAATTATCTTTTTTTATTTTAATACCAAAACCTCTTTTACTTTCAATGGGTATTAAAATATATTAAAAAATAAATTTTTTATTTTTGTATTTACATATATAAAACCCACATTTCCTTTCATGGGTTAAAAATGATGTAATGATCATGTCTTTAAGCTCTTTTGTATGCCATGATTTTTTTGATAAGAACCTCATTCTTTATTCTCCACAAGTTATTAATGAAATGATTTATTGTGATATTTGTGGCTCACAAGAAATAATAGATATTAAGGGTGAAACCTAATAGCGCTCCAATGCATTGGGTAAAAAATTTAATCTCTAGAGATGACATGTTTTACAATACCTTGGTGAATAACCTAGGTAATTTTTATTTATGACACCTTGGTGATAAAACAAGATGATATGATTATGAATGTATAATTTAAATTTTGTATCCACATTTATATGTTATTATTTATTTTCTTATTATTATTATGTTCCACTTTTTCATTCCTTATCATTATGCCTCATGTTCTTATTGATATGTCTCAAGATCACATGCTATATATCTCTCTTGCTTATTCCCTTACTGGGATTCATGATCACCCATTTCCTTTGATGTGTGTCCCTAGGATATGAGATGCAATAAATATAACCTATAGTGAACCCATGAATATGTATTTCAAGTGGTTTTAGAATAATGTTTTATGTTTTTATGTATTATGCACCTTTTTTCCATGAAACTAAACTTGAAAAGATCCTCTATTTTGTACCATTTAATGAAAAGTTATGTAATAAAAAGGTGGGATACCATAGTTGGTAACAAAGTATGGTTTAGTTATTTATGTAAATTAGGATTTTAAAACTTTTGGAATAACCCTAGGGATAAGTCTAAATATAGGAAAACATCCTGATATTTTGGTGAAGTATTAAGTAAGTGGTTTCTGAGAAATGAAATACCTAACTAGATACGAAAAAGTGTATGTGGCTCTAGCAAAAATGTACCTATAGGTAACACATGAAAATATTGCTTTGAGATAGACTCTAATGAGAACTGGTGCATGAAAACGGGCATTGATTCACTCATAGTTTGACACTCCCAGGGTATTTTTATGGTTAATCATATGATTTTTTTGATCAATTATGAAGGATATGTTGAAAATTTAATTGTAATTAAAAGATATTAATAAAATATTTAATCATGATATTTAAGACATAAAATCCCTTTAAAATTATAAGATTTATAAAAGTAACACGTTTCTCACTAAGGTTTTATTATTTTAGAAAAATGGTGGGAAATAGGAATAACTGGATAAACGATGAGTGCAACAGATGATGCACTGAAGGGTGTTCCGATGGAAGCTAGAATAAAAAGATTCATGAAGATGATGAATCAACTTACTCGAGTTGTGAACAATAAACTGAATCAAGTCAAGAGACCAGATTCACCTCGAAGGGAACAACTTTCCATTGAGTCCTTCATGCATCAATGACTACCATCTTTTAGTGGATCTACCGATCCATTGATATCTGAAAAATAAATAATCTCTATTAAAAAGATCTTTTCTTGTAATTTTTTGTTCAGAGTAAGAGAAAGTAACCCTATAATTTTACTACTTAGAAGGAGAAGTTGATCAGTGGTGGAAACAGATAAAAAAAATGAATCCAAGAAGGGAGATTGATGCTATGGAGTGGGAAGAGTTCAGGTGAATCTTTTGCAATAAATATTTCCCCCATTTGATGCGAATACACACAGAGAAGTAATTTCTAGAACTAAAGTAGAATGAAAATGAATTAGTGGGAGTCTATGAAATGAACTTCATAAGACTTTCTCAATAAACCTATATCTTTTTATGGATCCCAAGGTAAATATTGATAGATTCTTTAGTGGACTAAGACCCCATCTGTGGAGGAATTTAGAAAATCAAGACTATGAAATCTATAAGGAGATAGTTCAGAGTGATATGAAGGTTGAATTGGAGTTTGGAGAGGTGTAGTGGTCATATAATTTTAATGAAAAGAATAGAGAAATGAATCCAAACTCAGGGAGTAACTTTGATCATAAAAGAGGATAAAAGATAGTGCAAATTCCCACGTGCAATAAATATGGGAAGAAGCATTCAGCTAAATTCTTACATGGGAGTGGAAAGTGCTAAAAGTGCCAAATAGATGACCATACAGCTTTAAACTATCATGGTGAGGTGAATCCTCAACTTCTCAATAATAATGATAAAGGGAAGATGGTACAAGCCCATCTAAAAGTTCAATGCTTCAAGTGTGGAAAACATGGTCACTTTTCCTATCAATGTCCAATTTAGAAGATAATGGAGGGGAACCACTATCAACTTCAACATAGGATAAGGGATCAAGTTTGGGAATTTTCTATCATAACGGCTAAAGTGGAAGCACCAAATGATGTGGTGGCAGGTACACTCATTATGCTATCAAAGATAGAAAGTACTTTGTTTAATTATAGTTCTACACATTCCTTTATTTCATCTAAGTTTGCAAAGAATATAGAATTAATCCCTGAACTTCTAGAAGTAGAGTTATTAGTCATGACTCTTGGAGGAATTATCCTAGAATCAACTGTGTATAGAAACTCTAGTATTAACTTTAGCGAGTACAATCTCATCACAAATATAGTATCCATTCCCATGGTGGAATTCAACACTATACTAGGGATGCACTATATCTCAAAGTATAATGTTATGATCAATTGTAGAAGTAAAGAAATTTTAGTAGTCTTGAATTGAAAACCTATAGTTATTTTCAAAGGAGAGATATCCCGACCTGAGCTTTGTCTAGAAGCACCTACCGTAGCCTTATTTATGGAGATTATTGATGAAGAGGGAGAAAGAAATGAAATTATAAAGATAGATAATGTTACTATCATTTAGGAATACATTAAAGTATTTCTTGAAGAGTTACCTTCACCTCCCCCAAAAAGATAGGTATAGTTATGCATTGAACTCATACTTGGATCCAATCCAATATCAAATACCCCATATAGAATGAAAAATATGGAGTTATAGGAATTAAAGAAACACCTTTAATATCTTTCAGAGAATAGATTTATTTGACCAAGTGTGTCTCCTTGGGGGGCATCCGTTTTCTGTGTAATGAAGAAGGATGGATCAATGTGGCTATGCATTGATTATAGATAACTTAATGGAATTATAGTAAAGAAAAAGTACCATGTCCCAAGGATTGATGATTTATTTGACCAACTTCATGGGGCTCAATTCTTATCTAAGATTGACCTCCAATATGGGTATCATCAATTGAGATTAAATAATGTTGATATTCTAAAGTATTCATTCTGATTAAGATATGTGAATTATGAGTTTTTTGTTATGCCCTTCGGCTTGACTAATACTCCTACTATATTTATGTATTTGATGAATAGAGTCTTTAAGGATTACCTTGATAAATTCTTGGTAGTTTTTATTGATGATATTTTGATATATTCTAAATGTATTGAGAATTATGAGGATCATCTAAGGGTTACATTGGAAAATTCGAGGAAGGATAATCTATTTGGAAAATTTAGAAAATGTGAATTTTGGTCATAATAAGTTTCATTATTAGGTCACATTATAACCAATGAAGGAATCTCAGTTGACCCTATGAATATAAAGGCTATATAGGAGTGGCATAATCAGACAAAAATAACTAAGATTCATAGTTTTTTTGGTTTAGCAGGATATTATAGGTAGTTTGTGAAAAACATTTCATGACATTCTAATCCACTAACCAAGTTAACTCGAAAAGGTTCCAAGTTCATCTAGACAAAAGAGTGTGAATAAAGTTTTAGAGTGGTGTGTTTTACATCTAATTAAAATTTTAAGGGAGAAATAGGGTTTCTCCATGAAATAATAGGACTATGTTCCAACTCCTCTAAATAGGACTAAAAATCTGTAAGTCTAGGGAGATCATGTTGTAGTCTGATCGCCTATGTCACAAGGGCTACTTGATGGGGAAGGTCTGTGCCACAATGTGTGAGTTGTGTCATGAGTGTTACTTAGGGGTAAGGAGTCATACCATTGTGATTATTAGGCTTACACTGCAACATTTCCCTTTTACAGGTTTTTAGAAAGGGAAGAACTATCATTTCTAGGTTACCCCCTTCATTCTCCATCTGAATTAACACTCGGGGGCACCCATTTATCTAGCCTATACCACTTTATTTCTTACCCTTTAGAGACCCCATGTTTCCACCTTAGTTTAATGTTGATCAAGAGTTGTTTCATCACACCAAAGAAAGGTAATACTTCCCCTCTTCCTCATTTACTCTTCTTCTTATTCCTTCAAATATTTTTGGAGATTCTATCTAGGGTTTTGATAAAGATTACACCAGAGCATGGTTGAATTGTCCTGATCTGATGAGGCTTTATATTTTGGTGGATTGAGGATTTCTAAAGAGGGTAAATACTACTCGTTTATCAAAATTTCATTAGAGATACACTGATCAATTATGTTTCTCAGGGTTTCTGCAATTTTGGCTTCGAATTGGTGACTAATTGAATGTCGTATGATGGGATTTTGTTCATGGAAATTACAGAAGCATCCCTAGGATTATGGTGTGTCATTTCTTAAGGTTTTGATCATAATAGGATACTAGGGTATTAGTATCATGTAGAAGCTTGGTCTTGGAGGATATATACCCTAAAGACTTTAACTCATATGATGTATTTTTATCCATATCATATTATATGATTGGAACAAGTTGTATTTTACGACATGCAATGCATATCATTACTATGATATGTGTGATATATTAATAACTTCCTTGGTTTATTATTTTAAATAAAGGTAGTGGATTTTTTAATAGATAAAAATTTGAATAACTCCCTTTATAAATCATTAAGTAAGTTATTTCATTAGATGAAACACATGAAAGTTTCATACATATAATGAATGTAGAACTGGTCAAGGCTTTACTCGTTCATTTTGTAACACATGAGTAATTACATGTAGTTACAGTGAGAGTCCTAAAGGCTATATAAATGATCCTAATCCCAAAAAATAGGATATTATTTCTCATGAATTATTGGACAAAACTCTCTTGACCCCATAGTTCCCTAACTCTTCACCCTTTTCCTTAGTGAGGCGATAACATATCATGGGTGATGAGAAGATCCCAATTCAGTATTAAGTAATTTATCAAAACCCATTGATACCTCCAAATGTGGGATTTTATTCAACTACCTCTCATGTGATCTTCATGAACCACAAATGATGAACATAGATGAAGTAGTGCAATAGTGTAAGGTATGCACCACTATTTCTTCATTTAGTAATAGCTTGATTCTGTTTATTAAGCATGGTGTTCTTGGATAATTGGTTCTTTATAATTCCATTGCTCAATTTAATCATTAAATTATCCTAATAATAACAGTAGTGGTATCAAAGAAGTACAATGTTGTTGATTCTTGAAATTATGTTGTTAAAAATAAGAACAATGGAACAAATTATGTTATGTGATAACACAATCTCAACAAAGATCCTAAAATTACATTATAAGATAAAAAATATTCATTTCCTTTGATAGAAATTATGTTATAGGATAATGTAATGCAATTTTATTAATCATAGGGTATGAATAGTATATATTTAAGAGTATAATATATCAAAATCTATAGTTTTATTCTCTACTATAAGCCACTATATAGGTGATATTGTAGGCTATGACTAAAATATGAGCTGTGAGAAAATAGAGCATCATGTCATAATAAAAATATATTATATATTTTCCAATATGAAAGGTGCCTTAATGATGATGTAGAAGCATCACATCATTGGTAACCATTAAGTACCGAGGTTTTCAGCCAAATAACCTTTATGTATTCCTTTTCACAAATAAAGTAACACTTATATATTTCTTTTATGAAGAAATGATTAGATAGTGAAACATTTGGGTTACTTGATATGTAAGGGTTACTCGAGTTGATAGATAAGTGTCTAGATGTGTAACAGTAACACCAATGAGTCTTGAATTCGTAAGGCTCATGCCTTTAATACAATAGTGAAAACCTAATACATAAGGGTCACCTCACACCAACAACTTATCATAAATGTTGATAGGGTTATTAGTCATAAAATACAACATATATAACTTAAATGGATTAAGCACTATAACCCTATAAAGTATATTTTATGATTCCCTGTATATCATTAAATACAATTTGATAGAAAGTAAGTTTCTCTTAAAATTGAATTATGAATTGAATTATATAATTTATATTTTTTTATAAATTATAATGAAATGTATTTTTGGGTATTTATTAATTTATAAATGTGTTTATAAATTAATTAATGATAATTTTTTATAATTAATTGATTAAATGTTAATAAAACATTTATTAATAAATATTCCATAATATTAAATGTCAATATTAAAACACCCCCTAAGTTTTATGGTATGACTTATAATTTAAATATAAATTTTTTATATTAAAATTATTAGGGTAATTTTTAATTTGTTTACGAATTTCAAAATAAAGTAAAAATATAAAAGAGTTTATATTTATCATATGAATTATTTACATGAATTAATTTAAATTGTTCAATTCAAGGTCTTATTTTAGAAATTATTTAAACCACATCAATATAATTTTTATATTTTATTTTATCAAGATTTAAATAATGTTGAGGATGTTATATTTTGATTTTTTAAATAGTTTACATAATAGAATTTAAATATAAAATATTTATATTCATGTAATATCATGTATTTATGTAAATGATGTACAATGAATGATGTGGGAAATTAATATTAGGAAGTGGATATAAAGCATTAATTCATAATTATAGAATTTCCATTAGATTAGTTAAAATTATAAAGTGTGTATAATTAGATTTATTAATGAAATATTCACAACTTTTTATCTATTGTTTACATACTTGAATTATTCATTTGTTTATTTATTAATTTTTTATTATTAATTAATATAATTATCTTATTATATATGGTTACATGATTTAGTTTAATTTTTTAAACTACTTCAAGAGTTTATTATACATTCATCTAAGGAGTTACATGCTAGGTATGACCATGGATTTAGTTTTCTTCTACCAAGAATTTGGCTTGTATTAAGTTATGAACTTAAATTAAGTAGTTAATTCTGATTTATACATATTAGATAATATAATTATAATGAAATTGAATCCTCTCATGAGTAAAGTATCTTTGGTAAGATTGACATTGGGTTAGACTACTCACTGGCCTAGAGGCTTATGCCTTATCTTGAAAAGTGAGGGTTAACTATTTGTGGCTCTATGATTACTCATGTGTAGATTGTTAATTTCATATAATTCTAAGCCCTTACATGGAATATGTCATGACCCATCTCCCAGGGCCCATGCCATGAATACCCCAAGACCGCTTCCCATAGGCCAGGGGATGGTGACTAGTGCCGAGTAGACATAACCCAAACAAATGGGAGACATTTGCTGAAGTACCTATACCCATGCACTCAAATCCAAGCCATAGATATTGGAAAGTGAAAACACTAAGTAAAGAAAAATCATGCATACCACTATAACCCAACAACAGAGTATGACAGAAAGTAAAGTATTAAAGTACAACCTAGCCAGAATACAATCCCACCAAAAAGAAAGAGTGAAAGCACAAGCCTTTGGAACTTCTCTATAGAAAACCCCACCTAATCCAACTGCAAGGTACGACACTGGACTACTGTTTGTAAGTGTAAAGCCCCAAACCCAGAAGCCCGGAGCCGGTGCATTACTTTGTTACATTGGCATGATTACAAGGAGTCAAATCCAGAAGGACCAATCAGTTTAGTAGTCTTGCAGAATCTAGATACATACATGGAACCCATTTTACATTGGGAAAAGAAAACAACATATAATACACAAAAAAATATAACAAACTGCATCCTTAAAAACTAAGAAAAAGTAATCTCTTCTTCATAACCTAGGGAAGGAAAACAAATGAAATGGGTGAGATTAAATGCATAGTAAGGGTAAAAAATACAGCGGAAGATATCATAAACATAGATATTTGTCATGGTGAATAACTAAAAACACATTCCATTAAAAATAAACTTGTACATACTATGGAAGGAGTAAGAGATGAACAAATAATGCCATGATAAAACATAAACATGGGTATTCAAATAGTAAAATAACTACATGAACTTTCAATTAAAATCTTCATAATGGAGGAAATGTATATGCTGGAAATCATAGCCATACCGTCAAGGCCTCGTGCCAAGACCATAACTAATCATTTTGTCAAGGCCTCGTTCCAAGACTGTAGTTTGTCTCACGAGACTTACCGATGCATCGAGGGGCCATAACGAACCCCAACCATCACTTAATAAGTTAAATACAGTAATTATATGAATATAGGATAAACATAAACAACATATACATTCATATTGAAACTAACATATGAAATGTCAATAACGTTTTCTGAACATTAAGCATAAACACTAACCATTCGGAGTAATATGACGAATGGTTTCAAGATAACACATCCAAAGTCAAACTAATCGTAAAAAATTCAATAAAACATGGTGGATGATATCATAGGATACAACACTCAATGAATTACAAGATTAAGAAAATTATGTTTACATATATGAAGATACTTTTAAATGAGACCATTGAAAATGCTTGAGGAAATAATTCGTAAACATTCCAAAGTGTCTCATACCACCTTGAAAAATTAAAATCATAATCCCTTAGAATATCATGCGAATAATATAATATTGATATGATATAACAAAGGGTAGTACATATACCAAAATCAAGGAATAAGTGGTGAACAAGGCATATATCTCATAAAAGTTAAAGTGAGATGAGAAAAATTCTTTTTACTTTGGAAAGAAGACTTATTTTGGAAAATCATTTGTATTTGTCATGAAATCAGATTGTAAACATTTATATTCCATAAAATAAAATTTAAGGTCATTTAAATTATATTTTAGGCTTAAATAAAGTCTTATTGAGGTGAATTAATTTAAAAATAGTTTTTTAATGAAGCTTTAGAAATAAAACATTTCAGTGCGGTTTAAGGACAATATTAAAGTATTTTAATGTGAAAAGGCATGTTTGCTTTAATAAAATAAGAAATGAACCAAAATATATTTTTCATGTTAAAATTTGTGATTTTATAATGATAAATATGGCATAAAACAGATTATAGAGTGAACTTCAAAATAGGAAAGAATTCAAGAAGTTCCTTGAATCGGGCTGCATTTCAGATTTTTTTTGAAATATTCTTTTAAAACTTGTAACTACCCATAAAATAAAGAAGGATTATGATTAGTACACATATATAGAACATTAAAACATAATTTATGAGTAAATAAGAATAAATAATAATTTCATTTAGGTGAATATATAATAAGAGAAACCCGAATGAAAATGGAGGTTCGGTTAGAAAATACTTACAACTTTGTAATCAATTGAATCATATGCCCCAAAATTTATAATCATCAAATGATAAATTGAATATCATGAAAATAAATAGATTCATGATATGAAACATAAATGGTCAGTATAAATACACCATACATAAGTAATAGTAGTGAATACAAAATATCTCACAAAAGTGGAAGTGAGATGAAGAAACCCTTTACCTTTAGTCTGATGGTGTTCTTCACTTGATATTAATTACCTGAATAATAAAATTTAGGTTCATTAATTAATAATTACATAACCTACTATGCATTTAATTATTTATTATAACCTTATTAAGTTCATTCATGGCCTTTTTGATGGGTTAGGAGGTTCAATTTCCTTGTTTGGGTCCGTTTGTTTCATGATCGGTATACTAATATACATGAACAGAGAATCCTGTAAAATGAGGATGATTTTATATAATTGAAGTTATATGTTATTAGTAAACATATATAAGTTTAAATGGATTTAAATTTAATTTGGTTAATTGGAGTGAAGATGAATCATTATATAAATTATTTAATGATTACCGTTTGGGTTAATTGGCGGGTTTTGAACACAATGAACTCATTTTGTTTTATAAATAAAAACCATGTGTAGAAAAAGATTCCAAAAACTATAGATGGGACATAATACATATATTATATTTTTGTTAAACCATAATAATGTTTTCATGAACATAATTGAGGATGGTAATAGAAATTGAAAACCCATCATCCTAGAATGTGGTAAATTAGCACATCTCAGATGTTGTTTTTTTACTACTAGCATAAAAGAAGGATAAAAGAGAGATGATAATAAATTATTCCTTAATCATAAAAACATTAAAGTACATGTATGGTACTGAATTTTTTATAACAATTTGATGAGGATAGGTGAGGATAGAAAATAAAATAAAGGAACTTGAAAAGAAAGTAAAAGAATTGAAAAGAGGAATTTACCTCTTGAATTAATCTTCCCTGAGAGACTCTTTAGGGGAGAGGATTTGGTCTTTTTATAAGACCAAGGTCTGATGGATGTAGTGGAGTATCTTCGTAGGATATTTGTTCATAATTTAGACAATGAAAAATTCTTGAGTGGGGTGAGGAGAAGATGTAAGGATGGGTGGTATTTATAGTAGAGGAGAGGAGGGGTTTCTCATTATTTTAATCATTAGTTTAATATTTTTGCTCAAGACAAATAATAGTCTTGATTCATGTAAAAAAATAGTAAAAAGTGCATGTTATTTTTAACCAAGTGTGCCTACATCATACTTAAATCACCTATGACTCAATAAACCATGTATTTAGCATTTATCATAAATTATTGTATTTTACTATTCATAAAAAATCATGTATTTTAGAAAAATCCAAAAAATTCACCCTAATAATTTATTGACATGTAAAATCCAAATATGAACTCCATTTTATCAAAATAATTTTCTAAATATGTGAAATTTAATTTTTAAATAAAATCATCATTTACTCATAAAATATATTTTTAAAACTAAAATTTATTTTTTAAACCCCTAAAAAATTAACTACAATTTTATTAAATTACCCCAAAATCATAGGACAATAAATTTTTGATTTAGGAATACATTTTATGAAAAATGTTTTTTTATTAAATAAATTTATTAATTATAAAATTGTAATTAAATATTTACTGCTCACAAAAATACCAACACATAATTATTAATTTTTTAAATATTTACTCTCATTTATAAGGTGCCTAAATTTTATTTATACTTACATGGGTGATGTTACTATTCACAAGGGTACATTACTATTCATAATGGTATGTTACTATTCATAAGGGTAAAGTTACTATCCATGAGGGTATGGTACTATTTATAAGGGTATGTTAATATTCATCAAAAATTAAGTTTGTTCTATCAGACTCAAAAAATTACCCTGAACGCAACCGTGTATGTCAAATTTTCAAAATTCAAATCATAGAAGTGGAAAAATTATGTTTATTGGCTCAGTTATAAAAAAGTGTTGTTTTATAGAGACTTAGTGTTTCATGGATTCAATATTAAATTTATTTGTAAATATTTGGGGTGTTACATTATCCCCTTGTTACAAAAATTTCTTCCTCAAAATTTTGAAATTAAATTTCGAAAGTTAATGGTTGATACTTCAAAATTCCCTTATGGGAAACCCACATCAGAAATATGGTTAAAATATCCTCTTAATAAGTGGGAAAGGGAAATGCATTAATTACTACAAAACTACACATTCTAATTGGATAACATGGTGAGGTAAGAATAATCAAACCATCATGTTCTGATGGAAAGTGATAGAGAACTTGCTTAGATGAAAGATCATTACCACAAAACCATAAACTACGGTTATGAAAAAAATGATAATAGGACAAAATTTTTGTTTAAGGCTATTTTCCTAGAGTTTAGGAATTATTCCACTCTATAAGAGTATAAATATACCTTTATTTTTCACAAACATAATCTTATCCTTTTTTTGTGCCCTGAACTATCTATACTTCATCTCATAGCACAAGTTACATCATGTGGTGACATTAAAATCTAAATCAACCTGAAAAATTTCATAAATGGTTTAAATTTCCTAAAGATCATGATACAACACTTTAGAATCATTCCCACATCCATCCTTGCTATATCCATGTACCCTAGGTCCTTGGTAATCTTTATTTTGTTTAGAAATCCATGATCCATTCTGCTCAATGCATCTACTACCTTATTTTACTTTAATCAACATGAAGCAGCCCTAAATCTTCACATTCCAAACATGTGAATATCTTCATCATGTTCCCTCTTGAAATATGGTAATAACTCAAATTACCACAAAAACTTATTAGAAAACATGAATTCATCTTTACACATGCTATTGATATATTCCTTATATCCAAAAATGTTGTAAACTCCATCAATGATAGCATAGACCACTTGTCGATAAGTCAATAATCAGCTTTGAGGTAGTCAGTACCTATCCAAATCAATAATTTATTCATCATTATCTTAATCATCAGGAATATATTTAGGGTTGTCATTCCCTCATCCATATACTTTCCTAAGATATTAAATTTCTACTGAGTCACTTATCCTTGGTATAATTCATCATACGACCTCAAATTCTTAATGAAATAGTACTACAGTACAATCCTCATATATTCCATAATTCTTATAACCAGTACATTGATGATAAAATATTAAAATGACATGATTCTCGATGATTCATATTAATCATTAAACTTCATCTATGGTAGTATCATGACTTGATCATTATCCCATAACATCATTTGGGGAATATTCCTTTGACTCTTAGGTCATTGATTCGCATAGTGTCCCATATCCTTGTAGTTGAAGCATTGTACATTGGAAACCTTTTTATTTTCCTTGAAATCACGAAATTGGTGTATTTTTTTTCCACACTTATAACAAACTCCTTTTACTTTTAAGAAGGCTATGTGGTGTTTCCTTCCACAAGTAAAACATGTTGGGAAACTACCCTTTTTATTCTTCCCTTTATACACTCTTTCCTCTTCCACCCTCTTCTTATCTTGCTTCCCTTCAAAGCCATAGGACTCAGAGAATTATTTATATACCTTGTTAACACATGATATTATCTTCTCATATGATGAGGATACTTTAGAGACTATCTTACTTAGAAATGATGGCTTAAGACCATAAGAGATATGATCATTCTTACTCTTTGCATCATGTGAATTGGTGAAGTTCTCATTCCTTCTACTAGGAACCATTTCTAATCAATTCCATATATTATATTATCTCATAAAATTATGAACTCCATATAACTATAAACATGGTATAATACATAACATAAATTTTTGCATCACAAATCCTAGAACCATATACTTTGGATACTTTAGGGGCACAAATAGTTCATAATGTCTTGTAACAAAAATGTGAATTGTCCTAAGAATAAACCCCAAGAGTATCAAACCAAGTGCATCCTAAGGCTTATTGTCATGTACTAGGTTACCCCGGGTCAAGCCCAAAACACCTTGTCAGAGTTGTTACTTATAGGTACAATTGTACCAGAACCACATCCACTTATAGTATCTGAACATGGATTTATTTGCTAGAAAGATCCACATAATATATTCCTTACCAAAAATTCTAGGATGTTCTTGTATGTTTATCCTCAATGACTATATTAGTGTTTTGTTCCATAATATTTGTTTTCAAAATCTAGTTTCCAAGTTTTCTACTAAACTTCCTTTGATACCAACTGTAATGCCTTGATACCAGAAGCCTAGAGCCAGTGAATTACTTTGTTACATTGGAATGATCACAAGGAATCAAATCTAGAAGGAACGATCAATTTAGTATTCTTGAAGAATCTGGATACATACATGGAACCCATTTTACATTGGGAGAAGAAAACAACTATAATACATAACAAAATATAACAAATTGCATCCTTGAAAACTCAAAAAAGTAATCTCTTCTTCATAACCTAGGGAAGGAAAAAAATAAAAGGGGTGAGATCAGATTCTTAGTAAGGGTAAATAATAAAACAAAAGATATCATAAACATAAACATAAACATTGGGCATGATAAATAACTAAAAACACATGCCATTAAAAAGAAACTTGTGCATACTATGGTAGGAATAAGAGATAAATAAATAATTCAATAATAAAACATTAACATGGGTATTATACTAGTCAAATAACCACATGAATTTTTAATTACTAGCTTCATAATGAGGGAAATTCATATGCCAGACATCATAACCATACCGTTAAGGCCTCGTGCCAAGACCATAAATAATCATTTTGTCAAGGCCTTGTGTTAAGACTGTAGTTTGTCTCATGAGACCTACTGATGCATCAAGGGGATATAGTAGGCCTCACTCATCATTTAATAAGTCCAATGAATTACTCATAATAATGGGTGATAAACATAAACAAAATATAAATTCATATTGAAACAAACATATGAAATTTCAACAATGTTTCCCAAACATTAAGCATAAACACTAACAATTCAGAGTAATATGATGAATGGTTTCAAGATAGCACATCCACAATCAAACTAATCATAAAAAATTAAATAAAACATGGTTGATGATGTAATAGGAGATAAAAATAAATTATGTACATGATTCAACAAAGTATGTTGACATAGATTAAGATACTTTGAAATGAGACCATTGAAAAATCCTTGAGGAAATAATCCTTAAACATTCCAAAGTGTCCCATACCACGTTGAAACATTATAATAATAATACCTTTTAATATTACGAGAATAAGGAGAATATTGATATGATATACAAAAGGTAATTATATAAATCACAATCAATAAATAAGTGGTGAACAATACATATATATCATAAAAGTTAAAGTGAGATGAGAATAATCCTTTTTTACTTTAGAAAGAAGAGTTATTTTGGAAAATCATTTGTATTTGTCATGAAATAAGATTGTAAACATGTATATTCTAAAAGATAAAAGGTAAGTTCATTGAAATTATATATTATGCTTAAATAAAGTCTTATTGAGGTGAAATCAGTTAAAAAGAGTTTTTAACAAAGCTTTAGAAACAAAACATTTTAGTGCAGTTTAAGGAAAATATTAAAGAATTTTAAAGAGGAAAGGAATGTTTGCTTTCATAAACCAGAAATTAACCAAAATATATTTTTCATGTTAAAATGTTTTATTTTAGAAAGATAAATATGGCATAAAATATATTATAGAGTAGACTTCAAAATAGGTAAGAATTCGATAAGTTCCTTGAATCGGGCTTACATTTCGGAATAATTTTTGAAGGATTCTTGTAAAACATGTAACCAAACATAAAATAAAGAAGTATTATGATTGGTACACATATATAGAACATTAAAACAGAATTTATGAGAATTAGATAATAATAAATAATAATTTTATTGAGGTTAATTGAGAATAAGAGCAACCCGAATGAAAATGGAGGAGCAGTTATAAAATACTTACAACTTTGTAATCAATTGAATCGTATGAACCAAAATTAATAATCATCAAATTATACATTTAATATCATGAAAATAACAATATTAATGATATGAAACATCAATGGGAAGTATACACAGACCATACAAAAGTACTATTAGTGAATAAGGAATATCTCATAAAAATGGAAGTGAGATGAAGAAACCCATTACCTTAAGTCTGATGGTGTTCTTCACTTGATCTTAAGGACCCGAATAATCAAATTTAGGTTCATTAATTAATAATTATATAACCTCCTCAAAATTTAATTATTTATTATAACCTTATTAATTTCATTCATGACCTTTTTTATGGGTTAAGAGGTTCAATTTCATTGTTTGAGTTTGTTTGTTTCATGATCGGTATACTTATATACATGAACAGAGAATCGTGTAAAATAAGGATGGTTTTACATAATTGAAGTTATATGTTATTAGAGAACATACATAAGGTTTCATGGTTATAAATTTCATTTGGTTACTTGGAGTAAAGATGACTCATTATATAAATTATTTAATAATAAATGTTTGGGTTAATTGGCGGGTTTTGAACATAATGAACTCATTTTGTTTTATAAGTAAAAACCATGTGTACAAAAAGATTCCAAAACCATATATGGGAAATAATACATATATTATAGTCTGGTTCAACCATAATAATGGTTTCATTATCATAATTGAATATGGTAATATAAATTGAAAACCCATCATCCTGGAATGTGGTAAATTAACATATCTTGGATGATGTTTTTTACTACTAGCATAAAAGAAAGATAAAGAAGAGATGATAATAAATTATTCCATAATCATAAAAACATTATAGTACATGTATGGTACTGGATTTTTCATAATGATTGGATTAGGATAGTTTAGGATAGAAAATAAAATAAAGAAACTTGAAAAGAAAGTAAAATAATTGAAAAGAGGAATTTACCTTTTGAATTAATCTTCATTGAGAGCCTCTTTAGGGGAGAGGATTTGGTCTTTTTATGATACCAAGGGCTGATGGATGTGTGGGAGGATCTTGGGAGGATATTTGGGTATAATTTAGGCAAGGAAAAAGGCTTGAGTGGATTGAAGAGAAGAGGTAAGGAGGGGTGATATTTATAGTGAAGGAGAGGAGGAGTTTCTCATTATTTTAATCATTAGTTTAATATTTTTTCTCAAGACTAAGAATAGTCTTGATTCATGTGACAAAAAATAGTAATAAGTTCATTTGAGTTTGAACCAATTATTCCTACATCATCCATACATCACCTATGACTCAATAAACCATGTATTATCGTAAATTGTCATATTTTACTATTCATAAAAAATTCATGTATTTTAGAAAAATCCCAAAAATTCACCTAAACAATTTTTTGACATGTAGAATAAAAATATGAACTACATTTTATCAAAATAGTTTTATAAATATGTGAAATTTAATTTTTAAATAAAATCATCATTTACTCGTAAAATATAGTTTTAAAACTAAAACTGATTTTGTAATGCCCTGAAAAATTAACTAAGGTTTTATTAAACTACCCCAAAATCCCAGGACAACAAAATTTTGATTTAGGAATAAATTTTATGAAAAATTATTTTTATATCAAATCAATTTATTAATTATAAAATTATAAATAAATATTTACTGCTCACAAAAATACCAACACATAATTATTAATTTTTAAAATATTCACTTTCATTTATAAGGTGCCTAAATTTTATTTATACTTACATGGGTGATGTTACTATTCATAAGGGTACATTACTATTAATAATGGCATGAAACTATTCATAAGGGCACATTACTATTCATACAGGTAAAGTTACTATTCATAAGGGTGGGCTACTATTCATAAGGGTATGTTACTATTTATAAAAAATTAAGTTTGTTCTATCAGACTCCAAAAATAACCCTAAACGCAACTGTGAATGTCAAATTTTTGAAATTCAAAACACAAAAGTGGAAAAATTATGTTTATTGGATCTATTATAACAAAGTGTTGTTTTGTAGAGACTTAGTGTTTTATGCATTCAATATTAAATTTATTTGTAAATCCTTGGGGTGTTATGATAAACCATCAGAACACACCTCGATCTGTCTGATCACACTAGGCACTACCTGGTCCTGGTCTTCTTGGAGCACCATCAAAGAGTTGACCATTTTCACAAGACACTACATGTGCGTGCAAAGCCCATACCAGGGTGAGTAAAACAATACTCAGTAGAGAACCCCAAAACACAAAGTAGAAGACCACAAAGGGAACACCACTAAGAAGATAAAGTCATCTCAACACATGTATATTTCAAAAACACGTATAACAAGAACATCTAGGTATCCTTGTAAAGGATTCCAAGACACAACATCTCATCCACTGCCATCCATATGGTTCCACTCGTAGCAAACTCGATTCCGAGAGATCTCACACATTGAGCTATCTGATAGAAAGCATGTAGAACAAGTCTACCAAAAGTATCTGAGATAATATCTGGTCTTGATAATTCATGAAGTTTCCCTAATACGTTCAATCTTTCTAAGAAAATGAGTCTCGATATCACAACCAATCCTTGGTCACGTGATTCTTCTCAAGGAACGCTTGTTCCGGGAGAACTCACTCCACGAGCTATAAAGTAATCAGAGACCCTCAGAAAGAGGTCCCATTAATTTGGGACCCTCCCAAAGAGAACACACAGATAACTACCTGAAGCACACTAGTTAGGTCATGTCACGAAGGAAAGAATCTAATCTCGATACATATATAGGGGGTCCAGCACCCAGGGATCACTGGGGGACTCTTGTCCCTACAGGAAACATCATCCCAAATAGGGGACAAGTTCTCGTGTAAATATTAGTCACACCTTCTCCAAAAACCCCATCTAAGGTACCATGAAGAGAAGTGGGGATCGACCGGGACTCTGGGTGCAATACATGCTCCAACCCACTCAGTCACTATTGAAGCCGGGTTGAGACAAATCACTTTGGAACACGGGTCATCCTCTTTGGTAGTAACAATATCCTGCATCGAACCTTCATAGGAAAGAATAAGGGTATGATCTCAATATCTACTGTCACCCTCTATGATGGGATTAAGATCCTGCATCGATCCCTCATAGGAAAGACAAATAGAACACTACCATCACCTGATGGTCCAACTAAAAACCCACTAAGACATCTCAAAAGGAATGCCTCATCATGAAGGTCCCAACTCCACAAATGACTCATCAAACGAACTTATGGTTTGAAAGTTATGGGCATTTTTGTAAAAGGCGTCAGTGGGGTCTGGGTCTAGTCCAACCCGACCGGACTGAACTGACCCGGCCTAACCCAATCCAGGGTCCGCCAACCCGACATGCTAGGCCCGACCCCCCCCCTGGCTGGGTCAGACCTGTTCTGCAGGCCTCGCCTTCCAGCTATAGCTTGACCCACTTAAATGTGGGTCAGTTCGGTCCACCCAGATGCAGTATCTGCCCCATCCCCGCCAAGTCAACGTGGTTGGTCGTTGAGCTGGCCGCTCCTACCGCACGTTGTCCATGGGACCACGTTCCAGCCAGTCCGACATGGTGACCTAATGCGTTTCCTATCCTCACCACTCCAGCCCGCCTTGGCCACAGCTTCCCATCGCCATCCATGGTCGTGCCGCCGCGGGTCCCTCCACCGCCAACTATCGAGAAAGCGGCCACCTACTGCCAGGTGGCAGCGTCGCTGCCAGCAGCTCCCCTTCTACGAGCCACCACCTTCTCCCTACTACTCCATTTTTTGAGATGAAGCTACTATTTTGATCCCCAGGTCACCACCTTCATTTCCATGGGCTCAAATCCATGCTATGACCCATCCCGATGCAAATTCGTTCGAGCGGCGATATCTTCCACACCGCCTTGATCCATTCAACACCGTCGCCATCACACATCTGTCATGTCATGTACATCCCATATTTGTGATATCAGATCATTTCCCCAAGATTCAAGAGTCCAATGATCGATTGATCATGAATTGTTGAGTAGTATGCCAAATGAAGAATGCCTACGATGAACAAATAATGAAGGGAGAAAAGCATGAATCAACAAAGAGGAACAAACCTCGATCAATGTTCATGTTGATCGTGGTTCATAGCCATTAGAAAAGTTAATGAAAATCTAAGAAAAAGGATAATCAATATTAGATAAACAATCTCCAATAAACCGAGAAAGGTAAAACCCAACCCGCAATACGCATGACCCATATATTAATTCGTTGGTCGATTAATCCACATTTTTCATAGGGATAAAGAACGGGGAAGGAAAATAGATTAAAACTCACACCCTAAATAGAGTTTGGATTGGTCAATGCTGGGGTTCAATCATTATTGGAGATCTATTGAGAGTCGTCATGATCCTTCATCTCGTCGATCCTCGATCCTCGACTCGTGATCCAGGATCTATGATCCATGATCCATCGACATTCATCGTCATTTTTAATTCTCCAATGGGAGGAAATCACCAAGGATCTTCTATAAAATTCATAGTGAAAGATCATTAATCTAATCATGTATCTCTACCAACAGTTAATTAAGAAATACGTGTTTCAGTGTTAAACACATTTTAGCATTACATGCATTTCAGCGTTACACACGTTTCAACATTACATGCGTTTTAGTGTTACTAAGTCGCTGCATTACAGCGTCATTGAGTCACTATATCACAGTTTTAATGTTTCATTGAGTAACATCAAAATAAATAAAATAAACTTTAAGTTTATTTTATTCTCCTTTAAAATGTTCAAAAATTATCTTTCACAGTTGACCGGGAAAATCCGAGTCATTACATTCTCCCCACCTCAAGGCTTTACGTATTCAAAATCTAAACCAAGGGATACCCAAACAGATGAGGGTACGAGCATGAACCTGAGACCCCCACTCCCATGTTCTCTTCCAATGATTCTCATGCTACCACCAGGTACACACTAAAGGAATTGATTTCCCATGGAGAGTCTTCTCCCACCGATCCTCGATTTTCATGACCTAGATGCAAGGAGATCATCCCAATCAAAAACTATCATTTATGGGATTCAATAGAGTTACGATATCTCCTTCATGTAGAGTCATCCCAAGATCTCTAATGAACTCTACTCTAGAAAATCTATGAAGTGGCCGACTTGGGTGAGTCGATCAATAATCACCCTGATGGTATCATGTCCCCTGGACGTATGTGGTAAACCCATCATAAACTCCGTCGATATCATTTATCACTTCCTTCCTGGACCCCAAGGAAGAAAATATCAACCCCTTACAAGCACAAAGGATCAACATGGTGTGTTGAAAAACCATGAAACTGATTCAAACAAGCGCTTAACTTTTATATCAATAGGTAAGCCCAAATTTAACCTGTTCTGTCATCCCTGGTGTCCTCCTTGAAACCCACATGCATATCATGATGCATCACACCACTCTAGGCATCCACTACTACTACTATACATCCTTTTAAAGGAACGATGTGCTCCCCACCTTTCAAATATCCATCAGGGGTATTCCCCATGGAAAACTGAGCACATAAAGAATCAAAGTTGGTATCACTGAGCTGTTCCTCCCAGAATAATTTTAAAAGTGGAGGGGTAACTACCAATGACTAGAGATAAGATGCTCTGTCTCCATCCAGGAAGGATAACCGCAATGCGGCCAAACACTTTGATGCCTCATTCAAGAACTATGAACTGGATCTCCTACTAAGATATTCCTCTACCACATTTCCTTTACCAGGAGTATAGAATCTCTCCAAGTCATAGTCCTAGAGATACTCTAGCCAAAGCCTCTGTCTCAAGTTCAGAACCTACTGAGAGAAGATATACCTGATACTCTTGTGGTCGGAGTAGATGATAAACTTACTACCCATCAGGTAGTATTTCCACATCTTCAATGCGAAGAATACCATTTCCAACTCAAGATCGTGGTTCGCGTAGTTCTATTCATGTGGTATCAACTGATGAAAAACATAGACAATCACCACTTTACACTGTATCAGGACACAACCAAGTCCAGTCTCTAATGCATTGTAGAACACTATGTACTCGACTCCCTCCTCAAACAAACTCAGGGCCACTCGTCAAACTCTATCTTAACTGCTGAAAAGCATGCGGGTACCTTCCTACCCACATAAAAGGTTGCTCCTTTCAACTAATCAAAGTGTTCATCGACCATTTGGTAGTGGATACTCGCTCACCATGGTCACTTGGTTAAAGTGCCAGTAATCCACACATAACCTTGAGAATTGGGTCTTACTAACCCCTTCCTATTCAAGTCTTACAACTACACACTTAACTCGCAAAGATCTAAGAAATCTATATGATATATTGATGCTAATATCTATGCCATCTCGGTGTGTAGAAAAATGTAGAAGTCTATCTCCCCGCTAGGAGGTAAACCTGGAAACATCTCATGGAAAGACGTCCTCGTACTCCACTACTACTATTGGGAAATAAAAACTCATAACATCTACTACCCCGAGGGTAAGGCTAGCCAACTCAAGAGTGATCGCCTTCACCCTCCTATGCATGAGTCTATCCTGTGCTACATGGGTTTCCTTTTTCACTGACCAAGGAAAACCCCATTCCATCTCAACAGACATACCACACCCTTTTTTCCTAAAATAATAAATATAGGCATGGACTGTTGATAACCAATACATACCAAGAATGAAGTCATAAGGCCTCAATGCTTCCACTAAGAGGTTTTAACCGAAACTCTCGACTCAAGGGTTAGATCACACTATCAGCACTAGTGTGATTATTGAGTCTACTCCCAAAGTTATCTCCAGACATAAGGGTTACATCAATGGTTTAACCAGAAACTCTAGGTATTGAACAAGATTTGTGAAAAGGAAAGAATTATTAAAACCTGTGGCTATCAACATGATAGTTAAGAGTAGACACAGAATATACCTCAAATATTTCTTAGAGCCCTTGGGTCATATGCCTTGACCACGTGTAGTTTTCCCCTCCATTTTCCTCCAGCTTCCTGAGCCTGGTGAGGACCACATGGGGGTGGTGGTGGTAACATGTCAAAAATCATACCACCTCCTCCTGCTTTACAAGCTCCTCTACTATGTCTGTCATCCAGCAGATCCATATATTACTATCATTATCTCTTCCTTGGTGTCCCATCCACAATTTCCCTATCAGCAACATGATGGGCTAGATAATATCTAGTGAGATGTCCCCTATCGTCTCATGAAAAAAATTGTCTCTCTCTAGGCTGATTGGACTCACCCTATGAGCCCTAAGCTGTATATCCCCTATCCTGGGATCTCCTCTCGTAACATCTCACACGTCCAAGTCTCTGAGAATAACATCAACTTCCCACTCCCTAGGTCTCTGCTTCTTCTTTCCCACTACTAAAATCCACTGGTTGTATCCGCTCATCCAAAGGTCTTTCAACCAAAAAGGTTCTCTCTAGCACCCTAGCATAATTATGAATGCACAGAGGAATAATGCTAGCTTGGATGTCCTTAATCACACCTTTCTCAAAGGTTTGAGCCCTAAAGAACTGGTCATGTATCATATCTATCGAGTACTTGGGAAGGTTGGTATGCCTCGATGAATACTCAAATACCGACATGTCATCCTACTAGAACTATAGTATCTCTTGGGAATTCATAGCCCATAGATTTTATGGTGAGAGTCCCTTATTTGGGAAAGGTTATCAAACTCTATCCATGGAAGAGTCACCTCATCATAAGATCAAGTAATCTAAACCCTGCCATCACCCTACTGAGCCATGTAGAAGGATCATTGACAGGACTGCCATATGATCTTATGGTGTCCTGACTAGATGGAAAACTCATTCACCACCTCAAAATAGTCCTCAAACACCTAAAATTTAGGATCGCCTCGAAAACTGAGGGGTCTCTATCATTGAAACTCATAAAGTGCACTCATTATGCACATCTCATCTGTTGGTACTATGAGTACCATGTTCTACTCTATAAGTGGTGGTATAGATGGAACACCACCTAGAGGTGCTATCTCTGGTACAAATCCCTATACCCATATCTAGTCACCCCACAGATCATTATCATGATCACATGGTGGAATCCTGGCTGACTATCTACATGGAATCATCTCGAAGCAAAACAAGATGTACCACAATCAATAGAGTATACCTGGTGAGATGACTCAATAAGGACATGGAAAACACAACCCATTCCTATATGATGCATGTACCATCATTTTTCACTACAACTAGTGTTTTCATGTAACAAGTTGAAAATCATAATTTAGGGTCCTGGTGTATGGATACATCGACCACCACACCAATGCTAGATTCCATGGCGTGAAATCCAAACTCGAAACACATAACACTATTTCCCCAAACCAAAATCATAGACTCTAGGTTCTAAAGGTAGAACCGACCTGCTATGATACCACTTTGTCACGAACCGTCCCCAAGAGCCTATGCTGCAACTACCCCAAGCCTTCCTCCCATAGGCCTAAGGCCAACGACTAGCGTCGAGTACTCATATCCAAAAAAATGGGAGGAATTTGTCTAAGTACCTATACACATGCACACAAATCCAAGCCACAGATTTTGGAAAGTGAAAAAACTAAGTAAAGAAAAAGAATGCATACCACTATGACCCAACAATAGGGTATGATATAAAGTAAAGTAGTAATGTACAACCAGTCCAGAATACAATCCCACCAAAAAGAAAGAGTAAAAGTAAAAGTCTATGGAACTCCTCTGTAGAAAACCCCACCCAATCCAACTGTAAGGTAGGACACTGGGCTGCTGTCTATAAGACACTGAAACAAACCTTGGTCTATCTGATCACACTAGGCCCCACCTGGTCCCGGTCTTCTTGGAACATCATTAAAGAGTTGACCGTATGCACAAGACACGAAACATGAGGGAAAATCCTGTACATGGGTAAGTAAAACGATACTCAGTAGGGAACCCCGAAATGCAAAGTACAAGACCATAAAGGGAACACCACTAAGAAGATAGAGTTATCTCAACACAGGTATATTTCAACAAAAAATATAACAAGAACATCTAGGTATACTTGTAAAGGATTCCAAGACACAACATCTCATCCACTACTATCCATATGGTTCCACTCCTAGCACACTTGATTCTGGGAGATCTCACTCCCCAAACTATCTGATAGTAATCATGTAGAACAAGTCTAAAAAAAGTATCTGAGAGAACATCTGGTCTCAATACATCATGAAGTTTCCCTAAGATGTCTAATCTTTCTAAGACAAGGAGTCTCGATATCACATCCAATCCTTGGTCATATGATTCTACTCAAGGAATGCTATTTCCAGGAGAACTCACTACTCGAGCTATGAAGTCATCATAGATCCTCGAAAAGAGGTCTCGATAATTTGGGCCCCACCCAAAGAGAACACACTAAGAACTACCCAAAGAACACTAGTCAGGTCAATTCAAGAAATAAAAAATATGATTTCAATACACAGATAGTGTGTCCTGTGCCCAAGGCTCACTCGAGGACTCCTATCCCTAGGGGAAACATCATTCTAGATAGGGGATTGGTGCCCACGTAAATATTAGCCAAACCTTATCCACAAATCCTATCTAAGGTTCCATAAAGAGAAGTGAGGATTGACCAGGACTCTCAGTGTGATACACGCTCTAGCCCACTGAGTCACTGTCAAACCTAGGATGAGACAAATCACTTCAGAACAAAGGTTATCCTCTATGATAGGAATAAGATCCTGAATTGAACCTTCACAGTAAAGAACAAGGATATGATCTTAATCTATACCGTCACCCTCTATGATGGGATTGAGATCCTGCATCGATCCCTCATAGGGAAGACAAAGATAATGCTACCAGACCCTTCTGGTCCAACTAAAAAGGACCTAATTGTTATGAGGGTCTTAACTCCACAAACAGATCATCAAATGGACTTACGGTTTGAATGTTACACGCCTTTTTGTAAAAAGGGTAGTTGAGTCTAGGTCTGGTCCGACTCAACCCAATCCGGGGTATGTCGACCCAACCCTCCAGGTCTGACCTGATCCAGACCGGTTCAGTCCACCTAGAAGTGGAAGCTACCGGGTCCCCTCCAAGTCAACGTGACCAGCTATAAAGTTGTCTGCTCCTTCCGCACGTGATCCATAGGACCGCGTTCCAGCCGGTCTGATGCATCACCCTACCGCTTCTTCAGTCTACACTGCTACAACCCATCTTGGTCATGGATTTCCATCACCACCCACAACCGTATAGCTACAGTCCCCTCCACTAGTGGCTGCCCACTGCCAGGTGGTTGTGCCGCCATGCACTACGACCGGTGCCACTGCCGGCAAATCTTCTTCTGCCATCCTCCACTATCTCCCTAGTACTCTATTTTTCAAAATGGAGCCACCGTTATAATCCTTAGGTCACCACCTTCACTTCCGTGGGCTTGGATCCATACTACGATCCATCCTAGTGAAAATTTGTTTGAGTGGAGATATCTTTTGCACTGCCTCAATCCATTTTCCATCACTGTCATCACACCTGCGTCGTGTCGTGTCCATCCCAAATCTGAAATGTTAGATCGTTGCACTAAAGTGGAGATCACAAGGATCGATTGATCACAAATTGTCGAGTATAAGGACAAACGAAGAATTCCCACAGTAAATGAAGAACTAAGGGAGAAAATCATGAATAAAAAAATAGGAACAGACCTCGATCGATGTTTGTGTTGATCAGGGTTCGTTTCCATTAAAATGGTTAATGAAAATCCAAAAAAAGGATAATCAATATTATATAAACAATCTATAATAAATCCAGCAAGGTAAAACCTAAACCAAAAATACGTACAACAAATGGATTAATCCACATTTGTCATAGGGATAAAGAATGGGGAAGGAAAACAAATTAAAACTCACACCCTACCAGGAGTTTGGATCGGTCAATGTCAGGGTTCGATCGTCATTGGAGATCCATTGAGAGTCATAACAATCCGTCATCTCGTAAATCCTTGATCCTCGATCTGTGATCTATGATCCTTGATCCGTGATCCAACAGTGTTCATTGTCGTTTATTGTTCGCCAACAGGAGGAAATCACTAAGGCTCTTCTCCAACACTCAGAGGGAAGTATCATTAATCTAATCATGTATCCATACCAATGATTATCAAATAAATACGCGTTTCAGTGTTAAATTCACTTAAGTGTTAAAACCGTTTCAGAATTACACACATTTCAGTGTTACCACATCGCTGCATTGACGCATTACTGAGTCACTACTTCACAGCACTGTTGTGTCATTGCGTAACATAAAAAAGTAAAAAAATAAAATTTTTATGTTTATTTTATTCTCCTTTAAAATGTCCAAAAATTATCTTTCATAGTCAATCCGCGCCGGTCAATGTTATACCCCACCTAAGTAAAACAACAAATTATAAACTAAACGATGGTCATAGCTTTCCAATCCAAGTCACCATTCATGAGTTATTAGGATTTTAAAATAAAATAATTTTCTTTAATAATTTTATTTACAGTTACATCCTTTTTGGGTTTTCTCACTGAAGACACGTGCCGAATAAAGTTAAGTTGTGCCTAGGGTAAACCTGCCATCCTAAGGTGATCTCAGATTTTAGATTCGGGTATCTGTTTTAGATTTATTCCACTTTTTGAGGAAAAACACTCATGTGCACTATTAAAAACATAACACTTTTCGTCAAACCATTCCGGGCATAATGGGTCTCGGAATCGCACGCCGTCTCAGTGCCTGGTCGCAGAATTGTACCAGAAATTTTATAAAAATAAAACTAGGAAAATATGAGTCATTATAGAAGAGTTTCATATACCATATACATGCGAGGCATTTGGTTGTGTATAAAAATATTTTTATTTTAATGTGGGTTAGTAACACAAGATATAAATTATGTAATGGTTTGAAATTATTTTTTAGTGGAAGGAATAAGATTAAAAAGCTAAAACATTAGAATCATTCATACATATAATGATAATACTTGACATAAGATAGTGATATTATTAAATCCCATTTGAGAATACCAAATGTCAGATTCCTTCTAAAGTGATTATTGTTAAGACATAAATCATCCAACCATATAGGTTTTACCAAAGTTAGGTTCCCCTAGATTATATTGGGTACAAAAAGTAAGTAATGAGGCGTACCTATCCATTTGTGATCTTTTCTTTAAATTTTATTTGGTTTAAACTTATCTGAAAAAACCTAACTATTATGATACCATATGAATCGAGTTGAGTGAATCCAGATGATGGATTTGGGTAAAGAGTTATCTACTTATCTATCCAAGAGTAATATATGACATGATTGACAATATTTGTCTAACATATATAGTCATGTACTATTTACATGATAACTAGTGCATTCATGATAAAGTGTGGGTCTTTGACCACTAATTGATATGATTATTTTAAAAGAGGTAATCATTTTAATGGGAGAACATTTAATAAAATTACTTATTAAATGTTTATAAAAAATGATACTCATCTGATTAAACAATCTATTATAGATGATTAACATCATCACCATACTTAACATTGAGATTAATCCATGAAAAAGAGAGGCTTAATGTAAGAAAATCCTAATACTTATAACTTAAGAACTATTCTTAATTAAAAATAAAATTCATATGCGTTAGAACAATACCTTATTAAATAAACCAACCGTTGAAGTTTTTAAACAATTGAAAAATGACCTAAGTAATTTTACTGACCACACATATACTAAATATGATTGGGTATGTGAATGAATTGTTAATACTAAAGGTTTTTTAAGGATTATTCTGGTTAAGTAATCTATTCTATTATTATTAACAAAAATGTTCAAAAAATCCGTTGAGTTCAAGAAATGTTAGCCCTATTTTCTCAAAGTGTTTAGAAAAGATAAACTATAGAATATGATGGCTAGGTTCTAGTGTTGTACTAATAGTAAAAGTGGGTAAAAGTTTAAACCATAAGGAGAAATGTTATTTGGAAAGTGTAACAATTTTTCATTAGGTAATTATTCAAGGTCATTAAAACCCAAGTTATTAGAAAGTAGGAGTAATTATTCTACTATTGGGATTTTACAAGATATATTAATGGATTTTTGAAACTCCATGGAATGTACATGTTAAGCATTGGTATTATAGATATCAATTCTTCGGGTTTGAAGGGTATGGGATACCAAATGTATACCTTAAAAATAATGTAAGTATATAAAAGTTCAAAATCAATTAAATAATTAATTGCGATTGTAGTTATCATTCAATTGATAGAGAAAAGAGTCACTAAATCAAATATTTGAATATAAAGGAATTTATCAATCTCATATGGATCTAAGTAAAGTATGTGCATAATTATATCATTTATCTTATGTGGAAAGAGAAGTTTTTTGTTAACAAGGAGTTGTTATAAACAATATAAGACAGTGAATTCTATACACATGGTTTATGATTCATCAAGTTATATAACTTATTTTGAAAACAATATAAAGATAAAAATTATTTATCCAAGATAAAAGTGTTTCTATAGATATTTGTTAAAAGATAATTAATTTGATCCCACCCCTATTCATGGCATATTTTAAAGAATAATATTTTTTTTCAAGAAAATTCTCTGAACACAAAGTATATAATATAATATATAGTGATTAATAGTTTATTTAGTATATATTTATACCAAGGAAATAATATTTATTTCCCACCAAAAGGAGTTTGTGTTTATTAACATGATATTGTAAAGAGAAAAATAGTATCTAAGAGGATAGTCAGAGTACGTTTGTACTTAATAAGATCAAAGTTAATAAATGAAGGATTATTCTAGAAAAAATAAAAAGTAAATTTCACTTTACCATAAGGGAGTTTAGGATTCATTGTTAAAGAGTTACCCAAATAATTCAAGGAAACATTTGGTGGAATTAGTTCCAATGAATGATGAAAATTATGTACTTAAAAAATGTTATAATTACACCCTAAAAGATATCAACATCATAACATTTGATGTTATGAATTCAAAAAGTTTGAATATGTTCAAGGAGTTGAACCTTAAGAACTTGATTCATAAGGATCATCATTATTCAAACCATATTACATCATAGATGTTTCTCACTAAAGTGCTTATTGTGAGGGTTTTATTAGGTGGTCACATAGATATGTGGCAGGAATTGCATAGATGTGTGATGAGTTTAATGAAACCCTTGATAGTGCAGCAAACATAAGGTTGGTCTGGTAGTCTATCATATATAATATGTTAGAAATGAGATTGTATTTGGTTTTGTTGATTATTTTTAAATTATTTTACAAATATAAAATGTATCATGTTGTATAAAGGACAAAATTCACTTTATCACTGTAACGAACCAACCCAAGTCAACTAGACAAGCTACCTTGAATGGTCTGCCACATGGTGAGATACAAAAAAGAACCACAAGCCTCATGTAAAACTAAGGAAACATAAAAGTAAAATGAATAATTAAGGAAAAATATCTATGATACATAAAAGTGAATCCAAATAGGCCCAAACCGGAAACATAAAAAATACTAGAGTAAACAAGTCTCCATGTGACCATCCATCACCATCAAACCATCCCACTATGAAGGTGGTGAATGAATAGAGAACTCGACATGCTACAAGACACCCTTCCCTTTACCTAAGTCCTAAAAAAAGTTCTAAAACTACCCAAAGGAATATATAGGGTGTGACCATAGAGCCCATTAGGTCACCACCAAATAATCTATACAAGTTTTAATACCAATAATTCACAAGTTCTATATTTTAAAAAAATCTAGTTTATAAATAATTTTCATAAATGAAACCATTTTTTAAAAATTCATTAATTTTCTATAAGTGTATACCAGATTCACCAAATCTAAGAATATTTAAAATATAAAAGAAAAGTTGGTAATCATAGGTAAAACCAACCATTGATACACCATAAGATAAAAATGTGAGAAAATATCCACAAAATTATATATCATGTGATAAACCAAGTATAAATGACAAAGTAAACCATTTGGTCTCCGGCCTATGAGAATACATACCAAACATAAAAGAAGCCTAAACTAGGCATATGCTGGTTCCAACCAATATCGAGTTGTTCCACAGTCTATAGATATCACAAAATATTTAGTGGCGTTATGCATTCTAAAGTGACATGTCCATTTCCCGATGCACCCATGATTCCTAATCTGCTATGTTTTTCAAACCATTTTCAAAATCCATGATCACATTTAATAAAACCATTTTATATCAAATAAAATCAAATTTTAAAGCCAAATACCTTTAAAAATGTGAATTATTTCCAACAAATCCTTTAAAATGTCAAAACATGCATTTTCATTCAATAAACCAATTGAATTTACAAGAACATATAACAATTAAATAATCAGAAACACTTGTATAGATACATGTAACTCAAGAACATTGAAAACCTAGTCACCTTTGACAATATAGATTGAAAACCAATAGATTGGACTTTGAAATATAAAGCATGAAATAAAACCACAATGTATTGGAAGAAAACACCAATCAATCATGATCTAAAGCACAAAAGTGACCAATGCTGCTACTGTGACCAATGAAAATGAAGAAAAAGGAAGAACACTTACTAGTGATATGTGATGCAACCAATATGGGATTAAAATGATGAACAGAGTGATTCAGAAGGAGGGAGATCACCCAAAATCCACCTAAATCATGAGAGGGAGGTCTTCACACCAGATAAAAAAAGGGTTATGTGTGATATGTGGTTAAAACTGATGAACCTGAAGAATTCATATTGTGAAACCCTTTCATGGAATGAATTAAATGAATATAAAGTACGCTTAAAAATACATTTCCTCTGATTAAATTAAATCCCGATCAACACATTCATGACATGTAATGGTTCATGGATTGTAAATTTTAATGATCTAAATAAGACTCATGATATCTACCCTATAATAGGTTCACATCATCTAAACCATTCATGACATAAATATGTCCATTAGGTAGTGCAAAGTACATTTTCCTATAGAAAATACCTAAACTAATTATTGAGGATATTTGAACCCAAATAACACCCTCTAAATACATGTGCACATTTATACCCAGACTCCATTAACTCAAACAAATATACATCCCCAGACTTTAAGTAAATTTCCCCAATAAAGGCTCTCTATTCCTAAGAATATCGCAAAGCACCCAAACAAAAAGGGGAAATAATAATAGTCAAAACATAACTGAAGTAAGGTAATGGGGTGTTATATTCTCCCCACAATAAATGATTCCCCCCCAGAAAGTCCTCAAGATCCCAAACACACACAAAATTGAATTCCACTGATGCCTAATCAACAATTCCCACTCCCACATCTCATGGATATCTCATCTACACTACCACAATACATAGAACAAAGAAATAATTTTACTATGAATCACCTTATATTGATGATCCATAATCTGAATTGGTTTCTCAACCACAGTGGTGTCAGTATAAAGATAAAAATCCTTCCATTCAATCACATGGAAAGAATCTGGTTGATACCTCCTTAGCTAGGAAACATGAAACAAATCATGTATCAAAGTCAAACGACACGGTAAGTCCAACCGATTTTCCACCTTTTCATGTAATCTAATGATCTCAAAGGGGCCCATAAACCTCAATGCCAGGTTACCTTCTTACCCAATTGATGGTTTCCCAAGAGAGGTAAAGCTTTAATAAAGACTTGATCACCAAACTCAAAATTCAGTTGCTATTGATGACAGTTCACATAAGATTTATGATGACTCTGTGACATGATCAATTTCTTTTAGATCAACTGCACCCTTTCCATCATCTCCTAAACAAGACTCAACACAACCAAGGAACACTCTCCAAACTCTACCTAGTCAAGGGATATCTATATGGATACCCCTTCAAAGCCTCAAAGGGAACCATTTTTATCAAAGAATAATAAATATTGTTATGGTAAAACTTGATTAAAGGAACGATTTACTAAGAACCACTGAAATCAACCACACAAGCCCAAAGAATATCCTCAATAACATAGATAACCTTATTTGTCTGTCCATCCATCTATAGATGATATATTATGATCAATTTCAACTGGGAACCTATCACCTCATGAAAACATTTCCCAAACCTGGATGCTAAACTTGGGTCCCTGTCAGAAAAAACCATAGAGGGAACCCCATGTAGTGTCACAATATCATACACATACATGTTCCCAAGATGTTCTACTTTTCCATCTCTTTTATAGGTAGTAAATGTAACATCCCAGGTAAATAAAGAATAATAAATTTTCATATTTATTAATATTTACTAATTAAATATTAATTTTACTTTAAAGGGGTTGATAAGTTTGATAGTGTACCCGATACGCAACAAAGAGTTTCATTGAAATCTTACGTTGCACACTAGTAATAAAATAATATTATTTTAAATGGTAGTTAACACATAGCCGTTGTATTGGCGGGAATGGATAGAAATAACTAAAATTATTATTATATATGTTTTTTAAATGTTTTTACATTTATCTAATAAAAGATAAAGGCTGAAAATATGGAAAGAATTCAATTTTAGGCATATATACCCTAATTTTCACTAAAGGTTCACTTATCACCTTTTGATGGAGAACCATCATTAAATATAGTTTTGTTCACTCTTATACATTCTATTGGACCAAATAAAACTCTTCTTTAGAATCGGGACATCAAAATTTACTTTGTAAATTTTTGGTATTTTTCCGATAAAGTTCATTTTTTAATGAATAGTTTAAAATGTTGTATTATAATTCAAAACCTATTTTTAATCTAATTTATTTATATGATTAGAATATCTTTTGAATTGGTTTTAAATTGAAATTAGAATATATTTTTACCATTAAATCCAATAGTGGTCGTTGGAATTAATTTTACTTTGAAATCAGACTTAAACTAGTGTCAATCTTTTGATACTTATTGTTTTATAAAAACACGCTATTTGCTCTGACAGCGGGAATTAATTATTAAATTAATTAATGCAACTTATATGTTTTGAATTTTGTAAAATGGACTTCATTTTTGAGTTTGGAATATAAAATATAGCTTAGGGTGAAGTTTTGGTATTTTTCTGAAAAACCTCAATTTTTGATGAATAGTGAAACCACTAAGTGGTACTTATAAAAACTGATTTTTCGTTTAAATGAAATTTTACCACTTCTGTGATTTGATTTTCAAAAATCCGACATACATGGTTGTAATTAAGAAGTAAAATGTGGTTCAATGGGATTAAAATAATTTTTTTGGTGAATAGTAACTTTTAAGTTTTTAATCGCGATTAGAGGTAATTAGTGTAGTTTAAGGTAAAAATAATGTTTTAATAATATGAAATGACCTAGACACATGTCCTACCTTTATTGGATGTGTCATGGCCGACCAAGACAACCCATGGGTCGATTTTGGGGACCCCATGGAGCCACTTGGGTAAGATAATGACATTAATGACTTTTATTTAAAGTTAAAATTAAAATGTCACAAACATGAGATGTTTTACTAAAACAATTATTAAATGGGGTTATAAAATTCATATTTTTGACTATAAATATTCATTAGAAATCTAAAAATATTTCCTACATCATGATATTTTTTTTATAATTTTTAGACATTAAATAAATTAAATTATTTATGACATCATAATGATGCAGCGATTACCTCATTAATAAAGGATTTAAATAAAATGAAAAGATAATGTAAAATCTATGACCTACACATGTAAAAAACCTATTTTATGGGTGGATTTCGAACCCTTATCACCTTATCCTAGAATTATATCAATGTGGGACCTTTTAAATCCGAAAATCATTTTAAAATAAAGTAACATTTCTTTACTTTCCAAGAGTGCCCCTCCTCTCCTCTTAAAAAAGGCCCCCACCTCTACTACCTTACCCACACTTCCAAAACCTTTGGCTCGGCCAACCCCTGCCCATTTTGTCTCTAAAAATCCCTCTATAACTCTTAGAAGCCTAACTTTGGGCATAAGTCTTCCCAAGGAATCCTTTGAGCTCAAATCTAAGAGAGTTACCCGATTTTAAGGTAATGTCTTCACTTGTGTCCTTTTGTTTTATTTTGCTTCTCCAACCCCCTAAACTCTTTTATTAATTTATTTTGTAACAAATAAAATATCTTCAATATACTAGGATGTTGTTATAAGAATATTTGAGCTACCATTACACACACCTACATCTAATGGTTAAATAACATACTGTTTCTGTGGATGGAGAATTTCTGCCTCACGAAACGATGATTGTTCAATATTCTTCCAACACCTTCAAAGGTGGACATTAAGATGTCACTATATTTATATATGATATATAATATGTTTATTTCTTCCTTAAGCTTCTGTATTTTTCATTTATGGCACACCTTCATGGCTTCTATTATGGGTATACGTGATATCTTCATTTTAGGAAGTGCGGACTACCGCCCCCTCAAAGTGATTTGATTCGTTAATGCCATATGTGGGATGTATAAAGGATGGATTTAAAGTTATTATATATTATTTAAGTTACATATAAATTATGAATATAATTCTGGAATTAAAATATAAATACCTCTCATTTATTTTTAATTCCATTAATATGACAAAGAAATGAAAGTAGCGTTCATGCGTACGTACGACTTACCGTCTCCATGAACAGTGCATTTCATTTCTTACCTATAAATGATTATGTAATATTATAAATACATGTATATGCTGGATATATATGATATATATGATATCCAAATAATGAATATCATTCTGTATATAATGAACCTTTGACCACACGAAGAACATGTAATTGTAAGAAGTTCACTTTTGACTCAAGTACCAAATATCGACAAACGACCGTTATCAACTTAAATGACTACATAATGTTCATAACATGGTAATAAGTGATATAAAAGGAATAATTAACTTGAAAAAGGTTCTTAATCAAGTAGAAATTAACTCAAGTTTATTATTCAGGACGTTAAAGAACGATCGAGTCAAGTCGGACCCGAGGTAAGGGAACTTCTTAACCCAATTTTAGTTCTTTGGGTTAATCTCCTACTTTCAAATTATATCATGATATTATTATGTCCTATATTGTATTTGTACTTTATTTATGTGTACTTATAGTGAATATACATAATAGATCTATTTTATTTAAAAATGATCTTTGTAAGGGACTTCGTCTCAATCTCCTTTCATTGAGGCATATTTTTATTTTATACACCAATTTCTTTAATAGAGTGTATAAACCCCTTTGACTTTTACGTTTATTCAAAAGGAATCTTTTTATACGAATCGTTTTACTAAACGACAAAAGGGAATGTTTTTGTCGTACATATGCGGCGACAACGACTTCTCCGCCGCCGCGAGTATTATTTGGTCTTTGGCTTCCTCAACAAGCCGTAATGTTTTTAAAATGAAATAAATAACATATAATCTTTTATGTATTTTGGTATTGAAAATGGTTTTTATAATGGATTTGTTATGTCAATATATTTATGTGATATATTGTGATCAAAGTGTGGAAATGTTTTCTTTCCATTATATTTGTTTTATATCTTATGATTTTATAATGGTACTTGGACATTTGACGGGTGGTTACGTGATAAACCATATGACAGGTGGTTCCGTGAATACCAGGACGGGTGGTTACATTATAAACTCCAATGCATTGGGTATGGAAGTCGGCCGTATGGCTATTCCATTAAGTGATATGTGTGGAAGTCGACCGTATGGTTATTCCATTTAAGTATGTTTATGTCCCAAGTTACCTTTATATGTTATGTGATCTTTATATGGGTTTTATGGTAATATTTTGGTTACAAAATGGTAAGTAATGATCTTTTATTCAGTGAAGAGTTTTTACTACTTCATAAAGGTGAAAAGTATTACTTTGATAAAGTATACATGGTTTACTTATTGTTTTGATAAACTAATAGTTTTCATTCTTTGTGTATACCTTACTGAACTTTTTATGCTCACCCCAAGTTTCTTTGAAATGTTTTTCACAGGACATAATGTGGAATAGGGTCAAGGATGGGATCAAGGGAAAGTCATGCAATATAAAACATGGAACTATACATGTTTATTTTTAGGAGTTTTTTTATTCTATGGAAACTTAGTAGAAGTGTCTACTTTGTAATCTTTTGATATGTAATAGTTATGTTCTAATTCTCTAAAACTCTAAACCTGAAAAGATCCTCAATGTGAATTATTCATTTAATTCAATATTAAGTAAGGATGAGGCCTTATAGTAAATATTATGATTTTTTGGGTTGATCAATGATCACCCAAACCACATCCTCCCCAATAGGAGTTCGTGGTAAAACAATAAAAAAATCCATGGAAATATGATCAAATTTCCATATCAGAATGGGTAAGGGATGAAAAAAATAAACATGTCTTTGGTGCTCCACCTTAATTCTCTAATATATAAGACAACATGATATAAAATATGGAATAAACCATCTTATCCCTGAATAACAATATAAACCTCTCAAATCATGATACATCTTGGTAGTACCTGGGTGTATGGAACAAAAATAATTATGTCCACTTTCCATAAACTTCTATCTTAGAGAAAAAGGAACAATCAACCTGTTTCTAAAACATGAAGTGCCACTGGGAGACCAAGACCGATCAATTGAGGTATCCACACCATGAATGATTTTACTAAAACTCTGGAACTCAGGGTTAGATATTTTCTTGAGATGAACACACTCATCAATAAAAAATTCATCCTTCATCGAAGCCAAACATACCTTCCCACCAGATTCTTCCATTCCAAAGATCATATTTTCAAACAAAATCATTAGAAACCACCCTTCCATTGATTAATTCACTACTTTTGAAGGTAATTTACTGATCTTTGTATCATCAATCACATTCCATTCCTAGGAGTCTAATCAAAATCAAAACTAAAAGTCTAGAGATACTACACCATCATCTCTATCACAAGTTTAGATCCCTTTGAGTAAAAATATACCTCAGGAATTTATGATCAGAATATACAGTAAACCGATCCCCAAAGAGGTAGTGACACCATGTTTTGAGTTTATGCATAACTGTTATCAAATCAAGATCATGTATATAGCGGTTCTTATACTTATTGAATAAATGGTGAGATATGAAGGATACTAACTATATCCCTTGTAATAAGACAAAACCAAAATTAATTCCATAAACATCACAAGAAACATTATAACCCAAATCTGGTTCTAGAAGAATTAAAATCAGAGTTGAAGTCAATTTCACCTTTAGTTCTTCAAAATATCACTAATATTTTTCATTCCACTCAAACTTTACACCCTTATGGGTTAAATCTGTCATTAGATATGAATGATTAGAGAATTCCTAAAAAAAATTCCTGTAATAACTAGATAGCCCCAAAAAACTTTAGATCTAAAACACATTTCTATTCTTCTCCTGGGATATAACTACCCACACATTTTTAGGATCCACTGAGATACCCTCTCAGATATAACATGCCCTAGAAACTTTAATTCTTGAATAAAAAAAATCACATTTGGAAGGATTATCATATAGACAATATTACTTAAAAGTTATAAGAAATATATCTAAATGGTCCATGTGATCCTCCTTATAATTAGAGTAAACTAAAATATCATCCATGAAAACAACAAAAAAATATTCTAAGAATCAATCAATGACCTAGTTCATCAAATCCATAAATACCATAGGAGAATTAGTGAGGTCAAATGGAATAACCTGGAACTCAAAAATCCCATATCAGCTCATAAACAATATCTTAGGTATGCCATCTTCTTGGAATCTCAACTAGTGATACCTTTCCCGAAGGTCAATATTTTAAAACTTGTGATCCCCTATAAGATGATCAAAGAGATCATAAATCTAGAGCAAGGGATATTTTTTCTTGATGAACACCTAATTTAACTTTTGATAATCAATACAAAGACTAATGAACCCATATTATTTCTTAGCAAAGTGGATAGGAAAATCCCATGGTGACATGATAGGATAAATAAATCCCTTAACCTTGAGATCCACAAGACAAACCTTAATTTCTACTAACTTAGCTATCACCATACGATAAGATGACATAAAAATGGGATCATACTAGGTAGTAGGTATGTGGTTAAATTAACCTCTCTCTATGGTAGTAAATAATAAAAATCCTCTAGAAAGACCTTGGGGTATAAAAAAACCACTGAAGTAAGTGGACTTCTCAAACAAGGATCAATGAAAGCTTAAAAAAATTATGACAACTGACATAAGATCAACCTAGTGTAAGAAAAAACATTCCCCACTCTCCCAAAACTACGATCCCACTCACCCCGAAAGATAAGAGTGATTCTATATTGAGATGGAAACTAAAATTTACAGTGATAAGAATCAATCAAGGCCTTAAGGATAATCAAAAAATCCATGCTAATAATCTATTTGAAGATATAAATATCAATCAATGAGAAGTCCTACTCCTACTCATGGTTCTCTATCATCACTTGACATGTTGGGAACTTGAAACCTTGTTTGGACCTCATTATCATGTCATGGAAAGATCTAACAAGAATATAATAAGCTCTTAACAAAATTCCAAAACGTCTACTAACTTTGACAATATAAAATAATGAGTGAACCCTTTATCAAACAAAGCTAGTACCATATAAAATTAACTAAACACCACACCTCTAACTGTATCCAAAATTGATTCATATTCATTTGGTGTTTACTCCACCACATAAATAAATTCGGTATCAGCTCCTCCCTAAGCTTTCTTATCCACATGAACACCCCCTTAGATTGAGGATATGAACCACCAATCTTGGAAGCATTGGTACAAACTTGAGAACCCTTGGTGAGAGTGGATCTAACAATACTTCCTTGGGACATCCATTCAAAAAAAAAAATGCTTCGGATGACCATATTTTCCACAATGATGATAAATCATGGGAGCCTCTATACAATTAGGCTTGGTATGACTATTCCTTACACACTGATAGAAAAAAACCTATTGCTGTCATGGAAAATCCCCAAAAAATGGTCCTAAAGAAAACAAGCTACCTTTTCGATTCCTTTTATAGCCAAAATATATCCCCTAAGTAATGATAATATCAATTGAAGCTCCTTCCAAACCCATTTTTACAGCTATGTCAGCCTCTTCCAAATCTTCCTTAGTAACTACCTCCGCAAAGGTAGGAAGGCACATGAGAATCAGTATCAACTGAACATCAACCCTTAATCCCAACTCAATCCTCTGAGCCTTTAGGTAATCATTGCTGACTAGATCTGATTTCAAGTGCAACAACTCAAAAAAATGGGTGGAATACTCCAGAATAGCACACTCTCCTAACTCTAAGGTGAAAATACTCCTAGGTATTTTCCCCTCATAATGTCTCAATATAAATCTCATGGTTGATGATTTTCTTAGAATATAACCAGGTGATATCCTCATTCAACTTAGATTAAACAATAGAGTCCCACCATCACTTTCCTAGTCCCTAAATCACTTAAATGGAAAAAGAAACCTTAGAGTCCTTGGAGGTCTTTAGAAAGTTGAAGATCCTCTAAATCCGTTCAATAAATTCTTCAGATTCCTGAGGTCTTTTCACTATGGAAGATGGGTAGATGATACTTAGTAAAAATAGATACTTAATCCACTACTTTTCCTGGGTTCCCAACACCTACTTGACCTAGAATTTGAATAGTACATATTACAACTTCTACTAAAGAAGGGTCCACTAGAGGATTCACATGTGGAACCTGCCTCACAACTTCCTCACTCAGGTTTGTAAGAAATATTCTAGGAGTCATTATCTAATAATCAAACGAACAAATACAATTTGTTGCGATAATATTCTAAAATCATAAGACCAACTTCAGGTATCCATACCAATGATTTTAAAAAACATCAATTTAAATAAATTATGAATTTTTTAAACAAACACTACAAAAAAATAAGAAAATAATCTATTTAAATAAACCCCATATATTGTTCATTCAAATAACCCCAACCACTAAGTCTCAATCTTGAAAAAAATCCTTAACCACCCATGGTAACTTAGATTCAAACATGAATTTGAGATGGCCATACCCCTTATCCACACTTACTACCCAAATTCTTATAGTCCTAACTCTGGTCTACCAAAACACTAAACCACACCCTAACAGTGTTAACAAAACTTCAGGCTAGGCATTCCCACTGATACCAATTTATAATGAACCAATTCAGGACAACTAGACATTCCACCCCGAATAGTCCATCACATGGTGAGATACAAAAAAGAACCAAAAGTCTCATGTAAAACTAAAGAAACATAAAAGTACAATGTGGAAGAAAGGAAAAAATATTCACAAGACATACATGTCAAGACAAATAGTCCCAAATTGGAAAGATAAAAAAGAGTATACTAAATAAGTCTCCATGTGACCATCTGTCACCACCAAACCATCCCACTACAAAGGTGATGAATGCCAAGAGAATCCGACATGCTATACAATGTCCTTCCCTTTAACCGAGTCCTACAAAAAGGTTCTAAAACCACTCAAAGAAAAAGTAGGGTGTGAGAAAAGAGACTATAAGGATACCACCATAGAATATATACAAGTTCTAACACCAAGAATGCACCAGTTATAACATTAAAACGAAATCCAATTTATAAATCATTTTTATAAATGAATCCATTTTTCAAACATTTCACCATTTTTCATAAATTCATACTATATTCACCAAATCTAAGAATATTTAAATATAAAATAAAATTAGGTAAGCATATAAAAAACCAACCATGGATACACCATAAGATAAACATGTGAGAAAATATCCATGAAATAATCCATCATGCGATAAACCATGTATAAATGAAAAAGCACACCATTTGGGATCTATCCAATGGGAATATGTACTAGACATAAAATAATCCCAAATCAGGCATATGTTAGTTAAAACCAATATAAAGTCCCTCCATAGTCTTTCAATATCACAAAACCTCTAGTGGTGTCACACACACTAAAGTGATATGTTCATTTCCCGATGTACCCAAGGTTCCTATTGTGCTATGTTTTTTAAACAATTTTAAAAATATATTATCACATTTAATAAAAAAATTCATATAAAAGAAAATAAATTTTTAAATACAAATCACTTTAAAAATGTGAATCATTTCAAACAAAGACTTTAAAATGTAAAAACTTTCATTTTCATTCAATAATCCAAAGGAATTTACAAGAACATAAAAATTTTCAAGAATTAGAACCACTTATACAGATACACCTTCCTCAAGATCAATGGAAACCTAGCCTCCTTCAACAAAATATATTGGAAACCAATAGACCATCCTTTGAAAGATAAGGAATGAAATAAAACTAAAAATGATTGATAGAAAACACCAACTGATCATGATCTAAGAACCAAATGTGGTCAATGAAGCTTCCATGAACGATGTCAATGAAGAAACGTGAAGAATTATTACTAGGGATACGTGACACAACTACCATGGGAGTTAAACACCAAACATAGCAATCTAGAAGGAGGGAGATCAACCAAAATCACCCAAAACCTACCTAAAGCTTGAGAGGTAGGCATGTACACTAGATATAAAAAAGTTTTATGTGTGAAACATGGTTAAAACCACCGAACTCAAATAATTAACATCATGAAACCCTTTCACAGTGTGAATTACAAGAATCCCAAGTATGTAAAAAAATGCATCACCTTGGGTTAAATTAAATCCTGATTGAAACATTCATGACGTGTAATGGTTTCATGACTTGTAAGTTTTCACACTTTGAACAAGAATCAAAACATCTTACCCATAATAGGTTAATGTCATATACCCCATTCACGACATGAATATGTCCAGTTGGTATTGTGTATTCTATTGTTCTACAAAAAATCCCCGAACCCATTATTGAGGCTCTTGGAACATAAATATCACCCTCTAAATCCATTTACACATATATACACAGACTCCATTAATTCAAAAAAACATAAAATCCTCATACTTCAGGTAAATTTCCCTAGAAAAGGCACTCCATACCCAATAATCTTGCAAAGAAAAAAAAATGTAAAATCAAAACAAGAGTCAATGTATACCTGAAGGAAGGTAACAAGGTGTTACAATCTCCCGAAAATAAATTCTTTCTATACCTATAAATCCTCAAGATATTGGACTTAGAAAAATTGAAGGACACTAATCCCTCATCAAAAATTCATGTTCCCACATCTTATGGTTACCCCATTCAAAATTACACATTAAATAGACCAAAGGAATAATTTTACCACACATCACCTTCTCTCGATGATCCTTAATCTGAACTGGTTACTCAACTATAGTGCTGTCGAGATCAAGATCAACATCCTCTTATTCAATCACATGTAAAGGATCTAGTCGATGCCTTATTAGTTGGGTAACATGAAACACACCATGTATTGAAGTAAAATGAGATGGTAAGTCCAACCAATATTCTACATTTCCAAATTTTCCAATGACCTCAAAGGGATCCACAAACCTCAATTTCAACTTACCCTGCTTACCCAAATGATGATGTACCAAGAGATATGAAACTTTAAAAAATACCTGATCTCTAACCTAAAACTACAGAGAATGATGAAGACAATCCATATAATATTTATGAAGAATCTATGTTGTGATAAATCTATTCTAGATCAACGTCAACCATTCTATTGTCTCTTGAACAAGACTCATCCCAACCATTTACTACTCTCGCAACTCTTCCCAACATAAGGGAAATCTATATGACCACCCATAAAAATCCTCAAAGGGAACCATTTTTATCGAGGAATGATAACTATTATTATGGGAAAAATAGAATAAAGGTAAATAATTTTCCCAAGAACTGAAAAAATAAAGAGCAAAATAAAAAAGCATATCATCAAGAACCTAGATAAACCTCTCTACATGTCCATCCATCTGCGGATGGTATGTTGTGATCAATTTCAAATGGGAACCCATCGCCTCCTGAAAACCTGTCCAAAACCTATATGTGAACCATATGTCCCATTTAGAAAAAACTATAGAGGGAACCCTATGTAGTCTCAGAATCTATCAGACATGCTAGTCCCTAAGCTATTCCACTCTTTTCATCTCCTTGATAGGTAGTAAATGCACTGATTTCACGAGTTGATCAATGATCACCCAAATCACATCCTTCACACTCGGAGTCTAGGGTAAACCAATGATGAAATCCATAGAAATCTATTCCCATTTACATACCAGAATAGATAAGGCTGAAACAAACCAGATGGTCTATGGTGATCCACCTTAATTCTCTAACAAGTAAGACACTGTGATATAGAATCTACAATCAACTATCTCATTCTCAGCCACCAATAACAATGTCTCAAATCATGATACATCTTGGTAGTACCTAGGTGTATGGATCAACAATAATGATTTCTACTATCCATAAAATCCTACCTTAGATAAAAAGAAACAACCAACCTATTTTGAAAACATGAAGCACTACTGGGAAACCAAGACCACTGACTCGAGGTCTCCCCACTATAAATTACTTTACTAAAGCTTTGGATCTTGGAGACATATATCTTATTTATATTAAATCTCTCAACAAATGATGATTCATACTTAATCAAATCCAAAAATACCCGACTACCATATTCTTCCATTCCCAAGCTCATCTCAAAAAACAAACTCATGAGAGATCACTCTTATATTATTTCCTTCACTGCTTGTGTTGGTAATTTTATGCTCAGTGCATTAAATATCACATTCCCTTTTCTAGGAGTATAAGAAATATGAAAATAAAATTTCTGGAGGTACCCCACCCATTGTATTGGTCATAAGGTTAGACCCCTATAATTGAAAATATACCTTAGGCTCTTATGATTAGAATATAAAGTAAACCTCTCACCAAACAGTTAGTAACGCCATGTTTTGAGTTCATGCATAACCGCTGCCGACTCAAGATAATGGGTAGGGTAGTTCTTCTCATGAGGGAATAACTAGAGAGAGCCGTAGGCTAGTACCTATCTCCCCAACATCAATACACACCCAAATCCTATGCTAAAATATTTATAGAAATATCATAACATGAAATTGGTTCCATAAGAATCAAAACTAGAGTTGATGTAAATCTCACCTTCAGTTCCTCAAAATACTTTTGACATTTGTTATTCCACTCAATATTTACACCCTTATGGGTTAAATATTTCATCAAATATGCAAGTTATAGAAGTCCCAAAAAATGTGCCTATAATAACCATCTAACCCTAAGAATATTTGGATCTCAAACACATTTATAGACCAATTCTAGGGCATAACTGCCTATACTTTTCCAGGACCCACCAAGATTTCCCTCTTAGATATAACATGCCCCAAAAACATTACATATTGAATCTTAAACTCACATTTTGAAATATTACCATACCGACGATTATCCTAAATATTATAAGAATTATTTCTAAATGGTTCATGTAATCCTCCTCTGACTTAAAGTAAACAAAAATATCATCCATGAACACAACAAATAAAGAGTCTAAGAACTGATGAAAACCCATGTTCATAAAATCCATAAACATCACAAGAGGGTTAGTGGGATTGAATTGCATAACAATAAACTTGAAATACCCATACTAGATCCTAAACACTATCTTAGGTATTTCCTCTTTTTGGAGTCTCAATTGGTGGTACCTTGATCGAAGGTTAATCTTTGAAAACCAATGATCCCCTCTAAGCTAATCAACAAGATCATCAATCCTAGTTAAGGGATATTTGTTCTTTATGGTCACTTGATTTAACTTTTGATAGTAAATATAGAACCCAAGGATCTAACATTATTTATTTGAAAATAGGATAGATGAAGCCTACAGTGACACACTGGGATGAATAAATCCCTTATCCTCAAGATTTGAAAGTTGGACCTCAAGTTCTAAAAACTCAGCTAGTTCCATATGGTAAGATGGAATTGAAATGGGCATCATTCCAAGTAGAAGGTCTATGATAAACTCGACCTCTCTCTATAGAGGTAAAACAAAAAAATCATCTAGAAAGTCCTTAGAGTACACACACACCACCGCTGGAAGTGGACTGCAAAAACAAGGATCAAAGACATCTAGGAAACTTTTTTGATAAATAACATAAGATCACCCTAATGTGAAGAAAAATAGGCCCTAAACTCCCATACCTAGAATCCTAATCACCATGAAAGAAATGAGTGATTCCATCCGGAGATAAAAAATCAACTCCATGGTGATAAAAATAAATATGGTCCATAACGTTGATCATCCAATCCATGATAATAATTAGGTCAAAGATATCAATATCAAGCACCAAGAAGTCCCACTCCACCTCATGGTCTACTATCATTACTCAATATGTTGGACACTTGAAACCTTATTCAGACCAATTTACCAAAGGCATGGAAAGATCCAACAAGAATAGTATAATCACTAAACAAAATCCCAACACATATACTAACTTTGATGATATAAAAGAATGAGTAGAACCTATATTAAACAAATCTAGCACCATAGAAGAAGAAATAAACACCAGACCTCTAACTGTATCCAATACTGCTTCAGATTCCTCTAGTGTATACTTCACCAAATAAATACATCCAGTCTCATCTCCTAATAAAGATTTTTTATCCACATGAACATCCCCTTAGCTTGAGGATAAGACCCACCACCCTTGGAAGTATCAATAAAAACCTGTGAACCCTTGGTTAGAGTAGATCTAGACCTACTACCTTGGGTCATCCTTTTGTAAAAATGCTTTAGATGAACAATTTTTCCATAACATGAAAACTATTGGAAGCCTCCATAAAATTAGGCTTGGTATAACTGGTCCTTCCACACTAATGTCAAACAACCTACTGTTGTCCTGATGAATCCCCTGAAACTAGTACTAAAGAAAACTTTATACCTTTATGCTTCCTTTTCTGGCCAAAAGAAACACCCTAGACAATGAAAGTGACAAATGAATGATTATGTTAAGCTAATATGATATTAAGGGGTAGTTAGGTGTTAAACTGAGGTCTTAGGAGTTTTAAATAAAAAATAGTACAATTAAAAGTTCTCAGACATGGTTTTCTAGAGAGACCACACGGTTAGGAGTAACCATTCACTTTAGTCGTGCACCCAATATATATCACCTATTTTGGGTTCAAAGTTTGGTCGTATGGTTACTTTAACCATGATAGAAACATGCATAACCCCTCTTCCTTAGGGTGTATAGTTTAGAGGGGTGTCCTGAAAAACTCATATTTTATGCACATTTTCTAAACATATTCTAATGATTTTAGTGGGGTTTTCAATGAAATTCCCATATAACTCAATGTTTTATTTAAAAGTGGTTATCTATGAATAATGAATTAAAATTGGTTTATTTGAATAAAATAATTTTAAATTTTTTATTTGAATTTTATTTATGAAATATTTATTGGCTGTTAAGTGTTTTGAATATATATCTAAATTTTTGTAACTTTTTTTTTCTGGAGTTTCCTAAATATTTGGGCCAATCCTTGCAAGCCCTCAACTAATGACCCACAAACACATATCCAACCCCATGTAGGGTCTGACTTGCCAAGAAATCCATAAGAGATCTCACATGGGCCGACAAGGGTGCATGGACCACATGAGGTATCGCGAGCATAAGTTAGGCCAAGGTCTGCTCAGGCCATGCATTGCACACAACCCATTTTTGTGTGTGCAAGTGAATGTGGGAGCCCATACCCACTGTATAAATCTAATTGATAAATTCTAATTTTTTTTATTTAAAGAATCATTGAGCGGGAGAATAGTTCCAATGTGGGATGACCAAAATTTGGTTACTATTAATTTTTTATCAAAATGCCTCCATACTAATCACCTACATTTTAACATCCTGACCCTAGTTACCCAGAGTCGGTGCATTATTACATAACATTGGCATGATCACAAGAAAGATCAAATCTCGAAAGACCAATTGGTTTAGTAGCCTTGGAAACACTAGATATATTCATAAAGTTTTACATTACATCATGAAGTGAAAAACTACTACAACAACATATTGTCTCCATAATCCACACTATTATCCCCTCATAATATCCCTGCAGGTCATTCATAATTTACTTCTTCACATCCTTGGAAAAATAAAACATAGAAAAGGGGTGAGATCAAATGCCCAGTAAGGATAACAATATAGCAGAAACTTTCATAAATAAGAATAAACATTTAAGGCAGTGTATAACTAAAACAAAAGCCTTTTAAACTTGAAATTCAACATAGTATGGAAAAATAAAATGAAATAATGCCATTTAAATATTCACTTAGATATTCTACTAATTGAATAATCACATGCAATATCAATAACCGCTTTCATAATGATGGAATGCATAATTCCAGACTATCATAACCACATAGCCAATGCCTCGTGCCAAGACTAAAAATAAGATTTTGTCAAGGCCTTGTGACAAGACACTAGTTTGTCTCATGAGACCTACTGATGCATCAAGGAGCTATAGAGGGCTCCACCCGTCACATATTAAGTCCAATGCATTCCCATATGAAAAGGTTTAAACATAACATAAACATTCGTATTAAAACTAGCATACGAAATGTAAATACTTCTTCCATAAACCATGAATGGTATAAAAATAACACATCAATAGTCAAACATATCACAAAACCTTCAATACAATATAGAAGTTTTGTTTCATAATAAAACAACTTCAAATAAGCGTAAAATCCATCAAAGGATGTTGACATAGATGAAATCAAAACTCTTTTTAGAGAAATATCTCTTTTTTATTTTGAAATCATTTAAGAGTCATATATTTATAAAATAAAACATTTTCTTTGAAAATATTCTTATAATCTTGGAAGGTAAGCTTCGACGATTTTATAACACCGGAAAATATCCGCACCCGCCGTATAAGTTAAAAAAAACATTTTTACCTTAATTTTGTCAAAAAGGTTAAAAAACACCTTGTTTGGAAAACAATGGAAATATTCCTTTATAAACCTCTTATAAAAAGTCAAACAAGGGTATAAATTACTTTAAACCATATTCTAGTAAATATTAAAAATGTTTTTAAATTCATTTTTAAGAAACATGGATGTGGATGACAAAGAGATCCCAGTAGATTATTACGTATAAACAACCTCAGATAATGAAGAGATTGCGAAATAAAACCTTACCTTGTACTTTTCCTTGGTTGGGGTAGGTTAAAATCCTGTATAATGGTGAAATAATTTTTATTAAATTATACAAGAATCATATATATTAATATGATATCATATATGATCTTTTACCATTGATTTGTTAATAATATCTTAGTATTATCGTTATTTCAGGTGTTAACTTACTCATTTTCTTTTATATGTTTTGTTATGTAATCCATGTTTGTAATGGATAGGTTGTATCATAATCATATCTAGAATTATATCAAGTCCTTATATACTATTATTAATCATCAAATGAGAATTATACTTGAATGGATATGATGGAGAATGAATCTCATCGTGTTCGTGGAGACGGTAGTCCGTACTTACGCACGAGTGACAATATCATTCTTTTGATATTAAAATAATATATAATTGGATGGTATAAAATATATACAGAATCATTATCATGTTATATTTATTATTTACTTGAGTTACACATCATTATTATACCCATCCAAATAATAATTTATTGAATAACAATTACACCACGACGTGGAGACGGTAAGCCGTACGCACGCACGTATGGTGACATGTTATTCAAAGGATGGATAGAATACTTAATATGGTTGTACCATATTTATAATAACATCACATAATATATAAGATATTGGAGTTATTATTTTAGAATGGTAATAACAAAGAAGGAAGAAGTGGAAGAAGAAAGGAACTTGGAAAAGGGTGGTGAAATCATTACCTCTTCTTTGGGTTCTTCCTTTTGATTTGATCAAAAGAGCTCTTAGGTTGGCTTTATGACTAAAGAAAGGCCTCTAGGATGAAGTGAGGGAAGTTGAGAGAGTATTTGGTCAGAGTTTTGCCGATCCAAAAGGCTTTGAAGGTATGAGTTAATGAGAAGGGAGAGTTCCCTTTTATAAGAGGGGTGAGGGGCACCTTTGGAAAAGCTAGAAATATTATTTTATAATAAATTAATATTCGGTTTATAATGGCTCAAAAGTGTATTATTTAAAGTTTAAGGTGGGTATGGGTCATAAACCACTCAACCAATAGGATTTAGATAGGTTTGGGTCATTATATTAACCTTATCTTTTAGTTTTAACTCTTAGTTAATTAGTTTGACACTTACCATGTCACTTTGTATTTTTATATCATATAGTTAATAAACTTACTATATACCTCCAAGAGACCCCAAAGTGGTCCATTAATGATACACCTATCATCATATAAGTCTCTTGGCCGAACCTTATATTTTTAGGAATTTAATATCAATTAATAATATAATATTATTTTTAAAAACTCTTTTATGTCGATTTTGACACTATTTGGAAAATTGATTTTTGTGAAAATCATAACAGAATGATTATTTCGAAAAAAGTAAATTAAATAAATTATAATATGTCATATTATCCTATAAAAGTAGTTTAATTCATTAAAAGTCTCAAATTATATTTATTTGGGTATTTATAATATCAATTATTTTAATTTTTCACTGTTATGGTAATTCCTGTATCATCATTGTGTCATAAATAAATTAAATTGTTTAATATCTAAAAATTATAAATAAAATATCATTATGTAGGAAGTTTTTTTATCTTTATAATGAATATTTAAAATCGAATTTATCTTATGTATAACCCTATATTAAAAATGTTTTAGTAAATAAACTTTGATTTTAACTCTTTTAACTCTTCTTTGAATTAAATAATAATAAATGTCCTAATCTAATCCAAGTGGACCTAAATGATAATATTTTATTCCTAAGGTTGTTTTTGGTCGAGATAAACTTTTCCAATAGAATTAGGACATGTGTTAGAGTAATATTAATATCATTTTTACCCTTAATTACCCTATTTACTTTTAACCGTGGTAAATAAAAGTAAAAAGTTACTATTCACCAAAAATTATTTTCATCTCATTGAACCACATTTTACTCCTTGATATTAAACATGTGTTTTTGATTTTCAAAATTCCAATCACAGAAGTGGTAAAATTAAGTTTTATGAAAAATTTAGTTTTTTAACTACCACTTAGTGGTTTTACTATTCATCAAAAATTGAAGTTTTTTAGAACAATGCCAAAATTTCACCCTAAGCTATAATTGATATTCAGAATTAAAAAATGATGTCTATTTTACAAAATTCCAAACATAAAATTTGCATTAATTAATTTTATAATTAATTCCCGCTGTCACAACAAATAGAGTGGTTTTAAGAAACAATATATATCAAAAGATTGACAATTGTTTATGTCCAATTTCAAAGTGGAATTAATTATAATGAACACCATTGGATAAAATGGTAAAAATATATTCTAATTATAATTTAAAACTACTAAATAATATAATTTATCACTATAAATTATTTTGATTAAAAAGTTGTTTTTAAGTATTTTTCACTATTCATAAAAATTGGACATTCTCAGAAAAATACCAAAAATTCAACTTAGGATAATTTCGATATTCTAAATACAAAAATGAAGTCCATTTTGAAATATAAAATATATATAATTTCAAAAAGTAGGTATTACTATTCATAACGGCTAGTTTGATCGGTTGTGGTGTGTGTTAGAACTCGATGTTGCGTACAACACACACTATTACATTATTCAAAGGGAAACGTATCGTAGAAGCTTGGGGTGTTACATACATGACTTTCACGATATCACACCCATCACCTAAAAACCTAAACCACTTACCACCACACGAAGTTATATCCACTAGTTGTGCATGACTATAAAATTCCATAGAAGAGCATGAGACAAGTCATGTTCATGATCGTTGGCTACTATGAAGGCCCTATATCACCCAAGATCACCTCAGAAGCCTCAACCAAACCCCATAAAGCACATATCGAGATCCCTTAGTCTATTGTGATGGCTGGTAGGGTTAAGAAAGAATCAAGTTCCAAGAGGTTGCCTCCATCATTTTTCCTTTTCTATTGCTAAACCTGCCACTTACCCACTTTCATTCTTTGTACCATGCATAGATAATGAAATCTGAGTGCTTCCCCCATGGATCTCATTCCACAATTCAAAATTAAAATACCAAAAATATTTGGGTGATTCCATATAAACGTAGTGGGTCTTTGAGGATTTTAAAATAAAAATATTTGAGAAGATTTGGATTGACTAAGTAAACTACCAAAGGAGGTTTCCCCCATCTATAAATATAGGGGGATCACCCCTAATGAGGAGGTTTGAACACCCATGAATGGAGGAGAAATCTTCCCTATGATACATGTTTCTTATTTTCATTTTTATGTCATTCTATTTAAGTTTATTTTTCTTCTTATGTATTTTTCTTTTACTTTTTATAAATGTATCACATGAATTATATTTTTACAACTTTGTTTTACCATACCAATTCTCATTCTTCTCAATCTTTTTAATCTTAATTTATATATTCTATCCACTTAAATATTATTAATTTCTTTTCTATTTTATTTTATTTTATTTCTTATCCCTCTTTATTATTTTTTTTGTTTTGTTCTATCATTTCATTTGTTTTCTTATTTTATTTTATTTTATTATATTATCTCTTTATATCATCCTATTATTTTTATTTTTATTCTTCTATTTTATCTTCTCTCTTTCCACCAAGTGATATATTACCCTTGATAATGAGGGGCTGAATCAATTCTTGAAAGGTTAGGTGTTCTTGAATTCTTGCTTAAATTTTATTTAATTTTGGTGGTAGATGTGAGTGTCATACACGAGTGTGGATATTGTCTCCCATGACATGAAACTAAAAACTATTTTTACTATTTTATTTTATTTATTTTTCCTCCCTTCTATTGACCAAATCTCCACATGATGTAGCTGATACAATCAACAGATGAAACAACATATGATGGAGTCGAGTCTTGGTAGATGTCACATTCTCTATTGAGGTGTCCCATCATCGTTGATTATAGGAGGATATAAAATTTAGATTATTTAGGAATTTGAGATTTCATTACTTCTATATAAAAGGGTAATAATTAATTCATGAGATTTTATAGCTAAATTATCAAACTAAATTTGAAGAAATAAAGAAGAATAATGATAGAACTAAAAAACAAACCCAGGACCTAGTTATTCCTTTCTAATTTCATTATATTTATAATTTCATAGTGTATTGAAATTATTATTATTATACATGGATAGAAAACTCACCAGTGAAAGAATCAGTAACTAAATCACCCTATTGTGTAAAAGATAGTGTTTTTATTACTAGATAGCTCTGGGGAGATAGAAGGAAAATTATCATAGAGGAGAAATTCAAGGACCTCATCCAAGAGATTAAAGATACCCTCGAACAAATAGTGGTTAAATGATTGGATAGGGAATTAAGTGAACTCTAGGAGTTCTTCATAGAGTTTTATAAAGGAATATAAAAACAATAAGAAGATACCTCCTTGATTTCTAACATGTTTTCTGAAGAACCCCCCATGTGAAATTTCAAGAAAAAATTTCTAACAAAAATATCAAATATGAGACTCAATGGATGGAAGAGATGGCCCCAGATATGTAAGGATAAATGGATTGGATAACTAATTATTTCAATGTATTCCTTGAGAAACCCAAACCTGAACTAGAGGGAGTTCCATCAATCTTCCTTGATTTTTTTGAAGACTTAAAATAAGTGGATGCCAATCTTGGGGAGTTCCGATAGCCTGACCATCTGAAGAACCAAATAAAAGATGAACATGATGAGCTAGATTGGAATCATGATAAGGAAGACTTCCCTTATGAGCTATATATGGGAGATCAATAAGAACTGGATGAATTTTGGAATGAGTGTGAGGTATAACTTGATCTCCCCATTCCTTACAAAGTAAAATATCCAATACCATTTCATATATCTTTATCCATGTAAGAAGACACGACCCAAATGGTATAATTTGAAGAAAAAGATAGAGGATCCCGACTACCTACCTCCACTTGCTACCATTCAACTCTAGGAGGCACTCACCATTAAAGAAGATATTGAAACTAAACCAACTGATAAAGTTAATATTATCTCAAACTAAATTTCATTTGATATTATTAAATCTAAACTGATTATTAATTCCCACTACTTTTAATTTTCATTTTCAGTAAATTCATGTTTGGACTTATAGGAATATGAAGAAACCGAACATGCACCTATTAAGGAACACAAAGAGATTCTTAATTTTGATGAACATGCATTTGAGGAAGCCCATCAAGAATACCAAGTAGCTGAGCCTAAGCAAAACAAGACAAAAATTGCTCACTTTTAAAGGGGGAATCTTCTTATTGATAATTCATATTTAAATTTTATTCAAGTAAAAATACCAACTTACTTTCTATTTTATCATTCAATTCATACAACCAATTTTGTGCAAGAACTGAAAAAGAAGGTGAAGGTTTCACAAGTAGAAATCAAGGTAGAGAATGAACCATACCTCATCCTACCCTTACCATGTAAACTATAATTAATTGTTAAGGGGATGGATCTGGTATACTTTATCCAATGATCATTCCTCACCAACAAAGAAGATTTGAAATCTGGGTAAATCCACATGTGGTGGTTCAAGTCTAAGAAGCTCTATTAACCACCAGATTATATACAACATATGGTAATTCCCTTCTAGTGGCAGTAAAAATATAGAGCCCACTTTGGGGATCATACCAAGATTTATCTTTATACTTTATTTCAAGTATTTCAATTTTATTAGTTTTTTACAAATCCCCACTCCTCGATCATTTTTGAGATTTAATAACATGTTCCTCATGTTTATTTGATTAATTTACTTTTTTTAGGTTCATGATGGCACAAAGAATCCCCTAAAAATTGTAGGAATATGTTTAAATCTTAATTTTAAAAGAGAGTTTACTTTTATAATTATCCTTTAAACTCCCTGCATTTTTGTTTAAAAACTTGATTTGTGATTTAAACTAAAAATTTCATGCCCATATTTGAATTTTTTCTTTACACAAATTATCTAGGAGACATGATTTTCTTAGGAATCTTGTTATTACATGTTTTATATTTCAATAATAGTGAAAATGAATGAGTAAAATTAAGAATTAAATTATTAAAGTGAATAATGGATATTAAAATAGGGACTCATGATTAGATGGAAATAGTTGATTCATGTAAATAAATATTCCCTAACATTTTTCATGATTTGAATTTCTAAAATTATTATAAATTGATTTGTTATTATTATTCATACCATGAGTGATTTTCCAAAATCATATGTTTTATTCCTAAGAGTATTTCTAGACCGAGTACTTCCAATTTCATCTTAAGAATATTTCTTGAGTGATCTTGGAACATTCCACCTTCTAAAACTTCCATTTAAAAATTTTAAATCTATGACTTTATGAAACCACATTTAAAATGATTAAGGAATATTTTGAAAAGCTCTTATCCTTTAGACCACCTTTACATCAATCATTATTTAGCCCATAGAGACCATGAATGACCTCATTAGAGATGATCCATGTTTTAAACCATTTTTATCCATTCCTACCATACTCTTAGTATTTACATGATATTGTAAATTTGAAGTGTGGGGGTAGAGGGATTCATGGTGAAAGTGATGAAATTAATTATAATAGAAAAGTGTGGGGGTGTTATCTTGGGTATTGGTAAAGGTTTTTGTTTCATTAATTATACTTTATTGTTTTCTATTCTTGAAAAAAACTTATAATGAAGATGAAAAAAAGACATTGGTTGTGAATTTGAGGAATAAAAATTCTATATCACCAGACCAATATTTTTATCATATGTGGTTAGATGGTGGTTATGAGATTTATTCTAAGTATAACTTTAAAAAAAGAAAAAAAAATGTAAAAGTGGGTTGGAAAAAATGTATAAAATTTTAGAGAAATTATATAATGTTCACATCATTTATTATGCTTTATTTGATCATGAAAAATACTTTGAGTTTTGGGAAAGTGGGAGTTTTCATTTGAATAGGAAAATTTTATTAAGATTTAATTTTTTTATAACATGCATTGTACTTTATACAGAAACCTCCCCTTTGAGCCTTAATTTTATACATAAATTCCTACCAACCTTAAGACTCATATAAATTTGAACCTTTATTATGATAACTCATGATTTTATATGACTTGTATATTTAAAAAGTGAATAAAGTAGTTTCTTTACAAGATTATGTAAAGGATAATGATCTCATGATATTAGCATGACTCTACTTGAATTTTTATCATGAGTGATGAGAGAAAATATTCAAAAGTGATTCAAATCATAAGTTTAGATGTTTAATAATAACGAATTAAGGATATTGGATAGATGAAAGAAGAATTTGAATCATTTTAAAAAGGGGAAAAGTCAAAAACTTGAGTTATTTATTTCCTTGAAAAATGTGTAATTAAACTAATATTTTATGTGGATATTTGAAAGTTTGATTTAGCATTGAAAATATATTTTTTAATTGTTTTGATATTTGAATAATGGTAACATTGGTGCCCTCTAATTTTCAATGAAAAGATTTTATGCTTGAGGATAAGCATAGTTTAAGTGTGGGTGCATTTGACACACTAATATTTCTTACACATTTTTTAAAAATATTCTAATGATTTTTAGTGGTTTTTAAAGGAAATGACTATGTAATTCATTGTTTTATTTAAAAGTTTGTATTTGTGAATTGATAATTAAAAATTGGTTTATTTAATAAAATAATATTTAATTTTTGATTTGATTTTTATTTATGAAATCTTGATTGGTTGTTAAGTGTTTTGAAATTATTTCTAAATTTTTATACCTTTTTTCAAGAGTTTCCCAAAAATTTAGGTCAAGACTAGAAGACACTCAACTGATGACCCACAACTATATTTCCATCCCCATATATGGGATAACTGACCAAATAGGGCACAAATGTGTCCTCATGGGCTAGTGAGGGTTCATGGACTACAAGAGAGATCATGAGCATAGGTTGGGCCTAGGCCCTCTTTAGTTAGGTAATGTGCGTGACCCATTTTTTGTGTGTGAAATTGAATGAGGGATCCTATTCCCACTATAAGATTATGATCGCTAAGTTACACGAATTTTTATTTAAATAATTACGAAGGAAGCGAGCAGTTCTGATGTGGTGTGAAAAAAATTTGGTTACTATTCATTTTTTTTATCAAAACATGACCACGATGCTTGCCAACATGACTCCTGTGCTCAAACACTAATCTTTTCCAAACCTCCACCACTCTCTGCCACTTGAAGTCGCCACTACTACTAGTGATCAATTGAGAAATAACATAGATGACTATGTTAGATCTTGATATTGAGATTGTTAGGCATTGTGAAGGCCTCACACCTCCCAATACCACCTATGAATCCTCATTAGAACCCCATGAAGCACATCTTGAGCTCCCTCTAGCCACTATTAAGGACAAAGGGTTTAATTAAGAATTGAGTGCCAGAGGATACCACCACTACCTTCATTTTCCACCACTGCACCTGCCACGTCCCCACCACCATGCATGGGAAAATGCATAGACAATGAAAGCCTATTGTTCCCCCCATGGATCTCAGTCCATTATACAAAATTGAAACACTTGAAATATTTAGGGGTTTCAATATAAACACTATAGGACTTGGGGGGGTTAAAAAAATATTTGAGAATATTTTTCTTGACTAAGGACAACACTGAAGAAGGTTTCCCCCCTCTATAAATATAGGGTGGTTTACCATTGTTGATGAGGTTGGAACACCCAAATATATAGAAGGATGATTAGATGATGATTCATGTTTCTTCATTTAATTTTTTTCCATTCTATTTTAGTTTATTTTTCATTTACTTTTTATAAATATATCACATGAATTATATTTTTAAAATTTTGTTTTCCCAACCTAATTATCCTTCTTCTCATTCTTCTTATTCTTCATTTCTACATTCTTTCCACTAAAATTTTCTTAATTTATTTTCTATTTTATTTTATTTCTTTTCCCTATTTATTCTTATTTTATTTTTGTTCTATCATTTCATATGTTTTTTTATTTTATTTTATTTTCTTATATTCTCTATCTCTCTCATACCATTTTTTTATTTTTATTCTTCTCTTTCTCTTATTTATTTCCACCAACTAATATACTACCCTAAAAAAATGAGGGGATGACCTAAGGATTGGATTGAGGGATATTATGTGTTCTTGAATTATTTCTTAAAGTTTATTTTATGTTTATGGTATATGTGAGTGACATGAAAAGGTGTGGAGATTGTCCCCCATGATATGAAACTAAAATTTATTTATATTTATTTATTTTTTTCCATACATTACCTTGATATTCTCATCACATGATGGATTTTAGGCAATCAATGGATGAAACAACATACAATGGAGTGAGGTCCTGGTATATATCACACTATTTATTGAGGTGTTCCATCAACCTTGATTATAGGAGGAGGTATAATTTAGATTTTCAAGGTATTTGAGATTTACAAACTTTTAAATAAAAGGATATTACTTCATGCATGAGATTTTATATCTGAATTATCAAAAATAACTTTGAAAAAATAAAGGAGAATAATGATATAACTCAAAACTGAACCTATTATATAGTTCTTTATTTATAATTTCATTCTGTTTAGCATTGCATGATAAAATAGATTTATTTTTCTTTTTATTATCTTATAAAATAAAAAACCCCAAACATTTATCATTGATTTTATAAAAAAATAAATAAATATTAGTAGTTCTTAGGTTAATTAGATTATATAAGTAAAAATATTTTAAGATCCTAAAGTGAGATGACCATAGTCAACCACTGCTCTATACTGGGAAAATATTTCTAAATTTTCCTTTTCCACGCCCCATGATAGTTGTGAATTATGGTCACACAGTTTGGAAAAATCATGCACACCCTTCCAGTAGACCATTGGCTACACAGTTTCCTTGGATAAAACTCATGGTTTTCCCTAACCATGCACAAACTATGAATTTCTCCAAGGGATCCAAAAATTTAATTAAATTTCTCAAAATGAACCCATAGTAAGACCCAACCAAAGAACGATCAAAATAAGGGCCAATAAGTACATGTATGAATGTAACCGAATGTTATAATCTTCCCACCACAAAGGAATTTTGTCCCCAGAAAGTGCTCAAGATTACAGACTCACAAAAAGAGAAGGCTACTACTGCCTCATTAATAATTCCTACTCTCATGTCTCCTAGCTATCCTGTACATAATTCCATAGTACCTGGACCAAGGGAATCATTTTACTGCACAATACCTTGTCCTGGAAGTCCATAATCTGAACTGGTTTCTCAATAGTGGTTGTATCAGGCTCAAGAACTACATCATCCCATCTAATCACATGTGAAGGATCTAGTTGATACCTACTCAGTTGAGAAACATGAAACATTTCATAAATCAAAGTCATGTGAGACAATAAGTCCAACCGATATTCAACATTTCCATGTTTCCCCATGATATAAAAGGGGATAACAAAATTTAGTACAAACTTACTCAGATTACCCAATAAATGATGTCCCAAGAAAGGTGAAACTTTGATAAAAACCTGATCACCAACCTAAAACACTAGCAACTTATGTTGATGGTCTGTATAATATTTATGACAACTTTATGTTGCGAACAACCTCTTCTGGATAAATTACACCTTTTCTGTCATCTCTTGAACAAGACTCATCCAAAAATAATGACCACTCTTCCTACTCTTCCTAGCACAAGGGAGATATACATGGACTCCCATACAATTCTTCAAAGGGAACCATAATTATTAAATAATGATAACTATTTTTATCGACACATTCAACCAATGGTGAATGTTTTTTCAAAGATCCATCAAAATCAAACATGAATGCCTGAAGAATATCCTTAGGAACTTGGATAGTTCTCTATGTCTTTCAATCCTTTTTCAGATGATAATCCATGATCAATTTAAACTGAAAATCTATTGTCTCTTGAAAATCTTTCTAGAACATGGATGAAAACCTCAAATCCCTATCAGAAAAAATCATACTGGGAACCCCATGAAGTATCACAATCTCTCGAATGTACAAGTCTCCAATATATTCAAATCTATTCATCTCCTTTATTGGTAAGAAATGAAATGATTTCATAAGTTGATAAATGATCACCCAAATTGCATCCTTCACACTAGGAGTATGTGGAAGAACAATGATAAATTCCATGGAAATCTAATCCTTCTTGCATACTGAAATGGGTAAAGGTTTCAACAAACCAGTAAGTCTCTAGTATTCCACCATAATTTTATAACAAATGAGACATCATGATATAAAATCAGCAATCAACCTCCTCATCCTGGACACCAATACTAAGTCTCATGTTATGAAACAACTTGGTATCTCCAGGGTGTATATAATAACATGATCGGTGTCTACTATACATCAAATCCTGTCTTAGAGAAACCAGAACAACCATACATCCATGGAATCACAATGACCCATTAATATATTAAGACCATTCCCCCAAGGTATATCTACCATAAGGGATTTTACCAAATTTTTGACACTCAGTGTATGACACCTGATCAAGACAAACTCACTAATATAAATACATTTCATATTTTATTAATACCAATAACACCTAACCACCAACCTGTTACACTCCCAAGATAATCTCAATTAAAAAAATTATCAGAGACCACTCCTCAATAGATTCATTAATAGATTATTTTAGTAATTTCCTTCTTAATGAATCATAAACCACATCCCCTTTCCTAGGAGGGTATGCTATATCAAAATTAAATATTTGAAGGCACTCCACCCAAAAAATTTGATTTATGTTTAGGTTTCTCTAAGTAAAAATACATTTTAGGCTTTTATGATCACAATACACTACAAACCTATCCACAAAGAGATAGCGATTCCATGTTTTAAGTTCATGCATAACTACTACCAACTCAATATCATGGATATGGTAGTTCTTATCATGAGGTAATAATTTGAAAGAGACATATGACACCACCTATTTCCCCTAAATCAAAAATCATCCCAAACCCATACCAGAAGCATCAACGAAAACATCACAACCTGAAAGCAGTTTTGAAAGAATAAAAACTGGTGTATAATTCAACCTCACCTTTATCTCCTCAAAATATCTCTAAAAATTTTCATTCCCTTCAAAAATTAAACCGCTCAGAGTTAAAGAAATCATCAAAGATACAATCTTGGAGAAATCTTGAACAAACTGTGTATAATAACTAGAAAAACCAAAGAAGATATAGATCTCAAACAAATTTTTAGGATTCTCCCAGGAAATAACACCATGTAATTTATTAGGATCCACTGGGATGCCCATCTTAGATATTACATTCCCTATAAATTTCTCTTCTCATATCCAAAACTCAAATTTGGAAATATTTACATATATAAGATGTTCCTTCACTACAGAAAAAAGGAATTTAGCGGTGGTTTGGTTTTACGTTTCACGGTGGTTTAAACTGCCACTTAATAGATTGGTGGCGGTTTTGAAAAACCGCCGTGAAATCGTGCGTCGGGAAACTATTTGCGGAGGTTTTTAAAACCGTCGCAGAATGTTTCACGGCGGTTTTTTAGCGGCAGTTTAAATCGCCTCTAAATGATTTAGAGGTAGTTTTTTATTTTTATTTTTATTTTTTTATTTTTTTTTATTTTTTTAAACAATATCTTAGCTATATCTACTTCCTAGACTCTCAATAGGTGGTAACTTAATTGAAGGTCAATCATTAAAAACCAACATGCCCCTTTAAGCTAGTTAAAGGGATCATCAATCCTTGAAAAAGTATATTTTTTATTAATAGTCACCTGATTCAACTTTCGATAATCCATGAAAAGTCTGAGACTAATATGTTCCTTCAGAGCAAAGAGGATAGGAAAATACCATAGTGACATGATAGGATGAATAAATCCCATAGGCTCTAGTTCCTCAAGCTATAACTTAAGTCACGCCAACTCAATAGGTGAAATTTGATAAGATGACATAGAAATGGGCATCATACTAGGGAGAAAGAAAATAGTAAAATTGACTACTCTCTATGGAGGTAAACTAGAAAAATCAACTGAAACGTCATCACGGTATGCACATACCACTGTAGAAAGTATACATCTCAGATAAGGATTAAAAACTTCATTAAACATATCTAACAACTAGAACAAGAGTACCCCAATATAAGGAATAACATGCATTAGACTTCCCGATCTAGATTCCCACTCACCCTAAAAAACACGAGTGAACCCATAGGAAGATAAAAACTAAACCCGACGATGAAAAAAGTATAATTGGGACTTAACAATGATCATATAATCCATTCCAAGTGTCAAGTTAATTATTTCAATATCAATAACTAAAAGGTCCCAAATCAACTCATAGTATGCTATCACCACCCAACACATGGGACAAGGGAAATCTTGTTTGGACCTCTTTCCCAAAGGCATGGAAAGACCCAACAAGAATAGAATACGTTTTGAATGTAATACTAACACATCAACTAAATTTGAGGATATAAAACAATGAGAAGAACCTATATCAAACAAATATAGCACCATAGAAGATAAAATATACACAATACATCTAACAGTAACTGGACCTGCTTCAGGTTCCTCCAACACACACCCTGCCACATAAATCCACCCAGTCATAGCTATATTAACATCTCCCTTGGCATGAGGTTTAGACCCACCACCCTTGGAATAATTAGTATGCAATTGAGAACCCTTGGTTTGAGTGGATCCATACTTTCTTCCCTGATATATTCTTTAAAAAAACACCTCATATAACATGATAGTCCATAAGAATGATATGTCTTAGGAGTCTCTGTACAGTTAGGCTTGGTATGATCACACCTTCAACATTGATAGTAGAAAAAATGCTATTGTCCTGAAGAAGCCCTTGAAACTGGTCCTGAATAAAATTGACCACCCTTGTGCTTCCATTACTAGATATAAGACACACCCTGGCTAATAACTTCACCTAATGAAGATCAACCAAGACCAGCCTTTCCAGATATGTCAGCCTCCATATAATATTCTTTATCTACTACCTCTATGATATTTGGAAGGAACATGAGAATTAACATCAACTGAATATCAGGTCTCAGTACCAACTCAAGCCTTCAAGCCTTTAGGTACCCATTTGTAATTTTTATTGGTTCCAACTGCACCAATCATCAGAAAAGGTGGAATAATCTAGAACAATATTCACTTTTTTCTCGAATTATAGAAACTTCTGGGTATTTACTACACATAAAATCTCAGGGTAAAACTTCTGATTGAATATTTCTTTTGAAATATGTCTATGTAATATCCTTGTGTAACATATCTTGAAAAATAGGGTCACACTATCTCCTTTTCTATCCCTCAATCATGTAATGAAAAAAACCACTTTAGATTCCTTATAAGTCATCAAGAATTTGAAGACACTTTTAATTAGCTGAATCCACTCCCTATATTATTAGGGTTCTTTCTCAACATATAAGATGGGTGGATTATTCTTAGTAAAATTTGAGCTATGATCCACTACTCATCACAGGTTCCAAACACCCACTTTTCCTAGAGTCTAAATTGCATTGATTATTGCTTCAACTATAAAATGCTCCACTGGAGGATTGACTTGTGGATCCGGTATCATAACCACCCCTCATATATTTGGAAGAGATATTCTTAGAGTAATTTTCTATCAAGCACAAGAAAATGACTAATCAACATTAGATAATATTCCAAAGTATTTAAATCAACTTCATGAATTCATGTACATTCATTAGAACATCAATATTTTAAAGAAATTATGAATTATATGAATAAAAAATATTTCATTAAGAAGGAACAAGTCCATTTAAAAAAACTACCCATAAAATTTATTCAAATGACCTCAAAATCTAGGTTCCAAACTTGGTAAAAATTTTCTGACCACCCCTAGTAACTCAAGTTTAGATATGTAAGTGAAATATATAGGCACCTTTCCGCACTTACTACTAGAATTCTGATAGTCCTAACTACTATCTACCTAAGACAAAAAACCAAGAACTGGAACTATAAACACACATCAGGTTGAGCATCCCTCTGATACCATTCTATAAAAAACCAAAATGATTCAACTAGACAAGCCACCCAATCTATCCCATCATGGTGGTGAGGTGAAATAAGATAATAGAAACAATTATTTCTTATAATAAAACAAGACAAACAATCAGAGTAAAATGTATAAGAAATAGATAAATCCATGTTCCACACAATACAAGAAAAATCAGACAAACCAAAATGTATGACAAGACTAGACCAACAAGTCACCATGTTCCCAACATTTACCTCCAATCCATCCTTCTATAAAGACAATGATGAAAATATAAGACAACATGCTATAAGATTCCCTTACCTTTACCTAGGTCCAAAAAAATGTCTACAACTTCCCAATGAAAAAAGTAGGACATGAATACAAATACCAGTAGGATTCCACCATATAATCAATAAAAAGTTTAATATCATTAATGAAAAAAATTATAGCTTTAAAAAATAGATTATTATAAAACATTTTTATAAATCAAAAACCATTTTTAAATTATCCCTTGGTTTTTCAGAAAATAATTTAATATTATAAAAATAAGAAATATAACATTTATAACTAACAAATAATGAGAGAATAATGAACAAAATCCATGAATATTGAATAAGGTAATCATATATGAAAAAACCATGGAAAATACATCATGTGAAAGTAAATTAGAAAATAAATATGACGAATCCATCAAGTGAAAACCCATGAGAAAATAAAAATTACCATTCCATCATGTGAAAGTGAAATCATAAATGAAAAATAATACCATTTGGGATATACACTATGGGTATACATACTAGATATAAAAACAAATCCCCAATCCAGGTCTATAATGGATCTAGTCGGTAAAGGCACCAGTGGCATCACAGCCAACAAATTGAAAGAAAACCTTAAGTGGCATTATACACACTATGAGCGACATGTATATTCATGAAACAACCAAGGGTTATAATGATATATGTTTTTAAAAATCCATTTCAAAACAATTATCATAATTTATAAAACATTTTCAAATCCAAGTAAATCTGATTTGGTTCTTGAAAACCCATTTTTCCAATCAACACCACTTTTCAAGAATTTTATCAAACAATTGGCATGAAGAAGAAGTTTTTAAAGAAAAACACCCTTAAAACATGATTTTATTCCAAAAAACAAATTTTAATAACAAATCAATTAATTTCAAGGAATAAAACAAATAAATTTACAATAACAACAATCAATTCATAGAATTATACCTTTTTATAGAAACACCTACCTCTAGAACAAAGGTAGAATTAACAGCCTTTGAAAACGGAGACCAGGGAAGAGTAGTTCAAGTACTCATGATCCTAAATCCATAATAAACACATAAATACTATATAAAACCCATTAGTTACAACATAAAAATCCACTTCAGGTTATATAAGATAGAGAGGAGAATAGGTCAAATGAGAATCTAATATGAAAAGAAAAACTGGATCAAAAAAAGAAACATACATTGAGTTGATAGGTCAAGAAAAAATAAAATCTACCTAGAATCCCAATGAATAATCCTCTAAAGCAATAGGGAATGATTAGGTTGATCCAATATGAGATTATGGGGTGATTAAGGGTTAAACCGGGGTCCTAGAGATATTTAGTTAATAATTTAGAGCATTAAAAGTCTCTAGGCACAATTTTCTCAAGAGGCCACATGGTTAAGAGTAACTATACACTTTAATAATGTGCCCTATACATAAATCCTACTTGGTGTGAACAGTTTGGATACATTGTTTTCTAGAGAGTCCATATGGTTCAGAGTAACCATTTTCTTTAATAATGTTCCATATACAGAAATCCTTCTTGGGGTGCACAATTTTGATGCACAGTTACTTTAACCAAGTTCCAACCATTAATAACCCCTATTATTAGGGGTGAATGGTTTGGAGGGGTGGGAACATGGTTCAGAAAAACCGTGTGCCCCATTCAAGTAGACTATGATTTAATGCATGGTTTCTTGGTCTAAGCCGCTTTGTTTCCCTAACCGTGCACCAATTGTGCATATCCACAAGGGCTCCTAGATTTTTTTGAAAACTCCCAAAATAACCCCAATGGAAGACCCAAGCATAGCATGATCAAAACAAGGGTCAAGAAGTACCTATAATAAGGTAATATAATGTTACATACTACACTATAGAGTAGATCTATCCAACATCCTCTATGAATATCAATGAGAAAATCTATTTCGTAAAAGAAAGATGAACAAAAACTATGATGCAACAAGAAGGGCCAAAAATTAGCACAACACATTCCAACTTCCTCCTCAATGATTATGGTAAAATCCTTGGAATATATTGCATATCCAAACCCTAGATCATATAACTCAGGTAATGTCATTCTAAATAATGAATTACCACACTGTATAAATTTTATACAAATGTCATTCATGGAATAACTTAATGTCCATAATAAAACTACATTGAGATCATGAGAACCAAAAATTAACCTATAAGTCTCATAATCATATATCAATGTCCTATAATGAAAATCCCACCTTAACAATGCAGCAATAATAAACACCCCATGATGGAACTAATCTAGATTAGTCAAAAGGCCATTAATCCTTGGTCTAAAACCACATATTCATCTCATTAATAGATTTAATAAACCTTTGTATCATTCAACCACTATGAAGTCTAGAAATAGAGGTCAATGGAGGACTAGAAAATAAAATTCTCTAATGGTGGAATTAAAAAAGGATTGAAGAATTAAAATTATGAATCAATTTTATTATCTCTATCAATATCAATATATTACTTTAATAGATAATTTTAATGATCAATATATTAATCTATCATCTACATTACCTCTATATCTCTCATATAATTTTTATATCCACTTGACTTAAGGGAAAATATTTTTAATGTATTTGTTCTATGAAAATATGACCTCTTCGCATCATATTCTAATATGGTTTCCCTACTAAAACCATTGAATTGAAAGTGGGACGTGTTCTCACTACCACCAAGTGAGGTATCATTATCCATGGGTTCTTACTATGATAAATATAAGGGAGATGAACCTCCTAATAAAATATATAAAAATAAAGTGTGTATTTGGATACATATTCTCTATTAGAATCATAGGAGAAATAAAAAACATCCCAATCCAATGGTAGGAGACATAGGGGCTCACATCGAGCTATTTCCAAACTACTTTACCAAATAAAATTACTCTTTTTATTTATATATCATGTTTTATATTCATAAATCTTCAATAAAATTAAATTTATAGACCATTATTCTATGTCCATTGTTATGAAATGAATGGTGCGAATTTATTTTATTAATTCATTTTTATATTTGATCTAATTAATTAATCAAACTTCGATACACATAATATTATTTTTCTTTGTATACTCAATAAAATATTTATATATCCCAATTAAATTTATTTTTGTTACTTTCATTAAATTAATATTTTATATTCCGATTTGTATAGTTATCTATATTATTCTTATTTTTTTTATTTTCTAATTGTTATTTTATTTTAGAGTTTTGATTTATAAAGGAAATATACCCCCTTTATTCCATCAGATCATTGACCTACATTTAGCATGAAAGTAAATCATTGGGTTTTATCAAAATATTATAATTCAAAAAAAAAGTTTCAGTATCCTTATTTCAAAGTTCAATATTTTTTTGGTATTAGTTCTTCTTCATATCTCCAAGGCACTTCGGAAGGAGACTCTTTGGGACATGATTTTTAAATGTAACTAATTAATATTATTGAAAAAATCTAATTTATACCATTCATATTAGTATAGGATTCCCTGTATTGAAAATGGTTATGCATTAATACATACCTACAAAGGGATCATATGATAAGTATACACCCTAGGAAACTACAACATTTAATATTAATGGAAAAGCTATGAAAATTATTCATTATGGTCTTGACCCAAGTTAATTTAATAGTATTTATTATTTTAATAACTCCCATGAAATATGTAATATTTTATATTTCAAAAACAAATTCATGAATAGTTATAATAATACAAGACTATATATATATTTATAATACATTGAATGATTTTTTATGAATTAAATTGAATCTATACTGATATGTTTACATGTTTTTATAGAAATTTTAATGATTGAAAGCCTTTTGGTAATGATTTATCTATAGAAACATCAATGAAAATGTTTCTGTTTATCTTAACTATCTCTTAAGAAGCCAATGTGATGGAAATAAAAGAAGAAAAAGAAACAAAAAAAATTCCACTCATGGAGAACATTTGATCTCTTACAACATATGAAAGATCCATGAAGATAAAATCCCACAATGAAGTAAAAGAAGTCAAATAATCTAAATATTCTAAAAATAACATTTCATTCATAACAATTGATCATGAGGATTCATACAATAGTGATATATAAAATGAATATTTTGATAAGAATTTGATTAAACTCGTGAAAAAGAAGAAATCAACACATGATTCGAATAAGATAAAGAAAAGTAGATTGGAAATAACATGCTATGAATGAAAAAATGGAGGCAAAAAACCAAAACGTTCCCTATAACAAAAACATACAAAAGATTTTATAAGGTATGAATGTACTTGAGGATTTAACATGGAGTTCTAGTGTTGAATCAACAAACCCAACATCCTATACCACCTCAAGTGACACTAGTTCCAAATACCTTATTGATCATGTTGAGGTTAATGATGTGGTTAAATATACTACTTCATACAAAATTTCATCCTATTTTTCATCAATTATTCAAAATTATATTGTGATAGTTTTTGAAATATATAATCTTGAATAATATTATTGAAAATATTTTACTGTGTGCCATAAATTATAAAAGAAATATAAAAAAATTGTTTAATGATATAGATGATGTTTATAAAGTTTTTTTTTTGTTTTGAAACTGAATTGACCACAAAATATTGAGAATGTGTAATAAAAAATAAATGAGCTAAAAAAACACTATAACTCAGGTCATCCATGGTGATCAATATCAATATATGATTATTGGATCTCAATTATTTAATAAAAGTAATTCAAGAATTGGTTTTGTAATTTCATAAAAAATTATCAATTTGTTTTGTAAAGGAATATTACGAAACCAATTTTTTTCAATATTTTTAGAAATATGTGAATATAAATTAGAAACTGGATTTCAAAATTGAAATATATGGGTGAACTATATTTATTTACCTTTATTCCCATATTTATAAAATATAATAATAAAAAAAACATTTTTGGGTACGTATGTCTCTTTTAACTAAAATTACCAGACCCAAATATTGTGTATAAAAAATCCACCCACATTTGAAATTTTTTATGGCTATGCCATTGGAAATTTAGTTATATATCATTTATTTTCATTTAAATGAGAAGATATTATCCATAAATCATGAAATAATTTCAATAATAATTGATATATTATTAATTTTTTTCTCATGTAAAATTTGACATATAATTAAATATCATTTATTTAAATAATTGATATATCTTAAAAAAACTTCTTAGGAAATCATTTATATATTTTTAAATGTTATCTCTTGAAAATATTGATATATAATTAAAATATATCTCTACAAATCATTTATATATCTTTAAATATCTTCACTTTTAATAATTGATATTCTATTAAATATCTTCTCTTCAAGTCCTAAACATATATTTAAATATATTATATTGGAATAATATATATATCTTTAAATATTTTCTCTTTAAATTAAGGATATATATTTAATTGTTTTCATGAAATCATTTATACATCTTTAAGTATTTTTTTTCTAGAAAAAATTAATACATATTTAAATGATATCCCATGAAATAATTAATATATCATTAAATATATTCTATTTAAATCATTGATATATCTATAAATTTTTTCTTCTGAAATCATTAGAATTATTATTACTCTAGGTCTATCTTGTGGTGAAGTACAATTTCCTATTTCTATGCACTATTTTTGGGGGATCCTTTCTTTTTGTCATCCGATGGAGTTTAGATGGATCTACATTCAATATAGGTGTAAGGTTTTTCTATGTATCAAACACTCTTTCCCATCTTTAGCTTAATTATAAATCTCTCCCCTCTCTATCTCCCACACATATATTTTTTACAATTATCTAAAGTATAATTTGTATTTTAAATTTATTTTCTTTCTAAATATTTTATTTTGCTCTTTTTTCCTCTTTTTTGATTTCAAACACTTTGTCTCCATTTTTTTAAATATATTTTTCTGATCCTTTAAATTAATTATGTTAAGTATTATCTTTTATCTTTTTTTTATATTCACAATGGGGGATAAGTTTTTAAAGTCTTAAAGGGGGATATATTTTTTAATATAACCATCAAACTGGGTAATGTTTGTCATATATCATGTTTAGGGGGAGAAAAACAATTCAGATTTTGTAAATGGGAGATATAGTTAGGGTTTATTTGTGTAATTATTATTTTATAATCATAAGGGATATCATATTATAAATATATTGAATATATATTTATATGATTCACTCTTGACTTACTCTTGAAATATATTTTTTATATTAAGTGTTTTTGATCATCAAAATGGGGGGATTGGTGAACCTCTATTTTGATTTTAGGATAAAAATCACTAAAGGTATTTCTAATAATTTTGTTTAATTGATAATATAGAAGAATAATAGGTTTAAAAGGAGGTATTGATTTTTTACATGGTATAGAAATAAGAATATAACAACACAACAATCTACACCAGGCCGCAAAAGGCTGTAGAAAAGGAAATATAATACAATAGAATGACCATTCCACAATACAACTCTATCTAACTTCCACTATGAACATCATGGTGAAAAACCTGAAATCCATTATATAGAAAAACCTCATATCCTAAAAACTTAGGTAATTACAAGATATATGTTTAATAACCACACCATAAAACTTTTCCACAATGGTCATTAGTAGTGCAGTTTAAGAAACACACTACATCTACCTCGATATTAGAAAACCCACCAAATTTTCTATAATACACTACACCATATCCCATAGTTCTATTACATAAAGTCCACCTCCATGATGTAATGATATATACCACACAAAACGGGAATTAAACGTAGAATATTAAAAGGGAAATTAATGGTTGGTATAAAAGAAATGATTCTTATCATTATTGGTACGACTCAACCTTAGGATCCTCTATATTCTATGAAGGCTATAAATAGAGGACCATGGAGTATTGGAAAATTCAATTCTATAATGATGGAATAAAAAACATATTGAAGTGTGCTGACCATGAATCAAAATGATCATCTCTATTATTTGAAAAATCTTCCTTTAATAGCCAATTTCAGTTATAAATATCTCCGGTTCTTTTATATATTACCTATCTATCTATCCTCTAAAATTATTTTATCCTATTGAGAGATATGGGAGAGGAATTATAAAATATTTAATCTATAAAAATATATTTTCTTCTTATCTTAATCTAAAATGGATTTCTTGATAAATTTAATGAAAACCAAGGGGGATGTGTGCCTACAACCACAAAGTGAGGGATCTTTATCAATGGGTTATCTACTACCATTGAAGTAAGTGAGACAATATTCTTGGAAAAAACTCCAAAAATCAAGTTAGAATTTGGTTAATTGATCTCTGTTTAAATGAAGTGAGAAATAAAAAAACCACTCAACCCAAGAAGAAGAGACATAGGGTCTCACACTCATCAATTTCATACTACATTATCAAATGATGACTAATATATTTATTTCCACTTAAATTTTTATATTCCCTACACTTCAATCAAATTATAGTGATATAACAATATATTATCATCAATATTACATAATATAAGTTGTTAATTAATTTTATTAAGTCATATTTATATTTTATTCACTTAATTAATCTAATTATAAAACCCACAACTTTATTCCATGGCTCATTCTAGATCAAATCTTGATATTTTGTTAATATATAAACTATAGTAACTTTGATTAAATTAATATTTATTTTATATTAGTGCATAATTATATTTACCATTTTTATAATATTTTTATTTCTACTATATTTATGTGTTTTTATTTTTAATTCTATCTCAACCCTCTCTTTCCATTACATCTCTGTACTACATGTTTGGTATTTAGGGACATGATTTTTGATTAATTTAAGAGTCATAATGCCACCTTTTATTTTGAATATTAAAAAGGTATATAACTAATTATATTGAGATATATAAACAATAAAACCTCTCAAGATCCAAAAAAGTAAAAATATATTGCTTGATGTGGAATTGTAACACCCCACCCCTCACCATTGTATTGAGAAGAGAATGAGCTACCACTGTAATTAGGTAACATTCCACAAACACTAACGGATAGAAATAAAATACAAAGGAATATATAATTATTGTGGGATTATTTACCCTTACATGAAACCAATTTAAAAATACAACTCAATAATAATAGTGACACATACAACGCATAAATCAATACAAAACAAAACAACAATGAAAACAATAAAGAAAAAGAATCTAAGTGTAGCCACCAATGAAAGTACTAAAGTGACTACAGATTTTTAGACCCAAAAGAAAAACAATGTGACAAACATAGAACTACCCAATGTTCTAAAAAACCATGATAACCAGGCTCCAAGAACCTTAACCATTGACCATATATTCTATGATGCTCTATTTGAAAAGTGATTGATCTCCCTTATTATACATCATGTCGAAATGAATGCATACACAAAAAGGTGCATATGATGGGGTTTAGTATATATACCCAGTAGAAAATACACCAAAATCATTAGACACAAAAAACTTGTCCATGACTAATATAGAATAATCTAAATAAAATAATCAGTAGTATAAAAAAATATTTTTCATTAGAGCTTCATAAAAGAATAGAAATTGGAATATCAAAGAGTTTATAATCAAAATAATAACAAATTCACATTCTAACACATGAAAACACTAATAAATTATTCCAACTAGTTATATTCCTAACTCATGAATATAATCCCATCAAACTAATCCGGTAATCAATTGGTCTTTAATCCATGGTTCCATTATCTTGTATTGATTCCTTATCAGAAGTCAACAAGGAATATTTTAATGGATTTGAATACATTACAACCACGGATTCCAAGTTTTCTTTCAATAATTAATTGTAAATTAATTTTACATTACAACATTTTAAATGAATAAAATTTACATAGACATTTTTGAATTAAAAAAATCATCCAAAAATGGGTTCATTTCAATGAAAATTCAACAATGGTTTTCATTGAAAAAAATCATTAACAATTAAAATAAGAGGTTTTATCCAAGGATCGAACAAGGTTTTTTTGAAAAAAATATTCATCAAACATTCCATAGGAATGACTTAAACTAAAAAAGGTTATTCAAATCCAAGATTATAAAGATTCATCCATCAAAGAAATTCATTTTTAAATCCATATAATTCTAATTCCAGAGTTTGTGGAGAAACAAAGACTCCTCCTACCTCATATATTCTCACTACAAAAAATTCAGAGAAACCATCCTAACAAAATGAAGAAAAATTGTCCCTAATACATGTAAAAGAGTCAAAAAAAGATCACCCTATATTTATTTAAAATGATCTCCCTAATGAGGAGAAAATTAACTAGGGATATGTGAGGTGATTTTAAGTCAAAAAATGAATTAAAATCCCCCTAAAAATGATCATATGGGAACTAATTTAAGCTGTAATACCTCCTGATGAATCAATGTACGAATATTCCATTTTAGAAAACTATTTTGACCAACACTAAGGTATAATGTTTCCACCATACCCATAGATATCTCAAATATAAGAATTACCACAGTGACCACACTATGGAGTGATGTAAAAACCCAAGACTTTTTGTACTAGACATGAATTCCTCTACAACATAATGAATCCATTATTTCCGTGGTACACAAGATGAATCATCACTCTCTATGGTCAAGAATATTAAAAGAGCTATCCATTTGGAACTTTCATGTCATAGAAGTAGAATTCCCATGAATCACACTGATCATCATAAAGTTGTAATGCATGTGTTTCACATGGTTTATTAATAAATAAGTTCCATGTCTTTCCATATATTCCACCATACCTGACAGGTCTCTATTTTACACAAGGGAACTCTAGATACAACACGGTGAGCACCAATACTCAAAGCTACACATGGGGCACCTCAAAAATAATTAAAACAGTTTTAAGACCCCAAAACCACCACCTCTACCTAAATGAAAAAACCCAATATAAATCATAATTATATGCCATTAAAAAATGACAAGACTCAATCCTATGGTGTTACATTCTCCATACCATAATGATTTCTATCCTCAAAATTCTAGAGGCTAGTGGATATGAGACATAAAGTCAAACCACAAGTCCATAATTATAAGTACTCGGCCTTATTACATTACATAGTCTTGAATTTAGTCAAGAAATAACTTCCTTTTTTACATTGAAGATATTTTCAAGTTTATAGATCTATAGAATTGGGACAATACATTCAAAACATTTCACATTATTAGAGAATGGATACCATAAAAATAGTACCCATTCATTCCAAAATTTTAAACTTTCCAAATAAAACAAGATTTATTTGATAGATCTTCAAAAATTTAACTTGGCTTCCTCAACTTTCTTACACATCCTTATAACCTATGAAAATCATTTAAAAACTTGGGATGATCACAAAAATCTCTAAAAGGGATATATAAAAAAACACATTAGTCTAAGAATACTTGTAACATATGAAATCACTTTCAAAAGATATGCTTGTCACCCATATATACTTACTTTGTAAAACATGATATTTCCACAAGATTCCCACAAATATAAGAACATAAATATAACCATAAAGGTATATTGGGTAATTACTTACATAATATTGTAACCCTCATGGCTACCTTATAATTTGTAACCATCACAGCTACCTTACAATTTGTGTAACCATCAGAGTTACAAATGGAGTAACCATACGACCAACCTCTAACTTACACATACCCAATGCCTTGGAGAGAAATATATGTCCAAAAATTCACCATAAATAATGAAATATATCCAAAACATAATCATACATCATGAATATTAGCATAAAAACATTGCTTTTGAATTTTGTAAAACAGAATTTTAAAAGAGGATTTTAAAAGAAAATTCCCTTATAAATATCATATAATTGAATTGAGACTTAATTGAGTGGATGGAATATGTATATAAACTATTAATATACATAATTAAACATATTATAATCAGAATTCATCACCCAAACAATTTAAATACTACATAATTAATGAAGAATAAGGTTCACCCAAAGAATGGAAATCGGGTTAAGAATTCCATTACCTCAGGCTTGTCTTACTTAAAACTTGTTTAAAATTCATGTATAATAGTTAAAAGAGTATTATTAGTATTTTAAATAATCATTTTCATGTTTATAACATCTTATAAGATCATTTAATAACATCCTTTCAGCCTTTAATTGTTAGTATTTTTCTCCTTGCACTGTTTTTGGGTGAGTTCTTTACATGATTTCCATGATTTGTTCATGATTGATGTTCTTGTCGATTGGAAGTGAAACTCTAGAATTGTAATGGAGTATTATTTAAATATTTATAGTACCATAATTTATACAATTTATTATTTTCAATTCTTACATGAGGATAATTCATAAGTCAATACATTAATGATGTTCGTTTAGATCATTTTAGTGGTTCTCTGATAAAAACGACCTCATTTTGTTTTATAAATTAAAACCATGTGTAAAAAAGAATTATAGAACCATGGATAAAACATAATATATATATTATAACCTGTTTCAACCATAAAAATAGTTTCATGACCATAATTGAAGTATTTAAAGAAAAATGAAATCACATCGTCCACGATGTCGGTAATTCAACACATCACGGACAATGTTTATAATTCTTTGAATAAGTGGGAGAGGAGAAGAAGAATGATGATGAATTTTCAATGAACATGAGAAAATATAGAATATAAAAGATTTTGGAGCTTTCATGACTCTTGGGTAAGAGGAGTTGAGTAAATAATAAGGAAAGAAATGAATGTTGAAATAAAATAAAACTTGAGAAATTTCTCACGAAAATTCGGCAGCCTAACGACATGTCTTAAAATTTCATAAAAATAGTTTGATAAGAGAAAAGGGATATCTAATCAATCTTAAATAATATGGATATTAAGGGGGGATATTAAATGAAATATCCCAACATAAGCCAAAGGGAAAGGAAGTGAATAACATAAAATGAAAGAAAAGAAAGAAAATAAAAGTGGATGTTTACCTCTTGATCTCTTCTCCTAGAGATCCTTCTTAAGGGTTTGGTTTTGGTCTTTTGGTGAGAAAAAAAGTTCTAAAAAGTGGGGAAGAGAATTGGGAGGAGTATTGGGCAGAACTTAGGCATGGATCAATGATGGAGAGGTGTGGGAAGAAGAGGGGAGTGAGGGTGGTATTTATAGTGGAGGAGAGGGGTATTTTTCATTATTTTAATCATTATTATAATATTTTTGCCCAAGATTATGAATAGTCTTAGTTAATGAGATATAAAATAGTAATAATGGAATGGGAGTTCTAACCAAGTTTCCTTACATCACTTATGATGTTATAAATAGTATATTTTACTGATAATTTGATTATACAGTATTTTATCGTATTTCACTATTCATTGAAAATTCAAGAATTTCAGAAAAATCCCAAAAATTTACCCTAATTATTTTTCAACGTGTAGAATTCAAAAATGAAGTCCATTTTTTGAAAATAATTCTCTAAATATTATTAATTTAATTTTTACATAAAGTCATTCTTAATTCAAAAATTAACAATTCTAATTCTATAACTACTTCTATATCACAATGAAAAATTAACCAAGATGTTATTATCTTAAATCCTTAAGAAAATAAAATAATAATAAAATTTGATATTAATTAGGGTCATATTACTATTCATATTACTATTCATAAGGGTATGTTACTATTCACAAAAAAACAAGTTGGTTTCATCAGACACCAAATAACTTACCGAACACAATTGTAGATGACAGTTTATGGAAATTCAAAACATTGAAGTGGAAAAATTATGTTTAAAGGCTAGTTATAAATATCTACTTAAAAAAAGTTCCATGAATTTCTATTTATTTTTAAAAAAACTTGGGGTGTTACATTATCCCCACCTTCTGAAAATTGCATCCTCGCAATTTTATTTACTTATTAAACAACTGAGGGTACTTTTCCCTCATAACATTTTTCAGACTCCCATGTTGCTTCTTCAAACATGTGGTTTCTTCACAAAACCTTTACCAGGTGGATTACCTTATTCTGAAATACCTGTTTGCTTCGATCAAGAATCTGAACGAGTTTCTCTTCATAAGAAAGGTTATCTTCCAGCTGAACTGCTTTTGGGCTCAATATATGTGATGAATCTGGAACATACATTCTCAACATAAAAACATGACAAACATTGTTTACCTGAGACAAACTTGGAGGCAAATATACTATTTATGCTACTGGTCCAATTTTCTCCAGAATTTCATAAGGACTAATGAATCAATGACTTAGCATTTCTTTCATACCAAAATGAATCACACTTTTCCATGGAAATATTTTAATTAAAACATGGTCACCTGCCTCAAAAGAGAAGACTTTCCTTCTGTTATCTGCATAAATTTTCTGCGTGCTCTGAGCTGTCCTCATATACTGCTGGAGTATCTTTACTTTCTCAGCCACATATTCTACTAATTCTGGCACCATCAACTTTCTTTCATCAAATTAATCCCAAAACGCTAGAGTCCAACACCGCTTCCCATAAAATTCCTCAAAAGGTACCATCTGTATACTAGAATGAAAACTGTTATTATAAGAAAACTTAACTAAAGAATGATGATAATCCCAAATTCCCTAATAGTCCATTGAACAAGCTCAAAGAATACTCTCCAAAGTCTGAATTGTTCATTCTGATTTCCAATCTGATTGAGGATGAAAAGATGTATTGAAATTTAATTCTATTCCCAACGACTTCTGAAGTCCCTTCCAAAAGTTATAAGTGAACCTAGGATGTCGGTCAGATACAATGGAAAGAGGAACTCCATGTTCCCTGACAATCTCTTTGAGGTACATTCAAGAAATATGATCCACAGACATTGTATCTTGAATAGAAAGATAATGCACAGATTTTTCAGCTGATCAATAATAACCCAAATAGCATTATTACCTCCAAAAGTCTTTGGTAGTCCCATAACAAATTCGTTGGATACATTCTCCCATTTCCACTCTGGCACTGGAAAAGGCTGAAGCATCCCCTTCGTTAACATCCAATCTGATTTAACCTGTTGACATGTTAATCATTTCACAGTAAAATCAGCAATATCTCTTTTCATTTCATCCAACCAATAATACTCTCGAAGGTCTCTGTATATATTATTACTTCCAGGATTAACTGAAAATGGAGAACTATGTGCTTCACACAACAAGTCTTTCTTCAACTGAGAATCATTAGGCACGCACAACCTTTTTCCGAATCTTAAAACACAATCTTTATCATGGTTAAATTCTGGAAACTTACCCATTTTAACCAATTATACATTTTTTTGTAGCTCACGGTCTTCCTTCTATGCTCGCTTAATTCTATCTGATAATGACGACTGCACAAAAACCTGAAACAAAACTGAGGTATTTCCTGCACCAACATCTTCTAAGACAAAATTCATCAAATCATTAATCAAGGGATCATGTTCCAAACGTAACATGGTTAATGATGCATGGTGTTTCTGAATCAAGGCATCTTCCACTTTGTTTTATTTTTCCGAATGGTAATTGATTGTGTAATCATAATGCTTTATCAGTTCAAGACATCTTCTCTACCTCATGTTTAATTCCTTCTGAGTGAATATATAATTCAAAGTTTTATAATCAGTATATATTTGACATTTGGTTCCATATAAACGATGCCTCCAAATTTTTAAAACAAAAACCATAACTTCCAATTCCAAATCATGTGTGGGATAATTTAACTCATAAGGTTTTAGTTGTCTTGAAGCATAAATAATTACCTGATCATTTTGGATCAAAACACAACCAAGTCCCTTCAACGAAGCATCACTATAGATGAAAAAATCACCATTTCGGGAAGGCAAGGTCAAAATTGGAGCATTTACCAATCTATTCTTCAATTCCTGAAAACAAACATCACATTATTTTAAAGGGATCATCAATCCTGGAAAAAGTATATTTTTTTTAATAGTCACCTGATTCAACTTTTGATAATCCATGAAAAGTCTGAGACTACTATGTTCCTTCATAGCAAAGAGGATAGGAAAATACCATAGTGACATGCTAGGATGAATAAATCCCATAGGCTCTAGTTCCTCAAGCTATAACTTAAGTCACACCAACTCAATAGGTGCAATTTGATAAGATGACATAGAAATGGGAATCATAATAGGGAGCAAGACAATAGTAAAATTGACCACTCTCTATGGAGGTAAACTAGAAAAATCAACTGAAACGTCATCAGGGTACGTACATACCATTGTAAAAAGTAGACATCTCAGATAAGGATCAAAAACTTCATTAAACATAACTAAAAACTAGAACAAGAGTACCCCAATATAAGGAACAACATGCACTAGACTTCCCGATCTTGATTTCCACTCACCCTAAAAAACATGAGTGACCCCATAGGAAGATAAAAACTAAACCTGATGATGATAAAAGTATATCTGGGACTTAACTATGATCATATAATCCATTCCAAGTTTCAAGTTAATTCTTTCAATATCAATAACTAAAAGGTCCCATATCAACTCATAGTATGCTATCACCACCCAACACATGGGACAAGGGAAATCTTGTTTGGACCTCTTTCCCAAAGGCATGGAAAGACCCAACAAGAATAGAATAAGTTTTGAATGTAATACTAAAACATCAACTAAATTTGAGGATATAAAAGAACGAGTAGAACCTATATCAAACAAATATAGCACCATAGAAGATAAAATATACACAATACATCTAACAGTAACTGGACCTGCTTCAGATTCCTCCAACACACACCCTGCCACATAAATCCACCCAGTCATAGCTATATGAACATCTCCCTTAGAATGAGGTTTAGACCCACCACCCTTGGAATAATTAGTATGAAATTGAGAACCCTTGGTTTGAGTAGATCCATACTTGCTTCCCTGATATATCCTTTCAAAAAAAACACCTCATATAACATGATAGTCCATAACAATGATAAGTCTTAGGAGTCTCTGTACAGTTAGGCTTGGTATGACCGCACCTTCAACATTGATAGTAGAAAAAATGCTATTTTCCTGAAGAATCCCTTGAAACAAGTCCTGAATAAAATTGACCACCCTTGTGCTTCCATTACTAGCTATAAGACACACCATGGCTAACAACTTCACCTAATTAAGCTCCACAAAGACCAGCATTTACAGCTATGTCAGCCTCGACATAATATTCTTTATCTACTTCCTCTATGATATTTGGAAGGAACATGAGAATTAACATCAACTGAATATCAGGCCTCAATACCAACTCAATCCTTAGAGCCTTTAGGTACTCATTTGTAATTTGAATTGGTTCCAACTACACCAATCATCAGAAAAGGTGGAATAATCTAGAACAATATGCGCTTTTTTCTCTAATGATATAAACTTCTGGGTATTTACTACACATAAAATCTCAGGGTAAAACTTATGATTCAATATTTTTTTGAAATATGTCTATGTAATAGCCTTGTGTAACATATCTTGAAAAATAGGGTCCCACTATCTCCTTTTTGGTCCCTCAATCATGTAATGAAAAAAACCACTTTAGAGTCCTCGAAAGTCTTCAAGAATTTGAAGATCCTTTTAATTAACTGAATCCACTCCCTATATTATTAGAGTTCTTTCTCAACATAAAAGATGGGTGGATTATTCTTAGTAAAATTTGAGCTATGATCCACTACTCATCCCAGGTTCCAAACACCCAGTTTTCCTAGAGTCTAAATTGTATTGATTATTGCTTCAACTATATAATGCTCCACTAGAGGATTCACTTGTGGATCCAATATCATAACCTTCTATCATATATTTGGAAGAGATATTCTTAGAGGAATTTTTTATTAAGCCCAAGACAATGACCAATCAACATCATATAATATTCCAAAGTATTTAAACCAACTTCATGAATTCATGTACATGCATTAGAACATCAATATTTTAAAAAAATTATGAATTATATGAATAAAAAATAATTCATTAATAAGGAACAAGTCCATTTAAAAAAACTACCCATCAAATTTATTCAAATGACCTCAAAATCTAGGTTCCAAAATTGGTAAAAATTTTCTGACCACCCCTAGTAACTCAAGTTTAGATATGTAAGTGAAATATATAGGCACCCTTCCGCACTTACAACTAGAATTCTGATAGTCCTAACTACTATCTACCCAAGACACAAAACCAAGAACTGGAACTATAAACACACATCAGGTTGAGCATCCCTATGATACAATTCTATAAAAAACCAAAATGATTCAACTAGACAAGCCACCCGATCTATCCCATCATGGTGGTGAGGTGAAATAATATAATAGAAACAATTATTTCTTGTACGAAAACAAGAAAAACAATCAAAGTAAAATGTAGAAGAAATAGATAAATCCATGCTCCACACAATACAAGAAAAATCAGACAAACCAAAATGTATGACAAGACTAGACTAACAAGTCACCATGTTCCCAAAATTTACCTCCAATCCATATTTCTATAAAGGCAATGATGAAAAGATAAGACAACATGCTATAAGATGCCCTTACCTTTACCTGGGTCCTAAAAAATGTCTACAACTTCCCAAAGAAAAAAGTAGGACATGAATACAAATCCCAGTAGGATTCCACCATATAATAAATAAAAAGTATAATATCATTAATGAAAAAAATTATAGATTTAAAAAATATATTATTACAAAACATTTTTATAAATCAAAAACCATTTGTAAATCATCCCTTGGTTTTTCAGAAAATAATTTAATATTATCAAAATAAGAAATATAACATGTATAACTGACAAAGAATGAGAGAATAATCAACAAAATCCATGAATATTCAATAAGGTAAACATATATGAAAAAACCATGTAAAATACATCATGTGAAAGTAAATTAGAAAATAAATATAACCAATCCATCATGTGAAAACCCATGAGAAAATAAACATTACCAATCCATCATGTGAAACTGAAATCATAAATGAAAAATAATACCATTTGGGATCTACACTATGGGTATACATACTAGATATAAAAAAAAATCCCCAATCCAGGTCTATAATGGATCTAGTCGGTAAAGGCACCACTAGCATCACACACAACAAAGTGAAAGAAAACCTTAAGTGGCATTATGAACACTATGAATGACATGTATATTCATGAAACACCCAAGGGTTCTAATGATATATGTTTTTCAAAATCCATTTCAAAACAATTATCATAATTTATAAAACATTTTCAAATCCAAGTAAATCGGATTTGGTTCTTGAAAACCCATTTTTCCAATCAACACCACCTTTCAAGCATTTTATCAAACAATTGGCGTGAAGAAGAAGTTTTTAAAGAAAAACACCCTTAAAAACATGATTTCATTCCAAAAAAAAAATTTGAATAACAAATAAATTAATTTCAATGAATAAACCAAAGTAATTTACAATAACAATAATCAATTCATAGAATTATACCTTTGTATAGAAACACCTACTTCTAGAACAAAGGTAGAACTAACCGCCTTTGAAAACGAAGACCAAGGAAGAGTAGTTCAGGTACTCATGATCCTAAATCCATAATAAACACATAAATCCTATATAAATCCCATTAGTTACAACATAAAAATCCACTTCAGGTTCTATAAGAGAGAGGAGAATAGGTCAAATGAGGATCTAATATGAAAAGAAAAACTGGATCAAAAAAAGAAACATACATTGAGTTGATCGGTCAAGAAAAAATAAAATCTACCTAGAATCCCAAGGGATAATCCTATAAAGCAATAGAGAATGTTTAGGTTGATCCAATATGAGATTATGGGGCTATTAAGGGTTAAACCGGGGTCCTAGAGATATTTACTTAACAATTTAGAGCATTAAAAGTCTGTAGGCACAATTTTCTCAAGAGGCCACCTGGTTACGAGTAACCATACACCTTAACAATGTGCCTTATACATAAATCCTAATTGGTGTGAAAAATTTGGATACATTGTTTTCTAGAGAGTCTACAATGTTCAGAGTAACCATTTTCCTTAACAATGTTCCATATACATAAATCCTTCTTGGGGTGCACAATTTGGATGCACAGTTACTTTAACCAAGTTCCAACCATTCATAACCCCTATTATTAGGGGTGAATGGTTTGGAGGGGTGGGAACGTGGTTCAGAAAAACTGTGTGCCCTATTCAAGTAGAATATGATTTAATGCATGGTTTCTTGGTCTAATCCGTATTGTTTCCCTAACCGTGCACCAATTGTGCATATCCCCAAGGGCTCCTAGATTTTTTTTGAAAACTCCCAAAATAACCCCAATGGAAGACCCAACCATAGAACGATCAAAACAAGGGTCAAGAAGTACCTATAAGAAGGTAATATAATATTACATACTACACTATAGTGTAGATCTATCCAACATCCTCTATAAATATCAATGAGAAAATCTATTTCGTAAAAGGAAGATGAACAAAAACTATGATGCAACAAGAAGGGCCAAAAATTATCACAACACATTCCATCTTCCTCTTCAAAGATTATGGAAAAATCCTTGGAATATATTGCATATCCAAATCCCAGATCATATAACTCAGGTAATTTCATTCTAAATGATGAATTACAACACTGTATAAATTTTATACAAAGGTAATTCATGAAATAACTTAAGGTCCATAATACAACCACATTGAGATCATGAGAACCAAAAATGAACCTATAAGACTCATCATCATATATCAATATCCTATAATAAAAATCCCATCTTAACAATGCAACAATCTTAAACACCCCATGATGGAACTAATCTAGATTAGTCAAAAGGCCATTAATCCTTGGTCTAAAACCACAGATTCATCTCATTAATAGATTTAATCAACCTTTGTATCATTCAAACACTATAAAGTCTAGAAATAGAGGTCAGTGGAGGACTAGAAAATAAAATTCCCTAATGGTGGAATTAAAAAAGGACTGGAGAATTAAAATTATGAATCAATTTTATTATCTCTATCAATATCAATATATTCCTTTAATAGATAATTTTAATGATCAATATATTAATCTATCATCTAAATTACCTCTATATCTCTCATAAGTTTTTTATCCACTTGACTTAAGGAATAATATTTTTAATGTATTTGTTCCATGAAAATATGACCTCTTCGCATCATATTCTAATATGGTTTCCCTACTACAACCATTGAATTGAAAGTGGGACGTGTTATCACTACCACTAAGTGAGGTATCATTATCCATGGGTGTTTACTATGATAAATATAAGGGATATGAACCTACTAATACAATATATAAAAATAAAGTGTGTATTTTGAATATATATTCTCTATTAGAATCATAGGAGAAATAAAAAACATCCCAATACAATGGTAAGAGACATAGGGGCTCACATCGAGCTATTTCCAAACACCTTTATCAAATAAAATTCCTCTTTTTATTTATATATCATGTTTTATATTCATAAAGCTTCAATAAAATTAAATTTATAGACCATTATTCTATGGCCATTGTTATGAAATGAATGTTGTGGATTTATTTGATTAATTCATTTTTATATTTGATCTAATTAATTAATCAAAATTCGATATACATAATTTTATTTTTCTTTGTATACTCAATAAAATATTTATATATCCCAATTCAATTTATTTTGCTTACTTTGAATAAATTAATATTTTATATTCAGCTCTGTATAGTTATCTATATTATTCTTATTTTTTTTATTTTCCAATTGTTATTTTATTTTACAGATTGGATTTATAAGGAAAATCTACCCCCTTTATTCCATCAGATCATTAACCTACATTTAGTATGAAAGTAAATCATTGGGTTTTAACAAAATATCATAATTTCAAAAAAAAGTTTTAGTATCCTTATTTCAAAGTTCAATATTTGTTTGGTATTAGTTCTTCTTCATATCTTCAAGGCACTTCGGAAGGACACTCTTTGGGATATGATTTTTTAATGTAACTAATTAATATTATTGGAAAAATCTAGTTTATACCATTCATATTAGTATAGGATACCCTGTATTGAAAATGGTTATGCATTAATACATACCTACAAAGGGATCATATGATAAGTAGACACCCTAGGATACTAAAACATTTAATATTAATGGAAAAGCTATGAAAATTATTCATTATGGTCTTGACCCAAGTTAATTTAATAGTATTTATTATTTTAATACCTCCCGTGAAATATGTAATATTTTATATTTCAAAATCAAAGTCATGAATAATTATAATAATACAAGACTATATATATATTTATAATACATTGAATGATTTTTTATGAATTAAATTGAATCTATACTGATATGTTTACATGTGTTTCTAACAATTTTAATGATTGAAAGCCTTTTGGTAATGATTTATCTGTAGAAACATCAATGAAAATGTTTCTATTTATCTTACCTATCTCTTAAGAAGCCAATGTGATGGAAATAAAATAAGAAAAAGAAAAAAAATATTCCACTCTTGGAGAACATTTGATCTCTTACAACATATAAAAGATCCATGAAGATAAAAGCCCACAATGAAGTAAAAGAAGTCAACTAATCTAAATATTATAAAATTAACATTTCATTCATAACAATTGATCATGAGGATTCATACAATAGTGATATATAAAATGAATATTTTGATAAGAATTTGATTATACTCGTGAAAAAGCAGAAATCAACACACGATTCGAATAAGATAAATAAAAATGGATTGGAAATAACATGCTATGAATGAAAAAATGGAGGTAAAATACCAAAATGTTCCCTATAACAAAAACATACAAAAGATTTTATAAGGTATGAATGTATTTGATGATTTAACATGGAGTTATAGTAATGAATCAACAAACCCAACATCCTATACCACCTCAAGTGACACTAGTTCCAAATACCTTATTGATCATGTTGAGGTTAATAATGTGGTTAAATATAATACTTCATACAAAATTTTATCCTATTTTTCATCAATTATTCAAAATTATAATGTGATATATTTTGAAATAGATAATCTTGAATAATATTATTGAAAATATTTTACTATGTCCCATAAATTGTAAAAGAAATATAAAAAAATTTCTTAATGATATAGATGATGTTTTTAAAGATTTTTTTTTGTTTTGAAACTGAATTGACCACCAAATATTGAGAATGTGGAATAAAAAATCAATGAGCTAAAAAAACACTATAACTCAGGTCATCCATGGTGATCAATATCAATATACGACTATTGGATCTCAATTATTTAATAAAAGTAATTCAAGAATTGGTTTTGTAATTTCAAAAAAAAATTCTCAATTTTTTTTGTAAAGGAATATTACAAAAAACAATTTTTTTCAATATTTTTAGAAATATGTGAATATAAATTAGAAATTGGATTTCAAAATTTAAATATATGGGTGACCTATATTTATTTACCTTTTTTCCCATATTTATAAAATATAATAATGAAAAAAACATTTTTGGGTACGTATGTCTCTTTTAACTAAAATTACCAGACCCAAATATTGTGTACAAAAAATCCACCCACATTTGAAATTTTTTAGGGCTATGCCATTGGAACTTTAGTTATATATCATTTATTTTCTTTTAAATAAGAAGATATTATCCGTAAATAATGAAATAATTTCAATAATAATTGATATATTATTAATTTTTTTCTCATGTAAAATTTGACATATAATTAAATATCATTTATTTAAATAATTGATATATCTTAAAAAAACTTCTCAGGAAATCATTTATATTTTTTTTTAAATGTTATCTATTGAAAATATTGATATATAATTAAGAAATATCTCTAGAAATCATTTATATATCTTTAAATATCTTCACTTTAAATAATTGATATTCTATTAAATATCTTCTCTGTAAGTCCTAGAAATATATTTAAATATATTATATTGGAATAATATATATATATTTAAATATTTTCTCTTTAAATTAAGGATATATATTTAATTGTTTTCATTAAATCATTTATACATCTTTAAGTATTTTTTTCTAGAAAAAATTAATACATATTTAAAAGATATCCCATAAAATAATTGATATATCATTAAATATATTCTATTAAAATCATTGATATATCTATAAATTTTTTCTTATGAAATCATTAGAATTATTATTACTCTAGGTATATCTTGTGGTGAAGTACAATTTCCTATTTCTATGCACTATTTTTGGGGGATCCTTTATTTTTTTCATCCGATGGAGTTTAGATGGATCTACATTCAATATAGGTGTTAGGTTTTTCTATGTATCAAACACTCTTTCCCATCTTTAGCTTAATTTATAAATCTCTCCCCTATCTCTCTCCCACACATATATTTTTTACAATTATCTAAAGTATAATTTGTATTTTCAATTTATTTTCTTTCTAAATCTTTTATTTTTCTTTTTTTCCTCTTTTTTGATTTCAAACACTTTGTCTGCATTTTTTTAAATATCTTTTTATGATCCTTTAAATTAAGGATGTTAAGTCTTATCTTTTATCTTTTTTTTATATTTACAGTGGGGGATAAGTTTTTAAAGTATTAAAGGGGGATATATTTTTTAATATAACCATGAAACTGGGTAATGTTTGTCATATATCATGTTTAGGGGGAGAAAAACAATTCAGATTTTGTAAATAGGAGATATATTTAGGGTTTATTTGTGTAATTATTATTTTATAATCATAAGGGATATCATATTCGAAATATATTGAATATATATTTATATGATTCACTCTTGAATTACTCTTTAAATATATTTTATATATTAATTGTTTTTGATCATCAAAATGGGGGGATTGGTGAACCTCTATTTTGATTTTAGGATAAAAATCACTAAAGGTATTTATAATAATTTTGTTTAAGTGATAATATGGAAGAATAATAAGTTTAAAAGGAGGTATTGATTTTATACATGGTCTAGAAATAAGAATATAACAACACAATACTCTACACGAGGCTGCAAAAGGCTATAGAAAAGGAAATATAATACAATAGAATGACCATTCCACAATACAACTCTATCTAACTTCCACTATGAACATCATGGTGAAAACCCTGAAATCCATTATATAGAAAAACCTCATATCCTAAAAACTTAGGTAAGTACAAGATATATGTTTAATAACCACACCATAAAAATTTTCCACAATGGTCATTAGTAGTTCAGTTTAAGAAACACACTACATCTACCTCAATATTAGGAAACCCACCAAATTTTCTATAATACACTACACCATATCCCATAGTTCTATTACATAAAGTCCACCTCCATGATGTAAGGATATCTACCACACCAAATGGGAATTAAACATAGAATATTAAAAGAGACATTAATGGTTGGTATAACAGAAATGATTCTTATCATTATTGGTACGACTCGACCTTAGGATCCTCTATATTCTATGAAGTCTATAAATAGAGGACCATGGAGTATTGGAAAATTAAATTCTATAATGATGGAATAAAAACATATTGGAGTGTGCTGCCCATGAATCAAAATGATCATCTCTATTATTTAAAAATTCTTCCTTCAATAGCCAATTTCAATTATAAATATCTCTGGTTCTTTTATGTATTACCTATCTATCTATACTCTAAAATTATTCTATCCTATTGAGAGATATGGGAGAGGAATTATAAAATATTTAAGCTATAAAAATATATTTTCTTCTTATCTTAATCTAAAATGGGTTTCGTGATAAATTTAATGAAAACCAAGGGGGATGTGTGCCTACAACCACAAAGTGAGGGATCTTTATCAATGGTTTCTATACTACCATTGAAGTAAGTGAGACAAGATTCTTGGAAAAAACTCCAAAAATCAAGTTAGAATTTTATTAATTGATCTCTGTTTAAATGAAGCGAGAAATAAAAAAACCACTCAACCCAAGAAGAAGAGACATAGGGTCTCACACTCATCAATTTCATAATACTTTATCAAATTATGACTAATATATTTATTTCCACTTAAATTTTTATATTCCCTAAATTTCAATCAAATTATAGTGATATAACAATATATAATCATCACTATTACATAATATAAGTTGTTAATTAATTTGATTAAGTCATATTTATATTTTATTCACTTAATTAATATAATTATAAAACCCACAACTTTATTCCATGGCTCATTCTAGATCAAATCTTGATATTTTGTTAATATATAAACTACGGTAACTTTGATTAAATTAATATTTATTTTATATTAGTGCATAATTATATTTAACATTTTTATAATATTTTGATTTCTACTGTATTTATATGTTTTTATTTTTAATTCCATCTCAACCCTCTCTTTCCATTACATCTCTGTACTACATGTTTGGTATTTAGGGACATGATTTTTGATTAATTTAAGAGTCATAATGCCACCTTTTATTTTGAATATTAAAAATGTATATAACTAATTATATTGAGATATATGACCAATAAAACCACTCAAGATCCAAAAAAAGTAAAAATATATTGCTTGATGTGGAATTGTAACACCCCACCCCTCACTATTGGATTGAGAAGAGAATGAGCTACCACTCGAATTAGGTAACATTCCCCAAACACAAATGAATAGAAATAAAATCCAAAGGAATATGTAATTATTGTGGGATGATTTACCCTTACATGAAACCAATTTAAAAATACAACTCAACAATAATAGTGACACATACAATGCATGAATCAATACAAAACAAAACAACAATGAAAAAAATAAAGAAAAATAATCTGAGTGTAGCCACCAATGAAAGTAATAAAGTGACTACAGATTTTTAGACCCAAAAGAAAAACAATTTGAAAAACATAGAACTACCCAATGTTCTAAAAAAACATGATAACCAGGCTCCAAGAACCTTAACCATTGACCATATATTCTATGATTCTCTATTTGAAAAGTGATTGATCTCCCTTATTATACATCATTTCGAAATGAATGCATACACAAAAAGGTGCATATGATGGGGTTTAGTATATATACCCAGTAGAAAATACACCAAAATCATTAGACACATAAAACTTGTCCATGAGTAATATATAATAATATAAATAAAATAATCAGTAGTATAAAAAAATAGTTTTCATTAGAGCTTCATAAAAGAATAGAAATTGGAATATCAAACAGTTTATAATCAAAATAATAATGAATTCACATTCTAACACATGAAAACAATAATAAATAATTCCAACTAGTTGTATTCCTAACTCATGAACATAATCCCATAAAACTAATCTAGTAATCAATTGGTCTTTAATCCAAGGTTCCCTTATCCAGTATTGATTCCTTATCATAAGTCAACAAGGAATATTTTAACGGATTTGAATACATTAAAACTAAGGATTCCAAGTTTTCTTTCAATAATTAATTGTAAATTAATTTTACATTACAACATTTTAAATGAACACACTTTACATAGACATTTTTTAATTAAAAAAATCATCCAAAAATGGGTTCATTTCAATGAAAATTCAACAATGGTTTTCATTGAAAAAAAATTATTAACCATTAAAATAAGAGGTTTTATCCAAGGATCGAACAAGGTTTTTTTGAAAAAAATATTCATCAAACATTCCATAGGCATGAATTAAACTAAAAAAGGATATTCAAATCCAAGATTAGAAAGAGTCATACATCAAATAAATTCATTTTTAAACCCATATAATTCTAATTCCAAAGTTTGTGGAGAAACAAAGATTCCTCCTACCTCATATATTCTCACTACAAAAAATTAAGAGAAACCATCCTAACAAAATGAAGAAAAATTGTCTCTAATACAAGTAAAAGAGTCAAAAAAAGATCACCCTATATTTATTTAAAATGATCTCCCTAATGAGGATAAAATTAACTAGGGATATGTGAGGTGATTTTAAGTCAAAAAATGAATTAAAATCCCCCTAAAAATGATCATATGGGACCTCATTTAAGCTGTAATACCTCCTGATGAATCAATGTATGAATATTCCATTTTTGAAAACTATTTTGACCAACACTAAGGTATAGTGTTTCCACCATACCCATAGATATCTTAGATATAAGAATTACCACAGTGACCACACTATGGAGTGATGTAAAAACCCAAGACTTTTTGTACTAGAAATGAATTCCTTTACAACATAATGAATCCATTATTGTCGAGGTACACAAGATGAATCATCACTCTCTATGGTCAAGAATATGAAAAGAGATATCCATTTGGACCGTTCATGTCACACAAGTAGAATTCCCATGAATCACACTGATCATCATAAAGTAGTAATGCACATGTTTGACATGGTTTATTAATAAAAAAGTTCCATGTCTTTCCATATATTCCACCATACCTGACATGTCTCTATTTTACACAAGGGAAATCTTGATACAACACGGTGAGCACCAAGACTCAAAGCTACACATGGGGCACCTCAAAAATAATTAAAATAGTTTTAAGACCCCAAAACCACCACCTCTACTTAAATGAAAAAACCCAATATAAATCATAATTATATGCCATTAAAAAGGACAAGACTCAATCCTATGGTGTTACATTCTCCATACCATAATGATTTCTATCCTCAAAATTCTAGAGGCCAGTGGATATGAGACATAAAGTCAAACCACAAGTCCATAATTATAAGTACTCGCCCTTATTGCATTACATAGTCTTGAATTTAGTAAAGAAATACCTTCCTTTTTTTACATTGAATATATTTTCAAGTTTATAGATCTATAGAATTGGGACAATAAATTCAAAACATTACACATTATTAGAGAATGAATACCATAAAAATAGTACCCATTCCTTCCAAAATTTTAAACTTTCCAAATAAAACAAGATTTATTTGATAGATCTTCAAAAATTTAACTTGGCTTCCTTCACTTTCTTACACATCCTTATAACCTATGAAAATCATTTAAAAACTTGGGATGATAAAAAAAATCTCAGAAAGAGATATATAAAAAAACACATTAGTCTAAGAATACTTGTAACATATGAAATCACTTTCGAAAGATATGCTTGTCACCCATATATACTTACTTTGTAAAACATGATATTTCCACAAGATTCTCAAAAAAATAAGAACATAAATATATCCATAAAGGTATATTGGGGAATTACCTACATAATATTATAACCCTCATGGCTACCTTATAATTTGTAACCATCACAGCTACCTTACAATTTGTGTAACCATCAGAGTTATACATGGAGTAACCATATGAACGACCTCTAACTTACACATTCCCAATGACTTGGAGGGAAATATAGGTCCAAAAATTCACCATAAACAATGACTGATATCCAAAACATAATCATACATCATGAATATTAGCATAAAAACATTGCTTTTAAATTTTGTAAAACAGAATTTTAAAAGAGGATTTTAAAAGAAAATTCCCTTATAAATATCATATAATTAAAGTGAGACTTAATTAAGTGGATGGAATATGTATATAAACTATTAATATACACAATTAAACATATTATAATCAGAATTCATCACCCAAAAAATTTAAAAACCACATAATTAATGAAGAATAAGGTTCACCAAAATAATGGAAATCAGGTTAAGAATTCCCTTACCTCAAGCTTGTCTTACTTAAAACTTGTTTAAAATTTATGTATAATAGTTAAAAGAGTATTATTAGTATTTTAAATAAACATTTTCATGTTTATAACATCTTATAAGATCATTTAATAACATAATTTCAGCCTTTAATTATTAGTATTTTTCTCCTTGCACTGTTTTTGGGTGATTTCTTTACATGATTTCCATGATTTGTTCATGATGGATGTTCTTGTCGATTGGAAGTGAAACTCTATAATTGGAATAGAGTAGTATTTAAATATTAAAAGTACTATAATTTATACAATTTATTATTTTCAATTCTTACATGAGGATAATTCATAAGTCAATACATTAATGATGTTCATTTAGATCATTTTAGTGGTTCTTTTATAAAAATGACCACATTTTGTTTTATAAATTAAAACCATGTGTAAAAAAGAATTCTAGAACCATGTATGAGAAATAATATATATATTATAACCTGGTTCAACCATAAAAATAGTTTCATGACCATAATTGAAGGATTTAAAGAAAAATGAAATCACATCGTCCATGATGTCGGTAATTCGACACATCACGGACAATGTTTTTAATTCCTTGAATAAGTGGGAGAGGAGAAGAAGAATGATGATGAATTTTCCATGAAAATGAGAAAATCCAGAATATATAAGATTCTTGAGCTTTCAGGCCTCTTGGTTAAGATGAGGTGAGTAAATAATAAGGAAATAAATGAATGTTGAAATAAAATAAAACTTGAGAAATTTCTCACGAAAATTCAGCAGCCTAACGACATGTCTTAAAATTTCATAAAAATATTTTGATAATAGAAAAGGGATATCTAATCAATATTACATAATATGGATATTAAGGGGGGATATTAAATTAAATATCCAAACATAATCCAAATGGAAAGGAAGTGAATAACAAAAAATGAAAGAAAAGAAAGAAAATAAAAGAGGCTGTTTACCTCATGATCTCTTCTCCTAGAGATCCTTCTTAAGGGATTTGGTTTTGGTCTTTTGGAGAGAATAAAATCTCTAAAAAGTGGGGAAGATACTTGGGAGGATTATTGGGCAATACTTAGGCATGGATCAATGCTGGAGAGGTGTGGGAAGAAGAGGGGAGTGAGGGTGGTATTTATAGTGGAGGAGAGAGGGTATATTTCATTATTTTAATCATTATTATAATATTTTTGCCCAAGATTATGAATAGTCTTAGTTAATGTGATATAAAATAGTAATAATGGAATGTTAGTTCTAACCAAGTGGCCTTACATCACTTATGATGTCATAAATAGTGTATTTTACTGATAATTTGATTATACAGTATTTTATCGTATTTCACTATTCATTGAAAATTCAAGAATTTCAGAAAAATCCCAAAAATTTACCCTAATTATTTTTCAACGTGTAGAATTCAAAAATGAAGTCCATTTTTTGAAAATAATTCTCTAAATATTATTAATTTAATTTTTACATAAAGTCATTCTTAATTAAAAAATTAACAATTCTAATTCTATAACTACTTCTATATCACAATGAAAAATTAACAAAGATGTTATTATATTAAATACTTAAGAAAATAAAATAATAATAAAATTTTCTATTAATTAGGGTCATATTACTATTCCTATTACTATTCATAAGGGTATGTTACTATTCACAAAAAAACAAGTTGGTTTCATCAAACACCAAATAACTTACCGAACACAATTGTAGATGACAGTTTCTTGAAATTCAAAACATAAAAGTGGCAAAATTATGTTTAAAGGATAGTTATAAATATCTACTTAAAAAAAATTTCCATGAATTTCTATTTATTTTTAGAAAAACTTGGGGTGTTACATTATCCCCACATTCTGAAAATTGCATCCTTGCAATTTTATTTACTTATTAAACAACTGAGGGTACTTTTCCCTCATATCATTTTCAGACTCCCATGTTGCTTCTTCAACCATGTGGTTTCTTCACAAAACCTTTACCAGGTGGATTACCTTATTCCACAATACCTGTTCCCTTCGATCAAGAATCTGAACCGGTTTCTCTTCATAAGAAAGTTTCTCTTCCAGATGAACTGCTTTTGGGCTCAAGACATGTGATCAATCTGGAACATACTTTCTCAACATAAAAACATGAAAAACATTGTTTACCTGAGACAAACTTGGAGTCAAAGATACTCTTTATGCTACTAGTCCAATTTTCTCTAGAATTTCAAAAGGACCGATGAATCAAGGACTTAGCATTTCTTTCATACCAAAATGCCTCACACATTTCCAAGGAGATATTTTAATTAAAACATGGTCACCTACCTCAAAAGATAAGTCTTTCCTTCTGTTATCTTCATAACTTTTCTGCGTGCTCTGAGCTGTCCTCATGTACTGCTGGAGCATCTTTACTTTCTCAGCCACATCTTCTACTAATTCTGGCCCCATCAACTTTCTTTCATCGACTTCATCCCAAAACGCTGGAGTCCAACACCGCTTCCCATACAAAGACTAAAAAGTTACCATCTATATAATAGAATGAAAACTATTATTATAAGAAAACTCAACTAAAGAATGATGATAATCCCAACCTCCCTGATAGTCCATTGAACAAGATCGAAGCATACTCTCCAAAGTCAGAATTGTTCATTCTGATTTCCAATATGATTGAGGATGAAAAGATGTATTGAAATTTAATTCTATTCCCAACGACTTCTGAAGTCCCTTCCAAAAGTTATAAGTAAACCTGGGATGTCGGTCAGATAAAATGGAAAGAGTAACTCCATGTTACCTGACAATATCTTTGAGGTACAGTCAAGAAATCTGATCCAAATACATTGTATCTTGAATAGAAAGATAATGCACAGATTTTTTAGCTGATCAACAATAACCCAAATAGCATTATTACCTTAAAAAGTCTTTGGTAGTCCCACAACAAATTCTTTGGATACATTCTCCCATTTCTACTCTGGCACTGGAAAAGGCTGAAGCATCCCCTTCGGTAACAGCCAATCTGCTTTAACCTGTTGACATGTTAATAATTTCACAGTAAAATCAGAAATATCTCTTTTCATTTCATCTAACCAATAATACTCTCAAAGGTCTCTGTACATCTTACTACTTATAGGATTAACTGAAAATGGAGAACTATGAGATTCACACCACAAGTCTTTCTTCAATTGAGAATCATTAGGCACGCACAACCTTTTTTCGAATCATAAAACACAATCTTTATCATGGTTAAATTCTGGAAACTTACCCATTTTAACCAATTATACATTTTTTTGTAGCTCACGGTCTTCCTTCTGTGCTCACTTAATTTTATTTGATAATGACGACTACACTGAAACCTGAAACAAAACAGAGGTATTTCCTACACCAACATCTTCTAAGACAAAATTCATCAAATAATTAATCAAGGGATCATGTTCCAAATGTAACATGGTTAATGATGCATGGTGTTTCTGACTCAAGGCATCTTCCACTTTGTTTTCTTTTCCCGAATGGTAATTTATTGTGTAATCATAATGCTTTATCAGTTCAAGACATCTTCTCTGCCTCATGTTTAATTCCTTCTGAGTGAATATATAATTCAAACGTTTATAATCAATATATATTTCAAATTTGGTTCCATATAAATGATGCCTCCAAATTTTTAAAACAAAAACCACAACTGCCAATTCCAAATCATGTGTGGGATAATTTAACTCATGAGGTTTTAGTTGTCTTGAAGCATAAATAATTACCTGATCATTTTGCATCAAAACACAACCAAGTCCCTTCAACGAAGCATCACTGTAGATGAAAAAATCACCATTTCGGGAAGGCAAGGTCAAAATTGGAGAATTTACCAATCTCTTCTTCAGTTCTTGAAAACAAACATCACATTATTTCAAAGGGATCATCAATCTTGGAAAAAGTATATTTTCTATTAATAGTCACCTGATTCAACTTTCGATAATCCATGAAAAGTCTGAGACTACTATGTTCCTTCACAGCAAAGATAATAGGAAAATACCATAGTGAAATGCTAGGATAAATAAATCCCATAGGCTCTAGTTCCTCAAGCTATAACTTAAGTCACATCAACTCATAGTATGCTATCACCACTCAACACATGGGACAAGGTAAATCTTGTTTGGACCTCTTTCCCAAAGGCATGGAAATATCCAACAAGAATAGAATAAGTTTTGAATGTAATAGTAACACATCAACTAAATTTGAGGATATAAAAGAATGAGTAGAACCTATATCAAACAAATATAGAACCATAGAAGATAAAATATACACAATACATCTAACAGTAACTGGACCTACTTCAGATTCCTCCAACACACACCCTGCCACATAAATCCACCCAGTCATAGCTATTTGAACATCTCCCTTGGCATGAGGTTTAGACCCACCACCCTTGGAATAATTAGTATGAAATTGAGAACCCTTGGTTTGAGTAGATCCATACTTGATTCCCTGATATATCCTTTCAAAAAAACACCTCATATAACATGATAGTCCATAAAACTGCTAAGTCTTAGGAGTCTCTGTACAATGAGGCTTGGTATGACCGCACCTTCAACATTGATAGTAGAAAAAATGCTATTGTCCTGAAGAAGCCCTTGAAACTGGTCCTGAATAAAATTGACCACCCTTGTGCTTCCATTACTAGCTATAAGACACACCATGGCTAATAAATTCACCTAATGAATCTCCACAAAGACCAGCCTTTCCAACTATGTTAGCCTCCACATAATATTCTTTATCTAATACCTCTATGATATTTGGAAGGAACATGAGAATTAACATCAACCGAATATCAGGCCTCAGTACCAACTCAAGACTTAGAGCCTTTAGGTACTCATTTGTAATTTGTATTGGTTCCAATGACACCAATCATCAGAAAAGTTGGAATAATCTAGAACAATATGCACTTTTTTCTCGAATGATATAAACTTCTGGGTATTTACTACACATAAAATCTCAGGGTAAAACTTCTGATTGAATATTTTTTTGAAATATGTCTATGTAATATCCTTGTGTAACATATCTTGAAAAATAGGGTCCCAATATCTCCTTTTTGGTCCCTCAATCATGTAATGAAAAAAAAACACTTTAGAGTCCTCGAAAGTCTTCAAGAATTTGAAGATCCTTTTAATTAGCTGAATCCACTCCCTATATTATTGGGTTCTTTCTCAACATATAAGATGGGTGGATTATTATTAGTAAAATTTGAGCTATGATCCACTACTCATCCCAAGTTCCAAAAACCCACTTTTCTTAGAGTCTAAATTGTATTGATTATTGCTTCAACTATATAATGCTCCACTGGAGGATTCACTTGTGGATCCAGTATCATAACCTCCTCTCGTATATTTGGAAGAGATATTCTTAGAGGAATTTTCTATTAAGCCCAAGACAATGACCAATAAACATTAGATAATATTCCAAAGTATTTAAACAAACTTCATGAATTCATGTACATGCATTAGAACATCAATATTTTAAATAAATTATGAATTATATGAATAAAAATAATTCATTAAGAAGGAACAAGTCTATTTAAAAAAACTACCCATCAAATTTATTCAAATGACCTCAAAATCTAGGTTCCAAACTTGGTAAAAATTTTCTTACCACCCCTAGTAACTCAAGTTTAGATATGTAAGTGAAATATATAGGCACCCTTCTACACTTACTACTAGAATTATGATAGTACTAACTACTATCTACCCAAGACACAAAACCAATAACTGGAACTATAAACACACATCAGGTTGAGCATCCCTCTGATACCATTCTATAAAAAACCAAAATTATTCTACTAGACAAGCCACCCGATATATCCCATCATGGTAGTGAGGTGAAATAATATAATTGAAACAATTATTTCTTGTAAGAAAACAAGACAAACAATCAGAGTAAAATGTAGAAGAAATAGATAAATCCATGATCCACACAATAAAAGAAAAATCAGACAAACCAAAATGTATGACAAGACTAGACCAACAAGTCACCTTGTTCCCAACATTTACCTCCAATCCATATTTCTATAAAGGCAATGATGAAAAGATAAGACAACATGCTATAAGATGCCCTTACCTTTACCTGGGTCCTAAAAAAATGTCTACAACTTCCCAAAGAAAAAAGTAGTACATGAATACAAATCCCAGTAGAATTCCACCATATAATCAATAAAAAGTCTAATATCATTAAGGAAAAAAATTATAGCTTTAAAAAATAGATTATTATAAAACATTTTTATAAATCAAAAACCATTTGTAAATTATCCCTTGGTTTTTCAGAAAATAATTTAATATTATCAAAATAAGAAATATAACATGTATAACTGACAAAGAATGAGAGAATAATCAACAAAATCCATGAATATTCAATAAGGTAAACATATATGAAAAAACCACGGAAAATACATCATGTGAAAGTAAATTAGAAAATAAATATGACCAATCCATCATGTGAAAACCCATGAGAAAATAAACATTACCAATCCATCATGTGAAAGTGAAATCATAAATGAAAAATAATACCATTTGGGATCTACACTATGGGTATACATACTAGATATAAAAACAAATCCACAATCCAGGTCTATAATGGATCTAGTCGGTAAAGGTACCACTGGCATCACACACAACAAAGTGAAAGAAAACCTTAAGTGGCATTATGCACACTATGAGGGGCATGTATATTCATGAAACACCCAAGGGTTATAATGGTATATGTTTTTCCAAATACATTTCAAAACAATTATCATAATTTATAAAACATTTTCAAATCCAAGTAAATCTGATTTGGTTCTTGAAAACCCATTTTTCTAATCAACACTACCTTTCAAGAATTTTATCAAACAATTTGCGTGAAGAAGTTTTTAAATAAAAACACCCTTAAAACATGATTTCATTCCAAAAAAAAATTTGAATAAAAAATCAATTAATTTCAATGAATAAACCAAAGGAATTTACAATAACAATAATCAATTCATAGAATTATAACTTTGTATAGAAAAACCTACCTCTAAAACAAAGGTAGAACTAAACGCCTTTGAAAACGGAGACAAAGGAAGAGTAGTTTAGGTACTCATGATCCTAAATCCATAATAAACAAATAAATCCTATATAAAACCCATTAGTTACAACATAAAAATACACTTCAGGTTCCATAAGAGAGAGGAGAATAGGTCAAATGAGGATCTAATATGAAAAGAAAAACTAGATCAAAAAAAGAAACATACATTGAGTTGATCGGTCAAGAAAAAATAAAATCTACCTAGAATCCCAAGGAATAATCCTATAAAGCAATAGGTAATGTTTAGGTTGATCCAATATGAGATTATGGTGTGATTAAGGGTTAAACCGGGGTCCTAGAGATATTTAGTTAACAATTTAGAGCATTAAAAGTCTAAAGGCACAATTTTCTCAAGAGGCCACATGGTTAGGAGTAACCATACACCTTAAGAATGTGCCCTATACATAAATCCTACTTGGTGTGAACAATTTGGATACATTGTTTTCTAGAGAGTCCACAAGGTTCATAGTAACCATTTTCCTTAACAATGTTCCATATACATAAATCCTTCTTGGGGTGCAAAATTTGGATGCACAGTTACTTTAACCAAGTTCCAACCATTCATAACCCCTATTATTAGGGGTGAATGGTTTGGAGGGGTGGGAACATGGTTTAGAAAAACCGTGTTCCCCATTCAAGTAGACTATGATTTAATGCATGGTTTCTTGGTCTAATACGTATTGTTTCCCTAACCGTGCACCAATTGTGCATATCCCCAAGGGATCCTATATTTTTTTTGAAAACTCCCAAAATAACCCCAATGGAAGACCCAACCATAACACGATCAAAACAAGGGTCAAGAAGTACCTATAAGAAGCTAACATAATATTACATACTACACTATAGTGTAGATCTATCCAACATCCTCTATAAATATCAATCAGAAAATCTATTTCATAAAAGGAATATGAACAAAAACTATGATGCAACAAGAAGGGACAAAAATTAGCACAACACATTCCATCTTCCTCTTCAAAGATTATGGTAAAATCCTTGGAATATATTGTATATCCAAACCCTAGATCATATAACTTAGGTAATGTCATTCTAAATGTTGAATTACAAAACTGTATAAATTTTATACAAAGGTCATTCATGGAATAACTTAAGGTCCATAATACAACCACATTGAGATCATGAGAACCAAAAATGAACCTATAAGACTCATCATCATATATCAATGTCCTATAATAAAAATCTCACCTTAAAAATGCAGTAATATTAAACACCCCATGGTGGAACTAATCTAGATTAGCCAAAAGTCCATTAATCCTTGGTCTAAAACCACAGATTCATCTCATTAATAGATTTAATCAACATTTGTATCATTCAAACACTATGAAGTCTAGAAATAGAGGTCATTGGAGGACTAGAAAATAAAATTCTCTAATGGTGGAATTAAAAAAGGACTGAAGAATTAAAATTATGAATAAATTTTATTATCTCTATCAATATCAATATATTCATTTAATAGATAATTTTAATTATCAATATATTAATCTATAATATACATTACCTTTATATCTCTCATAAGTTTTTTATCCACTTGACTTAAGGGATAATATTTTTAATGTATTTGTTCCATGAAAATATGACCTCTTCGCATCATATTCTAATATGGTTTCCCTACTATAACCATTGAATTGAAAGTGGGACGTGTTATTACTACCACCAAGTGAGGTATCATTATCCATGGGTGCTTACTATGATAAATATAAGGGAGATAAACCTACTAATAAAATATATAAAAATAAAGTGAGGATTTGGAATATATATTCTCTATTAGAATCATAGGAGAAATAAAAAACATCCCAATCCAATGGTAGGAGACATAGGGGCTCACATCGAGCTACTTCCAAACTCCTTTATCAAATCAAATTCCTCTTTTTATTTCTATATCATGTTTTATATTCATAAAGCTTCAATAAAATTAAATTTATAGACCATTATTCTATGGCCATTGTTATGAAATGAATGTTACAGATTTATTTGATTAATTAATTTTTATATTTGATCTAATTAATTAATCAAAATTCAATATACATAATTTTATTTTTCTTTGTATACTCAATAAAATATTTATATATCCCAATTCAATTTATTTTCGTTACTTTGATTAAATTAATATTTTATATTTAGCTTTGTATAGTTATCTATATTATTCTTATTTTTTTTTATTTTCCAATTGTTATTTTATTTTAGAGTTTGGATTTATAAAGGAAATCTACCCCATTTATTCCATAAAACCATTGACCTACATTTAGTATGAAATTAAATCATTGGGTTTTATCAAAATATCATAATTTCAAAAAAAAACGTTTCAGTATCCTTATTTCAAAGTTCAATATTTGTTTGGTATTAGTTCTTCTTCATATCTCCAAGGCACTTCGGAAGGACACTCTTTGGGATATGATTTTTTAATGTAACTAATTAATATTATTGGAAAAATCTAATTTATACCATTCATATTAGTATAGGATACCCTATATTGAAAATGGTTATGCATTAATACATACCTACAAAGGGATCATATGATAAGTAGACACCCTAGGATGTTACTACATTTAATATTAATGGAAAAGATATGAAAAGTATTCATTATAGTCTTGACCCAAGTTAATTTAATATTATTTATTATTTTAATACCTCCCATGAAATATGTAATATTTTATATTTCAAAAAAAAAATCATGAATAATGATAATAATACAAGAATATATATATATATATATATATTTATAATACATGGAATTATTTTTTATGCATTAAATTGAATCTATACTGATATGTTTACAAGTTTTTCTAACAATTTTAATGATTGAAAGCCTTTTGGTAATGATTTATCTATAGAAACATCAATGAAAATGTTTATATTTATCTTACCTATCTCTTAAGAAGCCAATGTGATGGAAATAAAAAAAGAAAAAGAAACAAAAAATATGCCACTCTTGGAGAACATTTGATCTCTTACAACATATAAACGATCCATGAAGATAAAAGCCCACAATGAAGTAAAAGAAGTCAAAGAATCTAAATATTCTAAAAATAACATTTCATTCATAATAATTTATCACGAGGATTCATCCAATAGTGATATATAAAATGAATATTTTGATAAGTATTTGATTAAACTCGTGAAAAAGAAGAAATCAACACACGGTTAGAATAAGATAAAGAAAAATGGATTGGAAATAACATGCTATGAATGAAAAAATGAAAGGAAAAAAACCAAAATTTTCCCTATAAAAAAACATAAAAAATATTTTATTAGGTATTAATGCACTTGAGGATTTAACATGGAGTTCTAGTGATGACTAAACAAACCCAACATCCTATACCACCTCAAGTCACACTAGTTCCAAATACCTTATTGATCATGTTGAGGTTAATGATGTGGTTAAATATACTATACATAATTTCATCCTATTTTTCATCAATTATTCAAAATTATAATGTGATAATTTTTGAAATAGAAAATCTTGAATAATATTATTGAAAATATTTTACTATGTGCCATAAATTGTAAAAGAAATATAAAAAAATTTCTTAATGATACAGATGATGTTTCTAAAGATTTTTTTTGTTTTGAAACTGAATGGACTACCAAATATAGATAATGTGGAAAAAAAAAATCAATGAGTTAAAAAAAACTATAACTCAGGTCATCCATGGTGATAAATATCAATATATTATTATTGACTCTCAATTATTTAATAAAAGTAATTCAAGAATTGGTTTTGTAATTTCAAAAAAAAATTCTCAATTTTTTTTGTAAAGGAATATTACAAAAACAATTTTTTTCAATATTTTTAGAAATATGTGAATATAAATTAGAAATTGGATTTCAAAATTGAAATATATGGGTGACTTATATTGATTTACCTGTATTCCCATTTTTATAAAATATAATCATGAATTTTTTTTTGGGTACATATATCTCTTTTAACTAAAATTACCAGACCCAAATATTAAGTACAAAAAATCCACCCACATTTGAAATTTTTTAGGGATATTCCATTGGAACTTTAGTTATATATCATTTATTTTATTTTAAATGAGAATATATTATCCATAAATCATGAAATAATTTCAATAATAATTGATATATCATTAATTTTTTTCTCATGTAAAATTTGACATATAATTAAACATAATTTATTTAAATAATTGATATATCTTAAAAAAATTCTATTGAAAAAATTTATATTTTTTTAAATTTTATCTCTTGAAAATATTTATATATAATTAAAAAATATCTCTATAAATCATTTATATATCTTTAAATAATTGATATTCTATTAAATATCTTCTCTATAAGTCCTAGAATATATTTAAATATATTATATTGTAATAATATATATATCTTTAAATATTTTATCTTCAAATTAATGATATATATTTAATTATTTTCATGAAATCATTTATATATCTTTAAGTATTTTTTTTCTAGAAAAAATTAATACATATTTAAATGATATCCCATGAAATAATTGATATATCATTAAATATATTCTATTGAAATCATTGAAATATATATAAATTTTTTCTACAGAAATCATTAGAATTATTATTACTCTAGGTCTATCTTATGGTGAAGTAAAATTTTCTATTTCTATGCAAACACTAATGGGGTATTGGTCATGGAAAATTGCATAACCAAGAACTCATGATGGCCATACTGAAATCTGAATTCCTTCTTCTACACATCCTCTGCTCGTACCCTGAGGTAGTGATAGCCTTATCTGAAGTATATCTTCAAAAACCACCATCCTCCATTTAACCGATCAAAGAGAATGACAATCCTTGGGAGTGTGTACTGGTTTTTCATAGTCACATGGTTCAGGCACCGATTTTCCACATGCTTTACTCAGATGGAATCATATGTTGGTCGATAAGTAGAGGATCTTCATCATTCCCAACTGGTCAAGGATCTTCCCTTTTTTCACCGGGTAAAGATATATCCCAATTAGTTCCTTGAGTCAGTGCCTCGTCACTTAACTGATCATTGGTATGATCCTCAATCAATAAACTCTAGCTTTAATGTGCCTTCAACCACATTCTTCTTTAAGAAATGATATTTTATGACCATATGATTTGATATTGAATGTTGCATTGGATTCTTAGATAAATTTATCATGCTTTGATTATCATAGCCAATAACCAGTGGATATTAAGCACAAACATGCATGTATTCGAGACTCATCCTCCATCTCTTTCTATCATGGAGTACAATTGTCATCCTCATCAGCTTCATCTCCTAAATAGTTATTATTTCATTTTATTGCCTTGAGACTCATCCTCCATCTCTTTTATCTTGATTTTACTACTCTAATAATTAGTCATCCCATGGATGAATACTTCTTAGAGTATTTCAAGTAACATAGGCGCATGTTCACAAGATATGGAGAATGTGTTCCAAACCAAAAAATGTAATGATAAGTGTTCAGGAGATGAGCAATTTCATGGGATAATCCTATAAATGTGTTTGATATTTATAGATTCTTGGACTTAGTTGGTTGTTATAGGTGGTTTGTTCAGAACTTCTCTAAGATTTCATCTTTGATGACAGCGTTGACTCGTAAGGGTGTTAAGTTTGAGGGGAACAAAAAATGTTAGGCGAGAAGTGGGTGTTATGGGTTGGGATGGGATGAGGTGAGCAGTGATGAGAGGTGGAGAGCGATGAGGGGGAGTCGGGATGAGAGGAGGGGAGCACTAGGGAGGTCAGAGCGGTGATGAGGGGGAGTCAATATGGGAGGAAGAGAAACCCAAAATTTCATTAAGATTGAAAAAATTTCTACGTTGAAGGAATACAAAAAAAGATAAGATTTAAACAAGGTCATCCTTCTTTTTCCATGGGTATTAGCTTCATCACTATTGTCTTCACTGAAATAAGTGTGATGCACCCCTGGAAGTTTTAAAGACACTGGGAGTCCCTGGAAACATGTTCGCCTCAAATCGCGAAAGCCCGTCGACATGCCACCCATGTTGCACGAAGAGTCTCAGGTATGTATAGGAAACCACACACAACCCCTTTGTCTCCCAAAGGATAAATGAATTCCATTTTTTGAAAATAATTTTCTAAATATTATTAATTTAACTTTTACATAAAGTCATTCTTAATTCAAAAAATAACAATTCTAATTCTATAACTACTTCTATATCACAATGAAAAATTAACCAAGATGTTATTATCTTAAATCCTTAAGAAAATAAAATAATAATAAAATTTTCTTTTAATTAGGGTCATATTACTATTCCTATTACTATTCATAATGGTATGTTACTATTAGCAAAAAAAGAAGTTGGTTTCATCAGACACCAAATAACTTACTGAACACAATTGTAGATGATAGTTTCTTGAAATTCAAAACATAGAAGTGGAAAAATTATGTTTAAAGGATAGTTATAAATATCTACTTAAGATAAAGTTCCATGAATTTCTATTTATTTTTAGAAAAACTTGGGGTGTTACATTATCCCCACCTTCTGAAAATTGCGTCCTCACAATTTTATTTTGTTATTAAACAACTGAGGGTACTTTTCCCTCATAGAATTTTCAGACTCCCATGTTGCTTCTTCAACCATGTGGTTTCTTCACAAAACCTTTACCAGGTGGATTACCTTATTCCACAATAACTATTCCCTTCGATCAAAAATTTGAACTGGTTTCTCTTCATAAGAAAGGTTCTCTTACAGCTGAACTGCTTTTGGGCTCAAGACATGTGATGAATCTGGAAGATACTTTCTCAACATAAAAACATGAAAAACATTGTGTACGTGAGACAAACTTGGAGGCAAAGATACTCGGTATGCTACTGGTCCAATTTTCTCCAAAATTTCAAAAGAACCGATGAATCGTGGACATAGAATTCCTTTCATACCAAAATGCATCACACTTTTCCTAGGAGATATTTTAATTAAAACATGGTCACCTACCTCAAAAGATAATTCTTTCCTTCTGTTATCAGCATAACTTTTCTGCATGCTCTGAGCTGTCCTCATGTACTGCTGGGCCATCTTTACTTTCTCAGCCATATCTTCTACTAATTCTGGCCCCATCCACTTTCTTTCACCGACTTCATCCCAAAACGGCAGAGTCCAACACCGCTTCCCATACAAAACCTCAAAATGTACCATCTGTATACTAGAATGAAAACTGTTATTATAAGAAAACTCAACTAAAGAAATATGATAATCCCAACTTCCCTGACAGTCCATTGAACAAGATCAAAGCATACTCTCCAAAGTCTGAATTGTTCATTCTGATTTCCAATCTGATTGAGGATGAAAAGATGTATTGAAATTTAATTCTGTTCCCAACGAATTCTGAAGTCCCTTCCAAAAGTTATAAGTGAACCTAGGATGTCAGTCAGATACAATGGAAGGAGGAACTCCATGTACCCTGACAATCTCTTTGAGTTATAGTCAATAAATCTGATCCAAAGACATTGTATCTTGAATATAAAGATAATGCACAAATTTTTCAGCTGATCAAAAATAACCCAAATAGCATTATTACCCCCATAAGTCTTTGGTAGTCCCATAAAAAATTCTATGGAGATATTCTCCCATTTCCACTCTGGCACTGGAAAAGGCTGAAGCATCCCCTTTGGTAACTTCCAGTCTGCTTTAACCTGTTGACATGTTAATCATTTCATAGTAAAATCAGCAATATCTCTTTTCATTTCATCCAACCAATAATACACTTGAAGGTCTCTGTACATCTTAGTACTTTCAGGATTAACTGAAAATGGAGAACTATGAGCTTCACACAACAAGTCTTTCTTCAACTGAGAATCACTAGGCACACACAACCTTTTTTCGAATCTTAAAACACAATCTTTATCATGGTTAAATTCTGGAAACTTACCCATTTTAACCAATTATACATTTTTTTTGTAGCTCACGGTCTTCCTTCTGTGCTCTCTTAATTTTATCTAATAATGACGACTGCACTGAAACCTGAAACAAAACAGAGTTATTTCCTGCACCAACAACTTCTAAGATAAAATTAATCAAATCATTAATCAGGGGATCATGTTCCAAACATAAAATGGTTAATGATACCTGGTGTTTCTGACTCAAGGAATCTTCCAATTTGTTTTCTTTTCCCAAATGGTAATTGATTGTGTAATCATAATCCTTTATCAGTTCAAGCCATCTTCTCTACCTCATGTTTAATTCCTTCTGAGTGAATATATAATTCAAACTTTTATAATCAGTATATATTTGACATTTGGTTCTATATAAATGATGCCTCCAAAATTTTAAAACAAAAAACACAACTTCCAATTACAAATCATGGGTGGGATAATTTAACTCATTAGGTTTTAGTTGTCTTGAAGCATAAATAATTAGTTGATAATTTTGCATCAAAACACAACCAAGTCCCTTCAACTAAGCATCACTGTAGATGAAAAAATCACCATTTCGGGAAGGCAAGGTTAAAATTGGAGAATTTACCAATCTCTTCTTCAGTTCCTAAAAACAAACATCACATTCTTCTATCCAAAAAAATTTAACCCATTTCCGTGTTAACTTAGTTATCGATCTAGATAATTGAGAAAAGTTCTTAACAAAACATCAGTAATAACCTGATAATCCAAGAAAACTATGAATCTTTTAACATTTGGAGGTCTTGGCCATTCATCAACCACTTTTGTTTTGGCAAGATCAACTATTATTCCATCATTATTTACAATGTTCCCAAGAAAAGAAATATGTTGCAACCAAAAATCACACTTGCTGAATTTTCCATAAAGTTTCTTTTCTTTTAAGGTTTGTAAAACAACCCTTATATGTTTTTCATGCTCCTCTTTATTTTCAAAAAATACCATAATGTCATCAATAAACACAACCAAAAACTTATCCAATAACTCATGAAATACTCTATTCATAAGACTCATGAATAAAATAGGTGCATTAGTTAATCCAAAAGGCATAAAAACAAATTCATAATGCCCATATCTACTACGAAAGGTTATTTTAGGGATGTCATCCTCCTTCAACTTTAGCTGATGGTATCTTAATCTCAAGTCAATCTTGAAAAAGTACTGATCTCCCTAGAGATGATCAAACAAGTCATCGTTATGAGGCAAAGGATACTTGTTTTTAATAGTGATGTTATTCAATGATCTATAATCAATGTAAAGTCTCATGGAACCATCTTTCTTTTTAAAAAACAAAACAGGATCACCCCATGGTGATGTGTTAGGACGAATGAAGCCTTTGTCAAGCAAATACTACAACTAAGTTTTCAATTCAAGAAGTTCTATTTGAGCCATATGATATGGGGGTTTTGAAATTGTATTAGCATTAGGAACTAAGTCAATTGTGAATTTGAATTCTCGATCAGGTATGACACTAGGTAACTCATCAAGAAAAATATCAAGGTATTCATTTACCACTAGCACATCATTAATCTGAATAGTTCTATTGTTTTCAACAATATGAGAAAGATAATTTTCATTTCCATATTTCAACAGTTTCTCAACTTCAGGATATGTTATCAATTTTATGGGTTCGTTATTATATACAAACTGAAACTCTTTTTAAAAAACAACTTCTTAACTCTACAGTCAATCTTATCATGATAAACAGAAAAGAAATCCATTCTCAAAATCACATCAAACTCGACTAAGGAAAAAACAACAAGGTTTGCAGGTAAAGTCTTTCCAAAGACCACATTCGAAAGATTCTTATAATTCATCTTTTCTATAATATTTCCCCCTGGGGTTTTAACAAAAAGTTCCAGTTTCACTTATTGAGGTTATATTTCCAATTTACCCAAAAATTTATTAGAGATAAAGGAATGCGTAGACCCCGTAACAAACAAGACTTTAGAAAAATCTTAGTAAACAAACAAATTACCTAATACAACTACATTGGATGGTCCGATGACTGCTGACGTGTTCGCAAAGGATCTCACTACACCTTTCTGCTTGTAGTATGGATTCTTTTCATCACTCAAATCTCTCTTGGGGTAGGAATTTGTAGAATGACCTATCTCACCACATTTAAAACATTTTACGGTTTCCTTTTCAGGATGAGTCTTAGGATCATTTTCATTATAATCTCAGGCTATATGTCCAAACATACCACATTTAAAACACTTCTCTATTTTGATAATACATTCCCCAAGGTGATTCTTGCCACACTTTTCACAAACTGGAAACTATATTTTATTACCATCAAATTTCTTTTATTGATTCTTAAACATTTCTTTCCATATGGACCTCTTCTTCTCCTTGTTTCCAAAATTCATGTGATCATTAGAAAACTCCATCTCTACCCTCTTATCACATCAGAAAATTTTCTCATAACTTTTGAATTCACAGGAGGCCAACGCCCTTCGATACCTTGGCTTTAGTCCTGAGTAAAAGTGGTTGATTTTTCTATCAAGATCCAAAATAAGATTTAGAGCATACCTCTCCAGTCGAGTGAAGTTCGCTTCATACATGGCCACTGAATCTTCCTCCTTCTGTTTCAATTCAAGGAATTTCTTCTCCATCCTATGTCGCACCACCTTAGGAAAATATTTTTCAATGAAAAGACTTAAAATCATCCCACTCTAAGGAATAAAAATCCTCTCTATCCTTGATATTATTTACCATTTACCACCACTGATCAAATTCACATTCAAAATGATAAATGGAAATATATAGCTTTTGATTGTCTGAACATCCCATAACATCGAATATCTTTTCAAGGGATTTAATCCATCCTTCGACTACTATTGGGTCAGAAGATCCATTGAAAGAAGGAGGGTGTTGTCTCATAAAATGTTCCACTATTGTCATGTTCCTTTATGGTACCTCTAGTTGTTCTCTTTCATGGATTCCATCACCATTTATTTCCTATGTCAGCTGAGCCATTACTGTCACAAACTGATCGGTTCCAATCCCTACCATTCTGGGTTGTAGATCCAGAAGGCTGTCATTCTTTAAGTGCCTCTCCTCTTCAACATCCCCGTTCCTTCTGCAGACAACCATTCTGAACAAAAATATCTTAGATAAAGCAACATGGTAATCTTTAAATGTTATAACATATAAAATTAATGATAGAGTAAAAATCATTTATGGTATTCTTTTTTACATTATCCTAACCCCTAACTTTATCTAAACCATTTTCTGATACCAACTATAAGGACCTGACCTTATTACATTACATAGTTTTGAATTTAGTCAAGAAATCACTTCCTTTTTACATTGAGGATCTTTAAAAGTTTATATATTTATAGAATTCAGACAATACATTCATAACATTATACATTATTACAGAGTGCATACTATAAAAATATTACTCATTCCTTCCAAAATTTAAAACTTTCCAAATAAAACATGATTTCTTTGATAAATATTCAAAAATTTAACTTGGATTTCTTAAATTTCTTACACATTCTTATAACCTATGAAAATCATTTAAAAACTTGGGATGACCACAAAAACCTTAGTAATGGACATATAAAAAAACACATTAGTCCAAGAATACATGTAACATATGAAATCACTTTTAAAAGATATGCTTGTCACCCAAATATAATTACTTTGTAAAAAATGATATTTATACAAGATTACCACAAAAATAAGAACACAAATATAACCAAAAAGGTATATTGGTTAATTACTTACATAATATTGTAACCCTCACGGCTACCTTATAATTTGTAACCCTCACGGATACCTTACAATTTTTGTAACCATCACAGTTACACATAGAATAACCATATGACCGACCTCACACTTACACATATACAATGAATTATAAGGGAAATATAGGTCCCAAACTTCATCATAAAAAATTCCCAATATACAAAAAACAACCATAAAATATGAATATTATCACAAAAACATTGCTTTTGAATTTTGTAAAACATAATTTTAAAAGAGGATTTTAAAAGAAAAGTCCCTTATAAATATGATATAATTGAAGTGAGACTTAATAGAGTGGATGGAATATGTATATAATATGTAAATATACATAATTAAACATATTATAATCAGAATTCATCACCAAAAAAATTTAAATACCACATAAATAATAAAGAATAAGGTTAACCCAAAGAATGAAAATTGGGTTAAGAATTCCCTTACCTCAGGCCTGTCTTACTTCAAACTTGTTCAAAATTTTGGTATAATGGTTAAAATATTGTTATTAGTATTTTAAAGAAACATGTTCATGTTTATACAATTTTATATGATCATTTCATAACATCATTTCACCCTTTAATTGTTAGTATTTTTCTCCTTGCACTGTTTTTAGGTGAGTTCTTCACATGACTTCCATGATTGGTTCACGATGGATGTTCTTGTTGATTGGAAGTGAAAATAAAGAATTGTAATAGAGTAGTATTTAAAAATTTCCAGTACCATAATTTATACCGTTTATAATTTTGAATTCTTACATTATTATGATTCATACGTTAATACATTAATGATGTTCGTTTAGATCATTTTAGTGGTTCTTTGATAAAAACATCCTCATTTTGTTTTATAAATTAAAAACATGTGTAAAAAAGAATTCAAGAACCATGGATGAAAAATAATATATATTTTATAACCTGGTTCAACCATAAAAATGGTTTCATGACCAGACTTGAAGGATTTAATGAAAAATGAAATCACATCGTCCATGATGTTGGTAATTCGACACATCATGGACAATGTTTTTAATTCCATGAATAAGTGGGAGAGGAAAAGAAGAATGATGTTGAATTTTCCATGAACATGAGAAAATATAGAATATAAAAGATTCTAGAGATTTCATGCCTATTTTAAAATAGGAGGTGAGGAAAGAAGAAGAAAAGAAAGAAATCTAGAAATAAAAGAAAACTTGAGAAATTTCTCATGAAAATTCGGCAGCTTAACGACGTCTCTTAAAATTTCATAAAAATAGTTTGATGAGATAAAGGGGATATATCATCAATCATATATAATATGGATAGTAAGGGGGGATATTAAATAAAATATCCCAACATAATCCAAAGGGAAAGGAAGAGAATAACATAAAATGAAAGAAAAGAAAGAAAATAAAAGAGGATGTTTACCTCTTGATCTCTTCTCCTTGAGATCCTTCTTAAGGGTTTGATTTTGGTATTTTGGTGAGACAAGAAGCTCTAGGACGTGTGTAAGAGACTTTTTAGGACTATTGGGCAGAACATAGGCTTGGATCAAGGCTTGAGAGGTGTGGGAAGAAGAGGGGAGTGAGGGTGGTATTTATAGTGGAGGAGAGGGGGTATTTTTCATTATTTTAATCATTATTATAATATTTTTTCCCAAGATTATGAATAGTCTTAGTTCATGTGACCTAAAATAGTAATAATGGAATTTGAGTTCAAACCAAGTGGCCTTACATCACTTATGATGTCATAAATACTATATTTTACAAATAATTTGATTATACGATATTTTATCATATTTCACTATTCATTGAAAATTCAAGAATTTCAGAAAAACCCAAAAATTTACCCTAACCATTTTTCAATGTGTAGAATTTAAAAATGAAGTTCATTTTTTAAAAATAATTTTCTAAATATTATTAATTTAATTTTTAAATAAATTCATTCTTAATTTAAAAATTAAAAATTCTAATTCTATAACTACTTCTATATCACGATGAAAAATTAACCAAGATGTTATTATCTTAAAGCCTTAAGAAAATAAAATAATAATAAAATTAACTATTAATTAGGGTCATATTACTATTCATATACTATTCATAAGTATATGTTACTATTCACAAAAAAACAAGTTGGTTTCATCAAACTCCAAATAACTTACTGAACACAATTGTAGATGACAATTTCTTGAAATTGAAAACATAGAAGTGGAAAAATTATTTTTAAAGGCTATTTATAATTATCTACTTAAAAAAAAGTTCCATGTATTTCTATTTATTTTTAAACTTGGGGTGCTACAAAAATAATAGGATTCTGACCCCCGTATCTTCTAGAGATTCATTTATTCTAGCACTATATATGTACCAAAAGTATCTATCAACCAAACATTAGGTGAAAATTATCTTCCCAAGATAAAAAAGACTAGATGAACCAAAATTTACAATTAAATAAAGAGTAAAATGTGCATAAGGTAAATGTAACTAGAATTCAATATACAGTCTAACCATACGAGAAAAGGAGAATTTCAGGCAATTTACTAAAATAGTAATGTAATTCCACATTATAAAGTAACCCTCTAAAAAAATAATTTACATATCTCATCAATGATGAAACCCTTTTAGCCACATGAATATTCTAGGAACATAATGTTTTTTTACTAACTCCACTGGGATATAATATACATATAATTCAAATGACTATCAACTATCACAATACAAGGTATGATGCTTAATATGTTGCATCTATGGATAATGATAAACTTAATATTTATATACAAAAGTAAAGTGCATACCATGAACTACCAAGGATCATGTTACACATGATAAAATACCAATGCCTTTCTAAGTAGTTACACTAATAGTAGGTGGTATCTTGTACTCATAGTTAATTGTGTTTATAGTGGCTAATACAATAGCCACTTTCCATTATAGGAAATCTAGGTCTTTACAAAAAAAATAATAATCAACTCATGTTGTAAGGTTAACACTTTTATAACATATGAAATTATTATATAATGATGGTCAAAATCCCCCAAACATCATTACAAAGAATTAACTCGATGATTTGATCAACACAGAATTCAATGAGATCATGCTTTTGAAGATAACTTGTTCTAATTACTTTGATAGTTTACCCTCACTACTAGACATGTATAGATAAATGCTAAAACATTCCCACTAGTCTATGTTTAATTTTTACTATGTTTTGTACCACCCCTATATCTAGATCGAAAATATACTTGAAATTGTAATTAAATAATGGGGAATATATTTATTGGGTTCATTTCACCAAAGTGATTTTTTATAATTTTCACATCCCTCAAAGGTTCCTCACCATTATGGGTTAACCTAAAGGTATATATATGGTTATTATACTATTTAAAATTATTGTACATAATCAATCATGTCAATAATGATAGAAATATGACCAAAATCATTATCATTATCTTGGTTTGTATAACTAAGCTTCATGATAGTGAACTAACCCATTACTCATTTGTGATACAAAAATTACTATCCAAACATAAAGAGACTAGAATAAAGAGGCAACACTAAAAAATTGTTCTAGAATTATGAGACTCACCGTATTCTATAGATGAATACAATAATGATTCTAAAAAAATGAATTTGACCTACACTAGACCATTTAAATGAAAATTGTGTATGTTGGCCAATATAATTCCTAAATATCATGACACCCACAATATTCCTTGATTATGATCCCATGAGGCATCATTTCCCATAAACCTGAATTATATTTCTACATATTACATATATCACTAAATGAAAATAACTAGGGTAACAAACATAATAAGGAGAAATATATTTCATGGAAGATCATGAATAAAAGTAGTACATGTAAATTATCAGTAAAACGTACCCAACATCATGACCACAAAAAACATAACTATAACAACAAACATAGACAATTCCATAACTTTAAATTGTTAAATAAAATTATTTCATTCTAGTGAGGTCACCCAATACTTATTATTCCTAGATGGAATCAAGGATTATATTACCTATTAAACACATTTCAAACTCCCTAGATTGTAATGTTCCAAACCCACACTCAAGAATCTAGTTCCATTACTATATACATTACAAAATGCATTTGATGCCAACTATATATTATCACACATTAATATCTCATAATTAAAATAATTAAAGAAAATATTTCACTATATACATTCCCATGACTATTTAGGTTTTTAGATATTCATATAATTAAGACAAAAATAAAAAATAAAAAAACACATGTCTTTCTTAACAAATAGATATTTTTCCCAATATATGTGTAACTACTTAATATATAATAATTATTCAACATATCCCATAAAATCTCAACATAGGCTATCCTAATTGACCTATCATGTGAAATAATTTTATTAATAACATGAGAAAATGAAAAAATATGATGGCGTGAGCTCAGACACTCAATAAGATAAACATATAACTAATTTTTTCTAAAACATAAGAATGAAATAAAAAATATTGTAGGAACAAATCATCTAAAAAGTCCCTTAATCAACTGAAATTGAGATCATTATATATCATTGAAAATAAATGGAAACATGGGTATGAATAATAATGATGTTGTTTTTATAGAATGTATAATGTCGGAAATCAAAATCATGTAGTCATGATATTGTTCCATGATATTTACTTATCATCGAGACCTTAGTAAAGACATCTTGTTGAATTGGGAAGGCATACACTAAATACCCAATAAAGTTTCTCCCATGAGACATGTTGACACATCAAGGGGATATATTTTTCTAGGCCCCACCCATCACCCGATTAAGTCCAATTCATTTACCATACACGTCAACAAGACCATTCACACTATTCACTAATGAACCTATGGATTAATAAAATCATGGATATCTATATAATGAAAAATACATAATATCACTACATAATCAACCTATGTTAGTAGTAAATAATCATCCAGATTGTCAATAATTTTCCACATTTCAATAAAATGGATAACATGGTCCCAAACCATCCAGGGAAAGGAGGTCTATTTTCAGACAATACATAGTCAACATTCAAATAATCAACCATATTTGAATAAAAAAATATGGATCCCCAATAAATTTTCCCATATTCATAGAAGAATATTAGTTCTAAGAGAATATCAACCAATCTAAATTATTTAAAATATTATTTTCACACTATATAGAGTAATTAGCGAAAGACTAAAACAATAATAGTATAAAATGATTATTTATCATCCATAGAAAGAATGTTGATGGTTTTAAGAGAATATAACCCAAGAAGTGTAAAGTAATTTTCAAAAGGTTCATGTGGTAGGAATGTATATCCCAAGGAAACAATGATATAATAATACATGATTAAATAAAAGGTAAGAATGTGAAAAACTTATATAAAATAAGTTCAATATACTGATTATAACTCAATAAATGAAAGATGAGTTAAAACAATAATTACGAATGGGAAAAAAACTAAATCAATATCCAATTGATTGATGAAAAATTATTTTTTTACTAAATCCTATTAAATAAATGGATATAAATTATGGAATTTTATTGTAACAGTAAATCAATAAAATATTATACAATGGTATACTGGTTTATAATATGTAATATGTCTTAAAGAATCATAATTGAGACTAAGAAAAACCGTGCATCTTGGGTAAAATTTTAATCAAAACCCCATAAAATAGAGGGATTGAAATTGAATATATAATTCCATGATTGAAATATAATTCATTTTATGATATATCAAATATGAAGTATATACACCCCATAAATGAAATTATATGCATAATATCAAACGTATCTCCAAGATAGTAATTTCAGATGAAATCCATTACCTCAGTTATATTTCATTCAACACGTGAAACAAAATTAATGAATAATTAAATTATATTCATTAAATATATTCCCAAGAAAATTATTTAAAACAATATCCATTTATACTCATAATTTATAATGATTCTATACATATATATTATTTCATATTTACTTATTTTCAACACTAGGTGTAAGTAATCTTTTTCGCTTTGAAATTGTTTCATTTAAGTAGTGTTGGTATATATTTAATTTAAAAATTCCATCATTCCTAGATTATATATGGAAATTTAATAATTGATCCATGTTGGTTTAATAATCTATAATTTTAACAAACCAGGAAGATGAAACCAGCATTGATCAAGATTTTGTTATTCTTGATGAATGTAAAGTTTTTTTTATAATTATTGGGTTAACTATTTATATTAACATACCAAAAAAAACCATTACTGTAATTTTTATTTACTATTATACTAGTAAATATGTTCACATATTCATCCATGATATAAATGCATAGCGTTGTTCAAGTATGTTGTCAAAGCCACCCAAACAAGAACCTACGATGATTAATTGGTGATTATGAGGAACTTTTTCTATAATATTTTTAAAATAAAAGCACAGGGATGTTATTTTTTTATTACTATGATATATCTTACATTTAAATAATTATAAATACATTATAATTAATTTTATGTCATTATTTAGAAAAAAATAACATTTCCCCTATAATATTCTTGTTTAAAATGATCTAATTAATGATAATAGTTTTTTTATCATATCATTAAATGTTTCCATTATGTCATACCATAGTCTTAATGATATAATAAAAACAATTTTTTTTATTTAATTAAATCCTCAAATCAATCATTTAAATTCAGTAATGAAAAATAGAATATATCATTCTGTGGAGATGATAGTCTTGTTGTATGCATGGTTGATGATTTCCTTTTGGATAGAATAAAAGAGAGGTGTAATATGGTTTATAGTTAACAAATCATAAAATTTATTTAAATATAATAATGATTTATTAAATTCCCTATTTATATTATCCTCGTATAGTGGTGTAGGAAAATGAAACTTGTTGTGTCATGGATGTGGTAGTCACACAACACGTGAATTAAGGTTTCTTCTTTCATTATCAAAAATAGTAAAGGTGATAAATGATTATTATCATAACATAATTAAATTAATTATATTCCCAATAATTTTTTTATCACATTGGTATTTTAATAATATAATTTTAAATGACTAATAGAAAAGAATGAAGTTATGTAAAAAATATTACCCACATTGAGAACTTTGATATTTCCTTGGAACTCCCCTTAGACATTGATTTTATAGGATAATATCACATGACTAAAAGATCATGAGAGTGAAATATTATTCTAGGGAAATAAAAAATTAAAGGTTTTATCATGGAAATAAAATTTTGAAGACATTCTTGAAGGGTTGGGTAGATTCCTCGTTTATAAGTGGTGAGAATAACATTTTTATAAATATTAAAACTTAATATAAAGTGAGAACATGTTAAATATGTCATGTGGATCCAAAATTGAGAAGTAATGGAGTGGGGGAAGAGATAAGGTTGGTAAAAATATTACAAACTCAATTATAGAAATTCTTGTATCATGCTTTAAGTTCTTTACCCCTTGAATTATTACTTCTACCATTTTATCTTTTACTACGGTAACAAGTTTTTACCTAGGGTAACATAATATGTATACCTAAAAATAAAATGGCCCATATAAGATAATTTATAACCAATTATTCTAATTTTTAAAACCATTTCATTTGATTCAATCTAAATATGCGATAAAAATCAATTTTAAAATAAAAATTGATAATTATTAAAAATAATTTTGAGAAATATTACTTATATCCTATAATATAAAATATGTTTTTATAAATTAAAGTAAACATTGTTAAAATTATAAATTCAATTATAAATTACATACATGGTCCCATAAATATATATCATTATTTTTCAATTCATACTTATATACTAATAATTTCTTAAATGTCATGCTATTTGAAAAAATAGTATCTTATACTATTCACCTAAAAATCATTCATTTTTGAAAAATCATAAAGTTTCATCTTAAGCTAATATTATAATGCATAATAAAAAAATTATGTTCATTTTTGAATATTTAAATTCTAAATTTTGATATTTAAATATTAAAAAAAGATGCTAAAATATAGTGGAAATATGATCATATTAGATATTATTTTTTCGATGTTAACCTGTCATTATTATTATTTACTCACAATTAAAAATTAATTTATTGGTTATATATTTTTTATATTATCAAAATATATTTTTTATAATCATAATATACAATGTTTCTTAAAATATAATATAAATTTTAGAAAATATATTTTTAAGAATAAAAAGTTTTTTAGTTGGTTTAGTTGTAAAAATTGAATATCCTTCATATTAAAATAATCATTATTTTGTTTCTATAAATATTTTACAAACATTTTAATCATATAAAATTCCCCTAATTAAGTGTCTAGGGTTTAACACTCATACTTATTATTTATGATTTTATCTAAATATATTATAGTTTTTTTTGGTGTTTCATGTTGAGAAAGTTATCAAACACATTTGGCTCATTTAAAAGAAATCATATATTAAAATATAAGGGTGTTACATTATCAATCTCCTTAAATAAATTTATTCCTTATAATTTTACTTATAAGATTATATTAATTTCTATAGGGAACTCATATTTTAACATACACTGACAACAAGCCTGTACCCTAGTGGTAGAGGCTCCTGCTTGGCATCCAAAAGAGCCAGGATCAAATCCGGGCATGGGTGATTTTCGGGGCTACTGTAGCAGCACTGTAGTAGCACTATAACAGTGGTGGAACTGTTACAGTGGAGATACTATAGTGGCGGAGGGACTGTAGTAGGTACTGTAGCGGTGGCTGTACTGTAGCAGGTACTGTAGCAGCGCGAGTACTGTTGCAGTACTGTTCACCGAGGGGTCCTTTGGGCCAAAAATGGGCTTTTAAACGGATTTCGGTCTATGTAATTGGTCTCCCTCTACCTAGTCTAAAGAGTTCTTTGCTTTAAATAATAAATTGAGGCTTCAACCCTAACCTTTAAAAAAAACATACACTAATAATGATCACGATTTTATTTAGAATCAAATGTGATTTATTAATACGAAAAATTATTATAAGAACTTCACAAATATAGTTAACCCATTTACAAATTCAAAATGATTTGTACAATGGGAAATATATCTATATTCATATTAAATAACTTCTAAAAAACCTTGAAAATGATTTATATGATAATCATTCCACTAGGTTTTATTATTTATCACTCAATATAATCTAGTTAGTGATGACATAAATGAGACAGGATAGTAGAAAATATAGATTTAAAACTCACTATCTGATTCATTAGTAGCAATTTCATAGGTGCTTCCTTGTTTATAAGGTTTTTGGATGCTAATTACCTCATTGACCCTTGGATTGGGACATTATGATACCTTATGTTTAACTCGCTTGTAATTTAAGAAACATATTTTTACAGCATCTCTCTTTACCCTACACCTATGTGTCTGATGGACTTCAACTCCATAGTTTTAGAATTTACCAATCCCTTTATTTCAATTTTCTCATTCATTTTCCTAGATTTTTTACATGTATATAATATTATATTCTTTAATTTATCTCCTTTGTCACATGATATTTCATGATACTCCATATTTCTCATCAATGGTGTGTTTTGGACTTCATCTATATTCATAATGTTAATCATATATCTTAAGATATGGTTTGGAATAATGATATGGATTCTCACACATCACCTCATTCTAGTGGGTTCCTAATTGAGGTAATCTCTACATTGTCCCTCACACACATGGTTCCTTCTAGTTCTATCTGTTAATAAAAAAAATAGTTAAAAATTGTTAATATCATTATAAGACAATTATAATAATTAACCACTAGAAAATTCAACCTCAAGATGACACACATTATAACACTATCATGTTATCCTATATTCCAGAAAACCCATCTTGTATCAAACTAAGTTCAACCTATATCACTCCCATTCTAAAAAATATCATTCTTAGTTCAAATTATGATACTTTCAGATGGATTATCTCATAAATTCTGACCAAATCCTAAAAATAGAGATCCCATATTAACATAAAATTTATTAAAATATTCCAAATAGAAAATCATTGAATTTTATTCTATCAAAATATAACATATCCTTTATCCAAAAAAGCACATATCAATTATTATGTACCTTAACATATGAAACCATACATTTCAATGTATATTTTCAATAGTCATGTTCATATTTTCTTATCTATCCTAGATATATTCAAATCACTCATAATGGTTTATAATGATAATGTGAATTGAAAGATGTCTATCGACTGGGTGATTCAAACATGGTGTGTAGTTAGGCCTCATTTATATACACCGGTTTATGATCAAGTGAATACCCAATACCCCATTTTCAGTGTTATTACCCTAGGTATATCTATGATACATCCTAAATCAACATGTAATATCCAGATAGAGATTTAATTTCTAAGATAACCACACTATATGAACTTTATCAAAACATCATTATAAGAGTATGAATCCCAGTATTTCTTCCCTTTATGAGTTTTGGGTATTGGATGCACTAGGATGAGGTTTTTTGGTATTTGGAGGGAAAATGTGGAAAATAGGGGGAGCCGATGCCATTTTTTTCTAGACTGTGATGTAGAGAATTTAGGCTGCATCATTGACTATTTTTCTAGGGAATAATATGGATGCCTAAAAAGTAGAGTATATCCTCAAGGAAAAAATGGAAATACATTTTTCAAGCATGGCTATGACATAGAGAGGAGGTCATGGCATAGTGAGGGTTTTGAGATACTGCTAAATCAGTGGTAGATGTACCATGGTGATTGCACTATAGCATACCCTCTCTATTGGTGTAGGGGGTTCAACACCATGATGTGTAAGGATATTTTATACCCACCATATTCATTTTAATAGGATTTTATTATGGTTTCTATAAATTACTTTAACCAAGGGTGGATGAAGCATGGTCCTTCATGTTTTACCATAGAACACCCTATGTTTGTTGGTTCTAGGACATGTTCCTTGGGGCAGTGCCATGGTCACTTTAAAAAAGTTAATACATATAAATATGCACTGGACTTCAAATCCCATTCTTCCCCACTTCTCTTCTTCAAACCCTAGGTGACCAAGAGTGATTATTAGTGGTATTTGAAGCATCTTTAGATAGGGATTGATCCCAAATTCCCATGTTTGATCATTGGTGATCCAAGGTAGGATATATAAATATATATATATCCTTTTCTACCAGTTTTTATTAGTTTGGTCTCATTTCCTATTGTTTATTTTTTATGTTAATTTTTTTCTAATCTTTAATATTCTATTTGTTTTTTTTGTTTTTCTTGTGTTTGTGGAATGATGCCTTTGGTAGATCCTTGTTTCCTTACAGGAGATGTGATCAGAGATCTACTATGTTGATCTATTCCCATATGAAGAACATTAATTCTATTGTGGTAGGGGATTAATTAATTGTATCTTTTTTATGTGAAATTTTATATTTATCATGGTTCATCCATTTGGATGCAAGTAAAATTTACCTAATAATTATTGAATCAAATTAAAGAATGAAATTGGATAGTAATCCCATGTTTTTAATTATTCCACCATGATAATGGTTTGGCCGTTGTTTTACAAGATAGTGTGCTATCTATGAGATGCTTGTTGAGCATGTTTTCAAGGACATGATTTTTCATTTAGTTTGATGAAATTAGTAATGAACATATTTTCAGTGAATTAAATTAGTTATCTTAAAGATTAAAGATTCATGTTTAATCATATGGTGTATCTCATAATTTTATGATAATCATGTTTATGAAAGTATGCATGCTTAATTTTATATGTTGTTACATGTTTTAATAGAATTGATAAATAATATTAAGCATGTTAATTCATTTTTATGATAATAATTTATGGAATACAAATATAAAATGTTACTTTTTAAAGATTCTTGAAATAGTAAAATACTAGAGAGCATGTTAAAATAATTGTAATTTATTATTATAGCTAATACAATAGGTTTCCTAGAGTTGTAACCAATGAATAATATACTAGTTATATTCAAGATGTAATAAAAACTAGTTGTTTGATAAACATAAATCTTTGGGGTCAGGAATGACCATTTTTTTTATAAAGGTTGAATTCCTTATGTTTTGGTTTGGGAGAGCTCGTTTGGGTGTGAAGGCTATATACCTTTTTTATCGGGGCTAGTTACCCCACTGACACTATTTTATGTTTTGTACATTATCTGATGTGTGCTCTAGAAATGATCATTGTGATGTGATATGATCATGGGGAGACTAAGGCTAGTATGGATAATTAGATATGGGGGGGGGGGGATGGATCATGTGGATGTAGTGGACATATTTGATGGTGAGATGCATTGGGATATACATGAGGGTGTATGAGATGGAATAGGAGATGAATGAATGGGTTTGATATGGGCTTACTCATTATTTTTCTTAAGCTATATCCCTACTTGTTAAATCTATTTGATGGCTAGATGACACATTTATTTTTTATCTACAATCAATTTCCCAAAACTCATGGAAGTAGTATGTTTTTTGGTTGTATCTATCTTAGTGGTAGCTAAGGATGGTATTCCTAGAGTACCTGGAATTATACAATTTTCAATATTTTTTAATATATGGTGTTTGTTCATGATTAAATAAAAAATATATGATCTTTAGAAACTATGATATTTGTTTGTATTATGCCTAGAGACCATGAATTTTATATGACGATTAATGTAATTCCATTAGTAATAAGTTTAATGTTGTTAATTAATGTCTAATGAATTAGTTAACATAAAAGGTACTGTTATCTAGAATTAATTAATTTAATTTAATTTATATCTTGAAATTCCTGTGTGTTTTTAGGGTGTCTATTACATAGAAGTGATAGACGGGAGTCCGAGAGATGTTATCTACTATTGAGTTTAAGAATATTTTATGCCCATAGTGTGGTTGTTCGATATATTATATCATTTATGTTTTGTAATTTTATATGATACATCATCCATATCATTTAGGGAAATAGACCCCCAATGGAATCTGGGAGGGGGTTTTCACCAATATCTTAGTGGGATGATGGATGAATGACTGCCCCTGGATGCCACTCACTTCACTTGGTAGTTCTTCTTCTGGTATGTATAGTGGTTAGTTTTTTCATATAAATGTGTATATGGTTGTGATGGATTGTGTTTATTCACACACATGTATCTATTAATATAGTATCCAAATGTTTATTATATACATAATGTGTTTGGGATGTAATATCTTGAGGTACTTACTCAGTGTATGGGTTTTGATGGCTTGAAATACTATAACCTATGAATGATACATGTTATGTGGGTTGTGGTGGATCCCAGATACTACTTGGTTACTATATTGATCTTTATAATAGAATTATGTGATGATTTGGTATATGAGGTTCATGTTTTGATACTTATCCCATGATTCTATGTGTTGGTTACTTTTGGAGAGAGTTGTCTCTGGAGGTGTGACATTGGGGAAAAGCGGCAAACCAAGGGATAAGTAGTAGTGTGTTACCATTGTTGTTCCACTACAATAATATATGTTCTATTTTATGTGATACTTTATGAGAGATATCCATATTGAGGTTGAGTGTAAGATCCCTTATTTTTCTAGGTATGTCCCTCTTCGAGTTTTGGTCTAACCTCTTTTCATTTGGGTTTTCCTTCTTATTTAATCCTTAGTGGTCGATTCACTTGTTGGGATGAATAGATTTTTTAAAATAAAATGACCTAAAGTTTACGTATGTATATTTTATTGAAATAATAGACTATGGGTAAATGTTTCAAAGGCTTATGAGTGGTTTTCCATGTTTTGTAAGGCTTCAAAGGTGGTTCAGGTTAATTCTGTAGAAGCCGAGAAGAGAGATATCTTCTAGGAACTTTCACATTGTGAATATTTTACATGATATGAAAATATTTCGTTAAAGATGATGTAAAATGGTTTAGTATTTGAAATTTTTTATTGATTTTATTTTAACCCGAGGAAACACTTTTTTTAGTGTAAAAAAATAATAGATAACTTCACATTATGAAAGGGTTTCAAATTGTAAATTTCATGGGATCATCAGTTTTAAATCCATGATGTGCATATGATATATTCTTCATCCACCATGAAGATTATATCTTGGAAACTAGGTTGAATCCATATGATTTTTTATTTATTTCTTTCCTCTTGGAAATCTTGATCAAGCATTTAATATTTGATGAGTTTCTTCATTTTGGTTTTATGCTCTCTTAGGATTGTTCTCTATTATTGTGGTGTAATATCTTGACTGATATTGAATCAGGTTTGATATTGTGTGATCTAGGTTTCATCTTGTGATCTTATCTACCTTCATCCCTCATTAGAATCTTAGTTTGAGAGTTTCTGTTGAATCTCTACTTAAAGTTATGCGGTCTAGAACAAAATACTATGGTTTGTTTCACTTTGTTCAAGTATGTTCAATATATGTGAATTCACCAAAAAACACTCATATTAACAAAAAAGGATAATGATAATCATGTGATTAGAATACTCCTTTGATCCCTTTGTATCCAATGGTGATGAGACCTATCTTGTGGTTACCCATCGGGTGATCCCACCCTTGAATAATAATGAACTAGCTAATGACCTAAAGTATGTTTTAGCATGACATGAGACCTTAGGTGATTTATTATAATAAATTCACATTAGAAAACGGTTAAATTTATTATTCAAATAGATGGTGATAATTTGATAAAAAATGGGTGTGAAAACTAGCATTGTAATGAATTGAGATATAATTTAATGAATGAATGGGTAATTGAATGAAAAATGATGACTAGATTAGTTAAAACTTGTGGATTACGATATTATTTTATGTTATCCTTACCATTGTGACTTGTGTTGTGATTTATAATGAAATTATTATATAAAGGGATATTATCAATGATACTAAAATTGTTATTTATAGGGATATTTCTAGTGATATAGAAATTATTATATTAGGAGCTTATCCCGGATGATTGAATTATTATATAAAGGGCTTGGACCGGTGATTATATAATACTTATAAGTATTGGCCCATTTATGTGATTATTCCATGGTTTTTTGGTTATAGTTTTCATGTTCATGCTATATGCTAGAAGATATTTTGGCATAATGCCGAAGTAGGTTGATTTTTATGTTGTATTAATTATATAATTAAACTACCTATTTACTACTTTATTTCATGCACTTATTGTTATCCTAATTTTGTTTAGACATGGTGGTGTTGACCTACTAAGTTTTACTAACACCGTGTTTGAGCCACCATTTGGTATCCGAGTTGATAATATGGATGTAGGTTTGGACAAGCCCAAGGGACCTTGTAGTTGATTTCTACATCCTAGATGGGTTGGATCATAGAGATGAGATCGACATGGGATTTGGGACCAGGGTCTTTTGAGTTAATTTTTTCCAGCATGGTCTTTTATCTATATTACATTAATTTTTACATTAAGATATATTTTATCCTAACATTACCTATATTATTATTTTATCTACTTGTTTCATCCTTTTTCTTCTAGTTATATGTTGTACTATTTTCACTATTTCCATAAATCTGATATTTTTTAACATATTCTTTCTTACAACTCATTACCAGGGGGTATAGTCTACTGACTATTCTCTTTACACCCCCTTTTATAGTCAGTATCCTTTGGCGTATGGGGAGGCCTACATGAGGTCTAGTAAATAACCTGATTTGGCCATGTGAGAGAGTTCCAGATTGGGGGATGTTACAAAGTGGTATTAGAGGAGAAGTTTTTTCCCTATTTCTTTACTATTAGGGAAAGGTATAAAGGAGACTAGGATGTTTTAAGACTTGGTAATGATCTTGTTAAAGGGAGTATCTAACCCATGTATAGTGGAAAATCCAAGTACACAGGGATGGGATTTCCCTTCATGATGTTCGTTTATTACAGTTGATGTTATTACACCTTGGGTGATTAACATTTTTTTTGATGTTATTAATTCTTGAGATTTATACTCATGGATCAGTTTGGCGTGAGTTGATTATGCATGAATAATGAAAGGAACATAGAGATATATATTAACATGAATTGTTCATCATAAGGACATATTTATTGCATGTAATATACTTTCCTGTATGAACTATGAAATGATATACCTATTATATCAGATGAATGAAATGAAAGAACTATCATGTCATGATAATTAACTTATTAAGACATGTTTAGAGAGATTATGATCCAATGGTTCTTTTCTGTTTTCATCCATTGGGGTCTACCATGTTGTTATCCAGTGTTATAAGGAGAGAATTGTTTTTGTAGATATAATGTATCCTCATTATATTTGAAATTGAGCATCAGGAGGGTGGAAATTATGATTCTCCTAATGTAGATGAAGCAGAGGTTCTTTTAGATCCTATGTATTTTATGGATGTTCAGCTTAGTGACAACTTCTTAAGGGTCATGCAATCCTTGGAAAGTGAGGATTTTTGTACAGTGACTTTTATTTCTGAGATAATGTGATAGTTTCAACTACAACAACTACCTCAGTTCACTAGGGAGGGAGGCCCCTAGGAAGACAATTTCTAGATTGATTCAATCTAGATTATCTTCAAGAACCTTAAGAAACCTACTAATATGAGTGTGAATCTTTATACATACATGCTTCATGGAGAAGCCAAGCATTGGTGAGACACTAGAGCATAAGCTGGGCAGTAATATGAGTTATACTATAAGGAATTTGAGGAAAAGTTTTTGAGTGATTTATATCCTGAAATGTTGAGGGGTGGGATGGATTATGAGTTCATGCACCTAACATATAAGGGAATGTTAGTGATGGAATACACTATATGTTTCATCAACTTGAAGTGCTTTGCACCATGTTTAGTAGCATATAAGATAACCCTAATGAAGAATTTATAGGATGGGATTCATGATGAGATTAGGTCACATGTGAACATATTTCACATGAGTAACTTTTCAAATGTGACAAATCATCCTATCATCATAGAGGTAAATCTGAGAGAGTCCATGAACAATAGACATTCTAATTAAATATGGGGAACTAGGAGAACTTTTTTTGGTGAAAATAAGAAACACTGTGATAGTTATATACAGTTAAAAATTGGGAAAAACTGTCATGGTAGTGGGTGACCATCTAAGGATCATGATATGTTATAGTGATATCAATGTGTAAAGTTTACCACAAGTGGCCTTAGGTACCAAAGTCATGGAAGGACAAAACTACAACTTGTGAGATTGGTAGTTGGAGTTCCACTAGAAATTATGGACAAGGTATGGTTTATGGTACCACAATGTAAGAGTATCAATACTAGGAAGAGGACATGAAACCGGGGAGTCATACTAGAGCCTAGGGTTGAAGGGAAAGTAAGCTTCATGAAATATAATGTACTCCATCTAGTTTGGATACAGGACCTTCTACCATCAGAGGTATGATTCTTGTATCCTATACCCTTTATTGCATTTTTTTGATATAGAAGAATCACATTACTTTATATTTTATCTTTTTTAAAAATGTTTATAATTTTTTTTGGAAATTGTTTTATGGTTTTTTAACCATTTACACATCATTGGTAATGTGGTTATAGAATATAAAATGTTACAAGGTGTGTTCTCTAAGGATTTATGGTTACCATTTCTTTATGGAACCTTTTTTGTTGGAAATGAAAGGCTACAATTTGATTCTTGGTATTGATTAGTTAGTTATATACCTGGATTATATCAATGGAAACTGTATGAGAGTTACCTTTCCATATTCAGAAGAAGGAAACTATTTTAACTAGGGTGAGTGGGATCTTCAAGCTAGTCATGTATGACCAATTCAAGGAAGATTTGAATGTATCACAACTCAGATAGTAGGTATTTCTCTAGATGTTGGTGGAATACATCATAATACTTTCCATTCAGTGGTATATATTTTTAGGATAATTTAATGATTATTTATATTTCTTACCACCCAAGATGGATATCGAGTTCATGATCAAGTTGGTTTCAGGAGTACAGCTAGTTTCTATTCATTCTTATAGGATGGAATCATCAGTGCTTCATGAGTTGAAAGTTTAGTTGGAGGATCTAGAAGCTAAAAGTTTCATACATCCTACTAAATCACCATGGGGTTCCCCATGTTATTTTCACCAAGAAGGTTGATAAGAATTTTCACTTGTGTATGTGGACTATCAGAGAATGAACCAGATGAAGGTTATGAACTGGTGTAACTTTCCATGCATCGATGACCTCTTTTAATAGCTGATAGGTGACAAGATATTATCCATGATTGATTTGAAATTAGGATACCAGCAGTTGAGGGTGAGACTATAAGAACCTAGTTTTTTCTTAAGGTATTAATCCTTTAATTTTTAGTTAAACTATTTTTCTTGGACCTAAAATGAAATCCTGAAGAGGACACAGAGGGTTTGAGGGTGTAAGAGGCTTGTTTATAGCCCAAAACCCTGTCCGATGGATGAAACTGCTGGGCTGCATGGTTAGTAGAAACCATATAACCCAATTCACAAGGTTTCTCATAACCATGAAGGGTTGTTTTAGAGAGAATAAGTGGGATTCAAGGTTTTATCTAACTATGCAACCTAGGCTGCATGATCATAAAAATCACTAATGTTTTTAATAGAGGCATATAACATGGTTTGGACATGGTTTCCTAAATAGTGGGCATGAACCATGTGATTCCCCTCATTGGATAGTAACCCATGTATGGTTGGAACATGGTTTGACCAACCATGCAACCAAACTGTGAAACCCCTATAAGTTAGGTAAAATGACCATTTCCCCCTTAAAATCCATCTATACTTACCCCTCCCTCATATTTCTTATTTATAGTGGAAAAAAATTCTATCCTCCTCCCTTGAGAGATCCTCAATGTGATTCTACCTAGTTTATTGAATTTATTAACCATCCAAACTTGGAATCAAGAGACAACCATATCACTGGATTCCTCTTAGTATGTTCTCCGATCCTTAGGCTCCTTTCACCATTCTTATTTCTCCTGATGATGCTATTTTGATATAGGGTATTATAGCCTATTTCCAGGTTATTCATCAATTCTTCTATTTTCTTCTGATCCATTCCAAACTAAGGTATGATACTAGACGTGGCGTATACTATCTGCATAAGGTAGGTGTTCTTATGACATATCATTTAAAGTCTAACTATCTATAAATTGCTTCCATTGTATACACAACAGATTCACTAGATGTTGCTTATTGAATTCATATTCCTTGACTTAATTTTTCTAGATTGCATTCTATAAAACTAATAATGTAACTTGACACCATTGGAGGTCGATACCTCAATGTTTACAATCCAATTAGGACTTGTTCTTCATTTATGCCTTAATGACCTATATTGGGATTATTTGGGATATGTTCGGGTGGGTCCATCTTGAAATTAGACAAGGTAAGTGTACCTTAATTATTAATAAATATTTAAATTAATCTTATGTATTATATATATATAGATATATATATATATCACTTGACCTTGGAAAATATAATTAATTTGATATTTATTTCATGTCCATAACACACCTTTTCATCCTTAATGAAAAGTAATGAATGAACCTAATAAATGATTATGTAATTGAATTGATATTGGTTTCATGTACTTGAATTACCTTTTAATGTGTAATAAAATATAATGGAATGAACCTATTAAATTATTAAATGGAATGATTATTGCATGGAATATGATTATATATATATATAAAGTGATTATAAGATGCATATTACTTTGGACCTTTTTCATCTTTATAAGAATGTTTAGATTTGTGCCATCCTTGGATTCCTGAGGGAATGCCTTGATCACTCAAAGGGATACATTCCAATTCATTAAGATGATTTAAATGGGAGATACCCACCATATAATTTTTTCTTTTTATTATAAGGTTAATTCCTTATCATTGTACCAATGATTTACTTGACATCTTCTATAGATCTTATAATTATTTTGATACACTCCTTGGATTCTTCTTGATGTCTTTGGATAAATGACACCATGGATTCACCCCATTGGGTCCAGTCATGATTATCCTAGGATTACTATGGAAGAGTTCCATGCACTCAATTAGACTCTTTTACAGTGAATTTCCTTGGGTGTACCCCTTGTATTAAACTCAGACATTTATTTCCAAACTACATGAGTTACTATTATGAGTTGGCTCAACCCCTAAGATCAAGGATGCCTTAGTTACACCTTGGATACTCCACTATTATTATTCCTTTTACGTTACTACTGATAACTATTATACATGATATATTTATTATAAACTGAAGCATAACTAATTAAATGATCTCATGTGTAGAGACATCAATTGTTGAGGCTAAAGCATGTATGGTTTATTTATTATAGTATTTTTTTCGTTTATATACCTGCACACTATTTCGTTTATATACACAGACTTGATTTGTATAGATAACAATGATGGTGGCCTACTGAGATTAATATCACACCCTATCTAAGCCAGTATTGGTACCTAAGAAGATTATATGATTGAAGGTGTGGACAAGGGGAGGCATCCTTATTTCGAAACTTTACTTTTTTTCTTTAGCATGGGATCTTAGTAGTAGATGACCGAGCCAGAGCTCGAGATGCCTAGATAGATTTTACTTTTTTTGACTCTTTTTTATATCATGTACTGCACTATCTGTCTATTTCCATGTATGCCTGCATCCTTTTTGTAGTAACATGACATCATCATTTGTATATGATTTATATTATAGTTTGAGTTGATTATTTATTACATGGATATTTATTCTTATTTTCACTACCTTCTCCATTGTTATATGATTTCTACTATTTATTCATCTATTGTCTCCACTGTGATCCGATATGACATGAGGGAATAGTCTCCCCATGGACACACTCAAGGACCTCCCTACTAGTCGGTAGCCTCTAGCATACGAGGGGGAGTTCTTGTGGCCATGTGGCCAATCGGGTTCGATTAATTGGGAGTGAATCGGGTCCATGATGTCACAAAGTGGTATCATAGGTGTTTATTTTCTTATATTATTATTGTTAAAATTTATATAGGAGATTATAAACATGTTGTAACTTTTTTATAATCCATGTATAGGAGTACCTAACCCATGTTTGGGGTAAATTACAAGTTTCATGGGAATGTAAATTTTTCATTTTGAATTTTTCATATTACAGTTGATATAATTTCACCATTGGGTGATGCACATAAATTTTGGTATTTGATATGATTTTTAGAGATTCTATATTATCTTGGCATGGAATATATAACTGCTACATGCATCATTATAGGCACCTAGGATTTACATTCCATGCATATTCCATGCTATATAGGTGAATTTTTTTCTTTCATTTCCTATGCTTTCTACAATTATTAAGTGATCCATGGTTTTTATATATGCCTATGGTACTATCATATTCTATAGAGAAGGAAAAATAGTTATTAAAAATGTAAGCATCAACCTAAATAGTGTTTTCCTATATATATTTATAGTGCCATATTAAATATCCAATTTCAACCCATGAAAGCTATGTAACCATGGTTACATGAGTTGGGATTTGACTGAAATTTCATGAGTACTAATATCAATTATATTGTTTATGGGACCTTATAAATTTGAAAGATAAATTCTTTGAAGTCAAGTCATCATATATTACCCATTACATTCTAAGACCAAATGTATGGGGGGATGATTGGGATTAAATGGGTTTTTGATTTCAGTTTATAAAGTGTATGGGACTTTATTATATGGGAATGAAAAACCATTTAATCGAACCTTATGATATATATATATATATATATAAATCACTTATGAACTTAAAATAGAAATCATGACTTATAAATAAAATGTTTTCCTGTAAATGGAGAGGCCATGTGAAATTTAATGAGTGTTTTACTCCTTGACTTTTAATTGACCCTCCATATACTGGGGCCTATGTAAATGGAAACTTGAACACTTACCAACACCCTGTCCTTCTAAGAAGGTAGTTGGGATAGTATTTTGGGTAGTGGTCCATTATTATTATGTTCTTCTACTATTAGAGATCCTATATATTTTCAAACATTTTTCTGATGTATGTTCTTGGAACTTGTAGAGTAATGTCACCATTATGTCCTCGATTCTTTTTCTAGGAGGGTGGAAACGACCATGCTCCATAGATGATGTACCCTAATCCACTAGTTTTACATACAAGAGTTCCACTTGTGGCACCACCTACTATACTCAAACTAGGAATTGATACTTAGCTTTGAGAGGGTTTATTATGCTTGATGTAGTCTATGTTGGGTGCTTCATGAACAATACCTATGATGTCTGATATGAATCATGAATTCCAATAGAAATACACTCTTATAATTTTAAGGGATGATGGTCCTTATGCTACAGAGTCATGGATAGAGGTCATCTTATATATATTTGAGAATATTGAGACACATACATAGAGGAGGGTCAAGATCACCACCTATATGTCCTGTGATTCCACCAAGTCCTGGCGGGATGTGATTACCCAGACTGGTCGTCATCAGGGCATGACCTAGGTAGACATTCAGAGTGTCTTATATGATTAATTTTTCCCTCATACCCTAAGATCAGACCAATATTGGGAGTTCATGAACCAAGGTTATAGTTCTATGTCTTTCATGGACTATTCAGTGCATTTTACTAAGATACAATGCTTTGAACAGCTTCCGGATGGTGATGAGAAATCACGATCAATATATTTCGAGGATGTGATCAAGTATTAAATCAACTCATAAGTGAATGTATTTCACCTATCTACCTTTTTTAATTTTGTAAACTAGGTTCTTATCATTGATCATAACCTGAGATAAGTCAATAGTACTGGGCACATAGGTTCAGTGCCAAGATAGGGTAGTAGTTCTTCCAGTATCAAGAAGTGTAGGCTTGAGGTTTCTAATTAGAAAAATGGAAGCTAGAGTATCTATACCGATAGCTCCATTATATTCCATCAGTGTGGATGGAATGGGAATGTGAAGCCTCAGGGTTATAGAGACCCAATTGAGTTCTGTTCTTGCATCCAGATGGATTATCTTCAGAGATTATGAAAGACCTTTGAAAATAATTATAGTGGAAGAGGACCTAAACCAACTCCATATTCAGAAGCAAGATCATTTTTGCCACATCAGGTAGGAAAATAGAGTAGTATCTGCTAAATAAGTAGAAGAGGAGGTCATGGATGTGAAAGTCCTACCAGCATAGCATACCTACTTAGGGTAGTCGAACAATAGCTTAGGGCTATGGATTATTCTAGTTTCATGCATTGTATCCAATACCCAAGGATCATAATGCAGGACCATCTACTATATGAGATACTATTCAATTATCCTTTAATATCACATATACTTTGTTCAATAGAGGTGAATCTCACTCCTTTATCTTAATATCAACCATGGAAATTATTGGGTTGGAAATTTAGTACTTATACGGGGTGATGACCCTAGACACACCTTTAGGTGTGCGGTTATAGGGTATACACCAATTTAGGGACTATCCCCTTGAGGTAGGAAGTTACCATTTCTTATGGGACCTCTTCATCCTCTAGATGAAAGGATTCAATTCCATTCTTGAGATGGACTAGTTTGTTCCCTATCATGCCTATGTGTACTTCTATCACCACATGGTATCATTTACATCACAAGAGGGTAATAATTATCTTTGCAAGGGTGATTGGAATGTACAGACTAGTAGAGATAAACTAGAGCATCGTGGGATATGTGGAGTGACCTCCCATATTTCTAGCCTTTTATTTGATGATCAAAATTTTTATATGAAAGATTTTACTCCCATGCTGGATCATTTTAGAGATATCTTATTGGAATAATTATTTGGACTACCTACCATGGGAGAGGTGGAGTTTATGATCGATCTCATTATAGGAGTAGCTCTAATATATTTTCCTCCATATAGGATGGAACCCACTAATCTCTAGGAACTCAAGAGACAGTTGGAGGATTTAGAATCTTAGTGTTTTATCTGAACCAACACTTCACATTAGGGTTCATCCATGATTTTATCTAAGAAGGTGGATGGAAGCCTTAGGCTATTCATGGATTATTATTGATTGAACTATCTTATAGGGAAGAACTAGTATATTTTTACTCAAATAGATGATGTATTTAACCAAATCAGAGGTTCTTGGGAGTTCTTAAAGATCGAATTGAGATCGAGTTATCATCAGGTGTGAGTTAGGAATTTAGATATAACACATATGAATTTCCAAAGTTAATATGGTTTATATGAGTATCTAGTTATGCCCTTTGGTATTAATAGAATGCCTTATTTTTTGTGGACTTAATCAATAGATTTTCCACCCATATTTTGATTCTATTGTTGTTTTTTTGTAGAAGAAATATTGGTGTATTATCATACTCAAAGAGTCCATTCAAAACATCATGATATATTATTGAGTACACTGGGAGAGTATCACTTATATTCTATGATCACGAAGTTCCATTTTTGGACTGATGACTTTCACTTATTGGGTCATATTATCCTAGAATAATAAGTATTTGTTGACCTAGATAAGGTGAGTACTGTTGTTTATTGGGAGAAACCCAAGAATGTGTTTGAAATACGAAGTTTAATGGGTATGGATGGATATTACAAGCAATACATACATGGATTCTCACACCTTCTAACACCTCTTACTTGTCTGATTGAGAAGGTTGTGAATCTATTATGGTCTAAAAAATGTGAGAATAAATTTATGAGCTAAAATTAAGGATTACTTCCAAACTAATTCTAATTCTTTCATATCCTTGAAGAGGATATATAGTGTTATCTAATGCATCAGGAATTATGCTGGGTATAGTAATGATGTAGGAGGATAGAGTTGTTACATATGGGCCTCTCTAGTTGAGCCCTTATGAGCGCAATTTCCTAATGCATGACCTCGATTATGTAGAAGTCATTCATGTATTGTGTTATTGGAGGCATTATCACTTTAGAGAGTTCATTTTGGTGTTTATGGACCAAAAGAGCCTAAAATATATATATTTACACAGTGTGAATTGAATCTCAAACTATGAAGATGGGCCAAATAGATTTAGTCATTCGAGATTGAGATTTCCTACATGCCTAGAAAAGAAAATGTGGTAGCTAACATGCTAATTTTGAAAACATAGGTACAAGACTCTTTGGAAGATACTGATGAATGAAAATTGAGGAACCTTATTTCTGATATGAATCTAGAGTTTCAATATATTCATGAGAAACTTTTTATTATAGCCTTACCAGTTACCTCTTCACTAGTCAATAGGGTGAAGAGAAGGCATTTCTTAGACCTTGAAGGTTTGGTACTATGGGAGAGTATCTTTGGTGAGGACCCTCCTCAAGATTGGTATGTTGTTGGAGATGACATACTACATATACATGGACATTTCTAGATTCCTACAGATATGTGAGAGGATCTGTTGTAATAATCCCATGCTTCTCATTGGAAAGTGTACACATGCATCTCCAAGATGATTCATGATATGCTTCTCCAATATTGGTGGCCTAGGATGAAACATCAGATGGCGGGTTTTATCACTAGGTGTTCCACCTATCAGTGGGTGAAGGTGGAGCATCAATGGCTTGCTAGATTGTCACAATCATTACCAATCCTGAAATTAAAATGAGATAACACCATGATGGTTTTTTGGTTTAATTATTAAGGATTCCTCAAGGTAGAAATGCAGTTTAGGTAGTCATAGATAGATTGAAAAGGTTAGCTCACTTCCTTCCTATCCGGGATACTTTCTCAGTTGATGAGTTGAGAAGACTGTATGTCTATGAGGTTATACTCCTACACGAGGTCCCTCATACTATAATTTATAATAGGGATTCTCATTTTACATCTAGGTTATAGAAAGGGTTATAGAAATATTTGGGTACAAAAGTGATTATGAGAACATCTTTTCACCCTTAGACTGATGGCCATTCAAAACAGATGATATAAGTTTTAAAGGAAATGATATGAGTATGAATCCCTAATTTCAGAAGTTCTTAGGAGAACCATATCCATCTCTCCAAGTTTTTCAAAAATAATAGATTTTAGGAAATGATCTAAATGGATCTTTATGAGGCCTTGTATGTTAGTCCATACCATTCACCTCTATGCTTCCTATTGGCAGGGGAGGTAGTTCTACAAAGTTCGCATCTCATTCAGGAGACTTTGGAATAGATGTATTTGATTAGAAATCAAATTTAAACTATTTATTCTAGATATAAATCATATAATTATCACCACAAATGACCTATGATGTTCAAGTTCATATATTGTGTTTTCTTATGGGTATCACCAAGACTAGGGAATAAATGAATATAGAGGCAAATGAATTTTTCAAATCACTCTATTGGTCCTTTTGAGATCTTAGATAGAGTAATGCTGACAACCTATTAATTTATATTACCACAGAGGTACCATGCCATGAATGAATTATTCCACATTTCATATATTTTTTTTTTACCATGCCAACCTGTCTCATACTTTTGATCCCAAGGATGTTAAATTGGATGCTGATGTTTCTATTGAGGAGTATCCCATACGCATCACTGGTCAAATCATGAAGGATCTACAAGCTCAATCTATCCCTTTAGTATGGGTGATATAGTAGAATGGGCATGTGAAAGATGAGACCTAAGGGAGGGAGGCCATTGTATATGACCAGTGGATGGATTTATTCTCATACAACATCATACCACCCATGGGAGGGATACCTGAGGATGAGTTCCTTTAAGGGGGGGGGGGATGATTGTACGAACCCTATTATTCCTTGAGTTATGGATCCTTTTATTTTTAGTTTAGTTTTTTTTCTTGGACCTAATATGAATTTAGAAATCATTTATGGATTTTTCCAGGGTGTTTGGGGATTTTCTAGAGCCCAGAACCCCGGTTGGTGGAAGAAAATATTGGGCCGTATGGTTAGTAGAAACAATGTGGCCCAGTCTACATGGTTTCTCCTAACCGCATGAGGTGTTTCAGTGAGATGAAGTGCAACGTAAGGTTTTTTATAACCACTCAACCTAGGCCACATGATCATGAAAAAATATAGTAGTTTTTAACATAGGAATATATTATGGTTTATACATATTTTCACAAAACATGAAAAATAAATGTGTGATCCCCCTCTTTATACAGTAATCCATGCATGGTTGGCATATAGTTTGGAAACCATACATCCAAACCATGCGACCCTTGTAAGTTGGGTAAAACAAATGTTTCTCCATTAAAATACTTTTAACCTTACCCCTCCCTCATATTTATTATTTAGAGTAGAAAAAACTTCTATCTTACTCCCTTGATATGATCTCATCATTCCTCCAACTAGTTTTATGGATTTATTCACCATCTGAACTCATAATCAAGAGCTGATCATATAATTTGATTCATCTTGGTGTGTTATTTAATCCTTAAACACCTTTAATTATTCCTTTTTATCTCAATGAAACTATTTTTATGTAGGCTCATATGATATATTTTTAGGGTGTTCATCCATTATTTCATTTTCTTCTAATTCGGGCTAAACTAATAGTCGATACTAGATGAGGCATATACTATAGGAATAAGGTAGGTTTTTTATAACTCATCCCTTAAAGTCTCACTATCTATAAATTGCTTCCATTGTGAACACACTAGTTTGACTTAGTATTTCTTATTAAATTCATACGACTTGATTTAGTTTGTCTATCTTGTATTATATGGACCTAATAATGTCACTTGACACCATTGGTGGTTAATACCCAACATGGGCAACTTAATTAGGGTGTGTTATTAATTTATGACTTAGTGACCTATATTGGAATTATTTGGGACACCATTCAGGTGCATCTATCTTGACCTTTTATAAGGCAAGTGTTCCTTCATAATTAATAAATCTTTAAATAAATATTATGGAAAGTATATATATATGTAGATATCACTTATCCATGGATAATATAATTAATTTGATATTGGTTGAATTTACTTAACTGACATTGTCATGGTTAATGAAAGTAAATGGAATGAACATAATAAATGATTATGTATTTTAATTGATATTGTTTTAATGTCCTTGAATTACCTTGTCATGTTTAATGAAAGGTAATGAATTGAAAATATTACATGATTAAATGAAATGATTATTACCTGGAAAATGACTATATATATATATATATATATATATATATATATAAAGTCATTATAAGGTCCCTATTGATTTGGATATTTTTTTCATTTTTATAGGAATGGTTAGACTTGAGCTAGCCTTGGATTCCTGAGGGAATGCCTTGAGAAATTAGAGGATACCATTCCAATTATTTGAGCTAATTTCTGTGGAAGATACCCACAAAAAAATCTATTCTTTTTCATATTAGGTGAATGTATAAACATTGTACCGAATATTCACTTGAAATATTCTCCGAATCATAAAATGCCTTGGATACACTCCTTGGATTCATCTTGATGTCTTCATACATGAGGTTCCATAAATTCACCTTATTGGGACCAGTCATGCTTAGCCCAAGATTACTATGGATTGGTTACATGTACTTGGTTAGGCTCTTCAATAGTGTAATAACTTGGGCATACCCCTTGGATTACACTTTGAACTTTATTTCCAGACTACATGAGTTACTATTATGAGTTGGCTCAACCCCTAAGGTCAAGGGTGAATTGGTTACACATTGGATTCTCAATAAATATTATTCCTTTTATGGTACTTATGATACCTACTTTAAATGATATCCTTATTATAAAATGAAACATAATTAATTAAATGATCTCATGTTTAGATACATTACTAGATGAGGCTAAAGAAGGCATGTGTTATTTTTAATAGAATTGATTTTCTTTTATATACCTTTACACTGTTCAGTTTATATACACAAACTATATTTTTATAAAATTCGTTGGTGGTGACTTTATAAGATTCATCTCACACTCTATCTAGGCCACTGTTTTTACCCAGACATATTATATGATCGTAGGTGTGGATAAGGGGAAGCATCCCAATTTAGACAACTACCATTATTACTTTAGGATGTGATCTTTGTAGAAGATGACCAACACAGATCTTGGGATGCTTGGATATTTTTTTTCTTATTTTAACTCTTTTTTATATAAAAAACTACACTATATTAACGCTTCCATGTATACTTACTTCCTTTTTGTAGAGACACAACATCGGATTTTTTTATATGATTCATATTACAGTTTGAGTTGATTATGTATTACATGGATGATTCTGATTATTTCCACTATAGCCTTCATTATTATAATACATTAGTTGTTTATTATTATATTTTATCCATTTTTCTATACTATTAAACGAGGACATAGTCTCCCCATAGATGCACCCTTAGCCCTTGCTTTTAGTTGGAAACCTCTAACACAAGGTGAGGTGTTCTTAAGGCTATGTGGAAAAACAGGTTCAGTTACTCGAGAATGAACTGGGTTTGGGATGTCATAGAGACTAGAAGACATACCCCCGAATGCTTTTTAGGAGAAGGCATGACTTGTATGAGTTCATAGTGATGAATTTTGGTTTGAAAAAAAAACTAGAAATATTCATTCCCTTGATGAATCAAACCATTCATCCCTTTATCAACCAATTTGTGGTGGGTTTTTAATGATATCTTAGTGTACTCCCAATTAGTAGACAATCATTCCCAATATCTTAACATCATCTTAACTAATTTTATATATCATAAACTTTATTCCAAGCTAACCAAATGTAGTTTTTTGATTGATAAATTGTACATCTTGGGTCATTCATCTCATAGGTTGGAGTGTTTGCGGTTATAGAGAAAGTTGTTTCCATGGTATCTTGGGAGTGGCCCATGAATGTATTTGATTTTCATATATTTTTGGATCTAGCAGTTTATTATCAATGTTTTATCTAGGAATTCTCATTCATGTAAGAAATGATGTTTGGGATGACTAAGAAATGGGGGAAGTTTGTTTGATTAGATGTTTTTTAGAGATATTTTCAGGAGATGAAGGGCAGGATGACCTTATCACCGACCCTCACCTTACCTGTGCTTGGTAAGGCATATATCGTGTATTATGATGCATCTAATGTTTATCTAAGATCAATCCTAATATAGGAGTACTATGTGGTTTCATATAGATCTATACATCTAATATCACATGAGAGGAATTATCATACTTATGATATAGAGTTAGATCTAGAAGTACATTCCTTGAGATTCTAGAGACATTATCATATGGGAAAGAGGTTTGTGGTAAAGGAGGACCACAAGAGCCTTAAGTACATATTTTTTCAATGGGACCTAAACCTTTATTAGAGGAGGTGGGTCAAGTATCTACAATATTTTGACTTATATCAAGAATATATACTAGGAAAGGGTAACTTCTTTGATGATTCCTTGAGTTGAAAGATGAAAAAATAGGCAGTACATGTTTCTTTCAATTATTGGTGGATGATATAACTCTTCAAAGACATGAATATATATGTTTAGGAGTCCCAAGGGCAAGTTTCTCTTACTTCAAAAATTTTTATACCCATACTTCTTGATTGTATTAGGAAAGGACAATTATCTGATCTGTAGGTATTATCCCTGAGAGACAACATATATGATAGGGAGACACCATCAGGATGGTCTCTTGGCAGGGTAAGTTATCTTCTTTTTCTTTAAAGAGTATGGGTTTCTATGAGCTTGTGTGTGGTGTTTATGATAGAGTTTCATGGTTCTAGATGGGAAGTACACCTAGGTTTGACAAAGATTTACCACAATCTCTTTAGATATTATTGGTGTCTGGGAATGAAGAAGGAGGTAGAAGGATTTTTAGTGAGATGTTTCACCTATTAGTAGGTGAAGAAAAAGTATCAGAGGCCTATTGGGATATTACATCCTCTACTCATTCCGAAATAGAAATGGGATGATTTCACTATAGATTCTGAGGCAAGATTACCCTAGATACCCCGTATGAATGATGTAGTATGGATAATCAAGGATAGAACATCAAAGGTATCCCACTTATTTCATTTTAGGTATAACTTTAATATTGATGATTTGGGTAGTATTTATATACTGAGGATGTTTTGATTTCATGATGATCCAAGGAGTTTTATTTTTAATAGATATCTTGATTTCAGGTCTCAGTTCTAGAAGGGTCTTCAAAAGGCTCAAGGATCACAGGTTCATTTGGGCACAATGTATCATCCAAAAAATGATGATTAATTTGGGAATACTATTTATATTATAGAGGATATGCTATGATACCATATTTTAGTTTTTTTGTCCATGGGAACAAAATTTTGTACTTATTGAGTTCTCTTATAGTAACAACTTATAGAAATTGATCCGAATGGAACCTTTTAAGGTTTTTATAGAAGAAAATTGCTGTTTGACTCTTTGTTGGTTAGAAGTAGGTGAGTCAGCAATTATTGGACCTAGTATCATATAAAAAATGTCTGATTAGGTTTAATTGATCAGGAGGTGGTTAGTTACTGCACATAGTTGGAAGAAATATTACGCCAATCATAAAATATGACCTATGGAGTTTTACCTTGGTCATCGTGTTTTCCTCGAATGTCTCCTAGTTTGAGGAAAATTTATATCTAAAAAATGGAATTCTAGTGCCCAAGTTTGTTAGTATGTTCAAGATAGTGTAAAGTGCTAGTCCAGTTACATACCGATTGGAACTTCCACAACACTATAGTTCCATGCATGGTGTGTTACACATGTCACAACTTCAGAGATATCATCCTTATCCTTCCCATGTGGTAGAAGTTAATGATGTTTAGCTGGGTGTAGATGTATTCTTTAAGGAGAATCTGATATATATTGTAGACTATAGTTAGAAGTATCTATGGGGTAAGACTATAACTCTAGTTTGAGTGTAGTGGCAGCCTGTGCATGTTCAAGAGGAGACCTGGGAGTGGGAGTTTGATATGTGAGCATAGTGGAAAGACATATTCATTGATACCCCACTATGATGCTTGGAGAATCTCAGGGATGAGACATTATATGATGGGGAGGTTTTAAGATTCAATATTTTTCCAAGCACATCCCTCTTTGAGTTTTGGTTGAACCTCTTTTCTTTTGTATTTTTCTTATTCTGTAACCCTTGGGGGTCGAGTCTCTTGTGGTGATGGAGATATTTTACTATGAAAAATGACATAAAGTTCATGGATTTATGTTTTCTTGAATTAATCGAATTTGGGTAATTGTTTTAACGGAATATTAGGGGTTTTCCATGGTTTAGAATGATTTAGAGGTGGTCTGGGTTTTTTCTATAGAATTTGGTATGAAAGCTATCTACTGGGAACTTTCACGTTGTGAATATTTTACATGATGTAAAAAAGTTGTGAAGAAGATTATGTAAACTAGTTCAAGGCATGAAATGGTTACACACTATGGAACAAATTTCATTATGTGAAATAGTCTATCAAGGTTTTTTTAACCTAACATGATGTGATTTTTAGTGTAACTAAAAAATATATAAATTCACATCATGAAAGGTTTTCACATCATGAATTTCTTAGGCTAAACAGTTTTAAATCTATGTTGTACATATGATATATTCTTTATAAAACATGTAGCTTCTCACTCAATACCTAGTGCAACTAATGTGGATTTTGGTGTACTTTATTCCCTTATATATGTCTCGATCAAGAGTTTAATCTTTGGTGAGTTTCTTTATTTTGGTTTTCCCCTCTCTTCCGATTGTTATCTATTATCATGGTGTAATCTATTGACCACTTTTGAACTGGGTTTAGTTTTATGTAATCTAGGTTTCTTTTTGTGATATCCTATTCCTCCATTCATCGTTTTCATTTTTAGTTGAGTGTGTTTCTTGAATCACTAGTTAAAGGTAGGTGGTCTAGAACAAAACCATTTTTTCTATTTCTATTTGATCTTGTATGTTCAATATTATATTATTGCACTGAAGCAACATGTACATTAACAAATAGAATAATGGATAATGATAATCATGTGATTGGCCTACTCCTTCGATCCCTTTGGAACCAATACTGTTGAGACATGGCTTGTAGTTATCTATAGGGTGAGCCTACCATTGAATAATAAATAACCAAGTAATGGATTAAACTATATTTTATCATGACATGTGATCATATGTGATTGCTTCTGATTGATTCACCTAGGAAAATAGATTAATTTATTATTGAAATGGATGGTGATAATTTGATATAAAATGGGTATGAAAACTGTCTTGGCAATGAATTAAGATACAATTTAATTAATGAATGATGAATCAAATGAAAAATGGTGATTGGTTGAATTGACCCTTATAGATTATGATATTATTTTATGTTAGTCTTAACTTTGTGACTTGTATTTTGATTTATGATGAAATGCTTATATAAAGAGCTATAATTAGTGATGATGAAATGATTATATAGAGGGATATTCTTAGTGATGATAAAATGACTACATAAAGGGATTTCCCTAGATAATGGAAAACTAATATAAATGTCTTGGACTAATGATGCTATAATAATTATAGGTCTTAACCTAGTAATGTAAATATGTTGTGGTTTTGTGCATAAAGTTGGCATGGTTGTGCTACATGCTCAGAGATATTCCAACATGGTACCAAAGTAGGTTCATTATTATATTTTATAATATTTTTAATTAATAGACCTTTTTATCTCTTTATTTCATGCACTTATTATCATATTGGGTTTTTAGACATGGTGGTGTACACATACTGTATTTTACTCAAACATTAATCAGGACACCATTTGGTACTTGAGTAGATTACATGGATGTGTGTTTAGATAAGGGAAAGGGACCTTATATAATATTGTTTCTTTCTTCATAGGTTGGATCTTGGAGATGGGACAAACATGGGGTTCAAGATTCGGGTTATTTGAGTTTATTCATGTCAGAATAGTCTTTTATCTGTATTAATTTCAGTTTGAAATTTAGATATGTTTGAGCATAACATTATATGGTTTATTATTTGATCTACATGGTTAGCCATTTATGTCCCTATTGTATGTTTTAATTTTTTTCTCTATTTTTATTACTCTGATATTTTTTTACTTCCGATATATTATATCTATGTACATAGAGGTATAGTCCCCCCATTATGCTCTTTACACCCCCAATATTAGTTGGAAGCCTCTAGCATATGGTGAGTTGTTCTTGAGTTCTAGTAACCAACCTGATTTGGCCATGTGAGAGAGTTTTATATTGGGGAATTTTACACTGGGAACATAGTTTACCTATATAGGTGATGAGTTAGTTTCATTTTTTTTATTTTTTGGTATTTAGTATTAATTATTTTTCTTTACCATGAGAGGATCTGAGGAAGATTATATTTATTATACTCTTATTATCACTCCATGTCAACAAAATATTTTTCAGTTCAATCAGGTCTTCTTTTTGTAGGAGTTATTTGGGTTTCATAGTTTTTATTGTGTCTACTTTTTTTGTTATTTTAAAATTTCCTTTAAGTTGTTTTTATATTTTATGACATTATATACATATAATTTGGTTATATATATATATATATATCTAAGTGGGTATTGGTTTATATATCTTTATTATCTCTATCTTGCGCATGTTCTCATAGAGGGTAATTCCTCCCATTTGTATAATTATTGTAACCTTGGTGCTAGTCCCCCACCTGGGTCCTACTAAAGGTGTTTATCAGGTGATCACCGTCCTTATACTCTCATTACCTACCCAGGAGGGGTAATCTTTTGGGGAAGGTGTTTGGAATAGAGTTGTATCAGAGGTTCAGGTTGATGTATAAGAAAGAGTATGGAGTTTAGAACATGTGAGACTGGATGGGTATGTTGGGAAACAATGTCATAAATGATTAGTAAGCGATGTAAACACATGATACTGATTGATACATGTGTGTTTAGGGACCCCTATGATGTGTGTCATAGACCATTAATTTTATTAATAATACTAAATGAAGTGATACTTGGTGTGGGTTAGAAACCTAAGAAAGGGTCATACATCATTCTTTTTTACACCAGTGTTTAAAATGTGATGACCATAAGATTCGTTAATACCTTAAAAAAGATAAAAAATAAAAAAATAATTAATTTTAATTATTCAATATTCTAGGTTTAGGAAAATTATCTATTTTTTTTGAAGGTATGGATCTTGGTCAATGTTCACATTAGTTTCATGCCAAATATGTTCAGTAGGATTGTAACACCCTGACCCCAGTTACCCAGAGTCGGTGCATTATTACATTACATTGGCTTGATACAAGGAAATCATGTCCTGAAAGACCGATCAGTTTAGTAGCCTTGGAAATTCTAGATACATTCATATGTATTACATTACATTCTAAAATGAAAAACTACAACAACATTGTTTCCATAGACCACACTCATATCCCCTCATACTATCCCTACATGTCAGTCATAAAATACTTCTTTGCATCCTGGAAAAAATGAAACATAGAAAGGGGTGAGCTCAAATGCTCAGTAAGGATAACAATATAGCAGAAACTTTCATAAATAAGCATAAAAATTTAAGGCAATGTATAAGACTAAAAAAGCCTTTTAAACTTAAACTTCAGAATAATATGGAAAAGATAAAATCCAAAAATTCCATTTACTTATTCACATGGATATTCTACTAGTCGAATAATCACATGCTATATCAATAGCCACTTTCATAATAATGAAATGCATAATGCCAGACTTCATAACCAGATAGTCAAGTCCTTATGCCAAGACACTAGTTTGTCTCATGAGACCTACCAATGCATCTAGGAGATATAGCAGGATCCACCCATCACTTACTAAGTCCAATGCATTCCTCATATGAAAAAGTTTAAACATAACATAAAAATTAGTATTAAAACTAACATATGAAATGTCAACAATTTATCCATAAACCATGAATGGTGTAAAAATAAAACATCCACAGTCAAAAATATCAAAAAACCTTCAATACAATATGGAAGTTTTGTATCATAATAAATCAACTTCAAATAAGCTTAAAATCCATCAAAGGATATTGACATAGATGAAATCAAAACCTTTTTTTGGAGAAATATATCTTTTAATTTGGAAATAATTTAAGAGTCACATAATTATAAATAAAACATATATTTTAAAAATACTCTTATAAGATTGTAAGGGAATATTTTATGATGTTATAATGGCAGAAAATAGATGCACTCACCGTATAAGTTAAACAAACATTCTTACCTTAATTTTGTCAAAAAGGTCATAAAGTACCTTGTTTGGAAAACGATGGAAAGATTACTTTCAAAACATATAAGGTCAAATAAGGGTATAAATTAATTTCAACCATTTTATAGTAAATAGTATTTTTTTAAAATACATTTTTAGAAGCATGGATGTGGATGATAAAGATGTCCCAGTATATAATTACGTATAAATAACCTCGAATAATGAAGAGATTGTGAAATTAACTCTTAACTTGTACTTTTCCTTGGTCGAGGGTAGGTTAAAATCCTGTATAATGGTGAAATAATTGTTATTAAATTATACAAGAACTACATACATTAATATAATATCATATATGATCTTCTAATATTGCACTGTTAATGATATTTCAGTAGTACCACTATTTCGGGTGTTAACTGATTCGTTTTCCTTTATATGATTTGTTACATAAGTAATGTTTGTTGTGGATATGATGTATCTTATTCATATTCAGAATTATATTAAGTCTTTAAACATTATTTTTTATCAACAAATGAAAATTAGTCTTGAATGGATATGATGGGGAATGAATCTCATCGCGTTTCATGGAGACAGTAATCCGTACGTACGCACGAGAAATAATATCATTCTTTTAATATTAAAATAGTATATAATTGGATGGTATATCATATATACAGAATCATTATAATATTATATTTATTATTTTCATCATTTATACTCATTATTATACCCATCCAAATGATGAGGTGTTTGAATAACAAACTACACCACGACGTGGAGACGGTAAGCCGTACGTACCCACGTATGGTGACATGTCATTCATAGGATGGATAAAATAATGAATATGGTTGTAAATTTTTTATAATAACATCAAAGTATATATAATATACTTGATTTATTTATTTATAATGAAAACAACAAATAAAGAGGAAGTGGAAGAAGAAAATAACTTGAAAGAGGTGATGAAATATTTACCTCTTCTTTGGGTTCTTCCTTTTGATTTGATCATAAGGGATCCATAGGATGGATTTTTGAATAACTTAAGGCCTCTAGGATTAAGGAAAGACAATTTAGAGGATATTTGGGAAGGTTTTGGCTGAGAAAAAAGGTTTTTAAGGTGTGAATTTGAGAGAAGGGGAAGTGCCCTTTTATAAGAGGGGTGAGGGGCACCTTAGGAAAAGATTGAAATATTATTTTATAATAAAATAATTTTTGGTTTATAATGGATCCAAAATAATTTATTTATAGGATAAGGTGGGTAGGGGTCTAAAAACGCTCAACCAATAGGTTTTAGAGAGGTTTGGGTCACTATATTAACCTTATCATCTAGATTTAACTCTTAGTTAATTAATTTGACATTTACCATGTCTCTTTGTTTTTTATATTATATGGTAAATAAACTTACTATAAACTTCCAAGAAAACCTCAAGTGGTTCATTAATGAAATATATAATATTATTTGAGACCTTTGGAAAAAACTTATATTTTTAGAAATAGAATATCAATTAATCATAGAATATTTGTTTTAAAAACTCTTTTATGTCAATTTTGACACTATTCGCTATATTGTTTTTTTAAATTACTAACATAATTATTACTTTGAAGAAAATTCATTTAATAAATCCTAACATGTAAAATTAACCTATAAATTTTTTTTATGGCATAAAAATTTTGAAATTATATTTATTTTAACATCTATAATACTATTTATTTGATTCTTTAATTAATATGGAAAATACTACATCAACATTGTATCATAAATAAATTTAATTATTTAGTGTCTAAAAATTATAAATAAAATACAATTATGTATTAAATCTTCTTATATTTCTAATGAATATTTATGGTCAAAGTGATAACATATATAACCCTATGTAAAAATTGTTTTACTAAAAGATATATGCTTATGTCATTTTTGTATTTACTTTAACTTAATTAATTTAAAGTGTCATTATCACTTACAAGTGGCTCCATGGGGTCCCAAAATCGACCCAAGGATTCCCATGGTCGGACATGTATCAGAAAATAGGTATAGAACACGTTTTAGTGTAATTTAATATTATTATAATATTATTTTTTACCCTTATTCACCGGATTTACCCTTTAACCATGGTAAGTAAAATATTTACCGAAACAATTATTCAAAATGTCTAAAAATAAAAGTTACCTATTTACACAATTTGGACCCCCTAATTCTAAATATGGAATCAAATTTCTTGAATTAAAAACACCTAAGTGGCAGAAATTAATTTAAAATCAATTCCCGTTGTCAAAACAAAAAGCGTGTTTTTAAGAAATAATAACTATCAAAAGATTGACACTTGCTTATGTCCAGTTTAAATGTGAAATTACGTCCAATGAACAACAATAGATTAAATGGTAAAAATATAATCTAATTATACTTAAAAACCACTCAATATTATAATTTAGCACTATAAATTATTTTGATTAAAAAAGTTGTTTTTAATTATAATTTAGTATTTTTTTACTATTCATCAAAAATTGAATGTTTTCAAAAAAATACAAAAAATTCACCCTAAGATAATTTAGATATTCCGAACCCAAAAATGAAGTCCATTTTGAACGATAAAATTGATAAAATTTCAAAAAGTGGTTATTACTATTCATAACGTTCAGTTTGATTGGTCGCGATGTGTTAGAATCTCGAAGTTGTGTACAACACAAGCTATTGAATTATTCAAAGGGAAACATACCGTGGAAGCTTGGGGTGTTACATTCTCCCCTATTTCAAAAAATGTTTTCCTCAAAATTTCTAGAATATTACTACATAAATAGATTCAGGTGGTTCTTCATCATAAGTTCCTCAGGTTCCCACGTTGCCTCTTCCATCTTATGGTTTCTCCATAGAACTTTTCCCAGACGAGTCATATGGTTTCTCAAATATTGTTCTCTTGTATCAAGAACCTTGACAAGGTCTTTGAAATAAGACAGATCGGGTTCCAGTTCAAATTCCTCATAGGTTAGTACATGCGTTGGATCAGGCATGTATTTTCTCAACAGTGATATGTGGAACACATCATGAACTTTAGAGAGACTTGGAGGCATTAACAAATGGTAATCTACAACCCCAATTTTTTCTAGGATTTTGAAAGGTACGATGTACCTGAGACTCAATTTACCCTTCTTACTAAAACGTATAACACCCTTCCATGGAGATACCTTCAGGAAAACATGATCTCCTACCTAAAATTCCAGATCCTTCCTTCGGTTATCAGCATAGCTCTTTTGCCTACATTGAGATTATTTGATGTGGGTTTGGATTACCTTCACCTTTTCCATCGTTTCCTCAACAAGTTCTGGGCCTACAAGTTTTCCTTCACTAACATCATCCCAACATGTTGGTTTGTGAAATCTCTTTCCATATAATGCTTCATATGGTGCCATCTGAATACTTGAATGGAAGCTATTGTTATAGGAAAATTCTACCAGAGGTAAATATTGATCCCACATACCATGAAAGTCAAGTGAGTAAGATCTGAACATGTCTTCTAAGGTTTGAATAGTTCGTTCTGATTTTCCATCTGTTTGAGGGTGGTAGGTAGTGCTCAAACAAAGTTCATTATCTAGGGATTTCTGAATACTTTTCCAAAATCTTGGTGTAAAATGGGGATTACGATCAGAAACAATCGATAGGGGTACTCCATGAAGTCTTAAAACTTCATTAATATACTGTCTTTCTAAATGTTCAAGTGGCAAATCTTCTCTTATAGTAAGAAAATGTGCTGACTTGGTAAGATGATCAACAATGACCCATATTGCATCATTCCTTCTAGGAGTCTTTGGTAGTCCCATGACAAAGTCCATCGTAATATTATCCAATTTCCACTCAGGTATGGGAATAGGTTTCATGACTCCTCTAGGCTATTTCCTTCTAGCTTTCACTTGTTGACAAACCATACATCGTGACAAAAAATCAGTAATCTCCCTCTTCATGTTGTACCACAAAAAATGTTCCTTCAAATATCTATACATCTTGGTGCACTACTGGAATTTGGGTTTTTCCCCACACTTACATACCAACGGTTCTATGAAACCGTTGGGGTAGGATTGTTTAGGAGGCTTTTCCCAACGGTTCATTAGAACTGTTGGGATATATGTGAATAGGGGAGGTTTTTCCCAACGGTTCATTAGAACCGTTGGGATATATGTATATGTGAGGATTTTTCCCAACGGTTCTCATGAACCGTTGGGAAAACTTTTTTTTTGGGAGTTTTTCCCAACGGTTATAGAACCGTTGGGAAAAACATACATATGCCAACGGTTTTTTAAAACCGTTGGCAAAGGTTTTCCCCAAAAACCCAGCCGCCCGTTCTCTCCCCCATTCGCGTTACAGAGCCCTAACGGGAGCAGCAGCAGCCGATTTTGGAGATACTGCCGGCCGGATTTCCAGCTCTTCTTCAGGTTCTTCTTATTCTTTATCTCAAAAGGTATTCAAATGTTTGGATCTCAATGAGTAAAACATCCATCTAGTTGAGTGTTATCCCTAACTAGTGTGGCATCCGGCTTGTGGGGTGTTGAGAGAACTTTCAAAGTTGTTTTTTTGTGCCTTGGATTGTCATATATAGTTTTATAATTTCTATGGATTGTATAAGAATTATGTGGAGTTTTAAATAATCCTATTTTTTACATTTCTGATCATGAATTTATGTATGTAATCTTACAAAGATGTGATTCCTCTAGATCCTTGGATTTTATTATTGGGAATGTATTTTATGGATCATGAAATAAATTATGTCTTAGTCCTTCATATTTATACATTGATCAACTTGAAAATAAATTTACAAAAATAAAAAATCATTATCATTCTCAAACTCAGATCACTTTGGTTCTAACATCCTACCAATTTGATTTTTTAACAATTCAAAGTGAAATTCACACCACCAAAAGGTATTCAAATGTTTGGATAGTATTTAAACTTATTTTTATTTTTCCCTTCAGTTTAGACGATTTTGGAGCTACTGCCGGCGCCTAAGGGTGAGTTTTCTTGAAAATTCCTTTTTGGATTTTACCCCTTGAACATGGGATGTCATTTGTTAAAGGTTATATAAATCGAATTGATTGTTCGATTTCTGAATTGAATTGTAAATTAAATTAATTAAGGGTATTTTATGGTTTGCATTCCCCTTTAACACATGAATGCCAATTATTTTTTAACACATGTTTTAATTGTATTGCCTTGCCAATGTGAGTAAAGTAGAGACTATGCTATGAATCTATGAAATTGGATTGAATTTATCTTATATTTTATGCTACCATGTTAGATATATTATAAATAATGCATGTGATATCTTTATAGTCTTGTTAGGAGTGTTATATTAAAAATTCCCATGTGAGTGCTTGAATTTTCATTGAATTTCTAGCCATTATGAGTTATGTTGAGACCATGATATGGAATTGATTGATTAAGCAAGAGAATCTCATTATCTTGTCATTACAACATGAGTAAATGAAGATTCATTGTTTTCAGGTTATTATTTGATTGAGTCGCCATTTTGAGGTGAGTTGTATTAAATACCTTTGTTTTTGACCTTGGTATGTTTAATGAATTGTTTAAATGAAATGAAATTCATTAAATGATTAATAGTAAATAGTGATACATGGATTCTATTAGGATGTCAGGTATATAATCTTGTTTCTATTAACTTATATGCTTTATGTGATAAATGGATTCACAGTGGAATTCCACGGATAGACTCATTTCTTTGAATATTGATTAAGCCATTGGTGATACATGGATCCAAGGGAGGGATTCCATAGATAGAATTATTGAATGTAGAATTATATTCCAATTGATACATGGATTCTTATGATAATTCCATAGATAGACTTATTGAATGTAGAATTATATTCCAATGATATGCGTCTTGTGTGGTGGTGGTGTGGTTTATGTGTTTTATGGTAGTAGTGAAGTGTGTGATTATGTAGTTAATGTGAACCCATAGGTTGAGTATTTTGTGCTATCTATATATCATGTATTTTTATGTTATTTCTACACATTCCCAACTAGAGTTGGATAAACTTACCAACGATCAGAGGTTTTGAGTTATGGTTATTTTTTCTAATATCTAGGATGGTGGTTATATGTTTGGATAACTACCATGTCTTCCCTACTCTTCCTTCAAAAGTGATTGACCATGTGTTTTTAGGCAAGATGCGATGTGATTGTCCATGTGTCTTCAGGTGAGATGTACTATGATTTCCCTAGTGTTTTTCGATGAGGTGTGATGTGATAAGGCTATAATAAGATGTGGCATGTGGTTGGGGTCATGTAGGGTAGGAGGATGGCACAAGGTTGATGTTATTCATGTTCATGATACCCTACTAATATGGTTATGGGATGAGTCATGCTGTTATGTGATATAACACATTAAGTTCTTGTTGGTTTTACATTTTTTCAATAACACATTTGTATGTTTTTTTGACATGTGTAGTTGATACCTTGATTATTTTATTCCTTTATCGTTTACTTAAATGTATATTCTATTATAGTTAATGCCTATTGAATTGTTTATGACAAAATGACTTATATAAATTCTTTTTACAGAATGGACAGAAGTTGGATGTATGAAACCGATCGGATCTCAGATGATTTTCAAAACAATTTGGAGAGCTTTATTGATTTTGCATTTCACAATGCTTCAGATAGTGGTCGCATACACTGCCCATGTTCCAATTGTGTTGGTAGACCTTGGTTGAGCCGTGAAGAAGTCAGCTACCACATAACCAAAAATGGGTTTCAAGCAAACTACTTTCTGTGGTATCACAATGGGGAGAAAACGAAATCTCAAATTGGTGATGATCGAAATGAAAAGACTGGAATGGAGAATTTGTTAGATGATCGGTTTCCATTTATTCGTCATCATGAAAAAGAAAGGATTTCGACTCAAGAAGACTTCGATATGAGGACAGCTGATGCATCTAGTGAAAATGATGATATTGATAGGGTGAAAAAATTGAATGATGCTGCCACGACTCCAGTATATCGGCAATGCAATAAAATGAAAAAGCTGGAATTTTTAATCCGATTATTTCATGGGAAAACTATGTATGGAATTTCTAATACAACAATCGATTACATTCTTACCCTCTTGAAGGATTTACTTCCAGATGATGCAGATATTCCCTCAAACCACTATATGGCATGGAAGTTAGTTGAGGAACTTGGATTTTCAAGAAACAAAATTCATGCTTTCCCGAAAGATTGCAGTTTATTCTGGGAGGAAACCGCTGAAAGAAATGATTGTATAAAATGTGGCACATCCCGCTGGAAGTCAAAATCTGATGGAACACCATCCCGCGTTCCACAGAAAGTAATGTGGCACTTTCCATTGATCCCCAGACTCCAGAATCTTTTTATGTCTGATGACATATCAATAAAAATGAGATGGCATGATACCGAGAGAAAGAAGACTGATGATGAGTTGGTTCATCCTGCAGATGGATTTGCATGGAAGAGATTTGATGCTCGACATCCTAATTTTGCAGCTGACGTGCGTAATGTGAGGCTGGGTCTTTCATGCGACGGTTTTAATCCGTTTGGGCAGATGCTTACTTCGCACAGCACATGGCCAGTTTTTATACACATTTATAATCTTCCCCCATGGTTGTGTATGAAAAAACCTTTCACTTTCATGAGTATACTCATATCTGGTCCTTCTGATCCTGGCATTGATATTGATGTATACATGCAACCTTTAATAAAAGAGTTGAAGCTTCTTTGGGATGTGGGTGTGCGCACATACGATGCATGTTCGAAAGACATATTTCAGATGCGCGCTGCGCTTATGTGGACAATCAATGATTTTACGGCTTATGCAATGATGTCTGGATGGAGCACGAAGGGGAAACTGTCATGTCCAGTTTGTATGAAGAATACACGATCCAGAAGACTGAAACATCGTTGTAGTTTCAGTTTTATGGGACATCGATGATTTTTGCCAAAGGATCATCCATATAGAACGAATCGTCGAAGATTTGATAATACTATAGAGACCGATGATCCACCTCAGCGTATGTATGGAACTGATGTGCTTAATGAATTGAATGATTTCAGTTTTTCGTTCGGGAAGGGTCAAATGAAATCTGGAAAGAGAAAGAATGTTTCCACAGAAACCTGTTACAATTGGAGGAAGAGGAGTATCTTTTTTGATTTTCCTTATTGGTCAACCAATTTGCTACGTCATTGCTTAGACGTAATGCATATTGAAAAGAATATATGTGAAATGTTGCTTTCAGTTCTTATAAATGTCAAGGGGAAGACAAAAGATGATTTACGATCTCGACGTGACTTGGTGGATTGGGGCATCAGACCAGAATTGCATCCTGTGCGTATCAGTGAAAATAAATGGCAACTTCCATGTGCTTCTTATGTGATGACACCTACTGAAAAAAAACAATTTTTGGAAGTATTAGAGACTATTAGAGTTCCTGATGGCTATTCAAGCAACATATCTAAACGGGTCAACAGAAGAGAGTTGAAGCTAAAATCTTTGAAGACTCATGATTATCACGTTCTACTGCATGAGTTGCTTCCAATAGCAATCCGTCATCTTTTGTCCAATAATTTAAGGGTGGGTGTTATTCGGTTGTGCCATTTGTTTAGAGATCTTTGTGCTAAGAAGTTGTCCAAGTCTTTCTTGCAAAAAATGTTGACAGATGCCCCATTAATTTTGTGTGAGTTGGAGAAAATATTTCCCCCATCATTTTTCACATGCATGCTGCATCTGACTGTCCATATTCCAACTGAAATACTTCTCGGAGGACCTGTTTCTTTTCGTTGGATGTATCCAACTGAAAGAAATATGTTCACATTAAAGTCTTATGTTCGAAACAAGAATCATCCCGAAGGTTCTATCGTGAACGGTTACTTAGCTCAAGAATGTATGGATTTCTGTTCAATGTATTTGTCTGATCTTACTACAAGAATGAACAGACCAATGAGAAATGAAGAAGAACAATATGAGCAAATTGAACCCAGTTTTCCATCACTTCCTCAAACAGTAGGAATTTTTGGATCATATACATTGAAGACATTAAGCCATGAAGAGCGGGAGATGGCACATCGCACAATTTTGTTCAACTGTGATTTGTTCGATGACTATATCAGGTAACAAAATTGAATATGTATATCTTACATATATATCTGTTAAACTATTCATATTTTTTTATCTACAGGGAACATAAAACAATGATAAATAGGAAGCATCGTCGGATGGAGGAGATGGGCATTCCACCATTAGTGCCTACAGTGAGTACTTTATTTCAAATATATATATATATATTTACAGAATATATAATTTCATGTGATTAATTTTTTTTGTAAACTTTTTTGTAGGATCCACCATTACGTCGACAGTTATTCGACGAGGAGCCTAGTACTGGTCCTAGTACTCAGGCCGGTGGTACGAGGAGGGTTCGTACCAGAGGTGGACATAGAGCTGCGCGTGCCCGACTAGACCCTGCCCCTCCCACTGACATTTCAGCCTTCCCACATTCTGATCCCGGTGTGTCGTTAGGGACACACGGGATATTTAGACCTCCCATGTTTTCGCTACCTTCTGCATCTTCTGCCCCATCATTTTCACATCCCATGATGATTCCCACTCCCCAGTCAGCATTAGGTCATACAGTTGTTCCATCTTCTTTTCCTTCTACTTCTGTCTCTCCGAGCTTTTATATTCCATCGTCTTCGACTCCTGTTCCACCAGAGGGTGTTCCATCAGGTTCTGTGGATCCGGCGCCACTCATTGATCAGACTAGCACAGGTATATTTATAAAACCCTATCAAATTTTTATAGCAATATTTATTTTCATTATAACATGTTTTGATAAAATATTTGTTTTTCTTTCATGACAGATACATCTACTGAAAGGAGGCGGGGGCGGGGCCGTACACACATGCGTTCGGTGTGGAACCGTCGCACACAGGTTATGGTGGAATATAATGAAGACAATCAGATGGTTGAGAAAACAGGGCAGCAATGTCGGAGTTTTATGGCGACGCTTGCCAAATACTCCGACATCATTCCCGTCAGCCCGCTGTCGTGGAGACATTTGCCACATGAGGTCAAAGATAGAGCTTGGGCAGAGATATGGGTAAAAAAATCTGTTGTATTTAATGCCATGAATTTTTTTTGTATTTATATAAATTAATATTTTCATTTCAGCTTCGATTTAATTTTCCTGATGGTGAGGGTGCACGAATGGAACGTCTAAAGGATTTAGGCGAGCTTTGGAGAGCCTACAAGCATGAGCTGTATATTGGCTGGCGTGCTAGAGTTGGCACTGAGTTAGAGGCGGTACCAGTCGTGGATGATTGTCCTATAGAGCAGTATCGTCATATGATTACTCATTGGACGAGTACCCAGTTTAAGGTATGAATTACATTTGAGGTATTTAAATAATAACTTTCAAGTTTTGCATTAATATTATCCTTTGCATTATCGAATTTTATTTAGGAATCATATGGAAAAAATAAAAAAAACATTGATGCAAAAAAATACCTCCATACACTAGGACGCACGATGATGCCGGATCATGAGAGGCAGCAGGTATGACAATTGTTTATAAGTTTTCTTTACGACTTACATTTTCTTTTGTTTCCTCAATTATTTAATTATTTGCTGAAGTCTTTATATAAATTTTGTTTTCAATGTCATTGTAGAGGCAAGTACAAAAACCCCCCGGACAGACCCCGCACAGCCCCCCCACCCTCCTCCTTGGTCCCCGGACAGCCCCTCGGACACCCACCGGACAGCCCCCCCGGACAGCCCCCCGGACATCCCCTCCACCTTCCTTAATTTCATTAGCTCTGAAATGTTTCATAGCACGATCAACTAAAATCTAATCCATACTAAATATGATATAAAAATATTCTATATGAATTTCCATAAGATTTTAAGTGAAAACAAAAAGTGACATACGAAAAACTGACCAAACGCATTCGAAATGTGTTGATGTTTTAGGACAACGATCCATGGGTCATATGTGACGTGTACGAGTCATCCCCGCCTCAATCCGAGGCGCGGTGTGGTCGGAACAACTCAAAGTGTATGTCTTTTGTTTCAAAAGGACATCATTTTAAGTGAAAAACATCAACTGGCATCGTTCGGCCCGTTTGGACCCCCCTCACGCGCGTTTACGAAGCGCGCGCATCACTTAAAACACGAATATTGAGCCATACCGTGCAAACCGCACGTCCGATTGAGGTACCGTCTGCGCGTACACGTCACGAATAATAATTAGAATGTTCCACGGTGGTTTCAGCTCAATCCGAGGCCATCCGCTATGAATTTGACCGTTGGACGCCCGTTCTGGCCGTTTATGACACCAGAACTGCGTTGTCGGTCACCGCGGGCACACGGCACGTCCGATTGACGTGCCGTCTGCTCGACCACTTCAGAAATCAGTCACCCGTATTTGTCGTCTGATTTCAGGCCATTCTGACATCGTTCGGACCGTTTGGACCCCCCTCACGCGCGTTTACGAAGCGCGCACATCACTTAAAACACGAATATTGAGCCGTACCGCACAAACCACACGTCCGATTGACGTGCCGTCTGCGCGTACACGTCAAGAATAATAATTAGAATGTTCCAAGGTGGTTTCAGCTCAATCCGAGGCCGTCCGCTATGAATTTGACCGTTGGACGCCCGTTCTGGCCGTTTATGACACCAGAACTGCGTTGTCGGTCACCGCGGGCACACGGCACGTCCGATTGACGTGCCGTCTACTCGACCACTTCAGAAATCACTAACCCGTATTTGTCGTCTAATTTCAGGCCATTCCGACATCGTTTGGCCCGTTTGGACCCCCCTCACGCGCGTTTACGAAGCGCGCGCATCACTTAAAACACGAATATTGAGCCGTACCGCGCAAACCGCACGTCCGATTGATGTGCCGTCTGCGCGTACACGTCACGAATAATAATTAGAATGTTCCACGATGGTTTCAGCTCAATCCGAGGTCGTCCGCTATGAATTTGACCGTTGGACGCCCGTTCTAGCCGTTGATGACACCAAAACTGCGTTGTCGGTCACCACGGGCACACGGCACGTCCGATTGACGTGCCGTCTGCTCGACCACTTCAGAAATCATTCACCCGTATTTGTCGTCTGATTTCAGGCCATTCCGACATCGTTCGGCCCGTTTGGACCCCCCTCACGCGCGTTTACGAAGCGCGCGCATCACTTAAAACACGAATATTGAGCCGTACCGCGCAAACCGTACGTCTGATTGACGTGCCGTCTGCGCGTACACATCACGAATAATAATTAGAATGTTCCACAGTGGTTTCAGCTCAATCCGAGGTCGTCCGCTATGAATTTGACCGTTGGACGCCCGTTCTGGCCGTTTATGACACCATAACTGCGTTGTCGGTCACCGCGGGCACACGGCACGTCCGATTGACGTGCCGTCTGCTCGACCACTTCAGAAATCAGTCACCCGTATTTGTCGTCTGATTTCAGGCCATTCCGACATCGTTCGGCCCGTTTGGACCCCCCTCACGCGCGTTTACGAAGCGCGCACATCACTTAAAACACGAATATTGAGCCGTACCGCGCAAACCACACGTCTGATTGAGGTACCGTCTACACGTACACGTCACGAATAATAATTAGAATGTTCCACGGTGGTTTCAGCTCAATCCGAGGCCGTCCGCTATGAATTTGACCGTTGGACGCCCGTTCTGGCCGTTTATGACACCAGAACTGCGTTGTCGGTCACCGCAGGCACACGACACGTCCGATTGACGTGCCGTCTGCTCGAACACTTCAGAAATCAGTCACCCGTTTTTTTCGTCTGATTTCAGGCCATTCCGACATCGTTCGGCCCGTTTGGACCCCCCTCACGCGCGTTTACGAAGCGCGCGCATCACTTAAAACACGAATATTGAGTCGTACCGCGCAAACCACACGTCCGATTGACGTGCCGTCTGCGCGTACCCGTCACGAATAATAATTAGAATGTTCCACGGTGGTTTCAGCTCAATCCGAGGCCGTCCGCTATGAATTTGACCGTTGGACGCCCGTTCTGGCCGTTTATGACACCAGAACTGCGTTGTCGGTCACCGCGGGCACACGGCACGTCCGATTGACGTGCCGTCTACTCGACCACTTCAGAAATCACTCACCCGTATTTTTCGTCTAATTTCAGGCCATTCCGACATCGTTCGGCCCGTTTGGACCCCCCTCACGCGCGTTTACGAAGCGCGCGCATCACTTAAAACACGAATATTGAGCCGTACCGCGCAAACCGCACGTCCGATTGACGTTCCGTCTGCGCGTACACGTCACGAATAATAATTAGAATGTTCCACGATGGTTTCAGCTCAATCCGAGGTCGTCCGCTATGAATTTGACTGTTGGACGCCCGTTCTAGCCGTTGATGACACCAGAACTGCGTTGTCGGTCACCACGGGCACACGGCACGTCCGATTGACGTGCCGTCTGCTCGACCACTTCAGAAATCCATCACCCGTATTTGTCGTCTGATTTCAGGCCATTCCGACATCGTTCGGCCCGTTTGGACCCCCCTCACGCGCGTTTACGAAGCGCGCGCATCACTTAAAACACGAATATTGAGCCGTACCGCGCAAACCGCACGTCCGATTGACATGCCGTCTACGCGTACACGTCACGAATAATAATTAGAATGTTCCACGGTGGTTTCAGCTCAATCCGAGGTCGTCCGCTATGAATTTGATCGTTGGACGCCCGTTCTGGCCGTTTATGACACCATAACTGCGTTGTCGGTCACCGCGGGCACACGGCACGTCCGATTGATGTGCCGTCTGCTCGACCACTTCAGAAATCAGTCACCCGTATTTGTCGTCTGATTTCAGGCCATTCCGACATCGTTCGGCCCGTTTGGACCCCCCTCACGCGCGTTTACGAAGCGCGCACATCACTTAAAACACGAATATTGAGCCGTACCGCGCAAACCGCACGTCCGATTGACATGTCGTCTGCGCGTACACGTCACGAATAATAATTAGAATGTTCCACGATGGTTTCAGCTCAATCCGAGGTCGTCCACTATGAATTTGACCGTTGGACGCCCGTTCTGGCCGTTTATGACACCATAACTGCGTTGTCGGTCACCGCGGGCACACGACAAGTCCGATTGACGTGCCGTCTGCTCGACCACTTCAGAAATCACTCACACGTATTTGTCGTCTGATTTTAGGCCATTCCGACATCGTTCGGCCCATTTGGACCCCCCTCACGCGCGTTTACGAAGCGCGCGCATCACTTAAAACACTAATATTGAGCCGTACCGCGCAAACTGCACGTCCGATTGACGTGCCGTCTGCGCGTACACATCATGAATAATAATTAGAATGTTTCACGGTGGTTTCAGCTCAATCCGAGGTCGTACGCTATGAATTTGACCGTTGGACGCCCGTTCTGGCCGTTTATGACACCAGAACTGCGTTGTCGGTCACCGCGGGCACACGGCACGTCCGATTGACGTGCCTTCTGCTCGACCACTTCAGAAATCGGTCACCCGTATTTTTCGTCTGATTTTAGGCCATTCCGACATCGTTCGGCCCGTTTGGACCCCCCTCACGCGCGTTTACGAAGCGCGCGCATCACTTAAAACACGAATATTGAGCCGTACCGCGCAAACCGCACGTCCGATTGACGTGCCGTCTGCGCGTACACGTCACGAATAATAATTAGAATGTTCCACGATGGTTTCAGCTCAATCCGAGGTCGTCCGCTATGAATTTGACCGTTGGACGCCCGTTCTGGCCGTTTATGACACCAGAACTGCGTTGTCGGTCACCGCGGGCACACGGCACGTCCGATTGACGTTCCGTCTGCTCGAACACTTCAGAAATCAGTCACCCGTATTTTTCGTCTGATTTCAGGCCATTCCGACATCGTTCGGCCCATTTGGACCCCCCTCACGCGCGTTTACGAAGCGCGCACATCACTTAAAAGACGAATATTGAGCCGTACCGTGCAAACTGCACGTCCGATTGACGTGCCCTCTGCGCGTACACGTCACGAATAATAATTAGAATGTTCCACGGTGGTTTCAGCTCAATCCGAGGCCGTTCTCTATGAATTTGACCGTTGGACGCCCGTTCTGGCCGTTTATGACACCATAACTGCGTTGTCGGTCACCGCGGGCACACGAAAAGTCCGATTGACGTGCCGTCTGCTCGACCACTTCAGAAATCACTCACCCGTATTTTTCGTCTGATTTCAGGCCATTCCGACATCGTTCGGCCCATTTGGACCCCCCTCACGCGCGTTTACGAAGCGCGTGCATCACTTAAAACACTAATATTGAGCCGTACCGCGCAAACCGCACGTCCGATTGACGTACCGTCTGCGCGTACATGTCACGAATAATAATTAGAATGTTTCACGGTGGTTTCAGCTCAATCCGAGGTCGTACGCTATGAATTTGACCGTTGGACGCCCGTTCTGGCCGTTTATGACACCATAACTGCGTTGTCGGTCACCGCGGGCACACGACAAGTCCGATTGACGTGCCGTCTGCTCGAACACTTCATAAATAACTCACCCATATTTCTCGTCTGATTTCAGGCCATTCCGACATCGTTCGACCCGTTTGGACCCCCCTCACACGCGTTTACGAAGCGCGCGCATCACTTAAAACACTAATATTGAGCCGTACCGCGCAAACCGCACGTCCGATTGACGTTCCGTCTGCGCGTACACGTCACGAATAATAATTAGAATGTTCCACGGTGGTTTCAGCTCAATCCGTGGCCGTCCGCTATGAATTTGACCGTTGGACGCCCGTTCTGGCCGTTTATGACACCATAACTGCGTTGTCGGTCACCGCGGGCACACGACAAGTCCGATTGACGTTCCGTCTGCTCGACCACTTCAGAAATCACTCACCCGTATTTTTTGTCTGATTTTAGGCCATTCCGACATCGTTCGGCCCGTTTGGACCCCCCTCACGCGCGTTTACGAAGCGCGCGCATCACTTAAAACACAAATATTGAGCCGTACCGCGCAAACCGCATGTCCGATTGACGTGCCGTCTGCGCGTACACGTCACGAATAATAATTAGAATGTTTCACGGTGGTTTCAGCTCAATCCGAGGTCGTACGCTATGAATTTGACCGTTGGACGCCCGTTCTGGCCGTTTATGACACCATAACTGCGTTGTCGGTCACCGCAGGCACACGACAAGTCCGATTGATGTGCCGTCTGCTCGACCACTGCATAAATAAATCACCCGTATTTGTCATCTGATTTCAGGCCATTCCGACATCGTTCGGCCCGTTTGGACCCCCCTCACGCGCGTTTACGAAGCGCGCGCATCACTTAAAACACTAATATTGAGCCGTACCGCGCAAACCGCACGTCCGATTGACGTGCCGTCTGTGCGTACACGTCACGAATAATAATTAGAATGTTTCACGGTGGTTTCGGGTGAATCCGTGGTCGTCCGCTATGAATTTGACCGTTGGACGCCCGTTTTGGCCGTTTATGACACCATAACTGCGTTGTCGGTCACCGCGGGCACACGACACGTCCGATTGATGTGCCGTCTGCTCGAACACTTCATAAATCACTCACCCGTATTTATCGTCTGATTTCAGGCCATTCCGACATCGTTCGGCCCGTTTGGACCCCCTCACGCGCGTTTCGAAGCGCGCGCATCACTTAAAACATGAATATTGATCCGTACCGGGCAAACCGCACGTCCGATTGACGTGCCGTCTGCGCGTACACGTCACGAATAATAATTAGAATGTTTCACGGTGGTTTCAGCTCAATCCGAGGCCGTCCGCTATGAATTTGACCGTTGGACGCCCGTTTTGGCCGTTTATGACACCAGAACTGCGTTGTCGGTCACCGTGGGCACACGACACGTCCGATTGACGTGCCGTCTGCTCGACCACTTCAGAAATCAGTCACCCGTATTTTTCGTCTGATTTCAGGCCATTCCGACATCGTTCGACCCGTTTGGACCCCCCTCACGCGCGTTTACGAAGCGCGCGCATCACTTAAAACACGAATATTGAGCCGTACCGCGCAAACCGCACGTCCGATTGACGTGCCGTCTGCGCGTACACATCACGAATAATAATTAGAATGTTCCAAGGTGGTTTCAGCTCAATCCGAGGTCGTCCGCTATGAATTTGACCGTTGGACGCCCGTTCTGGCCGTTTATGACACCATAACTGCGTTGTCGGTCACCGCGGGCACACGACAAGTCCGATTGACGTGCCGTCTGCTCGACCACTTCAGAAATCACTCACCCGTATTTGTCGTCTGATTTTAGGCCATTCCGACATCGTTAGGCCCCTTTGGACCCCCTCACGCGCGTTTACGAAGCGCGCGAATCACTTAAAACACTAATATTGAGCCGTACCGCGCAAACCGCACGTCCGATTGACGTGCCGTCTGCGCGTACACGTCACAAATAATAATTAGAATGTTTCACGGTGGTTTCAGCTCAATCCGAGGTCGTACGCTATGAATTTGACCGTTGGACGCCCGTTCTGGCCGTTTATGACACCATAACTGCGTTCTCGGTCACCGTGGGCACACGACAAGTCCGATTGACGTGCCGTCTGCTCGACCACTTCATAAATAACTCACCCGTATTTGTCGTCTGATTTCAGGCCATTCCGACATCGTTCGGCCCGTTTGGACCCCCCTCACGCGCGTTTACGAAGCGCGCGCATCACTTAAAACACTAATATTGAGCCGTACCGCGCAAACCGCACGTCCGATTGACGTGCCGTCTGCGCGTACACGTCACGAATAATAATTAGAATGTTTCGCGGTGGTTTCGGGTGAATCCGTGGTCGTCCGCTATGAATTTGACCGTTGGACGCCCGTTTTGGCCGTTTATGACACCATAACTGCGTTGTCGGTCACCGCGGGCACACGGCACGTCCGATTGACGTGCCGTCTGCTCGACCACTTCATAAATCACTCACCCATATTTATCGTCTGATTTCAGGCCATTCCGACATCGTTCAGCCCATTTGGACCCCCTCACGCGCGTTTCGAAGCGCGCGCATCACTTAAAACATGAATATTGATCCGTACCGGGAAAACCGCACGTCCGATTGACGTGCCGTATGAGCGTACACATCACGAATAATAATTAGAATGTTTCACGGTGGTTTCAGCTCAATCCGGAGACGCAGTGTGGCCGACACCACTCAAAGTGTCCGTCTTTTGTTTCAAAAGGACGTCATTTTAAGTGAAAAGCATCAACTGGCTTACGGAAAACCGACGAAACGCATTCCGAATCTGTTGATAATTTATCCCAACAATCCATGGGTTATATGTGACATGTACGAGCCAACCCGGGATGAATCTGAGTCGCGGTGTGGCCGGGATAAGTTTAAGTGGCTCTCTTTTGTTTAAAATGAACACCATTTTAAGTACATACGGAAAAACGACCAAACGGATTCGGTTTCCGTTGAAACTTTAGGAGAATGATCCATGAGTCATATGTGACGTGTACGAATCAACCCCGCCACAATCGGAGATGCGGTGTGGCAGACACCACTCAAAAAGTGTCAGTCTTTTGTTTCAAAAAGACATCATTTTAAGTGAAAATCATCAAGTGACATACGAAAAACCGACCAAAGGCATTCGGACTGTGTCGACACTTTAGCACAAGGATCCATGGGTCGTATGTGACGTGTACGAGTCAATCCTGCCTCAATCCGAGGTGCGGTGTGACCGACACCGTTCTAACTGTCTATCTTTTGTTTAAAATGGACAGGATACGCAAAACCGACCAAACGCAAAACCGACCAAACGCATTCTGAATCTGTTCATAATTTATCACAACGATCCATCAGTCATATGTGACATGTACGAGCCCACTCTGGCTCAATCCGAGTCGCGGTGTGGCCGGGATCAGTCTAAGTGGCTCTCTTTTGTTTAAAATGGACATCATTTTAAGTACATACGGAAAACCGACCAAACGCATTCGGTTTCCATTGAAACTTTAGGAGAACGATTCATGAGTCATATGTGAGGTGTAAGAATCATCCCCGCCACAATCCGAGGCGCGGTGTGGTCAACACTGCTCTAACTGTGTCTGTTTTGTTTAAAATGGGTAGGATTATAAGTGAAAAGAACTGGCATACGCAAAACCGACCAAACGCATTCGGTTTCCATTGAAACTTTAGGAGAACGATCCATGAGTCATATGTGACGTGTACCAATCATCCCCGTCTCAATCCGAGACGCGGTGTGGCCGACACCGCTCTAACTATGTCTCTTCTGTTTAAAATGGACATGATTATAAGTGAAAAAGAACAACTGGCATACGCAAAACCGACCAAACGCATTCCGAATCTTTTGATCATTTATCACAACAATCCATGGGTCATATGTGACCTGTACGAGGCAACCCGGGTTCAATCCGAGTCGCGGTGTGGCCGAGATCAGTCTAAGTGGCTCTCTTTTGTTTAAAATGGACACCATTTTAAGTACATACGGAAAACCGACCAAACGCATTCGGTTTCCATTGAAACTTTAGGAGAACGATCCATGAGTCATATGTGACGTGTACAAATCATCCCCGCCTCAATCCGAGGCGCGGTGTGGCCGACACCTCTCTAATTGTGTCTGTTTTGTTTAAAATGGACAGGATTATAAGTGAAAAGAACAACTGACATACGCAAAACCGACCAAACGCATTCAGAATCTTTTGATAATTTTCACAATGATCCATGAGTCATATGTGACGTGTACGAGCCAACCCGGGTCAATCCGAGTCGCGGTGTGACCGGGATCAGTCTAAATGGATCTCTTTTGTTTAAAATGTACACCATTTTAAGTACATATGGAAAACCGACCAAACGCATTCGGTTTCCATTGTAACTTTAGGCGAACGATCCATGGGTCCTATGTGACGTGTATGAATCATCCCGCCTCAATCCGACATGCGGTGCGGCTGACACCACTCAAAGTGTCCGTCTTTTGTTTCAAAAGGACGTCATTTTAAGTGAAAAACATCAACTGACATGCGGAAGACCGACCAAACGCATTCGGATTCTATCGATACTTTAGCACAACGATCCATGGGTCATATGTGACGTGTACAAGTCAACCCCGTCTTAATCTGAGATGTGGTGTGGCCGACACCGCTCTAACTATGTCTCTTTTGTTTAAAATGGACATGATTATAAATGAAAAGAACAACTGGCATACGCAAAACCGACCAAACGCATTCGGAATCTTTTGATAATTTATCACAATGATCCATGGGTCATATGTGACATGTACGAGCCAACCCGTGATGAATCTGAGTCGCGGTGTGGTCGGGATGAGTCTAAGTGTCACTCTTTTGTTTAAAATGGACAACATTTTAAGTACATACGGAAAACCGACCAAACGCATTCGGTTTCCATTTAAACTTTAGGAGAACGATCCATGAGTCATATGTGACGTGTACGAATCAACCCCGCCTCAATTGGAGACGCGGTGTGGTCGGCACCACTCATAGTGTCCGTCTTTTGTTTCAAAAGGACGTCATTTTAAGTGAAAAACATCAACTGACGTACGGAAAACCGACCAAACGCATTAGGATTCTGTCGATACTTTAGCACAACGATCCATGAGTCAAATGTGACGTGTACGAGTTAACCCCGCCTCAATCTGAGGTGCGGTGTGGCCGGTATCACTTCAGGTGTATGTATTTTGTTTAAAATGGACATCATTTGAGGTAAAAATATATGGTATAGAAAAAACCGATCATATTATGAATTGAATTTCAGATTCCACGTATAATTGTCATCTAAATTTTAAATTGAATTCTATATGAATTATGTATGTTTATGAATTGTAATTTAATTATGGATTTGTATAGTTTCATGATCCATTATATGTTAAATGTGTATGAATTTGTTCGTAATTGAATATGTATGTTTTATTTTATTACTGGTACAATAGTTGGATCGAAAATGAGGTGAAAATGAGGTGAAAATGAGGTGAAAATGAGGTGAAAATGAGGTGAAAATGAGGCCTGATGACTGGTGGTGATGGACAGGGGACAGGGGCTGTGCAAATTGCAGGGTGCTGCAATTAGCATGTCTTTTCCCCACGGTTCTAAACCGTTGGGAAAGACTTCACCAATTACCAACGGTTTGAAACCGTTGGGAAAATGTTCCACATGGTATATCCCAACGGTTTGGAACCGTTGGGAACATGTGTGGTATTTGCTTTTCCCAACGGTTTGGGAGAACCGTTGGGAAAAACTATCCCAACGGTTCACCCAAACCGTTGGGGTAGGGTAACTTCTATGGGCCTATTTCAACGGTTGCCAGTAAACCGTTGGGAAAACCTTTCCCAACGGCTTACTTCCCAACGGTTATCAGAACCGTTGGGAAAACCTTTCCCAATGATTTGAGGGGCTTTCCCAACGGTTCTGAACCGTTGGGAAATAGTGTATTTCCAGTAGTGGTGCTCCCAGGGTGTATAGAGAAATTGGAGCTATGAGAATCATCCAATAATTCCCTTTTTAGATCAGGTATGTTAGGAACACAAAGTCTCTTCCAAAATTTTAAAATTATATCTTAAAATATGAAGTCACTCAATCTCCCATCGTTCACAACATTAATCTTCTTTTGAAACTCCTCATTATCAACTTGAGAAATTTTTATCCTTTATAGTAAAGATAGTTTGGAAACCATTTTAAAAAGTATTGATGTTTCACCTTCCATGATTATTCCCATATCTATTTTTACTAGATCTATGAAAATAGGATCCCTTTCAACTCTCATCTTGTTCAAAAATCCATGATCCTTTCTACTCAAAGCATATGGCATCTTATTTTCCTTCTCTGGGTGGTAGTGTATAGTTAAATCATAATCCTTTAGTATTTCAAGCCACCGCCTTTTCCTCATGTTGAGTTCTTTTTGTGATAAAATATACTTCAAACTCTTGTGATCAGTATAAATCTCACATTTTTCACCATATAGATAATGTCTCCATATCTTCAAAGAAAAGATTACAGATACTAACTCAATATCATGAGTAGGATAGTTTTTTTCATGAAGTTTTAGCTGTCATGATGCATAGGCAATAACACTATCATTCTGCATATGGACACAACCAAGTCCTTTCTTTGAAGCATCACTATAAATAACAAACCCATCATTCCCCAATGGTAGAGTAAATATAGGAGCATTGAATAAACTTCTCTTCAATTATTCATAATATTATTCACACTATTTTGTCCAAACTAATTTAACCCCTTTACATGTGAGCTTGGTTAATGGGTTTTCCAATCGGGCAAAATTCTGGACGAAACGTCAATAATAAACTGCTGAACTAATAAAACTGCGTACCTCAGTTATACTCGTCGATGCTGGCCATTCTTGGATTTCCTTGGTCTTGGAAGTATCAACATATATTCCATCGTTAAAGACAATATGTCTAAGAAAATAAATCTATTGAATCCATAATTCACACTTGCGAAACCTCCCATATAATTCATTTCTTCTAAGTGTCTTCAGGATAATGCACAAGTGATTTTCATGATCTTTTTAGCTTTTGGAGTATACCAAGATATCATCAATAAATACCGCTACAAAGTCATCAATATATTCCTTGAAAACCCTATTAATTAGATCCATGAAGACAGAGGGTGCATTAGTCAATCCAAAATCCATTATTGTAAACTCGTATTGCCCGTACCTAGTTCGAAATGATGTCTTCGGAATGTCTTTCTTCTTCATGCACAACATATGGTATCCAGATCGAAGGTAAATCTTTGAAAAATATTGAGCTCCAGGAAGTTGGTCAAATAAATCATCAATGTGAGGTAGGGGATACTTGTTCTTTATTGTTATAGCATTTATCTCCCTATAGTCAATGCACAACCTCATAGATCCATATTTCTTCTTAACAAAAAGGGCAGGGGCTCCCCATGGAGAAACCCTAGGGAGAATAAATCCCTTTTTACTCAATTACTCTAGTTGTTTCTTTAGTTCCACTAATTCCACAGTGTCCATTCTATAAGGGGTCTTCGATATGGGCCTTGATCCAGGAATTAAATCAATGGAAAACTCAATTTCTCATTCTAAAGGATGTCTAGGTAAATCCTCTGGAAAGACATCAACATACTCTTGAACAATAGGTACATCCTATATTTGAACATTATTTTCCTCACCCATAGTTATTTCATTCTCTTCCTCACCAATTGTTGAATTTAGTTGAGCTCCTGGGGGTGGATCTAGATAAGAATCAGTTGGTGACATTTCTGCTCTAAATATAAGGTGTTCTTTATCATCGTCATCAAAAATCATAACCTCCTTCTTCTTACAAATTTTTTTTTGCATCATGGTCCAAAAGCCAATCCATACCGATAATTATATCAAATTCAATCATGGGTATGAGGATGAGATCAACGGATAAATAACATTTATGTTCCTTAAGGGGAACTAATTCACAAAACTTTGTTGCAATGATACTTCCAGAGTTTTGACCGACAACTCTTTTGTTAAATCAAATTGTAAATATCTAATTTTCTTAACAAACTGGGAAGATATGAAACAATGCGATGATCTAGAATCAAATAAAGCATTGGCTAAACTTTAGAAAACCATTAAATTACCTGCCACCACGTCTTTCAAAGCTTCAACCTTAGCAGTAATGATCACATAAGCTTGGCCTTGATCCCTTGGCCTTTTCTGAGGTAAGTTTCCTTGGTTCTTAAAACATTAATTTTCATAATTCACCCTTTCTATACAATTTTAGCATTCAACTTTTACAACCTCTTTCTTCCCCTTGTAATCACGAGCTTGGTGACCTTTTTCACCACACTTGTAGCAGACTCCCATTACCTTCAGGAAAGTACCGGGGTGTTTCTTCCCACATTTACTGTAGGATAGATATTTAACTTTTCCCTTCTTCCCCTTATTTCCATTTCCAGAGTGTTCAACTAATCTCTTCTTCTCTTGATTTGCTTTAAAGTCGTAAGACTTAGAGAATTCCTTTTCTGTCTTGACAGCACATGAGACAATATCTTTGTATGACGAGAAGGATTGTGAGACTAATGATCGATGTAGAAATGGGTTTAACCCATCAAAGAAATGATCAATATTACTTCTCGGTTTATGTATATAATCTAATGCATGCCTTGCTAACCTTGTAAAGTTAGCTTCATACTTTGCTACATTCTCATCCTCTTTTTTCCTCAGACTCAGAAATTTCTTTTCTATATCTGATCGATGGTCATGAGGAAATTATTTTTCTAAGAAAATATCATTAAACTCCATCCATTGCATATTTGATACTTCATTATATTCCTTTTTTGTTTTGAATCAATGACCACCATTGATCATCATCTTTAGTGAGGCGGTAAAATGCCATGACAACTTTTTCACTTTCACTACTCCCCAAGGAGTGAAATATTTTCTCTAAGGAATTTATCCATTGCTCAGCTACTAATGGATTTGTACTCCCATTGAATGTTGGTGGTTTTTGACTCATGAAGTGATCTAACATTGATCCTCCACGCTATGGATCAGGGTTCTCCATACGGGTAAGGTTATTATTCATAACCCGAGTGAGTTGTCCCAGTATGGTGATAAGCTGATCAACACCAGTTGCTTCACCAGCTCCACTATAATTATCTTGAGTAGGAGGGAAATCCCTATATGAATTACGTGCATTGATACAATTTCCATTCCATTCACTAGGAACCAATTCTAAATAATGCCATAAACTAGATTAGTTTATGAATCGAAATACATAATTCCAAACTTGTAAAACACTTAACATAAACTGAACAGTTTATGGATATAATTCATAATCATAAAAATGTTTTCTTTGAGGAAGTATATTCTAATAAACCCTTTATAATGGTTTGTGAATAAAATGATAATTATTCTAAGCATAGACCCTGGGAGTGTCGTAACCAAGAGTGTAGCAAGGCCCGTTGTCGTGCACCATTTCCCATTCGAGTCTAGCTCAAAGTGGTGTTTTCCTATTTTACCCCTAGGAACATCTGTTCTAGAGACATCTCTACCTGATCGTATCCATATAGGGATGTATTGCTTGGAAAACTAAAAAAATATCTACAATACCAAAATTCTAGGAAGTTCTTCTATACCAATCCTCAAAGTCTATCTTAGGGTATTGTGCTCTAATCAGAGTTTATCTAAATATAGATTTCAATGTTTGTACTAAACTTACTCTGATACCAACTGTAATATCCCGACCTCAGTTACCCAGATTCAGTGAATTATTACATAACATTGGCATGATACAAGGAAATCATGTCCCAATAGACCGATCAATTTAGTAGCCTTGGAAATACTAGATACATTCATAAGTTTTACATTACATTATAAAATAAAAAACTAAAACAACATTGTTTCCACAGAACACACTCATATCCCCTCAGACTATCCCAACACGTCTTTAATAAAATACTTCTTCGCATCCAGGAAAAAATGAAACATAGAAAGGGGTGAGTTCAGATGGTCAGTAAGTATAACAATATATCAGAAACCTTCATAAATAAGTATAAACATTTAAGGAAATATATAAGACTAAAACAAAAGCCTTTTAAACTTGAAATTCAGCATAATATGGAAAATATAAAATCAAATAATTCCATTTACTTATTCACAAGGATATTATACTAGTCGAATAATAATATGAAATATCAATAGCCACTTTTATAATGATGGAATTCATAATTTCATACTTTATAACCACATGGTCAAGGCCTTGTTCCAAGACTACAAATATGATTTTGTCAAGGCCTTGTGCCAAGACACTAGTTTGTCTCATGAGACCTACCGATGCATCGAGGAGCTATAGAGGGCTCCACCCGTCACTTACTAAGTCCAATGCATTCCTCATATGAAAAGGTTTAAACATAACATAAACATTCGTATTAAAACTTGCATATGAAATGCCAATACTTTATCCATAAACCATGAATGGTGTAAAAGTAACACATCCACATTCAAACATATCACAAAACCTTCAATACAATATGGAAGTTTTGTATCATAATAAATCAACTTCAAATAAGCTTAAAATCCATCAAAGGATATTGACATGGATGAAATCAAAACCTTTTTTTAGAGAAATATCACTTTCTATTTTGAAATCATTTAAGAGTCACATAATTATAAAGAAAACATTTATTTTTAAAATACTCTTATAATATTTTAGGGGAATATTTGATGAAGTTATAACGTCTGAAAATAGCTGCGCCCACCGTATAAGTTAAAAAAAACATTCTTACCTTAATTTTGTCGAAAAGGTCATAAAGTAACTTGTTTGGAAAACAGCGGAAAGATTACTTTAAAAACATATAAGGTTAAATAAGGGTATAAATGACTTTAACCCATTGTCTAGTAAATATTAAAAATGTTTTTAAATACATTTTTAAGAAGCATGGATGTGGATGATAAAGAGGTCCCAGTAGATAATTACGTATAAATAACCTCGAATAATGAAGAGATTGTGAAATTAACCCTTACCTAGTACTTTTACTTGGTTGAGGGTAGGTTAAACTCCTGTATAATGGTAAAATAATTGTTATTAAATTATAAAATAACTATATAAATTAATATGGTATCATATATGATCTTCTAATATTTCTCTGTTAATGATATTTCAGTAGTTTCATCATTTCGGGTGTTAACTGATTCGTTTTCCTTTATATGATTTATTAAGAAAGTAATGTTTTCTGTGGATATGATGTATATTATTCATATTCAGAATGATTTTAAGTTTTTTAACATTATTTTTAATCATAAAAAGAAAATTCTTATTGAATGTATATGATGGGGAATGAATCTCATCACGTTCGTGGAGACGGTAATCCGTACGTACGCACGAGCGACAAAATCATTCTTTTGATATTAAAATCGTATATAATTGGATGGTATATCATATATATATAATCATTATCATGTTATATTTATTATTTTTATCATTTATACTCATTATTATAGCCATTCAAATGATGAAGTGTTTGAATAACAAACTACACCACGACGTGGAGACGGTAAGCCGTACATACGCACGTATGGTGACATGTCATTCAAAGGATAGATAAAATAATGAATATGGTTATAAAATTTTTATAATAACATCATAGTATATATAAGATACTGGATTTATTATTTTATAATGGAAACAACAAAGAAATAGGAAGTGGAAGAAGAAAAGAACTTGAAAGAGGTGATGAAATATTTACCTCTTCTTCGGGTTCTTCTTTTTGATTTGATCAAAATGGATCCTTAGGTTAGCTTTCTGACTAAAGTAAGGCCTCTAGGATGAAGGGATGACATTTTATAGGATATTTTCGTAGGGTTTGTCTAAGCCAAATGGATTTGAAGGTGTGAATTTGAGATAAGGGTAAGTGCCCTTTTATAAGAGGGGTGAGGGGCACCTTAGGAAAATATTGACATATTATTTTATAATAAAATAATTTTCGGTTTATAATGGCTCCAAAATGATTATTTCAAATATAGGGTGGGGATGGCTCAAAAACCACTCAACCAATAGGTTTTATACAGGTTTGGGTCACTATATTGACCTTATCTTCTAGATTTAACTCTTAGTTAATTAATTTGATATTTACCATGTCTCTTTGTATTTTTATATTATATGTTTAAAAAACATACTATAAACTTCCAAGAGAACATCAAGTGGTTAATTAATGACATATATGATATTATTTAAGAACTTTGACCGAACCTTAGATTTTTAGTAATAGAATATCAATTAATAATACAATATTTGTTTTAAAAACTCTTTTATGTCAATTTTGACACTATTTGCTATTTTGTTTTTGTTAAATTCCTAACAGCATTATTACTTAGAAAAAAATTCATTTAATAAATCCTAACATGTCAAATTAACCCATTAAATTCGTTTATGGCATCAAAACTTTCAAATTATATTTATTTTAACATCTATAATACCATTTATTTTATTCTTTCATTAATAAGGAAAATACTGCATCATCATTGTGTCATAAATAAATTTAATTATTCAATGTGTAAAAATTATAAATAAAATACCATTATTTAGAAAATATTTTTATATTTCTAATGAATATTTTAAGTTTAATAGACAATATATATAACCCTATGTGAAAATTGTTTTACTAAAAGATATATGCTTATGTCATTTTTGTATTTACTTTAACTTAATTAATATAAAGTGTCATTATCACTTACAAGTGGCTCCATGGGGTCCCAAAATTGACCCAAGGATGACCATGGTCGGACAGGTATCATAAAATAGGGTTAGAACATGTGTTAGGGTAATTTAATATTATTATAATATTATTTTATTACCCTTATTCACCAGATTTACCCTTTAACCATTGTAAGTAAAATATTTACCGAAGTAATTATTCAAAATGTCTAAAAATAAAATTTACATATTTACAAAATTTGGACCTCCTGATTCTAAATATGGAATCCATTTTTCTAAATTCAAAACACAGAAGTGGCAGAAATTGATTTAAAATTAATTCCCGTTGTCTAAACAAAAAACGTGTTTTTAAGAAATAATAACTATCAAAAGATTGACACTTGCTTATGACCAGTTTAAATGTGAAATTATGTGCAATGAATAACATTGGATTAAATGGTAAAAATATAATCTAATTATACTTAAAAACCACTTAATAGTATAATTTATCACTATAAATTATTTTGATTAAAAAAGTTGTTTTTAATTAAAATTTATTATTTTTCACTATTCATCAAAAACTGAATGTTTTCAGAAAAATACCAAAAATTCACCCTAAGATAATTTCAATATTCCTAACCCCAAAATGACATCCATTTTGAAATATAAAATTGATAAAATTTCAAAAAGTGGGTATTACTATTCATAACGGCTAGTTTGATTGGTTGCGATGTGTTAGAATCTCAAAATTGCGTACACCGCAAGCTATTTCATTATTCAAAAGGAAACATACCATGTAAGCTTGGGGTGTTACAAGGATGATCCAATAGATTTCCAGAGATTATAGGTTGAAGAAAATGACACATAAAGGAGGAAACTCTAATAGATTTATCACCAGAGTCTATAGATGTATGATGACTCCATGTTAGACTTAGTTATAGAAGACTGATTATATGAGATATAAATCACTTTTAGTTAAATTCTTGTTCGAAATAAGAAATCATTTTTCTGGGTTGTGATGATTCTATGAGGAATAATGTGGAAGTGGTGGATCTTATTACTTGGAGATTGCGAGGAGTCAAAATTCTCAGGGGAGAAATTATGAGACAAGTTCTAAGTATATATTCTTTCTTAGACCATGAAGGAGGCTAGTTGATAGGATAAAATTATCCTTCGATGGGGGAGTTTGAGAATGTGAGTGTTCTAGATCCATTTTAATACACTTGTTTGATATAATTTAGACCAATTTTTAGATGAGGAGGCCAAGTCGAGGAATTACAAAGAGGCCTTGCATCTAGATATCCTTCACTTGGTCACCCTATTCATGTTGTCGACATATCTTGTAATGCTGGAGAGAGGAGATTTTGTTGAGAGGATGATTTCTAGATTTATATCATTTCAAGAGGGAAGTCGTCAAGAGTCCTTATGAAGTAGAGATATGATTTGGGGTTCCCTATTTCTATGAAAAAAGAGATTTTGTTCATCCAACAGTGGGTCATGTCCATCATTATCTCGTTTCTATGAGGATGGAATCTCTTAGAAATATTTTAAAGGATCATACACATGTTTTTCTTATGAAGGATGATGTCATTATCAATGAGAGTACCTAACCTTTCTGGGTATTCATCCTTCCCCAGGTGTTATGATTCATGTTCCTTTATAGAGGCAGTTTCAATAGAGGAAATAGTAGTAGTGTGTTCTAGATTGGGATCAGTAGAGAGGAGATGGGGTGGGTAGAGGAAAACCCTGAGATTATCCTCATCCTCAGAGAGAATAGAGAGACCATGGAGGTGGTCATCAGTAGGGTTAGAGAGGGAATGGAGTAGTTTGGGGGTATCTTTATTCTCTCTCATTTCTAGTGTTTAGTGAGATATACATTGTTCAAGTTACCTTATGTTTTTATACACAATTGCATTATTTTCTTCATTTAGGTGCTACAAACCCATTAATATCACTTTCCATTTTATATGATTTGGTACATGATATATAGATTCTTCTTGTTCCCTTAGAATTGACTACGCTTGTAGAAGATCAAACTTATCTGTATAATGTATGTAGAAATAGTGAACTCATTTTGGGGTAGAAATGATCTTTGAGATAATTTCTATATATGTAGATACAACCTTAAAAAGTATCCTCTATATATATTTTCTATATTCAGTATATGATGTTGTGGATTGCATTAGGTGTTAGGTTATCTTTTATGATACTGATAGAGAACCAGTCATATTGATTGGTAAGATAGACCATAATATGGGTTAGAGACGTATTCCATCCTTGTTTTACTTGATGATCAAGTTGATGTTTGGATTTTAGGAGGTTCATCCAATGATGTATCCAAGGGTTGTAGAGGATTACCCTTATGTCTTTCATAAGGTGGTTGTGGAATTATTCCATCGATGAGAGATTGAGGTTGGGATAAAGTTACAAATAGAATTTTTCCCTATATAGATGTCTCAATAAATGATGGCTCCTTCTATGTTTCAATATATATAGGTAAATATAGATTATCTATTATAGTGATGTTTTTTTTCGGCTGAGTGTGTTATCATGGGGTGCACCGATTTTGTTCATGAGGAAGGTTGATGATAGTTTTCATCTTTGTATTGATTATGGTCACTTGAACCTAGTGATTGAGATTAATTTCTATCCTCTTCCTTGTATTTAGGGATTATTTGATTAGATAAAGGGATAAATTTGGATCTGGAATAATTGTTTGTGGTCATTATATCATCAGATGTGGGTGAAGGATGAGGATATTCTAAAAAATTCTTTCGGTTCTTGTCATGGGAATTATGAGATTACTATGATGTATTTTAATGTGACGAACATTAAAACTATGTTCATGGGTATGATGAATTCTTTGTTCTAGAGTTCATAGATATGTTCTTGGTGGTTTTCATCAATGATATCCCTATGAACTCTATGTCAGAGGAGGATCATGTAGAGCATCTTCCTTTTCTATAGGGAGTTCTATGTCATCAACAACTTTTTGTGAATATTTCAAAGTGTTTAGTCTAGGATCATTATGTTTGTTTCTTAGGGCATGTGGTATCCTAGAAGGAACTAGTTTTAGATACTTTTAAGTTATATGAATTTGTTTCTTGGTAAACCTTCAAGGCTGTTTTAGAGGTGTAGACTCTCCTTTGTCTTGCAGAATATTAAAGGAGGTTCATAACTGATTTTTATTTGGTTATAGCTCCTATGATAGATTTCAATTAGGAGGATTAATAATCTTATGGACTGAATAGTTTTTGAGTCTTTTTTATATCTAAAAGTGAAGTCATTTAGTGCTACTGTTCTTCAACTAACATAATTTGATGTTTAGTTTGAGGTTTTCTGTTAGATTTTACATCTTGGGTTGGGTTGTGTTCTGATTATGTAGATATAGATTTTTTATTATGTGTATCACTAGTAACATCCCCATGTTTGTAAATATGCCACTAATGATATCAAGTTGGTGGAAGTTGTATTTTATTTATATTTTTAGTGACATTACGTCATGAATGGTTGTTCCATGGTTTTTACTAATCATAAAATACTAAGGTATGTATTGTCCTCACATGAATTAAACTTGTGACAATGATAGTTTATGGAATTAATACAATATTATTACATCAATATTTCAAATACATATGGAAAGGGAAATATTTGGGTTGATGTTCTAAATAGGAAGTCACATAGTGATGTTGTATGTGAATATTACAATTCCCAAAGAGGGATAAAAAACTCTTAATGATGTATCTAGATATTGGATAGGTTGGAGGTAGTGGTTTTCTTTTTTAGATGATAGTGTAGTATTATTTAGTGCTGTAGGTGGAGGAATGACTGCTAATAGATTTTGAGGTTGAGGTCTGGAGAGACCCAGTTGTTTTTAGTGATTCCCTAAATAGTTGGTCTGAGGATGTATATCACTAGGTGTTGCTTTTGGTGAATATTTTCATCCCTTTATCAATGCATAAGATTATTCTCCATGAGTTCCATATACCACCATTGGTAGTGTATTCATGTGTGATAAAGATCTACTGGTTTGGTGAGGTTAGTTTTGGTGGTCAGGGTTGTATCATGTGGTTTTTTAGTTTGTGTCTCGATGTTTGGTCTGAAAGAAGGTGAAGGTCATGAACTATTTTCATGATGGTTTTCTCTAGAAATAATATGTTCTTCATTTTAAATGGGAGGGAAAATAAATGGACTTCTTTATGGGTTTAAATTGATCTAAGGGAGGCTATGTTTATATATGGGTGATTTTTGATCTTTTGTTAAAATCATACCACTTTATAGAAATCAGGGAGTCAAGATCATTGGAGGTTTTATTAATGCATTATTTGGAAGAGGTGGTGGGACTCAACATATTACCAGAGACTATAATCTCTAATTATGATCCTTCTACTACCTCTAGCGTTTGGAGAGGTATCCAAAGTTATTTTGACTCTCAATTATTCCTAATAAATTCTTTTTAATCCGTAGAAAAAATGGTCAGAAAAAATGGATTATCTACAATCTTAAGGACATATTATTTTCTTGTGTCCTAGATATTGAAGATTCGCAAATGAGGAAACTTCTTTGCTTGAGTTTTCTTACAATAATAGTTCCCACTCCACCTTTGGTATGGAACCATTTGATTCTTTTTATGGTTGACCTTGTCTTTATCCATTATAATGGACTAGGGTCATAATGCCATTATTTTTTTGGCCATAACTAGTGATGAATATGAAATAGATGAATCATGTGATTTGTGAGAGGATGAAGGCAGAAAAACATCATAAAAAATATTATTTAAATAATTGGTGGATAATCTTTAGTTAGATGTTTGACATCATGTGTTCCATAAGGGGACTCCTTATCATGGGTGGAGAAATTTTGGTAGTGGGAGTAAGGTTTATCCTATGTTTTATGGGACTTTCAAGGTATTGGATCATGTTTGATCCATTTCATATTAGACTTAATTCCCCACATATGATTTAGATATATGATGTCTTTCACATTTCAAAACTCTTCCATTTCATTTATGAATATTCTATTTTTGTTGATTGGGGAAAGATCGATGTTGATGATGATGAGACCTTTGAGGAGTTGCCTATGGAGATACAAGGACAATTAGAGAAGGAATTTTGCAGGTATTCTATTTAGTTGGTTCATTCCATTTGGAAACATGGTGGAGTGGAAGAGAGTACACAGGAATGTGATTTTTAGATATGAACTCAATAACCCCAATTTGTTTTCTTTTGTTTTTTATCTTATATTATTTTAATGATCGTTTGAGTTTTTTTAATTTTATGGTTTATGAGATAGTTTTCTATTGTTTCATTATTTATTGGTATCCTCATTTTCATTTGAGAGGTATCTTCCATGGAGTGTGTTTTAGGAGATTATTATTTCGGTTGTTTGGTTTTGAAATTTATTCCTCTAATGAGGTGGTTGAGCTCCTATGATAGTTAGATACCCAAGAGTTATATCATGGGTGGGTTATTTAGATTACCCTTCTATTTCTTTCTCTCTTAGTGGGTTTTGGATTCTTGAGGATGAGAATATATTGAGTGGTATCATATATAAGGTTTTATATCACAGTAACCTATCCCTTTGTGAATGTAGTGTGTTGGATGCACCCAGAGGAGGTTCAAATGGGTTTTTATGGAAAATGGGGAATACAGGGGGGACCTACTACTATTTTTAGCTAAACTAAGACATGGATACTTGTGGATATACCATGAAGCGTGGATCATAATCTATAGTAGTGGTGGATACAATGTAAAGGATCTCATGGAGGAAAATAGGTCCACTGCCTTTTTTGTAAAGGGTACGACATAGTAAGGAGGATTTATAATAGTAGGGTTTTGGGATACATCAAAATTAGGGGTAATTCTATAATGGTTCATTGGATTCTATGCAGCGGCCCTATTTGAATAGGTAGTTATATATCATGGTGGTTAGTGCTACATCGTATCCCCAAGATACACTTTAATACAATATTGTTATAGATACCAAAAATAGGTTTCACTAAGGGTTATTGTGGTGTGGTATTTCTTGTTTTACTATAGAACACCTTGTGTCATCCAATTATTTGGAATATTCATAGGGTCTATGCTATGGTTTCTTAAAAAATTACATCCTATAAATAACCACCCATTCCATTAAACCCCATTATATACAACTTATCTCCCATGAACCCTAGACAAGCAAGAGTGATTCCTAAGGATCTTTAAAGCCTCTTTCTACAGGGATTGATCTTAGTTTCCCTTGTTCATATATGGTGATCCAAGGTAAGATCTACTTCTATTTTCTAGTGGTTTCACTCTATTTTTATTATTTCCTCCTATTTATTATTTTCATGAATCAAAAATTTATCTCTAATATTCATAATTATTTTTCGTTTTCATTTACCAATTTTTTTGTGGAATAACACCCTTAGGATATCGTAGTTTCCTAATGAGAGTGGCGATAATAGATCTGTGACATTGATGTGTTATTATATGATTAATATTTATTATTTTGAGGTATGGTATTTGTTTCTTCTCTCTCATTTATGTGAAATCATACAATAACTATGTTTTATCCCTTTATATGATAGTGGAATTATCCTAATCAATATTGAACCAAATTAAAGAATGAAATTGGATAGAGATCATATGTTATAGATGAATACACCATGCAATAGTTTTCCATATAATTTACTAAATAGTTTACTATTTATGTTATTATTATTGATCATGTTAGTGATTTAATTATTTATCATGTTGTTTGATGAAATTGGTAAAGAACATAAATCCATCAAATTAAATTAGTTTTCTTTAAGATTAAAGTTTCATGTTTTGTATTCCAGGGATTCTTATAATTTGATGATAATCAAAAGGATACAAGTTCGCATATTTAATTGGATATATTATTCAATGTGTCAAGAGAAATGATAATGATTGTGAGGCATGTTAATGATTATTGATGATAATAATGTAACACATGTTAATAATAAATTTTATTCTTTAAATCATATTAAAACTGGAAAATTATAGAGAGATGGTATAAATAAGTATAATATCTTATTATTGATACTTCCTTATATTTCACATTGTTGTATCATATGAATAATAAATTGGTTAAAATCAAGATAGAATAAAAACTAGTTTTTGGATAAAGATACATCTTTGGGGGGTGAGAGTGGTTGTTTTTTATAAAGGTTGAATTCCTTGTGTTGGGGTCCATGGGAGACCATTTGTGTGTGATGGATGTATGCCTTATTTTAGGGACTAGTTTACCAATTGTCTCTATTTAATTTTTTATACATTCTTTGATGTGTGATCTGGACACAAGCCGTGTGATGTTACATGGTCATGGGATTGCTAGGTCTGGGATGGCTGAGCCTAGTATGGCTAGTGAAAATAATGGCCATGGAGTCCCATATTATGTGGATATAGTTGATTCTTGTGATGGTGAGATGCATTTTTATATGAATTAGGGTATCATATATGGAACCAAAGATTATGGAACTGATTTAATATTGGATTTCCCATTATTTTTCTTAATATGGATGCTTCCTTGTGGAATCCGTTTGATGGAAAGATGGACATGTTTCTTATTATATCAAAATTACTTTCCCCATTTCTCATTGTAGTTGGATGTTTTTGGTTTCATTTCACTTGGTGGTATCTTAGGATATTTTTCCTAAAGTACCATGAACTATGGAAAGTTTAATAATGTTTAATAAATTTTCAAACAATGGGGTTGGTTCTTTCTCGAATGAAAATGAGATGATCATGAGAAACCACAAACATGGTTTGAACTATTCTTATAAGATAGAGACTTCACTCTTATGATTAATGAAATTTCATTTTGAATAATGTTAATGTTTTTAATTAATGGTAAATGAATTAATTAACATAAATTTGAATTTTTACTGGAATAAAGTAATGAAATTTAATGTAGCTCTTAAAATGATTGTGTGATTTTAGGATATTTAGTTCTTAGTAGTGGCGTTAGGAGTTTGAAAGATGCCAGTTACATTTTATTCTAAGACTCAATTATTCCCTATAGTGTGGTTGTGAGCTATATTAAATCCTATATGTTTTATGTTTTCATATAGTACACCATGGATGTTGTTTAGGGAAACTTACACCTAGTGAACTCTAGGTGGGTGTTTTACCCAACTTCACAGTGGGAGGATTGATAGATGACTACCCCCTCTAGACCCTATCTTATCTCTTGGTAGTTATAAAACCCCTGAACCCGCACTTCTAGATTTGATGATAAAAACCCGAAAATTACATTTCTTACTTTGGTATCAAAGAAGGTGACCCAATTTTCCCCATCCAAAACTTATAACATAAAAAATGAATATTAAATCACTTATATTATCAATGACCTTTTAGGTTTAGTTTTTTAGATAATTAGGATAAATTATTGCATAAAAATACCAATGTTTTTAAATTATAATTTCTACCAATTAACCCCAATTTTCTTATTTCACATTAAGTCATCATCATCATCCATATAAAACCCTTCGAATCATAATTCATTCAACAACATTCTTGATAAACTGGGGAAAAATAAATATAAGAAGTGTAATATCAAATTCCTAGTAAGGGTAAACATAAGAATTAAAACTTTAATTCTATAAGCGAGTATAATATGACCATAATGGTATGGTGACATAATCAGAGTGCTTGAGTATAACATAAGTGAACTCATTCCCATCAACCTAGATCAATAAACATGTGAAGTAACATAAAGCTTTAACAAAAAAAGACTCATCAGATTCAATAATTAAAAGACATGTAAATATTAATATTGATCAATAGAAATGTTATAAACCCATAGAAATAAAATATAAAATGTATTGTATCTTGAAACATCATTTTTATAAACCATTTTAAACCTATGTCAGAAATAACCAAAGCCCAATTAAAATAATAGGAGAAACCCTCTAGTAACTCTCTCATTCTTTCCTATAAAGACAAAGAACATTACCCAATCAATTAGAGAACTATATCAGTTCACCAATCGTATAAAAAATATTAGGCTCACTAGGAGGTATATAGTTTCACCCATCATATTAGTTATAATGGGCTCATGATGTGCTACCTTAGCACACCCATCATATAAGCTATAACGGGATCACCTGATGCTATCTGGGTACACCCATTACATAAGATATAACGGGATCACCCGACACTCTTTGGGTTCACCCAAGATCATCAATAATGTCTATGTATAGTTCATGAATAGAGTATTCGTTTCATCAAAAACTCATAGAAAAAAAATTATTCTTTTAAAAATTTTACTAACTAATAGAAAAGAAACGCGTTATAAGAAAATATTTTTCAAACAAAATTATCCCATGGAAAATAAATTGTTTCAATAACAATATCTTTGAAATATTATTGAAATGTTAAAAAGAAACAAGTTTTGTAACAATCTATTGGAAATATGATTAACCCATGTAAAAGAAATGAATTCACTATTGACCTCTACGGAAACAATATTAATCCATAAAGTGAAATAATGAGGATGGTATAAATAAAAAATAACCCAATTTTAGTATAACTAAAAACCATGGTTTTTGACATTGAGGAATAAGAATACCATTAAAATAACATTAAAATAATTTTTCTAGAAAATACCCTTTTTACTTTGAAAATGAATTTTAAAAACTAAAAATTCATAAATAGTTCAAAAATAAATTTCATTGATAAAAACCTCAGAAACATATAAAGGACACATCATGTAAAATAATGGATATGGTGGTGGGAAAATATATTCATGTCATAAATGTTATAAATAAACATTCATTTAAAAATATTTTGAAAAATGTAGTAGAAAGTGACCCATTTGGAAAATATTAAGATTTTACAATTAAAAATAAGGTCAAATACCATGGAAAATAGATTTAGTAAATATTATTTTTAAAGAAAATGTTTGAAACATTTTTTTTATACATATACATGGATGAGAAAGATACACGATCTTAATGAAAATACAATATTAATGTCATGTACAAATGACTTTCTTAACATTTATTTAATAAGTTAGGAAGGAAATTGAAATCAAATATGTTAACCACATTAATAAATAGTGGAGAAGAAAGAGACATGGTTCATGAAAATAAGAGTATATTATTTCCTTAAAAATAACATTCAAGATAAACAATCTCGAAAAGAAATTAGATTGTAACATAAATCCTTTTCCACTTTGGTAACTCCTCAAAGCCCCATGAAATAGTAAGTTCAAATTATAAATTAAATATAACGAACATAATTATTTCAATTATATAACATTTAAAAGGGAATTATATACACCTTATAAAATAATATAGGTTCATATCATAATCTTATGTCTAAAAGAAAGAGAATTTGAGATAAATAACCCTTACAAAAATCAGACCATTCAATTTGAGAATTAATCAATGAATCGATTATGCGTATCAAATTTAAAACAACATAAAAGTATTTTAAATAAAAAATAATATAATATAAATTCATTACACACATAATAATGACATAATAATATCAATGAAGAAGTAATATAGCCCAATGAAAATAAATTTATTTAAGAAATTATTTACCACTTGGTAAATTTCAAGTCAATTTCCATTGAATAAAATAATTAGAATAGAAACATAAAATACCATTATTTATTAAATATTCATGTTATTAGTTTTAATGTGTACATATATACAACACACAATAAAAACTATTTGTGAATATGGAATATGTCTAAGAGAAATAAAAATTGAGATGAGAAACCCTAACCCCGAGTCCAGACATTCCTTGTATGTCCTTTAACTCATGTATAATAAGATTACATAAATTATTTTTATTTATTAATAAACTTTTACAGGTTCAAAACCTTATAAATAAATCATTTATTTTATTTATTTATAATGCACTATTTTAATATCAAATTAGTTAAGTCCATATTCAGTGTTTTGTGGACATTTGGTTCATTGTTTGAAAATAGATTTGGTGTGTTAACAGTGGTCAAAGCATTCATTATTTAAAAATCTCCATAATAATAATAATTTATTAATTATAATATTTATTCCTAAATTATAAATATAAAACCAATCATGAAAAATGGTTTTGAAAAATTAACTATGTCATGATCACTGGGACAGTAGGTCGTACGTACGCATGAGTAACATTTTAATTTTTAGGAGATCATTATGGAAAGAAGTTATATATTATTTTATATTTATAGAATGATAATAATATCATAAATACCATATTATTTCATTAAATATATTTATATATTTCATTCCTGTTATGTGGTTGTGAAAAAAGAATCACATCGCTTCTTGGAGGCATTAGTCCACACGTACACGAATGACATCATCATTTTTCAGTGTAAGAAATAAAATGATATATTATATTTTTAGAATAATAAATATTTTATTATTATAATTATTAATTCATTTATATCACATATATTCATTAAAATTATCATTATTAATTTCTATGTAAAGTGTTACTGAAAAACGAATCACATTTCTTCGTAAGGCAGTAGTTCACCGTAGACACAAGCGACATTATCATATTACCCACTGAATTGAACATAAGAATCTATACGTGATATAAAAAATCCAGCGGTACAAATATTTTGAAAATATAATATATATATTTTAAATACATCATTACAACATTCCGTGAGAGGTGATGATGGAACATGATTGAAATCAGTACATGAGGCTGTAGCCCATTTTACACACAAATGATGAATTTATATCCCATTTAATGGAAGAAAAGGTGGAATTATGTTATGAAATTAATATAATAACATATATGTATATAGTATATAATTTTACTATCATATTATAATATTATAATATTATTTTAATGATTTTGAAGTAGAAATAAAACAAATACTCATAGTAAAATATTTTACCCTTTTTCGGACCACCTCTTTTGGATTATACATAATGTATTCCTAAATTGGATTTATGGCTAAAAAATGGAATCTAAGATGATGGGATATTTTTTGGGAAGTTATTTGGTTAGTATTTTTCTGAAAAATCATATGAATTTGTGAAGAATATAGGATATGTGGTTTCCTTTTTTAAGTGAGGTGAGTGGTGCACTTGTAATTTTTGAATAGGAAAAGGTTCACCCATGTTTTTCACATGATTAATGGATAAAAAATTTACCATTATCAATACTTAGAAATAATAAGGAATAATATGTCCATAAAATATATTATTTTTAAATATTTAGGTCATTTAAACCCTTGTGTTTTTAGATTAACCCCTGGTAAAACTGCTATTACCTTAACCATGGTAATTAATTTTTAATGTTTTAACTATTCATTATGAAAAAATTTATGTTGAGATTAATAGATAATATAAGTTATCATGATAAAAATATGGAATACATTTTATTAAATTCAATTAACATAATTGGAAAAATTTAATTTAAAATCATACCTGCAAATATGATGAAAAAGTAGGTTTTCAAGGAGTTTATTTTGTATGAAAATTTTGATTTTATTTTAACTCTATAAATAATAATAATCATTAAAATAATACAAATTAATATTTATTTATATAATATATAAATTTAATTTAAATAATTCCTCATTAGGGGCTTTTTAAATTTTTTGAATATGAGAAACATTAAACACTTTAAAATAGTTTTCAGAAAAATATCGTTTTTAAAACTGAAGAAAACATAACACTAAAATACTATATGATATTGATTCAAAAGAAATTAAGTGGATTAAATATAATTTAATAATAATTATTTCAAATGAAATCATATTCAAAACATAATTATAGTTTTAAATTTCTTAATTTAGAGAAAATAAATGATCTTTTTAGAAAAAAATGTATTTTCACTATTCACTGAAAAATCAGTGTTTTCAAAAAAATCACAAAATTTTACCAAAATAAAATTTTGATATTAAGATTTAAAAAATTAATTTAGTTTTATAAAATAATTTTCTAAAAGTTCGAAAAATTTAATATAATATTTTTTTCATGAAATAAAATTAAAATCATTTTTGATGAGAACACATTTTTAAAGAATAAAATCACTTTACTAAAAATTGACTGATTATTTACAATGAAATTATCAATAATTTTTATTGAGTAGGAAATATATATATATATATATATATCATAAATTAATTAATACAATTCATACCTTCTAATTTAATGGCTTGGTTAAAACATTTATATAATTCGTAGGTCATTTAAGGTTGATGTTGCATGTCGAATACGCTATTGACCTTAATTTTCTTTTTAAAAATCTAGTGATGTTACATCCTACCCTAATCCCATTAAGAAATTTTTTATTATAAATTTTAAATTTATCATATTAATCAAAGATTGATATTTTAAAATATTTTTTTTTGGAAACCCACATTATAAAAAGGGTTAATAAAACATCCTCTAGGTAATAGGGAGAAGGACGTATGAAGGTCATCTGAAATAACACATACTAGGTTTCCATATAGAAGAACATAGGTGGGAAGTGAAGATATGGAAATTTAATAAAATATTATTTCCAAAATAATGATATATATTTACAAAGATCACTTATCACAATAATTTGAATAATCAAGGAAAATTTAACAACCAAAAACCATAAACTAATGAGGTGTGAAACAAGTCTTTGATATTGTCAAAAATGATGGAAATAGGACAAAATATTGTTTAAATATCCTTTTCCTAATGTTTTGGAATTATTTTATATCTATACTAAGATCATAAGGGAATATACATAATTGATGAGTATAATTTCATCATTTTATAAATTTTCCACCACAATATCATATTTTTCTCCAAATGATGAGTATTCAAGATGAATTTCTCATGACTGAAGCACTAAAAATTATGTTTTAAAGGATCATATAACCCTAAAAGGTATATTAATATATTAAACCTATCTTTATACATAAATTTTTTTAACACATGTTTAGTTAATTATAAAAATTAGTAAACCTTCATATAATGAAATAATACATTATTCTCTAAAATTCAAAAGTAATACCCATGGTTCAAACTAAATAATTCCTAAATAACCAAAACCATAAAGAGTTATTGAAAAAAAATGATATGTCATACCTATCAACTTTAAATACCAAAAATAAGGTGATATCATTTTAAAATAACATTAATCACTTAGTCACTAAATAACTTTTCAATCCCATGGTTATTTATATGAGAAAATTTGTGTTCACATAATTAATTTAATATAAAAGATTATATAAACCCTAAAGGTTATCAATACCTTAAAAATTTTATCCCCCCAAAAATAAATTTATACTCCATTTAAACCAAATCATTACATATACTTCAACCTAATAAAATGTTTCCTAAAATGATATTAATCACTTTAAGATCTCCTCCCATAAAACCTCAAAGGGGTGTCTAAGATTTTGAACTTATGATCATCCTTAATCTTATTAAAATATGATTATATCCATATATCTTATGATATCCACAAATGAAAATGTCTTAATATCTATATTTTATCTAATCCTTTCCTAGGATACCACCTATAATAACCCTGAACCCACACTCCCAGATCCAAGGCTAAAAACATGAACATTACATTTCTGGATTTGATACCGATGAAGGTGACCAAATTTTCACCATAAAAAACATAAAAAATAAAATATTGGATCACTTAAATTCTCAAGGACCATTTTGTTTTTTATTTTTAGATAATTATGACTATATCTTACATAAACAATACCCATCTCTTTAAATGTTCATTTATCCCACTTAAACTAGATTTTTTTTTATTTCACATTAAGTCATAATCATCATCCATAAGAAATCCTTTTAGTCATAATTCATTCAGAAACATCATTGTTAACCCGGGGAAAGGGAAACATAATAATGTTGATCCCAAAATCTCAGTAAGGGTAAACAAAAGCATTAATATTTGAATATATTTATTGAGTATAAGATGAGCATAAAGGTATGATTTCATAATCATATTTCATCAGCATAACATAAGAGAAATCATACCCATTAACTTGGATAAATAAACATGTGGAATTAAATAAATAAAAATTAAAAATTTAATAATAATCATAATCAATAATTATGAGCCATATGATATCAATATTGATCTTTAGAAACATTGTAAACCCATATCAAACATATTGGTATATTGAAACATCATATTCATAACCCATTTCAGACCTGTGTTTGAAATAATTTGGCCCCAGTTATATCAATAAGAGAAACCCCCCCATTAACTCCCTATTTCTTTCCTCTAATGATAAGGAACATTACCCAATGCATTGAAGTGCTATCTACGGACATTCATCGTATAAGATATATCAGGATCACCCAGTGCTATCTGGGTGCACCCATCATATATGATATAATGGGATTACTCGTTGCTATCCAGACACACTAGTCGTATATGATATAATGGGTGCACCTATCGCTATCTAGGCACACCCATAATATAATCAATAACCGTCTCACCCAATGCTATATTGGAACACCCATGGTCATCAATAATGTAAAAGTACCATTCACGAAATAGACCATTCACTTCATCATAAAATCATAGGAATAAACTTTATTATTTTTAGAACATGACTAACCCATGAAAAGGAAATGAGTTCCATGATAATATTTTTGAAACATAATTACCCCATGTAAAATAAAAAGGTACAATAAAAATATATTTGAAACATGATTAAGCCATGAAAAATAAATTCTTACCATTACCATCTCTTTCAAACACTATTAACCCATGGAAAAGAAATGGGTTCACCATCAATATCTTTGAAACAATATTAATCCATCAAGAGAAATAATGAGGATGGTATCATTAAAAAATATCCCCATTAGAGTATAACTAAAAAATAATTATTTTTGATTTTTATGAATGGAAATACCATTAAAATAACATTGAAAACATTTTTTAGGAAAATGCCAATTTTACATTGAAAAACACTTTTAAAAAATAAAAATTTAAAAATATTTCAAAAATCCTTTTCTTTGAAAACATACCTGAAAAAATTTAAAGTAAAATTTAAGTAAAATAATGTATATGAAGGTGTGAAAATCCATTCATGTCATACATGTAAAAAATAATCATTATTTTGAAATCATTTTTAAAAATGGTGTCAAAAGTGACCCATTTAAGAAATGTTATGAAAATTTTAAAACAATTTAAAATAATGTCTACGAAAATGTAAAATATATTTAGGAATTAATTTATTTTTATAAATAACATTTTTGAAAACAATTTATAAATCATGGATATTGAAGAGAAAGATACCCAATCTAAAAGAAAATACAAGATTAGTATCACTTACAAAAAAGTTTATTGATGTTTCATTAATAAATAAGGAAGTAAATAGAAATCAATCATCTTAACCAAAATTATAACTACTGTAGAATTAATAGACGTGGTTTATGAAAATAAGATCATATGATTTCCTGAGAAAGAACCTTCAAAATAAATAATCCCTAAATGAAAGAAGATTATAACATAAAGCCTTTTCTACTCAGTAAAGCCTAAATCGTAATCCCCCTGAAAGAATAAATTCAAATTATAATTTAAGTATCATGATCATAAGTATTTTTATAGTATAACATGTCAAAGGATAGTATATACACCTAATAAATGAAAATATATTCATATCATAAACATATGTCTAAAGGAATGAGAATTTTGAGATGAACAACCCTTACAAAAATCATACCATTGAATTTGAGAATTTAACAATGAATCAGTTATGTGTATTAAATGTAAAAAAATATTTTCTAATAAAACATAATATAATCAAGAGTCATTACACACATAATAATGATATAATAATTTTAAAGAATAAATAATACAACCTAACGAAAAGTAATTGAGTTAAGAAATTTTTTACCACTCGGTGAATTTCAAGTGAACTAGAATTGAATGAAATAATTCAAATAGAAACATAAAATACCATGATTTATGAATTATTCATGTTATTACATGTAAAGGGTAATTATATAAACAACACAATAAAAACAATTGGTGAATATAATATATGTCTCACTAAAATAAAATGTGAGGAGAAACCCTTACCTCGAGTCTAGACATCACTTTTATGTCCTCGAACTCATGTATAATAATGGAAAATAAATTATGTTATTTATTAATAAGATTTTTTAGTTTTAACACCTTATACTTAAATAATTTAATTTATTTCCTTATAATGACATTTTTGAATACTTAATCCATTAAGTCCACATTGAGTGTTTTGAGTATGTTTGCTTCATTGTTTCAAAACAGCTTCGGTGTGTTGAATGTGGTCAAAGAGGCCATTGTTTAGAAATATACAGAATAATAATCATGAACTAATTATCATATTTATTTGTCAATTAAAATTTTAAAACTAATCATGAATAATTGTTATAAAAATTGAACTATGTTATGATCATGGAGACGATAGGTCGTACGTTCACATGAGTAACATTTCTTTTTTTCAATAATCATTATGAAAAGATGGTATATATTATTTTATATTTAAATAATAATAGTAATATCATAAATATTATATTAATTATTTTAATATATATATACATATATATATTATTCTTGTAATGCTATTATAAAAAGAGAATGATATCGTTTCATAGTGGCAGTAGTCCATAAGGAAACGAATGAAGTTATGATTTTTTAGTGTAAGAAAGAAAATGATATATTAAATTTTCCAAATAATAAATATGTTTTATATATAATTATGGCGTTATTTATATAATATATATTTATTAAATTTATCTTTATTACTTTCCATGTAAAGCGTTAGTGAATAACAAATTACATTTCTTTGCGAGACGATAGTCCGTTGTAAATAAGAGAAACGATATGGTATCCCCCATGGAACAAAAATTAAGAAGTTATATGTGAAATCATAAGAAAATAAGTATAAATATGTTACAAATATAATATATATACTATAAATCCATAATTACAGCAATCCATGAGAGGTGATGATGGAAAAAAATGACTTCGGTTCACGAGGCGGTAGTCCACCATACACAAGAAAGATGATTTCATATCACAATGGATAGAAGAGGATATTGATTTATATTATTACATTAATATAATAAAATATTAATATATAGGATATATTGGTGTTATTATATGAGAATATTTGAAGGAGGTAGAAGAAAAAAATCATAGTTTAGAATTTTACCTCTTCTCGGACCACCTCTTTAGGATTATACCTAAAATATTCATAGAATGCTTTCATAACCAATACAAGGAATCTAGTATGAGGGGATGGATGTTTGAAAGTTTCTTGGGTATGTATTTGATAATCTAAAAGGGTTTAAAGGTGTGAATAAGAGAGGAGAGTGGGTGGCCTTATATGAGTGAGATGAGTGGCACACTTGTTATATTTGAAAATAAAAAGGTTTAACCAAGTTTTTCACATGCCACATGTAACACCCTAATATTTTTCGAAATATTTTTTTTTCAATTGAATTTAAAATTTCTAATATTTTTCATTACATACAATACCGAGTTTATCTTGCGTTACATACAACACCGAGTTTATCTTGCATTACACGTAACATTGAGTTTAGGTTTCATTACACACAACACTGAGTTTAGATTTCATTACATGAAAAACTGAGTTTTTCTTACATTTCCCACAACATGGAGTTTATATTTCATTACCCACAATACTAAGTTTAGCTTGAGTTACATGAAACAACACATTTATTTGAAAGTGTGCATGACCGACAACACAGAGTTTCAGTAAACCATGAAATAATTTTATTCAAAACATAATCTTTATAACCTTGTCGATAAATAGGCAAGTACGAATAATATTAAATAATTTATCAAATATTTATATAAATTTCATACTAAATATAATTTTTTTATAAACACATATTAAATACTCAATCCATTTTTATTAAACGAATTATATTCATAAAAAAATTATTTATTAAAAAATGATATTTTTATTTTTATGAGAAAATATTATAAATAATTTTTAGAGATTTTAGATTTTTTTTTCTAAAACGAACTTTAAATTTTGAACAATAATATAAAAATTTAATTGTGGTGAATGTTTCTGATTTTTACAGAAAATATCGATTTTCAGTGAATAGTGAAAAAGAACAATTTTTGTAAAACTATCATTTCTTTCAAAAAAATTCAGTAATTTAAATTAAAAATTATACTTTAAAGTAACATAACTATTATTTATTAATATTTAATCCAATTCATTACTTTTTAATCAAATTTATATTAGAATTTAGTATAAGTTTTTTTTGGGTTTTAAAAGGGGGGTTTTCTGAAAACTATTTTAACGTGTTTTAAGTTTCTCCATTTTAATTAATTAAAATAATACCTAATGAGGAATGTTTTCAATTTAATTTATATATTATATAAAATTAAAAATTAATTTATATTAATACAATTATTATAATTATACATTGTTTTAATATAAAATCATCTTGTGCTTGAAAAAAATACACTTCTACAAAACCCATTTTTTCATCGCATCTGACGGTTTTGTTTTATATTTATTTTTTTTAAATTTTAGAAAATTTATTTTGTAAAAATAAAATCAATTTTTGAACTCATAATTTCAAAATTATATTATGGGTAATTTTTTTTTATTTTTTTAAAAAGATTAATTTATTGACGAATAATGAAAAATACTGAATTTTAATTTAAAACTGCATTTTTGTTTAATCTATTTATAAATTTAAATTATATTTCAAGTTAATTTTAAATAAAAATTAGTTGAATTATATATATACATATATATTAATCTAAATAATGTCACTAGAATTAATTTTATATTGAATGTTTCTATTAAAATATTGTTAACTTTTGAACATTTTCTCTTCAAAAACCGGATTTCTCATCACACCTATAGGATTAATTTTAAATTAAAATTTTACACTTATGTGAATGGAATTTAGAAAATGGATTCTATATTTAGAATAACCATAATTTATATTATCTAATAAGTTCAACTTAATTTTTTACAAAATTGAATAATAAAAATACTAAAATTTATTTACTATGGTTAAGATAAAAATGAATTTACCGAAGGGTTAAGCTAAATAGAGAATGGTTAACAATTACCCAAAACATTTCCAAAACCCACTTTATATCCATATTTCAGTATTAAATCTTTTATTCTCTATAATTGTAGATTTTGGATACATGTTACATGAAAAAAACTTGGGTGTAATTCTTTCTTTCAAATAATTACAAGTGTGTCACTCACCTCACTTATAAAAAGAAACCCCTTATAATCTTATTTGTACACATTCAAACCTATTTGGTTAGGAAATTACCTACCAATATCACTTTAAAACTTCCATTATATCTTACTAGAGTTATTTTTTTGATATGAAGCTAACCTAGGAAGACCTTTGGTGAAAACCTAAGGAGGATACCCATAGATGAGGTAATATTCATCAAAGATCATTTTTGTTTCATTTCATCATACAACTCTAGAAATTAATATTATAACATGATGATATAATAATATCATTATCTTACATATACTGATATTTTTTATTTTAATTTCATGACCTATAACTATATACACTTCCATCAAATGAGTTACGAAATCGTCTTCAATGTGTACGGAAGACTAACACCTCGGAAAAATGTCATTAATTTATCCATTACTACCTCTAGATGCTAGAAATAATGATGGATTTATTTTTTATATATGAAATTTAGGATATTATGATTATTATAAAATTATTAAATCACATATACCTTTATATATTTCATTACGTGGGAATACTAATGTCGCACATGTATACGGTGGACTATCGCCTCTCTAAGCAATTTGATTCGTTTACACTTTACATAGAAGGTATTAAGAATGTGTATAATGAATATATGTGATATATTTAACATAAAAATGGTTCTAAATGATAATATATACCATTTAATTTTCTTTAATACTCCACCTCCATACATTATTATTATACCATGATGATATAATAACCTCATTATGTTTCGTATAATGATATTTTGTTAAGTTAAGGTCATGAACTACAACCATATCCACTTCCATAAAATGTGTTACGAAATCATCGTTAATGTGTAAATAAGACTACCACCTTCTAAATGGTGTCATTAATTTCTCCATGACCACCTATCGATACTTAAAATAATGATGGATTTATATATTATATTTACAATATTATTATTATTCTTAAATTATTATATCCCACATACCTTCATACATTTCATTATGTGGGAATACGAACCTCGATCATGTATATGGCAGACTACCACCTTACTAAGCGGCGTGATTCATTCAAACTTTACATGGAAGGTATTAATGATCTGTATAATAAAAATATGTGATATATATGACATCAAAATAATTTAAAAATTATTATATATATAATTTAATTTTCTTTCTTTTAATATGATAGGAAAATGGAAACAATGTTCAGGTGTATGTATGGCCTACCGTATCCATGAATGGTGTATGTCATTTCCTATAACTAAATTTTTTATACTACTATAAATAAATATATAATGAATATATATGATATTTGTATCATGGTTTAAATTATGGATATTATGAAACCAATATCTACATAAGGGGACCAAAAATAACAAGTCAAAACTTATACGAAAAACAAATTAGTTATTACCTAAAACATTACTTTATACTATAATTGTTAATAAATAGTTAAAAAAAGTAATAAAAATATCATATATGGTATGATATATAAATATGTTTCTTTAATAGATTTATAATAAAATTATATTTATTATACGAGATGTTTGATTGTGTACAATGGATGTCAAGACTTTAGGTAACATATTTCTACTATCTCTTACATTTCTGGGAGGCATATTAAAATTCAACACTTGTTTATTTTGTGTGGTGTATATATTTACAATTTTAAATATTACATAATGAACAATCTTATTTTCATGATATTTAAATTTTAAATTGATGTTATTCTTTTTTGGGACTTACAATTAAAAAGATTACCAATGTAGTAATGAATTTCCATCTTAGTTTTTACTTCTATGACACAAATGCCATATTCACCACCTATTTATTTTATGTGGTTCCTATAATTACCATGAATGTATTTTATGATTTATCTCCTAAAAATTATTCATATTTATATATCCTTTTTAGATTCTCTATTTCACGTGGTTTATACTTAAAAAGTTACCAAAGCAGTAATGGATTTTATATCAATTTTCCTTCTATGGAGTGTATGTTATGTTATGCACCAATATTAATTTTTGAGGTGTATATATAAACCCTTTGACACGTAATATCAAGAATTTATTTATTCTAATTATATTATAAGTTCTATTTTATGTTATTTATTCATGGGTCTTATGATTAAAAGATACCAATGTGGTAATTATTTTATGCTACATTCTCATCATTTATCGTGATTGTTTATGATTTTGTTCCTAATGGTAAAATATTATGATCCATCTATAAAAAAACTAATGATTTTTTATCCAACAGTTATGTCATTATAATACATGGTTTCCTTCATTTTCCTCTATCTATATACCAATTAGTTCAATAAAAAAAATTAAATAAAAATTTATTTATTTATTTCTTCGGTCAAAAAACATTTTTCATCCAAAATAAGGTTTTCTAATTTTTTTTTCAAAAATGTATTATTATACTCCTATTATTTTTCAAATATATTTTTAACCATTTTTTATTTTTTTATAAAAAAGTTTTCAAATTAATCTTCATGTCATCTTCTAATCAATTTATTTTTATTCTATTATAGAAAATTTAGAAGGAATCATTGTTTTACCATGTAAGAAATGAACGAAACCTCCTATCACAATGAAAATTATTTTCTTTGAAGATTAATTATTAAGTACATAAGGTTATTTTCAAAGTTTTTTTTCAAAAGTTTTTATGTTTTAAACACTATCTTTCAAATGGAAAGGATATTTCCTTAAGAAATGTTTGAAATTATTATTAAAGTTTCCTTTATATGTTTTGAAGGTTATTTTAAAAGAAAAATATTTTAAAAAATATTTATGTTTTAATTTTTTTTCAAAGTAGAAAGGATATTTTCCTCAAGAAATGTTTTAAATGATTTTTTAAAGATTCCTTTATAAGTTTTTCATGTTTATTTTCAATGAGAAAGAATTTGAAAATGTTTTATGTATTAAAAAGTGTTTTTACAAATAATAAAGGTTATTTTACTTAATAAATGTTTTAAATGATCAGTCAAAATCATTTTCCATCTAAGTTGACATCTTTTGATGTTACCTAAGACTTATGGGGGATATGATCCTAGGATACCATTTTTATTATTTAACTGAATGGTTTATGTTTATGATGACATGATATTTATGAAACTTTTTTCTCTTCCATGGGTTTCACCATGATAAAACTATTGAGAAACACATTTATTTTTTACATGGGTTGTGATATGATTAAGTAATGAAATGATTATAAAACCTGTCTCTTTTCTACAGGTTATGATTTGATGAAATGTTTATGAAAACCATTTAATTTCATGGATTATGATATAATGAATGTTTTGTGTTCTTTTAGAAAAAAATAATATGGTTTTAATTATTATATGGGTGGGACCTATACTTCCCTCTAATGTATTGGATAATTATTTATAACTCATGAGATGTACATGACTAGAATGGGGAGTGAACCTGGTCTAGTAAGGGACTTTTTCCACTATGATGGTATTGGGAGTGAAACTTGACTTATATTATGGTTTGGGGAGTAAACCCATTCCACTATAATATAATTTTAAATGAGACTTGAATAATATGGATAAAATATTATATACTTATGTGTATGCCAAAAATCTATGTCTTATGCCAATGTTATGCTCTCATGGCTCATATTCTTTGATTCCCTTATGATTCATGTATTATGATAAACCAATATTCATTACATGACTCAATATTAATATATTTTATATAAATATTATGGTTTTCACATTTTATTCTCATGTTCTCATACCTCTATTCCCATGTAATGATTACATATCTCCCTAGTTTACTCCTACTGAGAATTTGAGCTCACCCATTCTTATGTTTTCTTTCTCCAAGTTATGAAGAACGATTTTTATGTAGGAGTAATAAAGGGGAATATATTTATGGGAGACATTGAATATCATTCATGAATTAATAATATTTTATTCTTAGTTTCCAAAGTCACTAAGCTATTACAGTCATCAGGTTTGTGTTTGTGTCATGTAATGAATATTCATATAAAAATGGAATATCTATGTTTGATAAGAATAGAACATTGTCACATCAATTTAACTCTTTTTAGGTTTTTACCTATTATATTATTGTCCAATATTTCCCGTTGGTTTCTCCTAGGTTACATCTTGAAATTTGGAAGAAAAATATGGTTTTTGGGTAGCTAGAAAAGGCTGTAGGATTTCGACGCACAGTTTACTAAACCATGGGAATAAACTACACACAGGTGTCCAGGTCTTAAAAAATAATTTGTTATTATATGTTTTCCATTATGGGATTAACCCTAGTGCACCCCTTTATTCCCCAATTAGACTCTTATAGCCATGGAAGGCTCCCAAACTCCCTCAAGCTCTTTTGGAACCCAATTTTGAAGGGGTTTTTGGTGGTGAAATTTAAAGATTATTCATGTAAGTGATTCCTATATTCTTATTCCTTCTCTCTAGGGTTTATTCCATCCTTCTTGAAGTTAAAAATTTCCAAAAACTAGGGTTTCGTACCAAGGGTATAATTTTGTGTTTCTTCATTTAATCTTGTGGATTGGGGTCTGTTTTTATCCCCTTGTGGTGTGATAGTGGTGCAGTTGAAGTTTTGATCAAGGATTTGGGTTTTTTTCCATCTAAGGTAGGTGATTACTTGTGTAAGAATTCTTTGATGAGTTAGTTTTCTTTCTTGAACTTCCTATCATGTTTCTTACTTATTCCGTGTGGTGTAAAAAATATTTTTTGAAGAATTGGTTAAGCGTTTGATTCTAAAGTTTCATTTTCTGCTTCAAATTGTGTGTTTTTCATGTGCAAATCATGTGGTATCATTTGAGGGAATTTTATATTATATTAATGTTGTTGATTAAATGTTTTTAGCTATTAAAATTCTATTTTGGTATGGTATTAGGGTGAATTTGTTCTTAAAAGTAGGTTTTGAAATGGATTTTGGGTGCAAAGCCTTGTTTTACTTCTTAAAATTGTTTTATGAAAATTTTAAATGGTTTATTGAGTTACACAAAGGGTGAAAAACATGTTGGGTACTGTTTTGTGTGTTTTTAATTCAGAAACGATTTTTTATGTGCAAATTATATTTTATAACATGTGAAACATTTTTTAGCACAAAGAGGGAAACTCAGGTATAAAGGTTGGCGGACTATGACTAGTATGCTAGTGATACAGTAGTGGTATCATAGATGTTTCACGTAGAAAGTTTGACGATGATAATAATAACTAAACTTTGATGTTGTTTGGGGAATACTAGGCCATCAGTTTTTCCCCTCTTAGTGTCTCATGAACGAGAAGGATACTGGTTATGGTTACTTATACATTGAGATACGATTTACATAGGGCCCCACAACAAGCTAGTGTCTAGGTGTGTTCCCATGACTAGTTCTTGTTGACTATATTGTACTTACCATTGGGATAAGGTGTTTTTTTTTCTGGAAAATTCAGTATCATGTGTGTTTCATTTAAAGGTGTACACTCTTAAAAGTTTCCCTCTTGAAATCTATTTTCATTTAAAGTTGCGTCTTTTAGAAATTGTTCTAGCATTTTTTGTTTATAAAAACTTTCATGATTTTTGTATTAAAATGTTTATCATATGGAATATTTTTTTGGTTAAATCATATTGGGATTAGGATCACACCATACATACACATTTGGGTGTATGTAGATTTGATAATGTTTGTCATAGGTATGGGAAAGGTCCTTGGTGACAACGGTTCAGGTTTTTAGCCTATTTCCTTGGTGTGGTGTGGTGGAGAAGGCTTGGGTGTGATTTACCCTTACTGTGTGGTGGTTATTGAGTTGTAATTGCTAATAATTCCTAGGTGTGCCCCCCCTGGATCTTGTTTAAACTATGTATTTCAATTCTTAATTTTTTCTAAAACTTGTTTGGTGTGAATTTTCAGATTCAGTTTATTTATTATCGGTGGTTGTTTAATGCTTCTAAAATTGGGTAAATCATTACAAAACCATTATTTATGATACCTAGGCACTTGTTCCAACCTGTGGTGGTAGATAATTACCATTAGGTTATTCCACAGACTGGGTTGGGTACTGGTTTGGATAGCGACTAGATCTAGTTCGTGAAAACTATTATAGTTGTAATCAAAGGAAAGGTTTAGTTAACCTTTGTAATATAAGATGAGAAAAATTTAGTGAGATACCAAGGGATTTTTCTAAGTATCTTCATAGGTATTTATCTAAGGATAATTCCATGTATGAGTCAAAATATTTGAAAATGTAATATAATTTTAGTAAAGAATAGAGGAATTGATTTCCAAGAAATTACATCCTTGGATGGATACTACACGTGGATGTAGCTTTGGAAACGAGGTACCTAGGAGTAATAACTCTGAAATGGGTGCATTGGTCATGACTCTATTAGAACTTGGTGCACATAAATGGGACTTTCTACACACGTAGTTTTTCATTACGAGGGTATATACTTTAGAAATTCATGAACTCTTTACTATCCATCTGGAAGGATTTAAATTGATGATGATTATAAATAAACTAAGATAAACCTATGGAGTCATAGATTAAATAAGTTATCATTATTTAGACATTCTATAAGTGATATTCCTGGTTATGTGGTTCCTCTCATGATTATTTTTTATTACACTATGATTTTTTGTTTTAGTCATTAGATGAGACCAGAAGGAATCATGTTAATATTGAATATGATGGACAATTTGGTGACTATGAGAAACCAAATTATATGATTAATAGAGGAAAATATTTTGTGATTATTCCCAATCATCTATCACGATATATGATTAACAATATGAACTTTGTTATAAGGACATTGACTTAAACAATGTATAATATTGAGTTTTATTCAAGAATTTACTTTCTTTCACATTGAAGATCTTTTCGGGATTCAATTTTTTATATAATTAGGCCATAAATAATACATAAAAAAAATCATCAAATAAAAAGTGAAAACTTCCAACTAGAATCCATTTTTCCAATAATATGAAAATTTTGAAATAAAGCATGATTTCTATTCATGGAAAATCTTCAGGAATTTTAAATAGAATTCTTACCTTCCCTCACCCATCCTTAAATCTTATAATTTTTTTAGAAACATGGGATGAGCACAAAAATCTTAGTAATGGATACCAAAATAAGGAAAATCAATTTTCCAGTGAAAATATTAAAACTCTTTAATGTTTAACTTTATATTCAATGTTTTTTGAGCATGCGAAATAAAAATTTTTAACATGAAAATACACACACATTTTTTACGAAAGAAAATCATTAAAACCCATAAAAATAAATTAAAACCCTTTTTTGGTGAATTTGAGAAACATATGATAAATCCCTCTCAAAACCCTTTTAATTGGAATAAATTTACAACTGACATCCAATATAATCATCACCAAATGCATTGAAGAAATATCTGGGTGCACCCATTGTTTAATCTATAAAGATCTCACATAGTGCTATCTGGACTTCCCCATCATATAATCTATAATGATATCACCTAAAACTATCTAGGTCACCCCATATTATAGGCTATAACAAGCTCTCCCGATGCTATCTGGGCCACCTAATCCTATAAGTTGAAATAGGCTTGCCTGATGCTATCTAGGAACACCCATTTATATTGTAAAATAATCAAGTTCCATAACACGAATAAAACATTTTTATGCTTAAAATTTTTAAAAACTCTTTTAAAATCATAAAAAAATCACATTTGGATATCAAAATACCATTTTCTTTTAAAACACTATTTTTAATACCAAAATAAACATTTCTTTTGAAAAACCATTTTCAATACCGAAATACCCAAATAAGTGGAAATAAAATTAATTTGAATAAAACATGAAATATTGAAAAAGAATATTAAAATAAAGTAATGGTCATGGTGGTGGAAGAGTCATTGTGATCATGTACAATATGAATTGAACATTCCTTTTGTCATTTTTCAAAATGTTCCGTATAAAACATGTAAAAAAAATTAATTTTTGAAATCCATTAAAATAAATTAAAAGAGTCATAATATTTAATTTATAAATATTTACATCCATATAATAACTCTTAATAAATAATTTTAAAAAAAATGTTCATGGAATAGAAATAGAGTTTGAAGGAAATACATTAAAAAAGGATTTTAAAGGAAAATTCCCTTATCACTTGGAAATATTTGAATCACAAGCCCCATGAAAGAATAAAATTAAAAAAACCCCTAAATACCATGAGAATATTGGAATTAATGATATAACATGAAAAGAGGATGTATATACACCTCTTAAAAATATTTAGGTTTATAACATCAAAATATTCCACAACAAAAGGAAATTGAGATGAAGTACCTTACCTTGAGTTCGAATTGTAATGTGTGTCTTTATATTAATGAATAATAAAATTAAGTTAATTATTTAGTTTCTTGAGATTTTTTTTCATATTTATTATTAATTTTATTTAACTTAATAACAAGTTATGTAAAATTATTTAATAAATTATGTTTAAGTTGGATGTTTTGACCATATTTGGATTATGTGTTAAAAATGGATTTTGTAGGCCGACTATGGTCAAAGAGGTAATTATTTAAAAAATATAGAATAATAATAATGAAAAAATTATCATATTTATAAATAAAATTTTCTTTTAAAACCAATAATGAAATATGGTAATGAAAAATGAACTAACGTTATGATCATGAAGATGACAAGCCGTACATAGGCCTGAGTAATATTTCTGTTTTTCAATGATCATTATAGAAAGAAGGTAAGTAAAATTTATCTTTCCAAAATAATAATAATATCATGAATAAAATATTATTTAATTATATATACATATACATATAATTCATGTGATATGGTGATGAAAAAATGAATCACATCACTTTGAGGATGCCGTAGTTCACACATCCCTGGACGACATTATCATTTTTTTCAGTGAATGAAAAGTTAAAGAATAAAAAGATATATTATATTTAAATAATTATTAATATTTAATTAATATAATTATTATTTCATTTATATCAAATATATTCATTATATTTACCCTTATTACCTTCGATGTAATGCGTTAGTGAAAACGAATCATATCACTTCAAGAGGTGGTACTCCTCCATACACACGAACAACGCCATTCTATCCCATAAGGAATGAAATTTAAAAATTTATACATGATATATTGACTCAATATGTATAATTATTTTATAAATATCATATATATATACTTTATATCTTTCATTATACCTAACCATGAGAGGTGGTAATGAAAAAATGAACGACATTAGTTCACGAGGCGGTAGTCCGCCGTACACATGAATGATGATTTCATAATCCATTTGATGGAATAGGGAATGGATTTAGGTTATTAAATTAATATAATAACATATAAATATTTTTAATATACTTATGTTACTATATAATCAAGGTTTAATAAAAATTTAAGTGGTGGAGAAAGAAATTAAATAAAAATGACCATTGAAGAATGATACATCTTCTTTGGGTAACTCCTTTTTGTTTGAACCAATGTCCTTCCTTGGTTGGATTTATGAAAAATTAGTGATTTTAGGGTGATATTAATATTTTTTTAAGTTATTTGGGTATATAGTTTCTAAATTAAATTTGTTTTAAGATGTAAAGAGGGGTGGAGAGGTGGTGACCATTTATAAGTAAGGTGAGTGACACACTTGTAATTTGTTTTGAAAAAGTGAATTTAACCAAAGATTTTTTCATATCACCTATACTAAATAGTGGTATGTTATTGATAATAGATTATTTAAGTTTTAAATATGTCTATAAAATAAATTTTTTATAAGTTTCTAGGTCATTTCCTACCTTAAGGTTAAATTTTAATCCCTCAGTAAACTCATTTTTCCTTTAATCTTTGCCATTAATTTTAACTTCTTCACTAAAAATTATGGTAAAAAAATTATTTTGACCTTATTAGAAATTATAAATTATGATTATTAAAAATATGGAATCCATTTTTTCTAGTTCAATTCACAAAATTGGGAAATTTTAATTTAATATTAATCCCGTAGACGCGGTGAGAGAATAGATTTTTAAGAAGGGTATTTTTTTCCAGAAAAATGATGATTCTATATTAACTATATAAATAATAATTATGATTATATGAAAATAAATTAAAATTTAATGATATATAATATAGAAATTTCATTAAAAATTCCCCATTAGGTATTATTTTAATTAATTAAAAAGGATAAACATTATACAGTTGAAAACAGTTTTCAGAAAAACATGTTTTTAAATTAAATAAAACTTATACTAAAAACCAATATAAATTTGATCAAAAAGTAATTAAGTAGATTAAATATAATTAAATATACTTAGGTTAATTTAAAACACATTCATAAAAAAGTTATTATTTGAAATTACGTTATTTATTAAGAAGAAATAACTTTTTAGAAAAATCAGTATTTTTCACCATTCATTAAAAAATCAATATTTTCTGAAAAATACCAAAATTTCACCCAATTTTTTTCGATATTATAATTTAAAAAATTAGATTCATACTTTAAAATTAAATTTCTAAAATTTAGAAATCATTATTTTAAAAAAAATATTATATGAAAATATTTTAGTTAAAACTATTTCCTTTTTTGATTTTAAAATAACTTAATATTTTTATAACTAATATAAATATCTAATTCATATTAATTAATATGAAGTTAATTATTATACCATTAACTTATTTTTTACATTCAATTATATTCTTAACATTCTAAATAAGAGGAAGATGTACATTTATAAAATTTTATGTGGTAATGAACATAGAGGAAAGAAAATTCGCATCCATACATGACAAGAAGGTGAGAAGAAAAACCATGAAGAATATCTCAAATTTAGGGAAAGATGTTATATATGTGCAGTATGAGGTTTTAAAGTAAAAAAATGTTGATTAGTTTAATTTATTATTTTTGGGGAACATGGTAATTACCTAACTCAATTTCTTGACCCCAGAATTAACTCCTAGATCAAGGAAGGACTAATTCCACTCTAATCATTAAAGTGGAAGGATAAAAGTATTTATGTTTTTATACTCAATAATTATGTTATATAAATTATGTAGTATATATATATTATGTAGTATAATGTTTTCATTAAGGATTTGAAATAATATACTAAAATATGAGGATGACCTAGAAAAGTGATTTAATGAGATAGTTATATTCACAGAAAACACTTTATTAAGGGAAAAGTAACCCTTAATATGTTACTCATTTTGAGATAATGATATAGGGATAATGATATGATTGAGTTGGGTTAAATTAAACATGATAGTATTGATGACATCAGAACTGGTTTATCATTTGTGGATAAAATGGTTTAATATTATCATTGATGGAGTGTATAAAATTATAGGATATATTGGTTTTATTCAAGTAATTAGGAAGCAAGAATGTTGTCATTGAGGTTTTATGGTAATTATAGTTATTAAAAATATTCTGAAGAATATATGACCTTGGTATTCACATATTTTCCATGTGACCATTAAGATATTCTTAATTATATTTGGAGGATTAATGTAAAGTTGAGTTTATAAAATTTAGTGGCCTCCATAATAAATCTTTAATTTTGTAAGGTTTATAAACTGAAAATAACTTCTTAGTGGTGGTTTTAATAAACACTATAGAATAAATTATTTCGAAAAAATATAATATAATAGTAGTTTAATATAACCACGACAATTTTTTTTTTGTTATAACAATTAGTAGTGGTTTCAATTAAACCACCCCTTAATGTTTAAAAAAAAATCTAAATTACTCCCCCTCCCCCACTCCCTATGTGCAACCCTGACCCCAATCCCCCCTTCCCCGACCTCCTCCTATCCCCTCCCCAAATTATACCCCAACCCCACCACCTTTTTGGTGACCCCTGATCCCCCTCTATCATACCTCCTACATCCTTGGTAGCGACACCAACCCGCCACCTTGGCGGAAACTCACGAACCGCTTTTGACCTCCCTCTCCCTGACCTAGATCCCCTCCTCAGCGGCGGCGCCGACCCCCTCCCCCACCACGATAGTGACACATGAACCCCCTCCGAACTCCCTATCCTCAGATCCCCCTTTTCGGTGTCCTCAGACCCCCTTTGACATCCCTCTCCCTCTCCCCTCATCCATGGTGACCCCCCTTCCAGTGTCCACCCTGACCCGACTCCCATGCTAGCGACCGTTGTCACCTGAAACCTTTTCCTGCTACTAAAGTGACCCCAATCCACCTTTCCAGCATCCTTCATGACTCTGAATCCCCATTATAGTCCCCTTTGTAACCGCAAACATCCCTTCAATCTACTGCTATGACCTCGACCTTGATACTGATAACCGCCGTGACTTTGACCCCATAATGACAATTGTCATAATTCTAATCTGCCCTACCATTAACCACCATGACCCCAACCCCCTAAGGTTTTGTGATTCCAAAACACTCTTTCATTAGTTTTTTTTTGAATTCATGATATACTTTTATCCTCTATTTTGATATGAAATTAATTGTTTGTTTCATGTAATATATTTAATAAAATTAAATTTATGTGATTTTAGTGCTCTTTAATGAATTATTTATTATATTATATGAATTTGATGATTTATTTTTTATTTAATTAGTAATTTATTATGATTTAAATTATTTTTTGTTATATATATTTATTTTTTATTACATTTACATGACATATTAAGATAATTTTTAAAGTAGTTTCTTGACGGTCATCAATGAGGTCTACATATTCCATGAAATGAGATTGTTTATGACATTATCCCTCTATGAATGTTTTCATGCTGATGTTAACAAACTTATTTATTTATCCATCATGGATGAAATAAAATGGTAGGTTATTTATATCATGGAAATTTTCATATTTTATAGTGATAAAGTCATCACTTTACAATTATTATAGTGATCTATGTTGAAAAATAAGGATAATATGGATATCTGTTTCATAAAAAAATCATTATGTTTCTAAGAAGGACAGTTATCTAATTTATGGTTAAATCCCTCTTAGATGATAAAAATGTGATGTTAATATAATTTATGTCATTATTCATCTATATTTTTGAGAAATAATAATTTATTTGGTTCATGTTTTGTATTATAAGTTTAGTAATAAAAATTTAATTATTTGATTCATCCCATTTTCTTTTATAGTTGTTATGAAAGAGTCAATGATGAAGTTGGGTGATATTTAATTATGATTCTACCTATTTTATTAAACATTTATATCTTTATATATAAACATACATTGAGAATTCAATCCAATACTTATGGATAAAATTTGGATTAATTTTCTTCAAAACACACCTCGGTATGCCATGGTTTTGGAAGAATTTTTAGATTATGAAATTACAAACTGATCAGTGGATGGTAGAATAAAATTTCCATGTCCTGATTATAAATTAAAATTATGGTTGAATAGAAATTAAGTATATGAGAATTTGATATTGAAAATCTTTCCCTCTTGATATGTATGTTGTATTTGTCATGGTGAATAAAATGTTATGGAAATCCCAAACAGTAACAATACTTTTAACGAAACATAAAGTGAGCCACCAGAGGAGAATTCAGTTAATTGTTTTTAAATGACATATTTGGTTTTGAAGAATAAAATTTCCAAGATTTTAATATATCAATATAAACTTTATTTTATCATGAGTAAGTTAATCTTTCTCATAACTTTAGTGACCAAAAAATGAGTTTTATGAATTAGTTAAAGATGGAAAACAAAAATTGTATGAAGGTTGTGCCATGTATTCAAAATTTTCTTTTCCACTTAAGTGGTATCATATCAAGTGTCTCTATAGAATTACTAAAAATTAAACTTCCATGATTTTATAGTTTCTCCATGATGCATTTAATGAAATTAAGATCCCTACATCAATCTATGATATGAATACAGTCATCAAAAAACATGGACTTGATTGTACAAAGATACATGAATGCACTAAGGATTTCATGCTTTATCGGGGAGAAGATTTTGATAAAGAAGAATGAATAAGATTTCATACAAGAAGATGGAGGTCAATGAATAACAATGAGAGTATATATCAATGCAACCCTAAGAAGAAACAAAAGAAGAAAAATTTTGCAAAGGTATTTCATTGCTTTCCTCTTAAACCACTCTTGAAAAGATTAGTTAGGTCATCTAAGACTACATATTACATGAAGTGGAATGCTTAGGATAGTAACAATAGCTTGATGAGACATCTAAAAGATTAAAAATCATGGAATATGTTTGGTTTTCTTTGTTTAGATTTTTCTTCTAATCCTAGGAATGTACGTTTGGGATTGGATTTTGGTGGTTTTAACACTTTTGGTATATAAAGTACTTATTATTTCATTTGTCTAGTTGTATTGATCCCCTATAATATAACACCATGGATTTGTATCACTAAAAAGAATAGTACATTAGAGGGGGTTATTTAGAGGGGGTTCTGCACAACCCCCTCTAAAATTTTTAGCATTTTTTTAATATGTAGTTGGATTTTAGAGATGGTTATGTTAAAAATTTCGCTACTTTAATAATTATTGGTTCTATATATTTAGTTACAGAAACTATATATTCAGTTAGAGGCACTATATATATACATAAATACACACACCCACACACACACACACCCACCCCCCCACACACACATATATATTCAGTTGGATTTTAGAGGTGTTATATGTGTTTGTGTGTGCGTGTGTTAGACATAATTTATTTTTTTAAGAAAATAGTGGGGGTTCACAACCCCCTCTAATGTAAGACATTTGTGGGGGTTCAAAACCACCTATAATGTAAGACATTAGTGGGGTTTCACAACCCCCTCTAATGTAAGACATTAGTGGGGGTTCAGAACTCCCTCTTGAACTCCCACTAATGTATTACATTAGAGGGGTTCACAACCCCCTCTAATTTAAGAGATCAGTGGGGTTGTGAACCCCAACTATTTTCTAAAAAAAATCATAATATATATATAGTAGATATTGTGTATACATATATGAATGTATTTATAAAATGTATAATATATTATATTCATATAAATATAATATATATATATATATTTTAATTGTGTATGTATAAATATAATATGTATATATATATATATATTTTCATAATATATTCGGGTTATATATATATATATAATATACATGTATTCAAATAAATATAAATAGTTACAAATAAATATATAAACACACATTTGCGTTTGTGTGTGTTTGATATAAATGTATTTATAAATACATACATCTATAATTTTATTTAAATATATGTAAATATATAATTTATAGAGGTGTGCAGAATATATATATATATATATATATATAAATAGATACATGTTATTTATTTAATTTATATAAATATATTATGAAAGTAATGTTTATATTAAAGAACTTATTAATATATAAAAATACAATAATATATAAATTATATGTGTAAATATCTTAATATATATATGTTTATTAATATATATGCCTATTTTAATAAACTTATTATATGTATTTAAATATATTGTTTTAATAATGATTATTTTAATAAATTTATTAATATATATAAATAAAATAATATATAAATTATGTAGAAATTTGTTAATATATATATGTTTATTAATATATATGCATATTTTAATAAACTTCTTATATGTATATAAATATATTATGAAAATAATTTATATTTTAATAAACTTATCAATATATTTAAATAGAATAATATAGGTACTATATAAACAAAATGAGACTTAGGGTGGTGGTTTAGGCGTAGAATTTGTACTTAGAGTAGCGTGGTTCGAATCCCGCCGACCTCAATAATTTAGAACCCCTCCCCATTAAAGGACAGAGAGGAGGTCGGGGGCGACACTGGACTGGGGAACGCATGCGGAGAATAGGGGACCGGGGAACCGAGGTTGACACATGGGGACCAGGGACCGGGGGAAGAGCACGCGAGGACCAGGGACCGGGGACAGACCCACACGGCACACGATGGGGGACATACACGGACATACCGAGACACGCGAGGGGGATAAACACAGATAGGAGGGGACCAACCGAGACGCACAGATGACGAAGGGGGATAAAACCAGACAGACCGATACCATGCGATACATGAGGGGAAAAACACAAACATACTGAGTCAAACATGAGACAACGACGAGAGATGATGGGGGGGATAGACCCGGACATGAGACAAGACCGATACACATAGGACGAGGAGGATAGAATGGATAAGAGACGATGAGACCGAAACACAGCGTGGATTTGGTTTCTTAAAAAAAGAGAGAAGCTTTTGGGGTGATTGTGTACAACCACCCCAAATACAATTAACAATTAGGGGCGGTTTGAACCACCCCTAATACCTCTATTAGAGGCGGTTGAGGATATGATCGCTTCTAATTACAACCATTTGTGGTAAATTCTGGGCCTCATTAAAGGGGGTTTTAAACTCCCTCTAATGTAACCACTTCTAAATTCAACACGCATTTACCAGCGCTTTCTCAAAACCGCCTCTACTAATAGTAGGTGGGCACATTAGTGGTGGTTACTCATAGCCGCCGCTAATTCCTTTATAAGGGGTTATAACCCCTTGTAAAGTAAAAAATAACCCCTTTTATAGTGTTCATTTTTTTGTAGTGTATGAAGTAGAATTATTTCATTATTTTAATTATTATTCCTGCAAAAAAAATTACTAAAAATTAAATTGATGTATACCTTCAAACACTAACCAAATAATTGAGCTAATTATGGGATAATGGTGTGGAAATATATAATGTTTCAATGAGACAAATATAAAAAATGTAGGCTACTTTAATGTGTAAAATTATTGAATTTCCTAGACTAGGAAATTTATATGGTTGTAAAAATCATACTTGTTAGGCTTGTGTAGTTTTTAATTTTTATTTTGAACCTCAATGATTACCTCATAGAAAAAATGGTGTTTTACGTGTAATAATATATTTCTAGATGTTTCTCATAAATTCAGGTTTAACATGTCAGGATTAAATGGATATATTGAAATGATAAAGTCACAAAAGGTGTTATCTGGTTCAAAAATCTTGGGACAATCACAAATAGAAAATCAATTTATTTTGACGGGTCATTTGTGACAGACAAATGACCCCTCACAAATAGTCCCCAAAAACAAAATATTTGTGACGTAATTAGTGTTCTGTCATAAATACTTTTGGTGGGGTTTCCCGCCTCCCAACACCAAACTCATTGTCGATGAATTATTTACGACAGAAGACTTATTCCATCTCAAATAGTCTTTTGGTCAAAAGTATTTGCGATGGAATTTAAAATCTGTCAGAAATACTTTTTACCATATGACTATTTGCGATGATATTAATTCTGTTGCAAATAGTCTATCACAAAAAATTCATCAATTTAACCTATGTGGCCCAACTATTCTATTCCTCTCATATTCTTTTTCTTCTCCTGCATAGTTCTGTCGGTCCTCCTCATGACCACCAGATGTCCCCTGCACGACGCCGCACCACCGCATCGCTGCAATGTTCCACCGCACCACCACACCACTCTGCTGTGCCAAAAAATCATTATGTCGATTGTTCTTCTATGAAAATGAAATGTAACGCCATCCAAATCATTCTGCTCCGATCTGTTAGGTACAAACACTAGTTTTGTTATCTAACATTTTTTTGGTTTATTTCAATTCAATTTTATGATTATTGGCCTTATTAAAACCAAGATTAATCGATTTACCCATTTTTTAATTTATTTCACATTTAGGTTTAATATAAATTTATTAGTTTATGTTTGGGTGTCAATTATTTTTAGATGAGTTTATTTCCTTTGAATACTGGTATGGTCAATTATTTTTGGTTATCAATTGTTTTTATATAAATGTTTTAAATATTTTTTGGGTGTAATTGTTTTTGATTGTAAATTGTTTTTTGTATAAATATTATATATACTATAATTCATTTCCATATATTATATATGTTGTAAATTATATATTCTATCAATTGTATAAATGTTTAATAGTTTATCTATGTCGTAAATTGTATAAATGTGTTTTTGTATAAATGTTTAATAGTTTAATTATTATAAATGTCAATTTTATATGCTATCAATTGTATAAATTTTTTTATAGTTTAAATATTATAAATTTCAATTGTATATGATGTCAATTGTATAAATTTCAATTGTATATTCTTTCAATTGTATAAATGTTTAATAGTTTAAATATTATGTACGTTGTCGATTGTATAAATGTTTTATATATGTTTATATATATAAAAACTAATAAATCTATGAACATTTGAGATTATATATATATATATATAAATACATATATGTATATATAAATTAGAAATGTATATTGGTTTAAAATATTATAATAATATATAAGATGTATTTATATTAATTAAGAAATCTTTTAATATATATATAATATCTTATGAATATACAAATATAAATGTTTTAAAAAAATGTGTACGTTTTTTATTATATATATTTAAATATATATATATATATGTATATATATTATCTTGCGAATATATATATATATATGTATATATATATATCAGGTTTAAAAAAACATGTAATGTTTTTGACACACACACACACACATACACGTTTTATATTAAAAAATGTTAAAAAATTTGTTTAATGAAATAACAATAAAAATTTAAAATAAAAAATATTTATTAAAAATCTCGTTATTAGCAATGATGATAATTTTTATCAATACTTTGTAAAAAAATAAAACAAATACAAACCATATTAAAATTTTATAAAAAATATTAATTATTAGAAATGTAGTATTAATTTAAATAATTTATAATATTTAAAAATTAATGAGTCATTATTATTAATAAATTGTAAATTTTAGTGATAATTATAAAATAATAATAATAATTTGTAAAAAAATAAAAAAATATAAAAAGGTATAACAACTATTATAAATTTACAATAATTTGTATAAATGTTGTATTAATTAAAATAATTAGTATTAATTATTTATATAATTTTTACCTTCACGTGAAATATCACTAAACACCCAACGCTCACAAATGTTATGTCGTACCTAGGGTAAACCCCACACCCTAGACTAAACGGTGATCTCTGATTCATCATATGATAAACAGTTTGAAAGATATATTAATTTTTTATAGTTAATTATAATAAAAATATTAAATGAATTACCCCACGAGTAATGTCACTAAACACTTGAAAATCATAAATGTTATGTCATCCCTAGGGTAAACCCCACATCACAAACCTAACGGTGATATCCAATTTATCAGACGATACACAGTTTAAAATATATATTAAATTTTTATCTATGTTGAACCTCTACGAGTCCCATAATATAGTTCCAACCCAGTGTCTCACTTTTCTCATATTCCATAGAATATTTCAAGATGGTAAAATATAATAATAATTCACAACTAGTCAAAATGGTCAGTAATAATTATTCTTTTACTTATTATTTTTTAGATAACTATGGACTTAGGAAGTAGATACCAGTATCTATTATACAATCGTGATTGGATAAATAATCACAAAAATCCAAACAGCTATGGTTTAAATCCTATCTATATTGAAGGTGTTGAAACATTTATATCATTTACATCATTGAATTCATATTTTTTAGAAGGAACAATTAGATTTCCATGTCAAAAATGTGATCTTAGGACAATGTTGGAATTCATCTATTGCATTTTGGTTTTCAAAAAGATTATATTTTTTGGTATCAACATGGTGAACAAACTTCAGTATAAAATACAATTTTTTTGGTTCCAAATCCATCATTTCATACATTAATACATGTGGTAGTTGTTTTGTCTATTCTTGAAACAACAACTCTGAATGATATTCCAAATCTGAATTCAGAACCTTCTCAATTTTATAATTTGTTGAAATTTATTAAGGAGGACTTACATCCAAGAATCCAGATGAGAAAACAAGAAGTTGTTACAAAATTTATGGCTATTAAATCCAATTTTGGAATGTATAATAGTTGTTTTGATCAAATTTTATCTTTGTTTAAGTCATTTTTTCCTAACAGAAATACATTACCTATAAGTTTATATGAAATTAAAAGGTTGGTTCATAATTTGGGTCTATGTTATCAGAATATCCATGCATGTTTATATGAATGCATCTTATATTATGATGATTATGAATATTTGGTTAATTTTCCAACATGTGGAGAATTGAGGTATAATGAGGTACAATAAGGAAACTCCAGAGTTCCCATGAAACAGTTGAGATATTCTCTAATTACACTTCATTTACAACATTTATTTATGTCTCACAAAAGAGATAGATTGATGAAATGGAATAAACAAAATAGTTCCATCAAAAAAAGATTAAATCATCTATGTGATGGTGATTCATGGAAATATTTTGATCAGATGCATCCTTCTTTTGCTTTAGAACATCACAAATTACAAATGAGCCTTTCTATTTATGGTTTTTGTCCATTTGGTGCTTACGACAATTAATATTATTTTTGGACTATTTTCATTACTTCTTACAACTTTCCTCCTTGGATGTTGATAAAGAAACCGTATATATATTTGATCCTATTAATTCCAGGACATCCAAAGAAGAATATTGATGCTTATTTGAAACCACTTATTGATGAGTAAATTTCATTATGGGATAATGGTGTGATTAAATTTGATATAACTATAGATCATAATTTTATATTGAAGGATGCATTAATATAGATGATCAGTGAATTTTCAGCATATGATATATTATCTGGATTGAGTATACATGGTCTAAAATCATGTACATACTACATGGATGAATTTTTTTTGTGCTTGGTAATAAGGGAAAATTTAGTTATTTTCGCTATCATCGGAGATTTATTCCTATGGATCACCCTTTTCTAAGGAACAAAATTAATTTTACAAAAGGTCCAATTGAAACAGGCACACCTCCAGTAGTGTTCTCAGGTAATCAGGTAAAATCTATTGTCTCTGCATTACCTCATGTTACTTTTGGACTAACCATAAATGAGAAAAAGATAAATGGTTTTGGGAGAGATCATAATTGGATAGAGTGAAGTATTTTTTAGGACCTTCCATATTGGTATGAATTTTTGGTTCATCACATGTTAGATGTAATACATATTGAGAAGAATGTTTTTGATAACATTTTTTATACCGTTTTGGACACACCTGGAAAATCCAAAGATAATGTAAAGGCATAGTTTTATCTTTTATATATTTGAATACATCCTGAACTTCAATTATTTGAAGATGAAAGATCACACAAATTAATGAAGACAAAATAATCTTAATCACTTAGTAAAAAAAACTATTTATTATTCTATCATTGGATTAGATATTTGAGGTTACCAGATGGTTTTGATTTTAATTTGTCTTGTTGAATCAGAAATGAGCATATTACCAGGTCATAAAGTGATTATTTCCATGTCATAATTGAAATATTACTACCTATTGGCCTTAGAGGGCTGTTGAATTATTCAATATGGGACATGTTGACCGAAATATCATATTGTTTCTGAGATATTTGGGTAGAAACATTGGATTATAATTCATTGAGTCTTCTAGAAAAATATTTTGTTTTAATTTTATGTAAATTGGAGAAAATATTCCCACTGAGCTTCTTTGATTCCATGGAACATTTAATATTGCTTTTTCCATATGAAGCTAATTGTGGAGGGTCAGTACAATTCCAGTGGACGTATCTGTTTGAGAGATGTATGCAAAAATTAAAAAAGAAAGTACATAATAAAGCATCAGTTAAAGGGTCGATTGCAAAAGCATACTTACAGGAGGAAATTTCAAATTTCTACTATTAATATTTTCAGTCAGAATATCCCTCAAAAAATAATCCCATTGGTTTCAATGAGACAGATGTTGATGATATCATAGACCATATGTTGTCAGTTTTTAATCAACCCATGTTTGGTTTCAGTTTTTATCTTGAGCGATAGATTACAGATAAAGAACTGCATAGAGCTCATCTTATGTTCTACTGAATTGTGAAGAAATGACACAATTTTTTGCAGTAAGTAATAATTTTTTTTGATTTTGTTTAATATTTATATAAGATATCTTTATTTACATTAAATTTGTTACAATACTCATGTTTTAATTCTCACAAATCATGCTAATAATGTTTAACATATCACAAAGCATTCCTCATGGTTTAATGCTTACAACTCATGGTCTAAACTCTCACAAGATCCTGATTCAGAATCTCACAAATCATGTTTGAATCTTTTAAACTATGTTTGATCTTGATTTATTATGTTTCACTATACTGATGCTTAAGTTTAATCCATTTTATGTGTATTAATTCTTAAGATAGTTTATTTATATTTAGCTAAGTCTGAGAAACCGTAAGTCTATAATCAGTTTCAGATTTTGGAAAATTCCTAGACACCATAACCAAGACACCGTAACTCAGACATCATAACTCAGACTTCATAACTTAGATACCGTAACTCAGATACCGTAACTCATACACTGTAACCAAGACACCGTGACTTAGACACTATGACTTTAACACCATAACAAGTTCCATATTTCATAAATCCTGTAACACCAAATCCTTGCTACCATCTCTAAGACAAAGTAACAAGACACCATTCAGAATTTTGACTAAGGACTAAACACCAATTCCTGAGACACTGCTTATCTGACACCGTAGTCTCGCTACTAATTCCAGAATTCACAAAGGACCAGACACTGCAACTGTGCTACCGGTTCCAGATCTCAACACAACTATGGAACCAGGACTGTCTCACTGTGACTGTCTCACTGCTCAAAGGAAAAGGAGAAGACACTATTTCCAATGACATCATTTCAAGAAAAACTGTGACACCATTACATACTTAACTATTTGTCTATAATTTTCAATTTAATCTAAAATTTATTTCTAATGGTCATATTTGATTAATTTAATGACACTAACATAATAAACGTTTCTTTTTAGACATGTCACCTGATAGTATGAGGTACGGGGTGTAGAAATCATGCTTCCTTTCTACTCCAACACATGCATCCAAAATAAAAATAAAAGCTTGCAGCTGGAGAAAGACATAGTTAGAGTTCGAGAAGTTGAATGCACGTAAAAAGGGTGAAGAATACATATACTGAAGAACACATGAAGAACTATTTATTTCTCAAGGATGAACTACTGTAGATTAGAATATCAAACATTCTCAAAGTTTCAACCCTAAGATGAACAAGATATAAAAATAACATCATCATCAAACTAGATACTAGAACAAAAGACTTGAAATACTATATTTTCAAAATAGGACATGAAAATCATATCTTCTACATCCTATAAGTCTGGAGTTGGATTGAAAAACACTCAGAGAATTTCTAATCCTTTCTCATTATCTTTTCTATTTTTTGTACTGCTTTTATTAATTTTCGAGAAGTATGTGTTTCTGTAATAAAACACACTCTGTCTACTACATTAAACTGGAAGATAAAAGATATCCTTACTCAAACATCTTTTTACACATTTTTTCATGCACGTATAACTTTAGAAGAGGTCTTGTGTGACCTGGTTTTTTGTTTTCCTATAGAGAACAGTGGAAGAGATCTTGTGACCTAGATAGTCCTGTTTACTATTGTTAACTCCGATCCAGGGTGTGGATCAAAGATTTGTATATATTTCTTGGTGTTAGGTGATCACCAAGTGGAACAGATTAGGTCTTGTCTTGATACTGAACCACTTCTTTTATCCATTGTGTCTTACAATATAGTTTTTCTCTATTTTAGTTAATTTTTTCAGAAAACTAAATTTTACTTTGATAGTTAGTCTTAGATAGTAGTTATAACTATTTTTACTTATTATAATATAATATTCCAAGAGAAACTAGAAGAAGGATTAAAAAATAGGAGAAAAATCTGATAAAATAGTTTGTTATGAATGTAAAAAAAAAGGAAATGTGATAGAAGACTATTTCAAGTTTAAATATAAGAAGAAGTATGAGGATACGTATATAAAGTATAAAAAGTAATTGAAGGAAACTTGGTGTGATTCTGAGGATAGTTCAAGTGACTCAGAGTCTTTACATGATGAAAAGGCTCACAAAGCCAATATGTGTTTTATGACAAACACATCAGAGGTAACCGTTGAGTCTCCTATACAAAATTCATTTTATTATGGAGATCAAAGTGATTATGAAAATATAACTTGTGAAGAATTACTATTAATACTTTAAAATATCAACTTACTATAGAGAAAGAGAAAAATGTTCAATTACTCAAGGAGAACAAAGAACTTAAGTTATCTAATGAGCAATTGAAAAAGGACCTAGATAAATTTACCAATGGAAAATTACTCTTACATAGATTATTGGTAAAAAAAATTCACCAAGATATATTACCATCACAGGATACCAACCTGGATAGAGAAATATCACAAAAAATAAGATTGTAAATAAATTTGGAAAATCTATTTATCTACTTAAAAGTGAAAATTCTTCTACTAGTTCCAATTATAGAAAGTCGTTTACTACCTCTAGTTTTTTCTTGACCAAATAGAGTATATTTTTCAAATATTTTACATAATGATTATAGAAAACCCATGATGCAGATGTGGGTGCCTAAATCACTGATTTATAATATTACTAGACCTAAACAAATATGGGTACAAAAATTTGTTTTTGTTTGATTATTTTGTAGGAAAGATATTTGAAGAGCTCATATAAGAGATTATGGTACTTGGATAGTGGATGTTCAAGGAACATGATATGAGGTTACTCATTCTTAAAGAATTTAATAAATATTTATGGTGGACATGTCACCTTTTGTGACAATGATAGAGGGAAAATAATTGGCATATTCTATATTGGTAACTCTAACTCAGTTTTTATTTCTAAAGTACTTTTTTTTGATGGATTGAAATATAATCTGCTTAGTATTTCACAACTATGTGATGATGGTTTTCATGTTAAATTTGAAAATGGTGCTTGTAATGTTTTAACTCTGAAAATGAACTAATATTTTCTTCTCTTATAAATGAAAATGTTTTATTCTGTTAACTTAAATATCTTAGCTTCTCAAAATGTTTCACGCTTGAGTGTTTTTCACAAAGAGTCTTGGATTTGGCATAGAAGACTAGGACACTACAATATAAAATCCCGTATAAATCATATTAGAAAATGTTTAGTCAAGGACCTACCCAAACTTGAGTTTCCAAATGATAAAGTATGTAATCCTTATCAAAAGGGTAAAGAATACAAAATTTCTTTCCAACCAAAAAAATAATTTTCAACTTCTCAACTATCAAGTTGGTTCACATGGATTTTTTTGGACCATATAGAGTCTCAATTATTAATGTGAATCTCTATGTTTATGTTCTTATAGATGACTATTCTCGGTATACTTGGACCTTCTTCTTGGATCACAAAAGTGAAACCTTATCTCATTTCACCAAGTATTCTAGTACTGTAGAAAATCTTAGTGGACTTAGAATTAAATATCTAAGAAGTGACAATGGCCATGAGTTTGAGAACCAATAGTTTGAATCCTTTTTCTCACAAAATTTCTATAGTCATAACTTCTCTAAAACTAGGACACCTCAAAAAAATAGTGTTGTAGAAATAAGAAATAGAACTTTACAAGAAATTTCTAGAACAATTCTTAGTGAGTATGACCTACCTATTTATTTTTGGGTAGAAGCTGTCAACACATCATGCTATATTATGAACATATTCTCAATCAAACCTATTCTTAAAATAACTCCCTATGAGTTGTGGAACAATAGAAAACCCAATGTTAATTACTTCAAGTTGTTTGGTTGAAAAGTCTATATTCTTAATACTACGGATAATATTGATAAGTTTTCATCCAAGTGCGTTGAAAGAATTTTTCTAGGATATTAAATCTCTAGTAAATCCTATATAGTCTTTAACAAAGGAACCAAATGTGTGGATGAATCCATGCATGCAAAATTTGATGAAACAGATCCACATGAACCTAAGACCTCCCTAGAAAATCATGAGGATGATATGTCAAATTTGGACATTGATGATAAATCATCTCACCATCTTATAAAGTAATATATTAAAAATTCCAGTTAGGAAAATTCTCTAAATTCAAGCCATAATGAACCCAAACTTATTGAAGAACATGAAATTACTAGTCCTTATTTTTCTACATCTATTAAAACCCTTATGAATCATCCTTTAGATGATGTTGTTGGAGATTTAGATGAAGGAACACAAACTAGAGTTTCTTTAAGAAATCAGGTTGAACATCAAGCCATCTTGTCTCAACTTGAACCTAAAAACATCAATGATTCTGTAAATGATGAATTTTGGGTGATGGATATGCAAGAGGAGCTAAATCAGTTTGAAAAGAATAATGTTTGGAAAATTATGGATAGACCCAAAGACACCACAGCCATAGGAACTAAATGGGTGTTTAGGAACAAAGTAGATGAAGCTAGTAACATAGTTAGAAATAATGATAGATTGGTTGCACAATGTTATAGTAAAAAAGAAGGAATTGACTATGAATAAACATTTGAACCGGTTTCTATACTTGAATCCATTAGAATCTTGCTTGCCTATGCAGCACATCTAAATTTCAAACTATATCAAATGGATGTCAAGAGTGCATTTCTAAATGGCTATATAGTTGAGGATGTTTTTTTTGAACAACCCCTGGTTTTACAAACCCTTACTTTCCAGATCATGTGTTTAAATTAAATAAATATTTATATAGTTTAAAACATGATCCAAGAGCTTGGTATGATAGATTAAGTAGTTTTCTTATTTCAAAAGGTTTTACAAAAGGTATAACTGATCCTAATCTTTTTATAAAACTAATTTCTAAAGATGTATTAGTGGTTCAAATATATGTAGATGACATTATTTTTGGATCTTCAAGAAATTCTTTATGTATGATTTTTTAAAATTTGACGAAAAATGAATTTGAAATGTGTTTGATGGGTGAACTAAAATTCTTTATTGGATTTTAAAAATTTTAAAATAAATAATGTATTATTTTAAATCAAAGAAAATATACAAAAGATCTTATAAAATATTTTGGCTTAAAAAGCACTAAAAGTTGTGATACTATAATGAGAACTACCTATAAGTTGGACCTTGATGAAAATGGTAAACCTGTTGATCAATCCACTTATAGAGGAATGATTGGAAGTTTACTCTACTTAAATGCTTGTCGACCTAATATTATGTTTAGTGTTTTCATGTGTGCATGTTTTCTTACAAACCCCAAGGAGTCTCATTTAAATGCTGTTAAAAGGATTTTTAAATACCTCAAACATACAAACAATTTAGGATTATTTAATACTGGAGGAAAAACGTGTGACTTACTTAGATATTCAGATGATGATTTTGGTGGTTTTAAGTTAGATAGAAAAAGAACCTCTAAAACACGTCACTTTTTAGTCAAGTCTATAGTATCAGGGTGTAGTAAAAAGAAAAATTCTATTGCATTATCTACTACCAAGGCTGAATACATAGCTACTGGTAGTTGTGAACATATTTTTTGGATGAAACCAACTTTACTAGATTATGGATATTAGTTTAGACATGTACCTATAAATTGTGTCAATTCAAGTGCTATTAACATTTCCAAGAACACTGTTTCACATTCCAGGACTAAACACATTGATGTAATACATTACCTTTTATGAGATCATTATAAAAATGTGATATCACTTTAGAATTCATTAGCACTGAACATGATCTTGTTGATATATTCACTAATCCATTAAATTCTGAAAGGATAAATTACATCATACTTGAATGAGGGATGATAAGTCTTAAGTGAACAGCTTACTGTTACATAATTTACTATTTCACAATTCACGGTTTCACAAGTTACTCTATTGGAGTTACTATCTCACACATACAGTTTCATAGTTACTATCTCTCAATTATTATCTCATACTTACTATCTTGAGGATATGGTTACACCAGTTTGAGTCACACTGTGATGCTGACACCATGATGACCTGTTTTGGTCACACCATAATAACTCAGATTTTTATTTTTAGAATTTTCTTTCCCTTATTGATGTATCTATTATTTTATTTCCCTTTTGTCGTGTATTTTTGTTTGAAATGTTTGAAATCCCTAAGTGATAAAAACCTGATATCTTTCACACCTCTCTTCACTTGATCTCTCCTATCTTGAAACCAAAACCCTTCTCTCTCAAACCATTACCCCTATTTCAACACTTCATCCTTCTTGAACCCTCATTGGATTCCCATAATGTAGCATCCATATTCATCGACTCCTAAGAAGCACAGATCATAGAAGAAAGTGAAAAAGGATCCGAAAGTAATACATGAGGGACCGTTGAATCCGTGCCTAACTGATAGAACAATAGTGAAAGATAAGGAAGTTTATCCAAAGTAGCTACTGATAAGTAATTCACTTGTTTTGAAAGTGCTGAAAGAACAAGGATGGATGGACTGGTTCACAAAAGAGAAAAGGACTATTTATTTGAATCTTGTTTCTCAATTTTATCAGTACGTTCAGTTTTCATTCAATACTGAAGATGAATTTGTATTAAGAACCTAGGTTAATGGTCAAAGGTGTACCTTTTCTTTGAGGTTATGGGTTGTATACCTAGTAATACCTCATGAAGGAATATTTTAGGATTACCAAAGAGGAACTACTCCTCCTAGTGATGTGTATATCTTAGAAGAGGCCCTGGAACGTTTGACTACAAATAAAAATAAAAGAAGGGAAATTGTAGCTGAGCTTGATGGTGAGATAAGGCAATTGTTTAAGTTTATCCAAAATCTTATATATATTAGGAAAGGAAATTTTTACACCCTTAAGTATCAATATTTATTCTTGACACATCTAATGATTAATGGATACAAGATCAACCTGTGTAAGTATATTATACTTCACATGTGTGAAATGATCAAGACAACCTCTAAATCTAACTCTCTATTTTATTCAAGATTTATTTCTGCAATGTTGTCTTCCAAAGTAGTAGTTGGATAAAATGAGGAATTTAATGAGTATTATTTGTTTTTTATCTCAAAGGATATAATAAGGAGGATGAAAATTAGCTAAAATACTTGGAAAAAGTATTGGGTGGAAGACAATGAAAGATTGTATGAGAAGTTCAATCCAATTGAGAATCCTTCAATACCTAAGAAAAAATATGAACCTGGTTTGGAATCAAATGAATTAGTTGAATACTCAGATGAGGAGACCGAGGATGCAGTAGATACACCAAAGGAAGGAACTGTCTTTGACATAGAAGACAAAATCCTACCTGTTCTACAAGAAGTAGTGGAAAAAGAACTACCTGCTAATAAAAGAAGTGTTGATATAATGGAAGGGCCTGCTGTTGAAAAAGAGCCTACTTTTGAAGAAGAGAATGCTTTAAAAAAACAACCTGCTGTTGAGGAATAATTTTCTATTTAATAATAAACTACTACTGAGGAAGGATATACTACTATAGAACAACCAGAAGAACAATCTGAACCTGAAATAATCTTATATACTGAAGAAATAATGGAATAATCTTTTTAGATTTCTATAAAATAGATGGGTGAGCCTGAAAAAACTGAGATTTTGGAAATGAATCAAGAAACTGAATCTATTAGTCTCACAAAAGAGGCACCTATTGAGGGGGAGGATCACCCCAGTTTAGAAAGTGTTCAAGTTCCCAATATTATTGACCAAAGTTCTATGGATACCTGATACAAGTTTCCCAATTATTTTGAGGTGTATAATACCAAAGAGGCCTCAGTAAAAGGCATAGATCTTTCCACTATGTTTCAATTGAAACCAATTTCTTCCATAGAAGTAACCTATACGAAGGATCCTGAACCAATTTCAGTTCCTATCCCTGACCCTACTCAAGAATCTTCTGATGTTGTGAGTTATAATGATCTGAATTCTTTTAAAAACACCTTGTTATCTGGTTTTGAAAGGATCTTAAAGTCACAACCTACTCCTGTGACTAATCTCAGTGAAAGAGACGATTCCTTGCTGCTAGAGAAAATCATATGGAAGATTCAACCAAAGATGCTACATGAAATTCAAGAAGTAAGGATTGAAAAAAAAAACAGTTGAGTGATGAGGTGAAGTCTCTCAGATCCATGGTTGAGGATATGCAGTAAGTATTTTAATCTGGACGAGCTTCTATTTCTCATCCTATTGAGGAAGTTTGTGACAAGATCCCACTGAAATTTGTATCTCTGATTCAACCAAACTTGAATTCAATATATGACAAAGTGTTTGAGAGAAACATCAAGATAGTCAATGAGATGTGTGAACTTGTTGTTGGACTTAACAAGCTGACTTATGAATATAAGGCATGTTTGAAAAAAGTTCTAAATCAACTTAAGTCTCTCACTTCATCTTTCATAGCTTCAAATTCCTCTGATAGCCGTATCAGCCTATAGATAGTAAACTAATTAGAACAGTTGTTAATGAATAACTTCAATCAGTGTTAAGTGGTGTTGATAAGGATGGTTTCTCTTTTGTCATCAAGAATAGTTACCAAGTACATTATTTAGTGAGGATTCATTCGAAGATTATAAATGATTCTCAATAATAAATCTCTAAGAAGGTGGACTTATACTTCAATAGAATTTATTCTAAGCATGATTTGACCAATCAATTAAAATACCTTATAGAGAATTTGAAAATTCCTCCTCACTCTAACCTTTAAGACTCATGTTCAAAAGTTGAAAGAATTCACTCCATGGTTGGAAAAGTTCCTAGAGAACAAAGATGACTTTCAGAAGGCTATAGAGTATGAAGGTAAAATCATCACCGATTTAATTAAGTTGTTGAAGCCTTATCTCCATGTGAAAAGTAATTCCATTGTGGCTCCTACAACTTCCCCTTTATAGCCTGGTTTAACCCTTTCCTCCTCCAATGCCTTTGATCCTACTATCATGTCTATATCTTAGGATTTGAGTTAGATAAGACATGTTATTATTAAAAAATCTTTACCTCAGTATTCAACCAAACAGACTATTGCATCCTCATATTTGAAGGAGTTCCTTTTCCTTTTCTCACCATTGGCTCAATCCCTTTTACCACTTCTACATCTACTCATGTGGCTCCTCTTGATGTCTTTTCAAAGGGAAAATAAAATACCAATGAATATAAAGAGAAGTGAAGGATGTATTTTGATAGGGATGTTTTAATATTTTGTTTCATTGTTGTAATGAACTCTCTATTTTTTTTAATACAATGTTCACTATTGTTGTTTACTCTCTTCATTACCTTCATTCAATGTTTATTTTATTTTTATTATTTCCTTTTGGATAATCCCAAAAGGGGGATAAATAAGAAAATGCATTTAGGGAAAAATAATATTCATGGGAGAAGCACATTTTCTTATACATATTATCACATATATGCTCAATATATTTTCTTTATTTCAATATATTCCTTATAAATTCCCTGATTTTTGATCATAAAAAGGGGTAGATTGTTGGACTCCTCATGTTTTAATGATCACAAATCATTCTAATAATGTTTAACATATCACAAAGCTTTCCTCAGGGTTTAATGCTTAAAACTCATGGTCTAAACTCTCACAAGATCTTGATTCAGAATCTCCCAAATCATGTTGGAATCTTGTAAACTATGTGTGATATTGATTTATTATGTTTCATTATACTAATGCTTAATTCTAATCCATTATGTGAGTATTTATTCTTAAGACAATTTATAGATATTTGGATAAGTCTGAGAAACCGTAAGTCTGTCACTGGTTCTAGATTTTAGAAAATTCCTAAACACCGTAACCCAAATATCGCAACTCAAACACTGTAACTCCAACGCTGTAACCTAGACACCACACCTCGGACACCATAAATCAGACATCATAACTCAGACATAGTAACCCAGACACCGTGACTCAGACACCATGACTCTGATACTGTAACTAGTTCTAGATTTCATAAAGCATGTGACACCAGTTCCTTGAAACCATCTCTAAGAAATCGTAACAAGACACCATTCAGAATTTTGACAAGGGACTAGACACCGGTACCTAAGACACCACTTATCTGACACTTTAGTCTCACTAATAATTCCAAAATTCGCAAAGGAACATACACCACAACTGTGCTACTGATTCTATATCTCAACACAACTATGGAACTGTGACTATCTCACTGTGACTGTCTCACTGCAAAAAGGAAAAGGAGAAGACACCATATCTAGTGACACCGTTTCAAGACAAACTGTGACACCATTCCATACTTAAATATTTTTCGGTCTTTTTAAATTTAATTTAAAAGTTATTTTTAATAGTCATATTTGAGTCATTTAATGACACTAACATAATTAATGTTTCCGTGTAGACATTTCACCTGACTGTATGAGGTACAAGGTGTATAAATCATGCTTCCTGTCAGCTCTAACACATGAACCCAAAATAAAAAAAAGTGTGGAACTGGAGAAAGACATAGTTAGAGTTCGAGAAGTTGAATGCACGTAAAAGGGAGAAGAACACATATACTGAAGAATATATGAAGAAATCTCGATTTCTCAAGGCTAAACTACTATAGATCAGAATCTCAAACATTCTCGCAATAGAAACCCTAATAAGAACAAGAGATAAAAAGAACATCTTCATTGAAATGGAAACCAGAACACAAAACTCACGATACTATTTTTTCAAAAGAGGACTCCAAAATCATATCTTCTACATCCTACAAGTCTAGAGATGCATATAAAAACACTCAAATAATTTCTAATCCTTTCTCATTATCTTGGATCTGTTGTGTACTACTTTTATTACTTTTTGAGTAGTGTGTGTGTTCCTATTAAAACACACACTGTCTCCTGTATGAAATTGGACGATACAAGATATCATCACGTAAACATATTTTTACACATTGTTTCACCCACATATAACTGTGGAAGAGGTCATGTGTGACCTTTTTATTTGTTTTCCTATAAAGAATAGTGGAAGAGGTCTTGTGACCTGGACAGTCCTGTGTATTGTTTATAACCCAGATCTAGGGTATGGATCAAATATTTATATATATTTCTTGGTGCTAGATGATCACCAAGTGAAGTGGATTATGTAACACCCCAGTATTTCATAGCACATTATCTCTTTAAAATAATTCAATATCTTGCTCTATAAGCAACACCGAGTTTGAGTGCTCCACGACTTACCAAACTAGTCGTTCAAAAAGAGGATATGAATAGTATTAACTAAAATTTGAATTTATATACTCCATATAATTTAAACATCCATATTATGTGTTTCTTAGACATAATATAAGAACAAATTCAATTTTTTCAGATAAAGAAAGTATTTTTCAAAAAATACAATTTTACCCCCTTTTAATGGAGAACCATTTTTAAATACAATATTTTACACTTTTATATATTCAGTTTGACAAAATAAAATTTATATTTAGAATATGGACATACAAATTTAGTTTCAATAATTTTTTGGTGTTTTTTTGATAACTTTCATATTTTGATGAATAGTGAAAAAAACTTAATTTTAATTGAATTTTTTTTAATAAAAATAATTTATAGTGTTAAATTATATATTTGATTGGTTTTTAAGTATAACAATATTATATTTTTATTATTTAATTCAATGTTTTTCATTGGAAGTAATTTTACTTTTAGATTAGGACACTTATTATTATTTTATTTAAAGAATAGTTAAAAGTGTTAAATTCAAATTTTAATAACTAATTTTTTTTAATATATTGTTATACATAAGATAAATTCAACTATAAATATTAATTAAAAATATAGAAATATTTTCTACATAATGGTATTTTATTTATAATTTTTAGACATTAAATAATAAAATTTATTTATGACACAATGATGATGCATTAATTGCCTTATTAATGAATGATTAAAATAATTGATACTTTAAATATTAAAATAAATGTGTATTGAGACTTTTGATGAATTACACGAATTTTATAGGTTAATATGACATGTTAGGGTTGATTAAATAATTTTTTTTCAAAGTGATAAAGTTTTTGTGACTTTCACAAAAACCAAATACCAAATAGTGTCAAAAATTGACATAAATGTGTTTTTAAAACAAATACTATTTTATTAAATTATATAATAGTCCTAAAAATATAAGGATTGAACAAAGGACTTATATAATAATATATATTTTATTAATTAACCACTTGACGTTCTATTGTCTTTTTATAATAATTTTATAAACCATTTATTATAATAATACAAGAATACAAGGTAAAAGTTAAGCTATTTAACTAAGAGTTAAATCTAAAAGATAAAGTTAATATGGTGACCTAAACCTGTCTAAAACCTATTGGTTGAGAGGTTCTCTATTCAGAACCACATTTTCCTAAAAATAAATCAATTTTTGTCCATTACAATATAAATATTATTGTTTAATAAATTAATGTTTCAAGCTTTTCCTATAATGACTATTACCTCTCTTATAAAAGGGTACTTCCCCTTATCTCAAAATCATACCTCCCAAACCATTTTTCTCGACCAAAACCTTCTGAAATATCTTCTCAACTACCCTAAATTCAACTTATAGGCCTTAAATTGATCAGAAATCTGACCTAAGGAGCCCTTTTGATTAAATAAAAAGGAAGCACTCGAAGAAGAGGTAATAATTTCATCAACTCTTTCAAAGTTCTTTTCTTCTTCCACTTTATCTTTATTTGTTGTTTCCATAACAAAGTAATAACTTCAGTACCTTATACATACTATGATTTTATTATAAATATGTTACAACCACATTCATTATTCTATCCATCCTATGAATGAAAAAGTCACCATATGTTTGTACGTACAACTTACCATCTCCACGTCATGGTGTAGTTTGTTATTCCACACTTCATTATTTGGATGTGTATAATAATGAGTATAATTGATGTAAATAATAAATATAAAACTTTAATGATTATTTATATATAATATAACATCCAATTTCATACGATTTCACCATTGATAGAATGATATCGTTTCTCGTGCGTACGTATATCATACCGTCTCCACGACGCGATGATATTCATTTCCACATTCACCATTCAACGATGATTATAAACATATATATTATTAATAAGTATTTAATTTATGACATAATAATTATACTAGAAATATATATATATATATATATGTATGTATGTATGTATTTACATATATCTCATTCACTTACTTCCATTCAATACGATATGAAAACTGAAACAGCGTTTATGCGTACGTACGACCTACTGTCTCCATAAACGGTATTTTCCATTTCATATATCTATATATTATACATTTTTATATTCTGAATTTATATGATACATAAATAATGTTTTATATTCTCGAATCAATTAAATCATGACATAAGTGATACGATCAAGAATAAAAAGTTAAAACATGTAAGATAGTGAAAGCAATTATTACCCGAAATATTATTTTAACATAGAAATTATTATTAAATGTATAGTATAAAGCCATAAATGAATAAAGTAGAATATCATAAATATGAATATGGTTTTGGTATAATTTAATATCATACTATGGTCATTATACAGGAGGTTAAACGTACCCTTGACCAAAAGAAAGTACAAGGTAAGGGTTAATTCCTCAATCTCATTATTATCCAAGATTGTTCATGCGTAAGTATTTACTAGAACATTTTTATAATATATGTCCATGTTTCATAAAAATGTTTTCAAAATGAATATTTTAATGTTTTTTTGAAGTGAATCTTTACCAAGATTATCATATTAAATGTTTTAATGATTTATTTTTGTAAATCTTTTTAATTAATGTCCATGTTTTAAAAAATGATTTTAAGGATTTATTTATATGGACGCGATTATTTTAAAATGTTAATTCCTTTAAATTTTTTTAAATTGGTATAGAAAACATTGATTAAAAAATCTATTTTAAATTAATTCCTTTATAAATTCATAACTTTTAAATGACTTCACAAAAATTGATTTTTCTTTCAAAGAGTTTTACTGATCATTTTCAACTATGTCAACATCCTTTACTGTATATTATTTTTGATTGAGGTTGATTTACTATAATACAATAATCCATATTTTATTGAATCAGTTATGATATTTTTAACTGTGGATGTTCTATTTTTATACTATTCATGGTTTATGGTTAAAGTATTGACATTTTTTATTCTAGTTTTAATAAAAATGTTTATGTTATGTTTCAACATTTTCATGTGAGAAATGCATTGGACTTAGTAAGTGATAGGTGGAGCCCACTGTAGCTCTTCAATGCATCGGTATGTCTCATGAGACAAAATAGTGTCTTGGCACAAGGACTTGACAAAATTTTTATTTGTATTCTTGGCACAAGGACTTGAATATATGGTTATGATGTCCGACATTATGCATTCCCTCGTTATGAAATTATTTATCACATTGATTATTCGAATAGTAGAATATTCATGTGCATGCTTATATTGTAATGTTTGATTTATTTTTTACACATTATATTCAAGTTTATGTTTAAAAGGTTGTTGTTTTTATTACACATCTTTCCTTAAAAGTTATATCTTCCACTAAATTATTTACCCTTACTGAGCATCTGATCTCACCCCTTTGAATGTTTTATTTTTCCTAGGATGTGAAGAAGTATATTATGACTGACTTGCAGGGACATGAGTGTGTTCATATAAGACCCAATGTTGTTGTTTTTCATTTCCTAGTTTAATGTAAAACTTATGTATGTATCTAGTACTTATAAGGCCACTAAACTGATGGTCTTTTGAGATTTGATCCCTTGATATCATGCCAATGTTATGTAATAATGCACTGAATCTGGGTAACTAGGGCCATGGTGTTATAGTTGGTATAAGAGGAAGTTTATTACAAACCTTGGAAACTATATTTAGAAAAACTCTGATTAGAGAACATTACCCTAAGATAAACTTCTAGGATTAGTACATAAGAACACCCAAAAATTTTGGTAGTGTAATTTTTATGTGGGTTTTCCAAGCAATACATCCCTGTCTGGATACAAGTAGGTAGAGGTGGCTCTGGCACAGATATACCTAGGAGTGAAAACTCTGACAAGGAGTTTTAGACTTGACACGAGGTATCCTAGTACATGACATTGTGCCTTTCTTTACTCTTGGTTATGACACTCCTAGGGGATATTCTTAGGATAATTCACATTTTATTTACAAACCATTTTGAAGGATTTATGAGAAAATACTTCCTCAAAGAAACATTTTTATGATTATGGATTATATGCACACACTTTTCAATTTATGTTAGGTTTTTTACATGTTTGGAATTATTCATTGTGATTCATAAACTAACCTAGTGTATTCCTTTGTTTAGTAATGGTGCCTAGTAGAAGGAATGATAACTCCAGCAATACACATGATCTAAAGACTAAGAATGATCATATCTTTAATGGTCTTAATCCAACATTTATAAGGGAATTAGTCTCCCACGTATTCTCATCGTATGGATAAATAATATCATGTGTTAATAAGATAAGTAAATAATTCTATGAGTCCTATGGATTTGAAGAGAAGCCAGGGAAGAAAAGGGTGGTAGAGAGAAAGATAGATAAAGGGAAGAAGGGAAAGAAGTATTTTCCCATATTTGATATCTATGGAATGAATCACCTTGGTAAATGCTTGAAGGGAATGGGAGTTTGTTATATGTGTGGAGAAAAAGGCCTCCAAGATCGTGATTTCAAGGGTAAGAAAAAGGTTTCAAATATACAATGCTTCATATGCAAGGAGTTGGGACACTACGCGAATCAATGTCCCAATCATCAGAGTATACCCCAAATGATGCTATTGGATAATAATCAAGTTATGATACTACCACAGATAAAGTGGAATTATTAGTGATCTTATGTCATTATTAAATAATTGTGTCATTTGAGTATTGTATTAATGATGTACAAGTTATAAGAATTATAGAGTATATAAGGGTTGTACTGTAGTACTATTTCATCAAGGATTTGAAATTTTATGGTACCAAGTAAAGTGACACAGTTTCAAGTTAAATATTTTGGAAAATATATTGTTGGGAGAAATAAAACCCTTAATATGTTTCTGGAACTGAGATAATGATTTTGGAATAATATTTGATTGATTTGGATAAATTATATTTAATATTCTTGACTACCTTGAAGCTAATTAATTATTTGTTTATTTCATCATTGTTGGAGTTTACAACATTTTTGGATATATGGATTATATCTAGTATTATATAATGAATAAGGGATCATGAATGTAATCAATAAGGTTTTATGGTAATTCAGGGTGTTACCATGTTTTAGGAGAATACATGATGAAGGTACTCACATGTTATTATGTGGAAAAAGAGATCTCCATTATTTTTACCTTCCTTATAAATTTTGGACTGTGAGTTTGGAAATAAGTATTTTGGATAAGTCTAAAGGTTGGAATAAATTAATTTGTATATTGGATACTATTGTTTAAGGATAAAACATTTCTTACTATTTTTTTTGGATTTTTTTAAAAAGGACCACCTGAAGGTTGGGCGACAACCCGTTGCATTCCGTAAGGCCACGAGACTTGAACCCACAACCAAAGGTAGACAAGAGTGCATCACCTACCACTAGACTACGTGATGTCCAAGTTTGTATAATGTAATTTTTTTTATGGTTTTGAAGATGAATTATAAATTCATTATTTTTGTAACCCTATACTATTAGGATAAATAAAATATTTTTGAATTCTGTTATCTTTTGGAGTAAAATATGAGTTTGTTGTAGAACATAGTTGAAGGATGGAACTCTACTTTTCAAGTAATTTTATCCCTCTTAATATATAAAGAAATTAATTCTTAAACTTTAGGGAAGGAATATTAAAATAAAAAATGTGTTATCCTAATACCTTATGTTTTGTTGAACTTATGATATTTAAATCATTATAGATTTATGTCTTCAAGGCCCTTAATATCCCATTTATTGTTCACTTGTTTGTGATTAATGACCTCAATCACTCCCTATAAATATTTATGTTTTTCCTCAAATTATGTCTTTCTAATTTCCACCAATTTTCTCCTATTCGAGATCATAATTTTTTGGTGAATCTTTCATTTCCCTTTCCCTTTTATTAAGACTAAATTTTATTAACCCTATTTCTGATGTGGGTTTTCCACAAAGGCATTTTCTATTTATAACCTTTTATTTTCGAAGAACAATTTTAAATTGAGAGGATGCAATTTATTGAAGTATGGGAGAATGTAACACCCCAGGATTTCATAGCACGTCATCTCTTTAAAATAATTCAATAGCTTGCACTACATGCAACACCAAGTTCTAGCGCACCATGACTTACCAAACTAGTCATTCAAAAAGAGGTTTTGAATAGTATTAACTACATTTTTAATTTTATATACACCATATAACTTTAACATTCATATTATGTGTTTCTTATACACAACATAAGAACAAATTTAATTTATCAGATAAAGGAAGTATTTTTTAAAAAATACAATTTTACCGCCTTTTATTGGAGAACAATTTTTAAATATAATATTTGACACATTTATATTTTCAGTTTTAAAAAATAAACTTCTTCTTTAGAATCTGGACATAAAAATTTAGTTTTTGATAAATTTTTGTTGTTTTTCTGATAACTTTCATATTTTGATGAATAGTGAAAAATACTAAATTTTAATTGAAGGAAATTTTTTTAATCAAAATAATTTATAGTGTTAAATTCTACATTTGAATGGTTTTGAAGTATAATTAGATTATATTTTTTTCATTTATTCCAATGTTGTTCCTTGGAAGTAATTTTACATTTATATTAGGACATTTATTATTATTTTATTTAAAGAAGAGTTAAAAGTTTTAAATTCAAATTTTAATAATTAAACATTTTTAATATAGGGTTATAAATAAGATAAATTTGACTATAAATATTAATTATAAAACTAAAAATATTTCCTATATAATGGTATTTTATTTATAAATTTTAGACATTAAATAACTAAATTTATTTATGACACAATGATGATGCAGTAATTACCTTATTAACGAAAGATTAAAATAATTGATATTTTAAATATTAAAATAAATGTAAATTGATACTTTTATGCATTAAACTAATTATATAGGTTAATATGATATGTTAGGGTTGATTAAATAATATTTTTTGAAGTGATAATGTTTTTAAGACTTTCAAAAATACCAAAAACCAAATTGTGTCAAAATTGACATAAATGAGTTTTTAAAACAAATACAATTTTATTAAATTATATAATATCCCTAAAAATATAAGGTTCATCCAAAGGACTTATATAATAATATATATGTCATAAATTAATCACTTGAGGTTATATTTTCTTTTTATAGAAATTTTATTAACCATTTATTATAATAATACAAGAATACATGGGAAAAGTTAAACTATTTAACTAAGAGTTAAATCTAAAAGGTAAGGTCAATATGGTGACCTAAACCTATCTAAAACCTATTGGTTTGGATGTTTTCGACCCATACCTACCTTATCCTTGAAATAAATCCTTTTTGAGCCATTATAAACCGAATAAAATTGTATAATAAATTAATATTTCAAGCTTTTCCTAAAGTGACCCTCACCTCTGTTATAAAAGAGTACTTCCCCTTATCTAAAAATAATACCAAAAATGTATTTTGGATCTGCCAAACCCTACTCAAATATATCCCCAACTACCCTCAATTCAACCCATAGGTCTTACTTTGATCATAAATCCTACCTAAGGATCCCTTTTGATCAAATCAGATGGAGGCGGCTGAAGAAGAGGTAATAATTTCATCACCTATTCCAAAGTTCTTTTCTTCTTCCACTTCCTCTTTCATTGTTTTTTCCATACCAAAGTAATAAATTCAGTACCTTATACATACTATGATGTTATTATAAATATGGTACAACCACATTCATTATTCTATTCATCCTATGAATGAAAAAGTCACCATACGTGCATACGTACAACTTACCGTCTCCACGTCATGGTGTAGTTCATTATTCAACACTTCATTATTTGGATGGATATAATAATGAGTATAATTGATATAAATAATAAATATAACATGTTAATGATTATTTATATATAATATACCATCCAATTCCATACGATTTCACCATCAATATAATGATATCGTCGCTCGTACGTACGTACGACTTACCGTCTCCACGACACGATGATATTCATTTCCACGTTCAGCATTCAACGATGATTATAAAAATATATATTATTAATAATTATGTAATTTATGACATAATAATTCTACTATATATATATATGTATTTATTTACATATATCTCATTCACTTACTTCTGTTCAATACATTATGAAAATGGAAACAACATTTATGTGTACATACGGCCTACCGTCTCCATAAACGGTGTTTTCCGTTTCATATATCTATCTATTATACATATTTATATTCTGAATATATATTATACATAAATAATGTTTTATATTCTACAATAAATTCAATCATGATATAAGTGATACGATCAATAATAACAAGTTAAAACATGTACGATAGAGACAACGATTATTACCTGAAATATTATTTTAACATAGAAATTATTATTAAATGGGTAGTATAAAGCCATAAATGAATAAATTATGACATCATAAATATAAATATGGTTCTATTATAATTTAATAACTTAATATGGTCATTTTATAGGAGGTTAAACATACCCTCGACCAAAGGAAAGTACAAGGTAAATGTTAATTCCTCAATCTCATTATTATTCAAGATTGTTTATGTGTAAGTATTTACTGGCAAATTTTTATCATATATGTACATGTTTCATAAAAATGTTTTCAAAATTAATATTTTAAGGTTTTTGGTAGGTACTCCTTATCAAGATTATCATTTTAAAGGTTTTAATGATTTATTTTTCTAATTTTTTTTAATTAATTCCATGTTTTTATAAATGATTTTTAGGATTTATTTATATGGACATGATTGTTTTAAAATGTTAATTCCTTTAAAAAGTTTCAAAGTGGTATAGGACACTTTGATTAAAAAATATCTTTTAAATGAATTTCTTTATAAATGCGTTACTTTTAAATGATTTCACAAAAAGGGATATTTCCCTCAAAGAGTTTTACTAATCATTTTCACCTATGTCAACATCCTTTATTAGATATTATTCTTGATTGAGGTTGATTTATTATAAAAAAATCTTCCATATTGTGTTGAATTAGTTATGATATGTTTGACTGTGGATGTTCAATTTTTATACCATTCATGGTTTATGGTTAAAGTATTGAAATTTCTTATGTTATTTTTAATATGAATGTTTATTTTATGTTTCAAAATTTTCATATAAGGAATGAATTGGACTTAGTAAGTGATAGGTGGATCCTGCTATAGCTCTATGAGGCATCGATAGGTCTCATGAGACAAACTAGTGTCTTGGCACAAGGCCTTGACATAATTTTTATTTATAGTCTTGACACGAGGCCTTGACTATGTGGTTATGATGTCCGACATTATGTATTCCCTCGTTATGAAATTAATTATTACATGTGATTATTCGACTAGTAGAATATCCATGTTCATGTTTATAGGGTAATTTTTAATCTATTTTTTTCCATATTACATTCATGTTTATGTTTAAAAGGCTGTTATTTTTATTACACATCTTGCCTTAAAAAGTTTATTGCTTCCACTAAATTATTTACCCTTACTGAGCATCTGAGCTCACCCATTTCTATGTTTTATTTTTCCCAGGATGTGAAGAAGTATATTATGACTGACTTTTAAGGATATGAGTGTGTTCAATGGATACACAATTTTTTTGTATTTGATTTCATAATGTAATGTAAAACTTATGTATGTATCTAGTACTTCCAAGGATAATAAACTGATGGTCTTTTGGGATTTGATCTCTTGGGATCATGCTAATGTTATGTAATAATGCACTGACTCTAGGTAACTAGGGTTTGGGCATTACAGATTAGGTCTCATTTTGAGACTGAACCACTTTTTTATCCACTGTGTCTTTCAATTTAGTTTTTCTCTGTTTTAATTCATTTTTTCAGAAAACTAAATTTTACATTGATAGTTAGTCTTGGATAGAAGTTATAACTACTTTTCCTTATTTGAATAGTTTAAAAAATTGTATCAATATCTCATATTGATATTAATGAAAATTAATAAATGTTTTGAGAAGATATTTGAATACTCAAAAAATTATAAATTTATTACCTTAATTAACTGGACGGTTTTATTTTAAATTGGGGGACTCTTTTAAATAAATTTTTAACAGAATTTTTTTTGGAAGTCAATTCACCCCCATATGGAGTGTCCTAATCTGACCAACAAACAGTTTTTAGACTATATGATGACCATATCAAATTTTTTTTATAAAAATTTCATCTTCTACTCTTGAAAAACCCCTAAAATAGAATTTTACATATTCATTTCAAATACGTGTAAGATAAGTTTCTTTCAATGGAATATTAAATAAAATTTTCAATAATATCTATTATTAATAATTTTTATTGTTTATATGTAACACAACATGAAAATAAAATTGACATTCATTTATGTGTTCTAAAAAACCCTGGATCAAATTTGGTAAAATCATATAATGGGTTTGTGGTTAATGGATTCCAATTCCATACACACATATATGGTGACTAAAAGAAATCAATGAATAGTGGTGTTCCTCTGAAAGGATACAATCATAAGGAACGTGAAGTTGAATTTTATGGTATACTAGATGAAATAATTGAGTTATATTACCTAGGACCAAATTATGTTACTTAAACGTTATTGGTTTGATACTGATCGGGGGTTGTGAGTTCCTCCATGACATGGAGTCATTGACATTAAATATAATATTATTCTTACATAAAATGATCTATTTGTGTTGTCACATCAAGCACATAAAGTTTACTATGTAAATTACTATGATGTTTCAATATATTTGAAGGACTGGTGGAGTGTGATAAAAATAAAATCACATGATAATCAATTTATTGAAAATTAAAATGGTTCTGTGGAAGTGCATCATAATGAAAATTTTCAAGAAACACCCCAAAATATATCTCTTACCGGACAGATATAATTATCGATGATGAAACCACCCAGTTAAGAGCAGATGATATAGATAATGTTGATGAAGTAATAAGGGATGATGAAACTAAAAGTCATATAGAAGTCGACAATGGTGAATATGAGGATGAATACATTTAGGTCGATGAAAATTGTTATAAAGATGGTGATTGATGTATTATATTCAGGTCATTAGTTATAGTTAATTTTTATATTCTAATATTAATTAGTTTTTTAAATTTAATTTTGTTATTAACAATTTGGTATAGGTAACATTATTTTATTCTGAAATTTATTTGTTTTTTTATATTTCATATCTATATTAACAATCTCTTACTGATGAGAATATTTGTTTTAGATTCCTAGAGTTGAGAATGACGATCTATTACATTCTATCACCAATGTTAGACTTCATGCTAATGATCCTGATTTCTATCCTCCTCAGGCTAGTGCGCCTACTAGGAGGGGGTGTAGTCTTTCTCGATTGATGATTACAAATCCTTTTATAGAGAGACAACCATCTGTTGATTTTGATGCTCATTTACAGAGGTATGTTTAATTTTTAAGATATTTATTTTATATTAACTAAGTTTATTAATTTTGATAATAATTTTATGATTATATGTTTTTTTCAATGTGCATAGTTTTTCACATTTACCGATTAGGTAGCCTGGTGCGACTCTGAGAAATTAATTTTCCAAGACATGGTTGTCATGGGACCTGACACCCATCGCCGTGCATGACCGGATGTTTGACCACTAAATTGTAAAATTTTAAATAATATATCTATATATATATATATATATTTAAAATTTATTTAATAAATAACATATTTATTTAATTGTATTGCAGAATTTATTTTCTCTGTTGTCTGATATACAGAGAGGTCCTATTCGGGAGGCATGAGATACTTTTATACATGAGGGCTTTTTTCAGTTTCTACACAACATCAGAAAGAGAGATATGGATAAATCTTGTGCTAATGATTTCGATTAGTCTTGCATGTCCCATCATCCTAACTATAAATCATATCAAGTATGGGATGTCTTGTTCTCCTTCTGGCTAGGAAATAATTTTAGGAGGAGATCATCAAATGGACATCAGAGACGAGGGAGGAAAGAGGTCACTAGGGTCATGAGTTGTACATTTTGCATACATTAATGAAATATGGAAAGTGATATAATTTATTAATGTATAAATATTTTATCTATAACATGTTTTTTATATTATAAAAAATGTTATTGACCCATATATTAAGAAGTTTGATGTTTATAAGAAGATGTATACTGATTCCCATACCGGAGAAGTTGTAGGCGAATGACAACTCCATATTGTGGTTAGTGATTTTGTTTAAAAATATAATAAATATTAATTTTATTATTATTATAAGTTTTCATTATATTTAAAGGAAACATATGAGGTTGTGACTTCTCATTCATCGGAGAGAAAAATTGAGACCGAACAAGATTTCACTGATGATTCGGGTTTCAATAAGGGGGCTTGGATACATGCGACTTCGTAGGGTGTCGAGAAAGGTCGAGTGATTGATATTGGTTTTTGAATAACACCTACGATTTATTATGATACATCTGAGATGGAATTAGTGATCATGAAGGAAGATCATGGAGAGTTGTCATCAACGCCATCACCCACTACACAGTATGAGGAGTGGTTGAGAGATCAGGATGAGATGATATAGCATATGCAGAATTGAAGGGAGGAGGAGTGTGACCAGAAACATCTGATAGATGAGAATATGATGGAGTATATGCGTCGACTTGCACATGGAATTGGTATAGATTTTCCTCCCCCTGGTCATTCGAGTGATTCTACCATTGTTTCTTTGAGTGATCCTCCTCCATCAGATGATATTTGATGATTTATGAATTTTTTATGATTTTTTTTCTAATTTGGTATGACAAACATGTTTTTTTACTGATGTATTACTTTTATGTCTATCTTAATTGGTTTAATTTTCTGTAATACTTTAAAATATTTGTAAATTTTATTATTTTTTAATGTTTTTAACATATTTTAATTATTTTTTGGTTTTGTAATTATTCTAAAATATATATTGTTTTTATTATTTTTCTATATATTTAATATCCTAATTAATTTCAATAATTTAAATAATTTAAATTATTTTTTAGAATATTTATTTTTTAATTAAATTAAATAGAATTTAATATTTACATTTTTTTAAATATATATCTTTTTAATTTTTTTAATAATTTTACTTTATATTTTTTAGATACTTTTAATAATAATTTTAATAATTTTTTATTTTATTTTTTTTGGAAAAATGTAATACTTACGATGGATGTATCCATCCGTCGCACATTACTTTTTGAACCTTTTGTCACAGATCATCGAAAAAGGTTATTTAAAACTACTGATGTAAATCTTTTTGCGACATACCCTTTGTCTATCCAAATAAATATTATTTGTAGTGGATCATCACAAATAAACACATTTACGACTCCACCATCCACAATGGGGTATTAGCGACAGACTCACATTGCAAATGATTTTTTATGACATAAGTCCGTCAAAAATACCCCATCACAATTACATTAAATTCCTTTTGTGAATTAATGAATGTCATTGAAGAATTTATAAAATGTAATCAGTTTAAAGAGGTGGGAAAGGGTATAGGGTACAATATCTGAAGAAGCTAAAACATAACAAAGGAAAGAAAAAAGTATATTTTTTAGAATTAACTATTGGGAGTTTAATTTTATACATCATAATATTGACATAATGAATATTTAGAATAATTTTTGTGAAAAATTAATTTTTACATTTCTTAATGAGTAGGGTCAGTTGAAGGATCACCTTAATGCTCGTAAGAATTTGGATTTAATGAATATAAAGCCTGGTTTTGGGGGAAATGAGAATGGAAAGTATCATTTAGATATTTTTACAATGAAAAATCACGAGAAATGTCACGACCCATCCTCGGGGCCCATGCCGTGACTACCCCAAGCCCGCCTTCCATAGGCCAGGGGCTAGCGACTAGCACCAAAGGCGTAAAATCCCGATAACTTGGAAGGCATTGCCTTTATAAAAGAAAACAAGCACCACAGAGTACAAGCGGAATCAAAACACTAAGTACAAAAGAAATGATGAAAAGTAAATGGGCCAGAATACAAACCCAAAAGAAGGTACGACTACATTTGAACAAGGTACAACAGCAAAAAGACAAACAGCTGGAAGAAGGAAGCCGCTCCTAGGTTGTCCTCCTCGGATCCTACCTGAAGGGTAGGTACAGAAAGCGTAGCTCCTGGTCGTCCACCACGGATCCTACCTAAAGGGTAGGTACAAGTAGCCTCCTCCAAGCTCTTTCCCGTCAACCTCTTCTGTGAGTCGTCACGTCGTGTAGTCCACCTCCGGGTACCGACCAGTCCTCGAACACTCGGCCTCAGTCATCACTGCCCGTCGTCTACAACCAACACAACGAGGTGCGGGCATAGCCCGTGCAGGGGTGAGTATAACGATACTCAGTAGGGACCCCGAGACCCTCAAGGTCTCACTAAACCAACAAGGATAACCACAAGAAGATCTCAACAGATAACCTCTACTTAGATATATACCCATACATATACCTAAGTTATCAAGTAACCCATCTCAATCATGAGGAAACACAAGGATTGTGAAATCAACGGATAACCACTACCCAGGTATATGCCCATACATATACCTAAGTTATCAAGTGAACCATCTCAATCAAGAGGAAACACAAAGGTCAAAAGTCTTAGCTCAACCAGGATTTTCATTATCGAAACCGTAACTGCTGAAGAGCTCCGTCTCTGGAGTGTACAGTGGTCCTGTCACGACTCCGAGGTACTGCTCACTAACCTAAGACTGCTGAGGTACTCCTCCTGTCGAGTACCGCGGGCCTGCCACCTCACACAGTAGTGCTTCCCGCCGGGGTATGCCACCCAAACACAGTAGTGCTCCCCTCTTATAGCCTACAGAGGTACTCCTCCTGTCGAGTACCGCGGGTCTGCCACCTCACATAGTAGTGCTCCTCTGCTGTGGGTCTGCCACCTCACAAAGTAGTTCTCCCCACTGGGCTACGTAAGTCACTCCGAATCGAATCGGACAAGCAGTCTTCAGGTCTCTGCCGGCTACACGGTCTCCGTACTCCATACGCTCGTCTCTGGGAGGGTCCTCTCCACGAGTTAGAAGTCGATACTCCAAGTATCTCAAAGTCCCACGAAGAAGTATCTCAAAGGACCGCCTCGTCATAGGGGTCTCAACGCAAAGTCGGCGCGTCAATCGGACGCCCGGTCTGCGAGTTATTAACCTTTTCATCCCCGGGGCCCGGTTGGTTTCGTGTGCGAACTAGTCCGGCCGTAACTCAATTATACCCCGAACACTCATAGGGTATACTCATAGGGACTGTTTCTCAACGTGATCAACAACGCCGTTGACGGTTCGTCAAACGGACGTCCGGTCAGAAAGATATCAGCTTTTTCGTTTCAGGGGCCCGGTTGGATTTTGGGTACAATCCAACCCAACCGTATCTCAACTACATCCAAAACTCGGGCGAAGTATGCCAAAAGTTCCGTCTCAACAAGAGGAAAACAACGAGACAGACGGTGCGTCAATCAGACGCCCGATCTGTGAGTTATTGGCCTTTTTATTCCAGGGGCCCGGTTGGTTTCGTGAGCGAACCAACCCGACCGCACTCCGACGGCATACAAACCTCAAGCAGAGTAAGCAAAAAGATCTGTCTCACTTATAGAAAATCAACAAAGTCGACGACACATCATTCGGACGTCCGGAACTCAAGTTACGAGCGTTTCTGCTCCGAGGGCCCGGTTGGTTTCGTGTACGAACCAACCCGGCCGAACCCAAAGTTCTCCAAAACCATGAGTACGATATACTGAAACGACCTTCTCGATCCAAAGATCGCGTTGCCGCTGACGGCGAGTCGTTTGGAGTCCCGTAGCTCAAGTTACGAGCATTTGACTGAAAATGGTCCGAAAATGGGGGTCTGGGCCCGGGCCGACCCGGCTGGGCCCGGCCCGGCCCGGCGCGGTCCGGCGCGGTCCGGTTCGGTCCGGCCCGACCGGCCAGCTGCGGCTCGGCCAGCGCGGCTGCGCGGACAAGCGGGCGGGGCGCGCGGCTCCCCCACCCTTCGCCATTGATTGAGGCCGGCGGTTCGTCGACCGCCTCCTTTCCGGCGGCGCGCCGCCGCGCCGGTGTGGCGCGCCGCCGCCTTCCGCGGACCACCGGACGCGCTCCGGTGGTCCGTTCCTTCTGCCGTCTTCGCCTATGGTTCCCCCGGGACCCCACCTTCATTGCGAAGGGATTCAAACACCCAAATGGCCTACTTCGTCGTCGCCCGTCAATCCGCACGTCAAAAATGAAACGCGCCGTCTTCGTGGTTCTCCGACGCGGCGCGACGGCATCGCGTCCTTGTTCTTTCTTTTCACGGCATGGTGTGACGACGTCGCGTAATACTTGCCGTGTGATTCTCACGTGGTGCGACGACACCACGTCATTCCACTCCGTCCACAAGAATCAAACATGAACATAGGAGGGGGGTTCGGCCGTGTTTGTGCGGTCTGACCCCCTCGCGTTATTCGATAACAATAGGTTTTAAAAATTCATGAAGAAATTCAGAAATGTAACATGAACAAAAGAAATAATTACAATCCTCTACCTCGTTTTCAAGATCGGAGGACGTCAACAAGCCGCGGAAGACGAGCGTCGTGGAGGTCGGGCGTCGCGGGAGAACGTCGACATCGCGAAGAGAGGATTCGAAGTCGTTGACGGCGACTTCGTCGCGGAAAACCGTCGCGGAAGAGAAGACACGGAAGGAGAACATCGCGTCACGGATATGGCATCGCGGAAGAACCGTGTTCTTCGGCAGAGAAGTTCTTCATTGAAGAATGGTGTTCTTCGCGTTCTTCGTCGAGGTTGAAGAAGAAGAAGATGATGAAGAAGCTTTCCCCAAAACTCTCAAGGTGGTAAAAGAAAACCAACCAAGATAAAATAAGTCTAAGCCTTATTTTATTAACACAACTTAACCACTTTGAATTTCAAAAGTTTGAAATTAAGTAACTCATCTCAATTAATAACTCAAGTTGTCAAAATTAAAAAGAAGAGGAGTTATTGGGAGTTTAAAGGGGAGTTGAAAAGTTAGGGTTCGTGTGGGCCCCACCACACATAATCCTCTCAAGGGAGGTTAAGTGGGTGTGGTTCCCACCTCTAACTCCCTTTGGCAGGATATAACCAACAAGGTTTAAAATAAATTGTGTTCCACAATTTATTTAACTACATCCAACTTTCCCCAAAACTAACTCTCAACCTGCATAAAACGCAACCTCGGAAAAGGTCTCCTTAAGAGAAAAACGGCACTGCGAGTTCATCGGTGCCCTCAGAATTCGATTTCGGGCACCGGTTCAAAAGTTAGAAAAACCTGCTCGCTCGTTTACTGAACGTACCCGAGCCAAACTTCGGAAATTAATTTCGAGCACACCGGGCCTCAAAATCAGGCGCCGTCAGGAACTGCGTTCTTGTAAAATTCCAAAGAAAATTAAGATAAAATTTTCCTTGAAATTTATGGGTCTTTAAATTACTCCCACCATAGGGATTTACGTCCCCGTAAAGCTTCACCACAATCTTAGGGAAACAAAGGCGGTACTGAGCACGCATTTGACCCTTCCGCTCCCATGTGCTCACCTGGAGGTTCCCGTGCTGCCAAAGAAAGTGCACAAGAGGAATCAACCGTCCTCCTAGGATCCACTCCTGTCGATCCTCGATCCCCACAGGAACCTCCGTGAAAGACACCCCATCGCCATCATCCAGCTCCTCATGGTCGATGATATGCTGAGGGTCGAGCACGTGTCTCCTCAGTTGAGATACGTGGAAAACGTCGAGCACCTAGTGCAACAGAAGTGGATGGGTCAAGCGGTAAACCACCTTGCCTACCCAGCTGAGGACCTAGAAAGGTCCGTTGAACCTCATAGATAACTTGACTCCCTGGCCACATCTCTGTAAACTTCATTGAGGTGAGACTTGTATAAGGACGTGATGGTCATCCTCGAACTCTAGAGGCCTCCAAGTCCTGTCAGCATAAGGCTTCTGTCAGCCCTGTGCCATCCTCATCCTCTCTTGGATGACCTGGACCTTCTCTAGTCTCACAAGAGCTGCTATGATTTCTTCCTTGCCGATAAGAGAAATCCAGTCTCATCCCCTGGATGAACCACATTTGTTTCCTAATACAGTCAATCCTGACATGAATGATGCATTCATGCCATGGATGACATCATAAGGCCTCGACGTAACTACCAAGAGATCCAACTGTTACTCTCGCCTCCAAGGGTCGAGTCACACTGTCGGCATCAGTGTGTGGTCACTAGGTCTCCTTTAGTAGAAAACTCGAAAGTGAGGGTTAAGTCAACAGTCTTAACCAGGACCACTCAGTATCAACCAAACAAAATGACAGGAAAGCAAACAAAGATAAGTGTCTTTTTATTATTGTAGCTCATAGTACAAGACACAAAGCAACTACAGACAAACATCAACAAAACCAGAAGCAAAAGGATCAATAGCCTCCAGGTAGGAAGCTAGTCTCGCTCCTGTCCATCTACTTCCGGAGCTCCATGACCATAGACCTCAGCTGCCCGAAGCTGAGCTCTCCCATGTCCTCCTGTCCCCTGCGGTCTGCCCTGATCGAACCTCTGCCTCTGCCTCGGAGGTTTTTCATTTAACTTCTGGTCATCTTCATGGCGGGTCAGACAGTCACGTGCTATGTGACCAATTCCGCCGCAGGAGTAACACTTCATGGCAGGTCTGGCTCTATCACTTCCCTTGGTGCCTCGCACTACCGACCCTGAGTCACGCGGTGGACCACCTGTAGGTCTGGTCCTCTTGGACCCCTGCGTCATCTGTCTACTACCCGCTACAGAAGACTCTGCCGCATGTCGGCTAGTGGTTAGTCCTGCTGCTGGAGAATGCTCAGCAAGGAAACTCTCCACTAAGAGGGCTCGCTCCAACACTCCTATCTGCATCGGAATGTTGTGCGATACAACTGAAGCTCTGATCTCCCGCCTGAGCCCCTGCTCGAAGGTTCGGGCCCTGAAGAACGGGTCCCGTACCATATCTGTGGAGTAGCACGAGAGGTCTGTGAACCTCGCTGAATACTGCGCCACTGACATGCTACCCTTCCACAGCTGAAGTAGCTCCTGTATACGCACCGCTCAAAGGGTGGCTAGTACAAACTCTTCCCGGAACAGGCTCTCGAAGTCTGCCCATAGAAGTGTCGCCTCGTCATGCATCTGAAGCATTAGGCTCCACCATCTGCCTGCTGTTGCCTGAAGAAGGCTGGCAGCAAGGATCACCATGAAATCTGCTGGCGTCCTCACTAGCCTGAAGACTCTCACCACAGCCTCCTGCCAATCCTCAGCCGCCTGCGGGTCCGTCCCTCCCTGAAAACTGGGTGGCCTCTGGCGCTGGAACTCATGCAGTGCGCTCAAGCGACGTGCATCCTCTGCTACTGGGGCTGGTGGAATCGGTGGCCCAACAGGTAGTAGTACCGCTGGTGCATCTGCTGGTGCCTCAACTGGAATAGGGCCCTGTACTGAGGCCTCGTCGCTCGGCGGGCTGTCAGTACGCACCACTCTCGGGGCTCTAGCTGGTCGTCCACGGGGAGGCATTCTGAAATAAACAACGTGACATGGTCAAAAGATTATACCTGGTGAGATGACCTGGTTTGAGCTGACATTTAAATAAAACTTCTGAAAAAACACACACGCAATCAGTGTTTTCGTGCACAAAGTCGGAAATCAGTTTTCAGGGTCCTGGTGTATGGATACGTCGGCCGCCCGCACCAACACTGGACTCCCGGAACTGAAAACCACACTTGGTACTCTTAATACTATTGCTTCACAGAAAGAAACATCAGAGTTATAAGTTCTGCGGTAGAACCGAACTCCTCTGATAGCAATTTATCACGACCCATCCTTGGGGCCCGTGTCGTGACTACCCCAAGCCCGCCTTCCATAGGCCAGGGGCTGGAGACTAGCACCAAAGGCGTAAAATCCCGATAACTGGGAAGGCATTGCCTTTATAAAAGAAAACAAGAACCAAAGAGTACAAGAGGAACAAAAACACTAAGTACAAAAGAAATGCTGAAAAGTAAATGGGCCAGAATACAAACCCAAAAGAAGGTATGACTACATCTGAACAAGGTACAACAGCAAAAAGACAAACAGCTGGAAGAAGGAAGCAGCTCCTGGGTCGTCCTCCTCGGATCCTACATGAAGGGTAGGTACAGATAGCGCAACTCCTGGTTGTCCACCACGGATCCTACCTAAAGGGTAGGTACAGGTAGCCTCCTCTAAGGTCTCGTCCGTCAACCTCCTCTGTGAGTCATCACGTTGTGTAGTCCACCTCCGAGTACTGATTCGTCATGTAGTCCACCTCCGGGTACCGACCAGTCCTCGAACACTCGGCATCCGTCAGCACTGCCCGTCATCTGCAACCAACACAACGAGGTGCGGGCATAGCCCGTGCAGGGGTGAGTATAATGATACTCAGTAGGGACCCCGAGACCCTCAAGGTCACACTAAACCAACAAGGATAACCACAAGAAGATCTCAACAGATAACCTCTACTTAGATATATACCCATACATATACCTAAGTTATCAAGTAACCCATCTCAATCATGAGTAAACACAAGGATTGTGAAATCAACGGATAACCACTACCCAGGTATATGCCCATAAATATACCTAAGTTATCAACTGACCCATCTCAATCAAGAGGAAACACAAAGGTCAAAAGTCTCAGCTCAACCAGGATTTTCATTATTGAAACCGTAACTGCTGAAGAGCTCCGTCTCTGGAGTGTACAGTGGTCCTGTCATGACTCCGAGGTACTGCTCACTAACCAAAGATTGCTGAGGTACTCCTCCTGTCGAGTACCGCGGGCCTGCCACCTCACACAGTAGTTCTCCCGCCGGGGTCTTCCACCCAAACACAGTAGTGCTCCCCTCTCATAGCCTATAGAGGTACTCCTCCTGTCGAGTAGCGCGGGTCGGCCACCTCACATAGTAGTTCTCCTCCGCTGTGGGTCTGCCACCTCACAAAGTAGTTCTCCCCACTAGGCTACGTAAGTCACTCCGAATCGAATCGGACAAGCAGTCTTTAGGTCTCTGCCGGCTACACGGTCTCCGTACTCCGTACGCTCGTCTCTGGGAGGGTCCGCTCCACGAGCTACAAGTCGATACTCCAAGTATCTTAAATTCCCACAAATAAGTATCTCAAAGGACCGCCTCGTCATAGGGGTCTCAACGCAACAGTCGGCGCGCCAATCGGACGCCCGGTCTGCGAGTTATTAGCATTTTCATCCCCGGGGCCCGGTTGGTTTCGTGTGCGAACCAGTCTGTCCGTAACTCAATTATACCCCGAACACTCATAGGGTATACTCATAGGGACCGTTTCTCAACGTGATCAACAACGCCGCTAACGGTTCGTCAAACGGACGTCCGGTCAGAAAGATACCAGCTTTTCCGTTCCAGGGGCCCAGTTGGATTTCGGGTACAATCCAACCCGGCCGTATCTCAACTACATCCAAAACTCAGGCGAAGAATGCCAAAAGTTCAATCTCAACAAGAGGAAAACAACGAGACAGACGGTGCGTCAATCGGACGCCCGGTCTGTGAGTTATTGGCCTTTTCATTCTAGGGGCCCGGTTGGTTTCGTGAGCGAACCAACCCGACCGCACTCCGACGACATCCAAACCTCGAGCAGAGTAAGACAAACGATCTGTCTCACTTAGAAGAAATCAACAAAGTTGACGGAACGTCATTCAGACGTCCGTAACTCATGTTACGAGAGTTTCCGCTCCGAGGGCCCGGTTGGTTTCGTGTACGAACCAACCCGGTCGAACCCAAAGTTCTCCGAAACCTTGAGTGCGATATACTGAAACGACCTTCTCGATCCAAGGATCGCGTTTCCGCTGACGGCTAGTCATTTGGTGGCCCGTAGCTCAATTTACGGGCATTTGACCGTAAATGGTCTGAAAACGGGGGTTTGGGCCCGGGCCGACCCCCCCTGGGTCGGCCCGAACCGGGTCGACCCGAACCGGTTCGACTCGACCCGGGTCCGACCCGGATGGGCCCGGCCCGGCCCGGCACGGTCCGGCGCGGTCTGGTTTGGTCCGGCCCGACCGGCCGGCCGCGGCTCGACCAGCGCGGCCGAGCGGACACGCGGGCGGGGCGCGCGGCTCACCCACCCTTCGCCGTTGATTGAGGCCGGCGGTTCGCCGGCCGCCTCCTTTCCGGCGGCGCGCCGCCGTTGCCGGTCGCCGGTGCCGCCGCGCCGGTGTGGCGCGCCGCCGCCGCCTTCCGCGGACCACCGAACTCGCTCTGGTGGTCCGTTCCTTCTACCGTCTTCGCCTATGGTTCCCCCGGGACCCCACCTTCACTGCGAAGGGATTCAAACGCCCAAACGGCTTACTTCATTGTCGCCCTTCAATCCGCACGTCAAAAATGAAACGCTCCATCTTCGTGGTTCTCCGACGCGGCGCGATGGCGTCACGTCCTTGTTATTTCTTTTCACGGCGCGGCGTGACGGCGTCGCGTAATACTTGCCGTGTGATTCTCGCGTGGTGCGACGAAACCACGTCATTCCGCTCCATCCACAAGAATAAAACATGAACATAAGAGGGGGGTTCGGCCGTGTTTGTGCGGTCCGACCCCCTCGCGTTATTCGATAACAATAGGTTTTAAAAATTCATGATGAAATTCAAGAATGTAACACGAACAAAAGAAATAATTACAATCCCCTACCTCGGTTTCAAGATCGGAGCACGTCAACGAGCCGCGGAAGACGAGCGTCGTGGAGGTCGGGCGTCGCGGGAGAACGTCGACATCGCGAAGCGAGGATTCGAAGTCGTTGACGGCGATTTCATCACGGAAAACCGTCGCGGAAGAGACGATGCGGAAGGAGAACGTCGCGTCGCAGATATGGCATCGCGGAAGAACCATGTTCTTCGGCGGAGAAGTTCTTCGTTGAAGAATGGTGTTCTTTGCGTTCTTCGTCGAGGTTGAAGAAGAAGTAGATGATGAAGAAGCTTTTCCCCAAACCTCTCAAGGTGGTAAAAGAAAACCAACCAAGATAAAATAAGTCTAAGCCTTATTTTATTTACACAACTTAACCTCTTTGAATTTCAAAAGTTTGAAATTAAGTAACTCATCTCAATTAATAACTCAAGTTGTCAAAATTAAAAAGAAGAGGAGTTATTGGGAGTTTAAAGGGGAGTTGAAAAGTTAGGGTTTGTGTGGGCCCCACCACACTTAATCCTCTCAAGGGAGGTTAAGTGGGTGTGGGTCCCACCTCTAACTTCCTTTGGGAGGATATAATCAACAAGGTTTAAAATAAATTGTGTTCCAAAATTTATTTAACTACATCCAACTTTCCCCAAAACTAACTCTCAACCCGCATAAAACGCAACCTCGGAAAAGGTCTCCTTAAGAGAAAAACGGCGCTGCGAGTTCATCGGTGCCCTCAGAATTCGATTCCGGGCACCAGTTCAAAAGTTAGAAAAACCCGCTCGCTCGTTTACTGAACGTACCCGAGCCAAACTTTGGAAATTAATTCCGGGCACACCGGGCCTCAGAATCAGGCGTCGTCAGGAACTGCGTTTTTGTAAAATTCCAAAGAAAATTAAGAAAAAATTTTCCTTGAAATTTCTGTGTCTTTACAAGAAAGATGTATTCCTTTAAAATTTAAAGATTGTAAAAGTGCCATATGGATATTCAAGGAACAAATGAAGGTGCATTGAATTAAAACATAAAAATTTACAAGGATTGAAAATTCACGACTCATGTATTTTTATTAAGAATTTTTTCCCATTTTCATTGCATAATACGTTACCTGAAAAAGGAATTGCAGTTCTAGTAGATTTTTGTACCATTTACATAGAGCTTTTTATAAAAACTCTAAATCCAACTGATCTTGATAAAATTTTAGAAATAATTTTCCTTACACATTTTAATTTGGAGATGTTATTTCCACCTTCATTCTTCACAGTAATGATTCATTTGACTTTTCATTTGGTTGAAAAATCTAAACTTGGTGTACTGGCACACTATCAATTGATGTATCCAATTTTTAGGTACATTGATATTATTTTAATTTTCATTAGTGAATTCCATTTTATCAAATCATTGCATAATTTTTTTATATGTTTATTATTATTTTTAATCTGGTACTTAGGTCATTTTAAATCATATGTGTGGAGTAAAGATCAACAAAAAGGATATATTGCTGAACGTTACATAGTTGAAGAGTGTTTTACCTTCTGTTCTAGGTACATGGATGGTATTGAGACTGTATTCAATCATGTTGGATGTACTGATGAAATCTACACTAATTATCATTCTGAAAATCAATCATCGGTATTTATAACTATTGGATGACCAATTGTAAAGGGGTAAAATTTTACAATGGATGAATTGGAGTTTCTAAAAGCACATAGATATTTTCTACTCAATAGTGTTATTTCAGAACCACTTATTTAAGAATTGTGACTGCAAACAAATGGGTGAATAAGGGGTCTAGCTTGAAATGAGCTGAAATTGACAAAATTTGTTAATAAAGAGATTCACTAATGGTATGTCGATCGTGTAAGTATATACTCATATTCATATTATTGATGTGTAGATATTTTTTCTATGTTAAAAGTAACACCTTATATCTATTTTTATTGATAATTAATTTTGAATATTGACATGAAATATCAAACAATTGGATGTTTTTGGCTTGAGGTCCTCTAAGATAGGCCAAGAGATTCGATGCCTATAATATTCATGCATTCAAGTTTCATAAAATTTACCAATAAGAAGAATTATAAACACAAAATAGTAGTGTATTTAAATTTTTATATGTGGGATACTATAGGAAGCTAAATTATATAATTGAATTAAACTATCATGGTTGTTTTCAGTTGTCTTATTCAAATGCAAGTGGTTCAACATTGATTGGGGTATAATGAAAGATTCATTATATTTTAATTCTCTTAACTTCTCTTGCTTGATGGATACCGATAAGCATGCGAACCATGATCCATTTATCTTAGATTCACAAGGGAATATGGTTTATTATATGGATGATGAAATACATGAAGGTTTGAGTGTTTTGGTACACTTAAATCAGATAGAATTATATCTGATATGAAGGATGAAGATAAATTGATTCTTTGTGATAATGAACCTCATCAACCAAAAAACATTGAATAATTTCTTCATGAAAATAAATAAATCGTAGAACTTGAAAGAGAGGGGGAAAATTAAGGACTTTTTACAATAGAGGTTGATAATAATGAAGATAATAGAGATGAAGATAATTTAATTTATAAACTGGTAATGAAAATATATTATAAGTTCTCATTGATAAATGTTTCGTACATATATAAATAGTTCAGGTTTTTTTTGGAAAAATATTATAGTTTTCATTTTTTATACATTTAATATACCTTAACCATTTGAAATGTAGGGATTCTAAGGAAAAAATTCAATATCCTAGTTGATCAGAATCTCATTGCATGCCACCACCACCGTCATCTTCTATGGATCCTAGTGATTCCCTTTACCTATGACTACTAGTGATCCAATATTTCCTTAGATGTCATTGGAATCACACCGCATGATTCACCTATAGTTATAGATCAGTTGGTTACCCCTCCATCCAGGGGATATTGATGAGTTACTGTTATAGGTATGTATGTCATTTTCAAAAAAAAACATTATATTTTATTAATTTATTAATTTATTTTTCAAACAAATAAAGACATATATAGAAGGGATACAAATATGAACATTGTAGATGTATGGGACTAGATGAAATTCAAGATTTTCATTCCACTTAATAAGTTTAGGGTGCCTACTAGTGATGTTTCTGGAATCTCTAGGTAGATTGCAGGGAAGCTTGGTTGTGAGATGGTGATCTTCACCATTAATTAAAAATATTAGATGTATATTTCTACATCTTGAAAAAAATAAGGTCTTTGATATTTAATTAAAGGTAATATTAATTTAATATTCACTGACAACTAATTTAAAATACAAGAGTGAAATTTTTTAATATACTTATAAAGGTTTAGTTTTTTTATTTCAAGATGTTTTTTCATTTTGATGTCCTTGACTCTATTTCATACCTATATAATTTGAAAAATTTGGGCAAGAAATGGATAGATTTTAAATGGAGATTATGAAATGAGTTTAATGAAATTTCTCTAACCAAATATTGTTCTATATTGATTTTTGGTTGATTCCTACATGTCAAAAATGAATTATAGATTGTTATACATAATTTTAAAAACAATAATATATTTTTCGCTCAGTTTTGACTTGATAAACACTTCTAAAAGTTTCAAAAGCCTTTAAGAACATGTTTTTGGTGGTAAAACTATGTAAAAAAACATATATTTCCCTAAAATTAGAAGAAAATGAATATATATTGAATTGTTAAATATTGGAACTAAATAAATGTCATTCCGAATTACAGTTTACCCAGGATGGCCGTAAACTCATTTTTAGTGATTTAAGGCATTAAAATGTGTGTGGGATGGTCAAAATTATGGAAAACAACTCCAATTGCTGTGAAATCATGGGAAAACAAAAAATTATTTATTTTTGACATGTAAGTAGAGAAAAAAATGTCAATACAATGTGTGGTCTGGTCGTAATGACTTCGTAAACACTTCTTAAAGGTATAAAGGCCTTTAAAAACAAGTGTTGTGTGTTTGTGTGTGTGTGTGTGTGGGGGGGGGGGGGGGTTCAAGACCTGGAAAAAGATATTGTATTGCATTAATATTAGGGGAGAACATTCTTAGTTTTAATTATGAAATGTTTTAATTGACATAATGTCATTCCAAATTATAGTTTTCTCGGGATGGCCGTAAAGGCCTTTTTAGAGTTTTAAAACACAAAAACACATATCCCTACTGAAAATTTCACCTATAAAAATGGTTTAAAACCATTGGTATATCCCTTGAAATTGTTGGGATAGGATATCCCAGCTGTTTCAAGAACCTTTGACATGTTGGGCATTGCAATAGCTCTATACCAATGGTTTCTAGAGAACCGTTGGTATATATAGTCTGAAATTAATCTATACCAATTGTTTAAGTAAAAATGTCTGTATATATGTTTACCAATAGTTCAAGAACCATTGGTATACATACTATCCCATATATAATCTATTCCAATGGTTTCACTGAAACCATTGGAATATATGTATACACACATTTCCTAAACTGTTAGTATACTTGTAGTATATATTCTATCCCATTGGTTTCAATGAAACCATCAGGATATATATTGTCTAGCATACTAAATACCAATGGTTCTATGAACCATTGGCATATGTTGTCCAACATACTAAATACTAATGGTTATGTGAACTATTGGTATATCCTTTACTCCCCAGAAAACATCAAAGCTGGACAACCCACTTCGAGCAGAGTACATAATCCTATAAACCTCTAAACCCACTTCGAGAAGAGGACATAAACCTGTAAAAATGTAAACCTGCACCTCTAACAATCTTCTAAATCACACTCTAAACCTGTAAACCTATAAACCTACACCTCTAATAATCTTCCAAAGTACCTATAACTATAAACCTATAAACCTACATCTCTACCAGTCTTCCACAGCACATGTAAACCTACACCCTCATGAACCTTATATGGAAAAAATAGACTTGGGAAACTCAATGCCAAGGAGTTTTATAAACTGGAATGTGGTGGCCGAACAACACAATGGCTAATGAAACTCAAATCCTACTTTATTCAGTCTTCCAAATTTCTCTGGTTATAGAGAATATGGAAATATGACCACTCTAAATCAAACCTAAAGATCTAGATTCCAACTTTCTTCTGCCTGCACCATCTGTCTTTGAGAAGAGGACATAAATCATCTACTTTTTTATAGTGTGTTTCTATAATTACACTATAATTGAGGTAGCGTATGAAGCTTAATTATTGTCTATAGTGTATGAAATTGGATATACTGTCCAATATAATTGAAATTCATTATGGCTTGAATCTGACTCTGAGTGCCTATCAAAATCTAATTCAGTTGGTTGGAAACAAAATTTGGAATGAAATTTATGGGATAAAATATGTATTTTATAGACATTATGGTTTTATTTAAATTATCATGATCATTGAAAAACCTTTCACCTTTTATTCTGAATAGATGATCATTAATATTCAATGCTTGATTCCTGCATCCTTTAAACCAGAGGAGGCCAATACCTCATGTGTAAGGGTTAAGTCTTTATATTCACTTCAAATTCAACAACTATTATCTTGATGATAATTTCAATACTAGAATTATTTCTTCAATTCACTCATTATTTTAAAAAAATATAATAATGGTAACCTTCTATGTTCAAAGGATACCTAGATCTATTCACTGGAAAACTGTTCCCATGTTCACTCTCTTTTTCTTACCTTTTTATCCTCTTTGAAAAAAATATATCATTTTAGCTATGGTCTATCCATCCCTTATTATTTATTTAAGAACTAGATGTTCCAATGTTGTGTAGGTATCTCCCCTTATCATAACAGACTCATTAAATATATATATATATCCTGGTCATTTTCATGCACAACTATGAATGGTGTAGATCACACCGGGATTCAATAATTTTATCATTCTTCTCGAAGTGTTCATGCGAAAGAACATGTTTTTGAATTCAAAAAAATATACTAAATAAGAATCAATGAAATTTGGTCAAAATCACTGCAGTTTTCCATTAAATTATTCATGTTTTGAATCATCATCCATTGAAATATAATAACTATCCATCAACATAGTCTGCAGATATTTCATTTTAAATCCACCACTTAAAATATCCAAATATCTTACGAGAATACCTCCATTTTAATTCTCCACATTTTCCATAAATTTGGTAATCTTTTAAACCTCCAACTAAATACCCGTGGCATAAAAAAACCATTAAAACCTTTCTTTCAAAATCCTGAACCCCATGACATAAAAATTCATTTTTGAATTGTGTTTCCAAACAAAATTCCTTTGACCTTCACACCAAGTCATGAAACATCACTTCTTTATGCAATATTCCCTTCAAAATTCTGGACACCATGACCACTTGACCATTTTTCTCCACTAAAAAATCCTAATACAGCAAAACACCCATCTCTCTAAAAAAGATCTCAAAAATGACATAGGGATATCTCTATCATCTTTTTATAGTTCTCTATACATAAGTCCACCACAATGAGTAGAATTCATTTAGTGAGTGTCCCCACTATAATTATTCTCATTAGAACACGAGATAAATGATTCAATATGAATATTTAAAGGAGTTGGCACTAAATCATATGACTTGGTGGTGGTTAGATGAAGATTATGGTGGAGAGCACCATTAGCCTGACTGGTGTGAAAAAATGACACCATCAATGTTTTTAGATATATGGGCTTAGATAAGAAACATTTAGGTGTTTCAATTATGAAATATTGTATTGGATTTGGTTTTCCGGTCAGAGAACCTTAAATTAATGGTTCTCAGATGTGATTTGAGCATTTGGGGGTGGAATGAGGTTGTTCAGACTTAAATTATTGACTGACACGGGTCATGATATATGGATGTGTTGGGAAATGAGACTTATTTGGGATGATAAGAATTATAGTGGGGATATTTTAAAACCATGTTTTCATACGGGTATTCATAATTTGAGGAAAATTTTAAATTTTCAATTAGTGGAGGGGTTTTACAATAGTTGTTTGAGTTCTATTTTTAAGGTTTGTAACCAATTGAAAAGGAATTTTAGACAATAGAATAGGTCTCGAGTTGTATCTTAAGAGCTTGTTGGGAGAATCAAGGAGGGGTGAAGGTGGCTACTAAAAAATTTTAACAGACTACTGGATGACTAATGGTCTTTTTGAGAGTAAAATTTATAACATTCCCCCTCATTTTTTTGATGTGGGAGGTCCCCTTTTCCTCATCCTTTTTTATAAACCATGGGAATCCCTCCCTCCCTCCCCATTCAAGACCCTTGGATCTAGGGGTGGTTTTGTGTCTTTTCTTTAGAAATTAGATATTAGTTCCTTCCTCTGATCTACACTTGTTTCATCAATATTCCTGCTTATATGTATTTTGGACGTGCTATTTATATTTGGTAATCAAGTTTGTATTATATTATATTATGGAACTATTTTAAAAACCATACCCATTATAACATTGTAGTCAAACCTACCACTCCCGTACTCACTAGGGATATGATTTGAACTCTAGTTCCGGCCCCAACATAGTTTTATTCATTTCACCAATCTATCCTCACTTCCTGAGAGTTTATCTTGTATACCATAAAGATGTTCTAAAACCATCATTATTTTATGGCCATTATCAATAGAATTGTGAATATTTTCCCAATACGTCCGTAGTTATTCTATGTTTACTAGGCCCCCTTATGGTCCAAAAATAAAAATAACCTAGTTAGCATCTAATATATGAATGACTAATATGAATTAAGGTTGATGGGATACACCCATGGGATGGCACAAGTGTCCGAGCATCAAGGAATCACCAGTTGGGAAAAAAATTTCCCACAAACAATTAATTAAAACAACAATGCAAAATAAATTAATTTTCAGCATAACCCATCCACACATAGGACGTCCATACCGAAATAAAAGAAAATAAATAAAAGAAACATGGTATAAAGGTGGAAAAATGAAACACACTAATTAATCTCTCCACTACCCCAATCTCCCTCCCCTATAAAGAAAACTGCATAGCTGCTTCTAGTTCCCTTATGGCCTCATTTGCAGAATATAACTTCCATTCGTCTATAGAAATCTGTAAAAGGCCTATGTGGTGGATGTGATGAAGAAAATAAAATAGAAACTAAACTACAACATACATATCTCCTATGAATATACAAGTCACCACCCAACTTATGAGAACCAAAATGCCCCAAGGGTCAAATCATGTTCCTGCAAGAAAGGGGGAAATAGATTCATATTTCAAAATGATAATATCAAATAGTACATTAATATTAATTAAAAATTACTCTTACTATTAATGGTATATAATCAGTTTGACTCAAGTTTCATCTTATTTAGGTTTTGTTCGATACAAGTTAGTTTGGTAAATTTTCATTAGATTTATTCTGTCTTGTTTTTGTTTATATTAGCTTGGAAAATTTCATTCATTTGGGACAAATAGCTATCCCAATAGTTCACTTTGAACTATTGGTATAAGGGTTGGGATCAATTGATATTCCAAAACAGGCCCTACAAAATACATAGCCAAAACATTTCCTATAGAAAAATACATACCCAAAAAAAATAGGAGGTTGTGATAGAATCAGAGGATAAGTAGCATGTACCAAGAAATACAAAGGCCCAACATAATAAAATGATTTCTATTTTGATCCAAGAAGTGTGTACTAGAAAATACATAGGACAATGATAGAGAATGTGACACTCTTATAGATTGGAAAGCACATTCCAGAGGGGGCATCATGGTCACTACAATAGAAACTATATCCTAGAAATATAAAAAAATGGGTTTGTTAAGGTCCCCATAGTAATATATTAGTGGTCCCATATGAGGAATAATGGGAGGAAAGGCTGTTAAAAAGAGAGGGTTGGAAAGAGTATGGGGTGAAGATTATAGGTTGCCTAAAAAAATACCTAAGAAACCTCAAGATAAAGTTTTTTTGAGATTTTTGAATAAGAATAGCAAATAAAGAATTATGTCTCTATCTCTGATGAATTAGAAATGGAAGTATCAAAAGTCAATTTTATGAATACACAAAAGAACTAGGAAAATAAGGAAAGAAAAAATATAATGTAATAGATTGATCAACCACTTCCTGAAATCGAACAAAGTGGTAAGGGTATATTTGTATAATCTATTTATAGGGATCCTTTTGATAATTAAATTATAATATGGGGAGATTATAAAGAGATAAAAATAGTTAAAGACTTCTCCTCTCATATTATAGTTTATTTGAATAAGGATCCAATGTATTGGTAATCCAATATAAAACCAATAGCATCCGGCCTAAGAAAATAATAGGTACCTCTTCTAGCCAGAACCTGTAAAAAAATACAACCATGTAAAAAGAATAAAATGGTATCTTCATGATCAGTGGATGATTTGGAGGATTAAATGAGATTTGGTTTATGCCAACAATTTGGCCCAAAATTCCAGACTAAATGGTCTAGTTGGGAAGACCTTATGAAGTGTACATTGAATGATGTAGTGGATATGGTTTATAGAATATTTAATATCACTAGTTTTTAAATATTATAACACACATTGTGTACTTTTTATTGACATACTGAAATGAATAGGGAGTTCTCTCCTAGAATATCATTTCAATGCAAACACCATATTGTACATGACCAAATGGCATGTACCATGGGTGGAAAATGATTTTGGTTCCTCTAAAAGTACTCATTGAATAACCATTTAGATTTATAAGTTGTGTGTTATAGATGTACAAATCATGTAAATAATTTTACATTAAATGATAATCTAAGGTACATTCCAAGTACCTCTCTTGGTTCTACACACCCTGTACACAATAATACATATTGTTTACTTCTTCCAAGTTCATGCAGATGACATATCTCTTTGTCCAAAGTAAGATCATGAAGTGTAGGCAGTCTATTATGTGTAATATTTCCACATATATTTTGATGGTTACCTTTTATTATATATTAGATATTTTACATGAAGTGATATCAAATTCTTGTCCCATTTAGATTGGATACTAGACAACAAATATCAAGCATGTCGTTCAGGGAATTCTGTAGTAGATAGAAACCTTTTTTGACTGTGAATGGATGTTAGAATGTGGATCCCTCTCATAATCCTAAGGAAGGGTTGGTATTACCATCCAACTATATAGGGAACAAGGATCCTCAGTGTGTGGATAAGAGAGGGTCTGTATTCTTCCAAGTTACATGATCCTTAGATCATCTTTCAATAGAGTTTTTATTTGGACTAAGTGATAAAAAGGGCATGGGATCCTCCACTAGAGTTAATATTCAGCCAAACTAATAGATATATCGGATGATTCACATAGAATATGTTTAAGTCCTGTTGTTAGTAAGTGTAAATCAGAGTATGATTCTTGTTTATTCATCAAGTAGGCGTATGATTGTTGGAGTGGGTTAGATTTATTAAATGGGTTGTTGCATATTATCTTATCATCTTAATTATTAACCTTTTATCTCATGTTGACAATTACTGAGAGATAAGGTTTTTTCTACTATATGCATCAACTACCTACCCTTATTTCACAAAAAATGCATCAATTTAGGGTAGCAATGTTTAAACATGGTTCTAAAATACAATCTATAAACTATATTATGAACTGATAGGGGAAAATAGGGTTTATAAAATATAGGGTGATCACTATGAGAGGAGTCTAACCATGGTTTGGTATTGACATCATTTAAATTAAAATCAAAACACATATCCCCCACTATGTGCATAAACATAAACCTACAAAATCCTAGTACACACATCTCATTTATCTCAAAACCAAACCAACTTCAATCTTTTGTTTTCTTTATGGGGTTTTATTAAATTTAATTCATTTCTATACTATTCCTAGTGTATCAACCTCTAATTCCACTTAAAAGTAATATAAATTAGTTAGTGTTTCTTAGAGTTTATAATTTTTTTACTTTGGTTTCTTTAAGAGATTTAATGATGCCTTTAAGGAATGTAAAAATTCGTGTAATTTATGGGGAACAGTGACCTAAAAATATTTATGATTGTTAGGAATTTTCCATTTTTTTGTAGATTATTCCTATTCCCATAAATTCTTGAGTGAGTTTCATGGGATGGTTTTTTAGGTTATGTCAAGTTGGGATAAAGTGTAGTGTTTTTCAAGTAATATTAGAATTACATGTTGGAATTTTGGTGCATTAGTATTGATGAAATAATGATATAGGAAGTATTATCTTATTAGGTAGAAAAAGAAACCAAATAAGAAAAAAAGATGAATAAGATTAAGAGAGAATACCCAATTTTAGTGATAAAACTAGTAGTAAAGGATCCATTAGAGAAATGAAAAAAAATGAAACTCTTACCCACATCTACAAGGGAAAACAAAAATTAACACACCAAATGAATTCAGATGAAACAATAATAACAAACAAGTCTTAAACCCATTTAAATGGGGTTAGAAACATGGATCAAACATTTAAAATTATTGAAGTATCAGTAAATCACACAAGGGTTGTTCGTGACCCATGAAATTTAGATATTCCAATTAAGAATTTTGAATTAAATAAAAACTTTTATTTAAATAAATTAATAATTGAAAATAACCTCAATGGAATTCCCAAGCATCCACATGCATAATAAAACAAAAGTAAATTCCATAAGGCAAGTATGAATGGATAACTACCTTTTACCAAGTCTTTTAAACTTTGATGCCAAGGGACAACATTAACTATCAAGGCCTTCCAAGCACATCCGGACTATCCTTTGATCAATCAGGCTCATCGCATTGCCCTGATCTTCTATGTTACATCAATATAGAGTTACTAAATAATAATAATAATTAATTAATTAAATTGAACACTTGCATATTATCAGTTAACTCACCAGGAAATTATTCTATATCAAAACCATCAGTAAAATCATGCATTCCAATCCCAATGAATCCATGAATTTAGGCTATACAAAGCCCCAATTAAAAATACCTATTCAATATATAATAAAATTGATTTTGGGAAAAACAACTTCTAAGAGTATGAAACATTTAATACCTCAATGGATCGGCGTGTAAAAAAAGTAAGGCATGATATTGGGTTCCCCTATTCCTAATCATAGTAAAATATCTATCATAAATGATTGATTTCATCATAATTTAGTAAAATAGATGAATAACCATAAAATAGAAACTTATAAAACCAGAAATGTTATAAGGGAAACAATGTAGGTGGGAGGTGGAATACCTCGATGCACATCTTGATGATGAAACACGAAGATAAGAGTTTTTAGGGGAGGGGAGAGTGTTGGCTGCTAGGTCACAGGATGGGTGGATGAGAGAGGCAAGAGGCAGTGAGTGGAAAGTTGGGAGCAGTGAGTTAGGAGCGGCGAGCAGGGAGCCGAGAGTGGGAAGTGGGGAGTGGGGAGCCAGGAGTGGTGAGCAATGAGCGACGAGAATCAAGGGGAGTTAAGATGGGAGGAGGAGAGTGTGAGGGTGATGAGATTGGTGGTGAGGGGGAGTCAGGTTGGGAGAAATGACTAGGAGGGGATGGGGGGAGTAGAGCTATAGGGATTGGAGAAGTGGGGCACGAGAGGATGTCTGGATGGGAGGAGCGGAGGCCTATGGAGAGAAGTTATTGAAGGGAGGTCTATCCATATGGTTTTAATGAAACCATTGATATATAATATATATACCAACAGTTTGGGAAAACTGTTGGCATAGAAGTGTGGGGGAAAAATCTTATTTATAGTAGTGTATAGAACAATCAAAAATAAATAAAATGACATAATATTGATGTAAAATCATAGGAAAACCACCAATGAGTTACTTTTGATGAGTACACAAAGAAACATTGTTAATATGATGTGTGGTGTGGTCAGAATAACTTGGTAAACACTTTATAAAGTCACAAAAGCCTTTAAAAACAAGTGTCCGGGGGTCAAAACTAGGAAACAAATGTCGGATTTCCCTAAAATAACGGGACAATGCCCATAGATTTAATTATGAAATGTAAGAACTGATGGCCTGTCATTTAGAATTATAGTTTTCTTGGTATGGCCGTAAACACATTTTTAGTGTTTTAAAACACTAAAATGTGCATAGAATGATCAAAATAACAGAAAACCACCTCAAATTTATGTTTAATCCTTGGAAAACCAAAAAAGAGTTTTTTTTGATTTCTAAAGGTAGAAAGTAGGTCAACAAGATCTGTGGTTTTTCATAATTACACAATAAACACTTCTCAAAGGCATAAATCTTTTTAAAAAAAGTGTTTGGTGGGTTAAAAACATGAAAACGACATCAGATTACCCTGAAATTATTGCAAAATAACCGTAGATTGAATTTTAAAATGTAAGAATCAATGAAATGTCATATAGAATTATGGTTTTCCTAGGATGTCCATAAATGGAGTTTTTTTTTGTTTTTAAAACACTAAAATGTGCGTGGAACTGTCAAAAAATAGAAAACAAACTCAGATTGATTTGAAATCATAGGAAAACCACCAATAAGTTATTTTTATGTGTACGCATAGAAAATATGTCAATTCTATATGGGATGTGGTTGTAATTACTCGGTAAGAACTTCTTAAAGGTATAAAAACCTTTAAAAACAAGTATTAAGAGAGTAAAAACTAGGAAAACAACATTGGATTGCCCTTAAATTAGGGGAAACTACCATGGATTGAATTGTTAAATTTTAAAAATGAAAGATTGTCATTCTAAATTATTGTTTTCCCAGGATATCCATAAATGGGTTTTTTGTGTTTTAAAATGATAAAACATGCATGGAATGATAAAAATGATAGAAAATGACCTCATATTGTTGTGAAATAATTGTAAAACCACCAATGAGTTATTTTTGATATGTATTCATAGAAAAAACATCAATATGACATGCTGTGTGGTCATAATGACTCAGTAAACACTTTTTAAAGGTATAAAGGCCTTTAAAAACATGAGTTGGGGGGTCAAAATCTGGAAAATCACATAACATTTTCTTGAAATTAGAGGAAAATGATGGTAGATTGAATTTTGAAATATAAAAATTGAAGATACATCATTTTGAATTATGGTTTTCCCGGGATGGCCATAAACATGTTTTAGTGTTTCAAGACACTAAAATGTGCATGTAATGGTAAATATTTTATAAAATGACCGCATATTGATGTGATATCATAGGAAAAACATTTATATGTTATTTCTGATGTGTATTTATGGAAAAAACATTAGTATAATATGTGGTGTGGTCAGAATGACTCGGTAAATACTTCTTAAAGGTATAAAATCCTTTAAAAACAGGTTTCAGGGGGTCAAAACAGGGATAATTATATTGTACTTCCTTTAAATCAGTGGAAAATGATTGTATATTGAATTTCAAAATGTAGGAACTAAAGACACACTATTCCAAATTTCGGTTTTCTCAGGATGGTCGTAAACGTGTTTTTAGTGTTCTAAAACACTAAAACACGCTTGGAATGGTCAAAACCATAGATAACGACCTCATATTGATGTGAAATCCTAGAAAAAAAACCAATAAGTTATTTTTCACATGTAATCATAGAAAATATGTCAATCTAACATGTGGTGTGGTCTTAATTACTTAGTAAAAACTTATTAAAGGTATAAAAGCCTTTAAAAACAAGTGTCAGGGGGTCAGAACTAGGAAAATGACATCAAATTGCCCTAAAATCAGGGTACAACCACCATAGAATGAATTTTAAAATATAAAAACTAATGACATATTATTCTAAAATATGGTTTTCCAGGGATGTCCGTAAACAATTATTTTGTGTGTTTTAAAACACTAAAATATCCATGGAATGGTCAAAACCAAATAAAATGACCTCATATTGATGTGAAATCATGGGAAACCCACCTATATGTTGTCTTTGACATGTATGCATATACAAAACATCAATACAATGAGTGGTATGGTCATAATTACTTGATAAACACTTCTTAAAGGTACACAATCGTTTAAAAACAAGTGTCAGGGGGTGAAAATCAAGAAAATGACGTCAAATTTACCTAAAATCATGGGCAATGACTGTAGATTGAATTGTGAAATGTAGTAACTGATGAAAAATTATCCCAAATTAATATTTTAAAATGATTTATGTAAATAAATTTATATCATTTTAAAATACTAAAATACATGTGGAACAGTCAAACCCATAGACAATGACCTCAGATTAACATCAAATCTTGGTAAAACTACCGAAAAGTTGTTTTTGAAATATAGTACATTCTTTGATATACATTTTTTTAAAATATGTTTATTAATTAAATCCCAACACACCGAACATAATTTTAAAAATTAATTAGAATATTTAATTATCCCATTTCCATTTCAAATGTTGAATCATATCTTAAATAGGTAAGTTTATGTTTTCAAAGTGTTTTTCATTATATATTATTTGTTTTCTGTTAAAATATCTTTCGTTTGATTAAAAAAATAAAAAAATTTATGTGAAAAATTATAAATATATTCTATATATTTTCACATTCACATTTCTTTTACTAAATGTTATGGTTTCCATTTTAGGTGGAAGATACAAATAGTAGGAAAAAGGTTGACTATTATAATCCACGACATTCTTCACAAGACAGTCAAGATGATTCTTAGTTTCTATGGTATGTTAATATTTTATTAATTATTATACTATAATTATAATTTATTATTTTTAGTTTTCATTGTTTTTCTTTTTTATTAAAGTAGATGAGATGATGTGGTCAATTTCAGTTGATGAGATGATGTAGAGGAATATAGATTCAATGGAGGTCTTGATGTAGAAATATATTGAGAACAGGTTTTTGTTGGACATATTTTATATGTATATATTGATGACTAAGGTATTAGTTGATAGATGTATGGGTTAACCAAGACGAAGATTACGATGACTGTGGATGTTTGTATATATGATTGTGTATGTATGATGTATGTTTGATGGGTTTATCTTACAATCATGTTTTATTTTATTGTATGTCTATTTTTTTATATTTACATTTTTTATTAAATAGTTTTTTTTAAATTATGATTTAAAAACAAACCAACACTTCTATGTTCAATGTCGGTTAGTTTCATTTTATTTATATTCCCCAGATATTTCTTTTAAAAAAACTGCCTCTAAAAAATAAATAACCCACTGCTAAATTCTCCAAAAAGGACACATGAGAAAACCATTGTTAAATTAATGAAACTACCAATAAAAGACTACTGACTGTCCAATACACAAAGGTTTTAATAACAACCACAATATTATTAGGTGGAAGTTTAAACCATTTCCATTCCATGATAAAAAACAAAACTAATGATTTTTTTTAGTGATAAGGTTAATCATTTATAGAATGGTTTACGTTGAACTTTGGATGTTTTTTAGAGATTAATTTATTACTTATCCATGTGAGGATTTATGCATATTGGATAACCGTGATAACCATTTAGTTTTGATAATAACTAGGGATAAAAGGAATAAATTATCATCCTTTTATAGATCATATTTTGTTCTTCATACATGAAAAATTCATCTATTAGAGTAAGATATAAAGTATAAATTGATCAAGGCATGAAAAAAATATGAAATTATGCCTATGAAATAAAAAGATATCAAGTAATTATATATTTATATGTTCTCAGACTTGATGGAAAAAAATCCCCCTATATTAAGAAAGTGATCTTAAAAGAAAATGTTTTCCTGTTATCATCATTTTTGAAGAAATCAAGGACCTTTGTCATGCTTCTTTGGTTTAAGGATTTTTGGTCACTAACCTTCTTTGGATCACCAACTTTATTTTTATCAATGTTCTCTATCACTCTCCACCAAAATTTGTGTGTTAGTTTTCTCATCTATGAGCATGTTTTCACTTACCATCTATGTTATCCTATTTGGAAAACCTGTATGTGTTATTCTAGACTACATTAAAACATCCATTTTTCTTTTTAAAGAGTATTTTTTCTTAACCCTTTTTACGACGTGGGATTATATGAAGGAATTTTCAAATGTTAAACCTTTGATGAATGAGAAAAATTTTGAGGGAAAAATTCATTTTAAGTGGGGTAGAATGTAACAACCCAAGATTTTTTGAAGTATCTATTTTTCAAATGAATGTAATCCTTTAAATATTTTTCATTACATGAAACACTGAGTTTAGCTTGTGTTACACACAACACCATGTTTATCTTGGGTTACCCACAACAACGAGTTTAGCTTGCGTTACATGCAACACAAATTTTTTCTTATGTTACACGCAACACCGAGTTTATCTTACATTAGATGAAATAATAATTTTATAATGAATTACACATAACACTGAGTACAAATTTCATTACATGGATCAATGGGTTTATACTAAAGCGTGCTTGAAACAAGACACCGATCTTTAGTGAACTATGAAATAATATAATTTTAAATATGTTTATTATAACCTAGATGTTAAATAAGTGGGTGTGAATAATATTAATTAATTTTTGAAATATTTATATAAATTACCTACTCAATATAAACTTATTTATAAATTCTTATTAAATAATCAATAAATTTTTATTAAAGTAATTATATTCATCAAAAATATTTTTCTTTAAAATGTTTTTTCTTAATTTGTAAAAGAAAATTTTATAATTAAATTTTAGAAATTATGGAAACTTTATTTGAAAAAATGAACTTAATTTTTGGAACAATCATATTAAAATTTACTTATAGTGATATTTTGGTATTTTTTCAAAAAATATTGATTTTTCAGTGAATAGTAAAAAATACCAATTTTGTAAATCCATGCATTATTTTCAATAAATTAAGTAATTTAAATTAAAAAATTATGTTTTAAAGTTACACAATAATTATTTAGTAATATTTTATCCACTTAATTAATTTTTAATCAAATTTATATTTTATTTTAGTATAAGTTTATTTTTGGGATTAAAAAAGGTTTTTTTTTCGAAAAACTGTTTAAAGTGAATAATGTTTTTTCATTTTAATTAATTAAAAAAATAACTAATGAGGATTTTTTTAAAATGAAATTTATATTTTATATATCAATATATTTTAATTTATATTCATACAGTTATTATTATTATACATTGAGTTAATATTAAATCATCTTATGCTTGAGAAAATAAACTTCTTGAAAACTAGATTTATCATCATGACTGTGGATTTTGTTTGAAATTTGTCGTTTCAAAATTAGAAACATTATTTTTTTTGAATTCATAATTTCAAAATTATTTTAGGGTGAATTTTTAGGATTTTTTCTGAAAAGATACATTTTTTTAAGAATAATGAAAAATATTGAATTTTAATTAAAAACTACCTTGTTGTTTAATTTGGTAATAAAGTTAAATTATATTTTAAATTAGTTTTAAATAAATATTTGTTATATTTTGAATATATTAATCCTATTTAGGTATTTGGAATCAAATTCATATTTAATTTTGATGTAAAAAATTTGTAAACATTTGAACATATTCTCTTTAAAAACCAACTTTCTCGTCGCACATGCAAGCTTAATTTTAAATTAAAAATTCTAAATTATATGAATTTAATTATGAAAATTGGTTTATATATTTTGAATCATCATAATTTAAATTATCTAATAATTTTAACTTAATTTTTTACCCAAATAAATAGTAAAAATAGTAAGAAATATTTATTATGGTTAAAGTGAAAATTTGATTACCAACAGGTTAAACTAGATATATAGGGGTTAAAAATAACTTCAAACTATTAAAACAAAAATTATATGCCCATATATCAAACATATATAATATATTATTAGAAATTTTCCATTATTAGATCTCTGTGACATGAAAAAACTTGGGTGAAATTCTTTTATTCAAAAAATTACAAGTGTGCGACTCACCTCACTTATAAAAGGACACCCCTTATCCTCTATAATTCACATAGTAAAACCCTTTTATTTTCATTAATACCTGACCAAATAACTTCCATAATTACCTTCAATTATTATACAATCATTTTAGTGTAAATAAATCCAACCTAGGAAGGATTTTGGTGCAAACCTAAGGAGGACACCCAAGGAAGTGGTAACGTTCACCAATAAGCATTTTTGTTTTATTTCTTCCTCAAACTCTTTCAATTATTATTTTAAAATTATTATATAAAAAATTATTATCTTATATATAATTATACGTTTTTATGATAATTTACTAACCTAAATCAATCTCCAATTCCATCAAATGGGTGACGAAATCATTCTTCATGTGTACGATGAACTACCACATCAAGAACCGATGTCATTAATTTATCCATTAACAACTCTCTAAGATGTAAATAATAATGAATTTATTATTTATATATGATATTTATTATATTATTATTATTTTATAATTATTATATCATGCATACCTTTATACTTTCAATTATTTGGGAATACGATAATGTGGTTTGTATGTACGGCGGACTACCGCCTCACAAAGTGATGTGATCCATTCATGATTTACATGAATGTTATTAAGGAAGCGTTTAATGAAAATATTTTATATATTTGAAATAAATGTTATTATTAAATGATAAAATATGTCATCCAATTTATTTTATTTCAATTCGACAATAAAATTGAAACAAAAAACATATGTATGTACGACCTACCGTCTCCATGAATGATGTATTTTATTTCCTATCACTAAATTTTATGGATTACTATAAGTAAATATATAATGAATAAATATAATATTTATATCAAGATTTAAATTCTAGATATGTTGAAACCATGCTCTAATTAGGTGGACCAAAAATAACAAGTTAAAACATACATAATAAACAAAGTAGTTATTGCTCGAAACATGACTTTAACATGGAATTATAAAATAGTACATGGGATGATATATATAAATACGGTTCTGTAATAGATTTATAATAAACATAAATTTATTATAAAATAATTTTGAATGAGTTCAATGTATGTCAAGACTTAAGGTAAGAGATTTATAGTCTCTATTTCATTTTTAGAAGACATATAAAAATTTACCACCTGTTTATTTTTAGAGGTGTATATTCTAAAACATTGAAATTTTATATCAATAAATTTCTTATTTTAGTTATATTTAATGTATTATTTTATGTTATGATTTATTAGGGATTATAATTCAAAATATTAATAAATTTGTAAGATACTTCCATCTCACTTTTTTACTTATGTGAGGAAAATGACATATTCACCATCTATTTATTCTATGTGGTGTATATAATTACCATGAATTTATTTTATGATGAATATAATGATATTATTTGGATTTATATATCCATTTTAGGATATCTATTACACGGGGTTTATAGTTCAAAATATACCAAAACAGTAAGGATTTTTTGTCTCAATGTTCCTTCTTTAAGACGTACACTATGTTTTGCATGTATATTATTTCACGATATGTATATACAGGAACTTTGAAATTTAACATAAAGAATTTATTTTTACTAAAGATATTATAGGTTCCATTTTATGTTATTCCTTCACAAGGCCTACAATTTAAAGAAACCAAAGTGGTAATGATTTTATGTTATAATCTCATCATTTATCCAGATTATTTATAATTATGTTTTCGATAATAAAATCTAATGATCCATCTATATAGAAACTCATGACTTTTATTATCCTGAGGTTATGTCATGAGAATTTTTTTTCTTTCAGTTACATATCTCTATGAACCCAATAGTTCAAAATAATGTTTTTGAGAATGTTTTCTTTATTTGTCTCTTCGGTTGAAAATGTATTTTCTTCCAAAAACATGTTTTATAAAATTATTTTTAAAAATGTTTTTTTATTATAATAGTATTTTAAAAGATATTTTCACCCATATTTTACCTTTTTATTTTTTTGAAGTGAATATTCATGTATTTTTCTGAACAATTACATTTTGGATCTTATTGAAAATGTGAAAGAAATATTTGTTTTAATATGCATGGCATGAAAAAAACTTCACATACTCTTGAAAAATATTTTCATTGAATATTAATTTATAAGTATTAAATTTTATTTTCAATTAAAAATATTTTTCAAAATTTTTTATGTTTTATTTGTTTTTCATATCGGAAAGTATATTTTCATCATGAAATGTTTTAAATTATTTTTAAATATTCCTTAATAAGTTTTCAAGGTTATTTTCAAAGGGATTTATGTTTTAAAAATATTTTTTCGATGAAGAATGTATATTTTCATCAAGAAATATTTTAATTAATTTTTAAAGATTCCCATATATGTTTTTCAATGTTTTTTTCAAAGAAAATGATTTCTAAAATGTTTTATTTTTAATTTTTTTTCAAAGAGGAAAGGTTATTTTACTAAAGAAATGTTTTAAATGATCGGTTAAAATAATTACACATCTAAGATGACATCGTTGATGTCACCGATGCCTTATTAGGGATTTTATCCAAGGATGAAATTTTTATTCATTTTATGAATGATTTATGTTTAGGATGTCATGATGTTTTTGAAACCCATTTCTCTTCCTTGAGTTATTAAATGATAAAATTATTATGAAACCCACTTATTTTTCCATGTGTTATGCTATAATGAAATAATGAAATGATTATGAAACCTGTCTCTTTTCTAAAGGTTATTTTCGAATGAAATGTTTATGAATCCCATTTCATTTCATGTGATATGATATGATGTATGTTTTATTATTTTATAGAACACATAAATATGCGTTTCATTATAATATTGGTGTGACCTATACCTACCTCAAATTCATTGGGTTTTTATTTATATCTCATGAGATAGATATGACTGGAATTAGAAGTGGTCCAAGTTTAGTAAGGTAATTTGTCCACTATGATAGTCTAGGAAGTGAACCTTGACTACTATGATGGTTTGGTGAGTGAACCCATTCCACCATGATATACTTGGAAATTAAACTTGACTAATATTGAAATGATATTATATTCTAATGTTTATGCTACAAATCTATGTCTTATACCAATTTACGCTCTCATAGTTCATGTTCTTTGATTCCATTATGATTCATGTATTATAAACTACCTATATTTATTACATGACTCAACATTATGATCTTTGATATGAAGGGTATGGTTTTAAAATGTTATAATCATGTTCTCAGAACCTTATGTTCTGGTCATTATTATCTATATCACTTTTTACCCCCTAATGATATTCTAAGATCACTATTTCTTATGTTTCATTTCCCCAGGTTATAAAGAATGATTTTTATGTAGGATTACTAAAGGAGAAGATATTTATAGAAGAAATTGAAGGTATTTCATTAATTAATAAGATTGTGTTCCATGTTTCTAAGGGAAATATACTATTACTATCCTCATGCGTGTGTTTGTGTAATGTGATGAATATTCATATAAAAAGATGTAAAATCATGCATGAAAAGCCTAATCCATTATACCAAAAGGCACCAAAGTGGACCATTATTGAGAGTTAGAGATGATATGGACTAATTATGACCATAAAATATATTTTAGGAAAGTTTTTAGGTCATTTTAACCCTTATATTTTTAGTTAAACCCCCAGTAAAACTGTTTTTACCTTAACCATGATATTTAATTTTTTACTGCTTTCACTATTCATTATTGTCAGAAATTATGTTGAACTAATTATATAATATAAAATATGTTGATTAAAAATATAAAATACATTTTATTAAATTAAATTATCAAAATTAGGAAAATTTAATTTGAAATTAAACCTATATACATGATGAAAAAGTGGGTTTTCCAGAAGTGTATTTTGTAAGAAAAAGATGATTTTATATTAACTCTATAAAAAATAATAATAATTATATAAATATCAATTAATATTTATTGATATATAATCTAAAAATTTATTTTAAATCATTACTCATTAGTGGGTTTCTAATTAATTAAAATGGATAAACATTATGAAGATTAAAAGATTTTTGAAAATAATCCTGTTTTTAAACCAAAAGATAACCTTATACTAAAATCCAATATGATGTTGATTAAATAGAATTTAAGTGGATTATATATATATAAATAATAATTATGTTAAATTATATCATACTAAAAACATAATTATTATTTTAAATTTCTTAATTTATGGAAAATAAAATACATTTTTAGAAAAATCACTTTTTTTTCACTACTCATCGAAAAATCAATATTTTTCGAAAAATCCCAAAATTTTACCGATAGTAAATTTTGATATTGATATTTAAAAAAGAATATTATTTTATCAAATAAATTTTCTAAAAGTTTTTAAAATTAATTATAATATTTTTTTTCATGAAAATCAATAAAAACCATTCTTGAAGAAAATATATTTTTGATGAATAGAATCACTTTACTAAAAATTGATTGAGTATTTACTAAGAATATATCATTAATTTATATTGAGTAGAATATATATATATATATATATTTAATTATGTATTTAAAATTATTCATACCTTCTAATTTAATGGATAGGTTATAAATCTTATATATTTTGTGGTTCGTTTAAGCTCAGTGTTTCATATCGAGTATACTATCGAACATAGTTTTCTTCCATAAAATCTTGTGATGTTATGGTAGTTATTTTTTAGGTATGAAAGGTTGTTAGTATTCCCATATATGTTTATATAGGTCTATGATGGATTTTGCTAATTCACACACATTTATCTCAAGATATATTATCCAAATGGTAATTATAGGTATGCCTTGTATGGGTTTCAATGGCTGGAGTTACTTACTCAGAGTATGGGATGTGATGGATTACGTTATAACACTTGATATATTATACCAGTTGTGTAAGAATTATTGGCTTCCAAAAAATACTTGGATACTATATGGATATGTGTATTTGGATTATGTGATGATTTTATACATAAGGTGCATATTGTGATAATTATTCCCGATGTCTATGATTTGGTTACTTAAAGAGAGAGATGGATCAGGAAGTTCAAAGATGGAGAAGTGAAGAAAAATAGTGGAGAAGAATTATCTGGGTACCCTTGTTTCTCCATTAAAATAATTTATAATAATTTATATGTTTTATATACTGAGTTATATAAATGGTGAGGATGAGAACATAGTATTCCTATTTAGATGGAGATTTAGTTTCACTTTCCATTAACTAGGTTTTAGTATGATTTATTTATCTTTTTCATGAGAGACTCCAGGGAGTATCCTACTAATTATATTTTTAATCTCAACCCACATATATAAAATATATTATAGGTCAGTAAGAGTAGGTTGGATTTTAGTCTAGATGTCACCAGCTCAAGGTTTTATAGGAGCTATTTGGGCTTCGTGGTCTCTACTGAGTTTACCTTTTATTAGTGTTGATATTTTTCATTTTTGTTGATTTAGAAATGAATGAAATTAAATTTATTTACATGGGTTATATATATATATGAATTTAGTTGTTGGTTGGGGTATCTAACTTATCTACCCCTTCTGTATATTCTTTTAGAGGGTAATGTGTCCCATTTTTAGGCTTATATTAACCTCAGATCTACTTTCCATATCCGGGCCTACTTGAGGCATGAATCATGTGGTCACCATCCTCCTTCAATATTTACTAACCCAGGAGTGGTAGTCTTTAGGGGGAGGGATTCATGACAATCATGATGTTATTCTATACCTATAATTCTCTCTTAGACTTATCCCAAGTGTTTTAACTATTGTTCTCTTATACTAATCCACAAGAAAAGTGATCTAATACTTCATCCTTAAATCATATACTATCATAAAGGGTTATCTATACATTTGAAATTTCAATCATCCTCAAATTATAAACACTTATAATATCTTGAACAAACATTATAATATTCAATGTTATCTAAACCCTTTGACAATACCAACTATGATTCCCCAAACACACAATCCTGAATCTGGTTCCATAAACACATACTTTGCATGCATGATTTGATAAAAAATATAATAAAAAAAAACAAAGATGCCATAATAAAATTACTTAATGAAAATATACATTACATAAATTAATAAGAACATTTAGGGTTAGAGAATTAGTGAATTAGTGTAAAACATAAACTAAAAAAACCCATGCTTTTCCCAACTGATAGATATATATTTTACACAATATGAGAAACTATATAATCTATAATAAGACTTAAAAATATTTTATAAATTATCTACGTAGGCTATACTATTATAATTATCATGTGTAATACTTTTCTTCTTATCATGTGTAAATGGAAACATATGAAGTGGTGAGATCAAATTCTAAGTAGTGGAAACAAATAGCAGGATTTTTGAAATACATAAGAATGAAAAAAATATATTAGGAATAAACAATATAAATAATTCAATAATCAACAGAATATATGATAATTATATATCCATGAAAAAAACAGAAACATAAACATAAATAATATTAATCTCATATTGATGGAATGCATAATGTGGGACATCAGAAACAAGCAGTCAAGTCCTTGTGTTGAGATATATACTTGTTGTCAAGACTGCAGTTATGAAATTTTTCTGAGTTAGGAAGGTATACAACAAATATGAAAAAATGTAGGTCTCATGAGACAGAATAATGAATCGAGGGTCTATAAAATTTAATTCCACACCCACCAACTTATTAAGTTCAATTCATTCACCATAAGAGTCAACAAGAAATTTCATATCATTACCTATGGATCCTATGCCTGAAGAAAATATCTATCTATATAATGAAATATATAACATGTAAATAAAAAATATTCCTATTTCAGAAATAAATAAACATCAAGAATGAAAATAATTTTCACCATATTAACAAAACTAATATCACGGTCATTAAACATCTATTGAAATAATGTGGATGGTCAAACAAAACATAGTAAAATTTGCATTAATCATCCATATTAAAATAACAACATATATAGAGCCAATAATTTTACACATATCAATAGAATAATATTAATTCTTAGTGAACATAATCCAACCATAATTGTAGAAAAATTTATGTTCACACAATATAGATTAATGAGTATATGACAACATAAATATGCGAATGACATGATCATAAGTCATCTTGAGAAAGAATGTTGATGGTTTCAAAAGAACATTTCCCAAGATGTGAAAAAATATTTTTTCAAAGTGTTTATATTGTATGAATGTATATACCTAAGAAATAATGAGACAATGAAACATTATAAAATAAAATTGTAAAATCTCCCCAATTTATATGAAATATGTTCAACAGAATGATCAAAGCTTAATGAATGAATGTTGAGTTACCAAAAAAATATTACTACAGGGGAAAAAATGAAATCATTAGACATTTGGAAATGGGAGAATATTTTGGATAGTAAAGATCATGAAGTTAAAGGAAATAATTTATATAACATTAATTATATATTAAATAAATAGAAAACTATATAAATGGAATTTTGTGCATAACATGTGTCATGTCTCAATTAATTAGAATTGAGACCAAGAAAAGTCTTGCGGTATGGGTAAAATTTTAATCAATACCCCTAGAAATGTAGGGATTATAATTTAACATAAAATAACATGATTAAAAAATAATTCATAATATTATACTACAAATAGAAATTATATAAAACAAAAAAATTCAATTAGTTTCATAATATAGAAAAGTTTTCAAAGAGAGGAATTCGAGATTAAAATCCTTTCCTCGGTCCAAATTTACATTTCACTTGAACCGAATTTCCTTAATAATTAAAAAAAATCATTAAATAAAAACCTAAGAGAATTGTTAATAAATATAACTACCTAAACACCAATTTTTTTTATCATTTTACAAAAAATATATAAGGTAGTTTTTTACTATTTTCAACATTGAGTGTAAGTAATCTTTATTTTATTGAACTTATTTCATAAAATTAGTGTTGGTATTATTTTTTGAACTTAAATAATGATTATATAATTTGAGGTACTATAATAAATGATCTATGATATTTTATGAATTAATATTTTCATTCCATGGATGTTTTGGTTACAAACTGAGAAGATGTAATCGAAGATGATCATGTTTAGTGTATTCTTAATAAACTAAATGTGTTTTCTTAATAAATGAGTAAAAAATAGATATAAACTTAATAGAAATAATAAATAATTATTTAAATATTTATATCATATTCTTTACTGAAATAACTTCTCATAGTCATCCATGGTATACCTTTATATTATTATTCAAGTACGTGGTTAAACAAACCCGTATAGGAACCTACCTTTATTAATGGGTGATTATGAGGTGGTTTAGTTAGAATATTATTGTAACAGAAGAATAATGAATAGAATTAGTATTTATAAGTGTGATATGTCATAATTTTAAATCTTTACAATGAGATTATAGTCTATATAATGTCATTATCTTGAAGGAAGTTATTTTTTTCCTCTATGTATGCTCGATTTAAACAATAGAATTAATAAAAATCATTATTGGATCATAACATTAATAAGTTCTTAATTTTTTTATCCCATAACATTAACGATATCATAAAAATAAAATTTATCCTTTAATCACATCTTTATATTCATACATGAATGTAGGCATCACTACTACAAATTAAGCCTTTAAGAGTGATGATCGTTATCAGCGCTAGAAAAAAGCACTGATAGAGATTTCCATTATCTGTGCTAAAACAAGAACTAATAAATGGCACCCTTTATCAATGTTTTTAGCACTCATAAAAGATTCCCTTTATCAGTGTATTTTTTTTAACGCTGATAAAAGGCACCCTTTATCAGAGCTTTATTTTTAGCACTAATAAAAATTACCCTTTATCAGTGTTTTATTTTTAGTAATGATAGAGGTCCCAAATAAAATTAAATAATTAATTAAATAAAAATTAAAAATGATTTTATTGGAAAATATATAATTTTTTATTAATTAAATAATTAATGATAAAAAGAATAAATTTAATATACTGTATATAGATTATAAATACTAATAAATAGTATATATTAAATATATATATTTAAAAAGAAATATTTAAACAAATAAAAATTAAAAATAAGTAAATTATGAAAAATATTAACATTTTACTAATTAAATAATTATTAATAAAAATTAATAAATTTAATATACACATATATAGATTATAAATATTAATAAAAAGTATATATTAAATATATATATGAATGTATATAATATTTCATAAATCTAGTTTATATAAAATAAAATATTTATACTTTATATTAAATAATTTATATATTTATTGATGAATGGTTTATAATTAAAAATTAAATTGAATTAAAAAGACTAACTAATTACATCGAGTAATGGATATAATTGATTGTCATTTGATTTTTCAATTTAACATACACACAAACATATCAAATGTGTGTTATATTGATTTCACATACACATACGTAATTAATGCATTTTTATATACCACACACACACACATAAATATTTATGTAATTAATAAAATCTTATATAGAAACACATACACATAATATTTATGTAATTTATTCAAAATTAAGTATTTTATAATTTCACTACAACATGATACATTTAATATTTTATGTCTTTAATCGGTAAATTTTGTTTATTTATTTTTAATTTTTTACATTTATGTATTAATTCAGTTTTAATATTTTTTATTTTTTATTTTTTGGGGAATCTAATCATTTTATATATTATATATATGGATATATATCCATTTACTATGTTTTAATATTTTCAATATGTATTCATATTTATTTCAATATATTTACATAATTTTTAATAACTTATATATAATTAATAAAACCTATCCATTTTTCAATGTCGTTAAAATGTACTCATTTTTAATTATTCAGTTTCACTTATCTTTAATATCATGAACTAAAGATGAAATGTTCATTTACAATGTTAAAAAATTATTTGTAAATAAATATTTATAAATAAATATATTTATAAATGTATATTTACTATATTTGTACATTTATCTATTTAGAATTATAAATAAGTAAATAGTCTTTTTTAAAAAGTATTTATATAATTATAAATAAATAATTACATATAATTAAATAATTATAATATTATAATAAATTTATTTAAATAACAAATATACTTAATATATTTATTAAATAAATAAATAAATAAATAAGTAAATATATATATATCATTATATAAATATATATACTTATATATACTTATATACTTATATTAATATATTAATATTTTTTTTGAAAAGTATTTATATTACTATAAATAAATACTTATGAAATTATAATAAAAATATTTAAATTATGAATATATTTACTATATATATATATATTTTATATGTATATACTTATATAAATATAGCTACACAATTTTTTATTTAAAATTATAAATATAAATCCTTTATCAGTGCTAAAAAACACTGATAAAATTAATCTTTATTAGTGCTTATTAATTTAGCATTGATAAAAGAGATATTAGACAGTGATATTTTCGGAATTACTGATTAAAGTGTCATTGATCTATTTAAAGAACCCTAACCAGTCGTGAAATAGTCATGATATATGAAGCTTTCTGTAGAATCCACCTTCTGTTGGTGCTCCTCCTCATCAAATCCAAGATTGAATCAAGGCTCAAATCAAAGATAAAAAAATTACAATGCTTGATTCAAAGGATCAAATGATTCTAGGGTCGAAAAAAATCCAAGGATATAATGAATCCAAGGTTTGAAAATACCTCTAGTTTCTCTTTGAAGATTCAAAGCTTTAATCTAAGATATGTTATTTTCTCCTCTCCTCACTCATTGATTTCTTTTTTGACCATATATATTTGCATTTTTTGTTCATTATATTTTTCTATTCATTATCATTTTCTTGTTTCCCTTCTAGAATGAATTTATAATTGGGGTTTTATATTGTTTTAGTTTTTTATTGAGAGTTTAAGTACTTTTCTCAAGTCCTTGTAGCATATTAAGAATTCCACACACTAATTTCAGCCTTTTAGTGTTTTATGTTTAAATGTTTGAAAATTACTTAGAAATAATTCATACAAAGTTTTTGTTAAAATGAAATCCATGGGTTTTTTTAATAAATCTAAATGGATTTCAGGTAATGATTTCTTGAAGTTTAGGTGTGGTTTGTTTAAGTAATTCTATTTTGAAGCATCCATGGTATTTCATCGAGTTTTTTATTTTATGTTAAGTGTCCTGAATTTTATCTCTTTGTTTTATTGTTGATATCCTATAGGAACATCCATATATATATATATATATATATATGAACACATTATTTTAGGTATATATGAAAGTATTTTTTCATATGAAATATAGATAGTATTCATCCAATAAATATGATGATAATTATTTTTGTTGGTTTCAAAAATGAATTCCAAGAGAGGCTATTAATGTGTTTTTTTTAAATTATGACTTTGAGGAATGTTTTTAAATTTTTAAAATTACGTTGATTCTCACATTTTTATTTTTGAATATTATTGAAAGACAAAGAAATTTCATTGGAAATTTGTAGTAGTATCAAGTGTTATGGCCTTTTTGGTACCATGAAATGGTTCTTATAAAAAATTATCAACATATATGGAAGATTTCTATATTATTTTTGATGAGGTAATATTTTTTTCTTTTTAATATAGAGATTGTATTGATGAGTTTCAGAAGTATATATTAATAGAAATGTTTGGAATATGTTGATTGTAGATTGATATGTTTTCTGAAAGGGAGACCACACCTCCCATTACTATAACAATAAGGAACATGTGCATATTTTTAAGGGATGATAGATTGTTATAATGTAGTCATGATTAATTTTTATGGGTCCTCACTTGAATCAAAGTCCATATGGAAGTCCAACAAGGTAGGCTAGTTGTGGGTCTCTGGTAGGTTATAAACATAGGAACTCATCATCATGCTTATAGGTGGTTCCAACCCAAGTATGTCCAGAGTCAACTCACATGATGTTTTTGAATTTACCAAGATTACATATACTTAATTTACTAATATTTAAATGTATATTATTTTTTAATTACTCCAAATTTAATATTGATCCATTATAATGTGACTGATTTTTTTATATTTTTATTTGGTTGTATTGATTTATTTATTTTTATGAATAATGTTTAATTTTATTATTATATATTATTCCTCATGAATATTGTTATAAATAATAATATTCAAGAAACCTAGAATATTTATAAATTATATAAGTATATATATTCAATAAAATATCATTTTTAAGGTGAAAATATTTATTAAGATAAGTTATGGAGATTAATGATATTTATATACAATTTATATTAAAAGTAATATTTTCTTAGCTTATCACACCACTTTTGCCAAAAAATAAAATAGAGGTTATCAAATTATATATATGTTGGAATAATTATTAGAAATTTTTTTTAGGCATTCATCATTTTAGGTCAACATGTATTGGTTCCACCACTAGGAATTTCTGATTACCATCCATGTATGTTAAATAAATATCTATTCATTAAAATTACCTATCAATACATTTTTATATCTTGAAATTAATGTAATGGTAGTGTATTAATTTTTTATCATAATTAAGTTTTTTATTACACCTTAATTGCCTATATTATAGTTTCATTTATTTAGGGGATTTAAGAAAGACTTGATGAATCATTTTAATTGAGGTTGTACTAGTCTTTGTTAGAGGATTCAAAGTACTAAATGTGCAATTTATCCAATAAATATAAAATTTATAAAGGCTGCAAGGATTCATATATCATAATATGTCCCCACCAAGAACCCTTGAATCACACACAAGAATGTGTGTGCCCCAAAATATCTCCTTCAATAGTTAATGAGTTAATAACTAGTTCTAATGGTGTAATTCTCATAAATAGGAGTCATTACCCCTTTTAGATAACACAATTTAGTACAACTATCATCCTCATCAGCTTCATCTTTCGAAGAGTTATAATTGCATATTTTTTATTGAGACTCATCCCATATATCTTTTATGTTTCTTGAACTATTTTAAATAGTATTCATACCATGGATTATTACTGCTTAGGGTATTTATAGAAACATCAATGCATTTTCACAAGAGACGGTGGATGCGTATCAAACAATAAAATATAATAACAAATGTTCAGAATATGAATCTTATGAGGATGATAGTTTTTTATAACATTAACATTTGGATGAATTAAAAGGATAACTGTCACACCCCGACTGGGATGACGTGCTATTGGTGCACGCTTTATAAAAGCAGCGCGACAAGTGCACAATTTAACCCCGTAATCAATCAGCGCCAGATGATACCGTTCGAGAGCAGTTTTCTCGACTGCGCGCTTGACGGCACGCGAGTCGTTCAGCTGCTCGGCATTCAAAATCAATTGATTAATTAATTTATAGTTTATGTGAATAAAAGTTATGTTTTTAATTATAATTATTATTTATTATCATTATTATTGTGAGTAATAATTATTATTATTGTTATTTTTACTATTATTATTTATGGTTTTATTATTATTATTATTGTTGTTATATTATATTTTTATTATACAGTTTATTATTATTAATATTTTTATTTATATAATTAAATGATTGAAAAAAGGGTTGTGAAACCCTAAGGGGGCGCCGCAGCACCCCCTCCCCCTCGCCTCCTTCTCCCGTGGGCTGCGCAGCAGCGCAGCGCTGCTCCCCCGCCTGTTTCCGGTCGGCTCCCTGCGGCAACCGGAGACCAGACCCCGTCGCCCCGCCTCCTATGCCTTGCGCTGCCCTGCCTCCTTCGCTTTGCACCACCGCCGCAACCGCATTTTCTCCCCTACCCCTCCCGGCCGACCTCGCCGCTCTCCCTCACGGCCGAGTCACTGCCCGACCCCGTGCCTCCACGCGCCTCTCCCTGATCCCGGCTCCCTCTACTCGGATCCCGGCCTTCATCCGCCCTTACCGGCCTCCGGATCCTCCTCTGGCCGACCTTTCCATGCCACTTCGCCCATGTCGGTGCCCGCGCTACTTCCGGCTAGCCCGAAACCCCTTCGTAGTGCCTCTGCCCTGTTTTAGGGAGCCCGAACCCCTGTCCAGTGGGTCTTCGGCGCGACCCAAACCCCTGCCGGACCTCCCACTCTTGTCCGGTGTGCTTTCGGCGGACCTGATCCCCCTCTACTATCCAGTGTTTGTTCTGGCACGGCCCGAACCCCTTGCGCAGCGCCTCCGCTTTGCTGCGCCGACCTTCGCTTTTCTGTGCTGGCCCTTGCCTTGCTGCGTTGTGGCCGCGGTTCCCCTCGCCGGTATCCCTCTCCTCTCCAGGTCCTGGGTATATTTTAGTTCGATTAATTTTGATGGTTTTTATGAAATTTGGTTAATTCCTAAATTTCTTGTTCATGCCTGTTTGTTTTTCTTGGTGGAACAGGTGTGCGAAGGGACCGCGAGGATTAGTTCATCCTTCCACTGAAGTGGCATCGCGTCTGCCCTTGGTTTGAGGTAGGTGAATCCTAGTTTATCCTTTCCGAAGCATTCTTTAACACTTGGTTTATTCAAAATATTTATTTTCAGTTATTCGCAGCTTTATAATACCCCTTATTTAGTTCATTGTTGTGTTTATAATTCTTTTGAATGTGTCAAAATTATATTTTGGTGCAATTCTTTGATTACGCCTATGTTGAGAGATTTTGGTGCATCTTGGGTTAATGTGTTATTTGAGTACTTTTAGTTTTTGAAGGCAATTTTAAATCTTTATAAAATAAAAAAAGGGGTTTTCAAGTGGTTCCTTGTTTGATTCTATGTAATTTTATATGAATCAGGTGTATTTTTAGTGTAAACCATTTTTGTGCTAGTTGGAATTGTTTTATAAATTTCTAAAAGGTTTTATTAAATTATGAATGAGGTGTAAAACATGCTTAAGAAGAGTTTTGGGGTGCGTACGTTTCTAGGATAATAAGTGGTTTCTTTGATAAGTTTAATTTTGGGTAAATTTGTTTTTGTGTTTGAATTTTAAAGAACATGTATTTTGGTTGGTTGTTTTAAAATGGTTTCAGGTTTGAGTTTGGTTTGAAATCAAATGTTGACCTTATAGAATTTCATTATTTCGTGAATCGTGTTGGTTTCTGGAAATGATTGTGGTTTGACAAATCTGTGTGCCTGATTGGAAACTTGAAATGATTTATGAAATGGTTTAAATGTCGCGAAGGCCCAGTTGGCACTTTGTTGATGTGAAATGATTATATATGTATATAGGGGGTGCTCTTATCTAGGGTAACCCTTTATGGGTGAACGCATAGGAAGCGTCCGTGTTTGGGGTATGCAAGTGTGGTGAGATGAGTCATGCTTGCGAGGGCCTCCTACTTACACAGTGATATAACTACCATGGGTTCCTGGGTGTCTTATAGATTATCGTTTGACGATTTCTCACCAACTCCTATTAGACGGGTTGGTGCCCTCTGGTTGATTGAGAGGCCATGTGGGATTTTCCACTGATTTTGTCGCGAGGGCAATCAGTAGGTCATAGAATATGGGGCTTCACCATACGCCGTCAGGTGGTTCCGAACCGAGTGCGTCTAGGGGTTGTCTAGTGATATTCAAGATCGCCCATGGTTTCAACTTCTATTAGATGTTTACTTCCTGCTTCACTGATTTATTTCCAGCCTGTACTGTTTACCTATTTCTCTTTAGCACAACCATGGAATTATTTGTATTTTGTTTTGTTTATAAATACAGAAAATGGTTTTGAAAGTGATTTATAGTGTGTGTTGGATTTTCAAATGGGAAAATCATGTTGTTTATTTTGAAATATGAAAAACCTATTTTTTATAGTTATATTTAAAACCTGTGTTAAATGATTGTTTAAGGAAAGGAAATACTAGGATTAAGTGGTTTACTTTGGCATCCCTACTGAGAATTTTTGTTCTCATGCCTATCTTTTACCATTTTTAGTTGCAGGTTCAGCTTTTCTTCAGGTTTCTCTTTAGTAACTACTCGTGCTGGAGCAAGTCTTGTCTTTGGTTTGGTGGTGACCTTTAAGGTCACTTAGATGTATGTCTGGGTTTATCTTCTTTCTGCTGACAGTTTTAGTTTTTAGTTTTAGCATTTATTTGTTTTCCTGTCTTTCTTTTATGGGCCAAATCGTTCCCACTTGTTAGTTTTGATGCCCAACACTAGTTGCCAGTCCGTGGGGATCGGGAACGCCCTTCGGGCCTTATCGCACACCGGCTCGGGTGACCGGTTCAGGGTCGACCCGGGTTGGTTCGTGACAAAATGGTATCAAAGGGTGGCCCTCGTTATTTGGGGTGTTTGGTAGTTGGAGATTAGGACTGTCGAGACGCGAGAGGTATGTACGAGAAGGGCGTCATGAACCCTTGCTCGTTCTGAACCTCGAGTTACTAGGGTAGTCCGAGACTTGAATCTTTTGCCTTTTTTTTGGATTGAGGGATGACAATGGAGGCAAACTGGTGTTACGTCATGATTTCAAATGGAGTAGTGACCCATGTGAAGTCTAAGTACATGGTTTAAAATCCTTCCTAGTTGTTAATGATTACTTGGGGCATGGCCCACTACCATTTATTAGAGTTAATCATAACTACTAGTACCTCACTCCGCTAGTTTGATGCAAGTTGGATGCCATCTTGGTTTCGGTTGGTGTAAGTGTACTTTTGAAAAAAAGTGGGTTCTTTTTAAATAAAAGAAATAATGTTTTATCTAAAATTGTTTTAAATTGGTAAAGTGAGTTTTGAAATTGAAGGTGTTTTGGTTTCAATGTTTGTTACTCGTTTGGAGTTGGTAAGGAAATGGTTTGGGTGCGACCCTTGGTATTTCTTATGAATGATCGCATGTGTGCGGGTTTGTGCGAAAAGTGAATGAGAGGCACTTGTTCGTGGATGAAGTGAGTGGAATGGATGGACACACATGCGACGATTCATGAGATGCTAAGGGAGTTTATTTGAAACCAAAGGTTTGAACTTGTCTTTCTGAAATGAGTTTTGAAAGAGGAAAATGATTTTGGAAATTGGATTTTGTTTCGGAAAGTGGGTTTTGTGTTTGGAAGTAGTCTTGAAATAAGGTGGTTTTGAAATTGAAATGAAATGGTGATTTTTAAAAACTGTATTTTTTTCATGGGAGCCAGTTGTTGGTATGCGATTGTCCTTTTGATTAAGATTTGACTGGATGCTGATTTTTGGATTTCTGTTTTTTTTATGTTGTTTAGATAATGTCACCCAGAACGATCCCCAATGATTCTAATGAGTCATGCCCAGTTTCTGGTCCTTCTCCGACGTTGTCTATTCTTCATTGTGATCGAGGCCCATTAGAAGCACTCAAGTGACTTGAAGAGGTGGAGCGTGTCTTCAGAATGTTGAGAACTCCCGAGGCTGTTAAGGTTCATGCCATTACGTGATTGTTTAAGGGTCCATCTTTGGACCAATTGAAGATGAATGCCCCACCGTTAATGCAATTTGGAATGATGTGGGATGTATTTAAAACCATTTTTGTCCAATGGTTTATACCTGAAGAAGTGAAGGCAAAGAAAAAGGGAGATCTCGTGCATATTCAATAAGGTCAATAAACGGTGAAGGCATATGTTGACCATTTCAAGGAAATGATTGTCTTTTCTCCAGAGGTAGCGTCGCATGATCTGATGAAGACCTCTATTTTCACTGGGGGTCTTCATTCGGAGATCAAGGAACATGTCCTCCCTCCTAAAGACCATCGTTTCGAGAAGCTGGTCGAGGAAGAGTTTTTAGCTAAGTTGGTTTATAGAGTGCCAGTGGTTAGTAGTCCAGCGTACCCAGTTGTTCGTAAGGTTTCCCCATCTAGAGAGAAAAGGATGCCAGAGGAAACTATTCCTAATGAGTTATCCCCTTCGGCTATGGTTTCCGGTTTGTCTGATCATTCAATGGTATGCTATCAGTGCGGTCGTTTTGGTCATTTAAAGCCATCTTGTCGCAACCCCCCAAAGACGTGTCATCGCTGAGGTTGTCTGGGTCATCTGGAGAAGTTTTGCAGGAAGCAACGCCTGAATAAGACTTCCTGATCGGAGGATGCTAGTGCCTGACTATGAGGTAGGAGATGCTTCAGCCATTAGAGCCCCAGCCACAGGTCCTGGGGTGAAGCTCGTGCATAGTAAAAAGTTGCCGAAGGGATGTGAAGACTCGGCCTAGTTTATGTATTCCATGTTGGAATAGAGACCTTTTAAAAATCTTTTCGATCTTGTTTCACTGCTGCTAGAGTTGTGTCATTCTTTTAAGTTCACCATTTTATTGTGAAGTTTTGATGGATATGTTTTATTGTAATTCAAGCCAACCTGTTGATGGAATGTGAGTTTCTGAATCGTGCTTTTCTCTTGAAGCGTGTTTGATCCTTGTATGGGTTGATCTTTATTTAGTTGTGTTCGTTTGGAGATGTTTGTGTCTTGTGGAACTGGGGATCTGTGTTTTCAACTCACTGTCAGGGTTAAGTACTTCTGGTGGGGTTTCTTTAGTGTTGACAGTTTTTGGTTTGGTTTGGTTTGGTTGAGAGTTCCCGCGTAGGATACTCTCTCCAGGGTGATGTGCTTGGGTTATAAATTTTCGTTCTAGTTAAGTCCTTGTGGTGGGGAGAAACCTCTCGTGTTCTCCCATTCTATTGTGTTGGGGTTTCTCCTGAGTTGGTCGGGTGTGACTTTTGGAGTGAATAGTCACCCCGAAGTTCTTGTTTTTTTCTCTCTCATGTTTTTGTTTGGGCATGGAATCAAGTTTTGGTAGTCCTCTGGCTTGGTGACTTTCTGGGGGATGAAAGTTTTTGTGGTTGGGAGAATTGTCACACCCCGACCGGGATGACGTGAGATTTGTGCGTGCTTTATAAAAGCAGCGCGAAAAGTGCCCAATTTAACCCCGTATTCAATCAGCGCCAGATGACACCATTCGAGCACAGTTTGCTCGACTGCACGCTTGACGGCACGCGAGTCGTTCAGCTACTCAGCTTTCGAAATCAATTGATTAATTAATTTATAATTAATGTGAATAAAATTTATGTTTTTAATTATAATTATTATTTATTATCATTATTATTTTGAGTAGTAATTATTATTATTGTTATTTTCACTATTATTATTTATGGTTTTATTATTATTATTATTATTGTTATATTTTTTTTATTATACAGTTTATTATTATTATTATTATTAATATTATAATTTATATAATTAAATTATTGAAAAAAGGGTTGTGAATCCCTAAGAGGGCGCCGCAGCACCCCCCCGCCTCCTTCTCCCGCAGGCTGCGCAGCGGTGCAGCACTGCTCCCCCGCCCGTTTTTGGCCGACGCCAGCCCCCAACCGGCTCCCTGCGGCAGCCGGGGACCAGACCCTGCTGCCCCGCCTCCTCCGCCTTGCACCGCCCTGCCTCCTCCTCCTTTCGCCACCCCACCTCCTCCGCTTTGCACCGCTGCCACAGCCGCATCGGCTCCCTTCACCCTCCCGGCCGACCCCGCCTCTCTCTCTCATGGCCGAGCCACTGCCCGACCCCATGCCTCCATGCATCGCTCCCCAATCCTGGATTCCGCTTCTCGGATCTCAGCCGGCAGCCGCCCTCGTCGGCCTCTAGCTCCTCCTCTGGCCGACCTTCCCCTGCTGCTCTGCCCGTGCCGGCGCCTGTGCTCCTTCTGGTGAGCCTGAAACCCCTTCGCAGTGCCTCTACCCTGTTCTGGCAAGCCCGAACCCCTGTCCAGCGGGTCTCCGACATGACCCGAACCCCTTCCGGACCTCCCACTCCTGTCCAGTGTGCTTCCGGCATACCCGAGCCCCCTCCGCTGTCCAGCATTTGTTCTGACGCGACCCGAACCCCTTGCGCAGTGCCTCCGCTTTGCTGCGCCGACCCCCTCTTTTCCATGCCGGCCCTTGCCTTGCTGTGGTGTGGCCGCAATTCCCCTTTCCAGTAGCCCTCTCCTCTCCTGGTCTTGGGTATATTTTAGTTCAATTAATTTTGATGGTTTTTATGCAATTTTGTTAATTCATAAATGTTGTGTTCATGCCTGTTTTTTTCTTGGTGGCATAGGTGTGCGAAGGGACCGCGGGGTTTGGTTCATCCTTCCACTAAAGTGGCGTCGCGTCTGCCCTTGGTTTGAGATAGGTGAATCCTAGTTTATCCTTTCCGACACATTCTTTAACACTTGAATTATTCAAAATATTTATTTTTAGTGATTCGAAGCTTTATAATACCCCTTATTTAGTTCATTGTTGTGTTTATAATTCTTTTGAATGTGTCAAAATTATATTTTGGTGCGATTCTTTGATTATGCCTGTGTTGAACGATTTTGGTGAATCTTGGTTTAATGTGTTATTTGAGTACTTTTAGTTCGTGACGGCGATTTTAAATCTTTATAACTTAAAAAAATGGGTTTTCAAGTTGTTCCTTTTTTTGAGTCTATGTAATTTTATATGAATTAGGTGTATTTTTAGTGTAAACCATTTTTGTGCTAGTTGGAATTGTTTTATAAATTGTTTAAAGGTTTTATTAAATTATGAACGAGGTGAAAAACATGCTTAAGAAGAGTTTTGGGGTGCGTAAGTTTCTAGGATGATAAGTGGTGTCTTTGATAAGTGTAATTTTGGGTAAATTTGTTTTTGTGTTTTAATTTTAAAGAAAACGTATCTTGGTTTGATGTTTTAAAATGGTTTTAGGTTTGAGTTTGGATTGAAATCAAATGTTGACCTTATAGAATTTCATTATTTTGTGAATCGTGTTGGTTTTGGGAAATGATTGTGGTTTGACAAATGTGTGTGCCTGATTGGAAACTTGAAATGATTTATGAAATGGTTTAAATGTCGTGAAGGCCCGATTGGCACTTTGTTGATGTGAAATGATTATATATGTATATAGGCGGTGCTCCTATCTGGGGTAACCCTTTATGGGTGAATGTATAGGAATCATCCGTGTTTGGGGCAGGCAAGTGTGGTGAGATGATTCATGCGTGCGAGGGACTCCTACTTACATAGTGATATAACTACCATGGGTTCCTGGGTGTCTTATAGATTATCTTGTGACGATTGCTCACCAACCTCGATTAGACGGGTTGGTGCCCTCTGGTAGATTGAGAGGCTAGGTGGGATTTGCTGCTGATTTTGTCGCGAGGGCGATCAGTGGGTTATAGACTATGGGGCTTCACCATACGACGACAGGTGGTTCCGAACCGTGTGCGTCCAGGGGTTGTCTAGGGATGTTTAGGATCGTCCATGGTTTCAACTTGTATTAGTTGTTTACTTCCTACTTCACTGATTTATTTCCAGCCTGTACTGTTTACCTGTTTCTCTTTAGCACAAACATGGTATTATTTGTATTAGGTTTTTTTTTATAAAAACAGAAAATGGTTTTGAAAGTGATTTATAGTGTGCGTTGGATTTTCAAATGGGAAAAGCATGTTGTTTATTTTGAAATGTGAAAAACCTATTTTTATAGTTGTATTTAAAACTTGTGTTAAGGGATTGTTTGAGGAAAGGAAATACTAGGATTCAGTGGTTTACTTTGGCATCCCTACTGAGCATTTTCATGCTCATGCCTATCTTTTACCATTTTCAATTGCAAGTTCATATTTTCTTCATGTTTATCTTTAGTAACTTCTCGTGCTAGAGAAAGTATTGTATTTGGTTTGGTGGTGACCTTGAAGGTCACTTAGAGGTATTTCCGGGTTTATCTTCTTTCCGCTGCCAGTTTTAGTTTTTAGTTTTAGTCTTTATTTGTTTTCATGTCTTTATTTTATGGGCCAAATCGTTCCCACTTGTTATTTTTGATGCTTGACACTAGTTTCCAGCCCCGGGGGATCAGGAACACCCTTCGGGCCTTGTCACACACCAGCTCGAGTGATCGGTTTAGGGTTGACCTGGGTTGGTTCATGACAATAACACCTACCAAATTGGATTAATTATTTTCTTAAATTAAATTACCCATTTCTTTCAAAGCATACTAAAATTATTTGAAATAATAAAATGGTGGGTTTCCCTCATTATAATTTTTTACAACCTTCACATTTGATAATGAATATCTTATGTGTATTTATTTATTTAATATATATAATGAATTTTATATGAACATAATAGGGTGGATATAAATCAAGAATGGATGCATGCTAATTGTTTGACAAAAGAGTATGAATATGAAGTTAAAGAGTTTATCATGTTTTCAATAGACCATGCATACGATCCTTCTCAAATCATTTGTCTGTTTTTACATTATTGTTATTGAAAAAAATCAGTCCAGAAGAGATGGAGTAACATATGATTTGTCAGGGAATAGATCAGACCTATTAATGTTAGAATAAACATGGGAAAAATAGAAGGTTCACATCAATTGGGATGATACTGCAGTTTATGGATCATTTAATATGAATACCAGTGTAAATGATGATAGATATTACATGGAAGAAATGAAAATAGAAATTGAATATGACCTTTGTGATTGTAAAAAGTTGTTTGAGAAGATAAATAACTGTTTTAAGAGACCATTATATACCAGTTATACAAAATACACAACATTTTCAACTGTATAAAAGTTAAGTAATTTGAAAGCAGGCTGTAGATGGAGTGACTCTAGCTTTACAGAACTACTTGGTATCCTGAATGATGTGATAACACAAGAAAATAAACTACCATGTTTGACATATGATTCTAATACAATACTATATTCAAAGGTAATTATATCTAAAAAGAATACATTCTTGTCCAAATGATTGTATATTGTTCTACAAGGACCGTAAATCACTCATAAAATTCCCTAAGTGTGGCACAAATCAATACAAAAAAAATAATCAAGTCCGTAGAAAGATATATGGTACTTTACTATCATTCCACAGTTTAGAAGACTATATGGATGTCCGGAAACTGCGAGGCAATTTACATAGAATATTGATACAATAATTAAATATGGGAACCTACGACATCCAATAGATTATCTTTAGTATAAGAAAATTGATTATGAGTATCCTAAATTTGGGAATTATACAAGAAACATTCATCTTGCATTATCTTAAAATGGGATAAATCATTATGGTTTTAAAAATAGTATTCATAGTAAATGGATTTTCATGTTGGTAAATTATAAATTACCACCATGGTTATATATTAAGCACAAATACATTATGTTGTGTATGCTTATATCTAGACCAAAGAAACCCGATATCGATATTGATTTCTATTTGGATCCACTTATCAAAAATCTAAAATTGATGTGGGATACAGGTATTACATTGTTTGATTCTCATAGAAGTAGAGAATTTTCATTGAGTTCCATGTTATAAATGATGTGAAATGAATTTCCTACTTATGGAAATTTACATGGCTATACCATTATAGGAATGTTGGGGTGTACCATTTGTGAATAATACACATACACACACAGTTTGGTTAATGATTCCTCAAAGACTATATTTTTAGAACATCAGAAATTTTTACCTCAATGAAATAAAAAACAATATTGGATGACAAAATTCGATGGAAATTCAGAACACGGAACACCACCATCTCTACTAATGGGTGATCAATTGTTCGATAAAGTAAAATATATTGAAACTCTTTTTGGTAAACCATTTTCAAAAAAACATTAAAAATTATGTTGGAAGAAGAGATCAATTTTATTTGAATTACTATATTGTAATTGTTTTTATGTCCTAAATTTTCTTGATGTCAGAAATACAGAAAAAATATATTTGATAGTGTTATTAGAACATTACTAAATGTTCCTGGAAAATCAAAAGAAAGAATCAAGGCTAGGTTGGACATGATTGACATGGAGATAAGGGAAGAGTTGGCACTGGTGAAGGGTATAGGGTGGAATTTTCTTCCTCTAGCAACTTACACTCTATCCAAATAGGTAAAATTTCCATTTTTCCTTTTCCTTAATACTATAAAATTTATAGAGTGTATTTAAAAATATATATAGAATGTAGTGTGAATGACTAATTTGAAGTTATAGGGACTAAAATCACAGGACAAGCATGTTTTGATGAATGATTTGATATCCATTTCTTTCCATTGGATTATTCTTAAAATTGTACGACATACATTAACCATAATGTTCTTCTTTTTCAAATCCATATGCAGTAAATTTATAGACCTAAAGTAGTTTCTAATCATGTATAAGGAGGCTACAGTAATATTATTTGAATTAGAGATGTTTTTTCCACCACCATTCATTGATATAGTGGTCCAAAATATTTTTTACATGTCTAGAAAAGTTCAAGTATGTGGGCCTATCCATTACAGATGGATATAACCTATTGAATGGTATATTAATTTTTTGAAAGGGTATGTTAAGAATCGAAGTTGTACATATGGTTGTATTTCAGAATGACATATTGTTGAAGCATCTGTTGAATTATGTACTGATAAACTGTCATATGTTGATAACATCAGTCTCCCAAAGTCTTTTCATAGTGGATGAATTATAGGAGAAGGGATTTTTGAGAGAGATCTTGTTGCAATTACCTTCAGAGATAGGGATTAAGTGAACCTTTAAATTTTACATAATCATGATGATGCTGATCCATATGTTGAAGCCCAAAAATCAATTCTTAGATATTTGATTCCATTAAGGTCAAAAGGATGGATACCAAATGCATATAATCAATAATTTATAGGATGTTTTTGAGTTAAAATTTATAAGTATTTATTTGAAAATATGAAATAAATTAATGAACAACTTTGTTGGATATCCAAGGGACCGAATGAAAATGTTATATCTTACAATGGTTTTATAATAAAAAATTATACATTCTATAAAAAAAGAACACAATGACTGAAGTATGATGAAAAAAATTAAAGTTACAATTGTGGTAGAAGTGATTCACATATCTGGTTCCAAGGATAGAAATCCAATTTATGAAAGTATATCATATTTTTGTATTATTGAATAGATATACGAGTTGTATTATACCATATTTAAAGTGCCAATTTTTCATTAAAAGTGGGTTGACTATAGGAGTGCAGTGAAATTTGATGAATTGGGCTTCGTGCAGGTGAATTTTTGTATGGAAAGGGAAAAAGAAGAGCTATCCATAATGGAATCACAAGAAACGCTTTCATTATATGTCTGAGATACATTAAATAAGAATTGGTTGATTGTCTTGCTGTTGACTAAAACTACTATCAGGTAAAACAAAAATTAAATTGAGAAAGACCCTTTAATTGAGAGATCATAATCATTTCATTCTGGACCCAATGCAAAAAAAATATTTTATATTTTAGGGGACCAAAAAGAGGGGATTTGAATTCTTGATAGAGGATCCAAATCCCTAAAACCATAAAAAAAATAAATAGAGTTAAGTGAGAAAGTAAAATTGTTTTTTATATATTATGTTTTCCCATAATATTATTTGTTTTTTACTAGATTAACATAATTTAAATTACATGTTTGACTAATCATACATAATTTTTTTTCTATACATGATGATGTTACTAATACCTCGACAGAAAAATGTATAACAAAGAAAACCCTTTGGGAATATATAAATGTAATGTTACAATATACTTTGTCTATTTTACCGAATAATTATATAACGAAATATTGATTTAATTTTTCTTTATTCCATGGAGAGTTTGTTTATATTATAAGATATATGTCCATATTTCATGCCTTTATTCACCAATACTTCCACATACTTCTTCTCTATCAAAACCTTTTCACCCCTGTAGTGTCGAAAATTATCACTTTCCTTATGGTTCCCCACAATTTCTTTGTAGGATGAGAAACGATGCTATATATTCTCAACAATAGAGGTAATCATTATTTTTTCATAGTAAAATCATTTTTCATAGAATTAATACATTGTTTCAAATTTATGTTTAATTTATTTTTTTTATTATTACTCACATAATAATTATTTTCTTATAAAGGTAGATTCTTTTTTTCAAGTTGGGGTTTTTTGTTCAAAGATGCTCATGATCGTGAGAGATTAGACTTCAATGCTACAACTAACTTAATGAAAATAAGGAAATGGGTCAAGAGTGTATACAACCATCATAAAAAGGTGAATTACTAATACATATTTATTTAATTTTTTCACCATTTTATCTACTATTTATAAGTTAATTTTCATATCATTTTTATCTAATACTTATTTAGTTTTTTCACATATCATTTTGGAAGTAATATTTTCATAGTTCATTTATTTTAGTATATTTTTGTCCATAATTCATGAATTTTTACAAGAAAACCTCAACAAAATTATTCTCCCTCAAAACCTATCACTTTACTTTAAGTTCCCTCCACTGACTTTTTATGAAGAGAAAAAATTCTAATTTTTATCAATCAAAGAGGTAATATTAATGTTTAAGTAGTAAAATAATTATCCATATAATTAATGTATTATTTAATATTTTTGCTTAATTTATTTCTTTTTATTATTACTCACATCATATTTTTTTCTTATATAGGTGGATTTTTCAGTTTGTGTTGGGGTGGTTTGTTTGAAGTTTCTTATGTCCATGAGAGATTGGAATTTTAGACTGGAAGTGAGATAATGACAATAATGAAATGAGTTAAGAATATATTGAACCATTATGAAAAGGTGAATTACTACTACTTATTTAATTAATTTTATCATCATTTTATCTACTATTCTTAAGTTAATTTCCTTACCATTTTTATCTAATAATTATTTAGTTATTTTCACAAATCTTTTGGGAAGTCAAATTTTTCTTTTAACTATCTAAAACAAGGCACAAAAGAGATAAAAATTTACTTTCTACCAATGTTACCACACTTTCAATTTTCTTTATTTCTAAAACTCCTAACACTTCATACTGAGTCAATGTTTATAGGAGAAAAACCTATTTCATCTAAAAACATTGTATCAATATATAGTTTTGGTAGTTCAAAAAAGAAAGATAATTGAAATCAGGGTAACATTGGTTGTTGGTATTTTTTGAGACATTGGGATGTTTAGGAATCATCTACATCTCAATCCAACACAGGTTGTGACTGGTATGACTCCAAGTGATTCTTTTTATTGAAAATTGAAAATAATTTAATAAAAAAGAAAACTAATATACTCAAAACCTATAAAACACATTTTTGAAATTCTGATAAATTATGTAAATGATCTATATGTCATTTTTGATGTTTAGGAGTCATCCACACATCAATTCGACACATGATGTGCTTGGTATGACTCAAAGTGTCCGTTATTAGTTTACAATTGACATTTTAATTAAAAAATAACCACTAAATGAAAACCAAGAAAGCATACTTGAATTGTCTTGATAATGTTTTACAATGACTCATTAGTAATTTTTGGGGTGTTAGAATCATTGTCACGTAAAACCGACACACGATATGACCGATATGAATCAAAGTGTGTATTTCCAATTTAAAATGACATTTTAGTAAAAAATACTAGTGACTTACTCAAAATTGATAAAAAATATTTGGATTGTTATGATACTTTATTAAAAGGATACATATATCATTTAAGATGTTTAGGAACAAGCCTCACCTCAATCTGATGCACAATATGAGTGGTATGACTCCAAGTGTATCTTTTTATTTAAAATTGACATTAATTTTAGTAAAAAAGTCAACTGACATACTCAAAACTGAGAAAAACATTCATATTGTTTTGATAAATTATGAAAAAAATACATAATTTATTTTTGATATGTAAGAATCAAACACACCTCAATCTGATACACTATATTCCCAATATGACTCAAAGTGTCTGTCATATTTTTAAAATTGACATTTTATTTCAAAAAGTGTCACTCACTAAAAAATAATAAAACATACATGAATTTTCTTAATAATTTAATAAAATGATTAATATTTAATTTTTTACATTTTGGAATCAATATCACATCAAAATGACACACGTTGTGACAAGTACGACTCAAAGTTCCTATGTCATGTTTAAAATTAAATTTTAGAAAAAAAGACAAGTAACATACTCAAAATCAATAACAAAACATTCATACTGTTTTTATATTTTAGGAAAATGATCTATAAGTCACTTTATATGTTTAAGAATCATCATCACCTCAATCTGATGCATGGTGTGACCAGTGTGACTCCATATAGTTTTTTATTTAAAATTGACATTATTTTTTATAAAAAACACAAGTGACATACTCAAAATCGAGAAAATACATTAGGATTGTTTTGAGACTTTATGAAAATAATAAAAAAGTCATTTTTGGTATATATAAATTATAATAGACTCAATCCAATATATGATGTGTTCGGTATGACTCAAAGTTCCTGTTATCATTTTAAAATTGACATTTTAGATCAAAAAGTGTCACTCCCTTAAAACTAAGAGAAAAAAATCATATTTCCTTTATAATTTAGAAAAAAAATTGATCAGTCATTTTTAAATTTTAGCAATTAGTCTCACATCAAACGAAAATACGATGTGACCATTATGACTCAAAATGCATGTTTTTTATTTCAAATGACATTTTAGTAAAAAAGAAATGAAACGTACCAAAAAACAAGAAATCAAATTCATTTTTTTAAAATTTAGGAAAATTATCCATAATTAATTTGGGATGTGTATGAATTATCCTCACCTCAATCTGATGTACACTGTGACCAGTATGACTCATAGTGTGTGTTTTTATTTAAAATCAACATCAATTTTAGTAAAAAGTAAAACTAAAATACTCAAAACCAAGAAAACTAATTCCTATCATTTTTACTTTAGTAAAATAGTTCATATATCCTTTTTGATGTGTATGAATTATCTGAAACTCAATCCGATACATTATGTGCTCGATATGACTCAAAGAGTCTATTATCAGTATAAAATTGACATTTTAGTTCAAAACATGTCATTGACTTAAAACATAAAAAACAAGCTATGATTTTTTTAATAATTTAGTAAAACTATTACTAAGTCATTTTTTAGGTATAGGAATAAATCTCATGTCAATATGACACACAATGGGATTGGTATGACTCAATGTGTGTCTTTCTTATTTTAAAATGACATGTTAGTAAAAAAGACAAGTAATATACTCAAAAATGAGAATTTTTTTTAATTTATTTTATAAATTATTAAAATGATCCATAATTCATTTGGAACATTTAGGAATCAGCAACACCTCAATCTGACACATGGTGTGGCCGGTGTGACACCAAGTGAATCTTTGAATTTAAAATTGAAAGTAATTGTAGTCAAAAAGAAAACTAATATATTCAAAAATGATAATTTTTTATTGTTTTTATACTTTATAAAAATGATTCATAAGTCATTTGTGATGTTTACGAATTACACTCACCTCAATAAAATAGACGATGTTCCCAATATGACTCAAAGTATCTGTTATGATTTTAAAAATGATATTTTAGTTCAAACAGTTTCACTCATTGAAAACTGAGAAAAAATGTTCCCATTGTATTGATAATTTCTAAAAATGAATATTAATTAATTTTTCATGTGTATGAATCAGTATAATGTCAAACTAACACAGTATGTGACTGGTATGACTCAATGTTCTTGTTTCTTGTGTAAAATGACATTTTAGTAAAACTGAAAAGTAACGTACTAAAAAAATGAGAAAATGAATTTATATATTTTTAATAATTTAGGAAAATTATCCATATGTAATTTGGAACTTATATTAATTATACAAACCTCAATCCTATTCATGGTGTGACCAATATGACTCCATGTGTATCTTTTCAAAATATAAGTGTTATTTTAGTTTAAAATGTGGGTCACATCACCAAAACTGAGCAAACAAGTATATATTTTTGTCTCATCATTATATATTATATTACTTAATTAATTTAATTATCATTTTCTCTTACAATTATTTATTTAATTTTCATATATATAATTCTAGAAGATGAATAAGAAATAGTGTGACGTGAAAGAATCAACCACAACTCAATCCAACACACAGTGTTCCTGGTATGACTAAATGTTTAGTTTAAAATTAACACTTTATGTTAATTATATATATATATTATTACTTATATAAGAAATATTTTATTATATAGGAATGTTATCTTTCTCAATAAGGGGTGGTTTGTCCGGAAATAACACGAGTCAGTGTTAGGATCAAAAGATAATGGCACATTGATGTTTTTGAATGTATGTAATAATTTATCTTATGTAATTGTATAAAACAATGTTAGAAATGTCTATAATATTTTATTTTTCATGTATTTGTGTTTTAAATTTTATTTCATTTAAATTATATATTGGTAATTGATTTTTTTGATTTCTGGTGGCATTTCTGGTGCTATAGTGTCCTGTTACAACACACTGTAGTATGCCACTTTATCAGTGCTAAATAAAAGCTCTAATAAAATATAAGGGATTTTAATCTGAATTCGGTAGCCAATTATTTTCTAGTACTTATAAAGTCCATTTTAGTTCTATTATAGTCCCATTTTATAGTTATGTGTGGAAAAATGAAATACATCATTCTACGGAGATGGTAGTCCGCACGTACGCTTAGTTAGTGTTGCTGTTTTCTATAGATTGGGTAGAGTAATTATATGATTTATTGATTAAGATATTAAAATTTATATTAATTTAATAATTATTTATTAAATTCCTCATTAATACCATAATTTTATAGTAGTGGTAGAAAAAAATGATGTTTCTTTGTGGAGGAAGTAGTGCACACAAAACACAAATTATGGTCACATTTTTCTTAATAAAAAAAAGGAAAAAGTGATTTATGATTATTCCAATTACATAAAAATATATTTTATAAATATGATACTGATTTGATCAAATAGGAATTCAAAAATTAGAATTGGAATTGATAAATTGAAAAGATATTGGTTATGTTAAAATGATTACTCATGTTTAACACTTAAAGAATTCCTTAGAAGATCCCTTCAAAATGGATGGAATATGATAATATTTTATGACCAAAAGATCAAGAGAGTGAAATTTTATTCTATGAGAAACAGATGAGTTTTTTTAGGGTGAACTATAATTATTAGTATTTCTTGAAATGGGTGGTGCGAGACCTCTTTTATAAGTGGTGAGAAAGATATTTTTGTAAATATTTCAAATTAATATAAAGAAATTACATGTTAAACATATCAAATCTATCTTGTATGGATAAATTATTTGTTTGGTAAGATATAAGGTTAACTAAAACCCTATCCAATAAATTATAGACATGTTTTTATCATCTTCCAAGCACTTTACCAAATGATTTATTACATTTACCATTTTGGAATCTACTAAGGTAACAAGTTTTTACTTCAGTTAGTATAATATTTATGAACCAAAATATTGTGGTACTTATTGAATAACTTAGACCAAATTATTATTAATTTCAAATAAAAATTTATCTATTCAATTTATAAAGGTGACTAAAAGTTATCTAAAATTTAAAATTAATAATTTATTAAAAACATTTTTTGATAAAACATTACTTATATTTTAAAATACCAAATATGGTGTTTGAAATTTAAACCAACAATTTTATAATTATAATACAATTATAAAATTGATCTTATAAATATTTTTCCTACCTTTCCAATTCATTTTAATATACAAATACTTTTATAAATGTCATGTTATTTGTAAAAGGAAATTTTCACTGTTGACCAAAAAATCATTTTTTAGAAAAATCCCAAGAATTCATCCTAAACTTATATTATAACGAATAACCCAAAAATTATGTTCATTTTTTAGAATTAAATTTATTAAATTTTATAATTCAATAGTATCATAAAATCCTAAAATATTCTGGATAACTTTTTATTTTGGAAAATAGTTATTTAAAATATTAATAATTCATTATTCTTGTTTAATATCAATTACTAATTAATATTTAATTAATATATTATTCCTATTATCAATATATTTTATTATTGCATAATCATAATATTCATAGCTTCTTGATTTAAAATAGAAATTTTGGAAAAGTATATATTTAAGTTTAATTTTTTTCATAGTTGTTTTAGCTATATTATTTAAATTTTATTCACAGTAGAAGTATCCATTAATTTATTTATATAAATATCTGATAGAGTGGTTAATATTATTAATTACTTATCATTCAATGACTTTGTTTTGATCATCATATGTAATATTTATATATTTATATAAATATATAATAATCTTGTTTTAGTTCAGTGTTGTGGGTGGATCATACTATCGAACACATTCAACTCATTAAAATGAAGTCATATTTTAAAATCTCACGGTGTTACATAGAAACCACATGAAAAATGGTATAAATAGTTCCAAATTATTGATATGGTTTTTGATAAATAAGATCATTTCTAATTTTTTTTTATTTTTTTACATCCATTCTAAAATCTGACCACCAATATTTTTTTTAAAATCATTTTATAAAAGATCTCTTAAAACCCTTAGGAAATGATTCCACCATTATATAACAAAAAATTATAATAAGCATAAAATATACATTATATATTAATAAAAGATTTTATTTTTTTCAACTATTTGTCCCAAAGCCCACTTAAGGAAGGGTCTTCAATTATTTAACACAATCGAAAATATTTTAATATTTCTAAACAAAACTATAGAAAATCCATTTTGTAATACCTGTTGTTAGTTGAGAATTTTTTAAGATAAATCCTTCCAATAGTATTCTATAATTTGAAAACATTCTTTTCATCAAAACATGGAACACCAACTCGTATGATATAAGCATGATGAACATAATCATATTACAAATTATATTTAACATACTATACACCAATCATCTCATTTGCATGAAAATGTGACCAAATTTATTATTAAGTCAGGATTAATCAACTCATTTAAGGAAGAAAACAGCTACATTACATGCTAAAATATTAACCATTTGAAATTATTTCCAAAATATAAAAAATTATCATAGAAGTACCATGTTACCATATTTCATGAAATTATATTCCAAGGCTATGTATATCATTAGAAATATACATTTAAAAATCATGCAATCTCAACTAAGGAATTAAAAAACAAAATTATAATATCACAAAATTCACATGCTTCCATAATTAATGATATATTTATTGAAATGTTTATAAAACACTTAAAAAATTATAATAGGATATCCATAACTACATATTATATAACTACTTTTTATTCTACATAATAGTACAATATTCCTCATTAATTACATATATCACAACGATTGATTATAACATGTTATTTTTATTAAATTTTCAATTTACCAAATATAGTTAAATTTTTAGAATTCATTCATCATCTCTAATTTGATAGTTAAAAAATTCCAAAAAAACATGAAAACATTCTATTATGTTTAAACAAAAAAATTTAACTTGATAGACCATTCATTATACTAGACATGCTTTATTAATTATAAATATTACATTAATTAACAACAACATGGAATTTTTTAGCCTATAATGAAATTTTACAATGTAATAATAAATCATAATTATTATATCCCCATTTTTTAATCCATTTAATTATGAAACAACATTAAAATCATCAAATTAAATTAACGCATGGCATGTCATGAAATTATTGAAATGTCATATTATATAAAATATTTTTTTATAAATGTTCACTATTTTGTTACTATGGTAACCGTTAGTGGGAATAGGAAGAAAATATACATTTAATTAAGAAATAATGCAATCAATCTAAAAATAATTAAATAATAATTAAATAATACATATACAAATTATAATTTAGTAAATTGCTACTAATTATTACTGTTTGATTTTTGAGATCCATAAAATTATTCTATTCATTTAAACAAAAAACATTTAGATAAACAATATGGAAAACAATAATAGAAAGAATCAACACAAAACATAATGAAACAAAATAGATACCATCTTCTCAAAACCATTTTTTTTGAAATTTATAGTCTCATCTAGTGTAAAAATACCCATTTTAGAAAATAATATTATCATTTCACAATTTTTATGTGCATAACCAAAAAAATGCCACCTGAATGTTTTCAACATAGTGGGATGTCTCTTTATTAATGAATTGTACACAACTACCATTGTATAAACCCACAATGATGAGGTGATGGCATGAAAAGAATTTTCTAACAAAAAATTATTTATCTATACCACCCTAGTAACTTTATGTTTAACATCAAGAGGTTAGATATGTCTTTTTATGATTTACATTTCATGTTATGTGATGTCCCCTCTCCTTACAACCATACCAATTGATAGACTGACTAAAAGAACACTATTTTTTTATCCCCCTCACCCATTTTCATGGGATTAGGTGAATGTGATATGGACATTTAGTGACATCCCTTTGACACCAGAGTATGTAAATAAAATCCATGTTTAATGTCTCCATCCCTAAACCACTAAACTAGTGCCCTATTCTAGGTCTCCAAATGACCCCAAACACACCTCCCCATACGCCTGAGGCTATCGACTAGCAGCGATGGTCTTTTAGATTACATGGAAGATAATAACCTCTTAATCAGAGTAAGCTTAAATAGATATAATACCAGACAAAGGAAACAAAAGACAATAACAATAAACACGCATTACTAACCATTTCCCCAAAACTGTGTACAATCCCACAACCAATAGTAAATATGGTATGTCATGTCATAACGTTCCAGTGAACAAAAACCCAAAATAAGGATAAAAAGGAGAATCATAAAAAAGTTTCCTGAATCCAAGTCTGGATCCCTCATCTATTCGCATACCATGCCCAAATCAACCCTCTAGCATGGGTCCCTTGACCTTGTCCTGATCTGCAACCATGAAATTTGCTTGGGTACCCAATGACGGCCCCAACAGGGCATGAGTATAACTTAGTGGGCCTCCACAAATGGTGTCTACAAATTATCCAGTCTAAAAAGATAGTGTTTGAAAGTATTAAATAAAAAACAATATAAAAAATGAATTAAACCAGGTTCCATTAGTTAACACAGTTCAACTAAACCACTTTCATCACTTATCTCTTGCGTTAGGAATTTTTTTTATCAATTTCATTTCGAACCATGTTAGTCAACTACTATAAAAAAGGGGATAAATATTGTTCATTATCTCACTAGTGGAAATTTTTTACAAACAATTACATCACAACTACCTTGGTTCCCTAGTCTAGGTAGTCTCATCAAATGTATCTGTTAGAGGCATAGAGCCTTAGTCCTGACTCCTTAACCTATGAATTAAAGGGGGTGGGGTTTAATACCTCAATTTAACCAGACCCATGGGTGTAAATCCTCAAGTTCAATACCCCGTACATACCACTAATCCATGTTCACATACTTCTTTAATCATTTCCCACATATACCAATTCTCAAATCATTATCATTGAACACACATACCATTTAGAATTCATAGTTCTCCAACACATAAATCATATTAATCCCATAAACCATTACCAAATTTACCTTTTAAAATTCACCAATCATTAAAAAATTAATATTTTCTCAAATAACCCCTTATTCCATGTTATCAATTAAACACGATTACATCGATTTCATTTCAAAATTCATATTTACAATGAAATACAAATCTCATAGATTTTCTTCTATAAACCCCATGTTAACATTGTAAACATAATTATTGAAAGTTTCATCTCATATAACCTTCAAATTAACATTAACTTATCAAAACCAATGTTCAAAAATACGGAACACCCCATCGGTGGCCTATTTTCCTATCTAGTCATCTTTAATGTATCCTAAAGGGATCATGAAGAATTCAATTCATTATTTTATCAAGAAATTTATCATTTCTCACTATGGGTATCAAAAGTATAATAATAATGATCTAATAGAACAAAAAAAATAAACATTAACCAACATCAATATTAGGGGATAAAACTTATAGAAAACCTACCTCTATTTTGAAGACAATCGCATACTGAACCTTGGCCTTTGGTTTGGATTCAAAAACCCTTCGAATCCCAACCTATAATCTTCTATAAAAAAGAGTTCTAATGATTCAAAAGAAGAGGAATGTATACACAAGTCTTAATTGAAAAAAGATATGGAATTGGGGTATTAGACTCAGCCGAATCCTTGATTCACAACCAACAGTTCTCCAAATAGTATAGAAATGAGGGATATCGATCCATGGCATGTCTTGGGAGTTTTGTTTCTTCACTATGGATGATAAAGGAAGAATAGAGGAATATAATGAGTTAAAACACCCAAGGATGGAGAGGAAAAGATGGTAAAATTCTACTTTTAATGGGGTACATGGTTTAGTCACACGGTTTCCCAAACCGTGTGCCAATAGTGCACCACACTCTATCCAAGAGGGGGGAAAACTGCATGGTTACTTGGGAATCCCGCATGGTTTGAAAAACCGTGCAATGAATATGTAGGGTGGATCTATCAAAGACCACATAGTGTTTCCTTCCAATTTCATGGATTCTTTTATCCATGCATCGCACCTCCCAAAAATCATGGTTAGGGTGCACAATTACTACTAATCATGCACCAACTGTGAAACATGCACTGGTTGGCCACTTTCTCTCATCTTCCATGTATTAAAACCCTAGAAAACCTCCAGGAATCCTCATAAAACCGATAAAAAACTCATTAAACAACTTTAAGGGATTCAAAACAAAAAAATAAATATGAATTTACCTTAAGTAAGTCCAGGATCTTAAAACCTCTACACCTTATAACAGCTCATCCCCGAGCTACTCTTTGAAAACATCACAGAGATTCTGAAGTAAAAAGATTGGTCCGACCACATATCTATCTCCCTCTGCCAATTTTATTCCTAAACATTACCATACCACCAAAAAATTCAAACCAAAGGCACAATATTTCCCTATAATACTTTTTCACTATGATCATAAATACGAACCAGATGCTCCTCAAAAGATGCATTAACCACAAGTTCAACGCCATCAATATCAATCACATGAGATGGGTTGGGATGATAGTATCAAAGTCTCAACACATGAAAATAATCTTGCATTCCACTATACCATTGGGGAAGATCCAATTGATATGCAACTAAACCAATTCATTCCACAATCTCAAATAGCCCCATGTACCTGGGTGCCAACATACCATGTTTTTATTTCCAATGGTGACCCAACCTAGGTGACACCCAAAGAAACACACGATCAACCACCATAAACTAAAGATGTCAATGGAACCAATCCACATACTACTTCTGCCTACTCAGAGTAATATCCATATGTTTCTGAATCAACAAAAGTTGTTCCGATATATCCTACACGAGACTATGTCCCAACAACTCTAATTCACCAACCTCCATCCAATATAATAGAAATCTACACAACTTCCAATAAAGTGCCTAAAATGATACCATATAAATTTTCCCATGGTAACCATTGTTATAGGAGAACTAAAAAAGAATAATTTGCTTCTCCCAAGATCCAAAAAAATCAAGAAGACATGGCCTTAACTTGTCCTTTATCACCTAAATAGTATGATCCGATTTCCCATCCATCTGTAGGTGGAAATACGTACTAAAAAACAATTGGGTACCAAGTGACTTATGTAGCCCCTATGAGAAGCATGATGTAAAATTTGGATCATGATATAAACTATAGTCTTCGGTTCCTTGTGAAAGAACACTATCTTATGAACATACAACTCACCCAACTGGTCAATGGTGAATGTCTCTCGAATCATTAAGAAATGTTCCTCCATGGTCAACCGATCCACAACTACCCATATGGTATCATTCTTCCGAGCCATCCTTGAAGGACCAACCAAAAAATACATCATCACGTCATCCTAATTCTACTCCAAAATGGTCAAAGAATACTAAAATCCACCTGATCATTGATGCTCAACCTTTAACTACTAACAGGTATAACATCAAGCCACGAAACTTTCAACCACATTCAACATCCATAGACACCAATACTATCTACGAAGACCATGATATATATTGGTAAAAAAAGGATACACTAACCACTTCAAGGTGTGCAACTCATGCATCAACTCTTACCGCATACAAGTAGACATATCAACATGGGAAAAAGCAAAATTGATCTCATAATCACCAACAGTCTAATAAGAAGGTGAATTCCCACCTTCAAGACCTTCCCTCAAACCCAAACACTCTGTATCCTCATATTACCTCTCCTTGATCCATTCAACAACATGGAATTAATTGCCAGGTATGAAAGGGTCATATTCAATTGTCCATCTTGAATCCCTAGGAGTATATTAGCAAACAATTCCATCATCATCCACTCACAACTGAATTCATGAAATATCTAGTTTTGATTCTTCTAGCTCAAAGAATCTGAAACACTATTTACCTTTCCTGGATTTCATACCAATTCAAAATCGAAGGACTGAATTTAGTCAACCCATATTCACTACTTAATATTTAAATCACGTTGGGAGAAGATATAATTAAGGCTTTTATGATCTATATATACTATAAATCATTTTCCAAACAAGTAATGCTGCAAAAACTTCAAGGAATAAACCACTGTAGCTAACTCAAGATCATGAGTTGGATAACTCTGTTCATTATGAATGAACTGTTGAGACCCATATGTAAAAAACCAATCATTATACATTAAGACTTCTTCAATATAAACACCAGATGAACCACAAACCAAGGTATACTGCTAACCTAGATTGGGTAGGAACAAAATCTATGTAGTATTCAACCTCTTATTTAACTCCTAGAAAGAATTATCACATGCCCCATGCCATTAAAACATGATTCCCTTATTGGTAAATCCCAAGAGTGGTTCCTCCAAATTGGAAAATTCTTTGATTAACCTTCAATAATAGGAAAATAAACCCAAAAAATTCATACATCAAAAACATTATTAGGTTGCTCCTAAGATAAGACAAATTTCACTTTCTCTAGGTCCATAGAAACAACTATCTCAGAGATGATGTGATCCAATAAATTTTACTTGTCTATCCAGAAATTATATTTTGATAGCATAACATATAGACTATTCTATCTTAGTGTAATCAGGACGATGTCAAGTTGTTTGGCATGATTGTCATGAGTCTTAGAGTACACAAAGATGTCATCTATAAAGACAACTACAAACTGATCTGGGTGTGGGTGAATGATTTGGTTCATCAGGGCTATAAAAAATGATGAAGAATTGGTCAACCAAAAAATCATCACAAAAAACTCATACAACCCATACATACTCTTTAATGTAGTCAGCAGTATATCAAAATGTCTCACACATAGTTGATGATACTATGATCTCAATTTAATCTTGGAGAACACTAAAGCACCTCTCAACTAGTTAAAAAGGTCATCAATTTGTGAAAGAGGGTATCTTTTCTTAACTATAATTTGATTCACCTTCCAATAATCGACACACAACAACAAGGATCTTTAATCCTTCTTGAAAAAAACACTGGATATTCCCAAGTAAACGTACTTGAAAAAACAAAAAATTTATTCTCAAATTCCTGCAATTGGGTTTTATGTTCCCAGAGTTCTACTGATTCCATTCTTAATGGTGGGATAGAAACTGGTTCTTCCCTCAGTAGAAAATCCATCATGAACTCAACATATTTTTGGGGTGGAAACCCCAAAAATTCATAAGGAAACACATCCTAAAATTGATCCACCATAGTAGGAAAGACAAAATTATCTACTCCCCAATCATCAAACAAAAGGCAATCCACTTGGGCTGTGATTTCACCCAACTACTGACAGAATGGACCTTCATGGTCTGCTCAGATATCCCATTCCCCATGAAGAACATAGATATTCTTTTAGGAACGTAAATGTTAACTAATGATGGTAAAAATTAATATGGTCATGGTACAACACTAGTCAATAATGCCCTAATATTAGATCAATATCTAAAATTTCAAGCACAAACAAGTCCCATAGGAAGCGATACCAACCAATCTCAGGGGAAAACTCCTCACATTGCCAGATATTTTTTTCTTGTATCCCTAAAGGTGTATCAATAAATATAACCCTACACATATGTTCCACTACTAGGCCCAAAAAATTTACAAATTTTTCAGATTTCAAATAATGCATGGAACTTATATCAAATAAAGCACTAGAAAGCATGGAATCTATAAGAATCCTAAATCAAGGTGTCAATGGTCTAGCCTCTCCACCTCTAGGTGATGGATAAACTGTATGAAGCTTGAATGTCCATCTAATCTGGGTGCTGACCTGAGTTTCTAGTGTTTCACTACCAATCTGATATGGATGCTCGCATCCTAGAGTATCATGTCCAACACCTTGACTGGTAAGACTAGTAGAACTCAAATTTTCTACCTGGTATGGGTAATCGAACCTCTTTCTGCACTTTGCATTGGACATGATCCTCCATCGGTGCCCAAATATCATGGGTTCCTATATAACCCTTACTCATTCCCCATCCTACCGCACACTTGACTATTAACCGATGATCAGGGGCACTGACGGTGCATGTGATTCGGACTACCACACTAATATAAAAATAATTGATCACCACCCTGAGAGGATAGTCCTCTTACCAAAATACTTTTTACACCACCACCCTACTAAATATTCTCAAAATAATGCTTCCTACCCTTAGAAGTTTCACCACTAGATCATCTAACTAAAACCACATTCCCACCCCCTAAAACCTACTTTAAGTTCCCTTCTGAAATAAGGGCACGATCCACCACCTTAGAAAATCTATTTAAATGAAAGATATTCACATGAGTCATGATCTCATGTCTATGTCCATTCTGGAAACATCTTACCATAGAATCCTCATCCCCTGCCAACTTTGGGACAAAGCATTGCAAGTAGGTGAACTGGAAATCATAATGCATCATTGAAAAAGTCCCCAAGGTCAAAGTCATAATCTCTAAAACCTTATAATATCTTACAATATCTGGATATAAGTGTTCCAGAAACATATCTGGAAGTTATTTCCACAACATACCATCCACCTACTGAGTATGAACCAAAACATCTCACCAGTGTTCCAGAAACTTATCTGGAAGTTATTTCCACAACATACCATCCACATACAGAGTCTGAACCAAAAAATCTCACCATCGATTTTCTGGTCCCCACAACATATAAGCCACTAACTTGACTTTATTCTCAAGGCGAATATCAAAGTGTTCTAAAGTCATCTAGATGTAACCTATCTAGAATTATGTTGCCTCAGTTACACCCTCTCCAATAAAAATCAGGTGGTGCTGCAACTGAAATTCTCTAGTTAGATCGAACATACTCAAAACAAACCATCCTAGGTCATGTTCAATCAACTATATAAAATGAGAAAAGTTCTTCAAGAAATTATCCTCTCCTCTAATACCCTGAATCACTGGGTTTTCTTTCCCCACTTATGGAGGAGAATTCTCTAGGATATCCTCTTATCACCCGACCGAAACACATCATCATTGTGGTATTTATCTAAAATTCTAAACATACATCTTAAAATACATAACATAAAACATCCACAATTTATAAAAAAATGGATCTCTACTAACTATAAAAAACCCATTTTTCATATAATATCCTAACAAACATAGTCACATATCTAACACTACCCTTAGCCATCCCTACCATAGTTCATTGTCAGTCTGGGTAAACCGACTCACATAATGGAAAATTTTTATTAGAAACCCCATTTTTTAACCATTTTCACTTTCACAGCACAAATCCTTCATATTTAGTCAACCATTTTATCATTTTCAACTCATTACAAAAAAATTTTAACCCATTTATGAATTTTGATTAGGCACTATTCTCTTTACCATTATTTTTATTTACCCATTTCAATCATCTTTATTAGACACTATTCTTTCCTGTTTTTCTTTCAAAATGGTGCAATGCATTATATCCCTCTCATCCCAAATAGCTTTTCCATGTGTGCCTATCATGATGCTTGTCACCCATATCCCTAGGTTCCTAAAATGATTAATGAATGCACAACCTCATGCCATTCCTTCCATGATAAAAATTCTATGAAATAGTCACATAATACAACAACTCGATCAACCAATGGTGAAATATCCTTCAACTACAACAATACATATCAAGAACAACAATCCCACCCTGGGTACATGGGTTTTCCCTCACACATGGGTTAACTATAGCCATGAACGAGCTCATTTACATGACCCAAAACATCCTAGAATCATATTAACCATCCCAAAATAATAAGAAAAAATAAAATATAACGCCCTCTAATACCACTTTTTAATGTCCCAATCCCGGAAGACACTAAACCGGTACCCCAAGCTGGCTCTCCACATGACCTCAAGTATGGATCGTCGTATGCCAGATGCCACTAAATAGTATCAAGGGTATATTATATCCTATGGGTATAAAATAACCTCTTTATCAATTTAATCCATGTTAGATATAATATGAAACAAAGGAAACAAAATAAAATAACAATAACCATTCAATACCAACCATTTCCCTAAAACTGGGTACAATCACATAATGAATAGTAAATATGATATGTCATGTCATATAGTTCCAAGTGAAAGAAAACCTAGAATAAAGATAATTATAAGAATCCCCAAAATGGGTCCTGAATTTAAGTCAAGATCCCTAATCCATGCACATTCCATGCCCAAATAAATCTTCGAGAATTGGGCCCTTTCCCTTGTTCGAACCTACAACCATGAAATTTGCTCCGGTACCCAATGGAGGATTGAGAAGGGTGTGAGTATAACTTAGTAGGATACCACCAACAGTGTCGAAAAATTATCCAGTCTAAACAGTTAGTGAATTAATGTATTAAATTAACTACAAGATAAACAAAAATAAGTAAACCAAGTTCCATTACTTAACAAGGTTCACCTAAACTACTTTCATAATTTATCTATTAGGTAGTTTTGTTTTCAATTTAGTTTTGGCCCATGATGATCAACTACCAGGAAGAAGTGTATGAATTAGGATTCCTAACTCGCTAGGAAATTTTTTTACAAACAATTACATCATACATACCTTGGATCCTCTGTCCAGGTAGTCTCATCAAATGAATCATTTTGGGGCATATTGCCTCAGTCTGAACTCCCTAACCCATTCATTAAAGGGGTAAGGGTTTATATCCTTAGTCTAACATGACCCATGGGTGTAGATAATCAAGTCCAATACCCCACACATACCACTAAGGCATGTGTACATGATTCTTTAATCATTTCCCACATATACCAATTCATAAATCAACCTCACTGAACAAATATACCATTTCAAATTTGTAGTTCATCAAATCATAAATATTATTCAAGCCTTAACCCATTACCACATTTACCATTTACCATTCATGACTCAATGACACATTAAATTTTTTCTAAACACCCCCTTATTCCATGTCATCAATTAAAACCAATTACATAAATTTAATTTCACAATTCTTGTTAAAAAAAATCTCATATATTTTCTTCCATAAACCCTATATTAACATGCTAAACATAGCTATTGAATGTTTTATTTCATAGAACCTTCAAATTCACATTAAATTAAACAAACCCATGTTCACAAATACAACACACCTAATGGGTGACCTCATTTCATTTTTAGTCACCCTCAATGCATCCCATGGGGCTCATGAGGGATTAAATTCATCTTTTAATAAACAAATTTATCATTTATCTCCATGGGAATCAAAATCCTAATAGGAGTGATCAAATAACACAACCAAATAAACATAAATCATTTTCAAGACTATAGGATATAACTTATAGACCACCTACCTCTATTCTGAAGACAACAACATGCTCTACCTTATCCTTTAATTTAGATTAAAAACCCATTTGAATCCCCAACCTAGGATCTACTGGAAAAAGGTAGTTTTAGGGCTTTAGAAGAAGAAGTAGAATGACTACACAATCCCTAATCTAAAAAATAGAAGGAAGAGGGGTATTAAACTCACCTGGAGATTTGATTTGAATGAAATGATACTCTAAACAGATTTTAATTGAGAGAGATCAATCCTTGGGAGGTATTAGGTTATTTTGTTAATCACTAGGGCTTTTGGAGGAGGAATAGAGAAAAATAATGAGTTATAACACTCAAGTACCAAGATAGAAAAATGGTAAAATCTAAGTTTTTAAGGGGTGAATGGTTGTCCAAACCATACACCAACCTCTCTCCAAGAGGGGTCTATGCTGCATGGTTACTTGGGAATCCCACATGATTTAAAAAACCATGTGAGGGATGGATCTATCCAATCCCGCATGGTTTTTATTTCCTGTTATAATATTTCTTTAAAACATACACCCCACCTCTCGAAAAGCATAATTAGGGTGCGCGGTTACTACTAACCATGTGCTAACCATGAAACATGCACCAGATGGCCACTTTATCCCCTCTTCCAAAGAATGAACACCCAAAAAATCTTTGGGAATCCTCATACACCTGATAACCAACTAATTAACCAAAATTAAGGGATGAAAATGAAAACATAAATAGGAACATACCTCAAGGAAGTTCATGTTTGAAGACTATGGGTAAATGTAACCAATTGGGACAATTTACCCTTATATAATACCACACAAAAAATTCACCTCAATAATTTTTTTTCAATTATGATTCATGAATAAACACAAGAAAAAATATAATTTATGGAAATAAATAATAAAAACCAATGTGTTGGAGCCAAAAACAATGAAAAAGAAAAAACCAAATTATATACCCAAATAAAAAACAATGTTCCAAGCATGGAAATGCATCGAGATCTACATGATTGTGACCACTAAGTTCCATGCCCCATAACTACTGAATAAATAATTTACAATGATCAAAATAAATTTGGGAGATATTATTTGATCTTTAATATTTAAAAATTAATGTATGCACACCATGGTGAATATACATGGGTTTTATACAACTATGTAGATAATCCAAAGAGAATATTCCCATTCTTGCCACTCAGTTAAGAATAAGTTCTCAAAATTAAATTAAAATAAATGTATATAAGAAAAAATAATTGATGAGAGATTCATAAAATTGAAAAATGGTTCATTTCAAATAGTTGATAACCAAAAAAATGTAACAATATTTTTGAAATGAACTCGTTAATAAAAAATTTCTTTTCAAAGTAAAAAAAATATTTCATTACACTTTGGATACACAGTCCAAATTCTCACTCATTCTCAAACCCATGGATTCATCCAACCAGGAGTAGTCCTAACTAATGACCAGAATCCTATCTTACTAATCTAGTAATCACTTGTCTATGAAAATAAGGTGAAATTATCCAACATTGAGCATTTTTTTGAGTTCAATATGGTGTATTCCAATTCAATTTAGCATATTCTTACCATGTATGACATTCTAAAATTTAATAATTAATTCAAAATTCAGTTTCTATCCAAAAATTTTAAATAATTCTTTTGAAAATGTTTTTTAATTCATAATTCAAAAACTAGCTAAAATAGTGGGTCTTTTCATATAAAATCCTATAAATATTTTCATTGAATAAAAAATATCATAAAACATTATAACATGGAATTTTTTATTTAGATTCATCAATTATTTCATTAAAAACACAAGATTCATCAAAGACTCAATAAGAATAAATTAAACCAAAAAATAATAAATTTTCTAATTTATGTCCCTAAATATTCATCATTTAAATAAATTAATTTAAAAATATATATACTGTGAATTTTGGAGAAATTATATTTACAAATAAGCCACAACCCTCATCAGTTTGTATTAAAAAACAAGAGAGACAAAACTCTACCAATAACACTAAGAAAAATGTTATCGTGATGAGTCAAAGAATTCCCCAAAAGAACCTTGGATTAATCTAACAAAAAATCCTTAAGGAGGGGAGGAAGAAATGAGGTTATGATAGTTTATTTACATACCAAATAATATATTAAAATAACTCATAATAGAATCAAAAATTGCCTCATTCAATGTAATAACACCACTTTAATATTCATCACTTGAATCAAGCATAAAAAAAGAATTTTTCCAACACCATGACATGGTGTGTCCACCATACCTATGGTTCTTTCCGATCGAATATCACAACTACGTCTTCAATATGATGCACTATAATAACCAAAGACATATTGTATCAACCAAAAATTCTACTATAGAATAATGAATCCATTCTTCTAGTTGAGTACATGTAAATTCCTTACTCGCTTCTATCAAAACCCTACCATCACTATCCATTTTAGACCTACCGTGTCACATGAGTTGACTGTCTAAGAAACAGATTGACTACTGTAGTGTAGTGTTACCCATGGTGTACTAGTTTTACTCATGGATAATCTCCATGTATTTTTCATTTACTCCATCAATCCAAAAAACACACCATTTTTTACAAGGGAACTCTATAAATAACATAGTGACCACCATAGGTTGGAGCTGCTTATGGTTAACCTAAAAAAACAATCCTTAATACACCAAGTACCAAAGCTCATCCCAAAACCCACAAAAACCAACCAAATTCTTATATATAATCCATAAAACGTATACATACCTATAAATATTTTTTTATAGTAAGTATTATAAACATTGAACATAATCAAAACCAACCAAAAAATGATTATTCAAATATAAAAAGTAAATTGGTTACTAGATCCACTAGTATATTATCTTTTATTTATTATCATGAGGATGCCGATGAGAAATAAAAGGATGGATATAACGTTCATAGAAATAAAATATCCTCTAATTTAGAATACATGGTATTTGAAAATATTTTTTAAAAAATATAATTGGGAATAAGAAATAAGATCTACAGTATTATACACATCATAATGAGAAATTATTTAAATTGATTAAGAAATATAATGATACTTATAGGAATTATGAGGATACCCTAAATAGAATTAATTACTATCTCATGATTAGGAATATGATGAATTATAAAGTTTACAAGGTGTGAAATATTATTCCTAACCTTGATTATATGGACCTTATCTATTCATAAGAAATCTATTCACGATTTTTCTAGATTTTTTTGTGTTCACTACTGCCTGACTATATGATGATAGATAAGGATTTTCAAAATATTTATTTAGTTAATAGTATTTTTAAATTTTTTATAAAAAAGACATGTTTTTATATGATGCAGAATTGATTTATTTATTGACATAAGTTATAGATTATTTTTTAAGTCTATCTTTAGAATAAGTTTTCTAGATGAGTGTCACAGTTCTGGTTTAATGGTTGTTGTGAAATGAATGGTTGTTCTATAAAAAATAAATATTTAGAATTTTATTATTGAATTATATTTAATATAGTCATATTTCTTTGTTTTTTTGGTTATAAAATTATAGATAATTTTTCCTCAATTTGAATATAGGTATGTTTTGTGCATGTTTTTCTATCCCTCTTGAGAGATGAGATTTACAAAAAATGTCATTTATTGAGGGAATAACCATTTTAATTTTCTAGTTAATCTTGAAAAAAAAATTCCTACAGATTTAAATTTTAATTTAATCCTTTTTAGTTTTTTATATTATAGTAAATAATCATTATAGAGTTGGAGGAATGAAAATATAAGTGAATAAAATGATGTAGTTGAAAATGGGATTATTAGAATGTATATTTTTTGAAATGGTAATCGATATAGACATGTGAAAATGGAAATTATTATATATTTTAATTCATTATTGGTCTATAAGAATTATAATACTCAATTTTTTCTTTGAGTGTAGATTTTAATTAAAAAAATTCAAGATAATGGGTTTGTTTATCCATATCCGTGGTTCATGATTCTTCAGATTTATAGTTATAATATCCACATTAGTAAATGATAAAAAATATACATAAAAAAGTTTACTTTAATTTCATGAATATTTAGAACAAGATATTAAAATACTCATTTGTGATTTATATATGGATATATAAATATAAACAAATAGACAAATAGATAGGATATTATTTTGTTAATCTATAGTTGTATCTTACTAGGTAAAAAAATTCTATTTTTAGGAATAAAACCTTTTTTAACATAATATATTAATATAATCAATTATATTTTGTTAAAAACAAAATTTATTCAAGATATTATTTTTCATAAGGAATTAAAAACTATGAATTTATTATAAATAAATATAATTTTTACAATAGAGTTCTATTTTTCATTCAATAATTATTCTACAATATTTTTTTTCTATAAATAAAATTTTCATGCTTGAAATTTTATTGTAACCATGATATATAATTCATAATATTTAAGATTATTTTTTGAAAAGTTTATGATTATTGTAATCATATAACATGAATGGAAAATAACTTATTCATAATAAAAGATGATTTTATTTTTGTGACACATTTTTTTGAATGTGATATAATCCATCAAGAGTTTCATAAAACATATAGTAATTCAATATATTTTTTTTGGTCTCCATTGTTATCCATATTTCACATACATAAATTATTTACTCATCCATTAATTGGATTTTATAACACTAATTAGTTTTTTTTGTATATGTAATAAATATTTTTTATAGTGAAATGATAAAAAACATAAGCACCATGTATTAAAAATAATTTAATCAATTAATATAAATAAAAATAATGTAAAATTTTAAACACTTATAGATCCTTATTCCATTTATTATGCTACATTTTATGAAGATATATATGTTTTATTTTAATGTATAATAAATCTATTTATTTTGTACTAACATTGGTAGTCACAAATCTAATATTTCAGAGACTTATTTAAAAAATGAATTGATATAAACTCTAAAGTAAAGAGTAGATAAGGTAAGAATGAAACACTGTGAACACATATTTCAAGTGAGTATATCATGTCTCACAAATCCCTTTCATATTGGTATAGATTAAACCTCCATTTTAAGAAAGGTTTATCTAATGAAAAAGTATTCTATCAAAAGTTTATTCATTTCATAATTATCTATGATATTAAATAAATAAATTTTATTTTCATATGACATCATTAATAAAAAATAGTTGATCATTATTTCATTCATTAATTATAAATCTTCAGTGATTCATAACTCCTTGGAACATTATAATTTTAAGAAATAATACATATAATAATTTATAAATATGGAAATGTATTTCAATGAAAACATTATGTACTCCAAAATAAAATTTATGTTGAAAATTTAATGACCATATCATTATAACTACTATGAAATAATGACATTCACTATATCTTGGTTGAATTTAGTTTATAACTTCATCAGAAAAGGGATATGGATGAGAATTAAATTTGGACATAAAATTATGTTAGACAAGGGATATGGATAACCATTCCTATATGAGGGTTAAATGATGCGATCATCTACATAGATTAATTACATTGATGCATTCATATGTCTTGGTCATTCTCAACTGGGTAATCAATAATGGATGAGTCTTTACATAAAATAATGATAGTTTATATGTCTCATTACTAGATATGTTGTATTTATTCAATGGTTTATATGATTATACATGATGAAAGGATATTTAAATGTGGAACACTTTTATCATGAAAATTTTATTTAATAGAAATCCTAAAAAATTAATCTATATATTTAGTAATATTGATATTATCCTATACCATTTGTTTAATAATGGTAATTAATTATAAATTAATAGTTATTATCAATGTTATAGAGGCCCATAAATCCACATATAATATATATATGAATAATGTTACATATTTTTATACAATATAATTATCCAAAAAGTTATAGTTCATATGCTAAATTATATAAAAAAGATTCTATTTTTTTCAAAAATAATTTTAGATGTAGTTTCTGGGTATATTTAATGATATTTTATAGTATAAGAATTATGAATAAAATTTACATAAAATTTATGAATTTTGATATTGATATGAATTATTCAATAAAGCCCATATGATATGGTGTTACATGTGTTGTATTACTCTATTTGATATGGATTTTATTTTTCAATGATATATGATACCATATCAGCACTGCATTTTTTTATCCATGTAATTTATTAACTATTTTGGTAATTAAATAACTCAATAATGTTTACATGATGTGTTTAATAGTTATATAGAAATTTTATCTAGATTTTTAACATTTATTTTTATTTTAATAGTACATTATGAATTTTTTATCGCACTTATTGTATTATATGGTACATTTTATGAATTCATAGATATTTTGACCATCCTTTATAATTTAAATATTTTTTTTACAATTAAATCCAATTATTTTTAAATGTGTTTCAATGAAAGTATAACTCCACAGTCAATATTTATTTCTATGTTATTTATCTCATTTAATTATGAAGATATTATCATACCATTATAATGAAGAACATTCCATATATATGATTGGTGATTCTAAATTATTATGTATCTTCTATAAAAAATATATCATATTTTACATTTATATGTGATTCTAATTAAAAATAATAACAATAGAGTTCAACCTAAGTGGAGAAGAGGTATACACACATATATTTTATTCATTTATTCAAAAAAAAAACTCATAGTATATATTGGTTCTTATATTTTGATTTTATATATAAAATGACATGATAGAAGTTTCAAATATCCTAAATTTTTGGTGTTGTCATTTTTATAAAATATACTCCAGGAAATATAATTTTTTAATGATTTTTTAATGAAATAACCTTCAGTATTTAAGGACAAGGATAAAAATATAGATTAATTTTTTGTTTTATTTTTTATCAATATATATCATTCATCAAATATATGAATTAGAGATGGAATACTATGTAAATTTATACAATAGTAATTTCAATAAAATAATTTTGATAATTTTTTGATTTTTTTGGAAATCATTTACTTTTTATAAAATTTAATTATTTTGTGGAACATATAATTATTATTTTGTTCCTGAAGCCCATGTAGTAATTGACAGAGTTATATATAGGATATGTTACAATTAAATGATTTTTTATATCTGGATTAATATTGATGTTAATGTTAAACTATCAATAGAATAGTACAAATAAATTTGGTAACAGTTATCTATGTTTCATATAATAGGGAAGTGGAGGTTTTATTATCAATAATTATTTAAAGAGTGTTAAATAGTTCTTAATTAGTGTTTTCTAAGTATTATGGAATGTTTATTTATAAAATATCATGAAGCCTTGTGATATTTAATATAATTAAAATACTATTTTTATGTGTTATCTTAGTATTTCACTAGCTACGTATGATTTATTAAAATAATTCATGAGATTGAAATGATGATTTCAAAGTAAGTATGACATTAAAAATAACAAAGAAACAATGTTTTATTAATTCCAATATTTTAAAATATTTTCATTCTGATAGATAATTAAAAATCTTGGATATTTTGATAGAATTTTGAAAATTATATAAAGTAATTTCTATTTAATAATTTAAGGAATTAATAAATCAACAAAATTATATATTATTTAAATTTATAAAAAAATTATATATTTAAATTACATGATATTTATTAGGAATGGTTTCCATAATTATTTCTAATATACTTGATATGAATTATTGAAAATGTGTTTTTATAATTTTTTGTAAATCATATACTATTATAATAGAGGTTTTATTAGAATTACATGATACATTCATGATGTAAATATTTAGTTGAATAAAATGAATATTCTATCAAGGAATTAATGAGTGTTATGTGTGAGATACTATCTAGTAAAATATTGATGCTGCATTATATAAAGATATTGAGATATAATATTATGAATATTAAAATTATATTTATTTAATGTAATATCTATGATGAATATTGTGGTAAAATTATTTTATTACTAAAATTATTAAGGCACATGAAAAATAAGATCTCACTGTAGATGTTTTGATATCTTAAATATTAATTAATATATATTTCAATTTGAGATACATATTTTTTTTATCATTTTTAGTTCACATATCCCATGTTTGGATAAAAAAAATTGGTATGATACTAGTAAAATTATAATAATTGTATTTTATGTGTGATAAAATTCATTTAAGGGAATTTACTATGAAAAATAGGGTTACAGTCTTCAGTACTAGAAGATGAAACATGTAAAAAATTATATTCTATTTTTATTGTTATTTTTCCATTGAATTGGAGTTATTATATAGGATTCAAAGATATTAGTTAACAATAATACATGTGGTGGTAATATCATTTTGAGAATTTCGAATTGAAAACACATACTCATTCCCCATTATCTGTGTTTCTAAAATTCTTTCCTAGAACATTTCAAAATATTTCAATATTTCTTTGTTTAGCATAAAATAAGATCATTTTCATCTCAATTTAAAACTTTCATAGTGTCTTATCACTATAATATTGATCATGATTACTAATTCATGGAAAATATTAATTTATTAAATATTAAGTGATTATATATCTTTTTTGAAAATAATTATAAATTATTAAAGAATAGGATGACACCAAATTATTTCTCTCTTCAATAAAACATTACTAAATTTTTTTTAGTTTTTTTCAACACATGATAAAGGATAATCAATAATAATAACTAATTATAATTAAAATTTTATTCATAACAATTAAATTAATTCTATCATAATCTGTGTATCAAGTAAATGATTCATAATACTAATTGGAATGAATACAAAAAATGATATTTAGATTAAAAATGAATATATCAAAAAATGAAACACTATGGTTAAAAAAATTATAGAGGTATTTTTTAAAATTTAATAATTATAAAAAATATTGTTGAGTTTTTCACAAAAATCATAGAATTAATCATCCCCACCGAGTTCCCCCATTGATAAGAGATATGAATGAGAGTGTCATCGCAAGCCTAAATTTAGTATGCTATCAGTTGAAGGGTGACATTGAGGGTTTTAAACACTAAAATATATGATATCTCCATGTTTATAACATAATAAAATTATATAATTAAATAAAATCAAAGATCATAGATATTTAAATGATATTAATTTATAATTTTTAAAATGATAAATAATTTATTGTTTTAAAATAATTAAAAACCAAATACAACTAAAATTAAAAAACATTATAAAACCACAATATTCATAATACCCATATAATCCCAGCACAAATAAACGAGATATGAAAGTAGTTTCTAATTCATAGCCCCTACCAACAACATATGTGACTATGTCATCTCTCATCAACTCAACCAAAAACTCAAATCTATAATCCTATAAGTAAAATATGAGGGGAGTATATCAATATATAATATCCCATAATTGAATAAATAACGACCAATTAAATATTATATGTTCATAATAATCAATGATGAAAAATAATAATAAATGGTTTTAACAACACATTTGAACAGAACCTATATGTAATCTATTTTTTACATCTCCTATTGAAATATACCATTATGAAACCACTTATGTTATTATACACCATTATAGTTCATCCTATATTTTTATATGTTATTTTTTTACTTTATTAGGCGTTTTATAGTACTATATTCCCAATATCAAAAAATTATTCACTCCCCTGATAAAAATGTATATATACTATAAAAAAACCATAAAAATATAAGAAATATTCTTGTAATCAAAATTCCACTAGTTTGTTCTAGCATCCCTTTCATTGTCTACCTTCCACTAGTCAACTATCATAACTAAAACACATTCACATCCAAAACCAAAATAGAATTTCCATTTATATAATCCATATCCAATTCGAAAAAAATTCTAGGAGGGGGATGGAATATTAAGATACCATCTTGTTAACTACATCATAAAATAGGTGTTGGGAAACACCCAAAAAAAACTACCCTCAAGTGATGCTTGAATAGAGGATGTTACTCCCATCCCATATATATTGCTTAAATATATTAAAGTAAAAATCACAATATCTCATAGTAATAATCATAATAAAATGTAAAGTACTGCCATACTATCCATATACTTATCATCTTTATAATTTCTTGGGTAATTGAGAATGGAAGTTCAGGTTTGATCATGGATTGATCATATTAATCTTGACCATGTTGATGTGTTTGGAGTGTTGATATAGGAAAGGGTATAAGCCTTATGAATATGAAAAGGTTTAGTGTTTAATGGTTAAATAATTCACTTATAGGGGTTTTTTGAATATCCCAATATGCAATATGTGAAATATGGGCATGATTTTATAAAAGTTTGAGTCACTATGAAATTGGAATGAATTTCTATAAATTCATGAAAAATTGGGTTTTATATGATACGATTTGGGTGACGGTTGACAAGAGAGAGTTTTAGATATGTTTTTAAATTTTGGTAAACCATAGCATATAGTAATTATTTAATTATTTATAATAATCATTTTGTATAATCATCCAAGTATTTAGAAATTTCTCATAACTATCATACATAAGAGTCACCTAATGAATGGTTCATGAAAAAACCTATGTCCTAGAATCACCCATTATGAAAATTTTCCTTATGTATGGGTAGTCCATATATATTTTTATTTCTCCTTTGAGTAAATGGATACCTTTTATAATAACTATAGTATGGTAGACTAACTCACTAATATATAGGATTAATTCTTTGGTAAGTTGTAAGAATCACTTTATATCTATATATGGGGTGCAACATGTTTGTGTAACTTAGATGAAATGTAATAGTAATTTCGAAGATTCCAAAAGATATATAAGAATAAAAATATGGTGATACTTTATGGTCACCAGAGATGGGTAAAAGTTGGAAATGTATTGAGTGACCTTGTGAAACATAAGGGTTACAAAGTAGAAAATTGTTAAGTGTTCTTTGTGATATGTAATAGTCCTTCGAGATAACACAACAATGTATTTATATGAAATATTATAATCCAAAAAGGTCATTTCCTATATACATAATAAAAATTTTATGAAACATTTTTATACTTATGGGTCATCTGGGTGACCATTTGATGCATAAAAGTAAATATGTTTCAAAAATAATGGTGAAGCATGACATTTAAGGGAAAGCATTGTATCTTGTAGATATAAAAGGGTCTTCTGGGGTGATTCATACTTTTAAGTTTCATTCATTAAGGTCCAATTGTTTTTCCAATATGGTTAATGTTGAATCATTTTAATTTTTTCATACATATTTAAAATTAATAAATCAATGTGAAATTTCATTATAAAATTGGAATTATGGTTTTTTAATCCAAAATATATAGGGTAAACCTTAAATTCTAATCTCAATCGTCTCTTAATATCCATGTTATTTCATTTATGGTTCATTATTATTCATATATATTTCTATTATATGAATATATTATGTATAAGGCTACACACCCAAGGGTATTATTTCAATTTTAACCCAGCATCTCCATGTTTTTTTGTTATTCTATAAAATAGTGTCTTATCATATTACCATATTCATATTAATTGGAGCAGTATTGGTCCATGATTCCTAGAGATTTAAATCTTACTAACATTAGGTTGGGGGTTCATAGATTTCTCATGTGTCATTTATGTGACATAAAACATATGATTAATGAGAAATGGTATGATTGTTTTTATTTTATCAAGAAATTAAACAACTACTGGTTTCTTTTGTTTATAATATATATATGAGTGTAGTTTTGAGACACCCTAGAATCACACAACTGAATCCAGTGCTTAAATAATATACATTACACACAATACTGGATACCATGTTAGAATACCAAAACATAACATACATATATTTTAATTTAGTTCAATAATTTAGTCCTTACATCTGAAAAATAATCACACTATCCTAGAATAGAAAGGTTTAGTGTATTTGGAAATTAGTTTAATAGATTTATATTTTTTACATATTATGGAATAAATCTCTCTCACAAACATATCTAATCTAGAGTTTCTTCTAAAAAATATTTTATATAATTCCCAAGGTATATTCAATATAAATAAACGAGGGAGATAAAATTATTATTATGAAAAAACATTTAAATGATTTATAATTATTATAAATCATAAACATGTGTGAAAAAAATTACCATGTGTTAAAGATCTATTTAAAATGAACATGAAGTCATAGTGGTTTTCTAGAAATAATTGAATAAGGACTTAAAACCTCAACAACTGAAACATATATAGTTAAATAAAAATTATTAGAAATGAGTAAGTATACATGAGAGCTAGAGTAATACATTGGTATGTAGAATAACATAAAAAATTTCACAATCATAAGCATAAAAAATCATATCATTGTGATAATAGGTAACCATAGTAATTTTCATAGAAAAACATGTAAACATAGCTACCCATTATCATGTTGAGGGAGAAATGTGTGAGAATAGCTACCCAAAATCATGTCCATAAGAAAACATCATCCCCTGATGAGATATAATGATTTAACCAATATATTTGTGGGAAATATCAGACCCAAACATCTCATAATGATAAACCACACATATTATTTCCTCATGAAATCATCCATATATTCATTTAATGATTTAAAATCTCCAATATTGAAAATATAATTCTTAATATTTTATACCAGTGATGCACAAGATGACTCCAATAGTCATATCAATTGATACCAAAATTCAATCTCTCTAAATAAGTATATCATAAAAACACATAGAGTATGATCATGAATGTTACTCAATATGTGAAAAATCCTTTGATGATAAAGAGAAAGATAGATTTGAATTCACAAATAAAGACTTAAGAAAACATTTTTATCATGAAAATAAAAATATTAAGTTATAATTTACATTCAAAAATTTATTTTGAAGATGGTGATAGATAGAATTTTTAAATTTTTTTTGAAAGAATAACCAATAACTAAACCTTGAGAATAATTTTTTATCTGTAATTGAATTTAGATTAGAATATATAATATATAAATGTGATAGAAATCAACTTTTTATGAATTTTTAAAACTTTAATGAATAACACACATTAGATAAAGAGTGAAAAAATTTAATTTTTAAAAGGATAAAAAATGAATATGATGGTTAAAAAATATTTTAAATTTTTTTATTTTAAAATAAGAATATAAAATATATTCTTTAAGAATGAATACGTAAATGGATGAGAAAGAGTAATTATAGTGGGTGATAATTATTATAAATGACATATTATTTATAGGATGAATGAAATCTATAACGGAATAATATATTGATATAAATTTTTGTAATCCCTATAGTGAAATAAAATGTATCATTTGAATTAAATAATTGGAAAATATAATAATCCTAGAATCAAGTAGTGGAGTGAAAAATATTTCAAATCAATGAAATTAATATTTGGTCAATAAAATCATTATAGAAATGGTATTAATGAAATCAATAGAATATGAAGGAGGGATTATGAAAAAGAATTAAAAAAATATGTATAAAACTTGAATAATAAAAATATGACAGGTCAATGGGGGAATTAAGTACATAATATAAATGAATACATGTTAAAAAAGATGAAAAAAGTTTGAAGGAAATAGAAAATGTGAAAAAGAACTCATATCATGGATTCCTCCTTGGTTGAGAGAACTCTCACCACTTTAATGAAATAACACATTATCATTATGAAATCCCTCTTAATGTTGGACTTAGGCCATATTAATGTGACATGATTCTCTAAACATTAGATAGGAAACTGGGAGAGTGAAAATGGTAAGGGATTCTTGTTGGATCCAAATGAGAAGATTCATTCAGATTGGGTAGAAGAGTGCTCATTTTATAGGATAAATTAAGGATTATTTCATTGGAAATATAATTAATGTGGTGGTAATGATGGAATCAAATGGGATTTAGTATATTTATAATATTATATTTTATTAGTACATTATATTTGATTACTACACCTTACAAATAAATTCTAGAATATAACACATTGTTTAGCTTTTCAAGTACTCCCTTGTTCATGCTTTGTTTATCATCCTTATTTGGATGCATTTGCAAGATTCTTGGGGATGGAGGGACTTTTTTTGGGGAAACAAACTAAGGATTAGATATATATATTTATTTGGATAAATGGAGTATAGGTATAAATTCGTTAATGGATTTTATGGGTTCTCCCCAAGTTTAATTAATGACTTTGGTGTCTTTTTGTTTTTCTGCTAAGAATTAGGATGTTTAATGACTTCTAGGAATTTAAACGCCATGTAAAGGGATTACACGCAGTGTAATTGTATTTTGGAATATTATGTGAAACCTTTTTAGGGCATGAAAGGTTTAAATGTTGTGTAAATGGTTCATGTCTTGTAATGGAAAAATCAAGGTTTTTAAGAAAGGACGATGGGGTTTTCAGTGTTATCAGACATTGTAGAATTCATAAAATTTAATGGGATTACACACCATGTAAATTTAAAAAGATATAGATTTTATGCACTATTTGAATGATTTATTTTTTTGTGGTGAACCTCTAGAGGTAAGAGTACCTTATGGTTCTTCTTTAATTTTGTTATGACCATTATTTTGGATGGGTTTTGGTTTCATATTCACGATTAGATAGTATTTTATATCAATTCTTTATAGTTTCTTATTTCTCCTTATATTTCAAACCTGATATCTTAGTTTACAATCACTGTTTTTGAATACAGATATCATTATTCTATTTTGAGTTAGGGGTTTATATGAAATGGGTTAATGTAATAAATTTCTTATCTTTATTGGTAAATCCCTTTGGATTGTTCATTTAATTTATATGATATGCTATTATGAAGGATTTCTTTGAAAGGGAAATGTTTTTAAAGGGTTATTTCATTGAATTTTTTTTCTAGATTTTTAAATGGGTTTTTATACACTCAAGAATATTGGAATGGATTTGATAATGTTTTATAAAATCATGTTCATGGTTTTGAAATGTATTTTTTACAATTACCACATCGAGAAATTTGGGTGCATCGAGAAATATACATGGGTAGCCTTAGTGTGTGTGGAACCACTAGGAGGTAACCTTTAGGATATCAATGGATTATGTCATGACTCAATAGTGGTTGGCTACATTTTTTTTCTTATTTAGGATCTCAAATGTCTAGTGCGCATTGTATTATAGGATATAAGAGGCCCCATTTCATCTATTATTATATATTGAATGATTTTTTAAACCATTGATTGTTGCTCACAGTTTTTTATATGAGGTACTATCATATAGAATTATATGATATGTTATTTAATTTATATGTGTTTACTTTATTACCTCTTGATGTATGAATTAGAATTCCCTTTTTATCACTTATACTTTTCTTAGTTATAGTTTTGATAATATGAACAAGTTTTATGAAAAACCAAAGGAAAAATGATTTAAAAATGGATTTGGGATTTATGAAAATGCTTTGTAAAACTATTTTGTTTTAAAAGATATAATGGTTAAGTTCTTGATATTATAACTTTTATAGATAATGTGGTGGTATCCTTCTGGGTTTTTTCTCACACATTAATTTTTTCTTTGGCTGGTTGTATATGTTGTATTGTTGGATTTAGTTATAGGAAAGGGAATCTAGTAGCATGTTTTATTATTCTTTTGCATTTTCCATTGGTTTGGTTCGGTTTGGAGTTGACTATTAGTCACATGGATACTTGTTGTTCTTGATTTATTTATAGTTCTAGGTTTAGGTGGATTTTATTCGATTCTATTTTTTTGGTTGTATATATTTTCTCTGCTTAGTACTCTAGTTGTATGTCTTATTTCATTATATCTGAGTCTTGTTCTATTTTATTACTTTGCCTCATAATGTGACGACCATATTCGGTGTATGGTTTGGTTGACCTGGTTTGACCTATTAAAAATTAGTATTAATGGGAAGGATCAACCTAAAGTGTGTTAACATTTCCTGAGTTTGGTTTCATGTATTGGGTATATTGATGTTAGGACCATCAGAATTTGGATAGTAGGCATGGAAAAGCGGCCTGAATAGCTCACTTTATTGACTGAACCTGGGTTAACATTGATGGTCAAACACTCCTACCATGTTTGGAACTTTGGGTTTGGGGTAATTTGAATGAACTGTATGGGGGATTTTATTTAAATTAAAGCACTTCTTTTGGAAATATATTTCATTGATAAAATTATTAATTGATTTAAATTGTGTTTGTTTTAAATAATTGATTTGAATTCTTATCATTTTCCTAAGATTTTTAAAATATTATCATGATTTAATTTTTTATTGTCTTGTGTTTTTTAGATAATGCCTCTAAGAAGAGCTATTCCAAATTTGAGAGACGAAGCTATGAGATAGGTTACACAGGCTAATCTTCTAGTCAAAACCTATTTGGTAGAAGCTATAATATTCACTATTAAAACTCTGGGTCAAGTAGGTTTTGGGATCTCAAAATGTGTGGTGGATCATGGATCTGAGTTTACATAGCATCGTCCACCTATATTTTAGGGTAAAAAGTAATGGAGGAATATAAGGAGTGGATTGAGTAGATTGGTAGGATCTTCAAATTCTTGAAGATTTTTTAAGACTCAAAGGTTGTTTTTCCATGTACGTGCTTGAGGGATCTGGAAGGAGATGTTGGGACTATATTGTGAAATCTAATTTCATGAATAACTTACCTAGCATTCTTTAATGAAAATATTTAATCCACAGTTTTACCTTGATACATTACATGATGCAAAGAACAGATAGTTTCTTACCATAGATTAGAGGGAGTTAATTATTCTATATTATTCCAGCCATTTTACTAATTTGGTGTATCTATCACTGGATCCTGCCACTACTGAGTACCTAAAGGCTCAGAGGTTTGAGTTAGTACTAATTACTAATATTAGGTCAATATTGATTCTCATATTCCTTCAACCCTTTATATAGGTAATTAAAAAAGAAAATTTAGATGAGGTAGACATATCTGGGAAGAAAGGTTTGGGTGGAGCTTTAGTTGGTGTAGTTATTATCCAGAGTGTATCTTTTAACTAGAAAAGGAAGCACAAAGGTAACTAGTTTTTTTTCAAGACTATTTTTAGGGGATTCATCATGTCAATAAAATATAGTTTTTTATCATTGTGGTTGGCCTTATCATACCAATCTAAATTGTATGGAGGCTCCCAAGACTTGTCATCTTTGTCTAAGATTTGAGAATTTGAAATTATTTCTTACAATACATCCCAAGGATGTAAGACATAATCCAATTTTACCAAGGGTTCATAGGTTCATGAAGAATCTTACAAGGGTGGTGGATCTTATCCTTAGGCTATGAGTGATGAAAATGTGGCAATGAAATCTTAGGGAGGAGTTGGGACCATATGTCTTCATGTAGTAGATTATGGACCAGAAGAATCTAAAGCAAGGCTGGCTATAGTTATAGGTATGCTTTTTTTCTTTCATCTTATACAATGTTAGATTTTATTGATAAAGGTTCTACTCATTCATTCATATAATGAAATTTTGTTGATGTGTTTGGTTTGTGTTTGAATCATATTTTGTACTTTTTGGATCTGTCCACCCCTTTAGGAAAGAAGTTTGAATAAGGTTTCAAGTACACCATGCATCAGGTGATGATATCCAACTTTGATGGGGTATGTGACTCTATAGTTATTGATATTTACATCTTTGAATTGATTATCGACATGTATTGGATGATCAATGTTAAGGAATATATTGACTGTTATCACTATCGAGTTCAATTCTTATCTTCTGATGGGGTAACACTTGTTTTCCAGGGTGAGTGGGACTCCAGATTGGGAAGTGTAGGGCCTATTGTTCCTTTTTATGGGGTTAATATCATTACATTTTCAATAATTTTTATAGATGTAGTTGAACCCTATTTGGGTATCTGTCTTCCTAAAGTGATGTGTTCATACCCCGAGGACATTCTAGATGATTTTTCTAGTTTTACACCATAGAGATAAGTTGAGTTTACTATTGAAAAACTCCATTGAAAGATACCCATTTCTATTCCGTCTTATTTAATGACTCTTTAAAAGTTAGTGGATTTTAATTTCCAGATTGAGGATCTTGATGCAAAGGATTCATTCATACTAGCATGTCACCATGGGATTCACCTATCCTCTTTTCTAAAAAGGAATACAAGATCCTCAATCTTTATATAAACTATCAAAATTTAAATTGGGTAACCATTAATAACAAATATCCCTTTACAAGGATTGATGATCTTTTTGATCAGTTTAGAGGTTCATGTTGGATTTCAAGGATTTACCCATGCTCAAGGATCCACTATTTGAGGGTCTAATAAGAGTATATACTGATGATAGTGTTCAGGATCCAGTATGGGAATTATGAATTCCTAGTTATGTCATTCGATCTGACTAATAATCCTACTTTGTTTATAGATTTGATGAGATGGATATTTCATTGGTTCTTGTACACTTTTCTTGTTGTGTTCATAGATGATATTTTGGTGTACTTCAAGATAGAGGAGGAGAATAAGAACCATTTGGAAATCATTCTTAAAACCTTGAAAGAACATTGTTTTTATGGTAAACTTTACAAATTAATGTTTTGGATACAGAAAGAGAAATTTCTAGGGAATGTGATATATGGGAGGGGTGTATCATTGGATATCGAATATATATAGTATTTTATGTATTGAGAGAAGCTCATAAATGTTTTGGAAATCCAAGGATTCTTGGATTTGTCTTTTTACAATAGGTGGTTTGTTTAGGATTTCATTAAGACCATATATTCATTGACTACTTTAACCCATAAGGGTGTAAATTTTTTATGGAACAACAATTCCCATATGTCTTTTGAGGAACTCAAGGTGTGTTTGAGTTTAATAGTAGTTTTTAATCTTACAAAATTGGGTTCGAGTTATGATTTTTTCTATGATACTTAAGGTATGGGTTTGGGATGTGTTTTGATGCAGGGGAAACAAGTGGTGGCCTATGGATCATTCCATTTAATCCCTCATGAGAAGAAATATTCTACCCACAATCTTGAGTTGGAAGTGGTTTTTCAAGAACTCTATTTTTTGTGACACTACCTCCTTGGGAAGAATTTTACAATGTATTATGATCCTAAAATCCTGAAATATATTTTACTCAGAGGGGTATGAACCTTTGAGAGATATGCTGGGTGAAATATCTTTGTAAATATGATTTTTAATATTTATTATACCACTAGGAATGGAAATGTGGTTTCCAATGTTTTGAGAGGAAAATTATGGACATAAGTAATGCATGAATCAGTTTAAGAGTGGTATTTGATGAGTTTTCTTTCCGAGATAAGCTTAGGAGAAGAATTTGTTGGTGGGCATGTGTTCTTAGCTTCAATAAAACATTACTTGTATTTGGATGAAAATTTTCAATTTGAGTAGGTGAAAGAAACCTAGTTTTAATGGTTGGGTTAAAGCCTTTATAGCGGGGATACCTTGGGTGAGTGGTCTTAGTCTCTCAGTGGTGCTTTTTTTCTTCTGTGGTAGGTTGGTTGTTTCATTTTATCTAAGGAAAAAGTTAATGGAAAGTGCCCACTGGTATTTATGGTCTATGAAACCTAGGGATACCAAGATATAAAATGACATGATATGTTGATATTGGTGTCTTGGGATGAGGTAGTCGATTGAAAATTTTTCATCATTATGTCTTACTTTTTAGAGAATCAAGGTATAACACCAAAGTCATACTGGTTTGTCGTATCCATTACCTATTCATGTATTGAAGTGGGATAATATTTCCATATATTTCTTAATTAGTTTTCTATGGAATCATATCGATAAGGATACAATTTATGTGATCATTTATTGACTAATGAGATTAGTGTATTCCCTCTATATCAAGGAGTTGATTAAGGTGGAACTACTTGGGGAATTGTATGTTTGTGAGATTGTAAGAATTCACAAGGCTCCCACTATTGTTATATAAGATAGGAAATAGAGGTTCATGTCCAAGTTTTATACAGGATTACAAGAGTTGATGGGTTCCAAAATTATATTGAACACAACTTATCATTCTAAGATGAATGGAAATACAAAGTGTTCTAGCTAGGTTCTTGGGGATATTCTCCTAGACTATGTTCTTGATTTGGGTGGATTTGGGAAAACCAATTTCATCTATTCGTGTTTTAATATAATAATATTTATTAGGCCTCTATTAGGATTATTACCATTGATGAATTTTATGGGAATTCAAGAAGATCTCTATTTTTCTTGGTAGAGTTGGGAGAGTGTTCCTTAGTTGGGCCAAGTCTTGTTTAGGAGATGATGGAGATGATATAGTTGGTCTGGATGATATTGATCATGGGATAGAGGTGTCAGAAATTTTATGGGGACCATTTTCATTAGCTGCTAGATTTTGATTATCGTGATTAGGTTTTTATTATAGTTTCACCTCACTTAGGGAATAATTGATTGGGGAACCAGGGTAAGTTGGCACCATGGATATTGGACCCCTTTGAGATCGTTAGACAACTAGGAAAGGTGGCCCATTAGTTGGAAATTCCATCTTGTTTGAATTTTATCAATGAAATTTTTCATTTTCCCAGCTGATGAAGTATGTATTGGATATTTTCCATGTCATTGGATGGGAAGATGTTGATCTTGAGAAAGAAACCACTATGGTTGAGCAGCTAATTCAAATTATAAATCACGGAGAGATGGTACTGCTAAGTAAAAGGATTCCTCTGGTCTGGGTACAATGTTAGTGTGAATGGCATATCCATGAGATGTGGGAGAGGAAATTTTTTATGAGGAAGTGGTGAAATTATTATTTTTATCCCAATAATATGAGGGTTTTTTGGGGAATAATGAATTTATGATTGGGAGATTTTAAAACCCTATTACGCTTTCTATGTACTCCTTAGTTGATGCTTTTATTATCATCCATGATTTTCTGCACTTGTGGGATTCTTGGGGATAAAGATAATTTTCTAGGAAAAATGGCCTAAATTTAAAGGATTTTATTTTATTTTAATTAATGTAGTTTGAGTATAAATGTGTTAATATATTTGAGGTGTTCTCCTCATGTTGAGAGAATGACCTGGGTGCCTTGGTGTCTTTCTGTTGAGAAGTAGGATGTTTTATATCTATGGGGTGTTTACATGCCGTGAAAAGGATTTAAACACAATTTAATGGTCTCCAGTAAGATTACATGAAATTGGTTCAAGGCGTGAAAGTTTTACACAATGTGTATATGGTTTACATCATGTAATATGTAAAATATGGGTTAAAAAAGGAAATGAATTTCTTGCTATTTTCATCCACCATGGAATTCATGACATGTAATAGGGTAACACGCCATGTAAATTTCATGAGATGTAGATTTTAGGTGATGGTCAGATGATTTATTTTTAGTTCATCCTGTATCCTTTCCTCTCTCGACCTAGATCTCACCCTATGTGATTTTGTGTGATTCCCTCCCTTCCAGATCACTTCGTTCGATGATCAATCATCAAGGTTGTTGCGGTAAACCTATTTGGGAAAGTGTTACTTATTATTATTCATTATATTGGTTATGGATATTGTGTTAGCTATGGTTAGGTTTCAGACTCATGATCAAATATTGTTTTCTATCGATACTTTCTAGTTTTTTATTTCTCCTTGTCTTTCAAAGGTTGATCTCTTAGTTTCCAGTTGCCATTGTCAAAGGTGGATAGGTTTATATCATTTTGAGGTAGGTATTTCTATATAATTGGGTAATTAAATGAATTTATTATCATTATTGGTAAATTAATTTGGTTTTTTATTATAATTTAAGTGATATGTGGTTATAAAGGATTTCTTGTAAAGGAAAATATTTTTAAAGGGGGTTTTTCTTTAAAAAAAGTTTTTCATGATTTGGAAATGGGTTCTCAAACACTGAAGAGGTTTTTAATGGATTTTAAAATGTTTTATAAAATTGTGAGCAAGTTTTTTAAATTTATTTGGACAATTGGAATTTTAAAAACCTTGGGTGCATCGGTAAATAGACATGGGTAGCCTTAGTGTGTGTGAAACCACTGGGAGGTAACCTTTGGAATATCGATGTACCATGGAAGGAATTGATATTGGTTAGATCAAAATTTATTTCTGTTTAGGATCTCAAATGTCTAGTATTAATTTTCATATATTCTATATCCCTCTACGAAGAACATTATCATTTATGGTTATTTATTGCATGATTTTTTTATCATGGATTTCAGAGAACAAGTTTTTATATGAGGTTGTATCAAACTGCTTCACATAATTGGTTATTTAATGGATATAAATTTACTTTCTTACCTCTTGATGTTTTTATTATAATTCCTGTTTTTATCAATTTTACTTTTCATATTTCTTTTTTTAGAATATGCAATGATTTTATGAGAAAGCAAAGGGAAAATGATTTTCAAATGGTTTTGATATTTATACAATGCTTCTTAAAAATGTTTAGTTTTAAAAGATAGATCTCTTTAGTTCTTATTATTTGACCTTTTATCGATTATGTAGTTGTATCCTACTTGGGTTTGTGCTCAGAATATAATTTTTCCTTTGGGTGGTTTTAGATTTTGTATTGTAGGGTCCCTGAAAAGGGAATGGAATATTGTAGCATGTTGGAATCTCCTTTCATTATTACCTTTGTTTTGGGTTGGTTTGTAGGTTAATATTGGTCCCATGAAGAAATTTTTGTCATTATTTATTCATAACTTTTAGGTTTATCTAGAATGGATTGTATTGTATGGATCTATTTGGATCTTTTTCTTCCACTTAGTACTTTGGATGCATGTCTTTTTTCATTATATTCAAATCTTGTTATGTTTTTTGCTTCACCTCACCGTGTGACGACCACCTTAGGGGTATTGTTTGGTTGAACTATGTCGGTCTATTACACAGAATACATAAATATCAAATTAAATATAAATATTTATTTATGATAATTTAACTCTTTTTACACCGTTTACCTTGTTTAATTATTTACAATTACAAATAATTTTTTAATAAAACTATAATGGAACATCATACCTAATTTTGAGATGATAATACCATATTTGACTCCATTGAATCTAAAATTTTTATTATATTAGAAAATTATATTTTAAATTTAAACATTGGAATTATAGAAAAAACATATTATGTAGAAAAACGATTACTTAAAGGTTAATAATTTTTATTAAAATTTCAAATATTTTACAAACTGAATGAGTGCTAATATATTTTTTATATATTTATAAATTACCTCATATTCATTATTTAAAATATATAAATTAAGATTTTTTACATAAAAATATAACACAATTAAAAAATTCCTTGAAAATAAACCCTTTTACCATAATAATAGTAACTAACATTTCACACGAGAACATGTTTTTATATCTATAAATGAAATTGAAATTATTACAAAATTTTAACTTGTTGATTTAAAAAAAATCCAATTTAATAGATGATTTTTTAAATTTGATTAAAATAAATTTTTATATAAGAACACATAATTTATAAAAACTCATTTTAGATAAATGTTTTTTTTTGTAAAAAATGAGTTTAAAACCATTATTTATATATTAATACACATGGAATGGGAGTTAAATTATTTTTTATATATTTATAAAATATATTCCCCTAAAATAATTCTTTTTCATTAATTATTTAAATTTATTAAATTACGTATATTAAAAAAAATATACTAAATAAAATTTCAGTAAATTATTATAATTATCTAATTAATATAAAAAAATAATTTTTATTCATTTATTTTGTGGAAAAATAAATTATAATAAATTTAAATATCTATATGTGAGATTTATTTATTTAAAAAACATATATAATATAAAATACAATATTTTAAAATAATTTTTTTATTTATAAAGGACTAATTAAATGAGTATTAATTATTTTTCCTTATTATATATTGTGTTCTATAAAAATATTTTACAAATAATTGATTTAATTTTATCAATTAATTTTATTATATGTATTTTTAAAATTAATATATTTAACAAAAGTTCATATTTTGTAAAAATAATATCTTTTAAATAAGAGGTATGATTATAAATTAATTAAAATAAATTAATTCTATTATTAAATAGTTTATTTTATTTAAGATAATTTTTCTAAAATGAATTTTTTTTATTTGAAATCAAAATAATATTTGGTATATTAACTATACTAGTAATTTTAAAATTATATCTTGTTTACTAGTATTATAACAAATGACTATATACCCATTTATAATGACCAAATTATAACTATATTACCCACATTTACTACTATAAATTAAATAAATTCATAGTTTCTAAATCCCCCTTCCCATTCATATTGTTTTTATTTTATATTTTACAAGATTAGTTTCCTTTTAAGGATTATCTTTTCCTTTGTATATTTAGGTTTAAAATCAGTAATTCTCAAAAGTGAAGATTATATTGGGGATTTAATATATTTAATGATATTAATAATTTATATTTATTGTACCAATATAATTTGTGCAATATTAAAATAGATAATGATTCATGGTATATAACAATCCATTATATGTAATAATCAATTTTATGAAATAAAAAATTTCGTGTACTATTGTTGTAATGATCCATTATGTGGGTATAAAATTTTGATGATTTAATTCATAACTTTTATTATTTATATTTAAAAATATTTTAAAATTTTAAATATAGAAAAATATTTTATGTATAATATAAAAATATTTTAATATAAGAAAATGCGTCCTAAATTATAGGGTGTTACATTCTCCACCATTAACTAAATTTCAACAAAAAAATTTAAATGATCATTTGTTGATGTCAATAGTTAATGATATTTATAATGTTATAAAGGGTAAAGATATAATTTATAATGACCTATTAATTTCACATTCAATTGTAATAATAGGGAACACATATTTTTTCTCATAATAATAAAATACCAAAAATTGTGTTTCCCCACAATCATTTGAGAGAAATAAACCTCATGATTGGGTATTAAGAACCATATAAATGATGTAATTTACATATAGATAACATATTCAACCTTTCACTAATAGATGGTCATGGGATTTTTTTATATTAAAGGTGAATTTAGTATTTAGTAAATTAATATAGGATATATGTAGAGTGATCCAACCCATGAACAAAATCACATCAAATTCATCTAGAGGGACAATAATGATATTTTTAGGAAGAATATTCATAAAAATAATTAAAACTATGTTGTATTAGTATTTAGATTCAATAAATTAACCACTAGGAGAAAATTTGATATTTATTTATTGGGTTGGTGATTTAATACCCTCAAAATACATTCTATATTTGATATAGTGGGTAAAAACAAATTGAATTCAAAACATTTTTAGTTCTAGATAGGATAATTAGTGTATGATGCAAGATTTTTTTTCATGACTGGATTCATCTATTGTGATTGCATAAAAATTCCCTTTTTTTCTTGGAGATAGTTGTTTCTTACATTTTTCATCATTATTATACATTTATTTGGCGTAATGGTTGGGGTAATGTCCATATAACTTATAGTTGAAGTATTATAGTGCTAGTGGGTTTTTAGAATTATTATTCATTTCATTCATGATGTACCTTTTACATACATGTTATTGATGTAATTCCTTCCTATATTTTAAGAATTTACCTATATCACAGAGAAAATTCCACCCATGATTCATCTGACATATTCATAATATATTAATATTAGTTAACATTATTACATATATTTTATCATTTATGTTCCATCAAAGCTCTATTATTTTCTATATGTCCTAAAAACCGTGAGAAAAATGGGAGTCTCCAATCTCTATTTTCTACCTTGAGATCACACAGAACAATTTTTCCATAGATTCCAAAGTACCATATAGATTATACCTATGTTGGACATTTTTTTTAAGAAACTGATTAAATAATTGATTTTTCTATGAGGGTTAGTGGTATTGTAAGAAGTACAACATGCAATTATCGTGATTTTTTCTTCATAGATACAAATGGATCATTGTCCTTAAACATTATCACAAAGAACTATCTTCCTATTTTAGTGAAAAGTGATCAAAGAAAATATTAATTTAAAATAACTTCTTTAAACTCTTCTCATTTCTTGATGTTAATTTCATATGTTGGCCTTCTATTCTATATCAATTTATCATTGCTCAGCTTCAACAATAAAATGATAAATTGATAATTTTTTTCTTACTATGTGAATAATAGAACATGAAATATCATTTCATGTGTGTTGACCCTTTTCATTCCAATCAAATTATTGGTTGATAATAAAAAGGAGGGTGTACATTTCCACATGATGAAAATAATAATATGTTACACCTTTCGTGAATTCGAAAGCTCAAAATTATTATGGTTATTTTACATAACCTAAGAGAGAATTTACACTATGGTTTTCACTTCAGCCCAAATTCCATTTGATATACCATTTATAAAATCACCACATTTCCTATTGAAAACATTGTTTACATAATTCATCGTAGTTCTAAAAATTGAATAAACCCCAAAATTTTAGTATGATTATTAAAAAGGTATAAAAATTGTAAGTTATCATATGAAAAGGGAAACTAATAATTTTATATTTTTAATTATAACCCCTATAAAATTTTATGTAAAATATACATCACTTTGGTTAAACCAATTTTATTTTATTTTGGTTATTATATGAATATTAAACTCATATAAAAAATAACAAAACTCTCATATGATAATAATTCAAATGAAGTAGACATAAACTCCTAAATCCAGTGCAAAAAACATAAACCTAGAACGTTGCCTCAGATTCAATGTGAGATAACCTGACCATAAGATATTTATATATTAACCTATTTATCTAATTTATATATTTTCATAGTAAACAGTTACATAATCCTTGATCCCACATGTTTATTCAATGTAGATAATAGCTACATAATGGCTTATTATATATTATAACATAAATACCTCCAATAAATAAATAAATATATATAAATAAATTCTTCTAAATATTATACAATATATAATTCTCATAGAAAATTGAAAATAAATTAATTCGTCATCTTAAATTCCTAGTAAGTAAAAATTTATCAATGATCCATAAAGAGGTCAAATCATTAGCATGTGAGGAACCATGTGTAGGGAATAAATATTTGATTAAAATGAGTAATAAATTAGAACATTGTTCTATAAATCATTATAAAATGACATATTTCCTAAAAAGATCAAAAATATTCCATAGAATAATAATTATATGACATTGGATAATAATAATAATGATCTAATGATAAAGACAAAGGCATGTGGTACAACATAGAAATGTATTATGATCATAAGGATATGAAATTGTGACATTGTTAACATATCTAACTATAATAATTTCCATGAAAAATCATGTGATTATAGAAATCTATAACCATGTCCACACACATACATACGATCCTCATTATATTTATTGGTTGACCAATTGAATTAAAGGGCCATATCAGACCCAAACATCACATAATGAAAGACCAAAGATATATGTTCCGAATGATATTAAACATACATCATATCATGAACGGAAACACCATTTAGAAATTGTTTTTCTAATAACATTTTAAAATCATTTTGTATAAAATTAAATCAAGAGTTAGATTAGTTGATACAAAAACTCAGTCTACTAAAATGATAATGTCAAAAAAAAAACACATGTATTATGATCAATAAAGTTAATAAATAAGAGATAAATCATTTGACTATATAGATTAAAATAGATGAAATGTTATAAATATAGTTCTAAGATAATATTTTTATATTTTTTTTCAAAATAAGAAGTTATAATTCACATTCAAAAATTATTTTTAGAGAAGGTGATAAGAATAATTTTAAAAACATATGTTTAAAATAATATCCAATAATTGAATTTTAAATGAATTAATAGTTATGTTAATACATATAGAGTGGATTATAAAAAATATAAAATTGAAAAATTATTATTTTATTCTTTTAGGCTGCATTACTAAAAGAATTAATGGTAAAATGAGTAGAAAAATTTCTTTTTTAAAAGATATTAATAGAGATATGGAGATTAAAAAATATAACACATATTGGAATTTTAAAATATTAAATGAAATTATTTCATTACGAATAAAAACATGAATGGAGGATAAATGGATATTAGAGAGGATAAGTGTCATTAATAACAACATTAAACAGTAATAAACAAATCCAGCAAAGAATAATATTTTGATATAAAAATTTAAATTCCCTAGAGATACAGATAATGTAACCGAAAAAGTTAATAAATGTTATAATTTATGAAATTAGAATAAGATATTAATGGGTGATTGATTTTGATTAAATTAAATGATGGTTGATTAATAAATCCCTTTTTTCTTTGGTATAATATAAATCAATACAATATGAATGAGGGTTCAAGAAAAGTACATGTAAATATCATATATTAAGCATAACTATTTATTTGATAATTCAATGGGTAAATAAGAAATTTATACCAAATAATTAATGTATAAAACCTAAAACATGTCTCTTAGAAATTAAAAATGAGACAAAGAACCTTTACCTTATATTCATGACTTGTTGGATGTGCTTTAACCTCATTGATGAAATATATCCTCATAATGATGACTTTCATCAAAATGATAATTTTGGGTGTCCTTCGTGTAACTAAGAGGCTTTGAAATTCTGGAGAAGAATCCAGGAGAGGAAAAACGAGTATTTATTAAATATGGACTCAATGGAGTAGATTCATTTAGAGTGTGTATAAGAGCACACTTTTTATAGGTGAAATAGAGGGATATCTCATTAGATACATAATTTAGGTTAGGGGTAAATATGGTATCACAATAGAGTTAAGTTATTTAGATAAGGAAATATTGGCGATACATTTAAATTTTACTTCTAATTATATCAGATGAATTCTAGAAAGCATAAATTTATTATTAATTAAACAAAATTCTTATCATGATAATTTTCCTCTTTTTACCACCTTTTAAATTGTATAATTATTTATGTTGGTAGATTATTTTTTACTAAAAAAATAAAATAAAAATTTCTAAATAATATTGGTGTGTTTATTAATAATTTTAAATCAATTTAATATAATTAAAATTTATAATAATGTTAGATTAAATTTTATATTAAAATACATGGTATATATAAAAGCATTTTGGTAGAAAAATGTATTTTTAAACAATAAGAAATATTATTTCTATTTCCATTAATTTAATAATTTATTTAGTTTTAATATGTTTTTATATATTTAAAATTTCAATTAGTGTCATCACTTAAAATAGATAAAATTAACATATTAAGATAAAATACGCATCATTCAAAAAACTGATCTATGAAATTAACACTTTTTACTATTACAATAGAATTTTTCTTTTACCCAATAACCTATTTTTTTTAAAAAAATTATATTGAACTGAATATCCAATATGAACATTCTAATTTTAAATATGAATACATGTTATTATATTAATTTTTAATGTGATAAAAATTAATTTTAAAATAATAGCATAGAACAGAAAAATATTTTAGTAAATTATTATTATTAAGTGTTTACTAATAAATAAGTGAATGTTTAATCATTTATTAATATAATAGTTGAATTTATTAAATTTAATAAAATAAATACATTAATATTTTCTTTTAAATAAAAACATAACATAGAAAAGACAATTTTTTTGAAAATAAAACATTTATTTTTAGTAAAAAATAATAAGATTATGATACCTTACTATTCAATAAATATATTTTATGATTCTATTGAATTATTTTACAAATAAATAATTTAATATTTATAATAATATTTTTTGATATCATTAATTAGTAGTATAAAGATTATAAAAAATACAAAATTCATAGAAACAATATCTTTAAAATAAATTTTATTTTAAAAAATGAATTAGACTCTGTTAATTCTATTACAAAATAATTTTTTAATTTAAATAAATTATGTATAATGAAAAATGAATATTTTTTATATCTAAATAATTATTATATAAATTGAAAATATACTTATATTTCAAGATGTGTATGTTATTTATTAGTATTACACCCAACATCTATATAAATCATTATAATAGTTAAATAAATTATATACTAAACGCATTACCTCATATTAATTCATTACCCTCAATATTTTGAAATTATACTTCCCGTTAATTTTTTTTCATTTTATATTTTACGATAGGATTTTTCATTTCATGAAGTTATTTCTCATTCAGGGTTTTATTATACTAATGGTGATTTCCAATAGTGAATATGATCCCTAGAATTTTCTACTAAAACAGATATTATTCAATTTTTATTATACATATTTTATTAATCCAATTCTATGTGATGTAATAGTATATGAAATTTAATAATTTTAGTATCTAATAATTCCTAGTATGCGATACATGGTTTCATGTACTTTTGTTGTAATGCTCCATTATGAGTGAATAAAATGTTTTTTAGTTTGATTATTATGTTGTATGAATTATTTTATATTTTATATAAATTAATTAAAAATAATTTAAATCACTTTTATGACCGATAATAATATATTTTAATGAATTAAAATTACTCAATAATCTAATAGTCTTATAAGTCTCATATGAAAAATGATTTGTTTGACCTGGTATGGATTATCATTCATTATTCTGTAGTTCTAGGGTTAGAGTATCAGGATGTCATTTTTTGTAAAGAATAAATCTATGAAATTTGATAAGTGATATTTTGAATTGGAATAGGAATGGTTGAATCCATTAGATTTCAAGTGATATTGATCACAAAGTTTATGGAAATAGACATTTTTCAGTGTGATATAGATTGGGTTACGAATTGTTATACTAGTGAGAGAGGTTTATTAAAGTGAGGACATAGGTATATTAATAATTTCTCACTATGGGATTGAGTCCATTGGGGTAATGTACACCCATGAAAAGGTGCATGATAAGTTTCTGACCACTTGATTCTTGTATAATACTCTATAATCTAAGAGGTGTAGGGTTAATTTTGTTGATCATCAATAGAAAGGATTTATACATCATAGTTGTCAGGGATTGTTATGGGTATCAATTTTTTAGAGTGTGGTACTCTTAGGATTTTTGATCATTGTTTGGGATACTATTCACGAGGATGTTGGAGGGATCAAACTCCTATATTAATTGAGATGCGTGTTGTCGACATACCATTTGGGGGTCATGGTTGGTTCAGGATGGTTATACATTAGAGTAATGTTTTTTATTACAACTGATCAAAAATTGGTGAAAGGTTCAAGGGAACATCTTGTATAATAGTTTAAGGATGTATTATTCCACTCTATCACTATGTGATGTAGGTAAATGCACATACAAGGTGGTTTATCTCAATCGAAAATGGTTGAGGAGTATGTTTATGGTTGTTTATTTCTCAACACATAAGCTAGAATATGCATAGATACTAGCTAGGGAATCTATTGGTTATAACCTACTGAGTTCATAAACATACCCCAAATGGGACCTCTAGGAAATTTAAATAATTTAGGTTTGATGTAATATGTAAGTACAAGGAAATAATTTTGAGAACCTTATAGATATGAAAGTGCAAAATGTTTATCACCTTGAAGATACATCTTTAAATACGACATGAGAAGTTCCTCATAGTTGTTATAGTTTTTTATTTTGTTTTTTTATGTTTTTATTTTTTTAACATACATTAGGTGATATAGTTTACAATTTTATGACTTAAATGGCATTATAAATGTGAAATTATCAGATTGAATCTATTTTTTTATTTTTATTTCATATGTTTTAAATTTATCCAACTGTTATCATTTTATAAAATTTATTTGTCATCTAAGGTTGCATTATCCCCACTATTAACCTATAAAACCTTTCTACTAGTCAATAACCATTGGTATACAATGAGTCATTTATACATTCATTCTATTATTAGGTCTGGTCACAATAGAGTGAGATAGGTTAGGAAGAAACAAAGTGTTATTAGAGTAAGATAATAATAAATTTATATTAATGTGAGTAATATTGTAATTTGGGTTATAGTTGATGGAGGATTAGGATATGTGTTTGGAAACATTTTTAAAAGGAACTTATTATGTATTTAGTAATGTGTTTCAGTGTAACATATGTATGTATTGATGTCCACTTTAATAGTTAAACAAGGATTTTCCTTTTTTCATAATTATAGAATTGTTATTTTATCCGAATAAATTGATATTTTGTGTTACTGATTTCTTATTTGTTCTCTTGGCTCTTATTGGAAGGAGTTTCATCTCATGATCATTATAGGAACATAAGTCTAACATGAAATGTGTGTATTTTTTTATTGTTTTTATGATTATTTATTAGAAAGGTGTTTGAAAATATGAAGTGTCAACAAAAAAGAATGGGTGTTTTCAAATTTAGCTTATTGGGTGCATTTTACTCCCCCATCCCATGTGTTTTATTCATATTGTAAAGAATAATGTTTATCTAAACTATGTATGGTGTGTTTAGTACTAATCCTGACATGGGTGCGTGTGGATAGGAGGCTGGATGATATTAGAGGATAATATGATAAGGAATTTTAATGTAAAGTGAGTGATTATTACTTTTATAGATTTCCATATTGTCAATATTTAGATAATTATATATTAATTTATATTTTAAATACTGTACAACTACCCCCAATTCCTTCTATTTGGAGAATGGATGAGCTTCTCCTAGAGGACAATTTGTGGATTTTCTAGAGCACTGATAAGGGAGATCAGTGAGTTGAGCTTCCCATGGTCTATCTCACATGGGAAATTTTGTCGTAACAAAAAATCTATGATATAGGGAGTGGGTGGAACCCAGGTAAAAAAACTAAATTTAGTTGTAATAAATGATTATTGATCATATCAAGACACCAAAAAGGTGGTGGATAAATTTTTCTATGAATATTCACTAAAGATCTATGAAATTATTGTATGATGTACATGAGTGGGTATAATGACCTGAGGTTTTTAATTCGGTAGAAATTGATGAGATGTTCTTCAAGTACTTATTTATCAACACGTTAAGGGAAGATAAAGCATAATTGTTCTTGAACATGGTATAATATGATAATTTTTTGTATGTATTTCACTATAATTTACATTGATTCTCTATATTTTATATAAGAAAAATATCATATTTAAATCCAAAATTTAATTTATAAATAATAATTCACTTTATTGTATTCCCATAGATCTTTTTTATGATAGCATAGAACTCGTACTCCCAAATCCAACAGTAAAATAATAAAATTTTTATTTTTATCTTTGATGCTAATAATTTTGACCCATTTTCTCCTTCGAAACCCTACTTTGTCAAAATGAAAAATTGGATCACTTACATCATCGAGGAAATTTAGGTTTAGAGTTTTATATAATTAGGAAAAAATCCTAAATAAATAATTAATATGACATTAAAAGAGAATTTCTACCACTTAACATAACATTTCTTTTTCACATTAAGACATCATCATCATCCATATAAAATCCCATATATAAAAAACTCATTCAACCTATTTCTTTATAACCCAATGAAAGGAAACATAAGAATGGTGATATAAAATGTTCTGTAAGGGAAAATTTAATAATTAACAAATAAATTTCATTAATGAACATAATAAGATCAAAAGGTTATGATGATATAATCAAAGTTAATGAGTATAACATAATATTATTCATACTAATAAATACCTAGATCCCTGAACATGACAACAAGGAATAAGTTTTGACAACAAAAATATTCATAAGAATCAATAATCCTGAGCCATTTGATATCAATATTGATCAAATGAAACATCATAAACCCATATAAATCAAAGATGAAACATATTGGTTTCTTGGAACATCATCTTGTATATCCCTTACAAATTGGAATAATTATATGACCAACTTACAATATAATTATGTCGAGAAAATATTTATTAACAAATGTTTGGGAGAACTGTCTAGGAACAACCATATCTTAATCTATATTGGCCTCACCCTATACTATATAAGTTGTTCCATTGTATAATATCTAATGGGATCACCCAATGCTATCTGGGTGGCCCCATCGCATAATCTGCAATAGGATCACCCAACACTCTCTGGTCCACCTCATCATATAAGCTGTAATAGGGTCAACCAACACTATTTGGACCAACCATTTTATAAGTAATTCCCAATCAATACAACATGACTAAATTAAAAAGGGATTTCATTTCATCATAAAACTCATAAAAAAATAATTATTCTTTTATAAATTGATAAACCTATGGAGAAGAAATGGGTTGCATGATAATCACTTTGAAACATGATTAACCCATGGAAAATAAATGAGTTCCATAATAATCTCTTTGAAACATGGTTAACTTGTGGAAAATGAACTATTTTTGTAACAATCTTATTGAAAAAATATAAATCTATCCAGAGAAAGAATGATGACTGTATCATTACAAAATATCCCCATTGGAGCATATGCAAAAATAATTTTTTTTAATGTTGATGAATTGAAAGACCATTTATATATCATTAAAAACCTTAGTAAGGAAAATGTCATTTTCATTTCGAAATTTTTTTTTAAACATAAAACATTTTGAAAGTCCTTCTCATTGAAAACCACTTTTAAAAAATAATAATTTCCATAATATTATGAAAAACATTTCTTTAAAAATAATGACATAAACATGAAAAGGAATCTTAAAATAAATGATGGTCATGTCAGTTGGTAATTCTATACATGTTGTAAAGAACATTCCTTTTTCATAGTAAAATGGTTAGAAAAGTGAATTGTTCAGAAAGAGACAACAAGATTAATTTTAAAACTTTTTAAAAAAATTCAAAATGGCTATAAATATTTTAAATAAATCACTTTTAAAACACTAAAAGTATTTTTTAAAACACCTTTAGAATACATGGTTTTGGAAGAAAATAGATTTTTGACCGAAGAGAGAAATGAATTTGGATATTATTAAAAACTCTTTCTAAAAAATTTTAAGTAAGAAAGAGTGGGAAATTGGTACAATTACTTGAAAATATCAAGAATTAACAGATGATAAGAAAATTAATGAGGTTTATAAGATTCCAACATTAGAGTCTTAATCATACACAATATTGATAAATGATGAGATTGGGACAAAAATCACTTACCACATTTGTAACATTGAATCATAATCCCCATGATAGAATAAGCTTAAATGGAACTTATTATATCATGAAAACATCTATTTTCATGATATATCATGTCAAAGGGGAATTATATAGACCTCATAAAAGAAGATATGTGTATAACATGGCATACATCTCAAATAAGGAAAATTGAGAAAAAAATACCTTATGCTTTGTTAACATTGAAATCGTAAACCCCATAAAATAGAGATCATAAAATGGATATTTAAATACACATATATTTAAGGATAAGAATCATAAAATAAATTCTTGGGCAGTTTATACACTACAAAACAGAAATAAGTTGTGAGTATGACATACATCTCATAAATGTTAAAACAAGATGAGAAAAACCATTATCTTGAGTTTGATTAATCATGATTGTTATTTATATACCTTAATAATAATGTTATGTTAATTATTTACTTTCTTGAGAACCTTTTTAATGTTCATTATTGAATTTATTTCACTTATTGACAAGTTATTAATAAATACTTAATTAATTATGTTTAATTTTAATGTTTTGATCGTATTCGACTTAAGTGTCAAAAATGAATTTGGTAGGTTGACTATGGTCAAAGTGGTCATTATATAAACACATAAAAAATAATAATAATGACATAATTATTATATTTATACATAAATTATACTTTCAAAATCAATCATGAAATATGGTTATAAAAATAATTGTAAGATCCAAAAATTTTCTGGATATGTATCATGCTCGTTTATAGGTACTCTTTTACCATTGTTTTGGTATATCTTGGTTGGGTTATTATTTAGGGTTGTTTTGGGTGAATATTGAGAATTTTGGAGGACGAAGGGGAGGTTCACGGTTGGCTTACAATTTTCCCAAATTGTGTACCTACCCAAATCAAATAGTAAAACCCCAGATAGAGGGGGATATCATGGTTAGAGCATGGATTTGAAAACCATGTTCCCTCTTAGTTACATCCATGCGATCCCTAAGAGAGTTCCACAATTTGGGCGCATGGTATGGAAAACCATGCACCCTAGCCAAGGAAATCATGGGAGCTGGTTTTAATGCCCCAAAAACTTATTTTAAAAACCCAAACTCCCCAGATATCACCCTCATTTGACCCATCTTGAACCTAAAGGTTTTACATTGATTTTAGAGGCTTATGAAAAAAATCATAGTACATCTAAAATCCACTCTCATTGATTCAAATATCCAATTGAAGGATCTAAACCGCTATCAGTATATGATTCCTTCCCATATGGTTTTATCTCCCTCTCTGATCCCTCCTTCTGGACCAATAGAAGTGTTTTATTATCGGTTAGCATGGATTTAGATATAGTTTTTGATAGATATTAGTCTATTTAATTTAGATCTAGGTTTTGGATCTAGATCTATTTCTTCATTGTGAAATTAAACGTTCCCCTTCAATTTTGGGAATTCCAGTTTGGGTAACGCTCATAAAAAATCTTGAGGTAGTTATTCTAAATTGAAAATATAATTATCTTAATTATAAGCATTTTTATTAAATTATGAAATAGAAATTTACATGTTTTGAAACTACATATTTAATTATATTAATTAATTGGTTAAGTAATTAATGAAAGTATTTGATTATGAAATTGATGGGATAATTGGATTATGAGAGTGGAAAATTAATGTGACTGTGTAATTGTTCAATTGTTGAGATATATAATTGATTTATAATCAGAATAAAGGGATGTTTGGATTAACCTTGAAGGATTAATGGGTTTTGTGAATAAATGTTGATAGACATTCTAATGATAAATTGTCCATATTATTCCACATGATTAAATTAAAGGATTATGATTGAATTGATAGTTGAAATGGTATATAATGATGATAATTGTTCATTAGAGGGTTATTTTTTATTAACCTTATAAATTGTGATATGAGTGATATATGTGATTGATAGAGATATGGGGTGTGGGACACAAAATTATGATCTAAATACCCATGTGGTTCTTGACATGACATTCAAGGCCCAAATTAATGCATGTGAATATTATTGTATGAGACATGGACTGATGCTCCAAATTTCCATGATGTGTGAGATATGAACTGATGCTCCAAATACCCACAGGATTCTAGATATGACATTCTACACCCATGAGATTGGGTTTGAACTATGGTTCCAAATGTCCATGATATGAAATGGGATTAAATGTCTAATGAAATCCCATTTCATAATGAATTTTGATTTCCCTTTTGATATGGTTCAGTCTACAGTATGAGTCAAAGTAGGTATTGATGGTTCAGGTGTCATCATGAACCTAATAAATTAATGTGGTTAAATAAAGAATAATTTATTTTGAAAACTATTTATGTTATTAATTTTAAATATTTATTTATACAACTACATACACTATAATTGATTGGAATTGTTTTAGATTCCATTAGTGGTGGCCTAATGAGTTTTTCTCACACCATACTCATGATTACTGATCGGTACCAGAATAGAATTCATATTTTTAGGGAAGGATAAGTGTAAGATCTATATTATAGATGAAAGAGTTAACATGAATCATGGATGAGGGAATCAAAGTTACTATTGGGACCCTATTTGTATTTTTAATGTCTTTATTTTTGGTTTTTCATTAGAAACATAACACTTATTATAGAATAAAATATATACTGTTTAGTTTTGGATATTGTTTCCTATTTTAGTTCATCATGTAATATTAGTTTGTTCTAGTTATTGTATTATCCTGGTTATTAGTGATATCATTGGGTTATTGTTTGTTTATTTCTGATGCTGTGATGGTATGATAAAGAACTCATAGTCTCCCCATGTTATATTATAGACCATGGCTATTTGTTCTCAGCCTCTAGCATATGGGAAGGCACACATGAGGTCATTTAACAAAACTAGATCAGTGCACTGGCATGTGGCTCTGAGGTCAGGATGTTACAAATGGGTATCAGATAGGCATTCTTTTCTTTTATTTTGACTTACTATTTGTGAAAGGTCAAAATTATAATAAGATGAGTTGGGCTGTATTCATGATTTTTTTCATGGGAGTAGTTAATTCATGTATTGGGTTAAAACCAAGTACCTAGGGGGTATTGATGTTATTGATGTTTGATGTTATAATTGGACGTTATTTCACATTGGGTGATGCACTTGTTGTGTGATGTGATTATTTTTTATGATATTTGACTCATGACCTAATATGGAAAGAGAGTTGAGTATACATGAATCGTTATAGGCACTCAAGATTTATTTCAAAATGCATCATTTTAGGTATGGACAATAAAAAAGGTTTTTGGAAAAGTTTTTCATATGAAATTGATTTTATTTCATGGGTAAATTTTAATGAAAAAGGTTCTTAATGTGAACATGAAAATTGTAAATTGATGCAAAATATGGAAAATGGGAGTCTAATGAGAAACATGAAAATAAGAATGTTTTTACCCTTTGTTAACCATGACCTAGAAGTATGATGGTTAAGTGTAGTATTAATGCCTCAACTTTGATTGTAAGGTAGGGTTTAGGGGATATACTTTTACAACCTTTTGTGAATCCACATAAATGTGATAATAATATTTTGTTATGTGTCATAAGATGTGTTTTTGTAATTATAAAGATATATCTCCATGATGACTCTTGTTAGTAGGATGACAAGAGGACATGGCTAGAAATGTTCCTATAGTAGTGGAACCTAAGGAACTAATAGTTATGGATGGGGAGGCTAGAGAGTAGTTACGTGAGAACTTATCACACAATATATAGTTTATGGAAAGAGAACTAGGGTAGGTTGTAATGAGTATGCATAACTTGACATGGGAGTTTCAGTTATAGCACCATCCAACATTCACTAGAGAGGGTTGACCTGAGGTTTCTAAGTTTTAGATTGAATTTATCTAGATGATTCTTGAAAACTTAGAGACTCATAATAATAAAATTTTCAAACTAGTAGCCTATATTTTTCATGGATCAATGAAGTAATGGTAAGATTTTCTAGCTCAGGGTGAGAAGTTGGAAACATGATATAGAAGGACTTACAAGAGATGTTTCTGGATCACTTTTATTTAGATACACTAAGAGAGGAGAGGGAATCATAGTTTATGAGGATGACCCCTTGGAGTATGTCTATGATGGACTATACTGGTCAGTTTACCAACATGCATTACTTTTCTCCAGTGCTGAAAGGGGATGGGACCACTATGGAAATATATTTTTAGTATGGAATTAAATTTGAGATTAAGTCCAAATTTAAAATCATTTGGTTAAAGAAGTTTACTATGATTGTGTATTAGGCTCTCATATCAGGGGGGGGGGATGAAATAGGCTTTTAGTGGAGGAATTTTTTTTTGTCAGATGATTAGAAGGTATAACTTTTGATATTAGGAAGAGTCATTATAAGAATTTTGACCAGAGCAATGGAAAATAAAAGTACCCAAGGGGAAGGATTGTTTACTAAGGATCTTACCCGTGTGATCTTCCACTAGTATGGTAGGTCGGGTCACTTTCATAAGTATTTTCCCCAACCACCGGTAGAGTTCGGAGCTTTCAAAAATACAGGACATCTACAATGGTTTCATAGGATCCCAAGAAATATGGGTAATGATGGAGGATACCATCAGAATTAGAGTGGTGGATGGGGGTATTCAACCCAATATCAATCTTGGATTTAGATTTCGAATGGTAGTGGTGGTAGAGGTAGTAGAGAAGGTGATTTTGTGTAATAGCACCTATATAAGTAGAATAGTGATGCTCAAGGGACTTAGAATGAATCACATATAATAGGGTAATGGTAGTTTCATGTAGTTCATCCCACACTTGTGGATATATAGGATAAACCATTGACAATTAGAAGTACTATTCTTTTATCTTTTACACTTTATAATTGCTTATTTGATACTAGTGCCTCTAATTCCTTTATATCTTCACAACTTGGGAACATGTTGAGTCAAAAATTAAAGTTCATGGGTGGCGTTATTATTAACAAGAAAACTTTTTAGTTATGGATGAGAGACACATTTTTGGGCAAGGGTGATCTCTCGAGGTTATGGAGTACCACTTTCTATGGGATCTCTACATTCTTTATATGTCAAGATTTGAATTAATTTTAGTTATAGACTGTTTAGTAGCATAATTAGCCCACATATATTGTTAAATTAGGAAAGTGAACTTATCATCTCATGAGGGTAAAAATTATTCTCATTATGGAGATTGGAATATTCAAATAGGACATACACGGTCAATTCATCAAAAACTAGGGTAGCTCACCACCCATGTTGCAAGTCTATTGTTGGATGATGGGGGTGTGGAACATGATATATTTCCTCCTAGGGTGGACTAATTCCAGGATGTGTTTTCTAAGGATTTATTAGGACTTCTACCTAAGAAATATATGGAATTTATAATTTGGATCATGTTAGGGGCTAATATACTTTATATTCCACCATATAGAATGTCACCAACAGAGCTTCAAGAGCTCAAGACTCAACTGGAATAGATAATGGATAATGGGTTTATCCATCTGAGTATGTCACCTTGGGGTTCTCCAATATTCTTTTCTAATAATCATGAAGGTAATTTTCACTTATATGTTCACTACCATAAGTTGAACCAGATGATAGTGAAGAACTGATATCCTCTTCCATTTACTGATGATCTGTCTGAATAGTTGAGGGGAGCTTGTGTATTTTAAAATATTGACTTGAGATCAGAGTATCATCAGTTGAGTGTTCAACCTTATGATATACCAAAAATATATTTCAGAAGTAGTTATGACATATATGAGTTATTCGTGATGCCGTTTGGGTTTTAGAATGATCTTTCCGTGTTTATAGTCTTAATTAACAGAATATTTTACCCGTACATGGATTATTTTTTTTTGTTTTTATGGATGGAATCTTGGTGTACTCCAAGACTCATGATGGTCATTCCCAACATCTTAAAATCATCCTGAGTACACTAATATAACATCAACTATACTCCAATCTATCTAAGATTCAATTCTGTATTGATCAGGTATATATCATAGGTTACATCATCTCATAGGAAGGTGTGTCTGTGGACCTAGAGAACGTGTAGGCAGTAGTTTATTGGGATCAAACAATTTTTTTTGATATCCAAAGTTTTCTAAGGTTAGGGTATTATTATCTAATGTTCATCTAGGACTTTTCCTACAAGGAAGAACCTATTTTTTTCTTGACTAAGAAGGGATATAAGTTTGAATGTTTTGGAGCATGTGATAATTATTTTCAGGAGTTGAAGAAGCATTTGAATACTACTCCAATATTTATCCTACCCAAGCAAGAGGAAGATTATATTGTGTTTTTTGATGCATCTAGAATAGTTCTTGGAGTAGTGTTGATGTAGGGATATTTGGTGGTGTCCTATAGGTCATGGAAGTTGTGGCCAAATTAGGAGGATTACCCTACTAATGACCACAAGTTGGCTATAGTGGATTATGCTTTAATGTGTTAGAGGAATTATCTGTTGGGTGAAAAGTTTACTATGTATACTGATCAAAATATCTTAATTTATATCTTTTTTCAATGATAATTTAGTATCTAAAAGTGGATTTGGGTTGATTATGTGTAGTTTTTTGATTTAGATCTAGCATATACACCTGTGAAGGGAAATAATGTTGCTGGCAGTTTGATCTAGAAAACACAGACTCAAGCAGTTTAAGAGTCTAGTTTTGAGTGGAAAATAATGATCTTGATGATTGAGATGCATGTTGAGGTTTAGTATAGCAAATATAATATTAATGTCATATATGTATCAGTGGAGTTTACACTTTTGTGCTAGATCAGGAAGCAGAAGTATGATGAGCCAAAATTATTGTCCTTAAGGGAACTCCTTGATGGTGGGGAGTCACCTTATTATTGAAATATAGTTGAGGATGATATCATATATATCCAAGTCCTTTTTCCTATTTATAAATGTATATAAGGGGATATGATGTGTGAGTTTTATTCCTTGAAGTGGGTGGTAAATCTAGTTTTTTCCAAAATGTTCTGTGACTTACATCGATAGTACTTTTAGTCGATCATGAAAAGTTAGATTGTATGGTTCATAAAATGAGTTTACACCTTTCAACAGCTAAATGATGATCATCAACAACATGGTGGTTTTAGAAAACCATTACCCATTCTAGAATAGAAGTGGGATGATGTTAACCTAGACATTGTGGTGGGAATACTAAGGATGCCTTAGAAGAATGATGCTATTTTGGTGGTTTTTACTGATTGAAAAAAGTAACACATTTATTGCTTATAAGGGATTATTTCTTAGTGGATTTGTTTGGATACTTATACATTAAAAAGATAGTATGTCTGTACGGGGTGCCACATAGTATAGTTTCAAACCATGACTCATGTTTTACTTCACGATTCTAGAATGGATTGGAAAAGGCACATGATATGTAGGTTTTACTGAGTACAGATTTCCACCCACAGACTGATGGGTAATCAAAACATACAATACAAGCTTGGGAGGATTTGGTATAATATAGAATTCTTGAATTTGGTGGGTCTTGGGAGAATAACCTATCCCTTGTTTAATTTTCCTATAAAAAATTTATTAGGAAACTATTCAAATGGAACCATATGAGGCTCTTTATTGTAGGCAATACAAATCACCTCTATGTTTTATGGAGGAATGTGAGTCAGATTTGTTGGGACCAACTATCGTAAAGGAAAAATTAGGACATGTTTAGTTGATTTTGAAACAAATTACTATGAATCAAAGTAGACAAAAGTCATATGCTGATCGACATCGATGACCCCTAGAGTTTTTAAAGGGTGATTGTGTGTTCCTTAGGGTTTCACCTATATCGGGACACCTTCGGATTCAGAGGCAGGGAAAGTTGGCACCGAGACTTGTTGTAACTTTTGAGGTTGTATAGGGAATAATGATGGTGGAATACTGATTATCTCTTCCACAAAATTTTATTGTTATGAATTGTTTTTTTCATGTGTCATAGATTCAGGGGTATCACCCTAACCCTTATAATGTGATCCATGTTGATGATGTTGAGACTAAGAACGATGTATCCTTTGAGAAGAATACAATACATGTGTTAGATCATAGTTAGAAAGTGTTTTGGGGAAAGACTATGTTGTTAGTACATGTATTGTGGAAACATGGGAGTGTTCAGGAATAAAAATGGGAGAGGGAAACAGATATGAAGGCTCTGTGGCTTGATCTTTTTACCTTAGAATCTTAGATATGCTTGGAAGTCAACTTTAGGGTGAGTGGTTATAAGGTGGGGATATTATAAGACCCCAATTTTTTCTAGATATGTTTCATGATTGATTATGAGTACCCTTTTACCCTTGTTTTTCTATATCATTTTTTTGTTTGGGGTTGTTTCAGGTTAAAATTGTGATTCTTTTTGGAAGAAGGGACAATTCACAGTTGGTGCCCAGTTTTCCAAAACCGTGTGATTACCCCTAGAAAACCATGAAACACCAGACAGAGGGTGATTTCACAATTGAAACATGGTTTAGAAAACTATTCACCCTTTTAGTAGTAACCATGCGACCCCTAAGATAGGTTCACGGTTAGGGAGACCAGTTTGGCAAACCATGTTCCCCAGCCTAGGAAACTATGCACACATGTTTTAGTCCCATGAAAAATTTATTTTAAAATTACTGGACCCCCTATAATTCACCCCCTTCAACCCAAATCAACCATAAAGGTTTAATTCTGATTTTAGAGGCCCTTGAACAAATTCCAAGTCCATCCAAACTCGATTATTGATGATTTGATGATCCGATTAAATGATCTACACCTCTCTCAGTATGTAATTCCTTCCTATATCATTTTCAATCTCTCACATAACTCTTTTGAGATCAAGAGGAGTGTTTTATTATCAGTTTTAAAGGATTAAGATATAGGAGTAGATATATCTTAATCAGTTTGATCATGATCTATGTTTTGGATCTAGATGTTATTCTTCATTGAGTAATTGAAAATTTTTCTTGAATTATGGTAATTCCAATTTGGCAGGCACTCGTCAACAATCTTAAGGTAGGTGATTTAAATTTAAAATCCAATATTCAAAATTATAATTATGTGTATGGAATCGTAAAATATAAATTTACATATTTACCAATATCATCTTGAATAGGATTAATTAATTGGTTAATTAATTAATGGAATGATGTGATCATGAAATTGATAGGATAAATGGATTATGATATTAGTCAATTAATGTGATTGTTTAATTGGTCAATTGTTGATATATGGAATTGATTGATAATGGGAATAAAGTTATGTTTGGTTTAACCTTTAATGGTTAATGGGTTATGTGAATAAATGTTGATAGATGGGTTAATGGTGAATTGTTCATATTATTCGATGTGATTAAAGTAAAGGATTATGATTGAATTGAAAATTGAAATGGTATATCTTGATGTGAATTGTCTATTAGATGGTAAATTTTGATTAAACTTGTTAAATGTGATATGAATGATAAATGTGATTGATTGATAAATAGGTTGTGGGACATGAAATGATGCTCCAAATACCCATGGGGTGTATTCCATGACATTCTAAGCCCAAATTCATGCATGTGAATATTATTGTATGGGACATGTACTGATGCTCTGAATACCAATGAGGTGTGGGATAGGGAATGATGCTCCAAATACTCATGGGGTGGTATACATAATGTTCTATACCCATGATATTTTCATTGGATTGTGGTTCCAAATGGCTGTGATAAGAAATTGAATTAATTGGATAATGAAAGTCCATGATATAATAAATTAAGATTTCCCTTGTGATATGGTTTAGAATTCAACATAAGACAAAGAAGGTATTGATGGTTCAGATATTATTATGAACCCAGAAAACAGATGTAGTTAAATAATGAATAATTGATAATATTTACTTTATTGAGTGTACTAAATTATTTCTACAACTTCACACACTATTATTGACTAGATATTGTTTTAGACGCTATTGGTGGTGGACTAATGGGTGGTACTCACAACCTACTTGGGCTACATGATCAATATCCAAATAAGATTCATGTTTATATGATGAGATAATAACAAGATCCCTATGTGAGATGGATGAGTTGGTATAGAGCATGGATGAGGGAACTAGACATGGTGTCGGGAACTGCTTGGGAGTGTTAATGTCTTTATTTTTGGTTTTCCATTAGACACTTGGAACTTATTATGGCATGAAATTTATTTTGTTTAGTTTGGGATATTTTTTCCTATTTTGGTTAAATATATGATACATGTTTATTCTAGTTATAGTTTGATTATATTTTTTGGTTATATAATTAGGTTATTGTTTGTTTATTTCCACTGTTGTTCTACTCTGATAAAGAGGGTATAGTCTCCCCATGTTATATATATTAGACGCTCATTACTGGTCAGAAGTCTCTGACATATGGGAAGGAATGACTGAGGTCACATAACCAACCGACTTGGAGAATCGTCATGTGGAACCTAGGTTGATATGTTACAAAAATGGACTAACTATACGATCATGGATATGGCAGGCCATACGTATGCATGAGTAACATTTCAATTGTTCAATGATCATTATGAAAAGATGGAAAGTAAAATTTATCTTTCCAAAATAGTAATAATATCATAAATACCATATTATTTAATTATATATACTTATATATATCATTCTTGTGATGTGTTGGTAAAAAAAGGAATCACATCGCTTTGAGGAGGTGGTAGTCTACATGTCCAAAAACGATGTTATCATTTTTTTCAATGTGTAAAAAGGTAGGAAAGAAATGATATATTATATTTCAAGATTGATAAATATTTTATGAATATCACAAATATTTCATGTATATCATACACACACACAGATATTATCATTACTATTATTTAATTCCACATAACACAATATTGAAAAATGAGTCACATCGCTTCGTGAGACTTTGGTCTGCTGTACACATGATCGACATTATCATATCACTTAACGGAGGGAACATAAAAGGGTTTATATGATATAATGAATAAAAAAGAATAATTATGTTATAAATATCTTTTATAAACTTTATATTCATCATCATACCCAACCTTTACAGGTGGTAATGGAAAAGAGAAGGACATTGTTTCACGAGGTGGCAACTCGTCGTACACATGAATGGTGATTTCGTAACCCACTTGATGGATGTGTGTGTAGTTTTAGTTACTAACCAAAACATAAAAACATATAATTATATGTATGATATTAATTTTATTATATAAACATGTTATAATAATAATTTAAGGATGTGTAGAGAGAAATAAAACAAAACCTATCATTGATAAATGCTACATCTTCTTCAGGTATCCTCTTTAGGTTTCCACCAAAGGCCTTCATAGGTGTTATTTATGCCAAAAATATATCTTATAGGAAGATAAGAGGGAATTTTATAAGTGATTTGGGTAGTTATTATCTGACCAATTGGTTTTTATGGTTTGAAGAGATGAGGATAAGGGGTGGCCTTTTCTAAGTTTGGTGAGTGGAACACTAGTAATTTTTTTTATGAAAGTTTGGTGAACCCATGTTTTACCTAATAAAAGGATCTAATAATGAATGAAACTATATAACAGAATGTATTAGTTCCAAATAAGTCTATAAAATTCATTTTTATTGGTTTAGGTACGTTTTGACACCTTATATCCTCTTTTTAACCACTAAGTAAACACGTTTTTACCTTAATCACTGTAATTAATTTTAACTGTTCTCACAAATCATTATGGTAAAAAATTAAGTTGAATATATTATATAATAAATTTTATTATAATTAAAAATATTAAATAAATTTTTAAAAATTAAAATTATATACGTGTTATAATTTAATTTAAAATTCAACCTAAAGATGTGGCGAGACAACAAGATTTTAAGAAGAGTATTTTTTTGAGAAAAAGATGATTATCTATTAACTCCATGACTAATAATAATCATTGTATGAAACTCAATTAATATTAAAGGACATATAATCTCAAAATTTTATTTAAAACACTAACCATTATGTATTATTTTAATAAATTAAAATGGAGAAACATTATTCATTTTAAAACATTTTTTAGAAAAACTCGTTTTAAACCCAAAAACAAACTTATACTAAAAACCAATATAAAGTTTATTAAAAGAAATTATGTTGATTAAATATAACTAAATAGTACTTAGGTTAATTTAAAACATATTCAAAACATATTTTGACTTTTAAATTATTTAATTTATTGGAAATAAACAACTTTTTTATAAAAAACGGTACTATTCACTATTCACTAAAAAAGCAATATTTTCCAAAAAAACCAAAAATTCCACCCAAATTATGTTTTGATATTCAAATTCCAAAAAAGATGTTAATTTTATACATTATATTTTATAAAATTTCATAAAAATAAATTACAATATTTTTCAGGAAAAGGAATAAAAAACCATTTTTGAAGAAAACATGTTTTTGGATAATAAAATCAATTTTCTAAAAATTGATTGAGTATTTACTAAAAATTTTAAAATAATTTATTCTTAATGATATATATATATATATAATTAATTATTTAATATAATTATTACCCACCAATTTAACAACTAGGTTGTGATGGTAATAGCATGGGTTGTTTATGTTTGGTATTGCGTGTTAAATATGATATGAGACATAAAAAATAATGGGGTTTTGTGTAATGAATGATAAACTGAGTGTTGTGTGTATTGAAAGATAAACATAGTGTTGCATATAATTCAAGATAAAATTAGTGTCTCATTCCCTTTACACTATTTAATATAATTTACTTCTTTTAAAATCTTTTGGTGTTACACCACCCATTAATAAATTGCATCTTTGCAATTTGAACATTATATATGTAATAAAAGGTTGTAAATTTGAAAGAAAATTGTGATAAACACACATCATAAAAAGGGTTAATAAAAAATCCTCTTAAAAATAGTGAAAGGGAAGTATAATGGTCATATGGAATAACACATAACTAGGTTTCCAAATTTGAGAACATAGGTAGAAATAGAGAAAAAGTGTAAATACTTATAGAGAGTTATTGAGGCCATTGATGAAAAGAAAGTGAATGATCAACAAAAATTAAAGGGAATAAAAACCATAAATCTATGATGACTGAAAATATCAATGATTCAACAGAATTGAAGGTACTAAGATGTCATTTTTTTCAAGATCCTTTTCCTAGTGTTGAGGAATCCTTTTATGATCTAGACTAAGATAATACTGAAGTATACTTAGTTGATTAGTATAATTTCATCCTTTAATCAATTTACACCACAATATCATATTTTTATTCAAATGATGTGTATTCAGGATTTGTTTTTTTAGTTCTTGAAGCACTATAAGAAACTTTCAAAGGACTACACAATCACCAAAGGCATAAAAAGGTATTCCTCCTTTATTTAAACATTAACCAAAACAAAAAAAATGATTAGTACATAGTAAGATAAAAAAACCATCATATATTAATCTATAAATTTCAATAGCAATACCCAATGTTCAAACAAAATCATTACTATCCTTAAGATTATTCAAATATTTACTGACTAAGTTTGAAACCCAATTATTAGAAGGATTTTGTCGTATATTATTTCCAAGATAAATTAACCATTATTCCTAAAATAAAACCCCATAAGTTTTTAAAATAAACATAAAATTTACATGTTCAAATTTCATACTAACAAGGATATCACGTATTCCAGTGGTAGGTGTGGAACCCTTATCATATTTCATTCATTGGATTAATACCCACTATCTTTCTAGATTCGACAGTTTATCACCTAAAATACAGGTTGTCCCTTTTTTCTTCAAACATTATAAATAACTACTCTCTAAATAACACTTCATGTTCATCCTAGGGGTTACAGATACCCCAACCTAATAAAATTTCTTCAAAATGTCATTAATAACCTCAAAATTTTTACTACTTGAAACCCTAAAATTAGGTGTATAATAATTTTATGTTATGATGAACATTAATATTATATTTCTATGATGGTATCAATAAATTTTAAGATAAAGTCACATGAAAACATCATAATATTTAAAGTTATCTAAATTATTCCATTGATACCAACTATAATAGTCCAGAACCCACACTTCTGTATCTGTTACTAAAATCATAAAACATACATTTATGGATTTTATACTTATAATTGTGACCTAATTTTTTCCATATAAAACATAAATTTTCAAAGGAAAAAATTGGATGAATTAAATACTCAAGGACATTTTAGGCTTAGAGTTTTTTTGAATTAGGAAAAACTCATACATAAAAAATTCACATGACTTCCAATGGTAATTTCTCCCACTTAACCAATATTTCCTTTTTCATATTAAGACATCATCATCATCCATATGAAATACATTATATACATAACACATTCAACCTCATTATTCATAACCTAGGGAAAACAAAACATAATAATGGTGAGATCAAATTCATAGTAAAGGAAATTGTAATAATTAGAAAATAAATGTCATCAAGGAGCTTAAGAAGAGAATAAGGGTATGATGAAACAATAAAATTTCAGGAGTAAAACATAATAATATTCATACTCATAAATATGTAGTTCATAAAACATGAAAATAATTAACAAGGCTTCAATAAAGTAAATAGTCATAAGAATCAATAATCATGATCCATGTGATGTCAATCTTGATCAAATAAAATATCATAAACCCATATTAGGAATAGATAAAACATATTGGTATCTTTTAACATCATCTCCTAGAACCCGTACATAACTATTTAAAATTTTAATAACCATATGGATGACTTATAATATAATTCTATAGATAACACAATCATTACCTAAATCATTAGAGCACTATCTGGGCGCACCCATCGTTTAGGCTATAATGGAATCACAGAACGTTATCAGGACCTCTCCATCATATAAGATGAATTAGGCTCACCCAAAACTATATGTCACTACCCATATTATAATCTGTTATACTCTCACCCAATGATATCTTGACCACCTCATCGTATAATCTGTAATAGTATCACTTGATGCTATCTAGTCTGCCCCATCATATATGTAATGTCCATGAGCCACAAAAGAACCAATGTACAAGGATCATGTATTTCATTATAAAACTAATATTTTTGTATATTATTTCATAAACTGATTAAACCATGTAAAATAAATGGGTTCTGTTAACATATATTTGAAAGATGATTAACTTGAGTAAAGTAAACAAGTTCTATAACTATCTCTTTGAAACAAGGTTAACCCTTGGAAATTGAAAGAGTTCCATTAAAATATCATTGAAACAATCATAATCTATATAGATAAAGAATAGGGATGGTAATATTACAAAATATCCCCATTTTATTATATGTTATGGTTGTTAATGTTGATGAATTAAAATACCATTAAAATATAATTAAAAGTCTTCTTGACAGAAATATCCATTTCATTTTGAAAATTGTTTTTTTAAATCATAAAACATTTTGAACATATTTTTATTTGAAAACAAAATTTAAAAACTATGAATTTAAATAATATTAAGAAAAAATTTTCTTTAAAAATAATATTGTACAATTTCAAAGAAATCATCAAATAAATGATGTTCATATAGGTTGGTAATTTCAAACATGCCATAAGGAACATTACCTTTGAACAATTAAAATGTTATAAAAGTTACTTTTTCATAAAGTAACTAGAAGATTAATTTTCTTAAAATACAAAATTGGTCAAAATTTCTTTTATCAATCATTTTTTAAAGGTTTTATTTTTTTAAAACACTTTTAGAAAACATGTTTTTTAAAGAAAACTCATTTCCGACCAAAGAGGGAAATGAATTCAGATTTTATTAAAAAAAATTTATCAAAAATTCTAAGTAAAAATGAATGTAAAAATTGTAAAATTACATGAAAATATCAAGAATGAACATTAGATAAGAAAATTAATTAGTTTTATAATATTTTAAAATTGAAGATTTAATCTTACACAATCCCGATAAATGATGAGATTGTAACAAAAGACACTTACCACTTTTATAACTTTGAGTCATAATGCCCATAAAATAATAACATTAAATGAAACATATAATATCATTAAAATAAGAATATTAATTATATAACATGTAAAATTTTATGTATATATACCTCATAAAATAATATAGGTGTATAACATACAACACTACTAGAAATGCACCCATTACCAACACTTCCAAACCATTGGTAAAGGCTAGATAACCATTGGTATAATATATACCAATGGTTATCCAAACCGTAGGGAAGTAAGTCGTAGGGAAATATATATGCCAACAGTTTCTGGAAAACCATTGGTATATGTTAGGAAATCTACATTATACCAATGGTTATGTCAAACCGTTGGTATAAATTTTCACCAACAGTTTGAAACCGTTGGTAAACATACTATTCCAACAGTTTAAAACCGTTGGAATATATTTTTATATAACTTTTTACCAACGGTTTACTCAAACCATTGGTAAGGGCTAGATATTTAACTATATCCTAACAGTTTGTAAACCTTTGGGAAAGTGTTTTTACCAATGGTTCTCTTATAACCATTGGTAAAAACCCATTCACGTCCCTATTCCAACTGTTTACAACCGTTGGCATAGGCTTTTCTGTGCAATTCAAGCAGCAACCTACTGCATGCTGCCCTTTCTCCATTTCCAACTTCCCAACTCCGATAAATGGCAATAACCACCTATAAAACATACATATACACAATTAATTCATATATATTTAACACATAATTCACCCTACAACTATACCATACAGAATTAAAACATAATTCATAAGGTAATTATAGACATACATAATTGATTTAGAATTCAATTCAGAATTGAGATGAAAATTACATGTGAAATCCAGAATTCAATTCATAATTGAATACTGAATTGAATACATAAATAATTTAATTATCAATTATGAATACATTACATAAAAAACTGAATACATAATTATATGTGTTATATAGAATTAAAAATAAATTCAAAATTGCATTTTGTATAACACATACACGATTGAATTTAGAAATTAGAATCTAATAACCCCAAAATAAGGAAATAGATAAATGACTTCAACCAAACACAAATATAATGTCCCATGGTTTGGGTAGGTGTCTTTGAACTTATTAATGATGATAATGGGTGTGTATCAATAAGCTTGTGTGACTTAGGGAATGTGGTTGTCCTTGGCGTATTAAATGTCACATGTTTTAGAATAGGGGTAGGAGTTCCTTTCATGAGAAGTGGATTTTGTGAGGCTGGACCTTGGATACTTGTGCTATAGTATCAACACAATCCGAATACATTTGTTCAGTTTTCCATATGCTAGTTGTTTTTAATTAAATTGATGTCCATTTTAAACAAAAGACAAAAACTTCAAGTGATACCGGCCACACCGTGATTTAGATTGAGGCGGGGTTGACCCGTACACGTCACATATGATCCATGGATCATTTTCCTAAAGTGTCAAGACAATATGAATGAGTTTGGTTGGTTTTCCATATACTAGTGGTTGTTTTCACTTAAAATGTTGCCCATTTCAAATAAAAATGAAACACTTTGAGTGGTACCGACCACACCGTGCCTCATATTGAGGCAGGGTTGACTCTTACACATCACAAATGACCCACAGATCATTATGCTAAAGTATCAACACAATCTGAATATGTTTGGTCGGTTTTCCATATACTAGTTGTTTTCACTCAAAAGAGTGTCCATTTTAAATAAAAGAAAGACACTTCGAGTAATACCAGCCACATTGTGCCTCAGATTGAGGTGGGGTTGACTCGTACATGTCACAAATTACCCATGGATTGTTTTCATAAAGTATCAACAGAATCTGAATGCATTTGGTCAGTTTTCCGTATCCCAGTAGTTGTTTTCACTTAAAATGTTGTAAATTTCAAATAAAAGTGAGACACTTTGAGTGGTTCCAGACACACCTTTCTTCATATTGAGGTGGGATTGACTCGTGCACATCCAAAATGACCCATGGATCCTTGTTTTAAAGTATCAACACAATCCAAATATGTTTGGTCAGTTTTCCGTATGGAAGTTGTTATTACTTAAAAGGGTGTCCCTTTTAAAAAAAGATACTATGAGTGATACCAGCCACACTGTGCCTCAGATTGGGTCAGGGTTGACTTGTTCACATCACATATGACCCATAGATCATTTTCCTAAAGTATCAACAGAATCTGAATGCGTTTGGTTGGTTTTTCGTATGCCAGTTGTTGTTTTCACTTAAAATGATGTCCATTTCAAATAAAAGTGAGACACTTTGAGTGGTACTAGCTACACTATGCATTAGATTGATGTGGGGTTTACTTGTACACGTCAAAAATGAACCATGAATCCTTTTTCTAAAGTATCAATACAATCCGAATACGTTTGGTCAGTTTTCACTCTACCAGTTGTTGTTTTTACTTAAAAGGGTGTCCATTTTAAACAAAAGAAAGACACTTCGAGTGATACCAGACACACCGTGCCTCAGGTTGAGGCGGGTTTGACTCATACACATCACATATGACCCATGGATTGTTTTACTATAGTATCAACATAGTCCGAATGTGTTAGGTTGGTTTTCCGTATACCAGTTGTTGTTTTGACTTAAAATGTTGTCCATTTCAAACAAAAGAAAGAAACTTTGAGTGACACCGGCCACACCATGCCTCGGAATGAGGTGTAGTTTACTAGTACACGTCACATATGACCCATGTATAGTTATCCTAATGTATCAAAAAAATCTGAATGCGTTTGGTCAGTTTTCTTTATGCCAGTTGTTGTTTTCACTTAAATTCTTCTCCATTTCAAATAAAAGTGAGACACTTTGAGTGGTACCAGCCACACTATGACTCAGATTGAGGCAGGGTTGACTCGTACACATAAAAAATGAACCAAGGATATTTTTTATAAAGTATCGACATGATCTGAATACGTTTCGTCAGTTTTCCATATGCTAGTTGTTTTTACCTAAAAGGGTGTCCATTTTAAACAAATAAATGACACTTCGAGTGATACTAGCCACACCATGACTCATATTGAGGCGGGGTTGACTCGTACATGTCACATATGAACCATGGATCATTTTACTAAAGTATCAAAAAAATTTGAATGCGTTAGGTTGGTTTTCTGTATGTCAGTTGTTGTTTTTACTTAAAATGTTGTCCGTTTCAAATAAAGGTGAGACACTTTGCATGGTACCAGCCATACCGTACCTCAGATTGAGTAGGGGTTGACTCATAAATGTCACAAATGAACCATGTATTTTTTTCCTAAAGTATCAAGACAATCTGAATGCGTTTGGTCGGTTTTCCGTATGTTAGTTGTTGTTTTCACTTAAAATATTGTCCATTTCAAATAAAAGTGAGACACTTTGAGTGGTACCGGCCACACTGTGCCTCAGATTGAAGTGAGGTTGACTCTTACACGTCAAAAATGACACATGTATTGTTTTTCTAAAGTATCAACACAATCCAAATACTTTTGGTCAGTTTTCTGTTTGCCAGTTGTTTTTACATAAAAGAGAGTCCATTTTAAACAAAAGAAAGACACTTCGAGTGATACCGGCCACACCATGCCTCAGATTGAGGAGGGGTGGACTTGAAACGTCACATATGACCCATGGATAATTTTCCTAAATTATCAACACAATATGAATGCGTTAGTCCAATTTTACGTATTCCATTTGTTGTTTGGATTTAAAATGTTGTCCATTTCAAACAAAAGAGAGACACTTCAAGTGATACCGGCCTCAAAATGCCTCGGATTGAGGCGGGGTTTACTCTTACATATCACATATGACCCATGGATCGTTTTTGCTAAAGTATAAACATAATCCTAATTTGTTTGGTCAGTTTTCCATATGCCAGTTGTTGTTTTCACTAAAAATGTTGTCCATTTTAAACAAAACAAAGACACTCCGCGTGATCCCAGCCACAACGTGCATCGGATTGAGTCTGGGTTTACTTTTACATGTCACATATGACCCATGGATCATTGTACTAAAGTATCAACACAATAAAAATGAATTAGTTCACTTTTCCATATGCCAGTTGTTGTTTTGACTTAAAATGTTGTCCATTTCAAACAAAAGAAAGAAACTTCGAGTGATACCGGCCACACCATGCCTCGGATTGGGGAAGGGTTGGCTTGTACACATCACATATGAACGATGGATAATTTTACTAAAGTATCAATAGAATATGAATGTGTTTGGTCGGTTTTCCATATTTCAGTTGTTGTTTTCACTTAAAATGTTGCCCATTTTAAATAGAAGTGAGACACTTTGAGTGGTACCGGCAACACTGTGCCTCGGATTGAGGCGAGGTTGATTATTACATGTCAAAAATGATCCATGGATCCTTGTGATAAATTATCAACACAATCCGAATACATTTGGTTGATTTTCCATATGCTAGTTGTTTTTACTTAAAAGGGTGTCCATTTTAAACAAAAGAATGACACTTCGAGTGATACCGGCCACACCGTGGCTCAGATTGAGGCGGGGTTGAGTCGTACACGTCAAATATGACCCATGGATTGTTGTCCTAAAGTATAAATACAATCAAAATGCGTTAGTTTGGTTTTAAAAAACTCCAAAACCCTGTTTTCCGTTGGAATTTAGGGTGAATCTTGAAGAGAGCTTAGATTGGGATTTGAGACGCCGAATTAAGAGTATGATTATCTCCAAAATCAAGGTAAGTGGTATTTCGAATTTCATGAATTGTCATGATGTTTTATATATGCCGAATTTCCACTCACACAATGTTGGAGTGTTGGGTCGGGGGGCTGTCTGGTGTCTAGGGAGGAGGGTGGGAGGACGGTCCAAGGGGCTATGCAGGGTCTAGGAAGGATGGTTGGGGGCTGTACAGGGTCCAGGGAGGAGGGTGGTGGGGCTGTTCAGGGTCTAGGAAGGAGGGTGGTGGGGGGGGGGGGGGGGGGGCTGTTCGGGGTGTTGTTTGGGGGGCTGTCAGGGGGGCTGTCCGGTGTGCCATCCGGGGGGCTGCCTGGGGGGCTGTTCGGGGGGCTGTTTGGGGGGCTATTTGGGGGGCTGTTCGGGGGGTTGTTTGGTGTCCAGGAAAAAGGGTGGGGAGGCTGTCTGGGGTCCAGGGAGGAGGGGGGGTGGGCTGTCCAGGGGGTTGTCAGGGGGGGTTGTCCAGGGTTCAAGGAGGAAGGTGGGGGGATGTCCGAGGGGCTGTCTAGAGGGCTGTCCGGGGGGGGGGGGGGGTCCGGGGTTTAGGGAGGAGGGTGGGGGTGTCCAGGGGCTGTTCGGGGGGCTGTCTAGGGTCCAGGGAGGAGGGTGGGGAGGCTGTCTAGAGGTCTGTCCTGGGGGCTGTCCGGGGGGCTATCCGGGGGGTTGTTCGGGGTCCAGGAAGGAAGGTGGGGAGGCTGTCTGGGGGATGTTCGGGGGGCTGTCCAGGGTCTAGGGAGAAGGGTGGGGGGGGGGGGGGGGGGGCTGTCCTAGGTTCATCAAATGGTATTACAAATTTTATAATAAAATTCATTCAAGTTAAAAAAAATAATTTCATTATATCAACTTCTAATTAGACCACTAATTTTCTAAATTCCACTAAAAAATTATGATTTCATTAAAATAGGGGGATTTCACAGCAAATCATCAAGTCAAGTTTTATTATTTATGGATTAAAAAATAAAGATAATGTGACCTACCTAATCACAGATATATTCAGGCACAACAAATCAATAAACATTAAAGGTTAGTAATATCAGTCAAAAATGTAACAGATCCATCTGACCCTCATCACCATCACTATTATCACCATCATCATCACCCTCACCCACATCCTCATAATCGTCCCCATCATCATCCCCACCCTCCTTCTACCCTCGTATTCACCCTCAACCTCCTCATCACCCTCCTCTTCTTCCTCAGCCTTCTCCTTGCCATTGTCTTGACCACCACTAGAACTGCCACCTGCTGCACCATATATAGAACACATCGATGACATATATTCATCACAAGAAGTGCTGGCCTCTGGGGGAGGTGTTGGATGTAAAACTTGAATCAATTTCATAAATGTAGTGTTTTCCCTAGCATATTATTCTACCATCTCTGTGGCCCCTTTTTCAGCCGATTTTCCTGGTCCTTAACCTGCTGTAACTCGGTGGCACTACAACTTGTACCTGAGGAGGGCCGATACCTCATTGGAACTATACTCGTCATAGGTTGGCAGAATACTCTACCAGGGTGCTTATCTCCCAACACCTGATGTAAGTGATCGTTTGGCCCAAAATTTTCAGGTTCCAAGGCATCAAGGGCCTCTAAAAAATCCTGTTACAAATATAAATAGATTATTATGTTACAAAATAGAGATTAAAAATTTAAAACTACATAGTAAAACTTACAATCTGGTGCTAGTTCAGTTCATTAATCGCACTTCCATCTTTCTTCTTTCTACTTGAACAAAATAGTTTTGCTCGAGGCACATGTCCTTCTATATTCAATTTACACCTCTATAATGAAATTTAATGTATGAAACCATAATTAAAAATAGGATACAAAAAACAGAAATTTCATAACTAAAATTCTATAACAACTTTATCAATAAAATAAATTATGGAGGAAGAAATAGAAAACCAAAGTAGAAAAGAAAGATTATAAACGGTCATACCTACTGTCTCTCATGATCTGGCATCGTAGTACGTCCCAATGTGTGGACATATTTCTTAACATCAATGTTTTTTTATTTCTTCCAAATGCATCCTAAATAAAATTCAATAATTAGTATTAATGAAAAACATCAAAATTTTCATTTATATACCTCTAATTTGATTGATACCATAAATTGGCTTGTCGTCCAATGAGTAATCATCTGTCGATACTGTTATAATGGATACTCATCCACGACAGGGACTGCCTCTAACTCTGTCCTCACTCTAGCACACCATCAAATGTGCAAATCATGCTTATAAGCTCTCCGAAGCTCACCTAAATCCTTCAGACATGCTGTCCGTGCACCCTCACCATCGGGAAAATTAAACTGCAGCTGACACCAAAATATTAATTTATATAAATACAAAAATAAATATATTTCATTAAATAGAACAGATTTTTTTACCCATCTCTCTTCTCATGCTTTATCCTTGACTTCATTTGGAAGCTTTCTCCATGAGATCAGGCTGACATGAATGATGTCGGAGTATTTGGAAAGCGTATCCGAAAAACTTCGACATTGCCGCCCTGATTTTTCAATCATCTGACTATCTTCATTGTACTCCACCATCAACTGCGTACGGTGGTTCTAGACCGCACACATGCATGTACACCCTCACCCACACCTCCTATTAGTATATGTATCTGTTATGAAATAAAAACAAATATTTTATCAATACATGTTATAATGAAAATAAATAGTGGTGTAATAATTTGTTAGGTTTGAATAAGTATACCTGAAATAGTCTGATCAATGGGTGCCACTGGATCCGCAGAAACTGAAGGAACACCCTGTACAGATGGAGTAGGTCCCAATGTATGCTCTGTAGGGATAAAATCTGGTAGAGAAGGAGTCTAAGAAGATGGAATATAAAATACCAGAGAGAAGGAAGTAGAAGTAAAAGAAGATGACAAGGATAGCTGGCCAAATGCTGGATGGGGAGTGGAAATCATCATCAAATATGGTACAGACTGGTGAGGAGGCTCAGATGTAAAGGGGGGTGAAAACACGGGAGGCCTAAATATCTTGTGTGTCCCTAATGGCACACCGGGATCAGAATGTGGGATGGATGGAATGTAAGTGGGAGGGGCAGGGTCTAATCGGGTATGCTGACCAGATCGTCTAGCTCCTGTACCACCCCCCTCGTATGAACACCCCGAGTACTGGGACCACTACTAAGCTGCTCATCAAATAACTCTCGCCTAATAGATGGATACTTAAAAAATGGTTTAAAAAAAAAACACATGACATTATATATTATTTAAATAAATATATTTGAAATAAAATACTCACTAGAGGCACTAGTGGTGGAATGCCCAGCTCAGTCATGCGACGATTGTTTTCTATAATCTATTTTTTTCACCTCTCTTTAATTGGTTTCATTTCCTGCATTTGAAAATAAATATGGAAGTAAATAGATAAGGATACCTGATGTGTAACCCAAAAAACAAAATAAATGAGAGGGAATAAGAGGATTCATGGATAATTTAACTAGCCATTGTTTTAGGTTAGCTTGAACAAATATATAATGAAGTAAATAAATTAGAAAATTCAATTAAAATAAAAATTCCAACCAATAAACATTGAAAATTAACATAACAGTCAAGTTAGATACAACATATTTGTAATTAATATTAAATGAATTTGAATAGTACCAACCTTAACAACCCAACTCGAGGTAACCCAAAATAATTTAGACCATGGACAAATGATTCAATATATTTTCCACCACAACTTTAGGTTAACAATCAACTCTAAAAATTGAACTTTTAGAATCATCGAAAGAAATAAATGGATTGGTTCCAATTGTAGTATGGAAAGTGTCAATTCCATCATCACCATTATCAAAAATATGTCTTGGAATTACTTCAACTATGACACCAAATTCAGGTCAAAGTTGGTCTTTGACATAAAAAACTTTTTTTCCATTGATACTAATACATATGGTTCTTCGGTAGCAAGAGTGAGAGTCATATTAATTACTCAGAATCCAAAATCATCAATAAATGTTCCTTGTCTTTTCATCAAATCAAACCAATGACATTTCATCATCGTGAATCGTCCATGAGAGTAATAATCCATTATTATTATTTTTTAAATGACTCCATAATAACCCAAATTTTCATATTGTGTTCTCATGTTATTTTCTCGTTCAGTGACAATAAATTTGTACCCATTGATAAAAATTGATTTACAGTCATGAACCATGGTATTAGGACCAAAAGACAAATTTATTATTTCCTCAGAGACATATTAAGTAGGCAAACTCAATACTAGCAATATAAATGAATATTAAACTTAATTAAATATTGATTTAATTATTTTAAACAATAATATTTTTACCTTCAATTTTAACCAAGAAGAAAACTCTTTTCTATGCAAAGTCTCTCTACTTCTCAAAGATAAATAACAATTATTTCTATTTATCATTGTTTTATGTTCCTTATAGAAAAAAATATGAATATTTTAACAGATATATATGTAATATATATATATTCAATTTAGTTACCTAATGTAGTCATCAAACAAATCACAGTTGAACAAAACTGTACGATGTGCCATCTCCCGCTCTTCAAGGATTAATGTATTCAATGTATATGATCCAGGAATTCCTCTTTTTTGAGGAAGTGATGGAAAACTAGTTTCAATTTTCTAATACTATTCTTCTTAATTTGTCATTGGTATGTTGATTCTTGTAGTGAGATCAGACAAATACATTGAGAAGAAATCCATAAATTCTTGAGCCAAGTAACCGTTCACAAAAGAACCTTCAGGATGATTCTAGTTTCAGACATAAGAATTTAATGTGTACATATTTCTTTCAGTCGGATACATCCAATGTAAAGAAACAGGTCCTCCGAGAAGTATTTCAGTGGGAATATGGACTGTCAGAAGCATCATGCATGTGAAAAATGATGGAGGAAATGTTTTCTCCAACTCACACAAAATTAATGGGGGCATCTGTCGACATTTTTTTGCAAGAAAGGCTTGGAAACTTTATTATCACAAATATATCTAAACAAATGGAAGAACTGAATAACAGTCAACCTTACATTATTGGAAAAAATATGACGGATTGATATTGGAATAAACTCATGTAGAAGAATGTGATAATCAAGAGTCTTCAAATATTTTAGCTTCACCTCTCTTCTGTTGACCTGTTTAGATATGTTGCTTGAAAAGACATCAGGAACTCTAATAGTCTCTAATTATTGCATATTTTTTCCATAAGTTTAATCACATAATAACCACATGGAACTTTCCATTTATGTCCACTAATACGCTCATGATGCAATTGTGGTCTGATGCCCCAATCCACAAAGTCACGTCGAGACCGTAAATCATCTTTTGTCTTTCCCTTAATATTTAGATGTATTGAAATCAACCTTTCACATATATTCTTTTCATTGTGAATTATGTCTATAAAATGACATAACAAATTGTTTGACCAATAAGGTAAATAAAAAAAGATAGTACTCTTCCTCCAATTGAAACAGGCTTCCGTGGAAACATTCTTTCTCTTTCCAGATTTCATTTGACCCTTCCCAAATGAAAAACTGAAATCTTTTAATTCATTAAGCACATCAGTTCCAGACATACACTAAGGTGGATCATCAGTCTCTATGGTATTATCAAATCTTCAACGATTATTTCTATATGGATGATCCATTGGAAAGAATCATCGATGTACCATAGAACTGAAACTATAGTGATGTTTCAGTCTCCTGGATCGTGTATTCTTCATACAAACAGGACATGATATTTTTCCCTTCATTCTCTATCTCGACATCATTGTATAAGCTGAAAAATAATTGATCATCCATAAAAGTGCAACACGCATATGAAATATATCTTTTAAATATGCGTCGAATGTGTGCACACCCACATCCCAAAGAAGTTTCAACTCTTTCATTAAAGGTTGCATGTATACATCAATATCAATGTCGGGATCAGAAGGGCCATATATGAGTATACTCATGAAATTGAAAGGTTTTTTCATACACAAACATGGGGGAAGATTATAAATGTGTATAAAAATTGGCCATGTGTTGTGAAAAGTAATCATATGCCTAAACAGATTAAAACTACCACATGAAAGACCCAACCTCACATTACGAACGTTAGCTGCAAAATTAGGATATCGAGCATCAAATCTCTTCCATGGAAATCCATCTGTAGGGTGAACCAACTCATCATTAGCCTTATTTCTCTCGGTATCATGACATCTAATTTTTATTGATATTTCATCAGACCTACACAGATTATGGAGTTTGGGTATAAATGGAAAGTGACACATTATTTTCTGTGGCACGCGGGATGGTTTTCCATCAGATTTTTACTTCTAGCGGGATGTGCCACATTTTATACAATCTTTTGATTCAGTGGTTTCCTCCCAGAATAAACAGCAATCTTTTGGGCAAGCATGAATTTTGTTTCTTGAAAATCCAAGATCCTCAACTAACTTCCATGCCATATAGTGTTTTGAGGGAATATCTGTATCATCTGTAAGTAAATCCTTCAAGAAGGTAAGAATGTAATCGATTTCTGTATTAGAAATCCCATACATAGTTTTCCAGTGAAACAATTAGATTAAAAATTCCAGCTTTTTCATTTTATCACATTTTCGATATACTGGAGTCATGGAAGCATCATTAAATTTTTTCACCCTAACATCATCATCATTTTCATTAGATACATCATGTGTGACCAATATCGAAGTCTTCTTGGGTCATAATCCTTTCTTTTTCATGAAGATGAATAATAGAAACAGGTCATATAAAAAATTCTCTACTCCAGTCCTCTCATTTGGATCATCAGCAATTTGAGATTTCATTTTCTCCCCATTCTGATACCACACATAGTAGTTTTCCTGAAAACCATATATGGTTATGAGGTAGCTGACTTCTTCTCGGCTTAACCAAGGTTTACCAACACAACTGGAACATGGGCAGTGTATGCGGCCACTATCTGAAGCATTGTGAAATTCAAAATTTAAAAATCTCTCCAAATTGTTTTGAAATTCTCTTGAGATATGATCGGTTTTATACATCCAACTTCAATCCATTATGTAAAAAAAAATTATAAGTCATTTTTTCAAAATCAATTCAATAAGATTGAAGTTTCATCAAAAATATATTTAAGTAAATGAGAATTTTTCACTTTATATGAAACCATAATTGACACACTACTCGATATGAGAATCATAATATAAAAGAAAAAAATAATAATATATTTATAACAAAATATCTTTGAAGAACTATACATGAGTGTACAAGATCATGTACACTTGTGGAGGAGAATTATTCAGGAGTTGAATAAATTTTAGATCGAAGAAAATTTATATTTTAGTAGATAATTTGAGTATTCACATACATTTCCCAAGGGGGAGGTGGTGTCCTGGGGGGTGCAATGGTGTGAAGGGGATGTGGCGGGGCTATCCAGGGGGGTCAGAGGGTGTCCAGGGGGTGGGGGACTGTCTAGGGGGGGTCAGTGTGTCCAGTTGGGCAGGCTGTCAATGGGTAGTGGTCAGGCTGTCCAGGGGGGGGGGTGGTCGGGGGGGGGGGGGGGGGGTGCTGTCTCGAGGGGTGACTGGGGTGTCCAGGGGTGGGCGAGGCTGTACAGGGGGTACGGGGTGTCCAAGGGATGGAAGGGCTGTCCATGGGGATGGTGGGGCTGTCCAAGGGGTACCGGGTGTCCAGGGGTCGTGGGCGGGTTGTCCAGGGGGGGGGGGGGGGGGGTGAGCGCGGGCTGTCCACAGGGGTGGTCGGGCTATCCACGGGGGGTGGTGGGGCTGTCCAGTGGGGTAGGGGTGTCCAGGGGGTGTGGTGGTGGGGGGGGGGATTTCCAGGGGTGGGGGAATCCATGGGGATGGGGGGGTGTTCGGGAGGTGGTGGGCAGGTGTTCGGGGGGGGGGGGGGGGGGGCGGGCTGGGGGGGGCTGTCCCCGGGGTGGGGTGGGGGGGGGGGTGTCCAGGGGGGTGGGTGGGCTGTCCACGAAGGTGGAAGGGCTGTATGAGGGGGGGGGGTGGGGTTTCCAGGGGGTGGGTGGTTGTCCAGGGGGGTACGAGGTTTTCAGGCTGGTGGTGGTGGTGGCGGGGGCTGTACAGGGGGGGTACGGGGTGTCCAGAGGGGGTGGGTGGGCTCTCCACAGGGGTGGGGGGCTGTTCACCTTGGGGAGGGGGGTGTCCAGGGAGGGTGGGAGGGGCTATCCCTGGGGGGGGGGGTACAGGGGTGGGTGGGTGGGCTGCCCACAAGGGTGGGGGGAGTGTCCAGTGGGGTCGGGGGGGGGGGGGGGGGGGTCCAGGGGGTGGGGTGGAGGGGGGGGGCTTTCCAGGGTTGGGGGGATATCCAGGGGGTAACGAGTGTCCAGGACAGCCCACCCCACCCCCTTGTACAACCCACACCCACAACCCCACTAGGACATCCCGCCCCCTCCCCCGTTGAACAACCAAAAACCCCTCCCACTCATGGACAGACCACCCACACCTCCTTGGACAGCCCACACCCCCTTGATAGCCCACACCCCCATTGACAGTTCACACCCCCACTCCCCCACCTCCCTAGACAACCAAACACCCCTCCCCCCACCTGGACAGACCAACCCCACCCCCCTCAGATAGCCCACCCCCCCTTGATAGCCCACACCACTCCCCCCACCTGGATAGCCCAACCCACCACCACCCATGGACAACCCACCCCCTCCATAAACATCCCACACCCCCTTGCAGCCCCCCCCTTACAGCCCCCCACCTGGAAAACCCACTCCCCCACCCCCACTGAACAACCCCCCTCCCCCCCACTGAACATCCCCCCTCCTTGAAATGACCCATACCCCCTCCCCCACCTAGATAGTCCCCCCCACCTGGACAGCCCCCCCCCCCACCTGGACATCCCCCCACCCCCATCCCCACCTGGACAACCAACCTCCTCTCCCCAACCTGGACAACCCACCCCCTCCCTGGACACCCACAACACCCCCCTCCCCCATCTGGACACCCCACCCTGACCCCCTGGATAGCCCACACCCCTCCTTGGGACATCCCATACCCCTCCTACCACACCCCTATAGCCCCCCCTACCACCCTACAGCCCCTACCCCTTGGACAACCCACCCCCACCTGTATATCCCCCCCACACCTGGACAACCCTAGTACCCCTCCCTACGCCCCCTTAGGGTATTTTTATTTAAAATCATTTTATTAATTAAGAAAGCCAAACTATCATGCATTAGCCATTTCACTAAACAAAAAGCATAAAACCCCACTAAATATAAAACATAAAACCCCATTAAACAGAAAACATAAAATAACACATAAAACAAACCCTTTACCCCACTAAACAAAAAACATAAAACAAAACCTTTACCCCCCCACACTAAACAAACTCCAGTAAATAGACCCTTTACCATATATGAAGTGTAGAACAAAAAAAACATAAAACCAACCAAAGAGTTCAGTACTCCAACATGAATAACTATAATTTATCCAGAATAAAAATATAAAACATAAAAAAAAGAGTAAGAATAATAAAACTAAGTTAACACTTACTAATTTAATATGTAGAAATAAAAATTTGTTTTATTGAATAGGATCTTCGACTGGAAGGTGTTTCACTACCGAGAAGACTTCAGGAGGAGGTCTGGATCAGGTCTGAAATTAAAATGACTGGGAGCTGGGGCATTGGGTATTTGGGGGAAAACTTTCCCAACAGTTTTTAAAAACCGCTATAAAATCTTCTCTTTACCAATGGTTTATCAAAACCGTTGGTATACCTTATAGAAAATAGTTATTTCCCAACGGTTTTGAAAAACAGTTGGGAAATATTAGGAATATATACACATTGCCAATAGTTTTAACAAACCATTGGAAAAGGTTACTTCTTTTACACTATAGAAATGGTTTCCTCAAACCATTGCTATAGTACCATTGGGAAAACACCAGGTTCTAGTATTGACATACGTATCAAAGAAGGAAAATTGAGACAAAAACCCATTACCGTTTTGTATCATTGAAACAGAAACCATATGAAAGAGAGATACCAAACTGGGTATGTAAATCCACATAAATTTAAGTACAGTAATAATAAAATAAATTCATGGGTATTATATACACAAAAAAAGTGTTGAGTATGATATACATGTCACAGAAGTAAAAGTGAGATGAGAAAAATCCTTACCTCGAGTTCGATTCATCAAACATGTTCTTTATATTCCATAATAAAAAAAATATATGTTAATTATTTAGTTTCTTGAGAAATTTTTTAAATTTAATTATTAATTTTATTTCACTTATTAACAGGTAATATATAATTACTTAATAAATAAAGTTTAAGTCGCATGTTTTGATCATTTTTGGCTTAAGTGTCAAAAATGATTCTCATAGGTTGACTATGGTCAAAGAGATCATTATTTAAACATAAAAAAAAATAATCTAGGAATAATTATAGTATTTATATATAATTTATAATTTTAAAACCAAACAGGAAATATTTTTATGAAATATGGACTAATAATACGATCTTGGAGATGATAGGTCGTACATACGTATGAGAAACGTTTCCATTTTTCAATGATCAATATTAAATGAAGATAAGGAAAATATATGTTTATAGAAATATAAATATATTATAAATATCATATTATTTAATTAAAAATACTAATATATATCATTATTTCAATGTAGTAGTGATAAAATAAATCACGTCAATTTGATAAGGTGATAGTCGACACATCGATGAATGATGTTATCATTTTTTTCAATGAGTAAAAAGTTAAGAATGAAAATGATAAATTATATTTTCATAAGGATAAATATGTCATTAATTTCTTAAATATTTCACTTATATCACATAATTTTATTATATTTACACTTATCACCTTTTACATAACATTTTAGTGAAAAAAGAATAACATTTCTTTGCGAGGTGGTAGTCCTCCAAACGCATGAGCGACGCTATTGTATCAGTTAAGGAATAAAAAAGGGTATGTGAGATATAATTACTGAAGAGGTATAATTATGTTATAAATATCATATATAAAATTCATATACATCATCATATCAAACCTTGAGAGGTGGTAATGGAATAATTAATGACATCGTTTCACGAGATTATACTTCGTTATACATATGAATGATGATTTCATCAACCATTTTATAAAAGTGTGTGTGGTTTTATATTTTAATATTATCATAAAAACATATTAGTATATTTAAGATACCATGGATATTATATAATCAGGGTATAATAATAATTTAATGGTTTGGAGAAAAAAATAAAACCAAAATGCCCGTTGATGAATGTTACCCCTTCTTCGGGTATATTGCCTAGGTTTCGCACAAATGCCTTACTATGTTGGATTTGTGCAAAAAATATAGATTCTATGATTAGAGTATGTAATTTTATAATTGATTTTTTAAGGTATTGGATTAACCCATTAGTTTTTAATGTGTAAATAGAGGAGGAGAGGGGGTGGCCATTAATAAGTGAGGTGAGTGACACACTTGTAATTTTTTAAAGAATGTTCAGTGAACCCAAATTTTTACTTACCAAATGGCTCAAATAAGGCATATAAATAGATCATATAAGGTTTTAGGTGTAAATATTTTCATAAAATTGGGTTTGGAAAAGTTTTGGGTAATTTTCAAACATTATATTCTAAGCTTAACCAGTAAGTAAACTCATTTTACCTTAATAACTATAATTAATTTTAAATGTTTTCCCTAATAATTATGTTAAAAATTTAATTAGACCTTATTATATTATATAAATGAATATTATTCCAAATCTGAAATCCATTTGGCAAAATTTAACTCGCACAAGTGGCCAAAAAGATGACTATATATTAACTCTATCACTAATAATAATAATTTTATTAAAATAAATTTATATTTAAGTATATATTTTATATAAAATTAATTTAAAAAATTCATCGTTAGTTATTATTTTAATTAATTTAAATGGAGAAAAATTATTTATTTTAAAACATTATTTAGAAAAATCCGTTTATTAAACCCAAAAACAAACTGACACTAAAAAAATATAAACTCGACCTGAAGTAATTAAGTAGATTAAATATAAATAAATAATAAATAGTTTAAATGAAAAAATATTCAAAGAATATCAAAAATTTTAAATTACTTAATTTGATTAAAAGAAAATATTTTTGTACAAAAAATGGCACTTTTCACTATTCACTGAAAAATCAATATTTTAGGAAAAATAAAAAAATTTCACCCAAAGTAAATTTCTATATTCTGATTAAAAAACTGAGTTCATTTTATCAAATAAATTTTCTAAAAGTTTCAAAAATTTATTATAATATATTTTTTCATGAAAAGAAATAAAAAAATCATTTTTGAGGAAAACATATTCTTGAAGAATTAAATATATTTAATAAAATATGTTTGATTAATTAATAAAAATAAATTAATAATTTATATTTTTTAATAAATATATACAGTTATTTATATATATCATAAATTAATTAAGGATATTCATACAAGCTAATTTAATGGTTAGGTCATAATGGTAATATATATCATTGGTCATTTATGTTCGGTGTTGCATTTAAAATATGAAATCGAACATAAAAAATATTTGGATTGCATGTAACAAAAGATAAAATGATTGTTATTTTTAACTCAAGATGAAAATATTGTTGTGTGTAATGCAAGATACAATTAGTGTTGAGTTCCCTTTACACTATCAAATATAATTTTCTTCTTTTAAAATATTGGGGTGTTACATTTTCAAGTTTATAGTTTTATAGAATAAGGTCATAACCCATATGAATTAAAAATATTCATTATAATTCAGAAACATCCAGTTAGTTTCAATTTTTTCACTATACAGTACTTTTAAAATAAAACCTATTTTATATTCATGACATGTCTTTAGAATTTTCAATATGAATTAATCATTATTCCCCTCCTACATAAACCCTATAAAAAATATTTTAAAATGTTTTATGATTATGTAAATATCATTATAGGTTACATAAAAATGGATGAATAAACATTTTGGTCTATTTAATAACCATGATATCATATAAGATGTTTCCCACTAATATAATATATTTTAATCTCAAATAATCATTTAAATACACATGAAATCATCTTTACTACCTAATGTTTTTAAAAATATTATTTAAAATAAAACATTAAGGAAATTTTTTTAATAATTATGGTTTCAAAGAAAATATGTATACCCATGAAAAACATTTTATTGAAAACATAAATTTTTACACTCAAAGAGAAAAAAAATTCATTTAAACAAATAAAAATTTTCTTACCTTATGAACTCAAAATATTTCAATGAAAACTCATTAGAATGCGGTGAAAATCCATGTATGTAACATACCAACTGTAGTTTACTAGAAATGGTGGTTAATTTACTACATTGACACAAAATACAATTTTTTCACATCCTTAAGGACTGACAAGTTTAGCAGTATTTGGATACTAGATACATACACAACTCGTACATTACATCTGAAAATAATAAATATAATATAATAATTCATATATGAATTTTATTATTTATTTTAGTAAATCCCTAAATTCATTCATAAATCTAGTTTTCATATCATGGGGAAATGAAAAGATAATAACAGGTGGTCTTATATGGTATGTTAAGGAAATTATATAATAAAAGATATCATTAAATTAATAAAACATGAAAAATATTGTCGAGATAATAATTAAAACAAATATTCCATCTATATAACACCATTAAATGAGGAATAAATCCACAAATAAAATAAAAACATAAATAATAAAATGGGTAATAATAACTAGGCTTGTAACATCCCCTATTCTAATACTCTCTCATGTGGCCAAAACTGGTTGTTTATTGGACCCCAAGCGCACCTCCCCACATGCTAGAGATTGAAGACTAGAAGTGGGGATGTGATATGTATAATGGGGAGACTATACACCTTGTTATATTGTACAATACAATGGGATAATCTATAATGATAAATATCATTGTAAAAAAAATAGTGTAAATAGTATATTATACAAATAGGAAATAAAAGGAGGAACCAATAAACAAATAATAATGATTCATGTAATGAAAGGATAATATGTTTCTAAATGTTAGACTAAAAAAATACAAATAAAAGAAGCATCTAACTCTAAATAAACTAAAAATACCCCGGTCCCGAACCCCATGTCATCCCGTCTCTAAAATCCATCCCATTTAGCAAGAAAAAACTCAGTAATAAGGCCCCTTTACCTTGTCCAAACCTATATCCATGTAATCTACATGGGTACCAAACAAAGGCCCAAATAGGGTGTGCGAGAAATTAAGTAGGTCAACACCACCTTGTCTAATAAATAGTATAATAATAATTATATGCAATAAATCAATAAAAATGTATATTAATTAATCAATTAACATAATACATCAATCAACTTACTTTGATACCATGTTGATATATCTTTGAGCATGTAGCATAACCATGCCAACCACAACCATAATCCATGAAAAAATCACACATATGTAGACCGAGAAAACTATATAAGAATTTTAGCTTAAGACATAGCATAACCCACTCAATATATGCATTAAAAACCAGGATTGGGAAAATCCTTATCAATATAAGAATTATACCATGGGACTGGCCAAAGCCCACTCAATATAAGCATTACATCATGTTAATGGGTATAGGTTCCTTAGTATAATCATTAGAACACATGACTTTGTAGATCCCGCTCAATATAAGGCTCCCAACATGGGATTCAATAGCTCCCAACCAATATAAGCATTACAACATGGGATAGGTTAATATTGCTCAATATAAGCATTACATCGTGAGATTGGTTAGAGACCGCTCAATATTAGCATTATAGAATGAAAAAAAACAAGTCATAATAGTATGTATATCATAATATCATATCATACATCTCCATGGTTAATTATGAAAATTACCATTTGTCTTTTAATTACACTTTCATTTATATCTCAAAAGATCAATAATCACATCAACAGTCAACAAGCCATTATTTAGGGATTTTATATCAATAAATCACCTAAGGTATCATGTCATGCTAAACACACTTTAATCTATTATCCAATTCAATTTCATTATAGGTTTTCTCGTCCAAAGGGTAGCCAAATGCTAGTCCACATTCAATTGGATCCAAAAGTGATCCAAGGAATATTCAAATTCGTTATTTGATCAATTAATGATCATGTTATGTCTAAAAATCATAATATTTCTCATACATGAAAATTATCAAACCATAGAGTTATGGTTTATACCATTACCTTTAGTCGGTAATTAACGCAGTGCTTCTAATGACAAATGCCAACAAGAAATAAGGTGTATAAGATTACAAGAATAAAACAGATTAAACAGAAAAATATCAACATTATTCCAAATAGAAGATTAAATGAAAACACCGATTCGATGGAAGAATGAGGAAATGATAAGAAGACCAATGCAAGAAGACCTACCATGGATCAAACACCAAACTGCAATATCTGGAGGTGATTAAATCACCCAAGAATCAGCCAAATCTTCCTAGGGATTGTTGGGAGGGGTTGCAATGAAGTAATGAAAATAAATCATCATCACCATAGACATAAAAATATTTCTCATAATAAATAGATAGTGTGTAATCTATTTACACATCATATATTTATTTTTAAATAGATATGTCAAAAAAACCATCACCTAGAATTAATATTTTATCATGCTCAAACTTTACATGATGTGAATGGTTTACATGATGTGTAACCGCTCATTCCCTACACTGGTTTAGGAAATCTGCTTATTCTTTTACACATCATGTAACACATTCATGATGTGTAAGCATTTAATGAACAATTCTCAGAAAATTTTATACATAAGGGACCAAAACACCTTCGAACCGTTCTAAAACACCGAAAACCCATAAACCATTTAACACATTTATAAAGACTCCATTAATTTAAAAAATCATAATATCTAAATGTTAGGTCATTTCCCCCCAAAAAATCTCTCCATCTCTAAACAAGATTCATCCACCAAGGTCCAACAAAAAACACAAAGAGAGATGTACTTGAAAAAAGATGGGATCTTACAACCTCTCCACCATATAACAGATCGTTCCCAAATTGCACCAAGCATCACTGTGGGATATCACTGAATAAGTATCACCACTATTCTCACAGATTATACTCTATCTCCTAGGCCTCGTCCTAAACATTCACATGGCACAACTGCACTTGAACTAAAGGTATAGTTTTACCCCAATGATACTTCTCATTATAGTCTATAATATGTATCAGATGCTCCTCAAAGGACACATCAACAAAAATCATGATGTTCTCTATGTTTAACACATGATATGTGTATTGATAACATCTCAAAATATGTTACACATGCAAAATGTCATGCATGTCACTTAATAACTTGGAGGGTAAAATCAATATGCCATTAGACCAACCCTATCAACTATCTAAAACAACCCAACAAACTGAAGCACCAGATCTCCTTGTTTCCTAATATGTTGTTTTCCCAACCTAGGATACACCTAATGGAAAACACGATGAACAACCTTGAACTATAACAATCATATATGTTGGCCAGTATACAATGTTTTCTGATTTTTTGCAGTCACCAACCACTCCTGATCAGATGAACCTTCTTAGAAGTATCCTACACGAGACTAGGCCCAACAAGTGCTGACTGTCCTACCTCTACCTAGGAAAGAGAATAATGAAACCAACTACCATACAATTCCTTAAAAGGTTATATATATATATATTCCTATAATATTTTACTATATTAAAACTATACGAGTCCCATATTATTCTCTAAAAACCCAACAAAATCCATGAAACAAGATTGTAACATATCCTCTGGAACCTATATAGTTTTCATATACTAACCATCAGTCAGAGGATGATTGGATATGCTCAAAAGAAACTCTGATCCTAGATCCTTCTAAAGAAACTTACAAAACTTCACTATAAAATGATGATCTCTATTAGAAATGATACTCCTTGAAACACCATGCAACCAAACTATCTCATAAATGTACAAACGAGCCAGATAATTGTCTTTAAAAATTTCCCTAATAGGTAAGAAATGGCCTACCTTTATTAGTCGATCCAAGATCACCCATACTACATCATTATTATAGGGTTTAATTGGAAATACTATAACAAAATACATAGATTCATTATCCAATTTCCACTCAAGAATGGGTAAGGGATAAAACAACCAAGTTGAACTTGATGGACAAATTTCACCTACTATCAGGTGAAACATCTATCCATAAATATTTCTATCACATTATTTATTTTTTAACTCCAGTAGTGTTTATGGATATCATGATATGTATTTCTCAAACTATAATTTACTACCCAGAAAAAGGTATTAAATTATCTCATCATCTCTCCACCCAAGCCCACAAGAACCCATACTCATCCCCAGAAAAGAAGAGAATTTACTCTATCAAGAGGCTATCCTAATGGTTTCTCCCCACCATATAAATTTCTCTCATAATTAATACCTCTATATTATATAAATGATTTGTTATGATCCGATTAAAAAATTGATATAATAGATGTTGAAGTCAGAGATAATCATCTCAGAGACTCTGAGAAATCTAGACACATGTTTGAAAAAAGTGTTATCATCCACCACTCATATTAAGACTCCTGCACTGCCTCTTTCTATGTATTCTAACTCAAAACATTGAAAATGATGTTTCCTTTTACTGGAATATAAACCATATTGATTATGAAATACTTAAGATACTTTACCCACTACTTCAGCTGAATATTCAGGTCCCTCTGAGAAAAGATATACCTGAGGATGTTGTGGTCTGTGTACACCACAAAACACTCACCCATAAGATAGTTTATCCCAAATATTAGGGAATGAATCACCAAAATTAACTCCAAATCATGAGTAAGATAATTCCCCTCATTCTGTCTCAGCTTTCTACAACCATAAGAAACCAATGAGTTCTCCAAAATTAGAACTACTATGATTCTAACTATAGATGCGTCACAATACACAATATGTTCTTTACCCTATGAAGTGAAGTGAGGATAGGTTATAAGGTCATATTTTATTTCATTTCCTAAAAATATCCTTCTTAATAATTTGAAAAAATGTTCAATGCCTTCTTGGTCAGTGTTGACATTGGTACTTCCATATGGGAGAAATCCTAGATAAATCACTGATAATGGCCATTTAAACACATGATACTCAAAATACAAAAGACATTCTTGTGTCTCTATAAAGATACTAATAATTAAGCCTTATATGGGTCAATAGAAACTCTTACCTCTAAGATGACATGACCTATGATGTGTAATTTATAAATTCATAAACTACATTTGGTTAGATTGGTGTAAATCCAATGCTCTCTTAATGCACTCAAGATGATTTCAATGTATTTGGCATGATCATATACTGACTTAGAGTACACTATGAAATCATTGAAAAAACCACCCTAAACTGGTTTAGAAAAGGATGAAATATCAGATTCTTCAAGGCCATGAATACATTAGGTGCATTGGTAAAACTGAATGACATCATTACTAACTCATATAATTCATATCTGATACTAGAATAAGTATGAGGTATGTCAAAAGGTCTCATCCTATTTTGGTGATACCCATATCTCAAATAGATATTAGAAAAGATATTGACAACTATGAGCTTATCTAAGAGATCTTTGATGCATAAAAGAGGAAACTAGTTCTTGATTGTAATCTACATCAATATCTAATAATCAACACATAAGCTGACAATACCATTTGGATTCTTTGAGAAATGAACTAGGTAACCCCATTGGTTCATAATAGGTTATATGAAACATTTATCTTCTAGATATTCTAACTCACGAAGTTCTGATTGTGCCATTATATAAGGTGGAATAGAAACTAACTCTAATACAGACACCAAATCGACCATGAATTTAATCTCCCACTCATGTATTAAGCTATAGAACTCAGTAGGAATGAAATCATGAAAAAAAAATCTACCATTAGAGGAAAATAATCTTTCTGAATTCCACCATCATACAGAATAAGATATGCTTTTTAAGCTATGAGACAATCCAAGATGTATGGAATTTGTCCTGCTAACCAGCCCGATGATCCCACTCACCATACTGAGAATAGAGGTCTCCAACTGAAGATAAAGGAAAACTTACTCTAGAAATAGTCAATATAATCTTGGTATAGGACTAACCAATCCATACAAAGAATAAAAAACTATCATTTATAGAAAAAACAACTTTCATAAGAAACATAATCTACTAATATTTAGAGAATATGCGTTGCAATGCTTGATATTATATAAATGCGCTCTCAGTAGTGTATCGATGGTCAGATCACCATCCATGATTTCCACAACCAAGACCTAAATTTTTTAAAAGAGAGAAGATAAAAAAATGTGATGATAACATATCAATAAAAACCTAATAAAGTTTATAAGATACAATAATCATACCTATGGAAGTTGAAGGTCCTACATACAAAATAGCCAGAGTAGTATACATAATGTGCAACTGACCATCCCCTCTACCCTGGGGTCCAACCTTACCCCCTAAGTTATTCCCTATGTCTGGTACTATCATTCAAGAATTGGTGTACCATGTCCCATGCCTTGACTTGAATATCTTATGGAACTCCAGATACCTTTCATATGAGGAGTAGCTGAGTTGTTCAATGATTTTGGCACCTGTCCTAATCCCCTTTCATTTCTATTCTATGAGAATTTTCGACAAAACTTCTAAATATGGCCTATACTTCTAGATGCATGGAAATCCAAAGCATGATATGGACATTAAGGATGCTTTTGGCCCAAATTGGAACACTAAAATTACTAAAATGGAACACAGTTCTAATATGACTTCCCAATACCTTAGCTTCCCTCTCCACTATTTCCTTAGTGAAAACAATCACAGCAATGCTTCTTTCCCCCAAAAGAAGAGCACCATGTTTTCTTAGCAGAAATAGTCTGGCCACTTCTCAGGGCCTATCTTAGATTCCCTTTCATGATAAGTTCATGATTTTTCACAAATGTAAAGCTAACCAGATAAAAAAATTCACCTATGATCTATTCTCATAACAAATATCATCTTGAAAATAAATATATCTACATATCTCATCAGTAGCTATAGATGTATCAAAGTGAAATAGGTCAGTGAACCATTCAGTTTACTCTTTAAATGACATAACCTCCTATGTAAGATGCATGAAATTTTGATCCTTATCATTCCTTCATTTATTTATATAAAAGTGGATGAAGAAAAGTTCTATTAAGTCCTTCCAAGATAACTTCTTCTTATTCCGAGCCAGCTCTATAATATCCATACAATACTTGGAAGGTCCATAGAGAATATACTCAGCGAGATTCACCCTCCTAACTATAGGTGTATTGAGATTCTCAAAGATTTTATAGATTGTCAATCTAGGAATCAGTTAACTCCGGACTCCCTCCCCAATGAGTGTAGGTGGATGTTTCCACTAAAAATACCTCATCAACTCATACATCAACGGTGCAGTGAAAAATGTTCCCATTTCCAGGGATTGCAAGAACCTGAAAAAGATGTTGCAAATCCGAACATCCATTTGATCTTCAGGAGATGTAGGAAGCTCTGAGTTATCTGTGTTAGGAGCATGTTGATTTCCACTATACTGATTTTTAACTCAAAGATGATGAGTATGCATTTTATCTACATGAAATAAACACTCCCTAGAACACTAGATATGCCAACAAGGTCAAGATCAAATATTGAAAAAAACAGAGATACATTGCTCATGGTCTCTCTAAACATGAAGTACAAGTGTTTTAGTATGAAATAATAGTTCATTTCATTCCATTTATCATATATAAAAAGTATATCATAACATATTTCATACAGGAAAGTATATAACACATGTAATAAATATGTCCCAATCATGAACAATGCATGTCAATATATATCCCTATATTCTTGTCATGATGCATGAATAATCATCTCCCACAATACCGGCCCATGAGTATAAATCTCATGGAAAAATAACACCATGAAACAATAACATCACACAACAAGTAAATCACCCAAGGTGAAATAACATCGACTATAACAAGAGAAAATCATAACAAAAATACCATTATTGGAAACTCATATTCTCCCTATACAAAGGTTAGGTACTCCCATAAACAAGATAATTACCAAGTACCAACATATCGTAGTATCCTTTCTAACTTTTCCAAATAGTAAATCCATAGAAAATAAAAAACTCATCTGATACCACTTTATAACTTCACCCATTCCAACACTATCTCATGTTGCCCAAATGGGTTGGTTACTAGGCCTCAATCATCCTCCCCATAAGATAGATATTACAGTCTAATAGATGGAGGGTGATATATATAGTGGGGAGACTATACCCCTTGGTTTAGAGTATAATATAGTAGAATAATCCCTAATAATAAATATCAGAGTAACATAAAAACAAGAAAAACAATATATCATACAACTGTGAAATAAAAGGAGGATCTAATAAACAAATAATAATGAATCATGTAATGATAGGATGATATGCATCTAAATGTTAGAATGAAAATAATAAAAATAAAATAATTAGTTGAAACCAAATAAAGTCAAAAGACCCCAATCCCGAACCCCATGTCGCTTCATCTCCAAAATATAGCCCATCCAACAATGAATAAATCAGCAACAAGGTCCCCTATCCTTGTCTAAACCTGCATCAATGTAATATTTTAATGTACCAAATGATATCTTAAATTGGGTGTGAGTAAAACTCAATAGGTTGAAACCACCATGTCTAAAGAAACCAGTCGGATAATAAGTGTATGTAATAAAGAAATAAATATGTGTATTAATTAATAAATTAACATAATACATCAATAAACCTACTTCATAACTATTATAGAATATCTATGAGCATGTAGAACATACTTTACAACCATAACCATAATCCATGGGATAATACCAAAAATATTTGATGACCCACTATATCATGATTTTGGAATGGTACAAGTCATGCCCTGCTCAATATAAGTATTACAACGTGGGACTAGGTAGATCCCACTCAATATAATTATTACAGTAAGGTATTGGGAAGATCCCACTCAATATAATCATTAAATCATTAGAGTAGGTATATAATGCTAAATATAAGCATTACAACATGGGACTAGGTATAGCCCGCTCAATATAATCATTACAACAAGGGACATGGTAGAGAATGCTCAATATAAATATTATAGCATGGGATTGGGTAGATCCTTCTCAATATAAGGGTTACATCATGGGACTGGGTAGAGACTACTCAATATTAGCTTTACAACATGATAAAAAAAATGTCATAATAGCATGGATATCATAACATCACATCATACCACTCAATGCTAATTAAGAAAATTATAATTTTCTTTTAATTACACATTAATTTTTATCTCAAATGATGAACATGATATAAATAATATATAATCCATTACTTAGGGATTCTATATCAAGCAATCAATTAAGGTTTCATGTTATACTAAACACACTCGAAGACATTATCCAATTCAATTTTAATCAACGGTATTCTCACCCAATGGGTAGCCAAAATCCTCTTTACATTATATTGGATCTAAAAGTGTTCAAAGGAATAATACAATCTATTTTTTAATCAATTAATATGCACGTTATGTTAGAAAAATTGAATTATTTCTCATAATTGACAATTATCAAACCATAGGGTTAAGCTTTAGATCCCATAACTTTAATCGACAATTAACTCAACGTTATAAATGGAAAACACCAACATAGATAAAGGCACAAAATATCATAAGAATAACCTAGATCTAATATAAACAAGATCAAAAAAATTGCACAGTGGATATCAAAAGAAAAAAAGATTCAATGGATGAATGAGGAAATGAGAAGAATACCAAATAAAGGAGACCTACTAGGGATCAAACACCAAGACATGATGTCTGAAGGTGATGAAATCACCTCATAATCTTTAATAGTCACTTAAGTATTGAGGTTAGGGGTTAAAACGAAGGAATGAAAATGAATAATCAATACTACCCACATAAAAAAACTATTAGTGATAAATACATGGCATGAAATCCATCAAGAAATTATGTATTTATTTTTAAAAATATAAACCAAAAAATCCATCCCAAAAAATTAATATTTTACCCTACTCATATTTTACATGATTTGAATGCTTTAAATGATATGTAACTGCTTCACACCCTGAAACGATTCATGACATCTACCTGTGCATTGACACATTGTGTAATATACTGAAAACGTATAAAATCCCAGCCAACAGTTCTCATACCGGTTTATTGATAAGGTCCCCAAACACATCCAAAACATTACAAAGGATGTAAAATACCATAAATCTTTTAACACATTTATACCCAAACTCTATTAATTTAAATAAAGATAAATCTTTGAACATTCGGTTATTGGCCACAATAAAGGCTCTCCATCTCCAAACAGGACTCAACCACTAAGGTCCAATGGAAAACTTGATTTGAGACAAACCTGGAAAAAGATGGGATCTTAAATGTTTCATAAGGATATATTTAATAATATCATACATAATAATCTTACGGCCAAGACCATGTGCTATAAAAAAATTTATTCGGAAAAAATCCCTCATGGTTCCATTTAAGTGTCTTTGGGGTGATTGTGTTTGTTAAGAAATATAGTTGACTATGTTTTAGTATGGTTGGTGTTGCCTAATAATTTGTTTAAGGTGGAAAATTTCATAGTGTTTTCTAATTTTTTGGGCCACAAAATTGGGAGTTTGTTTTATGGAAAAGGAATGTTTTTTTCGAGAGAGTTAGAGGAGCATAGTTTGTGGACTGAGAAGCATGGAATTATCATTCCACATAGTTTCACAACTAAAAATAAATACCGTAAAGGAGGTATGTGAACTGTGAAGAAAAATACGTGAAACAAATAGGAAAATTAGTTCACCGAAAGATCACCATTAGTGGGGGGAAATTCATTAATTGGAGGCTCATCATTTGAGTAATTGAGGTAGTGATTTATGGATCCAAAAAAGGATTTTTTTTATTGATGAAATTAGCCACCAGAAATAATTAAGGTTGTATATACACAACATAGCAGTTTGTGGTGAAGGGGGTACCACATTGATGTTTTGGGTTTTTGTGGTTAGAAAGTTTTACTTGATTTATTTTTTTATACAACGGACCCTAATCACATCATTAAAAAGCTAAAGTTTCATTAGAGGATATCATATCTGGAATAATTTAGGATTGCATGAAGTAGTTCTGAGGGAGGCTTACCTGAAGTAGTATGTAGTTCATGGGATATAAATTGTTCAAGGTGATAGTTCATGAGGACAGTTTATAAAATGGGTTTGAAGGGCTCAGTAGATTGCAAACGAAAAGGGACCACAAAACAGAGGTGTTCCGTGAGGTATTGGCCATCCGAGAAGCAGTTGCAGTGCATGAAAAAAAAGCTGAATGTAAAGCACTCACACCATGTGGTGAAACGTAGTTCATAGAGGATATGAGGAATTTTGGAGACGATTCAAGGCAGTTCATGTTAGGTCAAGGAATATTGCGAAGGAATTAAAATATTTCACAAAATTAATTCCATCAAACTAAAATTTTGAGGAAAAGGGGATTTCATCTACCGAGTGAAAACAAGTCTTCAACAAGGAATCTCCCTATAGTTGATGAGGCATTTATTATTATTAGTGAATGACCCTATATCTCAAGAAACTATGTGTGGATACTTTCAAGAGAAGTGATAAAATGATGAATACGAAGGTGATAATTTCCACCGGTAGTGATCCATAAAAAGAGTTACGTTGTGACCCTTAGTAAAGTAGTGAGCTGACGCTGAACATTGTAAATGAAGTGATCCTAGCAATAGAAGAGATCTTACCTAAACATTTAATTGGATGTGAGCCATAGTAAATTCGGTACATCAGCAAATTGTCATTGTATTCTCCTTGGATGTATCCCAATGAGGGTGAACCATATAGAAATCACCGTGTCTCATTCATTATTTTATTTATGTTAATACATTTCTATGGGAATGGTATAGAAGAGTGTTTTATCTAAATATGAAACAAGATCCAAAGGGGAAATTTATTTAATATTCTATTCCTTGATCCGCTCTCCTCTTAGGGTATTTAACCAATTAGGGCTAAAACTTTTTAGAAAATTGTAAGGTGTATTCCAAAATCTCATACTAGTTTCATTCACGAGACCTAATAATTCATCGATGGGATATAATAGGCCCATCATATCAGTTAATTTGTCAAATCAATTCATCATTTGGAATGGTGCATTAACAATTCAATATATAATCAAGATTATCATTCATGATGAAAAACTAACATATGAAATGATAATATTTTACATAATAAATAAGTATAACATGATAATAAAACATTAATAGTAATATTATGGAAGGTATCAAAAATAGTATATCTCCATTAAATAAAAAAAATCACTAAAATTTTTGGAAATATATTAAAATACATTAAAAGACCTCCAAATTATTTCATCATGAAAATAACCCTTTTTATTTTGAAATTAATTTTATTAAAATCCAAAAACAATTCTAATATATTAAGGAAAATATTGTCTTGTAAATTATATTTTGAAAATTTTAATGAATGTTTAAATTAATTTTAAATCATGTTGATGGGAAATTTTATTCATTCCATGTTCGTTAAAGCAAATATTCCATTGACATTTTTGGTAAAAATACAAAATTACCTAGATTAGAGAACAATAAAAAGATTCCTTTTCAATTTTTTTGAAATAGCAAGTATCAGGTAAAAATTATTTTAATCTATCATATGTTAGTATAAAAAACATTATTAAATTTAGTGTTTGAAAAAATGAATATAAAATAAATATGATTTTTGACTGATAAGTGAAATAACATAAGTTTCCCTTAAAAATATTATTTTGGACTTCTGAGTACATAAATATAGGAAAATAAAAGGAAAAAAAGTTAATATATTGAAATAAAAAAAGTAAAAGAATATATATTATACTTAATATATAATGTTAAATTAATTCCCCATATGGATACTTAGATGTAAGCAATCCTAAATAATGATGATTTTGTGAAATAAACCCTTAACTCAGGTCCAACATTCTCTCTAAGTTCTTTTAGCCTCCAGTATAATAATTTGAAATTTATTATAAATATATAGTAGAAACATATATGTATTTATAAAATCATATATTATCCCCTTGTAAAATTATAATACCCTTATGTTTACAGATGTTTATTAAAAACATTGTTTCTAAGGGTTATATGTTTTGTTTTACATGTATGTTTTGGTGTGGTAGTTTTGGTCCTTGAATTATACTCATGGATCCATAATATGTAGGACGTAAATAACTATAAAAATATAATATATACTAAATTAATTTAATATATATATGTATATATATATTCAACCATCCTTGAATAGAAGACATGAAAAATAATTCGCATCACTTCGTGGGGGTGATAGTCCGCATGTACGAACAAGCGACACTATCACTCCTTAACAAGTAAATGGAAAAAAGATAAATGATATATTATATTTCCAAAATCATAATTATATCATAAATATAATTTATATCCATCATTTACATCTTTATTACTAACCATGTAAAGTGGTTAGAAGAAATCATTTAAACAACTAACTGGATAGGGTGATACCTAAGTACAAAAAAGTTATTTTTTTGATTTTAATAGGATGGAAAAGATATGAAAAATGGTATTCCCATAATAAGAATAACATTGTATTATATTTATGATACTATAGTTTTCATTTTTTTTATGATTTAAATATAATTATAAGAATTATAAGAAGAAATAAATGTGAAATGTTGTTAAAATGATTATGTTCTCTTAGAGAAACCTCCTTTGGATTCCTTATTAATGAACCTTGGGTTGGTATATTGAGAAAATTGGAACCTCTATGATGTGGATAAGTATTTTTTAGAAAATATTTGGTGAGTTTTGGCCAAGCTATATGGATCAAGATGTGTGAAGTAGTTACGGGAGGAGGTTCCATTCTATAATTTAGGTGATTGGTACAATTTTAAATTTTCAATGTATTAAAATATTATTAATTCAATTCATTGTAAAATGGAACCAAAATGACTCATATTTATTTTTTTAAATTTATGTTTAAATTAAAACCAACTAATGAAGTTTAATAAATCTTTTAATTAATTTTTAGTCTTTTTATTATTTTTAACCCTCATTAACACTTATGAAAATTACTACAAAAACAAAGTTTTATACTTTTTATGGTCTATGAATTATACCATAAAATGTAAAGTGACCCATAAATTGAAAGTTTATGATATGTCCTACCATAAACCATCAAATATTAAGAATATGTGATTTATATGTATGTTAAATCATTTGACAAACTAATGTTTATTAAAAAATTTCGTTAATTTCATATTTTAAACTATTAATTTACATTGACAATAAATTAATCCGGATAGTTATGTAATTTGAATATAAATCTTTATAACAAACCAAATATGTTATATTAATCAATAAAATTTAAGTGACATATTAATTTTCCCAAATTGTCTTAATTTTAACATTATTAAAATCATTTAATTTATTTTTTATTAATTTAATAAATACTGAGTCAGTGTTTCATAATCATTTAACATAATTATATAATCAAAATAAATTATAAAAAAAATGAAATCATTAAAATAATTTAATTATTCTTAAAATAACATTTAATATTCTTTCACAATTTGTTTTAAACCTTTTTGAACATATATGAGTAATGGAAAAATATGGGATTGACATGATGTCTTTTTCTTTACTTAAAATATTATAATCATAATTTTGAGGGAAATTTTACCCATAAAAATTAAATACAAATAATAGTATGATAAATATTTAAATATATTCATCCAAAAATAATTAATATGATATAGAAATACCTAGTAGCATAATTTTAACCTAGGTTAACCTAGGTTAACTTATTTTACCCTTTTTCCATGGTAACAATTTTTTTTATATTTTTAATTTAAATTATGAAGAACAATTAATTTTACCATATTAAATAATATAAATTGTCACGACCCACCTCCACCAGAAGGAGGGAAGGGTCAGAAGATTTCCAGTCCCTTCCTTCTTTAAGTTGGAGAGATAATGACCCCCGAAACCCGCCTTCAACAGGTTCCGGAGTGGCGACTAGCACCAAGGGTATAGAATAACACGCTAAATGGAAGGCATTACCCTTTTTCTGTTAATAGGATCGGAAGATAAGATGGTAAATATCAACAACACCAAAAGAGGAAAGTAAAAGTAAATCCAAGAACCATTCCCAATGCATGTTACCAAATGTAAAAAAATCCACAAAGTACAAAGTGACTACAAGGGTAAAGTACCAAAGAAAGAAAAACAACATCTGCAACTGCCCCAAGGGTCCGAGCTAGTATAGTTCCGCGCGATCCACAAAGTCCTCCTGGAAACCTGAAAGTAGTTTTATATACGTAGGGTGGGCATACAAGTATACTCAGTAGGGAAAACCAAAGATTCTCGTGCACAAGTGGGGGAACGTACTAAAGTCCCGTGAGAAAAAGAGTAAACCAAACACCTAACAAGGTAAACTATCCACCCAAGCCTCACCAAGGAACACTCACCATATAATACAATTCAAGTAATGTATAGTAATAACACATCAATGTTTGGGTACCCCACACCACTTTCCCACTGGTTGTTGAAGACATCCCACGCATCGAACCAATACCGCCATTCTCACCGCAATCCCACTGCCAAACCCCACCTGTACACACCTAGGCCACAACCTCACGCAGTCCCACTGACAAACCCAGCCCGCACACACATGGGCCACAAATGTCACATGTAACCATGCCTGCAAACACCTAGGCCAGAACAACCACCGCCATACCCGAAGACACCTGGGCTAGAAGATCCACTGCCACACCGAAGACACCTGGGCCTCATCCCGAAGACACTTGAGAAACCACCTGCCCACACACACCTGGTCCAACCACCACACTACCCCGCCCGAAGGTTCTTAGGATAACAATGGACTTCAGGCCATCACAGCCTGCCCGAAGATACCTGGGCTATCCGGGAAAGGGAGCATAAATGAGCTAATAACCAGCCACTAATAGAAGTGTTGGAAGAAACACCCTACCCCATGAAATGGGGGTGTTCGGCACTAAGTGATCAACTAATGTGGGGCGCGAATAAGTAACACAAAAACTACAAGTATATATATAGGTAACAAGAACTCTTTCATGTTTAGGTTTTTCTTCATCCAGCCTAAAGAACACAAACAACACTCAAGTCCGAGTCACAACTCTTGCTAAAAAAATCCATTCGTCCCATTTGTTTTCATGTTCTGTAATGATGTTTAATTAAGTTCTTCACCTACTTGGGAAACTAGTAAGCATAGGCACAAGTCCAGGAAAGAAAACAGTCAAACATTAACTACAACACCTACACCCAGTTCTCTCGTAAATCCACAACAACTGAGGAAAACCCCAAGATACAGCCCATGTCCAAAATCCAGGAGCCAAAAGGTTTCTCGACAATAGAGGATTCCACCCCAATTTGTGATATAAACAAGGTAACCACCCGGTCTTAAAATTCAAAACCACTGAATCCATAACAACATGGGATCCCATCCCCACCCACATCACCCAGCAAACGGACCGTGAAAGGAAAAACAACCAAACCACCACCACTAAGAAGGACCATGCTAGTATTTTCAGATTTATAAGATTTAACACACTCCATGATTTAAATTTCCGTGTGCTTTAACCAAGGTTATCACAGAAGGATTGATCCTGGTGCCTCAATTTATTTAGCTGGATATACGTGATTAACCAATTTCTTTTTCACATCAAGAGTTTAAAACTACGAAACAAGCCATTTAAAACATCACCAGGGGTTCATTAGTGCACAGATAAAGACCACCAACGGCCATGATTTTCAGTAGGCGTAAGCCCACAAAAATCAGATAAAGAAGATCATAAAACAGCAGCTTCATAAATCATAGCCCCCCCTTCGTTCTTTATAGAATCCATTCATTATCTTTATTTAGGTTTGGTTCATCCAATTCTATAGAATCAAAGCATGACCACCCCACATGATACACAAAAAATAGAGAGATGAAGGAGAAATTATCTACTTGTTGATCAACGATTGACGCTCAACTTGTGCGCGGAATTCCACGGAAAGCGATGCGGCTCGCCTGAACGAAAAACGGATCGTCTGAACGAAGGGTACTCCTAGCACAGGGTAATCGTGAAAGGAAACCTAGGGGGAACCCTTAGGCTATAAAGGGTGAGATACAGCACGCCCCGTGCCGTTAAAGATATAGAGAAAAGAACTCGAAACCGCGTAAGGCACGGGGCCATGGGTTACCACGTAGTTGAGACACCCCACACGTCATTAGTGGGTCCTCGCGGTTTAAACTGACTCACTCCAGTTTATTTCATTAAATATTTAATTAAGCGCATGTATAGGCTTTACTGGCTTTAAAATAATCTTAAGGGGTTAGAATAGGGTTTAAAACCCAATTAAAGGGAGAGCTACTGGAAAAACCCTGTGGGGGTAGGTGAGAGACACCGGTAGCTGAGAGATACCGGTAGGCTGCAGCGACCGGTAGCCAAGCTACCGGTAGGCTACAGCGACCAGTAGACCGAGCTAACAGTAGGCTGTAACTACCGGTAGACCGAGCTACCGGTACGCAGCAGCTACCGGTAGACCGAGATACCGGTAGACAGAGCCACCAGTAGCTGCAGCTACCGGTAGACTGAGCTAACGGTAGACTGAGCTACCGGTAGACAGAGCTACCGGTAGGCTGCGGCTACCGGTAGACCGAACTACTGGTTGTCCTGCTACTAGTAGGCTAAGGATACCGTTAGGCCTACCGTTAGGCCAAACATCACCAAGATTCCCAGTCCAGAAAACCCAACATGAGATTTTCACAAAGTAATAGACCCCAAAAACCTAGGCCATTACATCAGATACCTCTTAAACGATTCTCATCCTCAAGAATCAAAACAACCCAGAAGGAAACAGAGGGTACGAACAACCACCTTGAAGGATACCTCTTAGGATTGACCCCCATTGTTAACTAAGAACGCCTTTCTATAAATAACCAAGAAACATACCATGTCAAACTGCCCGGCCATGTGGGTTGGGGATTATCCTTCCCCATGTCAAGATATTATCCACTTTGGGCGGCACTGACTCGCCCGCACGGGTTTAATTGCATCCACCTTAATGCGTCTTGATTAGGGGTCGGGTCCTCCCCTCCCCGTAGCCAGGACTTTTCACATACATTCATAGGAAAGAAAACCACATACTTCATAGTCAGCAAGATAAAATGTTCTACCACAACAGATATAACAGAACACCACAAAACTCAAAAAAACTCTGGTTACTGGGCACACATCTGTGCTTCCCTCTCCCATGTACTCTCCTCAAGCCCACCATGTCTCCATAACACACTAACCAATGGAATGGTTCGACCACGAAGCACCTTCTCCTTTCGATCCTTGATCATCACTGGTCTCTCCACAAAAGTCACATCATCCCCGATGTACATCTCTCCCCAGCCGAGGATGTGTGAATAAACATGAAGATACCGACAGAGCTGAGACACATAGAAGACATCATGAATCCCCAGTAGCGGCGGTGGTAACGCTAGCTGTTAAGCCACTTCGCTGACCCGCCGCAAAACATTGAAGGGCCTGATGAACCTCGGAGAAAGTTTACTCCCTTTTCCGAACCTCCGTTGTCCACGCTGAGGGGAGACCTTCAAGAACATGTGGTATCCAACCTCAAACCCCAAGGGCCTCCTCCTAGTATCAACATACAACTTATGTCGGTCCTGGGCTGCCTTCATCCTTTCCCGTATGAGCTGAACCTTCTTTGTCGTGCTCTGCACCACCTCCGGGCCAAGGATGCCTGCCTCTCCTACTTCGGTACAACACACAGGTGAATGGAATGGACTCTTGTACAAGGATTCAAACGGGGCCATACCAATGGTATAGTGATGGCTATTATTGTAGGCGGACTCTACAAGAGGAAAGTGTCGCACCCATGATCCTCCTGAGTCCAGAACACATGCCCACATCATATCCTCCAAGGTCTGGATGGTGCACTCTGCCTGTCCATCTGTCTGGGGATGGAAAGAAGTGCTAAGACGCAGCTGGGTTCCAAAATCATGCTGCAATCCTCTCCAGACTCACAAGGTAAACCGTACATCCCTATCCGAGACTATAGACCTCGAAACACCATGCAATCAAACCACTTCATCCACATACCTTCGTGCCAAAGCATACACTGCACTCGACTCCCTGATTGCCAGAAAGGGAGACGATTTCATCAACCGGTCCACTACCACCCAGATGGCGTCGTATCCCCCTTGGACCTTGGGTAGTCCCATGATGAAATCCATCGAGATGTCATACCACTTCTACTCGGGGACATCTAGAGACTGTAGTAGGACGCCTGGAACTCGGTGTTCATCCTTCTCTTGCTGACACACTAAGCACTTGGCCACAAACTCTGCCATTGGTTGCTTCACCCCTGGCCACCAAAATTGTCTCTTCAGTCCCTGGTACATCTTGGAAACTCCTGGGTGTACCACCAGGGGTGAGTTGTGGAACTCACTGAGGACCTTGCCGCGCATCACTTCTGAAACAAACAACCTTCCTTGGAAAAGCATCCGGTTCTTACCATCCTTCGTCCACCCTTCCAGAGCATTGCCCTGGTCAACTTGGTCACGCATCACTTCGCAGTCTGGGTCTACCCACTGAGACTCCTCCACTTGCTGCAACAGAGAAGACTACACTATCATCTGATACAAACAACCTCTACCACTATCCATCCTCACATCTAGGTGTAAGGCAGCCAATTCCTCCATCGCCTTCCAGGCGTCTGCTGACTCTCGGACCGCATCCTTCTGCATCCTCCTGCTCAAGGAATCAATCACTACATTCCCCTTCCCTAAAGTGTAGGAAACCTGAAAGTCGTAATCCTGGAGGAACTCCATCCACATCCGCTGCCGCAAGTTTAGGTCTTGCTAGGAGAAGATATTCCTCAAGATTTTATGATATGTGAAGACCACAAAGCGTTCTCTGATGAGGATGTTCCTCCATAACATTAGCGCAAAAACAAACGCTGTAAGATCCAGGTCGTTGGTGGCATAATTACGCTCATGAGGGCGTAGTTTCCTAGACCCATAAGTGATCACCCCTTGTCGCTGCATCAACACACATCCCAGGACCTATCTTGAAGCATCACAGAACACCTCACACGCCACCCCTTCTTCTGGTAATCTCATCATTGGGGAACTAACCGACTTCTCCTTCGGATAGCTGAAGGCTACTTCGCACTGGTCACTCCACACGAAAACCTGATCTTTCTTGGTCAAGGCTGTCAAAGGGGTTGCTACTCGAGAGAAGTTGGGTATGAACCTATGATAGTAACCTGCCAGTCTGAGGAAACTACGAACGTCTGCCACATTCTTGGGTGCTTCCCAAGAAACAACTGCCTCAACCTTTGATGGGTCCACCGCTAACCCCTGCTCAGACACCACGTGCCCGAAGAAGTGCACTTCTCGTGTCCAGAATTTGCATTTCGACAACTTCCCATAGAGCTGGTGCTGTCGGAGGACCTCCAAAATCGTCCTCAGGTGCTCCGAATGGTCCTCCTATGATCTCGAATAGATCAGGATTTCATCGATGAACACAACCACAAACCGATCCAAGTACTCTCGAAAGATGGATTTCATAAGCCCCATGAACACCGTTGGGGTGTTAGTAACACTGAAAGTCATGACTACAGACTCGAAGTGCCCATATATGCACATGAACACCGTCTTCGGGATGTCTCCCTCCTTCACTCTCAGTTGGTGGTACCATGACCGCAGGTCGATCTTCGAGAACCATCTATCCCCTTTCACCTTCTCGAAAAGATCGTCTATCCTCGGAAGAGGGTAGCAATTCTTGATCGTTACCTGATTCAGCCTTATGTAGTCTATGCACAACCTGAGACCACCATCTTACTTCTTTGAGAACAATATTGGAGCACCCCACAGTGACACACTCGGTCAAACAAAACCCCTCTCCATCAAATCGTCAATCTGAATCCACAACTCCCGTAGCTCCGAAGGTGCCATCCGGTAAGGAGCCATCGAGATCGGACGAGCACCAGGCTGTAAGTCTATCCCAAACTCGATATTACGTCGAGGGGGTAGAGTCTTCACCTCCTCATGAATGATTTCCATAAACTCACAGACGATCTCGGGCACCTCCACCATTTCAACATCTACTGACTCTACTGACAGCTCAGCTAACAAGTAGAGGAGGGGTTCCTCTCGCTTGCTGCCCTTCTGAATGCTCCACTTGCCGATGAAGGTAACACGCTGGCCACCCAAGTCTGAGAAAACAACCCTTCCTTGGAAGCAGTCGATGATGGCACACACGGAGAATAGCCAGTCGATGCCTAGGATGACATCATATGGCTGTATCTGTAGCAGAAGAAGATCCCTAACCGACTGATGTGGCCCTATCATCAGTCTGCATCCTCGACAAACAAATAACAAGTTGGTCTGACCTCTGACTGGTGTGCTCAGAACTAGGGGCACTAGAAGTATATTGGTGTCTAGACCTAGGGCATGGGATAGACTAGGTGCAACAAAGGAGTGCGAAGCTCTGGTATCTAACGAGGCATAAGCAAGGGTACTGAACAAATTGATCGTACCTCGAACAACCTCCGACCCTGCTGGAACTGATGCCTCCACGGTGTGTAACTGTCCACGACCAGCTCCTCTGCCCCTCGGCTGTCAGCCACCTCCCCGACCACACCCCGGTCAAGGTCCTCGAGGAGCACCCTAAGGTCGGCCTCCTCCAGCTACGTCTACCCTCGGAGGGGCTGGAGCTCGCTGTCCCTACTACTGCTGCTGGAAAGGCCTGGCTGGAAGCTGCTACTGGGGCAGGTGCTGGGGCTGTCCTCCACCGCCGTACTATACCCAGTCTAGGAACTGACTCCAGAGGTGTCCATGGAACCCACAGACGAAGCACCGCGGTCCTAGGCCCGAAGGAAAAGGGAGAGGACCAGGGGATCGAAACTGAAACTACTGCGGCCTGCTCCCTGCTGGTCGGAACCTGGAGGGTCCTGATGTTGGAGGCCTGGTGATGATGGCCTTTCCCTTTGATGGTCTTAGCTGGATCCCTTCTCGTGACACACCTCCTAGAGCATGCATCCTCTCCACTACTTCGGCCTTCTTCTGGACCTCCAAGTACGTCGGCTGTTTAAAGGGGGTAACAGCATACTAGAGGGAGGGTCGGAGCGCCTCCTCCAAACATCTTGCCTGAGATGCCTCGTCAGGAAAGAGGTCCGGAGCAAAACTAAGGAGGTCATTGAACTTGATTCCTAGCTCCCTCACTAACATAATTCCCTTCTAGAGGTAGAGTAGCTCCTTTCTCTTTTTCTCCTTCATCGTCGAAGAGAGTAATTTCGCCCGGAACTCCCTCTCAAAATCAGCCCATGCCACCTCATCCTCTCTCCTCTCCCCCAGGTAAAGCGTCCACCACTGAGGTGCCACTCCCCGCATCTGGCTGACGGCCAGAGGAACCCAGTACTCGGTCAGAGCCCGGATCCAGCCGAAGGCTATCACTAGCTCCTCTAGACAGCCCTCCGTCTTCATATCAGAGGTGCTACACTCATACTTCTCGAGGGTCTGTCGCTGGAAGGCCCGAAGTGTCTTCTGCCACTGGTCGTCCTCCACCTCTTGATCAGCCCTCTGCCAATTGGCCAAGATAGTCTTCGGGGCCTCGATCGCCCGCACCAAACGTGGTCGCCTTCCAGGTTCCATAGCTGCAAGGTAAACAGGAATGCCTAAGCCCAACTAGTGAAGAATATTGTTCTTAAAACTTCTTAAACATTCTATTTATTCTTAATTCACAAGACACCCCAGAAACATGAGAACACATGTCATTATGATGCATGTACCTTTCCTAGGGTCTCTACCCTGCAATCAGCATGTCCTCACTTGGTCATTTTGTAGGTCTAGAGTCCTTGCATCAGATCACGGGGGGCCCTAAAATCCCGTGTCCTAGCCGGTCTTCCCTGGCCTAATTCACGCACCAAGGACACCCAACACTGTTTCCCTACCATCCCATGAAATCCTCACTGTGCCTAACTCCAGACTCCATCCTATCTCTGAACCTCGCTCTGATACCATTCTGTCAGAACCCGCCTTCACCAGAAGGACGGAATGGTCAGCAGATTTCCAGGCCCTTCCTTATTTAAGTTAAAGGAGAGATAATGCCCCCTGAAACCCACCTTCAATAGGTCCCAGAGTGGAAAATATCACCAAGGGTATAGAATCACTTGCTAAATGGAAGGCATCACCATTTTTATATTAATAGAATCGGGAGATAAGATGGTAAATCTCAACAACACCAAAAGTGGAAAGTAAAAGTAAAGCCAAGAACCATTCCCAATGCATGTTACCAAATGTAAAAAAATCCACAAAGTACAAAGTGAATACAAGGGTAAAGTACCAAAGAAAGAATAACAACAACTACAAATGCCCCAAGGGTCTGAGATAGTATAGTCTTGTGCGATCCCCAAAGTCCTCCTGGAAACCTGAAAGCCGTTTTATATACATAGGGTGAGCATAAAAGTATACTCAGTAGGGAAAACCAAAGACTCTCGTGCAAAAGTGGGGGAACGTACTAAAGTTATGTGAGAAAAATAGTAAACCAAACACCTAACAAGGTAAACTATCCACCTAATCCTCACCAAGGCACACTCCCTAAATAACGCAAGTCAAGTAATGTATAGTAATAGCACATTGATGTTTGGGTACCCAACAACACTTTCACACTGGTTATTGAAGACATCCTATGCATCGAACCAATCCCTCCATTCTCACCATAGTCCCACTGCCAAACCCCACCCGTACACACCTGGGCCACAACCTGATGCAGTCCCACTGCCAAACCCCGCCCGCACACACCGGGGCCACAACTGTCACACATTCTGTCATGAACCGCCTTCACCAGAAGGAGGTAAGGGTCAACAGATTTCCAGGACCTTCCTTTCTTAAGTTGATGGAGAGATAATGACCCCCAAAACCCACCTTCAATAGGTCCCGGAGTGGAAACTAGCACCAAGGGTGAAAAATCACATGCTAAATGGAAGGCATTACCCTTTTTCTGTTAATAGGATCGGGAGATAAGATAGTAAATCTAAACAACACCAAAAGAGGAAAGTAAAAGTAAAGCCAAGAACCATTCTAAATGAATGTTACCAAATGTAAAAAATCCCCAAAGTAGAAAGTGACTAAAAGGGTAAAGTACCAAAGAAATAAAAACAACAAATGCAACTACCCCAAGGGTCTGAGCTAGTATAGTCCTGCACGATCCCCTAAGTCCTCCTAGAAACCTGAAAGCAGTTTTATATACGTAGGGTGAGCATACATGTATACTCAGTAGGGAAAACCAAAGAATCTCGTGCACAAGTGGTGGAACGTACTAAAGTCCCATGTGAAAAAGAGTAAACCAAACACTTAATAAGGTAAACTATCCACACAAGCCTCACCAAGGTACAATCCCCAAATAACGCAAGTCAAGTAATGTATAGTAATAACACATCGATGTTTGGGTACCCTATGCCACTTTCCCACTGGTTATTGAAGACATCCTACGCCTCAAACCAATCTCGCCATTCTCATCGCAGTCCCACTTCCACACCCCGCCCGCACGCACCTGGGCCACAACTATCACACGTAACCATGCCTGCAAACACCTAGGCCAGAACAACCACCACCACGCCCGAAGACACCTGGGCTAGAAGATCCACTGCCACACCCGAAGAAACCTGGGCCTCATACCAAAGACACTTGGGAAACCACCTGCCCGCACACACCTCGGCCAACCACCACACTACCCTGCCTGAAGGTTCGTGGGATAATAATGGACTTTAGGACATCAAAGCCTACCCGAAGATACTTGGTCTATCTGGGAAATGGAGCAGAAAGAAGATAATAACCATCCACTAATAGAAGTTTTGGAAAAAACACCCTCCCATATGAAATGGGGGTGTTCGGCACTAAGTGCTCAACTTGGGTGGGGCGTGAATAAGAAACACAAAAACTACAAGTATATATATAGGTAACAAGAAATCTACCAAGTTTAGGTTTTTCTTCATCCAGCCTAAAGAACACAAACAAAACTCAAGTCTGAGTCACAACTCTTGCCAACAAAATCCATTCGTCCCATTTGTTTTCATGTTTAGTAATGATGTTTAATTAAGTTCTGCACCTACTGGGGAAACTAGTAAGCATAGGAACAAGTCCAGGAAAGCAAACAGTCAAACATTAACTACAACATCCACACCCATTTCTCTCATAAATCCACAACAATAGAGGAAAACCCCAAGATACACCACATGTCCAAAATCCAGGAGCCAAATGGTTTCTCAACAACAGAGGATTCCACCCAAATTCGTGATATAAACATGGTAACCACCCGGTCTTAAAATTCATAACCACGGAATCCATAACAACAGGGGATCCCATTCCCACGCACTTCACCCAGCAAATGGCCCGTGAAGGAAAAACAACCAAACCACCACCACTATGCAGGCCAATGCAAGTATTTTCAGATTTATAAGATTTAACTCACTCCATGATTTCAATTTCCGTGTGCTTTAACTGGGGTTATCATAGAAGGATTGATCATGGTGTCTCAATTTATTTAGCCGGATATACATGATTAACCGATTTCTTTTTCACAGCAGGAGTTCAAAACTACAAAACAAGCCATTTAAAACATCACTAGAGGTTCATTAGTGCACAGAGAAAGACCACCAAAGACCATAATTTTCAGTAGATATAAGTCCGTAAAACTCAGATAAAGAAGATCATAAAAAATCAGCGTCATCAATCACATCCCCCCCTTCGTTCTTTATAGAATCCATTGATTAACTTTATTTAGGTTTGGTTCATCCAATTCTACAGAATCAAAAGCATGCCCACCCTTCATGATACAAAAAAAGGGAGAGACGAAGGAGAAATTCCCTACTTGTTGGTCAATGATCGATGCTCAACCTGGGCGCTGAATTCCATGGATAGCGATGCGGCTCACCTGAACAAAAAGCGGATCGTCTGAACGAAGGGTACTCCTAGAACAGGGTAATCGGGAAAGGAAACCTACGGGGAACCCTTAGGTTATAAAGGGTGAGATACAGCATGCCCCATGCCGTTAAAGATATGGAGAAAAGAACTCGAAACCACGTAAGGTGCGGGGCCGTGGGTTACCACGTGGTTGAGACACCCCATACGTCATTAGTGGGTCCTCAATGTTTAAACCGACTCACTCCAGTTTAATTCATTAAATATTTATTTAAATGCATGTATGGGAATTAATGGGCTTTAAAACAAGCTTAAGGGGTCAGAATAGGGTTTAAAACCCAATTAAAGGGAGCGCTACTGGAAAACCCCGTAGGGGTATGCGAGAGCCATTGGTAGCCGAGCTACCGGTAGGCTGCAGCTACCGGTAGACCGAGCTACCGGTACGCTGCAACTACCGGTAGACCGAGCTACCGGTAGACAGAGCTACCGGTAGTTGTAGCTACCGGTTGACCGAGCTACCGGTAGACAGAGCTACCGGTAGTTGGAGCTACCGGTTGACCGAGCTACCGGTAGGCTGTGGCTACCGGTAGACCGAGCTACCGGTTGGCCTGCTACTGGTAGGGTAAGGCTACCGATAGGACTACCATTAGGCCAAACTTCATTGAGATTCCCAGACCAGAAAACCCAACATGATATTTTCACAGAGTAATGGACCCTCAAAACCCAGGACATTACATAAATTATGACGATTCCAAATATGAAATCCATTTTTAAAAATTAAATCCCTATAATTGAGAAAAAAAATAATAATCTCACAAATCCTGTTAAAAATAGTTTTATGTTAAAATTCATTTTATGTCTAAAAGTATTTTTATAAAATGATAAAGTATAATTTTGATTCATATATAAATAATTATATTATTTATAAATAATTGAGAAATATATTAATTTAGTATATGAATAAAAATTTTAAATTACTATTTCAATGGAAAAAATGACAATTTAAAAAAATTAAAAATTTTCACTTTTCATTAAAAAACTATTTTTAGAAGATATTCAAAAATTTCACCATAATATAATTTTTATATAAAAAAAATTAAATTAATTTAAAAAATATAATTTATAAAATTTCAGAATTTAGATTTTAATCACTTTCTTGAATAAAACTATGCGTATTGAGCTATTGTTACTCTATAAATAAAAAATTACCATAATTGATGTTCGAGCAGTACATTCTTACCCCCTTTAAAAAAATTAATCCTCAAAATTTTCATAATTTCACATCATGAGAATATTTGGGTACTTTTTTAATTAAAACTTCTTCGGGTTCCCATGTCACCTCTTCATTCTTGTTATTTCTCTAAAGCGCCTTTAACTACCGAGTTGTCTGATTCATCAATAATTTTTCTCTAATATCAATCATCTAGATAGACTCTTTGAAATAATATAAATAATATTCCAATTTTTTTTCCTCATATGAGAGCACTTGAATTTGATCTAGAAGGTACGTCCTTAAAAATAGATATGTAACACATCCTGTACTTCATAGGGTCCTGTTGGAATTTCCAAATGGTGAGAAACAACTCCAATTCTTTTTAGAATTTAAAAAGGTATGATATACCTAGGGATAAATTTTATTACAAACCTTATTACGCACTTCCATTTAGATATTTTCATGAAAATGTAATATACCACTTAAAATTCTAGATCATTCCTTTGGTTATCATCATATCTCTTTTTCCTGAATTGAACAACATTAATAAGGGTCTAAATAGTCTATATCCTTTCCATTATATTTTCTAAATCTTATGGGCCTAAGATATTACTTTTCCCAACAATATACCATCAAGTTGGAGTGTTAAATCTCATTCTATATAAATCTTCATTCAACACAATTTGAATATTATAATGGAAACTATTATTAAAGGAAAAATATACCCATGTTAGATACATATCCCATATACCTTGAAAGTCATGTGGGGACAATGAATTTTAATGTTTGAATATTCCTATCAGGATTCCCATAAGTTTGAGGATGACATGAGGTTCTCAAATTAATCCCATTATCAAGAAAACTTAAAATGAAATACCAGTGCATTTCTAGGTAATTATTTAGAAAATAGATCAAATTATTCTTGTACAACAGGTATATCCTCAGTTTGATGATTACCTTTTTCTTCCATAGATTAAGTTTACACTTCTTCCCAAATAATTTATCGTAAAATAGGTATTGGAGGTGGATCTTGATATGAAATAGATGAAGAATTATCACCTCTAAGGATAAGGAATTATACATCTTCATCATGACCCATAATATCACTCTATTGTAATTAATATTATTCATTATATTTTAAAGGAAAATCCCCACCAAGGATTATATCAATGTTAACCATAGGTATAATAATAAAGTATAAAAATAGATATTGTTTATTTATCATGATGGGAACTGAATAAAAAATCATAGTTGCATAGATATTTCCACTAGTTGACATGAATGAAAATTCCATTCATAAGGTTCTAGAAAAAATATTATTTTCTTAGAAAACATTTAAGAAATAAAAGAGTATAAAGAACTAGAAAAAAATAAATCATTAGATAAATTTTTGGAAATTAATAAAGAACCAACCACCAATCATTAGAAATTTGAACATAAATAATAGTAATTGAATAATAATGGTTGTTCTCCCTTGTCCCTTTCTAAGGAATATTCCCTTAATTGTGAGGAAATTCAGGTGAATAGTCCCCTATATCCTAATAGTTTAAGCATTGAATATTGGAATCTTCTTCATTTCCCTTTCAATCATAAGACTAAGGGCTATTATCTTTACACACGAGGAAAACTATTATTCCCAAAAAAATGTTCCATAGTGTTTCTTACACATTTATTTCAAGTTAAAAATTCCACCCTTCACTTCTACCCCTTTACCATATTTCTCTTTCTAGTCTTCTTAACCACCCTCATTATATATTTCTTTCCATGAAAGTAATCTAACATGAAAATTATTTCTATTTATTAAAATTTTATGATATTATATCCTTGAATGATGAGAATGGTTGGGCGATTAATACCCATTGAAGTATTTATCTCATCCCATCATGGAAATGGTCAATGTTATTCATTGGATTATATACGTAGTATTTATAATTCCTTGATATAATTTTAACATTGGATTCAGACATAGAAAGAATTTCATCATCATTTTATCTTAGACTCATGAGTTGTATATCAATATATGTACATTGATCATGATGTTAATATTTTTCAATGAAAAGTACATTAAAATAATTTCACTCCATTTTTTTATTTCCTCATCATCCATAGTATTTTTAATCAATAGACACCATTGATCCATATTTCTCATGAGATGATAAAATGCCACAACAAACTTCTTCCTTTCTTTATATCAGAATGAAATAAATATCCTTTTCTAAAGAACTTATCAATTTATAAGATATAAATTTATTAGAAGTCCTATTGAATTATGGAATTTTATAGTGCATGAAATGATCCAAAAATTTTCACAATGTTGGAGATCATTAAGATGCACCCTATGAGCAAGGTTATTCATCATAACCTAAGTCATCTACCCTAATATAGTTATAATTTATATAGCTATATACCCATCTTTAATATTTGTACCAGGAGGTAAATCCATTCATAGATTATGTGAATTGATACGATTTCCATTCCATACACCTGGATCTATTTCTGAACAATGGAATACATGATAATGGTTCATAACATAATGAATAATAATATATAATTCTTAAAATACTTAAACACATTACATAAGATGAAAATTATTTTGTATCTAATCTTAGAATCATAATCATAATATTAAGAAGAATAAAAATAATTTCAAATCATTCATATTGGTTAAATAAAATTTTAATTAACAAAAGAGTATTTATCAATAGGGTAAAAGAAGGTGAGAAGTATGGAAACACTCACCATGCTCCAAAATTATGGTTAAGATAAACTCAATGAACTCTTTTTCTGGTTATTATATGACAACCCTGCTTTTTATTACAACTTAAACATGATTTATTACATAAAACTTCACTTGATCCAACAAAGAAGATCGAGAGGTTTAGTGTCTTTGGGGCTTAGGATCATTACATAAAAACTTTAAAATTGAAATACAACATCTTTATTGAAAACTTCCTTTACATGACCACTATATTCCTTCGTACTTAGCATTGCATGGGATAACCTGAGGACATGCATAAGAAAAGGGTGAGCTATAAAGCCCAGTAAGGGAGTAAAAAATGAATAACATGAGGAGTGAATTACATGTTAGGCAATAGGCATATAAATAGAGCATAATATAAACATGAACATAAAGGCATGATAAAGCATGATAATCATAACATGGAAATGTGGCAACAACACTTAACATTGAATTAACATGAGACAAGGCTCATTGCACATGGAGCATGAGTAAACCTTCATTGCACTTGAAGCACGAGTAAACCCTCGTTGCACTTGAATTAGCATGAGTAAACACTCATTGCACATGACGTATCATGATACTATACTTTACCCAATGCATTGGAGCGCTATAAAGGGCGCACCCTTCTTAAACATTTCATTTCATGCATAAGTGTGCCACATAGATCATAAAACATGGATTCCTAAAATATAATAATTTCTTCCATGATAAAGGAATGTGGAATTCATACATGAAACTTTATAATCAATATGTAAATGTGCATAAATGTGAATACCCTTGATGGAGAAATGAGCATGGTATTCACTACACAAAGACATTGGCTTAGAAAATCGGTGCGATTTCGGCAGCGTAACAGCATGACATAAGAATTCATAAAAAAGGTTGATGAGAGAGAAAGGGGTTACTCATCATATTTACATGTAATGTACAGTAAGGAGATCATATATATACATATCCCAACAATAGAAATGGAATTTAGATTCATGATACAAAAGTATTGCTTGAATGTAATAGAAGAGAGAGAAGTTCCTTTCGGAATTTCGGCATAGTAACGGGTGTACATGGGAGGAATTTAATGAGAGAGAAAGGTTTCTCCTATCATTCAAACAATAAGAGGGCAGTATGGGGGAGGTGAAAAACCATACCCCAACATTCATAATTGAAATTAAAAGGGAAATACAACTTAAAGAAAATTGACAAAAATGAGAAAGGAAGAAAAAAACCCTTACTTGGAAGTGTGCTTCCAAAGGCTAGAGAGAGGCTTGTGAGAGGCTTCTTGGGAGCTTGGGGCACCTTGGGAGGATTCTAGAGAGAGTAGGGCAGAGGTTGGACGAACTTCAAGGGCTTTGAGTGAGGATAAAGTGGGATCTTGGGTGGGTTTATATAGGAAAGGTGAGAGAATTCTTTATTATTTAGGTTTGGGACCCCTTATATTAAAATAATCCAAAACACAAACCATCCCATGGTATTTGCCCATGGTTTCTGGAAAAGGAAAGAAGAAAAAAATATTTTACAAGTCCAAGGTCCGAACTTATTAAAAAATTAGGGTTGCTTATGTGGAGGTGAGTCACACTCCCATGGAAATTAATTTAAAAAGGCAAAGTGTTGAATAAGTCTTGAGGGCTCCATTAATGCTTTGAAAATTAAGTCAAACAAACCCAAAAACTCATTATTTTAATGATAAAACACATATTGGCCGAACATAAGGATTATGGTATTTTATTACATCACCATTGGGTCATTATGATGTCATGAAACACATTATATTTTTAAATGGTATTTAATTTTTACCCAAAAATTTGACTGTCTTAGAAAATTATGAAAAATTCACCGTTTGATAATTTCGACGTCCTGATTCCAAAAAAAAATATTTATTTAATCTAAATAATTTTCTAAATATGTGAATTTTCACTTTTAAAATAAAAACCGACATTTATAAAAATTCACGGGTTTTGACAGAAATGGCTTTCAAACCTTAATAAAAATTTTAATTGCATTCATAAAATTATAAGATCATTTATATTTAATAAAAATTAATTTAATATTAATAATAATATTTTATTAAAATATTATTTAATTCAAAAATCCTTTAATTTAATAAAATATAATTCTTAATTAAATAATAACTAAAAACACCATTTGTACTTTAAAAACTAATTAAAATGTATCAAAAAAATTATATTCATTATTATATACAAAAAATAATGTACATGAACATGGTGCTACTTATTTGTTACATAACCCCTTAAAATAGCCGCATAAGACCTAAGGGTAAGGTGTGCGATGGTGACAGACTCTTGGGGTTGCTCGGATAACACCGCTCGAGTGGTAATCTCTATCAACTTCCATTTTTCCCGTAGACGATCACGTTCGAGCTTGACTTGATGAAGCTCAGCTTGGGATTGGTCAAGGGAAAATCCTAAAGACGCCACCTCTTTTCTGAGCTCCGACAAATGGGCTTCGTAAGGGGAAATTCTACTGGATGAGGCCATCGCTTCCTTTGTCTGAGTAGAAATGGTTTCGTTAAAGCCTTATATTTATACTACTCAGATGATCACTGTTCAACGGCTATAAAAGTAGCGGTCACAAATATTAACATAAAACTAAAGAAGTTGACATCTTATAAAAACATTTTTTTCATAAAGAAACATTTAACTGGATCAAGAGGGATTTTCCATTAATGAAACTTTGGGTCGTTACAACATTCCCCCCTTAAAAAATTTCACCCTCGAAATTTTCCTTTTCCCACACTAAAACAAATGTGGGTAACTTAGCTTCATCATATCCTCTGAATCCCATGTTGCTTCTTCAAACATGTGGTTTCTCTACAACACCTTGACGAGGGGCATTGTCTTATTTCGTAGAACTTTTTCTCTACGATCTAAGATCTTCACTGGTTTCTCCTCATAAGAAAGATCATCTTCTAATTGTACCACCTCGGAAGAGAGTACATGTGAAGGGTCTGGTATGTACTTCCTTAAGAGGGATACATGGAAGACATCATGCACCTTGTCCATAGTAGGTGGAAGTGCTAGTCGATAGGCCAAAACCCCAACACGATCAAGAATCTCGAAGGGGCCGATGTACCTTGGACTTAACTTCCCTTTCTTTCCAAACCTCATGACCTTCTTCCACGGAGATATGCGTAAAAACACCATGTCTCCGACTTTAAACTCAAGGTCTCATCGACGATTATCTGGATAACTCTTCTGTCGACTTTGGGCTGCCTTGATATGCTGCTGAATGGTTTTCACCTTCTCCACCATTCCTTCGACCATTTCTGGTCCAAGCAGCTTACGTTCACCGACCTCATCCCAACATGCCGGTGTTCTACACCTTTTCCCATACAGGGCTTCATATGGTGCCATTTGGATGCTCGAGTGGAAACTATTATTATAAGAGAACTCAACTAGAAGAATATGTTGATCCCATCCTCCTTTAAAGTCCATTGAGCATGCTCTCAACATATCCTCAAGTGTTTGGATAGTCCACTCGGATTGGCCATCAGTTTGAGGATGATAGGCCGTACTGAAGTTCAGTTCAGTATTCAGAGCATGTTGAAGACTCTTCCAAAACTTAGAGGTAAATCTTGGATCTCGGTCAGACACAATAGATAGTGGTACTCCATGCAACTGTACCACTTCCCTGATATATATCTGTTCCATTTGATCCAAAGAGAAATCCTTTCGAATAGCAATGAATTGTGCAGTCTTTGTAAGACGATCCACAACAACCCAGATTGCATTGTTGCCTTTGGATGTCTTTGGAAGTCCAGTGACGAAGTCCATGGTGATTTTCTCCCATTTCCATTCTAGTATGGGCAATGGTTGCATCATCCCCTTAGACTTCTGCCTCTCTGCCTTCACTTTCTGACACACTAGGCACTTTGATGTATATTCAGCGACCTCCTTCTTCATATTATCCCACCAAAGGTTTTCTCGGAGATCTCGATACATCTTTGTGCTCCCTAGGTGAATAGAGAAATTTGAACTATGTGCATCATCCAAAAGTTCCTTCTTCAGCTCTGAACTTGATGGAACACATAGTCTTTTCCCAAACCGCACAATTCCTTCTTCATTAACATTAAACTCTGAGGATTTCCCCTTTTTGACAGCTTCCACTTTTTCTTGGATTCCTGCATCATCCTTTTGAACATCCTTTATCCTTTCCAAAAGATATGGTTGAGCAATAATTTGTGAAAGGATTGATGATGTTCCCTTATTTATGATTCCCACATCCATCTTCATCAAGTCTAATAAGATTGGATCCTTCTCAATTCTCATCATTGATAGAATTGCTGGATCCTTTCTACTTAAGGCATCTGCCACCTTGTTCGCCTTCCCAGGGTGGTAATGTATTGAACAGTCATAATCCTTGATGAGCTTTATCCATATTCTCTGGCACATATTATGCTCTTTCTGTGTGAATATATATTTAAGACTCTTGTGGTCAGTATATATCTCACATTTCTCTCCATAGAGATAATGCCGCCAGATTTTCAAGGCAAAGATCACCGCCGCCAACTCCAGATCATGCGTTGGATAGTTTCGCTCATGGATTTTCAACTGCCTTGAGGCATAGGATATCACTTATCATTCTTCATCAGCACACATCCTAATCCCTTCTTCGAAGCATCACTGAATACCACAAAAAGCTCCCCACTTGTGGGTAAAGTGAGCACGGGTGCAGTGATAAGCCTCCTTTTCAACTCCTTGAAGCTTTCTTCGAATTCATCACTCCAAGCAAACTTTACTCCCTTTCGAGTTATCTTGGTAAGAGGGTTGGACAATCGTGATAAATTTCTCACAAATCATCGATAATATCCAGCTAACCCAAGAATCTACGGATATCAGTTACCGATGTTGGCCTCGGCCATCCCTCAATTGCATCTGTTTTGGAGGGGTCCACAGATATCCCATTGCTTATGATGATATGACCCAAGAATGAGACTTCCTTCAACCAAAACTCACACTTGCTGTACTTTGCATAGAGCTTCTCCTTGCGCAAAGTCTCTAGTACAGTTTTTAAATGCTCCTCATGGTCCTCCTTGGTTTTGGAGTATATTAGAATATCATCTATAAAGACTACCACAAATTTGTCTAGGTAATCTCTAAAGACTCTATTCATCAAGTCCATGAATATTTATGGGGCATTGGTGAGTCCGAAAGGCATTACTATGAATTCATAGTGCCCATACCTTGTACGAAAAGCAGTCTTGGGGATATCTTCCTTCTTCACCCTTACTTGATATTATCCCGACCGCAAGTCGACCTGGGGAAGTATTGTGCTCCACGCAGCTGATCAAACAAGTCATCAATTCTTGGGAGAGGATACTTGTTCTTTATCGTGATTTTGTTAAGTTCACGATAATCTATGCAAAGCCGCATTGACCCATCCTTCTTCTTGACAAAGAGGACTGGTGCACCCCATGGTGATGCACTTGGGCGTATAAACCCTTTATCCAGATTCTCCTGTAGTTGTTTCTTCAGCTCTTCAAGCTCAACAACAGCCATTCTATATGGAGTCTTGGATATTGGTAGCGCCCCAGGTATAAGTTCAATTGAGAACTCAACATCTCTTCTTGGAGGAAGACCAGGAAGTTCCTCGGGAAATACTTCAGCGAATTCCCTCACAATAGGCATTTCTTCAAGGGTGGTTTCTTCCTTGGAATTAATAATCTGAGCCAGATATGCATTCTCATAAGGCAGTAATATCCATGCTTGAGATGATGGAGCTAAAGGAGATTCATCTTCCTCCTGACACTTGTAAAGAATCGGGGGTCGATTCTCCATATGGAGTGTGATTTCCCTCTCCCGACAATTTATGTTGGCTCTATATAAGGAAAGCCAATCCATGCCAAGAATTGCATCAAATTCCACCAAAGGGAGTATGACGAGGTTCGCTGGGAAATTCAATCCACATATTATAACAGGGGAGGACTTATACTCATGGGATGCAATGATTGCCCCATTTTCCATACTCACCGACATCTTTACTTCCATGATTTGTGGTGGTGCAGGGATTGTTCTACTAAACTTTTGAGATATAAAAGAATGCATAGAACCTAAATCAAAAAGTAAATTCTCTATTCTTGAATGAATAACTAGCGTACCTGTCACCACCTCGTTGTCGGGGTTCACTTCGGCAGAAGTGATGGAAAAAGCTCTTCCTTGCTGTCTTGGAGGTTGTTGATTGCCTCCGATAACCCTTGGATTAGGGCACTGATTCGCAAAATGACCTGGTTCTTTGCATTTGAAGCATTGAACAATGCTTTGAGGTTCGAACGGAGTGTTCCTCTCCTCTGTCGCAGCCGTGGGTCCTTCTTGCTGACAGTTAACAGCTAGGTGCCCTTCTCTTCCACACTTGAAGCATTTTCTTGTCCCCCTAAGGCAATTTCCAGGGTGTTTCTTTCCACAATTTTGGAAAGTGGGGTGCTGGAATTTCTTAGCACCGTTGGATTTATCTATCGGACCACCAACATTGAAGTCCACCTTATGCTTCTTGTCCCCATGATACCCCTGTGATTCTCCGATCTCCATTTCAACTTTGAGGGCACATCAGACAATTTCCTCATAGCTGTCGAAGTCACGGATCGCTAATGCTTTCCGCATGCTAGGCTTCAGCCCACCAAAGAAGCGGTCAACCTTGCATTCGGGGGTAACGACAAAGCCGGAAGCGTATCGTGCAAGCCTTGTGAAGTTTGCCTCGTACGCTCCCACAGATTCCTCATCTTTCTGCTTGAGGGAAAGGAAGTCCCTTTCCATCTTAAGACGGAGGGTGCGTGGAAAATATTTATCGAAAAACATCTTCTGGAATTCCTTCCATTCCAAAGCCTCGATCTCCTCCTTAGGCTTCGTATTTTTGATCAACATCCACCATTGATCAGCTTCACCCTCCATACGATAAGCCGCCAGGAGAACCTTCTCTTTTTCAGAGCATTGGAGGATGGAGAATATCTTTTCATTGGAGTTGATCCATTGTTCAGCGATCGTGGGATCGGATGATCCACTAAAAGTAGGAGGCCTTTGTCTCATGAAGCTTTAAATAGCAACTTGTTCTTTCTTAGGGGGGTTGAACGTTCCTCTTGACCAATGTTTCTATTCAAAACTTGAGTTAGCTGAGAGAAAAGTGTGACAAAGTTCGCGATTCCCGCTCCCATTGGATTGGGCATCTCATAAGTACACTCATCACACTGATCTTCACAACGGTTGTTAGCCCGAGTTCTCCTATTACCGGCCATTGGCTGGAATAAAAGGAAAGTTAAGGGTAACACATAAAGGGTAATCCAAAGACAAAAGTTGATGACTTATAAATAAACTTTAATCTCTTTAACTCACGAGTCTATAGGATTCAATCCAGGCTTTTCATGATCTTCCTTATAACATATATTCTTAGGGGCATTTTTCCCTTAATAAGGGTTCATACTAAGATTGTGAATTTATCAAAACATATCCCCCGGGAGTGTCGTAACCAAGAGTGCAGCAAGGCCCGTTGTCATGCACCAGTTCCCGTTCGAGTCTAGCTCAAAGCGGTGTTTTCGGGTTTTACCCGTAGGATACAACTGTGCCAGAGCCGCCTCTACCTGCTCGTATCCAGACAGGGATGTATTTGTTTGATAAAACACTTACTTAGTATTTACCAAAACTTAGGGATGTTTTTATTATGCTTAGTCTTGTATCTAAGGCTTTACTAGGGTTCCCTAATCCCAAAAATAACTAAACCTATCCTCTGATACCAACTATGACAACCCTGCTTTTTATTACAACTTAAACATGCTTTATTACATAAAAATTCACTTGATCCAACAAAGAAGATTGAGAGGTTTAGTGTCTTTGGGGATTAGGATCATTACATAAAAACTTTAAACTTGAAATACAACATCTTTATTGAAAACTTCCTTTACATGACCACTACATTCCTTCATACTTAGCATTGCATGGGATAACCTGAGGACATGCATAAGAAAAGGGTAAGCTATAAAGCCCAGTAAGGGAGTAAACAATGAATAACATGAGGAGTGAAATACATGTTAGGCAATAGGAATATCAATAGAGAATAATAGAAACATGAACATAAAGGCATGATAAAGCATGATAATCATAACATGGAAATGTGGCAACAACACTTAACATTGAATTAGCATGAGCCAAGGCTCATTGCACATGAAGCATGAGTAAACCCTCATTGCACTTGAAGCACGAGTAAACCCTTGTTGCACTTGAATTATCATGAGTAAACACTCATTGCACATGACGTATCATGATACTATACTTTACCCAATGCATTGGAGCGCTATAAAGGGCGCACCCTTCTTAAACATTTCATTTCATGCATAAGTGTGCCACATGGATCATAAAACATGGATTCATAAAACATAATCATTTATTCCAAGATAAAGGAATGTGGAATTAATACATGAAACTTTATAATCAATATGTAAATTTGCATAAAGGTGAATACCCTTGATGGAGAAATGGGCATGGTAGTCACTACACAAAGACATTGGCTTAGAAAATCGGTGCGATTTCGGCAGCGTAACGGCGTGACATAAGAATTCATAAAAAATGTTGATGAGAGAGAAAGGGGTTCCTCATAATATTTACATGTAATGGAAAGTAAGGAGATCATATATATACATATCCCAACAATAGAAATGGAATTTAGATTCATGATACAAAATTATTGCTTGAATGTAAAAGAAGAGAGAGAAGTTCCTTTCGAAATTTTGGCATAGTAACAGGTGTACATGGGAGGCATTTAATGAGAGAGAAAGGGTTCTACCATCATTCAAACAATAAGAGGGAAGTATGTGGGAGGTGAAAATCCATACCCCAACATTCATAATTGAAATTAAAAGGGAAATACAACATAAAGAAAATTGACAAAAATGAGAAAGGAAGAAAAAAACCCTTACTTGGAAGTGTGCTTCCAAAGGCTAGAGAGAGGCTTGTGAGAGGCTTCTTGGGAGCTTGGGGCACCTTGGGAGGATTCTAGAGAGAGTAGGGCAGAGGTTGGACGAACTTCAAGGGCTTTGAGTGAGGAGAAAGTGGGAGCTTGGGTGGGTTTATATAGGAAAGGTGAGAGAATTCTTTATTATTTAGGTTTGGGACCCCTTATATTAAAATAATCCAAACCACAAACCATCCCATGGTATTTGCCCATGGTTTCTGGAAAAAGAAAGAGGAAAACAATATTTTATAATTCCAAGGTCCGAACTTATTAAAAAATTAGGGTTGCTTATGTGGAGGTGAGTCACACTCCCATGGAAATTAATTTAAAAAGGCAAAGTGATGAATAAGTCTTGAGGGTGCCATTAATGCTTTGAAAAGTAAGTCAAACAAACCCAAAACCTCATTATTTTAATGATAAAACACATATTGGCCGAAAATAAGGATTATGGTATTTTATTACATCACCATTGGGTCATTATGATGTCATAAAACACATTATATATTAAAATGGTATTTAATTTTTACCCAAAAATTTGACTCTCAGAAAATTATGAAAAACTCACCGTTGGATAATTTAGACGTCCTGATTCCAAAAATAATATTTATTTTATCTAAATAATTTTCTAAATATGTGAATTTTCACTTTTAAAATAAAAACCGACATTTATAAAAATTCACGGGTTTTGACAGAAATGGCTTTCAAACCTTAATAAAAATTTTAATTGCATTCATAAAATTATAAGATCATTTATATTTAATAAAAATTATTTTTAATATTAATAATAATATTTTATTAAAATATTATTTAATTCAAAAATCCTTTAATTTAATAAAATATAATTCTTAATTAAATAATAACTAAAAACACCATTTGTACTTTAAAAACCAATTACAATGTATCAAAAAAATTATATTCATTATTATATACAAAAAATAATGTACATGAACATAGTGCTACTTATTTGTTACATAACCCCTTAAAATAGCCGCATAAGACCTAAGGGTAAGGTGTGCGATGGTGACAGACTCTTGGGGTTGCTCGGATAACATCGCTCGAGTGGTAATCTCTATCAACTTCCATTTTTCCCGTAGACGATCACGTTCGAGCTTGACTTGATGAAGCTCGGCTTGGGCTTGGTCAAGGGAAAAGCCCAAAGACGCCACCTCTTTTCTGAGCTCCGACAAATGGGCTTCGTAAGGGGCAATTCTACTGGATGAGGCCATCGCTTCCATTGTCTGAGTAGAAATGGTTTCGTTAAAGCCTTATATTTATACTACTCAGATGATCACTGTTCAACAGCTATAAAAGTAACGGTCACAAATCTTAACATAAAACTAAAGAAGTTGACATCTTATAAAAACATTTTTTTCATAAAGAATCATTTAACTAGATCAAGAGGGATTTTCCATTAATGAAACTTTGGGTCGTTACATATTACCCATATATTCATATTTTCGAAAACCTAATCCACTTGAATAATCTAGAAAGGGATATATTTCTATGAAAAACACATAATATCTTCCATAACATTAACATTATTATATTATTATAAAATTATACATATCGTTATATTTTTCTATAAGGCTATGTTATCTAACCTACTTTCTCCTTAATCTAGTTCCAGTGGGTTTTACTAAATTTCATCTGATACCAACTGTAACAGCCGAACTCATGTAGCCGAGATTCGGTGGTTATTTTAATACATTAGAAAAAATAAAAGGCATCACATCTTGAATGATTGAATAGTTTATTACTATTGGGATACTAATACATATATTATTCTAGAATTTCATCTAAAACATGAAATATAGTATACATATTATTTTTATAATTTAATATGTCATCGAGTAAAACCCTAAATTCATATATAGATCCTTTATTAATATCTTTGAAAATAGAAAACATAATAAATGATGAGATCCAATGCTCTATAAGGGAAAGTGTAAAATTAGAGCCATCAAAAAACAAAGAAAAAGGGATAATATTGTCTTTATAACTAGTAAGTCAAATATTCCATACAATTAATACCATAAAAGTGAAATAAATATATGGATAACACAAAAAAATAAATAATCACATGGATAAGAATAACTAGATTCATAATTATAGAATGAAAAATGAAAGACATCATAATCATAATGGCAAGGTCATATTCTATTATAATATATGTAAACAGTCTAGGCTTATACTAAATACCCAAAAACATTTGTCTCAAGAGATATACTAGTGTATCGAGGGGCTATATCAGACCCTGACCTTCACTAATAAGTCTAATAAACTCATCATATGTAAGGGAAAATAAAAAATAAATACATAATTGACATAAAAATTCATAATGACAAAATAGCACATGAAATGTTAACATTTTCCAAATAAATATATATAATAGAAACTTAACCCATTTAGAGTAATATGAGAGATAATGTCAACGAGTATATCCCAAGAAAAGAAAAACACTTCCTAATTAATGTTTAAAGTGATGAATATAAATGAAAAAGATAACCCAAATATTTCTTGAGTAAAATAGATATTTATATATTGAAATAAATTATATTTAAAACTTAGAAATCTCAATAATATTAATAAATGCATTTTATTTGAAGTGAAATTTGTAAAATTTTAAATTAAACTTCAATGCATTGAGCAGTCATGAGTGCCTGAAATTCCATTCATGCTGTGTATGTGAAAAAAGTATTCCTTTATTATTTTTGGCAAAACTTCAACTATGACTCAATCGAAAAATGAAAATAAGGTTAACTTTAAACTATTTCATAAAAAATTAAATCATGTGTAAAACTGAATTCAAACTATCATAGGAAAATACTAAAAACATTCTTGAAAACATTTTTAGAAAACATGAATATGAAAGAAACATGGTTTTCTACCTAAGAGATAAATAATTTCTGTTTTCCATAAAAATATTATTTTGGATTACTAAGTACATAGGGAGAGTAACATAAAAAGAAAAATATTAATTTTTAAAAATAACTAGAGGAGAAAAAAAAATATAGGATTTAACATTGAAATATTAAATTATTATCCCAATGGATACATATACATAAAATATCCTAAATAGTGAGTATATTATTAATTAAACCATTAAACCATGTTTGAAATTAATTTTAATAAATTTTATCCACCTATATAATAAATTTAAATTTATTATATATATATATCAGAACTATATATATCGATAAAATATATTATATAATCCACTTAAAAAATTTCAATACCTTTTTATTAATATTTTATTATTAACAATGATTTTCGTAAGTGTCATATGTTTAATTTTTCATAATGATATAAATATCATATATATAAATTATATACACATTTGGAATCATCCTTGAAATTCAGACAAGAAAAATGAATCTAGTTGTTTTCTAAAGGTGGTAGTCTAAATATACAAACTAACTTTATTATCATTTTTTAATTAGTGGAAGGGTAAGAATTTAAATGAAATATTATATTGACAAATAAATATCATATATTTTAGTTATTTCCATCTTTATAACCATCCATGTAAATTAGTGATGAGAAAAAAATTACACCACCATTGGGAGATAGTAAGCTGTATATATGCATGAATAATGTTTTACACTCTTCATATAATAAAAAAGAGATTTAAAATAGTTGTCTCATAGTAATAATGAAATATAAATTTATTTATCATACTTGAGATAGTATTTTAGTATAGGTAGAATAAATTTATAATAATTAGAATATGAAATAAATTTGAAAGTGTTGTAAATTTTTTTACCTCCTTTAGAGAATCTTCTGTTGGATCACTTTTTAAGGACACTAGGGTTAGACTCTTGGGAAGAAAAAACCTATATAATATGGTTAAGGATTTTGGGGAAATATTTTGGTAGTGGTGGGTTGAAATTTATGGCTCATGTTGTGTGAAGATGGGAGGGGAGGAGGTTCCATTTAAAAAAGGAGGTGAGGGGAGCACTTGTAAATTTTCAATGTTTTAAAATATTATTAAGTTAAATTATTAGAAAAAGGTATCCAAAATGATTCCTATTTGATGTCAATATTGGTAACGTATTAATACAACCCAAAAATGGAATATTAGTACATTTTTAAGTCATTTAAACACTTATCTCTAAGTTTTAACACCATGATAACCCTTTTGTTGATTACAACAAAACCAAAGATTTTATACAATTGAATTTTCAAGAATGTTACCATAAATGTAAAAGTGAATTTTTTTACCAAATAAGTTATTTCCCAGCATAAAACATTCACATGGATGAATACAAGTTTTTTATTAATTATAAATCTTTAAATAAAAAATATTATATTATATTATATCATTAATCTCATTTTGGGAACTATTTATTTACTTTTAATTTAATGTCATAATGATAGTTATGGAATTTGAATCCAAACCTTTCAAATTTCAAAAATATGTTATATTAATCTATAATGTAACTCGTAAATAGTGGTTTTCCTAAATTTTATTAATTTTAATATTATTAAAATCATTTATTTTATGTTTCTATTCATTCCATAATCATAGAGCTCATAATGTGTAAGAATATATTGAAATTATATAATAATTAATTTTTCTAAAACATAACCATCAGAAAAATAATTTCTTTTTTTTTATCAAAATATAATTTAATATTCATTCATAAATTATTTATATCCATATGTGATTATATAAGGGTATTTTAAAAAAAGGAAAGTGTTATTTTGTATTTTTTTTCTATAAAATATTATACATCTCATTTTTATGGAAATGTTTACCAAAATACTTAAATCTAGAGAATAAGGTGATTAGGTTAGTAAAAAATTAATTCAATAAGAATTAAGATAAATAATGTTGGTGTCATGACTTGAATTTCCGAGGTCTGACCCATGACCACCCAAGCCCTACTACAATAGGATAGGGGCTGGAGACCAACCCCGAGTAAGCATATCCCACAAATGATAGGCATTATCATAAAATACCTATATACAAACATAAATCTCCAAGCCCAGAAAATGTTAAAATATAAAATGATTGAAACTAATGCATGCATACATTTAAGATCCTACAATAGTGTATGATAGTAAAGTTTTGAAAATAGAAAAATTGGCCAAATACAAGCCCAATAGAAAACTATAGAGTCCAACATTCTCAAAGACAATGGAATAAAGTCAAATACATGCTCTCAGTAAACACTTCAGTCTATCAAGATCCAGCTACACTACACCAACTCTCTGTCCTCCCAGAACACCATCGAATGGGTTTTTGTCTGAATAAGACATGACATGTGTGGGAAAAAATCATACTTGGGTGAGTATAACAATACCCAGTAGGGAAAAATGAAAAAAATAAACACAAATCTCCAAGAATAATGAGATAAATAAAATATATAATAATAAAATTGTAACAAAAACACCCATATATACTTAAGAAAGAAATCTCACCACTAGGCGATCATAACCCACTGACATTTACATGATTCTTCTAGAAGAAACACTCATTTTGGGAGAACCCACTCCATGAGCCATTATATCATTAGATACACTCGAATAAGTGGTATAGATCATTGGGACCCTCCCAAGAAAGCTCACTGGTATAAGAATACCCTAATACACAGATAAGGGGTCACTTTGTAAAGGACTTGTAAATCAAATGATGATTTTCTGATTTGTATTTCACAAATATCATAATTTAGGATAACATATGATTCAAGCCTTATGAAGGAAAGGGGGATTGATGGTGCTTCCAATCATTTATAGTTTTTATTGTAAATAAAGATGCTGGTTGAAGACAGAGAAGTTATAGTACTTTCCATAGTTAATATGACGATTATAAAGCTGTTCGATCAAAGGATAAATATCATGATAATGGAGTTTGTGATTAAATATAAATAATGGTTATGGAATGTAGTGAAGATAATCATGAAAAAGGAATGGATGATCTGGAGGTGGCACAAAATAATGTATTAAGGGGGTGTTGTTTTCCAGTGTTTGTCAAAATTTTAGGCCTAAAAATTAAGAGATGGAGAAATGTGTTTTTGGGAATGAATGTTGAATGAAAGTTTGAAGACAGATTAGAATTTTTTGCACAAGGCATTATTCAAGTCCAGAACATCAAAATATGGAAAAGGCATTGAGTGTGGAGAAAATTGGGCAAGGTGCGCAAAAAAATAAGGCTGCGCAAAAAAATGGCTTTTCATGAAACATTGAACATGGTTCAAAATTTTTCATGCAAGTGGTGTTATGAGGTCAAAATAAATAAAAATCGTAAAGGCATGTAGTGTGAAAAAAACTAAGATAGTGGGAAAAAATGATGTTGTGAGAAAGAGATTTTATTCACATGAAGAGGGTTTTACGAGCGGATTAGTGTTTTTTGTGCATGGTTAAAAATGCATATAAATATGAGGTTACCCCCTCTCATTTTTCAAGGCTTAGAACTTATATAAACATTGAGCTATGAAGCATGTAAAATTATATGCTATGTGAGTTGTGTTAAAATAAAGAGGTTTTCACAAAAAGAAGAAAGTTGCGCTAAAAAGTGGGAAGTTGCACAAAGGAAAAAATGGAAAGTTGCACAAAAAAGGAAGTTACGTGAAAAAGGTTATTTTCTCCAAAATGGAATTTTTACACGTGAGCTATTTGAATTGTGAACAAGGTACCCTAAAGTTTTTGCTAAAAAGTAGTGGTCTTTGCACATATTCAGTTGTGCATATGGGAGTTTTTACCAGTTTTTTAGTAGGAAAGTGATGAGTTATACTTTAGAGAATACATTTTTTTGAATTGTAAAGAATAACTAAAACATTGTTTTCCCTATTTGTGCTAAGTGGGTGAACACACGCTTGCAGATTGTTTTCCATGTGACACATGTGTGTAAGGGTATATCCTACTCATTTTATTCCACATCAATGGATTGTTTTCTAGTGTATTTTGTGGTATTGGATTATTTCCGTACCATACTAAGGACGTAGATACTCTTGTTGAGTTGTGAACCTTGTAAATCTTGTATTCCTATGGTTGTGTGTGTTCAGAATAGAATAAAATCTTTAATATGAGGCTAAGGTTGTTTCAAAAGAGGGAAACATAAAGAGAAAAAGATATCATTGATTCAACCCCTTCCCCTCTCTATGATACTTAGATCCTGACTGGGAACTTCACGTAGGAAACTGATAGCCTAAAGTATCTACTTCTCTAAGAGTAATGCTAGCCAACTGGTGAGTAATCAGCTGCACTCTCCTACTCCTGTGCTAACCCTCCTCTTCCAAGGATTCATTTTCACCGAAAAAGGTAAACCTTATTTGGTCTTTGAAGACACACCACATCCTCATTCTAAAATAATTAATTTGTACATGAACTATGGATACTATTAGACCAACTAGGTTAAATACCCTGGGGGGGGGGGGGTTGAATTAGGATATTAAAGATTAAAAAAATTACCCTGTAGATCTTGTTTCATCATTATACAAAACACTCCTATCTATCATTCCCATAGAAATATATAAACAAAAAAATGAAATCATGCAAGATATACAACAATTTTACTTAGTTCACCAGAACAGGGAAATGTTTAAGGATAATATAAAGGAAATGTGCCTATGTACCAAAACCACTAAATCAAACTACTATTACAAAGTTTGGAGGAGGATCAATTTCCCTCTTAGTTTACAACCAATCAAAAAATGATATCTCACTACTATTTCCACTAAAGATTTCTCACTACTTATTAATAAGATCCTTCTTTGTTTACATGAATAAATATGTTTTACACTTCACTTAGTGTATCATTATGTTATAATTTTATCCACATGATGAATACCACAATACAAAATATTTACTAGGAAATCCATTTTTGATCACACTTTCTCATTCCCACAACCTTTGTATGTATTGTGAACAACTTTACCAACTTTCTCACAACATTTAGCTTTGTTACTGAATTATAACTTGTGTGAAACTATAATTATTTTCATAAAACTCCCCTGGTCATGCAGACTCATTCCCATGATGTTTAAGATCTTGTGCAAAAATGATTCCTTTTCCATATTTTGATAAATTGAGCCTAAACCTTTACTAGAGAGAAACATTGGGAATCACCATCACCCTTGTGTGAAAAATCCTTTGCCAAAAATAAATCTATATTCTCTGAATTTTAGACCAAAATATTTGGACAATATTGGGAAACGATGCCACCTTATATACACATATTTTTTTACCAACACTAGAGAGTACATTCCTTTTTGTTAGATATTTTCGAACATACCTTATCAAAAATCTCTCTATAACTCCACAAATGTCCACAAAAACCTAATTTATTAATAAAGACAATCAATCCAAAAACATTCCAATGTTAGTTTGAGGGATTTTTAACCAACAGGTATCGGGTCCACACCTAAGATGAATTCATAAAGAATAATTATTACTACAAATAGATCCTGTAAAAGACTCATGCCTCTAAGTGTTAGATCTCACTATCGGCACAAGTGAGCAATCACCAAGTCACCACCAGTCGGAGTCTCCAAACAAAAGAGTTGAGCCAATGGATCAACCAAAATCTCTAAGACCCAAACTAGAGAAGTGACAAGGAAGGTATGAATCACACACAGGTCCATCAATACTAAAACTAATTTATAAGAGACATATATCATACCTCATATCATCCCTATAGCCTCAGGGTCATAGGACACTATAGCTTGTAGTTGGCTTCTTCCATGTCCACCAGCTCATTGAGCTTGGCACGGACCACCCAGGGGTGGTGGGGGTAATAGGTCAAAACTCCAACAACCTCCTTCTACCATTCTGGACCCTCTTTCACATACTATTTCCTACATAACACCATGATAATGCAGCTTTCTCTACCTAACCAATCCCTTTACTGTCTCACGATTAACTATTAAATGGTTCAGACCATCCTGAGCAAGATATCCCTGAACATCACAGGATAAATACCAAATCTCCCTCAGTTTATTAGAGCCAGGTTGAGATCCTTTCACCGCTGACCTTATGTCCCAGGATTTCCACTTGAATCAAATTACACACTTGGATCCTTGTTTCTATCATCAACTTCCTTCTACTGAGGCCTCAACTACTTGGTTCCCAGTACTAGCACCCATAGTCTGTTCCTTCACTTTCAGAAAGCTACCCCTTACCAAGGATCACATAATCAACCAAGAATTGGTAGGAATGAAAATGAATACTGATGAAGCCTTGATGTCCTAGAGTAAGCCCCGATCAATGGTCTGAGTTCTGAAGAACATATCCCACACCATGTATAAGGAGAAATGTGAGAGATTAGTGAACCTCATTGAGTACTACACCACATTAAAACTAACCTGATGAAGATATATAATCCCATATATGCATACTGACAAGAACATTTCAAGATATAAATATTCCATAAAGGGATTATCAAAGTATAAACAAGAGAGATATATTTCATCATGTGACTCAGTCACTAGCTCCATCATCATCCAAAAGATCACTGAAGAAGACTTGCAGTGAGAAACACCATCTGATCGGAAGGCATCCTCACAAGAATAAAAATTGGAGTGAATACCTGTAGACATTCCTCAACCACCTAGGATTATTTCTCACCCCAAAACCTTGTAGTTCACTACATTTGAAACTTATACAACACAATTAGCCTATGTGAATCCTAAGATTGTACTTCCAGTGCTAGATACTTCTCAATGAGTAGTGATATAGCTGGTAAACAACTTAGAGGTTCTATCTATGGTATATTCCTTATGAATAGATCCATAATCACTAGGAATATCATCCTTGTGATCATATAGTAGAATCTTGGCTAGAAGTCTATGTGGAGGTATCCCGAATCAAAAAAAGATGAACCTCAGTCAAAAGAGTATATATGATGGGTGGACATAAGAAGGACATGGAAAAAACAACCCAATACTATATGATTAATGTACCAAAATTTTCCCTTCTACCAATTTATACATATACCAACTAAAAAGGTAGGTGATCGAGAAAAATTGTATGGATACCCCGGACGTTGTACCAATATTGGAGTCCTTGGCCTGAAATCCAAACTCAAAACACTAAACACTGTTTCCCAAAACCATTCTCACCATCTTTGGTCCTATGGTAGAAAATAATATGAGACAACCTTTTGACAACCCAACCCACAATAGTCTGAATCATGACTACCCATACCCCACCTCCAATAGGCCAGGGGTTGGAAACCAATGATGAGTAGGCATATCCTAAAAATGGGAGGAATTAGCCTAAAGAACCTATAACCCACGCATCTCTAAGCACACACAATGCTGAAATGTAAAACAAATGAAACTAACGCATGAATACATCTAATATCCAACAACAGAGTATGATACTAAAGTACTGAAAGTGGAAAAAGGGGCCAAATACAAGCCCAACCAAAATTTGTAAAGAGTCCAACATTTTCCAATGGTTAAGACTAATGTAAAATGAAATCTCCCAATAAAAACATCAGTCTATCAAGAATCAGTTACACTCCACCTTCTCCCTATCCTCCCAGGAAACCTTCAAATGGGGTGTCAATTTCCTAAGAAACAACACATATGGGAAACTCCTAGGCTGAAGTGAGTAATAATACCTAGTAGGACACCTTGAAAAAAATAAACATGAAGCACAAAGTATAATAATCTCAACAAAATATATAACAATCAAAGTATAATAGAAACACTTAGATATACTAAGGAAATACCCCACACCACCAGAAAGTCATAACCAACAGCCATCCACATGATGTTTCTTGAAGCAATGATCATTCTGAGAGAACCCACTTCATGAGACATGCTATCATCAGAGACACTCAACGATGTGGTCTAGATCATTGGAACTCACCCATGAAAGATCATTGGTATAATAACTCCATGAAATATAGATAGGGGTAACACCACAAACCACTAGGGGACACCATGAACTTAATATGGATCAACCCACTTTATAGGGTATCATATTCCAATGATACCACCAATCCTACCAATACATACTGTTAGATGGAGGATCAATGCCCGTATCACGGAGGTCATGCTAATTCCAAAATAAAACCTTGGGATCAATGATGATAGATGATCACACTCTAGTCTCATGGAGGGATAACACAACTCAATATAAAACTCATTCTTCAGAGGGGATCACATTAAAATCACGTTGATGCAATTCTACACCATACCCTCAAGGTAATGGACTAAGAGAATACACAAAACCAACATTGGTTCAAACTAAGGAAATGAAGAGCTACAAACACTCTTGAAGGGGGTACACAATGTGTCATAGGGGTACACAACATGTCTAGCTATCTGCAAGTGTTCCCGTGTGGTAAATCCTCAAATGAAATTTATGTATCAACATACATGACATTTAGAAGAAGTACACAATGTTTAGAGACACATGACACCTGTCCAGGGTTTCCTAGCCGTGTCTGTGTATTTGGACTGCCTATGTACCAACTTGTGTTTAAGTGGATGTGTCTGCATGCACTTTTACATGTCCATGTCTGAGTACATGATATGCCTCTTTCTTTATAATTTTCCCATGTTCATGTACTTTTTGAAGCACACACCAAGCCATCATGGAGGGGTCACACACCATGTGGTCCTTTACTTCATCCCAAAACCTTATCCACCCTAAGAGGGCCCCACATGGTGTGTAATATTGAAATAAATGTTGTAATACTAAGGATATTCCAGATTCATCGAGATCTATTCTCCACCATTCTACACTTCTTCAGAGCCATCGACCATTATGTAACATATAGATCAGGGTTTATCTAGTCCTTTCCAACATTGATCGATGGAAATAAAAAATCGAATCATCTTAGAAATCACCTCATCAAACAATAGACATAGTACATCAAAAATGGATAAGAAAATAACTCACAAATCCCTTCTAATCCACCTTTGATTTTCCACCATCATTGTTACACCTTAATCACACCATTGGACATGAACTGAACCTAAAGTATTGATTCATTATGGTGAAGAAAAATTGTCCAATGGACAAATAACAGGTGTTCATAAAATCATGGGAAAAAATGAAACACCTATGATGAACGTGGGAAGAATGAGGGAAGAAAAAAATAAACCACACAATTCAAGGAATTATCCTCGACATTTATTCATTCAGCCTCAATTATTTATCAGAGAAAGAGATGAACAAATAGAAATAGATAAAAAAAAGAAAAAAAATATATCCACCGAATTAAATATACCAAAGATGCACTTATCAATTCAATTCATGGAATTGATGCACATTAATCTAGGATTAAGAATCTAGTTGGACAACATATAATCAAACATATTACCTAGAGTTTGGTTTTATAATTGATAAAGAACAATTGTGCTGCTTTCATTGATGAGATCCATAAATTTCATTGGTACAATGATCTAGGATCTTATCCCGATCCATTGAAATTATCCAAAAAAATCCCTTCCAGCGGTCTCTAGGTCTCTGAGGTTTAGTGACCAAACCTAGGAGAAAACCTATAACAACATACAGATACAATAAATCAGTTTATGTTTCAAAATAATTAAAAAAAACAAACAAATAAATTTATTTAATTAATTTACGTTTGTGATAATTTTTTCAAAAAAATACCCCGCACAGGAAAATATTATATTGTTCCTAGGGTAAAACAATGTTATAAACTCAGCGTCTCCCTCTGATTTACAATCAAGGCTCCTATTCATGATTTATTCAATTTTTTTCTAGGAAAACTACACGTGCGGGCAATTTAATATATTTAATATGTTTAAATTATTTATTCCGGGAACACCGGGCCTTAGAATCGCACGCCATCTCAGTTCCTAATTTAAAAAGAAATCTATATAATATTAAAAAATAATACATGGAAATTATAATTCATTATATTTGGCCTTTTCACTTTGTTTTTACATAGTTTAACCTGATTTACCTATTTTCTATAGTGAAAAATATTTAAACATTTTGCTATTTATTTGGAAATTTAGTCATGTAAGATTATTAAATAATATTTTTTATTCTGACTCCAAATATGGATTATGTTTAGAAAAATTAAAAATCTATAATAGGAAAAAATACATTTTATAATATTCCCACAATGCGTGATGAAAGAACTTCTTTTCGAAAAAATTCTTTTTTTAGTCTATCATTATTTTTTTACTAAAATCAGGTATATTGTTTATTATTATGTAATTTATTAGAATATTTCTAACTATTAGAGGATTCTATTCATTTGGAATAAAATTTAAAAAATTATGGAAATTTTTTAATGAAAAAATAATTTTTTTAAAAAATATGGAATTTTCACAATTTTATAAAAATTCTATATTTTTAGAAAAAATACCAAAAAATTAACTCTTATAAAATATTGAAATGATGATTTCAAAAAAATATTTAATGAAGTTAAATTGATAAAATTTATTGAATTAATAATTCAATCACATTCTTTCCCACAATGCGTGATGAAAGAACTTCTTTTCGAAAAAATGCTTTTTTTAGTCTATCATTATTTTTTACTAAAATTAGGTATATTATTTATTATTATGTAATTTATTAGAATATTTCTAACTATTATAGGATTCTATTAATTTAGAATAAAATTTAAAATATTATGGAAATTTTTTAATGAAAAAATAATTTTTTTTAAAAATATGGAATTTTCACAATTTTATAAAAATTCTATATTTTTAGAAAAAATACCAAAAAATTAACTCTTATAAAATATTGAAATGATGATTTCAAAAAAAATATTTAATGAAGTTAAATTGATAAAATTTATTGAATTAATAATTCAATCACATTCATGAATAGAATAATGTGTATTTCACATTTGTTTCACTAGAAAGTTATTCTTTATATAATATAATCTTGGGAATTAAAATGTACTATCCTTAGGGCATGGACTTTATAGAACACTTAAAATAACACTTAAAAGTGTTATAACCTACTTATTTATTTAAAACATAATTATCTAATGAACATAATCCTTATCAAATTCTATAAATAGTTATATTGGGCTCACCCATTATCGTAAACATATTCCAAAGAAAATATCATACATCAAAATAAAAAATCATGCATTTCCATCATCAAAAGAATAAAAAATATTTTTAAACCCATAAGAGAAACATTTTTAGATATTGATATATACCTTTCCTTTGAAACCAAATTTGCAATAATGAAATACACAAAACTAAGGAATGGAGGGTTTTTTCTATGAATAGATCATGGAAGAAAATAAATGATTCCAAATATCAAATAATTCTTTTGATAATGGGAGAATCTCTTTACACAATGTATAATAAAATATAATTTTTTTTTTCATTTTTTGTAATGAAAGTCAACATGTAATATGTTAAATACAGAAAAATATTTTGTTTTAATACCATTTAATAAAAGTAAATAGAGACATAAAATGTACTCTATAATTCATTTATGTCCATATAAATACATTTATAAAATAATATATGAATATTAAAATTGATGAAAATGATTTATAAAACAAATAATTGAAATATTTTAAATTTAGTTTTGAAATAGAGTTCATTTCATCATTTGACACCCCTAAATCTTAATGTATGACTTTTTATTTGATATCATTCATTACATGCATCACCAAGAGTATAGGGAAATATAATATCCCATAACTCTACTATATATTTACTATTTTAAATATATTTAATACATGATATATCTTGTAATGAATGCACCACTGATTTAGCTTACGTTGCACGCAATATATACCTTCTACAATTGCTTCTGTTACATGCAATAGTGACCTTCCTTGATAGCTTGCGTTACACGCAAGATCGATTTTCACCAAATAACAATAATATATTATTAAAATATTATTATTTAATATAATAAGATATAAACTAGATGCTATGAATATTAATTACTAACTAATAAAGATATATAATTTATATCAATATAAAATCAATTCATTGGTCACTAATTAATGAGAAACAAAAATAAGAACCAATAGGATAAAAAACAAAATATTATTATTTTTATGCTTCCAAAAATGTTTTATCATAACATAATTAATTAATTAAAAATAATGAATGATTTTAATGAAATATAAATATTATAAATTCGATAAAATATTTCTGATATTCATCCATTGGGTTTGATATGCATAAGACAAGAATAAACACTATTTTACATATAAAAACCTATATTTTTTATAAAGGCTATTTTACCGCCTTTTAATAGATAACCCATTTTAAAAATTGAATTTTGAAACATTAATTGATTTAATATGTCAAAATAAACTTAATATTTTAAATATAAACATAAAAATTATGTTATTGGGAATTTTTGATATTTTTCAAAAACATATCATTTTTAAGGTATAGTTAATCATAATGACTTTTTGTTGAAAACTAATTTTTCATCTAATTTATTTATATGGTCAAAATATATTTTTAATTGGTTTAAAAGTTTAATTAGATATTATTTTTATAAATTAATAAATTTTATTTCATTTTAATCAATTTTAATTTGAAATTAACTATAAAAACAGAGAAAACTTTTAGACATTTTTACTTTAAAAACCTTCATTGTAATCCCGTAGGTAGGATTAAATTTAAATTAATTTCTACCACTTATGTGATTGGATTTTTTAAAAATGTCTTCAATATTTCAAATGTGAATAGTTTATATTTTGTAAAAAGGTAAACTTAGTTTTTGGCCAAAAACATTAGTGAAAGTAATTAAAATTAATTACAATAATTAAGGAAACATTAAGCTTTACAAAGGACTAAAAATTTATCTTTAGGGCCCAAATGACCAATACACTTTTTAAAAACGAATTTTATGGCCATATATCATCCATAAATCTTCAATAATTGAGTTTTATTGGTTTTTTTATGAAATGTTTTTGGTAAGAACTTGTGCACACCTAACTTGTTTCTAAAAAGTCCAAACGAGTCCTTCTCATTCCTAGAAAAGGCCACCACCAATAAAACTTCTTCAAACCTATAAAACTTATTAGGTTAAGAAAATATATACCCAAATAGGTTCCCAACATATCTACCCTTGACCATGAATCCTCCATTTTGGAATAAATATTTATGAGGAATCCTTTTTTTCAAACCAAAAGAAGTTACCTAATTAAGAGGTAATGCCTTCTCTCAAGATTTCTAGTTTCATTTCGATTCTAAACTTTGTATAATATTATTATTATATGATTACACAAATAACCCACTATCCTCAATATAATAGTATGTTTTTCATTTAATATTTCAACCTACACTTATATTCACCTCCATCTAATGGGTAACGAACATAATGTTTCTATGTATGGTGAACTACCGCCTCATGAAACGATGATTGTTCATTTTTTCCTTTACCACCTTTCATGGTGACCATTATGTTTGAAACTCTATTTATATATGTTATATATTATATTTATATATTCATTAGGAATATTTAATTTCTATTTATAACATACCTATATTATTTCTATCTTATGTAAATATGATAATTTCAATTGAGGAAGTGTGGACTATTGCCCCCGCAAATGATATGACTCGTTTATTCCATACATGAAATATGTAAAGGATGGTTTTAAGAAAATTATGTAAAATATATAAAATATATATGATAAATTAATTATAATATAAAAATATATCATTAATCTATCTTTCTTTTAGTATGACAAAGAAATGAAAGTAGCGTTCATGCGTACATACGACCTACCATCTCCATGAATAATGAACATCATTTTTAATATCCAAATATTATAGACTACTATAAATAAATATATACTGAATATATATGATAATTAATTCATGTTTTTCATTCTATATATGATGAAATAATGATCTAATATATAAGATTAACTAATCACGAGTCAAAACATACTTGAGAAAACTAGGCAAATAACACTTGAAATAGTTAAAATAATGATAGAGTGTTAAAAAACGGGTAATAAAATATTTTAATAAGATGATATATGATATTATTGAAATAATTACAGATCTGGTATTGGTTAGTAACATATGTTAAACCACTATATAGGTGGATAAATACCAGACAACAAAAGTAAGACTATGGTAATGGATTTCATCTCAATTTTACATTCCATTGAGACTTATTTGTAATTATTAACCAATTCACTTTTATTTGGTGTATTAAATTCAATTTTACATGTTATATCATGAATATCATTACCCTTATTGAATTATAAGCATCATTTAATATTATTCTTTCATGGGTTTTATGATTTAAATATTTCAATGTGGTATGGGACACATTGGAATATTTAAAATGTCATTTCCCTCAATATTGTTTTTATGATCTTTCAATGGTATTTCCTATCACGACCCGTCCTCAGGGACCATTCCGTGACTACCCCAAGCCTACCTTCCATAGGCTAGGGGCTGGCGACTAGCACTAAAGCCACAAATCCCTAAGCTGGGAAGACATTGCCTTTATAGAAGTAACACACACACAAACAGAGTAAGATGGAATAAAAGCACTAAGTGAATACTGTATACAAAAAGTAGTGATGAAAGTAAAGGGGGATGGATATAAAAGACCAAAAGTAAATTACAGGTAAAACGGAAGGCAAGTATAGCTGAAAAAGGGACAACAGCTGAAAGGTAAAAGGGTGGCTCCTGGAATGTTCGCCGAGTATCCTACCTGTAGGGTAGGTACTGATATCAACCTCAGCACTCCATGTCTATCGGTCCACTCCGTGTACCATCTCGCCGAGTGGTCCACTACTGGGTACCATCCAGTCCTGAATCACTCTCGGCCTCCGTCAACACTGTCCGTCGTCTGCATCCAACACAACGAGGTTTGGGCATAACCCATGCAAGGGTGAGTATAACGATACTCAGTAGGAAACCCTGAGACTTGCAAGGTATCTCAATATCCATGAAGGATAAACCAAAAAATGAAAGAAACAATCAAGAACTATCAAACAACCCTACTTAGGTATATGCCCATACATATACCTAAGTTATTGTACTCGGTTCGGCTCCAACTCTAGAGCCCAAGCGCAACCCAGTCCACATAGGAAGTAAAGTCAATCACATCGATCATAATGATTGAAATTCAAGACTCAACTCACACAGGTATACACAAATTAAAGCAAGTAAGAGATGATTATTTGTAGCCACTTAATCATCTTTCAATGTTGAACGGCAGATACCCGTAGAAACCTAAAACAGCTGTATGTCGTTGCTGTCGAACCCACGGAGGGTTCAGTTCAGTCTCATTGCTGTCAAACCCACGGAGGATTCAGTCCAGTCTCGTTTCTGTCGAACCCATGGAGGATTCAGTCGAGTCTCATTGCTGTCGAACCCACATAAGATTCAGTCCAGTCTCGTTTTTGTCGAACCCATGGAGGATTCAGTCTAGTCTCATTGGTGTCGAACCCATGGAGGATTCAGTCGAGTCTCTTTGTTGTCGAACCCACAGAGGATTAAGTCTAGTCTAGTTGCTATCGAATCCACAGAGGATTCATTCTGGTCTCATTTCTATCGAATCGATGGAGGATTTGGTCCAGTCTCGTTGCTGTTGAACCCATGGAGGATTTAGTCCAGTCTCGTTGCTGTCGAACCCATGGAGGATTCAGTCCAGTAGTCATCGCAGCTAGCTCTAGGGTTCCCGCACATAGTACGATCAATTTCGGGAGGGTCTGCTTCTCGAGCCAAGGGTCAATAAATCAACTATCACTATGTCTTGAGATGATGTATCCCATGGTTCTGTTTCATCATAATGAACCCAACGCGACAAACGGTGCATCAAACAGACGCCCGGTCTGAGAGTTGTTGACATTTCCGTTCCAGGGGCCCTGTTGGTTTTTATGTTAAAACCAAACTGTATTTACTCCAAATACATCCAAAAATGAAGTGGAGTATTCCAAAAGTACCGTCTCATAAAAATAAATCCAACGTAGTTGACGACACGTCAATCGAACGTCTGGTCCTTAAGTTATAAGTGTTTCCACTATGAGGGCCCAGCTGGTTTCAGGATCGAACCAACCCAGCCATACACAAAAATTGCCAAAACCTTTATTGTGACATAACGATAAGACCTCCTTGATCCAGGGAATCCAACGCAACTGACGGTGCATCGATCATAGGTCTTTAGCTTAAGTTATGGGCGAAAAACCGAAAGCGGTTTGAAGAGGGGGGTTTGGGTCTGGTCCGATCCGGACCAACCCACCCTAGGTCAGCCCAAACCAGGTCGACCCGACCTGGGTCTGGCCTAGTTGGGCGTGGCCTGTACTGGAAGCTATGGCCCGACCCGGTTGGGTGCGGCCCGGCCCGACCCACGCAAGGGAAACCTGGACCGCGCGGTAGGCCGAGCAGAGCGGGGGGGGGGGGGGGGGGGGGGTTCCTGTAACGGCGGCGCCGCCTCTCCTGCTCGGCCGGCCGTAGCCGGCCGGTTCTATTCGGTGCGAGCAGCCCGCATAACGGGCCACTTTTTCCTCCACACGACTCTACTTGGTGCCGTAGTTTCTTCCACCCGGCCGGTGGGTGGCCAGTCGGTTCGCCCGTCGAAGTGGCCCACCCAGTGCGGGCCGCGGTTCCACCGCAGCGCGGCGACACAAGGCACCGCGGTCTTCTGCCCGACTGGCTATGGCCGGCCGGTTCATCCAGAAAAGCATCCTACACAGCGAGCCGTTGTATTTCCGCAACATGGCTCCATGGAGGCACCGCGGTCCTCCAGCCTAGCCGGCTACAGCCGGTCGGTTCGCTTCCCTCGAGCGGCCCGCACTGTGGGCCGCAGTTTCGTCCATGCAGCCATTCCGCAGTCGCCTCTTCCAGTCATCATTGCCAAAAATAATCATGAATCAACGGAGGGTCATCAGGCCATGTTTTTTGGGCCCGTGCCCTCCACGTTAAGTGATATCAAATGGCCGAAGACAATCCAATGGATTCATCATGATTGGGATATAATTTTATTCACATAAAATGATACAAAACCCCCTACCTTGATTCCAATGCTCACTTGTTTGTGTAATGGGAAGAGGATTCGAAGATGACCTCAATTCGTTGACATCATGGTGCGTCTGAAGAGGAAGCGTAGTCGACGTTCCTCGTGGGCGGCTCCTCCTCTTGTGGCTTGGACTAAGATCGAAGATAGTCTCTTTGTTCTTCGTTGTAGAGAAAAAGGGCGTTCTTCGTGGAAAGGACTCTCCCTTTCCAATTCTCCAAAATATCTCCCACACAACAAGTGCCAACCCAAAATAATAGCTTAGCCTATTATTTTATCCTCACATGAATTTCAAATTAATTCAAAAATTAGAGGAGCCAAAATTAATTTTTCATTAATTGAAAGTGTGTTGGAACATTCATGAGAGGAGGGTGGAAAGGCTCCACCATTATGTGGATGTTCAAAGGTTAAGAGAGGAGTTTAAGGGAGTTAAAGGGGGAGTTGAAGGGTTATGGATCATGTGGACCCCACGTACATTTTCCTCTCATGGAAGGTTATGTGGGGTGTGGGCCCCACCTCCAACTCCTCTTTGGAGGAAATAACCTCCACTAAATAAATTGTGTACAACAATTTATTGAATTTATTATGAGTCCCTAAAATATAACTTCTACACCCAACCAAACACAACTGCGGTAAAGGTCCCTTTAGGTGAATATCGATGTTGCAAGTTTATCGGTGTCCTCGGAGTTCAATTCCGAGTATTGGTTCAAAAGATTGAAAAACTCGCACGTACGTTTACTGAACGTACCTGAATAAAACTTCATAAATTTATTCTAGGCATACCGGTCCTCGAAATCAGGCACCTTCAGAAACTGCAGACTCGTAAAATTTCACATAATTTATGAAAAAAATTTCCTTGAAATTTACGAGTCTTTACATTTCCCCCACCTCAGGGATTTACATCCCCGTAGAGCTATAATACACACTAGGGACCCAAAAGGGGGTACTGAGCACGCATCTGAGCCTCTCGATCCCATGTGCTCTCCTGGAGGTTCCCTTGCTGACAGAAAATGTGCACCAGAGGAATCAACCATCTATGCAGGACCCGCTCCTTTCAATCCTCGATCTCCACTGGAACCTCCGTGAATGAATCCCCGTCATCGATGTCCAGATCCCCATGGATGATGATGTGGGATGGGTTGTGCACGTATCTCCCCAGCTGAGATACATGGAAGAGGTTGTGCACCCAATGCAACTGAGGTGGTAGGGCCCGGTGGTAAGCCACCTCGCCTACCCTGCTGAGGACCTGGAAAGGACTGATGAATCGTGGAGATAACTTGCTGCCCCGGCCAAATCTCCGTAGACCTCATCAAGGTGAGAGCCATAGGAAAACGTGGTCACCATACTCGAACTCCAGTGGTGTCCGTCTCCTATCAGCATAGGATTTCTGTCTTCTCTGTGCAGTCTTCATCCGCTCCTGGATGATCTGCACCTTCTCCATCCTAGCCTGCACCATCTCTGGTCCTACAAGTGATAACTACTCGTGGTCTGTCCAGCAGAGAGGTGATCTGCAAGGTCAGCCATATAGTTCCTCATAAGGTGCCATCCTAATGGTGGGGTGGTAGCTGTTGTTGTACGCAAACTCCACCAAGGGAAAGTGATCCTCCCAGCTACGACCAAACTCAAAGAAACATGCACGGAGCATGTCCTTGAGAGTTTGAATGGTACTCTCAGTCTGACCATCTGTCTGAGGATGGAAGGCGGTGCTCAGACGTAGCTACATCCCAAAAGCCTCCTGTTACCCCTTCCATAGCCGGGAAGTGAAACGAGCATCTTGATTGGAAACGATATTCAATGACACACCAGGAAGCCGTACGATATCCTGAACGTAGAGGCTTCCAAAGCTCTCTAATGAGCCCAACTCTCTGATCTGCAGGAAGTGGGATGACTTGGTGAGTTGGTCAATGATCACCCAGATAGAGTCGTGCCCTCTGGATGTACATGGAATCCCCATCACGAAATCCATGGATATTCCATCTCACTTCCTCTCTGGGACCTCTAAGGGTTGTACCAAGCCTGCTGTACCTGGTGCTTTTCCTTCACTTGCTGACATGTGAGGCATCGAGAGACAAACTCTGCTACTTCTTTCTTAATACCTGTCCACCAGTGCTGTCGTCTGATGTCCTGATACATCTTCTCCACTCCTGGATGTACCTCTAGAGGGGAAGTGTGGAACTCCCTCAACACCTCCTCCTGTAATGCAACTGGTACCATGGTACGTCCTTTGACTCACTGAAGGAGTAGAGGAGTGACTATGAGAGACTATAGAAAGGAAGCTCCATCTCTATCCACAAAGGATATCTGTAATGTGGGAAGCTGCTCTGTCACCTCTCCTAGAAGCTAAATGCCCGATCACTTGTTGAGATCATCTGCTACAACGTTCCACTTTCCAGGATTATAGACTATCTCAAAGTCATTGTCCTGGAGGAACTCGAGCCATATCCGCTGTCTTAGGTTCAGGTGTAACGACCCAATATTTTTTAAAGGAAATTACTTTCCTATAAATATTTCATAATCACATTAACTACTAAGTTCTATGGGACCCTTAAAACATAAGTTTTTCACTTTTGTGATGTGAATTTCAAAAATCCGACATACACAGTTGCGATTAGTAAGTTATTTAGAATCCAATATTAAAAACTTAATTTTTGGTATATAGTAATCTACCCTTATGAATTGTAACATACAATTATGAATAGTGATATACCCAAATGAATAGTAACCTTACCTATGATAATATATAAATAATATTCAAGTTGAAAGTACGATATACCTATATTTTAGAATAAGTTAATGAATGTTTTAAAACTGGTTTTTGATAATAAATTATGATTTTAATTAAATATTAAATTAATAATATTTATAAAATTATTTTTGAAAAATGGACTTCAATTTTAGATTCTAAAAATCGAAAAAATCATAGGGAGAATTTTTTGGATTTTTCTGAAATACTTGATTTTTTTAATAGTAAAATACGGTAATTTACCGTATATATACTTTATAAGCTAAATAAACTATTCCAAGCATCATGGATTATGTCACCACCCTTAATCAGAATTCACATGATAAAATTACTATTATTGGTCATGGAATACTTACTATTACTTGTCTTGTGAATATATAATAAACTAATGTGTTTTATATTAAGAAATCCCCTCTCTCATCCACTATAAAACCCCCCTCTCACCCCCTCTTCCAATCACTCCTCTTAAGCCTTGTGCCTTCTCCAAATTCTGGCTAAATACCCTCCCAACCTCCTCTCCCACGTCCATCAAGCTTTGGTCTCATTAAAAGACCAAAACCTCTCCCTTAAAGAGTTTCTCAAGGAAGGTTTGTTCAAGAGGTAAATTCCTATTTTCAATTCTTTGTCTTTCCTTTCAAGTTCATTGGTTTTCTTTTTCTATTACCTATCTTTATCCAAATTTTTTGATGACTCCAATAAATTATATATACTGTAATTTTTTCATGATAGTGGAATAAGTTATCATCATCTCCCCCTTTTTATCTTCTTTTATACTAGTAGCAAGAACACCATCTGAGATGTGTCAATTTTACACATTCAAGGACGACAGACTTTCAATTTCTTTTATCATTCTAAATTCTGGTCATGAAACCATTCTTGTTATGGTTGAACCGGATTATTATATATAATATAACCCTTTTAAGATTCCATAATCCCTTTGTTCAAATGTTATTAGGTTATAAAGAAAAATGAGTTCGTTGTAATCAAAACCCACAAATTAACCAAAACAATTATCATTAAAGGTCTATATGATAATTCAACCTTGTTCCATGTAACCAAGTTATATAAATGACAAATAACACCTATTTAGGTTCATAAATAATATATAATTTCCATTCTAGAGATTTTCATCCATTCTACTTCATTACTTAAAAACAAGTGAACCAAATATGAAAATAAGAGAAATGAACACTCTAGAACGACAAAATTCAATAAAATAACTAATAAATAAAGACATAAATGAACTAAAAATAATTATGATAATCTAAATACATGTATAATAGGTTCTGAAATAATTTATTAATAATTATAATTTCATATTCTAGGAACATAAGTACAAGAGCCGAAGGCGTTCAGAGTTAAGGTAAGGGGTTTTCACCCGAACTTCTATTTTCATTTGGGTTACATTTATTGTATAATTTCCTTAATGAAATTCTTATGTATTGTTATGCAATCCTCATAAATTCTGTATGAGTATTCTATATATGAAAACCAACCAGAATCCTTCCCTATCTTCTGGATAGTTACATGTTTTAAAAGAAGCTCTCAAAACTGTTTCCAAAAATAAGAGCTCGATACAAGGGAATTCTTCAAATTCATATCTATTTTCAAGGGAAAGCTATAATATATTTTTGGAAAGCATTATCATTTTAAAAAAATAATTTTATAATGAAATACTATCTTACTTAACTTCTAGTTTTATACAAATATTTTTCCAAAAGAACCCTAATTTTCAAAATAAAAGAGTATTTGTCTCAAGAATTTCTTAATGATTTTATAAGAGTGTTTTTGTCTAATTAAACAATCCTGTGTATTCCATGATATTATTGGGTTTAATAATTTATGAAGTAATATACCATATTTTATTTAACAGTTATGACTAACTCTATTGTGGATGATCTATCCTAAAACCATTCACCATATTATTCCAAATGGTTAGTGTTTTATGTTTGATGATTGGGAAAATATAGTTACATTTCATATGATAGTTTCAATAAGAATGTATTTGTTATTTATGTTTTTCCCCACTCATATGAGGAATTCATTGGACTTATTATGTGATGGGTGGGGCCCACTATATCCCCTCGATTCATCGGTAGGTCTCATGAGACAAATAGACATGGAATTGTCCGCAACCTTTCCCAATGTGATAGGGATTTTGGGCGAGGCCTTAATCATTAGACGTCTTGGCTGAGGCTTTGACAAAGTGTTTCAGAATGTTTGACATTATGCATTCCATCATTATGAGTTCAAATATTGATATTCCACGTGGTTATTCATTTAATAGAATACCAATGATTATGTTTTATTATGGCATTATTTACTCAGCTTATTTTCCTGCCATAATGTGTTCAAGTTTATTATTAAAGGCATGTGTTTTCAATTATGCACCATGTCTTATGTTTATACTATCTTCCTCTATATTGATTACTCTTAATGAGAATTTAAGCTCACCCCTTTCTTATGTATCATTTAATTCAGGAAATGAATAAGTTTATTATGAATGACATGCAAGAATAACCTAGGAGTTATGGTTTTTGTCTAAGGAGTTTCCATGTTGAATTTCTCTTCAAGTTGTAATTATTTAACTTATGTATGAATCTTGTTTCGAATAATACTAAACTACTCGGTCCTTTGGAATTCATATTCCTTGTATGTATGCCGATGTAATCAAACAAGGCACCGACTCTGGGCAACTGGGGACAGGTCCTTACAGTTGTCATCATAGAAAGTTTAGTAGAATAGTTGGAAAATAGATTTATAAAATGTAGAATTAGGGAAGATTCACTTAGTTATTCTTTGAGGATATACATAAAATAATGTCCAGGTATTTTGGTAAGGTATAGATTATGTGGATATTTTATGTAATACATCACAGTCTAGATACGAGCAGGTAGAGGCGGCTTTGGCATAGATGTATCTATGGGTAAAACCCGAAAACACCGCTTTGATCTAGACTGGAACGGGAATGGGTGCACGAAAACGGGATTTTCTGCACTCTTGGTTATGACACTCCCGGGGGATATTCTTAGGATAATTAACATTTTCTTTACAAGCCATTATGAAAGATTGAAAAGTAAAATATTCCTCAAAGAAACCATATTTGTGATTATGGGATTAGACATTAGTAGGATCTAAATATCTTTTTCTAAGTATTTTGTTATGTTAAGATTATACATTATGATTCATAACCTAATCTAGTGTATGACATTACCTAGAGATGGCGCCAAGTGGAAGGAATCGAAACTGCAAGAACACACGTGTCCCATGTAGGGATTTTCCTATGATGCAAGATAATGATGTTGGATCTGGTGCTGTGACTGGTGATGAGAAACTCATAAATATACTGGGACAACTTACTCAGGTTATGAATAATAACCTTACCCGTATAGAGCATCCGGATCCACCACGTGGAGGAGCCATGCTAGACCGCTTTATGTGACAACAGCCACCATCGTTCAATGGGACTACAAACCCTTTTGTAGCAGAGTAGTGGATATGTTCCCTCGATAAGATATTTCTCGCTTTGGGATGTGATGAAAGAGAGAAGGTTGTCATGGTAGTATATCATCTATCGGGATATGTGGATCAATGGTGGTAATTAATCCAAAACACAATAGAGGAGGAAGAAATAGAAGAGATGGAATGGAGAGATTTTAAGGAAATATTCTTAGAAAAATATTTCCCTCGTGAATAAAGAGCAGAAATGGAGAGGCAATTCTTGAATCTGAGGAAAAAGGAGGATGAAAATGTTTCCAAGTAAGAATCCAACTTCAAAAGGTTGGAAAGACATACTGTGGACTACATAAGAAATCCAAGGAGCAAAATCGATCGATTCTTTGATGGCCTAAAGACATTCCTACGGTGGGAACTGGTCTCCCAAAATTTTTCATCATATGAGGACATAGTTTAATGTGTTATCAAGACTGAAAAATAATTCTCTAAGTCTTATGACTTTAAGGGAAATCAAGAAAAGAAGAGGGCTACTGAATACCCTAGGAAAGGAAATAAGGAAACAGGGAAGAAGGGAAGAGTTGAATTTCTATCATGTGACAATTATGGAAGGAAACACCCCAGTGCATGCTTAAAAGGAAAAGGAGTATGCTATAAATGTGGTTAGAAAGGCCATCTTGTTGGTGATTACAAAGGAAAGAAGGAAGCTAATGATATTTGATGCTATAATTTTCAGGTGATGAGTCACTATACTAATGATTTTCCAAAACGTCGAGGAAATATGCAACAGAAGAGGCCAAGGGAGCAAGGAAAAGCATATGCGATCACAACTGCAGTGGTTGAAGTTCCACATGACATGGTGGAAGGTAGTTTTATCATTTATCCAAGCTTAGACAATGCTTTATTTGATTCTGGATCATTTCATTATTTCATATCTTGTCAATTTTCTAAGAAAATTAGATATTTCCAATTTGATTTAACAAGGGAGTTGTCAGTAAAAACTCCTAAGGGAAGTATTATTGCTACAAAGTTCTGTCAATATGTTCCCATTATGGGATACAAATGTTCTTTATCTGATGATCTCATCGTGATACCCATGATTGAATTCGATATAATAATTGGTATGGATTGGCTTTCAGATCATGATGCAAAAAATTTATCATAAGAAGAAGGAGGTTACGATTTTTGATGACGATGATAAAGAACACCGTATCTTTAGAGCAGAATCGTCACCACATGATTCTTATCTAGATCCACCCCCAGTAGCTCAACTAAATTCAATTATTGGGGAGCAAGAGAATGAAATAACTATGGGTGAGGAAAGAAATGTTCAAATAGAGGATGTACCTATTGTGAGAGAATATGTTGATGTGTTTTCTGAATATTTACCTGGACATCCTCCAGAATGAGAAATTTAGTTTTCCATTGATTTAATTCCTAGTTCAAGGCCTATATCGAATACCACTTATAAAATGTCCACCGTGGAATTAGTGGAACTAAAGAAACAACTATATGAATTGAGTAATAACGGATTTATCCACCCTAGTGTTTCTCCATAGGGAGCCCTTGTCCTTTTTGTTAAGAATAAAGATGGATCTACGAGGTTACGTATCGACTATAGGGAGATCAATTATATAAAAATAAATAACAAGTATCCCCTACCTCTCATTAATGATTTATTTGACCAACTTCATAGAGCTCAATACTTTTCAAAGATTGGCCTTCGATCTGGATATCATCAGTTGAGTGTGAAGAAGGAAGACATTCTGAAAACAGCGTTTCGAACCAGGTACGGACATTACGAGTTTATAGTAATGCCTTTTGGATTGACTAATTCACCCTCTATCCTCATGGATCTAATGAACAGAGTTTTCAAGGAATATGTTGATGATTTTGTAGTGGTATTTATTGATGATATCTTGGTATACTCCAAAAGCTATGAAGATCATGAAAATCACTTTCGCATTATTCTGAAGACTCTTAGAAGACATGAATTATATGGGAAGTTTAGCAAGTGTGAATTATGGATTTAGGAGAATTCATTTCTTGGCCATATTTTCTATAAAAATGGAATCCTAGTTGATCCTGAAAAGACAAAGGCAATCCAAGATTGGCCCACACCAACAAACATAACTAAGGTATGCAGTTTTATTGGCTTAGCAGGTTATTATCGGCATTTCGTACAGAATTTTTCCCGACTGGCTAACCCGCTAATGAAGATCACATGTAAAGAGGTTAAATTTTTTTGGATAGAAGATTGGGAAGAATGTTTCAATGAACTGAAGAGAAGATTAGTCAATTCTCCAATATTGACTCTACCATTGGGGAATGATGAGTTTGTTATTTATAGTGATGCTTCAAAGAAAGGACTTGGTTGTGTCCTTATGAAAAATGATAGGGTTATTGCGTATGCATCACGACAACAAAAAATTCATAAGAAAAACTACCCTACTCATGATCTTGAGCTAGATGCTATAATATTTTCTTTGAAGATATAGAGACATTATCTCTATGGTGAAAAATGTGAGTTTTATACTGATTAGAAGAGTTTGAAGTATATTTTCTCACAGAAAAAACTCAACATGAGGAAAAGTTGATGACTTGAACTACTCAAGGATTATGATTGCACGATACACTACCACCCGGGGAAGGAAAATAAGGTATCATATGCTTTGAGCAGAAAAGATCATGGAGTTTTAAACAAGATGAGAGTTGAAAGGGATCCTATTTTTATAGATCTAGTAAATATGGATATGGGAATTATTAATGAAGGTAGAATATCACTACTTTTTCAGATGGTTTCCAATCATTCTTTACTAGAGAGGATAAAAAGTTCTCAGGCTGATGATGAGGAGTTTCAAAATAAAATTAAAGCAATAAATGATGGGAAGGTGACTGAATTCTCATATGAATATAGTATTTTGAAATTCGGGAAGAGGCTTTGTGTTCCCACTATTCTTGAGCTAAAGAGAGAACTGTTGGATGATGATCATAGCTATAATTTCTCTATACATCCTGGTTTCACAAAGATGTATCAAGATCTCTGAGAGAACTTTTTGTGGGACAATATGAAACGGGAGATTTCTGAATATACGTCAAAGTGCCTAGTATGTCAACAAGTGAAGGCTGAGAGGAAAATGTCTAAGGAGATGATTCAACCACTACCCATACCATCATGGAAGTGAGAGAACATTACCATGGACTTTTTCACTGGACTCCCAAGGAAATCTAGAGGAAACAATGCTTTATGGGTCATTGTGGATTGTCTTACAAAGACAACCCACTTCATAGAGATTTGATAGGACTTCTCATTGGATCAACTTGCATGGATTTAAATCAAAGAAGTGGTAAGGCTGCATGGATTACCACTCTCTATTGTATCCGACCGTGATCCTAGATTCACCTAGAAGTTATAGAAAAGTCTCCAACATGCTTTAAGAACTGAACTGAACTTCAGTACAACCTATCATCCTCAAACTGATGGCCAATCCGAGCGGACTATTCAGACACTGGATGACATGTTTAGGGGATGTTCTATGGAATTCAAATGAGGATGGGACCAACATATTCCACTAGTTTAATTCTCCTCCAACAATAGTTTCCACTTGAGCATCTGTATGGCACCATATGAAGCCCTTTATGGGAAAAGGTGTAGAACATCGGCGTGTTAGGATGAAGTCAGTGAGATAAAGCTGTTAGGACCTGAATTGGTTGAGGAAATGGCAGAGAAGGTGAAAACCATTCATCATCATATCAAGGCAGCCCAAAGTCGACAGAAGAGTTATGCGGATAATCGTCGATGAGACCTGGAGTTCAAAGTAAGAGACTTGATATTTCTATGCATATCTCCATGGAAGAAGGTTATTCAGTTTTGGAAGAAAGGAAAGCTAAGTCCTAGGTATATCGACCCCTTCGAGATCCTGGATCGAGTAGGATATGTAGAATATCGACTGGAACTTCCACCAACCTTATCGAAGGTACATGATGTCTTTCATGTATACCTCTTAAGAAAGTACATACCAGACCCTTTACATGTACTCTCTTCAGAGGTGGTACAGTTGGAGGATGATTTTTTCTTACGAAGAGCAGCTGGTGAAAATTTTGGACCGTAGAGACAAAGTTCTATACAATAAGACTACTCATCCGGTCAAGGTACTATGGAGAAACCATAGGTATGAAGAGGAAACTTGGGAACTGGAGGAATCAATGAAGGAGAAGTACCCCCACCTGTTCTTTGCCTAGATTGTAAATGAAATTTCGAGGGTGAAATTTTTTTTGGGAGGGGATAATGTAGCGACCCAATATGTTTTAAAGGAAATTACTTTCTTATAAATATTTCATAATCACATTAACTACTATGTGCTATGGGACCCTTAAAACATAAGTTTGTCACTTATGTGATTTGAATTTCTACAATCTGACATACACAATCGCGATCAGTAAGTTTTTTAGAGTCCAATAAGAAAAACATAATTTTTGGTGAATAATAAACTACCTTTATGAATAGTAACTTACCCTTATGAATAGTGATATACCCTAATTAATTGTAACCTTACCGATGATAATATATAAATAATATTCATGTTAAAAGTATGATATACCTATATTTTAGAATAATTTAATGAATGTTTTAAAACTGTTTTTTGATAATAAATTATGATTTAAATTAAATATTAAATTAATAATATTTAGAAAATTATTTTTGAAAAATGTACTTTATTTTTGGATTCTACACATCTAAAAATGGTTAGGGTAAATTTTTGGGATTTTTCTTAAATACTTGATTTTTTTGAATAGTAAAATAATGTAATTTACAGTATATATACATTAGAAGATAAATAGACTATTCCTGGCATCATGGATGATGTCACCACCCTTAATCCGAATTCACATGATAAAATTACTATTCTTGGTCATGGAATACTTACTATTACTTTTCTTGTGAAGAAATAATAAACTAATGAGTTTTATAATAAGAAATCCCCTCTCTCCTCCACTATAAAACCCCCTCTCACCCCCTCTTCCAATCACTCCTCTCAAGCCTTGTGCCTTCTCAAAATTCTGGCCAAATACCCTCCCAACCTCCTCTCCCACGTCCATCAATCTTTGGTCTCATTAAAAGACCAAAACCTCTCCCTTAAGGAGGTTCTCAAGGAAGTTTGGTTCAAGAGGTAAACTCCTCTTTTCAATTCTTTGTCTTTCCTTTCAAGTTCATTTGTTTTCTTTTTCTATTATCTCCCTTTATCGAAATATTGTGATGAATCCAGTACCTTATATGTACTGGAATGTTTTCATGATAGTGGAATAATTTATCATCATCTCCCCCTTTTTACCTTCTTTTATACTAGTAGCAAGAACACCATCCGAGATGTGTCAATTTTACACATTCAAGGACGATGGATTTTTGATTTATTTTGTCATTCTAAATTCTGGTCATGAAACCATTCTTGTTATGGTTTAACCAAATTATTATATATAATATAACCTATTTAATATTCTGTATTCCCTTTGTTCAAATGGTATTAGGTTATAAATAAAAATGAGTTCGTTGTAATCAAAACCCACAAATTAACCAAAACAATTATCATTAATGTTCTATATGATAATTCATCCTCATTCCGTGTAACCAAGTTATATAAATGATAAATAACAACTATTTAGGTTCATAAATAATATATAATTTCAACTCTGGAGATTTACATCCATTCCACTTCATTACTTAAAAACAAGGAACCGAATATGAAAATAAGAGAAACGAACACTCCGGAACGATGAAAGTCAATACAATAACTAGTCAATAAAGACATAAATGAACTAACCAGAATTATGATAAAATAAATACGTGTATAATAGGTTTTGATATAAGTTATTAATAATTATAATTTCATATTCCAGGAACTTATATACAAGAGAGGAAAATGTTCAGAGTTAAGGTAAGGGGTTTTCACCTGAAATTCTATTTTCATTCATGTTTCTTTTATTGTCTAATTTACATGATGAAATTATTATGTATTGTTATGTACACCTCATATATTATGTGTGAGTATTCTATATATGAAAAGAAACCAGAATCCTTCCCTATTTTCTGGAAAGTTACATGTTTTAAAAGAAGCTCTCAAAACTGTTTCTAAAAAATACGAGCCCAATACAAGAGAATTATTCAAATTCCTATCTATTTTCAAGGTCAAGATATAATATATTTTTTGAAACCATTATCCTTATAAAAACAATAATTTTATCATGAAATAATATATTACTTTACTTATAGTTTTATACAAATATTTTTCCAAAAGAACTCGTCTTTTCAAAATAAAAGAGTATTTATCTCAAGAATCACGTAATGATTTCATAAGAGTGTTTTTGTCTAATTCAAAACTCTTGTTGATTCCATGGTATTTTTGGGTTTAATAATTTATGAAGTCATCTAACATATTTGATTTAATGGTTATGAATAACTTTATTGTGGATGATCTATTCTAAAACTATTCACCATATTTTTCCAAATGGTTAGTGTTTTATGTATGATGATTGGGGAAACATAGTTACATTTCATATGATAGTTTCAATATGAATGTATTTGTTGTTTATGTTTATCCCTACTCATATGAGGAATGCATTGTACTTATTATGTAATGGGTGGGGCCCGCTATAGCCCCTCGATGCATCAGTAGGTCTCATGAGACAAATAGACGTGGAATTGGCCAAGGCCTTTCCCAATGTGATATGCATTTTGGCCGAGGCCTTAATCAATAGACATCTTGGACAAGGCCCTGAAAAAGAGTTTCAGAATGTCCGAAATTATGCATTCCATCAATATGAGTTCATCTATTGATATTCTATGTGGTTATTAGTTTAGTAGAATACCCATGATTATGTTTTATTATGACATTATTTACTCAGTTTATTTTCCAACCATAATGTGTTAATGTTTATTATTAAAGGAATGTGTTTAAATTATGCACCATGTCTTATGTTTATACTATCTTCCGCTGTATTGCTTACTCTTACTGAACATTTTAGCTAACCCCTTTCTTATGTATCATTTATTTCAGGACATGAAGATGTTTATTATGAATGACATACTAAAATAACATAGGAGTTATGGGTGTTGTCTAAGGAGTTTCCATGTTGTGTTTCTATTCAAGTTGTAATTATTGAACTTATGTATGAATCTTGTTTCTAATAAAACTAAACTACTCGGTCCTTTGGGATTCATATTCCTTGTATGTATGCCAATGTAATCAAACAAGGCACCTGCTCCGGGAAACTGGGGTCGGGTCCTTACATCAGGTCCCTCTGCGAGAAGATGTACCTGAGACTCTGGTGGTCAAAGTAGACTGTAAAGCGTTCACCCAACGAACTATGGGTGAGACTATCCAATTTAAAAGAACTCGACTACACCCTTCTTCACCTACATCCTTCAAGAGATTGTAAGATTTCTCCTTTTCCGAAAAAGAGAAATCTATCTCATCCCCTGGATGAACCACACCCATTGACTAATACATTCTATCATGACATGAATGGTACTAATTCATGCCATGGATGATGTTTTAAGTCCTCGATGCTACCACCAAGAGATCCAACTGTTACACTCGCCTCCAAGGGTTGAGTCACACTTTTGGCATCAGTGTGTCGTCACTGGGTCTCGTCCAGTAGGAATCTCAAATGTGAGGGTCAAGTCAACGGTTTATCCAGATTCTCTTAGTATATCCACACAAAAGGTAGGAAAACAACCATCACAAGGGAAAGTGTCTTTTATTACTGTAGCTCAAAGTACAAAGACAGAAATCAACCACAAACAACGACATCAACGAAGAAAGGAGATTCATGAACAATGGACTCTATGCCTGGAACTAGTCCTGCTCCTGTCCAACTTCTCCTGGAGCACTATGGTCGTAGGCCTAAGCTGCCTGAAGCTGAGCTCTCCTCTGTCCTCCCATTCCCTACGGTCGGGGTGGACCTCTGGTGGTGGTGGTTGTTGGGCCTCGAAACGTCATCCACCACCTACTGGTTTTCCTGTTCCTCTTCCATGTCCGCCTACTCTCGGAAAACCACCACAGTCAAACCTCTGCCTCTGCCTGGGAGGTTCATCAACTCTCTTCTAATCATCTGTACGGTAGGTCGGAAAATCACGTGCCATGTGACCCTGCCCACCACACGCATAGCACAACCTACTCCTCATATGGATGGATATGTCTCGTGTGCCCCACACAACCGTATTTGTATCCTGGGGTTTCCCACCTATTGGCCTAGTACGCCTGGACCTCTGTGACATATGTCTACTGTCGGCTGCAGACGACTCCGCTACGGTCGGAAAGCCCTATGGAAAGAGCAGTAGCTCCTGAGCCTGCTCGGAGCGTAGAGTCACTTGTAAAAACTCCGACCTGAAAAGACCCTTGAAGTCTCCCTAGGCGAAGGTCGCCTCATCGTAAAACTGGAGCATCAGGCTCCACCACCTCTCAGCTACTCCCTAAAAGAGACTAATAGCTAGGTACACCATCAAGTCTACGGGTGTCCCAACTATGTGGGAAACTCGTGCTACAACCTCCATCCAACACTCGGCCGTCTAAAAATCTGTCTCACCTCGAATCCTCGGAGGCCTATGTCACAGGAACCCATGCAACGTTCTCATGTGGCGCGCACCCTCTACTGCTAGGGCTAGTGACAATGGTATCCCAACGGTTAGTGGTACCGCTGGTGCCTGCGCAGTGATGGGGCCCTGTACTATGGCCTTGCTGCTCGGTGGGATACCATCGCGCTCTCCACTCGGAACCCATGCTGACTAACTAGGTGAAGAAATCCTAAAAAAATAGGTGGTCCACAATCAAAAAGTATACCTGGTGAGCCGACACAAAGTAATCACGAAGAAAACATTTCAAATTAAACACACACGCAATCAGTGTTTTTGTGCACTGAGTCGGAAATCAGAGGTCAGGGTCCTGGTTTATGGATACGTCGGCCGACACACCAACAATAGACACCATGGTCAGAAAACCACACTCAATACTCTTAACAGAATTTCTTCACAGAAAAGAATTATTAGAGTCCTGAGTTCTGCGGTAGAACCGTCTCCTCTGATACCAATTTGTCACGACCTGTCCTTGGGGCCCATGCCATGACTACACCAAGCCCGCCTTCCATAGGCCAGTGGCTGGCAACTTGCACCAAAGGAATAAATCCCTAAACTGGGAAGGCATTGCCTTTATCAAAGTAACACACACACAAATAGAGTAAGTTGGAAGAAAATGACTATGTTAATACTGTCTAAAAAAAGTAGTGCTGAAAGTAAAGGGGGCCGGAAATACAAGCCAAACAGTAAAGTACAGGTAAAACGGAAAGTAAGTACAAATGAAAAAAGGAAAATAGATGAAAGGTAAAAGGGTATATCTTGGAACATCCTCCGAGTATCCTACATGAAGGGTAGGTACTGATGTCCACCTCGGCACACCACGTCAATTAGTTTGCTCCGTGTACCCTCCCGTAGAGTGGTCCATTACTGGGTACCATCCGGTCCTGACTTGTTCTCGGCCTCCGTTAACACTATCCGTCATCTACATCCAACACAACGAGGTGCGGGCATAGCCCGTGTAGGGGTGAGTATAATGATACTCAGTAGGAAACCCCAAGACCCACAAGGTCTCTCTATATCCACAAAGGATAAACCACAAAAGGAAAGATACAATCACAAAGTATCCAACAACCCTACTTAGGTATATTCCCATACATATACCTAAGTTATTAATCTCAGTTCATCTCCAACTCTCGATCCCAAGCACAACCTAGCCCACACAGGAAGTAAAGTCAATCACATCGATGATAATGACTAAATGTCAAGACTCATCTCACACAGGTATACACAACTTAAAGAGAGTAAGAGATGATTAGTTGTAGCCACTGAAACATCTTTCACTATCAAACGGTAGATACTCACAGAAACCTAAAACAACAGTATGTCATTGCTTTCGAACCCACAGAGTGTTCAGTCCAGTCTCGTTGCTGTCGAACCCACGGAGGGTTTAGAACAGTATCGTTGCTGTCAAACCCACAGAGGCTATAGTCCAGTCTCGTTTCTGTCGAACACACGAAGGGTTCAGTCCAGTCTCGTTGCTGTCGAACCCATGGAGGATTCAGTCCAGTCTTGTTGCTGTCGAACCCACTGAGGATTCAGTCCAGTCTCATTGTTGTCGAACCCATAGAGGATTCAGTCCAGTCTCGTTCCTATTGAACCCACAGTGGATTCAGTCCAGTATCATTTCTGTCGAACCCATGGAGGATTCAGTCCAGTCTCGTTGTTGTCGAACCCACAGAGGATTTAGTCCAGTAGTCGTTGCAACCAGCTCTAGGGTTCCTACACATAACACGCTCGATTATGGGAGGGTCCACTCCTCGAGCCAAGGGTTAATACATCAAATAACACAATGTCCTGAGTTGATGTATTATGTGGTTCCGTTTCATCATAAGGAACCCAATGTGGGAGATGGTGCGTCAATCGGACGCCCGGTCTGAGAGTTATTGACATTTCCGTTCTAGGGGCCCGGTTGGTTTTTAAGCAAAAACCAACCCGACTGTACTCCAACTAAGTCCAAATCCCAAGTGTAGTATGAAAAAAGTACCATATCATAAAAATAAATCAAACGTAGTTGACGACACATCAATCGGACTTCCGGTCCTTAAGTTATAAGCGTTTCCGCTCTCAGGGCCCGGTTGGTTTCAGGATCGAACCAACCCAGCCATACCCAAACTTAACCAAAACCTTGAGTGTGATATAACGATATGACCGTCTCAATCCAAGGAATCCAACGTAATTTATGGTGCGTCAATTGAAGGTCTGTAGCTCATGTTATGGGAGAAAAACCGAAAGCGGTCTAAAGAGGGGGGTCTGGGTCTGGCCCGACCCATCCCAACCCGCCCTGGGTCAGCCCGAACTGGGGTGACCCGACCCGAGTCTAGCCCGGTTGGGGGCAGCCCGACCCGAAAGCTATGGCCTGCCCCATGCGAGGGTGTCCCGGCCCGCGCGGATGGCCGTGGCTCGATCAACCGGTCGAGAGGAGTTGGGGGGGGGGGGGCACGACCCCCCGGTTTCCTGTAACGGTGGCGCCGCCTCTCCTGACCGGCCGAACGAAGATGGATGGTTCTCTCTGGCATGAGCGGCCCACACAACAGGCTGTTGTTTCCTCCACGTGACACCGCTTGGCACCGTAGTTTCTTCTGCCCGGCTGGCAGGTGGCCGACCGGTTCGCCCTCTAAAGTGGCCCACCCAGCGCAGGGCATGGTTCCTTCACAGCGCAGTGCCAGAAGGCACCAGGGTCTTCTACCCGGCCGGCTATGGCCGACCGATTCGTCTGGCAAAGCGGCTCACAAAACAGGCCATGGTCTTTCCGAAGCACAGTGCCATGAAGGCACCGCGGTCCTCCAGCCCGGCCAGCTATGGCTGGCTGGTTCACTTCGCCCGAGCGACCCGCACCACGGTCCACAGTTTCCTCCATGCAGCCGGTGCGCGGTCGCCGCTTCCGGTCACCGTTTCCAAAAATAATCAGGAATCAGCAGAGGGTCGTCGGGCCGTATTTGTTCAGCCTACACCCTCCTCATTAGGCGATATCGAATGGCTGAAGACAGTCCAATGAATTCATCAAGAACGGGATATAATTTTATTCAATTAAAATTATACAAAACCCCCTACCTTGATTCCAATGCTCGCTTTTACGTGTCTAGGGAAGAGGATTTGAAGAAGAAATTGATTTGTTGACATTGGGGTGAATCAGAGGAGGAAGCATAGTCGACGTTCCTCACGGGCGGTTCCTCCTCTTGTGGCTTGGAAAAAGATCGAAGATAGTCTCGTCATTCTTAGTTGGAGAGAAAAAGGGAATTCTTATTGGAAAGGAGTCTCCCTTTACAATTCTCCCAAAGCCCTCCCACATAACAAGTGCCAACCCAAAATAATAGATTATTCTATTATTTTATCCTCAAATGAATTTCAATTTAATTCAAAAATTAGAGGAGCCAAAATTAATTGTTCATTAATTGAAAGTGTGTTGGCACATTCATGAGAGGAGGGTGGAAAGGCTACACCATTATGTGGAAGTTCAAAGGTTAAGAGAGGGGTTAAAGGGAGTTAAAAGGGGAGTTGAAGGGTTAGGTCTCGTGTGGGACCCACCACCATTATCCTCTCATGGGAGGTTATGTGGGGTGTGGGCCCCACCTCCAACTCCTCTTTGGAGGAAATAACCACCACTAAATAAATTGTGTACAACAATTTATTTAATTTAGTATGAATCCCCAAAATATAACTTCTACACCCAACCAAATGTAACTACGGTAAAGGTCCCCTTAGAAAAATACCGGCTCTGCGAGTTCATCGGTGTCCTTGGATTTCAATTCCGATCACCGGTTCAAAAGATAGAAAAACCCGCACATACGTTTACTAAACGTACTAGAACAAAACTTCAGAAATTGATTCCAGGCACACCAGGCCACAGAATTAGGTGCCATCAGAAAATGCGGACTTGTAAAATTCCAAATAGTTTAAGAAAAACAATTTCCTTGAAATTTCCAGGTCTTTACATTTCCATTATTTAATATAAAAAATACATACTTTTTCTTGGAAACCAATAGGGTATTATTGATAAATCCGTATCTTTTATTCATTGTGGATATTTTTATAAGGAATATTATTAATGATTATGAATAATTCTATGGATTGGTAAGACATGGGTGGGGCCCAATTATATATTTCCCCTAGATGCATCAGTGGTCTCATGAGATGAAATAGTTTTCCAAATTATATGCTTTTTAATCGATGAATAAACCGTTTTGTGAATGGTCTTGATGGTACTGGTTCCATGTACCATGGAAACATGGAATCCAATAATTAAGCATTTCACTCATTTAGATTCAATTATTATTTATTCATGAGATTTTTCATCGACATATCTATGGATATATTTCATTATTAGTTTATTTTTTAGATGGAATGAGTTTCAGTTTCTTACCATGAAATATTGATATTTCCGGTTCTGGTTATTTGAATGGCATGTATTATCAGTTATTTACCTTCCATGTTAATTTAATTATATTGAATTATTATCTATTTATCTTTAATTACCCTTACTGAGCATTTGATATCATCCATATTATGTTTTTTATACCATGTTATGAAGAAGAGATCTTTTTATAAGCATTCATGGATGTAGTTTATTTCAATTTATTGTGTATCTTGTTTTATTTTGTTTTCCCTATATATTATCGATATCATGTATGTATTATGGATTTCCAACACTGCTAAACTAATCAGTCCTTTTCAATTTGATTCATTATAAAAATGTCAATGTAATAAAATAATACACTGGCTATGGGATTCTCGGGTTGGGGCATTATAGTTGGTATCAATGGATGTTTCATAGTAACCTTCGAAACTAGATTTAGAAAACATATATTAGGAATCACAACCCTAAGATAAAAATTATGGATAAGTATACAATAAAATACTATAATTTTAGTAAGGTAGATATTATGTGGGTATTATTATAAATACATTCCTATCAAGATACTACAAGTTTACATGGTTCTGGAATAGATGTACATTAGAGTAACAACTCCAAAAAGGTGTTTCGGGCCTGACTTAGAGTATCCTAGTACATGTAAATGGGTATTACTGCACACTTGGTTTGATACTACAAGGGGATACACTTTTTATAATTAATATTTTCATTAGAAACCATTATGAAGGATTTGAAAGTAAATATATCCCCAAATAAACCATGTTTACTATTATGAGATTAACTATGCATATTTTTTTTCAATTTATGTTAACTATTCCACTAGTTTTAGGATGATACATTATTTTATGATTTAATCTTGTGTATCTCATTATTTATAAATTATGCCTATTAAAAGGAATGTGAACTCCACCAATTCGCATGATCCAAAGAGTAAAAGGGATCATATCTTTCATGGTATTAAGCTAACATTTTAAAATTTAATGGTTTCCCAATTATTATCATCATATGAGGAAATAATATGATGTGATAATAATATGGTTAAATAATTCTCTATGTACTATGTCTTAGAAGGAAACCAAGACAAGAAGAGCCCACCTCAACACCATGAAAAAAAGGAATGAGTCACAGAAGATGAAGGGAAAGAAGGATTTTATGACATGTGATGATTGTGGAAATAAACAATACAGTACTTTCATGAAGGGAATGTGAGTTTATTAGAAGTGTAGAGAAAAAGTACAAAAATTTTGTTATTTCAAGGATAATAAAAAGTTTCCAATGTATAATTCTTCAACTATAAGGAGATGGGACACTATGTAAATCAATGTCCCAAGCATCAAAAGAAGATTCCCCAAATTATGCAATTAGATAATGATAATGTTATGATACTGCCCGAGATGAAGAGTAATGATTAATATTATTATTCTAGAATTATGCCATTTTAATATTTTATCAACAATGTGTTGGTTATAATAATTATAGAATATATAAATATTTTATTATATTACTTTTTCATTAAGGATTTGAGATAATATTCTGAATGGTACCAAGACAATATATTTAGTTGAATGTTAGAATTTTTAGAAAACACATGATTGAGGGAAAGTAAACCCTTAATTTTTATTTATGTTTATATAATTATAAATAAATGATTGATTTGAATAAGTGTTGAATACCTTGGATCTGATTAATGACTTTTCGTCAAGTGTTCTATTCTATCACTAATGGTGTTAAAAAACATTTATATTTAAAGAATATATCCAATAAAATGATTCTTAATTAAATAATAAGGAATAATTCATGTTTCCAATAAGGTTTTTTTGGTAATTGGAGTTATTATCATATTTCAAGAGGATGAATTACAAAGTTATTCACATGTTTGGAATGTGAAAATTTAGAACTGCTTCATAATGATTAAACGCTAATGATAAGTATGTTTTTTAAATTCAGTGACTCTACATAAAAAGTGATTGGATCATAATATTTTTGAAAAGTTAACCATTTATAAAATTGTTTACGATGATCATTAGATGATATTTTAGAGGTTAATATATTAATTCACTATATGATGCATCATGTGATAAGACAGGAAGTGAAACAAGTTCAATGCGTAATGAAAGTAAAAGCTTATGTTTATGTAAATGTATATTTACTTATATTCTTATAGACTAAAAAATTTCCTTAACTATAGGAAAAAATGGTTTCGAAACAAAAATTTTGTCCTATTATCATCATTTTGGATAATATCAATGACCTTTTTCACACATATGATTTATGGTTTTGTGGTCAAAAATTTTCATCTGAACGTGTTATCTAGAACTCTCAATTAGAACATGATTTTTGATTTTTTTATACCATATCCTTGTTTCCATTTCCCACATATGTTCTCACACTAGGGAACCTAGTTACTAGAGCATTGCACTTTCCTTTCTCCTTTATTAAGAATATGTGATATCAACCCTTTTTATGAAGTGTGTCTTTCAAAAATAGTTTATTTTAAATCCCACTATCACCGATATAATGTTTAAATTTTTAGTTCCCAATTTCATTAATGTGGGGAAAATGTAATACCCGGAAATTATAATGTAGGACTTTTTATTCCATTGCGTACATGGCATGCATTACTAAGAGTGTAAGGGAATATAATATCTAATGACTATACTATATATTTACTAATTTAAATATATTGAATAAATGATATAGCTTTTAATGAACTCATAATCTAGTTATATTTCATTTCACTCATTAGAGACCTTCCTTGACAACTTGTGTTACACTCAAGAGTGCCCTTTCCCAATATCTTGCAATACATGCAAGATCTAGTTTCACCAAATAACAATAACATAATATTAAAATATAATTATTTAATATAATAATATATAAAATATATTTTATGAATAATATTAACCTAGTTACGAAAATAAATTGTTTATATAAATATAAAATGAATTCATGGGTCACCAATTAATGAGAAATGAAGATAAGATCCAATTAGATATAAAATGAAATATTACTTATTTATGATTCCAAAAGTTTTTTATATTAAAAAACACAATTAATTAAATTTTTATGAATGATATTAATTAAATATAAATTTTATATGTTGAATAAAATATTTCTAATATTCATACATTGAGTTTTATATGCATAAGATAAGAGCAAACCCTATTTTACACATAAAAATCAATATTTTTATGAAGGCAATTTTACCATCATTTAATAGAGAACCAATTTTAAATATAAATTTTGATAGTTTAATTGATTTAATATATCTATATTAAATTATTATTTAAAATAGAAACATAAAAATTATGTTAGGGTTAATTTTTGAAATTTTTTTGAAACATATCATTTGTTAATAAATAGTAAAAAATACTTAATTTTAGTTCAAAACTGCTTTTTCATATAATTTATTTATGAGGATAAATTATATTTTTATATGGTTTAAATTTATAATTATATACTAGTTTTATCAATTAAGAAAATTTATTTAATTTAAATCAATTTCACTTTGAGATTTACTATTAAAACATAGCAAACTTTTGGACATTTTACCTTAAAAACCCGCATTGTCGTCATATCTATAGGATTAACTTTAAATTAATTTCAGACACTTATATGATTAGAATTAATTAAAATAGATTAAATATTTGGAATCAGAATAATTTATAAGTTCTAATAAGTTCAACTTAGTTTTGACCAAAAATATTTGTGAAAGTAATGAAAATTAATTACAATTATTAAGGAAAGATTAGGGTTAATAAAGGAGTAAACCTTTTCTGAATGGAAAATATGACATATAAACTTGTCCAACACCCATTATATGGATATATATACTCCATAAATATTCCATTATTGTGTTTTTTTGGTTTTTATGACTTTTTAGGTATGAACATGTGCACACCGAAATTGTTTAAAAAAATCCCATGTGAGTCATTTTCCTTCCCTATAAAGGGCCATCACCTCTACCACTTATTCACCCCTCCAAAACCTTGTAGGTTCAGCCAATATCTACCAAAATATATTCCTAACATCCATACCATCAGATATCTAGTGTCCAATTTCGTATAATGCCTTCCAAAGAATCCTTTTGGCAGAAACCAAAAGAAGTTGCCTGATTAAGTGGTAACATCCACTCTCAAGCTTTTTAGTTTCAATTCCATTCTCCACTCCCTACATGATTTTTATTCTACAATTAAATACAAAACCTAGTATCCTAAATATAATATGATGTTTTGTGATAGTATTTCTACCTAACATTATACACACCTCCATCTAATTGGTAAAAAATTTACTAGTTCTGTGTACGGTGAACTTCTGCCTCGTGAAACAATGATTGTTCATTTTTCCTTTACAACCTCCCATGGTGGAAATTATGATGGAAACTACGTTTATATATGTTATATATTCTATTTATAATTTATTTAGGATATTTAATTTTAATTTATAACATAACTTTATGATTTATATCTTTTGTAAATACAATAATTTTGTTTGAGGAAGTGTGGACTACCGCCCCTCAAAGCGATACGACCCGTTCATGCCACACATGGTATGTATAAAGCATGGTTTTAATAAAATTATGTAACATATATAACATATATATGATAATATAATTATATCATACATATGTATCATTTATCTTTATTTCTTTTAGTATGAAAAATAAATGATAATAGCGTTCATGTGTATGTACGACCTACCATCTCCATTAACGATGCATTTATTTTATAATGTCCAAATATTATGGACAAATATAAATAAATATATAATGAATATATATGATAATTAATTCAAGGTATACATTCTGTATATGATGAATTCATTATCTAATTAATATTAACAACAAATCACAAGTCAAAACATACTTGAGAAAACCAGTCAATTTACACTCAAAATAGTTGAAATAATGAATGAGTGTTAACAAAAATGTAATAAAATATTTTAAGAAATTGAATTATGATATTATTGACATAATTATATTTCTTGTACTATTTATTAACATATTTTAAACCATTATACCAGAGTATAAATACCGCACAACAAAAGGAAGGCTAATGTAAGAGATTTTCTCTCAATTTACTTTCCATTGAGACTTATTTGTTATTACGAACCAAATAAATTTTATTTGGTGTATTTACATAACTTTAATATGTTATATCATGAATATACTTACCCTCATCGAATTATAAGTTTCATTTAATATTATTCATTCATTGGGTTTATGATTTAAATATTTTAATGTGGTATGAGACACATTGGAATGTTTAAAATGTCATTTCCCTCAATATTGTTTTTATGATCTTTAAATGGTATTTACATTCATTAATATCAACAAAACATATTTTTACATAGCCTCCACATGGGTATTGTTGATAAATCCATGTATTTTATTCAATTTATATATTTTTATAAGGTTAATTATTCATGATTATGAGGAATTATTTGGAATGGTACGACAAGGGTGGGGCTCAGTTATAGATAGCCCCAAAATGAATCTATTGTATCATAAGATGAAATAGTTTCCCAAATTTGAATGGTTTTTACTTGATATATAATCCTTCTTTTGAATGGCATTAATGGTATTGGTTCCATGTACCCTGGAAACGTGGTGTCTTATAATTAAGCATTTCACTCATTTAGATTTAGTTGTTATAAATCCATGAGATTTTTCGCATCGACATATCTATGGATACATTTAATTCTCAATTTATTGTTTTAGATAGAATTAATTTAAGTTTCTTACCTTGAAATATTGATATAGTCTTATCTAGTTATTTGAAAGACATGTGTTATCAGTTATTTACCTTTCCATGTTAATTTATTTCTATTGATTCATTATTTCTTCCACTTTACTTACCCTTACTGAGAATTTGAGATCACACTTATTATGTATCTTCCACCAGGTTATGAAGAAGATATTTTTTAATAAGCGTTCATGGATGAATTTTAATTAAATTTATTATGTAACATGTGTTATTTTGTTTTCCCAATGTATTATGGGTATCATGTGTGTAATATGTCTTTCCAAAACTACTAAACTGATCAGATCATAGGAATTTTTTTCCTTGTAATCATGCCAATGTAATTAAATAATGCACCGGATTTTGGATTCTCAGGTTGGGGAATTATAGTTGTTAGTAAAGGTTGTTTAGTATCAACCTTGGAAAAATAGATTTAGTAAAGTAATATTAGGAAGCACACCCCTAATATAGACATTGACGATAAATATACAAGTACATCCTATATTTTTGGTAAGATAGAGATTATGTGGGTATTTCTATAAATATTTCCTTGTCTAGATACTACAAGTGGATGTGTAACTAGCATAAATATACCTAGGATTAACAACTCTAACTAAGTGTTCTGGGATTGACTCGGGGTAACCTAGTACATGAAAACGGACTTACTGTGCACCTAGTTTGACACTTCTGGGGGATATACATTGGATAATTCACAATTTTTTTAAAATCTATTATGAAGGTCTTGAAAGTAAATATATCCCTTAATTATAAAAATTTACCATTATGATATTAGCTATGATTTTTTTACATTTTTGTAAAGTGTTCCACTAGTTTTGGGATGATACATTATTTTATGATTTAATCTACTGTATTACATTTGTTAAAAATGGTGCCTCATAGAAGGAATGTGAACTCCACTAATTCTCATGAACCAAATAGTAAAAGGTAAAATATATTTCATGTTATTAAGACAACATTTCGAAGAGAAATGGTCTTCCATGTATTCTCATTATATGATGAAATAATATCAGGTGATAATGAGATTGGTAATTAATTCTCCATGGCCTATGTCTTTAAAGTAATCAAAGATAAGAAGAGGCTATATGAGCACCATGAAAAAGGAAATGAGTCAAAGAAGACAAAGGTAAAAAGTATTTTCTAGAATGTAATAACTGTTGCATGAAACACTTCAATACTTTCATGAAGGGAATATGTGTTTATTATAATTCTGGAGAAAAAATTAACTAAGTACGTGATTTCAACGGTAATAAAAAGGTTTCCAATTTACAGTGCTTCAACTTCAAGGTTATGAGATACTATGTGAATCAATGTCCCAAGAGTCAAATGAATTTACCCCAAATTATGCTATTGGATAATGATAAAGTTATTATACTTTCGTAGAAGAAGTTAAATGATTAATATTCCTATTGAATAATTTTTCCATTTGAACAATTTATCATCAATTTACCAGTTATAAGAGTTATTAAATATATGAGGATTTTACTGTATTACTTTTTCATTAAGGGTTTGAGATCATATTCTGAATTGTACCAAGAAAATTTATGCAGTTGAAAGTATTTTTTTGAAAACACATTATTAATGGATGAGAACCCACAATTTTTTCCTAGTGTTGAGATAATGACGAATAAATGATTGATTTGGATAAGTTCTAACAACCTTGGAGCTGATTAATGACTTTTGGACAAGTATTCTATTCTATCACTAATGGAGTTTAAAACAATTTTAGATTTAAGGAATATATACAACAACATGTGTCTTACTTAAGGAATAAAGAAGAATTCATGTTTTCAAAAATGTTTTATGGTAATTTGAGTTCTTACGATATTTACATTGGATACAAGTTGATGTTATTCACAGGTTTGGAATGTGAGAATTTATAGCATCTTTATGTTGATTAAATGATAATGATAAGTTCATTTTTGAAATTCAGTGAATCTCCTTCAGAAGTGATTAGATGATAATCTATTGGAAAATTTAACAATTTTTAAAATGTTTTAATACGATCATTGTATGAGATTTTATAGGTTAATGTATTAATTCACCATATGGTGCATCATGTGTTAAGAGGTGATATAGAAATAGTTCAAGGAATAATAAAAGAAAAATTTTATATCTATAGAAATGTATATTTACCTATATTCGTATAGAGTGAAATAATTCCTTAACTATAAGAAAAAATGGTTTTGAAATGAAAATGTTGTCCAATTATCATCGGTTTTGATGATAACAATAACCGTTATTCACACATATAGTTTATGGTTTTGTGGTAAAAAAAATTCATCTGGACATGTTCTCTAGAACTCTTTATCAGAACATGATTGTTTGAATTTTTCTTCCATATTCATAATTCCATTTCCCACCAATTTTCTCCTAATAGGGAACCTAGTTAAATGACCGTTGTACTTTCCTTTCTCCATTATTAATATTATGTGATGTTAACCATTTTTACAATGGAGGTCTTTCAAAAATAGTTTATTTTCAATCCCTCTATAACCAATATCAAGTTTAAATAGTGATGATGCAATTTAATTATGGTGGGGAGAGTTTAACACCACAAAATTATAATTAACTACTTTGTATTCGATAGAGTGCATGACATGCAACAACGAGAACATAAGGGAATATAATATCTTGTGACTTTACTATACATTTACTATTATAAATATACACAATACATGACATAGCTTGTAATGAATGAATAACTGAGTTAGTTTGTGTTGCACACAATAGAGACCTTCCTCTATAGATTTGGTTACACATAAGAGCGACCTTCCTCGATAAATTCTGTTACACGCAAGATCTAGTTTCACCAAATTACAATTATATATTATTAAAATATTATTATTTGATATAATAAGATATTAAATCTCTATTCTGAATATATTAACTAACTTATGAAAATATATGGTTTATATAAATATAAAATTAATTGATGGGTCACTAATGAGTGAGAAACAAAAATAAGAACCAATTGGATATAAAATGAAATATTATTAATTTCATTCTTCCAAAGGAGTTTTATCTTAAAAAACATAATTCATTAAAATTAATGAATGATTTTAATAAAATATAAATTTTATAAATTCAATAAAATATTTCTAATATTCAACCATTGTGTTTGATATTCAAAAGTTTAGAACAAACCTTATCTTACACATAAAAACTTATACTTTTATTAGGGTAATTTTACCACCATTTAATGGAGAACCCATTTTTAAGATGAATTTTGATTGTTTAATTGATTTTATATATCAAAATAAACATCATATTTGAAAGAGAAACATAAATATTTTGTTAATTTTAATTTTTTTATATTTTTTGAAACATGTCATTTTTTAAAGGAATAGTCAAAAATACTAAATTTTAGTTCAAGACTATTTTTTAATCTAATTTATTTATAAAGATAAATTATAATTATAATTTGTTTAAATGTTTTATTAGATAATATTTTTATCAATTAAAACAATTTATTTAATTTAAATAAATTTCACTTTGAAATTGACTATGAAAACATAGAAAACTTTTGGAGATTTTTACCATAAAACCTGCATTGTCGTACCATATGCATGATTAAATTTAATTAATTTCAGCCACTTATGTTATTGGAATTGGGTAAAATGGAATATATATTTGGAATAATAATAATTTATAATTTATAATATGTTCAAATTAGTTTTGACCAAAAATATTAGTGAAATTAATCAAAATTAATTACAATTATTAAAGAAAAAATTAAGCTTAATAAAGGACTAAACATTTTCTCAAGAGAAAACATGACCTAGAAAATTGTCCAACATCCATTATATGGAAATATATCGGCCATAAAGCTTCCATTATTTCGGGTTTTTGGTTTTTTATGACTTTTTTAGGTATGAATATGTGCACAACTAATTTTTATCCAATAATCCCAAGTGTGCCTTTTTTCCTTACCTATAAAGGACCCCCACCTCCCTCGCTTCTTAACACCTCTAAAACCTCTTATGTTCAGCCAATATCTGCCAAAATAGGTTCCCAAAATCCATACCATATAATATTAAGTGTCCCATTGGGTATAATTCCTTCTAAGGCTTTTGGCATAAGCACAAAGAAGTTACCTGATTAACTGGTAACATCTTCTCTCAATCTTTTTAGTTTCATTTCCATTATCCAATCTCTATACTCTTATTATTCTTTGATTACATAACAAAAAAGTATCCTAAATATACTATGATTTTTTATGTTAATATTTATACCTATAATTACACACACCTCCTTCTAATGGGTAAGAAAATTACCAATTCTGTGCACGGTGAAATTCTACCTCATGAAACAATGATTGTTCATTTTTAATTAAAAACTTTCACAGTGGAAATTGTGATAGAAAATATTTTTATATATGTTATATATGATATTTATAATTTATTTAGGATCTTTAATTTTAATTTATAACATATTTTTATGATTTATATCTTTTGTGAATATAATAATTTTCTTCAAGGAAGTGTGAGCTACCACCCTCAAAGCGATATGACCTGTTCATGCCATACATGGAATGTATAAAGGATTGTTTTAATAAAATATGTAAAATATATAAAATATAAATAATAATAGAATTTTTTTATACATATGTATCATTTATCTTTCATTCTTTTAGTAAGAAAAAATGATAGTGGCGTTCATGCGTATGTACGAACTACCATATCCATGAATGATATAGTTCATTTATAATATCCAAATATTATAGACTACTATAAATACATATAGACTGAATATATATGATAATTTAGTTTTGGATTACATTACATATATGATTAATTCATTGTCTAATTAATATTAACAACAAATCAAAAGTAAAAATTTACTTGAGAAAACTAGTCAATTAACACTCGAAATAGTTAAAATAATAAATGAGTGTTTACAAAAAGGTAATAAAATATTGTAATAAGTTTATATATGATATTATAGACATAATTATAATTATTTTATTAGTTATTAACATACATTAAACCATTACACATGAGGATAAATACCACACAACAAAATTAATGTTAAGGTAAGAGATTTTGTCTCAATTTACATTCCATTGAGACTTATTTGTTATTATGAACCAATTGAATTTTAATTGGTGTATTTACTTACATTTTACATGTTATACCTTTAATATAATTACCCTAATGGAATTATTAGTTTAATTTTATATTATTCATTCGTGGGGATTATGATTTAAATATTTCAATGTGGCATGAGACACATTGGAATGCTGAAAATATCATTTCCCTCAATATTGTTTTTATAATCATAAAATGGTATTTCCAATCATTAATGTCAACAAACCTTATTGTTACATATCATACACTAGTGTATTATTTATAAATCCATATCTTTTATTCAATGCATATATTTGTTTAAGGAAAATTATTCATGATTATTTGGAATTCTTTAGACTGGTATGACATGGGTGGGGCCGACTTATAGATATCCTCACAGTGCATCAATTGTCTCATGAGATGAAATAGTTTTCCAAATTTTATGGGTTTTTACCTAATAGCTAAACCATCTTGTGAAAGGCTTTAATGGAACTAGTTCCACGTACTTAGGAAAAATGGCGTCTAATAATTAAGCATTTCCTTCATTTAGGTTTTGTTGTTATAAATCCATGATGTTTTGCATCGACATATATATGGATAAATTTCATTCCCAATTTATTGTTTTAGATGGAATTAATTTCATTTTCTTACCTTGAAATATTGACAATGTCTTATCTAGTTATCTGAATGAAATGTGTTATCATTTATTTACCTATGTTAATTTATTTATATTGATTCATTATTTATTCCAATTTACTTACACTAACTGAGAATTTGAGATCACCCTTATTACTTCTCTTCTACCATATTATGAAAAATATATCATTGAATAATTTTTCATGGATGAATTTTTTTTTCAATTTATTAGGAAGTATGTTTTATATTGTTTTCCCATGTATTATGGGTATCATGTATGTAATCTATATTTCCAAAACTGCTAAACCATTCGGTTCACCAGGATTTGATTCCTAGTAATCATGGAAATGTTATAAAATAACACACCGACTTTGGGATTCTTGGGTAGGGGAATTATAGTTGGTAGTAAATTTTATTTAGCACTAACCTTGGAAACTAGATTTATTAAATATATATTCGGAAGCACAACCCAAGTGTAGAAATTGAGGATAAGTATACAAGAAAATCCTATAATTTTGTTAAGTTAGATATTATATGGGTATTTCTAGAAATATTTCCCTATCTAGATACTACAAGTGGATGTGGTTCTATCCTAGATGTACCTATGATTAACAACTCCGACAAGGTGTTTTGGGCCTGACTCTGGGTAACCTGGTACATGAAAATGGGCCTTACTCCACACCTAGTTTTACACTCCTATCGGATACACTTTGAATGATTCAAATTTACTTTACAAACCATTATGAAGGACATGAATGTAAATATATCCCCAAATAAACCATGTTTACAATTATGAGACTAACTATGCATAAAATTGTCTATTTTTGTAAAGTTTTCCACTATTTTTTGGATGACACATTATTTTATGATTTAATCTAGTGTATTTTCTTTTTTAGAAATGACACCTAATAGAAGGAATGTCAAATCCCCCAATACACGTGATCTAAAGAGAAAAAAATCATATCTTTCATGGTATTAAGCCAATATTTCGAAGGGAAATGGACTCCCATGTATTATCATCATATGAAGAAATAATATCATTTGATCATGAGATAGTTAAATAATTCTCCATGTCCTATGTCTTCGAAGGAATCAAAGATAAGTATAGGCCATCTGAGCACCATGAAAAAGGGAATGAGTCAAAAAAGATGAAGGAAAAGAAGTATTTTCCAACAAGTGATAATTTTTTCATGAAACACTTTGATAATTACTTGAAGGGAATGAGTTTTTGTTATAAGTGTGGATAAAAGGACACCATGTTTGTGATTTCAAGGGTAAGAAAAATATTTCCAATTCACAATGCTTTAACGTCTAGGTGATGAGACACTATGCGAATCAATGTCCCAAGAGGTAAACAAATATACCCCAAATTATGCTATTGGATAATGATCAAGTTATGCTTCTACCACAGATGAAGATAAATTATTAACAATACTATTCAACAACTATTCCATTTGAATGATTTAACATCAATGTACTAGTTATAAGAGTTATTTAATATATGAGGATTTTACTGCAGTACTTTTTCATTAAGTGTTTGAGATCATATTCTGAATGGTACAAATAAAAGTTATTCAGTTAAAAGTGATTTTTTTAAAAAACGTTATTGATGGATGAGAACCCTCAATTTGTTCCCAATGATGAGATAGTGATGAATATATTATAGATTTAGAGAAGTAATGACTACATTGGAACTGATTAATGAATTTTTGAAAAGTGTTACATTCAATCACTAATGGAGTTTAAAACACTTTTAGATTTAAGGATTATATCCAAAAAACATGTGTCTTACTTAAGGAGTGATGAAGAATAAATGTTTCCAATAAGGTTTTATGGTAATTTTAGTTCTTACCATATTTCTATTGGATTCATGATGAAGTTATTTATATGTTTGGAATGTTAGAATTTAGAGTTGCTTTATATTGATTAAACACTAATGATAAGTTCATTTTTGAAATTCAGTTAATCTTCTTCAGAAGTGATTGGATAATAATCTGTTGGAAAATTTAACCATTTATAAAATGGTTTAATATGATCATTGGATGAGATTTTAGAGGTCAATGTATTACTTCACCATATGATGCATCATCTTCTAAGACATGAAGTAGAAATAGTTCAAGGAATAATAAAAGGAAAAGTTTATGTTTATAGAAATGTATATTTACTTATATTCATAAAGAGTGAAATAATTCATTAACTATAGGAAAAATAATTTTTAAACAAAAATTTTGTCGAATTATCATCATTTTCGATGATATCAATGACATTTATTCACACCTATGGTTTATGGTTTTGTGTTCAAAAACATTCATCTGAACATGTTCTCTAACACTCTCCCTCAGAATATGATTGTTGGAAATTTTCTTTCATATATATATTTCCATTTCCCACCTATGTTCTCTTAATAGGGAACCTAGTTATGTGACCATTGCACTTTCCTTTCTCCCTTATTAAGAATATGTGATGTTAACAAATTTTATGATGTGGGTCTTTCAAAAATAGTTTATTTTAAATCCTTCTATCACTGATATCATGTTTAAATTGCAATGATACAATTTAATTAAGGTGGGGAGATTTAACACCACAAAATTATAATGTAATACTTTTTATTCGATAGCTTGCATGACATGCATCACCAAGTGCATAAGGGAATATAATATCCCATGAATATACTATATATGTACTATTTTTAATATATTCAATACATGAAATAGCTTGTAAGGAACTCAGAACCGAGTTATCTTGCACTGTAAAAAAATTCTACCTTCCTCGGTATCTTGTATTACATGCAAGAGTGACCTTCCTCGATAGCTTGCATTACATGCAAGATCGAGTTTCCCCAAATAACAATAATATATTATTAAAATTTTATTATTTCATATAATAAGATATAAACTATCATTTAGGAAAATATTAACTAACATACGAAAATATATGGTTTATATAAATATAAAATGTATTTATGGGTCACCAATTAATGAGAAATGAAAATAAGAACTAATTAGATATAAAATGAAATATTATTAATTTTATGCTTCCAAAGGAGTTTTATCATAATAAACATAATTAATTAAAATTAATGAATAATTTTAATGAAATATAAATTTTATAAATTCAACCAAATATTTATGAGATCAAACCATTGGGTTTGATGTTCATATGTTAAGAACAAACCCTATTTTACAAATAAAAACCTATATTTTTATTAGGGTAATTTTACCGTCTTTTAATGGATAACCCATTTTAAATATTAATTTTGATTATATAATTTATTTAATATTTCAAAATAAAGATTTTATTTTAATTATAAACCAAAAAATTAGGTTTGGGTGAATTTTTTTATATTTTTCAGAAACATATCATTTCTAATGAATAGTTAAAAATACTAAATTTTAGTTCAAACTGCTTTTTCACCAAATTTATTTATAAGGTAAAATTATATTTTTAATTTTTTTTTCAGATTTTAATTATATAATATTTGTATCAATTAATAAAATTAATTTCATATTAATAAATTTCACTTTGAAATTTACCATAAAAACATAGCAAACTCTGGGACATTTTTACCTTAAATACCTGCTTTACATCCCGTCTGCAGGATTAAATTTAAATTAATTTATACCAATTATATGATTTAAATTGAGAAAAATGGATTAAATATTTGGATTAATTATCATTTATAATTTCTAATGAGGTCAAAATTGTTTTGTAAAAAAATATTAGTGAAAATATTTAAAATTAATTACAATTATTAAAGGAAATTTAAGCTTAAATAATGGATAAACCTTTATCTTAAGGGACAAAATAACTTATAGAATTATCCGAAACCCATTTAACCGATATATATAGAACATAAACCATATATTGTTGAGTTTTTTTTGGGTTTTTATAACCTTTTTAGGTAAGAACATGTGCACACCTAACTTGTTTATAAAAACTTCAAGTGAGTCGTTTTCCTTACCTATAAAAGGCCACCAACTATCTCACTTATTAAAAACTTTAAAACATATTTGGTTCAAACAATATTTAACCAAATATATCCCTAAAATTCCAACCCTCTATATTGAAGTTTCCCATTTTCATGAAATCCATATGAGGAAGCCTTTTGGCATAATCCAAAAGAAGTCACTTGATTAAGAGGTACCGTCTTCTATCAAGATTTTTAGTTTCATATCCATTATCCAATCTCTATAATATTATTAATCTATGAATAAATAACAAAAACAGAATCCTAAATATACTATTATGTTTTTTAATTAATATTTATACCTACACTTACACGTACCTCCATGAAATGGGTGACAAACATACTATTTCTGTGAACAACGAACTACTACCACACAAAATAATAATTATTCAATTTTCCCTTACCACCTCTCATGGTGGCCATTATGATGGTAAATATGATTATATATGTTATATGTGATATTTATAACTTCTTTAGTCTTAATTAATTTTTATTTAGAACATACCTTTAGTATTCTAATCTTGTGTAAATACGATAATTTCATTTGAGGAAGTGTGGACTACCACCCCTAAAAGCGATATGACTCATTTATAACATAAATGAAATGAAAAAATGATGGTTTTTAAAAAACAATGTTTCATATAAAACATAGATATTATACTTGAATTATAATATATATATATCATTTATCTTTCATTCATTTATTATTACAAAGAAGTTAAAGTAGCGTTCATGAAAATGTACGACCTACCGTCTTCATGAATGAGGCACTTCATTGATAATCTCAAAAAATTTGGACTAAAATAAATATATATACAATGAATATATATAATAATTAAGTCATTGTTTACAATCTAGAGAAGATGAAATCATGATAAAATTTATAGGAACAAAAAATCACAATTCCAAACATAATTGAAAAAACTGGGTAATTAACACAAGAAATAGTTAAAATAATTGAAGTGTGTTAACAAACATGTAATAAAATTGTGTAAGAAATTGTTATATGATATTATTCACATAATTAAAGTTCTATTATTATTTATTAACATATTTTAAACCACTATTGAGGAGGATAAATACGACACAATAAAAGGAAGTCTAGGGTAAGTGATTTCATCTCAATTTACATTCCATTGAGACTTTTTGTTACTACGAACTAATTCAATTTTATTTGGTGTATTTACTTAACTATATCATGTTATATAATTAATATTATTACCCTCATAGTATTATAAGTTTATTTAATATTATTCCTTCATGGGGTTTATGATTTAAATATTTGAATGTGGTATGTGACACATTGGAATTTTTAAAACGTAATTTATCTCAATATTGATTCTTATGATCTTTAAATAGAATTTTAATCCATTAATGTCAAAAAAACTTTTGGTTAATTATCCTCCACTGAGGTATTATTGATAAATATGTATATTTTATTCAATATGGATATTTTTATAAGGCATATTATTCGTGATTTTGATGAATGATTTGGACTGTTACAACATGGGTGGGGCCTGGTTATTGATATACCCTTGATGTGTCAATAGTATCATGAGATGAAATAGTTGAAAAATTATATGGGGTTTTACCTGATATCCGAACCATCTTGTGAAGGTCTTGATGGTACTGGTTCCATGTACCTAGGAAACATGGCATCCAATAGTTACTAATTCTCTTCATTAATATTAAGTTATTATTTTTCCATGAGATTTTGCGTCGACATCTCTATGGATTCATTTAATTCTCATTTTATTATCTTAGATGGAATGAGTTTTATTTTCTTATCTTTCCATATTTATATTTCCGTATCTGGTTATTTTAATGGCATGTGTTATTATTTATTTACGTTTACATGTTAATTTATTTCTATTGATTCATTATTTATTCCTCCTTACTTTCCCTTACTAAGAATTTGAGCTCACCCTTACCATGTTTCTTCCACCATGTTATGAAGAACAGATCATGGAATAAACATTCATAGATAAAATTTATTTAAATTTATTGTGTATCATGTTTTAATTTGTTTTACCGATGTATTATGGTTATCACGTATGTAATCTATATTTCCAAGATTATTAACATGATTGGTCCTATGGGATTTGATTTTTCGTAATCCTGCCATTGTAATAAAATAATATACTATCTCTAGGATTCGTTGGTCTAGGAATTACACATCATGTCTTACATTTCACACATGATTATTATCTTATGAAATAATAAACATATTATTGTTATTTACTTTCATAACAACCGTTTCTATGATTATTATTACTTTTATTTTAGTTATATCCATGTCATACTTAATCAATTATTTGATTATGATTCTATTAGATTTTTTGAGGATGTTTGGTTCAGAAGTGAAAAATGTATTAATTAGGTATAATTTATTCAAATGCATCATTATTTCATCATTTATAGAATCCTAATAATGTTATAAATATAATTTTTATACAATTATTATACTTTTTGACCCATATAAGTAAGATCCCATACCTTTTCTGGTGTGTTTCTCTTTAATGTTTTTCAAAACTCTTGATCCAATTTTTTTAATTTATGAGAATGTTTTAAATATTTTTTTGAGGTGATTTTATTAGATGAGGGAAGAAGGAAGACTGGTGTTGAGCTGAAAAATCAGTTTTTGAGAATTTCTCATAGTGAAAATAATGTCTACTCCATAAGATTAGGGGATATAGTGTGGAGCTCATGTCTACAACGTATGATCACATGGGATTATAATCCATGAAACTAAAAAGTTAGTAATTTACAAAAAATGGAAGGATGGTTCTCACATATGGTCATTAGGGTAAACTTTTATTGTTTTACTTATTTTGACCCCCCTACAACATGGAGCCTAACTAATATATAAACACCCTTCATGGTTTGGGGGTGCTGTGGCATGGTGGCTTAGGCTATGCCATATAATATCTTTGGAATTATAGGATCTAAAGAATAATAGACACCATTTATCTAAAATTTTGTTTCTCTAAATGAGGATATCATATGGTTCCATGGGTTTCACCATATCATACCCTATGTTAGATGGTTCTCTGGGATGGTCTAGTGGGATGTGTTGTAGTCCTCCCTTTAATAGCCTATCTATAAAAACCTCTGATCCCTCTGAAATCATTTTTATTATGCCATTTCATATTAACCCCTTGGATAACAAGAGATATTTTCAAAGGTGTTTAAACCTTTTCCCAATAGATTCAATTATCACCTTCTAAGATTCAATCTATAGTGACCCAAACCTTCCATCCTTGGTATTCCAGACCTAGAATTTTATGGTAGGCCTTCATGTTTATCTTCACCTTCTCTTTATTTGTTTTCCTCTTAAATAATACCTTTATATATGAATTTAATGCCATTAATGAAGTGATAAGATGAGGATCCAAGCATTATCTTGGTATTTTTGAGTTTTTTCTACCCCTTCTTATTTTTTAAGGATGGTGGTATAGAAATTTTCCCTCTTTTTTGCTCACATTTATTCAATTTTTTGAAATATGTGTTACCACACTAATACACCACTCACACAACCTAAAACTTATAATTATACTCTTTTGATGTTTTAATGTTTTATATATCTTACATTAGTTCTTGTTGGGTCCTTTGGTGTTGATGCAAAGACACGTAGGCACCCAATTGGTGTGCCAACCCCTCATAGTTGTTGAGTTTTGGTTAGATTGAGCATTTTATTCTATGATATGATGGTTTTGGAGATTTATGGCTCAATTTAATTAATTGGTATAACATGAGATATATTTTTTATTAATTTATATAGTATTTCATAGACTATGAATTTTGTATTTGGTATGTTAATAACCTTGGGGGTTTAAAAAACAAATGTTAATGGGATGTATTGATCATAATGGATTGTAGTGACATTTGTTATGATTTGTTTCTATTTTATTATAATACTTAAAGGCCTTATCCTGGTTATATTATAATTCTTATAGGTATTGGGCCTGTTATTCTATAATTTTTATAATATATGGCCATAATATGATGTAATTCTTATAGGTCTTGGCCTAGAAATGATTTAATGCTTATATGGAACAACCTGGTTATAATAAAATTCTTATAATTCTATTCATGATTTTATGGTGATGATTTATATTTATACCCTTGGAGGTTTTTTAGGGATGGAATGGTTATGTGATAAGATCCGAGATATCGATCTTGGTTCTGAAGTAGGTTGGTGTTGAACCTAGGTGTCTACCTAAATCTCCAGAGTTAGTAGATTTATGACATATGTTGTATTAATTGTTCAAGTTAATAAACTATTTATCACTTATTTCATGTACTATATATATATATATCATACTAGAATTTTATTATCAGTTGTGTCGACCTACTTTGTTGTAATCACACACTAGATGGGATACCATTCGGTACTGAAATATATTTCATGGATGTTGATTTGGAAAAGAATAAGGGACCCAATAATGGATATTTTATTTTTTTACGGGTTGATGGTTGGAGACAAGATTGAAATGGGGTTCAAGAAGCGGTTCATTTGAGTCTCTATTTGAGTTTCTAATAGTCATTTCTTTTTTGACTTTCATCGGGTCATCTAGTTACATTTCAGAAGGTCATTATAGGTTTACTATGGTTTTTATAATTTATATTTTCTCCTACTATTATTCTTATTTGATTATCATTTATATTGTTTTCATTGTTTTCTGCTACCCTTAATATTAATTAGTTATATTAATACTTTTTTTTCTAGAGGGTATAGTCATCCGACATTATCTTTTACACTATAATTTCTAGTTGGCAGTCTCTGTCCTAAGAGGAGGCATGCCGGAGGTCATGTATGAAACCCATTTCGGTCACATGATGGATTATAAGTCCAAGGGATGTTAAATGCAACATTATAGTATTATGATTTCTTTTAATATTTCTTTAATATTTGGTAATGGTGAAGGGATACTAGGATGTGCATGGGTTTGGTAATGAGCTTGTACATGGGAGTAGATAGCCCATGTACGGAGAAAAATCCTTATTCCTAGGGATGGGATTATTGTTCATGATATTATCATGTAATAGTTTTGATGTTATTTCCATTTTGTTGATTCACATAAATTATGAAGTCATTTTTATAGATTTTTTTACATGTGGACCATTATGGAAGAAGATGACTATCTATGCATCATGATAGTAACATAGATATCAATGTTGACATGAATTTTTAATGATAGGGACATATTAACAACATGTGACATACATGATCATATGAACTAAGAAATTAAATTCCTTGATAAGTGCGACAAATGAAATGAATAGAATTGTTATTTTATGCCAAATCACATGTTAATACAAGTGTAGAGGAACCACGAACTAGTGGTTCTCTATAGATATCACATATTGAGGTTGGTCATGTTTATATCTTGTGTTATAATGAGTGAATTGGTCTTTATAGAGAAAATTCGTCTATATCATCTTCTAGTTGAACATTGGGAGATTGTTAATCAGTAATATCATAATATAGTAGAGCAGAAACATCGTAAGACATTGGGGAATCTTATGGAAGTTCATATTTTCAACAAAATCCTCAAGGTCATTTGATCCATGTAGAGGGAGACTATTTTAAATTCATCCATGATGTTTACACCTATGAGAGAGTTGTAGCTAAAAAATACTCCTATGTTCACTATTTATAGATCCCCCCAGAAGATGAGTTCTCAATTTAGTCAATTTAGATGATCTTTTTTCACCTAGAGATAACTACTGATTGAAGTGAGAAATTTTTTTATTATATTCTTCAAGGAACATCTAATCACAAGTGGGATATTCTAGGGAAATCTAGCCAATAAGAAGAGTTATCCTAGAAGGATTTCATGTTAATGTTTCTATGAAATTTCTATCTCAATACCATGAAGGATGCGAAGGATTGTGAGTTGACATAATTGAATTCGGTGGGTGTGATAGTGATGAACTATTCTAGACGGTTCATATATCTATTATGGTTTTCTCCATCCTTGGAAGTTGATAAAGTCTCGAGGGTGAGAGGTTTTTAGGATGATATTCATTGTGAGATTCAGTCATAGGTGAAATATTTAGTTCAAGTAACTTTTTTAACATTATGAGTCATTCTATCCACATGAAAGGGAATCTAAAAAAGGCCTTGAGTTGTGTTCATGTAGTTTCATTAAGGAAATAATTTATCTCATGGTCTAGTATTGGGAAATAACACTACAAAAGGTATCTTCAAGGTAGTAGTCAGTTGAGAAACCAAGGAAGCGTATGGTCATCTCAGGACTGTGGTCCATTATAGTTCTTTAACTATGGAATGGATGGACATAATCAACCTTAGGGCTTCACAACAATATGGAATGTCATTATTATATCATGATTTTTCATATATAGTGGTTTTTTGGAGGCTTAATTTAATTGAGTAATGTTAGGGGATGAAGACATACACCAGAGTCAAAGAGGGACTCAGCTAATCTTCAGCGGATAATTAGTTAGAGTTCCAATAGATTTTCAGGATGAGGAAGGGGACATGGTACCAAAATAAAAGAGTGAAAATACCATAAATAGGGAAAAACATAAGGGAGTCATAATAGAGCCCTGTATAGAGTGGTGAGTCATCTACACTCCCTTTAGTATAATCCTGAGAGTTTGGACGTAGGAACATCTACCACTAGAGGTATTATTTTTGTGCAATCTACCCTAGCATGACTTTTTTTGATACAGGAGAATACAATTACATTTTACATACTCATCCTGAAAAAGGTTTGGGTTTTTTGAAGACTTTTTGGATGGGGTTATGACCATTGAAATGTTGTTGGGTGTACAGTTAGAGGATATCAAACATTCCAAGACATGGTCTCTATAAATCAAATTCTATAATTTTCTTTGGGAGTTGTTTTTTAGGAAAATAATGACTTCAATTTGATTCACGTAATGGATTGGATAGTTATGTACCATGATTATATTGACTATTATTATAGGATATTTACCTTGTTATCTCTATAAAGGGGGAAAATATACTCACGAGAGTGAGCAGAATATTCATCCTGGCCAGGCAGAACTAATTATGGGCAAATTTGATTGTCTCATGGATTAGATAAAAATAATTTCTTTGGATGATGGGGAATTTTATAAGGGTTCCTTCCATTAAGTTGTGATATTCATTTAGGACACCATTCCTAAATATTTATCTATATTATCACCTAATAAAATGATTAATTCCACAATTGAGTTGGATCCTGGTGCTGAACCAATCTCTATCCCACCATATATGAGGCATACAGAAAATCTATATGAGTTGAAAGTTTTGTCAAAATAATTAGATTCCAAAGGATTCATATGAATGAATACACCCCCATGGTGTTCTCCCATACTTTTATCCAAGAATGATAATGAAAATTTCCACTCTTATGTATATTATCTGAGATTTAACTAGGTGATGGTTAAGAACCTATATCCCATACCATACATCGATGATCTATTAAATTAGATGAATGGTGATAGAATATTCTATAAGATCGAAATGATTTTAGGGTATCATAACATCATTGTTAGACCATCTTACTACTTTTATGAGAATCTATAGTTTTTATTATTTTATGGAAATGACATTTAGCATGATGAACAAAACGATGATATTCATGGACATGATGAATTAGATATTTCATTAGTTCTTGGATCAATTTATAGTACATTTTTTTGATTTCATATTAGTGTTATCCTACTCATCAAATGATCATTCCCAATATATTAACATCATCTTGAGTATATCAATAGAGCATCATCTTTATTCTAATATTTCAAATGAATCTTATGGATTGATCAAGTTCACTTCAAGGGTTATGTAATAATAGAGATTTCAGTGTCATTAGACCCATATAATGTTGTAGAAATTGTATCTTGTGAGTGACCCAATAGTTTCTTTGAGATATAGAGGTTTATGGGTTCATAGTCTATTAAAATAATTTCATCTTGGATGTCTATTTTTTGATAGCACAGATGTATGGGATGACCAATAAGGGGTGATTTTTTTGGGGAAATTCTTGAGAAAGGTATTTCTAGGATCTGAAGTGAAGTATGACCTTAGTATCGATCCTCACATTGCATATTCCTATAAAGTAGTATACCATGTACTGTAATGCTTCTAGATTAAGAATTAGATAATTTTTAATCAAGGAGGATCATGTGGTCACCTATGGTTCTAAACAGATGAGCCTGTATGAGACAAATTACCCTTCTCATAATCTGGAGTAAGATACAGTAGTATATAAATTGAGATTTTGGATCCACTATCTATTTGGTAGGAGGATTATGTTATACACAGACCATAATATCCTCAAGAAAATATTTTATAAATGAGACAAGAACCTTATGTAATGGTGATGGGTTGAGTATATGTATTCTCAGAACTTTGAGTTGGATTAAATTCTAGGAAAAGGGGAACTTCATTTCTGGTTCATTGAGTAGGAAGACATGGTTATAGGTACTGTAGGACTCTTGAAATGAGTGGAAGCTGATGGTACTCGTTATATACATGAATCTCAATGTTCATGAGTCCTAGGGACATATATATATAATATTAAAATTAGTTATACCATAGATTTATGATAGGATCAAAATAGATATGTTTTCTAATTTTTATTTCTTAACACTAAAGGAATAATTTTATGGTGGGGTTCCACCATCATGATGGTTTCTTGGAAAAAACAATGTTATTATTCTCTAAGGTTGAGTATTGGTTCCTAAAAGTTTATGTGAGGAGATAATGAGAGTGTTTCATGATTCTAAACTGGAAGTTCATACTGCTATAACAAAAATGTATCATGATATTGGTAGGAAATACTTATTATCAAGGAGGAAAAAGGATACAGAGGACTTGGTGGTTAGATAAATTACTTTTTATCATGTGAAGGTCGAGTATCCGAGCTCTTATTAGTTATTGCAGCCTCTACCAATTCAATAAAATAAGTGGGGTGATTTCAATATATAATTTTTGATATGATCACCCAAGAAACCTCTCATGAATAACTTTGTTTTGGATGATCATGGATTTACAGACAAAGGCACTATAGTTGTTTTCTATCTGGAATACCATAAACATTTATGATCTAGGTAGTCTCAACAAGCAACAAATAGTTTGACTATATAGTGTATAGATAATGATCATTTCTGACCAAGATCCTCATGTCACAAATTGGTTCTGTTTGAATCTTCAAAAGTATTTGGGATCACATGTACTTTGAAACATGGCATATTATCCTCAAACTAAAGGCCAATTTGAGAGGAAAATTCTAATTTTGGAGGATATGTAGGAAGCATGTGTCTTGGATTTTTGTGGTTTATGGGGGGATCATATGAACCTCATGGAGATTTAATATAACAACACCATAAAATAATAAAGGAAAATGTGTAATCTAGAGGCTTTAGGTAGAAGAAATTCTCACCGACCTCCTTGTTTGTCAAAGTAAGGAGAGTCATTGCTTGCTGGACCTAGCCTTATGCCTGAGGTATTTGAGTAGGTTTGATTTATTAAAATTTAGTTGGTGAATATGTAGTGATGGAAGAAATCATATGATGAACATAAAATATGACCACTATAGGTTGAGTTTGGTCATGATGTATACCATGAGTTTCTTACTAGGTTAGGAAAACAACATATAATGAAACAGGTTAATATAGTACCTAAGATTGTTATTCCATTTGAGATAGAAGAAAGCTTCATTCCAGTGTCATACTATTTATACCTTCCATAATTATATTATTCCATGCATGATGTTTTTCTCATGTTTGAGATTTTTCTATATCGCCAGGTCTCTTCACACCTGATAGATGTTAATGACATCGAGAAAGATATTGATGTGAACATTGAAGAACATATGATTATTATTGTGGGTATTAGTGTTAAAAATCTTCAAGTATTGACCATACCTCTAGTGTGAGTTCATTTAGATTAGGGATGAGTATAGGTGGATACTTTTGAGAGGGAGTTTTATATGCATACTTAGTAGCCAGACTTATTCATAGATACCCCACAGTGATGCTTAAAGCATATTTTAGATGAAATTTTATATGGAAGGGAGGTTATAAGATCCCATACTATTTTAGGTGAGATTTTATTTAATGTTCCATGAACCTCTTGGAAAATTATTTTGGTTAAAACCATATTTTCAAACTTTTTATGGTTTGAGTTGTTTAGAGGAACGAAACAGGAAGAGGGGTTTTGAGCTGAAAACTAAGTTGCAAAGGATTCTATTCCATATAGATAAGGATTTAATAATAAGAATAATTGTTACAGAGTGGATATAATGTCTAAAACATAGGTTCATATAGGAGGATAATCTAAGAAATAACCAATTTTTCCCTAGATATGGTGTGGAAGGGTGGTAGTGGAATGAGTAATGCAGAGGAAGATAGGAAATTTCTTCAAATATTGGAATTCTTATGGTGTGGAGGTAGGTTGTGGCTTAGAAATACCTTGTAGTTTTTGGGTGATGTGGGATTTTGGTATAGGGTAATCAATAATATATATCTGAGTATATAAGATCGATAACATAGTATCTACCATGGACTAAAAATGTGGTTTGTCCAAAGGAGGATTTCACGTGGTGCCTTAGGTTATGCCATAACGTACCGTATGTTTGATGGTTCTATGGCATGGTCTAGTGTTTTTCTAAATAGTCCTCCATTTAATAGCCTATCATTAATTATGATTGAGACCTATTAACTATTTTTTATTAAAACCTTACCTCTCAACACATTGTAAACTAAGAGTTCTTTTCGAAGGATTTTGGACCTCTATTCCATCAAATTCTATCTCTACCTTATAGGGATCAATCTACGGTTACCTGAGACTTCTATTCATCATATTTCTAGACTAGAGTTTTAAGGTATTCCTTTTGTTATATCTTCTTCTCCATGTTTTTTGGTATTATCATATAGAGTCCATGATATAAATAATTTATTATCATCAATGAAGGTATATTTGGAGGATTCAAGAGATATCATGGACATTGGGAGTTTGTCAGCCAACTATGTTGTACCCACACTATATAAAGGACTCCATTTAGTACCTGATATTTTTTAATCGATACAAATTTGGAAAAGTTAAGGGGACCATGATGTTGATATTTGATCTTATTTACATGTTGGAGTTTAGATATGGGACCAAAATGGGGTTTAAGAATGGGATATTTGAGTATTTATTTGATTTTTTCTTAGTAATTTGTTTATTTTACTTTCATCAGGTCATATATTAAATTTTAGACTATAATTGCATGGTTTATTATTGTTTGGGTTATTTTATTTGTCTCATCATTATGATATTTTTATTTAATGATCATTTTTATTATTTTGGATGATTTCCTCTACTTTGATTAATGTTTCTATTATATTGTTACTCTGTTTCAATAGTCTCCCCATAATATCCTTTATACCCTCACTACTATTCATCATCATTAGGTACAATGATAGGTGGCCCTAAGGTCCCATAACCATTTTTGGGGTCACATGATGGATTAATCGGACTGGGGGAATTATAAGAGATGTTATATAGTCTTACAAAATTTATTACTTTACAATCACGGAGAGGTTGGGATGTACATTCAAATGAGTTACATTTCCAAATATCAATGAACATGATGGAAGGAATATATATATATATATATATATATATATATATTATTTTTTCTTTATAGAATGATAATTATATTATAAATATTATTTTTTTTAGTAAATACACTAATATATATAATCCATGTGAAGCAATCATGAAAACTAGTATACATCAGTTCCCAATGTGGTAGTTTGAACATACACATGGGAAACATTTTTATTTTTCATTAGATAGTAAAAAATGAATTTTAATTTTTAGTTTCCAATATAAAATGAATTCTGTATGATATATAACATATTACATCTATTGGATCTATCATTATTATTAACCATATGATTTGGTGATTAAAATGAGATACATCATCTCTTGAGGAGGTAGTTTGTACACAGAGAAAGGTGACATACATATTTTTATTTAGATGGGTAATGAAAAGAAGTTATATTATAAACATAATTTTTTTATATTATATGAAAGATACTGATGTTATTATTTCATCATGGTTGAAGAATATTTCAATAATTTTGGAGAATAAATACAATGAAAATTCTTTGATAAGAACTATTGATCTTCTTCGGGAAACCTCCAAGGGTTCATATTTAAATCCTTACTATAGTGGTATTATGTTCAATCCATGAACTCCAAGTTATATAGAGGGATGTTAAGAAGAGATTTGGGTAGGTATTAGCACATATAAGAAGATCCTGAAGTGTGGAAGAAAATAAGAGGAAGAGTGCTTTTATAAGTGTGGGAGAAGAAAAAAATTGAATTTTTAAAAAGATTTAAATATTATTAATTTATTTTCATAGAATAGTCATCCATAAAAAATAGTTTCAAGTATATGGTGATAGGTTTTGAATTAAATTCAACTAATATGTTTATTAATGAATATTTTTGTCCTTATAACTTATTTTAAAAAGGGATAACCAGATTTATTGGTTTACTATGGAGACACATTTTATAAAAATGTTACTATTCATAATGCTGAAAAAAGAAATTTCCTCATCCCTAAAACTGGATATGATGATTTGAAACAAGGAATCCATTTTATCAAAATCAATTTTTTATATATCTGAAATTAATTTTAAAATAAAACTCCAACACATGATGAAAAATGGCTTTCCATTAATATTATTTTTAATTATAGAAATGTTTTTATACTAAATTAAAGAATAATGTTGATACCAATGACATATATTGGATTATTTTTACTCAAAATCTACCAATCAAATCATAATTATTATCTTAAATAGAATTTCACATTCTAAATACATTAAAATTTAATATCATTTTCTTAAAATTTTTATTTTCTATTATTCACCTAGAAATAAATTTTTTTAGACTATTAAAAAAACGATAATTATGAATTCATGAAATAGAAAATGAACTTCATTATGTTAAATTAAATTTCCAATATTTCAAATCATCAGATTAAATAAAATGATATGTCTCATGTAAATTAATTTAGTATGAATAAAAATATTACCCTTTTGTTTAAAAAACTACTTAACATTATTATAATGAATAAAACACTAGAAAATATAATTCATAAATATTAATAAGGCATTAAATTAATTTAATTTTTATATTTATATGGTTTCTACAATCAAATAACCCTTTGAATTTTTACCCTCGCAAGATTCATCATTACCTAAAAAGGTGGGTATATTTTTCCTTTATAGAATTTTATAATTTCCATGTAGCTTATTCTTTGATATTATTTTCCAAAAAACAAAAACATGGATAATCAACATATTATAAAACACCAATTATCAAAATATAATGTTCCTAACATGATATATTCACTTCCAAATGTACTATGTTATGAACCAATATACACTATTAAAGAATGGGCATAAAGTAGTGTTTTTTTCATTTGGTGTTTTTTAAACTGTTGATTTTTTTTGTTAAGGTTTCCTAAGACCATTGATAATATTGGATTTGGCATCCAAACAACATTAGATTCAAAAATTTAGTGGAGGTTTCATGGAAATGTTGAATTTTTTTAGCGGTGGTTATTTTATTTTTAGTGGTGGGTTTCCATCTAAAAAATCATCTATCATTTTCCAATGGTTTTAACTACCATAAAACTTAATAATATATAAAATTTTATTAACCAACCACTAATAATCTTTTACCAAAAATCATATTGGTTTTAATTTCCAGTAAAAAAAATTTCTCCAAATATAGTGCTAGTTTAAACTACTGGAATACAATGATGTTAAAAAAAATACTACTGCCAAATATTAATCCCTAAAAAAGATAAAACAAGAACAATAGTAAATTTTAACTATTAAAATACTGATAAATTTTTTGTATGGTTCATCCACACATTGAAATTACATTCATATCAAAATAAATAATTTTATACATAAGCAGAAATGAAACAAGTCATACTATAATATATATATATCTGACTTCTAAAATTAAATATCAAGAGACATGAACAAAGGGAAGATAAATAATAGAAAACAAATAAAATAATAAATTTATTTCAAATATTCAGTATTTAATTTAAATGAAAATCCATTTTAAAAAATTATGAGAATACAAAACCATAAAAAAGCATAAAAAATAACAAAATTCATAAACAAAGGAAATCATGACATAAGTAAAACAATAATGTTAAAAGATACAAGTAATATAATGAATTTCATTTGAGAATAAAAAAATATCCTTGATAAATGAACAAAAATGATCAAAGTGTATATTCAATATAATTATAATCATGGGAAAGTATTATAATAATATAAATAAAGTAACCAAAAAATTAATCAACACTCAACAATAAGGAAGACATGTTAAATTTTATATATTAGGTAAAATAACATGGTTTCTAGCTATAAAATCCTATAAATAATCATGTTGAAGTATCTTATGACCTATTTATGAAGTTAATAAATATTTTCTATTTTACTATTAGTGGTTTCACATCACCATAACATGCGGTCACTCTGTTCCACCACATGGTCACTCGAACCCTTCATGTAATCACTATATTACACTACACAATTGTCTATCCCTTTATGTGGTCACACTCACTGGGAATGGTTTCACTCACTATAAGTCATGCGATCGCTTTTGTTACTTTCATCTTTATTTAAAAATCACCATGGTCCTTCTCAAACACTTCAATAATTTCTCTGGCTCAATCCTACGTTCTTCTAAATTCAATCACAAGAACTATACATTGTTCCTTCATCCATCAACACGTTACATGTCTTAATTTTGAATATAATAACATCAATCATTAGATATATATTTTACATATAATATAGTATAAACTCAATAAACCTATATAGTTACATGGAAGGGTTGATATGGAATTAAAAATAGACATGTATATATACAAACACAGGCACACACAATCACACATATATTTTCCTCCTATAGAAGATTTATACTGGTCATTCTCCTATTTCTTAATTAACATGGATTTTGCGCATGGTTTAAAGTAGGTTGAATTGTTTTTTATAGAATACTATCATGATATTAAGGCATGATTCATTAGGTAATTTTATATGATTTCAAGGAATAAATACAACTCTTATTCTGTATTTTGGTTATTGAAATAATTTCAATCTCATTATTTATTATGTATGTTGTATTGATACTATATACCCTTGACTTTATGATAAATATGTTTGGGTAAGTTAGGGATATTCAATTAGCTAAGATATAATCATATCCCACAAATATTCCAACATAATACTTATAGATATTGTTCTATATGATCCATGTAATGGAAAAAGAGACTTTTATGAGGGATTATTGAGATAGAATATATGTATCTAGAAATTTTAGACTAGATGATTATCATTTCATTTGGGAATATTTTTTGATGATTTATTTTTTTAATTTCATATTTTGGTTATAGAGATCTCATGTGATTCTCCTAATTTCTAAAAGTGGTGGTCCTATCAATAACCTTGGGTGGTGAATATGGAATATATTTTTGATAAACTAATTGATTTTTCACCCATATCAATAGGTATATTCTTTCATAGTCAAAAAATATTTTATGAATTTAATATTATTCCTGAAATCCTTCCAGGTGATAAAACAATATAAAAATTTTATGAATTTAATCAGTTAAAACTAATAATTTTTCAAATCCAATTTGTATAAGAGGTTCATTAAAATTAATATTTTTTAGTCATTATAATGTTTAAAATAGTAAAATGAGACACTTGAAAATTTATTACCATCAATAGAAATGAAGTATATTGTGGAGTTTAAATTTATCCCATGAAATGAGACTCCTGTATATGACTATAATAGGAAAGTAAAACATAGAGTTCATTTCTACTTAATGAAGAACACCATTATTTTTAACGTCATGTGATAAGGACCATTGTGTTACATTTTATTATATTTATTCTATAGTTGATAATTTTCATTCTAATTTCATTTTTCTATTACTGATAATGATCATTTTAATTTCATATAAAATAATATATTTGTTTAAACTTTTTAACATATTACTAGGCCCTTTATGGATGGGTTTTTAGTATTGGTGTAGTTTGGGGCTTACGTAAGATAAGCCCTTTATTTTTTGGGCCTAAAATAGTTTAGAGAACATTTTTATTTTTACTCTATCTATTGGTAACTATCTAGAGAGAAGATAACTTAAGGCATGGGTGATGTGAATTAGTGGAGGAAAATTTTGGTCATACACTAGATTAGAATATCATTGTGTCAGTAGGCCATTAGTTGGAAAGAATAAGGTCTATAGAATTATGGATAAGTATATATAATAATTTAGAGTATCTTAGATGAGCATATTGAATAATACTTTATCAAACCTATCCTCAATAGGGAAGCATCCCTATAGCCTGAGTTCTTTATTTAGAATATGATACATGTCAGAGTCTCATCATGACAATCATACCAAATGTTTCTTGATCTCCTACATTGATACCTATGGTTCATATGAAACTAGCTAATAGAAGTGAGTAAAAATATCATAAGTCATATAATAATACCCAAAAAACACATTAAATCATATTTTTCAAACCCACATCCAATCCACTTTTGAAAATAACCCCCTTTAATGCACAAAATATACTATTTAAAATCATATAGAAATCAAATAGAAAATTGAAACATCACTTTTATTAGAAATTAATAAAAAGAGCCTATTAGGAAATTTTCAAACATATAGACGGTACCCGGAATTGTTCTACATGTTTAAAACATAGGAATCCATATAAAAACCATTTATTTCAATCCTGGAAGACGTCATTGCAATGTAAACCTATTTAACATCATCGATGTTGGAACATATAAGTTGATAATGACTAAAAGGCAGGTTTTAGAAAACTAAAGAATTCATTGAATGTCAAATAAATGGATTTTTATAAGAACACTAAACTAAAAGAACAACATGGTTTCTCAATCACCATGTCATTTCATTATCCAATCAAGAATTTAGTTACACATCACAATCACTGAACCTCATCACTACATGACAAACTAATATTGATACTATCTTCTTATTTATCTCCACTACCTAATATTAGAACCTATATGAAAATTTTAATGAAAATTAAAGTGTTGTATATTTAAATTTAATATTAAAAGTAATAAAAGTTTGTGTACTAAATGATTATGAAGTTTTGTGATTTACTTACTCACTAAAACAATCCATAGATTCAATATCACAGGGGACACATCAAGTTATATTATGATATAAATTAACTAATGATCTCTATGGATTAATGACCTTCACATCTTACATATGTATATGATCCCCCTTTTGTTCGATTGTGCTCCCCTATTAATGAATTTTTTGTTTAATTGATGTAACTTGATATGAGAATCTCGGTGTAGGGAGTAACTAAAACTATGATTAAATGTGGATATAATAACCGATGACCTACCAAAGACCTTATACATTATTTGTCAGGAACCCATACAACACACACGACAAGGATACTCCTTACCAAGGACATGACCAATTGGATCATTTTGGGAGACCGATAATGAATTCAAAAGATTGGAATCCCATAGTAATTTTATTTTTACCTATAAATAAAATATCATTCATATTTAAAACAATTAATATTAAGAAAGTGAAAATTGAAAATATGTTATTGTAATGAAAATTTAATTCATACCCCAACTTATTTGTCAATACCATTTATGTAACTGTCATCATATTTCAAATGAACATCAATCCAAAGATTCATTCGGGAGACTTGGTGCTCTAATTTTTTTGACTACATTAAACAATGATAAATAAAAATATAATATATGAAACCTAAAATGTTATCATATAAATAATTAATCAAATGAAAATATTACTATAAATGACCTATTTATTGAAAAACTCTTTAAAACAAGAGTGTAGGGATGATCTGTTTTGCTTAATTTTATACATTTTTTCTTGAAACATCCTGAAATAAATTATATGTAATTTAATAGTAATTTATGAAATAAAATATCCTTATATGTTAAATGGGATTAATATAACAATATATTTTTCAATACCATGTGATTCTAATGGTGATGAATATCAATAAACACATTCCACTTCTCTTAAGGCACTAATTTTGGCAACTTATCATACTGCTGTTGAGTGGTCCATTATGTATCATTTAATTCATTCTATAAGTTATATTCAATATATTTCCATTTTTTACCCAAATATTTCATTATCAACTTTTGTGAAATAATATTGGAAATATTAAACTTGAATAACAAATATACAAAGAGGTTCATTTTAAAAATATTACAATTTAATTAGATAATGGATTTCAATTGAGCTATAATGTATTAAAATTACCATTATCTAAGACTAAAATACTTAATTATTCAAGGATTGAGGCATAAGCCTCCAATAAAAATATGTAATCCGAATTTTAATTGGATCATCCACCAAATAACCAAGAATGTAGCCAAATAATCCTACAACATCATCTATGGGGACACCATAACAATCAACTGGGAAAACTATCTTCAATACATTCATATTCCATAAATCTAAACTGTTAATATTTTTCTTTGTAGTAACATTATTTCCATATTTTATGAAATAATAGTTATTAGATTAAATAATTTTAATAACATTTTTCACATTATTATTTTTTACATATAACTTTCACCCTCCAATATCCTCAAGATGAAATAGTTGTAAAAAAATATTACCTTGATTTAGATTTTCTGGGTGCAAAACCTGTTGAATATTGAGGCAATGTTCAATATTATAACGGGATAAAAAAAGAGGGTGTCTAGGTGATGGCAGGAGGGATATAGAGGGCGTGCCAAATGATGATGGGGGGTAGATGAAGGGTGAACAAGATACTATAGTGAGGGAGCCTGATGGATTGTCAGGTGTCTCTGTGGTTGAAGGAACGTCTTCTGGGAGTCAACTGGAATCAGTGAAATTCTTATTCTTTGGCATTCCTTTAATTTAAACAAATAAAAATAACTTATGAATCTATATTTTGAAATATTCACAATGAAAAATAAATTTCGAAATGAATACATATTCAAAATATCTAAAAACATAATATATGTTTAGAACCAATATATATCTCAAAATATATTTTAAAGGAACATAAATTTATTGAAAACATTTCAAATAAGAGATATCACCACTTTTAAAACCAAATCATCTCTTAAAATATTTAAATTATTAATTAAAGGTTATTTAAGAATTTATGAAAAATTTGGTACGAGAAATGAATTAAAGTAGGATCTTTAAAAGCATCAAATTAGAGAGAAATCTTATAAATGAAGGGGAAATCATGTTAAAAATTATTTCCACATCAAATATCATTTGATAATTATTATTAATATAATTTGATATCTAAACAAACATTTAAAATAATAATCAAGAATGGTTCTAAAATTTAATGACCCAAAACAAATGACCACCTACCTAAAACATTCCACCTTTGAAAATGGCGGAACTATCCCACCTCAACTAGGAGAAATACACCCCAGATAACAAAGTAGGACCTAAAAATCAATAAAAACCTAATTAGAATCAATCCAAAATATAATAATGGACCAAATAACCTGGAATCAATGCAAATCAATTACCATTAATGATATTAGTAACGATTGACCTCAATCATGGATCATAAACTCTATACACAAATAATCAAAGGATGAAACACACAAAATCATGTTAGGGTTTGGAAATGTTGTGGGAGAAGTGAATGAGAGGAGAGAAATAAACAATAATAGAGAGAAAGAGGAAAAAATGAGAGGTAATGGGAAATGATTAGGGGGAGAACCAGTTGGGAATTAAAGGGGAAGGGGCAGAAGCCTGAGTTCAGGGGAGAGAGAGGTTAATTGTGAGGGGTTAGCCTTGGGGGGAACAAGGGAGAAAGGGGGGCTAGTGATGAGGGCTCGAGTTTGCGGGAGAAGAGGGACCTGTGGTGATGGATCAGGGGAGAAGGGGGTTGTTGACAATGAGGGATTGGGATCAGGGGGCTCATGGTGTGGGGGGGGGGGGGTGGGGAGGGGTGCGGGTGATGTCAGGGGAATAAGGTATTTTTTTAAAGCTAAAAAAATTAGTGGTGGGTTTTCATACGCCGCAACTAAATTTATGTGTTTTTAGCGGCGGTTTAATAAAACACCACTAATAACTGACTTTAAATGCCTATTATGTTGTTGTGAAATGAGATGCATAAAGTTAATATTTACTTAATAATGAAACATGAAACAAATCTTGTATATAGGATATATTCATAGGAAATACCATTCACTAGGAAACTGATATAACCTTCTCAAGATTTTCATTTTTTCTGGTGAATAATATTCTTATCATTCAATTTTTTTTAATAAACACATGATACATTATATTTTTATACATTAAAAAACATGGTAAATTACCTTGAAAGAATTTTTATTCCTCTAGTTATCTGTATAAATTTTTATCCTACTCTATGATGTTCTCATATGTTTTTAAATCATCTTCACATTCCTAACCGTTTCGTATACTAATTCGAGTACCATCAACTTTATTTCACTAACCTCATCCAAAAAAGTTATAGTCGGACATCACATTCTAAATTATTCCTTAAAATATTCAATATGTATGCTGGAATGAATACAGTTACTATAATAAATTAAATAATGATTGATTTTGATCCCAAAATCCCTAGTAATCTAGTTAACAACCTCAAAGTATGTCTTCTAATGTATAAATAATTTTCTATATCTATTTAATTATGAAGTCTTTTTCAAAAATTAGAAGTGAAAATGGTACCCTAGTTAGATATAATGGATATAAGAACTCCATCTAACTTGATGAAATCCTTGAGATATTTTCAAAAAAGATGATCTAAATAAATTGTATCACGAATAAGATTGAAATTTATAGAATTAGTCAATTGATATATAATAACAAAAATTTCATTATTACATTGACATGTATTTGTAAATAACATAATTAAATATATAAATATGTTCTCTCATTTCAATTATATTAATAGAAACGTTTGAATAACCCCCTTCAATAATTTTTATTCTGCATTAACCTATTTAAAATTCAAACATTTCATGGTAAAATTTGAAATATCTCATTTCATTCCATCCCACTAGAAATATTCTTGATGGAATCTACACATCTTAGTGCTACTTGGATGAATAGTAAATGGAGATCTATAAACTTCAAACAAAAATTATTTCTTCAAATGGGGACCACACAGAACACACAAAATATTTCGAAATATGATAAAACCTTATTTATTTATATTAATATCAAATAAATTTCTATTCATGACTGATTCTAATATTTACTTAAAACCAAGATATTCCTTCTCATAGAGAATCATTTGTTCTGATAACAACAACTACACTCATACCTGAAACAAAATATAGGATATTTTAATATAAAAAATTTATATGCCAACATTCATCAAATATTTTACCAAAGAATAATGTACAAAACATATAATAGTTAATGATGCATTATATTTTCCAAATTAAGAATTAGGTACTTTATTTTTTTGGCCTAGATTGTAATGAATCGTATAGTTATAATACTTTATAATTCCCACACATCATCTATGCATCATGTTGAATATTTTTTATTGAATAAATTATTCAATCCTTTTTGTTTTTTATAAACATGAAACATTATTCCATATAAATTACATCTCCATATTTTTTAAGAAGAAACCAATGAATTCAATTCAAGGATATGTTTATGATAATTTAGAACATAAGTTTTTAATGGAAATGAAGTATAATCAATTACCTTATCATTATAAATTAGAACTCAACCGAGTCTGTAACACCCTGAAATTATAAATTAAGAATATTGTATTTGATAGTGTGTCTGAAACGCAACACCAAGCACATATGGGAATATAATATATTGATAATTTGAAATATAATTTTAATTTTAAATAAATTTAATAAATTATATATATTTCAATGTATATAAAACTAGTTATATGTACTTTCACACAAGAATAACCTTGTTTGATAACTTGTGTTACATGAAAGACCGAGTTTTATCGAATAGAAATATATTATTAAAACATTTCAATTTAATATAATATGATAAAACCTAATCCTTAAATAAGAAGTTATTAATAATACTAAATACAATATAAAACATTATAATTTATAAAATTATAAAACAAATCATTTGTTATAAATTAATTTGAAATGAATATAAGAGTTAATTTTATATAAAGTGATTGTTTTTATAAATAACTATTATTATGATCACAATGATGTTTTATCCTAGTTAATTAAATTAACTAAAATTAGTGTGTGATATTAATTTATTATATATATTATATCTTAAATAATATTTTTGATATTAATCAAGTGTATTTGATAGATATAATGTAAGAACGAACCAAATTTTATGCATAGAAAACCTATATTTTTATAATAAACATTTTCCCACCTTTTAATGGAAAACCTATATTAAATAAAAGTTTAGAAATTTTAAATATATTATATGTAAAAATAAACACCATATTTTAAGTATAAAAATAAAATATTATCCTATGGTGATTTTTGGTATTTATCTATGATGTTTGATTTTTTTGATGAATAGTGAAAATACTGAATTTTAAACCAAAACATATTTTTCATATATTTTATTTTTAATAATTAATTATATTTTTAATTGGTTTTAAAGTCCTGTTAGATCAATTTTACATAAATAAATCCAATTTTGTTCATTGTAATCGATTTCACTTTGAATGTTGATATAAAAACTTAACAATATTTTGAACATTTTAACTTTAAAAACCTGCTTTATTGTCCCGTCTTTAGGATTAAATTTAAATTAATTTCTACCACTTATGTGATTTTAATTTGAAAATATGGATTCTTTAATTGGAATAATATTAATAATTTATAATTTATAATAATTTCAAATTATTTTCAGACTAAAAATATTAGTGAATGTAATTAAAATTAATTACAATGATTAAGAAGAAAATTAGCTTAATAACAAAGTAAACATAATCTTAAGAGAAAAAATGAGAAACAAACTAGTCGAAAAAGAAATTTTATGTTCATATTTGGACCCTATAATCACTTTTATCAAATTAGGTCTGTTAGTGGGGCAACTTTACATGGAAAAAATGTGGGTGTAATTCCCTTTTCAAAAATTTACAAGAGTTCCACTCCTCCTCCACTATAAAAAGGCACTCACACCACCCACTTATTAACACATCTCAAGATACTTTTGATCAACCAATATCTGCTGAAATAGGTCATAAAAATCCCTTAACTCATCCTATAATCCTCTATTTTTGGTGGAATTCATCCAATTAATCCCTTTAGTGAAAAGCAAATAGTGTTACCCAGAGAAGATGTAAAATCTTTCCTTAAGCTATTTTGCTTAATTTTCATTATCCACCCCCTAAAAAATTCTTATTAAATGATTAAATAATAAAAAAAATATTATAAATATACTGATATTTTTTTATTCTATGTATTCAACCTACACTTACATATAATTCAATCTAAGGGGTAATGAACTTACCGCTTATGCGTACAATGAACTACTGCCTCACAAAACGACGTCGTTTATTTTTTTTATTTAACACATCTCATGGTTTGGAATTATGATGTAAAATTTGTTTATATATGATATGTATTATATATATTATGTATTAATGATTGTATAATTTTCATATAACTAATACCTCTATTCTTTCCATTTTATGGGAATACGATAACATCATTTGTGGAAGCATGGACTACCGCCTCCTCAAAGCGAAGTGATTCATTCATGATATACATGGAATGTATAAATGAAGATTTTAATAAAAATATATGAAATAAATATGACACAGAAATAATAACATAAATATACTTTTATATCATTTACTTTTTAATCTTTTAAATATGATAAAGAAATGGAAGTAGCGTCCATGTGTACGTATGGCCTACCGTCTCCATGAAGGTGAATTTCATTTATTATCACTCAACATTATAGATTATTATAAATACAAATATAATAAAAATAATGAAGTATTACAAAAAAATGAGTAATAAGATATCAATAAAAGATCATATATGATATTATAAAAAATAATATTTTTATTTAATAAGTTATTAACATGTTTGAAAACATTATACATGAATTTAAATGACTTTAACCAAAAAGAAAATTCAAGGTAAGCGATTTTGATCTCACATTTTACATTCATGAGATAAATGTAATATTAACCACATACTACTTTTATGTGGTGTATATATTGACCACTTTGATATATTATATCATTAATTGTTTTATATTCAAGTTATTTTTATTTTCAATTTTAATTATTTCTTCTAAGGAGATTTGAATTAAAAGTCACAAAGCGGTAAAGAATTTCAATACCATATTCCTTTTCACTGGGTTATATTACTTCCTCATTGTCATTAACATTATAAGATTATGTGTGTAAAAAAATTTGATTATATATTGTTTTAGTCTCAAATTTTTTATGTGGATTTACATTTTACAGATATAATATATTCATTTATTGATTCTCACATCAAAGTTATGGTCTTTTCAAGGGTTTAATTCAAAATATCAGTTTATTCGGGATTGTTTACACATGAATTTCCATTATATTGAATTATTTGATAATTGTTTAATAAATAATTTAATTCTAATTCCTCTAGTTATTCATGACATTTTCAAGTAATATAACCATTTTGAATCTTTCATATTAAAAATGTTTTAGACAATATTTTTAAGAAAACATGACTACATTTCTCTCTTTAGTCGGAGAACCTGTTTTCTTATGATAAGAATATTTTATAAATCTGTTATAAAAAATGTATTTTAACCACTAAAAAACGATTACTTAAAAAAAATTAACCTTTTTTTCTTTTAAAAATAGTTTCAAGGGAATATTTTTGTTGATTTCCAAATAAGGAATTTTTCTACGATTTTTTCCATGGAAAATGAATGTTCCTTTTATACCTTGTATGACATGTGTGAATTTAATCAATGCCATCTCTTCAAATATTATTTTGTAAGTTTAAAAGGTTGATTTTGAAATAGAATGTTTTAAAAATTTATTTTCAATTAAAAGGATTTTCAGAATTTTTTAATCGAAATAAAAATGATATTTTCCTCCAGATTGTTTTTAAAAGATCATTTAATGTATTTCTGTCCGTCAATGAAAGAAACCATTATTTTCAATACCATTAAGATATTTTGTATAGATACCATAATTATTCTTTATCTTGATGGTTTATGATTGATTTGTCCCAGGATAGTATGGAAATTCACTTTCTTGATTCCTTTTTAGTCCCATTTTAAATAATAAATTTATAATGACCATTGAATATTGAATTTAACCTAATTATCCATATCATTTATCATGGTTATGTTTTTTCATAAACCATATACCATTTATATATATGGTGTATACCTTGAAATGTTATATTGTGAATCTACTTATTCTCATGATATTCTAAGTTTCATTTATTTCATGGGGAATTATGATTCAAATGTTTCAAAGTGGCATGGAGAACTTTGGAATGTTTAAAAATTATTTTCCCCAATAGTTTTTTAAAATTATTTCAATGTTATCTCCATTCATCAACATCAAAAAACCGTGCTGTTAGTTATACACCACTGGGTAAATATTGATAACTTTTTATTATTTATTCAACATAGATAATTGATAATCCATGTAATTTAATTTGATTATTTGATATGAAGAATTATTTGGACTAGCAATGATTGGTGGGGCCTAGACTTCATATATCCCCTCAAGGCATTGACTAGTTCTCATGAGAAAAATTAGATGCAAAAATTAAAAAAGTCTCCACATTTAGTTCTCAACCATATTTTGAAAGATCTTGATAGTATAGGTTTTCATATGCCTCAAGAATTATATCAAATAATTAATTATTTTCTGCATTTAGATTCAGTTATTTAGTATCCTTGATATTTTCACTATGACCAAATATATGTATTAATTTCATTATTAGTTTATTTATTTAATTGAAAGTGTTTCTAGTTATTTACCTTTCCATGTTATTCACTCACTTCCATATCAGTTATTTATTACATGGAATGTGTTTTTAGTTATTTACCTTTCCATATTATTTAGTCACTTTCTTATTAGTTATTTATTACATGGAATATGTTTTTAGTTATTTACCACACCATTTTATTTACACACATCATTATTAGTTATTTATTACCTCAAATGTGTTTTCATTTATTTAAATTTCCATATTATTTACTTACTACATTTATAGTTATTAATTAAATGGAATGTTTTTTAGTTATTTAACTTTATATATTATTTACTCACATCGATCTTAGTTATTGATTAAATGATATGTGTCCCAGTTATTAGCTTTGAATATTGACTATTCTCATTGATTCATTATTTATCCCATTTTACTTCACCCTTACTGATAATTTGAGGTCAAAATTATTTTACTTCTATTCTATAGGATTATTTTAAGTGTTCTAAGAAATATATGAATATATACACTAGATGGAATAATGTTATCCTCCAAAGAAAAAAATTATGTTTTAATTAGGGTATTCATTTTAATACAATATTAATGTATGTATTTGATTTACCATTACTACTAAACTCTTCTATCCTTTGAGATTTGATTCCTTATAATCATGGTAATGTAATGGTAGCATGACACCGGATCTATGATTTATAGGGTTTGGTCACTATAGTTAGTATCAAAGGAAGTTTAGTAGAAACCTTGGGAACCAGATTTAAGAGAACATATTTTATAGAACATATCCCCAAGGTACACATTGAGGATATGTATAGAAGAAAATCCTAGAATTTTGGTATGGTAGATATTATGTGGGTATTCCTAGAAATGAATCCCTATATGGATAATATAGGTGGATGTGGTTCTGGTATAGATGTACGTAGGGGTAACAACTCCGAATTGGTGTGAAAAAACTGACTTGGCATAACCTGGTACATGACAAAGACCCTTAATTTCCACATGGTTTGACACTCCCATGGTACATTCATAGGTCAATTCACATTTTTTTAACATACCATTATAAATGATTGGGATATATAATGTAAATAAACAACCTAGGGTGTTTTAGATTTAACATAAGGTGTTATGGTTAAAAAATCTTACAAATTATTTTATGGATAAACACTAGACCAAGAAAGGAACTATGTATAAATAAATTGATGATGTATTTATGTATTGAGGTTGTATTGGGTACCTTAGTTAAAAGGTAATTTTGTAACTAAATTTCTTAGAGGTCCATCATATTTATTTTGGAAATTATATCTTTGTGGTTTTAGAAAAGGAAAACATGTCTGTCAGGTGATAACCCATCAAGTCCAGAAAGTCCGTGAGACATGAACCCATGACTAAAGGATTCTAAGGGTTCATTGAAAACCAATGACCTATATAATTTATTTGTTAGTATGGAATTGTTTTTAGTTAAAAAATTTGATTAATAAATATTTACGATGAACCTATAGTATTTATATATAGTTTTAGAGATTTATATATTACCCATATTGTCTTTGGATAATAGTTAGAGACCACTAGTCAAAAATTTCACTCTTTTATGGGACTTAATATCGATTAAACATGTATTTTAGTTCATTAGTCATCAAAGTTAATTATCAAATATCAATTTTATGGAGTAAGGGATGAATTAGAATCTGATAGAAGCAAAAAAATATTGAATTGATCATCCAAAATCAAAATATATTATGTAAGTATGTTTTCATATATTCTTAGGAAGTAAAATAATTATTCCACATTTTAAAAAATATCTTAAAACAAAGTTTTTTCCCAAAAACTTCATTTATTTTGAACCGATGGTCTTTTAAACCATCAAAGATTTATGGATTTGTGGCTATCAAATTTATATTTATGATTCAGTTGTTTTTGATTTATGACCTCAATCACTCAATATAGATATTTATGCTTCTCCTCCATGTGTGTATCTTCACTTTCCAATAAAATGTTCTGACTAAGAGACCTAGTAATTTTGTTAGTCCATTCGAACTTTGTACATCCCATTCCCTCTTATCTAGATGAATTTTTATTAACCCTTCACATGATATGGTATTTTAAAAAGATAAGTTTAGGGTATAGAACTCTATATTTATGATATCAAGTTTAAATTATGAAGTTGAAAATTAATTAAGGTGGGTAGAATGTATCACCCCGAAATTCTAAATTAAGAATATTTTATTTGATAGTGTGTGTGACACACAACACTATGCACTTAAGGGAATATAATATCTTGAGACATTACAATATAATTATTATTTTAACTAATTTTAATATATTCTATAGCTTTCAATTCTCAAAACACTAAGATAGATTTCCTTACATGAAATAATGAACTTGTTCGATAACTTTAATTACAAGCACTACCATGTTTTACCAAACCAAAATATATTATTAAAACATTATTATTTAATATGATATGATATAAAATAGTCATTAAATTAGTGTCCATTTGTTGGAATAATTAACTAATGAAAATATATGGTTCAAAAAAACATAAAATTTATTCATTGGATGCAAATGTATTAGAAATGTATATAATAACCAATTGAATAAAAAGGGAATATTTTTATAGAAAACTATTTTTATGCTCAAAAGATGTTTTATCCTAATAAGTTAAATTATTTTCAATCAGTGAATTATATTAATTTAATTTATACATTATATATACAATAAAATATTTTTGATATTTATCCAATATATTTGATATATATAAGATAAGAACACACCCAATTTTATGCATATAAAACCTATAGTTTTATAAAATCACCTTTACCACCTTTCTATTGAGAATATTTTTTAAAAATATATTTTTTGAAATATTATGAATTTTATATGCCAAAATAAAGTCATGTTTTCAATAGAGAAAAAAATTAACATATGATGAGTTCTTTACATTTTTATGTGAAGTTTGATTCTTAGATAAATAGTTAAAAATAATGGATTTTAATTCAAAACTAATTTTCATCTAATTTATTTATAAGGTTAAATAAAAATTTTAAATATTTTTTTGTCCAATTATATAAATTTAAAAAAATTTAATCTAATTTAGTTCATTTGAATCAATTACACTTTTATATTAGATATAAAAACTTAGAGAAATATTGAATATTTTTACTTTTAAAACCCACTTTGTCATCCCAATTGCAAGATTAAATTTAAATTTATTTCCACCACTTATGTGGTTGGAATTTAAAAAAATGGATTCAACATTTAAAATAAAAAAATTTATAATTTATAAAATGTTCAAATTAGTTTTTACCAAAAATATCAGTGAATGTAATTAAAATTAATTACAACGATTAAGAAGAAAATTAGCTTAACAAGGTATTAAACCTTAAAATTAATATCCAAAATGACCTAGAAACTTGTAAAAAATACATTGGATGTTTATATTTTCAACCTATACTAACCTGGATTAAATTTGATCTATTATCAGAGCCAACTTAAATGGGGAAAAGGTGGGTGTAATTCCCTTTTAAAAAATTTACAAGAGTCCCACTCCTCCGCCACTATAAAAAATCACACACCCCTCCCACTTATTCACACCTCTAAAGACCCTTTGGATTGAAAAAGATCATAAAAATGCCTCTTAAACATACCTCCCCTCATAATAGTAGCCTTAATTTGGTAATTAATCCATCCAAGTAAACCCTTTGTTGCAAATCAAAAGAAGTTACCCAAAGAAGTGGTAACATTATTTCTCAAGATATTTTGATTTATTTTCATTATCCACCCCCTAAAATATTATTACTCAATACTTATATAATATCATAATTAGCATAAATATAATTATTATTTTTTATTTTAATGGCCCTACCTACACTTACAATCACTTCCATCTAATGGGTATCAAACATACCCTTTATTTATACAGTGAACTACTGCCTCGCAAAATGATATCTTTTTATTTTTATTTACCACATCTCATGGTTTGGAATTAGGATGGAAATTATTATTATATATGATATATTATATATATATTTTATATTTATTATTATTTAATTTTTATATAACACATATCTCTATACTTTACATTTTTTTGGAATATCATAACATTGTTTTTGGAAGTGTGGACTACCATCTCCTCAAAGCAATGTGATTTGTTCATACTATACATGGAATGTATAAAGGATAGTTTTAATAAACCTATATGAAATATATGAAATAAATATGAGAATTTAAAAATAATTTATATATAAATATATATAATTTACTTTTAATTTTTTTAAACCTGATAAGGAAATGGATGTAGTATTCATGTGTACGTATGCCCTACCATCTCCATGAATAGTTCATTTAGTTTCTTATCTACAAAAATTTTGTATTTTTATAAATATATATATATATATATAAAATGGATATATATGATAATATACTCTTGTTTTACATTATGTATATGATTAAATCATGATCTAAGTAATGGGAATAACAAATAACAAGTCAAATCATACCCGATAAACAAGGCAATTATCAATTTTTTTTTGAAAATAATGAATGATTACTAACAAACGATTAATAAGATAATATAAGAATATTATATATGATATAATAAATATTAAATTTGTTATTTATTATGTTAGTAACATTTTTGATACCATTATTCAATAATTTAAAAGACAGTCACCTAAAAGAAAACCCAAGGCAAGGGTTTTTCATCTCACTTTTTACATCTAAGAGATAAATGTCATATTTACCAGTTATTTATTTTGTGTGGCGTATCTAAAAACTATTTTGATATATTATATCTTAAATAGTTATGTCTTTATGGTATTTCAGGTATTAATTTGAATTATTTCTTATCAGGGTATTTTAATTAAAATTTACCAAGTGGTAAATAATTTCATAACCCGGTTCCTTATTATTGGGTTATATTACTTCTTCATGTTCGTTAACATTATAAAATTATGTGTATAATAATTTTTAAATGTTTTTTGTTGTATTTCATCTTTTTATGCAGATTTACATTTCATACACTTAATATATTCATTGACTAATTATCACATCAACTTTATGGTCTTTTCAAGGTTTTACTTCACAATCCGTGTTTGTTTGGTATTGTTTATATTTTAATTTACATTAGAGTAAATTATTGTACCATTATTTAATAAACCCTTTAATTTTTTTAAAATATTATTACTCATTACCTTTTTTCAAGTAATAGTAACATTTTTACACTCTTTGGAACACAAAATGTTTTAGGAGATATTTTTAATAAAACTTGACATCATTTCACTCTTTAGTTGCATAACCTATTTTGTTCTAAAAAACCTATTTTCTAAAAATGTTTTCAAAAATGTTTTTTGTCCTATGAAAATTGATTTATTAAAAATATTTTTACCCCTTTTTATTTTAAAAATATTTTTAAAGGAATAGTCTTGCTTCTTTCCGAATAAGACATTTTTTTATCCTTTTTACCATGGAAAAGTAATTTTATTTTTACCTTGTAAGACATGTATAGATTTAACCGTTTTCATCTCTTGAAAGATTTATTTGTAATTTTAGAAGGTTAATTTTTAATGAAAATATTTCTAAAGTGGTATGTGACACTTTTAAATATTTCAAGATTATTTTACCCAAGAATGATTTAATGACCTTTCATTAGTATCTCTATTTATAAAAATAAAGAACCCCTATTTTTAGTTATCTGCCACTAGGGAAATATTGAAAAATTTATATTCTTTATTCAATATGGATATTTGATAAGTCATATTATTTAATTTGATTATTAGATATGAAGAATGCTTTGGAAGGACAATGATGGGTGGGGCCCTGACTTCATATTTCCCCTCGATGCATCGACAGGTTATCATGAGGATAATTAGTTGAAAAATTTAAACAAGTTTCTACCGATAGTTTTAAAACATCTTGTGAGAGTTCTTGAGGGTATAGGTTTTAATGTACCTCAGAAACGATAACCTATAATTAATCATTTCCTTCATTTAGATTCATTTATTCTTTATCCATGATATTTCACTATGAAACAATCTATGGATTAATTTCATTATCAGTTTATTGATTTAATGTCATGTGTTTATTGTTATTTACATTTCCATATTATTTATTGACTTTCTTATCAGTTATTGATTACCTGGCCTATGTTTTCAGTTTTTTACTTTTCTATATTATTTACCCAATTCCTTAGCAGTTATTGATGACATGAAATGTGTTTTCAGTTATTTACCTTTCAATATTACTTACGCACATACTTCTTAGTTAATGATTATATAGAATGTGTTTTTAGATATTTACCTTTCCATATTATTTACTCACTCCCTTATTAGTTATTGATTAAACAGAATGTGTTTTCTGTTATTTAACTAGCCATATTATTTACTCACTCCCTTATTAATTATTTATTACGTGATATGTGATTTCAGTTATTAAGTTACCATTATTGACACCAACCAAATAAGCATTAGTAAATTTAAAAAGGAAGGAATAAGATAATATTGGTATTATTTTTCCCATAAAAGGAAAGGAATAAGAATATAGATGAGACCTATAGATAATGTAATCCTTAATGGGACTCACGATCATGTGGCCATATTATGGTCACATGAAGACTCCACATGTATCATGTAAACTGTAGAAGACTTCATGAAACCCCTTTCAATAAGTCTTCATACTATTATGAAGGATCTATAGACAACTAGTGATCATGTTGTGGTAGCCAGGTAAGCTCCCCCAGGCCATGCTATTTGTCGTAGGAAAATTCTAGACAATATAATGAAAAATCGTTTGAAAATGGGAGGAAATATTTCCAAAGGTGTAGAACCCTAGTAGTCGTGAACATCATGAGACTAATCACCAAAGGGAAGTAAAATTTTCCTTGACAACATTCACGAAAATTCACAAGATCCCCATGACTTTGTAAAATGAATAAAAAGAAATAAAAATAGGGGAGGAGGAGACTACTATCTGTTATAAAAATGAATTAGGTGTAGCCCTAGTGATCCAAAAGACATTGTAATACCTTGATGAAATGTCTATCTTGTCTCAAGAAATCCCATTTCCTTGTCATTCTTACTGTGTAAAGAACCCTAGGTATTTCTAGGAAACTATGTGCCCCACCATTTAACTCCCTAAGAAAAAATATATGGTGTTTTCCATGAAATTCTTACACATCCCTATATGACCTATATTGGTCATCTGATGCGTGATAAAAATATAGAGTAATTGTCTTTAACATTACTCTAGTAATTTTTTATGGCCCTCTAAATTTGTAAAAATAAAATTAATTTAAATAAAATATAGAGAAGGAATAATCTTATCTCGGTCGTAAAACTCTTATGACGTAATATGGATGTGCACAACATTGTCCTGCGAGACTCTAGGAAAAGCCACCCTAATCTCATGGAGACCCCCAAACAAGACATCCTTTCCTCAATAAATGTCTATGCCAAGACATTGAGTATCTCACGAAGGCCATTAAACATGTACTTTGATCTCATGAAGACCCTTGTACATGTAAAAATGAAAATATGAAAGAACTTTGGAATGTATGAATGATTCAAAAAGTCCCCATTAAATAAAAAATATCAAATAAGGGAGGCATTGACGAGATGGACTCATGGTTTCTGAAGATTAGTTTACTCCATCAGAGCGATCCAAAAAATAGGAGCATGAAGAAGTGTGGTTCTAGACCCCTTTACCGACTGTAGCCTTGATCCGTTCTATATACGCTGTGCAAAATGGAGAACATCTGGTGAGGTGTAGCCAATAATGTCCCCAACCTAGTATGAAAAATTCATGGGACTACTACCATACGACCGTGATGCTCTGGAGGAAGGTTGGATTTTTCGATTCCAGGCATATCAGAACACCCAAGAACCAGAGTAGATTTCTCAGAGCGAATAATATTGTGATAGAAAAGTCTTCCTCTAGGTAATATGCTAGTGAATAACATGAAAGATCATGTGCCATGCATAATGAACATCACATGATTATGCATAGATCACATGATTAGATCATGGAAGTACATACGAAGAACTTCTCTCATGCATGGTAGATAACATGAGACATATAATAAACCGACACTGAATGAATCTATGGAAATCACAATACCAGGGCTAGAGAAAAGGATAAAGGTGAAATACATAAACGAAATCATGTTTTCTGACCCTCATGTGATTTACATGAGCTATCCAAGACATGAGAAAACACAAGGATATGTCACCTAGATCTTGGGGAACTCATTTATTATGCCACCCAAGTTATGTGAAGTTTTTCGAGCATATTAGATCAAGTCACATGGACCCTTGGGCACACTACATTAGTCTCTTGTTTCCCTATGGTACTATCTCCGAAGCCTTGAAATGTTCTTCAGATACATCGCCTGAATAATATGATGACATTAGGTCTTTCCATATAAGTCTCACCGACATATCTATAAATATCAAATAAGCTCTCACGATTCCTATCAGGCATGTTATCTAAGACTCATAATTCCCTCAACACATGTCATCTAGGTTTCACAATGTAATCCATAGTTGTTATCCAAGACATTAGACACCCCCAAGAAATGTAGCATCGACTCTCTTGACACCCTTCATATGTGTCATGGAAGCCATTGAGAATGACACTAGGGAAATTGAGATGGATCATGTGACACCGTCTAGAAAATCCATCAAGTTCATGCAATGGATTCCATGATAGCCCACATGGATATTGTGATATCTTCAGGACAAGTCAGCTTTGATCATGAGACAACCATTAGATATTCCCCCTAGTTTATGCAAATTACTTTTTAAAGAAGAACTAGATTATTTAGTTGTCTTCATATATGATAGGCATATACTTTCTTACATATTCAGATAAGTGAAAAATCAATGCATGAAGGAGAGGCAAGTATGTCATAAGGGAAACCTTAGAGCGTAATCCCCAAATAGTGACAAAAAATGTTATGTTCCAAAAAGCCAGGAAAACCCCAGAGTAAAATCCCCAACCAAGGTAACTACAAAGTCTTTGATTCCTTCTATATTTTGGATATGTATTCCCCCTCTTCAAGGTTCAATAGCTATATGGTTGTCCCAGTACGTGAGTCCCTCACCTCTCCAAGTATTGACAATGATCATTTTCCATCCCTTGTTTCTCACACCAAGAATAACTCGCATGAGATTAGAGAGTTGAAATAATCATATCATTCACATCAATGGTCTCCACCAACCAGAGAAAATTATGTACATAAAACCCAAACAAGTGGCACAACACATTAGCCTCAAAACAACAGAATCTACCTTAGAAAAAATCCCAAGTACATGGTTGAACTATGAGAAATCTGATCCCTATAATAACAAAAATACATAGGAAAACATCCTAAGGCCTAAGATCAAATAAAAATCCTTGTAGATGTAATACATATGGAAATAATTTTTTTCGACCACCGGGACCCAATCATTACCATTGGCTAATTACACTAGCTCATCCATATGTGGGTAGATAAATAATACTGAACTATGGTGAATCTAATTCCTACCATATTTAGGATAAGTAGGACATCTCTATATGTCTTAGTATCCATAATAAATCCTCCTAGGGAAGTCATAGAAAATAACCCCCACAACCTGATAATGAAGAAAATGAAGATTTGACATCACTTGTTTCTCACACGGAGTATATCTTAAGTGGGCTTAGGGAACTATAGCAATCATGTCATCTACACCATAAGACTCTAAAATTACAAGGGAGACATCTGTCTGTAATCCCCAAACAAATGAACCCTGGAAACTCCAATTCTCACCATAATCAATATATATAGGACGTATCTGAAGGAATCAAGCTTAATAATTTTTTGTCTGAGGGGACATATATAAGTCATTTAAACATGAATTTAAGCTGCATGGGTCCAACAAACTATATGGTTTTTGAATCCTGTAATAACTAGGATATATAGGACACGTCATAATGGCTAAACCCCCTCCTCAGAATATTAACCACCTCATTGTGAGGTAGCACATTCTGAAGCTCTTGGTTATATGGATACAACACATAAGTAACCACCCATTACAGGAGAACTACGGGGAACCTCAGATACATATAGATGGATTCACTAAAGAGTCCCTAGTCTTTTTCACTTAAATGGGAATTATCTAATGTTCATTTTGTTAGGGTAACCGGTCCTATATCAGGATTAGTAAAACATTCGTGAACATATCTTAAATCACTAATAGAGTCCCATAATAGGCAATAATTCTACCAAATAGGATGGGATAAGACCAAACTCCCATCCTATTGACCAATGAAGGCTCCAAAGAGTCATTAGGCCTGAAAAACCTTGTGACCACCTACCTTTGGAAAGAAGGCATATACCTAATTATAAATGAGGGTACCATTGGGAGTTTCAGGTGAGAAAAAAAATGGAAATCAAATGTTCATGACGGTGCACAATAAAAATCCCCCCCAATCAAACCATAAAGTGAATCTCATCCAAAACACTTCTTCTTCTGACAAAAAAATGGTGACCCCGATGTGAACCTCTACAATAAAAGGTTATAATCCATCCATCGATTTTTTTTCACACCACACGCAAACAAAACCAACATAATATAAGTGAATCTCTCAAATTATATGTTAATTTAATGATCATTCCTAAGTCCACTTTGTTTTGTATACGCTATAAAAACAAAGTTGTAAGATGAACACAATCTTATAGATGATCTCCTGTAACTAGTGTTCTCATAAATCCATCATCTTTTTGATAAATCCAAGTGAGTATAATGGACTAATTGGTAATAAAAAACAATTTGGTTAATCATGAATATCAAATTGAGCATATTATACCTATGACATTTCACTAATTGGTAAACTTGTTCCTTGTTGTCTGCACAACTGCAAATACTGAACTAATCATCCTGATTCAAGACAATGTCATCATCATCCATCATTTTCATTGGAAAATCATTGGTAGATACAACCCATATGAGTCACAAAGTGATCTAACATACTCAAAAACTCCAATGTCAGGTGGAAAACATGATGGTATTAGAGTAACACTGATGAGATACGATCCTAAAAATTAAATATTTCTGTGAGGTTCTCCATGAAAGACAACTAGTGAGTCCAAATCACCCACAAAAGGATACTGCTATACCAGTATCCCTTGTCACTATAACCAACCACTTTAGGATCTTATCCCTGGAGTGAGAAAACTACCGCCTTTAGTCTCTAATTAAGGTGGATCAGGAGTCCAAATACTTCTCCCTTTCGGTTCATGTTCCACTGAGGTCATATATCAACAATCTCCCCCAACACCATCCAAACGGTATAAACCAGTCACCTATAGAAGGTACCACCCAACTGGATGCACCTTTTATTCCATTGCTTGGGAAAAATGAAGGATCATCATAGGAGGAAGTTATTGGATATCCAGGAGATGGATCATATCCACACTCCTACCAAAGATTCCTTTCAATATATCCTGGAATGAACTAGTAAGAAGGATCATATCCATGTTGACTCAGAACGAACCTATGGTCATATTCCTGTAGTAGGCTTGGGGGAGCCACATATCGCTACACCCATGCATGAAGCCCATCAATATATTCTATTGGTAAATGGAGGAAACAAAGTGGGACTATATCCATTGATTAGTCACTTAAAGTGGCTAATATTAATTGTTAATATCTTAATATTAATATGTTCCAAAGTGAATAAACATCAATTTTTGTCCAATTCAGAAATTGAACTTCATTTCCCATCATTGTGCAATTCATTCTTAAAGTGTCAATTCGGGCCCACTCAATAAATTGATTGTGAAAAATACATTGTTCATCATTTTAATTTTATATTTTGGTATATTATTTATAACGTTGTTTAGAACATTTTATCTTTTAGGTCTGATGGAAGAATCCAAAGGGAAGATGGATATTTTTGCGCTGGAATGCAGAAATTTTCTGGAGAAAGCATAATGGGAATAAGCCACATCAAACAAAAATGGGGCCTACAAAACAAGCCCAATGAAGAACAAATTGTTAAGGTATAAAGATAAAAATATGAGGATAATTTTATTCAACTATGTATGGAGCTAATTCTGATGTTTTCATGATGATAAAGTGATCTGAATTTGAGATTCAAATGGTGGGCCCAATATTAATGCACATAAATTAGTCCCACCATTTACACCATAACTTCCAAATGGATAAACCAAATTTCCTGAAGTTTTTACATATAATAGAGGACACATGGAGGAGAATATTTCTCTTCTACGACACCTCCGGATTCAGCTTCCATAAATTAAAAATTCACACATAAAAACGGTGGACGAATCTTGATGAATTTTTGGGTCAACTTCGAAATGAAAAATTCTCTTGATTTTCTCACTCTCCTTTTAACTCTACCAATTAATGGAGATGTAATTTATTTTTGGAAGGTGTATCTAAGTCTCAAAATATGACTATTTAAGGATATTATACTGATGGGAATTGTGATCTAATATTTTTTTTGGAATGAATTTTTTTATTTTCTTTCAATTGTATCGTCAAGCTTTCATTTCGTAATCGCTTGTCAATTTCTCCCAAGTAAGTTTCTCATTCAACTTAATTTAATTAATAAAATATCATCATCATCCTCTTCTTATTAATTTATTATTTCTTTATCCATATCATGTTGTTACTGTTGCCTTAGGGAGTGAGGTTATTCATATTATCTTTTTGTGAAACTCTTCACACAACGGTGGAGTGATTGTTTTTTTTATTCTTCTCCAATTCTACCATCATAAGTCTACTACCTACTTTCATTGATAGAATAGAATCAATGGAGGGGAAATCATATAATGGGTTGATACAAGGGAGTATAAAGGGGTGAATTTGATGTTATTTTTTAATTTAATAATTCTTAATCAATTCTATTTTTGAGATTTTAATTCAATGATTTATGTTATCCTTTAAACTCACCAATTTTAAGGATACACATCCCGAGTGCTAAAACGATACTCTACCTTAGAGTGCTCATAAATATGATCTTCCAAGTGTATAGGTGATTAGCCTTAGGATAGTGAAAATTCAAAATTAGTGAGTGATTTAGGATGGTTGTATTTCGTTAAAGGAAACACTCAAATTAAATAAATTGAAATAATTTAAAAAGAAATTCATCCAATACACCTCATGTGATAACCAAGGATAAAATCATGCTTTTAAATTGAATTCACTTAAGTATTTAAAATATTAGATAATCCAATAAATTCAAACCAAATTTGTCCACTTCATAGCCAAATCAGCACCAGCAAATCACCTTCTTAGAATGCATGTTTGTTAGGTTTCTTCTTAGGTCTCTGAGGACTGATAAACCAAGCCGTACTACAATGACCGCTTACACCATACAACTTGGGTAAATTTGAGCATGAACCAAATTTTGGAACCATTTCTAGGGACCAAGTAAGTTACCTTAGAACATCTTTCTTTTCCCCCCATTTCTCTTTTCTCATCCCAATTATATTATCTTTTCCCTTTCTCACTTTTTTTTATTTTGGCGCATGTCTACCTACACCCGTGATAACTCAAATAGATTAGTTAAGGTGGATAGTCCTAGGGATAGGGAGTCAAGTAATCATAGAGGTCTTTTTCCACTAGATCTGAATATTCCCAATACTCTAGATTCAGAAGTTGAGTTTGATACAATGGAGAATCTCCCACAAAACCAAATCATAAACTAGGGAGGGAACCAAAATAATGAGCAAGACCCTAACTTGGGAATTGTTACATACCTGAGCATGAATGAATACCTCACACCAACCTGGACCAATGCAACCTCATGCTTTAGGCATGATAATATAGGATATTCCCAATATGTTTTCAAACCCCATGTCTTGAACCACCTTCTAACCTTTCATGGGATGGAGTCTGAGATGCCTTACCTTCATGTTAAAGAATTTAATGACATTGTTGAAACTATGTGCCCTCCAAATCAAATTGAATCTGCTAAAATGAGAATATTTCCTTTTTATCTAAATTATCGAGCAATGAATTGGTTAAACAATTTGAGACCAACATCTGTTTACTCTTGGGACCAACTTCAACAAGAATTTTTTTAAAAATACTTCCCCCATCACAAAACAATTGCACTTAAAAAGAATATACAAAACTTTTTTGAAAGAGAGGGAGAAACATTCTATGAAACATGGGAAAGATTCAAGGACACATTAAACATGCTACCACACCATGGTTTCTTAATCCTAGAACAAGTGAGAATGTTTTATGAAGGGTTAGGTCCTAGAAACAAACAATTAATTGATATTATTTGTAATTGAAACTTCAAAAACAAATCCCCAAATGATGCTTACGAGTATCTAGAAAATATTGATGATCATAACCAAACATGAAGAACATCACCATACTATGATAAGCCACCCTAATCTTGTGGAATGTACAATCTTGGAGAAAAAGAAAATCTAAGAGAAAAACCTGCTGCACTCACAAGGAATGTTGAGGAGATTGATCTTAAGAAGGTCTACAAAACCCAAACTGTTGATCTTGTTTGTACAATTTGTGACAAACATGACCACAAGACTGATAATTTCCCAACCATTACTTCTATCAAGGAGGTTATTTTAGGAGGACCAACAGAAGAAGTTAATGCAATGAACCTTCAAAAACTATAATTCCCAAACACCTTCAATCCAAGGTATAATGACCATACAGGCTTTCATTGGAAGGAAGATCAACAACCAACACAACAAAAATGTATCAACCCATACCCTCAACAAAACTTTTAACCTCATAATAAGTTCCAACCACAACTGGTCCAATTCCAACATCCTCATGTCCAATATCAATAACCTATCAAACAACCCATTCAACATCCAATCCAGTAACCAATGTATCCTCCTGGGATAAACCAACAAGCTCAAGCACCAACCCAAATTGTTCCACAAAGCCTACTAGAACAACTGTGAGAAAAAATGGACAAAATTAACTCAAGATTCTCATCCATTAAACAAGAACTTCAAACCATAAAAACTGGAAAGGAACCCATGCCCGCACAGGCCATTCCACAACAAACATCAAGGGGAGAGACAAGTTTCACTAAAAAAATTCATGAACAACTAAAGGCTTTGAGAATTTTGAGAAGTGGGAAATCAATTGAGAAAACTAAAAAAATAATTCAGAAACCATCTGAAGCATGAATCTTTAATGAAAATTCAAATGAATTACATGATCAAACTGAGAGAACAGATGAAAATGTGAAAGAAAAAACTCTTCAACAAACAATCCCACAACCTACACCATTTCCTCAATGCATGAGGAGGAAAACGAAGCCTGAATTAATTGAATCATTAGGGGAAATATTCTCACAAATCAAGATGAAAATTCCACTCCTTGATGTTATTCAAACCATTCCTGTATACTCAAAATACCAAAAGCACCTCTGCACATTTAAAAGGAAATTTTCACATAAGAATCAAGTCTTTTTGGCAGCAAATGTTTGCACAACAATCCAATGATCCCTTCCACCAAATATGAAAGACCCATGATTACCTTACATCAATGTTGAACTAGGAGATAACAATGTTGTCAAATCCTTGAGTGACCTATGTGCCAGGGTTAATCTCATTCCCTATGCTGTGTACTGCGAGTTAGGCTTGGAGGAGCTCAAACCCACATATGTCACACTTCAACTTGCTTATCATAGAATTAGGGTTTCAAAGGGAATACTAAAGGATGTTCTGGTAAAAGTATAAAACTTCATATACCATGCTGACTTCATTGTCCTTTACAACAATCCAACCATAGGCAATAAGGAAAAAACCCCAATCATCCTTGGTCATCCCTTCCTTGAAACAATAAAATATGTTATCTGAGTCCGAAATGGGAACATGACCATCACCTTTGGAAACATGTGTCTAGACTTGAAAATCTATAATGAAAACTAACAAATAGGGGATGATAAGGATATTCATGAAGTAAACATGATATAATGCGTTGATAATGAATCCATAGAACATCAATGATTTTTTCATGGATTTTTAAGTCAGGATGAGATTGATTTACTTTTTTCACATGAAGGATGTTTATCTCCTTGGCTTGTATCATTCTCAAATTCCTCTTATGTTGAAGTCTTAGGTCCAAAAATTAGTGAAACCTTTCAATAAACCACTTTCATGGAGACCAATCAAACTTCCATCCCTGAATCTGATCAAAACAATCTTATAGATGAAATTTCTACACATGGGGATTCGATTCTATCTAAAACTCTAGGAAAAAAATAGATCTTGATCCAATGTCCCAATATTCTACTGAAATTATGAACCAACGAGATCTTGAATTGAAGGAACTTCCAGCTGCACTCATGTATTCTTTTCTAGGTGACGATCAAACACAACCTATTGTCATTTCTTCTTATCTTGAAGCCAATCATGAGAGGATGATTTTAGATGTCCTTAAAGAAACATAAGAAATCCATTGGTTGGACCCTATATGATATTCATGGGATTATCCCACTAATAGGGACTCATAGAATTTTTTTACAATTTGATTCAAAGCCATGTCATCAACCCCAATGGAGACTCAACCATAATCTCATGGAGGTTGTAAGGAAAGAACTTATGGAATTGTTAAAAGCCTGTATCATCTATCCCATAGCTGAGAGTGAGTGGGTCAGCCCGATCCACGTTGTTCCAAAGAAGGCTGGAATCACAATGATTACCAATAAGGGTGGAGAGATTCTTCTAACAAGGGTGAGTAGTGGATGGAGGGTCTGCATTGACTATAGAAAGCTAAACTCATTCACCAAGAAAAACCATTTCCCCTTACCATTCATTGACCAAGTCCTTAAGAGAGTGGAAGGACATGAGTTCAATTGTATCTTAGATGGGTACTCAGGGTAGAATCAGATTGAGGTCTCCCTAGAGGATCAAAGGAAGACTACATTCACATGTCTATTCGGCACCTTTTCCTTCAAATGCATTTCGTTCGGGTTATGTAGTGCCCCTGGAACCTTCTAGCGGTGCATGATAGGAATCTTCTCAGATATGGTAGGGGATTTTCTTGAAGTCTTCATGGATGACTTATCTGTGTTTGGGGATACATTTGAGGGATGTTTGAGGAATGTTGAGAGAGTTTTGTCAAGATGCGAAGAAAATAATTTGGTCCTAAACTGGGAAAAATTCCATTTCATGGTTAAATAGGGACTAGTCCTTGGCCATCTAATCTTAGGTAGGGGGATTGAAGTCGATAAGCCAATGATGACATCATTAGTCAACTTCCATCACCCAAAACTATCAAGGATGTGAGGTCTTTCTTAGGACATGATGGTTTCTACAGAAGATTCATTCGAAACTTTAGTTTATTTGCTCATCCCCTTTGTGCTCTCCTAGTAAAGGATGCTCCATTTGTTTTGGACAGAAAGCTGTGAGGGTTCATTCTCAACCCTCAGATTCTCTCTCACCTTTCCTCCCATTATGATGTCTCCAAGTTGGATCCTTCCACTCGAACTCATGTGTGATGCGAGTGACTTCACTGTAGGTGAAGTCTTAGGACAAAGATGTGAGAGAACTCCTCACGTCATTGCTTATACAAGAAAATCCTTAAATGATTCCCAAATAAACTACACCACCACTGAGAAGGAGTTACTTTCTATTATGTTTGCCTTAGAAAAGTTTTGGTCCTACCTCTTAGGATCCCCCATCACTGTGTTCACTGACCATTCTGCACTGAAATACCTATTCTAGAAAAAAGATGCTAAGGCTAGACTGATTAGGTGGGTCCATATCTTACAAGAATTTGACCTCACAATCAATGAAAAAAATGGTGTTGAAAATGTTGTATCTGACCATCTATCTAGGATAGAATTTAATGAAAAATCATCTCACCCTGATGTGTCTGATTAATTCCTTGATGAACAGTTATACTCTGTGAGTGACTTCCCTTGGTATGCTGACATAGCTAACTTCTTAGTTACATGAGTCATTCCAAAATTCTTAGGGACTCAATATATAAGGAAATTACTTTATGATGTTTGGCATTATATGTTTGATAATCCATACCTCTATAATTTCTGCGCTGACCAAGTCATTAGGAGGTGTGTCCCAGAATCTAAACAAGAGTCCATCCTTAAATTATTTCATAGTGAATCATGTGTAGGTCACTTTTCTTCTAAGAAAACATCTTCTAAGTTTCTTCAATGTGGTCTTTTCTAGCTCACCCTCTCAATGGACTTCTACACATTTTTTCAAAGCTGTCCTAGGTGTCAACAAGTTGGGTCCATCACAAAAAGGAATCAAATTCCACTCACTCCCATCATAGTGATTGAAATATTTGATTGCTGGGGAATCGATTTCATGGGACCCTTCCCAAACTCTAGGGGATATATCTACATCCTCTTAGCTATTGATACCATCTCAAAATGGGTTGAGTACATTCCCACCAAGACTAATGATCATCAAGTTGTGATCCGATTCCTAAAGGAGGATATATTTTCTAGATTTGGAATTATGAGGGCTATAATTAGTGATCGTGGAACCCATTTCTGCAGCCGCCCATTTTCTTCACTCATGTCTAAGTATGGTATTAATCATAAAGATTCCACTGCATTGCCATCATCAAACCAACAGTCATGCTGAGTTGTAAAATAGATAAATTAAGCAAGTTCTTGAAAAAACTGTCAATCCCTTTAGGAAATATTGGTCTGAGAAACTCTTAGATTCCCTTTGGGCATATCGAACTGCTTTAAAAACTATCAAAAGAATGTCACCGTATAGATTAGTTTATGTAAAATAATTTCATTTACCTATTGAAATTGATCATAAGGCCTTTTAGGCAATAAAAAAAAATGAAATTTTACATTTCATTGGCTGAAACAAAAAGAAAATTAGATCATAATGAACTCAAGAAACATAGGATGGAGGCTTATGAAAATTCAAGGATCAATAAATCTAATGTTCAAGCCTACCAATCTAGGAATTTCAAAGTCAAACACTTTGAACCGGGAAAATTCATGCTCTTGTATAGTTCAAAACTTTATCTACACCCGGTAAAGCTAAGGTCTAGATGGTCTGGTCCATACCTAGTGCATCATGTGTACCGTCATGGGGAAATAGAGATTCAGGATCCCACAAGTGGTCATGTCTTCAAATTCAATGGTCATAGGTTAAAACCATTCATTTAATCATTCAATAAACAAGAAAACAAGGAGGAGTAAACTGCACCAACATATGAACCATAGAAAAATTGATAGATTTGGGGTCTATGTCGGGATAACGACGTTAAACAAAAGCGTTGAACAAGAGGAAACCCCGTGGTTTTCATGTTTCCAATCAATTCGAATCCTATTTTGTTTCATTCTTCTTCAATTTGTTATTTTTTTATAGACCGTTGAACTGTTATTATTTTATAAGTAAGGATAGGTATGAAAGGGGAGCACCATATTCATCTGTGTCACGCAGTGTGATCCCTGAGTAATACCTTAACTAGAAAATATAAAGAAGACAATGTATCATCAGTTTATTTTATTTTATTTTATGTTTTTATAGGTATTTTAAAAAATAGACTGTTGACCTATTCTTCTTTTATGAGTAAGGATGGGTATGAAAGGGGAGCACTGTATTCATCTGTGTCACGTGGTGTGATCCCTGAGTAATACCTTACCCATCAAATATAAATAAGACAATTTATCATCAGTTTGATTTTTAAAATTAATAAAAACAAGGAAAACGATAAAAATGGTGACACTTGGAATTAAATAAATTGTTGATTTGTTTGTTTTGTCTCCTTTTTTCTTTTTTGTATGGTTCAGGAACTATTTTAGGTAATAAATGTTCAATCAAGGAGGTGACTACATCCCCCAAGAGATCAAAAAAGTAATCTGGAGCATCATGAACTTCAACATCAAAAAATTAGCTGAATTTGGTCCATGTTTATCAGTTTCAATTTCCTCTTTAAACTCCTCTCTTACCCCCTTATAACTTTTATTTTCTTTAAACACTGGGAACAATGTTATTCTATGTTGGGGGGAGATGAAATCAACATTTTGATCTTGTGTGCAAAAAAAATGCGTGGAAGGAAAAATTCCATTAACCTTGAACATGATAACACACACTGTAAACTTTGAAATTGGATATCGAAAAATTTGAATGCCTTGATTATGATTTTAATGGACGTTTAAGTTTATGATCATATTTTTTTGAAACTGCAGTTGTCCGATGTGATTTTTCAAAGTTTACATTTTCATCCTCTTAATAAAAATTCCATAATGCACATCTACTGGATTGTGGGTGTAAATTTAAGTTCTTGTGTCCCTTTCATTATAGTATAGGGTTATTGGGTCAATTTTAGTTTAATATGAATATCAAAAAAAAAAACAAAAAAAAACAAAAAAAATTGAAAAACAATTATGACCACATAGAGAAATGTTTTTTCTAAATGTGTGGCATCCGAAACTTGGGGATCATGACACTATAGTTTTCTTTCCCTGATTTAGGCTTTATATCTCTATTGTATAACATGGAATTGACAATATGTGTTAAGTCTGACACTTGGGGATCGTGACTCAATAGTTTTCTTTCCCAAAGTTAGTCTTTTCATATCTATTGTGGTTAAATAAAATTAAAAAAAACAAAATAAAAAATAAAAAAAAGGATACTCATCTTAAGGTTTAAAGTGATTCCCACCTAGTGCTTCCATTTTTCTCCTTGAACAATAAAATGGGCCCCGTATCTTTTGTGATGCACAACACTTTATCATGCTTAATTGAAATTGGATGATATGTAGACATGAAATTGGAAAGAGGAATGGGATTGGGCTTGAGATATGCTTATGGACCTAGCTTGTTTTAAATTATTTTGATGGGTTTCATAATTTTTTTGGTATGAGGTCTTTGGGTGAGAAATGTGTATTAAAATGTTTTTGGAAAAGGGGATTCGAATTTCATATTTGTAATATATTTTTCTTGGGACTATCAAAACTCAAGTTGGGTGGTGCGATTAGTCACTGAAAGTGGCTAATATTCATTTTTAATATCGTAATATTTATATGTTTCAAAGTGAATAGACATCAATTTTTGTCCAATTCAAAAATTGAACATCATTTCCCATCATTGTACAATTCAAGCTTAAAGTGTCAATTTGGTCCCACTCAAAAAATTACCTGTGAAAAATACATTGTTCATCATTTTAATGTTATATTTTGGTATATTATTTAACACTTTGTTTGGAAAATTTTATCTTTCAGGTCCGATGGATGAATCCCAAGTCAAGATGGAGATTTTTTCTCCTGAATATAGAAATTTGCTGGAGAAAGCATAATGGGCATAAGGCCCATAAAACAAATGTGGGGAACACAAACCAAGCCCAATGAAGCTAAAATTTTTAAAGTAGAAAGATAAAGATATGAGGATCATTTTATTAAACTGATTCTAGAGCTAATTCTGATGTTTTCATGATGATAAATGGATCTGAAGTTGAGATTTAAATGGTGAGCCTGATATTAATGCACAGAATGTTGTCCCACCATTTACACCATAACGTCCAAACGGATACACCAAATTTCCTGAAATTTTTATAGAAAATAGAGGATATATGGAATAGAATAGTTCTATTCTATGAAACCTCCAGATTCGGCTTCCATAAATTAAAAATTCATATCTGAAAACGGTGGATGAATCTATATGAATTTTATGGTCAACATCGAAACGTCAAATTCCCTTGATTGTATCACTCTCCTTTTAACTCTCCCAATTAACGGAGATGTAATTTATTGTTTGGGGGTGTATATATGTCTCCAAATATGCCTATATAAGGATCTTATGCTGAAGGTAATGGGGATCAAATATTTTTGTTTGTAATGTAAGTTTTTATTTTCCTTCAATTGTATTGTCTTGCTTTCATTTTGTAATCATTTGTCAATTTCACCCAAGTAAGTTTCTCGTTCACCTTCATTTAATTAATAAAATATCATCATCATCCTCTTCGTCTTAATTTATTATTTCGTTTTCCATATCATGTTGATACCGTTGCCTTATTGAGTGAGGTTATTCATATTATATTTTGTGAAACTCTTCACACAACGGTGGAGTGATTGTTTTTTTCTTCTTCTCCAATTATAAAATCATAATTCTAATATCTGATTTCATTGATAGAATAACATCAATGGAGGGATAATACTATAATGGGTTGATCAAAGGGAGTAGAAAGGGGTGAATTGGATGTTATTTATTAATTTTATAATTCTTAATCAATTCTATTTTTGAGATTTTAATTCAATTATTTACGTTATCCTTTAAACTCACCAATTTTAAGGATACACATCCCGAGTGCTAAAATGATCCACTACCTTGTAGTTCTCATCAATATGATCCTCCAAGTGTATAGGTGTTTATCCTTAGGATAGTGAAAACTCAAAATTGCTGAGTGATTTAGGATAGTTGTATTTCGTTAAAGGAAACACTCGAATTTAAGACATTGAAATAACTTAACAAGAAATTCATCCAATAAACCTCATGTGATAACCAAGGATCAAATCATGATTTTAAATTGAAATCACATAAGTCTTTAAAATATTAGATAAACCAATCAGTTCAAACCAATGTTGGCCACTTCATAGCCAAATCAACACCATCAAATCACCTTCTTAGAATGCATGTTTCTTAGGTTTCTTCTTAGGTCTCTGAGGATAAAAAACCCAAGCTGTACTATAATGACCTCTTACACCATACAACTTGGGTAAATATGAGCATGAAAAAATTTTTGGCGCTGTTTCTAGGGACCAAGTAAGTTAACTTAGAACATCTTTCTTTTTTCCCCCATTTCTCTTTCCTCATCCCAATTCTCTTATCTTTTCCCTTTCTCGATTTTTTTCTTTTGGAACATGTCCACATACACCTACGATAACTCAAAAAGATTAGTTAGGGTGGGTAGTCCTAGGGATGGGGAGTCAAGAAACTATAGAGGTTGTTTTCCATTAGATCTGAATATTCCCAATACTCCAGATTTAGAAGTTGAGTTCGATACAATGGGGAATCTTTCACAAAACCAAATCATAAACCTGGGAGGGAACTGAAATAATGAGAAAGACCCTAACTTGGGAATTGTTGCAAACCCGACCATGAATGACTACCTCACACCAACCTGGACCAATGAACCCTCATGTATTACACATGATAACATAGGATATTCCAAATATGTTTTCAAACCCCATGTCCCGAACCACCTTCCAACCTTTCATGGGATGGAGTCTGAGATGCCTTACCTTCATGTTAAAAAAATTAATGACATTTTTGAAACCACGTGCCTTCCAAATAAAATTGAATCTTCTAAAATGAGACTTTTTACTTTTTCTATGATGTACCAAGAAAAGATTTCGTTAAAAAATTTGAGACCAGAATCTGTGTACTCTTGGGACCAACTTTAATGAGAATTTTATAAAAAATATTTCTCTCATCACAAAACAATTTCACTTAAAAAGAGTATACAAAATTTTTTTGAAAGAGAGGGAGAAATATTCTATTAAACATGGGAAAGATTCTAGGACACATTAAACATGGTACTGCACCATGGTTTCTCAATCCCAGAACAAATGAGAATTTTATATGAAGGGTTAGGTCCTGGAAACAAACAATTCATTGATATGATTTGTAATGGAACCTTCAAAAAAAGCTCCAAATGATGCTTACAAGTATCTAGAAAATCTTTCTGAATGAAACCAAACATGGGGAACATCACCATACTATGAGAATCCACCCATATCTAGTGGAATGTAAAATCTTGGAGAAGAAGAAAACCATAGAGAAAAACTTATTGCACTCACAAGTAAAGTTGAGGAAATTGATCTTAGGATGGTCCACAAAACCCAAACTGTTGATCTTGTTTGTACAATTTGTGACAAACATGACCATAAGACTAATAATTTCCCAACCATTCCTTGTATCAAGGATGTTCTTCTAGGAGGACCACTAGAAGAAGTTAATGCAATGATCTTTTAAAATCCACAATTCCCAAACACCTTCAATCCAAGGTATAATGACCATCCAGGATTTTGTTGGAAGGAAAATCAACAACCAACACAACAACAATGTATCAACCCATACCATTAACAAAAATTTCAACCTCATAATCATTTCCAACCAAAACTGATCCAATTCCAACATCCTTATGTCCAATATCAACAACCTATCCAACAACCCATTAAACAGCCAATCCAGCAACCAAGGTATCCTCACAGGATAAACCAACACGCTCAAGCACCAACCCAAATTGTTCCACAAATCCTACTAGAAAAACTGTGCAAACAAATAGAAAAAATGAACTCAGAATTATCATCTGTTAAACAATAACTTCAAACCATAAAAACTGGAAAGGAACCCATGCCCACACATGCCATTCCACAACAAACATCAAGGGGAGAGACAAGTTTCACTAAAACAACTCATGAACAACTAAAGGCTATGACAGTTTTGAGAATTGGGAAATCAATTGAGAAAACTAAACAAATAATTAAGAAACCATATAAAGCTTCAAACTATAATGAAAATTCAAATGAATAACTTGATCAAACTGAGAAAAGGGATGACAATGTGAAAGAAACAACTCTTTAAAAAACAATCCCACAACCTGCACCGTTTCCTCAATGCATGAGGGGGAAAACCAAGCCTGAATTAATTGAAACATTGAGGGAAATATTCTCACAAGTCAAGATGAACATTCCACTCCTCGATGTGATTCAAACCATTATTGCATACTCAAAATACCTAATGGACCTCTAGAAATTTAAAAAGAAATTATCACATAAGAATCAAGTCCTTCTGGCAGCAAATGTTAGCACAACAATCCAAGGAAACCTTCCACAAAAGATGAAAGACCCAGGATGCCCTTACATCAATGTTGAACTAGGAGAGAATAATGTTGTCAAAGACTTGTGTGACCTAGGTTCCAGTTTTAATCTAATTCCCTATGCTGTGTACTGCCAGTTAGGCCTAGAAGTGCTCAAACCCACATCTATCACACTTCAACTTACTGATCGTAGCATTAGGGTTCCAAAGGGAATACTAAATGATGTTTTGGTAAAAGTAGAAAACTTCATATACCCTACGGACTTCATTGTCCTTGACAGAAATCCAACCATAGGCAATAAGGAACAAAACCCAATCATTCTTGGTCGTCTCTTCCTTGCAACAATCAACTCTGTTATCCAAGTCCGAAATGGGAACATGACCATCACCTTTGGAAACATGAGTCTAGACTTGAACATCTATAATGCAAGCTCACAAATAGGGGATGATAAGGATATTCATGAAGTAAAAATGATAAGATGCATTGATAATGAATCCATAGAACATCAAGGAATATTTGATGGATTTTTAAGTCAGGATGAGATTGATTTCCTTTTTTCACATGAAGGAAGTTTATCTCCTTGGCTTGATTCATTTTCAAATTCCTCTTATGATGATGTATTAGGGACAACAATCAGTGAAAACTTTCAGGAAACCACTTTCATATAGACAAATCAAACTTCCTTCACTAAATCTTATCAAAACAATCTTGTAGATGAAATTTATAAACATGGGGATTTGATTCTATCTAAAACTCTAGGAAACGAAATCGATCTTGATCCAATGTCCCAATCTTCTACTGAAATTATGAACCAACCAAATCTTGAATTGAAGGAACTTCCGGCTGCACTCAAGTATTCCTTCCTAGGGGACAATCAAACACAACCTATTTACATTCCTTCTTCTCTTGAAGCCAATCATGAGAGGATGAGTTTAGATGTCCTTATGAAACATAAGAAAGTCATTGGTTGGAACCTATCTTATATTCATGGTATTATCCCACTAATAGGGACTCATAGGTTTTTTCTAGAATCTGATTCAAAGCCATGTCATCAACCTCAATGGAGAATCAATCCTAATCTCAAGGTGGTAGTATGGAAGGAACTTTTGAAATTGTTAAAAGATAGTATCATCTATCCCATAGTTGAGAGTGAGTGGGTCATCTCAATCCACGTTGTTCCAAAGAAGGCTAGAATCACAGTGATAACCAATAAGGTTGGATAGATTCTTCCAACAAGGGTGAGTAGTGGATGGAGGTTCTACATTGACTATAGAAATCTAAACTCATTCACCAAGAAGGACCATTTCCCCTTACCATTCATTAACCAAGTCCTTGAGAGAGTGAAAGGTCATGTGTTCTATTGTTTCTTAGATGGGTACTCAGGGTAAAATCAGAATGAGGTCTCCCTAGAGGATCAAAGGAAGACTACATTCACCTGTCCATTTGACACCTTTTCCTTCAGACACATGTCGTTCGGGTTATGCAATTCCCCTGGAACCTTCTAGAAGTGCATGATGGGAATCTTCTCAGATATGGTAGGGTATTTTCTTGAAGTATTCATGGATGACTTTTCTGTGTTTGGGGATACATTTGAGTGATGTTTGAGGAATGTGGAGAGAGTTTTGTCAAGATATGAAGAAAATAATCTTGTCCTAAACTGGAAAAAATGCCTTTTCATGGTTAAAGAGGGACTAGTCCTTGTCCATCTAGTCTCGGGTAGGAAAATTGAAGTCGATAAATCCAAGGTTGACATCATTTTTTACCTTACATCACCGAAAACTATCAAGGATGTGAGGTATTTCTTAGGGCATGCTGGTTTCTACAGAGGAATCATTAGGAACATTAGTTTAATCACCCATCCCCTTTGTTCTCTCCTAGTAAAGGATGCTCTATTTGTTTGGAAAGAAAGCTATGAGGGTTCATTCTCAACCCTAAAATTCTCTCTCACCTCTCCCCCCATTATGAAGTCTCCAAATTGGAACCTTCCATTTGAACTCATGTGTGATGAGAGTGAATTCACTGTAGGTGCAGTCCTAGGACAAAGATGTGAGAAAACTCCTTATGTCATTGCTTATGCAAGAAAATCCTTAAATAATACCCAAAAAACTACACCACCACTGAGAAGGAGTTACTTGCTGTTGTGTTTGCCTTAGAAAATTTTAGGTCCTACCTCTTAGGATCCCCCATCACTGTGTTCACTGACCATTCTGCGCTGAAATACCTATTCTGGAAAAAAGATGCTAAGGCTAGACTAATTAGGTGGGTCCTTCTCTTACAAGAATTTGACCTCACAATCCAGGAAAAATAGGGTGTTGAAAATGTTGTAGCTAACCATCTATCTAAGATAGAATTTAATGGAAAATAATCTCACCATTATGTGTTTGATTCATTCTATGATGAACACTTATACTCTGTGAGTGACTGCCCTTGGTATGCTGGCATAGCCAACTTCTTAGTTACAGGATTCATTCTAAAATTCTTTGGGACTCAAGCTAGAAGGAAATTCCTTTTTGATGTCCAGAATTATGTGTTTGATGATCCATACCTCTACAAGTTCTGCCCTGACAAAGTCATTAGGAGGTGAGTCCCATAATCTGAACAAGATTCCATCCTTAAATTCTGTCATAGTGAAGCATGTAGAGTTCACTTTTCTTATAAGAAAACATTAGCTAAGGTTCTTTAGTGTGGACTCTTCTGGAACACCCTCTTAAGGGACTCCTACACATTTTTTCAAAGCTGTCCTAGGTGTCAACAGGTAGGGTCCATCACAAAAACGAATAAAATGCCACTCAATCCCATCTTAGTGATTGAAATATTTGATTGCTGGGGAATCGATTTCATGAGACCCTTCCCAAACTCTAGGTTATATCTCTTAATCCTCTTAGCTGTTGATTACATCTCAAAATGGGTTGAGTCCATTCCCACCAAGACTAATGATCCTCAAGTTGTGATCCAATTCATAAAAGAGCATATCTTTTCTAGATTTGGAATTCTGAGGGCTATAATCAGTGATCGTGGAACCCATTTCTGCAACCGCCCTTTCTCTTCACTCATGTCTAAGTATGGTATTACTCATAAAGTTTCCACTGCATTACCATCCTCAAACCAACGGTCAAGATGAGTTAGAAAATTGAGAAATTAAGAAAATTATTGAAAAAAATATCAATCCCTATAGGAAATATTGGTCTGAGAAACTCTTATATGCCCTTTGGTCATATCGAACTGCTTTCAAAACTATCCTATGAATGTCATCGTATAGATTGGTTTATGGAAAATCATGTCATTTGCCTATTGAAATTGAGCATAAGGCCTTTTGGGAAATAAAAAAATGAACTTTGACATTTCATTGGCTGAAATAAAAAGGAAATTATATCTTAATGAACTCAAGGAACTTAGGATGGAGGCTTATGAAAATTCAGGGATCAATAAATCTAAAGTTCAAGCCTACCAATCTAGGAATCTCAAAGTCAAACACTTTGAATCAGGAAAATTTGTGCTCTTGTATAGTTCAAGACTTCATCTTCACCCAGGAAAGATAAGTTCTAGATGGTCGAGTCCATACCTAGTGCATCAGGTATACCCTCATGGAGAAATAGAGATTCAGGATCCCACAAGTGGTCATGTATTCAAATTCAATGGTCATAGGTTAAAACCATTCATCAAATCATTCAATAAACAAAAAACCTAGGAGGAGTTAACTGAGCCAACATATGAACCATAGAAAAATTGATAGATATAGGGTCTATATCAGGCTAACAATGTTAAACAAAAGCACTGCATGGGAGGAAACCCGTGGTTTTCATTTTTCCAATCACAGTGAATCGTCTTTTGTTTCATTCTTCTTCATTTTTTAATTTTCTTATAGACTGTTGACCTGTTCTTCTTTTTTGAGTAAGGATGGGTATTAAAGGGGGGAACCGTATTCATCCGTGTCATGCGGTGTGATCCTTGAGTAATACCTTACCCAAAAAATATAAAGAAGACAATGTATCATCAGTTTATTTTATTTTATTTTATGATTTTATAGGTATTGAAAAAAATAGACTGTTGACCTGTTCTTATTTTATGAGTAAGGATGGGTATGAAAGGGGAGCACCGTATTCATCCATGTCATGTAGTGTGATCCCTGAGTAATACCTTACCCAGAAATGATAAAGAAGACAATGTATCATCAGTTTGATTTATAAAATTATAAAAAAACATGGAAATCCATAAAAATGATGATACTTGGAATTAAATAAATTGTTGTGTTGTTTGTTTTGTCTGCTTTGTTCTTCTATGTATCGTTCAGGAACTATTTTGGGTGATAAATGTTCAATCAAGGAGGTGACTACATCCCCCAAGAGATCAAAGGAGTAATCTGGAGCATCATGAACTTCAACATCAAAAACCAGGTGAATTTGTTCCATGTTTATCATTTTCAATTTCTTCTTTGAACTCCTCTCCTACCCCCTTATAACTTTTCTTTTCTTTAAACACTGTGGACAATGTTATTCTATTTTGGGGGGAGATGAAATAAAATTTTTGATTTTGTGTGCAAAAAAAAAATGTGTGGAATTAAAAATTCCATTAACGTTGAACATGATGACACACATTTCAAACTCTGAAATTGGATATAAAAAAATTTGAATACCTTGATTCTTATTTTAATGCAAGTTTAAGTTCATGAGCATTGTTTTTGGAAAGTGCTGTTGTCTGATGTGATTTTTCAAAGTTTACATATTCATCCTCTTAATAAAAATGCCACAATGCACGTCTACTGAATCGTGGGTGTAAATTTGAGTTCATGGGTCCCTTTCATTATAGCATAGGGTTATGTGGTCACTTTTATTTTAATTTGAGTATAAAAAAACAAAAAAAAAACAAAAAAAATTGAAAAAAAATTACGACCACATAGAGCAATGTTTTTTCCAAATGCGTGGCATCCGACACTTAGGGATCGTGACTCCATAGTTGTTTTCCCAGAGTTAGGCTTTATATCTCTATTGTAGACCATTGACTTGAAAATATGTGCGGTTTCCGACATTTGGGGATTGTGACTCCATAGTTGTCTTCCCAAATTTAATCTTTTTATATCTATTATGGTTAAAAAAAATTTAATTAAAATAAAAAGAATAAAAAAATGGATACTCATTTTAAGGTTTAATGTGATTCCCACCCAGTGCTTCCATTTTTTCTCCTTGAACAATAAAATGGGCCCTATATCTGTTGTGATGCACAACACTTTATCATGCTTAATTGAAATTGGATAAAATGTGGCGATGAATTGGAACAAAGGAATGATCTTGGGCTAGGGATATACTTATGGAACTAGCTTGTTTTAAATTATTTTTATGGGTTTCATAATTATTTTGGTAGGAGGTCTTTGGGTGAGCAATGTGTTTTAAAATGTTTTTGGAAAAGGGGATTCGAATTTCATATTTGTAACATATTTTGCTCGGGAGTAGAAAAACTCAAGTTGGGGGTGTGATTATTCACTGAAAGTGGCTAATATTCATTGTTAATATCTTAATATTAATATGTTTCAAAGTGAATAAACATCATTTTTTGTCCAATTTAGAAATTGAACTTCATTTCCCATCATTGTGTAATTTATGCTTAAAGTCTCAATTTGGGCCCACTCAATAAATTACTTGTGAAAAATACATTTTTCATCATTTTAATTTGATATTTTTTATATAATTTATCACGTTTTTTGGAACATTTTATCTTTTAGGTCTGATGTATGAATCCCATAGGAAGATGGAGATATTTGTGCCTGAATGCAGAAATTTGTTGGAGAAAGCTTAATGGGCATAAGGCCCATTAAACAAATGTGGGGCCCAAAAACCAAGCCCAATGATGCTCAAAATTTTACAGTAGAAATATAAGAATATGAGGATAATTTTATTCAACTGTGTCCAGTGCTAATTCTGAAGTATTCATGATGATAAATGGATCTGAAGTTGAGATTTAAATGGTGGCCTCGATATTAATGCACATAAAGTCGTCCAACCATTTACACCATAACATCCAAACAGATACACCAAATTTCCTGAAATTTTTACCTCTAATATAGGACAGATGTAAGAGAAAAGTTTTCTTCTATGACCATTCCAGATTCTGCTTCCATCAATTAAAAATTCACACGTCAAAACGGTGGACGAATCTGGATGAATTTTCCGGTCAACTTAGAAAAGTCAAATTCCCTTGATTTTCTCACTCTCCTTTTAACTCTACCAATTAATAGAGATGTAATTTATTGTTGGGGGGTGTATCTAAGTCTAAAGATAATCCTATATAAGGATATTATGCTGAAGGGAATGGGGATCGAATATTTTTTTTTGGAATGGAAGTTTTTATTTTCTTTCAATTGTATTGTCATGCTTTAATTTTGTAATCATTTCTCAATTTCTCCAAAGTAAGTTCCTCATTCACCTTCCTTTAATTAATAAAATATCATCATAATCCTCTTATTATTAATTTATTATTTATTTTTTTATATTATGTTGATACCATTGCCTTAGGGAGTGAGGTTATTCACATTATCTTTTTTGAAACTCTTCATACAAAGGTGGAGTGATTGATTTTTTTCTTCGTCTCCAATTTTACCATCCTAAGTCTACTACCCGCTTTAATTGATAGAATAACATCAATGGAGGGATAATCCTATAATGTGTTGATCCAAGGTAGTAGAAAGGGGTTAATTGGATGCTATTTATTAATTTAATAATTCTTAATAAATTCTATTTTTGAGATTTTAATTCAATGATTTACGTTATCCTTTAAACTCACCAATTTTAGGGATACACATCCCGAGTGCTAAAACGATCCTCTGCCTTGGAGTTCTCATCAATATGATCCTCTAAGTGTATAGGTGATTAGCCTTAGGATAGTGAAAACTCAAAATTGGTGAGTGATTTAGGATGGTTGTATTTATTTAGAGGAAACACTCGAATTTAAGACATTGAAATAATTTAAAAAGAAATTAATCCAATACACCTCATGCAATAACCAAGGATCAACTCATGGTTTTAAATCATATTCACTCAAATTTTTAAAATATCAGATAATCCAATCAATTCTAACCAAATTTGGCAACTTCATAGCCAAATAAATACTATCAAATCACCTTCTTAGTATGCATGTTTCATACGTTTCTTCTTAGGTCTATGAGGATTGATAACCCAAGCCATACTACAATGACCGCTTACACCATACAACTTGGGTAAATTTGGGCGCAACCATTCATGCTTCAATTATAAACAGATCTTAGCTTATAATGGAGATGAAAAATGTGTAGGATTATATCCCTGGACATTATTTTTTAAAATATCAGTATATTTTAGCAATAACTAAAGAACTCCACTAACATATTCCAGAATTATTACAAAAAATGGGATAGACACATGCTTCTATCCCTACAGCAGGGGAATCTCAACACTCTGATCATTGAGAAAAAGAGGTTGTATTAGTGATAGTGAATGTTCTTACACCCATATAAGAGGATTATTATCATATTTTGATAAATGACAATGCGTAAGACTGGGATCATAATCACATTACAATCAGGGCTCACTAGGTGAGAGCAGCACATGCATAGGGACCTAGGAACATGATGGTAAAAAATGCCCAAGAAATATATTCCTAAGGCCTAGGATAGGTATCATATCCCCATTTTGGTTGTGGCTGACCAAGTGAGAATGAAAAAAGTCACAGGACATGATCATATTCTTATCAGTGAATTTGACTTGTATATTATAGCAGATCATATAGTCTTAGCGTATATTCCTACTTCTAGCAATGAATGACTGCAATAGAATCATTCCAAGGAAATATAGGATGGGGATCATATCCCTTCTCCCATTCCGGAGTTCCATCGACATATTCTAGTAGGAAATTCCTATTTGGACCAGGTTCATATTTGTGTTCCAACCAAGGCTCACCAAGTGAGAGTAGAACATGCCTCAGGGTAGGCTCATACTCCTTCCAAGAATGACCAACAATATATCCCAAAGGCTCTAGATTGGGTTCATTCTCCCATATTGACTTCATTTAAACAAGTGATAATGGGTTATACCTATTGAAATTACCATATTCCTATCAATTAGAAGATAACTTATTGGCATATACCAACATATTCTCAGCAGTAGACACATATTCTCATATCCCCATATGGTTATATACATGTTCTGAAAACCATAATACATCATGATCATATCCTTACCCAATCCCAAAAGGTAGGTTGGCATATTCTAACTATGATATAGAACATGGCCCATGATACTAATATACATAATTCCAATGTTCTGGAGGTTGTTTGAGACACATTCTCAACACCGTTAGAGTCCGTTGACTCTTCTATCAGAACTAAATCACACAACATTCATTACCATGATAGCTCTTGTAGTAGTATTGACATGGACCTCATGGACTATACTCCTGACATCTATAGTGGTCAACCTCCCCATGATGATATCTTCCATAGATAAGGAAATCCTTTCCTTTCTCAGACATCTCCATATAGAGAGGTGTTCAAAACTATGACACCTTCATACATAGAGGTTCTTTAAACATCGAGTTCAACTGCATATAATTCCCCATAAACATACATAAGAACACCACTCCATCTAGTAGGTGACCGTTAGATCCATATGCTATGGTGTAACTAGCTGGAGGCATGTAAGTATAATGAGGAGGAAGCCAACATTGAAATGTGTGGAGATTTATCTTGAAACAACCTCCCCATCATGTTTGGGCCCCTCGATACATCCAACTATGAGATTCTGAATAAGATAGAAAAGTAGTGCATACCTTATCTATGCCAAAAAAATGTGGGTTACTCATCAAAAACCGAAGGATAGACATCTCCCTTATCTAGGATATGAGATACACCTTCAGGAAATAAATATAATATATTGTAAGGTAGACCTGACTGCTATATTCATGGTCGAGGATCCCAAACTGGAAAAGAACAGCGCAAATATACAACATTCTTTCTACCATTACATCATGAAAATTAATAATATGATCTCCAAATCCACATCATGTATATTTTTTCAAGAATGGGAACACTATGAAGATTTTAACTTTTTTGCACCCTAGGAAAAATAGAACCCATCAGATTTGGTGTCCTGTAATGTTGTAGCCTCTGGAGAAATCATGGGATCAGGTAATGCTCAATCTAGTTGGTTACGACAACAATTTTCTCCACACCACTGATGCCTATAAATCATGAACGGTGGGAGGGGATTTCCAACATAACATCAAAATGGTCCCCTCAAAGCAATGTGAATACATTTCGGACACAAATACTGAAGTCTCGATTATCCCAAAAACGTCCCATAAATAGTGGTTATAATCATGGGCTACCAATAACACCCAACTCCCATGGTAGAATATCTATGCCACATCAAATAATCCATAGTATAATCATCCATAGTATCCATTCAAGAGAAGATCTAGTCCCTTGGGCTAGAAGAAAATCTACCACTACCTCCACCCCTCAAATCATTAATCCTAGAGAGAATTCAGGACATATCCTTGGAAGATGTAAGAAAACCCCATCCTACAAGACTGAGGGGAATTTATATGTCAATCACTATCTCTAGGTTCATCGTCCCCTGAGAGGGTCCTAGGATAATTAGTGGTGATTCCCATATCACCCCCATCCCACTGGTCTAGGGAAATTGATATCTTCATCTCCACCCCATGAATCATAAAATCCTTGAATGGAGTCATTGGATCCTCAACAATAGGACCAATTAGTTCTAATTGCGGCCCTAAATGACCCACAACCACTAGGGGTGAAAGAATTTTCATCATCATCATCACCAGAAAGAGAATCAATCTTTTCTAGGTTAGGTTGAGAATGGTCGGTGTCCCCCCAACCCCTCCCACTATGGGATAAACCTTTAATGGTCAGGGAACATTCTAAAATCATGACTAGAATATCCCTCAAGGTCATTACTCATAATCCAATACTAGAGGACCAAATTTAAATAAAAATTAGACCCATACAGGGGTCAAAAGCTGAAATGGACCAACATGGCCAAGGGTTCAAATAATGAACCTAATGAAAGTAGTTCAGAATCATCCTGTTGTGTTGGAAGTAATGAAAGAACCACCATTGGACGATATTTTCCTATGTATGTCATCACATTAAACATGAAATTCATTGACCAAAATGATGGTGAAGAGGGATGAAACATAGGGAATCTATCTTGATATGTTGTTTATTTGGATGCACCAAATGAGGCTGAGTGCTCCTGGAACCAAAGAACGCTCTAAAATTTAGAACCTCTAAATAATGAGCTACCACCTCTTGGTAAGAATGCTGCCAATGAATAAGGGAAAGGTGTGGATATATTCCTAACACCAACTAGAATAATTGAATTTCCTTCCCAAGAGAAATAGTAGTCACAATATGAGAGTGAAATAAAATCTCTCAAGAAACTAAACGAGGAGCTACTCAGGGGAAATATTCCCATTGGGTATCATATTTTAGAAAAGATGAATATCCTCGCTCTCATAAATGATCCACCTGTAATATTGGTATCTGAGCATCATATTGGATCCATACCAATTCATCCAGTCTACCTAAATGAGTTAGTCATAAATGATCTTGACTTCACTCTATTTTGGCAACAACCCCTCCCTCACCTAGGAAATCATTCAATTATAGGATAAATATAGAATTAGCGGTAGATAAAATAAGGCCACCTCATTAGATCTTACCCGCTCCCTTTTTATGGGACATGAATCAGATATTAGGGACCCTGGAGTTACATAACATCATTGAGTCCATGGATACTCAAATAGAAGCCATGAATAAGTGACGTGCACCCGTATATCCACAGAGGTATCCATATCCCGAATGGTTGGATGATACTCCAATTCCAACCAGTTTTAGAAATAAAAACTTCTCTAATTTTGATAGTGTATGTGACCCTGGAGAAGATCTCACACACTTTTTACCCCAATGAGGGTAATTGATAGGCTGTTGAGATCAATAGGAGGAAACAAAGCTGAGGTTTTTCCTACAGACTCTGAAAGTGACAACCTTTTTTGGTATATAATCCTACTAGGAAGATCTTTTGTAGGATGTGAAGTCCTTCTTTAGTAGTTCCTTCATCATTTCATCTCTACGCTAAGGAATATGTTATTTTTTGACCTAAATAACTACAAGAACCATTATAATGATAGGATGTTGTATTTTATATGGTGATGGAAATTTCAAACCCATTCACTCAACATCCCTCTATTGTAGGAGAAACTATTGGAACTTTGTACTGAAAATCACAAGGATGAGTTGCAGATGATTCTAATCCCCATCAAGTATCTAGGTGGATTCTACGAGTTTCCCAAAATGGATCAATATTTAAAAGAAACTATTTAGAAAACTTGATCCAAATCTCAACTCATTCACACAACATTGGGAAAAAGACTAGGAAAATTAGAAGCCAACACTATCCCCCTCAAGCCCTCAGTAGTGCCCATCTGGGATCCTAGGTAGGCTCCAAACCTCCCAAAACCTCTTATATAGTGGAAAAAACCATATAATCATGCTCAGATAGAAGCACAATGAAATAAGGTTCACCCAATATTTAAGGAATAGACGAAAAATTTATACTCTTTCCAAAATGAACAAGCCCCCAATTATTTCATGGCCACCATGGAAAATAACCTACTCATGCTTCTAAAGCATATAAATCCTTATGAGGTCAATGTCACTAACCATCTCAAACTACTACCCTTAACATAGAAGGATAGGTCATAATATATTGGTATGCTTAATTTATAAAGGCATCCTTTAAGAAAATGTAAATTCTTGATAGGTGGAATAAGGCAATTCTGTAGAGCAGGTGGACTTTATAACTATTGTCCGATCAGAAGAAGAAGATGGATGGCAAAAATTTATGTCCAGAAATCAAAAATACATTCCACAAATGGATGAATCGAAAAATAGTTGCTCGATCTCATGCCACCCTAAGAGCACAACTATGTAGACCCACAATAGCTCTACCACTTAAATAGGTAACATAAAATGTGCCTCCCAAAGGTGGGTGTAATCATTAAGGAAATGAAGAAATAGATGTGGAAGAATCATATTTTTCTCCAAAGTAATCTTTGAACCCTACATATTTATTCCCAGCAATATCCACTACATGGGAACTACCCCACCAAATGGAATCATCATCAAATGAAGAGATCATATTTGGTTTTGGAAACAAGATACACTTGGTAGAACCCTTATCCAATAATGAGTATTCCCCTAGATATGAATTTCCCACACTAAATCGGGGAACAGTAGGCCACATGCACTAAAACTAAGGTTATAGAGGATATCCTGAATGTTTTTAGACCCAATATTATAGTAATATCCTCATAGAGGACATATATGCAGTTTAGAATCACATGGAAGCACTCTATTAGGCACACAAGAGGCAAGGATGTGCATCAGAGCCCTCCAATAGTCACCCAAATCTGATTTTTTTTGTGTGACTGCCTAGTAGGGGTTCAATCCAATCAACCTAAGCAATGGGGAAGGATGTTGGGATCTATACCACTAGTTTTAGATATTCCTTTAACTTCTACAAAAACACTAGGCCTATCCAACTTAGATGGCTTGTCTCTAGAACCACATGCCTAGGAGAAACCCTGTATCGGGAAGCACCAAACATTGGCATAAAATCTTAATGTTCTGAAATATCTTTTTGTTGTCTCATCCAAGCTACCAATCATCGATGAACTCCATAATTCAAAATAAATCCAGGAGGCACTTGTTGAATCCCTTTAGTTTCATTGGAGTTTGAGATACAAGTCGCTACAAACAAGCTCTATCGAGTGGAGATCATGTCCTCAGAATGTCATGTCAACATCTTTTTCACTGACCAGGATCAGGAGGAGGCCATCCAAGGGAACAGAAGACCTTTATATGTATCATGAATTCCTAATAATGTCAATTTTAAAAGGGTTCTAATTGATAATTTTTTTGGGATAAATCTCATTCCAGTTCAAACCCTTCTACTTTTGGGATATGGAGAAGAGGACCTATCTCCCACTAGGCTAACCATTAAGGGTTACAATATGCATGAGAAAATACATATCGGGAAGATCAAACTCGAAGACTAGTTTGGGGATCTCACTTGTGATGTTGAGTTTAAGGTTATTCAACAAGATACCACATACAATTTCCTACTGGGAAGGTCCTGGATCCATAGACACTTGGTGGTACCATTAACATTCCAGCAGTGTATGATGTCTCCCATCAATGGAAAATTCGGCATAATACATGGTGACAATGCCCCCTTCAATACTAGTAGTGCCACATATGATGAAGCATATCTATATAATAAGGGAAGAATGTTACCAATAAAATATTATGATATACAGATTCCAGCCCCCAATGTCTTGGGGACCACCCCTTCGAGTCCCTATAGTATGATCAAAAGGTCCTATGTGCTCCCCATAAATCCGGTTGGGGTAATAGACTTCGTACTAGAGGTCCACACCCCTCTTATTTTTAGTGACAGTGTAAAATGGAATTATCCCTAGTATGTCTCTATGAAAAATCATATTGAAATGGATGATAATGTCTCTTTTAATTGCCTCCCTCACCCTGATACTGATGAAGAATACCCCATATTGGAAACATCCTCTGGAAATGACTCCACACAAGCATAACTAGAGGAAGATGAGGATGATATCAGAAACTCCCCTCCAACATTTGAGGATGGTTTCTCTACAAATATAGACGATCTCAGCAAGATAAATCGGGGAATGGATGAAGACCTAAACATTTCTTTGATTAGTGCCTCCATGCAACTCTAATAGAAAGAGATGTACAATTCATTTATAAAGTTTCATTTATATGTCTTTTCTTGAAACTATATAAAAATACAAAGATTGATACCAAATGTGGTTGCACACTATCTTGGATTACCCGATGAGCATTAAGGATTTATAAAGGAATCCAGTGAAATGCACCCCTCTCATGAAACCAATTAAGAGGTGGATGTTGACAAGTTAATAAAAGATATCTTTTTCCAATAAGTGCAATACCTAATATGGATTTATAAATACAACCCATTCAAAAAAGGGTATATTATGGTCTTTATTGATTTCAGATACCTTAATCAGCATTTATTGAAAGATGATTTCCCATTTCTAATCACAAAACTCTTGATTGATGCAACTTTTGGTTTCTAATACATTTCCTTCATGTATGTGTACTCTGCGTACAATAAAATCAAGATGTCCCCTGGTGATGAAGAAGACACTTCTTTCGTATCACTTCAGAGTATATTTTTCTATCATGTCATTCCATTTTTATTAAAGATTGTTATCTCCACATATAACCATGCCATGCATCACATCATGAAGTAATTATTGGGGAGTCTTGATGAATGTTATGTTCAAAACTAGGCTGTTAAATCCTAAAACAAAATTTATAAATTCATATATCTCCATAAAATATTTGAAAAGCTATGGTAGCATAGTTTAAAGATGCATCCATTGAAATGTTCTTTTGGGGAGACATTTGGGAATTTTTTTTGATGCACCACCGCAACATTGATTTTCACTACCACAAATCTCAATGAACTTAGGGGAATATAAGGTAACCTCACCTATATTTGGTGATTCATGGATAACATGGATAAAAAATCTCCCATTCCCAAGGATAACGAAGAAAGGAATCTCCAATCAATGGGAAGATGATTGTCAAATATCCCTCAAAAGTCTCAAGTAGTATCGGCCACACACATTGATTTTGATGCCAATAGTATAAGGAAATCCACCCATATTATATATGGCTTCCATGGAACGTTCACTAGGCACCCTCCTCATATTGAAAAATGATGTGGGTAGTGAGAATAGTCTCTACTACCTCATCCAAACAATTCTAGGTACCGAGAATAGATATATGAGGTTGATAAGAACTACTTTTCACTCATTGTCATAGTGAAAGAGATGAGATATTTCTCATAGCACCATGAAGTCATTCTGGTATCTCATATTCAAAAAGTCAATTACATCCTTAGTCTCCATATATTGATTGGGTTCTAGAATCGATGAGCAGTCAATCTGCAATAATATTAGATTCACTTCATATAAAAAAAGTCAGTGAAAGGAAAATCCCTATTTGATTTCCTCACAACACATCTTGCCCCAGAAAATACACTGGAAGACACCGATCTCCCAGATGAAGAGGTATTCTATGCCCATGAAACTCCCAGAACATGGGATATGTACTTTGATGGTGCCTCCCGGAGCCTAATAGATACCAGAATGGAAAACTTGAAGCTCAATTGGGTTGGTCTAGGGTTTGTGTTTGTCTATCCATAAAAGGTGGTTTATCCCTACAAATTATCACTGTATGAAGGCTACACAAATAATGAGTCAGAATAACAATCCCCCATTGATCTATTGGAACTATCCCTACAACTGCACATAGCCTACCTGAATTTAAAATGGGATTTAGAATTGGCGATAAAGAATATCAGTGGTGAATATTAAATTAAAATGGAATAATTGTCCCCCCCTTATTGTCTACATCTGGGGAGTTATGGAAGAGTTCCCCTTTGACAGAACATTGCATAATGTTCCCCAATCATATAATTTTCACACAGTTGCATTGGCTAATTCAAGAACCATCAAGACTAACCCTGATCAGAAAGAAACAATATTCCATACCATACAATGAAGAATAGTCTCATCGATCACTATATATGATATGAAAGAAATCAACAAGTTCAACACCACCCTAGGGTGTGATGAACCAATGAACACACTTGGATGGATAGATCCCACAATTGGTTACCTCCAAAATGGGATTCTCTATATAGATGATGTCATAAAGGAACAAATTCGGTGATGTACAACAAATTTCACTCTGCGGGATGGTCTAAATGAGAGGAAAGACCACTACAAATGAAGATTTGAGGAAATCCTCCTCATGTGCATAGAATAATGAGAGATTTACACAATCTAGGAAGATGTCCATATAGGCTCTTACGGTGCCCACAAGTATGGAACTAGTCTCTCCCACCAAATCAGGAGGTTGGGATATTACTGGGAGACCACGATACCATACTTAATGGAATTTACAAAGAAATTTCATGTGTGAAAGATCCATTAAAACATATTTAATCATCTACCATAATTGTTATAGACAACTTAATATTCTTGGCCATTTTTTGTTTGGTGAATGGATGTCGTGGGGCCGTAGTTGGGGTTTGGATTAGTGGTAAGAACCCCGTAATCCTACATGAAAAATGGGGGTTCAAAACCCATTGGGCGCAGGTTACTGTAGTAGTACTATAGAGGTATTGTAGCAGTGACGACACTGTTCATCAACGGGTACTGTAGTGGCGGAAGGGCATTGTAGTGGCGACGATACTATGTAGGGTATTGTAGCAGGCAGGTTACTATTCACATAATGTGAATTGGGCCATGAAATTGGGCCTACAGGCTATGTAATGGGCTACAAGCCCCCTAGTCCTTCAGGATATGTAATGGGTTTCCCTCTACCCAGTTAAAATAGGTCTTTGCTTTGATTTAATAATAAAAATGAGGCTTCGGCCCCAAAATTTTAAAAGAAATGGATGTCGTTGGGCTAAATCCCCCAGACACGTCTAAGTAGTGCACATACATCCTTACTTATACTAAATTATTTTCCAAATTCACTGAGTCAATACCCCTAAAATAATACTAGATGAAGAATATCGTCCACTTCTTGAAGTCCCATATCATCACAATGTTTGAGGTCCCTCACATATATTTGGTGAACAATGGAACAAAATTCTTTTCTACAGAATTGAAGAGACTATATAAAGAGTACAATATTGAGTCCAATCACACATCTCATTATCATACATCTGAAAATGAAATGATAAAGGCCATAAATAAGACTCTATCGAACATACCCAACAATATGAGGAATAAGGATAAGATATTTTGGTTATAAAAACTCTTACATGATTTAAGGGAATAACATACCACCACATGTACATACACACAAGAAATTCCATACTCATTGGTGTATGGGACTGAGGAAATGTTACCCATAGAGGTCCAACATCCTTCACTCACAATATTTTTGGAAAAATATTAGATGATGAACAATTACAAAATCATCTAGATAAATTATAATGATTATAAGAGAATAGATTTCACACACTTTATAACTTGGAGGTCCATCATAATCAAATAACACATACCTTTAAAAAAATGGACCAACTTCATTCATTCCTCAAATGATAATTGGTGTTAGCTCTCAGAACCCCAATGATACTAGGACGGAATCCCCGAAAACTGGATCCAAATTGGAAGGGAATTATGTAATATATAATGCATATCATAATGGAGCCTACTCATTAGAAAACATGGATCGGGAGCATGTCACAACACCTAAAACTGTGATATTTGTCAAGAAATATTTTTCATATTTGTCATCATATGGGTGTCCACATCAGATTATGACCCATAATTCTTCATGTGTACATGATGTTAAACTGTAAAAATTTTTCCCGACCACATTATGATAAACTATATACCATTCAGCATAGCCGCATGACCTCAAAATATGCAGTACCTTAAAGACTATGTATGACTTGATTCATGCTTTCACAAGATACATAATGACTCCCAAAAACTATTCTTGTCCTTATCCATGGGATTACATTCTATCCACATCGGGTGATCTAATGTCCTTACAATATGACATTATACTTCAAGGAAAATGTCCTTTCCACATGACATAAAACTACACAGATACAAAAATTCCTTTTTACTTCACATCAGGTGATCTATTCCCTTCACACATGACATTAAACTACACAGATCCATAATATCTGTCTTCATTCATGTCAAGTCACCCACTTTCTTACCACATGACATTATACTGCATGGGTTTCCAAGAACTATGTATGGATTGATTCTCATTTCTAATGAGATATATAGGGACACCTCAATCTTATATCTTGATATACTAAGAAAATCATGCAAAATTCCTCTAACATACTCTTAAATGCCTCTTCATAGTGAAGGGAACCCTTTCCATTCCTTATTTCTCAAACTATGCTTAGCTTACATGGTCTTAGGGTCCTCGGTAAGGGATTCCCCACACAAACAAGGCCTATCAACTATTGATAGGCCTATCTCAGTCCTGAATGAAAGACTATAAGAGGCATACCATGAGTCCTTACTGGTTGACATTAAATTGCACAGTTAATATCCCCTACACAACATGAAACTATATACTCTTTTGGACCTCTCCTAAGAGGAAAACTCTGGTTGATGTTGGTCTTCTACAACAACTACTTCCTCTCTATATCTCTTCACATTGGGGAGCCCACATCCTTTCCACATGATGTCAAACTTCATGGTTCTTAAAAAAATACATGTGGAATTATTCCCACTTTAATGAGATATGTAGCGACTCCCAGAAATCCATCCTTGGGACAAGCCACAACATCACTAATTTTTCACATTTTTTAATCTTCTTCCTTTCTGCATAACATTTAACTATACTATTCCTCAAGAACTATGTGTTTCTTGATTCATGTAATCAAATGATTTGTAGTGATTCATTAGTTTTCAATCCTAGATAGAAAAAAAAAAACAATTAAAAGAAATAATGTCCACATCTACATATGGGTCAGACCTTTATAGAGTATCTCCCACTCAAGAACTACGTGTGACTTGATTCTTTCCCTTATAAAAGATGTAGTGACACAAGAATTTCCAAATACAATCCCAATAAAAATAAACAAAATATAGATATTCCCCTCCATGCATATGAGTTAGACCTGTATAGGGAATATCATTAAGAACTACATGTGTCTTGATTATCATCTAATGAGATATGTAGTGACACCCATAATTACATTCATGGTCCTAGCTGCAATACCACCATTTCTTATGAAGGGGTCCACATCCTCACCATATGACATTAAACTACAAGAACTTTCATAAATACATGTGGTTTGATTCTAATTTTCAGGAGATATGTAGTGATGCCTAGACATACACCCTTGAGCCCAACTACAACATTTCCATCTATACACATAAGTTCCCATGTCCTTAACACCTGATGTCAAACTGCACAGGAATACATTCTTACCACATAACGATGAACTTCACAATAGTACGTCCATATCACATGATGTAAAACTGCAAGGAAAACATCCTGGTCACATGAAATTAAGACTATACAAGAATTAAATCCTTTAAAAATGATGATAAACTATATAGAAAATTTCTATACTGCATGAAGTTAAAATGTATGAAAAACATCCCCACTACATTACAACAAACTGTATTAACTATCACTATTTATCTTTTCTTATTGAAGGATCATAAGATTATTACCTCATTCAACTAGAGTATGGGGTGCTTCAGCCATCTTTTAAAATCACTTCAATCTATTTGCCAAAATTCATGTTTTGAGTTCCTTAAATTTCCACAATACTTTCATATCTGTTGAAAATAAAATAGATCTCATAGTTTAGCCATTCAATTGATGTAGAAGGTATTGTGTTCCTCTATCCGGAGACATCTTGGACCGATATAAAGGGTTTTAAAATTCCTATGATCCCGATGTCACCAAGGTAGAACCTAACACCGTTGTATTCTATGTATCTCTCCTAGTGTAAATATCACATATCATTACTCAAGATCAGAGAATATCAAGACATTATTTAAAACATTTACATATCTCTCTTAGAAGAATGTTGGAGTTCTCTTTACCTTGGGAATCATAATTAGTTCTTGCGTAATATATCCCATATTAGGTCCATATGAGTCATGAACTTAAACTACCTCCACTTTGGTCAAAGTTGTACGACATTGAGCACTAGTCTATAGTAGTCCAAATATCAAGACTATAAACGGCTAGTGAAATATGAAAAAACTTGTCAGTTTGAGAACCTACTAAGGGATACTTGGGTAAAAGTCAAGTCATCACTCACTAAACTCTTAATCAATTGAGTTTAGAAAAAAAGGTGAAACAAATAAGGTATAAAGCTAATAGGGTATACTTTATAACCATAGTAAAACCATGTTATTCTCATTGGACCCCCTAGAACAAGAAAAAATTAGGGAAATTACTTTCTACATATCCTCCCTGTGGGAATATGTTATCTATGTGGGGAAACAACATTAGGGTTTCTAGAACCCTTCTTGGATATTACATTTTTCACAAATCACACATCATGATTTGAGTTCCTAAAATAACCAAAAACCTTAAAAGGATCTTGGAAAAGATATCTGGCTTCATGGTACCCTTTTCTTGATTATGCATTCATTCTTATAGCTCATGCATATAAATCCAAGGATGTCAACCAAATGCGTCACTATGCAAAAATCACATTCTAATAATGATGAGCCCTAACATCATCATGATAGAAGTCAGTACCTTTGTGTGTATGAACTACTCCTGGTATGACTTCCCCATATCATCCTCTCTATCTAAGTACATTGAACCTTGAATTACAATCTCTATACCAAACTATCCAAGTGGATATGACACTATTGATGTTTTTCACCACCTTTTGTACCCTTTCTCAAAGCCGAAATGTGAAATTCCATTACATAATATTTGATGGTCCACACCCTATGATTCAAAACCATAGGGAATAGGGATTAAGGTTCATGATCTAGAGCTAAGCAGCCCTAGGGTTCAAAAACCCTTCAAGGCTAGCATTCCTCATATACCCAACCTAATTATTTAGACATTTGAGTCCTCATAAATCATTCACAGCCATCAGAAAGAAGTGGTGATCATATTTTTTTTGGAAATTTTACCGACACATAAGGACCCTAACACACCGATTAAATACATCCCTCCTTATCTGAAAGGTGCCTTAATCCTTTTAAGCCCTGGAAACACCATGGTGGAACTTGGAACCTCAGAGTGTTATGGGTCATCCTGGACATGTCTTCCCCATGTCATATTCTTTGACTCAAGCTTCTAGTCTATGATTTACATCATCCACACTCCAACTATCATGCTAGATTTAGAATTCATAGTATTTCCCCCTAAACTGATATTACATACATAAATATTTCATTACTCTGGAAGAGAGTAGATATCAGCCTTTTCATGTACATGTGATGCACCCAATTTGTGTATGCATTTTCCATATATATTATTGAATATAAAAACATGTTTATAGAAAATAAATGTTGTTTCATGAACATATTCTTTGATTTTTGTGATTCTATTTACTTTCAAGAGCTTTTTGGATAAAATACACAAATCAAGGGAAGTCTGTGGAAATTTTAAAACCACATGGCGTGTACGTTTTATACACGCCGTGTACATCCAGAATAGGACACGGATTGAAGGAGGGATTACATGCCCATGTTACCAGGCGAAAGTTACACGCCGTGTGGGGCGGCTCTACACGCCGTGTATTACATTCTAGAAGCGGTTGGTGCCGAGAAGAGTCTACACACTCATGTGGACATTGAAGGAGACACGATGTGTTTAATTTCCACACGCCGTGTCTGCTATTATAGAAGGATTTGGCGGCCAAATTTTGATACTAAACGCCGTGTATGGAGGTGCTACATGACATGTACACTCAACTACCAGGCGGCATCGTGGAAAAGTCAAAGATGGCGTGTTAGGTCGCCTACTAGCGGAGAAAAATGGCACCCAAAGCGCATTGACGAAAGTACACGACGTGTACTTTCTATACACACCGTGTACTTTATTTTTCTATAAAAATAGGCCATGGACTTATGATTTTGGAGTTCTAAACCATTGTAGGAGAGAAGAAGTTCTGCTGCCGCCGTTCCCGAGCCACCGTGGTGCCGTAGTTCCACCATTCCACCTACCGACACCACTCCTCAATGCTTACATGACGAATTCCTCAGGTATCGAGTGTGTTTCCCCTATCATGATTTCCATGTGTAACTAAACCCCTTGTGTTGGGGCTGTGGGTGATGAAGGATTGTATTATGTTGTATTGATTTAGATAGTTGTATTTGTTCTTATAAATTCTCCTTACTCCTCTTAAATCATTTCTAAATATTACTAAGAATTCTGAGCCGGACCAAGGGAAGAATTCTCAGCGATATAAAAGAAGAGTAATGGTGAAAGCTTTCATGACCATTGAAAAGGTTTCACCGATTCATAAATGGACTGAACCAAATTAAGAATTGAAGAAATTGAATCCTTGGTTCAATAGTCAGGGTTTATCAATTCTTAATTTGGTTCAGTCCATTTATGAATCAGTGAAACCTTTTCAATGGTCATGAAATCTTTCACTGTTACTCTTCTTTCATATCACTGAGAATTATTCCCTTGGTGCGACTCAGAATTCTCAGTAATATATAGAAATGATTTAATAGGAGTAAGGAGAATTAAAAAGAACAAAAACAACTATCTAAATCAATACAACATAATATAATAGGTTCATGAATAGACGCCCACTTGGTCCAGAGGCGCCAAGTCATCAGAACTTGTTCCCCTTGATCCAGAAATCGAACAGACACTGCTTCATCGTCAACGTACACTAAAAGAACCACACCAACAACAACCCTCTACCATGGTGAACAAGCAAGAGGGAGCACCAGCCGTAGATGCTACGACTGAGCATCAGTACCAGGATCAGCAGCCTCCCACTGCTGGTCTACCGGAGCAGGCTCCTAGAGGCTTTGTGGAATTACTTCCGAGGGATTACCAACGACCGCCACAACAAACTCCTCCAGCATATGAAAAACTCCAAAAACCACAACAACTTTTCCAACGACCCTATTTCTCCCCTCATTAGCCGTATTATCTGCAACCTCCACCCCCCAGCAGCCACCTCCAAGACATACTCTTATATAGTATGGAAATCCTTCAATCCACGGAGCTGATACAGGCATCGTTCATCCTCCGGCCTAGGCCCAAAACTATGAGATCAAGACTGAAATCATGATACTGATCCAGAACACCATCCAATTCGGAGGCCTACATAGTGAAGACCTGAACTCCCATCTCTCCAACTTTCTGGAGATCTATAACACATTTCATTACCATAACGTGTCCGAGGACGCCATCCATATTCACCTATTTCCCTTTTCTGTACGGGACAAGGTGAAAGACTGGATAAAGGGGATGCCACAATTATCTATCCTAACCTGAGAGGAGCTATCCCAGACGTTTCTGTCCAAATACTTCCCACCATCAAAGAAATTGACACTACGGAAAGAAATCCACAACCTCCAGCAGCCCGACTCCGAGTCATCGTACGAGTCCTGGGAACGCTTCAAAGAGATGTTACAAAAATTCCCCCACCACAGAATCCCACTCTAGATGCAAGTCCAAACCTTCTATAGAGTACTTACAACAAATACCAAGTCCGTGGTGAACGCTGCTGCTGGAGGTATGGTGATGCGAAAATATCCCGAAGAGCTATTCGAAATATTGGAAGACATGTCAGCCAACAGCTTCCAGTGGCACTCCGAGTGGGGGAATCAAAAGTGAGGTATGCATAATATTGACGATACCACCATGCTCACTGCTCAGTTGGATGAAACATCCAAGAAAATAGACACATTGAATCTCAAAAGAGCATCTCAAGTTCATACGGTGAACCATCCAGCATGTGGCAACTATGGTAACAACCAAAATCTGGGAGAATACCCGGGACTTCCATCCGACCCTTCAACAAGTGAGGTGAGCTTTGTTGCTCAAAATCGAGGGTCAAATCAATATCAACAGTACCAAAACTCGGCGTGGCGAGATAATCAGAACCAAGGATGGGCCAAAAGCAGCAAAAACCTCTGCCCCAGTGACCGCCCAGCTATAATCAGCCTCAGTACCAGAATCAGTTTCCGAGACAGCAGTTCCAGCAGGGTTCCTATCAGTAGCAAGGGTACCAGAACACTCACTCGTAGCGGAAAAGGAAACAACCACTTCCACTACTTTCCCAACCATCTCAGTAAGAGAAAACATCAAATATAGAAGACCTGTTGAATAAATTCTTATCAACTATTGAGACAAAATTTCAGAACCAGGAGGCTTCCATTCGAAGCCTCGAGAATCAAATTGGCCACCTAGAAAACCAGCTATCAGGGAGGCAGCCCGGTACACTACCGGGAAACACAGAGAAGAATCCGAGGGAGGAGGCCCATATTGTCATTCTTTAGAGTGGCAAGGAGATCCAAAAGAACCAACCAGAACCGCCAGGTGCACCCACACCCCTTGATTATGAAGAACGTACCATTACCGACCCCTCCTCATCCAAAAGCCCACATAAGGAGGATTTGAAGAAGAAAGGAAAGGATGTAGTCCAATCATTCAAGGCTTCATTACCTTTTCTAGAATGAATGAAGCAAAGAAAGATGGATCACCAATTTGGAAAATTCATGGATGTATTAAGGAAGCTACATATCAACATCCCATTTGCAGAGGCCCTGACTCAAATGCCCACATATGCAAAATTTATGAAGGAAATCCTCTCGAATAAGAGGAAGATGGAGGATTTGGGCGTTATTGCACTAAAAAAGGAATGCTCTGTAGTGGTTCAACATTCCATTCCTCCAAAACTCTAGGATTCAGGTAGTTTTACTATTCCCTGCACAATTGGACCCTGTGACTTTGGAAAAGCTCTATGTGACTTGGGAGCAAGTGTCAACCTCATGCCATTCAGAGTTTTCCAAAAGCTCGGGCTCCATGATTTTAAGCCAACCCGAGTAGGCCTTCAACTTTATGATCGATCAATTAAGTATCTGAAGGGGCTACATGAATATGTACTGGTGAAAATGGGATGATTGATCCTCCCAGCAGATTTCATCATCCTAGACATGGGGGATGATCTAGAGGCACCACTTATATTGGGGAGACCTTTCCAAGCCACTGGGAAGACACTCATTGATGTTCACCAGGGAGAGTTGATTTTCCGGGTAGGAGACGAGAGAGTCTCCTATAATGTTCTCAAAGCCATAAATCATGCATCATCATATGATCATGAGGATTGTTCTCCAATAACTACCATCGATGATCGCCTGGTGGATGATCTGGTATGTTCCTATATTTCTGATAACTTTTACATTCCAGACATTCCTATTGAAGAAGAGCCAGAGAACTTGCAACTCCTAGATGGCCAGGGAGGACACTATTGGGACCATTATCCACGTTAAATATCAGGAAATAAAGGAAAGTAGGTCGAGCCAACGACTTAAAACAAAGGCACTAACTGGGAGGCAACCCAGAGGTTACACACTGCGTCCCACTTCTATAAACAATGTGTACATATCTTCTTATTTATAATATTAATAGTACAAATCTATATAATAACAAATCAATAGCCAGGGATGATGCCAGTGTCGATGGTAAAGTCACTAGAGTTTATTCAAGCTGTCCCCAGTTCGAATCCCTCCAGACCTACCTTCGGCATGAGGTTCATCCTTTTTCTACTCGTGTTAATTTACACGGCGTGTGTGGTATTTTTCCAATATATATATATATATATGTGTTTAAATATAATAAAACCCCTGATGGGGTTGGAATGGTTGTCTAGAATCGTAATCCGGTTCTAAAAGACCCGGTTTCGAATCTAGACAACCGTCCCATTTCCATCATTTGTTATTTTAATAAAACTACATGATGTGCATTTCAATATATGCCGTGTGCGCCATAATTTTTCAATATAAATTTAAAATGACTTTAAAATAAGAAATAACATGCGGGTGAAGTTGGCGGATTGGAAAAGTCTCGATACCAGATTCAAAAGGGCCGGGTTCGAATCGCGCTAATCTCCCTACTTCATCCCCATCATTTTCTAAATAAAAACCTCATGCTATGCATTTCTTCTTTCTCATGTGTATAGGCCGTATATATTAACTATATATAAATTATTAATACGGGCAGAAGTACAACCTTCGCTCCAGAAGATGAGGGATTCCATTAGGAATGGCTGATCGCCGGTTCGAACCTCGCCCCAAGCACCGGACCAAAGGTTGTAATTCTATTTTTCCAATTTTATGTTACACAACGTGCATAACCCGATATACGTCGTGTATAGGTTTATTTATAATAGAATTTGTAGATATATCTATTTTATTTTAATTATTAATAATAATTATTATATAGGTTACTATAATAATTATATATTTATATATATTATTCTTAAAAAAATGGAAATACACGGTGTGTAGTCTAAACGTACATGCTGTTTACCGCGGCTATATAATCCGCGGTCCACCTAGCTTGAGCCTGTGTCGCAAGGCTCTCCATTTCTCCCTCTTCTTCCCGTTTCTTCTCCCGAACGCCACCCGAACCCCCATTGCGAGATCCGTCTTTTTTCTGCATTTCAACCTATGATTTCTCTTACATTGTGATCCTCGGTCAAGGTACACCATTATACACCCTCTATTTTAAATTTTTATACATGTTTAGGGTGTTTTTTCAGATCGGCTGACCGTTTGGCTTCCACCAGTACACGACCACGACCTGAAGAACACATGCCATGTAGTACTGTGCACGACCACACACAAAATACTTCAAAATTTGAATATACACTGTGTGTATGTTCGGTACACACTGTGTACTTTTCCCCATCGTGCCCGGGTATCTTTTTGCACACGGCCCCACACACCATTTTCATGTACACAGCGTTTGTGTTTGGTACACACCGTGTATATCATTTCCTTTGGCTCATCCATGTGTGGCACATAACGCGGACTCTCACCCCATGTTCCCACACACGGCGTGTTTGTTCGGTACATGCCGTGTGTGTTATTTTTTTTGGACGACCCATGTCTCGCCCCTACACGGCCATGTACCTCGAGTGAAACACACGCCGTGCCTTTATCCAACACGGTGTGTAGTTTTTCATTGAACTGCTAAAAACATGGCCGTCTCGTTTGTAACACACAACCACCTACACTTTGTGGGAACACGACATGTATGTTAGGTACACGCCATGTACTTTTACATGGTCTCTTTCTCACCCTCAGCGTGTCTATCCAAAGAACACGAGATACTCTACATTTTTTACTACACGCCATGTACTCTGGTGTACACACAGTTTACTTTTATTTTCATGTTTTCTCACATTTTATTTGTTTTGTATTGTATTGTTTTATTTTATTTTTCTTTTTTTTTTGGTTTTTAATTCTTTTTCAGGTTATGGAAGATCACGATCCTTCCCGAGGGAAGCGGCTAGCCTCTGCCACTGAGGGTGAGGGGTCCATTTTTCAGTGGATTCGACTCCGACCTCCTACGTAGCCAGACCCCAATGATCCGGTCTTCGATCTCCCTCCATTGGCCATTCTGCCGCCACTCACTCCCTCAACGGAGGCCGTGCCTACTTATGTTGCACCTCCACCTTCTGGCACCAAGCTTCTGAGCACCACTATTCCTGCTCCACCAGCCGCCGCTCTACCTGCTTCATCTTCCTCAGAAGCTAGTCCCTCTTCGAGTACACAATCCCTCGAGCCACCCTATGCTTTAGCAGATCCACCCACAGAGCGAGCCTCTACTGCTGTACCAGTACCTGGGCCGGGACCTTCAGGTTCTACCTATCCCTGCATGGTATTCCCGGTCCCTGAACTCGCCTATGATAGTGTCCGACACTTCTCTCGTCGGCTGATACCGTTGAGTGTCCGATACCTCAATAGCAGCATTCCGCAACAGCTTGGTCTTTGGGAGGATTTGGAGGCACTTCTCAGGCACACCCTACTCCTAGATATTTTCCAGGTCAATACTCCTATTTTTCGTAATTTATTTTTGGAGTTCATGGCCTCGTTTGAGTTTGATGGTGCGGAGTACCAGGAGACCCCTGGTGATGAGGTGCCCGTGGTATGGTTCCTGCTAGGCATCCGACGTTTCTCCCTCACTATGACCGAGTTTGGCCAAGGGTGCGGCTTCTACCCCCATCCTATCACCCCACCCCCATTTCTACCTTGACCCGGCCCGAGCACTCTGATCTCTTTGCCATGTGGTGGGAGATCGCTGGGCCTGACCACCGGTATTCCCCCACTTCCCAAAAGAGAAATCTTATCACCGACCCCATCCTTCGCTTCGCCCACCGGTGTTTCAGCAGCATCCTATTTCCCCGCCATGAGAATATGGGGGTCATGACCGGCCGTGACATGGAGCTCCTTACCTCTGTCATCCGGCACGACTACCCAGACCTCCCCTATCTAGCTGCCTCCTATTTCCACTCCATGTTTACCGGCCGTCAGGGAAGCCTGAACGACAGGTTCTGCCCTACCCATCTCACCCACCACCTTTGGGTATTCGAGCCCTCATTGCCTCATGACCTATTAGGTTCACCCCAATCGATGGACTTTCTCATGCTCATTCGCATGGGGATGGTCCGGAAGCAGGGGGTGCTAACATCCTTGCCCAGGCTCACCCCAACCACCCGCTGACCCTCCTGCCACAGGTGATGACCCTGTCCCTCCTTCCCCTCCCCCTCCAGCTTCTCCACCTCACCCACCTCCTACTGATCCCACTTCTTCTGACCTTCCTTCTTTTGTCCCATCACCAATCCCACCTATCCCCACACCCTCAGTCGATCTTTCCCTTTACCCACCGCCTAGCCATGATGGAGCAGGCCTTGGGTCGCTTGGAAAACTGCCAGGATCAGATGGAGCAGCAGTTCGTTCATATCATCGACCATCAGGACACCATTGCACGACATTTGATTCATCTCGACAGCTTCCAGGACCACATGAAGCAGCTATTGGCGCATATTTCTCAACATCTTGGTCTTCCGTTTCCTCCGCCACCTTCCGCTGCCTCGACACCTATCCCATCTGCTGCTGCTCTACCGCCCTCTCCTATGCAGGCCACAGATTCCGTTCTACTATATACGGTAGGTCCTGCTGCTACTCCTCCGGCCGCCACCACTGCTGCCGGTCTAGGGCCTACTGTTGAGCTTCTTTCGCCGAGTCTAGCACCTGTGGCTCCTACTTCTCTAGATACCCTTCTCGGTGCAGCATCAGAGCATCCTGCTTCCACAGATCCCGTGCCATCTTTTCCAGCTGGTTTTTTTTTAGGATGATGCCTCCCCTGAGGCGAAGCCATGATAGTGCCATTTTTCTTTATCTTATATATCTCTTTTTTCATTTTCTGTGCTGTGATGTTCTGTACGTTTGCATTTTTATTTTTCCTCGACAGTCACAGGTATCATGGAGTGCCTTGGGCATCAATTATCACGAGGGGAGTATTTTTCTATTTCTATTGTCTTTATTTTTGGATTTACTTCTTCCACTACTTTCCCTCATGTTATCCCCCCATATCTCACCCTTTCCTACTATTTACCTTAGTATTGCACTTGGTGGGCCATGTGCCGTATTAAGTGTGGAGGAGCATCTATCTCTTTCACCTTAGTCTTGGCCCTTAACCTAATATAGGATACATCATTATTAGATTATATATTCGAAAATGTAAAGCAATTTTGGTTAATCATTCGTATAAATGATTAAGTTATCAGTAGGAACTTTTTGAGAGTTGCATGATTATTTTTATTTTTGAGTATTTTAAAATGATTGTTGATATAGTTTTAATTGGAACTTTTAATCCTTGATTAATTACATTGATTAGGCTAATCATTTATATGCATGTCATAACCTGATTATCCCATTATTACCTTTCCAATCCTGAGAGGTATTCTAAACACTTTTTCGTATTTCTTTTCTTAATACCGTATTTCTTGAGAGATTCATAGGATATGCATCACTACCATAATTTGAAAGTTTTCTTTTCAAAACATGATTTTTTTTTGAATTACTTTAAAATTGTTGATGCATTAGATTGTTTCAACCCCTTTATCTTGATACCTAAGCTACTTTTAATCTTCGTTAAGCCCATAGAATCCATGAACAACCTTTATAGGGAGCCACATTACAAGCCTATTTCCCTTCCTAACCTGTCTCTAATTATACTTTTCATGATTATTCATTTTGGAGTTTTAAAGAGGGAGTTGGAAATACATGGAATATTTTTGTGCACAATCATGAAATAATGTCTGGGGGAGTGCCTCTTGACTATTTTGGGAAGAAAGGGTTCCAAACAATTATTCGTTATATTCATAAGTGTTTCAATGTTTCCATTTTGTTCTTCTTAAATAAAAGAAAAATAAGAAGAGAGAAAAAAGAAGGGAACCTTGTGCTCAATTGATTTAGGCACCCTACTTGACTAAAGGAAAAGGTGGTGATTCCAAGAGCATTCGACTGCGATTGTGAAGGAAAAATTTTCATTGAGCTTTATTTTGAATATCATGCAATGTTGTTTAAAGGAATTAGCCTTCCTTTTTCAAGCCTCAAAATTTATTTATCACATCTGAACCTACCAACCCTTAGCCAAAGAGACATCTGAACCTTATTGATAAATCCCTCATGATTTTTGTAATTCAATTTTTCTGAAGTAGAGAACAAGATATCTTGAAAACCTCTGGATAGAGTGTATATACCTTAGATTGAGAATAACTTTGAATAAAAATATTTTGAGTGTGGAGTGTGATTTTAACTAGTAAGGTAAATCATCAAGTGGCATGGTTGTTTTTGAAAGGTTGAAAAATGTATTGAAAGAGGATGAGAGTAGTTAATTGAAGTATATATGAGGCATGATTTTAATATCTTATGAATTGAATTTGTTTGTGAATTTTAGAATTTTCCTCATTAACTTTATCATTTATATTTTTGATTAATTGAATGACTTCCTTTTAAAAAGTATAGGCTCTTTTAATTAGATGTTGAGATTTTTCTTGAGGGAAAGCAAATGACTAAGTGTGGGGGAATTTGATGCACCCAATTTGTGTATACATTTTCCATAGATATCATTGAAAATAAAAATATGTTTTCAGAAAAAATCTGTTGTTTCATGAACATATTCTTTGATTTTGGTGATTCTGTTTACTTTCAGGAGCTTTCTGGCTAAAATACAGAATTCAAGGGAAGTATGTGGAAATTTTAAAACTACATGACATGTAATTTTTATACACACTGTGTACATCCAAACTGGGACATGGATCGAAGGAGGGAGTACATTCCCATGTTACCATGCGAAAGTTACACGCCGTGTGGGGTGGTGCTACACGCCGTGTATTACATTCTAGAAGTGGTTGTTACAGAGAAAAGTCTACATGCCCATGTGGCCGTTGAAAGAGACACAACATGTTTAATTTCTACATGCCTTGTTTTCTATTCTAGAAGGGGTTGGTGGAAAATTTTGATACTACACATTGTGTATGGCAGAGCTACATGCCGTGTACACTCAACTACCAGGCGGCGTCGTGCCAATGTCAAAGACGGCGTGTAAGGCCGCCTACCAGCAGAGAAAAATGGCGCCCAAAACGTGTTGACGAAATTACACGGCATGTACTTTCTATACATGCCATGTACATTATTTTTCTATAAAAACTAGCCTTGGCCTTCAGATTTTAGAGTTCCAAACCATTGGAGGAGAGAAGAAGTTCTGCTGCCGCTATTCCCGAGCCATCGTGGTGCCGTAGTTCCACCATTCCACCTACCGACACCACTCCTCTAAGATTACATGATGAATTACTCATGTATCGAGTGTGTTGCCCCTATCATGATTTCCATGTGTAACTAAACCCCGTGTGTTGGGGATGTGGGTGATGAATGATTGCATTATGTTGTATTGATTTAGATTGTTTTGTTTGTTCTTCTTAATTCTCCTTAGTCCTCTTAAATCAATGCTAAATATTACTGAGAATTCTAAGCCGGACCAAGGGAAGAATTATCAAAGATAAAAAAGAAGAGTAACAGTGAATGATTTAATGACCATTGAAAAGGTTTCACCAATTCATAAATGGACTGAACGAAATTAAGAATTGAGAAACACTGAATACTGGACCAAGGAGTTAATTTCTTCAATTCCAAACAAGAAGAACCAGACCAAGGAAATCTTGTGATAAAAGGAAATCCATAATGTTGAATTATCATGAACAACACAACCATTAAAGAAATCCACATAAAAACTCCATAATCACCATAGCCCCAATACACTTTCCTTTCTGTTAAAACACCTTTAAATCACTTTCTGTTTCCTTTGAATTGTTAATCATTTCCTTAAAGTAAAACAGTTTCACTCATTCCAAACCAACCAATCAACTCTTAATTCTGCATGTTTCACCAAACTCATTATAAACTCAACTAAACCAATGGACTGCCAAAGTTCCCTGTGGATCGACCCCGCACTTCAACTATACTAAAGTTTTAAGAGTGGGTAATAATTAATTTGGGACGCTGATAAAATACACCTTCGGCCACAACGACAGTCACCACCATGATATTGACACATAAGGGATTCAATGCACCGACTAAAGAAATTTATTCCTTGCAAGAAAGGATCTTTAATCCTTGTGAGCCCTAGAAACACCAAAGAAGAACCTAGAACCTAAGTGTGTTTTAGGTCAATCCTAGAATGTTTTCACTTATTACAATGGTTTTCAATGTTAGTTCAATGTTCAAAGAACCTAATCTATTTCACACCATAGGTCCAAGCTCAAAGAACCTAAAATATGTCGCACAAATGGTCCAATATGAAACACCCTAATCTATAGCACACCATTGGTCCAATCTCAAAGACCATAAACTAGAGAACACCAAAGGTCCAAGGTCAATGATCCTAAAATACACAACACCAAAGTTCCAAGATCAAATACCCTAAACTATAACACACCAAAGGTCTGAGATAAAAGAACCTAAAATAGAACACATCGATTTCCAAGCTAAAAGGGCATTAAAATAAAGCAATATTAGGTCCATGATAAAAGACCATAAACTAAAGTGATATCATGTCTGATCTAAAAGACACTAAACTAAAGAAATAAAAGGTCCGATCTAAAAGACCTTTAAAAAAAGAAATATTTGGTTTGATTTAAAAGACCCTAAACTAAAGAAAGATCTTTTCCAAGATAAAAGACCATAATCTACAACATGGTCATTATGTTGACTATTAATTCATGTAAGGACTATTACATGGCCTTAGAATAATCAAGACGCTCTATCCAAGACTATCATATTTGACAAAATATAGATAAATCTCCCTCTAGAAAAATTATCCTACCCAAGAAATCTTTCTAAAAATAATATAATCTCAAGATAAATGGAACATATTATTAGTAGATAATCTCATGCTGGTGTGCATTCATGAGTACTTCTTAAAAGTAAACTATTGTAATTTAAAAATTCAGATCCATACATTCAGGTTTACTTGATGTTATGAAAAGGATAGGTATCATTGACGATTTTTATAATATCATAGAAATTAGATATCATGAATATCATGAATAGAAAAAAAACTAGAGAACACAAATAATTTTTAGTGATATTTTTCTTTGATACCATGAAAAAAGAGGAATCTACACATACCCGAGTCTCTCCAATCAATGTACGAGCCAATGAGAGATTTAAATATTACTTCCCTATCACAATATATGCTTAGATGAGTCTTTAATATTAGCAATTATTTTCTCTAGTTAAGCCATAGATTGGCATAGATAATTGGAATATTCAGTCTCCACATATGAAACATGTTTCACATTATTCTATCTTGCAACAACATCAAGTGTAGCTTTATCTTCTACATCAACGAGTTCATACTGTTCAAACATGGTCTTTCCTAATATCTAAAATGCATATTGGAACTAGGATAATTTTTTCTAGATAAAGATGATTTCAGAATGAAGATGATTAATTTCATACTGGAGATGATCAATTTTAATTTTCTACGCATTGACTGCATCCTAGTGAGTAGTATCCTCAACAACATGTTAGGAGGCTTCATTCAAAGCATTGTCACAATTCCAATTCAGTTAAGAGAAATCCTCAGTAGCTTCCACCCTCAATTCCAGAGACATCTTCATTTCTCTCTCAGAGATCACCTCCTTCATTAGAGAGTTAAGGGTGGAATAATCAAAGCCATCATATCCAAGGGAAGGGAACATGAATAGAAGATAAACCAATCAACCATTAAAATCATCCAATGAGGTTTCTAATACTAAAATCTCGATCAACCTTCATATCAATTGCCTCATTTACTGATGAAATAATTCTTACATGTGTTCTTGGTCTAGATTTAATTTGAGAAAAAGAACATAATTTCAGAAAAGGACACTCATAGAAATGGTCACGTTCGCAGTATTAAAGGATGAGGGAAGAGAGATAACCTCTATATGGGTTGATCCATTTGGAGGGAACCCCAAGGGAGCAGTAACCAAAGTCGTTGGGCCCCAGGGTGAAGATAATATAGCAAAGGGGTGGATTTTATTAGTTATAGGAAAAATAACACAACATAATTAGATGATAGATGGATACGACCTAGATTAGAAACACATACCTTTTTTCAATCATGTCTCCGGTGACATTAGTTTCCATAAAAAAATCCTTGGGTAAAGATGAAACTCCTTCTTGCAATGATGATCTTCATAGAACCTCAATTTCGTTTACTGAGGATGTTCTTTATTCACCAATTCTGAGGACATCAAAGAAAGGAAATAATATCATGTGATGTGACACAATAAAATGAAGTGTACAGTACCAAATATGTATAAACCTTCTTCAAAACACACTTTCATTGAGGCCAATTCTATTGCAGAATAGCTACCTGTGTCAAGAACCTCCAAAAGTGCATCCACCCTCCCTAGATCAAATGGTACAATCATTGAAACATATATAGAAAAAACAAACATGATTGAGAAAGAACCTCAACCACTTACACTTCTTGATGGGTTGGGTCCAATAGAAAAGGGTGTTTTAGTGCAAAACAATTCCAACCTGGCTCCTCAGAATCAGACACATGCTTTTCAAAGTGAGTTCTATAGGGACTTTGACATTTTTGAAGTATAAGAATGTGTTTCAATAGTGATCCAAGATAAAAGGTGAGTAAAGTACTAGACATAGATAAGGATTTTGGAGAAGAGGTGTCCGATGATGTATATCACTTCCTTTTATTCTTCTTCTTATCTTCTGAATATGGAATTATAAAAGGTGCTAAAACTAAAACTATTGATTTATAAGAAGAAATTGTTTCCCTAATATGAGAAAGTTGGCATAGAGAATCTTCATCATTTTTCCCTAGTCATCACCAAATTTTTCTCCCATAATTGTAGCACAGAAAGTGTACTTAGGGGATGGTAGTATCAAATAATATTCAGAATCCTCCCACTTCATCAGAATACATAAATGGCATCAATATTGATATATGGGTACCATGAAATTTTAAAAAAACCCACATTAAGCTCAGACATACCGCTTCTTATGTGATAGGGTAACCTTGTTCGTCTGCATTAGTTTGAAGTGTTCCTGGGAAAACATGTTTGTAAACCATTAGGGAGAAAAATAGATGAAACGTGAAACTTTCCAAAGCTACGTCATGGTCTCGAAGAAAGGACCTAACCTCCTAATAATGGTCTTTAAAGGTTATAACCCTAGGGGAATTGATATAAGGAAAACCTTCAAAAAAACCTCTATGAAATCCAATAAACCCCAGAGCTCAGCATTTAAAATCCACTTCTTACAATCTTCCCACTATTGAAATGTTATGGGGAATAAGAACACTAGAACATTACTTCCCCATGTTCCTACATTTTTTGTAGTCGTTCTAGTAGGTGCTTCTTCCAACAATGTTAAGCATATGACATCCTTATGAGGTGCTTCAGAGGGCCTTCAGCCCTTTAGAATCCTACTGTTTTCTTGGTTTGGGATTTTACTCAACTTCCATTGGTTGTTAAGACTCACTTACTAAACAGGATAATTTTCCACTCAGATATAAGAGAATCCAAACATCTTCATAACCACAAGATAAGCGGATTGCTGCATTATGAGGAGGCGGGTGTATCTCCACATCAATATATTCCTTTGTAAACATTTGAAAGAACTAGAGAGATACCATCATGTTCTACTAGGATATGAAATAAATAGATTCAAGAAACTTTTATTGGACACAAAATAATTTGAGGTTGAATAGGAATAGCTCATACCACTTACAAATGGGGTCCACGTCAATGTGGGTAGAAATAACTCCCTCACAAAGAGACATTATGTAAGCTCATGACTCGAGATTTTCCTTATTATCATCAAAAAAATCCCCTTTCAATAGTGGTCCATATGTTCTAAAATAGAAACATTCATAATGGCTCACATAATCCATGATAACTTGAGATTTCAATTTAATGGGTATTTCCACAATAACGCACTAGATGTACAATGTGAAATCGGTATTAAGGATATACCAAATATTTTGATATTCATAGGCTACTATGTGAACCCCTATCCAACCTTATAATACTTATAAGGGGCCCATGATCCTGTAAGGGGATTCCCCCTTATAAACATGTTGGTAGAGGTGATTGAGTTTTTCAAGCATTGTGATGGCCATCCCGATGCGATCCTCCTGAGCCATAACATTCACCATCATAAAAGGGGAGACCCTGGAACCCACTTTATACTTTATATTAAGTAGGTACCTACTCAATTACATGGTAATAAATCCATTAAAATGGACTAATTGATCAACATTAGGGACATTTTCCCATCCCCATTATGAAAACATCCCTTCTTCAACCATGGCCAAGTAATCACCCGGTGCACTACAGATGTCCTTCCTGAGCTAGGAATTTATCCTCTTAGACTCTAGATTGGATATGGTATTCCTGATAAAGTACACTTCCCATATCTTGAATGGTATATATGCTCCAAGAAGACACCCATTTGGAAGGGCCTTCTTTTACAGCTTAATCAGATCTCGAGTTAAATGTGGAATCCTCATCAAATCATCCCAAACAGATTATGGGGAAAAGAAATTTTCATATATACCACTGAGTATGGGTGTATTTTAGATCTATTTAACATCCTGAAGACTGATGTAAACCTCTCCATGTGTGACATGAAAAGTTCTTATATCCGGGATCCAATGACTGAATAAATCTTTCATCAATCCCTTGTTTCAATAAGAAGATATCTGCAATATATAGATGGCCTCATAAATTCTAATTTTCTTCAATGACCTGGGAAATTGAAATATTATATATTGAACCTAGAAGTACCATCCACAGTACAGCCCACCACTACCCCCTGATCAGAAGTCCCAGGTGGAGATCTACCGAAACTTATGATTGGAGGTGGACTCCCACATTATTTAGAAATAGATATGATCAGGTGCATGATTTATCCCATTCATGTATATAGGAATTAATTTCATTCGGTAAAAATATCCTTGGTCCACCCTGGGAGATAAAGTAGCTCCCCAAAGATATGTATTCTTGAAAAGTATTTTGGGTCCTCTGAATCCAAGAATAGGGTATAAATGATAATTTTAGTGGAGGAACAGAAGAATAATCATTGAGACCAAACCCATAGAAGGGAAAGAAGTTTTCAATGAAGTAGTTCAATATTTTTGATTGAATCAAGTTCGTAAGACTTAATTGAGGTGACCTAATAACATGACGACATGTAGGGTCCATGCTCGCCACTATAGCATCATGATTGGCTATCTATACTTTTCAATATTTATTAGAAGTCTTTCAATATGTGTGAGGAGAACCAAAATCCATTTGAATAAGATTAAGTGTAATCCATCATAAAGATGAAATAAAATCTTTCCAAAGTAAAGGACATAAACCAGTAGCATGATGCGCATTGCATGAATCAATAAGGGATTCAAAATCCATGTGAAGGATTCATGAATCACTTATCCCCCATAGGGAATCACACAATCACACGACCTAGTTAGAGACTTGTGATCATGTGACATGGACAAGGACACATGAATTTCATGATAATCAATCGATCTCATTATCGAACTAGAAGTCCCCACAAAAATACTCAAGACAATCGAAATTTATCATTGTCAAAGTTCGAAATTATTTTGAAGTATTATTCATGTTTGGACTGGAAAAGTTCCTGAGCAAAAGCAATCATATGGGGAGTTCTCATGAAATTGTATCTTGTGATCGGGTCTAACAAATAGGCCTCATGATCAGGAATCACTGATCGGTCTTACGATAGGGGTACATGATAAAGGGAAAAGTGAGAGAGATCTAGAGGAATGATAGCCAGTGGATAATGCTTCCCCCTATCCCTCTATATATTTGGTGTTATTCAATATACCATGTATTTCCCTATATAAAAACATCACTGTAAACACTGATTAACAAAAACATCAAAGACTTTGGCAGGCATTTATTTTCTCAAAATTTATCCCTTATCCTTATATACATCACTCCTAAGGGAGGGGAATTCTTTGACTCCCACCAAATGAGGATTTGAAAATTAAAAAAGGAAAGAATACCTGAATATGGTATTATTTTCCACATAAAAGGAAAGAAAGAAGAAGATGGCATTGATCTGAAGATCACATTATCCCTCAGGGAACTCAAGATCATGTTACCATCATAAGGTCACATGAATACTCCACACATAAAAACTAACCTGAAAAAGACCCCATATATGCCCTTTCAAAAAGTCTTCCTACTCTTGAAAAGGCACATTGTATAACTAGTGATCGTGCAGTGGAAGGCATGTAAACTACCCTAGGACGTGTGATTTTTCATTGATAGACTCTTGAAAATCCATCAAAAAATCCTTCCAAAATGGGAGGAAATATTTCTAAAGATTAAGGCCCCTAGAAGTCATGAAAATCATGCGACTCATCACCAAAAAGAAGGATAATTTTCCTTGATAACATCCAGAAAAATTTTCATTACCATAGTGTCTTTGTAAAATGTAACAAATAAATAATAGTAAGGGAGGTGGAGAACACTCACAGTCATAAAAAGTCTTGCAACACACCATTGGAAATACGTATGACAACGTGAGACCTTGGTGTCATTTCCACCTCATCTCAAGAAATGCCTTTATCTTTTCATCCCTGTTGCACAAAGTTTCCCATGTATTTCTAGGAAACCATGTGCTCCCCTTTGGATCCCTAAGGACAAACAGATGAATTTTTCCATGAAATACTCGCACATCCCCATATGACCTCTACTGGCCAAGTAATACATCATTAAAAAAATAGATTAATTATATTTGAAATTACTCCTGTAATATCACCTGACCCTCTCCCTTTATTTAATAAATCAATGTAAATAAAAGGGGGAGGAGGTGGAGGCCTCTCACTATCTTAAAATACTTGAAACTTGCTAAGGAAGTCCATATCATAGTCCCGTGTGACTCCTAGAAAATCCACTGTGATCTTAGGGAGATGCCCAGACAAGCCATCCTTTCCTCAAAAAATGTCACAATCAAGGCGTCAAGAATCTTCCGATGTCCTTTCAATAGGAACTTTTATCTTGTGAAGGCCCTTGGACATGTCAAAACGACAATATGAATGTCCTTAGACATATATTCATGATTAAAAAAGTACCCATTAATGGGAAACAATCCAATAACAGAGGTATTGATGAGAGGGACTCATAGTCATTGAAAATATGGATATGCCCACAAAGCGATCCATGATGAAGGCTCACAAAGACACATGGTGCCAGATCCATTTACTGACTCCATCATGGATCCACACTAAATATTCCATGAAAATTGGTGAACAACTAGGGTGGCGGGGCCTATAAACCCCCACCCGAGCATGAAAATATCACGGGAACACTACCATATGACTACGATGATTTGGATGAAGTTTTTATTTTACCTTCCAGGAACATCAGCACACCCATGCACTAGAGTGTATTTCTCAAAGCTGTTTATCTCATGACAGGAATTTCTTCCATCAAGTAATATGATTGTGAATAGCCGAAGTGATCATGTATCATGCATAAGTCACTTGGCATGATCATTCTTAGATCATGCAAAGGGTTTCTTAGATGTATATACATGGAACAAACCACATGTCTACAAGATCATGAGAGACTTAAAATAAACTAACACTGAATGAATCTAAGGAAATAAAAATAAAAGGGCTAGAAAAAAGACTAAAATATAAATACTTAATCAAAAACATATTCACTAAAACTCATGCTCTTTGCATGATCCATTCAAGACACACTACACCACCAAGATATGTTGCCCAGATCTCATGATTCTCCTTTAGTATGAAAACTTGGTAATTTAAAGTCTCCCGAACATGTCAGATAAAGTCACACAGTCCCCTCATGCATTCTACTCTAGTCCCATGAAGCCCTCTAGCTACGTGGCCCAGTCTTCATGATTCACTTTACATACATCACCTAAATCATATAAGGACACCATATCAGGTTATATATGTATCATGGATGTATATGCGTGTTAAATATATTCTCACATGATACCCAATAAAAAAGTTAGCCAAGACTCATGATGACCTCTATAAATGTTTCCCAAGTAACATGAGTCGTACATGGATGTCAACCTAGACATGAAACACCCTCAGAGACATGTCACATTGACTCTCACAACACCCTCCATATGTATGAATAAAAACCTTGAAAATGAAACCAGGGAATGTCATTTGGATCATGTAATTCCCTCTAGACAAGCTGACCATGTCAAGAAATGGCTTCCAGGATAGACCATCTGGATCTTGTGATGTACTCTGGAAAATTAAGCTCTGATCATGAGACAACATTTAGATATTCCCCCATGTTATGGTAAGTCCTTTAGAAAGACCAACATGATTATTTAGTTTTTTTAGAAATTCCAGGAAGATACTCTCCTAAACATCAGTACAAGAAGACAATCATTACATGTCAGGAAGGCAAGAAATTCACAAGGGAAACCTCAATGTGTAATCCCCGACCAATGACACAACAAGATATGTCATAATATCTAGAGAAACCTCATAGTGTAAGCACTAACCGAAAGAATTATGAATACTTTGATTCATGCCATATTTAGGATATGTAGGCCACCTCTTCAAGGTTTGAGCTCGATAGGGTTGTCCCAATATGTGAGTCCCTCACCTCTCCAAGGAATGACATTGATCATTTTACACCCCCTATTTCTCACATCGAGCATAGCTCACATGGCCTTAGGGAGTTTCAATAATCATATCATTCACAACATGATTCTCTACCAACTAGGTAAACATATGTATGTATAACACTAATGAGTGGCATGACACATTATCCTCAATACAAGGGCATGAACATTGGGGACACTCCCAAGGACATGATTAAACTATGAGAACTCTGATTCCTACAATAACCGGGATACATAGGATGACATCCAAATAACTGATCTCAAATAAGAATCCATTTTGATGTAAGACATCTGATAATGGTGTTTTTAACCATCTGGAACCAATCATTCCCATGGGATAAATACTCAACCTCATCCATCAAGGGAAAGTGAAATAAATATGAACTATTATGACTCTAATTCCTTAAATATTCAGGATATATAGCATGTATTACTAAGGCCCCAACACTATAATGAATCCTCTCAGGGTAGTATGAGCACATAATTCCAATACCACAAGCAATGAAAAAATGATCATTTTCCATCCCTTGTTTCTCACACCGAGAATATCTCACAAGGGATTAGGGAACTTCAATAATCAGGTCATCTGCACCCTAATTATCTAAAATGATAAAGGAAAATTTAATGTGTATGCCCAATGGAAATGAAATACTAAAACTCCAACTCTATCTATAATCGGGATATATGAGACATCCCTTCAAGATTGGAGCTTGAACATTTGGTGTCCCAGAGCACCTATATAAGTTATTTCTACATGATATTTAACTACACATGTTCAATGAACTATATGGGTTATGATTCCTACAATAACCAAGATATTTCAGATACCACATAATGGCTAAATTCCCTCCACAAAATATTGACCACCTCCTTGAATGGTATAAAATTTCGAAGCTGTTGGTTATATGACTTCAACACATAAGTGACAACCCATTATTAAAGAATTATAGAGAACCTAAAACACATATATATGGATTTAATAAAGAGACCCTAGTATTTTTGGCATAAAATAAAATTAACCCAAGATAATTTTTTATGGTAACTGGCCACGTATCTTGATTAGGAATAGATTTAAAAACATATCTTAAATATATTGAAGGATCCCGGAGTAGGAAATTATTCCCTAAAAAAGGGTGTAATGATCTCGACCTCCGATCCTTAAGACAAATTCAAGTCCCCAAGATTTATTGGACTTGAAAACCCAAGTGATCACCTACCTTTATAATAAAGGTACGTACCTATTTATAGATGAGGGATCCATTGGGAGTTTCTAGTGAGAGAGAAAATGGATATCATATGTTCATGATTGTGGGAAACATAAATTCTCCAAAAATCAAACCATCTGGTAGATCCCATCCCCGCCTTTTCTTCTATCGTTGAAACATACATATTGAATATTCTCATTGATTCATTATTCATTCTCCTATACTTTACCCTTACAAAGCTTTTGAGATCAACCTTATTTTGTTTCCTTTTAGAAGGATTCCTGGAAATGTACTTAGAAATATATCCAAGGATACACCAGATAGAATAATTTTATCCTCAAAATAAAAAAGTTATGTTGCAATTAGTGTGCTCATTTGTAATAAATGACTCATGTATATATCTGGTTTACGAATACTACTAAACTCTTTAGTCATTCTATATTTTATTCTTTGTAATCATGCCAATTTAATGGTAACATGACACCAGATCTAGGCTTTATGGGGTCAGGTCACTACGAAGTACCTTTAGTGAGTTACTTTTGTAGATAAAAAATTCATAATTTAATGATAATTGGGATAAAATTTTGGAATTTAATAATCTCCTTTTAAATTCCTAGAAACATTTGTCATATTCTCTCTTCTAAATGAATTAACTCATTTTCATGTTAACATAGATTGTGGGATTGACAATTGAGAAATATTTTTAACAAAAGTTTTATAATATCAAGTAAATCAAAGAAAAATAAAAATCTATATTGAATTTATAGCTCTTGGAAATTCTTTAACAAAATTGGTTATTCATTGATAAAATATCATTCCGTATTTTTTTACAATCTTTAAAATGAATAAAATATGAAAAACTGAAAATTCATATTTAATAAATTTACATATAAGTTATTTTGAATAATGGTTTGTATAAAAACAGTAAAATGTTTATCCATATCTTCATAACATTTATAATATATTGTTGATACATCAATAAGGACTCCAATAAATTAATATTAAAACCCTCGAATATTTTTTCATAAGTTTCATAAATATTTTTGTAGAATTTATCAAACTGAAAGGCATATCAACAAACACATAATTCATTTAAATATTTCAAAATATAATCTTTTTAAAGTCATCAAGATTCCCCTTTGTCTTATTGAAAACAGATTTAATATCAAAATTCAATAAGTATTGATCATCTTGGTGCTTATAAAACAAGTAAACTATATGCAGAAATGAACACCCATTCTCAATACTGATGTTATTAAATGGTTTATAAACCTTGAAAATCATTATAGAACCATCATTATTCTTTAAAAAAAATATTATTCCCATATGGTTATATAATAAGATAAATGAAGACATTACCAAGATACTATTATAACTTATTTCTGAATTCCAAAATATCTACATGATCCAATATATATGGATGTTTTGATTTTGGGTTAGTATCAGACACTAAGTCAATAGTAAATTCCATATCTTTATCTGGTCTAATATTTAAAATTTCATCAATAAATACATAATATTTTTTTAATTAATAATCAAATATATTTTGAAAAATATCCTTATGCTCAATAATATGTATAAGGTAACTTTAATTTACTTAATTAATCAATTTCTTAACAGCTTGATATGTTATAGAATTTATGAATTTAGTAATTTCTAAAAACTAAAACTCCTTCCAAAAAGAAACTTTATTAGCACTAAAATCTATCATATATTGATAAATAGAAAGATAATCCACTCCAATAATAACATCACAATCTAAATGGGGGATGAAAAAATGATTGAATGTAACACCTTTGCTTATAAAATAAAAGGAATATTATTAGAATAATTATTATTTAACTTTACCCAAATTTGTTTATTCTAAAATTTATCACTATATTTACTTAGTTGATATTTCAAATTTACTAGAAAATTTCACATAAATCAACGAATTTATAGACCCTAAATCAAAAAATACACTAGAATATTTTGAATAAACATGCATTGTAACTAACAAAACATCACTAGATTGTCTAACATATTTCAATAGAGTAAAAAAGGATTTAACAAACTATTTATTCTTGTGATCTTGACTAATTTAATCAATTACTCCTTTTACTAGCCAATTAGTTATATAGAGATCCATTTCATGAAAATTAAAAAATATTACTTCTATACTTTCATTATTTTTCTTATAATTACTATGATCCTTTTCATTAAAATCCTGAACCAATAGTTCAAAAAGAACACATCATAAACAGCTCTTAAATTTGATAAGATATTTTATTGGGTTATTTTTTACACATGTATCATAAGATGGAATCTTTATTTTCTTACATTTGAAAATCCTTGATGGGTGCTTAACATCTTTTTCCATATGGAACTCTTTTTATATTTATTTTTATAGGATAAATAATCATTGCAGAACTCCATTTCTACCATCCTAAAACATTTACAAAATATCTCATAACATTAAAATTCAACAGAATCAAATTCCCTTGGACTTCTTGGATTTAATGCAATGTAAAATAGATTCCAATCCCTATTAATATCTTTGATAGAAGTTTCTACATACATTTCTAATTAGGTGAAGTTATCTTCCCATGAAACCACAAAATCATCCTTCATATACCTAAATTCCATGCATTTCTTTTCCTTCCCATGGCCTCTAGTATTAGGAAAATACAGCTCAAGGAAAATACTCATAAACTCATCCCATTTGAATGAATCAATATCATATATTTTGATGATATTCTTAACTGATGACAAATATTGATCATCTTGATCATCAAAATAATAACTAACTAGAGTTTCCTTTTAATGTTACGAAAAAACGATGATATTTAATATATTTTCCATGGTTTTAAAAAATCCTTCAGATATTATTAGATATTTTGATCCACTGAATGTTAGAGTGTGAAACTTTATGAAATACTATACTATGAACATGCTCATATATGGTGAATGTGGTTTCTATCTCATATAAATTCCACGAACAATATTGTCCTATATAAATATATCATTCACAATTTAAAATGGCTTTATTCTAATTCCAACCATTCTAAGATGCTGAAGTTGAAGGATATTGTACCCATTATGAATTCATACAATGGATTCCCAATTTCATCAATGAAAATCCATTTTTAATAGACATAGATTTAATAAAGCAACATGGTAGAATTTAAATTACATATCATGATAACAAAAAATTGTAATATCTTAATAGCAATTAAAAACATTATCCAAAAACCTAAAATTATCCAAACCCACCTGTGGTACTAAATAAAAGGACCTGATCCTTATTCAACCCATTATTTCATTTTAAATAATATATTATTTTCATGAATTTCCAAGGAATATTTTATATTTAGCATTTTACAGAATTAAATCATAAATAATACATAATAAATCCATTCAATACTAGTTGGACACTTCCACTTAGTGTCCATTTTTATCACAATATAATAATTTTTAAATTAATCAATTTTTTCCTCATGAAAAACATTATGAATTTCAATAAAAATTCATCATTATTCCTTCTAAACCATATATTTGATGAAAAAATTATGAAGTATGTTATGGGAACAAAAATTATTAGTAAGGTAATTAAGAAAGATAAGAAATAAAATCATTAATGAATTTCCAAAGTAGAAGATCCTATATGAGAGTTATCCTTTATTAAATAATATTTTAGATTAAATAATAATTTAATTACCCAAAAAATAAACTTTAGATACCAATTTTTAACATAAGAAAAATTATAATAAAACATAACATAAAATTCATAATCATTGATTTTTCTTATAAATAATGAAAACCTATGAAAAAAAATTTCTTAAAAAAACACTCTTTACACTCAAATAGCATAATAATTATTATAGAAAAGTGATCATGTAATTTACTTATGAAATAATTTTTTTCTATGTAAACCCAAAATAAATTGAAAAAATTCATTGTATGTTGCTTGGGAGATCATCTTTATAGAACCATTACAATTATATTAACCTACCAAATTAATTCAAAAATTGTTATTCAGATTAAATAATCATCATAAAATGAATTAGATTGCTATATCAGGCTCACCCATCTTCATAAAAATGTATAATAACCAAAACAAACCTCAAACAAATTAAATATTTTATTTTTAATACCAAACTAATAAAAGTATTATTTTGAAATTTTATTTATAATATTTATATATCATTTTCCATTAATACCATATTTTATAAAGTAAATACCCAGAACAAAGGGATGGAAGGGTTTTATTTAAATAAAACATATAATCATAAAATGCAATTGAGTTATCATATAATGGTTTTGTTGGTGGGAGAATTTTTGGACACTACACATATGATAATATAATATTCATTTTTTCCTTTTTATAAAGAAATTCAATGTGTTCCATGTAAAGTTTGTAGATATATTAATTTTTAAATCCTTTGAAACAATGTAAGAAAACACACATATAAGCTCCTATAAAATTCATTTATTTAAATATAAAAACATTTATAAAATAATATTAAAATTATTTACATAGAATAAATATATTTAGAAATTGGATGTTTATAAATATAAAATGGCATTTTTAGATAATGTGTCCCTTACCACCATTTTGATTTATCATGTATGTTCTTTATCACATTGAATAATAATCTTATTATAATATTATATTACTTAATAAAAATTTCCAGGATTACAATTAATTTTATTTAACATATATCGATTTCTTATTTAATCATAGAATTGAATAAGTTTACTTTGGTTATTTTGATGTTTTTCAACTCAGATGTCCAAAATGTATTTATTATGTTAAAATTGGTAAAATGGATCATTATTTTACAATTTTAAAAAAATCATAATCATGTTATAATGTTCATTTTATACAATTATTATTATTTTATAAGCATAAATTTAATATTTTTTTGAAAAATGAATTAAGTTACGGTAATGGAAATGGTATGCCATACATACTCATGAGTTATGTTTCAATTTTTCAATGAACATGAAGGAAAAAAGGTAAGTATTATTTTAACTTTGAAATATAATAATTTTATAAAAAATATGATATTAATTATTTAAATCAAATTATTTATACAATTCATGTGAGATGATGATGAAAAATAAAATAGATCAGTTCGTGTGGTGGTAGCTAACACATACACATGAGCGAAATTTTTATTTTTCATTAGGTGATAAAAAATATTAGAAATTTTTTACCATTATAGAATGAAATTTATTTCATAAATATCATATTATTTTATTTTTATTTGACAATTATGTTAAAATATTATTGTTAGTGATGAGAATTTAAATACAACTTCTTGTAGGGTAGTAGTCTGCATATACACAAGGGTGATGTTTTTATTCTTTGTTAGATGGTAAAGTAGATAAAAAATAAATATAAAATAATATTAATTACAATGATGTATATGGAATATAATTCTTTTAACATTTATTCATTGTTTAAGAAGATTTAAATGAGGGAGAATAAGAAATAATAAAAATTCTTTGTAAATAATTATACTTCTTCTTCAGACAACCTCTTTGGGATTATACATAATGGCTTCATAGGATGACATTATGATCAAACCAAAAACTATAGGTACTATAGAGTGATTTTATAGTGGTATTTGGGTAGGTATTATTTATTATAATATACTATTTATGTTTGGAGAAAATAAGAGAGGGTGTGTCCTTTTATATGTCTGGGGAGGACACATTTTTAAATTTTCAATGAATTTAAATATAATTAATTTATTTTCATTGAAAATTATCCCATAAAAAACAAATTTTGTTCCTAAGGTAATACTTTTAGAAATATATTCATCAATAAATAATTATTATGATCTTTTTTGTACTTATCACTTTTTTTAATGTGGGATAATCATATTTACCCTTTTTTATGGCGATACATTTTTAACATTATTACTATTCATAATAACAAAAAATTAAATATCTATCATTAATAAATTTTGAAAGAATTATTAAAAATATCGAATCCATTTTATAAAATTCAAATTTTATAAGTGTTTCAAATAATCTTACAACCCGTGATGTAAGATGATTTTCTAGAAAAATAAATTTAAATTATAAATATGTTTTTATACCAAATTCAAGTATAATGTTAATTTCCATAACAATTATTATAATATAATTAAAAAAAATCTACTAAAGAAAATCTTAAAACCACTCCAAAAAAGAATGTTACCTTTTAAATACGTGAAAATAAAATATAGTTTCCTTAAAATCAATATTTTCTAAATTTACAATGTAAATAAATTTTAAAAAAAAATCCCATAAAATAACACCAAGATAAACATGGCTAGATGATACCAAAAATTAGGTTTATTTTTTAAATGAAATTTTAACAATATGTTATCCAATATTTTATAAAATAATTTAATTCATGTTAACAAATTTAGTAAGAAAAAATATTTCATTTTACAATGAAAGAATACTTAATTTTATTATAATGAATATAACTCTATAAAATATAATTCATTAATATTAATAATAGAAAAATTATTTATTATTAATATTAATAACCTTGTTACAATTTAAACCAATAATGGTGATATATAATTTCCCCATGTTTATAAGATTTGAGTACTATTTAAAACATACTTTTAGGGGGTAGATAAGTATCTTCATGTTGACCCATTTTACAAGGCATCCAACTAGGTGAATATAATAGAGTACAACCTCATGGATTAGAGTATACCTCTCAAAATGATCATATCAAACAAGGTTGGTGGTGGAACATAAAATATAAAAAAATAAGGACAAGTGGGGTATTATTAATACAATCAGAGTGGAGGTTTGATTATGAAACCATGCTGTAGGACATCAATGAAGTGTATTCAATATATGAAGATTAGGAAAATTTGAGAACAGTTTCATCAACCAAAAAATTATTTCTATATAGGTGGACATATGGGAATTATAGAGTTCCTTTTATAGTGACATCACAACCTGTGGATTGAGACCAAACCATGAATCTATAATAGGATTGGGAGTTGTACCGAGGGTTGATAATTGAGATATGATAGTATGTATGGGATGAATAAGTTTAAAAGATACCCAAAATTGGGCATTGTTTCCAATAGTGAGATCGATTTCACGGGTTGGATATGTATTATGTATCTATAAATCAAGTTAACTATAGTTGACTGAGTTGATATATTCAATATAGGATGGGGAGTCATCGATAGTTTAAAATACATCATGACTGTGGTTTTATTAGTTTGGTTTGAAATATAAAGGTGCATGAAATATGTATTTAATAAAAAGTATGACGAGGTTTTGTTTGTGGTTTGGGAATTTTGTATTATTCCATATATCATTGAGTATTGGTATGATGTTGGATCATGGTAATTAATCCCTAGTGGAAATGTGTGGATAATTGGTGAATGTTGATTGGTTATAATGGATGTGTGTGAAAATTTTATATTATTGGACATTTTGGTTAATATTAGAGTAGTCAGGTGATTTATTTATTATGATGTACCATGAAAGAAATTATTTAGTTAATGACAAGTAATCAGAGTTTTTAAGAAACAAACAATCTATTTTTTCATCACCTTGGTCTTTTAGTAGCACATTTTATTGGATGTATGGGTTTTAGTAGGAGTTGGTTAGTGTGTAACATGCGATATATAAGGGGGTGATACAATAAATGATGTTGAATTTTTAATGTTTTTAGTATTCTAGAATAGTAATTTTTGTTTGGTAATATATTAATCAAGAAAATTTGGACCCATACAAGGTTTTTTGGGTGCTGGTATATGGCAGGGAATGAGACTCAATGGTTTAACCGAGCTCAAATATTTAATTGTTGAAAAACTAATATGTAGGACATATTTCCAAGTGTTTTAAAGATAGTGTGAAATTTTTTGGGCTGGAAATCTAAAATATTATTTTTATATTATTTTTGTATCAATTATATGATTTTTTTTAAAAAAATATGGTTTATAGTATTGTGGTACGAATGAGGTGAGTCTTATATTTTTAAGGAGATATGGTAGTTGAAGTGAAATTATTTATTTATAAGAATAATTTGTACATAAGATTAGTTTTTTGATGCATAATTATGTTTATGAATAACGGTACTAGTTTTTAAGAAATGTTTTATAACTCGTATATGTAAGAGTCACCCAATTAATGATTGTAAACTAATGGACATATGCTAAAATCACATTATTTTAAAGAAACTCAAATATATGGGTACCCAATATGTAATATTACTCTAATTTTATAAAAATTTAACAGTTTGGGAATTCAGAAAATATATATGAGTAACTGTATAATACATAGGATTCATTATGTTGAGAGTTGGATGAAAGTACAAGTATCAATTTAGGGTGACCTATATGTATGTGTATCTTAGAGGATATGTATGAATCAATTTACAGATACCTTATGATATGAAATATTATTTTTATGGTGATATGAATGGGTTACAAGAGTTGTGTTGAATTTGGATAATTTTTGAGTGATGTTATGATACATATGTGTTAAATAAAGATATTGTTGGTTTTTACCTATGAAACATAAGTGCCCTCAAGGATAATACATAAGGGTATTTTGATGAAATTTTTTAATATAAAATTGTTATTTCAGTGATATATCAGAATTATTTAATGAAAATGCAATAAGTTTTATATTGGTAACCCCATGTAACGTAATTGTATGTGAGTTGTATTAAAAAACGGGATAGTGTGACACATAAGTTTAACACCACATGATTTTACTATATATTTTACATTAAATATTATGTTTAATATCATGTTTTACATGAAACAACAATAAAAAAACATATTTTATTTTGGTAAAAAAATGAAAATTCGAGATAATCATTATCATATTATGAGAAGGAAATATAAAACCACAATTCACAGAATTAAAAGACAAATAAAAAAAGGAAATTCAATTAATAAAAACATAAAATAATTTTCCATGTGTATTTCCATGATGATCATGAATTAATTTGAAACTTTTAAAATAAGGAAAAATAATTAAAAATATAATAGACAGGTTGAGAGAGTTGTAAATTAATATAATATATGTTTTTATTAATGTGAGTAAGTTTATATGTGTTGATAAAATTGGACTATTATATATATGATCATAAAAAATATATTCATTGAAATATGGTCACACAAAATATGGTCATTGGATATGTGGTCATTGGTTATATCTAATGGGTATTTTTTTATTGAATGTAATATTGTTCCTAAATAAAAAATAGTTCTAAAATGAAATGAAAAATTAATATTTAAATATTACATATTCTTATAAAAACATATTATTATATGTTACATGATGTTAAGAGTATTATTATTATTACATAATTATTTGAATCGTTTATGATATTCAATGAAATATTCTGATACCAATGAAGATTATTACTTTTTAATTCCATGTGGTTAATATTTTATTGTAAATAAATTAATTTTAAGGAATAGTTTATAATAATTATTCTATATTATAAATTTAAGAAATAAATTTATCAATTTAAAATGAAGAATATAATGTAATTATTAAGTGTATATCCATAAGGGAAACACCCATATAATTTTTAATTTCTATGAAATATGATTATGAACAAATAATGGAAAAAAATTATGTTTTATATAATAATAAGACTTTTCTATATATATTATTATTTTAATTTAACATTAAATTTATTATATTTTGGAATTAATATAGATTAAATAGAGTTAAAATTTGAAATTATAACTTTGAAATTAGTTTTGATGGATGATTACATTTTTAGTTATAAAAATAAGTTACCGAGGTAGAAATTGGGTTACAACTATAAAGAACAAATAATGAAAAAAATGATAAAATACATGGAAATTACATTAAATATCATAAATCATATAAATTTTTTTATCTATGAATTCCTGAGCCATATCCATTATTTATCAAATTTTTTTCCACATCCCATTGAAAATTAAATTCTAAAACCATAAGAAATGAATAATTACAGTAATGTAACTCAAAATTATTGTATAAAAGGACCCCTAATTTCCACATAAAAAAACCAATGAAAACATTTTATTTTATCTTGAATACCCGACCATTATTGCATTCCTAAATTCTATAATCATTTTAGGTAGCATATGATTCCATAAATGAAGCATAAATCCTTTATTCTAAAGGAATAGTTGTTGTGATTTATCATATTCACAATGTAAGTCTCCATATTTATCTCTGTAATTTTTAATTTCCTTATTATAATCAGTTATTCTAGGTATAATTTTCAATTTAACAATTTTATATTTACACCATTACTCTTCGATAAAAATATATTACTACTATATAACTATAAATTATAAATCATTAATTTCTATAACATTTAAATGTTTTGGTAGGTTCAACTATCTACATAGAAAATTATTTCCAAACATCACTGTCATCAATATTAATTATTTTAAAGACAATAATACTAGAAATATAGTATATTAAATAGTAATATATTTCATAAATATGGTTCTTTATGGATAAAAAACAAATGATCATTATAAAGTTACATATTCCTAAATTGAAATTCCATTAAAGATGCCCGTCTTGTAATAACTTATTATGTTTCATAAACACAACATTCATCATATAAATAGAGAATATATAAATAATTGGAATATAAATATTCCACTACCTTGACTAATCTTACAATGATATACATAGTATTATAGAATGAGTGTCAACATTTCCCTTATGAAACATGTATGTTATAATTAATATTAATAACACCATATGAAAAAAAATAAACTGTAAAAAATGAATATATGTGAATTAAATTATTATAATATATGTTTATATGTGGTAATATATATAAATAATTGTAGAGACCCGAAGCCTGACGTACATTGACATTACATTACATTTGCAGAATACTTAGTACATAACAAAAATAGACACACAAGGACCGTAATAGTTTAGTGTCTTTGGAAACTCGGAATATAATCTTCTAATCCTGGTTAAAGATCTTCAATATCTCCCATAAAGATCTTCCCTTATTTTTTACCTAAAACCTTTCTTTATATCCTGGGGAAAAGAAAACATAAAAGGGTGAGCTCAAATGCTCAGTAAGGGTAAACAAAAGAAAAATCAATCACATCATATTCATAAGAACATAACTTTTGGAAATCTTAACCTGTAAAAGAGAGCATAATTTCATAACATGGGATAATTCATAGTAGTGAAATGAAATCCCAATAATAATAACTTAAAACATGAAACTTTGTGGCATACACACATAATCATAGAGAATCATTTCTTGTTAGTCAAGACTCATTGCCAAGAATATCTTAGTAGACAAAGTCCCTTTCTGAACCGAGTCACCCTCGTTTCAGTCCTGTTTCACTGAACCGGTATAACCTACCGTTCCAGCCATGCCTATCTCATGAGATATAAAATCTTTACCCAATGCATTGGAGGGAGATATAGGTCCCACCCATCTCATAATGATACCATTCTTATGTGTGCCACAAAATCATAAACCATACATCATAGCGTAACCCATGTAATAAAAATGGGATTCTTAAACAACATGACATCATAAAACAATTCATATAAGATAAAGGAATTCATAAAAAATAATTTCATCACAACATAATCAATTCAATTTAATAATAGGGATAGAAACAGAATCCTATATTATATTAGATGGAAAATAATTTTAATAAACCCCTTGAACTCCATTCTTGAGGAAAATATCCTTTTTTCTTTAAAAACATTTTTCCTTTCATAACATGTCATACGACTTTAAAATAAAATAAGTTGATTAAAAATAAACTTGAAAACTTATAAAGGAAGATTCTTGGAAATAATTTTTTAAAAATCCATTCATGCTGTATAAGTAAAAAAAAACATTTTTCGTACTTTTTTCGGAAAAGTCAAAAAGTACCTCGTACGAAAAACGACAAAAGATTCCTTTCATATCCTTTAATAAAAACTCACCGAAGGGTAAAATTGGATTTAAAAAAATTTAGGTGGATTGAAATAACAGTACATATTGAGGAAACATTGATGTGGATGATAAAATACACCCCAGTAAATTTCAAAGTATAAACAATCTCGGATAAAAATGAGATTGTGATATTTCCCTTACCTTAGGTCCGATTTGCTTCGTAAGTGTCCGAACCTCCTGTATAATGATTTAAATCATGTTATTGACTTATTCCAGAATCATATTAATTGTTATTATATCATATATGGTCCACTTATGACTTTATATTACCCGTTCTTTTGTAAATTCATGTTAAAGTAGCGTTTTGGGTAAAATCGTCTCATTTGTCGTTCGTGTTTTTAACTTGTAATTATTAATATGATTACTTGGATCATGATTACTTATATCCAGAATGTAAAACATGATTTATATATAATATATATTCAGAATATACATATATGTAATATATCGATAAATGGAATGAAATACACCGTTCATGGAGATGGTAGTCCGTACATACGCATGAACGCTGTTTTCGTTTCCTTATTGAATTGAATGGAATTAAGTAGATGACATACATATAAATATTCATAAATACAGTATCATTATTATGTCATATATTTCATTAGTACTTATTATATATACTTTATAATCATTCATGAATGGTTAATCATTGAGAATGAATCTCATCGCGTCGTGGAGACGGTAGTCCGTACGTACGCACGAGCGATGATATCATTCCCATGGTCGTGGAATTGTTTTGAAGTGTATGTATACTATTTCAGTATCAATATCACTTTATAATAATCATATATAGTTACTCATTACACCATTATACCCATCCTATTTAGGTGGTGGCGGAAAATAGATTACACCACGGCGTGGAGACGGTATTCCGTACGTACGCACGCACGGTGATTTCCTTTTTCCGTAGGATGGATAGAAGGTGAATTAGGGTTGTTTCATATTTATAATAACATATCAGTATTTAATTAATACTGATGTTATTACTTTATCATGAAACAACTAAAGAAGAAGAAGTTAAAGAAGAAAGAAATTGAAAAGATCGGTAATGGATATTACCTCTTCTTTGAAACGCCTCTTTGAATCCTCCACTTAGGGAACTAAGATTGGTCTTTGAAGAAGACCAGGACCTGTAGGATTATTCTAGGGAAGTGGAGAATGGATTTTTTCAGGGTTTTTCTGAGCTTGATTGCTTAAATTGGTGTGAGGAGGAAGGGGAGGAGGTGTCCTTTTATAAGGGAGGAGAGGGGCATCTTAGGAAAATCTCAAAATATTATTTTATATTAAGGTCAAATTCGGTTTATAATGGTTCCAAATGGTCTTATTTCTAAGATAAAGTGGTTATGGGTCGAAATACTCTCATCCAATAGGATTTAGACAAGTTTAGGTCATTATTTTAACCTTATCAATTAGATTTAACTCTAAGTTAAATAATTTAACTTTTACCGTATCTTTTTGTTTTCTTACACTATATGGTTAATAAACTTACTATATCAAGCCAAACGAACCCCAAATTGTTTATTATTAATATATCTATCCGTATTTAAGTCATTTGGCCCAACCTTAGATTTTTTGGAATTAAATAACAATTAATAATATATTATTTGTTTTAAAAACTAATTTATGTCAATTTTTACACTATTTGGTACATGATTTTTATGAAATTTCTAACAGAATGATAAGTTCGAAACAAGTTACTTAAATCAACAATAAAATGTCATATTAAGCTATAAAATTGGTTTAAGTCATAAAAAGTCTCAAATTACATTTATTTGGGAATTTATAACATCAATTATGTTAATTTTTCTTAAAAAGGTAATTACTGCATCATTGTTGTGTCATAAATAAATTAAATTATTTAAAGTCTAAAAATTAAAAATAAAATACCATTATGTAGGAAATCTTTTTAGTTTTCTAATGAATATTTATAGTCGAATTTATCTTATGTATAACCCCATATTAAAATGTTTTAGTAAATAAACTTTGATTTTAACTCTTTTAACTCTTCTTTGAATTAAATAATAATAAATGTCCTAATCTAATACAAGTGGGCCTAAATGATAATATTTTACAGTTAAGGTTGTTTTTGGTCGAGATAAACTTGTCCAATAGGATTAGTACACGTGTTAGGGTAATATTAATATCATTTTTACCCTTAATTACCCTATTTACCTTTAACCGTGGTAAATAAAAGTAAAAAGTTACTATTCACCAAAAATTATTTTCATCTAATTTAACCACATTTTACTTACTAACATCAACTGTGTCTATCAGATTTTTTAAATTTCATTCACAGAAGCGGTAAAATTAAGTTAAATGAAAAAATCAGTTTTTTTAACTACCACTTAGTAGTTTCACTATTAATCAAAAATTGATGTTTTTCAGAACAATGCCAAAATTTCATCCTAAGCTATATTTCATATTCCGAATTCAAAAATGAAGTCTATTTTACCAAATTCATATCATAGAAGTTTCATTAATTAATTTTATAATTAAATCCTGCTGTTAAAACAAATAGCGTGTTTTTAAGAAACAATATCTATCAAAAGATTGACACTTGTTTATGTCTGGTTTAAATGTGAAATTGCATCCAATGACCAACATTGTATTAAATTGTAAAAATGTATTCTAAATATACTATAAAACCACTCAAATTAATAATTTATCACTATTAATTATTTCGATTAAAAAAGTTGTTTTTAATTAAAATTTAGTAATTTTCACTATTCATTAGAATATGAAAGTTATCCGAAAAGTACCAAAATTTCACCCTAAGCTAATTTTGATATTACGAATCCAAAAATGAATTCCATTTTGAAAAATAAAATTTACAAAATTTTAAAAAGTGGTTATTACTATTCATAACGGCTAGTTTTAATAATATTTTAATAGCATATTATTGTTTAGTGAAACTCATTATTGCGTACTACACACGCTATCGAGGAAGGTCGCGATTGCATGTAATGCAAGGCAAGTCAAGGATGCTTATTGTGAAAGATCCTTTTGGTGTAGCGTACAACACAAGACATTAGTGAAATTAAAAAGAATATTTTTCATAAAATTTCGGGGTGTTACATTCTACCCCCCTTAAAATGAATTTCTCCCTCGAAATTCATCGGGGTTATAAATGGTTTACTATTCGAAAGTTTCTTTAATAGAAACCCACATTGTAAAAAGGAATACCAAAACCAATCTTGAAAAACAAAGGTATGAAACGTAACAGTTACCCAAATAAACTAATCACTGGGTTTCCACATAGGTGAAAATATGGATATGGAAGAGAAATCTAACCATCATGTTCTGATGGAGAGTGGTAGAGAACATGGCTATGGAAAATCCAGTAATCACAAATCCATAGATTTGTGATGATATAAGGTACCATCTGATTCATCAGGTATAAGATCACTAGGATAACATTTTTGGTTTTCAAGATCATTTCCCTAAAGTTGAAAATTTGAATTAGAATAAATACTTACTTTATTTTGGTACAATCTCGCTGTTGTTTGTGCCTTGAACAATTTCCACTTCATCTCTTAAATAAATGAAGTTGAATTTGTTATTCTTGAAGTGTTAGCAGATCATGTGATAGAATGACGGGTCATTCCATCTGTCTCAAACAAAAGGTTAGCAAAAATTATATACATAAGTCGATCTATAGTGAGATTAATCATATATGGTTCCTAAAATGGACTTATACTTCATATATCATACAGATTAATATAATAAAACTAGTTTCTACTAAATAGGGACTTCTTGTAGGCCATTGGTAGGTGATAAAGGCCAGTCGCATTTTGATTGTGGGTTCGATTTCCACAGCCTTGTCCGACGTGATGGGCTGTCGCCCGTCCTGCAGGTTGTCCTTTTTCTAAAACTATATTACTATAACATCCCATCAATAATATCGAAAAAACTTCCATCCTTAAACAATACTAACTTATGTCCAACATAATCCATTCCAATCTTTAGGCTTATCCATAATACTGCAGTCCACTCTCAGAGATTTAATACCATCGTTTATCACCATATATCATAAGATATATCTTGTTGGTCACATTCCAAACATTCAAAGTCCTTAATCATGTATTCTCTTGAATACCTTAGTGAAAACATGAATGCAGTTAAAAGTTAACACCTTCCACATACCAAAATCCTAAAAATTCTATATACTCAAACCATGATATCACTTAGTCCTTATATCAATCATGAGCTCATGAATACTGTCAAACATTTCATTTTCTCCTTATCCCTTCATTATGGGCATATTATCTACTTTCCAAAATATTTGAATAACTTTTCATGGTTACCGGTACCTTAAAATTATTGAAGACCACAATAGACCAATACATAAATATTTCAATATACCATAAAAGTACCTCAACAACATTATTCCTGAATACCAACACATAAACACTTCAGTCCATCCACTTCAATGATTGTCCTGGAAGAAGTCCTTCCTTGATTTAAAAGTAACTTCTTAGGTCAGGGTATTGAGTTGGGTAATTCCCATGTTCTCCGAAAATAAGACATTGAACTCCATAACAGTCTGTCACTCTATGACCCTTTTCTCCACAGAGATAACATCAGTCCCTCCATTTGAGGTATTCCTCAAGGTTCTTCTTCCCTTCTCTAGAAATCTCAATCTTCCTTTCTTTATGATCCTCAACATGCGAACATGCATAATAGTTTATCTTCCTCTTCTTTGATGAATTAGGCATACCACTAAATTTCACCTTTTTAATCATATATTGCGATGACTGATTTGGCATAATCACAAGATCTTTCTCTCTAGGAATTACACAATTTTTTTGCTCATAATCACCAATTTCTCCATTGTATTCAATGTTAACCGAATTCCTTCTGGTTCCCTCCATTAACTAAAACACAAAAAGAATCTTGTGAGAGGCAAAAATCATGCTAGGGAAAACAACATAGTAAAGGGGAAGTACCCTTAATATCTAACATCTTAGGTTAAATTCTAAGATCGTTACCGTAGTTCTAGGACTGTATCTTATACGTATACTTATCCTTAGGGACATCCCTAGACATACCTTAGAAATATCTCTAGGGATCTCACTAACGCTTTCGCATCCTAGTTTCCAAAGGTTGACTAAACCTTTCCTCTGATACTAACTGTAGAGACCTGAAGCCTGACGTACATTGACATTACATTACATTTTCGGAATACTTAGTACATAACAAAAATAGACACACATGGACCGTAATAGTTTAGTGTCTTTGGAAACTCGGAATATAATCTTCTAATACTGGTGAAAGATCATCAATATCTCCCATAAAGATCTTCCCTTTTTTTACCTAAACCTTTCTTTATATCCCGGGGAAAAGAAAACATAAAAGGGTGAGCTCAAATGCTCAGTAAGGGTAAACAAAATAAAAATCAATCACATCATATTCATAAGAACATAACTTTTGGAAATCTTAACCTACAAAAGAGAGCATAATTTCATAACATGGGATAATTCATAGTAGTGAAATGAAATCCCAATAATCATAACTTAAAACATGAAACTTTGTGGCATACACACATAATCATAGAGAATCATTTCTTGTTAGTCAAGACTCATTGCCAAGACTATCTTAGTGGACAAAGTCCCTTTCTGAACCGAGTCACCCTCGTTTCAGTCCTGTTTCACTGAACCGGTATAACCTACCGTTCCAGCCATGCCTATCTCATGAGATATAAAATCTTTACCCAATTCATTGGATGTAGATATAGGTCCCACCCATCTCATAATGATACCATTCTTATGTGTGCCACAAAATCATAAACCATACATCATAGCGTAACCCATGTAATAAAAATGGGATTCATAAACAACATGACATCATAAAACAATTCATATAAGATAAAGGAATTCATAAAAAATAATTTCAACACAACATAATCTATACAATTTAATAATAGGGATAGAAACAGAATCCTATATTATATAAGATGGAAAATAATTTTAATAAAACACTTGAACTCCATTCTTGATGAAAATATCCTTTCTTCTTTAAAAACATTTTTCATTTCATAACATGTCATAAGACTTTAAAATAAAATAAGTTGATTAAAAATAAACTTGAAAACTTGTAAAGGAAGCTTCTTGGAAATAATGTTTTAAAAATCCATTCATGCCGTATAAGTAAAAAAAACATTCTTCGTACTTTTGTCGGAAAAGTCAAAAAGTACCTCGTACGAAAAACGACAAAAGATTCTTTCATATCCTTTAATAAAAACTCACCGAAGGGTAAAATTGGATTTAAAAAAATTTAGGTGGATGGAAATAACATTAAATATTGAGGAAACATGGATGTGGATGATAAAATACACCCCAGTAAATTTCAATGTATAAACAATCTCGGATAAAAATGAGATTGTGATATTTCCCTTACCTTAGGTCGGATTTGCTTCGTAAGTGTCCGAGCCTCCTGTATAATGATTTAAATCATGTTATTGACTTATTACAGAATAATATTCATTTTTATTATATCATATATGGTCCACTTATGACTTTATATTACCCGTTCTTTTGTAAATTTATGTTAAAGTAGCGTTTTGGGTAAAATCGTCTCATTTGTCGTTCGTGTTTTTAACTTGTAATTATTAATATTATTACTTGGATCATGATTACTTATATCCAGAATGTAAAACATGATTTATATATAATATATATTCATAATATATATATATGTAATATATCGATAAATGGAATGAAATACACCCTTCATGGAGACGGTAGTCCGTACGTACGCATGAATGATGTTTTCGTTTCTTTGTTGAATTGAATGGAATTAAGTAGATGACATACATATAAATATTCATAAATCCAGTATCATAATTATGTCATATATTTCATTAGTACTTATTATATATACTTTATAATCATTCATGAATGGTTAATCATTGAGAATGAATCTCATCGCGTCGTGGAGACGATAGTCCGTACGTACGCACGAGCGATGATATCGTTCCCACGGTCGTGGAATTGTGTTGAAGTGTATGTATACTATTTCAGTATCAATATCACTTTATAATAATCATATATAGTTACTCATTACATCATTATACCCATCCAATTTAGGTGGTGGCGGAAAATAGATTACACCACGGCGTGGAGACGGTATTCCGTACGCACGCACGCGCGGTGATTTCCTTTTTCTGTAGGATGGATAGAAAGTGAATTAGGGTTGTTTCATATTTATAATAACATATCAGTATGTTATTAATACTGATGTTATTACTTTATCATGAAACAACTAAAGAAGAAGAAGTTGAAGAAGAAAGAAATTGAAAAGATCGGTAATGGATATTACCTCTTCTTTGAAACGCCTCTTTGAATCCTCCACTTAGGGAACTAAGATTTGTCTTTGAAGAAGAAAAACACCTCTAGGATTATTCTAGGGAAGTGGAGAATGGATTTTGGCAGGGGTTGGCCGAGCTTGAGTGCTCAAATTAGTGTGAGGAGGAGGGGGAGGAGGTATCCTTTTATAAGGGAGGAGAGGGGCATCTTAGGAAAATCTCAAAATATTATTTTATATTAAGGTCAACTTAGGTTTATAATGGTTCCAAATGGTCTTATTTCGAAGATAAAGTGGGGAGGGGTCGAACTACTCACATCCAATAGGATTTAGACAAGTTTAGGTCATTATTTTAACCTCATCAATTAGATTTAACTCTAAGTTAAATAATTTAACTTTTACCGTGTCTTTTTGTTTTCTTACACTATATGGTTAATAAACTTACTATATCAAGACAAACGAACCCCAAATTGTTTATTATTAGTATATCTATCCTTATTTAAGTCATTTGGCCTAGCCTTAGATTTTTAGGAATTAAATAACAATTAATAATATAATATTTGTTTTAAAAACTTATTTATGTCAATTTTGACACTATTTGGTACATGTTTTTTATGAAATTTCTAACAGAATGATAAGTTAGAACCAAGTTACTTAAATCAACAATAACATGTCATATTAACCTATAAAATTAGTGTAAGTTATAAAAAGTCTCAAATTACATTTATTTGGGCATTTATAATATCAATTATGTTAATTTTTCTTAAAAAGGTAATTACTGCATCATTGTTGTGTCATATAAATTAAATTATTTAATGTCTAAAAATTACAAATAAAATACCATTAGGTATGAAATATTTTTAGATTTATAATTAATATTTATAGTCGAATTTATCTTATGTATAACCCCATATTAAAATGTTTTAGTAAATAAACTTTGATTTTAACTCTTTTAACTCTTCTTTGAATTAAATAATAATAAATGTCCTAATCTAATCCAAGTGGGCCTAAATGATAATATTTTACAGTTAAGGTTGTTTTTGGTCGAAATACACTTGTAAAATAGGATTAGGACATGTTTTAGGGTAATATTAATATCATTTTTACCCTTAATTACACTATTTACCTTTAACTGTGGTAAATAAAAGTAAAAAGTTACTATTCACCAAAAATTATTTTCATCTCATTGAACCACATTTTCCTTACTGACATCAACCGTGACTCTCGGATTTTTGAAATTCCATTCACAGAAGCGGTAAAATTAAGTTATATGAAAAAATCAGTTTTTTTAACTACCACTTAGTAGTTTCACTATTCATAAAAAATTGATGTTTTTCAGAACAATGCCAAAATTTCATTCTAACCTATATTTCATATTCCGAATTCAAAAATTAAGTCTATTTTACCAAATTCATATAATAGAAGTTGAATTAATTAATTTTATAATTAAATCCCGCTGTTTAAACAAATAGCGTGTTTTTAAGAAACAATATCTATCAAAAGGTTGACACTTGTTTATGTCTGGTTTAAATGTGAAATTACATCCAATGACCAAAATTGTATTAAATTGTAAAAATATATTCTAAATACACTTTAAAACCACTCAAATTAATAATTTATCACTATTAATTATTTCGATTAAAAAAGTTTATTTTAATTAAAATTTAGTAATTTTCACTATTCATTAGAATATGAAAGTTATCCGAAAAGTACCAAAATTTCACCCTATGCTAATTTCGATATTACGAATCCAAAAATGAATTACATTTTGAAAAATAAAATTTACAAAATTTCAAAAAGTGGTTATTACTATTCATAACGGCTAGTTTTAATAATATTTTAATAGCATATTGTTGTTTAGTGAAACTCGTTATTGCGTACTACACACGCTATCGAGGAAGGTCGCGATTGCGTGTAATGCAAGGAAAGTCAAGGATGCGTGTTGTGCAAGATCCTTTTGGTGTAGCGTACAACACAAGACATTAGTGAAATTAAAAAGAATATTTTTCATAAAAATTTGGGGTGTTACAATAATCATATTCAATAAGTGTTTATGATGAAATTTTTTATTCTATAGACGGTTAATGTGCTTTCATGGAAGTAAGATAAAAATGTAAGGGTTTCTTTCATATCACAATTTTAAATAGAGTATGTCTATGCATAAATTCTTATTTGGGGAAATTTTATTTCATTCTATCTAACACCCATATATTTTTGTGGATATATTATAAATGTATTTTACATGTATATTTACTATTTTCCCTCATTTGGCTGTTAATTTAATCAAATGGATTTGTATTTGGAGCCATACATATCTCATATTTTTTTGGGGAAATTTTATATTAATTACCCATATTCATTATATTTTCTTTTCAAAATATATATATATATGCTTAAATTATTGAATAATTTCATTATTATTATTTTTGACTAACTTTATAGAATATTAAATAGAATATTTTTATCAGTTTTTGAATTTTTTATTTTCAAATGACTTTGAATTTATTTATAAAAGTGAAAAAAAGAATATTATTCTTTAACATTATTTATAAAATGAATTTTCCCACAATATTTTTCATTTTTATTTAATAATATCATTTTCTATGTTTTCATCATTTGCAATGGTATTTTTTATTCCTATTAATTATAAATTACACCCTTTTTCAATAAATGTTATCCAATGTAATAGATATTTCTTCAATATTTTGAAAGAATATTTCAAATGATCTTATAAATTTGTTTTATATCTATGTAAACAACTATTAATATTTCTAATTCTTTACTAGGGATAATATCAAAATATAGAATCCACTTTATTTACATGTATGATTTATGGGAATGTATTATTTATTTTTTAATGAAACCGATTTATTTTTCATGAGTAATTAAGTTTTGAGAGAATTAATATTGTTTACATGATCACGAAAAACACATAATTAGGGTTTTTAATTATCAGATTTTTGGGTCCATTATATCAATCAAAATAATTTCAAAAAATTATATAACTCATGATATTAGGATATGACATCAGCGGTAATTAGTTTTCTGAAAAGTCTATGAGGCATGAGGGGTTAACCCATGTCTATTATTTTATGATCTGGTGGTTATACAAGTTCATTATGATGTGAATTTATTTTTGTTTATACTTTAAATATGTTTTTATTCCTCTTTTATTGTTTATAAAATAGTCTTATTTTTTTATTGTTTTCATACCTCATGACTGATTACTTATTTTTCCACACTCTTGTCTCTCTTGACTTATGTTATTATCATTCCACTTGAAATAAATCTTGATTTATGTTATGCACATTTTTTCTATGATTCTATTTTTTCATTAAAACAAACCTTGATTATATATTAATATCCACATGTCAATCATAGTATCACTTATTAGCATTAATTTACATCTATTATATCTATAATTACCGGTCATTAAATCTCACTACTTCATATGTCACCATTCACTAGGTATGAATAACAGTGTTCCAAATGTTTTGTATAAAAGGATATAATGTTAGAATACTCTTTACGGAATGCTTTGGAAGTAATAAACAATTATTTTTCTATATATAATCTCTAATTAATCTAATCCTATAGGGTTTGATGTATTATTTTTTATTAGATATAAATAATAATTCTGTAAATTTATGAAATATATATGACTGAAATTATTCAATCTCCTAAATTAGTGTATGTTTTAGATACTATAGAGATGTAAGTGTGTCAATAGGGGTGATACATAAGGTTATGTTTTATATATTATGATCCTGTATTTTTCAGAAATTGGAATTGTTGATTTTTTCTAGAATTTTCTAGAATGATAATAAAGGAGGAATTTGATTATAATATCACTATTATGAATTTTTTTATTATAATTCATTTTATATTATATAAATTTTCTATTAAACCTTTTTGACCTATAATTGTGTTTATTTATGAGTTTTGTTGATTCATCAAGATGTTTATTGTTGGGGGTAGTTTTGAGAATGGCTTCCTGGTATCTACAAATGATAACTTGGTCAGCCAAAAAATATTTTTGAATATTGTCCCTTTAAATTTAGTAATGTTGTTCCAAGATATTAAATAAAATATATTTGTAACATGTCCAATATTATAAATAATATAGATTGGTATTACATATATGTGTCTAGGAATATAACCTCAGATATTTTTTTATAAAAGATAAGCAAGGGTATAGTCACATGGAAATTACCATGTATGTCCTAGTATGTTGTGTTTTATCAGATGTGTGGTTCCTTGGTATGAGGATATTATGTGAAAAATATTTAAATATGAAATTTAAGAGTTGTGATAGGTTATATTATTCATTTGAAATTTTATTGGGGAAATCCATGTGCCTATATGTGATGTTGATCATTGAGTGTGTAGAAATGAAGTTTTTCCCATGTGTTTTGTATAGGGGTGACCATCATAGTGGTGGTAGTAGGGTTTTTTAGGTTTGACCACAGGGATGTATATATCATATCCCTGAGGTTAGATGTCCATTGGGGCCATCTATACACGTGAAGGGGGACTTTATGTGGTTTTAAAAATGCTTTGAACAAGTTATTATCTTTGTTTGAGTTGTTTATGGGTTATATTGTTTACAATATATACAAAGGAGGGACACATCACAGTTATACAGGGATGGTGATGGAGATAATTGGATGAGAGTGATATACTATTCATATATGTGAATATAGTTTTTCCTTCTAATTTAGTGGGTTTTCAAGGGTTTGTAGGCCCACAAAATGAGATATGAGGAGTGAACATGATTTTTATGCATCAATATTGACTTGGATTCTGGGTACGTAATGGGTTTTTGTGTGTGAATAAATATGGTATGAAACTAGGGATATGATCAATGAATCTTCTTATAGCACCCAAATATTTTTAAAATAACAGTATATTTGATAGTGTATACAATATACAACACATAACATAAATGAACAACAAAATATTAATATATAAATATGACTATTATAACCAAGCTCTTGAATTGGTGGGTATGAATAGGAATTACTACATTATAATACATATAAATAACAATTACATAATAAAAAAAATGCATCTATTAATGATTATGAAATAAATAGTTGGTTTTAATATATTTCATTCCCCAAAATATTTTTTTTATAAAAATGGATTTCATTTCTATGTGTGAAAAAATATTATAATTATTGACATGAAATGTTAAAATCATTTTTCAATGAGAATAATATAATTCTTGAAACTGGTATTTAAAAATTATCTTATGTCAATTTTGTAGTAATTTTATGAGAGGAATGATTTTATAGTGAGAAGTGAAAAATACTAATTTTCATTAAAAACCATACTTTTATTAAAAGAATTTACAATTTTCCATTTTCTTTAAAAAATGTTTAATGGTAAAATTAGTTTGATAATATTATAAATTATCCAATATTATTCATCGATATTGATTTTATGGATAATTTTGTTTAGGAAATAATTTATATACTTAAAATTCAATTTTATAAATTAACTATTTTCTATTGTGTTTTGAGTTTTTATCTTAAATTAATTTGTAAAAAATATAGAGATATAGAAATAAAATGTAAAAAATATTTTGAATCATGGGGCTGAAATTTGGTATATAGGTCACTTTTATTTTTGGACATTATGAATAGTAAAAATGGTAAATATTTTTCACCTTAGTAAGGGTAAAATGGAACAAATAGGTATAAAAAAATTGGGTAGGTGTTGTTCATCCATGTACCAAATATATGGCAACCTGGTTTTATTTTTATTTTACTACAAACTTTATATTATTTTAAGGATTTAATTAAAAAAAATGTCACTCTCTTGAATTTAATATCTCTTATTTTTTTCAAAAGGATAAAAATATGATAAGTTAATTTTAAATTTTATTGAATGATTACTTAATTTTTCAATCATTGTAATTTATATCTAATTTTTAGCTATTAATAAAATACCATTTATTCTAAATCTATGATGATATAATGATTACAAAATTAGTAGAAAAAATTGATTGTGAAAATTTTTAAACTAATAAAAATAGAGTGAATTGTTATGTTTTATGAATTTTTTTAGTTAAAAATAATATTTTATATTTGTTTTGAAGGTTTATATTGAAATTATATTTCATTAATGTTTTCTTCAAAGTATAATTATGTGATTTGTCCTTAAACTTACATTTGTAATAGTTTACGGTAAAAATATATTATTAAATTATTTAAAAATCATAAAAATCTTGAAATATGAAAAAAATGGTAAGGAATGGTAGAAAATGTTATTTATTGACAAATTTTTAGCCAATTAATAACATTTAAGCAAACTTTTATCCCTTAAATATTAATAAATCATTACCATGGTAAAATTTAAAATTAGTTAACTAAGGTGTTGAAACAAAAATAAGGTTGAAAATGAAACAAAAACCAGTCCAAATTTCATTGGATAAGGATATTTAAACATTTGAATCATTTTATATGAATATATTTAAATTTTAAATAGATTTTTTTGATAATGGATAATTTATAATTTAATATTTTTATAAATTCAATGTGTGTACATTCCATCCCTTTTAAAAGGACACACATTTATCTCAATTATTCATAGCACTATGAGAAATCTAGATAGACAAAAAACTATAAATTTATCTTCCCCAAATCCTTGAGAACTATTTATAGGTTTGTTTTGTTCTCAAATTTAAATTACAAAGGCCAGTAATAATGATTCTAATGGAAGTCCTCTGAAGAAGAGGTTATCATCATTACCAGTTCTTTAAAATTTAATTCTTTGAATACTTCCCCTAAAATGGTTGTACCCATCCGAAAATGATAACTAAAATATAATAAATATAATTCAATGTCATTATCATTGTGGGATAATTATTTTTATTCTCTTTTCCATCAAATTAATGGGAAATACATTGCTTGTGTGCATGAACAACATATCTTATCCACGTAGTGGTGTAATTAGTCTTTCATCACCACTACAGATAGATGGTTATAAATATCGAAAAAATTAATATATATAATATTTATGAAATTATTATGATTTTTGAAATATAATATCATTTCTATCTTCTTACCTTCAAATCTATTGGTAAAGGATAACATGATAAGTGTGTACGTGTGGACTACAACCTATACAAATTGATACGATCCAATTTTAATTTCTACTTCAAAAAAATGAAAATAATTATAGATATAATGAATATATACTATATATATTATATAATAATGATTCTATAATGATTATTTTTTATTTAGTAATTTTTATTCCACTTTTGGAAAAGTGAAAAAAATATTCACGGGTACGTATGACCTAACATCTCCATGAATAGTGAAATAAATTTTAATACATACAAACTTTATGGATGTATCTTGATATATATAATTCATAAATATTATATTTAAAAAATATTATTATTCATTGGATGATGGAAACTTAATCAATGAACACAGATTAGGAATTCCAAAACAAAACATCCATCAAAGACGAAGTAGTTATTACCAAAACAATGATTTTAATAAAGAATTATTAATCATTGGGTGAAAAAATGTTTTAAATAATAATATATGGAATGATATATATTATTATTGTTCTATAATATATTTATAATAAATATATACTAATTATATAATAATTTATAATTTGTAGAATGAAATATGAGACTCAGGGGTGAGGGATTTTGTTCTTACTTTTACTTTTATGATACAAATTCCATATCAACCACTTGTTTCATTTATGTGGGGTATATAAATCCCATGAATGTATATTTTTATTCTCCACATCAAATTTATAAGTATTTACATACCCATGTAAGGTTCTATATTCCATGTGGATTTTATTTGAACACTACCAAAATGGTAGGGCATTTAGGTTGCAATCTCATTGTTTGTCAGGATTGTTTATAAATAAGCTTCCATGACGAAATTTCCTGATCTAACTCCAAAATATTTATCTAATTTTCTTATAATTAATTAATTTTTATATATTATATGTTTTAATTTAATTTTCCACTTTATGATCTCATTTTAATGAATAGTTTTTTAAGGAACACTGACTTTATTTCTCCTTTCAGTCGAAAATATTTTTTCTACCATGTCAATGTTTTCTAAAAAAGATGTAAATAAGGATTTGTATATTCTCCTCTGAATAATTAGGTTATATTTTTCAATTTTTGTATTTTAATTTTTTAAAAAATTAATCTTATTTTTATTTTCAAAATGAGGTAATTTTTATTTTTTTAGTGAAAATTAGAAAGGGATCATTTACCAAACACACCCAACATGAATATAATTTCATTCATCCGTGAAAACATAATGATTTGAAGGATCCTTTTTACCCAATGTTTTTTACATGATATATTTTAAAATTTATATTTTTAGAAGTGATTTCATAATAAAAGGTATTATCCAAAAGAAATGTGCCAAATAAAATTTTGAAGGAATTTTCATCTATGATGACATCCATTGATGTTACTTATGTTTCACTGTGGATATGATTATTTATGACCATCTATTTTTATTCTAAATATGGTTTATTTTTATGAATTTTTAATGTTTGTAAAACCCATTTAATTTTCAATAGGTTATGTTGTGATGAAATATTAAATGTTTTCTATATCTGGTGGAATAAATTATAATGGATTTTGATTATGTGATAGGTGGGTTTGTTATATAACTCTAATGGTTTGGGTAAATAAAAATAACTCATGGGTAAAATATGTCATGCATGTAACTAATTTCATTTTCAAATTTTTTTATTTTCACCTAGTTTACATGTCTATAAAAATATAGATAAACCATGTTTTGATGTTCAAAAGTTTATGCCTGGACCTGACATTCGTTAAGAGATATATTTCATGTAACTAGCTTTCATGTCAATTATATTTTTCATAAAACTAATTTAAACTCCATAAGATTACGTGAGGGCTTAATATGATATAATTAACTTAAATATTGGAGTGATTTATATTTATACTTTTTAAAAATGTTTTAATATATTTTTTTACATTATAATGTAAATTTTATGCTATCATGGATTCTGTTTTTTGATTCATTTATGATTCATGTCTTTTGAACTACCTTTATTTATTCCATGACAAAGTATTATGTTCAGTGATACGAATAGAATAATTTTCAAATTCTATGATCATGTTTTCAAAACCATATTCTCGTTTTGTTCCTATATTATCACTGAAATCACCCTCGTTTGCCCATACTGATCATCAAAGATCACATTTTCTTATGTTTCCTTTCCCTAGGTTATGAAGTAAGGTAATATGTTGGGTTTGTTGAATAATTTATCTATGTGGGATGATCTTTGTGGAAGTTGATGAAGATCATTCAATGAGACATTCCTCTTCAATATTATGATATCATGTCTCATGGTATTTAATTCATTTATGATTCATTTATTTTTAACAAATAAGATATATTCCATGACTCAATATTATGACGTTGGATATAAAAGTTATGGGTTTTAAATTTTAACCCCATGTAATCATACCCTTATTATCATGTTATACATATGTGATCCTTGATATCACCCTTGTATACCCAAACTAACCATTTAATCTCTCTATTTATTATGTTTCCTTTCCAAAAATTAGGAAGAATGGATTTATGTTGGGTATATCAAAGAATTGTACTATTTTGGAAGATATTTGTGGGTGATATCAATGAAATTTCAATAAATTTTATTACTGTATATATAGTCTCCAAAGTCACTAAACCTTTAATGTCCATACGAGTGTATTTATAAAATATATTTGATATTTATATGTTTATATGTAATATATTTGTATGAAAATATTGGGTCTTTATAGTTGGTATCATTGTAGGGTTTATTAAATCTTTAGAGGCTATGATTAGAGAGATTTATTGAAACTACTATATATAATTATATATATAGGATAACATCCTAAATTTTTTTAAGGAAAAGACTGTGTGATTTTCATAGAAATACATTATAGTTTGGATACTATAGGTGGATGTGGTTTTAGAATAGATTCATCTGGGGGTAACAAACCCCAAATGTTTGGTTAAAGTACATCTAAACCATAATTTGGGTCACAACTTGTGTTCCATTACTACGCACATGGTTTTATTCCCATTGGGGACATACTTATGTTATTTTAAATTTTATTTTTGGATACATTATAAGGGACTTAAAAATACGATGACCATGAATAAACTTGGATAAACCTATGTTTTAATCGATTAAAAAGGAGGTGTCGTGATTTAGACATCCTTTAATATAATATTCATTATTCTACACTATCGCTATTATAGAACACATTATGATGCTTGGTTTTAGTTAATAGATGGAACCTAGAGGATCCATGTTATCTTTTTTAGAAAATGGAATGATTGAACTCAAATGAAAAAATTGATATAGGATTTAGAATGTGAATCTTTATAATTTAGACTAATTAACTACACCGTTATATAATTAACAACTTATAAATGGGTGAGTTTCTTAACACACATAATAATAGGATGATGATGTTAAATAAAAACTATAGAGGAAATAATATTAAGCTCCATATATGTCAATAATGTGGGAAAAATCAATCAAGGGAATGTATCACTAGAAAATAAATATGTTTTCTATGTTTAAATAAAGGGTACACAGAGAGTAATTACCAATGAAATATGAATATTTTGATGGAGGGAAATTAATTTCATCCAAAGGTACCACTTATAGCCTAATGTTTCATGTTTGTAGAATATGTTAATTATCTGATCCAAATACCTAATCTAGTGGATTTATCTATGTATGAGGAAGGAAATAATTTATGACCATCATTAATTTAAAATAATTGATGTGTTTATGAATTTTTATTCAAGAGTTATGTTGTAAAAGAGGTTTATCAATGCTATTTTGGTTAATTTTCATGTAATATAATATTATATTGTGATTTATCATGCTGATTAACTATATTTTGGGATAAGTTTCATCAGGTTGAGGTATATATCACCCTTAGGTTCAACATACGGTTTAACATGAATGAATATTTCAGAAGAATATAATTATAATTTTGGATACGCATGCTGAAAGGTATGTGATAAAAGTTGAGGTTAAAATATTCTTTAATTATGAGGATGTTGATGTAATTTGGGATGTAGGGTTATTTATTTTTGGAATAATCTATATTGAACTGTTATTTTTATTTTAGAAATATTGGAGGAAAATTTACTATTTCATCAAATGAAGGCATAAACATTTTTTGCTAACCAATTTTGTTTTTTAACATTTGATGAATGTAGGAATAAATTGTAATACTTTTGGGTGTTTTTTCTTCAGGGTTGAAAAATTCATGTTTATTACATATAATCTTGGGAGAAGATGAGATTGTATTAGAAATAAATTAAAGCATGAAATTACACTATTTATGTAAGTATGTTTCCTTATACTTTTATTTTATATCGTGAAGGAATTACTCAACATTAAGAAAATGATTTAGAAATAATTACATTTTTCTATTACATTCATTTTCAATGAATCACTTATACTTTTCACACTATATTGATATATGGGTTTTTGGTTGTTAAAATTTTCACTATCAATCACATTATTGGGATCTATGTTTTGTGTCACTATCCATCATTAACTAGACATTAAAAATTCATCTATATCCATATTTTAACTTCCATCTAATATTATATTTGTTGGAAACCTAGTTATATATATTTCTAAAAGACATTTTTATTCTTCTACCTCTTAAAGTGGAAGTTTAATTAACCCTATTCACAATGTGGGGTTTTGAAAAATTAATTTTGAAATATAAAATGATTTATTATGGAGAAAAAGTTAAATTTTTTTGGATAAATTTTTTAAGGGGGTGGGTAGAACATATCACAAAAATATTTTAAAAACAAAACTGTGCTTGATACTGTATACAACACACAAAATGAAGCATAAATGAACCACAAAATTTATTATATAAAAAAATCATTATAACAATGCCATTTAATTAGAGTGTTTTAATAGGTTTAACTAAATTATGAAATATATATATATATATTTCATACAAAAATAAAATTTATTGATTAATACAATAGAAATAAGAACTATTTTTTTCAAGAAATGGATTTCTTAAACATATATTTTCATCAAAAATATTATTTAATACATCCTGTGAGTGAATAATAAAATTAATTAAGAAATAATTTAAAAATTGTATTGATTAAAAAATATAGATGTTGAAATTATGAAACTAAAATTATATTAGTTTGACATATTGATATTTTTTTAGAAAAATTATTTTCCTGTGAATATATAAAAATACTATTTTTTGTTAAATAATATATTTTTATTTAAAGAATTTACAATGTAATATTTTTTAATTTTTTTTAAAGTAAATTTTTTTCTATTATATTATAAAAAATTATATTTAGTTTTTTATAATCAATTTTATGGTTTATTTTGTTATAAATATTGTTTTATACTGATAAAGGATTTATTTTTCTCAAAAAAATATTTTCATACTTCAAATTCTATATTTATCTCAAATTATTTTATTTCAAATATAGAGATATAATATTTAAGGATGTATATCATATTTAGAATTAGGAATTTTAAATTTCGTAAATTGTTCTCCTTTATTTTCTGACATTATAAAAAATAACTATGATAAATGATTATCACCATAGTGAGTATAAACTGGGTAAAATAGATTTAAGACCCTGAGATAATGTCTCAAAATATACACAACAGTTTCCTTTATCCTTTTTAATAGTGGTTTTCTTCCATTTCCTACCATATCTTACGTATATGGCATATGATTCCATTTTAGAATGATTTTTAACATTATATAGTTTAAGGTAAATGATCCCTACATTGGACTAGATCTAGTTATTTGTATCTTAAGGACCTCCCTTGGTTTAAAAGGTTGAATGGTATTGTATATGAAAAAATAGAGTAAAATTAAAAATTTTCATCCCACCCTAATGGGAACCACAAATTCCTACATGAAGGATATGGAATAAACCAAACTGAAGAGGTTATGCTTTATAAGGCATATGGGAAATATTCTGAGCATACTTAACTCGACCCACTTTTACATATTGAGGTACTAAAATAGAATTCCATCCTTCATGAATGTTCTTTTTATGGTATCATAGTGACACCATATGACATTTTTGTTGTAGTATTTTTATAAATTATAGAAAAAAAACTCTCATATACAATTAAAATATCAAATAATAAACATATATAAGAAATTAACTAAAAAATAAACACACACAAACATACATTCCAATAAAAGAACACAATTAGAATGAAACCCCAACCACTAGGAATATCACCATTTGTAACCCACCCAAGGTTTATGTGGACATCACAGTAATTTTATGTTAGCTATATAAATATATACATAATTAATGAAACAATAATTATATTAAGGTTAAATTAATTATATGTAACTAATGAAATATTTGGGACAACCCCCAATATATGACTACTGGATTTATTAAATTTAACTCTGTATATAAAAGATTGAGGGGTATTCCACTTCATATAAATATTAAATGTCTACTACAAAACTATTATCCTGGAACAAGATTAACTCCCTTTACCAATTCATATCCGTATTGTCTCCATTCAAATAATCCCCAAGAAATATGTCAAAATAAAAAGGAACATAAAATTTATTTGGGTTTCCCTAACTTGAATAACCATGATCAAGTTATGGAGTTCCACATGGCCTCATGCATGAACCCCAATTCTTATGAGGCTTTTGAAAATTAGTGAGGGAAAAAATGGTACATGGGATACTATTACCTCAATATGATATATCCATTAAAGTAAAACCAAGAATTAATATAGTAAAAAAGAAAAAGAAAAAAATATAGTAAGAATTGAAACCATAAGAGGAAGTAATATCGTTTTTATACCACACAATAACATAACTTAATTTAATAATAAAATAAATATAATAGAAATTAAGATTTACTCAAGTAGTGAATCAATGAAAAAAGGAATAAATGGAATAATAATGATATAGGTAAAGCTAATATATATCTTATTATATGTATGGGTATGGCCTTTATCCTTTTCCATAAGAACGTACTAATATCTATCTGAGTAAAATCATACCTTGGTTAGGTCCAAAGTCATAGTTTCTATATATGCATTGAGAATCCAATGCTAGGAGTGAGAAAAAACATAGTAGGAAACCACAAATAATCCTTTAACATAAGTGTAGTAAGTGTATTAAGGGTGATGAATTTACATTATATATATATATATATATATATATATATCTATTTGTGTGTTTGTGTAAACACACAAAAAAATGGCCATCATATGACAATAGAACCTCCATATACCTTGATCGTACCTAATTTGAGAGTACAAGGGATGGATATTCTATCTAATCCACAATTACATAATGAAACCTATGGTTCACACATATTCTATAAGTCATATACTCATCAGCACCAAATCCAATCCTAAGGATTATAGGGTTTTCATCTTTTACACATCAACCCATCGTGGGGGTTCTTCTTAGATCATTTCATCCAACTAAATTGTATTTAGGATTCATGGGTGGGCATCTCATTCCACCTACCCATTATAATAAAACATATGAGGTCCAAATATACAAATGGGACCATCCCAAGGATTCATGGGTGGGCCTTCAATACAAATATATGAAGCAAAAAAGTGCATGAAAAATATATATCACATATAAGGGAAAATGTCACCCCAACCCATAAATCATATATGTCAACCATACTAGCCCGAACAGTTATGAAAATTTCACTTTACAAGAGAGAAAATCTTCTATATCACCTTGAAAACCATGTTTAATAACTACATTAATCAATATACAATCCAATCCCATACCTCTAAAGGGTTTAATATCTGTACAAAAATCTAAGCAGTCACTTTAACACTGAATATAGAAATATAATAACGATACGCACACACACACCCAAACTCAAATAAATTCATACATCATTCTATGAATTTTTTGAAATGGTATGGGACTTTATTTATAAATTATGATGTAGACAAAACAACAAGGATCTCTGCACAAAAAAGTCCTAAAACACTAAAATTCTCAAATCAACACCAAATTCAGCCATTTTAGTTTTATGAAATGGTAAAAAAGGAAAAAAAGAGATACCTTGATTCAATGGTAAAACATTGATAAGTATACTAAATGAATATCATTGAGATGAATTACATTTAAAATTATTAAAGGAACTAGATGATGGAATAAATACATTCAAATAGAAGCCTCCCATAGAAAAAAAATTCTAATCTAATATTTTTAGAATTAATGAGGTTCTATTAAGGGTGTTCTAGGGTGAAAAAGAAATGTCTACGCCATAAAAAATTCCCTGTATGGTTATATATCATGAATACATGTTTCGTGGACTGAAAATATGTTTGATGTTATGAAAAACCACAGAAAAAAATGCATAGAGTTTTAAAATCTGCATTCAGGAGGTCAAAGTAACCTTCACACCCTGAATATAGACATAGAGATTGTTAGTTTCTATAAATCTCTCTAATTATTCTTTAAACCAATTTTGATCCATCCTAACATTCCAAATATACAAAAAAAGTAAAATTTAAAGATGTTGGGTGAATTTAAATGGTAACACCCATGAAATTTTAGGGGTATTATATTCTTTCCCCATTACATGATATCTTGTTTTTCATGTTAGATAATCATGAATATTTTACAACAAATAACTACTTATAAGTATTCATGATAAAGAAACTATATATCATAGTTACATAATTTATTGCATTAAATTATTTAACAAACATTATCATTTTAGGGTAAACTCATATTTCATATTTGGAGAAAATATGGCCATCGATTGATACATTATGAAAAAATTTCACCTTTTCTGAAATTCTTATAGAGCTCCTTATCCCAAATAGTATCGATGAAAATATAAAAACATTCATACACATCTTCATAGAACATAAAGTGTATCAAGATAAAATCAATAAAAGACCTAATATATTTATCTTGGAAGTCCTCAATACTCACTTCATTAGATCCATAAACATAGATGGTTCACTTGTTAACATAATGATAATTACTATAAACTTATATTTAATATACAATGTGATAAAATATTATTGTGTTATATCACCCTCCATAAATATTAATTAATGATAAACAAAAAATAAGATCAATATTTGAGAAGAATTTGGCTATGATGAGTTGATTAAATAGAACCCCAATGAGACGTTATGGATACTATTTTGTACTAATAATGGAATTTATTTATTGTTAATCAATGCATAATCTCATAGATCCATCTATATTTTTAACAAATAGAACATTTTCTCTCCATGGTGAAACACTAAAGAGTATTATTTATTTTTAAAAAATATTTTATTTGTTTCATAAATACCACCAACTCTTTTTGAGGAAATTGTTATGGAGGGGTCTGCATTATGGATAAGGTAGATCGAGAAATAAAAATCATAATTATGTGGATAAAAATGTAGTTCATCAGTATATATATATATATAATCATTCATATTAGATATATCTTCTATTATTTGGAAAAACATCTCATTAATTATTTCATTATCCTGAAAATATTAATTACGATAAGCCACTAGTGTTTCTAAAGTAGTTTTAAGAAAGGAAGTCTCTCCTCTCAAAGTATGGGATTCTATTGCACCCATTTTGATAGTAATATCCATACCATCATGATAAATTCTTGTACTATGCCTTGATGGAAAATCCATCCTATGTATTTTTTCCTTGTCAACCATTAGTATTAAATCGAGAATTTTTGTTGAAAAAATTCTAAAAAATTTAATAAAGATAGATTAAAAAAATTTATTTTTATGACATTATGAAATTTAATTTTTAAAAGAAAATTTTTCTGTACTAAATTAGTTGTTGATTAAATGTTCTTTAATAAAATAAAATATATTAATGAATGTATATATACAGAACAAAATAATACATTATTTAACATGACATTATGACCAAATTATATTCATTGGCATCATTTTGGACCATAACATCTGACATTGTGAAATCTTAGCCCAAACATTCTACCTTTTCCTCTTTCGAAGATGATTCCCTAGATTCAATGTGAAACTATTTCAATTGTTTCCCAAAACATTACATTTTTATAATTGGAAATTTTTGGATTCATTCTTCCCCTTAAAATTGTGTACGTGATGGATATTATAACCAAACATTTTAAAAACTTTTATTCCATTTATGAAATCCCCCAATATTTCTTACCATGACATTTCATATAGTAAATTATTTCCTTCAATTTTTATCTTTCTCTAAATTTCTTCAATATATTGTTTAGCCTCCTACTTTATATATTTTCCCATTTTAAAGTAAAAGATATTGATAAATCCTTATCAAAATTCATGGAACTATAAATTATCTCCTCATATGAGAAAATGGTTGTGAGGAGAATTCCCTTAAATGTTTTGGAATCAACCCATCAGGGAAGAAATAAATATTATATTCTAGATTATATAAATAGTTGGATACCAATATTTATAACCATACCTAGTTATTTTCATACTCAATAATTAATTCATATTCATCTAGACATAAATTCAATAATTTCATTTCCATGATAGCTCTCTAATAATGAGGAATTTAATTATAAAATAATATAACCCTAATGGAATTACATTGCATAGTATATATTTAATATTCTTCAATTATATTTTGAAACGAAGACCACAATTTATTAACACCCACCATTAGATGATATATAGTCTTGATAACCTTCAGACATTCACTACATCCTGAATCAAGGAATACATTTTTATAGTGATTTGAAGTACTGTTCAACTACTAATGGATACCTAGATATATTTGTTTATAAAGTATTATACCCTAAAAAAATTAAAACCTTTCTACACCATGTCATAGAGAAATTGTATTCGTGTAGAGAACGTTATTGGCTATAATTTGTTTCAAATCCACTACTATAGTTTTATTTTACAGTACTCTGACTCTCTCATCCTTAAATTTCGTTATTTGGAAATAACTACATTGATTAATGGGTGTTGACATAGTTTTTATTCTTCCCATTAAATAGTATTTCATGATAATCATATATATATGTAATTATTTCATGAATAATAATATAAAATATAAATCACATTATGTTATTCAAATGAATTTTAAAAAATTAATTCCATGGAATATAAATATTTTTTTTGAGAATATTATAAGGTTCTATGATAATGTTTATGTTAATATAATATATTATTCTAAGTCTTTTTCATAAGGTTTCTACTAAACATGAATTGATACCAAATGTAGAATCCAAACTATATTACTCAATAGCCTATGGATATTTTATTAAAATAGTAATGAATAGATATATCACAATATGAAATATCCAAAAATTAATTTATCATTGTAAACAAGATATATTAATGAACGATATATTATAATTAATAGTTAATATATATTAACTAGAAAAAACAAAATGTATTATTTATCTATGAAAATTTACACATCATATGATTTAATATTCATGGTTTCCTAGATAAATAGGAAACAATATAAATTGTTTAGATTAGATGATCAGTTAAGGGTACTATTCAGTGGATTCTATTGGATGTAATAATGGAATCAATAATGCACAAGGATCAAATAAATTACATAAAAAATAATATATTCAACATTTACAGAACAAAAAATAAATTTATTTTTAAGAATAAATAATCTCAAAGTGAACTAGTGCATAATATCATAAGTCATAAACATACTAATAGGGACATGTTCTATTAAATACTATATAAATGGGTATGGATTATAACAAATAGATAACTATTTTATCTCATGAGACCTACTAATGAATCAAAGGGATATATAATTTCTAGCTCCACCCATCATATAACATGTTCAATGCATCCATTATATGAAGATAATGGATAACATATAAATATAATAATGTTATCTATATATCTTCATTCAAAATTGTCACTATAAAGTCAATATATTTACACATATGAATTATATATATATAATATTAATATCTCAAGATTAAATATAAAAATGTTTATATTTATGTTGATATTGAAAAATCATCATAGAAATAGTATGATATTCACAATGTAATGTATTTTTCACTTATCAAAGGAATGAAAAAGATAGTTCTGGAGATTAATTTCATGGTATAGTGATATTAATAGGAAATAATATTTTATTATTGTTTTCAAGGTGGTGAAGAATCATCCAAAATGTATCCCTTGAGACTGATGAACCAAGTTTTTAGTTAAAACATTTATTTTTTCATTGAGAAAAGATAAATTTAAAACATATCCTACCATATTCTTGGTTATTAAACATAGGGGCATCTGATTTAGAGCCTACATCACTTTTTTAATATATATATGGAATTCATTCCCATAAAACCGTACAATATTTACATTACAAAAAGTTGATGTTGTTTTATGGATATAGGAATGTTTGATCACTATAATGGATTATAGAGGTATTATAATGATAGGTAATGATAATATGTGACTGAAATTATAAAAATAACGATAAATAATGCTGCATAATTTTATTTATCATTAAAAATGGAATTAGTAGTATTTCAAAAATAAAGGTAGAGAAGATGATAAAAATAATTACCTTAAAATGTAGCATCATAAACCACAATTGGAACACCTCATAACATTATAAACACCATAAAGAGACTCATGAAAGGAAAAATGAGAGGTAATTTCTACTCAATGGATTTAGAGTGAATACGTATGGTAGAAACTGTTAATATTTATTGAAAAAGAGGGGGTTTGATTATTAATTTCAATATGTGGTCTTTAGACACTGGGTTATGGAAATATAAAAATACATTTTTCGTCCCATAGTTTTACCAAAATTTATTTCATATTTTTGGATAGGTTATTGGGTTTTAGTTGTTTTAAAACCAAACCCCTATTAAAATATGTTATTCCAGATTTGGGAAGAATCTTTATTCCTAAATAATTTTTTCTTGAATTTTAAAATATAAATTATGTTTTTGAAGTTTATTTATAGATTTTGAAAATTAAATTAATTATTTTCAAATGAAATATATTAATTAGTAATATAATTTTGGTATATGTTCCCTTTATATTACTTGTCACATCATTTTATGTAATTTGTTTTCATAATACTTACAATTTATTCATACTATATTTTATTTATTATCGAAACATCGAATCTCTATGAATATTATGAATAAATCACTACTGGATTATTTTAACATTTAGATTCCAAATTTATAGTTCTTTTTAAATTAATAATTCTCTTTTTATGAGAATTTTTATTAGATAAATTTATTTATATTTTAAAATCCCACTTTCAAAACATAAAATTTTAAAAATATTCTTTTAGTAAATTGAAAATTATTCTAAGAAATATGCATGTAATTATATCATTACTCTATTATTATTTTTTATTAATTATTTATTAAATTAAGTATTTCATATTACTAAAAAATTTAATAAATAATTATTACGTAATTGTTGTTAAATAGTTGGTCTTACATACCCAACTAAAAAAAATTTCTTATAATTTTTTTAGGTACATAAACTTAAGAAATAATGATCATAATTCATTCACATTTATTCCAGAGTCTCCCTTGCTTATTTCTATATCATATGATTTCATTATTGATCATTCACTAATCAGGTGGTATAATATAATAGAAATTTATCTTTTATTTCATGAATTGAAATAGGTTCCTATTAGTTGATAAGTTAGACACCATCCCTATATACTCAATGGTTATTACTTGTGCGAGGTCTAAAATATAGTTCTAGAAAATAGAGTCATGAATGATTCCATAAAAATTATATGTGTTGTGTGAAAATCCAATTTTTTTTGCATAACTTTAATTTTTACTAAAATTTAAAAAGTTTAAATGTATATTAGTCAATGATTCCATTTATTACCAATATTTATAACTCCCTAACAATGTGATACATTAAAAAAATTCATAATCCTCCATGTGGAATTGCATGTCTTTCCTGCTATTATCATTAGATCTTTCCAATCTTCTCTAACCTCACATTGTAACATCCTAATTCTTAGTGGTTATGTTAATACATTTTTTGACATGTATTAATGGATGTTTTTGAACCTCATAACTATTTAACATGGGATTAGTTATATTTAGAGGATATTGGTAGCATAAAAGTTTATTTTAAGGGTTTTTAATCAAAAAAGATAACACTACGCCCTAGTGCAAGATGTTCTTTTCCAAGGGTTTACATGAAGTAAAATAAGGAGTAGGGGTGGGGGATTCCTTTCCAATATATGGACCACCCGTCTTCCTCAGGTGAATATTATGTTTTAAGTGGATTTTGAAACATCACCATGCATGTTTTGGAAAGTGTGGTGAGGGAAAATAATTAGACCCTTTCCAACACCCTTGTTTGGATGGCTATTTAGTGGTGTCTCAAGAACATAATAGCCATGGTCATGCCATGGTGGTGGGCATAAAGACAGTTGGGTTGGATTATCACATGCCTAAAATATTATTCATTTCTTCTCATATCTTGATTAAATTAATAGGAATTCCATATGGATTAAATATAGGTCCTTTAATAGATTTATTAATTGATTTAAACCACTATTAATCAAATCATGATACCATATCTTAATGACTCATTCAATCTAGTAAATTCTATAAGAACAATGGGTTTGAGGAAAATATTTCATGAATTGAGTATTTTTACATTTTTTAATTCAATTTATCTCATCTAAATGGTCGATCTAATTCCACCATTAATCCTCTATTTAAGGTCATTTTATTTATGGATTATTCTATAGAGAACTCTAGTGAATCATTTTTCTTTCGGTAGAATTTATACTGTACTTATTGAATGAAAAAGGATTGGTGTTGTTATGGATTAGAAAATGGTTCTTATTGTATTCTAGTAAGGTGTATCCATGTATTAGAGTATAAAAAGTGTTTCTTTTGGATAATTTGATTTCTATAATGTCTTAGTGGTGTTTCACTTAGAATCTATTTTTGGAACTTTTAGTGCATGGTAGTTTCATCTGAGTACCATCATAGTGAACATTGATATTTACATTTATGATCTTGATGTAGGTGGATCCCTATAATATATGTCCTTATATTTTATGTTTTTTTTTGATTTTATAGTTTATGCTTGAATTCACCATTTGTTTCATGATGCATGAAGTTGTTTTATTTTCCATTCCTTCCTATCCCTAATATTTGATATTAGGATTTATATAAATCTTGCATAACCCATTCATGTATATTTTTTTTAATACATTCATGTATGTATAGAATCTTGTGCACTATTACTGATATTCCTTACTGAGACTTACTATGAAATGTATTAACTGTGGTATTATATAAATTATTTAACCATTCTTCATGTATGATGTTGAATGGGATTCCCAGTATTGAATGAAAACCACTTGAAGGGGGTTTGTGGTTATTTAAATTAGGATTCATACTATGGATCAATTTATACTACGATTTTGATCAGGTATATTTCATCCCTCCATGGAGTAGACCATGTAGAGGATTCTTGTATCCTTCAGCTATATTCAAATATTAGTGATTTCCATTCATGGGTAATGTATGTACCAAATATGCCAGACAGGTCAAGTGGAACTTAATATCATTCTTGGAATATGATCACAATTAATTTGGGGTGTGCAGTGTTCCTATTAATGTCCACCATTATGGTTATATGTGTGTGGAATTAATAAATAGAATAACATTGAAAATGGAATGACCAGAATATGTTTTCTATCGACGCTGGGACATGTGGAATGAATTATGAAAAAGTGTCATAAACATTTAAAAATTTATGGTTGTCATGTCAATGATAGTGGGGATGGGGTTCATGGAGACGTGCTTATAAAATGATTACTCCGCAAATATGTGGTTGTATATTTTCTTGATATTTATTTATTATCATAGAAACAATCTTATACATGTGAACATGTTTTAAGGAAGCATTTTTGGTGTCATACTAGATTTTTTACTGACACACAACACGAGAATTCAGGTATATATAATGATTTCATGGTCCATGATATAGGTATGGGAACTTAATCTTTGATAGGGAGCTATGATACAGAGTGTGGTGTATAGAGTTGGTGTTATGATGATCTATAGTGGGAGGACAAATTTTTATTTACTTTTCTATATTACTCATACTCTAGTTTGAAAATCTTATATCTTGTTCATTATTTTATTATTCTATATATCTTGAGATTCATACCATCCAAAATTTTATAGAATCTATTTTTAATTCTTCTAAGTTTTTACAAAAAATATATATTTTAAAAGATGAACACCATGTTCTATAGCGTATATGGCATGTAACACCAAGCTTAAACAAACCAAAAAAGCTTATTTTTTTGAATATAACGATTATAACATAGCCATGTATATGAAATATTTGAATGAGAACATATAAATTAAAAATATATATAATTTTCTTCATAAAAAAATTTATTGATTAATTATTAGGAAATAAGCCATCAATTTATAGTCAATTCATTTTATTCTTGAAGAATAAGTTTTCATCAAAAATTATTTTCATTACCTTTTGTCAAAAAATATTATAATTAATTTATATATATTTTATATAAGAAAAATGAAATCATGTTTTAAAATTTCAATATAAAATTTAAATAATATTTATTCATTTGGATGTTTCTTGAATGATTGATTTTCTAGTGAATAGTAAAAAATATAGATTCTTATTTAGAATAGTAGTTTTGATTCATGAAAATAAAAAGTTATATTTAATTTTAAAATGAATTCAATTTTAAATTAGTTCTATTATTTTTAATATAATCCAATTAACAACACTCGAATCAGTTTTATTTTTTAATTTGGTATAAAAAAATTTTATATGCAAAAAGAAATTTTTTTTGAAAAAGTGTTTTTAAGCATGAGGTAGATTTTTTTCTGAATACGTTAAATTAATCACTATTAATGATTTAATTTATTAATATATATATATATATATTACTTAATAATTTTTTTAACATTCATATAACATTTTTTTCTACAGACTATATAAGAAAAAATCTAGTTTGATAGTTAAATCTGTATTTTTCTATTAAGAGGTTTTCATCAAATTTTGTACAGTTATTTTTAAAAATAATTTATACCCCTTATGAGTGTTAAATTTGATAAAATGGATTCCATACTTTATATTAGGTGGTCATAATTTATCAAATAGTACACTTTTACTATAAAAAATTATGAATAGTAATCTTGGTAAAATTTATCACTTTAGTAAAGGGTAAATATGGATAATTTAGCCTAAAACTAAGTGGAAAATCAATGAAATATCATCATAATAATTATTGGATGATGATAATTTTTACTTTATCAACTTACACTCAAAATTTATTTGTTTAATGGAAAATTTTCAATGAAAATTATCCATATAGTATTTAATTCAATGAAAGTTACATAGTATGACTCTCCTAGTTATTAATAACTATTACGTTTTCGTATAGGGATAAAAGTAAGATATAAATGAATCCAAATGTCTATATCGAGAATAATGATTTTTTTATAATATAAACTTATTTATCATTTTTATTAATTATATATTTAACTTAAATTCTTATGCAACAACACCATAATATTTATTAAATTAATTGAAAAATTAAATAAATGATATTAAATGAAATTAAAGTACTATGAATTGAGTTATTTATAGTGTTTCAACAATTTAACAAATATTTATGACTAATTAGTATTATTATAATATATTATATTCTAATTTCAGCATTTTCATTTGGTATTTTTTGTTAAATTATATAAATAATGCCAAAATTGATATTAATGATATTTTATCAAAATAATATATTATTAATTTATTTAATATAATTAAAAATTGTAAAGTTGAAATGGTTTTAATATATAGTCTATGATTTCATCCATTTTCCATTTATGATCCCATTATCAACTTATGAGTAAAATTATAACCTTGTAAGGGTGAAAAAGGGGTTATTGTGGTTAAAGTTAAAATTGGTTAAGTAAGGGGTTAAACTAAAAGATAAGGTTTAAAAAACTACCTAAACATCTATAAATTATATTTTTTATAGTATTAATATAAAAAACATTCTTATATCTGAATATATGGAAATTTGGAAGTATTATTCTTTGGAATTACTTTATTAATATTTTATCTTTTAAAAAAGACCATTAGTTCTGCTCACCTCAATAGTAAAAGGGAACTTCTCATTCCTCTTCCATACAAATTATTGATCCATATATCACGAAAATACCCTAAAAAAATATTTTATAAATATCCCCAAACCCATTATATAGTTTCTATTATTCCAAAAATTCATTTTCATTAGATCTTTAAGATGAGATCTAAAGGATTTCTTTCAAAGAAGAAGTAATCTCCTTAACCAATTACATTCTTTTTTACTTCTACATTACCTCCTATAAATATATGGAATATACTCTAAAATAAAATATTATTTATCATTTATATATTGAAAAGTTATTATAATTTTTAAATAACCATTTTCCAACCTCCCTCCCATAAAATGGAATGTGAAACAATCCCTCATGCATAGGTACAACTTACTATCTCCACATAGAGATATAATTAATTTTACCCCACCAAATATCATAGATGGTTATTATGATGTGTTAAATTTTTATATATTATAATTATAAAATAATTATATATATTTAATTATAATATTACATACAACTTATAACATTTCAATACATTGAAAAAGGATAACGTCTTTCGTGCGTTCATATTGACTACTGCCTCCATGAAGTGATGTGATTCATGTTTTATTTCTACTTTACATGGCTGTTAATAAAGGTAAAATATAATTAATATATATTATATATATGATATAATAATTATTCTATAAATTTTAATTAATATTTTCCTTTCATTATTTTAATTCGTCAAAAAATGAAAGGAATATTTATGTGTATGTATGCCATATCATCTCAATAAACAGTGTGTCTCATTTTTATTTATCTACTTTTCTGATTGAATATAAATATTTATAACATTATTAAATATTATATTAATTGAATTATTAACGTTATATATATTTTGGAACCATGATCATTATAATAGGACCAAAACTACCAAACCAAAACATACATGAAAAATGATATATATATCACCAAAAATAGTGATTTTAATGAAGAATTATTAATAAATAGGTGAAAAGGTTTTAATTAAATAATATATTGTATGATATATTTGAGAATTATTCCGAAATATATGTAAAATAAATACATATTTGTTATATAGGATGCTTGAATGTATACAAATATTTTTTTCCTCAGGAAAGGGATTTTAGTCTCACTTTTATTTGTATGAGACACTTGTCATATTCCCCACATGTTTCTTTTAGTTTTTGTATTTATTTACCAAGATTTTATTTGATGATAAATCATATAAATTTAATTGTTTTTTATATATCCATACAATAATATTTATTTCCTTAGGATTATTATTCAAATGTTACCAATGTTTTAAGTGTTCAATATTACAATCTCATTATTTATCTAGATTATTTATGATTAAGTTTAAGTTGATGAAATCATATGATATAACCCGCATGAAACACATGAATTTTATTCTCTTATGGTTATATCACAATTATATATTCACTCCTTTAATTTTCCTTTATTGATTATTCAGTAGACCAAAATAATGTTTTTAATGAAAGTTGACATTATTTACCTCTTATGTTAAAATCCCTATAACTTCAATATCTATGTTTAATAAAAATTTTCTAAAAGAGGTTTTTAATATTATTATATGATTTTTTAAATTCATTTACTTCAATGTTATAATTTTTAAATATTTTTAAAAGGAATATTCATATCTTTTTCTAAATGATGTACTTTTTAACTTTTCCAAAAAAGTGAAAAGGAATGTTTTTATACTTATACTACAGGAAAAAAAATCCCTATATCCTAAAAACTAAATAATATAACACATACATTATATTTTTCAAAGAATATTTTTATGGAAAATATTTTTCACCATATTTTGTTAATTTTTTTAAAAGATAATTTTCAACATTGATAGGTTTTTTTCTTCATAAATGTTTCAAAGATCTTGTTATTTTATTTATATTCATGAAAAAACAAAACTAAATTTCACTTATGATTTACCAGGGATATCATCCAAGTATACCATCATTATTCACTATCTAGATGGATTATGATTAAGATTATATGGTGTTTGTGAAACTCATTCATCTTCACTAAACCATGTGATAATGAATTGATGAAATTATTATAAAATGTGTTTCTTTTTCATGGGTTATTCTATGATGAAATTTTTATAAATCCGATTTTCTATTTTTGGGTTATGATATGATGAATGTTTTATGATCTTGTGGAAGACATATATATGAAATTAATTATGTGATGAGTGGGACCCAAATTATATAACCATCCAATTAATTGGGTAATTATTGATATGTAATCATATAAATAGGATTGGGATAAGGTTTGAACCTATCTCAATAAGAGACTATGTATTCTATGAGAGTATGGCGGATATTTTCAGTTATGTTGGCTCTTCTGGTCATTGTGCAAGTGGTGTTCATCAGAGTCGTCGTTGCAGAACAACTGATTATTTGGGTTCTTATGGTCCGTGTTGACGGTGTTTCACGACGGCGACGATGGATTCTCAACGGCACCGACGATGGTTTCCGGTGGTGGTTTAGGGTAACGATGATGACGACGGTGTGGGTTCCTCTATAGGTATTGAATCCTGACAAATTTTATAATTTAGTTAGTGAACCCAATCCCATATGATAATCTTAAAAATGAGACATGACTAATAAGGTATTTTTTTTCTATGCTTATGTGTATGACAAAATATTTTGTCATATGAAAATGTTACGGTCTTATAGATTATTTTTTTGATTCATATATGATTAATGTCTTATTGATTTCTATTAATTATTATATGACTCAAAGTTATGATCTATGATATGGAGGGTATAATTTTATAAAGTTTTTTTTTTCAGTTTATATGTATTTTTCTCATGTTATCCTAAGTGATTGTTGATATCTACCTTTTTCACCTTTATTAATAATTTGAGCTCATCCAGTCTCATTTCCCATCCATAGGATATGAAGAAAAGTATCATGTATGATGTATCTATGAAGGATGATATTTATGATAAACTAGGTGGGAGTCAATGTATAACTTTTATAGACCACTTGTTTATGTTTCTATGTTTCTAAATAAACTAATAATTTAAAATTATGGGTCACTATAGTTATAATAATAAGATATGAGTAGTTAACCATTAGAAAATACGATGAGAAAACATTAGAGAGAACACTATAAATTAGTCAAGTATAGGATAACACTCTAATGTTTAGGATACAGTCACTAATTAACTATGTTAAATCATAGGTGTTATAGATTTAAAATAAAATGTACTTATTTTAAATCCTATAAAATATTTTTCATGATTATATGGTTCTCCACTATGATTACTATTCCTCAAACTATAATTTTTTGTTTTAGTGAATTGATAGATCCTAAAAAGGTCATGTTTATATTCTAAATGATTAATAATGAAATGATTTTAATATAGGGAAAGAAATAGTAATGGGATATGGAATCAATAATATAGTTTATATCCTCAAAAAACATTCTCATACTATGAGTATGGTTAAACAGCCAAATTAGAAAATGTCAGTCATGAACTAAATCTCGTCACCATCAAAACTGGCACCCGACCTGGGCTTTGATAAGGCTCGAAGGGAATTCCCAATCCCCACAGTATGGTACAAATTCCTGAGTATCATAAAAAGGAAAATGTTAACTATTTAATCGAATTCAAAAACATAAAACAACAAACGGAACCAAGAAACAAAATCTGGATTTTTCAAACCAAAACATCTTTTACTAAAATTCAGAACTGAATTACACAATTTAAAAAAAATTTTAAAGACCCTTAAAAAAGGTAAAAAACACAAAAAAAACATCCCAAGAACCCAAAAATGTAAAGAGGCACCACCCTCAAGCCATCTCTATAACACCACATCACGATGGACCTCTAAAACACAAACCAGTGGAACAATTTTTTTTACCCAAACCTACGACAACAAAAATAACCAAGTGTACCTACACCAAAAGGTGTAAGTATGGTGTGATATAATTCCAAGTAGGATATCACCACTAAGATATTCTATTTGATAAACATCAATGATGAAAGGCATGAAAGTTTTCATAACATGAAATGATGGTAACAATTTTCTAAAAAGATGATACTTTAAATAAAATAGTTTTAAAGTGTGTTATTTTTAAACAACCAAAACTCTTTAAAAATAATGACAATGCTACTGAATTTTATAGAAAACCATACATTATGCCAGAAGTGAGTACAAATCATCCAAAGAGCACAAGCAATCTGAAATTACCCATAGGCACTAGATCACTATGGGTCCCAGGTACCTCGTTTCTCAGTGAAAGTAACCATAAAAATATTCATTATAAAGAAAGAGAAACTAGTCGGTAACAAACCTATAACATAGTGGCCCCCACCATAATCATCATATTTTAGTTAGTATTGTAAGCTTCAATCTTTCAATGTGAAACTGAGGCAAAACCCAAAGGGATCACTAGTATACTGGCAAACGTCCACCCACCTAGATACCCGAGTTTACCTCTTGTGCTCAAACAAGTTTAACAAGCCATGAAATATAATTTTCACATGAATATAATACTTTCACATAACACATTAACCAAAAATCCTCCATGTATATCACAGAAGTCACATAATCTACTTTTTCATTCAAATGTATTTTTGAAAACATACTCACACCAAAATAGCCCACAACACATTCCACATCTCATTAACACTTAAAAAAATATTTTAAGAAATTTTATAAGACCGTTACTAGATTATACAATTCATATGACAACCCAAAAATATATTATATAATATTTATTTTATCAACAAAATTCATTTTTTACATCACACTCAAACAAAACATCCCAAAAACGTGTTTCACACCATTCATTCCATTTGATAAAACACTTCAAAAATTTATAAAATATTCTATTTGTTTTTAAATCTTATATCACCACTTTAACTTAAAAACCCATATTTAGAGAACACACTCACCAAAATAGTACATGTACATCCTTTTCCCACTTTGTTTAACCCAAAAAATCATTTACAAATTTCATAAAACAATCCCTAGTGGTATTACCATGTATGGACCACAAGACCCATTTCAAAACCCTCAGTCAAGGTAAAAATCATAACAATGCCAATAAAAAACAGAATTTTCATCCCTATCAACATTTATTAAACCCCCATGTGTTATAAAATTACCATAAATAATTCAACCAAAGATATACATGAAAATCACACATTTCTATAAAACACTTTCGAGAAGTACAACAAGGTTTTACATATAAAATCTTTTCCAAAACCACTTTTTAGGCCCACATGACACTAAAGAATTACAAAAATAGAATTGGAATCCCCTTTAAGAACTAATAAATCACTTCAATATTTTATAAAACTATCAAAAAAGATATCACATGAGTTACAAATTAAAAGTACACAACATCAAAAAAATGTAAATTTAATACTAAATGCCATACTAATGCTGCAAAAAATGGGTTTCTCACCACACAAAACAGATTAAGAACATGATAAGTTGATAAACTAATCAATCTAGCTCATCAAAAATTTCTTACACAAGGAATCCCCTTCTGAATGTGTCGAAACCCTCAAATCTTGGTGTAAAAATTCTACCGCACCCCCACCGCACCACGAGGGAGTGAAAACAAACCCTAAAACAAAATATTTCACCAAAAGACTCAATTTTAAACCCTCGGTATTAAATTTAATGTAAGGAACTTTATATCTTCTTGAAATAGTGGAATAAACCCAAAGGAGAAGGAATAACATGAAGAGAGAATCACTTACTTGAGGAAATCTTAAAATTTCAACACCAAAAATCCCATCCAAGATGGGCTCCATAAGAGATTAAGGGATATTGGAGACCTCCCAAGGATCCTGGGGTCGAATAGGGGACGAATAGGGGTGGATTATGTATATTTATAAGTAGGAAAATTTTGATATACATAAATATTTTATTGACCTGGACACCCCTTCATGGTTCGCTTTCACGATTTTGTAAACCATGCAGCCTAACTGTACGACATGTTATGTCCACCCAAATCCAAGACATTCTCCTCTAATTTAAGGGGGTGTCCAAGGGGGAATCCAAGGAGGAACTGTAGGACACATATAGGGTAGAAAAAGTCCCAAAATAAACCATCCTTTTTACATCAAAACTCATCCAACTCAAGGGTACACACCACCTCAACAACTTACCCCACAAGTAGTGCCACTAGGAGTGTCACAAAACCAACTCCAAAACACCACATCCACTCACCATACCTTTGAAAATAGTAGAGCCCAGGTATAATAAAATACCCCCAAGACCAAGGTCTTAGTCAAGAACACATGAGACACCAAAACATTAAACCCAAAACACCCGAAAATAAAGAGAAAGATAATAATTGAAAGATAAATAGAATCAAAGCATAGAATTGAAAACCTAGGTGTGATAGAAAATGTGGGAAAATCATACTATTTAGTCATTCTTGAGACGATATATGACTAATTTTATTTCCTTATTTGATGCACTAATTTATTTGTAATATATTAGTACTATTGAAAAAATATTTTAAATTCTCTAGTGTGTGTATCATGAAATTTCATTTTGGATGATTATCATTTGGAAGGAGAATATGATCAATGGTAGAATATTATATAGAAAAGGAGGAAATAGGAAAAAATTAATCCATGGAGTATTATGAGTTCAAGAACTAATTTTTCAATAAGTAAATTCTAGGCATTTGTTTATAAAAAACTACATAAGCAATTCCTTGATATAAATTCGAAGGATGATTAATTTATTTGTAGCATTGGGAGAATTTCATAAAACATGGGAGGTATGTTTCTGGTATTATCACCTAACCTAATACTAAGTTTTATCATTTCATAAGTGTCTTAAATAAAATTATTTGAGTAGATTTATCCATAAGAGACATTAGTATAAATGAATAAATCATTCAATGAGCGATAATGTTAGAAATTGAGATTGGAGTTATATATCCTTCTAAAAATTTTGATAAGAAAAAAAATGGTATTTAAAGGAAATAATAAAAATCATTGATATAAGAATATAATAATTAATTTTAACTGAAAGTTTGAAAGTAATCATGGTAAAAATTTTCCTAAGGGGATTGGTAAATGTTTTATGTATGGAATATAATATTATTGGGAAATAGAATACTAAAGTGATAGGAAAAGTTTTTCTAATAACATGTTTAGAGTGAAGGATTTACTTAATATAACACCCACACTCCAGTAAAATATATTGAAGAAGTTTGATCATCATAAAAATTAGTTCCCTAATCAATGTTCTAATGAGGATAATAATCCCCAAAAACTTGTAAAGTCCAAGGAAAAAGAGAATCATATTTAATTAAAAATATCTAAAATGCATCATGATAATTAGGGAATGATTATCCTCCACTCCTGGGTTTTAATATTTTATAATTATTTATTTATGAATATATACAATGAAAATCTGAAATATCAACTTACTAGTAATACTTAAAGAGGTTATTATCATTTATTAGCTCTCATTATCTCTTTATATATTATAAAATAAGGAAATAAAAATTGAAATTAATAATCAACTTATTATTATATATTGGGGGAAGGAAAAACACATTCATCCAATGATTTTTTTGGTTACAATAAGAGGTTATTTAATGAATAAAAGGTGATTATATTTTCAAATTCTAATGACCCCAAACACAGTATCATAGAGTTAGTGGTCACTTTATTATATTGGAATATGATATAAGGAATCAAATCCCAAATAATTGAATAGTTTATTTGTCTTATAGAACTAGTTATATATATGAAATTGAAGTAACATTTATAACATAAAATAAAAAAAATTATTTTCATTGAGAACACCATTAAGAACTTATCCAAACCCTTCATAAAAAATCATAAAAAATATATTGGTATCCTGGGGAAAAATAAAACATAATAAAGGGTGACATAAAACTCTTAATAAGGGATAAATACAGAGGAATATATTTTGAATCAACATAATTAATCAATATGGCCTTCCATTAAATTAAAAAATGGGCGTAATATGGATGTAATAAATCATGATCAAGTAATTCCATAAAAATAATCTCATGAGAATTAATCTTAGATTTAAATATTCGAATAACCTAATTATCACATGGAATATCAATAACTAATCTCATAATGATGAAATGTATAACGTAGAACATCATAAACATACTGTTAAGTATTTATCCAAGACACCATACATAAGTGCGTAAGGGATCAACCTATACCCAAACTAGTTTGTCTTACAAGACCTAATGAAACCAAGGAGCTATAGTGGGCCTCCTCTATCCCATACTATGTCTAATACATTCCTAACATGAATACATAATAAAAATTAATCAACATGTTTTAACTAAATCAATTAATATCTACATTAGAAGAACCAGGAAAATGAAATACCTATACTTTCCCAATCAAAATGATCATAAAACATCCAAATAAATATGATGAATGATATAATTAGTCTAAATTATCAATATAATATTCAATAATGGATGTTGACATAGATGAAAATACTGTAAAGATATTACTAGAATATTATTATAGGAAAAAAAACCTTTTTAGTTTGAATTTTGTTTTTCAATATATCAAAACTAAACATGTGATAAATTAATAATTTATTGGAAAATTTCCTTGTAAAAATTTAAAATAAGCTTCAAAACGATTAGGTGACATGATGTTAAGGAAATCCTATTCATTCTTTATAAGTTAAATAAACATTATCTTCCCATTTTTATAAGAAATTTTACAAAGTATCTTGTTTGTAAAATGAAGGAAATAATCCTTTTATGTAATTTTGTAAAATGTTAAAAAGGTTTTAAAATGAAATAAAAAGATATTTTTGGAATATTAAAAAAATTGAAAACATTTTTAGAAAACATGGACAAGGAGTGAGACAATCATGAATTATAATGATATTTTCAAATAAACCATTACAAATATTTAATGAGTTGAATCGTATACCCAATGAAATAATAACATTTAACAAAATTTCTAATTTCAGGATAATAAATAAATTGATGATATAACATGTGAAAGGGTCATTATATACACCTCATAAAATAATATAAGTACAAAACATAAAAATTTGCCTCAATTAAAGGTAATTGAAAATACGTCCCTAACAAAGATGATATCGTTAATAAAAAAATTTATGTCTATAAATTGAAAATAAAGATAAGAAAATATGAAATAAAAAAAAGATAATCAGAAGTGAATTCATATTGAACCTTATCATGGAATAATCAATGAAATATAAGTTTAACCCAATGAAGAAAAATTTAGTTAAGAAATATGTTACCGTGAACTTTCCTATAGTTGAACATTATTTATAATTATTTATAATGGTTTAAGGTATTTAATATATTTATTTCAAAACCATATTTATATTTATTATATCATATATGATCCTCTTATATCATCTTATAACCTGCTTGTTAATAATATTTATTTATTACCATTGTTTTGTGTGTTAACTACTTCATTTTCTTATGCATGTTTTTTCATGTAATTATAGGTTACTGTGAAAGGTATACAATTACATAATCTACAGAATTATACTAAGGTAATAGATATAATATTTATTAATTATAATACATTTTTACAATCATTCATTAATGTTTAACATGGAAAATGAATCATATCATGTCGTAGAGATGGTATGTCGTATGTAAGCTCAAAGAAAATATAAATAAATTAATGGGTGAAATGGTAAATAATTGGGTGATATATTAATTTTAAAGAATCAATATAATGTAATAAGTACAATATATATCAATTATTTCCATCATTATAACCATATTTTTAATGTGGTGATGAAAAATGAATTACACCGCTATGTGGTGATTGTATGTCATATGTACACATGTGTGGTGATTTCATTTTTCATAGGTTGGTTAAAAGATAAATATCTTTGAGTAATAATAATAATACTATATCATTATATATATTATAATTGATTTATTATTTAAGGATGCAATCTACACAATTAGAGAAATTAGAAGAAGACGTAAACATGAAAGAGTTGGTAAAGATGATTACCTATTCTTTAGAGAATTTCTTTTAGGTGTCTTCCTAGGGACACTAGCGTTGGTATTTTAAATAAATAGTAACCTCAATAACATAGATATGGATGTTTTTAAGTGAAATAGAAAGGTTTTGGTTGAGATAAATCACTCAATGTGGTGTAAATAAGTGAAGGAAGGGGTGTCCTTTTTTAATTTAATTGAGGGGCACTTTTGGAAACTCTCAAAATATTAAATTTATATAAATTAATTCTCAATCCCAAATAGATATAAACTTATTTATTTATAATTTAATATAATTTTTGGAGAAAATACTCATAAAATAAATTTTAGACATGTTTAGGCCACAATATTTCCCTTATCATTTAGTTGTGACCCTTATTTTATCCCTCTAACTCTTACTGTGACAACATGGATTTTACTTTTTAATGGTCAATATTTTTACTTTAAAATTATAATAGTATCATAAATGGATTATGGTAGATATTTTAAACCATATCATAATAAATCGACCTGATTTTATATTTCAATGATTTTTTATCATTTAATTAAATATTACTTATTTTAAAATAGCATAAATGTCAATTTTGATATTATTCATTACATTGACTTTTAAATATATCAATAAAAACAAGTACTTCAAAAAAATATTTTGACACGTCTATAATATGGAAAGGTTATCTATACAATTCATTGATGAAATTAATTATCTCGTATTATATTTACTTTAATCTTTTTAATGTCATTTATTTTATTTTTCCATTCATTAAATAATTACTCCATCATTGTTGTGGAAGTATTTAAGAAAATTACTTATTCACTAAAAAGTAAAGATAAATTAAAATTATGAATATAATTCATTTTTATTTAAAAATACTATTTATAATAAAATATATATTCAGTATAACACTATACTAAAAATGATATAGTTATTATAATCATTAATGTGACATCTTTCATTTTTCGTTAAATAAAATACTATAAGGGTCATAATCAAATTATAATGGAAAAATGGTCATATATCTTAAAATTGTATAATTATAGACTATAATTATTCATAATATAAATTGGTCCATGTTTCAGTGTCCTTTTTTAGTTCTTGATGTTATATTTTTAACCAATATTACCAAATTTACCCTTTACTATGGTAACAAAAACTACCTAAGAGACTCTTCATATTGATGAAGAAAATGGAACTACTTAATAAATTTTAAACTTATAAATCTAAATATATAATCCATTTTTAATTATTCTAAACTATGAAGTTCCAAAATTTAATTTAAAATTAACCCTACAAAACAAAATGAAAAACAACTTTCTAAAAAAATGAATTTAAAGCACAAAAATGTACTCATACCAAAATAAGGTATATTGATGATTAACAAGTAAATTATTATATAATAACTATATAAAGTGTACTTATGTTAATTTTTGTAAAATACAAGTCATAAAGTTACTTTTTAACATAAATAAAATTTATGTTTTATAAAAACTAGTATTTTATCTATTCAGAGGAAAATAATTTTTTTTAGAAAATTCCCAAAAATTAAAAAGAATCTAATTTTAATATGATGAATAGAAAAATTATTTTTCTTTTATAAAATATAATTTATATAATATCTATAAATTTATTATAAAACTTACTGAAAAAAAATAAATAAAACCATTTTTGAAGAAACCGTATTTTGAAGAATAATATAACATTACTAATAATTAAGTGTTTTTTTACAAAGAATTAATTTATACATTAAAAATTACTTGGAAAATTATATATTTCATAATATGGTAAATCCTATTCATTCCATCCAATTTAAAGACTAGGTTATAATGATCACTTAATAATATTTCATTATTTCTTTAAGTAGGGTGTTGCGTGTAATGTGAGCTACCAAAAAGATTAATTTTTTTTAAAAAGAGACATTCTAAAAAATAATGGGGTACTAAAAAAATAATATTTTATTTTATTGTGACATCATTTAGGGAAATTATTAAGATATTTACTTGTTGGTATGAGATATTATGAGTGATTAAAATTATTTCTTGATAAGTTTTATATAGATCATGGAAGGATATGATGTCAGATCAGTCCAATCATTATGATACAATTTTAGTTAGACATATTTAAAATGATCCTTAAGGATAAGTATTTATGGAAAGGATTAAGTTGAAAAATGGATTTAAATTGAAAACATGCATTAACCCTTTTCATTTTTTATAAATATTTTGAGGTAGAAGGACATGATTATGGATCATACGATTCCTTAAATGATAATTTTAGTGCTGCATGAAAGAAAAATTAGTATTGAATATTCATTTCTAATTGAATTATATTAATAGTAAGTTGATGAAATAAAAACCAAAGGTTAAGACTCTACAGTTTAAATTCATTAAATTAATGCAATTATTTTTTCCTCATGTAAAAATCCCTCAATATTTGGAAAATGATCTTGAGATAATAATGTTTTACTACCACCGTCATTTCTAATAAATATTTGGTCTTTTTAACACCTCTTAGGATGATAGTTTTTCAATAGATAAAATTTTAATGACCAATAAATTTTATATGATGATTCATATATTGAAATTATATTTCTTTCATTTCTATATTATCACTTACCACTACTGTTTTTTCAATTTGGAATCCTTGTTACGTGTTATTCTAAAAACCCCTAATATTTTCATTTACCTCTTTTAAATTTACTATTTTTTAAATCTTTTTATGATTTGGGATTTTCATAAAAAATATTCAAATTTAAATCCATTGATTACGAAGAACAGATTAAAATTGAGAGGATGCAATTTATCAGCTACTGGTTTTGTAACAACTCAATATTTTAATAGAATAACACTATGTTTGATAGCTTATATGAAACCCAACATAGAGCTTAAACATACCATAAAATATTATTATTTAAATACTACTATTATAACCTAGTCATTGATTTGATGGGAATAGATAAGAATATCGAAATTATGAAATATATATATATAACCGTCTTAAATAATAAAAAATTATTTATTACATCATATGAAATAATAAATTAATTTTTAGTAAAATCATTTTATTCATCAAAAATACAATTTTTTTTAAAAATGGTTTTATGCCATTTTCATGGGTGAATATTAAAATTACATTCTAGAATATTTTTAATTTTGTTATAAAAAGAAAATTATTTTCGAAATCAGAATTTCAAAATTATATTAATGGTAATATATTTGATATTTTTGAAGAGGCTTGATTTCTAGGGAATAATAAAAAAAAATTTTAATTGAAAACACTATTTTTTATTCAAGCATTTCAAATTTTTCATTTTTATTAAATACAGTTTCAATATATAATTAGTTCTCTTATATTATAAGTAATCTAATTATGTTTACTAGAATGAAGATAAATTTTCAATTTTGTATAAAAATATTTTTATATGAAAAAGGCCACAACTCGAAGAAACTATTTTATTGCATAAAATGTTTTTTTATATTAATAATATAAAATTATCACTATTGGTGAATTATTATAAAAAAATTTATATATTATATGCTGAATAATTTTTTAACATTCATATAATAATTTTATTCTATGCATGAGATAGAAATAAATCTATTTTTATATTTAAAATAATATTTTTTTTAAAAAATAATTTTACCGCATTTGGTGTAGTAATTTTTAAAATTATATTTTTTCAATTATATGTAATGAATTTCATAAAATTAATTCTTTATATGGAACCAGGATGTTCAAATTCAGTAAAAATGACCCTTTTATTAGACATTGTAAATAGTGACCATGGTTACATTTATCACCTTAGTAAAGGGAAAATCAGGTAAATCTTGGTTAAAACCATGTTATATGGCCATATGTTTTCATCCAAATTATTATTGTATGAATTTAATTATTCCATTATCACTTTATAATAAAAATGGATTTTATTATTGGACACATTTCCATGAGAATGAACTATATAATATTTAATGCAATGAATATTATGAAGTGTCACTCTCTAAATTTTGAATATCTCTTATGTGTCCTAAAGGGGAAAAAGTAAAATATGAATTAATATAAATGTATATTTTGAGAATAATAGATCTATTTTAATAATTTAAACTTATTTCTATTTTTTAGTAATTATATAATTACCTTATATGATTATGTAATGCCATCATAGTATTTCTTAAATTAAAATTAATATAAAATAAATAATTTAAAAATATTACAAATTATGAAATTTAATATATTTATTATGTCACACAAGTTATATATATGTATTAAAAATTTGTGTAATTTTAAATGATTATATTTTAATTACAACTTTTTTCTTATGCCTTTTAAGTCAAATTAAATGAATAGTGTCAAAATTGACATTAATGACATGTTATCAAAATAATTTTTATTAAATTCATTAAATATAATTAAAATTTTAAAACATGAAAAGGTGGATAATATATAGTCTTTAATATAATCCATTTTTCATTTATGGTCCAATTATCAACTTATAATGAATATTATAATTCTATAAGATTGAAAGATATATTACAACTGTTAATGTTAAAAAGGGTTAACTTTGGGGTTGAACCAAAAGTTGAGGTTTAAAAAACAAATAAACCAAATAAATTTCTTTTGGATGAAGGTATTATCCAAAAATACTACCTTATATTTTAATATATTTAAATTTGGATGTAACTGTCATTATAATTACATTATTATAATTTAATCTTTTAAGAAATTCAAAAATATCCAGGTAGATCAATTATAAATGGACACCCCTTCTTCATATTCGTTTTAAAATATTTAGATATATAGTATGAAAATAACCTAAAAAATCAATTAAAAACATCCCTATACGTATTCCATATGTAATAGTATTCCCCATAACACTAACCATTGGATCATTAAGAGGAGATCTAAATGAGATCTTTCAAAGAATATTTAATCACCATAATCGATCACTTTATTTTTAACATTTTATTTATCTCTTCTAAATCTATTTTTTTCATAATAAAATAAATAATTAATTATAAAAAAAGTAATGAAATTTTAATATGATTATTGAATCACCATTATCATCCATCTTTCATATCAAATGGAAAGTGAAATTATAACTTGTGAGTACGTACGAATTACCATCACCACTTAGTGATACAATTAATTTTCCACCACAAAATTTCATGTATAGTTATCATGATGGGATTAATGTTTATATATGATTATTATTACTTAAATATAATTAAAATATTACATCTACCTTATTATAGTCTAATCTATTGGAAAATAATAACATCACACGTGCGTAAGTGTGGCCTACCGCCTTAAAAAACAATGTGAACCATGCTTCACTTCTACTTTAAATGGATTATAATAATGATATATATAATTAATATTTGTGATATAAATTATATGATAAGGAATATTTATTGGTTAATTTATATTTAACTTTCTTTTTCCCTTAATAGAAAAAAGAATACATTGTTCATGCATACGTATGACATACTGTTTCCATAAACGGTGTAACTATTTTTCTATCTCTAACTATATATGACTATAAATATGTATATAATGAATATATATTAAATTTATATCTTTATTAAAATTATATTGGTCATATAACCATGATCAATGTACAAGGACCAAAACAACAAATCCAAACCGTACAATAAAAATGATGCTAATATGATAAAGAATAATGATTTTAATAAACAATTATTAAAAAACTAAAAACAAAAACATACATATAAATAATAAATTGCATGATATATTTGTTTTTGGTTATTAATTTAATTTATAATAAATCTAAATTAATTATATAGGGGGTCCGAATGTTTATGAAATTAGTTGGACCTGAAGTAAGTGATTTTCATCCCACTTTTACTTCTATAAGACACATTTCATATAAAACAATTTTTTTTGTTTATGTAGTGTATATAGTGCCCAAAAATATTATTTATGATAATTTTTTTAATTTTATTTGGGTTTAAATTTCTAAATTTTGTTTATTTATTTCTTAGGGATTATGAATAAAATTTCACTATAATTGTAAGGGTTTCATTTTAAAATCTCATTATCTATCGAGATTATTTTATATCATGTTTCCAATAATGAAATATTTTTATAAAGGTATTATGATAATCATAAAATTTATTATTCTATGTAAATTTTAGTATAATATATGTTTTACTTCCATTTTACTCTCTTTATGTTCTTAAGAGATCAAATTGTTTTAACAAAAATCGATATATTTCTTTCTTTAGTCGATATTGTTTATTTATAAAAATCCATGTTGTCTAACCAAAATTTGAAGAATGATTTTTCAATTTTACAATTATGGTTTAAATTATGTTTTAACCATGTTATTATTTTTTAAATTTTTTTAAATTAATTACATTTTCTACTTTTGAGCAAGGTAATTTTTGACTTTTTCCAAAAATGTGAAAGGAATTATTCATTAATACATATATGGCATGAACAAAATTTCATAGAGTCATTACAATTCAATACTATAAGGAATTAATTATATTTTTCGAGGGATATTTTTAGTGAAATGGATTTTCATAATATTTTGTAAATTTTTAGATTTTTAAAAGTTAATTTTCAAAGTGTAAATATTATTTTCCTCAAGAACATATTAAAGATCTTGTAATGATATTTCTTTTCATCATAGAATAATACCATTTATTACACTAATTATTTATTTATGATGTAATCCAAATATACCATTCTTATTTAGTCTCTAGATATTTTAAAATTATTATGATATTGTTTTTATAAAACCAAATCATTTTCCATGGGTTATGCCATGATTAATTCATGAAATTAATATGAAACCTGTTCCATTTCCTCAAATTATTCTATGATAAAATGCTTATGATACCCATTTTTTTGATATGTTACTACATGATGAGTGATTTATAATCATGTAGAACACACATATATAAATTTTATTATGTGATGTGTGGGACTTTAATTATATATCCCTCAAATTCATTGAGTATATATTGACATGTAATTATATAAACAAGACTTTAATGGGTATTGAACCTAATTCAGTAAGGTAATCTATCCATCATGATAGTCTTGGGAGTAAACCTTGACTACTATTATAGTTTTGGGAGTGTACCTAATCCACTATTATATTCTAGGAAATAATCCTTGACTATTAAGGAAATGATATAATATGATCATGTGTATTATACCAACAAATGATTTGTGTCAATTTTATTCTGATATTGATTATATTTTTTAAATACTAAATTATTCATGTATTATAATATTCCAAGATTTATCCCATAGGTCAATGTTATGAACTATGATATGAAAGTTATTATTTTAAAATGTTATTATCATGTTATTATGCCCTTATCCTCATGTTATTCACATGTGATGTTTTAAATATCCCTTATTTAATATTACAGAGAATATGAGCTCACCATTTCTTATTTTTCAATTCCTTAGGCTATAAAGATAATTTTTAAGTATGTTGTATCTTATATTGGTGATAGTTATGGTGATGTAATGTGGATATGATATAGATATTTTATGAACTTTTTTGTTTCTTTTTCTATGTTTCCAACGACACAAAAAATGTTACATTTTTCATGCATGTTTTTGTAAATTATATTTAATATTAATTAAATAAAATAAGATATAATATATATGTATTAAAATTATTATTCTCTATCGTTACTTTGTTTTTATTATTATGATAGTCTTTATTTATACAGAAGGTATAATATCCCCACATAAGCCATATGTAACCATGCTCCCTATCGTAAATCTCTTGCTCATGAGAAAAAGAACATGGGGTTGGATCAGACCTGTCGATTTGTGCTGTGGATTTAAAAAATGTTATCAAATGGATAGTTTTTATTCATTATTTATTATTGAAACTATTTTGGGTGAAGGTAGAAACGATTTAGGTAGCGTTGGACTCCATTAGGGGCAATGATTGTGTTTTTATCATCCATATGATTAATGGATCTATGAGTTATAATTTTTTTGAAAAATATTATAGTTATTGTGTTAGAGTTTCAGGTTGAACCTGACTATACTATGATGTTACTATTTTTTGTATTTAGGTGTGTTCAATAATCTTGAGTAGGTACGTCTAATAACATTTTCTATATATAATAGTTGTGTGTGGTATGTAAATTCATTAATTTAATTCACTAGTTATGATATATATATATATATATTGAGGATATACATATATTTTTTGTTCAGTGAAATAACTGTTCGACATTAATTAATTGAACCTGAGAATATAATAATGTTTTATTGAATATATATTAATATAAATGACATAGAGGTGTGGATCACCATGCATCAATTTTTCATTATCTCAGAGTAATATTCATTGGTTTATTGGTATCCTCGAAGGAGAACCTCTCTGTGATACTATCGACTAATTAAGACATATTGTAACATCATTTATTGTTTTAAGAATTCATTCATAATTTCACTACGGAATCAATGGATTCATTTTATTGGACCACTACTAGAGTAATCGAAGGACAACCTTTGGAAGGAAGGAATTCCTTTACCAGCACCTATGGGGTAAGAGGATGTGCTCCTACATTATCATTTATTAGGTCTTGTGATTCAGGCTATGTAATTTTTATCTAGTTGTTTTTTAGATCATTCATTCTTAATTAACAGGGGTCCTATCAGAAGAAAATGTAAAATCATACTTAAGACTTTTAAATACTGCATCCATGAGCCTTCTAGGGCACTGGTAGATTTCAGGATGCATAGGACTAGACATACATCATTGAGATAATTTTTTATCTATTCTAGACTCTTTAATATGGGGGAGTGATATTAGAAACCTTTATGTTACACATAAATTTAGGGAGATAATGGACTAACATGAATCAAAAAGTAATAGAATAAGTCCTTACATAGAAGACCTTAAAGGATCTACTCCTTAAGATATATTATCTTGAACCAATGAAAATAAAGCATGCCCAATATTTCATAGATATATACCCTGGATCTATGATTGTCTCTATATATTTTTCTTGTTACACAATGCCGCTACTTTTTCCCACTATTCTAGCTTAAAATAAGGCCAAAATGTCTTTGATGTTCAGGATAGGACTCCACCATATTCTCAAATGGCTGGTTAGGAGAATTAATTGTACATCATACCAAAATGATCTACTTCATTCTATGTATATCATATAGGTCCAAGAGAAGGATAGAGTGACATTATTATAAGCAGTCTATAGAAGACTGATGACTATGCTTTCCATATCTAATACAAGATCATCTTATGATTATATGAAGTTGAATGATGGTTAAGAGTATCATGGTAACATGGATATAAGAAAAAAGGTTAGATTTTGAGTTCCTAAATGTCCACAATGGGAAGTGATTATTTAAGGTTCATAAATTGTGGGGAAAAGGGAATTTTATATATTTATAGAAGAAGATGATTGTGTAGTTACACCATTATGGTAGGGTTGGTCATTATTTAATTTTTTTTCATTAGGGTCCTATGAATATATTTAAAATTTTATTTTCTTTAGATTAACAAGGTACCAAAAAAGTTTCATCTTGGATTTCTCATATTTAGAAGTCCACATGGATTCTGTGATCAAGAAAGGCGTACAAATTTTATGGTTGGGTCAGTAGATGGAAATGTTTCTTGAGATCAATAGGAGGATTATTTTCTCTATTATATTGACATTAATGAAAATTGGATAGGTATTGTGGAATTATGTATGCATCATTTGTTTGTTTAGAATCTGTTCTAATACAAGAAGATCGACTAATAACATATCAGTCACACTAGTTGTGTCTCCATGAGCTGAACTATTTTACCCTTAAGAAATACTTGTTGGTTATAGTCTAATATTTTAGGTGTTTCAAACATTATCAATTTTGAAATATGCTTATTGTCTACACATTTCAAAATATTATCTATTACATCATCTCATAGTGGGATATTAATTTAATGTAGAGGCATTGGTTGGAATATATGAAGAAATTTTAATTTGAGATGGATTATGCACAAACATAGGGTAATATTGTTGTAGATTCCCTTATTTGGAAGACTTAATGTGCCTAGGATCATAGAGATAGGAATTCATATGAAGTGTGGAATTTGATGTGTTTGTTTTCTAATCGGAGGATGGATACGACTGAGGTGCTAGGAAAATTTTCATGTGAACATTTAGTCATAATATGATCTTTTATTACTAAGGAAATGACCAGGAAAGAGTTAGATACAATGTTTGTGGTGATATAGGAATAGTTGATAGAGAATGATCTAGTATATGGATGGATCTTAGATGATGACGACATGCTCTATGTCCTTGTGTGGGTTTTAGTTATTAATTCTATTATGTAGGAGCTTATGAGATACTCCCATTCCACATAATGGGAAATGAATCCTAAGTTGTTGAGGATATTCCATGACATCTTATGGTAGTTTAAATGGCTAGGTATGAAGATGCCTATATCCAGTTTTGTTTCATGATTCTTTACCTGCCATGGGGTATAAGATTTGAATCAACATCTTGGTGGGTTACTCTATTGACATATAATAACCATAAGAAATTAAGATGACGTAATAATGGTTTTTGAGATAGGGTTAATGAGTAACTCAAGGATAATTATGTCATATTGGTTATAGTGGATCAATAGACTAATGTGGTGAATTTGTCTCCAATCATAGAGACTTTTTCTATTGATCAGTTATAAAATATATTGATCCATGTGAATAATAAATATCATAGAGTTACTATGATTATTTTATCATAAACATATTCATGTTTCACGTCATTAATATGGAAGGTATTTTAAAATACATTAGGGAAAAACTAGAGTTTTGACACGATATAAATCCCAAAGATAGATTCATTTTCTGAGGGGATGATCGAAATTCTTGAGGATATTCTTTGAGGGTGCATCTTAATCTTTGTAGGGTCATGGGATAAGAATAATAAATTGGTACAATTTTATTAAAATAATAATTAAAAATATTCCATATAGGTATAATTTTATGAGGATAATTATGGTTAACCTTATCACTCACTTTTATTATGGAATGAGGTGGGTGTGGCAGATGTTGTGGGACTGATCCGGGTGTAGAAGAAAACATAGAGAGTGTGTGTAATTTTTAAGTGGTTGTTTATTTCTTATATTAGATAGATTTCACATACCAAAATATTAGGCCACCATTAGTGTTTGATGTGGGTGGATATGATTTATTACTAGTGATTTCACAATTTAGGCATCAATTTCTTTGGAAGAATGGAAATCTTATACTAATAATTATTAGTCCATTCAAGATTATTAGTGTATATAGAATGTAGATTAGTGTTTGGGTATTTAAAAACATTAATATGGTATTCATGATGTGTTCTAAGCATATTATCAACATATCTACATGCATGATCTAGTGTATATTATAGACATTATGGAAAGAAAACTGTAGAAAGATTAATAATATGAGGAATATCCAATCTAACTAGTTGAAGACTCTGAAATTTTTTTAATAGAGTAATATGGGGGGTCTTTTGGGAATTTTATTATAAGGCCCCAGACATAGAATTACAAAATCCTGAGTTAAGTCAATAACTCACATTGAGAATATTTTTAAGTTTAGAGTTTTAGAGAATTTAGACATAACATTTACATAACAACTCCAATATTACAAAGTAGACATACCTACTCATGATCATTTTTGTCACAAAATAAAACTATTTAAAATTATATATGATTTCATTATCTTGATAAAAATATTCTTGAATTATTATTTCATCTTACCCATCCATATTTCCAGTGGAAAACGTTTCAAAAACATTTTATGAGCACAAAAATCTCAATAAGGTATATAAAATAAATAAAAAAACTATTAGTCCATGAATATTTTAAACTCACGATTTGTTTTTAAAAAACACCATACATTTATCCCAAAAAAAAATAATCTCTTAACATTCCTCATGAAATCACATGATTACTGAAAAACTTTTTATCAATCATAAATCAAAAAATTAACTTGTGGAATCCATATAATACTTATATTGTGGCTTTCACAACTACATAGGGAGTAACCTTCATGGTTACATTTGGAATACCCATCGTAGAATATTACCTAAATCTCTTAGGAGGAGACTTATCATTTAACTCCATAAAATTACCCAATTCATTAGAGATCAACCATGGGCTCACCTACCCTTTTTTATCATGGATCTACCCATATAAATAAACAATTCCCAAAAACCATAACATAAGAATAAGACCTAAAACAAGAATAAAGGGAAATAATAACATCTCCACATTGAAATAAAAAAGAAATAATTAAAATATATTGATATAATAAATAAATTCTCAAAACCATTTTCAATACCAAAATAACTAAAAATTTAAAATAGTATTTATTTTTCTTTTAAAAACATTATGACTTTTAGAAGAATATAAGTACTACATGTTGGTCACATCAGCAAAAAAGTAGTTTTCACCATTTGCATTTTTAAAAAAACATTCCTTTTATCATTTAGTAAAAATATTTTTTAAAAATATTTTTTTTTAAAACCTTTTAATGAAATTAATAGTCAATGGGGTTAATTATACACCGTATAAAATAAGGTGGTGTATTACATCAAAATATGCCTCAATGAATGTAGATTGAGACGAAGTCCCTTACCTTGAGTCCGACTTGTATCATAAAATATTTATATTCTTGAATAATAAACATAGGTTAATTTATACTTTCATTATAATCTTTTTAATTTTGATTATTTTTTTTATATAAATTATTATCATTTTATAGAAATTACAAAATTATTGAAGTTTATATCAGACGTTTTGTCGATATTCCATATTTGAGTCAAAAATGAACATGCTCTGGTGTCAATAGTCTATATATTCATAAGTAATTAATCACCAGAATAATATTAATTACATTGTTATATTTTTATACATAATTGATACCTTTAAATCAAACCATAAGGTATGCTGATGAAAAATGAAAAATGCTATAATCATGGAGACGGTAAGCTGTATGTACGTAAGAGTAACATTTTCCATTTTTCACTGATCATTATGGAAAGAAGTTAAGAATTACATTATATTTTAATTATGATAATAAAATCATTAAAATCATATTAATATTTTAAATAAACTTATATATATATCATACAAGTGATATAATGAATAAAAACGAGTCACATCGCATCATGGGGGTGATAGTTCACAGGTACGCACAAATGACGTTATCATTTTTATGCACATGGAATGTAAGAATATAATTGAAATATTATTATATTATAATGACTAATATGTCATGAATATAACATATGAACATTAATTCAGTTATTATAACTAGTCATGAGAGATAGTTATGAAAAATTGATTAGATCAGTTCGTGGAGGTTATAGATCACACATACACATGAACGATTAATTCCATTCCCATTTAATGGATGTGGAGAAGAATTTGGCTGATAAAGTTAAAATAATAACATCTAAGTATACTTATGATACTAGATTTACTATTTCATATAGGAATACTATTATTTTATGGAAGTTAAAGAAGAAATAAAGGAGAAATACTTAAAGAAAATGACACCTCTTCTTCAGTTGATCACCTTTTAAGAACACCTCAAAACCTATAAAGAAGGTGTTATACAAAAAATAAGGATTCAAGAATGTGGGTATGTATTATAGGAATGTTTTTAGGTAGATATTTTCCAATCCAAAAGTTTTTGGAAGTGTGAGTAATAGTGAAGAGTTGGTACCTTTTTATAGTAGAGGGGAGGGGTTCCCCAGGGAATTATAAAAATATTAAATTAATAGAAATTAATAATTAAATTCAAATGACTCCAACTTGATATATGTTTAATATAAGATTATCATAGTTCTAGTTCCTCTAAAACAAAAATTTTATACTTTTTTGATTTAATTTTAAACCTTATCATTTTCTTTACCCTTAATTATTATCTTTTAATTTTGATTGAGGTAACAACATATTAAATATTAAAAGCCTATAAACATTACTTATATGGTGTAGATTTACCATAAATGAAGAATTTTTAAACTTTTAGACCTTATTATATACACTATATAAATTTAAAATATTTTTATTATTTTTAAATAATTTGACAGTATATTTTTTTGATAAATTATCAATAGTGTCAATTTCGACACTATTCATTTCATTGAAGTTAAATAACATCCAAAAAAAGAGATAAATTAGAAAAAACCATTTAATATGATTATAATATGTCATAGTTACCTATAAAATTCTTATAGTAACCTAATTAATTCTAATTGTATTTATTTTAATAGTTTTCATATCATTTATTTGATACTTATATTATTAAAAAATTTGTTTTATCGCTATTCTCTCTGTATTTATATTAATTATTTAAACATTAAAAATTATAAATAAATTCATATGATGTAGAAAATTTTATTATATATATATGTATCCTATTTATTATTGAAGTTATATCAGATTTTATCAATGTATTAAAATTATTATACATATAAGAAATAAGAGAGTGACATGTTGTGACTTTCTTTTGTTTTAGTAATATTTATTTCACTTTTAGGGGAAAATTCTATTAAATGAGTCAATTAAAATACTTAGGTGTTAAGGGTATCCTTTTATTCATCTAATATAATTTTGGTAGTTGTTAGGGTAATTTTATTATCCTAATGATATTATTTATTACAATAATATACCTGATTTATCTTTAACTGTGGTAAATAAAAATTACCAAAGTTACTATTCCTAAAATCCAAAAAATATAAAAGGAAAATATTTATATAATTTATACCCAGTAAATTTGTATATGGAATCAATTTTTCAATATTTAAATCACAAAATTTTCAACAATTAATATAAAATTAAGCCCTGCTGTCAAAACGAGAAAACAAGTTTTTAAATTTAAAAATCATCAAAAGCTTGAAATGAGTTAATATATAATTTCATTTTGAAATCAAATTCATTGAATTTTTTTATGAAATGATAAAAACTTAATCTAGCTATACATTAACACCAATTAAAAATATATTCTATCACTATACATAAATTAGATGAAAAATCAGTTTTTAATTAATATGCAGTATTTTTCAATACTCATGAAAATATGAATTTTATCATAGAATACCAAAACTTTATAAAAACAAAATTTTGATGTACCGATTACAATAATGAAGTTTATTTTTTCAAATTTAACTTATTAATGTATTAAAAACTAGATTGAAAATGTACTAGCCATCTAAAGGTGGTAAAACTACCTTTTAAAAATATTAATAATTTTATGCCTAAAATTACATTTACAATTATTTTAAGCACACAAAATTTATTGAAAGAAATTAAAAACATTTAATAAACACATGTAAACATAAAAAAGTATGTTTTGTTAATTCTCTCCAATAAAAAGGGTTAGGTGATAACTACCATTTTAAATAATAATATTATTAATGAATTATTTTTTGGTATAACTCAATCGCGTGTGAAACCTGTGATTTAGGAGAAACACATTTTTGTACGTCAGGCATAATATTAGAAAAATAATACATTTAAAGTAAAATTAATATATAATTCATAAATATTAATGGATATCAAAAATTCATATTCTATAATTACCTAGGATATTACATCCTTCCCCCCTTTTGGAAATTGTGTCCTCATAATTTTATTCACTTATCAAATAGGTGGGGATATTTATCCCTCATAGAATATTCATATTCACATGTTTCTTATTCAATCATATGGTTTTTACACAAAAACTTATCCTAATGAGTCACCTTATTTCACAACACTTGCTCTCTATAGTCAATAATCTAAACTGGTTATTCCTCATAAGAAAGATTCTCTTCCAATTGAACTACTTCTGGACTCAAAACATGATATAGATCCAAAATAAACTTTCTTAACTTTGAAACATTAAAAAATTGAATTACTAGGATAAACCAGGAGGTAAATACACTTATTAGGAAAATGATCTAACTTTATCTAAGATTTCATAGGGTCCAATGAACCATGGAAGCAACTTCCCTTTCTTACCAAAACGCATCAGACTTTTCCATAGAGGAACTTTGAGAAACACATGATCACCTACCTAAAAATAATGACCTTTACTTCAGTTATCCAAGTAAAATTTATTCCTTCTTTGAGCTATCCTCATGTATTTATAAATCAACAGAACTTTTTCTGCCATCTCTTCTACCAATTCTGGTCCAATCAACATTATTTCACATATATCATCCCAAAATGCTGGAGTTTGAAACCACATTCCATATAATGCCTCAAATGGTTCCATCTGAATACATGAATGAAAAATATTATTATATGAAAACTCAATAAAATAAATACTAACTTCCGTAGTAATCCATTGAAAAGGAACGTAGCATGGCCTCAAAGGTCTTATTTTTTTGTTCTGACATGCCCATCGGATTGAGGATGAAAAGGTGTACTGGAATTTAATTCAATACCCAATGACTTATAAAGGCCTTTCCAAAGTTAGAATTGAACCTGAGATCATAGTCATATTCAATGGAGAGAGAAAGTCTAGGTAGCCTGACTATCTCTTTAAGATACCACAAAAAATGTTGATATAGTGAAAGTGTATCATGAATAAGATGAAAATGAGAAGATTTAGTCAATATATCAACAATACCTTAAATCTCTTTGTTACCTCAAGAATACTTTGGAAATAACACTAAAAAATCCTTGGATATATTTTTTTATTTTCACTTTGGCACTGTAAAAGGCTGAAGCATCCCCTTTGGCAACATCTTCTCTACATTATGCTACTAACAAGCTAAACACTTCCTAGTAAAGTCAAGCATATCTTTTTTTTATTCCATACCAAGAGTAATACTCCATAAGGTGTTGGTACATCTTAATACAACTCGAAAGAACTAAAAATGAAGAACAATGAGCTTCATATAACCGAGACTTCTTCACCCATGAATCACAAGGCACATATAATCTATTCACAAATATCAAAACACAATCTTTATCAAAATTAAATTCTGGTAACTTACCATTTTGAACCAATTATACTTTTTTTAGCATCTCACTGTCTTCCTTCTGTGCTTGTTTAATTTTATCTGATAGAGATGATTTCACTGATACCTGAAACAAAATAGAGGGATATCCTACTCCAACAACATCGAAGCCAAATTTCATCAAATTATTAATCAATGGGTCATTTTATAAATGTAGCATGGTTAATGTAGTATTACTTTTTTTGACTCAAATATCAACCACATTATTTTCTTTTTTTCCTAGATGGTAATTAATTGTGTAATAATAATAATTGATTAGTTCTAACCAATGTTTCTGTGTCATGTTCACTTTTTTATAAGTTAATATATTCTTATAATTTTTTTGGTCAATTTATATTTCACATTTTACTCCATAGAGATGATTCCTCCAAATATTTAAAAAAACGGCACTAATTCCAAGTCATGTGTAGGGAAATTTAACTCTTGATTTTAAAATAACATGATGTATAAAAAATTATGTAATCATTATACACTAAAAAAACCTGGTCCTTTTAACGAAGCATCATTATAGATAACAAATTCACCATTTCTAGAATCATGGAAAGAACTGGAGAATTCACCAATATTATTTTCTATTATTGGAAACAATATTCCCATTCTTTTGTCTAGATGAACTTAACACCTTTTCAAGATAACATAGTTAATAGGATATATAACCGTGAAAAGTTTTCGACAAACCTGTGGTAATAGCCTTATAAACTAAGAATACTATGAATCGTGGTAATATTTATGTTTCTTGGACAATATTCAACAACTTTTGTTTTAGAAGGATCATCAATTATACTATATTTTGAAATAATGTGACCAAGTAATGAAATTTCTTGTAACCAAAAATCACACTTAATGAATTTACCATATAGTTCCTTTTATTTTATGGTTTTCAAGACAATCCAAAGATGACATTAATACTAGTCTTTACTTTTAGAATATACTTGAATGTCATCAATAAACAAAAAAACATATCCAATTACTCATGAAGTATTCTACTTATAAGATCCATGAATATAGTAGCTGCATTAGTTAACCCAAATGGAATAACTAAATATTAATAATGGCCATATCTAGTACAAAACGTAGTCTTATGAATGTATTCTTCCTTTACTTTCAGATGGTAGTACACCAACCTGAAGTCATCCTTCAAAACACAATGTACTCCCGAAAGCTGATCAATCAAATCATCTAGATGAAGAAAATTATACTTGTTCTTAATAGAAATATTATTAAAGGCACTATAATCAATGAAAAATCTCATTAAAATATCTTTATTTTTGACAAACAAGATAGGATCCCTCCCAAGTGATGTGATAGGTCGAATTAAATGTTTATTTAATAACTCTTGTAATTTCTTCTTCAGATCTAAAAGGTCAATTTTAGCCATTTGATAAGGGGTTTTGAAATTGTCTTAGAATAAAGAAGTATGGAATAAATTAATTCTACTTATCAATTAGGTATAATAGTATGGAAGTAATTAGAAAAAAAATCAAGATAATCATTTAACACTAGAACATCATTAATCGGAACATTTCCTTTGTTTTAAAAAATTTGTGCAAGATAAAATTCATTTCCATATTTTAACAGTTTCTCAGCTTCTTAATATGTTTTCAATGGCAAGGGTTCATTCTTGAACACAAAATGAGATTATTTTTTAAAAGAAACTTATTTAGATCTATAGTCAATATTATCATTGTAAACATAAAGACAATCTGTACCCAAAATGATAAAAAAATTTACTAGAGGAAAATAATAAGGTTTCAAGGTAAATTATTTCCATAGATATGTAAATAATGAAACTTATATTTTCTTTTTTGCCTCCAAATTTACAGTAGAAATTTTTATCATAAGTTCTGGATTCATTTCTTGAGGTGGAATTTTCAATTTACAAAAAAATTTAAAAATATATATAAATTGAGTCAATCAATACACTAGAATAATCTAAATAAAAAACAATTTACCTAATACCACTTCATTTGATAGCCCATCATCTGCTAAACTAGTTGAAAAAGATTTCACCACACCTTTCTGTTTATATTTTGGCTGTTTCTCATCATTCAAATTCTTTATCAGATACTCGTTTTCATAATGACCCATGTCGTTAAATTTAAATCCTTTCACAAACAATATATAATATTTTGCCTTCCCAGTACCTTTCTCTTTTTCAATGAATTTATGAGCCTTATGTCCCATTCTACAACATCAGATGAACTTACCTGAATTTAAAAGGTATTCCCCAGTGTGATTTTTACCACAATTATCAAAAACTGTAAACATATTTTTATTATAATCAGAAAGTTTTGAAGAATTATTCCCTTTATCTTACCACATAGACCACTTATTCTATTATTTGTCAAAGAAAAAATGACCATAGAAGTACTCCATTTTGACATTCTCTACACATCAAACAAGTTTTTTGTAACTTTATATCTCAAGATAATCCAATGCCCACATAAAATTTGGCTTTTATATTGATTAAAAAAATTAATTTTACTATCATGATCTCAGAAATAATTTAGAGCGTACCTTGATAGTCTAGTATATTTTTTTTAATATGAAGCCACTAAATTCTCATATTTCCACAATTCCAAGAATTGTTTTTCCATCTAAATTCAAACTGCATTAGGAAAATATTTATGAAGAAACATATTTTTGAATTGATCCCACTCAAGAGAAATAATCACCTCAATTTCCCTAACACTCTTAAATATAGACCACCACTACTCGACTTGAACTTCAAAAAGTTAAACTGAAAGTCTAACCTTTTGATTTTCTGAACACCCCATGACATCAAAAAAAAATTCTAGGGCTTTAATCGACCCTTTATGTAACATGAGTTCAGATGATCCTCTAAAATTTGGAGGGGTTTTCCTCATGAAATTATCCACTACCAACTTGTTATTTTGTCCTTGAGGTGGATGATCTCGTGGATGGAAACCAATTCCATTTATAGTCTGAGTCAACTGTTCCATCACATCAACAAACAGATCAGTTCTAATTCTGACCATCTTCAGTTGCTGATTTGGAAGGTTGTTTTCTTCTAGATTCCATCTCGACATAGCTTCCTTATTTCCTCTATATAAAATAATTCTAAATAAACTTATCATAGATGAAGCAACATGGTAATATTAAAATTATATATCATTTCAATATGACCATAAATTAAAAATAATTTTTGGATATTATGTTAACAATATCCTATCACATTATGTTATGTAAATTATTCTATGATACAAACTATAACACCCCAGAAATAAACATTAAATATTCTTGATTTAATTCAAGAATTAACATTTATTATCTTTTTAGGTTTATATTTTTATATAATTAGAATATAACTATTACATAACAACTCAAATACTACAAAGTAGACACATCTACTCACTATCTTTTTTTTCCAAAATAAAAATCATCAAAATAAAACATGATTTATTTTTATAGATAATAATTATCTTGACTTATTTCTTTATCTTACCCATCCTTATACACTATGTAAAACATTTCAAATACATGGTAAGAGAATAAATATCTCAATAAGGGAAATATAATTAGGAATGAAACCGTTAGTCCATGAATGTTTTAAACTTGTGGAATTTTTTCCTAAAAATCATACATTTCACTCATAAAACATAATCTCTTAACATAACTCATGAAATCATAATACCCCCGAAATAATTTATAGTTATCATAAATCATAAATGTAACTTTTGGCATCCATATCATACTTACATTGTGTCTTTCATAGCTACATTGGGAGTAATGATCGTGGTTGCATTTGGAATACCCATCATAATATATTCTCCAATTATATTAAGAGAAACCTTATCATTTAACTCTTTCTAATTATCCAATGAATTATAGAGCTATCATATTCTCAACCACCCTCTATTTATCATGGAACCACTCTTATTCATAAACAATTCCCAATAAACTTAACAAAATCATAAGAAATAAAAAATGAATAATGTAAAAATAACAATTCCATATTAAAATACCAAGATATAATTTTAGAATATTGATATAATCAATCCATATCAAAACAATATTTAATACCAAAATACCTAAAAATGGATAATGGTATTTATTTTTCTTTTAAAAATTTCATGGCTTGTAGAGTATGTTAAACACTAAATAATGGTCACGATGACGAAAAAGCCAATGTCACTATGTACGTAAAAAAAATTCTTCTATTGTTAAGTAAAACAATTAGTATAAATATATTTCTTTTGGGAACCTTGGAATGAAATTAAAATTTAGAGGAGTTAATTATACACTGTATAAAATAAGGTGGTGTATAACATCAAAATATGACTCAATTAAAAGAGATTGATATAAAGTCCCTTAACTTGAGTCCGAATTGTCTCATACAAAATTTTTATTACTAAATAATAAGCACAAGTTAATTTATAATTTCATGATAACCTTTTTAAATTTTATTATTTCTTTTATATAACTTATTATGATGTAATAAAAATTATATAATTATTTAATTTCATATTGGACGTTTTGTCGATATTCGGTACTAGAGTTGAAAATGAACATTGTATGTTGTCAAAAGTCCATGTGACCATAATTAATTCATCTCTAGAATAATTTTCATGAAATTATTATCATCTTCAATCCGTAATTATACCTTTAAATTAAACCATGAAGCATGTTTAGGAAAAATGAACAACGTTTTAATCATAGATATGCTAAGTCGCATGTACGCATGAGTAACGTTTTCCATTTTTCATTGATCATTATGGATATAAGTTAAGTATTATTTTATCATTAAATAATGATCATAAAATCATTAATATCATATTAATATTTTCTATATAATTATATATATCATACAAGTGGTGAAATGAATAAAAACGAGTCACATCATTTTGTAAAGGTGATAGTTCGCACGTATGCACGAATGACATTATAGTTTTTATGCACATGGAATGTAATAACATAATTGATATATTAATATCATAAAATGATTAATGTGTCATTAATATAACATATTAAAATTGATTACATTATTATATCTTGTAATAATAGATCGTTACAGAAAACAAATTAGATCGGTTCATGAAGGGGATAGTTCACAAATACGCACTAACAATTAATTTCGCTCCCATTTAATGGAAGTGGAGATAGATATAGGTTATGATATTAATTTAGTAACATCTTAGTATATTTATGATACTACAATTATAATTTCATATAGGAATAATATTATTTTAAGGAAGTTAAAGAAGAAATAAAATAGAAATACTTAAAGAAACCGATACCTCTTCTTGGGTTAATAACATTTGAAAAACACATTAACACCTCTAAGGAAGTTGTTATTCATAAATTAAGGCTTCAAGAATGTGGGGAGGTATTATAATAAGGGTTTTGGGAAAATATTTTATGATCTAAAAGGTTTTTATGTGTATGTAATAGATAATAGTGGGTACCTTTTTATATGAGAGGGGTGGGGCACCCTTGGTAATTCTTAAAATATTTAATTAATATAAATAAATATTTAAATCCAAATAACTCAAAATTGATTTATATATAAGATAAGACGAGGATAGTTCTATTTCCTCTCAACCAATAATATTTATACATGTTTTGATTTCAATTTAAACAATATCATTTTGTTTTAACGTTAAATATTCTATATTATTTTTAGCTGGGTTAACAACTTTCAAAATATTAAAAGCCAATAAATTTTACATATATGGGGTCAATTTCCCATAAATGTCAAATTTAGTAAATTTTAGACCTTATCATATCCAATATGTAATTTAAAAATATTTTTATTATTTTTAAATAGTTAATAAAATATAAATATTGTAAATTTTGACACTATTCATTTCATTGAGTTTTAATAAACTCCAGACAGATATATAACTTCTAAAAAACCATTTAACAGAATTATTATATTTTATATTTACCTAAAAAATTCACGGAGTACTCTAATTAATTCAAATTATATTTATTTTAATATTTACCATATAATTTAATTGATATTCCATTTAAGAAGATATTTATTGTATCACTTGTGTGTCAGTATTTATAGTAATTATTTAATCTCTAAAAATTATAAATAAATTCACAGGATGAATATAATTTCATTAGATTTATGGATACTATTTATTATCAATGTTATATCATATTTATCACTATAATAAAATTATTATACTTATAAAAAATAAGAGGGTGACTTGTTGTCACTTTATTTTCTTTTAATAATATTTATATCACCTTTATAGAATAAAGTCCATTAAATGTGTCAATTAAGATATTTATGTGTTAAGGGTTAACTTTTATTCATCTAATTTTATTTTGGAAGGTGTTAAGGTAATTTTATTAATCTTATCATATTATTTATTAACGTAATTTTTTATTTTTCTTCAACCATGGAAAATAAAAATTACCAAACTCTCTATTTATAAAATAAAATAAAAATAAAAATAAAAGGAACCTATTTATATAATTTAAACCAATGGACTAAAAAATATGGAATATATTTTTCATTTTTTAAAACATATATTTTGTATTAATTAATTTAAAATTAATCTCTGTTGTCAAAACACGAAAGCAATTTTTAAATATAAATACTATCAAAAAATTAACATGAGTTCATATCTAATTTCAATGTGAAATTACATAAAATGACCAAAATTGTATTAAAGGATAAAAACATAATCTAATTATAATTTTTAACAAATTAAAATGATAAGAAAATAATTTTAATAAATTATATGACAAAGGATTTTTGAATTAAAATACAGTATTTTTCACTATTCATTAAAATATGAATTTTATTAGAAAAATAATGAAAATTTATCCAAACTACATTTTGATGTCATGATTCTAAATAATAAGTTTATATTTTCAAATATAAATTATTAATTTTTCAAAAACATGAATTAAAATGGGTTCACCATCAAAAGGAAGTGTAACCACCTTTTAAAAATATTAGTTCTTTTATGCCTAAAATAGATTTATTCATATTTTAAGGCCGAAAAATTATTATAATAAATTTGAAAAATTTAATAAACATGTGTAAACATAAAATAAATAGTTTTATTCATTCCATAAAATAAAAACAAAAAATATATAACCACCATTTTAAATAATAATGTGAATAATGTATTATTTTTTGTTATAACTCAATCTTGTATGAAATGTATGATTTCAGAGAAACCCATTATTGCATTTCGAGTATGATATCATAAAAAGAATCTATTTTAAATTAAAATTAATGTACAATTCAAAAATATTAATTGATATATGAAAGACTTATTCTTTAATTACTTGTTATGTTACATTTATGGTGGTATTTATGGGTCTAGAATGAGTCTTCAGAGTTGGACTATGATGCTTTCTTGCAATACCACTGATTATTCGACTAAAACTATACAAAAAATTCTTGATTATAATAAGTCCACAAAGGGGTATAATTGTAACAACTTATTTTTCAATGGTTATGTTAATTTATGCTTTGACCATATATAAGTGATGTTTATTAAACAGGTAATGGTTGAACTTTGGTTCAGTAAGTGTTGAATGTGTTTGGAATTATAAAATTGGGTTTTCAATGATTCATTAAAAAAATCCAACCCTGGTTTCAGTTAAGAGCCATTGGTTCATGGTTTTCATGGTGTATAACATGTAAGTGTATAATGGCATGTCAATTCCTTAGTTCTCAAGTGTTGAATTTAATGGCCATAACTTGGGAGACAACCCCATTCCCATTTTGGATTTTCTAGTAAGTGAAAAAAGAAATACTCTTATCACAATCATATTCCAGGAAGGAAATTTGGTCATGTCTCATGAACACCATGACTATAGATAGGCTATGGTGATGGTGGGATGAAAGGTAAATTTCCAAGAATCTTCTCAAATTTTTAGATCATGACCAAATAAATGGGAATATATCCTATAAAAAACAAAGGGTTTTTAATATTATTATTTACCGATTACAACCCCTATTAATCATATTGTTTACCCTTCTCTTATTTAGTCCTCTAGCATATAGAATTCATTATAATCCTAAATTGTGATGTTGATCAGTTATTTTTTTAGGATTTATACCCTTTTTAAATACATGTTTCTCAAACTAATTGGTCACTTTAATGTCTCATTTAATCATACATTATTTTTTACATTTGGTTTTTATTGTTTCTGAAGAGAACTACTATGAATAATAAATTCACTGATTTAATTTCTTTTATCCTTCTTGAAAAGTCAAGTAATGAGGCTATTATGGGTTTCACTATAGTTTCTTTTGTAGTCTATAGAGGTGTTACATATTATTAGTTTAAGAACACCATTTTCTAATGATTGTTGGTGTTCTATATGGACTCAGGGGTATTTCAATTAGTATCGCTTCTTTGGGTCTTTTGGTGTGAGAATGTTTAGGGTTACTACATTCATGGAAAACCATGATGTTGACATCTATAATCTTGTGTGACCAATATCTATTATGTATAAAGTGTTGTATTTTAATTTTAAAGGATTTTATTTTTTGTGTTTGAATAACGTACTTTATATACATTTCTTATGGGAGAGTTAGGAGCCCTTGAGGTCTATTTCTCATCTATGCTCTTATGATTTGTGTATATCCCATGATATACATGTATGCTTATGATTTCATGTAGATATGTATGTGTTCATTATTTAGTACTTATAATGATATTTTTTATTGAACAATTCTATGATATATATATTTTGTATATATCATAGTGTGTAGAACCTTCTGTCAGCTATCAAGACTAACATGTTTTTCAATATTGGTTTGAATACACCTTAGAGGGGGATCATTAAGATGTGAAAAAGTCTATAGAAAATATATTATTTTATGGTATGAGTTAGATCACATACAAGTGATGATGTTGGAGAAGACCATTCAAAACATTTTTATGTCCTTCCTTTATAGTATCGTATAAGAGAATTACATGTAGTGGTAATGATATAATATAAATACTTTAGATATATCATGTGGTAATTACCATTATCTATGGATTAAAACCAATTTCATGGAGGGACATTCAATTTTTTCTTGACGATCGCCATCAGGTTTGGGAGTTAGGCATTCCTTAAAGGTATAATATGGAATCAAAATCAGTAGGAATAAGGTGGAAACAAATGATAAGACTTGTGGATTTTCTTGTGATATAAATTAAAATACATTGGAATCCTTACTGACATCATACCAATACTGGTGGGGTCATGGTTCATTAGAGCCTGGGTAGTACATGATGATTCGGTGAATTTTTGGTTGTGCATTTTCTGGTTATTTATTTAATATCATGACGTGAAGTCTTTTTCATGTAAAATTTTTTATGGATTTATTGGTGGTTTCAAACTAGGATTATTAATCACACCCTAAATTGTAATTATTGTGTGTACTAAGACATAATATTCTAGATTTTTGGCAAATATAAGGCCCAATTGATAGGGATCCTTGAGAATGAGTATGGTTTTTAGTGGTGGTATTGGGACAAACTCAGAGGGAATTTATAATGTATTATTTACTTAACATTCTTACTCATACTATTTATTAAACCACCATTTTAAGGGTCATTGGTTTATTATTATGTATATTTTTAGATGCTTGCAATTAAATATGTTATTACATTTTTATTATAATTTATTATCGTATTATTATTATTATTGTGTTTTTATATATTGATACTGAGGGTGTAGTCTACCCACTGATGGATTACAAACCCTCACTGCTAGTTGGAAACCTCCTTTATTTGTGGATGATTTCATGAAGCTATGTAGAACTACATCTTAGACCTGATGATTCAGGATAGGGTGTTATAGTATTAATGTAATTCTAGAAAACATGAAACTTGTTAGTTGTTTACTCAATATGTTTGGAAAAAACTATCCTCCTTTCCCCAACTTAATCCCACTGATTTTATTATGATGTAATTTTCATATATAAGTATTTATATGGTTCAATTTTTATACTCAAAGAGAATATATGTTTATTTTTAAATTACCTTAATTGGTGGTAATAGTCCCACGTCCATTTGAATTCAATAGATATGACATCGACGAGTTCATTATGTTCACATTAGTTTCAATATTATAATCTATGACCAAATGTAACTCCATGATCAATATATTCCAGTAGGATCCAATAATATTTTTGTCAATCGAGGGAAATGATTGGATATAATTCATAATGGTTCCTTATGAGTTCATACAAATCATTGATATTAAGTTGTGGAAGGATTTCATGGGGAATATTTTACTTTATTTTTGGGAAATTTGAAAACTACATTATTCAATCCACAATGACCTATATATCATCATTTTATACGATTTATTAGGAAATATCATAATAATGTCTAATGTGATTTTGTCCCACTTAAAAATTTGTATTTTGGGATGTCACATGAAACCCATTGGGAGTTACCTATCATATATTACTTATTGGAATTCCATGAATCCTAATATATATTCTACAATTCCAGGCTTCATATTTTCCCATAGGAAGTAAAATTATAGATCCAAATACATCATTGATTGGGAATATAGAGAAGTTTCATCTATGAATGTCATAAAAAATTAGGTCTTCATCATAGGTATTAATTGTACACATGGTCTCTTTCATAAAATCCATATATCGTCTTTTTAGATGATGTGTATCAATATCTTATCTTCTATGGATTTATAATTTTTTTAAAACTATTATCATCATATTATTCATCTCTACCAACTCTATTTAATGTGGTTGTGAAATTACTTGGAAATGGATAGATGTTTAATCTTCCATAATATCATCAATTTAAAGATTAATAAATCCGTGAATATTTGAACGTTCTTTATTATAGTTAAAGATAATAATTCCCGATCCTTACCACTCAATTCTTTAGGCACCTTGTACACTTATCCATGGGGGTAGTGTATTTCATAGTTGGAGTCCTTGTTAGTTTGAACCATATGATTTTTATAATTCTCAGTGATTTTTGTGTATATAAACTTAGTTTTTATAGTGACCCTCTATTCTCATACATTATGATTACATAACATTTGTGGAATACTGAAAACATTATAAAAAAAGATTCCTAATGACCGTACAAGTCTAGTACCTTTGGAAACATAGAAACATAAACACTGGTAATTAAACAAGCTACATCATCTCCCACTAAGTTCTTCTTGACTAGGACCTTTCTTAGAAACATCAAACATTACACATATCTTCATAATCTGGGAAAAGGAAACATAAAAAGGGGTGAGCTCAAATGATTAGTAAGGGAAAACAAATGATATTAGTAAGAATAATCTTGAGCTTGAGGGAATAATAACATGATTAGGAAAATAGAATATCATTCCATGCATATCAAAGATCATAAACATTAATCATGGAATAAAGACTACCAATTCATAAGACATGAATCATAAGGAAATATAGAACATATGAAATAAAATCATAATATAGGAATAATACATAGAATTGTGGTAGACACATAATCACATAATGTGATTTCTATAGAAACCAATATATTGAATACAATCCCATGTTAGTAGTATAGGTTCACTCCCCATACCATCTTGGTGGTCATGGTTCACTCCCATAGAGATATTAGTAGCATGATTTCAATCCTCATACCATCTTGGAAGTAATTTTTCAATCCCATGTCCATCTTAATAGTCAAATTTCACTCCCAAGAATATCTTACTGTATCTCTTGAGATAAAAATCATTACCTAACACATTGGAGGGAGATATAGGTCCCACACATCTCTTAATAAAATCATACATACATGTGACAAAAGATCATTAAAATTAATATCATAACCCATGAAAATAAATGGGTATCATAAACATGTAAAAATATCATATACTGTGAAAAAATATACTGGTTTTATAATCCTTTTATCAAAAGAATATCCTATTAAAAGGAGTGGCTATCAAAAGTATATAACCTGTGAAATAGAAACATATTTCATAAAAATCATTCCATAGAAACATAAATCATTATTTTACATAACATGAATGTAAAAATTGAATAATTTCTCTATAAAGGCATGGTTAATACCAATGGATGTCATCCTAGATGGGAAATAATTTTGATATATCCTTTATATAACACACAACCCTAAAAGCCTAGATTTGATGTATTATTTTAATACAATGGCATGATTACAAGTAATAGTGTCCCAAAGGGCTGACCAGCTTAGCAGTCTTGGAAAATAGATTACTTATAAGAACATAACATTACCGTTTATAACATTAAATACAACATAGATAATCCTTTGAGAATGAAATTATTCCCCTATATTAACACTGTATATCAATCATAATAACATCTTTGTATCCTAGGAAAATAAAATATAAGAAAGGGGTGAGATCAGATTCTTAGTAAGGGTAAATAATTCAGTGGAATCTATAAACTTTTAATGCAAGATGTATAATAAAAACAACATCATTTTAAACAAAAACATGAACATTATATAGAAAAAATAATTCCAAAATTACCATATAAACATTAACATGGATATTCTTGTAGTCTAATAATCACATGTAATAACTAATTTCATAATGAGATATTGCATAATGCCAGACATAATAACTACAATGTCAAGGCCCTATTCCAAGATCATTCACAAATATTCTCTCGAGGCCTTGTGCCAAGAAACTATTTTTTCTCATGAGACGCACCGATGCATCGAGGGGCTATAGAATGCCTCAACTGTCACTTAATAAGTCCAATGCATTCCTCATATGAAAAGGATAAATCATAACATAAATATTTTTATTAAAAATAGCATATGAAATGTCAATAGTTTAACTGTAAACCATGAATAGTATAAACATAACACATCCACAATCAAACTTATCACAAAACCTTTAATCCCATATGGAAGATTGAATATTATAAATCAACTTAAAATAAGCATAAAACCCGTCAATGGATGTTAATATAGATGAAAATAATTTAATAAATTCATTAAAACTCTTTGAGGAAAATATCCCTTTTACTTTAAAACATTTAAAAGCCATGAAATTTTAAAATAAAACATTTCTTTTAAAAATAATATTTTAAGAATGTAAGGGAAGCTTAAAAATGGTAGGGTGACATAATGGTTGAAAATATCCGCTCATACCGTATAATAAAAAAAAATATTCTTTCCTTAATTTTTCAAAGAGGTCATAATGTTCCTCATTTGAAAAATGAAAAAATGATTCCTTTAAAAAATAATTTTAAAAAAAGTGAAACATGGGAAAAAATGACTTTAAACTTCCCTAAGATTATATTAAAACATTTTATGAAATCATTTTTAGAAACATGGACATGGATGAAAAAGATATCCAAGTAGATACTTCCATATCAACAACCTTGAATAATAATGAGATTATGAGATTAACCCTTAACATAGATCTGATACTCTCCGTATATGTCTGAAAATCATGTATAATGTTTTTAAACATATTCTTAAATTATATAAGAATCATAATAATATTTATGATATCATATTTGATTCCTTCATGACATTATATTTCTCATTTAATAACAATTCCTTTCTAATGAAACATTTCGAGTAATATCTCTTTGTTTATCATACGTGTTTTGACTTGTAATTCTAGATCATATTACATAGATTATGATTTACTTACTCCCAAAATGTATAATATGATTTATATATTATATATATTAATAATATAAATATATATAATATATAGATATATAAAATGGAATACACCATTCATGGAGATGTTAGGTCATACGTAAACATGAAAAATGTTTCTGTTTTCTTATCGTATTGAATGGAAGTCAGTTAATGAAATATATGTAAAGACACACACACACACACACACATATATATAATTCCAAAAGACTTATTATGTCATAAATTTTATAATTTTTTATAATATATTAATTTTTATAATCATTCTTGGATGGTTAAAGTGGATAATGATTTTCATCACGTCGTTGAGACGGTAAGTTGTACGTATGCACGAACAACAATATCATTTCCTTAATTGGTCAATATTATGGATTTGGATAGAATATGAATTTTAAAGAAATAATATCATGTTATATATATTATTTTACTCATTTTTATTCATAAATATACCCATCAAAATAATGTATAGATGAAAAATTGTTTACACCACGACGTGGAGACGGTAAGCCGTACATACGCACATATGGTGATATTGTTTTTCATAGGACGGGTAAAAGAGTAATTTGGTTGTTCAAAAATCATAATAAATATAATATTATAGTATATTATGGATTTATTTTTTTATTATGGTAACAACTTAGTAAGAGGATGTAAAAGAAAAAATGAACATTGAAGGAAGGGATAAAACAATTTCCTCTTCTTCCGGTGTCTCCTTTTGATTTGCACAAAAAGACTTGTTAAGCTGGATTTATGCCAAAGGTTTTTCATATATTATTACATGATGTAATTTTGGAGGTTATTTGGGCAGGTTTTGGCATATAAAAATGGAATTTATGTGTGAATTAATGATAAATGGAGATGCCCTTTTATAAGAGAGGTGAGGGTCACTTTAGAAAAAACATGAAATATTAAATTAATATAAAATGATTTTTTGTTAATAATAGCTCAAAACTAATTTATTTATAGTATAATATGAGTAATATTATAAATAATCTCAAACAATAGGTTTTATACATGTTTAGGTCATAAAATTATCCATATCTTTTGGGATTAACTATTAGTTAAACAGTTTAACTCTTACCATGTCTTCTTGTATTTTTATACTATAGGGTTAATTTAGTTACTATAAAATTCCAAAGTGATATCAAGTGAATCATAAATGAAATTTATAGAATTATATTGTTTTTAATTTGGATGAATATCATATTTTTTATATTTTTTTTATGATTTAATAAAATTTTATTTTTTAAAAAACTCATTTATGTCAATTTTGACACTATTTAGTAATTGGATTTTAAAGTCATAAAAAGTTGATTCCTTAAAACCAAAGGCATTAAATCATAACTAATATGTATCTTTTATACATAAAATTAAATTATGGAATCAAAACTTTTAAATTATATTTATTTTAATTTTTATAATATCATTTATTTGATCCTTTCATTAATAAGTAAAATACTACATCATTATTGTGTCACAAATAAATATAATTATTTAATGTATAAAAATTAAAAAAAATGACATGGCAAATATTTTTATATTTATAATTAATAATTATAGTCAAAGATATCAATCATATAACCCTATATTAAAATAGTTTTAGTAAAATATACATGTTTATGATATATTATTATTTACTTTAAATTAGTTCTTATAACACTTCATTATTACACCCAAGTGGTCCCATGAGGCCCTAAAATCGTCCTAAAGATTATAATGGTCTAATATATGTCATAAAACAGGACCTGAAAACATTTTAGGGTAGTTTTATATTTTTATAATACTATTTTTTTACCCTTATTTATCTGATTTACCCTTGAACCACGATAAATAAAATAATTAATAAAGTTACAATTCATAATGTCCAAAAATAAAAGGTACCTATTTAAAAAATTTGGAAATTATGATTAAAAATATGGAATCCATTTTTCAAAATTCAAAATACAAAATTTTTATAAATTAAATTTAAATTTATTATCATTGTCAAAAAAAAGCGGGTTTTTAAGAAGTAAAAACTATCGAAAGAATAACATTTATTTATGTCCAATTTATATGTAAAAATACTTATAATGAACTTAATTATATTAAAATTTTAAAATATAATGTAATTAAACTTTAAAACCACTCAAATTTATAATTTATCACTATAAACTATTTTGATTAAAAAAGTTGTTTTGAATTAAAATTTCTTTTTTTTTCACTATTCAACAAAATATGAATGTTATCAGAAAAGTACCAAAAATTTATCCAAACTAAATTTTTATGTCCCTATTATAAATAATTATTTAATATCATAAAATTTTAAATATTAATGTATCAACAATTGGATTTAAAAAGGGTTCTTCATTAAAAGTTGAAAAACTGCATTTTTTGAAAAATAATTCTTTTATCTAAATAATTGTATTTTTCATTATATTATGTATAAGAAACACATAAATTGAATGTTAAAATTATATGTGAAATATAAAAGTAAAAATATGGTTTTTACTATTCATTACCACTTTTTAAATGGCTAGTTTTATTGGTCATGGTGCGCTTGAAATCAGTGTTGCTTACATTGCTCAATATTGAATTATTTAAAAAGGAAGCGTTCAATGGAGGATTAGTGTGTTACATTATCTCCTCCTTCAATAAATTTCATCCTCTAAATTGAAAATTGGGAATGGAAACATGGGGTTTGAAATTTCAAAATATATTAGTTGATATCCACACATCGAAAAATGGATTAATGATACCTCTATTTTAAAATATAGAAAGGTAGGTATGATGATTACCTGAAATAAAAAATAATAGGGTTCCATGTAAGAAAAATGGTTATGGAAGAGAAAAATAACCATCAAGTTATGACAGAGAGAGATAGAGAATATTATTAGGAGAAAGTTGACAATCTGAAATCCATAAATCTACAATGATCTATGGGACCATGTGACTCATCACAATAGAAAGTTCTAGTAATTTTATTTGGATTTCAAGATCCTTCACCTAAATTTATAGAACATTAGAATAAATTATTACTTTATTTCAATACAATATCATCATTCTTCATTCCTATACCAATTTCTACATCAACTCTTATTCAAGGAAAAGAATTTTAAATAGTCATTTCTGAAGTGTTGGAAGATCAAGCAATCCTGAAATAGAATGATTGGTCATTCCATATGTCAAAATAAAATTTAGAATAGGTTATCACATATGAATAAGTTCACCTATAGTGAGATAATTCATTAATAAAACGAACATCAACTAGAGTATAACCTATACTATCCATAAATGGATAAACTTACAAATCCTTTAAAAAACAAAAATCTACAACTTTAGAAAGAGGTGAACCAAATCAACTTAGCATTTATCTACCATATCTTATATGAATGTTCTTGGTTGTCACATTAGAAACATGTGAAAACCTTCATCATGTATTCTCTTGAGTCATGGTAACAACCTGAGTTAATAGATATCCTTATTGAAAACAAGCATGTTTCATTGTTCCAAAACATAGTGGATTAATCCTTAAGTCTAAATAAGTTGTATACTTCATCCATGATAGCATAACCCTTTTGTTGACAAATCCAAAATTAATTCTCAAGAAACTAGAAGAATTCAATTTAATTATTCAAATACATCATATCAATTTCCGAAAACTATTATCGTAACAGAATGAATATATTTAGGGTTATCTGTACCATAATCATATGTTCTCAAAATATATTCTTACCCTTAAATCAATTCTATTGTCCATTATAACTATTCATTGTATTCCTGAAAATACTAAGAGAAAAACATAGACTGAATACTACTTATATAATCTAGTTATTCACAATTCATGGATCCAAATACATAAATACTTCAATCCTTCCGATTTAATGGTTGGAATGATATAGGTCCTTCCTTGGTTTAGAGTTAGATTCTTATGTATGGGAATTAAGTTGGGTAATTCCCATGATTACCACATATGAGACATCAAACTCTATAATAATCGTTCACTCTATGACCCTTTTCCCACATAGATAACATCTTTACCTCCATTTTAGGTATTCCTCAAGGTTCTTCTTCCCTTCCTCTGGACATGTAGGAAGCCAAATCTTTTTTCCTCTATGCATATTAAAATTTGAACATTTATAAACGTTCATCTTCCAGTTATGGAATGTGTTATGAGTGTCATAAAATATATTATTGTTAATCATATATCATGATAAGTGATTCATCATAATCATAATATATTTCCCTCCCGTCATTATCTAGTTTTGTTGCTAAAAATCACTAGTTTTTCCATCAAACTAAATGTTAATCTATTTTTTTCTAGTTTCCTCCATTAACTGAGACCAGAAAGTACATGGTGAGAAATAGATCTCATTGAAGAATACCAAATAATCAAGTGAAGGTACCTTAAATATATAACAAATTAGGTTTAATCTTAAGTTATCCCGGATCATTAGAAAAATTCTAGGGGGTTCTTCTATACTTATCCTCAAAGTTAATCTTAGGGTTACAGTCCCTAATATATGTTTTACAAATATATTTCAAGGTTATTGCTAAACATCCTATGATACCAAATATAATGCTCTGACCCCAGAATCCAGAATCTAGTGCATTATTTTAATACATTGGCATGATTATAAGGAATCAAGTCCCGAAGGACCGATCAGTTTAGTAGTCTTAGAATATAGATTACATACATGAACTTAACATTACAATTTATATCATAAAATACAGCATATATAATCCTTTTAGAACACCATTATTCATATATATTAACACTAAATATCAATAATAATACACTTATTTGAATCTTAGGAAAATAAAACATAATAAAGGGGTGAGTTTTGGTGCTCAGTAAGGGCAAATAATTCAGTGGAAGATATAAACTTTTATAGAAAGATGTATAATGAAAAAAGAATCCTTTTAAACATAAAACTGAATATAATATTGAAAAAAATAAATAGAAAACTACCATATAAATATTAACATGGATATTCTACTAGTATAATAATCAAATGTAATAACTAATTTCATAATGAGGGAATGAATAATGTCAGCCATAATAACTAATACTTCATGGCCTTATGCCAAGACCATTCACAAGTATTATGTCATGACCCTATGCCATGATACTAGTTTTTTTGATGAGACCTATCGATGCATCGAGGGGATATAGAGGGCCGCGAACATCACTTAATATGTCCAATGCATTCTTCATATGAAAAGGTGGAAACATAACATAAACAATCGTATTAAAACATGCATACAAAATGTTAATACATTAACTGAAAACCATGAATGGTATAAAAATAGCACACCCACAATCAATCATATCAAAAAAACATTAATATAATATGTAATAATGTATCATAATAAATCAACTTCATGAAAAACAAATACAACAAAATATGTTAAAATAGATGAAAATCATTTAATAAAATCATTAAAACTCATTGAGGAAAATATCCATTTTACTTTAAAACATTTTAAAGATATGAAATTTTGAAATAAAAAATTTATTTTGAAAATAATATTGTAATATTGTAAGGGAATATTAAAAATGGTAGAGCGACATAACAGTGGAAAATAGCCTCTCACACTGTATAAGTTAAAAAACATTCTTTCCTTAATTTCTAAAATGGTGATAAAGTATCTCGCTTGGAAAATGACTAAAATATTCCTTTGAAAACATTTTACAAAAAGGCAGAAAAAGGAAAAAATAACTTTAAACATGCATATTATTATATTAAAATATTTTAGGAAATTTTTTTTAGAAACATGGTCATGGATGATAAAGATGTCCGAGTGGATACTTACACATCAACAACCTCAAATAATAATGAGATTGTGAGATTAACCCTTACCGTAGATAAGATAATATTTATACGTGTCCGAAACTCTTGTATAGTGTTTTTAAACATATTATTAACTTATATAATAATCAAAATAATATTTATGATATCATATATGATTCTTTTATCACTTTATATTATACATTTGTTAACAAATCCATGTTAATGCAATATTTCAGGTAATATCACTTTGTTTATCGTACGTGTTTTGACTTATTATTCTTAATCATATTACTTAGATCATGATTTACATACTTTCACAGTGTATAATATGATTTATATATTACATATATTCATAATATAATTATATATAATAGAGAGATATATAAAATGGAATACACCGTTTATGGAGACGGTAGGCCGTACGTACGAATGAACGTTGTTTCCATTTTCTTATCCCATTGAATGAAAGTAAGTGAAAGAAATATTTGTATATATATATATATCATTATAGAAGGATTATTATGTCATATATTTTATAATTGTGAATAATATATATTTTTTATAATCATTTTGGGATGGTTAAAGTGAATAATGAATCTCATCGCGTCGTGAAGTCGGTAACTCGTACGTACACACGAGCGAAGATGTCATTTCCTTATTGGTTCAATGGTATGGATTTGTATGGAATATTAATTTTAATGAAATAATATCATGTTATATTTATTTTTGAAGTAATTTTTATTCATAATTATACACATCTAAATAAAGTATAGATTAAAAACTTTTTACCCCACAGTGTGGAGACGGTAAGCCGCACGTACGCACGCATGCTGATATTATTTTTTATAGGATGGGTAAAAGAGGAATATGGTTTTAACATAATCATAAAAACATCTCAGAACATATTAGACGCTATATTTATTATTTTATTATGGTACCAACTTTGTAACAGGAAGTATAAAAAGAAATGAACTTTGAAATAATGGATAAATCAATTACTTTTCTTCGGGTGTCTCCTTTTGATTTTCAAAAAAGGGCTCTTTAAGTTGTCTTTATGACCACCACTTTTCCTCTAGAATTATGTTATGGAATTTGGGAGGATATTTGGGAAGTTTTTTTTGATACAAAGGGATTTTATGGTTTGAATTAACGATAAAGGGAGATGCCCTTTTATAGGAGAGGTAATGGGAACTTTAGGAAAATCTAGAAATATTCATTTATTATAAAATGATTTTCAATTTCTAATATCTATAAATTGATTTATATAGAGCCTAAGATGAGTATGGGTCTAAATATTCTAAAAATATTGGTTTTATACATGTTTAGGTCATAAAACTATTCTTATCATTTGCGATTAAACCTTAGTTAAACATTTTAACTCTTACCATGTGTTCTTTTGTTTTTATACTATTGGGTTAATTCAGTTACAATAAAATAAAAAGGGAACCTAAAGTGTATAATTAATTAAAATTTTAACATTACATAAGTAATTTGGAATAATATTATATTTTTAGGATTTTTATATCATTTAATAAAATAGTATTTGTTTTTTAAAACACATTTACATCAATTTTGACAAAATTTAGTAATTGATTTTTGTTAAAGTCATAAAAACTTTATTACTTAAAACCAAAGGATTTAAATCATAAATAATATTTCAATTTAATCTATAAAATTCGTGTATTCATCAAAACTTTCAATTTATATTTATTTTAATATTTATAATTTCATTTATTTTATCATTTCATTAATAAGGAAAATAATGTATCATTATTGCGTCATAAATAAATTTAATTATTTAATGTATAAAAATTAAAAATAATATACCATGATGTGGGAGATATTATTTTATATATAATGAGTATTTATAGTCAAATATTTCTGTCATATAACACTATATTAAAATTGTTTTAGTAAAAGTTACATGTTTATGTTATATTTATCTTTTCTTTAAATTAATTCATATAACATGTCATTATCACACCCAAGTGGTCCCATGGGGTCCTAAGATCATCATAAATATTACCGTGGTCAAATATATCTCATAAAATAAGATCTGTACACATTTTAGGGTAGTTTTATATTATTATAATACTATTTTTACCCTTATTTATCTAATTTACCCTTTAACCATGGTTAATAAAATAATTATTGAAGTTACTATTCATTACGTCAAAAAATAAAAGGTATATATTTACACAATTTTGAGCTTTTGATTCCAAATATTTAACCCATTTTTCCAAAATCAAAACACATAATTGGCATAAATAAATTTAAAATTAATTCCAATTGTCAAAACAAGAAAGAAGGTTTTTAAGAAGTAAAAACTACTACAAGATTGACATTTATGTAGGTCCAATTTAAATGTAAAAATACTTCTAGTGAAAAAAAATATTAAATGATAAAAATATATTATAATTATACATTTAAATCACTCAAATGAATAATTTAACACTATAAAATAATTCGATTAAAAAAATTGTTTTCAATTAAAATTTTGTATTTTTCACTATTCATCAAAATATGAAAGTTATCAGAACAGTTCCAAAAATTCATACAAACTAAATAATTATGTCCCTATTCTAAAGAAATATTTCATTTAATCAAATTGAATATATAAAGTTGGAAAATATTGGATTTAAAAATGGTTTTCCATTAAAAGGCTGAAAAACAACAATTTTTGAAAAATAATTATTTTATCTGAAAAATTGTATTCATCCTTATATTATGTATAATAAAGAGATAATATGAATGTTAGAAATATTTGGGATATATATAATTCAAAATTTGGTTTATACTATTCATAACCACTTCTTAAATAGCTAGTTTGATAGGTTATGGTGTGCTTGAACTTAGTGTTGCGTATATCACACACTGTTGAATTATTTAAAAATGAAGCGTACCATGGATGTTTTGCGTGTTACACTTTAAAAAATTTCTTTAGGAAAATATCATTTTGGTATTGATGATTTTTTTAAAAACATAAAACATGTTTGGAAACTTTTTTCTTTGAAAATAGATTTAAAATCATATAAAGGAAGAATTAAAAACAATAAAACATTTCTAAAATACTTTTTCATTGAAATTTATATTCCCACATAATTTGAAATAAATATTGGAATAATTTTTGAAAACATCATTTTTGAAATGAAATGGTTTTCTGAATGAATAGAGAAATACTGTTAGATTTCTCTTAAAAACATATTATTTATTATCATTAGGACCAAATAGTGGAATGAATTGTACTAATTTATGGAGATATATTGAATAAATAGAGGATAATGAATCTCATGAGAATTATTTAGAGATGGATCACATGATTTCATTAATGGAAGCATAATCATTAACATTATCGAAAAGCAATGAGATTGTTTTAATAAACTCTTACTACTAGGTAAATTGGGAACATACACCCCATGTAACAAAAGGGAATTACATGATTCTTAAAATATCTTGAAATTAGGGGATTTATTATAAAACATGTCAAATGGAAGTTTATACACCTCGAAAAATCAATGTAGGTGCATAACAAAACACGTGTCTCAAAGAAGGCATATTGAGACAAACTATCTTTTCAATTTGGTATCTTTTGAAATATAAATAAAATGAAATAAAGATAATATGACATATATTAAAATACCCATAAATTTATGTGTATTAATCATATAATACATTAATGGTATGTATAAATACCATGGAAATGAAATGATTTGTGATCATGGAATGCATCTCACAGAAATTAAATGTGAGATGAAATTTCCCTTACCTTGTGTCTTGAATCTCATCATACTAATTCAAACAACGTATATAATAAATATAATATTATTTTAAATCATTTAAATAACCATATTATTATATTTAATACTATACATGGTTTTTTTAAGACCTTATATTACCTTCTTGTTAGAAATATAGTGTTAAGGTTTCACTTCCTATAATACTCTCTTTGTTCTTCACAGGTGTCCTATTTTGTTATATATTTGATACTTATACTTATATAATGATTTAAAGAATGCAAATAATTATATAAATATTATTTATATTCATTATACTTTTATTATAATAATATCAATATGATAAATGTGTGAAATGGATTACACCGTTCATGGAGATGGTAAGTCATACGTATGCATGAACACTGTTTCATTTTTTATTGTCATATTGAAAGAAATAGAAAATTCATATGGGTATAAATATCATTATTAAAGTATAATTATTATATCATATATATCATATATTCTATCTAAATCCATCCTTAACACATTCCATGTAGTGTGTAAACGAATCACATCACTTTGAGAGCGCGGTAGTCCACAATTCATCAAATGAAATTATCATATTTTCACAAAATGGAAAGTGTCAAGATATGTGTTGTAAAAGGATTAAATAATTTTAAAAAAAATGTATTAAATATCATATATATCATATATAAATAATTTTTACATCATAATTTCCACCATGAGATGTAGTTAGGAAAAATGAACTATCATCGTTTTGTGAGGCAGTGGTTCATCGTACATATAAAGAGTACGTTTGTTACCCATTATATAGAGGTGTGTATAAATGTAGGCAAAACCATATTAAAAAAGTAAAATTATGTTGTAGGTACTATTTTTTCATAAAAACATGAAATAAAGAGAGTTTAGGGGGTGGAGAACGAAAATAAATGAATGGAGCATGAGAGAAGATGTTACCTCTTAATCAGCTAAACCTTTTTGGTTTGTGCCAAAGATATTCCTTGGACTAATTTCTAACCAAGGGGAGGATTATATGAATAATGGAGGGATTTTGGTAAGTTTATTGGGAAGATCTTTTCCAATCATGAGTGGTTTGAGAGGTTTGAATAGGAGGTAGAGTTGTTGGCCTTTTATAGAGAAGAGAAATGACACACATGGCATTTTTGAAATGAGTTAATTTTTTTTATACCTAAAATAGGAATACAAAATAAATAAATAATGGATGTTTAATGGATGAATAATGGAAATAAAAATTGTATTTTACAAGTTTCGATTCCTTTTCGAGTCTTAAATTTAAGGATTTGTACTTTGTTAATCTAATTTTTTCTCTTAATCATTGTAATTAATTTTAATCACATTAACTAATATTTATTCCAAAAAACTAATTCCACTTTATTAGAAATTATAAATTACTATTAATAGAAATATGGAATCCATTTTTCAAATTCTAATCTTATAAGTGTAAAAAATGCATTTAAAAATAATTCCGTAAAAGGGACAATAGTACACATTTTAAAGTAAAAATGTCCAAAAGTTTTCTAAGTTTTTATAAAAAATTTCAATGTGAAATTTATTGTAATGACCTAAATAGAATTAATTGATAAAAATATTTTCTAATAAAACTTTTTTAAAAAATTATATACATTTTAACCTTATAAATAAATTAGATGATATAGAAATTTTGAATAAAAATTATATATTTTCACTATTTATTAGAAAATGAATTTTCTTAGAAAAATACCAAAATTTCACGATATGCTAATTTTTATATCATAAATTCAACAATGAAGTTCATATTACCAAATTAAATTTCTATATCTATCTAAAATTAAAATTATTATTCATCACAGAAGGACAATAAAAGTATTTCATTTGAAAAAATTACATTTTTAAACATATAAGAACATTACCAAAAATTAAATCTTTCATTTTTAATATGTTATATTAATATGAAACAATTATATACCATATTTTAAAATAATTTATTACTATTCATATAACTATGTTTAATAACGATGTTATAATTATCTCATTTAAATAATTATACCAATAAACTGATGTTTCGTAGGAACATCAGTGTTGTGTGTAACATACTACAAGTCGATGTTACTTATAATGTATACCGAGTTATTGAAATTTGAAAAGAATTTTTGACTTAATTAAGTGTAATATGTAAATGAAAATTTATTTTATTTGAGAAATGTTTCTATAAAAACATAGTGTGTTACATTAATCCACCTTTAAGATTAATTTCTTCCTCAAAATTAACTATCCAGGTAAACAAAATGAGGATGCTTATGATTAATCATATCTTCAAGAGCCCACATAGCTTCCTCAAATTGGTTATTTCACCAAAAAACAATGACCATGTGAGTGGTCTTTTTTCGTAGAACTTTCTCTGATCTGTCTAGAATTTCAACTAGTTGTTCTTCGTATGAATGATCATTCTCTTGTGGAATGACCTCTGAGTTTTGTATATGTTAATCCTCTAGTATGCACTTCATTAGGAGAGATACATGGAACACATAATGGAATTTAGATATATTTGGAGGAATTGATAAGAAATAGGATTCCCTCCCGATATGATCAAGACTCTCAATGGGATAGATATAACTAGGTCTTAGTTTCCATTTTTCTCCAAACAAAATAAATTTATTCTTGGGTAAGATTTATAGAAACGCCTTTTCACCAACTTCAAATTATATATCATGATGTGGATTGTCAGTATAATATTTCTACTGACTTTTAGATGATTTGAAATGATGCTGAATGGTTCTATCCTTATTTACCATTTCATTAATGATCTTAGGTCCCAAAAGCTTTCTTTCTCTAAGCTCATTCTAGCATGTTGGAGCTCTATATTTTTTACCATAGAGGGAAACATAAGGTGGAATCTGAATGGTGTATTTAAAGCTATTATTGTATGAAAACAAAACAAGAAGGAGTTTTTGATCCCAACCACCTTTAAAATTCAAGGAACAAGATATCAACATATCCTCTAGGGTTTGAATTATTCATTCTGATTGACCATCCATATAAGGATAGTAGGAAGTGATGAAACTCAATTCTATATCAGGTTCTAGTTGAATAATTCTCCCAAATTTCATGGTAAACCTCAAGTCCAGATCTAATATAATGGAATGTGGTACTCGAAGTATCCTTAAAACTTCCGTAATTTATATTCTTGAAAGATGGTCAAGAGAGAAATATTCTCTAGTATAAATGAAGTGTGACGTCATAGATAGGAAATTGACTACCAACCATATATCATAAAACCCATTAGAAGTTTTGGGTAGCCCAATAACAATATCCATAGTTATGTTCTCCCATTTCCATTAATATTTGGTTAATGGATGCAACATCCCCTTTAACGTTTGACTTTTATTGAGAAATTGTGGGCATACCAAGCACCGAGATACAAACTCTGCAATATCTCTTTTCATGCCATCCCACCATAAGTATTCATTCATATCCATATGCATATTCATAATCCCAGGATGAATAATGAATAAAGAACTATAATCTTCCTCTAATAGTTTCTTCTTCAAATATGGTATGGGATAAATACATACAAAGTTTTCAAACCATATCATTACATCCTGATCTAGGTTAAACTCGGGAAATTTTCTAACTTTTTTTTTGTTTCTATACATCTTACATATGAACCTCATTAATCATCACTTGGATAGAGGGTTGAACATTCCTTTGAGAACGATAAGATCTTCCCTTTCCATCATGATTTCTGGATCCATCCATTTCAAATCAAGAAATATTAGATTTTTTTGATTCTCATTATGGATAATCTATCATGATCCTTCTAACTCGAAGAATCAACCTCCTTGTTCGCTTTCTCTGGATGATAATGTATTAAGTAGACATAATCCTTTATCTACTCTAATCATATTCTATAGTTCATGTTAAACTCATTATTTTTTAATATATATATTTAATAATTTTAGGATTAATATATATATCACACTTTTTTCCGTAAAGATAATGCCTCCATATCATTAATGAAAAAATTACCAATGCTAACATGAAATCAAGAGTTCGATAATTTTTCTCATGAATCTTCAACTGCCATGAGGCATAAAATAGAACCATGTTATTCATTATAAAAACACATTATAAACCCTTATTGGATGAATCACTATAGATTAAAAAACCATATCTACTAATCCGCGATGAATGCACAGATTCACTGACTAATCTTCTCTTCAATTTCCTAAAATTTTCTTCATATTCATCTGTCCATAGGAACTTGACACTCGTCTGAGTTAACTTATTTAGAGGATTAGATAATATTGATTAATTTTTTACACAATGTCGACAATATCCATCTAATCCCAGAAATCTATGGATCTTAGTAACCATGGTTGGTCTATGGCAGTATTCAACAGCCTCTGTCATTGTTGGATCTACTCTTATACCATCTCATGAGATATGTGACAAAAAAATGAAAACATTTGAAACCAAAATTCACACATTGTAAAATTTTTATGTTGTTACTCCTTTATTTGTTTCATCTGAAAAATTATCATGTGATATTCATGATCTTCCATGATCTTTAAATGGATAATAATATTATCTATAAAGACTACCATAAGCTGGTCGAGGAAATCTATAAGGACTTAATTCATTAAATCCAGGAAGATAGAATGTGAATTAGTAAGAGAAAAAGGAATTACTATATATTAATAGTGTCTATACCTTGTATAGAATGCTTTCTTGGGTATATCCTCCTTCTTGAACCTAAATTGATGATATCCAGAATGAAGGTCAATCTTGGAAAAGTATTGAGTTATGCGTAATTGATCAAAAAAATCATCAATATGGGGAAAATGATACTTGTTCTTGATTGTGATCTTGTTCAAATACCGAATATCAATGCAAAGATGCATTGATCCATCTTTCCTTTTAAAAAAATGAACTTGTGCACCCCAAAGTGACACACATGGCCTAATTAATCCCTTATCAAGGATTTATTAGAGTTAATTCTTAAATTACTAAAACTAAATCAGGGCTATTCTATAATGAGTCTTTGAAATTGTTGTGGAACCAGGTATGAGTTATATTGAGAACTCAACTTCATGTTTTGGTAGAATGGTTGGAAACTATTCCATAAATACATCTAAAAATTCTTGAACTATAGTCAGACCATTGATATAAATTTTCTCCCCAAGAATTTGAGATAGGCAGCCCCTTTCAAAGGGAATTAAGACCCATGTACTGTGTGTAAACACCCCAAGAAGTTTATTCATATCATTTCATTTATGGATGATCATAGGATGGTTTGAAATATTAACAAAACTGGCCTTCCTTGACAATTGATGTAGAATTTTTGTCGATAAATCCAATCCATGCCTAAGATTACATCACATTTATCCAAAGGAATAATAATAAAATTTGATGGAAGCCCATTCCCAAAAACATTAAACAAATAGGAATCATAGTATTAGGATAAAATCATCATGCCATTAAGTTTTTTCACTTCTATTTCTACATCTAATTTTTTTGGGGTAATATTAACACCCTTAGGAAATTATTTAGAAAGAAAATATTGGGTAGATCAAGAATCAAATAAGTCATTGATAGTTTTAGAGTGGATGGTATGTGTGCCTTTTACTAAATTGTTGTCACACCCCTCATCAGAAATATATATTTCATAAGATTTACCATTTTTCCTCAGCTTAAGAGGTTGTAGACATCAATTATCATCATTGACCCTCAGGTTTTTCTACTTGTTAGTATAATGCCCATTGTCCTTACACTTCTAGAACAGAATCATGGGAGGTACATTCTGTGTTGATTTTTCTACATTCAAAATGTTAGCTAGGTTCTTCCCTTCACTACTGAAATCAAATTACTTATTGCCTTACCTTCAACAGGGAAAAAATTTATTAGATCCTTTAAGGAAATTTCCTCTATGCATCTTCCTATATTTAGAGAATAAAGGAAATATCATCTTATTCTATTCATGTTTTTTGGATTTTTCATTAAACTCCATCTTCCTTTTCTTGTCAGAAATATGGGATTGATAAATCAATCCAAAATCAATTTAAAATGTTATTTCAAAAATAAAAATATATTAATAGATAATAAAGTCGCTTATAGACATCTCCCTTGTAGACTTGGATTTATGCCACTAAATAACCTATCAACATTACTTTTAGATTGGATGATAATTTCTGAAGTGTACCTTTCATGTCTTGTGAAATAATCCTCATTGGTACTAACATATTAATAATCCCTTTTCTTAAACTCAAGGAACTCTTTATTCATATACATAAAAATAATTCAAGAAAAATACTTATTGAAAAATATGTTCTTGAACTCATCCCAATCGATGGATTCAATGTAATCTTGCTGCCTCATATTATTGATTAGATTTCACTACTGGTCTACTTCTCCTTTCAATAGATAAATAGCCATAATGAATTAATCATACTAGAAAAACTAGATAACAAAGAATATCTTTTTATTAGTATTGATCTATTGTTTAGAAAAAAGTGGATCAGAAGAACCTCAAAAATAAGGGGGACATTGCCTCCTGAAGGACTCAACAGAATGGTGTTCCCACATTTTATCATTTGGATGACCACTATGATTCATAACTTGAGAAAGATGAATGGGCACAACAATAAGGGTTTTTATTCCATCTCCCATTGCATTCAGTTTCTCAGGAGGAAAATCGTTTCATTTTCCCTCACAATCACCATTAGTGCGGTTCCTTCCGGTTCCATCCATTGACTAAAACCAACAGTATAGAGTAAGAAAGAATTATAATATTAGGGAACCACATAATAATGAAAAGTCACTTATAAGATGTACAAATTATAAAACTTTCATTAATATATGAAACCATAGGATTATCCTAGGATAATTATAAGAAAATTCTATTTCAATATTTCATGATGGTCCATGAAGAATTTGTGAATTTCCCAAGCATATCCCCAAGGAGTGTCAAACCAGGTGTGTAGTAAGGCCCATTCTTATGTAACAAATTACCCCAAATCAAGCCTGATACATATTGTCAAAGTTTTTACCCATAGGTACATATATTCTATAGTAACATCAATTTATAGTATCAATACAGGGGTGTTTTTCAAGGAAAATACTCAATATATCATTTACAAAGATTCTAGGATATCATCTTATACATGTTCTTATCCATAAACATATCAATATACATGTCCTTTGGGGTTAAACTAATGTTTTCTCATCCAAGATTCCAAAGGATAACTAAACCATTACTTTGATACAAACTATAGCAACCCTCTCTTTTAATACATTAACATTACATAAAATATTGAGGAATACTTAAAACAATATACAAACAGAAGCCCACAAACCATACTAGTTTAGTGCCTTTCGAAACATGGACATGTAAAATGGGTACATAAATGAGCTATGTCCTCTCCCACTAGGTTATTTCTTTATATCAACCTTCCCAGGCATATAATGTAACACCCCAAGCTTCTACGGTATGTTTCCCTTTGAATAATACAATAGCTTGTGTTGTATGCAACTTTGAGTTCAAACACACCACAACTAATCAAACTAGCCACTATGAATAGTAATACCCAATTTTTGAAATTTTATAATTTTTATCATTCAAAATGGACTTCATTTTTGGATTCTTAATATCGAAAATATATTAGGGTGAATTTTTGGTATTTTGTTGAAAAATTTCAATTTTTGATGAATAGTGAAAACACCGAGTTATTGTTTAAAACCGACTAATTATTTAAATAATTATTTATTTTATTTAAATTTATTTTATGTAAAAATAGGTACATAATACCTATATATGTTCAATGTAATTCATTGGAGTCATTTTATAATATGTTTATATATATAAAAAATTGAATTGAACTTTTTACTGTCTTTTACCCACCTTTTTGGAGGATTTGCAAATTTGAATAAAACATAATTTTACCTCTTCTGTGAGTTGAATTTAAAAAATCTGAGAGACATGGTTAATATTAGTAAGCAAAATGGGGTTCAATAAGATGAAAATAATTTTTGGTTAATAGTAACTGTTGACTTCTATTTACCACGATTAAAAGAAAATAGGGTAATTAAGGGTAAAAATGATATCATAATATACATAAAAAATGTCCTAATTCTATTGGATAAGTACAATTCGACCCAAAAAGATCATTAGGTATAAAATTTGATCCTATTTGGCTCACTTGGATTAGATTATGACATTTATTATTATTTTATTTAAAGAAGAGTTATAAGAGTTAAATTAAAAGTTTAATAACTAAACCATTTTTAATATAGGGTTACACAAAATATAAATTAGTCTATAAATATTCATTAGAAATATAATGATATTTCCTATGTAATTGTATTTTATTTATAATTTTTAGACATTAAATAATTTAATTTATTTATGACATAGTGATGATGCAGTAATTACCTTATTAATGAAATATTAAAATAATTGATGTTATAAATTTCCAAATAAATGTAAATAGAGACTTATTATAGATTAAACTAATTTTCTAGGATAATATGATATGTTAGAGTTGGTTAAATAATTTTTATTCTAAGTGATAAAGTTTTATGGCTTTCAAAAAAATCAAATACTAAATAGTGTCAAAATTGACATAATTTAGTTTTAAAAAAAATACTATATTATTAAATAATATAATATTCATAAAAGTCTACTATTTGGCCAAAGTACATAGATAACATTATATATATTAATAATGAACCACATGGGGTTCTCTTAGAAGTTTATAATATGTTTATTAACCATATAATTTAAAAATACAAAGAGACATGGTAAATGTCAAACTATTTAACTAAGAGTTAAATCTAAAAGATAAGGTTAATATGGAAAAATAAACCTATATAAAACCTATTGGTTGAAAGTTTTTCGACCCATCCCCACCTTATCCTCTAAATTATTCATTTTTGAGCTACTAGAAACCGAAAAATATTTTATTATAAAATAATATATCAAGCTTTTCTTAAAGTGACCCTCACCTCTCTTATAAAATGGTACTTTCCCTTCACTTAATTTCACACCTCCAAAGCTATTTGGATCGTCCAAACCCTACCCAAATATCCTCCAAACATCCCTAAATTTATCCTAGAGTCTGTACATTGGTCAAACAGCCACCCTAAGAAGCCCTTTTGATCAAATCAAAAGGAAGAACCCAAAGAAGAGGTAAATATTTCATCAACTCTTTCATGTTCTTTTCATCTTCCACTTACTCTTTCTTTGTTGTTTCCATTAAAAAGTTATATCACCTATATCATCAACATATTTTTATGTTATTTTAAAAATGGTACAACTATATTCATTATTCTATCTGTAATGTGAATGACAATGACACCATACATGCGTACGTACGACTTACCATCTCCAAGTCGTCGTGTAGTTGTCATTCAAGACATTATTTTTTTGTATGTGTATAATAATGAAGTATAATTTATGTAACTAATAAATATAACATGATAATGATTATTTATATATGATATAACATTCAATTATATACAAATTCACCTTCAATTGAATGATATTGTCTCTCATGCGTACATACAAATTACCATCTCCACGAACGCGATAAGATTCATTCCCCATCATAATCATTCAACAATAATTTTCATTTGGTGATTAAAAATATTGTTTAATAACTTAATATCATTCTGGATATGAATAAAATACATCCTATCCATAACAAGAATGACTTACGTAACAAAACATATAAAGGAAAAAGAATCAGTTAACACCCGAAGTGTTGATAATACTAAAATATTAATAACAAAGTAACATTAGAAGATCAAATATGATATCATATTTATGTATATAGTTCTTTTATAATTTAATAACACTGATTTGAAAATTATATGGGAGGTTAACAAACCCTCGACCGAAGATAATTACAAGGTAAGGGTTAATTCTACAATCTTTTTACTTATCTGAGGTTGTTAATACGTAAGTATCTACTAGGACCTCTTTATCATCCACATTCATGTTTTCTTAAAAATGTAATTAATTTTTTTAATATTTAATATAATATGGGTTAAATTCATTTATAACCTTATTTTACCATATATTTTTTGAAATGAATCTTTCCGTCATTTTCTAAACAAGGTAATTTATGACCTTTTCGACAAAATTAAGGTAAGAATGTCTTTTTTTTAACTTATATGGCGGGTTCAGCTATTTTCCACCGTTATAACATCGTCGAAGCTTCCCATAGAAGATTATAAAAATATTTTCAAAATAAATTTTTTCTTTTATAATTATGTGACTTTTAAATGGTTTCAAAACAGAAAGAGGTATTCCTTTCAAAATGTTTTCATTTCATCTATGTCAACATCCATTGATGGAATTTTGACATGTTTGGAGTTGATTTATTATGATACAAATCTTCCATATTTTATTGAAGGTTTTGTGATATTTTTGACTGTGGATGTGTTAGTATTGTACCATTTGTGGTTTATGGAAAACATTTTTACATTTTCTATGCTAGTTTTAATACGAATGTTTATGTTATTTTAAAACCTTTTTATACGAGGAATGCATTGGACTTAGTATGTGATGGGTGGAGCTTTCTATAGCTCCTCGATGCATCGGTAGGTTTCATGAGACAAACTAGTGTCTTGGAACAGAGCCGTGACAAAATCTTATTTGTAGTCTTGGAACAAGGCCTTGACAATGTGGTTATGAAGTCTTGCATTATGTATTCCATCATTATGAAATTGGATATTGATATTACATGTGATTATTCGACTAGTAAAATATCCTGCGAATAAGTAAATGGAATTATATGATTAATCATTTCCATATAATTCTAATGTTTATGTTTAAAATGCTTTTGTTTTAGTCTTATACATTTCCTTAAATATTTATGCTTATTTATGAAAGTTTTTTCTATATTGTTATCCTTACTGAGAATCTCATCTCACCACTTTCTATGTTTTTTTTCAAGGATGCAAAGAAGTATATTATGACTGACATTTAGGGATAGTCTAAGTGATATGAATGTGGTAAATGGAGACAATGTTGATGTTGTTTTTCATTTTATAGTGTAATGTAAAACTAATGAATGTATATAGTACTTCTAAGGCTACTAAAATGATCGGCCTTTTAGGATTTGATCCCTTATGATCATGAAAATGTTATGTAATAATGCATTGACTCTGGGTAACTGGGGTCAGCGCGTTACAATTAGTATCAGAGTAAGTTTAGTACAACCCTTGGAAACTAGATTTAGATAAACTCTGATAAGAGAACATTACCCTAATATAGAATTTGAGGATTTGTATAGAAGAACATCCTAGAATTTTGGTAATGTAGATATTTTGTGTATTTTCCATGAAATACATCCCTGTCTAGATACGAGCAGGTAGAGGTAGCTCTGGCACATATGTACCTAGGGGTAAAACCCCAAAACACCACTTTGAGCTTGACTCGAATGGGAACAGGTGCACGACAACGAGCCTTACATCACTCTTGGATACGACACCCCTAGTGGATATGCTTAGGATAATTCACATTTTCATTACAAACCATTATGAAGGATTTATGAGTATATACCTCCTCAATGAAAACTTTTTTATGATTATGGATTATATCAATAAACAGTTCAATTTATGTTAAGTGATTTACATGTTTGGAATTACGTATTGTGATTCATAAACGAATCTAGTGTATGCCATTGTTTAGAAATGACACCTAGTAGAAGGAATGATAACTGTATCAATGCACATAATAAATGTTAGGACTACCCTCCTACTGAAGATAATTATAGCGGAGCTGGTGATGCAACCAGTACTGATCAGCTTATCACCTTACTGGGAAAACTCACTCAGGTTATGAATAATAACCTTACCCATATGGAGTACCATGATCCACAACGCCGAGGTTAAATGTTAGACCGCTTCATGAGGAAACAACCACCAACATTCAATGGGAGTACAAATACTTTAGTAGATGAGCAATGGGTAAATACTTTAGAGAATATATTTCATGCTCTGGGGAGTAGTGAAATGGAAAAAGGTTTTATGGATGTTTTTTGCCTTACGGGAGATGCATATCAATGGTGGTCATTAATCCCAAACAAAAAGGAAAATTAATAACTGTCGAACATGGAATGGATGGAGTTTAAAGAGATTTTCATTGATAAATACTTTCTCCTGACCATTGAGGGGATATGGAAAGACAATTTTGGAGTCTGAGGTAAAAGGAGGATGAGAATGTCGCAAAGTATGAGGCTAACATTACGAGGTTAGAAAGGCCTATATAAGATTATATACGTAACATAAGGAGTAATATTGATTGATTATTTTATGGGTTAAAACCATTTCTCTGTCAATCATGAGTCTCACAATCCTTCTCATCGTACGAAGATATTGTCTCATGCACTATCAAGACAGAAATGGTATTCTCTAAGTCTTACAACTTTAAATAAAATCAAGAGAAAAAGTGATATACTGAACACTCTGGAAATGGAAATAAGGGGAAGAAGGGAAATGTTGACTATCCATCCTGTTGTAAATGTGGGAATAAACACCCCGGTAATTGCATGAAGGGAATGAGAGTCTATTATAAGTGTGGTGAAAAAGGCCACCAAGATCATGATTCCAAGGGGAAGAAAAAGGCTGTCAATGTTAAATTATATAATTGTAGAGAAAAGGGGAATTATGAAAATTAATTTCCTAAGCACTAAGGGAACTTACCTCAAAAGATTCCAAGGGAGAAAGGCCAGGACTATGCGATCACTACTGCTGAGGTTGAAGCTCCAAAAAACGTGGTGGCAGGTAATTTAATGGTTTCCTCAAGTTTAGCCAATTCTTTATTTGATTCTGGATCATCACATTGTTCATATCTTACCAGTTTGCTAAGAAAATTAGATATTTTCAATTTGATGTAACAAGGGAGTTGTCAGTCAAAACACCTAAGGGATGTATTATCGTATCAAAGTTTTCTGAATCAGTTCCCATTAGGCTATATAAATTTTCTTTATCTTCTAATCTCATTGTCATACCCACGATTGAATTTGATATAATCCTTAGAATGGATTGGATTTCATACCATTATGTGAAAATTTATTGTAAGAAGAAGATGGTTACAATTTATCGATGATGATAAAAAGTACCTTATCTTTAGAGAAGAAACATCACCACCTGATTCTTATCTAGATCCACCCCAATAGCTCTAATAAATTCAATGATTGGGGAAAAAGAGAATGAAATAACTATGTGTGAGGAATGAAATGTTAAAATAGAGGATGTAATTATTTTGAAAGAATATGTTGATGTGTTTCTATAGGATTTACCTGGGCATCATCTCGAATGTAAAATTGAGTTTTCCATTGATTTAATTCTTGGTTCAAGGCCCACATCAAAGACTCCTTATAGAATGGACACTGTGGAATTAGTGAAACTAAAGAAACAACTAGAGGAATTGAGTAATAAGGGATTTATTTTCCGTAGTTTTTCTACATGGGGAGCCCCCATCCTTTTTGTTAAGAATAAAGACATATCTATGAGGTTGTGCATTGACTACAGGGAGATCAATGCTATAACAATAAAGAACAAGTATCCCCTACCTCGCATTGATAATTTATTCGACCAACTTCACGGAGCTCAAATTTTTTCAAAGATTGACCTTCGATATGGATATCATTAGTTGTGTGTGAAGAAGGAATACATTCCAAAAACAACATTTCAAACCAGGCACAAGCATTCTGAGTTTACTGTAATGCCTTTTGGATTTACTAATTCACCCTCTGTCTTCAGGGATCTAATGAATAGAGTTTTCATGGAATATATTGATGACATTTTAGTGGTATTTATTGATGATATCTTGTTATAATAAAAAATAAATGAAGATCATGAAAATCACTTGCGCACTATTCTAAAAACCTTCAGAAGAAATGAATTACATAGGAAGTGTAGCAAGTGTGAATTATGGCTTCAAGATATTTCTTTTCTTGGCCATATTTTCTCTATGAATGGAATCTCCGTTGATCCTTCAAAGACCAAGGTAATCCAAGAATGGCCAGCACTGACAAGTACACCTGAGGTACTGAATTTTATTGGTTTAATAGGTTATTATTAACATTTCATCCAAAATTTTTCCCAGTTAGATAACCCAATAACCAAGCCCACACGTAACGGGGTTAAATTTGTTTGGACAAAAGAGTGTGATGAATGTTTTGAATAACTGAAGAGAATATTAGTCAATGATCTTATCTTGAATCTACCATCAGGGAACGATGGGTTTGTTATTTATAGTGGTGATTCAAAGAATTGACTTAGTTGTGTCCTTATACAGAATGATAGAGTTATTTTTTATGCATCACGACAACTAAAAATTCATGAAAAAAACTATAAAACTCATGATATTGAGTTGTCATCTGTAATCGTTTCTTTGAAGATATGGAGACACTATCTCTATGGAGAAAAATGTGAGATATATACTGATCATAAGAGTTTTAAGTATATTTTATCACAGAAAGAAATCAACATGAGGCAAAGGAGATGGATCGAGCTACTCAAGGATTATGATTTCACTATACACTACAACCCACGAACGGAAAATGAGGTGGTATATGATTTTAGTAGAAATGATCATGGAGTTTTGAATATGATGAGAGTTGAAAGGGATCTTATTTTCATAGATATAGTAAATATGGATATAGGAATAACCATGGAAGGTGAAACATCAATACTTTTTCAATTGGATACCAAACCATCTTTACTAGAAAAGATAAAGAGTTCTCAGACTGATAATGAGGTGTTTCAAAATAAGATTAAATCTATGAATGATGAGATATTGAGTGACTTCAAATATGAATATGGAATTTTAAAATTTGGGAAGATACTTTGTGTTCCCGATATACCTTATCTAAAAAGGGAATTGTTGGATGATGTTCATAGCTCCAATTTCTCTATACACCATAGGAGAACCAAGATATATAGAGATTTGAAAGAACATTTTTGGTAGGACAACATAAAGAGATAGATTGTTGATTATGTGTCAAGATGTATAGTTTTCCTACTAGTGAAAGATAGAAGACAACATCCTAGAGGATTCATACAACCTCTTCCCTTACCTGAGTGAAAATGGGATGATATTACGATGGAATTTGTCAAGGGACTACCAAAGGCACCTAGAAGGAATGATGCAATATGGGTCATTGTTGATCATCTTACTAAGTCAGCACATTTTCTTGCTATAGGAGAAGATTTATGACCTGATCGTCTAGTAGGACTATATATTAATGAAGTTGATATACTCCATGGTGTACCCCTATCAATTGTTTCAGACCGTGATCCCCATTTTACATCAATATTCTGGAAAAGTCTTCAGAAGGCCCTAGATACTGAACTTCATTTAAGCACTGCCTACCACCCTCAAACTGATGGAAAATTAGAACGGACTATTAAAACCTTAGAAGACATGTTGAGATATTTCTCACTTGATTTTCTAGGTATGTGGGATCAATATTTACCTCTGGTAGAATTTACATATAATAATAGCTTCTATTCAAGTATTCTGATGGCACTATATGAAGTATTATATAGAAAGAGATGTCACACCCCAACTTGTTGGGAGGATGTTAGTGAAATAAAACTCATAGGCCTAGAACTTGTTGAGTAAATAATGGAAAAGGTGAATATTATCCAAACCCACATCAAAGAAGCCTAATGCAGGAAAAAGAACTATGCTGATAATTGGAGGAAGGATTTGGAATTTCAAGTAGGAGATCATGTTTTCGTGAAGGTATCTCTATGGAAGGGTGTTATACAATTCGGTAAGAAGTGTAAATTGAGTCCCAGGTACATCAAACCTTTCGAAATTTTAGAACTAATTGGAGTTGTAGCTTATCATTTAGAAATGCCTTCATGTCTCTCCAAAGATCATGATTAGTTCCATGTATCAATTTTGAGAAAATACATGCCTGGCCCAATGCATGTACTCACCTATGAAGAAATAAAACTGGAACCCGAACTGTCTTATTTCAAAGAGGCAATCAAAATTCTTGATACCAGAGAACATGTGATGAGAAACCAGATGGCTCATCTTGTAAAAGTTCTATGGAGAAACCAAAAGATGGAAGAGGCAACGTGGGAACCTGAGGAACTTAGGATGAAGAACCACCCAAATATTTTTTATGCAGAAATATTCTAGAGATTTCTAGGATGAATTTTTTTTAAGGTGGGGAGAATGTAACACCCCATGCTTCCATGGTACATTTCCCTTTGAATAATACAATAGCTTGTGTTGTACGCAACATCGAGTTCAGACACACCACAACCAATCAAACTAGAGGTTATGAATAGTAATACCCAATATTTGAAATTTTATAAATTTTATCTTTGAAAATGGATTCCATCTTTGGATTTGGAAAATTGAAATTATCTTAGGGTGAATTTTTTGTATTTTTCTGAAAAACATCAATTTTTGATGAATAGCGAAAAACAATGAGTTTTTGTTTAAACTGACTATTAAATTAAATATTTATTTATTTTATTTCAATTTATTTTAGGTCAAGATAGATACATAATACATATATAACTTAAATTTAATTCTTTGGAGTCATTTTATAATAAGTTTAAATATATAAAACTTTTATTGAACTTTTTACCTTCTTTTACCCACCTCTTTAGAGAATTTGAAAATTTGCTAAAAAATTAATTTTACCACTCCTGTGAGTTGAATTTGAAAAATCGGAGAGACACGATTAATATCAGTACGTAATATGTGGTTCAATAAGATGAAAATAATTTTTGGGTAATAGTAACTTTGAACTTTTATTTACCTCGATTAAAAGTAAATAGGGTAATTAAAGAGAAAAAATGATATCATAATTATCCTAAAACATGTCCTAATTCTATTTATAATATCCTTTGAAACAAATAGAGAATTTTTATATCCTATATATATTAATAAGAACTCCATATCTCCATACATTATGTGGAAACCCGTATTTAGTATATCAATCTTATTTAATTTTAATTTTTGTTTACAAGAACGAATAGAAATCTATGAGAAGTAATGAAATCCTAAAAGATGATCAAATATACCTTCAATTTTATATAAATAATAAGATTTAATAATAATGATGGGATTTATTTATTTTTAATTAATAAATAATTTCATAGATGCATCAGTCATGATCACAAATTTGATATGTGCTCTAATATATTAAACACTATGTTCTATGAATCCATTATCTCACAACACTTACAACTATTTCTTTAATTCCATCAATTTAATGGGATATAATTTATAGGGTTAATTGTCTTGGGGGTTTTAGTAAGGTACAATATCAATTGAGAATTAATATTTAGAGTCTTGTCGATAACTAAGTAGTTCATTTAGAAGTACATCATTGTGATCCCTCTCAACAAATACAAAAAAAAATATTATTGGGATATATTTCCCATTAATAAATTAAATAAAACCATGAATTTCATTAGGATGATATGAAGTATACAGTTCTAAACACAAAATGGGAAATAAATAATCTTCTCAAAAAATAAGGGCTTCCATTCAATCCATATAGATATTAATCTCCATATCATGATTATAAATTCAGGTATTATAAATTGATATCTAATTCATCCCCAGGAATATGCCGGTTTCAACCACTGGTATTATAACTAGTTTTTCAGTTAAGGAATATCCCAAAAATTTAATAGAAACAATACAAAATACATTAATTTTAGTAAGTTTTCTAAAAGAGGTTTTGACTAAAACCCCTTTCTTTAGTCAATGGGGGGATTATTTAGTATTCATAAAAATCATACAAGATATGAATTAATATATAAATATGAAATCAAATAATACATACACAAACATTGAGTTTATGATAAAAACATCTACATTAAAATCATTTCATTCCTCAACTTATATTTTAGTGATTTTAGAAGTCTGATGATTCTCTCTTGACCTCTAGTGAGTTAGATTCCCTTGATGGATTAGAAATTAATTAGGCAGTTCCCTATCACTTTATTATTGAATCATAGAACATTTTTTGATTTCCTATTTCCATTTATCTCAAGATATTTATTAACTTTATCATCACATATTTAACAAAATACTATTCCTTCAATGTAATCCTTAGCATATTTCATCCCATATCTATTTTATATATGAAATTGTACCATTAACCTCTTCCCCTTTACCAATTTTTTTTCAAAAGAGCACTCAACCAACCTATTCTTCTAATGATTTCCATTAATTGTAGAAAAAATGGTGAAATCCCTCTGGGTAATGATTGAAAATAGTCTATATCTTCTCATTGGAAGATATATTTTTGTATACTAATTCCATCTAAAGGAATGACTCCATCCCATAAAATAAGTGAATAATCTACTTCACTGCATTATGTTCTTAGTATAAAGAATGTCTTGATAGAATTTTAATGTTAACCTCATACTTAGTAATATATTCTTCTCTATTTTCCCTAAATTGATGAATTTCATTTTCATGTAATCTCTATGGTCATGTAGAAAGTATTTCTAACATAATATAACTTTAATATAATTAAATTACATATTCCCTATCCCCTCTTCTTTAATAGTATTTTAAACAATGAACATAATTTATTATAATATACTTTATAAGATATACACCCATAATAACCTTCTCCCATTAATTTCATGCCAAAGAAGAGTAAAAATTCTATATATATTTGATACAATGTTTTACTAAAAATGGATACATGGTTACATTGATATATGGATATTCAGATACATTAAGTGGTCCAATATTATCAAACTATTCTATGGAGCAACATGTTGTTCTATATGATAAAGGTTTTTGGTTATAACACGAGTCAACTACCTTAATATATCTACAATATGTCCCAATATTAAACCTACCAAATTTTATTTGTCTAGAGTGATATAATCAAATTTGTTATTAGTGTTAATATAATATTCTTCCCCCTGTTAGGTGAAATTTATAAAAAAATACATATAAACAATTAGTTCTTGAATAAAAAAATGAATTATATAATCAAAATGTATAATTCTTACTCATTTATTATAAATTCATTCCATGTAATCAATAAATATTTCTATAAAAATCTATAGTTTTATCATAATATTAATGATATATTACAGTTATTATCAATATATAGTTCTAATTATAACAACTAAACAATATTTGATGCCAACTATAACACCCTGAATCCTATTCTTTGGATACTATGGTAATTTTATAACAATTATTTAGAATACATAAATCATAATACTAATGACCCTTTTGTTTAATAGTCTCAGGGAGATAGATACAAAAATGAAAAATTATAGTAGAGTTAAAATATATTATATATCATATAAATATATTATAATTTATTTTTTATCTATGAAAATATATGTTTCTCACATGGTTATTTTAATTTTTTCCCAGTGAAATCAGAAATGAAATTGCAGGGTGTGCCCAAATTATCATTAATTAGTTTAATTAAGAGTAATCTAAAATAGAAATGAATGAAATTTTTAACATAATAGGAATAAATATATTCTAAAATAAATAGAATATACATATATTACATTATAATAAATTTACTCGTGGATAATATTAATTAATCACACAGTGATATAAAATATATTTCCAAAAATGTCAAACTTACAATCAAGGCCTTCAGTGATGGTATCATGATTATATTAGTTATGATTATATAAAATAAGAAACGAACTTTTGAAATTAAATATATAAATTCATTTAGGGGATATATAATTTTGGCCCCCACCTAAAACATAAAAAATACAATTCATCCAACATATAATTAAAATGGATTAATAATAAATATCAGAATGTTACCTAATAAACCGTAGACTTAATCTTGTCTATGTAATAAATTATTTTCCATATAAGAATTTAAAAGATACACAATATCAAAAACTCTCGATTCAGGGTAACTATATGATAATCTTATTGAATACTCTATAATAAAAATTGAAATAATATTATACTCCCAAAGTAATAAAAAGTATCTTTATCAGAGGAATGATAAAAACATAGTAGAGAATATTAATTTTTTTTTGTGTAGGGATACCAATAAGAAATAATCCATTTAATTAATTTTTATGCTTCCTTGAAATTATTTATATAATATCCTCTTAGTGTGTCAAACAAGATATGAAGTTACACTTATTAACTGTTCACCGGGTGATGATTAAGTTAATACAAAACAGAGATTTATCAGTGTCATTACCCCTAGGTGCATCTGTGATAGAACCTATATCCTCTTTTTTATATCAAAAGAGAGATTTCGTTATTATGAGACCAAAAAAAAATATAAATTACCAATACCTTATGATTTTTTATGTATACAAGGATTTATGAGTATTATAATTGATTATCATGGTAGTATAATGATAGTAAATGGTGATATTGAATCATAATATATTAAGGAATTTGTAATAATGATAAATAATAACATTTATCATTGTAAATAAAGTGAATTGGAATAATTTCATAGATAATGGTCGATAAGTTGTTAGGAACCCTCACATTTAAATGTAGCTTCTTAAATCATGAAAGGAACACCGTTGATCCTTTGGAACTATTTAGAAAGACCATTAAGAGGAAATTTGAGATTAATTTTTTTCTCAACAGATTTGGAGTATATAGGAATGTGATAATTTATGGGTATTCATAACAAATGAAGAGGATTGGATTATTAATTTCAAATAATGGGACTTATACTATATGTTATAAAAAATTCATAAACCATTTTCCTTCCCATTTTTTATCATGTGATATTTGAAATGCAGGGACTAATTTTCTATTTTAAATAGTTTAAGAACAAAATATACAATAAAATATATTATTTATGATGTGGATGAAAATAATTTTTCATATAAAATATTAAATTATACATTTGTTGGAAGTGTTTTTTTGCTATGGAAAATAAATATTATTAAGTGAAAAAAATTATTGTAAGTTATAAACCCATTATTGGTTAATAAGGCCTTTTAATAATTATTACATGATTTTTATGATATTATTTTGTTATAATATATTCTATATATTTATACCATATTTTACATATTACCATAAAATTAGGCTATCTCTGAAATTTTGAAAATATTAATTGCTTGCTAATTTTGACATTCTGATTCCAAATGTAATCTTTATTTATGAGACTATTTTTCCATAAGTGTCAAATATAATTATATAAAAAATAATTATATGTCTAAAAATTATGTATTTGAAACCAAATAATAAAAAATAATTATTATAACATTTTTTTGTTTAATGATATATGTGTGTCATTATACTATATTTTCAATTAATAAATTTATAATAATTATTATTCAATAGAGATTGATTTTTTTTAAACATGAATAATTTTTTTATATTACTCTAATTGATTTTTTGGGATTTCAATGCTTCGATACACATCATTATCATCAATATTATACCATTCAATTTGTTATAATGAACACATGAAACGAGCTTGAAGGCTCAAAGTGGTGTGAGGAAGAGAGGGAGGAGGTGCCCTTTTATAAGGGAGGAGCGGGGCACCTTTGGAAAAACTAAAAATGTTATTTTATTATAAAGTCATATTCGGTTTTAAATAGCTGAAAATTGATTTATTTAGAAGCTAAGGTGGGGATCATTCGAAATCCTATAATCCAATAGAATTTGGACAAGTTTAGTTTACTATTTTAACCTTATCATTTAGATTTAACTTTAAGTTAGATAATTTTACTTTTGTCGTGTCTTTTTGTGTTCTTACACTATAAGGTTTATAAACTGACTATAACAAGCCAAACAAACCCCAAGTTGTTTATTATTAATATATATAACCTTATCTAAGTCATTTTTCCGAACCATAGATTTTTAGGAATAAAATAACAATTAATAATATAATATTTGTTTTAAAAACTATTTTATGTCAATTTTGACACTATTTAGTAATTGATTTTTGTGAAAATCATAAAAGAATGATTAATTCTAAAAAAGTTAATTAATGAAATAATAGAATTTCATATTAACCTATAAAATTAGTGGAATTCATAAAAAGTCTCAAATTACATTTATTTGGGTATTTATAACATCAATTATGTCAATATTTCATTAATAAGATAATTACTGCATCATCATTGTGTCATAAATAAATTAAATTATGTTAAGTATAAAAATTACAAATAAAATACCATTATGTAGGAAATATTTTTATCTTTCTAATTCATATTTATAGTCTAATTTATCGTATTTATAACCCTATATTAAAAATGATTTAGTTATTAAACGTTGATTTTAACTATTTTAACCCTTCTTTAAATAAATTAATAATAAATGTCCTAATCTAATCCAAGTGGGCCAAAATGGACGTATTTTATTCCTAAGGTTGTTTTTGACCAAATTACACTTATCCAATAGAATTAGGGCATGTGTTAGGGTAATAATAATATCATTTTTACCCTTAATTACCCAATTTACTTTTAACCGTCGTAAAAAAAAGTAAAAGGTTACTATTCACCAAAAATTATTTTCATCTCATTGAACCACATTTTTGTCCTTGATATTAACCATGTCTCTTGGATTTTCGAAATTCCACTCACAGAAGTGGTAAAATTAAGTTTTATGAAAAATTCATTTTTTTAACTACCACATAGTGGTTTCACTATTCATCAAAAAATGAAAGTTTCCAGAAAAATACCAAAAGTTAGGCCTAAGATATATTTGATATTATGAACTCAAAAATGATGTCTATTTTACCAAATTAAAAACATATCAGTTGCATTAATTAATTTAAAAATTAATTCCCGTCGTCAAAACAAATAGTGTGTTTTTAAGAGATAATAACTATCAAAAGATTGACCCTTGTTTATGTCTGGTTTAAATGTGAAATTACATCCAATGACCAACATTGTATTAAATTGTAAAAATATATACTAAATATAATTTAAAATCACTCAAATTAATAATTTATCACTTTTAATTATTTCGATTAAAAAGGTTGTTTTTAATTAAAATTTAGTAATTTTCACTATTCATCCGAAAATGAAAGTTATCCGAAAAGTACCAAAATTTCACCCTAAGCTAATTTCGATATTCAGAATACAAAAATGAAGTCCATTTTAAAAGATAAAATTTATAAAATTTTAAAAAGTGGGTATTACTATTCATAACGGCTAGTTCATAATAATATTATAAAAATATCTCGTTTAGTAAAACTCGGTATTGCGTACTACACAAGTTATCGAGGAAGGTCGTGATTGCGTGTAATGAAAGGAAAGTCAGGGATGCGTGTTGTGCAAGATCCTTTTGGTGTAGCGTACATCACAAGACATTAATGAAATTAAAAAGAATATTTTTCATAAATTCTCTCGGTGTAACATTCTACCCCCTTTAAAATGAATTTCGCCCTCGAAATTCTTTGGGGGTTATAAATGGTTTTCTACTCAAAAGTTTCTTTAATAGAAACCCACATCGTAAAAAGGAATACCAAAACATGTCTTTAAAAACTAAAGTATGAAATGTAACGGTTACCCAAATTAACTCATCATTGGGTTTCCATGTAGGAGAACATTGGTGAAAATATGGATATGGAAGAAAAATCTAGCCATCAAGTTATGATGGAGAGTGGTAGAGAAAATGGATATGAAAAATCCAAAAATAAAAAATCCATTAATTTGTGATGATCTAAGGTACCATCTGATTCATCAGATATAAGAGCACTAGGACAACATTTTTGGTTTTCAAGATCATTTCCCTAAAGTTGATGAAATTGGAATTAGAAGAAATACATTCGTGATTTTGGTACAGTCTCACCATTGGTCTTTCTTTGGAGAATTTACACTTAATATATTAAAGAAATGAATTTGAATTTGTCATTCATGTGGTGTTAGCAGATCATGTGATAGAATGATGGGTCATTCCATCTGTGTCAAACAAAAGGTTAGAAAAGTTATCAAAAAATAAATAAGTCCATCTATAGTGAGATTAATCATATATGGTTCCTAAAATGGACTTATACTTAATATATCATACTGCTTAATATAATAAATCTAGTTTCTACTAAATAGGGACTTCCTGTAGGCCAGTGGTAGGCGATAAAGGCCAGTCGCACTTCGGTTGTGGGTTTGATTCCCACAGCCTTGTCCGACGCGATGGGTTGTATCCCATCCTGCAGGTTGTACTTTTTCTAAAACTACATTACTATAACATCCAATAAATAATATCGAAAAAACTTCTATACTAAAAAATACTAACATATGTCCAACATAATCCATTCCAATCATTAGTCTTATCCCAAATACTGCTGTCCAATCTCATATTATAGTGAAAACGATTACCAAAGAGTTCATAAAACTAACATGTTAATACCATCGTTGATCCCCATATATCATGAGATATGTCTTGTTGGTCACATTCGAAACATTCAAAGGCCTTAATCATGTATTCTCTTGAAAAAATGAATACCCATTGAATCTTACTGAAAACATGAGTGCTATCAAAAGTTAACTCTTTTCACATACCAAAACCTCGAACCATGATATAACTATTTCCTTATATCAGTCATGAGCTCATGAATACTGTCAAACATTTCATTTTCCCATTTTCCCTTCATTATGCGCATATCGTCTTTTTTACAAAAATATCTCAATCACTTTCCATGGTTACCGGTACCATAAAATAATTGAAAACCACAATAGACCAATACATAAATATTCCAATATTCAATGATACTATATACAAAATTATTTTGGAATTCCATTAAATGAACACTTAATCATTCCACCACATAATTTGCATATTCAACATCGCCAATAGTGATCGCATGTGACTTCCCTTTGTCCTTTTCCTTAAGTGGTTTCTCATGTCGATCATCACTAACCCTTGGATTAGGGCATTTATTATCATAATGCCCCATTTCCTTGCACATGAAGCATTGAAGTGTTGGTGGTGCGTTCTCTGCAGTCTTTTCTTTATTCACATCATCAGAAACCCTTTTTCTATTACTTCGACACTCAGCTGCTTGATGACATTCTTTTCCACACTTAAAATATTTTCTAGTCCCTTTAAGGCAATCTCCACCATAATTCTTTCCACACATTGAGCATAAGGAAACATTCATCTTTTTTTCACCATTATTCTGAGATTTCTCCTTGAACTCCATCTTTCGTTTCATGTGAAAATTATGAGATGGATAAGTAACACCAAATTCCATTTCTACCATGATAGCACAACACACAATTTCTTCATAGCCACTGAAGTCTCTTATAGCTAATGCCCTTCGAAGATTTGGTTTTAAGCTACTGGATAATCGATCAACTTTACTTTCAAGTTGGATGATAAAGCCCGATGCAGACCTTGCAAGCCTTGTAAAATTGGCTTCGTATACACCAATAGATTCATCATCCTTTTTCTTTAGTTCGAGAAACTCTTTCTCCATCTTTGTTTGAAGAATACAAGGGAAGTACTTATTGAAAAATAAGTTCTTGAACTCATCTCATTCCATGGACTCAATTTCATCTCTTGGCCTCGTATTCTTGATAAGATTCCACCATTGATCAGCTTCACCTTTGAAATGATATACTGCTATGATGACTTTATCATGTTCAGAACATTGAAGAACTGAAAAAATCTTTTTAGTGGTACTGATCCATTTTTCAGCAACAAGTTTATCAGAAGACCCACTGAAAGAATGTGGACGTTTCCTCATGAAGGACTCAATAGAATATTGTTCCCTTCACTGCTCATTTGGAAGTCCAGAATGATTCATAGCTTGTGTTAGTATAGCAATAAGATTTTTCACTCCATCTCCCATAACATTTGTTTGTTCAGGAGGACAATCATTGCATTTTCTATTACATTGATCAACACGGTTCCTTCGGGTTCCAGCCATCGTCTAAAACCCAAAAAAAATAGTGCGAGAGACAAAAATCATGCTAGGGAAAACAACATAATAAAGGGGGAGTACCTTAAATATCTAACATCTTAGGATTAATTCTATGATCATTACTGTAATTCTAGGACTATAACATATACTTATATTTAACCTTAGGGACATCCCTAGACATACCTTAGAAATATCTCTAGGGATCTCACTAAATTTCTCACATCATATTTTCCAAAGGTTGACTAAACCTTTCCACTGATACCAACTGTAGAGTCCCAAAGATTTATGTACATAAATATTACATTACTTTTGTGGAATACATAATACATAACAAAAACAAACACACAAGGACCGTAATAGTTTAGTGTCTTTGGAAACATGGAATGTAATCTTCTAATCGTGGTGAATGATCTTCAATATATCCCATAAAGATCTTCCACTTTTTGTATCCTTACCTAAAATCTTTATTTATATCCTGGGGAAAAGAAAACATATAAAGGGTGAGATCAAATGCTCAGTAAGGGTAAGCATGGATAAAATAAAACAAATCATCAATATTTGAGCTTAAAAACATGAACATAATGTTTAAACATCAAAAGCTTGAGCAATGACATAAAACATGGAAGTATGTAAGGCATAGATCATAAAGAAACATTAATCATGAAAAAATAGAATGGGAGTAAAACATGTAATTGTGGAAACCATTCAGAACATGCCATGATTTCCATAGTAGCCAAGGCATTGCTGCCAAGACCATCTTAGTGGACAAAGACACTTTCTGAATCGAGTTCACTCCTCGTTTCAGTCCTGTAACACTAAACCAGATTAACTTACCATTCTAGCCATGTCTATATCATTAGATATAAATCTTTACCCAATGCATTGGAGGGAGATATAGGTCCCACCCATCTCATAATGAAATCATTCTTACTTGTGCCACAAAATAAACATACATCATTCATAATAACCCAATAAATAAAATGGGTTTCATAAACATCATCCCATCATCAAATAATCCATATAAAAAGAAATTGATATCATTTCATAATAAGAAAATTGAAACCATGTATATCATAGATACATGATACTTGAAACATACACATATGAAATAATGTCATCTTAGATGAAAAATGGTTTTGATTAAACACTTGAAATACATTCTTGAGGAAAGTATCTTTTATTCTTCAAAATCATTCTCTTTTCACAAAATGTCATGAAATTTTAAAAGAAAATGATTTTGCTGAAAATAGTCATGAAATATTTTGGAGGAAGCTTCATGAAAATAATGCTTTATAAAACAGTAAAAATATGTTCGTGCTATAGAAGTTAAGAAAAACATTATTCTCGTACTTTTGTCAGAAAAGTCAAAAAATTACCTCGTAACATTAAATAAAAGAAATATTACTTACATACCATGTATTAAAAGTCAAAAATGGATAAAAAGGAATTTAAACATACATGAATTTTTTTTTATAAAACATGTACATGGATAATAACAATAACCCCAGTAAATTCCAAAGTATAAACAATCTCAGATAAGAATGAGATTGGAATATTTATCCCTTACCTTAGGTCCGATATGCTTCGTACGTATCCGAACCTCATGTATTATGATTTAAATAATTTCATTGACTTATTAAAGAATCATATTAATTGTCATTGTATCATATTTGTTTCACTTGTGACTTTATATTACCCTTTCTTTTGTAAATTCCATGATAAAGAGAGTTTTGGGTAAAATCTTTTCATTTGTCGTCCGTGTTTTGACTTGTAATTATTCATATGATTACTTATATCATGATTACATAATTCCAGAATATAAAACATGATTTATATATAATATATATTCAGAATATACATATATATAATACATTGGTAAATGGAAAGAAATACACCGTTCATGGGGACGGTAGGTCATACGTACGCATGAACGTTGTTTTTGTTTCCTCATTGAATTGAATGGAATTAATTGGATGACATACATATATATATATACATAAATCCAATATCATTATTATGTCATATATTTCATGATTATTTATTATATATACTTTATAATCATTTATGAATGGTTAATCATTGAGAATGAATCTCATCGCGTCGTGGAGTCGGTATTCCATACGTACACACGAGCAATGATATCGTCCCCTTGATCGTGGAATTTTATTGGAGAGTATTTATATTATTACAGAGTCAATAATAGGTTACAATAATCATATATAGTTATTTATTTGAACCATTATACCCATCCAAGTAAGGTGGTGGTGGAAAATAGATTACACCACGACATGGAGACGGTATTCCGTACGTACGCACACGTGGTGATTTCGTTTTCCGTAGGATGGATAGATGGTGAAATAGGGTTGTTTCATACTTATAATAACATATCCATATATGAGTGATACTTATGTTACTACTTCATAATGAAACAACTAATGAAGAAGAAGTGGAAGAAGAAATAAAGTTGAAAGAATCGGTAACAGACATTACCTCTTCTTTGAATTGACTCTTTGAGACCTCCTTTTAGGTCACTAAAATTGGATTTGAAGAATACCAGGACTTCTAGGATGTTTCTAGGGAGGTGGAGAAGATAATTTGGCAGGGTTTGGCCGAGCCTGAAGGCTCAATGTGGTGCGAGGAAGAGAGGGAGGAGGTTCCCTTTTATAAGGGAGGAGAGGGGCACCTTTGGAAAAACTAAAAATATTATTTTATTATAAAGTCATATTCGGTTTTAAATAGCTCTAAATTTATTTATTTAGAAGATACGGTGGGTATGGGTCGAAATAATCTCATCCAATAAAATTTGGACAAGTTTAGTTTACTATTTCAACATTATCATTTAGATTTAACTTTAAGTTAGATAATTTTACTTTTACAATGTCTTTTTGTGTTTTTACACTATAAGGTTAATAAACTTACTATAACAATCCAAAAGAACCCCAAGTTGTTTATTATTAATATATATAACCTTATCTAAGTCATTTGGCCTAACTTTAGATTTTTAGGAACAAAATAACAATTATTAATATTATCTTTGTTTTAAATACTATTTTATGTCAATTTTGACACTATTTAGTAATTGATTTTTGTGAAAATCATAACAGAATGATGAATTCGAAAAAAGATATTTAAATCAATACTAACATGTCATATTAACCTAAAAAATTATTGGAATTCATAAAAAGTATCAAATTACATTTATTTGGGTATTTATAACATCAATTATGTCAATATTTCATTAATAAGATAATTACTGCATCATCATTGTGTCATAAATAAATTTATTTACATTAAGTATAAAAATTAAAAATAAAATACCATTATGTAGGAAATATTTTTATCTTTCTAATACATACTTATAGTCTAATTTATCTTATGTATAAACCTATATTAAAAATTATTTAGTTATTAAAATTTGATTTTAACTATTTTAACCCTTCTTTAAATAAATTAATAATAAATGTCCTAATCTAATCCATGTGGGACTAGATGGTCATATTTTATTTCAAAAGTTGGTTTTGGCCGAATTACACTTATCCAATAGGATTAGGACATGTTTTAGGGTAATAATAATATCATTTTTACCCTTAATTACCCTATTTACTTTTAACCGTGGTAAAAAAAAGTAAAAAGTTACTATTCACCATAAATTATTTTCATCTCATTGAACCAAATTTTAGTCCTTGATATTAACCATGTCTCTTGGATTTTCGAAATTCAACTCACAGAAGCGGTAAAATTATGTTTTATGAAAAATTCATTTTTTTAACTACCACTTAGTGGTTTCACTATTCATCAAAAAATAAAAGTTTCCAGAAAAATACCAAAAATTAGGCCTAAGCTATATTTGATATTATGAATTCAAAAATGATGTCTATTTTACTAAATTCAAAAAATATCAGTTGCATTAATTAATTTAAAAATTAATTCCCGTCGTCAAAACAAATAACGTGTTCTTAAGAGATAATAACTATCAAAAGATTGACACTTGTTTATGTCTTGTTTAAATGTGAAATTACATCCAATGACCAACATTGTATTAAATTGTAAAAATATATTCTAAATATACTTTAAATACACTCAAATTAATAATTTATCACTATTAATTATTTCGATTAAAAAGGTTGTTTTTAATTAAAATTTAGTAATTCTCACTATTCATCAGAAAATGAAAGTTATCTGAAAAGTACCAAAATTTTACCCTAAACTAATTTTGATATTCCGAATCCAAAAATGAAGTCCATTTTAAATGATAAAATTTAGAAAATTTCAAAAAGTGGGTATTACTACTCATAACGGCTAGTTCATAATAATATTATAATAATATCTCGTTTAGTGAAACTCGGTATTTCGTACTACACACGCTATCAAGGAAGGTCGTGATTGCGTGTAATGCAAGGAAAGTCAAGGATGCGTATTCTGCAAGCTCCTTTTGGTGTAGCGTACAACACAAGACATTAATGAAATTAAAAGGAATATTTTTCTTAAAATCTCGGGGTGTTACAACCCAACCAAAAATTGATAATCAAGAAACAACTAGAACCCCTTTAATGATTGACTAATTAATCAATCCAGGGTAGGAGATAAGTATAATGACCATCCAATTCTCATTGTCTTGATAGCACAACGAGTCATTATATGGCCATATGCGACATCCCCAAGACACCAAAGTCTAGATATAAATTCCAAATGGTTTCAAATACAAGTGGGGGATGATTTACCATTTAAGAAATATACCAACAAAAATACCAACCATAACCAAATATTAAGTATATGATGCATTAAAAATGAAAGACAACTCAACAACTTCATGTATCTCAAAAACCACATCAAAGTATGAAACAACAGAAGAATCACCAAGTATCAAAGTACACAGCTGATAAATGACACAAGAATATCAAAAGATCACAAGAATCCTTGCCCACAAGCTCCAAGCTCCATAATCATCAAACATACCAAACATCTTGAGGTAGTGTTCAAAATGTGGAAAACATAACCTTTTCCCCTGTCCCGGAAGATAGCATCTGCAAAACCACCAAAGTGCCGAAGCAGGGGTGAGTATAAAACTCAGTAGGTTTTCCCCAATGAATTCCCTACTCACACCACGAGGACAGAATAGTTAAATATTTTACAATTAACAGTTTATATAAAACAATTTCTACAAACAGTTTATAACATGATATAAACAAGTTTCCAAAAACCATTTATAACAAAAATTTTACAAGTGAAATTGAAACCACATTTTCTAGTAAGTTATTTTTCCAAAAAAATAACTAAAAAAGATTTAAAATCATTTCACAATATCTACTTTTAGGCATACCCAACCATTCCACAAACCCATGCAACCAACCATGCATGCTACGTTATGACAGTTCCACACTCATGAGCAGTTTCTCATCGATCTACCAAGTATTCACAAGGTAATTTTTTCCCATGTGACATTAACCATTTTCCACTGATCACAAGCTCATATTTCTACCAAGCGCCATATATGAAATATGAACTCACACACCAATATGCCCATGGATCATTCCCAAACATGTTTTTAATAAAAACACCATTTTTATTGAAATCCAATTCCATCAAAGTCATTTCAACATTAAACCATTTCAATAATACACCCTTTTTATTGAATTTTTTTTCATCAAACCATTTAAAAAATATAGTGAATCAATAATTTAAAATCATTATTTTAAATTCACGAAGAAAAATCACATTGAACAACAATTCACTAAGATTTCACAATTTCACTAAAACCATAAATCACTACTAAAGAAGAATTATTCCTTGATTTTCAAAATAAATCTCATTCAAATAAACCATATTGATACTAAGGCAATCATTTTATCAAGAGGAGTCAATAGAAAAGCCTTATACCTTAATGGTTTTGATGAAAACCATAATGAATGAAGAACACTTAAGAAAACCTGGTCAATTATCAAAGAACCCGCCCTAGATTTCTTTTCCTAACAAGAATGAGACCAAAAGAGAGAAGAGGAGTAGTAGATATAAGTAGATCTAAGAAACTGAACAAGAACGAAGAAGAATGATCACATACCTGAAGAATCTGTCTTCGATTCACCAAGGGAGGCCTTAAGAATGCCTCCATAATAATGGGAGAACCTTCATTGGCCTTAGGAGAAGAAGAATCCCGAGTTATGGATTCTTATGATGAAAAATGATCCACTTAGAGGAAGAAAATGGGTGAGATCCACTTATTTAGGATCTTACTTATGTTCCTGCATGGTTAGTTCGCATGGTTAGACAAACAGTGTGCTAACCGTACATTAGCCACTTACTAGACAGACCCTCACATGTATTCCTCACATGGCCTATCTGACCATGCTCCAACCTTGTTGGAGACACTACCTCAAAAGGACCAACTATGCACGATTTGGATGCACGGTTAGACAAATTGTGCGACGCCCGTGCAACTTCCAATTTGCCTCAAAAATTCATTCATAGTTCTCTAGAATATCCAATTCACCACCCTTAAATTTATAACCATGAAAAGAATCAATTAAGGGTTACATACTAGAAACTGAGGGTACTACATTGTCCCCACCATTGGACTTTCTATCCTCAGAAAGTAGAAAACTCTCACCAATCTGAAAGAGTTATGACCATCACTCATTCACTTTATTTTCACATTCCCACGTCTCTTCCAAAATCATACCATGCTTCTATAAAACCCACACTAGAATGATTATTTTTCCATGAAAGAATTTCTCCTGACAATCCACAATCTATAATGGAATATGTATCAACGAAAAATCCAGATCTAGGTCAACGTGATCCCATCAGATCACATGGTCAGGATTAGGCTGATACTTTTTCAACTGAGAAACGTAGACCACATTATGCATCAAACTAAAATGTGGTGGTAATTCCAACTGATATGGCACCTCTCATACCAATTCTAATATCTTAAAGGGGAATAAGTATCTAAGAGATAGCTAGCCCTTCTCCCCAAAATGAAAATTTCTATGCCTTGGAGATATCCTAAAGAAAACATGATCACCCACAAAGAACGACAACATTCTACTATAGTGATTTGAAAAAGATTTATGATGCCTCTGAGCCGTCTCCGTCCTCTTTCTAATCAACCCGATGTTCTCTATTGTTTCATGAACAAGGCTCAGTCCAATGAGTGAATTTTCACCTATTTCCACCTAGCGTAGTGGAGAACAACAATGACACCCATACAATGATTCAAACAGATCCATGTGTATCGAGGATTGATTGATTTTATTGTATGAGAACTCCACCAATGGTATATTCTCTTCTCATGAGCCACCAAAATCAATTACCCAAGCCTAAAACACATCTTCCAACATTTTGATTGTCCTCTCGGATTTCCCATACGTCGGAGGATGATCGGCCATGATCATAGTCAACCGAGTTCCAAGATCTTGTTGTAAGTATTTCCAGAAACAAGATGTGAACCATGGATCTCTTTTTATAACTATTGAAACTGGTACTCCATTCCTCTTTACCACTTCTCAGATGTAGATTTTTGACAGATCCTCCACCGTTTGAGTTTCACAAATAGGGAGGAAATGGGATGACTTGGTAAGCTGATCCACTATTACCCATATAGAATCTTGTTTTAGAAATTTTCTTGGAAGACCTATTACAAAATCCATCACTATCTTCTCCCACTTCCATAATGTGATAGGTAATTACTGTAACATTCCTACTAGTCTGTGATGCTCTACTTTAACCTGCTGACAAGTTAAGAACCACAAGACGAACTTGGCCCCTATTCTTTTCATGCCACTCATCCAAAACTGTGCCTTTAACACCTTATACATCTTATGTGTACCTGGATGTACATCCCATCTTGAATGGTGGTAATCATGAAGGATTTGTTCCTAAAAAGCCATTGGCACAACTATCCGATCTATAAATGAAAAAACTAAACTCTGATCAAGTTTATAACCCTCAGCTGTCTCCCCAAAATTGAGTTTTAAACTCAAAACCAGACATTCTGCATTATGTGTTTGTGCCTATTTGAACACATTTACCAAATCAGGATCAAGGGTAGATGAAAAAAAACAGCAACATCACCTTAGTCTTCACATTCCACATTCATGTCGGCTGGGGCCGAAATCAACTGCTATTCATACGAATCCTCTTTTTCCAATAGTGAATATGAATTTCTACTCAATGTATCCAATAATTAATTACATTTTCCTAGTGTATACATCAATTCAAAGTCTAACATATAGAGATACTCCATCCATATCCTTTTCCTCAGATCTAAATCTTGCTGTGAGAAAACGAGATTCTTGCTTTTATGGTCTGTGAACATAGTAAATTTCTCACCAAAAAAATAATGTCTCCATGTATTCAAAGCTTGGACGACCGTAGATAAATCCAAATCATGTGTTGGGTAGTTTTTCTCATGCAGTCTTAACTACCTTGAACCATAAAAAACCACATGGATTCCTTGCATGAGAACACAACCCAACAGTAATCCTGAAGCATCACTATAAACCACATAACCCTATCCTGATTATGGAAAAATAAAGATAGGTGCTGATGTAAGCCTAACTTTTAACTCTTGTAAAGAATTCTAGAATTCCTCTGTCTATTAGAATGGATAATTCTTCTTTCATTGGAGTGGTCATTGTCGAAGCGAGTTGTGAGAAATCACATATAAAGTGTTGGTAGTATCCAGCTAGACCAAGAAATTTTCGTATCTCAAAGACATTATTTAGTGGTTTCCACGAGATAAATGATTATATCTTTTTAGGATCAACATAAACACATTTTTCAAAAATGAATGGGCCAAGAAATCTTGCATCCTATTTCCAAAAATCACACTTTGATAAATTGGCATATAAACAGTGATCTCTAATGATTTATAACATTGTTTCTAAATGCTCCCCATGGTCATCCCTTGTCTTTGAATACAGAAAGATGCCATCCCAAAAAACCACAACAAAAGAATCCAAATATTGTTGAAATATCCTATTCATCATACTCAAGAAGATCACTGGTGCATTCGTTAGACCGAAAAGCATGAATACATATTTGTAGTGGCCATATATTTTTCTAAAAGCTATTGTGTGAATATCCTCTATTCGAACTCAAAATTGGTGATATCGAGATCACTTGTCAATGTTGGAGAACCACTAATCTCTCCTTAATTTATTAGACAGATCATCAATGCGTTGAAGTAGATATCTATTCATTATCGTAACTTGGTTAATCTTATGATAATCAACACAGAACCGAAAAGTTCCATCAGGGTTCTTCACAAACAAAACCGGTGCTGCCCACAATGATATACTTGGCTGAATGAAACCCTTTCTTTCCAGCTCCTTCAACTGCACTTTCAATTCCCTTAACTCTACTAGTGCCATCCTATAAGGTGAAATGGAAATCGGATTGGTCCCTCGAAGGAGATCAATCATAAACTCCTTTTCCTATAGAGTTGGTATCCCTGAGATGTTCTTGGGGAAGAAATCTAGAAATTGATCCAGAACTACTAAAAACTATATTCCTCAATCTATTCTATAGATTCCAATGTCAACACCTCTAACAAATAAGAGATCATTCCCACCGTTGGTGCCAAAAATCTATTTTCACCTTTCTATACTATTATCTCTCTTCTATTGAGATGCTCGATGCCTTCCTCAGTTGTGAAACTGATTATTATCCTATAACAATTGATGTGGAACTTGAACTTTGTCAACCAATACATACCCAAGATTAAATCATAGACATCCATTCTCAACATTGAGAAGTTCCATTTCAGCTCATCTTCATCAACCGTTATAACTCATTCTCGATAGACAAAGGCATTAAATTCTCTTTCACTGAAAGAAGTTTGTAGTTTTAAAACAGAAGGCATCATTTCCAAAATTAAAAATAAAAAGTCAACAACATGAGAAGAAATGAAAGAATACAATGGACCGGTATTGAAGATCACTTGAACAAGGATAAAATTAAAAATAATCAGAACTCTCATCATAGATAGTCCTTCCTGATCATCGATAATCATATGCTCAACTCCATACAGTTGCTTGGTCACTGTAGTGTTCTCCTTGTCTCCTTGATGAGTTTTCCTGGTTGAGGAGTCATGGTATTTAGAGAATCACTATGGCTCACTCTATTATGCTAGTGAGACTAATTCTTATGTCCTTTCCCTATCAAAGCATACAATTCTTGTTATGCCTAAGAAGTTTCCTGAGCACCTGACCTTGGAGCACTATGACAATAGTGTTGAAGATGTCTCATATTGTTCCAATTTTGAAATTCTCTAGGTTGTGTTATATAATCTCATTTTATGTAGTCAATAAAACCACATTGAAAGAAACCTGCTTTACTCTGGGGTCATGGAGGAGGGTTCACTGATCTCGTAGTCTAATTCTGATTTCCACTTCTACCTTTGAAATAGGTGTCCCCTTTTTCCTTTCTCCCATGAGTTGAGTTACCACTGTTTCTTGTACCTGTTCTTATCGATCTCGATATATCACATTCAACCACAGTCACTATCTTCACCATCTATGTATAATCCTTAATACATAGCACCACAATTTTGGATCAAATATCCTTCCTTATCCCTGATTCAAAGATGCTTGCCTTCAAAGACGAAATTTCCACAACCTCTGGTGAAAAAGGGACTAAATTCATGAATTTAGATATGTACTCTGTGACAGAGAGGCTCTCCTATTTCAGGCTAAATAAGGCCGTCAGTTTTTGAATCTTGAACGAATGAGGATAGAATTATTTGATAAACAATTCTTGAAAATCCTCCCATGTAAGGCCTTTATCCAATTTATCTTACGCTACTAAACCGCACCACTATCATGAATGATGATCAAGAATATAAGTCACTATCATGAATTTGAGCTATGATAGTGCGCTGATGAAATCGAAGATACGATTCATCCTATTCAGCCACACCTCTTCCTTCTCGGGTACAAAATCACCTTAGAATTTAGGTGGATTTTTCTTCATGAACTGAATAGTATGATCCACTTGTTGTGGCCCATTCCTCTGATTCTCCATATCCATAGCTTGAAATGCCTAGAAAATACACTGTTCTAGCTCTTGGTTCACCAGTGGTTTAGGTGCAACAACATTATCCGTAGCTTCTTTGGGTTGGTTTCAACGATGCCTACCTAGTTCCATTTTCGAAACCAACAACAAACTCCTTCAAATATTACTCTCTAGAAACTGATGGATTATCATTTAAACATCTATCACATCAACTATCAGAAATTTTTTTTCCAAAAACAACATTTTTCCATGTTCAACCATTTTTGAAAATCAACTATTGTTTTTCCAAATCGAACCATTTTCAAAATACACCAATTATCCTCTTTTAAAAAGCGTTCATTTGAATTTTTTTTGCATTTTTTAAAAATTTACATCTTTTAACAAAATCATAAATTATTCCTCAAAATGAGATAAGAAATAATAATGGGAATTCATTCCTATGTAATTCATGTCATGCTCATCTCATTGCCTAAACCCATGATAATGAGATTTCCAACATTCTTGAAGTGTATCCAAAACACTTATGTACCAAACACCCTGGTAACTTTAAGTTAAGCATAAATGGGTTAGCTATTTTCTTTTATACTATACATTTTATGTTCTGACAATCCTACTCCTATCTATGATTCCAACAAAAGGAATAGATGAAAAGGAATTCCAAGTCCAAGACCATGAAAAATGATGATTTATACCATAATAGAAGGACTAGACAGATACCATTTGTAATGAGCCACCAATTCTCATTGGTTTTTAGAGCGTAACAAGTAATTAATTGGCCTTAAGAGACATACCCAAGATTCCAATGGATGGAAATAAATTCCAAAGGGTTTCAAATACAAGTGGGAGATGATTTACATTTTAATAAAAAATCAATTAACCATCCAACCATAAACAAATATTTACTTTCTGATGCACAACAATGGAATATTAACCATGTATCAAAGTACACAGCAGATAAATGACACAAAACTCTCAAAACAATCACAAGAATCTAGGCTCGACAAGCTCCAAGCTCCACAATTTCCTAACAGACCAAACATCATGTGGTTGTGCCAAAAGTGCGGGAAATGTTACCTTTTCCCCAGTCCTAGAAGATATCATATGCAAAAGATCCAAAGTGCCAAAGAATGAGGGAGTATAAAACTCAGTAGGTTTTTCCCAATGACTTACCTACTCACTCCACTAGGATAGGGGAGTTAGAAACAATTACAATGAATAGTTCATATAAAACATTTTCTCAAAACATTTTATAATAAGATATAAACAAGTTTCCCAAAAACATTTATAACCAAAAGAATACAAGTGAAATTGAAACCAAATTTTCAAATAAGTTATTTTTTCAGAAAAAAAACTAAATGTGATTTAAAATCATTACACAATATCCCCTTTTTTCTTACCCAATCATTCCACAAACCCATGCAACCAACCATGCATGATACATTATGACAGTTCCATACTCATGAGCGGTTTCTCATCGAGCTACTATGTCATCACAAGGTAATTGATTCAATGTGACATTAACCCTTTGACACCAATAACAATTTCATATTTCAACCAAGCCCCATATATAAAATAAGAACTCACACAACAATATTCCTAAGGATCACACCAAAACAAATTTTCAGTAAAAACACCCTTTTATTGAAAACTAATTCCATAAAAGTCATTTCTATACGAATCCATTTCAATAAAACCCCATTTTTATTGAAAAACATATTTTCATTAATCCATTTAACAATTCTATAAAATCAATAAGTTAAGATCATCATATTAAATTTAGAGGCTAAATCACTTTGCAGAACAATTCACCAAGATTTTACAATTCCACTAAAACCATAAATCATCCCTAAAGAAGATTTATTTCATGATTTTCACAATCAATCCCATTCAAATAAAACCATTTGAAACTAATACAATCAATTCTTGTAATAGGTTTCGAGAGATAAGCTTACTACCTTAAAGATTTTTACGAAAATCACAACAAATGAAGAACAATCAAGAAAACAAGGATGATTCTCTATGAACCCACCGTATATGTCTTCTCTTAACAATACTGATACCAAATATCTTCATATTCGGCATCTAAAAACCTATATATACCCATAACATTCATATATCAATGAAACCAAGAGAATAGGAGATATATGTAACACCCCGAGCTTCCATGGTACATTTCCCTTTGAAAAATGCAATAGCTTGCATTGTACGAAACTTCTAGATTCTAACACATCGCGACCAATCAAACTAGCCGTTATGAATAGTAATACCCACTTGTTGAAATTTTATCAATTTTATCTTTCAAAATGGACTTTATTTTTGGGTTTGAAAAATCGAATTTAGATTAGGGTGATTTTCTGGTATATTTCTGAAAACATTCAGTTTTTGATAAATAGTGAAAAATACTAAATGTTAATTATAAACAACTTTTTAAATCAAAATAATTTATACTGTTAAATTATAATATTTAGTGGTTTTTAAGTATAATTAGATTATATTTTTACCTATTAATCCAATTTTGGTCATTGGACGTAATTTCACATTTAAACTGGACATAAGCAAGTGTCAATCTTTTCATGGTTATTATTTCTTAAAAACACACCTTTTGTTTTGACAACAGAAATTAATTTTAAATTAATTTCTGTCACTTCTATTTTTTGAATTTAGAAAAATGGATTCCATATTAAAATCAAGAGGTCCAAATTGTGTAAATAGGTAACTTTTTTTTATAGACATTTTGAATAATTACATTGGTAAATATTTTATTTACCATGGTAAAAGGGTAAATCCGGTAAATAAGGTTAAAATAATAATAATAATATAATAATAATAATAAATTACCCTACCACGTGTTATGACCCTTTTGGATGATACATGTCAGACCATGTTCATCCTTGGGTTGATTTTGGGACCCCATGGAGGCACTTGTAAGTCATAATGACACTTTATATTAATTAAGTTAAAGTAAATATAAAAATGACACAAGTGTATATCATTTAGTAAAACAATTTTTACATAGGGTTATATATGTTATATATTAGAATATAAATATTAATTATATAGATAATAATATTTCCTAAATAATGGTATTTTATCTATAATTTTTATACATTGAATAATTAATTTTATTTATGACAAAACGATGATGCAATATTTTCTTTATTAATGAAAGAATCAAATAAATGGTATTATAGAGGTTAAAATAAATATAATTTTAATATTTTGATTCCATCCAAGAATTTTATAAGTTAATTTGACATGTTATGATAGATTAAATGAATTTTTTTCAAAGTAATAATGTTGTTAATAATTTAACAAAAACAAAATATCAAATAGTGTAAAAATTGACATAAAACAGTTTTTAAAACAAACATTATGTTATTAATTGATATTCTATTCCTAAAAATACAAGGTTCAGAAAAAGGTCTTAAATAATATTATATATGTCATTAATTAACCACTTATGGTTCCCTTGTAAGTTTATTGTATGTTTATTAACAATATAATATAAAAATTCAAAGAGACATGGTAAATGTCAAACTAATTAACTAAGAGTTAAATCAAGAAGACAAGGTTAATATATTGACCCAAAACTATATAAAAACTATTGGTTGAGTGGTTTTAGACCCATATCCACCTTATCATACAAATAAATTATTTTTGATCCATTAGAAACCAAAAATGATTTTATTAGAAAATAATATTTCAATCTTTTCCTAAGGTGCCCATCACCCCTCTTATAAAAGGGAACATCCTCTTCTATTAATTTCACACATTCAAAGACGTTTGGCTTAGCCAAACCCTGACCAAATAACCTATCAACTATCCTCCCTTCATCCTAGAGGCCCTCCTTTAGTCAAAAATCTATCCTAAGGAGCCCTTTTTATCAAATGAAAATGTAGAACCCGAAGAAGAGGTAAATATTTAATCACCTTTTTCAAGTTCTTTTCTTCTTATACTTCCCATTTCATTCTTGTTTCATTTAAAAAATAATAAATACAGCATATTCTATATTTTTTATGTTATTATAAAAATATTACATCCATATTAATTATTTTATCCATCCTAGTAATGACATGTCACCATACGTGCGTACGTACGGCTTACCGTCTCCGCGTCGTGTTGTAGTTTGTTATTAAAACACTTCATCAATTGGATGTGTATAATAATTAGTAGAAATGATGAAAATAATAAATATAACATGATAATTATTCTTTATATATGATATACCATCCAATTATATAATATTTTAATATCAAAAGAATGATATTTTCACTCGTGCATATGTACGGATTACCGTCTTCACGAAAGCGATGAGACTCATTCTCCATCATATCCATTCAATAATAATTTTTATTTGATGATTAAAAATAAAGTTTAATGAATTAATATAAATCTGAATATGAATAAGATACATCATATCTGCAACAAACATTACTTATGTAACAAATAATATAAAAGAAAACGAATTAGTTAACACCTAGAACGATAATACTACTGAAGTATCATTAACAGATCAATATTAAAAGATAATATATGATATCATATTTATGTATACGGTTCTTGTGTAATTTAATAACAATGATTTAACTATTATAAAGAAGGTTAATTTACCCTCTACTATAGAAAAGTACAAGGTAAGGGTTAATTCAACAATCTATTTATTATCTGAGATTGTTTATATGTAATTATCTACTATGACCTATTTATCATCCACATCCACGCTTCTTAATAATATATTTCAAAACATTTTTATTGTTTACTAGACAATGTGTTAAAGGTATTTATACCCTTATTTTACGTTATATGTTTTGAAAGTAATATTTCCATCATTTTCCAAACAAGGTACTTTATGACCTTTTCGACAAAATTTAGGTAAGAATATTTTTTTAACTTTTACGGCAGGTGTGGCAATTTTCCACCATTATAAAATTGTCGAAGCTTCCCTAAAATGCTTATAAGAATATTTTCAAAATAATTTTTTTCTTTATAATTATGTGACTCTTAAATTATTTCAAAATAGAAATAGATATTTCTCTAAAAAAAGGTATTGATTTCATCTATGTCAACATCATTTGATGGATTTTAAAGCTTATTTTATGTTGATTTATTATGACACCAAACATCCATATTGTACCGAAGGTTTAGTGATATGCTTGACTCTGGATGTGTTCTTTTTACACCATTCATTGTTTATGGATAATGTATTGACATTTCGTATGCTAGTTTTAATACGAATGTTTATGTTATGTCAAAACCTTTTCATATGAGGAATGCATTGGACTTAGTAAGTGACGGGTGGAGCCCGCTATAGCTCCTCAATGAATCGGTAGGTCTCATGAGAAAAAAAATTGTTTTGGAACAATGCCTTGACAAAATCTTATTTGTAGTCTTGGAACAAGGCCTTGACTATGTAGTTATAAAGTCAGGCATTATGCATTCCATCACTATGAAAGTGGCTATTGATATTATATGTGATTATTCAACTAGTAGAATATCCATGTGAATAAGTAAGTGGCATTATTTGATTTTATATTTGCCATATTATGCTGAAGTTCAAGTTTAAAAGGATTTTGTTTTAGTCTTATACATTTCTCTAAATGTTTATAATTATTTATGAAAGTTTCTGCTATATTGTTATCTTTATCGAGCATCTGATCTCACTCCTTTCTATGTTTTATTTTTCCTAGGATGTGAGGAATTATTTTATGACTGACTAGTAGGGATAGTCTTAGGGGATATGAGTGTGGTCTAAGGGAACAATGTTGTTGTAGTTTTTCATTTTATAATGTAATGTAAAACTTATGAATGTATCTAGTATTTCAAAGGCTACTAAATTGATTGGTCATTCAGGACGTGATTTCCTTGTATCATGCCAATGTTATGTAATAATGCACCAACTCTGGGAAACTGGGGTCGGGGTGTTAGAGTTTGTATCAGAGGGAGTTTAGTATAATCCTTGGAATCTAGATTTATATAAACTCTGATTAGAGCACATTAACCTAGGGTATACTTTTAGGATTTGTATAGAATAACTTCCTAGAATTTTGGTATTGTAGATATTTGGTGAGTTTTCCAAGCAATAAATCACTGTCTGGATATGAGCAGGTAGAGGCAGCTCATATGTACTTAGGGGTAAAACCTGAAAACACCACTTTGAGCTAGACTCGAATGGAAACTAGTGCACGACAACGATCCTTGCAGCACTCTTGGTTATGACACTCCTGGGGGATATGATTAGGAAAATTATCATTTTATATACAAATAATTATGAAGGGTTTATGAGTATATACTTCCTAAAAGAAAACATTTTTATGATTATGGATTATATCCATAAACTCTTCAGTTTATGTCAAGTGTTTTACAAGTTTGGAATTATGTATTTCAATTCATAAACTAATCTAGTTTATTCAATTGTTTAGAAATGGTGCCTAGTGGAAGGAATTGAAACCATATCAACGCATGTAATACTTATAGGGATTTCCCTCCTACTCAAGATAATTATAGTGGAGCTGGTGAAGCAACTGGTGCTGATCGGGTTATCACCATACTGGGACAAGTCACTCAGGTTATGAATAATAACCTTACTCGTATGGAGAACCCTGATCTACATCGTGTAGGATCAATGTTAGATCGCTTCATGAGGAAAAAACCACCAACATTCAATGGGAGTAAAAATACATTAGTATCTGAGCGATGGATAAATTCCTTAGAGAAAATATTCCACACCTTGGGGAGTAGTGAAATGGAAAAAAATTTCATCGCAGTTTACCACATTACTGGAGATGCTGATCAATGGTGGTCATTGATTCAAAACACAAAGGAAGATGATGAAGTATCATATATGGAATGGAGGGAGTTTAAAGAGATTTTATTATAAAAAAACATTCCTCATGACCATCGAGGAGATATGGAAATTCAATTTTTGAGTCTGAGGCAAAAGGAGGATGAGAATGTCGCAAAGTATGAAGGTAACTTTACAAGGTTAGTGAGACATGCTGTAGATTATATACGTAACCTAAGGAGTAATATTGATCGATTAATTGATGGGTTAAAACCATTTATTTGGAGAGAATTAGTCTCACAATCCTTCTTATCATAGGAAGATATTCTCTTATGTTCTATCAAGACAAAAAAGAAATTCTCTAAGTCATAAGAAATTAAAGAAAAGAAATAGAAGAAGAGATCTTCTGAACACTCTAGAAATGGAAATAAAGGGGAAGAGGGGAAAAGATGAATATCCATCCTACAGTAAATTTGGGAAGAAACACCCCGTTACTTCCTTGAATGGAATGAGATTCTGTTACAAGTGGGGTGAAAAATTCCTCCAAGCTCGTGATTGCAAGGGGAAGACAATGGTTGTAAATGATGAGTGCTACAATTGTAGAGAAAGGGGGCATTATGAAAATGAATTTCCTACGTTCCAAGTAAACATACCTCAGAAAAGGCCAAGGGATCAAGGAAAAGCTTATGAAATCACTACTGTTGAGGTTGAAGCTCTAAAAGACATGGTGGCAGGTAATTTAATGTTTTCCTCATGTTTAAAAAATTCATTATTTGATTCTGGATCATCACATTGTTTCATATCTTCCCAGTTTTCTAAGAAAATTAAAAATTTCAAATATTATATAACAAGGGAGTTGTCAGTCAAAACTCCTAAGGGAAGTATCATTGCAACAATGTTTTGTGATTAAGTCCCCATTAGGGCAAATAAATGTTCTCTATCTGCCGATCTCATCATCATACCCATGACTGAATTTGATATAATCCTCGGTATGGATTGGATTTAAGACCATGATACTAAAATTTATTCTAAGAAGAAGGAGGTTACTATTTTTGATGACGATGATAAAGAACACCTTATCTTTAAAGAAGAATCGTCACCACCTGATTCTTATCTATATCCACCCCCAGTAGCTCAACTAAATTAAATTATTTGGGAGAAAGAGAATGAAATAACTGTGGGTGGGGAAAAAATGTTCAAATAAAAGATGTAAATATTGAACATGAATATGTTTATGTGTTTCCACAATATTTACCTTGACATCGTCCAGAACTAGAAATTTTGTTTTCCATTGATTTAATTTCCAGTTCAAGGCCCATATAGAATACCCCTATTAGAATGGACACTATAGAATTAGTGGAACTAAATAAAAAACTAGAGGAATTGAGTAATTAGGGATTTATTTTCCCTAGTGTTTTCCACAGAAAGACCTTGTCTATTTGGTTAAGAAGAAAGATGGATCTATGAGGTTGTGCATTAAATACAGGGAGATCAATGCTATAACAATAAAGAAAAAGTATCTCTTATCTCACATTGATGATTTATTTTTCCAACTTCATGGAGATCAATATTTTGAAAATATTGACCTTCGATCTGAATACCATTAGTTGTGAATGAAGAAGGAAGACATTCCGAAGACATCTTTTCGAACTAGGTATAGGCACTACGAATTTACAGTAATGACTTTTGGATTGACTAATGCACCCTCTGTCTTCATGGATCTAATGAATAGGGTTTTCAAGGAATATCATGATGACTTTGTAGTGGTATTTTTTGTTTATATCTTGGTATACTCCAAAAGCTACAAAGATCATAAAAATAACTTGCGCATTATCCTGAAGACTCTTAGAAGAAATGAATTATATGGGAAGTATATCAAGTGTGAATTCTGGCTTCTAGAGATTTCTTTTCTTGGCCATATCATGTCTAAGGATAGAATATCTGTTTATCCTTCAAAGACCAAGGCAATACAATAATGTCTAGCACTGACGAGTATAACTGAGGTATGCAGTTTTATTGGTTTAGAAGGTAATTATCGAAGTTTAGTCCAGAATTTTTCCCGATCGACAACCCCATTAACCAAGATCACACGTAAATGTGTAATTTTTTTTTTTGACAAAAGAGTGCGAATAATTTTTTGAATAATTGAAGAGAAGATTATTCAATGGTTTTATATTGAATCTACCATCGTGGATGTAACACCCCTCAAATTTATCATTCTCTCTTCAATCCCTTAATAAAACGAAAAACAATTATCATGACCGTCAAGCATCTTTGATCAGAGTGATCAATCATGAAAAATCATTCATAGGATTTCTAAACCCTAGAATCTTATTGTAACACCTAGAGATTTTATGAGAATTATTCTTTTTAATTTCTTTGATGTCTTTTGTTGTACGCTTCACCAAGATTATGTTTCACTATACGCAACACCATATTATCTTGTAGTATACGCAACACTATTCTTGGCTTGTGATGCACAAAATTTCATGTTATTTCAAATAAAATTTATTTTACACAACACCAAGTATAGAATTTGATCAATGTATAACTAAACTATATTTTTAGTATGTTATATGCAACACCAAAAGAATCTTTCCCAACACACAACCCTGACATGGTTTTCTTTACACGCAATTGCGACCTTCCACGATAGCGTGTGTTGTACGTAATAATGAGTTTCACTAAACAACGATATGTTATTAAAATATTATATAAACTAGCCGTTATGAATAGTAATACCCACTTTTGGAAATTTTATAAATTTTATCTTTCCAAATGGACTTCATTTTTTGAATTCAGAATATCGAAATTATCCTAGGGTGATATTTATGTATTTTTCTGAAAACTTTCAATTTTTGATGAATAGTGAAAACACAGAGTTATTGGTTAAAAATGAATTTTTATTTAAATAATAATTTATTATATTTAAATATATTTTAGGTCAAAATAGATACATAATACTTATATAAGTTCAATTTAATTCATTGAAGTCATTTTATAATTATTTTTGATATATAAAAATTTTATTGAAAATTTCACCATCTTTTACCCACCTCCTAAGAGCATTTGCAATTGTACATAAAACATAATATTACCACTTTTGTGATTTGAATTTAAAAAATCCGAGAGACACCATTAATATCGAGGAGTAAAATGTGGTTCAATAAGATAAAAATAATTTTTGGTGAATAGTAACTTTTTACTTTTATTTACCGCGGTTAAAAGTAAACAGGGTAATTAGGGGTAAAAATGATATTATTATCACCCTAAAAAATGTCCTAATTCTATTGGATAAGTGTAATTAGACCAAAAACAACCTTAGGAATAAAATATGACCATTTAGGTCCACTTGTAATAGATTAGGACATTTATTATTATTTTATTTAAAGAAGACTTAAAAGAGTTAACATCAAAGTTTAATAACTAATTTTTTTAAATATAGTGTTATATATAAGATAAATTCAACTATAAATACTCATTAGAAAGATAAAATGATTTCATAAATAATGGTAGTTTATTTTTAATTTTTATACATTAAATAAGTTAATTTATATATGACAAATTGATGATGGAGTAATTACCTTATTAATGAAATATTAACATAATTGATATTATAAATAACCTAATAAATGTAATTTGAGACTTTTTATGAATTAAAATAATTTTATAAGTTAATATGACATGTTATTATTGATTTAATTAACTTTTTTCGAACTAATTATGCTGTTATTATTTTCAAAAAAATCAATTACCAAATAATGTCAAAATTGACATAAAATAGTTTTTAAAAAATATATTATAATATTAATTGTTAGTTTATTCATAAAAATAAATGGTTTGGAAAAATGACTTAGATAAGGTTATATATATTAATAATGAACCACTTGGAGTTCGTTTGGCTTGTTATAATAAGTTTATTAACCATATAGTGTAAGAAAACAAGAAGACACGGAAAAAGATAAATTATTTAACTTAGAGTTAAATCTAAATGATAAGGATAAAATAGTCACCTAAACTTTTCAAAAACCTATTGGTTGAGAGGATTTCTACTCATACCCACTTTAGATTCTAAATAAATCAATTTTGATCTATTATAAAGCTAATATGACTTTATTATAGAATAATATTTCAAGTTTTCCTAAGGCACCCCTCTCTGCCCTTATAAAAGGGCACCCCGCCCCTCTTCTATTTACACAATTGTGAGCTTTCAATCTCAGAAAAACACTTCCCATTTTCCTTATCAAAATCCCTAGAAACATTATAGAGGTTATGGACTCCTATAATGACCATGTCTAGTGCCTTAAGAGGAATCTTAAAAGAGGTGCGTCGAAGAAGAGGTAATCTCTTCTACCGATTCTTTCATGTTTCTTTATTCTTCAACATATTATTCTTTAGTTTTTTCATTATAAAGTAATAAAATATGTATCAATAATATACTGATATGTTATTTTAAATATGGAAAAACCCCATTTCACCTTCTATCCATCCTACGGAAAATGAAATCACCACATGTGCGTACGTACTGAATACCGTCTCCACACCGTGGTGTAATCTGTTTTTCCACCACCACCTTACTTGGATGGGTATAATGGTGTAAAAAATAACTATATATAGTTATTATAACATCATAATGATTCTGAGATATTATATCAACCACCCCAATTCAATTCAATAATTATGGGAACGATATCATCGCTCGTGCGTACGTACGGATTAAAGTCTCAACGACGCGATGAGATTCATTCTCCATGTTAACCATTCAAGAATGATTATAAAGTATATATAATGAATAATAATGGAATATATGACATTATAAAGCTACTTTATTCATGTATATATATATATATTTCTTCTACTTACTTCCATTCAAGTCAATAAGGAAAGGAAAATAACGTTCATGCATACGTATGCCCTACCGTCTCCATGAACGGTGTATTTCATTTCATTTATCTATCTATTATATATATATATATATATAATGAATATATATGATATATAAATAATTATTTAAATTATTTAAGTAAGTAAATCATGAAATAAGTAATAATAATATCCAGAACAACAAGTCCAAACACGTATGAAAAATAAAACGATTTTACCCAAAACACTGCTTTAACATGGAATTTACAAAAGAATGGGTAATATAAAGTCATAAGGGAACCATATATGATATCATAATAATGAATACGATTCTATAATAAGTCAATGACACTATTTAAATCATTATACAGGAGGTTCAGATATGTACGAATCATATCAGACCTAAGGTAAAGGATAACCTTTCCAATCTCATTTTTATCCGAGATTGTTTATTCGTATGTATTTACTGGGGTATGCTTTTCATCCATTTCCATAAAAATGTTTTTCATAAAGTGTTTAATATTATTCAATATATGTTTAAAGTCATGTTTACACCTCTTTGACTTTTACTTTGTGTTATGGAAGGAATATTTCTTTTGTTTACCATACGTGGTACTTTTTGAATTTTCCGTTAAAAGTACAAGGAGAATGTTTTTTTAAAACTTATACGACATGAACATATTTTTACGGTTTTATAATGCCTTATTTTCATGAAGATTACTCAACAATAATTCATGACTATTTCCAACAAAATCCTTTTCATTTAAAATTGCATGGAATTTTTTGAAAATAAAATGATTTTGAATAATAAAGGATATTTTCCTCAAGAATTCATTTCAAGTGTTTTATCAAAACCATTTTCCTTCTAAGATGACATTATTTAATATGTATATGTTTCAAGTATAATGTCTCTATTATTTACATGGTTTGATTTTTCTTATGATGAAATTATATCCATTTCTTATATATGGATTATGTTATGATGGGATGATGTTTATGAAACCCATTTTATTTGTTGGGTTTTTATGAAATATTTATGTTTATTTTGTGGCACAAGTAAGAATTAATTCATTATGAGATGTGTGGGTCCTATATCTCCCTCCAATTAATTGGGTAAAGATTTATATCTCATGAGATAGACATGACTGTTATGGTAAGTTATTCCAGTTTAGTGATACTGGACTGAAACGAGGAGTGAACTCGATTCAGAATGGGACTTTTTCCACTAAAATAGTCTTGGAAGAAATGCCTTGGCTACTATGGAAATCATATCATATGATTAATGGTTTTCCACAATTACATGTTTTATTCCCATGCTATGTTATCATGATTGATGTTCCATTATGATATATGCCTTGCGTACTGCCATGTTTTATGTCATTACTCAAGATTTTGATGTTTAAACATTATGTTCATGTTTTTAAGTTCAATTGTATATGGTTTGTTTTATTTTCTCCATACATACCCTTACTGAGAATTTGAGCTCACCCTTTATATGTTTTCTTTTCCCCAAGATATAAAGAAAGGTTTTAGGTAAGAAAATAAAAAGGGGAAGATCTTTATGGGAGATGTTGAAGATCTTTCACCACCCTTAGAATATTATATTCTGAGTTTCAAAAGACACTAAACTATTACCGTCAATGTGTGACAATTTTTGTTATGTATTATGTATTCTGAAAAAAGTAATGTAATATCCATGTACGTCAAGCTTTGGGTCACTACAGTTTGTATCAAAGGAAAGGTTTAGTTAACCTTTTGAAAATAGGATGCGAAAAATTTAGTGAGATCCCTAGAGATATTTCTAAGGTATGTATAGGGATGTCCCTAAGGTTTAGTATAACTATAGGTTACAGTCATAGAGTTATGTTGACGATCATGAATAACCTACGGTGAACCTAAGGTATCATGGATTAAAGAATGTGTGATAAGTTAGACATCCCATAAGTGAAATTTAATGATTATGTGGTTCCTCATTATTTTAAGTGTTTTTACACTATGGTTTATGGTTTTACTCAATGGAGGAAACGAGAAGGGATTCAATTATTGTTGATTCCGATGGACAAATTGGTGAGTGTGATCAACAAAAGCATGTAATTCCTAGAGAGAAAGATATTTTTATTATGCCGAATCATTCAACACGATAAATGATTAATAAGGTGAACTTTGGTGGTATTCCTAAGTCATAAAATAAGAGGAAGATGAACTTTTATACATGTTCTCATGGAGAGGAACATAGAGGAAAGAAGATGAAGCTTTCTACATATCAAGAAAAAGGGAAGAAGAACCTTGAGTAATACCTCAAATGGAGGGGAAGATGTTATCTTTGTGGAGAAAAGGGTCATAGAGTGATATACTGTTATGGAGTTTAATGTATTATTTGTGGAGAACATGGGCATTACCCAACTCAATGCCATGTCCTAAGAGTTTACTTCTAAATCAAGTAAGGACTTATTCCATGACAATCATTGAAGAGGATTGATTGAATTGTTTATGTATTGGTATTCCAGAATAATGTTCTTGAGGTACTTTTATGGTATATTGGAATATTTTTCCATTAGTCTATTGTGGTTTTCAATAATTTTTTGGTACAAGTTACCATGAAAAGTGATTGAAATATTTTTGGAAAGTAGATGATATGCGCATAATGAAGGGATAAGGAGAAAATGAAAATTTTCATAGTATTCATGAGCTCATGATTGATATAAGGACAAATTGATATCATGGTTTGATTATATAGAAATTTTGGGATTTTGGTTTGTGGAAAGAATTATCTTTTGACCGAATTCATGTTTTCACTAAGGTTTAATGGGTATTCATTTTTCAAGAGAATACTTGATTAGGATATTCATATGTTTGGAATGTGACCAACAAGATATATCGTATGATATATGAGGGATAAATGATGGTATTCACATGCTCGATAAATGACATTTCTAGTAATTCATTTCTTTATACTATGAGTTTGGACAGAAGTATTTTAAATAAGCCTAAAGATTGGAATGGATTATGTTGGAAATAATTTTGTATTGTTTATGTCTAGAACATTTTGATATTATTTTTGGAATGTTATAATAGTATAGTTTTTGAAAAAGTACAACCGATAGGAAGGGTGATAACTCGTCGCGTCGGACAAGGATGTGGGAATCGAACCCACAACCGAAGTGCGACATAACTTTATCACATACCACTAGCCTACATGAAATCCCTGGTTAGTAGAAACTGGTTTTATTTTATTAAGTTCTATGATAGATGAAGTATAATTCCATTTTAGCAACCATATAAGATTAATCTCAGCATATATGGACTTATATATATCTAATAAATTATGATAAATGTTTTGCGATAGAAACAGATGGAATGTCCTATCATTCTATCACATGATCTTCTAAAACTTCACGAATGACAAATTCAACTTCATTTTGTTAAGAGATAAAGTGGAAATTGTTCAAGGCACGAACAATAGTGAGATTGTACCAAAATCAAGTAATTATTTCTTTTAACATTAGGGAAATGATCTTGAGAACTAAAAACGTTGTCCAAGTACACTCATATCTGATGAATCATATGGTACCTTAGATCGTAACAAATTTATGGCTTTTTGATTGTTGGCTTTTTCATAGCCAAGTTATCTACCACTCTCTATCAGAACTATATGGTTATATTTATCTTCCATATTCATATTTTCTCCTATATTCTCCTATGTGGAAACCCTGTGATGAGTTACTTCGGGTATTCGTTATGTTTCAAAAATTCCTATTTAAACTGATGATTTGGTATTCCTTTTTATGATGTGGGTTTCTATAAAAGAAACTTTCAAGTAGAAAACCATTTATAAGCCTGACGAATTTCGAGGGCAAAATTAATTTTAAGGGGGGTAGAATGTATACCCCTCAAATTTATCATTCTATATTCAATCCCTTAGTAAAACAAAAATGATTATTATGACCGTTAAGCATTTTTGATCAGAGTGATCAATCATAAAAAATCATTCATAGGATTCCAAAACCCTAGAACCTTCTTGTAACACCTCGAGATTTTATGATAAATATTCTTTTTAATTTCATTGATGTCTTTTGTTGTATGTTTAACCAAGATTATCTTGCACTATACGCAACACAGTATTATCTTGTAGTATACGCAACACTATTCTTGGCTTGTGATGCACACAATTTCATGTTCTTTAAAATAAAATTAATTTTACACAACACCAAGTATAGGTTTTTATCAATGTATAACTAAACTATATTTTGAGTATGTTATATGCAACACCAAAGGAATATTTCCCTACACGCAACCGTAACTTGGCTTGCTTTACACGCAATCGTGACCTTCCACGATAGCGTGTGTCGTACGCAATACCAAGTTTCACTAAACAATGATATATTTTTAAAATATTATATAAACTAGCTGTTATGAATAGTAATACCCACTTTTTGAATTTTTTTAAATTTTATCATTCAAAATGGACTTCATTTTTTGAATTCGGAATATCAAAATTAGCCTAGGGTGAAATTTTGGTATTTTTATGAAAACTTCCAATTTTTGATGAATAGTGAAAACACAGAGTTATTGGTTAAAACAGATTTTTTTTAAATAATCATTTATTTTATTTAAATTTATTTTAGGTCAAAAAATATACATAATACTTATATAATTTCAATTTAATTCATTGGAGTAATTTTATAATAATTTTAGATATATAAAAATTTTATTGAACTTTTCACACCTCTTTTACCAACCTCCTAGGAGCATTTGCAATTGTACATAAAACATAATTTTACCGCTTCTCTAAGTTGAATTTAAAAAATCTGAGAGACACAATTAATATCTAGGAGTAAAATTTTTTTCAATAAGATAAAAATAACTTTTGGTGAATAGTAACTTTTTACTTTTATTTACCAAGGTTAAAAGTAAATAGGGTAATTAAGGGTAAAAATGATATTATTATCACCTTAAAACATGTCCTAATTCTATTGGATAAGTTTAATTCTCCCAAAAACAACCTTAGGAATAAAATTTGACCATTTAGGTCCACTTGGATTAGATTAGGACATTTATTATTAATTTATTTAAAGAAGAGTTAAAAGAGTTAAAATCAAAGTTTAATAAATAAAACATTTTTAATATAGGGTTATAAATAAGATAAATTCGACTATAAATATTCATTAGAAAGATAAAAATATTTCCTACATAATAGTATTTTATTTATAAATTTTAGACATTAAATAATTTAATTTATATATGATACATTGATGATGCAGTAATTAACTTATTAATGAAATATTAACATAATTGATATTATAAATAACCAAATAAATGTAATTTGAGACTTTTTATGAATTAAACTAATTTTATAGGTTAATATGACATATTAGTAGTGATTTAATTAACCTTTTTCGAACCAATCATGCAGTTATGATTTTCACAAAAATAAATTACCAAATAGTGTCAAAATATAAATAAAATAGTTTTTAAAACAAATATTATATTATTAATTGTTATTTTATTCATAAAAATCTAAGGTTTGAAAACATGACTTAAATAAGGTTATATATATTAATAATTAACCACTTGGGGTTTGTTTGACTTGTTATAGTATGTTTACTAACCATATAGTGTAAGAAAACAAGAAGACACGGTAAAAGTTAAATTATTTAACATGGAGTTAAATCTAAATGATAAGGATAAAATACTAACCTAAACTTTTATAAAACATATTGGATGAGATGATTTCGACCCATCCACACATTATCTTCTAAATATATTAATTTGGATCTATTATAAACTGAATATGACTTTATTATAAGATAATATTTTTTGTTTTTCTAAGGTGCCCCTCTCCTCCCTTATAAAAGGGCACCCCCTCCCTCTTCTCTTTAAAAACTTTTGAGATTTCAATCTCGGAAAAACCCTTCCAATTTCCCTTCTAAAAATATCTAGAAACATTATAGTGGTTCTGGTCTCCTATAAAGACCATGTCTAGTGCCTTAAGAGGAAGCTTAAAAGAGGTGCGTCGAAGAAGAGGTAATCTCTTCTACCGATTCTTTCAAGTTTCTTTCTTCATCAACTTATTATTCTTTATTTGTTTCATTATAAAGTAATAACCTCAGTATAAATAATATACTGATATGTTATTATAAATTTGGAACAACCCCATTTTACCTTCTATACATCCTACGGAAAACGAAATCCCTGCACATGCGTATGTACGGAATACCGTCTCCACGCCGTGGTGTAATCTGTTTTTCCACCACCACCTTACTTGGATGGGTATAATGGTGTAAAGAATAACTATATATAGTTATTATAACATCATAATTATTCTGATATATTATATAATCCACCAAAATTCAATTAAATAATTATGGGAACGATATCATCGCTCGTGCGTACGTACGGATTATCGTCTCCACGGCGCGATGAGATTCATTCTCCATGTTAACCATTCAAGAATGATTATAAAGTATATATAATGAATAATAATGTAATATATGACATTATAAAGCTACTTTATTCATGTATATATATATACATATGTCATCTACTTACTTCCATTCAAGTCAATAAGGAAAGGAAAACAACGTTCATGCGTACGTACGACTTACTGTCTCAATGAACGGTGTATTTAATTTCAATATATATGATATATAAATCATGATTTACATTCTTTAAGTAATTAAATCATGATTTAAGTAATAATAATATTTAGAAAAACAATTTCAAACACGTACGATAAATAAAATGATTTTACCCAAAACGCTACTTTAACATGGAATTTACAAAACAACAGGTAATATAAAGTAATAAGTGAACCATATATGATATCATAACAATGAATATTTTTCTGTAATAAGTCAATGACATTATTTAAATCATTATACAGAAGGTTCGGATACGTACGAAGCATATCAGACCTAAGATAAGGGATAACCTTTCCAATCTCAATTTTATCAGAGATTGTTTATTCCTAAGTATTTACTAGGGTATATTTTTCATCCATGTCCATAATAAATGTTTTTCATAAAGTGTTTAATATTATTCAATGTATGTTTAAATTAGAGTTTACAACTCTTTGACTATTACTTTGTGTTATGGAAGGAATATTTCTTTTGTTTACCATAAGTGGTACTTTTTTACATTGCCGTTAAAAGTACGAGGAGAATGTTTTTTTAAACTTATATGGAATGAACATATTTTTAGGGTTTCATAACACCTTATTTTCATAAATCTTACTATAAAATATTTCATGAATATTTTCAAAAAAGTCCTTTTCATTTAAAATTAAATGGAATTTTGTGAAAAGAAAATGATTTTGAATAAGAAAGGATATTTTCCTCAAGAATTCATTTCAAGTGTTTTATCAAAACCATTTTCCTTCTAAGATGAAATTATTTCATATGTGTATGTTTCAAGTATAATTTCTATATTTTTTACATGGTTTGATTTTTCTTCTGATGAAATGATATCCATTTCTTTTATATGGATTATGTTATGATGGGATGATGTTTACAAAACCCATTTTATTTGTTGGGTTATTATGAAGGATTTATTTTTATTTTGTGGAACATGTAAGAATGATTTCATTATGAGATGGGTGGGACCTATATCTCACTTCAATGCATTGGGTAAAGATTTATATCTCATGAGATAGTCATGGATAGAATGGTAAGTTAGTCCGGTTTAGTGATACAGGACTGGAACGAGGAGTGAACTTGATTCAGAAAGGGAGTTTGTCCACTAAGATTCTTTTGGCAGCAATACCTTGGCTACTGTGGAAATCGTATCATGTGTATAATGGTTTGACACAATTAAATGTTTTATTCCCATTCTATTTTATCATGATTAATGTTTTATTATGATCTATGCCTTGCGTACTGCCATGTTTTATGTCATTGCTCAAGATTTTGATGTTTAAATATTATGTTCATGTTTTTAAGTTCAAATGTATATGGTTTGTTTTATTTTCTCCATACCTACCCTTACTTAGAATTTGAGCTCAACCTTTATTTTTTTTCTTTTCCTAGGGATATAAAGAAAGGTTTTAGGTAAGAAAACAAAAAGGGGAAGATCTTTATAGGAGATGTTGAAGATCTTCCCCCACGATTAGAAGATTATATTCCGAGTTTCCAAAGACACTGAACTATTACGGTCCTTGTGTGTCTTTTTTTGTTATGTATTATGTACTCCAAAAAAGTAATGTAATATCCATGTACGTCAAGATTTGGGTCTCTATAGTGAAATGATGTGCTTGTTATATATAGTGATGATTCAATTAAAGGTCTCTGTTGTGTCCTTATGCAGAATGATAGGGTTATTGCCTATGCATCTCGACAGCTAAAAATTCATGAATAAAACAATCGTACTCATGATCTTGAGGTAGCAGCTGTAATCTTTTCTTTGATGACATGGAGACACTGTCTATATGGTGAAAATTGTGAGATTTATACTGATCACAAGAGTTTCAAGTATTTTTTCTCAGAAAAAGAACTCAATATGAGGCAAATGTGATTACTTGAACTACTCAAGGATTATTATTGTACTATACACTACCACCCAAGGAAGGAAAATAAGGTGGAAGATGCTTTAAGTATAAAGGATCATGGAGTTTTGAACAAGATGAGAGTTTAAAAGGATCCTATATAAATGGATCTAGTAAAGATGGATATGGGAATAACCATGGAAGGTGAAACATCAATGATTTTTGAAATGGTTGACAAACAATCTATACTAGAAAGGATAAAAAGTTCTTAGGCTGATGATGGGGAGTTTCAAAAAAAGATTAAAGCTGTGAATAACTTGAGATTAAGTGACATCATATATGAGGATGGAATTTTGAAATTTGGGAAGAGACTTTGTGTTCCTGATATACCTGATCTAAAAAGGGAATTGCTGGATGATGCTCATAGCTCCAATTTCTCTATACACCATGGGAGCACCAAAATGTATTTAGATTTGAAGCAATATTTTTTGTGGAACAATATGAATAGGGAGATTTCTGATTTAGTGTCAAGATGTATGTTTTTCAACAAGTGAACGCTGTAAGGAAACAACCTGGAGGATTCATGCAACCTCTTCCTATACCTGAGTGGAAATGGGATAATATTACGATGGAATTTGTCGTGGGACTTCCAAAGACTCATAGAAGGGACGATGCAACATGGGTAATTGTTGATCATCTTACCAATTCAACACATTTTATTTCTATAAGATAAGATTTACCACTTGAACGTTTAGCAAGAATATATATTCCTGAAGTTGTAAGACTTCATGGAGTACCCCTATCGATTGTTTCTGATCTTGATCCCTGTTTTACATCAAGATTCTAGAAAAGTCTTCAAAAATCCATGGATACTGATCTTCATTTGAGCACTACCTACCACCCTCAAGCTGACGGACAATCAGAACGGACTATTAAAAACTTAGAATACATATTGAGATCTTTCTCACTTGACTTTCAAGGTAAGTGGGATCAATAATTACCTCTAGTATACTTTTCCTATAACAATAGCTTCCATTCCATTATTCAGATGGCACCATATGAAGCGTTTTATGGAAAGAGATGTCGCACAACAACTTGTGGGTATGATGTTGGTGAAAGAAAACTCATAGGCCTAGAACTTGTTGATGAAACGATGGAAAAGGTGAAGGTAATCCAAACCCACATCAAAGCAACTCAATGTAGGCAGAAGAGATTTGTCGATAACCGAAGGAAGGATTTGGAATTTTAGGTAGGAGATAATGTTTTCATGAAGGTATCTCCATGGAAGGGTGTTACAAGTTTCGGTAACAAGGTTAAATTTAGTCCGAGGTATATTAGACATTTTGAAATTCTAGAAAAAATTGGGGTTGTAGCTTACCGTTTGGAAATGCCGCCAAGTCTCTCCAAAGTTCATGATGTGTTCCATGTATTACTGTTGAGATAATACATGCCTAACCCAACACATGTAATTACCTATGATGAATTAGAACGAGAACCCGATATGTATTATTTTGAAGAGATTTTCAAGGTTCCTGATACAAGAGAACTAGTGTTGAGAAACCGGACAACTCGTCTGGTAAATGTTCGATGGAGAAAACAAAAGATGGAAGAGGCAACGTGGGAACCCGTGGAACTTATGATGAATAACCACCAGAATTTTTTTATATAGTAATATTCTAGAAATTTTGAGGATGAAATTATTTGATGGATGGGAGAATGTAACACTCCAAGCTTCCACAATACATTTCCCTTTTAATAATTAAATAGCTTGCGTTGTACACAACTTCGATTTAATAGTGAAAAATACTAAATTTTAATTAAAAACTACTTTTTAATCAAAATAATTTATAGTGATAAATTATAATATTGAGTGGTTTTTAAGTATAATTAGATTATATTTCTACCATTCAATCCAATGTTGTTAATTGGACGTAATTTCATATTTAAACTAGACATAAGTAAGTGTCAATATTTTGATAGTTATTATTTCTTAAAAACACGCTTTTTTGTTTTGACAATGAGAATTAATTTTACATTAATTTCATCCTCTTATGTGTTTTGAATTTAGAAAAATGGATTCCATATTTAAAATTTTGATGTCCAAATTGTGTAAAAATGTAAATTTTTTTAGATATTTTGAATAATTACTTCGGTAAATATTTTATTTACCATGGTTAAAAGGTAAATCCGGTAAATAAGGGTAAACAAATAATATTATAATAATATTAAATTACCCTAACATGTGTTCTAACCATATTGGATGAAACATGTCTGACCATGGGAACCCTTAGGTGGATTTTGGGACCCCATAGAGCCACTTTTAAGTGATAATGACACTTTATATTAATTAAGTTAAAGTAAATACAAAAATGACAAAAGCATATATCTTTTAGTAAAACAATATTTACATAGTGTTATATATGTTATCTATTCGACTATAAACATTAATTAGAAACCTAAAACATATTTCATACATAATTTTATTTTATTTATAATTTTTAGACTTTTAATAATTAAATTTATTTATGACACAATAATGATGCAGTATTTCCCTTATTAATGAAAGAATCAAATAAATGATATTATATATTATACAATAAATATAATTTGAATGTTTTGATGCCATAAAAAAATTTTCTAGGTTAATGTGACATATTAGGATTGATTAAATGAATATTTTTCGAAGTAATAATGCTTTTATAAATTTAACAATATCAAAATAGAAAATAGGGTCAAAATTGACATAAAAGAGTTTTTAAAACAAATATTGTATTATTAATTGATATTCTTTTCCTAAAAATATATGGTTCGCCCAGAGGTATTAAATAATATTATATATGTAATTAATGTAAAACTTTTAGTTTTCTTGTAAGTTTATAGTATGTTTATTAACCATATAATATAAAAATACAAAGAGACATGGTTAATGTCAAAATAATTAACTAAGAGTTAAATTTAGAAGTTAAGGATAATATAGGGACCCAAACCTATCCAAAACCAATTTGTTGATTGGTTTTTGACCCATACCCACCTCACCCTCAAAATAAATCATTTCGGAACCATTATAATGCTAAAAGTATTTTATTATAAAATAATATTTCAATTTTTTCCTATGGTACCCCACACCCCTCTTATAAAAGGGCACTTCACCTTCTAATAATTTCACAAATTCAAATCCATTTGGCTCGGCCAAACCCTCCCCAAATATAATATAAACTATCCTAACTTCATATTAGAGGCCCTAACGTAGTCATAAAGCCAACATAAGAAGACCTTTTGATCAAATCAAAAGGAATAACCCGAAGAAGAGGTAAATATTTCATCACCTCTTTCAAGTTCTTTTCTTCTTCCACTTCATCTTTTTTTTGTATCCATTATAAAATAATAAATCAATAATCTTATATATATTGTGATGTTATTATAAAAATGGTACAAAAAAATTCATTATTTTATCCATCCTATGAATGACATGTCACCATACGTGCGTACGTACGGCTTACCATCTCCAGGGCGTGCTGTAGTCTATTATTCAAACACTTCATCATTTGGATGGGTATACTAGTGAGTATAAATGATGAAAATAATAAATATAACATGATAATAATTATTTATAAATGATATAACATACAATTATATATGATTTTAATATCAAAAGAATTATATTGTCACTCGTGCATACGTACGGATTACCGTCTCCACGAACGCGATGAGATTCATTCCCCATCGCATCCATTCAAGAATAATTTTTATTTGATGATTAAAAATAATTTTTAAAGACTTAATATCACTCTGAATATGAATAAGATATATAATATCCATAATAATAATTTCTTACATAACAAAGCATATAAAGTAAATTAAATCAGTTAACACATGAAACGATGATACTACTGAAATATCATTAACCGAGCAATATTAGAAGATCATATGTGATATCATATTTATGTATATGGTTATTTTATAATTTAATAACAATGCTTTAACTATTATACAATATGTTAACGTACCCTTTACCAAGGAAAATTACTAGGTAAGGGTTATTTTCACAATCTCTTCATTATCCGAGGTTGTTTGTACATAATTATCTATTGGGACCTCTTTATCATCCACATCCATGCTTCTTAAAAATGTATTTCAAAACATTTTTACTATTTAATAAACAATGGTTTAAAGTAATTAATTCCTTTATTAGACCTTATATGTTTTTAAAAGAATCTTTCCATCGTTTTCCAAACAATGTACTTTATGACATTTTCGACCAAAGTTAGGTAAGAATGTTTTTTTAACTTATACGATAGGTGCATCTATTATCTGCTCTTATAACATCTTTGAAGATTCCCTTAAAAGATTATTATAATATTTTCACTATAATTTTTTTCTTTATAATTATGTTACTCTGAAATGATTTCAAAATAGAGAGAGATATTTTTCTAAAAAAGGTTTTGATTTCATCTATATCAACATACTTTGATGTATTTAAATGCTTATTTGAAGTTGATTTATTATGATACAAAACTTCTATATTGTATTAATGTTTTAGTGATATGTTTGACTATGGATGTGATATTTTTATACCATTCATGGTTTATGTATAAAGTATTGACATTTCGTATTATAGTTTTAAAACAAATGTTTATGTTATGTCTAAACCTTCTCATATGAGGAATGAATTAGAATTAGTGAGTGATGGGGGGAACTCACTACAGCTTCTTGATGCATCGGTTGGTCTCATGAGACAAACTAGTGTCTTGGAATAAGAGCTTGACAAAATCTTATTTGTAATCTTGGCACAAGGCCTCTACAATGTGGTTATGAAGTCAGGCATTATGCATTCCATCATTATGAATGTGGCTATTGATATTGCATGTGATTATTAGACTAGTAGGATATCAATGTGAATAAGTAAATGGAATTATTTGATTTTATCTTTTCCATATTATGCAGAAGTTCAAGTTTAAAAGGATTTTGTTTTAGTCTTATACATTTTCTTAAATGTTTATTCATATTTATGAGTATTTCCGCTATATTGTTATCCTTACTGAGCATATGAGATCACCCCTTTATATGTTTTATCATTCATAGGATGCGAAGAAGTACTTTATGAATGGATTGTAGGGATAGTCTAAAGGGATATGAGTGTGGTCTATGGAAAAAATGTTATTGTAGTTTTTCATTTTATAATGTAATGTAAAAAATATGAATGTATCTAGTATTTCCATGGCTACAAAACTGATCGGCCATTCGGGACATGATTTCCTTGTATCATGCCAATGTTATGTAATTATGAACCAACGCTGGGTAACTAGGGTCGTTGAATTGCAAAGTAGATCTAAGTAGATCTATGAAACCAAACACGAATGAAGAAGAATGAACACATACCTCAAGAATATGACATTGAATCACCAAGGGAAGCCTTCAAATCGCCTCAGGAATAATGGGAGAACCATATTTGGCCTTAGGAAAAGAAAAATTCCGAGTTATGGCCACATAGGAGGGAAAATGATCCATGTAGAGGCAAAAACGTGTGATATCCTCTTTTTTAGGATCTCACTTAAGTAATTGCATGGTTAGTTCACACGGTTAGACAAACTGTGTGCTAACCATGCATTAGAAACTACCTAGACAGACCCTTGTACGGCTTCCTCACATGGTCTATCTAACTATGGTCCAATCGTGGAAGAGACACTACCTCAAAAGGACAAACTATGCAGGGTTTGTCCATACTTTTAGACAAACCGTGCGCCTCCCATGAGACTTCCCATTTGACTCAAAACATCTATCAAAGTTCTACTGACTCTCCCATTCATCAACCTTAACTTTATAATAATGAAAAGCGCGAAGTAAGGGTTACATACCAGAAATGGGGGTACTACAATAACAATAATTACAATCACTTAATTTATTTGGTGTTAATGAATACAATTCCATAAAAATCATTCTACAATCATTATAATAAAATATATAGGATCAATTTGTTGAATAAATCACCAGTTGAAACCAATTAATAATATTTCATGAATACTAATTTGGAACTCCTATAACTCAAAATGTATAATCCAATATTCAATCATCAAAATATGGTATTGGTTTTCAACACTATCTATAACAATATATTAAATTTGGGAGTTTTCTAAAAACATATTTTAGGAAAAAAATAAATAAATACCTTTATAAATCACAAAAAATACAACTTCCTAAACTACTATTTACACTAGAACCATATTTTTGTTTTGTGAAGGAATATATTATAAATAACATTGATATATCTAAATCATCCAATTATAGATAATGATTACATTCTCTCCTTACACATAGAATAAAATAAATAATCTTAAATATTAAGATAATATAGCTTATATTGAATAAAACTAGTCCATACCGTTAATGGAATCAGATGGTTGTATTTGAAATAATATGATCCCCTAAATCAACTAATCTTACCCACTTTAAATTCATAGCATTAAATAACCTCAAAAAACGACGACTAACCTCAATTTTGGCTATCCAAAACCAAGGGAACAAAATCATTCTATAAATTATGTCCCATAGCTCAAACCATAGTAAATTTAAGAAATTAATGTATAGGTAGTGAATCTAATATTATATATAACAAGTTAAGAAATAATCTGATGTTACCAAAAATTACATATGGCCCACCTGATACAATGATGTCTATTATATGCATTTGTCTGAATCCTTCTCCTTTTCCATAGTTAAGATGATGAAATCCACTACATCATCTATACTCTTAACTATTTACCTTATAATGGGTGATATCATGAGGATATATTCTTATTTCAATATATCGTCACTCCTACTTAAATGATTTCTGACCAAATTTCAATTTCATATAAGGCCTCAATGGAAAATGATAGAAGAATTTTTACCAGAAGTAGAATTCCAACACCCTGATGATGGACATAGAAGTTTATAAACAAATATAAACATTGATAAGGACCTCAAAATAATATAAATCTACTCTAAAACTCTACATAATATTCATAGAACTTATATCTATGAAAAAATGATGTGAAGAGAGAAAAGACTCACTCCCTGATTTCCAATACATTGAATACTAAAACAATCGAGAACCACCATCCATGAAATTTCAATTTGAGAATTTCACTAGAACTACAAATAAAACAAATAAACTTTGGAATTATATTAACTATTACATATTTTTGGATAACTCATGATACATTTGAAACACAGATCTTGTGAAATATTATGGGATCATAAGATGAAAAACATAATTCTAACATCATTTATTCAACATATCATCAAGTTGAAGGTACATGTCATAACATATAAGGTCTTTAAATAGAATTTAAACCTCTCACACTATAGTATACCCTTGTTGAAGAGAAAAAAAATCTTCAAAAAATATTCTTTCATCATTATATAAATAAACTCATCCGAAAATTGACTACAAAACTTCTCTCATAATATTTATAACAGTAAAAGATCAATGCGAAAAAAGATATTCAACTATTGAGAAACATCATGAAATATTTTAACAGACATAAAAATATAGTAAAAAATCCTTGAATAGATTAGTCTAAAACCGATGGTCAACTTCCATAACTACCAATTTTCCTCTCAAATATAACTAAAAATATCAAAATTATTTATGATTTTATACTATAAATCAGTATAAGTACCCATTCACTTCATATATGGATATTACCGCTTGTTAGATGAATATTAATCATATTAAACAAAAAATTCTTGAGGACTGTAGTGGTTTAGTTCCTTTGGAAAAATGAAACAGAAACTTATAGTCTAGTTAAATATATTCAATGTTTCCAAAAAAGATATTCCCCTTCAGTACCCCCATTTTAAACCATTCTTCCTAACCTGTGGAAAGAAAACATAAGAAATGGTGAACTTAGATGCTTAGTAAGGGTAAACATGGATGATATCAATTGATGATTTTATATAAGCATAACATAAAGATATGGGTATGCGAATATGAGAATTACTTTCAAATTTTACACACAACCAATCATGGGACATTAACATGAGTCATGTAAAAAACATTAAGATTTCAATAGAAATGAATTATAAGAATGAAAATTTATCATAACTTAATAATGGAATATAAATTAATATAATAAATGTGTGTTCGGAATCATCAGAAGTATAAAAAACCATTTAATATTTCAGGATTGACTACTAAGACTCTATGATCAACCACATAGACTTGTCTCCCATCATATATGAAGCACATCTTCTTGTCTCCCATAACAGATCAAGCACATCGTCATGTTTCCTATTATTGAACAATCACATCGACATGATTCCACTAAATATCTCATTAGATTAAATTCCTTTACCAATGAATTAGAGGTAGATATAGGTCCCACCCATCAATTAATGAAAACTATACATATGTGTTCCATAAGAAAATAAATCATTCTTCGTTAAAAAACCCATGAAAAGAAATGGGTTTCATAAAAATTCCATCAATGCATATCCCATGGAAAAGTAATCAGATTCACAAAACATATACCAACATAAAACTAAACCAAAATAATTGTATATTAGGATAATATCCCAGAAAAACATAAGTAATCATTAAATAATGTTTTCTTAGAAGAAAAATGGTTTTGAAATATTACTTGAAATAATTCTTGATGAAAATATCCTTTTCTGTATATAATCATTTTTTAAAGAGTTGTCCAATTATAAAGGAAAATATTTTCTTTAAAAATAAACATGAAATATTTTAATGTAATAATAAAATAATTCATTATTTATGATGGATGAAAATTACATTAATTAAAAATAAGTTAAAAAATTCCTTTAATATATTTTTCAATCTAGAAAAGTCACAATGAGCATTGTTTAGAATATTTTTTAAAAAAAAATTCATTTAAAATAGAGTTTTAGAAATTTTTACATTTTTAAAAATAAATTTAAATGTTAATTTTATAATAGTAAAAACCATTTTGTTTTTTTAAAACATGGACAATAAATATAAATATTTCCCAATAGAGACTTAAACAAAACAATACTGAATATTGATATGATTACGAAATAAACCCGTACCACTTTTTAATCAATTGTATCAAATACCCCATGAATGAAATAAAATTATATAGATTTTAAAGTAAAATATTATTCCGGATAATACATATAAAATACATTCATAAGAAGTATATACGTCACACATAATAACCAAGTAGTGTATAAGGCATGTGTCCCAAAAAAATAAAAGTGAGACAAAAATACCTTACCATAAGTCTTGACGTTATTTGTATATGTTAAAATCTCTTGTATAATATATATATTTTTATTATATATCAATAAAAATCATATTAATATACATAACACAACATATGACATACTTTTGACTTTATATTACTCAATTATTAACAATTCCATGATATAGTTATGTTTCGAGTAATATTCACTTTGTTTTTCATACATGTTTGAAATTGTGATTCCTGGTCCTCAAACATAGATAAAGATTTAATTATATCCATAATTATAAACATGAAATAAATATCATATATATTCAGAATATATTTATTTATGTTTATTCATAAAGTTTAGGTTTAGATAATAAAATACACTGTTCATGGAGATGGTAGGACATACATACACAAGGATTTTTTTTTATTTTTTTGTCAGGTTAAGAGAATGAAAATTATACGATATATTATCAATAAATAATAATTTGTTTGTTCATACATATAACATATTTTTATTAAATCCATTATTATTACATTCCATGTAATTTGTGAAGTAATCACATCGTTTCGTGAGGCAGTAGTGCACAACACACATAAACGACATTATTGTATTCCCACAAATGGAAATCATGAAGTTATGTGTGATATAAAAATTAAAGAATCATAATATCATCATAAGAATAATTTATATCATATATAAAATATCATTTCGTCATTATTATCAACCTTAAAAATAGGTAATAGAAAAAGTAATAATATCAGTCCGCGAGGCGATAGTCCACTATACACAAAAACGATGATTTCGTATCTCATTTGATAGATATGAGTAAATTTTTGGTCATAAAATTTACATAAAAACATCTAAGTATATTCAATATACATAGGTTATAATATAAAAATAAAAAAATTAATTAAATGGGTTTAGGGAAGAAATAAAACAAAAATATTTATTACTGAATGTTACCACTTCATTAGGTATATCTTATTCATTTTAACAAAAATAATTCCTTGGTTGGATTTCAGCCCAATTGAATGATTTTGAGATGAAGGGATGGAATTTGGAAGAATATTTGGATATTTTTTTCAATTAAAATAGGTTTTAGTGTGTGAATAAAAAATAGTAATATGTTCGCTTTTATAAGATATGGGTGGGTCACTTTGGGAATTTCTCAAAAGATTAATTCATAATAAAATAAATATGAATAAAACTATATTAGAATCATAGTTTATTCCATGATAATATATGATAAGTTAGTAATATAATCATCCAATAAATTTTAGTAATGTTTTTGTGTTATTTTAAACCTTATAATTTTTATTAAATCTTAGTTAACATATTTTAATTTTAACTACGATAACAACTTTTTCAATATTAAGGGGTTTTAGTTATTAAATGTAATGATTCAATTAGGGAAATTTTTTTAATTTATTTTATTTTATACAATATCTCATCCTTTATGTATTTATTTAATATTTTATGACTTTAATATAATTTAATAAAATATTAATTTCATAAAATGTCTTTAATATCAATTTTGACACTTTTCATTACTTTAACGTTAATAAAATCATTGGAGAAAGATAACATCAAACCAAATCCTTTAATACACCCCTAAAATATTATATTCAACTTTAAAATTCTTGAGAAATCTTAATAAATTCAAAATATATATTTTTTAATATTTCTAATATTATTTACTTTATTTTTTTCATTAATTGAATGATTATTGCATCACTAATAATCCTTTTTCACTAAAAATAAAAAATAAATTTCCATGATGTAGACAAAAATTATATCACTAATAAGAATATATATAGTATAATATATCTTATATTTATTCCCATATTAAAAATATTATACTTATTAAATTTTAGAGTGTGACATTTGTTACTATTTTTAAATTTAATGATATTTAAGTCATCTTCATGGAATATTGTTCACTAAATAATTTAATTTTAACAATTATGTGTTAAGATTATAATTAAATTCATCCAATAATATTTTTTAATGTTTTTGGGTGACTTTATGATATTTATAACATTATTTTTACACTTAATTTCCAGATTTACCTTTAACTGAGGTAATAAAATTAATAAGTTTACTATTAATATTGTTCAAAAAATAAAAGGGACCTAACTAATTAATTTTGAAATTTTTATTCCAAATATGTAATAATTTTTTTCATAGTGAAATTCAAAAAAAGTCAGAAATTAATTTATAATTAATCCCATAAATGAGGCAAAACAATGTGTTTTAAAAGTAAAAAAATGATCAAAAGATCGAATAGTTTTTGTATCCAATTTAAATGTGAAATTCATTAAAATTACTGAAATTTAATTAAATTATATAAAATTTATTTAATTACACTTTAAAGAAAATAATAAAATAATTTAACAGTATAAATTATTTGGTTGAAAAATCCATTTTCATATAAATTTCAGTATTGTCCACTATTCATTAAAACATGAAACTTATCAGAAAATTAAGAAAGTAAAACCAATGTAAATTTTGATATTACTCTTTCATAGAATAAGTTTAGTTTTATAAAATATAATTTATAATTGTCAAAAAATATATTTTAAAAATTTGTGCCATTAATAGGGGAAAATGTATTTTTTAGAGAAATACATATTTTATGTGTAAAATTGGATTTTGTTTTTATATCATGTCTTAAAAACCCATAAGATTAGTGATAAAACATATATTGAATGTATATTTAATTAATATAATCTAAAAATAGTGATTTTTTATTTATTGGTATAAATCACACTTATACACATTTAAATAGTTTTTTATAAAAACAATTCCTTTTTATATTAAAAAGGGTTTTATTTTCATTTAAAATTAATTGGTCACCAAATAATTATTTATATATATAAATTTATAAACCATATTTCTATTATCAAGTAAATCATTTTTATACGTTCCATTCTACAAGCCAGGTTATAATTGTCTTGTCTAAATAATTAAAATAATAAAATGATATTGTGTTGAAAGTCAGTATTATGTGAAATACATAATGAACCCACGTTCCATGTAGTTTAATCTTATAATGGAGTAGCATGAAATGAAATCCATGAGCTTTTTAATTTACTTAATAATAATAATGATAATAATTATAATTATTATTATAATAATTCCCGAAATCTCGATGTGTTATATTCTACCCCCTTAAAATTAATTTCATCCATAAAAATCTTCATTTTAGTAGAAACAAATGAGGATGCATCTGCCACATAGTATTCCCATTTATATTTTTAAAACTGGTGGAATCTCAAAAAATATTTAACGAAGTGATTAGTCCTTTTTTAGAAAATGTTTTATCTATGATCCCAAAATTCTACTAGATTATCTTCATAATAATTATATTTTTCTAGAAGTATGACCTCCACATTTTGTACATGTGAAGGATTAGGTATGTACTTAATCACAAGAGATACAAGGGGAACATCATTAACTTGAGAGATATTTAGTGTAAGAGCCAATCAATATTCTAAAATTATGATACATCAATAAAATAAAATTGAAATTGTGTCTTTTCAATTTGATATTTGTCGTAAAAAATACATGATAGATGTTTGATAATTTCTTTATGGGAAACCAACATAATAAAAGGTTCATTAAAATATCATATTTAAAATATGTAAAGTAATATTTTAATATCAACACATAACTGGAATTTTGATTAGGAGAACTTTAAAGAAAATTTAAAACATTGACATGAGAGAAAATTCTACTTGTCATGATATAATGGAGAGTGAGAGAGGACATGACCATTAAAATGTTAACCATCACAGAAAGATAAAAAAATAATGATCTAAGGGACCATTTGATTCATCAAAAAATGAAGTTACTAGAATGATTTTTCTGTTTCAAGATACTTTTCTGAAATTTGAATAATTTTCACAAGATGATATACATACATGATTTGATTCTATTTTTATGGACAATTTAATCCATAGGTTGTGAATTGATCAATTTATACTTCATATCTTATTGAAATTTTAATACATGTAGAACTCATGGATCATAATATCCATAATGGGATGACAAATTACTCTTCATATCCATTTCTATCATAATAAAAATGTTAAAACATGTAATCAAATCTGCATAAATCTACATATGATCAGTTAAAACATTCATCTCTAAAACCTCAACTAATGTTAAATGTAAAAAATACCAAAAATTATACCCTTATGTATCTTCAAAAATATTAAAAAAAACATTAAAAATAAGGGTATTAAATTTCAAAAATCAAATTATAATTAATCCCCCAAACAACTTAATGTAGAACTTAATTTTCAGACAAAAAATATGTGAATAACAACATCATGTATTATATTTAGACATGGTAATATCCTTATGTACACCAAAACCCCATGAAAACATGCATTATTTAAAAAACTAACTCTTTACTCATATAATATATCCAAAAAATATATTATATCAATCTATGATAATGTAAACCACCTTCTCATGAGTTAAAAAGTCATCAAAACTATACGATTTATTTTATCATAATCAGACATCTCTTTATCTCATTGATATCCCTACATCATTAACACATTAAGGGTTATCATTCCCTTGATCACATGTTCTCTAAAAATATCACCATACCACAGAAATAACCTCTCATTGTTTCCAGTACCATTCAAAATATGCTTTCAAATCCTCTTATAAAAACTACAGTGGACCACTCATTTAATGTATCATTATTCCATATTAATATAAAATTAATTATTCAATATTACTATTGAATCCAAATACATATATACATTAATCCTTGTACTTTAATGATTGGAAAAGAATATTTACTTCTTTTTTCTATAATTTAAAACTTTGGTCAGGGTAGTGAGTTAGAGAATTCCCATGCCCCCCACACATAATGCATTGAAATCCTTAACATATTTTCACTCTATGCCCATCATTTACATGTAGATAACATCATACCTTCCATTTAAGATATTCCTATAGGTTATTCTTCCCACGTTCTTGATGTGTAGGAAGCCGAATCATGTTTCTTCTATGATCATAACTACATGAACATTCATAAAAGTCCAACTTACTCTTATTTTATAGTTATGTAATCTTACCAATGTTAAAGTTGTTAATAATATATCATGATATCTGATTAGGCTTAATAACAACATCATTTTCTCTATTTATCATCCCATTTGATTTATCATAAAAAGACTTTAAATCACATTCAATGTTAACCTAGTTGCTTCTGGTATTTATTTTTGACTAAAAACTAGAAATCATAGTCTAATAAATACTTTTCATATTGAAAAAATAGAACCAATACAAATTATTATAAAATTTCGATCTATAACACCATAGGGTTAATCCTAAGTAATTTATGATTGATATTATAACTCTAGAATTTTGACATATACTTTTAGTTATCCTTAGAGGCATCCTTAAAAGTTTTCGTATAAATATCCATAGGGATCCAACTAATGATTTCACATGAATGTTTCCAATGGTTAAATTTTTTTTTCCTCTTATATGAATTATAAGGACCTATAATTTTCATACATGGATATTACATCTTTTTATATTAATCTTCATTAAATTACAAAAGCACATGTCAGAGAACCATAACAGTTTAGTGACTTTGGAAACATGGAACAACAAATTATTTCCCAGTAAATTATCTTCAATGTTTTCCACAAATATCCTCCCCTATAGTACTGCTATGTAAAAAAATTTATTCATAACATATGGAATGGAAATATAAGAAAGGGTTAGATGTTATTATAAATAAGTGTAAACATGAATTATATCAATCTATGATCTTATGTTAGAATAATATATGGATATCAGAATAAAAAAATGATCATAACTGATAAATTTTATACCCATCCTGTAATGGGACATAAACATGATTCATGAAAAAAACAATAACATTTCAATAGATATGAATCATATGAATTAAAATTAATCATAAATCAATCATGAAACATATATCATATCATATATTTGGCTTTGGAATCATTATAATTATATAAACCCATTACATTTATCAAGATTAAAACCCAGACTCTCAGATCAAGCACCATGACCTGTCTCCCATCACAGATCTGGCACATTAATTGGTTTCCCCTAATAGATCAAGGACATCATCTTGTTTCCCAGCATGGATTAATCATACAGACTTGTTTCCCCAAACTATATAATGAGATAAAATTTATTACCATATTAATTATAGGGAGATATATGTATCACCCATCACATAATGAAAACCAAACATATGTGTTCCACAAGAACATTATTCATTCATTATAATAGAACCCATAAAAAGAAATGAGTTTCATAAATATGTCATCATTGTATAACCCATGGTAATGTAATGGGATTAAAAAACATCATGAAATTATAGAAACAAAAAAAAATGTATACTTGGATAATAAAACATGAAAAACATAAGTAATTATCAAATAATGTTGTCTTAGAAGAACATTTTTGAAAGATTACTTGAAAAAATTCTTGAGGAAAATATAATTTCCTTTATGACATAATTTTGAAAGAGGTGAAAAATTAAAAATTAACAATTTTTATTAGAAAATAATCTTGTAATATTATAAAATAGTCTTAAAATAATTATGGATTCATGATTTCAGAAAATTAGGTTTATTATATTTATGTTTAGAAAAAAATCCTTCTTTATATTTTTGTCTGAAACGTCAAAATGATTCTTGGTTAGAAAATGAAAAAAATATTGTTTTCCAAATTTTTTTTCATAGTTAAAAATGATTAAAAATGAATTAAAATATTCATTTGATAATATTAAAAAACATTTTGAATATATTTTTACAAAAAATGAATATCGAAGATAAATATTCTCAAATAGATACTTATTTAAAACAATCCTGAATATTGATGCGATTGTGAAATAAACCCTTACCACTTTATAATCAATTGATTAATATTCCCAAAGAATGAAATTAAATTTTATTGATATGAAAATACCACAATATTTAAGATACTACTCATAAAATAAGTTCATGGGTATTATATACACCATGTAGAAGAAAAAAGTAGTGTATAAGGCATTTTTCCCACACAAAAATTACAAAACAAATCCCAAACCATAAGTCTTGACTTCCATTATAGATGTTATACCCTACTGTATAATAAATATAATTTTATTTTAAATCTAAAAATTAACCATAGTAACATATATAATACCATATATTATTTAAATATGACTTTATATTACTTTTTTATTTCGAATTTTAAGATAAATTTAGGTTTCAGGTAATGTCCACTTTGTTTTTCATTCATGTTTTGACATGTTATTCTTGGTAATCATAATTATATTTTGATATAATAATATCAGAAAATATAAAAATGACATAAATATCATATATATACTGAATATATGTATTTATGTTGTTTGATAACATTTATAGTTAGAAAATAAAATAGATCATTCATGGAGATGGTGGGCCATACGTACACATAAACAATAATTTTATTTTCTTATTGGTTTAAAAAAATGAAAAAATATGATATATTATCATTAAAAAATCATTTTTATTGTATATATATCACATATTTTAATTAAAACATTTCTTAATACATTCCATGTAATGTGTGAATAAATGACATCACTTCGCTTGGCAGAAGTCTACCATACACAAGAATGACATTATCGTATTCAAAAAATGGAAAACATGAAGGTATGTGTGATATTAAAATTAAAGAATCATAATAAAATTATGAAAATAATATATATCATAAAGAAAATATTAATCCATCATTATTCCTAACACTTAAATGTGATAATAGAAGAACCAATGACATCAGTTCATGAGGTGGTAGTCTGACGTACACAAAAATGATTCCTACATATCCCATTTGATGGATTTGTGTGATGTTTTAGGTCATAAACATTACATGAAAACTTATAAATATATTGAATATACTTTTGATCTTATATAATAATGAAAAAAATTGAAATGTTTTAAGGAAGAAACAAAAGAAAAGCGTTCATTGATGAACATTACCTATTCTTCACATATCTCCTTTTGATTTTTACCAAATGAATTCCATGATTGGATTTATAACAAAAGGAAGGAATCTAGTAGAAAAGGATGTATTTTTTAAGGATATTTGGAGTTTTTTGTTCGATCCAAATATGTTTTATATTGTGAATAAAAAATAAGAAGAGATGACCTTTTATAAGAGAGGGAATGAGCACTTTTGGAATTTCCAAATAGATAAATTTATAATAAAATCAATCTAAAAAATAACTAAAATGGAAGTTTATTAGAATCCAAGACATGTTAAGGTTATAATATAATCAACCAATATATTTTATGTAAGTTTTATTTTTATTTAAAACACTCTCATTTATATTAACCCCTAGTTGAACTATTTTAATTTGAATTGCGGTAACTTATGTTTCAATATTAAATGGTTGTAAATTTTACATATAAGGTGTAAATTGGAAATTAAATGGGCCATTTATGATATTATAGACCATATAACATCCCCTTTATTCTTATTTAATATTCTTATGATTTCAAAATTATTTATTAAAGTATTGTTTTCATAAAATATCTTTTGTGTCAATTTTGACTCTATTAGTTATATTGACTTCAATAAAATCAATATAATATGATAAATTAAAAAAATAATTTAATTCACCCCTAAAATTTTATATTAAAAAATAGAATTCATTTATAAATTTAATTAATTAAAATTATATTTCCCTTAATATATCTAATACAATTTATTAATTTTTTTTCATTAATTGAATAATTACCACATCATCATTGTATAATTATTTATGATAATTATTCAATCAAAAAAATAACAAGCTGAGATATACAATTAATATTTTAGAATAATATATATAGTTGAGAATAACTTATATTTATCCTCATATAAAAAATATTATACTTATTAAACGTAAGACTGGAATTTTTTCACTCTCTTTGATTTTAATAATTCTTAAGTAATTTTCATGGAAGTGTCCATTAAAAAAATAGAATTTAAAAAATTTCGTTTTAATGGTCTAATTATCTTCATAAAATAATATTTAGGTAAGTGTTAGGGTAATGTTATTGTATTTATAATATTTTTTTACCCTCAATTGCCTGATTTACCCTTAATCACGGTAATAAAATTATATGTTTACTATTCATATTGTCCAAAAATAAGAGGGACCTAATTAAATAATTTGGGCCTTCTAATTTAAAATATGGAAATCATTCTTTCAAAATTCATTTCAAATATGTTTCAAAAATTAGTTTAAAATTAATCCCGCAGATGAGTAGAAACAACGAGTTTTTATGGTAAACATAATTCAAATGTTTGAAATGTTTTTAAATCCTATTTCAATATGAAATTGAATCCAATGAACTAAATTTGATTAAATGACATAGAATTGGTCTAATTATACATAAAAAGCAATCATACACATCATTTAATAATATAAAATATTTAGATAAAAAATCTGTTTTCAATTAAAATGAAATATTTTTCATTATTCATCGAAACAGGAAACTTATCAGAAAAATACAAAAATTAATCCAATTAAATGTTGATATTTATATTTAAAATAATAGGTTTATTTTTTAAAATAATATTTGAAAAAGTGTCAAAACTACATTTAAAAATGCGCTCCATAAAAATACGATAAAAATGTTCTTTTAAAACAAATATCTTTTGTGCGTAAAATTTTATTTTGTTATTATATTATGTCTATAAAATAAGAAATAAGAAATATAAAAATTATATATAATATATATTTAATTAATATAATCCAACAAAGGGTGATTTGTTTATTTAATTCTATAAAACACCAATATGCACATTTCAATAGTTTTTTCTGAAAACATTTATTTTTTATTTTAAGAATGGTTTTATTTTAATTTATAATTTATTAGACAACAAAGAATTAATTATTTATACATTTATAAGAAATATTTTTATAATCCAATTAATAATATTTATACCCACCATTTTATCAACTCGTTTATAATTTTCCTGTTTAAATAATTACAATAATAAAATGATGTTTCATAGAAACACAATGATGTAAGTAACAGAAGCTAAGAATGTGTTTCATTTAGGGATATATTAACATAGTGTACAATGAAACAGAATCCATAAAATAATTTTAAGATATTTAATAAGAATAATAATAATAATTAACAATAAACTCAGGGTGTTACACTCATAAAGTTTCTTCCAAAACATCTATCCTTCTCAGGCCCAACCATCTTACATTGAATTGGGGACTCTTGTTACATCTCTCCAATCTAAACCAAAAATAGAATCCATTAACAAGACATAATTAAAAATAACTTTTAGTCCTATGATATATAATTTCATTAAAACCATTTAATTAATGTGTTTTTAATTTCAACATAATTTTTTAATTCAAACAAATTGAAAATCAATAATGATTCTTCAAATACAAATAATTATCCACCCTAAATTTAGTTTCATATTACATTATATATTAATAAATATTATTTTCCTTATGTTCACTCATATGGGGGCCAAATATCATATGATTGAACTATTATAACTTCTCTATATCACATATAGAGTTGAATCACGGTTTTTCAAAAAAAAAATAATCCAAACTCATTATTCTAAAATTTATATTCTATCTAAAATCTCAACTAAAACACTGATAACATTATATAATTTACCATACAAAATATAACACCACATAATCTAGTATCAATGTTGAATTTTATTTTCAAATACCTCATCAAATTGAAATGTAGTAGGAAACAATCACGGACAATATAAAACACATTTATGGGAGTCATTGACCCTGTAAATCCTAAGAATACATGATAAAACCCACTGACCAATTATATTTAATATTAAAATAATACTACCAGATAAATCATGTAATTTTATAGATTAAAAATGCTCTCAAATTAATACATTGGAAAAATTAATATACTGGTTTTGAGGAAAATGCACAAATAACAAAAAACCCATTTCATAATCGTGAAATGGATAATTAATTCAAATAATATATACCTAAAATATAAAAAATAGTTATAGAATATTTGAGGGAGAATAAATGTTTAAATAATAGGATCCTCTCCGAACAGATGTATTTAGAAATCAGAGAAACCATAAATTCCTCAGTGAGTAAAAATTGAAAGAAAGTCATTAAAAATAGGATCATCTATATCCATACTCAATAAAAAAAATTCAACCAATTTACTACCCTCCTATAGAAATAAAACATCAAAAATATATATATGGGAAGTGATTATTTTATAAAGTTTGATGAAAAAAATCATTTTTTATGAAAGAACTAGTTGCCAAAGAACATATGATTGACATCCTTGAAACCAAAAACATGCATTAATATAAATAATGAACGCTCAAAATTCATTAAAATTCATTATATCGTATATTCATCCACGTAAATAATGATGAAATCTATGTTTTTGTTGAATTACTCCCTCTTAAATGTTTTTTCAATGATTTGATGTAAATCACTCGACATATGCCCAAAACCCTTCACAATCCCATGTAGTCCTAGTTGATTTTTAGAAATAATAAGGGAAGGAAAATAAATTTGATTGAGAATAATCATAGAGGAATAATAAATCATACAATGGACATTTTATCCATGTATCAAAACTCCTTTTTGTAGCATTGTCTAATCTATATGTATTAACATGCACAAAATATTATTAAGTAATTCATAGGTTACATAATCATTCAGAACATCTTCATCCAACTTCCATAAAAATGGTCATTGATTCTATCATGTGTTACAATATATGAAATATTTGATAGTAACAATATATAGAATAATAAAAATCATCAGCATATATGAAAATAGTTTATAATATTTATATTTCATATAATAAGATTTTAATTAATGGAAATGTGTAATATTTCAATATTAATTCCTATTTTATATATAACCCTTAACATATGATATGTGTTGGGATTATGCTCCATTTTGAAAAGGATATTTCAATATAATATTCTATGATATATTACAAAATTCATCACTTGTAAATGGGATTTAGGGTATATCTTTATACATATCCAATATAAAATAATTCCTCAATTAATTAGTTTCATTTCAGATTCTATATATTTATATACAATAAAAAATGAAATAATATAAAAAATTTTATAGATATCATCCAAACAACGTTTTGAAATCTATCATAAACAATATATTATTTCATATCATATGAAATAGCTTGTGGATACCCAAACAAATCATTATATATATTTACTAAAAAATAATTTTATTGTATCCCTTTGAGTATAACTCAATTCCCATTCCATAAACCCAAATCTATGACCCTTTTAGATGTATAGAATTTTTAAAAAAATATTAATAAAAAACATCATAAATGTATGAAATGGGAACCCTCTAGAAATGAGAAATTGTTACTCATGTTATAAAGGTATCTAGCATGATAATTATCTCCCACTTGTATCCCTACACCTGTTCTCACTAAATACATCATATACCAGATTTAATTTCCAAACGATAACATTATCTAAATAACAAAGTACCCATGATCTATAGTATTTCAATCTCATATTGTTCTCAAATGTTCTCTTTTTCTCTATATATATATGATGTCTACGAATACATCAGATTCCATTCACCCTCTTTGAAGGTCACGACATATTCTCCTCAAATAATAAAAAGGAAATCATAAGTACCAAAATTTAAGGTCATATAATTCCATAATATATCTCAATTTAAGGCCTTGATATCATAAGCTTCAAGACTTATGTGATAATGGTATCAAATTATAAATAATATCATGCTAGGTATATTTCCAACCTTAGTTGATAGAGAAATAAAAATGTGAATCATAATCCCCAAGTAAAAAAATATAGCATATCGCACTCCATGTGGTATACATGGGGGGCCCTCAGGAAAATGATTTTTTGTGCCTTATGAGAATAATTTGTAACTTTATAAAAAATACTAATTATTATAACCTTTACATTTCATAAAAATCCATTACAACTGATTAAGACAATAAAATATGGATAACATATAGTTATACATTGATTAGTTTATTCACATAATATATATAAAAAAGTATACATTATATATAACAAAAAGTATACATTATCTTTTATAGTTATATAGTTATCCATAACAAAAAGTATACATTATCCATAAAAAATTATACATTATCCATAACAATAAGTATACATTATCCATAACAAAAAGTATACATTGATTAGTTTATTAACAAATAGTTATATAGTTATACATTGATTAGTTTATTAAGTATACATTATCTTTTATATTATCATGTTGTAATATTTAATCTAAAAATACAATAAGAAAATTATCAAAACAATATATAAGACACATTATATTAATTTATCATACTATAGTCTACCATATAATTCTTATCTTATTTATAAATTTTGGTTTCTATCAAACTCATTACCTATATATGAAATTTTTACATCATATCTATTAAAGAATTTCATAAAACCATTATACTAAACAATTATTGTATATGACATAATAAAATTAAACTAGTAGTGATAATTTGGAATCATAATATTAATGATCAACTCATTGAAACTATTTTTCAAACTCCTTCGATTCAAGAATAACATATTATTATATAAATATATTCTACTCTCCAATTAGTATACATTATATGTTTATCATTATCCTCATTACTTCAAAAGTTTCATCATGTATTTTTCCTTGAAATATCTTTGGTAACTAATGTAAGTATTTACCTTAAAAGTTTTCCCAAAAATGATAAAACGTTTAGTATATTAAGTGAGATCCCCTTTATTATGGTAAAATATTGAACTCCTAATATTTTTATTTAAAAACAAACCATAAACTATATTTCTATATTAAGTGATATTAACAATAGTTTTTATCTACAAATATACATTATTTCTTTTTAAAATTTGAACTTTTTTTAGTCCATGAACATTCCCATTATAATCATACAAACCGTATCATATTCATAATTTCTTTCAATGGAAAAAATATTATTTAGAAATAACACATATTTTCTCTATATAAACTTATAATAAATAAAATACAAAATAAATATAATATAAGATATTTAATGTGAATGGATTAGTAATATTAAAAGGTACTTTTATTTTTTAAATATTCCACTCATGTTTATAGTATCATATCACTTATATTTGAAAAAACAATAAGATAAAATATTTAATACTGGTAAACATTTTTTTATTATCTTATCATAATACATTTTATTGAATATATTGAATCATAAATCATTTAATTGAAACCATTTTATCACATTTTTACTAAAACTAAATTAAAAATAAATAAAATCAAATATCACATTATAAAAAATGAGACAAATATAGAAAAAAATACAAAATTTCATTAAAAAAATAAATTGTTCCATTTAAAAATAAATATATTATCCAGAAACTAATTTTATCAATAAAATTAAAACTAATTTCTCCGTTAATTTTATCATGATTTTTAGTTCTAGCATATTTAAAAAAACTGTTAAATACTTCATTTTGTATCATATATCCTTTAAAATCAATTAATTTTTCTAAATCACAAATGACATACATAGACAGTTTATGTATATTGTCAAATGCCTTTATTTATTCTGGATACTTTTCATTTTTTAAAAAATTTCTCTTTCAATCCATTATTATATCATAGATTTTTATGAATTTTATTAAATATTTCAAACAAATTTCTTTGGAATCTCCATGAAAATTTTCCCCTTCTAGTTAGAAAATTTTCCAAATTATATTATTTTTAAATAGATAGAACATAAATTTCACATATCCTATACATCTATTCCCAAAACATTATTTTAATCTGTTAAAAATTTCTTATGATTATTGAGATTGTCAAAACCATTATGATGTAAATTTCAAAATGTACTTTATATTAATAATTATTAAATGAAGAAACCACTAGTCAATCAATTTTATTTTAATATATAATCATATTAACTATTGTGGTGGATATTTATATTACCTAATTCATTATTATTCCAAGGAATTTGAAACCCTGAAATAATTCATTTTTTTTATCATAAGTACTTAGGATCAATTGCTAAAAAAATTACAAAGTTTGTTACTTTGGTTGTTTTTAGAAATGGAACCTAAAATTTATCCATTATTATTTTGAAAATGGTTTAAATTTTTTCATACATTATTGTTCTATTTTAAATAATAATAACATAAATGTTATGTTTGATGAATATAATGTTGGTATCTACCTACAACAGAAACATTTATAATATATATTCCATTAAATAATTTCATTTAATAATTTAATTTATTAATTTCTCTAAAAAATGATAACCCCCATTTAATATACTTCATGGAAATTGGTGGTCCATTATCTCAATTTCTCTAAGTAATTAATCCATGTATGTTTTCATCTGGTCACATAGCTATATTGGTAGGAAATCATTCTAATCAAATTATATATGATTCATGGATATGTTAGCATACAACCCTCAGAAAAATCAATTAAATGATAAAATCATCTAAATTTATTTATTATTATTCTTATAGATAAAAAAAATAAGTTTAATGTATTGAAATTGCATATAATGAGGTATTTAAATAATAGCGTTTCTTCATTAGTTTCTTACATTACAAATAATAATTAATATGAAACCATCAATAGAATTAAACTACCCATATTCTTGACCATGGTCTAGATTTTTTTTCAATTGAATGTATATAAAACATATAATTTTTAAAAATAATTTAACCTCACATCATATTAAATATTATTCATATTTCTTATATTCATGATTTTATTGATTTAGTTTCAAATATTATTCAACATTCTTAATTAATATTTTCAGCCCATATTGATGTGTAACCCTTTAAACAACTTATTATAAATGTGACTAAATCAAATCTAATGTACTTTATATTTATTCCAATCTAAAAAACTTCCCAAATATAACATACATGAAACCCTTCCTTGTGAAGGATTTGAATCATTTTAAATCAACAATCCCCACAATTATTGGAGAGAAAGATATCCAACCAATACATTTCTAAATAAGACATATGATTTTATCCCAAGAGTAGTGTATACTAATGTCCATGAACCGTATAGTACATTAATTTGGAATGATATGAATTCCATCAAAACTACTAGACCTAAAATTAATATAATATAATAAAGTATCAAAATCAAGCTCATTACCTAGTACCATCCACATTCAAGTAAAAATAAAAGTAAATCAACTATCAAACCAATCACGTCTCATTATAGACTCATCATTGAAAATATATATTATAATTTTAAATAATTAAACTAAATCATATATCAATTTATAATATAAATTTTACATCAATGAATAAAATTAGGAATAAATTAAATAAATTAATAGTTCATATATTTTAACAAGATATAAACTATATATGAATAATTTATAAAAGGTTAAAGTTATAAACAGTTTATTACCAAGCCATTCATTATTGAGATTTCCCCAAAAAATATAGACATTTTATATTTACTTCAAATAAGAACTGCTTAATATTTTTAAATATGTGAAATTTATTTTAATTATATGATATTATCTAAAAAAATGGACATTTTAAATTATTTTATAATTGTGAATGTGATTTATGTAATCTTAATATTTTATATTTAAAATTATTAATACATTTATCAAATCAATTACCATAACTCCTATTTATATGCTTTATATAATTACTCAAATATTGAAAATTATTTGATCATTTTAAATTATTAAAAAAGAATAATTTGTAATATAAAATAAAATCCCCATTATATTTTCTATATCATGTAAAGAATAAATATTTTATAAATTATAGATATAATGTTCATACTACTTATTTATATCTAAACTATATGCCTCTAAATAAAATGTAAAAAATGTATTTTATTATGAAATCTTAATATTAGCGATATTTAGTAAATAAAAATTACAAAAAAATTAATTTAATTAATTATAATGTTTTACAAATAATTAATTTATCAACCACATTAAAATAAAATAAGAATCCCAAATAAATTTTTTATAATTTAAAATCATTTTAGAAACCACATAATTCAATTTAAAAATTAAATGTTGAAAAATATAGCAGTTTACAAAAATAATATATACTGATATAACGATATCATAATATATAGTTCATAATAACTTCCATCATGTTTTAGGGTAGATAATTATTAGTCAAGAATGTGGAATGTAATACCCAATTATACTTTTCAGGTACTCCATTGTTCATTCTTTGTTAATAATCCTCATTTGGGTATGTTCGTAGGATTATTTAGGACAGATATCCTTTTCACGAGAAAACAACCTAAAATTTAGTTATGTATATTTTTTTAATTAATGGATTCTTAGTGTAAATGTGTTAATTTATTTGAGGGGTTATCTCCAAGTTTGGAGAACATCCTAATTACATTGGAGATTTTTCTACTGAGAATAGGAATGTTTTTTTTCTGTAGGGAAATTGCATGTTGTGTGAAAAGATTTCACTTCATGTTATTGTCACCAAGAATAATCCATGAATCTAGTTCTTTGTGTGATGTTTACACACTATTTATTTGGAATTCACATTATGTAATGGCTAAAATCAGTATTTCAAAAACAAAAGAGATGAAGTTTTTAGAGTTTTCAACATGCATGGAATTGAGGTCATGTAATTGGATTACACTCCATGTAAATCTCAAGGCTTGGGTTTTTAGGGTTAATTATGGGTGTTTGTTCTATCATTCTACCTGAAGCATCCCTCTCTCATCCTAGATATCACCAATTTGATTTTGGAGATCTTCTCTCCTTCTAGATCATTTGTTCAGTGATCTATCATCAGGGCTTTTGGGGCATGCCTATCGGATAAAGAACTCATTTTTTATTTATTAATTTGGTCATGAACACTACTTTGGATATTTGCAAATCTCATATTCAAGATTGTATAGTGTTTTCTATCAATCCTTTTTCAGTTTCTTATCATTCATTGTCTTTAAAATACAGATCTATTGGTTTCCAATCACCATTGTCAAATTCATCTAGTTTTATACCATTTTGAGGTATGATCATCTATAAAATGGGATTATTCCATTAATATATTATAATTCTTGATAAATACAGTTTTTTCATTTAATATTTTGTGTTTTTGTTTTCAATGTATTTTTTGGATAGATAAATGTTTTTAAAGGAATTATATTTAAAAACAGTTTTGTTTTGATTTTAAAATGTGTTTTAAAATATCTAAATGAATTTTAATAGATTTAAAAATGTTTTGTAAATTGTGAGAATGGTTTTAATATTTATTTTTATAAGATTGACATTTTTATAACCTTGGGTGCATCTAGAAATAGACATAGGCCACTATATTGTGTGTGGAACCACTATTGGTTGTTTTATTAATATCGATGGACTATGTAAGGACTCGGTATTGATTGGATAAAATGTTTTACAAATATTAGTGTCTTTTATGTCTAGTATCTATTTTACCATATCTTATAGAACATGGAATAGTGCACTCAATAAATTATATATTTTTAACGCACAATTGTTTTTATTAGGGATTGTTGCTCATAGTTTTATTTTAGGTTATATCACAAATATTCACATGATGATATTTCATCAATATGTGTTTATATTATTACCTTATGTTAAATGGATTTGTTTTCCTATAATATCACTTCTACTTTTCTTATTTATGGCTTTGAGAATACGAAATAATTTTATGGAAAAAGGGAAGATGATTTAGAAATGGATTGAGGTTTAGGACAATAATTTGTAAATATATTTTGTTTTAAAGGCTATAACAATTGAAGTTTTGATACTAGACCATTTATAGACTTAGTGGTGGTATCGTAATGTGATTTTTGTTCAAAAAATAATTTTTTAATTTAGCTGTTTGTAGATATTTTATTGTAGGATTATGATAAAGGGAAGGGAATTCTATGGAAATTAGGCTTCTCTCGTTGATTCTCCATTTGATTATGGTTGGTTTGATGGTGACTATTGGTCACATGGGTAATTTTTACCATTATTTATTCATAATTTCTGGTTTATCTAGTTTGGATTGGATTGAATAGATCTGGTTTAATATTTTTCTTCTATATTGTATTCTGGGTGTATGTATTGTTTCTTTATATTCAAGAATTGTTCTATTGTATTCAGTTAAGCTCACCATGTAATGACTAACTCAGATGTATGATTTGGTTTAGTAGCGTTACTCTTTTCTAATTTGGTATTAGAGGAAAGGATCCAACTGATGTGTGTTAACACTGCCTATGTATTTCATTCTATATATTGGGTAGATAAAAGTTAGGACCATCAGAATATGCATTCTATGTGTGGAAATGGAGCCTATCTAGATAAATTTTATGACCAAACGAAAGATACCATGGGTGGCTAGGGACATTTTTTCAGTTTTGCGACTAGGGGTATTAAGAAATTCAAATGAACTTTTTAGAATGTTTATTTAAATTGAACTATTTTTTTGATGTTATTTATTCCATTGTTTTGAATTCAGAAAGTGTTCCTCATATAATTTCTTATTCTATCTTGTTTATAAGAAAATAGATATGAGAATATATATTATAAATATAAGAGAGGAAGCTATGAGATAGGTTTCATAGGTGAATTTTCCAGTGGGACCTTCTTTGGTGGAAACTATAATCCACACTATTTAGACACTAGGTCAAGTGGGTATTGGGATCATAGGATTCATGGTGGATGTGGGATTGGAGTTTTATAAGAATTATCCACCCATATTCTTTTGTGAAAAAAGAACCAAGGAATATGAGTTGTTTCTTGAGAAGTTATAGAGAATGTCCATCTTCTTAAAGACACCTGAATACTCGAAGTTGGGGTTTTCCACGTACATTCTAGAGGGACCAAGGTAGAGATGTAGAAAATCTAATGTAAAATATAGTTTACATGAGAAACATACCTGAATATCTTTTATGACAAACTTTATTCAATTTATTTACTAAGAGGTGTTAGGTACAGTAAAAACCTAGGAGTTTCTGATCATGGAGTAGTGGGAGAATACCATCGTAGAGTATTCTACCTAGTTTGATGAGTGGGTGAATCTAGCACCAGAGCTTGTCACTAGTGAGAAAATAAATTCTCAAAGGCTTGAGTTGGGACTGAGGTATATTTGGTTGATTTTTATTATCTTTTTTCCTTCCAACCTTTGTAGAGTATTTGAAAAAGAACTATTGGATGAGGCAGAAATAGATAGGGAGATTGGTTTGGGTTGATCTTCGGTAGGTACAGTTCTTAGATAGGGTGTTTCTTCTAGCCATAAAAGGAAATGAAAGATTGATCACATCTCATTAGGACTAGTTTTATGGGATTATTGAATACAGAAAAAGGTCATATTCTTTCAGATTGAGATACATATTCATACTAATCTTGATAGTATGGAATCTATAGGGACTTTTCATTATTGAAGATTATTGGGCCATCTAAATCATTTATATGAAAGGATATCCCAGGGTAGTATGGGTGGATCCACTATAACTATGAGTTCATAGGTTCAAAGAGATGCTTCCAAGGGTGGTGGGTCTAATCCTTAGGCCATGGGGGAAGTTCAAGAGTCTAAGAATGGATTCTTTTATGTAATTGAGTATGTGAAAGTGGAATATGAATCAGGGAAAGGTACTATTAAAGGTAAGATGTTTATTTCATCTTCTATGGTGTAAGATTTTTTTGAAACACGTTTAACTCATTCTATTATATCGTCAATTTTTTTAAATGTTTTTGGATTACATTCAGATATTACGCCATTATTATCAAGTATTTCCATGGACTTGGAAAAGAGATCCCAACAAGGTTTTAAATGACCATCATTCTAGAGGATGATAATTGCCTCCCATGTTGTATTGGTATTTTTAGTTATTGTTATTGACATCTTTGACATGATTTTCAATATATACTATATGATTAGTGTTAATTCCTAGGTAGACCATTATCATAATTGATTTTAGTTTTTATCTTCTAATGTGGTCAATACTGTCTTTCAGGGTGAGTGGAAATCTTGATTGGGAAGAGTAGAGACTATTGTTTCTTATGTTGGGATAATATCATTCTAGTTTATTGATATGTTTCTTGATACAGATTACAATTTTTTGGGTGGTCATATTCTTATAGTAGTGTGATCACACCCTTAGTTATTAATAGTTTATTTTTATATTTTACCACAATAGAGAGAGGTTGAGTTTACTATTTACCTAATCCCTAGTATGGTACACATTTCTATGATGTCTTATCTAATGGAACATGATGAGTTGGTAAAATATAATGTCTATCATGTGGATCTTAAGGATATATGATTATTAATCCTAGTGTGTCACTATGGGATTATCCTATCTTCAATGATAAGATTCAAGCACGAGCCTTAGAAATTGTATTGATTATGAGAAGTTGAATCGATTGACCATTAGGAAAAAAATATCCTTGTCCAAGGATTGATGATATTTATTACTATCTCAGATGGGAATATTGGATTTCAAAGATTGTAATTTTTTTAGGGTACCACAGTTGATATTGTGAGAATAAGATATACCCAGGACAACATTTAGTAGTCGGTAATTTTATTTTGAGATTCTGGATATTCCATTTGGTCTGAAAAACGCTCCTATGGTATTTTTTTATTTTATTAAATATATAATTCACCAGTTTTTGGAATATTTTTTCCTATGTCCATGGATGATAATTTGGTGTACTCTAAGTCTGAAGAGGAGAATAATAACCATTTTGATATCATTATTTAAAACATGAAACAATAAATTATGTATTGTAAGCATTATAAATGCGAGTTTTGAATCTATGAAGTGAAATTTATGGGGAATGAGATATCTAATAGGGGAATGTCAATAGATTTTGAAAAGTTATAGACTGTTATATCCCTTTAGCAACACATAAATGTGTTTTATATCTAAATCTTCTTGGGTTTGGATGGTTACTATAGAAGGTTTTTTCAATATTCATCCAATATCACATCTTGGAAGACTACATTAGCGAGAAATGGTGTGAATTATGAGTATAATGACAATTGTTAGAGATATGTTGAGGATATGGTGGAATGTTTTACTTAAGGATTAGTTTTAATTATTCTAGAATTATGTTCATGTTATGTTTTTCTCTATAATGGTTTTGGTATGGGTTTGTGATTTTGTTGAAAGCGATTATGCATGAATTGAAAACGTGGTGAGACTTCTTATTTGGGGAGAAATTTACGATGTATTCTAATCATAAGAAACAAAAATATATTTAAACTCATACGGATACGAATTTGAGACAGATACACTAGGTCAAGTGCCTACAAACATTTGATTTTGAAATTTCTTATACCCCTGGGAAGGGAAATGTGGCTGCTGATATTTTTGAGCAGCAAATTACCTACACATACCAAGAAGGAATCTGTTGATGACTGGTCTATCATGAGACTGTTGGATGAAATGTGCTTCTGAGTATAAGTGTGTGGTGGTTATGTCTTGTTTTCATCGATGAAATATGATATTTCATCTGTTGAGTGAGTTTAGATTGAGGAAGAGAAAGAAACTAATTTCCAATTCCTTGGTAAAATCCTTTATTTTGGGGAGACCTTGGTGGAGTGTTATTTATATTCATGTGGTTCACTGTGCTTTAATAGTGGGTTGGATGTTCCATTTTTCCTATGGTAGGAGTTAATGGGATTTGTATATATGTCTCGCTGGTCTATGAACTATATGGACACCAATATGTATCATGACTTGAGGGGTTAGTACTGGTGAATGGTGATGAGGTGGTTAGTTATAGATTTTATATCATGGTGTATTACTTTAATATAATTAAGGTGAAACACCCGAGACCTGTATGTTTATTACAACCCTTACCCATTCTAGTATGGAAATGGGATGATATTTCCCCACATTTCATCATTGTTTTTCCCTGGAATCTTCGTGGGAAGGATATGATCTGGGTAATCATTGATCAACTAATTAAATTATCACATTTACTCTCTTTTAAAAAGATGATGAAGGTGTAAAAAGTTTGGGACCTATATGTCTGAGTGATTATGAGACTTAATGGGGTTCCAACTATGGTTGTTTTTAACTAGTACCTGAGTTTCACAACCATGTTCTAGATAGGTTTAGAGGTGGTGATGTGTTCCTAGAATTGACTGATAATTTCTTATCAGCTGAAGAAATATGGAAAAATTGAGAGGGATATCAGGGGTCTTGAGGATATGATCCAAGATTGTGTGATTGATTTTGGTGGATCTTAGGAAAATAATTTTCCTCTAGTCTAGATATCCAATAATGTTTGTTATCAATCCTCAATTATGATGGATCAATTAGAGGAAGTTTGGGGGTATCCATGTAGGAATTACTTTTAGTGGTCATAATTGGGATAACGGTCCTTTGTTGGGTCAAGTATTGTTCAAGAGATGATAGATAATGTGTAGTTCATCTGGAAAAGTTTGATCATGACACAGAGTTGTTAGTAATCTTATGTGGGCTATCATCATCATCCATTAGGGCTTGAAGTTAGTGATCATGTTTTTCTTAGAGTTTCAAATTCTTTGGACATCATTAGTAGGGTAAGTGGTGTAAGTAGGCACTCCTGTTTTTGGACCCCTTTTTGATTATTTGATGACTGGAGAAGGTGGAATATTAGTTGGAATTCCATATTGTTTGAAATATATCCATGATGTGTTCCATGTTTCCTAGATAAAGAGGCATATACTGGATCCTTCCCATGTGATTGGATGAGAAGATATTGATCTTGATAATGAAACCACTTTGGATGACCATCCAGTTCAGATTATGGATTGATGAGAGATATTAATTCACTATTAAACAACTCATATGGTATATGTATTGTGGAAGGGAAAACATTACAACCATGAGATATGGGAGAAGGAATTATTGATGAGTAATTAGTGGCCATCAAATTTATTTGAGTCTAGTAATATGAGGGTTTTTTGGATGATAGAACTGTTTATGTTTGGTAGATTGTAACAACCCGTTGAAACTTTCAGGTACTCCGTCATTTATGATTTGTTTATCATATTTTTTTGGGCATGTTTTAGGTATTTTTTGGTATTGAGTGGATTCTTTGAAAAAAAATAATGTCTGGGTATGTATTTTTGTTTTAATTAATGGAGTCTGGGTATAAATGTTAATGGATTTGAGGGGTTCTCCCATAGATTGATGAGTTCCCTAGGTTCATAGGTGTTTTCTTCCTTGAACATACATGTTTACTATTATCTAAGAGATTATATTCTATGTAAATGGAATTCACATAATATAATGGTTTCCATAAAGAATCCATGAATTGTTTCTAGGTAATGACATTTACACACCATGTATTTTGAGTTCATGACGTGTAATGGATAAAATATGGTTTTTATAAAAATGAGATTCGTTTTTTGATGTTTTCAACCTTTGTGAAACACGTGTCTTGTAATGGGATTACAATCAAATAAATCTCACATCTTGGGGTTTCAGGGGGATATAAGAGTGTTTATTCTATCAGTCCTCAAACACCCCTCATCTCTTGATATAGATATCAACCTCTGAGATTTTTTCGATCTATTATCCTTTAGGATAGTTCTTTCGATGATCATTTATTATGCTTGTTATGGTGCACCTAACTGGGTAAGTGTTCTTTCCATTTCATCTTTCATTTGGTCATGTCCACTACATTGGGTATGTTTATTTTTTATATTCATAATAGGATAATATTATATATCAATCCATTATAATTTATTATAATTTCTTCTCTTTATTAGGTCGATCCATTTGTTTCCGATCAGCGTTGTCGATGTTGGCTGGGTTTACAGTATTATAATTTTTGTGTTTCTATATAATGAGTTAATTAAATGAATTTATTGTCATTTTTAATAATTTCATTTGGATTTGTCATTGAATATAATTTATTGGTGGTTTACAATTATTTCATGGATAGATAAATGTTTATAAATGGGTTTTCATTCAAAATAATTTTTTATAATTTTGAAATTGAATTTCAAACACTTAGGTAGATTTTCTTGGATTTAAAAATGTCTTTTAAATAATGAGAATGGTTTTAAAATGATTTTTTACGATATTTAATATTTGGTAACATTGGATATGTTGGTAAATAGTCCTTTGAAACCATTGTGTGTGTGGCATCATAAATTGTGATTTTCTTGATATCAACAGACTGTGGAAAGACTAAATACCATTTGGATCCAACGATGAGACTTGTTTAGGCTCTTTTATGTATAGAATGTATTGTCTCATAGGATAGATCCAAAAACATAGTGTTCTTGTTCCTTTGTGTATTTTTATGACATGGTAGTTTTTATCATGGATTGTTTCTCATAGGTTTTTATATGAGGCTTTATCTCATGGATTCACATGATTTTCTTCCATGGATTTGTGTTTACATTATTACCTTATGATGTGTGGCTATTATTTCCCATTTTATCACTTAAATTTTTAAAATTAATATATTTTATAACATTAATGGATTTTAGGAAAATGGAAATGTAAAATTATTTACAATGAATTAAGATTTATGAAAATTATTTGTATAATTGTTTTGTTTTTCAATGTAAGAATTATATCATTCTTAATATTAGGCCTTGTATAGATTGTTTGGTGGTATCCTATTGGAATTTATGATAAAAAAATACTTTATCCTCTATATGGTTGTATATGTTGTATTTAAGGATTTAAGTAAATGTAATGGCATATTATAGCATGTTGGAATATCTTATTATTCATTCCTTAACTTCTATTTGGTTTGAAGATGAATATTGGTCAAATAGAGACTTGTTGGTATTGAATTATTAATAATTTATGGTTTAGATAGTCTTACATAGATCATATGTTTCTTATTTTATAATTTTATTTCCTATAGTTTTCTGTTTGTCTATCTTGTTTCGTTATATTCAAGGATTTTTTTTTCTTTTCTTTAGCCCACCATGTGACGGCGGAATAAAGTGTATGGATTGGTTGACCCGGTAGGTCTGTTACATTGAAAATCCATTTTTTACGTGGGGAATAAATGATTTATAGAAAAATACCTCATCTATTAGATGATAATGTGAAGTCAAATCACTCACCCAAATCAAAATATGTGGACCCCATCTATGTAACAAGAGGCTTTTGTAGGCCAGACCTGTACGACCTAGAATAAGAAACCAATACCTACGTGAGGGTCTAACATGAGACAACTGTGAGATAGAAGTTCACAGATGGTCTCATTTTCCATGGATCATGATTTTTTTAATAAATATAACCCTTGGTATAGACATTCAAAATGAAAAGAGGACAAATAGACCACTTGACGCTGTGATTTCCCAAGTCTCTCACCCAAGTCCTCAGAACCCTCAGGTAGTGCCCTAATCCTACAAAATTGAGGTAATTTGATACAGTCAATGTGTTGAGGCACATAAATTCTTATAATACCAATAATATTTTGAGAAACCATTCCCCTTGGTCAAAAACAACTTGGGAGAAGGCCCCTTCCAAAGATCAAACCATGAGCGTCTATCATCCAAAGACACCGGAGGTGACCCTTAGAGCCTTGATAAAGGCCTCACCCAAGTGATTTTTCAAAGTATTTTATCACCCAAAAGTCAAAGTCAAATTTCCTAGGTCTACCTGGTGTGAGACATATTTTGCTCACCCACGTGTACCCTATGCAAGACAACTTAAAAGCGAATAGTCCAAACTTACAGGAAACACCTCTGGCTCGACTAGGCCCACTTTACGTGAGTCACAATTAGTTCACTCGGGCCCCACCTTTATGGGCCACTGTTTTATCCCTATTTAAAACCAGAAATATAAGAGAACCTCATTCCCTGGATTTGTTATCTAATGTGGACCAAAAGAATACCTCATCCAAAGTCTATAGATATGTGTGATCATAGGACAAGGAACACCAATATGTCCTATCGATTATACATTCTTGTTGTAATGGATGTTGTGATTTTTTCTACATAATTGGTGGGGTCCCCAAAGTGAATATTTTAGGTCTATAAGACCTCTCCATTCAATATGTTTTTATTTTGAAAATCAGAAACACCTTCTTCATAAATATATTTTCCTTAGACTTTAAAATATTTGCTTACACATACATAAATTTCCTTATAACCAAAACTTCTTTAGACTTTTGAGGTAAATATATTTTTATTGAGGTTTTAAAAAATATGTTTTTTCATATCGAAAATGTTCTTAATGTTCCAAAATTTGGTTCTTGGTTATACCATACTAGAATTCCTTAAGACATTGTTTCTCATCCTCTGTTTGCATTGCGATACCGATTTCCATCTTGAATGAAATCTGGTATCATATTTTCCTTATACATAGATTTCTAGTATTTCAGTTTTATAAATTTCTTAAACTCCGACATCCTGGTTATCGGTACTGAAGTTCCTTAAGAAAGATTTGTCAAACCGATACCCGAAATCCTAATACCGAAATCTGTATACCTGTTTTATACCATACTAAAAATCCAATTACATTTTTTTCCTTATACTGTTTTATAAACACCGATTTTATAAAAATCCATTCTAAATTTTATAATTCCAGAATTTATTATTCAAAGCTCTATTTCCTTAGATTTCGGAACTTTATAATTTCTTTCATATCATAATAATTTTAATGGATTCCAAGTTCCTTACACTTAAGTTTCAAGATCATTATATTTATAGTTAGTAATATAAAACTATGTCATTGTTTATGTTATAAACTAACCATTTCATATTTTCAACCTGTCAAGGTCCATATGAGATTTAAGGAAATATGACCGTTGGAGTGGAACTGACCAGTAGAATTTAGAAAGCATTAAATAGGACCTCAGATGATGAGATCCGAACAAGTTCACATGTTTTCATTTTGGAGCTCATCTCTCTAAAAGTGAATTTATCTAGAGTGAGATTCTATTATAAAATCTCAGGATTTACATAGAAAGTTTGAACAGCTTTTTTAAACTTTAAATCATGCAGAATTGCTTCGTGCAGAGGTGTGATTTCTTTAAAATTGGAGACTTCTGGTTGTGAAGTCAAGGGTGTTGATTTCCTTACAAATCAAGGGCTTGCAGGGATATCAAGACAGATACTGATCCTAGGATCGAGGGCTTACCTAGGTTTGAGTAAGATAGGATTTCTTGTATGTATAAAACAAGGGACCTTTATCCAAGGTTGTTAGATACCCTCCTCTTTGGGTTAAAAGAAGTTTGTAAATTTCCACTACTTTGTAGAAGTTAGGAAGTATTATTTTTATATAAACATTATAACTTGTATCTCTAATTGTAAGAGATTATATATTATTCGTGGTAGAATCTCTATGCAAGAATAGTTTCTTAATATTTAGACATGAGAACTTTATATTTCTCTAAGGAGGTGTTTTCTTATTAGAGGTGTTGTGAATTTTGTTTATACAAAATTTCCTTAAGAAATTTTTTAAAGTATACAATTCACCCCTCTTGTATATTGTGCATATTCAGTCCTTTTGTGATACTAATATTGTTATAGAGTATAATATCATACTCCATAACAACCTATAAATTTCTATCAAAGGGTTGGTTAAATCTGAATTAATCTCACGATTATATTCAGAAGAGAAATCATCATCATCTTTAAATTTTTTTTTCAGAATTTTGGACTCACAAGTCCGGACTCATATTTTTTGTAGAGATTCTCTAGTTGTTATTTTTCTTAGACTTTATAATTTTTTATAATGTTTTCTTGAAGAACTTTATATTCTCTTCAAACACTAATACTAACCTTTTTGTCGAAGAAATGAATATTTTTTTATGGGAGGATCCATTTATATTGGTTGTTTGGACAATATAAATCCTACCAGACCACATATTTTTGACGGAAATGATTATGATTACTAGAGAGATAGGATGAAAACATTCATTATTAATACCAGAGTTGATAAATACCTTATACTGACTAGAGACTATAAGATTCCTGATAAGGAATTGAGATTTTGTTCTACTAAGGAGAAAACCGAATATCAAGGTAATTTCAGAGCCGAAAATACATTGCTATGTTCTATGAATAGAAACATCTATAGTCAAATATCATCATGTGAAATTGTAAATAGTATCTGGAAGAAATTGGAAGTTACACATTTTGGAACTTCTAAAGTTATAGAGACAAGAAGAGCTATATTGAGAGCTGAATATCATGGCTTTAGCTTTCCTTATGGAGAACTCATAATAAAAGTAAATCAAAGGTTCATGAACATTGTGAATAGCTTACAGTCTATGGAAGAAGAAGGTCTTGATGATGAAATACTTGTTGACAAGATCATAGACCTGATGCCTAATGAATGGGAGTCCAGGAGGATAATAATTGATGATAACATGAATGTCACCCATATTTCCTTAGATGATCTTTTTGGAAATCTTCTTCAGTAAGAGACTAGAATGAAGAGAGATGAAAATAATGTTAAGAAAAATAATGTAAATGGAAGTTTTTTATTTACAACAACATCTAACCATACGAAATCCAAAACACTGGAAAGAGTTACTAAATCAATGTCAAAAAAAGTTAGTATTCAGTCAGAATCAAGTGATACAGAAAAATCTGAGAATGAGTTAGTTAATCTTGCCAGGAGAATGAATAAGATAGTAGCTCAGAAGAACTATAAAAATATGTTTATGAAAAGAGACTACAAAGAAAATAATTATGGGGAAGTCACTTGCTACGAATGTAGAAGAACATGTCATATCAGACCTGATTTCCCTATTCTGAAAAAGAAGGATAAGAAGGAAAGGAATTCCAAGAGAAACAAGACGAAGTTCTACCGTTCTAAGCACAAGAAAATTCTTAAAGAAAATGACACATGGAGTGCTAGTTGTGGAGACGCTTCTGAAAGTGAATCATCTAAATATGAATCATCAGCACAAAATAATATCAGATTCTTTGCCACTACTACATTTCCAAATAATTGTCTTATAGCCATGGTATGCTCTACTAAAGCTTTAACATATTTATCTCTTGATAATAATTATTATCCTGAATATATTACTTCCAATGAAGATATTTTGTCTTCAGATAATGAATAAATACCTTCGTATGAAAAAGTATTTAAATTTTCTAAGTTGTTAGAAGAAAAGAATTATAAAATTTCTAAGAAATTAGACAAGGAAAATACTAGAGAACTAGTTCTTACAAAAGATATTTCAGACCTCACTAGAGATCTTGAAGATAAATATGAGCTCCTAGAAAAATATTCTAAAGACCTTAAGGAAGTAAATTCTGAAAAGGAAATAATAATTCTTGAAGATAAATATGAGCTCCTAGAAAAAATAAATGTTTTTTTTTCAGAAAAATCTAACTCTAAGGAAATAATTCCTCTAGATATGAATTTAGTCATGCGACTAAAATCTGAAATATATTCCCTTAAGAAAATTATTTCCAACTATACTTCTGGTAAAGAATATTTTGACAATATGTATTCCAAAATCAGACCTCACAAAATAATTCTGGAGTAGGTTATTCTGATAGAAAACCTATTTTTAATAATAACTATTTTCTTCCAGCCAAAGCCCCCTTCTGTAAAAAATGTCAAAGCGGAGGACATTGGAGGAAAACCTGTTCCTTAAAAAAAATTAAATATCTAGGATTCCCAAAGTCATATTTTTCAAAACAAATGTGGGTTCCTATAATTTTGTTATCTAACCCCAGATCCAAACAAGTTTGGATTATGAAGATCTAACTTTTGTTTTTGCAGGAAAATAAATAATATACTGACAATATCTGGTATATGGATAGCGGATGTTACCATCACATGACTGGTAACAAAAGTTATTTCCATAATATTGTAAAAATGAAAGGTGTAAAAGTAACCATTGGGGATAATTCTCAATGAGAGATTGTCTGTATAGGTAAAATCAATCTTCTTAGAAAAGTTTTCATTTCTAATGTTTTATTTTTAATGGTATTTAGAACAACCCTATATGCATAAGTAAATTATGTGATGAATCTTACCTTGTAAATTTTAGGAATGATAATTTTTTAGTTCATAATTCCAAGTATGAATATATTCTTACTGCCCATAGGCATGATAATGTCTACACTTTGAACTTAGAACACTTAAGAAGTTAAGATCTTCATTGATTATGTGCAATTGAAGATAAGTCTTGGCTTCGACATAGAAGGTTATGACACTAAAACACTATGAACCTTAGTAATCTCTCAATGAAAATATTAGTTAAGGATCTACTAGTTCTATGTTCTGATTCTTAAATTTTTTTTGACCCTTGTTAGTTTGGAAAGAAATAGAAATATAGCTTTAAATCTATTAGTAAAGTTTCAACATCTAATGCCCTATAGTTAGTGCTTATGGATTTATTTGGTCCTACACAAACTGGATGTATTGGAGGCAAATATTATGTATTTTTTCTTGTTGATAACTGCACTAGATATACTTGGGTCTATTTTCTAGTAAGAAAGTATGAAGCCTTTTCTTATTTTAGAACTTTTCGATATCAATTAAAAAATGATAAAAACCTACCATTGAAAAATTTTCATAGTGATCTTGGTGGTGAGTTTGTAAATTTGGATTTTGAATGTTTTTTAGTAATAATGGAATGACTCACAATTTCTCAGCCCCTAGAACTCCTAAAAAAATGGTGTTGTTGAAAGAAGGAACTCAATCCATAAAGAGAAAACTAGAACCATGTTGAGTGAATATTCTATAGAAAAACACTTTTGGGTTGAAGCTGTTAGTACTGTCTGTTATATTATAAATCGAGTTTTGATATAAACTTTTCTAAAAAAAACTCTTTATGAGCTATGGATTGGTCGAAATCCAAAAGTTTCTTACTTCAAGGTTTTTGGTCATAAAGTTTTTATCCTTAATACTAAAGATATCTTACACAAATTTGCACCAAAATCCAATGATGGAATTTTCTTAGGCTATTCCACTAACTCTAAAGCTTATAGAGTTTTTAATAAAAACACTTCTACTATTTAGCAAACAGTACATGTCAAATTTGATGAAACCGATCATTTTTTTTCAAACAAACTGAATTAAATCTTCCAAATATATTTCATAAAAATGATAAAAAAACATATTGTTGATGATTCTTCTATAGAAAATGTTCATGAAATTATTCCTGAAACATTTACCCCAGAATATTATCTACCATATGTTGATAATAAAGTTTTAAAAAACCCAAATCAGTTGTTATGTAGAAATCATCCTACAGATAATATCATAGGATATGTCAATCAACCTATAAAGACTAGAAGTTCCATAAGGAATGAAATTGAACATGTTGATTTTCTTTCCCAATTCGAGTCAAAGACTCCTGAGGATGCCTTAGGTGATGAAGATTTGATAGAGGCTATGAAAGATGAACTCAATGAGTTTGTAAGGAATCATGTCTGGAACTTGGTTGAGAGACCTTAATATACATATGTTAATGGTGTAAAATGGGACTTTAGGAATAAATGTGATGAAAATGGGATTATAGTCAGAAATAAAGCAAGATTAGTTGCTAAAGGTTATAACAAAAAAGAAGGCATATACTATGAAGAACCCTATGCACTGGTAGCAAGACTAGAATCTATCCTAATTATTCTATCATTTGCATCATTCTATAATTTTAAACTTCATCAAATGGATGTGAAGTTGTAAAGACCCGCAAATTTCAAGGAAATTTCTTTTTCCTTAATTTTCTTTGGAATTTTACAAGAGCGCAGCTTCAGACGGCACCTGATTCCGAGGCCCGCTGTGCCCGGAATCAATTTCCGAAGTTTGGCTCGTGTACGTTCAGTGAACGGACGAGCGGGTTTTTCTATCTTTTGAACCGGTGCTCGGAATCGAATTATGAGGGCACCGATGAAATCGCAGCGCCGGTATTTGCTTAGAAACGCCTCTTCCGGAGTTGCGTTTGCTCAACCGTGGTTTTTAAAATTTTGGGCTTTAAGTCGGAAATAAATTAAAGGTTGTGCGACAACTTTATTTTATTTCACTTAAGCCGCTTGGAAGTCACTTGGAAGCCACTTGAACTGAGTTAAAGCGGATAGGGTGCTATCCGGAAATACCCTACCCCTTGGTAGGATATTTGTGAGGTGGGGCCCGCACGAGCCCCGTCGTTTCTTTCGCTAAGTAACGCACCCGCGAAAACCCGTCAAAGTAACTGAAAAGTCAACCGGCGCATTTTCTTTAATTTCTTAACAGACCATTTAATTGGGCGGTTTATTTCGTGAATTAAATGGGCTGTTTCATTCGTTGAATTAATTCAACGAATTTAGTGGGTCGTTACTTACGCGTTTGCGTTCGTTGGCAATTTAATAAAATAGACCAACGTGTCTATTTTGGAGGATTACTCTTTGTTCTCTGGGCCTCCACCCTCCCCGCGAAGAACGCGAAGAATGCAAAGAACGCGAAGAACGCGAAGAACGCGAAGAACGCGAAGAACGCCGGAACCAAAATTCGACGACGCACACCGTCATCCGCGACGTCGACAAACTTTTCCGCGACCTTCTTCTTCTTCTTCGGCGCTTCTACTTCCGCGGCAAACCTACGATCGGCGGTTAAAGGTGAGAATCGAATCTTCTAAATTCTCCCTTTTTATAATTCGATATCAACGGATTTAAATTAATTAAATCCATTTGATCTTGATCCGGAGATCGTCGGCGCGACTCCTTCCCGCGGTGCGACGAGCGTCACTTCCGCGACGATCACCAAATCCGCGACGACCTCTCGTCCGACGACGACGACAAGGTAGGGATTTAATTCTTGATGATTCATTCCCGTGTTTTTATTTCTTTTTGAATAAAGAACCAGCATGAATATTTTCAATTAATTAAAATTTAATTGCCATTTAAAAGAAAAAGAAGTGAACAATTTTTATCTTGATTAAAAATTGTTGTAGCCCCTTTCTCCCGTTGTTTATGACTAACGCGGAGGGTGCGGGTATGACGAACAAGACCCGACAACCCTCCACCGATCCTTTTCATGTGCGGTTTTGGCAAGCGACGACAAACCGTGCGGCAAGGGCGATCCATTGATCCCGCAGTGAAGATCGGCCCCCGGGAGGAGCAACGGCGCAGACGGGAGAGGAATCGGGCCACCGGAGCAACTCCGGCGGCCCGCGGAAGGCGGCGGCGGCGCCGGCGACCGGGGGCGGCGGCGCCCGGCGCGCCGCCGGAGAATCCGCCGCGGCTCGGCCGCGGCCGCAGCGAACCGCCGGACCGCGTCCGCGGTCCGGCCACCCAGCACGCGGCCCGCGCGGGCCGAGTTCCTCCAAGCCGCGGGTCAAACCCGCGGCGGTTTCTCTTCGGCCGCTCGGCCGAAGCCGAGCCGGCCGGTCCGGTCGGCCGGGCCGCGTCCAGGCCGGACCGGACCCGGGCTAGCCGGGTCGGGCCGGGTCGGGTCGACCCGGTTCGGCCGACCCAGGGGGGGTTCGGGACGGGTCGCCCCGGGCCCAGAACCCCGTTTTCGGGCCCTCTTCGGTCTTTTGCCCATATCTTGGGCCTATGACCTCCGATTGACGAACCGTCAGCGGCTACGCGATCCTTGGATCGATACGGTCGTTTCGGTATATTATACCCAAGGTTTCGGATGACTTTGGGTTCGGCCGGGTTGGATCGTACAGGAAACCAACCGGGCCCTCGGAGCGGAAACACTCATAACTTGAGCTACGGACGTCCGATCGACGTACCGTCAGCTGTGGTAGTTTCCTCTAAGTGAGACGGAACTTTTGGCATACTCCGCCCGGGGATCGGACACAGGCGGAGTACGGTCGGGTTGGTTTTGCCCTAAAAACCAACCGGGCCCCTGGGACGAAAATGCCAATAACTCTCAGACCGGGCGTCCGTTTGACGCGCCGTCTGTTGCGTTGAGATCCTGTTGTCGATATAGAACTTTTGGATACATCAACTTCGGACTACGTGTCAGTTGATGTATCAGCCTCTCGGCTCGTGGAGCGGACCCTCCTAAACGAGCTCGCTGTGTGCGGGAACCCTAGTGCTGGCTGTGACTTCGACGACAGAGCAGAGATCCTCCGTGGACTGCGACGACGGCAGAGCAGAGATCCTCCGTGGACTGCGACGACGACAGAGCAGAGATCCTTCGTGGACTGCGGCGACGACTGTGCAGAGATCCTCAGTGGACTGCGTCGACTACTGCACTCAGGGATCCTACGTGGATCAGTGCTACAGGTCCTGTGTGGGCCCGATCCTGTGTGGGTCCTTACTACCGGTTCTGTGTGAGCCACTGCCTACAGGTTCTGTGTGAGCCCGATCCTATGTGGGTCTTTTGCAGGTGTTAGTACCTATCGATCCTTCGTGGGTCCGACGACTTAGATGGATCAGTGATCATCTTTGACGTCATCTGAAAAAGTATACCTGGTTGAGCTGAATCTTATGTTACTCTCCTTTGTGGATTGTGTTGAACTATCCTATGTGGATTTACTGTTTACTCTCTTTTGTGGATTTGAGTCTTGCTTTCCTATGTGGATTGAGTTGTTCTTGAGCTCGTGAGCAGAGCTAGAAGTGGGGACTTAGGTATATGTATGGGCATATACCTAAGTCGAGTCAGATGTTACTTCGTGATTGCACCTTCCTTTTTGTGCTATATCCTTTGTGGATTTCGGGAGACCTTTGGGGGTCTCGGGGTCCTTACTGAGTAGCTTATACTCACCCCTGCACGGTCTATGCCCGCACCTTGTTGTGTTGGATGCAGACGACGGACAGCGCTGATCTCGGTTGGGGCGTGGAGCAGGACGGTACCTGGAGGCGGACCACTGGGCGGGACGTGCTCGGAGCGGACGTGGGACCCGAGGAGCCTGGAGGCTATCTGTACCCACCCTTCAGGTGGGATTGCCAGTGGACGACACGAGGTCACCGTCTTTTCTTCAGTTGTTGTTCTTTTCCTTTTCAGTTGTACTTTCAGTTGGGCTTGTATTCCGGCCCCCTTTACTTTTCTGCACTCTGTAGTTACTTTCCGCTTGCTGACTCTGTGGTGGTTGTTACTTATAAAGGCAATGCCTTCACTGTTTACCGGGATTTTACGCCTTGGTGCTAGTCGCCAGCCCCTGGCCTATGGAAGGCGGGCTTGGGGTAGTCACGGCACGGGCCCCGAGGTCGGGTCGTGACAAATTGGTATCAGAGGTGGTCGGTTTTACCGCATACTCTGATCGTCTTTTCTTTCTATATGAAGCAACACTGTTTAGTGTATTGAGTGTGGTTATCAGTTCAGGGAGCCCAGTGTTGGTGCGGCGGCCGACGTATCCGTACACCAGGACCCTAACTCCTGATTTCCGACTTAATGCATGAAAACATTGATTGCATGTGTGTTTCAAGTTTCTTTGTGATTACTTGTGTCAGGTCACCGGGTATACTGATCTGCTTCATGAAAGTCTGAAGTTTTCCTTGTGATTACTTGTGCCAGCTCACCAGGTATACTGTTCTGACTGTGGTGCTCTTGTTCTCCTTTTCAGGATGGCCCCGCGACGACAGCCAGCTAGGGTTTCAAGTGTATGGCGTGACGGCAGCCCACCGAGCGACGAGGCCTCGGTGCAGGGCCCTTTGCCAGCAGTGGCACCAGCGGTAGCTTTACCCGCCGAGCCACCGATGCTACCAGTACCAGACGCTGACGATGCACGTCGCCTCAGGGCACTGCATGAGTTTCAGAGCCAGCGACCGCCCAGGTTTCGCGGTGAGGCGGACCCCCAGGCCGCCGAGGACTGGCTGGAGGCGGTGGTGCAGATCTTTAGGCTAGTGAGGACACCAGCGGATCTCATGGTGATTCTCGTGGCGAGCCTCCTGCAGGCGGCGGTAGGACGATGGTGGAGCTTGATGCTCCAGGTTCACGATGAGGCATCCTTGCTCTGGACGGACTTCGAGAGCCTCTTCCGCTCTGAGTTCGTCCCGGCCACCCTCCGAGCGGTGCGCATCCAGGAGCTTCTCCAGCTGCGCCAGGGCAGCATGACGGTCGCTCAGTACGCGGCGAGGTTCACTGACCTATCTCGCTACTCGACCGACATGGTACGAGACCCCTTCTTCCGGGCCCGGACCTTCGAGCAGGGCTTGCGGCAGGAGATTCGGGCGTCGCTGATCTCCCTCAGCATTCCGACCCAGGCGGGAGTGCTGGAGCGAGCCCTCTTGATCGAGAGCTTCCTGGCAGAGCCTTCTTCAGCGGCGAGACCTAGCGCAGGGCGGCAGGTAGCTGAGTCTTCGGCAGCAGGTAGCCGACGGATGACTCTTGGGTCCAGGCAGACCAGACCCCCACGCAGACGGCCTCAGGACACCGGCTCAGCAGTGCGGGGCACACAGCGGAGTGCCAGCCTTCCGAGAGGCAGGCTGTGCTACTCCTGCGGTGGGCAGGGTCACATGGCTCATGACTGCCCGACTCGCTGATCAGAGGAGCAGCAGACGGTGGAGGGGCCACCCAGGCATAGGTAGAGGGTCGACTGTGGCGGTCCGCAGGGAGGAGGCGGACGAGGCAGAGGAGCTGGCCGAGCAGCGGGTGGTGGGCGACGCTTCCAGGCTCTACCCCCACCACCACCAGGAGGGCCACCTCGACCACAGGGAGCTGGCGGGCAGGGACAGGCCCAGCTCCAGGCAGTGGAGGCCTACGACCCCGACATGCCAGAGATGATTCGAGGTACGATCTGTGTCTATTCCACCCTTGCTGCACTACTTATAGACACAAGAGCGAGTCACTCTTTCATAGCCTCTACCCTTGTTCGGAGCTCGGAGATTCCGACTGAGCCGTTGGCTCGATCCTTGCGGCTAGAGACTCTTACGGGAGCAGACTCGATGATTACGCACTGGTGCCGGCAGTGTGAGCTTACTCTAGGAGGCGAGAGCTTCGGCTGGGATCTCCTTGTAGCGGCGTCGAGGCCTTACGACGTCATCTTGGGCATGGATTGGCTATCCACGGTTCATGCCCAGATCGACTGTTTTAGGCGCAAGGTGTGATGTGTTCGTACCGACGGGAGCATGTTTACCTTCACCGGCGAGAAGGGAACCTTTGCAGCACAGGATGGACTTCCGTGGAGGAGAGTGCAGCCCATCTCTCATCAGTTGGCTAGCCTCATCCTAGGAGCAGTGGACGTGCAGAGTCCAGTTTTTCCTGCAGTGGTGGACCAGTACGTGGACGTCTTTCCCGACGACATTCCAGGGCTACCTCCTTGTAGAGAGGTAGACTTTTACATCGACTTGTACCCCGGGACAGCCCCGATATCCACTCCAGCATACCGGATGGCCCCCGCCGAGCTTCGAGAGCTGCGGGTACAGTTGGAGGACTTGCAGAGCAAGGGGTTTATCCGACCCAGTGTTTCACCCTGGGCTTCCCCGATATTGTTCGCCAAGAAGGCGGACGGGAGCTTGCGACTGTGTGTCGACTATCGTCGCCTGAACCAGGTGACAGTGAGGAACAAGTATCCGCTGCCACGGATTGATGACCTCTTCGATCAGCTCAGGGGAGCGCGGTGGTTCTCGAAGATAGACCTCCGGTCAGGCTATCATCAGCTCAGAGTTCGAGACGAGGACGTGCAGAAGATGGCCTTCAGGTGTCGGTATGGCCATTATGAGTTCTTGGTTATGCCATTCGGCGTAACCAATGCTCCAGCAGTGTTCATGAGCCTCATGAACAGGATCTTCCAGCCATACCTCGACCGATTTGTCGTGGTCTTCATTGACGACATTTTGGTATACTCGACGACTGAGGAGGAGCATGCCTACCACCTGCGAGTTGTTCTAGACACACTCCGAGAGCACCAGCTTTATGGAAAGCTCTCAAAGTGCCAGTTCTGGTTACGTGAGGTCCACTTTTTGGGGCACGTCATCTCTGAGGCGGGAGTTGCTGTGGATCCCGCGAAGATCGAGGCAGTGCTAGCTTGGGAGCCACCCAGGAGCGTGACGGAGGTGCGGAGCTTCTTGGGCCTAGCCGGATACTATCGGAGATTTGTGCCAGACTTCTCCAGAGTTGCGGCACCACTCTCAGCCTTGACGAAGAAGGGGAAACCCTTTGTGTGGTCAGACAGATGTCAGTAGAGCTTCCAGGAGCTGAGACAGAGATTGACCAGCGCACCTATCTTGAGGTTGCCTGAGGAGGGAGTTGGGTACGTAGTTTACTGCGATGCATCAGGGACTGGACTCGGGTGCGTCCTGATACAGGAGCGGGCCGTGATCGCCTACGGATCACGTCAGTTGAGGCCGCATGAGAAGAACTACGCCACTCATGACCTGGAGTTAGCAGCAGTGGTCTTCGCTCTGAAGACTTGGCGACACTATCTGATGGGCGAGCGCTTCACAGCCTTTTCTGACCACCAGAGTCTCAGGTATATCTTCTCTCAGAAGGACCTGAACCTGAGACAGCGGAGATGGCTTGAGTTCCTCCAGGACTATGACTTTGAGATAGTCTATACTCCTAGGAAGGGGAACGTGGTAGCCGATGCCCTCAGCAGGAGGACGGGCATTCAGCTACTTGAGGAGGCGACGAAGCAGCTAGCCTCCTTACAGATATCCTTCGTGGATAGAGACGGAGCAGCCTTTCTTCAGTATCTCACAGTCTCTTCTCCACTTCTACAGCGGGTCAGAGAGGCTCAGCGTGGGGACGCTGACTTTGAGACCCGGCGTGCACTGATATCCTCAGGTCAGGCGCCTGATGGCTTCTCCCTTGGAGCAGAGCACGACATCCTTTTCAGAGGACGTACCTTGGTACCAGTCTCTTTACGAGAGGAGGTGCTGAGAGAGTTTCACACTTCTCCCTTGGCGGTGCATCCCGGAGTGGCGAAGATGTACCAGGATCTCAGACGACAGCACTGGTGGCCGGGCATGAAGAAAGATGTGGCAGAGTTCGTTTCACGATGCCTCACCTGCCAGTAGGTGAAGGCAGAGCATCAGGTACCAGCAGGCTTGGTACAGCCCTTGGAGGTCCCAGAGTGGAAGTGGGACGGCATATTTATGGACTTCGTGACTGGACTTCCACGCACTTCCAGAGGTCACGACTCCATTTGGGTGATTGTCGACCGACTCACCAAGTCGACACACTTCTTACCCATCAGAGAGCAGGGCTCAGTGGAGAGCTTGGGACGTCTTTACGTCCAGGAGATCGTACGGCTTCACGGTGTGCCATCGTCTATCGTCTCCGATCGAGATGCTCGTTTCACTTCCCGGCTTTGGAAGGGGTTGTAGGAGGCGTTCGGGACGCGGCTCCATCTGAGCACAGCCTTCCACCCTCAAACGGATGGTCAGACTGAGAGGACCATACAGACACTCGAGGACATGCTCCGTGCATGTGTTCTCGACTTTGGTCGCAGTTGGGAGGACCACCTACCCTTGGTGGAGTTCACGTACAACAACAGCTACCACTCCACCATCGGGATGGCACCATACAAGGCGTTGTACGGCAGACCCTGCAGATCACCATTGTGCTGGACAGACCCTGGGGAGTCAGCACTCGTGGGACCAGAGATGGTCCGAGCCACGACAGAGAAGGTCCAGATCATCCAGGAGAGGATGAGGACAGCTCAGAGCCGACAGAAGTCATATGCTGACAGGAGGCGGAGGCCACTAGAGTTCGAGGATGGCGACCACGTCTTTTTGCGTGTCTCATCTCGACGTGGTTTACGGAGATTTGGCCGAGGCGGCAAGTTGTCTCCATGCTTCATCGGGCCTTTCCAGGTCCTCAGCAGGATAGGAGAGGTGGCTTATCGCCTGGCTCTACCACCTCAGTTGCACCGGGTGCACGACGTCTTCCACGTGTCTCAGCTGAGGAGATACGTGCACGACCCGCCACACATCATCGACTTTGGGGAGCTGGACATGGACGATGGGGCGACTTTTGCGGAGGTCCCAGTGGAGATCGAGGATCGACAGGAGCGGGTCCTACGTGGGCGGTCGATTCCTCTTGTGCGCGTCAGATGGCAGCACGGGAACCTCCAGGAGAGCACTTGGGAGTGGGAGGCTCAGATGCGTGCTCAGTACCCCCATTTGTTCCCCTAGTTTTTGATGTATCTTTACGGGGACGTAAAGCCCTGAGGTGGGAGTAATGTAAAGACCCGCAAATTTCAAGGAAATTTTTTTTCCCTTAATTTTATTTGGAATTTTACAAGAGCGCAGCTTCAGACGGCACCTGATTCCGAGGCCCGGTGTGCCCGGAATCAATTTCCGAAGTTTGGCTCGGGTACGTTCCGTGAACGGACGAGCGGGTTTTTCTATCTTTTGAACCGGTGCCCGGAATCGAATTCTGAGGGCACCGATGAAATCGCAGCGCCGGTATTTTCTAAGAAACGCCTCTTCCGGAGTTGCGTTTGCTCAACCGTGGTTTTTAAAATTTTGGGCTTTAAGTCGGAAATAAAATAAAGGTTGTGCGACAACTTTATTTTATTTCACTTAAGCCGCTTGGAAGTCACTTGGAAGCCACTTGAACTGAGTTAAAGCGGATAGGGTGCTATCCGGAAATACCCTACCCCTTGGTAGGATATTTGTGAGGTGGGGCCCGCACGAGCCCCGCCGTTTCTTTTGCTAAGTAACGCACCCGCGAAAACCCGTCAAAGTAACTGAAAAGTCAACCGGCGCATTTTCTTTAATTTCTTAACAGACCATTTAATTGGGCGGTTTATTTCGTGAATTAAATGGGCTGTTTCACTCGTTGAATTAATTCAACGAATTTAGTGGGTCGTTACTTACGCGTTTGCGTTCGTTGGCGATTTAATAAAATAGACCAACGTGTCTATTTTGGAGGATTACTCTTTGTTCTCTGGGCCTCCACCCTCCCCGCGAAGAACGCGAAGAACGCGAAGAACGTGAAGAACGCGAAGAACGCCGGAACCAAAATTCGACGACGCACACCGTGATCCGCGACGTCGACAAACTTTTCCGCGACCTTCTTCTTCTTCTTCGGCGCTTCTACTTCCGCGGCAAACCTACGATCGGCAGTTAAAGGTGAGAATCGAATCTTCTAAATTCTCCCTTTTTATAATTCGATATCAACAGATTTAAATTAATTAAATCCGTTTGATCTTGATCCGGAGATCGTCGGCGTGACTCCTTCCCGCGGTGCGATGAGCGTCTCTTCCGCGACGATCACCAAATCCGCGACGACCTCTCGTCCGACGACGACGACAAGGTAGGGATTTAATTCTTGATGATTCATTCCTGTGTTTTTATTTCTTTTTGAATAAAGAACCGGCATGAATATTTTCAATTAATTAAAATTGAATTGCCATTTAAAAGAAAAAGAAGTGAACAATTTTTATCTTGATTAAAAATTGTTGTATCCCCTTTCTCCCGTTGTTTATGACTAACACGGAGGGTGCGGGTCTAACGAACAAGACCCGACAACCCTCCGCCGATCCTTTTCGTGTGCGGTTTTGGCAAGCGACGACGAACCGTGCGGAAAGGGCGATCCGTTGATCCCGCAGTGAAGCTCGGCCCCCGGGAGGAGCAACGGCGCAGACGGGAGAGGAATCGGGCCACCGGAGACTCCGCCGCGGCTCGGCCGCGGCGGCGGCGAACCGCCGGACCGCATCCGCGGTCTGGCCACCCAGCACGCGGCCCGCGCGGGCCGCGTTCCTCCAAGCCGCGGGTCAAACCCGCGGCGGTTTCTCTTCGGCCGCTCGGCCGAAGCCGAGCCGGCCGGTCCGGTCGGTCGGGCCGCGCCCCGGCCGGACCGGACCCGGCCCGGCCGGGTCGGTCCGGGTCGGGTCGACCCGGTTCGGCCGACCCAGGGGGGGTTCGGGCTGGGTCGCCCCGGGCCCAGAACCCCGTTTTCGGGCCCTCTTCGGTCTTTTGCCCATATCTTGGGCCTAGGACCTCCGATTGACGAACCGTCAGCGGCTACGCGATCCTTGGATCGATACGGTCGTTTCGGTATATTATACTCAGGGTTTCGGAAGACTTTGGGTTCGGCCGGGTAGGATCGTACACAAAACCAACCGGGCCCTCGGAGCGGAAACGCTCATAACTTGAACTACGGACGTCCGATCGACGTACCGTCAGCTGTGGTAGTTTCCTCTAAGTGATACGGAACTTTTGGCATACTCCGCCCGGGGATCGGACACAGGCGGAGTACGGTCGGGTTGGTTTTGCCCTAAAAACCAACCGGGCCCCTGGGACGAAAATGCCAATAACTCTCAGACCGGGCGTCCGTTTGACGCGCCGTCTGTTGCGTTGAGATCCTGTTGTCGATACGGAACTTTTGGATACATCAACTTCAGACTACGTGTCAGTTGATGTATCAGCCTCTCGGCTCGTGGAGCGGACCCTCCTAAACGAGCTCGCTGTGTGCGGGAACCCTAGTGCTGGCTGTGACTTCGACGACAGAGCGGAGATCCTCCGTGGACTGCGACGACGGTAGAGCAGAGATCCTCCGTGGACTGCGACGACGACAGAGCAGAGATCCTTCGTGGACTGCGGCGATGACTGTGCAGAGATCCTCAGTGGACTGCGTCGACTACTGCACTCAGCGATCCTACGTGGATCAGTGCTAAAGGTCCTGTGTGGGCCCGATCCTATGTGGGTCCTTACTACCGGTTCTGTGTGAGCCACTGCCTACAGGTTCTGTGTGAGCCCGATCCTATGTGGGTCTTTTGCAGGGGTTAGTACCTATCTATCCTTCGTGGGTCCGACGACTTAGATGGATCAGTGATCATCTTTGACGTCATCTGAAAAAGTATACCTGGTTGAGCTGAATCTTATGTTACTCTCCTTTGTGGATTGTGTTGAACTATCCTATGTGGATTTACTGTTTACTCTCCTTTGTGGATTTGAGTCTTGCTTTCCTATGTGGATTGAGTTGTTCTTGAGCTCGTGAGCAGAGCTAGAAGTGGGGACTTAGGTATATGTATGGGCATATACCTAAGTCGAGTCAGATGTTACTTCGTGATTGCACCTTCCTTTTTGTGCGATATCCTTTGTGGATTTCGGGAGACCTTCGGGGGTCTCGGGGTCCTTACTGAGTAGCTTATACTCACCCCTGCACGGGCTATGCCCGCACCTTGTTGTGTTGGATGCAGACGACGGACAGCGCTGATCTCGGTTGGGGCGTGGAGCAGGATGGTACCTGGAGGCAGACCACTGGGCGGGACGTGCTCGGAGCGGACGTGGGACCCGAGAAGCCTGGAGGCTATCTGTACCCACCCTTCACGTGGGATTGCTAGTGGACGACACGAGGCCGCCGTCTTTTCTTCAGTTGTTGTTCTTTTCCTTTTCAGTTGTACTTTTAGTTGGGCTTGTATTCCGGCCCCCTTTACTTTTCTGCACTCTGTAGTTACTTTCCGCTTGCTGACTCTGTGGTGTTTGTTACTTATAAAGGCAATGCCTTCCCTGTTTACTGGGATTTTACGCCTTGGTGCTAGTCGCCAGCCCCTGGCCTATGGAAGGCGGGCTTGGGGTAGTCACGGCACGGGCCCCGAGGTTGGGTCGTGACAGAAGTGTTCCTTCCTTAATCGATATGTACAAGAAGAAGTATATGTAGACCAACCTCATGGTTTTAAAGATGTAAAACATCATAATCATGTATACAAACTCAAAAAAGATTAATATGACTTTAACAAGCCCCTAGAGCTTGGTATGATAGACCTACAAGGTTTTTACTTCAAAATAACTATTCTAAGGGACCAGCAGATCCAAAAGAATTTATAAAGAAGGATAAGAATATTATTTTAGTTGTACAAATACATGTTGATGAAATTATATTCGGATCTACTCAACAATCCTTAACAGATTCCTTTGTAGATCTTATGATGACTGAGTTTGAGATGAGTATGATGGGTGAGTTAACATTCTTTCTTGGTTTTCAAATTTCTCAAAAACCAGAAGGAAATTATACATCTCAACATAAGTACATCAAATATCTTCTTAAATAGTTTGGGTATGATAACACTAAAGGCATAATTAATCCTATCATATATTATAATACACTTGATATTTACGAAGTAGGAAAACCTATGGATGAAACATATTATAGAGGAATGATAAAGAAGTTTACATTACTTAACGACATGTCGACCTAACATAATGTTCTCTATTTTATTATGTGCAAGATATCAAGAAAATCCTAAGGAATCCCAACCTAAGGCTGTGAAAGGTATTTTTCGTTACATAAAAGGAACCTTAGATATATGACATTTTTTTTCTTCTGGAAATGTTTCTGAACTAAAAATATTTTCAAATACTGATTTTGATGGTTGTAAAATGAATAGAAAGAGTACATATGGAACTTGTCATTTCCTAGAATATTACTTAAATTCTTGGTCTTGTAAGAAAAAAAATTCTATAGCACTTTGCACTACTGAAGCAGAATATTTAGTAGTTGGACGTTGTTGTACTCAAGTGTTGTGGATGCATCACACACTCAGAGATTATGGCATGAGATTTTACCAAAAATCAATTCTTGTGTGATAACACTAGTGCCATAGCCCTAAGTAAAAATCCAACACATCACTCCTGTGCTAAAAACCTAGATATTGGGCACCACTTTCTTAGGGATCAGACACTCAAAAGAGATATAATTCTTTAATTCATCAGAATCCTTGAACTTCTTGATAATATATTTACCAAACTATTTCCAATCGATAGATTTTAATACATTAAATAGAATCTAGGAATGATATCTGTAAGATAATCATTCATGTATACATCATGTTTAAATATCTCCTATAATTAAATTACTCCTAAATTCAGTGGGAGTATGTATGTTTGATAATTTTAAAAAAAATTCCATAATTTTTTTTTGAGTTTCGGAATTGAGATTATTTTGGTGACTGTTTTCTCAACAGACCTGAAATTTAACAGTTCCAAAATATTTCAGTTTTTTAAATTTTACGAAAATTTTTTCTTTAAGGAAATTTGATCTTAAGGAAATTTTTCTTTAAGTTAAACAAACTTTCAGGATTTTTTTCCTATAAATTTTCTGTTTATTTTGAAAATCCCAGAATCGAAATTCTCAGAATCCCTCTTTCTGAAGTTGAAATTCTCGGAGTCAAATTTTTGGTGTCTGGATTTTCTAACCCCAAGAAGTTTTTCTTCGATACTGATAATTTCTTTAGATATTCCTTAATGGTACATCTTCTTACCCCTAGATATTTTCATACAGTTCTATTTGTTAGTATTTCTATATTTTAAGAAATTATTCTTCAGATTCATATTTCCTTAGAATCTGACTTTTATTTTTCTAAAATTTCAAAATTTCACTATGGATATATCTTTTCAACCATCTTCAACCGTTAGATCATATTGGAAAAATATCAGTCATTTTATTTTCTTATAGATGATGAAAGGTCGTAGTTTGTCTATATAAGGTCAACCCCACTTCATGAGGACCCCAATGGTTCCTTAAGTCTTCAACTCAATGTCCTGTTGCTTCAGAGTTTTTCATACCAGATTTCATCTGAGATTTCATATAGATTTGAATGTCAGGAAGTTCCGACTAGATGAAAGTCAAGGATAATAAAGAAAAGATGATATTTCAGAAGAGACTTGTATGTTCATACTTTTAAATCCAGTATGATTCCCTCATATCTCATATTATCAAATGTAATAATTAGGAGAGTATTTTTATAGAAAAGGAAAAGTCTCAATATCCTGTATATTCAGAGCCAGTAATATAGTTTTATGACTCTGTCAATTTCTTTGAGAAGTAGAGAAACAATTATTTCAGGTTTAAGGCTTATGAAAGTATTACACTATTTAATATTGGAAAGTGGTCAACATCTTGAAGATTCCCTATGAATTATGGGCCCTCATAGGTTCTTATAAAATTCTAGATTATAAAGTTTCTTTAGAGAAGAAATGTTCTTTATAAAGTCTCGACATTAGGGGAGTTAAAACTCTAAATCTAGCACACTTATCAATACCAGAATTGTTCAAAGCGGCACTGAAAAAGTTAGTACCGGAATCTTCAAAAAGTGCTCTGAAGAATAAAAATTTAGATGAGGCCTCTCATGTCGATCCTACCTCAGTAGATCTGTCTTTAACACCAACAATTATAAGGAAACCAATGGATTAATTTGATGATATTTTTGCTAGCTGGAGGAAGTTGGCTGAATCCAGAAAGGAAGGGAATCCAACCTTTTAGTTAAATCAGGCAGAGGAAAAGGATTTAAAGATTGAAACTGCTAATGTGTTAGAGAAAAAAGCTAAGGAGAAGAAGCAGAAAAGAAACATAACTGAGACATATATTATACAATCCTTGCTGAATGAAGTAGAAAAGTCCTCTAAGAAGCTACCAGTACCAGATGTCACTCCGTAAACTAAGAAGGTGAAGAAACTTGTAGTTATACCAGAACCTGTTCCGGAACCGAAAGTAGAATTACAGGAAGAGGATGATATCATTCAATAATAATAATATGACATGATTAGAGAAGTTGATAATTATGTTGCAACCCTGATAGTTTCTACTGAGGAATAAGAAGAAAAAGATGTTGAGATCAACGTTGAACAAGTAGAAGAGGTAGAATAAGAGGTTGATGTAACCGAAGATGAAGATTAAATCCATGAATCCAAAAATAGTGAAACTAAAAGTGAAGAAGAGAAAGTAGAAGAATATATTCATGCAGGATCTGGAGATGATAACACTATAGAAAATGAGGTAGTCCCTCAGGGTTCCAAACCCTCTGAAGTGCTGAAAGTTGATAAAGGGAAGGTTATTATGGTTTCCCCTTCTGATGCCGAATCACCTAAAAATATTGAGAATTCAGAATTCCCTATTCTAAAGAACAATAAAGAAAAATCTGACTCCATGTCCTCGTCATCTATGAGTGATGACATTGTAAAAAATTCATTAAGGAAATTAGTATGTACCATTCTGGTACTTGCTAACATTGATTCCCGAAGCCAAATTATGTAGGAAACCTTAAACCAAAAGATGGATTCAACATCTATGCTGATGGACATGGTGGTGAAAGGTGAATCCGATAAAAATAATCTCATCATTGATTACAAAGATCAAAAAATTCCATGTCAGAAAGTGATCAGCCAGACCTGAACCGTGTCCAATAAAGCTCTACAATTCTCAGACATCATGGAATGGACAAAGGGAGCTTCCAATGATGTAGAAAATGACCTCACCAAAGTACGAACTTCTTTCTCAGTGAAAATTTCATGTTAATTAGCTGCGAGGAATAATAAAGGCCAAAAATATTCTTGATCAAATGAATATCGTAGATGATGTTGTCAATTATCAGAAAAACAATATCTGCTGGTCTTGTGAAGAAATTGGATTCACAAGAGGAGGTGATCAATGTTCTTGAAGATAAGAATAAATCCTATGATTTTCAGATCTAGGCCTTAGAGAAGAAAGTATCTAAAAAATATTACCTGATAAATAAGCTTCAAGAAGATCACAAGGAGGTGAGAAAGACTAAGACCTTGGTGAAAAGTCTTTTTTCAGAGAAGAAGAAGGATGGTTGATACATTTTTTCCCCATGCCAATTTTTTTTTGAAAAAATTAATGAAAATTTCCTTGAAAATATTTTATATATTTTGTCTTTTGTATATTTCTTTCTAACCTTACAGGTCCCTCTCCTTTCCTTTTATAAAATCACAAAGGGGGAGAATTTTATCAAAGGGAGAAGTTAAAGGAAGAAAATTTTAAAAAGGAAACTTTCCTTAGGGTGAATCCTAAGGAAGAATAAATTTTCTAACTTTCATCTCTAAGGAGAAGTTCTACAACTGAGGGGGATATTTTCGTACTATAAGAACATATTCATAAGGGAAGAATAATTTACCCTAAGTCATTCACTAAATGGGGAGGTAAGTATTTCTATCTCTAAGCACTTATTTCTTTCCTGTGTCAATTTTTTTGAAGTTGTTTGTGCTTTCCAGAAAGGGGGAGATTGTTAGGTCTATAAGACCTCTCCATTCATTAAGGTTTTATTGTGAGAATCACAAAAATGTTCTTCATAAATATATTTTCCTTACACTTAAATGTATTTACTTACACATACATAAATTTCCTTATAACTAAAATTTCCTTAGAATTTTGAGTGAAATATATTTTTATTAATGTTTTTAGAAATATGTTTTTCTGTACCAGAAAAGTTCTTATGGTTCTGAAATTTGGTTCATGGTTATACCATACTTGAATTCTTTAAGACACCATTTCCCGTTCTCTATTTTCACTACGATACCAATTTTCATCTTGAATGAAATCCGGTATCATATTTTCTTTATAATTAGATTTTTAGTATTTCGGTTTTTAAAGTTCATAAACTCCGACTTCCTGGTTATCAGTACTGAAGTTCCTTAAGACAGATTCGTTATACCGACACCAGAAATCCGAATACTGAAATCCTTATACTAGTTTTCTTCCATACCAAAAATCCTATTACAAATTTTTTCTTTATACTATTTTATCAATACCAATTTTATGAAAATCTATTCCGAAATTTAAAATTATGGAATTTATTGTTCAATGCTCTATTTCCTTATATTTTTGAACCTTATAATTTCATTAATATCATTTCAATTTTATCGGATTCCAAGTTCCTCACACATAAGGTGAAATATATTTATATTCATTGTTAGTTATATAAAACGATGTCATTTTTTTCTGTTATAAACTAACCATTGTATGTTTGCCTTGTGTTCATGTTCCTCTGAGACTTGAGGAAATATAATGGTTGGAGTGGAACCAAATAGTAGAATTGTGAAAGCTATAAATAGGACCTCCGATGATGAGATCCACAAAAGTTTACATGTTTTAATTTTGGATATCATCTCTGTAAAAACGAATTTCTCTAGAGTGAGAGGCTCTTATAAAATCTTAAGATTCATGAAAAAACTTTGAAAGACTTGTTCAATCATTTCTTCATGTAGAATTGCTTCGTGCAGAGGTACAATTATCTTAAAATTGGAGAATTCAGGTTGTGAAGTCAGGGGTGCCGATTTCCTTATAAATCGATGGCTTGCGGGTATAACAATAAAGATATCGATCTTAGGATTGAGGGCTAAATCAGGTTTGGGTAATACAAAATTTCTTGTAAGTTTAAAACAATGGGACTATTATCCAAGGTTGTTGGATACCTTCCTCTTTGGTTTAAAACAAGTTTGTAAATTTCCACTACTTTGTAAAAGTTAGGATGTTTTCTTTTTGTATAAACATTCTAACTTGTATCTCTGACTGTAAGAGATTCTATATTCCTTGTGGTAGATTCTATTTATCATAAAAGTTTCTTAAGATTTGAACTTGAGAACATTATATTTCTCTAAGGAGGTGTTTTTTTATTATATGTGTTGTGAATTTTTTTATACAAAATTTCCTTAAGAAAATTTTTAAAGTATACAATTCACCCCCCTCTTGTATATTGTGCATATTCAGGCCTTTTTCGATCCTAATATTAGTATAGAGTATAACATCATAATACATACCAACCTATAAATCTAAATTATAAATTCCCTTGGAAAGGAAAATAACAACCTTAGAGGTGGTGAAATATGGATATTTGAGCTAGGTGGTAACATCTGTGTCCCAAAATTTTATGAGCAACATGTTACATCTGTATGAATAAATAATATTCAACTCCCATGGTTTGAAAACCTGAGATGAGATGGTAACATCTATGCCCCATATCTAATCTAGAATTCCACTCCATGATTTCATTATCATCTACTAGAAAATGAGGAGTAAATATCACCATAGGGTATCAACAAAAGTGTATGCCCCTAGTCTTTAATGTGGAGAATTCCCTTACTTTCCACTTCCTCTACCTCATCTATAAAGAGGATAAAAGAGTTTTTTGTATTACCAGATTTTTTGATTCCACTTGGTTATCACACAGACCATGACTAATGTGGTATTAGTTGTTAGTGGGGATCATGTATTCATCATGATGAAATACCCAGTTGGACCTCTAATTCCATTAATACTCCAAAACCATGTTACCATCCTCTCAATGGATTATAATCACTGTGAGACATACATTTAAAGGTCCATATTCAAAATTATGAAACCTTGGGACTCCTTCGTAGGCTTAACCCCCAACAGTAAAGTACAACATGTGATTTTATCCCTATCAAAATAGGATACATAGGAATCCTCCCAAATGTTCAAACCCAACACCCCAAAATCACCCCAATATTATCTAGTCCATATTTCTAGTAGGTTCATATCCATCCTGGGAGGCAACATACTATCCAATTCCACTAGTCCATTTCATTGTATGTCCCACACGATCCCTGTAAAGGCACCTTCTTCCTAGATATCCTTTCGACATGGAATTAAACTAGATGGTTGAGTCCTCCTCAAAAGACCTTACATGTTTTTAAATGTTCTATTATATGGAACTAGACTACAGGGTTAGTGACTTATTCCATAGGGATACATAAGAATCAATTTTCATTTTCTTGATCCAGATAACCAAAAACTCCAATATTCTTAGAAGATGAGAAATTCAAGAGTCCCCCATTACGTTTATGAAAACCAGCATCATGATAATAAATGACATAAGAATATTTAATCCATAATTTTTTTACGTTGATGGAGAACCTTAGATACATAAATAAAACTCCATAGATGTTGAACCCCAGATACATATAATCCATTCTAATGAAAATACACGATATCAAACGATTTTTAATATAAGGGTGAACTATTTCATATTTTGGATTTAAAAAAGGAATCTTGAAAATCTAATAAATATATAAGCGAGTACTAGAGTAGGAAATAATTCATTCAAAAATAAGTGAGATGGACCCTACCTCCCCTCCAATCAACCCATCTGAGTCCTATGTTTTTTTGGAACCATTTACCACTGACTACCTACCATTGGAAATCAGGTTCATGAGACATCATGAATAAGGAAACCATTTTGTTCTTAAAATTCCATGAATAAAATATATTAGAAAATTCTTAGAAAGTACCCAAAAATAAAAGCATGTGTTTTATGTGAAGGTTAATGCCAAAACCACTAAAAAATTTCATTCAAACATCATTTTATTTCTCAAACAAAACTATGATTTTATAAATAAAAAAATAATTGTGAAACAAAAATGAATTATTAACAAAAATTAATGTGTCGACCATTTTTCATGACACTTTAACAGTTTCACTAAAAGATAGTGGGCCAAAATGGATCTAAAACAATTGATTATGCATGTGTTTGTTTATATAAATGCTTATAAAGGGGGGATTCTTGTTTTTGTTTCTCCTATGTATCCAAGAATAATCAAAAAGAAATCCATTCAATCAATGGGTGTCTTTTTAGAAAAAAATTAACACATAGGCTACTACCCAAGATGGGTACTTGTCTAACAAGAGGAAAAATTTTCCAACCTAGAATCTTCATTAATGGGTTTCTAACATAGTTTTTTATAGTACCCATTTAACTGTACTATCCACCCCTTAAAGAAACTCAAAAACACCATCTAGCACATAAATACCCACCAACCATCCACTCTATGATAGGAGGTAGGCCGTAGGCCGATGACTGAAATTTCTACCTAAAATCATTTTTAGATCCTTTCCTCAGATCAAATAAATGTGTTCCAACCTTATCTTGGGGATGTATAAAAGAAATCCCTCATTGACCATATCTCAAAAATCACGAATCTTTACAAATGGATCCTACTAAAAACTTCCACCACATAAGCCCCACGACATAAAGTCTTTAGCATGATGATTATTCCTCCCCAATAGATGTTGTTCAGGTCACCCAGAACCAATCATCCAGGAAAACCCAACGAGGGTGAAGATCAAACAACCAACAAACAGTTCACATTCAAGCACCTATCGAAGCATCTCTCCATCAAGATTTGGTGGTAACATACATGAACAAAAATATACCTTCTCACACACATCATGTGCACCAATAATTTTTTTAATAAGTGGACATTACTACCTACAAACAATGAGGGAAAACAACAGGTACACCCTAGTTTCATCTTCCACAAGAGATGATTTTCAATATATTCTGGCTCCAAAAGGAGTTCCAGATCATGGGAAAATCCCCGCCTCAACCATGGAATGGGTGTACATTCCATTCGAGCTATGGAAGTCACCCAACATATTAATGAAATTAGGTAAGGGTATTATTATATCCCTACTGACATTATACAATGTTTCTACTAGATAACGACTTTTATTGTCATGGTTAAGAGTTAGAAATTTGACCCGATATACAAAAATGGAGTGACCTATCATCATAATGATAAGGTTAATAAAGAACAAACATGTATTCCTAATCCCATCCCTGAGAGTCATGGGAAAATTCCATGATAAATTGAAAATAGGATAATGAACACATCCATGTTCCAGCTGGAGGTCATCGATCCATTCTAGATTCCATTCTAGGGAAGGGTTATATCCCTATTAGATCCATAGAGTCTTGTTAGCATGATCCAACAAACAAAAAAGACTGACTCTAATCCACTCTCATAAATAGAAATTTCTATTCAAAACATACGATTCCAGCTACCAGAGGGAGAACATCCAGGGAGAAATCCCACCCGAGGCAGTTTGAATTTCTATACGAGGATCACAAATGTACTCTGCAAAAGGCTGGTGTTCTCGAGGGCATAAAATTAATATTAATGGTGGAACAATAACGTATAGATACATTACCAAATTAAGGAGGTAGAGTTCATAAATTTGATGTTACTCATTGAAATGTTACCTCCAAAAATAGTAGATATCCCTTGAAGAATATTTACCATGAAGGATCCCTTTGTGGTCACAAGGTGAGTGATCTTGAGATAAAATTTATTTATAAAGGTTGTGGAATCCCTCTTCATAACCAGAAAATCAAAAAGAAATAAGTTCATACCCTTATTATCATCTACCATGAAGGCCCTCCCCAAGATAATATTTTATTTTCACCAAATGGTCCACCTGTTTCCAAATTAATTATTAGAAATACCATATATTATGAGGTTATGTAGGGATTTATCCAAGCATAACTAAATCCCTTTAATTGAAAAGAGATATCATTTATCAACTAGAGGATGGTCTGAGGTAGCAGTCATCCTCTGAGCTGTCTTCAGATTGTTTTCACACCAGCAAGGTGAACTATATCCCTATTAAACACAACGTTTACAACAATGAATTTCGGAAATTCCCACATTGGGAAGATCATTTGGAGGAATCTATGGTATAAGAATAGGATAATAAAATACTTATGAAAAGAAAAATGGATGGGGATAAAATATCCATCACATTTCATCCCTCATCCTCTAACCAGGTTGATATTCTTGAGATACTATCATAAGAATGTATACAATTCATTTTTCTAAACCATTGGAAAATGATTCCCCACATAAAAGTGTAGTTATTTACTTACAAGGGATATGAAAACTATTTTAATGTATAAAATAAATCCATCACTAAATTGACTTAGCATCCCTAATATCTTCATGATGTATAAAATCTGTAATATAGAGAAAGTGTCTTCAACACGCATGCCTCAATGTATTCCTGGAATTACATCAGTCGATCATCAACACCCCACCCAGTGTCTATATCATGAGATTGGGTGAACTTAAAGTAATATATTTCATGTCACTCTATAATTAAAAAGCACACTATAAGTGATATCATGTAACGTTTTTTTCATGATGTCGGCTCTCAGATGTGTTCCCATAGATGAAATATTGTTCCCATAGCAAGAATCAACCCTGAAAATTACTCAATGATTTTGGGTATGATGAGAGTGATTTATCAAAAGAATCATACCCCAAAGATATGAAAACGCTAATAAATATTATCACTCAAGAGAATACAATCATTTTATACCACATATTCCCTCAAAACAAATTCACTCATGAGAAGACCATATATTGCACCTAGATCACACTCAAACAATGATGAATAAGATAAAGAGAGCAACCAAGGAAGTAGAACCCATTTTGATATAAGATAAGACATATCCATAGGGAAAGATGTATTTCTAACATAATATCTCCCATTAAGGAAAAAAGATGTAGACATGGAATGAAAATAGTGTAGTGGGATAAACCTCATCCCCTAGGTCTAGTGACATTATTACCTAAACATCTTATCTAATGTAAATAATTCATTTACGGTCAGGACCCCCTCCCCAGAAGTTGTACCCCTCTTGGACCAGTAATGTGAGTGGGGATATAGTGACCCTGATTCCCACCTCTAGTAGGCCCTGGGTTGGAAACTAGCACAGAGGGTATAGTTAACATTCAAATGAGAGGCATTACCCTCTAAGGGGACACATGCAAAAGAGAGAGATAAGACAGACACCAACCAAGTCTAACCCAAAATAAAATATAAGAGAAATCCCAAGTACATATATGTAATGTATTGAAAATCTAAAAAAACTAATAAGAAAAACTTCAAGTACTAAAGGAAAGTAAAAACAATAACAACCATAATTACTGAAAAACTCCTTCAACCCCAAGCTTGTAGTAACCATCCTGATCTCCAACCTGCTCCAAGTGACCTGAAAAACAGTATATATGGGGTGAGTATAATAGTATACTGAGTCGGATCCTCCCTGGATCCTCTTGTGCAAAAGTAAAGAAATCGTGATAAAACACAGTAAACAATAAGTGAAACTAAATCATCACCAAAATAGGTAAACTACGTTCCAAGCCTCACCAGGGAAACTATCACCATGTATCACATACAAGAGTATATAATATAATAAATAACATCAAGGGTACCCTGCTACCACTTCCCCACATACTTTCCGCTTTTCCCCAATTTCGTATGTCCTAAGCATCTCTCTCATAAAATGTTTACCTATAGACACCAGGTCTTTGCACCACAACATGAACCTCATGAAACAAAACAACCACATTCACATAAGAAAAGTAACCATATAGTTTGTGGGAGCCACCATAGCTCACATAACATGTATCATACGATGGGTATTAATCTTCAATCCATTATAGCCCATACATTGAGTATGGATCCTCAAGCCATTACATCATATACACATTACACCTAAAGTAGTCCATAAGAAACTATACCCAGAATATATGTGTGTGAATAACCACAAGCCATTACAACCCAATACACACATATATGGGGAAAACTAACCAATGTGAAAACTAGCACAAGTAACTAACAAGATAAGAGAGTAGGGCCAAAGGGGGTAGTTATCCATCCATCCTCCTACCAGAAGGTTGGGTAAAACACCCCCTGGGGCTCAGAATACCCTATGCGTCAGTTTCCCTAACTGGAAGGGTAGAGTATTGTATAGTAACAAAAAAATTAGGGAATGTACTATAGATCAAAACCACAATATGGGAAGAACCTAGTCTCGGACATAACTATAGAAAATTTCTTTTGGACTATTGACTTCCACTACTTAGACTATGTATCATATAAGCGCACAACCATTTAAATAGCTACATTAGATTACCTTGTCCCAATTTTATCAGTTTCACATTATGTTAATTAATTATTTAAACATTAATTAACCATTAACAATTCTAGATTATATTTATTTAGAATCACACCCAAAGTCCACTATTCATTTAAATTGAATCCTCAGAATTTCATCCCAGCATGCTCCAACCCTATTGGTTAACATCATTTATTAAATCATTTATTAACAGTATTATTACATTCCCATATTCCCAAGAATTCTAGACAAACATTATAATCTACTAAACACAAGGGGGATCAACATGGTGGATAGTTGAACTACCTTTCATTCTTTTTTTACCTATAGAAAGAGCATATAACCATCCTCCCTAAAGAAGCTAAACACAGAAATCATGTGGCATGCCCCACACGTCTTCACCCCTTTTGGATGGAGGGTAAGCTTGACCATCTTCTATGGGAAGTGGGGAAGGTAAAAAAGATATACAACTAAAAAGGTTTATTGATCATCCAAACATACACATCCAAACCATTTCATCATATGTGATGTCCTCCCCGACACCCAGATGCATAAAACAATGCATTTCACCACTCTAGACATCAATTGTTTCCACAACCATTGGTCCACCCTACCCACCCATATCACAACATCCACCCAAGATCCCAACCCATCACAAGCAGTAGGAAAAGACAAATCAACTAGGCTCTTGGCCCTAAACAAGTCATTCTTCCTTCACTTGGAACAAGCCCTCACAACTTCAAGCATAAGGCTCTTGGCCTTCACAAGCAAAAGGGTAAATCAAAACCCTACAAAGAATTATCTTTTATCAAAAAATCTATTCTTTAATCCATCTTCATTTGAGCAGTTCATTATTAGTAGGTTCCAACTATGAGAATCCTAACCATAAAGCTATCATAGCTATCAAAAACTGATTAAACATGCTTACTTAATCAATTTCATTAACATAAAAATACAAAAACAACAACTATATTCATTTAAATGCCTTTTTTCTTGTAAAAATAATTAAAATTAACATCAGTTTACATTATTTACCAATTTACATCATAAAAAACATGCTAAAAAAGCAAGCATAGATATCAATCTATCTAGAAAAATAAGAGGCAACAACATACGATTGATAAAATTTTATTTATCCGGTTAAAATATATATTATGTCAAATCTGCTGCGGTCTAGTGGATAAATCAGGATAACATTATGAATGCACATAAATGAAGAGAGAAGCAATGATTCCCCTAACTTAAAAGGTTTTTGATGCTATTTGAATGAGAAAAGACAAACAAAATAGATCACGATCACCACTCTTGGAGGACTGCATCCACTCGAGGATGAAGAGACACCAGCACACTGGCCACACCCATGAAAATTCCATTAGGAACATGGAGGTAACATTCTATAATGGGAAAAGAAGAAACAAAAGATGATTACCCCAAAAGAACAATGATAGATCATACCTTATATCGAAGACTGATCGAAAATGCTTGGTTTCCAAAAAATAGGCGGTGCACTTGTAGCAAGAATAACTTCACAGGGAACCAATCCATGGAGGATATCTTGATTTAATGAAACCTATGGGAAGGAAGGAATGGTTTGAGCATCTCGTACCAGGAAAAAATAATGAAGAACAAGGGAGGAAGATATCTCGTCCCTTTAGAAGATCTAATAGAGAAACGTTTTAATATACACTGAATTCTTCATTAAAAGAGGGTTACATTAATCCATGTGGTTTGACCATGTAAAGGCATACCAAACCTTAAGAAAATTAATATAGGAGTTATGTGCTTTTAATTGGCCTTGAAAAAATTAAAACAAGGGTTTTAATGAATTTTTCATCAAAGAAAACATTAAATCAGAAAAACTGAAAAAAAATCTAGATATTTGGAAAAGGAAATATGAAATAGTTCTAGAAAAACTATTCATGAGTTAGTTTCCGTGACACTGTTTCTATGAGAGAGTCTTTGTCAGACAGTCTCTGTGTGACAGACTCTGTGCGACTGTCTCTATGAGCAGTCTCTGTGAGACAGTCTCAGTGAGGTAGTCTCAGTGTGGCTGTCTTAGTTAGGCAGTCTCTGTGAGACTGTCTATGCAATAGAGTCTCGACAACAGAGTCTCTTTGAGATAGTCTCTGTGAGACAACCTCTAGGACATATTCATTGTGAGATAGTATCTTTCAGATAGTATATGTGAGATTGTATCATGAAATAGTCTTGAAATTTGGAAATGAATTGGGTACAAGTCACCTTGATCTCCCAGAACACCTCAAACACCGGATTTCAGTAAAGGAATATACCAGAGAGGTCCGGGCCATTACATCAGATACCTCTCAAAACATTATCCTCCTCGAGAATCAAACCAACCCAGATAGGAAGGGGTTCGAACAACCACATATCTATATACCTCTCAATGAGTGAAATCCACAAAAATAAATTAAATAATGTTGTCTTATAAACAAAAAAGCCTCCTATCACATAAAAATATTTTTACATGAAAATAGTTAAACATAAAACAACTAGGGGGTACAGAGCACAAATTTTCATGTCACATTCCCAGGTAAGCTCCTCCACACCACCGGGTCACCACAAGACATGAACCAATGGGATAGAACACCCACAAAACACCTTCTCTTTCCATTCTAGGATCTCCATAGGACACTCTTCAAAGACCGAATCATCGTCAACATAAATCCCTCCCCAATTGATGATGTTAGAGTAATTTGGATGATAATTATGGAGTTGTGACACATAAAAACATCATGTGTATGGATCATCTGTGGGGGAAGTGCTACTCGATACGCCACGGCTCCAACATGAGCCAACACCTCAAAGGCCCAACAAACCAGGGAGACAACTTACAACCATGTCCAAAATATCGCTTCCCCTGAGGGGGAGTCACCTTCCAAAAAACGTGATCCATAATATCAAACTCCAATAGTATCGTCCTTTTATCGGTATATGATTTCTGACGATCCTGTGCTATCTTCATCATTTCATGAATCAGCTGAACTATCTCTGTCATATTCTGCACTAGTTCCGGTCCGATAATTTCTAACTCTTTGAACCTAGTCCAACACAAATGAGAATGGAATGGTCAGCCATACAATCCTTCAAATGGTGCAATACTAATGATGGAGTGAATACTATTGTTGTAAGCGAACTCCACCAAGGGTAAGTGACTTATCCAAAAACCTCAAAAATATAGGGCATAAGAGCGCAACAAGTCTTCAAGAGTATGGATGATATGATATGTCTGACCATCCTTATGTGGATGAAAAGTAGTGCTAAATAATAGATGATAACCAAAAGCATGTTGGAGACCTCTCCACACCCTAGAGATAAAATGAGGATCACGATCGAAAATGATCTTCTTCAAGACACCATGGAGTCTCTCCACCTCTTCTAGATACTACCTTGACAAATCATCCACTGAGCTCAACTCCCTGATTTCTTTAAAGTGGTATGTTTTTGTAAAACTATTCACTACCACCCAAATACTGTCATGTACTCCCTGAGCTCTAGGTAAACTAGTTAAAAAAGTCAATTGAGATATCCAACCACTTCCACTGAAGAACAACTAATGGCTGGATCAAACCACAAGGGACACGGGGCTTAGCCTTCACCTTATGGAAGAATAAACATTGAGACACAAACTTTGAAACTACATGATTCATTTCAGACCACCAGAACTAAATCTTGAACCCTCAGTACATCTTTTTCATTCCATGATGCACCGCTAAAGGAGATCTATAGAACATGCTAAAAACTATCACACACATCTCTAAAGGGACAAATAGACATCTGTGATATAACACACGATGTTGTTCATACATAGAACAACTATCAAGTGACTCGCCAAAAAAAACTCATCCTCTACAGACCTCCACCTCTAGATCACCCAACTGAGACTCTTCCACCTACTGCACTAGAGATGACTGCACCGTTATCTGAAAAAGATAACCTCTGCCCCAACTTCTCCCATATTGAGAAGTAATGTTGAATGTTCTTCTATTACTCTCCATGATTTACTAGATTCACTAACTGCGTCACTACACAACTTCCTGCTCAGTGCATCAGCTACATCATTTCCCATTCCAGGGGTATATGATACTTCGAAGTTGTATTCTTGTTAGGACTCCATCCATTGAAGCTGCTAGAAGTTTAAGTCATGCTGGGAGAAAACATATCTCAGACTCTTATGATCGGTTAGAACCACAAAACACTTTTTAATGAGCCAATGATTCAAAAACTTCAAAGAAAACACCACTCCCACCAACTCAAAATCATGGGTGGAATAGTTATGTTTGTGGGGGAGAAACTGCCGAAACCCATAAGAAACAAATGATTATTGCTGCATCAGAGCACAACCTAATCCTAGATGTGATGAATAGAAAAAAAAATCAAACTAAATTACCCCTACTAGAAAACAATGAACTAGAGAACATACCAACTTCTCATTTATATAGTTGAATGTTTTCTAACAATGATCAGTCCACACAAACACATGATCTTTCCCATTAAATGCTGTCATAGGAGTCGCAACCCGAGAGAAATCGGCTATGAACATCCTGTAGTAGCTTGTGAGACCAAAGAAACTTCATAACTTTGGCACTATCTTGGGGGATTCTCAATACACAACTGCTTCTATCTTTGATGGTTCCACATCTACTCCCTATTGGGACACACCATGCCTCAAGAAATGAACTTATTGATAAAAAACACACACTTCAACAACATCCCAAGCAACTGATGTTGACGAAGAACTCCCAAACAGTGTGTAGATTCTCTACATAATTCTCCTCATATATGGAGTACACAAGTATTTTGTCGATGAAAACCACCATGAAATTATCCAGGAACTCAAAAAACAAAGTTTTCATCAATCACATAAACACAATTTAAGAATTTTTCACACCGAATGACATTACTAAAAAATCGTAATTCCTGTGATGATAATGGAATGTAGTTTTAGGTATATCCTTATCTTTCACACACATATGATGATATCATAACCACAATTAAATATTTGAGAACCAACATGAACCCTTCAGTTGGTCGAATAAATGATCAATCTGTAGCAGAGGATAACGATTCATCACTATCACTTTGTTTAAGTGACGATAATCGATACACAACTAGAAACTATCGTCAGTCTTATTTATGAAAAAACTAGAATACCCCATGGTGACACACTCGGATGAAAAAAATTTCACTGTAACATACCATCATGTTTTATACATAGCTCTCGTAACTCAGAAGGGGCCATCCTATAAGGGGAGATTGAGATAGGAAATGATCTGGGCTGTATCTTGATCCCAAACTTGATCTCTCATCGAGGGGGTAGTGATAAAACCTCTTCTAGAAAGAAAACAATGTACTCTTCTATGAACATGGTTAACGCCAACTACCGACCCTCCAAATAATGAAGCATCATCTCAGCCATGAAAGATGATAAGGATGGAACACTCCTCTCACCCATCAGAGGGTCTCACTCTCCAACTAACACCATTGGCTCTCCATCAACATCAAAGAACACCACATACCTCTTAAAGAAATCCATGATAGAATTCATCGAATACAACCAGTCATTGTCAAGGATGAAATAATATAGTTGTATCCATAAACATATGAAATCTCTCCAAGAGCGGTGCTTTACCAGCACTTGCTCACAGTCTCTACATACTTCAAACAAGCCAGCTCAACCTCCAACTGGCATAGTGGATGCCAAGGGAACTAGAAGCCTCTCTACCTAAATTCACAAAGTGTGGAAAAGGGTAGATGATATGAAGGAGTGTATTAATCCTAAATCAAACAAGGCATACACCAATGTAAAAAACAAGAAAAGGGTACCTCGAACAACGTCTGGCTCGCCTAGTGCAAGGAACACTAATGAATGAAGATGAACAAAACCTCCTCCATGGCCTGTCTAACCCTGATTAAGACCACCATCATTTCCATGCTCTACTCTTTGTGGACGGGGAGAATCATGGGGACATCCTCTTCTATCCCCATTTTCCCTCTGTTGATCCAAAGCTGGTGCAACCTTCCGCAACTGCCTTGACTAGAACTGTCTCAATGGAGCAACCTGGAGCGGAACAACTGGTGCATGATGACTTCTTTGAAAGGTTGCACACTCTCTCAAATAATGACCTTGATGAAAAAATGAAAAAAATGCGACTAATCCCATGGTATAAGACTAAGAGCCACCGCCCTTGGAGAAACAAGATGATGAGTGATGGGACTTACCCCCAGCCTAATAGAATCTCTTCTAACATAAAATTAGAGAACCCTAGAACATAGATCTGCTTCATGAGGAATCATGAAGACTCATCTCTCGTGATGATCTAGTTCTGTCCAATGTCGTCTCGAAAACCTCCACCCCCGATAGCACCTCAAGATATATCTTTAGCATAACCGGGGTGACCTAACACTGGATCTATGGATGCAGAGCCTCCTCAAAATGTCTCTACCTGTCTTTTCATATGGAACTAGGTCTAAAGAATATCTTAAAAGGATCCTAAAAAGGATTCCAAACTCTCTCACACTCGATCTCTGTTGAAGAAGGTTATGAATATCTGGGCGACTGGATTCCCTCATGGTCAAATAAAGAAATGTGACTCTAAACATGTCTTGGAAATCCTCCGATGAGGTCAACGAATCCTCACGGTTCTTGAGGTATAAGAATGACCACTTCATTTCTTCTCCACACAAAATTGTCACAACCAAAGACACCTAGATCTACTTCCAAGAACGGACCTAACTAAAGCCTATCTCAACCTCCTCCAACTAGTCTTCCATGACTACATCTAAAACGGAGCCCTTGTAATTCTGCAGACACTGACATGGAAACTCTCAGAGCTTCCTCTTCCAAGTGTCATCGTCTTCAACCTCTACCATGTGGTGATCTGATGTCATATCATGTTGGAAATCCTCTACACAAACCTGACGAGGACATCTACCCGAATCCATACATGAAAAATAAAAAATATTTAGAGATCCTAAACCTGGAATATGGAAGACTCAAAATTAATTATATAATTTTTTCTTTTATTAATTTTTTGTTAACCTATCCCAAGGTACACCATTTCAAACATAGGAACAAATAAGAATGATTCATGATCCATTCTAGGTCTCTAACCTAAAACTAGTATCACCTTTTTTAGTATCCACTGAAAACTTAAATGTTCGCACATCAGATCATAGGGGGCCCTAAACAGCTATGTCTCAGCCAGTCTCTAGTGTTTACATCACTTGCTAACTTAACTAACATGGTTTCCCAACCAACCCTTACAACCTCACCTATTCCTAACAACAAACTCCATCCTATCCCTTGAAAAGACCTTTGATACCACTCAATCATGACCCCTCCCCACAATGTGTACCCCTTCTGGGTCCACAATTTGAGAATGGAGATAGTGACCCTAGAGTCTCGCCTCCTCAAGGCCCTAGGATAGAGACTAGAAACGACTGCATAGTAAATAGAAAAATGGAAGGCATTACCCTTAGAGGGAACACATGAGAAAGAGAGAGATAATGAAGACACCAACCAACTCCAATCCATTCTATAATATAAAAGAAAACCTATGTACACATATGTAATGTCATGAAAAACTACTACAACTGAGAGGAAAAACTACAAGTACCAAAGGAAAGTAAAAAAACAGTAACCACAAAGCCCGAACAACTCATGCGACCCCCAGAAAGTAGTAACCAGCCTAATCTGTAACCTTCTCCAAGTGACCTGAAAGAAAATTTCTATATATATTGGTTGAGTATAACAGTATACTAAGTAGGATCATCATTGGATCCTCCCGTGAAAATGTAATGAAATCTCGCTAAAGCATAGAGAACAATACGTGAAACTAACTCATCACATAAATAGGTATACTATGTTCCTAGACTCACCATTTATACTCTCTCCAAATATCACATACAATATTATATAATATAATAACGAATATCAAGGGTACCATACTACAACTTCCCCACTATTTTTCCACTTTTCCTGAATGTTGTATATCTTAAGCCTCCCTCTCCAAAAGGCTTGCTCGTAGACACTTGAGTGTAGCACCACAACATGCACCTTGTGCAAAAAAACCTAAACACCAACATAAGAAAAGTAAAAATATAGTTTCCGAGTTCCACAATTGCTTTCATAACATGTATCATACATCAGGTATTAAACCTCATGCCATTATAGCTCATACACCATGTAGGGATCGACAATACAAAACATCCTATACATGTTACACCTATAGTAGTCCATAGAAAACTATATCTAGAATATTTGAGTGTGAATAACCACAAACCATTACATCCCTCTTCACACATATATGGGGAAAACTAACCATTTTGCATACCAGCACATGTAACTACCAAGAGAAGAGAGCGAGGCCAATGTGGGTAGTCATCCATCCATTATCCCACTTGAATGTTGGGGAAAATACCCCTCTGGGACAAAATCCCTACAATGTTTGTTTCCCTAACGGACACAGTAGAGTAGCGTATATAAATACAAAAAGTAAATAATATACTAGAGCCCACAACCACAATATGGGAAAAACCTAGTCTCAGACTCTATTTCATCTATGGTCTCTTGGACTCCTAGCTGCCACTACTAAGACTGGGTATCACATGATCACACATCCATGTAAATAGCTATATGAGATTATCTCATCCCATTTTTATCAATTTCACATTATTTCAATTAATTATATAATCATTAATTAAACATTATCAATTCCACATTGTATTTCATTAGAATCACACCAAAAGTTGAATGTACCATTAAACTGACACCTCAACATTGCGTCCATTCATGATCCAACCACATGGTTTAACATAATCTATTCAATAATTTATTAAACGTATTAATAATTTCTCATATTCATAGGAATTCTAGATAAATATTCTTTGCTACTAAACATGAGAGGTCTCAACATGGTGGGTATTTGAACTACCCATCAAGTCTTTTCCCCATATTGTACGAGCATAGACCCATCATTCCTCAAGAAGCTGAACATAGAAAGCACATGGAATACCCCACATGTCTTCAACCCTTTGAGAAGGAGGGTAAGAATGAACAACTAACATGAGCACTAGGAAAGGTAAAATAGATATACAAAGAACAATATACATAGATCATCCAAATATTCACATCAAATCCATTTCATCATCTTTGGTGTCCTCCCCAACACCCACATGTATAAAACGATGCATTTTACCACTCTAGGCATAAACGTCTACCACAAAAAATGGGCCTCTCTACCCCCACATATCACACCATCCACCCAGGATCACAACCCATCACAAGAAGCAAGAAATAATAAAGGAACTGGGCTACTGTCCCTAAACATGGCATTCAGCCTTCACATGCAACGAGCTCTCACAACTCCAATCATAAGGCTCTTGGACCTTACATGCAAGAGGGTAACTCATAACTCTATGAGGCATTATCTTTTATCAATCAACCAGTTCTTTAATCCTTCTTGAATTAACCTGTTCATTATTAGTAGGTTCTAACTATGGGATACCTAACTAGAAAGTTATCATAACTATCACAAATTGATTAAACATGCTTATTGGATCAATTTGATTAACATCAAAATACAACAATAACAACCAGATTCATTTACATTCCTCTTTATCTTTGACACATAATTAAAAGTAATCCCAGTTTATGTTATTTGCCAATATCCGTCAAGAACGACATTCTAAACAAAGCAATCATAGATATCACACTATGTAGAAAAATAAGAAGAAATAACATAGGATAAATAAAAATTGATTTATCCTTGTAGAACATTTATTATGTCAATTCCATTGTGGTTTAGTGGATAATTCATGCTAAAACAACGAATGCACATAAAAGAATAGATAAGAAATAGATCCCCTACCCCAAAAGTTTTTTGATACTCTTTGACCGAGAACCGACCTATAGAACATATCATGATCAACTCTCTTGGAGTACTTCATCCACCTAAGGATGGAGTGACACCACCACACTGGCCAACACCCAATAAAAGACCATTAGGAACACAGAGATTAAATACCATAATAGGGAAAGATGAAAAATATGAAGATTAATCCAAAATTACCACGATAGATCATACATTATATCAAAGATTGATCGATACTACAAGGTTGTACCAAAATAGGTGGTGCACTTGCAGCAAGAAGAACATCAAGGGGAACCAATCCTAGGAGGAAATATTGAACCTATGAATCATACATGAAGGAAGGAATGTTTTGAGTGTATCATAGAAGGAAACAATAATGAAGAACAAGAGAGGTAGATATCTCATCCCTTTTGAAGATTTAATAGAGTAACAGTTTAAGATAAGATGTACTTTACATTAAAAAATGGGCACATTAAACCACATGGTTTGACCAAGTAAAGGCATCCTGAACCTTTGTATAATTCATATCGGAGTTATGGGATTTGAATTAGAATTATAAACATTAGAAAAATACTTTTATTGCATTTTTCTTCATAGAAAACATTAAAATGGCGAAACTGGGAAAATTTAAAAATTTCCAAAGGAAATATGAAATAGTTCTAGAAACACTGTTCGTCAGACAGTTTTTGTGACACCATTTCAGTGATACTGTCTCTGTGAGACTATCTTTCTGACAAAGTATCTTTGAGATGGTTTTGTGAGGTAGTCTCTATGAGACTGTCTTTGTGAGAAAATCCTTGTGAGATAGTCTCCGTGACACAGACTCTGTGACACTATCTCTATGACACAGTCTCTATAATATATTATCTATGACACAGTCTCTATGAGACAGTCTCTGTGAGACAGAATCTATGAGACAATATATATGAGACATTATCATGAAACAGTTTAGAAATTTAAAAAAGTGTTGGGTATAAGTAACCTTGACCTCCCAAAACGCCTCAAACTGTAGATTTCATCAATGGAATGTACCAAAGAGGACCAAGCCATTACATCTTACATTTAGGAGGATAAAAAAACAATGTCTTATCCTAGTATATCCCATATTGTAACCCAATTCCCTCATCAGTAGCATTGGAAAAAAAGGTATGTGGAGGATCCCTTCCAGTCATGCTTTTCATGCTGCTCCAAGGGAGCCCTGAAAAAGAGGGAAGAGACCCAGTAATGATTGAAAACATTATAAATTCTTTTGGGGCACACCTCCTCTTCGAGGCATTAGTTCCATAAATACACATCCTGGGTTTAATATTCCCTCCTATCATTCTACTTCCAATATGACACCATTAATTTATTTTTTCTTGTTAAACGTAATTGAATCTACTCATATGGATGCCTCAATATATGAAACCGAAATGAATGATCGATAAAGGAGTATTTAGTTTCAAAAAATATAGAACACAAAAATAATCAAATAAGGTGTGCATACATGGAATCAAAATATTTCCAAAAACATGGGGGTTTCCATAAATGTTCATCTAAACTCCTTCAAAGAGGTTCTCAAAAGGAAAATGGTAAGGGAAAAACTATAGCCCATCATATTTCAAAAATAGTTTAATCACTAATGATAGAGTAGAGGTCTGTGTAATATGTCATGGATATGTAGGAGATGATGAAAAATATGAATAACTACTCTAATGCAATATGATTTCTAATTATGACCATCATGAAGAGCCTCATATCACCCTCATAACCAATTACCCTCAATAAGAAGGGATGCACATCAATGAGAGTAGAGTTAGAGAAGATTCTCAAACCTGGGACAAGGAAAAATATTTATTTTTAACCAATTAATGTATGGTATTACGAATTCCATCTATTATGGAAATAACCATAACTGAACTAGGATAACTGTCCATGGTTAACCCATAATTTGTGTCAACCATTGGGATTGGTGGAGCTGGCACATCAGGCCCGACCTGTTTCTTCCTATGTTCAAGATCATGTTCATCCAAACATCCCCTATGGTCATATAAATAAATATGATTTTTTGAAACCCCAATTGCAATTTTTAGAGGACTAAATCACAAAAGTATATTTAGAAAGGAATCCATACCCTAAATGGGAGAATGAAACCCTTCCCCCCAAACATTAGTAGACTTATGTTTCTAATATTTATTGTCTAAGTGAACATAAAGTAGAATCTGAAACATTTCATGTCTCGTTGTGATCCCATGATTCTAAACCCTTCTCAATATGATGATACCTAACATAAGTGCTTCATACAGTCATTACAAGTGCCATCTTGATTTGGTATAATGGTTTCAAACTTGATCAGTCATGGGATTGGATGATATCCTTCATCAATTTCTATTTCAATTCACCTCAACGCTATAGAAGTCAACAGTCATAGATCATTAAAACCAAAAACCATGAGACAATGAGAAGGTATTAGATTTAATTTCAAGGTGGAAGGGGCTGAATTACCACTACAACTAAAACCCCCCAATAATATTTTCTACCCATATGTATAGAGAATCTTCATGATGAGTGGTAAAAACCACCCATCCATGTGAAATTTAAAAGAGTGTATCATGATATTTCTATAGATTCATAATGTATGAAAGATTAAATCTTGTGAACCAAGTCCAAGTACCAACTAATTCAATAATCTCATGGGATGTGAAAAGGGAATGTGGAGGCAATGAATCTCATTGTAGATATGGCCTCTACACTAGATCCTACTCTAATTCTCAAATAATCTCATGATGAACCCACTCATGATCATCATCAAAAATACCCTCCTCGTCAGGACATGTGGAAGGGAAAGAGGTGAAATGTGTTTGAGGAAAGTTGGAATAAATCATATTAATTCCAAATGATAATTTCCTTAGATACTCCATAACGAATTTGGAAAATAATTTATTCAACCTTCCAAAGACCATGACACCCAATCATGTTAGTCTAGATGAACTCCAATAGTATTTTACCTTTCACCAAAAACATGGGTACACCATCCAAGAATAATTTATTTTTAATGACACCATCACAAAAATGGTGGACTCTAGGAAAGTGAATTTTGAAAATCCACTAGCACAGATGACATGTGTTTTCACCATTTCCCAAAGGAAGAAGGTGAGTGGAATGATGTTACAATAAAAGTTCATAAATGTTCAATGATTGGATAACAAGGATGAAAATATATCATAATCAAGATATATGTATGATGAAGTTTAATCAACCAATTTTACACCAAGTATATCCTTTTACATGATCAAAAAACTCATCAGACCAACATTACTCCAAGATCTGATAGTCCAAGAAGTGGCACAGTTCAACAGAAGAAAGTAAATTATATTAATATGATCCTATAAAAATTTTATAACCATACCTAACACTTTTAGTCTTTATGTCTCTAGACTAAAAAATATGGTAATATCCCACCCATTGGTACAACAAGAGTTGACTCACCAGATAAGAATTCTCATCAGGATAAGATTATTTCCACTATATCATTAATTCCATTCACTTAATGTATCGCTTCTCTGATGAAGATTACAAACCCAAAATCAAGTTTCTTATACGCAATTGGGGTTTAAAGGAATAGGCTGAATAAGTTGAGGGTACAAGGGAAGGCACAATCATGTCAAAACTCAATATTCTAGAAATTCCACTGATAGGACTGTCGATGTAACTGAAAATCATGGGAGAGCCATCTAATTGGACAAAACAAATTTTGGAATGTCAACAAAATTTTGTAGATTCACCCTGACATGATTATCCTAGAAGATTGATTATAGGGGATTTTATTTTCTAATCAACTTTAGTGATTATGAATACCTATACATCCTATCCCATCATGGATTAGTTCTCCTAAAACATCCATTCCATGGAAAGATCTATATATGTCAAGATCTTCATATATTAATTTTCATGTGAAAGAGTATCCTCAAGATCTTGTTCACCTAAATATATCCCAAATATATTTAATATAAAATATATTAGACCATATTTCCTAAAGGTTGTCGATCATGGATGCACAAATTTTATCGAGATACCTCTATGAAATACTCATAGATGATTTTCTGGTCTCTAAAGAGTTTCAGGATTAGGTTCCCACTATTGAAGTATATCATGAAGAGATAGATCCTCCATAATGACACATGATTAACACTTTAATAGTGTAAGAAAAATTTGTCATTATACATGTACACATTCGACCCTTGAATGTGTACATTTGTATAAATGATATGGATATCAGATGGACTATAATTGATAATTTCTTAGGATTCAACCACAATCTAGTCCAAACACATCATAAATGAAACTATAGGGAGTCCCACCTAACCCATTATAGTAAAAAAAAGGTTATAAAAAATGCTGAAAAATTCCCATGGAATAATTAAGATTAGAGATTACTTTGGAGACCTCATATCCAACTCAAAACTTATGTTTGTTCAGAAAGATAAAAAATTCAATGTCTTGTAAGGAAGACCATAATTGTAACAACACAAAATAGTCCCATCATCATACTAATAATGAATCAAATACATCATTAATGGGAAAATCAAGACATTTCATGGTGATAACACAACATTTAAATCCTGAAAATTACAATATATTAATGCAGGATTATACCAGAGGGATGGGAAACAAATCATGACTAACGTTGACACTCAATTCACTACTCAGAATGGTATAAATAATTACACCATAAAATCGATTCACACCATCTAATGAATAATATGTTCTTCCCATCAAAATTATCAAATGGATAAGTCCTAATTTAGGTACACATTATTCAGAATTCATGATATCATTCATGATGGCTGACCACAGTAAATCTAAAAATGTTGTCGGCCGTCCGAACAGTTGTAAAATTTACGATGAAAATGACCTCATTAAATACCATGAGCTTTAACATGTCCACTCCTCATAAAATAAATTATAAAATATTCTATTTCACTAGTATTGAGTTGATATACCTTTATTTAATATGTTATCTCCAATATAGAGATTCTAAAAAACCTGACGTCATCATAATGGTCCAAGGTAGCTACTCCATTTTCAAGATTTCAAAATTTTATCACCTCTCATAACATTGAAAAATTTCTTTCATCACATACATCATAAAATAGTGTGGTAGAATAGGAACAAAAAGGGGTAGAGGATGATGAAGAGGAAGAAGAAGAGGAAGAGGAAGAGGAAGAGGAAGTATAAGAGGAAGAGGAAGAGGAGGAGGACCACAATGATGCCCCTTCAGAATTCATGTAATGTGTCTCTACCACTATTGATGAACTCATAAAAACAATCCTAGATTAAAAGTACCCATTTTCTACTTTCAGTAGAACAACCGTGTATTTTGATGAAGAAAAGTTATATACCTCCTTTAAAACTCAACTTCAAGTTATGTTTTCATGGAATTAAATGTAAATTCTTGGCCTTAATTCTTAGAGTACCACTCAAAACCTGATGTTTGTAGGAAACCACCAGGGATACAAATATGAATCTAAATGGAAGAACCCAACTCATGAAACCCAAAATTGAGGCCTAATATGATAAGATCATCAAGGAAAATTTCTTTCAGGATGCATAGCATCCAAAATGAATTTCCAATATAGTCATTTTGAATAAGCCGAATGGAATAATCTGTTTTTGCATTGACGTCTTATATATCAACTAGAGATTTTTAAAATATGATTTCCATGTTTTGTTAAAAAAACTACTGATTTATACTATATTTGGATACGAAGACCATTCAATCATGGATGACTATTTTAGGTACAACCAAATCTAGATGGCCCCTAAAGATGTGGAATCTATCAATTTTATATTTCCCCAAGGGGTTTATTTCTATTTGGTAATTCCATTTTGTTTAATGATTGATAGAAAAAAATAAGTATATACCATGGATCACATATTCAAACCCTTTTTGTGGTGGTATTTTGAGTGCAATATAAACTATCTAGTGGATAAATCGTTGCAACATTCATACCACTTTGATAATATAGATACAATATCTGAAAAAATGCGTCAACATAACCTGAAATCAAACTCCTTGAAATTTCATTTCAAAGTTATCTAGTTTTAATTTCTTAGCTTAATAGTACACCATTGTGTAATCAAATTCATTTCCAAGAAGGAATATTAAATCCTTGATATATCACCTCTAGAAAACCATAATGAGATGGTGGGATTACAATAGCACCTCACATACATTATATGCATTAAATATAACCATATAGGGATGTGTTTTACCTTCAACATATTAATGAAAAGGTGGGTTACATATCTATGGAATGGATAATTTTAAAAATAATTAAATAGTTCCACGAAATATATTTTGAGTTCATTATTGGTGATACCACTTATTAAATCTACTCACTTTGTAAGTGATAGACTTAGAACAAACGTTGGGTGCTTTTCTTGAGTGAAATAATGACACCAAGAATTAAAAAAATACTATATTATCTTATTCAAACCATGAACGATACCGAGAAACATTATTTAGATATCAAGAAGAGATTTTTGGAGTTAATATTTTCTGTTCCAAAGATGAGGCACTACCTATAACACCTAGAAGTCTTATTGGTCTCTCATAATAACCCACTAAAATACATCCTTGTCCATAATACATTGAATATAAAATTAGAATGATGGAATTTCATCTTAATGTAGTTTTAAATTTAGTTTTTCCCTCAAAAAGAAGAAAAAGGAATGAAATTTGTAGTCTTCCTTACAGAAACCAATCTCAACTTAATCAATGACATTGAATACTGAATATCCTAATGAAGATATCTTCTCTATTGAATAGGGACCCAAATATGGGAGATGTATTTAGAAAGCACAACCAAAAGAGTAATAAAGAAGATAATAGTAGACCCCCTGCTCAATAATGTTGGGCTGGGAGTCATTATCATACCCCAAAAATGATGTCTTACCTAACCCTTTCCTGTTATCATAAGGTTTCATAGAAAATGGGGAAGAGTATCAGGCCCTAGTCATAGGGCTAGAACCATTACTTAAAATTCAAGAGGACCTCATGTTGGTAGATTGTGATTCATGATTGGTAATGAAGTAGATAAATGGTGATTATTAAATAATAAAGGAAGAACTAATCTCCCTTCTTAATATGTTTATGGATTAATGGTATAATTATCCATGGAGACAACATTGACACAAATACCATGATCAAAGAATTCCTAGGTATATGCAATGGAAAATATGACTAAAGACCTGACAGATCTAGACCAGGATGAAAAAGTCATCAGTATTGTGCACTTCTAAATGGTGTCAACTTTTTTTTCATGTTAACATGGATGAAATCAATGATGATAATTCCATCCTTGATCTAAATAATCCAATAACTAGTTGGATGATTCCCATTGTGAACAAAATCCAAAGGTATTACTCCTATAAAGAGTGAGGGAAATTTGAATACCCGACGATGAGTAATTAAAATTATACTTTATGATTACCGAAATTATTATAATGTTATAAATAAATGGGGCTTCTATGTAGTAATTATCGGATAAATTAATGGCTAATAGACTATTATGGTCATAAAATAAGAACATATGAGGTAATGTGGTTCCGACCAGTCAGGGATCAAGACATACCTTAAATTTTAGAAGCATAGATACTTACGACCTTCAATTTAGTAAAATTATGAAAAATTCAACAAATGTTTTCTTTACATCAATGTTCATGCCAACATTATCCATCAACCCCTAGAGTTTATAGACACCTACAAATACTCTGAGATATTTTCTATATGGGTAATGTATTTTTTGGGTCATATATTCACAATATATCCAATTAATTTAACTAAATTTAAATTTCCAATGTTTTTTCAGCCATTTTGACTAAATATATACCCCTAATAGAATTTAGGGTAATGAATATTTCCATATTTAAGAAAAAAATATCATTATTATATTTCATGTATCTAATACAAAACTAACAGACAATGGAACCAATTTCTATTTACTAGGTTTGAAAGGATGCATTAGGAGTATATTATCAAATATAGCCATCCAACTATCAATAATGAAGCATGAAATGGGTATATAGAGTCCTTTTATAGGAACTTATCAAACCTAATCTTTAATATGGTGAATAAAGATAAAAAATGCTGTCCTAAAAATATTTTTCATGTCTTGTGGGATTACATAACTATAACCCAAAATTCCACAAAGGTGAACTCATATTACTTATTATATATGATATAATAAGTCTTTCTAATAAATGAATAACTTCCCCCTGTCCTTTTTTCCATCTATGATCAGATATCTGCAGACAAGAAATCAAAATAATGACTGGATGAATTTCATTGAATATATGAGAAAAGACATCAACCCATGTATCACTTGGAAGCCAACAAAAATATTATTGTGAATAAATTTTATGAGATAGTTTACCAAAATTTGTTCCTCCAGGGATAACTAGTACTAGTTCTTATGTTTTTTATCATACCTGAGATGAATCCCCCAAATATTGATCAAATCTGGGAGGGTCCTTATCCTACACACAAGGTCCACTATAATAGATCTTATTCTTTGATATCAATAGATGGAGAAATTGTTATGGAACCTAACAACTCTTTGTTTCTCAATAAATATCTTGTGTAATAAATACTAAGGGTCTTAATCACTCGACTTTAAAAGGCATGACTAATTTTCCTAATTGTATGACCTAAAACTAAAAGACACTATTGTCCAAGATGTAAGACTCTAAAAAACATAGACTAACTTCCATGTCACAGGACGTTAAAAAATATGATAATTTTCTTGTCACATTACATATGAAATCATGGTTTGTGTCTGGGTTTCATGATGTAATACTATGTAATAGTAATGTCTGTGCTAGGGGGCCACAATTCATAGTGTTGGTCCCCTATTTTTCCAAAAAAAATTCTTAACAACTACATATTGATTTAATTTCATTAAAATGTGATATTTAGTGATGTTCAAACCCTATATCATGGTCCAAAATTTTAAATATAAAACTCCCCACTCCCCTATATACAAAAAAATTAATGTAGGGGACTTCGAAGGAAGTCTATCCATTTGGAGCACCATTTTATGTGAAATTCCATGTATATATAAAGGAGATATTTTAACTATTATATAATTTATTTCATTATGATATTTCACAATAGAAACACTATGGTCCTTGTCATATTACCAAAAATTGAATAACACCATTCTCCATTATATAATGATGCTAAACTACAAAGATATTCCTTTGTTCAATGACTCTAAAAAAAACAAATGATATCATAGTAGTCACAAGACATTAAACTATTTGAAAACATCCTTATCCAATTATGTTAAAATGTAGTATTACTATGTGCACAAAGAATAGGATCCCTTGAGAAACTATCTTTGGAATCCTTGTGTTACAAACATCAGACGCCTATTGTGAGGTGGTTTCCTGAATACCTGGAAAACATTTATAGGACTTCATGAATTTTTTTAAACATCGGGTAAACTTTCTCCCTACATCATGATATTAAACTGTACAGCTATCTTCCATCCAATTGGATGTTACTATTCTCTTAGAACTACATAGGTCTTGATTATCACCCCAATGATATACATAGCGACACCTTGATCCTATATCCTAGTCCATCCAAAACATGAAAAATTTCCATTCTCAATATTTTAACTACCTATTTATGGTTGAAGAATCTTCTTCCATTCATTTTTCTCACATTGAGAATAGATCACAAGGACATATGATTTTTGGGGGTCCCTACATGATTGAGACATATTTTTTCACACTAGGGTTAGCATGGTCTTAGATGGAAGACCATAATAAGTATTCCAAATATCTTTTTGGAATGACATTAAATTACATGGTTGTCATATCATTCATGATGTAAAATGATGTGTTTCTATAGAATAAATTCAATATGACTAATATCCTAGTGTTCATCTCCAAAAAAAACCTCTATTCAAGAATTATATATTAATTGATTCTCTCCCTTGTGAGATACATGGTGATTCTCAGATCCTTTGTTTGAGGCCCTGTCATGATATAAGACAAATCCACCCTCTCTACCTTTTCATCAAACCCGTAAAGGAAATGTTCATTTTAAGAACTACATGTGGGTTGATTCTCATATTGTTGGGATACATTGTAATTCCGAAATTCTACTTCACATCCCCATCGAAATATAATAAACACCCCTTCCCACATAATAATTGATCATTATGAGGAATCTGTCCTAGAACCACATATGTATTGATTCTAAACCCTAAAAAATATGTTGTGATACTTGGATCATATGTCTAAGGCCATCCAAAATTTAAAAAAATTGTCCCCTCTCTACATATGAGTAAGACCTACATAGGAATAATTTACTCACTCTTGGATTATTTTATTATAAAATTCTCGTTTCATACTCATGCAACATCCTCCTGAAAATTAAAATCTATTTCTGGGAAATCGATATCTCTAGAAGATTTCCCTTTCCATTGGTAATTGAATGTATGATTCTTGTAAAATGTTTTTTACCATTCATAATAAGCACCAATGTGGATTTTCATAATTAAGCACTATAATGGCCTGTAAACAAGATCCTAGATTGTTCACAAGAGTAAAATCTGTCTTCCTCTTACAACCCAACAACATGATGATGGAAATAAATTTCCAATAATGGTGTAGGACTATTCCCTTCAAACTTGTGTCATATCTATTTTCAGATCTGAAAGCCCTCGTATTGAGAATTACAATATTAACTCTTTATTCGTGTAGTACGATGACCAATTATCTATCATATCACTATGAAATGGAAAATCACCAACCTTTTAGTCTAAGTTAAATGACCATAAATTTTATCAATAAACAAACATTCTACATTAGGGTGAACTGAATTGTCAACATCCTTATCACATTAAAATTAAACTACATGATGTTTCAACACTCATCAAAGATGAGACATTCCTTCTAGTTGAAGTCATCCACCACATCACCTGAATTAACTATTTGTGACATGATTATAATTTCATCAAGACATGCAAAAATCAAGGACTCATCATCCGAGTTCCATAAATATATCATGAAGTATTACCCACTTCATATTTAAGATAGATCAATTAGGAGAAATGGTTACAAAGAATCACATATGACTTGATTCTTATCTCAGTTACAAAAATAGTGACACTTAGACCTATAAATGTAGGTCCAAACACTAAAATAACCAAATGTTAATGATACTCTATTTATGAAAACAATTAAAACTTATGTTAGAAGTTATGAATTTCTTCTAGGACACCTCCTTTTCAACATCATGGTAAAAATAGAATTCCTATTTTATAAATAGAAATAAAATTTCTATGTATGGGGGGGGGGTCTCATACATGGCCAGTACCAACAACGATTCTTCATTCATTCATAAACACATTCCATTAAAAAATAACCATCTCTTGTCTTTATAAAAATATATCCTAATAAACCCATATTGTCTATCAGTGATAGAGACATAAAAATACAAATTAACCCACTTTTTAAGTATATGTAATGCACAATATTTTATACTTTCTTATGCCACCCCTTGTAGGGCCAGTCAACCATTGGCACTCTCATCATTACGAAAGAGACCTCTAATAAACATATGACCTCGAAAAATCAATATTGAAACTGTTTTTCAATAATTCTCCATGGCCATTCCTTGAATACTAACCCCATATCATTTTTTAATATCTTCAAATAACTATATCTTGAATTAAATCCTCCCTCTGCATAGCAGAATAAAATATGAATATTTTTATATATAAAACAATGTTGGAGTTGTTAATCCCACAAAACATGGGAAATAATTTTCGACCTAAAACCCTAGTTTTATTAGTCGGTCTTATGAGATTGTAAATTACCCAAAAATGGGATGTAGTATATTCCATGATAAAAACTGAAAAAGGGAACCTTTGGAAATATTTAAATTTTACATCTTTAGAAATGAACTCCACTTGGTTTTGAAAAAATAGAGCAATTGAAATTAAAATGGAGGAAAACATGTTAAGTCAAAAAACAACAAAGAGAGGCCTATCAAAAAGTTGAGTCTCTCCCACTAGGTAAATTTTTTTTGTCACATGAATGGATGACCTATGTAGATGACACAAATAGTGGAGATATATACCCAATCATCCATCTATCTCTTTAAAGTAGGATTCAATTATGTTCTGATTAATATTGAGGGTACACGAGAACATATAAATTAGTGAGGGAAAGATTCATCATAATCCATTTTCCTCTCTACCTCAGGATCATGTACCCTTCTTCGGATCAGACCCAATCACAAGGGGTGATTTTTAAAACATAATTTTTTAATCAGTATGAGATGATTTAGAGGAAAATAACACATGTCGTAGAGGATAAAGGTGATTTAATGAAATTAACCGATTCAACCTATTGGGACTTCTCATGTGAGCCAAGAGGATCAGGCAAGCACCACCACTACAAACCAACATGAAAATACAAAACATGTTTGAGGTCTTGTGGGAGACACTTTCATGATGGACCTACTTGGATGGTATCCTTCTAACAGCGTCCCCAGTTTTTACTTTAAATATGACCCTCATGATCCTTAATTAAAATGACTATAATATGATTATACAACTTGATGGTCTTATCTGCCATGTATCTCACCCAATTCCTATAAACCCTTAGGTAGTAACCTAATCATACAAAAAGTGGGATAATTATAAATAATAAATTGATTGAGGCCCCTAATGGTTTATAATTCCAAGAATCATGAGAAGAATCATTACCCCTAGTCAAAAAATAGAAGGACAAAGGGCCATTCTATAGCTCGGAACATGAGCATATGTCATCCAAAGACACTTGAGGAGACCCTCGGAAAAAAGATAAAAGCCTCGCCCATGGTTTGATACATAGATTTTACATCAATAAAAAGGAATATTCATCTTTCCTAGGTCTACACTGCATGAGACATATTATGCTCACCCAATTCTACCCTACGTGACACAACATCAACTCACCCAGGCCCACCTTGTATAAAACACGTTCAGCTAGCCCAGGCCCACCAAGCATGAGGCACCTTTAGTTCACCCAGAACTATATTACATGAGCTACCATTTTAGCCCCCTATATTTCCACCAATGATATGGAAATCAATCCTTGTATCCCTCATATTTAGGGGTCCTATCTAAGACCTCCTCCAAATCATCCCAATATGTATGATCCAAGAATATGGAACATCATCACATCCCCTTGATTATAAATTCCCATGGAAATGGAAGTAAAAAATTTATCCAACCTAAAACAAGGGGACCTTAGTGTGTTCCAAATTATAAATTCTCATTTTAATGAGGATCTTAACATTTGAGATGATAGAAGATGGCTTATCAGGCTGAGAGGTGACATCAGTCTCCCAAAATTTGAGGATAATAGAGCTGTATCCATATTGATACGGATGCCCTAAATGATGGTATTTGAAAAAAACAAAGGATACAATAACATCCATGACCTTTTGTTCTTTCTGACTGCAACACAATGACATCATCATCATCCTCCAACATAAAATGATCAAATGTCACGACATGGTATCCCTCCTAGAGTAAGACCCTATCCATTCTTGTGGTATATTTCCTCATAATTATATATACTCTCCCTCATCCACTAAGTTTAAAAATAGAGTTTTCAGATTTCTAAATATTCCGCTTCCTCTTGTTTCTCCAAACGAGCATGACACATGTGGTATTATAAGTTAGTGGTGATCTTTTATTTAGCAAGATCAAATGGCCACATAGGCCTCAAATTCTATGTAATCCCTCAAACCATGTTATCATCCTCATAAAGGGCCATATTACCTGTGAGACTAACTTTAATAGGTCTATATTTCCAATGAAGCATCTAGGGGGCTCCATTGTAGCATTAATCCTCAACTTTTATGAACTACATTGTATTTTATTCCTATACAAAAGAGATACATAGGAATCCTCAATGTGTCTCAAAGCCAACATCCCAAACACTCCCAAACCGTATCAGGTACATATTCCTAGTAAGGTGATATACAAACCAGGAGGACACATCCTTTCCAAGTACCATGGCCCACATCAGTGTAATTCCCACTCTATCATTAGAAAGGGACATTCCAACTAGACATGGTTTTTGAATGATGTTAAAATGAATGCTCTTATCAAAATTAAATTACCTCAAAAGGTATAAGGTTTCCCATTAAGTGGAAGTAGAATACATGGGTTACGATTTATTGAACAATGATACATAATAATCCCTTTTCATGTGTCCAATTCTCAAATCAAAACAACCCCCGTCTTCCGGTATAAAGATAAATTCTTGATTTACCAACAACATTTCATAAAATAAAAACCATGATAATAAATAAAATAAGAATATACAATCCATATAGAAATGGTTCCATTGATAGATAACCTCATATATAAAAAATATCTCTATTGATGAAGAAACTCAAATACATACAAATGATTCTAAATCAAATACATTTTATCAGTCATTTGTTAATATATTGGTGAACCACTTAATATTTCATATTTAATGAATGATTCATGAGTATATCATAATTTTAGAATAGTGTATGAGAGTAGGAAATAATTCCAAAAAAAGGTGATGAGCTGAACCTCCCATCCTATTGACCAATGTGAGTCCCTATATTTTGTTGGAACCATTTCCCAATGAACACTTGCATTTGGAATGTAGGTTTATGAGAAATCACAAATAAGAGAACCATTGTGTTTTTATGGTTCCACAAATAAACCCCATTAAAACCACTTGGATCTAGATCAGAAATAAAAAAGTGTGTGTTTGATGTTATGGTTTGTGCCACCAGAACCATAAAACTCTATTAAAACCACTCTCTATTTCCAAAGAGAAAAAATATTTTCCAAATGAAATAGTTATATACCCTGGTGTCCTATATAAGATCAATATTAAAATCACAGGGCTATCATGGCCTATGATATATCTATGTGAATGATTGAACCACTGATTATTATCTAATTTTAAAATATTCACTAATAATTATAGAATGATATGATGTTTTTTTCTATTATCATGTTGGGGTTATCAACTCATATGATATCATATTTAATATTTTAAAATACAAATAAAACTGTAATATTTGATCGGAAGAACCTTATATGATATGGTATATCTTATATCATGACCAAATATCATATTTTTTATATCCCATGTAAAAATCCATATATAGTCCAAATTATAAATCATATTTTATAATTGATAAATTTATAAAAATACGATTTCCAATATTCTTCATTTCAAAAAATAATTTTACAAATAAATGTAAATAGTTAAGATTTAGTACCAATGGTCGGTTTTTCAGGATTTATTAATATTAATTCATGGTTGTCGAATAAATTAGAAACAAAAAAAACTCATGATCTTCCCTGATTGATGTTAAAGAAATGAAGAATTGTAATTGAATAAATTATACCTCTCAAGGAAGAGTTATAGAAACTATTTTCCAACTTATGCTTGATTAATATCATTATAAGTTTATTGAAGGACTCTTTCCTCTATATTGAATCCATGAGTTTTTTTGAATTAACCAATATAAGGGTGATATATTCCATAATCCCACAACATGATAGATATTTGGTATGTAATGTAAAGGTAAAAAGAGAATTAAGGGTGAATAAACATAGTACACAGTCTTAAAAAACACAGAACACCATTTTCAGTCCCCAAGAAACCTTATATATCCTTTACAACTCTCAATATATTAACTAATAAATTTAATAATGTATGAGTAATTCATAGGTTACAAAACCAATGAAACCCTATCAACTGATTAAATATTGAACTAAAATTTTCCCCCTTTCATTTCATAATAAAAAATTGTTGATGAAAAACTATTTTGGATGATTCATGAAGCCTAATCAAATATCAAATAACATTATGATATTTTGAAGACATACAACATGAATTTGGTTGGATCAATGTCATGATATCTTTATTATTACATCATATGATAGAAAAAATCACAAGCATATCATTTACCTCTAGATTTAGAATACTGTAAGAGTCAATATTCAAATAACATACTCATTGTATAATCGATCATATGTTTAATGTAAATAGTATTTATATAATATCACTATAAATAAGTTACCATGAACCTGATTTTCCACCAAACTATTGTCCCTTACCCCCCAACAATGCATATATTTTACCAACATCCACATTATAACCTAATAACAATAACTACTTGGAAACATCAAAACCACAACAATATATATGGACAACATAGTGCATATCATAACCACATCACATATCTTTATATTTACCGGGTCCATATATTATATCATGGAAACATACATAATTATGAATTACATGAATATTGTTTTATACTTCTCCCATGTACATATTCACCAGGAAAACATATCATAAAAAATATATTTATACAATAACCTCAGGTTACCATGACCTATAGAATATAACCATAGGGTATCATATCCTATAATCATTATGGATGAGAGAGGGGATGTGGGTGTAACCCCCTAAGTCTTAATAGAACATTATTTGAATAAATTATATTTTCGTTTATTCCATGAAATTCACTAACTTAAACATTACTTTCACATGTAATAGAATTGTAATATGAACATTTCATACATTACATGGAACATCGACTTGGGGTATATTACACACAACACTGATGTTTCTATGAAACACTATTTTATTATTATAATTATTTAAATGAGAAAATTATAACTTATCCATTAAACATAGTAATAATAATATTAAAAACCCTTTTGAAATATTTTTTATAATGGTTTTATATAAATAAACAATATTGATAATGAAAGACATAATTTTTGGTAAAAACATTATATGTTTAAAAACACCATTTTTTCAAAATAACTCCGTTTACTGTCCTTCTAGGAAATATAATAAAATTATTTAAAGAAAAATTTAGAAATTGAATTTTATAAAATAATATTAATTTTCTAATTTATAGTGTAAAAATTGGATTAGTGCGATTTTTTGGTATTTTGATGAGAAACATCATTTTTGGATGAATAGTAAAAAAACAGATTTTAATTCACAATATATTTTTGATACAATATATATATAAGGTGAAATTACATTTTAAAATGTTTTGAAAGTTTAAATAGATAATATTTATATCAGTTAAAACAATTTAGGTTATTTAGATCAATTTCACATTGAAATTGGATATAAAAACATAACATACTCATGAATGTTTTTATTTTTAAAACATGTATTGTCGACCCTACTACAAGATTAAATTTAAATTAATTTCTTCCAATTATGTTATAATAATTTTGAAAAATGGATTCCATATTAGGAATAATAATTATTTATAATTTCTAATAAGGTCAACAATGTTTTTTGAAAAAAAATATTAGTAAAATTATTTAAAATTAATTACATTCATTAAGGTAAAATTAAGCTTAACTAAGGAATAAAATTGAACTTTAATACCCAAAAGTTATTAAACCTTTATCCCAAAACCCATTTCATGTCCATTATTTTTCCATTAATCTTCCATTATATAGTTAGGTGGTTTTGGTACTAATTTTGTTAGGTAAAAACGTGGGTACACCTAACTTGTTTTTAAAAATACATGGGTAGTCCATTCCCTTCCCTATAAAAGCCTCCTCTTCTCCCTATTATTGGCACTTCTAAAACCACTTTGGTTCGGAATATATCTTAAATATACAATTCCAAACACCCCCTTTCCCATTGAATCCTCCCTTTTTTAAGAATGACTACTGAGGATGCCTTTTGGCACAAACCCAAAGGAGTTACCCAATTATGAGGTAACGTCATTTATCAAGCTCCATTAATTTATTTTCCTTATCCAAACCATAAATCTATTTATTACATGATTGTATTAAAAACTCTATCCTAAATATACTATAATTTATTTATTCTAATATTTTATCCTACACACACACCCCCCCATCTAATGGGTAATGAATATACTGTTTACGTGTACGATGAACTACTTCCTCACTAAACAATGATTTTTCATTTTTTCCTTTACTAACTCTCATGGTGGAAATATTGATAGACACTATGTTTATATATTTTATATATTATAATTATTATATATTTAATATTTTATATTCCATTTACAATACATATCTTTTTTAATTTATATCTAATGTAAATACCATAATTTTGTTTGAGGAAGTGTGGACTACCACCCCCTCAAATTGATGTGATTATTTTACTCACTACATGAAATATTTTAAGTATGAGTTTAAAGAAATTATATTATGTATAAAAAATTTAATGATAATTTAATTATATTATTTAAATATAGTTCATTTTCTTTTTTTTCAGTATGATAATAAAATAAGGAAAAAATTCACGTGTACGTACGCCTTATTGTCTCCAAGAATGGTGTAATCCATTTCCTAATTATATATTATATAGAATATTATAATAAAAAAAATTATTAATATAAATTATATTTATATCATGTATTACATTATAGAATCATGATATATGCATAAAGATGAAAGTGTAAAAAATTTAATATGCATGCGAATAACAAAGAGAATATTACACGAAGTGAAACCTTAATATAGGATTGTTAACAAGAGGATTATATAAGGTATTAATAAAATCATATATTTTATTAGATATAAAAATATATTTTTTAAAATATTTATATTAAATTAATATATATTATTATGTGGTTTTAATGAGTTTGAAGAGAGTCAATATATAAGGTATGTTGATTTCATCTCACTTTTTTTATTTACATGACATGCATGCTTCTTTCAACACCCATTTCATTTATGTGGTGTAGGTACTGAACACGAATTTATTATATGTCTCTTATACTTAAATTTATTTTTATTCACATATCCATTTTATGATAATTTGTTCATGGGTTTTATGTTTCCCAAGTTACCAAATTATTAAAATAGTTTTGTCTCAATTTTTCTTCTTTGAGAATCATGTTTTATTATCAACCTATATTATTTTTGAGGTGTATTTAATTCAATTTTAGATCTTATATAATGAATATACTTATTTTCATGATATTTTAAACTTAATATAATTTAATTATCTTAGTTAGAGGGTATGATTCCATGCTACCATTTAATAATAGTTTATTAGAACAATCTCATTTATATTTAAGAATAAATATATTAATGCTTCCATTGAGGAAATATTATGAGAAATATCTCAAGAACCATCATGGGTTTACTTCTAATAATTTTATTCAAGATATATCAATTTATTAATACCATTTTACCACTCATTAGTACTAAAGTTAATTTTTTTTTGTAAAATCTGACAGTCTCTCTATTCGGTCAGAAATATATTGTATTCAAAAACCATGTTTTCAAAAATATGATAAAAAATGTTTAAAAAGTTCATTGAAGGATATTTTTAGGAATTTTTTTAATACATTTATGGTTTTAAATTCTTCTTTTATATGTTTTAAAATCTATTTTCAATGAAAAATTATTTCAAAAATGATTTATGTTTTAAAAAGTATTTTCAATGAAGAAAGGATATTTTTTTCAAGAGTTTTCATAAATGATCTTTCAATATTATTTCCAATAAAATATTACATCCATTTATGTTACTTTTTCATTTATGTTAAAATTATTCAATGCTTTCATTTATATTATTTCTCTGACTAGATTTTGTTTGATGACATAAATTTTATGAATCCTGTTTCTCATTCACATGTTATATTCCTTTGAAAACCACTTCTTTTCATGGGTTATTTTTATGATGAAATGATTATGAAACTTGTATCTTTCTATAGGTTATCATATGACTACATTTTTATAATAACCATTAAATTTCATGGGTGATGATATGGTTATATATGATCTTATGGCACATGTATATATGATTTCACTATGAGATGGGTATGACATATATCTCCTTCCAGTGTATTGGGTAAAGATTTATATCACCTGAGATAAACATATATGGAATGGTAAATCAACTCGGTTTAGTATTACAGGGATGGAATGCAAAATGAACTCGGTTTAGAATAACGGGGTAGGAATGGGGAGTGAACTCGATTCAATAATACAGGGCTAGAATGGGGTGTAAACCCAGTTCAGTAAAGGACTTTTTCCATTAATATGGTCTCAACAACAATTCCTTGACAACTATGGAAATAATTATATATGATTATGTGTCCACCAAAATTCCAATTTTTATTCCTATGTTATAATTTCATGGATTATGTTCTTTATTTCCTTATGATTTAGGTCTTATGAACTTCCACGCTTTATGCCTTGATTCATGTATATGATCATTGATTTATAGGATATGATCCTCTATTTTGATTATCTTGTTCTCATTCCCTTATTCTCAGGATAATTCTTCCATATATCAATTTTTACCCTTATTGAGTATCTAAGATCACCCCTTTTTATGTTTCCTTCCTAAGGTTATGAAGATATGTATTATTTTGGACATCTATGAGAAGGTTTCAAATAAAAAAAATATAGTGGGAAATAATGTAGCTCACTTATGGTTCAATGTTTATGTTTCCATGTTTCTGAAGGCACTAGACTAATACAGTCTTTAAGTGTCTGTTTTTTATAAATTTGTAAGTATTATATAAATGTAATTAAATGTTATTGAATTTTAATTAAGGGTCACAATATTTTTTATCATATAAAAGGTTTAGATAAATTTTATAAAATAGTATTATCAAAACATAGTGATAACTCTATGGAAGGCTAAGTCTAAGGATAAAGAAAAGTATAAGAAAATGTCCTGAAATATTTGCAAAGGATAGAGTGAGGTGTCTATTATCAATACACCATTTTCTAGATTGTAACAATTTATTTGGCTCTAGAACTGATGTACATAGATTTACCAACTCCAAAAAGAGGCTTCAGACATGACTCAGTGTATTCTAGTATAGGACAATAGACCTTGATGCACCCCTGTTTTGACAATCTTGGGAGATATGCTTTGAGAATTGAAAAAATCCTCACAAACCACCTTGAAGGATTTCAATATAAGATTACTATGAATAATCTAGGGTAAAAATAAGGTGTCATAGATTAAGAAATGTTTCATAATATATAGGTCATATGACAGATTTTTTATCATTATGTGGTTCCATGATATCATAAATATTCATCACTCTTTCATTTTCTGTTTTAGTCTATATTTAGAACTTGAGGGACCCATGTTAAAGTGATTGTGATGAAAAATGAAACAATTTTCCTCTTGAGAAACCAAATGCTGTCGGGGATGGAGTGAAAATTCTCGTTTCTATTCTTACAAAACTTTTTCAAGCTATAATGAATTTTGGACATCTAAATAAGAATTGAAGAGAACAAAAATATATGGAGTCTTTAATGAGAAAACACCCACCATACCTTATAGGTTCTTCTGATATACATGATTTTGAACAATGGATCAGTACTACTAAAAATACATTCTCCATTCTCCAATGTTTAGAGAATTATTAATTCATTCTGTCTATATATCTGCTAGAATGTGAAGCTAACAAGCGGTGGGCTCTAATATATAATACGATGCGACAAGATGAGATTGAATCCATGGATTGGGATGAGTTGATGAACTTAGTTTTTAATAATTAATTTATTAGGAATATTAATACCATGATAGAGAAATATATCCTCAATTTGAATCAAAGTTATGATGAATATGTTGGAACATACAAAAATAATTTCATGAGACTTGCGAGGTACACTTCAAGAATTATCAACCAACCCAAATTAATTTTGACAGGTTATTCAGCGGATTAAAGCCAAGTCTCAGAAGGTTGCTATCCATAATAGAATTTAGTATCTATGATGATATTTTTCATTTTATAGTTGAGATTGAAATGGAGGATGGAGTCATGTATCAACCTCATGAAGATGGAATTCAAAGAAAACTATAAAATCCATGGAGAAAAGAATATGAGTTTTCTTTTAGGTTTTAAATGTAAGAGGAAGCATGAATGAATTTTTATTGAGGAGTGTAGTAGATGTTTTAAGTGTGGGAATAAAGCTCTTCTAGAAATTTATTGTCAAAATGATGGGAATAAGTTAGCTCAAAATTCTAATGGAGAGAAAGCATTATAGAATTCTGTTACTGCGATTCGGTGATACAAGTGTAAGTAGAATGCTAATTATGTTAACCATTATCCAAACCTAAGGGTTAGTGATGATGATCAATTTCAGGAACCTCTTAAGCCAAGGGAGAAGGGGAAATATCATACAGTCTCTATTTTTGATGTGGGGTGTGATATTTACATGGTGAAAGGTACACTCATAATCCACTCTAGAACTAGTAATGTCATATTTGATTCTATAACTACCAACTCTTTCATATCAAATGAATTTCATAAGGGTGTTAAAATTCCACAAAAACAATTAGATGTATATTTTTTAGTGAAAAACCCTAATGGTGTAATGATCATCTCAATTCTATAATTCCTCTCTAGTTGAAGTTTGTGGGAACGTTCTTCCTGGAAATCTTTTTATTCCACCTTTAGTATAATTTGATTTCATATAAGATGTCAATTCGATTTCTCTACATAAATCCCACATAAATTCACAAGGAATAGAATTTATGTTTGATATTTCAAAGCCAAATTTTATTATTAATCAATGAGATGATAAGAATAAACACATTGTGGTGATTACATATTGTGTTTGTGTCTTAATTCCCATTCAAAAGGGTTTATTATCCTAAATTTTTTCTGATAAAATTGATATCGATGATATGACTATTGTTCATTAATTTTTGTATATATTACTAGAATATTTCCCTAGTCTTCCACTAAAATGTGATGTCGAGTTCTCAATAGAACTTATACATTATCCCACACAAATATCATATTCTTCTTAAAGAATGGATCTGAATGAGTTGCAGGAGTAAAATAATAATCTATAAGAAAACATTGATAATTGATTCATTCGGCCATGTGTGTCCCCTTAGGGTGCAACAGTTCTTTTTTTTTGAAAAATAAATATTGGTCAATGTGACTATGCATTGATTATCAAGAGTTGAGAAAGATCATGATCATCAATAAGTATCCTCTCCCCCGTATTGATGAATTGTTTGATCAACTATGTGGAGAACAAATATTTTTCATGATTGACCTTCATTCTAGAAATCATAAATTGAGGACCATGAAAGAAGATTTACCCAAGTTGATTTCTTTACAAGTTATGGATACTGAATGTATAGTGATGCCTTTTGGTCATAGTAATGCCCCTTCTATCTTCATAGATTTAATTAACATAGACTTCAGGTATTACCTCTATTATTTTTCGTTATTCATTATAGAAGATCTTCTTATCTATTAAAAGAGAAATGAAGATAATGAATATAACTTTATAATTTTATTAAAGACCCTAAAGAAGGAGAATATATTTTAAAAATTTTCAAAGTGTGAATTTTTTTAGCAAAAGGATTCATTTTTGTGTCACATAATCTCAATCAAAGGTATATCAATAGTTCCATCAAATCCAGTGGCTATTGAAAGTTGGCCTAGAAAAATAACGGGGACTGAGAACTATGCCTTTCCTAGTTTATCTTGATATTAAAGATTTTTTGTGAAGAATTTATCATACTATCTAATCCTCTGACCATGATAACTCGGAAGTGTGTTACGTTCATATGGATAGATAGATGTGAGGAAAAATTCACATAACTGAATAGAACTATAGTGAGTTCTTCTAGGATTAAAATACCCTATTGGGTAGAATGTTATGTAATAAACCGAGATGAATCAAATAATTTATTTGGATGTATTCTTATGAAAAATTACATGGTTATCACTTCTTCCTTGTGGTAGTTCCAGACTCATGAGAAAAATCACCCAAATAATGATTTGGAGTAAACAATTGTAATTTTTTCATTAAATATTTGAGTGGTATTATATTTATGGGGAAAAGTGTGATATATATACAGATCACAAATGAATGAAATATATAATCACATTGATGGATTTTAATATGTGTGAGAGCAGACAATTAAAGTTGAAAATGGATTAGGACTGCTCAATATAGTACTACCATCGGAAAGTGTACAACGTGGTTGATGATTTGAGCCACAAAGATCATGATAGCTTATCCATGATGAGGATCACAAAAGATACAATATTCTTGGATTTGAAAAGAATGGATCTTGAAATATTTTAGGAAGGGGAAAATATTATCTCTCTAAAATTAATGTTCAACCCTCTATCCTAGTGAAGATTAAGGAGGAGTATAATTAAGATGAAAAGATCTAAAATAAATTAATACATGTTCCTATGTTTAACTTTGGGTAGGATAGAATGATAAGGTTATGGACCTGTGTATCTGTTCCTTCCATACCAGATTTGATGAATAAGATGTTAGAGGAAGCTCCTAGTTCTTCATTATCTCTTCATCCTTGAAGTATGAAGATGTATATGGACTTGAAATAATACTTCTGGTGGGATGGCATAAAGACAAAGATCGCAATTTTTTTTATCTTAGTGGTTAGTATGACATCAAGTAAAACATGATAAGAAAATAAAGGGATACTACATACATTACCGATAAAAGAATGGATATCTGAGAACTTCACTATGGAATTTATCATTGAAATAACCAAAACCTATAAAAGATTTAATTCTATATGTGTGGTAGTCGATTTCCCCACTATGTTAGTACACATCATCCCTATCACACAAGACTTCTCTCTAGACCATCTTTCTAGGATAGATATTAAATAATTGGTAAGGGTTCATGTTGTACCACATTATATTGTATCAGATCATGATCCAAGGATTACCTAAATTTTTTGGTGAAGTATTCCGCAAGTAGTTGATAAAAAATGTATTTTTAGAACTACTTATGATTCTTAGAAAGATGGTTTTTTCTTAAATAACAATTCAATGCCTAGAGGATATGTTGAGATCTTATTTTCTAGATTTTAAAGGTGGTTGGGATCAAAACCTTCTACTAGTTGTGTGTTCTAACCAAAATAACTTTCACTCAAGAATTCAAATGGTACCTTATAAAGCCATATATTGTAAGAAATATATATCTCCAATTTTATAGGATGTGGTTTGAGAAAGAAAGTGATTGGGACCGGCGATCATTGAATAAACTCTTGAGAAGTTTAGAACAATTCATCAATATATCAAGGTGTCTCAAAGTCTGCAGAAACGGTTTGCTGATAACTTTTTGTGGTATCTAGAATTTGATGATGGTTAAATGTGTTTCTATGAATCTCACCCTGGAATAATTTTACGAGATTTATGAATAAAGGGACACTAATCCCTAGGTATATCGGTCCCTTTGAGATTCTTGATCCTATTGGGGAGGTAGACTATCTCTTGGGAGTTCCTCAAAATCTCTCTCAATTCCATGATGTGTTCTATGTATCTCTTTTAAGGAAGTACATACCTAAATATTCACATGTAACGAACTCATACATCAAACCACTAGAGAAGGATTTGTCTTATGATGAAAAACCAGTTAAAATTTTGGACTGATGAGAGAAAGTTATACAAAACAAGACAACTTCACCTGGAAAATGTTTTCTATAGAAATCACCAGTTAAGGGAATATTCATGGGAAAAAGAGGGAATAATGAAGTATAAGTATCCTCTTTTTTATTACTCGAGTGATGAATTAATTCTTAGACATTCATTTCAGGGGGGGTAGAATGTAACACCACTTGTTTTTATAGACATTATTTTTCAAATAAAGTAAATAGTTTTTACGTATTTCAATACAATAAGTAAAACATTCATTTCACATAGAATGGACTTGGGGTACGAACATTGTGTATGTTACAAAAAATATCAACTTGGCATACGTTATACGCAACATCAGTGTTTCTACAAAACATCATTTTAGTGTTATATATATTTAAATGAGATAGCTATAACATAACATTTAATATTAGTAATATGAACAATAATAAATAATTTTAAAATATTTTTAATAATTTTTTTAAATAAATAAAACTTATTTATATTGAAGGATATAATTGTTAGCAAATTCCATAAATGTTTAAAAATAATATTTTCTCAAATGAACTGCTATTATTATCCTTCTGTGAAAAATAAAAAAAAATTATTTTATTCAAATTTAGAATTTTAATTTTATAAAATAAAATTAATTATTGAATATATAATGTTGAAATTATCTTGGTGTGAATTTTTTTTAATTTTTCTGAGAAACATCATTTTTTTGGATGAATAGTGAAAAATCCCGGATAGTAATTCCAAAATGCTTTTTCATATACTTTATATATAATATTAAATTATTTTTAAAATTGATTTAAATATTCAGTTAGATAATATATTATAAAATAGTAAAATTTAAGTCATTGATATCAATTTCACATTGAAATTGGATATAAAAATTTAGCAAACTTTTGAATGGTTTTATATTAAATCCCCTCATTATGGGCCCGACTATGAGATTAATTTTAAATTAATTTAATCCAATTAAGTTATTATAATTTATAAAAATGGATTCCATATTTTTAATTATAAATTTTTTTAATGTCTAATAAGACAACCATATTTTTTTATCAAAAAATATGAGTAAAATTAATTAAAATTAATTAAACCGATTAAGGTAAATTTTAGCTCAACTATGGACTAAGCTTAAATTTAAGTCCAAAAAAATTATAATCATTTAAAACACCAATTTTATGCATATTATTCATCCAGTAACATAAATTTATTAATGTTTTTATTTTTTATGACTTTTTAGTTAAAAATGTGGGTAAACCTAACTTGTTTTAAAACAAACCAAGTTTGTCCTTTCGCTTCCCTATAAAACGCCACCTACTCTCCCTCTTATTTACACCCTACACACCACTTTGGTTTTTACAAGATCTTCCCATTCCACTTCCCAAAATTACTTCCCTGCTCCTTGAAGCCTCCCCTTGGGTATAAAGTGTTTTAAAAAATCCTTTTGGGCACAAACAAAGAGTTACCCGATTAAGAGGGAATGCCTTCTCCCAAGCTCCTTTATTTTATTTTCCTTCTCCAAAAACACTGATACATTCCTTCCATTATTGTATAATGAATTAATTAAACTAAATATACTATTATTTATAAATTATAATTATTTAACTTACACATACAAACACCTCAATCTAATGAGTAATGACATTCTGTTTAATTGTACTATGAACTACCGCCTCACTAAATGATGATTGTTCATTTTTCCTTTAGTTCCTCTCATGGTGGAAATTATAATAGAAAATCAGTTTATTTATGTAGTATATTATATTTATTATGTCTTTGGTCTTATTTTTTCCTCTTACAATTCATATCTTTTTCACTTTCATTTTAGTGTAAATACGATAATTTTATTTGAGAAAGTGTGGACCACCACCCCAAAAAGAGATGTGATTTGTTCACACACTACCTGGAATGTATTAAAGAAAAGTTTAATGAAATTATATTATATATATATAATTAAAATTCCACTACAATTATTTTATATATATTTACATATTTGTCATTTTATTTTTTTTAAAAATAAGTAAAAAAAAGAAACAAAGTTCATGCATACGTACAACTTACCGTTTCCATGAACAGTGTATTCCATTTCATACATATATTTTATAATAACTACTATAATAAAAATATAGTGAATATAAATGATATTTATTACCTGTATTACATTATTTAATCAATATATAAGTATAAGAACCATAGATATACCAATTTAAGACACATGCGAAGAATGAAGAGAATATTACCCCAAGTGAAACCATAACATATGATTCTTATCTAGAGGGTAATAAATGGTGATAATAAACCCATATACGGTATTTGATATAATAATATATATCTTTAAAATATGTATAATAAATTTATATTTATTATAGAGGAGGTTTTAATGACTATGAGAAAAGTCAAGAGACAAGCCTGAATGGCCCGAAAGACTTCATTTTTATTTATTTATGATAACCCCCTATCAAGGGATGAGGGGGAACCCTTAAAAGGACCGTAGAATCAGAGATAACATGGACCGTAGGTTTAAGAGCTTACATGACCCGGAGGTCTTATGGAATTCAACCAGATTATCAATAAGGAACAGCCCCTCCCCAGCATCTGCATCGTGATAGTAGCTCTCCACCTTTGCATGGCCGTCTGGCAGGACTTCCAGTGTAAGTACAGGCTGGTACCGATGGCATAGTCATACCCTCTAATTCTGAAAATCCATTTAGATTCGCTCTGGTGATTTCACATTCTCTGAATCCTCTTCTAGGGCTGCATCTTTTTTGTAGTCTGTCTGGGGAAACTGCATGTGGCCCGGAGGCCTTGAGGTAGCCCGAAGGTCTTAAAGGTGGCCCGAAAGCCCTACTGACCTGAAGGCCTGGGTGGCCTGAAATCCTTAAAAACTCCAAGCCCAAACGAGTGGACCAAGTTGAATAGTTTGAGCTCAAATAGTGCCAAACATTACCTGCTACAGTAACTGCTACAGCTCCCTCTATTGTACCCGCACAGTGTACAGTTCTGCTACAGTGCCATGCACAGTGTACATATCTACTACAGTACCCACACAGTGTATAGTTCTGTAATAGTTCCTACTACAGTACTGATAAAGTACCCCCGGAAATATACCTCTACCTAGTTTTGAAGCTGGGTCTTGTGGATGGACTTCAGGATACCTCACCAACTGAGATGAGGCTCATGTGTTTCAAGAGACAAGGTACGCGGAGGTACGTGGATTTCATCTAACATTTTATTTCTGTGAGGTACATGATTTCACTACCACCCATTCCTTTTGTATGGTGTAGGTACTACCCATGAATATATTAAATTTCTCTTATAATTAAATTTATGGTTATTCACATATCACTTTTTTATCTTTCTTTCATGGGGTTTGTGTTATTAAAGTTACCTAATTGGTAAAATAGTTTCGTCTCAGTTTTCCTTCTTTGAGAGTCATGTTTTTTATGTACCTAAATTATTTTCAAGTTGTATAAACTTAAAGTTTACATGTTATATGATGAATATAATTAATTTGATGATAATTTAGTCTTCAATTAATTTCTTTTCTTACATGGAGAGTATGATCCCATGTTACCTTGTTTTAATTTTTTATTGAAATAATCTCCTTAATTTTTGAGATAGATTATGTTTATGCTTCGTTTGATGAAATATTATGATCCATCTCTCAAGAACACATATTAGTTTCCTTATACACTATTTATTCAAGATATATCCATCTATTATTACCATTATTCACTCTTATTAACTTAAGACAACGTTTATTAAAAAAATCTAACATTCTCTCTCTTCGATCAGAAATATATTGTATTCCAAAACCATGATGTCAAAAATGATTTCAAAAATGTTTTTAAAAGTTTTATGAATCCCATTTTAATGTAAAAAGGATTTTAAAAACGTTATATGGGGTTTAATGATTCTTTTATATGTCTTAAATGTTATTTTAAGCGAAAAATGTTTTCAAAAGTATTTTATGCTTTAAAAATAATTTCTCAATGAATAAAAGATATTTTAGTCAAGAAAAGTTTCTTAAAGTTATTTCTAAATTATTTCACATCTATGATAACAGATTTTGGTGTTACTAATGCCTTTATTGGGAATTTATTCACTGTTTCCATTTATATTGCTTATCTGAATGAATTAATTCTTTGATATCATGAATTTTAGGAAACTCATTTCTCTTCCAAGGTTTATATTATATTGAAACCAATTTATTTTTATGGGGTTTGATTATGATTAAATGATTGTGGAACATTTTATTCCCATAGGTAATAATATGACTACATGTTTAAAATACCCATATCATTTCATGTGTTATGATATGGTTATTTTTTATCTTGTGGAACAAGTATGTATGATTTCACTATGAGATGGGTGGGACCTATATACCCCTCCAATGTATTGGGTAAAGATTTATATCTCATGAGACAGACAAGGATGGAATGAGAAATAAACTTGGTTGAGTATTATTGGGATGGAATGGGAAATGTACTCGGTTTAGTATTATATGACTGAAATAAGGAGTGAACTCAGTTTAGTAATATATGTATATAATTGTGTGTGAACTCGATTCATCAATGGACTTTGTCTACAACGATGGTCTCAGAAACAATGCCTTGGGTAATATGGAAATAAATATATATTCTTATGCATATACCACAATTCTTTGTTTTATTCCTATGTTATTATTTCAGGGATTTTTTTCTTTATTTCCTTATGATTCGAGTCTTATAAGCTACCAATAATTATTTCATGATTTATTTATATGATCTTTGATATGAAGGGTATGATATTCTATTTTCATGATCACATTCTCATACCATTATTCTCATGATTATGCTTACATATATCCCTTTTTACCCTTACTGATCATCTCATCTCACTCATTTTCATGTTTCCTTCCCCAGTATATGAAGATATGTATTATTTTTGATGTTTATAAGTAGTTTTCTAGTTTATAAGAACCTAAAAGAAAATAAAGTATCTCACATAATTATTATTGTTTATGTTTCCATGTGTCCTAAGGCAGTAGACTAATACGGTCCTTGGGTGCATATTTTTTTTAATGTTTTTATGTGTTTCGTAGATTTTTTGCAATGTTAATTTATGAAAAGTTAGGGTCACTATAGTCAGTGTATTTTTCGATACATACTACCTCTATATTTTTTTATAAAATAACATGAACATAAAATTCCATATGGTTTTCTACTACATAACACAACATGGGTGATTGTTCATAGAAAATATAAAAACTACATATATATCACACATTTCAAACATAAAGCCAACTCCTTATCACCAAAAACAATATCCATAACTATTCCCCCCACAACAACATTGTTTCCACCACTTGACACAATATTAAAGAATACTAACCAAAAAACATATAATAATAACAAAAAATATTCTTTAAAATCACATAGTCAATATCAAATTATTTAATAGCTAACCACATCAGAGTTTATTGATTATTTTATTGATTGTACATTAAATTTTAACTAAAATATATACCACTATATTATATTCAATATTCCTCATTCATTTAAATTACATCTATTTAAACATCAGTAATTCAATTTACCTGATATCATATATCCAAGATATTATTATTTATTACACATTATTATCCCACTTAATCCACTTCACTTCAATCTATCTTTTATTTTAAACAATTACTCCAGTGATAGTCTATATTATCAGAAATTAATCACATTAACTATTTTTATAATTTAAACCCACATCATGTTATTAAAAATCATCGGCAAAAACTAAAACTGCATGAATCATCACTATATGAATGAACACAAATACATTTTTCAATAACCACAACATAATTTCTACAGAATTTAGAACATCATCCAAGTTATTTCCCATGCCGTCCAGACTTCTTAAATTTTTATTTATGGGTGATGGAGGTATTTCAGAGGAGTATAGAGAAGGATTTGAGGTGTATTAGTGTTTTTAAAGGACATTCACATCGTTATCATTTACATGACATGAGTTGGTGGTTCAAGGAAAGTATAGAAACGAGTTTCATGGATTGTATGTAGATGAGGTGGAACCCATGAAATGTGTTCATGACATGAATTTAATTCATAGTATGTAATTAAATAAAGGCTGGGGTGATTTGAATTTTATAAAATTTTGTTTTTTGAAAAAAAAACCTAGGAAATCCATGTAGTTAATTCATTACACTATGTGAAATGTGCGTGATCTATATTTTAAGTCCTTCTTTTTAGACAATTTTTACACATTTAATCACACATATTCTCTCTCTCATTTTGGTAGAAACCTATGGGATTTTAGAGGATCCTTCAACCCTCATTATACTAATTTGATCAATTTTTATGGTTGATGCCCATTGGTCATCCTTGGTGAGTTCTCATCCCTTCTATATGGGTTTTATTCAATTATTATTCAGGGATCTACCTAGGTAATGTGGTTTTGGTTTGTGCTGTGAGTCATGATTCATCTTTCATAACCCCTGATACTATTTAGGTTGATCAGTGGGTTTTGTGCACAATTATGTTTTAATGAAAGTTCTTCTTCACCCTATACAGTTCAGTGAGATCAAAATTACTATTTTAGGTAGGGAATACCTCATTTATCACCTTTTTTTGTATCATGATCGAGGGGTTTTCTATAGTAATATAGGGGGGATGGTTGTGATGGATTAATTAATGATAAATAATTAGATAATATAAATTAATGTGTTAGAGTAATTTTTTAATTCTTTTACTACCTTGATATTAATGTGAAATTTTAATTTTTTTGGATAAAATCCCCTCAAACAATTATGGTCATTAGGGGATTTTTTTCACTGATTTTTCATGATTTTTTGAAATATTTCTAGTTTTAACATCACCATAAAATGATAAATTTTCAAACCACATATAATTGGTTAGTAAATTACTTCTCCGTTATTTATTTATTCTAGGATCAATCCCCTAAAATAAAGAGACATTTGTTAAAATACACTTTGGAAAATCAATAAAATTGTCACTTTTCTATTTTTATGTGTGTTCATTATTTGGGGGAAACGATGTGTGGTTGCGATGTGGGGTGGGGTGATGCATGTTTTTATATTATTTTGGGATAGTGAGGTGATGGTTTGTTTTTCCATGATTTTTGGGTGGAGATGTGATGGTTTGTTTGACTGTGCTTTTAGGATGATGAGATGATGGTTTCGTTGGATGTGATTTACAGGTTATGAGGTGATGGTGTTTCTAACCATGGTTTTTGGAGTTTATGTGGTGATTTTTTTGGGAATTCATTTTGGGTGGAATGGTGATGGGGTTTTCCTACGTGTTTGGTGCTATAAGAAGATAATATGATTGGGATTAATGGCTTCTGGTATATGTGGTTGGGTTGTGCTAGAAGCCTTGGTATTGAAGGAATAATTGTTTAATAAATATTAATATTTTTTGGGTTTTGTTTGGTTAATGGGATGGAAATGACTAATTAATTAATAAATTATGAAATTTGGTGGTTGGTAAATAATGAAATTAAAGAGGGTGAATAATGGGATTAGATGGAATTGTAAAATGTGGCATGTGGCATGGGTTATACTATTTATTTAGAGGTGGAAACAAATGTATAATTGTTGTGAGTTCATTATTATTTTATTGTGATCCCAAATGTCATTATAGTTTGTGGATTATATATATATACTGGAATATTCCTTGAAATTTCTATAAGAACAACACCAGCATAGGGAACTATGTACAAAAACATATATTTTCACATTGGGGTGTTTTTGCAAACATCATGATGATTTCACCAGATGGATGGCATCCCACTATTTATTTTTCCCTCTTCTAAGAGAGTATATATACATAGTCTGTTATGGATTTAGTTCTATTAGTGAACTTGGTGTTGGTTTTTTGTCTTCAAGGGAGATGTGATATGACCATGTTGTGGGGTTGTGACCTAGGTGTCTTCACGTGGGATGTGATATGATCGTTTATTGGGGTGGATAATGGTTGAGGTCATTCACGATAAGGGAAGGTAAAGTTGTTGATGTCCTTCATGTTTCGGATACCCCACAACAATAGGAATGGTTTTAATGTAATGGGAAGGGTGTATTCAAGAAATATGTGGTGTGACCATATTGTGGGGTGGTGGTCTAGGAGTTTAATGGCATGATATGATATGAATGTGTTGTAGGGTTGTTGTATATGTTATATGTATGACTTGTGATCATCAAGACATGCTACATTGGGGTGTGAGAGGAGAAAACAAGTTGGAAAGTAGTATGGTGTACCCTTCACAGACATGATTCTTATTTTATTATTATACTTTTCTTATGTGATCTGGTGAGAATGACATAGAAGGTTGTGATGGATAGTTAACCTATTTTTTTTGGATTTTTCTATTTTCTAATAGGTTCATTAGTATGATTCTCTCACATGTACATAAGATACTTTGGTTATTCTACTTACTATAGTTGTATTCTCAACCAAAATTTAAAAATTGATTTTATATTTTCCGTGTGGATTACATTGATCATTCTATCAGCTCATAACATTTTAGATAGATGCTATTGTGTAGCTTTAGCATTTCGTTTTCATATTTTTTGAATATTTTTTTATATCAGTTTTATTTTTTGATGCATTATGAGAATGTTTATATTTTTTTAGATTATTTCAAGGAATTTCTTATTTATGATTCATCCTAACTCCCAATCCTATATTATTATAAAGTGTAATACATCACATTTTTTCGAAATTTTTGTACTCTTGGTTCTAGTCTCCAACACAAGGAATACTGGAGGTTGGACTATGGGGTCATTATTCATTTCCCCTCATTTCAGTATCTTTTATGGTAGGGGGTCATGATAGAGTTGTATCAAGGGTGATTGGTGAGAGATAAGATGGAGTTTGGAGTTAAGAGAAATGAGTAATGTAAGATTTTGTATAGAAATAGTTCTAGTTGAACTTGGTTCATGACATAGTCCAGGGAGACCAGCTGAGACATGAGATATTAGGCTCCCCTATTATATGGTGCATTGATTATGAGATTATTGAATGACCATGTGAGGTGGACATATTTTCAGGGGAGAGACTTATTAATGGTACATTCATCTTGATGAATTGTGTTCCTAGTTGAGTTAGGTTATTTTAGATATTTTAAAATGATTAATGTGAATTAAAATTAATCTAAATAAAATTTCATACTTGGGGATTGAAAATTATCCTTTTATTTTTAGATATGGCTCCCAGACATCGTCCTCATGTTGTTTGGGAATTAGAGTTTTGGAAAGATGATCCTGTTGATCCCCATATGGTTGATCTAGTAGTGGAGGATTATACTAGGAAGAGTGTGTTGTTCTATTTTTAGAAGCAAGTTTTGGGGAAAAATAATGATAGGGTCTCTGATGTAGAGGTAGAGAGATTCTTAGAGGATCTTGATATTTAAATCAATGTAATCCTATCCACAGTGGGATATGGGGTCCAATTAGTTTCTTGTCAAATGTTGGGAGATTCACGGTAGTGGTGGACACTATATTCTGGTGAGAGGAAAAAGGAAGATTTTACATTGGTTGAAATTCTGAAAGTGTTTCAGGTAGAGTTTCATTCATCGATAAAGATGGTAGTGAAAGGGTACATGATTATTTCCCTTCAGTAGGGGATTATGTCAATGTGGGAGTTTAGAATCATGTTCATGGACATTCTTCATTTCCCCATGTCATTTTTTAGATTAGGATTCTCATGAGATATTTCGTAAGGATGAACTCCATCCTTCTACCTATCATATAGTTACTATTTTTTCAAAACTAATGTATCTAGAGTTTCAGAAGATGGTATAAGTGATAGTATAGATTCACTCACGTGGAGGTTTCTCATGATACTGTAACCATCTAGTCCCCTTAATAAGTATAGTTGTCTGTGGAAGTTCTCAAGTACCAGGACCTGTGAGGTTTCGACTAGTGGGGAGTCAAACTTAGCAGATTCTATTCGACTTTCAATGGTAAGTGGTTTATTTTATTTCAATGGAGATATTATGAAAATATTTATTTTCCTTTGGGGTTTAGGGCCATTTCTATAATCAGTTAAAATGGATTCTTTATGCTCAGTTTGGTGAATGTGGATAGGTTTAGTAGTGCCCATAATAGTAGTTTCTTGTTAGACCATTTCATCAAAATAAGCACCCAGATTATGCTTAGATGATGTGAGATTGAGTGGGTAGAGACCGATATTTCTATGTTCTAGTTGTTTAGGGGATATGACCCAAGCATGGCCTTGGAGGTATCCGTCAATGGATAGGTAGAAGAGTTGGTCATGGTCAGTTACATGTAGTGGAGGAATCAATTCTCGAGGGTACTGAGATCATTCAACATATGATCTGTTTTTTGTCTAAAAATGATTCATACATTTTTGATTCAGGATATTGCCACTCATTTTTTTTTCTAATTCTCTATTCCTTTATCTAGGGTTCTATTTATAGAGGCATACCATTACCCTAGTGTTGACTATTTTAGTAAATGGCCATAAAATCTTGTTTGATGTGTGTATGTGGTGTTTAATTATGATGGGTCCATATCTATCCAATGAGGATATTTTATTTCTATGTTTGTATGAATATAATTTCATTATAGGAATCTACAAGTTTTATACCATATGTGATATTATTTACTGCATCTATAAGAGATTCAAGTTCTCAAATGTGGATGTCCTTAGTGTGTGTTTTTTGGAAAGAAGGTGTTTCATGTGGGAATCTAGAATATGGATCCCCATATTTCATTGATCACTCTGTTTTCTATAGAATATGTTGGGTCTAGGATGGTAAAGGATACTAGGGATGTTGGGGCTTTTAATATGTTTTTCCTAAGGTGGTTTTGATGCTACCCCCCTCTCGACGTGATCTTCAGTTTAGGATAGACATGTAGCCTAGTGCTTCTCTGACATCAACGACTTCTTACCGGATTTCACATATTAAGTTGGAGAGGAAGAGGATTCACATAGATGATCTAATATAGAAGGGGTTTATCTGATCTAGTGTGTTACCATTGGGTTCTTCAGTTTTCTTCTCCAAGAAGGTGGCTAGTATTATGAAGTTATGTATTGACTATAAGAAAAATGAATTAGGTATCAGTCAAAAAATTCTTATTCCAATGATAGAAGATATTTTTTGACCATTTGAGTGGGGAAAGTTGGTTTTCTATGATCAATCTACTATTGGGATATCCCTAGTTGTGTGTGAAGGAGGGTTACATCCCAAATATATCATTCTAATTTAGGTATGTAATCGAAAATTTTATAGCCATGTTGTTTGATGTGAAAAAAAACTAGCTATTTTCATTGGAATATGGAACTATATGTTCCACAAATTCCTAGAATAGTTCATCTTCATATTCAGTAAAGATGTATTGTTAAAATAAAAGAGAAATTTGGAGAATTTTGATAATATCTAATATGTCATATAGTTTCTTCATTGACACAAACTCTATGTAAAGTTTTCCAATAGTATGTTTTCCACATGATAGTTGTATTTCACCTAGCATGTGGTATACTAGAAAGGTGTTGATATAGACCCATCAAAATTCAATGAATTTCATTCTTTGGAATAAATAAGGAAGATGGAAGTTGTTCAAAGTTCTATTGATATTTTTTTATAGTTTTAGAGGTTTATGAATGATTTCTCTTGAGTTGAAACTCCATTAATATCATTGACTAAGAATTAACAAGATTTTGTGTGGAATGATATGTTCCATGTAGTGTTCGATCACCTAAATAGGATGTTGGTTAGTCCTCTTGTGTTTCAGTTTCCTTAGTATGTTTGATGTGTTTTATGATGATACCCATATGGACTTGGGGTTTTTGATGATACATTAGAGGTAAGTGATCACTTATGGGTCTTTGATGTTTCATCTCCAAAAGCATACCTATGCCACCCATGATCTGAATCTGGAAGTATATGTTCTTGTGTTGAGGTTTTGGTGGTGTTAACTCACAAAGGAGTGCCTTATGGTATTCAAAAATCACATGAGATTGAGGTATATCTTTTCTTAGTGTGATATGAATTTATGGTAGTAGAGGTTGATAAAATTTCTTTAGTAATAATTTCTTTAGATATCATAGACCATAGGTATAAGGAATGTTGTGGGTGATGATTTGAGCAGGAATTCATGGAAAGATATTGTTATGGATTCTAGAGATGTTTGTAAAGCGATGGAGGTACTTTTAGTGATTTGTCTTGACATTGGGGACATTAGTTTTCATTGATGAATTTATCAAATGATGGTCGAATCTATTTTAATGCATCCAGTGGAGGATTTATAATGGGAAGACATAGATACAGAGGCTTTGTGCAATCAAACTTCACCTAGTGATGCTCTTGAGGGCTTTTTGGGGGATGATTATAACCAAATGTTGTTTCATGGGTTTTTTGTTTTGATAGAGATGCGTTAAGGTGTCCTTAATGAGTTTCATGCCTCACCGTTAGTAGTTTTCCAAAGAGTATCTAAGATGTACCATGGATTGGGGATGTAGTTTTAGTGTTTTGTGGTGAATTTTTTGGTGGTAGATTATATGGTGAAGGGATTGGTTTTCCAATAGATGAATTTTATGCATCTTGTTTGCAATTGTTTTTTAATAATTTGGAAGATCTTGAGTGAAATGGGATGATATATAAATGGATATCATCATAGGGTTACCCCAATATCATAAATTTTGTGATTCTATATAATTGATAATGGATCATTTGATGAAATCATCTTACTTCTTAGTGATCAACGAGTCATGATAATTAGATACTTTTTTCCGAGAGTTATGTGAATGAGGTGGTTTGGTTTCATGTAGTCTCAAGTTCCATTGTACCAAACCGGGATTTATTTTTTTCCTTGTGAGTATATAGGGGATTGATACAATCATTTTACAATCAGTTATGCATCATCATTAATTTCCACCCTCAGATAGATGAGAGGATGAAGCCGAACATTTATAAATTGGGTATATTTTACAGGCATGCATTTTAGATTTTTGTATGTCATGAGGCCAAATATTTTAATTAGTTTAAATTTATTATAAAAATATCTATCAATCATCTGTTGTAATGGTCTTGTTTGAGTATTTTTAGGGCTAACTATATTTTTCTTTGTTGTGCAGGACAGAGGTTGGGGTGGAAACAATTATTGGTCCTAATGCAGTGTAGAGACAAAAAGAGGAGGTTTAGCTTAATTGTAAGAGGATGAAAGTAGTTAATGATAAAAATATTCCTTATAATGATCATTGGAGGAGTCCCTTTGAGTTTCAGGTGGGGGAACACACGTTCTTGAAGGTTTCCACTTTATATGGGTAGCATAGATTTTGTAGGGTATGTATGCATTCTGGTAGTTCTTTTCAGTCCCTTGTGGTATTGGGGTTAGTTGGAGATGTGTCGTATCGGTTGGCAATGCCACTATAGATGGATAGGATCCACAATATCCTCCGTTTCTATAACTGTTTTTTCGGTATGTTCACAATGACTCATATTTCATTAATTGGGGAGAGGATGATATCAAGGACACTGATATGTGTGTCGATATTTATTAGAGATACAAGATCTCAATTTGAAGAAAATGTGGGGATTGACTATTCCCTTAGTTAAAATGATGTGGAGGCATAGTGGCATGGATGAGAGAACATGGGAGTGTGAGATGCAATTGTGTTCCCCATACCTATAGTTGTTTTTTTTCATACTCTATTCTACTTATGATTTTATGTTTTGATCTTGCAGTGTTATAATATTTACAGATTTATTGATTTATAATGCATAAAAATATATGACATAAAAATAGGGAATACTATTTCCTAAAAAAGAAACATTATAATACGATGTAATTAATCCTATGAGGGAAATTCAATGATTCTAAGAGTGGATAATGTATAGACATGAAGGATGAATTATCTTGATTTGTATGTTCGTGGTGGTGTAGTTTATTGGTCTAGGTGGTTGTTGGTTTTTGTTGTGTAAGGATTTCATTGTTGTTCCCAATGAGATGTGATAATGTGATTATGTGTGGTGATGTGGTTTGTATGGTATTTTTCTAGGTGTTTTTATTGGGGTGTTTCGATGGTGGTAGCATTGAGGAGTAATGAGACTCTTGAGGGGTATCCCATGGGGTGGTTTTTAGAAAACATTACTTATGGTTTTCATTTTGGAATATCAGAGGTGATAATTGTATGTTATTTTTCTAATGCACTTAAATGTTCCTTCTCTTCCCATTAAATTTCCAATTTTTATTAAAGGATGTCTTTCAGATGAGGTTTGAGGAGTTTTCAAGGTGAAATAATATTGCTGAAAGATATTGACATCATGAATGATTTAAAGGAACATAATTCATGGTTCATATCTTGTGTTTTCAGATAGTTTAATGGATTTTATATTGTAGAGGGGGAAATCATGAGAAAGATTCATTGTGTGAATGTAATTTATAACTTGTAGTTAAATTATGCCTGAGCTGGCATCAAATATTACAGAAGTTGCGTTTCAGAAACAAACCATGAAATTAACATTGTAAATTTGTTACACGATTTGAATAGTCTAGGATAAAAGTTTTAAATTATGTTTTTCAGCTTCAATTTATTAATTCTGTTGTAAAACTTACCTCTATCATTTTTTTAAAACCCTAGAAAATTTTGGAGGATATTATAACCCTCATTTTACTACTTTGATCCGTTGGTTCTGGTTGATTCATATTACTGATCCAATCCAATTTCTCCTCACTTCAACATAGTTTTACTTCCATTATCCTTTCAGGATCCACTATGATGGTGGAATTTTGGTTTTGGATGAGATTTAGAAAACATTTTAGATAACCCTTCAGGCAGTGTAGGTTGATATATGTGTTTTTAAAGAGGTTTTTGTTTTGGGGATTTCTTCTTCACCCTACGGTGTTGAGAAAGATGAGAAGGCTTCATTGAGATATGGAATCTATCATTTCTCAACTTTTTTATGTCATATAGATAGGGATACCTCATTTAATTTAGGGGGTTTTGTTATACTAGATTAAATTAATATAATTAATTTGATAATTGAAATTTATTGAGAAGGGAAATGATCCACAAACTTTTAGATATTTTATATTACATTGATATTGTAATTTTATATCCTAAACACCCTCTAAAAATCATGGACATTGATGTAATATTTAGTGATTATTTGGAATGAGTTTTGGGTACCTTTTTTGTAGTGAAATAACCCTTAAATGAAAAATTTTCTTAGAAATTATATTTGGTTCACAAAATGTCTACCCTGGTGTTTTTCGGTATGTGATAACAACACTAAAATAAGGTAAAATTCGATAATGTTCCTTGTATTTAATCTGAATAATGATATTTTATGTGTTATTATGTGTGTCATTTAGTGGGGTGAAATTTTATGGCTGCGATGTTGTTTGAGGTAATTGTTTGTTTGACCTAATTTTGGGATGGGGTGGTGTTTTTTGGTCCAGCCATTAATTTTGGGTGGTGATGTGATGGTTTCATTGATCAGACTTTTGGGATGGCGAATTGGTGTTTTAATTGGCTATGATTTTATGGAAACAAGGTGATGGTTTGTTTAACCATGGTTTTTGGGAGGCCTAGGGGTGTTTATTTGGTTGTTCTTCTAGGGTGGAAAGGTGATGGTTTTTTTGGCCATTCTTTTGAGGTGGTGAGGTGATGATACATTACAGATGATGATATTTTTTTAATATCTTGTTGTGTTATTCTAGAATATAGGGTAGCAATAGAATAATTATTTAATAATTATTAAGATAGCTAGGGTGTGGTTTGGTTAAACCGATAAAAATGACTAATGAAAAAATAAATGATGGTATGTGCAGGTAAATGTTGTTGTTTGTAAATAACGAAATGAATGGTCTAGAAAATTAGATTAGATGGAAATGTGATGTATGGATTCTATCATGGGTGGTGTTATAAATTTAGGGGATGAAGTGGAAGTGGATGTGTTGTGAGTCAGTTAGTGTTTTGTAGTGAACCCATATGGAAGGCTTGTGTTTGACTTATATATATATACATATATATTCCATAATATTTCAACACACACCCCACCCACATTGGTCATTATATAAGGACAACCAAATTTTCTTACATGTATTTTTTCCAATATCCTATTTATTAGTATGGATAACAGTATACATGCTCTTTCCCACTCTCAATTCTATGTGAGTATATATATATATATAAAATTTTACTGTTGGAGGTCTATTTGTACACTAGGTGATGGATTAGGTGTCTTTGGGTGACATGTGATATGATCATACTATGGGGAGGATGCCAAAGAGTCTTCAGGTGAGATGCAATTTGACAATTCTTTGAGGAAGATTATGGTGGGGGTTGTGCATGGTTAGAGGAGGTAATGAAATTGATGTTCTTAATTTACATTATACACTACATCTTTGTTCATTGTTATGATTTGATGAACCTAGTGTCTTTGTGTGATATGAGATGTGGCTATGTTGTTGGGAAGTGACTGAGGTATCTACGAGAGTGATGTGATGTGATCCTATTGTGGTGTTGTGAAATATGCTATAAACAAGAGCTAGGAAAACTAGGATGTAAAACATTGTGGTTTGATAGTGGAAAACTGGTGGGAAAGTGGTTTGGGTACACTATATTGATATTCTTGTTATTATGTTATTATACTTTATGTTCCTTATTTGGTGAGCATGCCTTGGTGCGGATGGGATGGATGGTTCACCAATTTAGGTGGTTTTAGATGTACAATTTTTTCCTGGGTGCATTAATATTCTTCATTCATGTGTGCAAGAGAGAATATGGTTTTCCTACATTGTACACTTGCATACTCACCAATGCATGTACCATTATTCTAAGGTTTCCATGGGGATTATGTTGATCAAGAAATCCAATATCAGCTTCGTCCTTTTGGAAAATTTCTTTATTACTACATTAGCTTTGATATTTGGGTATTTATTTTTGGATTATATTAATCATATAAATTTTATTTATGCATGTAATATTTAATGGTTTTGGTTTAATTTTATATTATTTCTTGGGTTTTTATATGGTTGATTTTTCTTATTTCCCAAACCAATATTATTATAGTGGGTAATACATTAATTTAGTGAGTTCTTGCACTATGGGTTCTAGTGTCTAACCTAGGACCTAATGGAAGAGGGACTCATGGGTCCTTATATCTCTCCCCACATTGTAGTATCACCTATAGGAGGGGGTCGTGAAAATTTATTTTATCCCACAATATTTATATCAAACCACCTCCCATGTAACACCCCTAAATTTTAACAGATGATTTTTTTTCAAATTATAATGTGACATGAAACCCCAAGAGAGTAAATGAATTTGACACCCCAAGACATTAAAATATAGCCACTATTTTAATTAATTTCACTCTATGATATATATGGAAATGCATGAAACAATGATTTATCTTCTCTTACATGCAACAACACCTTTCTTCGATAAAAGGCATCGCATAGAAGACTGAGTTTAACTAGATGAAATTAATAATATTATTTATATGAAAAATAATATTCTAGATGTAAAATTGGAGGTTATGAAAAGAAATATCTAACGTATGAAAATATGGTTGATTTCATTACATACCAATTTATTATAAATGAATATAAAAACAAATTCAATATAATATAAATGTTTTAATAAAAAACCATTTTCCTATTCCCAAATTTTTTTATCTTAATAAATTAAGATAATAACTATTAGTGGATGATATTTATAATATATATTTATATATATATTCAATAATTTTATTGAAATTTATCGGATAGATTTTATAAGAATAGGAAAATCACTAATCCAATTTAACGAATAAAAATGAGTATTTTTTATCTTCATTTTCCACTCCTTTTAATGGAATACTTTTTTTAAAACTACGTTTTCATTATATAAATTTCATTTAAAAAAATATAATTATTTTTTAAAATTCTAATCTCAAAATTATCTTTTGGTTAATTTTTAGTAATTTTTTGAGCAGTTCAATTTTTTATTAACGGCGAAAAACACTGAATTTCAATTAAATACTGACTTTTAATTTAAATAATTTATAATATTAAGTTATATTTCAATTTATTTTAATGTATAATTAGGTGAATTTTATATCCTTTAATAGAATTTAAATCATCAAAAAAAAATTCAAATTGAATTTTGATATAACAATATTGTAAAAATTGGGAATATTTTACTTTAAAAACCCATTTTCCCATCACATATGGGAGATTTATTTTCTATTATATTTTTCCACAGATATGAATTTAATTTGGAAATATAGATTTCATATTTATAATCATAATAATTTCTAATTTGTAATAACTCCAAATTAAAGTTTTTAACAATGAGAATACCGAAAAAACCTAAAATTAATCATAATAATTAAGAGGAAAATGAGTTCACAAAAAGGATAAACATTAAACATAAGGTGTATGAATGACGAAAAACATTTCACAAACCCGTTTCCTAGATATATTTCAACTCATATGATATGGTGTTCAGATTATATGAGTTATTGGGACATTGTTATATGAATTTTACCCATATACATATTTATGTAAAAGAAATGATAGAAAAAACACTATTCTTTATTTTAATATACATAATTCATTGGGAAGAAAAAACTATATGGGTTCGGTTATAACAATTATTTGGAATTATAAATAAATATTTAAATAAAAATAATTTATCTATAAATTTTAGAGATGAAATAGTTATTTTAAATTCCTATGAAACACCAACACAATAATTATTCAGTTAATAATTAAATAAAATAAATCATAGATAATATTACAAGTGAAGTAAATTGAAATAATTATTGGGTTTTATTAATTTTTACGTGAATATATCATGGTAATTTTTTTAAATTAATATAATTATATTCCATAATTATGTTGATATTTTTTAAATTGAAAGTAAATTATTAATGTCAAAATCGACATTAATACTATTTTATAATAAGTAATATTTTATTAATAGATTTAGAATTAAAAAAAATACTACCATGTGTAAATTGTAATTTAAATATTATATAATATAAAATATCGTCCATTAATAGAAGAATTTTTATTTTAAAAATATTATATTGATTGTCAAATAAAAAAACTCAATTAGCATTATTATGGTTAAAGAAGTATTTTTACATGTTACGTACACTTGTGTTAAAATTTATTTACAATATGCATAATATTTTATATTAAAAATTTTATATCATATTTTGATCCATTGCATAAAATTTATATATTATTTATCACTTTAAATAAGTCTTAAGAATAAATTATGTTGGAAAGAAAACTAGTTAACATAATGAAAAACAAAATGGTAAAATATGGAAACATAAAAGTAAAGGAAAAAAATGTTTAAAATATGTGTTTTATTGAGTGGTTGTGGTTATGGTTTGACAATATCATCCTTAAACCGCATTATTATCAATCTTGGATCCACATGAGGTAAGGGATACCTCCCATTAGTGAATACTCTGGATTATTTATAAGAAGGTCACTCCTCCCCTACTACACAAAGGCACTCACTCTCCACCTTATTTACACCTCTACAACCACTTTGGTTTCAGAAATATCAACCCAATGCACTCAAAAAATCCCTCCCCTAATTATATAATCTTTTTATTTGGAATAAATAAAACATTTTAATGTTTTATTTCAATCCTATGTAGGATGCTTAAAGAAAAGTTAATGTTCTTCTAAGCGCATTTAACTTTTAATTCATCCTTTACATCCTTCAATTTATATTATATAATTCTTATATAATAATATCAGTATTGTAAATGTACTGATATATTTTTAATTTTATGTGTATGACAAATATCATCACACACTTCCATCAAATGGAATGCAAAATCATCATTCTTCTCTATGGAGAACTACCATCTCACGAACTAATGTCATTCATTTTTCCATTACCACCTCTCATGGATGGGAATAATGATGTTAATATAGTTTATATATAATATATATGATATTTAGGATGTTATTTTTCTTCTGTATTTAGTATATAATACATACTATAATGCCTTCTATTTTGGGGGAAGACAATAACATCGTTCGTGTGTACGATAGAGTACCGCATTTGGATACGATGTGATTCATTCACACATTACATGGAATTTATTAATGATAATTTTAATAAAAATATGTTATATATATGACAAATTAATTATAATTTAGTTTTAATATATATATATATATATATTATTTAATTTTGTTTCTTTCAATAGGATAATAAAATGGAAACGACGTTTAGGTGTATGTACAACCTACCCTTTCCATGAACGGTGATTTTCATTTCCTATCACCAAATCTTACATATTACCCTAAATATTAATATAAGTAATATATATTATATTTACATTATGTTTTAAATTATGTATATTATGAAATAATGGTCTATGTAATAGGATAAAAAATAACAAGTCAATACAAACTTGATAAACAATGAAATTAACACATGAAAATAATAATACTTAATAGTTCTTAAGAAATAGGTGATAAGTTGTTATAAAAGGGTCATATATGATATTATAAATATTAAAATGGTTATTTTTATTTGTTAAAGACATTCTTAAAACCATTTTACACTATGTTAAAGGGTGATCAACCAAAAGCAAGTGTAAGGTAATGGATTTCATATCAATTTATATTCCATTGATTCTTATTAGTTATTATGCACCAATTCAAATTCATATGGTGTATACACTACCCATTTACATGTAATATATTGTATACTATATTATTCATGTTATTTTAATATTCAATTTTAATTATTATACCCAAGAGTTTTCTACACGAAAATTTCCAAATGGTAAAAGATATAGTGAAATCTCACTTTATTTTGTTATTGTTAACCTTCTCATGAAATAGACAATTTATTGTAATAATTTTTCATTAGAAATTACATATATAATAAATATAATTATGTATTTTTAATGGATTTAATTATTTACTAAACCATATACCATTTAACTTATGATATTTACTTTGAAATATATTTGATTAACCTGGGGAAATATTTATATATTTGTGTCTTTACATAATATTTTCATTAGATAATACATATTATTTACGAGTTAAATAGATTATTTGATATATGTGGTATGTTTTGGAATGTTATAACACAAGTTTGGGACTATTTAGAGGAAGCCCCTTGATGCATCGACAACCTCCTGAGATGAATTAGTAGGCCAAATCTGATGAGTTTCGTCCTGATTTTTTTTAAAATATAGTATGAATATCCTTGACGATAAATATTCATGGGCTTGGGAAACATGGAATCCAATATTTAATCATTTAATTTTTCATGTATTCAATTATTATTATTATCTATGATATTTTCACTATAAAAAATATGGATGCATATCATTCCCAGTTAATTGATTACGCCTTATCCTTTTATTTAATTGGATTTTGTTTTCAATTATTTACCTTGCCATATTATTTACACACCACTTTCTCAATTTTTTTAAATCATTGAATGTGTGTTTATTTATATACATTTCCATATTAATTAGTAATTAAACATTAATTTAAATATATTATGTTCTCGGTTATTTACTTTTCTATATTGATTTTTCTTTATATATAAATTCAAAAAGAATGTGTACTCTGTTATTTACCATAACATATTAACTATTCCATATCCTGTTTTTTAAATTGAATTTGTTCTAGGTTATTTACCCTTCCATATATGTTATTCTTATAGATTAAGGATATCTTATACTATAATTAACTTTTACTGATTATTTGGGCACAACCTTAGTTTTTTAAATTTCCAAGGATTGCATGAAATTTATTATGAGTGATATAGAACGACACTATAGATGGAATACAATTATTATTAGAAAAACAGTATAATGAATTTTTTATATTGTGATAGTAATATATATTTCTATTTTACCAATCCTACTAAACTATTTGGACCTTTATGATGTGTTTCGTTGTATCTTATGCTAATGTTATAGTATAAGGAAACATCTATGACCTTTCTTGGGTCAGGTTTCTACATTTTGTAACAGAATATGTTTAGTGTAAACTTCGAAAACTAGATTTAGGAAAATATATATTACAAAATAAAACCATATGATATACTTTGAGGGAAAATATTGAAGAAACCCCTAAAGAAAGCATGTTTATGATTATGAGATTTGATACACATATTTCTTTATAGAATTAATATATCTCACATATATGATATATATTTTATTAATTATTATTTATTTCTTATAGAATTAATATATCTCACATACCTTCGATCATTCCATTTTGTGGGAATATGATAACATCGTTCGTGTGTTTGGGGGATTACTCCCTTCTGATGTGATGTGATTCATTCACACATAACATTGAATGCATTAATGATAGAATTAATAAACATAGTTGATATATATGACATATTAATTATAATATAACGATAATAAATATATATTTATATAATTTATTTTCTTTATTTCAATATGACAATAAAATGGAAATAACATCCCTACATACAAACGACCTACTGTCTCTAAGAACAGTGTATTTCATTTCCAATCAACAAAATTTATGGATAACTATAAATACATATTTAATGAATATATATTAAATTTACATCTTTTTTAAAAAAAATTATATGATTAAATTAGTATCTAGGTATGTGGATCCAAAAATAACATGTCCTAACATACTAGATAAACAAGGCAATTATCACACTTAAATAATGAAAATATTGAAATATTATTAACCAACAGGCAATAAGATGTTATAAAAGGGTTATACATGATATTATAAATATTAATCGGGTTATAGTATAAGTTAATAAAATTTTTAGAACCATTATAATATAGTTTAAAAATCATTCAACCAAAAGTAAGTACAAGGTAAGAGATTTAATCTCAATTTACATTCAACAATGAATTATTTGTTATTATGCACAAATTCACTTTTATGTGGGGAATATACTACCCCATTGACTTATAATATCATGAATACTTTGTTACTCATTTTATTTATCTCACTCTAGGGGATTTGAAATGAAATTTACCAAATGGTAAAATATATTGTTCAAGCACACTTTATTTGGTGATTATTAACATTATCTTGAAAAAAAATAACTTTATTGTATTCATTTTTCATTGGAAAATACTTTTATATTAAATATAAATATTATTGTTTAATTTATATGTTTAATTTTTAATCCATGTTCCATTTTTAATTACGATATTTACATTTACTTCTTTGATTAAATGGGGGAAATAATTATAAATTTATATCATTCACTTCATAAATATATATTTAATAAGGCACATTTTTTATGAGTCAAAAATAATATTTTATATATGTCTAATAATTTGGAATGGAAGGGCATGGTATGGGGACCATATAAAATAAGTCCCTCAAAGCATTACTAGTCTCAAGAGATCAATCAGTTGATCATATCAGATGGGGTTCTACCTGATTTGTTTTATACCATCTTATGAATGGTCTTGAAGGTAAATGTTCCATATACATGGGAAAAATATATTCTGATATTTAAGAATTTAATTTTTTATTTTTCACTTATTATTATTATCCATGATATTTTCATTGTAAAAAAAATGTATGTATGCATTTCATTATCAGTGTATTGATTATGTATCATCCAGTTATTCAAATGGAATGTGTTTTCAACTATTTACCATGCCATATTTTTTACGCAAACCCTTCTCATTGTTTTGACTACATGGATTGTGTGTTCAGTTATTTATATTTCTATATTGAATATACCTTATCAAGTTATTTAAATGGAATGTGTGATCTATTATTTACCTTTCTATATTGACTATTCCTTATCCATTTATTTTAATTGCATGTATGTTTATTTGTTTTCCTTTCTATATTGAGTATTCCTAATATAGTTATTTAAATGGTAAGTGTGATCACGTATTTAACCTTATATGTTAATTATGATTATTTATTCATAATAGCTTCCACGATACTTCAACCTTAATATGTATTTGAGGTCACATTTACTTCCTTTAATTTCACCATGATTCCATGAAGTTTGCTATTACTAATATTCAAGGATATACTAGATAGAATAATGCTATTCTAAAAATAAATAGTCATTACTAATATCGCAAGTGAAATAAAGAGTATGAATAGTCATTTCTATTTTGGGATTAGGGCAATATGTCAAAGGTAAATAATATCCCAAAAGTTTTCATCATATGTTGACATTGTATCATGTTATAATTAGATAGATAAAGTGTTATATAAGTATTATTAATTTAGAGGGAATCATGAGAATAAGGGGAAATATGGGAAGAATATGGATAATGGAAAGTAGGAAAAGAATTATTTTCCCCCATGTGATAGTTGGGAAAATAAACACCCTGGTACTTTATTAAAAGGATTGATAGTTTTCTACCTATGCGGAGAGAAAGGGAACATTGATTCTGAGTTCAAGGGATAGAAAAAAGTTTCCAACGTATAATGACTTAATTGTAGATATATGAGGCACTATACAAATAAATTCTCTATCCATCATGTGTATATATATTCGAAAAATCTAAGGAATCAAGGTCAAGATTATTCTATTTATAAAACCGTAGGGTAATTATCAATGTTATTGAGTTTGGATTAAAGAATTAATTCATTTGATTATTTTATTAATGATATCCAAGTTATAATAATTATGAAACAAGGGTTGTATTGTAGAACATTTTCATTAAGGATTTTAATGAATATGTAGAATGGAAATGATGAATAAGAAAAATGATTAAGTGGAAATATTATATTCTTGAAAAAAAATGATTGAGGGAAAGATAACCCTTAACATAGTTTCAATATTGAGTTATTAATTTTTTGATAAAGAGATGATAGATATAGATAATTTAATTTGGATTCTAATAAGAAACATGTAACCTATTGATGATAAGTTATTTTTGTAAATGGAATAAATTTATCTCAAAAGTGTTGGATCATAATGTTTTTGAATGGTTAACCATTTACAAAATGGTTAATGTCAAATGTTGAATGAGTTTTAGAGATTAATGTATTACTTTACCATATGATGTAACTTGTGTTAAGAGATGAAATAGAAATTTTTCAGGGTACAACAAAAGGATTGGATTGTGTTTATGAAATGGGAAGGTACCAAGTAAATTTCCTTATATTCTAAGAGAGTGAACGAATCCCTCAAAATGAGGAAAAATAGTCCTGAAGAAAAAATATTTTCCTATTATCATCATATGTGATGATATTAATGACCCATTTCACTCCTCTAAATTCTGGAATATTTTTCATTATATTTTTATTAAACATGTTATCTATAACTCTCCAACAATATTTGAGTATTAATTTTCTCTTTGATGTCTATGTTTTCATTTCCCACATATTTACTCTGATCTAGAAACCTTCTAGATGATATTTTTACATTATTTTCTCTATTAGTAAGAATAAATTTTATTAACCATTTCATGATGTGTATTTTTCATAAATTTTATCCTCAGAAATAAAATGATTTATTATAAATATCATGTTTACATTTTGAAGAAATAATTTATTTAAGGTTGGGAGAATGTGACACCAAGAAATTTTAAAATATAAATATCATGTTAAATTTTGTATGTTACATACAATAACAAGAGACTAAGGGAATATAATACCTAGGAACATTAAGAAATATTAACTATTTTAAATAAATTTAATCTATGATATATATTTTAGTTCATGAAAAAATTGAGATAGCCTTCTTTATATGAAAAAATGACATTATTCGATATCTTGCATTACATGTAAGATCGAGTTTTAACAAATACTATTAATATTATTATTTAAAATGAAAATTATATCCTAACCATTAATTTTTTTTATGAATAATATTAAATAACATATGAACATATGGTTTAATTCATTAGTTCCCAATTGATTAGAAATGAATAAAAAAACTAATTTAATATAAAGGAACATTTTTTTGTAAAAAAATGTTATTATGAAATAGATTTATTTTATCGTAATAAATTAAGTTAATTACTGTTATTGAACAATATATATAATATATATAAATTCATTAATTTTTTTTCATTCCTATAATTAATTTTATAGAAATAAGATATGTAATGGAAACAAAAAAGATAATTTTCTTTCTTTTAATATAAATAATACTTTGGGAAAGGGAGAATAACAGCATGGGATATGTTATTGAAATTATTTTTGAAATAAAAATAAGTTTTTATATCTAAATAATTTATCATTAATTTTTATATATGAATTGGTTTTATAAAATTCATCTCAAACGCCATCCCAATAATTGTTTAGTGAATAATTAATTAAATAAAATGATACTAAAAATATGTAAAGTGAAGTCAATTTAATTAATTATTGGATTAAAATGTTTTAGAGGAATATATAATTATAAATATATATTAAATTAATATATTTTAATTCCATAATTTTATTAATATTTTTAGAATTTAAAAAAAATCAAATATTTCAAAATTGACATTAATGATATTTTATAATAAATAACATTTTATTAATTGATTTAAAATTATTAAAAATCCTATCTTCTATAAATTTTTTATGAAGTTTTGTGGAATATAAAATATGGTCCATTCGTGTAGAAATTATTATATTATAATTAAAATATGAAAAATTAATAAATAAAAAACAAGGTTCGTATGGGTAAGTTTTAAGCGGGGGTATTAAACATTATTTGTGCTCGTGTTAAAATAAATTTCCAAAACATATAATAATTTTATTTTAAAAATTGGATATAAAATTTATAACCAATTTTTAATAATTTTATAATAATTATCTCTTCAAATTATATATAGAGGATAAATTATAATGTTTATAAAACTAGTTAACATAATGAAAAAACCAAAATAGTAAAATAAGGAAACATAGGAGTTAAGGGAAAATTCATAAAAAAGTTTTATATTGTGTATTTTAGGTGTGGCTTGATAATATAATCCTAAAAAATATTAATTATTAAATATTTATCCACATTAGGTATGGGATACCTCCAAATAGTCAATACTTTTAGGTTTTTACAAGAATGCTACTCCTCCCCCACTATAAAAAGACATTCACTCTGCCCCTTCTCCACACCTCTAAAACCAAATTGGATTATACTAGATCTATAAAAATTACTTAAATCATTTCCCCTCAATATCCTCTAATCCTTATATTGGTAATAAATAATCCCTTGAAGGTTTTAGTGAAAACCTAAGGAGAATACCTAAAGAAAATGTATCATTCTTCTAAAAGCATTTTCATTTATATTTGTTTATCTGCATCCTTGAATTTCATTTATATCACGATTATATAATAAAATCACTAACTAATATATACTGATGTTTGTTATGTTAATCTTATGAGCTAAAAAATCACACACTTCCATCAAATGGGATATACAATCATCATTTGTGCGTATGGAGGACTAGAGCCTTTCAGATTGATGTCGTTCTTTCTTCAATTACCACCTCTCATGGTTGGTAATTATTAATAAAATAAAATTTATATATGATATTTTTTTTTTATTTCTTTCTTATATAATTAATATATCACACGTACCTTCGATTTTTCCATTTTTTGAGAATATGATAACGTCGTTCATGTGTATGGGGGATTATTGCGTTCCGATGCGATGTGACTCATTCATACATAACATGGTATGTATTAATGTTAGTTTTAGTAAACATAGTTGATATATATGACATAATAATTATAATGGAATGATAAAAAATATATATTTATATAATTTATTTTCTTTATTTCAATACGACAATAAAATGGAAATAACATTCCTACATACAAACGACCTACCGTCTCTAAAAATAGAGCATTTAATTTCCTATCAATAAAATTTATGGATAACTATAAATACATATTTAATGAATATATATAAAATTTACAGAATTTTTAAATTTTTTTATGATTAAATTAGTATCTAGTTATGTGGAACCAAAAATAACATGTCCTAACATACTTGATAAACAAAGCAATTATCACACCGATAGAATTAAAATATTGAAATATTATTAACCAATGGGTAATAATATGTTATAAAAGGGTTATATATGATATTATAAATATTAATTTGTTATATTATAAGTTAATAAAATTATTATATCCATTATAAATGTGTTTAAAAATAATTAAACAAAAAGGAAGTACAAGGTAAGAGATTTCATCTCAATTTACATTCCACCAGGGATTATTTGTTACTATGCACAAATTCACTTTTTGTGGGGAATATACTACCCCATTGACATATAATATCATGAAGACTTTGTTCCTCATTTTATTTTTAGATAAAATTTTATTTATCTCACCCTAGAAGATTTGAAATTAAATATACCAAATGGTAAAATATATTGTGAAAACTCACTTTATTTGGTGATGATTAACATTATATTTAAAAAATAACATTATTATATTCATTTTTCATTGGAAAATAATTTTATATTAAATATAAATATTATTGTTTAATTTATATGGTTAATTTTTAATCCATGTACCATTTTTAATTCCCGTATTTACATTAAATGTTTTTTGATTAAATGAGGGAAATATTTGATAAATTTATATCATTCACTTCATATATATATTTGATAAGGCACATTTTTATGAGTCAAAAATAATATTTTATATATTTATATTAATTTGGAAAGGTAGGAAACGGGTTGGGGACCATCTAAAATATGTCCCTCAAAGCATTACTAGTCTCATGAGATTAATCATTTGGTCAAATCAGATGGGGTTCTACCTGATTCGTTTTATACCATTTTATGAATGGTCTTGATGGTAAATGTTCCATATACATGGGAAAAATATATTCCAATATTTAAGAATTTAATTGGTTTATTTTTCTCTTATTATTATTATCCATGATATTTTAATTGTGAAAAAATTTCTATGTATGCATTTCATTATCAGTTTTTTGATTATGTATCATCCAGTTATTTAAATGGAATGTGTTTTCAACTATTTACCATGCCATATTTTTTACGCAAAACCATCTCATTGTTTTGACTACATGGATTGTGTGTTATGTTATTTATATTTATATATTGAATGTAACTTATCATGTTATTTAAATGGAATGTGTGATCCGTTATTTACCTTTTCATATTGACTATTCCTTATCTATTTTTTGAAATTGCATATATGTTTATTTGTTTACCTTTATATATTGAGTATTCCTTATATAGTTATTTAAATTGAAAGTGTGATCACTTATTTAACCTTATATGTGAATTTTTATTATTGATTCATAATAGCTTCCACTATACTTAAACATTAACGAGTATTTGAGGTCACATTTACTTCCTTTGCTTTCCCCATGATTCCATGAAGTTTACTATTACTAATATTCAAGGATATGATAGATGGAATAACTCTATTCTCAAAATAAAGTTATGTTTAAATTATTATATTTTACAAATCATATATGTATCTAGTTTAACAATACTAAAAAACTATTCGGTGATTTGGGATGTATTTCCTTGTATCTTAGGCCAATGTAATAGTAACATACATTGACTCTGGGATTTGTAAGGTCATGTCAATACCACCCGAACTCTAATTGATCCTCATGTATTTTATACAAAATTGATAGGAAATCATAATAAAACTAATTTATCCACATAAAAAATAAAATATAATATTATCACATTATTCAATAATAAAAAATATATACACAAAATATAAAACATACATAAAAAAGAATACAAAAAGGCATAAATTATTAAATATTTATTTCCTGCAACCACATTCTTTAAAATCCTAAATCATTAATCCAATTTTTTATATTATAAATCCTATCAAACACATGTTTATAAATATTACATAATAATTCATATCAAATTTACATATGAAATAATTAAAAATTGATGACATATAATTCAATAGTAAACATGATAATTATTTCCACATTTTAGTTTCATTGATCAATTTTATTATATTCAAGGGATAATTCCATCCATTTAATTATTTAATAAATTGGGATTGTGATTTCGCAATAAAAAATTTATATAAAAGAGATATTTAAAATTAACCTAACTTAAATGGATAATCCATAATCATTTCACTTGGGGGAGAATAAAACAATGAGAAAATGACTCTAAAATATCATGGGGAACCCTTAACAAATTATGAAGAAATAATCATCATCAATAATTAGAAAAAATAATATAACCAATCTAAATACCCCTATTAGAAAAAAATGATGTGGAAAAAAATGAATTGACATTAATAAAAGTGAAAATAATCAATGAGATGGGAGGAAAGTGGTCAATGGGTAAATTAGAAATTTTTTACATCATGAAACAGGCATAAGATCCAAATTCTGTGTAATGAACCATCAAATCTAGAACGCAGGACCCTCTAGGGAATTTGGAAATCCAAAAATTCCTCTTCAATGAAATACGAGTGCTATATTTTCATAACAAAATTTACAAATCTTACAAAATAATTATAAGGGATTCACCATGGTATAATGAGATTGATGAAATTAAGATCACGATTTGATAATGTTTTAAAGTAAATAATCCATATAACCTAATAGAATGTTTTATTTTAGTTTATGGATTTTACATTTTACATGGTGTATTGGAGACACCCATGTAGCACTTACCTAATCACTCTAACTCAAAAATAAAAAAAAAACACATATACCCTAAAACTATATTCATTAACAAGAAATCTCTGTAAACACACCATGGAATAAGAAGACTTATTCTACAATCTCTGTGGTTACCATAAGTTAATAAAAAATTGTAAATAGAAACCCCTACAAAATTGTTATGTCAAGAATTTTATCCAAAACCCATTGATTATAATAATACAATATGCTCAAGGACGTACCATAATAAATATTAGTACTTCACATGAAATAATGGATTCCCTTACAATGATTTTTGTTTAAAAACCTTTTTTCAACACTATCCCCCTTTCATCATCCTATAAGATGTAGTGTAACAACATTACCACCCCAAAAACTACAATATATGGAGATAATAAACCTTGGGGAATTATATAGGATTCATCAATTCATTCCATATATTTCATTTTCCTCAATTTTTTCCTCACATCAGTCCACTTCCCAAAACACCCTTAATTTACAATGAATTTCTTGTTTTTCATAGGTGAAGAACAAAATGTTTAATTTTTAATTTTTGTATAATTTTATATAAAACCACATTTAATTTTCCTTTAAATGACAGTCAATATGGTGTGATCATTAGGGTTTAAATGTTTTACTAAATACCAATTACCTTCAATTAATTTTTAATCCTTATACAAAATGAAGGTAGTTATTAAGTGACATTTTTAGAATTGTAATTTTTTTTTTCACATTTTCAAAAATCAAATGATACATTCTCAGAATATCTGAATCTATAACTACTGTAGAAATATTCTCACCATGATCTTTAGTTGATAGTAAAAATTAAATATATATAAAAAATATTATGATTTAATTGTTATTTCATAATGAATAGATAATGGTAAATTTAATTATCATATAAAGAATTTATATCATAAACTATGATAATTACAATTTTAGGCTATCATGAAGATATATAATTATCAATATCGAACATATGATTTAATTAAAAAATTAAAATATATGTTTATATGAACATTTATAAAGTTAATTTCAATTCTAAATATGATAGGACATATAGTAATTCATAGATAAATTAGTTCGTAAAATATAATATGAAAAAAATGTGAATATGATCATTATTATGAAAAATAGTATTCATTTAAAAATATAAAAACATATCAATTAAAATAGAAAAATAAATCATGGGTTGAATAAAATGGGTTTTCTCAATAATAAATATGAATTAAAAAAGCTAATAGTAATATTGATGTCATGTAATAAGATGATAATGTGTGATTATGAGCATACATATTTTTTTATATTGTAGTGAACCATAATATATTTAATTATGAAAATTACCATTGAAAATATAAAGAAACATACATTAATAAAGTAATAGGGTTAGTTTATTTATCATTTTACTATTAATTTATTTGGACCAACTAGGGTTTATCAACATGTTTTTTGTATAATAGTGAATATTTAGTTGAATTGTATAACTAATCAATTTTTTTGAAATAACTTGTGAAATAATGATCATGAATATTGTTTTTAATATATAAGTAATATATAATTTTCATAAAAATTAATGTAATAATACATTTATACAATTTAATAAAATTATTTAGTAATTTTTTAATCACAAATCATGTACATTTCATTGTTTACCTTTGTTATTCTCATTAAATCAATTCATATTTTATATTATCTATATAATTCTAGTCATATACTATTTCAAAATAATAATATTTTACTAAATTTTATATTTTCATCATTTAGTATCTCATTAATGTTAAAATATAATTATACATCACTTTTTACATCAATAGAATACTAATAATTTATAAAATATTATATCCAAAATCATTTATTTCCATAGAAAAATGATAATTGTAGTTTCTCAATGGTAAAATCATAATTTTAGTGAACACTGACAGTTGGAGGGGTGAATCAGAGATACTTTCTATTCATGTTTTAAAACATTAGAAAAAACCTTCACCTTCAGTTTCTAGAAAATGACTATGTGGTGAAAAAATTAAAAGAAAATCCATAAGAACATAATTATTTATGGGTTTCACTACACAATTACGGTAGTTGTTCCTTGGAAGCATTTGGAAATAGCCCCAAAACAAAAAAAAATACAAGAATATAAATATTTTAGTGGTTTATAACAATAAATTTGTATTCATCACATTCATAGTATTATAGTAATTGGAATGTGCGTATTTTTATTTCATAGATAATGATATCACAATATTTAGAAATAATATTATGAACCATTAACAGTATGATTTAATATGTTGTCACTATATTGCTTGAAATTTATTCACCTTCGGGAAATTACTCATACTTCCACATTAGATTTTTATACAATAGTGGGAAAAAATCATTTTAAAATTTCATTCCAATCCTTCCCATTTTCTATATTATTTAGTTAAAATTAGTCAAACTGGTACCATTTTTTATTCACTCACTCAGATTCCTTGTTTTTTTAATGCCACTTGATTGTTTGTGATAAATATGTTTGGTGTACTCTATATTATGATATCATCACACCATTCACATTTTTTCATATTCTTAGGACCCTTAGTCATATTCCATTATATCTAGTGTAATGATATGGCCTTAAGCATTAAATATTATAGAGATTTTAAAATAGAATTCACATTTGAGTATCTTTTATTTTTATAATTTTAGATAATTAGTGGAAAATCATTCAATTAAACCCATATAATTCATGCGGAAACTTATATTTAGAATCAGTTTTTTAACTAAGGGAAATCCTTTTAAAATAATTCTCAGTTTAATTTATGGACCAAACATCATAATATTCCCCTTGAACTCATTATTTCCTCTATATTCCCTTATGTCCCATGAAAACCATTTTAAAATTTGGGAATAACAAAGTAAGGTTAGTAAGGGATATAAAAAAGAAAAGAAACCATTATTTTAGTAAAAAACCATTAAAACACATGGGATTTTTTTCATGAAAACATAACGATTTAGCCAAAAGTGAAAATGAAATTCCTTTTCAAACATCATTTCTTTTCACATCGAAAAAATTTATTCCCATAAAAAATCATTATAGTGAATAGAATGTTCATGTAGGTTCCTTTGAAAATCATCACATAGATCTAATTACAGAACCCTTACAGATTCAAATAACCATATAGAAAATATACAATATAATCATTTGGAGAAAATATTCATTACCAAATGTCTTAGATCACTTTCTGGGTGCACCCATAATTTATAATATCCAAGAACCCAATAATTAACAAAAAAATTCAAATATTAATTTAGAAACATGTTGTGGATGCAAAAGAGTTTGAAGGAAAACCATACAAGATAATTCTTGCAAAAGAAAGCCCATTATCACTTTGAATGAACTTAAACCATTAAAGAATGACATTAAAAAACCCTAAATATCATGAAAATAGATAAATTCATGTTTTATAATGTAAAAGGTGGTGTATATAAAACTGAACAAATAATTATGTGAATAACATTATAATATTAATTAGTGATGGAAAATTGTGATGAAGTCCCCTTACTTGAGTTTGAACCCTCATGTTGAATCTTTTTTAGCATGAATAATAAAATTATTTTAATAATTTAATTTTTGTATAACCTTCTTCATGTTTACATTTTCTTCTATTTCCATTATTAGCATGTTATAATAATCATATAATTATTTATGTTCATGTCGGACGTTTGGATGATACTCAGAACTTGAGTCCAAAATCACTTTGTTAGGATGACTATACTCAAAGTGGGAATTAGTCCATAATCTCTATAATAATAATCATGAGATAATAATAATATTTATATATCAATTATTCTTTTAAAACTAATCAAGGAAGATGGTTATGAAAAATGAACCAAGATCACGATCATAGAGACAGCATGATGTACTTACACATGAGTAACATTTGAATTTTTCAATGATTATTATGGAAAGAATGTAAGTATTTTTAATTCATAAATATTAATAATAATATCATTAATATCATATTAATCATTTAAATATATTTATATATACCATCCTTGTGATTTTGTGATGAGAAATATATCACATCACTTCGTCATGGTGATAGTTCACACATATACACAAATGAAATTATCATTTAAATGTGCATAAAAATTTAATAATTTTAATGGTATATTATTATAAAAAATTTATAAATATTTTTTGAATATCATATATTAACATTATTTCCATCACTATAACCAGTCTTGAGACACAGTGTGGAAAAATGAATTATACCAATTCACGAGGTGGTAGTCCATTGTACAAATGAATAATTAATTATCTTATAATTTTATGGAAGTTGAGATGGAACTAGGTGATTATATTTACACAATAATATATCATACTATTTAATATACTGAAATTATTATTTCATCATGTTTAATGAATATTTCAAGGAAGTGGAAGAATAAATAAAATAGAAGTACTTGATTAAAAATGATACCTTTTCATTAGACAATATCCTTTTCATAACACCTTAATAGCCCTATGGATGGTGTTATGACTAACATAATATCTCCTTAATGTGGTGAGGGAATCTTTAATGTGATTTGGGTAGATATTTTTAAAATAATAAATTAATATAAATTCCTTTTATATTCCAAATAGATAAAAAAATACTTATTTGACATATAGGATGATATTGAGTTTAAATATATTCATTAAATTTAATTTAGAAACGTTTTGACTTTTTTCCCTTATTTTTGGGATTTAACCCTTATTTAACAACTTTAACTCTTACCATGACGACTTATTTTTTAGATTTTAAGGTTTAATATAGTTACTATGAAATGAAAAAAGAACCATAAATTGATAATTGATGGTGTTTTCCCATGTATAAAACCCCTTTGTACTAATTTTAGATTTTTGTGAACGTTATTTAATTTAATAAAATAATCATTATTTTAAAATATCAACAATGTCAATTCTGAGACTATTCATTACATGAATTTTAATAAGTATCATAAAAAATATAAATTCGAACAAATTATAATAACACATCACTAAAATATCAAATATGTACTGAACTGTCCCAGAGGGGCCCCTACTGTGACTACCCTAAGCCCACCTCCAATAGGTTAGGGGATAGTGACTAGCATCGAGTAGGATATCCGAAAAATGGGAGGCATTTTCCTATGTACCTATACACTTGCACACATATCCATGTAAGAAATGTTGAAAGGTAAATTCACTAATTAAACAATGAAATCATACACTAAGACATCAACCATAGAGTAAATTAGTTGGAAAAATAGTATGTAAACATGGCCAAAATACATTCCCACCAAGAGAAAGAGTCTTCCAAGTGAATGAAAAAGTTCATAAAACTCATCTGAAGAAAACCATACCTGAAGGGTAGGTGTAGGATAGCCACATGTTTTATTTAGAATCACAACATGTCTGTCTGATCCCTCTAAGCACCACATGGTATTTATCCACCAAATACATTGTCAATGCACTGATCGTCCACACTAGACATGACCAGTGCAGGCAAAGCCTATATAGGGGTAAGTAAAAAAATACTCCGTAGTTCACCCAGAAACCACCATGTAAATAACACTAAGAAATACATGAAGTATACCACAAATGAATAACATGATGTACACTACAAAGAAAACACAGAATGTACACCACAAAATAGAGACACAAAGTATAGTCAAAATGTTTATCTCACAAACTATAAGTCTAAAGAATGAAGAGAAAGATTTTAATTTGTATTAAATATATCTATTATCCACTATGACACAAGAAATTATGATGGAATGTGGAGAATCAATAGAGAAAGTAGCATCGATGGTGCACAATGCACTGATGGAGCTTGCGGCATCGATGGTGCCTAGGGCATCGATGGCTTACAGAGCTTCAATGGCACACAATGTATTGATGGTTCATAGGGTGTCGACAGATCATGGATCATCAATGACACATGAAGAATTGATGGTACATAGAGCGTCAATGGAGAATAGAGCATGAATGGTGCATGGAGCATCGGTTGGTCATGCATCCCCCATGTCATGTAGTCACAAAGATCACATATTTACTGCTAGTTGAATGATTCTGCTCGTAGCATAATTATTCTCCATGAATCTAATACTCAAGCCATTAGGTCATAAAAAACATTCAAAACCTCTATAAGAGTATCTCAAAAGTAGTATCTTATTGTGAGGGTCCTAATGCCGCATATATCATGTCAAAAAGCCCAAATGTTTGGATGTTATGACCAATTTAGTAAAAAGGGTACACTAGGGCCAACATGACCCAACCCAGCCCGAACGACCTGATCCAACCCGATCTGGCTGACCTGACCCGGTATGTGTGGTCAATCTCATCCAATGGGCCTAGCTCCTTGGGACCCTAGGCCATTAGAGTGGCACAGTTCTCTAGCCTAAGCCGCATCGTGTGGTTCAACATTACTCTGCTGGATGCAGCCTGTGTTGCTCGCATCCCTCGGGTCCATGTGGTCACCCGACCATGTGGCCTACTGGCTCCCCCTATCAATGTGGTGCATAACCTTGTTTCACATAGTCGACCAACCACCTTGTCCTTGTCTTGAAACCTCACCACTGTTGTAGGGTCCTCCGTCCGACGAGGCTACAAGCCACGTCTTGTTGCCGCTGTCGTGGCCTCCTGTCATGACCCTAAGTCAACGTCTGTGGCTTTCGCCACCACAGGCTCCGTCCAACACTCTCCAACCTGGGCCACATCCCGCCACTACCCCAAGATTCTATGTCGGAAACTCATTCCTACCACACCCTTCATGGCTTGGAAACCCATACCAGGCTGGTGCTACCTCCGCCGCGGGTTGCAAACGCCAATGGCCTTTCCCAATCTCACTTTTCCAGAACCATCCGGCACCACAGGATTCAGAATTCCACCTTTCACTTATGCTTAATTGTGCTTCCATGGGATTAGATCCCTAATCTTATGTCATTGCACCATGGATCAAAGGCTCAACGATGCAATGATCATAATTTGTGAGGAATGAGGAACACACAAATTGGGGGAAAGAGACAAATCACAATAACGACCAATTGTACGGATCCATGAATTATTCACATCAGAAATCATCCATTAATTTTATAATGTTTAGTGAATAATAGTCAACAAATATTCCCAAATATCTAACATCCCTTTAATCCCCATAAAATATATCCATCCTGCAAGAATTATTGAACCATGAATCAAACTGTTCGTGGGTTGGTCCTCAGTCATGATTGAATCTAATAAGGGGAAAAGAAATCAAAAAGAGATCAACACTCTAACTTGAGGTTGGATTAATAAATGATGGAGAACAAAAATTCATGTTGTCATCAATCCTTGATCCATAGACATTCGTCGATTTTCCATGCTCCTATCAGATTTCCAATATTGGTTCAACAAATTGATGGGAGATCTATCTTCTCTTTACATTAAAGAAACCTTAGTGTTATGATGATAACCATTGATTTCTGAAAAATTATTTAAAAAAATAATAATATATGCTATTTTGAACAATATATTATTATTAAAATAATTTAATTACGTTTACATCCAAAATATAACATTCACTGTCGACCCGTGCCGGTTGATGTTAGGCCCCACCTAAGGTAAATTCACTGCTCTGGATGAAATGGAGTCCTCAGATTTCTGATCCAACCACCTGTTTAGAAGTTATTCTCTTTTAAAGAAAAAACTACCCATGAACTTCATTAAAAAAATTACATTTTTTACATTATAATTTTGGGCACTCCGGAACATGGAATCTCATTCCGTCTCAGCGCCTGGTCTTTGAATTTCCCAAATAATTTTTAAAAATAAATTTTAAAAATCCATACCACTACATTCTCCCCACCTTAGGGATGTAGGTTCACAAAGGCCAAAACAAGGGGTACTCATAAAAAATATGAGGGTATTGAGCATGAATATGATCCTTCTTCCCCTAAGAGCTCTCCTAGATATTCTCATAATACCAAAAAATGCACACTAGTGGAATCAAAAACCCCTGAAGGATCCGCTCCGGTCGATCTTATATCCTCACCAGCTACTCCGCAAATTTATCTTCATTTATAATGTCCTTCTCTCCCTAGTTGATTATTTTAAATGGATCATGCACATACCTCCTCATTTTTGATACTTCGAAGTCATCATGCACCTAGTGAAATTGTGGTGGTAGAGTTAGGTTGTACACCACCTCGCCAACTCATCCTATAATCTGAAAAGAGTCGATGTATCTCAGAGATAACATGCCACCCGAGTCAAATATCAACAACCCTCATTGAGGTGAGAGCCAAAGGAACACATGGTCTCCCTCATCAAACACCAGAGGCCTTCATATCTTGTATGAAAACAACTTCATCTAACTCTCTAAAGTCTTATTCTGCTGCAATATTTACTGCACCTTCTCGGTCATAGTCCATACCAACTCTAGACTGATGAGTGCTAACTCCCCTAGTTCTGTCTATTATAATGGTTACCTACATGGTCTCCTATATGAGGCCTTGAATGGTTCCATACCGATGGTAGAGTGATAGTTGTTCTGGTACCCAAACTCCACCTGTGGTAGGTGATACTCCCAACTATGGCCAAACAATTAGATGCAAGCCTATAACATGTCCTCAAGAACAAGGATGGTCCTCTCCTTCTTTCCATCCTACAAGGGATGAAACGCCATGTTCATGTGCAACAAAGTCCAAAATGAGTCCTATAAACCCTTCCGAAATCAGTATGTGAAACAAACATCATTATCTGAGGCTATCATAGATTGGAATCGATGGAATTAAACTATATTTTTTACGAAGATGCTTCCCATGCACTCTACTAATCTTTTCTCATAGATTGGTAGGAAGTGGTCTAACATGGTGTGTCAGTTAAAGATCACCCAGATGTTATCATTTCCCTTATACATGTGTGGTAAAAAAGTCACGAAGTCCATAGATATCACATCCCACTTTCACAATGCCACCTTAAGTGGTTGGGTAAAGACTATTGGAACCTGGTGTTAAACCTTCACTTGCAGACAAGTGAGGCATCTAGAAAAAAACTCTCCCATCACCCTTTTCATCCCTAGCCACTAGAACTAATGTCATAGAACCAAATACATCTTTTCCAATCCTAGATGTATCGCCAAAGGGGATGTATGGTACTCCCTCAAGACCTCATCCTGAAATGGCATTGGTACTACTGTGGATCCACTAAAAAGGATAATGTTCTCCCCACCTTTTGAATATCCATTTGGGGGATTCCCTGTGGGAATTTAATCACGTGTAGTCTTGTAGTCTGTATATTCAAGCTCTCCCTCCCCAAATCACTATAAGAATGTACAAGTAACTACCTTCAACTGGTGATAAGCTTCTCTATCTCCATCCATAAAAGGATATCTGCAATGAGGATAATTGTTATGATGTTTCATTCAATATCTTTGAACTCAATCAATAGTTGATAGAATCTACCACCACTTTCCCCTTCCCAATATTATAGACAATACTAAAGTCATTTTTCCAGAGGAACTCTAGCCATCACCTCTGTCTCAAATTAATTGTTTTTTGATAGATGATATACTTGTGACTTTTGGGGTCTTAGTAGATGATAAACCACTCTCCTATAGGGTAGTGTCCCCACATCATTAATGCAAAGACTACTGCTTCCATATCTATATCATGGGTCATGTTGTTCTTATCATTTGGTCTTAACTACAGTGAACCATATGTAATCACCGCTATACCTTAAATTAGAACACAACCAAACCATATTCCTGATGCATAGTTGAAAACCACATACTCTACACCCTCCTCTAGAAATATCAAGATTAGAGCTCTTGTCAATCTCTACCATAGCTACTGAAAGATCTCATATAACTACTCTATTAAAACAAAAGTTTATACCTTTAATGTCCGAGATACTATATATTTTGATACTCTATAAATTTTGGGTACGGACTTCTGATAGTACACATCCAACCCCTGGAACTCTGCACCTCATTAACATTCTTGGGTGCCTCCCAAGAATGAACCACCTCTATCTTCATCAGATCTACTGTTACTCAAGACTATGAAATGCTATCTACTCAAAAATGGACCTCTTGTATCTAGAAGTTACACTTAGAGTGCTTCCCATAAAGCTGGTGCTGCTTAACCAAGTCCAGAAACATCCTCATGTGTATTGTGGGCTTCTCCTCATTTGTCGAGTACACTAGGATGTCATCATGAAGATCACCATGAACCAGTCCAAGGATAGAAGATCCTATTCATGATTCCCAAGAACACTATTGGGCTATTCATCATCCCACATGACATCCCTAGGCACTCATAAGGGCCGTAATGACATCTGAAAGCTATCTTTGTGATGTCCTCATCCCATAATTGAAGATGATGATAGGAAGTTCTAAAGTCTATCTTTGAGAAAAATCTCGATCCCTTCATCTAACCAAAGTGCTCATCAGTTCTCGGAATTTGATACTTATTCCACATGGTCACCTAATTTAGCCACCCAATGTCCATAAATGACCCCAAACTCCCATATTTCTTCTTGTAAAAGAACCCCAGGGCTGCCCAGGTGGAACCATTGGGCCTCACAAAGCGCTTCCTCTGAAAGGATTCCAACTATACCCTCAGTTCACGAATCTATGTGGGAGCCATATGATATGTGGGTGTAAATATTAGTGTCTTCCCAGGGTATTGATCAATGAAAAAATCCACCTCCCTACATAATGTTAATCTTGGAACATCATCCAAGAAGACGTCCTCATACTAATCAACCATTATTTTAAACTGAAGACTCGTCTCATCCACTACACGAAGGGTAATGATATTCCACAGGTGTGTGATCATGTAAACCCTATACATGAATGTACATCATATGCTTCTTGGGTTTCCTTTTCACTGAAAGAGGAAAACCTGGTCCCATACCTACAGACATACCGCTCGGTGTACCTAAAATAGTCAATATGGGCATGGAATGTGGATAACCAGTCCATACCAAGAATGACGTCGAAAGGCCATGGCGCTGCCACCAAGAGATACCACCTGAAACTCTCACCACCAAGAGTAAGGGAACACTTTCGACACTAGTGTTTAATCACCGAATACCCTCTTGTAAGAGTCACTAAGAGTAGGTATCGAGTCAACGATTCCTCTTGAATCTCTGTGTCTCAAATAAGGGTCGTGGAGAGAAAAGAGTGACTGGAACATGTGTCTATCAAAACTACTACTAGGGTGGAAAAGACATATATCGTACCTCTAATCATCTCTAGAGGCTCTGAGTCATAAGCCTCCATCATCTGATGTTTTCCTTGTTCTCGTGCTTAAGGTCACTGAGCCTGTGGTGGACCACCCAGGGGTGGTGGTAGTACCTCAAACATCCTATTAGCACATACTTCCCATCCAACCCCATTACCACATCTTCCGCGTGGAGGAAAAACTTGTTCCTACCTTCTCCTATGCCTTGACTGTCCCTTGATTATCTCTTGATTGGACATATGACAGGTTGTTCAATCTCTTGCCAGATGTCCCTGACCACCACATGAGTATCACAAACTATCCTTCTGCTTACTCACTCTTCCATGGGAGTGTATTACCACTAACGTAGTTTCCTTGGTCATTCATTGAATACATTGATTTTCTGGGATTCCTATGTCAGTTTTCAGCAACTATCAACCGAAGATTCAGCTACCTGGCGCCTGGTTGTAGCTCAAACAGCTGGTGTTTACTCCGCAAAAAAGCTCTCTACTTGAAGAGCCCACTCCAGTACCAAAACATGTGTCAGAATGATAAGGGATATGAAGGATTCCCTAATATCTTAGAGTTGTCCCTACTTAATGGTTTGGGCATTGAATATTCGGCCCTGAATTATATTTATGGAATGAGAGATACATCAGTAAATCTCATCGAGTACTCCGATACATTATGGCAGCCCTCTTGTAGATGTAGCATCTCTTGTATATGCACAAAGCATAATGTCAGTAGAAAGAGGACCTCACTAAAGATATCATCAAAGGCTATCCCTGTGATGGTCATCTCCTCATGTGTCTATATCAAAATGCTTTACCATCTCTCCACTAAGCCATGTATAAGACTCGTTGCTAGGACTTACATCCAGATGAGAGGCGTCCCCATTTGGAAAAAGTCATGCATAACCACCTCCGGCCAATTGTTAGCTACATGGGGGTCTGGAACACCCCTGAACCTAGGAGGTTTCTTCCTATATAATTGATGCAATGTAATCACATTGTGGGAATCCTCTACTGATAGCGTAGGTAGTAACTGATGATCTCCAGGTGGTTGTATCATTGGTACACCACAAAAGTGTTCTATCACCAGTACTTATATATGTATCGACACCTCATCAGTATTTGTATAATCCTATGATCTTGTATCAGAATCCTAGAATGCTATCTACATGGGGCCATCCTAAAATAGATCAAGACATATGAAAATGGATAAAGTATACCTTGTGAGGTAACTCAAGAAGGACATTCCAACACACTAAAAATCCTATATGATGAACGTGCTATTTATTTTCCCTACAACTAGTTTTTTCATGTACTGAGTCAAAAGGAATAATTCAGAGTCCTGGGGTATGGAAACATTGTCCGCCACACCAAAACTAGAGTCCCTGGTCTGAAATATAAACTTGAAACACATAACACTGTATCCCCAAACCAATATCACAGAATATTGGTTCATTAGGTTCAAATGACCCACTATGATACCACTCTATCACATCCCGTCCTATAGGGGCCCATTCCAGGACTACCCCAACCTTGTCTCCGATAGGTCATTGGATTCTAACTAGCACAATGTAGGAATATTACACAAATGGGTGGAAATTTTCAAACTACCTATACACACAAACATATCTCCAAGCCCAAACTTTTTGTAGATAAAAACACTAAATAAACAATGCATTCATACAATAAGATACTAACCATAGAGTACAATAGTATGAAAATTGGAGAGTAAATAAGACAAAAACATAAACACACGAAGAGAAAGAGTATTCCATGTGAATTCACAAGTTTCTGAAACTATCTCATAGAAAAACATACCTAATGGGTAGGTGTAGGAAAACTACCTGAAGTCGTAAGAGCCCAACATGTCTATCGGATCCCTCAAAGCACCACCTATTCCTGGTCCACCTAGGACTCTATCAAAGGGCCGATCATCTCCACAAGACAGAACAAATCTGGGAAAATCATGTGCATGAGTGAATAAAAAATATGTAGTAGGTCAGCATAAAACCCCAATGGAAATACAACTAAGAAATACACAAAGTATACCACAAAGAAAACACATGAACTACACCATAAAGGAATCATATGAAGTACACAAAGAGTAAACACACATAGTATAGTAAAAATGGTCATCTCACAAAGGTATAAGTGTCATGAAAGAAGAGAAGGATTTATGGTTGTTGTCCATGGATATTTTAGCCTCTGTGTCATTAGAAGGGAGAATGGCGCACATAGAGTCAGTGGAACAAGGAGAGTGGATGGAGCAAAGAGCATCAATGAAATTCAAACCCTTGATGTTAAATGTATCATTAATGGCTCCCAGAGTGGCGATGGAACCCAGTATATTGATGGTACCCATGTTATTGATGGAGAATGTACTGTTAATGGTGTAGTGAGAATTGATGGTGCATTGAGCATCGATGGATCATAGAGTGTCGATGGTGCACGGAGCATCGATGTCACATGTAGCATCGATGGCATAGGGTGAATCGATGGCACATTAATAATTGATGGGTCTTACATCCCCCAAGTCATTTAGTCACCAAGATAATATAGTCCCAACAAGCAGTAGGATTCCTCTCATAGCGCACTTGTACTGGGAGAAACTACTCTTTAAGGCATTTGGTCAAAAAACAACTTCCACAAAAACTCTCCAGGAGTATATCAAAAGGACCGTCTGGTCGCTAGGATCCTAATTCCATAGATGGATCATGAAACAAACCTTCTGTTGTGAGGAAATGACCAATTTAGTAAAAAGTTTTTGGGATGGACCGAGTTCGACCCGCCCCGACCCAGACTAACCAACACGACTTGTACCCACTGATCCGACCTGACCTAGTATGTTTGGACAGACCCAAACAAGCCAGTTGGGCTGCTGAATCATTGATTGGTTCTCAATCCCGAATAGTGTCTTGCATTCCATCTTGTCTCCACCAGATGCTTTCCTTCGTAGAAGCATCCCTCTGGTCCACAAGATTGACAGAAGGCGTGGCCATCTCTATTGCACAGTCAACGCGGCGCGAAAACATATTTCATGTAGTTAGCATGCATCCTCTTTCAGGTCCTACTACCTCAACCTTGCTACAAGGTCCTCTGTACAATGCAGCCCTAACATGAAACCTGATGCTTCCATTGCAGCCTCTGCCACTACAGGATCCATTCAACATGATCCTACTCGGACCACATCCCACTACCACTTTCGGCCACCCTACTAGTAGCTAGTTCCTATCACTCCTCATCTTTCCTGGCCGCCCCTACCGGGCTGGTGCTACCTCCACTACAGGATGAAAATGTTGGTGGCCTTTCCCTATCACACCCCGCATGAACCAGCCAAAGTTGGTGCTTCTAACCAGTGACATGTGCTATTTATTCCTTGCACCACCGCAGAATTGGATCCCTGATCTTGATTTTTTGTGCCACAGATCAAAGGAAAACTGATCCCTTGATCATAATTTGTGAGGAACAAGGAACACATATATTGGGGTAAAGAGAAAAATAACATGCACTCCCAATTGGATGGATCTTGGTGTTGTTCGTGTCGGCCTTTACCATTAATTTTTTATGGTTTAGAGCAAAACAATCAACTGATATTCACAAAAATATTACATCACTTTAATCTCTATAAAAATTATACATCCCAGAAGAATGATCAAATTGCAGATCAACATGTTCATTGTTTAGTCCACATTCATAATTGAATCTAAAAAGGGAAATGAAATAATAAAGAGATCGACACCCTACCTCGAGTTTCGATCAATCGTTGAAGAAGAACATAAGTCTGTGTCATCGTCAATCCTTGATGTACTAATGTTCGTTGATCCGCTATGGTCCTATTGGATTACAGATCATTGTTCTCCAAATATATAGGAGAGCCTTCTTCTCTCTGCCTTAGAGAAACTCTAGGGTTATGGAGATAACCCAGGATTGTGTAAAAAGTTTTTTTAAAAAAATAAATCTTTACTATGTCAAACATAATATTTGTATTAGAATATTTTAACGTTATTCAATTCTAGAATCTAACTATCACTGTCGACCTACACCGGTCGATGTTAGGCCCCGCCTAAGTTAAATCTGCTTATATGGACGCAACGATACCATCATAGTTATGATAAGGGAACCAGTTTAAAAGTTATTCCAATTTTAATAAGAAACCACCTTCTCTATTCATTAAAAACATAACAATTTTCACCGTATCATTATGGGAATACCGAGCCTTGAAATCTAATGTCTCCTCAGTGCATGGTCTTGGAATTTTCCCACAGAATTTCTTAAAATAAATTCCAGAAAATTAAATTCATTATAAAATAAATCTATAGATTCTATGGATGAAATTAATTTTCTCAAATTATATTTATTTTTATATATTCAATATCATTTAATTAATATTTCCATCAATTTTCGAATTACCACATCATCATTGTGTCAATATTTAAGATAATTATTATATCCCATAAAAATAGTAAATAAATTACCATGATGTATATAAATAATATAAATTTACAATGAATATTTACAGTTAAATATATCTTTTAAATACCCCTATATGAAAAATTCTATGGTTATTAAAACATAAGTATGCCATCTTTGAATTTTCCTTAAAATAAAATATTTTAAAGGGATGAAAGCCATCCTATTTGATTTAAGAGGTCATTAAATTAGACCAAGGATGATTTTTTTCTACAAGCACTCATAAAATTAAATTATGAAAATTTTATGGGTAATTGTATAATATTTATAATATTATTATTTACCCATAATTAAATGATTAAGACTAAATCATTGTAATAAAAATTACTAAAATTACAATTCATATTGTCAGAAACTATAAGGGGAATATAAGATAAATTTATATATTATTATTACAAATATGAAATCAATTTTTCAAAATTCAAAACTCATTATTGGCTAAAATTAGTTTAGAATTAATCTCATTGACGGAATGAGAAAATGGATTTTCAAAATGAAAATGGTCAAAAGATTGATATGTTTTTATTTCAAAATATATTCTGAAATTGATTCCAATAACAGAAATTTGAATAAAGTATATAATTTTTTTTCTAATTATACTTTAAAAATAATTAAAAATATAATTCAACACTAAAAAATATTTTGATGAAAAAACTATTTTCAATTAAAATAGAGTATTTTTTATTAATAATTATAACATGAAACTTCACAAATAAATATAAAAAATTCTACCAAATTAAATTTTGACAGTCAAATTTCCAAAAATACTGTTTATTATTTCAAACAGAAATCATACAAGTATCAAGAATTATAATTAAAATGTGTGTGCCAACCAAATGCGGTAAAACTAATTTTTAGGAAAAAAAATTTAGTTAAATCTAGATTTAATATTATATCATGTCTAAAAAATACATATGATAATATTTTTTCATTAAATTTATTATTATATATATATATACCACATAAACCAAAAAGTGTGATTTTGTTATTTTATTGGAATAAAACACAATCCCTCTCATTTAAATAGTTTTCCAGAAAAAAGATTTTCTTTTATTTTCAATGAAGGCCTTTTTTTATTTATGATTAATTGTTCCCCAAATAATTAATTATATATACATTTGTAAACAATAATTTAAAAATTTAGTAAATATTCCTCATACTTTCCATTCTAATGTGTAATGATCAGAAATTCTAAAATAAGAACATTGTATTCAATAGCCTATATAAACTACAACATCAACCACATACGAGAATATTACATCACAGGAATTATAAATATAATTACTATTTTAAATAAATTAAATCAATTATTTAGTTTCCATTCATGAAATTATGATTTATCATATGTGAGCTAGAACTAGTACTTTCTTCAATGAGTTCCATTACACACATGATTGAGTTTTACCTAACAAAAATATATTATTAAAACATTATTATTTAATATAATAAGATATAATATAATAATAAAATTTGAAGTAATGAATATTATTAACTAACTTATAAAAATATATGGTTTATAAAAATATAAAATGAATTCATATCTAACCAATTAATTAGAAATGAATATAAAAACCAATTGAATACATTGGATATATGAATATATTTATGCTTGCAATGGAGTTTTATCCTAATAAATTGATTTAATTAATATTAGTGAATTATATTAATTAAATATATATATTATATATTCAATGATATATTAATGATAATCATAAAATAGATTTTATTTGAATAATATAAGAACAAACACAATTTTATATATAAAATCCAATATTTTTATTGAGACACTTTTACCCTCTTTTAATGAAGAACCTATTTTAATTTCCATTTTTGGAAAATTTATAAATTTTATATCTAAAACTAAACATAATTTTTGAAATATAAAAATTAAAATTATCTTAGGGAGAATTGTTTGGAATTTTTCTATGAGGTTTCATTTATTTGAGGAATAGTGAACAATACTGAATTTTAATTCAAAACAGTTTTAAGCAAATTCATTTATAGGGATAAATTATATTATTTATTGTTTTTAAGTAAAATATGATCAATATTAAATAAATTAATCAAATTTAGTTCATTTGAATCAATTTAAATTTTAAATTGGATATAAAAACATAGTAAAATTTTGAACACTTTTAATTTAAAACCCCACCATGTCATCCCATCTATGGGGTTGATTTTTTATCATGTTCTACCACTTATGGGACTATAATTTGATGAAATGTATTAAATATTTTTAATAAGAATAATTTCTAATTTATAATAATTTCATCTTATTTTTTGACAAAAAATATTAATGAAAGTAATTAATATTAATTACAGTGATTTATAGAAAAATAAAAATACTGAGGGACTATACCTTAAGATTAAGGACCAAAATTACCTATGTATTTGTCTAAAATAAATTGGATGTTAAAATTTCAACCCTATCCTACTTTTGATGTAATTATTACCATTATTTTAGCCACATTTTATTAGAAAACTTGGGTTGAACTTTCATTTTATAAATTTATAAGAATGCCACTCCTCCTCCTATATAAAATGGAACTGACCCCTCCCACTTATACACATATGTAATGAAATTTGGCACAAAAAAATATAATCACATAATATCCAAAAATCCCTCAAATCATCCTAGAATCCTAAATTTTTACATAAATCAAACCAATGATGTCTTTTGTTAAAAACCAAATGGATTTACCCAAAAATGAGGTAACATTCATCAACGATCACATAATTTTTTTATTTTATTCACTCCATAATTTTACTTACTATAAAATTATAAAATAACACATTTTCCTAAATCTAATGAGATTTATTAATTATTATGGTTCACCTACATTTACATACACTTCCATTTAATGGGTAACAAACTTAATATTCGCTTGAATGACGGAGTACCGCCTCACGATATGATGATTTTATGTTCTTACATTACATACTATCATAATGAGCATTATTATAGGAAAAATATTTTTATATGTTATATATTCATAATTTATTCATTGTTATATAATTTTTATATAACCCATACATTTATTATTTTCTTTTTATTAAATAAGATAAGGTCACGACCCCCTACCCACAAGTTGTACCCCTCCGGGTCCAACAATGTGGGAAAGAAGATAATGACCCCCAAGTCTTGTCTCAAGTCGGCCCCAGGTTAGAAACTAGCACCGAGGGTATAATAATCACATATATAAGAGGCATTACTCTCCAAGAGAACACATGAGAAAGAGAGAGATAAGATAGACACCAACCAAATCCAACTCAGACATAAATATAAATGAAAATCCATGTGCACTTATGTAATGACATGAAAAACTACTATAACTAGAAGGGGAAAACTGCAAGTACCCAAAAGATAGTAAAAATATTAGCAACCACAACCCTGAATAGATCTTGCAACCCCAAGATCGTAGAAACCATCTTGATCACCAGCCTACTCCAAGTGACTTGAAAAACATTTTATATATACAGATGGAGAGTACAACAGTATACTCTGTAGGATCCATCATGGAGCCTCTCGTGAAAAAGTAATGTAAGTATGCTACGACACAATGAACAACAACTGAAACTAACTTATCACCTAAATAGGTATACTAAGTTCCCAACCTCACCATGGCTACTCTCACCAAGTAATGAATACAAGAGTTTATAATATAATAAATAATATCATGTGTACCCTAGTACTACTTCCCCACGGGTTTGCCGCTTTTCCCCAACGTCGCACATCTTAAGCATATATCAACAAAAGGATTTCCCCAAACACATAGACGAAGAACCACAATATGGAAATTGTGCAACAAAACCACCACGTCCATGCAAGAAAGTAACTAGGTAATTTTTGGGAGTCACCACAACTTGTATAACGTGTATCATACATCGGGTATTATACCTCAAGCCATTATAACCCATACATCAAGTAATAATCCTAAAGGCATCACAACCTATTCATGTTACACCTGTAGTAGTCCATCAGATACTATATCTATAATATGTGTGTGTGAATAACCACAAGATATTACAACCCTCTACACACTTATATGTGGAAAAGTAACCATTGTGCCTACCAGCACAAGTAACTACAAATAGAATAGGTTGAGGCCAAAGGGGGTAGTCAACCATCCATCCTCCCACCGGAATGTTTGGGAAAACACCACCATGGCTCAGAATACCTGGGGCGTCATTTGGCCTAATAGATGGAGTGGAGTAGTATTTAGAAACACAAAAATTATAGAATAAACTATATCTCACGACCACACTATGGGGATAACCTAGTCTTAGACTCAACTACTACTAACGTCTCTCAGACTCCCGACTGCCACTTCTAAGACTAGGTATCCTATAAGCACATAACCATTTACAGAGATTTATTGCCTTACTTAATTCCCTTTTTAATAGTTCCACATTAGGATAATTATTTCTTTAAAAATTAATTAACCATTAACAATTCCTCATTAAATTTCATATGCAATACACCCAAAGTCCACTGCCCCATTTCAAAATTGTAAACTCAGAATTGCGTCCCATCAATCTCCCACCCCATGAGTTGACATAAATTATTCAATTACTTATTTATAACATTACTTTCCATAATCCCAAGAATTCCATAAAACATTTTATGCTACTAAACACAAAGGGTCTCAACACGGTGGGTAGATAACTACCTGCCGGGTCTTTGTTGCCAATAGCAAGAGCATAGACCCATCATCCCTTTAGAATCAAGACATGGAAAGCACATGGCATACCCCACGCATATTAGACCCTTTTGGAAGAAGGGTAAGAAACTCCATCCACCTCAAAAAGAGGGGAAAGTAAAGTATAAAACCAATCCAAGAAACATCAAGCATCCAGACATTTACATCCAACCCTTTCTATCATCCCTAGTGTCCTCTCCAACACCCAAATGCATAAACCAATGCATCTCGCCACTCTAGGCATCATCTGCCACCACAAACTATAGGCCTCCCTACCCCCACATATCACAATAGCCATCCAGGCTAACAACATACCACAAAAAGCAGGAAAATAAATATCATATCAATTGGGATCTTATCCCTTAAACAAGCAAAAATGGTAACTAAGAACCCTACAAGGAATTATCTTTTATCAAACAACCAATTCTTTAATCCATCTTGGATTGACCAATTTATTATTTTTTGGTTCCAAATATGAGAAACCTAATACATAAGCTATTACAAATAATTAAACATGATTACTACACCAATTATATTAACATAAAATTACAACAACATCAATTAGATTCATTCACATGCCTCTTTATCTTTAGTCAAGTTATTATCAATTAATTGTGGATTTACGTTATTTACCAATATCCCTTAAGAATGAAAAGCTAAACAAGAAAGATTTTATATCACTCTATCTAGAAAAACAAGATTCAATAACAAACGACTGATATTAATTTATTTATCCAGTTCAAATATTTATAATCAAAATTTCATTGCGATCTAGTGGGATAAAACATGCTAACAATATAGTTGCACTCAAAATAAGAGAGACACAATGAATCCCCTACTTCAAACAGTTCTTGATGTTCTTTATACGAGAACGAGCCATACAATAGGTTATGATCTCCACCCCTGTGACAACTGTATCCCCCCGAGGATGCAGAGACACCACCACATTGGACAATAACCATGAAAGAACCATTAGGAACATGGGGTAAAATTCAATAAAAAAGGCAAGGATAAAGAAGGATATTAACCAGAAATAATGAAGATATATCATCCCTTATGTCAAAGACTGGTCGATATTGCTTGGTTGCATTAAAATAGAGCGGAACAAATCCAAGGGGGAAAGTTTGATTGCATCACTCCTATGGGAAGGAATGGGATGTTCGAACATCTCACACCAGCGAACATGGAGGATGAACTAGGAAGGAAGATATATCATCCCTTAAAAAGATTTAACGGAGTAGTGATTTATGATATGTCTAGGATTCCCATTAAAAGAATATCACATTAAACAACACATTTTGACCAAGTAAAAACATCCTGAGTCTTAGGAGGAATTAATATAGGAGATATGGACTTTGAATCAGCCGTAGAGTAATTAAATCAATTCTATAAATTTATTTTACGTCAAAGGAAATGTTAAAGGGTAAAAACTGTAGGAAGCTAGAAAAACTATTCAAAAACTCAAAATTTGGAAAAGGAAAAACACTATTCATGAACCTCACCATTGGAACCTCACCATTCTAGAAACACTATTCGTTAACTCAAAATTTGTCAAAGAAAAAATGTCACCGTAGATCCTCACTGTTCTAGAAAAACTGTTCATGAACCTCACCATTCTTGGAACTCTGTTCATGATCTCAAAATTTGGAAAACTAAAAAGGTCAACGGTGGAACCACACAATTGGAACCTCATTATTGATATATTTAAATAAGGTTACTGATGAAACTGTTCACAAAAGCTCACCGATGACACCATTCACATAAGTTCACTATTGTCACTGTTCACATAATGTCACAGTTGCACTGTGACATATAAGGTTACCGATGACACTGCTCACAAAAGTTCACCGAAAACACTATTAACATTAGGTCTCTGATGTCACTATTCACATAAGGTCACCATTGCACTATTCACATAATGTTACCGATGAAACTATTTACAAAAGGTCACTGATGACACTGTTCATAGAAGGTCACTGATGACACCATTCACATAAGGTCACTGATGTCACTGTTCACATAAGGTCACCATTCCACTATTCACATAAGGTTACCAATGACAATGTTCATAGATGGCCATTGATGAAACTTTTCATAGAAGGTTACTAATGCATTGTTCACAACGGTCTACTGTTGGAACTATTCACCAATGGAATTGTTCGCAGAAATGGAAATTTGTCCATTTGTTCGGAAGAAGTCACCTTGACCTCCCGAAACACATCATACACCCAATTTTTGAAAAAGAATGGACCATAGAGGTCCAAGCCATTACCTAAGATACCTCAAAAAACATTCTCGTCCTCAAGAATTCAAAACCCACCTAAAGGAAAAACAAAATGGGGTCTGAAAAACCACTCATCGAGATACCTCTCAAAAGAGATCAAGCCATAAGAAGCAACACATGAAATCCATATTATAAACATGAAAGGTTTATAACCAAAAAGGCTACATTGATACATGAAAAGAGTTAAACATCAATGAAATCTGGGTACTAAGAACATATCTGCAACTCGGGTTCCTCGGTACTCTCCTTCATGCCACCATGTTGCCACAAAACAAGAACAAAGGGATTAGAACACCCGCGCAACACCTTCTCTTTGTGGTCTTGGATCTCCAATGGTCGATCCTCAAAGGTTGAATCATCATCAACATCGATCTATCCCGAATCTATGACGTGAGAGTCATCATGAAGATAATGACAGAGCTGTGATACATGGAAAACATCATGTATTGGACTCATGTGCGGGGGAAGTGCTACTCAATACACCACAGCTCCAACATGAGATAACACCTCGAAAGGCCCAACAAACTGGGGAGAAAGCTTACTCCCATGACCAAACCTTCACTGCCCACAACAAGGATTATCCTTCAGAAACATGTGATCCCCAACATCTGACTCAATGGGTCTACTCCTTTGATGGGTATATGATTTTTGACAATCTTGCGCTGTCTTCATCCTCTCATGAATCACCTGAACCATCTTTGTTGTATTATACACTAGTTATGATCTGAGAATTACTGACTTTTTGATCCTAGTCTAGAACAACAGAGAACGATAAGGTCGGCCTACAAGGATTAAAATAGCGCCATACCGATGGTAGAGTCAAATATATTGTTGTTAGAAAAATCCACCAAGGGGAAGTGCCTCATCCACAAACCTCCGAAATCCAGGACACAAGAGAGTAAAATGTCATCATGAGTGTGAATAGTTCAATCTGTCTGACCTCTGGGTTATGGATTAAAAGCATTGCTAAGGAAAAGATGAGAACAAAAAGCATGATGGAGACCTCACTTCACCATAGATGGAATATGAGGATGTCAATTAGAAATGATCATCCTTGGGACTCCATGAAGTCTCACCAGCTCCTCCAGACAATGACTCGACAAAACTTCCACTAAGCATGATTCCTTGATTACTATGAAGTGGGATGATTTTGTTAAACAATCTACTACCACCCAAATAACATCATTTCCTCCCCGAGATCAAGGAAAACTAGTAATAAAGTCCATTAAGATGTCCTCCCACTTCCACTGAGGTACATCTAACAGCTGGTGCAGACCACCAAGAACACGGTGTTCGACCTACACCTTCTGGAAAACCAATCATTGTGACACAAACACCACAATCGCACGTTTCAGCCCTGGCCACCAAAACTGGCTCCTCAAGAACTAGAACATCTTTTCCACACCAGGATGCACCGCTAAAGGAGAAATATGGAACTCTCTAAGAATAGTCTCGCACATCATCAAAGGAACAAATATTCTTCCATGATACAACACTCGGTGTTGCTCATCCAAAGACCAACCATCACGAGCCTCGCCCCAAACAACTCGGTATCTCTAGACCTCCACCTATAGATCCCCCAACTGGGACTCTTCTACGTTCTGCACAAGAGATGACTGCATCATCATCTGAAAAAGACAACCTCTACCCCCAACTTATCCTATATCTAGATGCAATGCTGACTGTTCTTCTGTTACTCTCTAGGACTCAATATATTCTCATAGTACACCACTACGTGACATCCAAATCAGCGCATCAGCTTCAAAATTCCCCTTTTCTAGGTGTATATAATATTTCAAAGTCGTTTTCTTATAAGAACTCCATCCCCGATGCTGTCGTAAATTCAAGTCACGCTGGGAGAAAACATACCTCATGCTCTTATAATCTGTAAAGACCCATAAAATTCAAGGTAAATGTTTTCTTAATTTTCTTTGAGATTTTACAAGAACGCAGTTTCTGACGGCAGCTGATTTCGAGGCCCGATGTGCCAGGAATCAATTTCTGATGTTTGGGTCGGGTACGTTCAGTGAATGAACGAGCTGGTTTTCCTAACTATTGAACCGGTTCTCGGAATTGAAATCTGAGGGTAGCGATGGAACCGCAACACCAGAAATTTATTTGGAGCACCTTTTCTGTAGGTGCGTTTTATTAGGAGGAGTTGTTAAATTTGTGGTTTTAGTGAGGAATAAATAAAATTAAATTACAAATTTTATTTATTTTCCACTAGGTAGTTTTATCCTAAGTAAGGGAGTTGGGGGTGAGACCCACATGTTGTTAACCATCCTTGAGAGGATAAAGGTGGGGTGGGGCCCACACGAACTCATCCCCTCACTTTCCTAACTCCTCAAAACCCCCTATTTAATATTTTCAACTTATCACCTCATTAAATTTTGACATGTTATGTTTAATTAAATGAGTGGACTTAATTTAGAATTTTCAAAATTTAAAAATGATGGAAAATGAAATAAAGTGAGGTCAAGGCCTTATATTATTATGGTTACTTCGTTGTGTTGAAGTAGGGTGCATTCTTCTCATTTTGGAAGAACTTCATCTTCCCGGCGAAGAACTTTTCTACCACGACGAAGAACGCCGTCACGCCTTTTTCCGAAGAATAACGACGCGCCATCCTTCGTTCTTTTTCCCACGTCAAAGGAAGGGAGACGTCGTTCCACCTCGGACAATCTCCATCAACATGTACAGAACCTCACCACGCAATGCCGCTTTTCGTGACGCTCTTCGAACGTCATCTCGTTATCAAGGTAGGGGATTAATTGTTTTTGTTCGGAATATTTTCATCGTCGTTCATCATTTTCTAAATTGGGCCGCTTTTTATCGCAATAACGGGAGGAGGTCGGGCCACACGAACATGGCCGACTCTCCTCCCCCCTTGATGTTTGAACTTGTTGCGGCATGAGCAACGAAAGTGCAGTGCCATTGCACCACGCGGAAATAATGAAGAATGGGCGAAGAAGCGCGGCACCATCGCACCATGCCGTTGAAGTCGAAAAAGCTGTGGCGCCATCGCGCCTCATCGGAGAACGTCAAAGAGGCCGCGACCGAAGAGGGGCCACGACGGAGGGGCCCAGCGTCGTCGCGCCGCGCTGATCGGACAAGGTCGCGGCCTATGGCCGTGGTTATGCGGGGAGAGGCGGCTCGAACCGCCGGCTGCCAGAGCAGGAGGGTGGGACCGCGTCGGTCCCATGGCGGTAGCAACCGGATGGCCGGACCGGGCTGGCAGTTTCGGGGGGAGACCGGGGGTTCGTAACCCCCGGCTGGATCGAAGAGCGGCACCCACGTGGGTGGGCCGTAGTTACACAAACAGGGTGACAGCGCGCCCCCCTGTTCTGCTGAGCTCGACCAGTCGAGCTGGCCACGCGGGCCGCGCCCATTTGGGCCGGACCCGGACCCAGGTCGGGTCGACCTGGTTCGGGCTAACCCAGGGGGTCTCAGGCTGTGTCGGACCGGGCCCGAACCCCCTATTTTCGGGCAGTTTTCATTCAAACGCCCATAACATGGGCTACTGACCTCTGATCGACACTCTATCAGCTGCAATGTGATTCTTTTATTGAGAAGGTCGTTTTGGTATATTACACTCAAGGTTTCAGAGATCATTGGGTATGGACGGGTAGGTTCGAACCCGAAACCAGTCGGGCCCTCGGAGCGGAAACACTTATAACTTGAGCTCCGGACGCCCTATTGACGTGTCGTCGACATTGTTAGATTCCTTTTGATGAGACAGAGATTTTGTAATACTTCTCCTGAGGTTTGGACGTAGTTGGATAGTGTCCAGGTTGGATTGTATCTGAAATCCAACCGGGCCCCTAGAATGGAAAAGCTGATAACTTTCAGACCGGACGTTCGTTTGACGAACCGTCGGCGGCTTGGTGATCACGTTGAGAAACGGTCCCTATGAGTATACCCTATGGGAGTTCGGGTTACATTTGAGATACGGCCGGGTTGGTTCACACACGAAACCAACCGTGCCCCTAGGACGAAAAGGCTAATAACTCACAAACCTGACGTCTGATTAATGCGCCGTCTGTTGCGTTGAGACCCCTATGAAGAGGAGGTCCTTTTAGATACTTATTAGTGGGACTTGTGATACTTGGAGTATCGACCTGTAGCTCATGGAGCGGACCCTCCCGGAGACGAGCGTACGGAGCACGGATACCATGTAGCCGGCTGAGACCTGAAGACTGCTTGTCTGACTCGAGTCGGAGTGACTTGTATAGCCCAGTGGGGAGCACTACTATGCTTGGGTTGAAGACCCACGATGGGGAGAACTACTGTGTTTGGGTGGCAGACCCACAGTACTCGACAGAAGGAGTACCTCTGCATGCTATTAGGGGGGTTGCACTACGGTGTTTGGGTGGCAGACCCCGGTGAGAAGCACTACTGTGTTTGGGTGTCTGGCCCGTGGTACTTGAAAGGAGGAGTACCTCAGCAGTATTAGCTTAGTGAGTAGTACCTTGGAGTCATGACAGGATCACTGTACTCTCCAAAGACGGGGCTCTTCAGCAGTTACGATTTCGATAATGAAAATCCTGGTTTGAGCTGAGTCTATAACCTTTGTGTTTACCTCATGAATGAGGGGGGTCACTTGATAACATCAGTATATGTATGGGAATATACCTGGGTAGTGGTTATCCAATAATTTCATAACCTTTGTGTTTCCTCATGATTGAGATGGGTTACTTGATAACTTAGGAATATGTATGGTCATATACCAAAGTAGAGGATATCTGTTGAGATCTTTCTTTGTGGTTATCCTTGTTGGATTTAGTGATACCTTGAGGGTCTCGGGGTCCCTACTGAGTATCATTATACTCTCCCCTGCACAGGCTATGCCCGCACCTCATTGTGTTGGTTGCAGACAACGAGCAGCGCTGACAGAGGCCGAGTGTTCGAGGACTGGACGGTACCCAGAGGTGTACCTCACGAGGAGTCAGTATCTAGAGGTGGAATTCACGACATGACGATACTCAAGGGAGTTTGATGGTCGATAGCATTGTGGAGGCTATCTATACCTACACTTTAGGTAGGAACCATGGTGGACGATCCAGGAGCTGCGCTATTTGTACCTACCCTTCAGGTTGGATCCGTGGTGGACGATCCAGGAGCTGCGCTATCTGTACCTACCCTTCAGGTAGGATCCGCGGTGGATGATCCAGGAGCTGCGCTATCTGTATATACCCTTCAGGTAGGATCTGTGGTGGAAAACCTAGGAGCTGCCTCTATTCAGTCAGCTTCTTGTCTTTTCTGTTGTACTTTTGTTCAGTTGTAGTTGTACTTTTGATTGGGTTTGTATTCTGGGCCATTTACTTTTCAGCACTTCCATTCGTTTTTAGTGTATCACTACCTCTTGTACTCTGTGGTGATTTTTTTTACTTTTATAAAGGAAATTCCTTCCCAGTTATTGGGATTTACGCCTTTGGTTCTAGTAGCCAGCCCTGGCCTTTAAAAGGCAGGCTTGGGGTAGTCACGACACGAGCCCTGAGGACGGGTCGTGACATGATCGGTGAAAACCACAAAGTGCTCACCAATGAGGTAATGTCACCATAACTTCAGAGAAAACAGTACAACTTCCATCTCAAGATCATGGGTGGCATAGTTACATTCATGGGCATGTAACTTAAAATACCCATAAGAAACAACTGATCTCTACTGCATCAGAACACAACCAAACAACATATGCGAAGCATCGCAGAAAACATCAAACTGAACTCCCACTGCTCAAAGACAAAGAACTGGAGCACTTACTAACTTCTCCTTTAGACACTCGAATGTTGCATCACACTGATCAGTCCATATAAATGCATGATCCTTCCTGTTAAATGTTGCCAGAGGATTCACAAATCAAGAGAAATCGGCTACAAACCTTATATAGTAGCCTGCATGACCAAGGATACTTCACACCTCTGACACAGTCTTGGGTACTGCCCAAGACACAACCAGTTATATCATTGATGGATCCACAAATACTCCCTATTAGGATACAACATGGCTCATGAAACAGAATTCTAGAACCCTAAACTCACACTTCAATAACTTCCCAAACAGTTGATGATGACAAAGAACTCCAAAAAGGCGTGTAGATTCTATGTATGATCTTCTTCAGATGTGGAGTACAGAAGGATTTTTTCGATGAAAACTGAAATGAACATGTCCATGAAATCATGGAACAAAATGTTCATCAATCCCATGTACACATCTAGAGCATTTTTTACACATAACAGCATTAAAAAAACTTGTAATCACCGTGACCACAACAGAAAGTAGTCTTCGGGATATCCTTATCCTTCACACACATATGATGATATCTTGAGAGCAAGTCGATCTTTGAAAACCAACTTGTACCATTCCACTGATTGAATAAATCATCAATCCATGGAAGTGGATAGCGATTCATTATGGTCACTTTGTTCAAACGTTATTAATTGACACAAAACCGTAAACTACCGTCAGCCTTCTTCATGAACAAAACTGGTGCACCCAATGGTAACACACTTGACCGAAAAAAACCACACTGTAATAGACCATCAGGTTTTATACACAGCTCTTGTAACTCAGAAGGGGCCATCCTATATGGAGACATAGAGATAAGAGACGCTCCTGGTAGTCTCTCAATACCAAACTTGATCTTTCGTCGAGGGGGTAATGCAACAACCTCTTTTAGAAAGACATCCATGTACTCTTCTATGACCCTAGGAAATGCTAGCTGCTGAACCTATGAAAAACTAATAATTATCTCTTCCATAATGGATGAAAAGGATGGAACACTGCAATGGCCCATATTAGGATCTCACTCGCCAACAGACACCACCATCTTTCCATCTGCATCGAAGAAAATGACATTCTTCCTGAAGCAATCCATAATAGCTTGCAAAAAATACAACCAATCCATGCCAAGGATGACATCATATGGTTGTATTCATAAACATAGGAAATCTCCCCAAGACTAGTGCTTCCCCAACACTAGCTCACAATTTCTACATACTTCAAACAAGTCATCTCGACCTCCAACTGGTGTTTTCAACGCCAAGGGCACTGGAAGCCTCTATAAATAGAGTCCCAAAGCATGGAAAAGGGTATCTGATATAAAGGAGTGTGTCACTCGTGAATCAAATAAGACATACACCAAGGAAAAAACAAGAAAAGGGAACCTTGAACGACATCTGGCTCACTTGGCGCTGGCAACGCTTAAGCATGAATCTGACCTTGACCTCCTCCATGTCCTCTCAGACCCTGATGACGACCACCACCACAACCGTGCTCAACTTTCTTTGGATAGGGAGCATCATGGGGTAGTCCTCTACCTGCCCCATCTACCCTCTGCTGATCTAAATCTTGTGCAACCTGCTACTCTTGCCTCTGTTAGAACTTCCTAAACGGAGGAACCTAGAGTGGAACACCTACTGCATGATGACTGCTCTGATAGATCGGGCACTCTCATTACTGATGACCTTGACCAACACAAGAAAACAAGTGCCTGATCCCTTAGTATAGGCTTGAGAGTAGCTTCCCCTAGAGAAACAAGATGTTGAGGTCAGGGACATACCCCCTGTCCAAACAGAAACTCTTCCATCCTAAAAACCCGAAACCCCAAACCACAGCTCTACTTCGTGAGGAATCACGATGACTCCCCTCTCATGATGATCTGGTTCTAGAATAACTCCTCTCAATTACCTCCACCCTTTCCAGCTCCTCAAGACATGTATTCAGTATAAATGGGGTGACCTGGCACGGGATCTCTGGAAGCAAAGCCTCCTCAAAATGCCTTAACCTTGCCTCTACATCTAGAAATAGGTCCGAAGAATATCGTAAAAGGTTCCAGAAATGGATTCCAAACTATCGCACACTGGAGATCCCCATTTGATGGGTAAGAAGCTTCTGGAAACTGGATGCCTTTTCGGAAGAAAGAAATAATCTAGACTCTGAACTTGTCCCAGAAATCCTCCCATGAGATCGCTGACTCCTTAAGATTCCCAAGGAACCCAAAACACCACTACCTCTATACTCCATGCAACATCGTCACAAAAAAGAACATTGAATGTTACTTCTGAGCATGGATCAATCTAAAGCCTATCTCAACCTCCTCCAACCAGTCTTCCATGATTGCATCTAAAATGGAGCCCTCGTACTTCTGTATACTCTGGTGCTGAAACTCTAGGAGTTTCCTCCTCCAAGTGTCGTCGTCGTCAACCTCTTCCCTGAGAAGATCTGCTAGAACATCCTTGTAACACCCCAAGATTTTATGAAAAATATTCTTTTAATTTCATTAATGTCTTTTGTTTTATCCTACACCATGATTACCTTGCGCTATACGCAACACCGTATTCACTTGAAGTATACGCAACACTATTCTTGGATCGTGTTACACACAATTTTGATAATAGTTGTTCTACGCAATATTGAGTATATATATATATATTCAATGTATAAATGAAATATGGTTGGATTATTTTATATGAAACAACGAAGGATTCTTTCACAACACGCAACCCTGACTTGGCTTGCATTACACGCAATCGCGACCATCCTCGATAGCGTGTGTTGTACGCAATACTGGGTGTTACTAAACAATGATATATTATTATAATATTAGTATGAACTAACCGTTATTAATATTATTAATTAAATTTTGAATTTTATAACATTATTATTCATCTTACACATTTTCTAGAACATGTTATAAGAACAAAATAAATTTTTCTAGTAAAATAAGTATTTTTCAAAAAATAATGTTTGGCCACCTTTTGATGGCGCACCCACTTTAAATATATTTTTTGAAATTTTTATAATTTCCATTTGACAAAATAAAATTATTCTTTGGAATAATGAAATAAAAATTTACTTTGGATAAATTTTTCATTTTATTCTGATGACTTTCATATTTTAATGAATAGTAAAAACACGCTATATTTTAATTAAAAACATCTTTTTTCATCATAATATCTTATGTGGTTAAATTATAATATTGAATGGTTTTAAAGTATAAATAGAATATATTTTTACCATTTAATATAATTTATTTCATTAGCATTGATTTTACCTTGAATTCGTATGTTAAATCAATTCAATCTTTTGCAATGTCTTAAAAAGAACCCGTTTTCTTTCGACAACAAGATTAATTTTAATTTAATTTCTGAAACTCTTTTGCATTGAATTTGGAAAAACGGATTCCATATTTGGAATCATTGGTTCCAAATTATGTTAATAAGCTACTTTTTATTTTTGGGCATTGTGAATAGTAACTACGGTAAATTTTATTTACTATAGTTAAAGGTAAATTGGGTAATTAAGGGTAAATATAGGATTATAAAATTACCCTAACACTTGGAAAAATCCTATTGGATGACTAAAAGGCGACCCATATCACCTAAGGGTCTGATTAGATTCATTTAATGGAATTTTTTCCATGAAAATAATTTAATTATTATTAAAACCAAAGAAAGTGACAACATGTCACTCTCTTAAATACTATAAGTATAATAATTTTAAGTTAGTGATAAACTTCATGAAACTTCGAACATTAATATTATACAGAAATCTAACAAAATTATCTACATCATGAGAATTTATTTAGAATTTTTTGGGATTTAATAATTATCATTAATTGTGACACAATAGTGATGCAGAAGTTATTTATCTAGTGAAAAATCAAGAATATAGTTTTTATTAAACTAATTGTGACCATAAAAGGCACAAAACCCTGACCAAAACTTATTGGTCATGTAAATTTTAACTATAAGCATCCAATGGTCGACTATTTGACCATTTGGAGTCTTATACAATCAATTATGATACTTATATTATTTTATTTTAAATGATGCCAAAGTTGTCCCCTTCATAATTTAATAAATATAACAATTTAACTATTGTGATTTTAAGATGATAAATTCTAGTATAAGTATTATTGTGAAAGTAAATAGATTTATCTTCATCATAGGATTTTATTTTTAATTTTTATGCAATATATATGTTTATTAAATAATTATACAAAAATGTTGTAGTAATTATTTTATTAAGATATAAACCAAATAAATGGTTTTAAAAATAATAAAATAAATATTATATGAACTATTTAATGAGATCCTCTAATCTTATAGATACATATGACCTTGTATGAATCTATTAAAGCCTTTAGTTCGAATGTATCTTCTGTATATATTTTAATCAAATAAATGAATAGTGTCAAAATTGACACTATTGTTATTTTATAAAAATAACATATTATAAAATTGTTTAAAAGTCAAAAAAATATTTAAAAATTATAAATTTAAATTTATATGGTCTATAATGTTATAAAGTGACCAATTATGGAAAATTCACAACAAATAAGTAATTATTTGTTCTAATTTAAAATTTAGAATTTTATTACCACAAATAAACTTAAATAGATTAAATAAGAATAAATCAAAATGATAAGGTTTAAAATATGATCAAAACATGTATAAAATTGATTGGTTTATGAGATTACAACCCTATCTCATCTAATCTTTGAATATGAGTAATTTTTGGAGGTTTTTAAGTGGGGTTAGATTTATTATAAATTAAAATATTTAAGAATTCCAAAGGTGCCCCTCTCCTCCCTTATAAAAGGGAACTTCCTCCCTCTCTTCCTCACACCAATTTGAGCCTTCAAACTCAGCCAACCACTGCCAAATTATCTTCCCCACTTCCTTAGAAACATCCTAGAGGTTCTGGTCTACTTTAAAGACCAATCTTAGTGCCCTAAGAGGAGGTTTCAAAGAGGCGTATCAAAGAAGAGGAGGTTCAGATACATACAAAGCATATCGGACCTATGGTAAGGGATAATATTGCAAATCTCATTTTTATCCGAGATTGCTTATTCGAAAGTATTTACTGGGGTTATTTCAATCATCCATGTACATGTTTTATAAAATAGTTTTCATGTATTTTTAATTTCCTTTTTACCCATTCTTGACTTTTACTACATGGTATGTAAGGAATCTTTCTTTTGTTTACGTTACGAGGTAATTTTTGACTTTTCTGACAAAAGTACAGGAATAATGTTTTTTTAACTTATATGGAACGAACAGATTTTTACGGTTTTATAAAGCCTTATTTTCATGAAGATTACTCCAAAAGATTTCATGACTATTTTCAACAAAATCCTTTTCTTTTAAAATTGCACGATGTTTTGTGAAAAGAAATTGATTTTGAAGAAGAAAGGATATTTTCCTCAAGAATTCATTTCAATTGTTTTATCAAAACCATTTTCTATCTAAGATGACATTATTTCATATGTGTATATTTCACATATAATGTCTCTATGATTTACATGGTTTCAATATTCTTATGATGAAATATCCATTTGTTTTATATGGATTATGTGATAATGGGATGATGTTTATGAAACCCATTTTATTCTTTGGGTTATGATGAATGTTTTAAGTTTATTTTGTGGCACAAGTAAGAATGATTTAATTATGATATGGGTGGGACCTATATCTCTCTCCAATGCATTGGGTAAAGATTTTCTATCTCTTGAGATAGACATGGTTGGAACGGTAAGTTAATCCGGTTCAGTGTTACAGGACTGAAACGAGGAGTGAACTTGATTCAGAAAGGGACTTTGTCCACTAAGATGGTCTTGGCAGCAATGCCTTGGCTACTATGGAAATCATTACATGTGCTTAATGGATGACACAATTATATGTTTTATTCCCATGATATTTTATCAGGGTTTATGTTCCATTACAATCTATGCCTTATGTACTTCCATGTTTTATGTCGTTGCTCAAGATTTTGATGTTTAAACATTGTGTTCATGTTTTTAAGTTCAAATGTATATGGTATGTTTTATTTTATCCATGCTTACCCTTACTGAGCATTTTATCTCACCCTTTTTTTGTTTTATTTTCCCCCAGGATCAAAAGAAAGGTTTTAGGTAAGGAAACAAAAAGTGGAAGATCATTATGGGAGATGTTGAAGATCTTTCACCATGATTAGAAGATTACGTTCCATGTTTCCAAAGACACTAAAATATTATGGTCCTTGTGTCTCTGTTTTTGTTATGTATTAAGTATTTCGCAAAAGTAATGTAATGTTCATGTACGTCAAGCTTCGGGTCTCTATAGTTGGTATCAGAGGAGGAACCCAGCCTTAAGTGCGGTGCACTGCCTGGGTTGAGATGTAGGGCCCACAATGAGGGTGTTGTGCTCTAAAGGGGGGTGATTTTAACATCCCCAAATGATAAAAGGTTTAATGACTAAATGATAGGACTCATGTCAACAAGGTGCACCTTCCTTTTCGAGAGCCTACCTGGTTAGAACTCCACAGTTAAGCGTGCTTGGATTTGAGTAGTGATCAGGATGGGTGACCCCCTGGGAAGGGTGTGTGTGAGTGAGGGCAAAGCACACTGGAAAGGACAAGTGTTGGCCTGTGGGGACTGTCATTAGTCAGATGACCCGTTCGGGCATGTGGGTGGGCCCTACGTGTCTGCAGGGGCAACTGGGGGTACCTAGTTGGCCAGGACCCGACGGCCTTGTTAAGGCGGGGTGTCTGTGCTGTCACCGGGACCCGGTTGTCACAATCCTACAGGTCATCTTCTGCATAAACTAGATGAGGACGTTGACTAGGAGCCATACCTATAAAATAAAAAACCATTAGAGCTCTTAAACCTGAAATATGGAAGGCTCAACATTAATTTATTAATTGTTTTCTTTTATTCATTTTAGGTTCCCATATCCCAAGGTTAACCCATTCAAACAGAAACACAAATAAGAATGATGCATGAACCTTTTCTAGGTATCTACACCGTAACAAGTATCACCATGTTTTGTAGCCACTATAAACTTAAATTTTCGTGCATCATATCACAAGGGGCCCTAAATGCCTATGTCTCAGCAGGTCTATATTGTTTACATCACTTGCTAATCCATTAGAGCTCCTACTCATACACACACACACACTCACTTCCATCTATATATATACACCTTTAAACTAATTCATGTGTTCCCCATTCCATGAGGGAACACACACTCAAAAGACATACATACATACATATACATATATATATATATATCCATAACTAGGAAGATGTGTGTGCACACATGGAAATGATCTCGACTCCCTACATCATTTTTTGACACCCAACATTGAAGCAAAAATAGACCGACTCGCCTCTAAATAAAAACCAGGGACTCAATGATATAAAAACGACCCAAAAATAAAGTGCGCAACAAAATCAGGGATGAATAACATCACCTCGAATAGTAGAGGTGATCATGAGAATGCAGTAAGGAATGATTTTATAGTAAAATAATTATCCACACTACAAATAAAATAGTACTTCAAAACACAATAATGCCATTAAATTAAACGTGTGTGTGAAAATAAAACTCATTACTTGGATGGTGGCGGTGAACCTGAGCATGTAGAAAGACCAAACATGAACCACAAATAATGGTGGATAGTATGAAGTGATCTGAATCACTTTACCTTCAGCATAGGTGGATGGGATTGGTACTAACATGACCCGAGACATGCTTTGTGAACCCATCGAGGTGATTCGCGGCCACGCTGGAGCTACGTGGTGGAATTTCGCAATGGGAATTTGGTTTGTCGATGCTAGCCGTTGTATAGGGAGTGTCAGGTTCTCCGGAAGCATGCTGATATGGGGGGTAAGATTTGTTGGAGAAGTTTTCCAAAGGGAGGCCGCCGTGCCGGTATAGGGAAACCATCTGGGAGAAGGGCTCGTGCCAATGCTGGATGGCCAAGAGGAGGGGAGTGAGCTATTGCTGATGGGTCACACCAAGAAAGGGGGGGGGGGTAGGAGGGGGAATCTTCCCACCCACAAGATTGGGAAAGGGGGTGGGGGGGTGGCCTCGCACTGGCTGGACATGGAAGGGGGGGGGGGTGGCCTCGTAGTGAGAAGGAGGAGGAGGACGGGAGGTGGGCTTTGTTCGGAGAGGAGGAGACTGATGGGCCGGCTTGACAAGGAGGGGGCTCCGCAACTGCAGGGTGAAAAGGGAGGGGGTGCTGCTGCGGGAGCACAGCGCGCTGGAGGAAGTGGGGGGGGGGGGGGGGGTTGACACCCCCCTTAGGTTTTATCATTTTTTCAATTTATAATAATAATAATAATATTCTTAATAATAAAAATAACAATAATTAAAAACTATTATTATTATTATCAATCAATTTTTCCCCATTTTATTCTTTTTATTCTCTTTTTATATTATTCCACTTACCATTTAATTTAGTTATTTCTTTATTCATTTGGAGTTCTAGGCAGATCCGTGGTTCACCTGTAGTCAAATACGCCATTGAGAAAACCACGCCCGACCCGTTCCACCCAACACTACTCGCTTACTCAGTCTAGCTGTGTGCCTATCACACGGTGTTTATAAACTGTGACTAATTTGCATACCATGACTCGGACCAACTTGGGAATCTGCACGGGCACTGCCTAGTTACCCTTGATCATGTGGTCTGATTGCATAGTGGTGAAAAATTGTCCAAAATACAAAATAAAACTTAAAATAATTTAAAATGATCGACTAACAGGGTCCGGGTGTGACAATTGTCCCCACCACATACACTTTCTACCTCCAGAAAGTCACGAATCCCAAAGATAGCCAAGATTTGATTCCATTCCTGAACGCAGCCAAAAGAATTAAGGAGTTTCAAGGTGACTATTTACACCCCAAGTCACACCTGATCAACCTAGAAGAAACCACACTCAAAATAAATGGAGAACACCAGGGATTTACCCCACCACAAAGACTGAAACCATTTCGAGGACAACTAGTATTCCCAGACACTAGAACCAAGGTATCCCCCACAAAATCGAATATCAGTAGAGGAACAACCCACATAGCTGCCCGTACTAAGAAGGAGCCTAGAAACACCACCCATCAACTCATGAAACCAAATATTTCCCTGACGAACTCAATTGAGACCAAAATAAGAATATGAATGGGTCTATTTATTCATAGGTTTGACATCCCTAAAGGAATACAAAAAATTTAAAAGCCACATTTTGAGCAGATGAGTTCTCTTGGATTGCAGTACAACATGCTCATCACCCCAATACAAACAAGGATGATCTTACGATGATGATAAGAATATTACAAGGAAAAATTTGATATTTCTCTCCTAAAAGCTATAAACATGCTCCAGACTGAAGCTCCACAGACCCTCGATAACTCATGACTCTGCACGAGCCTCACTTCGAGGCCTGGCGTTGGGGCTCTAATGGCTGAAGCATCTTATGCCTCATAGTCAAGTTCTAGCATCCCCTAACCAGAAATTATTCCTCAAATGACACTTCTTTAGAAACCTTTCCAAGTGACATGAATGGTCACCCAATAGCAGGACTTAGGAGGGATGAGAAATGATTTCATAAGAAGCTCGTACCGGCCACTATAGTTGAGCGCAAGGGAATGATCCAAAAAACCATAAGCCGACACTGACAAACAAGATTCGTCCGAAATAGGTTCCTCTAGCACACCTCGCTCGCTAAATGGGGAACCCTGAAAAAAAATTAACTGCACCCTAAATCATAATGAAGATGAGATACCCATCCTCCACTAGTACAAAACTAGACCCCCGCACAAACCCGAGATGACACGAACCTTAACGACCCTGGGAGTTCCCAAGAACCCGAGGGCCCACTCTAATTATCCAAACCACATAACTACATCTAATAGACATTGATTACCCTGATGTACAAGAAGAACATGAAAAGAAATGAAAAATGTGCATGAGTCATTGGAAACCTTATCAACCATTCTAGAAGGCATACTCAGAACAACATGAAAAAAACAACATCGATCTACATGAAGCCAAAGATCAATAAAATCAACAGCCCAAGACCAGAGCAAAAGGCACATAAGCCAAACATATACAAATAGAATTAAAAATTACTTTTCTATACACTTCCATTTGTTTAAATTTTAAAACTCACCAATAGCACCTTATGAAATTTCAGATGTGCATTCATTCAATCTCACTTACATAATCTATGGACAAGTTCTCACACACAATCTCCACACATACCCATGAACATGTGACCCTCCATAAATAATGTAATGGTTCAAACATCTCTTTTCCTTATCAAATGCACATAATTCTTTTTCCAAATCAAAACACTTGCTCTTTAAATCCTACCTCACCAATTTCAAAATAGTTTAAAAGAAACACTTTTCCATTTCAAAACCAATTTCATTTCTAACAAACACTCACATCAATCGAGCTTAAAACAAAAAAAAATAAAAAAACAATCAGAATGAGGAACTAGTACATAAGCCCAACCCATCGACATGGGGGTGATCCATGCTCTAAGTAAGTCATAACACTAAGAGGACCCTGAATCGGTCATTTGGACTCTGCTTGGGTGACCACCCAATTTGAGTCCCCAACATGAGACGATTCGCATCAATTGTTATCCATCAATCCAAAACAACCGAAGACAAAAGACTCAAAACATAGACTACCCCTTGTAACTCATGTCTCGTCAAGTGTGGTGGTGATCAGGCGTTGACATGTAACCTACCGCCTGAGACCCACAAATCCAAATTTCCATCTACTAGATATCCAAAATATCTAGGGCCCCCTTTGATAATTTTTTTTTCACAAACCAAACCAAGTCAAACCAGAAGCAATCACCCTAACCGGCCCGCGACATGGCCCGAGGGGCGTTCCCAATCCCCACGGGCTGGCGACTAGTGATGGGCATCAAAACGAAATAGGTGGGAACAATATTTCCCATAAAATAAAGATAAATAAATTAATAAAAACTAAAAATAAAAAAAACTATTCGTGGTAACAAAACAAGACTGCATGTACCTACAGGTGACCGCTTGGTCACCTCAACCAATTAACCACCTACCTCGCATAGGCAGATGAAACAAGAACCCAGACCAAACAGCTGAACTTGCATCTGAAAATATAGGATATGTGTGAGCATTAAAATGCACCGTAAGGATACAAAATATGAATCAAAAAATCCATGCATTTTCCAATTCCAAAACATCCCAATAATACTAGTATGAAATACAGTTATAAAAATATTGTTTTCATATATGTGTTAAATTTTGAAAACTTACAATCACAATTTCATTACCCTTATAATTCAAAAGCTACGAAATGAAAACAAAAGTGGGGATCACAAAAACTTTTTAAAAACCAATTACTATGAATTCCTTTTTAAAACTAGGCATAGATGGAAAACTTTTCCAAGATAAAACCAAAACCAAGTTCAAGCGTATGATTCCACACACAGTAATAGAAATGTTACTAATAGTACTCATACCAAAGGATCACGAAAAACCTAGGAACTCAGAGGAAGTCCAGAAGGTACTATACATGTGGCTCATCCTAAAGGCATTCCTACTCTAAATGACTTCATAATGTCCAAACGCTTGGTGTTTCCCTGCCTGGCCTAACTGAGGTGCCCAATCCCCTAGCAGAGTAAAGTCCATAATAAGGTCCACTAGCCAGTACATATTAAAAACTAGTGCCACAATTGTAATTAGAATACTGCCTTTTATGCTATGTTTCCATGATATGTTCAAAAAGAGGGGTTCCACACATTCAAACAACAATCCATTTATATATCACTGAGCACACGACACAATCCAGCACCACCCCGACCACCTCATGATTAGTCTCATGCCATAAAATTAATATTCTCAAAAGGAGGCCTATACCGAGTAACCTCTTGTCTCATGATCAATTGACGAAGCAAGATACCTTACCAAAGAGGGGGTTTTCTATTAAATCGCTTCAAAGATGCCAAATGAGCCTTTAGATTTACCTCATTCAACCATTTACCAAAACATTTATAAATGTTTCCAAAATAGTAATAAATGTCATTTCTTACAAACATGGCCAGATGGACCAAAACCTTCCAATATCCTTTCACAAAAACATGCATTTACCAAGACACAAACTTACCAATACATGCCAAAATTATAAACATTTACGAACCATTTTCAAAAAAACATTAAACACCAAAACATGTCACAAACCAAATCTGCAAACCTTAATGAACCCATTAAAAACTATGTTTTCCAAAATACATAAAGAAACACAAATAGTTTACTAGACATTCCATAAACAAATCAAAGAGCTCATTAAAAATTATATTAACAAATTAGACAAATTACACAAACTAGAAAAAATATAACAATCTACTTTTAACAAAACCAACCAACATGAAAAAACTATAGAAAGTTGTACAATTATTTTTCAAATATGAAAATCCAGAAAAAGAATTAATTACAAACAAGAAATCATTAAATTGAATTATTTTAAAAAGGTAAAATGTGGATTTTCCTACTTCAAATAAGTTAACCCAAACCATTCTAACTTAAGAAACATCCCACTCACACGCATGCAAAGACTTCAATTTATTTATATATACACCTCTAAACTGATGCATGTGTTCCCCACGCTAAGTGGGAACACACACTCAGAACACACGCACGCACACACACACACACACATATCCATACTAGGGAAAATGCATGTGCGCAATTAGAAATGATCTTGACTACCTGAAATAATTCCCGACACCCAACATTAAAGCGGTAAACACTGATAAACCTCTTAATAAAAACTCACGAATCAATGATATAAACAAGACTCAAATATAATGTGCACAAAAAAATGGGGATGAAGAGCATCACCTCGGACAGTGGCGGTGATATTTAGAACGTGAAAAGGCAAGATTTTATACCAATATAATTATCTGCATTACAAAAAAATGGACTTAAAAACTAAATAATAATATTAATTTAAATGTGCGTGATATAATAAAACTCTCACCTTGGATGGTGGCAGCAAAACTAAACATGCGGTAATACCAAACGCACCCTATGAATAACGACAGATGGTCTGAAGTGATCTGAATCACTTCACCTTTAGCGGTGGTGGATGGGATGGGGTTCGACATGACCTGATACACCCTTCACAAACCCGACGAGGGGATTCGCGACCACACTGGAGAAACTCATAGGCATTGTGCAATGAGATTTAGGTTTGTTGCTGCTGGTTGCCGAACATGGTGGGTCGGGTCTGCCAGAAGTGCGTAGGTAAGGGGAGTTGGGTTCATCAAAAAAGGCTATCGGAGGGAGGCTGCCACACCAGGATAGGGAAACCACTAGGGAGAAGGTCTCTTGATAGAGATGGTTGGATGGGAGTAGGGGAGCGGGCCATCACAAGTGGGTCATGCTAAGAAAAATGGGGGTAGGAGGGGGATGCCTCGCACCAGCTGAACAAGAGATGGGGGGAGCAGCCTCACACCAGATAGACAGGGAAGGAGGGAGGCCTCATGGTGATAAGGATGAGGAGGTTATGAGGTGGGATTTCCACATAGAAGAGGATGCCGACGAGCCAGATTGACAGGTAGGGGGAGTTGCCGCTGTGGGATGGATAGGGAGGGGGTGCTGCTACGGGAGCACAATGTGCTAGTGGAAGGGGGGAGGTGTTTGAAACCCCTTAGGGTTTTTTTCCAATTTATAATAATAATAATAATAATAAACTTAATATTCAAAATAATAATAGAAAAATAATAATATTATTATTATCAATCATTTTTTTCTCATTTTATTCAAATTATTATATTATTCCACTTACAATTTATTTATTTATTTCCTTATACATTAAGAATTCCAGGAAGATGAGTGGTTCAGCTGCTGTCAAACACATTGTTGAGAAAACTGTGCCTGACCCATGCCAGCTGGAACTACTCGCTTATTGGTTCAAGTTGTGCGTTTGTTGCGCGATGCTTATAAATTGCGGTCAATTTGCGCGCCATGGCTCAGACAAACTTGGGTATCCATGTGGGCACAACATAGTTACCCTTGAAGATGTGGGATGACCGCACAATGGTGAAAATGTTTCCAAAACACCAAATAATACTTAAAATTATTTAAAATGACCATTTGATGGGGCCGGGGTGTGACAATATCACACGTTTTTAAAACTACTTCTTAATTATTGGGATTTTTAGCGATGTTATAGGAAGTAACATCTAGAGCATGGAGTGTTGTGGTCATCGTGGAGTTTTATTAGTCAAAATTTTCAGTTTAAATTGATGTGAGTTTGTATTCATTTGTATTACACTTTGGTGGGTTTTGATAATAAAATAATTGGTTGAGTTTTCATTATTTTTATCATGCATCATATAGTGGTTTTTTTGGATTTGTTTTATAGGATTCATTATTTTATTCCTAAAAGATAAATTATCCCTCAAATTTATTGAAACTCTTTGGAATTTATTTCTATCCTTTGGTGTCTTCGGGATGTCTCTTTATTCCATGTAGCATCCTTCCATATCCTCCAGCCAATATAGAGAACGAGGTAAGCTACACATCTAATGATGGGAATTATGATGGAAACAATATTTTTATATGTTTTATATATATTATTTATTTATTATTCTTGTTTTTATATATAAAAAATACCTTTATTTTTCCATTTTTTGTACATGTTATTACATCATTTATGGATGTGTGGACTATTTCTTCCTCAAAGCAATGTGACTCATCCACATTATACATAATACATATAAAGGTTCGATTTAATAAAACAATGTAAAATATATGACAAATATATGATACTATAATTATGAAATACATATATATAATTTTATTTTCATTATTTTATGTTTGAAAATGAAATTAAAGTAGAATTCAAGTGTACATAAGCCATACTGTCGCCATGAACGAGGAAATTCATTTCCAATATACGAATTTTATAGATTACTCTAAAGTCATATATAATGAATATATATATATATAATTTAAATCATGGATTATATTCTGTATATGATTAAATCATGATCTATGTAATAGGATAAAAAATAATAAGTTAAAATATACTTGACAATCTAGGCAATTAACACCCTAAATAGTGAAAACAATGAATGATATATTAAAAAATAGGTATAAAGAAATTATTAGAAGTTATTATATGATATTATATATCTGATTACATTTCTTTAAAAATTCAGTGACATGCTTAAAACCATTATACAAGAGGATAAACGAAATTCTCCCAAAAGGAATCACAAGGTAAGGTATTTTCATATCATTTTTCATATATGTGAGATAAATGTCATTTTCACCACTAATTTCTTTTATGTGGTGTATATACATGAATAAATATATATTAATGGTATTTAGTGTTTCGTTTCAAAGTATTTATTTCTGGTCAATTGTAATTCAAATGTTACCAAGTAGTAAAGGAATTCATCTCCATTTCCATTCATTAAGACACACATTATTAATATGCACCTAATTTGTTATATATGTTGTGCATACTGACACTTTGGAATTTAAAGTCACGATTCACTCAGTTTTCAAGATATTTTGAGTTGAATATTTTTTTATTTCATGACAGGGGATATGAATGAATAACTATAAAGTTCAAAATAATTTCATAACCCAATTTATTTTCTGTGGGTCATATTACTTCCTAGTTGTAATTTTCATTTTAGTTTAAGGGTGTAATCAATTTTTAGTTACTTTTTTTTAAATTTCCAACTATTTTATGTGGATTTAAATTTGACATAGATAATATATTTATTAATTGATTCTCACCTCAATTTGGTGGTCTTTTGAAGGGTTTACTTCAAAATCCGATTTGTTGTGATTGTTTATACTCGATTTCTCATCTGATGAAATTATTTGATGATTTTCTAATAAAAAATGAAATTTTATTCTAAATTTTTAATTAAGTACTATTTTCCAGTAATAGTACCATTTACCACTCTTTGGTACTTAAATTTGTTTAGAAAATGATTACAAAAATACCTAACTTAATTAATCTCTTTAGTCAGAGAACCTATTTTATATAAAAAACCCATCTTCCAAACAAGGATTTATAGATGTTTTTTATCCATTCTAAAATAATTTATTAATGTAAATATTATCAATTTTTATTTTACAAATTTTTTCAAAGGAATATTATTATAAATTTCAACAAATGTACTTTTGTAACTTTTTCACCATACAGAAGGAATTTTCTTTTTAACTTTTACAACATGTACAAAATTATCAATCATCATTCCATCGATGTTTTATTTTAATGTTTAAAAATTTAATTTTTATAGGAAAATATTTAAAAAAAATTGATTCCCAAAGTAATATTTTTCAAAAGGGTTATCAAAATAAAATGATATTTTCCTAAAGAATGTGTTTATAGTTCTTCTTATATTTCATCAATGAGAACAACCCTAATTTTTATACCAATGGGTATATTTAATATTGATTCCATAATTATTCTTGATGAATATGTTTTTTGATTGACTTGAAAAAGGAATATATTGAAATTGAAAACCTTGATTCTTTTATTAGTCCCCATAAAATATTAAATTTCTAGGGATCATTAACCAATTTATTTCCCCTACATATCTATTACAATTATTATGAATACAACTGTTTCATAAATTGTATTCTATTTTTACAAATGGTATGTACCTGATAGTTATTTTATTAACTAAGGAAATATTTAAAAATCTATATCATCTACCCCATATATATATTTGATAAGGAACATTATAAAATCAATTAATCAATTTGTGAGGAATGGTTCAGATAGGTATGACACAGGTAGAGCCCAGTTATAGATAGCCCATTAATGCATAGGTAGTCTCATCAGATGAGTACGTTGGCTAGACAAAGATGGGGTGTTACTCGATATGCTAAGAATTCTTGTAGAATGTCTTGACAGAAAAGGTACCACGTACCTAGGGAACATAACATCCAATAATTAAGCATTTCTCAAATTCAGTGTGAGTTACTATTTATCCATGAGATTTTTCTTTGACATATCTATAGATTGATTTCATTTTTAGTGTATTTATTAAATTTAACGTGTTTTCATCTAATTACATTTCTATATTGATTATTCTTTATCTAGTTATTTTAAATGGAATTTATTTTTATTTATTTACCGTGATATTTTTTATCCACATCATTCTTAGTTTTTCGATTACATGGAATGTGTTTTTAGTTATTTATCTTTCCATATTTGTAATTATCATTGACGCATTATTGCATCCATTACAATTACCCTTACTAAGAATGTGATCCGAACATTACTATGTTTCCTTTCCCGAAGATGTACTGAAGTATATTATGAAATAAATAAAAGGATACTCTAGATTGAATAATTTTATAACCCTCAACAAGATTATATTGTAATTATTGTATTTATTTATAAATCAAGACTCATGGTTGTTTCTTCTTTTCCAAGACTACTAAACTATTTATCCATTAGGAATTTTGTTTAATTGTATCTTATAAAAATTTAATGGTAGAACGAAAGTAGTTCTGCATTTTCCAGGGTTGAGTCTGTATATAATGGCTAGGTTATAATAGTAAAATTCACATAATTATATTTATTTATTTGTTTAATCCCACTGTGGTGTATCATGTACAATATAGAGTATAGTTTTTCCAAAAAAAGATCAATTAGTTACATTTAAAACTAATTAATAAATTTGGTCCTAGAAATTTGAACTCTATCTTGGTAACTAATATAAGAATATTCAAAATACCTTTATTAAAATCCCACATTAGAAAAATTATTGATAAAAGATCCTATTTGATTGGAATAAAGGGAAGTATAATGCTCACTTAAGATAACACATACTAGGGTTCCATGTAGAAAATCATAGATATGGAAGGGAAAAAATCTACCATCTTCTGATGAAGAGTTATAAAGAATATGGTCACTATAAAGTTAATGACTCCAAAAACATACACTACTAGAAAAACAGGTATTTGCGACGAGATCTCGTCGCAAATGGATTTTTGCGACGGGGGCCCGTCGCAAATGGCCCGTTGCTGAAAACGGCGTCGCAACAACACTTATTTGCGGTGGGCCCGTCGTTAAAACCTGTTTTTGTGATGTGTATACTTCCCATCGCAAATAGTACTCCGTATATTTGTAAAAAACTTTTAAAATACTTTTTGCGACGGGCCGGTCGCAAAAAACTATTTGAAAAAAAAAATAAAAAACTATTAATAAATACTATTTGCGACGGGTCCCATCGCAAAAACTATTTTTAAAAAAAAAATAAAAAACCATTAATAAATTATTTTAATGCATATAATAATAATACTATTTGCGACGGGCAAAGTATCCCATCGCAAATACTATAAAAAAAATTAAAAAAATAATTTATTAATATATTATTTTAATTAATATAATAATTATCCAATTATAATTCAAAAATAAAAAATAATAAAATATTAATAAATGATTTTAATTAATATAATAATAGAATTATAATTCACAAATAAAAATAATAAATTATTTTAATTAATATAATAATAATAGAATTATAATTCAAAAATAAAAAATAATATAATGTTAATAAATGATTTAATAAATATAATAATATTAGAATTATAGTTCATAAATAAAAAAAATATTAATAAGTTATTTTAATTAATATAAAAATAATAGAATAATTTTACATTCAAATATTAAAATAATTCAAGTATTACAAAAAAATATAATTAAATTATAATATTATAAAATTTTAATATATATATATAATTTAATATTATAAAATATAAATAATATTATTATTCATATTAATATTGTTATTTAAAAATATAATATTATTAGTATTTTAAAATGAGACAGAAACTACGAATAGAAAAAAAATCATATTTTGATTTCACAAATTTTATAACATAAATACAAACTCTAATCTGAAGGAGGGGGGAGGTGGGGGATCTGCAGATGGTGGTGGAGGAAACTCCATCCCTAAAGCATGAGTGAGTCGGCGCATGTACTCCATCTGTTCCTGATACTGCTGCTGCCACCGACTCGTCTGTTCCTCGTACAGCTGCTGCTGGCGTCGACACTCCTCCTCATGCTGCTGACGCATCTGCTCCTGCTCCTGTCAGAGACTCTCTATCAGTGCAGTCTGAGATCGCAACTGATCCTCATACTGTGTAGTAGAAGAAGATGCACGAGCTCCTCTTGATCTGGACGCCGACATCGCAGCACTGCCATAATAATCTACGGGTGTCTGTCGAGAGCCGATACCAACTACCCGGCCCTTCTCGAAGGCATACTGGGTGGCCTGCATCCATGCCGCCTCATCAAACTGACGGCCAGTGGTCTGATATGATGACTCGGCCTGACTCTCAGGCCGGGCTTGTGACGCTGCGGCCTCATATGACTCCTGTAGTTGCAATTTAAAATTAAAATTGTGAATATATTATATGGAGTTAATTTTTAAACTTGAAAACAAATAATATTGACCACGATGTGATGCTGACGATCACCTCTGATCTCCACAATAGCAGGATCACTATACATCCTCCGATATACGTCGTACTCCGTAATATCGGGGTGCTCGACAGCCTATAATAATAAAAAATAAATTGTTAATATTTATAGTTATATAAAATATTTATAAATAATGTACGTACCAGATGATGTGTATGAGTACTGAAAGAACGACTCCCAGCTCGATGAGTCACCTCCTGTCTCCCCCGATTCTGCCTCCCCACCGATGATCTCCTCTGAAAGTCACCACTCAACCAGTGCGCACATAATCCATCCCATACATGGGATGAAATGTACTCTGGTCGGTGTGCTCTACATGACTCATCAAAATCTGACACTCCTGCTTTCTTCATGGCAGCTTTTCTTAAATTGTGCAAAAACTGATGAAGGCGATCACGCATGGCCTCCTCCCATGCCTCGTGGATGGCGTCACACATGGTATCCTCGATCAAATACCATAAACCATACAAATAAATCAAAATATCATGTTAGAAATTAAATAATTTTCAAATTAAAAATTATTTATTTACGTACGTACCAACCAATGGCCGAACATGGCCTGCTGCACATCAATGGAAATCTGCTCCCATGTGGTCCACGACTGCGAGAAATAGTTGCGCAAAATAGCGCTTCCCTGTCCGACTGCTATATGGGAAAAACTGTAAAAATAATAAACATTTATTATGTGAATAGATTAATGAAATCTTAGTCAAATCCACAGGTTATCACACCTCCGTGTGCGTGGATCAAACCCAAGACGTGGACGTCGCTCGGGGACGGGGTCATGAATCATCAATCGTGCAAGACCGCGCCCCCTCCGCGTACTCCCTGGAGCGCCTGCAGGCTGAGGGTCATCTGCCAGCAACTCATCCGCATCGAAAGGCCGGTCAGCATCCGCCAACTCACGAAATGTGGCGTTGTCCATCGGAAACAGAAAATGTTAATGTTAGCAAATAATTGATAATTACTATTATATATACATATATACATATTATGATTGTATATAAATACCATGGAATTCTATAAGTGTTCATCTTCATCATCATCATCATATATGTCAATGTTATCTTCATATTCCCCCTCAACATCATCGATATCCATTCGAGTTACAGTTGCTTCATCTCTTACCATTTCAAATTCATATGTGACATCATTAACATCATCGTCATCACCGACTCTTAAATGTGGGGTGTCGTCATCGATACTCATGTCTCTTTGTAAAAAAGATTTATTTTGAGTACTCTCTTGAAAAACATCAATTCTTTGCACATCAGTGAAAGCACATTCACTTTGACTAAACTGATTGTCTCGAATTTTGATTTTTATTACACTCCACCAATCAGTCAAGTCTCTTGATGTAGCACAGTACTTTGCGTAATAAACTTGATATGCCTGTTGAGCCAATAAGAATGGTTCATTTTCTTCGAGAACACTTTTACATTTAATATCGATGATTCCATGAGTCGGATGAACACGCACGCCTCTCTCTATATCCAACCACCGACATTTGAACATGGTTATGTAATGTTGTCCAAGATAACAGAGTTCAATGATTTCATCAAGTATGCTATAAAAGTCAACTTCATTTTCTCGATGATGAGATCCTCTCAAGCTAACTCCAATGTTCATTGTTTTTTTCGATTCCCCATATGCATGTGTGTGGAATCGAAATCCATTCACCACATATGCATTATAAGTTTTAACAAGTTTGGAAGGTGGGTTACTCAATACACACAACCGTTTTTCAATTTTATCAGCATGTCGAGACACCTGAAAATTTGTGAAATAATTATCAATATAGTAAACTATACATTGAATGAGTTGCTAAAAGAAAAAGAATTTATGTTACCAGTTTTTGAAACCACTGAGAGAAATTTTTCAGTCGACGTTCTTCGAGAGCAGCTGCTGTAATTTGTGGAATTTGTTTCTTGATATGATTATCATACAACCTATAAAAACCAAAGTTATTTACTGTAACATAAATGATAGAATATGTGATATGAACACTTACAGTACAACTGATGTCATCTCTTCACAGTTGAGCAGAACATACGTATGAGCTCTATGATGTTCATCATTTGAAAGCCAGCGTTCATAAACTCCACCAAAACCAAGCTCTGACTGGTTGAAAATAGATAATTGATTGTCGATTTCATCAATATTCCTCTCGTTCCGTCCCATTCGGTTTTGTTTTGAAGGATACTCAGATTCAAAATAATGGGAGCAGAAAAAAGATATTTCCTCTTGCAAATAATCTTCTGCAATAGATCCTTCAACAAATGCTTTGTTGCGTACTTTTCTTTTCAATTTTTGCATGCATGTTTCAAATGGGTACATCCATCGAAACTGTACAGGACCTCCACATTTGACTTCATATGGAAAATGTAACATCAAATGTTCCATTGAGTCGAAGAAATATGGCGGAAATATTTTTTCCAGTTTACATATAATTACAACAACATCTTTTTCAAGTTTTCCTAGAGCATCATAATCTGCCGTAGCCGCACAAATTTCCAGAAAAAAATGAGACATGTCTGATATGGAATCCCAAATCACAGAATTCAACAGACCTCTTAATCCAATGGGTAGAAGTCTCTCCATTATAACATGACAATCATGACTTTTTAATCCAGTAATATGACCATTCTTTACACATCTACCCAAATTGGAAGCACAACCATCTGGAAGTCTCAAATCTGCAATCCACTGACAAAATAATAAACGGTTTTCTTTAGACAGTGTATACGCTGCTTTTGGTTTCAGTAACCTTTCTGTTCTGACATTCTCATATAGTTCCAATTCTGGACGCCTGCAAATTTGGGAAAGATCTAAACGTGCATTTACATTGTCTTTGCTCTTTCCTGGCGTATCCAAAACTGTATGAAAAAAATTATCAAAACAGTTCTTCTCAATATGCATGACATCTAACATGTGTCGGACCAACAAATCAGACCAATATGGTAAATCCCAAAATATGCTACGTTTAATCCAATTGTGTTCTTTCCCAAAACCATAAATTTTCTGTTGGTTTATTGTGGGACCAAAAGTGATGGGAGGTAATGAAAATACAACAGATTTTAACTCCGAACCTGATAGAATTTTTGGAGGTTCATCCCTTTCAACTGTTCCTTTTCTGAAATGAGATCTGTTTCTGTGAAAAGGATGATCAGCTGGAAGAAATCTGCGATGACAGTCAAAATAACAAGGTTTCTTTCCATGAATGAGAATAAATGCTTTGTTCTCTCCCATACAGTAAGGACATGATTTCTGACCATGTGTACTCCAGCCAGATAACATCCCATAAGCCGGGAAGTCACTTATTGTCCACATCAATGTTGCTCTCAGTATAAAATTCTGTTACGTTGCAACATCATATGTACTGACACCAATACTCCACAATAAATTTAATTCATCAATCAATGGTTTCAAATAAACATCAATATTTTTTTTCGGATGTCCTGGAATTAGTAAAGTCAAAAAGATATATGGCTCCTTCATCAACATCCATGGAGGTAAATTGTACGAAGTTAAAAAAACAGGCCAACATGAATATTGAATACCATAAGATCCAAACGGAAAGAAACCATCAGTGGAAAGGCCCAGTCGAACATTTCAAGATTCTAAAGCAAAGGATTGATGCACTCTATCAAAATGTTTCCATGAATCACCATAGCTGGATGATTCAAGATTTTATCTGTTGAATATTCTCTTTATGCCATGACATCATTGTTGCTGTATTCTTAGACATGAATAAACGCAGAAGTCTGGATGTAAGCGGAAAATATCTCAAATGTTTTACAGGAATCAAACCAGACTTCCCGTGTTGTCCTTCTTTATATCTCAGTTTCCCACATGTGGGACAATTATCCAATGACTCATTTTCCTCAGAATATAAAATGCATTCATTTGAACATGCATGAATCTTCTGACAAGTAAGTCCCAAATTTCGAACTAGCCTCTTACTCTCATAGTAATTTGCAGGTAAAACATTTCCTTCGGGTAACAGTGTTTTAAGTAAAGAAAATATCTGGTCAAAACAGGTGTTTGACATTCCATTATCTGATTTGATAGCCATAAATTTTACAACTGCTTCTAATTTGCTCATCTTGCAGCCATGATATAATGCATCCTCAGCAGACTTCAACAACCCATAAAATTCAGATGGTGCCAACTCAGGATTTGAAGCTATATCAGCCGGAGTTTCTGTATGTTGAATAGATGAACCTGCAACATCATGTACTAAATCTTGAAACCGGGATGGATCCGGAATCAAGTTGGTATCACCTGCTCTGGAACTGCTTTCACCGTGTTGATACCAAAAATCATAATCTGGTTGAAAACCAAAACGCAAGAGATGTTCTCCCACTTTGTCAAACGTGTCAAACATTATCAATTCACATTTTCTGCAAGGGCATTTTATTTTGCCTTCTGAAAAAATTCTGGATTTGATGCCGCAAATGATAAAAAAGTCTCCACACCCTCTACATATACTGGATTTAAACCAGAACCGTTTGGATTTCTACGTTGATTTATCCATATACGGTCACCTAATAATGATTGTTGACAACTTCGTTGTTTCATATTTCTCTATAAAATATAAAAGCACTACTGTTTTTGAATAATTTGTTAGAAAAAACATTCAAGCTAGGATAATTATAGAGTTTAGATCATACACGACTGACACAAACTTTTTATTGAGATAGACCTAAAAATTCACCCTTTAAGAATTAAAAATGTTGAGAATAAAGCAAATCATGTTACAAATATTGATAATTTTAATATTATATAAATTTTTTAGTATTTTTATAGTAATAATATTATTGGTAATTAATACTAATTATTGGTAATTAATACTAATTATTGGTAATTATTGGTAATTATTGGTAATTATTGGTAATTATTGGTAATTATTACTAATTATTGGTAATTATTACTAATTATTGATAATTATTACTAATTATTGTTAATACTAATTATTGGTAATTATTAATAATTATTGGTAATTATTACTAATTATTGTTAATTAATACTAATTATTGGTAATTATTACTAATTATTGGTAATTATTACAAATTAATACTAATCATTGGTAATTATTGTTAATTATTGGTAATTATTGGTAAGTATTGGTAATTATTACTAATTATTGGTAATTATTACTAATTATTGGTAATTATTACTAATTATTATTAATTATTACTAATTATTGTTAATTATTACGAATTATTGGTAATTATTGGTAATTATTACTAATTATTACTAATTATTACTAATTATTAATAATTATTGGTAATTATTACTAATTATTTGTAATTATTATTAATTATTACTAATTATTTCTAATTATTGTTAATTATTACTAATTATTGGTAATTAGTACTAATTATTACTAATTATTACTAATTATTACTAATTATTGGTAATTATTACTAATTATTGGTAATTATTGGTAATTATTGGTAATTATTGGTAATTATTGGTAATTATTGGTAATTATTACTAATTAATACTAATTATTGGTAATTATTGACAATTATTACTAATTATTGATAATTATTACTAATTATTGGTAATTATTACTAATTATTGGTAATTATTACTAATTATTACTAATTATTGGTAATTATTACTAATTATTGGTAATTATTACTAATTATTACTAATTATTACTAATTATTCGTAATTATTACAAATTGTTACCAATTATTGGTAATTATTGGTAATTAATACTAATTATTGGTAATTATTACTAATTATTGGTAATTATTGGTAATTATTGGTAATTATTACTAATTATTACTAATTATTGGTAATTATTACTAATTATTGGTAATTATTACTAAATATTGGTAATTATTACTAATTATTGGTAATTATTGGTAATTATTGGTAATTATTGGTAATTATTACTAATTAATACTAATTATTGGTAATTATTGATAATTATTACTAATTATTGGTAATTATTACTAATTATTACTAATTATTACTAATTATTACTAATTGTTGGTAATTATTACTAATTATTACTAATTATTACTAATTATTACTAATTATTGGTAATTATTACTAATTATTATTAATTATTACTAATTATTACCAATTATTGGTAATTATTGGTAATTAATACTAATTATTGGTAATTATTACTAATTATTGGTAATTATTGGTAATTATAACTAATTATTGGTAATTATTACAATTTATTCGAAATTTTGACTAATTATTTTTAATTATTATTAATTATTACTAATTATTCCTAATTATTGTTAATTATTACTAATTATTGGTAATTAGTACTAATTATTACTAATTATTACTAATTATTACTAATTATTGGTAATTATTGGTAATTATTAGTAATTATTGGTAATTATTGGTAATTATTGGTAATTATTGGTAATTATTACTAATTAATACTAATTATTGGTAATTATTGGTAATTATTACTAATTATTCCTAATTATTGTTAATTATTACTAATTATTGGTAATTAGTACTAATTATTACTAATTATTGGTAATTATTACTAATTATTGGTAATTATTACTAATTATTGGTAATTATTACAAATTATTACTAATTATTACTAATTATTGGTAATTATTGGTAATTATTGGTAATTATTGGTAATTATTACTAATTAATACTAATTATTGGCAATTATTGGTAATTATTACTAATTATTGATAATTATTACTAATTATTGGTAATTATTATTAATTATTACTAATTATTACTAATTATTACTAATTATTAGTAATTATTTGTAATTATTACTAATTATTACTAATTATTACTAATTATTACCAATTATTGGTAATTAGTACGAATTATTACCAATTATTGGTAAGTATTGGTAATTAATACTAATTATTGGTAATTATTACTAATTATTGGTAATTATTGGTAATTATTGGTAATTATTGGTAATTATTACTAAGTATTGGTAATTATTAATAATTATTGGTAATTATTACTAATACTTGGTAATTATTACTAATTATTCCTAATTATTACTAATTATTCCTAATTATTACTCATTATTGGTAATTATTAGTAATTATTACTAATTATTGATAATTATTAATAATTATTACTTATTATTGGTAATCATTACTAATTATTGGTAAGTATTACTAATTATTGGTAATTATTACTAATTATTGGTAATTATTACTAATTATTGGTAATTATTACTAATTATTGGTAATTATTACTAATTATTGGTAATTATTCCTAATTATTGTTAATTATTACTAATTATTGGTAATTAGAACGAATTATTACTAATTATTACTAATTCTTGATAATTATTACTAATTATTACTAATTATTGGTAATTATTACTAATTATTACTAATTATTACTAATTATTAGTAATTATTGGTAATTATTACTAATTATTACTAATTATTGGTAATTATTGGTAATTATTACTAATTATTCCTAATTATTCATAATTATTCCTAATTATTCATAATTATTCATAATTATTCCTAATTATTACTAATTATTCCTAATTATTACTAATTATTACTAATTATTACTAATTATTACTAATTATTGTTAATTATTGGTAATTATTGGTAATTATTGGTAATTATTGGTAATTATTCCTAATTATTACTAATTATTGGTAAGTATTACAAATTATTGGTAATTATTACTAATTATTGGTAATTATTACTAATTATTGGTAAGTATTACTAATTATTGGTAATTATTACTAATTATTGGTAATTATTACTAATTATTGGTAATTATTACGAATTAATGGTAATTATTACCAATTATTGGTAATTATTACTAATTATTGGTAATTATTCCTAATTATTGGTAATTATTCCTAATTATTGATAATTATTGGTAATTGTTCCAAATTAGTAGTAATTAAATGAATAATTACCAATAATTAGGAATAATTACCAACAATTACGAATAATAACATTATTAGTATATTTTATTATTAATATTAAAATAATATAATTTTCTAATTTATATACAATTTTTCTTTCAACTGTGTGTTTTCTATCTCAACATACAAATAATACATGTGGAGACAGAAAACACACAGATGAAAAGAGAATTGTATATATATAAAAATTTATATTATTTTAATATTAATAATAAAATATACTAATAATATAATAATGTTATTATTCCTAATTATTAATATTTATTACTAATTATTAATATTTATTCTTAATTATTAAAAATTATTATTACTAATTATTCCTAATTACCATTAACTATGAACAATACTAATAATTTAAAATTATTAAGTAACAAAACAATGTAAACATAATTAAATTACAACTAATTAAGAATAATTAAAACTAATAAAAAATTAAAAATAAATATTAAATTAAAATGAACATAAATACCTTGAAAATTGATCTACTCTGATCGTTCTTCAAAACTTTAATATCAACTCCGAAGAAAAAAAATTAAACTTGAGAAAAACTAAACATTAGAAATAAAACTTTGAAAGAAGAAGAAGATGGAGTTTTAGAATGATTTGAATAAAACGGATGGAGGTATTTATAGGTTAGATTATTTGCGACGGGTCCATTTGTGACGGGATTCCCGTCGCAAATACCTTAGCCATCATTTATTACGGTCAACGGTTAAATAGTTATTTGCGACGGGTCCCGTCTCAAATAATCACCTGCCGATATACTATTTGCGACGGCGGAATATTCCCATCGCAAATACCTTTTACCGCCGTCGGTTATTTGCGACGTGAATATTCCCCCGTCGCAAATAAGTTTCCCGCGATTTGGCGCGCAAAGCGCGCCAGTCCTTTTGCGACGGGGAAAGCTATCCCGTCGCAAAAGGCTACTTATTTGCGACGGGCAAATACCCCCGTCGCAAATAAGTTTTTAACAGGACTATTTGCGACGGGATTTATTCCCTTCGCAAATAACCCGTCGCAAATACCCATTTTTCCTGTAGTGATAAATCTATAATGATTTAAATGGTCATTGATTTATTATTATGAAATGTAAATATATAATGTTTTTGTTTTAAGACACTATTCAAAGAGTTGAAGAATTATTTTACTACTTGGACTAAGAACATAAGGAAATCTAATTACTTGAAAAATATGGATTCAAACATTAATCAACTTCCACCAAAAAATATATATTTTCCAAATGTTGAGTATTTTAGATAAATATTTCATGCTTGAAGCTGTAGTGTCAACATCTATAGAATCACATAATTCACATAATATTAACTATATGTTTATCTTTTCATTATGAATTAAACAAAACCAAAATATATATGTTAGGATAATATAATTCCTCAAAAATTATAAACATTTTTGGGAAAAAATCTACTTCAATCTATAAAATTCAACAGTGACACCGAAATTTCAACAAAGATAATTCGAAAAAAAAATCATTAAAATTCCAAAAACATATTTGAGACTAATATTGAAACCCAAAATTAAAATTGTTTTTATCACATATTCTTCCATGATAAATTTTAATAATTATATCCAAATAATATCAATTACTCTTGACGTATCTTACTAAAGAATAATCTCCCTAGTAAACTCCAAGATATGCTAACCATTTCCATAAATAACAAAAGTCACCATAAATCCACATTAAAATCATTGATTATTCTAAAATTTTATTTAACCTTTATTCATCAAATAAATTCCATTATATTTTTTATTTTAACTATATATGTTTTCCAAAATATCGAAAGACTTCCAAAATAACATTAATCACATAATCATTAAATCATTTTTTCAATCCCATGGTTTTCTTTATAATCAAAATTATGTTCCCAAATTCAACTTAATTTTTATCCTTATAGACTTTTAACTAAAAATAAAAATTAATAATAAATGGGACATCATGTAAGCCAGTGGTAGGAGATTCACCAGTGTCTCCATTCGGTTGCGGGTTCAAAACTCACGACCTTACAAGATGTGAGTGGTCATCACCCATCCAGATGGTCATAATTTTACTAAAACTATTATATTATAATCTATATAAAATAACGGAAATTTTATAAAAATCTTAAAAATTAATCTTAATTTATTTTTAACGGCCTCAGTTATCTCATACCATTCAAATTTAATCCTAAAATGTAATAACCCCTAATTAAAAAAATAATAATTTTACCTGAAATTACCATTATTTACCTTAATATCTTGTAATATAATGCCTCAAAAAGTTTATAAGACACCAAAATTATGAACAAACATAAATTTATATTCCTATGTTGATATCTATAACTATTAAGAAGAAAAACTAATCTCCACAGCAGTCTAAACCATCATTTGATAAAAAATTTAAGGACCCCTCTATAAACATTACATATTCTATTGATTGTAAGCTAGAATTAACATTTGAAGATTTTTTTTAGGTTAAAGCTTTGAAAAATGAGAAAATAAGTCAAAAAAAAAACAATACATCAGATGTTGAAACTTATACTGCGTATCCATTTTTTTCCAAATTAAATGCTTTTAAAATAAAACATGGTTTCATTTCTTGATTTAATATCAAATTTTTTCCCTTGATCTCATCCTTTTATCTATACTCCATTAATTTATATGAAAATAATTTTAAATCATGGGGTGATATAGAAAAACACATTATTAATTAAATAATGAAAAATATACAACATAAACACTCCTAAAATGAATTCATTAGTTATCAAATTAATAGAAATAAAATTATTTAAAAATAAAATTAATATTTTTTCAAAAAACTATTTTTTTTGTGATAATGTATATTTATATCAATTTATGAAATTAATAAATATTATTGAATTAAATTAATGAAATTTTTATATATTTTATTTTATAAATTTTCATAAACATTAAAAAATCCTTTTCTATGAAATGGATAAGAATAAATTAAATATTATGTTTCAAAATGTATTTTTTCGTAAAAAAGATATATTTTTTTGCATTTTGGGAACTAAATATAAAATTAATTTCAAAAATTTATATCTATTAAATTATATAAAATTAATTACATATTTAGAATCATGATATTAGAATTTTTTAGATATTCACCTTTTAATTTTCGCTAAAATGAATAGTAATTGTGGTCAAATTTGGCACCTTGGTAAAGGGTTAATCTGGATAATGTTGGTTAAAAAACATTACATGACCATAATTTTTATTACTAACACTTATTGGATAAGGTAAACTCTTCCATTATTACCTTATTATAAATATTGAGTTTTTAATGGACATGTTTCAATGAAAATGACTCATGTATTCTTAAAATCAAAAAATGTTACAAAATGTAACTCTCTTACATGAGAATATATTTTATGTGTTTACATAAATAAAAAAATTTGTTATGAAGGAATAATTATAATAACATTTTCATAATGAAATTATTTTCATAATGATATTTTATTTCTAATTTTTATGTATTAAATAATCACATTAAATTCTTACCAAACATAGAAACAATTTTTATTCAATTAATGGAAAAATAAAATATATGATAATAATAACATTAAAATTGATATAATTTGTTTAATTTATAGTGTAACAATAATAATTTAGGATTATATGTAATATTATTGTTAAATTTAAATAATATATTATTATTCAATAGTTTTCTTTATGTTAATTAATTAAAATTAAATGAATACTGTAAAAATTGTTGATTATGGTATTTTATCAAAATAATATATTTATAAATTATTTAAAAATCATAAAAATCCCGAAATAAGTCATGGTGTATATTTTATTGTTGATTTTATAATGAAATGTAAATTTATGGTCCAATTTGGACCTTACACGTAATCATTATAACTATTTAATATTGAAACAAAACATACGGTACTAAAAATTAAAATTTATAAACTAAAGTTAATCAAAATAATATTTTATAAAAATACACCATAAAAGTGAAAAATTACATTATTGGACGGTATTATAACATTATAATAATTTATCTTGGAATATATGTCCATTTCCAGGAATTTTGATTAATAATGAATTTATTTTAATTTAATATTTTAAAAAATTCCTAAAATTCCCCTTACCTCAATTATAAAATAGGAAATACTCACTCACAAATTTACACTACTTTCAGATTTCTATCTAGACAAAAAATGAAATATTTATCTTATTTATATCTCTATAGTCATTCTATAAGTTCTGTTCTCCACAAAATATGAACACTAGATCCCTTTAGAGGCGATCCAAAGGAGTTGTTTCTATGAATATCTAATCACCTTAACCTATCACATTCTTTTATACTGCTATTTACCTTATCTCAATATTTGATATTGATTATAAAATAACAACTTAATTATACTAAATATTGTGATATATTATTATGATTAATACAACACCATTATATGACCCTTTCCCATAAAATGAGAAGTTAAAGTATTACTCATGAGTACTTACGACTTACCATCTTTAAATAGTGATACAATTAATTACTATCACTATCATTTATGTGTGAATATTAAAATTGGATTAATTTTTATATATTATATTAATTAAATAATTACACTTATTGAATTAAAATATTTCATTTACCTTCATACCTTCCACGTAGTTTCTAAACGACAACGTAGTTTATTCGTATGTGTAGACTACTGACTCCACAAAGAGAAGCGATTCACGTTTTCAATTCGATTTTATGTGGATGGTAATAAAGATACAATAAGTTCATATGTATGATTTATATAAAATTATGTTTATTCTATAATGGATAATAATTATTAACCTTTGTTTCATTTCTTTTATTTAATAATTAAAAAATTATTCATGCATACCTACGACATACAGTCTCTATGAATGGTGAAATATATTTTTCTATATCCAACATTATGGATGACTATAAATTAGCATATTATTAAAATATATGATATCTAAATCATGATTAATATTAATTAGATTATGGATCCATGAAAAATTTAAAAGCATAAGAACTTCATAACAGAAATATCCATGATAAATGAAATATTTAACAACAATAAATAACTATTTTATTAATTAATTAATTATATAAAGGGTTGTTGAAATGAATATATGATATTATAAGTATTAAAATCTTTCTATTATATAATTATAATTAATTATAATTAAATATATTGTATCTTAGAGTGATTTCAATTAAATATGAATTCAAGGTAAGATATTTTCCTCTAACTTTTATTTCTATGGGAGACAAGCCGTATATACACCTTATTTCGTTGGTGAGGTATATATTATAGTGAAATTTTTTTTATGATTCTTATAGTGAATATTATGGGACATAATTATCCATATTTTTTTATTTCATTCATGCTACTTATAAATTAAATTATATCAAAATGGTTAGGGTTTTATTTCACTATCTCATCAATATTAATCATTGTCTATGTTTTAGTGTTTGAAGGAGAATATTTGAATAGCGTAAAAATATTTAATAAAATTAGTTATAAATAAATATTAATATTATCCTTAGATGTTTTAAAATCATATTTACCCATATTTTACTTTTTATGAAACTATTGAAATTATTATTTTTGACATTTTTCAAATGAGATACTTTGTAAGCTTTTAGTGAAATGTATGAGAGAAATTATTTTTACATTATATAAAATTATTATTTTCTGAAATCATGAATAATATTTAAATTTAATCACTCTTTACAATTTAATATTATATTTTCAAAAAGAATAGTTTCTTTGTAATATGTACAATTTTTTTTATGAAGATGTTATTTCAAAATAAGAAGGTTATTTCACTCATGAATTATTCAAGATGATCATTAAAAATAATTTTCCATCTAATATTACAAATGGTAACATTACATATTATTTAATTGGAATATGATCAAAGTATAGCATAATTATTCACTATTTGGATAAGATATTTTTTTGTTGAAAAGATAACCATGAAACCCAACTTTTTTCTTCTGTTCAGATGTGATTAATGTTTTATGAAACCCAATTCATATCAAGGGTTATAATATTATTAATGATTTATGATATGTTGAAAAACATATTTATGTTATTAATTATTTTATGGGTGGGTCCAATATCTTCCTCTAATGCATTAGTTATTTTGTATCTCATGAGATAATAATGGGATGTATGTCAATGTGCATGATCTACTATGGGATGCCCATTGATGTTCTTGACCTACTATGGGATGAATGTGGAAATGATTGATCCTCTATGGTTTGATTCTCTTGTTAGTTATCCTAATCATTATGAAATGCATTTTTATACAAATCTTTGTTCCAAAATATAATGAAATGATCTATTTATTCACTATTGATTTATGATTGTTTTCACTCTTATGATCCATTTATTTTGAAATGGAAATGTTTAATTCCATTAATAATATTTATAATCAATGAGATATTTAGTATGGAAGTTTTCACTTATGTTTATGATCCCATAATCTTATTATTATCTTAAGAATTCACAAGATCATTGATTCAAATCTCCCATGTTTACCATTAATGAGCATCTAATCTCACCCATTCCATGTGTTTCCTTTCTATATATTATAAGGTATGTTATTAAGTATGGTATTTATAATAAGGGTGGAAGTTATGAATAAATAAGTGGGTGAAAATTAATCTGTATTATGAAAAACATTATTATATTTATGTTCATCCAAATTTAAATGACCTAAATGATTCTGGCATGGATTGAAATATTATTTGATAAATATTTATCTGTTATGATGTAATATCTATGATTAAAAAATAGGTATCTCTATATGAAAAATTATATGAAACTTTCAAACATTATCAGGTCACTTTGTTTGAAAAAACACAATTCTTAAGAAAACCATCTTAGGTGACTGAATCATAACCTATTCATATATTACATGTTTTTTAGGAATATTCAATTTATGTTCCACATAAACCTAAACATGAATTAAATAAGATTAGTGAATTGACAAATGGAAGAACTAACATATTATTTAATTAAAATCCCAAACATATCTATCATCATTATTTATATAAGTCACAATTATAGGCATATCATATAGAGTACCCCTTTTTGAACATTGGGAAAATTTAAACCATAAGAAGCAGTGAGCTTGGATGATTAGAATGGGTAAACTAAAGATATTTATATGAAATATCGTATAATAACATATAATGAGTGTATATGTATGAGAAAATGTGATTATCAATATATAATCACACACTATAATTTATATATCATAATCTTGATTCATGGAATAATACATTATCTCATCAAAATACATGAATCATAGGATTGAGTAATATCATAAATCATTCATGAAGAATGTGTTGAAATCCTAACCATAGAAATATTTCATATGAGTGTGGTACCGTCATTTTCATAGAGGCCATATCATCAATCAATGTTAATTATTGAGAACATCAAATTATAGTGTATTATGAATCAAAACCTCATTCACATATCATAATGGATAATTAATCACCTCTATTTCCCCCATCATAATTAATTAGGAATCCATGCCTCTTTCCAAGAGTGGATTAAGGATTTAAATTCATTTCCCATATTTATGTAATGAGATATTAGACATTAGTAAATCCATTAGAGGGATATAACATATTCTCTTATTATATTATGAAAACCGTAACATATATTGCATAAAATCAAAAACTATTCATTTGAAGACATTATAACAAATGGAATAGAAATGGTTTTCATAAGGATGTCATCAAATAATCATAACACGAGCTATAGAAAAAATAGGTTTCATAAAAATATCATCATAATATTTGTAAACCATTTAGATAAATAATATGGATGATATCATTATATAATATTCCAAGTAAATCATATGTAAAATCAGATGATATTAAAATATATGGAAAATTTATTTCAAATATAACTAGAATATTTGTCGAGGAAAATACCCTTTACATTTAGAAATTACTTATTTAAAATCCAAATTATTTAATTTTTTTAAGTAAAACAATTTATTTTAAAAAATCCATTGAAACCTTTAAATCAATATTTAAATCATTCAGTGATTATGATGATAAAAATTATTTTTTATTTCATAATAAAAAAATAATGACTTTGTTTACCCCTTGAATAAATATTAATTTGTTCCGAAATGAACAAAAAGATTTTGTTTAAACCTACTTAAAAATTTTAAATAATATATAATATTTAATTTAAAAAATTATTGAAGATTGGTAAAAATTTTCCTTTATACTTTTTAGAAACCATACATATTTATGGAAAATATTTTCCTACTAGAGGAGGGGAAATAACATTAACTTTTCTTAAAAACATTTTACAAAACATTTTGAGTAAAAAATGGTGAAAAAGGTTATAAAATATAAAATTATTGAAATAAAAGGAGGAAAATAAAATGAATTTGATTTATCAAATAAGGATCATAAAATATTGGACATTGACATTTTATTATAATCAATCCCAATTGAAATTGAGACTCTAACACAAAATCTTTTTCACAATGGTAAATTTTGATTAAAAAGGATATTAATAACATAAAATGAAACTTTTAACACCATTAACATTTGGGTATTAGTGATACATCATTTCAAAGGTGTAGCAGATACACTACATTATATAAGGTATGTGTATAAAATTGCATATTTTATAAAGAGTATAATTCAAGATAATAAACCATTAACACACTAGTAAAAGTCGAATCAAATCACCTTGGATGAAATAATTGTAATTTTAAGATTATATACCACGAATTATCATGAATAAATTATATAACATATTAAATTGGTTGTAGGAACAACTCAAGAACATAAATATGTATATAAGATCAATTATGCCTCAAATAATTAATATTGAGATGAAAAAACCCTACCTCAAGTCTCAGCTTCCTTCATACGTGTTCAAAACTACTTTATAATAAACATATAATTATTAAATATATATTATATAATTTTTTTTAATATTTAACACTTACAGGATATAATTGTAACATATTATCAACCATTTAGAAATAATTATTTATTAAAATAATAGATTCAAGTGATTAAAACATCATTTTTCTGAAATATTTTGGTACAATAGTCTCAATCCTTTTACATTGATTTCGGTTCCATAAACTCTATAATTTTATTAATTTCATGAGTATAATAGTAGGTCATTATATATTCTTTTATAAAAATTCATATGAAATTGTGTTGAAAAATGATGTATTTCACTTCATGGATAAGTTAGTTCATATGTATGAAAAAAGTGATGTTTTCATATTTCGATGATTGAAAAAAATGAAATTAAATAATTATTGACATTAATGAACCAAAATAATATAAAAAATATAAAAATATTAATTTGATTCATTATTATATCCATAAATATTAAATGAATTTGTAAAAATTAAACACCTCACATCGTCATGGCGATAGTCCACATGTATGCATGAGTAATGTTTTATTTTCTCCCAAAGCATAGGAAGGAGGTGGGAAATGGTTATAAAATAATAATAATAAAAGATTAGTATATTTATGGAAATTATTTATTTTTTTAACTGAAAATAATTATTTAAAGTGGGTAGTAAAACAAATGATATCAATGTTACTTGGTCAAGAGTTACACCACTTCATTGAGAAACCACTTTTAGAATACGCCTTAAGACTTGAAATGTTGGTCTTATAGAAATTACAAAAGATATAAGAAGTTGAAAAGTAATTAATAAAGATATTATGGTTTGTACTAAATGAGATAAAAATATCATTTATTATTAATGATAGAGGAGAGGAGGTGTCATTTTTCAAGTGAATGTAGGGGAACCCTTGAAATTACCTGAAGTTGTAAATTAATATTAATTAAATATAAAGATCAAAAGGATCAAAAATGATATATTAAAAACATATAATGAATATATTTCTAAAACATCAGATAAAATTATTTTTAAACAATATTAAGTGATTTTTTACCCTTATATCATTATTTTAACCCTTTCTAACTCTTTCAAAATTATCATGACATCAATGTTTTTTTGTACAATGGTCATGAATGAGAAATTAAAATAAAATAGACCTAGAAGTTGAAAATCGGTTATATTATATAGAATAAACAAATCAATTGGAATATGGTAATATTTTATGGAATTTTATTTCATAGGATACAATATTATTTTGCATATTATACAATTAAAGTCATTTCTAGGATAATTAAAAAGCCTAGAAATTGAGGACAACATGATTTAAATGGAATAAGAGTAAAATCCATTAAAAACTCTATTATGTTATATTATTTAAAAAATACATCGAATAAGGAAATTTATTCAAATTTTGTTACTCTTAATATTTTTTAAAATATTTATATTATTTTTCATTTACATGAACAAATACAAAATTTGTTTATACTAAATATTTATAATAATTATTTTTTCACAAAAATTAAAAATAATTTTCTATGATAAAAAATTAATCGATATTTAAAATATTCATTTATATCTAATGTTTTCATTTTTTATCCTTATTATAGTCATTGAAGCTTTGTGTCTATCATTTTAATTATATTTATTTCTTAAAATAATAGAGTGGCCAGGATAAAATAAAAATGTAACCATGTTGAATTATTTTAATAACATTTATGATAATAGAAGAAATAATCTCTTGAAATAGCAGAAATAACGGGTTTTGGAATATTTTAAGGCCCTATTCAAATGTTTTAACACTATTCAATCTATTTTACCCTTACTGATGAGACCTAAATTTTCAAGGTTTACTTTTCATAATCTAGAAAAATAAATGGATGTATTTAAAAAATATTAAAATAGTGATTCATAATATGAAATACAGATTTTATGAATAAATTTCTAGAAGTGAAATAATTTATTTTTTTTAAAACCACAAAACCTAATGAATAAATATTTTTCAAGAAAATGTATTTTCAAGCATATGATTATCTTAAATTATTACATGACTTGTATTCAAAATTATATAAATTTAAATAAATATATATATAATGAATATTTTTTAGAAAAATTCAATATTAGAGATATTAGAAATTAAAATTAAAAGACAATATGAACAAAGTTTTTTTTCTAAAAAAATATTTTTAAATAATAAAAATGATCTTAAAAAAATGAAATTAAATATAGATTCATGTAGACTTTAGTTCATTATGATTAGTAAAATGGATCATATTTGACATTAAAAAATACATAAAATAATGTGAATGTGAAATTTCATGATTTAATGAAATTTAATGATATATTTGAAAACATATTTATTATAAGATATTAAATAAAAAATAAATATTTTTAAAAAAATCCCAAAAATAAACCTAAAGATAAATTTATTTTTTCCCAAAATAATATTCATTTGTTCAAATTGTAATTAAAATGTGGAATAAATTAATTAATATATTGGCACAAAAAATTTAATAAAAACCATTTGGTAAGAAAAAATATTTTGGATCATAAAATAAATTTAAAAAATTTGAGTAATTGTTTATTATAAATTTATCAAAGAATTATTTTATATTAAAACTATAAACATATATTTCATAATTATGTGTTTCATACACAACAACAATTAAACAAGATGGTTCTGAAGGTAAAAATAAATTATTCTGAATTCAGTTTTATATCACATATCATTTAAACATAGTGTATGATGTCAAAAAATACCTCCCAAACTAAAACATTACTTAAATATAAAATATATGTTAAAATCATAGGGTGTTAGATTCTACCCCCTTAATTGAAATTCACCCTTTTTATTTTTATCAATGTAAAAAAGAGATATATATTGGAAATCATTTTTTTGAAAGCACAGAATGTCTGAAGTGATAATAAAAATTCCATTGAATTGGGGAAGTGAGAAACACAAAATTTACAATAAATAAAACAAAATAGTGATCCAAGATTTGGAGAACATTAGAATAATTTTTTAATATAATCATGGAGGTGAAAATAGTTTCAAAAGATAAAAATATAGAGATATAGAATTTTGTATTATCAATGTCAATGATCACAAAACCATAAACCAGTAATGGGTTAAAATATCATCAATTCTCAAAAAATGATTTTAATAGGATGAAATTTTTTTGAGAACCTTTTCTTATATTTTAGGGATTCATTTTTTATCAAAATATATTACATGAGTAAATATACTTACTTTAATTCATTCTATTTTATAAGAAAAATTCATTTGTTTGATTTCGAATCATTCAATTTCAACTTATATATGATCCTTTAATCCATTAAATTAATATTCAAGATGTTTTTTTTAATTCATGAAGCACTAAAATTTACTTTTAAATAATGAAAAGTCATTTCTGATGTCATGACCCGTCCCCTAAGGCTCATGCCGTGACTACCCCAAGCCCACCTTCCATAGGCCCGGGGCTGGCTACTAGCACCAAAGGCGTAATTCCATAAATCTGGGAAGGAATTGCCTTTATAACTGTAAAAACACACAACAAAGCACATAGATGGATACAAAACACTATGTAAAACTATATAATAAGATAGTGATGAAATGTAAAGGGGCCAGAAATACAAGCCCAACTGTAAAGTACAAGTACAACTGAAAAGGTAAAAAATAGCAGAAAGGTGAAAAGAAGCTCCTGGATTGTACCCCACGGATCCTACCTGAAGGGTAGGTACATATAGCCTCCTCAACCATCCATATTTGTCAGTCTCCTCCGTGTATCGACATATCGTATGGTCCACCTCCAGGTACCATCCAATCCTGGTACACTTAGCTTCAGTTAGCACTGTCTTTCGTCTACAACCAACAAAACGAGGTGTGGCCATAGATCGTGCAGGGGCGAGTATAACGATACTCAGTTGGGTCCCTGAGACCCACAAGATCTCTCAAAATCCAATAAGGATATACCAAAAAGAATGAAAATCAACAGATAACCCTACTTAGGTATAATACCATACATATACCTAAGTTATAAAGTAATCAATCTCAATCATGAGCTAAACACAAAAGTTACTGGCTCAGCTAAAACCAGGATTTTTATTATCGAAACCACAGCTGCAGGAGAACGTTTTCTCAATCGAGTACAGTGGGCCTGCCACAACACCAAGGCACTGAACACTAACCTTGAACTACTGAGGTTGTCCTCCTGTCGAGTACCATGGGTCTGATGCGTCACATAGAGGTGCTCCCCACCGTGGGACTGCCACGTCACCAAGGCACTCCCCCTAATAGCATGCATAGAAACTTCTCCTATCGAGTACCACCGGTCTACCACCACAACCAGTCGCTTCTCCGTCATGGGTCTGTCACGACTCCAAGGGGCTCCCCACTGGGCTAGTCAAGTAACTCTGAGTCAAATCAGTCAGCAGTCATCTGGTCTTAGCCTGCTACTTGGTCTCCGCACTCTGCTCGCTTGCCACCAGAAGGATCCGCTCCACCAGCTACTGGTCAAAACTCCAACTATTATGAAGTTTCTAATAGAAGTATATGAAAGGTCTGCCACATCATAGAGGTCTCAATGCAATAGACGACACATCAATCAGATGCTCGGTCTGTGAGTTATTAGCCTTTTAGTCCTGGGGGCCTGGTTGGATTCGTGCATGATCCAACATGACCGTATCTCAAATATACCCCAATCAATAGTGTGGTATACTCAAAGATACCATCAAGCTCCAAGATTACTAGAACCGCTGACAGTTCGTCAAACGGACGTCCGGTGCCAACGATATGGCCAAAAGAAAGTAAAGGGTCTATATTAGGCCTGGGTCGACCTAGTCAAACCTGTTGGGTCAGGCCCGACACATTGGGCGGGCTAGCCTATTTGGTTCAGCCCAGTGGGCTGGGCACAGGCCAGCAGGCCGCATGGGCAGTTTGGCCCGGAGCGTTGTGAGGGTGCTGCTCGGGGGGGGGGGGGGCACGTGGCGCGCGGGCCGACATGGTTCGACCGGGTGCACGGGAGGCGGCCATGCAGGCCGGGAGGTGGCCGGGTAGGCCGAGAGGCGGCCATGGGGGCCAGCAGGAAGGCCATAAGGCCACAGAGCAGGGCGCTAGGCAAGCTGGCGGGCGGCCAGGCAGTGTTCCAGCCAGGCCAGCGGGAGGCCGAGAGGCCGGGCCGGTGCAGTTCGGCGCGGCTCGAGCCAGCACAGGATGACGGAATTTAGCCTGGGTGCGTGGGAGGCCGGCTACATTCCGGTATGGGGTGGCTCGGCCGGTTCGACTGGCAGACGAGGAGGCCAGGGTGGCGCGGACGGAGGGCCCCGGTTCTGCCCGGAGCACCGAAATGCTGCGAGGGCGGTGCAGTTTGGGGAGGCCGCGGGAAGCTCATCCTTTGCATGTTGCCTTCTTCGCCTTCAATTCCGCTTCATTGTTATGTTTCCATGCCGAAGATCATCACAAACAAGAATAGCGGAGGGGTCGGTCTATGATGTTTTGACCCACACCCTCCATGTTTAGGGTGATAACACATTTCTCATCAAGGCAGGAGAACGATTAGCAACAACTCACCCGTAAAATGAAGCATAACCTCATTCTTCATTTTGAGGGAAAAGAAGAACATGACATATAAAATAAAACAACTACTGCCTATATTCATCATTCTTCGACGGAGTCATGGGGAAAAAGACAGTGTTGTCGCCGTTCGTTGCATCCGTCGTATCTTTCAATCTCAAGATCACACTTTTGTTGTGGAAGACACTCCATGTCGGTAGGTATCCGAGGAAGCAATTCGATGAAGATTGTTGTCAGCATTCTTCATTATAAGATGATGTTCTTCATTGGATAACTCCTTTTCTCCCATGCTCTTATCTCCCCAAAAAGAATAGATGTGCCAAATAATAGATTATAAAATCTATTACTTCGTTAGTAGGATTTCAAAAAGAAAACTACACATTTGTTGGCACATTCAAATTAATGGGAGTATTTGGCCCCATTAATTGTCTGTGTTGGCAACTTTAATGTGGAGGAAGCTCAAGAGGCTCCACCACATTAAAGAGGAGGTTTAGAGGTTTTCCTCTCCTATCATTTAATAGGGTTCGGGTGGTCCCCACCCCTATTATTCAAATTGGGAGGTTATGTGGTCTTGGGTGGTCCCCACCACATTAATTATCACATGGGAGGTTGAGGAATTGTGGTCCCCACCACCATAACCTCTCATGGGAGGTTATTTCCTGGTGGTCCCCACTTCCAACCCCCACAAGGAGGTTATAGATCTAGGGGGACCCACCTCCAAACACCCACATGGCGACTCAATTAAAAATAAAGTGAATTTCACTTTATTTTATTACATTCCACAAAAACCCCAAAACTAAATTTTATTCTCAAACCACTACCGTCAAAGTGAAAGTCTCCTTAAGAGAATATTGGCACCACGAGTTCAGTGACGTCCTTATATTTCCATTCCGAACAATTGTTCAAATTTTATAAAAAACTGCTCGAACATTTACTAAACGTACGCAAAAAAAACTTTAGAAATTGATTCCGGGCACACCGGGCCCTGGAATCATGCACCGTCAGTTTTGGAGGACTTGGAAAATTTCCATGTATTTATGAAAAAACAATTCCATGGAAATTCCAAGTCTTTACATTCTCCCCACTTCACAGCTTTACGTTCCCTAAGCTACAACTCAAACTAAGGGAATAAGTGGGTTTACTGAGCATGCATCTAAGCCTCCCGATCTAATGTTGCCTCCAGGAGGTTCTCATGCTGCCAACAAACATGCACTAGAGGTATCAACCATCCACATAGGACCCACTACTTTCTATCCTCAATCTTCACTGGAACCTCTGCGAATGTCGCCCCAACATCAACGTCCAGCTCTCCATGGCCGATGATGTGAGAAAGGTCGTGCACATATCTCCTCAGCTGAGGTACATGGAAGATGTCGTGCACCCGGTGAAACTTAGGTGGAAGAGCTAAGCGGTAAGCCATCTCTCTAACTCTTCTGAGGACCTGGAAAGGACCGATGAATCTCGGAGATAACTTTCCTCCTTGGCCAAATTTTCGTTGTCCTCGTCGAGGTGAGACCCATAGAAAGGCATGGTCTCCATCCTCAAACTCCATAGGCCTCCGTCTCCTTTCAGCATACGAATTTTGCCTGCTCTGTGAAGTCTTCATCCACTTTGGGGTGATCTGCACCTTCTTCGTGGAAGCCCGTACCATCTCTAGTCCCACCAGTGCCGACTCCCCTTGTTTTTATAGCACAAGGGTGATCTACAAGGTCTCTCATACATTGCCTCGAAAGGTGTCATCCCAATGGTGGAGTGATAGCTGTTGTTGTATGCGAACTCCACCAAAGGTAAGTGATCCTCCTAGCTATGACCGAAGTTGAGGACATAAGCACGCAGCATGTCCTCGAGGGTCTGAATGGTAGACTATGTTTGGCCATCTATCTAAGGATAGAAGGCGGTGCTGAGATGAAGGTGCGTCCCAAAAGCCTCTTGCAACCCCTTCCATAGCCATAAAGTAAATTTTTCATCACAATCGGAGACAGTAGATGAAGGTACTCCATGTATCCGCACAATCTCATGAACATAGAGGCATCTCAAGATCTCTACTGAACCCTTCTCTCTGATCTGTAAGAAGTGGTCCAATGTGGTGATTCGATCAACGATCACCCAAATCGAGTTGTGACCCCTAGATGTACATGGAATTCCTGTCACGAAATCCATGGATATCACATCCCACTTCCACTCTGGAACCTCTAATGTCTAAAACAAGCCTACTGGTCCCTAATTCTCTACCATCACTTGATGACAAGTGAGGCATCATGAGACAAACTCTGAAACTTCCTTCTTCATTCTCGGCCACTAGTGCTATCGTCGAAGGTCTTGGTCCATATTCTCCACTTAAGGATGTACCGATAAAGGGGATGTGTGGAAATCCCTCAACCCTTCCTCCTGAAGTGACACTGATAATATAGTACATCCTTTGAATAGGATTATGTGGTCCCCACCGTTAGAAAATCCATCAGGTGCATGCCCATGGATATCAGAGCACATCGTGTCTTACAGTCAGCATCCCTATGACGTGCCTCCCTGACTCACTGAAGAAGTGGGGGAGTGACTATAAGGGTTTAAAGGAAAGATGCTCCATCTATATCCACAAAAGATATCTGCAAAGTGTCTAGATCCACCATTGCCTCACCAGGCAGTTGTATACAAGATATCTTTCAGAGTGCATCAGCTAAAACGTTTTCCATTCCAATAGTATAGACTATCTCAAATTCATAGTCCTGGAGGAACTCAAGCCCTCACTACTGTCTCAGGTTTAGGTCCTTCTGAGAGAAGATATACTTGAGACTATTGTGATCAGAGTACATGGTAAAATTCTCACCCATCAGATAGTGCTACCACATCATCAAGGTGAAGACCACTACTACTAACTATAGTTTATGGGTAGCATAGTTATGCTCATGCTGTCTCAGCTGTCGAGAACCACACACGCTCAATTATTACTCCTACATCAGGACACACTCGAGTCTGGTCCATGATGCGTCGTAGTAGACTATGTACCCTACGCATTCCTCTAGATTCCTCAAGATGGGGGCACTAGTCAGCCTCTAACTCATCTCCTGAAAGCCTTGATGGAATCTCTCTGACCAAATGAAGGGTTTCCCCTTCTTCTTCAAGGATGATAGTGGTGCTACAACTCCAGAAAAGTTTAGAAGGAACCTTTAGTAGTAAAGAGAAAAACCCAGGAAACATCATACCTCCGTCACACTCCTATGTGGATCCCAAGAAAGTGCTTCCTCAATCGTCCCTGGATCCACCGCAACTCTAGCCTACAAGATGACGTGTCCCATGAAGTGAACCTCCCATATCCAAAACTAGAACTTCGAGAGATTATCGTAAATCCGATGCTCAAGGAGTGTGTCCAGTACTACCTTCAAATGGTAGGCATTCTTTTCCTCAGTAGTAGAATAGATCATAATTTCATTGATGAAGACTATGACAAAGTGAGCGAGGTAGGGCTTGAAAATCCTATTCATGAGTCCCATGAACACTACTGGAGTGTTGGTCACACTGAAAGGAATGACTAAGAACTCTTCGTGGCCATACCGACATCTAAAAGTTTTCTTATGCACATCCTCGTCTCGAACTCTAAGCCAGTGATAGCCTGATTTGAGGTCTATCTTTGAGAACCATCGTGCTCCCTTCAACTGATTAAAGAGGTTTTCAATCCTTGGGAGTGGGTACTTGTTCTTCATGGTCACCTGGTTTAGGCAATGGTAGTTGGAAAAAAGCCTCAAGCTACCATCCACCTTCTTGGAGAATAGAATCAGGGCTACCCAGGGAAAAACATGGAGCCAGATGAATCCCTTCTCTTGGAAGTCCCCTAGCTATACCCGCAGCTCGTGAAGCTCCTTTAGAGCCATCTGATACCCTGGTGTAGATATCGGTGTCGTCTTGGGGTATATTTCAATATATAAGTCCACCTATATACGAGGAGGTAGTCCTAGAACATCATTAGTGAAAACATCTACGTACTTTTCCACCACTATAGGATAGCTCGGAATCTCCACATCAATGGTTCTGAGGGTAAGGTAGACCAACTGGTGAGTGATCGGCTGCACCCTCCACCGAGTAAGTCTCTCTTATGCTGCAAATGCTCCCTTCTTTCCGGTGAAGGTAAAATTGGTCCCATCCGTGCAGACACACCGCACTTTGATCCTAATATAGTAAATCTGATCATGGAATGTAGATTACTAGTCCATACCCAAGATGGCGTCATAAGGCCTCGACGCCGCTACTAGGAGATACCATCCGAAACACTCTCCTGCTAGAGTAAACTCACACTTCCAGTATTAGTGTGTAATCGTTGATTCTTCTCCCATAGGAGTTTATAGCTGTAATTATCGAGCTAATGGCTCTATCAGATTCTCGGAGCTCTGAACGAGGGCAGTGGCAATGAAAGAGTGACTAGCACCTGTGTCTATAAGAACTGCAGAGATGGTGGAATAGACACAGATGGTACCTTGTATCAACTCCGGAGTGTCGTGAGTTTAGGACTCAGCTTCCTGGAGATGATATCTCTCCTATCCACCTACTCCCTGCGGTCAGGGTGGACTTCCTGGTGGTGGTGTTGGTAGCATCTCGAAATGTCTTCCACCACCTGCTGCTTGGTCATCTCCTCTGCCACGTCTGCCTGCTCCCTGCGGACCGCCTTGATTGAATCTTTGTCTTTTCATGGGTGGTCCTTTGACTATCTGCTGATCATCTAAATGGTGGGTTGGATAGTCACGAGCCATGTGACCTTGCCCACTGTATGAGTAACACTGCCCGCTCCTCAAAGGTCTGTCTCCACTCTGGGTGCCCTGAACAACCAATCCTGGGACATGAAGTCATCCACCTCTATGTCTGGTCCTCTTGGACCTCTGTAACATCTTCCTACTACTAGCTGGAGAATACTCCGCTATGTTTTGACTGGTGGTGGATCTCACTGCTGGAGACTACTCAATAAGGAAACTCTTGACCAGGAGGGCTCTCTATAGTACCCCCACCTGCATCGGGATGCTGAGTGAGATCACTAAATCTCTGGTCTCTCTACTAAGCCCATGATTGAAGGTCTAGGCCCAGAATAATGGGCCCCATACTATATTTTTGGAGTAGTGTGAGAGGTATGTGAACCTTGATGAGTACTAAGCTACAGTCATGGTACCCTGCTACAGATGAAGTAGCTCCTATATACGCAATGCGTGAAGAGTCGCTAGGACAAACTCTTCCTGAAACATGCCCTCGATTTCTTCCCAGAGATGTGTCATCTATTCATGAACCTCGAACATCAAACTCCACCATCTTCCCATTACTTCCTATAGAATACGGGCAGTATGAATTACCATGAGGTCGGCCGGTGTCCCTACCAGTCGTAAATCCCTCACAATAGCCTCCATCCAATTGTCAGCCGCTTATGGGTCTGTCCCTCCCATGAACCCGGGTGGCCTCTTGTGCTGGAACTCATGCAATGTGTTAAAGATGCTTGAATTGTCTACTGATGGGGCGGGTGGCATTGGTGGCCCAACGGGTAGTGGTACCACTAGTGCCTCCACTAGAAGAGGGCCCTACACCGAGGCCTCATCACTCGGTGGGCTATCTGTGAATAAAACTATTAGGGCTCTAGCTGGTCATCCATAGGGAGGCATCCTGGAAGAAATAGATGTGATGTGGTCAAAGATTATACCCAATGAGCTGACCTGGTTGAGCTGACTTAAAGAAAACATTTGAACACACACACACAATCAGTTTTTTCATCCAAAGAGTCGGAAATCAGAAGTCAGGGTCTTGGTGTATGGATACGTCAGCTTCTGAACCAACACTGGACTCCCTGAACTAAAAACCACACTCTCTACACTTAACAATATTGCTTCACAAAAAAGAACAGAGTCCTAAGTTCTACGATAGAACCGACTACTCTAATACAAATTTGTCACGACTCGTCCCCCGAGGCCTATGATGTGACTACCCCAATCCCACCTTCCACAGGCCAGGGGATGACAACTAGCAACAAAGGAGAAATTACCTAAATCTTAGAAGGAATTGCCTTTAAAAATATAAACAACCACAATAGATAACACAGCTGGATACAAAACACTAAGTCGAACTGTATAATAATTGATTGTAGAAAAATAAAGGGGCTAGAAATACAAGCCCAACTGTAATGTACAAGTACAACTGAATTGGTAAAAAACTGCTAAAATGTGAAAAGAAGCTCCTGGATCGTCCACCATGGATCCTACCTGAAGGGTATGTTTAGATAGCCTCCTCAACACTCCATGTCTTTCGGTATCCTCCATCTACCAACACGTCATTTGGTCCACCTCCGGGTGTTGTCCAGTCCTGGTACTCTCTGCCTTAGTCAATGCTATCTGTCATCCGCAACCAATACAAAGAGGTGCGGGAATAGGCCATGCATGGGTGAGTATAACAATACTCAGAAGAGACCCCGAGACCCTCATGGTCTCACAAAATTGCACAAGGATAAACCAAAAAGTATGAAAATCAACAGATAACCCTACTTAGGTATATTCCCATGCATATCCGAAGTTATCAAGTAATCAATCTCAATCATGTGGTAAACACAAAAGTAACTAACTTAGCTCAAACTAGGATTTTTATTATCAAAACCACGGTTGCTGGGAGAACTCCTGGTTAATCGAGTACAGTGAGCCTGCCTTGACAACGAGGCTCTTCCCAATAACCTTGAGCTGCTGAGGTACTCATACTGTCGAGTACCGTGAGTCTGCTGCATCACACAGAGGTGCTCCCCACCTTGGGTCTACTGCGTCACCAAGGGGCTCCCCCTAATATCCTGTAGAAGTACTCCCCCGATCGAGTACCATGGGTCTACCGCCACAACCAGGTGCTCCTATGTTGTGGGTACTCCGAGACACCAATGTGCTCCCCACTGGGCTAGTCGAGTCACTCCAAGTCGAATCGGCCAACAGTCGTCATGTCTCAGCTCGCTACTAGGTCTCCGCACTCTACTCACCCATCACCAGAAAGATCCGCTCCACGAGCTACATGTCAAAACTCCAACTGTCGTGAATTATCTCACAGAAGTATCTCAATGGTCCTCCATGTCATAGTGGTCTGAACGCAACAGATGACACGTCAATGGGACGCCTGGTCTATGAGTTATTAGCCTTTTAGTCTCGGGGGCCCGGTTGAATTCATGCACGATCCAACCTGACTGTATCTCAACTATACCCCAAACTCTAGTGGGGTATATTCAAAGGGACCTTCATGTTCCAATATTACCATCACCATTGACGATTCATCAAACGGATGTCCAGTGCTAAAGATATGGCCAAAAGAATGTAAAGGGTCGGTAGTGGGCCTGTGTCCGGTCCGACCTAGTTAGACAGACCCGGTACGACCCAGTCTGGGGAGACCTCGTCTGGGGAGACCCGGTCAGACCTGTTGGGTCTGGCCCGGCCCATGGGGTGGGCCTGCCCGTTAGGTTCATCCCAGCCCGCTAGGCCAATCCCAGCAGGCCACATGGGTGGTTTCAGCCTGGGCTCGGTGCCGGTACGGCCCGGAGTGCTGCGAGGGTGTGGATCAGGCGGCACGAGGCATTTGGCACGTGGGGCTCACGGGTCAGCGTAGTTCGGTCGGGCGCACGGGAGGCGGTCGGGAAGGCAGGGTAGTCCAGCGGGGCGTAGCCGAGCTGGCAGGTAGCCGGGAAGGGCGCCAGGCAGGCTGGGGGGCAGTCGAGAGTTCGGGAGGCTTGGCCGGCGCAGTTCGTCGCGAGTCGGGCCGGCCAGGTTCGGTTAGGGCACGTGGGAGGCTGGTGATGGTGTAGGCCGGGGTAGCTCGGTTGGTTCGGTCGACGGACGGCGTGGCCAGGGGGCTAGGCTGGAGGGTCTCTGTTCACGCCGGGGCACCGGAACGCTGCAGGTGCGGCGTGGATTGCGAAGGCTGCAGGAAGCTTGGCCTTTGCCTATTCCCTTCGTTGCCTTCAACGCCACTTCTTTGTTACGTCGCCATGCTGAAGATCATCACAAAAAATAATGACAGAGGGGTCGGGCCATGTTTGTTTGACCCACACCCTCCAAGTTTAGGGTTATAACACTTGGATCATTATGGTAGGAGAACGATGAACAATAACTCACACGCAAAAAAGCATAACCGCATTCATTAGTTTGAAAGAAAATAATAACATGTAAAATAAATGAAAATAACTCTTAAATTTTTTCGTCGTTCATAGACGGAGTCATGTGGAAGAATATGGTATTGTCGCCATTCGTTGCATCCTCCGCACACTTCCAATCTCGAGTTCACATGTCAGTTGTGGAAGACACTCCACGTTGGTAGGTGTCCAAAGAAGAAGTTTGAAGAATATCATTGTCGGCGTTCTTTGTTGGAAGATGAGGTTATTCGTGGGAGAACTCATTTTCCCCCAAGCTCTCCTCTCCCCAAAAAGAATAGATGTGCCAAGAAATAGATTATAAAATCTTTTATTACGTTGTGAGGATTTCAAAAAGAAAGCTAAACAATTGTGGGAACATTTCAAATAATGGGAGGATTTGGCCCCATTAACTGGGTGTGTTGGAAAATTTAATGTGAAGGAATATCAAGAGGCTCCTTCACATTAAAGAGGGAGTTGAGAGGTTTTCCTTTCCTCTCATTTAATAGGGGTCAGGTGGTCCCCACCCCTATTATTCAAATTGGGTGGTTATGTGATCTTGGGTTGTCCCCGCCACATTAATCCTCACAAGGGAGGTTGAGGCGTGGTGGTCCCCACCACCGTAACCTATCATGGGAGGTTATGGCATGGTGGTCCCCACTTCCAACCTCCACAATGAGGTGATAGATCTAGTGGGACCCACCTCCAAACACCCACATGGCGGATCAAATTAAAATAATGTGAAGTTCACTTTATTTTATTACTTTCCACAAAAACCCAAAAAATAACTTTTATTCTTGACCCACTGTTGTCCATGTGAAAGTCTGCTTAAGCGAATACCGGTGCTAAAAGTTCAACGATGTCCTCAGATTTTAATTCCGAGCACCGGTTCAAAAGTTATAAAAACCTGCTTGTACGTTTACTAAACGTACCCAATCAAAACTTCAGAAATTGATTCTGGGCACACCGGGTCTCGGAATCATGCGCCGTCAGTTTTCGCGGACTCGTAATATTCCCATGAATTTACGAAATAAAAAATTCCATGGAATTCTTGTGTCTTTACAACTTATGTATCTAGATATTTAAAAAAACAAAAACGACTAACACATGTTACGCAATACTGATAAATACTCACATGATTAAATAATTCATCAATCACTAAAACATCAATAAAAATACCCAGTGTTCAAATTAATACATTCAATAGATAGTTAAAATTATGACTCCTCAAAAATACAACTTAAAAAATTCAGTCTAAAAAATACAAAAGATTTGATCTCATATTTCTTCCATGATCATGTTAAACATATATCCAAAAATCATAATGTATCTCTTAATTTCATGCACTAATCACATGATTTCCATTATCCTATATTAACATAAAATATGCTAACCTTTTTAAACTAATAATCAGAATCGCCATAAAAATGATTTAATGTTACATTTTCCCTAAATTAACTCTATATTTATTTTGTAAATAAAATCAAAGACTATAAAATATATTCCATAAATAAAAAATGAAACAAAAGTCATCATAAATCACATTTTCATAATATAAATTTTAAATTCAAGGGTCTCCAATACAGTCCAATGCACTATATTAATAACAATCATTGATTTATCCAAACTAATAATTATTATCTCAATATTATGAATATATGAAGAGTATTCATTTCATAAATCACGTTTTCTAAACATAAAACATCACATTGACATGAAATTAATTTCCTAGGTTATCACTACTGTTGAAAATATAAATTCATGTCCATAAATAAAAACTGATAAAAAATTAATCCTCTGATGATTCATGATTCCAATAATAATTGGTTAATCCATTCAATGAAATAAGTACCAAATATCAATAAAAAACATTTTCATTCGACAACAGTGTTTGAAATATCACATTCCCTTCAATGGTCTATGTGTTTACCCAAATATTATAGAATTTGCATTTATAATTACATGGTTCCCCACACGCCGGGAATTGAACTATAAATGTTACGTTAGGATGAACATCATTTCTTTTTATTGAAATCTTTATTTTTTCTCCACAATTAATTCCTCTATTCCCCTATTTTCTACATATAAATCATTTAATTCTTTCATTGGGGAATTCCCTTATGTGATTATTCCCACATAACTGAAATGTTATAATTGAAATAATATTTTGTTTGTATCCTTCATCTAATGAACTCCCATGAAGCCAATTTTTCACTTATTATATGTATTAGGAAACTCACACCTGTTTATTTTGTTAAAGGCTTATTGAGATATATGATTATGAATAATAGAAAGGTTTCCAATTACTACTTTGGTCCCATTATGTCTCTCATGAGGAAAATCACTTCATTGAACACACATTCATTATAAAATTTATTCCACCTTGTAATATCCATTGAATGAAACAAAAAATCATATCATGAGAAACAATAATAAAAGTAAGAAGTCTAGTGATCATGAAAAAATATTCATGATATGTCTAAACAATGACACATTTTTTTCAATATATAACTCCTTAGATTTATCGTAGGTAATTCCTTTCCATTATCTAATCTGATGGGTCATAATTATTTTTAATGAAAATTATAATTAACATAATAACATCCCTAGGATTTTAAAACTAGGTACACAGTAAGGACTCATTCAGCGTGCACTAGAATAACGGTCATGATATTCTAGAAGAAATCATTTTGTGGTTATTATACATAGATTAATATATACCACAACTAAATCCACATTGAATTATCCAGAGGTGTATATATTTCTTTAAAAATCATATAATATATACCTTTCCAAATATAATAGGATGTTATCCTATACTTTGTAATATCCTCATGGTTTAAAGTATTATTTTCAAACCCTAATTTTTAGTAATTAACTAAACCCTTTTTTGATACCAATTGAGGTTATTGAAAAAGATCATAAATAGATATTAGTTTTTTTTAATGGCCGATCATTATAACTACCAAATAAATATGATCTAGAACTATAAATGGTTTATTGTAAAAGGGTACTAGATATATAGACATTATATTTTTATATACTCTACTTCTTGCCAATAATATTTATTAATTCAATGCACCCGTCTTGACTCATCCTACTGAGTAGAATTAAATATAACATATGAAAAATTAAAGAATAAAAAGAGAGGAGATTAGAGGCATAGAAAAGAAGAAAAAAAGATATTAGTCAATGATCTTATGAAATAATATAAAGAGAATAAGTTTATGATAACATATAATTTTAAATAAATAATATTAACCTATAAATCATATATCATAGTCCTGATTTTTAGAATAAAACATTATCATAAAATAATAGATGAATCTTAAGAGTGAAAAATTATCATTAATCCATCATGATTCATAAGTACTAATCATAATAATAAAAACACTTCCAAAGAGAGTGCCACAATCACCGACATTAAAACCAAATTACTTTTCATTGTTATATACTAATACCATTATATGTTAGTGGCTATTCAAAACCCCAATTTCCAATACTGCATTATAAATAGAGTCACTATTTGTTTCCCATATCATAGTGGGTTACTATTCTCTACTTTTTTCCTATAGAAGATCAATCACATGATCTAATTTCCCAAAATTATATGATGATATATTATAATCTTTATAATGCACTTAATTGATTTCATAGACCCAAAAATCATATAAATAAATTAATAATCATGTGTGTCATGATGTAATAATCAATTCATCACTTCAACCCATCATAACCTATGCGCATAAAATGGGGTTCATAACGATCTCATTAATTCAATATAGCAGAACTAAAGGAAAATATAAGTATGTCATAAAGAACACATAAAAATATTCATAAAAAATATAGATATAGAATACATATTATATCATTGTATCATATCCCCATTAGAGAATAAAAAACATAAAACAATGTTTTCGTAGATAAAAGATTCATTTATATGATCACTAGAATATTTAATGATGAAAATATCGGCTTAAATTGGAAATAACTAACTTAAAAAAATATTTCCAAAATATGATGGAAAACATTTCCATGAATATAACCATTTAAACTATTAAATAAATAATCAATACATTCAATGTTAATGATAGTTGTAAATTTACCCCTTGACGTAATAGTTAAAATAATAATTATGTACACTATTTCCGTAAAAGGTTAACTGTTCAAAAAACAATAAGAATTTTTTTAATCCTCTTTGTAAAAATTCCATATGGATATAATTCAAATGTTTTAAAAAAATTAATATTCCAAATTTTTATTAAAATTTCATATGGATATAAATGGTTTTCCGACAGAAATAGGATAAATAAGGTAAGGTTTTTAAAAAACAATTTTGAACCATTTTGAGAATAAAAGTTACGAAAATTATTCAAAAAAATAAAAATTCTAGAAATAAATATAGGATATTAAAATGGAATTGGTTTAGTAGTCAAATAACATATAGTTTCATCTATGTAAGTTAAATAATAAACAATCCTGATTGAAAATTAGAATGGTATAAAAAATCTAATTTCATTGCTAATTAATGAATCCAAACAAACATGAAAAATTTTACATCAAATGAATGTTTATAGTCCTTGATAATAATGTAATTTTTGATTGAACATATCATAGGGTAAGTAGATACACCTTATGAAGGAATGTAGGTTTATAATATAACATATTTCTTAAAGAAGATAATTTGAGAATACAAACTCTTACCACTTTCATGAGATTCAATTAAAATACCCTTCGATAAAATATTTTGAATAGTAAGAATAAATACCGTGATTTTAGAAGTATTTATGATATAAAATCTCACTATGATAGTATTTAAACCTCATAATAAAAAATAGGTTGATAACATCAACAATGTATCAATGAAATAATATTGGGATGAAGAACCCTATCCACAAGTCTCATTGTGCTTCATACATGTTCGTAACTCTTATATAATAAATTAATATTTGTTATCATTCAATTTATGATTTATATTAAAATATAATATACAATAAATTATTTTATTATAACATTTTGTCACATATTTGTTTGCAAATATTTATTATTATCATCATTCTGGATAATAAATCCATTATTTTAAATGCTTGTTTTGTATTGAAAATACTAGTCCTTATAAAAAATAATTGATCCATAATTTAAATTATTTTAATAATTAAATTACTATAATATGTATTCAATTTTAATAACTTTATATGTTCTCATATAAATTGGCGAACTAAAAATGAATTAGATCAATTAATAGAGACATTTGATTGTACATACAAATGAGTGATTTTCTAATTTTTGGTTGATGAAATGAAATAAAACTACATTATTATTCAGTTTTAAAAAACATATTAATATCATATAATTAACATATATGTTTCAATTCCATATTTATAATGATCAATGTGAATTTTTGATGAAAAAATAAATGCATTATTTTGTGCTGGTGGTTGTTCATACGTACTTCTAAGTGATGTTTTATTTTCCAATATAATAAAAATTAGGTGGGTAATGGTTGAAAAATCATCATAATAAAAATCATGTATATTTATGATATTTTATTATTAATTTTATAATGGAAACCACAAATTTATTTATGGTTCAAAAATAAATAAAATTTAAATAACATGGTTAAGAGTTACACCTCTTTGTCAAGAAACAACTTTTTTTATACACCATATGCCTGGAAAAAGAAGGTATTTTAGAGAGGCCATAAAATTTATTATTGGGGGGGGGGAGAAATATTAAGGTATCATGGTTGTGATGGAAATATATAAAATCCTTTAAAATTGTGATTATGAGAGAAGAGGAGGTTCTGTTTTTGAATTCAGGGGAAACCAGTTTATTTAATTCAAGATTTATTTTATTATAAGTAAATTTTTAGGTTGAAATGACTCAAAATTGTTATATTTAGAGTCTAGTGTGATTATATGAAGATATAATTTAATATAATAATATTTAATCATGTTTTGGTTATTTTTAACCCTTATTTTTGATTTTTCACTCCCATTAACCCTTTTCATTATGAACATGATATTAATGTTTTTTCCTTTATGTTTCAAGAATAATATAATAATGGAAAAGTAACTCATAGGTGGAAAATAGATGATATTATAATTAATATAAAACTAAATTGAAATACAGTACATGTTTTCATTTAAGAAAATATTATTTATCATTAGATACCACTAATATCACATTAGGGACTATCTAATTATTTTTTATTCTAATGGAAACGAGATTGAAATAGAATCTGTTTCATAACCATTGAAATATAACTTTTTTGTTATTTTTATCCAAAAAAGATATTAGAGAAAATAATTCTTTCGAATTGTATATATTTTATTATTATTAAGAATATTTTTATTATTTTTTTTATTAGATGAAAAAATATTGGTCCAGTTAAGTATTAGAGTTTAAGTAAATTATTACTTCACAAAATATTCATAATAAATTTTAAATATAAAATAATTAATACATCATTAATATAATTAGTTAGAACCATAATTAACTATATATGACTATTATCTGATATATTAATGTCAACTGATTGAAATTTTGTACTCATCATTTTCATAAAATAATATAATGGTCATAATCAAAGAAAAATGTCTCCAAATTGTAATATTTCAAAAACATGGATGAGAATGGATGAAAAATACTCATAAAAATTATATAAGAAAATTTTAGAGAAATTATAAAGCTATATCCAATTTTTATAACCCTATTACACACATTTAACCCTTACTTAGGTGACAAAAAATTTAACAGGGTTACTATTTATAAGGAAAATAAATAAAGGTATATATTAATCCAATTTAAACCTCATGATTATAAATATAAAATTAATTTTTGATGATTAAATTTTTATAAGTGGTAAAAATTAATTTAAAAATAATCTTAAGAAAGCGACGAGAAAATATTTTTCAAGAGAATGCATTTTTGAGGAATATGCTGGTCTTATATTAGCTCTAAATTGAGTAATCATAATTTTATGAATTTAAATTACCATAGATAGATATATAATATACTAATTTTTTATATGTGAATCATCATTATTGATTAAATTAACAATAATGGAATAACATTACACAATTAAAAATAGTTTTACGAAAATAAAAAAATTTATATAGGTAAGTTTATATAAAAATAAAAAAAATATAATTGATTCTCATAGAATTATTTAGATTATTTTTAGAAAAATGGATATTATGTTACATTTAAACCAAATTTAAAATTTGGATGGTTTAATACTAGATTTAGTGAAAATAAATTAATCTATAATGAAAATTAGTAAATTCCAATATTCATAGAAAACCCATTTTTGGTAAATCCAAAAAATCACTAGATACTAATATTGATATTCTAATTGATAAAATAATAAAAATTTCTTAAATAAATTTTTTATATAAGGATGAAATTAAATATAATATCTACGCACATCCTGTAATGAATGTTAATTTTGAAGAAAATATATTTTTTTGAGCATAAAGGGACATTAATGGAAATTTAGTAATTATTTATTCTACTGTAATAAATAAAATTTCATTATATAATACCACTGAGCATATTTTCACTAATAGAATCCATGAGGAACCCTCCTCAGATAGTAGTGAGCATAGGGGGGAACCCCAAGCCCACGTCCAATATGCTAGGGGTCAGGGACAAACACCTACTATATATATCACTATAATGGTAGGTGATACCCTAATGTATCTACAAACATATACCAAAGTACCTCCATATAAGAGTGAAGAGATATAATAAAAGACTAAATCATCAAGATTGTACTAAATTAATTAAATAACTTTTTAAAAATACATCAAAGTGCAAAAAGATAATATAAAACAAATAAAGAAAAAAATACACACCCAACGTCAAAAGAGTTATCAACCAAAATACTACTAGAAAACAAGGAAAAACAAATGAGTCAGTACCATAAAATCTTTGGACCAAACTAGAAAATATGGTCTTAATCTTTAAATAACACTATAATCCTTTGAAACAGGGTCCCCTAATGTCAATATTTATTAGAATGTCCTCTACATAAGACAAACCACATGTGGCAGAGCCCATGAAGGGGTGAATATATTAATTCAATGTAGGATTACACAAAAAAACCAGAGGGAAGTAAGAGAGTTAAATTTTTAACATAACCCATAATCAAAGTGGGTAATGAAATCCCTACATTAGATATACTAATAGTGAAACCCTATTCATAAAAGGATATATGTCTCAATCTACACTTCCTGATAATGACATTGATGAATCTACCTATAGATCCAATGATCTCATGTCTGATGCCTAGTACCATGTGAGACCTCATGAGAATTAAATTGTAGGACATGCTCTCCACTAATAGAATCCAAATTTGAGGGAGCACTACCTAAAGTGTAGTGACCTCCCCCATCAAAACCCGATAATGGGGGAGTACCAATCCATAGTTATAGGACCCAAAATCATAGTTAATTGCAGTATTACTAAATCCATCTATATGAATAATATAGTGGAAACATAACCTAGTACATTAATGGAGTAACAACCCCGATATCTGAATATGATCAAACCTGATCATTATCATTGGCCAAGCATTTCTAGAATGATAATCTTTCATGAAACACCACATGTACTGTCACTGATGCTAAATAGAAGGGTTACATCAAATAGCATTTGGAGAACTACACATGATAAGACTCTCTGGGGGATAAATAATAGTCATATAGAACATGATACACATGGTAGATGTTCTTGAGAATAAATACAAATAGTTTATGTAGGGCCACATGACATGTGTCTTCACCAAGATAAATAAGTGCAACATCACCTAGAAAAATATTGGCAGGACAAATTGACTCACACAGTCTATCCCTATGGAGACATTGTGTTTACGTTCACCTAGATCTATGAGAATGTGATCATGAAATAAGAAAAGGCTATCTATGTGCCAACAAATGATATTTCCCAATAAGGATATGATTTTTTACTCACCTAGGGTATGAGGAATGTTCCATCACCAATGTTCATGGCTGCTTGATTAGGGTCATCCTGTATGTGAGCCCCCCAACACAATGTGTGATATTTATCTTTTGTTAAAACCCTCATCAACATGAGAACTCAAGATATTCAAATTTTGTTCCTCTAGGAATATGGTTTTTAGTAATTTTTTATGAGGAAATTTACTTTTTCATTTTCACGGACACATGATGATTCACTAAAAATGACTAAATTTGATGTATGCCTCGTTTTATCTTCATTTCATGGATGTTATTGGAAGGTAACCATTTTTTAGTTAACCATGAAGTAATTGTCAATCATTTCATCTTCTTTTGGGGTCCCAATCCACGAACAAATCACCCACATCTACAAAGCCATCACATTCCATGTTCAAATCAGAGATCTACTCTTCATTCAAGAATCCTTCAATAAGTGGGGTGGGGGGGGTCAATCATGCTCGAATCCATCCCAAAAATGCCAAATAATGACCCCAAGTGAAAATAAAGATGGACATGAAGAATTTTTTTGTGGAAAAAAATAATTAAGTGAAAAAACCAATGTTTGATGTGGTCCTAACTATTTATTTCATAATTCAGAAACAATAGTTAATTCATGAATATATAATATATAATAAAATATAATCACTAATTATATCTAGAATTTGACTCATGAGAAGAATGTAAATCATAGAGGAACAATGAGAAGATCATAATTCCATGCCTGTTCATCAAATAAAAGGGGAGAATGGCCCAAAATAATGATTCCTATATCAATAACTCCTCAATCATTGGTGGATAATGTGTATAATAGTGAATAATGTGAAGCATATTCTCATATAGTTATTTGTCTCAGGATTCTCATTGGTTTTTTATTTCGATCCATGTTCTCATGTTGTCAATGTCAATATATATTTCCTCCTCAATAATCTCCCATGGTTATATGGATAACCCTAGAGATTCTTCAAAATGATTTAATTATTGTGGGATAATTATAGTTTATAAAATAAATAAAAATAAGGAAATAATTTATTTAAATCAATTAAAGAAACCACCACTGTCCTCTTTCCATGTAACATATAACATTAACTAACATTATTTTACATAGAGGATAAACCCCATGTTTAAAAAACATATAAAGTCTCAGATTTCCCATCTATGGTCTCCATCAATTGGGAAAATATTTATTCCAATAATATGAATGCACATTACTTAATATAAATTAGTATTTTTAATATATTAATTAGAGGTTCCTACAATAACCAAAACAAAGAGAAAGCTGTGAGGAATGCTCTAGAGATAAATATGAAAATATTTAAATGATCAGACTATATAAACATGATATGTTAAATTTTCCCCTATTTAATATTTTTTCATCTCGGAAAGAACTTGATAATAAATAAGTTGGGGGTATTGAGTCCCTATCTAACTCTTATGTTCCCATGATCTATCATTCATGCTTCTATTCCACCAAAGTCATTGAACACATAGAATAATATATCAACTTTGGATCATCTCTCTTAAATCATTGATCACTATTTGGTACTACAAAAATATAGCTCATTTCATGATGCCCTACTCACCCAAGTCAATAACCTGAATTATATGATGCATATATCACCTCATCTAGGACACATGGAAGGAATCATGTACATAGATAAACTATGAGAGAAAATTCAAATGATAATAAACCTCACCAACAAACAGTAGGATCTAGTTTTGGCCAATGAACATTAGAGATAGCTTTCATCCCTAAAGAAATATCCATATTCCACATGGGGGAGAGACACTTCTGTAAAAATTGTATCCCTTATCTAAATTCAATTGACTATACTATTGGTCCACATGATATTTATTTCAACTCTAGGATATATTCATATGCTCATGGATCACGTGAACCATATCTAAAATTTCATCTACAAGCTGTGTCCCAATAAGAGATATCATTCCTATCTTAGTCAAACATATATGTGACTATCCTGTTCTCCATTATAGTCCCTAAATGGATTACATGACAATTATGGAGTGATTCATGATATTGCAATCAAAATGAAAAAAATCAAAATTTGTAGAGACCCTAAGATTGACGTACATGGAAATTACATTACTTTTGCGGAATACTTAATACATAACAAAAATAGAGACACAAGGACCGTAATAGTTTAGTGTCTTTGGAAACTTGGAACGCAATCTTCTAATCGTGGTGAAAGATCTTCAACATCTCCCATAAAGATCTTCCCCTTTTTTCTTACCTAAAACCTTTATTTATATCCTGGGGAAAAGAAAACATAAAAAGGGTGAGCTCAAATGCTCAGTAAGGGTAAGCATGGATAAAATAAGCCATACCATATACATTTGAACTTAAAAATATGAACATAATGTTTAAACATAAAAAGCATGAGCAATGACATAAAACATGGAAGTACGTAAGGCATAGATCATAAAAAAACATTAAGAATGATAAAATAGCATGGGAATAAAAGATGTAATTGTGGAATCCATTAAGAACATGTAATGATTTCCATAGTAGACAAGGGATTGCTTCCAAGACCATCTTAATGGACAAAGTCCCTTTATAAATCGAGTTCACTCCTCGTTCCAGTCCTGTAATACTGAACTAGATTAACTTATCATTCCAGCCATGTCTATCTCATGAGATATAAATCTTTACCCAATTCATTTGAGGGAGATATAGGTCCCACCCATCTCATAATGAAATAATTCTTACTTGTTCCACAAAATAAACATACATCATTCATAATAACCAAATAAATAAAAAGGGTTACATAAACATCATCCCATTATCACATAATCCATATAAAAGAAATTGATATCATTTCATAATAAGAAAAGTGAAACCATGTAAATCATAGATACATTATACTTGAAACATAAACATATGAAATAATGTCATCTTATATGGAAAATGGTTTTGATAAAACACTTGAAATGAATTCTTGAGGAAAGTATCCTTTCTTCTTCAAAATCATTCTATTTTTACAAAATGTCATGCAATTTTAAAAGAAAAGGATTTTGTTAAAAATAGTCATGAAATATTTTGGAGGAGGCTTCAAATAAATAAGTCTTTATAAAACCGTAAGAATCCATTCGTGACGTATAAGTTAAAAAAACATTATTCTCGTACTTTTACCATAAAAGTTAAAAAGTACCTTGTTTCGTAAACAAAAGAATGATTACTTACATACCATGTGGTAAAAGTCAAAATGGGTAAAAAAGAAATTAAAAATACATAAAAAAACTTTTATAAAACATGGACATGGAGGATAAAAAAACCCCAGTAAATACTTACGCATAAGCAATCTCGGATAAAATAAAATGAGATTGGAAAAATTATCCCTTACCTTTGGTCCGGTTTTATTCATAAGTGTCGAACCTCCTGTATAATGATTTATATAATGTTATTTACTTATTAAATAATCATATTAATTGTTATGATATCATATATGGTTCACTTATGACTTTATATTACCCGTTCCTTTGTAAATTCCATGTTAAAGAGCGTTTTGGGTAAAATCATTTCATTTGTCGTTCGCGTTTTGACTTGTAATTATTCATATGATTACTTATATCATGATTAATTACATACATAATGTAAAACATGATTTATATATAATATATATTCAGAATATACATATATATAATAGATCGATAAATGGAATGAAATACACCGTTCATGGAGACGGTAGGCCGTACGTACGCATGAACGTTGTTTTCATTTCCTCATTGAATTGAATGGAAGTAATTGGATGACATACACAAACACACATATATATATATCCAGTATCATTATTATGTAATATATTTCATGATTACTTATTATATATACTTTATAATAATTTATGAATGGTTAATCATTGAGAATGAATCTCATCGCGTCGTGGAGACGGTATTCTGTACGTACGCACGAGCGATGATATCGTTCCCATTATTGTGGAATTTTATTGGAGTGTATGTATACTATTATAGAATCAATACCACTTTATAATAATCATATATAGTTATTATTTACACCATTATACCCATCCAAGTAAGGTGGTGTTGGAAAATAGATTACAGCACGGCGTGGAGACGGTATTCCGTACGTACGCACGCGTGGTGATTTATTTTTTCATAGGATGGATAGATGGTTAAATAGGGTTGTTTCATACATATAATAACATATCAGTATATGAGTGATACTAATGTTATTACTTCACAGTGAAACAACCTAAGAAGAAGAAGTGGAAGAAGAAATAAAGTTGAAATAATCGGTAACGGACATTACCTCTTATTTGAAGTGCCTCTTTGAGACCTCCTCTCCGGGCACTAAAATTGGTCTTTGAAGAAGACCAGGACCTCTAGGATGTTTCTAGGGAAGTGGGGAAGTGAAATGGGTAGGGTTTGGCCGATCTTGAAGGCTCAAATTGGTGTGAGGAGGAGAGGGAGGAGGTGCCCTTTTATAAGGGAGGAGAGGGGCACCTTTGGAATTCTTAAAAATATTAATTTATAATAAATCTTTACCCACTTAAAAACCTCAAAAAATGACTCATATCCAAATATTAGATGGTATAGGGATTTAATATCACCAAACCAATAAAATTTAGACATGTTAAGAATTTATGTTAAACATTATCAACTTGATTTATCCTTATTTAATCAATTTCATTTTATTTATGGTAATAACATTCTAAATTTTAAATTATAACAAAAAATTACTTATTTGTTGTCAATTGTTTATAATTGGATACCTTATAACATTTAATACCATATAAATTTAAATTTATAATTTGTAAATATTTTTGTGATTTTTAAACAATTTTAAAATATGTTATTTTTATAAAATAACAATAGTGTCAATTTTGACACTACTCATTTATTTGAATTTAAATAAAATATATACAGAATATATGTTCAAAATAAAAGCTTTAATAGATTCATAAAAGGTCATATGTATCTATAAAATTAGTGGATCATATTAAATAGTTAATATAATAGTTATTTTATTATTTTTAAAAACCATTTATTTGGTTTATCTCTTAATAATATAATTACTAAAACATTTTTGTATAATTATTTAATATACTTATTTGTTGCATAAAAATTAAAAATAAAATCCAGTGATGAACATAAGTCTATTACCCTTCACAATAATACTTTAACTAGAATTTATCAACTTAAAATAATCATATTTAAGTTGTTATATTTATTAAATTATTATGGTGAAAAATTTGGCATCATTTAAAATAAAATAATATAAGTGTCATAATTGCCTTAATAAGGATAAAAATGGTCAACAATTAGGCCGGTAGATGATTAGGGTTTATATATACACTAATAAAAAAAAATTCAGATTTTTGGGCCTTTTGATATGTATTAATATTTCAATAAAAACTATATTATTGATTTTCACTAAATAAATAATTTCTGCATCATTAATGTATCACTATTAATGACAATTATTTAATCCCAAAAAATTATAAATAGATAATCATGATGTAGATAATTATATTATCTTTCTAGAGACTATTCAGTTTCTAGGTTTTATGATGTTTATCACTAAATTAAAATTATTATACTTATAAGATTTAAGAGAGGGACATGTTGTCACTTTCTTTGGTTTTAATAATAATTAAATTAATTTCATGGTCAAAAGTCCATAAAATGAATCTAATCCGACCCTTGGGTGATATGGGTATACTTTTAGCCATCCAATAGAATTTTGGCATGTGTTAGGGTAATTTTATAATATTATATTTACCCTTAATTACCCGATTTTACCATTAACTATGGTAAATAAAATTTACCGTAGTTACTATTCATAATTCCCAAAAATAAAAATTAGCTTATTAACATAATTTAGACCCACTAATTCTAAACATGGAATCCATTTTTCCAAATTCAATACACAAAAGTTACAGAAATTAAATTAAAATTAATCCTGTTGTCGAAAGAAAACGGGTTTTTGTTTAAAACATTGCAAAAGATTGAATTGATTTAACCTACGAATTCAAGGTAAAATCAATGCTAATGGCATACATTATATTAAATGGTAAAAATATATTATATTTATACTTTAAAACAATTCAATATTAAAATTTTACCACATAAATTATTATGATGAAAAAAGTTGTTTTTAATTAAAATATAGTGTGTTTTTACTATTAATTAAAATATGAAAGTTATCAGAAAAATATCAAAACATTATCCAATGTAAATTTTTATATCATGATTCAAAAAAAGAATTTTATTTTGTCAAATTGAACTTATAAACATGTCAACAACTAGATTTAAAGTGGGTGCGCCATCAAAAGGCGGCAAAACTACATTTTTTGAAAAATACATATTTTACCCGAAAAATTTATTTTGTTCTTATACCATGTTCTAGAAAAAGTTTAAGATGAATAATAATGTTATAAAATTCAATTTTTAGTTAATAATATTCAAAACGGCTAGTTCATAATAATATTATAATAATATATCATTGTTTAGTAAAACCCGGTATTGCATACAACACACGCTATCGAAGAAGGTCGTGATTGCGTGTAATGCAAGCCAAGTCAGGGTTGCGTATAGTGAAAGACTCCTTTGTTGTTTCGTTATAACAGAATCCAACCATTGTTTCATTTATACATTGAATATATATATATATATATTTATACTCAATGTTGCGTAGAATCACTATTATCAAACGAATTTGAAAGTGTGTGTAACACAATCTAAGAATAGTGTTGCGTATACTACAAGCTAATACAGTGTTGCGTATAGAGAATGATAATATTGGTGTATCGTACAACAGAATATATGAATGAAATTAGAAAGAATATATCTTATAAAATATCGGGTTATTTCATTCTACCCCCCTTAAAATGAATTTCTCCCTCAAAATTCGTCAGGGTTATAAATGGTTTTCTACTTGAAAGTTTCTTTAATTGAAACCCACATTGAAAAAGGAATACCAAAACTTATCCTTAAAAACTAAAGTATGAAATGTAATGGTTACCCAGATAAACTAATCACTGGGTTTCCACATAGGAGAGCATAGGTGAGAATATTGATATGGAAGAGAAATATAACCATCATGTTCTGATAGAGAGTGGTAGAGAACATGGATACGAAAAAGCCAACAATCACAAAGCCATAGATTTGTGATGATATTGGGTAACATTTGATTCATAGGATATAAGGGCACTAAGACAACATTTTTGGTTTTCAAGATCATTTCCCTAAAGTTGAAGTATTTGAATTAGAATAAATACTTACTTTATTTTGCTACAATCTCACTGTTGTTTGTGCCTTGAACAATTTCCACTTCATCTCTTAAAGAAATGAAGTTGAATTTGTTATTCGTGAAGTATATGGAGATCATGTGATAGAATGATGGATCATTCCATCTGTCTCAAACAAAAGGTTATCAAAAGTTATTAAATATACATAAGTCGATCTATAGTGAGATTAATCATATATGGTTCCTAAAATGGACTTATACTTCATATATCATACTACATAATATAATAAAACTAGTTTATACTAAACAGGGACTTCCGGTAGGCCAGTAGTAGGCGATAAAGGCCAGTCGCACTTCATTTGTGGGTTCGATTCCCACAACCTTGTCCGACGCGATGGGCTGTCGCCAGTCCTGCAGGTTGTCCTTTTTCTAAAACTACATCACTATAACATCCCATCAACAATATCAAAAAAATTTATATCCTTAAACAATACTAACTTATGTCCAATATAATCCATTCCAATATTTAGGCTTATCCAAAATAATTATTTCCAAACTCATTTTATAAAGAGAACGATTACTAAAAAAGTCATATAACAAGCACATGAATACCATCATTTATCCCTCATATATCTTGTTGGTCACAATCCAGTCATGTGAATACCATAATCATGTAATCTCTTGAAAAATGAATACCCATTTAATCTTAGTGAAAATAGTAGTGCTGTCAAAATTTAACTCATTCCACATACCAAAATCCTCAAAATTATATATACTCAAATCATAATATCACTTAGTCCTTATATAAATAACGAGCTCATGAATACTGTCAAACATTTCATTTTCTCCTTATCCCTTCATTATGCACATATCATCTACTTTCAAAAATATTTGAATCACTTTTCATGGTTACCGGTACCATAAAATTATTGAAAACCACAATAGACTAATACGAAAATATTCTAATACACCATAAAAGTACCTCAACAACATTATTATGGAATACCAATACATAAACACTTTAATCCATCCTCTTAAATGATTGTCCTGGAATAAGTCCTTCCATGATTTAGTAGTAACTTTTTAGGTCAGGGCATTGAGTTGGGTAATTCCCATGTTCTCCAAAAATAAGACATTGAACTCCATAATAGTCTGTCACACTATGAACCTTTTCTCCACATAGAAAACATCTGTCCCTCCATTTGAGGTATTCCTCAAGGTTTTTCTTCCCTTCTTTAGAAATCTCAATCTTCCTTTCTTTATGCTCCTCAACATGTGAACATGTATAAAATTCAATCTTCCTCTTATTTGATGAATTAGGCATACCACTAAATTTCACCTAGTTAATCATATATCGCGATGACTGATTTAGCATAATTACAATATCTTTCTCTCTAGGTATTACGAAATTTTGTTTCTCATAGTCACCAATTTTTCAAATTAATTCAATGTTAACCGAATTCCTTCTGGTTCCCTCCATTGACTAAAACACAAAAAGAAATTTGTGAGAGGCAAAAATCATACAAGGAAAATAACATAATCAAGGGGGAGTACCTTCAACATATAACATCTTAGGATTAATTATAAGATCGTTAGAGTAGTTCTAGGAATATATCCTATATGTATACTTATCTTTAGGGACATCCCTAGACATACCTTAGAAATATCTCTAGGGATCTCAATAAAGTTCTCGCATCCTAGTTTCCAAAGGTTGAATAAACCTCCCTCTGATACCAACTGTAGAGACCCTAAGCTTGACGTACATGGACATTACATTACTTTTTCGGAATACTTAATACATAACAAAAACAGACACACAAGGACCGTAATAGTTTAGTGTCTTTGGAAATGTGGAACGTAATCTACTAATCTTGGTGAAAGATCTTCAACATCTCCCATTAAGATATTCCCCTTTTTTTCTTACCTAAAACATTTCTTTATATCCTGGGGAAAATAAAACATAAAAAGGGTGAGCTCAATTTCTCAGTAAGGGTAAACATGGATAAAATAAAACATACCATATACATTTGAACTTAAAAATATGAACATAATGTTTAAACATCAAAAGCTTGAGAAATAACATAAAACATGGAAGTACGTAAGGCATAGATCATAAAGAAACATTAGGAATGATAAAATAGCATGGGAATAAAACATGTAATTGTGGTATCCATTAAGCACATGTAATTATTTCCATAGTAGCCAAGGCATTGCTACCTAGACCATCTTAATGGACAAAGTCCCATTCTGAATCGAGTTCACTCCTCATTCCAGTCCTGTAATAATGAAAGAGATTAACATACCGTTCCAGCCATGTCTATCTCATGAGATATAAATCTTTACCCAATGCATTGGAGGGAGATATTGGTCCCACCCATCTCATAATTAAATCATTATTACTTGTGCCACAAAATAAACATACATGATTCATAATAACCCAATAAGTAAAAATGGTTTCATAAACATCATCCCATTATCACATAATCCATATAAAAGAAATGAATATCATTTCATAATAAGAAAAGTGAAACCATGTAAATCATAGAGAAATTATACTTGAAACATACACATATGAAATAATGTCATCTTAGATGGAAAATGGTTTTGATTAAACACTTGAAATGAATTCTTGAGGAAAATATCATTTCTTCTTCAAAATCATTATATTTTTACAAAATGTTATGCAATTTTAAAAGAAAATTATTTTTTTGAAAATCGTCATGAAATATTTTGGAGGAGGCTTCATAAAAACAAGTCTTTATAAAACCGTTAAAATTCATTCGTGTCGTATAATTTAAAAAAAATTCTTCTCGTACTTTTACCATAAAAGTCAAAAAGTACCTAGTAACATAAACAAAAGAAAGATTCCTTACATACCATGTAGTAAAAGTCAAAATGGTTAAAACGGACATTAAACATACATAAAAAAACTTTTAGAAAACATGGACATGGATGATAACAATAACCCTAGTAAATACTTACGTATAAGCAATCTCAGATAAAAAAACGAGATTTGAAAAATCATCCCTTACCTTAGGTCTGATTTGATTCGTAAGTGTCCAAACCTCCTGTATAATTATTTAAATAATGTTATTGACTTATTATAGAATCATATTCATTGTTATGATATCATATATGGTTCACTTATTACTTTATATTACTCGTTCCTTTGTAAATTCCATGGTAAAGAGTGTTTTTGGTAAAATCGTTTCATTTTTCATCCGTGTTTTGACTTGTAATTATACATATGATTAATTATATCATGATTACTTACATCCAGAATGTAAAACATGATTTATATATAATATATATTCATAATATACATATATATAATAGATCGATAAATGGAAAGAAATACACCGTTCATGTAGACGGTAGGCCATACGTAAGCATGAACGTTGTTTTCGTTTCCTCATTGAATTGAATGGAATTAATTGGATGACATACATATATATATATAAATAAATCCAGTATCATTATTATGTCATATATTTAATGATTACTTATTATATATACTTTATAATCATTTATGAATGGTTAATCATTGAGAATGTATCCCATCGCGTCGTGGAGACGGTATTCCGTACGTACGCACGAGCGATGATATCGTTCCCATGATCGTGGAATTTTATTGGAGTGTATGTATACTATTACAAAATCAATTCCACTTTATAATAATCATATATAGTTATTATTTACAACAATATACCCATCCAAGTAAGGTGGTGGTGGAAAATAGATTACACCCCGGCGTGGAGATGATATTCCGGACGTACGCACGCGCGGTGATTTCTTTTTCCGTATGATGGATAGATGGTTAAATAAGGTTGTTTCATAAATATAATAACATATCAGTATATGATTGATACTGATGTTATTACTTCATAATGAAACAACCTAAGAAGAAGAAGTGGAAGAAGAAATAAAGTTGAAAGAGTCGGTAACGGACATTACCTCTTCTTTGAAGAGCCTCTTTGAGACCTTCTCTTAGGGCACTAAAATTGGTCTTTGAAGAAGACCAGGACCTCTAGTATGTTTCTAGGGAAGTGGGGAAGTAAAATGGGCAGGGTTTGGCCGAGCTTGAAGGCTCAAATTGGTGTGAGGAGGAGAGGGATGAGGTGCCCTTTTATAAGGGAGGAGAGGGGCACCTTTGGAATTCTCAAAAATATTAATTTATAATAAATCTAAACCCACTTAAAAACCTCCAAAAATGACTCATATACGAAGCTTATATGGTATAGGGTTGTAATATCATCAACCAATCAAATCTAGACATGTTAGGAATTTATTTTATACATTATCAACCTGATTTATCCTTATTTAATCAATTTAATTTTATTTATGGTAATAACATTCTAAATTTTAAATTATAACAAAAAATTACCTGTTTTTTGTGCATTTTACATAATTGGATACCTTATAAATGTTTATACCATATAAATTTAAATTTATAATTTTTAAATATTTTTGTGATTTTTAAACAATTTTATAATATGTTATTTTTTTAAAATAACAATGGTGTCAATTTTGACACTACTCATTTATTTGAATTTAAATAAAATATATACAGAAGATATGTTCAAAATAATAGCTTTAATAGATTCATAAAATGTCATATGTATCTAGAAAATTATTGGATCACATTAAATAGTTCATATAATAGTTATTTTATTATTTTTAAAAACCATTTATTTGGTTTATCTCTTAATAAAATAATTACTAAAAACATTTTGTATAATTATTTAATATACTTATTTGTTGCATAAAAATTAAAACTAAAATCCTATGATGAAGATAAATCTATTAAATTTCACAATAATACTTTGACTCGAATTTATCATCTTATAATATCAATATTTAAATTGTTATATTTATTAAATTTTGAAGGTGACAACTTTGGCATCATTTAAAATAAAATAATATTAGTGTCATAATTTCCTTAATAAGGATAACAATGGTCCACAATTCGGCCATTGGATTATTAGGGTTTATATATACACTAATAAAAAGTTTTGTGCAGATTTTTGGGCCTTTTGATATGCATTACGATTTCAATAAGAACTATATTATTGATTTTTCACTAAACAAATAATTTCTGCATCATTAATGTATCACTATTAATGATAATTATTTAATACCAAAAAATTCTAAATAAATTATCATGATGTAGATAATTTTATTATATTTTTGGATACTATTAATGTTCGAAGTTTTATGATGTTTATCACTAAATTAAAATTATTATACTTATAAGATTTAAGAGAGTGACATGTTGTCACTTTCTTCGGTTTTAATAATAATTAAATTATTTTCATGGTCAAAAGTCCATAAAATGAATATAATCCGACCCTTTGGTTATATGGGTATACATTTAGCCATAAAATATAATTTTGTCATGTTTTAGGGTAATCTTATAATATTATATTTACCCTTAATTACCAGATTTACCTTTAACTATGGTAAATAAAATTTACCGTAGTTACTATTCAAAATTCCCAAGAATAAAAAGTAGCTTATTAAAATAATTTGGACCCACTGATTCTAAATATGGAATCCATTTTTCCAAATTCAGTACACAAAAGTTTTAGAACTTAAATTAAAATTAATCCCGTTGTCGAAAGAAAACGGGTTTTTGTTTAAAACATTGCAAAAGATTGAATTGATTTAACCTACGAATTCAAGGTAAAATAAATGCTAAGGGAATAAATTATATTAAATGGTAAAAATATATTATATTTATACTTTAAAACCATTAAATATTATGAGTTAACCACATAAATTGTTATGATGAAAAAAGTTATTTTTAATTAAAATATAGCGTGTTTTTACTATTCATTAAAATATGAAAGTTATCAGAAAAATATAAAAACTTTATCCAATGTGAATTTTTATATCCTCATTCAAAAGAATAATTTTATTTTGACAAATTTAACTTATAAACATGTCAAAAACTAGATTTAAAGTAGGTGCACCATCAAAAGGCGGCAAAACTGCATTTTTTGAAAAATACATATTTTACCCTAAAAATTTATTTTGTTCTTATACCATGTTCTAGAAAATGTTTAAGATTAATAACAATGTTATAAAATTCAAAATTTAGTTAATACTATTCATAACGGCTAGTTCATAATAATATTATAATAATATATCGTTGTTTAGTAAATCCCGGTATTGCGTACAACACACGCTATCGAAGAAGGTCGCGATTGCGTGTAATGCAAGCCAAGTCAGGGTTGCGTATAGTGCAAGACTCCTTTGTTGTTTTGTAATAACAGAATCCAACCATTTTTTCATTTATACATTGAATATATATATATATATATATATATTTATACTCAATGTTGCGTAGAATGACTATTATCAAACGAACTTGAAATTGTGTGTAACATAATCTAAGAATAGTGTTGCGTATACTGCAAGCTAATACAGTGTTGCGTATAGAGCAAGATAATATTGGTGTATCGTACAACAGAACAGATGAATGAAATTAGAAAGAATATATCTTATAAAATCTCGGGTTATTATAAAAGTGATCGTCCCAATATCGATTGAAGTCTAACAAAAATGATCTCACAATATCCACTAAAACCAGGATTGTATTCTTGGTCAATCCATATTCATTAAGTTAGAATACTATGCTAATCCATAACAAAGACTAGAAATCATCCTTCCAACCTTTCCATAAATATGTTGTAAACCAACCATCATTGTTAATGATTATCTTTATGGATAAAATATGATTGTAGAAGATATCATGCATTTAAAAGCTCCTAAAAATATTTATTAAACTCCACTCCTAGATGGAAGAATTATTTCATGACATGGTTAGTAGGTTGAAAATCCCATAGATAGTGATGTGGATTCTAACTGGCCACAAAAACTACATCACAAAATACATTTTTATTCCATCCCAAATCTAGTTAGTGATCTCAACAGGTTAATTAAATCATAAAAAAACCTAATTCTCATCCTTTACTCACTATCACATGATATACAGAGAGACAAATTCATTAATTATAAAACTTTTACAAACAATGAAAATACTACCATAGAAGATCCTTGTACATATCTTTCACATCTAAATTTACAACCATGGTTTAGGTTTGAAACAACCTCATCACTAATGTAAATAATATGAATGAAAAGTTAATCTTTCATTGGAAAAATTATTTCATTCTCTCCACATTTATGAAAACCATATATGGAATCACCTATGGGTATATGGTTACAATAGAAGTCATAGTCGATATCTACAAACTGAGCATCTATCACAAGAAAAAGAAGTGGTAGAGTCCCCTCCATTGACTATAAGTATGTTGAACCCCTGTCCCCTAATAGGGTTTCATAAAAGAAGTAAAATTGTGCAGACACCTCCTCCACCAAGTGAGAATGGTATTTATTTCAATGGGAGTCATCCACCATATTTCTCCTCTATAAATTATAGACTATATCAGTTTCTTAGTTCTGATGGAATTATAACTCATCCCTCTATCATTTTTTGATTTCTCTCTTGGTTAAGGTGTACCTAGGACTCTAGTGTTTTGAGTAAATAAAGAGACATTATCTCAGAATATTATTCATTCCAATAATCAAGGTGGTGAAAAAAATACCAAATCTAATCTGTAAAGTCCCAATAATTCCGTGAAATTTATTTTCTTAAATACTTGGGAATTTTACGAGTCCGTGATAATTTACAGCACTTGATTCCAAGGCCTGGTATGCCTAGAATCAGTTTCTGATGCTTTGTTCAGGTACATTCAGTAAACGTACAGGAGATATATTATAACTTTTGAACCGAAGCTCAGAATTGAAATTAGAGGGCACCGTTGTGCTCGCAGCGTCGATGATTGCTTAGATAGACCTTCACCGCAGTTGCGTTATGATGAGAATGGAAGTTAGATTTTGGTGTTTTAAATTAAAATAGAATAAAAATAAATTGTTAGCTTTATTTTTATTTTTGGTGGTTAAAGCTCCAAGAGGTGGTTAGTGGTGGGGACCACACTCACATAACCTCCCTTGGAAGACTATTCTTGGTGGGGCCCACACAAGCATTAAACCCCCCTTAAGTCCCCATAAAAGAGGATGAAACTCTTCACCTTCCCCCATTAATTAATTTGGCCTATGCCACACTCATTAATTAGATGAGTTGTCTCTTTTAATTAATGAAAACAATATTAATTGTTGTGCCAAAAAATAATAGATGATGTTTCCATCTATTATTTTGTTGGCATGCTTCTTACATTTTTTTTAGAGAATTAAGGAGAGGAAATAACATGGGGGAGCCATTTCTCCCCAATAAAGAACAATGAACACCTACCTTCGATCTTCAACCTTGCTAAAAGAGAAGGAGCTGACCACGAAGAATGTCGTGATGCTTCTTCCTCGGTCTTCTACCCCAGGCACCTTCCAATATTGACGAATCGGCGCCACCCTTCCGCGACTTCGTCAATGATCATCGTTATATGAGGTAGGGATGTGTTTTGGTTTTGATCAACACTAATTATTCCTTCCATGATTGAAATGTTTCCTCTTGATTCACTTTCTATCAAACTAATGAAGAAGGACCGGACCAAACAAACATGGACCGAATCCTTTCGCCTTTGTGGTGAATATTGGTTTGTTCATCCCGTTCATCTTCGGCAATAAATGATGGATCTTTGTGGGTTTTTTGTGACACAACGATCAAGTAATGATGACACAAGATCATGAAGACCTACCAGTGGTGCGGCGACGATAGCGGGTGACGGATCGAACCGGAACGAGAAGGACCGTCCCTCAATCGTTCTTCGAGAGGGTGAATCAAGTCACGTTTTTGGAGCAGATAGGAGGCCCAAAACACCAGAGACAATTACAAGACATCAGGGAGTCCTAGTGTTTGATGTTTCATGGAAAACGGACCATCGGAACGAGGAATTGACTTCACGGGAGACGTGCTTGCCAAAGGCGACATTTCTGGAAAATTCTAAAATACAAAACGTGTAAATCATGATAACACGTCGTGTAGTTAGAGCCTTATGCGGCTTGAGTTTCAGACGTCAGACATGTAACACACGGCGTGTGACCCTGGTCACACGACGTGTACCTTCTACAGAACAAGGTAGAGGTGGCTTCGTGAGACTCGACATGTATTTTGGGAAATAACACGGACAAAGGGAGAACTACACAACCAAGAGGCACATAGTGTATTCTCTACGTGGAATGGAAGAAGAAACTCCATGAGACTCGACATGTATCTCAGGGATACATGGACATGGGTACAGTAAATGGGCATGTACTCCACTACATAGCCAGGAATGGCCAGTGACATGAGTAACCCGTGTGATAGTTTCACGGGTATGTGAACATGGGTTGAGACCGTGTTCGGGCACACAACCAGCATACACTGATCCAACCCCAGTTTCATACACATGACATGTCTTAATTTTACACGCCATGTACCTACTTTTCAACATGTCCAGCCATATGATATGGGTTGTTGTACACGTGCAGTACCCGATAATGGAAGACACGACATGTGCCACATTTCCTCACACTGTGTACTGTTTATTTTGTAAAAAATCTTGGTCATCTTGACCTCTGTGTATTGGACATGTTTTTTTGGAGTGGGACCCCTATGAATAGGCGGACCTTTGATATAATTCTACATGGGACTTTGTGACAGTTGGAGTATCGACCAGTAGCTCGTAGAGCGGATCCTCCTAAAGACGAGTGGGCAGAGTACATAGACCTAGTAGCTGGATGATAACTGATGACTACTCACCTTTCAACTCGGAGTGTTTCGACTAGCCCAATAGGGGAGCACCTCTGTGTGAACGTGGTATACCCACAGTGGGGAGAGCCTCTATGTGGCATGGAAGACCAACAATACATGACAGGAGGAGTACCTCACCAGGCTACAAGGGGAGTGCCTCTGTGTGAGTGCGGCAGACCCACAATAGGGTGTGCCTCTGTTTGACGCAGCATACCCATGGTACCCGACAGGAGGAGTACCACATCTGTCCATGAAAGTGGGAAGCACCTTTCTGTGACGTGGCAGGCCCAAATTACTCTATAGAGGAGGTGTACACCAACATATGAGGATTCGACAGTTTGACATGGAGTGTTACATGTTACAACCCCTTGAATAAAATCATTGTTTTTAGATAAGTCAGTGAATTTTGTGTTAACGTCATGATTGATATGGGTTACTATATAACTTATATATATGTATGGGAATATAACTATGTAAGGGTTATCCTTTGAATCTTTACTTTGTGGTTATCCTTGTTAGATATTGTGAGACCTTGAGGGTCTCGGGGTCCCTACTGAGTATCGTTATACTCAACCCTACACGGGCTATGGCCGAACCTTGTTGTGTTGGATGCAGACGACGGACAACGCCGTAGGAGGCTGAGAGCGCCATGTATGGATGATAACTGGAGGTTTACCATACGACAAGTCGGTACACAGAGGAGTTCTGACGGATGTGGAGTGATGAAGTGGCCATCTATACCTACCCTTCAAGTTGGAACCCTAGAGTAACATCAATGAGATGCTCTTTACCTTTCAGCTATTTGTACCTTTATCAGTTGTACCTGCTTTCAGTTGTACTTATACTTTACTACTGGAATTGTATTCCCAACCCCTTTTTACATTCTAGCACTTCTTCTTTATATAGTATTGCTTTGTGTTTTGATTCCAGTTTTGTACTCTGTTTGTGTGTGTTTACTTTTTATGAAGGCAATGACTTCCCAGCATAGGGATTTACGCCTTTGGTGCTAGTCGCCAGCCCTTGGCCTATGGAACGCGGGCTTGGGGTAGTCACAACATGGGTCTTGAAGATGGGTCATGACAAATTGGTATCATAGGTTTCAGTTATACTGCAGAACATAAGACTCTAATCTTTCTTTTCTATGAAGTAATAGTACTGAGGGTACTAAGTGTGGTTTTCAGTTCTGGGAGTCCAGTGTTGCTGTGGTGGCCAACGTATCCATACACATGGACCCTAACTACTGATTTCCGACTTAGTGCATGAAAACACAGATTACATGCGTGTCTTTAAAACATTTCTTAATTCATCTCAACCAGGTCAGCTCACCAGGTATAATCTTTTGGCCATGTCACATCTGTTTCTTTCAGAATGCCTCCCCGCAGAGCCCCGAGAGATGTACGTACTGATATCCCACAGAGCGATGAGGCTTCTTTGTAGGGACCCTTTCTAGTTGAGGAATTACTGGAGGCACCAGTGGTACCACTTCCCGTTGGGCCACCGATGCCACCAGCCCTATCAGCAGACGATACACACCGTTTGAGCGCATTTCACGAGTTCCAGCACCAGAGGACACCCAGGTTCATGGGAGAGATGGAACCACATGTGGCTGAGGATTGGTTGGAGGCTGTGTAGAGAGTTTTCAGACTCGTGGGGACACCAACAGACCTCAGGGTGATTCTTTCGGTGAGACTACTTCAGGTAGAAGCGGGCAGATGGTGGAGCCTGATGCATCAGGTCCATGATGAGGTGACATTACTCTAGACAGAATTCAAAATCCTATTCTGGGAAGAGTTTGTACTAGAAATCCTTCGTGCGGTGTGGATACAAGAGCTACTTCATCTTTATCAGGGCATCATGATAGTATTACAATACTCAATGAGGCTTACAGACCTCTCACGCTTCTCCATAGAAATGGTTAGGGTCCCATTATATGGGGCCCGGTCCTTCGAGAAGTCACTCAGGAGAGATATCAGGGCATCAAAGATCTCCCTCAGCATCTCGATGCAGGTGTGGGTGTTAGAGAGAGCCCTCTAAGTAGAGAGTTTCATGGATGAGCAGTCAATAGCAGCGAGACCCACTCCTAGTCAACATGCAGCAGAGTCTTATACAGCTGGCAGTAGACAGATGACCTAGAGGTCCATGAAGACCAGACCCATGGGTGAACATCCATAGGACTCGGGATCAGTTGTGTGGGGAACCCGAGGTAGTGAAACACATTCTGGTGGCAGGCAGTGTTACTCATGCGGCGGGCAGGGTCACATGGAACGTGACTGTCCGAATCGCCATTCAGATGACCAGAAGACAATTGAGAGTCCTCCCTGGCAATGATAGAGGTTCGATCAAGGAGGTTCGCAGGGTGCAAGAGGACTTGGAAGTGGATCTGTTCGAGAAACTGGTGGTAGAAGAAGTTTCGAGGTGTTTCCACCACCACCACCACCACCAGGAGGTCCACCCCGACCGCAGGGAGTGGGTGGACATGGGAGAGCTCAGCTTCAGGGAGATGAGGAATAAGAACACGACACTCCATAGATGATTCGATGTACTATATGTGTCTACTCCACCTTAGCTGCAGTTCTTATTGACACAGGTTCCAATCATTCTTTCATTGCCACTGCCATCGTTCAGAGCTCATAGATTCCAATGGAGCCACTGGATCGATCCTTACAGCTAGAGACTCCTACGAGAGTAGAATCGATGATTACACACTGGTGCTGGCAGTATGAGCTTACTCTAGGAGGTGAGAGCTTCGGCTGGGATCTCCTCGTAGTGGCGTTGAGGCCTTATGAAGTCATCTTGGGTATGGACTGGTTATCTATAGTCCATACTCAGATTGAATATATTAGGTGGAAAGTGCTATGTGTCCACACAGATGGTACGAGGTTTACCTTCACTAGAGAGAAGGGAACCTTTGTAGCATAGGAAAGACAAACTCGGAGAAGGGTGCAACCGATAACTCACCAGTTGGATTGCCTTACCCTCAGATCAGTAGATGTGGAATGTCTGCCTAATCCTATAGTGGTGAAACCATATGCGGATGTTTTCCCTGATGATGTTCCAGGACTACCTCCTCACAGATAGGTGGACTTCTACATTGTCTTGTACCCCCAGACGACACATATATCTACTCCAGCATATCAGATGGCCCTCGCTGAGCTTCATGAGCTGCGGGTACAGCTAGAGGACTTGAAGGGGAAGGGATTCATCTGGCCCAGTGTTTCTCCTTGGGCATCCCCGATACTATTCACCAAGAATGTAGATGGGAGCTTGAGTATCGGTGTTGACTACCGTCATCTGATCCAGGTGATCGTCAAGAACAAGTACCCACTCTCGAGTATTGAAGACCTCTTTGATCAGCTCAAGGGAGCATGATGGTTCTCAAAGATAGACCTCATATTAGGCTATCACCATCTCAGAGTTCGAGACGCGGATGCGCAGAAGATGACCTCCAGTTGTCGGTACAACCACAACGTGTGCATGGTTATTCCCTTAAGCATAACCAATGCTCTAGAAGTGTTCATGTGTCTCATGAACAAGATCTTCTAGCCTTACCTCGGTCACATTTTCATAGTCTTCATCAACAAAATTATGATCTACCCAACTACTGAGGAGGATCATGCCTACCATTTTTAGGTAGTACTGGACACACTTCGAGAGCACCAGCTTTATGGAAATCTCTCAAAGTGCCAGTTTTGGATTTTTGAGGTTCAATTCTTGGGACACGTCATCTCGGAGGCAGGAGTTATAGTAGATCCAGCGAATATTGAGGCAGTACTTGCTTCAGAGCCACCCAGGAGTGTGACGGAGGTACGGAGTTTCCTGGTCTTGGCTAGATACTACCATAGATTCGTTACAGACTTCTCTAGAGTTGCAGCACCACTCTCACCCATGACGAAGAAGGGGAAACCCATCGTGTGGTCAGAGAGATACCTGGAGAGCTTTCAGGAGCAGAGGCAGAGGCTTAGTAGTGCCTCCATCTTGAGGGTTACAGAGGAGGGTGTAGGGTATGTAGTTTACAACGATTCATTAGGGACCGTACATGGGTGTGTCCTAATGCCAGAGCGAGCGGTGATCACATATGGTTCTTGGAAGCTGAGACAACATGAGCAGAACTATGCTACCCATGACCTGGAGTTTGAAGAAGTTTTCTTCTCCTCGAAGATGTGGTGACACTATCAGATGGGCGAGCATTTCATAGTCTACTATGATCACAAGAGCCTCAGGTATATCTTCTCTTAGTAGGACCGGAACCTAAGACAACGTTGTTGGCTCAAGTTCCTCCAGGACTATGACGTTGAGATAGTCTATACTCCTGGGAAGGGAAACGTTGTTGCGGATGCACTTAGAAGGGGGACTGGTAATCATCTGCAAGGAGAGGAGATAGAGCAGCGAGCTTTCTTTATAAATATACATTGTGGATAGAGATGGAGTAGCCTATCTACAGTCTCTTACAGTCACTCTTTTTCTTCATCACCGAGTTAGGGAGGCGCAGCATGGAGACGCTGACTGTGAGACGCGACATGCCCAGATATCCATAGGGCATGCACCTGATGGATTTTCTGAAGGTGGGGAGCACGTAATCCTCTTCAGCGGATGTACCATGGTACCGGTTTCACATCAGAGGTTAGTGTTGAGGGAGTTTCACACGTCCCCTCTAATAGTACATCCAGGAGTGGCGAATATTTACCAGGACCTTCGACGACAGAACTGGTGGCCAGGTATGAAGAAGGCAGTAGTTGAGTTTGTCGCACGATTCGTCACTTGTCAGCATGTGAAGGTGGAGAACCATGTACTATTAAGCTTGGTACAACCATTATAGGTCCTATAGTGGAAGTACGATGGGATATCCATGGATTTCATGACGGGTCTTCCACATACATCCAAGAGTCACGATTCGATTTGGGTGATTATTGACCGACCCACCAAGTCGGCCCACCTCCTACCGACCAGAGAGCAGGGATAAATAGAGATCTTGGGACACCTTTATGGGCATGAGATTGTGCATTTTCATGGAGTGCCTACTTCTATAGTGTCCGACTGTGATGCACGGTTTACTTCCCGGCTATGGAAGCAGTTGCAGGAGGATTTCGCGATGCAACTTCATTTGAGCACTGCCTTCCATCCATAGAAAAATGGTTAGACAGAGCGGACCATCCAGACCCTCGATGACATGCTCCATGCTTGTGTACTCGACTTTAGTCACAGTTGGGATTACCCCTTTCCATTGGTAGATCTTTCATACAACAACAACTATCACTCCACCATCGGTATGTCACCTTTTGATCCCTTTTATGGTCGAACTTGCAGATCACCACTATGCTAGACAGACCCAGGAGAGTCAGTACTAGTGGGACCAGAGATGGTATGTGCTACCACAGAGAAGGTGCAGATCATCCCAGAGCGGATGAAGACTGCATAGAGTAGGTAGATGTCGTATGCTGATAGAAGATGGGGACCTCTAGAGTTCGAGGATGGCGATCATGTATTTCTATGGGTCTCACCTCGATGAGGTCTATGAAGATTTGTCCGAGGGGGTAAGATATCTCCATGATTCATAGGACCATTACAGGTCCTTAGCAGAGTAGGCGAGGTGACTTACCTCTTGTCTCTTCCACATCAGTTGCATCGGGTGCACGATGTATTCCATGTATCTCAGGTGAGGAGATACGGGCATGACCCACCCCACATCATCGACCACGGGGAGCAGGGCATCAGAGGCAGGGCGATTTTCACAGAGGTTCCAGTGGAGATTGAGGATTGATAGGAGCGGGTCCTACGTGGATGGTCGATACCTCTGGTGAATGTTCTCTAGCAGCACGTGAACCTCAAGGAGAACACATGGGAGTGGGAGGCTCAAATGTGGGCTCAGTATCCATATTTGTTCCCTTAATGTGAGTTGTATCTTATGGGGACGTAAATCCCGGAGGTGGGGAGAATGTAAAGACCCGGAAATTCCATGGAAATTTTTTTCTTTAATATTTGGGAATTTTACAAGTCCTTGAAAATTTATTGCGCTTGATTTCGAGGCCCGGTGTGCCCGGAAACAATTTATGATGTTTTATTCAGGTACGTTCAGTAAACGTACATGTGAGATTTTATAACTTTTCAACATGTTCTCGGAATTGAAATAAATGGCACCGTTGAGCTCGTAGAGTCGGTGATTCCTTAGTGAGACCTTCACCGTAGTTGCGTTCTGATGAGAATGGAAGTTAGTTTTTGGAGTTTTAAAATAAAAATGTATAAAAATAAAGTGTTAGATTTATTTTTATTTTTGTTGGTTAAAGCTCCAAGAGTAGGTTAGTGGTGGTCACACCCACACATAACCTCCCTTGGGAGACTATATTTGGTGGGGCCCACATGAGCTTTAAAGCCCCCTTAACTACCCACAAAGGAGGATGAAACTCTTCACCTTCCCCCATTAATTAATTGATCCTACACCACCCACATTAATTAGATGGTTTGTCTCTTTTAATTAATGAAAACAATTTGAATTGTTGTTCCAAAAAATAATTTATGACGTTTCCATCTATTATTTTGTTGGAATGCTTCATACTTTTTTAGGGAGAATTAATTAGAGGAAAGAACTTCAAGGAGCCATTTATCTCCAAAAAAATGACGAACACCTACCTTCGATCATCAACCATGCTAAAAGAGAAGGGGCCGACCGTGAATAATGTCACGACGCATCATCCTCGTTCTTCTACTCCGGACACTTTCTAATATTGACTAATCGATGCCACCCTTCTGTGACTTCATCAATGACCATCGTCTTACAAGATAGGGGTGTGTTTTGGTATTGAGAAACATTAATTCTTCTTTCTATCATTGAATTGTTTCCTATTGATCCGCTTTCTATCAAACTAATGTGGAAGGACCAGGCCAAACTAACACGGCCTGAATCCTTCCGTCGTTCTTATGAATATTGGTGTGTTCTTCACACTCTTATTAGGCAACGAATAATGAATTGTTGCGGGTTCGTTTGGTGATGCAATGATCCCGGAATGAGGACCCAACATCACAACGACCTAGCAGAGGTGAGACGACGATAGCGGGCGACAGATCGAACCATAACGAGAAGGACCTTTCCTCAACCGTTCCTCGAGCAGGAGAATCAAATCATGATTTTGGAGCAGATCGTAGGCCCAAAAGCACCAGAGATGATTACGAGACATTGGGGTGACCTAGTGTATGATGTTTTTTGGTGAATAGACCGTCAGAATGAGGAATGGATTTATCGAGAGGTGCACATGCCAAAGGCGTCGTTTCTGGAAAATTCTAGAATACACGACGTGTACATCAGGCGAACACACCATGTAGTTCAGGCATTCTAAGACTTGAGTTTTGGATGTCAGACATGTAAGACATGGCGTGTGACCCTAGTCACACATCATGTACCTTCTGCATAGCAAGGTAGAGGTGCCTTCATGAGACTCGACGTGTATTTTTGGAAATAGCATGGACACAGGTAGAACTACTCAACCAATAGGCACAGAAAGTATTATCTACGCGGAATGGTAGAAGAAGCTTCCCGAGACTCAGAATGTATCCTGGGGATACATGGACACAGGTAAAGTATACGGGCATGTACTCCACTAGACGGCCAGAAAAGGCCAGTGACACGGGATACCCCGTGTACCAGTTACACAGGTATGTGAAGATAGGTTGAGACCGTGTACGGGCACAGGGCCAGCATACACCGAGCCAACCCCAGTTTTATACACACGGCATGTTTTAATATTACACGTCTTGTAATTACTTTTCAACATGACCTGCCTTAAGATAATGGACGTTGTACACGGGAAGTACCTGAGGATGGAAGACACGGCGTGTGCCACATTCCCACATGCAATGTACTGTTTATTTTGGAAAAAGGCTTGGTTATATTGACCTCTCTGTCTTGGACATGTTTTGTTAGGGAGAGACCATATGATGGGGCAGAACTTTGGGATACTTCTACATGGGACTTCGTGACAGTTGGAGTATCGACCAATAGCTCTTGGAGCAGATCCTTTCAGAGATGAACAACCGGAGTACGGAGACCAGTAGCTAGCTGCTACCTAATGACTTCTGAACTTTCGAATCAGAGTGTTTCGACTAGCCCAATAGGGGAGCACCTATGTGTGAGTGTGGCTGACCCACATTGGGGATGCCTCTGTGTGACGTGGCAGACCCATGGTACACGACAAGAGTAGTACCTCTGTAGGCTATGAGGGGGAGCACCTCTATGTTAGAGCGACAAACTTTTAGTGGGGAGCTCCTCTGTGTGATGCAGGAGACCCACAATACTCTATAGGAAGAGTAACACAACAGTCCATAAAAGTGGGAAGCAACTCTGTGTGACATGGAATGCCCACAGTACTCTATAGAGGAGGAGTACGCCAGCAGTCGAGGTTTCAACAGTTTGACTAGGAGTGTTACATGTTACCACCACTAGAATAAAATCATGGTTTTGGGACGATTCAGTGACTTTTTTGTTTACCTCATGATTGAGATGGGTTACTAGATAACGTAGGTATATGTATGGGAATATACTTGAGTAAGGTTTATCCATTGAATCTTTACTTTTTGGATATCCTTTTTGAATATGGTGAGACCTTGAGGGCATCACGGTCCTAACTAAGTATCGTTATAATCACCCCTGCACGAGCTATGCCTGAACCTCATTGTGTTGGATGCAGACGACAGACAACGCTGATGGAGGCCGAGAGCACCAAGACTGGATGGTACCCGTAGGTGGACCTTACGACGAGTCAGTACATAGAGGAGTTCTGACGGACGTGGAGTGCTGAGGTGGCCATCTTTACCTAACCTTCAGGTAGGAACCTTAGAGGATGATCCAAGAGATTCTCTTTACCATTGATCTATTTGTCCCTTTTTTAGTTGTTCTTGCTTTCAATTGTACCTGTACTTTACTGTTGGGATTGTATTTCTGACCCAATTTTACTTTCCAGCACTTCTTATGTATACAGTATTTCTTACTGGTTTTCTTACAGTTGTGTACTCTATTTGTGTGTGTTTACTTTTTATAAAGGCAATTCCTTCCTAGCTTAAGGATTTAAGACTTTTGTGCTAGTCGCCATCCCCTGGCCTATGGAAGGCGGGCTTGGGGTAGTCACGGTATGGGTCCCGAGGACGGTTCGTGACATAATCCATGGGTCATGTAGTTATACTTATGGTGTCTCAGCTGCTCATCCCATTTGTGATCACTAAATTTCTCTGAATTAACACAAATATGATACTATCTCCAAATGCATCATAAAACACCATGTACTCAACACCCGTAGTAGGTAGTCTAAAAAAAGCACTACTGGTTAACATATTCCTCAACTCCTCAAAGTATCTCATACGATGATAGAAATACAAAATGGATTCACAATCAGTAACAATGAGTTAAAATTATATACAAATATAGAATATTAGGTAATATATACTCAATATCACCCCTATGAACCTGAAAAAATACACACCTGCAACACACCCTTAGCTAGTTACCTAGAAAAAACATCATTATTGTTGAAAAAATCCATAACTACACCATGTTCAGAGATTACATTCCCTTGAAAGTGATCCTCTAGATTATAAAATAGGCAATTCAAGAGATTTCAACATTGCTGGTGATCCTTGTGTAACACTATGATCGTCCTAAAATTCTCTATAGTTACTCATCTAATATAGAGTATAAGGGTTTGTCATAGATAGTGAGAAAAATATATAGTACAAATATGGATGTAATATTCTGTTTAAAGGAGCCGTGGATATAGTGTTAGGTTTAGTCACATTGAAAGGAATCCCTAGGAACTCATAATGAAAATAGATATATTGTTTTTTACAATACCATCCCAACAAACCCTCAATAGATGGAAGTCATACATATGATCAATATTTGGAAACCGAGTGATGAAATTTATCTTGTTGAAAAGAAGATCAATCCTCCACAATGAGTATTGGTTCTTGATAATATCCTTTTTAGGTGATGGTAATCATCAAAAAGATTTAAAACATCATCTTACCTTTTAATTAAAAAAAATTGGATCCTCCTAGGTGGCCACATAGGTTCTGCTAAATCATTTCTCTTGATGGATATCTAACTTCACCCTTAGCTCCTGATGATCAGTAATGAATATCTGAAATGATGAAGAGTATGTTAGTGTAATATCAAGGTGGAGGACAATATAGATATTAATATTCTACCAAAAAGGTAGTCTCAAAATATCTTTATGAAAGGAATCTACATAATACTTAAATACTTATATAATCTAGATGCATATCGATCCCACTGCATGAGGAGATAAAATATCCAACTGATTGGTGATATGATGCATCTTCAATATCACAAGTCCCACTCACTTAGACATGCGATCTATCTCACACATGAATGATAATATCATCCCATATATACAATGGAATCTGTCACTCCAATGTTGAAATCATATCTAGGAATGCATGACGAATATGTAGTCCAAACATAGGAAGACCTATTATGGTTTCATCACAATGACCAAGAGGTCCCATGAGAATCTATCTCCACTGAGTGCCAAATCACAATTCATGAAGATATAAGATATAAAATAATCCCTTCCTTTTGTAGACTCTATCCACAGTCAATGGGCCACACATTATACTAGAATATCTATCACTCATACAAGGGATATTGACCAAATGTAATGTCTAGTTCTAATGTCTATAAATAATGGAGATATTATTGCAAAGATACTGATCATACAAAAAATATTCTCATGATCATCCTGATAATGTCCTTTCATAACATTGAATTTATTGAGTTTTCGACCACTAACCCTCAATCGTAGAGTGGGAAACATGGTGTTGGTGGCTGGAGTATGTCATGCAATCTCCCCCCTCAATAACTCATACCAATGGTTACCCAATAGCCTCTCTATCAACACCGCCTCCATTAGGAGTTCCCTAACCATGCCTAAGAGATCCGTAATCCTGGGGATAATATTTTATATAGGTCCATCCACTAACATCACCACCATTTATAGCAATGAAATTTGGATAATCATGAGCCATGTGACATCTTCCATCACAACAACAACAACACTCATTTCCAAGATTATTGGACCCTATTTGTGAACCCTATAATGTAGACCCTTGTGACATTGTTCAGTCATGAGTATGTATCTTATGGGGAATCCATGAGAAGTAGTACCTATTATACCCAAAAAATGACTCAACCCCAAAATCTCCACGACCATCTTCATCCACATTACACCCCTCTACTAAAACGTTCTCTATATCTAAGTCTTACATGAGTACTCCAGGATGAATGGAAATTCTATAGGAGACCATGCTAGCTCAGATGTCTCCATGAAGGCCCATAACATACTTTCATGGATAGAATTATCCAACACACACAATATTTATATTGTTACACATTATGATGAAAATCCTTTAAGTTTAGTCAATAATAATATAAAACTACTCCAACTCAAAAAGCCTATGTATATTCACTGAGTGTAATCTCGAAGGGTAATAGTCATTTCAAAAAAACTGCTAAGGGGTTAACCATGAGATAATCATATAATAATGTTTTCTACTGATTAAAATCCACTTAGTATTTTATGATCTATAAATAGAGTTTTTCATAAGCATAAGAATATGATCAGCTGGGTTCTGAATGTGAAAAAAAATTGGCCAGTCCCTTGAGAATATCCTCCACTACCTTATGGTATGGATCTACAGGAAAACAAAGTTATATATATATTTTGAATTCATGTAATTAACTAATAATATATTCATAATTTTACTAAAAAACTAGAGTTGTCAAAGGATATGAATATAGTTGATCAACCACATAGACCACTGGAGGCAGATCAATGTTCTTCCAATCAGGTGGAAACACTATTTTCTCTGTTCCATGAAGAAATACCTAATGAATAAGTGCCTTAATTATACAGTTTTTTACTAAAATGGTCTCCAATATGACCAATTAACATATCACTATAATGGGAGGACAAAACCTAATGTGAATATATGGATACAAACACAAAACAAGCTCCATGAAATTGTGCCGAGATACAATAAAAATTGAAAATCTTCAGTGTAATCAATGCATGCTACAAATTCTAGGAAATATACTAAAGTGATGCAATGTAATATAACACCTATTAATGGAGATAAGAATTTCCCAATAGAAAATATTTTAAAACATAACATAACCTAAAAAACTGGGGAAAATTGAAGAGGTCCTAGATCAATATCTCTAAGGTTGATCACTAAACACATTCATCGCCTATGTCAATTACTACGATCCTCTGAAATAGTTTCCATGAATTTTAATGGTGATTTTCATAAATCATCTTAAAAACAGAACATGGGGGTTGATACCATGTAATTGTTAATATATATATGCATTATAGGACACCCTAAAAACCAATAGTTAAGTAATATAAATAAATATTGAGCCCAACTAATTAAGAAAGAGTGTAAAGAAAACCCACAATCAGAATTTTCTATTATTGAAAACCCAATAATAAAAGGAGAGAAGTCTTAATTTAAATCGGAATAAAAGTATGATTATTAGTCTAGAAACAACTCTAAGAGTATCATATCTTATTCAAAATACCAGTCATGACCAACATATAATTAGAGTGGGGGATCGTTCCTCCTTACTACACACCATAATCAAGGTGAACTATCTCTACTCAGGGACCCACTCCATATTAGATCATGATAAATGGGGTGTACCAATACATATATATAATACCATAACCCATTATAAAGTAGCGGAGTAATGAAAATATCAATATATAGAGCATGAGGTACCCAAACTAGAGTTGATTATGTGAGTTATGACCCCGATATCTCTCTAATGATATTACTCGATCTTTATCATCAACAATGAATCTTAAGAAGTACATTCCCATTCATAAAACGTTATGAAATATGTTTTAATGCAATGAGAATATTTTCATCATGTACTACTAAGAAAATTACATCAATTATGCTACTTTCATGCCTAAATTTGAGTTGTAGAGAATAATCTACAGAAGGTAGATGTTCCATAAGAAAGTACATGACATATACATTGGGTCACATAATGTTTAACTTCACCTAGAAACATGTACATTTCCACCCATAGGCATGTCTTGGATACCCATATCAATAAATATTTCCTGATCATATGGGGTCATAGTGTGTAAATACAACCATGTTCCTTGGTGTGTCCACATGGTACACAAACTGGGTGTCCATATGACAACACAAGGCATGTCCCTATGGGGACATAAAATTTCTACTAACTCAAGACACAAGTTCTCTGGAATAGAAACATGGAATGGTTTCTTAAAGAGGGTCACGCAACATGTGGAATGTAATGTCATGCCCCTCATCATTGGATTGAGTTTAGGAAGTTATTTTACATTGACTCGGGTGACATCCCCAAGCATCCAAAGCTGGAAATAAATTCCAAGGGCTTTACAAACTGCAGTGGATGATTTTTTATTGGATGTGAAAACACCCAACCAATTTTTCCAATACCAAAGAAACTACATGATGCATGTAAAAAATCATCCACAATTCAATAATACTAAGGACCAATAGAACCAAAATTCAATAATCCATAATTAGTGTTCCAAGCATAAGTATAAACAACAAAAGGCCAAGAAGTTATAACATGGCTCCAAAGCTCCACACCAAGCCCCATGCTCTAATCACCACTACACCGCCCAAGCCTCATGTTGCAGCACTAAATGAATGAGATTCCATATATTTTCTATGTCATAGAATACAAAATCCACAAATCATAAAATTTCCAATGTCGGAGATAAGTAATTATACTAGTAGGTTTTCCCCAAATGACTTCCCGACACAAGCCTCTATGATAGAACAAGTTAGAATAATTATATAAAACAATTTATAAAAAAACAATAAAAAAGTTCAAAAATTTAGAAAAATTAAAAACAAATCCTAGTCCCAAGAAAGTCACCCAAATAAACATAATTCCAAAGAAATAAACAAACCAAATAAACAAACACTTCATTAACCCAAATCCCTATTCTAATTATCATAACACATTCCAACTTGTGTGGTTACACGCATTTCCAACCCATATACCCATGTTTTACACACCCACACCCGTGGTCGGTGTCACCATTGATGGTGGAATTTCAGGTCCAAACCAATACAATATTATAGTGGTAATTCATGACATCTTTCCTTTGATGGTGGTCCTTCATTCCCACTTTCAATTCATTCCCAATCATGCTTAATGTCGTTGGCCAACCCCCATACCAACAACACCCATCCAGTCACAACATCATACCAATTTAAAATTTCCAAAAACAAATTTTTTTTTCCAAAAAACAACTAAAACATCATATAAAACAACATTTTTCATCAATCCTACCAAGACATAAATTTCCAAACAAACAACCCTTTAAACCAAAACCATTCAATAAAATGACATTTATTGAAAACTTCATTATTCCACGTCAATGCCTAATATAATCTCAATAAATCAAAAATATATTTTTAAACAAATTCTAAAAATAAGTTTCCTTAAATAAAACCAACCCACCAATTTTAAAATGTCTATTTTCAAATACCAGACAATGTACATCACACAACCAACACCCATTTTTACCAAATCCGCAGAGCATAAGAAAATGGGTTCCAGAATATCTTCCCAAATAATAATCACAATGAATTAAATGGAAACCCCATTACTTTTAAATTAATAGTTATGGTTCTATAAAAATGGATTTAATAGAGATATCACATACCTGAGGATTTTAGAAAAATCATCCAATGCAATACCAAACAAAAAATCTGGCTGAAAACTCCTCAAAATTTCTTTGGATATATTTTCTTAAAAAAAATAAGAAAAACAATCATAATTTTTGAAAAAAAAAACATATATATACATGAGAAATGTGTAGATGTAGAAAACCAAGAGATCTATTTAGGGAGAACTAGGTCTAGGAGAAACAATGAAAACACAAAGAGAGCAGACTTACCCGAGGAGAATCACCTTTACTACACCAAAAACACAGTTATATTTGCTTATAAAATGAGTGTAATAGGACTACTAACCCTTGAGAACAAGAAATCACGAGTCATGTTCATGTGGTATAAGAAATAAAAGATTTAGTGAAAATATATAATGATCCCATTTTTAAGAGCCCTCTTTTTAATGTCGCGCATGGTTAGATCGCATGGTTTAAAAAACTATTTGCTAACTATTCTCATTATTCTTTCCCATGTGAGATCCCCACATGGTTGGTCGACATGGTTAGTTAAATTGTGTCCTGAAAGTGTAAAAAATGACTTTTTCAACTGTCATGGTTTCCTGGAGAAGTCGTACATTATTCCAAAACCATGATCAAAAAATGAACCCTTTGAAAATCCACATAACCATTCCAAACCCCTTTCAAACATTCCCAAAAATCACCAACCATTTTATATACAAAAAAGACCTAAAAAAGGGTTACATAATGTAAACCGGGGTTACAATATTCTCTCCACCAATATAATTTCGTTCCCCATAAAGTAGGGACCATCCCTTTACTGAAAGAGATCGGGCCAATGCTTGAGCATTTCTTTCTCCTGCTCCAAAATCTCCCCCTAAATTTGAAAATGTTACCCCAAAACTCATACTATGATTATGATTTTACCATGATAGATTTTATCGTTACTATCCAAAATATATACTATCACTTGAACAAAAGAATCATCGGAATATAGTTCAAAATGATCCCAACGAATCAGATGGTCATGATGTGAATGATACTTTTTCAACTATGACACATGAAATACATTATGCACCGAACTAAACTGTGGTCGAAGATAAAAATGATATTCCACCCCTCCAAACCACTCATGTATACAACAAGTTACAAATAAAAATCATAGATAACATTTCCATCTTCCCAAAAAAATGATGTTACATCCTTAGAGATATTCTAAAGAACACATGATAAGTCAACATGAACAAAAATAGCCATTGATTATGGTCATCATGTGACTTCATATGACTATGAGCTATATACAATATCTTCCCGGTCTATTTAATATTTCTATGTTTTGTCTTGTACAAGTCTCATCCAATCAATTCATGTCTATACTCATTCCAACCAACAAAGTGGGGAATGACATGGATGCCCATACAATACCTCTAATAGGGCCATATGTATTGAGGCTTCATAACTGTTATTTTGGGAGAACTCCACTAAAAGAAAGTGCTCTATCCTTGAGACACCAAATCCATACCCAAGCCCACAACATATCTTATTATCTTTGTGTCATCCTCTCAGATTTCCCTTCCATCTATGGATGATATTCCATACTCATCATCAAACGAGTCATAGGGGCCTGTTTCAAGGATTTCTAAAAATGAGATGTGAACCTCACATCTCTATCTAATACAATCAAAACTAGTAAACCATGAATTTGTTTCACATCATGGATATAGATTTTGGATAGATACTACACCATGTGAGAATTATGAATAGGGATGAAAAGGGCTAACATTGTGAGCTGATCCACTATCACCTATATGGAATCTTTCTTCTGGACCATTATTGGGAGACCAGTAAAAAAATTGATCGCTATTTTATCCCATTTCCACTATAGGATATCTAAATATTACAACATTCTATATGGTAACAGATGATCCACCTTGGATAATTGTCAAGTTAGTCATTTAGATAGAAACTCATCCATTCTCTTTTTCATACCCTCCCAACAAAACTAGGGTTTCAACACTATATACATTATCCTAATTCCATGATGGACAACCCATCTGAGTTGATGATGAGAACTGAGAAGTTTCTCTTGACCCATAGGTATAACCATATGATTCTAAAAGTAGAATGTTGAATACCCATCTATTTTATATCCCTCAATGGTCTCCCCACCAATGAGTTTATACCTCGTAGCCATACACTCGGAATCATACATATTCTCCTCTTTAACTGAACGAAGCAAGTTATGATGCAATGATACAAGAAATAATATGGCTAAATCAACCTAGTTTTCACATTCCAACCTCATTTAAACTATAACAGATGTCAATTACCACTGATTTGATGCAAGTTACCCCACTTGAGAATATGCATTTCTATATAATTTGTCTCCCACCGAATTTACCTTTCCCAATGTTTACATCAATTCAATGTTAAATATCTAGAGAGAATCCATCCATGTTCTTTTACTCAAATTTAAATCTCTCTATGAGAAAATACTCTTCAAACTCTTATGATTTGTATACACCTTAAATTTTTCACCAAGGAGATAGTGATGCATTCTTTTCAAAGCATGAACCATGGATTCCAAATACAAATCATGTGTTGGTATTTATCCTCATGAATCCTTAAAAACTGTGATCCAGACACAAGCACATGATCCCCTTTCATGTGAACACACTCCAACCCTAATCCTGATGCATCACAACACACCATGTACACTTTCCATTTTTTTGTAAGAAACAATATTGGTGTTGGTGTAAGAATATTCATTAACCTCTTCATAAGATTTCTCACACTACTAATTCCACTGAAACAGAACATTCTTCTTTATTAATGAATTAATCAGTGAATCAGTCCTGAGAAGTCACAAAAAAAGCATTGAAAATACCCATATAGAGAAACGAGGCACAATATCTCATGAAAAATCTCAAGTGACATATAATAGATAATGGCTTATATAATCAATAGATACACTAAAACTCCTCTCTATGAAATTAAAAGGTCAATAAAATAAACCACCGGTATCAAAAATCACACTTTGAAAATTTAGTGTACAACCTATTTTCTATTAAGATTCTCAACACTACCGCAAAGTGTTTCTCATGCTCCAAACATGTCCGTGAATACAACAGTATATCATCCAAGAATACCTCCAAGAAAGAATATATATATATATATATATCTTTAAAATGCATGATATATCATTCCTATGAACAATACTGGTGCATCCACAAGACCAAAGTGAATAAAGACAACTCATAATGTCCATATCTACAACTAAAAGATGTTTTTGGAATATTATCATTATGCACCCTCAACTAATGATACCCGGATTGAAATTCAATATTGGAGAAGCCTTGATCTCCCCTTAAGTAATTGAGAATGTTATTCAGGCATAGAAGTGGATATCGATTCACTATCATATCTTGGTTAATCATAAGATTGTCAATATATACCCAACATGTTCCATCCACCATTTCAATGATCAAAATTGGTGCTTCCCACTGGAACTTGTAGTCTAGATGAACCCTTTGTTTTCTTGATCCTCCAATTGTAATTTGAATTCACTCAATTCTACTGGTTCCACCTGTTAAGACAAAAGTGAGATACAACTGGTCCCAAGAAGAAGATCAATCATAAACATTACATCTCTCATTGGTTGAAAACCTAATAGTTCATTAGAAATGTCATCTATAAAATGATTAAACACTACTAAAAACCTTCTTCTACTAAACTCACCCATTTCTTCTAAAGAAAAAGTAAAAACAAATACTATATCATCCCAACTACTGGTTCCAAAAATCCCATTGCACCCGCCATCACATTTTTCTCTCCTCTAAAGAGTTGATCGATGCCATCACCCATCAAAAGACTCACCATTCACACATAATAGTCGATATGGGACATAAACATCATTAGATAACACATACCCATTATTAAATATTAATACATATCAATAACAAACAAATATGACATCAACTCATCCTCATCAACAATTATACAACAATCTATACATAGGAAGGCTCGACACACTTTTTATCCCAGTAGTGTTTGATGTTTTAAAATAGAAGGTATCATTTCAACAAATAAACTTGAAAAATAAATAAAAAATATGTAATAAAAGAATGAGACTCACCTGTATAAAACAAAACTTTCATAATGTTAGAATAAAAAAGAATTATACCTCACACCATGGATGGTACTGACTAATCATGAACCAAAACCTACTTAGAACCAAACAACTTCTTTCTTTCCCCACTTATCTATTTATTACTCTACAAAAATTTACCTTATCGAGTAGTCATGGTATTCCTAGAATCCCAATGACATGCTCGACTCTACTAATGATAAGTATCCTATTACCCGCATCTCATAGAAGCAAAATATTCCTACAACCATTAGGAGTTTCACAGACACATTACCTTGGAACATTGCAACAATAACGATGCAGATTACACATCTTCTTGCAGTTATGACATGGTTGAGGCTGTTCCAAACAATCCTACATCATGTGCCTTATAGAACCACACTAAATACATCTTTACTTACTTTGAAACTTTAGAGAAATATTCACTGATCCCGCTATCGGGTTCCGAGCTATACTCCCACCCTATAAATAAGTGTCCCTCTTTTCCTTGATCCCCACATTAGAATTCTCACTATTACCCAGGGTTACCAACAGGCTTCCCCTGAATGTAGCCCCCAAGATATCCATTTTAGACAACGATTCTATATTCACCATTTTATGTATAATCACTTATACATAAAAAAACAATTTTGGAATAAATTTATTTCCTTAAGCCCGGTTCAAATATATACTCCTTCAAGAATGCACAGGCTGCCACCTCCAATGAAAACCGCACTATGTTCATTAAGTTAGTTTCATATTCCTTTATGGAAAGGTTCTCATAAATAAAACTAAATAAATTCATTTTTTTCATGAATTTTAAATGTATAATGATTGAAATTATTGATAAAAAATTCATAACAACTCTCCTATGTCATACCATGGTCTATTCTAGTCTGGACCACCAAATCCACCAATTGATGTGAAATATCAGCCAACATGTATATCACTAACATAACATTCAACTCATCCAGTGTTCCCAATAAATAGAATAATTGATTAATATGGTTCTACCCTGATTTTTCAATTTTTGGATGAGAATAACCCAAAAGGGTTGGAGTTTTCTTCTGAAACTGATCCATGTGATCCACATACCTCAGATCATCACTTATATTCCCACTTTCCACAACTTATAAATATTGCACTCTGCTCTGAACTAGATTCTTTTTCACCATGGGCTCAATAGCCAAAACATTTTCCATAGTGTCCACTTTTTGGTCTCTAGGACGCCTACCCAGTTCTATTTCTATCAACACAGGAACTGCCATAAGTTTCAATCTCGAAAAATGAAGGCTTTCAATTTAAAATTAAATAATATTAAACTATCAAAATTATCATTTAAAAATTTCTAGTTTACAATTCTCATTCCAAGTTTGAAAAAATATTCTATGTTTTAGAAATCGAACCATTTTTAAAATACAATTGTCATTCGCTTTTCAAACCCATACTTTTGGAAAAAAAATCAAAATTTTTTAGAGCTAAAAACATTTATATCACAATATAGATCATTAATCAAAAGAAATATGCATTTATAGTGGGAATTCATTTGTTCCTTTCATTTTATTCTCATCTTATTGGCTACACCCCTATCAATGAGATCATGCTCATATATGTGTCTCCAAGAATCTTATGTACCCAATTCAATGGTAACATAATGTTTAGAATAAAAGGGTTAACTATGTATTTTTATTATATAAATTTTCATTTCCGAGAATACTTATCCTTTCTACCATCCCAAATCAATTAATAAATTGATAATGAATGCCAACACCAAGACTAGAAACTGATGCAAGGACCAAAAAAGACTAACTTTACTTTTACATCAATGACTGAACAAACAGATACCATTTCAAACATCCCACCCCTCATATATGTCTTACATTAAGGTGAAGATGCTACTCAACCTTAGGAGAAATCCCCAAGGAACCAAAGGGTTGAAATAAATTCTAAGGGCTTTGAAAATATATAGGGGACAGTATTCCCTTGGAAAAGAAAAAACCCAACCCTGTGTGCCGATGACAAAGAAAATACATGATGCATATAAACAATGTTTCAAAATTGAACAATACCAAAGGACCAATACAACCAATCTAAAATAATTTATAAGTAGAGTACCAAAAAGATGACTAAATAAAAAACCCAAATAAGCTATGAACTCACTCTATAGCTCCACACCAAGCTCCATGCTCTAAGAATCACAACACCACCCAAGCATCACTATGGACCACTAATGGAATGTGATTCCTTACATTTTCCCATGTACCAAAATAAAACATCTACAAAAGTAATAAATTTCCAAAGAAGGGGGTGACTAATATTACATTGTAGTATTTCCCCACATAAATTACCTACACATACAAGTAGGATAGAACATGTTATAAAAAATATATATAAAAATTTATATAATAGCCTATAAAATAGTTAAAAAATGTACAAAAATCCAAACAAATCCTTTCCCTGAGCATGTCACAAAATCTACACAATTCAATTGGAAAAAATCAACAAAAGAAACTAAACATTTCATTAACCGAAATCCCATTTCTCATTGTCAAAAATAATTCTAATTAGCATGGCCTCATTAATATTCAAAAAATATAACCATGTTTCACGCACCCACACCTGATCTGGGTGTCACCATTGATGGGTGAACTTCACATCTGAAATCATCAACTTTAATTGTGGTACCTGAGACTGATTCGCTTTGACGATGGTCATTCACACCTACTATAAATCCGCTCCCAATCATATTTAACCCCATAAGATAACCCATATGCCAACAACATCAATAAGGTCACAAAATTATAAAAATTTACCACTTCCAGAAACATAAAATAATTTTTCAAATAAAAATTACAATATCATATTAACTAGAATTTGTCAAAAATCCTGCAAAGACAACAATTTCTAACCAAACAACTCCTAAAGAAAAAACGCATAAAGAAAATCACATTTATTAAAAAAATATTATTCTACATCCATGCCCTATTTCATTTCAATAAAACCCCCATTTTATTGAAAACCATTTTTCAACACATTTTCAATATAACATAGAAAGGGGTGAGCTCAAATGCTCAGTAAGGGTAAGTAATACATCGGAAACTTTCAAAAACATGCATAAAATTTAAGGAAATGTATAAAACAAAAACAAGAGCCTTTTAAACATGAAATTCAGCATAATATGGAAAAGATAAAATCAAATAATTCCATTTACATATATACATGGATATTCAACTAGTAGAATAATCACATGCAATATCAATAGCCACTTTCATAATGATGGAATGCATAATGCCAGACTACATAACCACATATTAAAGGCCTTGTGCCAAGACCAAAAATATGATTTTTCAAGTTCTTGTGCCAAGAAACTAGTTTGTCTCATGAGACATACCAATGCATCGAGGAGCTATAGCGGGCTCCACCCGTCACATACTAAGTCCAATTCATTCCTTATATGAAAAAGTTTAAACATTACAAAAAAATTCGTATTAAAACTTGTATACAAAATGTCAATACTTTATCCATATACAATGAATGGTATATAATAACAAATCCATAGTCAAACATATCTCAAAACCTTAAATAAAATATATAATATTTTTATCATAATAACTTAACATCAAACAAGCTTAAAATCCATCAATGGATATTGACATAGATGAAATCAAATCTATTTGAGAGAAATTTATCTTTCTTTTTTTGAAATAATTTCAATGTAAAATAATTACCAAAAAGAAATTTATTTTTAAAATATACTTATAATCTTGTAAGGGATGCTACAATGTTTTTATAATGTAGGAAAATAGCCACACCCACCGTATAAGTTAAAAAAAATTACCTTACTTTTTTTGAAAATGTTATAAAGGACATTGTTTGGAAAAGGATGGAAATATTACATTGTAAACATATTATAAAAATTCAAAAAAGGGTATAAATGACTTTAACCCATAGTCTATAACATAGTATGAATGTTTTGAAATACACTTTTATGAAACAAGGATGTGGATGATAATGTGGCCCTAGTTGATAGTCACATATAAAATAACCTCGGATGATGAAGAGATTGTGAAATTAAACGTTACCTTGTACTTTTCCTTGGTCGAGGGTACATTAAACTCTTTTATAATAGCTAAGTGGTTGTTATTAAATTATACAAGAAACATATTCAAAAATATGATATAATATATGATATTCTAATATTTCTTTGTTAATAATATTTTAGTATTATCGTTGTTTTGGGTGTTAACTGATTTGTTTTCCTTTATTTTATTTGTTATGTGGGTCATATTTGATATGGAAAAGATGTATCTTATTCATATACAGAATGATATCTAGTATTTAACCATAATTGATAACCATCAAATGAAAATTATTCTTTAATGGATATGATGAGGGAATGAATCTCATCGTGTTCGTGGAGATAGTAAGTCGTACGTACGCACGAGCGACAAAATCATTCTTTTGATATTGAAATCATTTATAATTGCACAGAATATCATAAATACAGAATCATTATCATATTATATTTATTATTTTCATCAGATATACTAATTATTATACCAATCCAAATGATGAAGTTTTTAAATAACAAACTACACCACGGCGTGGAGAAGGTAAGCCGTACGTACACATGTATGGTGACATGTCATTCATAGGATTGATAAAATAATGCATATGGTAGTAAAATTTTTATAATAACATAATATTATATATAATATATTGGATTTATTATTTTACAATGGAAACAACAGTGAAATAAGAAGTGGAAGAAGAAATGAACTTGAAAGAGGTGATGAAATATTTACATGTTCTTTGGGTTCTTCCATTTTATTTGATCAAAAGGGCTCCCTAAGTGGGATTTATGACTAAAATAAGGCCTCTATGATTAAGGTAGGATAGTTTAGAGGATATTTAGGAAGGTTTTGGCCGATCCAAATGGATTTTAAGATGTGAATTTGAGAGAAGTGCAAGTTCCCTTTTTTAAGAGGGGTGAGGGGCACCTTAGGAAAAGATTGAAATATTATTTTATAATAAAATAATTATTGGTTTATAATGACTCAACAATAATTTATTTCATGTATAAGGTAGGGATGAGTCGAAATAAAATCAACCAAAATGTTTTATATAGGTTTGGTACACTATATTAACGTTTTTCTTCTAGATTGAACTCTTAGTTAATTAGTTTGACATTTACCATGTATTTTTGTATTTTTATATTATATAGTTCATAAACATACTATAAACATCCAAGAGAACCACAAGTGGTTCATTAATGACACATATAATATTATTTAAAACCTTTTATTTATGATTATATTTTTAGGAATAAAATATCAATTAATAATACAATATTTGATTTAGAAACACTTTCTTGTCAATTTTGACACTATTTTCTATTTTGTTTTTATTAAATTACTAATAGCATTATTACTTGGAAAAAAAATCATTTAATAAATCCTAACATGTCAAATTAACCTATAAAATTCGTGGATGGAATCTAAACTTTCACATTATATTTATTTTAACACATATAATACCATTTATTTGATTCTTTCATTAATAAAGAAAATATTGCATCATCATTGTGTCATAAATAAATTTAGTTATTCAATTTCTAAAAACTATAAATAAAATACCATTATGTTGGAAATCATATTAGTTTTATAATTAATTTTTATATTTGAAGAGATAACATATATAACTTTATGTAAAATTTTATTACTAAATGATATATGCTTATGTCATTTTTGTATTTACTTTAACTTAATTAATATAAAGTGTCATTATCACTTAAAAGTGGCTCTATGGGGTCCCAAAATGAACCCAATGATTCCCGTGGTCAGACATGTATTATCTAATAGGATTAGAACACATTTTAGGGTAATTTAATATTATTATAATATTATTATTTTACACCTATTTACCAGATTTACCCTTTAACCATGGAAAATAAAATATTTACCAAAGTAATTATTCAAAATTCCTAAAAAAATTACTTATTTACACAATTTGTATCCCATTATTCTAAATATGGAATCCATTTTTCTAAATTCAAAACACAAAAGTGGTAGAAATTAATTTAAAATTAATTCCCATTATCAAAACTAATAGCGTGTTTTTAAGAAATAATAACTATCAAAATATTGACACTTGATTATATCCAGCCTAAATGTGAAATTATGTCCAATGACCAAATATGGAATAAATAGTAAAAATATAATCTAATTATACTTAAATAAAACTCAATAGTATAATTTATCACTATAAATTATTTTGATTAAAAAAGTTGTTGTTAATTAAAATTTAGTAATTTTTACAGTTCATTAAAAAATGAATGTTTTCAGAAAAAATGAAAAATTCACCATAAGATTATTTAGATATTCCAAACATAAAAATGACGTCCATTTTGAAAGGTAAAATTGATAAAATTTCAAAAATTGAGTATTACTATTCATAATGGCTAGTTTGATTGGTCGTGAAGTGTTAGAATATCGAAGTTGCATACAATGCAAGATATTGCATTATTCAAAGGGAAACGTACCGTGAAAGCTTGTGGTGTTACATTAAGACTTCACTTTCTCCAAAAAAGGAGTCTATTGAGAAACTACCAACCTTAGGGTGTTAGAAAAATTGACCAACACACAACCAAACCTCAAATTTGGGTGAACAATTTACAAAATAGCCTTGGATATTTTTACCTAACATCCACAAGACCAACTCCAATCATTTTAGGATACACAAACCCTATATCTACATGAGATTGGTGTAGATCTAGAAAACTGAGAGATTGATAACTAGATCTAAGAGATACCAACAAAAAATCAATAGAGGAAACTTAATGGAGAAGGATCGCTTTTACCTACCCAATAATTCCCTTTTATTCACTTATAAAATGAGTGGAAGAGGCATCCAAACCATTGAGAAAATGAAATATAGAGTGGGGTACTTATGGGAGAAGAAATGGGTTACATATGGATATTCCTAAGGGATCAAAATTTTAAAACCCCCTATTTTAATTCCACGCAAGTTTAGTATGGACAATTATACAAACTATGCAGTAACTGTGCTCCTCCTCCTACCTCAAGAGGGACACCAAACAGTCATTCAACACGATTGTAAAAATAGTTTAATGAACATGGAAAAAACCACAATCTTGAAATATATGGTTTCATATAGAATCTGTAAGGTATTCCCTAACCGTGATCAAACCATGCACCCATATCAAATCCCCAAAACCTTTCGAAAACCCTTACAAACTCTACTAGACATTAAAAACATTTTATATACATAAAATGATATATAAAAGGGATACATACCTAAATCCATGGGTATTTCATGGGCCTAACCACACGATGTGTGATATTAATCTCTCATTGGAACAGTCAATGCTAAAATAATGTGACATTTGTCGATTTTGTTTTTTAATGTATATGACATGTTGTAGTGTTTTTCATATAATTTTACACTTAACTTCACATGGAAGACATATCAATCATTCCCAATACATCTACTACCATTTTAATTAACCTAAATCAAAAAATAATATGTATTTCTCCTCTAATATTAATTTTATATCCTATTGAAGTAGAAATAAGATTTTACTTAACCAAGATGTAACAATTACGTCTCTCATCACCATTCAAGGTGCAATTCCATAAATCGATCCCTTACATCCAAAAACCCATCTCAATTGATTAAAAAATAGATACATTTGTTTTTTTGACCCATTATCAATATGAGAAATCAATCAAACTTGAATCTGGATTCACAACATTGATTCATAACCCTATAGTGCAATGATTAATAAGAAAAATAATGGTGGGGTGAAAATAAAAATAACAAAGTGAAAATATCATTTGGAGATGCGATCCTCGAAAATGATTTCATAATGAAAAAATAAGGGTTAATTAAAGGGAGTAGAATAAAAAATCATTTAGGTTCAAGAACACTATTTAAAATTGGGATCATTCAATGAATGAAAATAAAATAGAAACAATAAGTTGATATAAAATACATGAATTTCAATTAAATAAAACTGTAAAAAACCACATAATAATGAGACCGATCTCAAGGATGGATATATTTCTGTTTAATAATGCATCGTCTTGTGAAAAATTTTATCATTTAGCTGTGTTGTCTATTTCTCAAATTATTCTACTAAATAATTTTAGTCGATCCATGTTCCCATGTAATCAATGGTTTATGTTCTTCCTTCCTATCTAATATCCCAATGTTATATGGAAAACCATGGATATTCCTAAGAAGTTTGTAATTATAGAGGGGTAATCTGTCTTACGCCACTATTTAAAATAAATAAATAAATTATTTAATTCACTTACCACACCCAGTAATGTCCACCATCCATGAAACATCTGACACTGATCAATTTATGTTTTTAAAATGGTAATCCCCATATTTCAAACACCACTATGTTCTCAAATATCTCATCTATGGACCCTATCAATGTTATCATAAATAATTCTATAAAGATGAATGTTCATACATTAATATATATTTATATTGTTTTATAATCAACCATTTCCCATGAAACACAAAAAAATTCCAAATTATTGGAAATATGAATATATATATATATATATATATATATATATATATATAATGGATGAAACAATTGAAATCAGATTCAATACCATATTTTTCTTAATCGAATTATTTATTCAATCTTATAATTAAATAATACATTTATTATTTTCACATTTATAAAAACATATCTCAATGATATATCAATTTCTGTTTAAACAATGTCTTGGTGGTCAAGAAAGATATTAAGAACATATAATTTATTTAAAGGAAAACTATATTCTATATTTTTAGGTCTTTACATTTTACCCCATAAAATCAATCCATACCTCACATTTTTTTATATAGGTTTTCAAGGGTTTATTATTTGAAAATACCTTTGTTGAATGCAAAAATCTAACAAATGGATAATAAATCAATATATTAAAAGGGGATGTGAGAAATGGAATGTTTTTGACAAATGAAAAATAATTTGATTGCAATATACAGATAACAGTAGAGGGAAGTTAAAATATTAACAAGGAGGAGAAAATAACATCCATATAATAATAATGTGTGATGGTGAATACATTCATGACTAAATTAATTAAAAAATCATAAATCAGTGATGGTTTTAAATACCATCCATTCATTAAAATAAAATAAATATGATAACAATTTTTTTAATTACTAATTTACTAGATTGAAGGGATTATATTCAACAAAAATAGACTTTGTAGAAGAAGTTAATTACATTAATTTCATTCCATTTAATAATAAAAATTTATTTATTTTTGTTTTAGATTGTTCAATTTCAATATATATCACATCTATTACTCAATGAAATGAATTCTCTTTTAAATTATCATTCTTGATGCGCTAAAATTATCTTGTAATGATTCTCAAGTGAATCCTTTTCTTTATCAATATTTATAAAAACCAAAATGGTTAGTAAATTTTATTAAATATGATTAAATATTTATTTCATAAAATAATATGTCAATATATAAAACCAAATTAGTAATACCCAACATTAATCATTCTTTATTCTTTAGGATTTAAAATCATTTCTCCGGCAAAATATGTCTGAAAAAATTCAAAAAACTGGAATATGAAAACTTTGACTGCATATTTTTTCCCAATATCATATTTAACATTTATCTCCAAGAAAATAATTTGTATCATATGTTCAAACAATAAAAAATGATTATAATGACCATATAATCTCTTAAAAATGTATCCCATTTCCCAAAATAATCTTAATCACTATGAAACATAAATCAATTCATATATTCTTCAAATAATTCAATATAATAGTATTACTAAAATAAAACCATATACTATCCAATTTATTCCATAAATTAAAAAATTTAATCAAAATAATCTTAAATCTCCTTTTCATCAAATAAGTATTCGACATAATGTTCACAAGTACTGTAAAAATTTCATTATCAATATCAATTGTCTCTTTCTACCACCAAATCATTATTATTCCAACATCAAACAAATATTAAGGTTTATATTCCATTTATTCATGTGATATAAAAAAAATACAACCTTACCACTAAATCAAATTTCTAGTTTATCAGTATCATTCAATATATTCATGAAATGTTTTAATGAAAATTCACTACAAAAAATACTAAGTTGTGAAATAATTGTTTTATCCATTTATAAAAAAATTAGAATATAATTATTGAATAAAAATAAATAAAAACATCAATCATTCAACATAAATTACATTCATAATATATAACTATCCTTAGTCTTGGAATTAACACATTGATTAGGGAATTGTCCAAGATAACAACCATGTTCCCCACATATAATACATTGAACTATTAATGATACCTTGATATGATCATCAATTTTTTTAATAAAACAAATTATTGTTCCAAAAAAATAAATGTTCGACACCATTATTTTATATATATAAAATTACTTACCATTCCATTGAGTTTTTCCCTTGAGTCATTATACCTTGATTCATAACACGTAGTAATCTAAATCATCATTTATATATTGTCTTCATCAATTAAAATCCAATACACCACTATTTCTCTCTTGTTACTTGTGTGTAGAAAATAACCGATCATGAATTAGACAATCTTATAATAGTATAACTAGTTTAGAATAATAAAAAGGGTTTAAGTTCGAGTTCTCATCTCATTTAGTTATTATTGAGGAAAATTATTCCTTTTGTGGTCACATTTTTTTACAACTCAATTTTTCATTGTTCAATCTATTAACTAAAATAAAAATCATTTCATGAGAAATAATAATTTTTTTGAGGAATAACATTAGCATGAGAAATTATTTATAGTTTTTATAAACCTTGACATATTATTTTCAATCTTTCACACTGTATGTTTGACTAAGGTCATCCACGGTTGTTATCTATTCAAATAATTCACAATTTTTTCTAAGGAGAATGTGAATTAACCTAATAATATCCCATGGGAGAGTCTAAATAGGATCATAAAAAAGGCTTGTTCACCATTCACTAAAATTATGTTTAATATATACATAACTGACTCTATTTGGGGTTATTATACCTCGATACATATATTTCCAAACTATATCCACTTGTAGCATGGTGTGATGTGTCTCTAGGAACACCACAAAATATCTACCTCCCCAAAAATATTGAGTTGTCATTCTATACATAGGATTATTTTGAGGTTATTAAAAAATTAATTATAATCTGAATAAAAAAGACAGAGTAAAAAACTCATCTGATATAAATTATGGTGATCCAAGGTAATATACATAGATATTTCATCTTTATGAGAAATATACATTTTATCTACCAAATTAACAATAATGAGAACCTTAATGGTTTAATTTACATATAGAATATATAAATAAATATTTAATTTATCGACAAACTTTATCAAGTTCAACATATTTATTTTTATAAGTAACCCCTCAAGACTCATCATACATAGTACCCTTCTTCGTAACATAGGAACAGTTAAAACATAAAAATGGGTGATCTCAGATTCTCAGCATGGTTAAGTATAAGAGAGATTTATCAATTATCATATTAAATTATATCATGAGTATAGGTTTACTACAACATGTTATTAAAAAATTATAATCATACATAATAATTCATATATCATAATATTTAGTCATGCAATAAAACATTAAGATATCAAAATAAATGAATCATTAGGATGAGGATCATCATAAATTAATCATGAACTTCCAGCTAGCCTCATAAGTAATGAATCATTGCTGAATAATATAGAACAATAAAATTTATAGAATCCATATAATATGTTAAAGGGCTACTACTAATATGATCATATAATTATGGATTTGGTATCGAAATTTCCCTCCCATATCATCATAATTCTTGCATAACCACATGTTTCATATATCGTAGTTAACAAGGAATCCATATATTATTCCCCGAGTGAAACAATCACATCAACTCATTTATTATAATTATATATTGAGATATTATAAATTATAGAATAAATTTGAATGATATAACACACCAAGACAATACATAAATAAAACTATACTCATGTTTTCCATAATATCATAAAACAATAATTATTTTAAGACATTATAACCCATGGGAATAAAATCAGTGTCATAAAGATCTCCTTAGTTCATTGTATTATAACCCATGAAAAATATGTAGACATCATTAAATTATCATAATAATATTTGTTAACCACCCAGAGAATGAATAAGGATGCAATAATTGGATCATAATCCCATAAAATCATATGTATCAACAAATGATATCATCATAGACGAAACATTACCTTAAAAATCATTGGAATATTTCCTGACGAAAATACACTTTTCATATTGAAATTAGATATTTAACATAAAATTATTTTTGAAACGTGGTGAGAAATATTTTCTTTCGAAAGTGAAAAGGAACCCTGTGAATGAAGCTTAGAAACAATGATAAAAAATGAGTGTGTTAAATACCATTGATGATGTAATAATAAAAAAATGATTATATTAACCCATATACTATAATGAACCTTGTTCAAATAAAATATAACTTTTAAAAATTCATCTAAAAAATCCAAAAGTTGATAACATTTTGTTTGAGAGATATATAAATAACTTTCAATACATTATTGAGAATATTTTAGAAAACAATGTTATTGAAAAAATGATTTTCTAAATTAAATAGGAGAAACATTGTTATATTTTGTTATAATAATTTTATAAACCACACATATTAAAAAAAAGAGGGGAAATGGTGATGAAACATTAAAATTCCATAAATAAATTGTGTATAAAAAAAAATAAATGGGTTCATTAGATAACAATCATATTATATCATTAATGAAAATTCAAGAATAAACAATCTTGATTTAAATTTATATAGATACATTAACCCTTACCACTTTGGTAACATTAGAATTATATCCCAATGAATGATGTAACATTAAATAAAAACTTATATTCAAGGAATCTAAGGGATTTAATGATACATAACATTTAATTAAAGGTATATATACCAAATCAAGTAAAATTGTTTTATCACATAACATATGACACAAAGAAGACAACTTCAAATGATAAAACCATCAACTTTAATAACATTAAAATAAAAGCCACTTGGATTAAATAATATTAATTTTATCATTAATTACCATTAAAAATAATGTATTTAAGACATAATAGGTTAGTGGGGTATTATATAAAACATATAAGCATAAATATGTTCATAATATCAATCATGTATCAATGATGTAAATTTTTGATTAAGAACCCTTACCTCATACCTTATCTAACTTCATACGTGTTCAAAACTCATGAATAATAAATATTGATTTATTGTTCGTCGATTATAATAAAATTATAAAATATATCATAAATTATATACCTTACATATAACATCTCTCCAACCCGTTATAAAAAAATGTAATTAAAACCACTATTGTATGGGGAAATTGCATTATTTATCATGCATGTTTCGATTCAGCTATCCGAGATCTTGTTTATTTATCAAGGTGTCATCATCTAAAAAATTTATATCATGTCTTAATTTTTATATGTAATTAATATATATACTTCTAGAACTATTCTTCTTATGTGGTGATGAAAAATAATTTATATCACTTCACAGAGAGGGTGGTTCATACACACTCAATAGTGATATTTCAATTTTTCATTGGATTGAATGAATGAAAAATAAATAGAAATTTAACATTAAAAAAACATAATAATATCATAAATATAAAATATATTTTCCGAATACATCTATATAAGAATAAATATTATATACTATTGAAAAATTAAATTCATATATTTATATATTAGGTTGTCCACACCCACACACAATACTTTTTTTCATTTTTCATATGATGTAATGAAAGTTGGATATTGTTTAAAAAATATTCTTATTAAAAATAATAATATTAATGATATTTGTTTAATTGTTATATGAATGTATAGGATATATTTTGATAATTTATAAGAAGAAATAAACATTAAATTACTCTGTTAAGAATTATATGTCTTTATTGTGAAACCCATTTTTAGTTACAATTGAATCCCTACATGGTTGGTATTGTTGAAAGACCAAAATCTCGAAGAAAAGAGTAAGAATTCTCAAAAGGTATTATGATAATTATTTTCGTGGATAATGTGATAAAAAATTATGAATAAACTCTAAGAGGATATTCACATTATATGTGAGGGTAGGGGTACCCTTGGTACTAATTAATGTATAAAATTAATATAATGTAATTTTCTAGTTAAAATGTGATCAAATGGATATATTATGAGTTTATTGTGTTTATATGTCTAAATAATTTCTTCCAATAATAATTACATATGTTTAGATGACGTTTAAAGTTTAATATCTTTATTTTAACGCACCCCATATTATCCATTTTTTATAATTATAGAGAAAAGAAAATTTTATACTCTTTAAGGGTCATGAAGCGTACTAATAGAAGAAAAGTGAAAAATAAGTGGAAAACTTTAGATATTATCATGTATATCACATTAAATCGGAAAAATTTTATCTCTTTATTAATATTAATTAATTTAATAATATATAATTTAATATAAGATTCAATTAATGTCATTTTTGGGACTATTCAGAATGTTTGAATTTCAAGAAAAATGTTATTAATATTAGAATAAAATAAAAATATAAAAGACATAACTAGTAGTAATATTTATCTACATGATTCTTGGAAAAAAATAATTTATACATAATTTACTAATTTTAATTTTTTAATATATTCAATTAATTTTTTCTATTACATGAAAAAATAATATATCAGTGTTTCATATTCATTTATGGTAATTGTTCAATAAATAAAAATTATAAATAAAATACAACGACATAGAATTTTTTCAATGAAATTTATTTTTATATAATTATTCCACACATTATAAATCACATACATCACTTTTGTTTGATAAAAAACCAATAAGAATGCTAAATATTATAGTGGGATATGAAATAAAATAAAATATAATAAGAATATGAAAATTTAGATCTGCTCAATCTACCAAAATGACCACACTCATGAACATGGTTTTAGAATTAAAACATAATGATAATATTAAAATACTCATTTTGATGATGAAATTTTATAAAAACATGTTAAATATAAGTGATTGATGAATTAAATAATAGGAATTTATTTAAAGTAGTAAATCCTTTAGATTATTGGAAATAATAACATTGGAATAATAACCTAACGATTTGAATTGTAATGTGACTATTAGGAATTATAATATTGTTGTTAGAATAGTAACCACAGAAATTAATTTTTAAATAAAATTTATGCATTTTATAAATGAAAATATGATGTATTTACATCATTTAATAAGAAGATAAATGTTTCCAAAATGATAAATTATATCTCAATATCTTATTAAAAAATACAAGTTTATTTACAATATTACAATTAACATAATAATTTAATTAATTTTTTTCATAAAATATATTTATAAATTAATATTTTATTTTCGTATAATTAAAAGATAATTTTATGTTATTTAAAAAAAATCGATGTGTAATGAAATCGGTTATAATGACATTTTTATTTTTTGGAATAAATGGTTATTTTAAATAAAAATTATAATTAAAATATTAAAAAAAAAAATTTTCCTTAAATTGAGGCCATTTTTTAAATATAAATATATTAAATGGTTAGGGTAAAATTTTGATTTGTTTTCTAAAATGTTTAAATTTTTGGTGAATAGTGAAATACATTAATTTATGGTATTTAACAAATACATGAATTATTCAGGCATATGTGATGTGTGGCTGAGGTAATAGCCAATTTTTTAGAATTATAATAAACCTTTTACTGTATTTGTCAGAGTAATCAACATTATTTAAAGTATTGAGTGAAAAAATAAACAAATGGATTAAATAAGAAAAAACACTCTCCTACTCCCCTATAAATAACCCCTCACCAGCTCATCTACTAGCACCTTATTAGCCTTTCATATTGACTATATTCTCCCCATGTAACTTCCCAATCCTACTTCCCACTAGCATTATCTTTTTTTCTCAACAAAATACCATCCCCATCGCCCTAAAGGATGTTCTCTAGGAGACAATATTGAAGTGGAACAATCCCCCACCTTTCTCTCTTAAATTATATATTTCATATACCTCATCCGTTCATCCAATAACCAATGAAACATGATAAATGTAGTATCATATATATGAATTAATTTTATTTTTTAATGTAATATAAATCATAAAATCTATTCTATTCTCATATTACTCTAAAAATAAAAATATAGTCCTTAAGTGGTCGATTCAACGCCTTAATGGACAATGAGTTATCATTTTCCATTACATCCTTCAATGATGGTCGTAAAAACTATTATTATGGTTAAATTAAATTTAAATATATATATATTATATATTGTTTCTAATTATCAAACTAATATATATATATGTGAATAATATTTAATAGTAAAATAAACAAGTTTATAGTGATTGAAAAACTGCAAATATAAACTAATCATTTATCATTAATGGTCTATATAATGAATTATTCTAAAATAAGAAAGAAAAAGTATATATGGGAAAATCTAAAACTATATAGGTTCATAAATATCCTAAAATATGAATTTTGTAGCTTTTCATGTATTTCCAAAGTACTCCCATAATTAAACTCATGGGAATATATTATAAAATCATGTAATGAATTCTTTCAGAACAATGAAATTAAATTTCATAACTCACAAAATTACTATAACTGAAATTAATAAAATAATAATAAATAAAATATATGTATAATATTTTACGAATTAAATTAACCGTGAAACAAATTTTATTATCCTATACATTATGTGGAAGTGTAGAACACTCTAAAACATAAGGGTAAGGATCTCTCCAAACCTCCAATTTTTTCATTAGGTAGCACTTTCTCTCCCTTTACCATAATGTATATCTTTATAATTCATATGTAATTATTCTAAATTATCTAAATATATTCCAAACATATGTATCTATATCAATCCTTCATTCCTTGATGGGTTGATACATATTTTATAATGTTCCCTTCTAAATTCCACCAGTTAAGAAACCCAATTAACGACTATTTCCCAATTTATTACCCATTTACAAGTACACTCCATAATATGTTATAAGAAACCATTATTTTCTAAAATCACTCGTTTCTTCATTAAAATTATTCTTATTTAATTTCTGATTTTATAAGAAACAAATATGCCTTTTCTTGTTTAAATACTATTTAATATTTTCCCAAAGAATCACACTAAAGTGGATCATTTCTAAATTTCCTTAAATTCTTTTTTATATTTTGTCACTTCATTTGGACATAATTTTTCATAATATATTCATATTTTATCTCATAAATGTCTATTTATGTTTTAAATCCATTATTTATTGTTCATCATTATGGTAGATTCATTGTTTAATAAATCAGAAAAGGCTACGATACCTATTTCTTTTCATGGGAAACCCATATGTTTAATCCTTATGTTTTATTATTTATGTTCTACACATATGAATGGCCATGGTAGAATATGTGCAGTAAGATGGAACTATAGTGAATTGTGAGATGTTTAGTCTCATGACATGTCACTTATAGGATTAGGTAATAAACATAATCCATTACAGAACATTGTACACCATGTGATATATTCTTGGTAGTTATCCTTGGATTCATATTAATGCCATGTTTTATGTTTCTAACACATTTCAATGTTTCCAGGAATATAATATCCCATGTCATATATTTTATTCTAACATATGTTTATTTATGTTCCATTTCTTTTTTTTCATTATGTTATGCCTTATAACCCGCGTGCCATTATTTATTCCTATGTTTATTCCCTTACTTGATTTTTTCTGCATCCCTTATGTCTATGTATTACCTAGATTATCCCATGAAGTTCTACGATATCCAATGGTGAAAAGATCTCATTATGGAAAATATTTCAAATTTTGGTTTCAGGTTTTCAAATTATGTACCTAATCATCAAAATACACTAGAAATTAGGATCCATTGTTTTTATTTAATGGTATATTTAGAATAAAATCATGTAATAATTTATGAAAAAGGATAGGGTCACTATAGATGGTATTATATTATGATCTAGTTAGTTTTGGGGATTAATATTATGAATCAATACTAATAACTCTTAGGATAAATATTTCATTATAGATAATCAATAATCTAAAATATGAAACCACTAGTTAATATATAAATTTCATTTACTGGTTTAACATTTAATATTAAATGCTTCATTTTTAAATTATTATCATATAAGTATTAAATAATGTATAATTGTACTATATTTTAGTTAGTAAATGAATGCAAATAGGATAACTCATTCCAACAATCAATGTGATAGGAATTTTGTGGATTTCACTAATGAAATGCGAAATCTGGTGGGAATGTGAGCTTAAAAATTAATGGTAGTAATCGATCTATAGGATGAAGATATGAATAATAACTTGAACTGTTTAAAACACCCTACATATTCTATCAAATAGAAATTTTTGGGGTAATCATTAATCAAAAATTCCTCTTATATTTTGTGTATATTGTGATCCCCTCATCCAAAAAAATGGATTAAATCCATTGAGACAATATTATCTTTCCTATGGGTATCAAATGTACAAAAGATTTTATTGGTTGTATATTATTTTGATGGGGAATAAGAACAGTAGTGGACACTGATCAGAAACAAAATGTCTAATTGTAAAATTGATTCCATGTATTTTAAATCATTCGAGATTATATTTTTCTATAAAATATTTCCACCAAATCTCCTTCTTATGACGAAGAGGATGTTCCTTGAACTGGAGAAAATAGAGGACACGACTATCAAGGTGTATTAATCAAACATCATAGTACATTCACAATACATCTATGTAGTTGCATGAACATTGAAATCATAGTGTATTTCCTATTTATTATACTAAATTTGAGTCAAAAAAAGTTCTTTGGTGATTCAAGAATGTGATAGATATGAGTAAAATGTCCATTATACCCTTAAAGATATTATAGAGTTTAGAGACTCATAGTGGTCTCATGGTCCTGGTGATAAAAAGGAAAAATGGAGTTTAATATGTGAGGATCGACATTTAAATCCCATAATTGAAAAAAAAACAATTCACAACATGCCAAAAGTGTGGGATGAATCATCATTGTAACTATCTAAAGGGAACTAGGAGATTCTTCAAATGTGGATGAAATGGGCATCACGATATTTACTTTCGAAGGGATATGAAGAATACCCCAAATGAGAAATAATAATGGAAGGTTGATACCAACATTCACCCAATTGTGTAGTGTTTTAATTTCATGGAACGCTAGAATTATATGAAATAATTCTATATTCTAATGGTTTTTGGAGGAAATCAAGAAAGGCAACCTCCAGGGAAGCAAGGAAGGAAACATGGTTTTATAGAAGATGAGGTGGAGCTAGAAAATTATATGGTGACATGTATGATGGTAATTAATTAAAAAAGGATAACAAACTATTTCATTCTGTTTCTACTCATTCTTTCATATCATGCAATTGTAGGAGAACTATACAAATGCCACATCAAAATATGACAGTTGAGTAAACAGTTAGAATAAGAAATAGGGAAATTATTGTATCTAATGTATATAACTTATCTCTATTTTAGTATTATAGACTAATCCTACTGAAATTGTTTCTTAATACATTCTTTTGTGGCGTTTGATGCTATTTTGGGTGTGGATTGACTATTTTTAGACAAATAAAACATCAACAACGAGGAATGGGAAATAACTCTTCACATATCAAGTCATCCTCCTTTTTGGTACAAGTGTGAGAATGATGATGAATATACTTTAGAATAATCAGATCAATTGTTGATATTGTTTTCTTATGGGAAATAATATCATGATCAAATGATTTCTGAAAGTAGAGTATCATGCTTTAATACATTCCCAATATGAGAAACTACACAGATGAGTTCCTTAAATAATTATATGGTCTTCCTCCGGGCTGAGAGGTTGATATCTCAATTGATCTTATACCTAGATCACTACAAATATCAATGAATACTTATAGAATGTCCACAATTAGGTTATAGGAACTAATGATAAAGTTTCAAGAGAATCTTGACAAGGGTTTTATATGCCCAAGGGCATCCCCATCGGGTGTGACATTCTTCTTTGTTAAAAATATGGATGGACCAATGTGACTGTGAATTGATTATATTGATCTAAATAAATAATGATAATGAAAAATTATCTCATACCACGAATAGATGAATTTTTTGACATACTAAAATGGGGCCAAGTATTTCTCAGATATGGTCCATTAGTAATTATATCACCAATTATTAATGAGGAAGGGAGATATTATCAAGATTAGATTTCAAAAAAGGTAAGAACACTATGAGTCCATAGTGATTCCTTTTGGACTTACTCATTTTCCATTAATATTTAGAGACTTAATGAATAGTGTCCTTAATTATAATCTTGAATATTTTTATAGTGTTCATCAATGATATTCTGATATACTACTAGAGCATGAAAGAAAATGAGGAGTATTTCAAAACTATGATAAAGACATTGTGAAGGGTGAAAATTTATGCATTGTACAATAAATGTGAATTCTTAATGGGGGAAGTATAATTCTTTTGTCATGTTATTTCTTCTATAGAAATATCTATAGACTCTTCAAGTTAATGGTAATCAATGACTGGACCAAAAAACATCAATTACAAAAATATGGATTTTTCTGGGACCAGCTGGGTATTAAAAATGATTTTTCAAGAACTTATCATGATTTGAAAACCCATTAGTGAAGATAACACTAAAGGGAGTAATGTTTTTCTAGACTAGTTAATGTGAATACAACTTGAAAGAGTTAAAAAAGAGGTCTGTTAGTTCCCAGATACTAACACTACCTACAAGTGGGGAACTAATTGGGGTATACAGTGATTCTTTAAAAAATATGTTAGGCCTTATATTGATAAACAATGATAATGAGATATCCTACACCTCAAGGATTTTGATTATTCCTGAGAAAAACTACCTCACACATGATTTTGGAGTTGGACACTATCATGTTTGCATTGAAAATATTGTGGAATTGTCTCTATGGGGAGAAGTGTGAGATATAAACTGAACACAAGAGGTTAAAATATGTATTCACATAGATGAATCATAATATCTACCATCAAAGATTGTTATACATCATCAATGATTATCAATGATCAATACACTACCATCATTTTATAGAAAAAATTGTGCTAGATGTTCTATGTAGAAAAGATCCTACCACATTATCAATGATGAGAATTATTGAGGATATAATATTCTTACACCTATGAGGGATGGACATGGGAAGAATTAAGGAAGGTAAATCATAATTTGTTTCACAAACGATTCCTTAACTATCAAAAATAGACAAAATAATGGTTTTTTAAATAAATTATGTGGATATTCAAAAATGAGGAAACTATATGAAATGATAAATCCTTAGAGCTTAAAATTGATGAGGAAGGATTTTTAAGATTTGGTTTAAGAATATATGTACAATAAAATATAAAGATAAAAAAGAGATTCCAAATGATGAAGATTACTCAACGTCATCTATCTACCTAGGGAGAAAAGAGATTTATCGATATCTCCAAGAAAGGTATAGGTTGAAAAATATGAAGTAGGAGATCACGGAATATACATCAATGTTCGGAGTATGTTAGTAAGTGATTGTTAAAAACAAAAAGTCTTTGGATATGATGAAAAAATTACCCACACCAATATAGAAGTGGGAATAAAACACCATGGAAATTGTCATTAATCATCTAAAGATATCCATAGGAAATAATGTTGAATAAGTTGTAATGTATCGTCTTACAAAGTCATATTATTTATTGAAATTTGAAAGGATTTATCACTAGACCAACTTGCATCTATATACATCAAATAAGTATTAAAGTTTTATTGAGTTCCATTATTGATTGTATCCAATCAAGATCAATGATTTACCATAATTTATTGTTAAATCTCCGACATGATCTAAAAAATGAGTTGATCTTTAGTATGACTCATCATCCTAAAACTAAAGTAAAATCATATTGAACTATTTTAACCCTAGAAGATATGTTGAGACAATGATTTATAGACTTCAAAGGAGGATGGTATCAACATAGTCTATTGGTCTAGATCCTTACCACAATACTTTCCATTCAATAACCCAAATGGCTCCATATGAAGACCTGTGTGGGAAAAGAAATTGAACATTGGTATATGGAGTTGACCTCAATGAACGTAAGTAGTTGGGAACTCAAATGGACAAAGAAATGGTATAAAAGGTAAAAACCATTCAGTTACACATCAAAACAACCCAAATCTGGTAGAAGAGCTATGAAGATAATCTCCGACATGAAATAGAATTTGAGGATGGTGACATGGTATTCTCTTTAATTTCCCACTAAATGTGAGTCATCTGATTTGGGAAAAAAGGAAAGATAAAAAATAGGCACATAGAACCCTTTAATAATCTTGATCATCTAAGAACTATGAAATATATATTAGAACATCCACCAACCGTGTTACTAGAGCATTAGTTATTCCATGTATCCCTCTTGGGGATGTAAATACAAGATCTCTCACATGTACTGAATTCAGAGGTGGTACAGTTGGAAAATGATCTCTCTTATGAGGATCAACTAGAGAATTTCTTTGACTGAAGATATAATGTTCTACACAATAAGGAAACACACTGGGTTAAATTAATATGGGGGAACCATAAATATGAATATGTATAATGGAAAAAAGATGATGAAACAAAGGAGAAGCACCCTCACTTTTTTCACCATAGTATGTAAAATGTAATTTTGAGGGTGAAATTTCTTAATGGGGGAGAATGTGATGAACTGGAAATGTATAAAAGAAATTTACCTTATAACAGTTAATAAATGTTGTATAAATCACATAAATCATTTTAGTTTGAAATAAATCCAATAATAATTCCAAATTTTACAATAGGACTATAAATTTAAAATAAGATAATAAGAATATAAAACTTTGGATCTGTACGATCTAATCGAATGACCACACTTACGAACAATGTTTTAGAAAAAATAACATAATGTTAATAATGAAATATACATTTTAAATATAACATTATATATAATCTAGTGAAAATATAAGTATTTGATGAATTAAATTAGAGGTATTTATAGAAATTATTAAACCCTTTTGACCATTGGAAAAACGAATGTTGAAATAATAACTAGACCATTTGAATAATTATATGACCATTAAGAATGGTAATACATCTACTAAAATAGTCACATCGTATATGAAATTATAAAAAACAATTTAATAATATTATAAATGAAACTAATATATATATATATATCATGTAATATGTAAATAAATGTTTTGGAAATGATAAATTAAGTATTTGTATTTTAATAAAAATTACATGTTTATTTAAATTTTTATAATTTAGAAAATTATTTCAAAGAAATTTTATATTCATAAAAAGGTATATAAAATAATATTTTTTTTCTTATAATTATAACATACTTTTATGTGACTTTAATGAATTTTTTTAGAGTTTTAAAAAATTTGTTATAATATTAAAATCGATACTTTTCAAATAAATTATGATTTTAAATAATAATTAAATTTCTCATATATAGAAAATTATTTTAATAAAATCGAGGCCATTTTTTGAATATACACTTCCAAAAGTTGTTAGGGTTATTTTTTTGGATGTTTCGAAAATATTCGATTTTTGGGTGAATAGTCAAATACAGTAATTTATTGTACTTGACAAATAAATGAATTATTGAGCCATAGATGATGAATGTATGAGCTAATAACCCATTTATTAGAAGTATACTAAACCATTTATCTTATTTATTAATAGTAATAAACATTTATGATAGCATTGAGTCAAAATAATTAACAAATGAATAAAACAACAGAAACCCCCTCTCTTCCCATATAAAGACCACCTCTCCCCACGTCTTTAACTCACAGATTATGATCCCTATTGTAATGACCCAAAGTTTCATTAATTAAAATCCCTCCTGATCTAATTAAATGTCTCTTTATGTTTATATAAAATGTCAACTTATTTTTTTTATGTTTATAATTTTGACCATTGCTAATATAGCCATTGAACTATGATCACACGATTAGTATAAATATAGGGCTTTAACAAATCCAAATTAGTCAGACAAAAGAAGCGATATCCTCATCCAGTAGAATTGCCTCATACAAATAACATTTTTCAGAGCTCAAAAAAGAGGTGGCATCCTTGGGATTCTCTCTTTACCAAGCCCAAGCTGTGCTTCATCATGTCAAGCTCGAATGAGACTGTCTACAGGAAAAGTGGAAGTTGATAGAGATTACAACTCGAGCGACATTATCCGAGCCACCCCAAGAGTCTGTCACTAATGTACACCTTAACCTTATGTCTTATGCGGCTGTTTTAAGGGGTTATTTAACAAATGTATATTACTATTTTCATGTATATTATTTTTGTATATAACAATTAATATAACTCCTTGTCTTTTTTGAAACATTGTAAATAGTTTTAAAGTACAAATATCATTTTTAGTTATTATTTAATTAAGAATTATATTTTTTAAAATTAAGGGATTTTTGATTTATATAATATTTTAATAAAATATTATAATTATTATTAAATTAATTTTTATTAAATATAAATGATCTTATAATTTTATGAATGCAATTTTTATTTTTATTAAGGTTTGAAAGCCATTTCTGTCAAAACCCGTCAATTTTCGATAAATGTCGGTTTTTATTTTAAAAGTGAAAATAAACATATTTAGAAAATTATTTAAATAAAATAAATGTTATTTCTGGAATCACGATGTCAAAATTATCCAACGGTGAATTTTTCATAATTTTCTGAGATAGTCAAATTTTTGGGTAAAAATTAAATACAGTTTAAATATATAATGTGTTTTATGACATCATAATGACCCAATAGTGATGTAATAAAATACTATAAGATTTATTTTCGGCCAATATATGTTTTAAAACTAAAATAATGTGATTTTGGGTTTGTTTGACTTACTTTTCAAAGAATTAATAGACCCCTCAATACTTATTAAACACCTTGTCTTTTTAAATTGTTTTTCATGGGAGTGTGACTCACCTCCACATAAGCAAACCTATTATTTTAAGAAGTTCGGACTTTGGCCTTATAAAATATTTTTTTTCCTCTTCCCTTGTCCAAAAACCATGGGCAAAAACCATGGGCTGGTTTGTGGTTTGGATTAATTTAATAAAAGTGGTCCGAAAGATAAATAATAAAGAATTCCCTCACCTTTCATATATAAACCCACCAAGATCCCACTTTCTCTTCACTCAAAGCTTTTTAAGTTCGCCCAACCTCTGATCTACTCTCTATAGAATCCTCCCAAGGTTCCCCAAACTCCCAAGAAGCCTCTCTTAAGCCTCTCTCAAGCCTTTGGAAGCACTCTTCCAAGTAAGGGTTTTTTCTTTCTCATTTGTTTCCAATTTTCTTTAAGTTTTTTTGCCATATAATTTCAATTATGAATGTTGGGGTATGGTTTAAAACCTCTCTCATACTGCCCTATTTATGTTTTAATGATTGGATCCCCCTTTATCTCTCATTAAATGCCTCCCATGTACACCCATTACTATGCAGAAATTCTGAAAACACTTCTCTCTCCTCTTTTACATTCAAGAAATACATTTGTATCATGAATCTAAATTCCATTAAAACTATTGGGGCATGTATCTATATGACCTACTTACAGTCCATTACATGTAAATATGATGAGGAACCACGTTCTCTCTCATCAACCATTTTTATGAATTCTTATGTCATGCTGCTACGCTGCCGAAATCGCACCGATTTTCTAAGCCAATGTCATTGTGTAGTGAATACCATGAACATTTCTCCATCAAGGGTATTCAACATTATTCAAATTTACTTATTGATTATAAAGTTTAATGTATGAATTCCACATTCCTTAATCGTGGAATTAATGATTATGTTTTATGAATCCATGTTTTATGATCAATGTGGCACACTTATGCATGAAATGAAATGTTTAAGAAGGGTGCGCCCTTATAGAGCTCCAACGCATTGGGTAAAGTATAAAATCATGATACGTCATGTACAATGAGTGTTGACTCATGATAATTCAAGTTTTATGAGGGTTTACTCATGCTTTATGTGCAATGAGTCTTGGCTCATGCTAATTCCATGTTAAGTGTTGTTGCCACATTTCCATTATATGATTATCATGCTTTATCAGGCCTTTATGTTCATGTTTCTCTTTTGATCTATTGATATGACTATTGTCTAATATTTATTATACTTTTCATGTTATTACATATGTACTCCCTTACGGGGCCTTATACCTCACCCTTTTCTTATGCATTTCCTCAGGTTATTCCATGCAATGCTAGGTACGAGGGAATGTAGTGATCATGTAGAAGAAGTTTTCAATAAAGATGTTGTATTTCATGTTTTAAGTTTTTATGTATTGATCCTAATCCCCAAAGGCACTAAACCTCTCGATATTTTTTGTTGTATCAAGTGAAGGTTTATGTAATAAATCATGTTTAAGTTTGTAATAAAATCAGGTTTGTCATAGTTGGTATGAAAGGATAGGTTTAGTTATTTTGGGGATTATGATTAGAAAACCCTAGTAAAGTCTTAGATATAGGACTATGTACAATAAAAACATCCCTAAGTTTTTGTGATTATTGTGTAAGTGGTTTATCACGAAATTACATCCCTGTTAGGATACGAGCATGTAGAGGTGGCTCCGGCATAGATGTATCCTAGGGGTGAAACCCAAAAACACCGCTTTGAGCTAGACTCGAACAGGAACAGGTGCACGACAACGAGCCTTGCTGCACTCTTGGTTACGACACTCCTAGGGGATATGTTTCGATAAATTCACAAGCATAGTAAGAACCCTTATTAAGGGAATAAAAAACCCCTAAGAATATATGTTAGAAAGTAGATCATGAAAATCCTAGATTAAAGCCTATAGACTCATGAGTTAAGGAAATAAAATCTTATTTATAATTCATCAACGTTTGTCTTTGGATTAACTTTTATGTGTTACCTCTAACATTACTTTTATTCCAGCCAATGCCCGGTAATAGGAGGAATAGGGCTAACAACCGTTGCAAAGATCAGTGTGATGACTGTACTAATGAGATGCCCAATCCAATGGGAGAAGGAATCACAAACTTTGTCACGCTTCTCTCTCAGATAAATAAATTTTTGAATAGAAACACGGGTCAAAAGGAACGGTCAACCCCCCCCCCCCCCTAAGAAAGAACAAGTTGCTATCGAGATATTCATGAGACAAAGGGCTCCTACTTTTAGTGGATCATCTGATCCCACGATCGCTGAACAATGGACCAAATCCATTGAAATGATCTTCTCCATCCTTCAATGTTATGAACAATAGAAGGTTCTCCTGGCGTCTTATCATATGGAGGGTGAAGCTGATCAATGGTGGACATTGATCAAAAATACGAAGCCTGAGGAGGAGATCAAGGTGTTGGAATGGAAGGATTTTCGGAAGATGTTTTTCAATAAATATTTTCCATGCACCCTCCGGCTTAAGATGGAAAAAGGCTTCCTTTCCCTCAAGAAAAAAGACACAGAACCTATTGGAGCGTACGAGGAAAAATTCACAAGTCTTGAACGATACGATTCCTGCTTTTTTGTTACCCCCGAATGAAAAGTTGAACGTTTCTTTGGTGGGATGAATCCTAGCCTATGGAAAAAATTAGCGATCCAGGACTTCGACAGCTATGAGGAAATTGTCCAATGTGCCCTCCAGGTCGAAATGGAGATCGGAGAATCACAGGGGTATCATGTGGATAAGAAGCGTAAGGTGGACTTTAATGCTGGTGGCCCGATAGATAAATCCAAGGGTGCTAAAAAGATCCAGCACCCCACTTTCCAAAAATGCGGTAAGAAGCACCCTGGAAATTGCCTTAAGGGGATGAGGAAATGCTTCAAGTGGGGAAGGGAAGGGCACCTTGTTGTTAACTATCAGCAAGAAAGACCCGAAGCTACGATAAAGGAGAGGAACACTCCATTCTAACCTCAATGCGTTGTTAGTTGCTACAAATGCAAGGAACTGGGACATTTTTCAAATCAATGCCCTAATCCAAGAGTTTTCGGAGGCAACCAACAACCTCCAAGGCAGATAGGATGAGCTTTTGCCATCACTTATGTCGAAGTGAACCCCGACAACGAAGTGGTGACATGTACTCTAGTTATTCATTATAAAATAGAGAATGTACTCTTTGATTCACGTTCTACACATTATTTTATATCATGAAAGTTTAGTAGAACAATCCCAAAACCACCACAAATCATGGAAGTTGAGATTTGGGTGAGAATGCAGAATGGGGAAATCATTGGATCCCCTGAATATAAGTCGTCCCCTGTTTTAATCTATGTATTGAGTTTCTTGGAAAACCTTGTCATACTCCCTCTGGTGGAATTTGATGAAATTCTTGGCATGGATTGGCTTTCCTTATATAGAGACAACATAAATTGTCGGGAGAGGGAAGTGACACTCCACATGGAGAATCAACCCCCGATTCATTATATATGTCAGGATGAAGATGAATCTCCTTTTGATCCATCCTCTAAAGCAAGGATATTACTGCCCTATGAGCACGGGTATTTGGATAAGATGATTGAGTCCAAAGAAGAAACCATCCTTGAAGAAATGCTTATTGTGAGGGAATTTGCTGAAGTGTTTCCCAAGGAACTGCCTGGTCTTTCTCATAGAAAAGATATTGAATTCTCAATTTAACTTATACCCAGGGCTATGAAAATATACATGACTCCATATAGAATGGCTTTCGTTGAGCTTGATGAGCTGAAGAAACAACTATAGGAGAATCTGGATAAAGGGTTTATATGACCATGTGATTCACCATGGGGTGAACCAGTCCTCATCGTCAAGAAAAATGATGGGTCAATGCGACTTTGAAACGATTATTGCGAACATAACAAAATCACGATAAAGATCAATTATCCACTGCCACAGATCGATGACTTATTTGATCAGCTGTGCGGAGTACAATACTTCTCTAAGGTGTACTTGCGGTCGGGATATTGTCAAATAATGGTGAAGAAGGAAGATATCCCCCAGACTGCTTTTCACACAAGATACGGGCAATATGAATTCATAGTATTTCCTTTCAAAATCACCAATTCTCCAACAATCATCATGGACATAATGAATAGAGTCTTTATAGATTACCTCAAAAAAAATTTGGTAGTCTTTATAGATGATATTCTAATATACTCCCAAACCAAGGAGGATCATGAGAGGCATTTAAAAACTGTACTATCGACTTTGCGCAAGGAGAATCTCTATTCAAAGTACAGTATGTGTGAGTTATGGTTGAAGGAGGTCTCATTCTTGGGAATATCATCACAAGCAATGGGATATCTATGGACCCCTACTAAATAGATGCAATTGAGGGATGGTCGAGGCCAACATCGGTAATGGATATCCGTAGCTTCTTTAGGTTAGCTGGATATTATCGATGATTTGTGTGAAATTTCTCATGATTGTACAACCCTCTTAACAAGATAACTCGAATGGGAGTAAAGTTTTATTGGAGTGATGAATGTGAAGAAAGCTTTAATGAGTTGAAAAGGAGGCTTATCACTGTGCATGTTCTCACTTTACCAACAAGTGGGGAACTGTTTGTGGTATTCAGTGAGGCTTCAGAGAAGGGATTATGTTGTGTGCTGATGCAGAATGATAAAGTGATATCCTATGCCTTAAGGTAGTTGAAAATCCATGAGGGAAACTATCCAGCACATGATCTAGAGTTGGCAGCTGGGATCTTTTCCTTGAAACTCTGGCGGCATTATCTCTATGGAGAGAAATGTGAGATATATACTGACCACAAGAGTCTTAAATATATATTCACACAGAAAGAGATTAATATGCGCCAGAGAAGATGGATAGAGCTCATCAAGGATTATGACTGCTCAATACATTACCACCCTGGGAAAGAAAACAAGGTGGGAGATTCCATATGTATAAAGGATCCAGTGATTCTATCAATGATGAGAATTGAGAAGGATCCAATCTTCTTAGACTTGATGAAGATGGACATGGGAATCATAGAGAAGGGAACATCATCAATCCTTTCAGAAATGATTGCTCAACCATCTCTTTTGTAAAGGTTAAAGAATGATAAAAAGGATGATGTGGGATTTCATGAAAAAGTGGAAGCTATCGAAAAAGGGAAATCCTCAGAGTTTATTGTTAATGAAGAAGGAATTGTGCGGTTTGGGAAAAGACTATGTGTTCCATCAAGTCCGTAGTTAAAGAAGGAACTTTTGGATGATGCACATAGTTAAAATTTCTCCATTCACCCAGGGAGCACAAAGATGTATCGAGATCTCTGAGAAAACTTTTGGTGGGATAATATGAAGAAGGAGATCACTGAATATACATCAAAGTGCCTGGTGTGCCAGCTTGTAAAGGAAAAGAGGCAGAAGTCTAAGGGGATGATGAAACCATCGCCCATAACAGAATGTAAATGGGGGAACATCACCATGGACTTTGTCACCGGACTTCTGTGGACATCCAAAGGCAACAATTCAATCTGGGTTGTTGTGGATCGTGTTACAAAGACTGCACACTTCATTGATATTCAGGAGGATTTCTCATTGGATCAACTGGCACAGATATATATCAGCAAAGTGGTAAGGTTGCATGGAGTACCACTATCTATTATGTCTGACCGAGATCCAAGATTCACCCATATGTTTTGGAAGAGTCTTCAACATGCTATGAATAATGAACTGAACATCAGTACAACTTATCATCCTCAAACTGATGGCCAATCCAAGCAGACTATCCAAACACTTGAGGACATGTTGAGAGCGTGCTCAATGGACTTTAAAGGAAGATGGGATCAACATCTTCCTCTGGTCGAGTTCCTTTATAATAACAGTTTCCACTCAAGAATCCAAATGGCACCATATGAAGCCCTGTATGGGAAAAGGTGCAGAACACTGACATTTTGGGATGAGGTCGGTGAACGTAAGCTTCTTGGACCAGAAATTTAGAGGAAATGGTGGAGAAGGTGAAAAACATTCAGCAGCATATCAAGGTAGCTCAGAGTCGACAGAAGAGTTATGCAGATAACCATCGATAAGATCTTTAGTTTAAAGTTGGAGACATGGTTTTTCTATGCATATCTTCATGGAAGAAGGTGATGAGGTTTGTAATGAAAGGGAAGTTGAGTCCAAGGTACATCAACCTCGTTGAAATTCTTGATCATGTCGGGGTTGTGGCCTATCGACTAGCACTTCCACCTACCAAGGCCAAAGTGCATGATGTCTTTCATGTATCCCTCTTAAGGAAGTACATACCAGACCCTTCACATGTACTCTCTTATGAGGTGGTGCAATTGGAAGATGATCTTTCTTATGAGAAGAAACAAGTGAAGATCATAGATCGTAGAGAAAATGTTCTACGAAATAAGACAATGCCCCTCGTCAAGGTGTTGTGGAGAAACCACATGTTTGATGAAGTGACACGGGAATCAGAGGAAATGATGAGCCTGAGTTACCCACATCTGTTTTAGTGTGTGAAAAGGAAAATTTTGAGGGTGAAAATCTTTAAGGGGGGAATATTGTAACGACCCAAAGTATCATTAATGGAAATCCCTCTTGATCTAATTAAATTTCTCTTTATCTTTATATAAAATGTAAACTTCTTTGGTTTTATGTTAAGAATTTTGACTGTTCTTAATATAGTCGTTGAAAAATTATCACATGATTAGTATAAATATAGGGATTTTACAAATCCAATTTACTCATACAAAAGAAGCGATGGCCTCGTCCAGTAGAATTTCCCCATACGAAGCCCATTTGTCAGAGCTCAGAAAAGAGGTGGCATCCTTGGGCTTCTCTCTTGGCCAAGCCCAAGCTGAGCTTTATCATGTCAAGATCGAATGGGACTGTCTACGGGAAAAGTGGAAGTTGACAGAGATTACCACTCGACCGATGTTATCAGAGCCACCCCAAGAGTCTGTCACCATCGAACACATTACACTTATGTCTTATGCGGCTGTTTTAAGGGGTTATGTAACAAATCTCAAGTACTATGTTCATGTATATTATTTTTGTATATAATAATTAATATAACTCCTTGTCTTTTTTGATACATTGTAAATAGTTTTAAAGTACAAATAGTGTTTTAAGTTATTATTTAATTAAGAATTATATTTTTTAAAATTAATGGATTTTTGAATTAAATAATATTTTAATAAAATATTATTATTATTATTAAATTAATTTTTATTAAATATATATGATCTTATAATTTTATTATTGCAATTTTAATTTTTATTATGGTTTGAAAGACATTTCTGTCAAAACCCGTGAATTTTCAATAAATGTCGGTTATTATTTTAAAAGTTAAAATTAACATATTTAGAAAATTATTTTGATAAAATAAATGTTATTTCTGGAATTAGGACTTCGAAATTATCCAATGGTGAATTTTTTATAATTTTTTGAGACAGTCAATTTTTTGGGTAAAAATTAAATACCGTTTAAATATATAATGTGTTTTATGACATCATAAGGACCCAATAGTGATGTAATATAATACTATAATATTTATTTTTGGCCAATATATGGTTTACCATTAATATAATGTGATTTTGGGTTTGTTTGACTTACTTTTCAAAGCACTAATGGACCCCTCAAGACTTATTAAACACCATGTCTTTTTAAATTGTTTTCCATGGGAGTGTGACTCACCTCTACATAAGGAACCCTATTATTTTAAGAAGTTAGGACTTTGACCTTATAAAATATTGTTTTTCCTTTCTATTTGCCAAAAACCATGGGCTGGTTTGTGGTTTGGATTAATTTAATCTAAGGGGTCCCAAACATAAATAAGAAATAATTCCCTCACCTTTCCTATATAAACCCACCCAAGCTCCAACTTCCTCCTCACTCAAATCCATTGGAGTTCGACCAACCTCTGCCCTAATCTCTCTAGAATCCTCCCAATGTGCCCCAACATCCCATGAAGCCTCTCTTAAGCCCCTCTCAAGTCATTGGAAGCACACTTCTATGTAAGGGTTTTTTCTTCCTTTCACATTTTTGTCCAATTTTCATTAAGTTGTTTTTCATTTTAATTTCAATTATAAATGTTGGGGTATGGTTTAGACCCTCCCTCATACCAACCTATTTATTTTTTAATGATGGGAGACCACTTTCTCTCTCATTAAATTCCTCCCATGTACACCTGTTACTATGCCGAAATTCTGAATGGAACTTCTCTCTCCTCTTTTACATTCAAGCAATACTTTTGTATCATGAATCTAAATTCCATTACAATTGTTGGGAAAAGTATTTATATGACCTCCTTACTTTACATTAAATGTAAATATGATGATTAACCACTTTTTATCTCATCATCCATTTTTATGAATTCTTATGTCACGTCGTTACGCTGCCGAAATCGCACCGATTTTCTAAGCCAATGTCATTTTGTGGTGAATACCATGCCCATTTCCCCATCAAGGGTACTCATCTTTATGAACATTTACATATTGATTATAAGGTTTCATGTATTAATTCCAAATTAATTTATCATGGAATAAATGATTATGTTTTATGAATCCAGGTTTTATGATCCATGTGGCACACTTATGCATGAAATGAATTGTTTGAGAAGGGTGTTCCCTTATAGCACTCCTATGCATTGGGTAAAGTATAGTATAATGATAAGTCATGTGAAATGAGTGTTGAATCATGCTAATTCAAGTGAAACGAGGGTTTAATCGTGCTTCATTTGCAATGAGTGTTTACCCATGCTCTATGTGCAATGAGCCTTGGATGATGCTAATTCCATGTTAAGTGTTGTTGTTACATTTCCACGTTATGATTATCATGTTTTATGATGCCTTTATGTTCATGTATCTCTTGTTCTCTATTGATATGCCTATTTTATAACAAGTATTGTAATTCTCATGTTATTCCATGTGTACTCCCTTACTGGGCTTTATAGCTCACCCTTTTCTTATGCATGTCCTCAGGTTATCCCATGCAATGCTAGGTACGAGGGAATGTAGTGGTCATGTAAAGGAAGTTTTCAATAAAGATGTTGTATTTCATGTTTTAAGTTTTTATGGAATGATCCTAATCCCCAAAGACACTAATCCTCTCAATATTCTTTGTTGTACCAAGTAAAGTTTTATGTAATAAATAATGTTTATGTTTGTAATAAAAGCAGGGTTGTCATTCCTATATCTTGTCTAAATTATATCAAATTAGCATAAAAATACTATTACCCACATCCATCATCTTATATCTCAAAAAATACAAAACTAATGTGCCCTTAAGAGGTTCTCAAGGATACAATATTTAAGAGGTAAAAGACACTACCTTTATCTTTTAAATGATTTCACTCATATACCACATCCATTACTCTAATATAAAAAGATACATGATAAATGGAATATCATATTTTTATAGAATATAAATCATGAAATATCTCATATTATCCTTTTATTCTAATAATGAAAACATAATCCGTTGGATGTTAACTCACCACCTTTGTGGATGAAGAGTTTTAGTTTTCCCTTACTTCCTTCAAGGTTGGTCATAAAAACATATTTATGGTTAAATAATATTTAAATATGTATATTATATATTTTTAAAGGGTCTAAAACAAATAGATATGTGGGAATAATATTATGTAATCAAAAAACTAGTTCTTGATGATCAAAAAAGCACTACTCTCAAAAAAATATTTATTATTAATGTTATATATGATGAATCATACTCATACTAGAATTAAACATGTTATATGAAAAAATTTAAAATTTTATAAGTTAATTAATAACATTTAATTACACATCGAGTGTTTTTATTCCATATCAAATAAATAACCATAATTAAAATCGAGGGAACCAATAATTAAATCATAAAACAAATAAACCTGGAATAACAAAATTAATCAATTTAACTAATAGAAATAACCATAATTAAATATATTTAAATTATAATAAATCAAATATATTTATAATATGTTATGAATTAAATTATTTATGTGTCTAAATTCATTATCCAAGTAATTAAGTGCATTTGTATACCAATTTTGGACATAAGGTAAGGGAACTCTCCATACCACATATTTTTTCCTTGGGGTTACGATTTCTATAACAATAGCCCAATTTATTTCTCCGTTATTATTATATACATATTCCAAATTCTATTTAGATTTTATATACTTCTTTATCAAGAAAAATAAATGATTCATTGATACAGAAATGCATATTTTATAATGTTTCTTCTGAATTACTCCCCATATGGAACCTAAATTAAAGTGATCAACCCAATTTATTACCCATTTTTATGTACACTCCATAATCTTTTTTAATCCATCATTATTTTCTAAGACCTCTCATTTCAACATTAAATTCTATCTTAGTAAATTTACGATTTTATAAAAATAATTATAAATTCATCCTCTTTAAATAAATTTTAATAATTTCCCTTAAACCGAACTAATGTGGTACATTTTTAATGTTTCTAAAACACTCGTTTTTTTATGTTTTTAATTCAGTTTTTATATAATTTATCATGGCCTATGACTATTCTACCATATAAATTTCCAATTATGTTTTAAATCCATTCTTCTTTCTACACCATTATGATACGCTCTTTGGTTATGCCATATGATAAGAATAAGACCCCCTTACCTTCCATGGGTAACCCTTATGTTTATTCCTAATGTCTGATTCTTCATGTGACACACCTATGCATGAACATGTTCTGATGGATTCGCCTAGATAGTGATTCAATACATTTGGTAATGTTTTGACTCATGAGATATCATGTATGAGATTAGGAAGTAAACCTAATCCATTATTGGACTTTTCACATAATGTGATATAGTATTTGTAGTTAACCATGACTCATGTTTATGTCAAAATATATATTTCTTCCAAATTAATATTAGGAAATTATTACATGACCCCAGGATAAACAAGTTTTTTTTCCATCTATTTATTCTTGTTCTATGACTTTTTAGGTCCTCATGTTCTTCCTTCTACCCCATTTTTATGCTTTATTCATATATAAATTCCCATACTATGATTTTTATCTCATCCTTTTTTTTGTATTCCCTGGGCATCCAATAATGTTTTGGAAGATAAAATGAAGTTATTAGTAAATTATGAAAAATATATTATATTTCGGTTTCATGTTTTCGAATTATGTAACTAATCCCTGAAAGATAGTAGACTTTAAAAACATTTATTGGTATTAGATGGTTAATTATGATTAAAATATTGTAATAATATGTATTAAAGGATATGATATATATATAAAATACATTGAAAAAACTAATTATTATTCAAATTAAAATTTAAAACTAAACGTAATCATTTTTATCCTTATAGTGATATTAAACTCAAGAGAGTGATATTTTATATTTATCCTTTATTAAAATAATATAATCATCACAATCAATTATAAATAGAATCAAGTTTGAAAATTTTATAATATTTGATGATAATTGTTAAACTAAACTCATCCAATTGGTCAATTTCAAGTGTTATAGATATTTTGAGGCCTTATCTCAATGTTTTAACCCGTATTTAACTATATTTACCCTTGCTGAGGTAAAAAAAGATTACCACCGTTACATCATGTTATAAAAAAAATCAAGGTGTCCTATTTAATAAATTTTAACCTCTTGATTAAAAATATGAAATCATATTTTCAAGATTAAATTTTAATAAATATAATAAAATAATATAAAAATAAGACAGAAAAAATGAAGACAAGCAATATTTTTGGAAAATTCATTTTTCCTGATTAAGATGACCAAACATTAACACTATGACTAGTAATAATCATTATATTAATTTCAATTATTAAATTTAGATATATAATATTTTAAATTTAACTAAATTATTCATCATTTGGGATTAAATTGATTAAAATTGAAACACATTATGTACCTAAATAATAGTTGAAAAAACAATTTTAAAATATTTATTAATATTTCGTAAAATATAATATAGTTTTGAAATTTATAGACTAATTTATATTGTGATTAGTAAAATTATTATTAATTTCGTTTTATATAATATAAAAAATTAAATTGGATTTTCAATTATATGATTTAATGTAATCAATCCATAATATTGAAAGACCGGTGTTTATCACTATTCACGGAATAAACAAAACATTTTCCCTAAGATAATATTGAAATGCTAATGTAAAAAATAATATTTATTTTATGAAATTTTATTTATAAAATAGGTATAAATTCAATAAAATATTCATTATAATATTCAATCAAAAAATATAATTAAAACCCTTTTTTAATATAAAATATTTTTTACAATGAAATGATTAGTAAACATTGACCAATTATTTTCCACTCATTAATGAGTACCTATAAAATATGTCAATCCATTAACCATATTTATCATAATATGGCTATTTTTGTTAATACTACCCATGCAAAAATTATTTATAATTTTCAAATTTAAATAATAAAAATTAAATATTATATGATTGTTCCTTTAATAATACAATTTCATGTAAAGAAATCCATCAAAAAAATAATTTAAATGGAAAATATAACATCAAATAACTTGATGTTACACATTTTTTCTTCTCAAAGAAGTTTCATTTTATGTGACAAAACCTCAAAACCTCTTTCTCTCAATGTTAATATCACATAATTCATTATCAACAGTATATGTCTTTGATAACTCAATATGAAATTTAAAATGATTTTCATATAACTAATGATCATGAACATAATTAACCGAATATTCATGAAATTAATTAATTAATATGAGATAAAAAATTTATATATAAATAATTTAATTAATATGTTTTTTAAATTAAATAGTAAATATATCATGAAAAGGGAATATTATTGACATATAAACACTCAATTAATTTAGATAATCTTTATAGAATTTCACTACAATTTACTACTCATGTGAATGTTCAAAAAAAAGAAGTATGTTATTAAATTTATAATATGTAAAATGAAATAATTCCTTATAATAATAAGTATTATAAACTATATTTTTTTTATAAATATCATAAAAACTAAAAGTTACATCCCACTCACAATGTTTAATAGTAGAAGTTATAGTCACTGAATAATTTTCCAATTTCAAATTACTTATTTCCCATTTTTTGTCTTTAGAGTTTATCTTAGATTCAATAGAATTATTATAACCCATAAAATAAGAGGAGATAGAAAATAATTCAATTTTATCCTCATTTTGATGATTCTTCATCCATGATCATCTGAGGATTCTCATAATGATGATGTATTTTCATATGTTATAAGGAGCGTCACAATCAAAAAATATATCATACATTGTCCTACTAATAGAGAAACATAAAAGACTCTCAACTCTAGAATTTAGGTGTCAAACCTCTTATGTTTAAACAAAAAAATTAATTATTTAAATATTTAACCTAAAATTCATACATAATTCATCAAAGTCTCTCATAGAAACCTTTAATAACTTTTTCTAAAACACATAACAATAAAAAATAATGAATTGAAGTCATCTAGTTTTTATCTATTTGGTATTCTTATAAAAGAATTATAATTAATTTTCGTATTCATAGAACATAAAATTTATATGATTGGGTTACTATTAAATAAAAAATATAAAATAAACTTATAGTATTGGAAATAATCATAAATAGATCCAAATACATTATTACTATTTTAGGACCCAAAGAACAAAAATAAAAAACATATGTTTTGTATATTTAATAGTACAAATTATTCTCAATTATATACACCACCATAGTTAATATATAATGTTTACAGTGGTGGATAATGATATCAAATGATATTATTTTTTCTTTCATAAAATTATATCAATGAAATCATCAATTAGAATAATATACTGTACGTACGATCCCATCATTTTACCAGATATGTCTCTCTATGAGTTTTTGATTAATTTTTGTTTTGGGAATTTTTTTCCTCATCTCTAAACAAAAACATTGGAAAATGGAGAGGATCTGTGTGAAGAAATTTATTAAGGAAAATGACTTAAATACCCATGATTTATGTGTCTTTAGATTATTGGAGTTTGGGTATAAATGTGTTAAGTGTTCCAAAGGATCGTAGTATGTTGAGAAGCTATAAAGGGGGTTCAGGTTGATTAAATGGATAATGGGATGAAATCCCATCATTATAAAATTTACAGATCATGTAAATTGATTACACATCATGTAATGTTAAGGTGTTTCATAAAATAAGCTGAGGTGACAAATTTTTTTTCATACACATTAAAAAATATTTACATGATGTGTAACTTTGTTACGTGACATCTTGTTTTCTAACATGCTATTTTAATGTATATTTTTTGGAAGTATTTTCATTCACACTCATTGAATCCTTATCCTCTCAACCATAGGTATCATTCTAGTTGATTCTAGTATGCAAACAATCCTTTCATATGTCTCAGTAATTCCTTTCAAATATGGTAAGTAGTTTTGGTCCAATTTCTCCCTACTCTTCCTCGGTTCTCTGACTATTATAGTGAAACCCATTGAATGTGTGCATTGTTATTTTTGATATTTTTTATTTTTAATCTTGTATTCTCTTGTGTATCATCCACACCTTATTCTTTGTGGGAATTTTCCATTGGAAGTGTTGTTGGATTGTCAGTTAATGTTACGAGGTCAAAATCGTAACCCTATGGTTTGATATATTTCATGTATGTGAAATATTATGATTCCACCTATGTAACGTGAACCCAAATAAATTAAGTAATGATTTGTATTATTCATTGGAGTCATTTGGATTAAATTGAACTCTAACATGGATTATATATACCCATTAGGTGAGCGAACCATGAATATAATTTAATTGGCTAATGGATTAATGCATCTTTAGTAAGAAATGATACATTAGGTGTTTTCTTGATATAGATTCCATATGATTTGGATTATTTCTTATTGATATGACTTGTTCAATTTTTATTTAGTTGAATGTGGTATTTGAAAGATAAATGACTATTCACATAAATTACCACAGGGGTTTATGATGTGATGATGTGGCATCCATGTTGTATGACATGACTTGTGTTCTATGAAGAAATAATAACATTTGAGGATTGTACCTAGAATAAGAACAATTATATATTTATTAATATTGATACATAGTAGGTTATAATAAGTCTCATGTTGTAATTCTAATATATATTGGGATCTTCCTAGACCCATGCTATAATTCATATAGGTCTTTGACCAAAATAATATAATGCTTATAGGGATTTCACCTGGATTACTGTAACTATACCATAGTTATATGGTGGTGGTTGGAATGGTCATAAAAAATTATCCATCATATTCTAGCATAGTTCAAATGAAAGTTATTTTCCCACGACTATATAGTTATGGTTGGAATGATTTTATGTGTAGAGACCCGTATCATAACGTACATTGACATTACATTACATTTTCGGAATACTTAGTGCATAACAAAAACACACACACAAGGATCGTAATAGTTTAGTGTCTTTGGAAACTCAGAATATAATCTTCTAATCCTGGTGAAAGATCTTCAACATCTCCCATAAAGATCTTGCTTTTTTTACCTAAAACCTTTCTTTATATCCTGGGAAATAGAAAACATGAAAGGGTGAGCTCAAATGCTCAGTAAGGGTAAACAAAAGAAATATCAATCACATCATATACAGAAGCACATAACTTTTGAAAATCTTAACCTGCAAAAGAGATCATAATTTCATAACATGGGGTAAATCATGGCAGTGAAATGTAATCACAATAATCATAACTTAAAACATGAAACTTTGTGGCATACACACATAATCATAGAGAATCATTTCTTGTTAGTCAAGACTCATTTCCAAGACTATCTTAGTGGACAAAGTCCCTTTCTGAACCGAGTCACCCTCGTTTCAGTCCTGTTTCACTGAACCGGTATAACCTACCATTCCAGCCATGTCTATATCATGAGATATAAAATCTTTACCCAATGCATTGGAGGGAGATATAGGTCCCACCCATCTCATAATGATACCATTCTTATGTGTGCCACAAAATCATAAATCATACATCATTACATAACCCGTGTAGTAAAAATGGGATTCTTAAACAACATGACATCATAAAACAATTCATATAAGATACAGGAATTCATAAAAATATTTCCATTACAAAATAATCAAATCCATGTAATAATAGGGATAGAAACAGAACCCTTTATTATCTTAGATGGAAAATAATTTGGATAAAACACTTGAACTCCATTCTTGATGAAAATATCCTTTCAAATTCAAAAACATTTTCCTTTATTAACATGTCATAAAATTTTAAACTAAAAGAATTTGATTAAAAATAAACTTGAAAACTTGAAAAGGAATCTTCTTGGAAATAATTTTTTTAAAAATCCATTTATGTCGTATAAGTTAAAAAAACATTCTTTGAACTTTTGTCGGAAAAGTCAAAAAGTACCTCGTACGAAAAACGACAAGAGATTCCTTTCATATCCTTTAATAAAAACTCACCGAAGGGTAAAATTGGATTTAAAAAATTTTAGGTGGATGGAAATAACATTACATATTGAGGAAACATGGATGTGGATGATAAAATACACCCCAGTAAATTTCAAAGTATAAACAATCTCGGATAAAAATGAGATTGTGATATTTCCCTTACCTTAGGTCCGACTTGCTTTGTAAGTGTCCGAACCTCCTGTATAATGATTTAAATAATGTTATTGATTTATTCCAGAATCATACTTATTTTTATGATATCATATATGGTCATATTCTTAGCTTCTTAGTAGTAATATTTCATTGCTACTTGTTATTCGGGTGTTTATAACTTTTTGTTCTTATGCATGTTTTGTCGAATAAATTATTATTATACTTTTTAGGTTATAGATAACTCATTTCCAGAATGGTATTAGTGTAATATATATCATATTAATTCATTCAATTAATTTATATAATCATTCTGAAATGAAGATCATGTAGAACGAGTCGCATCACATCGTGGAGACGGTATTCCGTACGTACGCACGAGTGATGATATCGTTCCTATGATCGTGGAATTGTATTTGAGTGTATGTATACTATTTAAGAATCAATATCACTTTATAATAGTCATATATAGTCATTATTTACACCATAATACCCATCCAAGTAAGGTGGTGGTGGAAAATAGATTACACCACGGCGTGGAGACGGTATTCCGTACGTACGCACGCGCGGTGATTTCTTTTTCCGTAGGACGGATAGATGGTGAAATAGGGTTGTTTCATACTTATAATAACATATCAGTATATGATTGATACTGATGTTATTACTTCATAATGAAACAACTAAAGAAGAATAAGTGGAAGAAGAAATAAAGATGAAAGAATCGGTAACGGACATTACCTCTTCTTTGAAGTGCTTCTTTGAGACCTCCTTTTAGGGCACTAAAATGGGTCTTTTAAGAAGACCAGAACCTCTAGGATGATACTAGGAAAGTGGAGAAGATATTTTGTCCGGGGTTGGGAGAGCTTGAATGCTCAAATTGGTGTGAGGAGGAGAGGGAGGAGGTGCCCTTTTATGAGGGAGGAGAGGGGCACCTTTGGAATAACTAAAAATATTATTTTATTATAAAGTCATGTTCGGTTTTAAATAAATCCAAATTGATTTATTTAGAGGCTAAGGTGGGGATGGGTCGAAATACTCTCATCAAATAGAATTTATACAAGTTTAGGTTCCTATTTTAACCTTATTATTTGGATTTAACATTAAGTTAAATAATTTTACTTTTACCGTGTCTTCTTGTGTTCTTACAGTATAAGGTTAATAAACTTACTATAAGAAGCCAAAAGAACCCCAAATTGTTTATTATTAATATATATAACCTTATCTAAGTCATTTTGCAGAACCTTAGATTTTTAGAATTAAAATAACAATTAATAATATAATATTTGTTTTAAAAACTATTTTATGTCAATTTTGACACTATTTAGTAATTGTTTTTTGTGAAACTCATAACAGAATGATAAGTTCTAACAAAGTTAATTAAATCAATACTAACATGTCATATTAACCTAGAAAATTAGTTGAATTCATAAAAAGTCTCAAATTATATTTATTTGGGTATTTATAACATCAATTATGTCAATATTTTATTAATAAGATAATTACCGCATCATCGTTGTGTCATAAATAAATTAAAATATTTAATTTCTAAAAATTACAAATAAAATACAATTATGTAGTAAATCTTATTATATTTCTAATGAATATTTATAGTCGAATTTATATTATGTATAACCCCATATTAAAATTTTTTTAGTAAATAAACATTGATTTTAACTCTTTTAACCCTTCTTTAAATAAATTAATAATAAATGTCCTAATCTAATCCAAGTGGGCCTAAATGGTCATATTTTATTCCTAAGTTTGTTTTTGGTCGAATTACACTTGTCCAATAGAATTAGGACATGTGTTAGGGTAATAATAATATCATTTCTACCCGTAATTACCCTATTTACTTTTAACCGTGGTAAAAAAGGTAAAAAGTTACTATTCACCAAAAAATTATTCTCATCTCATTGAACCACATTTTACTTACTGACATCAACCGCGTCTTTTGGATTTTTGAAATTCCACTCACATAAGTGGTAAAATTATGTTTTATGAACAATTTAGTTTTTTTTAACTACCACTTAGTGGTTTCACTATTAATCAAAAATTGAAAGTTTTCAGAAAAATACCAAAAATTAGGCCTAATATATATTTGATATTATGAACTCAAAAATGATTTCTATTTTACCAAATTTAAAACATACCAGTTGCATTAATTAATTTAAAAATTAATTCCCATCGTCAAATCAAATAGCGTGTTCTTAAGAGATAATAACTATCAAAAGATTGACATTTGTTTATGTCTGGTTTAAATGTTAAATTACATCCAATGACCAAAATTGTATTAAATTGTAAAAATATATTCGAAATATACTTTAGAACCACTCAAATTAATAATTTATCACTATTAATTATTTCGATTGAAAAAGTTGTTTTTAATTAAAATTTAGTAATTTTCACTATTCATCAAAATATGAAAGTTATCCGAAAATCACCAAAATTTCACACTAAGCTAATTTCGATATTAAGAATCCAAATATAAATTCCATTTTGAAAAATAAAATTACAAAATTTCAAAAAGTGGTTATTACTATTCATAATGGCTAGTTTTAATAATATTTTAATAGCATATTGTTGTTTAGTGAAACTCGTTATTGCGTACTACACACGCTATCGAGGAAGGTCGCGATTGCGTGTAATTCAAGGCAAATCAAGGATGCGTGTTGTGCAAGCTCCTTTTGGTGTAGCGTACAACACAAGACATTAGTGAAATTAAAAAGAATATTTTTCATAAAATCTCGGGGTGTTACATTCTACCCCCCTTAAAATGAATTTCGCCCTCAAAATCCGTCGGGGTTATAAATGGTTTACTATTCGAAAGTTTCTTTAATAGATACCCACATCGTAAAAAGGAATACCAAAACCAATCTTTAAAAACGAAAGTATGAAATGTAACAGTTACCAAAATAAACTAATCACTGGGTTTCCAAATAGGTGAAAATATGGATATGGAAGAAAAATCGAACCAACATGTTCTGATGGAGAGTGGTAGAGAACATGGCTATGGAAAAGACAACAATCACAAATCCATAAATTTGTGATGATCTAAGGTACCATCCGATTAATCAGATATAAGAACACTAGGACAATATTTTTGGTTTTCAAGATCGTTTCCCTAAAGTTGAAGAATTTGAATTAGAATAAATACTTACATTATTTTGGTACAATCTCACTGTTGTTCGTGCCTTGAACAATTTCCACTTCATCTCTTAAATAAATGAAGTTGAATTTGTTATTCGTGAAGTGTTAGCAGATCATGTGATAGAATGAAGGGTCATTCCATCTGTCTCAAACAAAAGGTTAGCAAAAGTTATTAAATATACATAAGTCATTCTATGGTGAGATTAATCATATATAGTTCCTAAAATGGACTTATACTTCATATATCATACTGATTAATATAATAAAACTAGTTTCTACTAAACAAGGACTTCCTGTAGGTCAGTGGTAGGCGATAAAGGCCAGTCCCACTTCGGTTGTGGGTTCGATTCCCACAGCCTTGTCCGACGCGATGGGCTGTCGCCCGTCCTGCAGGTTGTCCTTTTTCTAAAACAATAACATCCCATCAATAATATCGAAAAAAATTCTATCTTAAACAATACTAACTTATGTCCAACATAATCCATTCCAATCTTTAGGCTTATCCATAATACTGCAGTCCACTCTCATAACATAGTGAAAACGATTACCAGAGATTTAATACCATCGTTGATCCCCATATATCATAAGATATGTCTTGTTGGTCACATTCCAAACATTCAAAGTCATTAATCATGTATTCTCTTGAATACCCATTGAGCCTTAGTGAAAACATGAATGTAGTTAAAAGTTAACACTTTCCACATACCAAAATCCTCAAAATTCTATATACTCAAACCATGATATCACTTAGTCCTTATATCAATCATGAGCTCATGAATACTGTCAAATATTTCATTTTCTCGTTTCCCTTCATTATGCGCATATCATTCATTTTCCAAAAATATCTTAATCACTTTCCATGGTTACTGGTACCATAAAATTATTGAAAACCACAATAGACCAAAACATAAATATTCCAATATTCCACGATACAACATTATTTTGGAATCCCATTACATAAAAACTTAATCATTCCACCACATCGTTTTCATATTCAACATCGCCAATAGTGATCGCATGTGACTTCCCTTTGTCCTTTGACTTAAGTGGTTGCTCATGTTGATCATCACTGACCCTTGGATTAGGGCATTTATTAGCATAATGCCCCATTTCCTTGCACTTGAAGCATTGAAGTGTTGGTGGTGCGTTTTCTGCAGTGTTTGCTTTGTTCACATCATTAGAAACTCTTTTTGCATTACTTCGACACTCAGATGCTCGATGACCTTCTTTTCCACACTTAAAACATTTTATAGTCCCTTTAAGACAATCTCCACCATGCTTCTTTCCACACTTTGAGCATAAGGAAACATTCATTTTCTTTTCAATATTATTCTGAGATTTCTCCTTGAACTCCATCTTTCGTTTCTTTTCAAAACCGTGAGATGGATATGTAACCCCAACTTCCATTTCTACCTTCATATCACAACTCACAATTTCTTCATAACTACTGAAGTCTCTTATAGCTAATTCCCTTCGAAGACTTGGTTTTAAGCCACTGAAAAATCGATCAACTATACTTTCAGGTGGGATGATAATTCCAGATGCATACCTTGCAAGTATTGTAAAATTTGATTCGTATATACCAACAGATTCATCATCCTTCTGCTTCATCTCAAGAAACTCCTTTTCCATATTTTTTCGAAGAATACTATGGAAGTACTTATTGAAAAACAAGTTCTTGAACTTGTCCCATTCCATGGACTCAATTTCATCTCTTGGACTCGTATTCTTGATAAGATTCCACCATTGATTAGCTTCACCTTCCAAACGATATACTGCTAAGATGACTTTATCATGTTCAGAACATTGAAGAACTGAAAATATCTTTTCAGTGGTACTGATCCATTGTTCAGCAACAAGTGGATCAGAAGTCCCACTGAAAGAAGGTGGGTGTTGCCTCATGAAGGACTCAATAGAATATTGTTCTCTTCTCTGCTAATTTGGAAGTCCAGAATGATTCATAGCTTCTGTAAGTATAGAAATAAGATTTTTCACTCCATCTCCCATAACATTTGTTTGTTCAGGAGGAAAATCATTGCATTTTCCATTGCATTGATCAACACAGTTCCTTCAGGTTCCAGCCATCGTCTAAAACCCAAAAAGAATAGTGTGAGAGGCAAAAATCATGCTAGGGAAAACAACATAATAAAGGGGGAGTACCTTCAATATCTAACATCTTAGGTTTAATTCTATGATCGTTAGCGTAATTCTAGTACTATAACCTATATGTATACATAACCTTAGGGATATCCCTAGACATACCTTAGAAATATCTCTAGGGATCTCACTAACGTTTTGGCATCCTAGTTCCCAAAGGTTGACTAAACCTTTCCTCTGATACCAACTTTAGAGACCCGTATCATAACGTACAATGACATTACATTACATTTGCGGAATACTTAGTACATTACAAAAACACACACACAAGGATCGTAATAGTTTAGTGTCTTTGGAAACTCGGAATATAATCTTCTAATCCTGGTGAAAGATCTTCAACATCTCCCATAAAGATCTTCCTTTTTTTTTACCTAAAACCTTTCTTTATATCCTGGGGAAAAGAAAACATAAAAGGGTGAGCTCAAATTCTCAGTAAGGGTAAACAAAAGAAATATCAATCACATCATATACATAAGCACATAACTTTTGGAAATCTTAACCTGCAAAAGAGATCATAATTTCATAACATGGGGTAAATCATGGCAGTGAAATGTAATCACAATAATCGTAACTTAAAACATGAAACTTTATGGCATACACACATAATCATAGAGAATCATTTCTTGTTAGTCAAGACTCATTGCCAAGACTATCTTAGTGGACAAAGTCCCTTTCTGAACCGAGTCACCCTCGTTTCAGTCCTGTTTCACTGAACCCGTATAACCAACCATTCTAGCCATGTCTATCTCATGAGATATAAAATCTTTACCCAATGCATTGGAGGGAGATATAGGCCCAACCCATCTCATAATGATACCATTCTTATGTGTTCCACAAAATCATAAATCATACATCATTTCATAACCCATGTAGTAAAAATGGGATTCTTAAACAACATGACATCATAAAACAATTCATATAAGATAAAGAAATTCATAAAAATATTTCCATTACAACATAATCAAATCCATGTAAAAATAGGGATAGAAACAGAACCCTTTATTATCTTAGATGGAAAATAATTTTGATAAAACACTTGAACTCCATTCTTGAGGAAAATATCCTTTCAAATTCAAAAACATTTTCCTTTCTTAACATGTCATAAAATTTTAAACTAAAAGAAGTTGATTAAAAATAAACTTGAAAACTTGTAAAGGATGCTTCTTGGAAATAATTTTTTTAAAAATCCATTTATATCGTATAAGTTAAAAAAACATTCTTCGTACTTTTGTCGGAAAAGTCAAAAATTACCTCGTACGAAAAACGACAAAAGATTCCATTCCTATCCTTTAATAAAAACTCACCAAAGGGTAAAATTGGATTTAAACAATTTTAGGTGGATGTAAATAACATTACATATTGAGGAAACAAGGATGTGGATGATAAAATACACCACAGTAAATTTCAAAGTATAAGCAATCTCGGATAAAAATGAGATTGTGATATTTCCCTTACCTTAGGTCCGACTTGCTTTGTAAGTGTCCGAACCTCCTGTATAATGATTTAAATAAGGTTATTGACTTATTCCATAATCATACTTATTTTAATGATATCATATATGGTCATATTCTTAGCTTCTTAGTAGTAATATTTCATTGCTACTTGTTATTCGGGTGTTTATAACTTTTTTGTTTTTATGCGTGTTTTGTCGAATAAATTATTATTCTTCTCTTTAGGTTATAGATACCTCATTTCCAGAATGGTATTAGTGTAATATATATCATATTAATTCATTCAATTCATTTATATAATCATTATGAAATGAAGATCATGTAGAACGAGTCGCATCACATCGTGGAGACGGTATTTCGTACGTACGCACGAGTGATGATATCGTTCCTATGATAGTGGAATTGTATTGGAGTGTATGTATACTATTTAAGAATCAATATCAGTTTATAATAGTCATATATAGTCATTATTTACACCATTATACCCATCCAAGTAAGGTGGTGGTGGAAAATAGATTACACCACGGCGTGGAGATGGTATTCCGTACGTACGCACGCGCGGTGATTTCTTTTTCCGTAGGATGGGTAGATGGTGAAATAGGGTTGTTTCATAATTATAATAACATATCAGTATACGAGTGATACTTATGTTATTACTTCATAATGAAACAACTAAAGAAGAAGAAGTGGAAGAAGAAATAAAGATGAAAGAATCGGTAACGGCCATTACCTCTTCTTTGAAGTGCTTCTTTGAGACCTCATTTTAGGGCACTAAAATGGGTCTTTGAAGAATACCCGAACCTCTAGGATGATACTAGGGAAGTGGAGAAGAGATTTTGGCAGGGGTTGGCCGAGCTTGAATGCTCAAATTGTTGTGAGGAGGAGAGGGAGGAGGTGCCCTTTTATAAGGGAGGAGAGGGGCACCTTTGGAATAACTAAAAATATTATTTTATTATAAAGTCAAGTTCTGTTTTAAATAGCTCCAAATTGATTTATTTAGAGGCTAAGGTGGGGATGGGTCTAAATACTTTCATCCAATAGAATTTAGACAAGTTTAGGTTCCTATTTTAACCTTATCATTTAGATTTAAAATTAAGTTAAATAATTTTACTTTTACCGTGTCTTCTTGTGTTCTTACAGTATAAGGTTAATAAACTTACTATAAGAAGCCAAACGAACCCAAAATTGTTTATTATTAATATATATAACCGTATCTAAGTCATTTGTCCTAACCTTAGATTTTTAGGAATAAAATAACAATTAATAATATAATATTTTTTTAAAAAACTATTTTATGTCAATTTTGACACTATTTAGTAATTGATTTTTGTGAAAATCATAACAGAGTGATAAGTTCTAAAAAAGTTAATTAAATCAATAATAAAATTTTATATTAACCTATAAAATTAGTTTAATTCATAAAAAGTCTCAAATTATATTTATTTGGGTATTTATAACATCAATTATGTCAATATTTTATTAATAAGATAATTACTGCATCATCGTTGTGTCATAAATAAATTAAATTATTTAATGTTTAAAATTTAAAAATAAAATAAACTTATATAGGAAATCTTTTTATCTTTATAATTAATATTTATAGTCCAATTTATTTTATGTATAACCCCATATTAAAAATGATTTAGTAAATAAACTTTGATTTTAACTCTTTTAACCCTTCTTTAAATAAATTAATAATAAATGTTCTAATCTAATCCAAGTGGACCTAAATGGTCATATTTTATTCCTAAGTTTGTTTTTGGTCGAATTACACTTGTCCAATAGAATTAGGACATGTGTTAGGGTAATAATAATATCATTTCTACCCATAATTACCCTATTTACTCTTAACCGTGGTAAAAAAGGTAAAAAGTTACTATTCACCAAAAAAATATTTTCATCTCATTGAACCACATTTTATTACTGACATCAACCGTGTCTCTCAGATTTTTGAAATTCCACTCACAGAAGCGGTAAAATTAAGTTTTATGAACAATTCGGTTTTTTTAACTACCACTTAGTGGTTTCACTATTCATCAAAAATTGAAAGTTTTCAGAAAAATACCAAAAATTAGGCCTAAGCTATATTTGATATTATGAACTCAAAAATGATTTCTATTTTACCAAATTCAAATCATATCAGTTTCATTAATTAATTTAAAAATTAATTCCCGTCGTCAAATCAAATAGCGTGTTCTTAAGAGATAATAACTATCAAAAGATTGACACTTGTTTATGTCTGGTTTAAATGTTAAATTACATCCAATGACCAAAATTGTATTAAATTGTAAAAATATATTATAAATATACTTTAAAACCAATAAAATTAATAATTTATTAGTATTAATTATTTAGATTGAAAAAGTTGTTTTTAATTAAAATTTAGTAATTTTCACTATTCATCAAAATATGAAAGTTATCCGAAAATCACCAAAATTTCACCCTAAGCTAATTTCGATATTATGAATCCAAAAATGAATTCCATTTTGAAAAATAAAATTACAAAATTTCAAAAAGTGGTTATTACTATTCATAACGGCTAGTTTTAATAATATTTTAATAGCATATTGTTGTTTAGTGAAACTCGTTAATGCTTACTACACACGCTATCGAGGAAGGTCGCGACTGCGTGTAATGCAAGGAAAATCAAGGATGTGTGTTGTGCAAGCTCCTTTTGGTGTAGCGTACAACACAAGACATTAATGAAATTAAAAAGAATATTTTTCATAAAATCTCAGGGTGTTACATTATGAGATGCTCATAGATATTCTAGCCAAGTTCCAATGAATGTTATTTTCCAACAGATATATGTTTTTGGTTGGAATGATTATAAGACATTCTCATTGATATTATAGCATGATGAAAAAGTTAGTAATTGTTGTATTTTATTAAATATTAAATTAACTAATACACCTCATTATCACTTTATTCCATTCACTTCCTATTATAATTTTTACTTTAGACACGGTGGTGTCGACCTACAAGTTATACAAACAACCTATCTAGGACATAGTTTAGAACCCTATCATATAAGGTGGATGATGATTTGGACAAGGGAAAAGAAACATGCTATTGATTTCATTTTTACTAGATGTGATGGAATATAGAGGTGGGATCAGTGTGGAATTTAGGACAGGGGAATTTTTGAGTCTTTATTTGAGTCTTTTTGTATTTTATGTGTACTATTTATAGAAGGACATTTTGTTACATTCCAATACATAATTACATTATTTATTTTAAATTTATTAGATTATTCAGTTGCATATTATTTTTGTTTCCCCCTTCCACAATAATTTTATTAATTTTATTTATATTATTTATATCAATAACTATGAAACATTATTAAAAGTTTTATAATCTCCATATATAAATTTTAGACCCATTCTAATATTCAGAAGCACCGAGAATACAAGAGGGGCATTTGAGTTATCATAGCCAACACTTTTTGTCAACGTGAGAGAGAATCAGATCGGGGAACATTGCAAAGTGGTATATAAGGATATGTTTAAATGTTTATATTATTTACTATTTAAGAAATGTAGAAAGGGTTTTAGGATTTGTCACAACTTTTTAAGGATCTTTTGCATGGGAGTAGATAACCCGCATTTCGGGGAAAATATGAGTTCCCTTGTATGAGATTACTGTTTGTGATCTATTTTTGTTATAGTTGATGTTATTTATTCTGGGGTTATTCAAATGTTGAGTGAGGTTATTATTTTATGATTATAAAATATCTTTCTAATTGTACTCATGGCCCAGTATGGAGCCAGATGAGAATAAATGCATTATAACTAGCACATAGGGATATATGGACATGAATTCTTCATGATAAGGGAATATTTATTTTTTTGTGTAAATTTTACTTACCTGTTGAACCAATATATGAGATATCTATTTCAATGGATAAATGAAATTAAAGGATGTGTTATGATAAAAAAAGTGTAATCCTTATTTAGGGAGAACATTTTTTAGTGGTGATTTGTTATAGTTACCTGTTGAAAATGAACTTGTTTTTAATTAGTGATATTTGTTTTGAATTTTTCTTAAAGAGAAAATGCATCCTATTCAAATATGACTTTACTGTTTAGAGAGTGGAAATCATAATAATTCAATCACAGTTGAACCAATGATTTATGTAGTTCTTGGTGATGATATAGACATTCATCTTCGCTACAGATTCCTAAGGGTCATGATCTCCACGTAAAGGGATAATATTCATAACAAAACTTTTAGGTCTGAGCTCACAAGAGAGTATAAGCTATAAACCCACCAATTTTTAATGGGGAAGGATGACCCTAGGAATTTGTGTTATTTATTGAGTAAGTTGAGGTGATATTCAAGCTTAATGAGAAACTCCCAGTTAATAGGGGGATACTCGTTATTGATGGACCTTCCAATGATTGGTGGGATATTCTAGAAGAATATCAGAAATATGATGATATTTCATTAAAGGAAATCGATAAAAAATTATTGAGCCATTTCTATCTGAAGACATTGAGGGTGGAAAAATATCATGAGTTCATTCATCTAATAAAAAAGGGAATGTCAGTGTTGTACTATTCTAGATGTTTCATTGACCTACAATGCATTGTTATTACTTTGGATGCTGATGATATCTCTAGGCAAACACATTCATAGGGTGACCTTCACTATGAGACTAGGTTGCAAGTAAAATTTTTTATTGAGCTTCTTTGATCATGTGATAAAATAGACACTCATTATAGACGGTAAGTTGAGGGAGGCCCCGAACAATGACCAGACTATTTTTGTGAGGCTATCTGGGATATCATCATTGAGTGGAAAGAAGTGCTGTTAGGAAATTTTATACTAAGGAAACAGTGGGAAGAGTAGCACTGGAAGTGGACTTCCATCACACAAACATGTTCCATTCAAGTTCTATCAATGTTTATAATGTTACTATAATCACCCACAACGTTCTTACCCCACATTCGGGTGTCATATCTATAGAATATTGGGTAATATTTAGAGATTTTTTTTGAGGAAATTAAATTGTAGATTTGTGTAAGGGGATCACGATAGATACTTGAGTTGGGAAGGGGCTCAACTACCCATCAGTTGGCTGGTAGCTAGAGTTCCACGGGCTGTTAAGGCTGAGGTAGGGGACATGGTACCCCAGTGCATGTGTAACAATACTAGGAAGGGGAAACAGATTAGGGTAGATAGAATAGAGCTAAGGGTAGAGGAAAAATTTAGCTTCATATAATGTTTATTACTCTAACTATCATGGATATATGACCATCTACTATCACAGGTATGATTAGTATATCATCTACCTTATCTTGTTTTTTTGTTTAAAATAAGAGCATCAAATTCTTCTTTATCGTTTCTTTTTTATAAATGTTATGGTATTGGATGTTGAAATCTGGGATGGTTCTTTGACCATTTACTCTCTTTTTGGAGTGCATTTAGAGAATATCAAATTTTTAAAGGATTGTTCTACAGAGATTGGTGTTTATTATTTCTTTTGCGAACTGTTTATTCTAGAAATGATAGGATTCAACATGATTCTTAGTATGTATTGGATATTTCTATATAAGGATGATAATAACTATTATATGGGAGTTAAAATTATTTATGTAGAAGGATGTAGTAATTTTCACTAGGGCGACTGGGATATTCATAATTGTCGTGCCCAAAGGATTTAGTAAAAATTAGATTATCTCAAAACTCGGATAGCCAATATTGGACTCTATGATAGTGGAATGTATAAAATTATTTTCCTCCAGTTTTAGACCATTACCATTATGTTTTCCCTAAAAAGTTCTATGGCTTACCGCCCAATTGAGAGATCGATTTCAGGATGGAGTAGGTGATTAGAGAAAAGAGAGTTTTTGTCTCACTATATAGAATTGAACTAGTGGAGCATCTGGTGTTGAATGTTTAATTGATAGATATAGAACATATAAGAAACATATGAAATTGTTATTCTCGTTGGGACTCTATATTTATCTTCTCCAAGAATTTTGATGTATATTTGTGCGTATGTGTGGAATATCAAAGGTTAAAATAGATAAAAGTTATGAATTTTCATCTTATTTTGTGCGTTCATGATATTTTCAATCATTTACGAGGTTATATGATCTTCCCCAATATTTAATTGTGATCAGGGATTCATCAGTTGAGGATGAACCAAATAAACACACATCATACTTATTTTAGGAGAAGATATTCCTTTAATGAATTTTTTGTGTGATGCTGTTTGGGTTGACTAACACACCGATGGTAGTCATGGATATAATGAATAATATATTTTCCCCTTTTCGGTACTGAGTTATGGTAATTTTTATTGATGATATCTTAATTTACTCTTAGTTATTAGAAAATTGTTCCAAACATCTTTACATTGTCTTGAGTATTTTGAGAGAGCATTGACTTTACACCAAGCGATCTAAATGTTGTTTATTGATTAATAATGCGAACATCATGGGCCATGTCATATCAGAGGAAGGAGTGTCAGTGGACTAAGAGAATGTTACACCCATGATAAATTTGAATAAAACCAAGATTATTTATGAGAATCAGATAATTCTGGGATTATCAAGTTATTATCATACCTTTATCTAGAATTTCTCACATTTTCAAGAACCAATGTCTGGGCTAACCAAGAAAAGGGTGATGTTTTTGAAAAATACATACGAGAAGGATTTTTAAGAGATAAATGAAAATATGATTTCAGCACCATACTCACATTAACTATTCTAGATAAATCATATTCTATGTATTGTGACACATCAGGAGTTGGACTCAGAGTAGTTCAAATGCAGGTGGATCGAGTAGTTTCTTATGCCTTCTAGCTATTGAGACCACATGATAGGTATTAATTTACTAAGGATCTGAAGATATATGTAGCCTTATGTATCCTAAAATTTTGGAGACACTATCTCATGGGTGATACCATTGTTGAATACACAGACAATGAGAGACTTTGGTATATCATTACTCATCATGAAATGAAACATCAAAAAAAATAGTGGGTCGAGAAACTATTTTATTTCAACATTGAATTGGCTTATACAAATGGAAATGGAAAAATTAGTGCCTACTTATTGATCCAAAAGACATAGAAAGAGGTGGTCCGAGAGTCTTGTGATGAGTGATAAATAATTTTCCTCTTTACTGACACACATTTGGATGTTCAGTGGTCTTAAGGATCAAGGGATCTAACATTGAAATTTGTTATAATTATGCTTTTTGGACCAAATTAAGCATGGTTATATTCCTAATATGAAGGGATTAGTTTTGAGAGACAAATTATATATAGGGGAGACACTATTAGGATGGTCTCTTTGTAACACCCCAAGCTTCTACGGTACATTTCCATTTGAATAATGTAATAGCGCGTGCTGTACGCAACATCAAGTTCTAACACACACCACAACCGATCAAACTAGCCGTTATGAATAGTAATACCTAATTTTTGAATTTATATATTTTTTCTATTTCAAAATGGACTTCATTTCTGGATTCAGAATATTGAAATTATCCTATGTTGAATTTTTGGTATTTTTCTGAGAACGTCCAATTTTTATATAGTGAAAAATACTTAAAAACAAATTTTTTAATCAAAATAATTTATAGTGATAAATTATATTATTTAGTATTTTTAAAGTATAATTAGAATATATTTTTACCAATTTATCCAATGGTGTTCATTATAATTAATTTCACTTTGAAATTTGACATAAACAATTTTCAATCTTTTGATATATATTGTTTTTTAAAAACACGCTATTTGTTGTGATAGTGGGAATTAATTATAAATTAATTAATGCGACTTTTATGTTTGGAATTTTTTAAAATAGAAAACATTCTTGAATTCGGAATATCAATTATAGCTTAGGGTGATGTTTTGGCATTGTTATGAAAAACTTCAATTTTTGATGAATAGTGAAACTACTAAGTGGTAGTTAAAAAACTGAATTTTTCATAAGACTTAATTTTACCGTTTCTGTGATTGGAATTTCGTAAATCCGAGAGACACAGTTAATATGAAGGAGTAAAATGTGGTTCAATGAGGTGAAAATAATTTTTGCTGAATAGTAACTTTTTACTTTTATTTACCACGGTAAAAAGTAAATAGGGTAATTAAGGGTAAAAATGATATTAATATTACCATAACACATGTCCTAATTTTATTGTACAAGTGTATCTCGACCAAAAAAAACCTTAGGAATAAAATATTATCATCTATCTCCACTTGGATTAGATTAGGACATTTATTATTATTTAATTCAATGAAGAGTTAAAAAAGTTAAAATCAATGTATATTTACTAAAACATTTTTAATATAGGGTTATAAATAAGATAAATTCAATTGTGAATATTAATTAGAAAGATAAAAATATTTACTACATAATTAAATTTTATTTATAATTTTTAGACATTAAATAATGTAATTTATATGTGACACAATGATGATACAGTAATTACCATAATAGTGAAAAATTAAAATAAATGAAATTATAAATACACGAATAAATATAATTTGAGACTTTTAATGAATTAAACTAATTTTATAGGATAATATTATATATTAGTATCGATTTAATTTACTTTTTTCGAACTAATCATTCTGTTATGATTTTCACAAAAATCAATTTTCCAAATAGTGTCAAAATTGACATAAAAGAGTTTTTAAAACAAATATTATATTATTAATTGATATTAATTTCCTAAAAATCTAAGGTTCGTCCAAGAGACTTATATAAGGATATTTGTATCATTAACGGACAACTTTTGGGTCACTTAGAGGTATATAGTATGTTTATTAACTATATAATATAAAAATACAAAGTGACATGGTAAGTGTCAAACTAATTAACTAAGAGATCAAACTAAAAGATAAGGATAATATTGTGACTCAATCCTATCTAAATCCTATTGGTGGAGTGGTTTTCAACCCATCACCACCTTAACCTTTAAATAATCCACTTTGGAGCCAATAGAAACCGAATATGAATTTATTATAAAAGAATGTTTCTAGCTTTTCCAAAGGTGCCCCTCACCCCTCTTATAAAAGGACACTCGCCCTTCTCATTAAATCACACCGTAAAAGCCTTTTTTTCTCGGCCAAACTCTGCCCAAATACTCTTTCATGTTCCCTAACTTCATCCTAGAGGCCTTAATTTAGTCATAAAGACTACCTAAGAGCCCTTTTGATCAAATCAAACGGAATAACCCGAAGAAGAGGTAATGATTTCACCACCCTTTTCCAAGTTCCTTTCTTCTTCTACTTATTCCTTCTTTGTTATTACCATTATAAAATAATAACTCTAGTATCTTATATATACTGTGATGTTATTATAAATATGGTACAACCATATTCAGTATTCTATCCATCCTTTGAATAACATGTCACCATACGTGTGTATGTACGGCTAACCATCTCCACGTTGTGGTGTAATTGTTATTCACCAAATTATTATTTGGATGAGTAAAATAATGATGTGTAACTCAAGTAAATAATAAATATAACATGATAATGATTCTGTATATATGATATTCCATCCAATTATATATTATTCTAATATCAAAAGAATGATATTTTTGCTCGTGCGTACGTACGGACTACCGTCTCCACGAACGCGATGAGATTCATTTTCCATCGTATCCATTCAAGTATAATTCTCATTTGATGAATAATAATAGTATCTAATGACTTGATATAATTCTGGATATGATTAAGATACAACCTATCCATTACAAACATGGCTTACAGAACAAAACATATAAAAGAAAACGAGTAAGTTAACACCCGAAACAACGATAATACTAAGATATTATTAACAAATCAATGGTAGAAGATCATATATGATATCATATTAATATATATGATTCTTGTATAATTTAATAACAATTATTTCACCATTATACAGGAGGTTAACCTACCCCAACCAAGGAAAAGTACAAGGTAAGGGTTTATTTCGCCATCTCTTCATTATCCGAGGATGTTTATACGTAATAATCTACTGGGATCTCTTTATCATCCACATCCATGTTTCTTAAAAATGTATTTCAATTTTTTTTTAATATTTACAAGAATATGGGTTAAAGTCATTTATACTCTTTTTTGACTTTTTATAAGTGGATTATAAAGGAATCTTTGCGTCGTTTTCCAAACAAGGTGTTTTTTAACCTTTTTGACAGAATTAAGGTAAGAATGTTTTTTTAACTTATACGGCGGGTGTGGCTATTATCCGCCGTTATAAAATCTTCGTTTCTTCCCGTAGAACCTTATAAGAATATTTTCAATGAAAGTGTTTTATTTTAAAAATATATGACTCTTAAATTATTTCAAAATAAAAGAGATATTTCTCTAAAAAGAGTTTTGATTTCATCTATGTCAACATCCTTTGATGGATTTTATGCTTATTTGAAGTTGATTTATTATGAAACAAAACTTATATATTGTATTGAAGGTTTTTTGATATGTTTGACTGCATATGTGTTATTTTTATACCATTCATGGTTTATGGAAGAATTATTTACATTTCGAATGCTAGTTTTAATATGAATGTTTATGTTATGTTTAAACCTTTTCATATGGGAATGCATTGGACTTAATATGTGACGGGTGGAGCCCGCTATAGCTCATCGATGCATTGGTAGGTCTCATGAGACAAACTAGTGTCTTGGAACAAGGCCTTGACAAAATATTATTTGTAGTCTTGGCATGAGGCCTTGGCTATGTGGTTATGATAGTCTGGCATTATGCATTCCATCATTATGAAAGTGGTTATTGATATTGCATGTGATTATTCGATTAGTAGAATATCCATATGAATAAGTAAATGGAATTATTTCATTTTATTTTTTCCATACTATGTTGAAGATCAAGTTTAAAAGGATTTTTTTTAGTTATACATTTCCTTAAATGTTTATTCTTATTTATAAAAGTTTCTGCTATATTGTTATCCTTACTGGGCATTTGAGCTCCCCCTTTTTCTATGTTTTATTTTTCCCAGGATTTGAAGAAGTAAATTATGAATTACCTGCAAGGATATTATGAGGGGATAATTGTTTGGACTATGGAGACAATATGTTGTTGTAGTAGTTTTTTACTTTATGATGTAATGTAAAACTTTATAAATATATCTAGTGTTTCCAAGGCTACTAAACCAATCGGTCTTTCAAGATTTGATCTTTCTTGTGATCATGCCATTGTTATATAATAATGCACCAACTCTGGGTAACTGGTGTCGGGGAATTATAGTTGGTATCAGAGGATGTTTAGTACAAACCTTGGAATCTAGATTTAGATAAACTCTGACTAAAGCATGTAGACCTAAGATGGACTTTGAGGATTAGTATAGAAGAACGTACTAGAATTTTGTTATTGTAGAGATTTTATGAGTTTTCTGAGCAACACATCCCTTTATGGATACAAGCAGGTAGAGGCGGCTCTAACACAGATGTACCTAGGGGTAAAACCCGAAAACACCGCTTTGAGCTAGACTCGAACAGGAACTGGTGCACCACAACGGGCCTTGCTGCACTCTTGGTTACGACACTCCTAGGAGATATGCTTAGGATAAGTCTCATTTTCCTTACAAATCATTATGAAGGGTTTATAAGTATATAATTTCTCAAATAAAACCTTTTTATGATTATGGATTATATCCATAAATAGTCAATTTATGATAAGTGTTTTATAAGTATGGGATTATGTATTTTTATTCATAAACTGATCTAGTTTATTCCATTGTTTAGAAATGGCACCTAGTGGAAGAAATTAAACCTGTATCAATGCACGCACTCCATGTAGGGACTGCCCTCCTGCTTAAGATAATTATATTGGAGATGGTGATGGAACTGGTGCCGATCAGCTAATCACCATACTGGGACAACTCACTCAGGTTATGAATAATAACCTTACCCGTATGGAGCAACCTGATCCGCATCGTGTAGGATCAATGTTAGATCGATTCATGAGGTAATAACCACCAACATTCAATTGGAGTACAAATCCCTTAGTAGCTGAGCAATGGATAAATTCCCTAGAGAAAATATTTCAAGCGTTGGGGAGTAGTGAAAGGGAAAAAGTTATCATGGCAGTTTACCACCTCACTGGAGATGCTGATCAATGGTGGTCATTGATTCAAAACACAAAGGAAGATGATGAAGTATCAAATATGGAATGGAGGGAGTCCAAAGATCTGTTTTTATAAAAATACTTTCCTTGTGACCATCGAGCAGATATGGAAAGGCAATTTCTGAGTCTAAGACAAAAGGAGGACGAGAATGTCGCAAAGTGTGAGGCTAACTTTACAAGGTTTGCAAGGTATGCTGGAGATTATATTTGTAACCCAAGAAGTAATATTGATCATTTCTTTGATGGGTTAAAACCTTTTCTCCGTTGAGCATTAGTCTCACAATCATTCTCGTCGTACGAAGACATTGTCTCATGTGCTATCAAGAACGAAAAAGAATTCTCTAAGTCTTATGACTTTAAAGAAAAGCAATAGATAACGAGATATGCTGATCAATCGGGGAATGGAAATAAAGGGAATAAGGGAAAGGTTGAATATCCATCCTGTGGTAAATGTGGGAAGAAACACCCCGGTACTTGCTTGAAGGGAATGGGTGTCTGTTACAAGTGTGGTGAAAAAGGCCACCAAGCTCGTGAATGCAAAGGGAATAAGGAAGATACCACTGTTCAATGCTAAAATTGTAGGGATATGGGACATTATGCATATGAATGTTCTAAACATCAGGGGAATTTACCTCAGAAAAGGCCAAGGGATCATGGCCAATCTTATGCTATCACTATTGTTGAGGTAGAAGCTCCAAAAGACGTGGTGACAAGTAATTTAATGGTTTACTCAAGTTTAGAAAATGCATTATTTTATTCTGGATCATCGCATTGTTTCATATCATCCCAGTTTTCTAAGAAAATTAGATATTTCCAATTTGATTTCACAATGGAGTTGTCAGTTAAAACTCCTGAGGGAAGTATCATTACAACAAAGTTTTGTGAATCAGTCCCCATTAGAGCACATAAATGTTCATTATCTGCTGATCTCATCGTCATACCTATGATTGAGTTTGATATAATCCTCTGTATGGACTGGCTTTCGGACTATGATGCAAAGATTTATTGTAAGAAGAAAAAGGTTATGATTTTCGATGAGGATGATAAGGAACACCTTATCTTAAAGCAGAATCATCACCACCTAATTCTTATCTATATCCACCCCAGTAGCTTAACTAAATTAATTATTAGGGAGGAAGAGAATGAAATTATAGTGGGTTAGGAAAGGAATGTTCAAATAGAGGATGTACCTGTTGTGAAAGAATATGTAGATGTGTTTCCGGAAGATTTACCTGGACATCCTCCAGAATGAGAAGTTGAGTTTTACATTGATTTAATTCCTGGATCAAGGCCTATATTGAATACCACTTATAGAATGGCCACTGTAGAATATGTTGAACTAAAGAAACAACTAGAGGAATTGAGTAATAAGGGATTTATTCGCCCTAGTGTTTCTTCATGGGGATCCCATGTTCTTTTTGTTAAAAAGAAAGATGGATCTATGAGGTTATGTGTCGACTGTAGGGAGATCAATGCTATAACAATAAAGAACAAGTATCACCTTCCTCGCATTGATGATATATTTGACTAAATGCATGGAGCTCAATACATTTCAAAGATTGACCTTCGATCTGGATACCATCAGTTGTGTGTAAAGAAGGAAGACATTCTGAAGACAGCATTTCGAACCAGGTATGGGCATTACGAGTTTACTGTAATGCCTTTTGGATTGACTAATGCACCCTCTGTATTCATGGATCTGATGAATAGAGTTTTGAAGGAATATCTCAATGAATTTTTGGTGGTATTTATTGATGATATCTTGGTATACTCTAAAAGCTACGAGGATCATGAAAATAATTTGCGCATTATCCTGAAGACTCTGAGAAGACATGAATTATATGGGAAGTTTAGCAAGTTTGAATTCTGGCTTCAGGAGATTTCTTTTCTCGACCATATTTTTTCTAAAGATGGAATTTCTATTGATCCTTCTAAGACCAAGGAAATCCATGAATGGCCAGCACCTACGAGTATAACTGAGGTATGCAGTTTTATTGGTTTGGCAGGTTATTATCGACGTTTCGTCCAGAATTTTGCCAGAATGGAAAACTCATTAACGAAGCTCATACGTAAAGGGGTTAAATTTGTTTGGAAAAAAGAGTGTGAAGAATGTTTCGAAGAAATGAAGTGAATATTATTCAATGCTCATATATTGACTCTACCATCAGGGAATGATGGGTTTGTTATTTATAGTGATGCATCAAAGAAAGGACTTGGATGTGTCCTTATGCAGAATGATAGGGTTATTGCCTATGCATCATTAAAGTTGAAAATTCATGAGAAAAACTATCCTACTCACGATTTTGAGTTAGCAGCTGTGATCTTTTCTTTGAAGATATGGAGGCACTACCTCTATGGTGAAAAATGTGAGATTTATACTGATCACAAGAGTTTGAAGTATATTTTCTCACAAAAAGAACTCAACATGAGGGAAAGGAGATGGCTTTAATTACTCAAGGATTATGATTGTACGATACACTACCACCTAGGGAAAGAAAACAAGGTGGAAAATGCTTTGAACATCAAATATCATGGTGTTTTGAACAATATTAGAATTGAAAGGGATCCAATTTTCATGGATCTAGTGAAGATGGACATGGGAATAACCAGGGAAGGTGAAACATCAATGCTTTTTCAAATGGTTGCCAAACCATATTTACTAGAACGAATTAAGAGTTCTCAGACCGATGATGAATAATTTCAAAAGAATATTAAAGCTGTGAATGATGGGAGATTGAGAGACTTTGTGTATGAAGAAGGAATTTTGAAATTCGGGAAGAGGATTTGTGTTCTCGATATACCTGATCTAAAAAGGGAATTTTTGGATGATGCTCATAGTTCCAATTTCTCTATACACCATGGGAGCACCAAAATGTATAGAGATTTGAAGGAACATTTTTTGTGGGACAACATGAAGAGGGAGATTGCTGATTTTGTGTCAAGATGTATGGTTTGTCAACATGTGAAAGCTGGATGGAAACAGCCTAGAGGAGTCATGCGACATCATCCCATACCGGAGTAGAAATGGGACAATATTATGATGGAATTTGTCATGGGGCTACCAAATACTCCTAGAAGGAATGATGCAATATGGGTCATTGTTGATCGTTTTACCAAGTCAGCACATTTTCTTACTACAAGAGAAGATCAACCACTGGAACGTCTAGCAAGACTATATATTAATGAAGTTGTGAGACTTCATGGAGTACCCCTATCGATTGTTTCTGATCGTGATCCCCGTTTTACTTCAAGATTTTGGAAACGTCTTCAGAAATCCTTGGATACTGAACTTAATTTGAGCACTGCCTACCACCCTCAAACAGATGGACAATCAGAACGAAATATTCAAACCTTAAAAGACATGTTGTGATCCTTCTCACCTGACTTTAAAGGTATATGGGATCAATATTTACCTCTGGTAGAATTTTCCTATAACAATAACTTCCATTTGAGTATTCAGATGGAACCATAAGAAGCGTTATACAGAAATAGATGTTGTACACCAACTTGTTGGGATGAAGTTGGTGAAAGAAAACTTGTAGGCCCAGAACTGGTGGAGGAAACGATGGAAAAGGTGAAGGTAATCCAAAATCACATCAAAGCATCTCAAAGTAGGCAGAAGAGCTATGCTGATAATCGAAGGAAGGATTTGAAATTTCAAGTCGGTAATCATGTTTTCTTGAAGGTATCTCAATGGAAGGGAGTCATAAGTTTTGGTAAGAAAGGTAAATTGAGTCCCAGGTACATCGGACATTTCGAAATTCAAGAACGAAATGGGGCTGTAGCTTACCAATTTGAAATGCCGCCAAGTCTCTCCAAAGTTCACGATGTGTTCCACGTATCTCTATTGAGTAAATACATGCCTGAACCAACACATGTACTCACCTACAAGGAATTAGAACTGGAACCCGATCTGTCTTATTGCGAAGAGCCCGTCAAGATTCTTGATACGAGAGAACAAGTACTGAGAAACAGGATGACGTGTCTGGTAAAAGTCTTGTGGAGAAACCATAAGATGGAAGAGGCAATGTGGGAAACCGAGGAACTTATGATGAAGATCCACCCGAGTCTTTTCATGCGGTAGTATTCTAGAAACTTGGAGGGAGAAATTATTTGAAAGAGGGGAGAATGTAACACCCCAAGCTTCTACGGTATGTTTCCCTTTGAATAATGTAATAGCGTGTGTCGTACGCAACATCGAGTTCTAACACACACCACAACCGATAAAACTAGCCATTATGAATAGTAATACCTTATTTTTGAAATTATATATATTTTATATTTCAAAATGGACTTCATTTTTGGATTCAGAATAACGAAATTATCCTAAGTTGAATTTTTGGTATTTTTCTGAGAACGTCCAATTTTTATATAGTGAAAAATACTTAAAAACATGTTTTTTAATCAAAATAATTTATAATGATAAATTATATTATTAAGTGGATTTAAATTATAATTAGAATATATTTCTACCATTTTATCCAATAGTGTTCATTATAATTAATTTCACTTTGAAATTTGATATAAACAACTATCAATCTTTTGATATATATTGTTTCCTAAAAACACGCTATTTGATGTGATATCGGGAATTTATTATAAAATTAATTAATGAAACTTTTATATTTGGAATTTTGTAAAATATAAATCATTTTATAATTCGAAATATCAATTATATCTTAGGGTGATGTTTTGGCATTGTTCTGAAAAACTTCAATTTTTGATGAATAGTGAAACTATTAAGTGGTAGTTAAAAACTGAATTTTTTATAAAACATAATTTTACCTCTTCTGTGATTGAAATTTAAAAAATCCAAGAGACACGGTTAATATCAAGGAGTAAAATGTGGTTCAATGAGATGAAAATAATTTTTGTTGAATAGTAACTTTTTACTTTTATTTAACACATTTAAAAGTAAATAGGGTAATTAAGGGTAAAAATGATATTAATATTACCCTAAAACATGTCCTAATTTTAGTGTACATGTTTTTCTCGACCAAAAACAACCTTAGGAATAAAATATTATCATTTAGGTCCACTTGGATTATATTAGGACATTTATTATTATTTAATTCAAAGAAGAGTTAAAAGAGTTAAAATCTAAGTTTATTTACTAAAACATTTTTAATATAGGGTTATACATTAACTAAATTCAATTGTAAATATTAATTAGAAAGATAAAAAGATTTCCTATATAATTATATTTTATTTATAATTTTTAGACATTATATAATGTAATTTATTAATGACACAATGATGATTCCGTAATTACCATAATAGTGAAAAATTAAAATAATTGATATTTTAAATACACAAATAAATATAATTTGAGACTTTTAATGAATTAAAATAATTTTATAGGATAATATTACATATTAGGATTTATTTAATGTACTTTTTTCGAACTAATCATTCTGTTATGATTTTTACAAAAATCAATTTTCTAAATAGTGTCAAAATTGACATAAAAGAGTTTAAAAAAAATTATTATATTATTAATTGATATTAAATTCCTAAAAATCTACGGTTCGACCAAGAGACTTATATAATGATATTTTTATTATTAATGTACCACTTTTGGGTCTCTTGGAGGTATATAGTATGTTTATTATCTATATAATATAAAAATACAAAGTGACATGGTAAGTGTCAAACTAATTAACTAAGAGTTAAAACTAAAAGATAAGGTTAATATAATAAACCAAACCTGTATAAATCATATTGTTTGAGTGGTTTTCGACCCATCCCCACCTTAAACTTTATATAGTCCACTTTGGAGCCCTTTGAAACCGAATATGAATTTATTATAAAATAATATTTCTAGCTTTTCCAAAGGTGCCTCTCACCCCTCTTATAAAAGGGAACTCTCCCTTCTCATTAACTCACACCATCAAAGCCTTTTGGCTCTGCCAAAATATGACCAAATACTCCCTAAACTTCCCTAAATTCATCCTTGATGCCTTCCTTTATTCAGAAATCCATCCTAGGAGCCCTTTTGATCAAATCAAAAGGAAGAACCCGAAGAAGAGGTAATGATTTCACCACCCTTTTCCAAGTTCCTTTCTTCTTCCACTTCATCCTTCTTTGTTATTACCATTCAAAAATAATAACTCCAGTAACTTATATATACTGTGATTTTATTATAAATATGGTACAACCATATTCATTATTCTATCCATCCTTTGAATAACATGTCACCATATATGCGTACGTACGACTTACCGTCTCCACGTCGTGGTGTAATTGTTATTCAATAAATTATTATTTGGATGGGTATAATAATAATGTGTAACTCAAGTAAATAATAAATATAACATGATAATGATTCTTTATATATGATATACCATCAAATTATATATTATTTTAATATCAAAAGTATGATATTGTCGCTCATGCGTACGTACGGACTACCGTCTCCACGAACGAGATGAGATTCATTATCCATCATATCTATTCAAGTATAATTCCCATTTGATGATTAATAATAGTATATAAGGACTTGATATCATTTTGGATATGATTAAGATACAACCTATCAATGAAAAACATGGCTTACATAACAAAGCATATAAAAGAAAATGAGTATGTTAACACCCGAAACAATGATAATACTAAGATATTATTAACAAATCAATGGTAAAAGATCATATATGATATAATATAAATATATATGATTGTTGTATAATTTAATAACAATTATTTCACCATTTTACAAGATTTTAACCTTCCCCAACCAAGTAAAAGTACATGGTAAGGGTTTATTTCACAATCTCTTCATTATCCGAGATTGTTTATACATAATAATCTATTGGGATCTCTTTATCATCCACATCAATGTTTCTTAAAAATGTATTTCAAAACATTTTTACTATTTACAGGAATATGGGTTAAAGTCATTTATACCCTTTTTTGACTTTTTATAAGTGTTTTATAAAGGAATAGTTCCTTTGTTTTCCAAACAAGGTGTTTTTTTAACCTTTTCGACAGAATTAAGGTAAGAATGTTTTTTTAACTTATACGGTGGGTGTGGATATTTTCCACCATTATAAAATCTTTGAAGCTTCCCATACAACCTTATAAGAATATTTTCAAAGAAAATATTTTATTTTAGAAATATATTATTATTAAATGATTTCAAAATAAAAGACATATTTCTCTAAAAATAGTTTTGATTTTTTCTATGTCAACATCCTTTGATGGATTTTACGCTTATTTGAAGTTGATTTATTATGAAACAAAACATCTATATTGTAGTTAAGGTTTCGTGATATGTTTGAATGGGGATGTGTTATTTTTATACCATTCGTGGTTTATGGAAGAAGTATTTACATTTCGTATGCTAGTTTTAATACGATTTTTTATGTTATGTTTAAACCTTTTCATATGGGAATGCATTGGACTTAATATGTAATGGGTGGAGCCCACTATAGATCCTCGATGCATCGGTAGGTCTCATGAGACAAACTAGTGTCTTGGCACAAGGCCTTGAAAAAATATTATTTGTAGTCTTGGCACGAGGCCTTGGCTATGTGGTTATGATAGTCTGGCGTTATGCATTCCATCATTATGAAAGTGGTTATTGATATTGCATGTGATTATTCGATTAGTAGAATATCCATGTGAATATGTAAATGGAATTATTTTATTTTATTTTTGGCATACAATGTTGAAGCTCAAGTTTAAAAGGCTTTTTATGTTATACATTGCCTTAAATGTTTATTCTTATTTATGAAAGTTTTCGCTATATTGTTATCCTTATTGGGCATTTGAGCTCACCCCTTTTCTATGTTTTATTTTACCCAGGATTTGAAGAGGTAAATTATGAATGACCTGTAGGGATATTATTAGGGGATAATAGTGTGGACTATGGAGACAATATGTTTTTGTAGTAGTTCTTCACTTTATGATGTAATGTAAAACTTTATGAATATATCTAGTGTTTTCAAGGCTACTAATCCAATCGGTCTTTCGAGATTTGATCTTTCATGTGATCATTCCAATGTTATGTAATAATGCAATGACTCTGGGTAACTGGGGTCGGGGCGTTACACTCTCAGTAGTGCATATTCTCTTATTTTCAATGTCCAAGTATGGGTTCCTACAAGATTACACAAAGAGATGCTAAGGGAGTTTCATTCTTCTAGAAGGGTGGTGTATCCTAGATTAAAATATATGTGTCATGATATTTGGATATAGTACATGTAGTCTAGAATAAAGAAGCTGGAGTTAATATTTTGGGATATATTCTTCACCTATAGCCAAGAGAAAGATGGGGATCAGAGGCCAACTATGATTTTGTAAACATTCCCATTCCTGAGTAGAATGGAGGTGATGTCCTAAAAGATTTATTATTTCATTTCCTAGGAAAACCCATAACAATAATGCTTTTGGGTTTTTGTGGATCAAATAACTAAGGTATCCCACTTCTTACCTATTAGGTAAATATATACAGTTGACAATAATGGTAGTCTATACATGTATGAGGTGGGTTGGTTACACAGTGAACTGAAGAGAATCACTTTAGAAATAGATCCAAAAATTACACCACATTTCTAGAAGGGTATTTAGAAGGATATAGGGTCATGTGGTTTTGTTTTCACACAAACTATCATCCATGGACTAATGGTTAAAACTAATAGACTATTATGGTTCTGGAGGATATACTATGTGCCTGTGTTTTTAATTCTGGTGGTTTATGGGAGAATCATATGAAACCCATAGTGTTTTCCTATAATAATAGATCATAGGAATCAATCCAATTGGAAGGTTTTGAGGATCTATATAGGGAAACACCTTATCATAAAATAGGGAAAGCTAACGCCCAGGTTTATGAGGACATTTGAGATTTTGGAAAGCATTGGTCAAATGGTGACCCATTTAGTACTTCTATATAACTAGAGTTCCATGCATAATGTTTTCCACATTTATCAGCTATAAAGATATCATCTAGACACTACTGATGTGATAGACGTAGTGTTCTTCAAGATTTGGGATGATGTTTATTTTTAGGAGCTTCTAATATCAGTTGAGGATCTTAGTGAGAAATATTTTTGGTGTATGACTTTTCCATTTGTTCGATTGTAGTGGAAACATGGGGAAGTTCTAGAGTAAACATAGGAGACGGAGTATGACATATAAACACCATGTAATGATTTTTTCATGGAGACTTCATAGTGATGCCTGCAGAAGCTCAGGGATGAGTTGTTATATGGTGGGGATGTATTAACATCTAGTATTTTTTATATGCATATATCTCTATGTGTTTTCCATTATGTTTTCTTTATGGTATATTTTTAATCATCTTTAGACCAATCATGCAAAAACTAGAGATGGTCCACATGGATTGAATTGTTGAGGAAAATGACTTAAGGTAAAAAGAGGTATTTTTATCTAGATTAATAGATTCTAGGTAAAAATGGGTAATGTGTTTCCACGGATCTTGGTAATTTGATAATCATTGAAGGGGGGTTGGAATTTTTAAGGGAAAATGGTATGAAAAATGATCTAAAGAACATTTAAAGGCCATAAAAAAAGATTAAATATCATGTAATGACTGGGTGTTTTAAAAAAATAATTTCAGACGATAAGTTTTTCATCATATCCCATTAAATATATTAAATATTACGTGTAAATACATCACACAACATGTAATTCCATGACCTTATTTATTAATATATTATGTACGATAGATTTTTCATTCTATCCCACCACAACCTTCTCCTATATACCCATAGGAACCTTCCATTTGATTTTGGTTTTCTATCCTTCCATATAAATGTCTCGATATCACCTCTGATCCCAACTATGTTGTTTTTGTAGAATTTACCCATTCACCTCCTTGGTTCCCCAACAGTTATGTTGATATACATTGACCTTTTTTATATTTGGTTTTAGTCATTATCAATTTTTGATCTTGTATTCTATTTATAACTATCCAAAACTTCTTCCTCAATGGTGTTTTTCATTGGAATCATTTTTTATCATCAGTTAAAGGTAGGGGTTCCAAATATTATCCCTATGGTATAATAATTTTTAGGTTTATTAAATATAATGATTTATCCAATGTAATAGTTTCCCAAATCGATTACATAATGAATTTGATTATTTATTGGGAGCCTTTTGGTTACAATTAGCTTCGGATCATGCTTATGGATTCACATTAGGAGATTGAACCATGAATATAAATGAATTAGATAATGGTTTAATGTTAGTTTAACATAAAATGATACTTTTTGTGATTTCTTGATATATAATCCCTAAGACGTTCCTTATTTATTATTTTAATGAATTTTAATAAATTGTGATTTAATTGAAAGTTGTATATGAATAATAAATGACTATTCACATAGTTAACTATTGATATTTATGATATGATATTGTCATATCCTAGTTGTATGATATGATGTCTATTCCATGAAAAATTTATTATATATCATGCATCGCCACGGCACATACACACTTATATGCTGTATGTTCGATACTAAGTGTGGTCAGCCTAGTCCCATGATATAATGTTTATAGAGAATGGTATATTACCTATCCCATGTTGTAATGTTTATAGGGATTTGACACCAATGATGTAATTATTATAGGTATTCGACCCAAATTGTTGTTACTACACCATGGTTTTATGGTGGTGGTTGAAATGGTTGTAAAAAATGATCTAATATATTATAAAATAGCAACGGAGAAGGTTATTTTACCATTATCATATGGTTTTGGTTAGCTTGGTTTTATGACATGATTAAAGATAATCTAGCTTGGATTCTAAGCATGATGTTGTTGTATTTTATTAATTTTTAGACTAATTAATAAACATATTTATCACCATATTGCATAAACATTTTATAAGAACAATTAATTTAGTCACAGTGCTGTCGAGCTACTGAGCACTAATCACTAAAATATTCTAGCCACCATTTGGTACCGAACCAGATTAAGTGGATGCATGTTTGGACAAGGTAAAAGGGAAATACTATTGACTTAATTTATGCTGGTTGGGATGAAGCATGCAGGTGGGTCCAACATGGGGTTGAATACTTTGGACTCTTTGAGTCTCAATTGTATTCTTCGAATCTTTTACTTTAACTATTTCTAGCATGACATTTAGTTACATTCCATCATGTCATTAGATTAATCCTTTATTATTTATTAGATTATTTAGATGGGTATTGTTGTTATTTTTTATGCAATTTCTATACTTTTATTTCATTCATTTATATGGTTTATTTCTACTAATATAAAAATTCATACTCAGGGTATTGTCTCCCCACTATCCATTTCACACCCTCATTACTAGTTGGTAGTGTCTGTAATATGGTGAGGTGTTCTTGAGGTCTCAAAGAAATTTTTTTAATGTGAGAGAATTTTGAAATAGGGTACTTTACATAGTATATCAAAAGGAATATTATATTTGTTTTTTAATTATTTACATATCATTTTCACAGTCAAAGTTATATAGAGTTGTTTTTATTCACCATATACTAACTTTTGTTCAGATTCATAACCCTACTAAAACAATATCCCTTTTCCCATGTAAAATGAACCTAATAGAAATTTATTTTAATTTTATCTGCAATCCAAATATATAATATTAATCATGATGATTATTAAATGATATAATGTTTTATTTAATAAATAAGAAAACTTTGTTTTTGAATTGAGGAATAACCATTGTGTGGTTTTATTTTAACTCAATATAATTTATATGTGAAAATAAAAAACATATATTGACTAATGAAATGATTTAACCATTGTAAATAGTGAAATGATTTTTTGAGGACCATTTATAAATAATTTTCTTGTAAATAAACCTTTAAAACAGTTTGACAAGTTGAAAAAATGTTTAACCTTCATTAAATATAAAATATAATGTATGAATAACAAAGTTTGGATCATTTTTAAATGATGTATGATTTTTTAGTATTTATAAATCTATAGTATATTTATAATCTAATCACTCAATAGAAATCATATAAATTTTTTAATCACATGGTTCAATTTTTTATTAAGAGTTTTATCAACTCAGTGTTCATGGGTTCTCAATTTCTAGGTCAATAGAATTTTTTAAATACATGGTATATAAAAAACTAAGATAGTTAATGAATGTTTTCTTGTTATTAAAGATATTTCACAATGAGTATCAAATTGAATGAGGTTATCTATGATTTTATTAGGTTTTAAAATTATCCAAGATAATAAATAATTAATATATCATAATTTGAAATCAATTAAATTCTTACTGTCATCAATATTGATAACCTACATTGTTTGTTGTAAGAACCTGGACCTTGTTTGCAGGTATGTTTTCCCTGTTCTGGCTGTTTTTTGGGAAAAATATGAAATTCTGGAAATTTTCAAAGTATACGCTGTGTATTTTATAAGTACAATGCATGTACTTCTTTAACACAGGCTGCCGGGTGCTGGCCATGTAGTGGCTACACACATGACCATGTGGGGGTGATGAGGAGGATGCCTAAAGTGGAGTACAGAAAAGGTGAGTACAAACCATGTACTCCAAAATTACATAATGTGTAATTTTGTTTTATTCCGTTAAACACACCAGGGTCACGTCTAATCTCCAGAAACTTCTCATTTTAGGTCTCATTCGGCAAAGATCTCTTGAATAGCCGCGGATATTCGATGAGCCCTCGATCATCTGTCTGTCCTACGATTCGAACACCAGTGAGTGTGTTGAAATCACAGTAGTGAGTTCTCTTTTCCCCGAGAGCATCGTTTTCCAATTCCTTATATTTTCCATGTTATCATGGGTTGAAAGTTTAAAAATTTTTGTAGATATTCAACATTCTAAGGAAATTCAAGCCCTGTGGATCAAGTGTATCGATCTCCTAACATCATGGTATGTGATTTGTGCCTTTCTGTAGAAATTATTTGAGTATTTTCTTCAAATTCCACCAATACCCTTGAACGGGATATTGTGTGTTTACTATTTTAGCCTTATTGTTTTCTTTCTTGGATTTTATGAAAGATTAGAGGATATTGATTGTGTTTTGGGCTAATTGTTAGTCTTTGGATGTGTTTTCCATACATGCTCGTCCCTGTCTAGACTGTTGGGTCTAGTGACCTTTCGACTGCTATTGTTTTACATACCTAGTCTTGTAGGGTGGTGTGACTATTGGGATTTCATGATGAGATGTTGTAGTATGCTATCCAAGTAGTTCTTGAAGTTTACTTTGGCCGTTACTCGATGCGATACTTGATGAATTTACCCAGAGCTGTGAGAACCTAGTGTAGTAGAATATAGGGAGAATGGATGTAAGGGCTTCTCCAGAGTGTCTTTATAATTTGATGCGAGACCTCATGTGGAATTGATGTTGAGTGGTTCCTCAGAGTGTCTCTAGTTCCTCGACTCATGACTCAAGGAGAATGAGACATTGAGTGCTTCCCCAGAGCGCCTTAAGTACGATATGAGATTATAGGGGGAATTGACGGTGAGTGCTTCCCCATAGAGTCTATTATTTAGCTAAACCAGATGGGTGAGACTAAAAATGACTCCCAGAGGGTTGCTAGTACATGTTGGATGAACCATATGGTTTAGGCTTTGAGAACTACCCAGAGGGTTACCTGTTTGTTCTACTTGCTTGAGTGGCTTCTTACCTATTTGTAGATTAGATGCATGAAATTGTGGATTGCTTACTATTTAGTAATTTTCTATTTACTGCTTCTGAATTTTTACCTGCCATATATTCACTGACTGTTAGGCACATATCTCATGGTGTTTTCCTACTGGGATTTAGTCTCACACCCTGTTTGGGCCATGATTTTGGGCACAAACACATTGTATTGATGTAGGTATAGACAAGGAAAAGCCCCCTTCTACTTCAGGTACTAGACTTGCTATGGAGCTTGAGAGCATGGGACTAAGCTTGGGCTTGTGATGTTGAAGAGCTATTTACCTTTTCTTTTGTACAGGTTTAGTACTATTTGTATTTCCATCATTGTGACTTGTTTGACTATTTTTCCTAGATATATGTATCATTCATCTTATATTTACTTGTGCTCCAGCTGTTTAGCATATTTATTCTTCCACTGTTCACTTGTGTATTGATTTTTTAATGCTTATGCTATTGTTATTTGTTTCTTTTCTACTGTGTACTCTGCTAATGAGTGCATGGTTTCCCAACTATCACACCCAAGGCCCTCGCTGCTGGTCAGCAGCCTCTGGCGTTCAGGGAAATGCACATGAGGCCATGTGACCAACTGGGTACGGGCACCTTTGGGTGGCTTCTGGAACCGAGACGTTACAAAGTGGTATCAGAGGAATTATTTTTTCTTGAATTACTATTTGGATCATGTAGCCAGGGATAGGATGGAATAGGTACTTGGTAATAATTTGTGCCCTGGATTAGCTAACCTGTGTATAGGGAAAATCCATACTACCCTGTTTATTGCAATTTTACTGGTTTGAAAATTTTATAGTTGATTTGATTTTACCATTGGGTGATTCACATTCTTTGCGCTATTACCATTGTTGTTATTGAAGTTTTATTTCTGTTTCACCCCGATGAGATACATGTATGCCATCTCATGCATCATATAGAAACTTGTTAGAAATCACATGCCATGTATTCTTGCCATGCAATCTAACATTCATTAGCAATTTCATGTTGTTGTGATATATTTTGTGTAGAATATGCATGTTGTTGTGATATATGCCTTGATAAAAATATATTCTACTTGTTAGAGAATTGATTGTCTAAGATTTAACCAAAATGAATGCTATATTTTGTTTCTTAAGGTGTTATGGGCCCTCTGTGACAGGAATTTGGTGGATAATTTTCTTGTACACCTTGTATATATCTTGTTAAAGATGCCAAACGTTGATTCACGGGGATTATAGGCCCTCACAGATCAGAATTTGGCACTATCAGTGCTAGTTTCTGTGTTTTTTGGGCTCTGGAGTAGTTTTTTAGTCTTGCTTTCTGGAAAACCCCGGAATACACACCATGTAGTTTTGACAACATGCCGTGTGTTCTTTTGTTCAGGAAGAAACAATATTTCTTAAGTACACTCCGTGTACTTTATGTACACGCCTTGTAGTCTCTGATTGTGTCGTAGGCCATGTGGGTAGAGACACGGGATGGGAAAATTATGGAGGAAACACACAATGTCTGCTTTGAACATGCCATGTAGTATAATCCTAGGAACCCATCCGTGTAGCTATGAACACGGGTCGGTGGAGTCTCTTCTTATACACGTCGTGTCCACCTAGAACACACCTTGTAGTCTGACCCAGGTACCCGGTCGTGTCACGTACAACACGGGTCGGTGTTATGCTTTCACATACACGCCATGTCTGTTGGGAATATGCTGTGTAGATTGAGCAGTGTGTCTGACCGTGTCACTAACCACACGGTCCAGGTGAAGCCTGTGGAATACACACAATGTCTATCTTGAACACGCCATGTAGTTTTGTCTTAGGAGAGCCATGTGGCTTAACGGTATAGAAGTACGTGGGAAGAGGAAGTGGATTCAGGTAGACGCTGTGTGTTAGGATAACACGCTGCGTGTTTGGGGTGTTACACGACCAGTTTTGGAAAAAGTACATGTCCATGTAAATTACTTAAGGGAACACACCGTTTAGTCTTTATACACGCTGTGTAGTCATGTTTTTTAAATTTTGAATGCTTTCATTACCATGTTCCCTTCTTACGATCTTAGTTCAGTCCTTGATAGTGTGATCTATAGTGTGCGTTGACCTTGCAGAGTCAAGGCACCAAGACATCCACCGGTTGCACGCCAGTTTCCAGGTGGTGATCAGACACCGGATATGGCTGATCAGGGACTTCCCACAGATCCTACTGTTGTTCCACCCTTGGTACCAGGAGGGATACCAATTATAGATGCTAATGTGCAGTTTAGGGAAGGTTTTTTGAGGATGATGTAGACCTTCTTAGGAGCTCTGACTCCTGCCTCAACTATGGAAGATTGACGCGGGTTTTCCAAGAGCAGCATCCTCCCACCTTCTCAGGGGAATGAGGACCTCAGGCTATAGAGTCATGGCTAGAATCCATGATGACAATATTTGAGCATCTAAAAAAACCTCCATAAAGGTGGTTCAATCATGCTACCTACATGTTACGTGACTCCTCCAAGAGGTGGTGTGACGTGATATCATAGGCGGAACATCAGCAGGTTATGGCGTCAAAGGAGTTTCAGTGCGTCTTTTACGACTACTTCTATCTGGAGACCCTGAGGGCTGTCCGAGCCCAAGAGTTTATGAGTCTGGAGCAGGGTACTCTTTCTGTAATGGAGTATTCCTCTCGTTTCACGGAGCTTCAGTGTTTCACACCCCTCTAGGGAGGAGATGGATTGTTCTTAGCAAGGAATATTGAGGATGTTCTTAGACGGGAGATCCGCTCACTGGTGAATATCTTTAGGTTGACTTATATCTCTTCCATCATCAACCAAGCACTGAATACAGAGCACAATCTAAGAGATTCTAGAGTTGAGAGACAGGGCTGTTCTGCTTCCAGAGTTAGTGCTTCACCAGCTGACAGCATGAAGCGCCGTAGGGAGTCTAATCGTGGTGATCCGAGGTGGCGAGACACATCTTCAGGTAGCTAGGTGGTATGATACCAGTGTGGAAGGCTGGGCATATGAGGGCGCAATGCCAGAGAGACCTAGTGGAGTGCCGATCCTGCAACATGATGGGTAACCTTAAATGATTCTATCATGTTTTCTCACCAGCAGCTGGCGACATGGGTTCATCCATGACTCCTCATTCTGGAGCAGCGCCACCAATTTCTCACCAGTCTGAGAACTGGAGTTCTTCCGGCCATTCTGGACGAGGTCGAGGTCGAGACTGTGGTGTTTAGTCACTGGTCATTCAACGATAGTAGGGTGGATCAACTCAGAGCGGTCATGAAGGGACACTAGGCTGTGGTACAGGTTAGGCTTTTGCAGTGGAGAAGACCCAACATGATCATGATCCTAGACACTCTACAGTTCTAGGTACGATCTTAGTAGCCTCAGTTTTATCTTCTGCTGTTTTTGGTACAGGGGCTTCCCATAGATTTATCTCTATTGCTGTTGTAGACAGCCTTGGGCTCTGCATCTTTTTCTCTACCGTTAATTTGACTCTAGAAAAGATGATGGGGACCAGGACGACTATTGTACATCAGTTCAAGGAGTTCCCTCTAGAGGTGGTTGGGTACCACTTTCTATGTGATCTCTATGTCCTGGAGATTACATGCTATGACATCATTCTTGGAATGTAATGTCTAGTTCCCTTCCTGGGAGTATTCGAGTGTTACCTCCACACGGTGAGTTTCATATCACCATAGGGTGGATCTTCTCTTTATCGAGGTGAGTGGAATGTACAAGAGAGTAGATCAGAACCCGAGAATCATGGGATTTGTGGAGTTAAATCTCAGATTTCTAGTTTGTATCTGGATGACCAAGTGAATTCGCAGTTAGACTTTCCTCCAGTGGTGGATCATTTCAGGGATGTCTTTCTAGAGGACTTTTCAGGTTTTCCTCCATATCATGAGGTAGACGTCTCTATTGAGCTCATTCCAGGAGCGACACTGGTGTCCATTCCTCCTTATTGTATGGCTACACCTGAGTTGCAGGAGCTCAAGAAGCAGTTGGAGGAGTTGCAGGTAAAGGGTTTCATCCGACCCAGTACTTCTCTTTGGGGTTCGCCTGTCCTGTTTGTGAAGAAGGTAGATGTCATCCTTAGGCTTTGTGTGGATTATCAGAAGCTGAACCAGTTGACGGTCATGGACCGATATACCTTGCCTAGGATTGATGACTTTTTTGATCTGCTTCAAGAATCCTTGGTTTTCTCGTAGATCGATTTGAGGTCCGATTATCATTAGTTGCGCATTAGACCATCTGATATACCTCTTACAGCTTTTTGGAGCAGGTATGGTCTATACAAGTATATGGTTATGCCGTTCGGCCTCACGAACGTGCAAGTAGTTTTCATTTCACTGATGAACCGAGTGTTCCATCCATACTTATACTCTTTCATGGTGGTCTTCATGGATGATATGTTGTTGTACTCTAACACTTAACACAACCATGCTACCCATCTTGAGATCATTTTCAGTACACCGAGAGAGCATCAGTTATTTGATAAGCTCTCGAAGTGCCTCTTTTCGATGGATAAAATTCACTTCTTGTGTCATGTTATCTCCGAGACATGAGAATTAGTAGACCCAGAGAAAGTGTGAGCAGTAGTTTCCTGGGAGCATCTGAAGAACTTCTTTGAGGTGTAGAGTTTTCTAGGGCCAGCTGGATACTATTGACTCTTCGTAGATGACTTTTCATGCTAAGCATCACTGCTGACGGGTCTGATCAAGAAGGGTGAAAAATTTCAATAGTTATATTATTGTGAGATAGCCCTCCAGGAGTTGAAAGGTTTGTTGACTAAAGCACTGATACTAGTCTTTCTAGAGCTAGGAAAGAGCTACACTATTTACTGTGATGCTTCATGTATCGGGCTGGGAGCAATGCTTATGTAGGGAGATGGAGTCGTTGTGTACTGGTCTTGGTAGTTGAGGCCACATGAGAGGAACTACCTGACTCATGATCACGAGCTGGCGGTAGTTGTTCATGCCTTACGTTGTTGGAGACATTATCATCTGGGAGATCACTTTGTGGTTTTCACCAACCACAAGAGTCTCAAGTACATCTTCACTCACTATGATCTAAATATGAGACAGAGTAGGTGGGTTGAGTACTGAAAGTCCTTTGACTTTGAGATTTCCTGTACGCCTAGGAAGGGAAATGCAGTGGCTGAAGCGATGAGCAGGAGAAATCAGATAAAGGCTATTCAGGAGGCCAGCAGTGAGTGACAGCTTATGGCACTATTCTTTGAGATGCATCTGGAGGTGCACGACAGACAGGGGAAAACGTTTTTTTCTTCTATAGCTATTACCTATACTCTACTCGATTGGGTAAGGATGAGGCAACTCTCGGACTCTGAAGGCCTAGTCCCACTGGAGAGTGTTGCCGGAGAGGAACCTCTTCCTGGGTGGACAGTAGGCATGGATGCGATCTTGTGTTTCTAAGGATGCATGTGGGTGTCAGTAGACATATGTGAGGAGGTGATGCATGATTTTTATTCCTCAGTTTGGGAATTTCATCCTGGAATCACCAAGAAGTATCGTGATCTACACCGCTAGTATAGGTGTCCAGGTATGAAGAGGGATGTTGCTGGTTTCGTCATGTGGTGTTCTACTTGTCAGCAAGTGAAAGCAAAGCATCAATGACCTGTTGGGCTTTTACAGCACCTACCCATTCCCTAGTGGATGTGGAACAATGTCGCGATGGATTTGGTGATGGGGTTTCCGAGGTATCCTCGAGGGATTGACACAGTTTGGGTTTTCATTGAAAGACTCAAAAAGGTTGGACACTTCTTACTAATCAAGGAGACCTTCGATGTTGGTGAGATGGAATGATTGTACATCAGTGAGATTGTACACCTTCATGGAGTTCCAAACTCCAACATTTCAGACATGGATGCACATTTTTCTTCTCATGTTTTAGAGGGGCTTCAAAAGGCTTTGGGTACACAAGTACATTTGATTAAATCATACCATCCTTAGACAGATGGCCAGTCTGAGTGTACGATTCAGGTGCTTGAGGATATACTCCGACCATGCATTCTGGACTTTGGAGGTTCTTGGGAGAAGCATATACCTCTTGTGAAGTTTGCTTAAAATAATGGTTTTCAAGTAATTATTTTGATAGAACCTTGTGAGGATTTGTACGGTTGGCCATGCCGATCACCATTATGTTGGATGGAGGCATGAGAAGCAACTTTTCTAGTACCCCATTTGGTTTTGGAGACCACATAGCAGATAGAGTTGATTCGGAAGAGGATGGCTACTGCACAGTCTTGACAGAAGCCTTATGCTGATCAGTAGAGACGAACTCTGGAGTTCGAGGTCGGGGATCAGGTTTTCTTGCGTGTCACACCGAGGATGGGGTACAAGAGGAATAGGAAACATGGAATGATTGAACCGAGGTACGTCGGGCTGTTTGAGTTATTAGAGATAGCTGGGCTAGTGGCCTATTCGTTGCAGTTACCTCAGAGGTACCGAGCTATGCCTGACGTCTCCCACGTTTCTCAGCTTTGACGTTACTTCTCTGTCCCGTCTCATGTTTGGAAACCTGACGAGGTTAATCTTGAAGTCGATGAGTCATTGGAAGAGCATCCTATCCGGATTTTCAATGGTAGTACAAAATTTCTTTGTGGCGGGTATGTTCCTCTGGTATGGGTGCTGTGGCAGCACGAGAAGGTACATGATGAGACTTGGGAGATGGAGGCCAATGTATGAGCACTGTGTCCAGAGATGTTTGGGTTTTCATCATCTACGCTACGTTAGAAAAATTCTGGGATGAATTCCTTTAATAGGGGATGTTTGTAACAACCTGTAACTTCTTTTCAGGTATGTTTTTCCTTTTCTGGCCATTTTTTTGAAAAAGGGGAAATTATGGAAATTTTCAATGTACACATCGTGTACTTTATGAGTACATTCCATGTACTTCTTTGCCGCAGGAAGCCGAGTTCTGGCCATGTAGCGGCCACACACACAGCCATGTATGGGTGATATGGATGCCACCAAATGTGGAGTATAGAAAAGGAAAGTACGCAATGTGTACTCCAAAAGTATACGCCATGTAGTTATTTATTTTTGTTAAATGCACCAAGGACGCATCTAATCACCAGAAATGTCTCCTTTTATATCTCGTTCGACCAAGGGCTCCCGAACAGCCGCGGAGCATCGACAAGCCCTCAAACCTCCGTCTTTCCTCTGATTCAAACACTTTTGAGTGCATTGTAATCACAGCGGTGAGTTCTCTCTTCATCGAGAGAATCGTTTCCCAATTCCTTCTCTTTTCTATGTTATCATGGGTTGATCATTTTTGACATTTTTGTAGAGCTTTGACAGTCTAAGGAAATTCAAGCCCCGTGGTTCAAGTATATTGATCTCCTATCATAATGGCAGGTGGTTTTTGCCTTTATGTAGAATGTCTTTGAGTATTTAATGAAAATTCCACCAATACCCTTGAATGGGGTATTGTGTTTTTACTGATTTATCCCTATTGTTTTCCTGCATAGCTTTAATTCTATAGTAGTGGATTTTGATTGTGTTTTGGGATAATTTTTAGGCTTTGGATGTGTTTTCCATTCATGTTCTTGCCTGTCTGGACCGTTGGGTCATGTTACCTTTCGACTGATGTTGTTTTCCATGCCTAGTATTATAGGGTGGAGTGACTGTTCTTCTTTCATGCTGAGATGCTATAGTATGATATCCAAGTAGTTCTTGACGTTTACTTTGGCCGTTACGCGATGCGATACTTCCTGACTTTACACAGTGCTGTGAGAATCTAGAGTAGTAGACCATGGTGAGAATGGATGTAAGGGCTTATCCAGAGTGTCTTTATAATACAATGTGAGGCCATAGGGGGAATTGACATTGAGTGATTCCACAGAGTTTCTATAATTCCTTGAAGCAGGAAACAGGGGGAATGAGACATTGAGTGCTTCAACAGAGCATCTTTAGTATGATACAAGACTATAGGGGGAATTGATGGCAAGTGCTTCCCTAGAGAGTCAATTCTTTAGCTGAACCAGAGGGTTGAGACTGAGTGCGTCTCACTGAGGGTTGCTAGTACTTACAGGGTCATCCATAGGGGTTAGGTTGTGAGAAATACCCAAAGGGTTACCTATTTTTTCTACTTGCATGAGTGTATTATTATCTGTTTGTAGATTAGATGCTTCAAACTGTGGATTGTTTACTGTTTTGTACTTTTCTGTTTACTACTTCAGTATTTGTACCTAACATATATTCACTGACTATTAGGCTCATATCTTGTCGTGGCTGCCTTCTGGGATTTAGTCTCACACCCTATTTGGGGCATGATTTTGGGCCCAAACTGATTATATTCCTACAGGTATAGACAAGTTCAAGCGTCCTTCTACTTCAGGTACTTGAATTGTTGTGGACCTTGAGGGCATGGGACCAGGAATAAGATTGTGATGCTGAGGAGCTGTTTACATTTTCTTGTGTACTTGTTTAGTACTATTTTTATTTCCAGCATTGTGACTTGTTTGGATGTTTTTCCTAGACATATGTATCATGCATCATATATATACATGTGCTACAACTGTTTATCATATTTAGTCTTCCGCTGTTCACTTGTGTATGGATTGTTTACTAATTCCACTATTGTTATTTGTTTCTCTTCCATTGTGTACTCTACTAATGAGGGCAAGGTTTCCCTACTATCACACACAAGACCCTCGCTGCTAGTCAGTAGCCTCTAGTGTTCGGGGAAATGCCCTTGAGGCCATGTGACCAACCGAGAACGGGGCACCTCTGGGTGCCATCAAGAAAAAGGACGTTACTTATGTAGTGATTATGTTTCCATCGAAAAGATAATTTTGGTGTAAGCTAAATGAATTGAAATATATATTTTTTTATATAGATTTAGTAATAAATAATGATATATAAATAACATATTTAGTGAAAAATATTTATTTATATGATATCTTTAATTTTATCATTGAAAATAGGAAATGATATATATCATATTTATTAATAAAATCTTCTATAGTGAATGATATATAGACCCATTATATCACATTTAGTTGTTAAAAAATATGAAAAAGCTATAATTTACCTTCTGGTTCCATTAAATATAAATCAAATGTATCTCACATTATAAAATCATTATAAAAAATGTTTTTTGCAGACATGATAATAATTATTTTTTAGTAACAATGGAATGTAGAATGAGAATAAATAAATTTTATATATATAATGAAATAGTTATATTAGGATAAATTGACTCATTCATTAATAGTAAATAATTAATCAATGAAAAGTTTTAATATAAAATATTTAATGCAGCTAAAATATAGAGTTAAATTTTTGTAAGGAATGTAATAAAAAACCCCATTTAAAAAACAATAGTATATAAATCATGTACAAAAATAAAATTCACCATACATAAAATTAAAAATTGATACCATTTATATTAAATATTTTAAAATAAAATGAAATATAATTGAATAATGTATATATTATTTTAAAAAATAGGAAAACATAAGCTCCCATAGGACTATTAGTTTAAACTAGTTTCATTCATTCTAAATTTAACTTGAAATATTATACAAAATTATTTATCTCATAATTAGGTAATCAATGTCACCCTAAATACTTATATCATGTCTATGTATTTTATTTAATCTTATATCATTTTCAATAAACATTAACAACATCAATACTAATCATGGTATTTTTTTTAGAGAACAAATTTGTTGTATATAATTTTTTTCCTCATATTTTTATGTCAAATAATATCCTAATTTGTGTTCGGATCAGTATCTGTATACCTACCAAATTGCGGGGAGGCCTAGTGATGTTATTGACTAACCACTATGGGGGGTGAATTAGTTTTCATTTTTATTAAATAAGGATTTTCTATTTCACCAACACCATAATTTTTGTATAGGTTAGCGCATGGATCATAAACAAATTAATGTTATTGTGATTAGGAAAGTACGAGATATATATAGAATAATACAACAATGGAACAAAGGGTTTATAAGGTCCACTAAATCATATTTTCTAGTGGCTTCATGAATGGGTTTTAGCTATTATTATCAAGTATCAAATGTTATAAATTTCATATCTATGAAAAAGAATGTGGATGAATTATAATTATTTTCCAAAACCACAATAATTCTAAAAGATGAAATTAAAGTAAATAGTATCATTAATGAATGTATATAAGCCTTAATGTTCTTATTCAATAATCCTCAAGTTACTCCGATTAATCGATAGAGTGTGCATAAATTTTCTCTCAAGAATAATATTATTATAGTGGATATTTCATCAATAAAACATCATAAATTTTAGAATTATTTTATTTTTCATTTTTATGGATATTTAATATCCATATAAAAATATTAATTATTTTTATTAGTCCTTCAATAATATATTGAAATTTATTTATTTATCTAAAATTTATATATAATAGCCTAAAAATATGAATATATACCTAAAAAAATTTTTCTATGAAAAAATCAATCCATCAAAAAATTATTGGATATAAATATTAATAGGTTTTCTGAAATTTAAAAATTTACATGATAATGGGATTCATCATGGAACAATATATATTCCAACTCAAATCCAAAATTAATCGATCAAAAATTTTCTTTAGTTCCCCCAAAATTATAGACCATCCATAGAATGTATATATTACATGGAATGATTATATAATAAACTTATTTATCAATGTATCATCCAGTATCAGGAATAAATGTCAATTATAGAGGCCCAAACCATTTCTATAGTGAGAATGAAAAATCATAAAAACCCATATCGGGAAAATATTTAATTGATTTGTATTAGTTATTTATACTTCACATCCTATAGTTTCTCTACATTATAATATATTAAAACTCCATGAATTTGATAATAGTTTTATCTACAATATCATAAATTTTAATAAATAATCATGTTAGTAATCTCATTCATAACTCCAGTAACTCTAAAAAATATTTATTCGAATATATCATATTTTTTCTAAAAATCCAAAAATCATTTAAAAATTCATTATATTAATTTCTATCATTAATTCCCAAATATACAGTCACTTAATAATATACATATATTGTTATTTTAATTGATTTTGGAATACATTGATACAAAATAAGTCGTAATGAATTTCTATAATACAAATAAAACATGAAATTGTAAGACATTAAAACTTTTCAGTAAAAAATCCTTATGATCTAATCATTTAACAACCATAAATTATTATAACATTTTTTATTCATATATTAACAAAAATCATAATTGTGATGTAATATAGTTTTAGGTAAGGTATTTTTTCATTACCTCATCTCTTTTTTTAGAAAACGTAAATATATAATCCTAACTAAACCATGATGTAACGTGTAACTAATTATTTAAAATTTTTCATCAACTGTATATATTCATTTTTTATTAATCATTTTTAAGAAACAAAACCTTCTAAATTCTTCTAAATGGTTAATAATAATTTATAATATTTGTAATTATTTTGTTGGATTAACTCATAATCAATATTAACTATAAGTTGAAATGATTATTTGTAACCCTCTTAGATAACCATATATAACATATAGATAATTTAATAACATTAATTAAAAATCAATTTTATATATTTTCTAGAGTAACTGAAAGAAAACACTTATATTAAAATGTGTATGATTAGTATTGTAGGATAATAAAATCTTCATTAGAGGTACAACCCCCAGAGTGCTCATTTTAAAAGGTCATGAAACTAATCTATTATTTTGGTTAGTTTTTTAGGGGAACCTACATCCGTTAGAATGTAGGAGTTCTTATGGATAAGTAATAATAACATTATTTTATCAATAATTATCTTCTATATAAATAATGATTTCTATTGTAATTAACATCATAATCATAAATTGTTAAGATCTTTTCAATGTAACTGGCCAAAAAATCCCACAAATTATTTCCCACATGTCAAACATTCTGACATAAATATATCATTATCAATTTTAGAAAATTTTATTTCATAAATCATTAGATGATTTATGAAATCCTTATCTATTTCATATATAATCACATTTTTCTTCAATATGATTGGGAATAAGCATATACCACTTATAATATGACTGATATCCAAAAACTTATTCAATAATATATTCTTGATATTGTACCATTGTATTTCCCATATATGTTTAAGAAGTTATAATACTATCAAGTGGGAATATTAAAATTTTTTTACAATGAAAATAAAACAATAAGATAAGACTTTGGATAATTACTATTGAAAAATATATATATAGAAACTTAATAATAGGTGTTGTGTGTTTGTGGGTGTCTCTCTCTCTCTCTATAAATCTCATTATCATCATCTTTTATTAATCACTTTATGAGATAATTACCAACATAAGAATAGGTATAGTGATAGTGAAAATTTTTAATGGAAAAGTATTTTATAATTCAAACAAACACTAATTCATATCACAATGTCATAGTGATTAGTGTATCTCTCCCCTTATATAGTCAATTTGTATCAATATAATGAAAACTCTCAACGATAATATATAATCTGTTTTCAATTTATTACTTAGATCAATAGTTCCATGTATGTGCTAAAAATATCATGAGTTGATTTAGTGATTGTTACAATATATTTTGATAAAAGATTTCTTTATAGAATCAACAATTAATTCATAGGTATATGAAATTATACAATGAAATTTTTTATCATATTTATATTTTAGATTAATTTCATCAAATTATTTTAAAGAATGAAATTATATTTAACTTATGGTTTGATATTTTAAATTGTTATATAAGATAACTCTTGGTTTAAGTATCAATTTCATTATTGTTACCGAATATATTTTTTTTCATTAATTTATATTGATGTTTACATTAAATGTTTTATTAAAAATATTTATGGATTGTTTTCATATAGATAAATGTAATCAACTCATAATAATACGTTTATTGATAAATGACATATGAGAAATAATGATGAAGAATTTGTTAATCATGTACAAAAATTAATGGATTGATTTAAAAATCATTTAGACATTTGAAAGGTATATGAAAGTATTTAAACAATAATTTTAATTTATAATTAGAAACATTATTTATCTAAAGGATATTAAATTTTCATGAATATAAATTTCAAACAATTAATAGAATATACAATATAAATTAAATTATATTTTGTGATTCATCAATCCATCAATGGATTATTGTGATATTAACTTATAGTGAACATTTTGCCTTTACTCAATTATCATTGAGAAATATTAAATTTGAAACACTCTTAAGCATTGGATGTTGAAGAATTATAATTCTATACAATTGGTGGCTCATAAATATTTTATAACCATATTACAATAAAATATCAATGGCATGTTCAAAAAAAGATTTGAAACTATTGTTTTAGTTAATTTTAATATAAAATTTATCAACAAAAAATGGTAGAAGAAGAAAATAAAATCAAAAAGTGATTAATATGAAAAACCATCATAATCATAATGTATAAAAAAATATTCTAGAAATATGTTACTCAAATATAAGTGAATACTTGAATAATTATTACCCTATATATGATTAGGATTATAATATTTGGACATTTTCAAATTTAGGCACCAATTGAAAACTAATCACAATAGTGGAGGTATGATTAGGGTAAATTTTAATAAATAAAAAAATATATGGGACAACCTATTTATTTTAGAATTCAATGTTGAACAAGGGGAAAGTAGAGGAGAGTAATTCTCAAAATTATATTCCTAATGATAATAGGAGAAGGATTTCCCATGATAATGAGATTACTCAAAATTCCAAATTTGAGATGAATAATCTTGATGTTGTTTCTCATAAAAAAGAGGATAAAAATTATTTAAAACATCAATATGTATATATATATATAAAATAGGATGAGGACACATATCTTTCTTGGGAATCATTGTCCCAAATCCCTAAAAGTCAAGAATGATGAATTCTCGATAGAAAACAAGAATCGAATAAAATTCCAGTCACAATTTTGGTATCTAAACAAGATATTTACCCTTGGGTTTAGTTATGGTGAACTTATTAAAAAATTAGTTTTAATGAATGTTTAAAAATGATTAATTAATAAAATATTTTTCATATAATTTTGAATAAAATTATCTCCTAAAAATGATTAACATTATTTTATTATGTCACATCTGTCTCAATAATTATGTGTTTCATCATGTAGAGGTGAAATGTTTTTTCTAGGTTTCAGACCTCATAATGAGTTATTTATGACTATTATAATGAAATAAATGGTTGGTGGAATTTATTGATTATATATATTCTTATTAAATACATTATATGTTGTTAGATACAATTTTCATGTTGGAAATATAGGTGTAATTTAATCAGTTCAATCTATTAAATAAAAAGATTCTTGTGTTTTTCAGTGGATTTGGACTCTCATTGGATCAAAATGTGGGTTTTAAAGCATACTTTAATCACCATGGGTTGAGGATTATTTTCATTTATCTATAATTATAATTGGTTTCATTTAATTCCTAAATACCTGATGTAAATTATTCAACATTACATGTATTTAATTTTTTAATATTCATTTTTATGTTCTTAAATATTTTAATAAAATTCATTTATTTATTCCACATAATTTATTTATATCATAAATATATACATTAATTTAAAACTATGGAAATATATGAGGTCAAAATCATATTATTGAATCTTTCAATTTTCTCACTCTCCCATTTGATCATCCCCACACCACTTTATAGACACAGATAATCTAAACCCCCCAATCATTTGGTTATGTTAAAAAATAAGAGGAAATTGGTTGGACAATTAATAATTGGTTATGGGTGCGATAGTGGTGGTGACATAGATTGATGGAGACAAATTACTATAACAATGGTGAGATAAGGAAGTGGTAATCAAACAATGATTTATAATTGGAATAAGGTAGTTTATCATATGGGAACATCTGGATATGAAAGTCCAGATATGAGATGACTGGGGGGTAATATTGGGAGATAATTTTTAAAGGAGGCTCAAACTATAGAGACTATTTTTACATGAAATAGAATAGGTGGTCATTAATGACTTTGTGGAAGAGATTTTATTTGACGGAGCTATTTTTATGCTCATATTATCAAATCAGGGATGTTTTAATTTGGTGGGGGAACACACGACATGTACAGTGGGATAAAAAACATTTGTGTTGGATGAACACACAACTATTAAAACACGAATTCCACACATATTGCTTATAATTTTTGTATGTCAGTTATTCTGAATCCACTAAACAAATTCCATAAGGTACAAATCTTATTAAAACATGGGGTGAAGAATTCAAGTAATCTATTTATTTTATTATGTATTTTATGACTTATTTTATATAAAAATATTTTATACACCCATTTATTTGTCAGGGATACCACAAAATTTTTATTAGAGTGCAATCCATATACATTATGATCCTTAGTTTTTATCATATATTCTCACTCATTCATAGAAATAATAAAAAAATCCCATTTTTTGGAATTACTCCACATATAGTGTGATGTTATAGTCATATTATTCATCATATAATTTTTAATATTTGTTTCCGGATGTTTTGGGTTTATGTATCTATAGATAAGATGACCGGTTTCTAGTGAGTCATTTTGGATGACATTGAGTAAATGTATTTCCCAACATTTTAAAAAATGTTCCACAATAAATTGAGATTATGTACTCACCTTGTAAAATAATAAAAATATGGGGATGAATCATATATGATTGATGGATTTTGTACAAATTCATGGGATGGGTCATGATCCTCCATTATTGGGGTGAGTTACTCCATTGATCAACAATCTGTTTCTTTGATGAGGATTGTTCTCCCACAAAAATTATCATGGTATTCTTATTTTATAGGATATTAATATGTATTTTATATTCCCATTCCTCTATTTGAGATAAGGTGCACCATCCATGGAGTGTGTAATTTCCCTTCTGGTTATTGAATAGTCTTCGATATGGGTGGTATTTTCTCAATCATTATAAATTGGCCACCAATATTTTTATTTGAATTATTGGAGGTTATGAGTCTTGGTAGATTGAGTGTTTTGGGACATATAATATGTTATAATTAATATTTTACTTTGAGGTATAAATAAATATACCCTTTCCACTTTTAAATTTATTTTACACTTTTTATAATGGGGGTCACTCATTTCATCATGGATACGATCCTTTGTGAAGATGAACTATAATGGATAATGTTATTCAATTATTCATTTTTTTCATTAAATTTGATTATATCAACAATTATACACTTTTTAGGATACATATTATTTAATACCACCTTTAACATTTTGCGGACTCATATTGGGTATATTTTTAAATCCCCTTTCATGAGAATTTTGTCTCCCATGTGTAATGTCTGTGTAGAAATCAAACAAATTAGACATATCTTTTGTGAACATGTGTCGCAAAGAGATGGTGGAGTTTTTTTAGTTGAATATGATAGTTTTTTAAATATAAAATTACATTCAATGATAGATCCAAGATGAATTATTAACAGGTGGGTTTTTATATAATATCACAATATTATACAAAATAATATTTTCTTATGTATAGATTTACCTTTGTGTCATTTAACATATTAAATAACTCTTGATAAATGATATATCATACATAATTTTGATTAATTTTTTTGTTATTTATATATTTATTTGTGTCCCATTCCAACAAGGTTCAACCAAAAACCGGTCACCCGAGCTAGCCCTGATAAGGACCGAGAGTCATTATTGATCCTCCCGAGTAGGCAACATGTTCAGGACATCATTAATACTCAATTGGAAATGATTTAAATATTTAAAAATAGATAAATATATTAATAAAAATGGAATAAATAACAATGAACAAGTATTTAACAACAAATTAATGAAGACATACTCCATGGGACATTACTGGCCACCAAGAAACACCGAACCAATATCACATAATGAGTAATCCTAAAATGAGAGAGAACCTAGAACTGATAAATGATAGTGAAACTAGGCGTGAGAACCAAGATTCTTAAATACAATTTAAAGGATAAGGTAATCCATATTATTTTCTATTAATGTGAAAAAAAATATTTCCTATTTGAACATAGGCATAAAAATATCATATTCACTCATTTGAGAATAATACGTAACAAAGAAATATTTTTAAGAAAAATACATCACATAATATTTTAAAAACAATTTTCAAAACATGGATAATATTTCATTTCTTCCATATTAAAAGAAAAAAGTGATAAAGAGTTTTCTCAATATTAATTTAAATGAAATATGTCACTCCATAAAAAAAATGAAAATTTGTGAAAATAACTTATGTGTAAAATAGGTGGTCAGGGATCTAAGGTGCATGACAAGAAGGAAGAAAATATATATTATATCTCATATTAAATATCTACAGGTACCCTTTATTCATAATCCCTCCCAAAATACTCATAAACAACCCCACTAGATCGACCGTGGAGAACATCATACGGGGAGTCAGGATATCTACACAAGACCACTGGCTAGTGCGTAATCTAAACGTCTTCAACATGTTTACCTAGGAACTCACCTAACTACCTATGTCCTCCCATGATAATAAATATAGTTTAGTTTATTAAATCTATTAAACACTTATGTATATGTCAGTTGTTTCTCACAAAGTCCCCTCTAGCTTCTCACCTCCAAACTCAGACCATATGCTTCGACTATTTCTATGTTACTAAAAACCAAGAATAATCCACATCACCCAGAACAAAAAAATATCAAATATTTTACACACATATAACATAACCAAATCAAGGGGCATGAATTATGTGGGGTTTTATATTTCCATTAAAATGAGTCCCAAACAAGCCCCATCATCTCATGGATACACATTTCATTTAAATAAAAATATAAAACATTTTATAAATTTGTAGAACCTTTGTGGGATCCTATTAAAAATTAATAAAGAAAATAAAAAAATTTGAATAAATAATTTTAATGATTAATATGTCATTCCTATTCAAAAAAATGATTGGAAAACTTGTTTGAAACTAATGAAATCCATGATAAATATTAAGTAAAATTCTTATAAAAAGACGTAGTACTAATTTCATAGGAGTTTCACAATAATATAGAATACATAATTCATATATCAACAAAAAACCCCAATTAAAAAAATAGGAAATCATGGAATTTATGTTAAAAAATATGGACATAGGTAGAACAACCTAAAATCATTGTTCACATGATAATGGAAACCTAAAATCACTTCTACAGATTGAAAGGAATCCAAAAGAACCAAGGATACACCAAAAATATAAATAACCACAAAATAAAAATCATTTAAACCCGTAACCTTGGTCATAGGATCCCATGGGGGAAGTATAAAAAAAAGAAATTGAAAAAATAATGAAGAGGAGGAGAAAGTAGGGGTTACCTTATAATATCCACCAGAAATCTAAAAAATACTAATATTCCACCATAGAGGGGTAGATGAACCAACGGTAGAGGTGTGGGAGACCCATAGTACAATTATAGGTCAAATAGGGGAGGGAAATTGGTGATTTGGGATATAAAGTGGGAAGAGAAAAGTGGTAAATTACAACATTTTATGTTGCCAGGAAGACCACATAGTTTGGTCCCACGACTTACTAGACCATATTTCAACCATTCCCTAGCCTCTTTCTAAAGGAGGAGGCATCCAAATTGCTGCCCGGGAGAGGATTCATGACCATGAATCTAATAATGTTAAGAAGATTGTTGTTCATTTTTGTTCGTACGGTTGGAAAGAATATTTTTCATGGTCATATGCCTAACCATGTGGCATTGACAGACCCACAATCCCGGCAACACAATTTGAAAATGGATGGTATGTTGTATCTACTAACCATGTTCCAATTGTGAGGGACCCAATTTAAGACAAAAAATGCCCATTTCTCCAAACAATTCATGGGAAAATTTATGGAAAACATGAATATATACAAAATAAAAAAATAAAGGTTATTATATGTTAGGGAGTGACAAATATCACCACTATTTACACTTTTCCCATTGAAAGTCCCAAAATCTATGGCCAAACAAAAAACAAGGCAAGGAACATATCCACCAAATCAAAACCTTAATTATTGAAATGTTGAGAACTATAAAAATTTATCTTCAACCCATAACTTGAAAAATGATAAGTTTATTAACAATTCCATACATTCTCACAAAACTAGGGACACCGTGACCCTAAACATATAAATATCCAAGGAATATCATTGATGTTGATTCAGGATCTCCACGAGCATCTCATATATGACCCATTCTTTATGCTAGAGGAAATATTGTGGTCGGGGTCAGGGAGAATGGGATCTAACAGTAACATTTTAAACTGGTGTTCAAAATTCAATGAAATAAAATAATATGGACAAGAGATAGGTTAACTGTGATGTCACTGATGGTGGTATTCCCACCAATTTAGAGTATTGGTTAAACATTAGTTCTTAAATCTATAATAGTATGATGAATATAAATAGAAAACATTGCTGTGATTAATGATATGTATAACAAGAAATATTTCTATTAAATAAAAAATTATTCAAAATTTCCTGTAGACCTAACCATTAAGAATATGACTTCTCAAAAGACATATAACTTATTCCCCCATTCCAAAAAAAACAATACTCACAAAAAATTGTGACATTTATGGTTTTTACAAAAAAGGAATAATCTAAATAAAAATAAACTCTAAATATATCATGCATCATTACTATTATTCTCAAAATAGAATGGGGGGGGGGGCTTCGAAGGGTGGATATTGATCCACATAACTTCCTAGTGAAACCGAGAAAAAACCATTGAAGATGACCCAAGATTCCATAGTTATGGGAGGTCTTTGGTGCTTCTGGACATGACAACTTCATTCCCCCATATGTTGACACTGATGGAACACCTAGAGGTTATTCATAAAAGATTATTCTAAGAAGAAATATGATGGTCACTACATATAAGTTTCCAACAACCCCAATATAGAAATATTCCCCTCCCCTTTTCTGCAAGTACTACCACTACTACCAGGTTTTGGAGATACCTTAACCATATATAACTATCTAGCTAAACCATCTCCAATTTGAGCAACTTACCTCATTGGTTCATCACAAGTGTTAGGAAAAGGATGGAATAACCTGAAAATGTTTTGAAAAAAGGCCATTTTCAATGAATCTATTCTTCTAGGTGTATATATAAGATAAGATCTAGAAGATAAGAAAACATATCTATGAAAAACATATAATACTCCTAGTATTTTAAATTTCCTTAATTGAGACAGGGATCCTTTATATCCTTTTATACCTTCACAGCCCAAGAGAAATGATTTCAAATGACCACGGCCTTGATGATATCCCATGAATGGAATTTCTATGTTTTAGAATGGTAAAAAATATTTCACCATTTATAATTAGTGACTTCTAGCATATATGTCACAATCATATTATTAAGAGGATAAGGGAGATCAAGTGAAATGAAAATTTCCTCAATAATTCACAACCATTATTTAGATTTCCCAATAACCAATCTCCCAAATAAATGGGGAAGGATTGAATCTTAAAAAATCCAAAAACACCATGGTAATGAGGATCAGATGGATCCATATCGAGAATGAACTAAATGATGGTCAAATACTTGATCAACTAAAATGTAATAAATGGGATCACTAAAAAAAAATATTTTCAGAATCCCATAGAAATCCATGGGGTAATTCATATAAAACAATAAGTCTAATAATAAATTAAAGCACAACAAAAACCAAATCTCCAAATCTTAATCATGAATCAAAAACCCAATATGACACAGAATTTTAAAATGTAATCTGGTATTAAAAAACTAATGAAACCAAAAAGGGGATCTTACAACATCTAAAGAAATTATAAAAAACCTTAAATAAGGGCCTTAATAATCCATGAAAAAACCCAAAAGGTTTGGAACTTGACAAATGGAATCCTATGAAACCCCAAACATATATATTTCCATTTCCACTTTGATTAACATCAACAAATGCCACCAAAAATCCATATATATACGTGTTTATAACAATACCAAATTCAAAAACACAATATTTCCATTTTCGATACACAACATCAAACTCTAGTATCAAATTCATAATTTACATCCCATTATTCATAGTGAAACAATTCCAATAAATGTTCACAAACTAAGACATTCATTTTAAAAAAATACCAATTTAATAAACACTACATCATATTTTCAATAATGTTTTAAAAACATGAATGATAGTTCAACAAATACATTTCAAAAGAAAACATTGATAATTTGGTGTTTCACAAAATGAAAGTAAACAAGAGATGTCACTCTTTAGTGAAACTAGAAAAGAAGGTAAAATACAGTATATATAAAACATGTGTCATGGGATATTAGGTGTTGTTTGATATATCCTAGGATAAAGTTATAAATAATATTTCATAATAAATCTGTACCAATACTAGTTATCAACAATCACAACCCAAACACTATTGTAAACCCCCACTTGCTCAATTGAGGGGTTGATCTCAAGGGAACTTTGGTTATATACTCCAATCCACTTTTGAGTCCATAATATCATCTAGTTCAACATGTGTACCATGTCTTCCACATAACTACCCAAGGCATACAATTTCAATAAAGGGAAGATAGTTTTATTAATATATCAAATATATATATATATATATCATATTTTTTACCAAAAATTCGACCCATATTCTAACCTATAAACTCCCACTTTAAGAAAGACCCCTTTTTAAGTAACTTATAAACAAGAACATGACTCCTCACATGGAACATAACGTATATTGAACATTTAATAGACACCTTATATAGCCAAATCAAGGGTATACCTTAAGATAGGTTTTCTATTTTCATTAAAATTATTCAAAGCCCCAACCGAGCCACATATTCTCTTCGAAACAAACATCATTTTTAAAGAAAGTTAAAACAAATTACTAATATGAAATGACATGTGGTAGTTTATGTTAGATTTATACACAAAATAATACAATTAGAATATATAATTTGAAGGATTATGCTTTCATTCCCATTAAAAATAATTAATGAAACCGTATTTGAAACCAATGAAATAAGTAATAAGTCTTGGATAAACGTTTAGAAAATGATGTATAATGGATTTCTTGGGATCACTGAAATTACAAAGAATATACCTTTCGAATATAAATAAAACACACATAAAAAACACAAAATAGATCATGTAATTAATGTTAAAATATTAGACATAGTGAGACCTACCTCAAATATTGGCTTTCATAGAGATGTAAACACAAAATAACTTCAAAAAATCCCAATAGTGAAAAAAAACTAATGAAAAACCTACAATATACAAACCACAAATTTATAATCAAGTAAACATGAACCCTATGTCATAAGTACCCATGGGGGAAGAAGAACAAGAATAAAATGGAATAATAGGGAGGGGTAAAGAGCATGAAAGACTTACCTTTTTAGATCCACCTCAAAATCAGGAATAAATCCCAAGAATCAACCATGGGGGAGGAGTGGAACATAAGGGAGAATAATGGAAGATGCCCTACAACTTTTGTAGTCTGAATGGGGAAAAAGTGGGTATTTTTAGTAAGAAATATTGGACAAAATGGTGGTTGATTACAAATTTAATGTGACATATAACATGACAGTGTTTTCTACATGTTTTTCTAGACCATGTGGTAACCATGTGGTGGCCTCTATCTAAAGGGGATAGAAGGAACATGACTTCCTAGAAGAGGCCTCATGGTCATGAGGATAATTGTATAGGGTTGAAGGTGATTCTTTTTGAGGTTTCATGGATGGAATGGGGTTGGTGATCAACTCTGAACATAGCCAAAGGGCCTTCAATATCTATTGTATGGGATGCATGGTTTGAAATGGGATGAAACATAGTTTCTAATAACTATGAAGAAACTGTGCGACACCCTCTTTCCAGCCCAAAAATCACAATTTATCTAAAAATCAAAAGGAAAATACAGAAAATGAAGATTATAGAATAATAAAATAAAATAAAAGTGTTGTTTCAGGTTGGGGTGTGATGGTTTGTGATTGGTAGTTAGAATATTTTTTGAAGTTGGATATCTATTATAAGATATTATATGATAATTACTCTAACAGTTTTATTAATTTTTCAAGCTAGTCTCTATCATCTGGCATCTTGGATAAATATTGGGTCACATACATGACCAAACTACTAATACTTATAGATATCTAGAGGTCTAGGTTAAGTTAGCATAGTATTAGATAAATTATGTATTTGTACACTATTTTTTATTAGATGTATTTGGAGGGTTGGTTTTGGAAATAAAAGGGAGAAAGTTAAGGATTCTTATTTTACATTTGTTATTATGAAAAATAGTGTAGGTTTTGTAGATGAAATTCCCATTACCTTGGATTGTGAAAATATATTTATCAATTTAAATCTCTAAGGCAGAAGTTCCAAGGTATATTGTTCATGTAATATTCTATATATAATTGGAATATTTAATTTTCATTTACGTTTCTATTACATCAATAACATTTTCTATTTTAATCAGAACTACATCCCAAAAAATATAATATTCCAACCACAAAGAACTACATTAAATGTAGATGGTGGGTCTCGGTGAGCTCACTCATGTTCATAAGACTCTAATCACTTAGAAGTAAAGTGAAAATATACTACTTTAGGAATATTAATGAAAGTAACTCCAAACTATGAAAAGATGGAAGAAATATATGAATTTTAAATAGATCATAATCATAAATGGGATGAATTATATTTTTCAATGATCCATTTTAGAACACTCAATGGTTTATTGTGATGTGAAAGTTATAATGAAACATTCCACTAATTTTTTGAGGTGTTCATATAATTTGTTACTAAAGGATTGGTTTGGGTAAGTTAATCTTGTATTCTATATTGTTTTAGCACAAAATCAAAAGTAACAAGTTCCTTTATTGAATTTCACCCCAGGTATTATTCAGTCATGGATGAAATATAATCTCATTAACTCATGATGTGGAAGAATTACCTAGGTTGTAGTTTGAATTCCTTATTAGGCAGAATTTTTATTTTATTAATTTGACAATGATGTATGATTAAATGATTTTAGACCTTCATAAAAGCACTAATACCATGTAAGTGTGTGTTTAGAGGTTTATTTGGATAATGTGGCACCCCATGGATGTTATTTTAGGATTGATTATTGCGTGGTGAAATGTTTGAGTGAGGTGTCTATGGGTAGAAGGTACATGATGTATTCTTATTCATATTCAATCAGGTCATTATTTTAGAGTGTTTTTAATTTTGGAAGACCTTTTACACCCAACATAATGCATTTCTTAATGTATAATATCCATCTAATCAATGTTAGTACACATATTTATAAAAATTATGGATACTTATACATTTCATACTATATAAATGTATCATTAGTTTGAGATTATTGTAAAATTAGTAGCTCAATCCATTTCCTTATATAATCTTATTTACTGAACTAACCCTCTCACTCAAATCTGTCAATAGTGTGAAAATATCTTTATAAGATAGAGATATTTCATATAAGATTATTATGATGACGCGAAATACTCTAATATAATCCTTTTAATTGAAAAAATTATTCATTATTAAATATTTAGAGGAAATAAGAAATTATATATGATTTTTTATCGGGATTAAGGGTCTAGATATAGTCTTAATGTTGACTAAGACACTCTGGAAGGATGTGTAAGTCCAACACTAAGTGAGTCAGAGTCGAATTACCACCTATTAGAAAGGTTATTTTTTTTTTCTTATTTCATTATTATAGATAATATGCTTTAAAAAAATAGTATAATTATACACGCATGTATATCAAATAGGAATTACACATTGTATAATGAAAAATATATATTACTACACCTTTTTTATTATGATTCTTGATCAATATATTTTTCAGTATATTAGGAAGCACTATTTACCTAATTGAAAAGTGGGGTCAATATTTAAGCCACAAGAGGATGGTTCTATTAATAATAGTTTAGAATTTATTATAAGTATAAAATATAAAAGTTGTTCATAAAGAAATTACTAGAGAATTGAAGTATTATCATTGGATTCTAGAGGTGAAAAGGTTTAGAATAGTATTTAAGGACATATATATATATATATATCATGGGTTCTTTAGGGTCATAAATATTGATACATGATTCTATAATGTTTATGATTAAAATGAACTAGTTTTTGTCGGTCCTTATTAACAAATCATTGGTCGAACCATTTTAGTGGGTGATATTCCTACCACATACATGTTTGTTAATAGTTTTAGCTAAGGGAATTTGTTATACATTGCACTGTTGATGTGTGAGTTCAATTTTTGAGAGATTTAGTCATCATGGGAATATAATCTTGGAGGGGTTTATAGTTTTTTATTCACAAAATATTTGAGGTTGTAATAGCTTATTAAATTATAGTGGCGTAGTCATAGTTTGTCTGTTGTTGGACATTATATATGATTTCAAGCTCAATTGGTATTCATATTTCATAGGTATTTTGGTTTTTTTCATTTGGATAGGGATACACCTATTACATTTGATTGATAGTGTTATCACACACACATTAAAAAATAATGGAAGACTCACCTAGTCAATGTTTATTTTGAGTTTTCATTTTACTAGATATTCTCATGTGATGCTCCTGATAGATTTTTAAGGTGTCCAATATGTCATCCTCTTATATTGAGGGATTGTGGTATTTCCATGAGTCACATCATAGATTCCACAATAGATAATTTTAAATTGGAGTCATCCAAGTCCACAAATAGTCCAAAGTGTGGTATAAAAAATAGATACATTGATTATATTCCTAATGTGGAAAAATTATACACATAATTGGGGATATTTATCCATATGAAGTGGTCTTGGTAACTCATATTCTTATAGGTTTTATCCATGGGTCTATAGTTAACATGGTGTGGTAATTTAAATGTACTTGACCAAAGAAATAAAAATATGGAAAATTGGGATATAAAGAAAAGTGATTAATTATATCTTTGTATGAGAAGGTTGTCTTTATTTATTAGTGTTCCCTTTAGTTGCTTCAAAATAGGAATTGTAATATCCCAACATGGGTTGTAATTAAATAGCTATAACATTATATATTAATAAAGGTGTAGATTATTTGGTTGCAAATATAATAAAAAAATATTATAATTGAGGATATGTGTTTTCCCTATTAATTATTCATTTAAAGTTGGTACACAAACTTGTTAAGTGGAGAATAGTAAAAGTATAACATAAGGTTGTTTCTATATAGAATCTATTAATTAGAAATGATAGATTTTTCATTTATGTTTTTGGTATTTGTGTCTTATATGAATGTATTTTTCTTTTGTGAATTTCATCCAAATATCAAATTAATGGTATGGTGGCTAAAACATTTAATAACCATATCCTTAATCACATATTAATTATATTTTTATAAATTAAATTCATTACAATTCATTTAATGGTTGACAAGGTGTACTATATTTGGATGATTTATATATAAATCCAATATCTTAAACCTAAAAAATATTATTATTTAAAACATCACATTTTTGTCCTAATACCCAAATATCATCCAGAACATTTTATGATACCTTGGGGACAATATATAAGGATTAGTCTGTGGTATAAATCCTATTAAGGGGAAAACATAGAAATAATCATATAATGAGTGTTAAGTGGAATAACATGATATCATAAATAGAATGATCCTAATACTGAAAACATAGATAATGGAATTAAAATCATAAAATCATGGAATCATAATCATATAATAACATCATAAAGTAAGACATCATATTCATAAGTTAATTATAGCCACTAAGACTATATAAAATTGGCTAGTCAACGTAATAATCATCATTTTGTCAATATAATAGGGATTAGTACATGTTTTTCTTAGGATATATACTTGTGAACCAAACATGTTATATCACAAGTAATAAAATTGAATAAAAAATAACACCCATCAAATATTAATATTATTATGTTTATTTTGGCTATAAGAGAAACAAAAAGATATATAAATAAAAAATAGTTTCAATCATATGAGATGGAAGTGGCTCTTATATTTCTAATTTATGGCATAAATGAATCATATATCATAAGTATTACCTATATTAGAAGGAATTAAATAATATTTAAATTTCATAATTGAGAAAGGAACTTAGGTATCAAACATGGAGTTTTAATATAGAATATTCAATGGAATATTCCTCAGGAAAAAGAATAAAAGCAAACCTTATACATGATACATTGTGAAAAAAGTAATATACTTTTAAAAAAATGGATGCTATAATATTTTCAATAAAATAATAATTTATAGAATAGGGTAATAAATAAAATAATTATTTTTGTGATATTATACTCATGGTATAAAAATCATTTGATGGGTTGATTCAAGACGCGATACATGAAATAGATAAATCCTATAAAACATGATTACTTAAACATGAAATTTTTTATAGGAAATAAAATCATATATAACCCCATAAATGAAAGAACTGTTAAATTTTTTTAAAGGATATATATATAATACTTAAGGTATAAATGAGAGTAATTTTAACTAAAAATTGTGAAAATTAAAGAGAATGTGTAACCATCATATCACTAATTTGATATAGAATATCCATATTCACATTTTATAGAAAAATTAATAAAACACTAAATCATAAAATAATACCTTGAAACATTATTTTGAAAATAATTGAAATTAATTATGAAATTAAATTTATATAAATCTTATTGAAGTTTCCATTTATAAAAGAAAGTATTTATAGGATGGGTTGTTATGGAAAAAGTGAATAAACCATCAACTAAATGGATATGAGTTATTCATAAAAATGTTTTATCATAAAAAATGATTCAAAATAACCTGAAAGGAATACATTCAGCAAAGGTAATACAAATGATTGAAATAGGCTATACTATAGGAAATTAAATATTAAATTAAATAAAACACATTATAACACAACATATTATATTGAGTTTAGTAATACCTCCATATCTTGGGAAGATTTCAAATATAGATCACAATAATTAAAATAATGAATGATTTTGTTTTTCACATGTATGATAGTAATTAATGATATTATCTGTCATGGGGGTATCTTATACAACATAAAAATGATTTTTGGTAAATTATTTCAAAACCTGCCTTAATTAAGGACGATTGAGATGAAACCCTGACAACAATAGAAAAATTATAATAACCCCTTTAAAGATTTTGATATATATATTGAAGGTTTTAAATCATGAATTATATCAATAATTTATATTAAATGCTCAATTGGATGTATATAGTCCACTTATATTAAAACAGTTTCATAAATGAAATTTTTATTCAAGGTTGGAGATTTCGATACAAAACCATTACTTCATTCCTAGAAGTGATATGCACTTCCACTTATTATACTAGAAAATAAATTTAACATCATTTAATACATTCCCAATTATATTATATATATATATATTGTTTTATATTCTCTAAATATTTAATTTTGGATCATATTTTATATAAAGTTATTTCTTATGTTATTTACTCAGTGTTGTTTGGTCAATTTATTAATTACACTTATGGGATTTTCCCTTAGTCTAAGGTGATGTAAAATAATTGTGTGATCTTTAAATTTTTGTGATGATTGTGAAATTTATTGTTCAATTGGGATAGGACATATGTAGCTTCAAAGGATGTCCCGATATAGATCCTAATTAAGGATGGTATGATGGAATATATATTAGTGAGGATTAAAGATATTATGTATGTTTACTATTAATCCCATGAATAGAATTCCAAATATTATTCTTTTATTATATTTATTGTGTAAAAAATATTGTATTTGTTAATTAAATAATATTTTATAACCTACAATTTTAGGTAGTGATGGGAAATTTATCAAGCCACGATTGGAGGTGGTTGTCCATGCAGACATAAGAGGATGTTTTACATTTTTATATATTATTTCAAAGTAATGTTTTAATTTTAAATCACATTAATATAATAAGATTAAAAAAATTAAAAAAATATTATTTTATCATATATTCTTAACTAAAGGGGACTTGATGGGTATATAAGATAAAAAGAACATAAAAATAACAGTTAACATTATTTTATTTCTATTGGATGTTCTCCTATAGGTAATAACTTAAGGATTTTTAAAATGTAATTTTGGTGAGAAAAAAGGCTAGAATGAATCAAAATAAAATGAAAGAGATACTAGGTACATGTTTTTGTTATGAAAAGTAATTTGAAATGGATTTTAAATGGGGAGTATGTGGACTCATTTTATATGTAAATAAAATTGATCTTTTTTAAAAGATCATTATTCATTAGTAATATCAATCCATTATTCAAGGTGTAATGAACCAAAAATACCCAATAATGGTGTGGAAAAAGATATAATTCATATCCAGCATCCATAATTCAATAAAACACTTTTTAAACACTTTCATGAACCACATACATTATGTCAAACCCATTTTACCATAATTTACCATTTTCTTAGTAACTTCATTTTTACCCATTGAACTAATTTCAATTTCCATAATTAAAATAGAAATTATTTACTAATTTGAAAATTGTTCTTCAAAATATCATAACAATTTCATTACATAAAATTTCAATGTCTTAAATAAAATAATTATAGTATTAGTGTGTGTAACACGTAAAAATAATTTTAGAATAATTTTTTTATTTTAAGAAGGAATTTTATTCTTGACATACAATTTTCATTTTTATTTTTTATTTTAAATTAGAAAAATTTATTTATTCCATGAATATTTAATTAGGATTTAATGATTTTGTATAACTTCTTTTACATTGTTAATTTTTTTGGAAAGCAACCAACATAAAATAGTTATAAATAAAGCATTGTAAAAATGTTATAAAAAGAGAAGTGTTAATTCATTTATTAATATTGTATTTTAAAATAAATAGGTATAGTTTATCAAATATATTTTTGTAATATAAAAATTAATCCAGAAACATTAATGAATTATTTATTTAATTTTACAATATCATTTAAATCAATATTTATCACAATTCATATAAAAATTAATTATTTCAGGAAAAATCCATAAAATTTAACTAATGGTAATATAATTAATATATGTAAAAAATGATAAATGTTTATTTTCTAATTATAATTTTACAAATTTAACATTAATTTTTAAATTAAATTCAAAAAATATGGTGTTAATATGTTTTTTTAACTATTTAAAACTAGTTACTTTGTTATTATATATTTATTAATGAAATCAACATATATAGATGTTGTTGAATAATAATTAACATTTTTATTTTAAATAAAACAGAAAAATCCAAAAAATATTTTTTTTAACCATGTTGAAAAAAATTTCTTTTTCGAAAAGAAGAATAATTTAAGATATATCATTATATATAAATAATTTATTACATTTTTATCTAATCATAATTTATACTTCCATAACCCCATATGATAAATTTCTAAGTATTAAGAAATATATAATATTTTATTTTTAGTTTCTAGTGGTAGTTCAACAATCACGGATATTGTGTCAATGTCCATAAGCATTAACTTTTCTTGAATACCTTTTTTCCCAATCCATAATTGAAAGAGTTCATATTTTTAGTAGAATAGAGAAATCCACTGATGAGATAAATCCTTTCCGAGCATAGAAAAATGGTCCTGGATTGGATGACACCAACATCGAGATTTTATTTCATACTACTTCTTCATTTTATTTTTAAATAGGGTTAACTCTATTTTATTGTTGTAAATTTAATAGAAATAATTTAATGTTCAAATTAAATATTCAAAATATATCAAGATTTTTTGTTTTAGTTTTGTATTTCAGGTGAAATATTTTAATATATATATTCTTTTTTAAATAATATATACAATGAAATACTAGTTCATGAGATTCTCACCAATAAAATACAGTACACACTTGCAATTTAAATTTGTAATCACTAAAGATATTAGCTTATTTAATTTATATTATGGCTGGACATATGTCAATCTGACTAATTAAAAATAACATATATTCATTTTTAATAATAAAAATTAATATTTCGTGCTTTTTTACAACCCATTTTAGTTATATACCACTTTTGGTTTGGTGATAATATCAATTTTTTATTCCCCTTTATTAATAGTAAAAAATCTAAATATATATTATCATGAATTGGATTGAGGTATGAAATGTGATACATTATTTTATAATAGATACACCAAACACACTCACCTTTCTCTCATTTATATTAGTTTATCAATTGGGAAGTGTTTGTGGGATGTTGAGGTTTAGTGATGAAGATAGTGAATAATGTTACTACTCCTTATAAGAATCATAGAAATCCACATTCAAACCACACCCATCAGTTTCTGGAGTAACATAATATAATACAAAATCCCTTTTCAAATTATACTTATCCATTACATGCATTTTTATTACTAACAGATAACCACTCATCTTCTAAACCAAATTAGGAAATAGACTTTACATTTACCAGCAATTTAATGACATAGATATAAAGGTTGTTAGAGGAGGGATTCCCCCACCATGACCAATGTTGTTTTCTCTTTATGTGTACAAACTGAATTCCATGACCAAATTTATTTCACAATCATATGGTATGAGATATAATGCTATCGTGTATCATACCATATTATTCAATTGCTCCCATAACAAAGGATCTTAGTTTCAATCCTCTTTTTTCACATAACCACCATATTTTTTGGAACTAGTGTTGTTAGTGAAGGGTTGTATTACATATTCACCATCGATATAGTGATTTCAACAACTCCAAAAACATCCAAGAATAATTTTGGTGGTGTCTCATTACTGAATTTTAAATATGGTGAAATTTTTTGTCTTATTTAGTTACAGCCTTTTTAGAATTTCCCTGTGATATGTAGTTGTTTTTTACTCTACCCCTATATATTTTCCAATCATGGGGATTTTTACAATAATTGAACCAAGATAAGTGAATTTGGCGTCCATGTTGTAATAGTTAATCCATTACATGAATCATGTAAAATTCCAAAATAATACAAATTCTAATATCAATATTGTCATAAATATAAAATTGTAATTAAAAATGACACACTAATAGATGTTTTATTTGATAAAAAACATATTGGATATAGATATATAAAATAATTTAGTGAACATATACTATATATAATAAAGATCCCATATTCACAATTTTGATGTTGATGATTTATTTATCCCAGTCCACATAATATATAGTCATTGAACATGACACACCTTGTTTCTTTGGTTGTAGAGGTTGTTTAAAACATTCATTCATAGAATCTGTGGATTTATTATACTAACAAGGGTAATGTCTATGCACTTCACAATTAAAGCATTTAACCAATGGTTGTACTTTATGATGAAAGATTTCATTGAAAATATTATTAATTTATCCCTTCATATTTAAAAAATACATTGATGCATGGTGACCTCATCTATTATAACTAAATTAATTAACATTCCACTTCATTTAACTCCTACGACAACTCATCAGAAATTTAAGATATATTAATGGTTGCATATAACTTTTTTTCATTTTCTTTTCCTAAAATTTCTTGAGCCTTCATCATTTTCTTATTATTTTCAGTCAAGAATATACCATTTTCTAAATTAATAATAAATTTTTGATAGTTTATTTACAATAATCACAAAATATATTAGTGTGTATCCCATTCTAATGTTATTTACATTATAGTAGAGATCGCATTATCCTTTCACCTGTAGTCAGCATAGTTAGTTCTAGTTCTATCCATCAAAAAATACAAAAGTGTTAACACGATTGATAACTATTTAGCATCATTATGTGACTATCATATTCAATAAAATAACTGCTATTCGACTATAAATACTTTTACACATATTTACTATCTTTTTATTCAATAAATCCATTACTTCATCATATACCAGTCTTAGCACAACATTGGTTACTTTAGTTTGGGTTATGTTATTATACTAAAACATGTCCCTCAATATATAAAGGAATTTAATACCACATAGTCGTTTATAAAGGTAACATGATTAACCAATGAATATGCACCAAGATATTATGGCTATATTTTTAGTTTTGATTCTTTTTTGTGCAACAGTTTATGATTATGCCAATACCCAACAGAAAATCTTTAAGGTTATTACCCATAAATAAAAATATTCAAAAACCTATAATAGAATTATAATATCATAAAAGTAATTTATTATCATCTAAACACACAAAAACACTACATTAGAAAAATTTAGGATGTTCTGTTATAATTAGGATTATCACTTAGAACTCCCCGAAGTGTTTCCATTAAGGTTTTTTTTCTAAATATAAAAAAATATAACAGAAAAATTATTTTATATAAACTATAACATCCTAAGACTTAGAGAAAAATTATTTCATCATTTATAACATACATTCAAAATAATACATGAAAATGATCTACATGTCATGTTGTATTAGATGATTAGTTAAAGAAATTAATAATCTGAAATCACAAAATAATTGCATTATTTAAAAATCCACATGGTTCTTTTAACTCAGATAGATATTCAAAAAATTCAAGGTATATTCTTGAAAAGATATATAATGAATAAGATAATCTAGAAATCTATGTATGTAAATAAACATAGAATCAATGAAAAATATTTGTGTAAAGAGGCATACAATGATATCCAAAATAGATTCACCATAAGCATGAAAAAATATAATAGGAAAATAAACGAATATGATCATGGAATCATAATAATGTGCAAACAATGTAACTTTTCAAATCATAATATTATATAGAGAATAACTTACAAGGTTAAATAATATAATAAACTTCCATCATAATTATCATATCATCAGGCTAACCACCATCATAACATGGTTTTCTTAAGATAACTACACATGCACAATACATAGTATTTATTAAGAAATTAACATTAGAAAAATCATTTCAAGGACATAACAAATTTACACACTATGTCATACTATATACATGAATATGTTTCGCACAAGAGAAACACAATTTCAAAAAAATATTAGGCATGATAAATCCCATGATTAGAATGTGGGGTTTACAATTATGATTTAAGGAATAACAAAAAGATAAATCATTTGGATTAAAATAAGATTCTGTAATTAAATCCATTTTAAAATTCTTAATTAAATATATAAGAATAATCTTTCACATTTATGTAAAATTTATAAAATTCATAAGAATTATCTAGGAGAAAAAACTAAGAATCATGTACATATTTGGTTACCCTTTTTGAATTATGTAAAGGATATTTCTAATAAAGTATGTGGAATATCATTTTCCATGTAAATTTAACTAAAAAAATGGACCTATATAAAATAAAAATGGGTTTTAGAAGTCGTACATGGGTAAAAAATATTTTATGTGGGCGATTATTAACATGAGACAATAAATAGGGTTGTTCTCATAATACATGTTTACATAAAAGTGGTATTTTCAATGGGAACAAAATCCATGCATATCCATTGAATGAAATAAGTATTGAAATCTTCATAAATTTATGGTAAATATAAAAAAATAATATATTTATGAGAATAATTTAGTATAATATGGGAGAAAAATAATCTTAATGTGTAGTAGGAATGCCCCAAATAAGGTACAAAGGATCATTTTTTATGTTTTTCGAAACATTTATTAAAATAAAACATCATAAAATAAGTTAATAAAACATTAATATTAGTAAATATAAAAGTAAATATGATGGTACAGTGAGAAAATACTTAATGATGATTCCAATTCAAAGGAGACCATTAGCTAGAGGAGAAATTATGGACATGGAGATGAAATTATCATATAAACGAATGACAGTTATTTTTAAAATAGTTTTAGTTTTAAAAATCATTAGAACTCAAAATTATGTATGAAATGAATAAAAAGTGATTTCCCAATATAGAAATATGGTATACCAATAAATTAATGAAGAATCTTAATGAAAACATTAAAACTCAACAAATTAGATTAAATTTTGAAAGACCCTAATATTACATTGAAGAAAATTGTCAAATAAAACTACAAGGAATGGATTTAATGTAATAAAATATTCTAATATTAAAAATATATTATTATTTAATAATTCATGGTGGATGTGGATACAAAATTAAAATTATGATTTTGGCATAATATTGAAGCACACCTCTATAGTGAGAGATTGAGATGGAACCTTAATAACATTATAATAATTCTAATTAAAATCCCTAGAAATATGGAGAGATTTATATTGAAATTCCAATTATTATAATAAATTTATTTCATGGTATTAAATTCCCAATATTTATTGTAATTACCATACTGATGGAATTTTGTTTATAAAATAAAATGTGTCTCAACATAAGTAATTTTTCGAATAGAACAATTATGTAATGTCTAAAAACACCCTACGCCGTATCATAAAATCTAAAATAAATAAATAAAACTCATTATATATATAAAATAATCATATTATTATTGTTTTAACTCTCTAATTTCTATATATTTTCTTTAATTAATTATTTTAAAAACAGATTTCACTAATATTGGATACTCTCAATTTTTATTTAATTTCCATAAAACAATTTCAATTTTTTGACATTTCTTTAAATAAATATAAAATAATTTGATGATTTCCGTAATTATTATTATTTTTTAGGTATTTTTATTTAATATTTAAATACTTATTTATTTTTAGATTTTATTGAAAAAAATTGTAGAAAATTATGATAAGTGTTTTGACAAGTCCATTTTGGGAGGTTAAATTTACTGTGATAATTTTATGATAACTCGAAAATATTGAAGAAAAATTACTATTAGTTAGTATTATTAATTTTGTGAAAAATATAATTTTAATTAATTAAATAATCTCTTTTTAACATAAAATTTAAAGTGGTTATGGAAAATTTAACTTGTCGTTTGTGGAGGCAGTAGTCTGAAAACATACATTACTAAACATTCCTTTTTTAATGATTTTAGAGGAAATTATAAAATGGTTATTAAATTAGTTTATATGAATTTATTAATATAGTTTTTTCATAGCTTCTTCCATAATTTTTTCTTGAGGTGTTTAGATGAGAAAATGAACAACGGAATTTTTGGTTAAGAGTAACACCTTTTCCTTGGATGTTCTTTCTTGGGAAACTAAATAATACTATATATCCTGTTGATTTGAGTAGAAAATAGAATAAAAGTCATAGAGAGTGTATTAAGAAAATAAAATTGTAGTTTTTTTACTTAGAAAATGAGTTTTAATTATTTTATGAATGGAGATGAAGTGTACACTATTTATACTTGAAGAAAATTTACTTTTTTGTAAAAATCATTATTTCCCAATAATTTCACTCCATTGTTCATGGAAAAAAGATAATATAATGAACAATAATATCTTAAGAGAATATATAAGGCTTATCCTCTATATAAAATTAAATATAAGACATTATTTTAACTTTTTATCCAATTTCACTATGTTAAAACAATATTTACCCAATTTACCAGTATCCGAGAAACATTACCTTCACAAGTGGAAATAATTTTAATGTAAAAAATTAAAATTAATATTATATAACAATTTGAACATGCTAATTTTAAATATTTAAATAATTTTCTGAAATTTAACTTCCACGAGTCAAAGAAATTAATTTCTCTATTATCACATAAAATACATGAAATCACATTTTTAGAAATAACTATATTTTAATCCTAAGATTTATGTTTAAGGGAAAAATATAATTTTTATATATTATATTTAGAAAAAAATAATTATAATAATTCAAATGGTATTTAATTAACATTTAAATATATCCAAAAACTAGTTACATGATGTGAAAATTTTATTATTTTATACAATTGAAAATCAATTTATGCTAAACAATTTACAAAAATTTTATAAAATGATACGTGTGTTCTTTATATATCATCATATTATTTTTAAATACATTTTCCATCATTATTAAATTATTTTTTATATGAAAATGTGTTTCATAGATTTTGAAGGAATAAATACCAATATGATTCAATGTGAGTAAATTTGGTATTTTTTCGAATTCACTAAACATATAATTATTCGAAAATGAAAAAAATATCTAACGATAATATTTTTATTCTAAATACAATTCATTTTCTCTTTTAATATAATGTTTATATAATTTATAAATTAAAATTTTAATTAAATACAGAAAATATAGTGAAAAGAGGTTTTTAATCAAAAATGAAATTTGGTATATTAAGTATAGTTTTCCTTATTAATATATTATTAATATTTTGTTGACTATATGTCTATGAAATTAATAAATTTTTATATCATTTAATCATCATAAAAATAATCCCCTAAAATAAAACAATTTTTGGGACAATATAATAAATTAATCATTGGGAAGAAAAAAATAATGGTTCAAAATGATTAAAAATTCATGACATATATAAATATTAAAATATTATTACATCTTTTTAAATAATAGTTTATAATTTTATAACCCAATATGATTTTCATTTAATAAATAATAATTAAATAATGTCTTAATGTATTTTCAGGTGGCCGTTTTGCATGAATGGAACTTTTGGAATTATCTCTAATCTTTTACTTTTTCTAAATACAATTAATCTTAGAAATTAATTTGTCTGGATGGATTTGTATATTTCAAGGAAAACCAATTGAAATGTATCTTACTCTTTTGAGATAAAAAATGAGATTCATATAGAAGATTCATACTTCTGAATTCCATTTCTTCCTATAATTTTTTTTAATTATTCAGTATGGTTACATGAATTATATAATTTGTAATTTAATAGACTTTTTTAAATTTTTTTTATTCATCTTTTAGAATATATCATGGTTTTATTCTTTTGAGTATAATTTATGAAATATAGTAATATATATATATATATATAATTTTTAAGGACTAAGTACATTGAAATCATATCTCATTACAGTGCCCTTGTGCGAGGTTCCCTTATTATCTAATCATTATATAGTGCATGTATATGGGTAATAGTTTTCTTAATCCAATGACTTGGATTATCTATGAAGTATAGAATTATTACATGTGATATATTTTTAATTTTCACATGGAATGATCTTATACATTTACATTATAATATCAACAAACTGAGATAAACATGATCATTTATATGGGATGTGTAAATCAAGGGTATGAAATTGAAATAATATTGAAAAAGTGATTTTTTACAACTTCATTAGTGTTTTGGATTTCGATTCATTATATGATGGTGTTTATGTAATGGTAAGTTATCCAATCATAGAATGTTGTCTAAGTATCTTATGGGTAGACTAGATCAAATGTATATCCTTATAAGGGACAAAAATAGTTATTAGTGTAGAGAATGTAGTCACATTGGATTTGGATTATGAACGAAATAGCTTATTCTTAAGAAGTGGATACCTAAATATATAATATTTCATAATAATAAAATCACCACATTATTTTATTATAAAAAAATCTTATCATTAAATTTGTTTTCCTTGGATTTTTTTTTCATTTGGATTAATTTTTCATAATTTTCAGGAATGTTTTTTAAAAATTATACACAATATTTAATTATTAAAAATTTAATATTATTGTGAGTGAATGATGAAATCTCTATCGTGGATCATTATACAGTGTTACAGATATAATAATTTTATCTACAATGAGTGCTTTTTCATATTATAGTCCAACGTTATATTTTTATATTTTGATACCCAGAATGTGTCATTATAGTGATATTAAAAAAATAAATTAATAGCCTAATTGGTCAATTATAAATACCACCATTATATATATATATATTATTTGGGGATATACATTTTTTTCTTCATGGAACCCTTGGTTTCAATACAATAGATAGATCATTTTAAATAGGGTAATTATGTGATGTGGTAGAGAGGAGGTGTGTTGGGAAGACGTAAAAAAGAATTAAATTACAACACTAGGGAATCACGATGAGGAAATAAATTTTTTTATTTTTAATGTTTGAAATTATGTATGATTAAATTTAGAAATATTATAGTTTAATTATTCATAATTATAGATATTTAAGTCATTAAATTTCGAATTAATGATATTATTCAATATATCGTGAATAATAAATAACTTATTCATTATAATATCCAGATCTCATACATTTTACATCTAACATGTGATGATAAATGTTTTATCTCCCAAAATCGCATTTTCTATTTATTTATTTATTTTTTATCTCAAATTTAATCATTCATCTTTTCCCTTCCACCACACAAGAATTAATTACCAAATTAACCATTATTATGCTTTTAGGTTTTAAGGTAATTAGTTTTGTAAGGAGATGATGAATTTTGTATTACATTATATAAGTGACTCCGAGTGACACGTCAATTAGAAACATTAAAAGGTTGAATAATGGGATTCTAAAGTGGATCTTAAAAGGAAAATTTTATGTTCTTTTATAAATTGAATAGAGTTGGGTGTCCTAACTGTTTAGATCTAATAAAAACCATATGGAGAGGCATTATCTTGATGGAGTGAAAATGTGACTTGGATGAAGGTGATTTTATGAAAGGAGTTGATGTGAATGACCATGGGTGATGAAGTTGTGACACTGGGATTCAATAACATAATTTTGGGAAAGGACAGAGGTGGTGTAAATATCTATAAAAATTTACTATCTATTTGTGATTACCTAACTATAATAAAAATAGTTTATAGTTCACATGATATGTCATGTATTAACCATCAAAAAGCATTTCCATGAGGGTTCAATATATAACATGTCATGTTAGCACCTAAAAAAATTCTTAAACTCTATAGTTATAAGATTGGATTTTTGTATCAACCCACATTTTCAATTTTTTTTAAAACAAAATGAGTTTGATAACATGCATCACATGTTACAACAGAAAAAATGAAACACATAAATGTATATAACCATTTAAATTATCCATAGAATTGGTGAGAAAATGTACAAAACAGTGGGTAATGAAATATATGAATAAAAAATTATAGATCATCATTAATTCTATGACATTGATAAAATTTAATTAGTGCATATAAATAATTAATATGACTAATATATGAATCAGTATATTACCTATAAAAAGTGGATTTTATCAAATTTATTTTATGAAAATAAATATATAATGGATAAAATAAATTTTTTATATTAATAATATATTAATACATATTAGCTTAATAATTTATAAGAGAAAAATAATGTACTATATTTAAAAATCATATATCTCTAAAAAGTAGTATTTATCATATTTATTGTGTTTATTTAAAAATAAAATTCAAAAACATTAGAATATAATTTGAAAAAACTGATGTTATTTTTTTATTTTATTATTTGAAAATTATTGTATAATGAATATACGATAATTACATGAAATGATAGATTTTTAGGTGGATATTTAGAAATATTATTTTTTTCAAATACTATAGCTTATATGAAATTATTATTAATGACATGAAAATAATTAAACCTTGTTATTGAAATATAATTTTTAATGATACAGCATAAATTAAAAAATATTTATTTTATCTTATAAACTAATGTTTTATATTTTAGAACAAAAATTACCCTATTCTTTAAAACAATGTTGAATATATTAACACTTTTAATGTTAATTATTTTCATTTTTAGAAAGTGATTCAAATATAATGTAATTAAAATTCTTAATTATAAGGTGTATATTTTGTAATAATGAAAATTTTATTTTTATGAATAAAATAGTCCTAATGTAAAAACTAGTAACTATGATAAAAGAAAAATATTAAAATAGATTAACCAAATTTTTAAAGTGTCTAACATGTTAATGACCAATTTATGAATTAATGGTCAAAGATTGGTTTTAACAATCATTATTTTCATTCCATTTATTAACATTTTTAAGTTTTTGTGGAATGCAAACCATTCTTTCTCATTATACTAAGATGTAATATTTTCAAATATTCCATTCTCAAACATTCAAAAGGGACCTTACCACACCCAATCATAACCACTCCCAAATTTTAATTTCCTCATAAAAATCCTCCAAAATTCATACCCTAGAAATTATTTTTGACTTCCTTAATATTAGCGTTACATGGTTTTTTCGTAAGACCAAATATTATATGGATTTCCCCTTTGAAGATCGGTGTTCCCAATGATCTCAATGTATTCACTATCTTTTCCCTTACATTTTCTATTTTCAATTTTTGCATTTAAAATTTATTTTTCCCAATTATAAATGACTGGATTATTTATTATCTTATAGTTAATTCCATTGTAATGTTTATATAAGCATTTACCACCTTTCCCATTTTTCCATTAATTAAAATGAAAATTATTTCATGTATTTTGTAGATTATTTATAAAATGAAGAAACTTATTAGATATTAAATCTATTTTCAATATCATTTACTAAAATATACTAATATTTTATTTTCATTTTAAATTATATATTCATTACATCATTATTAAACTATATTATTAATATCAATACAATGGAACCACATTCATAACCATACAGATCCATTAATTATGAAATGCCCATGTTTGAGCCAGTTTGACAACATACTTGAACAATGAAGTAAAAACAATATGATTGATGGATATGTGAAAATAAATATTTATATTATATGATATAAATAATAAAATAATTATTTTATTTTTGTGCATAAATGGTATAATTAATAAAAAAACTCAATAATTATGATAGTAATTTCTATTCATTTTAAATTACCAATGTACATTCATTTTCAATTTCACATATAATTTTCATAAATAAAAACCATATAATGAAATTATAAAATTATAATTGATTAAAAATATTTAATTATAGAACCTTTAATTATATTTTAATGATTTTATGTCAGAGTATAATAGATAATGATAATGGTTTTATTAAATAAGTTTAAAACAAATAATACTTTTTACACCGAACTTGATAATAGAAAATAAATAACAAATATACATGTTGAGAATAATTGAAAATTTTGTTTATAAAATATTATAGATTTCTGTAAAACTTTTAAATAGGTGATTCTTATTATCATTTTTTATAGGAATCTCTATATTTTCCAAGGGATTTTTTAATTAATATAAGGGGTTAATTGCCTCAAATTTAATTCCATGAGACATATATCATATTATGCAGAAAAGTATATTTAATATAGTGTTATTTTTTGGTAATTAATTTATTTGAACGTATTTATCTTATTCATGGTGTTTTATGGTCTATATAGTGTTTTTATACTTATTCTGATTTAATGAATATCAATATTGTTATTGTATTTTGTCTTAATTTTCAATTCCATAACACATGTTTGATATTTCCCAACATTTTTTTATTTAAAATAGAGTATTAATTTTCATATATCATTCATTTATTATTAATAACTTTAATTTCATTTGATTGGAATATCTCTTTAATGGTTACTTACTTATGTTGTATGGATTATTATGATACCATTACTCAATGGGTTTTTTCTTCAATCTCAATTAAATTTTTTTAATGATAATAAATATTTGGATTTTTTATTATTTATAATTATTTAATTCCCCATAACCTTATCCATTATTAATATTTTTTTGTGGTTTTACATTATTTCTCACTATTATTCCACTTTGGGTATAATTTATTAGTTGTTTGGTAAATCTAACCCACGTATTATTTTTTTATTTTTTTCCATTCAAAACATTATTCATCAAATGATTTTAAAATTTTTCTAATTCATTCCTACGATATTGATACTATTCATTTTTTACTTTTTTGAAATCATTACAAATAGGTTAGAGTAATTTTTATTTCATTCTATATGGTTCATTTTCAATGGGTCTTAGTGGAATCTCATTTATTTGTTTCCATTCGAATGAATATTTACAAAGTATTGAATTTTCTATTCATTTTACCTCTCTATGGTTTCATAGATTCTAAAGAGAATCCTTAATATTAAGGTTTTATAAATATATATATATTTATAAATTTTTTCAAATGGTTAATGTTATTACTTATTTCATATTATTTTCTAAGTGATCTTAAAAATTTTATTCCATCTATGTCACTAACTTTGGTAACATTTTAGACTTGATCATGGACATTAAAAAAAATGAAACCAACACCATATTTCTCATGTCGGATTATTGAATTTTTTTCATTTATACATGAATGATTTCTCACGAACTTTATCTCCCATAATAATCTACTATGTATAAATTTTATATTCCTTCCAACACCATTAATCTATGAACACATATCTATTCTTAGTTTGGATGAAATTTGTTAACAATAATATATATGTAAATTTATTGGTGAATTATTTCCTTAAACATTTATAATTACACTCTATGGAGTAATATTTTTGGCATTCTAGTATAGAAGATTATTCGATTATTTTGGTTGGGAAAATATTGAAATTTTATATACATTTCATTTAAATATAGATATTTTAGGATTAGTAATGAATGTTGGTTATGTGTTTTATAGTTTATTTATTACATATTTGTATAAAATAATTGGTCTTCATTAGTGATTAAAGGGCCCCACAAAATTCCCTTGATGCATTGGTCAATGTAATGATAAATGATATCCTTTTTGTGTATAAATATCATTTAATTTAGATGTTTTAAAAGTTGTCTTGATAGTAATTATATATCCTTGAATATTTCCTTGATTTTATATAATTCCATTAAAGAATTAATTGAATAGTTTGACACTATGAATTCAATAACCATGAATTAAATTATTATTTTTTCCACTATTTTATTTATATTTTTATTTATGAATTTTTTTAAATATTATAATAAGATATATATAATTAATTGAATATCATTTATTTCCTTTCATATTATTCATGCCTTGTATATTCTAAATCATCTCTTGTTAAGTGACTTCCCATATTGATCATTTGAACTCACCCTTGCTATGTTTCAATTTCCATATATTATGAACAAATATATTACACATGATATGTATAAAAGAATTAAATGTTTACATAATTTTTTCTAGATGTTAATTAAATATTATGGTTTAATTAGTTTCTTATTTACTAGAAAAAATAATATTTAATGAGAAACAGATGAGAATTTTTAGTTCATGATTTCTCTTAATTCAGTAAATCTATAATCCCTAGAGTCATGAGATTATATGTAATCAAATATATTCATTATATCATCTAATTATTTAGTGGTTATATCTGGGGAATCTATATTAGTATCACAGAGGGGTTTTGATATCATCAATATTTAATATATTAGTTTAGTATAATATTTTTTCAAACATGGGTGTGTATGTGGATGGTTTATTATTAATTAAAATGTTTAGAAAACCATTTTGTTTATTGAGGGAATATTGAAAACATTTTTGTGTCTAGAGAATAAGATGAGATAAAATTAGGGAAAACCATAGGGTTTAGTACTATTATATAAAAGATTCATATTTTTTAAACAATTTTATATTGCTTTTGGTCTCATTGAAATTTAATCATTATTTGGATAGTGGAATTTTGATGCGAAAATCACATAGATTCTATTATGGGGAAATATTATTATAAAAGGATGGTCGGTTATAGACATGGTCTTTACTCACTACAAAATTAGTTTTAAAAATACTACACAGTAGGATAAAAATCCATATTTATATTCATTGACTGATTTACAGACACCCTAAGAAAAATTATTAATTATTTAAATATACTATTCAATTATTACAGTATGATATTGTGTCTTACTAACACAAATAAAAATGTAGAGATTAATAGGATATGGAATATGTTAGATGATAATTTTTATTATGTAAAATGGTTTATATTTATTTTTGGGAAATTTTTTCAATGAATTTATGTATTAGAAAATTATACAAACATTCTATATAATTTGAGAATAGTATTTTTGAGGAATTGGATTATTAAAGGACCAAACCATAATCAAAATCTTTGAAAGAAGAATTTTATTTTTTGAACTAGAAAATAAACACAACCTAACATGATGGTGGAATAGAGTATGACAAATTGATGTTTAATTTTTCGTAATTCCCTTTGAAATTTAATTTTTCATCACTCACATTTACCCATTTTGGATTTAATTGAAATAACCCAGGTAAATAAAGAATAGGTCATTTTCATAATAATTAATATTTTTTAATAAAATGTTAATATTAATTTAAAGTGAATGCAATGTTTGATGGCGTACTCAATACGCAACAACGAGTTTCTTTGAAATCTTACATTGCACACTAATAATATAATAACATTACATTAAATGGTAGTTAATTCCTAACTGTTGTAATGGCGGGAATGAACAGATTTAACTAAAAAATTATTAAATATGTTTTTTAAATATTTTTACATTTTTCTGATAAATGTTAGAGGCTTAAAATTAGAAAATAATTAGATTTTAAGCATAAATATTCTAATGTTCTTTAAACGTTTGATTAACCGCCTTTTGATGGAGAACCCTTTTTAATCTACTTTTAGTCAATTTTATATGTTATATTTGACAAAATAAAATCCTTCTTTAGAATAGGGACATCAAAATTTACTTTGTGTAATTTTTTGTTATTTTTCCGATGAAGTTCATTTTTAATGAATACTAAAAAAGATGTATTTTAATTCAAACCCCCTTTTAATCTATTTTATTTATATGGTTATATTATCTTTTTAATTGGTTTTAAGGCTTATTTAAAATATATTTATACCATTTAATCCAATGGTGGTCATTGTAATTAATTTCACAATTAAATTGGACATAAACAAGTGTCAATCTTTTGATAGCTATCATTTCTTAAAAACACGCTATTTGTTTTTACATTGGAATTATTTACTAAAATAATTAATGAAACGTCTATGTTTTGAATTTGATAAAATGGATATCATTTTTTAATTTGAAATATCAAATTTACTTTGGAAAAAATATTGGTATTTTTTTTGACAAATGTTCATTTTTAATGAATAATGAAAAATACTGCATTTTACTTCAAAACTACTATTTCATCTAATTTAATTTTATAGTTAGATTGTATTTTTAATTGGATTTAAAGTTTAATTTAATTATGTTTTTATCAGTTAATTTTTTTTATTCATTGTAAGTAATTTCACTTTTCAATTGGATGTAAAAAGAAGTCAATCTTTTGATAAATTTTACTTCTAAAAATCCCATCTTTGATTTTGAAAATCGGAATTATTTTTAAATTAATTACTACAATTTCTGTGTTTAGAATTTGGTAAAATTGATTCCTTATTTGGAATCATAAAGTTCAAATTATGTAATTGAGACCTTTTTGTTTGTAGACATTATGAATAGTAACGATGGTAATTATCATTTATTATCATGATTAATTAGTAATAGGGTAGTTAAGGGTAATAAAATAATATCATAATAATATAAAATGACCCCAACATGTGTCCAAATCCTTTTTTGAGTAATTTCTGACCATGGGAAGCTTTTTACAGAACGTGATGGCCCATGGAGTCACATGGGTGTAAAAGTGACATTTATGACATTTTTATAAAAGAAGAGAAATGTAACAATGGTTTGTATATCCTAAGTAAAACAATTTTAATTTTGTTTACATAAATGATATCTTATACGATAAATAATCATTATAAATATAAAAATATTTGCTACATCATGGATTTTTTTATAATTTCTAGAATTAAATTAAAAAAATTATTTTTGACACCATGATGATGTAGTGATTACCTCATTACTGAAAGATTTAAATAAAATGAAAAGTTAAGATAAAATATAAGCCTTAAACATGAAAAAAACATATTTTATGGGTGTATTTTAAACCCTTATCACCGTATCATAGAAATATTTCATTTGGGGACTTTTAAAATCTGAAACTCATATTATAATAAAGTAACATTTCAAGAATTTCCAAAAGTGACCCTCCTCCATCTTATAAAAGGCCCCCACCTCTTCCCCCTTAACCACACATCTCAAGCCCATGGATCATCCAAAAACTTGCTTATATTATCTCTAAACATACCTCTCTTACTCCTAGAAGCCTCACCTTGGGCAGAAGTCTTTCCAAGGAAGCCTTTATCTCAAATCAAAAAGAGTTACCAGATTTAGAGGTAATGTTTTCTCTTGAGTTTCTTTATTTTATTTTCCTTCTCAACTCACCACTATATTCTTATTATTTGATCCCAACATAAATCCCTTATCCTCAATATAGTATGATTTTTTTATGATAAGTATTCTACCTAAACTTATACTCACCTCTGTCTAATTGTTAAAGAAAATACTGTTTCTGTGAGGGGTGAATTACTGCCTCAAAAAATGATGATTGTTCATTCTTCTTTTAACACATTTTATAGTTGCCATTATGATGGAACTATATTTATATATGATATATATTATATTTATTTCCTCTCAATACTTCTTTATTAAATATTTAAATGATATCTTTATGCTTTTCATGTTGTGCAAATGTGATAATTTCATATGAGGAAGTGTGGACTACCACCCCCTCAAGTGACGTGCCTCGTTCATGCCAAACATGGAATTTATAAATAATGTAATTAATGAACTTATGTTACCTATATAACATATATATTATACTGAAATTATAATATATCTATGTCTAAATTATTTTTAAAGTCCATTAATATGACAAAAAATGAAAGTAGTGTTCTTGAGTACGTATGACTTACCGTCTCCATGAACGGTACATTTAATTTCTTATCTCCAAACATTATAGAATATTATTAAATACATATATAATGGATATATATGATATTTAAATCATGAAAACCATTATGGAGATAATGTACTGATAAGTACAGGGACAATTCTCTTCAAACAAGTTTATCATTGACTCATGTACCGAACATTGACAAAACATATTATATGAACTCACATTATTAACTAATTGTTATAACATGATAATATGTGATATGAATTTAATAATAAACATTTAATTATGTCCTTAAGAAATTAAAAATTTACCAATGTTTATTATTCAGGAATATAAAGAAACGAACCAGACAAGTCAGACCTGAGGTAAGTTGATTTCTTATCTCACTTTTAATTCCATGAGATTTACATTGTTTTCCAATTATTTATTTCATGTGGTGTATTTTTTTACTTTCATTTTATATATATTATCATGGTTCTATTTATATTAATGGTATTCTCTGATTCATTTTTTTCTTATTTTTTTATGGTCATACGACTCGATTTATTACAAAGAGGTAAGGGGTTTTTATATCACTATTTATTCCCATGATATTCATGCTATATTTGTCAATATCTCCTTTGAGTAGGGAATGTACTGCCCATTATTCTACTCTTTGTATAATATACTTTCGTTTATGGGTATTTACATCAACATTGTATAGTCCTTATTTCATGGGTTGTATGTTTTGAAAGTTACCCAAATCGGTAAGGGAACCTTTCACCCTCCCCTTTTTTAAAAGACTTATTTTTGTTAGGAGTAGAGACCCAAAGCTTGACGTAAATGGACATTACATTAATTTTGAGGAATAATTAATACATAACAAAAACAGGCTCACAAGGATCATAATAGTTTAGTGTCTTTGGAAACTTGGAATATAAACTTCTAATCATGTGGAATGATCTTCAACAACTCCCATAATGATATTCCCTTTTTTTTCCTTACCTAAAACCATTATTTATTTCCGGTGGAAAATAAAACAATAAAAGGGTGAGCTCAAATTCTTAATAAGGTAAAACATAGAGAACATAAAAAAATCCATAAACATTTCGAAACAAAAACATGAACATGAAATTTAAACATAAAAATCTTGAGCAAAGTCATAAATCGTGGAAGTATGTAAGGCATATATCATAATGGAACATCAACTGTGATAAAATATAATGGGAATAAAACATGTAATTGTGGAAAAAATTCAGAACATGTTATGATTTCCATAGTAGCCAAGGCATTGCTGCCAAGACCATCTTAGTGGACAAAGTCCATTTCTGAATCGAGTTCACTCTTCGTTTCAGTTTTGTAACACTGAACCGGATTAACTTACCATTCCATCCATGTCTATCTCATGAGATATAAATCTCTACCCAATGCATTGGAGGGAGATATAGGTCCCACATATCTCATAATGATATCATTCTTACTTATGCCACAAAATAAACATACATCATTCATAATAACCCATCGAATACAATGGGTTTCATAAACACCATCCCATTATCACATAATCCATATAAAAGAAATGGATATCATTTCATAATAATAAAAGAGAATCCATGTAAATCATAATGACTTTATACTTGAATCATACACATATGAAATAACGTCATCTTAGATGGAAAATGATTTTGATAAAACACTTGAAATGAATTCTTGAGGAAAATATCCTTTCTTCATCAAATCAATTTCTTTTCAGAAAACATCATGAAATTTTAAATGAAAAAATTATTTTTTTGGAAATAGTCATGAAATAATTTGGAGGAAGCTTCATGAAAATAAGGCTTTATAAAACCATAAAAATACATTCGTGCCGTATAAGTAAAAAAACATTCTTCTCGTACTTTTTCTGGAAAAGTCAAAAAGTACCTCATATGGTAAAAGAAAGAATAATTCAATACATACCATGTAGTAAAAGTAAAAAATGTGTAAAAAGGAATTTATACATACATGAAAACATTGTTAGAAAACTTGGGCATGGATGATAACAATAACCCCAATAAATACTTTTGAATAACAATCTCAGATAAGAATGATATTGTAAAATTATCCCTTATCTTACCTCCGATATGCTTCGTACGTATGTGAACCTCCTGTATAATGATTTAAATAATTTCATTGACTTATTAAATAATCATATTAATTGTTATGATATCATATATGTTTCACTTATGACTTTATATTACCCGTTCTTTTGTAAATTCCATGTTAAAGCAGAATTTTGTGTAAAATCATTTCAATTATCGTATGTGTTTTGACTTTTCGTTCTTGATATTATTACTTATATCCTGATTTATATAATTCCAAAATGTAAAACATAATTTATATATAATATATTCATCATATACATATGTATATTATATATCGATAAAAGGAATGAAATACACCGTTCATGGAGACAGTAGGTCATACGTACGCATGAATGATGTTTTCGTTTCCTTATTCAATTGAATGAAACTAAATAAATGAAATACATATATACATACATAAATAAAGTAGCATTATTATTTAATATATTTCATTATTATTAATTATATAAACTATATGATCATTCATGTATGGTTAACATGGAGAATGAATCTCATCGCGTCGTGGAGATGGTAGTCCATACGTACGCACGAGCGATGATATCGTTCCCATAATTATTGAATAAAATTGGAGTGGATAGTATAATATACCAGAATTCGCAAGATGTTATAATAACCATATATAGTTATTCTTTACACCATTATACCCATCCATGTAAGGTGTTGGTGGAAAAACAGATTTCACCACGATGTGGACACGGTATTCCGTACGTACGCACGCGTGGTGATTTCGTTTTCCGTAGGATGGATATATGGTGAAACAGGGTAGTTTCATACTTATAATAACATATAATTATATGATTCATAATGATGTTATAACTTCATAATGATAAAACTAAAGAATAATAACTGGAAGAAAAAATAATGTTTAAAGAATCGGTAACGGACATTACCTCTTCTTTGAAGCACCTCTTTGAGAAGTCCTCTTAGGGCAGTAAATGTGGTCTTTCAAGAAGACCATGACCTCTAGGATGTTTTTAGGGAAGTGGATAGGGTAAATTTTGAGGGGTTGGCCGAGCTTGGAGGCACATAGTGGTGTGAGGAAGAGAGGGAGGAGGTTCCCTTTTATTAGGGAGGAGATGGGCACCTTTGGAAATCTTAAAAATATCAATTTATAATAAATCTAAACCCACATAAAAACCTCCAAGAATGACTCATATTCGAATATTAGATGAGATAGGGTTGTAATATCATCAAAAAATAAAATTTAGACATGATTGGAAATTATTTTAAACATTATAAACTTGTTTTATCCTTACTTGATCAATTTAATTATATTTGTGGTAATAATATTCTAAATTTTAAATTTTAAAAAATAATTACTTATTTTTTGTGAATTGTCCATAATTGGATAATTTATAACATTTTAAACCATATAAATATAAATTAATAATTTTTATATATTTTTGTGATTTTTAAACAATTTTATAATATGTTATTTTTATAAAATAACAATAGTGTCAATTTTGACACTATTCAATTATTTGAATCTAAATAAAATATATACAGAAGATATGTTCAAACTAAAATCTTTAATAGATTCATAAAACGTCATAAGTATCTATAAAATTAGTGGAGAACATTAAATAGTTTATATAATATTTATTTTATTATTTTTAAAACCATTTATTTGGTTTATCTCATAATAAAATAATTACTACAACATTTTTGTATAATTATTTAATATAATTATTTGTTGCATAAAAATTAAAAATAAAATCATATGATGAATATAAATCTATTAAATTACAAAATAATAATTATACTCGAATTTATCATCTTAAAATAATAATATTTAAATTGTTATCTTTATTAAATTATGAAGGTGACAACTTTGGCTTCATTTAAAATAAAATATTATAAGTGACATAATCACTTTTATAAGACTCCTAACGGTTATATATTAGGTAATTGGATGATTATGGTCTAGATATACACTACCAATAAGTTTCTGTCAGGTTTTTGGGTCTTTTAATGGGTATTATTATTTCAATAAAAACAATATTACTGATTTTTCACTTAATAAATAATTTTTGCATCATTAATGTATCACCATTAATTACAATTATTTAATCCCTAAAAATTATAAATTAATTATCATGATGTATATAATTTTATTATATTTCTGGAGACTATTCATGTTCGATGTTATATGATGTTTATCACTAAATTAAAATTATTATACTTATAAGATTTAAGAGACTGACATGTTGTCACATTCTTTGGTTTTAATAATAATTAAATTATTTTCATAGTCAAAAGTCCATAAAATGAATCTAATCTGACCCTTAGTTGATATGGGTTTACTTTTAGCCATACAATAGAATTTTTTCATGTGTTAGGGTAATTTTATAATATTATATTTACCCTTAATTACCCGATTTACCTTAATTTATCGTAGTTACTATTCATAATTTCCAAAAAAAAGTAGCCTATTAACATAATTTGGACACACTGATTTAGAATATGGAATCCATTTTTTCAAATTCAATACATAGAAGTTTCAGAAATTAAATTAAAGTTAATCCCATTGTCGAATGAAAACGGGTTTTTGTTTAAAACATTGCAAAAGATTGAATTGATTTAACCTACGAATTAAATGTAAAATCATTGCTAATGACATAAATTATATTAAATGGTAAAAACATATTATATTTATACTTTAAAACCATTCAATATTATAATTTAACCATTTAAATTATTACGATGAAAGAAGTTGTTTTTAATTAAAATATAGCGTGTTTTTACTATTCATTAAAATATTAAAGTTATCAGAAAAATATAAAAACATTATCCAATGTAAATTTTTATATCATGATTCAAAAGAAGAATATTATTTTTTCAAATTGAACTTATAAACATTTCAACAACTAGATTTAATGTGGGTGCACCATCAAAAGGCGGAAAATTTTCCTTTTTTGAAAAATACATATTTTACCCGAAAAATTTATTTTGTTTTTATACCATGTTATAGAAAATATGTAAGATGTATAATAATGTTATAAAATTCAAAATTTAGTTAATACTATTCATAAAGGTAGTTCATAATATTATTATAATAATATATCGTTGTTTAGTAAAACCTGGTATTGCGTATAACACACGCTATCGAGGAAGGTCGTGATTGCGTGTAACGCAAGCCAAGTCAGGGTTACGTGTTGTGCAAGACTCCTTTATTATTATTTATAACATGATCCAACCATATTTCATTTATACATTGAATATATATATATATATACACACTCAATGTTGCGTAGAATCACTATTATAAAATGAACCTGAAATTGTGTGTAACACAATCATATAATAGTGTTGTGTATACTTCAAGCTAATACAGTGTGGATTATAGCACAAGATAATCTTATTGTAGCATAAAACACTTGACATCAAATAAATTAAAAATAATACTTATCATAAAATATCAGGTTGTTACATTCTACCCCCCTTAAAATGAATTTCGCCCTCGAAATTCGTCGGGGTTATACATGGTTTTGTACATGAACGTTTTTTTAATTGAAACCCACATCATAAAATGAAATACCAAAACTTAACTTTAAAAACTAAAGTATGAAACGTAATGGTTACCCAAATTAACTCATCACTGGATTTCCACATAGGAGAACATAGGTGAAAATATGGATATGGAAGAGAAATGTAACCATCATGTTCTTGATGGAGAGTGGTAGAGAACATGGCTATGAAAACACCAACAATCACAAAGCCATAAATTTGTGATTATCTAAGGTAGCATCTGATTCATCAGATATAAGGGCACTATGACAACATTTTTGGTTTTCAAGATCATTTCTCTAATGTTGAAAATTTTCAATTAGAAGAAATACTTTCTTGATTATGGTACAATCTCACTGTTGTTCGTTCTTTGAAAAATTTCCACTTCATCACTTAAATAAATGAAGTTGAATTTGTTTTTCGTGATGTGTTAACTGTACATGTGATAGAATGATGGGTCATTCCATCTGTTTCAAACAAAAGGTTATCAAAAGTTATCAAATATACATAAGTCCATCTATGGTGAGATTAATCATATATGGTTCCTAAAATGGACTTATACTTCATATATCATACTAATTAATATAATAAAACTAGTTTCTACTAAACAGGGACATCATGTAGGCCAGTGGTAGGCGATATAGGCCAGTCGTACTTCGGTTGTGAGATCGATTCCCACGGCCTTGTCCGATGCAATGGGCTGTCGCCCGTCCTGCAGGTTGTCCTTTTTCTAAAACTACATTACTATATCATCCCATCAATAATATAAAAAAAGTTCTATCCTTAAACAATACTAACATATTTCCAACATAATCCACTTCAATCTTTAGGCTTATCTAAAATACATCGGTCCAAGCTCATAGTATAAAGAAATTGATTACTTGAAATGTCACATAACAATCACGTGAATGGAATCATTTATCCTCCATATATCATAAGATATATCTTGTTGGTCAAATTAATAACATGTGAATACCTTAATCATGTATTCTCTTTAAGAATGAATACCCATTGATCCTTAGAGACAACATGAATGCAGTTACAAGTTAACACTTTCCACATACCAACATTTTCAAAATTCTATATACTCAAACCATGATATCACTTAGTCCTTATATCAATCATGAGCTCATGAATAAAATAAAACATCTCATTATCTCTTTATACCTTCATTATGTGCATATCATCTTCTTTCCGAAATATTTGAATCACTTTTCATGGTTACCGATACCATAAAATTATTGAAAACCACAATAGACTAATACAAAAATATTCTAATAAACCATAAAAGTAACTCAACAACATTATTCATGAATACCAATACATAAACACTTCAATCCATCTTCTTCAATGATTTTCCTAGAATAATTCTTTCCTTGATTTAGAAGTAACTTTTTAGGCCAGGGCATTGAGTTGGGTAATGCCCATGTTCTCCACAAATAAGACATTAAACTCCATAACAGTCTGTCACTCTATGACCCTATTCTCCACACAGATAACATATGTCCCTCCATTTGAGGTATTCCTCAAGGTTCTTCTTCCCTTCTTTATAAATCTCAATATTCCTTTCTTTATGATCCTCCACATGAGAACGTGAATAATAGTCTATCTTCCTCTTATTTGATGAATTAGGCATACCACTAAATTTCACCTTGTTAATCATATATCACGATGACTGATTTGGAATAATCACAATATCATTATCTCTAGGAATTACACAATTTTGTTGCTCATAGTCACCAATGTGTCCATTAGATTCAATGTCAACCGAATTCCTTCTGGTTCCCTCCATTGACTAAATCACAAAAAGAATTCCGTGAGAGGAAAAAATCATACAAGGAAAATAACATAATCAAGGGGGAGTATCATCAATATATAACATCTTAGGTTAAATTCAAATATCGTTACCGTATTTATAGGACTATAACCTATACTTATACTTAACCTTAGGGACATCCCTAGACATACCTTAGAAATATCTCTAGGGATCTCACTACAGTTTTTGCAACCTAGTTTCCAAAGGTTGACTAAACCTTTCCTCTGATTCCAAATGTAGTGGTCTGGAATTACTTCTAGTGGACTATAATTGATACCTATCAGGGCACTCCCTGGGCGGCAATACCCCCGGGGTGGGACACACCAACATCCTCAGTGGCAGCCATTTCCTCATGAATCCCTTGGGCGGAGAGCCATGCTTCGTCCAACGCTCACATGTGAGAGTTCCCAAGGATCAGATACATTCCTACCTCCTTTTCCTCTGATACCAAATGTGGAGACCCGAAGCTTGATGTACATAGACATTACATTATTTTTTCGGAATAATTAATACATAACAAAAACAGACACACAAGGATCGTAATAGTTTAGTGTCATTGGAAACTTGGAATATAAACTTCTAATCATGTTGAAAGATCTTCAATAACTCCCATAACGATATTCCCTTTTTGTTTCCTTACCTAAAACCTTTCTTTATTTCCTAGGTAAAATAAAACAATAAAAGAGTGAGCTCAAATGCTCACTAAGGTAAAACATAGAGATCACAAAACAATCCATAAACATTTGATAACAAAAACTTGAACATGAAATTTAAACATCAAAATCTTGAGAAAAGACATAAATCTTGGAAGTATGTAAAGCATATATCATAATGGAACATCAACCATGATAAAATATAATGAGAATAAAACATGTAATTGTGGAAACCATTCATCACATGTTATGATTTCTATAGTATCCAAGTCATTTCTTCCAAGACCATCTTAGTGGACAAAGTCTCTTTCTGAATCGGGTTCACTCCTCGTTTCAGTCTTGTAACACTGAACCAGATTAATTTACCATTCCAACCATGTCTATCTCATAATATAAATCTTTACCCAATGCATTGGAGGGAGATATAGGTCCCACCAATCTCATAATTAAATCATTCTTACTTATGCCACAAAATAAACATACATCATTCATAATAACCCAACAAATACAATGGGTTTCATAAACATCATCCCATCATCACATAATCCATATAAAAGAAATGGATATCATTTCATAATAAGAAAATTGAATCCATGTAAATCAAAAAGACTTTATACATGAAACATACACATATGAAATAACGTCATCTTAGATGGAAAATGGTTTTGATAAAACACTTGAAATGAATTCTTGAGGAAAATATCCTTTCTTCTTCAAAATCAATTTATTTTCACAAAACATCATGCGATTTTAAAAGAAAAAATATTTTGTTGGAAATAGTCATTAAATCTTTTGGAGTAAGCTTCATAAAAATAAGTCTTTATAAAACCATAAAAATCCGTTCATGTCGTATAAGTAAAAAAACATTCTTCTCGTACTTTTTCTAGAAAAGTAAAAAAGTACCTCATATGGTAAAAGAAAGAATAATTCCATACATACCATGCAGTAAAAGTCAATAATGTGTAAAAAGGACTTTAAATATACATGAAAACATTGTTAGAAAACATGGGCATGGATGATAACAATAACCCCAGTAAATACTTACGAATAATAATCTTAGATAAGAATGAGATTGTAAAATTATCCCTTAACTTAGGTCCGATATGCTTCGTATGTATACGAACCTACTGTATACTGATTTAAATAATGTCATTGACTTATTAAATAATAAGATTAATTGTTATGATATCATATATGTTTCACTTATGACTTTATATTACCTGTTCTTTTGTAAATTCCATGTTAAAGCAACATTTTGGGTAAAATCATTTCATTTATCGTATGTGTTTCGACTTGTCGTTCGTGATATTTTAACTTATATCCTGATTTAAAAAATTCCAGAATGTAAAACATGATTTATATATAATATATTCATCATATACATATGTATATTATAGATCGATAAAAGGAATGAAATACACCGTTCATGGAGACGGTAGGCCGTATGTACGCATGAACGATGTTTTCATTTCCTTATTGAATTGAATGAAACTAAATAGATGAAATATATATATATAAATAAATAAAGTAGCATTATTATTTTATATATTTCATTACTATTCATTATATAAACTATATGATCATTCATGTATGGTTAACATGGAGAATGAATCTCATCGCATCGTGGAGACGGTAGTCCGTACGTACACACAATCGATGATATCGTTTCCATAATTATTTAATAAAATTGGAGTGGATGTTATAATATATCATAATCAGTATGATGTTATAATATTCATATATAATTATTCTTTACACAATTATATCCATCCATGTAAGGTGTTGGTGGAAAAACAGATTTCACCACGGCGTGGAGACAGTATTCTGTACGTACGCACGCGTGGTGATTTAGTTTTCGGTAGGATGGATATATGGTGAAATAGGGTAGTTTAATACATATAATAAAATAAAATTATATGATTTATACTGATGTTATTACTTCATAATGAAACAACCTAATAAGAATATGTGGAAGAAAAAATAAAGTTGAAAGAATCGGTAATGGACATTACCTCTTCTTTGAAGCGCCTCTCTGAGAACTATTCTTAGGTCACTAAACGTGGTATTTGAAGAATACCAAGAACTCTAGGATGTTTTTAGGGAAGTGGAGAGGGGAAATTGTCAAGGTTTTTCCGAGCTTGAAGGCTCAAAGTGGTGTTAGGAAGAGAGGGAGGAGGTTCCCTTTTATAAGGGAGGAGAGGGGCACCTTTGGAAATCATAAAAATATTAATTTATAATAAATCTATCCCCACTTAAAAACCACCAAAAATTACTCATATTAAAATATTAGATGATATAGGGTTGTAATATCATCAACTAATAAAATTTAGACATGTTAGGATATTATTGTAAACATTATAAACATTATTTATCCTTACTTAATCAATTTAATTATATTTGTGGTAATAGCATTCTAAATTTTAAATTATAACAAATAATTACTTATTTGTTGTGAATTTTCCATAATTGGATACTTTATAACATTTTAGACCATATAAATTTAAATTTATAATTTTTATATATTTTTGTGATTTTTAAACAATTTTATAATATTTTATTTTTATAAAATAACAATAGTGTTAATTTTGACAGTATTCATTTATTTGAATCTAAATTAAATATATAGAGAATAAATTTTAGAAATAAAAGCATTAATAGATTCATAAAAGGTCATAAGTATCTAGAAATATAGTGGAGAGCATTAAATAGTACATATAATATTTATTTTATTATTTTTAAAACCATTTAATTGGTTTATCTCTTAATAAAATAATTACTACAACATTTTTGTATAATTATTTAATATACTTATTTGTTGCATAAAAATTAAAAATATAATCCCATTATGAAGATAAATCTATTATATTACACAATAATACTTTTACTCTAATTTATCATCTTAAAATCACAATAGTTAAATTTTTATATTTATTAAATTTTGAAGGTGACAACATTGAAATCATTTAAAATAAACTAATATAAGTTCCATAATCACTTTCATAAGACTCCAAACGGTTATAAATTAGGCCATTGGATGATTATGGTGTATATATACACTACCAATAAGTTTTGGTAAGGTTTTCGGGTCTTTTAATGGGTATTATTTTTTCAATAAAAACTATATTACTGATTTTTCACTTAATAAATAATTTCTGCATCCTTAATGTATCACCATTAATTACAATTATTTAATCCCTAAAAATTATAAATAAATTATCATGATGTAGTTAATTTTATTAGATTTCTGGATACTATTCATGTTTGATGTTTTATGATGTTTATCACTAAATTAAAATTATTATACTTATAAGATTTAAGAGAGTGACATGTTGTCACTTTCTTTGGTTTTAATAATAATTAAATTATTTTCATGGTCAAAAGACCATAAAATGAATCTAATCCGACCCTTAGATGATATGGGTTTACTTTTAGCCATCCAATAGGCTTTTGGCATGTGTTAGTGTAATTTTATAATAAGATATTTACCTTTAATTACCCGATTTACCTTTAACTATGGTAAATAAAATTTACCGTAGTTACTATTCATAATTCCCAAAAATAAAAAGTAGCCTATTAACATAATTTGGACCCACTGATTCCAAATATGGAATCTATTTTTTCAAATTCAATACACAAACGTTGCAGAAATTAAAATAAAATTAATCCCATTGTCAAATGAAAACGTGTTTTTGTTTAAAACATTGCAAAAGATTGAGTTGATTTAATATACGAATTAAGTGTAAAATCAATGATAATGAAATACATTATATTAAGTGGTAAAAATATATTCTATTTATACTTTAAAAACATTCAATGTTATAATTTAACCATATAATTATTACGATGAAAAAAGTTGTTTTTAATTAAAATATAGCATGTTTTTACTATTCATTAAAATATGAAAGTTATCAGAAAAATATCAAAACATTATCCAATGTAAATTTTTATATCCTGATTCAAAAGAAGAATTTTAATTTTCCAAATTGAACTTATAAACATGTAAACAACTGTATTTAAAGTCGGTGTGCCATCAAAAGGCAAAAAAACTGCATTTTTTTAATAAATACATATTTTACCCGAAAAATTTATTTTGTTCTTATACCATGTTCTAAAAAATGTGTAAGATGAATAATAATGTTATAAAATTCAAAATTTAGTTAATACTATTCATAACGGCTAGTTCATAATAATATTATAATAATATATCGATGTTTAGTAAAACCCAGTATTGCGTACAACACACGCTATCGAGGAAGGTCGCGATTGCGTGTAATGAAAGCCAAGTTAGGGTTATGTGTTGTGAAAGACTCCTTTATTATTTCGTATAAAAGAATCCAACCATATTTCATTTATACATTTAATATATATATATATATACACTCAATGTTTCATAGAATGACTATTATAAAACGAACATGAAATTGTGTGTAACACAATATATGAATAGTGTTTTGTATACTTCAAGCTAATACAGTGTGGAATATAACACAAGATAATCTTGTTGTAGCATAAAACACATGACATCAAATAAATTAAAAAGAATACCTATCATAAAATAACGGGTTCTTACATTAGGTCTTTTAATTTACATCTTATTAATGTTGGGATATGTTCATATATATCTTTATTTCTATAAAATTTATGTCCAAGTGATGAGATTCCCTATTTATATCTCATCAACTCATTTACTGAATTCTAAAGTGATTCTGTTAGGCTGTCAAATTTATGTAAGGGAACTTCTTAACCCAATTTCAATTTTTGGGTTAAACCTCTTCTTCTTGATTATGTCGTATTATGAATTTGTGTTGATGACCTTTGATTGTTTTACACATAATATACAATGATATTGTGTGTATTTGTATTTTTCAAGAATAATTATGTAATTGATTTATACTTAAATTAAAGATACCATATTGGAATAGGACATCGTCTCAATCTCCTTTCATTGAGGCATCTTTTGATTTCTACACAACATTATTTTATAAGGTGAAGAAAAACCTTTTAAATTTTAATTTCATTCAAAAGGAATATTTTTACACGAAGAATTTTACTAAATGAAAGAAGGAATGTTTTTTTGTCTTACGTATACGGCGACAACGACTTATCCATCGCTGTGACCATTATTTTAGTTTTGTCTTCCTCTACAAGCCACATAATTTTATAAAAGAAAAATATATACCATGTTTTACTTTTATTTTATTTTGGTATTGAAAATGGTTTTGATAATGTTTTGATTACATCAATGTGTTGAATTGATATATTTTGATTGAAATGTGGAAATTTTATGTTTCATTTATGCATGTTTTAGGTGATACGATTATGTTATGGTTCTTGGGAATTGTTTATGAAGTCGGGTGGTTCGGTGATAAACTACGGGTGGGTGAGCCGGAGATAGAACTCCAATGCATTGGGTAACACGAAGGAGTTAAACTCTAATGATTCCTTGAAGATATTCAGGGAATATACTGTGATGGGTATTCCAAATGTAACCATGAGGGTTACTCCCTATGTAATAATGTTATGAATTCCTAAATATACATTTATGTTTTATGATATCTATTTGTATTTAAAAAATCTTATGATTTCATGAGGTATGTTAAAAATTTTATGTTATGTATATATTTATGATCTAATGTTTTATTTCTTTTTGTATCCCTTACTGGGCTTTTTATGCTCATACCATGTTTTTGAAATGTTTTTCACAGGACATAAAGTGGAATATCGTCAAGGATGGGATCATGGAAATGTTATGCTATCTAGAACATGGAACTAGACATGACCCTTTTGTTAAAGAGTTTTTATTTTGTGAAAAAATGGAATCTGAGTAGATGTGCCTACATTGTAATCATTGAGATGTAATAGTTATGTTCTAATTTTCTAAAACTCTAAACCTAAAAATATCCTCAATGTGAATTATTCATTTAATTAAATATTATGAAATATTTTAAGTCCTGGTCCTTATAGTTGGTATCAGAGGTCCGTTTAGATAACTTCAGAGGTTAGGGTATTCTTTAAGCACAAGTGACATTACCATAATGGTTATGATTTTAGAAAGAGTCATAGTTATTTTTATAAAGTGAACGAGTTTTAGATATCATGAATAATTATATCATAGTATTTACTCTCATCACAAGATATTATATGAAGATTTTACTGATATACTCACACTGACATTTTTTTTAATAAATTTTTGGATCTAGCAGGCACCAAAGTAATAGTGGATGTGAAGGAAACTGTGACAATTTTCTGAATGAGCAACTGAATGATATGGGAGCTACAATGAGAACTATTGTGGTTATTTTCAACCGACTATCTCGAGTCATGATTGACCACCTGAACCTTGGTGATTTTTATAAGTCATCATATATGCGAGAATGAAATCCCTACGGAAGTTAGGGTAATAATCATAAAAGTAAGAATGTTTAAAAACCTATGTGTCAGAGATGTGGAAAGAAACACATAGGAAAATGTTTCAAAGTGATAGAAATATGATATAGATGTGTGAATTAAGGTCATAAAGTAAGAACCTGCCATGGAAAAAGGAAGCATCTAGTTGACTCTAGGAAAGGAAAAGAAGTTCTTTCTGAAGGATCAATTGAATTTTTTAAATATGCTGTGCATGGTCATTATGAAAACAGTTGTCCTACGAAGAAGTTTCAGGAATGGGATCATGAGAATCATACAAATATTTGTTTACCAATACCTATTGCCATTCCGATTGAGGATGAAGAAACTGACAATGGCCAATGAAAGGTATGGTTTATTTTTTAACATATGTTTTCCTATTATTGAAATAATAGTATATGATTCATGATTTTGTTTGTAGGAAAGAAGTATTTCAGAATAATTTGGAAAGGAATTGTTAATGGATCATGATGAATGTTTAATGAGTAAGAAGTCAACATATAAAGGATTCAATAGTTATGGTAGATTTTATGATGGTGAAAATCTTAAATGTATTAATGCTCTTTTGATGATGGGATTACATTAGTAGACTTTTTATAGTATGTGTAACCCTGAAGTTTGATATATGAAAATTTTATTGAAGGAATAATTATATTTTCTTTTGTGGATATAGTTATAGAAATCCATTTGGGTTTATATGATCCTTGAATTTGTGGCAATTATCGGATAATACATTTTGGGATGAAAAACGAAAGTTATTTGATAACATTTGCGGTTAAAATATGTTATGGTTATTTTTGATGAATTTATCTCTTTTTAGAGTGTTATAAAATTATATAGTTTTTAAAATGGACAAACCACAAACTATTTGGAAACCCGTCACGTCGGATGAAGCTGTGGGAATCGAACCAACATCCAAAGTGTGACTGATATTTATCACCTACCACTGGACTACGTGATGTCCATGGTTAGTTCGACTAATTCTTTTTCATTGGATGATCCAATGAATCAGAAATAATTTTATTTGGGGAAATTATTAACCTATCATGGAGGATATGTGATTAGTTTAATTACATTTTAGTACGAGACTTTAAGAGTAACTGATGTTATTTAGAGATAAATGTTTAGATTTACCTTTGAAGAATATGTGATTAAATCCTTCTGATATTTGGGTTTCAATCTTATTTTTCATTACATTGAATAATTTTATGGATAACTGTTTATTTAATGGTCTTTCTTGAACCTTGGGTTCTTTTTGTTGAATTTTGGAGATTAAGAGTAGTATTTCTTTTTATAAAGGATTGTCCTTTGGAGATTATATGATCTTTTACTAAAAATTTTGGTTTTGGTTAAGGTATAAAGACATGGAAAATATATAGTTTAAATTTTGTGTATTAGGAGATTCTCTCGAAGTTGATTATAGAGCTCTTAATGTGAAAAAGTCACCGTGAATATTCATTGTTTGGAGAAAATATGTGTTTGTGTTCAAAATCTAGTAAAAGATGAATGTCTACATGACAAGTAATTATGTTTCCTTGGGATTTATTTAAGCTCATAAATAAATTCCTCTTTGAAAAGTAACTTAAAAAAATATCATTTTCTGTTAACTTTTCCTACTAGGGAATCAAATACAGTTTAACCCATCACAAGTTTCTGATTTTGTGGTGGTTAACTTTATCCTAAACTTGTTTTCTATCCCTCTCCACCAGAACTTGTCCCATTGTTTTCTCTTCCATATACATGTTTTCATGTAATCCTAGTATCTGTTGTCTTAGGTGACCTTTGTACTTTTCTTTCTTTCTATTAAAGTGATAGTTTAATTTACTTCTTTTCTGATGTGGGGCTTTCAATGAAGTTTCCGAGCACAATTTTAAGATTACGAGGACACAATTCCCAAAAAGGGAAGAAGGATGTAACATCCCAAGTAAATAAATAATATGGAATTTTCATATTTATTAATATTTGGGAATAAAATGTTAATATTAATTTAAAAGGAATTCTATGTTTTATGGCATACCCAATATGCAACAACGAGTTTCTTTGAAATCTTACTTTTCACACTAATAATATAATAATATTATTTTAAATGGTAGTTAACGCTTAATCGATTTAATGGTGGGAATGAACATAACAAACTTCAAAAAGATTATATATGTTTGTTAAATATTTTTACATTTTTCCAATAAAATTTAGAGGCTTAAAATATGAAAAGAATTTGATTTTAAGCATAAATATTTTAATTTTCTTTAAAAGCTCGATTAAACACCTTTTGATGGAGATCCCTTTTTAAAACTACTTTTTTTCAATTTTTTATATTATATTTTACAAAATAAAATCCTTCTTTAGAATTAGGACATCAAAATTTACATTGTGTAAATTTTTGATATTTTTCCGATAAAGTTAATTTTTAATGAATAGTTAAAATGCTGTATTTTAATTCCAAATCTCCTTTTAATATAATTTATTTATATGTATATATTATCTTTTTATTTTTATTAATATCTAGTTAAAATATATTTATACCATTTAATCGAACGGTGGTTTTTTGAATTAATTTTCTTTTGAAATTCGACATAAACAAGTGTCAATCTTTTGATATATATTGTTTCTTAAAAACACGCTATTTTATTGGAAATCAGGAATTGATAATAAATGTAATTAACGAAACTTCTATGTTTTGAATTTGCTAAAATGGAAATCAATTTTCAATTTGGAATATCAAATTAATTTGGATTTTTTTTGTATTTTTTCTGAAAAATGTTCATTTTTAAGGATTAGTTAAAAATACTACATTTTACTTCAAAGCTGCTTTTTCATCTAATTTAATTATATAGTTAGATCATCCTTTTAATTCGTTTTAAAGATTAATTTAATTAGATTTTTATCAATGAATAAAATTATGTTCATTGGAAGTTATTTCACTTTTCAATTGGATGTAAAAACATGTCAATCTTTTGATAAATTTTACTTAAAAAACCCGTCTTTGGTTGTGACAACAAGAATTATTTTTAAATTAATTACTGAAATTTCTGTGTTGGGAATTTGGTAAAACTGATTCCATATTTTGATTCAGAAGGTCCATATTATGTAATTATGAATTTTTTGTTTTTGGACATTATGAATAGTAACGCAGGTAATTATCTTTAATTATCGTGATTAATTAGTAATCAGGTAGTTAAGGGTAATAAACCAATATCATAATAATATAAAATGACCCCAACATATGTCAAATTTTTTTTATTGAGTCATGTTATACCATTGGAAGCTTTTTATCAAACTTCAGGGCCCATGGAGTCACATGGGTGTAATAGTGACATTTATGACATTTTTTTAAAAGAAGGGAAATAAAACCAAGGGTTGTATATCCTAAGTAAAAAAATTTTAATTTTGTTTAAATAAATGATATATTAGACTATAAAAAGTCACTGTAAAGATAAAATGATTTCCTACATCATGGTATTTTTTTATAGTTTTCATATATTATATAAATAAATTAATTTATGACACCAAGATGATGCAATGATTGCCTCATTAATGAATGATTTAAATAAAATGAAAAGATAAGGGAATATATAAGACATACAGTTTTCAAAAACTTATTGGATTGGAAGATAAAGAACCCTTATCACTTTATCCCAGAAATATATCATTTTGGGACCTTTAAAATCCAAAAATCATTTTATAACAAAGTAACATTTCAAGACTTTCCAAAAGTGACGTTCTCCCTATTATAAGAGGCCCCCACCTCTACCCCCTTACCCACACATCTAAAGCCCTTGTATCATCCAACATCTACTCATATTGTCTCTCCACATCTCTCTCTTACTCTTATAAACCTCACTTTTGGCAGATGTCTTTCCAAGGAATCCTTTGGATCAAATCAAAATGAGTTTCCCAATTTAGAGGTAATGTCTTCTCTCGAGTTTCTTTCTTTTATTTTACTTCTTCATTAACCACTATATTTTTATTATTTGATACCATAATAACACCAGTATCCTAAATATACTAGGATGTTGTAATGATAATGATTATACCTACACTTACACACACCTCTGTCAAATGGTTAAATAACATACTGTTTCTGTGGGTGGCGAATTACTGCCTCAAGAAATGACAATTTTTTCAATATTCTTTTAACAACATTCATTGTGGCCATTATGATGGAAATATATTTATATGTGATATATATTATATTTATGTACTATCAATGCTTCTGTATTTTATATTTAAAACATACCATTATGCTTTTCATGTTGTGGAAATGCGATAATTTTATATGAGGAAGTGTGGACTACCGCCCCCTCAAGTGATGTGAATCATTCATGCCAAACATGGAATTTATAAATAATTTATTTAATGACATTATCGTACCTATATAATATATATATTATACTGTAATTATAATATATATATATGTCTAATATAGTTATAACGTCCATTAATATGACAAAAAATGAAAGTTGCGTTCATGCATACGTACAACTTACCGTCACCATGAATGGTACATTTCATTTCTTATCTCCAAACATTATGTAATATTATTAAATAAATATATACTAGATATATATGATATTTAAATCATTAACACCATTCCAGAGATGATGTACATATAACTACATGGACAATTCTCTTCAAACAAGTTCATTGTTGACTCATGTACCGAACATCGACAAAACGTATTATATGAACTCACATAATTAACTAATTAATATAACATGATAATATGGGATATGAATTGAATAATAAACATTAAATAAAGTCCTTATGAAATTATAAATTGACCAAACTTTATTATTCAGGAATATAAAGAAACGAACAAGACAAGTCGGACTTGATGTAAGGGGATTTCTTATCCCACTTTTAATTTCGTGAGATTTCCATTGTTTGCCAATTATTTATTTCCTGTGGTGTATTGTGTACTTACATTTGATATATATTATCATGGTTCTATTTATATTCATGGTATTCTGTTAGTAATTTGGTTATTATTATCTTTTGGTCATACGGCCCGATTTATTACAACGTGGTAAGGGGTTTTTATCTCACTATTTATTCCCATGAGATTCATTTTATATTTGTCACTATCTACTTTGAGTGGTGTATGTACTGCCCATTATTATACTCTTTGTGTAATATACATTCATTTATGGGTATTTACATCAACATTTTATTGTACTCCTTTCATGGGGTTTACATTTCGAAAGTTACCCAAAACAGTAAGGGGACCTTTCACCCACCTCTTTTTTAAATGTATTCTTTTTATTAGGTCTTTTAATTTACAGCTTGTTAATGTTGGGATATGTTATTATATATCCTTATTTCTATAATTTTTTTCCATGTGATGTGATACCCTTTCTATCTCTCATTAACTCATTTTTTGAATTTTAAAGTGACGTCGTTAGGCTGTCGAATTTATGTAAGGGAACTTCTTAACCCGATTTCAATTCTTTGGGTTAAACCTCTACTTCTTGATTATTTCATACGATGAATATGTGTGGATGACCTATGATTTTTTTAAAAATAATATCCACTTATATTGGGTGTATTTATATTTTTCACACATAATTATATTATTGATTTATCCTAATTCTAAGGATATCGTCTTTGTACGGGACTTCGTGTCAATCTCCATTACATGAGGCATCTTTTGATTTCTGCAAGACTTTATTTTATACATTGTATAAAAACATTTTGAATTTTAATCTCATTAAAAAGTAATCTTTTTGCATGATGTTTTTTAGTAAAATACAAAATGATTTTTTTTGTCTTTCCTTTGCGGCGACAATGACTTCTCCGCCACCGTGACCATTATTTGAGTTTCATATTCCTCTACAAGCCACAAGTATTTAAAAAAAGATAAAAAAATTTAATTTCATTTTTTTAGTATTGAAAATGATTTTGATAATGTTTTGATTATATCGATGTATTGTATTGATATCTTGTGATTGAAACGTGTAATGTTATGTTTCCTTTATGCATGTCTTATGTGATACGATTATGTTATGGTTCTTGGGCATTGATTATGATGTCCTGTGGTTTCATGATAAAATAAGGGAGGGTGAGCCCAAGATAGCTCTCCAATGCATTGGGAAATGCGAAGGAGTTAAACGCAAAGGTTTATCCAAAGAGAGTTCGGGAATATACGGTGATTGGTATTCCAAACGTAACCATGAGGGTTACTCCCTACGTAAGAATATTATGAATGCCTCATGTTACCTTTATTTTTTATGATTTCTATGTGTATTTTACATATCATATGATTTGATGAGGTATGTTAAAAATATTATGTTATGTATATATTGATGATCTGATGTTTTCTTTTGTTGTGTATCCCTTACTAAGTTTTTTATGCTCATCCCATGTTTTTGAAATATTTTTCACAGGACATTAAGTGGAATAGGGTCAAGGATGGAATCATGGAAATGTCAGGCAGTCTAAAACATGGAACTAGACATGACTCATTTGTTCCAGAGATTTTATTTTGTGAAAAAAATAGAAACTGAGTAGATGTTTCTACTTTATAATCATTGAGATGTAATAGTTATTTCCTAATTCTCTAAAACTCTAAACCATAAAAGACCATCATTGTGAATTATTAATTTCATTAAAGATTATGTAATTTTTTAAGGCCATATCCTTATATTAATAATGGTTGATTCCCGAAGTATCCCATATAAGAATGGATTTAATAGACAATAAATTGATTTTAAAAGTAAGGAACCCAATGGGATAAATATAGTGTGAAAATTATTATTATTATACCAAACCAGATATCATGAGTTATTTATTACAATGTAAACTATGTTGAGTTTCCAAACAAACAAAATAAGAGAAAGATTTAGTCTCAAAGATTTTTGGGTCACAAAAAAGATAATGGAATGATTATTTCATTTCTATCACATAAAAAATATTGTAAGAGGTTACCAATGGAATCTATAAAAGGTACTCGATGATGATTCATATATAGATAATGGGTATATAGATTAAAACTAGGAATGAAATATTTAAGAAATATATTTTCATTATGATAAAAAATTATTTAATTCCAGTTGTACACAAGATACTAAGAAACAAAACTCCATTAATATTATATGAGGTTTTATTACATTCATTTTTAAAGAGATAATTATGTTTTTATTGACTGATAAGTAAAATTTAGACAATGAATTTTTTTAATGGGTGGAGAATATGACCCCTTGAGATTTTGTTGTTATATTTTCATTTGTATCATTATGTGTTTCATATCCTACTTCAAATTTAAAAATGAAAATCAATAAGCTAAAAATAAATATATAAATGTTAAAATAAATTCATAGAAATGGAATGAATAACATTGATACATGAATTAGAAAATAAAAATATAAATAAAAATAATTCACATTATTAATACAAATCCACTCATAAAATTCACTTACTGTGGGGAAATAACAAATAAGACTGAATTATGATCTAAAGTGAAACCCTTCATAATTTTCAATTTATTAACATTATATTAAGATAATAAATATATTATTGATAAAAAAAATATTATTTATATGAGTTATATATGAAAATCAATTTGATAAATAACTGATAGAATAAAAGAATAATAATTTTTTAACTTTTAAACAATTTATTCCTAGAAAAAATAATTTAATTATATTTTTATATTTTTATTTAAAACATAAATTCAAAAAATTAATAATTCAAAACTAATATAATTAAATTCATTTTTGAAATTATAAATTAATTTTTTTATAAAGATATATTTTTATAATTTTTTTAAAAATAATTTATTTTTATATGAATAGTGAAAAAATATAGTAAATTTGAAATACCATAACTTATATTTCACTACAAATATATAATAATAAAATGGATATTTATTAAACCATTTTATATAAAAAAATATTTTTATTTAAGATAATTTCTGAATTAAAAAATATTAATTTTTTTACTTATATATATTTTTCATTCTAGAATATAAGGTTTATTATTATCTAAAACTATTTTTATTCTAATATTATTCTAAAAATTATTTCTATAGAATTATAATTTTTAATATAATCAAATGTAGATAATAATTCTCTTTATATGGTGAATAATATGTAATAAAGACCATTGAATTTGTAGGATTATAAATAATTTAAAAGTAAAAATCGACTACCACATCCAAATCTAAAAGTGTAAAACAAGATAATAAAATTGGTAAATGAATTACTTGTTGAATAATGTTTCTCATTTGGTTGTTGAAATATAGATTGAAATAAAATTTTAAAATCTCAATAATCATAAATTTTTAGTCTTCATGACATGGGAAACAAGTTCCTTCTTTCAATTGAGATAAAATATTTAATGAATTACGTTCAGACCAAAAATAAATAGGACTTATCAACACCCCTTTAAGAATAATAGAAAATTTTACATTACAATTGAAAATATTCCAAATATAAATACAATAGAATTTTATTTCACTTACTTAATATTAAGTAAAAAAAATAGTTTAACCTATATACTACCTTTCTAAAGAATATTCAAATGCATTCACAATGTTCAAATTGTAAGTACTCACTTTTTTATATCGTTGTTCTTTTCTATTCATCATATTCAAAAATATATTATAAAATATTATATGATAAATTTTTTATTTATAGTACCATTAATGTTGTTATATTTTTTGAATAATTATTAAAACCATTCAACATTTCTATTAAGAAAATTTAAAAATTTCATTTTTATATTTATGCGACCTACCAGAAACACGAAGTAACTTTTTAAAATTTTTATCCAATTTCAAACATATTTATAAAAAGATGTTAAAATATGAATAAAAAAATTAAATATATTTTTATTATATCATTATTATTATTCATTAACGGTATTATTCCAAAATAAACTAATTTTATAATAATACTCATCCATTAGTTGCAGTATGTACATGTTTGGTTCGACCTAAAAACATATATGAACAATGATATAGAATAATATCGTAGTTGAATATGAGAACATAGTAAATGAAAATATATGATATGCATAATTAATAATGTTTTTATTTTTTATATAATGGTAAAATTAATAACAAACTCATTAAATAAGATGCCAATATTTTTTCTTTTAATAATCAACAAATCATGATAATCGATTATTTCATATGGTAGTTCATAAAAACACAAATAATAAATTATAAAATCATAAATGATTATATAAAAATTTATACTATATATTTTATTATATCTTAATGATTACCTTTCTGTGAATAATTAATAATAAAAAATCTATTTTAATTATAGTTCAAAACCGTCTGGAATACTTATACACCATTCAAAAAATAAATAGTAACTAATTAAGATATATAGAGAAAAAAATTATGAATTATATATATAGAAGGTAATATATTCAAATATGGTTAATAAATATTATATTTAGAAAGATATTTTTGATTAGATATTAATTTGTTTTATTATTAGTAAGGAATTATGCTATGGTTTTCTTGGTTATTAATTTTATATCTTGAAAAATATGTCATATTTCACACCTTGGTTTTTTGATATGGTGTTATTACTATATAATCAATGATTTTACCATATTCAAAAAGAACATGGGGTTTAGAGATCCATATTATGTAATTTATGTAGATGTATTTCACATCCAAGTATACCAATGTATATAAGATTATTTATCCCTATTTTTAATGTCATGATACTTGTTTGATATTACGCACCATGACTTATTTTATATCATTTATTAACTGAATTATTTCCTTGAAGAATAATTATTATATTTTATTTCATGATATTGAGATTTTTATTTCACGTTAACACATTTATAGTCCTTTTTTATGTTTCAATTACCGTAACTGTTTCTTCTTTATTTTATACTTTTAATCATAATTGTTTCTTAAGGATAATGATTTTTGGGTATTAAAATGATATATATTAATAATACCCCCATAATATTATTTTTATATATTATATATTTTATTTTTTATATATTCTCACTATTTTGTTTTACCCTCACCTCATTTTTAACTGTTTTATGAGAAACTGACCCCACCTCTTATTTTTGGACACCTATCTTTCCATTGCATGCACATATTAATTGGATGATTTTCTAGATTCCATTACTTATGCCTAATTTATTGAAAAGGTTAACTTTTAAATATTTTAATATTTTCCACAAATGATTAAGTGAAATATTTTATGCTCTCCGTATTGATATTTTTTCATATGTATTAGTGTAATCTCTTTTAAATGAAATGTGTTGTCACATATTTCAATATTTTTTTATTTTAATATAAAAATATATCTATAAAAAATCATGGTTTATAAATGTAATCCATTATATATTAGTTTTATAAATATTTTTTTTATAAAAATATTCTTCAAATGGTCATGGTGTTTTCTTCTTCTATAAAAAATGTTTCAAAAGGTCATAAAAGGTTTTTTCATCTATGTTTATAACTATCGACATATTTTACCTCTGATCAAGGAAATTAATAAAATGATACCAATATAATTTTTCTTATATTTAATGTTCTTCACTATAGAAGGAATGTTAAATCACTTCCTTTCGAATGTATAGTCATTAATTATGTATAAATATGTTTTTATTCCATTTCCTTTCATATATGAACACTTAATGTTTCATAAAGTTTTTTGGGGTGTCCACCAAGATGACGTTGAAATATTAATGGTAAAAACATCAATGTAACCATAGAACATTATTCTCTATAATTTATGTTTCAAGGATTCATACAATGAAATCAACACCATTTATTTATTTTAGAAATATCAAAAATCCATATACATGTTATGTCAATGAATATATTTAGTGATTAAAAAGTAATTTTGGTTATGTATTGAATACATTTTTTATTTCTTCATACTAATAATGATTTGAGATTAATTATAGATGAGTGGGGCCTAGAATAGCCCCAAGATGAATAAGTATTTCTTATAAAATAAATTATTCATGGTATTTGGTGTATACATACCAAATTGTTTAGATGTTTTGACTATAATCAGGATAGAAATTAGTGGTACTAGAACAAGAATTAACATTATGTAACTTACTAGAATAATGAATTTATAGTCCAACATTATTCATTCAATCACCTTATAATAAATTACTATTTTTAACCAATTTTTTTATTGTCTATTAATGTTTTTAAATTTATTATCATCAGATATACAGGGTCAAATGTTTATTAATTATTTCCCAACATTTTAATATTTACCTACTTATTATATGATAGATTCTATTATATTATATCCATTTTGGGAATGTTTTATGTCACCATTATTATTATTCCATTTCCACAAGATATGAAGAAATGAATTAAGCATGATATAGGTTGAAGAATTTAATGTTTGGAGAAAGTGATAGATATTTTCCTAAAATTATGTAGATTAATTATATTCATATTTATGTAGAACAAAAGATCTGTTGAATGATAAATACATGATCATTATTATATATATTTTTCATAATTCACTAAAGCTATAAATAGAAAAAATCATGGGATTATATGTAAGAAATTTTTTTCTATAAATCATTTAATTACAATATTGTTACATATAGGGATTCATTGTTATTAAAAATAAATACCTATGATAAGTTGTCTAACTATGTATAATATATCATTTTTTGAAGACCACATCAGTTAGGGAGTATTATAACATATGACCAAATGTCCTCCAAGCAAGACATGATATGTGTTATAGGGAGTATATCATTACATACAATTGTATGTCTTTTAAAATAAGGGTAAATTTTTATATATTTAAAATGGGGAACAAGGAATTTATATGAAGAATAATAACCATTTCAACGAATCAATATATGTCAAGACTCTATTTAATATAGTATACCAATCTCTTGAATTCCATAGATCTTGTTTAAAATAATGAAATGTTCTATAGTGTAAATCCACATGATGTGTGACATAAGGTTCATGCTTTATTGACCATTGTGATTACAATTTAGTATCATACAAATGAAATATTATGCATTTTGGGACTACATTGATGACCAATGGTAGTACGCACATGTCTATTACTCAATTAACACACACAATTACCATTAAAGTACATTTCGTGTATTGTATGACTAATTATTATTCTTAGACAGCTAAATCAGTTGATAGAATAAGATAAATATATATCATATTCAAATAATTTATTTAGTTAAAAAATAATGGTATGATCATCATTATCATTAAATTATATGTGAATAAATACAAGTTAATTTTATGATTTTTTATCAATATAGATGATGACATGGTTTGAGTGAGGACTTATTATTGGAATATATTTTTAGGCACACCACCATGTGTTTGGATGAACTCCTCCATACATAGGACATATGTACAGACATAGAGATATACAAACCTCAGAGTGTGGTCCCTCATCTAACAGATGGTGTAAAAAATTTCTCATGTTATGATATAGGGTCCTCCCACTGTAGCATTAGGAAATCCCCATATTGAAATTATACTAAAATTATAAGTAGTTTATCAAAAACATAGATATAAATTAGTAGATATTTATAGTCAAAATAGATGGATATTATGTACTCCATCCATCCATAGACTGATTCACTATGATCCTCCATCCATAGACTGATTACTGCCACTTGTTTCAGGGGAAAATCCACCATAGGGATCATTATTAAATAAATATATATATATATATATATATATATTAACTCAATGATGTAAGAATTCCCACTATTATTGTTATGTTTTTATGACATAATTATTATGTTGTGTTTACTAGTTTTTTAATTATTTTTATAACGATTCAAATCTCATATGTTCCCTTGAGAAAATTCTTATATATGGTATTTGAAACTATGTATTTATAGGAAAATTAATACACTAAATGTATTGGAATAATTCCGAGGTATGATACTCTATGTATATGATATAAAATGAATATGATTTTTTCATTTTAATTGATATGATTTACAATAGATAATATCTGTACATTTCATATGTTATGATATTTATTTTTCCTTCACTAAACCACTATGTTTTAGGGTGGCTAAATATGTATGATTACAAAAACTATTTTGGGAGATTAATATCTCAAATATTTCGTAATTATTTTTAAAAAACTTATTATTAGTTTCCTAGTTATACATGGGAATATTTGATCATAAAAATTTATTTTACAGTGACATAAATTAATTTATAATAATGATGGTTATTTTCAGAGAGTATACTAAGAGAATCTATTGGGAAAAGCGGCTTTCCCTTATTATAAATCAATATTATGATATTATATTCTCATATGAATATATTTATAATTTACAATTTTCTTATGTATATGTTTTCTAGATAGTTGATTTATTGAGTTTTATATTTTATTATAGTTAGGAATTTATAATTTTTTAGTGATTATTGGTTAAAATGTGTTTTGGGGTGGAATATCTATTTCTAGTTATTATACTCTAACATCCCCCATGTTTATTATAACTTAATTATTATTGTCACACGCCTATGACCTTTTTAAGGATGAATTGGGGTGTCACAGTTTTTATATCCATTAATCATTGTGTGGCATCTGTGTGTCGGGTCATTTAAAAGAGTTATTAGAGTTGTTAAGTAATATTGAAGGATTTTGGAGTTTATTTGGTGACATTTTATTGTGTTTTCTAGAGAAATAATTTAAAGGAGCCTTATGTTCAATTTTTTATACCACAGAAGCTATTGTTTTTGTAGCAATGGATGAATCCATCCAACAATAATTTATGAACTTCTTAACCAATTTAAAAATAAAAGACAATAGATTTGGTGTATATTAAGGAAATTATATGGATTTTATTGTGGGTATTTGTGGGTTTTTATCGCCTTCATTTTCCTGTACATTTAGATATAATATAATAATCAAGACTACAAATTGATCAATAGATAGCCCTACCCACAGACTTGTAGTTCAAATATAGGGAGAAGTTTATTGAAATCCCATACCCTTTATTTTTCCTATTACGGATGAGTTATAATGTGATGAGGTTTATATTTTGAGACTAGATTATGTTTTTTTTGAAATAACGGGGGATAATAGAATCCCCAACCATTAGTGAACGAATAGACCCACACATGGAATGTCTTGTAGATTCCCTTAAGTCGGTCAAGACCATTAATATGATGAGTGCACTATTTGAGTCCTATTAAAATATGACTCCATGTATATTTGGTAACGATTTATAAGACATTACTAACTATAACCATTAGAGGATGATTATGTGTTCAGTGTACCAACCCTAGACCACCTCTTATAGGTTAATGGGTTGTGTCAAGAAACAACATGGAGTAATCATATATGGGAGGAACAATCATTAGAAAATACAATATATATATATATAACATATTACATTTACTATATATTGAACGTAAAATCACTATAAAACAACAACAGAAAAATATAATAATAGACACCTAAAAAAATATATTATAACACTATGTCCAATGGGTAACCCTAGTAGACATTTATTGAATATGATAACCCTACAATATAAAATAAAAATTTAAAATTACAATTACTCCTCCTCTAGTGAGAATCCAATCAAAAGAGACCACATACCATAGTTCACCATGAAATCATGTGAAGTTACTCCCAACAATACGTGAAACGGTAGGGAATGGTGGTGATTTTCCATGAATTGTCATTAAACAAATTAATCTATATCCCTAATCAAAAAACCATATTCTATATTTTCACTACAAAAATAAACAAAACTCATGTTTGTATAAATATAATGTAATATTGAGTATTAATATTACCAATAAGGCACCCTAAAGCAAAAAAAATGATAAAACAACTAATCATCTCAAAACCCCTTGAATGAGATTTTATAATATTATTGGTAACCCATATATTATTTATTAGAGATAAATCAAGGATGATTGAAAATAATTATATCACCCTAGATAATAAGATTAAATAATTATATCTTATATATTTTTATGGTCCTCAAGGATAGTTGGTGTCAAGATCTGTCTAGTGTCTTTATCCATGCTAAAAGATATAATATAGTGGTAATAATGGGTGATAGAGGGATTGATCTATCCACAGGTAGTCTAGCTCTTTAATGTTTAAATGATTACACAACTAAAAAATATTTTTGAAGTAACGTGATCAAAATATGTTTTCTTTGTAATATCCTTGAATAAATATTATATAATTGAATGAATGTGATTTCACCTCATCATAAAAATATGCATCGATTTCCACAACTCAGTACTGTAGATTCCTAAAACAAGAATTGCATCTATAGTACTCAGATATCTATATATCATTGATCTCCTAAAATATTATAAATTCTCTCCTCTAATTTTTTATAGGTAGTAGTTCAATGGGAAATATTATATACTTATATAAACCATAATCGATATATTAATTAACCCATATTGATGAATGGTACCCTAGATTTTGAATTATTTTTCATGTTTACCAATTCCAAAAGGGGAGGAACCATGATCTATATCTTATAGGTATTTTCCCAATAAAACATATTCATGATCAACCAATACTCAAGGGATGAATATTTTCTATGAGGTTTGATAAACAAGTTGGTTATTTATTAATATTCCTACACACCTAATCAACATAAAACATACAAAACATAGACATATGATTTACATGATTATAAAAAAAGGGTTATAATGTTTATAAAACATCACATATCAAATTTTAAAAAATAATACAATTCAACACATAAATCCATTTCTAGCGATGAGGTTGAAAATTCCAATATATACATTAAACCACATAGTACACTTTTTAGGTCGTATTGTAGATGATTCTATGAATTCATTGGGAAGGATATTAAAGTAGAAAATATCTTAAACAATTTGAATAATGAATAACATTTATGTATAGTATAGTATTTGGAATCTGATAGTATCTTGAAACATGAGAACAAGATGCTAGAATATTCTATATCTTATAATGTTTTACATGAAATTATCTCATAGAAAATAGTGTACAATATCACATTAAATGGATTGATTGTTCTTTTTTTGAATAAAATATGAGACATTCCATGAGTATAGTAAAAAGTGTCTATATAGAAAATAATATTTTATATGTATACAAATCATTCATTCGACTATTAGTTTTTTTCGTTGAGATACTCTATCCAATATACACAGTGTGTTATGCAGACATATGATTTATGTGTTAGGAATATTCAAATGGTTTATATTGGATTATATATTGAATCACTCGATCCTATGATACATGGTATTTTACACATGTATATAGGACAAGAGTTATATAATATTTAAGAAAATATTATACATTGAGGTAAAAAAATTTCACTGAAAATTATTGGGGGTTAAATATTCCTACCCAATATTTTCATACATAAGTAATACATTGTATTAGGAGAATATTTAGTACATGCCAATATAGTCCATGTGAGAACTCTAAAGTTTCAATGACTTTATAAAATTGGACACGTGAAACATTGGAACAAAAAGAATATAAATCATTCTTGTTTATGTTCTTCGCAACTAACACTTTTTTTAATAAAAATATTATTAATACTTTTATCCATATCCTGGGAAAGGGAATCATTTTAAAGGAGTTTTATAGATTCTTTTTCAGGGAAAACATTAAAGATGTCAACAAATTATAATAAGTAATAATAATAGATTAATAAGGGTATGAGAAGTGGGATTAAAAATAATGAATCAATTCCATTATTCCATAAATCAAAAGTATTAAACATTGAATAGTTTTTTATCAATCAAACCAAATATGTAATAAATAATTTGAAGAACAAATAATCAATCCTGATCTAGGAGAATATACCTTAATCATTACATATATTTTTTAGCATGCTAAATTTCATAAAAAATCATTCCCTTAATCCAGCATCATTTCTAATACTATCATATCAGATAGGGTTAACTCCACATTCCATCATTTCCTTAGTCATGGTTAACTCCCAACATGATCATAGTGGAAAAAAACTCATATAGAATTTGGATCACTCCCCATTATATTTTTTTTATTATATTATAATATTTCCATCAGTTCACAATGAGTTAGAGGGATATACAATTCTGTATCCATAAATCACATAATGAAAACCATATATATGTGTGAAATATGTTCATAAAACTACCATAATATCACTATATCATAACCTATGAAAAGGTTACAATATCTATAAATATGTTATCATTGTAATGATAACCTAATCTAATAATTAATAAGTATTGTTAAATTTGATATTTCCCCAGTAAATCTTAAAATAATTCAATGGTTGTTTTTATATTATGGAATATACGTTTATAAGATCATTAATTAAATTCTCCAGGATAATAAAAAGTTTTTAAAATATATTTTATAGCGTCTATAAATTTCCCTAATACTATGGAAAACATTATATTAGAAAAAACACATGAATCATATAATGAACACATTATTGAATGTATTATTCAGGATGGTGGGGAAATTAGTTCATGGGTTTATGTTGAATCAAAAATTTCTTTCACATTTTTGTATCTACTTTGAAGTTCCTCATTTAGAAATCATTTTGAATATTGAATTAAAAAATTTACAAAAATATTTAAAATATTTAAAATGTATTTTAATAAAAATTTTATAAAATTTATGTCACGATTTATGATATTTTAAAGAATATCTGGTCATGGATAGAAAGATTCCCTATTGATGAGAGAATCTAATTCTACCTTTCCTTAAAAACATTATTCCAGAATATTGATTAAATAACAAATGGAAAATGAAAGGAAAATAAGTTATATATATAAATAAATAGAGTAATTGAATTTTCTTATCACATGGGAGAGATATATCATATATTTTAATAATTATAAGATTTATTCACAAAAAATCATATTAAAATGTGATTGTAACCGAAAACCATTTTCCCAAGTCTATCATTATTAATAAATTATATAACATCCTATATAATAAATTAACATTTCATAATGTTACATTAAATAAATATTCATTCCAATAATAATGAAAATGGTTTAATATTACTATCTTATCACCTTTACATTAAAAATAATTCATTTTCATCATCGTTTTGGGTGTAAAAAACTTTAATTTTTTTTTGACTTTTTTGGATTGATGGTTATGAAACATATAATGTGAAAGTACTTAATTAATTAATAATAATTTTAATAATAATTTAAATAAAATATATTTTAATTAAATGCTTATATATATATATATAAATTTATATAAAGTGTTGATGGAAAAACAATTACACCACTATGTGGAGATAATAGTCTGTGTGTATGCCTAATTGATGTTTCTATTTCTCAGTGGATGTAATAAAAGAAATATAAAAAATAATTCAACATTATATACTAATTATTTGATAAAAAATAACATAAATCTATTAAAAATAATTTATTATCAAACATTTAATAGTGGGGATGAAAAATGAATCATATTGTGACATGGAGGTCGTAGTCTACATGTACGCACAATGGAAATATTCATCACACATTTGATGAAGAATAGGTATAAATAATGATAATAACATAAAATTATATTGATGGTAAATTATTGACCATATTTTTAATGATAAAACATATTTAATGGGATGAGAAGAAGAAAGAAAATTGAATGATCTTATTTAATATCTATACATCTTCTTTGAGATGCCTCATTTACCTAACTCCATAAGCCTTAAAGGATTTGTTTCGGGAGAAAATCATAAGTACCATGATAAAGGGAATGAATGTAGGTATAGTTTTTTGAATGTATTTCATCATATAGAATCCTCAACTGAAATGAATAAGTATGGTCAAAGGCTCCTTTTATATGAGAGTGAAGGGACACACATATAATTTAACAAAACATTTGATGTATATATGGTGAAATATAGGGTTATAGGGATCAAAATAATTATCTATTCAATTTTATGATTCTAAATGTTTTAGATCTATTCTACAAAATATAGTTTGGGGGTGGATATCCTACAAATATCTCTTGGTTTAACCCCTTAGTAGACTTATTTTGACCTTACATGATTAAATAGTTTTTTCCCATTTTTACTATTCAATATGTTAATAAATTATATCAATCCTATTAAATTATATTTTTTATAATGATTTATATATTGGAATCCATTTAACGTGATTCAATTAATATAATTGGTATAATTAAATTTCAAATGAATACACATCTTCCAATCAAAATATATTTTTGAAGAATTCCTCATTAAGAATAAGAAATAATTTACCTAAAATCCATTAAATGTAAAAAACCAAAAAAAATGAAAATATATTATTTAAAATATAACCTATAAAATTAATTAATTCAATTAATATATACATAGGTTAATTTTATTTATAATTATTAAGACTCGTTTCTTGAATAATTGTTTTTAGAAAAAATGTATTTTTATGCCCAATAGTGAACATATAATAAAATAAAAATTTATGATGATTAATATATTAATATTTATATTAATTATATAAAATGGAAAATTATATTACATTTTAATTTAATCCAAATCATAAAGAGTCTTCTTTAATAAAATAAGTGATAGGATTAAACGATATTGGTAGTGTAAACTATTCATTTAAAAACAAATTACCTTTGAAACATAATACAAAACAACCCTATGATAATATTTATATTATTATTGAAAAAAATTATATTCATTTACTAGAATATAACTTCTGAAAAATGATATAAATTAATTATAATGTTCATATATAATAATTTCAAAACAACTATTTTTGAATAAAATATATTCTTGAAAAATAAAATGATTTTCCATAAAATTAGTAAATATTTATTTTAAATTAATTAGTATATTTGAAATATTTAATATATATATATATATATATATATTTTCTAATATGGTTATTAATATGCATTCGTACAAATTTAATGGTTATATATTATGATTTTCAATATCTTGGTATTTTAGGCTAGGAGTTGTGTGAAAAAAAAATATCAAAGAATTCATGTTTATTTAAAATTAAATATATAAAAAATTATAGGGTGTTATATTCTACCCCATATAAAATGAAAGTTTCCTTTTAAATTAGTTAATTTTGATAAAAAAAAATATAGATACCACCACATTATATCATCCTATGGAATCCATATATCATTCATTAATTTTGGATTCATCCAAAGAACAATAATAAGACGAGTATCCTTATTCAATTGAACATTATCTATATGATCCATTATTTCTATCAGTTTTAACTGAAAGGAAATATAATTTCCCAATGATAAAACATATATTTTATGTATATTTCAAGGATATTGTACGTCATTCTCTTAGAGATATACATATAATACATTGTTCACAAGAGAGATTTTTTTAGAGTTCAATGTGATAAGAAGCTATCCAAATCCAATCAAGAGTCTCAAGATTAAAAAAGTTACTAGGACATAGATATTCTTTATTTTTAATTATAATAACATTCGTACATGTTGTAATTTATTCAGGAAATATGTTACTGACTTCAAATTAATGACATCACTAACAATTTTTAGTAAAATATAATTTAGTATGATTTGACTTGACATGGTATTTAGTATCCCTCAATATCATTCCTATGTCCTCAAATGGATCATATCCAAATATATATATTTATCTAGATTTATCCTAGTATATATTAGTTGAACAATTAATTTCATGGATGGACTCAAAACGAGCTATCTGGCATATCAATTGAATGTTATTGTAGAGACCCGAAGCTTAACGTACATTGACATTACATTACTTTTGCGGAAAACTTAGTACATAACAAAAACACACACACAAGGGTCGTAATAGTTTAGTGTCTTTGGAAACTCAGAATATAATCTTCTAATCCTGGTGAAAGATCTTCAACATCTCCCATAAAGATCTTATTTTTTTTATACCTAAAACCTTTATATATATCCTAGGGAAAAGAAAACATAAAAGGGTGAGCTCAAATCCTCAGTAAGGGTAAACAAAAGAAATATCAATCACATCATATACATAAGAACATAGATTTTGGAAATCTTAACCTGCAAAAGAGCTCATAATATCATAACATGGGATAAATCATAGAAGTGAAATGTAATCCCAATAATCGTAACTTAAAACATGAAACTTTGTGGCATACACACATAATCATAGAGAATCATTTCTTGTTAGTCAAGACTCATTTCCAAGACTATCGTAGTGGACAAAGTCCCTTTCTGAGTCGAGTCACCCTCGTTCCAGTCCTCTTTCACTGAACCGGTATAACATACCGTTCCTGCCATGTCTATCTCATGAGATATAAAATCTTTACCCAATGCATTGGAGGGATATATAGGTTCCACCCATCTCATAATGATACCATTCTTATGTGTGCCACAAAATCATAAATCATACATCATTGCATAACCCATGTAATAAAAATGTGATTCTTAAACAACATGGCATCATAAAACAATTCATATAAGATAAACGAATTCATAAAAATATTTCCATCAAAACATAATTAAATCCATGTAATAATAGGGATAGAAACAGAACCCTTTATTATCTTAGATGGAAAATAATTTTGATAAAACACTTGAACCCAATTCTTGAGGAAAATATCATTTCTACTTCAAAAACATTTTCCTTTCTTAACATGTCTTACAATTTTAAACCAAAAGAAGTTTATTAAAAATAAACATGAAAACATGTAAATGAAGCTTTTTGGAAATAATGTTTTAAAAATCCATTCATGCCGTATAAGTTAAAAAAACATTCTTCTCGTACTTTTGTCAGAAAAGTCAAAAAGTACCTCGTATGAAAAACGACAAAAGATTCCTTTCATATCTTTTACTAAAAACTTATCGAAGGGTAAAATTGGATTTAAACAATTTTAGTTGGATGAAAATAATATTACATATTGAGGAAACAAGGATGTGGATGATAAAATACACCCTAGTAAATGTCAAAGTAAAAACAATCTCGGATAAAAATGAGATTGTGATATTTTCCCTTACCTTAGGTCCAACTTGCTTTGTAAGTGTCCGAACCTCCTGTATAATGATTTAAATAATGTCATTGAATTATTACAGAATCATACTAATTGTTATGATATCATATATGGTTCACTTATGACTTTATATTACCTGTTCTTTTGTAAATTCCTTGTTAAAGTAGTGTTTTGGGTAAAACCGTCTCATTTGTTGTTCGTGTTTTTAACTTGTAATTATTAATATGATTAATTGGATCATGATTACATATATCCAGAATGTAAAACATGATTTATATATAATATATATTCAGAATATACATATATATAATATATTGATAAATGGAATGAAATACACCGTTGATGGAGACAGTAGTCCGTACGTACGAATGAACGCTGTTTTCGTTTCCTTATTGAATTGAATGGAATTAAGTAGATGACATACATATAAATATTCATAAATAAAGTATCATTATTATTTCATATATTTTATTAGTACTTATTATATATACTTTATAATCATTCATGAATGGTTAATGTGGAGAATGAATCTCATCGCGTCGTGGAGACGGTAGTCCGTACGTACGCACGAGCGATGATATCATTCCCATAGTCGTGGAATTGAGTTAAAGTGTATGTATATTATTTCAGTATCAATATCACTTTATAATAATCATATATAGTTACTCATTACACCATTATACCCATCCTATTAAGGTGGTGGTGGAAAATAGATTACACCACAGCGTGGAGACGGTATTCCGTACGTACGCACAGGCGGTGATTTCATTTTCCGTAGGATGGATAGATGGTTAAATAGGGTTGTTTCATACTTATAATAACATATCAATATATGTGTGATACTGATGATATTACTTAATAATGAAACTACTAAATAAGAATAAGTTGAAGAAGAAAGAAATTGGAAAGGATCGGTAATGGATATTACCTCTTCTTTAAAGTGCTTCTTTGAGATCTCCTTTTAGTGAACTAAAATTGGTCTCTTAAGAAGACCAGGACATCTAGGATGATACTAGGGAAGTGGAGAAGAGAATTTGGCAGGGGTTGGCCGAGCTTGAAGGCTCAATGTTGTGTGAGGAAGAGAGGGAGGAGGTGCCCTTTTATAAGGGAGGAGAGGGGCACCTTTGGAATAACAAAAAATATTATTTTATTATAAAGCCAAGTTCGGTTTTAAATAGCTTAAAATTGATTTATTTCGAAGATAAGGTGGGGATGGGTAGAAATCCTCTCGTCCAATAGAATTTAGACAAGTTTAGGTTCCTATTTTATCCTTATCATTTAGATTTAACATTAAGTTAAATAATTTTACTTTTACCGTGTCTTCTTGTGTTCTTATAATATAAAATTAATAAACTTACTATATCAAGCAAAACGAACCCAACTTGTTTATTATTAATATATATAACCTTATCTAAGTTATTTGTCCAAACCTTAGATTTTTAGGAATAAAATAACAATTAATAATATAATATTTGTTTTAAAAACTATTTTATGTCAATTTTGACACTATTTAGTAATTGGTTTTTGTGAAAATCATAACAGAATGATAAGTTCGAAAACAGTTAATTAAATCAATACTAACATGTCATATTAACCTAGAAAATTAGTGTAATTCATAAAAAGTCTCATATTACATTTATTTTGGTATTTATAATATCAATTATGTCAATATTTAATTAATAAGATAATTACTGCATCATCTTTGTGTCATAAATAAATTAAATTATTTGATGTCTAAAAATTAAAAATAAACTACCATTATGTAGGAAATCCTTTTATCTTTATAATGAATATTTATAGTTGAATTTATCTTATTTATAACCCCATATTAAAAATGTTTTAGTAAATAAACTTTGATTTTAACTCTTTTAACTCTTCTTTGAATTAAATAATAATAAATGTCCTAATCTAATCCAACTGGGCCTAAATGATAATATTTTACACTTAAGGTTGTTTTTGGTCGAGATAAACTTGTACAATAGACTTCGGACATGTGTTAGGGTAATATTAATATCATTCTTACCCTTAATTACCCTCTTTACTTTTAACCGTGGTAAATAAAAGTAAAAAGTTACTATTCACCAAAAATTATTTTCGTCTCATTGAACCTGATTTTACTTACTGACATCAACCATGTCTCTCGGATTTTTGAAATTTCATTCACAGAAGCGGTAAAATTAAGTTTTATGAAAAATTCAGTTTTTTAACTACCACTTAGTAGTTTCACTATTCATCAAAAATTGATGTTTTTCAGAACAATGCCAAAATTTCATCCTAAGCTATATTTCATATTCCAAATTCAAAAATGAAGTCTATTTTACCAAATTCATAACATATAAGTTGAATTAATTAATTTTATAATTAAATCCCGTTGTTAAAACAAAAAGCGTGTTTTTAAGAAACAATATCTATCAAAAGATTGACACTTGTTTATGTCTGGTTTAAATGTGAAAATGCATCCAATGACCAATATTGTATTAAATTGTAAAAATATATTCTAAATATACTTTAAAACCACTCAAATTAATAATTTATCACTATTAATTATTTCGATTGAAAAAGTTGTTTTTAACTAAAATTTAGTAATTTTTACTATTCATCAAAATATGAAAGTTATCCGAAAATTACCAAAATTTCAACCTAAGCTAATTTCGATATTCCGAATCCAAAAATGAAGTCCATTTTGAAAAATAAATTTACAAAATTTCAAAAAGTGGTTATTACTATTCATAACGGCTAGTTTTAATAATATTTTAATAGCATGTCGTTGTTTAGTGAAACTCAGTATTGCGTACTACACACGCTATCGAGGAAGGTTGTGATTGCGTGTAATGCAAGGCAAGTCAAGGATGTGTGTTGTGCAAGCTCCTTTTGGTGTAGCGTACAACACAAGACATTAATAATATTAAAAGAATATTTTTCATAAAATCTCGGGCTGTTACATTCTACCCCCTTAAAATGAATTTTGCCCTCGAAATTCATCGGGGTTATAAATGGTTTACTATTCGAAAGTTTCTTTAATAGAAACCCACACCGTAAAAAGGAATACCAAAACCAATCTTTAGAAAAAAAAGTATGAAACGTAACGGTTACCCAAATTAACTCATCACTGGGTTTCCACGTAGGATAACATAGGTGAAAAATATGGATATGGAAGAAAAATCTAACCATCATTTTCTGATGGAGAGTGGTAGAGAACGTGGCTATGGAAAAGCCAACAATCACAAAGCCATAATGTTGTGACGATCTAAGGTACCATCTGATTTATCAGATATAAGATCACTAGGACAACATTTTTGGTTTTCAAGATCATTTCCCTAATGTTGATGAATTAAAAGAAATACTTAAATGATTTTGGTAAAATCTCACTCTTGTTCGTGCCTTGAACAATTTTCACTTCATCTCTTAAATAAATGAAGTTGAATTTTTTATTCGTGAAGTGTTAGCAGACCATGTGATAGAATGACGGGTCATTCCATCTGTCTCAAACAAAAGGTTAGAAAAAGTTATTAAATATACATAAGTCATTATATAGTGAGATTAATAATATATGGTTCCTAAAATGGACTTATACTTCATATATCATACTGCTTAATATAATAAAACTAGTTTCTACTAAACAGGGACTTCCTGTAGGCTAGTGGTAGGCGATAAAGGCCAGTCACACTTTGGTTGTGGGTTCGATTCCCACAGCCTTGTCCGACGCGATGGGTTGTCACCCATCCTGTAGGTTGTCATTTTTCGAAAATTACATTACTATAACATCTCATCAATAATATCGAAAATCTTCTATCCTTAAACAATACTAACTTATGTCCAACATAATCCATTCTAATCATTAGGCTTATCCATAATACTGCAGTCCACTCTCATAATATAGTAAAAACAATTACCAGAGATTTAATACTGTCGTTGATCCCCATATATCAGAATATATATCCTGTTGGTCACATTCCAAACATTCAAAGGCCTTAATCATGTACTCTCTGGAATACCCATTGAAACTTATTGAAAACATGAGTGCTGTTAAAAGTAAACTCTTTCCACATACCAAAATCCCCAAAATTCTATATACTCAAACCATGATATCACTTAGTCCTTATATCAATCATGAGCTCATGAATAAAATCATACATCTCATTATCATCTTATCCCTTCATTATGCGCATATCATCTACATTCCAAAATTATCTGAATAACCTTTCATGGATACCGGTACCATTAATCATACACTTTCAAAACTCAAGTAAAGACAACAATGTAACAATCCTTAGATGTCTCTTTATTCCATAGTACCATGATATTACTTATACAACATTACACATGATAAAAATGTAATCATTCCACTACATTCTTAAACCATTGACCGAGCTTCAACAATTCTTTCATCTCACATATCATTTGTAGTCTCTTCATCATCATCTACCTAAATACTACCCATACAACCATACTGAATCTCTACATGAGACTTTCCCTTAGGGCATTGGTTTGCATAATGCCCATACATTCCACAATTAAAACATTTAACCATTTTTGATGTCGTAGCAATACCATTATCCTCATCCCTGGTGTTAACTGAACCTTTTCCTTTGCACTTAATGGCTTTGTGTCCTTCTTTTCCACACCCAAAGAATCTTCTAGTTCCTTTGAAACATTCTCCTTGATTCCTCTTCCCACATGATTTACATAGGGGAAATTGAACTTTCTTTCCTCTATGATCATCATGAAACTCCATCTTTCTCTTTTTAGCCGAGTCCGGAAACTTACCAAATTTTAAATTATTGATCATATTATGAGATTTCTGATTCGACATAATAATGATGTTTGGACTTCCAAATCCCATTTCATTTGGTTGCTCATGAATAATATCATTCCATTGTCCATCATATCCTCCATTATCGTGAATCATCTTGTTTCCAGCCAATTTCTAAAACCCAAAAAGAATAGTGTGAGAGGAAAAAATAATAATAAAGGGGGAGTAACATCAATATCTAACATCTTTAGTTTAATCTAATATCGTTACCATAGTTCTAGGACTATATCCTATACGTATACTTATCCTTAGTGGCATCCCTCGACATACCTTAGAAATATCTCTAGGGACTCACTAACGTTTTCGCATCCTAGTTTCCAAAGGTTGACTAAACCTTTCCTCTGAAACCAACTGTAGACACCCGAAGCTTAACGTACATTGACATTACATTACTTTTGCAGAAAACTTAGTACATAACAAAAACACACACACAAGGATCGTAATAGTTTAGTGTCTTTGGAAACTCGGAATATAATCTTCTAATCCTGGTGAAAGATCTTCAACATCTCCCATAATGATCTTCGTTTTTTTATACCTAAAACCTTTATTTATATCCTGGGGAAAAGAAACCATAAAAGGGTGAGCGCAAATGCTCAGTAAGGGTAAACAAAATAAATATCCAGCACATCATATACATAAGAACATAGATTTTGGAAATCTTAACCTGAAAAAGAGCTCATAATATCATAACATGGGATAAATCATAGAAGTGAAATGTAATCCCAACAATCATAACTTAAAACATGAAACTTTGTGGAATACACACATAATCATAGAGAAAAATTTCTTGTTAGTCAAGACTCATTGCCAAGACTATCTTAGAGGACAAAGTCCCTTTCTGAGTCGAGTCACCCTCATTCCAGTCCTGTTTCACTGAACCGGTATAACCTACCGTTCCAGCCATGTCTATCTCATGAGATATAAAATCTTTACCCAATGCATTGGAGGGAGATATAGGTCCCACCCATCTCATAATGATACCATTCTTATGTGTGCCACAAAATCATAAATCATACATCATTGCATAACCCATGTAATAAAAATGGGATTCTTAAACAACATGACATCATAAAACAATTCATATAAGATAAACGAATTCATAAAAATATTTCCATCACAACATAATCAAATCCATGTAATAATAGGGATAGAAACAGAACCCTTTATTATCTTAGAGGGAAAATAATTTTGATAAAACACTTGAACTCCATTCTTGAGGAAAATATCATTTCTACTTCAAAACAATTTTCCTTTCTTAACATGTCATACAATTTTAAACTAAAAGAAGTTTATTAAAAATAAACTTTAAAACATGTAAAGGAATCTTTTTGGAAATAATGTTTTAAAAATCCATTCATTCCGTATAAGTTAAAAAAACATTCTTCTCATACTTTTGTCTGAAAAGTCAAAAAGTACCTCGTATGAAAAACGGCAAAAGATTCCTTTCATATCTTTTACTAAAAACTTATCTAAGGGTAAAATTGGATTTAAAAATTTTTAGGTGGATGGAAATAATATTACATATTTAGGAAACATGGATGTGGATGATAAAATACACCCCAGTAAATGCCAAAGTAAAAACAATCTCGGATAAAAATGAGATTGTGATATTTTCCCTTACCTTAGGTCCAACTTGCTTTGTAAGTGTCCAAACCTCCTGTATAATGATTTAAATAATGTCATTGACTTATTAATGAATTATAATCATTTTTATGATATCATATATGGTTCACTTATGACTTTATATTACCCGTTCTTTTGTAAATTCCATGTTAAAGTAGCGTTTTGGGTAAAATCGTCTCATTTGTTGTTCGTGTTTTTAACTTGTAATTATTAATATGATTACTTGGATCATGATTACTTATATCCAGAATGTAAAACAAGATTTAAATATAATATATATTCAGAATATACATATATATAATATATTGATAAATGGAATGAAATACACCGTTCATGGAGACGGTAGTCCGTACGTACGCATGAACGCTGTTTTTGTTTCCTTATTGAATTGAATGGAATTAAGTAGATGACATACATATAAATATACATAAATCCAGTATCATTATTATTTAATATATTTAATTAGTAATTATTATATATACTTTATAATCATTCATTAATGGTTAATATGGAGAATGAATCTCATCGCGTCATGGAGACGGTAGTCCGTACGTACGCGTGAGCGATGATATCGTTCCCATGGTCGTGGAATTGTGTTAAAGTTTATGTATACTATTTCAGTATCAATATAACTTTATAATAATCATATATAGTTACTCATTACACCATTATACCCATCCTATTAATGTGGTGGTGGAAAATAGATTACACCACGGCGTGGAGACGGTATTCCGTACGTACGCACGCGCGGTGATTTCATTTTCCGTAGGATGGATAGATGGTTAAATAGGGTTGTTTCATACATATAATAACATATCAGTATATGAGTGATACTGATGTTATTACATCATAATGATACTACTAAATAAGAAGAATTTGAAGAAGAAAGAAATTAGAAAGGATCGGTAATGGATATTACCTCTTCTTTGAAGTGCTTCTTTGAGACCTCCTTTTAGGGAACTAAAATTGGTCTTTTAAGAAGACCAGGATGTCTAGGATGATACTAGGGAAGTGGAGAAGAGAATTTTTCAGGGGTTGGCCGAGCTTGAAGGCTCAATGTTGTGTGAGGAAGAGAGGGAGGAGGTGCCCTTTTATAAGGGAGGAGAGGGGCACCTTTGGAATAACTAAAAATATTATTTTATTATAAATCCATGTTCGGTTTTAAGTAGCTTCAAATTGATTTATTTCGAAGCTAAGGTGGGTATGGGTCGAAATACTCTCATCCAATAGAATTTAGAGAAGTTTAGGTTCATATTTTAACCTTATCATTTAGATTTAACATAAAGTTAAATAATTTATTTTTACCGTGTCTTCTTGTGTTCTTATACTATAAGGTTAATAAACTTACTATATAAAGCCATATGAACCCAAAATTGTTTATAATTAATATATATAACCTTATCTATGTCATTTGGCTGAACCTTAGATTTTTAGGAATAAAATAACAATTAATAATATAATATTTGTTTTAAAAACTATTTTATGTAAATTTTGACACTATTTAGTAATTGGTTTTTGTGAAAATCATAACAGAATGATAAGTTCTAAAAACTTTTATTAAATCAATACTAACATGTCATATTAACCTAGAAAATTAGTGGAATTCATAAAAAGTCTCAAATTACATTTATTTTGGTATTTATAACATCAATTATGTAAATATTTCATTAATAAGATAATTACTGCATCATCTTTGTGTCATAAATAAATTAACTTATTTGATGTCTAAAAATAACAAATAAACTACCATTATGTAGGAAATATGTTTATCTTTCTAATGAGTACTTATAGTTGAATTTATCTTATTTATAACCCCATATTAAAAATGTTTTAGTAAATAAACTTTGATTTTAGCTCTTTTAACTCTTCTTTGAAATAAATAATAATAAATGTCCTAATCTAATCCAAGTGGGCCTAAATGATAATATTTTACACTTAAGGTTGTTTTTGGTCGAGATAAACTTGTCCAATAGAATTAGGACATGTGTTAGGGTAATATTAATATCATTCTTACCCTTAATTACCCTATTTACTTTTAACCGTGGTAAATAAAAGTAAAAAGTTACTATTCACCAAAAATTATTTTCTTCTCTTTGAACCACATTTTACTTACTAACATCAACCATGTCTCTCGGATTTTTGAAATTCCATTCACAGAAGCGGTAAAATTAGGTTTTATGAAAAATTCAGTTTTTTAACTACCACTTAGTAGTTTCACTATTCATCAAAAATTGATGTTTTTCAGAACAATGCCAAAATTTCATCCTAAGCTATATTTAATATTCCAAATTCAAAAATGAAGTCTATTTTTCCAAATTCATAACATAGAAGTCGCATTAATTAATTTTATAATTAAATCCCGTTGTTAAAACAAATAGCGTGTTTTTAAGAAACAATATCTATCAAAAGATTGACACTTGTTTATGTCTGGTTTAAATGTGAAATTACATCCAATAACTAACATTGTATTAAATTGTAAAAATATATTCTAAATATACTTTAAAACCACTCAAATTAATAATTTATCACTATTAATTATTTCGATTGAAAAAGTTGTTTTTAACTAAAATTTAGTAATTTTTACTATTCATCAAAATATAAAAGTTATCTGAAAATTACCAAAATTTCACCCTAAGCTAATTTCGATATTCCGAATCCAAAAATGAAGTCCATTTTGAAAAATAAATTTACAAAATTTCAAAAAGTGGTTATTACTATTTATAACGGCTAGTTTTAGTAATATTTTAATAGCATATCGTTGTTTAGTGAAACTCAGTATTGCGTACTACACACGCTATCGAGGAAGGTTGTGATTGCGTGTAATGCAATGCAAGTCAAGGATATGTTTTGTACAAGCTCCTTTTGGTGTAGCGTACAACACAAGACCTTAATAAAATTAAAAGAATATTTTTCATAAAATCTCGGGCTGTTATAGTTACTATTTGTAAGAAAACATGACTAAAGAGAGGTGTTGATCCCAAATTATTAGAAATACATTGAATAGAATCTCAACACATCCTCAAGGGTATTAATGGCCTTATAAGTATTAATATATATTTGAGTATGATATATATGACTAAAACAAATATCATTATCTAGGGTGTGTTTAATAAATCTTCTAAGACACTCTAGTAATCTCTACACGAAAATAAGATACAATAAAATATTATACCCCATTTTCAAGTTAAAACTTCATTAATGGATTTCATGAAATAATGATCTAGATAGAAATATTATCTAAGATAAATTAAGTGAAATGACCTGATAAGCCGATTTAATATAACTAAAATATAGTAATTTCATTTAGATGATTTGGGGGTGTCTAACGAAGAAATAAATGGTTATATTATCCCATTTCTATTATAGTATGTCTTATAGTTGTAACATACACATATACATCTTCCAATCATCCTTAAATTTAACATATAATAAGAACCGAGATAAATATACCTCAATAGACCTCATAATGTTTTTCCCCAATAAATTCTATTTTAGATCTATTTACATCTTTATATGTCTATGATGAAATGAAAATTATGTGGTTTTTTCTCCATCCAATAATTCATTTCTCAAGTATGGTATTGAAGGGGAACATACATGGTTCCTAGAGCATATCATTCCATCACAATCAAAGTTGAATGTAGGAAATTTTCACTACATATTTCATCCCAACATTATACATTATCACCACTTTAATAATTAAATTTATAGATAGTTATACACTAATTTGGGAAAGATAAAATAACCCCCTTAGTTCATGAATTTAGATTCCATAAATTAAAAATCTATAAATATTTTACATTTTGTGACCTCCATCATATAAAATATAGCATGATCATTTAAAACCAAAGAAATCAACCATCATGTTGTCATTCATATGGTGGAAATATATTAATAATTAGTGATCTTTAATAAAATACCAAAATCTTATTTAATGTACATTATTTTTTATAGGAATATGTAAATTAAACTTGTATGATTACTATATATATCATATATCTCTCTATAAATATAATACATTGTGAAATTTAATATAACTATTACTACTACTAACTCTATATCATAAGTCATGTAATTATTATCTTCAAAGATAAATTGGAATTTGGAATAGTTGTTTTATTATGTAATCCATTATAAAAAAACATCATATTCCCTTTTTGATTCATTACTATAAATAACAAACCCTTATCTATTGTAGGTTAGTGTAAGAACATGTTCTATGACCAACCATCTTTATAGTTCCCTGAAATGTTAATAATACTCATCTGTCAAAAAAATCAAAACTACCTACCATGGTAAATTGGTGATAAGAGTAGATATTCATGAGAAATAAATCATAAATCTGTGATAATATCCAACCATTTGTGGAAAGATATAGTTCTGATTCCTAGTGGTTTTTTGGGGTAATGTTCAAGAACATCAATCTGTGACGGATCCATCTACAAACCATCACATGATATTATATGGCTCAATATTGAAACATTCTGTAGGAAAAATTCAGAAATCTTAAAATTTTCATATAGATTATCATTCTTTATTTTCTTCATTACGTAACTCTGGTTCCCATCATCATTTCATATACCTTGTAATAAAAAATAATATATATATAGACTACTATAAACTGATAATGTTAATAACTAAAAAATATATTTAATAAATTTATCATTATAAAAGAGGAATTTGGAGAAACATTCATGAAAACAAATTCATTATTTCTAATCATCAATCATAATTTTTTCATGCGTATTAATTCACTTTTGACCCCCAGTTGAATGCGTCAAGATATAAGATAACTGAAAGAATAATATTGAGCATCCAATAAATGATTGAATAAATCATATACATGCGTAAATGGTACTTATTCTTAATCCCGATGTTTTTATGTTTATGGTAATAAATGAATAATATCATGGATCCTTATATATTCTTAAAAAAAGAATCAATTAACCCAATAGAGACATAAATGGATGAATGAATCCTTTTTAAAAATTACCCAATAATTTCCTCTTCTATTCCAATAACACAATTGGGTCCTCTCTATATGGAGTCTCTATGATATCATTAGCACTATGTATGATTTTTATTGAATACTAAAATTCATGATTCTGATTATGGCTAATAACGTCTTCTAGAAATACCTCAAGAAACTCTTGAACAATAAGTATTTCATAGATTTTGTGTATGTTCATTATCATATGAGATAAATATAACCTTTGAATAATAATAATAAAGGCACACATAAAACGTGTAATTTTTGGTGGATGTTTATATTTACCATCTCACTAATAGACTATAATAAGTTGGATTGAAAGTAAAAATTTTAAATCCCCTACTGAATAATTATGTGGTATTTATATAACTAAATCTAATACATTCAAACTATCACATCAAATTATACTAGAGTATGATTAAAAAGATTAATATGGGTAAATTTCCTAAAAAACACTTTCGGGATGATTAATATACAAGATATGTTATCACCATACAATTCAGAGTTATTATTATTATTACAACATCTAATATTTGAGGTTGAACTATGATACACTTATCAAATTATATAGTTATAATAGAATGGGTAGATCCATTATATATTATGATAGTGTCACCTATAGGTCAGATGATATGTGTATGTTTCACAACTTCATTATCACATTCCACATCAGCATTAGTGATCACATGATATTTATTAATTTTATATGGGATTAAGAGGTTTCTAACATCCATAATCATCATCATTAACATTAATATTTTAGCACTAGCTAGAATATTTTCTATACCCTTTCATATTGTATCATTGGAATGTGGGTGATGTATTATGTATAGATTTATCTCTTATTGCATAATTTGAAAATATCCACCCATTATAATGACATTATATTTCTCGATGGCCATTATTACCACAGAAACAAATTCTAGGTATGTTATGAAAATTTCACCTATTTTTCTTTCCACAAATTTGTCATAATGGAAATCAAAAATTTTACCTCTAGGGATTTCTTATAATAATTTCCTAGGAATGATATATTAATTTTCTTATCAATACCATGAGATTGAAGGGATACCCCAACCTCTATATTAACTTTAATACCCCATAAAAAGATATATTCTATATCTACTGAAGTATATTATCAATAAAATCCTTCAGATACCTGGTATTCTTCAACTAAATAATTCATCAATCTTACATATTGGTTTAATAATAATACTAGAAGAATACATCAAAAGTATAAAAATATTACCATCGTTTTACCATATGATTAGCAATACTTCTAATTAATCTCATGAAATTATTTTTCCAACGATGTAAAAAGAATTTTGGAATGTTTTTTTTGAAAATATAATAAACCAAGACACAGTCAACCAGATTTGATGCAAACAGTATTCCATATATTTATTTTCAATTAATAATATCTCAAAATATAATGCCTATTACACATTTTAGAATCTATTTAAGTATAGGTTTTGGAGGATTAGGGAGATCTAAAAATTTTATCATAGATTAAATTAAATAATAGACATAAATTTAATTGAATTTTCATGATATAAATTTATAATGAGGCCAATCACTCTTGGAATATCTAATTATTATGTGAAAAACAATTTTAAAATATTGTGTGAGCATACAATTTCAAGGTCAAGGGTATTAAAACTAGTGAAAAATTATTTTATAAAAAGTATTATTTATTTAAAAAAACAATTTTGATAACATTCATCTAAAAATATTATTTAAAAAATTTATCATTAAATAAATTTTTTTTATAATTAATATTTTTTCAAAAAATATAGAACTTGGATTTTGAAAATATAAAATAAGAATTACTATTAAAAATCAATGAATATACATATATTTTAAAATCCCAATTTACTTTAAAATAAATAAAACCCAGGAAATATAATTATGGATTTCTACTTTGTTTTTTAAAAAATAAATATTTAAAAATAATAACTTTTTCATAAAGAAATGATACTTCAAAAAAACATTATAAATCCATGAGACCACTATAAGTAACCACATTCGAACAATTTACCCTGTGAGGTCAAGGGTAAACTCCCCATTTCTGATCACTATAGTATGTACCCATGGTTTTCATTTTAAGGATCCATTTTTGTAGTGTTTTTCCAAATTAATTTCTAATAAGGCATTGTTTTGAAAAATTCAGATGTTATTTTTAGTAGAAAGTACTTTTTATATGTCATAAAATTATGAAAAATAATTATTTCAAGATAACACAATAAAAATTAATAAATATTGATTTTTCAAAAAATAATACTTATACTAATACATTTAGTGATGGAATAAAATAGTGGATGATACTTTTTATAAAGAAATTGTTGAATATAAATTTTAAAAATATAGTGTGTTTATATCTACAGAAATGAAAAACATTAATAAGTTAGAAATGACATTTTATAACCTTAAAATATGGTTTAACTTGAAAATAATTTTATTGAAATAGGTTGACATAAAATGTCCTAATTTATCACTCTTTATTTTTAATTGAATTAATTTAATAAAATACACTCTTAAAAGGAATTGTTTAATTTGATAATTAAGGACATGAAAATTCTAATTTCCATTAAGAAGAGGACATTATTTTAAAATATATTAATTTTTAATGAAAATAAACATCTAACATAAAATGGATTGTATTAAAAAAATATTGTTCCCACACTAATAGTGGTTAGTAAAATAATTACATTTAATGGTTTTTGAAAAAATGAATATATATGTTTTTGAAAAGAAATATCATATTCAATAATTTTTTGAAAATACAAATCCCTTACCTGAAACTGGAAACCAAAGGGAATGTGGGCAAGGATACTCCTTATATATGAATCATGGAAATAGAATTATAGTATAAGGGTGGAAGAGAGTGTTTTGGAAGGGGTTTCTAATAGCTAGAGTAGTAACTCAATATATTTAGATATTTTTATATATAAGGGGGTATATACACACATTGATTAAGATGGAAGATGAATATAGGGTGTTTGAAGGGGACAAATATTGAAACAAAAATAGTGTGCTAATATTTTGTAACCATGTGGCTCTATGGTGCTCATTTTTTTAACGAGTTATAATAGTTGTGCAATTATTTTAGTCATTTTAGTTGTAATTATATATGTGTATATTATACTTCTAATTCTAATTTTAGAATTCTTGGGAAAATAAAGAAACATATGAATTTACAATGGAATGATTATTTTTTATTATTCTAAACGATTATGAGATTTAATTACTTATATATAAATATAATAGTATAATTTCACTTCAGAACATGTGTAACCAAAAAATAGAATTTTATTGTCTCTATATACATATATTTTTATTTTTTCACTCATTTCATCATCAAGATGTTTTTATAATGGAAATGATTCTTCGATGATTATTGTGGAAGAATGAACCCTGAGGGTGTAGTTTTTTGTGGTTTGAAGGCAATATACTTATATCCAATGGAAAATCACAAAGGGTGTTGGGGTTTTTGAGGTTGACTATGTGTTATTCATTTGAATTAGTGAAATATTATGGTAGAATGGGATAGAGACAATGTAGAATATAGGTTCTTTTATACTGAGGCTTGATAAAAAACATTTGGTGGGATGTGAGGAATTTTTCAATTGAATGAATTAGACGAATGGGATGAGATTGATCGTACGACCACATTATAAGTGTTTTTAATCTGAAGGTGTAGTTACCCATGATATTTTTCCCACATCCAATTTTTTTTGGGTTTCAGTCCCATATTTGTTAATTACTCGTAGTATAATTTCAAGTCATAAAATCAACATATCATAAAATGAACCCACAAACACACACGCACCCACATACACACACACACTCTCTCTCTCTATATATATCTATAATTCATTCCCTATATCTCCCCAACACTGGATACAACACATGGATCACTACGAATCAAAGAAAGCCTTTGGGAACAACCTATGGGTGCTATGTACATCTTCATCCAACCATGTAGGAAATAACTTTTTGTATAACTATGAGTTGAATGGCCATTGTTGGTTACCATGTTCAGTAGAGCATTATACAAAAAAGAATAGTTGATATAGAAAAGTATGGAAAGCTAGTATGGCCAATAAATATGTATATACCAATATTTTAATGTATAAATGGTCACAAAAATCAACTAAAAAAATTATATCAATATATACCTATATATACATATTTTTCTTTTTTTGTATCAAAATTATTTTTAGTTAGCCTCTTATTATTTTTATTCTAAAATTAACATCATTGTACTGATTTTGTTTTAACTATAAATTGATAATTATTAAAAAAATATTTACAAATTAGCATATTTTTATGATTTAAATTATAACATACTTCTTTTAAAACAAAATACTCAAAATTTAATTACATAATTATCATATATTTATTTATTAAATTAATATTGAAACACTAATAAATAATAGGCGTTCATAATATTTAAGAAAAAATTACATTATAAAAAATGTATTTATAAATATTATAAATTGAATCAATATATATATATATATATATATATATTCTTCCCAAAATGATAATAATGGGTATTTTTTCTTATTATAACGAATTACATTAAAAAAATTTCTCAACGGTTATTAATTAATATGAAATTAATTTATCCTATAAATACTTAACCTAATAAAAATTTAAATAAATATTCTCTTGGTATTTATTTTTTTCATCATGTTCAATTATGGTTCTTATTTATCTGCTTCTTTATATTTTTTCCAACATCATATTGGAAGGGTTATGAATGATGATGTATCCAAACAAAGAGGGATACCAACTTGATATTCTTATTTCTATTGAAGCCTGCCATATGATGTTATTGTTATTTATTTCAGGGTTAAATTTTTATTAAATTGTAGTAGGATATTGTAGTGATTGAAGAGCTCATGTATTAATTTATGAGTTAGTGTAGTAAATTAAATAAAACTCACTCTATGTGGATTATAATTATCAATGATTATCCATTTAAATTGAATTTATACACTAAAATAATAGGTTGTCACATTGTACATTCTTTAACATGAATTTCAACCTCATAATCCTTTTCACATTAAATAACTATGTTTAAAAGGAATACATATTCCAAAATTTGGCCTATCAAAGTCTCGGAAAAAAATTAAACAACGAGAATAAAAAACTATAAGTGTATTAGTTTAAATAATAGGACTTATCATTATCATTGTATCCACCTATTTTAATTTATGAATAGTTTGTGAAGGTATGTGCGATAAACATTGCAACAATGTTTCTGATATAAATAAAAGTATCATGATTTATTTGTCCTAAATCATCTTATGATGTTTCAGTCATATTGAAGATCATAAATAAATATTATTGAAAATTAATTTGTAATTACTTATAATTTTAGTATGTGTGATTAAAGATTATTATTTTGAAAATCTATTACAGAATCTATATTAAAATATTAAATCTAGAGTATTTTGAAAATACCAAGAGTATGATCAATGAGACTGTAAGCTATTATTAAATACAGGTATTCTTCATGAGGGTATCTAAATTATGCCAATATTCTAAAAACAAAATGTTCTTCATGGTATTGAGATAATGTAACATCCTAACTCTAGTTACACACAATGGTGCCACAAATCATTTATCCAGATGACCTCAGGATCACCTATGCATACAATAAATGATGCTGATTATCGGGGATGGTTTAATATATAACATGGGGATACTATAACTACATTATCAGAGTAGCATAATAGTAGAAAATAAATAAATAAAAAATTAAATAACCAATAAACCTAATAATATCATAACCAATATAGACCAATATCACATAATACTAAAAAACTGTAAAACACTATCCAAACTATAAAAGTAGATGATCCATTCCATGTATGTGTTAGGTATCAATATTAAAAATCCAACATAATGACACACTGATAACTCCCTAGGGTTTCCCAACATCCTGTGTAGTACCCTCATCGACGGAAATCCCAACTTAACCTTCTAACATAGGAATCTTACCATTATATTTTCCAAAAAAAAACATGATTTCTAATTAGGTACTGATCAGCCTGATCGAGTATGGTGTGAGTAAAAATTAGTAGTCCCCCATGAATAATGCTTAAAAAATAAACATTCTATAAGATTGTATAAATTTTTATAAATAATAAAGTACAATAGATAAGGTAAACAATTTCTTCATTTCATTATTCTTAAATTAACCACATAATTTTATGGGTTCTTTTTGAAACTCAAAACACTAATACCTTCTATATCACATTCCATAGTCAAAACTATATATCATAGGAAATCCCAACTCATTATATCATGGGATTTCATTATTCATTTAAAACCAATTTCATAACTCGACTACATGGAACATCGATCTAATTCTAATATCATTAACCAAAGAATGTAATGTATAGTAGTCCATGAGTACTCCCATCATAATTCCATATATCATACCTCATTGGTATTTTATGATTCAGTCCATGTCCCAAAGAATAATATTCACTTTCCTTAATTTCTTCCTATATCATCATGTCTATCACCTCATGGTTATTTAGAGCATATATCCCTACCCCACTTCCCATTTGTGAATAAATCACACCTATATCACATATATCACTTCATTCAAGGATAATCATCATTAATCATTTTTATCCATTATTCATGTCATAGTTCACCATTCAAATTTATCTAAACAATCATGGTTCATCACTTTAATTAGATGAAATAATATGAACAATTCACTATTAAACAATTTATCACCATTTAACTATATAAACCATTAATATTTTAAGGTTATTTCATTCATCCCATCCTTCCATTGATTAGTTAAATCATAAGCACATTCATCATCAATTTCAAAACCACAATTTGAAAATTTAATTGTCCAAGTTCTACCCATTTGATTATCACTTCGAAATTCAATTAATTAGTTTAATTTAAAATGCAATTACAAAACATGGATATTAAACTTACTTAATTAAATACACACAATTATAATCAAGACAATGATAATTGGTTATTTTATTACCTAACTCATGGTTGTTGATGGATATTCACCAAATGAAGATCCACCATATCAAGCGATACAACTATGATCAAAATAATGTAGAAAATCTAGAACACAAAACTGAAGATAAATATCCAACATAACATCCCCATAAAAACCTACATATAAACCAAATCCCATAGGTAATAAACCAATATTCTTCACCTAGAATGAGATACAAAAGAGAGAAAAAACCACACAAGAAGACGATTACATACAAAAAGAGGAGAAGATACTTTAGTAGGATATTTGATTCATCATGAACTGAGTTTGAGGAGACTTGAAATCTATCAAGGTGCTCCCAAATATGAAGAAACAATGTTAGGACTATGACATGGGGAACTGGGGTAAATATTAAGGGTTTTAAAAATCCTAATATTTTTTTCTTATAAAATAATCTCTTATGCACAGTTTCTTATAATGGGGTGCATAGTTTTAAAAAATATGTTCCATTTCCACTTGCTTTTCCTTAGGGGTCATATGAATACTATTAAGTGGTAACATTGTTAGGATTTTTTTTTACAACCATACATTTCCCCTCTTCCTAATAATTCACGTTTTGTAGTGACACAGTGCACAGTTTGGGTAAACCATTCACTAACTATGCAATACTGACCCCCCAAACATCTAGAATTCTATAAATTCTTCCAAAACAACGTAACAAACCCAAAAAGTTATACTCAAATCTTGCGAAAAATTGTACTTAATGAAAGTCATGATACATCTCCTAAAAGACTAGGATATTAAAATCTCCCGCCATATAACAACTCATCCTCAATATGTACTCCCAAATATCTCTATGATTATGAGGTAAAAATATCAGTCCATTGAGGATAATAAATTATTCTCTCCAACATGATTCCTTCTGAACACATCCATGATGAAAAAATACTATATGTATTGGAATAGTGTTTCCCCAAAACATATTATCACGGTGATTAATCTCATGTATTGGATTCTCCTAAAAGGGCACCTTGTTCTTCATCTCAACATCTTCAACAATGATCACATGATAAGGGTCAGGGTGATTCAACCAAGTCTAAAAAACATGAAAAACATCATTACTAGAACTATACCTCTAAGAAATATCAAATTAGTACATTGCATGTTTTATTCTCTCCATAATCTCAAAATTTTCTCCAAGATTGGGTGATAGATTACCCTATCCCCAAATCATATGGTGACTAAATCTATGTGACACCAGAAGGAACACATAATCTCCCACTATAATATAAATGGGTAATTTTATTATATCTACAAATTACTTCTATCTACATTGAGTTGTAACTATACATTTCATAATCATCTAAACCTTGTATGAATTCTCATATATGAGACTTGGTCCAACAAAACACTGATTCACCTACATCCATCTACCATAGAGGTGTTCTTCATGGTATAACGTAAAGATCTTCATATGGTTGTATATAAATAGTTTCCCGATGACTATTCCTATATGAGAAAACAAGATGAACTTAATAATTCTTCTAGGATCCATCAATGTCAATAAGTAATTCTCATAGAATATCCTCCAAAACCTATATAGTAAATTCTCACTTCCCATTTGTCAGGGTGTTTAAATATGTAATCTATAATAACTATATAAAAAGATCCTCTAGAATCCTTTATAGTAATGTGAGTTGAAACCTGAGTAATGATAAAAAAGTGTTTTTGTAGAACCCTATGTAGATGGAATATCTCTCAAATGTATATATCCTCTAGTTTCCACACTAATAAAGTCTACCATATTAGAAAAAAATATTGTACTTTATTTAGTTTACTGAAATCCACCATAACTGTGTCATAATAAATATGTATCTTCATAATAGCTACAAAAAAATCGATTTTAATGTCATCCCACTTCCATTCTGTAATGGGAAATTTCTGTAGTAAATAACATGATCATTGTTGTTAGGACTTCACTTCTTAAAAGGTGTATCACCATGTCATAATACCTAAAATTTCATTTTCCATGAATTTCCACTAATAATGTTGACATTGTTCAAGGTATATTTTCGTCAAACCTAAATGTAGCACCAACTTTGATTCATGAAAATCATGCATCAGCTCCGCCCAAATACTCATTGGTACAAAAACATGATTCCCGAAATAGATGAGATCATCCTCATTTATGGTCTAATCAAATGGTGATTCCCCACCTTCAAGTCCTTCCATCAAGGCCAAACACTCTAGATCCTCATACTACCTCTCCATGATCTGGATCACAATTATAAACCCTACTAATAATCTTTTGAGATTTATCTTCTATTGTCCCTCCAATACCATAATATGTATATCTTTCTATAGGGTCATCATCATCCAAAAATATATAGAATTATAATCCACTTGTGTATCTGTTTTACTTCTCAAATCACCACCAATATTGTTTCACGTCAATGGAAAATATTCATGAAAAAAAAATTAATGCATATACTCAACCCATCTCATCTATTAGAAATTAAAATCTCATTGCTAAATAATATACTTTATTCTTTTATTAACAATATACATAGTAAAATCTTCTCAAAATCAATAATTCCTCTAACACATGAACACATAAAAAATACATCTAAATCGAGGAGATGAATAGGGTAGTTCAAATTGTATGGCCTCAACATCCGTTACCCATATTCAAAAATGTTACCCCCTGCATCAACATTGCTCCACGATTGATCCCAAATGCATCAAAAAACACTATATACTCTTCCTAGGGCACATGTAAGATCATTATTAGTGTGATAGTCAACCACCTTAGAAACTCATGGATATAAATAAAACATTCTAAAGATAATTAAAAACTTTACCAACTATTTAGTAATGCATAAAAGATATGCTGGAAATAGGGAAGAATTTTAGATAAAGCACCAATAATAACCTAATAATCCTAAATAAATATAGATATCAAATTCATTCAATGGTTACTCCCATGAAACCAATACATAAAATTCTTCTAGGTACAATGATATAGAATCCTATGAGATGATGTGACCAAATAAATGAACTCATTAAATCCAAATTCGGCACTTAGATATCATTCCATATAGGTGACACTCTCTCATCATACTAATATTAATGTCATGATATTGTGCATGATCATCCTGAGTCTTGGAGTGCACAAACATTTCATCCAGAAACAAAAAAATAAAATGTTCCAGTTTTAAGTGTAAGATTCAATTCAGAATTTCTATAAATACCACTAAAGAATTCATCCTCCCAAAAAAGTCATGGAAAACATATAAATTCCATAGCTACTACCGAATTAGATCATTGTTCATTAGAAGGTAAAACTCTCAACTAACGATACCTCGATCTCAATTCAATCATAGTTAAAACAATAGAGCCTCCAAATTGTTCAATGAGATCATCGATATGGATAATATGATACTGGTTATTCACTATCATATGGTTTATCTTCTAGTAATAATCATATAAATGTATCTTTTCTTCGGCAATATTAGCAAAAAAACACATAAAACCCAAAGGTGATATACTCGTATAGATATATCCCTTATCCATTAACACTTATAGTTTAGTCTTAAGATATTGAGTATCTATTGGTGACATTTCATAGGGTGGAATAGAAACTGGTTCATCTCTAGGAATGAGGTAAATAGAAAACTCAACATTTATATCAGGAGGAGTCCTTCAGAAGTATTTATGAAACTTGTCATGGAATAGGTCTACTATAGGGAGAAAAACATCCTGATTTACTCCCCTATCATCCATAAATTTTTTTTATCCTAAGTGTTGATCTCTCGCACTCGTCGATATACATGCCCTGTATAGCCTTCATAGAAATCCCACTCTCCATGATAAAAAAAACTATCACCCTTTAGAGATGTGAAAGTCACTATCATGGAGCAAAAATCTATACGTGGTTGTTATTATATTGAATAATCCATAAATAAATAAAATAAAAAACAAATATATCAAATATGTTAGGATCCTATATAAAATGATACACCCCTATCTTCAGAGAACACTCCTTGCACAAATAGGTATCTCTAGACCACACTCCCAATGGTTTATTGATCATCATAACCCCACATACAAACTCCACTGCTAGACTCAAACAATAAAAATGTTGTACAAATATAAAAGAATGACAAGATCCAATAATAAATAATGCACAAAAATGTAAAATATACATTAATAGAACCTCTAACTATTTATAGTCTATCCACATTATCCACAAGAGTATAATGAACTGCATGAAACCGTCCTTCCCCTCTTCCAATTGTTACATTTTGAGTCCCGTATGATGCAATACTCTTCTGATATTATTTCCCTATTATAGATGTTTCTAATCTACTACTTCAACCACCATGGAAAATAAAACTCTAACATACATAGTGATATACAGTAGAGTAAACCATAACTACACTCTGATTCTTTCTAGGCCCTCTCTCATTACACACCTATCATTAGTTCCTAATGAACCAATGTTGATGTCCCAAAATTTCAAAATCTCGACACACTAATTGTGGTGGGGGGAACTATATATGAATGTGATCCTGCCTACCACACTAGTGTAGTAGAACTAAAGTAATGTAATGTGTAACTAATCATTCCCCAGGGAAACCCAACAATCCACTACTTGGGTTAAAATTATCAGGGCATGGATTACTACACTTGGAAGACTTACATTCTTATCATCTAGTATGAACCATATGTACTTCCATAGAATCCTTATTAATTTTTTCCATAAAATATGAGAGACTACTTTAGAACATCAAAGTACATATTTATCTTAATGATTCTATCCATTGAATTAATATCTAATTTAATACCATCTTGAAAATTATTCACTGTAGTCACCTCATTTCTTTCCAATGATGGAACCAATTTCTGAAAATTAGCAATGTGACTACCATAGTCCATTATAGAAATAATCCCTAACGTCAAACAAAAAATCTACACAACCCTCTCCTTCCTGAGCATATTAGGGTTAAATTTTGCAAATATCTATCCCAAAAAGTCCTTACATACCATATATTAAATCTATACATCCCGAGTATAAAATTCACAGTAATACCACACTTGAACACACAAAATATAATCAGGGAGTTTGGATATATTCTTTGTAAGAGTCTCTAAGTGGTAAAAGTATCCTCTAGATAGACTCAATCTAGATCTCAACTACCTCAGGTCCACCACAAATGGGGATAGTTAGAGGGAGAGGAAACTGGAATCCCCTTGTCAAATTAGACATACATTTCAAAACCCGATTTTGGGTCTCCTTTAATAAAATTAATAAAGAAATAAAATTTCTCCAAAGAATACTCTCCCATCCCTTCCCCTGGATCTATCGAGGCCCCAGGTTGCACAACAGTAATCACATTTATATCCATGACTTCCTATCATCATATCAAAAAGTTTCATCATGGATTCATATATCTATAATTCCATACACACATTTTAGACACATAACACATCATTATCACATTTTAAAAAGATGTATTCAAATAAATCCATAACATGTCATTCCCTCAACCCCACCACATGGAAAAAACCATGGCATAATCACTACCCTAAACCTCACATCATCTTGGTCATGGATCACATAAGGTGAACCAATTTCATAATTCAAATCTATCATCAGATTCCCATTTTAGATATTTCACTTACCATATTTAGTATCATTTACAATTTTCAATATCACAGTAGGCACCATTCCATTTAAATTTCCAAAAAATGAAAATCAATTTTATCTAAACAAATCTCAGCAAATTATGATTTTCCAAGAATACCTAAAATGATGAATGTCACAATAGTTCCCACATTCCTAGAATGATGCATATATATAGAAATATCACTCTATAATGGTCCACAATAAAAATATCATAAAAAATAATAATATCTCACAACAAGTGCATCTCCAAAGGTGAAATAGTATCAAACAGTAATAGAAACCTCAATTTCAATAATCCCACCCTGGTTACATGGGTTTCCCTTATACATGGGATAGTTACTACCATTAAAGATCTCATGGACAAGGCCTGAATCATCCTAGTATCATTTATACCTTTACTATATATTAATTCAACAAAAATTAAAAGAAATGATCACCCTCTAATACAACATTATAATGTCTTGACCTGGGTGCCACATGCCTGTTCCCCGTGCTAGTTCACCACAAGACCTCAGGAACACCTCCCCCTATACTAGAGGATGCCAGTTTTCTATGATCGTGTAGTAGATAACATGGGATACTATAAAAAGTTTATCAATGTATATCAGTAGTGAAAAATAAATAATTAAAAATGAAATTATATAACTAAAATCTAGGATTTTACCATAACAAATAAAATCCAATATATCATGATAATCAAAAATAGGACAATAATATTGATACTAAATAAGTAGATATTTCATGCCATATTTTAGTCAATCCGGAATAAGAAAAATCCAAAATAAATACACACTATGATCTACCAAGCAGGTCCCAACATCATGTTTGGTTCCATCATCTATGATGCATCAAAACCCACCCATCAAACATATGGTTCTTTTCCTTATCTTGGCCTGAAATTATAAAGTCTATTGATATAGGATAAGGCATCCAATGTATAGTTTGATTGTAACTTATTAGGACACTGACCATATCATTTAAAAAATATCTACTCTTAAATAGTGTGTGTAATAATATAAATAATAATGTAAAATAAATAAGGATTTAAAAAAAATCATTTTTATTTAATTAACTACATAATTACATATGATCACATTGAAATACATAACTATAATACCTTCTTCATTCTAAGAAATATTCTAAACCATATATCATTGGGAAAAAAATTCATTATATTATGGGATTTTAATATTTCTTTTTAAACAATTTCATAAAATAGATTCTTGGAACCCCAATCCAATTCCAGTATCATTTTCCGAGAACAACATGTATATAACCCCATGCGTATTTATAGAATCAATTCCTATATTAAACTGTATTTTTATTCGGAGCATTAATCCCTATCCCATACAATAATATTCACATGCATGAATTCAGGATTATAACATCATGTCTATCACCCTGTGGGTATTTGAAGCATAAATCCCTATCCCACACTACATTTATCAATAAATTACACATATATAAAATATTAAACACATATCATGGTTAATTATCCTTAAAACATATTATCTATTATTCACATCATGGTTCACCATTTCAATTTATCAAAACAATCTTACTTCATCACATTAATCACATGTAATAATTTGAACAATTCACCATTAAACATTAATAAATATTTAATAATATAAATCATTATCCCTTCATGGTTAATTCATTCATCCTATAATTATATTTATCCATCATATAATTGATACATTAATCATCGATTTCATAACCACAGTTATGAAATTCAAGTATCTAGGTTTATCTCATTTCTTAATCACATTGAAATTCAATTTATCAATTCAATTTAGAATAAAATTTACCAATATGGAAATTGAAATTTCTTAATTAAATACACAAAATTCATATAAAAATGGTAATTAATAGTTAGACCACTAATCTATATGTTGTTTATAGAATTTCACCAAATAGAAAGCAACAATTTTAAGTAGAGAAATGTAGATTAAAATGATCAAGAAGAATAAGAAACCAAAATTAAAGATGAAGATACAATAGAACATCACCTTCAAAACCTAGATCTAAACCAACTCAAACAGGCAATAAAAAATTTATCTTTACGTATAAAGAGATACGTGGGAGTGGGATGAAAATAAAAGGGAAGATATTACAAACCGAAAAAGGTGGAGATCCTTTAAATAGATCTTTGATTATTCAAGAATATATTCTTAAGGAGCCCTGGAATCTGTACATGATCTCCCAAAAATGTATGATAACCATAAGGATGAACATGGGAGAATATGTTTCAATATAAATGACTTTAGAAATTTTAAAAAAATACGATAAATTAATCTCACATGCACAATTTCTTGACTAATGGTGCACATTTTTTCAAACTTTGACCCTCACCACGAGCCTTCACTAATTGGTTGAACGGATAACACTTAGAGGGAACCCTATTTGTAAAATATTGTGTAAATAATGAATTTACACTCTATCTAGAAATGAATTGTTTTCCAGGGTAAGGTGTACGATTTAAAAAAACCCTAGATTACTTAAAACCCCTCTAAAAACATCTAGAATTATCGAAATTCTCTCGAAACTACTCTAGAAAAACAAAAAAATATATTCTTAAAATGTATAAAAGGATACATGAAAAACATAATTATACATATATAGAAAGGTGTGGGTCTTATAGAACAGGTAAACTATTTTAAAATTCTATTTTGATTACTCACCTTCTAGGATAGGTCAGAATTTTGAGGATTGTTGGATTTGTTTTAAAACATTCCATGATCCATGACGATAATAGGATATGTCGAAGGTGTTTCGAAATTAAAAAATAGCTTATATTGAGTCAAATTTTTATTTATTTTTTCAATGATAACATATAATAAATTTGAAATAAAAATTATAATAATGTCATTAAGAAGTGATAGATTCATTTTCTTGCGATCCTCACCATCCTGTTTGAAACTGATTTAAGGAATTAATTTTTTAAAAAAAACATAGTTTTTACTAAATTGAAATAAACATAGCTACATTATCTATTTTTACCAAATTTTCCTAGTTTAAAATGATTTATAAATCATGCCTTCGATACCCATTATAATAGACCCAGACACCACTCCCAGATCTGATGCTAGAAACAAATAATGTATTTACATTTTTTAAGAATAAATGAAAATATATAGTCTATTACACCTATGAGGATTTTTTCAAGTATATTTTTGGAGAAATATTAAGATACTTACATAATATTAGATAATTTGGAAAATAATATATAAAAATTTATTCCAATTGACTCACACATTCCATTTAATGATGTTGAAAAATATTCGAATATATAATTATTCCCTTAGAAAATTTTTCTAAAATGTTTAGTGAGCATACAATTTCCTTTTAAGAAATTTACAAACCTTTAAAGAATAATTTTAAAAATAATATTTCTTTAATAAGAATTTTTTTGAAAACATTACTTTGAAAACATTACTTTGAATACATTATTTTGAAAATATTTGGTTTTTATCAAAAAAATTTATATAATAAGTAATTATCCAAAAATACAGAACTATAATATTGAAAAAAATAAAAAAACAAATACTATTAAAATATTTTTAAAATACATCAAATTTTGAAAACATAATTTCATTTCAAAATAAATAACAATTTAAATATATATATGGCTATCTTATAAATCATTTAAGAATACGACTTACAAAAAATGACATTTTTTAAAGACATTATACATGGAATCCCATAATAAATATATGAGGGAAATAATAATTACATTTACAGGAAAACACCCCCTTGAGGATGGTGTACACTCCCCACTTTTCATCACTAATGCCGATACCTAATTTCTTTGTTTTATGGAGTAAATTTAGATAGGTTTCTCTTTTATCATTGAAGTAAAAATAAAACATAGTTTTTTAAAACTAAATAATTAATTATAAGATAAAAATATATATATATATCAAATAATATTTTGGAAAATATTTTTTATATGATAAAAACAAAAAATTTAAGGGAAACACATATTTTGAAATTAATTCTTATAATATTAAATTTAATTATGGAAGAAAATATATGAATGTGATTTCCATAGAAAGATTATGGAATGATACTATTATTAATATAGCATAGAAAAAAATTGTAATATATATAAAGTGATGTTTTTAAATTAAAATATTTTATTTTAGGGAAATAATCCATTGCATAAAAAGAGGTATAGAAAATTAATTCACAAAGTTGATAAAATAAAATTCCCTTAATTATATGTTATAAAATATCCTATCCCATAAATAAAATAACAATATTATTAAAAATAGGAACTTATTTTAATATATATATATTTGAAATAAAAATATACCTTCGTATAAATTTATTTGTTTAAAAGGAAATTCTATTGCAAAATTGGGTATTGAAAAATAATTATCTAGAATGATAATTGAATATATACATAGAATATATGTTTTTTAAAACAATTTTATATTAAAAAAATAAATTGAAAAAATAAACCACATACCGAAAAGTGAAAATAGAAGAGAGATTTGAATGAGACACTCCTCAACACCGAAGCATAAAAAAAATTATGGTTTATATGAGGAAGAGAGAGTTTATGAAGTGGATTTAGAATGATTGAACATTGAGTTCCATAAATATATATATATAACTCTGTGTGTGTTTGGATACAAATTCATCTTACAAATGAGGATGAATATGGTTTATTAGAAGATGAAAACAACTCAAAAAGTGTATCTATGTTCTATAATCCTAAAACATTATGTAATTAAACATTCAAATTAGGTATTATAATGACAGTGCATTTATTTTAGTTGTTACAGGTTTATTTATATATGTATATACAAATATATATCATCGTTCCCACTGTTATAAGTTGGTGAAAAAATATGTTTTTGGAGAATTTAAAATAACCTGATGATGATTACTGATTTTAAGTGATTATTTCATTGTATTATGTGTTTGTATATATATATTTCTATAACTTTTAGACTAAATTGGTAAAAAATAAAATAATATTCATTTATTTATATATACATTTTGGTTCAATTTTCTAGGCCTAGATTGTTGTGTAAGGGATGAGAATGATGAAGTTTCATTGATCATTATTTTGGACTAGAGGACACAGATAGTCTTGAATTTTATTTTCTTGTTTAAGGGTCACACATTTATATTTGAAGGAAAATAACCATGGGGTTAGGGGGTTTTATAGGTGAACTTTTTATAGGTTGTTAATATTAGGGATATATTGTGGCATAGATATATGAATATAATGAGGATAATAGGACCTATTACATCAAGTGAGGAGATTAAAAGTAAGGTGAGATATGGGGATGCCGAAGCTCAACAAGATCGAGGGGCAGGGATTTGATCGATTGGATGGAAATATTTAAATGGGCGTTTTTATATAGAGATATTGTAACTTGTGGGATTTTCTTCCCCATTGAAATTTTTAGTTTTCCATTCATATAATAGGTAACCACTCCAAGATTCACTCTCTGTCATAGAACTAGGTGATTTTCACCATAACAAACTTATATAAAGACACGCCACCCATTGGACTTTCCATGAGGTCCATAGGGCACCCATCTGCGACTTCATGCACACCCTTTGAGGGATATGTTTCTTCTAAACTTTCCATGAAGGCTCCACCCTCCTTTATTATTCTATATAGGTTGGCTTAGTGTTGTTCCCATGTACTGTTCTTTTTTCTACCACAAATTATGTCTGATCTAGCCTAGGATAGTGAGAGCAGTTGTCCAAATATTTTAATATGTATTCAAATTTTAGATATCTAAAAGGTTAATAGATTTTTCTAAAACTAATATTATATACATCTAAGCAAATATGTAATCATTTTTATTATCTTTTATTTCAAAATTATATTTGTTAGCTTACATGGGGTATTCTTTAAAAAATTTACATTTTTGTAATTATATTTTAATAACCACAATTTTTTATCTAAAAAACAATTATTCAAAATTGGAATAATTTTATTTTTCAAATTTTAACATACTTCGTTATAATAATACATAAAATTAAATACTTAAACTGTCATTTAATTTTTTATAGAAATAATATTGAGTCTCTAATAATTCTTATACTTTGTAAATAATTTTAATTACATAAAATTATTCTATATATTATGTTTTATAAATATTTATACATTAATCATATCATACATATCAAGATATTTATATTTTATTAAAAATACCATAAAGATTATTTTTTTCTTTTTATTACCAATGACATTCAAAAAAATATCTCGATGGATCTTTATTAATGGAAGGTATATTTATTCTATAAATACATGACTTAAAAAATATTTTAATGAAATATTCTCTTCTTACTACATTTTATTTTAGATTTCAATGATGGTTCTTATTTTTAATCTTCACAAAATTGTTAACATCGCCATTATTGTAGGTTTAATACACAAGATGGATACAAAAAAACCGAGATACCATATTTTATTCTTATGTTTACTGGACATGTCCTCTTTTTTTACTAAATCTTTTAATTTTCATTGTTTCAGATTATCCATTTTTATGCTATTTTAGTAAAATTAAATCTTATTATATCAATTTTTCATTAGAATATTATTTTACATATAATACAGTAAATCCTAGGAGGAATTTCCATGATGTATTTTTTTAAATGGAATTTAGACACTAAAATGAATTGATGTTGATGAAAAATGTGCCCCCCAAATCATTTATATCATTGGTGTTGATTAATACCCTCTTACTTGTACAATTCTTAAGAGTCCTCCATTGATTTTCCCTTTCCTTATGATAAACTACAACGATAAACATTTCTTATACCATGTAGTAACGATTGAAATATATAATTTTAGTGGTTATGGCCCTCTACGATATAGCTAGTCGATGAATTCAGCCACTAAATAATGGTCGAAAATACCTCATTAAGTGAAAAAACCAGATTCATAACATAAGTAAATGAAAGGTATTTTTGATACCATATATATCATCGAACATCTAGCATAGTGAAACCATGAATTATTATTACTGAATATGAAAATTATAGCATAGCCATTAATTTCAGTTAGAATATTACTAACTATTTTTTAGAAATATATATAATTTTTGTAATAAATATATATGTATTGATAAACTCATAATAATTAATCTCTCAAATCTATGTATAGTAATTTTATTGTTCAAAAATATATTTTCATCAAAAATGTGTTTAATAATTTATTGTGAGAAAATATTATAATTAAATTTTTATAATTTTTGAAAACATATTTTATAAAAAATACATAAATTTTGAAATCATTGTATCAAGAATAACATAGGGTGAAACTTTATGAACTTTCTAAAATGAATTATTTTTTAGTTAATAGTGAAAATTAACGAATTTTTTAATAATATAATTTTTATCATTATGTTAATTAAATTTAAATCACCATATTAATATTTATTTAATTTTAATTTTAAATATGATACATTTTATTATAACTAATCTAAATAATATCATTTAAACATGTAATATTCATTAATTTGGTATAATATTATTTGTATCCTTAAAAACAAAGTTTTCTGAAAACTATTTTTAAGTTCCTAAAGATTGTTAATTTCAAATAATAAAATAATTAATTATAAGAAAATATTTACATTAAAATTATAAATTATATATCAATTTATAACAATTTAATTTCATATAATGATGATTTCAAGTATATAGTTAATATACAATGATCTCTTTCTTAACAAATGTATTTACCATAAATAATTTTGTTCAGCATGCTTTATAGGTTTATTATAATATGAATTTCTATTAATTATAGGTTTTTATTCATTTAAGTTGATTCAATATTTGTAATCATAATTATTTATATTATAAAATAATTTCATGTTAATTTTATTTCGAAATCAATAGTAAAAATTATAATTATATTCCATGATGGTAAGAGCATAAATCATTTAAACCTAGGTTAATTCTATGTGACTAGGCCACTATTTTTCAGACAAATTTATATTGGGTTAGCTATTTCGACCCTTGTCATATTATTTTGGATATTTTATTTTTTTATTGAACACTATTCAATTAAGCTAAATGATATAATCTATCATGTATTGAAAATGAAAAAAAAAATGACAGTCTCTTGGTTTCAATTTCAATTATGATGTCACTTAGAGGGAAAATAATGTCATGAATTAATAAGGATGGTTATTTTGATAATGTGAATTTTTTTATGTTGGTAATTTATTTCTCTATTTTATTAATTATATAATTACCATAAATACATTTGAATCAGTTACATAATATTTATATATATAGAAAGAAACAAAAATAAATTATTTTAAAAATATTTAATGTATTATATTTTGAATACATAGTTGTGTTCCAAGAGTATTACATAAAAATGAAACATTTTTGGGTTATGTGAAACGTTTATATTTCAATTACATCTTTTTCGTCACGTTTTTAAAGTCATATTAAATTAATAGTGTCAAAATCAATGTTAATGATATTTTATAATAAACAATGTTTACATAAATGATTTAAAATTTTAAAAAAACTATCTTTGGACTAGTAAATCAGGTATTTTTAATAATATAATCAATTGTACATCTATTTTTTATATTTTATTTTATTGAAAATGTAGTCAACCCTTAAAATTTAAAACATTAACACAACATTAAATGTCAAAAATGGGTAACCATGGTTAAAATAAAAAGATTATAGTAAAAACAACACATATGCATGTTGAATTTTTTTATATGAGTGGTTATAAACTTTAATTATCTATTCCCTTAATTATATCAATTTTTATATATTATAATAGAAGAAACTATCACATTAAAAATTTGTTATTTATGAAACTATATGGGTTCCCTTCCCCTCCCATATTATAGTTAATATACTCGAATAATTTTATCTAAAATTATAGAAGTCATTTTATTAGAAAATACCAACATAAATCCATTACATTCATATCTCCCCATTTTATAAAGTTGTTGGTTTAATCAAAAAAATAACATATGAATGATTTTGGTTTCAACTATAAGAGGTTGTCTAAAGAATAGGTATACTTCATAACCAAGACTTTTTGTTTTGTTTCATTTTCCATAATTTCAATATACTATTTAACAATTATGAAATAATATAACCCATATATCTAATATATTTATTTCTTATAATATTAATTGAATAACCTATATAAATATCATCTTCCATCCAATTGGAAATGAAACCGTAATTTTAATTTATAGAGAACTACTTCCTCATGAACCGGTGTAAGTCATTTTGCATCAACTCCTCTTACGACATGTTATAATAATGGATTACATATATATATCAAATCAATGAAAAATTTATCCTTTTGTATAGATAATATCTCAGTTACTTTCTTACCTTATGATGCATTTAAAAATGGAATTGTCCTTCATCTATATGTGTAGACTGTAGCATATATAAATCGATGTCATTTGATTCAAAACACCAAATCCCATGGATGATATATATATTTATATAAAAAGAAATTTTATGGTTTTTATGGTATGTTTATCATTCTAGATATATTTATTAATTATTACATTCTTTCAATAATTATAATGGAAAAAATCACAACTCATGTGTAAGATTCACCTGTCTTCTCCATGATTATAATGTAGTTCATTCTTTATAACCATCACTCATGGTTGATTTCAAAATTATAATAAATGTAAAAAAAATTAAAATTATTCCATTTTTAATGTATTTAATATGATTTGAAAAATATCACACTGAATATATTAAACCTACTGAACTCATTTGGGGGAATATGTATATAATATTATCAAACCATCTAAGCACAACATAATTTATTATGAAATTTATTATAACATATAAAAAAGAATAATAAACATGAAAATGGTTCTTAATAGGATAAATAATTTAAATAAGTTTATTATTCTGGAAGATAGTAATTGTATGTGAGAATTCAAAAACAGGGTAAGGATCTTTCATTTAAAAATAATCTTTTAATGTTTCCCTTCAAATCTATTTGTATTCCATTTTTTATTTTAAAAAATAAAGATAGATGTATTTTATATGGACATTAATTAATTATAAAGGCAAATTTATATGTCTATTTACATTAATTAAATGTTTTTAAAAACTAGTCATTTATATATTTTGTATGTATTTTTTTGACCATCATTATAATAGAAAAATAAATGTTCAATTATAATGTATTCCACAAAAATTACATTTACCTCCACCATATCCATTATTTTATATTTTAATTCCTTTAAAATATTCCTTTAATTATTTAAATTTAACCCTCATTCCCTTTGTTTTGGATATTTTTAAAATTCACATCAAAATCTAACAGATATTTCATTATATTGAATGGTTTTCTGTGGGTGAAAATAGTATGTTGATAACTACATTATAATATATGTTATGATTGTGTTAGGGATATTGTGAATTGTTAATGATGATGGGTGGTCCCATTATAAACTATGGATTGATGATTCTATGGTATCTTATTAATGAATTTAGTGTGAATTATGATTGGGAGGTGACATTGAGGTTTATTGCGTACAACCATGTTGGTTATTTCATTTATAACCAAGATGTTTACTCTAATTGTAAGAGTGATGGTTATTCCATGTGAAAAATAAATGGTTATTCCATTTATAATCATGAATGGTTTTCTATATATAATAGTGATGTGAAAATTAGAACTTGTGTAACATGTATGATAAATCTATTGTCCCTATAGTCTTTATGGAAATTATTTACTCTCTAAATACTACATATAATGAATATATAAAATAATATATTATATCCCACATTTATGGGAGATAATTAAATAATTAAGAAACTTTTTCATGTGTTCTTAATTATTTATGTGAATCCTTTATGAGTTATACTTTGTTCCATTAGTATTACTTATAAAATATTTTGTTAACATATTTGTATAGATAAGTTTATTTTTAATTATGAACATTTATATTTAAAATCAAATGATTATTTTGAGAAGGAAATTATTTTATAATAATTCATACACTATTAGGATTCTCTGATTATTTTTTAATTCCCATAGTGATAATTTTTTTGTTCATCCAACATTTCAAAAAATTTCACAAGGATTAGTAAATTTTTAGAGAAACTGATGAGTACAAGATCAAATTTTTTAAAATATATAATTAAATGAAAACATGTTATATCATAAAAGTATTATTTTGTGGTTAAAATGGATATTTAGTGGATGTTTCCACATTGATGTAATGTTTCATTATATAAGTCTGGTAACCTAATTCTATAATGCAGTAAATTGTATACATCCTAAAATATATAAAAATAAATTCATTACTTAAATGCATGTTTATTTAATGTTTAAGGATGTATCCTTATAGGTTGTATCAGTGGAACAATTTTAGATAACATTGCAGATTATGATGTTTCTATATATTGTTAACTCAATAGTTATATATACCATTATGTGTTTATACGTATAAGGATGAACATATGATTAAAGGCCTAGAAATGTATTTCAATGTATTAATTGATTGTATCTGAATACAATTAATGATATTATTTGGACACATTTATTTGGGTTGAGGTATTTGTAACCCATATGTTTAATTTGAATGAATATATTAGAATAATGTTGTTATATTTTTGCATATGTATGTGGGATAATATGAGATAATAATAAAGATTAAAAATTATTTAATATTGTTGTAATATTGGTAATTCTTAAAGATTTTCCTTATATTTTTTTGAAAATTATATGTCTTATAATAACACAATTCATATAAAGGATAAAAATCAGCTAGGAAAACACACACCTGATTTGCTAAGGCCATTAGGATTATTCCCAAATTGACGGTAAAGAGGGGTGCAGTGACTAATACTAGAATATCTGATATCCTGATTATTATAAAATTGTTTTTTAGTAAGACAATTTTTGAGAAAATATTTTATCGTAAATTTAATGAAGGGTTAAAAATGTGATTTAGTGAATAATTTTATTTAAGATAAAGTTAATTATTTTGGTATTTTTATATATTTATATATATACATACTTTTTATATCATGGGGTCTAATTTGAGGAATACTAGGTATATTATCTGTTAGAAGAAAATATTATTTTATTGTGTCTTTATGGAAATTTTTTCATTTATTGTAATGATTAGCATATCCTAGAAAAAACATTATTGTTGAATATATATTTTTGGTAAGAGACATTGTGAGTGATTTATATTATTTGATGATAAATAGTAAATATATCTTGGAAATATTTATAATAAAATCATTATAATTTTTTATTTTCAATCTTAACGTGGAATATTTAGAAACGTTTTATAGAAATGTGTTTATCAATAAATCTATGTGGAATATTGTGGAATATTATGGCAGCATGGTTGATTAATTTCTTCATACTAGGGTATATTCATTCTGGAAAATATCATTCCATATTTTAAATACTATAAATTTGGCTATTGTGTAATGATTTGTGGAAGAGATTTTTATTCTTTTTTTGGAGTTATTGGATCTATTATAAGTATATTTTAGTGCATTAAATATAAATACATTCATATTGAATAATCATCTTTTGAAGGTATTCATATTCTGAATGAAATTTTCTAATGGATGAAATTCAACATGTCATGTATGTATATTTTACATATTTTCTTCTTCTAAATCGTAAAATAATCTTTATACACTCAAAAAGAATCTTAAAATGAAAATGATACCATATTACAGTCATTTTTTATGAATCGATGGTCTAATTCACACCTCATTAGTATATGGTATTTTTTGTTATTAACTTTATCACGACCATTCAAATTATATTGTTCAATAATTTGTGTCAAAAACTAGCCTATATAACCAAGTACACTAATACCAAAACCAAATATGACATTGCATGAGGTCATTATTGATCCCCACAGGTTAGAGACTAGCACCTTGCATCATAAAAGTTAAAATTGGAAAATAAATTTACATAAAAATAGAAGAATAAAATACATATAAGTATAGTCAACACTTAAAAAGGAGTATGTACTAGTTATAATACTGGTAAAACAAAACCCAAAATATTACATCATCAAACAATATTGAAACAAGATATATAAACACAAACATGATAAGTAAACACCACACCAAGGCCAAAGGATCAATAACATTTAAAACCCCCAAGTGAAACGTTCCATTCTCTTATACCCAAAAGAATGAAATATTAAAAATCTTGATGGAAAAGTTAGGGTGTGAACAATACAACTCAGTAAATTCTCACCAAGAATTCCTCTGAAAAATTAATAATAACAAACAAAATAATTCTACCAATTTAAATAAAATAGGGCATAGTAATACATTTTTCATATTTAAAAAATTTTATTTCATTTAGAAATGAAGAAAAAAATTTCAAACAGGGATTGAATAAAAAATTCATATAAAAAAATTTATATACATTGTATTCTATGATGAAAACAATTCTACAATAAATAGAATATATATCAAAACAATCACAACAATAACCATGATCATTTTCCCTATATTATATTTGATTCCAGAAATAGGATCCACCAACATCTAATATTTGTGATCCTGACCAATATTTATACACACATCCCACATTATAAGGTTCAATAAGACTCATGAACATCCCATTAGGGATTTGATCTACTAAACATTGTTTTATTATAGTTTTCATCATCAATCCATTTACGTAGAATAAAAATCACAACCTTCATGTCCTAAATGACCCACATTCCACCAAATATCACATGTGATCAATCGATTAGTAGAAAACAAGGTAAATCATATCATTTCAAATAGAAAATCATTTACAATTCCATTTCACAATTTTTAGAGCAAATATGCCAATTCAATTTAAAAACTGAATCATGGATTATTCATCATCTAATTCTGTTTCAATACAAATCCAATCTGAAATTTTTATCATTTAAAATCAATCATTTTTCACAAATAAATTCTAAAATATTTTTATCAATTCCATCGATTTCAAAATAATCCCCAAACTCAAATTTCAATGGAATTAAGGTTTTCCCAAAATCCATGCTATTTATCAACCCAATTCTGAATTATAACAAATTATTTTTTAATAAATCAATTAAATGTTATTTTAAGAAAATAAAAAAATTAAAATGATTACTTATATGAAATTTTAAATGAAACGACCATCCTTTAATCAGAGAAGAAGAATCAAATCCTATAGAAGGATACAAAAATGAAGAATAAAAGAATCAGAGATCAAGAAATCAAAACTAAGGTAAATATCCCATAAAACAATTTCAATTTACATTAAATGAATGATGATTTATCAAAATATAATGAGGATAGAAATAAAGTCTAGAATAAGAACCACAAAGGGACATCCACTTACCATAATAAGATTAAACCATATCTCAGCACATCGATACATCAAAGGCCAGGGTTAGAGGATCTAAAATTGATAGTTAGGAGACTTATCAACCCTATAAATCGATTTTTGTATATATAGTGTCAATATAAATCATATAAAGGGTTCATAAATTAATAAAATAATTTTAAAAATAATTTAAAATTCATGAACATGGTTTCCTGGAGAAGGAGGAACTGTTATAGAAACTGTGTGCCCTAATTGTGAAACAACCATGCTAACCGTCATTTTCCATGATTGCGTGGTTTTCATTATAGGTTTTACTAATTATGGTAAACCATTCACTAATTTTTCAAAATCATCAAAACCTCTAAAATATTCAAAATATTCCCTAAAAACAAATAAACACAATCCATCCAAAAGGGAATCAAAGAAGAGTCCAAGAATACTAGAAAACATGTAGCATGGTATTACAACATACCCATGACTAATCTTTTCTACCCCTATATATCCTTCCATTATGTTTCCATATCAATTGGATGTGGTCACTGCTCTCTCATCAGTTCCTTACACTCCAATGTCTCTTGAGAATCAGAACCATACTATCATAGAACACGGACTAAATAGATCACCCTCACATGAAGTAACACAACATCAGAATCAAATATTATTATTAGATTCATTGTCCAGGAAAAATTAGGCTCAACATTAAGGTCATCCTAACTCAAGACATAAGATTGTTTCGAATGATACATTCATCGATTATATACATGGAACACATTATGTATTGATGTCAAATATAGAGGGAGTGATAAACGAAAAAGTCACATTACCCACCTTCTTAAAAACATTGAAAGGTTATACAAAATGAGGAGTGTGATTCCCTTTCCTAACAAGCCATTGATGAACTAAAAAAGTATAAATATTCAAAAAAATACCAAATGAGTAATTTAAAAGTCAAACATTCTACAAAAATTATTTTAATAAGAATTGTAACTGCTCTATACCGTCAACATTATCTAATGAATCAAATGAATATCCATCCAACTCCCTAGGAAAAAACTCGTCCCAAAAAAAGAATTTTATCCAATATCCATCCAACATAATGGATATTTTCATTTCCTTCCATATAAGTCCTGAAATGGATATATTCTGATTATGTACTAGAAGAAAATTTTATTAGAAATATGAACTAGTCCTAAATGATCATCTCAATTTCCACTATTGTTGAGAACATAAGCACATACAATATTATCTTGAATTTGTATAGCACTATTTTTCTATCCATATTCATATGGCATGAAGGTCTTTGGTTCATGGTCATGACCTGATGTCATGTATAACAATGATGAACAAAATCAACAATGTCTTATCTAATCTCTAGAAGGAAAAATCATCACTGCATGTCATAGAAAATATTTTTGGTTACTTTATTCACAACCCATTGGGAATTATGGAAACCCCCCAACACATCTTTCCTCATATATTACAATGAAAAAAACCGATTCCAAAACCCTAGAATACACTTCATGGGGAATCAACACCCATCAACAGTATCCCCACTATAAAGAGAGTGTCAAATTATATGGAACTCAACGTCTATATGGTGTTCTTAATGAATCATGTTGAGAAGAGAGGATGTTAACTGAAAACTATCCAATAAAATCTCAGACACTATTTCTTGGACACTTATAACATAATTGGAAAAAAGATTAATCAGATTATGCTCTTGAGATGATTATTTCATGACCTCAGTCGAAGCTTCCAGGTAAAATCATCTACAATGACATTACAATTCCTTGGAGTATAGGAAATTTTGAAATAATATTATAATAGGTACACCACCCATCACATCTAGAAAAGATTCAAGTATTTTTCATAAAATATATAACTTAGGTTATTATGGTCAGAATACATGGAAACCCTTTCTCTAAAAAGGTAATGATTCCAACACTTGAGATCATGTATCACAACTGTGAGTTGACGGTCATGGGTCAGATAATTTTTTTTATGTGGCATAAGTTTTTATGAACCACATACAACAAAGTGATCACCCTATATAATAATACATACCAATATCAAAATTTAAGCATCACATAAAACTACATATCCCTTCCGAACCTTTGAAAGAGTCAAAACCAACAATGAAGTCTGAATGCGTTTCAACTCAACAATAGAACATTGAAATTTATCATCATAAGGGAACTTCAACCACTTCTAAGTGAGATCATTAATCAGAGAATCCAAATATGAGAAATACTTTATATTCCATAGATAATTCCATGATAAACATATATAGCACTGAATCTCTAAAAAATTATGCAGCTTCTCCCAATTTATAAATTATTTCACTATTTTAGGATTAATTATTATACAATTTTTGGGACCACCTGTAACGCCCCGACCCCAGTTACCCAGAGTCGGTGCATTAATTACATAACATTGGCATGATCATAAGAAAGATCAAATCCCGAAAGACCGATTAGTTTAGTAGCCTTGGAAACACTAGATATAAACATAATGTTTTACATTACATTTCAAAGTGAAAAGCTACTACAACAACAAAGTCTTCATATCCACACTATTAACCCCTCATAATATCCCTGCAAGTCAATCATAATTTACTTCTTCACTACCTGGGAAAAATAAAACATAGAAAAGGGGTGAGCTCAAATGCCCAGTAAGGATAACAATATAGCGGAACATTCAAAATAAGCGTAAACATTTAAGGCAATGAATTACTAAAACAAAAGCCTTTTAAACTTGAACTTCAACATAGTATGGAAAAAGTAAAATTAAATAATTCCATTTACTTATTCACATGGATATTCTACTAATCGAATAATCACATGCAAAAATCAATAACCACTTTCATAATGTTGGAATGCATAATGCCAGACTATCATAACCACATAGCCAATGCCTCGTGCCAAGACTACAAATAAGATTTTGTCAAGGCCTTGTGCCAAGACACTAGTTTGTCTCATGAGACCTACCGATGCATCGAGGAGCTATAGCGGGCTCCACCCGTCACTTATTAAGTCCAATGCATTCCCATATGAAAAGGTTTAAACATAACATAAACATTTGTATTAAAACTAGCATACGAAATGTAAATAATTTCACCATAAACTATGAATGGTATAAAAATAGCACATCCACAGTCAAACATATCACAAAACCTTCAATACAATATAGAAGTTTTGTATCATAATAAATCAACTTCAAATAATCTTAAAATCCATCAAAGGATGTTGACATAGATGAAATCAAAATTCTTTTTAAAGAAGTATCTCCTTTTATTTTGAAATCATTTAAGATCCATATAAAATAAAACATTTTCTTTGAAAATATTCTTATAAGCTTGTATGGAAAGCTTCGACGATTTTATAACGGCGGAAAATAACCGCACCCGTCGTATAAGTTAAAAAAAACATTTTTACCTCAATTCTGTCGAAAAGGTTAAAAAGGACCTTGTTTTGAAAACGACGGAAAGATTCCTTTATAAACCTCTTATAAAAAGTCAAACAAGGGTATAAATGACTTTAACCCATATTCTTGTAAATAGTAAAAATGTTTTGAAATACATTTCGAAAAAACATGGATGTGGATGATAAAGAGATCCCAGTAGATTATTACGTATAATACAACCTCGGATAATGAAGAGATTGTGAAATAACCCTTACCTTGTAATTTTCCTTTGTTGGGGTAGGTTAACCTCCTGTATAATGGTGAAATAATTGTTATTAAATTATACAAGAATCATATACATTAATATGATATCATATATGATCTTTTAACATTGCTTTATTAATAATATCTTAGTATTATCGTCGTTTCGGGTGATAATCGATTCGTTCTTCTTAAATGTTTGGTTACGTAAGACATGTTTGTAATGGATAGATTATATCTTATTCATAATCAGAATGATATTAACATTATTTTTAACCCTAAAATGAGAATAATACTTGAATGGATATGATGGAGAATGAATCTTATCGCGTTCGTGGAGACGGTAGTCCGTACGTACGCACGAACGCTACTTCCATTTAATTTTCATTTTAATAGAATCAAATCCAAATGATACATAGGTATATTACTATTCCAGTATAATATAATATTTTTATATATGTTACTTAAGTTCATTAACACCATCCTTTATACGTTCCATGTGTGGTATGAACGAGTCATATCATTTTAAGGGGGCGGTAGTCCGCACTTCCTCAAATGAAATTATCGTATGTATATACAACATGAAACGAATAATGGTATGAAATAAAATGGAATTACAGAAGCTTATATATAATATATATATAATTAATATCATATTTAATTACAGTTCCATCATAATGGCCGCCATGAGAGGCGGTAAGATGTATTTGAACAATCATCGTTTCGTGAGGCGTTAGTTTGCCATCCACAGAAACATTATGTTCATCATCCATTAGATGGAGTTGTGTGTATGTGTATTTCGAATCCTTCTTATAACAACATCCTAGTATATTGAGGATACTGGTGTTGTTACAAAATAAAGGAAATAAAAAGAGTTTGGGGGTTGGAGAAGCAAAATAAATGAAAATAATTTAAGAGAAATCGTTACCTTTAATCTAGGTAACTCACTTTGGTTGGAACCAAAGGACTTCTTGAAATGCTTTCTGCCTAAGGGGAAGCTTCAAGGAGGAGGAGAGGGATGTGGGGAGCTTAGTTGGGCAGAGTTTGGACGAGCCAAGTGGCTTGAGAGGTGTGAATAAATGAGAAGGAGGAGTTCCCTTTTATAAGAGGGGTGAGGGGCACCTTTGGAAAAGCTAGAAATATTAATTTATAATAAATTCATATTCGGTTTATAATGGCTCCAAAGTTGACTATTCAAAGGTTAAGGTGGGGATAGGTCGAAAAACACTCAACCAATAGAATTTAGACAGGTTTGGGTACTTATATTAACCTTATCTTGAAGTATTAACTCTAAGTTAATTAGTTTCACTTTTATAATGTCTCGTTGTATTTTTATATAATATGGCTAATAAACTTACTATATACATCCAAGCGACCCCCAAGTGGTCCATTAATGATTAACCTATCATAATATAAGTCTCTTGGCCGAACCTTAGATTTTTAGGAATTTAATATCAATTAATAATATAATATTTGTTTTAAGAACTCTTTTATGTCAATTTTGACACTATTCAATAGTTGATTTTTGTGAAACTCCTAACAGATTGATTACTTCGAACAAAGTCAATTAAATCAATCCTAATATATCATATTATCATAGAAAATTAGTTTAATTCATTAAAAGTTTCATATTATAATTATTTGGGTATTTATAAGATCAATTATTTTAATTTTTCACTATTTTAGTAATTACTGCATAATCATTGTGTCATAACTAAAATAAATTATTTAATGTCTAAAAATTATAAATAAAATATAATTATGTAGGAAATCTTTTTAGCTTCCTAATTAATATTTATAATCGAAAATCCAACATGTATAACCCTATGTAAAAATTGTTCTTCTAAAAGATGTAAGCTTATGCCATTTTTATTTTTATTTTAACTTTATTAATATAATGTGTCATTATCACTTACAAGTGGATCCATGGGGTCCCAAAATAGACCCAAAGATGCCCTTGGTCGACCATGTATCAACCAATAGGGTTAAGACACGTTTTAGGGTAATTTAGTATTATTATAATATTATTTTTTTAACCCTTATTTACCGGATTTACCCTTTAACCATGGTAAATAAAATATTTACCACAGTAACTATTCAAAATGTCTAAAAATAAAAGTTACCTATTTACACAATTTGAACATCCTGATTCCAAATATGGAATCCATTTTCCCAAATTCAAAACACAGAAGTGGCAGAAATTAATTTAAAATTAATTCCCGCTGTCAAAACAAAAAGCGTGTTTTTTTAAGAGATAATAACTATCAAAAGATTGACACTTGTTTATGTTCGGTTTAATTGTAAAATTATGTCCAATGACCAATATTATATTAAATGGTAAAAATATATTCTAAATATACTTTAAAACCACTCAAATTCACAATTTATCACTATTAATTATTTTGATTAAAAAAGTTGTTTTTAATTAAAATTTAGTAATTTTCACTATTCATCAAAATATGAAAGTTATCCGAAAAGTTCCAAAATTTCACCTTAGGCTAAATTCGATATTCCGAGTCCAAAAATGAAGTCCATTTTCAAATATAAAATATATATAATTTCAAAAATTAGGTATTACTATTCTCAACGGCTAGTTTAATTAGTTTTGGTGTGTGTTAGAACTCGAGGTTGCGTACAACACACGCTATCGCATTATTCGAAGGGAAACGTACCGTAGAAGTTTGGGGTGTTACATTCTCCCCTCCTTCAAATAATTGCGTCCTCGCAATTTCTAGGGTATTACTGCATAAAAAGACTTGGGTGGTTCTTCATCATAAGTTCCTCGGGTTCCCACGTTGCCTCCTCCATCTTATTATTTCTCCACAAAACTTTTACCAGATGCGTCGTCCGGTTTCTCAGCACTTGTTCTCTTGTATCAAAAATCCTGACAGGCTCTTCGCAATAAGACAGATCGGGTTCCAGTTCTAATTCCTCATAGGTGAGTACATGCGTTGGGTCAGGCATGTATTTTCTCAACAGAGATACGTGGAACACATCGTGAACTTTGGAGAGACTTGGCGGCATTGCCAATCGGTAAGCTACAGCCCCAATTCGTTCGAGAATTTCGAAAGGTCCGATGTACCTGGGACTCAATTTACCTTTCTTACCAAAACGTATGACTCCCTTCCACGGAGATACCTTTAGGAAAACATGATCACCGTCTTGAAATTCCAAATCCTTCCTTCGATTATCGGCATAGCTCTTCTGCCTACTTTGAGCTGCTTTGATGTGATTTTGGATTACTTTCACCTTTTCCACCATTTCCTCCACCAGTTCTGGGCCTACAAGTTTTCTTTCACCAACGTCATCCCAACAGGTTGGTGTACGACATCTCTTTCCGTATAACGCTTCATATGGTGCCATCTGAATACTCGAATGGAAGCTATTGTTATAGGAAAATTTTACCAGAGGTAAATATTGATCCCACATACCCTGAAAATCAAGTGAGCAAGATCTCAACATGTCTTCTAAGGTCTGAATAGTCCGTTCTGATTGTCCATCTGTCTGAGGGTGGTAAGCAGTGCTCAAATGAAGTTCAGTATCCAGGGATTTCTGAAGACTTTTCCAAAATCTTGAAGTAAAACAGGGATCACGATCAGAAAAAATTGATAAGGGTACTCCATGAAGTCTCACAACTTCATTAATATATAGTCTTGCTAGACGTTCCAGGGGTAGATCTTCTCTTATAGCAAGAAAATGTGCTGACTTGGTAAGATGATCAACAATAACCCATATTGCATCGTTCCTTCTAGGAGTCTTTGGTAGCCCCATGACAAAGTCCATCGTAATATTGTCCCATTTCCACTCCGGTATGGGAAGAGGTTGCATGACTCCTCCAGGTTGTTTCCTTCCAGCTTTGACTTGTTGACAAACCATACATCTTGACACAAAATCAGCAATCTCCCTCTTCATGTTGTCCCACCAAAAATGTTCCTTCAAATCTCTATACATTTTGGTGCTCCCAGGGTGTATAGAGAAATTGGAACTATGAGCATCATCCAGCAATTCCCTTTTTAGATCAGGTAAATCGGGAACACAAAGTCTCTTCCCGAATTTCAAAATTCCATCTTCATACACAAAGTCTCTCAATCTCCCATCATTCACAGCTTTAATCTTCTTTTGGAATTCTTCATCATCGGTCTGAGAACTCTTAATCCTTTCTAGTAAAGATGGTTTGGCAACCATTTGAAAAAGCATTGATGTTTCACCTTCCCTGGTTATTCCCATGTCCATCTTCTCTAGATCCATGAAAATTGGGTCCCTTTCAATTCTCATCATGTTCAGAACTCCATGGTCTTTTCTGCTCAAAGCATCTGCTACTTTTTTTGCTTTCCCCGGGTAGTAGTGTATCGTGCAATCATAATCCTTGAGTAATTAAAGCCATCTCCTTTGCCTCATGTTGAGTTCTTTTTGTGAGAAAATATACTTCAAACTCTTGTGATCAGTATAAATCTCACATTCTTCACCATAGAGGTAGTGCCTCCATATCTTCAAAGCAAAGATCACAGCTGCTAACTCAAGATCATGAGTAGGATAGTTTTGTTCATGAATTTTCAACTGTCGTGATGCATAGGCAATAACTCTATCATTCTGCATAAGGACACAACCAAGTCCTTTCTTTGATGCATCACTATAAATAACGAACCAATCATTCCCCGATGGTAGAGTCAATATAGGAGAATTGACTAATCTTCTCTTCAGTTCTTCGAAACATTCTTCACACTCTTTTGTCCAAAAAATTTAACCCCTTTACGTGTGAGCTTCGTTAATGGGTTAGCCAATCGGGCAAAATTCTGGACGAAACGTCGATAATAACCTGCCAAGCCAATAAAACTACGTACCTCAGTTATACTCGTAGGTGCTGGCCATTCTTGGATTGCCTTGGTCTTAGAAGGATCAACAGAGATTCCATCTTTTGAGACAATATGTCCAAGAAAAGAAATCTCCTGAAGCCAGAATTCACACTTGCTAAACTTTCCATATAATTCATGCCTCCTCAGAGTCTTCAAGATAATGCGCAAGTGATTTTCATGATCTTCGTAGGTTTTGGAGTATACCAAGATATCATCAATAAATACCACCACAAATTCATCGAGATACTCCTTGAAAACTCTATTCATTAGATCCATGAATACAGAGGGTGCATTAGTCAATCCAAACGGCATTACAGTAAACTCGTAATGCCCGTACCTGGTTCGAAATGCTGTTTTCGGAATGTCTTCCTTCTTCACACACAAATGATGGTATCCAGATCGAAGGTCAATCATTGAAAAGTATTGAGCTCCATGCAGTTGGTCAAATAAATCATCAATACGAGGTAGGGGATACTTGTTCTTTATCGTTATAGCATTGATCTCCCTGTAGTCGATACATAACCTCATAGATCCATCTTTCTTTTTAACAAAAAGAACAGGGGCTCCCCATGGAGAAACACTAGGGCGAATAAATCCCTTATTACTCAATTCCTCTAGTTGTTTCTTTAGTTCGACTAACTCTACAGTAGCCATTCTATAAGGGGTCTTCGATATAGGCCTTGATCCAGGAATCAAATCAATGGAAAACTCTACTTCTCGTTCTGCAGGATGTCCAGGTAAATCTTCCGGAAATACATCTACAAACTCTTTCACAACAGGTACATCCTCTATTTGAACATTCCTTTCCTCACCGACAGTTATTTCATTCTCTTCCTCCCCAATAATTGAATTAAGTTGAGCTACTGGGGGTGGATCTAAATAAGAATTAGGTGGTGACGATTCTGCTCTAAAAATAAGGTGTTCCTTATCATTATCATCAAGAATCGTAACCTCTTTCTTCTTACAATAAATCTTCGCATCATAGTCCGAAAGCCAGTCCATACCGAGGATTATATCAAACTCAATCATAGGTATGACGATGAGATCAGCAGATAAAGAAAATTTATGTGCTCTAATGGGGACTGATTCACAAAATTTTGTTGCAATGATATTTCCCTTAGGAGTTTTAACTGACAACTCCCTTATTAAATCAAATTGGAAATATCTAATTTTCTTAGCAAACTGGGAAGATATGAAACAATGCGATGATCCAGAATCAAATAATGCATTTGCTAAACTTGAGGAAACCATTAAATTACCTGCCACCACATCTTTCGGATCTTCTACCTCAGCAGTAGTGATAGCATAAGCCTGGCCTTGATCCCTTGGCCTTTTCTGAGGTAAGTTCTCCTGACGCTTAGGACATGCATTTGCATAATGCCCCATCTCCCTGCAATTGTATCACTGAACGTTGGTAGCTTCCTTCTTCCCCTTGCAATCATGAGCTTGGTGGCCTTTTTCACCACACTTGTAACAGACTCCCATTCCCTTCAGGCAAGCACCGGGGTGTTTCTTCCTGCACTTACCACAAGATGGATATTCAACCTTTCCCTTATACCCCTTATTTCCATTCCCAGATTGATCAGCAGGTCTCTTCTTCTCTTGCTTTGCTTTAAAGTCATAAGACTTAGAGAATTCCTTTTCGGTCTTGATAGCACATGAGACAATGTCTTCGTACGATGAAAAGGATTGTGAGACTAATGCTCGACGGAGAAATGGTTTTAACCCATCAAAGAAACGATCAATCTTACTTCTTGGGTTGCGAATATAATCTCCAGCATACCTCGCTAACCTTGTAAAGTTAGCCTCATACTTTGTGACATTCTCATCCTCCTTCTGTCTCAGACTCAGAAATTGTCTTTCCATATCTGCTCGATGGTCGCGAGGGAAGTATTTTTCTAAAAACAGATCTTTGAACTCCCTCCATTCCATATTTGATACTTCATCATCTTCCTTCATGTTTTGAATTAATGACCACCATTGATCAGCATCTCCAGTGAGGCGGTAAACTGCCATGATAACTTTTTCCCTTTCACTGCTACCCAAAGCCTGAAATATTTTCTCTAGGGAATTTATCCATTGCTCAGCTACTAAGGGATTTGTACTCCCATTGAACGTTGGTGGTTGTTGCCTCATGAATCGGTCTAACATTGATCCTCCACGCTGCGGATCAGGGTGCTCCATACGGGTAAGGTTATTATTCATAACCTGAGTAAGTTGTCCCAGTATGGTGATTAGCTGATCGACACCAGTTGCATCACCAGCCCCACTATAATTATCTTGAGCAGGAGGGCAATCCCTACATGGAGTACGTGCATTGATACGGTTTCCATTTCTTCCACTAGGCGCTATTTCTAAACAATGGCATAAACTAGATCAGTTTATGAATCAAAATACATAATCCCATACTTATAAAACACTTAACATAAATTGAACTATTTATGGATATAATCCATAATCGTAAAAATGTTTTCTTTGAGGAAGTATATACTCATAAACCCTTCATAATGATTTGTAAAGAAAATGAGAGTTATCCTAAGCATATCCCCCGGGAGTGTCGTAACCAAGAGTGCAGCAAGGCCCGTTGTCGTGCACCAGTTCCCGTTCGAGTCTAGCTCAAAGCGGTGTTTTCGGGTTTTACCCCTAGGTACATCTGTGCCAGAGCCGCCTCTACCTGCTCGTATCCAGACAGGGATGTATTGCTCGGAAAACTCACAAAATCTCTACAATACCAAAATTCTAGGAAGTTCTTCTATACTAATCCTCAAAGTTCATCTTAGGTCTACGTGCTCTAATCAGAGTTTATCTAAATCTAGCTTCCAAGGTTTGTACTAAACTTCCTCTGATACCAACTGTAACGCCCCGACCCCAGTTACCCAGAGTCGGTGCATTAATTACATAACATTGGCATGATCACAAGAAAGATCAAATCCCGAAAGACCGATTAGTTTAGTAGCCTTGGAAACACTAGATATAAACATAAAGTTTTACATTGCATTTCAAAGTGAAAAGCTACTACAACAACAAAGTCTTCATATCCACACTATTAACCCCTCATAATATCCCTGCAAGTCAATCATAATTTACTTCTTCACTACCTGGGAAAAATAAAACATAGAAAATGGGTGAGCTCAAATTCCCAGTAAGGATAACAATATAGCAGAACATTCAAAATAAGCGTAAACATTTAAGGCAATGAATTACTAAAACAAAAGCCTTTTAAACTTGAACTTCAACATAGTATGGAAAAAGTAAAATGAAATAATGCCATTTACTTATTCACATGGATATTCTACTAATCGAATAATCACATGCAAAAATCAATAAACACTTTCATAATGTTGGAATGCATAATGCCAGACTATCATAACCACATAGCCAAGGCCTCGTGCCAAGACTACAAATAAGATTTTGTCAAGGCCTTGTGCCAAGACACTAGTTTGTCTCATGAGACCTACCGATGCATCGAGGAGCTATAGCGGGCTCCAACCGTCACTTATTAAGTCCAATGCGTTCCCATATGAAAAGGTTTAAACAGAACATAAACATTCGTATTAAAACTAGCATACGAAATGTAAATAATTTTACCATAAACTATGAATGGTATAAAAATAGCACATCCACAGTCAAACATATCACAAAACCTTCAATACAATATAGAAGTTTTGTATCATAATAAATCAACTTCAAATAATCTTAAAATCCATCAAAGGATGTTGACATAGATGAAATCAAAATTCCTTTTAAAGAAGTATCTCCTTTTATTTTGAAATCATTTAAGATCCATATAAAATAAAACATTTTCTTTGAAAATATTCTTATAAGCTTGTATGGAAAGCTTCGACGATTTTATAACGGCGGAAAATAACCGCACCCGTCGTATAAGTTAAAAAAAACATTCTTACCTCAATTCTGTCGAAAAGGTTAAAAAGGACCTTGTTTTGAAAACGACGGAAAGATTCCTTTATAAACCTCTTATAAAAAGTCAAACAAGGGTATAAATGACTTTAACCCATATTCTTGTAAATAGTAAAAATGTTTTGAAATACATTTCGAAAAAACATGGATGTGGATGATAAAGAGATCCCAGTAGATTATTACGTATAATACAACCTCGGATAATGAAGAGATTGTGAAATAACCCTTACCTTGTACTTTTCCTTTGTTGGGGTAGGTTAACCTCCTGTATAATGGTGAAATAATTGTTATTAAATTATACAAGAATCATATACATTAATATGATATCATATATGATCTTTTAACATTGCTTTATTAATAATATCTTAGTATTATCGTCGTTTCGGGTGATAATCGATTCGTTCTTCTTAAATGTTTGGTTACGTAATACATGTTTGTAATGGATAGATTATATCTTATTCATAATCAGAATGATATTAACATTATTTTTAACCCTAAAATGAGAATAATACTTGAATGGATATGATGGAGAATGAATCTTATCGCGTTCGTGGAGACGGTAGTCCGTACGTACGCACGAACGCTACTTCCATTTAATTTTCATTTTAATAGAATCAAATCCAAATGATACATAGGTATATTACTATTCCAGTATAATATAATATTTTTATATATGTTACTTAAGTTCATTAACACCATCCTTTATACGTTCCATGTGTGGTATGAACGAGTCATATCATTTTAAGGGGGCGGTAGTCCGCACTTCCTCAAATGAAATTATCGTATGTATATACAACATGAAACGAATAATGGTATGAAATAAAATGGAATTACAGAAGCTTATATATAAAATATATATAATTAATATCATATTTAATTACAGTTCCATCATAATGGCCACCATGAGAGGCGGTAAGATGTATTTGAACAATCATCGTTTCGTGAGGCGTTAGTTTGCCATCCACAGAAACATTATGTTCATCATCCATTAGATGGAGTTGTGTGTATGTGTAGTTAGAATCCTTCTTATAAAAACATCCTAGTATATTGAGGATACTGGTGTTGTTACAAAAGAAAGGAAATAAAAAGAGTTTGGGGGTTGGAGAAGCAAAATAAATGAAAATAATTTAAGAGAAATCGTTACCTTTAATCTAGGTAACTCACTTTGGTTGGAACCAAAGGACTTCTTGAAATGATTTCTGCCTAAGGGGAAGCTTCAAGGAGGAGGAGAGGGATGTGGGGAGCTTATTTGGGCAGAGTTTGGACGAGCCAAGTGGCTTGAGAGGTGTGAAGAAATGAGAAGGAGGAGTGCCCTTTTATAAGAGGGGTGAGGGGCACCTTTGGAAAAGCTAGAAATATTAATTTATAATAAATTCATATTCCGTTTCTAATGGCTCCAAAGTTGACTATTCAAAGGTTAAGGTGGGGATAGGTCGAAAACCACTCAACCAATAGAATTTAGACTGGTTTGTGTACTTATATTAACCTTATCTTTAAGTATTAACTCTAAGTTAATTAGTTTCACTTTTACAATGTCTCTTTGTATTTTTATATAATATGGTTAATAAACTTACTATATACATCCAAGCGACCCCCAAGTGGTCCATTAATGATTAACCTATTATAATATAAGTCTCTTGGCCGAACCTTAGATTTTTAGGAATTTAATATCAATTAATAATATAATATTTGTTTTAAGAACTCTTTTATGTCAATTTTGACACTATTCAATAGTTGATTTTTGTGAAACTCCTAACAGATTGATTACTTCGAACAAAGTCAATTAAATCAATCCTAATATATCATATTATCATAGAAAATTAGTTTAATTCATTAAAAGTTTCATATTATAATTATTTGGATATTTATAAGATCAATTATTTTAATTTTTCACTATTTTAGTAATTACTGCATCATCATTGTGTCATAACTAAAATAAATTATTTAATGTCTAAAAATTATAAATAAAATATCATTATGTAGGAAATCTTTTTATCTTTCTAATTAATATTTATAATCGAAAATCCAACATGTATAACCCTATGTAAAAATTGTTCTTCTAAAAGATGTAAGCTTATGCCATTTTTATTTTTATTTTAACTTTATTAATATAATGTGTCATTATCACTTACAAGTGGATCCATGGGGTCCCAAAATAGACCCAAAGATGCCCATGGTCGACCATGTATCAACCAATAGGGTTAAGACACGTTTTAGGGTAATTTAGTATTATTATAATATTATTTGTTTAACCCTTATTTCCCGGATTTACCCTTTAACCATGGTAAATAAAATATTTACCACAGTAACTATTCAAAATGTCTAAAAATAAAAGATACCTATTTACACAATTTGAACATCCTGATTCCAAATATGGAATCCATTTTCCTAAATTCAAAACACAGAAGTGGCAGAAATTAATTTAAAATTAATTCCCGCTGTCAAAACAAAAAGCGTGTTTTTTTAAGAGATAATAACTATCAAAAGATTGACACTTGTTTATGTTCGGTTTAATTGTAAAATTATGTCCAATGACCAAAATTATATTAAATGGTAAAAATATATTCTAAATATACTTTAAAACCACTCAAATTCACAATTTATCACTATTAATTATTTTGATTAAAAAAGTTGTTTTTAATTAAAATTTAGTAATTTTCACTATTCATCAAAATATGAAAGTTATCCGAAAAGTACCAAAATTTCACCTTAGGCTAAATTCGATATTCCGAGTCCAAAAATGAAGTCCATTTTCAAATATAAAATATATATAATTTCAAAAATTAGGTATTACTATTCTCAACGGCTAGTTTAATTAGTTTTGGTGTGTGTTAGAACTCGAGGTTGCGTACAACACACGCTATCACATTATTCGAAGGGAAACGTACCGTAGAAGCTTGGGGTGTTACACCACCAGTCCCAATAAATACACATCCTCAATCCAATAATCGTATTTTGTTATATTATCATAATGTTGTTGATCTCTAAAAAACACTATATCTTCTCTAAGATGATGCACAAAATCCTCATCAAAATTAGATTAAAACATAATGTCATTCATAAAGTCCACTGAGAATATATGGAGTTAATTTTGGAATATCCTATTCATCAAACAAATATAGAATGCAAAATCATTGGTAAAACCAAATAGTAGGAAAATAAACTCTTAATGGACATACGTTTTTATTATGGTGGTCTTTAGAGTGTCAAATCATTTTACTCTCAACTTGTTATAACTAGATCAAATAGTAATATTTTAGAACAACATCACCTCTTTTTACTAGTCAAAAATATCATTAATCAACATAAGAAAATACATGTTTTCACCGTAACTCTTTTGAGTTTCTAGAAATCAACAAATAGGTAAGTGTTCAATCAAATATATTTTCCAAAGAACAGGTACTGCACATGGTGAAATTCTAGGGTATATAATTCCTTTAATTAATAGATCATTCAACTGAGTCTTTAACTCTTTCATTACATCTAGTTTCATGTTTGAATAAGTAATAGAAACTAGTCGATTACCAAGAACTAAATCAATAAAAAAATCTATATCTAAAACCAGTGTAAAACCATTGAAATTAAAAATAAAAACATTGGGAACATAACTGGATGTTATATAGAGACCATAAATCAATTATTCAATCTATATATCATATGGAAAAACCTATATCACTTTTCCAAACATTGGAAAAGATGGTTTGGATCTACTCGAAACGGGGACCCATTCTCCTTGAATTATATGTCACACCACTTTATGCATTTTAAAGAAGACTAGTCAAAGGATATATTCAATTAAGGCCTTATTATCAATGATCCAATCACTCCCAAAAAGGTTATCGAGAGTTTTCATGTCGATAACTAGAAAATACCATGTAATATCGATCTTTAATAAAGAGAAATTACACGCCGAAGAAGGGAGAACCTGCTCTCACTTAATTTTGAGGGGTGTAATAATATCCATAACATAAGAACATTTACCAGGTTCATAATACAAGTTGATATATATGGGTGACATGAATCAATTCCAAATAATGTAGTTAATGAAAAAGAAGATATAGTGATGGTACCTTTAATATCCCATATAATAATAACAACATCCATTGAAATTTCTTCTAATGTGTGTAAAATATTTGTTCAATATTCATGTGGATGTAACCCCTTCGTTTTTATGAATGTGATTTTACCATATTACTATTTTTTTGATGCGCCCATGCCACTTTATAGGGAGGAAAAGATATAAAATTATTTTTGAATGTGTTGTAAGACACAACAAGAAATGCAGATCTTTAATGAATTTTTTCATACATATTTTGAGTGCCTAAAGATTCTAAACTATAATAATGTCAATGTTTCTATTCTAGGAACTAAATGTGGATCGAAATAAAATTGATGTCAGGAACCACCCTGAGACTTTTTACACACCTAATTTCATTTAATTTAACTCAAAAAACTATAACAATGATAAAAAACTCATATCAACAGTGAGTTTTTAGCTATGTCAAGAATTAATATCAATTCCATATCCATCAAGTAATCATTATAAGAGAGACTTAGTAAGAAAACCAGAGAGTGAATATTTCATTCAAGAAACCTATTTAATTTTCCACTATTCATTTTTTGCATTTTATAAAATCTCCGGTGTGAACTGCATAAGCTCATAAAATTGGCTTTCATACTCCATTATGATCATGTTAGCCAGTTTGTGTTTGAAAAACTATATTTCCCATGATAGAACCCTAGGAACTAGATTGAAAAAGGCAATAAAAATAACCATAATGTTCTTCCTCTCAAAACCCTTGTGATTATTTAACATAACTATTGTATCCCACTATCACCATATAGGTCCCTCTAGCATGCTGGTTGTAAATTTTAATTTAATCATATCAGTCATTTATAGGAATTAAAAAAATAATATCCATCTTTATCAACTAATACATATCATCATGAAGAGGATTAGTGCCATCAAATGATGGTGGATACTGTTGAAAGAACTTCTGAACATGATTTGGAAAATCATTCATTAGATTTTCCATAAGAGGATCCCTAATAGTATCAGGTGTAGGTGCATGTACCCTATCTTGGAAAAAACACTAAATAACCTCAACCAAATTCTAGTCCATGGGAGGATCTAATCATTGTGGTTCACTAGAATCTTCTTCATAGGGCCTATTGAAATGTCCTCTCAGAGTCATGATGCTACAGAACATTAGAAAACAACATTGAAGACATCATATAATTACTTCTATCAATAACTCAAAAATTTGAAACAAGAAAATTAACCCCTTCAAATAAGAAAACATGATTTGGATTTCCTCCTATCAAATTCAAATGATTAAAATATTCTAGAATTAGAAAAAATTATTCCCTAGGATGCATTCTACAAGAAACCCGTGGATAGTTAATCCACTTTACGATGAGATTTATCTAAAAACTCAGTTGTAACTACCGTATATATCCCGATATGACATTACAAACTACATAATAACATTATGGAAAAATTCTTAACCTCATTTTGATACCAATTCATTATGAAATAGCTTAGATAACTAGGTACCCTGAAACAAAATTCTACCTTGATATAGCCTAAATGGTGTTCTATATACCAAAATGTTGGTGAAAATAACCTATAACATATAAGATTAAAGATAGAATTAAATTTATTCAAATTTGTGGAAGAATAAAATAAAAATCATATTTATCAACCCACTAAAAATAGAAATTACCATAAACCAAATAGGTATAAAAATTCCAAAAATAGTACATAATCATTGAAATCAAAAAATAGATTTATAAACTCAAATATAATAAGGAAACATCACCCAAATCCTAAAAATCAAGAACACCCACCAACTCCATGTTGTGCCTTCCCTTTTCTCAGGCTGAGAGGAAGGAAATCTACATATACCTGAATGAAAAGAAGGGTGTGATAAATAAATCCAATAAGGTTCTCAGCATGTTTTTGATTAAATATTATATCATTATAAATGAAATCGTGATTTCCATTTAAATAAAATACGGAATAAAATTCATCTTTAATATTAAAAACCCTTCAATAATAAAAAATGATAGAAAACATTATAAACATGTATAAATACACATTTTATAAAAAACAGTTTATATAAATCTACTAGAATGATGATAATAGTTCAGTAATAAATAAAATAAATATATATATATATATAATAAAAATAAGAACAATGGTCATACTTCCTGTAGTATGTTATTTTCTTGTTATAGGACCTCACACATCTCATATCAGTGATCACGAATAATATTGATGAACACATCCCTCAGTCTTAGTCTAAACAATACTCATCAATATCCCATTGGGGATAAGATCCTCCAAACCATGCTTTTGTTAGTGTTTTCGTAGTCAATCTGTTTCTATGGAACCAACATCCTTGAATTCTATTCCAAAAGAACCCACTAACCACCACAGATTTTGTATGATCTATCAATTAATAGAAAAAAGTAAAATAATAGCATTTGAAATCAAGAATCAGCTTCCATTCAATACTCTACAATTCAGTTTCAATATACCAATTATATTTTGAATCCAAAACATGGATTTTTTATCATCTCATTCCTTTTCAACACAAAACCAATAATTGGTTTTTGTCATTTTAATTCATGTTATTTTTTTTCAAATAACTTCGAAAATAATTATATCGATTCCATAAATGATAAAATGTTCCCCAAAATCCGATTTCATTGGAATTGGGGGGATTCCCAAAAATATATTCCATTTTATGTCCTTATTTTGAATTATATTCAATTCAATTTTGATAAATTTATTAAAACTAATTTCAAACAAGTCTAGATTATCAAGGTTTAGATATATGGAAATGTCAAATGGAACCACCTACCTTCAATCATGGAACAATAATGAACACACATAGTGTAATTATATAAAAAAATTCTATATGAGGTCTAGAAATCAAAAATTGAATCAAAATAGCATAAAATAAAAGTTAGATTCATTTAATACATGATGATCTATTAAAATCTCAGTAGGGTAGAAAGATAGATTTGTAGAAGACACATGAGTGGAGATCCAATTAGTAGATATGGATCATATTTTCCCTCAACACATTGATTCATCATGTAAGGGGGTTGGAGGAGAAAAAATTTATATTCTAGGGAGATTTATCAACCCTATGAATTAATTTATCTTGAAGGATGGGTGATTGAAAACATAAATACTGTTTTTGTAATAATAAAAATAATTATTAGTTTAATTAAAACACAAACCCAAGGATTCCCAGAGTGTTCTTCATGGTTATAGAAACCACGCATTCTAACCAGGAACCCCCCATGACTCTTTTTCTATGGGGAAATTTTTATACTAGTTAGTCACAATGGTTTTCAAATTGTACAACTATCATGAAAACACTTATTTTCCCCGTTTTCACGATTTTTTACTATAGGGGTTAATAGTTTGGTAAAACTATTATCCAACCATGAATATCTTCTAAATCCTCCAAAATTTAAAAAATTTTACATGAAACACCCTTGAACATAACTCAACCAAATATCTCTAGGATATTACAATCTCCCTCCATATAACAACTCATCCTCAATATGTACTCCAAAATGTCACTAGGATTATTAGGTAAAAATATCGGTCCATTGAGGATAATAACTTATTCTCTCTAACATGATTCATTTTGAACACATCCATGATGAAACAATACTCTATTTATTTGCATAGTGTTTCCCCAAAACATATTATCACTATGATTAATCACAAGTATTGGATTCTCTTAAAAGGTCACATTGTTCATCATCTCAACATCTTCAACAATGATCACATGTGAAGGGTCAGGGTGATTCAACCAAGTCTATGAAACATGAAAAATATCATTCTTAGAACTATACTTCTATGAACGATCCAATTAGTACACTGTATGTTTTATTCTCTACATTATCTAAAAATGTCCTGCAAGATTGGGTGGTAGCTTTTCCTATCCCCAACTCATATGGAGACTAAATATATATGACACCAGAAGGGACACAGAATCACCCACTATAATATTAATGGTTCATTGAATTATATCTACATATAACTATTTTCTACATTGAGTTGTAACCATACATTTCATAATCATTTAAACCTGTAATGAATTCTCATATATGAGACTTCGTCCAACAAAACACTGATTCACCTACATCCAACTAGCATAGAGGTGTTCTTCGTGTTATAACGTAAAGTGATTCATATAGATGTATCTAAATAGTTTCCTGATGACTGCTCCTATATGAGAAAACAATAAGAACTAAATGATTCATCTAGGATCCATCAAAGTAAATAAGTAATTTTCATTGCATATCTAACCAAACCAATATAGAAAATTCCTACTTCCCATGTGTCAGAGGGTGTAAATATTTAATCTATAATAACTATATATAAAGATCCTCTAGAATCCTTTATATTAATGTGAGGTGAAACCTGAGTCATGATAAATGTTGTTCTCTGTAGAACCCTATGCAGATGGAAAATCTCTCAAATGTATATTTCCTTTAGTTGGTTCACTAGTAAATTCTACCGTATTAGAAACAAATATTATAATTTATTTAGTTTACTAATAACCACCATAACTATGTCTATATTAATATAGATCTTCATAATACCTACAAAAAAATCCATTTTAATGTCATCCCACTTCCATTATGTAATGGGAAATTACTGTAGTAAATAACATGCTCATTGATGTTAGGACTTCACTTCTTAAAAGGTGTATCACCATGTCACAATACCTAAAATTTCATTTTCCATGAATTTCCACTAATAATGTTGACATTGTTCAAGGAATATTTTGGTCAAACCTAGATGTAGCACCCACTTTGATGCCTGAAACTCATGCATTAGCTCTTCCCAAATACTCATTGGTACAACAACATGATTTCTGAAGTAGATGAGCTCATCCTCATTTATGGTCAAATCAGAAGGTGACTCCCCACATTAAAGTCCTTCTATCAAGGCCAGAAACTCGATCCACATACTACCTCTCCCTAATCTAGAACAAAATTATAAACTCTGCTAATAATGTTATGAGATTTATCTTCTACTGGCCCTCCAGAACCATAATATGTATATCTTTCTACATGGTCATCATCATCCATTAATATATTGAATTATAATACACTTGTGTATGTGTTTTACTTCTCACCACATCTCATCTATTATAAATTCAAATCTCATTGCCAAATAATATAACATATGATTTTATGAACAATATACAGAGTAAAATTTTCTCAAAATCAATAATTCTATTAACACATCAAGACATAAAAAATAAATCTTAATCGATGAAATGAATAGGGTAGTTCCAATTGTTGGGGTTCAACATCCGTGAACCTTGTTAAAAAATGTTACCCCTGCATCAACATTGCACCAATACTGATCCCAAATGCCTCAAAAAAACTATATACTCTTCCTAGGGCTTAGGTAAAATCTTGAGTAGTGCGTTAGTCAACCACCTCAGAAACACATGGATAGTAATAAAACATTTTACAGATAATTAAAAACATGACCACCTTTTTGGTCATTCATAAATTATTTTCTGGAAATAAGGAAGCATTTTGGATGAAGCTCCAATAGTAACATGATAATCCTAAATAACTATAGATATCAAATTCATTCAATGGTTACTCCCACGAAACCACTACATGATATTCCTCTAGGTCCAGTGATATAAAATCCTATGAGATGATGTGACCAAATAAATGAACTCATTCAATCTAAAATTGGCACTTAAATATCATTCCATATAGCTGATACTCTCTCAGTATACTAATATTGCTGTCAAGATATTGTGCATGATCTTCATGAGTCTTGGAGTACACAAACATTTCATCGACAAACAAAACAACAAAATGTTCCAGTTGTAAGTGGAATATTCAATTCATCATGGTCATAAATACCACTAAAGGATTAATCCTCCCAAAAAAGTCATGGAAAACATATAAATTCCATAGCTACTACTGATGTTGTTCATTGTTCATTAGAAGGTAAAACTCTCAACTAATGATACCTCAATCTCAAGTCAATATTAATTAAAACAATAGAACCTCCAAATTGTTCAATGAGATCATCGATATGGATAATATGATACTGGTAATTCACTATCTTCAGGTTCATCTTCCTGTAATAATCCTATAAATGTATCATTTCTTCGGTAATATGAGAAAAAGAATCATAAAAACCAAAGCTGATATACTCTTATGGATATATCCCTTATCCATTAACACTTATGGTTTTGTCTTAAGCACTTGAAGCTCTGTTGGTTACATTTCATAGGGTGGAATAGAAACTAGTTCATCTCTAGGAATGAGGTTAATAGAATACTCAAAAATTATCTCAAGAGGAGTCCTTGAGATGTATTTATGAAACTTGTCATGGAATAGGTTTACTATGGGTGAAAAACATCATGATTTACACCCCTGTCATCCATAAAATAATTTTATCCTAAGTGTTGATCTCTCCAACTTGTAGATATACATGCCCTGTATGTCCTTCATAGAAATCCCACTGTCCATGATGAAAAAACTATCACCCTTTGGAGATGTGAAAGTCACTATCATGTAGCAAAAATATATGCATGGTCGGTATTATATTGAATAATCCATCAATAAATAAAATAAAAATAAAATATATCAAATATTTTATGATCCTATATTAAATGATACACCCCTACCTCCAAAGAACACCAGTTGCACAAATAGGTATCTCTAGACCACACTCACAATTGGTTATTGATCATCATAAACCCACATAAAAACTCCACTTACAGACTCAAACAACACAAATGTTGTGCAAATATAAAAGAATGACATCATCCAATATCAAATAATGAACAAAAATGTAAAATATACATGAATAGAACCTCTAAATATTTATATTCTAGACTCACTACCCACAAGAGTATAATGAACTGCATGAAACTGTCCTTCCCCTCTTCAATTTGATACATTATGAGTCCCCTATGATGCAATACACTTCTGATATTGTTTCCCTATTGTAGATGATCCTTATCTACTACTTCAACAACCATGGAAAATAAAACTCTAACATACATATTATTATACAGTAGAGTAAAACCTAACTACACTCTAATTCTTTCTAGGCCCTCTTTCAGTACCCACATATCATTAGTTCCTAAAGAACCAATGTAGATGTCCCAAACATTCAAAATATCGACACACTGATTGTGGTCGGGGGAACTATATATGAATGTGATTTGGCCTACCACACATGTGTAGTAAAACTCAAGTAATGTAATGTGTAACTAATCATTCCCCATGGAAACCCAACAATCCACTACATGGGTTAAAATTATCAGAGCATGGCTTACTACACATGGAAAACATACATTCTTATCATCCTGCAAGAACCATATGTCCTTCCATAGAATCCTTATTCAGTATGTCCTTAAATATGAGAGACTACTTTAGCACTTCAAAGTAAATATTTATCTTAAATATTCTATCCATTGACTTAATATCTAATTTAATACCATCCAGAAAATGATTCACTATAGTCGCCTCATATCTTTCCAATGATGGAAAAAATTTCTGTATTTTATTAAAGTGACTAGCATAGTCCATTATAGAAACAATCCCCAAGGTCAAAAACATAATCTATGCTACTCTCTCCTTCCTGAGCATATTAGGGTTAAATTTCCTTAATAAGTGTCCCAAAAAGTCCGTAAAAATCATATATTAAAGCTATACATACCGAGTATAATATTCACAGTAATACATCACTTTACCACACAAAATATAAGCTGCGAGTTTAGATATCTTCATAGTAAGAGTCACTAAGTGGTAAAAGTATCCTCTAGATAGACTCAATCTAGAAATCAACTACCACATGTCCACCTCAAATCGGGATAGTTAGAGGGCGATGCAACTAGAATTCCCATGTCAAATTAGACATACATTTAAAAAGAATCTTTGGTTCTCCTTCAATAAAATTAATAAAGAAATAAAATTGCTCCAAAACTACTCTCCCATCACTTCCCCCTGATCTATCGAGGCCCCACGTTACACAACCATAATCACATTTCAATCCATGTCCTCCTATCATCATATCAAAAAGTTTCATCACGGATTCATATCTCTATAGTTCCATACTCACATCTTAGACACATAACACATCATTATTGCATTTTAAAAAGATATATTCAGATAAATCCATATCATGTCATCCTCTCAACCCCACCACATGGAAAAAACCATGGAACACTCACTACCCTCAACCACACATTATCTAGGTCATGGATCACATAGGGTAAACAAATTTCATAATTCAATTATCTCATCAGATTCCCATTTTAGACATTTCACTCACCATATTTAGTATCATTGACAATATTCAATATCACAGTAGGAACCATTCCATTTAAATTTCCCAACAATGAAAATCATTTTTATCTAAACAAATCTCGCCAAATTATTATTTTCCAAGAATGCCTAAAATTATGAATGTCACAATAGTTCCCACTTTCCTAGAATGATGCATATATACAGAAATATCAATCTCTAATGGTCCACAATGAAAATATCAAAAAAATAATAACATATCACAACAAGTGCATCTCCAAAGGTGAAATAGTATCCAACTGTAATAGCAACCTCAATTTCAATAATCCCACCCTGGGTACAAGGGTTTCCCTTATACATTGGATAGTTACTACCATTAACGATCTCGTAAACAAGTCCTGACTCATCATAGTATCATTTATACCTTTAACAAATATTAATTCAACAAAAATGAAAAGAAAACATCACCCTCTAATAAATCTTTTTAATGTCATGACCTGGGTGCCACATGCTTGTTCCTCGAGCTAGTTCACCACAAGACCTCAGGAACACCTCCCCCCTACACTAGAGGATACCGGTTTTCTGTGAGGGTGTAGTAGATACCATGTGATACTATAACCTCATTATCAACATATTTCAATATTGAAAAAAAATAATTAAAAATAAAATTATATAACAAACATCTAGGAATTTACCATGACAAATAAAAGGAAATATCTCATTATAATCCTAAATAGAACAATAATATCGAAACTAAATAAGTAGATATTTCATTCCATATTTTAGTCAATTGCAAATAATAAAAATCAAATATAAATACACACTATGATCTCCCAATCGGGTCCCAACATCATGTTTGGTTCCATCAACCATAATGCATAAAAACACAGCCATCAAACATAGGGTTCTTTCCCTTATCATGGCATCAAAATATAGAGTCTATTCATCTAGGATAAGGAATCCTATGTATGGTTTGAGTGTAACCTATTAGAACACTAACCATATCATGTAAAAATATATATTCTTTAATAGTGTATGTAATTGTATAAAAAATAATGTAAAATAAATAAGGAATTTTTTTTAAAAAAATTTCATTATTGTTTAATTAACTATATAATTATATATGATCATATTGAAATCCATAACATTAATACCTTCATCATTCCAAGAAATATTCTAAACCATATATAATAGGGAATAAAAATTCATTATATAATGGGATTTTAATATTTCTTTTCAACCAATTTCATAACATAGATTCTTGGAAACCCAATCCAATTCCAGTATCGTTTTCCAAGAACAACATGTATAGAACCCCATGCTTATTTATAGAATCAATTCCTATATTAAACTGCATGGTTATTCAGAGAATTAATCCCTATCCTATACAATAATACTCACATGCATGAATTCAAGATTAGAACATCATTTCTATCACCCTGTGGGTATTTGAAGAATTAATTCTTATCCCACACTACATTTATCAATGAATTACACATGTATAAAATATTAAACACATATCAAGGTTAATTATCATTAAAACATATTATATATTATTCACATCATGGTTCACCATTTCAATTTATCAAAACAATCTTACTTTATCACATTAATCACATGTAATAATTTAAAGAATTCACCATTAAACCATTAATAAATATTTAATCATATAAATCATTATCCCTTCATGGTTAATTTATCCATCCTATAATTACATTTATCCATAGAATAATTGGCACATTAGTCATTTATTTCATAACCACAATTACCAAATTCAAATATTTATGTTTATCCCATTTATTTATCACATGGATATTAAATTAATAAATTCAAGTTAGAATGAAATTCAACAATATGGAAATTGACATTTATTAATTACATACACACAATTCTTATCAACAAAATGGTAATTAATAGTTAGAACACCAATCTCTATGTTGTTGATGGAATTTATCCAAATCTAAAAAACAATTTGAAGTAGCGAAACATAGATTAAAATGATCAAGATGAATAAGAAACCCAAACTAAAGATGAAGATCCAATAGAACATCACCTTCAAAACCTAGATCTAAACCAACTCCAACAAACAATAAAACATTTATCTTTACTTATAAAGAGAGATGTTGGAGTGGGATGAAACTAAAAGAGAAGATATTACAAACCGAAAAAGGTGTAGATCCTTTAATTTGATCTTTGATTCTTTAAGAATAGATTTTGAGGAGCCTTGGAATCAATCCTTGATCTCCCAAAAATTTATGAAAATCATAGATATGAACCAGGGAGAATATGGTTCAATAACAAAATCTTTAGAAATTTAAAAAAATCAGAGAAATTAAACTCACATGGAGAATTTCTTGAGTAAGGGTGCCCATTTTTTCAAACTGTTACCCTAACCATGAGCCTCCACTAATGGGTTGAACGGATAACACGAAGAGGGAAAAGTATTTGTAAAATAATGTGTAAATAATTAATTTACACTCTATCTAGGAATGCATAGTTTTCTAGGGCATGGATTACGATTTATAAAATACCAAGATTACTTAAAACCCCTTAAAAAACATCTAGAATTATCCAAATTCCCTCAAAACTACTCTAGAAAAACCACCAAATATATTATCAAAATGTGAAAAGGATACATGAAAAATATAATTACACATATCTATAAATGTGTGTGTTTTATAGAATAGGTGAAATAATTTCAAATTATATTTTTATACCTCCCCTTATAGGATAGGTGAGAATTTTGAGGTTTATTAGATTTGATTTAAAACATTCCATGATCCATGAAGATAGTAGGAGATGTCGAAGGTGTTTGGAAATTAAAAAATAGCTTCTAGTGGGTCAAATTTTTATTTATTTTTTCAATGCTAACATATAATAAATTTGGAATAAAAATTATAATAATGTCATTAGGAAGCGATATATTCATTTTCTTGCAATCCACACCATCCTGTTTGAAACTGATTTAAAGACTTTTTGTTAAAACCTAGTTTTTACTAAAATAAAATAAACATAGCTACATAACCTATTTATACCAAATTTTCTTAGTTTAAAATGATTTATAAATCATTCCTTAGATACCCATTATAATAGACCCAGACTCCACTCCTAGATCTGAATCTAGAAACATGTAATGTATTTAACTTTTATAAGAATAAATGAAAATATATAGTCTATTACACCTGTGAGGATATTTTTAATTCTCTTTTTGGAGAAATATTAAGATACTTACATAATATTATATAATTTGGAAAATAATTTATAAAAATTTATTTTAATTCACTCACACATTCCATTTAATGATGTTGAACACTATTAGAATATCTAATTATCCTCTTAGAAACATTTTCAAAAATGTATACTGAGCATACCATTTCATATTTAGAAATTTAAAAACCTATGAAGAATAATTTTAAAAATAATTTTTTAATATGATTTTTTTGAAAACATTAATTTGAAAAAATTACCTTTAAAAAATTATTTTGAAAATATTTGTTTTTTATCAAAAAAGTTTACATAATAAGTATTTATCTAAAAATACAGAACTATAATATTGAAAAAATAAAAAATAAATACTATTAAAATATTTTTAAAATACATAAAATTTTGAAAATATAATTTCATTTCAAAATAAAGAACAATTTGAATATATATATGGATATCTTCTAAATCATTTAAGAATACACCTTTTAAAAATTGACAATTTTTTGAAAGACATTAGACATGGAATCCCATAATAAATAAATGAGGGGAATATTAATTCCATTTAAAGGAAAACACCACCATTGAGGATGGTGTACACTCTACACTTTTCATCACTAATGTCGATACCTAATTTCTTTGTTTTATGGAGTAAATTTTGATAGGGTTCTCTTTTCTCCTTGAATTAAAAATAAAACCGATTTTTTAAAACTACAAAATTAAATATAAGATAAAAATATTTATATATCAAATAATATTTTGGAAAATATTATTTATATGATAAAAATAAAAAACTTATGCAAAACTCATATTATGAAATTAATAATTATAATAATAAATTTATTTATGGAAGAAAATAGAGGAAAGTTATTTTCATAGAAATAGTATGGAATGGAACTAATATTAATAGAGCATGGAAAACAAATTGTAATATATATAAAATGATGTTTTTAAATAATAATATATTCTTTTAGGGAAATTATCCATTTCATAAATAGTGCTTTAGAAATTTAATCCAAAAAGTTGATAAAATAAAATTCCCTTAATTATATGTTATATAATAACCTATCCCATAAATAAAATAATAAAATTATTAAATATGGGATCTTATTTGAAAATATATATATTTGAAATAAAAACAAACCTTCCCATGAATTTATTTTTTTAAAAGGAAATTCTGTTGCTAAAGGGGGTTTTGAAAAATAATTATCTAAAATGATAATTGAATATAAACATGGAAAATATGTTTTTGAAAACAATTTTCTGTTAAAAAAATAATTTTAAAAAATGAATCACATACAGAATACCGAAAAATAGAAGCGATATTTGAATAAGACACTCCTCAACACCGAAGCATAAAAATACCATTATGGTTTATATGATGAAGAGAGTGTTTATGAAGGGGAGTTAGAATGATTTAATATTGATTTCCCTATATATATATATATATATCTTTCTGTTTGTTTGGATAAAAATTCATCTTAGGAATGAGGATGAATATGGGTTATTAGAAGATAAAAACAAATTAAAAAAGTGTGTCTATATTCTATAATCCCAAGCCTTTATGGAATTAAACATTCAAATTGGGTATTATAATGATAACGCAATTATATTTTTTGTACATGTATATTTATATATGTATATAAAAATATATATCATCATTCCCACTATTATAACTTGGTGAAAAAAATATGGTTTTGGAGAATTTAAAATAACCTGATGATGATTACTTATTTTAAGTGATTATTTCATTGTATTATGTGTGTGTATATATATATATTTATAACTTTTCGACTAAATTCGTAAAAAATAAAATAGTATTCATTTATTTATATATACATTTTGGTTAATTTTTCTAGGACTAGATTCATGTGTAAGGGTTGAGAATGTTGTAGCTTCATTGATCATTATTGTGGACTAGGGGACACTGATAGTCTTCAATTTTATTTTCTTGTTTGAGAGTCACACATTTATATTTGAAGGAAAACGAAAATGGGGTTAGGGGGTTTATAGGTGAACTTTCTATAGGTTGTTCATATCAGGGTTATATTGTGGCATAAATAGATGAATATAATGATCATTATAAGACCTATTACATCGAGTAATGAGATGAAAAGTTAGGTGATATTTGGGGATAACGAATCTCAACAAAATCGGGAGGCTGGGATATGATCGATTGGATGTAAATATTAAAATGGGTGTTTTTATGTATTGATATTGTAACTTGTGTGATTTTTATCCACATTTATTTTTTTAGTTTTCCATTCATATTATAGGTTAACACTCTAAGATTCAATTTGTGTCATAGAACTAGGTGATTTTCACCCTAACAAACTTATATACAGACACACCACCCATTGGACAAGCCATGAGGTCCATCGGGGACCCATCTGCGAATTTATGCACACCCTTTGAGGGAGATGTGTCTTCTAAACATTCCATGAAGGCTCCACCCTCCACTATGATTCTATATAGGTTGCCTTAGTGTTGTTCCCATGTACTTTTCTTTTTTCTACCACAAATTATGGTTGATCTAGCCTAGGATAGTGAAACGATTTGTCCAAATATTTTAATATGTATTCATATTTTAGATATCTAAAAGGTTACTAGATTTTTCTAAAACTAATATTATGTACATTTAAACATATATGTAAATATTTTTATTATCTATTATTTCAAAATTATATTCGTTACCTTACATGGGGTATTCTTTAAAAAATTTACATTTTCGTAATTATATTTTAATAATCACAATTTGTTTTTCTAAAAATCAATTTTTTTAATTTTGAATGAATATATGGTTCAAATTTTAACATAATTATTTATAATAATTCATCAAATTAATTGCATAACTATCATTTAATTGTTTATAGAAACAATATTGAGTCTCTAATAAATCATATACTTTGTAAATTACTTTCATTACATAAAATTTATCTATATATAATGTTTTATAAATATTTACACATTAATCATAACATACATATCAAGATATATATATTATATTAAAAATACCATAAATAAAATATTTTTTCTTTTTACTACAAATTACGTTCAAAAAAATATCTCGATGAATCTTTATTAAAGGAAGGTATATTTATTATATAAATACATGTATTAAAATATATTTTAATGAAATATTCTCTTATTATTACATTTTATTTTAGTTTTCAATTATAGATCTTATTTTTATTCTTCACAAAATTATTAACATCGTCATTATTGTAGGTTTTATACTCAATATAGATACAAAAAAACTGAGATACCATATTTTATTATTATGTTTACTGGAAATGTCCTTTAGTTAAACTAATCCTTTTAATTTTATTTGTATTAGATTATCCATTTGTATTCTATTTTAGAAAAATTAAATCTTATTGTATCAATTTTTTTAGTAGTGTATTATTTTAAATATAATTCCCTGAATCCTAGGTGGAATTTTCAAGGTGTATTTATTTAAATGGAAATTATAGAATAAAATAAATTGATGTTGATGAAAAATATGCCCCCAAAATCATTCATGTAAATGGTGTTGATTAATACCCTCTTACTTGTACAATTCATAAGAGTCCTCTATTTATTTTCCCCTTCCTTACGATAAAATTCAATGATAAACATTTCTTATACCATGTAGTAATGATTGTAATATATAATTTTAGTGGTAATGACCCTCTACGATGTAACTAGTCGATGAATTCAGCCACTAAATAAAGGGCAAAAATACCTCATTAAGTGAAAAACCATATTTTTAACATAAGTAAATGAAAATTATTTTTTATCCCATATATAAGATCGAACATCCAACATAGTCAAACCAAGAAATATTATTACTAAGTATGAAAATTATAACATAGCCATTAATTTCACTTTGAATGTTATCAACTATTTTTTAGAAATATATATAATTTATGTAATAAATATATATGTATTGATAAAATCATAACAATTAATCACTCAAATCTATGTATAGTAATATTATTGTTTAAAATGTTATTTTCATCAAAACTGTGTTTAATTATTTATTATGAGAAAATATTTTAATTAAATTATTAAATTTTTTGAAAACCTATTTTATAAAATATACATAAATTTTGAAATCATCACAACAAAATTAACATAGGGTGAAATTTTATGATAATTCTAAAATGAATTATTTTTTACTGAATTGTGAAAATTAACGAATTTTGTAATACAATAATTTATTATCATTAAATTAATGAAATTTAAACCACCATAATATTTTCTATTTAATTTTAATTTTACATATTATACATTTTATTATAAATAGTCTAAATAATATCATTTAAACTTGTAATATTAATTAATTTGGTATAATATTATTTTAATCCTTAAAAACACAGTTTTCTGAAAACTGTTTTAATTTCATAATGATTGTTAATTTTAAATAAAAAATAATTAATTAAAGAAAATAATTACGTTAAAATTATAATTTATATATCAATTTATTACAAGTTAATTTCATACAAGGATGATTTCAAGTATATAGTTAATATACGATGATCTCTTTCTTAACAAATGTATTTACCATAAAACATTTTGTTCAGCATGATTTGTTGGATTATTATAATATGAATTTCTATTAATTATAGGTTTTAATTTATTTATGTTGATTCAATATTTGTAATAATGATTATTTATATTATAGAATAATTACATGTTTATTTTATTTCAGAATTAATAGTAACAATTATAATTATTTTTCCGGATGGAAAGAGCGTAAATCATTTAAACCTAGGTTAATTCTATGTGACTAAGCCACTATTTTTAAGATTAATTTATATTGGGTTAAGCTATTTCGACCCTTATCATATTATTTTCTATTTTTTATTTTTTATTGAACACTATTCAATTATGCTAAATGATATAATTTATCATGTATTGAAAATGAAACAAATGACAGTCTCTTGGTTTCAATTTCAATCATGTTATCACATAGAGTGAAAATAATGTCGTGAATTAATAAGGATGGTTATTTTTATAATGTGATTTTTTTATGTTGGTAATTTATTTCTCTATTTTATTAATTATATAATTACCATAAATACCTTTGAATCACTTACATAATATTTATTTATATAGAAATAAATGAAAATAAATGAATTTAGAAATATTAAAAGTAATATAATTTGAATACATAGATGTGTTCCAAGAGTATTACAGAAAACTACAACATTTTTGGGTTATGTGAAACGTTTATATTTCAATTCCATCTTTTTCATCACGTTTTTAATGCCAAATTAAATTAATTATGTCAAAATCAATGTTAATGATATTTTATAATAAAAAATGTTTACATAAATGATTTAAAATTAAAAAAAAAATATCTTTGGACTAGTAAATTGGGTATTTTTAAAAATATAATCAATATTAAATCTTTTTTAAATATTTTCAATATAGAAAATGTATTCACCCCTTAAATGTTAAAATATTAACACAACATTAAATTTCAAAAATGGGTAACCGAGGTTAAAATAATAATATTATATTAAATACAACACCTATGCATGTAGAATTTTTTTATATGAGTGGTTATAAATTGTAATTATCTATTCCCGAAAACATATCAATTTTTATATATTATAAAATAAGAAACTGTCACTTTAAAAATTAGTTATTTATAAAATTATAAGAGTTCCCCTCCCCACCATTATAATAGTAAATATCCTCTAATATTTTATTTAAATTACAGAAGTCATTTTATTAGAAAATTCCAACATAAATCCCTTACATTAATATCTCCCCATTTTATAGAGTTGTTGGTTTAATCAGAAAAATAACATAAGAATACTATTGGTTTCAACTTTAAGAGGTTGTCTAAAAAATAGGTATAGTTCATAACCAAGCCCTTTTGTTTTGTTTCATTTTCCATCATTTCAATATACTATTTAACAATTATGAAATAATATAACCCATATATCTAATATATTTATTTATTTTAATATTAATTGAATAACCTATATAAATATCATCATCCATGAAATTGTAAATGAAACCATAATTTTTATTTATAGAGAACTACTTCCTCATGAACCGGTGTAAGTCATTTTGCATCACCTCCTCTTACGACAAGTTATAATAATGGATTACATATATATATATATATATAATTAATGAAAAATTTATCCTTTTGTATAGATAATATCTAATTTACTTTCTTACCATATGATGCATTTAAAAATGGTATTGTCCTTCATCTATATGTGTAGACTGAAGCATATATAAAGCGATGCCATTTGATTCACATCAACAAATCTCATGGATGATATATATAATTATATCAAAAGAAATTTTATGGTTTTTATGGTATGTTTATCATTCTAGATATATTTATTAATTATTACCTTCTTTCAATAATTATCATGGAAAAAATCACAACTCATGTGTAAGATTCACTTATCTTCTCCATGATTATAATGTAGTTTATTATTTATAACCATCACTAATGGTTGATTTCAAAATTATAATAAATGTAAAAAAATTAAAATTATGCCATTTTTAATGTATTTAATATGATTTGAAAAATATCACATTGAATATATCAAACCTACTGAACTCATTTGGTGGAATGGATATAGAATATTATCAAACCATCTGAGCATAACATAATTTATTAAGTAATTTATTATAACATATAAAAACGAATAATAAACATGAAAAGGGTTCTTAATAGGATAAATAATTTAAATAAGTTTATTATTCCGAAAGATAGTAATTGTATGTGAGAATTCAAAAACAAGGTAAAGATCTTTCATTCAAAAATCCTCTTATAATTTTTCCCTTCAAATCTATTTGTATTCTATTTTTTATTTTAAAAAATAATTATAGATGTATTTTATATGGAAATTAATTAATTATAAAGGAAGATTTATATCTCTTTTTACATTCATTAAATGTTTTTAAAAACTAATCTTTTAAATATTTTGTATGGAATGTTTTGAAAATCATTATAATAGAAAAATAAAGGTTCAATTGTAATGTATTCCACAACAATTACATTTACCTCGACCATATCCATTATTTTATATTTTAATTCCTTTAAAATATTCTTTTAATTATTTAAATTTATCCCACATTCCCTAGGTGTTGGATATTTTCAAAATTCACATTAAAATATAAAAAATATTTCAATATCATGAATGGTTTTCTGTTGGTGAAAAAATATGTCGATAACTACAATATAATATATGTTATGATTGTGTGAGGGATCTTGTGAAATGTTCATAATGATGGGTGGTTCCATTATAATATCTGGATTGATGATTCTATGGTATCTTATTAATGAATTGAGTATGATTAATGATTGGGAAGTGACATTGAGTTTTATTGCGTACAACCATGTTGGTTATTTCATTTAAAACCAAGAGGTTTACTCTACTTGTAAGAGTGATGGTTATTCCATCTGAAGAATGATAGGTTATTCCATTTATAATCATGAATGGATTTCTATATATAATAGTGATGTGAAAATTATTACTTGTGTCACTTATATGATAAATATATTGTTCCTATATTTTTTCTTGAAATTCTTTACTCTTAAAATACTATAGAGAAGGAATATATAAAAGAATATAGTATATGCCACATTTTATGGGAGAAAAATAAAGAATGAAGAAATTTTATCAAGAGTTATTAATTATTTATGTGAATCCTTTATGGGTTATATTTTCTTCCTTTATTATTCCTTATAATAGATTTGGTTAACATATTTGTATAAAGAAGTTGTTTTTTAATTACGAAAATTTATATTTGAAATCAAGTGTTTATTTTGAGATAGATAATATTATCTAATAATTCATACACTGTTAGGATTCTCTGATTCTTTTTTACGGTCCATAGTGATAGTTTTTTTGTTCAACCAAAATTTTTAAAAATTTCACAAGGATTAGTAAATGTTTAATGAAACTTATGAGTATAAGATCAAATTTGTGAATATATATCATTGAATGAAAACATGTTATATCATAAAAGTTTTATTTTGTGGTTAAAATGGATATTGAGTTGAGGTGTCCACTTTGATGTAATGTTTCATTATATAAGTTTAACGACCTAATTCTATAATGCATTAAATTGTATACATCCTAAAATATATAAAAATAAATTCATGACTTAAATTAATGTTTATTTAATTATTAAGGATATATCCTTATATGTTGTATCAGTGGAACGATTTTACATAACATTGCAGATTATGTTGTTTCTGTATAATGTTAACTCAATCATTATAGATACCATCATGTGTTTATAAGTATAAGGCTGATCATATGATTAAAGGCATAGAAAACGATTTCAAGGTATTAATTGATTGTATTTGAATGCAATTAATGATATTATTTGGACACATTTATTTGGGTTGAGGTATATGTAACCCATATGTTTAATTTGAATGAATATATTAGAATAATGTTGTTATATTTTTTCTAATGTATGTGGGATAGTTTGAGAAAATAATCAAGATTAAAAATTATTTAATATTGTTTTAATATTGGTAATTATTAAGGAATTTCCATATATTTTTTTGAAAATTATATGTATTATAATAACATAGCTCATAAAAAGGATAACTAATCGGCTCGGAAAACACTCATCTCATTCGGTAAGGCCATTAGGATCATTATCAAACAGATGGTAAAGAGTTGTGTAGTGACTACTACTAGAATATGTGATATTCGGATTATTATAATATTGTTTTTCAGTAAAATGATTTTTGAAAAAATATTTTATCGTATAGTAAATGAAGAGTTTGAATTGTAATTCGGTGATTAATTTTATTTCAGATAAATTTTATTATTTTGGTATTTATATATATTTATATATATACATAATTTTTATAACACGGGATCTAAATTGAGAAATACTGGTTAAATTATCTGTTGGAAGAAAATATGATTTTAAAGTTTCTTTATGGCAATTTTTTATTTATTGGAATGATTAGCATATCCTACTAATAACATTATTGTTGACTATAAATTTTAGGTATGAGATATTGTGAGTGATTTATATTATTTGATGATAAATAGTAAATTTATCTTGGAAATATATAAAATAAAATCATTATAATTTTTTGTTTTCAATCGTAACGTGGAATATTTAGAAAAGTTTTATAGTAATGTTTTTATTAATAAATCTATGTGGAATATTTGGTAATATTATGGTAGCATTGGAAATTAATTTCTTCATACTAGAGTATATTAATTTTGGAAAATATCATACATCATTCTAAATATTATAAATGTGGTTTTTGGGTAAAGATTTGTGGAAGAGATTTTTATTCTTTTTCAGAATTATGGGATCTATTATAAGTATATTTTAGTGATTCAATTATAAAAACATTCATCTTGAATAATCACCTTTATAATGTATTCATATTGTGAATGAGATTTTTTAATGGATGAATTTCAACATGTCATGTAAGTATTTTTTTACGTATTTTATTCTTCTAAATCGTAAAATAATTCCTACACTCTCAAAAAGGATCTTAAAATGAAAATGATATCATTTTACTGTCATTTTTCATGAATCGATGGTCTAATTCACACATCATTAGTATATGGTATTTTTTGTTTTTAACATTATGATGATCATTAAAATTATTTTGGTCAATAATTTGTGTCAAGAACCAACCTAGATACCCTTGTACACTTATTCCAACACCATATATGACATTGACAGAGGTCATTCTCGATCCCCACAGGTTGGAGACTAGCACCTTGCATTATAAAAGTTATAAGCGGATAATAATTTTACATAAAAAATAGAAGAATAAAATACATATAAGTATACTCATCACTTCAAAAGTAGTATGTACTAGTAACAACATTGGAAAAAAAAAACCTAAAATATTACATCATCAAACAACATTGAAACTAGATATATAAACTCGAACATGATAAGGAAACACCACACCAATGCCAAAGGATCAATAACATTTAAAACCCCCAAGTGACACTTTCCATTTTCTTATACCCAAAAGAAGGATATATAAAAAATCCTGACGGAAAATGTATGGTGTGAACAACAAAACTTAGTAAATTCTCACCAAGTGTTCCTCTAAAAAATTAATAATAATAAACAAAATAATTCTTCCAATATAAATAAAAAATGTAATGGTAATACATTTTTCATATTTAAATAATATTATTTCATTTAAAAATGATGAAAAACATTTCAAACATGGATTAAATAAAAAATTTATATAAATTATCTTCCATGAAGAAAATAATTCTACAATCAATAGAATATATATCAAAAAAATCACAACAAGAACCATGACAATTTTCCCTATATTACATTTGATTCCAGAAATAGTATCCACCAACATCATATATTAGTGATCCTAACTAATATTTAAACACACATCCCACATTATAAGGTTCAATAAGACTCATGAACATCCCATTAGGGATATGATCTACTGAACATTTTTTTTATAGTTGTCATCATCAATCCATTTATGTAGAATAAACATCATAACATTCATGTCCTAAATGACCCACATTACAGCAAAGATCACATGTGATCAATCAATCATTAGAAAACAGGGAAAATAATATCATTTAAAATAGAAAATCATTTAAAATTCAATTTCAAAATTTTTAGTGAAAATATGCCAATTCAATTTCAAAACTGAATCATGGATTATTCATCATCTAATTCTATTTCAATAAATATCCAATCAAAAAAATTAATCATTAAAAATCAATCATTTTTTCACAACTAAATAATAAAATATTTTTATCAATTCCATCGATTTCAAAATTATCCCCAAACACCAATTTCATTGGAATTAGGGGTTTTTTCACAAAATCCATGCTATTTATCATCCCAATTCTGAATTATAACAAATTATGTTTCAATAAATCGATTAAAAGAATTTTTAAGAAATTATAGAAAATAAAATGATTAATTATATGAAATTTTAAATGAAACCACCATCCTTTAATCAGAGAACAAGAATTAACTCCCATGGAAGGATACAAAAATTAATAATAATGGAATCAGAGATCATGAAATCAAAACTAAGATAAATATACCATAAAATAATGTCAATTTACATTAAATAAATGATGGTTTATCAAAATATTGGGAGGATAGAAAAAATGTCTAGAATAAGACACACTAGAGGACATCCATTTACCACAATAAGATTAAAACATCTCTCAGCACAACGATACATCAAAGTCCAAGGTTAGAGGATCCAAAATTTATACTAGGGAGACTTCTCAACCCTATAAATGGAGTTATGTATATATAGTGGCAATAGAAAACATATAAATGGTTCATCAATTAATAAAATATTTTTAAAAATATTTAAAATTAGTGAACATGGTTTCCTAGAGAGAGAGGAACAGTTTGAAAAACTGTGTGCCCTAACTGTGCACCAACCATGCTAACTGTCAATTTCCATTGATGTTTGGTTTTCATTGTAGGGTTTACTAATTAAGGAAAAACATTAGCTAATTGTTCAAAATCTAGAAAACCTCCAAAATTTTAAAAATATTCCCTGAACAACCAATGAACATAATCCATCCAAAAGGGAATCAACAATGAGTCCAAGAATACTAGAAAACATGTAGCATGGTATCACAACATACCCATGAAAAAACTTTTCTACCCATATATATCCTTCCTTTAAGTTTCCATATCATGTGGATAAGGTCACTTCTATCTCATCAGTACCTCACACTCCAATGTCTTGTGAGAATCAGAACCATACTATCATAGAACATGGAATAAATAGATCATCCTCACATGAAGTAACAGAACATCTGAATCAAATATTATTATTAGATTCTTAGTCATGGAAAAATTAGGTATAACCTTAAGGTCATCCTAGCTCAAGACATGAGATGGTTCTGAATGATTCATTCATAGATTATATACATGATAAACATTATGTATTGATATCAAATATATAGTGATTGATAAACAAAAAGGCACATTACCCACCTGCTTAAAAACTTTGAAATGTCATACAAAATGAGGAGTGTGATTCCCGTTCCTACCAAGCCATTACTGAACAAAAAAATGTTAAATATTCAAAATATACCTAATCAGTAATTAAAAAATCCAACATTCTACAAAGATGATTTTAATGGTAATATTAACTGCTCTATACTGTCCAGATTATCTAATGAATCAAATGAATATCCATCCACCTCCCTGGGAAAAAATCATCCAAAAAAAGAATTTTATCCAATATCCAACCAAAACAATGGATATTTTCATGTCCTTCCATATAAGGCCTCAAAATGATACATTCTGATTATGTACTAGCATAAAATGTTATTAGAAATCTCAACCATTCCTAAATGATAATCTCAATATCCACTATTGTTTAGATCACAAGCACATATAATATTATAATGAAAATGTATAACACTATTAGTCTATCCATCTGCCTAAGGCATGAAGGTCTCTGGTTCTTGGTCATGAACTGATGACATGTATAACAATGAAGAACAAAATCAACAATTTCTTATCTCATTTCTAGAAGGTAGAATCATCGCCACATGTCATTGAAAATATATTTGGTTCCTGGATTCACAGCCCATTGGGAATTATGGAAACCTACAAACACATATTTCCTCATATAATACAATGCAAAAAACGGATTCCAAAACCCTAGAATACTGTTCATGGGGAATCCACACCCATCAACAGTATCCCCACTATAAAGTGAGTGTCAAATTATATGGAACTCAACATCTATCAGGTGTTCTTAATGAATCATCTTGAGAAGAGCGGATGTTAATTGAAAACTATCCCATAAAATCTCAGCCACTATTTCTTGGACACTTATAGAAAAAATTTAAAAAATATTAATCAGATTATGCTCTTGAGATGATTATTTCAAGACCTTAGTCGAAGCTTCCTGGTCAAATCATCGACAATTACATTACAATTACTCGGGGTATAAGAAATTTTGAAATAGTATCAAAATAGGTACTCCACCCATCACATCTAGAAAAGATTGAAGTATTTTTCAGAAAATATATAACATATGATATTGTGGAAATCCTTTCTCAAAAAAGGTAATGATTCCAATAATTGAGATCTTGCATCACGATTGTGAGTTGATGGTCATAGGTCGGATAATTTTTCTAATGTGCCATAAGTTTTTATGAACCCCATGCTAAAAAGTGAAAACCCAATATAATAATACACGCCAAACCCAGAATTTAAGCATCACATAAAACTACATATCCATTCTGGACCTCTGTACGAGTCAGCACAAACAAAGAAGTCTGAAGGAGTTTCAACTCAACAAAAGAACTTTGATATTTATCATCATAAGGGAACTTCACTCACTTCTGAGTGAGATCATTCATTAGAGAATCAAAACATGAGAAATACTTTATACTCCATAGATAATGTGAAGATAAACTGAAATAGCACTAAATCTCTAAAAAATTATACAGATTCTCCCAATTTATAAATTATTTCACTGTATTAGGATTAATTATGATACAATGTTTTTGGACCACCTGTCCTAAGAAATACACACCCCGTATCCAATAATTATATTTTGATATATTATCAAAATTTGGTGATCTTTAAAAACACTATAACTTCTCTAAGATGATGCACATGATCCTCATCAAAATTAGAGTAAAGTAGAATTTCATTCATAAAGTCCACCGAGAACATATCAAGTTACTTGTGGAATATCCTATTCCTCAAACAAATATAGAATGCAGAAGCATTGGTAAAACCAAATAGCATGAAAAGAATCTCTTAATGGCCATACCTTCTTATTATGGTGGTTTTCAGAATGTCAAATCATTTTACAATCAACTTGTTATAACCATATCGAATATTAGTCTTTCAGAACACCGTCACCTCTTTCTACTGATCGAAAGTATCATTAATCGGTAGAAGAAAATATGTGTTCTTCACCATAACTCTGTTGAGTTTCTAGAAATCAACAAATAGGTAAGTGTTCAATCAAATAAATATTTCAAACGAACAGGTATTGCACATGGTGAAATACTAGGTTATATAATTCCTTTAATTAATAGATCATCTAACCGAGTCTTTAACTCATTCATTTCAGCTAGTTTCATGTTGGAATAATTAATATAAACTAGCCGATTACCAATCATTAAATGAACAGAAAACACTATATCTGAAAGTAGTGTAAAACCATGGAAATTAAGAATAAAAACATTGGGAAACTATGTGGAAGTTATATAGAGACCATAAATCAATGATTCAATCTCTATATCATATGGAAAAACCTATATCACTATTCACAACATTTGAAAAGATGGTTTTTGTCTACTCGACATGGGGACCCATTCTCCCTGAGTTATATGTCACAGTACGTTAGGCATTTTAAAGAAGACTAGTCAAATGCAATAGTCAATTAAGGCCTTATTAGCAATGATCCAATCACTCTAAAAAAGGTCATCGAGAGTTTTCATGTCGAGAACTAGAAAATACCATGTAATATAGATCTCTAATAAAGAGAAATTACAAGCAGAAAAAGGGAGAATGATCACTCTCTTAATTCTGAGGGGTGTAGTTGTAGAGACCCGAAGCATGACGTACATGGACATTACATTACTTTTGCGGAATACTTAATACACAACAAAAAATGACACACAAGGACCGTAATAGTTTATGTCTTTGGAAACTTGGAACGTAATCTTCTAATCATGGTGAAAGATCTTCAACATCTCCCATAAAGATCTTCCACTTTTTGTTTCCTTACCTAAAACATTTCTTTTGATCCTGGGGGAAAATAAAACATAAAAAGGGTGAGCTCAAATGCTCAGTAAGGGTAAGAATGGATAAAATAAAACATACCATATACATTTGAACTTAAAAACATGAACATAATGTTTAAACATCAAAATCTTGAGCAACGACATAAAACATGGAAGTACATAACGAATAGATTGTAATGGAACATAAACCATGATAAAATAGCATGGGAATAAAACATGTAATTGTGGCATCCATTACTCACATGTAATGATTTCCATAGTAGCCAAGTAATTGTTGCCAAGTCCATCTTAGTGGACAAACTCCCTTTCTGAATCGAGTTCACTCCTCGTTTCAGTCCTGTAACATTGAACAGGATTAACTAACTGTTCTAGCCATGCCAATCTGATGAGATATAAAATCTTTACCCAATGCATTGGAGGGAGATATAGGTCCCACCCATCTCATAATGAAATCATTCTTACTTTTTCCACAATATAAACAGAAAACATTCATCATAACCCAATGAATAAAATGGGTTTCATAGACATCATCCCATCATCACATAATCCATATAAAACAAATGGATATTTCATCATAAGAATATTGAAACCATGTAAATAATAGAGACATTATACTTTAAATATACACATATTAAATAATGTCATCTTAGATAGAAAATGGTTTTGATAAAACACTTGCAATGAATTCTTGAGGAAAATATCATTTTTTCTTCAAAATAAATTTCTTTTCACAAAAAATCATGCAATTTTAAAAGAAAGGGATTTTTTTAAAAATAGTCATGAAATATTTTGTTTTAATCTACAGGAAAATAAGGCTTTATAAAACCGTAACAATCTGTTCGTGCCGTATAAGTTAAAAAAACATTCTTCTCATACTTTTGTCGGAAAAGTCAAAAAGTACCTCGTAACATAAACAAAAGAATGATTCCTTACATACCATGTAGTAAAAGTTAAGAATGGTTAAAAAGGAAATTAAAAATACATGAAAACTCTTTTATAAAACATGGACATGGATGATTGAAATAACCCCAGTAAATACTTTCGAATAAGCAATCTCGGATAAAAATGAGATTTGCAAAATTATCCCTTACCTTAGGTCCGACATGATTCGTACGTATCCAAACCTCCTTTATAATGATTTAAATAATGTTATTGACTTATTAAAGAATCATATTAATTGTTATGATATCATATATGGTTCACTTATGAATTTATATTACCCGTTCTTTTGTAAATTCCATGTTAAAGAGCGTTTTGGGTAAAATCGTTTCATTTGTCATCCATGTTTTGACTTGTAATTATTCATATGATTACTTAGATCATGATTACTTAATTCCAGAATATAAAACATGATTTATATATAATATATATTCAGAATATACATATATACAATAGATTGATAAATGGAATGAAATTCACCGTTCATGGAGACGGTAGGTCGTACGTTCGCATGAACGCTGTTTTCGTTTCCTTATTGAGTTGAATGGAATTAAGTAGATGAAATACATATATACATAAATCCAGTAGCTTTAAAATGTCATATATTTCATTATTCATTCTTATATATACTTTATAATCATTCTTAAATGGTTAACATGGAGACTGAAACTCATCGCGTCGTGGAGACAGTAGTCCGTACGTACGCAAGAGCGATGATATCGCTTCCATAATTATTGACTTGAATTGGAGTGGATGATACAATATATAAGAATCAGTATGATGTTATAATAACTATGTATAGTTATTATTTACACCATTATACCCATCCATGTAAGGTGTTGGTGGAAAAACAGATTACACCACAGCGTGGAGACGGTATTCCGTATGTACACACGCGCGGTGACTTTGTTTTCCATAGGATGGATAGAAGGTGAAATGTGGTTGTTTCATATTTATAATAACAAATCAGTATATTATTGATACTGATGTTATTACTTTATAATGAAACAACTAAAGAAGAATATGTTGAAGAAGAAAGAAGCTTGAAATAATGGGGAGATGAAATTACCTCTTCTTCGATACGCCTCATTGAAACCTCCTCTTAGGGCAATAAGATTGGTCTTTAAAGTAGAACAGAAAATCAATGATGTTTATAGGGAAGTGGAGAAGATAATTTGGCAGGGTTTGGCCGAGCTTGAAGGCTCAAATTGGTGTGAGGAAGAGAGGTAGGAGGTTCCCTTTTATAAGGGAGGAGAGAGCCACCTTTGGAATTCTTAAAAATATTAATTTATAATAAATCTAACCCCACATAAAAACCACAAAAAATGACTCATATTCGAAGATTAGATGAGATAGGGTTGTAATATCATCAACCAATCAAATTTAGACATGTTTTTATCTTATTTTAAACTTTATCATTTTGATTTATCCTTATTTAATCTATTTAAGTTTATTTGTGGTAATAAAATTCTAAATTTTAAATTATAACAAATAATTACTTATTTGTTGTGAATTTTCAATAATTGGTTCCTTTTTAACATTATAGACCATATTAATTTAAATTTATGATTTTTAAAAAATTTGTGATTTTTAAACAATTTTATAATATGTTATTTTTATAAAATAACAATAGTGTCAATTTTGACACTATTCATTTATTTGAATAAAATATATACATAAGATATGTTCGAACTAAAAGCATTAATAGATTCATACAGGGTCATATGTATCTATAAAATTATTGGATCTCATTAAATAGTTCATGTCATATTTATTTTATTATTTTTAAAACCATTTATTTGGTTTATATCTTAATAAAATAATTACTACAACATTTTTGTATAATTATTTAATATACTTATATGTTGCATAAAAATTAAAAATAAAATCATATGATGAAGATAAATCTATTAACCTTCACAATAATACTTTTACTCGAATTTATCATCTTAAAATCACAATAGTTAAATTTTTATATTTATTAAATTATGAAGGTGGAAACTTTGGCATCATTTAAAATAAAATAATATAAATGTCATAATTGCGTTTATAAGACTCCAAATGGTCAAATATTCGACCATTGGATGATTATAGTTTAAATTTACATGGCCAATAAGTTTTGGTCAGGGTTTTGTGCCTTTTATTGTCACCATTAGTTTAATAAAAACTATATTCTTGATTTTTCACTAGATAAATAATTTCTGCATCATTATTGTGTCACAATTAATGATAATTATTTAGTCCCAAAAAATTCTAAATAAATTTTCATGATGTAGATAATTTTGTTAGATTTATGTCGACTATTAATGTTCTAAGTTTCATGAAGTTTATCACTAAAATAAAATTATGATACTTATAGTATTTAAGAGAGTGACATGTTGTCACTTTCTTTGGTTTTAATAATAATTAAATTATTTTCATGGAAAAAAGTCCATTAAATGAATCTAATCCGACCCATAGGTGATCTGGGTCGACTTTTAGTCATCCAAAGGGATTTTTCCAAGTTTTAGGGTAAATTTATAATCTTATATTTACCCTTAATTACCCGATTTACCGTTAACTATAGTAAATAAAATTTACCGTAGTTACTATTCACAATGTCCAAAAATAAAATGTAGCTTATTAACATAATTTGGACTCAATGATTCCAAATATGGAATCCATTTTTCCAAATTCAATATACAAAAGTTTCAGAAATTAAATTAAAATTAATCCCAATGTCGAAAGAAAACGGGTTTTTCTTTAAAACATTTCAAAAGATTGAATTGATTTAACCTACGAATTCAAGGTAAAATCAATGCTAATGACATAAATTATATTAAATTGTATAAATATATTCTATTTATACCTTAAAATTATTCAATAATATAATTTAACCACATAAGATATTACGATGAAAAAAATTGTTTTTAATTAAAATATAGCGTGTTTTTACTATTCATTAAAATATGAAAGTCATCAGAATAAAATGAAAAATTTATCCAAAGTAAATTTTTATTTCCTGATTCCAAAGAATAATTTTATTTTGTCAAATGGAACTTATAAACATTTCAAAAACTAGATTTAAAGTGGGTTCGCCATCAAAAGGAAGCAAAACAGTATTTTTTGAAAATTACTTATTTTACCTGAAAAATTTATTTTGTTCTTATAACATGTTCTAGAAAATGTGTAAGATGAATAATAATGTTATAAAATTCAAAATTTATTTAATACTATTCATAAAGGCTAGCTCATAATAATATTATAATAATATATCGTTCTTTAGTAACACCCGATATTGCGTACAACACATGCTATCGAGGAAGGTCACCATTGCGTGTAATGCAAGCCAAGTCAGGGTTGCGTGTTGTGCAAGAATCCTTCGTTGTTTCATATAACAGAATCCAACCATATTTCATTTATACATTGAATATATATATATATATATACTCAATGTTGCGTAGAATAACTATTATCAAAATTGTGTGTAACACGATCCAAAAATAGTGTTGCGTATACTACAAGAAAATACGGTGTTGCGTATAGCGCAAGGTAATCTTGGTGTAGCATACAACACAAGACATTAATGAAATTAAAAGAATATTTTTCATAAAATCTTGGGGTGTTACATTCTACCCCCCTTAAAATGAATTTCGCATTCAAAATTTGTCGGGGTTATATATGGTTTACTACTCGAAAGTTTGTTTAATAGAAACCCACATTGTAAAAGGGAATACCAAAACATGGCATTAAAAACTAAAGTATGAAATTGAACTGTTACCCAAATTAACTCATCACTGGGTTTCCACATAAGAGAACATAGGTGAAAATATCGATATGGAAGAATAATCTAACCTTCATGTTCTGATGTAGAGTGGTAGAGAACATGGCTATGAAAAAGCCAACAATCACAAAGTTATTGATTTGTGATGATCTAAAGTACCATCTGATTCATAGGATATAAGGGAACTAGGACAATATTTTTGGTTTTCAAGATCATTTCCCTAAAGTTGATGAATTAAAAGAAATACTTGCATGATTTTGGTACAATATCAATATTTTTTGTGAATTAAACAATTTCCACTTCATCCATTAAAGAAATGTAGTTGAATTTGTTATTCGTGATGTGTTAGCAGATCATGTGATAGAATGATGGGTCATTCCATATCTTTCAAAAAAAAGGTTAGAAAAAGTTATAAGTCCATCTTATGGTAAGATTAATACTTTATGGTTCCAAAAATGAACTTATACTTCATATATCATACTGCCTAATAAAATAAAACTAGTTTCTACTAACCAGGGACTTCCTGTAGGCCAGTGGTAGGCGATAAAGGCCAGTCGTACTTCGGTTGTGGGTTCGATTCCCACAGCATTGTCTGACGCGATGGGCTGTCACCCGTCCTGCCTGTTGTCCTTTTTCTAAAACTATATTACAATGACATCCCATTAATAATATCGAAAAAAACTTCTATCCTTAAACAATACTAACTTATGTCCAACATAATCCATTCCAATCTTTAGGCTTATCCGTAATAATGCAGTCCAATCTCATAATATAGTGAAAACGATTACCAGAGATTTAATACCATCGTTGATCTCCATATATCATAAGATATGTCTTGTTGGTCACATTCCAAACATTCTAAGGCCTTAATAATGTAATCTCTTGAAAAATTAATACCCATTAAAACTTAGTGAAAACATAAATGCTGTCAAAAGTTAACTCTTTCCACATACCAAAATCCAAAAATTCTATATACTCAAACCATGATATAACATTCTCCATATACCAGTCATGAGCTCATGAATACTATCAAACATTTAATATTCTCCTTATCCCTTCATTATGCGCATATAATCTACTTTCAAAAAATTTCTGAATAACCTTTCATGGTTACTGGTACCATTAAAATTATTGAAAACCACTATAAACTAATACACAATAAAAGTACCTCAACAACATTATTCTTTAATACCAATACATAAACACTCCAATCCATCCTCTTCAATGATTGTCCTGGAATAAGTCTTTCCTTTATTTAGATGTAACTTTTTAGGTCAGGGCATTGAGTTGGGTAATGACCATGTTCTCCATAAATAATACATTAAACTCTATAATAGTCAGTCACTCTATGACCCTTTTCTCCACACAGATAACATCGGTCCCTCCATTTGAGGTATTCCTCAAGGATCTTCTTACCTTCTTTAGAAATCTCAATCTTCCTTTCTTTATTCTCCTCAACATGAAAACATGCATAATAGTCTATCTTCCTCTTATTTGATGAATTAGGCATACCACTAAATTTCACCTTGTTAATCATATATCGTGATGACTGATTCGGCATAATCACAATATCTTTCTCTCTAGGCATTACACATTTTTGTTGCTCATAGTCACCAATTTGTCCATTGGATTCAATGTTAACCGAATTCCTTCTGGTTCCCTCCATTAACTAAAACAAAAAAAGAATTCTGTGAGAGGAAAAATCATGCTAGAGAAAACAACATAGTAAAGGGGGAGCACCCTCAATATATAACATCTTAGGTTAAATTCTAAGATCGTTACCGTAGTTCTAGGACTATATCCTATACGTATTCTTATCCTTAAGTACATCCCTAGGCATACCTTAGAAGTATCTCTAGGGATCTCACAAACATTTTTGTATCCTAGTTTCCAAAGGTTGACTAAACCTTTTCTCTGATACCAACTCTAGAGACCCGTAGCTTGACGTACATGGACATTACATTAATTTTGTGGAATACTTAATACATAACAAAAGCAGACACACAAGGACCGTAATAGTTTAGTGTCTTTGGAAACTTGGAACGTAATCTTCTAATCGTGGTGAAAGATCTTCAACATCTCCCATAAAGATCTTCCACTTTTTGTTTCCTTACCTAAAACCTTTCTTTTGATCCTGGGGGAAAATAATACATAAAAAGGGTGATCTCAAATGCTCAGTAACGGTAAGCATGGATAAAATAAAACATACCATATACATTTGAACTTAAAAACATGAACATAATGTTTAAACATCAAAATCTTGTGCAATGACATAAAACATGGAAGTACATAAGGCGTAGATTGTAATGGAACAAAAACCATGATAAAATAGCATGGGAAAAAACATGTAATCATGGCATCCATTAAGAACATGTAATGATTTCCATAGTAGCCAAGGCATTGATTCCAAGACCATCTTAGTAGAAAATATCCCTTTCGGAATCGAGTTCACTCCTCGATTCAGTCCTGTAACACTGAACCGGATTAACTTACCGTTCCTGCCATGTCTATCTCATGAGATATAAAATCTTTACCCTATGCATTGGAGGGAGATATAGGTCCCACCCATCTCATAATGAAATAATTCTTACTTGTGCCACAAAATAAACTTAAAACATCATCATAATCCAAAGAATAAAATGGGTTTCATAAACATCATCCCATCATCACATAATCCATATAAAACAAATGGATATTTAATCATAAGAATATTTAAACCATGTAAATCATAGAGACATTATACTTGAAATATACACATATGAAATAATTTCATCTTAGATAGAAAATGTTTTTGATAAAACACTTGAAATGAATTCTTGAGGAAAATATCCTTTCTTCTTCAAAATCAATTTCTTTTCACAAAACATCATGAAATTTTAAAAGAAAAGGATTTTGTTGAAAATAGTCATGAAATATTTCGATTTAATCTTCAGGAAAATAAGGCTTTATAAAACTGTAACAATCTGTTCGTGCCGTATAAGTTAAAAAAACATTCTTCTCATACTGTTGTCGGAAAAGTCAAAAACTACCTCGTAACGTAAACAAAAGAAAGATTCCTTACATACCATGTAGTAAATGTCAAGAATGGGTAAAAAGGAAATTAAACATACATGAAATCTATTTTATAAAACATGGACATGGATGATTGAAATAACCCGAGTAAATACTTTCAAATAAGCAATCTCGGATAAAAATGAGATTTGCAAAATTATCCCATACCTTAGGTCCGATATGCTTCGTACATATCCGAACCTCTTATATAATGATTTAAATAATGTTATTGACTTATTACAGAATCATATTAATTTTTATGATATCATATATGGTTCACTTATGACTTTATATTACCCGTTCTTTTGTAAATTCCATGATAAAGAGCGTTTTGGGTAAAATCGTATCATTTGTCGTCCATGTTTTGACTTGTAATTATTCATATGTTTACTTAGATCATGATTACTTAATTCAAGAACAGAAAACATGATTTATATATAATATATATTCATTATATACAAATATACAATAGATCGATAAATGGAAAGAAATACACCGTTCATGGAGACGGTAGGCCGTACGTACGCATGAACGCTGTTTTCGTTTCATTATTGAGTTGAATGGAATTAAGTAGATGAAATACATATATACATAAATCATGTAGCTTTATAATGTCATATATTTCATTATTATTTCTTATATATACTTTATAATCATTCTTAAATGGTTAACATGGAGAATGAATCTCATCGCGTCGTGGAGATGGTAGTCCGTACGTACGCACAAGCGATGATATCGCTTCCATAATTATTGATTTGAAATGGAGTGGATGATACAATATATCAGAATCAGTATGATGTTATAATAACTATGTATAGTTATTATTTACACCATTATACCCATCCATGTAAGGTGTTGGTGGAAAAACATATTACACCACGGTGTGGAGACTGTATTCTGTACGTACACACACGCAGTGATTTTGTTTTCCGTAGGATGGAAAGAAAGTGAAATGGGGTTGTTTCATATTTATAATAACAAATCAGTATATTATTGATACTGATGTTATTAATTTATAATGAAACGACTAAAGAATAAGATGTTGAAGAAGAAAGAAGCTTGAAATAATCGGGAGAAGAAATTACCTCTTCTTGGATATGTCTCTTTGAAACCTCCTCTTAGGGCACTAATATTGGACTTTAAAGTAGACCAGAACCTCTAGGATGTTTCTAGGGAATTGGAGAAGATAATTTGGTAGGGTTAGACCGATCTTGAAGGCTCAAATTGGTGTGAGGAAGAGAGGGAGGAGGTTCCCTTTTATAAGGGAGGAGAGGGGTACCATTGGAATTCTTAAAAATATTAATTTATAATAAATGTAACCCCACATGAAAACCTCCAAAAAAGAGTCATATTCTATGATTAGATTATATAAGGTTGTAATGTCATCAACCAATCAAATTTAGACATGTTTTGATCTTATTTTAAACCTTATCATTTTGATTTATCCTTATTTAATCTATTTAAGTTTATTTGTGGTAATAAAATTCTAAATTTTAAATTTTGACAAATAAATACTTATTTGTTGTGAATTTTCCATAATTGGTTACTTTTTAAAATTATATACCATATAAATTTAAATTTATAATTTTTAAAAAATTTTGTGATTTTTAAACAATTTTATAATATGTTATTTTTATAAAATAACAATAGTGTTAATTTTGAAACTATTCATTTATTTGAATAAAATATATACAGAAGATATGTTCAAACTAAAAGCTTTAATAGATACATACAAGGTCATATGTATCTATAAAATTAGTGGATCTCATTAAATAGTTCATATAATATTTATTTTATTATTTTTAAAACCATTTATTTGGTTTATATCTTAATAAAATAATTACTACAACATTTTTGTATAATTATTTAATATACATATATGTTGCATAAAAATTAAAAATAAAATCCTATTATGAAGATAAATCTATTAAGTTTCACAATAATACTTTTACTCGAATTTATCATCTTAAAATCACAATAGTTAAATTGTTATATTTATTAAATTATGAAGATGACAACTTTGAAATCATTTAAATTATAATAATATAAGTGTAATAATTGCGTGTATAAGACTCAAAATGGTCAAATATTCGACCATTGGATGATTATAGTTTAAATTTACATGACCAATAAGTATTGGTCAGGGTTTTGTGCCTTTTATGGTCACTATTAGTTTAATAAAAACTATATTCTTGATTTTTCACTAGATAAATAATTTCTGCATCAGAATTGTGTCACAATTAATGATAAATATTTAATCCCAAAAAATTCTAAATAAATTCTCATGATGTAGATAATTTTGTTAGATTTTTGTAGACTATTAATGTTCGAAGTTTCATGAAGTTTATCAGTAACTTAAAATTATTATACTTATAGTATTTAAGAGAGTGACATGTTGTCACTTTCTTTGGTTTTAATAATAATTAAAATATTTTCATGGAACAAAGTCCATTAAATGAATCTAATCTGACCCTCAGGTGATATGGGTCGACTTTTAGTCATCCAATAGGATTTTTCCAAGTGTTAGGGTAATTTTATAATCTTATATTTACCCTTAATTACCCGATTTACCATTAACTATCGTAAATAAAATTTACCGTATTTACTATTCACAATGGCAAAAAATAAAAAGTATCTTATTAACATAATTTGGACCCAATGATTCCAAATATGGAATCTATTTTTCCAAATTTAATACAAAATAGTTTCATAAATTAAATTAAAATTAATCTTGTTGTCGAAAGAAAATGGGTTTTTCTTTAAAACATTGCAAAAGATTGAATTGATTTAACCTACGAATTCAAGGTAAAATCAATGCTAATGACATAAATTATATTAAATGGTAAAAATATATTCTATTTGTACTTTAAATCCATTAAATAATATAATTTAACCACATAATATATTATGATGAAAAAAGTTGTTTTTAATTAAAATATAGCGTGTTTTAACTATTCATTAAAATAAGAAAGTCATCAGAATAAAATGTAAAATTTATCCAAAGTAAATTTTTTTTTCTTTATTCCAAAGAATAATATTATTTTGTCAAATGGAACTTATAAACATTTCAAAAACTATATTTAAAGTGGGTGCGCCATCAAAATGCCGCAAAACAGTATTTTTTGAAAAATACATATTTTACTCGACAAATTTATTTTGTTCTTATATCATGTTCTAGAAAATGTGTAAGACGAATAATAATGTTAAAAAATTTAAATTTTAGTTAATACTATTCATAACGGCTAGTTTATAATCATATTATAATAATATAGCATTGTTTAGTAACATAGAATATTGTGTACAACACATGCTATCGAGGAAGGTCACGATTGTGTGTAATGCAAGACAAGTCAGGGTTGCGTGTTGTGCAAGAATCCTTCGTTGCTTCATATAACAGAATCCAACCATATTCCATTTATACATTGAATATATATATATATATATACTCAATGTGGCGTAGAATAACTATTATCAAAATTCTGTGTAACAAGATCCAAAAATAGTGTTTCGTATACTGCAAGCGAATACGGTGCTGCGTATAGCGCAAGGTAATCTTGGTGTAGAATACAACACAAGACATTAATGAAATTAAAAGAATATTTTTCATAAAATCATGGGGTGTTACATTCTACCCCCCTTAAAATGAATTTCTCCCTCGACATTCATCAGGGTTATAAATGGTTTACTACTCGAAAGTTTGTTTAATAGAAACCCACATTGTAAAAAGGAATACCAAAACATGGAATTAAAAACTAAAGTATGAAATTGAACGGTTACCCAAATTAACTCATCACTGGGTTTCCACATAGGAGAACATAGGTGAAAATATGGATGTGGAAGAAAAATCTAACATTCAAGTTCTGATGGAGAGTGGTAGAGAACATGTCTATGAAAAATCCAGCAATCACAAAGATATTGATTTGTGATGATATAAGGTACCATCTTATTCATCAGATATAAGAGAACTAGGAAATCAATTTTGGTTTTCAAGATCATTTCCCTAAAGTTGATGAATTAAAAGAAATACTTGCATGATTTTGGTACAATATCACTATTGTTCGTGAATTGAACAATTTCCACTTCATACCTTAAAGAAATGAAGTTGAATTTGTTATTCGTGATGTGTTATAAGATCATGTGATCGAATGATGGGTCATTCGATCTCTTTAAAAAACAAGGTTATAAAAAGTTATAAGTCCATATTATGGTTAGATTAATCGTATATGGTTCCAAAAATGAACTTATACTTCATATATCATACCGCCTAATAAAATAAAACTAGTTTCTACTAACAATGGACTTCCTGTAGGCCAGTTGTAGGAGATTAAGGCCAGTCGCACTTTGGTTGTGGGCTCGATTCCCACAGCATTGTCCGACGTGATGGGATATCGCCCGTCCCAACGGTTGTCCTTTTTCTAAAACTATATTACTATAACATCCCATCAATAATATCAAAAAAAATTCTATCCTTAAACAATACTAACTTATGTCCAACATAATCCATTCCAGTATTTAGGCTTATCTATAATACGGAAGTCCACTCTCATAATATAGTGAAAATGATTACCAGAGATTCAATACCATCGTTGATCTCCATATATCATAAGATATGTCTTGTTGGTCACATTCCAAACATTCGAAGGCCTTAATCATGTATTCTATAGAAAAATTAATACCCATTAAACCATAGTGAAAACATAAATGCTGTCAAAAGTTAACTCTTTCCACATACCAAAATCCAAAAATTCAATACACTCAAACCATGATATAACCTTCTCCTTATATCAGTCATGAGCTCATGAATACTATCAATAATTTAATTTTATCCTTATCCCTTCATTATGCGCATATCATCTACATTCCAAAAATATCTGAATAACTTTTCATGGTTACTGGTACCATTAAAATTATTGAAAACCACTATAGACTAATACATAATAAAAGTACCTCAACAACATTATTCTTGAATACCAATACATAAACACTTTAATCCATCCTCTTCAATGATTGTCCTGGAATAAGTCCTTCCTTGATTTAGAAGTAACTTTTTAGGTCAGGGCATTGAGTTGGGTAATGCCCATGTTTTCCACAAATAATACATTGAATTCCATAACAGTCTATCACTCTATGACCCTTTTCTCCACACAGATAACATCGGTCCCTCCATTTGAGGTATTCCTCAAGGTTCTTCTTCCCTTATTTAGAAATCTCAATCTTGCTTTCTTTATTCTCCTCAACATGCGAACATGCATAATAGTCTATCTTCCTCTTATTTGATGAATTAGGCATACCACTAAATTTCACCTTGTTAATCATATATCGCGATGACTAATTCGGCATAATCAAAATATCTTTCTCTCTATGAATTACACAATTTTGTTGCTCATAGTCACCAATTTGTCCATTGGATTCAATGTTAACCGAATTCCTTATGGTTCTCTCCATTAACTAAAACACAAAAAGAATTCTGTTAGAGGAAAAATCATGCTAGAGAAAACAACATAGTAAAGGGGGAGCACCCTCAATATCTAACATCTTAGGTTAAATTATATGATCGTTACCGTAGTTCCAGGTCTATATCATATACATATTATTATCCTTAGGCACATCCCTAGACATACCTTAGAAGTATATCTTGGGATCTCACTAACGATTTTGTATCCTAGTTTCCAAAGCTTGACTAAACCTTTCCTCTGATACCAACTGTGGAGACCCATAGCATGACGTACATGGACACTACATTACTTTTGCGGAATACTTAATACATAACAAAAACAGACACACAAGGACCGTAATAGTTTAGTGTCTTTGGAAACTTGGAACGTAATCTTTTAATCGTGGTGAAAGATCTTCAACATCTCCCATAATGATCTTCCACTTTTTGTTTCCTTACCTAAAACCTTTCATTTGATCCTAGGAGAAAATAAAACATAAAAAGGGTGAGCTCAAATGCTCAGTAAGGGTAAGAATGGATAAAATAAAACATACCATATACATTTGAACTTAAAAACATGAACATAATGTTTAAACATCAAAATCTTGAGAAACGACATAAAACATGGAAGTACATAAGGCATAGATTGTAATGGAACATAATCCATGATAAAATAGCATGGGAATAAAACATGTAATTGTGTCATACATTAATCACATGTAATGATTTCCATAGTAGCCAAGGCATTACTGCCAAGACCATCTTAGTGGACAAAGTCCCTTTCTGAATCGAGTTCACTCCTCGTTTCAGTCCTGTAACACTGAACTGGATTAACATACTGTTCCTTCCATGTCTATCTCATGAGATATAAAATATTTACCCAATGCATTGGAGGGAGATATAGGTCCCACCCATCTTATAATGAAATCATTCTTACATGTGCCACAAAATAAACTTAAAACATTCATCATAACCCAAAGAATAAAATGGGTTTCATAAACATCATCCCATCATCACATAATCTATATAAAACAAACGGATATTTCATCATAAGAATATTGAAACCATGTAAATCATAGAGAAATTATATTTGAAATATACACATATGAAATAATGTCATCTTGGATAGAAAATGTTTTTGATAAAACACTTGAAATGAATTCTTGAGGAAAATATCCTTTCTTATTCAAAATCAATTTCTTTTCACAAAACATCATGCAATTTTAAAAGAAAATGATTTTGTTGAAAATATTCATGAACTATTTTGGAGTAATCTTCAAGAAAATAAGGCTTCATAAAACCGTAAAAATCTGTTCGTGCCGTATAAGTTAAAAAAACATTCTTCTCGTACTTTTGTCGGAAAAGTCAAAAAGTACCTCGTAACGTAAACAAAAGAAATATTCCTTACATACCATGTAGTAAAAGTCAAGAATAGGTAAAAAGGAAATTAAACATACATGAAAACTCTTTTATAAAACATGAACATGGATGATTGAAATAACCCCAGTAAATACTTTCGAATAAGAAATCTCGGATAAAAATGAGATTTGCAAAATTATCCCTTACCTTAGGTCTGATATGCTTCGTACGTATCCGAACCTCCTGTATAATGATTTAAATAATGTTATTTACTTATTACAGAATCATATTAATTGTTATGATATCATATATGGTTCACTTATGACTTTATATTACCCGTTCTTTTGTAAATTCCATGATTAAGAGCGTTTTGTGTAAAATCGTTTCATTTGTCGTCCATGTTTAGACTTGTAATTATTCATATGATTACTTAGATCATGATTACTTAATTACAGAATATAAAACATGATTTACATATAATATATATTCAGAATATAAATATATACATATATACAATAGATCGATAAACGGAACGAAATACACCGTTCATGGAGACGGTAGGCTGTACGTACGCATGAACGCTGTTTTCGTTTCCTTATTGAGTTGAATGGAATTAAGTAGATGACATACATATATACATAAATCCAGTAGATTTATAATGTCATATATTTCATTATTATTTCTTATATATACTTTATAATCATTCTTAAATGGTTAACATGGAGAATGAATCAAATCGCGTCGTGGAGACGGTAGTCCATACGTACGCACGAGCGATGATATCGCTTCCATAATTATTGAATTGAATTGGAGTGGATGATACAATATATCAGAATCAGTATGATGTTATAATAACTATGTATAGTTATTATTTACACCATTATACCCATCCATGTATGGTGTTGGTGGAAAAACAGATTACACCACGGCATGGAGACGGTATTACGTACTTACACATGCGTGGTGATTTTGTTTTCCGTAGGATGGATAGAAGGTGAAATGGTGTTGTTTTATATTTATAATAAAAAATAAGTATATTATTGATAATTATGTTATTACTTTATAATGAAAAAACTAAATAAGAATATTTTGAAGAAGAAATAAGCTTGAATGAATCGGGAGAAGAAATTACCTCTTCTTCGATACGCCTCTTTGAAACCTCCTCTTAGTGCACTATGATTGGTCTTTAAAGTAGACCAGAACCTATAGGATGTTTCTAGGGAAGTGGAGAAGATAATTTGGCAGGGGTTGGCCGAGCTTGAAGGCTCAAATTGGTGTGAGGAAGAGAGGGAGGAGGTTCTCTTTTATAAGGGGGGAGAGGGGCATCTTTGGAATTCTTAAAAATATTAATTTATAATAAATCTAACACCACTTAAAAACCTCCAAAAAGGACTCATATTCGAAGATTAGATTATATAGGGTTGTAATCTCATCAACCAATCAAATTTAGACATGTTTTGATCTTATTTTAAACCTTATCATTTTGATTTATCCTTATTTAACCTATTTAAGTTTATTTGTGGTAATAAAATTCTAATTTTTAAATTATAACAAATAATTACTAATTTGTTGTGAATTTTCAATAATTGGTTACTTTTTAACATTATAGACCTTATAAATTTAAATTTATAATTTTTAAATATTTTTGTGAATTTTAAACAATTTTATAATATGTTATTTTTATAAAATAACAATAGTGTCAATTTTGACACTATTCATTTATTTGAATAAAATATATACAGAAGATATGTTCGAACTAAAGGCTTTAATAGATTCATACAAGGTCATATGTATCTATAAAATTAGTGTATCTCAATAAATATTTCATATAATATTTATTTTATTATTTTTAAAACCATTTATTTGGTTTATATCTTAATAAAATAATTACTACATCATTTTTGTATAATTATTTAATACACTTATATGTGGCATAAAAATTAAAAATAAAATCCTATGATGAAGATAAATCTATTAAATTTCACAATAATACTTTTATTAGAATTTATCATCTTAAAATCACAATAGTTAAATTGTTATATTTATTAAATTATGAAGGTGGCAACTTTGACATCATTAAAAATAAAATAATATAAGTGTCATAATTTCTGTATAAGACTCCAAATGGTCGAATATTCGACCATTGGATGATTATCGTTTAAATTTACATGACCAATAAGTTTTGGTCAGGGTTTTGTGCCTTTTATGGTCACTATTAGTTTAATAAAAACTATATTCTTGATTTTTCACTAGATAAATAATTTATGCATCACTATTGTGTCACAATTAATGATAATTATTTAATCCCAAATAACTCTAAATAAATTCTCATGATGTAGATAATTGTGTTAGATTTCTGTAGACTATTAATTTTCTAAGTTTCACGAAGTTTATCACTAACTTAATATTATTATACTTATAGTATTTAAGAGAGTGACATGTTGTCACTTTCTTTTTTTAATAATAATTAAATTATTTTCATGGAACAAAGACCATTAAATGAATCTAATATGACCCTTAGGTGATATGGGTTGACTTTTAGTAATCCAATAGGATTTTTCCAAGTGTTAGGGTAATTTTATAATCTTATATTTACCCTTAATTACCCGATTTACCATTAACTATAGTAAATAAAATTTTCTGTATTTACTACTCACAATGCCCAAAAATAAAAAGTAGCTTATTAACCTAATTTGGAACCAATGATTCCAAATATGGAATCCATTTTTCCAAATTCAATACACAAACGTTTCAGAAATTAAATTATAATTAATCCCGTTGTCGAAAGAAAACATGTTTTTCTTTAAAAAATTGCAAAAGATTGAATTGATTTAACCTACGAATTCAAGGTAAAATCAATGCTAATGTCATAAATTATATTAAATGGTAAAGATATATTCTATTTATACTTTAAAACCATTAAATAATATAATTTAACCACATAAGATATTACGATGAAAAAATTTGTTTTTAATTAAAATATAGCGTGTTTTTACTATTCATTAAAATATGAAAGTCATCAGAATAAAATGAAAATTTTAACCAAAGTAAATTTTTATTTCTTGATTCCAATGAATAATTCTATTTTTTCAAATGTAACTTATAAAAATTTCCAAAACTAGATATAAAGTGGGTGCACCATCAAAAGGCGGCAAAACAGTATTTTTTGAAAAATACTTATTTTACATGAAAAATTTATTTTGTTCTTATAAAATGGTCTAGAAATTGTGTAAGATGAATAATAATGTTATAAAATTAATAATTTAGTTAATACTATTCATAACGGCTACTTTATAATAATATTATAATAATATATCGTTGTTTAGTAACACCCGGTATTGCGTACAACACACACTATCGAGGAAGGTCGCGATTGCGTGTAATGAAAGCCAAGTCAGGGTTCCGTGTTGTGCAAGAATCCTTCGTTGTTTCATATAACAGAATCCAACCATATTTCATTTATAAATCGAATATAAATATATACTCAATGTTTTGTAGAATAACTATTATCAAAATTGTGTGTAACACCATTCAAGAATAGTGTTGTGTATACTGCAAGTGAATACGGTGTTGCATATAGCGCAAGGTAATCTTGGTGTAGCATACAACACAAGACATTAATGAAATTAAAATAATATTTTTCATAAAATCTCAGGGTGTTACATTCTACTCCCCTTCAAATGAATTTCTCCTTCGAAATTCATCGGGGTTATCAATGGTTTACTACTCGAAAGTTTGTTGAATAGAAACCCACATTGTAAAAAGGAATACGAAAACATGGCTTTAAAAACTAATGTATGAAATGTAATGGTTACCCAAATTAACTCATCACTGGGTTTCCACATAGGAGAGCATAGGTGAAAATATGGATATGGAAGAAAAATATAACCATCAAGTTCTGATGGAGAGTGGTAGAGAACATGGATATGAAAAAGCCAACAATCACAAAGATATTGATTTGTGATGATCTAAGGTACCAACTGATTCATCGGATATAAGGGAACTGGGACAACATGTTTGGTTTTCAAGATCATTTCTCTAAAGTTGATGAATTAAAAGAAATACTTGCATTATTTTGATACAATATCACTATTTTTCATGAATTGAACAATTTCCACTTCATCCCTTAAAGAAATGAAGTTGAATTTGTTATTCGAGATGTGTTAGCAGATCATGTGATAGAATGATGGGTCATTCCATCTCTTTCAAACAAAAGGATAGAAAAAGTTATAAGTCCATATTATGGTTAGATTAATCGTATATGGTTCCAAATATGAACTTATACTTCATATATCATACCACCTAATAAAATAAAACTAGTTTCTACTAACCAGGGACTTCCTGTAGGCCAGTGGTAGGCGATAAAGGCCAGTCGCACTTCGGTTGTGGGTTCGATTCCCACAGCATTGTCCGACGCGATGGGCTGTCGCCCATCCTGCCGGTTTCCCTTTTTCTAAAACTATATTACTATAACATCCCATCAATAATATCGAAAAAACTTTTATCCTTAAAAAATACTAACTTATGTCCAACATAATCCATTCCAATCATTAGGTTTATCCATAATACTGCAGTCCACTCTCATAATATAGTGAAAACGATTACCCGAGATTTAATACCATCGTTGATCTCCATATATCATAAGATTTGTCTTGTTGGTCACATTCCAAACATTCGAAGGCCTTAATCATGTATTCTCTTGAAAAATTAGTACCCATTAAACATTAGTGAAAACATAAATGCTGTCAAAAGTTAACTCTTTCCACATACCAAAATCCAAAAATTCTATATACTCAAACCATTATATAACCTTCTCCTTATACCAGTAACTAGCTCATGAATACTATCAAACATTTAATTTTCTCCTTATCCCTTCATTATGCCCATATCATCTACATTCCAAAAATATCTGAATAACCTTTCATGGTTACTGGTACCATTAAAATTATTGAAAACCACTATAGACTAATACACAATAAAAGTACCTCAACAACATTATTCTTGAATACCAATACATAAACACTTCCATCTATAATCTTCAATGATTGTCATGGAATAAGTCCTTCCTTGATTTAGAAGTAACTTTTTATGTTAGGGCATTGAGTTGGGTAATTCCCATGTTCTCCACAAATAATACATTGAACTCCATAACAGTCTGTCACTCTATGACCCTTTTCTCCACATAGATAACATCGGTCCCTCCATTTGAGGTATTACTCATGGTTCTTCTTCCCTTCTTTATAAATCTCAATCTTCCTTTCTTTATGCTCCTCAACATGCGAACATGCATAATAGTTTATCTTCCCCTTATTTGATGAATTAGGCATACCACTAAATTTCACCTTGTTAATCATATATCGCGATGACTGATTCGGCATAATCACAATATCATTCTCTCTAGTAATTAAACAATTTTTATTCTCATAGCCACCAATAGGTTCATTGGATTCAATGTTAACCGAATTCCTTCTGGTTCCCTCCATTAACTAAAACACAAAAAGAATTCTGTGAGAGGCAAAATCATGCTAGAGAAAACAACATAGTAAAGGGGGAGAACCCTCAATGTCTAACATCTTAGGTAAAATTCTAAGATAATTACCGTAGTTCTAGGACTATATCCTATATGTATTCTTATCCATAGTTACATCCCTAGACATACCTTAGAAATATCTCTAGGGATCTCACTAACATTTTTGTATCCAAGTTTCCAATGGTTGACTAAACCATTCCTCTGATACCAACTGTAGAGACCCATAGCTTGACGTACATGGACATTACATTACTTTTGCGGAATACTTAATACATAACATGAATAGACACACAAGGACCATAATAGTTTAGTGTCTTTGGAAACATGGAACACAATCTTCTAATCGTGGTGAAAGATCTTCAACATCTCCCATAAAGATATTCCACTTTTTGTTTCCTTACCTAAAACCTTTCTTTTGATCCTGGGGGAAAATAAAACATAAAAAGGGTGAGCTCAAATGCTAAGTAATGGTATGAATGGATGAAATAAAACATACCATATACATTTGAACTTAAATACATGAAAATAATGTTCAAACATCAAAATCTTGAGCAACGGCATAAAACATGGAAGTACATAAGGCATAGATTGTAATGGAACATAAACCCTAATAAAATAGCATGGGAATAAAAAATGTAATTTTGGCATCCATTAAGCACAAGTAATGATTTCCATAGTAGCTAAGGAATTGCTGCCAAGTCCATCTTAGTGGAAAAAGTCCCTTTCTGAATCGAGTTCACTCCTTGTTTAAGTCCTGTAACACTGAACTGGATTAACTTACCCTTCCAGCCTTGTCTATCTCAAGAGATATAAAATCTTTACCCAATGAATTTAAGGGAGATATAGGTCCCACCCATCTCATAATGAAATAATTATTAGTTTTGCCACAAAATAAACTTAAAACATTCATCATAACCCAAAGAATAAAATGGGTTTCATAAACATCATCCCATCATCACATAATCCATATAAAACAAATTTATATTTCATCATAATAATATTGAAACCATGTAAATCATAGAAACATTATACTTGAAATATAAACATATGAAGTAATGACATCTTAGATAGAAAATGGTTTTGATTAAATACTTGAAATGAATTCTTGAGGAAAATATCCTTTCTTCTTCAAAATCAATTTCTTTTCACAAAAAATAATGCAATTTTAAAAGAAAAGGATTTTGTTTAAAATAGTCGTGAAATCGTTTGGAGTAATCTTCAGGGAAATAAGGCTTTATAAAACTTTAAAAATCTATTCGTGCCGTATAAGTTAAAAAAACCATTCTTCTCGTACTTTTGTCGGAAAAGTCAAAAAGTACCTCATAACGTAAACAAAAGAAAGATTCCTTACATACAATGTAGTAAAAGTCATGAATGGGTAAAAAGGAAATTAGACATACATGAAAACTCTTTTATAAAACATGGACATTGATGATTGAAATAACCCCAGTAAATACTTTCGAATAAGCAATCTCAGATAAAAATGATATTTGCAAAATTATCCCTTACCTTAGGTCCGATATGCTTCGTACGTATCCGAACCTACAGTATAATTATTTAAATAATGTTATTGACTTATTAGAGAATAATATTAATTGTTATGATATCATATATGGTTCACTTATGACTTTATATTACCCGTTCTTTTGTAAATTCCATGTTAAAGATCGTTTTTGGTAAAATCATTTCATTTGTCATCCATGTTTTGACTTGTAATTATTCATATGATTACTTAGATCATGATTACTTAATTCCAGAAAATAAAACATGATTTATATATAATATATATTTATAATATACATATATACAGTAGATCGATAAAGGGAATGAAATACACCGTTCTGTGAGACGATAGGTCGTACGTACGCATGAACGCTGTTTTCGTTTCCTTGTTGAGTTGAATGGAATTAAGTAGATGACATACATATATACATTAATACAGTAGCTTTATAATGTCATATATTTCATTATAATTTCTTATATATACTTTATAATCATTCTTAAATGGTTAACATGGAGAATGAATCTCATCGCGTCGTGGAGACGGTAGTCCGTACGTACGCACGAGCGATTATATCTCTTCCATAATTATTGAATTGAATTGGAGTGGATGATACAATATATCAGATTCAGTATGATGTTATAATAACTATGTATTGTTATTATTTACACCATTATACCCATCCATGTAAGGTGTTGGTGGAAAAAAAGATTACACCACGGCGTAGAGACGGTATTCCGTACGTACACACACGTGGTGATTTTGTTTTCCGTAGGATGGATAGAATGTGAAATGGGGTTGTTTCATATTTATAATAACAAATAAGTATATTATAGATACTGATGTTATTACTTTATAATGAAACAACTAAAGAAGAATATGTTGAAGAAGAAAGAAGCTTGAATGAATCGGGAGAAGAAATTACCTCTTCTTCGATACGCTTCTTTGAAACCTCCTCTTAGGGAACTAAGATTGGTCTTTTAAGTAGAACAGAACCACTAGGATGTTTCTAGGGAAGTGGAGAAGATAATTTTGCAGGGGTGGCCGAGCTTGAATTCTCAAATTGTTGTGAGGAAGAGAGGGAGGAGTTTCCCTTTTATAAGGAGGAGAGGGGCACCTTTGGATTTCTTAAAAATATTAATATATAATAAATCTAACCCCACTTAAAAACCTCCAAAAATGACTCATATTAGAATATTAGATGATATAGGGTTGTAATCTCATCAACCAATCAAATTTAGACATGTTTTTATCTTATTTTAAACCTTATCATTTTGATTTATCCTTATTTAATCTATTTAAGTTTATTTATGGTAATAAAATTCTAAATTTTAAATTATAACAAATAAATACTTATTTGTTGTGAATTTTCCATAATTGGTTACTTTTTAACATTATAGACCATATAAATTTAAATTTATAATTTTTAAATATTTTTGTGATTTTTAAACAATTTTATAATATGTTATTTTTATAAAATAACAATAGTGTCAATTTTGACACTATTCATTTATTTGAATAAAATATATACAAAAGATATGTTCAAACTAAAAGATTTAATAGATTTATAAAAGGTAATATGTATCTATAAAATTAGTGGATCTCATTAAATAGTTCATATAATATTTATTTTATTATTTTTAAAACCATTTATTTGGTTTTATCTTAATAAAAATAATTACTACAACATTTTTGTATAATTTTTTAATATACTTATATGTTGCATAAAAATTAATAATAAAATACTATGATGAAGATAAATATATTAACTTTAACAATAATACTTTTACTCGAATTTATCATCTTAAAATTACAATAGTTGAATTGTTATATTTATTAAATTATGAAGGTGACAACTTTGGCATCATTTAAAATAAAATAATATAAGTGTCATAATTGCTTGTATAAGACTCCAAATGGTCAAATATTCGACCATTGGATGATTATAGTTTATATTTACATGACCAATAAGTTTTGGTCAGGGTTTTGTGCCTTTTATGGTCACTATTAGTTTAATAAAAACTATATTCTTGATTTTTCACTAGATAAATAATTTCTGCATCACTATTGTGTCATAATTAATGATAATTATTTAATCCCAAAAAATTCTAAATAAATTCTGATGATGTAGATAATTTTGTATGATTTATAAAGACTATTAATGTTCAATGTTTCATGATGTTTATCACTAACTTAAAATTATTATACTTATAGTATTTAAGAGAGTGACATGTTGTCGCTTTCTTTGGTTTTAATAATAATTAAATTATTTTCCTGGAAAAAAGTACATTAAATGAATCTAATCCGACCCTTAGGTGATATGGGTCTACTTTTAGTCATCCAATAGGATTTTGGCAAGTGTTGTGGTAATTTTATATTCTTATATTTACCCTTAATTACCCGATTTACTTTTAACTATAGTAAATAAAATTTACCGTAGTTAATATTCACAATGCCCAAAAATAAAAAGTATCTTATTAACATAATTTGGACCCAATGATTCCAAATATGGAATCCATTTTTCCAAATTCAATACACAAAAGTTCCAGAAATGAAATTAAAATTAATCCCGTTGTCGAAAGAAAATGAGTTTTTCTTTAAAACATTGCAAAAGATTGAATTGATTTAACATACGAATTCAAGGTAAAATCAATGATAATGACATAAATTATATTAAATGGTAAAAATATATTCTATTTATACTTTAAAACCATTCATTATTATAATTTAACCACATAAGAAATTACGATGAAAAAGGTTGTTTTTAATTAAAATATAGCATGTTTTTACTATTCATTAAAATATGAAAGTCATCAGAATAAAATGAAAAATTTATCCAAAGTAAATTTTTATTTTTTTATTCCAAAGAATAATTATATTTTGTAAAATGGAACTTATAAACATTTAAAAAACTAGATTTAATGTGGGTGCGCCATCAAAATGCGGCAAAACAGTATATTTTGAAAAATACTTATTTTACCCGAAAAAATTATTTTGTTCTTATAACATGTTCTAGAAAATGTGTAAGATGAATAATAATGTTATATAATTCAAAATTTGGATAATACTATTCATAACGACTAGTTCATAATAATATTATAATAATATATAGTTGTTTAGTAACACCCGGTGTTGCGTACAACACACGCTATCGAGGAAGGTCGCGATTGCTTATAATGCAAGCCAAGTTAGGGTTGCGTGTTGTGCAAGAATCCTTCGTTGTTTCATATAACAGAATCTAACCACATTTCATTTATACATTGAATATATATATATATATATATACTCAATGTTGCGTAGAATAACTATTATCAAAACTGTGTGTAACACGATCCAAGAATAGGGTTGCGTATAGTGAAAGCGAATACGGTGTTGCGTATAGCGCAAGGTAATTTGGTGTAGCATACAACACAAGACATTAATGAAATTAAAAGAATATTTTTCATAAAATCTCGGGGTGTTATAGTAGTAATATCCATAACATAAGAACATTTATCAGGTTCATAATACAAGTTTATATATATGGGTGACATGAAACGATATCAAATAATGTAGTTAATGAAAAAGAAGATATAGTGATGGTACCTTTAAAATCCCATATAATAATATCAACATACTTTAAATTTTCATCCACTGTGTATAGAATATTTGTTCAATATTCTTGTGGATGGAACCCCCTATTTTTTATGAATGTGATTTTACCATATTACAATTTCGTTTTGATCCACCCATTCCACTTTGTGGGGAGGAAAAGATGTAATATAATTTTCGAAAGTGTTGTAAGAGACAACAAGAAATGCAGATCTTTAATGATTTTTTTCATACTTATTTGGAGTGCCTAAAGATTCGAAACTTGAATCAAGTAAATGGTTCTATTCCAGGAACAAAATGTGGCACGGATAAAAATTGATGTCGAGAGCCACCCTGAGACTTTTCACACACCTAATTTCATTTAATTTAACTCACAAACTATATCAATGATTTAAAAAATTCATATCAACACTAAGTTTGCAGGTTGGTCAAGAATTACTATTAATTCCATATCCATCATGTAATCATTATAAGAGATAATTATTAAGAAAAACCGAGAACGAATATCTGGTTCAGGAACCCTATTTAATTTTCAACTATTCATTTTTTTATTTGATAAAATCTTTGGTGTGAACTGTATAAGCTCATAAAATTGGTTTCTATACTCCATTATTGTCATGTTACCCTGTTTGAATTTGAAAAACTATATTTCCCAAGATAGAACCCTAGGCACTGGATAGAACAAGGGAATGAAAATAACCATAATGTTCTTCCACTCAAAACCCTTGTGTTTATTTAACATAACTATTATATCCCACTATCACCATCCCAGTCCCTCTAGCATGATCGTTGTAAATTTTAATATATTCAAATCAGTCATTTCTATGAATTAGAAAATAATATCTATCTTTACCAACTAATACATATCATCTTGAAGAGGATTAGATCCTTGGAATACTTGTGGATACTATTGAAAGAACTTTTGAACACGATTTAGAAAATCATTTATCAGATTTTCCATAGGAGGATCCTTAATAGTATTAGGTGTTGGTGCAAGTCCCCTATCATGGATAAAACATTAAATAATCTCTACTAAATTCTAGTCCATGGTAGTATCTAGTCATTGTTGTTCACCAGAATCTTCTTCACATGGCATATTGACATGTCCTCTCAGAGTCCTAATGATACACAACATTAGAAAACAACATTGAAGACATCATATAATTACTCCGTTCAAGAACTCAAAAATTTGAAACAACAAAATTATCCCCTTCAGATAAGAAAGCATGATTTTTATTTCCTCATATACAATTCAAATGATTAAAATATACTAGAATAAGAAAAAATTATTCCCCAAGATGAATTCAACAAGAATCCCATGGATAGTTATTCCTTTTTATGATGAGAGTGGTCTAGTAACTCGGTTTTAACTACCTTATATATCGTGATATGACATTCCAAACTACATAATAGCACTACGGAAAGATTCTTAACCTCATTTTGATACCAATTAATTATGAAATAGCATAGATAACTACTTACCCTGATACCCAAGTATGCCTTAATATAGCCTAAATGGTGTTCCCTACCCCCACAAGTTGGTGATTAGAACCTTTAACATATAAGATTAATGATAGAATTAAATTTATTCAAATTAGTGAAAGAATAAAATTAAAATAAGATTTATCAACACAATAAAATTATAAATTACCATAAACCAAATAGGTATAAAAAATCCAAAAATAATACATAATCATTTAAATCGACAACTAGAATTATAAACTCAAACATGATAAGGAAACATCACCCAAATCCTAAAAATCAAGAACACCCACCAACTCTATGTTGTGGCTTGCCTTTTCTCTGGCCGAGAGGAAGGAAATCTACATATACTTGAATGAAATAGAAAGGGTGTGAAAAATAAATCCAATGAGCTTCTCAACATGTTTTTTTATTAAAGATTATAACATTATAAACTAAATCAAGATTTCAATTTAAATAAAATAGGGCATATAAATTCATATTTATTATTAAAAAACCCTTCATTCATAAAAAATGATAGAAAATATTTTAAACAGGGATAAATAAACATTTTATATAAAACCGTTTATATAAATATACAAGAATGATGAAAATAGTTATTTAATAAATTATGTATTTATATATATAAAAATAAATATAAGAACAATGGTTTATATTTCTTATAGTATGTTAGTTTCTAGTTATATGACCTCACACATATCATTTCAATGATCACGAATAATATAGATGAACACATCCCTGAGTCTGAGTCTAAATAGGACTCATCAATATCCCATCGGGGATAAGATACTCTAAACCAAGATTGTGTTAGTGCTTTAATAGTCAATCAGTTTCTATGGAATCAACATCCTTTCATGCTTGTCCAAAAGAACCCACTAACCATCACATATTTTTATGATCTATCAATAAACATAAAAAATTAAAATAATATCATTTCAAATCAAACATCATTTACCATTCAATAGTCTACTATTTAGGTTCAATATACCAATTAAATTTCGAAACCAAAACATGGATTTTTTCTCATCTAATGCCTTTTCAACACAAAACCAATAATTGTTTTCTGTCATTTCAACAAATGTTATTATTTCCCAATAACATAGAAAATAATTATATCGATTCTATAAATGTTAAAATGTTCTCCAAAATCCAAATTCGTTGGAATTGGGGGGGGTTTCCACAAAATATATTCCATTTTATGTCCTTATTATGAATTACATTCAATTCAATTTTCAAGAAAATTTTAAAACTAATATCAAACAAATCCTGAATATCAAGGTTTAAATATATGGAAATGTCAAATGGAACCACCTACCTTCAATCCTGGAATAATGATCAAAAAATACAGTGGAATTCTATAAAATAAATCTATATGAGGTCTTGAAATAAAAAATTGAATCAAAATAGAATAAAATAATTTTTAGATTCATTTAATAAGTGATGATCAATTAAAATCACAGTAGGGTGGAAAGATAGATTTGGAGAAAACACATGAAGGGAGATCCAATTAGCAGTGATGGATCATATCATTCATTGACACACTGATTCATCATATAAGGGGTTTGGAGGAGAAAAAATATATTCCAGGGAGATTTATCAACCCTATGAATAAATTTAGCTCAAAGGATGGGTGATTGAAAACTTAAATAGGGTTTTTCTAATAAAAAAATAATTATTAGATTAATTAAAAAAATACCAAGGATTCCTAGAGTGTTCATCATGGTTATACAGACCATGAATTATAACCATGAACCCACTATGACTCTTTTTCAAAGGTGAAATGTTTTTACTAGTTGGTCACATAGGTTTTCAAATTGTACACATATCAAGAAGACACTTATTGTACATGTTTTCACGATTTGTTACTATAGGGGTGCATAGTTTGGTAAATATATTTTCCAACCAAGAATATCTTTTAAATCTCCCAAAATTTTCAATATTTTACATGAACCACCCATGAAAAAACCCAACCAAAATGGAAACAAAAAAGAGTCATCGAACACATAAAAAATTAACCAGATGGTACAATCAATGTCCTTCTCCATCACTATTTGGCCAATACACATTTAATCCATGTATATGTATTCACATCGCACCAATGGTCATCTATTATGAAACCTTATTATGTGTAATTACAAACGAACTTTGTGGTTAACTTTATCTTTAATGATGAGGAATTTTTATTAACACTTTTAATGATGTGGGATTTTAAGAAATATATTTTCAAATATAAAACATTATCTTATGATGTTCAATTTCAATTTCATATAAAATAGCATATTACATGTTGGAGAATTTAATATCCTTATATTTTTAAATTAATGAAATAAAAATTATTATTTATATTGTTTGCGACATGCATCACAAATCCAAATTGAATAATAGAATATTTTCATTTTATATGATCATTTTAATCTAGATGTTAAATTGGGTAACTGGAATGGGATTAGCTTCATATTAAAATATATATAATGGTCTTATATAATATAAAAAAGTTGATAATTTTTTATTAAGAAATCAATCAAATTTTGATAATTTCATTTTATTTTTCAAGAATATGTTTTCATAAAAAATGAATTATATTGATTTTTTGGTGATAAAATATAAAAACTATTTTATTGAAATTTTATAAAAACTATTTTATAAGATGAAATAAATTTTTGAAATTATCATATAAACATTAACTTATAGGGAAATTTTGGGATATTTTTTGAAATTATTGAGTTTTCATTGGAAACAAAAAATTATAGAATTTGAAAATATTGATATTAATTTTTAGTAAATTAAATAATTAAAAATTCGCATGATATATTTGATTTATTTCTTAATTTTCCAAATTAACATTTTTATTAATAAAATTAAAATCAATTTCAATGAAGTTAGAAACATTTAGGATTTTGGTATAAGATTTTCTTATGATTAAAAAAATCATGTTTGGAAACATTTTTTTGTATAAATTTTATCAAATTTAATTAATTATAATAGTACAGAATAGAAATAATTTAAATTAAACATATATATTTTATTTTTATTTATAATAATTTAATTTTACATAATGATGATTTCTAATCATAGATTTCATATCAAATCATCTGTTACTTAAAAAATGAAATATTGAAAAAACTACTTTTCATTGGGATATGTGAGATTATTATGAAATAAATATAAATATATTATATTATTTTAATTTGGAAAAATTTATTACGTATTTATAATAATCATAATTTATATTATTTGAAAAGTATAACTTAATTTTTCCTTATAATGTAAACTAGAAAGTGATAAAATTTTCCAAATTAGTAAATGGGTAAATCTAGTACCCATGGATAATGCTAAGACAAGAAGAAAACATTATTCATCATAATTAATATTTTATGATGTTATTTCGAAAATTATAACCATAGCATTATGATTTTTTTTCCAAGATTTTGTAATAACCTAGAATCGACACTTTTTTATTCAACACTAAAGACCAAAATTTTTATAAAGTGACCAAAATTTTTTCCGTCAAAATATACAACATCAAAAGGAAACAATAGTTCACCGACATACCAATAGAATTTTTAGGTTAATAGTATTTGAGAATTTTAGAAAACTTTTAATAAATTTTGTTCATAATTTTTTTTGTGAATAAAAACACACTTTCTCCCACTTTTTCAATCTTTTCCTATTTCACATAAGGCCATCAATATAAGGCCCTAGCCTTTAACCTTACTTAATCTTGAGTTATTAGAAGATTACACATTGAGGATCTTTTCAAGTTTAGAGTTTTAGAGAATTAGATCATGAAACTTGCATTACATTCCACATTTAAACAAAGTGGTTACATAAAAGATAGTATTCATTCTTCGCATCAACGGAAACATATTTAAAATATAGCACGGATTCTTTCTTGACACATCCTTGACACTATAATCACATCATGTACCTTTCCCTTGACCTGTGAAAAACATTTCAAAAACTTGGGATGAGCATAAAAAGCTCAGTAAGAGTTATAAAAATATGGAAAGGAAACATGAGTTCATATATACATTAGAATGAAATCACACTTTACCCATAAAACATTGGCATATCAAATCATGAATAAATCATAGAAAACATAAGACATAAAGGTAACTTGAGGCATTCCGAACATTCTTACCTAGGGAGTAACCCTCTTGGTTACGTTTGGAATACCCATCACAGTATATTCCCTAAATCTCTTTAGAGAAACCTTAACGTTTCACTCCTTCGTGTTACCCAATGCATTGGAGAGCTATATCGGGCTCACCCGCCCTTAGTTTATCACGAAACCACTCATTTTCATAACAATTCCCAAGAACCATAACATAAATGTATCACATAAAACATGCTTAAAGGAAACATAACATTTCCACATTTCAATCACAATATAACATTTTAGTATTTTGAAATAATAAATCCATTCAAAAAGAAACCATTTCCAAAACCATTTAAAACATTTAATAAAGAGATTTTTTAATCAAAGTGTCCCATACCACCATTAAGCATAAAATTTTAAACCATTAATATCCTTATAAATAAATCCTTAAAACCATTTTGAAAACATGGATATTAATAAGAACAAATAATTAAAACATTTAAAGCGATATTTTGGTTAAAGGGATTTTACCAAAATTAGAGAAACTTGAATACAATAATTGAGGAATAACATTTAGTCAGAACTTTATAATATCATGAGAATAAATGGATTCATGATATAATACTCCAAAGGAGAGTATATACACCATATAAGAGTGAATTGGTGGATAACAACAATGAACTCTCAATAGAAATGTCAAATGTGATGAAATCCCTTATAAAGAAGGTATCCTTAAATTAAGGAAAAATAAATCTCAAAAATATGTGTGAAAAATTTAAATACACCCAATATAAGTGTATATTAAGTGTAAAACAATAAATGGTCATTCAAACATATTCAATGGATGACATATTCAATGACAACATGTTGAACCCAAAGAAATCAAAATTGGGTTAAAAAGTTCCCTTGACAGCCTAACGGCATCACATCAAAATGAGTTGATGAGAGATTAAAAAGTGTATCTCATCACTTGGACATAAAATTTACATCAATAAGGATATATGAGAACATATACCAACATAACAATATGTAAATTAAAATACCCAACAAAAGAAGTATTTTAAAAAAGAGGAGGGTGAATGGTTCCCTTACCGACTTGGGTATCTTTCAAAACATACACCCCATGAAAGAAGGAAAATAAATCATTGATGTAAATACTCATAAAGGAAAGTATATTACACAAAGAGTAGAATAATGTCAGTACATACACCACTCAATGGAAATTGTGGAAAATGTAGCATAAATCTCACGGGAATAAATGTGAGATGAAAAATCCCTTACGAAAACTCGGCAGCCTAACGGCGCCACATAAAACTTCCAAAAATGGATTGATGATATCAAATAGGGTATCTCATCACATTACAACAAAATGTATAGAAATAGGAATATGAAAGAACATCCCCCATAATAACAAATAGGAGCTTAAAAGAAGTGACATAAAGGGGAGTACTTAAATAGAAAGAGAGAGATTGGATCTCTTACGAAAATTCAGCAGCCTAACGGCGCCACTCGAAACTTCCAAAATGGATTGATGAGAGAGAATAGGGTATCTCATCATATGAACATAAAAATTACTGTAAGAGTGATATAAAGGAACATCCCAATAACAAGAAAGATGAGATTAGAAGGAATTCCATAAAAGAGTGTACTTAAAAAGAAAGAGAGGAGTAGGATCCCTTACCTCGGGCCCGAATTGACTCGATCTTTCTTTAATCTCCTGAATAATAAACTTGAGTTAATTTATACTTCCTTAAGAACATTTTTCAAGTTCATTATTCCTTTTATATCACTTATTACAATGTCATAACCATTATGTAATCATTTAATTTAATAATATTTGTTTTGCCGATATTTGGTTCTTAAGTCGAAAGTGGACTTCTTACAATTACATGTTGTTCATGTGGACAAATGTTTATTATAACCAGAATTGTATTTATGATGTAGATATCATATATGTCATATATATCCAGTACATTCATGAATTTATAACATTACATAATCATTTAGTGGTAAGAAATGAAATGCACCGTTCATGGAGACGGTAAGTCGTACGTATGCATGAACACTACTTTCATTTCTATTTCGTAATTTATAGAATGGAATCATAATTATATAAAGGTATATTATAATTCCAGTATAATATCATATATAATATCATATATCCATCCTTTATATGTACCACATAATGTATTTAACGAATCAAATCCCTTTGAGGGGGCGGTAGTCCGCACTTCCTTAAATGAAGATATCGCGTTTACCCATAATGGAAACCATAAAGGTGTGCCCAAAATTAAAAAAAACAGAAGATTAAGGAAAAAATAAACATATTATATATCATATATAAAAATAGTGACATCATAATGGCCACCTTTGAAGGTGTTAAATGAGTATTGAACAATCATCGTTTCGGGAGGCAGAATTTCGCCATCCACGGAAACCGTATGTTCTTTAACCATTTGATGTAGTTGTGTGAGAGTGTAGCACGAATAAATCTTATTACAACATACTAGTATATTGGAGATACTGGTGTTGTTACAAAATAAGTAAATAAAAAGAGTTTAGGGGGTTCGAGGAGGAAAATAAAACAAATGAACATGAGAGATTGAATTACCTTTAAAAGTGTAACTCCTTGTGAGTTGAGCCTAAAGGATTCCTTTGAAAGGATTCTGCCCAATGGGAATACTCTAGGATGAGGATAGGGATGTGGAGAGATTAAATGTGCAGGGGTTGGCCGAGCCAAAGGCTTGAGGAGTGTGTGAAATGAGGTAGAGGTGGGGGCCTTTTATAAGAGGAGAGGAGGGGCACTTTTGGAAAGTAAGAAATATTACTATATTTGAAAATGTGTTTCGGTTTTAAAAGGTCCCACATTGATATAATTCGTGGATAAGGTGATAAGGGTTCGACATCCACCCATACAATAAGTTTTGGACATGTTTAGGCCATAGAGTTTACATTATCTTCTCATTTTATTTAAATCATCAGATAATGATGTCATCGCTGCATCATTATGATGTCATAAATAATTTAATTTATTTAATGTCCAAAAATTAAAAAAAATTACTATGATGTAGGAAATCTTTTTAGCTTTCCAATTACTATTTATAATAAAAACATCTGACTTGATTAACGCCACTTAAAAATTGTTTTAGTAAAACATATCATGTTTGTGTCATATTTACTTTTACATTAAATAAAAAGTTATTTATGTCATTTTCCAACCAAAGTGGCTCCATGGGGTCCCCAAGTTGACCTATGGCTTGTATTGGTAGGCCATTACACATCCAATGAGGTTACGACATGTGTAAAGTTCATTTCATATTATTAAAACATTATTTTTACCTTAAACTACACTAATTACCTCTAATCGCGATTAAAAACTTAATAAGTTACTATTCACCAAAAAAATTATTTTTATCCTATTGAACCAAATTTTACTTCTTAATGAAAACCATGTATGTTGGATTTTTGAAATTCAAAATAGAAAGATGGCAAAATTTCATTTAAACGGAAAAATCAGTTTTTATAAGTACCACTTAGTGCTGTCACTATTCATCAAAAAATGATGTTTTTCAGAAAAATCCCAAAAATTCACCCTAATCTATATTTGATATTCCGAATTCAAAAATGAAGCCTATTTTACAAAATTCAAAACATATAAGTCACATTAATTAATTTAATAAACAATTTTCACTGTCAGAGCAAATAGCGTGTTTTTATGAAACAATAAGTATCAAAAGATTGACACTGGTTTAAGTCTGATTTCAAAGTGAAATTAATTCCAATGACCACTATTGGCTTTAATGGTAAAAATATATTCTAATTTCACTTTAAAACCAATTCAAAAGATAATATAATCATATAAATAAATTATATTAAAAAGAGGGTTTGAATTAAAATACAACATTTTACACTATTCATAAAAAATGAACTTTATCGGAAAGATACCAAAAATTTACACAAAGTAAATTTTGATGACCCGATTCTTAATATGAGTTTTATTTGGTCCAAAAAGAATGTTTAAGATTGAACAAAACTATATTTAATGATGGTTCAACATCAAAAGGTGATAAGTGATCCTTTAGTGAAAACTAGGGCATATACGCCTAAAATTGAATTCTTTCCGTATTTTAAGCCTCTATCCTCTATTGGATAAATGTAAAAACATTTAAAAACATATATAATCATATTTTAGTGATTTATATCCATTCCCTCCAATACAACGGCTACGTGTTAACTACCATATAAAATAATATTATTTTATTATTAGAGTGCAACATAAGATTCCCATGAAACTCATTGTTGCGTGTTGGGTACGCCATCAAGCATAGCGTCCCCTTTAAAGTCATATTAATATATTATTAAAAAAATATGTATAAATATGAAAATGTAATATTCTTTATTTACCTGGGGTGTTACATCCTTCCCCACTTTTGGAAATTGCGTCCTCACAATTTTTAAAATTGAGCTTGGAAACATCCTTGAAAGTCCCACATCGGAACAAGAGTCGATAAAACAATCACATTAAAATAAAGAAAGATAAGCACATAGGTCACCCGAGTTAACCCATACTAGGATTCCAAGTAGGAAAACATGGACATGGAGGAGAAAACATAGGGTCATGGTCTGATGGAGAGTGATAGAAAACATGTTTAGGAGAAATTTAACCACATGAAAATCACAAACTTGTGATGGGTTAAACGGTATTCGATTCCCCAGTAGGAAAAGTTAATAGACAACATATTTGTTTTAAGTTACTTTTTATTGAGGAATTTATTCATAAGGAAACATAATCACTTATCATGTTGACTTTCAACTTTTACTACATTCCTTAATCAGACTCATATTTTTTCCAAAAGACGAGTATTTATGGAGGCTTGTTCGCATTAAGAGTACTATAATCAACTTCTAGAGAATCACCTAATCCACAAAAGAGAACTATATACATCCCATGTATTTAGGCTTTAACCAAAACAAAAACCAAAAAGGTTAGTACAAGGTCAGATAATCCAGAAAAGGATAACCCATTAAAAAGAAAATCAATGCTTAATCTCCAAAATTTGTCCAACAAAACCCTAAGTTCAACGAGGACCATTCGATAAAAAATTTGTCCATAAAAATCTTCAAATTAAACAAATATAATATTGAAACCCAAATATTTGAAGGATTTATTCACATAGTCTTCTAAGTTAAATCATAACATTTATCTCCAAACAACATCGGTTTCTCCTAAAGTCTCGTATTGAAAAGTAATTAACCTAATCACATATCCTCTATGATAGGTTAATCATTTTCATAAATAACCCAAAATCAACTTACTCCTAATTCATAAAATCATATAACTAAAAAGAATCAGTCAAACTAACCTGGGACTTCATGTAGTCCATTGGTAGGCGATAAATACCAGTTGCACTTTGATTGTGGGTTCGATTCCCGCAGCTTTATCCGAAGCGATGGGTAGTCACACGGTCTACTTGTTGTCCTTTTTCCAAAACTATATAATTCTCAAATAATTCCCCAAAAAGGTATAAAATCATCAAAAATAACCATAACATAATTTAACCTCAATTTTATCTCATGCCTTTCACTTCAATCATAACATATAGTAACCCATAATTACCTCAAAAGTAAGGATCATATAAACCCAAATGGTTCTTTATAACTATGTCCACAAAAAAAATATAACTATTACTTGAATAAAATTTTCCTATATTAAACATCAGGGTTACACATAATATAAAAATTCTTCTAATGTAACCCCATCATCAAAAGAGACTTAATACTCTTAAGAATTTCACCATAACTCTTAAAGCCCTTATATGTTGACATCTTACTCATTCAACATTCTTCATGATCCATTATCCATTCCTTTCCAACTTATTCCAAAATACCTCTTTCCTATAAACAATATCATGAATCATATCCTAAGATTCCAAAATAGGAAAACAATAGTCATGAAATAGTACATACCTTTGATTGGTCATTGTCTGTTTCTTAATCCTCAATCGGAATGGAATTAGGTATTGGTAAAAGAATATTGGTACTCTCTTGGTGACCACATTCACGAAACTTCTTCATAGGACATGTGTTTGCATAATGACCATGCACACCACATTTAAAACATTCAATTGATCCCTCAGAAATAACTTCATTCCCTTTCCTTGAGTCAACTGGATGCTTCCTTTTTCCACGGCAGGTTCTTGCTTTATGACCTTCATTTCCACATCTATAGCATATTTCTGTCCCTTTGAAACACTTTCCTAGGTGTTTCTTTCCACATCTTTGACACATAGGTTTTTGAACACACTTACCTTTATGATTATTACCTGTACTTCTGTAGGGATTTGTTTTTTTCATATATGATGCCTTAGAGAAATCTCCAAGGTTTTGGTGGTCAATCATGACTCCAGATTGTTGGTTGAGGATAATCACAAGAGTTCTCATTGCAGCTCCCATATCATTTAGTTGCTTGCTCAAAAAACTGTCACATTTTCCTTCGCATCCACTGTTACTTTGGTGCCTGCTAGATCCATCAATTTACTAAAACCAAAAAGGTCAGTGTGAGTATATCAACAAAACCATCTTGTACTAATGAGTAAGATAAAAACTAAGATATACTTACTCATTCAGTTTATCTAAAACTAGGACACTTTCTGAAATCCTAACCATTATGGTAATGTCACTTATTCTTAAAGAATACCCTAACCTCTAAAGATATCTAAACCGACCATTGATACCAACTATAAGGCCCCAGCCTTAAACCTTACTTAATCTTGAGTTATTACAAGATTACACATTGAGGATCTTTTCAGGTTTAGAGTTTTAGAGAATTAGATCATGAAACATGCATTACATTCCACATTTAAACAAAGTGGTTACATAAAAGACAGTATTTATTCTTCCCATCAACGGAAACATATTTAAAATATAACACGGATTCCTTCTTGACACATCCTTGACACTATCATCACATCATTTACCTTTCCCTTGACCTGTGAAAAACATTTCAAAAACATGGGATGAGCATAAAAAGCTCAGTAAGAGTTATAAAAATCTGGAAAGGAAACATGAGTTCATATATACATTAGAATGAAATCACACTTTACCCATAAAACATAGGCATATAAAATCATGAATAAATCATAGAAAAAGTAAGACATAAAGGTAAGTTGAGGCATTCAAAACATTCTTACGTAGGGAGTAACCCTCTTGGTTACGTTTGGAATACCCATCGCAGTATATTCCCTAAATCTCTTCAGAGAAACCTTAACGTTTCACTCGTTCGCGTTACCCAATGCATTGGAGAGCTATATCAGGCTCACCCGCCCTTAGTTTATCACGAAACCACCCGTTTTCATAACAATGCCCAAGAACCATAACATAAATGTATCACATAAAACATGCATAAAGGAAACATAACATTTCCATTTTTCAATCACAATATAACATTTTAGTATATTGAAATAATAAATACATTCAAAAAGAAACCATTTCCAAAACCTTTTGAAACATTTAATAAAGAGATTTTTGAATCAAAGTGTCCCATTCCACCTTGAAGCTTAAAATTTTAAACCATTAATATCCATATAAATAAATCTTTAAAACCATTTTGAAAACATGTATATTAATAAGAACAAATAATTAAAACTTTTAAAGCGATATTTTGGTTAAAGGGGTTTTACCAAAATTAGAGACACTTGAATACAATAATTGAGGAATAAAATTTAGTCATAACTTTATAATATCATGAGAATAAATGGATTCATGATATAATACTCAAAAGGATAGTATATACACCATATAAGAGTGAATTGGTGCATAACAACAATGAACTCTCAATAGAAATGTCAAATGTGATGAAATCCCTTATAAAGAAGGTATCCATAAATTAAGGACAAATAAATCTCAAAAATATGTGTGACAAATATAAATACACCCAATATAAGTGGATTTTACGTGTGAAACAATAAAAGTTCATTCACACATATTCAATGGATGACATATTCAATGACTACATGTTGAACCCAAAGAAATCGAAATTGGGTTAAAAAGTTCCCTTGACAGCCTAACGACATCACATAAAAATGAGTTGATGAGAGATAAAAAAGTGTATATCATCACTTGGACATACAATTTACATCAATAAGGATATATGAGAACAAAATCCAACATAACAATATGTAAATTAAAAGACCAACCAAAGGAAGTCTTTTAAAAAAGAGGAGGGTGAAAGGTTCCCTTACCGACTTGGGTATCTTTCAAAACATACACCCCATGAAAGAAAGACAACAAATCATTGACATAAATACTCATAAAGGAAAGTATATTACACAAAGAGTATAATAATGGCACTACATACACCACTAAAAGGAAGTTGTGGCAAATGTAGGATAAATATCACGGGAATAAATGTGAGATGAAAAATCCCTTACGAAAACTCGGCAGCCTAACGACGCCACATAAAACTTCCAAAAATGGATTGATGAGATCAAATAGGGTATCTCATCACATTACAACAAAATTTACAGCAAGAGGAATATGAAATAAAATCCCCCATCATAACAAATAGGAGCTTAAAAGAAGTGACATAAAGGGGAGTACTTAATGAGAAATAGAGAGGTTAGATCTCTTACGAAAATTCAGTAGCCTAACGGCGCCACTCGAAACGTCCAAAATGGATCGATGAGAGAGAATAGGGTCTCTCATCATATGAAAAAAGATTACAGTAATAGTGATATAATGGAACATCCCAATAACAAGAAAGATGAGCTTAGAAGGAATGACATAAAAGAGTGTACTTAAAAAGAAAGAGAGGAGTAGGATCCCTTACCTCGGGTCCGACTTGACTCGATCGTTCTTTAATCTCCTGAATAATAAACTTGAGTTAATTTATACTTCCCTAAGAACCTTTTTCAAGTTCATTATTCCTTTTATATCACTTATTACCATGTCATAACCATTATGTAATCATTTAAGTTAATAATATTTGTTTTGCCGATATTTGGTTCTTAAGTCGAAAGTGGACTTCTTACAATTACATGTTGTTCGTGTGGCCAAATGTTTATTATATCCAGAATTGTATTTATGATGTATATATTATATATTTCATATATATCTAGTACATGCATGCATTTATAACATTACATAATTATTTAGAGGTAAGAAATGAAATGCACCGTTCATGGAGACGGTAAGCCGTACGTATGCATGAACGCTACTTTCATTTCTATTTCATATTTTATAGAATGGAAACATAATTATATAAAGGTATATTATAATTTCAGTATAATATCATATATAATATCATAGTTCCATCCTTTATACGTCCCACATATGGTATTTAACGAATCAAATCACATTGAGGGGGCGGTAGTCCGCACTTCCTTAAATGAAGATATCGCGTTTACCAATAATGGAAACCATAAAGGTATTCCCAAAATGAAAAAAAACAGAAGCTTAAGGAAAACATAAACATATTATATATCAAATATAAAAATAGTGACATCATAATGGCCACCTTTGAAGGTGTTAAATGAGTATTGAACAATCATCGTTTCGGGAGGCAGAATTTCGCCATCCACGGAAACCGTATGTTCTTTAACCATTTGATGTAGTTTTGTGAGAGTGTAGCTCGAATAAATCTTATAAAAAAATCCTAGTATATTGAAGATACTGGTTTTGTTACAAAAGAAGTAAATAAAAAGAGTTTATGGGGTTGGAGAAGCAAAATAATACAAATGAACATCAGAGAATGAATTACCTTTAAAAGTGTAACTCCTTTTGATTTAAGCCTAAAGGCTTCGTTTGAAAGGATTCTGCCCAAAGGGAATCCTCTAGGATGAGGAGAGGGATGTGGAGAGAGTAAATGTGCAGGGGTTGGCCGAGACAAAGGCTTTAGGAGTGTGTGAAATGAGGTAGAGGTGGGGGACTTTTATAAGAGGAGAGGAGGGGCACTTTTGGAAAGTAAGAAATTTTACTTTATTTGAAAATGTGTTTCGGTTTTAAAAGGTCCCACATTGATATAATTCGTGTATAAGGTGATAAGGGTTTGACATCCACCCATCCAATAAGTTTTGGACATGTGTAGGTCATAGAGTTTACATTATCTTCTCGTTTTATTTAAATCGTCAGATAATGATGTCATCGCTGCATCATTATTATGTCATAAATAATTTAATTTATTTAATGTATAAAAATTAAAAAAAAATTACTATGATGTAGGAAATCTTTTTATCTTCCCAATAACTATTTATAATAAAAAAATCTGACTTGTATAACCCCACTTAAAAATTGTTTTAGTAAAACATATCATGTTTGTGTCATTTTTACTTTTACATTAAATAAAAAGTTATTTATGTCATTTCCCAACCAAAGTGGCTCCATGGGGTCCCCAAGTTTACCAATGTCTTGTCTTGGTCGGCCATTACACTTCCAATGAGGTTAGGACATGTGTAAAGTTCATTTCATATTATTAAAACATTATTTTTACCTTAAACTACACTAATTACCTCTAATCGCGATTAAAAACTTAATAAGTTACTATTCACCAAAAAAATTATTTTTTTCCTATTGAACCACATTTTACTTATTAATGAAAACCGTGTATGTTGGATTTTTGTAATTCAAAACACAAAGATGGCAAAAATTCATTTAAATGGAAAAATCAGTTTTTATAAGTACCACTTAGTGGTGTCACTATTCATCAAAAATTGATGTTTTTCAGAAAAATCCCAAAAATTCACCCTAAGCTATATTTGATATTCCGAATTCAAAAATGAAGTCTATTTTACAAAATTCAAAACATATAAGTCACAATAATTAATTTAATAATTAATTCCGGCTGTCAGAGCAAATAGCGTGTTTTTATGAAACAATAAGTATCAAAAGATTGACACTGGTTTAAGTCTGATTTCAAAGTAAAATTAATTCCAACAAAAACTATTGGATTTAATGGTAAAAATATATTCTAATTTCACTTTAAAACTAATTTAAAAGATAATCTAATCATATAAATAAATTAGATTAAAAAGAGGTTTTGAATTAAAATACAACATTTTACACTTCATTAAAAAAATGAACTTTATCGGAAAGATACCAAAAATTTACACAAAGTAAATTTTGATGTTCCGATTCTTAATAAGAGTTTTATTTGGTCTAAAAGAATCTTTAAGATTGAACAAAACTATATTTAATGATGTTTCAACATCAAAAGGTGATAAGTGAACCTTTAGTGAAAACTAGGGCATATACGCCTAAAATTGAATTCTTTCCGTATTTTAAGCCTCTAACCTCTATTGGATAAATGTAAAAACATTTAAAAACATATATAATCATATTTTAGTTATTTATATCCATTACCTCCAATAAAATGACTACATGTTAAATACCATTTAAAATAATATTATTTTATTATTAGAGTGCAACGTAAGATTCCCAAGAAACTCATTGTTGCGTGTTGGGTACGCCATCGAGCGTAGCATCCCCTTTAAAGTAATATCAATATTTTATTCACAAATATAGATAAATATGAAAATGTCATATTATTTATTTACCTGGGGTGTTACAATCAAATTCATCCATGTTAAATAAATATAGCAAAAACTCATTTAACCTGTTTCATCATAACCTCGAAAAATGAAACATAAGAAATGGTGAGCTCAAATGCTCATTATGGGAAAAAAAGAGCAACATTTAATCACAAAAATGAACATAAGGGTAAGAGAAAATGATCATAATAGTATAACATCATACACTAAATATCACAGATCATAAAAAGGAGTCAAAAAATAAATATTAGATGTTTATAAGACATAAATCATATGGAAATGAAGATCATAAGCCTTGAAATCATAACATGTGAATAAGATATGGTACTTGTGGTAGAAAAATAAGAACATAATTTTATTTCCATTTTAGAAAAGAAATAACTTCCAAGGTTAAAATAGTGGAGAGGTTCATATACTAAACTGAGTTTTCTCTCCATTTTATCAACGTATTCTTGAACCATGTTTATTTTCCATTCTTACCATGTATTACTGAAACAAATCTAACTGTCATTCCCTTCATGTCAATATCATGAGATATAAATCATTACCCATTGATATAGAGGGAGATATAGGTCCCTCTCATCTCATAGTGAAATCATTCTTACATGTTCCATAAGAACATAGATAACTCATAACCCATAAAATGAAATGGGTTTAATGAAACACTTCATCACAATATATCCATAATAAATTTGAAACATTAAAATAAAGAATTTTAATTGTTTCATTTGTTCATATACCCAATAAAACATAATTAATATCTAAGAAACATGGTCTTAAGTGGAAAATAATTTTGAGATAACTCTTGAAAATAGTTCTTAGGGAAAATATCCATTTTCATTGAAAAATTCTTTTCATAATAGTAAACATTATTTAAAACATTTTTCATTGATAATAAATTTTACAAAATATAATGTAACACTTTTTATCATTAAACATTTCTTCCAAATCATTTTTGTTTTAATTGATTTGAATAGATCTTTTGAAAATATTTGTTGATAAAATAATATTCAAACATTTAAAATTGTCCCATACAACTTTGAAACATTTGAATGTAAATCCATATTAAATAATAATAATAATGGAAACATATAATAGCATCAAAATATGTATATTCCTAATGTAACATGAAAAATGGTAGTATATACACCTCATATAAAAATAAATGTTCATAACAAAACATGTTTCTCAAAGAAGGAAAATTGGGAGAAAAACTACATTAATTATTTGGTAACATTTGAACTAAGAAAGCCTAGGAAATAGAGAACATATAATAGATATTTAATGAAAACAATAATGTAAAAAAGTTATATAACACATCCAATTGAATTATTTACACCACACAATGGAAATGAGGGGTGAATAAGGCATGTATCTCGAATAAATTAAAAGTCAGTTGATATTCCCCTATCCATGGTCAGGGTTTATTTGTACGTATAAAAAATCCTTTATATTTGATTAATGAATTTAGTTATATTATTATATGACTATATATATATATGATATAATATATGATCATTTTATCACATGTTTAATAATATTTCATTATTACTCTTCATTCAGGTGTTAATTGCTACAACTTCTCTAAGCATGTTTTGCCATATAAGTACGTTATATTCATCATTATATATATTAATATCTTTTAAATAATATTATAAAGGTATTATATATCATATTTTTTCAATTTATACATTTATTTAGTCATTCATGAATAATGAATATGGAAAATTGATCTCATCTCATTGTGGAGACAGAAGTCGGTACGTATGCACAAGCAATAGTATAATTTTCTTAATATTAATAAATATGGAAGTGAATGAAATATATTATATTTAAATAATAAATATAGTTGTATAATTATAATGTATTTCTATTACTTCCATAATTATACTCATCCAAATAATGTTGTGTTGAAAAAAATTATTAAATCACGACGTGGAGATGGTAAGTTGCACCTACACACACATGGTGATTTTGTTTTTTCATTTGATGGATAGAAGGAAGAATATGGTTGTTACATCACCATAAAAACATATCATCATGCAGGGAATACTATTGTTATTATGTTATAATTAAAAAAGATAATAAGAGGAAGTTGAATAAGAAAAGATTTTGAAAAGACGTTATGGAAGTTTACTCTTCTTTCACCATCACTCTCTAAATATCCTCTTAAGAAAACATAGGGTTGGTATTTTGAGAATTCCATAACCACTATAATTTGAAGTGGGATGTTTATAGAGAATATTGTTATAGATTTTTTGAGCTTCAAGGATTAAATTGTTTTGAATATTTGAGGGAGGAGGCGCCCTTTTATAATTGAGGCGAGGGTCACTTTTTGAATTTCTAAATCTATTAATTTGAAATAATTTCCAAATAAATCCAAATAGATCTAGAATGAGATATATTAGAATATATGATATTATCATATTTTAATATAATATAACAATATATTTTATATATGTTTTGATGTCAATTTAATCTTTCTATTTTCAATTAATCCGAAATTAACTATTTTAATTTTTACTAAAGTGACAACTTTTCCAATATTAAATGTTTTTAATTTAACTTATTTTATCTCAAATAACCATTAAATCAATAATATATAAATATTTATATCATATTACAATTATTTTGTATTTTTAAATATGTATTATGTTTTTTATATAATTTAATAAACCACTATTCTGACAAAATATAAATAGTTTCAATTGTGATACCATTTATTTCATGGATTTTTAAAATTTTCAAGATAAAATTATATCCTATAAACTAATATTGTATTATATCTACGTTGGGTAATGGTAATAAATTAAAATAATTTTATATGTTAATTATCCCAAATTTAATATATTTTAATATTTGTAATATCATTCATTTGATATTTCACTTAATGAAATTAATATTAACTCAGTTTTGAATAATTATTTAATATAACTAATTTTTCACAAAAAATTAAATATATAATACCATGATGAAGGAAGAATTTTGAGCTTCCAAAATAATATTGATTGTCGAAAAAAATTAACACTCTATTTAAAATGATATGTTATAAAGCATATGAAGGTGAAAACATCGACTCTACTTTAAATAAAATAATATAAATGACATAATCTAGTAAATGTGGTTCCATGTGGTCAATAAATATACCCTTGGATGATTACTGCCATGATTTATGCGACCAATAATATTTTGTCAGGTGTTTTTGTCTTTTAATTGTTATTATAATTTAAAAAATATATTTTATTTATTGTTCACCATTTAAATAACTTCCCCATCAACATTATAAAAGAATTTAATGAAATTATTTATTTTCTTAAATTTCTAAATAAATTACCATGATATAAATAGTTTCATTATATTTTTGGATAATAATTATTATTAATGTTTTATCTTGTTTATCAGAACAGTAAAATTATTATACTTCTACGAAATAAAAGGGTGACATTTTGTCACATTCATTTTACTTTAATTAATTTTAATAAAATTTATATCATTTTTATGGAAAAAGATTCTATTATAATTTTAAATTACAGTCATTAGGTGTTAAGGGTATATTTTTACATTTCCAATATGATATTTTAGGTTTTACGGTAATTTTATTGTCCTTATCATACTAATTTAGTACCTAAATTACCAAATTTACCTTTAATTGTGTTAAATAAGAATTACCATAGTTACAATTCATAAAATCCAAAACAATATTACCTTATTAAAATAATATGGACACACATATTAAAAATATAGGGTATATTATTCAAAATACTAACAACATAAGTTTTAGTTAATAAATTAAAATGAATCCTATTGAGGGAATGTGAAAAATGGTTTTTAAAAAGTAAAACCCATCAAAAGATTAACATGTATTTATATTAAAATTAAATGTGATAATACATAAAATGAAAAAAATGTATAAAATGATAAAATTTTATTATAATTATACATTAAAACTAATTAAAAGGAAAATATTTCAGTAAAAATTAATTAGATGAAAAAACAGTTTTGAATTAAAATGCAATATTTTTCAATATTCATTAAAATATCAAAGGTATAAAAAAACAAAAAAAATACAAACTCATTTTTTTTGTCCCAATTAAAAGTAATACATATATTATTCCAAATAGAAATTATAAAATTTTGTAAAAATATTTTTAGAATGGGTTCTCTATCAAAAAATGACTCAACTGCATTTTTTCAAAAATACTTCTTTTATCCAAAAAAATGAATTGATTCTTATATCTTGTATGGAAATCATATAAGATGAATTTTTAACATTATATTCAATATATAAAGCATATATTTAATAAATAAACTTCAAAAATAGTGGTTTTATTATTTCATAAAATTACTTGATTTCATTTAAATATTTTTTTGGAAAAACAATGAATTTTATTTAAAAATGTGATTATTTTGAATTATAGAAAATTTCTCACCAATTAATTTATAAAATTTTTATATATAAGTTAATATTATTCATACACATTATTATAATGATTTTATTATTAGTATATATAATAATATTTAGGTGTTCACTTAAACTCAGTTTTGGGTAAAATGAATTCTATCGAAAGAACTCAAAAATTTTGTGTAACACAAGACACACATAGTGATTCATATAAAACAACATAATTAGGTGTTTTGTGTTGTGAAAAATAATATTGGTGAAGCATAAAAAACATGAAATCAATGAAATTAAAAATAATATATCTAATAAAATATCAGGGTGTTACATTCTACCACCAATAAAATGAATTTCACCATCGAAATTCATTAAGGTTATAAAAGGATAGAAACCAACATCATAATAATTATTAATAAAATTATCATTTTAAATGAATTAAAAGAATGTTCTGTGGTCCCTTTAGATGAAAACTAACAGGGTAAAATGTTTGAAATCATTGATTTGGACAAAAAACAAATGATCATGTTCAGATAGAGAGTGTAAAAAACATTATTATGTAAATGTTTATTATCAGAAAACTATAAATTTGTGATGGGTAAAACGTTCTTTGATTTCATATGAGATAAACTAAATGGTAAACATTTTTTTGAACCCTTTTCATATTTTTAATGATTTATATTACTACCTAAACTATTCTAATATGGGAATACACTTACTTAATATGTAGAGTGGCATAATTTAATCAATTGCCACCACAATCACATATTTAACTCCAAACGATGAGTATTCAAGATGCTTTTTTCACACATAATGCACTACAATCATCTTCTATAGAATCACAACATCCATAAAATATAAACTACATATTTCTAATTTATTTATTTATTAACCCAGATGGTTAGTACAATAAAAGATAATTCCTAATATTAGTAAACCTTATGTAAGGAAAAACTAATTCAATATCCAAAATTCAACAGTAATACCTAATGATCAACATAGACCATTCAAAAAATAAATTCCCACAAGATTTTATTTCCTAATATTGAAACCCAAAATGTTGAAAAAAATAACACATAATCATTCTAGATAAATTTTAAAATTTATAACCAAATAACATTAACCACTATTAATATCTTATAAAAATAATTAGTTAACATAATCTCATATTCTCCATGATATATTAATCATTTTCACAACTAACATATTATTTATAAGTCCACAATTAAAATCAGAAATTATTTTAAAATATAATTATACCGTAACTCCTCAATTAAAAACCAATATTATATTATTTACATTAATCATATATTGTTTATAAAATAGTGAATGTTTTCTAAAATAATATTTATCATCTAAACCACATATAATTTTCCAATACTATAGATAAAAATTGCATAAAACATAATTAATCAAAAATAAACTTATTCTTATTACATTAACTCATTTAAATAAAAATAAAAATTCGTTCTAACCAGTGACTTCACGTTGTATAGTGGTAGGTGATAAAGACTACCCACCCTTCGGTTGTGAGGTTTATTCCTGCATCCTTTACTACAGTGACCAGTTACCTCACATCATATGAGATATCCTTTTTATAAAAATAAATAATTCATATAAAATTATTGAACTGAGTATAAATCCTCAAAATTTACCATAACTTATTTCGACCGCAATTGTTGGATCATACCTATCAATTTTCATTTCAAAAATGAAATAACCCTTCATTAACTCAAAACTAAATTTGTCCAAAAAACTAGTAGTCACCTTAAAATTAAATAACCTAAATCCATAAAATTGCTTTCTAAGAAACTAATATTATGTTAAACCCTAAAATTATAATCACAAGATTGTATGAATAACTCTTAAGAAAACATTATAATCTGCAAAGTTCCATAAACCCATATATGATACCAAATGTAATATCCCAGAATCCACACTTCCAGATTTGGAACTAAAAACATAAAATTTACAAGTGTGACCCAATTTTTATCCATAAAAAATGACATAAAAAGGAAATAAGTTATCACTTATATACCCATAGAACTATTGGGTTTAGAGTTTTGAGATTTTGGAAAAACACTTAGAATATTTTGTTCATAAACAACTAGTTCATTAATTAGAACACAATATCTCACAATATGTCATTATTTTATTATTTAAAATTATATCATCAACATCATACTTTTGAAATAATTCTTGTAAAAACTCACTTAACATCTCTCCTCATAACCTGGAGAAAATAAACATAGGAAAGTGTGAGGTAAAAATGCTCAACAAGGGTAAACAAGAGAGATATATTAGTATAAACAAGAAAATTAGGGTATGATAACATGATAATAACAATATAAAATCATACCTTACATATCAAAAATCATAAATAAGAGTCATGGAATAAAGATTGGATGTTTATAAGACATGATTCATAAGGAAATAAAGAACATAAGCCCTAAAATAAAAACATAAGAATAAGACATTGAGTTTGTGGTAAAAAATGAGGACATTATTTGATTTTCATAGTTTCCAAGGGATCACTGTCAAGTCCTTAATAATATAAAATTTTATATACTTAACTTAGTTCACTAGTAGTTCTCGCCGTGTATTAATAAACTGGATTTAATTACAGTTCCATCATTGTATTACTGAACCAGATCTACTTGTCGTTCCTATCTTGTCTATCTCATGAGATATAAATCACTACCCAATGAAATTCGGAGATATATAGCTTCCACCGATATCATAATGAATTCATTATTACCTGTTATATATGAACATAGTTCATTCATAACATATAAAAAGAAATGGGTTCCATAAAACACATCATTATAGAATAACTCATTGAAAAGAAACAACATTCCTATGTACCAATCCATAATAAAAGTAACCCATTAAAATAAATAATAATAATGGTATCATTGTTTCATATCCTCAATAAAACATATGTAATATAAAATAACCCGTTCATAGGTGGAAAATAATTTTGAGATAACTCTTGAAAATTGTTATCAAGGAAAATATCCATTTTTCAATGAAGAATTATTTTCTGAACATAAAATTTCATCGAAATAATTTTTCATTCAAAATAAATTTTTAAACCTATAATATAACACATTATGGTAAAAAAAATTATTTAATCTCATTTTACTTGAAAATGAGTTGCATGGATCTTTTAATAATATTTCTTCAGTAAAATAATCATCAAACATTTCAAATTGTCTCATACCACTTTGAAAACTTCGAATCAAAATCCCCTAGAAATGGTGACTATTAGAAATATTATAATAGCATTAAAATAATTATATTAATAACATAAAATGTCAAATTATATTATATACAACTCGTATAAGAATATAGGTTCATAAAAAATATCTGTCTCATAGAAGGTAAATTGAGAAAAAACTATTATACTCATTTGGTTACTTTTGAACACTGAAACCCTGTATAATAAATATAATCAATGTTATATGTAAGCATCACAAAATTAAATTACAAAAGTCATATAATACATTAATTTTTATTATGTACACCATATAAATGTAATGAGTGGTGAATAAGGCATGTATCTCAAAGAAATAAAAAGGGGGATGAAATTATCGTACTGTTGGTCGAGGATCCTTTGTATATATCAAAAAATACACTATAATCTATTAAATAATTTTATTATGTAAATAAATAAGCATATTTATATTTATCATATCATATAAGATCATAATATAATAGGTTTAATAATATTTTATTATCACTCTTCTTTCGGGTGTTAATTGTTTCATCTTTTCTAAGCGTATTTTTTCATATAAGTTTAAAATATTTTTCATAGGTTATAGTAATAAATTTTTTAAAATAGAGATAAGGTAGTATATAAAATATTTATTCATTATATAAATTAATTTAGTCATTCATGATTGGTTAATAATGAAAATCAATCTCACCTCGTTGTGGAGATAATCGTCTATACGAACATACAAGTGATGAAATCATTTCTTTAATAGTAGTAATTGTTAATATGAATTGTATATATTTTATTTACCAAATAAATTTCATTTTATAGTTATTATATATGTACATTAATTCCATCCTTATATCCATGTAAATAACTTGGGGATGAAAAAAAGATTACACTATAGCATGTAGATGGTAGGCTGTACGTACAAACATTTGGTGATTTCGTTTTTTCATTAGATGCATGGAAGGTGGAATATAGTTTATAATAACTATAATAACATCTTATAATAAATATAATACTTGATTTATTATATTATAATGAAAAAAACATAATAATAGAATGTATAAGCACACTTGATTTTAAGAAGTCAGTAAAGAAGTTACATTTTCTTGTAATATCACTCTCTATATATCCTATTAGAAACACTCAAAGTTAGTATTTTGAGTAGATAGAAATATATATAATATGAATACATATTTTTATAATGTAACTGGGAATGGTTTTCTTGAACTTCCAGCATCATGTTGGTTTGAATATTTGAGAGAGGATGTAACCATTTATAATTGATGTGGGGGACTTTTTGAATTTATGAAACTCTAAATTTATAATAATTTGAATATCTATCCAAATACCACAAAAATTAGATATATTCAAATATAATAAATGATATAGTGGTAAAATAAACAACTAATAAAATCTATAAAAGTTTTTATGCCAATTTAAACATTATATATTTAATGAATCCCCAATTATCTATTTAATTTTTACTATGGTCACAATATGTCCTATTTGAATTGTTTTTAATTGTATTTATTTTATGTAAAATGAATGATAAATGAATAATTTATAATAATTTATAGAATATTATTATTATTTTTTAATTTTTATAATGTCTTATTATTTTCAAATAGTTTAATAAAATATAATTTTGAGATAATATCAATAGTTACAATTTTGACACTATTTTATGCATGTATTTTTTAGAATATCAAGATACGATGATAACATAAAAAAATATTTTATTATATCCCTAAGAGCTCAATGAAATCAATAATATAATTTTAAAATATTAATAATATAAAATTATATATACTTTAATATTTTTAATTTTATTCATTTGATATTTCCCTTAATAAAATAGTTATTAAATCCATTTTAATTAATTATTTAATATAAATATTTGTTCACAAAAAATTTTAACAAAATACCATGATGGATATAAATTCTCTAAATTTTAGGATAGTATTGATAGTCGAATTTATCTTTTTTTAGCCTAATATTTAAATTGATAACGAATAAAACATATTATAGTGAAAACTTAGACCATACATTAAATTAAATAACATAAATGCCATAATCCTTTCAATGTGGTTTCAAATGGTCAATAACTCAACCCTTGGATGATTAGGGTTTTGATGTACTCCGCAAATAACATTCTTTCAAGTGTTTGTGCCTTTTAATAGTTATTATAATTTTTTTTAAAACATGTTATTAAATTTTAATCAATTCATTATGTTCCACATCATCATTTTATAAGCATTTAATGTAATTAATTAGTATATAAAAATTCAGAATAGATAATCATGAAGTAGATAATATAATTATATTTTTGGATAATATTTATTATCAATGTTTAATAATTCTTATCAATATATTAATATTATTATACACATAATAAACAAGAGCATGGATGTTTGTAACTTTCATGTCTATTTCTTTTATTTTAGTAATAATTATATATTTTTGAGTGGAAAATATACATTAAATAATTCAATTATTATTCATATCTATTAAGGGTCAATTTTTACTCATACAATTAATTTTTTTATAATGTTGGGGTAACTATATTGTTTTTATAATAATAATTTATAACCTAAATTAACTGATTTACCTTTAACTCTGTCAAATAACGATTACAATAGCTATCAACCATAATATCCAAATAATAAAATAAAAATTAACTTATTTACATAATTATGATCCACTAATTCCATATAAGTGATCAATTTTCAAAATATGAAACACATAAGTTTTATTAGTTAAAATAAAATGAATCTCTTTGAGGGAATGCGAAAACATGTTCTTAAAAAGTAAAAACCATCAAATGATTGACATGTTTTTATATCAAATTTCCTTGTGAATATACATTAAATGACCAAAATATGATTAAAATATAATACATAACATAATAATACTTTAAAAGGGATTATGATAATAATATAATAATATAAATTAATTATATGGAAAGGTGGCTTCAAATTAAAATGTAGTATTTTTTCACTATTCATTAATATATGAAAGTTATAAGAGATATAAAAAAATTTATCAAAAATTAATATTGACGCCCCAATTAAATACAATTAGTTATTTTTACCAATTATAACATATAAAAGTGTCAAAAAATAGATTTAGATTTTTTATAATTATTTTAAAATTTTCAGTAAATATAAAACATCTTTAAATTCATATCCAATTTGACACAATATTTATTTAATTAATAGGATAATAAAATATATAATTCAAAAAATGTTAAAAATAATATAATTTGAATAAATTAGTGGGATCCAACAATTCTATAGATAAACATATAACTCATTGGTAAATTTAAGGTTATAATTCTAATAACATATTTGTTTTATTGTCATTAAATATCAAATTAAATTAATAGTGTCAAAATTTTCATTATTGATATTTTATAATAAATAACTTTTAAAAATGATTTAAATTCCATAAAAAAATTTCATTGGAGAAATAAATTATAGATGATTCATAATATCTACAGAGGTCCCTTTATGAACTATTTTTCATTAATAATATCTTTTTTTCCATCTAAAATATTAAAACATTAATACCATGGTAATTGTAAAATATGGTTAACATAAGATAAAGATAAAAGATAAGATGAAAATAAAACCTGTAATTGTCCATATTAAATTTATGAGTGGATTTGTAGTCAAACATATCATATATTTGTGTGTTATCAATTGGGAGATGTTATAATATATGAAATTATTTATATTATTTTAATACTTTAAAAATTTAGAATAGTGCCCCTGCCCTCAATTATAAACGGGAACATCCAATCCACATTTATTTACATGTAAATACAATTTTGGTTTATACATTCCATCACCAAATACCTTCATTACATCCCACAACACATTTTATATTCCTTGGTATAATCAAAAAAGAATCCTTGTATTTTCTTATATAATCATTAATATGTTGTCCACAAAAAAAGTTATTGTTCAAAACTAAGATTTTCAATTTTTCTTCATTTACTAACTATCTGAATTATTATTCCACAATGATGAAATTAAATCATCATTATATCCCATGTAAATATATTTTATTATGTAAACGGGATAATCGATATCCATTACCTCTCTAATCTAATGGGAAACAAAACCATCATTTGCGTGTACGTCTAACTACCGCGTCACGAAACAAGGAAGTATATATTCCATCACCTCTGTTAGAAATAGTTTGGATGATAATTTTATGGTTTATTTATGATATTTATGAAAAATATATAATTCATTAAAATAATATATTATTAAATTTCGTACCTTTTCATTTACCCATAAACGATACCATTGTTCTTGTATACATGTGGAAAACCACCTCCACGAAGCAATGTGATTCATTTCTCACCACCTCATAACATGGATGATATATATATAATTATATTTAATTAAATTATATGGTAGTTATGTTATGGTGATAACTCTAAAAATATTAATTAATTCCTAACTTATTTCCAAAATTATTGTGAAAAAAATTAAATGTTAATCATGTGTTTGTACGAACTACTATCTCCATTATTTTAATATCGTCCATTTTTCAGAACAATATCTCATAGTTAATATTAAATGATTATTTTATATACAAAAAGTATAATTATTTAATTATTTTTCTTCTATAGATTATCGAATATTGATCTCATTGACTATAGTCATCCAACCAAATCCATTTCGTCCGTATGAGAATAATGTCTATAAAATGCCGTATATGAATAGAATTGATTAATTAATTGAGTATAATGTAGTGGAAGTAATAATAAACAAGATAAGGGTTCTTAAGGATGTAAATAAATAAAATTAGTTTTTTTTATTTTTGAAGATAATATTGTTTGTGATGATTTAGACTCAAGGTCATAGACTTTCATTTAAAAATTCTCTTTAAAAGATTCCCTTTGAACTATTTTTCTTCCATGTACATAATTATATTTTTATATTGATTTATTTATAATTATGTAAATTAATTATACATGACATTCTATGACTCTTTTTTACATTTAATAAATGTTTTAAAAATGATTTTTTTACATATTTTATATGCATGATTTTAACATTTATTTATAGAAGTATAAAAGGAATGTTATTTTTCATTGTATTTAGTAACCAAACCATTTCCCAAATCTAATGATATTATTTTTCATTTCACTTCATTTAGAAAAAACCATGATATCCTCAATGAAAAACCATTATTCACATTGTTCACTTATTTTTAAAATGTGCTTTAAAATGAAATAGATATTTCAATATCTGGAAGTGTTTTCTTATGACTCAAAAGAATATTATTATAACAGAAATATTTTATGTGTCATGATCATTATAGAGTTATTATTAATTGTTTATTATGTTGGGTGGTTCATCTATATACCAAATATGGATATTTAGGGTATCTATAAAATTATTTTGTTAAAATTTATATTTGGAAATGGGCTGTGAGGGTTAATCTCTGTATAACCATTTTGGTGATTTAATGTGTAACCAGGATTGTTGATCCCCATGTATCCCTATTGGTAATTCCATGTGTAACTATGAATTGTATTCTATTTATAACTATAATGGTTATTCTATATACAAGAGTTATATGAAAATTATTCCATATGTAACATATATGATTTATCTATTAATTCTATGTGTTTCTATAGAAATATTGTGTTTTCAGAATTGTATACAATGTGATGTTTATAATAGGGAATGTATATAATGCTTCATAATGGTGAAAATTATAAATTTATGAAAAACAATCATGATTTTTTCATTAATTATTTGAATAACATATGAGTTTTATTTAAAGTTATGATTTCTTATGAAATTGCTTAAGAATATAATTTGGGATAGAAATTGATTTTCTCAGCATAATAATGATTTTCAAAACATAATTTTTATTTACAAATGGAAAATATTTTATATTTATTTATAGAATAATGTGATTATCTTATTAATTTCATGTCCCCTACTATGTTTTTTGTTCTTATTCCATGTTTTTAAAAAAACACTGAATTTCATGTATAATAAGGGATAATTATGAGGTCAATATAAAAAATATGAAGATATTAAATAAAAATAAAATTGTTATATCATAGAAATTTTTTTTTGGAATAAATAGCAACTAATTAGATGGTTATAAGATAATATAATATTTATTTCATTAAGGTTGACAAACTAAAACTCTAAATCTCCGACCCATAAAAATCATAAACATCCAGAAAATGATTTCTTGAAATAAAATCAAAATTATGTTATGTTTATGGAAGGTTCCATACAATTCATTTCATGTGAATGGTTTATATATAATTGTAGAATAAGATATTTTTATGTATGATTAAATCATGTGTTATAGCTAACATAATGGGCTTATTAGATTATGTATTATCATATGTTCAACAGAAATAAAAACCCCTTTCTATTTTAAATTGGATGGAATTTTATGGTAACTAAAATTATTTTTGAGAGAATTTTTATTAGGTTGATATATATTTTACCCATAGGATAAACATGAAGGGGTATTCTAGACAAATTCTATTAAATTATTCGAGATGTTGGAGGAAATATACAAAAAACATCTTAGGATAAGACAATAATTAATTTTGATGTTGTTTTTGTTATTTTTGAGGATGATTGGAATATAATTTCAAAAATTATAGTGATAATATTTATTAATACTTATAAATAGTAAAAAACATATGTTAGGAGAAAGAAAACCATTTCATAACCCCTCATTTAAATGTATACCCCTTCTCGACAGACAATGAGAGAAGGGATATGGTGACTGCCCACGCCCCGCCTCCAGTAGGCCCTTGGTAGACAACTAACTTGATGGTATAATTTGTATACATATGGGAGAAATTACCCTCTATAATAACATGTATAAGGGAGATACCGGATAGATAAAATAATCAATACAATCTCAAAAAAATATATCAAGAAATAATAATTGTAAAAAATCAATGATATAAAATACTAAAACAACTAACATGGAAACTACATGCAACAAAAGTTAATGTTGGAAATTAATATAAATCCTAAGTAGATATTGAGAAACCATGAGATAAAAATATTCAACTTGATCTCCAACCTAATTTGGAGGACCTAAAAAATATTTTACATAAAAATGGTGATCATAACAATATACACAATAGGATCCACCCAAGATCATCTCATAAAAAAGATAAAGAAATCATGTTAAAGAATAGTGAAAAACAATGAAACTATCATGTCACCTAAATAGGTGAACTATTTTCTAGGACTCACCATGGGTAAATCTCACCTAGTATCTCATAAAAATATAATATAATATAATATTGAAACATCAAGGATAAATCACTCCCACTTCCCTACTTGTTTTCGGCACTTACCCAATGTCATACATCCATAACCCTCGCTCTATAAAATAATATTTTTAGAAGACACATGTCCGATGCTTTAAAACCTCTACCTCATGCATAACATAATCACATCATCCCATATCAAATTACCATATATAGTAACTATGTACTTTACAAGTGAAACTACATCCCATATGACTTGTATTAAACATCAAGTATTATACCTCCATACATCACAACCCACATACATCATATATATGATAATACATTGGATGCTATATTTTGGGATACATTGGGGTTAATAATTATATGGAAACACATACCTCTACACACATATGTGGGTAAACTGACAACCATGTATACTATCATAAGTAACTTCTAATAGAAAATAGAGGGGCCATAAGGGGTAGTAATCTATCAATCCTTTCAATAAGATATTGGGGAACAAACCCTCCCAATTTCCATAGGGTGTAGGTCTCCCTAAATAATATTGGTAGGGGAATTGTATGATATCTCATAATATACATGATATAATATGTCGTAAAACAACTCTATGGGAATAATCTATTCAAAAGATCAACTAAAACAGTCATCAATATGACACACAACTTCCACTATAGGGCACTTGATATCCTATAATAATAAAAGAATTTAAATTAAATACCTAAATTATATCATTCAATTTTAAATTTTTTCATCCATTAAATTAAACATTAAAATTATTCTTCATTATATCACATTAATCATTAGACTAAAGTCCCTTACCTCTATATAATATCATAACAAAGTCCATTGTTTATCATGATTAACATATTTTCAGTATTTTTATTCTATCAATACAAACCACATGTGTTAAGCATGATATATTCATTATTATAATCAATCCATAAACTAGGTAATATATTAAACCCATGTTATTCTTCCTCTGTGAGAAAACATGAATCCAATCACACCTATCAACCACAAGTTGTAGGAAATTGAATATTGAGAAAACAAGAAACCTGGACATCAACCATTAAACAAATTCATTTCAAGAAATAATCCATAGTTTTCAAATAAATGGGTAATACTGGGTTATACTCATTTCATCATCTCCAGTTTCATTCACAATACCCACATTTATATCACAATACATCCCTCCATCATAGGAATGAATTGTTAGCACAATTTCTGGGTGACCTCACCCCATCCATGACTCAACCATCACATCTATGACACCCCACCTCATATATCATAGAAAATTGGAGTTCACATTTAGATCAAATCACTAGAGAAAGTGTAAATTTAAAATAATAGAAAAATGTAATTATAGGTCATAAAATAGGGATCCATGAATCACAAATAAATGATATATCACAACTCCAATATCAAGGAACTCATCCTTATGAAGAATACAGTCAAATAATCCTATAGAATTTATCCTCATCAAAAAACCAAATTTCATTTAATAATTAGTGGACTGATTTAATGTTCATATGATCTAACTATGGGTAACCTATTTTTTCATGATATAATAAGATATTAATTGGTAAAAACACAATTAATATTAAAATTACTTTTAAAAAACATAATGAAGTACCATTATCATTATCATGATTTTTATTTTCTATAAAAATTTATGAAAAAATATAAATATAAATATTCTTTATCAATTACGTTAACATGGAAGAATACATTTAATTATTCATGAACATTTCATAAATTTTATTTTCCTCAAAATTGAAAAAAATATAGGATTCATTAAAAATATTTATTTATTCTAAAGTCAATTAAAAACTAAATAATTATATATTTACATTATTTCGAATTTTTCAAAATGAAACATGTTATAAAAAAAGATAATATCATCAAACATAAGAATAGTAGAGATCACATAAATTATAGAGAATCAATAGTCAAACTGCTTTCATGGAATAAATCAAAACTTGTGATCGGTGAAAAATTTAACTTATTGAAATGGTTTAATAATTATTAACTGAATTCCATTTCTAAAAAATATGATTAACCATGGTGATGTAATGATTTCACATAAATAAATTAGAGAATAAATAAATAAACCCCTTAAAAGGTTCCATGGTTCTTCATAAAAAAAATAATACAACTGTGTAGATCTCGATCACCTCTCCTTCCAGAAGATGCATCCATACGATGACGTGATTCCAGAAATGCATAAAAAATCCAAGAAAATGATTTTAGAATGACATAGAGAACCTATCATCCCATGGAAAGAAGAAAATGGAAGATCTATATTATCAAACAATGATAGATTTTGTTCCACATACATCAAATCAATATATAATGAAGATGGGATACTGATAATTGATTCATGTCGAAGTGATTCCAAGATTCATAGAGAGAGTTCAATAGATCACCAAGAAATTGAGGGAGAGACCTAGGGTTGGACAAAACAAGATCCACCGCAATTTACCATTTTGTGATTCATAGTGGATATTCATTAAATGAATACATTCATCATCATGAAAGTATCATGTTTTTATGACTCATTAAAGAAGTCTCACCTATGAATATTTAACACCGATTAATTTAATCTCCTTACGCACCACATTATCAAGCCATAAAAAATTCTAGAACCTCAATGTTATGATATAAAACCCTTACTCATGTTGAATTTTCTTTTATTCTATATTATCAATCAAATTCCTCAGTACCTACTCCAGGAATACTCAAAGAATGATCGGACTCAAATACATGAAAAGGGTCACACTAGGTGTAACTAAGACCTTACATTACATACCACTCATGACATTCTAATCCTTAATAACCAAAAACCAAACCCATTTTAAAAATAAAATGTGGGTTTCTGAAAATCCACTCCAAATGATTCCCTTCAAAGATCTCAATATCATTTGGGTTTAACCACCTCATCAGAGTAACTACAAAGAAGTAAAAAATAAAAAAAAAACTATCTCCTAAACACTCTCCACAGGGATATGCCTAATAGATGAAAAGAAAAACACATCAATAAACAAAATGAACCCATAAAATATACCAAAAATATCACCATCCAAAAAATGATCAAAGTTATTAAATTATAGATTAACATAAAACAACAATAGGTTGCGAGCATTCATCCATGAATCACGATCCTAGGTACTCTATCCCACACCATCATGCCCAAAAAAAGACATTAATAAACGTAATAAAATTACCATGAAACACATTATGCTTGAGTTTTTGGTTCTCCACAGGTCTCTCCTCGAAGGCCATATCCTCATCATCACAGATCTATTACTAGTTGATAACATGAGTATAATTATGAAAAAAATGATAAAGATGTGGCATGTGAAATAAATTTTGAATTAAACTCATATATCTGTGAACTTGTCTCTGATACACCATTACTACAACATGATAGAACCCCTTGAAAGACATAAAAATTGAGGATAAATCCTATGAAAATATCCAGACCTTCAATGCCCATGATGAGTACTCACCATCAAGAACATGTGACCTCCAATGTAAAACTTTAGAAGAATCCTACCATGACCATAATGTGATCTATAACGATCCTACAATTCCTTCATCCTCTCATTAATTCCATATACAATCTCCATTGGAATATCTAATAGTTTTGACATGATATTTGTTAACTCTATGACCCTATCCAATCACAACTGATAACATCATGGTAAGACGTAAAAATCATCAAATATATCTAAAGAAATTGTGGAGAAGAAACAATTATTATAAAAAAATCGATCAACGGAAGGCATATTATCCATGAACCTTCGTAATTATGGACAAAATATTTTGACATGTCTTCCAGAATCTAGAAGGTCTACAGACAAACATCGGTGTGAAGGAATGAGTGATATTAAAAATAATGATGGTGAACTCTCCCATCCCTTGAGGTAAAATAATGATCCAAATTATTGATGATCATACTTAGGAATCCATGGATACACACCTCCTACTCTAGATAATTACTAAATAAAACCACTACTGATATTGACTCCATGATTTCAATAAATTGGTATGATTTCTTCAAAAAATCCTAAATCAACCATATAGTTTTATTGTAACACCCCAGGTAAATAAAGAATATGACATTTTCATATTTATCCATATTTGTGAATAAAATATTTATATGACTCTAAAGGGGGTGCTATGCTCGATGGCGTACCCAACACGCAACAACGAGTTTCTTGGGAATCTTACGTTGCACTCTAATAATAAAATAATATTATTTTAAATGGTAGTTAACATGTAGCAGTTGTATTGGCGGGAATGGATAGAAATAACTAAAATATGATTATATATGTTTTTAAATGTTTTTACATTTATCCAATAAAAGATAAAGGCTAAAAATATGGAAAGAATTCAATTTTAGGCGTATATGCCCTAGTTTTCACTAAAGGTTCACTTATCTCCTTTTGATGGAGAACCATCATTAAATATAGTTTTGTTCACTCTTATAAATCCTTCTGGACCAAATAAAACTCTTCTTATGAATTGGGAGATCAAAATTTACTTTGTGTAAATTTTTGGTACCTTTTTGATAAAGTTCATTTTTTTTAATGAATAGTGTAAAATGTTGTATTTTAATTCAAAACCTCTTTTTAATCTAATTTATTTATATGATTAGATTATCTTTTGAATTATTTTTAAGGTGAAATTAGAATATATTTTTACCATTAAATCCAATAGCGGTCGTTGGAATTAATTTCACTTTGAAATCAGACTTAAACTAGTGTCAATCTATTGATACTTATTGTTTCATAAAAACACGCTATTTTCTCTGACAGCGGGAATTAATTATTAAATTAATTAATGTGACTTATATGTTTTGAATTTTGTAAAATAGACTTTATTTTCAAATTCGGAATATCAAATATAGCTTAGAGTGAATTTTTGGTAATTTTCTGAAAAACTCCAATCTTTGATGAATAGTGAAACCACTAAGTGGTAATCAAGCAAACTAATTTTTCAGTTAAATGAAAGTTTATCACTAATGTGTATTGAATTTTTAAAATCCGACATACATGGTTGTCATTAGTATGTAAAATGTGGTTCAATGGGATGAAAATAATTTTTGGTGAAGAGTAACTTTTTTTCATTAATCGCGATCAGAGGTAATTAGTGTAATTTTAGGTAAAAATGATATTATAAGAATGTGAAAATACCATGACACTTGTCCTACACCTATTGGGTGAGTCATGTCCGACCAAGAAAATCCATGGGCCAACTTGGGGACCTAATGGAGCCACTTTAGTTGGAAAATGACAATAATATATTTTTATTTAATGTTAAAATTAAATTGACACAAACATGAGTTGTTTTACTAAAAAAGTTTTTATGTAAGGTTACATAAGTCCAAATTTTGATTATAAATAGTCATTGGAAATCTAAACAGATTTCCTACATCATAGTATTTTTTTTATAATTTTTAGACACTAAATAAATTAAATTATATATGACATCATGATGATGTAGCGATGACCTCATTATTTAACGATTTAAATAAAATGGAAAGCTAATGTAAAATCTATGTACTACACATGTCCAAAACTTATTGGATGGGTGTATTTCGAACCATTGACACCTTATCCACGAATTATATCAATGTGGGTCCTTTTGAAACCGAAACACATTTTCAAATAAAGTAATATTTCTTACTTTCTAAAAGTGCCCCTCCTCTCCTCTTATAAAAGGCCCCCACCTATACCTCATTTCACACACTCCTAAAGCCTTGGGCTCGGCAAAACCCTGCCCATTTACTCTCTCCACATCCCTCTCCTCATCCTAGGGTATTACCTTTGGGCATAATCCTTTCAAAGGAAGCCTTTAGGCTCAAATCAAAAGGAGTTACACTTTTAAAGGTAATTCATTCTCTCATATTCATTTGTTTTATTTTGCTTCTCCAACCCCCTAAACTATTTTTATTTACTTCTTTTGTAACAACACCAGTATATTCAATATACTAGGATGTTTTTGTAAGATTTATTCGAGCTACACTCTCACACAACTACATCAAATGGTTAAAGAACATACGGTTTCCGTGGATGGTGAAATTATGCCTCCCGAAACGATGATTGTTCAATACTCATTTAACACCTTCAAAGGTGGCCATTATGATGTCACTATTTTTATATATGATATATAATATTTTTATGATTTACTTATGCTTCTGTATTTTTCATTTGTGTCTTACCTTTATAGCATCCATTATGGGTAAAGGCGATATCTTCATTTAAGGAAGTGCGGACTACCGCCCCCTCAAAGTGATTTGATTCATTAAATACCATATGTGGGACGTATAAAAGATGGAACTATGATATTATATATGATATTATACTGTAATTATAATATACCTTTATATCATTATGATTCCATTCTATAAAATACGAAATAGAAATGAAAGTAACGTTCATGCGTACGTACGGCTTACCGTCTCCATGAACGGTGCATTTCATTTCTTACCTATAAATGATTATGTAATGTTATAAATGCATGCATGTACTGGATATATATGACATATATGATATCTACATCATGAATACAATTCTGGATATAATAAACTTTTGGCCACACGAACAACATGTAATTGTAAGATGTCCACTTCCGACTTAAGAACCAAATATCAACAAAACAAATATTATTAACTTAAATGATTACATAATGTTTATGACATGGTAATAAGTGATATAAAAGGAATAATGAACTTGAAAAAGGTTCTTAAGAAAATATAAATTAACTCATGTTTATTATTCAGGAGATTAAAGAACGATCGAGTCAAGTCGGACCCGAGGTAAGGGATCCTACTCCTCTCTTTCTTTTTAAGTACACACTTTTATGTCATTCCTTTTAAAGATCATCTTTCTTGTTATTGGGATGATATTTTAAATCACACTTACTGTAATTTTTATGTTCATGTGATGAGAGACCCTATTCTCTCTCATCAATCCATTTTGGAAGTTTTGAGTGGTGCCGTTAGGCTGCCGAACTTTCGTAAGAGATCTAACCTCTCTCTTTCTTTTTAAGTACTCTCCTTTATGTCACTTCTTTTAAGCTCCTCTTTGTAATGTTGGGGGATGTTATTTTATATTCCTCTTGCTGTACATTTTATTGTAATGTGATTAGATACCCTATTTGATCTCATAAATCCATATTTGGATGTTTTATGTGGCGTCGTTAGGCTTCCGAGTTTTCGTAAGGGATTTTTCATCTCACTTTTATTCCCGTGAGATTTATGCTACATTTGACACAAATTCCATTGAGTGGTGTATTTACTGCCCATTATTCTACTCTTTGTGTAATATAATTTCATTTATGAGTATTTACATCAATGATCTATTGTTTTTCTTTCATGGGGTGTATGTTTTGAAAGATACCCAAGTCAGTAAGGGAACCTTTCACCCTCCTCTATTTAAAAGACTTCGTTTGTTATGTCTTTTAATTCACATACTATTATGTTGGGATGTGTTCTTCTATATCCTGATTGATGTAAATTTTATGTCCAAGTGATGAGATACACTTTTTTATCTCTCATCAACTCATTTTGATGGGATACCGTTAGGCTGTCAAGGGAACTTTTTAACCCAATTTCGATTTCTTTGGGTTCAACATGTAGTCATTGAATATGTCATCCATTGAATATGTGTGAATGACCTTTTATTGTTTTACACTTAATATCCACTTATATTGGGTGTATTTATATTTGTCACACATATTTTTGATATTGATTTGTCCTTAATTTAAGGATACCTTCTTTATAAGGGATTTCATCACATTTGACATTTCTATTGAGAGTTCATTGTTGTTATGCACCAATTCACTCTTATATGGTGTGTATACTGTCCTTTGACATATTATATCATGAATCCTTTTATTCTCATTATATTATAAAGTTTTTATTAAATGTTATTATGCTATTATTTGTATTCCAGAGTCTCTCATTTTGTAAAAAACTCTTTAAGAAAAATATCATTTTAAATGTTTTAAAGATTTATTATTATAAATATTTATCTTTAATGTACATGTTTTCAAAATGGTTTTCAGTATTTATTTATATGTAGATTAATGTTTTAATATTATAATTCCATTTAAAGCTTCAAAGTGGTATGGGACACTTTGATTCAAAAATCTCTTTTAAATGGTTTTTAAAAATGGATTGATTAATTCAATATCTGGTAATTATTTATTGTGATTTCAATGAAATATTGTTATTGAAGTGTTTATATTTTCCATATTTTATGTGTAATAATGGTACTTGGACATTATGACGGGTGGTGCCGTGAATACCAGGATGGGTGGTTATGTTATAACCTCCAATGAATTTGGTATGGAAGTCGGCCGTATGGCTATTCCATTATGTATGTATGGAAATTGGTCGTATGGATATTCCATTAAGTGATATGTGTGGAAGTCGACCGTATGGTTATTCCACTTAAGTATGTTTATGTCCCATGTTACCTTTATATATGTTATGTGTTCTTTATATGGGTTTTATGGTAATCCTTTGGTTATAAAAAGTTATGTAATGGTACTTTATTCAGTGAAGAGTTTTTACAACTTCACGAAGGTGAAGGTATTACTTTGATAGAGTATACATGGTTTACTTGATGTTTGAAAAACTAATAGTTTTCATTCTTTGTGTATCCCATACTGGGCTTTTTATGCTCATCCCATGTTTTTGAAATGTTTTTCACATGTCAAGGGAAGGGTACATGATGTGATGATAGTGTCAGGGATGTGTCAAGAAAGAATCCATGTTTTATTTTAAATATGTTTCTGTTGATGGGAAGAATGAATACTCTCTTTTCTGTAACCACTTTGTTTAAATGTAGAATGTAATTCAAGTTTCATGATCTAATTCTCTAAAACTCTAAACCTAAAAAGATCCTCAATGTGTAATCTTGTAATAACTCAAGATTAAGTAAGGTTTAAGGCTGGGGCCTTATAGTTGGTATCAAAGGTCGGTTTAGATAACTTTAGAGGTTAGGGTATTCTTTAAGCATAAGTGACATTACCATAATGGTTAGGATTTCAGAAAGAGTCCTAGTTTTAGATAAAGTGAATGAGTAAGTTTATCTTAGTGTTTACCTTCCTCATTAGTACATGATGGTTTTTTTTATACACTCACACCGACATTTCTATTTTTAGTGAATGGATGGATCTAGCAGGAACCAAAGAGACAATAGGTTTGAAGGAAACTGTGGTGGTTCTCTGATTAAGATACTAGATAAAATGGAGGATTCAATGAGGAAACTCATGGTTGTTATAAACCAAATATCAAGGAGTCATGATCAACCACTTGAACCTTTGTATGATCTTTAATTCATCATGTATGAGATGACCAATCCATGTGGAAGTTCAGGTAATAATTATAAAGGTGACCATTAGAGTTTATATGATCTTTACTTTTGAGGTAATTATGGGTTATTATATGATATGCTGGAAAATGAAAGGCATGAGATAAACTTGAGGTTAAAATATGTAATGATAATTTTTGATTATTTTATCCCTTTTTGGGGAATGATTTTAGAATTATATAGTTTTGTAAAAAGGACAACACGCAGACCGTGTGACTACCCGTCACGTCAGACAAAGCCACGGGAATCGAACCCACAACCAAAGTGCGACTGGTATTTATCGCCTACCGCTGGACTACGTGAAGTCCCTAGTTAGTTTGACTGATTCTTTTTAGATATATGATTTTACAAATTAGGAGTAAGTTTATTTTGGGTTATTTATGAAAATGATTAACCTATCATGGAGGATATGTGATTAGGTTAATTACTTTTCAATACGAGACTTTATGAGTAACTGATGTTGTTTGAAGATAAATATTAAGATTTAACTTGGAAGACTATGTGACTAAATCCTTCAAATATTTGGTTTTCAATCTTAGATTGGTTTACTTTGAAGAATTTTATGGACAAATTGATAATAGAGTGGTTCTCGTTGATCTTTTGGTTTTGTTGGACAATTTTGGAGATTGAGAATAGATTTTCTTTTTATAAAGCGTTATCCTTTTCGGGTTTATCTGATCTTGTACTAACCTTTTTGGTTTTGGTTTTGGTCAGAGTCTGAAGACATGGGAAGTATATAGTTCTCTATTGTAGATTAGGTGATTCTATAGAAGTTGATTATAGTACTCTTAATGCGAACAAGTCTCCCTAAATACTCATCTTTTGGAAAAAATATGAGTTTGATTAAGAAATCTAGTAAAAGTTGAAAGTCAACATGATAAGTGATTATGTTTCCTTATGAATAAATTCCTTAATAAAAAGTAACTTAACACGAAAATGTTGTCTATTAGCTTTTCCTACTGGGGAATCGAATACCGTTTAACCCATCACAAGTTTGTGATTTTCTCATTGTTAACTTTCTCCTAGACATGTTTACTATCACTCTCCCTCAAGAACATGACCCTTTGCTTTTTCTTCCATGTCCATGTTTTTCTACATGGAATGCTAGTATGGGTTAACTCGGGTGACCTCTGTACTGATCTTCCTTTATTTTAAAGTGATTGTTTTGCCGACTCTTGTTCCGATGTGGGACGTTCAAGGATGTTTCCAAGCTCAATTTTAAAATTGCGAGGACGCAATTCCCAAAAGGGGGGAAGGATGTAACACAATAGGTAAATAAAGAATATGAAATTTTCATATTTATCCATATTTGTGAATAAAATATTTATATTACTTTAAAGGGGATGCTATGATCGATGGCGTACCCAACACGCAACAACGAGTTTCGTGGGAATCTTACGTTGCACTCTAATAATAAAATAATATTATTTTAAATGGTAGTTATCATGTAGCCGTTGTATTGGAAGGAATGGATAGAAATAAATAAAATATGATTATATATGTTTTTAAATGTTTTTACATTTATCCAATAAAAGATAAAGGCTAAAAATATGGAAAGAATTCAATTTTAGGCGTATATGCCCTAGTTTTCACAAAAGGTTAACTTATCGCATTTTGATGGAGAACCGTCATTAAATATAGTTATGTTCACTCTAATACATAATTTTGGACCAAATAAAACTCTTCTTAAGAATTGGGAGATCAAAATTTACTTTGTGTAAATTTTTGGTACCTTTCTGATAAAGTTCATTTTTTTAATGAATAGTGTAAAATGTTGTATTTTAATTCAAAACCTCTTTTTAATATAATTTATTTATATGATTATATTATCTTATGAATTGGTTTTAAAGTTAAATTAGAATATATTTTTACCATTAAATCTAATAGCGGTCATTGGAATTAATTTCACTTTGAAATCAGACTTAAACTAGTGTCAATCTTTTGATACTTATTGTTTCATAAAAACACGCTATTTGCTCTGACAGTGGGAATTAATTATTAAATTAATTAATGTGACTTATATGATTTTAATTTTGTAAAATAGACTACATTTTCAAATTCTGAATATCAAATATAGCTTCGAGTGAGTTTTTGGTAATTTTCTGAAAAACTTCAATCTTTGATGAATAGTGAAACCACTAAGTGGTAATCAAGCAAACTGATTTTTCAGTTAAATGAATTTTTACCACTAATGTGTATTGAATTTTTAAAATCCGACATACATGGTTGTCATTAATATGTAAAATGTGGTTCAATGGGATGAAAATAATTTTTTAGTAAATAGTAAATTTTTTTCATTAATCGTGATTAGAGGTAATTAGTGTAATTTAAGGTAAAAATGATATTATAAGAATGTGAAAACACCATGAAACATGTCCTACACCTATTGGGTGAGTCATGTCCGACCAAGACAAGCCATGGGCTATCTTGGGGACCCCATGGAGCCACTTTAGTTGGAAAATGACAATAATATATTTTTATTTAATGTTAAAATTAAATTGACACAAACATGAGCTGTTTTACTAAAACAGTTTTTAAGTGGGGTTATATAAGTCCACATTTTGATTATAAATAGTCATTGGAAAGCTAAAAAGATTTCCTACATCATAGTATTTGTCTTATAATTTTTAGACACTAGATAAATTAAATTATTTATGACATCATGATGATGCAGCGATGACCTCATTATTTAACGATTTAAATAAAATGGAAAGCTAATGTAAAATCTATGAACTACACATGTCCAAAACTTATTGGATTGGTGGATTTTGAACCCTTAACAACTTATCCACGAATTAAATCAATGTGGGACCTTTTGAAACCGAAACACATTTTCAAATAAAGTAATATTTCTTACTTTCCAAAAGTGCCCCTCATCTCCTCTTATAAAAGGCCCCTACCTATACCTCATTTCACACACTCTTCAAGCCTTGGGCTCGGCAAACCCCTGCCCATTTACTCTCTACACATCCCTCTCCTCATCCTAGAGGATTCCCTTTTGGGCATAATCCTTTCAACGGAAGCCTTTAGGCTCAAATCAAAAGGAGTTACACTTTTAAACTTAATTCATTCTCTCATATTCATTTGTTTTATTTTGCTTCTCCAACCCCCTAAACTATTTTTATTTACTTCTTTTGTGACAAAACCAGTATATTAAATATACTAGGATGTTTTTATAAGATTTATTCTAGCTAAAATCTCACACAACTACATCAAATGGTTAAAGAACATACGGTTTCGGTGGATGACGAAATTCTGCCTCCCGAAATGATGATTGTTCAATACTCATTTAACACCTTCAAAGGTGGCCATTATGATGTCACTATTTTTATATATGATATATAATATGTTTATGTTTTACTTATTCTTCTGTATTCTTCATTTTTGTCTTACCATTATGGTATCCATTATGGGTAAACGCGATATCTTCATTTAAGGAAGTGCGGACTACCGCCCCCTCAAAGTGATTTGATTCGTTAAATACCATATGTGGGACGTATAAAGGATGGAACTATGATATTATATATGATATTATACTGTAATTATAATATACCTTTATATCATTATGATTCCATTTTATAAAATAAGAAATATAAATGAAAGTAGCGTTCATGCGTACGTACGGCTTACCGTCTCCATGAACAGTGCATTTCATTTCTTACCTCTAAATGATTATGTAATGCTATAAATGCATGCATGTACTGGATATATATGACATATATGATATATAAATCATGAATAAAATTCTGGATATAATAAACTTTTGGACACACGAACAACATGTAATTGTAAGAAGTCCACTTTCGACTTAAGAACCAAATATCGGCAAAACAAATATTATTAACTTAAATGATTACATAATGTTTATGACATGGTAATAAGTGATATAAGAGGAATAATGAACTTGAAAAAGGTTATTAAGAAAATATAAATTAACTCATGTTTATTATTCAGGAGATTAAAGAACGATCGAGTCAAGTTGGACCCGAGGTAAGGGATCCTACTCCTCTCTTTCTTTTTAAGTACACACTTTTATGTCATTCCTTTTAAAGCTCATATTTCTTGTTATTGGGATGATCTTTTATATTACACATACTGTAATTTTTATTTTCATGTGATGAGAGACCCTATTCTCTCTCATCAATCCATTTTGGAAGTTTTGAGTGGTGCCGTTAGGCTGCCGAACTTTCGTAAGAGATCTAACATCTCTCTTTCTTTTTAAGTACTCTCCTTTATGTCACTTCTTTTAAGCTCCTCTTTGTAATGTTGGGGGATGTTATTTTATATTCCTCTTTCTGTACATTTTATTGTAATTTGATGAGATACCCTATTTGATCTCATCAATCCATATTCGGAAGTTTTATGTAGCGTCGTTAGGCTGCCACGTTTTCGTAAGGGATTTTTCATCTCACTTTTATTCCCGTGAGATTTATGCTACATTTGCCACAAATTCCATTGAGTGGTGTATGTACTTCCCATTATTATACTCTTTTTGTAATATACTTTCGTTTATGAGTATTTACATCAATGATCTATTGTCCTTATTTCATGGGGTGTATGTTTTGAAAGATACCCAAGTCAGTAAGGGAACCTTTCACCCTCCTCTTTTTAAAAGACTTCGTTTGTTATGTCTTTTAATTCACATAATATTATGTTGGGATATGTTCTTATATATCCTGATTAATGTAAATTTTATTTCCAAGTGATGAGATACACTTTTTTATCTCTCATCAACTCATTTTGATGGGATGCCATTAGGCTGTCAAGGGAACTTTTTAACCCAATTTCGATTTCTTTGGGTTCAACATGTAGTCATTGAATATGTCATCCATTGAATATGTGTGACTGACATTTTATTCTTTTACACTTAATATCCACTTATATTGGGTGTAATTATATTTGTCACACATATTTTTGAGATTGATTTCTCCTTAATTTAAGGATACCTTCTTTATAAGTGATTTCATCTCATTTGACATTTCTATTGAGAGTTCATTGTTGTTATGCACCAATTAAGTCTTATATGGTGTGTATACTGTCCTTTGACATATTATATCATGAATCCTTTTATTCTCATGATATTATAAAGTTCGGATTAAATGTTATTCTGCTATTATTTGTATTCAAGAGTCTCTCATTTTGTTAAAAACTCTTTAAGAAAAATATCATTTTAATTGTTTTAAAGATTTATTATTCTAAATCTTTATCTTTAATGTCCATGTTTTCAAAATGGGGTTCAGTATTTATTTATATGTACATTAATGTTTTAATATTATAATTCCATTAAAATCTTCAAAGTGGTATGGGACACTTTGATTCAAAAATCTCTTTTAAATGGTTTTTGAAAATGGATTGATTAATTCAATATCTGGGAATTATTTGTTGTGATTTCAAATGAAATATTTTTATTGAAATTTTTATATTTTCCATATTTTATGTGTAATAATGGTACTTGGACATTATGACGGGTGGTTCCGTGAATACCAGGACGGGTGGTTATGTTATAACCTCCAATGCATTTGGTATGGAAGTCGGCCGTATGGCTATTCCATTAAGTATGTATGGAAATTGGACGTATGGCTATTCCATTAAGTGATATGTGTGTAAGTCGATCGTATGGTTATTCCACTTAAGTATATTTATATCCCTAGTTACCTTTATATATGTTATGTGTTCTTTATATGGGTTTTATGGTAATCCTTTGGTTACAAAAAGGTATGTAATGATACTTTATTCAGTGAAGAGTTTTTACAACTTCACGAAGGTGAAGGTATTACTTTGATAGAGTATATATGGTTTCATTGATGTTTGAAAAACTAATAATTTTCATTCTTTGTGTATCCCTTACTGGGCTTTTTATGCTCATCCCAAGTTTTTGAAATGTTTTTCACAGGTCAAGGGAAGGGTACATGATGTGATGATAGTGTCAAGGATGTGTCAAGAAAGAATCCATGTTTTATTTTAAATATGTTTCCGTTGATGGGAAGAATGAATACTCTCTTTTCTGTAACCACTTTGTTTAAATGTGGAATGTAATGCAAGTTTCATGATCTAATTCTCTAAAACTCTAAACCTAAAAAGATCCTCAATGTGTAATCTTGTAATAACTCAAGATTAAGTAAGGCTTAAGGCTGGGGCCTTATAGTTGGTATCAAAGGTCGGTTTAGATAACTTTAGAGGTTAGGGTATTCTTTAAGCATAAGTGACATTACCATAATGGTTAGGATTTCAGAAAGAGTACTAGTTTTAGATAAAGTGAATGAGTAAGTGTATCTTAGTGTTTACCATCCTAATTAGTACATGATGGTTTTTTTTGATATACTCACACTGACATTTCTATTTTTAGTGAATGGATGGATCTAGCAGGCACCAAAGAGACAACAAGTTTGAAGGAAACTGTGGTGGTTCTCTGATTAAGATACTAGATAAAATGGAGGATTAAATGAGGAAACTCGTGGTTGTTATAAACCAAATATCAAGGAGTCATGATCAACCACTTGAACCTTTGTATGATCTTTAATTCATCATGTACGAGATGATCAATCCATGTGGACGTTCAGGTAATAATTATAAAGGTAACCATTAGAGTCTATATGATCCTTACTTTTGAGGTAATTATGGGTTATTATATGATATGCTGGAAAATGAAAGGCATGAGATAAACTTGAGGTTAAAATATGTAATGATCATTTTTGATGATTTTATCCCTTTTGGGGGAATGATTTGAGAATTATATAGTTTTGGAAAAAGGACAACACGCAGACCGTGTGACTACCCGTCACGTCGGACAAAGCCGCGGGAATCGAACCCACAACCAAAGTGCGACTGGTATTTATCGCCTACCATTAGACTACGTGAAGTCCCTAGTTAGTTTGACTGATTCTTTCTGTTATATTATTTTATGAATTAGGAGTAAGTTTATTTTGGGTTATTTATGAAAATGATTAACCTATCATGGAGGATATGTGATTAGGTTAATTACTTTTCAATACGAGACTTTAGGAGTAACTGATGTTGTTTGGAAATAAATATTAAGATTTAACTTGGAAGACTATGTGACTAAATCCTTCAAATATTTGGGTTTCAATCTTAGATTGGTTTACTTTGAATAATTTTATGGACAAATTGATTATAGAATGGTTCTCGTTGATCTTTGGGTTTTGTTGGACAATTTTAGAGATTGAAAATAGATTTTCTTTTTATAAAGGGTTATCCTTTTCTGGTTTATCTGATCTTGTACTAACCTTTTTTGTTTTGGTTTTGGTTAGAGTCTAAAGACATGGGAAGTATATAGTTCTCTATTGTGGATTAGGTGATTCTATAGAAGTTGATTATAGTACTCTTAATGTGAACAAGTCTCCCTAAATACTCGTCTTTTGGAAAAAATATGAGTTTGATTAAGGAATCTAGTAAAAGTTGAAAGTCAACATGATAAGTGATTATGTTTCCTTATGAATAAATTCCTCAATAAAAAGTAACTTAACACGAAAATATTGTCTATTAGCTTTTCCTACTGGGGAATCGAATACCATTTAACCCATCACAAGTTTGTGATTTTCTCATTGTTAACTTTCTCCTAGACATGTTTACTATCACTCTCCCTCAAGAACATGACCCTTTTCTTTTTCTTCCATGTCCATGTTTTTCTACATGGAATCCTAGTATGGGTTAACTCGGGTGACCTCTGTACTGATCTTCCATTATTTTAAAGTGATTGTTTTGCCGACTCTTGTTCCGATGTGGGACGTTCAAGGATGTTTCCAAGCTCAATTTTAAAATTGCAAGGACGCAATTCCCAAAATGGGGGAAGGATGTAACACCCCAGGTAAATAAATAATATTACATTTTCATATTTATCCATATTTGTGAATAAAATATTAATATGACTTTAAAGGGGATGCTATGCTCGATGGCGTACCCAACACGCAACAACGAGTTTCTTGGGAATCTTACGTTGCAATCTAATAATAAAATAATATTATTTTAAATGGTAGTTAACATGTAGCCATTGTATTGGTAGGAATGGATAGAAATAACTAAAATATGATTATATATGTTTTTAAATGTTTTTACATTTATCCAATAAAAGATAAAGGCTAAAAATATGGAAAGAATTCAATTTTAGGTGTATATGCCCTAGTTTTAACTAAAGGTTAACTTATCGCCTTTTGATGGAGAACCGTAATTAAATATAGTTTTTTTTCACTCTAATACATCCTTTTGGACCAAATAAAACTCTTCTTATGAATTGGGAGATCAAAATTTACTTTGTGTAAATTTTTGGTACCTTTCTGATAAAGTTCATTTCTTTAATAAATAGTGTAAAATGTTGTATTTTAATTCAAAACCTCTTTTTAATATAATTTATTTATATGATTATATTATCTTATGAATTGGTTTTAAAGTGAAATTAGAATATATTTTTACCATTTAATCCAATAGAAGTCATTGGAATTAATTTCACATTGAAATCAGACTTAAACTAGTGTCCATCTTTTGATACTTATTATTTCATAAAAACACGCTATTTTATCTGACAGCGGGAATTAATTATTAAATTAATTAATGTGACTTATAAGTTTTGAATTTTGTAAAATAGACTTCATTTTCAAATTCGGAATATCAAATATAGATTAGAGTGAATTTTTGGTAATTTTATGAAAAACTGCAATCTTTGATGAATAGTGAAACCACTAAGTGGTAATCAAGAAAACTGATTTTTCAGTTAAATGAAAGTTTACCACTAATGTGTATTGAATTTTGAAAATCCGACATACATGGTTGTCATTAGTATGTAAAATGATTAGAGGTAATTAGTGTAATTTAAGGTAAAAATGATATTATAAGAATGTGAAAACACCATGACACTTGTCCTACACCTATTGGGTGAGTCATGGCCGACCAAGACAAGCCATGGGCCAACTTGGGGACCCCATGGAGCCACTTTAGTTGGAAAATGACAATAATATATTTTTATTTAATGTTAAAATTAAATTGACACAAACATGAGTTGTTTTACTAAAACAGTTTTTAAGTGGAGTTAAATAAGTCCAAATTTTTATTATAAATAGTCATTGGAAAGCTAAAAATATTTCATACATCATAGTATTTTTTTATAATTTTTAGACACTAAATAAATTAAATTATTTATGACATCATGATGATGCAGCGATGACTTCATTATTTAACGATTTAAATAAAATTGAAAGCTAATGTAAAATCTATGAACTACACATGTCCAAAACTTATTGTATGGGTGGATTTCGAACCATTAACAACTTATCCACGAATTATATCAAAGTGGGACCTTTTGAAACCGAAACACATTTTCAAATAAAGTAATATTTCTTACTTTCCAAAAGTGACCCTCCTCTCCTCTTATAAAAGGCCCCCACCTATACCTCATTTCACACACTCCTCAAGCCTTGGGCTCGGCATACCCCTGCCCATTTAATCTCTCCACATCCCTCTCCTCTTCCTAGAGGATTCTCTTTGGGAATAATCCTTTCAAAGGAAGCCTTTAGGCTCAAATCAAGAGGAGTTACACTTTTAAAGGTAATTCATTCTCTCATATTCATTTGTTTTATTTTGCTTCTCCAACCCCCTAAACTATTTTTATTTACTTATTTTGTAACAAAACCAGTATATTAAATATACTAGGATGTTTTTATAAGATTTATTCGAGCTACACTCTCACACAACTACATCAAATGGTTAAAGAACATATGGTTTCCGTGGATGGCGAAATTATGCCTCCCAAAACGATGATTGTTCAATACTCATTTAACATCTTCAAAGGAGGCCATTATGATGTCACTATTTTTATATATGATATATAATATGTTTATGTTTTACTTATGCTTCTGTATTTTTCATTTGTGTCTTACCTTTATGGCATCCATTATGGGTAAACGCGATATCTTCATTTAAAGAAGTGCGGACTACCGCCCCCTCAAAGTGATTTGATTCGTTAAATACCATATGTGGGATATATAAAGGATGGAACTATGATATTAAATATGATATTATACTGGAATTATAATATACCTTTATATCATTATGATTCCATTCTATAAAATACGAAATAGAAATGAAAGTAGCGTTCATGCGTACGTACGGCTTACCGTCTCCATGAACGGTGCATTTCATTTCTTACCTCAAATGATTATGTAATGTTATAAACGCATGCATGTACTGGATATATATGACATATATGATATATACATCATGAATACAATTCTGGATATAATAAACTTTTGGCCACACGAACAACATGTAATTGTAAGAAGTCCACTTTCGACTTAAGAACCAAATATCAGCAAAACAAATATTATTAACTTAAATGATTACATAATTTTTATGACATGGTAATAAGTGATATAAAATGAATAATGAACATGAAAAAGGTTCTTAAGAAAATATAAATTAACTCAAGTTTATTATTCAGGAGATTAAATAACGATCGAGTCAAGTCAGACCCGAGGTAAGGGATCCCACTCTTCTCTTTCTTTTTAAGTACACACTTTTATGTCATTACTTTTAAAGCTCATCTTTCTTGTTATTGGTATTATCTTTTATATTACACTAACTGTAATTTTTATGTTCATGTGATGAGAGACCCTATTCTCTCTCATCAATCCATTTTGGAAGTTTTGAGTGGTGCCGTTAGGCTGCCGAACATTCGTAAGAGATCTAACCTCTCTCTTTCTTTTTAAGTACTCTCCTTTATGTCACTTCTTTTAAGCTCCTCTTTGTAATGGTGGGGGATGTTATTTTATATTCCTCTTTCGGTACATTTTATTGTAATGTGATGAGATACCCTATTTTATCTCATCAATCCTTATTCGGAAGTTTTATGTGGCTTCGATAGGCAGCCGAGTTTTCGTAAGGGATTTTTCGTCTCACTTTTATTCCCGTGAAATTTATGCTACAATTTCCCCAAATTCCATTTTGTGGTGTATGTACTGCCCATTATTCTAATCTTTGTGTAATATACTTTCGTTTATGAGTATTTACATCAATGATCTATTGTCCTTCTTTCATGGGGTGTATGTTTTGAAAGATACCCAAGTCAGTAAGGGAACCTTTCACCCTCCTCTTTTTAAAAGACTTCGTTTGTTATGTCTTTTAATTCACATACTATTATGTTGGGATATGTTCTTCTATATCCTGATTTATGTAAATTTTATTTCCAAGTGATGAGATACACTTTTTTATCTCTCATCAACCCGTTTTGATGGGATGCCGTTAGGCTGTCAAGGGAACTTTTTAACCCAATTTCGATTTCTTTGGGTTCAACATGTAGTCATTGAATATGTCATCCATTGAATATGTGTGAATGACCTTTTATTGTTTTACACTTAATATCCACTTATATTGGGTGTATTTATATTTGTCACACATATTTTTGAGATTGATTTGTCCTTAATTTAAGGACACCTTCTTTATAAGGGATTTCATCACATTTGACATTACTATTGAGAGTTCATTGTTGTTATGCACCAATTCACTCTTATATGGTGTGTATACTGTCCTTTGACATATTATATCATGAATCCTTTTATTCTCATGATATTATAAAGTTCGGATTAAATGTTATTCCGCTATTATTTGTATTCAAGAGTCTCTCATTTTGTTAAAAACTCTTTAAAAAAAATATCATTTTAAATGTTTTAAAGATTTATTATTCTAAATCTTTATCTTTATTGTCCATGTTTTCAAAATGGTTTTCAGTATTTATTTATATGTACATTAATGTTTTAAAATTATAATTCCATTAAAAGCTTCAAAGTGGTATGGGACACTTAGATTCAAAAATCTCTTTTAAATGGTTTTTGAAAATGGATTTATTAATTCAATATCTGGGAATTATTTATTGTGATTTCAAAAGAAATATTGTTATTGAAATGTTTATATTTTCCATATTTTATTTGTAATAATGGTACTTGGACATTATGACGGGTGGTGTCGTGAATACCAGGACGGGTGGTTACGTTATAACCTCCAATGCATTGGGTATGGAAGTCGGCCGTATGGCTATTCTATTAAGTGATATGTGTGGAAGTCGACCGTATGGTTATTCCACATAAGTATGTTTATGTCCCAAGTTACCTTTATATATGTTATGTGTTCTTTATATGGGTTTTATGGCAATCCTTTGGTTACAAAACTGTAAGTAATGATACTTTATTCGGTGAAGAGTTTTTACAACTTCACGAAGGTGAAGGTATTACTTTGATAGAGTATACATGGTTTACTTGATATTTGAAAAACTAATAGTTTTCATTCTTTGTGTATCCCTTACTGACCTTTTTATGCTCATCCCAAGTTTTTGAAATGTTTTTCACAGGTCAAGGGAAGGGTACATGATGTGATGATAGTGTCAAGGATGTGTCAAGAAAGAATCCATGTTTTATTTTAAATATGTTTCCGTTGATGGGAAGAATGAATACTGTCTTTTCTGTAACAACTTTGTTTAAATGTGGAATGTAATGCATGTTTCATGATCTAATTCTCTAAAACTCTAAACCTAAAAGGATCCTCAATGTGTAATCTTGTAATAACTCAAGATTAAGTAAGGTTTAAGGTTGGGGCCTTATATTTATATACTCTCTAATCTCAAGGTAAAAATTAAACAAATTACATTGTTTTTTACTCCATCATCCACTAAGAAACAACAAATTCCGATAGAGAACCATTGTAAAAACAATGATCAACCATAACCTTTTGATAAGCCAAACATTGAGAAACAAACTATAAGACCACATTCTCTACCCCATGACACCAAAATAGGCCTCCCAAATAGTAATAATTATTTTTTGGACTACGATATACTGACCAAGGTGAGATATGGAACCAATTGAGAATCATCTGATACATCATTTATAGAACTAAAATCCTTATTATATATTAAACTCATTTTTATCCATCAGCGAACCAACCATCGATGGAATAACAAAAATAATTGGATCCCTCCAAACCATTACATAAGAATTATCCAATAGGGACTCCTCAACATTATATAGAATATATGAATTCATCATAATCTATATAAGATAAAATATTCCAAATACATATTTAATTTCAATATTAATAATTAACATTTTATCCATCCCTCTACAAGAATCAAGAAATTCATGCACAACATCAAAAAGCGACTTCATGCTCAGTAACTAAACTAAACATTTTTCTTCCCTAGGGTATATAAAATCTAAGAGTAATATTCCTGAAATAATTACGTCCATTGATGCTGATGAAAGCTTTTATCACACATAGATAATACATAACTTTGGATCTTATGCATGGTAAAAACCAGAAAAAACCTTCAATGATTAGGTAATGTCACCACAACTCAGTAAAAACACAATTTATAAAGACTCAAGATCAATGGTGGCATATAAATGACCATGGGTATGTAACTGAAAGGAAAAATAATAATAAAAAATATCTACAACATCATTCCACACTCCAAACCATGATATATTTTGTCACATAAAACCTTAAATTGAACTTCCTATACCAAATAAAGAATTGAGGCGATGACCATATTCTCATTCAAGAAATTAATAACTTCAAAAAAATGATATGTGCATAAGGATGTCATATCTTTTATGTTCAATGTAACTAGTGGAGTAACATTGAAATAGAAACTAGCTACAATCCTCTTATAATATCCAATAAGGATAATAAAAACTCTTCACCTTTTCCACAATCATGGGTGATTCCCAAGACCCAACCATATCTATCTTCAATGTATCCATAGCTACTCATTGATGGGACAAAACATACCCAATGAAATGGAATTCATGAGATAAAAACACAATCTTTGATAACATCTCAAAAACATTATCTTGAAAAAAAGCTCCCAAAATGTATCGTAGATTCACTTTATTCTCCACCTCAAACATGGAGTAAAAAAAGTTATTGTCAATGGAAACCACCACAAAATAATCCAAGATCACTCTAATAACTTCTTTCAGCGACCCCATAAACAAGACCAGAGCATTATCTGAACTGTGTGGTATCAAAATGAACCTATATTTCAAATTAAAATAACAAAAATTACTCTTATGAATATCCTCAGTCTTAACCCCCATCTAATGATATCCGAACCAAAAAGGGATTTTCAACAACTAAGTTTCATACTTATATTGATCAAATAAATCATCAATCCATTGAAGAGGATAATGGTTCTTAACTACCACTTGGTTATAGTTATGAAATTCAAGAAAAATCCTCAAACATTCATAAGCATTTTTCATGAACAAAACTGTTCACCCCAAGGTGAAACACTTGGCTGGAAAACCCTCATTACAATAGATCATCAAGAAATACTCATAGATCTCACAAATTTTATGTTGACATCCTATATGGAGATCCAGCTACGGGAAACACATGGATCATTCTCAACCTCAATCTCAATCTACCAGCAAGGGATTAATGCTACAACAACTTTCAGAAGGAGAACAAGGTACTCTTCTATAACCATTGGAAGCACCAACTATTGATCCTATGTGGAGGTCGAAATCATCCACGGCATAAAAAATGACAAGGATGAAACATTACTCCCACCTCTCCAATGGAATCTATCTATAATGAACATTGCTAGATCTCTATCAGAGTCATAGAACACTACATACCTCATAATTTAATCTACAAAGCCTATAACAAAAATAACCAATCCATGTTAAAGATGGATTCATATGGACCTATTATAATCATTCGAATTATTCCAAAGAGTGGTGTTTCCATATAAATAACTTTAAATAAATTAATACATTATACCTGTAAAATAAACCACTAAATATCATAGTAAATGCAATGGGAACTAGAAGACACTCTAACTTCAGTATAATAGCATTGATGAGGGTTGATTATATAAATGAGTGTGTCACTACGGGATCAAACAATGAACAATACCATGAAATGAATAGTTAAAGGGTACATACAAAATTATCTGAATCTCCTATAGATATATATGATAATGCTTGAATATTACATAAACATTCTATGGGATCTATTTGAACCTACTGAAAAAAAACTCAGTGGATGCACTATACTCATTCAAGATTTGGAACATCTCAAGGTTGTACTTAGTTTTCCCCATCTCCTCTTTACTGATCTGAAAAAGGAAGACCATGTGGCTGACGCCTTAGTGGAAACAACCTCAATGGAGGAACCTGATGTAGAACATCAAGTACCCACTGACTTCTCATAAAGATTTGGAAATTTCACCACTAATGAAATTATCCTGTATGAGAAAAAAATATTCCTCATCAATTTTCATAGGATTGAGAGTTACTTCTCTTGGAGAAATGAGATGATAAGGGATGGGACCAACCACATACAATCTAAAAAATCCTCTTTCCTAGAATCATGGAATCTCATACCACATATCTAAATTAGAAGGAATATCGATTACTCCTCTCTTAAGAAGGTGCTATTCTAGCCAGTTCCCTCTCAACAAACTTTTCACGCTTCATTAACAGATGACATGTATTCATTTTAAATGGGGTTACATATCACTAGATCATGGGATGGAAATCATTTTATGAATTCTATACCCTACCCTCATAATCTTAAAATGGGTTTGAAACATGTCCCAGAAGGTTCTTGAAAAGAAATCCCAATATATTGCATACTAAAACTACTCCATTTAATGATATGTATCTCCTAGAGATTGTCCTACATCATGGTCAAGGAAAGGAACTATCCTATGAATTACTCTTATAACTTCTCCCAGTAAACTAAAAGCTCCCTGTGATTCTGAAATAATAAGAACTTCCAATTCCTTGCTACTCCATGATACATCTTCACGGACAATGAAACCCAGTCCTCCTTTTGATCATAGATTGAACATAAATCAATCTCAACCTCCTCCAATTACTCTTACGTGATTGAATCTGAAATGAATCCCACAGAGTTTTATTCATACTCATGAGTTCAAACTCTCAGGGTATTCTCCCTAAAGTGATGTCATCATTGACCTCTACTATGTATAAATCATTGAGGACATCTTGGGAAACATCATCAATGAGAAAATAAATATGATGTCTACCAAAATCCATGCCTGAAAATTAATGAACTTTTAAAAATCTGAAACATGGAATATAGAATACATATTGATAATTAATTAAATATTTTATTATTTAATGAGGTTTTAACATATCACAAGGTCAACCCATCTAAAATAGAGGTGAAAATAAGAATAACGCATTATCCTTTCCTAGGTATCTACCATACACAAAATATAATTTCATTTATTATAACAATAACATTATTGTTCCATCCATCAGATCATAAGGATTTTTTAATAATATCTTATTAGCCGGTCTCCCATGTATACATTTATTAATGAACTTATAAAAATATAGTTTCCATACCTACCAATGCAATGACATATATGCCTAAATATAAACTCCACCCAATCGTTCAACCTTAACTTCTAATACCACTGTTTCATGTACCTCTCTCCCAATATTAACACCTCTTGGTCCAACAATTAGAGAAGGGAGATGGTGACTACCAGAGTCCCACCTCATGTAGGCCACATTTTGGAGACTATCACCAAGGGTATAATAATAATACATATATGAGATATTACCCAATAATAGAACATTCATATGAAATAGATAATAGAGATACACAAACCAAAACCAACTCAAACACATATATAATGGAATAAAATTTGAAAATATGAAAACAAGGAAATATATATAGTAAAAAAATAATTGAAAGGAAAAAAACAAGTAAAACATTTGTAAAGGAAGAAGAGACAATAATAATGAAATAACTTCTAAAAACAGTTATATAGTAATTTACAGTCCAATATATAACCGACTGTAGCTAGCATGAAAATTTTATTTCATATGTAAGGTGAGAGTTACACTATACTCAGTAGGATCCTCCCCAGATGTTATCTTTCAGAAGATAAATAAAACATGCTAAATCATAGGGAACAATATTGAAATTAACTCACCACCTTAACATGTATACTATGTTTCCAGTGTTACTATGGATAAATCTCCCCAAGGATCACTTACAAGAGAGTATATAATATAATAACTAATCATCATGGGTACCCCACTCTAGCTTCCCCACACATTTTCTACTATTCCCTATTATCGCCTGCCATGAGCCATATCTCTATAAAATAATCGATCCTGAAGACACATGGGAAAGGCATCCTAACATGCAACTCATGTATCACATCATTATCTCATCCCATATCACATCATCATATATAGTAACCATGTAGTATTCTTGATCTACCACAAACTGCATAAGTGGTATCATAAATCTGGTATTGTACCTCAATAAATCACGACGCTTACCCTGATTATGTTCTTCATGCCATCAACACCAAACCCATTATTTAGGAATTATTTTTTAATTATTATTATTATTTCATAATCTAGGCACTATTGGGAATCCATCAAAACACACCTCCATAAAGAAACATGTAACAAAACACACTGAGATGCCTCAAGTAGTGGTGAATGTAATTATGATAAAAACATGAAACCTATTTATCATCCATTAAATAGATTAATTTAAAGTATGCATATTGATTTATCATATAAATGGTTAATCCCCGCTACCATTCATTTCACCATCTCTGATAACTTCCATTTCACCCTCATGTATATCAAGATGCATCTCATAATCATATGGATAAACATCAACCACACCATTCTGGCTCCCCTGCCCCATCCCAGGATCATCCCTCATATATGAGCCTCCCCAAACAATATCACAATACAAAGAGAGTGTGACATCCTAAGAATATCAAAAGAGGAGTAGGAAATGAAATAGATTAGAGAATATTTAAATCTGGGATCTAAAATAATGAATTCAAACATCAAACATAAATAATATATCATGACCTAAATCTCAAGGAACATGGATTTGTCTAGAAGATTAGAAACTCATGCACTAGAAATTATCAATATCAGAGAATTTTTTCTTATTTTATCTCAAATTAATCGATTCATTTTTCACATGTTACATGTATAGGAAATTGATGGCATCAATCAATATCACGTTATCAAAAGTGAAACATGTTTTTAGAAGTACAATTAATTTCAACAAACTAAGATAAATATGATTCTCAATATCATGCCTTTTATTTATATTAAACATTATTAACATGCATTATAATGCCTCTCATTATTTATCAATTACAATACAATGTAATAACATATTTAATTAAGCCTTCATCAATAAAATGGCTCGAAGGCCTTCATTTTTAATTGATCTTTGATTATACACCTTTCATGGGGTGAGGTGGAACCATTATATGTCCCTTATGAGTAAGTATTTCATGGATCGTAGGCCTTAGAGTAATTCATTTCCCATATGCTTCAAACATTACATACAACACAGAATAACTACTAGGAAGTCCTCCTCCGTAGCCTCTTCATCGTGAAATCAGATCTCCACCATCGCATGGATGTTCGGCGTGGCTATCCCATACATGCACAGGCCTGTGCCAATGGCAGGTTCCATACCTTCTCATTCTTGCAATACGTGTATCTTCTGCTATGGTGAATGCTCTTTGCTCATCCTCCTTATAGAGTTTGTTCCTTATAGGTTTTATAGTTTGAATCTGCACTTATGGTGGCCTGATGGCCTTGAGGTGGCCTGAAGGCCTTACTGGCCCTAAGGCTTTGGTGTCTTGAAGCCCTTAAAGGACTCAGGGACCAAATCAGTGCCCAAAGGCCCAAACAGGGGAAAATTCATGGCTGCTACAATACCAAATAGTTCTTTCTATAGTTCCCGCTATAGTACCTGCTATAGTACCTACTACATTACTGCTCTAGTACCTACTACAGTACCTACTATAGTACCTACTCCAGTACTTGCTACACCCTGCTACTATACCTGCTACAATACCTCTCTGGAAATTATGCCTCTGCCTGGATTGGATCCCGAGTCGCCTGGATGCTCTTAAGAGTCCTCACTAACCGGGTTGAGGCTCATGTGATTAATTAAGCCTTCACAATAAATCAATTTGATAATAATCACATTATAAAAAACACTATATTAATTAAATATGGATCTTTATTCACATGGAAATTAATAATCAATTAATTTTGGCTTAATATTCATTACAATTTTCATTTATGAAAAATGGTAAAATGATCATAAAATAATGATATATAATCACCACATAGGTCAAACACTACCTTGAATATTATGATTCAAACCACTATTATGGTATAAAGAACAATATTATCTCACTACAAACAACTGATTATTATTCTGGTTAAATAATTAATAGGTTAATTGCAATTTCATCCAAATGGATAAACCATGCTAACATAATGATTGCACATAAATATATTGAAGAAGAAACGAATCCTCTACCTAAATGGAATCAACGTACTTCAAACGAGAGGGGACCATCATTATAGATCACGATGAAAAATCGTGAAATAATATTGCATTCAGACAAGGATGATACACCTCAATTGTATAAACAAATAACCAAGAAAACACCATTAAAATGGTGCAGATAATCAGCTACCACATGGAAGGAAGAAACAAGAAGATCTAGTTCATTGAACCTTGAGATAATTTGTATAAAATAACTCACATCATTGTATCTCAAATATAGGATGTTGATAATAGATCATAGAGATTATATTATTTTGTTAGAGAGTTCAGAATATCTTCTTTAAATCAAAGGAGAACCGTAGGGTTTGAGAATACCCGAAGCACTATAGATTTTAATGGAAAATACTAATGTGATTTTTTACAGTGTAAAAACTATTCACATATTGAATGTATTATGTTTATGAGTCATGGAAAAAAATGTCCCCTATGACCATTTACCCTTTATTTACATCATCTCGTGAATAACCCCATGAACTAACCATCCACAAGCTGTGAACCCCCATTCACAACATGAATCCCTTACACATAGTAAATTATCCATGCCTCTATATTATAGAAGTAAAAAAACTCCAAATATTCTCATGGAAGCCTCTTAGAACCATAGGCTATAGGAACACACAAAGGGTTAGAATATATGAATATGAGAACTTACAAATTGCTTCATGAATGTCTATGTGTATTGAAATCAAATTCAGAAGGCAACAATGGTCTAGTGCCTACCAGGGGCCTATCTGATTTCTAGGTTAAAGTGAAATTATTTTATTTATGAAGTTTTTTCTTGATAATATATGTTTTATAATATTGATAAAAATGGGATTTAATGTGATTTGGTGATTGGGTGATTGATTTTATATAGTATAATGTTCACTGATTTGTAAACATTACAAGATTATAGTTAATGGAAATATTTTGGATAATATAGAATTTTATTTTCTCAATAAAGGCTTAAATATCATTTGCAAGAATATATGATTTTAATTTTGTCTTATGTAGATTTAATTCATTTATTGAAATGATTATCATTTAAAAGAGATTATAAAAATATGTCATATACATTTTTGGTATTATATATTAGGGGTGATTAATTTTCATTATATATTAATGTTAAATAAATCCTTGAATAATAATTGATCAAATAATTCAAATTTTTCTATTATAATATTAGTTTGTATTATTTTTAATTATTCTACATTTAGTTATTTATAAAAAGTTATATTTTTAAATTTGGGATTTATTATTGAGGATTTGGTGATTAGTTCCCTCATATGATGGTTTATTGTTTTTTAGAATTATGTTAACTGATACTAACCATAATGGACTTGTATAAAGTATATTGATAGGTTGAATATCATGTTTTAATTTTTTTATAATTATGTAATTCAAAGGAAGATGATATTAGTACATAATTCTTTAAAAAACTATTCCTAAATGCTCATTTTTTGGAATGAATGATTTGATTGTTGTACAAAATGATTAAATGATGAAATTATACTATTTAATTTAGTATATTTTCAATATTTTCTTAATATATATAGTAATGAAATTATTCAACTATGAGAAAAATATATTTAATGGAAAATTTTATTTTAATACCTTCATTTCCAGTAAATCTATGAACTATTTTACACATTTTTATATAATTGAATTTTGGTTGTTAACTTTTTGTGATCCTTCACAATCTTGTGATAGATAATGTATGTCACTCCCCTTCATTATTTGATTCTAACTATTTTATTTAATATATATATTTCTAATTCCCATATAATTTCTCTTTTATTGAATCTTAGTTATGTGTTATTCCATATGGACTTCATATTTCCCATTATCCCTTATCATGTGGATGTTTTATTAAACTTTATTATGATGAGGTATTTATAGAATAATTTTTGAAATTATAAAAAAATTGATTATGGTGGTCATGATCAAACATCATAGATGAATGTTGTTGAATAGGTAAAAATTTAACACCATGTTATTTTTAAAATAATTAAAATAGAACTATGTTTGATAACATTTATGACATGCAACTCTAAGCCTACATATGGAATGAAATGTTATTATTAAATGTTAACATTTTAACCCAAGAGTTAAAATAGTAGGGTTTATAGGATAAAATAATTCCTTAAATATTTATAATGTTCATAATAAATTTAAACATATTTAAAATTTTTATTAAATAATGACTCAAATTTAAGTAAAATCAATTTGTTGTTGGAAAATATTATTTCTTAAAAAATGATTTTTCATATTTCTGATACTCAATATTATGTTTTAATTTTTTAACAATTAAAATGAATTTTTCTCTAAAATGAACTATTTTTTTGAAATTATAATATGAAAATAATATTTTGTTAATTTTTTTGGTTTTTCTGAAAGGATTGATTTTTTAGCGAATAATAAAAATTGCCATTTTTTCTAATATTATTATATCATTTCATTAAATAAAATAATTTTAAAGCACCATTTTGTTTTTTATTTTCTAATAATGTGAAAGTTGAGAAAATTTATTTTTATCAATCTAAATAATTTAATTACAATTGGAAAATTTAATGGTTTTTGAATATTTTTATTTTTATACTAAAAAACTCAATTTTCTGAAATATGTTTATAAAAGAATAATGATTATTCATTTTAAAAAAATAATACCTAAAAAAATATTTACTTTATTTTAATGGGTTAAGTATCTTTTAATATTAATTTAAATTAATATGACGATGATCTATTGTCATAATTTTAACATAAGATCCATTATTTCTTAAAAAGGCATTTTCATGAAAAGCACTTTTCCTTGAGCTCTCCATGATTTTTATAAAATGAATTTCTACCAATTATATGGATATAATTTTAAATATTTTAATCATATTTATGGTAATAATAATTTATATTTTTTAATATATCCATCCTATTTATTATTTATAATGAATAGTGAAAACCGGAAACATTAATCACTATGGTAAAATTGCTTATCAGGTAAACATATGTTAAAACTAAGTGAAATAGGCACCATTTTCCTATTAATTTTTATTAGATGAAATTATTTTGAACCTTATTACTTATGTATCTAAAAATAATTATTTAAGGTCACATTTCTAGGAAAAGTATTCTATATAATATTTTAGGTAATGGAAAATTAAAAAATGTCACTATCTTGCTTTTAAAGTTTAATTATGTGATGACATTGGAAAAAAGGTATGTTCTGGATGAACCCTGAAGTTTATTTTGAGAATAATGAGATTATATTAACGATTTTAATTTATTTATTATTATTAATAATTATATAATTATATTAAATTATAATGAAATATCAACGTATTAATTTTTTAATTAAAAGAAAATTAAAATAAATGATTTTTATAATTTAAAAAAGAAATATTTTCTTAAAGAATAATTATGTTTCAAAATTTTAATAGATAAATTGAAATTATTTTGGGAGTTTGAAACATGTATATATTAACTCCATATTTCTCATAATGTTATTAATATGAAATTACCTAAATAGTGTTAAAATTGAAAACTAGGATATTTTATGATATATATAATTTTATAAAATGGTTTACAAATAATAAAAATATTTAAATAAGAAAATTAAATGGAATATGGTTTATAATATCAACCATGGTCTTATTATTGGTCTTCATTCCTTTTACAGAATATTTCATTGCCCTAAAAGAGTCAATACATTACTTCAACAGTCATTATCAAAAAAGGGATAAAAATTGTTAAAACCAAAAAGACAAGGGTGAAAAAGCACCTAAACATGACCAAGTTTTTTATTTTATGATATTATTATATGTAATATTTATCTTATCCTTGAATATTGTCACGTTGGGGGAATTATAATATGAAACATAATCTATATTAATTTAATACATTTCTAAATTCCATGATTTCCCCTCCCATTACATATAAAAGGGAACATCTTATCCTATTTTAATTACACGTAAATATCATTATTTAGAAAATACCTACAAAAATCAATGTTTATATCTCTATCGATGTCATAGAGGTTTTGGATAGATTATTATAACATCATAAGAAGTATTTTTTGAGGAAAAACTTATAAGGTTTTCTAAAAATTAATATTGTTCTTAACCAAGCATTTTCTATTTATTTTACTTTATGAATTCATCTAATATTACTCAAACATTCTAAAATAATAAAATAATTATCCTATAAAATAAAATTTTAATATGTTAATGTAATAACCTATACCCATTTCCTCTTTCAATAAATAGAAAATTAATCTATCATTCATCTATTAGACTGAATACCATCTCATGAAACTATATAGTTTTTTTTACACCATATACTCTTAATTAAACCTATAATGACCTATTAAATATATATATTTATATTTAAAATAATATTATGAGTTATTTACTATTTCACCACTCCATTCATTAAAATACTGTATTTCCCATCGTGCATACCTATAGATTACCAACACCACAGAGTAATGTGATTCATTTCATATCACCAAATAACTTTGAAAATATATATAAGTATATTTAATTAAATTAATTATAATTTTTCAAATTATTATTACTCTTCATAGATAAAATAAGATATACCTTATTTACATAATCATCATAGTGAAATGGAATTGTTACTCATCTATACGTACGACCTACCATTTCCTTGATTTTAATATTTTTAATTTTTAATACCCACCGGTCATGGTTGGTTTTAAAAGAATAATTTGTCTAAAAAAGATAACTATTTCATGATTATTATAATGGAGATAACTCAATAATAAACTCATTTACTATATTTAACCTAAAAATTTCATTTTTATAAATATGTTCATAAAATTTTCTTTACATTTGATGTGAGATAAATTGATTAAGTAATTGATCATAAAATTGTAAAAGTAAAAAGGAAAATGAAATAAATTTCTTAAGAAAATAAATATTTTATTTATTTCATTATTTTGGAAGATTAAAAATGAATGTGATGAGTCAGACTCATGGTTTGAGACTTTTATTAAATCCTATTTTGAAGTTTCTCTTTAATCCTTTTTTATTCGAAGTTCTTATTTTTGAAATTATTTTATGTGTGTATTTATATAGAAAATGAAATGTAAAGTAAAATTTATTCAATATTAAAAATTATTACAAGGATTTCAAATAAAATATATTTTCATATTTAATATGGAATGATTCTACATTCATTTTAAAATTCAAATGAACTGTTCCATTTTAAAATATTTAGAGACATCCTGTTTTTCAATTTTCATAACTATTATCTAATATTTTATATACATTATATTATTCAATGATTTTTTGAAATAATAAAACACCATTATTATGATTTTGTTATGAAAAATAAGGGTTTTAAAATTAAATTTATATTTCCAAATCCATAAATGTGTTATCATATTTATAATGAATATTTTGAAATTTTGAATCATTTATGTGTTATAATTTTTTTATGGTTGTTGGATGTTATTTATTATGGTGGATGATTCCATGATAAACCTGGAATAGGTGGGATAATGATATCCCTATAATTTATTATGTATGATTTATGATTGGTTGTTTACCATGAGGGTCGTTCCATGTGTAAGAGTGATTAATATTTTATGTGTAACTGTTGTAGTAACTCTAAGTGTAACCATGATGGTTAATCCATGTGTAATAAAATGGTTATTTAATTTATATATGTACTCGATATTCCATATATAAGAGTGATATAATAGTTTTTTTCCTATGAATTTACATATATGATTTGTTTTTATTAGTTAGGGTTTTATCGGAATATAATTTTACCAAAAAGGTATAAAACAAGTTTAATTTTTAAAATTAAAAGTATAAGTTACTTATTATGGTTCAATAGTATAACATTGTAAAAAAATTTCATGAGTTTTCTATTATTTCACGTTAATAGATTTTTAGTATTATATTTCATTCTAGGTTTCATATGATACATTTTCTTAAAATATATTGGTTGTGATGTTGATTTCTTGGGTATGAAAATTTCTATTTCAAACACAATGTTAGTTTTGATGAGGAAATGTTTTATAATTATTCATGGAATAATAGGTTTTTTCATAATTCTTATATACAAGACTATGATTTTTATGATCTCCCTTGTTTTAAAATGTTTTCACGGCGTTTTAAGGATGAGTAGGTACAATGATGAGGTCAATATCAAAATTGTGAAGACAATTGAGAAAAAAACTATTTATATCATAATTGTGTTTTTGTGTGGAAAAAATGTATAAATAATTGAGTGTCTACATTGATGTGATATTTATTCATGTATGGGTGATTTCCTAATTCACTAAAGATAAAAACAAAAATGAAGAATAAATGTATGGAAATGAATTCATGGATTAAATTAATGATTATTTAATATTTATTGATAGTTCATTATATATATCACTTAATTGTTTGTTTATCCCTCCATTACTCATTTGGAATATTATTATTATTAATGGGTTGAAAATTTTGTGTATTAATAAAAAAGTAGTCTTTTATTCCATGATCTATAATGTTTCGTTTCTTTGGAGTAAAAACATTTCATTTTATTTCACATTAACTATTAAAAGGAGTTCTTTTGGCTCTAGTAATTGACTAAAAACAAAAACCATATTAGGAGCAACAATAATAATAGTGGGAAAACATATAGCCTAAAAATAACATATTTTATGTCTAAATCATGGTAACTTATTTTCTATCTATGAAACCTTATGTTTATCCTCGATCATCCATTCTCTTTATCTTTTAAAATCAATAATCATTTATTTTAAGGAAATTGTGAGTTAAACTAAGAATATCATATAGAAAGGTCCAACCATGTGTACAATATGTGTACATTCATAGTGAAATAGATTGATAGACAACCTATATAGAACCATATATTTTTGGATCTATTATCATAATATGATTCTATTCCAAGAAAAGCCCATGTGTATTATCAATAGATGTTTTTATTTTCATAGAAATACCTTAGTCCATAAATTACTATATCATAACATGTTCTCGTATACATAGGATTATCATAATATTTTTCACTAATATTTCATATATTTGTTTCCAGAAATGAATACACCTTTCTATAATATGAACTATAGTGGGCCAAACCATTCAAACAAAAATACTACATTTTAATGGAAACTTATTTCTTACAAATCAATAAGGTCTTCATGATAATTGTAATAGTGTAGTGACATTGGATATATAAATGATATACATAATTCCCCTTTACAATATTTGTAAAATATTATCCTTAATATAAAAAAAATAATTTAATGAACTCTCTAAATCATGGGGAGGTGTTTAGAAAAAGGATTTTTGAACATAGTCTTCACAACTAAAACTCATAACTATAAATCCATAGATTAAAATATTTAATCATGATATAATGAAATACCAATAAAAATACATAAGACCAAAGATTCTGAAATAATCAATAATAAGTCATGATCTATGTGAAAAATACATAATAATAATACATAATTTTTTTTCAAACACATAATTATGTAAAATAATTTCCTTAGTCAAGTATCACCTATAAGAATATCATATTGTGTTTTTTTTCGCCACCAATTCAATCAATTCCATAGTAATATTTCACTCCAAGGTCTATATTATTACATAATGTACTATAGTAAACTGAGTTCATTCCCCCTTCCATTACATATTATATCATGCGATATATATATTTAAGCACTTCATTAGAGGGATAAATAATTATAGGCCCACCAATCACACAATTAAAACAACAAATATATGTTCCTTAGGAACATAAAAAATTTCATCATTGTATTATCACACATCCTATGGAATGAATATTGGTTTCATAAATAACTTATCATCATAATATTAAACAATCTAGAGAGCTATCACGTATGGTAATAGAGGATTATGTCCCCATTATAACATAATAACCACAAATGTATATTATAATGTATGAAAAATACCTTTATATGATAATTAGAAACATTACTGTGGAAAATACTGATTTTATTTGGAAAAAAATTATTTAATTTCTAAAATATTCCACAATATGATGGAAATTGTTTCACAAGAATGGGTAATAGAAACATCTAAATTAACCATGAATGAAAAATTTACTCATGTTGGTTGGAAATTTCATTCATTTAGTGTACTCTAATGTAAAAAATCTTTTCACATTTTTTTAAATGGTCAGAAATACATCTTTTAGAAAATAGAAATATGTTACCCTTAGGAAAAATTTATAGATTGTCAAAGAATAATAATAATAATGAAATTAATTACTCTATATAGAATTAAAAATTCAACATTGAATTTCATTAATGAATATATCAATATTGAAGAATATATTTTTGTACATAGAATGAAAAGATGTTGGTATTATATTAAAAAAACGTTTAGATTCATGTGTACATAAATAGAGTAAAATTACTGGAAAATATTGTAATTGATAAATATATAAATTGGAGAAAAATTATATAATAATTGGTATTAATAGAACATATAATTTACATATTGTAAAATTTAATAATAAATAATCTCACTAAATATTAGAATGTCAAATAAAACATTAACATATTGTATGACATAATCAATAAGTGATCTATCTTTATATATTAAAACATTATGATTTTTATAATTAAATACCATGAATATATTGATACATATAATACAATATATGGTTTAATAATAATGAATTATTACTATTTAATTATCAATATTTCATTATCATCATAATTTTACGTGTTAATTACATTATTTTTCCTATATGTTTTGGATTGGCCATTATGAATCTTTAGTTTTTCTCATGGTTCCATCAAATATAATTTTTATTAATAAAATAAATAACATATATAATTCTTATATACAAATTTATTTCTATTAATATAACTTATAGATGAATGTTAAATTACATTATTATGTAGTGATGGTAGTCCATACTTATACATGAGTGATGTTTCTATTTTTCGGTTGTTGGAACGAAATACAACTAAATATTAATGGTCTAGACCATAATAATAATTATATTATAAATAATATATATATATATATACATTAAATATTACATAATTTATAAAGATTATTTTTGGAGATGAAAATTGAATTATATCTCTACAATAATGAGGGAGTCTATACATCCAGGCGAGTGATACTTTTATCTCCCATTTCATAGAGAATAAGTTGTAAAAGTATCTTCCATAATAATAATTACAAGTAATTATATTTTTTACACATTATTAGTCATTTAATATGGTTAATAATATATTTGGTCATGTAGAATAACAAATACAATTTAATGATGTTGGTTAATATCTATACTTCTTCTTTGAGAGACCTCCTTTAGCTTATTCCTTAATTATTGAAGGATTGGTCTTAGGAGAAGACTAAAAAAACCAGTTGGAAATAAATGAACATTAAAATGTTTTGTGGATGTTTTTTTATGATCTAGAAGGATAAAAAATTGTTAATAATGGTGGATAATAGGTTCCCTTTTAAAAGTGAGGGGAGGGACACACATATATTTTATTAGAAAATTTCAAGGATATAAGGTTACTATCATGGGATAATGGGTCTAAATTTACTTGGATTATGTGAATGAAAATATAAATGTGAATTATATTTATCCAATATGTGATTTATAGGTGCGTGTTGCAAACCAACCAACATTTATTTATTTAAACTCTTGTTAGACTTGTTTTATCTATAACTATGGTAAAAAAAAATTATTTTTTTTTATTATTCACTATCAACAAACATTAAGATAACTCTATTATATTAAATTAGTTAAACTGATTAAAAATATTTAAATTTTTTTAACTAATTCAATATCTTATATTTTTCTAATTTAATTTTTAATATGTGTTTAAAATACAATGAAAACTAATTTTAGAAGGACAGAACTTTTAGCATAAAATATAATTTACATAAACTATTTTCCATATAAATACCATTAATGGAATATTAAAATATTTTTTTAAAAAATATATTATATCAATTTCATTAAAACTATTATTAAATATCTAATAATTTAGTTTATTAATATAATATCACATTGGAAAAATAATAACTATTTCTATGAAAAATGTCATTTTATGCCGAAAAATGATATTATATAAAAATGTAGTATAATTTTGATTCATATGAAATTACTTAAATTATTTTTAATTACATGATGTTTATTTTACATTTATTTTAAATTTTTAAAATAATAAGAAATTTAATTTCATAATTAATTAACGTTTTAACAAAAATATATATTTCTCACTAATCAGGGAAAAATAATTATTTTTTGAATCACATAAAAATTAAATATATTAAAATATTTTTAATTTTCATTTCATATATTATATTTATTTTTTAAAATAATTTTTAGTAAAAAAATAAAATTTATTTATACTGATTTAATGTAATTTTTTTATAAAATCGGATTTTGAATAATTCATAATCTTGAAGTATAAAATAGCTTTTGAAAATTTTTAAAACATATTTATTATAGAATAATTTATAAATTAATTATAAATAAAATTATTATGAATATATTCTATAAGGATATTTTTGCAATCCAAAAATACTATTTTAAAAATATCCTTATAACATTTCAATATATCACTGTTAATATAGAATCATGATTCTGTGAATCAAAATATATAAAATACATCATATATATTTCAAATGAAATATATATATATATATAATCATGGGTTATTACATTATACTTACATATAATTATGTACCTTAAATAAATATTTTTAAATAACTAAATTGTTTTTGACTATGGAGTATTGGTTATCTAATTGAGAAATCCTTGAAACCCAGAAATCCAAATTTCTAGTCCAGGAATGTCAAAGTCACATCAATCAGGAGCTACATCTCTACTATTGTTTTCCACATTTAGTCTTCTAAAATTTCTGTGCCCATAATGATTCACATTAATCATTTTAGAAACATTTAACAATAAATGAATAATTTCCCAAAATACAAGACAGGTGAAATATGAGACCTAGTGATATCAGATTATCAGAACACAAAACAACGAATTCAATATTAATATTCCTTTATAGGGGAAAAACATTATTCTTACTCTTACAATTTTTCTCTTTTTTATTTGAAGAAATAATTCAGGCATTTTATCTTATGTTATAGTATTAATATTCCTTCATATTGGAATAACATCCTTCTATTATTATAGGAAATGCTCTAAAATTTAATATAAGAAGACTCAATTCCATGATTCTCCCCTCTCTATATTAATTCCCTCCTCAACAATGATTCAATTTATTATGCACAAAATATATGTATCCATGGTCACCAAATCATTTTTTTAATTTTAAAAATATAAAATATTCCTTTATATTTTGCAAAATGATCTCCTCATTCTGATTTACATTGAAATCATATCATTGGAGTTCTCGTACAATCAACAAATATTCAAATTTTATTTAACAACATTTCTACTAGAAAATAATGAGAACACTATTTCATTTTCTCATTTCCATTTTTATCCTAGAGGTGTACATCTCAATATAAATATACATATGGGATCATGTTGTTGTTTTATGAATTATTTCCAAAAAAATTTATAATAATTAAATTTAAATAAAATGAATATGAAATATTATTCATTGTCAACTATTTTCTCATGGTGTGATTTATTATAATGTATTGTTAAAGGATCCATAACAAAATTTAATTTACGAAGGAGAATCATAGATCGATCATTCAGTTTTTAGTTCAGTGATCAAATTCACAACACTTATAATGAAGTAATATCTCATTGGGGTGATTATGTAACTAAATTGAATCTTTGAAATAATAATTTTTCATTTAAAAATATTATTAATAGTTTTACTTATTGAATAATTGATTTAAAAAAAATTAAAAAACTAATAATCATCAATCACAACTAAAATTTAAATATTTAATCCTTGAATGATTAATATAGGAATACAATGTTTGTCATTAATTATAATATTTTGTTTTTTATCCCTAAATATTTATTTTCCATTGAACCTTTCACATTGAATTCTTTTTCACCAGGTTATCATGTTATTACCTAAATTCATATCATAATATTTTGAATTTAATTGAACCATAATTTAATTCAAAATGACTGATCTATTGAATATCAGTTATAGAATTAGAATATTTAATTCTCACAGATATATATTTTTATGTTCTCTTGAAATTACCTAATTCCGAAATTATATGAATGTGTACTCCCTATGATAATCAACATTTTGTATTTATCTACTACATATGTTTTTTGCAACTTTAATATGCACTATAAAAGAATCTTATAATGTCGCAACTTAGGGTCCATGTAATTTTCAGAATCACAATCTCGACATTACATTAATCATAAAATGTCGACTATATATTTCGTGTTCTAGGAAAATTATGAACATTAACCCTTATTATGTTTCATTAATATTATGATTATACTATGGTCATATGAATAATTGTTATGAAAATTATGAATATCATCATCCTTAATAAATTTAGAGCATGAAATTTATAAATCACATGAATGATTACAATATTTAAAGAGTAAAAAGTATAGATAACCTTATAATGTTTCTATATAAATTATAGAGTACTATTTTCAACCATACAAACATGTAAAAGAATAAAAATTCACAACAAGATCAATTTGAAGAAAATAAACCTAATGAATTTCTGTTGAAAATATTAAAATTGTTTGTTTTTTGTAAGGTATTGAACCCTATGGTCTATATGAATTATAGAATGACAATGTCCAAACATTACAATATCCATTGTATATGAAAATTATATGAAATATGGAATTAATTAATTGTTTCTATTAAATTATAATCCAAACATAACATCCTAAATCACTTCAATTTTCCTCAAAACCATTTTAAATAATTAAAAAAAGTATAAAGGACATTAACACATTAATATCCATGGTGAATATATATACTACATGAATAAAAAATATTCATTAATTATAATAGTTTTCTCACACTCCAATTAAATTTCACTATTAATAGAAATTTGAAATAATTATACATTTTAATTTTAATTATCCTTTGAATTAGTAAATGTTCATAAAATGAACTTCCCAATGATGGGAGCCCATATATAAAAATTATAACTTATCTATGAATGAAATCCAATTTTGAACTCAACCATATAATGAATACATTTTTATTTGAGTTTTAATTGAATACATATAAATATTTATAATCATTGAGTAATTATTTATTAATTATAAAATAATAATTATTAGAAAATATTCCCAATAGTTAAAATTTTTAAACATTCATCACAAATGTAAATTGTATGTTTCAAGACCAAAAAAATAATAAATAAAATTTAATGTCTTCTAATGCTATGAAATTATAATTTTACAATATTAAAGGGCTCATGCATAACATCCCTCTTAATCTCATTGTCGGGATATGGTGATCAAACATTACTATGCCTTAAGATAAATCCCCCAGATTACAAAGGCTAGAAATAAACACCAAAGGAATTAAATGCACGTAGGGGATGATTTTATCTTTAATAATAAAAAAACTAAAAAATAAGTCTAAACCAAAAAACTACTATATGATGCACAATAACAATAAAATACAACTCATCATTTCATTTATCAAAACCATACTAATATAAAGTAACACAACAGAAGAATACAATAAAATATTAAATAGTAGAAGACAAACTATAAAGACTCCAATGAAAACAGAAGACTCTATTCTCCACAAAATGCATGCTTCAAATTCATCAAACAGCCCAAGTATAACAATGTCGTCCTAAAGGTGTGTGATACATTACCTTTTCCCATGTCCTAGAAGATGAAAAATATAAAAGCATCAAAGTTACAAAACATGGGTGGGTACAAAAACTCAAAAGATTTTACCCGCTGACTTCCATAATCACGCCACTATGATAAAAGATATTGAAACATTAAATAAAAAAGTTTATAATTTTTTTTCTAAAAAAGTTCATAGCCAAATATAAACAACTTCTAAAACAGTTTATAAAAAATTATAAAAAGAACAATATAAAAAATTTTCCATCATGATCTATTTTCATGAAAACAACCAACACATGATTTAAACCCATTTTAGATGTTCTATTTGGCATTACCAGTCAATTCCTCATATTCACACAACTAACTTATGCATGTTTCATTATGAAATTTCCAAAAACATGAGATGTACCTCATCAATATTCCATGTTATCAAATGGTAATTATACCCCATGTTCCATTACACATTTTTTCAAAGTGAATAAGGTCATATTTAAACCAATCCTCATAAATAAAATATGAAAATTCACACCAAGAATTCTGAAAACCCATGGAAAACCATTTTCTATAAAACTACATTTTTATTGAAACCCATCTACTATCAACACCATTTCAATGAAACAACCATTTCAATAAAACAATAATTTTATTAAAAAACTTTTCTAATAAACCAAATCTATAAATTATTTTGAAATCATCATTTTAGAATCATTTATCAAAGAAAATTTAACAACCCAATACCGTAAATCCAAAATTTCACCACAGACCATAAATTTTCATGAAAGAGGATTTAGATCATGATTTTTACTGTAATTTCAAAATCACTTTCATGAAATTAAATCAATTCTATACAGAATAATAAGGATATTTTATAATGAATTCCAAAAATGATGTGAAAACATTGTATCCCTATCTGATATAATCAAAACTGGTATTCCATTTCCCTTTACCACATCATGGATTTAAATTTTGGACTGATCCTCCCACGTTTGAGTTTCATGAATATGTATGAAGTGGGACATCTTTTTCAACTAATCCACTTTTACCAATGTGGAATCATTTTTTTGAACCATTATTAGGAGACCTGTAACAAAATCAATGTCTATTTACTCACATTTCCACACTGTAATTGGTAAGTAATCCATCATACCTATAGTTAGTTGATGTTCTGCATAAACATGCTGACATGACAAGCACCTCAAAACAAACTTTTCCACATTCCATTTCATGCCACTCCACCAGAACTACTCCTTCAATAGCTAATATATTTTCAATATTACGAGATTGAAAATCTATATTTGATTATTGTAAGTATAAAGAATTTGTTCCTAACAAGCTATAGTTACAATCATCAGATTTTGAAACCTAAAAATTGAACTCAAATCCATTTTCCAACCTACAATGTTTCCCCTACTATTGATTTCTGAACTCATTCGGACACATTCTTGTTTAGATGTTTGTGCCTATTTAACCATCATTACCATATTAGAATCATGCGTAGCTGAAAATAAAACCACAAAACCACCTCGCTCATCCCATTTCATATGCATGTCATCTAGGACCAACATCACCGTCCACTCATATGAATCCTCATTTTCCAACTGAGTGTATGACTTTCTGCATTATGAATCTGCCACTAAATTTACTTTTCCTAGTGTATATATCAATTAAATGTTGAACATTTGGAGATACTTCAACCATCTTCTTTGTCTCAGTTTCAAATCCATTTATGGGATAATATGTCTCAAAATTTTATGGTATGTGAAAATAGTAAATTTCTCAATAAAGAGATAATGGAACCATGTATTCAATGGATGGATGATTGTTGCTTAATCAAAATCATGTGTTGGTATGTTTATTCCGTGAAATCATAAATTCCTCCAGAAAAAAGTAATAACATGGACTCCTTGCATGATAACACACCCAAAATAAAATCCTAAAGAATCAAAACACACCACATAACCCTATCCTGATTCTGGAAAAATCATGATCAGTGAAGAGGTAAGGCAGACTTTCAGATGCTGAAAATATTTCCAGTATTCCTTAGACCATTGAAATGCAACATTAATCTTTTTCAAATCATTCAAATGTAATTTTATACCTAAAAAGTGATTAAAAAATCATAGATAAAAACTAGCGAGACCAAGAAAACAATGTTTCTCAAAGACATTCATTTGTGGTTTCTATAAGATAACAACTTCTATCACTTTAGTTCAACAAAAACACCATTCTTAGTGATTTAATGGCCTAGAAAGAGTACATATTGTATCTAGAAATCTATGTTTGATAATTTGGCATACATACGATCGTATATATGATTTCTAAAACATTCCCCAACTAATTATCACCCTCATAACATTTCCATAAATACACAAATATGTATTCCAAAAAACACCACAAAAAAATATTTTGTTCAAATTTCTAATTCATCAATGCCCTAATGAACTTTGGTGCATTAAGTAGACATAAATGAATTACCATATATTTATACTGGCCATATCTTCTTTAAAAGGACATCTTCAACATATCTTTCTATAGAGCTGACAATTGGTAATATCCTGATCAAAACATAATTCTTTATAACCATTGATCTCCCCTAAATTGTTTGAATATATTATCAATGCATGAATGTGGATACATGTTCATTTTATTATCATGGTTTATATTTTGATAACATACACACATCCAAAAATTTGCATCATTTTTCTTCACTAACATGACTATCACTTCCCATATAGATGTTCTCCCTTGAATGTGACCCATTATTTAAATATCTTCTAACAAGAAATTCCAATCCATTAATTATATTGATTCCATTCGATGAGATGAATGTGAGATAGGAATGGTCCCCATAAAGGGATCAATTATAAACTCCATTTCTCTTACCAGTGGTAACACTGATAAATATTCTGTAAACATGTTAGGAAAATGATCAAACACCACTAGGAAACTACTATTCACGATCTTGTCCATCAAAGTGAAATTCCATATTCACATTTGGTAAGATATCATCTCTATTTTGGTGACAATAAGCATATTACACCTATCTTTATAACCCTTTATCCAATAAAGAGATGCTCCACACCATCCTCTATCACAAATCTAACCGTTTTGCTATAATAATAAATCTGGGCATTGAGAATTTTGAACCAATCCCTACATATTTTTATATCATAGACATTTATTTCCAACATAGATAAAAACAATTTCATATTAACTCCATCAATAGTTATACAACTCTATATTATCTCTCTCTATGAGCAGGTTGATGTTTCATCACTAAAAGAAATCATATCATGTTTTAAACATAGAAAATCAATAGCATGAGAGGAAATGATTGAATACTATGAACATGTATCAAGGATCACTTTCATAAGGGATGAATTTAGAAGAATCGAACTTCTCACCATCGATGGTCTAACCTGATCACCCATATCCACCTACTCAAATCCATGTAATTTCTTTATCACATCATTTTGATCCTTCATTCCAATCATCACTTTCACTTGCGGAGGATTAATGGTATTCCTAGGATCCCCCTGGATAGATAAACTATAATTACATGATTGATTTTACTTCCCTTTCCCTACTGAAGGATACGATCCCTGTGACACCTGAGAAGTTTCTCGAGCACCTAACCCCAGTGCACTCCGATAATAGTACATAAGATGTACCATATTGTGTAAATTATGGAATTCTCATAGTGTTTTAGTACACTCTAGTTTCATTTGGTGTAATGAATCACAATAAAATCACCCAACTTTTGTCGTGGGTCTTGAAAGAGCATTCAATGATATAGACATCTAATTCTGATTCATACTCCTACCCGATAAGAAGGGGTCCCTCGTTTTCTAGCTCCCAAAATTAGATTTCCCACTAGATACTAAGGGTACCAACATAATTACTTCTACTATATCTCTTGAGATGTACCTTTTATCCACCATCACTCAATTATGACTCTCTATATAGTTGGTAATACAGATCATAACAATAATATTGTGAATATCCTGCCATATCCTAGATTCAATGATGTGTGCCATCATGTCCATAATTGCAGAATCATTGGGTGGAAAGAACACTAAATTTTTGAATTTATCTACATACTCTATTAGGATGATATTTTCCTACTTCATGAAAAATTATTCAATCATTCAATCGATCTTGAACATATACGGATAGAATTATTTGTTAAACATTTCATCAAAATCATCCCAACTATGTTCATGATCCACATTATCCTGCTCTGCAAGGTCCCACCATTGGCATGAATATTCAAAAAAATATATGTTGACATAATTAATTTTCCCTATGCTAGTGTACCAATTAAATTGAAGATATGATTCATCTTTTTCAACCATTACTATGCTCTTTTTTTTCAAAATCCCCCCAGAAGATGGGAGGATTCTCTTTCTCGAACTTGATAGAATGATCCAATTATCATGGGTCATCCCTCTAGATCCTCGGGCCTACTTCATGAAATTAATGGATGATACTATGAATTAGTTGTCTATTCACCCGCGGTTCAGTATCATCCACATTCTCTGGAGATTCATTCTGTCTGATTCTACAATGTATACCTGGTCCCATTTTCTATACAGAAAACAAACCCCATAAGTCTCACTATATAGAAATTGAATTATTTGCATTTAAAATTATATATATTCAACTATCAGAAAATTTATTTTGACATAAAATCTTTCAACTTGTAACAATTTAAAAAAAATATTTGTTTTTGAAAATCAGCCAAATTTTCAAAATAACAAAACCATGGTGGTTTTCTAAATCCTTCATGTTAATTTACATTCACAGTTTCTTAAAAAACTCTTCATTGTTCATCAAATCATATATCATTACCCAATATGAAATATGTAATCCTAGTGGGATTTCATTCCTCTAATTCATTTCATAGATAAATCATTATCTAAACCCTTGACAACAAGAATCAAAAATCCTATAATTGTCCCAAAAACACACATGTACCAAACTCCTTGGTAACATGAATTTCTGCATAAAATTGTTAGCTACATATTTTTATGATATAAATTTCATTTCATGACATTACTACTCCTTTTTATGATCCCAACTCAGTGGATAGAGAATAAGGAAATTCCACTGCACGTCTAACAAAACTGTTGACTACTTGTTCCACAAAGAAAGAAAAAGTTGATAACATTTATCTAGAATAAGGTTTTGGACTGAAAAAATATGATATCAATTTTAAAATAAATCTTACGTTCATTATCATTAGTGGGAGCTGGGAGGTTACTTGGATATAAGAGACATCCCTAAGACTCTAAAGGCTGGAAATAAATGTCGAAGGACATCATTACATGTGGGGGATAATTTTTCCTTTAAAAATAACAAAATAAATCCCAAAAAAACAACTAATATTTGATGTGGGATAACAATGAAATACAACTCAACATTTCATTTATAAAAACCATACTAAAATCAAGTGCCATAGAAGAAGTCTAAAATACCAACTGAAATAGCAGAAGACAATATTACAAGACTCCATGAAAAGAAAAAGACTCCATGATCCACTAGCTTCATTCTATAACATCATCAAAAATACCAAGTATCATAAGGTAGTGCAAAATACATTTGGTTATTCACCTCTTCTAATGTCTTTGTAAGTGACATCTATAGATATGGCATCTCGCCTTTTTCTTACATAACTTTTCATTACATTTTACAACCATAGGATCTTTAAAGTATAGTGTCTTAGAAATCAGTAACATAATACATGAATACAATATAAAAAATAATTATAAACCACATGTAGGGCTTCATAATAGTTTCATCCTACTTACAACTATTGCATCTCAAATTCTAGAGACATACATCAAAGGAAAGGGTGAGAAGAAGTCCCAGTAAGGGTATAGAAGGGAATCAGTTTACTTGTTTAACAACAAGAAGTTGAATAAAAACATAACGAAATAAGAAATGGAAGTATTGGAATATCATAATGAAAAGGACATGGAACATAACTTGAATATGGGGCTACAATATTTCATTTAGACATTCATGAACATAGCACCATGGTTTATCCCTGAGGTGTCATAAAAATTACCAAGGTTATTCACCAAGGTATCATGATTCTTGTCATCAATAGAGATTAATTAATTACCCAATAAATTAGAGTTATATCAGGGAGAAACATTAATATGTCTTTACTATAATGTTAGGAACATAGATCATAATCAAACATTTCATAAATAACCCATAGTGAATAAAATAAATGGGTTTCATTTCAAAATTGTGATGTTTTAAAAGTCCTTAAAAATGATATCATTATATCATTTATGACCCATTGAAATAGAATGAGAGTTATATGTATTTCCATTACAGACTAAAATAAATCCTTTTTATATATTTATGAATACCCATAAAAACGAAATACGTCTGGGTAATATCCTAAATTAAAAAGGTAATTTCTTGAGAAATAGAGATAGAAATTTTGAGACGAAATTTGTGCAGCCTAACAGCTATAAAAAATGGTTTTGGAAAATAATAAAAGGAGAGGGTAAAAGGGTAAAAAACTAATAAAAACTCATATTAAAATATAAATACAGAATAAAATGGATATAAGAACATGGTATGAATATTTGAATGATATACCACAAGAAAAGGAAACATGAATGGAAAGAGAAGATGCAATTTATTTTACGATAAATTATGTAGCTAAACAGCGTCACATAAAAATTCAGAAATAAACTTTATGAGAGTGGAAAGAGTCCCTAAAAAATTAGACATGAAATGGATAGTAATGATAACATATAATAACATACTATCAATATAAAGAGATGGAAACTGGATGACACAACATAATAGAATTCATGACTTAAAAGTGGTAGGTGAAAGGATCCCTTACCTTGAAGAGTAACTTTGAGAGCTTGATGTTCGGGACTTTTGGAGGCTTGAGGGATCCTTGGGAGGACTGATTGGGAAATAAGGAGACCCAAAATTTGTTGAGGATGATTTTGGAATGAAGTGATTGAGGGAAATGACTTGGTATTTATAGGAAAAGTGAGTGAATACATTATTAATTTCCAAGGGACATCTCATCGGTGGTATTTGCAAAACCATGGGCCTCCCCATGGTATTTTCTGATGTTATTGGACACATGGGACACCTCATAAAATATATTACTATTCATAAGTTTTCTATAAAGCTTAATCATTATTAAATCATTAATGATGTCATTAAACACCCGAAACTCAAAACTGCATTTTTACTCTTCACCGAAAATTCAACGGTTTCCGAAAAAGACCAAAAATTCACCCTACCATAATATCTATGGTTTGAGATCAAAATTGAAGTCCATTCCATGAAAATAATTTTCTAAATATTTTTTATTTAGTTTCTAAATAAAATCTTTATTTATTCCAAAAATACAATTTTAAAACATTAACTCATTTTTTAATACCTTTAAAAAAGTAATAAAGGTCCCATAAAATTATCACATAACCATAATACAATAATCTAACATTTTATGATTAAATTTTATGAAAATAAATTTCCATTTTAAATTATTAAATTAATTATAAAATTTTAAATAAAATATTTTTGGCATAAAACAATACCAAAACATAAACAGTGATGGTTTTTTTTCACTTTTAAGATGTCTAAAATGTATTTATACATTCATGGGTGATGTTTCTATTTTTTTAGTCAAATTACTATTCATTAATATTCATAAGGGTATGTCACTATTCATACTTTACTATTCAATAAAAACCAAGTTGATCTTATTAGACTCTAAATTTCTCACTGATCACAACTTTGCAAACCCATTTTTTGAAAATAATTTCTCATTATTAATTATTTAATGAATACAAAAATATTTTAAAAATAGTATTTTTCCTAAGAAAATACATATCATATATTTATCCAGATATTCAGAATCAACAAACTTTTCCAAAAGAAAAAATAACAATTTTATTTATATAAAAGGATTTCACAAAGGAGCTAAGTTCACGTTACATAGGACCTTATTACACCAACATAGGACCTAAGTGTTAGGTGTGATATGATGATAGAATCTTGGGGTGGCTCGGACAACATTTCCCGAGTGGTGATTTCTATTAGCTTGAACTTCTCCCTTAGCTGATCCAATTCAATCTTCATAAGTTGAAGTTTAGCTTGGGCTTGGTCCGAAGAAAAACCCAGTGATTCTGCCTCCTTCCCAAGCTCTGACAGATGGGCTTCATAAGGCTCGAGTCTACTGGATGTGGCCATTCAATATTCTTTCTGTATTAATTAACCATGATAACCATATTTATAAATATATAACGTTAATATTATGGTTTCCTATGGTCATATTGAACAATGATCATATAACAGTCGAAACACAATGATTATATTTTAATTATACTACCAAAATTAGGAAACAAATATAATTAAAATGTTTGGGTCGTTACATTTTTCCCCCCCTTAAGAAATTTCGTCCCCAAAATTTTATCGCGTACCCTATAAAAGAAAAATGTGTGGGTACTTATATCTCATAGAATTCTCCAGTTCCCAGGTGGCTTCTTCACATCTGTGGTTCCTCCACAACAACTTAACAAGGTGGGTAGTAGTGTTGCATAGAACCATGTCTTTACGATCCAAGAACTCCACCGGTTTCACCCCATAAGAGAGGTCATGTTCCAGTTGTACCACCTCTAGATTTAGTATGTGTGAAGGGTCAGGTATGAACTTATACAAGAGGAATATGTGGAAGAAATAATGAACTTGGGATAGATTTGGAGAAAGTACAATTCGATAGGCCACTGCTCTCACACGATCAAGGATTTCAAAAGGGCCAATGTACATAGGGCTGAGCTTCCCTTTCATACCAAACCTCATGACTCTTTTCCAAGGTGAAATCCAAATAAAGTATTTTCCACCAATATAAAACTCCAAGTCCCTTTGAAGGTTTTTGAAATATATCTTTTGCTAACTCTGAGCAGCCTTAATGTGTTGTTAGATGCCATGGACCTTTTCTGTCATATCTTTCACAAGATCAGGCACAAGATCAGGCACTAGATGCTTTCTCTCACCAGCTTCATCCCAACAAGTGGGTTTTCTACATCGTCTCCCGTATATATCTTCATATGCTGCCATTTGAATTCTTGAGTGGAATATTTTGTTATAACATAAATAAATTAAAGAGATAAGTTGATCGCATCCACCTTTAAATTCCATTGAGCAAGTTCTCAACATGTCCTCGAGTGTTTTAATAGTCCTTTCAGATTGTCCATTAGTTTGGGGGTGATAGGACATACTGAAATTTAATTATGTTATTAGAGAGTGTTGAAGACTTCTCCAAAATTTTGATGTGATCATTGGATCATGATAAAATACGATATAAAGTGGAACTCCATGCAAACTTACCACTTCCTTCATGTAAATCCTGGAAAGTTGAACAAGAGATAAGTCTTCCAGAATAGAGATAAAATGGGATTTCATGGTGAGACAGTCCACAATAACCCATATCGCGTTATTTCCATTTGAATTTCTTGGGAGAATAGTGATGAAGTCCATAGTGATATTGTCACACTTACATGATGGTATATGTAGTGGTTACAATACCACTTTAAGAAGTTGTCACTCTGCCTTCACTTGGTGACATACCTCCTTGAAGTGTAGTTATCAATCTCCATTTTCATATTATCCCACCAATAATGATCACAAAGTCCCTATTAATTTTCGTGCTACCAGGATGTATAGAGAAAGTAGAGCTATGAGCTTCATCCATAATCTCCTTCTTTATTTCCAGAATAGATAGAACACATAGTCTTGTATGAAATTTCCGTTCACCTTCTTGAGCAGTATTGAACTCAAGAAACTTCTCAGCCTTTACAGCCTCAAACTTCTTCTGTATAAATGGATCTTCTTTCTGAGAATTCTTGATCATCTCTAGTAATGTTGATTGAGAAATAATTTAGGTTAGGATTGATGATGTCCCTTACCTTATAGTCCCCACATACATCTTTACTAGGTCATTTATCAAAAGATCTGTTTGAATCCACAAAATGGAAAGAACAACTAGGTCTTTCCTGCTTAATGCATTAGTGACTTTGTTTTCTCTTCTGTGATGATAATTAATTGAACATTAATAGTCTTTAAGGAGTTCCAACCATCTCATTTTTCTCATGTTCAATTCCTTTTGTGTGAAAATATACTTTAAACTTTGATGGTCTGTGTATGTATCACATTTCTCCCCATAAAGATAGTTCCTCCCTATCTTTAGAGAAAAAAATTATCCAGATCCAAATCAGGCGTAGGATACTTTTTCTCATGAGTCTTCACCTGTCTTGATGCATAAGAAATGACCTTGTCATTTTACGTGAGGACGTACACATGCCCTTTCAGAGATGCATCGTTAAAAATAATGTATGTTTCTCCACTTGAGGGTAGAGTTAACACAGGTGCAGCAACCAATCTCTTCTACAGCTCTTGGAAACTTTCCTCACACTCCTTTTTTTCAGATGAACTTGCCCCCTTTTCGAGTTAACTTGGTTAATGGATAAGAATTTCATGAAAATATTTTCACAAACCTCCTATAGTATCTTGTTAATCAAAGGAAACTACGAATCTCAGCTATTTTTGTATGCTGAGGACACTCCCCTATAACTTTTGACATTACAGGGTCAACAAGGATTCCTTCATTGGTAACAATGTTCCCTATGAAAGAAACTTGTTGTAACCAGAATTAACATTTACTGAAATTTCCAAAAAGTCTCTCCTTCCGTAGAGTTTGCAAAATAACCCTTAGATTATTCGCATGCTCCTCAAGACTTTTAGAATATATCGGAATATCATCAATATAAACTACCACAAAGTTATCAAGGTAGTTTTTAATGACTCTATTCATAAAATAAATAAAAATATTAGGTGCATTAGTCAGTCCAAAAGGTATAACAACAAACTCATAATGCCCATATCTAGATCGGAAGGCAGTTTTTTGGTATATCTTCTTTCTTCACCCTCAATTGACGATAACCAGATCGAAGATCAATATTAGAGAAGAATTGAGCCCCATGAATTTGGTGAAATAAGTCATTAAATCTTGGAAGAGGGTATTTGTTCTTTACTTTGATTCCGTTCAGTTCATTACAATCAATGCATAGACGCATCAATCCATTATTCTTCTTCACAAAGAGAACAAGTGCTCCCCATGGAGACACACTCGGTCAGATAATCCCGTTCTCCAAAAGATAATTTAGTAGTTTCATTAATTCCTCTAGCTCCACATTTTCAATCCTATAAGAGGTATTTGATATTGGATGATATCCAGGTACATGTTCAATGGAGAACTATACCTCTCTTTCTAGGGGTGGTCCATGAAACTCATCATGAAACACGTCAATGTATTCCTAGATGATGGGTACAATTTCTATCCTCAAACTCTCATGTACTTTAACTTTTTAATAGATCTATTCGATAAATATGGATATAGGAGGTTCTTCTAGACAAATATCAGTTTTAGATATCTCTCCTTGGAGGTTAACTATTGGTTTTCCATTCAAGACTACTGAGATTTCCCTACTTCTATATTTGATCTTAGCATTATACATTGAGAGAAAGTCCATCCCTAGTATAATGTCAAATTTTAACATGGAAATTACTACTAGATTTAAAATAATATTGAGCTCATCAAAGTAAATACTGGATTTTCTAAACACTGATGATTCTTGGATAATCCCACTAGCAGTCCTGATGGATAGCACTACATTTAGAAAGTCGATGGTTGATTCTAAATTCATTACAACAATTGAGGAAATAATGGAAAGCGTAGAACCAGAATCAAAAAAAGTACATGATAGCATTATTAGAATAAAAAGAGTACCAGAAACCACATCATTTAGAGTGTAAACTTTAGCTGTCGTGATATAAAAAGAAAAAAATATCTCCCTTGGCCTTTGTTGAGGCTGATGGAGGTTCCCCTCCACTGACCTCTGATTTAGACAGTGATTGAAAAAGTGCCCAAGTTGTCCACACTTAAAGCATTGGACATTAGGTAGGGCTTGAATTATCTTCCCCTTGTCGTTAGTGTTTGGAATTTGAGTTTTCATCTCACTACAAAAACTCATCGCAATATGGCCATCTCTTCCATAGTTGTATCATTTCCTACTCCCGAGTAGGTAGTTCCCCGAATGTTTCTTCCCAAATGTATTACATGTGGGATGATGCACTTGTCTGCCTTCTCTTACATGATCAAAGCTCCTCCATAAGCTGGGATCCATTGATCTCATTTTGTCATTGGATTTATGAGACCATTGCGTCTCACCAAACTCCAGTTTGACTTTCATTTCACTTCGCACAATCTCCTCATTGATGTCATAATCTCAATTGTCTAGATTCTTTCGCAGACGAGGTCTTAGTGCACTAAATAATCTATCAACCTTACCATTTGGATCCATGACAAAGATAGAGGTATATTTTGAAATTTGGGTAAAGTTTATCTCATAGCATCAGACAGATTTGTTCTCCTTCTACTTTAGCTCGAGAAACTCATCCTCCATTCTTGTTCTCATTGATCGAAGTAAATATTTACTGAAACAAATCAATTGGAACACTTCCCACTAAATTTAATCAACCTATACACTTTGCCTTATGTTTTTAATCAGCTTCCACCACTGATCAACTTCTCCTTCTAAGAGATACATCCAGGATGACCTTCTCATCCTTTGTACATCGGATTACAGAAATAATCTTCTCGATAAAGCTGATCCACTGCTCATCAATCAATGGGTCAGTCGATCCAAAGAAGGTTAGTGGTCCTTGACACATAAAGGAATCAACAAAATATTATTCCCTTGGTGGTGAGATCAGTCTCCCAGTATGATTAAAGTTATTTCCCATAACATCAGTCAGTCAGTTCATCATTCGCATGAATGTTTCCAGTTCGGCTTCCATCAGAGGGCCGCCAGCGCATGGTCCTTTGTGGTCACTATTTTCATGGTTCCTCCTATTTTTCTCCATCTCTAAAATAATAAAACCTTAAAGAGAAAATTATTTCGTTTATGAATATTTTATCTATAAAGGATTTATGTCTTTATACTTCTTTAAACAATTACATTTCTCTATAAATTCTTCATAATGATTCATAAAAAGCTTATGATTCACCAAACATTTCCCCTAGGAGTGTCATAACCAAGAGCATAGTAAGTCCCATTGTTGTGCACCGGTTCCTGTTCGAGTGTAGCACAAAGTGGTGTTTTTGGGTTTTACCCCTATGTACATCTGTGCCAGAGCCGCCTATACCTACTCATATCTAGAAATGGATGTATTTGTTTGATAAACCACTTACTAAATATTCACCAAAATATCAGGATGTTTTTATATATTTAAACTTTTCTATAGGATTCATCCTAAAGATTTCATCACGTAATTTAAATAAATAACTAATCTATCCTTTGATAACAACTATGGCATCCCTCCTATTTATTACATAGCTTTTCATTACATTTTACAAATAGAGGATCTTTAAAGTATAGTGTCATAGAAATCCGGAAGATAATACATGAAAAAGAACTAAAAAATTATTCTAAACCACTTTTATGGCTTCATTATAGCTTCATCCTACATACAACTGTTGTATCTCATATCCTGGAGACATACATTAAAGGAAAGGGTGAGAAGAATGCTCAGTAAGGGTAAACAAGGGAATCAGTTTAGTTGTTTAACAACAAGAACATGAATAACTACATAAGGACATGAGAAATGGAAGTATAGGCATATTATAACTAAAAGAACTTGGAAAAAAACTTGAATATGTGGCTACAACATTTCTTTTAAAAATTCATGATCATATCACTAATTTTTATCCCCGAGGTGTTACAAAAATTACCAAGGTTATTCACAAAGGTATCTTGAAACTTGTCATCCCTAGAGATTAATTCTCTACCTAATGCATTGGAGCAATATCAGGGCACACCCTTAATATGTCATTACATTCATTTTATCCACATAGATCATAATCAAACATTTCATAAATAACCCATAGAGAATAAATGAAATGGGTTTCATTTGAAAATTGTGAAGTTTTACAAGTTCTTAAAAATGAGATCATTATATCATTTTTAACACATGGAAAGGGAATGAGGGTTATGGGTATTTCCATTCTAGAATAAAATATATCATCTTTATATATTTATAAACACCCATAGAAACTAAATTGTCCTGGGTATTCTCCTAGAAAATCAAGGTAATTTAGTGAGAAAATGAGATAGAAATTTTGAGACGAAATTTCTGCAGCATAACAGCTATATTACATGGTTTTGGAAATTAATAAAAAGAGAGGGTACAAGGGTAACCCACACATAAATAAATAATATTAAAATATAAATATATAATAAATTGGAGATAAGATCATGGTATTGATAATTCAATTAAATACCACAAGAAAAAGGAAACTTGAAAGGAAAGTGAAGATGTGATTTCTTTTACGAGAAATTCGGCAGCATAGCTACATCACTTAAAAATTCATAAAACAAATTGATGAGAGCGGAAAGGGACCCGAAACAATTAGACATGAAATGGAATGTAATGAGAACATATAGTAACATACCCTCAACATAATGACATGCACACTAGAAGACACAACATAAAGGAATTCATGACATAAAAGAGAAGGGTGAAAAGATCCCTTACCATGAAGAGTAACATTGAAAGCTTAATGTTCGGTACCTTGGGAGGATTGAGGGAACATTGGGAGGACTCTTGGGGAGATAAGAAGACCCGAACATTGCTGGGGATGCTTTTTCATTAAAATGAATGAGGGAAATGATATGATATTTATAGGAAATGTGAGTGAATAAATTATTAATTTCATAGGGACAGGTAATCGGTGGTATTTGCAAAACCTTGAGCTTGCCCATGGTATTTTCCCATGGTATTGGCCAATTAGGACACCTCATAGCATTTATCAATATTCATATGTTGACCATAAATATTACATCATTATTACATCATTAATGATGTCATTAAACACACGAAACTCCAAACTTCATTTTTACTATTCACTGAAAATTCAATTGTTTCCGAAAAACTCAAAAATTCACCTTATCCTAATATTGATGCTCTGAAATATAAAGTGAAGTCCATTTCATGGTAATAATTTTCTAAATATTTTCAATTTAATTTTTAAATAAAATCATTATTTATTCCATAAATACAATTTTAAAACTGTAACTCATTTTGTAACAGCTTAAAAAGTAATCAAGGTCCCCTAAAATTATCATATAACCAAAAGAAAATAAAATTACAATTTATGATTAAATTTTATGAAAATAAATTTATATTTTAAATTATTAAATTAGTTATAAAATTGTAAATAAAATATTTATGGCATACGAAAATACCAAAACATAAACTATGGTTGTTTTTTTCACTTTTAAGATTTCTAAAATATATTAATTCATTCATGGGGGAAGTTTCTATTTTTTAGTCAAATTACTTTTCATTACTATTCATAAGGGCTTGTTACTATTCCTACTTTACAATTCACTAAAAACCAGGTTGATCTTATTAGACTCTAATTTTTTCACTGATCACAACAATAGAAGGCAATTTTTTGAAAATCATTTCAGATTATTAATTATTTAATGAATACAAAAATATTTTAAAAATACCATTTTTCCAAAAAAATACATATCCTATATTTATCTGGATATTTGAAATTCACAAAACTTTCCATAATAAGAAATAACAATTTTTTTATATAAAAGGATTACACAAAGTAGAAAAGGTCTCATTACATAGCCCCCTATTACACCAAAATATTACCTAAGAGTTAGGTGTGCTATTGTGATTGAATCTTGGGGTGTCTTAGAAAAATTTCCCAAGTGGTGATTTCTATCAACATTAACTTCTCCATTAGGTGATTCCGTTCAAGCTTCATACGTTGATGTTCGGATTGGGCTTGGTACAGAGTGAAGCCCAGTGATGCTACCTTTTTTCCAAGCTCCGACAGATGGGCTTCAGATGGAAAGAGTCTACTGGATTAGGCCATTCAATCTCCTTTCTGTATTAATTAACCAAGATAACCATATTTATAAAAATACAATGTTAAGATTATAGTTTAAAACAGTCATATAAAAGTTGAAACACAATGGTAATATTTTAATTATACCCACAAAATTAGGAAACAGATATAATTAAAAAGTTCAGGTCATTACAGTAGAAGCACCAATGTTCAAAATAAGTGGTGAGTACTAAAAATAAGTATGTTTCCTTAATTACATCCCTAATGAAACCACTAGTATTGATGATTTAGAAGTATTTATATAAAATAGTTTTTATAAAATAATTTCTATAATATTATATAAAAATATATAAAAAACATCTAAAATAGTTTATAACCAAATATAAACAACTGAATATCAAAAAATATTATTAAAAGATCTTTTATTATGAAAATAAAAAAAATGGTTTATATCATTTCAAAAGAATCATTTCAAAAAACCAATCCATTCCATATATTTACACTAAAAACCACACATGCTTCGTTATGAATGTTCCATAATCATGAGAATTCTCTCTTCGATCTACCATGTTTTTACAAGGTAATTGTATCCAATGTTCCCTTACACCTTTGGCACCAAGAATAAGGTCATATTTCCCCCATGCCTCATAAATTCAATATAAGCACACACACACTTTGTATACCATAAAACCATATCAAACCTGTTTTGAGAAATATTTTTATTCAAATCATTTTCCCATAAATAATATTTAAATTACAAAGCCATTTTATAAAACATCAATTTTCATGTAAACCAATTCAACAAATTATTTTAATATCATTATTTTAGAATCATTTATCAAAGCACATGTAACAACCAAATACAACAATTAAATAAATTCATCTCAAACCATAAATTGTAAGAATATAGGATTTATAATATGATTTTCAAAACAATTTCACAATCAGTTTAATGCAATTAAATGAAATTGAAACTAAGAAAATCATTTTTGTCATGAAAAGTTGTGAGTGAAGCCACAAATATGAGTAGTTTCAGAAAAAACAATAAATTTCATGAAAACCGTCACAAAAATGGATTGAAGCAGCACAAGCCTGCCTTAAACCACTTCTCATATCAAGAACCAATAAAAATATAATCATATTGGGTATAAAAACCATATATATATCCAAAAGGGGTGTAGATTTATGAAAAAAGGATAAAGTTAATTATAACTATGAAAAAAATCAAGAACAATGAAGAACTATCATATACTACAATAAATAAGCTTCTAATAACCATGGAATACCTTCATATCACCTATGGATTGATGGAAGAACCATTATTTAACTTAATATGAGAAAAATACAAATCTAGGGATGCACAACACGAAAACAAATATTTGGTTAAAGTGAAAGATGAGTGATATCCACTTTTTAAGGAGGTGGTTTTGACCCGCGCATGGTATAGTAGAACATGTAGATAACCCATGCACTAATTGTTATTATACTTCTAACATATTAATGTCCTCACTTGGTTGGTTCACACTCCTTTAAAACCGTGCACCGACAATGCCAAAAAACCTTTTACAACATTTTTCAACACACTGCATGGTTTTGTAAAGGCTTCAACACAGATTAGGCAAACTGTGTTCAGCCTATGTGCCTCCCCATTAGACCCTATCCCATTGGGAAAAGTTTCCTTCAAGTGTTTTATGGTTCTTAAAAACATTGTACCACACGATAACCATAATAAAATATCTAAAAACCCTAAAAAAGTTCTTCAAACTCACCCAAACATCATCCTTATACTATATATACATAAAAAATGAATGTTTTATATACCCAAAATCGATGGTTCTATATCATGTCTTAAAATCCCAAATACATTTTAAGTCTTGACTAAGAAAAAGTCACGATCACATTATCATCATCACCTTTAATGATTTTTTTAATTGAATGAAAAAATCTCTAACATACTAACTATGAAAATATCATGACTACCTAGTATGTAAATGAACCCCATCCTCTAATAAATTATTCTTGGTAGTTATTCTAACTCATAGTATTCTAAAAACCCCACTATGTAGGGATGTAGTATTCCATTTATGTGCGCACATAAATTCTTTACCTATAGAGATTCCACTGGAATAACGTAATAATTAACATAATATTATCTAAACATAATCACATTATTAAAATATTATCCTTGAATTACATGAGTTTAATAAAGACTATATTTTCATTACCATTCCTTACACAATAGTAATCTGAAAATAAGGATTGAAAATGACTGTTTAACCACCACAAAAAAAATGATTGATTGTAGTGGATACCTCCCATGAAAGGATTATTTTCCCTACATTTTAGAGTAAAAAGAATTATCATTACATGGTAATTGAATTCCCAAATTAAATTACCCTGATAATGAATATAATGATATTTCTACATATAATCCTGATAAAATTTAGGGTTGTACATTTTCCATAAATTAAGTAATCATTTTGTTACCCCTACCTACAAGTTTATACACCATTTATATTTTCTCTAAGTACTAATATGAATTATCATTCTTAGTGGTATTAATGGATAAGATAATATAAATAATTTTTATCCAAAAAAAGTTCAAATAGATGGAAAAAATAGTTATGTTGTCAGGACACTTTTGGGTTATCTCATGATGATCACATCGGATAATAACACCAAAATCAACACAATACTGAAAAAAATACCAATACCAATATATGAAAAATTTTAATAGAATTAAAAGTTTCATGTCTTGAGCATTTTGATAAACCCACTATGTTAGATCTAAACCTCATGATACACTGGAAAATATTATTTTATGAAACCCACCACTATAATGGGAAACAATAATTCATTTCATTATCAGAATATATGTATTTGGGAATATCCAAAAACACACACTCCCTTACAGACCATACTCTGCAATGAGAGATCCTTTCCCAAACCCCCATTTATATACCAAGAAATTATTCCCTGGATAAAGTCGATTACAATGTGGTTGATTATTTTAGATTATTCTCACATTCAAATTCTAATAGAAGTTGGTTAAATGTTGGTTAATGATGATCCCACCCAGTATCAACAATAATATGATGGAATCCCTTGAATGTTGACTTCCCCTATAATGGAAAATTAAAAATTACTATAAGCTGTGATTGAAATGGTTTCCATCAGTAATTATTCACTAGCTATCATGTGTCAAAGTATGTGCCCCACTTGAATATATTTCTTCAAAACACATTAAGTGTGAAAATAAATCTGGTCTATACAAAAAATCAAAAGACTCTATATGTAATAAAAAACCCAGAACATGTATTATAATGGGTGATGTATTACCATAGTCCTCTAGTTTGAATGTAAATATTCAATTTCAATTTTCTCCACATTTATCTTGAATATTATTTTCCAATGGGGGTTATTATGGTATTGTATTGATGGGTCATATTCCAATTTCTACTATTTTGACAATATCTACATAACTAAATAATTTCCCCAAAAGCAATGGTGAGTCTTAACAATTGATCATATCATTATTGAATTTATTTATTAATTAACTTTCATGGTCTAAAAAATAAAAATACATTCACAGATGGTCATAATAACTTTTAAATGACAAGTCATCTCATGAACATGAATCATCATCACCATTTCCATTGTTATACGTATAATAAAAAACATCTCAAAAACTAAAATTAGTATACCTCTATCACATTATATTCATGAATAAAATAATTCACCATTGAAATTATTTTCCATACAGGTGACACTTTCATGAATTTTCATTTGGTATATATATATAAACCATAAATGTGCACTCTCAGATCCGATGAAAAAACATAAACCCAACATTTATGGCTGTCATGTAGATAATTTTGAAATAATTTTCATCATCCAAAACACACGACGTCAAATTGAATTATAATATGACTTACATATCTTTGGAAATATCATGGTTAAACATTTAGTGAGTTGTAAAAACTGTTGTATAAAAATTACCCATGAATTCAAGGGAGTATTTTTCACACTATACCTAGATTTCAATATTTCATATTAACTTTATAACATCTTCAAAAAATAAATAACATTAGAAACTTTTATAGACAAGGATCATTGAAAGATCATTAATCATAAAATTACAAATAAGTTCCATAAGATGGCTGAGCAAAAATTCATAGTAAGGGTAAACATGGGAATTAACCATTATAAGTTTTTAGTGAAAATAAAAATTGAAAAATTTGTGATGAAATAATATAAGTGAGTGATAATAATATATGAATATAGATACACATCAATGAAGGACCTCGGGACACCCTGAGAGGGGAGGGGTGAATCAGGGTTTCAACTTTTTCTTTTAAACTGACGGATCTTGTTCCCATGTTGGTATAAACTAGTTTAACATATATGATGTATATGAGAATAAATAAAACATTCACATGAAATGAGATGAAACATCACTTTATTACTTGGTAACCACTAAGGGATATGTCCAAGGATCATACACCTATAGGTTCTCAGCCATACCAAATTCCACTATTCTTGACTCGTTGGGGATTATAAAGGTGTGGGAACAGTCACTCTGTCCCAGGATCACTGCATTTACAAATATTCAGGGATAGCCAACTGTGTCCCTCAGGACACTCATGTTGACTCCCCCTAGCTCACTACCTTTGGTGAAGTCCCACTCAGTTTATAAATGTGAAGGTCTCTTCATCATTGCTAATAAATACATCCTCTAGTGTATGTAGATGCATGGTTGAAGTCCAACTTCCACCTGTAGAATAATCTCACTCTGCACCAAAGGTATCAGGCAAACTTATAGCTTTCTTGCAGACCGAGAAGGACTGGCGTACTTCAAAAACACCTTGCGTGGTTCTCCATTCTCGGTGCACATGATTCAATATGGTGTGCAAGTTCACCTCTCCCACTTGCACGACACTCACTTCTTCAACTTCAAAATTGTGCGACTCATATCCTTTTATGCCCAACCAAATTTTGGCGGCAACTATGAACTGTCACGCTTCTTCAAATACTGGTGCACATGGGTCACCAAACCACCTTTGGGACACCTCCTTCACCAACTCCAATCTTGGGCGACTCAACCCCTTTCTCACCCAATATAGCTTGGATGTGCAGTAAACAACTGTCACACAACTTCATCTTGCACGACCCACCACCACTTGTGCAACCACAACACCTGCATGACAGGAGAGCTGATTTTCTCAAAGTCTGAACTTCGTACCGAATGAGGAGGGGTCAACCTCTATTTATAGGAATTTGGATACATTGTGCGATGTCGCACAAGTCTCCCCTCAGCGCGTATGTTTCGGCGAGCAAGTCTATACTGTGCAAGTCACTTGTGCGACCAAACATAAAACTTGCGAGCCCTTCTCCCTATTCAATATTTTCATGATCTGATCATGAAAACAAAATGCGTGCGGCTTTCCTCTCCTTCATGTCAACATCAAACATGTCTCTTTTCCAAAAACCACTTTTCTTTATTTTTTGATTTTCAGGCGCAAAAAGTAAGCAAACACTAAAAAACGGTGCCACCATCAATACTGTTATCCACTTTTTCTTTATGATCACATTGCTGACACACATTCTGAACTTCCAATGAGGATTGACAAAAAAACAAACCATAATCCAATTCATGCATAGAATGACCATAGTTCCAACAATATCCCCCTTTGGGTTTATTGGATATTAGTAAATAAATTCAATAGAGCCCCAACCATAGGCAAACCAAAATCGTAAGAATCAACTCAGCCAACACCTTAAGTCTACGTGAGAAATACTCGGTGAAGAAAAAAATATAGGAAGCTTGAATTTGGTTCCCGTCTAATGTATTCCTTCTTATCCTATCACCGAGACTGAATTCACCATGTGTCACAAAAGCATTACATTATTGAATTTGTTCATTTCTCCCCCATTGACAATAAACCCAAAGATCGGTAATTGTTCATCGTTCAGCTCAAACCACACTCCCCCTTGGATAATATCTCCCCCAAAAACCTGCATCACATAAATAAACAGATTAAAAATAATTAACATAACTAGGGAAATGGGATTTTTGTACCCTTGTTATGTACTGGGAGGTGGATGAACCCTGAGGTTCAACCGATGCATCTCAAACATAGCCGTTGAGAATGGTTTGGTCAAGATATTAGCCTCTTTCCCATCAGTTCCCACATGATCCCTTCTAATCACTCCTTGATCAAATTGTTCATTGATAATGTGATACCTGATTTCAATATGTTTTGTAGGAGAATTCTAAATAGGATTCTTCATAAGATCATTTGAGCTCTTGTCATCACAGTAAATTACCATTGGTTGCTTCACCTCATCACCAATATCTGTTAGTTTTTGCTTCAACCATTAAAGTTGAGTTCATGAATTTTTGGAAGATATATACTCAGTTTTAGTTGTACTAAGAGAAATACATTCTTGTTTCTTGATCAAATAGCCAACACATTTACTCCCAATATAGAATGCTCCACCACTAGTGGATTTGTTTCCACTACATCGCCAGCCCAGTCAGCATCATAAAATGATGATAAATCACTGTCGCTTCCTGCAACAAAGTATATGCCACAATTTTGAGTACCTTGAATATAAATCATGAATCTTTTTACTGATGTCATATGTTCCTCCTTTTTACTACACTGAATGCGCGCTGCTAGATAGGTTGCGAAGACAATATCTTGTTGTGTCACTGTCAGGTACAGTAGGCTCCCAATTATCCTCTTGTACATGGTGGGGTCTACAGATTCCCAATCCTCATGCTTTCCAAGATTGGTTCCAACTGCAATCGGAGTAGATATTGGTTTGGATTATTCCATATTAAACTTTTTTAGCAGCTCCCTTGAATACATTTCTTGATAAAAGAAAGTGTAATCCTTGTTTTGAATCACCTACATCCCCAAGAAATATATGATCTCCCCAATCATAAACATTTCAAATTTTGATTTCATGTGATTGGAAAATTCATCCTCTGATTTCTTCCTCCTGCCAACAAATATAATTTCATCAACATAGAATAGAACCCTGAACTGATATTTTGGAGAATTCTTCACATATAAATTGTGATCTACTCCTACTCTTTTGAATTCTAGCTTCTTGAGATAAGAGTCTAGCCGAGAATACCATTCTCGTGGTGCCTTCTTCAAACCAACTAGAGATTTCATCAGTTTGCATACCTTTGTTTCACCAGTACCAACGTCAAAACCCACTGGCAGTTCAATTTAGACTTCTTCTTTGAGTACACCATTCAATAATTCTCTCTTGACATCTATTTGATATACTTTATATTCTATTTGGAGTGCCATTGCATGGAAAAACCCGATTGACTCCAGTCTATCCACTGGTGAAAACGTTTCTTCAACATCAACGCCTTCAATCTGGGAGTATCCTTTACATACCAGTCGTGCCTTGTTTCTAATAACACTTCCATGCTCATAAAATTTGTTCTTGAAGATCCATTTTATACCAATCACAATGTGACCTTTGGGTCTCTAGAAAAGATCCCATGTCTGATTCTTGTCAATCTGATCTAACTCTTCATTCATGTCTTTCACCCATGAGTCATCCTTTGCTACTTCATCAAATGCGGATGGCTCTTCAACTGATAGAAAAGTGGATAGGGTGTTATTCTTCGTCCTCCTTGTTTGTGTGGGTGCCCTCCTATACCCAATTATGTTAGATAGATCAATATCATCTCTTTGATTTCTCCTATGTGGTTCAGTTGCATTCTCTCCAACCACGGTTTGTTCTTCAGATTCTTCTCCTGATTCAACATTATGTTGTGACTGTTGAGTGTTTTGAACACCTTCCTCTATTTCTGTATTTATATTTTCTCCATGTTCTCTTTCTTCCTCACATTCTATCACATCAGCATATGAATTCTTTGAAGCATTTATGGTTTTCTCTTCAATGATATTAACATCACTTCTTTCCACAATCCTTCCTAATCGCTTGTTGAAACACTTGTAGGCTTTGTTTTCCATTGAGTATCTAAGTAAAACCCCTTCATCTGCATTGTCATTATACTTACCTTTATTTCCTTATTTGTTCCTGATGAAGCATTTACGTCCAAAAACATGAAATTATTTTAATGAGGGTTTCATTCCATTCCACAATTCATATGGTGTCTTGGTCTCACCCATATAAAGTCCTGTTGGATTTGGAATATACAATGCATCTTGAATAGCCTCTTTCCAGTAATTTCATGGAATATGACTCTCAATCAACATAGTTCATGCCATGTTGTTCACCTGACGATTCCTGCATTCAACAACTCCATTTTGTTGTGGAGTTCTCACTGCTGCTACCTCATGTTGTATCCCATGTTTCTATAGATAGTTTTCAAATTCAATGTGTGTTTATTCCCTTCCATTATCAGATCACAACACATTGATTGTTCATCCAGTATCATTCTCGAAGATTTGCCGATATGTTTTCATACAGTCAAGCAGTTTTCATTTCCTGTGAATGACCATTAAACATTCCATTCTACTATAATAATATATGAAAAGGAAAAGGTTCCTTTATCCATGAGTTCCAACAACATTTGTTGGCCCACATACAACTATATGAATTAGATCAAGAAGATGGGATGCCATTTTCTTCTTTGGATGATATGAACTGTAGACCAGCTTCCCACGAATGCAAGCATCACAAGACTTTTCACGCTCATGCTTCAGATTAGGAATGTCCACGACAACCCCCAATTTTGATATTCTCACCATGTCTTGTCGATTGATGTGTCACAGTCATCGATGACAAAAATTGTTTTCCTGATCAACAGTCATATAACAAACATTTTCTTTACTTTTAACCTAATACAAGATTCCTTATGTTCTACATCCCTTCATTAGTGAATTTCCGGTCTTTCCCTTGATAGTACATCCTTTCTGATTAAATGTAACTCTATGACCCGAGTCACCGAGTTGACTCACACTGAGTAGATTATGACGTAGGCCTTCTACATAAAGTACTTTAGTCTTATTTAGCTCTCCATTAGATAATTTAGTATTTACAATACCATTGATTTTTAGACCTCCATCATTACCAAATCGCACTGTGCCATCAAACTTCCTTTTGATATCCGTCAATAGGCCATCATTACATATCATATGAGACGAACAACTACTATCCAAAATCCAGGTACTATTTCTTTGTGTATCTTTGAGGGCCACCTCTGCAAGGTTGGGTTTCTCAATTTACTTTCTTTCCATGAGATATTGGATTGAGTATAGAGAACTGATGGTCATTCAATTGTATCATGTGTCTACATTGTTTCTTCATAGTCAAAAACTTCTTCGAGAGGAGAAAACCTGTTTGAAGGAGAAACACTATCTTGTTGACGAGATTTGACTTGTCTCGAACTCTAGTTTCAGGTGTCCATGTCCCTTCTCTGCCTGCAATTAATAGCCTTATGACCAATGTTAGAACAATGAAATCAATATCTATAGAAATTTTTTCTTCTAAAATAATTAGGATATGAATTTGTTCTCCTTCGTTGAACTCCCATATCTTCACCATTCATATAGCTTATTTCTTCTTCAAAATCAGACATGGTATGACCAAAATATCCCCAAAACTGATACTTCATTAGAGGAAATGTCTTGTCAATTCTATTTATCCTCATTCCTTCTTCGGTGGGATAATAGTTTGAGGGTAAATTTTTCAAGGAGATTATAGGATAATATTATTTTATTAATTCAGATTTAATTGGGGGTTTCTATTTAAGCACGTCATATGACATTTCCACATCACCCACTTTCATCTTTCAATTATGTTGGATACCTTTATTTGCAGCATATGGCAGCTCTACCTCACAACCAATTCCACTATTGACAAATGCACCCGTAAGGGGCTCTCGACCTAGGGTTTCATCCCTCTCGCCGCGGCCAGCTCCTCCGCTGCGGAAGGCGCGACGATTCCTTCTCACACTCAGTGGGTTGGTGGTGGCCCTATGCTGCTCGGCGCTGCGTGGTTGTCTCTCCAGCGGTGAAGATGCTCTCGAGATTCGGTGGTTGCTGGTCCTGGTCCATGGGTGTAAGACCGGTCCTGTTGACGGCACACTCTATGGAGCGCTCCTAGACCAGATCTTGGCAGTTTTCTGATGACCGGTGGTGTTTTTACTCACATTCGAGGGTCACGCTCTTGCGTCGGCGGTTTAGGCTTTGTCCCATCCCAGGTGAGTTTGATGGGGTTTTCGTTGTCTCTATTGCAGTTGGTTTGTCTGGTGGCGGAGGGATCTTCAGCTCCATGGATTTTTTTCTTTTCATCGTTGACGGTTTTGATGTTTGGTTGTTGTTGGTTGCTTTTCGGGATGTAATCTGTAAGTTTTTGGTTTCTTTCATCAGATTTTCATGGAAATCCGGTGATATTTTTTGCGATGCGCCGAGGGTTTCTGCCTCGTTGAAATCGGTGATTAGGGTTTCTGCCTCGTTGAAGTCGGTGAAGGGGTGTTGGTGCACTAGTGAAGGGATGGAAGTGGTGGTTGCCGGTGAAGAGGACGATGGTCACTGGACGACGACGGGAGTCGGTGAACCTCACCGGTGCTCTGGTGAAAGTGTCTTTGTCAGTCGCCTCGGGGGCGTATCTCGAGGCTGATGATGTTGTGGCAGGAGATCCCGAGTTTTGAGGCCGGCACGTGGGTGTGCGGCTCAAGATGTTGCACGGTTTCCTTCTATTTGGATTTTTTTTGAATTTTGAAATGTATGATTGTATCTTTGGGTCTTGGCAACCCTTACAAACCGGCTATCTGATAATGGGGAAAAATGATTTGCAGTATTCTCTTCCATGATTCTTTTGAAATTGAATCTTTTTAATGATTACTCCTAAAAGTAACAATTTCCTCCTCAAGACACTCACCAGTCTTGGACTTTTTCTCTAGACTGGAGGTGAGGTCATTGATTACCTTTTCATACTCTTCAATTACCTGCTTCAGATCCACTACATCATCATTGCTTTCAAGTATTTTAGACTGTACATTCACCAATTTTTTCAGTCGTTCAATTTTAGATTCAAGTTGATCAAAATATTTAGTTAGTTATTCTATAATTGATTTCCAATTATTGCAACTCTTACATTTAATATTAAGCTTAATAAAAGAATACATATGTTGTCACTCAGGATCTGCACCAATTTTCATCTGATTTTTTCCACTAGTATCTTCTGATTTTTTTAATAGTGGCCATCATGGAAGCATGGTTTCCAGTTTTAAATTTTGGTTCCTCTTCATCACAAGAATTCATTATCATATTCTTCCTCTTCATAGAAAAAAACTCTTCTTTTGTAATTTTTTTCTTGATTATAAGTCTCCCCTTTTGAAAAACCTTTTCTGAGGCTTCTCAATGTTTTCGAAGTTTCAATTCTATTCATCGATCTTTCTAAAACACTGAGAGGAAATGTGACCAAATTTTCCACATTGAAAGCAAGCTAGAGGCAATTTCACTTCGAATTTCCCTTTTCCCTTCTGGAATTTTTTGAAATGATGGAAAGATTTTACTTTTCCTAATCATCATCACCACTACTATATTTTGATATTTTCAGTTTCTCAGTGGATTTAAATTCCATTTCCTTTCTCACTCGAGTCGTAACATCTTCTAGTTTGACCGTTATTTCATATTCCACCAGGCTGATCAGTAGATCATCCAGAGAATGTTTGGATAGATCCATTTCCACAAGGGCTAAAACCATTGCATTTTAAAGGGGTAGAAGTCTTCTTAATATTTTCTCCACAATGTATACATCTGTTATTTTGACACCTAGACCCCGAATTGCTCCAACCACTATAGTAATTCTATTGAAGAAGGAATCTACATTTTCATCAGGATGCGTCTTCAGATCATCGAACCTATTGTGAAAGACATGTATTTTCTCCTCCTTCACTTTTCTGTCTCCTTCATAAATATTTTCAATTTTATCCCATAGGGACTTTGCTGAGGTGCAACTCATCAATTTTAGATATATCTTATTAGTAAGTGCTGTAGTGAGATAATTTTGTGCATTAGCATCTGCAACAATAATTTTCTTATATACATCAGTCATAACTAGCCTTGTTGGATATGTAACATGTATAACATGGATAGAGGAAAATTGAACATCCATTACAAGGGATCGTAGATGAGATTTCATTATATTCTTCCAAATCTAGAAATTGCATCCAACAAATAGGGGAACTCCCCTAACACTGGATGAATTCTCCATGGTAGTATAAAAAAGATCAAACACCAGTATCCTCGCTATGATACCACTTGAAGGACCCCAGGACACCCTGAGAGGGGAGGGGTGAATCAAGGTGTCAACTTTTTCTTTTAAACTGATGGATCTTGTTTGCACGTTGGTAGTAACTATTTTATCCTGTATCATGGATATGATAATAAATAAAACATTCACATGCAATGAGATGACACAACACTTTTTACTTGGTTCACTACTAAGGGCTTCATCCATGGAGTATACACTGATAGGTTGTCGGTCAAACCGAATTCTACTATTATTCACTCGTTGTGGATTACAAAGGTTTTGGTAGAGTCACTCTATCCCAGGCTCACTACCTTTACAACTGTTCAGGGATAGCCTACTGTGTCCCTTGGGACACTCCCTTTGACTCCCCCTAGCTCACTGCTTTTGGTGAATTCCCACTCAGTTTATAGATGTGAAGGTCTCATCATCATTTCTAATGAATACACCCTATGTTGTATGTAGATGCTCTGTTGAAGTCCATCTTCCACCCGTAGACTAATCTCACATTGCACCAAAGGTATCAAGAAAACTTACTGCTTTCACGCAACCCCAAAATGACTAGAATACTTCAACCACAGGTGGCACACTTATCCAATCCCGGTGCACAAGTTTCAAGATGGCTCAAAAGTTCACCTATCCCACTTGCGTGACACTCACTTCTTCAACTTCAAACTTGCGCGACTCACATCCTTTTACTCCCAAACTGATTTTGGTGCACAACTATGAACTGTCACGCTTCTTCAAATCCTGGCGTGAAAGTGTCACCAAACCACTTGCAAAAAACCTCCTTCACCAACCCCTAACTTGGATGAGTCAACCTTTTTCTCTCCCAAAACATCTTGGACGTGAAAAAAAACTATCACGCAACATCATCTTGCGCGACCCGCCACCACTTGCGCGACCACAACACCTACACGATGGGAGTTCTAGTTTTCTCTATGAATGAACATCATACCAAATAAGGAGGGGTCAACCTCTATTTATAGGTATTTGGATACCCTGTGTGATGACACATAGGTTTCTCTTGTCGTGCAAGTTTATGCGTGCATGTCTCTGCAGCACAAGTCACTTGCGTGACCAAACATAAAACATGGGTTCCCTTCTCCCTATTCCATATTTTCATGTTATGATCTTGAAAAACAAAAGGTGCACATGTTTCCCCTCGTTGAAGTCAATGTCACAGAAGTCTCTTTTCCAAAAACATCTTTTCTCCATTCGTCGACTTCCACGCACAAAAATTTGGCAAACATTGGAAAACGATGCCACCTTCAATACTATTATCTACTTGTTCTGTATGATCACATTCTAGCACACATTCTGAACATCCACTAAGAATTCAAAATAAACACAACCATACTCCAATTCATGCAATGAACAACCATGGTTCGAACAATAAATACATTGTTCATCAATCATGAATCATGGGATAAATAAATATTTAAGTCAAATGTTTTATAAAACAGGAATCATGGGACACGTGATTTCAGTATTTATCAAAGGATTCATTAAAAACATATGTATAGAATAAAATAATCATGTATTTAATCAGGTACATGACTTCCATATCACTCTTATAATGACTCATACTAATGGAATAACCATATGGTCAACTTCCATTCCCAATTCATGAGAGAACTATATAGACAAACTGATCAAATAATCTATATTATATTGAACCATAACTCTTTAGGGGGACCCATAAAATATACAATTTCTAATATCCATAATATGAATATAGTATAATGAGATATCATTTCATTATAAATTTTATAAAACAAACATTATTCCTTTAATAACATGATTACAATATTGTTAGTGGAATGGTTTCCCCGAATATCTAATTGAAATAAATCAATATTCATCTTGAGTTAGAATGAAGATGATATCATTAAAAAATATCAGTAAAATATAATATATAATGTAAACTATTTTTACATTTTTAAATCGATATAACATTAAAATATTATTAAAAATAATCATGACGAAAATAAACATTTCACATAGGAAATCACTTTTGAAAACTATAATGATACAAAATATTGTGAAAATAATTTTGTTTAATAATTAATCTTGATTATAAAAAAATATTCATTTAAATAATGAGTTTTCATGATGGTGGAGAATTTTGTTCATGTTGTTAATGTTGACAATAAATATTCTTTTCAGGAATTATGTAATGGAAGTTAATGTGACCCATTTGGATAACATTATGAAATTTAATTTAAATAAAAATTGAAAATAATGTCAAATATCAATAAAAATTTATCTTGTATATGATTTATGTTTTAAAAATAATACATTCGAAAGAATATTAGAAAACAAAAATATGTAAGAGAATGATTCACAGTCTTAAATAAAGATACATTATCATAATCCAATACAAAAAAATATGATAATACTTCAATCCTTAAGGAGTAAATTTAAGTTAAACATATGAAGTACATTAAAAAAAAGAAGTGAATAATATATATATATGGTATAAATAATTAAATTAATAAAATTTTCTATAAAATAAATTTCATCATAAACAGTTCTTAAAAGAAAATATATCGTAACCTAAATACATTTACACTTTATCAACTATACTATAACAATATCCATGAAATAATAAAACCAAATGATATATTAAATAATATGAAAAAGGTATATTTATGATATAACATTTCAATAGAAAATATATAAAAATAATAAAATTATATATCTATTTTTGGTAAACAATCCTGCATGGTAACATTGATGAATTTTTGTCTTGGATGTATTTATTGAAAATGACGGTTTCAAAGGTATTCCATGGAACCCTGTAGTGATTGTTGACATGGTATATTGACAAAAATTCATGAAGAAGGAATGTGTATCTTTGAATGTGTGTTGAAAGTTTCATAAACTAGGTGACATAGTTTCCCACTAATAGCCAAAATTTTGGGGTCCTAAATTTTTTGGATGGCCATTGTTGCAAAATATGTATTTTCTAGAAGGCCTTATGAAAATATGGAGAAGGAAGGAGATTTAAAAATACATTAATTTGTGAAGGGTTGTGTGTAAAAGCACAAAGGTTTTGATGGCTATCTTTGTGATTATAAAAACCATCATGAACAATGATTTTTCTAAGAGAATCTCTAGATAGGGAGCACCACAAAATAAATTTGATGTCTTCATAATGTGGTGAAAATGTGTATGGATGCTTCATGAATTGGTAGAAATTCCTTGAAATAGGTGTCTACCCCCTTAATAAATGCATCGAGACTTAACGAAGATATTAAGGCTCTATATTCGTGAATGTGGGTCATTGAGGTAGTTATTTCGAAAATGTTCAGGAATAAAGGTTGTTCTCATATGCTATAAATAGAAACCAAAAACTATGAGCATCGTGAAGTTAGTGAAATTCACGAAGGCCATAAACATTTTACCCAAATTTATGATATTCATGAAGGATATTTGAGTTTAACAAAATAAGTGATTTTTGTGAATATTGATTTCTTCGCAAAGTATACTCTAAATTCAAGAAAGAGGGAGCATCCTGAAAGCAGTGTGACTCACAAAAAGTGATTAGAAGTAATTTCCCATTTAAAATGTGGTAATGTGATACTCATCAGTTGGTTGAATATTGGACATCAATAGAGAATCTATGAATAATAGAGTATGTATTCATTATAGATAATTAAGGGACCCACATTTCCCAAAACTAGTGGTGAATACCTTCAATGATTACTAAAAAAGGAATTATTGTTGATTATTTTCACTGAATGTGAGCTAGATAAATAGAAATAGGGAGTAACCCTTGAGAAAGTTGTGAGATGAACTTAAAAATTTCAAATGAATTGTATGTGAGAATATAAATGGTATAACCCAAACCATGTATTTTTTTGGTGAGGCTTAGTGGATTTGGTACATCATAACATCACCATTGTATTCTAATTGGTTGTAGTCCAGTGAGGGTGAACCATGTATAATTCTTTTGTCTTGTTCATGATTTCATTTCTATTATTACATTTCTATAGGATAGGTATAGAAGTGTTTTTTAACAATGTAACAAGATCTGATGGAGAAGTTGTTTTAATCTGTAACAACATAATTAACCCCCCCCCCCCACTTAGGATATTTATCCTAGTTATGATAATAATTGGTATCAGAGGGGAAGGATGAAATTCAATTATTCTCTCTTAGTAGATAAAATGTATGTTTTCAATCACCAAGGGTTTCTTATATTCGAGGGAAAAATTATCAATTAAGGATGAATCAGATGTAATAATATTTCCAATAATAATTATTGAAAGTACATAAAACAACTGTTCATTGAATTTATGCTGATATATATAGTAGTTCTTTATAAAAATATGACTGAAGGGAATATGATACAGATGCCAATGGAATCAATGATGTTGGGGGAGGCCTATCCAATTCAATATATATGGATGTGATGTCTTTTAATTCATCACATTTAGGTTGGGAACATTATTGAATATTTATGAGGGAAACTAAAAAGTGAGAGATGAAAAGTTCCAAGTTCTATGGAACTATTATGAGGATCTCATAATGAACCCTAATGAATCTGTAGATATTTTATTTGAACAGGTAAATGATGTTGTGGAATACATGCATGGTGTTTGTGAAATTATTGAAAATATAAATACCATTAAGAATGTATATTTAAAACCTCTACCTCAGTTCAATCAGAATGCTTCTGTATTCTATGATAATAATCTAAAAGAGATGTCATTGGATAACTTTCACAGTACCCTTGATGCATATAAAATGAGAAATAATGATATCTTTGTTGTGGAAAATGGTATATAAAAATAAGTGTAATTAAAGGCCATGAAGAAGCTCAAAATTGAATATAGATAAGAAGATGATGTGACAGATGATGTGACATCATTTGTTTTTACAAATATTTAATGAAGAAAAGAAAATTTCACTAAGAAAATCCTACATGAAAGATTTCAGTGTGGAAAGGTTGTAATTCTTATAGAAAGGTTACCCAAGAATATCTAGAAGATAAATAGGAATAATTTTAAATTCCCATGCTGAATTCATCACCCTATGTGAACGGTAAGAAAAAATAAATGAGAAATTTCATCAAAAATAAAAATCTGATTTCAAGATAGGATGATATATCTAAAGAATCTGAGGTAAAAGAATTCGAGGACCAGATGGAACATGAAGCAGATTCTATGGTCAATGTTGTCTAAAATTTATAAACATGTGAAGAAAGAGACAATTATGAAGGAGAAGATGATTTAAGTTTTGACCTTTAGGTCGTATTAGAAACTGCTATTGAAGAAATAGATGTTTGGAGAGAAAAACTGAATAAATCCGTTAATGTAGTTGGTGATAGTAAATATTATATATAGTAGTAAGAAGAAGAGAAATATGAGATGAACGTTGAAATTGAAAAAATGAAATATTTAATTCCAGAAATATTATAATAGGTTGTTGAGTACATGCTCAATATTGAAGAATAGAAAAGGGAAATTGAAAGACATAATGAAACTGGAAAAGATCAAATACAATGTATCGAATTACCTGAAGAAGAATTCATTAGTCTTTGAATAAGTGTTAAGGATCTATAAAAATAGACAATTATTAGTTCAAAATTTGGAAATAGGATCATAAATGAAATAAAATATGGATGTTGAGAATGTTAGTCCATCATATTAGAAGAAATAGTCAATTCCAAATGACAAGGCTGACATGGGCCCTAATCCAAAACTAAAAGTAGTTACAGGTGAATTCATAATAGAAGAACTAACTCCATGATTGAATATTTATTTTGGTATGAAGTAGAATAAATATATTTATAGAACCTGAGGGAGAACCAGTGGTTTTGTAGTGATACACAAGAAAGCACCCCACATTATATGATAATGTTGTTGAAAATTTGTGCAATCACCAAAAGTTTTTTCCATAACTAAGAGGTATCAATGGGAACAAAACCAACTGCGGTAGACATACCAAACCCAATATTATATGATATCATTTAATGGTCACTATTTTTTGTGGTGAGAATCAGACACAATTCATGATACTTCACATCAACAATGTAGATAAATGTGTCACGGAAGAATTCATTTAGTCAAAAAAATCAACTAAATATATCATAAAATTAACTATAAAATGAAATATTTATTTTCAATTATATTGCATAAATGTTTTCTATCATACATCGTGGAATATTATTATAATCAATACTCACTGAGTGTGATGTCAAAAAAAGGATCAAAATTAAAAGATCAAAACATGTAGTGGTTACATAGAATGTTTTAAAAGAATCTTATCAAACTTGAATATTGTTCATTGATAGTGTATGAACATCGCATATGACAGGAAACAATGATCTAATGATGGGAATTAGTAAATACAAATAAGGTATGATAATATTTATTCATGATAAAGGATTGAAAATTATTGGCTCTCTAAAAGAAATGATTGTGAAAAAATACATGACATGTGAAGATGTCTTGATTATTGAAGGATTATGTAAAAATTAGTTAATTATGTGATTATGGACATTCCATAATATTTCCTACGATATTATGTGTCATCAAGGAAAAATATTGTGGATTTTTTTGTAGGTGATGATTAAAAAAGGGAATCTCTACCATGTCAGTGTAGAGGAAGATATGTGATTTCTATCTAAGGAAGAATTAAAATGGTTATGGAATAAATGTCTTGGACACTTGATCCAAACTTCATTGGAAGATCTTATGAAATATGGTGCTGCTCGAGACCTCCCTAGATTATCACATGACCATAATAATATGTGAAATTCCATTCATCAATAGAATATAATTCTATAGATGTGTAAGGGAAAATATAAAATGCCAAAAAAAAATCTTGAGTAGGTTCATTGTAATTTGTGTTGATCAATTTCACTAAGAGATATTAATGGAAAAAGATATTATTTTTTCATCATTGAATATTTTAGTAGAATGTCTACAGATTTAGTCATCAGTCATGAATATGAGGTGTTCAATTTCATAACAACTTATTCAGGGGATGTTGAAAAAATGATGGTTCAGTGAATTTAGAATATCCAAAAAATTAATGGAATAGTGTTCACAAATGTCTAACTGGATGATTCCCCTGAAAAACATGGAATAAGGAAACATGTGCCAATAGTAAGAAATTAACCATAGAATGGAGTAGTCAATAGACTAAATATAATTATCATCAACAAGGTTAGAAAAAATAACATTGAAAAAGACCATGAAGATATGTTTTTCTAATGAAGTAGTGGTGAATTCAGTCTACACATCAAATAGAAATTTATTATGCCCAAAATAAGATAAGACTCCATATGAGATATCATATGGAAAAACCAATCTTAAATTACATTAGAGTCATCAGGATTAAGTGTTTCATTCTTAATAATGATAGATAAAAAATATCAAATACCATGGAGGTGATGTTACATTTCTTAGATACTCATAATGAAGAAAACCATATAAATTATTCTATAATAGGCAATGAATTGTAGGTAAAATCCATGATGTAACTATATTACAAATTGAAAAAAAATATTTATCAAATACAAGATCATTCTCAGGAGGATATTGATGATGTGATTAGAAGATCAGTGGATGTTCTAGTTCTTGAGGCTAATTAATAAGGAGATTCAAATAATGAACAGGTTGAGAACTAACTAGTATCTACACAAAGATAGAATTGAAGAGATGAAATTGATAAACATAACACTATTGGTGAAGAGACAATGCGAGTGTAGAAAAAGAGGATGAAGAATCCACATCAATCACCATTCTTATCACTAGTATATCCTAAATGTTTTTAGGATGTAGCTGGAGATGAAAACCGGTTATAGTTTACAAATGAAGAGCATGACTAGATGGAGAAGAATCATACATGGTATATTATATAGAGTCCAATAGATAATAATGTAATTGAGACTAAATGGGTCTTCCACGACAAGATAAATACAAATAATATAGTGATTCAAAACAAAGAATGAATAGTGTGAACATGGTACTCCAAGATAGAGGTATCAATGTTGATGAAACATTTCCACCCATTTTAGGCCTAGATAATATCAGATTAATCTAGGCCATAATAGTGAAAAGGATGTTTAAAGTCTTCCAGATGGATGTCTAGTATGAATTTATAAAGGGAGTTATGTAGGAAGAAGTTTATTTTGAGTATGCATATGGTTTTCCCCTTCATGAAAACGAGAACATATAATATTGGATAAATAAGAAGCGATATGGAATGAATCAAACCCCAAAATCATGGTAATCTAAGATACATTAGTTTTTGAATAATAATAGTTTTCCGAGTGGTGGAGTTGATTAAAATATTTATTTAAACAATGTCTGTAACAAATAATGAATTTAAATGTATAGGTCAATGAAAAAAAATTGGTGGATCAGATAAATCTTATTTTAATTAGTTTGAAAAGTTCATGAAAATTGAATTTGATATGTTAATTTTTGGGGAACATGAATTTTTCTTTGGTTTACATGTTACATAGGGATGAAATGAAACATTTCATTCTCAATCCTAGTATTATAAGGAGGTTTTGTGAAGATTTATAATAGATAATTGGAAACATATGAAGACTCTTGTGGATACCATGATGAAACTATCATGAGATGACAAAGTCCATGAAGTTGATGTATAAGAATATAGGAAAATAATTGTCAGTTTATTGTATTTGATACAAAGAATAAATTATATTTTTTCCACATTCTAGGAAGCAAGTTATCGAGAAAATATAAATGAAACCCACTTTCTTAATTATGAAATAATAAATCGGTATATAAAGGGTATAGTGGAATTAAGTTTTGTGTACAATGAAAAGTCTCAGAAAGTGTTACTAGGATCTACAAATTCATATCGATCTGGATAGGAAGATAATATAAAATCAACATCAGTTGAGGCATTCTAGATTGTAGATTATGTATTTCTTGTTAAGCAATGAATACGATTGAATTTCACTTTTCACCACAGAATCATAATTTATTGCGACTAATCAAGATTGCATAGAATTATTATTGTTGAAGAAGAAGCTTGATGATTTCGAGTTTAATTTGAAATATCCAATCAGTATCCAGTGTGATAATTCAAGTGAAATAGATGTTATAAAAATTCTAATCCATCACTCAATGACAACATAAATTGAAATGATGTGTCATTTTATCATGAATAAGGTAGCCCAAGGGCATGTGATGTTGTAGTATGTTCCCATAGAACTATAGGTCATAGATATTCTAGTAGAATCCATGCCTAAAGAGGTGTTTTAAAGGCATCGACGAGCTCTGAGAGTTTAGATGACTCATCACACTTGAAAAATTGTGTATGTAGGACACCCTCTATGGAGAAATGGTTTTTCCTTTACCTAATGTACTAATATGTGTTCTTTACCCAATTACAGACCTCCATGGAGGGACCTTCGGGTATGTTGACAAAGGGGGAGAAATCATTGATGTATAATGGGAGAAATTGTCTTAATCAAGACATGTGGATAAGATTATTGGGGGAGAAACAATGTATGTGGAGTTTTAAATCTAATGATTATAGAGATGATTGATCATTGGATATATATCACAATATTTGGATTTCCTGATGAATAGAGTTGAGTTGTTTTGGAATGAATCGATTCATTCATGAACATTTCATTACACTGTTACTTCTCACACTATGTATTGTTCATCTGGGATTAGATTGTGTGTTGAGTAAGTATTTGATTAGAATATGAATCGTACGATGTGAATAGAGTTAGAATATTGAAAAATATTTAAAGTGGTATCGAATGTGAAAAGTTATCAAAAAAACCAAAAGGGGAGATTGTAGGGAAAAAACTTGTCACGCAAACAAGGATGAATTTTTGGGATGATTTTGTTTTTTTTTGAAATATTATGTTTTTGAGGTATACTCTGGAACCCTAGAGATATTTTTGACATGGTATATTTATAACTATCCATGAAAATGGAATGGATTCTTTGGAGGTGGTATAGAAAATTTTGTACACAAGGTGATGTCATTTATTAGTGTTTTTCCAGATTTTTGGTGTCTAAAATTTGGAGGATATCCAATATTATAGGGGATATATTTCATTGAAATAATTATAAAAATATGGATAATGCAAGAGTTTTAGGAATACTTGTATTTTTAAATATTTTTAATAAAGGTGTGATGGTTTTGATAGTGATATATGTGATTAAAAAACATCCTAAATGATAATTTATCCAAGAGAATAGTGAGAGAGGGAGAACAGTGAATGAAGTTTGAGGGCTTTGTGAATTGGTTATGGAATAGATGTAAGCTTAATTAATTTGTGGATATTGCAATAAAAATGAATATGCACAATCAAGAAAGTAGATAAACATAAAAATGTTCTTATAGCTCTATATTCGCAAAGATAGATCCAAAATGTACTTCTTGTGATGCTTTACATAAATAATGGTGGATCAAAAAGGCTATAAACTACATTAAAAAACTATAATCATCATGAAAATAATGAAGTATGAGAATTCTATAAAAAAATTACGAAATTTTGTGATTTGCAATGGATAGTTGGTCATTGTAAAAGAAGTGAGATTTGTGAAAGGTGGTTGCTTCATGAAGGCTATTTGAGCTTCGTAAAAGAGGGAGCTTCATGACGGTAGTGTGCATTGTGAAATGTATTAAAAAGTAATTTTACAGTAACTCGTTGGTAATGTTTTATTAACTAGTTATATGAATTTTGGATTTCAGCAAAACATTTACATACTGTGGAGGATGTATTTATTAATGATAATTAAGGGTCCTACATGCACATGATTTTTTTAGAACCCCGTCAAAGTGAACTTCACAAAGGTAGAAGAAGAAGGCGATAATTTCGATCATCAATGAGTTAGAAAAAGAGAAATATGTAGTGAACCATTGGAATGTAGTGATTTGACACTAAAATTTTTAAAGTTAAAAAGCATTGGCAAAAAATGGATCTACCATGAACCTTGTATTTTAGAAGTGGCCCTTAGTGGATTTGGTACATAAGAAAATTTATATTTTATGCTCCTTAAAAATAGCCTAGCGAGGGTGAAAAAAGTAAAATTGAGGTGTCTTGGTAATTATATTATTTAGGTTCATACATTTCTACATGAGAAGGAGAGAAGATTGTTTTTTTTAATGGTGAAATAATTTCTGATGGGGAGTTAATTTTAATCATTCATATCTTAATTCACAAACCATCTTAGTGCATTTATCCTAGTTGATGTAATAACTATATAACACAAGAATAAGTTCAAATGAATGATAATATGATACAAATAACCGTCAGAATGAACATATCATAATATCAATTTTTGATTAATAAATAGATTATGTATAACAAATTTTAATACAAATTAAAATATAGATAAGTAATAAAAAATAGATCAATTAACACATATTAATTTCCAAGCAGTGTAAATAATGATGGGTTATAACCCAACGAAATGCAGTTGCATAATAGAACCCTTTACCAATTTGTAACAGTCAATTCAAATTCCACTAGATTAAATAATTCAAATTAATAATTGGAATAATATTTAGTATGTAGAATTAAATAAATAAAATATAAATTTTATATAATATAAACACTATAAAATATAAATTTCGTGCATAACAATTTAATATCTCTCTTATAAGGGAAAATTGAGATGATGTTCATTACCTTAAGTCCAAAATTTTCTTGTATATCCATTAAAACATATATAAAAATCAGTAAACACTATTATGATTTCTTAATGATCATTTCCAAATTTAATACCTCATACATAAATCATTTATTTTATTTCTAATTTATGACACATTAATATAATTAATCAATTATATCAATGTTTGGTGTTTTGAGGATGTTCAGATCATTATTTAAAAACAGTCTCGGTGTGTTCACTAAGGATAAAGAGGTCATTGTTCCACCATATCCAGAGTATTAATCATGAAATTACTATAATTTTTATACATCAAATGTAATTTTAAAGTCAATAATTAATGTTGATCATGAAAAATTAAATACATTACAATCATGGAGATGATAGGTCATATGTATGCCAGAGTAACTATTCCATTTTTCAATGTTCATTCTAGAGAAAGGTAACATATAATTTGACAATACAGAATGATAATAATATAATAAATACCAAACTATTTATTTAAATATACTTATATATATATATATATTCCATGTGATTTGGTCATGAAAAATAGTCACATCACTTTTTAGTGGCATTTGTCCACTCAAAAATATGAACGATGTTCTAATTATACATTGAGTGAAAATGTAATAAATAAAATGATATATTATAATATAATTAGAGTTAATAACTTTTTAATATATTAATAACAACATTTATAACACCTATATTTATTAAATATATACTTATTACCTTCGATCAAAGGCATTAGTGAAAAATGAATCTCATCGACTCGTGAGGGGGTAGTCTTCCATACACAAGATCTATGGTATCATATCCCCCATATTATATATTGTAAGATGGTATATGTTATTATAAAAATTTAAGAAGTTTAATTATGAAAAAAAAATTCATATATATATTTTAAATCCATAATTATGAATAGTTTTGACATGGGATTATGGAAAAAACCTACATTATTTTTTGAGGTGGTATTCCACTATACAGAAAAATAGTGGCTTTGTTCCCCATTTGATGGTAGAGAATATTTATATAGGTTATAAAATAATAATAATAAAATAATAGAATATGGGATTTACTCATGTTTATTTATAATCAGTATTGAATAATATTTGAGTTTTTTTAATATGATAAAAAAAATTATCAGTTAAACACAATACCTCTTCCTCAGAGAACTTCTTATACTGGCACTAAAAGCCTATATTGGATGGATTTCTAAACAAAAAATGGATATAGGTCATGTTAATGGAATTAATAATGGTTTATTATTATGTATTGATTATTTTAAATTTAATTGAGTGAATACAGATGAGAATAAATGGGTGACCTTTAAAAAGTGAGGTGAGTGACACACTATTATTTTTTGAAAAGTGACACTGATAACCATGTTTCAGACATTAAATAGGGATAAAAATGAACCAGTATAAAAAAATATACTATTGTAAGTATAAATATTACTATAATATTTATTTTATAAATGTTTTAAGGTCTTTAAAACCCATATCATTTTTGTTGAACCCTCAATAATCTCGTTTTCACCTAAACCGCGGTAATTAAATATCATTGTTTTCACTGTTCAATTTGATATAAAATTATGATTACATTATTAGATAATATAAATTATTATTATTTAAAATATTGAAATCATTTTACCAAATTAAATTTAAATAATTTTCATAATATATTTTAAAATTAATCTCACAAACGTGATGAGAACACCTTTTTTTTAGAATTGTAATTTTTAAGCACATGTCAGTGTAGGGTTAACTCTATTACTATAAATAATCCTTATATTAATTTAAATTAATATTTATATAAATATAATCTATTTTGTAATTTAAAAAACTCCCCATTAGGAGATTTTAATTAATTAATTTTTAGAAACATTATGCAATTTAAAACACTTCTGAGAAAAAACGTGTTTTTAAACCGAAAAATATTTTAATACAAATTTACAATATAATGATGATTTAAAAGTAAATTACCAGATTAAATATAAATAATTAACATTTAGGTTACAATTTATCATATTATAAACCTATTTATAATTTATAAATACATAATTTATTGAAATGAACATTCATTTTTGGAAAAATATGTATTTTTCACTATTCATTGAAAAAATAAATATTATCAAAAAAATTACTGAATATCATCAGATGATAATTTTGATATAGTTATTTCAAAAACTGTCCAAATTATATAATACTCATTTTCTAAAATAAATAAAAATTAAAAATATTATTTTTTCACAAAAAAATAAGAAAACTTTTTTTAAGAAAACATATTTTTAAGAAATAATATAACATTACTAAAAATTGAATGTTTATTTAATAATAATTTATCTATAAAATTATATTTGGTTGGAAATATATACATATTGTAACATCCTAGGTAAATAAAGAATAAAGAATTTTCATATTTATTAATATTTACGAATTAAATATTAATTTTAATTAAAAGGGGATTCTACGTTCGATAGCGTACTCGATATGCAACGATGAGTTTCTTTGAAAACTTACGTTGCACACAAGTAATAAAATAATATTATTTTAAATGTTAGTTAATAAGTAGCTGTTGTACTGGCGGGAATGGATAGAAATAACTATAATATTATTATATATGTTTTTAAATGTTTTTACATTTACCCAATAAAAGATAAAGGCTTGAAATACGGAAAGGGTTCAATTATATGCATTTATACCCTAATTTTCACGAATGGTCCACTTATCACCTTTTGACGGAGAACCGTCATTAAATATAGTTTTGATCGATCATATAAATTCTATTGGACCAAATATAACTCTTCTTTAGATTCGGGACATCAAAATTTACTTTGTGTAAATTTTTGGTACCTTTCTGATAAAGTTCTTTATTTAATGAATAGTGTAAAATGTTGTATTTTAATTCAAAACCTCTTTTTAATCTAATTTATTTATATGATTGGATTATCTTTTGAATTGGTTTTAAAGTGAAATTATAAAATATTTTTACCATTAAATCCAATAGTGGTCATTGGAATTAATTTCACTTTGAAATCAGACATAAACTAGTGTCAATCTTTTGATACTTATTGTTTCATAAAAACACGCTATTTGCTATGACAGCGGGAATTAATTATTAAATTAATTAATGTGACTTATATGTTTTTAATTTTGTAAAATAGACTTCATTTTTTAATTCGTAATATCAAATATAGCTTAGGGTGAATTTTTGGTAATTTTCTGAAAAACTTCAATTTTTGATGAATAGTGAAACCACTAAGTGGTACTTATAAAAACTGATTTTCTGTTCAAATGAAATTTTTCCATCATTGTGTTTTGATTTTCAAAAATCTGACATACATGGTTGTCATTAAGATGTAAAATGTGGTTCAATGAGATTAAAATAATTTTTTGGTGAATAGTAACTTATTAAGTTTTTAATCGTGATTAGTGGTAATTAGTGTAGTTTAAGGTAAAAATAATGCTTTAATAATATAAGATGAGCTTGACACATGTCATACCCTCATTTTTTGTGTCATGGCAGACCAAGACAAGCCATGGGTCTACTTGGGGACCCCATGGAGCCACTTTGGTTGGTAAATGACATAAATAACTTTTTATTTAATGTAAAAGTAAAAATGACACAAACATGATATGTTTTACTAAATCAATTTTTAAATGGGGTTATACAAGTCAGATTTTTGATTGTAAATAGTCATTGGAAAGATAAAAAGATTTCCTACATCATAGTATTTGGTTTATAATTTTTAGACATTAAATAAATTAAATTATTTATGACATAATAATGATGCAACGATGACATCATTATTTAACGATTTAAATAAAATGGAAAGATAATGTAAAATATATGAACTACACATGTCCAAAACCAATTGGATGAGTGGATTTCGAACCCCTATCACCATATTCACGAATTATATCAATTTGGGACCTTTTAAAACCGAAACAAATTTTCAAATAAAGTAATATTACTTTACATTCCAAAAGTGCCCCTCCTCTCCTCTTATAAAAGGCCCCCACCTCTACCTCATTTCACACACTCCTCAAGCCTTTGGTTCGGCCAAACCCTGACCAATTACTCTCTCCGCATCCATATACTCATCCTGGAGGATTCCCTTTGGGATGAATTCTTTCAAAGGAAGTCTTTAGGCTCAAATCAAAAGGAGTTACACTTTTAAAGGTAATTCATTCCCTCATGTTCATTTGTTTTATTTTGCTTCTCCAACCCCCTAAACTCTTTTTATTTACTTCTTTTGTAACAACACCAGTATCTTCAATATACTAGTATGTTGTTATATGATTTATTTGAGCTACACTCTCACACAACTACATCAAATGGTTAATGAACATACGGTTTCCGTGGATGGTGAAATTCTGCGTCCCGAAAGGATGATTGTTCAATACTCATTTAACACCTTCAAAGGTGGCCATTATGATGTCACTATTTTTATATATGATATATAATATGTTTATGTTTTCCTTAATCTTCTGTTTTTTTTCATTTGTGTCTTACCTTTATGGTTTCTATTATGGGTATACGCGATATCTTCATTTTAGGAAGTGCGGACTACCGCCCCCTCAAAGTGATGTGATTTGTTAATGCCATATGTGGGACGTGTAAAGGATGGATTTAAAGTTATTATGATGTTATAATGGAATTATAATATACCTCTATATAATTATTATTTATTTCCATTAAAGTATGAGATAGAAATGAAAGTAGCGTTCATACGTACGTACGGCTTATCGTCTCCATGAACGGTGCATTTCATTTCTTATCCCCAAATGTAATGTACTATTAAAAGTACATGTATATAATGGATATATATAATTAATGATATAACTAAATGATGAATATAATTCTGGAATTAAAATATACATACCTCTCATTTAGTTTTAATTCCATTAATATGACAAAGAAATGAAAGTAGCATTCATGCGTACGTACGGCTTACCGTCTCCATGAACGGTGCATTTCATTTCTTACCTCTATATGATTATGTAATATTATAAATAAATTTATATGCTGGATATATATGATACATATTATATCCAAATCGGGAATTTCATTCTGGATATAAAGAACCTTTGACCACACAAACAACATGTAATTGTAAGAAGTCCACTTTCGACTTAAGAACCAAATATTGACAAAACAAACATTATTAACATAAATGGTTACATAATGTTTATAACATGGAAATAAGTGATATAAAAGGAATAATGAACTTTACAATGGTTCATAATCAAGTATAAATTAACTCAAGTTTATTATTCAGGATGTTAAAGAACGATCGAGTCAAGTCGGACCCGAGGTAAGGGACTTCGTCTCAATATCCTTTCATTAAGGCATATTTGGTTTTATACACAACTTTCTTTTATACGGTGTATAAACCCCTTTGACTTTTAATTTTATACAAAAGGAATCTTTTTCTATGAAGCGTTTTACTAAATGACAAAACGGAATGTTTTTTTTAACGTACGCGGTGACAATGACCTTTTCCGCCACCGCGAGTATTATTTGGTCTTTGGCTTCCTCAACAAGCCATAATGTTTTTAAAATAAAATAAATACGATATACTCTTTTATGTATTTTGGTTATGAAAATGGTTTTGATAAAGGATTATATTATGATATATTTTGATTGAAATGTATAAATTTTATCATTCCTTTATATTGGTTTTATGTTTTATGATTTTATATTGGTACTTGGACATTTGACGGGTGGTTACGTGATAAACCATATGACGGGTGGTGCCGTGAATACCAGGACGGGTGGTTACGTTATAACCTCCAATGCATTGGGTATGGAAGTCGGCCGTATGGCTATTCCATTAAGTATGTATGGAAATTGGCCGTATGGCTATTCCATTAAGTGATATGTGTGGAAGTCGACCGTATGGTTATTCCACTAAAGTATGTTTATGTCCCAAGTTACCTTTATATATGTTATGTGTTCTTTATATGGGTTTTATGGTAATCCTTTAGTTACAAAAAGGTAAGTAATGATACTTTTTTATCAATGAAGAGTTTTTACTACATCATGAAGGTGAAAAGTATTATATTGATAAAGTATTCATCGTTTACTTGTTGTTTTAAAAAACTAACAGTTTTCATTCTTTGTGTATCCCTTACTGAGCATCTTATGCTCATCCCAAGTTTTTGAAATGTTTTTCATAGGACTTAGCATGGAATGGGGTCAAGGATGGGATCAAGGGAATATCATGCTACCGAAAACATGGAACTATACATGTTTCTTTTTAAGAGTTTTTATTTTATGGAAACATAGTAGAAGTGACTACTTTTTAATCTTTTGAGATGTAATAGTTATGTTCTAATTCTCTAAAACTCTAAACCTGAAAAGATCCTCAACGTGAATTATTCATTTAATTCAATATTAAGTAAGGTTTAAGGCCGGTGCCTTATAGTTGGTATCAAAGGTCGGTTTAGACAACTTTAGAAGTAAGAAAAGTGTTAAATTATAATATGATTGAAATGATATAGCATTTACGGATTACCATGTTGCTTCACCTAAGATATTTCTGTGTTCAGAATGGTTTTCCATAGAGGCAACAAAGAAGCTATGTTAGGACGACGTCAGGAGGAAGATAACATTCCAAATCAGCAACCTGAGATGGTCGGAATCAGAACTGAACAGTTTGTTGCAGTGATGGAACAGTTGACTCAGGCTATAAATGGTGGTGGTATCCATGAACGAGATCAGCCTGATCAACCGTAGAGGAACATGTCAGTGGTGGAACATTTCATGAGGCAACATCCCCCATCATTCAGAGGATCATCTAACCTTGTGCAAGCTGAAGGGTGGATTAAAGAACTAGAGAAGATATTTGATGTCATGGGGTGTTCAGAACATCAAATGGTTAGTCTTACTGTTTACCGTTTTGATGGTGAAGCTGATCAGTGGTGGTCGATGGTGAAAAATATAAGGGATAATGATGAGATTTAGGATCTTCATTGGGACGAATTCAAAGGTATGTTTCTTGAGAAATATTTTCCTAAGGTGGTTCGTCTTAGAATGGAAAAACAGTTCCTAGAATTGAGGTAGGAGGATGATTCAGTGGCTGCTTATGATGAAAAGTTCACTCGATTGGCAAGGTATGCTCCAAAATTCATACGAGATCTTGATAGTAAAATAAACCATTTTTACTCAGGGTTAAAGCCAAAGTATCGAAGGGCTTTATCTTCTCGTGAGTTCAAAATTTATGAAAAACTTGTTCGATGTGCGGAGAAGGTGGAAATGGAGTTTGTCGATGATCAGGTGTTCTATGACAAACAACAGAATAAGAGGTCTAGTTGGCAGGCAAAGGGGAAGAATTCATCAAAGAAGCAAGGAGGTAAGAAAACCAAATACCCATCCTGTGAGAAGTGTGGTAAAATGTGTCCTGGAGAATGTTTATCCATGTCTGGTAAGTGCTTTCGGTGTGGTAAGTCTGGTCATATTGCTCGTAACTGTAAGGAAGATGATCAAGCAGGAAATGAAAAGCCAACAGTAAGATGTTTTAAGTGTAATGAAATGGGTCATTATGCAAACGAGTGTCCAACGAAGAACTCAACTGGGGGAATGCAGCCAGACAACAAGCAGAAAGGGGTGTTGAAATCCTTTGCAAAAACTTCAGCAGATGTTGGGCCATCGAATGAAGTGGTATCATCTCCAGGGAGCTCAGTATTTTTTGAATATTGACTTGAGGTCGGGGTACCATCAGTTGAAAGTAAAATAAGCAGACGTTCTGAAGACTGCGTTCCGTACTAGATATAGCCATTATGAATTTGTAGTTATGTCTTTTGGGTTAACCAATGCACCTGCTGTATTCATGGGCCTTATGAATAAAATTTTCCATGAGTTCTTGGATAAGTTTGTGTTTGTGTTTAGAGGTTTGGAAAGAGGTTATGTGTGCCTTGTGATTCATAGTTGAAGAATTAGTTGTTATGAGAGGCTCATTGTTCCCCGTTTTCAGTTCATCCTGGCAGTACTAAGATGTACAGAGATCTGTGGGAGTATTACTGGTGGGATATAATGAAAAGAGATATTGCTGATTTTACTGTGAAGTGTCTGACTTGTCAGCAGGTTAAAGAAGAGAGACAGTTACCGAAAGGGATGCTTCAGCCTTTACCAGTGCCAAAATGGAAATGGGAAAACATATCCATGGACTTTGTTGTGGGATTACCGAGGACATCTTGAGGTAATAATGCAATCTAGGATATTGTTGATCGCTTGACCAAATCTGCTCATTTCCTTTCTATACGAGATACTTTCTATCTAGATCAACTTTACCATTTGTATCTTAAAGAGATAGTCAGGTTACATGGAGTTCCTCTATCCATTGTATCAGATCGTGATCCAAGGTTTACTTCTAACTTTTGGAAAGGCCTTCAGAAGTCGTTGGGTACTGAATTAAATTTTAGTACAACTTTTCATCCTCAATCAGATGGGCAGTCAGAACGAACAATTCAGACCTTGGAGGATATGCTACGAGCTTGTTCGATGGATTATCAGGGAAGTTGGGACCAACATCTTTCTTTGGTTGAGTTTTCTTATAATAACAGTTTTCATTCCAGTATACAGATGGCACCATTCGAGGCATTATATGGGAAGCGGTGTCGAACTCCAACATTTTGGGATGAAGTGGGTGAAAGGAAGCTGATGGGACCAGAATTGGTAGAAGAGATGGCAGAAAAAGTTCAGTTGATTCAGAAGCACATGAGAACATCTCAGAGCAGGCAGAAGAGTTATGCAGATAACCGGAGGAAGGATATATCATTCGAGGTAGGTGATCATGTTTTTCTCAAGGTTTCTCTTTGGAAAAGTTTGATGAGATTTGGTAAGAAAGGAAAGCTGAGTCCAAGGTTTATTGGACCATATGAAATTCTGGATAGAGTTGGATCAGTTGCATACCGGGTGTCTTTACCTCCAAGTTTATCTCAGGTACACAATGTTTTTCATGTTTCAATGTTGAGAAAGTATATGCCAGATCCATCTCATATTTTGAGTCCAGAGGTAGTTCAGCTCGAAGAGAACCTATCTTATGAAGAACAACAAGTCCAGATTCTTGACCACAGGGAGCAGGTGTTACGGAATAAGGTGATTCATCAGGTAAAGGTTTTTTGGAAAAACCATGTGATTGAAGAGGCAACGTGGGTATCTGAAAATGCTATGAGAGATAAATACCCCCAATTATTTTGATAAGTGAATAAAATTGCAAGGACGCAATTACCAAAAGGGGGGGAAGGATGTAACATCTAGGTAAATAAAGAATAAAGAATTTTCATATTTATTAATATTTACGAATTAAATATTAATTTTAATTAAAATGGGTTTCTACGTTCGATAGCGTACTCGATATGCAACGATGAGTTTCTTTGAAAACATACGTTGCACACAAGTAATAAAATAATATTATTTTAAATGTAAGTTAACAAGTAGCCGTTGTACTGGAGGGAATGGATAGAAATAACTATAATATGATTATATATGTTTTTGAATGTTTTTACATTTACCCAATAAAAGATAAAGGCTTGAAATACAGAAAGAGTTCAATTTTAGGCATTTATACCCTAATTTTCACGAAGGGTCCACTTTTCACCTTTTGACGGAGAACCGTCATTAAATATAGTTTTGATCGATCTTATAAATTCTATTGGACCAAATATAACTCTTCTTTATAATCGGGACATCAAAATTTACTTTGTGTAAATTTTTGGTACCTTTCTGATAAAGTTCTTTTTTTAATGAATAGTGTAAAATGTTGTATTTTAATTCAAAACCTCTTTTTAATCTAATTTATTTATATGATTGGATTATCTTTTGAATTGGTTTTAAAGTGAAATTAGAAAATATTTTTACCATTAAATCCAATAGTGGTCGTTGGAATTAATTTCACTTTGAAATCAGACTTAAACTAGTGTCAATCTTTTGATACTTATTGTTTCATAAAAACATGCTATTTGCTCTGACAGCGATAATTAATTATTAAATTAATTAATGTGACTTATATGTTTTGAATTTTGTAAAATAGACTTAATTTTTGAATTATTAATATCAAATATAGATTAGGGTGAATTTTTGGTAATTTTCAGAAAAACTTCAATTTTTGATGAATAGTGAAACCACTAAGTGGTACTTATAAAAACTGATATTCCGTTTAAATGAAATTTTGCCATCATTGTGTTTTGATTTTCAAAAAACAGACATACATGGTTGTCATTAAGAAGTATAATGTGGTTCAATGAGATTAAAATAATTTTTTGGTGAATAGTAACTTATTACGTTTTTTATCGTGATTAGTGGTAATTAGTGTAGTTTAAGGTAAAAATAATGCTTTAATAAAATAAGATGAGCTTGACACATGTCCTACCCTCATTGGTTGTGTCAGGTCCGACCAAGACAAGCCATGAGTCAACTTGGGGACCCCATGGAGCCACTTTGGTTGGGAAATGACATAAATAACTTTTTATTTAATGTAAAAGTAAAAATGACACAAACATGATATGTTTTACTACAACAATTTTTAAATGGGGTTATACAAGTCAGATTTTTGATTGTAAATAGTAATTGAAAATCTAAAAGGATTTCCTACATCATAGTATTTGTTTCATAATTTTTAGACATTAAATAAATTAAATTATTTATGACATAATAATGATGCAGCGATGACATCATTATTTAACGATTTAAATAAAATGGAAAGATAATGTAAAATCTATGAACTACACATGTCCAAAACCAATTGGATGAGTGGATTTCAAACCCTTGTCACCTTATCCACGAATTATATCAATGTGGGACCTTTTAAAACCGAAACACATTTTCAAATAAAGTAATATTTCTTTACTTTCCAAAAGTACCCCTCCTCTCCTCTTATAAAAGGCCCCCACCACTACCTCATTTCACACACTTCTCAAGCCTTTTCTTGGCCAACCCCTGCCCAATTAATCTCTCCACATCCCTCTCCTCATCCTGGAGGATTCCCTTTGGGAATAATCCTTTCAAAGGAAGCCTTTAGGCTCAAATCAAAAGAAGTTACATTTTTAAAGGTAATTCATTCTCTCATGTTAATTTTTTTATTTTGCTTCTACAACCCCCTAAACTCTTTTTATTTACTTATTTTGTAACAACAATAGTATATTCAATATACTAGTATGTTGTTATAATATTTATTTGAGCTACACTCTCACACTACTACATCAAATGGTTAAAGAGCATACGGTTTCCGTGGATGGAGAAATTCTGCCTCCCGAAACGATGATTGTTCAATACTCATTTAACACCTTCAATGGTGGCCATTATGATGTAACTATTTCTATATATGATATATAATATGTTTATGTTTTCCTTAAGCTTCGGTTTATTTTCATTTGTGTCTTACCTTTATGGCTTCCATTATGGGTATACGCGATATCTTCATTTTAGGAAGTGCGGACTACCGCCCCCTCAAAGTGATGTGATTCATTAATGGCATATGTGGGACGTGAAAAGGATGGATTTAAAGTTATTATGATGTTATACTAGAATTATAATATACCTCTATATCATTATTATTTCTTTCCATTAAATTATGAGATAGAAATGAAAGTAGCGTTCTTGCGTACGTATGGCTTACCGTCTCCAAGAACGGTGCATTTCATTTCTTATCACCAAATGTAATGTACTATTAAAAGTAAATTTATATAATGGATATATATAATTAATGATATATCTAAATGATGAATATAATTCTGGAATTAAAATATACAAACCTCTCATTTAGTTTTAATTCCATTAATATGACAAAGAAATGAAAGTAGCATTCATGCGTACGTACGGCTTACCGTCTCCATGAACGGTGCATTTCATTTCTTACCTCTAAATGATTATGTAATATTATAAATACATGTATACGCTGGATATATATGATACATATTATATCCACATCGGGAATTTCATTCTCGATATAAAGAATCTTTGACCACACAAACAACATTTAATTGTAAGAAGTCCACTTTTGACTTAAGAACCAAATATTGACAAAACAAACATTATTAACTTAAATGGTTACATAATGTTTATAACATGGAAATAAGTGATATAAAAGGAATAATGAACTTTAAAAAGGTTATTAATCAAGTATAAATTAACTCAAGTTTATTATTCAGGACGTTAAAGAACGATCGAGTCAAGTCGGACCCGTGGTAAGGGACTTCGTCTCAATCTCCTTTCATTGAGGCATATTTCGTTTTATACACAACTTTCTTTTATACGGTGTATACACCCCTTTGACTTTTACTTTTATACAAAAGGAATCTTTTTCTATGAAGAATTTTACTAAATGACAAAAAGGAATGTTTTTTAACGTACGTGGTGACAACGACCTTTTCCGCCGCCGCGAGTATTATTTGGTCTATGGCTTCCTCAACAAGCCATAATGTTTTTAAAATAAAATAAATACGATATACTCTTTTATGTATTTTGGTATTGAAAATGCTTTTGATAAAGGATTATATTATGATATATTTTGATTGAAATGTGGAAATGTTAGCATTCCTTTATATTGGTTTTATGTTTAATGATTTTATATTGGTACTTGGACATTTGACGGGTGGTTACGTGATAAACCATATGACGGGTGGTGCCGTGAATACCAGGATGGGTGGTTACGTTATAACCTCCAATGCATTGGGTATGGAAGTTGGCCGATGGCTATTCCATTAAGTATGTATGGAAATTGGCCGTATGGCTATTCCATTAAGTGATATGTGTGGAAGTCGACCGTATGGTTATTCTACTTAATTATGTTTATGTCCGAAGTTACCTTTATATATGTTATGTGTTCTTTATATGGGTTTTATGGTAATCCATTGGTTACAAAAAGGTAAGTAATGATACTTCTTTTTCAATGAAGAGTTTTTACTACTTCATGAAGGTGAAAAGTATTATATTGATAAAGTATTCATGGTTTACTTGTTGTTTTGAAAAACTAACAGTTTTCATTCTTCGTGTATCCCTTACTGAGCTTCTTATGCTCATCCCAAGTTTTTGAAATGTTTTTCACAGGACTTAGCATGGAATAGGGTCAAGGATGGGATCAAGGGAGAGTCATGCTACCTAAAACATGGAACTATACATGTTTATTTTTAAGAGTTTTTATTTTATGGAAACTTAGTAGAAGTGACTACTTTTTAATCTTTTGAGATGTAATAGTTATGTTCTAATTCTCTAAAACTCTAAACCTGAAAAGATCCTCAACGTGAATTATTCATTTAATTCAATATTAAGTAAGGTTTAAGGCCGGGGCCTTATACATATATTTCATAAAATAGTTAATTTTAATTACACCTTCCAATTTATCTTCAAGGTTCTAAGTTTATCATTTGAAATAATATTGTTTCATGGTTGATTTATGCATGGTGTTGGGTGTCTTGTATGTTATCCATCATATATTCCTCATTTCACATATCAGGGTGTTAAATACTCCCACATTAAAAAAATTTCATCTTAAAAATTTTATCTTTAACTTGATAATCAATGGTTGGATAGTTTTAAATATCTTTTTTGGAATCCCACATCGTAAAAATGTTTAATATAACATCCTCTTAAAATGAGAGAAAATAAAGTATGAAATTCATCTAAATTAACACATACTAAGTTTCTGAATATGAGAATTGTTTTGCGAAGTGATGATATATAAATAGGAAAAAAATTAATTTCAAAATAATTATTGAGTGTTATGTTGATCACTGATCACAACAATGTGAATGATCATCAGATAGTTAACATCCACAAAACCATAAACAAAAGAGTTTTGTAATAGACCATCATTTAATTTTAAATGGCCATAATGGGAAAAATTATCATTTAGAAGATCCATTTTACTAGGGTTGATTAATTAAATACCATATATAATAAAAATATATATAAATATACATGATAATTTTGAATTCATCCATAATATATTTCCACCACAATCTCGCCTTTTTCTCCACATAGTTAGTATTGTTGAAAATTAATTCATGACTAAAGCACAAAAATAAAATTTAATGGGTGAAAATGACCATAAAATTATTATAAGATATCACTCATATCATTATATATTAACAAAAAAATATATAGGAATATGTATGATAATTTCCAAAGTTTATAAAGTTCCATATGATGAAATAATTAATTAATGTCCAATATTCAATAGTAATACCCAATTTTAAAATTAAATAATTCTATAAATGACAAACCCAATGTCAACAATTAACCAATAATTAAAAATTGTTTTAACCCTAGATGGTATCTCATACCATTCAACTAACATTCCCAAAATTATATTGATATTATTCTGAAATTACATTAATCAATTAGTCACCAAATGAATCCTCAAACCCATGGTTATCTCTTTGAAAAAATGTATGTTCCCATAGTTACACCAATATCCATGATCATGTAAATATTATTGGTTATTAAAGTCATAAATAATATGGCCAAAAAAGCTAATGTAATACATCAAATTAAACTAAATCATTACACATATGAACACATGTTCTTTTTATTTTTAGTGTATTAGAGAAATATGACAGACACATACATAAAAAAAACCATGAATTCAGGGGAATATTTTTCCCACTATACTAGGATTTTAATATTCCATATTATGTATTCAACATCTTCCATAGACATACCCATTTTAGAAACCATTATTGACACAAATAATTTATTCCTCAATCATCATAACCTAATGAATAATAATTAAAAAGAAGGGGGACCTAAAATTTTCAGTAAGTGTATGCATAAGCACTAACAATTTTTTTTTATCTGTGAGAATAATATATGAATAAGTTTATGATTAAATATTCAAATGACTTTATAATAATAGAATAATATTTATAAAAAGAATTACCAGGATCATCAATCATGATTCATATCATAAGGTGACATAAAAAGCGATAGTCCCATAAATCAATAATCATGAGGCATGTGATTTAAATATTGATCAAATGAATAATTAAATCCAAGTAAAAGAATAAATAATTCATGTAGGTAAATATGAAAATCTTTTTCATATCACACTTATAATATCTCTTCAAAATTTAATTACCAATCATTTGATTTCAATACCAAACCCATTAATGTATAATCTGGGAGAAACTATTGTATATGATATATCAGACTCCCCTAATTCTATCTGGTTAAACCCATCATATAAAAAAACGTTAATATCCCGAAATAAAATAAATTTCATAGTGCTTACTTTTCATTATATAACCCCTAAAATAATTATTATTCCATTCATATCATGATCAACACGTCAAAAAGGAATAAGTTCCATGAAAATACCTTTGAAAATATAAGAATCCATCTAGATATTGAATAAGTAAGTTATAATTAAAAAATAACCCCTTAGAGAATATGTAACAATGAGAGTTATGGAAATTTTTGAATAAAAATTCCATTAATAGATCATTAAAACAATTATCTAGAAATCAATGCTTCTGAATTTAAAAATCACATTTAAAAACAAAAAAATGCTAATATATGATGAAAATACATTTCATTGATGATATCCTCTAATCATAAAAAATAAAGCTTTAGAAATTTTTTTATTCATTATAGAATAAAATTTCATTAATGTAGTAAATGATAAAAGTAAACATTTTTTTCAAATATTTATTAATGAGACTCAAAGTGACCCATTTTTTGTAATGTTAAGGTATTTCCATTTTAATACAATTTAACAGATGATAGAAGATCATGAAAATTAGAATTATAAAATAATTCTATTAGAAGTTAACTCATTTGAATTTTGTTTACAAAAAATATATATGGAAGAGAATTATTCTTGATCAAAATTAATGGTACATGTTCAGTATCACATAAATACCATTCTCAATATTTATTCAATAAATAAGAGTGGAAATAAAAATTTAAATTTTAAACAACCTTCATAATTAATGTAGATTTTAACAGATATGGTTCATGAAATGATAGTCATATTATTTCATCAAAAACAATGTTCAATATAGACAATCATGAAATGAAATGAAATTGTAACGTAAATACTTTTCCACTTTTATAAATCATCCATCCTAATCCCAATATAGAAATAAAATCATATGATACTTTAATTACCATGGACATATGGAGATTCATGATATAAAATTTCAGAGCATATTTTATACACCTAATAGTGGATTATATATTCATGTCATACACATATAACCCAATGATATGGAATTTTAATTGTATAACACTTATACATATCATATCAATAGATAAAGGGTTGATCATTGGAGTGATTGTTTTTAAAAAATGGTAAATCGAGATAAATTAAGTAGAAATAAAAAAATAATCATTTTTTGAGATCAATTCACAACTAATCATGTCATTAATATGTTTGTGAAGATGGGTTATAACCTAATGAAAGAAATTGAGTTACAAAACCCTTTACTGCTTGGTATTTATCAATTAATATCAATGATGAATGATGTATTGATGATATATCATATCTAGTTCCAAGAAATTTAACATGAAATTTAATAAAGCTATTTAGAATTTAGTAAATCTATAATTATGTTGAGAAAAAATTTAATTAGTAATAATTAGTAATGTATTGAGAACCATAAATATATCTATTAATTCCACATAGGGAACATGGTACATGGTTTCCCCACTCTATATGTCATTAATATAAATAAAAAATCCATTTATCAAGAATAGAGGTAATTCTATTCTCCCCTCAAAGGAATCATACTTCGGAGCACGACATGTGGACTTGATGAACCCCATGTAATGTTTTTTATTTTAGTGGAAATTCATTTAAATTATTTTCCTCACAAATGATTCCCATTTTTCAGAGTGATATTTTGAATATGTACCTGCTAAAAATTATTTTGTTTATTTTTGGTACAAGGAGCCATTTTAACTTCTACTATCAATGAATTATTTTTTTTACTGTGAGGATTTCACCATACCAATTAAAAAATAAATAAAAAAATCTTTTTATGGTGATGGATTTTTTACTCTAGCACATGGTTCCATGAATATTATGTGGCCAACCGACCATTACTAGAAAAATTATTTTTACTATGACTAATAAATACATGCTCTTCAGGAAGAGAAGTTGATGAATGTATGGAAATTAATGATTAATAGATTATGAATTTTTATGTAAATCATATATCATATATTGTATATGAAATAATAAGGGAGACCCCACAAGGGGAATCCCTCATGAATGACCATCTACAATGGGAATACCCTTCCACCCGTATCATAAGACTACAACTATGAAGTTTATCCTTTGTAGATGAACACCAATCAAGATCTCCCATGTTGTAATGAAAAAGATAATATGCATAATGGTGTATAATTTTGGTAACTTTCCATTTCAATCTCATTTCCCTATTTCTGGGTAGAATTCCACCCCCCTATTTCCCCAGTAGAAAGTGTCCAAATAACATCACATGTCCTTTAACAAAACCCACAAATTCCATAATTTAGACCTCCTCTTGGTACAACAAATTCATTTGGACTATAGACCTGTAATATCTACATATCCCCCAACTATTATTTCATTACAGTGGAAAATGGTGTCTCCTATTTAACTTCACTGGTAAAATGGATACTTAAAATGTTTACAATCATGAATTATCATGGTAATGATGATCCAATCCATTAGGATGGTCGAATAAAGCTTCTATAGTTAGTTTGTGACATCTATTTCATGAAATTTGAATCAAATAATAAGAAAAGAAACTCTTTAAATTCATTTAATATCCTTCTCCAACTCTCCCACCTATCATAAGGTAAATAAAATGGTATTGTCTAATTGAGTAATCCCTGAGAGTTTCTCACAGGACAGATCCCACCCTTCCATTCCTTTACCCACATCCACTAGTATATGAAGAAATTTTTTAATGTTTCTAGATCATCCAATTCCTCTTCATTATCACATTGATCATTACATAAGTGGGATTATAGTATATTTGTATTAATTTCATTTACATTATCAAATACACTAAAATAGGCTTCCTATATAGGTGTAAACCCATCATTATATTCCAAACACTTTTGGATTTAATTCCTATCTAAATAGTATATTTATTAAGACTCCCTAAGGTTTAAAACCAACACAAAAAACCCACTCTGAAAATCTCAAAGACAATTTCCTAGTAGTTTCATATTACCATGATGACTATAATCCACCCAGTTCCATCAATCGCTATCCTTATTGATACATACTCTAAATAAGATCACAACACTTCCTAGGAGGCTATGTAAGGACCCATCCATAGGCTTTACAAATTCTTCTTTTTTTGTAAATAATTTTAGAAAACTTCCCATTGAGGATATTATCAATTTTGTATATTTATAGAATCATTTTATAACTAATACATAACAAAAACATAGGCATACAATGTGGACACTTCCAACAGTATCAATTTAATCAATAGAAAACATTTAAAATGAAACATGGTTTTTTTTCTTGTTTAATATTCATAACATTTCATTGATCATATCCTTAACTCTATTACTCCTGAAATACTATGAATTTTTTTTTTCAAAACATGGGTTAAGAAACAAATATCCGCAAAGGAAAAAATTATGTAAAATAGTTAATATTGAAAAAACTTGTAAACTATGAAATTTCATTCATAAATTAATACTTTTCTCTTTTATGATGTAGTAAATACGTTCCTTGGATTATATGCGCATTGATTAGCTATTTTTTTGTAATGAAAATTTTACCATAAAACAAATATAAAGAACATATAACATATAAAGTTAACATGGGGTGTAAATATACGTTATTGTAATGACCATATGGTTGACTTCTATACACATCACTCTTAATAATGATTTAACCATACCTCCGACTTCCATACCCAATGCCTGGGAGGTTATAACATAACTAATCTTCTATGGTTTATCATGAAACCAACCATCATTAGTTTATCATGGAGGCACCCATATATGTTTTAACAATTAACCATCTATCTAATATACATGTAGCATTGTATAGTCATAACACATAAAATATGGCAATTATTAACATTTCACTCATAATATTTTATTTATAATCATAGGAAATAATTTCAAGATACTGAAATAATAAATCCATAATAAATAAAATTTTCAATAATAAATACCTGAAAAGGGATACAGTATTTATTTTCCATTTATAAACATCACAACTTTTAGAGGAATCGAAATATTTAATAATGGTCGAGGCAACAAGAAAATTCATTGTCATCATATATGATAAAAACATTCCATTATCTATTTATTAAAACACTTCAAGTAAATATATTACATTTGAAAAAATTTGAATGAAATTCAAAATTTCCCCTTTTAATAAACTCATGTAGATCAAAATGTATTCATAAAGATCATTTTGAAATCATAGATATAAAATAGAAATATTTATAAACATAAATCATCGAAACATTAAAATGAGGTTTTGAGTTAAAAATTCTAATAACTTGAGTCCAACTCATCACATGCAATATTTATATTACTGAATATTAATCTTATGTTTATTTCAATTTTCTTAGGAATTGTTTTAGGTTTATTACTTATTATAATTTGATAACATTTACATAGTTATATATGTTCATATCGTATGTTTTTTCGATATTGTATACTTAATTCGAAAATGAACAAGCTATGATATCAATAGTCCATTTTTTCATAATTCCATATTCTCTAGAATTATATTCAAAACATAATAATAACATATATATATATATATATGAATAATATCCTCAAATACTTTCATTATATATGGATATAAAAAATGAATAACATTACAATCATGGATACAATAATTCATATGTAGGCGTAAGCAACGTTTTCCATTTTTCTTTGATAAGAATATAGAGAAGGTAATTAATATTTTATCATCCCAAAATGATCATAATATTATCTAAATAATATTAATCTTTTAAATAGACATACATATTTCTTACAAATGATTTGGTGCATAAATGTATTCATATCTCTTCGTGGAGGAGATAACTAACACTTACAAACGAACGATGTTATGATTTTTATGTGAATAGAAAGTAAAATTTAATTGAAATACTATTCTACTATAATGATAAATATGTCATTAAAATAATATATAAACATTAATTTCACCATTATGACTAGTTTTCATAGAGGGTAGTGAAAAAAAACTATATCAGTTCGTGAGGCAGTGGCCTGCCGTACACATGAACGAAAAGTTCATTTCCCAATATATAATTTGGAGATATATTTTAGTAATGATATAAAAAAATAATTATATTTAGTATATTTGTATTATTAGTTGTTCATGATTTTAGAATATTTAATCAATGTGAGAAACAAATTAAAATTTTAATACTTAAATAAAAATGTTACCTTTCCTTTAGATGATCACCTTTTCTTTACACCATTACTCTTCTAAGGAGGGTTTTCTGACTAGAAAATGCTTCAATAATGTCGTTATGTATTCTTTGAATGATTTTGGGTAGATTTAATACCCAAAAAGATTATTTGGAGTGTGATTAATAGAATGGAATGGGTTAGTTTTTACAGGAGATGTGAGGGGAACCATTAGAAAGACTTAAAATACTAACTTAATATAAATTAATATTTTATTCAAAATGACTCAAAATTCATCTAGTTATATGATATGGGGAGTACGGTTCAATATACTATCAACCAATAATTTTTAGACATGTATTTATTTTATTTTAAATCTTATATATTAGTTTTATCCCCATTTATCTCATACTGTTTTATAAAGTAATTTATACTTTTAGGATTAGATTAATTAATATAACATACTGAAAGACTAATAAATCAATAATTAATAAAATAATTTATATTATCCTATCCATTTATGAAAACCTTATATTTTATAAATTTTATAACATATAATAAAATATATTATATTTTAAAATATCAATAGTGTCAATTTTGACACAAGTCATGAGTTGACGCTTTAAAAACATATTAATAGCAAGAAATGTTTCAACCAACACCTTCGAATCATCACAAAATTGTAAAATTCATCTATAGAAATTTTTTATGGAATCAATTATGTCATATTATATTAATTTTATATTTATAATATCATTTATTTGATTATTTTATTAATTAAGAAATTACGATATCAACATTGTGTCAACCTTTTAATTTATTTATTTCCTAAAAATTTTAAATAAATAACCATGATGTTGTTAATCATTCTATTCTTCTATTTAATATTTATATTATTTCATATTACTTATATAACCCCATATTAAAATAGTTATAGCTATGAGAGACATGGTTTTCACATCATTCTATTTTCATTAAATAAAATGTTATAAGTGTAACAAATACACAAATGTGGCTTCTAATGGCCAAAACATTGTACCAAGGATATTATTGGTCAAAATTAACTCATAAATTATGTTTATTACTTGTTTTATGTAATTTTGTTTATAATTATTATTTTATTTTTACTTATAATTACTAGATTTACCATTAAACATGGTAACGAAAATAATTTCTAATGCTACTAATGGCCAAAATTATGTTGATCTTATTAGATCACATTTTTCATACTAATTAATTTAAAATTACTATACAATTTATAAATATTAATAAAAATGAAAAGGTAATATTCTATAATTTCTTAGGATGTCACGTCCTCCCCACAATAAGAAATTTTGGCCTTGCAATTTTAAATTTGGGCTCAGTAACTTTATTGAAATCCCACATCAAAAAATGAGTCAATAGATCTTCCACATTAAAAAGATGAGAGGGTAGTATGAAGATCAACTGATATAAAAAAATACAAGGGTTCCATATAACAAAACATTGATATAAAAGATAAAACTTACTATCAAGTTATGATGAAGAGTGATATAAAACATTGTCAGGAGAAAGGTAATAATCAGAAAACCATAAATTTTTGATGGGTTAAATGGTCTTTGATTTCATTTCAGGAATAGTTAATGGAAGAAATTAATATTTTAGCTATAATTTTACTACATGGACTATGAGAATAAAGAAATATACTTACATGAAAAGTGGTGTTTCATCATTGATTCAATTTCCATCATAAACTATTCTTTCTCTTAAATGACGAGTATTCACGATGAATTTCTCAAACTCGATGAACTAGAATCAACTTATAGGGAATCACATAATCTAAAATAGATTAAATATATATTCTTCCAATCATTAAAAATTCACAAAACCGAAATTGTTAGGATAAAATATGATAATTCCATAAATATAATAAACCATTATCTAACGAAAAACAACTTCAATATAAAAAATTCAACACTGACACCCAAAGATCAACAAATACTATTAAACAAATATATGCATTTAAAATTCCTCAAAATGATCAAATATATGATTGATACCCAAAAATTACTGGATCACATATTCTTCAAAGATAAATTTTTTACATTCGACTCTAAATAACATCAACCTCTCTTAATTTAACATACAAAAAATTCAATTACCTGAATTGCATAATCTCCAAAATTTGCTAATTGTTTCCGTAAATAACAAGAATCAACATAATTTCACTATTAAATCATAAATTCATCCAAAATCAACTTCAACCTATACATTTTCAAATAAAATTGCATTGTATTCTTTTTTCTATGATTATATATCATTTAGAAAATAGTGATAATCTTCCGAATGAACATTCATCACTTAATCCCCAAAAATAATTTTCTAGAACCATATAAATCCATTTGATAAGAAATAAGTTCGAAAAATAAAATTATTATTAATCCGTCAACTATTTTATCTACAAATAAAATCTTATAATAACCTGATAATTCACATAGGCTGGTGGTAAGTGATTCACCCTTCTCACCTTTCAGTTGTGGTTTCGATTCCTATAGATTTTCTAACGTGATGGGTTATAACCTATCCTATATGTTTCCTCTTTTTAGAAAATATAAAATTACTATAACATTAATAAAATTTTATAAAATCATAAAAAAAATTAACATAACATATTTTGACCTCGAAGGTTATTTTTCACCTCAAATTTTTCTTCCTAAAAAGTAATAACTCACAAATTCCTCAAAGGTGAATTTTTCCAAAAATACAATTAGTCAATTTAGAATTTCCTAACATAAATCCTTAAAAGGGATTGTAAGAAATTAAAATTCTAATCAAACATAAAAATATAGACTGATTATGATATCACTGACACGTTACTGAAACATCCTAATATTCAATGTTTTCTAAACCATCCACTTATAGAAAAACTAAGGAACTGACCATAAACAATATATAATCTTGAGTTAAGTCAATAGTTTTACATTATTTTACATTAAGGATATTATTATTTTTGGAGATTTATTTAATTAGGCCTTTACTGAAACATAAAAAACCCATATAATTATAAATTATACACTCACAAAACAATATGTTTCTTATATAAAACAATAAATATTTTTAAACTAAACATTGTTTCTTTTCACATTAAATAATCATAAATTTTTCCTTATCATATCATTGACATTATACTACATTAGATCATAATAAAAACATTTCCAAACATTGTATGAGCACAAAAAACATAGTAATTGATACACAGTGAAGGGAAATTATTAGTATTTCAAAAACATGTAAGCCAGGAATACTTTATCACAAAGTAAAAATATTCACCTTAAAGAAGTGGTAAACACATTCATTTGGTTATAAGTTGATTTCTTACCGTTTTATGTATTCAAAAGATTAACATAAACCCCATAAAAATAACATTTTACATATAAAGGTAACTTGGGACAGTATCATACAAAAATGGCATTAACATACGATTGACATCCATACACATCACACTTACAAATGGAATAGCAATACAGCTGACATCCATACCAAATACATTGGAGGTTATAATTTAACAACCCTTTCTTGGTTTATCATAGAGCCACAAATCATGCATTTATCATTGGTCCACTCATAAATGGTTAATCACATAACCACCCACCAAATTTACAAGTACCATTGTATAATTATAACCCATAAAATATTCCAATTATGAATATTTCAGTCATAAAATTTCATTTGAAATCATAAGAATTCATTTCAAGATACTGAAATAATAAATCCATTTTCAAAACCATATCAAAAAATTAAACACCCTAAAAAGGAATATGATATTTATTTTTTTTTTTAAAAACATTTCTTCTTTTAGAGGAAGCCATATATCAAATAATTTCAAAGGCTGGTGGAAAATGTGTCATCACCATAATTGATAAAAAAATCCTATTTATCATTTAGTATAATGATTCATATATAATTGTTTATTTTTTAAACAAAATTATCAAAACTAAAAAATTCTCGTTTTAAAACATTCAATTAAATGTAAATACATTCTTAAAAACCATTTTCTAAAAATGGACATAAAATAGAAATATCTATAAATATAAAATTATGAAAACATTATAATTAGGTTTTGAGTTAAAAAGTACCTTACCATGTGTATGAATCATCAAGTTCAATAATTTTATTCCTAAATAATAAACATTTGTTAATTTATATTTTTTAGAGAAATTATTTAATGTTTATTACTTATTACAATGCTATAATAATTAATTAATTATTTGTGTTTATATCAGACATTTTGTCGATATTCGGTACATGAGTTGATAATGAACATGCTAGGATGTCAACAGTCCATGTGGTCCTAAGTAAATCATCTCAAGAATAAAAATAATAACATAATAATCAATTATATATATAAATTATACCTTTAAATAAATTTAGTAAAAATGTATATGAAAAATGAAAAATGATACAATCATGGAGACGGTAAGTCATATGTACGCATGAATAACATTTTATGTCATTCATTGATCGTTATAGATAGAAGTTATATACTATTTTATCATTAAATAATTATCATTATATTATTAACATCCTATTAATAATTTAAATATACTTACATATATCATACAAGTGATGTGGTGAATAAAAATGATTCACATTGCTTCATAGATGTGATAGATCACACAAACGCATGAACTGCGTTATCATTTTATGTATATAGAATGCAAGAATTTAATTGAAATATTATTCTCATTAAATGATAAATAATTAATTAACATCATATATAAACATTAATTCCATAATTATTAGTAGTCTGGAGAGATAGTTAGGAAAAATAACTATATCGATTCGCAGGGTGGTAGTCCACCATACACACGAACGAAATGTTCAGTTCTAATTTCATGAAATTGGAGATGGATTTTGATGATTATATTAAATCAATAACATATAACTATATTTATTATAATAGTGTTATTATCTCAAAATGGTTGGAGAATATTTGAAGGATGTGGAAGAATAAATAAAATAGAATCACATAAATAATAAGGTAACATTTCCTTCGAATAATCACTTTTTTCATAACACTTTAATAATAATAAAAATGATGTTCAGCCTAAAATAAGGCCTCAAGAAAGTGGGGATGTATTTAAGGAAGTATTTTGGGTATATAATGGCTTAAAATAAGAATTTTGATGTGTGAATAACAGAGAGGAATGGGTGCCTTTTTATAGGTGTGGGGAGGGGCACTCTTGGAAACTCTTAAAATATTAAAGTAATATAAATAAATTTATATCTCCAAAAGGCTCCAAATTATGTTTTCTCTATGTTAAGTTGATTATAGTGGTAAATATTGTCATCTAATAATTTTTAGATATGTATTTTATTTATCTTAAAACTTATCATTTTGTTTTATCTCCTTTTAACTCTCATCGTTTTATCAAGTAATTTACACTTTGAGGGTTAAATTAATTACCATAATATGTGAAATGTCCAATGAATGATTCATTAATAATTATTTTATGTTTTTATAACAATTTATCTTATTTTAAGATTTTTGGTAAATTTATAATATTTTAAAAAATATTTTATATTTTTATATAAGAATAGAGTAATTTTTGACACTATTCATTAGTTAACTTTTGTAAAAAATCTTAACAGTGACATATTATTTTACCAAATACATTTAATTATCAAGAAAATGTAAAATTAATTAATAATATTCATGTATGGTATAAATTTTGTCAACAAAGATTTATTTTAGTAATTATATTGTTATTAATTTGATTCATAAATTAATTTCAAAATTTCTACGTCATCATTTTATCATAGTTTAATTTATTTATATATTTACTACAAATAATAATTAAATTACCATGGTATGGGTAGACTTTTTATATTTATATGTACTTTTTATATTCAAATATTTAACTTATATAACCAAAAAATAAAAATGATATCGTTATGAGAGTCTTGATGATGACATCTTCCTCTTTTCGTCAAAAAATGATACAAGTATCATAAGCACACCCAATTTGCTTAAATAGGCCCAATTCTTCCCCATGGATTGTTGTGGTAAAAAATAACTCATAAAATAAAATTAGGATAAGTTTTAGGGTAGTTTTATAAAATTTATAATATTATTTTAACTTTTAATAACACGATTTACCTATAACCAAGGTAATAAAAATAATTACTAAAGTTACTTTTCACCAAAAATTAAATTTATTTTATTAGATAAAATATTTCATAATGATTAGAACTATTTACATAAATTCTAAAAAATTCGAAACACAATATTAGAAAAAAAATAATTAAAAATAATTTTTCATAATGAAACGAGGAAGTGGGTTATAAAAGAAAAAAAAATCAAATGTTCACTGACATTTCATATCAAATTTCAATTTTAAATTGAATCCAATGACCCATAACACAAAATTGTTATTTATCTTCATATATGTTATATATTTTTTAATAATATATATATTCTGATGGCCTTGGTGGAAGTTGAGATGGTATATTGAGTGTATAGTGGGGTATGATAGTTTAAGATGTAGTTGATTATTATTGATGACCAGTCCATGTTTCTCTATAATGATGGGATATTTTTTGTTATTATTTCTTTCTTGTATCATATGATATGGTCTTATAACTAAATTTCCTTTTTTTTATTGTCATATCTAATTTTACTAGATATGTCACGACCCGTCCTCGGGGCTCGTGCCATGACTACCCCAAACCCGTCTTCCATAGGCCAGGGGATGACGACTAGAACCAAGGCGTAAATCCCGGAAAAGGGAAGGAATTGCCTTTGTAAAGTAAACAACAAACACCACAGAGAAAATAGGCAGACGTAAACACTGAGTAAAAGCTGAGTACTACAGTAAGTGCAGAAAAGTAAGTGGGCTAGTATACAAACCCAAACTGAAAGTAAAGTACAACTGGAAAGGGAAAACATCAACTGAAAAGTAAAGCTGCAACGTCGAGTTGTCCCCTGGAAATCCCACCTGAAGGGTGGGTACAGATAGCCTCCACTGCTCCTCGGGTCCAGCCGACCGCTCCCAGTACGTCCTGCCCAGTGGTTCACCTCCAGGTACTGTCCTGCTCCGCATGCCTCAACCACGATCAGCGCTGTCTGTCGTCTGCAACCAACACAACGTAGTGCGGGTATATCCCGTGCAGGGGTGTGTATAAGCTACTCAGTAGGGACCCCGAGACCCCCGATGGTCTCCCAGAATCCATGAAGGATAATGAAAAAAGGAAAATATACAATCACGAAGTAACATCCGACACTGCTTAAGTATATTCCCATACATATACCTAAGTCATCAAATCTCGTTCGGCTGCAACATCCGAGCCCAAGTACAACCAAGTCCACACAAGAAAGAAAAACGTAAATCCACACAGGATAGCACAACAAAATCCACAATGGAAAGAAAAATAGGATTCATCTCACACAAGAATACTTCTCCATATGACGATAAAGATGACCAGATATTGCCACTGATTCAACTAAGCCGTCGGATCCACAAAGGATCGATAGTTACTAACCCCCGCAATGACCCACACAGGATCAGACCCACATAGGATCTGTAGGCACTGGCCCACACAGGACTGTTGAGCGCTGACCCACACAGGATCAGAGCCACATAGGATAGGTAGCACTGACCCACAATGGATCGCTGAGTGCTGTAGTCATCGTCGTCGAATCCACTGAGGATCTCTGCACAGTCATCGTCGTCACAGTAGCAGTCGCAGTCAGCTCTAAGGTTCTCGCACATAGCAAGATCGTTCGGGAGGGTCCGCTCCACGAGCCGAGAGGCTGATACATCAACTGACACATAGTCCAGAGTAGATGTATCCAAAAGTTCTGTATCATCAACAAGAAATCAACGTCGTAGACAGCGCGTCAATCGGACACCTGGTCTGAGAGTTATTGGCTTTTTCGTCCCAGGGGCCCGGTTGGTTTTTAAGGAAAAACCAACACGACCATACTCCACCTGGGTCCAAACCTTGGACGGAGTAATCCAAAAGATCAATCTCACTTAGAGGAATTCAACAAAGTCGACGGCACGTCAATGGGACGTCCGAAGCTCAAGATATGAGCGTTTCCACTCCGAGGGCCCGGTTGGTTTCGTGTACGAACCAACCCGGCCAAAACCAAAGTATTCTTGAAACCTTGACTGTGATATACCGAAACGACCGTCTCGATCCAAGGATCGTATTTCCGCTGACGGCACATCGTTCGGAGGCCCGTAGCTCATGTTATGAGCAAAAGACTGAAAAGGTCCGGAAACGAGGGGGTCTAGGCCCGGAACTACCCGGCACGACCCCCCTGGGTCGGCCCGAACCAGGTCGACCGAACCCAGGATCGGGTCAGACCCGGTTGGGCGCGACCCGGCCCAGCCTGGGTGCGACCCGACCGGTGGGTGGGTGTGGCTCGGCTCGGCCGAGCGGCCGAGCAAGGGAAACCGCGGGTAGGGGGCGTGCTGCCCCCGCGTGAAGAGAAGTTGCGGCCCCGCGTGGGGCCGCCCTTGCCAGCAGACGCGGCCGGGCCACCGCGTCCCGCTTCTCTGGTCCCGCGTGGTCGTGGTACAGCGCTGCTGCCGTCGCGGCTGAAGCCGCGGCGGGTCCGTCCGGCGGCGCGCCGGGGCTCCGCCGCGCCGGCGACCCGCGCGGCTGGTGGAGTCTACGGGCCACCGGAGTTGCTCCGTTGGTCCGATTTTATTTCTGTCTAAACCACAGCTCATCATATGTCCCGTTCTTCACTGCAGAATCAACAAATCGCCTATGCGGCATGTTTTTGACGTTGTCCGCCGTTCTGCACACCATGAAAGAAAGGGCGGTGGGTTCAGAATTGATCGTTGGTCCGCACCCACCGCGTTAGCGGTTTGAAACAACACCATAATTCCCAGCAATTGATAATCCTCGACCCGCAATAATAATCCGCAGACCAACTAGTTAATTGGTTGGTCTGCATTCTTGCCTTGGAGGAAAACAAACATGGGTATTAACATTTTCAAAACAACCCCTACCTTCGTCGTCGTCGGACGCAAGTTCGTCGCGGAATTGACCGTCACGGAAGAAAAGGATCGTCGCGTCGCGGAAGGGCATCGTTGTCGTGCGGTACTCAGCGTCGCGTAATCAAACTCTGAGGATCAAGGACATACAGATTTAATTATAACAATTAAATCCATTTTGATGTTATAATCCACAAGGAATTAAAAGGACTGCAATCCCCTACCTCAAGATGTCGATCGAAGATTGTCGCGAGGAAAGAATGTCGCGGAAGAAGCGTCGGCATCGCGGTACTCGGCGTCGCATCGTCGATATCTGAGGGCTCAGTGTTCTTCGGGTTCTTCGCGTTCTTCGCGTTCTTCGCGTTCTTCACGTTCTTCGCGGAGGAGGATAAAGATCTTTAGAGATTCACCAAATGTTTAACACAACAACCAGATAATAAAATAAGTCATCATCTTATTTTATTATTAACTAAAGAATTTTAAAAACAAAAGATAAGTAAGGAACAATTAATTTCATGAATTAATTGCAACGAACTAACCGACCAATTAATAGGGGCGTTATGAATTTAGAAAACGCGTCAGTTGACTTTGATTTAAAAGGGGTTTTTGCGGGTGCGTTACTTAGCGGAAACAAAATGGTGGGGCTCGTGTGAGCCCCACCACACAAATATCCTACCAAGAGGGTAGGATATTTTGGATTGCACCCTAACCACTTCAACTCATCTTAAGCAGCTTTTAGTGGCTTTTAAGTGGCTTTAAGTGAAATAAAAATAAAGTTGTTTAATCACTTTATTTTATTTCTTAACTTAACCCCAAAAATTTAAAAACCACACCCGAGAAAATGAAACTCCGGAAGAGGCATTTCTAATCAAATACCGGCACTGCGATTCCCTCGGTGCCCTCAGAATTCGATTCCGAGCACCGGTTCAAATGTTAGAAAAACCCGATCATTCGTTCACTGAACGTACTCGAGTCAAACTTTGGAAAATGATTCCGGGCACACCGGGCCTCGGAATTAGGTGCCGTCAAAAACTATGTTCTTGTAAAATTCCAAATAAAATAAAGAAAAAAAATTCATTGAAATTTAAGGTTCTTTACATCACTACCACCTCCGGGCTTTACATCCCCATAAAGATACATAATAAACTTGGGAAACAAATGTGGTTACTGAGCAAGCATCTGAGCCTCCCGCTCCCAAGTGCTCTCCTGGAGGTTCTCGTGCTTCCATCTGATGTGCACTAGAGGAATCAACCATCCATGTAGTACCCGCTCCTATTGATCCTCGATCTCCACAAGGACCTCCGCAAAAGTCTCCCCATCATCAATGTATAGCTCCCCTTGGTCAATGATGTGTGTCAGGTCATGCACGTATCTCCTCAGCTGAGATACGTGGAAGACGTCGTGCACCCGGTGCAACAGAGGTGGTAGAGCCAGGCGATAAGCCACCTCGCCAATCCTGCTGAGGACCTAGAATGGTCCGATGAAGCGTGGAGACAACTTGCCGCCTCGACCAAATCTCTGTAATTCATGTCGAGGTGAGACACGCAAGAAGACGTGGTCGACATCCTTGAACTCTAGTGGCCTCTGCCTCCTGTCAGCATAAGACTTCTTCCGGCTCTGAGTTGTCCTCATCCGCTCCTGGATGACCTGGACCTTCTCTGTCGTGGCCCGGACCATCTCTGGTCCCACAAGTGCTGACTCCCCAGGGTCAGCCCCACACAACGGAGATCTGCAAGGTCTGACGTACAATGCCTCGTATGGTGCCATCCCGATGGTGGAGTGGTAGATGTTGTTGTACACGACCTCCACCAAGGGTAGGTGGTCCTCCCAGCTGCGACCAAAGTCAAGGACACATGTGCGGAGCATGTCCTCGAGAGTCTGAATGGTCCTCTCTGTCTGACCATCCGTCTGAGGGTGAAAGGCAGTGCTCAGATGTTACTGCGTCTCGAATGCCTCCTGCAACCCCTTCCTAAGTTGGGAAGTAAAGCGAGCATCTCAATCGGAGACGATAGATGATGTCACACCATTAAGCCGTAAAATCTCCTGAACGTAGAGACGTCCCAAGCTCTCCACTGAGCCCTGCTCTCTGACGGGTAAGAAGTGATCCGACGTGGTGAGTCAGTCGACAATCACCCAAATGGAGTCGTGACCTCTGGATGTGCATGGAAGTCCAGTCACGAAGTCCATAGATATCCCATCCCACTTCCACTCCGGGACATCCAAGGGTTGTACCAAGCCTACTGGTACCTGATGCTCTGCCTTTACCTGCTGGCAGGTGAGGCATCGAGAAACGAACTCTGCCACAACCTTATTCATGCCCAGCCACCCGTGCTATCGTCTGAGGTCCTAGTACATCTTTTCCACTTCAAGGTGTACCGCCAAAGGAGAAGTGTGAAACTCTCTCAGCACCTCCTCTCATAAAGTGACTGGTACTAAGGTACGTCCTCTGAAAATGATGTCATGCTCTGCTCCAAAGGAGAAACCATCAGGTGCTTGTCTTGAGGATATCTGTGCACGCCGTGTCTCACAGTCAGCGACCCCACACTATGCCTCTCTGAGCCACTGTAGTAGTGGAGGAGTGACTGTAAGAGACAGAAGGAAGGCTTCTCCATCTCTATCGATGAAGGATATCTGCAAAGCGGCTAGCTGCTCTGTCGCCTCCTCATGTAGTTGAATGCCCGTCCTCTTGCTGAGAGCATCAACTACTACGTTTCCCTTCCCAGGAGTATAGTCTATCTCAAAGTCATAGTCCTGTAGGAACTCAAGCCATCTCCGCTGTCTCAGGTTCAATTCCTTCTGCGAGAAGATGTACCTGAGACTATGATGGTCAGAAAAGACTGTAAAGAACTCACCCATCAGATAGTGTCGCCATTTCTTCAGAGCGAAGACCACTACTGCTAACTCCAGGTCATGGGTAGTGTAGTTCTACTCATGAAGCCTCAACTGACGTGATCCATAGGTGATCACTGCCTGCTCTGGAATCAGGACACATCCGAGTCCGGTCCCTGATGCATCGCAGTAGTCTACGTACCCTACTCCCTCCTTAGGAAACCTAAAGATACCTGCGCTGGTCAATCTCTGTCTCTGATCCTGGAAGCTCTGCTAACATCTGTCTGACCACACAAACGGTTTCCCCTTCTTTGTAAGAGATGAGAGTGGTTCCGCAACTCTGGAGAAGTCTGGGAAAAATTTCCTATAGTATCCAGCTAGTCCCAAGAAACTCCGCACCTCTGTCATGCTCTTGGGTGGCTCACAAGCTAGCACTGCCTCGATCTTCGCAGGATCCACTGCAACTCCCGCCTAAGAGATGACGTGTCCCAATAAGTGGAACTCACTTATCCAGAACTGACACTTCGAGAGCTTTACATAAAGCTGGTGCTCTCGAAGTGTGTCTAATACAACCCATAAGTGGTAGGCGTGCTCCTCCTCAGTCGTTGTGTATATCAAAATGTCGTCGATGAAGACTATGACAAATCGATCATGGTATGGCTGAAAGATCCTATTCATGAGGCACATGAACACTGCTGGAGCATTGGTTACGCCGAATGGCATAACCAAGAACTCATAGTGGCCATACCGACATCTGAAGGCCATTTTTTGCACATCCTTGTCCGGAACTCTGAGCTGATGAGAGCCTGACATGAGGTCTATCTTCGATAACCACCGTTCTCCATTGAGCTAATCGATGAGGTCATCAATCCTCGGTAGCGGATACTTGTTCCTCACTGTCACCTGGTTCAGGCGGCGATAGTCGACACATAGTCGCAAGCTCCCGTCCGTCTTCTTGGCGAACAATATCGGGGAAGCCCATGGTGAAACACTGGGTCGGATGAATCCCTTGCCCTGCAAGTCCTCCAACTGTACCCGTAGCTCTCGAAGCTCAGCGGGGGCCATCCGATATGCTGGAGTGCATATCGGGGCTGTCCCGGGGTACAAATCAATATAAAAGTCTACCTTTCTGCGAGGAGGTAGCCCTGGAACGTCGTCAGGAAAGACGTCCGCATACTGATCCACCACTACAAGAAAACTAGGACTCCGCACGTCAACTTCTCCTAGGATGAGGCTAGCCAACTAATGAGTGATGGGATGTCCTCTCCTCTGCAGAAGTCCATCCTGTGCTGCGAAGGCTCCCTTCTCACCGGTGAAGGTGAACCTGCTCCCGTCGGTGCATACACATCGCACCTTGCACCAAAAATAGTCAATCTGTACATGGAATGTAGATAACCAACCCATGCCCATGATTACGTCGTAAGGCCTCGATGCCTCTACAATAAGATCCCAGCTGAAGCTCTCATCTCCTAGAGTAAGCTCACTCTGCCGGCACTAGTGCGTAATCGTCGAGTCTGCTCCCGTAGGAGTCTCTAGCCCTAAGGATCGAGCCAACGACTCTGTCGGAATCTCTGAGCACCGAACAAGGGCAACAGCTATGAAAGAGTGAATCACTCTTGTGTCTATAAGAACTGCAACAATGGTGTAATAGACACAGATCGTACCTCGAATCATCTCGGGCGTGCCGTGGTCATAGGCCTCCGCTGCCTGGAGCTGTGCATGTCTCTGCCCGCCAGCTCCCTATGGCCGGGGGTGGACCTCCCGATGGTGGTGGTGGTAGAGCCTCATAGTGTTTCCCACCACCTGCTGCTCGGCCAGCTCCTCTGCCTCATCCACCTCCTCCCTACGGACCGCCACGGTCAACCTTCTGCCTCTGCCTGGGTGGCCCCTCAACTGTCTGCTGCTCCTCGGCACTGTGTGTCAGGAAGTCACGAGCCATGTGGCCCTGCCCGCCGCATGTGTAGCACTGCCTGCCTCTCGAAATACTAGCTCTATGTTGTGTGCCCCGAACTACTGAGCCAGTGTCCTGAGGTCGTCTGCCTGAGGGTCTGGTCTGCCTGGACCCCTGAGTCATCCATCGACTGCCTTCCGTAGAAGACTCTTCTACGTGCCGCCCTGCGGTCTGTCTCGCTACTGATGAAGGCTCAGTAAGGAAGATATCGATCAAAAGGGCTCGCTCCAGTACTCCTCCCTGAGTCGGAATGCTGAGGGAGATCAGCGATGCCCTAATCTCATGTCTCAATCCCTGCTCAAAGGTCCGGGCCCGGAAGAATGGGTCCCATACCATGTCGGTCGAGTAGCGTGAAAGATCGGTAAATCTCGCCGAGTACTGGGCGACCGTCAAGATGCCCTGCCGCAGCTGAAGAAGCTCCTAGATGCGCACCGCACGGAGGGTGGCCGGGACGAACTCTGAGCGGAAGTGGCCCTCAATGTCTGTCCAGAGAAGAGATGCCTCATCGTGCACCTTGAGCTTCATGCTCCACCATCGGCCTACTGCCTCATGCAGTAGGCTCGCTGCGAGGATCACCATGAGGTCTGCTGGTGTCCTTACTAACCTGAAAACTCATACAACTACCTCTAGCTAGTCTTCGGCTTCCTGGGGGTCCATCTCCCCACAGATCCTTGGAGGTCGCTGGTGCTGGAACTCATGCAGTGCACTAAGGCGACGTGCATCGTTAGCGGCTGGGGCTAGAAGCACCAGTGGCTCGGCGGGTAGAGGTATCGTCGGTGCCTCTACAGTCAAAGGGCCCTACACTGAGGCCTCGTCGCTTGACGGGTTGTCGCCACGCTCAACTCTCAAAACCCTAGCTGGCTACCATCGTCGGGGCATCCTAAAAAGGAAACAGGTGCGCCACGGTCAGAACATTATACCTGGTGAGCTGATACAAGTAATCACAAAGAAAACATGAAACACACATGAAATCAATGTTTTTGTCCATTAAGTCGGAAATCAGAAGTCAGGGTCCTGGTGTACAGATACATCGGCCGCCGCACCAACACTGGACTCCCTGGACTGATAACCACACCCAATACGCAAAACACTATTGCTTCACATAGAAAAAAGATCAGAGTCCCAAGTTCTTAGGTAGAACCGAACTCCTCTGAAACCAATTTGTCACGACCAGTCCTCGGGGCCTGTGCTGTGACTACCCCAAGCCCGCCATCCATATGCCAGGGGCTGGCGACTATCACCAAGGCATTAATCCCAGAAAAAGGGAAGGCATTGACTTTGTAAAGTAAACAACAAACACCACAGAGCAAGTAGGCAGAAGTAAACACTATGTAAAAGCTGAGTACTACAGTAAGTGCGGAAAAGTAAGTGAGCCAGTATACAAACCCAAACTGAAAGTAAAGTACAACTGGAAAGGGAAAACAGTAACTGAAAAGTAAAGCCGCAACGTCGAGTTGTCCCCTGGAAATCCCACCTGAAGGGTGGGTACAGATAGCATCCACTGCTCCTCGGGTCCAGCCGAATGCTCCGAGTACGTCCCGCCCAGTGGTCCACCTCCAAGTACCATCCTGCTCTGGAAGCCTGAACAACGATCAGCACTGTCTGTCGTCTCCAACCAACACAATGTAGTGCGGGCATAGCCCATGCAGGGGTGAGTATAAGCTACACAGTAGGGACCCCGAGACCCCCGAAGGTCTCCCAGAATCCACAAAGGATAATCCACAAAGGAAAGATAAAATCACGAAGTATCATCCGTCACTGCTTAGGTATATACCCATACATATACATAAGTCATCAATTCTCGTTCGGCTCCAACATCCGAGCCCAAGTACAACCCAGTTCACACAGGAAAGCAAAACGTAAATCCTCACAGGATAGCACAACACAATCCACAAAGGAATGAAAAAAAAGGCTTTAGCTCACACAGGAATACTTCTTCATATGACGATAAAGATGACCAGATATTTCCACTGATTCATCTAAGCTATCAGACACACAAATGATCGATAGGTACTAACCCACGCAATGACCCACACAGGATCTGTAGGAGCTGGCCCACACAGGACCGCTGAGCGCTGACCCACACAGGATCGGACCGACACAAGATCGGTAGCACTGACCCACAAAGGATCTCTGAGTGCTGTATTTGTCACTGTCGAATCCCCTAAGGATCTCTGCACTGTCGTCGTCGTCACAGTAGTAGTCGCAGGCAGCTCTAGGGTTCCCGCACAGAGCAAGCTTGTTCGGGAGGGTCCGCTCCACGATCCGAGAGGCTGATACATCAACTGACACATATTCCAGATTTGATGTATCCAAAAGTTCCGTATCGTCAACAAGAACTCAACGTCGCAGACGGCGCGTCAATCGGATGCCCGGTCTGAGAGTTATTGGCCTTTTCGTCATAGGGGCCCGGTTGGTTTTTAAGGAAAAACCAACCCGAATGTACTCCACCTGCGTCCAAACCTCAGTCGGAGTAAGCCAAAAGATCCTTCTCCCTTAGAGGAATTCAACAAAGTCTACGGCACGTCAATCGGGCGTCCGAAGCTCAAGATATGAGCGTTTCCGCTCTGAGGGCCCGGTTGGTTTCGTGTACGAACCAACTCTGCCGAACACAAAGTATTCAGAAACCTTGAGTGTGATATACTGAAACGACTATCTCGATCCAAGGATTGCATCTCCGCTGACGGCATGTCGTTCTGAGGACCGTAGCTCACGTTATGAGCAAAACACCGAAAATGTCCAGAAACGGGGGGGGGGGGGGACTGGGCCCGGCCGACCCGACCTGACCCCCTGGGTCGGCCCGAACTAGGTCGACCCGACCCGGGTTCGGGTCCGACACGGTTGGGCGCGACCCGGCTGGCGGGTCGGCTTGGCTCGGCTCGGCTGAGCGGCCGAGCAAGGGAAACTGCGGGCGGGGGGCGTGCTGCCCCCATGTGAAGAGAAGCTGCGGCCCCGCGTGGGGCCACCCTCGCCACCGAACGCGGCCGGGCCGCCACATCCCGCTCCTCCAGTCCCGTGTGGTCGCGGGACCGTGCTACGTCCGCCGCGGCTTCAGCCATGGTGTGTCCGTCCGGCGGCGCGCCAGGGCGCCACAGCCTCCGGCCACCGGCGGAGTCCACGGGCCACTGGAGTTGCTCTGGTGGTCCGATTTCATTTCCATCTATGTTGTAGCTCATCTCGGGTCCCGTTCTTTACTACGGAATCAGAAAATCATCTCTGCGGCATGTTTTTGTCGTCGTCCGCCATTCCACACACCAAGAAACAAAGGGCGGTGGGTTCGGACTTGTTCGTTGGTCCGCACCCACCGCGTTAGCAGTTTGAAACAACACCATAATTCCAAGAAATTGATAAACCTCGACCAACAATAATAATCCACGGACCAACTTGTTAATTGGTTGGACCGCGTTCTTGCCTTGGAGGAAAAAAAACATGGGTATTAACATTTTCAAAACGACCCCTAACTTCGTCGTCGTCGGACGCGAGTTCGTCGGGGAATTGACCGTCGTGGAAGAAAAGGATCGTCGCGTCGCGGAATGGCGTCGCTGTCGTGCGGTACTTCACGTCGCGTAGACAAACTCCGAGTATCAAGGTCATACAAATTTAATTATAACAATTAAATCAATGTTGATGTTATAATCCACAAAGAATTAAAAGGACCGCAATCCCCTAACTCAAGATGCCGATCGAAGATTGTCGCGGGGAAAGAACATCACAGAAGAAGCGTCAGCGTCGCTGTACTCGGCGTCACGTCATCAATATCCGAGGGCTCAGTGTTCCTCGTGTTCATTGCGTTCTTTGCGTTATTCGCGTTCTTCGCATTTTTTTGCGAAGGAGGATGAAGATCGTTAGAGATTATCCAATGGTTTAACACAACAACCAGATAATAAAATATGTCCTCATCTTATTTTATTATCAACTAAAAAATTTGAAAAACAAAGATAAGTAACGAACAATTAATTCATAGAATTAATTCCAACAACTAACCACCCAATTAATAAGGGCGTTATGAATTTAGAAAATGAGTCAGTTGACTTTCATTTAAAAGGGGTTTTTGCGGGTTCATTACTTAGTGGAAAAGAAACAGTGGGGCTCATGCGGGCCCCACCTCACAAATATCCTACCAAGAGGGTAGGATATTTTGTATTTCACCCTATCTGCTTCAACTCAGCTTAAACAACTTTATGTGGCTTTTAAGTGGCTTTAAGTGAAATAAAAAAAATTTTGTCGCACCACTTTATTTTATTTCATAACTTAACCCCAAAAATTTAAAAACCACACCCAAGAAAATGAAACTCCGGAAGAGGCGTTTCAACGAAAATACCGGCGCTGCGATTCCATCGGTGCCCTCGGAATTCGATTCCATGCACCGGTTCAAAAGATAGAAAAACATGCTCGTTCGTTCACTGAACGTACCCGAGCCAAACTTCAGAAAATGATTCCGGGCACACAGGGCCTCGAAATCAGGTGCTGTCAGAAACTGCGTTCTTGTAAAATTCCAAAGAAAATTAAGAAAAAAAAATTCCCTTGAAATTTAAGGGTGTTTACAAGATATATGATTTTATTATGATTTTTTATACTGTTATTTAAATATTTTTTATTATGATATTTTGTTTATAAATTGGTCTAGATTTCAATATCTATTACATGTTTCTAATGATATGGCCTCTAATTTATCTTACACCTTCGAGGTCTTATTCAGTGTCAACAAAACTATTGAGTAGCCTATGGGATATCAAACTCAAACAAGTCACTAGTCTTTATGGTGACTTAATAAGTACGGTGACGTCACTTGTTGTTTCATACACTATAAAAATTATAACTATAGTTATAAAATTATTTGTATGAAACATATTAATAATATAAATTTATAATGCTTTATATAAGAATATGGAATTCTTACGATCCATGGTACACTTGAGGAAATATATAGATGGTGTAAAAAACATAGTAACCTAATAATGCTTCTATTATATTATTACTATTGGAGTGTATGAATTCTGTCAATATCGAATCTCAAATAAAGGGGTGTGACCAAAAATATTATAAAAGAGGGACTAATGTTATGTAAAGGGATTATTATATGATCTAAATTGTTAAAAATAATAAAATTAATTCAATCCCTAAATTTTATTTTGAATCAATATTTACATATTGTCAATATTAAAATTATTTGATGATTAAATTCAAATGTATATAAATTGGAAGGCTATAACTAAAATAAAATTGAATGTTTAATTTTATTATAATATTATAGAGAAAAAAAATCTCAAAATTTAGTGGGGATCAAACCAACTATGGTTATAGAGGGGGGAAATGTCCGATGACACTAAATTAGTAATGATACAACGATTATAATAAACATATGGATTAATAAAATGTATGGAAAACATATGATGTTGAGAATGATTAAGGTATAATAATTAATTATTTTTATACCATGATTGTTTAATAGTGGGAATCCTCTAACATGTCATTCTTATTCGCTCATATAGGGACACTATGAGGAGGTGAGTTAGAAATCCTTAATATTGATATGTTATTATTAATCTTTTAAATATCCAAAATTAAAACTCAAACCAATGACATTGTTATTCATTACAGAATTTTTTATATACACCCATCACTAACATTTTCATTAAATATAGATAAATAAATTTTGAGAAGAACATTGATATCGGAATATGGTTCTGGTCCAATTGAAAAACCTATTCCTTATTTTATTGGCCTACCACTATAGAATATGTTTTAAAATAATTTTTTACTAAGTAAAAGTTCTCAATAATTTAAATAAATGGTTTTATAGGTATCACCAACTCCCAAAGGACATGTTTCATTCAAATTTTAATTCATCCTCGTTGTGTTCATTATCTCTTTAAATCTCTTTTTATCATAACTATAATGGTGTAACATTTTATACTAGAACCACCAGTCTCCAAAAATTCATACTAAACAAGTTGCATCAACACATTATTCACCCATGTATGTTCCAACATCAATATTTTAAGATCATATTACTCAAGTAACATGAATTAATTTAATGGGATATAATTGGAAATACTATTTGAATGTCAATATTGATCTTCAATTAAATTTAATAATAATATTTACGAAAACTAACAATTCAATATCCAATAGAATTGACATAATAAAATATTTAGACTCATTCTCTTTGCCATATTATATGATATGATAATATAATAGGGATACTACTTCTTTTTAATTTATAAAAATATCTTCTCAATGAAATCATATCCTTATAATCATTTTTTAAAATTGAATTACTTTTTTGGAATGTTGTATCTCGTTATCGATCAATCTCTAAATATATATGTCAATTATTTTTTAATCACCATTTTATACCTACCAAAAATCAAAATGAATCTATTTCGATATTCAATTTATCAAAATTAATGTTTCTTATTGGTGGTAATATTCTCATCAATAAATTTTTCAACATCATTCTATAGATTAGATACCTATAAAATTCCATTTAAAATCTCAAAAAATTAATGACAAATATTTATAATTAAATAAAAAAATAATTCTTAAAACACATATATATTTTATTAAAAATCTATAGGGAATAAATATCATTTTATTAAAGGCTATGTTATTAAAATATTATCGAATTCTTTTCCCATAGAACAACCTTTATCATATTAGTAATTATAGAATTAATCATAGAATTTTTCATTGAGTTACAATGAGGTTTATTTCAATTAAGATTAGATTAGGAATTAGGTAAATTAATTTTATTTAAAATATAATATTATTAAACTCCCTAATATTTAGAAGAATTTAATGACTCTATAAATGAACAACATGTTGTAAAATATTATCAATATTCATTATTAATTCGATTCTAATATAATAAATGAATATTATGTTCCTTTGGGTGAGTATTGTCCTTCATCAAATTAAAGTCCATATTCCATTATATATAAGTAAATGACTCTTAATCTTAATTATATGACCCTTAAATGTAGAAACATATATATTTATTCATTTACAATTTTATCAATAAGAAATCATTGAATAAGGTAAAATTTATCTTAAAAGATCATAGTGACAAATAAAAAAATTCGAATGAATCAAACATAAATATCTAAGAAAATATGATATTTTAAATGAACCTCTTGGAAATATAAAACGATTAAAACAAATCTAACGGAACCACATTAATTTATCTAAGTAAACCACAAATCTATAAGAAATTGAATATTATAAAATAGATAAAATTACTTATATAGAACCATAAATTGATATTTCTTATTGAAGTTTATTTTCAAGACATTAATCAAATGATCTAAAAACCTATTCAAGTGTTCAAGAGGGTTTTAAAATTATTAAAAAAACATCATACAATGGATTATTAAGCTAATTAAAGTATCATCGAATCTAAATATCCATTGTATTTATTCTCTATTGTCATGTTATCCTTTTAACCCTATTAACCCCAGATCTTCAAATAATTTTTCATTGAATTCATTTTGAAACCCATAAATCATGAATATACAAAATGTATTTTCAAGTCACATGAAAACCATTTAATAGTGCATAAAATAACTGTAACATTTATTATTATATTTCATTTATAAATAAATAACAATTATCAGATATCAAGTGTCATTTCTAGAACATTTGGATCTATATATTATAAGATAAATGTAGAAAATATTATTTTTCCTACATATATATATACAACATCTCAATTTTAAATGTTTAAAAACATCACCATATTCTACCACATATTTATAAATTCATTTTCCTACTATATCTTTTCTTATAGAAAGTAAATAAAATTACTAATTTTCTATTGGGTACTTATATCCACCACTTTTCATTTTTTTCAATAAAATCTGATACCACTATTATAATATGTGTGTTTATTAGATTATTAATTATACAATAATTAATTATAAATATATTGGTTATATGATAAGGAATGTTCTTACATATCATAATATATCATTTATGATTGAGAAACTAGATTATTCACCAACTGTTTCCAAATGATACATCCAGATCATACACATTAATTGAAGGATGAGGCCATATAATAGTTATAAATGACCGATAATGTAATTAACTTTATGTATATTTAAAAAAATTGTTTTATAAACAAATTTATTCATTAATATATAAGTAAAATGATTAAATTCACTTATACATAAAGTGAATATAATTTAGAAATGTATTGTCATTGGTTTTTATAAAACATATTTCAAAATAAATTTACAGCTAAATCTTATCTTCTATATACACATCACAAAAATTCCATTGCAAGATAATTTATTCATTTGTTTAAAACTAAAAAACCACTCAATTAATATAAAAAGTTATTATTTTTTAGTTTTTTCAATGTTGGAATTTGAACATTTAAATATCTAGAGTAATGTTCATTTAAAAAATTGTGATTTGAAATGATATTCATAGAGTTTGAGAATCCTGAGATGAAATTTTTTTATTTGGATCAGGTAAATGTGGTATCTTACAATACTAGGAATGTCTTGGAATATGTGGGTTAGATTTAAAACAAAATCATGGTTTTTAAAGTAGATAATGGTTTGGTGAAGAAAATATAGGATAAAACATTTTGAATCCTTAGTCTGAGGGTTTTCTAAGGACATGTTTTCATGAGCTATTATTTTTCCCAGTTAGAACATGTTTAATGTTTAGTAATGACAATTAATTGTGAAATAGTGGGATATATATTTGTACTTATGTGAGACACATTGTTGGACTATTTTTGTAGAAAAATGATGTAAATCCAATAATTAATGGTTAGTGCCATTCTTTATAGTTAGCATAAGGAATGGAAACCATTTGTCCATCCTATGTGACCATATATATTTAAATAGGAGGTTAAAATTCCAAAACATCCCCATTATTTTTTTATCCCTAACTGCACATCCATCCTCACTCAGGGATGACTAATTCAAGAATGTTCCTACCCCTCCCCTATTTTGACTCCCCCTTGGAATGGAGTTCTATTTATAGTGTTTCTCTGAATATTTATGGTAAGATCTAATCTCTTTCATTGAATCTAGATTCCTACATGTTTCCAAATGATTTTAGTTTTCACAAATAGACATATTAATGATGATTCCACCAATTAATTTTTTAATAGTATAGATTTGACGAGACATTCATATGGAAGATCTCGTGGATGCCTCAAGATGATGTTCTCATGACATTGTACAGTATTTATGTGGAGTTACATATTCATATATTTTTTCCATTAGATTTATACTAAATTGGATTAACAAAAATATCAATATATTATCATGTGGAAAGGGGTTTCCCAATATAATTTTTGTATTCTTGCATAGAAAATTTATAGGTCTTTATAAATAGTTTCGGTATGATGAAGTTGATAAGTGAGTTATTTAATGAAAAGTAATAATCTATATAAATTTGAAAATTAGTTATATGTTAATCATTAAATAATGATAATATTATAATTTATTATTTTAGATGTTCCGTGGTGATTTATGTCCTTTTGTTAATGGGTAATTTCAAATTGGACATGGATGATCATTTTAATGACCTATTACCTGGTGATATAATTAAAATGGTGTTAAATAAATGTAAAGTCTTGTGTTCTCACCTGAGTTTAAATTACGAAGGTTTTCTATTTTTTTCATTTATTGACGGGTCAGTTTTTTTTAAACCATGCTCCAAAACATTATTTTGATTGATAAACGACTTAAAGGTGCTATTTTTGGACATGGGTGAATTCCAAATAATATTCAAGGCTATAATGAAATGTCTCGGGATCACTGAATGTGGAAAAGTACACTTTAATAGATCATCATGGGTTATGCATTATTGTGTACCAACTCATGAATCCAAACCAGTTTAATATTTTATTTATTTTCATTAAATAATATTTAATGGAATATTGGTGTTTCAATAGAATAATGTGTTAATAATAAAAAATTTATTATTATTATTATTAGAATGTCATAAATTATTTTGATGTTAATAGATTTTAATAGGATGATTAATGAGGTGTAATAGTTATGTGAAATAAATGAGGCCTATAGGTATATTAAAGAAATTTTTTTAATGATGATTTTCAGATTTAATGAAAATGAAATTTATTAAATAAGGTGTTTAGGAATTAATAATGACGTGTTTTATTTAGTAGAGGTGTTGGTTTTTATCTAAGGTTAAGTAATAATAATAATGCGATTATTAGTATTTTGGTTTTATGAGTTTAATAATAATTATTAATTATGGTTATTATTATTATTATTGATATTAATAATAATGGAATTTTCGATTATTTAATTAAATACATGGAAACGGGGGATTTAATTAATTTAAAAAAATAGTGGTTTCATTTAATTAAATTGAATTTAACGGGATTGAAATAAATTCTGTGTAGTGTGGATTTTTGGGTTTTATCAAAGATGCGTTTTATGAGATGATAATAAAAATGATAGTTATTATTTTGGAGGTTTCATTTATTAAAGTTGAGGTTAATTTTTTATCATTAAATGGGTTATTGGGGGTTTCTTTTAATTAAATTAATGTTGAAGTAATTTATTTAAATGACATGTAAATGAGGAGTTGGGTGTTATAAAAAAATGGTAATATTGAATGGTAATATTAAATGATGTTTAAATGAGGATTTGGAGGTTATTAATGAATGGTAATATAAAAAGGTAACATTAAATGAAGAATAAATGTGGAGTTGAATTTAATTTAATAACATACATAGTAATGAGGAATTTAATTAATTAAGGCTAAATAGAGGTTTTGTTTTAATTAAATTGATGGATAAAAAGAATATAATTAATCACAATTAAGATGGGGATTTATGTAATTAATTCTATGTTAGATAAATAAATTAAATAAATGAGATAGGGTTTTTATTTTATTAAATTTGTTTGGGGAGAAACTAATTATTTTGACGTGTTAATAAAATATTGGATTTTACCTAATAGGGGTGTAAAATAATTAATGATAAGGATAATATAATTTTTATTGATTATTATTATATCATATATATTAGTTTATTAGGGAATTTATTAGATTATTGAAAGAGGTTATTGAAAGGACATGGAATACTACATGAGTAGAACTTCCCACATTAGGAATCATTTGAGGTGTGCTACATACCTTTATTGGGGTTCTCTCTGCACGTCAAATACTTCTGTTGTGTTCATGAGTCATGTCTGCCTCATCAAGGTGACTCCTTCTATGAATGTCTACTGATTCACATCAACCATTTGGATCATCACTCTCTTTATTTTCTCTGACAAAACCCTATAGATCGTGATTAATTGGGTATCAATGTTTCATCTGTTCTAGGGTAGTAAAAGGGGATCCTATATACCCATTGGTCCATTTCCTAACAACCACGGCCAAAGTCCAAGAATTTATGCTCAATTTCGGTTCATCAGTTCCATATTTGGGTAAGGGTTCAAACCTGTTATTTGATTTCACACAACATTATTTTGATGCTTATGGTGTTTTTGTGTTGCAGTTAAAATTTTGGGTGTGCGTTGTTTCCCGCCTTACAATTTATTGGTGGTAGTAAATGGTGTGCATGTGAGACTTCATGACAACAATAACTGGTTACTACTAAGTAAATAAAAGCATTGAATATTCAATCTTGATCGACCATGATGTAGGATCATTTTTCAAGTCCTCAACATTGATAAATGCATGAAAAAAATTATTGCTGCACTTTTATTGTTATTTAAATTATGGTGTAAAGTATTTATAATTAAATCCATTCCAAAGAGAATTTTGGAAGTTTGATGAAATTGTTAAATGTGATATTTGATATGTTGATGCACTAATTGTGATGTTATTAAATGATGCTTCCCATGTGATAAAAATTAGGACATGGCCATATGTTGGTTTTACGCATGTATTGTTGAATTGGTTAAACTAATTTAATTATAAAATGAAATGATGTGATAAATTAATTATTTTTAAAAAGTTTAATAATGTGATAAGTTATTTTGGATTAATTGACGTAATTAGTGGTTAACTAATTATGTTATTTTATATTGATTGATTAAAATAATTAATTTTTGAAATTTAATATAGAGTGTTAATATTTAGAATGAGATAATTAATTTTTGGAAAATTAATTATGGGTTGTGATTTGTTTTGTAGATTAATTATTTGATGTATAAATTAATGGTAATGTGTACTTAATTAATTTTTGAATTAACTAATAGATTTAGTATATTGAACAAATCGATTGGATCAGTAAGGTAAATAGGATAATTGATTAGTGAATAAATTATCATGTTTTTGGTCAACAAATTTGGATAATTAAACATTGAGTTAATAATTTAGTTGACTTGGTTTTGGTTAAGAATAATTAATTGTTAATTATTAGTTAACAATTGAGATTTTTAATGGTTATTTGATTATAGAATTATTTGATTGCAGATTCTGGTTGTTAATTAGTGGTTGAATTAATTAACAGATTTGAATAATTAATTTATGAATTAATTAACAGATTGTTTTGGGGTTTTAGACATGACATTATACACCATTGATAAATATATATTTATGATTGATAAATCGGTTTTGATACATGGACACATGCTCCAAATACTCACAGGGTGATAGATATGGCATTCTAGATCCATCTTGCATGAAAAAATTGTTTTATGGGATAGGGACTGATGCTTCAAATAGACATGGGTTGTGAGACAGGGACTGATACTCCAAAATACTCATGATGGTGTTAGACATGATGTCCTACACCAGTTAATTGACATTGGACTATGGGTCCATCTAGTCATAACAAAAGTGAATTAAATGATTAATGAAAGTATATTTTATGTAATTATTTGTAATAGAATATGACAAATGGTTCGACCCCAGCATGGCTAAGGAATGTGTTGAGATATGGGTGTTTTGGGGAACCCATGAGTGAATCGTTATGTATAGTGGACATGATCATATTTTGGTATTGGTTAGTTGAATCAATACTTTAAGTGGATGGGATCATACATAGTATATGAAAAATTAAATGAAATATATTATGAAGTGTTATCCATGCCACTGCAAAATCTTAGATTTTGTATTTACGTTGATTTCATAGATGGTATTTACAGACATCTGTTGTGAGTGACTTACACGGGGAATGTTGTGCACAGGGTTGATCTCGAGAATTATATAATTTAACAAGGATGGAATATTTGATAAATTAAAATGAATTTCTGATGAATGTTGTGTAGTCATGGAAAATGTTTAATGTATGTTCAGACACTAACTGAGTGTTAAAGCTTTTAAATAGGTATATAGTTACTTGTTACTGCATACTTTATTTGTGCAAGTCTTCACACTATTTAAATTATTTATTGAATGTCTAGATTTGGGGTTGACATTGGTGGTGCCGTTCTGCTAAGATATATATCTCACGCCCTACTCGAGCCGCCATTGCACAAGGGAACCCAAGTAGTCCTTTCTTGTTCGTAGTACTATATACCACAAACCTTGCTTGTTGTTGCATGGTAGTGCCTATAGAAAGGATGAAAGGACTGATCTAGGGCTCATGATGCTCTTGGAGTTTTCTCTTAGGACTACTGAGTTAGTATCTGTTTATTTCATTATTGATATGTAAATCATGATGTATTGTTTATCACTTTCATTATTTTACAATCACATCACTCATGAATTGTATATTATTGGCGTTGTCAATTTTGGTTTATACATGATTTATAAGATTATGTATTCCTTTGCATTAGCATTATTAAAAATGCTTCTACATTTTGCTGATATTTACCTATGTTTTTACTCTGATAAGAGGGTATCGTCTCCCCACTGAATATCCATATACCCTCTCTATAAGTCAACATGCCCTGGCATACGGGGAGACACACTTAAGGTCATGTGGAGACCAGTCCGGCCACCGGTTCAAGGTTGAGCCAGGTCAGGTCGTTACAAAGTGGTAATAGTGGCTTCTTTTCTTCTGTCTTACTATTTTGTAGTTGGTATACACGAGACTTGGAATTTGATGATGCTTTGGTTAATAGCCATTCCTGGGACCAATCACCCCACATACGGGAAGTGACCAAATATCCAAGTATGGGAATTGATGTTTATACTAATTGTGGTTATAGTTGATTTGATTTCACCTTGATTGACTTGTTTATTTTCTACAACATAATGATTTTGAGAATTTTGATAAAGAATATCTTGGAATAATAAGGCATCAAAGATGCATCCATACATCATCTTAGACACCTAGATAATAACATGTCATATATAAATGACGTTCCATTTAGTTCAATTGGTAGTATGACTCCTAATATAGATTGTGTTCCTTAAGTATGTGCCCCACCTTGTTCTGATTAATCATTCCTTTTTAAATATCATGTTTCAGTGACATATTTTTCTAGCTTGGGTGCTTATTTTCCCTGTTGCCTCTGGGATTAGCATGTTTTATAATTATTTCATGCATTTGTGTTATTATATGCAATTGTGTTACTTCTTATGATTAAATGCTAGAGTTTTTTTGATGTGTGGATGGGATGTTAATGTTAAAATGTTAAATGAATGTTGACTGTGATAAAGGGATCCAAATGCCAATGATAATGTGTCTGGGAACCTTAATAATTTGTAGATCTCCACCCATTTGATTGAACAATATATTACAATATTAGGTTTGAAATTGTTAAAAATGTAAAACTGATGAGTTTTGATTGAAATTAATTGTCGTTGGGTTACTTTTTGAAGAACCTGAATTTAATAAATGGGACCCTCAGAGGTAGTTTTTTTTGGTAAAATGAATTTATATGTTCAATTTTCTATTTATATTTAGAAAACACTGAATGTTAAATGATTAAAGAGGATGTTTTTGATAGCATGCCTATTTTTCCAGAGGGATTTGTTTTTAATACCATGTGACTAGTTATGAAAAAGTAATTCAAATTCTCTGAAATCCATTAAAATGATTAATGGATGAAAAGAATTATTTAAATGAATAAAATGACATAAAACGCTTTTGAACCTCATGATTTCAGTTTTGTGTGACCAATAGACAGGGTTGAAGTTTATGTTTCATAAGGGGCTGACACAGGGTAGGTACTACATTTAGAATGTTTTGAGTCATAAGGTAAGTTCGTCCCACTACTCGGGATGAGTATTTGGGACTCAAGTGTTTTGAAACTATAACATGTTTTTGTTATAACTTTTATGAACAATGTTTGACATGGTGATAGTGGTTCAAGGAATGTCACATCCATGAATTATGGTTTTCTGAAATAGCATGTCGATGAGTAGCTAATACATTCCTTGGATGACATAAACAATACTAAGGTGGGTAGTGACTCACTTGTAAGATTTGAATGAACGTGAATATCATTGATGATATAGGCATCGTGGTTTGTTTGATGATACATTTGTAGGATAATTTGATAATTTTTCGTAAAGAGTCATCCTGTTATAGTACGATTGGCATTTGAGAGACCTTGGTTTTCTCTTAGTGTTCTCTATTGAATGATATGAGTGTGTCCCCTATGTTGACCTCATTATGGAGACACTAATATAATGTTGATCTTACGCCACACTAACGTTTTAATTTTTTTTGGGCTTGATGGGTGGTTTTTATCTGAGTTATATTTAGGATTCACGGTTTCCTAGGGCTATGATTTATTCATGTTGGGGCATGACAATTTTTTAAATAACCTTGCATTGGCTTGACTTTGTAATTTCAACAGATGCCAGGTAATGAAATCATTGTACATGTGGTTGGTGATGTAATAGTTTTGAAAGGCCCATCATCAGTTTAAGGTTCAGTGTGGGTTTTGGGACGACAATTTCTTTCCATGAAATCATTTTCCACAAGTTTATGTTGGTCTATCTAGATTTGAGCGTTTTCATCATTGAATTCCCTATATTGGCATCAAGTGTAAGCTGTATTTCAGTGAGCATTGAAATTTTTTTTAAATATTTAAGAGGTTGTACTTATGTTTTGGTTAGTAGAGTGGCATTTAGAAACGTAACATCTTTGTTCAAATGAAATATCTAGACCATGGGGGGTTAGAAGCTGTTTTATTAGTTCTAGACAAATTCCCCGGATCGAGAAGTTTTTAAGGTGTGTAGATTGTAATGTACGATGTTTTTAAATTGGGTTTAAATTACAAATGTTTATGATTTTTTTCAATTATCGATGGATTTGTTTTTTAAACCGAGCTCTGGAACATTATTCTAAGAGTTGTAACTCTTAGAGGTGTTGTTTTTGGACTTGGGTGAATAGTTTATAATTTTCACGGGTTTCCCGATAAGTTTCTGGGGCACAGGATTTTGAAAAGACCACTTTAATGAATCTACAAGGGCTGTTCATGGTTGTGGTCTATCCCATGCATCATACCTAGTTTAATATTTTTTTTATTTTAATAAATAAATATTAAATGGGATATTTTTTATTAAATAGAATAATGTGTTACTAATAATAATGTTATTATTATTATGGTGTCATAGATTATTGTGATGTTAAAATATTTTAATTGGATGATTAATGAGGTGTAATAGTTTATTTAAATTAATGAGGCATTTGGTTTTCTCAATGAAATGTTTTTTTAATGAGGAGTTTCAGATTTAATGAAATTTGATTAATTAAATAAGGAGTTTCAGAATTCATAAAGATGCATTTCTATTTAATAGAGGTTTTGGGTTTTTTCTAAGGTTGAATAATATTAAAAATGTGATTATTATAATTATGTTTTTATGGCTATAATTATTATTATTAATTTTGGTTGTTATTATATTTATGAAGAATAATAATAATGGAATTTGGGTTTTTTAATTAAATCCAAGGAAAATAGTGATTTAATTAACATTTGTTAAATAGTGGTTTTATTTATTTAACTTGAGTTAAACATAATTGAATTAAATGATGTGTACTAGGTACTTTTGGGATTTATTAATGAATAATTTTATTAAATAATAATAATAATGGTGGTTTTATTTTGTCGGTTTCATTTATTTTATTTGAGGTTGAAATGAATTTCATTAAATGATTTTTGGGGGTTTTTATTTAATTAAAGTTGTGATAATTTAATTAAATGATATCTAAATGAAGAGTTTGGTGTAATTATATAATGGTAATATTAAATGATGTCAAAATGATGAGATGGTGGATATTTAAGAATGGTAATATTTAATGGTAATATTAAATGGAGAATAAATGTGGAGTTTAATTAAATTTAATTAAATTTAGGGTAATGAGGAATTTAATTAATTAATGTTAAATATTGGGTTTTTTATTAAATTGATGTATAAAATGAATTTAATTAATCTCTATGATGTGGCAGATTTATTTAATTAATTCTTGTTGAGATAAAAAATTAAATAAATGTGTTAGTTTTTTTTTATTTAATTAAATTCCATTAGGGGAATTAAATTATTTTGATGTGATAATAAAGTATTGTTTTTTACCTAATAGGGGTGTAAAAAAATAATGATAAGGATAATATAATTGTTAATATTATTATCAATATTTTTTATTATATTAAATATATTTTTTTAATATGGCATTAATTGATGATTGAGGGAGGGGATTGAATGGAAGAGGTTCACTGCATGAGCAGTGAAACCCGTACTCAACCTCCTATGAGGAGTGCTACACACCTTTAACTGGGATCCTCCCTGTGCATCCCATTTTTTAGGTGCCATCACTAGTATTTTCTATCTCTTCAACTAAGTCCTTCTACGTATGTTTCCTGATTCACATCAACCGTTTGGCTCCTTTCTCTCACTATTATCTCGGCGAAAACCCTAAGGCTCGAGATTAATTGGGTTTAACTATTACTTCGGTTCTTATGTTGTGAAATGGGATTATCTTGATCCGTTTGTCCATTTTCCACCTACCACCACCAAAGGAAAAGTGTTTAGGCTCAGTTTCGGTACATCAACTCCGTTTTCCAGTAAGGGATTAAAGCCGGTATTTTGTTTCTCAGACCATGATTTAGATTCTTATGGTGTTTTTGTGTTGTGGTTTATATTTTGGGTGTGTGTTACTTCTTGACACACTATTTATTGGTGCTGGTTAATGTTGTGTATGTACGAATGCATGCCAACTACAACTGGTTACGACCATGTAAATCAAAAGGTTGCGTATTCAATCCGGTTCCACCACAAGGCTGGATTGTTTTTAAAGTCTTCACCTTTAATAAATGCATTATTAAAATTCTTGTTGAAATTTTTTAGGTATTTAATTATGTAGTGAAGTATTCATATTGAATTCCATTCAAATGTGAGTTTAGTAAGTATGATTAAATTGATAAATGTGATATGTGATAAGTTGATTCACAACTTTTGATGTTATTAATTGATGCTTCCCATGTGAGATAAAGTAGGACATGACCATTTGTTGGTATTAGAAACGTATTGCTGAATTGTTTAATGTGATACTATTAAATAATTAATTTTTTTGATAAATTAAGTTTTTATAAAAATTAATCAATGTGATAAGTCATTTGGATTATTTGATATAATTAATGGTGAAGTAATTATATTATTTTATACTGATTCATTTAAATAAATAATTTTTGAAAAACAATTATGGAGAGTTGAGATTGAGAATGAGATAATTAATATTTGGAAAATTAATTATGGTATGTGATTTGTTTTATAGATTATTTAATTGAATGATTAATTAATGGTAATGTGTACTTAGTTCATTTTTTCATTAACAAAAAGATTTATTATATTTAACTAGTCGATTGGATTAGTAAGGGAATTAGGATAGTTGTTTAATTTATTAATTATCATGTTTTAAATCAAAAAATTGGTATAATTAATCACTATGTTAATTATATAGTTGGCTTTCTTGTTGTTAAGAATAATTATTTGTTAATTAATTATTAACTATTGATATGTTTAATGGTTAATTTATTATAGAATTATTTGATTGGAGATTTACGTTGTTAATTAGTTTTCGAATTAATTAACAGATTTGACTAATTTATTTATGATTTAATTAATGGTTGATTTTGGGATGTTAGACATGAAATTCTACATCAATGATAAATATATATGTATGATTAACAAATGGGTTGTGAGACATGAAATTCTTCTCCAAATAATCATGGGGTGGTAGACATGTAGATCAAGATCCAGCTTTAATGTAAAAATTATTTTATGGTATGGGGACTGATGCTCCAAATACCCATGGGTTGAGAGACAAGGACTGATGCTCGATATACTCAAAAGGGGGTTAGACCTGAAGTTCTACACCCATTAATTGACATTGGTCTGTGGGTCCAATTAGTCATACATTAATTGAATAAAAGGGTTAATAAAAGCTTTTTTGATTTAAGGATTTGTGGTTGAATATGGGAAATGGTTCATAGCCCGGCAAATCCAAGGAAGGTATTAAGATACGGGTGTCCAAGGAACCCTAGGAGAGAATCAGTATGTATAGTGGACGAGATCATATAATTGTAGTGGTTGGGCTAATAACAATTTTTAATTGATGGGATCAGACGTAGTATATGAAAGGTGAAATGGAATATCTTATGAAACATTATCCAAGAAAATCACAAGCTTGGATTTGGTCTTTACTTTTATTTCTTATATTTTATTTAGAGAAATTTGTTGTGATATACTTTTTTGGGTAATTTCAGGTTTAGGACGGACCTCATGAATTATATAATTTAATGATGTTTGAATATATATGAGAAATGAACATAAATGTGTGATGACTATTTTAAAAGCTTAGCAAATGTATAATGCATGTTCAGAAACTAGGTGAGGGATGAAGTAGGTACTTAGGTATATAGTTACATGGTACTTCTTACTGTTTTAGTGCATTCTTTCATAATGTTTAAATTATTTATTAAATGTCATTATTTGGGGTAGACACCAGTGGTACATGCCTACTAATATGTATATCTCACATCCAACTCGGGCCTCCATTACACTGGGGTACCTGAGTAGAACATTCTTGTTTGTATGACAATGAACCTTCAACCTTTTTTGTTACTATATCGTAGTACGTAGATATTGGAGAAAAGGTCTAAGCTTGAGATTAGGATGCTCGTATTATTTTCGTTTAGGGATATTGAGTCATTGTTTATTTATTTCATTATTTATTTTTAAAGCATGATGTATTATTTATCACTTTCATAGATTTACCATCGTAACATACATGCATTTTATAACATTTTCATCATCCATTTTTAAATGAATATTTTTAAAATTATGTCTTCTATTGCTTTATCGTTATTAAAAATGCTTCTGCCTTTTTCTGATATTGTCAACTATTTTTACTCTAATAAAAGGTTATTGTCCCCCCAATGACTATCCTTAGACCTTCGCTGCTATTCGGATGCCACTTGCATATGGGGAGACGTTCTTGAGGTCATGTGGTGACTAGTCCGGCCATCGGTGAAGGGGTGAGCATGGTTAGGACGTTACAATAAAAGAAGGTGGTCTCATATACAAAACTAAATTGTAATATACTTTGAGGATGTTTAAATTGATATGGTGTCTAAATACATGGGGGGAATGGATTTTCAATGTTAAATGAAAAACAAAAAATGAATCAAATATCCAATTAAAATAAATTACTTAAAAACAAATGTATGTGTCCTAGTATAAAATGGAACATTGAAGTTTATTATTTTCCCAACAACTAAAGCATATAAAACTGATAATAAATTTATATTGATGGATAATCATAGCCAATAGGAGATAGTTTATTGAATTTTGGGAATGTGGATAACATGGATCGGTGTCTATAGATAGTTTTTATGGATGTTAAATGAATCACAATGGTTGGGATGAGTGGAATGTTACGTCAATATGGCATTCAATAGATCCATTGCGATATTATATTATAGAGTGAGGTATGTTTTCTACCCCCACTAGCATATAAGGTGCACATGTCACACCCATCAATAACACTCTTGATCCCCCTGCAAAAAAACTCACACATTTCATTATATCTTTGATAGTAATTTTCGATTATCTCATAGAAAAATTACATAATTCATGAAATAATGTAATTATTTATTTTTATATTATCCAAATAGAATTTTGGTTTATATTTTTAGATAATTTTAAAAATTTATAAACTAATAAAGATAATGTCTTCCTGAACTAATTGAAATTTTCTCACTGTATAAGAATCTATATAATCAATAGTAAGTAGTTGATATATCCTACATTTCCCCAAAATATGATATAAATTAAAAAATATACTATTTAATACCTTTCTTAATAACTTGTGGAATATAAATATTAAATAGTTATTGTAACACATAGCGTTTTTATGAATTAATTTTTTTCAAATAAATTAAATTGCATTGATAGATTTCAATTAACTAAACATGATATTATGCTTAATTTATGCTAAAAAAATATGATTTCAATAAGAACAACACAAATTTTAGATTCTGGTAAATGAAAATATATATTTTACTTGTGTTACTGTCAATGTTGAGTTCCTTTGATTGCTTAGGTCACATGAAAGACGGAGTTTTACCTATCTAAAATACAATAATATTATTAATATAATATTATATATATGATCTATTCCTTTTAATGGAGGATAATATATGTACTAAAAAATTTATGAATCTATAGATATATATAATTTTGAAAAAAATTCTTTGGTATATAATATTTTGAAATTATAATTATATAATTGAATATAACGGATGTGTTTTTATTAAAAATTATTTTAATTCCCATAAGTGAGTTTTTACATAAAAAATAAATTAATCAATATTAGTGAGAGATATACATGGTATTTATACAACCGAAATTCAACCCTATGATTTTAAATACATCCAATATGTTTTATATAACTAATATAAGAACAAATCCAATTTTTGGATTAAAAGGCTATATTTCTTTAATGCCATTTTTGCCAATTTTTACTATCATACATATTATAAAACTATTTATGAAAATTTAATTATTATTTTTACAATGTTTACTTTATTTTTGAATATCTAATATAAAAATTTACTTTGGTTTGTTTTTTGATATTTTCCGGGGAAGATTCATTTTTCATGGAATAGTGAAAAATGATAAATTTTAATTAAAAAATTAATTTTCATCTAATTTTGTTTTATAGATAAATTTTATTTTATATGTTTTAGAATTTAATCATATAAGTTATACATTTAATAATACAATTTAGCTCATTAGAATCAATTTTACAATGAAATTCGATATATAATAATTTCATGCTTTTGAACATTTTTACATAAAACCCCTTAGTTTCATTCCTTTTGTGGGAAAATTTTTAAATTAACTCTGGACAATTATATGATAAAAATTTATAAAAAATTGGTTCCATATATTTAGTAATTATAACATATAATTCTTAATATGGTCAAATTATTTTTTTATCAAAAAAATTAGTGAATGGAGACAAAATTAATCACAGTAATTAATCTAAAAAGTAGATTAATTTGTGGTTAATATTAGAAAATAGGGTGAGAAAAACACCCTACACTTTCATAATAGTTATTTTATGGAAATATTTGTATTATAGATTCTTTAATAATTTATAATGGACCATTTAGGACTATTTTGGGACAATTTAAACATGTAGAGCACACCATTTGTTTCAAGAATACCCAATATGTCATCTTCCCCACTTGTAAAAGGCCTTCTCTCATTATCCTATTTTCAAACAATAAATCAAATAGATTTTGGACAATTCCTAAACAAAATAATTCCCAAAATCCTTAATCTCATAATAGAGGAATCTCTTGGGGTATAAATCATACCACAGAAGTTCCATGGTGCAAATCAAAAGGTGTTACCTGAAGAAGAGATAATGTTTTTTGATGAACAGTTTTGTTTTATTTATTTATACAACCATTTAATTATTCATATATAAATTTAATTTAGTAAAATTTGTATAATAAATATATTTACATGTTGAAATATAAATGTTATAGCCCTAATATTCACCCAATTCAATCAATTAGGATACCCATTCATTTTCTATATTTATAGTGGATTAAAGGCTCATGAATCGATACTGTTTATTATTCTATTACCTCCTATAATGGTTGGAAATAATTATATAATTACTATTTATGTATGATATAGATGATATTAATGATTTAATTAATCTGTTGGAATTAATATATAACATGTGACTTTAGGGTTCCCATTTTTTTAGAATATGATAACATCAATTGTGGGCGTGTTTAATACAGCCTCCTCCAAACGATGTGATTCATTCACAGTTTCAAAGGATTGTATTATAGATGTGTTTATTAAAAAACACACACATATATATAATAATTTTAAAATAATTATAACATATATATCATTTAAATTTCATTAATTGAAAATATGAAATGAAAATGAAAACAACGTTCATGCATATATATGGCCTACCATCTCCATGAATGGGGTATATAATTTAAAATTATATCTATTTTAATTTATTATAAATACATATAAAATGAATTAATATGACATTTATATCATATATTAGCTTCTTGAAAGAATTAAACAATAATATATGTAATAGAAACAAGAATAAAAAGTCAAAACATATTCGTAAAACAAAGCTGTTGTTTCATAAAAAGTATCAATATAGTGAAATTGTTAGTTAATGGGTAAAATAAAGTCATAATAAAATTCTACATGGTATAATATTAAATATTATGTTTATTATTTATATTCATAAGAAAAATCATATTTATTATATTGTATGTTTTATTTTGTACGAATAAAGTCCAGACATATTGTAAGGTTTTTCTCATCTCACTTTTAGTTCTAAGAGATATATGCTATATTTAACCCTTAGTATTGCATTGTGGTGTATATAATTCCCAATAACATGTTATTGAAATAATTTAATATATTCAATGATATTCAATGTTCAAATTCATGTGATTCTTTCATGGATCTCTTGATTCAGAAAGTCACTCATCTGGTTAGGGGATTTCTAGTCCCACTTTTATTTATATGTGATTTTTTCCATATTCACCAAACATTTTTTTATGTGGTTTATATATATACCATGAATTTATTTTATATTTTTATCCTTATATTTATTTTCATTTTTGAATACATTTTATTATCTCTCTTTCATTGGCTTTATGGTTCAAATGTTACTAAATCTATAAGGTAATTTTGTCTCAATTTACATTTATTGAGACACATGTTATGTTGTTCATAAATATTCTATTACAAGTTGAATATACATCGTTTTTAAATGACCTACCATGAATTTAATTTCATTAATGATATTTTTTATTCAAGTCATGTTATTCATTCACTAGTATTTTGAATCAATGATACAAAAGTCGTATGTGTTTTTTGCTACAATGTTAATTTTTTTCAAGATAGTTTATAATTATGAACCCATTGATGAAATATTATTATATATCTCTCAATATTATCATTAACTTTTATATATTCTAGCCATTCATTATATATTCATGAAATAATTCCATTTTCCATTCTTTGGGTATTAAGATAATTGAGAATGTGTTGTTAAGAATACATAACCTTATTTCTCTCTTCATTCAAAAATATATTTTATTCCTAAACCATTTATTCTAAATATTATTCCAAAAAATGGTTCTAAACTATATTTTCTATTTATTTTTAATCAAATGTATTTTTTTAAAAAAATTATGCGAAAAAATTGTTTTTTAATTTTTTTCAAATATTTCATTTTATTTTTTCAATGTTATTTTCAATGAAAACAGTATTCGAAACACTTTACTTTTTAAGAATCAATTTTGAAAGATGAATTTATATTTTCCACATTAAATTTATTCAATATTTTTTAAATATAAATTATATATTTTGAAATCATTTAAAATAATAATAATTTTCATAAAAAATTATGTTTGAAAAAAATATTTTCAAAGAGTGGTTGTTTTCTCAATGAAATGTTCCCAGTTATATTTCAAAATCAATGTACTTTTCAAAGGGGTTAGTTTGATATATTTTATGTATAAATAAGTATATTATCCAATAATACAATTTATATTATTTATATGAATGGTTTTTTTGACGGTTTGATGCCCATGACACCCATTTCTCTTTGACGGGATATATAATGACAAAATATTTATGAATATCATTTCTATTACATGGGCTATAAAATGAAAAAATTATTGTAAAAAATAAATCTTTTCAGGGGTTATACAACGATGCAATGATTATGAAACCTGTGTAATTTTTTATAGGTAATGAAATGATTAAATGATAATGTTACCCATTTCATTTCATGGGTTATGAAGTGATTAATGTTTATGAGGTTATTTTACACATATGATTGTTTTTATTATGTTAAGGATACGAAATATATATTATCCAAATAATTTGGTAAATATCTATATCACATGGGATAAGGATTGGAAACAAGTCTATGGGCTTGATCCATAATGGGAAATATGTGTGTTTATATCCTCAATGGGAAACAGGTGTGTCTTGATCCATAATGCAAATAAGAGCTTCCATATCGACAATGAGAACTAGGTGTGTCCTGATCTATAATGAAAAAATGGAGTGTCCTGATCCAAAGTGGGAAATAGTTGTGTCGTGATGCATAAGGGGAAATATGTGCATCATGGTCCACTATAGGAACCAGTTTTCTGTCGATCCACTATGTTGACGATCTTAGATGTTAACCTTGACACATGAAATTATTTTCTATGTTTGTGGTGGTTCCCCACTTATATTACGTGACATTATGGGTCAAGAATGATATATGATGATTTATTGACCTTTTTATTCATGTACCTTTAACCTATAATCTTCATGACATGACTCATGTATATGATATTCGATATGTAGGGAATGGTCTTAAAATGAAATTATCAGGTTCTCTTACCCTTATGAACATGTTATTGGTAGATATCTTCAATGTTTACCCTTACTAATCATCTTTTCCCATCCATTCTTTCATTTCCATTCCCATGGTTATGAAGAATGATTTTATGTAGGATTGGTATAGGGGGAGTTCTTTATTGGAGATATTGAATATCATTAACCAAAATAAATAAATGTGAACTATGTTTCAAAAATAATAAACTATTACGTTCTTCAAGTATTTGCTTATTTAATGTATAAAATATTCATCTAAAACAATTTAATATCCATTTATGTAAATAGACTGTCTCCATAGTTTTTTTGAAATTAATGATTACATCAACCTTTGGGAACTAGTTTTTTAAATATCTAGTGAGATCCCTAGGAATATTTCTAAGGATATTTTTAGGGATTCCTATGAGGTTAAGTCATGGATGAGTCAATGTATTGTAAATGGTTCAATAATATTGTTAAGGTATAAAGAGAGTGGTTTTCTAGAAATACATGACTTTCTAGATAATATAATTTAATGTGTGTCTAGAACACACACATACATATATGATTAAAAATCCTAAAAATCTCTTACTGAGCTAGACATGTATTGGAATTGGTGCATTACAATGGACATTTCTGCACAACTAGTGTTGGAATTCCAAGAGAATATTCATTGGGAATTTAGCTAATATTTATGTACCATATTGAATTATTAAAATAGAATATGACTATAAATATCCTTGGATAATCCTAATGTGTCATAGATTAATGGACTAGTTTTCATTATTTAGACATCATATTATTAAAGATTCATTATTATTAGGTTTTACTTAATAATAAGTGTTTCTCGTGATATTATATATTGTTGGTCAATAGAGAAAACTCGGTTGAACCTTGTCAATGATTATTGAAATAGATAATTCAAGGATTTTCCTCCTAAGAAACCATATGATAAGTCAATGGGAATAAAAATACATGTTGATATGCTCCAAAAAATATCTAAAAATATGAATCATGTTGAAATTACAAACTAGAAAAGGTGGAATTAACATTCTATTGAGTCCTTAATGAAGAAATTTCTACCATATTTTAGTGGTTCCCCTAATCCACTTGTTATTGAGATATAAATTAGTATGGTTGAAATGATATTTTCGATTCTTAATTTATTAGTTCATGAAAAATTTATCTTAGTTTTTTGTCATTTGGAAGGTAAATAAGATCAATAGGGAATGCTTATTTTGATTAAAATGGTAAAAGAATATATTTAATATATTTAATGTGTATATTTTAAGGGGATATTTTCTAGTATTTATATCCCTCATAATCAACGAATGAATATAATGAAATAATCACACGTGCTAACGAAAAATGAAGATGTATTTATTGGTACCTATGATTATAATTGTTGAAATATTTCATGGAATGCTTTATGTTTGATCATAATACATGAAGGAAAAAACTGATTGACTATTAAATGTAATGAAACAGATTCTATAAAGGCCTTTTATATAATATAATGATTTAGTTATGAATAATTCACTTGATTTCACTGACGTCCCAAATGGAAATTGGATATTCCCTCAATTCATATTGTTTTAATATGAATAGAATGAATGATTCCCATAAAAGAATAAAATGGTATAAATAAATTCAAGATACTTGTGTGATATAAATTTGTAAAGAAACATCAATGGAATTTCATGTATGTAAATGGGTTGTTTTTTAAATGTGGAAAGGCGTGTCAGAAAATCAGAGAGAGTAGAAATATGATTAACGGGACAATTAATGTAATGAACGTGAAGAGAATACCATCCAATGCACGACCCACACTCCAGTGATTAAAATATAAATAATTTTAAAAATATGTGAATAAACGATGAAGTGCGGTCGATTTTTTCCAATCGATTAATCAATGATTTGGTTCTCTTCTAATGTGTTTAGCGGCACTCTTGTTGAATCCTGGGTGATGGTACAAATTTTAGAGTTGATTGTTTATAAATTATTGTCTATTGATTGTGGGTTTGATTGCAGATCTTAGATGAAATGATTTATTAATGAATATTGATTTAATATGTTATTAATTATTTGGGTGAGTTTATAGTTAGTGATTTAATCTTATGATATCTATAATATTTTTCATTGTGTTGTATTAAATTGACACCTACTTCACAAGATGAATTTGATCAGAATTACAAAGTTTTATGGCCTTAATCTAATCCTTAAATTAACATAGGATTTTAATAAGTCATAAAATATTTATGGTAGTTTATTTATGGTTCCAATAATCCATTAAATCCACATTTTAATCAAAACAGGTCATTAATCAATGAAATTTTGAGTTCGAAAAACACAATGTTAACCTATAGAATATTCATTGATAAAAGTATCTAAATCACTTATTATCCCCAATATATAAATGACGTCATTAGTATATTTACTCATCCATTGATAATTTTATTAATCTAGTAATATTTTTATGGTGATTATGTATAAGTATAATGAATAGTATGGGATATAAAAAAAGTTGTGCATCGAACAGACACACAAGAATGGCGATGAGAATTAAAAATGGGATTTCGATGGAATGTGGATGAAAAAGAAGGGAATGGGTTTCAATATTATTCCATCTATTTTTAGAGCATTAATTTTTAATAACATAGGGTGGATTATTAAAAAATACAAAGAATAAGAATCATGAATTCAAATTCAATTAAAATAAAAACAAACATACACTATTACAAATAAAAGGAAAACTAAATAAAATGAAAAAAATAGGGGGAAAAGGGTCTCTCAAGTGAAAACATGAGTTTGGAAGAGCCTCTCAAGGATTTGGAAGGTATTTTTTCGAGAAAATATTTCCTTATTTTCTAAAATTTCAACTCCATGACAGGAGAATAGGGGGATACATTTAAGGGACACATTGGTGGACTGTTTCAATTCCAAATTTTCCACTTCACTTGGCTCACAAATTTTGACATCTAGACAGGTGATTCTCATGATATTCTCTTTTTAGAAGATTTATATATGTATCTTTTATGTCTATACTAAAACCTATAAGGCCATTGGACTTTGGTATCCAATGTTATGGACGTCTTAATAAACAATTTTCAACTATCCATTTTTATCAACAGTTTTTCAAAGGCTAGCATGCGAATGAATTTTTGAATAATAAGATTGCCTCAAATAGAAATCATTTATTAAAAAAATTTGGATTCATGTTTATCTTATTTTAAACTGAAATGGATTAGGTCGAATTGATATCTATATCAAGAGAAATGTTTATAACTATGTACTGATTTTAATTCCCTTTCAGAATGGTGTGGTTGATTTCATAGAATCATTTAGGCACCTTTTTGTAGTGTTGGACCTTGGAATTTTTATACGAGATGAAATGTATTTTCACACAACATTTGATGGAGAATAAATTATTTAGGACATCTTTATTGAGCCCATAAACTCAATCTTCAGGAATGTTCCAGTTTTCTCAAAACTTCTTTGTTCTTTCTTATGTGGACCATGTAACCATTCAAATGTCCAAGTTATCCATATATTAACTCTAATGATATGTTATAAATTTATTATGAAAGCCTAAAAATCGAAAACCAAACAATTTTGATAATTAGGGTGAGTGTAATGAATAAAATAGTAAGAAGACTCGATTTGATTAATTCAAATGATGCTCAAAAATTATATTTAGAAGTAAAACCTGGAAATTTCATACTAATTATATGATTTTACTATAAAATTTATAATTTTATAAGACAAAAATTTATGAATTAATGAATTAAATTAACTCCCCCACACTAAGTATTATGTATGTATTCTTTCACAACAAATATGAAAACATAACTATATTATTTTACCTAAACTAAAAATATAAATTTTTTGATTCACTTATTAGGGGAGGTTTAGACCATTTCACTCATACATATATAATTCCACCAAAAATTGTAATAGAAATACTATTCTAAAAATAAATTATTTTCACGCTCAAATTAAAAAAGGAAAATGTTGGCACTAAAAAGTTACTCCTCTAAAGATGAATTTTTTTTATACAGGTTCACTCATTAGTCAACTAAAATTTAAATTCATGGATTCATAAAGAGAAATATGATTCTATTATATATCCTAATGTGAAAAAAAATCAAGAGGTTTTTTTAGGTATTTTTTAATGTTAATGGGATTGTAAGATTTTAATTTCTAAGTTAAAAAAATATGGGTAAACAACTAACCTGGAAATTGAAATGAAAAATTTGAAATATGACATGGAAGGTTATGGAAAAACTTATTTACAAGGTAATGATAGATTGAATGAGGAAAAAATATATGGATAAAATTTTAAGGGGAGTAAAATATGAAATATTTACAAAACAATAAACTTCTCCCAATGACATATGTTTTCTTTTTAATTTTTTTTTTTGAAGTATGATCTTGAAACAAATCTCACAATCATCTCCCAAGCAATGTTTTACCTCCCCACAACACTAATTATAAAAGATATAATAAAATGAATGATTTAGGTAGGTTTATTTATGACCTTCCAATGACCCAATCCATTTATTTATTCAATTTTTTGAACACTTTTCTATACCAAGTAAAAAATTACATAATAGAAAATTCATTCCAAAAAACTACTGAATAGCAACCTCTCACAAATAATAAAATAGATTTTGGCCCTAAGTCATATGATAAAACATTTAAAATCAAGAAATTTATACTCAAAATGAATTTCATTCCCCACACTTAAATTTAAATAAAGTATTCAATGTATTTCCTTGTAGATGTAGGGTGGGACAAGATATTGGGCTTGTAATGTGTCTGTAAAATAAAAGGTTTTGATAGACTCAAATGATATTTCAAATTAATGATAAATGTTAGAATAATGTGAGGATGTTTGGATATAATTATTCTCATGTGGTTCAGAAAATTCCACAATAATATTAAATCAAACCAATGTAGGAAATTCAACTCGAATGTACCCAAAATCAAGACACATAATTGGTGGTGGAAAATAAAAAAAATGAATAGATGGTCATAGGTTTCTTTGGAAATAAATATAATATTATTCCTCATTGATGTGGAAGAATTAATTTCCAATTAAAAATTTATAATTCATAATTTGTTGGATTTTACACAAGATTCCATATCCAAATTTATGATGACAGTACTTAATTTTTGAGTTGAAAGCATGTTTTTTGACTCTTAAAAAAGGATACATAATAATATAAATGTTTATTGTGATTGATTTTGAATTTTTTTTCTTGTAGTTTTTTCCTAAAGACACATCGATATGAATGTGAATGATTAAATAAAAAGTTTAATGGGGAATGTGGTAAACAAATATTTACGAGAGAAGAAGAAAATGAAAGTGTGAAAGTGAGAAAGGGAGTAAGAGGGAGAGGAGTTAAAGGGGAATATGTGCCCCTGGTTTTTACTTTTTGAGTCGTTGTCTCCATCCACTAGTGTTTTATCTATTGAATTACTGGATCCAATGGGAGTTGATGTGGTTCATGGGGCATGTTCTCTATTTGGTGATGAATAGGAAAAAATCATTTACCTAAAAGGAAGTAATAAACAAAATTCATTGTTTATTTATTGAAAAAGTAGAAATAATGTAAAATTACATAAAAGTAAAAGAAATAATGGGTTTACAACAAAGAATCACAAAATTAAATTTTTTTATAGTTGGACTATTGAAGCGAACTACCCATCGTCCGATGGTGGAAACCATATTTTATCAACACTGGTGGGAATCCAAAAAACTTCTCCTATGGGTTGACAGATTCTTCATTGGATAATTTCTTCCTTTCTATGTCGTTACATATTTTAGTAAATGTGGGTTCAAGTATAATATAACTATCCTCCATTTGGTCTTCAACATGAGGAAGGATGTTATCCACAATGTGATTTCTTTCTATGCTCGGAAATTTAAGATGATGCACCAATTTTGATGGTAAATTTATTCATGGTTCAAATAACATGAAACTAGAGTATGAGATTCAGAAAATTTTAACTCATTTATATCATCACTTATTGATTTACATCAATGTGGATTTGTGGAGTCATAATACTAAATAACATTTTCAAGATTCTTTTTATAAATTTTGTGTTCTAAATAATTGTAAATTTTTACCTCACCAATGATCAATTTATTATCTGGGAAAGAACATCACAAAAATAAATATTATTTAAAAAGTATAAACACGTTGGTTCAATATTCACCTAACATATATACTAATTTTCAGAATCATGGAAAAGATATGACGAATGTTCAATAATCTTATCTGAATCAACAAATGAGCATGCTAGTTCATTTTTCTCTATATCTTCCAAGTTACATCAACATAAATTAGAGGTGATTTGGGATTCTAAATACTTTTTAAGATTTCTTAGATCAATGGAATTTACATTTGAAATTTCAACATCATCATCTCCATTTCAGACTAGGTTACTGAGGTTACAATATTTAAAAACTCTTCTATAAATACAATTGTAAGAAATGATGGATTTGGATTCAAAAATATATCATAGATACTTTTATATGGGTGGATAGAGAATACATATTTATTCTCTGATGGATAACTCATGGATTGAAAAATATTTAACATGACCAATTGGTCACAAAATTACATGGCTAAGATGCCAAGATGAACATCAATTTTGGTTTTTGATGTTATATGGAAAGGTCTTCCTTGAAATAAAAGAGATTAGAAAAAACATTTTTCACCTTCCCATTCAAGGACATAGTAATAATCACGGAAGAAAATATCATTAACATGGACATGGACATCCTAAATTATTCTATTAGAATTAGTTGTGATTTGATTGGATAATAATATTACAACATTTTTTGGGTTAATGGGACCTATTCCATGGTCAGAGAAGATGGAATTGTTCATGAAATTTATTAAGGCTCCTTGCTTTATGAGTGCATCCTCAAAGTTGTAACTCCCTATTTTTTTATTGAACTATAATGTTCCCTAGATCTTTTCACTTCATGGGAATTGAATGTTGGGTTGAAACATTTCCAATCATCTCAGGTTTCTTATTATGGGTGAAAAATTACATATGAAACATGTAATACATGGGAACTTTTTATGGAATCAAATAGTGAAATATTCACTTCATCATGTCTAAACATGTAGATAATTTTAGAATATGGTTCGAAGGACATCATTTTATTAGAGGGAGATTTTATAAAAGTAGTTATGTTTTTTATATGAATGGATGGAGGATAAAGAGTGACTTTAAGAACGATTTCTAGTTCATTTTTCTTATCATTTTTGAAATAATCTTTTCTATAGAAGTAAAAGGACTCATCATGAGGCATAATTTTTTTTTTCTCGGTCTAAGTGAAATTACACTTATATCACCTTTAGGGTTGGGAAATGGTTGAGCTGGGAGTTGGGAGGAATTTGGTTGTTGTTGATTGCTTAGGTAGGATGTCCCTTGTCCAATTTAGGTTTCAATGTTTTTGAGGCTATAATGGGTGAAGTAGGTAAGATAATTCATATTGCTTTCCCATGGTTTCTGGTATGAATATGTATGTACCACATTGGGATTACCTTGATTTTAGTTATTGGGAATGTTCTTTTATTGAGTTGGAAATTGGGAAGGCACATTAGGATAGTGGAATGCAAGAGGATAAAGGGGAGGATTAATCATTAGACATTGATGAAATAAGGAAAAAGTTGTTGTAACTTACCACCACCTTGGCAATATTGGAACTAGTTTGGATTTTGAGGAGGGAACTGAGGCGGATGAGAAATGGGATTAACATACCTCAAACTCGGGATAATATTTGATGTGAAGGGATTAGAGTGGTCTTGGTTGAAGTTTCTAATGAAAAGAACGAATTATTGATGATTGGAGTTCCTATGAACATATGTTGTATTGAGCTCTATTGGTCTACAAGATTTCGATGGATAATCTTGAATCTATAGGCATGTGTCAATTAGATAATCTAATGAGTTGTGGATTACATAGTTTAAGATAGGTCTAGGGAATGAATATTGTGGAGAAGATGAGTTTGGGGATTGGGATGTACCACTAGTAATCTCACAAGGACTATAATTTCATTCATCCACTCAGTCATCTTTTCAGTCTCTATGGACTAATTATATATGACTTTTTACATGATCTTGTGCACGATAATGGAATATATGTGGGTTTCTCGACATTTTTAAATTATGTTCTCATACAGCTTTAGGAATATTATATAAAAGATCAATGGAACCAATATCATCAATGAGAATTCTCATCATGTCCAATAACCCTTAATATACATATCAAATCAAGTGTTAGTTAGATATTTTGTGGTTTGGTCCGGTTACAATAAGATTTTTGAACCTCTCCTAGTACTCATGGATAAATTCATTAAGGACTTGAAATATACCACTTATTTCCTTTTATAAATAATCCGTATGAGAAATATAAACAAAATTTCATAAAACTAGATGCTTTATGTCAATACATGAGTTTTTGGAACCAATACGTAGGAAGTTGAACCATGACATGGAGAATGTATCTATGGATAAAGGGAATGATCTATGAATTAGTTGTTTTTCAAAAAACACATGAGAATTCATGGTAGAGAACACAACTTGTAACTCTCTGAGATGAAGATATAGATCATCATCAATAGACCATGGAAATGAAGAAAAAAATGAATCAACCCATATTTGAGTTTGAAATCAGCCTCAATATTTGGATAATGAATACCAAGAGGTTGGTAATTCATATCATCTAAAAACATTCCTTTAAGGGGTTTTTCCCATCTATTGGCAATATCTAGTTCAATTTTTTTTAATAATGATGGTTTCATGAGTTATATGATTATCTATAATGTTCATCCAATGTTGGTGAAGAGTATTATCTATTCTAGGGTCGAATAGATATGGGGGAATGTTTGGGAGGATATAGGTCATACAGATATAATTTTTAAGGATAAGGAAGGTGGGGTTTTCAATGTGGTGTTTTTTTTCAGTTTTTGTTGTTTAGGAGAATATAGTTTTTCATGTTGTTTTTCATTTCTATTTTTGTTAATTTTATTAAATTGTTTATGATTTTGTTTTATAAAAATCAAAACTAGCGACTAATTACTACCCCATCCCCATAAATGGAGCCATTTTAAGCATGGTTGATTTTCTCCTAACGTCTGTTCAATGGATTGATGATATTATAATTTGTATAGCAATAATTAGGCCAGATCCCCAATGATGGTACACATTTTTCAGTCAATTGTTTTTAATTTATTGTATTTTGATTGGGTGCGTTCTGGGGAGCATAGATGAAATTATTGATTAATGAATATTGAAAAAAATTATAAATATTTTTTTGCATTCATAATTAGGGAGTTGCGCTTTTGATATCCTTAATCTTTGCTTTATATTGCATTAAATTAACAACCACTTCACAAGATGACATTGATCAAAATTCCCAAGGGTTAATGCCTCAATCAAATCCTTAAATTAACATAGGGTTTTAAAAAATAAACATTTGTTTCTAGTATTGTATTTATGGTTTTAAAAATCAATTGAAACAACATTTTTAGCAAAACATGTCATATAATCATGACATTGTGAGTTCAACACACACAATTTAACCTACCAAATATTCCATGAGAAAAAGCTCTCAATCACTTAATATGCCCAATTTTGGAGTCACCCCAATGGTTGATTTACCCATCCATTGAGATGGTAAGTAAAATGGTCTCTTCTATTTATGGTGATTAATTATAAATATAATTAAAATAACTAGGTAAGAAAATATTTTTCCAACAACACACACACGAATGGTGATGAGAATTAAAAATGAACATTTGAAGAAATGAGAATGGAAAATAAGGTAAAGAATATTATCATGGTTTAAACTTTTTTAAGAGAATTAATATTTACCAATATTTGGTGGATTATTAATATATATGGATAATAAGAATCATGCATTAAAATTCTGTTGAATTGAAAACAAATGTACACGATTATATATAAGATGAAAAAACTAACATGAAAATAAAGAGAGAAGAAAGTGTTTGTCAAGTTAGAATATGAGTTTTTAAGATCATACAGAGACTTTTTCAAGGCCTTGTTCATGCCAATATATTTTCCTTTTCTTTAAAATTTCAACTCCAGGAATAGAGAATAGGGGGATGCATTTATAGCCAAATGCAGCCGATTGTTTTCATTCCAAATCTATCCCCTCATTTGTATCACTAATTTATCCATCCAAATAGCTGAATATCAAAATATTCTTTTCTTACAAGTGGTATATATTGATATTTTATTTATACTGTGAATATTTGTAAGTCATTAGTCTCTTGTATTCAATGTAATGTCTGTTTTAATAAACAATGTCCAGCTATCCATTTTTATAAACACTTTTTTAAAGGCTGTAATGTGAATCGATTTTTAACTCAAATCCCAATCATTTAATCTAAAACAATTTCCTCATATAACATGAATTTCACACTGATAATTGTAATATTGAATTGATGTCAATATAAGGTGAGAATTCCATAAATTTTTTGCTGATTTTAATTCCCTGAGGGAATGTTGTGATGAATTTTATTGAATCCTTTGGGCCCCTTATAGTGGATTTGTGCCATTAAATGATTATCCAAAATGAATTGTTTTTTCACAAAACATTTGATGGACAATAATTGATTTTGAACCTCTATATAGAGCCCATAAATACATTCTTCATGGATGGTCTAGTTTCTTCAAAAGTTATTTGGGCCTTCTTGTGTGGACCATACAATCATTTATATGGATGAATTTTCAAAATTATCCATCTAATAATATGATGTAAATTTCCTAATAAATCCAATAAAATAATAACCAATCAATTTTTATAAGGAGGATGAGATTTCTAAATAAAATAGTAAACCAAATGAATTAGAATAATTCAAATAATTCCAAAAATAATATTTAGTAGTAAAACAATGATATTTCATGCTAATTATTAACTATTACATTAAAATTATTAAATGGGGTTGTAAAAATATATGAATAAATTAATTACATAAAAATATCATATTTAAGGAATAATATAGAAGATAATCCACAATATCCTCAAAGCAAAAATAATAATGGAAAATATAATAAAATTTCAATGGATGAAGTGAATCCTGATAATTAGGGGCACTTATCCTCTCACCATTATTTGAAAACTTCTTGTTATATTTTTAACAAGAAATCAAAATACAACTCTTATTGTTCATCCTTTAGTGATTCCTCAAGTGATTGGATCAATATACATATATTATCGATTAAAAAAATAATTTTTGTATTATATCATTCAAAGTGAAGATGCATGTTTCAAACAAAAATAGTCATGTTATAAGGTAAAATACAAATAAATTAACAAAGGGTGAGTTATTTTTTTATTTTCATAGAAGGTTATCCATTTAAAGAATGGTTTGAGTTGAACATTGGATGATGTTTTAAAAATTAACATATTAATTAATCATTTGAATATTTATAAATATTGAATAACCTATTCTAGAAATGTTTTTATCATTGATACCTGAAGATAGATCAAATGCACTATCGGCCACTCTGTGGGTCTTATGATCCATTGGTGTTTGGGAGATAATAATTCACCTTTATCTCTTAAATTAAGATATGATTTGGAAATTCATCAAGCCACAACCAATGGGTGAGATTTTAATTATGAAAGGGAGTGAAATTAAGTATGTATATCTTTTTATGAAAATTATTCAATATTTGAAAAATGTTCTTGAATGATTTTATTTTCACATTATCATCATTAAGATTATATCAATGAATTTTTCAGTCCCCTTAGGAAAATAGATGTTTTATCATTAAAATTTACTTAAATATATTCTCTATCACTCTCTATTAGAACATAATGGTTATATTTATCTTAAATTTCCATGTTTTTTAATTTCTTTATATGTTCTTCTATGTGGAATAATAGTTATGAGATACATTGGATAACTATTATGTTTGCAACATTCCTTTTCAATAGATGTTTTAGAACAAATTTTTATGATTAGTGTTTTTATGAACGAAACATTCATGTATTAAAACTTCAATAAACGATATTAATTTTAATAGAGAAATATATTTTAAAGGGGTTATAATGTTTCACCCATAGTTTTTATGAATTATTTGTTTTTAATAATTTATATTTCTTTAATCATAGAGATTCCATGATACAAAAAGTTATAATTTCATTATATTCAACAAAATGTTATTCTTTCACTAAACAAAACCCTTATAATAACTTTTTTTACATGTATAACATTTTTCTGGATTGTGTTACACATAATTTAGTGTTCTTTTGATAGCTTGTATTACAAGCAAGACCATGTTTTACCAAACTATAATATATTATTAAAATTAAATAATATTATAATTATCACCAAATAGTTGAAATAGAAGGTATGAAAGGGATTAATTAAATTATTAAACTATGGTTAAACAAATTTATAAAATGAATTATTTGGTATCTATTAAATATAAATGAAAACAAATAAACCAACTGAATATAAAAGAAATGTTTTTATGAAAAAAAAATATTTTAATTCCCAAAATGGATTTTATCAAAATTAATTAAATTAATCACTATTATTGAGAAATCAAAATGAAATTTATATATTATTAATTCATACAAATGTTTTTACATTCATCATATTAGTTTTATATGTATAAAATAAGAATCAATTCAATTTTATTAATAAAAATCTATATTTATCTAAGTGGAAGTTTTTTAACCATTTAAAGTTATTAATATTATAAAAATATATTATTAAAGATTTATAATTTCAATTTTTGAAAAATTAATCAAGGAATTTAAATAATTAATATCAACATTTTCATGGTTTTTTTGTATATTAAACATAAGTTTCATTTTTTGGAGAATTGTTTGAAATACTGAATTTAAATTTAAAATAGACTTTTATTATTATTTGTTATTATATTTAAATTATATTTTTTCATTTTAAATTTTATTTTGATAAATTATACATTTACTTATTCTATTTAGGTTACTTTAATAAATTTATATTTTAAATTGGATATAAAAAATTTTCAAACTTTTGAAGACTTTCACTATAATAACTCGTTGTTTCATGCCTTATGGAGGATTAATTTTAAAATAAAATCTGAAACATCTGTGATTTGAATTTGGAAAAATATATTCGATATTTTGAATCTAGATAATTAATATTTTCTATTTGGTAATCTAAATTTTTTCCAAAATGATTAGTGGATGGAATAAAAATTAATTATAGCAACTCAGGTATAGATGAGGTTAATTAGTTATAAAAATTAAAAATATGGTTAAAAAATACCTTAATGTTGTATCCTAATTATTTGATGTATATATTTATATAATTAAACCTATAAGGATATCTAATTTTGTATTTTGGACCCTTTGGGGACATGTAAAACATAGGGAGAAAACAATTATTTTCAAAATACCAAATGTGTCATCTCCCCCACTTATAAAAGACCTCCCCCTCATCCTATATTCACACCATCAATCCAATTTATATCCAAAATAACTAGACAAATAAAAATAAAAAATAACTACACTTATCCTAGAGGCATAAATTTTTTATGAAATAAAACCAATGATTTCCTTTGGTATAAACCAAAAGAATTTACCTAAAGAAGAGGTAACATTCTTCAACAAAAAGTTTTTTTTATTTCTTTCTACACCGATTAAATTGTTATAATATAAATAATATAAAATATTCATAGTATACTAAATATAATTTTAATTTTTATGATTGGTTTACGAACTTCACATTCAAACACATTCATCAAATGAGATACACAATCATTGGTCGTCTGTACGGAAGACTACCGCCTCATAAACCAATGTAATTATTTATTCCATCACCACATATGATGGTTTCGAATAATTATTTATTTAATATTTATATATAATATATATTACATTTATTAGGTATTTATGATTTTTTTATTTATTATATAACAGCTACATTCATTCATTCTATTTTTTGAGAATACGATTACATCATTTGTGAATGTGTGGACTACCACCTCCCCAATGTAATGTGTTTCATTAAAGAATTATGAGGAATGTATTATGGATTGGATTATTAAACCTATGTTATATATATTAAAGAGAATTATACGGTAATGATATTATATATATATTTCATTTACATTTATTCTTTAAAAATTTAACTTGGAGATGGAAACAGTTTTCTTGTGTACATATAGCCTACAGTCTCCATGAACGGGTTATTTCATTTTATGTTTAAATATTTTATATATTTTAATAAATAATTATATAATTGTTATAAATGTAACTTATATCACTCTTTACATTCTACAAATAATTAAATAATGATCTAGTAATGAGGATCAATAATAATAAGTCCAAACATATAAAAAACAAATTGGTTATTACCCAAAACATAATATAACATGATGTTGTAAGCAAATAGGTAATATAAATTCATAAATAATAAATATATGATATTATATATATGAATATTTTTATTTTATATATTTATAATAAAATTAAATTTATTATAAATTATGATTTAACGTGTATGAAAAATGTAAACACTTAAGGTAATGGTTTTCTCATCCCACTTTTATTTCTACTATATATATGCCATATTAATGTGTTATTATTATTGTTTTGTGTATGTATTTCCCTATAAAATATTATATCATGAATTAAAAATATATTGTGATAATAAAATAAATATTTAATTTCATTTTTTTTTGGATTACGCGATATAAAAGTTACTCACTTATAAGTAAGATTTATAGTATAATTTTTATTTATGTGATATATATGAAATATTCCATACTCATTACTTTTGTGTGCTGTATATAAATAGTGTGAATATATTATATGATTATTTCCCTTATTTTTTCATCTAAATTTTATGATCTCCTTTTTACAGTTTTCTCATTTCAAATGTTATCAATTGGTAAAGTAATTTGGTATCTAATTTCCTTCTTCGACACAAATGTTGTGTCATGCACCAATATTATTTGAGGTAGTGTATAAAATAACGTTATCCATGTCAAAAAAAAATCTCATTACTTTAATGATATTTTATAATTTATTTAATGTCAACCATTCAAAGGGATTTTTATTAATAATTCTGAATGTGGTAAGAGTTTATTTAAAAAATCTCATCTTTTATCAAAATTGATTATAATTATGCTTCCATTGATGAAATCTAATGATCTGCATCTAAATAATTCTAATCAATAATATTTTCCTCTGGTAATTTAGGATATATTAATTTAATGTTACTATTTTAAGATTGTTGATATTTAAGATAATTAAGAAATTATTTATAATAAAACCAAACCATATTTCTCTATTTGGACAAAAAATAAATATTATTCAAGAACCTAATTTTCTAAAAATGTTTTAAAAATAATATATTATATATTAAAATTATTTATAGTAAAAAAATTATTTTTTCCCTTAAAAATTGTGTTATAAATGATTTAGATGCTTTCTTATGATATTTTTATGGTAAATTTCAATGAAAATTGTATTCAAAATGTTTTGCGGTTAAAAAATAATTATTCAATAACGAAATTATATTTTCATCCAGAAATATTTTAATTTATTTTAAACCATAAATCATTAGTTTTTAATTTAATTTTTTACAAGAAATGGATTTGTAAAAAATTTTACATTTTAAAAATTTATTTGCAAAGAATGGTTATTTTCTATAAAAAATTCTTTGAGTTAAATTTTAAAATATGTATCCACATACAAGTACATGCATTGATATAGTTTATGATTTAATGGGGATGTGATCGAAGAACAGAATTTTTATGATTTCTATGAATGGTTTATATTTGGAAGGAATGATGTTTATGAAACCATATTCTCTTACACTAGTTATACCATGATAAAATTATTATGAAACTTCATTATCTTTTATTGGAAATACTATGACTAAGTGATAATGAAATCAACTACTTATAATAGGATATCCTATGATGAAATGATTATGAAAACATTAAATTTTTCCATTGGATATTATATAGTTAAATATTTAAATAATCCATATAATTTATTAGGTAATGATATGATTAATGTTTAGGATCTCGTGTCACACATATGTATGATTTATTATGGGATGGGTGGGACTAATATGTCCCTCTTATGCATTGGGTAATGATTTATTTCTATTGATATAATAATTGAAACAGTTAGATTCACTTGAACTATATTGTGAAATAGTTAGTCGTAATCCATAATGGGAAATAGGTGTGTCTTGATCAGAAAAAAATAGGTGCATCCTGATCCACAATCAGAAATAGGTGTGACCTAATCCTTAATGGGAAACTGTTTTGTCCTGATATACAATGAGAAATATGTGTGTCTTGATAAATAATGGAAAATAGTTTCTATCATGATCTACTTTAGGAAAAATTGTGTCTTGATCCACAATGTTGATGGTATTGGTAGTTATCCTTTACATATGAAATGGTTTTCTATATTTTTTATGGTTCCACCCTTATAAGACATGATCCTATGGTTCATGATAGATTTATGATGATTTAGTACCCTTATAATCCATGTCTTTTGAACATCCAATATTTATTCCATGACTCATAAATACGATCAATAATATGTATGGGATGATTATCAAATGTTATTCATAGGTTCTCTTACCCTTATTCTCATGATATGCTTACATATATCACTTATTTACCCTTATTAAGCATCTGGGTTCACCGTTATTTTATGATTTCATTCCCTAGGTTATAATTTAATTTTTTATGTAGGATTACTAAAGGTTTATATATTTATTGTATATGTTTAGGATCATTCAACAAATTATAAGAATGCATTCTATGATTCAAAATAAAATAAATAATTATAGTACACATGCTTGTACTTTTTTATTCTGATTAATATTAATCTAAAATGATGTAATAAACATGTATGCTATACCTTAGTAGATATATGGATGATCATAAATTCACATTAAGTAAAACAAACAAATGAGTCCATCCTAGAAAACCTAGAATAAACATTATTATTGGATTAATTATTCATTATAATTCCATAATTAGTTGAAACTATGATAATAATATACACATCGATATAAATGAAAATCAATATATCACATGTATAAAATATAACTTATTTCATTATGAATAAATTCATTATATCAGACATCTAGATTATATTATAATAGCTTCATCAAAGACATCATTAATTATATCAAGTCCATAGACCAATCATCAATCTTGTCTATAATCCTAAAACAAATTTATCATTCTAAAAATGGTATACATACACAAAATACCCAAATATAGTTTTCTCAATAGACCTATAAATGAATTGATTTGTTATATAACCTAGCCCCCCGCCAATCAATTTTTATGTGCAATTATTTCATCATCTTAGGTAGTTCATTTATAATACATAATCCTCATCATAATAGTCATCTATGTTATAATAATAATATAAGGAATGGTAAAAAAATTCCTATTGATAATAAATGTGATGATATATTCAAAAACTGTTTCGAGAAATAAGGTTGATGGTTAAACAATATTGTCACCTTCCATGATTAATGATTGGAAAAATATATATTTTTTAAATAAATCCCCAGACATTGAATAAAAGTAATTTTTTTATAAAACCTCTAAATATAAAACCAAACAAATTAAGAGGTAATTGATTAATTCAATATTTTTTCCAATCAAATGATTTATGGAATTAACATTAACACACATAAATGAATGAAATAGAAAACCATTTCTTCACAAAGTCACAAAATTATGAGAAAATATATGAAATTTCATTATGAAAAAGATTATCTTTGATTACTAATAATGATAAATTATCCATGTAAAAGATGATTTTTTACAGTTTCAATGAAAAATGTCGAATTTTTTACATTGGAACCTCATAGGGATGTTGATAAAAAATGAAAAAGTCCTTCTCAAAGAGTGTATAAAATTGTATCACACAAAATGAGATAAATAATATTTTTTTATATTTGGATTTCAATAAACCATTTTATAAATAACCATATTTATTAAATAATAAATCATTTAACATAAATACCATGAGTGTAATTATTTATGATAGGTAAGAGGGACATTTTTGTGGAAAAATATAAGATATTTAAGAAAAAAATAATACAAATGTAAAATAAAAATTCACTGAGAACATGGAAAGGACGAGTTTTAGAAAGAGAAGTGTCATATTATTGAAATCATAAATTTTAGGAATAATATTTGATAATTAATCCTTGAAAGGGAAATAATTTTTTATATGGGAAATAATGATACATAGATAAAATAATTTGTTAATGAAATAAATTAAACATTATTAATACATTTAAAATAAATTTTGAAATACCCAAATCATAAAATTATTAATAAAAAATTCTACTTATTAAGAAATCAATTTACAAATAGGATTATAAAAGTCTATATTATAAAATATAATTGTTGGAGAACCTTAGAATGGTAATTTTTCAAGTAATTAGTTATAAATCAAAAAACAAATTTGAGTAATCAAAATATCTTGCAAAGACCACAAATCGTAAACTTGAAATATTTTGAAAGGGGTATATGTGGTTGGAATACAATTCTAGGAAAATAATGGGATAATTTTGTTTTCAAATAAGTATATACTAGATATACATATATTAAAAAAATTTAATTCAAATGAGAATAACACAATGACCAAGTATTGAGTCACCAAAAATATATACAATTATGTTAAATAATTGTACTAATTGAAATATGAGTGGGGGAATATGATTTTTATTCATATATCCCATTAAATAAAATATTTGTATGATGAAAATATTCATTTATAATTTTCTAAACCATTCAATGAAAACATTGTGCCTAATCATTATTTTGTCTCGAATAATCAGAATACTGATACAAAAAAACTCATGCCTCATTCCTCAACTAAAATAATTCTTCCCCTAATGTCGATTATCAAAATCATAATATTTTTAATCACCTAATTTATTACCTTACTAATATCTATTTTCATTTATATACTTCCTTTATAATCATTTTCGATTTTTATTATAGTTAGTTAATAACAATTTGTAATATCAGGTGTATGTAATATTTATCTTTTCAATTAATTTACATAAAAATATAATTAATTTAATTCTTATTATATGTTAAAGAATAATGATATCATTTTAGGTACCAAAATACTAGACAATTCCTTCCAGAAGTAGTGCTTCTAACCATTTATTAAAAGATATAAAAATAAATAATCCCTTTTTTTATATAGTTATAATTTCTTTCAATGGGGTTTTTGAGCGCAATACATGATGATGAAATCAAAGATGATAATGTTTTAGTGATTGTTATTGAATAATTAATTTTTTTAGTTAATTATATTAATAATAATATTAACATTATACAATAAAAAATAATTAATTAATTAAATATTTATATCATACACTAAAAATAATAAAGATCCAGAATACATTCATGATTAAATTCATCTCATTGATTATGTAGGTTGTTAAACAAAGAAAAATAAGATAATAAAATGATTGATAGATGATTTTGGGGAAGTTTAGTCTTAATATTATTTAACCAAATGAAAAAAGTTGTTAAATAGTGTTTTTCGTCTAATATATTGTATTTTTACATATATGAAATAATTTTTATCGGATATAATAATATTATACATTTGAATAAAAAAATTCATAGAATTATTGTTTTAAATGATATAATTAACGAATTTTGTTTGTTGACCATATCATTTATTATTTATCAACCTTTTCATATATGAACTATAATTATATAATATAACTCATATTTAAAAATTAAACCCATTATCATGAACATCTATGAATAGAGCCAATGAAAATAAATATGGAAAGCAATCATTGGATGGCGGAGGTAGTCCACATATACACACTGTTGAGGATATTTTTATAAATAAAATATAATTAAAATATAATAATTGTTTCTTTATAAAATATTAAATATTTTATAAATGTCAAAATTATAATTTATATTCATGAACTAGAGCATAAAAATAAGGTGTTTATGGATAACAAAATATGACTCTTCGTGGAGGAGAAAATTGTCTAAGACACATTACTTCTATATTTTCTCATAGAAAAGTAGATGAGTTATAAATAGTTACTACCATAACATTATAAAAATATTCTTATAAATAATATTCATTTAATTAATTATTTATTTTATATTTATAATTATAAATATTAAGGTATGATAGATAAGAATATGATTTTGTAAAATAAATTACCTAACATGAGCACTTTTATATTATCATGGGGGATCCTAAGGATTTTTAGGTCATAATATAATTTTTTTTGACAATAATATAATAGATTAATGTGATTATTTATGGTAATTTAAAAGGGTGGGGAATTAGTTGGAAAAACTAAATTTATGATTTGATTTATAGTTTTTTTGAGAGGCCCATTTTATATGTAAAATGGTATGTCATTTTTTAAAATATGAATAAAATTTCAATAAAAGGATGTCATTATATTGGAAAGATTATCCAAAATTTATAAATAATAGATTAAAGAAGATATAAGTATATTAAACATATCAAAAAAAATTATAAATAACGTTTTTTTTCGTGTTTTATCATTTTTCACTAATTTAAAATTGATGAACACAATTTACTCTTAGTGAATTGTTCATTTTTTTACCAGACTAATTTATCCTCTATATGTAAAAATAATAAGAATCATATTAAATAATAAAAATCCAAAATATATGATAATGTAAATTAATTTTATTAGATTCAATTTCAAAAACTTATTTTATATAAATATAAAATATTCAACAGAAAATTTATAAAACAAATTCTTTAGAAAAATTTCAGTTATTGTAACACCCCAAGCTTCCATGGTACGTTTCCCTTCGAATAATGCAATGGCTTGCATTGTACACAATTTCGATATTTTAACACACCACAACCAATCAAACTAGCCGTTATGAATAGTAATACCTATTTTTTGAAATTTTATAAATTCTATATCTCAAAATGGACTTCATTTTTGGATTCGGAATATTGAAATTAGCCTAGGGTGAAATTTTGGTACTTCTCGGATAACTTTCATATTTTGATGAATAGTGAAAATTACTAAATTTTAATTAAAAACAACTTTTTTAATCAAAATAATTAATAGTGATAAATTATGAATTTGAGTGGTTTAAATGTATATTTACAATATATTTTTACCATTTAATACAATTTGGGTCATTGAACATAATTTCACATTTAAACTAGACATAAACAAGTGCCAATCTTTTGATAGTTATTATCTCTTAAAAACACGCTTTTAGTTTTAACAACGAGAATTAATTTTAAATTAATTTCTGCCATTTCTATGTTTTGAATATAGAAAAATGGATTCCATATTTGGAATCAGGATGTTCAAATTGTGTAAATAAGTAACTTTTATTTTTAGACATTTGGGATAATTACTTCGGTAAATATATTATTTACCATGGTTAAAAGATAAATCCGGTAAACAAGGGTTAAACAATAATATTATAATAATACTAAATTACCTTAAAACGTGTCTTAACACTATTTGTTAATACATGGTTGACCATTAGTATCTTTTTGTCGATTTTGGGACCCCATGGATCCACTTGTAAGTGATAATGACACTTTATTTTAGTTAAGTTAAAATAAATAGAAAATGACACAAGCATATATCTTTTAGAAACACAATTTTTACATAGGGTAATATATGTTGGATTTTAGACTATATATATTCATTAGAAAGATAAAACGATTTCCTACATAATGATATTTTATTTATAATTTTTAGAAATTAACTAAGTTAATTTATGTATGACACAATGGTGATGAAGTAATTACTATAATAGTGAAAAATTAGAATAATTGATATTATAAATACCCAAATAAATATATTTGGAGACTTTTATTGAATTAAACTACTTTTCTAGGATACTATGACATATTTGGATTTATTTAATTAACTTTGTTTGAAGTAATCATTCTTTTATGTGTTTCACAAAAATCAACTATTGAATAGTGTCAAAATTGAAATAAAAGAGTTTTTAAAACAAATTTTATATTATTAATTGATATTAAATTCCTAAAAATCTAAGGATCGGCCAAGAGACTCATATCATGATATTTATATCATTAATGGACCAATTGGGGGTCTCTTGGATGTTTATAGTAAGTTTATTTACTATATAATATAAATATACAAAGTGACATGGTAAATGTCAAACTAATTAACTAATAGTTAAAACTAAAAGATAAGGTTAATATAGTGACCGAAACCTATCTAAATTCTATTGGCTGAATTGATTTCGACCTATCCCCACCTTAACCTTTGAATAATAAACTTTGGATCCATTATAACCCGAATATTAATTTATTATAAATTAATATTTCTAGCTTTTCCAAAGGTGCCCCTCACCCCTCTTATAAAAGGGCACTCCTCCTTCTCATTTCTGCACACCTTCAAAGCCTTTTGGTTCGGAAAAACCCTGCCCAAATAATCTCTAAACTTCCCCCACTACAACCTAGAAGCATTAGTTTTATCAGAAAGCCATCCTATGAATCCTTTTTGATCAAATAAAAAGGAAGAACCCGAAGAAGAGGTAATGTTTTCACCACCGCTTTTCAAGTTCCTTTCTTCTTCCACTTCTTCTTTATTTGTTATTACCATTATAAAATAATAACTCCAGTATCATATATATATTGTTATTTTATTATAAATATGGTACAACCATATTCAGTATTTTATCCATCCATTGAATAACATGTCACCATACGTGCGTACGTACGGCTTACCATCTCCACATCGTGGTGTAATTGTTATTCAATTTATTATTATTTGGATGGGTATAATAATGATGTGTAACTCAAGTAAATAATAAATATAACATGATAATGATTCTTTATATATGATATACCATCCTATTATATATTATTTTAATATCAAAATAATGATATTGTCGCTCGTGCGTACGTACGGACTACCGTCTCTACGAACGCGATGAGATTCATTCTCCATCATATCCATTCAAGTATAATTATAATTTGATGATTTTAAAATAGTATCTAAGGACTTGATATAATTATGTATATGAATAATATACATCCCATTAATAATGAATATGGCTCACATAACAAAGAATATAATGTAAAATTAACCCGTTAACACCCGAAATGACGATAATTCTAAGATATTACTAACAAATCAATGTTAAAAGATCATATAGGATATCATATTAAAGTAAATGATTCTTGTATAATTCAATAAAAATTATTTCACCATTATACAGGAGGTTAACATATCATCGACCATGGAAAAAGTACAAAGTAAGGGATTTTCTTATCTCACTTTCAATTCCGTGAGATTTCCATTGTTCGCCACTAAATTATTGAAAGTGGTGTATTGTGTACTGCCATTTGATATATATTATCATGATTCTATTTATATTCATGTCATTCTATAAATCATTTGGTGGTTATTAAATTTTGGTCATACGACTCAGTTGATTAACGTGGTAAGGGGTTTCTTATCTCACTTTTATTTCCGTGAGAATTCCATTGTTCACCACTTAATTATTGAATGTGGTGTATGTGTACTGCCCATGATTGTATTCATTGTGTAATATACTTTAATTTATGGGTATTTAAATCATCATTTTATTATAATTCTTTCATGGGTGTATGTTTCATAAGTTACCAAATCGATAAGGGAGATTGAAATTTCAATTTCCATTTATTCAGCTTTACGCAAACTTCGTTGATTATTTTAATCAGAGATTATGTGGGGAATAACTATTCATTTTCTTATGTAATAATTTCCACTACCCTTTTCTGTGGATATACTTTTGATACACATAATCACTCCATTGATAATTTCTCAAGTCATTGATATGAATTTGATAAGAGTAATTTTAATTCATTCTCCATTTGTTGAGTTAAACATCCAATTCGTTGGTGTTGTTTTTACAAGAATATGTGTGAATGTCCTTTGACTGTTTCACACTGAATATCCAATCATATTTAGTGTATTTATATTTTTCACACATAACAATGTCATTGATTTATCCTTAACCTAAGGATACGACCTTTGTGAGAGATTTCATCTCAATTTATATTCCATTGAGACTTCTTCGTTGTTATACACCAAATCAATTTTATGTGGTGTATATAATTTACTTTGACATAGTATATCATGAATCCCTTTATTCTCAAGATATTACTATGTTTTTATTACCTCAATTATGTGTATTCAAGTGTCTCTCTTTTGGTTTTAATCTCTAACTAAAATACTTTTTTTAAATGTTTTAAAGACTTAGTCATCTAAATCGTTCTCATTAATGTCCATGTTTTAAAAAAGTTTTTAAGGATTTATTTATATGGACATTAAAGTTTTCAAATAAAAATTCTTTTTAAAAGTTTCATAGTGGTATGGGACACTTTGATTCAAAAATCAATTTTTAAACAGCTTCCTGACAAATAGTGTGATTTTTAAATGATTTCAAGAAAAAGGGGGATATTTCTCTCAAATAGTTTTGATTATTATTTTCATCTATGTCAACATCCTTCATTATTCGTGATTGAGGTTAATGTGATACAATACAATATTCCATATTGTATCGAATGAGTCATGTTTGACTGTGGATGTGCTATTTTTATACCATTCATGGTTTGTGGTTAATGTATTGACATTTCGTATGCTAGTTTTAATATGAATGTTTATCTTATGTTTAATCCTGTTCATATGAGGAATGAATTGGACTTAATAAGTGACGGGTGGAGCCCTCTATAGCTTCTCGATGCATCGGTAGGTCTCATGAGACAAACTAGTGTCTTGGAACAAGGCCTTGGCAAAATCTTATTTGTAGTCTTGGCACGAGGCCTTGGCTATGTGGTTATGATAGTCTGGAATTATGCATTCCATCATTATGAAAGTGGTTATTGATATTGCATGTGATAATTTTACTAGTAGAATATCCATTTGAGTAAGTAAATGGCATTAATTTATTTTATCTTTTCCATTTTATGATGAAGTTCAAGTTTAAAAGGCTTTTGTTTTAGTAATTCATTGCCTTATGTGTTTATGCTTATCTATGAAAGCTTCTGCTATAATGTTATCCTTACTGAGCAACTGAGATCACCCCTTTCAATGTTTTATTTTTCCCAGGATTATGAAGAAGTAATTTATGAATGACCTGTAGGGATAGTATGAGGGGATATGAAGACAATATGTTTTTGTAGTTGTTTTTTTAGCTTATGATGTAATGTAAGACTTATGAATATATCTAGTGTTTCCAAGACTACTAAACAAATCGGTCGTTCGTGACTTGATTCTTTATGATCATGGTAATGTTATGTAATAATGAACCGACTCTGGGTATCTAGGGTCGGGGCGTTTCAGTTGGTATCAGAGGAAGTTTAGTACAAACCTTGGAAGCTAGATTTAGATAAACTCTGATTAGAGCACATAGACCTAAGATGAACTTTGAGGATTAGTATAGAAGAACTTCCTCGAATTTTGGTATTGTAGAAATTTTGTGAGTTTTCCGAGCAATACATACATGTCTGGATACGAGCAGGTAGAGGCGGCTCTGGCACAGATGTACCTAGGGGTAAAACCCGAAAACACCGCTTTGAGCTAGACTCGAACGGGAACTGGTGGACGAAAATGGGCCTTGCTGCACTCTTGGTTACGACACTTCCGTGGTATATGCTTAGGATAATTTACATTTTCTTTACAAACTATTTTAAGTAATATATATATAAGATGAGAGTAAATGACCTTGGTTAATCCTAATATGTTTCAAATTGAGAATATGGTGACATGTTAATCTCAAAATGATTTTACGACTACTATTACTCACACAATGCTTTCTGGTTTTAGTCAATGGCTGGATTCCAAGGAAGTCATAGTGAATTTGAGAATGATGTACAAGGTGGGAATGGTGGTGGAAATGAGCAACAAAATGGAATGTTGATAGGCATAAAATATACCATCTTTATGCCAAATCAGTTTTCCAAAAATATGATCAACAACATATATATTAACCCAATCCCAGACTCAACAAGGAAGAGAAAGGTGATGAATGATAAGAGCTCCAGCAATAGTGACCATGGAGAAAAGAACACTCAATTTTCATCATGCAGGAAATGTGGAAGGAGACACCCAGGAAAGTGTCTCAATGGGACAACGATATGCTTTACGTTCGGGAAGGAAGGACATAAAGTGAAGAATTGCCGAAGAAAAATGAAGAGTTCTATGGAAGAAGATAAAAATGGTCCCAAGAGTCCATTTACAGTCATTTGTCGTAAATGTAGGGGTCCTGGCCATTACCCGAGTGAATGTCCTATTTTATAGGATATTTTCTTGGTCAAAGAAGAAGCTATGTGGAAATAAATAGTTGGAGAAATGTTTAAAAATTATTAGTGCTCCTTGTTGATGGGTTTACTTTGGAATAATTTTCTCTTGTATTTGTAACCCCGCAGTTTGCCATGTGAGAATGATATTTGAGGAAGAATTGTCTCTTCTCTTGTGGATATAGGTATAAATAACCATTTGGTTTTATATGATAATTTGGGTTTGAGAGAATTATAAGTTATTATAATTTGGGATGATAATTCAAGGTATGATATAATATTTGTGGTTAAATAATGTTATTTTGAATAATTTATCTCATATTGTTAATATTATAAAATATAGTTTTTGAAAAAGGACAACACGTAGACCGTGTGACAACCCGTCGCGTCGGACAAAGCTGTGGGAATCGAACCCACGACCAAAGTGCGATTGGGATTTATCGCCTACCACTGGACTACGTGAAGTCCCTGGTTAGTGTGACTATTATTTTTAGTTAAATGATTTTATTGATAAATAATATGTTGATTTGGGTTCTTATGTCTTATCAAATGAATACCCTCAGTATAGGAAAATGATTTGGTGATAAAGTGATAAATGTTATTTTGGAAGATGTTCACTTTGTTGGGAACACTATATGTCCAAGGAAAATAGAATACTATGGGATTTCATTATAGAAGTAATGGTGGATTTTTATCTATGTTTCTATTGTGGATTTATAGTGATTTGGGTTATTTATGGAAACGATTAACCAATAATAAAGAATATGTTATTAGGTTAATTACTTTTAAGTATGTGACTTTAAGAGTAGATGATGTAATTTGGAGATAAAATTTAACATGGAAGACTACATTCTTATAAGTTTTGGGTTTCAATATTAGTTTGGATTATATTGAAGGATTTTAAAGAAAATTTATTATTGAATGATATTTATTTAACTTTGGGGTATTGTTGGTTTAATTTTAGAAATTATGATTAGTATTTTTTTCTAATGGAATATACATTTTGGGGATCATCAGATCTTATACTAACCATTTTGGTTTTTATTAATCTCTAAAGACAAGTTAAATATATAGTTTATCCTACATGGATCATGTATTTTTATAGAAGTTTATTCTAGCTCATTTATTGTGACCAAGTCTTCTTGAATACTCATTGTTCAAACAAATAAGTTAGTGGTAAAAAGTTATTAAATAATGATACTCTACTTAAAAAGTAAGTATATCTCTTTACGTTCTTAGTCAATATCATAAATGAATTCCTCGTCCTTATGTAATGTAACTTTAAACAAAAAAAATGTTGTCTGTTTACTTTCCTACTAGGAGACTAATGACCATTTGTCCCAACACAAGTTTGTGGTTTTCTTATTGTTAACTTTCTCCTGATCATTATTTCTATCCCTCTCCATCAGAACATGACACATAGTTTATCATCCATATCCATGTTTTCCTACAGGGAATCCGAGTATGGGTTATCTTGGATGACCTTTATACCTCTCTTTCTTTCTTTTAAAGTGATAGTTTTATTGACTGTTTTTCCGATGTGGGACTTTCCATTATATTCCCAAGAACAATTTTAAAAATTGCGAGGACGCAATTTATTGAAGGAGGGGAGAATGTAACACCCCATGCTTCCATGGTACGTTTCCCTTCGAATAATGCAATGGCTTCCATTGTACGCAACTTCGAGATTTTAACACACCACAACCAATCAAACTAGCCGTTATAAATAGTAATACCTACTTTTTGAAATTTTATAAATTATATATCTCAAATTGGACTTAATTTTTGGATTCGGAATATCGAAATTATCCTAGGGTGAAATTTTGGTACTTTTCGGATAACTTTCATATTTTGATGAATAGTGAAAATTACTAAATTTTAATTAAAAAACACTTTTTTAATCAAAATAATTAATAGAGATAAATTATGAATTCGAGTTGTTTTAAAGTATATTTAGAATATATTTTTACCATGTAATACAATGTGGGTCATTGAACATCATTTCACATTTAAACCAGACATAAACAAGTGCCAATCTTTTGATAGTTATTATCTCTTAAAAACACGCTTTTTGTTTTTACAACGGGAATTAATTTTAAATTAATATCTGCCACTTCTGTATTTTAAATTTAGAAAAATGGATTCCATATTTGGAATCAGGATGTTTATATTCTATAAATAGGTAACTTTTATTTTTAGACATTTTGGATAATTACTTCGGTAAATATTTTATTTACCATGGTTAAAAGGTAAATCCGGTAAACAAGGGTTAAACAATAATATTATAATAATACTAAATTACCCTAAAACGTGTATTAACACTATTGGTTAATACATGGTCGACTATGGGTATCTTTGGGGCGATTTTGGGACCCCATGGATCCACTTGTAAGTGATAATGACACTTTATTTTAATTAAGTTAATATAAATACAAAAATGACACAAGCATATATCTTTTAGAAAGACAATTGTTACATAGGGTTATATATGATGGATTTTAGACTATAAATATTCATTAGAAATCTAACAAAATTTACTACATAATGATATTTTATTTATAATTTTTAGACATTAACTATGTTAAGTTATTTATGACACAATAGTGATAAAGTAATTACTATAATAGTGCATAATTAGAATAATTGATATTATAAATACACAAATAAATATAATATGAGACTTTTGTTGAATTAAACTAATTTTCTAGGTTACTATGACATATTAGGATTGATGTAATTAACTGTTTTTGACGTAATCATTCTTTTATGTGTTTCACAAAAATCAACTATTGAATAGTGTCAAAATTGACATAAAAGAGTTTTTAAAACAAATATTATATTATTAATTGATATTAAATTCATAAAAATCTAAGGTTCGGCCAAGAGAATTATATAATGATATTTATATCATTAATGGACCACTTTGGGGCCGCTTGGATGTTTATAGTAAGTTTATTAACTATATTATATAAAAATACAAAGTGACATGGTAAATGTGAAACTAATTAACTAAGAGTTAAAACTAAAGGATAAGGTTAATATAGTGACCCAAACCTGTCTAAATTCTATTGGATTAATGGTTTTATACCTATACCCACATTCAAGATTGAATAATAAACTTTGGAGCCATTAGAAACCGAATATTAATTTATTATAAATTAATATTTCTAGCATTTCCAAAGGTGCCCCTCACCCCTCTTATAAAAGGGCACTCCTCCTTCTCATTTCTTCACACCTTCAAAGCCTTTTGGTTCGGCAAACCCCTGCCCAAATACTCTCTCAACTTCCCCCACTACAACCTAGAGGCCTTATATTGATCCGAAAGCCAACCTAAGGATCCTTTTTGATTAAATCAAAATGAAGAACCCGAAGAAGAGGTAATGTTTTCACCACCCCTTTTCAAGTTCCTTTTTTCTTCCACTTCTTCTTTCTTTGTTATTAACATTATAAAATAATAACTCCAGTATCATATATATACTGTGATGTTATTATAAATATGGTACAACCATATTCAGTATTTTATCCATCCATTGAATAACATGTCATCATACGTGTGTACGTACGGCTTACCGTCTCCACGTCGTGGTGTAATTGTTATTCAATTTATTATAATTTGGATGGGTATAATAATGATGTGTAACTCATGTAAATAATAAATATAACATGATAAAGATTATTTATATATGATATACCATCCAATTATATATTATTTTAATATCAAAACAATGATATTGTCGCTCGTGCGTACGTACGGACTACCGTCACCACGAACCCGATGAGATTAATTCTCCATCATATCCAATCAAGTATAATTATAATTTGATGATTTAAAAATAGTATCTACGGACTTGATATAATTCTGGATATGAATAATTTACATCCCATTAATAATGAATATGGCTCACATAACAAAGAATATAATGTAAAATGAACCCGTTAACACCCGAAATGACGATAATTCTAAGATATTATTATCAAAACAATGTAAAAAGATCATATATGATATCATATTAAAGTAAATGATTATTGTATAATTCAATAACAATTATTTCACCATAATAAAGGAGGTTAACCTATCATCGACCAATGAAAAAGTACAAAGTAAGGGATTTTCTTATCTCACTTTCAATTCCGTGAGATTTCCATTGTTCACCACTAAATTATTCAAAGTGGTGTATTGTGTACTGCCATTTGAAATATATTATCATAATTCTCTTTATATTCATGTAATACTGTAAATAATTTGTTGGTTATTACCTTTTGGTTATACGACTTAGTTGATTAACGTGGTAAGGGGTTTCTTATCTCACTTTTAATTCCGTGAGAATTCCATTATTCACCACTTAATTATTGCATGTGGTGTATGTGTACTGCACATGATTGTATTCATTGTGTAATATACTTGAATTTATGGGTATTAACATAATCATTGTATTATACTTCTTTCATGGGTGTATGTTTTATAAGTTACCAAATCGATAAGGGAGATTGAAATTTCAATTTCCATTTATTCAGCTTTACGCAAACTTCATTGATTATTTTAATCCGAGATTATGTGTGGAATCACTATTCATTTTCTTATGTCATAATTTCCACTACCCTTTTCTGTGTATATACTTTTGATACACATAATAACTCCATTGATAATTTCTCAAGTCATTGATATGAATTTGATAAGAGTAATTTTAACTCATTCTCCATTTGTTGAGTTAAATATCCAATTCATTGGTGTTGTTTTTACAAGAATATGCGTGAATGTACTTTGATTGTTTTACACTTAATATCCAATCATATTTAGGGTATTTATATTTGTCACACATAAATATGTCGTTGATTTATCCTTAACCTAAGGATACGACCTTTGTGAGAGATTTCATCTCAATTTAAATTCCTTCGAGACTTCTTTGTTGTTATACACCAAATCACTTTTATGTGGTGTATATAATGTACTTTGACATAGTATATCATGAATCCCTTTATTATCATGATATTAAAATGTTTTTATTACCTCAATTATTTTTATTCAAGTGTCTCTCTTTTGGTTATAATCTCTAACTAAAATAATTTTTTTAAATGTTTTAAAGACTTAGTCATCTAAATCGTTCTCATTAATGTCCATGTTTTAAAAATGTTTTTATGGATTTATTTATATGGTCATTAAAGTATTTAAATCAAAATTCCTTTTAAAAGTTTCAAAGTGTTATGGGAAACTTTGATTCAAAAATCAATTTTTAAACGGCTTCTTTACAAATAGTGTGATTTTTAAATGATTTCAAGAAAAAGGGGGATATTTCTCTCAAATAGTTTTGATGATTATTTTCATCTATGTCAACATCCTTCATTATTCTTGATTGAGGTTAATGTGATACAATATAATATTCCATATTGTATCAAATGAGTTATGTTTGACTGTGGATGTGCTATTTTTATACCATTCATGGTTTGTGGTTAATGTATTGACATTTCGTATGCTAGTTTTAATACGAATTTTTATGTTATGTTTAAACCTGTTCATATGTGGAATGCATTGGACTTAATAAGTGATGGGTGGAGCCTGCTATAGATCCTCGATGCATCGGTAGGTCTCATGAGACAAACTAGTGTCATGGCACAAGGCCTTGGAAAAATCTTATTTGTAGTCTTGGCACGAGGCCTTGGATATGTGGTTATGATAGTATGGCATTATGCATTCCATCATTATGAAAGTGGTTATTGATACTGCATGTGATCATTTGACTAGTAGAATATCCATGTGAGTAAGTAAATGGAATTAATTTATTTTATCTTTTCCATTTTATGATGAAGTTCAAGTTTAAAAGGCTGTTGTTTTAGTAATGCATTGCCTTAAGTGTTTATGCTTATCTATAAAAGATTCTGCTATAATGTTATCCTTACTGAGCATCTGAGCTCACCCCTTTCAATGTTTTATTTTCCCCAGGATTATGAAGAAGTAATTTATGAATGACCTGCAGGGATAGTATGAGGGGATATGAAGACAAGATGTTGTTGTAGTTGTTTTTTTACCTTATGATGTAATGTAAGACTTATGAATATATCTAGTGTTCCCAAGACTACTAAACAAATCGGTCTTTCGAGACTTGATCCTTTGTGATCATGCCGATGTTATGTAATAATGCACCAACTCTGGGTATCTAGGGTTGGGGCATTACAGTTATGTTATAAAATATCATATATATGTTTTTAAACATGAATAAATATTTTAAAATAATAAAATAACTTATTAATTAAATAATATATGTATCCAATGATCTCAAAAAATTTTATAATGTACCTAATTAATAGTAATTCCAAAAATTCATAGAGAATTATAAATTAAATTTCATGTTTTTCGGTAATTTTGAATTTTAATATAATTAATTTATATGCTTTTTTGGTTTAAGATTGGGACTCCTAATAATGGTCAATGACCATTTGTAATTGGATAGGATAGAGAGAGATCTTTGTATTAGAGATTAAAATCAATTCTTATGGAATGTGGTATGTGGTAGCACATACAAACCATTATGGAATTATGTTGTATCCATGTCCTATGTCAAATTCTATTTTGACATTGTGGAAAATTGATTTTTAAAAATTGAATTAATTATTTAATATCAATTATTTATATTATAAAAAAAAGGGTCCTGAATAATATGCCATTTTTCATTGTACATGATGGACCCTTGGGATTCCTTGGATTCCTTGGCCACTAGTAATAGTGAAATTGATTATAATGGTATTATTAATGATATATATAACCCATGGGTGATACATAAATGAATTTAGTGAATATTGAGTGCCTCAATAGATGTTAATAGTTTCTATGAGCTAGAATGAGTACCAAATTTGAATTATTGTCTATAACGGGGTATCATATAACTTTGATATTCCTTATATAAATTAGTCTGTCATATTAGAGTGTGAAGAGAGTGTTTCACCCCATCTAATACACTATCTAGTTAGAACAATGGTGTTTAAATGGTTGTTCTATTTATTATAGTAGAAGTGGAGATACATAACAAGGGTTATGGGAGAACTGAGATGTAATTTTTCATTCATTCTATATTTATTCCTGATTGAATTATCTTTTACATCCACTAATTATATAAGATTACAATAATGAAACTGAGGGATCTTTTCCCTCCGAGAGATAGGTTTTCACCTGGGAGATGCGATTGTGATTTACAAGCCCATGCATGTTTTTTGTTTATGACAGGACCTAGAGGCCCATTGTTGTCCCTAGTGACATTCTTACCATTATATGGATGTTTGTGGGTAATGGGTGGTAATGATTCTATCCAGAACATAAGAACCAGAATCAGTTATGTCATAATTGTATCAAAATAATTATGGTTATAGGTTGTACACATAAGAATAAATACATAATATTGGAAGACCCTTTGGGTGTTTCTTCATCACTTTATATTAATTTTATATGAGAACATATTGGAGGGATTTAATTCCGAAAAATCAGAATAAATGAAGGTGTATTTTATATGGAATTCATTACTGGTTCCATGGGATTAAACTAATATACATGATGTTATATGTTTCCTAGAAGTAATATTTTTTTCATGAATTAATATATATATATATATATTACCTAGGAAATCTCCACAAATTTTTGGTGATGTCAATATGTTTATAATTACTTCTAAAATCCATGTGGATTTTTATTTATTCCAACCCATATAAAATGTGATGCACAGATATTTACATGACATATTTTAGTCAAAAAGATAATTTTTTCAATAGATTTCAATGAATATTCCTCTATAATTAAATGAATTAATAAATCATTATAAATTTATTTTCAATAAATAATTTTAAATAAATATATATATATATAAGTTGAAAATTTATATTCTATATATTTTTGAAATTAGGCACACATTTTAATCCGTTAAAAAAATATTTATAAAAAAAGACCAGCATAAGGATATACCTAAACCCATATGATGTAATACATTTAGGCATCCTAATTGATGGATGATAAGAAAATTTATCTTATAGGAAAAGACCTTCAAGTACTATAGGTTGATATTTTTTTTCATTGTGGGGATCATTCTATAAAGCATAGCATGCGAAAAGTGCCACAATTTTTGAGCATCTTAGAAAGACCCATTTTGTGTCATATTATATTGTGAGATCATAACTAGAAATTTATATTATAAACTATGAATGATGTAGGATTTAAAATATTAATAAAAAATGATTTCATAATCAATAATGTGGTGATTTTTGTGGGTTAATATTCACCATTTACATAAATAGTGTCATTGGGATTTATTTATGATCCTCCTACCTCAGGCATGCCTCGTTGTCACCTCGATGACGCTGCTATCGCTCAATGCCACAGTTCTCCATTCCCATGTAATTGTAAATCGCCATAGATGCATATTTGAATGATATATAACTATCTTATAACCACTATTGAGGCCCCCAACCACCAAGTATGAATTCTGGGATCGAAAACATTGTTTTATGGGATTGAAATAAATAAATAATACACCAATCCTGAAAACAACAATGTACATAAATAGATACTTTCCTAGAGCCTCATAATATCCACATAGAAGATGACGTTCGAATCTGAATGAATAAGAAGCTACTATCTATGATAGTTTTTGTATCTACGACTACTAAAGGAGGAGATAGTATTTCCAATGGAATATTCTCTAACCACTATGTATCAATGAGGGAAGATCATGAAAAATAGTATATCTAAGCTACCATTGAATAAATTGATTTTAGATGTATTCTACAATTGATGTCATAGAAGACATTGAGCTAACGATGTGGTATATGATGGTAGATATGAACTAGAGTGGAACTGTAATGTTAGTACCATATATCGTAATGGTGGATGATGAAGTGGAAGTACCACAAAGATTCACGGATCATAGACAGAATGGGAGAAAATTTATCATAATATGAGTCCAACAAGATAGATTCTATAATGGTGGATCATAGTGATAGTAGCTTATAAATTATCTTGGAGATACAAAAATGGTAAATTCTAATACAGAGGATGATGGAGTGGAAGAAAATGTTGTTCTTCCCTTTTTTAGTGATGTAGACGTTTCAACGTGTGATGAAGAGTATGGCTATGTATATGGAAATATCGTGGTTTCATGGTTATATATTTTTGAAATTGTGAATAAGATATATTCACCATGAATGAAAAAAAATACATGGGGAGAAGTAGGTTCAATTATATTGAACCCTAGAGTGAAATTAATCCTAAAACAAAATCAGTAACAAAATACTTATTGAAAAAATAATAATTCATGTTGAAAATAATTTTATTTGATTACTATGAAGAACAATGCACAAAATGATGAGGCCTCACAAAAACTACTGACTCCATAAAAGGAAAAATGAAATATATATTGATATTAAATAAAGAAATCATAAATAAAATATACATTTATAGTATGACCATTATAACTAAATATTTTTTTGATATGTGAAAAATTAAATAGAGATTTAAGAGGGTATTCCTACATCTAGAAATAATATTGGTGGATCATCTGAAAGGGGATTTGAGGATCTAGAGTGGAATTCTACTACACTTTTTATGCTATATTTTCATTTATATTCTTCATTAGTTATTATTTTTTCATTCTTTTGAAATTAATTCACTCTATTTTAATTAAAATTGTCACCACTATTTACTTATAATGTTTCACCATTATCTACCTCTATATATTCTTAAATTCTAATCAATTCTTCCTCCATGAACTCTATAATATTATTATGAGTGACTAACCCGAGGCATGGCCTCGAGTGAGGATGAAGTTATATTTTGAATTCTGAAATAAATTTAAAAATTACTTAAGTCCATGTGTGTTTAGATAAAGTGATGTTTATAAGTGTTGCAATTTTCCATCATGAAAATAATATCAAATTCCCTTTCCACTGAGATATTTATTACATTTACATTAAATTTATTGATCAAATATTCTTTACATTATGGATTTGAGCCATTCAATGGATGAAATGAAATAGGATAGTGCAATGTCATAAATGATTACACACACTCAACTTGTTTTAACAACCTTAATTATATGAGGATGTGGAATTTACTTTTTAATCAAATTAAAATTTTTACACCAAATAAATATAATGAAAGTAAAATAATTGTGATATTTCACAATTAGATTCAGAAACTGAATTAAAAAGAAGCCGTGAATTAAAAAGAAACCTCTGAAAAAAACTTAAAGGCTATGTTATTTTTTTTCTAACCAGAATTATAATTTCATATAATGTAAGATTAGATTTTTATTTACATAATAAAAAAATAAAACCCTGGAAAATGAAATAATTTTAGGTTATTTATAATTATCAATTTAATAAAATATGAAGATTGTCAAGTGAGACAACCCTAGTAATCTCTTATTCTTCCCATGATAAAATAATTTATTAGATGTTTCCACAACCCACATTAGGCATTCATTGAGAAATTATTCCATAACCATGGATATAACATAGAAATATTATTTATTTCCAGATATTTATTATGTGGATGAGGAATAAAAATTGTCCTGCCTTGTATTTCCCAATTTAATGAATATATAAATGAAGTTAAGGCCTCATTAGAAGAGTATCCATAGACAAATTAACTCATGAATCGTATCAAAACATACAATGAAGTGACCATGATTGAAAATGAGGACTCGTGTGGTGTTGTAAAGTTGAGATATAAAAATTTTCTATAGAAATATTAAATTGATTAGTAATATGATGAAATGAAACATGATAATCTACACTTCAAACCAGAAACATCACAAACATTGTACGTGTATCTAAAAAAAGGAAATGGAACCAACCATGTGTTGTAATTTGAAGATAATATTGAATATTATGAATACCTACATCAATGTAAAGAAATATAAAATTATGGGGGACTTATTGATAAATATTAGATAGAATCAAACCCTAAAAGGGAAATTAAATTCTATTAAACACTGTCTAAATTGATTTTTTTAAATATAAATTTTGTCTAACATGTCATTGTTTTGTCCTTAAAGATATTTCCAATAAATAGTTTTTTCTAAGAGGGATATGAAAGTAAGTAAATGAACTTATAGAAGAACACACAGAGAATAAAACACATATCTATCTTGAAACAGTGAATGTACCTGATAAAATCAATGTGATCCTTCCTGATTAAAACAACTCAATATATTCTCACATTGAAGGGGAGAATTTTTATTTTAATTATACATGTTTTAATTCAATCCACATGAAATAAAATTCTAACTCTCCATTTTTTCATAGAATTTATATAGCCGAAATTATGAAATCATTAGAAAATGCAGATTTAAAAAATGTAGAAACCTTCATAAAGGATGACCCATACTTCATTTATTCCATGACATGACCCATATAATCTACTGACATTTTTAGCGGTGGTAAAAATACAATGAACACTTGCTATATAAAAATAATATTTATGATTACATTATTTCTACAAAATTTAAATTTTTTAAGGAATTGTTTCATATACGTCAAAATCATTTTTTTCAAGATCTTATGGGATGATAATTGTGTTGTAATTGGGTTATTTACATTTTGAGACCATTATGGGAATATGAAAAACCCAAAAAACCAAGGACAAGAGTGTCTGGAGGATATATTAGAAAATGGGGTTCAATACATTATTAATTATGATAAAAAATAATTGTAATTTTTTTTAAAAAAATGGTTTAATGATATTAAATTTAGATATTTTTTTAATATGGTAATTTTATTCCCACGTTATAATTTTTTCTTTAAATAAGATTTGTAGGAGAAATGAGTTTATTTGGAACCCTATGGTGACATGTTTATGTATTTAATGATAATGATATTTAATTATTTAGGTGGATAATTTAATTATTAATTTTTAGAACACATATTTATATGATTTTTAGGATGTGAATAATTGTATGATATATGTAAATGAAATTTTCTTGCTATTTTATATTTCATTAATTTTTAAAATATGTGTATTTTTTTTTATTATTGGTAAATACATGTGTTATTTTCAAATGTGATATGTCTATTACAAATAGGACTTATAGGTCATCAAATTTCTATGATATCGTGATCATATTACCTAATTGATATTTGATCATGTAACCTAATACAACATCCATTAAACCTTTTCAATTTTATGTCATGGGAAACATGAATTTAACATTATTGATTAATTTTTATTTATTTTCGATTATATTTTAGTACATGTTTTACACCGCTCATTTTTTTTATGAAGGGTGCATGGATTAATTTGATATGAATTAGCCACATTTAAATCCATTTATATTCATTCCTTCTATCACACTTAGTATGTTTCATTATATTATAAATTTTATGTTTTAGGGGGTTGGTATTTAATAACAAACGTGATGGACTTCATTGTAAATAAAATTTGTGGGTGTGCTACTCTGTTTTTTTGGAATGATTTTTGATTAATAAACTTTACTTTATTATTTATTATTATTGGAAAAAATGTGTTTTGACACAGGAGAATAAAAAATAACCATTAAGAAACAATTTATTTTTATCATATGTAGTTAGTTGGCGGTTGTGAGGTTCATTCCAATAACGAATTTTGAAAATATTGAAACCAAATCATAATTTTTTTTTGATAAAATGTAAAAAATATATAAATCAAAAATTCAATAAGGAATATTACAATAATTATTACATAATTTATCATTATATTACCATAATATTTTGAATTATAAGTTATTATTTTGAAGTGGATATTTTCCTTAATAGTATGCTATTAGTACCATGCATAGCACATTAGAGTTAATCTCTTCATTGAACAACAATATTGTTCAAATCTTGTCCTTCTAAAAATAAGCCTCATAATCAAAACATACAGAAATAAATTTCTTCTTCATTTGACGAAACATTTAGAGAATGAAGTTCCTTTGAAATCACATGGAAGAGTATCATTTCATCCAGATAATAAAAAATGTCTTCTTTAATTTTTATTGTAGGTGATGACTGAAAAGAAACGAAATTGCGGTTGATCATAAAATATAATTTTTAAAAATAATAAAATTAGAAATTTAAATTAATTAATGGTGATGAAAATAAATTTTTCAAATGGGATAAATTAAAATATTTGGTTTTATTTTTTATTTCAAAAATGAGAAGATAGTATTTTTTTCGAGAACATTATAATTTGAAAGAAAATAGTTATTTTCAGAATTTAATTTTATTGAATTATTAAATTATGGAAATATGGTATTTATAATTAATTAAATGATGTTATTTTATTCTTGTTGAAATTTATAATTCCAATTTGGGTTAATTTTTTCCCCACATATTTTCCATGTAAATTCTAAATAATTTCTATTGATTATCAATGGATTTTAATGAGTATTCCTATTTAATTAAATGTTTTAATAAAACATGTGAAATGGTAATATAATAAATAATATAAATAAAAATATACAAACAGGGTTTAAATTATACTTTTAATTCATTTTTTATATTCTATGAAATTTATTAATATTTTTTTAAAATGTTTTTTGTGTAAAAAATGGGACAGATCAAGGCTATCCCTAAATCCATACTCTATAATCTATTTAGTCTTTCCAAAGGATGGTTGGCCATCCAAAATATCCTAAGGGGAAGTCATTATAGTGATATGTGATGATATTTGGGTCCATGGATGGTGGAGCATGTTCATCATTGTGTGGGAAAAGGATCACAAGATCCACATGTTTTGGGGTGGACTATTTTGGTTGTGAGTGTTTTGCGGGAGTCCATCCATTAAATTGGATTTTGGTCCATGAATCCCACATGATGTAATATATACATGGGTCAATAGGCTATCGAAATTAATGTGGTTTTTATTTAAGCCAAATACAATTCATCAATAACTAAAATATATTTTTCAAAACTTTTTTGGGTTCCTCCTTCTTCGAGAACACCTCACCACTACACAAATGATGATAATGATACTAAAACAGAACATCCATCATTTCAGTGGAACCAAAATCACTATGGGTTTTCCCTTAATGATAGTTCATGTTCTAATAACAACTACAGGGTACCCGAACCACCATAGATTGTTTGTGGACCCTCGGGCAATGTTTTTGATTCATAGTATGAAGAGGTTAAATTCCCTACATGTAACAGAGGATTAATATGTCCATTGAATATGATGGATCATTTTTAATAAGAGGATCATACATTGATAACATGTTGTATAAGCTCTATATCATAGTCTAAGAAGGATGAATCACTTCAGCATAGAGAATCCAAACTCCACTATACATGGAAATTCATATGTGTCCAAAGCCTTAAAAACTCCACGAGGAAAATGATGAACGAGGGTGAATAATGACATATTTATTTTCAGTAATTCTGAGAGGTGATACCACTACTGAAGGAGGAGTTATCATTTTTTATGGTAGATGTTACTCTCAATATGGAGAAGAAATGGTAGATTATATGTAATGTAAGATGTGATATACCATTGAAGAAGATGATCACTAATGTATTATACCATTGAGGTTATAGTAGATGGTAATATACCATTAGGGTATATGATATAAAATATGATATACCATGATATTATGATAATCGTACCATGTATAATAATGATAGGTGGATAAACTATTATATCATGAAGTGGATTGGGAAGTATATAGAAAGGTAGAATTTTTTACTCCATCGTAAGTCCAACATGGTAGATTCTATAATTGATGATCATAGACACTATTGATTATGAACTACTATGTAGATGATGGTAAGGTAGATTTTGGAACATACAATGATAGAGAGGTAGCTTATGTTGTGTTATCATGTGGGCTAGGTGGTTGATGGTATACTATAGAAAAAATAGTATGAATGTGGAAACGAGATGCTCATGGTTGGAGGTTCATCTATGTAATCCGTAGTGAATAAGATTTATATTTCCTGAAAGGAATTGACTATATATGGAGATGTAGTTTTATTCAAAAAGATAAATCTTTAAAACATTTAAAATTCTGATTTTGATAAAGAGTACCCTTCCAAAATTCTTAAAATATTTATTTTGAAATAATTTAAAAGTCACATAATTATAAAATAAAACATTTACTTTGAAAATATCTTTATAAGATTGTAAGGGAAGCTTTTAAAATTTTATAACGGTGGTAAATAGCCGCAGCCGCCGTATAAGTTAAAAGAACATTCTTACCTTAATTTTGTCGAAAAGGTTAAAAATCAACTTGTTTGGAAAACGATGGAAAGATTCCTTTATAAACCTCTTATAAAAAGACAAACAATGGTATAAATGACTTTAAATCAAATCTTAGTAAATAGTAAAAATGTTTTGAAATTCATTTTTAAGAAACATGGATGTGGATGATAAAGAGATCCCAGTAGATTATTACGTATAAACAATCTCGGATAATGACGAGATTGCGAAATAAACCCTTACCTTGTACTTTTCCTTGGTTGGGGTAGGTTAACCTCCTGTATAATGGTGAAATAATTGTTATTAAATTATACAAGAATCATATACATTAATATGATATCATATATGATCTTTTAATATTTATTTGATAATAATATCTTAATATTATCATTGTTCCGGGTGTTAACTTACTTGTTTTCTTTTGTATGTTTTGTTACGTAAGACATGTATGTAAAGGATAGGTTGTATATTATTCATATCCAGAATGATATCAAGTCATTAAACATAATTTTTTAAATCATCAAATGATAATTATACTTGAATAGATACGATGGAGAATGAATCTCATCGCGTTCGTCGAGACGGTAGTCCGTACGTACGCACGAGTGACAATATGATTCTTTTGATATTATTATAATATATAAATGGATAGTATATCATATATACAGAATCATTAACACGTTATATTTATTATTTACATGAGTTACATATCATTATTATACTCATCCAAATAATAATATATTGAATAACAATTACACCACGACGTGGAGATGGTAAGCCGTACGTACGCACGTATGGTGACATGTTATTCAAAGGGTGGATAGAATACTGAATATGGTTGTACCATATTTATAATAACATCACAGTATATATATGATACTGGAGTTATTATTTTAGAATGGTAACAACAATGAAAGAAGAAGTGGAAGAAGAAATGAACTTGGAAAAGGGTGGTGAAATCATTACCTCTTCTTCAGGTTCTTCCTTTTGATTTGATCAAAAGGGCTCCTTATGTTGGCTTTATGATCAAAATAAGGCCTCTATGTTGTATTAAGGGAAGTTGGGAGAGTATTTGGGCAGATTTTATCCGAACCAAAAGGCTTTGAAGGTGTGTAGAAATGAGAATGAGGAGTGCCCTTTTATAAGAGGGGTGAGGGGAACCTTTGGAAATGATAGAAATATTAATTTATAATAAATTTATATTCGGTTTCTAATGGCTCCAAATTTGATTATTTAAATATTAAGGTGGGGATAGGTCTAAAACAACTCAACCAATAGAATTTAGAGAGGTTTGGGTACTTATATTAACCTTATCTTTAAGTATTAACTCTAAGTTAATTAGTTTCATTTTTACAATGTCTCTTTGTATTTTTATATAATATGGTTAATAAACTTACTATATACATCCAAGCGACCCCCATGTGGTCCATTAATGATGAACCTATCATGATATAAGTCTCTTGGATGAACATTAGATTTTTAGGAATTTAATATCAATTAATAATATAATATTTGTTTTAAGAACTCTTTTATGTCAATTTCGACACTATTCAATAGTTGATTTTTTTTAAACTCATAACAGATTTATTACTTCGAAAAAAGTCAATTAAATCAATCCTAATATATAATATTATCCTATAAAATTAGTTTAATTCATTAAAAGTTTCATATTATATTTATTTGGGTATTTATAATATCAACTATTTTAATTTTTCACTATTATAGTAATTACTACATCATCATTGGGTCATAAATAAATTAAATTATTCAATGTCTAAAAATTATAACTAAAATATAATTATTTAGGAACTCTTTTTATCTATCTAATTAATATTTATAATCTAAAATCCAACATGTATAAACCTATGTAAAAATTGTTTTTCTAAAAGATATATGCTTGTGTCATTTTTGTATTCATTTTAACTTAATTAAAATAAAGTGTCCCTATCACCTACAAGTGGCACCATGGGGTCCCCAAATCGACCCAAAGAAGCCTATGGTCGAACATGTATCATCCAATAAGGCTAGGACACGTTTTAGGGTAATTTAGTATTATTATAATATTATTTGTTTAACCCTTATTTACCGGATTTACCCTTAACCATGGCAAATAAAATATTTACCGCAGTAATTATTCAAAATTTCTAAAAATAAAAGTTACCTATTTACACAATTTGAACATCCTGATTCCAAATATGGAATTCATTTTTCTAAATTCAAAACACATAAGTGGCAGAAATTAATTTAAAATTAATTCCCGCTGTCAAAACAAAAAGCGTGTTTTTAAGAGATAATAACTATCAAAAGATTGACACTTGTTTATGTTCAGTTTCATTGTAAAATTATGTCCAATGACCAAAATTATATTAAATGGTAAAAATATATTCTAAATATACTTTAAAACCACTCAAATTCATAATTTATCACTATTAATTATTTTGATTAAAAAAGTTGTTTTTAATTAAAATTTAGTAATTTTCACTATTCATCAAAATATTAAAGTTATCCGAAAAGTACCAAAATTTCACCTTAGGCTAAATTCGATATTTGAAATACAAAAATGAAGTCCATTTTGAAATATAAAATATATATAATTTCAAAAAGTAGGTATTACTATTCATAACGGCTAGTTTGATTGGTTGTGGTGTGTGTTAGAACTCGAAGTTGCGTACAACACACGCTGCTGTATTATTCAAAGGAAAGTGTACCGTGGAAGCTTGGGATGTTTCATTTTAAATTTTTTTGATGTCCCCATTTAGTCAAAAAGTTTAAAATATTGTATTTAAAAAGGTTTCAATATTAAAAGTTGGTGAAATTGCAGTACTGAAAATGAATTTGTTCTTACATTATGTCTAAGAAACTCATAATATGGATTCTAAAATTACAAGGATTATATAAAGTTTAAAATTTAGTTAACACTATTCGTAACCACTTTTGAATGGCTTGTTTGGTAAGTCATGGTGCGATTGAACTTGGTGTTGCGTGTAGTGAATGTTATTGAATTATTTTGAAGAAATAACACACTATAAAATCTTGGGGTGTTACAGATAATATATAAATCATTTTTGAATTCATAATAGCAAATATAGCTTAGGCCTAATTTTTGGTATTTTTCAGGAAACTTTCATTTTTTTATGAATAGTGAAACCACTAAGTGGTAGTTAAAAAAACTGAATTTTTCATAAAACGTAATTTTACCACTTCTGTTAGTTGATTTTCAAAAATATGAGATACATGGTTGATTTCAGTAAGTAAAATGTGGTTCAATGAGATTAAAATAATTTTTGGTGAATAGTAACTTTGTACTTTTTTTACCACGGTTAAAAGTAAATAGGGTAATTAAGGGTAAAAATGATATTATTATTACCCTAACACATGTCCTAATTCTATTGGATAAGTATAATTCGACCAAAAAAACCTTATGAATAAAATATGACCATTTAGGCCCACTTGGATTAGATTAGGACATTTATTATCAATTTATTCAAAGAAGGGTTAAAATAGTTAAAATAAAAGTTTAATAAGTAAATAATTTTTAATACAGGGTTATACATAAGATAAATTCGACTATAAATATTAATTAGAATGATAAAAATATTTCCTAACTAATTAAATTTAATTTGTAGTATTTAGACATTAAATAATGTAATTTATTTATGACACAATGATGATGCAGTAATTATTTTATTAATGAAATATTGACATAATTGATGTTATAAATACCTAAATAAATGTAATTTGAGACATTTTATGATTTCCACTAATTTTATAGGTTACTATGACATGTTAGTATTGATTTAATTAACTTTTTTCGAACTAAATATTCTGTTATAATTTTCAAAAAAATCAATTACTAAATAGTGTCAAAATTTACATAAAATAGTTTTTAAAACAAATATTATATTACTAATTGTTATTTTATTATTAAAAATCTAAGGATCATCCAAATGACTTAAATAAGGTTTTATATATTAATAATAAACAACTTGGGGTTCTTTTGGCTTGTTATTGTATGTTTATTAACCTTATAGTGTAAGAACACAAAAAGACACGGTAAAAGTAAAATTATCTAACTTAAAGTCAAATATAAATGATAAGTTTAAAATAGGAACCTAAACTTGTCTAAATTATATTTTATGAGATTATTTCGACCCATCCCCACCTTATCTTATAAATAAATCAATTTGGATCTATTTAAAACCGAATATGACTTTATAATAAAATAATATTTTTAGTTATTTTAAAGGTGCCCCTCTCCTCCCTTATAAAAGGGCACCTCCTCCCTCTCTTCCTCACACCACATTGAGCTTTCATGCTCGGCCAAACCCTGAAAAATAATCTTCTCCACATCCTTAGAAACATCCTAGAGGTCCTAGTCTTCTTCAAAGACCAATTTTAGTTCCCTAAGAGGAGGACTCAAAGAGGCGCTTCAAAGAATAGGTAATGTCCGTTACCGATTCTTTCAACTTTATTTCTTCTTCCACTTATTATTCTTAGGTTGTTTCATTATGAAGTAATAACATCAGTATCATTCATATAATTATATGTCATTATAATTATGAAACAACCCTATTTAACCATCTATCCATCCTACGGAAAATGAAATCACCGCGCGTGCGTACGTACGGAATACCATCTCCACGACGTGGTGTAATCTATTTTCCACCACCACCTTACATGGATGGGTATAATGGTGTACATAATAACTATATATGATTATTGTAAAGTGGTATTGATTCTTAAATAGTATACATATACTCAATACAATTCCACGATCATGAGAATGATATCATCGCTCGTGCGTACGTACGGAATACCGTCTCCACGACGTGATGAGATTCAATCTCCACGTTAACCATTAATGAATGATTATAAAGTATATATAATAAGTAATCATGAAATATATGACATAATAACGATACTGGATTTCTGTGTATATATATGTATTTCATATACTTAATTCCATTCAACTCAATAAGGAAGCGAAAACAGCGTTCATGCGTACATACGGCCTACCATCTCCAGGAACAGTGTATTTCTTTCCATTTACTGATCTAATATATATGTATATTCTGAATATATATTATTTATAAATCATGTTTTATATTCTGGAATTAAGTAATCATGATCTAAGTAATCATATGAATAATTACAAGTCAAAACACGGACGACAAATGAAACGATTTTACCCAAAACGCTATTTAACATGGAATTTACAAAAGAACGGGTAATATAATGTCATAAGTGAACCATATATGTTATCATAACAATGAGTATGATTCTGGAATAAGTCAATGACATTTTTTAAATCATTATACAGGAGGTTTGGACACTTAGGAATCATATTGGACCTAAGTTAAGATAAAATTTTGAATATCTCATTTTTTATCCAAGATTGCTTATATGTAAGTATTTACTGGGGTTATTGTTATCATCCATGTCCATGTTTTATAAAAGTGTTTTTATGTATGTTTAATTTCCTTTTTACACATTTTGACTTTTACTACATGGTATGTAAGGAATCTTTCTTTTGTTTACGTTATGAGGTACTTTTGGACTTTTCTGGTAAAAGTACGAGAAGAATGTTTTTTAACTTATACAGAACGAATGGATTTTTAAGGTTTTATAAAGACTAATTTTTATGAATCCTCCTCAAAAATATTTCATGACTATTTTCAAAAAAATCATTTTCTTTTAAAATTGCATGACATTTTGTAAAAAGAGAATGATTTTAAAGAAGAAGGGATATTTTCATCAATAATTCATTTCAAGTGTTTTATCAAAACCATTTTCCATCTAAGATGAAATTATTTCATATGTGTATGTTTCAAGTATAATGTCTCTATTATTTACATGGTTTCACTTTTCTTATGATGAAATGATATCCATTAGTTTTATATGGATTATTTTATGATGGAATGATGTTTATAAAACCCATTTTATTCTTTGGGTTATGATGAATGTTTTATGTTTATTTTGTGGCACAAGTAAGAATGATTTCATTATGAGATGGGTGAGACCTATATCTCCCTCCAATTCATTGGGTAAAGATTTATATCTCATGAGATAGATTTGGCTGGAACGGAAAGTTAAACCGGTTCAGTAATACAGGACTGGAACGAGGAGTGAACTCGATTCAGAAAGGGACTTTGTCCACTAAGATGGTCTTGGAAGCAATTCCATGGCTACTATGGAAATCATATCATGTGCTTAATGGTTGCCATAATTACATGTTTTATTACAATTCTATTTTATCATTATTAATGTTTCTTTATGATCTATGCCTTACGTACTTCCATGTTTTATGTCATTGCTCAAGATTTTGATGTTTAAAAATTATGTTCATGTTTTTAAGTTCAAATGTATATAGTATGTTTTATTTTATCCATGCTTACCCTTTCTGAGCATTTGAGCTCACGATTTTTATGTTTTCTTTTCCCCGTGATATATAGAAATGTTTTAGGTAAGCAAAAAAAAGGGGAAGATCTTTATGGGAGATGTTGATGATCTTTCACCATGATTATAAGATTTTATTCCGAGTTTCCAAAGTCATTAAACTATTACGGTCCTTGTGTGTCTATTTTTGTTATGTATGAAGTATTCTGCAAAAGTAATGTAATGTCCATGTACGTCAAGCTTCGGGTGTCTAGATTTGGTATTAGAGGAAAGGTTTAGTCAACCTTTGAAAACTAGGATGTGAAAACGTTAGGGAGATCCCTAGAGATATTTCTAAGGTATGTCTAGGGATGTACCTAAGGATAAGTATACGTATAAGATATAATCCTAGAACTATGGTAACGATTTTAGAATTTAACATAAGATGTTAGATATTGACTGTGCTCCCCCTTTACTATGTTGTTTTCCCTAGCTGGATTTTTGCCTCTCACACTATTCTTTTTGGGTTTTAGAAAATGGCTGGAAACAGGAAGATTCATGATAATGGAGGATATGACGAACAATGGAATGATATTATTCATGAGAAACCAAATGAAACAGGATTTTGAAGTCCAATCATCATTATTATGCTTAATCAACAATCTCATAATATGATCAATAATCTCAACTTTGGTAAGTTTCCCGACTCAGATAATAAGAGAAAGATGGAGTTTCATGATGATCATAGAGGAAAAAAAGTTCAATTTCCCTCATGTAAATAATGTGGGTAGAAGCTTCGGGGAGATTTCTTCAAGGGAACTGGAAGATGCATTGGGTGTGGAAAAGAAGGACACAAAGCCAGTAAGTGCAAAGGAAAAGGATCAGTTAACACCATGGATGAGGATAATGGTATTACTACGACATTAACAATGGTTAAGTGTTTTAAATGTGGAATGTACGGGCATTATGCAAACCAATGCCCCAAGGGAATGTCTCATGAAGAGAATCAGTACGACCATATGGGTAGTATTTATGTTGATGATGATGAAGAGACTACAAATGATATGTGAGATGAAATAATTTTTGAAGCTCGGTCAATGGTTTTAGAAGGTGGTGGAATGATTGTATGTTTATCGAGAGTTATGTTGTATAGTTAATGGTTCTATGGAATAAAGAATTATCTAAGGATTGTTACACTATTGTTTTTCTTAAATGTATTTGAAAGTATATGTTGAATGGTACCAGTTACCATGGAAGGTTATTCAGATATTTTTGTAAAGTAGATAATATGAGCATAATGAAGGAATAAGAAGATAATGAGATGTTTGATTGTATTCATGATCTCATGATTGATATAAGGGATATCATGGTTTGAGTATATAGAATTTTGAGGATTTTGGTATGTGGAAAGTGTTAACGTTTTACTGCATTCATGTTTTCACTAAGGTTCAATGGGTATTCATTTTTCAATAGGATACATGATTAAGGCCATCAAATGTTTGGAATGTGAACAAAAATACATATCTTATGATATATGGGGATCAACGATGGTATTAACATTCTTGTTATATGAAATCTCTGGTAATCATTTTCACTATATTATGACAGTGGACTGTAGTATTATGGATAAGCCTAAAGATTGGATTGGATTATGTTAGAAATAAGTTAGTATTGTTTAAGGATAGAAGTTTTTTCGATATTATTGATGTGATTTTATGATAATATAGTTTTATAAAAAGGACAACCTGCAGGACGGGCGACAACCCATCATGTCAGACAAGGCTGTGGGAATCGAACCCACAACCGAAGTGCGATTGGCCTTTATCACCTACCCCTGGCCTACAGAAAGTCCTTATTTAGTAGAAATTAGTTTTATTATATTATGTATTATGATATATGAATTATAAGTCCATTTTAGGAACCCTATATGATTAATCTCACTATAGATCGACTTATGTATATTTAATAACTTTTGCTAACCTTTTGTTTGAGATAGATGGAATGACCCGTCATTCTATCACATGATCTGCTAACACTTCACGAATAACAAATTCAACTTTATTTCTTTAAGAGATGAAGTGGAAATTGTTCAAAGAATGAACAACAGTGATATTTTACCAAAATAAAGTATGTATTTATTCTAATTCAAATTTATCAACTTTAGGGAAATGATCTTGAAAACCAAAAATGTTGTCCTGGTTCTCTTAAATCTGATGAATCAGATGGTAACTTAGATCATCACAAATTTATGGCTTTGTGATTTATGGATTTTTCATAGTCATGTTCTCTACCACTCTCCATCAGAACATGACGGTTAGATTTCTCTTCCATACCCATATTTTCACCTATGTTATCCTATGTAGAAACCCAGTGATTAGTTAATCTAGGTAACCATTATGTTTCATACTTTCGTTTTTAATGATTGGTTTTGGTATTCCTTTTACGATGTGAGTTTCTATTAAATAAACTTTTGAGTAGTAAACCATTTATAACCCAGACGAATTTCGAGGGCGAAATTCATTTTAAGGGGGGTAGAATGTAACACCCTGAGATTTTATGAAAAATATTCTTTTTAATTTCATTAATGTCTTGTGTTGTACGATACACCAAAAGGAGCTTGCACAAAATTCATCCTTGACTTTCCTTGCATTACATTCAATCGCAACCTTCCTCGATAGCATGTGTAGTACACAATACTGAAAATTCACTAAACAACGATATGCAATTAAAATATTACTAAAAATAACTGTTATGAATAGTAATAACCACTTTTTCAAATTTTGTAAATTCTATTTTTTAAAATGGACTTCATTTTTGGATTCAGAATATCGAAATTAGCTTAGGGTGAAATTTTGGTACTTTTTGGATAACTTTCATATTATGATGAATAGTGAAAATTACTAAATTTTAATTAAAAACAACTTTTTTAATCGAATTAATTAATTGTGATAAATTATTAATTTTAGTGGTTTTAAAGTATATTTAGAATATATTTTTACAATTTAATACAATTTCAGTCATTGGATGTAATTTCACATTTAAACCAGTTATAAACAAGTGTCAATCTTTTGATAGTTATTATCTCTTACAAACACGTTCTTTGTTTTGACGACGGGAATTAATTTTTAAATTAGTTAATGTAGCTGATATTTTTTGACTTTGATAAAATAGACATCATTTTTGCATTCATAATTTCATATATAGATTAGGCTTAATTTTCGATATTTTTCTGGATACTTTCATTTTTTGATGAATAGTGAAACCACTGAGTGGTAGTTAAAAAACTGAATTTTTCATAAAACATAATTTTATCACTTCTGTTAGTGGAATTTCAAAAATCTGAGAGGCACGGTTGATGTCAATAAGTAAAATTTGGTTCAATGAGATGAAAATAATTTTTGGTGAATAGTAACTTTTTACTTTTTTTACCACGGTTAAAAGTAAATAGGGTAATTAAGGGTAAAAATGATATTATTATTACCCTAACACATGTAATAATTCTATTGGATAAGTTTAATTTGACCAAAAATATCCTTAGGAATTACATATGACCATTTAGGCTCACTGGGATTAGATTAGGACATTTATTATTAATTTATTTAAAGAAGGGTTAAAATAGTTAAAATCAATGTTTAATAAGTAAATCATTTTTAATATAGGGTTATACATAAGATAAATTCTACTATAAATATTAATTAGAATGATACAAGTATTTCCTACATAATGATATTTAATTTGTAATTTTTAGACATTAAATAATGTAATTTATTTATGATACAATGGTGATGCAGTAATTATTTTATTGATGAAATATTGACATAATTGATGTTATAAATACCCAAATAAATGTAATTTGAGGCTTTTTATGAATTCCACTAATTTTATAGGTTAATATGGCATGTTAGTATTGATTTAATTACCTTTTTTTTAACTAATCATTCTGTTATGATTTTTAATAAAATAAATTACTAAATAGTGTCAAAATTGACATAAAATAGTTTTTAAATCAAATATTATATTATTAATTGTTATTTTATTCCTAATAATCTAAGGATCGGCCAAATGACTTAGATAAGGTTACATATATTAATAATCAACAATTTGGGGTTCTTTTGGCTTGTTATAGTATGTTTATTAAACTTATAGTGTAAGAACACCAAAAGACACGGTAAATGTAAAATTATCTAACTTAAAGTTAAATATAAATGATAAGGTTAAAATAGGAACATAAACTTATCTAAATTATATTGGATGATAGTATTTGGACCCATCCCCACCATATCTTAGATATAAATCAATTTTGAGCTATTTAAGAGCGAATATTACTTTTTAATAAAATAATATTTTTAGTTATTCTAAAGGTGCCCCTCTCCTCCCTTATAAAAGGGCACCTCCTCCCTCTCTTCCTCACACGACTTTGAGCCTTCAAGATCGGCCAACCCCTGCCAAATTCTCTTCTACACTTCCCTAGAATCATCCTAGAGGTCCTGGCCTTCTTCAAAGACAAATTTTAGTGCCCTAATAGGAGGACTCAAAGAGGCGCTTCAAAGAAGAGGTAATGTCTGTTACCGATTCTTTCAAGTTTATTTCTTCTTCCACTTATTCTTCTTAGGTTGTTTGATTGTGAAGTAATAACATCAGTATCACTAATATACTGATATGTTTTTATAAGTATGAAACAACCATATTTAACCATCTATCCGTCCTATGGAAAACGAAATCACCGTGTGTGCGTACGTACGGAATACCGTCTCCACGCCGTGGGGTAATTTATTTTCCACCACCACCTTATATGGATGGGTATAATGGTGTAAATAATAACTATATATGATTATTGTAAAGTGATATTGATTTTGAAATAGTATACATACACTCCAATACAATTCCACGATCATGAGAACGTTATCATCGCTCGTGCGTACGTACGGAATACCGTCTCCACGACGCGATTAGATTCATTCCCCATGTTAACCATCCATGAATGATTATAAAGTATATATAATAAGTAATAATGAAATATATGACATTATAATGATACTGGATTTATGTATATATATATGTATTTCATCTACTTAATTCCATTCAACTCAATAAGGAAACGAAAATAGCGTTCATACGTTCGTACGGACTACCGTCTCCATGAACGGTGTATTTCTTTCCATTTTCTGATCTATTATATATATGTATATTCTGAATATATATTATATATAAATCATGTTTTATATTCTGGAATTATTTAATCATGGTCTATGTAATCATATGAATAATTACAAGTCAAAACACGGACGACAAATGAAACGATTTTACCCAAAACGCTCTTTAACACGGAATTTACAGAAGATCGGGTAATATAATGTCATAAGTGAACCATATATGATGTCATAACAATGAGTATGATTTTGGAATAAGTCAATGACATTATTTAAATCATTATACAAGAGGTTCAGACAATTACGAAGCATATCGGACCAATGGTAAGGGAAAATTTTGCAAATCTCATTTTTTTATCCGAGATTGCTTATACGTAAGTATTTACTGGGGTTATTGTTATCATCCATTTCCATGTTTTATAAAAGTGTTTTTATGTATGTTTAATGTACTTTTTACCCATTTTGACCTTTACTACATGGTATGTATGGAATCATTCTTTTGTTTATGTTACGAGGTAATTTTTGACTTTTCCGGTAAAAGTATGAGAAAAATATTTTTTTAACTTATACGGCACAAATAAATTTTTACGGTTTTATATAGCCTTATTTTTATGAAGCCTCCTCCAAAATATTTCATGACTATTTTCAAAAAAAATCCTTTTCTTTTCAAATTTCATGACATTTTGTAAAAAGAGAATGATTTTGAAGAAGAAAGGATATTTTCCTCAAGAATTCATTTCAAGTGTTTTATCAAAACCATTTTCCATCTAAGATGACATTATTTCATATGCGTATGTTTCAAGTATAATGTCTCTATGATTTACATGGTTTCACTTTTCTTATGATGAAATGATATCCATTTGTTTTATATGGATTATGTTATGATGGAATGATGTTTAAGAAACCCATTTTATTCTTTGGGTAATGATGAATGATTTAAGTTTATTTTGTGGCACAAGTAAGAATGATTTCATTATGAGATGGGTGGGACCTATATCTCCCTCCAATGAATTAGTTAAAGATTTATATCTCATGAGATAGACATGGCTGGAACAGAAAGTTAAACCGGTTCAGTAATACAGGACTGGAACGAGGAGTGAACTCGATTCAGAAAGGGACTTTTTCCACTAAGATGGTCTTGGCAGCAATGTCATGGCTACTATGGAAATCATATCACGTGCTTAATAGCTTCCAAAATTAAATGTTTTATTCCCATGCTATTTTATCATTCTTAATGTTTCTTTATGATCTATTCCTTACGTACTTCCATGTTTTTTTGTCATTTCTCAAGCTTTTGATGTTTAAACATTATGTTCATGTTTTTAAGTTCAAATGTATATAGTATGTTTTATTTTATCCATGCTTACCCTTACTGAGCATTTGATCTCACCCTTTTTATGTTTTCTTTTCCTCAATATATATAGAAAGGTTTTAGGTATGCAAAAAAGGGGGAAGATCATTATGGGAGATGTTGAAGATCATTCACCATGATTAAAAGATTTTATTCCATGTTTCGAAAGACACTAAACTATTACGGTCCTTGTGTGTATATTTTTGTTATGTATTAAGTTTTCCGCAAAATTAATGTAATGTCCATGTACATCAACATTCGGGTCTATAAAAATAGAGTTAAAATACAAGCCGTGTGTGGGGACAACACTCTGTGTAGTTTGGGATGGTACATGACCAGATGTGGCAAGAGTACACGCCCATGTGTATGGTTTAAGTGAACACATCATTTATTTTTTATACACGCTGTGTAGTCATGGTTTTTAAACATGAATGTTTCCTTATCCTGTTCCTGTTTTTACTCTTGTGTTCTCAGTCTTTGATAATCATAATCTAAGGTGTGATTTTGATCTTTTAGAGCTATTCCTTTGAGACGTCCTCTGGTTGTATGTCAGTTGCTAGACGGTGGTCAGACACTAGATATGGCTGATCAGGGACTTCCTGTCGTTCCTCCAGTCCTGCCAGCCTTGGCACCACCTATCATACTAGTTGTAGGCGCTGATGCACAGTTTAGGGAAGGCTTTATGAGGATGATGCAAAACCTTCAGAGAGCACTGCCTCCTACCACGACTATGGAAGACTTGATGCAGGTTTTCCAGTAGTAGCATACTCCTACATTCTAGGGGGAAGGAGGACCACAGGCTGCAGAGTCATGGCTAATAGCCATGATGACTATCATTGAGCATCCGGAAACGCCTCCAGAGAGGCAGGTCAATATCGCAACTTATATGCTTTGAGACTCCACCAAGAGGTGGTGGGACATGATCTCACAGGCATGTAATCACCAGGTTATGGCTTCGGAGGAGTTCCAACATGTATTTTACGACTACTTCTAGCCGGAGACCCTGAGGGCTGACTGAGACCGGGAGTTCATGAGTCTAGAGCAGGGTACTCTTTCTGTTTTGGAGTATTCCTCTCGTTTCACTGAGCTTCAGCATTTCACACCCCTCCGGGGTGGAGATGGGATTTTCTTAGCCAGGATGTTTGAGGATGGTCATAGGCGGGAAATCTGCTCACAGGTGAATATCTTGTACTTGACTTCCATAACTTCCATCATCAACCAGGCACTGATTGCGAAGCACAATCTGAGAGACTTCAGAACTGCGAGCTAGGGCGGTTCTGCTTCCAGAGCTACTATTCCTCCAGCTGACAGTAGGAAGCACTGTAGGGAGTCTATGCACGGTGTTCCGAGGAGGCGAGATACTTCTTCAGGTATCCAAGTAGTATGTTACTAGTGTAGAAGGGCATGGCACCCGAGGCTGCAGTGCCAGAGAGACCCAGTGGACTGCCGATCTTGTGGCATGATGGGTCACCTTCAGTGTTTCTGACAGGTTTTATCACTAGTACCTGGTGACGAGGGTTCTACCATGACTCCTCATTCAGGAGAAGCACCACCAGTTTGTCACCAGTTGGAGAAACTGGTGTTCTTCCGGTTGTTCAAGATAAGGTGGAGGTCGAGTCCATGGAGGTCATTCACCAGTCATTCTGCGTCAGTAGAGACGATCAGCTCTGAGTGGTCAGGCTAGGTCATAGGGCCTCAGAGCAGGCCAGACCTTTGCGGTGGAGCAGACCTATCAGGAGCAGGATCCCGGACATTCTACAGTCGAGGTACGATCATAGTAGCCTTAGTTTTATCTTCCACACTTTTTGATTCTGGTGCTACAAATAGCATTATCTCTGTTGCTGTTGTAGATAGCCTTGGGCTCTGTATCCTTTCTTCTTCTGACTTGTTGACACTATATAGACATTTGGGATGAGGAAATCTAGTGTACTTCAGTGCAGTGAGGGTCCTATCGAGGTTGTATGGTATCATTTCTTATGGTATCTCTATGTTCTTGAGATGAAAGGTTCTGATTTCATTCTTGGGATGGACTGGTTGGTTCCCTTCTAGGCAGTTATTGACTGTTATTGCCACTGGGTGAGTTTCATTTCACTAGAGGGTGAATCTTTTCATCATAGAGGCGAATGGGATGTGGAGGCGAGTCGATCAGGACACGAGCATCATGAGCTAGGAAGGGTTACAACCCAGATTTCTAGTCTTTATCTATATGATTAGGGGACTTCACATTTAGACTTTCCTCCCATGGTGGATCGTTTCAGATATGTCTTTACAGAGGACTTCTTAGCTTTTACTCTAGAGCGTGTGGTATATTTCTCTATTGATCTCATGCCAGGAGCGGCACCGATGTCCATTCCTCCCAATAGGATGGCTACACCTGAGTTGCATGAGCTCAATAAGTAGTTGGAGGATTTGGAGGAAAAGGGTTTTATTCAACCTAGTACTTCTCCTTGGGGTTCTCTTGTCCTGTTTGCGAAGAAGGTAGATAGTACCCTTATTCCTTGTGTGGATTATTGGAAGCTGAACCAGTGGACGGTCAAGAACCGATATCCCTTTCCAAGGATTGATGATCTCTTCGATGAGCTTCGAGGAGACCGGGTGTTCTCAAACATCTATTTATGGTTCGGATATCATAAGTTGCGTGTTAGAACATCATATATACCTCTAACTTCCTTTAGAAGAAGGTATGGTCTCTACGAGTATACGGTTATTCCGTTTGGTCTCATGAATGCGCCATCAGTTTTCATGGCACTGATGAACTGAGTGTTCCATCCTTACATGGATTCTTTCTTCATGGTCTTCATTGATGGTATCTTGGCATACTCTCAAACTGGACATGACCATGTTATACATCTTGAGACAGTTCTTAGTACAATGAGAGAGCATCAACTTAATGCTAAACTCTCGTAGTGCCACTTTTGGATAGATCAGATTCACTTCTTGGGTCACGTCATCTCACAGGAAGGAGTATCTTTGGACCCAGAGAAAGTTAGAGATGTAGTTTCCTGGGAGCAGTTGATATTTTTTTGATGTGAAGAGTTTCTTGGGGCTGTTGAGATACTAAAAATGCTTCATTCATGACTTTTCACCCCTAGCTGCACCATTGACAGGTCTGACCAAGAAGGGGGTGAAGTTCTTATGGTCATATTCTTGTGATTCAGCCTTTCAGGTGCTGAAGGGAAGGTTGATGTCCGCACCGGTACTAGTATTTCCAGAGCCAGGCAAGAGCTATAATTTTTATTGTGATTCTTCAGGTATCGGACTAGGAATTGTGCCTATGCAGGGAGATGGAGTCTTTGTGTACAGGTCTCGGCAGTTGAGGCCACATGAGAGGAACTACCCGACGCACGATCTGGATTTGGAAGCTGTTGTTCATGCCTTGCGCTGTTGGATAAATTACCTTCTGGGAGAGCACTTTGTGGTTTTCTCCAACCACATGAGTCTCAATTAAATCCTCACTCAGCATGATCTGAATCTGAGATAGCGTGGGTGGGTCGAGTATCTTTAGTCTTTTGATTTAGAGCTTGCATATATGTCAGGAAATGACAACACAATTGTAGATGCGTTGAGTAGGAGAACTCATATTTAGGCAGTTCAGGAGGCCAGTAGTGACTGGTAGGATATGGATCTGCTCTCTAAGATGCATCTGGAGGTGCATGACAAACAGGGACAGACATACCTATATTCTATAGTTGTTACCACTATACTTCATGATATGGTACAGATGAGGCAACTATCAGACTTAGAAGGATTAGTTCTGCAAGAGAGTGTGTCAGGAGAGGACCCTCTTCATGGATGGACAATGGGTGAGGATGAGATTTGCGTTTCCAGGAACATGTATGGGGGCCCGCAGACATACGTGAGGAGATGATGCGGGACTTTCATTCCTCAGTTTGGGCAGTTCATCATGGCGTCACCAAAATGTATTGGGATCTTCATCGCTAGTACTGGTGGCTAGTATGAAGAGAGATATTTCTGGTTTCGTTTTGAGGTGTTCTACTTGTCAGTAGGTGATGGAAGATCATCAGCGACCAGCAGGCCTTTTACAGTAGTTACCCATTATGGAGTGGAAGTGGAATGATGTCGTGATGGACTTCATGACTAGATTGCTGAGGTCACCTCAATGTAATGATGTTTTTTGGGTTGTCGTCGACAGGATTATGATGGTTTCTCACTTCTTACCGATCAAGGAGACCTTCCGTGTTGATGATCTGGGATGACTATTCATCCGAGAGATTATATGTCTGCATGGAGATCCACACTCTATTGTTTTAGACAGGGATACTCACTTTACTTCTCGGTTCTGGTAGGGTCTTCAGAGGGCATTGGGTACACAGGTAATTTTGAGTACAACATACCCTCCCCAGACAGATGGCATGTCCGAGTGTATGATCTAGGTGCCTGAGGATATGCTCCGACCTTGGATTCTAGAATTTGGCGGTTTTTGGGAGAAGCATTTCCCTCTGGTATAGTTCTACTACAACAACAGTTTTTAGGAGACTATTCAGATAGTACCTTATGTGGATTTGTACATTAGGCAATGTCGATCCCCTATATGCTGGCTGGAGGCAGGAGAAGTAGCTTTACTGGGACCTCATCTTGTTCAAGAGGCCTCAGAGCAGATAGAGTTGATTCAGAAGAGGATGTGTAAAACACAATGTCGATAGAAGTATAATGCTGATTAGCGGAGATGACCTTTGGAGTCCGAGATCCAGGATTAGGTTTTCCTCTGTGTCGCACCGAGGTTGGGACACAAGAGGATTCAGAGACAGGATAATCTTTTACCACGGTACGTCGGGCCATTTGAGGTATTGGAGAGAGTTGGGTCGGTGGCCTATCGGTTACTGTTACCTCAGAGGTACCGGGCCATGCATGAATTCTTACACATCTCTCAGCTCTGACGTTACATTCCAGACCCGTCTCATGTCTTTCATCCTGACGATGTTGAGCTCAAAGCGGATGAATCGTTTGAGGAGCATCATATCTGGATTTTACATCACAGTATGATGGTTCTCCATGGGTGGTCTGTTCATATATAATGCGTGCTATGGAAGAATAGGTGAGTACAAGATGAGACCTGGGAGAGGGAGGCCGATGTATGATCGCAGTAGCCAACGTTGTTCGGGGTTTCTTCTTCAACGCCTCGCTAGGGAAATTTGGGGAATAGTTTTTTTAATGTGGGAAGTTTGTAAGAACCCGGATCTTAATTTTCAGGTATTTATTTCCTTTTCCATGAGTATTTCAGGAAATAAGAGTTTCTGGAAATTTATGAATTACACGTCATGTACTTTATGAGTATATGTCGTGTACTCCTCTACCGCTCGAGGCCGTGTGTTGGTCGCATCTGGGCTACACACACGGTGTGTAGGGGTGATGTGGAGGCCGCTTAAAGTAGAGTACAAAAAGGCCGAGTACAAACCATGAACCCCAGAAGTACAAGCCATGTATTTTTTTCATTAAACAGACTGGGGTCACGCCTGATAGATAGAACTCGCTTCTTCTTCAGGTTCTTTGTCTGAGAGGGACCCGTACGACCGTGAATCTTCTCCGAGCCCCTGTGCCTCCTTCTGTTCTTTGAATCAAATGTCGTCGATTGCATTGGAACAACATAAGTGAGTTATTCCTTATTCTAGAGTCTTGTTTTCCAATTCATCCTCGTTCTCATGATATCGTGGATTGAGTGTTTTGGAAGTTTTCTCAGATCTTCGACGTTCTAAGTAGATTCAATCATCATGGGTCAATTATGTCAATCTCCTAGCATCGAGGTAGGAGATTTCTGCCTTTCTTTATGATGTATTTAAATATTTTCTGCAATTCCACCAATTTCCTTGAATGGGTTATTGTGTGTTTTTCTATTTTTCCCCTATTGTTTACCTACTTTGCTTGATTGCTTGAGTAGAGGTCAATGCTTGTGAATAGGTTAATTTTTACTATGCTCAGGATGTTTTTCCTATTATGCGTTTTCCATTTTCATTCCTAGATGTTGGAAAGTGGATGTATTGTACTATTATGCTGTTGTGCCTTAGAATTATAACCATGTAGTTCTTGAGGATAACATGGGGAGATATTGGCGTAATGTATGTTTTTTTTACACAGGAATGAGAGAACCTAGTGTTGTAGACCATAGGGAGAATGGACATAAGGGCTTCTCCAGAGTGTCTTTAATTTAGGATGCGAGACCACATGGGGAATTGACGTTTAGTTCTTCCTCATAGTGCTTGTAGTTCCTCGATGTGGGCCACATGGGGAATGAGATGTTGAGTGCATTCCTCGGAGAGCCTATAGTAAAATACAAGATTATAGGTGGAAGTGACAGTGAGTGCTTTCTCAGAGAGTCTATTCTTTAGCTGAACTAGAGGTGTGATACTGTGTGTGCTTTCGAGAGGGTTTCTAGTACCTGTAGGTTTAACCATAATGGTTAGGATATGAGGACTACCCAGGGGTTACCTATTGTTCTACTTTTTTATTGGTTGTTACTTGTGTACATTATATGATAGACACTGTGGATTGTAGCTGTTGTGTGCTTTCATGTTTACTGCTTCCTGTACTTTTACTTTCCATGTATTCACTGACTGTTAGGAAATGATATTTGGGTGGTTTCCTACTGGGACCCTATCTCACACCTTTTAGGCCATGCTTTTGGTCCCAAACAAACTATATTGTTGTAGGTATAGATAAGGGTAAGCGTCCTTCTACTTTAGGTACTTGACATTCTGTGGAGCTGGAGAGAATGGGACAAAGCTATGGCTTGCGATGCTGAAGAGTTTACATGTTTTATTTTTCACTTTGGTTTATTATTTTATTCATCATTGTGACTTGTTTGGATGCTTTCCTAGACATATGTATCATGCATAATTCTATATAAATGTGTGTGTGTTCCAGTTCTTTACTAGTAGTCTTCTGATGATTATCGGTTACTCTTGTATGGATGGTTACAGTTACTGATGATGTTAATTTTTTTTCTTCCGCTGTGTACTCGGCCAATGAGGGCATAGTTTCCCCACTATCACACCCAACGCCCTTTCTGCAAGTCGGCAGCCTCTAGCATTTGGGGAAATGTGCTTGTGGCCATGTGACTAACCGGGTACGGGGCGCCACTGTGTGGCTTCTGAAACCGGGATGTTACAATTAGAGTAATATATATATATATAATAATTTTAAAGACAACTTATCACAAAAAGATGGAATTGGGTTTGAAAATCCCTTTACCTTAACTACCATAATATTTCATCGCATTTCCATTTCCTGAATAATAAAAATAGGTTTTTTAATACATGTTAACATAAGTGTCTTATGCTTATTTATGTAAATTTTCATCAATTATAACTATTATAATCTATTTTATATTATTCGATGTTAAATATTAATTGTTTACATATACAATATTCATTAAATTATTCTGCCCTATTTAAATTTTACTATTTTTGTTCATGATCATTTAAGAATAATTATAATTAATTTCATAAACAAATAATACATGAAATTAAATATTTATAAAATTTATATATCTCACACTATCAAATGATACATGTGGTGGTGGTTATATATTTGGGAATGTCTTCATGACTGGTAAACTGACCGTTGAAGGGACATTGTCAAAATTGGACAGAAGAGAATCTTGATATATAAATATGAAATAAATATTTCAAATAATGTATTTTAACATTGTTAATTTAATTTTATCATAACACTAAAATATTTTTTAATTTTTTGTTTTTAAAAGAATAGAGTAAAAAATGATGAGAAGAGGAAAATGTGAATAAGGTTTGGTGAATACTTACCCTCTTCTCAATGATTCTTTTTCTATATAACACTGGAATCATTGAATTCATTTAGTTTACTATTAACATTAAAATTTAATTTTTCAATTAAATAAAAAATAACCCTTTTAATATTTTTGTTGTCATTATGGTTAAAATGAATATCAATTTGTTAAATAAATCTATGTCAATGAAAAAAATTAATTTTAATTATATAAATAATTATTTAAATGAAATACATTGAGCTGTAGTTTATTAGAAATGTTATTCTCAATTATTTGGGTATTTCTTAATGATATTTTATGGGGTATTAAAATAATTAATTTTTATAAATTACATATGAAAAATATTATTTACGTTACATTTAATAATTTTTAGGTGAAATTACTATTCTAACAATTAGGTTACTTTTCCCATTTTCTATGTTATTATTCAAAATTTCCATGTCAATATTAAAACTTCCAAAATACTATTCTAATTAACAAATTACATTACATAAACACCACATAATACCATCATTCAACATTCAATAGATTTTCTGATAATGTTCATAATTTTGTATTTTAATAATTTCAATTGGTTTACTTATATTATAATTCTTCTTCATAGAGTATTCTACAAGGGTAATGATTCTAATGTATATAATGGATCTATATTTACAACTAGTAATTTTATTATTCTTTAATTCTGTCCCATGTTATTATTTTTCATGATAATGGTTTTACTTATTGACAGATATAATGATACCTATTCTTGAAATTAAGTGTTCTTAGGTTTTCCATATATTGTATGAGTATAATAGGAAATTATAAAACACATATTCCTTTAGGAAAAAAAGTCAATAATAATGTATTGTTCATTAAATTCTTCCCAAAATTTATAATTTCACACAGATAATTTTAACTCTTTTTTTGGTCTCAAAATGAATAAGGGTACTTATGTTTCACAGTTTGAAATGGTGTATATGTATCCTCTTCATAGTAATGGTTCCCCCATTATTCTTCAATATGGTGAGTCATCGTATTGAATGAAACTCTATATCTATGATCGAACATATTCACCTGTTAATCATCACAATATATATCATTCTCTAGTTGTGATGTATTATAATTTAGTAGATGCAAGGTATTTGGTATTAACTTTGATAGGAGCGATGAAAATAACAAATCATGTTCATGATCCATGATTTGTTGAGGGGATAGTCAATAAGACACAACTCTTATGTGATCAAGGATCTCAAAGGGGTTAATATGTTGAATTCACATATTCCAATTCTTTTCATACTACATGACTCTTTTCCATGGTGATATTAGAAAGAACATTTTTCCTCAAACATGAATAATCATTTCATTTTTATGGTTGTATTCATATATCTTCTTATGAATATGAGTAGCTTATATATATATATATATATTATTGGTCAACTTCATCCTCCTCTTTCAAATCACAATTTAGAATAATTATATATAGATTTCATTCAACAAATATATTCTAACAAGTAGGTGTTATACAACGCTTCCCATTCCATGAATTATTGGGATCCATTTGAATAATAAAGGGGAATATGTTGTTTTATGGAAAATAAAACAGTGGGATGCAATAATTCAATCCATATATAAATTACATTGAGTGGGATCATAGAATGTCATTGAAATTCTGAATGGTCCTTTTAGATTTTCCATCGGGTTGTGTGTGATAGGACATAGTATAATTCCCTTCAGTATTAAGATCAGGTTGAATATATCTATTGAATTTAAAAGTAAAACTATTAATAGGATTATAGATGATCGAAACTGGTTTCCCATACCTCCTCACAACATCCATTACATATATCTAAGTGATTTTTTAATTCAATATTTATTCCCATGTTGAAATAATGTGGGTAGTGTTTTTGTGTTAGTCCAATACAGCCCATATCACAATTCTCCCTTTAGATGTATTCCAGAGACTAGTAATAAATTATATAATGATGTTCTCTAATTTCCACATGTTATTGCTAAATGGTTTCACTATAAACTTATGTTTTTCTTTAAAATCTATTTTTTTTAACATACAATGTAGTGTGAGGTATACTCAGTGATCACCTTTTCCATATTTCCCCACTAAAATTTCTCTTGAAAATTACAATACATACTGGAACATATGGGATGGATTAATAATGATGATCTATTTAAATTATCCAATATATTTTTATTACTTCCATCAATGAAGTCACACAATATATAGTTCGTAAAAATGAATTCATCATCCTCAATGTGGAAGTTATAATTCTTCCCCCCAATTAATACCTTAATGTTCTTTTGATTCTCTATATCATCCCTTCACGCCTCCTTCATGTTCTCATTTGTAGATTATTTGAAAATAATTAGGATAATAAAGGATGTATTGGATATCTTCATTATTTCTAGATCTATCACTTTTATTCCCATAAAGATATTTTTTTTCTCAATCTTCATCACAAAAATTATAGAATTCATTTATAAGTAACATCATATACTATGATTTTCACCTATAAATGAATGTAAGGAATAGAGTAATAATATTTATTGATCTGTTATCACCATGTTTTTTGATTCATGTAATTGAATTTATGTGTTAATATATAAAATATATTCAGGTCTTCAATATATATTCTTTAACTTATCAATGTTAAGGTAGTCCAACTAAATTATCACAGATAAGGTCACAAGATATGACTAGAAATATTACATTAGAAAATTATTCTCAAGAACCATCAACTACCATTGATAATTGTCTATAAAATTACCATTTTACAGGAGTACAAAAAAATCATTCATTGAATCATTACTATATAAAAAAAACATCTATACACGATTGCAGTGTGAGTACATCATTAATAAGTATCCAATTCTCAATCACCTTAATGACTTCCTCAAATTTTTTAGTCCATCTATATTTTAGCCCTTTCCATTTTATCTTTGTTATTAGGATAGACAATCAGGATTAATTTCTAAAGAAAAATTATATTGTAAACATTATTTCCATTAAAACAACAGATTTTAATAACTCATGATGGTTATGTACATTAATTAACTTCCATTATCATTAATGGGCCTAACGAAATTCATCACATGTCATCACATGCCCCTATAATGTGACATACTACATACAAAAGTAATAATTAATAAACTTATCATACATTATATCCTTTCATAATGTATCTATCAGTATCCTTAAATCCTCTTAATGTTTCTTCCGTTTATATGAGTAAATGATATTTTCATCATTAATCAATTAAAAAAATTCATAGTTGTCACTATATACTGTATTCATATAATACATGATGAATATAGTGGAATTAAATTTTTCAAAGGGAATCACCATGAAATGATTATTCCCATTTATTGTAAAGGTATATATGTTATGAATATCTTCCATTGTAACCTTAAAATGAAAATATCAATAACAATTATCCAATATTGTGATATACTATCAATTCATTTCTCGTTGAAAAAATAAATTAATCCATTTAAATGGATACTTGTTCTTTATTGTGGTCTTGTTGAGATCCTGATAATTGATATCCAATTGAATTGATTCATCTGTTTTATATTCAAAGAGAACATGAACACCTGAAGTATATACACTAGACTGTATAAACATATTATCCAAAATCTATTTTAGCTACTTATTTATATACTCCAATTAAATTTGGGAAATTACATAGTGTGATTTTTAGATTAGGATGTTTACGTGTATAAGATCTATTGAGAACACTAAATCTTGGTATAGGGGAAGTATGTGTAACCCTTCATGAATATATATTAGTGTATTCTTCATAATGTGAATTTTCTTAGTGTTAATACATCCCTTTTGAATCAAACATAAGGAAAAGGTGTGATTAATCACTAGTTTCAACACCCAATCTATTGAGGAATTTTCAAATGGAGATTCATGATCATCCATTAAATTGTTTTGGACCATGTGATGGTTCATAGTATAGAAATATATCTACTTATCTCAATAGTTAAAATCAAACCTATATAAGAAGATTCAAAATATGACAACTAAAGAATTGAATTCCACCAAAGAATGGGTTTTAATATTCCCTAGATGAATCATCATATAAAAACTAATGGGAGATAATTACAACACTTTGGTCTAATTGATTTCATAAATATTTGTTTTATGTTAATCTCTACTTCAAGGCATCAGGGTTATGATTCAACAGTTCTAGAAAACAAATATGTTATAAAGGATTTCATTGAACTATAATAAAAAAACATTACACATTCTTGATTGAAGATGAAGAGTACAATGTGAAACATAATTTTCATGATCAACAATAGTAAAAGTGATGGAGTATATATTTCAATTCACCCTCAACATTATAATTTGATGACATTTATTTCCCTCAAAGAATCATGGTATAGTCCACTTCATTCATATTACCATTTCTCTATATAGTTAAATTAGTGAAAAATGGGTGGTGACTTCCATTTCTACAATACGCTATAAATATTATTCATGTCTCTTCAATAATTACGAGATTTTTAGCCTTCTCTGGTAAACATAAATAATGTATCGATCACACAAAGGTAATTATAATTAGACTTATTCCCACAATTTTGACATGTGAGTTTTTGAATCTTTTATACCCCATTTTTATTTTCTATAAAATCACGAGACTACATATTATTTTTCTTATCATCATAACTATACGACCATTATATTATGTTCAACCTTAAAATGATATCAAATCAAACAAATTCATCAATACTCAACATGCATCATATTGTTAGAGATTTTCAAGGAATGATTTTTAACCACAAGTAATCAATCTATTTTTTAATAATTTTTTTACTACAAAACCATATCATTATAATTAAATAATTTTGAGATTTTACTCATAGGTCATGAAAATTTCCCAATCCATTACCTTATGCTCTTGTAATTATCCATCAATATTTGTCTGAAGTGTTTTAGGGAAATAATTATTATAAAATGACATAATAATGTCTTCCAACTACATTTCATCTATTTCATCCTTTTCCTTCATATTATTTATTAACTCAAACAATTCACTATACACTATTTCTAAAATTTAGTCATCCAGAGTACCATTCCTTGTATCCGAACAAAGAATCATTTAGATGAAAATTTTCATTGTTTTTATCCATTTTTTTATGTAACATGGATATAAAGATACATAGAGTGTTAGTGATATTTTCAGCATTATGTCTTGATAGTTATATTATATGTTTTGGATGAAGGATGGCGTTCCATATTATTGACTTTATTGTACATTTCCTGAGATATCTAGGTATGAATCACCATAATGTGTTGAACACACACCCTATTTATTTTTAAATATTATTCAAAAAACATATAATATTCCATCACATTGATTATTGTTATAGTTTCTCATTTTTCCATGATTTCTAAAATATCAATGTTTTGAACATAATACATTTCATCTAGATATGAATAAATAATTTATTCTTAAGAATCATTAAGTTTAATTTCATATATTATGCAATAAGAAGTTTTAGACATTTACTAAAATGATGATTCTATGATTATATACATTAATCCTTTTTTTGAATTTTGTTGAAATAATTAAATTACTTATTTATCCTTCACAATTTTTTGTATAGAGATTGTGATTAATTAATGTCCATCACCCAAGAGTGTCAAAATAGATTTCCAATATGGTCTTTTTGTTGTGCATCGAGTGATGATTTAGTTAATTACAAATTTCCCCTTTTATTGTTATTACCCGTATGTAATGCTATCATAGATCCACATCCAAATGAACTATCCCAACACAGACATCATTTCATTGAAATTATGAAATCTTGTAAATTATAAAACATATGATTTTTAACTATACATTCACTTATCCATACGGTATTCACTAATTTTTTCTAATCACAATTCCCCAACTATGTAATCCTTTCCTTTGATACCAACTATTGAGACCAAAAATTTATAAAGTGATAATTAAATCAATTATAATATAAATTTCATAATAGTACTACATTAATGTAATGAATTGTTTAGTATCATGTGAAAATTAGGCTTATATATCACTTTTACATAACCAAACATAAACATTTATGAAATTATTCATTCTTGTACACCTAAAATATCTCATTTTCTATTTACTACAAGTAATCACCTAATGATATACATCTATGAATTGGGTGATATAAAATCTAAATAAGGGGTGGAATAAGGAACATGAATTAATATTACAAGGCTGAGAATAAGAAACTTCATCATAACATAATGAACGAGACCATATTCATAATCATGAGGGATTTATTTTTTAATTGAATAGAATAAAAAATATTCAAAATAATAAAATGAAATAATTTATTAATCAAATGTCAAATATAGTTGTGAATGACGACTTTATCATGTTAAAATATTACATATCTTAAGAAATCATAAAATAATAATTTTAATCAAAGCATTCATCATGTTTATGAATTATAGAAATTAGATATTTGTATATTTCATATTACTGAAAGAATTGTAAAGATATATTATTTTAGGTCCACTCAAGAAAACACAAAATACTCATAATCATACATGCCACATGGAACATGAATAATCACTGTCATGAAAAAAACCTAAGGAAAAGAATGGGTTTAAAAAATAATTCCAGATATCATAATTTAGGGAATATCTTTTTTTGTTTCCAAATGAATAAGTGAATCCATACATTTAAATAAAAGATAATTGTTTATTGAATAAGAAACAATATTAGATGACTATATAATTTATTATGGAAAAACACTCTCTTTTATTTATCATGGTATTTGGATCATAAATAATTTTTGTACGGTAAAAAAATTATACAAAAATTTTAATTGATTTATTATTTATAGAATATTTAATAATATTATAGTAATTTCCATATTGAAAATAATTTGAATAATATGATAACCCAAAATATGGAATTTTGTTCAAGAATCCCTTATCATTGAATCCCACAATATTTAATTACTTTTCAAACCACTGATTAATAATAATAGTCTTATTAAAAGATGTAAATAGAACTGGATCAGGTTTATTTATATCATTATTTATCCATTAATATAATTAAACTCAATATGATATTATTATTTGATAACCATAAATTGTTTGGATGTCATGGTTTATTTAAAATAGACATCCTTGTTTCATTTTCTCTATTATTGTTTAGGATCATTTATACATAGGTAAAATTAATTACGAAAGCATAAGAATCATGAAATTAAATATTTATATACCCGATATATTTTTTAAATTAGAACCATTATAGTGGTTTTGGTTATAGTGTTATCATTGAGTTAGTGTGCAATTAACCGACATTTTATGGGACAATATTGAAAGTGAAGAAAAGTTAATCTTAAAAATAAATATAAAATAAATATTATATTTAATAAGTTTTAATTTTTTTATAAAACTTTTTGTTACAAAAAATGATTATTTGGTGAATTGGTTATGAGTTGAATAGATAAACAAAGGAAGAGAAGTGGATCACTAGAAAATAGTAGATGAAAACATTACATCTTCTCAGTGGATCTAATTATCAGTTACAATAATATCCTTTAAGGAATGGATTTGGATGACTCAATAACATACCCAATGAATATAAGTAATGATAGGAATGGAATCTAGGTGTTGAATTGGCATTGGTATGCGTGGAGGAGGGGATTTTAATGTAGAGTTAGAGGTGGTATTTATATGTGATGAGATGGGTATTTGAGCTATGAAATATTCAGTAAAATATAAAATCCAAGTTACATCATTGAATAGTAATTATTTATAAATTATGAAATATATTTTAAAAATATATATAATTTTGAGTACTATGAATAACTTTAAAATTTAATGTACTACTTTAAAAAATAGAAATTAAAAATAAAAGAAAAAATGATTATTTAAAGGATTATGTATGACTATTATGCCTTGTAAAATTAATTATAGATTTGTAAATTAAATTTGTTATTTTATAAATGACTCATTTAACATGAAAACATTTTTTGAGAGACAAAAATAATTTATCATTTATTACGTAATAATTTTTTAATCAATATTTCATAAAACCTATGGTATTTAGAAATATTATTTTTATTATTCTCATAAAAATTGAAATATTACATATAAATAAAAATAAATATACATTTTACAATATTTATGTGCTTCTTTTGAAAAAAATAGAAATAATTTTCTACCATAGGTAACTTTATATTTTTATTTAAAAAATTTGATTTTTTGAAATACACTGGAAATTAGTTTAGTAAATTTGTCCATTTATTTTCATTTTGTTTTTAATCTTAATTTTTTTTTATAATATTTACATTTTCTAAAATTACATATGATAAATATTATAAAAATTAAATTATATTATTATTAGGTAAAATTAGTATTCTAAATGTCATATTACTATTCCCAATATTCGGGTTTCTATTCTCCAATGTCATGTAACTATTCCAATAGTCACATTACTTTTAAAAAAATCATATTACCTACAATACATACCACCCCATTAATTTATTCTGAATTTACATCAATTTTAACAATGTTTTCATACCTTAAATATCAATAATTTCAATTGATATACTAATATTCTCTTTCATTTCCATAATGTTTTTTATGGGGGATTTGATTCTACCATATTCAATGGTTCCATATTTTCATAGCCTATATTTATTATATGATATTTTTTCCCATTATAATGCATTAAATTTTCATTGCATTATTTTTTTACAAACTAAATTATCTTTATTAATTATATAATGTTTATTTAGTTTCTAAAGGTTCGTATGGATATAATATTATATAACTAACAACATATTTATTCACTAAAACAAAGTTACTAGTAATGTATTTTTCATTACAGTATGCATAATGACCCTGGATCATGTAGCCCATAATAAGTAATTCCTTTATTAATTAAGCATATGATATAAGTCATCACATCCCAATGCTCTAAAAACTTTTGTATCCTAGGTATTCTAGAGACACACTTAAATATAATATTAAATTGGTAATATAAAAACATACTGTGTGTAAAGAAATTCAGTCTCCATGAAATCATTCAAATATTCGTTCCTCATATCATGTGGATGAGAAAAAAAATAATACTAATTTCAGATTCATAGTATGGGTATTAAAATAATAGACTATTCCATTAAATAAATAAGGATAAATTTATATGGAAATGTGAAGAACTTAAAACATAGTGAATTTATTTAAAAATTTGATATCTAAGAATAATATATCAGGGATAAATAATGATCAAATAATTCCATATAAATTATTAAATGATCATAAAACAGAATCATGGATATCATAACTAAACATATTCTCATGTGGACATAAATAATGAATTGAATAATGATAGAAAGAATATTTTTGGCCTCATAAACATACAATCAATTCCTCATTCCAAAATAACATATATAAATTGTTAAGGACTCAAAAAATACCCATATTAATATATATCATTTTAAAAATTAGTTCATCGGGGGGAACTAAATTTCCCCAACCGTCATAGAATTTATGCAATTATCTTATAAAACCAAATGGTTGAATTTTAATTTAACACAAAATTAACATAAATATATATATATTGAAAACATAGAATAGTAAATGTTAACAATTTCCCAATTCAATATAATTAGAAACGATGAAGAGGGTGAATAAATATGGTATCATTATAAAATAAAATTACCGTATAATAATTTAAAAATAATAATTTTTCTCACCGATGAATTGAAATACTATAAAACAATCATTAAAAACCTTCTCAAGAAAAATACAATTTTCACTATAAAATTTACATTTATAAATTAAAAACTTATATGATATTATGAAAAAAATATTATTTTAAAATAATAATGGAATATTATAAATTTGTATTCCTGTAATAGGGTGGTCAATATGATGTGAAATTACATTCCTTAATAGTATTTTATAATAAAGATTCATTTAACAGTTTTGATAAAATATTAAAATAATACCTTTTCTAGAAAAAGATAAAAAAATGCCATGATCCAATTTTTCTAAGAATAAAAAATATGGGTAAATATTTATCTGATAAACGATTACATAATATTAACAAAATTAAATAATTATAAATAAATAATGTACATGACATAAAAATAATCTTCAATAGAGTAGAAGTATAAATTCTGTTTCCCTTAAAAATTATTATTTTTAATGTGTACATAAAGAGAGAAAAATGAAAATAAATTGTTTCATTTTGAGAAATAAATAAAGAAGAAATAAAATTAATGGGTATATATGATTGATAAATAAAATAATATCCTAGAATAGACATAAACATAAAAAATACTAAATAATGATGAGATTGTAAAATAATCCCTTACCTCATTGAAAACATTTGAATAAAAATCCCCATGAAAAAGTAACATTAAATGGAAAATTATATTAAATGAATATAGTGATAGTATTTATATATCATATCAAATTTATATTATATAAAAAAATTAATTAATATATTGGTGAATACAATATTTTTCTTACCGAAAAAATAGTGTAAAAAACCATTATATTTATCATATTATTGATGATAGAATTAATCAATGAAGTTAATATGTGAAGAAAACTAAATAAAACAATTGAGATAAAATATAATAAAATTAAATATTATTTCACATTTAATCTGGATTTAACATAATAAATCATGAATAATTATAACCCAGTGAATAAAAACTGAGTTACGAAACCCATTACCTAATGTTTGAATTCCATCGTATGTGTTAAGAAAACTGTCCTAATAATTTTATAGTTTGTGTAATTATATTATATAATACTAATAATATATATAATAGTATATATTATTTTATTATATAATTTTATAACATTTTTATTAACAATTCAATATTAAAATCATTGTTAAGGGTGATATATATATATCGTTTTTCATGTATGTTTTGGATCGATTGTTTTGGTCCATCTACATTGAAAATTTTTATTTAATATAAAAAATTAAAAAATTATGTGTATATATATATAATATTATCATTTTATTCATAATTAAAATCATCCATAAATTTTTGAGATGGATAAATGAATTACATTGTTTCGGGAGAGGGAAGTATGTATATACCATTTATATATATTTCTAATTTTTATAAAATTGAATGAATAAAATATAAATAATAATTATAATTTAAAAAATCATATAAATATTATACATATTATATTTATTTTTCAATATATCATTATTTATATCTATATAAATAAGAAATGAAAAATGGAGTGCATTGCTTTAGGGTGGCTAAATCCATATGCATACAAGAGTGAAATTATCGTTTTTCAATTTATATGAATGTAAAAATAATGATATGATATTCTAATTCCAAAATAAAAAATATTTGAATAATTTCATGACTTTTCATTAGTTACATCTTTGTAAACATAGAATTAAATTAGATATTAAGGATGAATTATACTGTTACATGGTGACGATAAGCTATACATATGCACAAATAATGTTTTCACTTTTCATAGGATGGAAAAGAGAATTACATTGGTTTTTAAATAATCATGAAAATAATATATTATATTTATTATAAAGAATTTATTATATAAGTGTTGGTAAAAACATATAGATGTTTTAGAATAAGAAAGTTGTTTGAAAGAGGTGATAATTTTGATTACCCCTTATACAAATGAACTCCTCTAGATATCCACATTTGGACCATAGGGTTGGTCAATAAGGAATAAAAAACTCATATAAAATGTAAATTGTTTGTGGGGAGTTATTTTATATGGTTTTGGATGAGGCATATATATCATTTTGGTTTGAATAATTGCGTGAAAGTAGTGTCCTTTTTCATGAATGCAAAGGGCATAAAATGAATTTCAAAAAAGATTAAAAATATAATAAATTAATTATAAAAGAAATTCATCTGAATGAAATGATATTCAAATAAAATATATTACATTCATATTATGTAAAATTAATAAATTTATAATTGTTTTGGTGTCATTTAAAAAATTAATTGTTTTTGTTTATGAACTTGGATAAACAATTTTAATAATAACCATGGTAAGGAATTTTTTATTTAATAGGTTAAAATATTAAATATAAGGGAAATGTTACCTTATAAATTCCCAATGAATTTCATTTTATACTATTCATTTTTATAATTTTTATATTCTAATATTTGTTTGAGTTTATTAAATTTAAATGTAAATAATTGTCAAATTTTTTTCATAACCTCACGTTAAAAATAATTCACATAATTTGACATTGGAAATAATATGAAATTTCTTAAACATAAATAAAAACATTCACTCACATATAATACATAATTTTTTTGTAAAAAAATCATTGGATCATAATAATTCACACAATTTTTATTACATTTAATATTTTTAACATATATTATTTTATTTTTTTATAAATTTAATTAGAACAATATTAGTTTGGTGTAAAAATTTCAAGTCACTATGTGACCACTAAAAATTAGAAATAAATTACCATAAATTAAATTTATCATCTATATATTAATTTATAAATGTACTTATCCTATTTTATCCTTATGTTAAAAATTTAGAGTTCTTAATATCCAGAGGTTGAATGTTATTAGGTATTCATTCCAAAAATTATTATATGGGTCATAATTAATGAATAATTAAACCACGTAGAAATATAACCGGGAATTGGATGGAAATTTATGAAATTCACCTATCAATAAGATACATTTATGTTTTATTTTGATTTGATGACTTTATCTGATAGTTTTAACCTTAATTTCTTATTTTACCCGTACTTTGGAGAAAAATATTTTTTATACTCGCTATTCATAATTTCAAAAAAATAAAATTGTAGTGTTTTAAAAAAATATACCACCAAATTCTTAACAACATATCATTTTTTAATATAATATTTTTATCATATGGCTGAAATTAATTGACGATAAATGTGAAAATTGAAATGAAAAATAATTTCTTCAAAAAAAGTCCCTTATTCATAATAAGATTTTTTTATACCTAATTCTACAGTAAAATTATTTATATTGAACAGAATGAAATTTTTTATAACATCATATAAATAATGTTACATTGAAACAATTTTAAACAAAAATATATCTTATTATATGGTTGAAAAAATATATAATTTTCGATAGAAAATTTGCATTTTCATTATTCACAGAATAATCATTTTTTTAGATAAAATATTAAAAAATACTCAAAGTCAATTTTCAGATGTTAATTAGTGATATGATAACATAATCATAAAGTAAAATTTCTTAAATTCCAGAAAATTAATTATAATAATCGTGAAAATGAAAATAAAAAAATTATTGAAGAAAAGCTATTGAAGAAGAAAATGTATTTACCAATAAACGAGTTACTTTTTCTTAAGAAAATCAATAATTTTTTGGAGTATTTCAAATATCTATATTTCATAATATGGTTAATCCAAATCATAGACAAAAATTAAATAGTGATGATATAATATTGATAATTAAATAATAATATTTTATGGTTCATTTATGTAAAGTCCTTTACCCTAGAAGCCTAATGTCGGTGGTTACTTTTATTACATTGGAACTAGACATAAGAAATCACATTCCTATGGAAATTAAATTTTATTAATATTACTAAACAATATATATACATTAAATTTCAATTAAAAATTAAAAAAGAAATTAGGTAATGTTTCGTCTTTTGTAATTCTATCATTCCCCTTATCATATCACTATATATCAATTTAAAACATCTCCTAGAATCTGGGGTAACTAAAACATATGAATTGGGTAATTTATGAATCTCAGCAATTGTATGCATAAAATGGATGATATAATGGATACAAATTAATTATCTATATGGAAATATATGTTGATCAATCGAAATCCAAATAAATTATAAAATGGTCATTATATGGAAGGAATTGATGTGAATCAAATAAAGACATACATAATTTCCTGATCTTTAAACATACATATAGATATCATGACTATTCAAATAATAAAATGGGAATAAATAAATAATCTCACATTATGGGAATTCATAGTTTTAGACATCATAAACATACCAACATGTCCTATTTACAAGGCATCATACCATCATGACCTCATTCCAAGATATCTTATATAAATGGGTGGAAATAATACCAAATACCAAAAGTTGTTTGTCTCATGAGACCTACTAATTCATCGAGGGGATATTAAATTCTAGGTCTTGATTGTCAAATAATATTTTAAATTAATTCATTATATAAAGGGTTTTAAACAAAATAAGTATAAATATTTATATTGAAATTCAACCATATGAAATAATAAATCTTATCCCAATCGATAATCATAATATTAAACCATCCAGAGTAATATAGAGAATGGCATCAAAGTATTTTATCCCCAATCAAACGTAACATGTAATATCCATCTATATAAAAATTACTATATAATTAAAATATTCCCATAGTTTATCATACAATAAATAACGGGTTTTATCGTTGATTAATAGAAGAAACATAAAAATGTCATTAAAATCAATTTTCTAGAAAATACATGTCCTAATTTGAAAATAACATTATAAAACAAATGAATATCCAAAATTATTGGAAAAAATTTTAATCAAAGACAACCATTGAATATTTTTAATGTAATATTTAATACAATTACTAGTCTTGAAAATAGGAAATTCCATATATACCATTAAAAAACATTCCCTTCTTACAATTGAAAAAAGAATAAAAATTAACTTGTTTAGTAAACAATAACAACATTATTATAGAATAATTTCATAAAAGATAAATCATTTTTAAAAATAGATTTTAATAATAATATAATAATATTGAAAATATTTTTGATTATATTTTTACAATACATGAACATGCAAGCGAATGATCACAGAACAAATAGAAATTCAATGTGAGTTTTCCTTCAAAACTTATTTTAGATTCAAGAGTAAATAAAAGGAGAAATATAGAAGGGAGACATATATTATAATTAAATAAAAATATATATAGAAAATTAATGAGTTTATTGAGAGGAATATAATATTATTTTATTATCGTAAACAAAATCTTAAACAATCCTGATAATCCAAGAAATTATAACATAAACCCCTCAAACATTGGTAATTTTGAATCGTAATTCCCCTGAAATTAATAACATCACAATAAATATTAAATACAGTAAATAAATTATAATTATATATATATTATCTCAAATAGTCATTGTATACACCATATCTATGAAATATGTGGTGAATATGAAGCGTGTCGCATTAATGTAAAAGTCAAAAGAGAAACCCTTACCTCATGTTATCTTTTTATCATATGTTTTCATTAATATTCTATAATATAAATACGTGTATTATAAATATATTCTAGAAAAATACTTATATATCTAATGGAATATATTATTTACTAATAGTATTTTATAACTTATTATTAACAATTATTTGATAAAATCCATATTTCGGGTGGTAATTGCTTTGTTTTTCATCAATGTTTCAGTTAAATAATTTCAATCCTTTTACATTGATCATGATTCAATAAAATTAATAATGTTAAAATTCATATAAATATTTTTTACATAAAATAATTAATTATTTATAGTATTATTAAAATGTTAGATATCAATAATGGATTCCACTATTAATGAAGATGGTAGGCTATATGTACGCATGAGCGATGATTTCATTTTATTGACAAACTAAAATAAAGAAGTTAAATAATATTTCACCATTGAAGAGATATTATTATAAAATATTTGTGAAATATATTAATTAAATTTATCCTTACTAAATTCCATTTAATGCAAAAGAGTAAAACGAATCGCATCACTTCGTGAGGTGTTAGTTTTTCATACATACTATCGACATTATTGTATTCCTATAGAATTAAAAGTAAGATGTAATGTGTGTAACATAGATTATATAAAATTATTATTATTATAAATATCATATAATTATGTTAAATCCATTATTATATCAATCTGTGAGAGATAGTGATGAAAAATGTATTACAACTCTTCATGAGGCAATTGTCCAAAGTACCAAAAATCCACAGTTAAATTCCCCATTTAATGGAATATAAGATGAATATAGGTTATTAAATTTATATAATGACATATCAATATATGGTAGATAATAAAATTATTACATTATAATATTTTAAGATGATTTTAAGGAGGTTTATGATGAAATAATATGATAATGCTTTGTTCAGAGCAATACCTCCTTTTAGAAGGGTCTCTTTATATTTATACATAATTTCTTCCATATGAGGGTTTAATAATAAATATAATTCATCTTGTATTTGATGAGGGAATTTAGGAAGATATTTGGGTATGTATTGGCTGAAAAATGGATTTTTATTTGTGAATATGAGACAAGAAGGGAGCCCCATTTATAATTAAGGTGAGTGGCATATATCGTTATTTTCAATGTTTCTAAAAAATTCTATATAACATTCTTTGAAATAATTCACCAAAATGGGAAATATACAATCCTTAGAAGATAAAAGGTCTATTTATTTCTATAAAATACAATTTAACCCTATTTTTATGTATTTATTACCCTTAGCTTTTTAGTTTAATTCCCTATGAATTATATTTTAACCATAATCATAATAATTATGTTTTAATATAATCAAAGAAAATTATGATTGAAAAATAATTTTAAATCATTATATAATATAAATTAATCCTATAAAAAAATAAAATCTTTTTTTTTTCAAATTCTGTAATTATATTTGGAAAATTATTGTTTATAATTAAAGTCACAAAAACAACAAAAAAGATGTTTTTCTAAAGAGAATATTTTCATAAGTATATAAAGTTTTAATATGATAAATCAATATGAAAATAATTATAATGATATAAATTTCTTTTATAAATAAATAATTAAGATAATATTTAGTTTTATACATAAATATAAGAAAATTTATATTTTAAATGATTTAAAAAACAAAATGTTTAATACAAATCATTATTTTTCATATTCATTAAAAATTAAGCATTTTTAAAAAAATACTAAAAATTAAACCTAATATATGTTTTACATTTATAATGAAAAATAAATTTAAATTTTTGAAACAAAATATTTAAATTTTTTTAAAAAAATATGATTAATTTTTATTGTGAAAAAAAAATTAATTATTTTGAGAAAAAAAATATTTTGCTAAGCATGTAAAGGATGTACTAAAATTTATGTATTTATTTATAAATAAAATTTCATTTTCTTAAACCATTATACATTAATTTCGAAATTAAGTTATTATTATTTATAATTACATGTTTAATTTATACTTTATATCCATCATTTTAAATAATAATATTAATTATATTTTGTGATTCGTTAAACCTATGTTTTGCATGTAACTGATGCAATTGAAGAAATAAAATTTATTAAAAATCTTATAATATATTTTCTTTATGTGTAACATTATTTTTGAGAGTAGTGTTCAATTTTTTATATTCTATAAAACATAATGTTCTTCTTTTAAAATCACATCGTGTTAAAATCACTCCCATGAAATTATTTTTTTCTTCGCAATACGAACTGTTTCCCATTAATCAAGGTTTTGACAATTGAAATTTAAATTATGGGAAACCAACATCAAAATAAGTTTGTATAGAATGTTATACTAATAATTTAGTAAGGTAAATATGAATTCCATTTGGTATAACACATAACTAGGTTTCCAAATGGGAATAAATTTTTTGGAAGTGAATATATAGACATTGTATAAAAGCATATGGAAATATGGTGAGTGATAGAGATCATTGATTAATAAATTGTTAATGGTAAGTAGAATGTAAATGTCCAAAATACCAAAAATATTTTTTGAGTTAAAATACCACCAATTCATAAAAGATGTAGGGACTATGATAGATTTTTTGTTTCAACTTAATTTTTATAGAGATGATAAATTCTTTTCACATCCAAACTAAGAACATAAAGAAATATAAAAGCTTGAAAATTATAATTTAATCATTTACTTAATTATTAGTAAAATATCATCATACATAACCACTAAATAAGTATTCATGATTTAATTTTTAAACCTAAAGCACTATAATTTGATTTTAAAAATCATACGTTCTATAAAAGTGTGAATTATAATTCCTTATTTCTCTAGATATCATCCAAGATAAAAATGGTCAGAGCATATTATCCCAAAATACATTAATTTATAAAACCTCAATAGTAACACCCAACATTAATCATAATCCATTCTATATGTATTAACCTATAAAATAATTTACATTAAAACAATAAAACATTATCAAGGACATCATGTTGGCCTATTGTAGGTGTCACACCCATTTTAGCCTTGGTTTTCAGTTCATGCAACACGAACTCGCCATATTTGATAGGTTATAACCCGACATTGTTATTTTATTATTTTAAAAAAAAATATATTAATATAATTATAATAACATTCCTAAATTATAAATACCCAAAATTACATGAACCTAAAATAGTAGATAAAAAATAATGGTCTCCAATAAATTCAATAAAGATATCATTATAAGTATTATTTCAATATCAAGAACATGTTTAACTTTCCAAACCCTCATTCATATTTTTTCCCTGATTTTCAACATGAAACTAAATTTCTTTAATTAGTCATCAAAACCATTCAAAAAATTATCTAAAATAATGTAAGAAATAATAATTTATTAAAATCTTTATAAAATTCATGATTTTTATAATAAGAAATTAATCGAAACAAATTCAATAAAATAATTTTTTCCTAAACCCAAGAACATTAATGATTCCATATGTTCTATAATAATAGAAAAAACATTAATATTATTACATATAATCCTCTATGGTATAATTATTTGCTTCTTGGAGAATGATATTTACATAGGTAACCTTATCCAAATAGATGATGTATTTCACAGTTGAAGATTCATTCATAACCTAAAATTAATGATCATGGTTTTCCCAACATGTCCCTTAGGGCCCTTTCCATGACTACACCAACCCCACCTTCCATAGGCAAGGGGTTGGTGACTAGAACCGAAATGAATATCCAGAAAAAATGGGAAGGAATTGCCTTTAAGCCCATACAAATACAAAATCCATGAACACAACAAGAATCCACTATGAAGATAAATGTGGTAGTAAAAAGTGTACTAAAAGTAATGGGGATGAAATATTAGCCCAACTGAAAAGTAAAAGTACATTTGAAAAGAGAAAATAGATCCTAGATCGTCCACTAAGGATCCTACCAGAAGGGTTGGTATAGATCATCTCCACAACACTCCACGCCTGCCCATCTCCTCTGTGTACTTCATTATATTGGCTCCCTCATGTCTCAGCCCAGCAGCTAGTCATCTCCACAAGACAGAATAAGGTGCGGGAAAAGCTAGTGATGGGGTGAGTATAATAATACTCAGTAGGGACCCTAAGACAAATGAGGGTCTCCCAGAGTTCCACAATGGAAAAACTACAATTCAAGACATTAATCACAAAGAAAATTGTACTACTCATCTCACACCAGGTATACAGATCAGAGTCATGAATATAGATGAATAACATTATGATATATCATCTTATTCCATTTTAAGTTCCAAAACTAATTCCCAAGATGTTTTTTTACTATTGGTCCACTCTTGGATGTAATTCTCTGTTCCATGATGATCCACTATAAGGTCTCACCTCATTAGTTCATGCTACTACTGATCCACACTGGTTCATTAAGATGTTGGTCCACATAGGATTGCAGGAATGTTGATATACTCAGGGTCACTCAATGATCTTCCACACAGTGTCAATAGATAATGATCCACACATGGTCTTTAGAGGATGAACCTCGATGGATCTCTACAATAATGGTCCTTGTTAGGTAGCTACTTCATAGATTCACAGATGGTCTCTACGATGCCGATAAACACATGGCCGCTACATCAAAGACAGTGAGCCACATGATTCCTCACACACGGTTCACTCGAGTTCAGTAAACTCTAAACATTTAGATATCAGTCATACCATTACCACCACAAATTTCCACAAAGGAGTAATTCAAAGAACTACTATGTTGTAATGGTTCCAACGTGACTAATGGTGCGTGGATCAAATGTTCGGTTTGTGAGTTATAAGTGTTTTACTATCGAGGGCCCTATTGAATTCGGTTTTGATGTAACCCAGCTGTACTTCAACATTCTCCAAAATCTGAGTGGAGTATACCAAAAGGGTCATCTCTTTCCAACTACACCCTCACTACATACAGTTAATGAAATGGATGTCAAAATTTTATGTTATGGCTCCTTAAGCGTAACTAGGCCTGGATGGACCTGGGACCAGTCCGACCCGGACCACAGGTGGCAGCCCAGAATCGAAGGGGGGCGCGACCTGGCCCGCATGGGTTGTGACATGGGTCGCAGGGGGCATGGCCCAGCCCACACGGGGGGTGCCGCAGGCCGCAAGGGGGTGCAACCCAGCCCACAAGAGGGTGCTACCCGACCTTCAAGGGGGGAGCAACCTGTCCCACAGGAGGGCGCACCCAGCCCACAAGGGGGTGAGGTTCAGCCCGCTGTGGACGTGGTGCCTTCCCAAGAAAGAACATGGGGTGTTAGGGGTAACACTCCCCCTTTATCCTGAACTTCTAAGTCATTGGGGTAACAGAGCGGCTGCACAATGTGGCGCCGCCTAGTCACTGCGCGACCCACTAGTGCATGTCCTGCCTTATCCACAACAGCTTAGAGCCTGACCATCTTCAGTGGCACGTGACGTTGTACTGCTTCACCTCTGCAGCCATTCAGTTCTGGATGCCCTGATTGATCTCCACGGCTGAAAAGCGGTAGCCTGCTCCTCCAGCAGCTTGTGGCGGCACGCAGTACCACCTCCATGTCCGTCCAGTGTCGGCCTCTCTGTTGACCGTCGTGGCCTAGTGTCGCACCCTCCCCATGTGGCATGCGATGACGAGCCACCTCCATCAGGGTTGGTCGGTGCTGGTCACTATCATCGCCTGCCAGTGTGGGTTGTTGTTGCCACCCCAATGGTCTTCCATGTGCCACTGGGTGAGCTCTGGTGGTCCATCCTTTCATCTGATCGCACCTACAGATTTCATAGGTTTTGTCATTCACTGCCTGACCTTCAGATTTGTGTTCTTTCCAACCCAAATAATTTACACACATAGAACACAGTGATAAAACAAGATGCAGAGGGATCATTCCTTGTATGTTTGGCTCATGACCTCCATGTTGTAATCTTAACAAGGGAGTGGATAATGATTCCACAAATCATGTAATTTAAAAAATATAAATCACTACTTGGATTAGACGTCCACTGTCGACGATCGACGAAATGTCCCTTTTCATTGTCGTCGGTTCTGGATTCGGTGGTGCTCGTCACTGCTCACTAAAACTAATCTCGTCCTCCAAGTGGTTGGTGTCGCGGTGCATTGCCAAAGCTTCGTCTCTTGGTGAATTTGGGCTAACACCTACCCCAAGCACTTTATAAATATGTGGGTTAAGAGGTGGGTAACGCTTTGTAGAATTTATGAGGATCATTTAATTATTGGACCATCAAAATTCTCTATAGTGCAGTTACAAGTAAAGGAGAGACAATATATTTATTAGCTTAACTCTTCCTCAGTCCCGCAACCACCTCTCATTTGTTGGTGGAAAAGTAAAAAATAAATAAAATAACATTTTTATTTTATTGATCTTTTAAATCTTCAAAAACTATCATTTTCTCTATCCTCTACGGTCAAAGTGAAGCATCCCTTAAATGAATACCAGAATTATGGATTCAATGGTGCCCTAGGATTTTGAATCTAAGTACCAGTTCAGAATATAGAAAATGTCACCCATACGTTTACAGAACGTACCTAAAAAAAATTCATAAATTCATTTCAAGCACACTTGGTCTTAGATTCACAGGTCGTCAATTTTCACAAACACATAATAATTCCATATAATTAAAAAATTATATGGAAAATCCATGTCTTTAAATTATCGCCACGATTTGGAATTTCATTTCAAAATTCCACATCATATACTAAGGGAACAAGTGGGGGTACTGAGCATGAATATGATCATCCCGCTCACATGTGCTCCCCTGAAGGTTCATGTGATTCCAACCAAGGAACTCTAGAGGGATAGATCATCCATGAAGGACTCTCTTCTGTCGATCCACAATCTCCACTGAAACCTTCGTACATGTCTCCCCATCATCAATGTCCAGAATGCCCCATTAAATACTGTGTGATGGATCATGAACGTACTTCCGCAGCTGCGACACGTGGGAATCGTCACGCACCTGATGGATCTGTGGGGGAAGGGATAAGAGATACTCCACATAGCCAATTCTGCTGAGAACCAGAAAGGGTTGGATGAACCTCAGAGATATCTTACCGCCCCAGCCAAATATCCATAAACCTCATCGAGGTGAGACCCATAGGATTACATGGTCTCCCTCCTCGAACTCCAAAAGTCATCATCTCATGTCAACATAAGACTTATTTATTCTCTTTTCAGTCTTTTTCTTGTCCCGGATGATCTGAACCTTCACAGTGGTAGCCCGTACCAACTCTAGACCCATAAGTGCTGATTCCCATGGGTCTATCCAGCATAGAAGTGATTTGTACGGTCGACGGTACAACGACTCAAATGGTGCCATAACGATGGTGGAGTGATAGTTGTTGTTGTACGTGTACTCCACTAAGGGAAAGTGATTATCCCAACTACGGACAAAAAATAGCACGCAAGCATGATGCATGTCCTCTTTTGACTGAATGGTCTGCTCCATCTGACCATCCATCTGCAGATGAAAGGTGGTCTTCAAACGTAGCTGTGTTTTGAATGCCTCATAGAATCCCTTCCACAATCAGGATATAAAATGTGCATCACTGTTAGAGTCAATTGTCGATGGAACCCCATGAAGCCGTATAATCTCTAGTATGTAGAGCCATCCTAATCCCTCAAGTTATCCCTGCTCACATATGGGTAGGAAGTGGGCCAACTTGGTGTGTCGGTCTACGATCTCCCAGGTGGAATCATGGCCCGTGGATGTGCATGGTAGCCCTGTCACGAAATCCATGGAAATACCACCCACTTCCATTGTGATACCTCTAATGGCTCCACTGATCCTATTGGAAATGATTCAAGACCATCACATTCTGACATGTAAGGCATCGTGAAATGAACTATGCCACTTTTTCTTCATCCCTGGCCACCATTGCTGATGCCATAGGTCCTGGTCCATATTCTCCACAACAGGATGTACCACCATATGGGACATAGGGAACGCCATCAATACCACCTCCCATAGAACCACTGGTACCATTGTGTGTCCATTGAAGAGGATAACATGATACCCACCTACAGAAAATCCATTAGGTTCTTATCCTGAAGATATCTGAGCATGCCGATCCTCGTAGTCAATGTCCCCAATATGTGCCTCCCTAACTCATTGAATAAGTGGGTGAGTGACATTCCTAGACTAGAGGTATGCTGCTCCATCTCTATCCACAAAGGATATCTGAAACACGACTAGCTACTTTGTCGCCTAACTCAGCAACCATTAACCAAACCTCATGTTGAGTGCGTCTGATACAATGTTCCCCTTCACAGGAGTGTATATTATCTCAATGTCATAGTCATAGAGGAACTCTAGAAAATGTAGTTTTCTCAGATTCTGGTCCTTCTATGAGAATATATACCTGAGACTATTATGATCAGAGTAAACAGAAAACCGTTCACCCATCAAGTAGTTTCGGTACATCATGGAGGATATGCCCACAATTGAAACTCCGGGTTAGTGGGTGGGGCAGTTATGCTCTTTCTATTTCAGCTGTGGTGAACCATAAACGATAACTCTTTTTCTTATGTCAGAACACATCCAAGTACAGTCCCTGACACGTCATAGTAGACTACATACCAAACACACTATTAAAGTATCCTCAAGATGGGGGCACTGATTAGTCTATACCTCATCTACTGAAAACATTGCTGGCATCTATCCATCCACAAAAAGTGTTGTCCCTTCTTCATCAACGCTGAAAAGGGTGTCGTAACATTGCCAACGTTAGGTTTAAATCTCTGGTAATACCCAGAAAACACCAAGATTCTCCACACCTCGGTCAAATTCTCTAGGAGGCTCCCAGGAATGAACATCCTCTATCTTCGTCGGATGCATTGCAACTCCAGCCTCCGAGGAAACAGGTCCGAGAAAGTGGACCTCCCATATCTAGAACTGGCACTTTTAGAGCTTACTATAAATATGGTGCTCTCAATATGTATATAGAACTATATGTATATGATAGAAATACATCTTCTATGACACCATGTTTATCAAAATGTTGTCGATGATGAAACCGAAAATGCAATCAAGGTATGGCAAAAAGATCATGTTTATGAGTCCCTTGAACACTTTAGGGTTATTGATCATGACGAAGGGAATAACCAAGAAATCATAGTGCCCATATAAACATCTAAAGGATGTCTTCTAAACAACCTCATCTCGTAACCTGAGCTGATGATAACATGATCTAAGGTCTATCTTCAAAAACCAATGACCTTCTTTCAGGTGATCAAAGAGGTCTTCTCTACTCCAAAGTGGATACTTGTTCATTAGAGTCATATTTTTCAGGTACAGATAGTCCACACAGAGCCTCAAACTCCCATCGTTCATCATGGAAAGAGAAATTGGGGTATTCGATTGAGAAAAACTAGGCCTTATGAGACCCTTCCAATACAAGTCCCCCTGGTGTACTTGTCAGTCACGAAGCTCCATGGGAGCCATTCGAGATGCTGGTGTAGATATTGGTAATATCCTAGGGTGCAGGTTCATGTAGAATTCCACTTTTCTAAAAGGAGGTAGACTTAGAACATCATCAAGCAATACATTGGCATACTGGTCCACCACTATAGGATTTCTCAGTCTCCCAACATCAAATGCTCTGATGGTAATTCTTTCCAACTCCTGTGTGGTCGGTTGCACCCTTCTCTAAGTAAGTCCATCATGTGTTTCAAAGGTTCCATTCTCACTAGTGAATGAAAACCTAATCCCATCCTCACCGACACACCACACATTGTGCGTAATGCAATCATTCTGAGCATGGATTGTGGATAACTAGTCTATATCCAAGATGATGTCGTAAGGCCTCAACGCCGCTACCGGATGATCTCAAATGAAGCTCTCGCCTCCTAGAGTAATCTCATATTGTCAGCACCAGTGTGTAATCATCGAATCTTCTCCAATAGGGGTATATAGTCACAATGATCGTGCCAACAGCTCCACCATAATCTCTTAGCACCGAATGAGATCCATGGAAATGAAAGAGGCACTGGAACCTATGTTCATAAGTACTGAATCAAAGGTGGAGGAGACACAGAATGTACCTCGAATCATTTCTAGAGCACCATGGTTGTAGGCCTCTACTACCTAGAGCTAAGCTCGTCCCAGTCCAAATACTCCCTATGGTTGGGGTGGACCACATGGAGGTGGTGGTGGTAAGACCTCAAACCCACATCCACCACCTATCAAACGACCTGCTCCACTTCCTCGAGTGCTGCCCTGAGGACCTCCTCACTCAAATCTATGCCTCTACCTCGATGGCACCTCAAATGTCTAGTGGTCGTCAGAGCATCTTTTCGGGCAATGGTGAGCCATGTGACCATTCCTATCGCACGTAAGGCACAGTCTACTCCTCTACCGATCTGATCTGCCTCAAGGGCATCTCACATACGACCCCACATCCCAATGTCATCCAATTGAAGGTATAACCCTCTATAACCTATGTGTATTCTTCCTACTACCAACTACTAATGAATCACTTATGTGTTACCCAATGGTGGGTCTCGCTGTTGGTGTCTTTTCAGCAAGGAAACTCCCCACCAAGAGTTCTCTCTCCAGCACTCTAGCATGAGTGAGAATGCTGATAGATACAATTAAAGAATTGATCTCACATCAGATTCCTTGCTTGAATGTCTAGGCTCTGAGGAAAGGGTCTCACACCATGTCGGTAGAGTACCGCGAGAGGTCAGTGAACCTCACCGAGTACTGGGCCACAGTGAGGATGCCTTGCTATATGTGTTACAACTTCTATATACACAGAGAGTGTAGATCCACTTAAACGAACTTTGCCTTGATGAGGCCCTCGAAATATGCCATGGTGAGGGTCACCATATCATGTGTCTTGAGCGTCAGGCATCACCATCTCCCTACTGATCCCTATAAAATACTGGCAGAAAGGATCACTATCTAGTCGGCGTGCGTCCCAACCAGGGGAAAACTCTGGCCATAGCCTCCAGCCAGTCCTTAGCCGGCTACGGATCCGTCTCACCATATAACCTCATACAGCGCTACCGCTGAAACTCGTGCAACACGCTCAGTCGATGTACACTATCTGCTGGTGGGGCTAGTAGAAACGACTACCCAACATGTACTTGTGCTGCTCGTACAACACCCAAAGGTTATAACGCCATAAGAGGCCCCTGCACTAAAGCCTCGTTTCTTGGTGGGCCATCATCGTGTACTCTCTCTAGAATCTGGGAGGGATGTCTATATGGTGGGATTCAAAAATGAAACATATTCACCAAAGTCATTAAGATAAACCTAGGGAGATATCTCAAAAGGGATCAAGTAAAAAAATTTACAAAAACACATACACATATTATTTTCATGAACTGAGTCAAAATTCAGATTTGAGGGTCATGTTGTATGGATACACCATCCTTCGCAGTAACACTGGATTCCCCAAATTTAAAACCACACTCAAAAAACATAACACTATTGATCTATTAAAAATATCAGAGTCATAGTTCATCAGTAGAACTGATTCCTCTAATACAACATTGTCCCAAACCATCCCCCAGAGCATGTTTCGTGACTACCCAAAGCCAACCTTCAATTGGACATGGGTTAGATACTTTCATCGAAAGGAATATCTAAGATAAATGGGAAAGAATTTCCTTTAAACATATATAAACACAAAGTCCATGAACACAATAAGATGCAACAACAATGTAAACATCTTTAGTAAAAAGTGTATTGAATTTAAAGGGGTTGGGATACAATCCCTACCAAAAAGTAAAAATACATCTGAAAAGAGAAAACAACTCCAGGATCTCCCATAGAGGATCCTATCTAAATGGTAGGTACAGATCATATCCACAACACTCCATGTCATATTGTATCTTTAGTATACCACCTTGTACGGGCTCCCTCAACTCTCTGCCAAGCTTATCAACGTCTGTATAAGACACAATAAGGTGCGGGAAAATCCCATGAAGTGGTGAGTATTAAAATACTCATTAGGGACCCCGCGACCCCCGAGGGTCTCCCAGAGTTCCACAATTGAAAACCCACAAAGAAAGACCTCAATAACTGAGCACAAATAAAATTTTTGTTCACACTATGTATACAACTCAAACATCAGTAATATAGAATATTAGTCTTATCCAATATCATCTTATTATATTAGAAGTTCCAAAACTGATCCACAAGAAGTTGTTCTACTATTGGTCTACCCTTGGACGTAATTCATTGTTCCACCACGAGCCACCATAAGGATGGTCGTCGTCGGGTCACGCTACTGCTGATCCACATACGGTTTCTAGGATTATGATCCATACAGGGTCACTAAATGATTATCCAAATAGGGTCTCTCGATGCTGATCTACACAGTTTCGCTTGATGCTAATCCACAGAGGGTTGCTCAATGATGATATACAGAGGGTCTTCATATGTGCATCCTTGGTAGGCCACTATAAAATTGGTCCTAGATTGGTTTTTATGAAGCTAATCCACCTAGGTATCCTATGATTCTTATGCACACAATGTCACTACGTCAAAGACATCCAGCCACATGATTCCACACACCCGGTGCACTTATGTTCTGTAGATTCTAATCTTTGAGATATTGATCATACCATTACAAACACTAGTCTCCAGAAAAATATAACATAAAGGATTGATATGTCCTAATGATTCGAACATGATAGATGGTGTGTCATTTGGAGGTCCTGTCAATGCGTTATAAGTGTTTTTGTAATGAGGGCCCAGTTAGATACTGGTTTGATCCTACCCGGACGTAATCCTATGTTCTCAAAAATCTGAGTTGAGTATACCAAAAGGACCAATTTTATCCATGGATCCAAGAGTAATATATGGTTCGTCCAACAAACATCATGATTTCATGTTATGTCTCTTTAAGCGAAACTAGGCCTGGATAGGCCCGGGGCCAGTCTTACCCGGTCTGGGTTGACCCGACCCGGACTAGGTCTGACCCAGCCCAGCTCAAACCGGCTTGAACCGGGCCATGCTTGAGATGTAGAGGGGCGCCCCGAACCATAGGTGGGTGTGGCCCGACCCGCATTGGGGGCGCAACCCGGGCCGCATGGGGGGCGCAACCCATCCCATAAGAGGGGGCAGCCCAACCCCCTAGGGGGGGGGGGGGTGGAACCCCGCCCCCGGGAGGGCGCAGTCCAGCCAACTAGGGGGAATTGATCGTCCCACTAGAAGCGTGAGGCCCACCCTATCTATCACGGGGGGGTGGGGGTGGGAGGGGGGGTTACTCTCTCCCCTTTTCTCCCAAATGGATAAGTTATTAGGGTAAAGGAGCGGTGGAGCCACAAGGAACCTTCTGGATTCCATGTGATCCGAAGGGGCGGGTCCCACCTCTTTCGTTGTGGCTTCAAGCTGTGACCTTCTCCAGCGTTACACGACAGCACGCCCCTCCGCCTCTTTGGCCAGCCGGTGCTTGCCACCCTGCTCGACTGATGGGACCTTCTCCTCCAGCGGCACGCAATGGCGTGCCCCACCACCTCCGTGATCAGCCGGTGCCAACCACTCTGCCAACCACCACAACTTAGTGCCAAGGAATCCTCATGTGGTACGCGATGACGTGCCGCCTCCATCGCGGCTGGACGGTGTCGGCCACCGCCATCGCCTAACAGTGCGGGTCATTGGTGCTTCTTCACCAGTGCCACACAGGCAGTCTTCCACCGGTCATCATGTGAGCTCTGATGGTTAGTTTTTTAATCCGATTTCACCTACGTGTTTTCCAAGTTGCCTCATTCGCTACCGAACCCTCATATTTGGGTTCCGTCCAACCCGAAGAATTTACCCAAGTAGAATATAATGATAAAAAAAGAGGCATAGGGACCAGGCTTGTTTGTTTGGCCCACACCCTCTGCATTAGCATCTTAACAAGGAAGTGGATAATGATTCCACAACTCTTGTAATTTAAACAAGATAAATCCTTACATGGATAAGACTTCTAATGACAATTATTAATGAAAATTCCCTTGTCGTTGTTGTCAGTTTGTGATTCAGGGGGGCTCATGACCGGTCACTTAAACTGGTCTCCTCCTCTATGTGGTTTCCATCACGGTACTTTTCCAAAGCTTCATTGCTTGGTGAAGCCGCGCAAACAGTCACAACATGATCCATATAAATATGAGGGGAAAGAGGTGGGTAATGCTCCGTGGAATTTATGAGGTTCATTTAATTAATGGACCTTCCAAATTTCCAATGGTTTAGTTTCATGTAAAGTAGAGTCAAGGCATTTAAACACTTGATGCGTCATCGGTCCTTCCACTGCCTCTCTTCCATTGGAGGATAATAAACAATGAAATAAAATAACATACTTATTTTACTATTCATTTAAATGTCCAAAAACTATCTTTTTCTCCCAAACTTCAGTGGTCGAAGGGAAGCCTTTCTAAAGTAAATCTGAGCACTGCGGATTCAATGATGCCCTAATATTTTTAATCTAACCACCAGTTCAAGAGATTGAAAATTCCGCTAGAATGTTTACTGAACGTACTCTACAAAAATTTCAGAAATTTATTTTGAGCACATCGGGCCTCATAATCACACGCCGTTAATTTTTGCAGACTATTAATAATTCTTTATAATGATGAAAAGTTACATGAAAAATCTAAGTCCTTAAAATGGTAGCATTTACTACCTAAAAATAAGAAATATCACAGTCCATTCATGCAAGTAAAATGTTATTTAATTCCAAAATTATATGATTTTGGAAAATAATTTTTCCCTTCTTTTGCTAGTTAATTTTTTATCGATGATGATTTTCATATCATTCTTCCATTTCAAGCCATAATACTAGTAAAATTCATTCTTTTTCATGATAGAAAAAAGACAGTATATCATTTTATGATGAGAATGTTTGAAATAATTGTGTTTTTTTATGATTTTTCTATAACCCATCAATGAAATTGTCAATATTTCTCTTTTAAATTTTTATGTAGTCTACAATATTCCATGATTATATATTAATGTTTTCTTCATAAATGGAAAAATTTTCATCTTTATTTTTTCCTTGAATCATAAATAATCTCTCCATATATTATCATTGTTCATGCAAAAATTTATTTTCATGAAAATATCCTTAAGAAACCATTGCATTATTTCCACTTCCTCCCAAACCATGTTGTTTTGAATCAATAAACCTCATTGGTCTGAATCCCCTAAGAGAAGATAAATTAAAAAAAAAAGCTACTACCATTAATTACATCCAAGTGAAATAATTATACTCCCCAATGAACATACAAATTTATCATCTCCAAATGGATTTTTAGTTCCAATAAATGATGGAGGTTATTGAAATATAAATAGGTATAACATAATTGTCCCATGTTCCAAATTAGAAGGCATCCCTATAAAGAAAATGTTATTATTCATCACGTGAGTTGGCTTGTTAGATGTGGTTATAATTTCATCATTATCATCTATAGCTCCACTTATTGATTCATTATGTATCCTAGATTGAAATCCCAAGATAAATAATGTGAAATATTTTGGTTCCAATTACTTTCTATAGATTCAATTTTTAAACAATGGAATATACTAGATTACAAAATTAAATTTGAAACCGGAATTTATAATCCCAAAAATATAAAAATAAATGACATAAATTTAAATATTTATGAATGGTTAATTTTTTAAAAATAAAGTGGGTCTCTTTAATTATGTTTTAAAATCATTACAATATATTCAAATCCTACTTATATTTTGTTAAAGAAAAATTTATTCAACCCAATAATATCCTCTTGGAGTTTCAAACTATGTGTGAATTAAAGAATATTTTATTCACCGTGTGATGATTTAGTCAATTCACAATGCCCCCTTTTTAGTGTTACTTCAACTAGATACCTGGAAATATGCTCCACCACTGTCCTACTATCATGATATATAATCAATGGATTACAATATTTAATTCCCATGGTTTCCACTAATCGTTATCTGAAACCAACTATATTGTTGTTGACCCTGCTATCCAAGATATGGTAGTTAATTTATTTATTTTAAATTAGATACAAGAAACTGCATCTAAATATAATGAATAGTTTTTTTTAGCTAGACAAAAATATATATTCAAATTTACAATAATTTTTGAAACATAGTATACACCAATTGTTTACATTCATAATAACATTATTCCCCTTATAACATCACTAAATATGAATCCTAATACATGTCATCATATACTGGAGAAAATAAAACATAAGAAAAGGAAGATATCAAATGAGCAGTATGGGTATGTGTACAACAAAAGATATAATGAATAAAAAACATAATCAATATTTCAAGGTAAATAACTAAAAATATCCTATGTAAATACAAACAAAATTATAATATCGTAAGAATAAATAATGATCAAATAAAAACAAATTCATAATCACACGAGCATGAAACATATCCATGGAAGTTATAACTAATCATATAACCACATGGGAATCCACAAAAAATTATAATAATGAAATACATAATTATGAAAATAAAAATCATATTGTTAAAGACTCAAAAAATACTTCTTAACTTTTAAGGCCTTATTCCATGGGACATTTTATAAATTTTTAAGGCCTCTTCCAAATATCACAGCAAGATTATCACACGAGACCTACTCATGAATCATGGGGCTATATAATTTAAGGACCAAACCATCACATAATAAGTCCAACGCAATCTTAATATTATGGAGGAGAAACATGATCAAAATAAAAATTTATATATATTATGTAACACATGAAATGTTAAGACTTTATCTAATCAATAAAAACTATCATAATCCATAGAGAGTAATATAGAGAATGGTATCAAAATAATACATACATAATAAAAATATTCATAAAAAATACAGAGAAATTATAATTATGGTCACATTAAAACATTTACCAAGTGTATCATATTTAAAATAAGAATTTATGTCCTTTATTTATATAAATACCATAAAAATTGAATTAATAACATTCCTTTGGAAAATATTCTATTAAATTTTGAAATAAATTTTAATTTCTTTCTAAATGATATGATAATATTTTCTTTTAAAATAAATATAGAATCATTTAAAAGAATATTAAATATAATGATTGTTCATTCGATTGAGTAATTCATTACATATTATTATAAAACATTCTTGTCTTACTATTATGGTATGATAGAAACTATCTCATTTGTAAAAGGATAAAATGATTCATCCGAAACCATGTTTTAAAAAGTAAAACATGGTTAAAATTTTATCTTAACTATTGTTGGATAAAAGTGAATACATTTTAAATTTTTTAAAAATTTTATGAACATTGAAGAGACATAATACACATATAGTAGAAAATCAATTTTTGTTTCACCCCAAAAGAATTATTTCAATATCCTATTTTCATATAGAGAGAAATTTAATTATAAGTAATGTATTCTATGTATAAAACCATATTATTGAAAAATATTAATTACATTATTGAGATATAAATAATAATAATTAATCACTAGAAACATTATCATAATGAATCTCAATAATGACAGTGATTTAAACATAAACTGATACCAATTTAGAATCAATTGAATCATAAGACCTATGATATTAGTATATTAAAACAAACTGTTAAAAACCATTTATATACTGAAATTAATTGTATGATATATATATGGTTCATTATATAAACTTTAGATGTTAAATATGTGGTTAATATGACATATGTATCATAGAAGTAAAAGTAAAATGAGAAACCATAACCTCAATTATGATTCCATTATATGTCTTTGAACCTACTCGAGAGTTAATAACAGATTTTTTTAAATTTATAATATAAAAATAATCATACAAATAATTATATATATAATATAATTTTATGATTCTAACACCCATTTACTGACAATTATTTGTTAAAATCACTATTTTATTTTATAATGGCTTCATTTTTCATGACTATTTTGGATCAATAATATTGATTTATTTTCATTTTTCAGGTATAAATAAAATGCATTTTTACATAAATTATATAAATATAATAAATACTCATTATTTGTGCATATATTGTAATCTATAAATTTTTGAGACAGAAAATTTACTACACTGTTCTTTGATGCATTAGGCCAAACATATGCATGAAGGTTGTTTCCATTTTCACAATTAAATGAATAAAAGGAAGATAAATAATATATAAATTTTAAAAATCAATTTCTATTTCATTAATTTGATATATATTAATTAAATTGTTCTCTATTAAATCCCATGAAATTCTTAAATAAAAAATGAAACACATTCCTTCATGAGGTGGTATCCCACCAAACATATGAGTAATGATATCGTTTTCCTATAAAATTGAATGTAAGAAGGTGTTTGTGATATTATAAATCCAGAAGTATGATAATTTCATAAATATTATATAAATATTATAAATAAATCATTATGTACATCATTGACTGTCTGAGATGGAAAAAAATATTGGTTTTTGAGGCTACAGTATGTCGTGCACACAATCGAAGGTTTCGTTTACCATTTCAGGGAATATAAGACGGATATAGGTTATTAAATTCTGATAATAAAATATAACATATGGTAGATAATTTTATAATTATATTTTAACTATTATATTAGAGTTCAAGAAGGTGGAAGAAAATACAAAATTATAACGTGTGGCTAAGAGCTATTCATTTTCTTTTGAGTCCCTATTTAGTGTTATATCTAAATCCATCCTTAGTTTAAGTCAATCAGTTTTTCCTTATGAATTATCCATTCCTTCTTGTTTTGAAAATCACAAACACCTTATACTTAAGAAAATCTATATTTTACTTCTATAAGGAAAATTTCCTTCCTTAAGGAAATTTATCATAACCTAGAATTCCTTACACATATCAATATTTTTCATAAGTTTAAAAATCGAATTCATATAAAAATCATGGAATCATATAATGATTAGATATGAAGAATTATATATTAGGATCCGAATTCTGGATATCAACTTTAATAAAGTTCCACTCTGAATTCTGGATACGAACTCTAAAAAGGTCCACTCCGAATTCTAGATATGAACTCTAACAATGTTGAACTCCGAATTCTGGACTCCTAACTTTTATAAGTTCAACTCCAAACTATTATAAGTTCGACTCATAAATTTTATAAGTTCAACTCCAAACATTTACTAGTTTGACTCTGAAATTTTACTAGATCGACTCCAAACTTTTACTAGTTTGACTCTGAACTTTTAGGAGTTTGACTCCGAACTTTTACTAGTTCGACTCCAAAATTTTATGAGTTCGACTCTGAAAATTTAACTAGACCGACTCCGATGTTCTACAAGTTCGACTCCGAACTCTGTAAGTTCAGATTCTGATCTCTGGTAAAACCAAACTCCGAATTTCCTAAGAAATTTAGACTCTGGACTTCTACAGAATTCAGATTCCAAATTCCTATAAAACAGATTCAAAATATCCTTTTATTATAGACTCCAAATTCCATATTGGTTAGACTCTGAACGTGTATTTTTTTACATTCCGAATTTCAGTTTTTCTTATGTTTAAACATGTTTTGTTATAAAAGGATGTCATCCATTCTGTTTCGAACTAACAATTGGTTGAGTGACACATGTAGAAGTCCCTCCAAATTTTGAGGAAAATATGACCTTTAAAGGAGGGAGCCGACCGTTGAAATTTCGACTATAAATAGGGGAACATTTGAAAAGATCAATACTGATCTTAGACATCTTTGAAATCCATGTTTATACATTGTTGGAGTGATTTCTAGAGAGAGATTCTCTTATTAACTCTCATGCATCGTGCAGAATGTTTGAACAACTTGTTCAATCTTTTCCTTGTGTAGATTACTTCGTGAGACTCCAAATGTTAGTGATTAAATTCGAGGGAATCCGGGGATAGGATGACAGAGGTTCCAACACCTTGAAGTTGAGGGCTTCCTTGCTAAGGAAGACAGAAGTTCCAACTACCTTGAAGTTGAGGGCTTCCAGGGATAGGAAGACAGAGGTTCCAACACCTTGAAGTTGAGGGCTTCCTGTCTGTGGAAGACAGAAGTTCCAACTACCTTGATGATGAGGGTTTGGTGGGATAACAAGATAGAGACTTCGATCTTCGTATCAAGGGCGTACCCTGGTTTGGGTAAGACATACTTTCTTTAAAGAATAAATCAAGTGATCTTTATCTAAGGTTGTTGGATAACCTTCTCTTCAGTTTAAAAGAATTATATATTGTTACTTGTAGTTTTACTAATTATTTTTCCGCGACATTTTGTATTGTAAGGAAAGTATAACCTTCTTGTATTTCTTTACACTTGTACTTTGATTCATTTTGATTCTATATGATTTAATGTAGAATCTCGTATTGTAAGCATTGGTTAAGTTTCAATTTCCGGATCCATATTTCCGGAACTGATTTTGTTAAACTTAGATATTTCCTTGTTTAAGGAAAATTTTAAAGTTTACAATTCACCCTTGTCTTGTATATTGAGAATCTACATCATTATTTCAATACTAAAATTGGTTTCAGAGGATTTTAACTCAAACCCAATGGGTTAGTTCAATCTGATATAATCTAACAATTAAACTCAGAAGAAAATATTTCTCATTCTTTGTCGGAATAGATTTTTCGGATTCAATTTTTCGGACTCAAAAATTTCGGATTCATCTTTTTCTTACATTCACTAAAGTTATATTATTGATATATATAATATCCGAAGTCAATTTTCCAGAGTCATATTATTTTTCGGATTCCTATATTTCCTTTCATTACGAACTCATGTTGCTAACAAGTTTTGTGTGCCAACGGTTATTTTAAGAATGGTAGGATTAAACGTTGGATCCATAAACAATCTAAATCCTACCAGACCTTCTATTTTTGACAGGAATGACTATGAATATTGGATAGATCAAATGATGAAGTTCATTATCAATACTGTAGTAGAAAATTTTTTATGCTTACTCAAGGTTATCGAATTCATGATAAAGAAGATAGTACCTTTACCAACAAAGATAAGCATGATTATCAAATCAACTACAAGGTACACAATACTCTACTATGTTCAATTACTAGAAACATATATAGCCAGATTTCATCATGTGAAGTAGATAATTCTATATGGATGAAACTTGAAGTTAGTCACTTTGGAACCTCCAATGTAATTGTGACTAGGAGAGCTATGTTGAGAGTTGAGTATCTTTGTTTAAATTTTCCTTATGGAGAACCTTTATGCAAGGTGCAACAAAGATTTATGACTATCATGAATAACTTACAATACATGGGAGAAAAAAGTTTGGATGATGAGGCTCTTGTAGACAGGATCATCGACATTATTCCTAATGAGTGGGATTCCAAGAGGATAGCCATTGAAGAATATAGGAAAGTAACTCAAATGTCCTTATATGAGCTATTTGGAACTCTTATTCAGCATGAAACAAGAAAGAATAGAGATGCTGACAATATCAAGAAGAAGAATGGGAATGAATGAGTTGCTTTTACAAACACTTCAAATCACATGAAAGAAAAGACTCCTGAGAGAGTAACTAGATCCAAGTCTAATAAGGTTACTATATAATCTGAATCTAGTGAGAGTGAAGTCTCAGAAAATGAGTTAGAAAATATTGCTCGAAGAATGAACAAGATAGCTGGTCAAAGAAAATTCCAATCCAAGAATAAGAAGAAGGAAAGGAAACATAAGAAAGATGGAGATGTTAATTGCTACGAATGTTAGAGAAGTGGACACATACGACCTGATTTACCTATGCTCAAAAAGATGGAAAGAAAAGAGAGGAATTATGAACGGAATAGGAAGAAGTATTATAATTATAATGCTAAGAATGTTCTGAAAGCTAATGATACTTGGAGTGCTAGTGGTGGTGACTCTTCAGATGAATCTTCTGATTATGAATCTCCTGGACATAAGAATCTTGGTCTTATAGCCAGATTACCTATATATAATCATTTCTTTATGGATAAGGTACACAATGATGAATCATCGACCAATGTTTCTTTAAATTCTAATTATAGTAAATATTATAACTGCTCAGATGAATAATCCTCTTCTGATGTAGAAAATACTTTAACTACCTATGAAGAAGTTTCTAGGTTTGTTGAACTACTTAAAATAGATAATTCTAAACTCAATAAAAACTCTATAAGGAAAACTCTAGAAATACTGTTCTTACAATGTAAATATCATATCTTTCTAAAGAACATGATAAGAAAAATGTTGATTTTATAAGTGTTTCAAAAAATCTTGAGGAATTAAATTCTGAGAAGAATACACTTTCTAAAGATCTAGAAAAGTAATTTCTAAGAAAAGTGCTTTCGAGCCTACCTCTAGTTCCAAATCTAATGATATTGAAGATAAATACTTGGTTATAAAACTCACGTCTGAAATTTTTTCCTTAAAGAAGTGTTTGTCAAAATTTACCCATGGTAATGAATATTTTGATAAGATGTACTCACAAATAAGACAATTAAGAAACAAGTCAGAATTTGGTTATACTAATGCAAAACCAACATTTAGTAATAATTTTTTTGTTCCTCAAAGTGCCGCATTTTGTTCCAAGTTTCAATGTTGTGGTAACTGGGTAATGAATTTTTCTTTAAACAAAATACAATATTTAGGTTTTCATAAGGTTTATTTTTCTAAAAAGATGTCGGTACCCAACATATTGTTATCTAAAAATCTCAGATCCCAAAATGTTTGGATTCCAAAAGTCTAACTCTTCTCTTATTTTTAGGAAGGTAAAGGAAGTACCAACAACAATACATGGTACATGGATAGTAAATGTTCCCATCATATGATTGGTAATAAAAGCTATTTTGAAAATATTATCATGATGAAAGGAGGAAAAGTAAAATTCGGAGATAATTCTTAGAAAGAAATTTTTGATATATGTAATATTGTTCATCTTGGTAAAACTTTGATTTCAAACGTTTTATTTGTTAAGGGTCTTAAGCACAACCTCATTAGCATAAGTCAGTTATGTGATGAATGATACCTTGTGAATTTTAGTAGTGATACATGCTTAGTACACAATTCCAAGGAAGAATTTATTCTTTCTGCCAATAGGTAAGAGGATGTTTACAATTTGAACTTAGAAGACCTTTGAAGCCAAGATGTACCTTTCCAAAGTGAAACGGAAGACCAGTCTTTGTTATGGTATAGAAGACTAGGTCACTGTATCATTAGGAACTTATGTAAACTCTCTAAGAAGAAACTAGTTAGGGATCTACCAGATCATATATTTGATTCTTCTAAAGTATGTGATCCTTGTCAATATGGAAAGCAACATAAATATATATTTAAATTGATTATTGAAGTCTCAACAACTGATGCATTACAGATGGTGCACATGGATCTTTTTGGTCCAACACAAACTTGAAGCATTGGAGGCAAATACTATGTATTTGTTCTAGTTGATGATTACACTAGATTTTCATGGGTCTATTTTCTAGAAAAGATGTGTGATGATTTTTCCTCTTTCAAAAGTTTTAGAGCCCAAGTTAAAAATGAGAAAAACCTTCCACTGAAAACTATTCATAGTGATCATGGAGGAGAATTCCAAAATTCTGATTTTGAAAATTTTTGTAGTAGAAAATATATTACTCACAACTTATCTTCACCAAGAACTCCTCAACAAAATGGTGTAGTTGAAAGAAGAAATAGAATTCTTCAAGAGATATCCAGAACCATGTTGAGCGAATATTCTATAGCTATACATTTCTGGGCTGAAGCTATAAGTACTGCTTGTTATACTATAAATCGAGTTTTAATTAGACCGTTTCTCAATAAAACCCCTTATGATTTATGGAATGGTAGAAAACCTAGACATTCATACTTCAAGGTTTTTGGTTGCAAGGTATTCATTCTGAACACCAAAGATAATCTTCAAAAATTTGCACCAAAATATGCTGAAGGAATTTTTTTAGGCTACTCCACAACTTTTAAGGTTTATAGAATTTTAAACAAAAACACTTGTACTATTAAAGAAATAGTGCATGTAAAATTTTATGAATCTAATCCTTTTATTTTCAAACCATCCCAACCTACATCCTCGGATGTGTTTTCAAAAAATGATTATAAACCTTTGATAGAATATCATTCTGATAAGGAAAATTTTCAAGAAGATACTTATGAAATATTTACCCTAGAAAATTTCCTACCCTATGTTGATGAACAGGTTTCATAAAACCCATATCAGGTGTCTCTTAAGAATCATCCCAATGATATTATCATTGGTGATGTGAGTCAACCTATAAGGACTAGAAGTTCCTTGAGAAATGAAGTAGAACATCTTGCATTCCTTTCCCAATTAGAACCAAAAAACACTGATGAAGCTTTAGCTGATGATGATTGGATCAAATCCATGCAAGATGAACTAAATGAATTCGAAAGGAATAAAGTCTGGACCATGGTTGAAAGTCCTAAGGAAACTTCTGTTATTTGAGTAAAGTGGGTCTTCAGAAATAAGTGTGATGAAAATGGAATCATTTTAAGAAATAAAGCTAGACTAGATGATAAAGGCTATAATAAGCAAGAGGGAATAGACTATGAATAAACCTATGATCTAGTATCTAGAGTTGAATCTAATAGTATATTACTTGCCTTTGCAAATTTTTTCAATTTTAAACTTTTTCAAATGGATGTGAAATGTGCTTTTCTTAATGGTTTTGTTCAAGAGGATGTTTTTGTTGACCATCCTCCTGAGTTTGAAGATACAAAACATCCTGATCATGTTTTTAGACTTACTAATGATTTTTATGGCCTTAAACAAGCCCCATCATCCTGGTATTATAGACTTACATGATTTTTTCTTGAAAATAACAATGTTAAGGGAAATGTAGATCCAACGCTTTTTATAAAGAAAGATAAGAAAAATGTTTTGATTGTTCAAATTTATGTTGATGACATCATATTTGGTTCAACTCAGTAATCTTTAACTAACTCCATCGCAAGTCTAATGAAATCTAAATTTGAAAGGAGTATAATGGGTGAGTTAACATTTTTCCATGGTTAACAAATTTCTCAAAAACCAGAAGGTACCTATATATCTCAACATAATTATACTAAATATCTTCTTTAAAATTATTGATATGATAACACTAAGAGTATAAGTACTTCTATCAGTACCTCAAACTCTTTAGATCTTGATGAAGATGTGAAACCAGTAGGTCAAACATCTTTAAGAGGTATGATAGGAAGCCTACTATACATGACAGCCAGTCATCCAGACTTAATGTTTTCAGTATACTTATGTTCCATATATCAATCCAATACTATGGAATCACATTTAAATTCAGTGAAAATAATTTTTCACTACTTAAAGTGAACCGTGGATCTTGGATTATTTTATACTTCTGGAAATGATTTTGTTTTAAATTTTTTTTCGGATGCTGACTTTTGTAGATGTATAATGGATAGAAAGAGTACATCTGAAACTTGTCATTTCTTAGGATATTCATTAGTTTTTTGGTCCTGGATGAAGCAACTCTCAGTAACACTCTCCATTACTGAAGATTAATATGTAGCAGCTGGAAGTTGTTGTGCTCAAGTATTGTGGATCCAACACACACTCATAGATTATGGCTTGAGTTTTACTAGGACTCAAATTTTCTGTGATAACACAAGTGACATTACCCTTAGTGAAAACCCTACACATCACGCTCGTGGAATGCACATAGATATAAGGCATCACTTTCTTAGGGATCACACACAAAAAGGAAATATCATTCTTCAGTTTATCGGAATGCAAGATCAACATGATGACATTTTCACCAAATCTTTACCTTCTGATAGATTTTACTATAATAAACAGAAGTTAGGAATGATAACCGAGAGATAATATTTCTTCATTAACTTCTTGTTGAACAATTCTCTTTACAATAATAAACTCCTTTTCATGGGGGGAGTACATTTTGTTGTTAGTGTTATCAAAAAATTTCGTAGTCAGTTATCAAACTTGTGTAACCAAACTTTTCGTACTATGAATTTTCGTATTCATAATTTTCATAATGAAATTTTCAAACTGAAATTTTTGTAATGAAATTATTGTACCGGAATTTTTGTAAGGAAAATTTTCAAAACTGAAATTTTCATAATGAAATTTTCGTATTGGAACTTTTGTAATGATGTTTTCAGAACTGGAAACATTCGTATTGAAATTTTCCTACTGGAAATTTTCGTAATGAAATTTTCGTACTAAAACTTTCTTAATGATACTTTTTGAACTGGAAACTTTCATAAGGAAAATTTCATACTGAAAATATTCATAATGAAATTTTCGTACTGGAAATTTTCATAATGAAAGACTTTGGAACTGGAATTTTCATAATATAATTTTCATACTCATAATATTTGTACTGGAACTTTTTCGTAATGATGTTTTTCATAGTGAGTTTTTTTTATAGTCAAATATTCCTCAGGAAGAATATTACCATTTACAAACAATCTTTCTAGCCAATCCGAAAGGTATAATTTCCTTACTTATGTATTCATAGCCATATTTTTCTTGTGGGTATTTTCTTATGAGTTTTTAAATTTTTGGATTCTACTTTTCTTAAATCCGAATGTTTTTTTCAAAAACATCAAAAGATGAGATTCAAGTTTTCCGTGTGGTTATGTTTTCAACCGTCAGATCAGATCAAAAGTTTTTTCAACTGTTAGATGTTTTTGGAAGTTCAAAGGTCAATCCCATCGCCTATATAAAGGGGACCCTCAAGGGTCATCCCAGATCGGTTTTTCAAAGCATTCGTGTCTTGAAGAATGAAATCTCTTCTCAGGGGCGTTCAAATCTTTGAAAAGCCATTCCGAATCCTTCAGAACACTCCATTCTGAACGTCTATTGAAGTAACTTCCCAAGATATGTCCTCCTCAAAGCCAATTTCAAAATGTAAATTGTATATAGAATGGTTGGTCAATCCGAACTTTTTCATGTATGAATCCATCATTTCCAAGAATATCAGGCTGAATGGTTGGGAATATGTTTTTGTATCCAAGACAAGTGATCAAGATCCTGTCTATCTAGATTTACTTGTATAATTCTATGTATCAGCAAATTTCTATGAGGAAGATGAAAGGGAAAAATTTTCTTTAATGTCTTATGGCAAGACTTACAAACATACTTTCAACAAGGAGGAAAACTTGGTCCGGCTAGGATATGAATAAGAAGCCTAATTTTTTCACAAAAACTCCTGGATGCTCAAGGTTGTTTTGTTAAGGTTAAGGCCTTACAATGTCTTGTACTTTCTGATGTCAAGACAACCATTATTTCTCACTTGTCCCATAATAATAGGATTATTACCCTTTGGGTACAAGGGTTCTTGGTTCCGAGAAATGGTGATAAAGATACCTTGAAGAAAAGTGACATTTATTTCAAAGACTTCTTGGTGAATATAAGAAAAATAAATCTGATGAGGCATGTCCTTAGGATGATCAATAATATCAAGGATGGAAACATAAGAGCCCAAATAATCATGTACCCTTCTTTACTATCAAAGATGATAGTTCAGTGCTTAGACTCATTCAAGGTTTCATGTAAGTCTAAGGGTCAGAATTGAAAGCTCATGCTTGTCAGTGATGACATGCTGAAAAGAAGGAATATGGATCTTCCAAAAGAAACATGAGTGTTTTATAATTTTCCAAAGGAAGAGTCTGAGACCATTCTGGAAAATGTGGATAAGGATGAACCAGTGATGAAAGTTTCTATGAAGAGGAAGCTTAAGGAAGTTGTTGTTGATGATAAAACCCCTAAAGCTAAGGTAACCTAGTCCACACCTCCCAAGCCAAATAAATAGAAAGCTTATCTAGATGATGTGGCTGCTATGTGGAGAGAAGACGAAGAAAAGAGAAAAGAAGGGGATCCATAGTTCAGATTGGACCATACAGAGGCTAAGGCCCAAAAATAGAGAGCTACTGATGATTTAGAAAAACAAGAAAAAGAGAAAAAGTTGAAGAAGATGATGACAGAAGAAGGGATTGTTCAATCTCTTTTGAAAGCAAAAGAGATGGATTCTGAGAAGATTCCTCTTCCGGAAACTTTTGATGTCCAACCATCATTACCAGCGACTCGAGGAAAAATCTATATCACCCCGAAATAGTCTATGGGTAAAGAGATTGTTAAAGAATTACAATAAGAGGTTTTTGAAGAAGAAGAAGAATCGAAGAAGGAAGTGAGGATTTAGATTCCTTGATTAAACAAGTAGATGATTATCAGGCTGAATCTTCATAGTTTATAACTCCGGAAAAGGTAGATGATAATGAAGGAAATGAAGATGATAAGGAAAAGGAAGAAAAATAGTATGAGTTGTTTGAAGAATAATTCTCTGAGAAGAATCTTCTTGAAGAAGGAGCATAGAAGAAACAACCAGATGAAGACAAGATTGTTCAAGTATCAAAATCAGAGGAAGAATATCCTAGTGTGGAACCCATTCTGAAAACTGATAAACGAATGAACGTTCTCTTGGACACACCAAAAAAAGATATCATCATGAAGAAAGAAGTTGGTGGTTCTTCTAGAAAGATGTTAGCACAGATTGAAGAAGAAAAATCCCCAAGAAGGTTATCTGATTCAGAGTCACCAGATCATGGTCATGATTTTATTGTTGAATCGTTGAAAAAGTTGGTGGACACTATTCTGATATTTCCCACTACAGACTCCAGATGCCAGATGCTGCAGCATAGTTTGAATCAGAAGTCAGAGTCCTTATCTATGGTGATGGATAAGTGTGTGAAGATTAAGGCTAACCATAGAAATTTCCTTATCAATTATGATGTGCATTGGAAATCATACAGCAAAATCACTTTGTGGTCTTAGAATTTTGAAGAGGACATTGATGACATTGATTGTTTTCAGAATGAGGTAATAGATTCCTTTGACACCGAGGATAAAAAGATTAAGAATATTCCGAATGAGCTAACCCCTGAGAAAAATTTTCAGAATCAACAAGTATGGGATCTGAATGGGAAGCTTAACTCAGTATCTCAATACTAGAAAGGTGAAAGAGATTTTCGGCTTGAGTTTCAAAAAAAGCAGAAAAAGAAATATAAGATACTGAAGTTGCAGGAAGTGGCCATGAAAGCTCAGGATGAATCATTTAATGCTAAATATGAAAGGATAAATGCTTTGTAAAGGTATTTTGGGGTGGATCAAAGAGATTTAAAGAAGCTGAAAACCTTTTTGAAGAAGCTAATTACGAAGGAAAAGGAGGAAAAATAGACAAATCTGATATGTTGTTGTATTTGTCTTTCCTTGTAAATTTTTTTAACTCTAATGTAACATTTGGTTGGTCGTATCTTGTGTTGTTATATACTATTGTTTCAGGTAACATAATTTTTTCCATTCCCTTAAATTCTTTTTGAGAATCACAAAGGGAGATTTTGAAAAAGAATTACTCAAAAGGGGAGAAAGTGAAATTTAAATTGGAGAAGGAAAAATTTCTAAGTGAAGATATCCTTAATGTAATGGGGATTTTCTCATTACGAAGTTTTTTTCATTCCCATGATAATGAAAACTCCACTCCGGAAATTCAGAGTACAATCCGTAGAGTTTCAGTGCCTAAGGGAGTGTTAGTTGTATTCACTATCATCCATGAAAAAATGGAGATAAGTTTAAATATCAAAGTCTAATGAAAATTTTCAAAGTGCTTATACTCTTTTTTGTTAGGATTTTTGTGCTTTCCATAAAGGGGGATATTTTTAAGTCACTAAGGTTTTCCTTATGAATTTTTCATTATTTATTGTTTTGAAAATCACAAACACCTTATACATAATCAAATCTATATTTTACATATATAAGGAAAATTTCCTTAAGGAAATTTACCCTAACCTAGATTTCCTTACACATATCAATATTTTTCTTATGTGTAAAAATTGGATTCATATCAAAATCTCGGAATCATATAATGATTATATATGAAGAATTCTGTATTAGGATCCAAATTCTGGATATTTCTCTAATAAAGTTCAACTAGGAATTCTAGATACGAACTCTAAAAAGTTCCACTCCGAATTCTGGATACGAAATCTAGCAATGTTCAACTCCGAATTCTGGACTCCGAACATTTTTTAGTTCGACTCTGAACTTTTATAAGTTCGACTCCTAACTTTTATAAGTTCGACTCTGAACATTTACTAGTTCGACTGCAGAAAGTTTCCTAGATCGACTCTGAAATTTTACTAGTTTGACTCCGAACATTTATGAGTTCAACTCTGAACTTTTACTAGTTCGACTCCAAAAATTTATGAGTTAGAATCCGATATTTTAACTAGATTGACTCTGAAGTTCTACATGTTCGACTCCAAACTCTATAAGTTCATATTCTGATCTCTGGTAAAACCAGACTCTGAATTTCCTAAGAAATTTAGACTCTGGACTTCTACGGAATTCAGATTCTGAATTCCTATAAAACAGATTCCGAATATCCTTTTATTATAGACTCCAAAATCCATTTTGGGTAGACTCCAAACTTTTATTTTCTTACATTTCGAATGTCAGTTTTTCTTATGTTTAAACATGTATTGTTATAAAAGGATGTCGTCCATTCTGTTTCTAAATAACAATTTGTTGAGTGACACATGTAGAACTCCCTCCAAATTTTGAGGAAAATATGACATTTGGAGGAGGGATCCGACAGTTGAAAATTCGCCTATAAATAGGGGCACATTTCAAAAGATCAATACCGATCTTCGACATCTTTGACATCCATTCTTATACGTTGTTGGAGTGATTTCTAGAGAGAGAGGCTCTTATTAACTCTCATGCTTCATGTAGAATGTTTGAACAACTTGTTCAAACTTTTCCTTTTGTAGATTTCTTTATGAGACTCTGAATGTTGGTGATTACATTCAAGGGCATACGGGGATAGGATGAAAGAGGTTACAACACCTTGAAGTTTAGGGACTCATTTTTGAGGAAGGAAAAGGTTCCAACTACCTTGAAGTTTAGGGCTTCCAGGGATAGGAAGACAGAGTTTCCAACACCTTGATGTTGAGGGCTTCGTGGCTGAGGAAGACAGAAGTTCCAACTACCTTGAAGTTGAGGGCTTGTGGGGATAACAAGATAGAGACTTTTATCTTCGTGTCAAGGGCTTACCCTGGTGTGGGTAAGACATACATGATTTAAAGTATTAATCAAGAGACCTCTATCCAAGGTTGTTGGATACCCTTCTCATTGGGTTAAAAGACTTATATCTTGTTACTTGTAGTTTTACTACTTATTTTTCCGCTGCATTTTGTATTGTTTGGAAAGTATAACCTTCTTATATTTCATTACACTTGTACTTTGATTCATTTAGATTCTATATGGTTTAAGGTCGAATATCGTATTGTAAACATTGGTTAAGTTTCAATTTCTGGATCCATATTTATGGAACTGATTTTGTTAAACTTAGATCTTTCCTTGTTTATGGAAAATTTTAAAGTTTACAATTCACCCCCTCTTGTATATTGAGCATCTACATCATTATTTCAATCCTAAAATTGGTATCAGAGGAGGTTATCTCAAACCCAAAGGGTTAGTTCAATCAGATTTAATCTCACAATTAAATTCAGAACAAAATTTTTCTCATTCTTTGTCAGAATAGATTTTTCGGATTCGATTTTTCAGACTCATAAAGTTCGGATTCATCATTTTCATAATTCCACTAAAGTTATATTTTTGTTACATATAATATCCAGTGTAAATTTTCCAGAGTCATATTATTTTTCGGATTTCTATATTTCCTTTCATTACGAACTCTTGTTGCTAACAAGTTTTGTGTGCCAATGGTTATTTTAAGAATGTTATGTTTAAACGTTGGATCCATAGACAATCTAAATCCTAATAGACCTCCTATTTTTGACAGGAATGACTATGAATATTGGATAGATCAAATGATGACATTCATTATCAATACTGGAGTAGAAAATTTTTTTATTCTTACTCAAGGTTATCATATTCCTGATAAAGAAGATAGTACCTTTACCAACCAAGAGAAGAATGATTATCAACTCAACTACAAGGTACACAATACTCTACTATGTTCAATGTCTAGAAACATATATAGCCAGATTTCATCTTGTAAAGCAGATAATTATATATGGAATAATCTTGATGTTACTCACTTTGGAACCTCCACTGTAATTTTGACTAGGAGAGCTATGTAGAGAGCTGAGTATCATGGTTTCAAATTTCCTTATGGAGAACCTATATTTAAGGTGCAAAAAAGATTTATGACTATCGTGAATAGCTTACAATCCATGGGAGAAAAAAGTTTGGATGATGAGGCTATTGTAGACAAGATCATTAACATTATGCCTAATGAGTGGGAGTCCAAGAGGATGGCCATTGAATAAAATAGGAAAGTAACTCAAATCTCCTTAGATGAGCTATTTGGAACTCTTCTTCAGTATTAAACAAAAATGAATAGAGATGCTGACAATATCACAAAGAAGAATGGGAATGAATGAGTTTCTTTTACAACCACTTCAAATCACATGAATGAAAAGACTCCTAAGAGATTAACTAGATCCAAGTCTAATAAGGTTACTATCCAATCCGAATCTAGTGAGAGTGAAGTATCAAAAAATGAGTTAGAAAATCTTGCTCGAAGAATGAACAAGATAGCTGGTCAAAGAAATTTCCAATCCAAGAATAAGAAGAAGGAAATGAATCATAATATAGTTGGAGGTGTTACTTGCTATAAATGTTAGAGAAGTGGACAAAAACGACCTGATTTACTAATGCTCAAAATGAATGAATGAAAAGAGAGGAATTCTGAGAGGAATAGGAAGAAGTATTATAATTGTAATGGTAAGAATGTTCTGGAATCTAATAACACATGGAGTGCTAGTGTTGGTGACTCTTCAGATGAATCTTCTAATTATGAATCTCTAGGACATAAAAATCTTGGTCTTATACCCAGATTACCTATTTACAATCATTGCTTTATGGCTAAGGTACACAATGATGAATCATTGACCAATGTTTCTTTAAATTCTAATGATAGTAAATATTATAACTCCTCAGATGAATAATCCTCTTTCGATGAAGAAAATACTTTACCTACCAATGAATTTAACACCCCAAGATTCTACGGTACGATTCTCTTTGAATAATGTGATAGCGTGTGTTGTACGCAACACCGAGTTCTAACACACCATAACCAATCAAACTAGCCGTTATGAATACTAATACCTACTTTTTGAAATTATATGTATTTTATATTTCAAAATGGACTTCATTTTTGGATTCATAATATATAATTTAGCCTAAGATGAAATTTTGGTACTTTTCGGATAACTTTAATATTTTGATGAATAATGAAAATTACTAAATTTTAATTAATAACAACTTTTTTAATCAAAATAATTAACAGTGATAAATTATGAATTTGATTGGTTTTAAAGTATATTTAGAATATATTTTTACCATTTAATATAATTTTCGTCATTGGACATAATTTTACAATTAAACCGAACATAAACAAGTGTTAATCTTTTGATAGTTATTATCTCTTAAAAACACGCTTTTTGTTTTGACAGCGGGAATTAATTTTAAATTAATTTCTGCCACTTCTGTGTTTTGAATTTAGAAAAACAGATTCCATATTTGGAATTAGGATTTTCAAATTTTGTAAATAGGTAACTTTTATTTTTAGACATTTTGAATAATTACTGTAGTAAATATTTTATTTACCATGGTTAAGGGTAAATCCGGTAAATAAGGGTTAAAAAATAATATTATAATAATACTAAATTACCCTAAAACATGTCCTAGAATTATTGGTTGATACATGTTCGACCATAGGCATCTTTGGGTCGATTTTGGGACCCCATGGTGCCACTTGTAGGTGATAGGGACACTTTTTTTTAATTCAGTTAAAATGAATACAAAAATGACACAAGCATATATCTTTTAGAAAAACAATTTGTACATAGGGTTATATATTTTGGATTTAATATAATAAATATTAATTATAAAGATAAAGAGATTTCCTACATAATGATATTTTATTTATAATTTTTAGACATTAAATAATGTAATTTATTAATGACACAATGATGATGAATTAATTACTATAATAGTGAAAAATTAAAATAATTGATATTATAAATACCCAAATAAATATAATATCAAACTTTTAATGAGTTAAACTAATTTTATAGGATAATAGGATATATTATAATTGATTTAATTGACTTTGTTCTAAGTAATAAATCTTGTATGAGTTTCAAAAAAATCAACTTTTGAATAGTGTCAAAATTGACATAAAAGAGTTCTTAAAACAAATATTATATTATTAATTGATATTAAAATCCTAAAAATCTAAGGTTCGGCCAAGAGACTTATATCATGATAGTTTCATCATTAATGGACCACTTGGGGGTAGCTTGGATGTATATAGTATGTTTATTAACCATATTATATAAAAATACAAAGAGACATTGTAAAAGTGAAACTAATTAACTTAGAGTTAATACTTAAAGATAAGGTTAATATAAATACCCAAACCTGTCTAAATTCTATTGGTTGAGATTTTTTCGACCCATCCCCACCTTAAACTATGAATAATCAACTTTGGAGCCATTGGAAAACGAATATGAATTTATTATAAACTAATATCTCTAACTTTTCCAAAGGTGCCCCTCACCCCTCTTATAAAAGGGCACTCCTCCTTCTCATTTCTTCACACCTTAAAAGCCTTTTGGCTCGGCCAAAATCTGCCCAAATACTCTCCCAACTTCCCTCACTACAACCAAGAGGCCTTAGTTTGATCAGAAATCCAACCTAAGGAGCCCTTTTGATCAAATCAAAAGGAAGAAACCGAAGAAGAGGTAATGATTTCACCACCCTTTTCCAAGTTCCTTTCTTCTTCCACTTCTTCTTCCTTTGTTGTTACCATTATAAAATAATAACTCCAGTATCATATATATACTGTGATTTTATTATAAATATGGTACAACCATATTCGGTATTCTATCCACCCTTTGAATAACATGTCACCATACGTGCGTACGTACGACTTATCGTCTCCACGTCGTTGTATAATTGTTATTCAATATAATATTATTTGGATGGGTATAATAATGATGTGTAACTCATGTAAATAATAAATATAACATGTTAATGATTCTTTATATATTATATACCATCCATTTATATATTATTTTAATATCAAAAGAATGATATTGTCGCTCGTGCGTACGTACGGACTACCGTTTCCACGAACGCGATGAGATTCATTCTCCATCGTATCCATTCAAGTATAATTATCATTTGATGATTTAAAAAATGATGTTTAAGGACTTGATATCATTCTGGATATGAATAATATACAACCTATCCTTTACAAACATGTCTTACGTAACAAAACACATAAAAGAAAACAAGTAAGTTAACACCCGAAACAACGATAATACTAAGATATTATTATCAAATCAATATTAATAGATCATATATGATATCATATTAATGTATATGATTCTTGTATAATTTAATAAAAATTATTTCACCATTATACAGGACGTTAACCTACCCCAACCAAGGAAAAGTACAAGGTAAGGGTTATTTCACAATCTCTTCATTATCCGAGGTTGTTTATACGTAATAATCTACTGGGATCTCTTTATCATCCACATCCATGTTTCTTAAAAATGTATTTCAAAACATTTTTATTATTTACAAGAATATGGATTAAAGTCATTTATACCCTTGTTTGACTTTTTATAAGAGAAATATTTCAGTCGTTTTCAAAACAAGGTCCTTTTTAACATTTTCGACAAAAATAAGGTAAGAATGTTTTTTTAACTTATACGGCGGGTGCGGCTATTTTCCGCCATTATAAAATCTTCAAAACTTCCCTTACAAGCTTATAATAATATTTTCAAATAAAATGTTCTATTTTATATGGCTCTTAAATGATTTCAAAAATAGAAAGAGATATTTCTCTAAAAAGAGTTTTGATTTCATCTATGTCAACATCCTTTGAAGGATTTTACGCTTATTTGAAGTTGATTTTTTATGATACAAAACTTCTATATTGTATTGAAGGTTTTGTGATATTTTTGAATGTGGATGTGCTATTTTTATACCATTCATAGTTTATGGTGAAATTATTGACATTTCGTATACTAGTTTTAATACAAATGTTTATGTTATGTTTAAACCTTTTCATATGGGAATGCATTGGACTTAATATGTGACGGGTGGAGCCCGCTATAGCTTCTCGATGCATCGGTAGGTCTCATGAGACAAACTAGTGTCTTGGCACAAGGCCATGGCAAAATCTTATTTGTAGTCTTGGCACAAGGCCTTGGCTATGTGGTTATGATAGTCTGGCATTATGCATTCCAACATTATGAAAGTGGTTATTGATATTGCATGTGACTATTCGATTAGTAGAATATCCATGTGAACAAGTAAATGGAATTATTTCATTTTAATTTTGCCATACTATGTTTAAGTTCAAGTATAAAAGGCTTTTGTTTTAGTAATGCATTGCCTTAAATGTTTATGCTTATATTGAATGTTCCGCTATATTGTTATCCTTACTGGGCATTGGAGCTCACCCCTTTTCTATGTATTATTTTTTCCAGGATGTGAAGAAGTATGTTATGAATGACCTACAGGGATATTATGAGGGGATAATAGGGTGGACTATAGAGACATTATGTTTGTAGTAGTTTTTCATTTTATGATGTAATGTAAAACTTATGAATACATCTAGTGTTTCCAAGGCTACTAAACCAATCGGTCTTTCGAGATTTGATCTTTCTTGTGATCATGCCAATGTAATGTAAAAATGCACCGACTCTGGGTAACTAGGGTCAGGGCGTTACAGTTGGTATCAGAGGAATTTTAGTACAAACCATGGAAGCTAGATTTAGATAAACTCTGATTAGAGCACGAAGACTTAAGATGAACTTTGAGGATTAATATAGAAGAACTTCCTAGAATTTTGGTATTGTAGAGATTTTGTGAGTTTTCCGAGCAATACATCCCTTTCTGGATATGAGCAGGTAGAGACGGCTCTGGCACAGATGTACCTAGTGGTAAAACCCGAAAACACTGCTTTGAGCTAGGCTCGAATGGGAACTGGTGCACGACAATGGGACTTGCTGCACTCTTGGTTACAACACTCCTGGGGGATATGCTTAGGATAACTCTCATTTTTATTACAAATCATTATGAAGGGTTTCTGAGTATATACTTCCTCAAAGAAAACATTTTTATGATTATGGATTATATCCATAAATAGTTCAATTTATGTTAAGTGTTTTATAAGTATGGGATGATGTATTTTGATTCATAAACTGATCTAGTTTATGCCATTGTTTAGAAATGGCGCCTAGTGGAAGAAATGGAAACTGTATCAATGCATGCACTCCATGTAGGGATTGCCCTCCTGCTCAAGATAATTATAGTAGAGTTGGTGATGCAATTGTTGTCGATCAGTTAATCACCATACTGGGACAACTTACTCAGGTTATGAATAATAACCTTACCCGTATGGAGCACCCTGATCCGCAGCGTCGAGGATCAATGTTAGATCGATTCATGAGGCAACAACCACCAACGTTCAATGGGAGTACAAATCCCTTAGTAGCTGAGCAATGGATAAATTCCCTAGAGAAAATATTTTAGGCTTTGGGGAGTAGTGAAACGGAAAAAGTTATCATGGAAGTTTACCACATCACTGGAGATGCTGATCAATGGTGGTCATTGATTCAAAACACGAAGGAAGATGATGAAGTATCAAATATGTAATGGAGGGAGTTCAAAGATCTGTTTTTAGAAAAATACTTTCCTCGCGACCATCGTGCAGATATGGAAAGGCAAATTCTGAGTCTGAGACAAAAGGAGGATGAGAATGTCACAAAGTATGAGGCTAACTTTACAAGGTTATCATGGTATGCTGGAGATTATATACGTAACCAAAGAAGTAAGATTTATCATTTCTTTGATGAGTTAAAACCATTTCTCCGTCGAACATTAGTCTCACAATCCTTTTCTTCGTACGAAGACATTGTCTCTTATGCTATCAAGACCGAAAAAGAATTCTCTAAGTATTATGACTTTAAAGCAAGGCAAGAGAAGAAGAGACCTTCTGATCAATCTGGGAATGGAAATAAGGGGAAGAAGGGAAAGGTTGAATATCCATCCTGTGGTAAATGCGGGAAGAAACATACTGGTACTTTCTTGAAGGGAATGGGAGTCTGTTACAAGTGTGGTGAAAAAGGCCACCAAGCTCGTGATTGTAAGGGGAAGAAGGAAGCTACCAACGTTCAATGCTACAATTGCAGGGAGATGGGGAATTATGCAAATGAATGTCCTAAGTGTCAGGAGAACTTACCTCAGAAAATGCCAAGGGATCAAGGCCAGGCTTATGCTATCACTACTGCTGAGGTAGAAGCTCCGAAAGACGTAGTGGCAGGTAATTTAATGGTTTCCTCAAGTTTAGCAAATGCATTATTTTATTCTGGATCATCACATTGTTTCATATCTTCCCAGTTTTTTAAGAAAATTAGATATTTCCAATTTGATTTAATAAGGGAGTTGTCAGTTAAAACCCATATGGGATGTATCATTGCAACAAAGTTTTGTGAATCAGTCCCCATTAGAGCACATAAATGTTCTTTATCTGCTGATCTCATCGTCATACCTATGATTGAGTTTGATATAATCCTCGGTATGGACTGGATTTCGGACTATGATGCGAAGATTTATTATAAGAAGAAAGAGGTTACTATTCTTGATGATAATGATAAAGAACACCTTATCTTTAGAGTAGAATCATCGCCACCTAATTCTTATTTAGATCCACCCCCAGTAGCTCAACTTAATTCAATTATTGGGGAGGAAGAGAATGAAATAACTGTCGGTGAGGAAAGGAATGTTCAAATCGAAAATGTACCTGTTGTGAAAGAATTTGTAGATGTATTTCCAGAATATTTACCTGGACATCCTCCAGAATGAGAAGTTGAGTTTTCCATTGATTTAATTCCTGGATCAAGGGCTATATCGAAGACCCCTTATAGAATGGCCATTGTAGAGTAAGTCAAACTAGAGAAACAACTAGAGGAGTTGAGTAATAAAGGATTTATTCGCCCTAGTGTTTCTCCATGGGGAGCCCCTATTCTTTTTGTTAAAAAGAAAGATGGATCTATGAGGTTATGTATCGACTACAGGGAGATCAATGCTATAATGATAAAGAACAAGAATCCCCTACCTTGTATTGATGATTTATTTGACCAACTACATGGAGCTAAATACTTTTCAAAGATTGACCTTCGATCTGGATACCATCAGTTGTGTGTCAATAATGAATACATTCCGAATACACCATTTCGAACCAGGTACGGGCATTACGAGTTTACTATAATGCCTTTTGGATTGACTAATGCACCATCTTTAATCATGGATCTGATGAATAGAGTTTTTAAGGAGTATCTCGATGAATTTTTGGTGGTATTTATTGATGATATCTTGGTATAATCCAAAACCTACGAAGATCCTGAAAATCACTTGTGCATTATCTTGAAGACTCTAAGGAGGCATGAATTATATGGGAAGTTTAGCAAGTGTGAATTCTGGCTTCAGGAGATTTTTTTTCATGGGCATATTGTCTCTAAATATGGAATCTCTGTTGATCCTTCTAAGGCCAAGGCAATCCAAGAATGGCCAGCACCTACGAGTATAACTGAGGTACGCAGTTTTATTGGTTTGGTAGGTTATTATCGACGTTTCATCCAGAATTGTGCCCGATTGGCTAACCCATTAACGAAGCTCACACGTAAAGGGGTAAAATTTGTTTGGACAAAAGAGTGTGAAGAATGTTTCGAAGAACTGAAGAGAAGATTAGTCAATGCTCCTATATTGAATCTACCATCGGGGAATGATGGGTTCGTTATTTATAGTGATGCATCAAAGAAAGGACTTGGTTGTGTCCTTATAAAGAATGATAGAGTTATTTCCTATTCACCATGACAGTTGAAAATTCATGAACAAAACTATTCTACTCATGATCTCGAGTTAGAAGCTGTGATCTTTTCTTTGAAGATATGGAGGCACTACCTCTATGGTGAAAAATGTGAGATTTATACTGATCAAAAGAGTTTGATGTATATTTTCTCACAAAAAGAACTCAACATGAGGCAGAGAAGATGGCTTGAATTACTCAAGGATTATGATTGCACGATACACTACCACCCGAGGAAAGCAAACAAGGTGGCAGATGCTTTGAGTAGAGAAGACCATGAAGTTTTGAACAATATGAGAATTGAAAGGGATCCAATTTTCATGGATCTAGTGAAGTTGGACATGGGAATAACCAGGGAAGGTGAAACATCAATGCTTTTTCAAATGGCAGCCAAACCTCTTTACTAGAAAAGATTAAGAGTTCTCAGACCGATAATGAAGAATTTCAAAAGAAGATTAAAGCTGTGAATGACGGGAGATTGAGAGACTTTGTGTATGAAGATGGAATTTTGAAATTTGGGATGATACTTTGTGTTCCCGATATACCTAATCTAAAAAGTGAATTATTGGATGATGCTCATAGTTCCAATTTCTCTATACACCCTGGGAGCACCAAAATGTATAGAGATTTGAAGGAACATTTTTGGTGGGACAACATGAAGAGGGAGATTGCTGATTTTGTGTCAAGATGTATGGTTTGTCAGCAAGTTAATGCTGGAAGGCAACAGCCTGGAGGAGTCATGCAACCTCTTCCCATACCGGAGTGGAAATGGGACAATATTACGATGGACTTTGTCATGGGGCTACCAAAGACTCCTAGAAGGAACGATGCAATATGGGTTATTGTTGATCATCTTACCAAGTCAGCACATTTTCATGCTATAAGAGAAGATCTACCCCTGGAACGTCTAGCAAGACTATATATTAATGAAGTTGTGAGACTTCATGGAGTACCCCTATCAATTGTTTCTGATCGTGATCCCCGTTTTACTTCAAGATTTTGGAAAAGTCTACAGAAATCCATGGATACTGAACTTCATTGGAGCACTGCTTACCATCCTCAGATAGACGGACAATCAGAACGGACTATTCAAACCTTAGAAGACATGTTGAGATCTTGATCACTTGACTTTCAGGGTATGTGGGATCAATATTTACCTCTGGTAGAATTTTCCTATCGTAATAGCTTCCATTCGAGTATTCAGATGGCACCATATAAAGAGTTATACGGAAAGAGATGTCGTACACCAACCTATTGGGATGACGTCGGTGAATGAAAACTTTTAGGTCCAGAACTGGTGGAGGAAACGATGGAAAAGGTGAAGGTAATCCAAAATCACATCAAAGCAGCTCAAAGTAGGTATAAGAGCTATGCCGATAATCAAAGGAAGGATTTGGAATTTCAAGTCGGTGATCATGTTTTCCTGAAGGTATCTCCATGGAAGGGAGTCATAAATTTTGGTAAGAAAGGTAAATTGAGTCCCAGGTATATCGGACCCTTCGAAATTCTAGAATGAATTGGGGTTGTAGCTTACCGATTGGCAATGCCGCCAAGTCTCTCCAAAGTTCACAATGTGTTCCACGTATCTCTATTAAGGAAATACATGCCTGACCCAACGCATGTACTCAACTATGAGGAATTAGAACTGGAACCCGATCTGTCTTATTGGGAAGATCCCGTCATGATTTTTGATACAAGAGAACAAGTACTGAGAAACTGGACGACGCGTCTGGTAAAAGTTTTGTGGAGAAACCATAAGATGGAAGAGGCAACGTGGGAACCCGAGGAACTTATGATGAAGAACCACCCGAGTCTTTTCATGTGATATGTATTCTAGAAATTTCAAGGACGAAATTATTTGAAGGAGGGGAGAATGTAACACCCCAAGCTTCTATGGTACGCTTCTCTTTGAATAATGTGATAGCGTGTGTTGTACGCAACACCGAGTTCTAACACACCATAACCAATCAAACTAGCTATTAAGAATAGTAATACATACTTTTTGAAATTATATATATTTTATATTTCAAAATGGACTTCATTTTTGGATTTGGAATATTGAATTTAGCCTAAGATGAAATTTTGGTACTTTTCGGATAACTTTAATATTTTGATGAATAGTGAAAATTACTACATTTTAATTAAAAACAAATTTTTTAATCAAAATAATTAATAGTGATAAATTATGAATTTGAGTGGTTTTAAAGTATATTTAGAATATATTTTTAACATTTAATATAATTTTGGTCATTGGACATAATTTTACAATTAAACCGAACATAAACAAGTGTCAATCTTTTGATAGTTATTATCTATTAAAAACACGCTTTTTGTTTTGACAGCGGGAATTAATTTTAAATTAATTTCTGCCACTTCTGTGTTTTGAATTTATAAAAATGGATTCCATATTTGGAATCAGTATGTCCAAATTGTGTAAGTAGGTAACTTTTATTTTTAGACATTTTGAATAATTACTGCGGTAAATATTTTATTTACCATGGTTAAGGATAAATCCGGTAAATAAGGGTCAAAAAATAATATTATAACAATACTAAATTACCCTAAAATGTGTCCTAGACTTATTGGTTGATAAATGTTAGACCATAGGCATCTTTGGGTCGATTTTAGGACCCCATGGTGCCACTTGTAGGTGATAGGGACACTTTTTTTTAATTAAGTTAAAATGAATACAAAAATGACACAAGCATATATCTTTAAGAAAAACAATTTTTACATAGGGTTATATATGTTGGATTTTAGATTATAAATATTCATTAGAAATATAAAACTATTTCCTACATAATGATATTTTATTTATAATTTTTAGACATTAAATAATTTAATTTATTTATGACACAGTGATGATGAATTAATTACTATAATAGTGAAAAATTAAAATAATTGATATTATAAATACCCAAATAAATATAATATAAAACTTTTAATGAATTAAACTAATTTTATAGGATAATATGATATATTAGGATTGATTTGATTGACTTTGTTTGAAGTAATCAATCTGTTATGAGTTTTACAAAAATCAACTATTAAATAGTGCCAAAATTGACATAAAAGAGTTCTTAAAACAAATATTATATTATTAATTGATAATAAAATATTAAAAATCTAAGGTTCGGCCAAGAGACTTATATCATGATTATTTCATCATTAATGGACCACTTGGGGGTCACTTGGATGTATATATTAAGTTTATTAACCATATTATATAAAAATACAAAGAGACATTGTAAAAGTGAAACTAATTAACTTAGAGTTAATACTTAAAGATAAGGTTAATATAAATACCCAAACCTGTCTAAATTCTATTGTTTGAGTTGTTTTCAACCCATACCCACCTTAACCTTTTAATAATCAACTTTGAAGCCATTGGAAACCGAATATGAATTTATTATAAACTAATATCTCTAGCTTTTCCAAAGGTGGCCCTCACCCCTCTTATAAAAGGGCACTCCTCCTTCTCATTTATTCAAACCTTCAAAGCCTTTTTATTCTGAAAAAATCTTCCCAAATACTCTCCTAACTTCCCTCACTACAACTTAGAGGCCTTATTTGGATCATAAAGCCAACCTAAGGAGCCCTTTTGATCAAATCAAAAGGAAGAAACCGAAGAAGAGGTAATGATTTCACCACCCTTTTCCAAGTTCCTTTCTTCTTCCACTTATTCTTCCTTTGTTGTTACCATTATAAAATAATAACTCCAGTATCATATATATACTGTTATGTTATTATAAATATGTTACAACCATATCCAGTATTCTATCCACCCTTTGAATAACATGTCACCATACGTGCGTACGTACAGCTTACCGTCTCCACGTCGTGGTGTAATTGTTATTCAATATAATATTATTTGGATGGGTATAATAATGATGTGTAACTCATGTAAATAACAAATATAACATGTTAATTATTTTCTATATATTATATACCATGCATTTATATATTATTTTAATATCAAAAGAATGATATTGTCGCTCGTGCGTACGTACGGACTACCGTCTCCACGAACGCGATGAGATTCATTTTCTATCGTATCCATTCAATTATAATTATCATATGATGATTTAAAAAATGATGTTTAAGGACTTGATATCATTCTGGATATGAATAATATACAACCTATCCTTTACAAACATGTCTTACGTAACAAAACATATAAAAGAAAACAAGTATGTTAACACCCGAAGCAACGATAATACTAAGATATTATTATCAAATCAATATTAAAAGATCATATATGATATCATATTAATGTATATGATTCTTGTATAATTTAATAACAATTATTTCACCATTATACAGGAGGTTAACCTACCCCAACCAAGGAAAAGTACAAGGCAAGGGTTATTTCACAATCTCTTCATTATCGGAGGTTGTTTATACGTAATAATCTACTGGGATCTCTTTATCATCCACATCCATGTTTCTTAAAAATGTATTTCAAAACATTTTTAATATTTACAAGAATTTGGGTTAAAGTCATTTTTACCATTGTTTGACTTTTTATAAGAGGAATTGTTCCATCTTTTTCAAAACAAGGGCCTTTTTATCCTTTTCGACAGAATTATGGTAAGAATGTATTTTTTAACTTATACGGCGGGTGCGGCTATTTTCCGCAGTTATAAAATCATAAAATCTTCCCTTACAAGCTTATAATAATATTTTCAATGAAAATGTTTTATTTTATATGGCTCCTAAATTATTTAAAAAATAGAAAGAGACATTTCTCTAAAAAGAATTTTGATTTCATCTATGTCAACATCCTTTGATGGAATTTACGCTTATTTGAAGTTGATTTATTATGATACAAAACTTCTATATTGTATTGAAGGTTTTGTGATATGTTTGACTGTGGATGTGATATTTTTATACCATTCATAATTTATGTTGAAATTATTGACATTTCGTATGCTAGTTTTAATATGAATGTTTATGTTATGTTTAAACCTTTTCATATGGGAATGCATTGGACTTAATATGTGACGGGTGGAGCCCGCTTTAGCTCCTCGATGCATCAGTAGGTCTCATGAGACAAACTAGTGTCTTGGCACAAGGCCTTGGCAAAATCTTATTTGTAGTCTTGGCACGAGGCCTCGGCTATGTGGTTATGATAGTCTGGCATTATGCATTCCAACATTATGAAAGTGGTTATTGATATTGCATGTGATTATTCGATTAGTAGAATATCCATGTGAACAAAAAATGGAATTATTTCATTTTACTTTTGCCATACTATGTTGAAGTTCAAGTTTAAAAGGCTTTTGTTTTAGTAATGCATTTCCTTAAATGTTTCTGCTTATTTTGAATGTTCCGCTATATTGTTATCCTTACTGGGCATTGGATCTCACCCCTTTTCTATGTTTTATTTTTTCCAGGATGTGAAGAAGTAAGTTATGAATGACCTGCTGGGATATTATGAGGGGATAATAGTGTGGACATTGGAGACATTATGTTGTTGTTGTAGTTTTTAATTTTATGATGTAATGTAAAACATATGAATATATATAGTGTTTCCAAGTCTATTAAAGCAATCGGCCTTTCGAGATTTGATCTTTCTTTTGATCAAGCCAATGTTATGTAAAAATCAACCGACTCTGGGTAACTAGGGTCAGGGCATTACAATGAAGAAGTTTATAGGTTTACTAAACTACTTGAGATTGAGAATTCTAAACTCAATAAAAAACTCTATAAGGAAAACTCTAGAAATATTATTCTTACAAAGAAAATATCATATCTTTCTAAAGAACATGATAAGAAAAATGCTGATTTTATAAGTTTTTCAAAAAATCTCGAGGAATTAAATTCTAAGAAGAATACACTTTCTAAAGATCTAGAAAAGTAATTTCTAAGCAAAGTGTTTTCGAGCCTACCTGTAGTTCCAAATCTAATGATATTGAATATAAAAACATGGTTATAAAAATCAAGTCTGAAATTTTTTTCTTAAAGAAGTTTTTGTCAAACATTACCCATCTTAAAGAATATTTTGATAAGATGTACACACAAATAATACCTTTAAGAAACATGTCTGAATTTGGTTATACTAATGCAAAACCAACATTTAGTGACAATTATTTTGTTTCTCAAAGTGCCCCATTTTGTTCCATGTGTCAATGTTGTGGTAACTGGGCAATTAATTTTTCTTTAAAAAAAATACAATCTTTAGGTTTTCATATGGTTTATTTTTCTAAAAAGATGTCGGTACCCAAAATATTGTTATCTAAAAATCTCGGATCCAAACATGTTTGGATTTTGAAAGTCTAAGACATCTCTTGTTTTCAAGAAGGTATTGTAAGTAACAACAATAATACATGGTACATGGATAATGGATGTTCCCAGAATATTATTGGTAATAAAATCTATTTTGAAAAGATTATCGTGATGAAAGGAGAAAAATTAACTTTCCGACATATTGCTTAGGGAGAAATTTTTGGTATCGGTAATATTGTTCTTCTTGGTAAAACTTTGATTTCCAACGTTTTATTTGTTAAGGGTCTTAAGCACAACCTCATTAGATTAAGTTAGTTATGTGATGAAGGATACCTTGTGAATTTTAGTAATGATACATGCTTAGTACACAATTCCAAGGAATAATTTGTTCTTTCTGCCAATAGGTAAGAGAATGTTTACACTTTGAACATTAAAGACCTTAGAATCCATGATGTACATTGCCTAAGTGCAATGGAAGATCACTCGTGGTTATGGAATAGAAAACTATGTCACTGTAACATTAGGAACTTATGTAAAATATCTAAGAAGAAACTAGTTAAGGATCTACCAGATCTTAGATTTTATTCTTCTAAAGTATGTGATCCTTGTCAATATGGAAAGAAACATAAGTCTAGATTTAAATCGATTGGTGAATTCTCAACAACTGATGCATTACAGTTGGTGCACATGGAACTTTTTGGTCCAACACAAACTGGAAGCATTGGAGGAAAATACTATGTATTTGACTCCAAGCATTTATATGTTCGACTCCGAACTTTTACTAGTTTGACTCTGAACTTTTACTGTTTTGACTCCGAACTTTTAGTAGTTCGACTCCACAATTTTACTAGTTCAACTCCGAACATTTATGAGTTCGACTCCGAACTTTTACTAGTTCGACTCTGAACATTTATGAGTTTGACTCCGAACTTTTAACTAGTTCGACTCCAAACTCTGTAAGTTCATATTCTGAAATCTGGTGAAACCAGACTCCGAATATACTTAGAAATTCAGACTCTGGACTTCTACAGAATTCAGATTCTGAAGTCCTATAAAACTGAATCTGAATATCCTTTTATTATAGACTCCTAATTCCATTTGTGTTAGACTCTGAAATTTTATTTGATTACATTCTAAATTTTAGTTTTTCTTATGTTTACACATGTTTTTTTATAATACGATGTTGTCCATTTGTTTATAACTAACCGTTGGTTGAGTGTCACATGTATAGTTACCTCCAAATTTTGAATAAAATATGACCGTTGGAGGAGGGAGGTGACCATTGAAATTTCGCCTATAAATAAGAGGACATTTGAAAATCTTAATATTGATCTTCGACATATTTTACATCCGTTCTTATACTCTGTTGGAGTGATTTATAGAGAGAGAGTATCTTATTAACTCTCAGGCTTCATGTAGAAAGTTTGAACAACTTGTTCAAAATTTTCCTTCTGCTGATTTCTTCGTGTGACTCCGAATATTGGTGATTACATTTTATGGATTCTGTGGAAAGGAAGATAGAGGTTCCAACACCTTGAAGTTGAGGGATTCCTTGCTGAGGAAGATAGAGGTTCCAACTACTTTTAATTTGAGGGATTTTGGGGATAGAAAGATAGGGGTCCCAATACCATGAAGTTGAGGGCTTCCTTAGTGAGGAAGACAGAGGATCCAACTACCATGAATTTGAGGGATTGTGGGGATAGCAAGACAGAGACTCCGATCTTCGTATCGAGGGCTTACCCTGGTGTGGGTAAAAGAGGCTTTCTTGGAATTATAAATAAAGGGACCTTAATCTAAGGTTTTTGGATACCATTCTTTTTGGGTTAAAAGACTTATATCTTGTTACGTTTAGTTTTACTACTTGTTTTTCCGCTACATTTTGTATTGTAAGGAAAGTATAACCTTCTTATATTTCCTTAAAGTTGTACACTGATTCATTTAGATTCTATACCCTTTAAGGTAGATTCTCATATTGTAAAATTTATTTATGTTTCAATTTATGGATCCATATTTCTGAAACTGATTTTGTTAAACATAGATCTTTCCCTGTTTAAGGAAATTTTTAATGTGTATAATCCACCCCTCTTGGATATTGAGCATCTACATCGTTATTTCAATCCTACACATAGAGGGTATAAAAATAGTAATATGGCCTACAAGAATTATACATTGAATTAAATAATATATTTTGGAAGGTATTGTCATATCCAATGGTTTTTCTATGTGTGAAGTGGTGGGTAATGTAGAGCCCATTTTATAATTGAAGTGAGTGGAACACTTGGAAATTTTCTATGATAATCAAAATTTCCATGATACATTCCTGGAAATAAATATCCATGATCATAAATTAATGATCCTTGGAATATATAAGGTTGAATAATTTAATTAAAATAGACAACAGAAAGTTTTTAGGAATATTTTATCCTTATCTTTTTATTTCAACTCTTCCCACTAAATATGTTTTTACCTGAAACGTGGTATTTTTTTCTATTATCATTATTAATTATAGAAATAAATATTTCAAACATTTTATATAAAAATAATTATTTTGATTCAATATATTGAATATATGTTCCCAAATTCCATTCATAGAGGTGAAAAAATTCAACAAAAATTAAACATGGGGAAGTGAAGAAAAAATATCTTCTATAACGAAAATATTTTATTTAGAAAATTTTTTATAATATTGAAATTGTTATCACAACATTGAAAAATACCCTATAGGTGGGTGAAATATTTTATTCAATATGATGAATTATCCCCCTAATGATCTTGTTTCATCATTTAAAAAACTCACTTCTCTTGTTTTCTCATTAGTAATGTTAGAAAAAAATTAAAGTTCAAATGGGACATAATATTTTTACTTTTTTCATACAAGATTTTATACCTCCATGTAAAAAAAATTCAATGTTACTTTGTACGAGATATGATAAATCAGTTTTTTTTTATAAATTTTAAATTATGCTCATTATCCCTCTTGGTTTATAACTAATTACAATATTAAGTCACACTTCTCTTTCAACACATGTATTCTCACTACTCATTAAGAATATTATTATTTTGAACTATGGAATCAATATTTTTTACATTATATTAGTGAATAATTATGTTATAATTTCATAAAAATTATTAATATTAATTAAACATTTTTTACAATTCAATGAATTCTAGTAAACTTATGATTGAATATCATGAAATCATTTTTTCCAAACTTCTATGAAACATCACAATTATTAATAAAAAATTCTACTGTTTCGAATCTCGAAACATTCATGAAGATGAATAATATTGTAATGATAAAATTTTTTATATCATCAAAAATATATTAATGTTAAATATCCTTCATAAATAAAATCATTTCTTTATATAACAATTTATCTTATGAAAACCATCGTGCTATAAAAATCATTCACGAATCACTTTTCGAGATTTTGATCCTTATGTCATTTTTTTAGGATATTTATTTGTACAATTGAGGGGGTAGATTCCTATTTGTAGTTTTTTCCCTATATTCATGAATATTTCATCCTCTCAAAGTATTTTTTGGAAGTCTTTATTCTCTTTCACAAAATTCCATACCTTGGTGAATCATTATGGAAATTTACATATTCCCAAAACATTATGTATCCACATAACAGATATTTTATCGTCATATCATTCATATTTAAAACTCCAAACCATTTCCAAATGTCTAAATTTTTTGATTCCCCAAATATTCACAAAACTAAAAACCCGTGAAAATTCCACACGTATTCCAAATTCTTTTGTCGCATCCATAGAAATATATCTTTCATGAAAAAGGATTCATCATCTAAACAGTTCCACAGTATATACACTATATTTTCCACTACATAAGGAGAATAAATTAATTTTTCTTGGATTTGTTTCTATAAATATTACCAAAAATCACATTGGAACTCCAAAAATAACATTATTGACTTGTTTTGTAAAAACAATATCTACCCAAAACACATCAATGTTACCTTGAGGGGTTATTTACAAATAACAATTAGGTATTAAATTTAATCTACTGAACTAAATTAGATTAATAAATATATAGATTAAATAGTGTTACATTTGAAGCAATATTAAAATTAAATAAATATTTTCAATTATTTAAATGAAAAATGATGTTTATAAAATTATTTTTTAAATATTCATTAAAAATCATTTTCTAAAATAACCAAAAATAAACCAAAGGTAATTTAGATAATTTAATTAAAAAATTGATGTTAAATATTTTCTGAATATAATAATAATGGTGTCAATTATAAATGATATTATTTTTCCACAAAATAAAATGAAAATGGTTTTTTCTAAATTTTTTTAAACTATGATGAATTTACAAAATATTATTTTTTTGAATAAATTATTTTAAATAACTAAAAATATTTACCGAAACTTTCAGTATGTGTTAATTTTTATTTATACCAGTATGATTAACATCTAGGTTATAATGGTCATGTTTAAATAATATTATTGTTTTCATACTGAGGTTCATAAAATTTTAGTGTTGTATATTTGAAAAGATATCAATGAAATCAAATTTATTAAAAAATATCATAAATTATTAGAATGCTACATTCATTCCTAAGATCGGTGTTGTGATCTTTATATGCTATCAAGAAAATGTTCTTATTTTAAAATATATGGTTGTTAATGTATATGCTCACTATTTTATATTGATTACTATGTTGAACATAGTGTTCTTTTAGAATATCAGGGTGTTCAATTCAACAACTCCTCCATTAAAATATTGTTTCTTCACAATATAAGGTTTATATTAGTATTCAAGCATTTTATATTTTAATATTCCTTTATTAAATCTCCAGATCATATATAATTTTTAACAATATATCCACAAGAAATAGAGAATTAGAAAATTAGAGGTTATTGGATTCATAACATAATTCGGATTCGAAATATGATAACATTGGTTGGAGGAGAATATATGGTCCCAAAGTAAAATAAAGTTTCCAAATATTTATAGATAGTGAAAATAAACATTGATAATATGAAATTGAATTATCATCGGAATGTTGACAACCACAAAACCATAAGTCAATAATATGTTAAATGAAAATCCATTTATTAATAATGACTGTAATAAAAAATCATTTTTTATAAAATATCCTTTCCATTTATTTGTTGAAATAATTTAAAATATATCCTAAAAAAATGAAATATACTTACTTGAAAAATATGATTTGATACTTTTTTATATTTCATATTGAATATCATGTTTCTTTCAGAACCATGAGAATACATGAATAAATTTTATTGCATTATGGAATGAAATCAATGTGCAATGAATCACATGATCCAAATTAAAATAACTAGTTATTTCTTATGTCTTTATATATTATCAAAAACAAAAATGGTTAAAATAAATAATGATAATATCAAAAATGTATACTCCAATATATGATGAAAAGAAACGTCTTACATAAATATTTAAACATTAAAAATAAATGGTTGACATTGATTATTCAAATAATAAATAACCCTACATCCCAATAACTCTCATTAAAATCCGTCTTATTTATTTTTTTAACCATAATGTTTATCACAAAATATTTATTAGAAATATTCCATTTAAATAGAATTATTTAAAATTAATAATTAATGTTAAACTACATATTGAACATAATGGTTATATATAACTCAAATGAATAAAACATATATTGGGATATAAACAATATCATAAAAATACCCAAAATAACAAAATTATTTGATTCTATAATACCATTTAGAAAATATATATTATAAATATAATTCTAAATATCTATTAAAAAATAATTAAAATCAGGACATCACATAGTCATTAATTGATGTCTTCCTTCAGTTGATGGTTTAATCCATGTGGCCTCACTATATATGGAATGCTTTCACTCAGCCTCTTGTTGTTCATCTTTCTATAATTACATAAATATATTTTCAATAACATTTCTATAGATATGATGAACTGCCTCAAAGATAAAATTAATTATCAAAACACATTTTATCCCCAAACATTTTCTATAGAACTTATTTTTCATAGAATCAAATATTAATAATAGATGATTACTTCCATAACACCAATGACTATAATAACTATATAGATTTCCTATAACATTATATTCATTTCCACAAAAATATAAAATAATTATTCCTAGAATAACATTCTCACTAAAACCTATACAGAACCAAATGTAATTTATTCAAAAAAATTTATCTATATATATCCATAATAACATTAATATCCTATCAAATTAATCCTAAAATGGGTATTTATTCCTTTAATCATATGATAAAACATAGATTTATCAACTAAGTACAATTTATTTTTATCATATATTGATCAGTATAGATTATCATAGGTTTCAAGACGTTTTATTATATCATTTATCATAGTGGGTTGTATGTAAAATATGAATTAACTCAAGAAAATCACATTCATAGTATTCAACCATGCAAGAAATAAGGGCACTATCACCATCTCTCAAAATGAGTGTTGAAATATGTTATACCAACTCATTTTAGGGTTATTAAAAATATATTACACTTTGCAAAACCACATGAAATTTTTGTAACCAAATAGAGATGTATTTATATAAAACTACACAATCAAAACCATAATAAATTTTTATGATATTAGAATATAATTAGTAATATCATAGATTTAAGTCTTATTTTCATGTTTCCAAATATATATTTTAACCATTAATGTTTCTATTATTTGTGTAATTCATACTATGATTCCAGCTATAATGAAACTCACTAAATAATCTTGGAATCACTGGTTACATTATTACATTTTTATATAATTTATGCAATAAGATCTTAAAGGATCTAATAGTTTATTTGTTTTTTTAAACTAGATATATACGTGATTCATATACAATAATTGTAATATAAAAAATAGTGACTGTAAAATTATCACTCCCTCAAATCAGTCAATTATTTCATATTCATATCATGGGGAATGGAAATAGAATAACGGTGATATAATATTCATAGTAATGAAATATTCATATTAGAACCTATCATAGAATAAATAAGGAATTAAAAATATGGGATATTGAATAAATTAAATCCCTTCCATTTAATCAATAACATAACCATATAGAATAATACACATCGAATAAATAATCTTCAATTAGTTATGTACAAATAATAACATGAGATTGAGGCTTATCCATTTATATCATAACTATTCATATAATCACATGTATTCATTAACTAGATTCTTATTTATGAAAAGAATAATATAGGATATTGTAAACAAATAAAAAGTTCTCATGGTAAGAAAAATATATGAATTGGTATATCCTTAACCAAATAATCAAAATATTTTTCCCATGAGACCTACAAATTTATTAAGGGTCTAAATCATGCCCTTAAAATTTCATAGTAACTCCAATTTATTTTCTTATAAAAGGGTTCAATAGTAATTCAATATAAAATCAAAATGAAAATTTGTTTTGAAAAAAACTAGCATAGGAAATGTTTATAATTTCCCAAGTACAAATGATCACAAACCATCCATATAAATAATAAATATATTCTAAATACAACATACCCCTTGTTATTTTATGTAAAATAAATGGTTATTTTGTGTTATATATATAAATAATATAATATTTTCATTAAATAAATTCATGAGGAAAATACTAATTTCTAATATAAATTCACATTTAAAAATTAAAATTTTTAAATTATTGCAGGAAAATACTTTTCTTGTAATGATTCATCAAAACATATAAAGGATGATTCAATTCATTGTGTATCCATGGTTTTGGGAACTACTGTTACTATTGAGTATGTTAAAATAATTATTACTTTCACATTTTCACTAAAAATTCAAACATTAGCTTCATCTAAAAATTTTAAACATATCCATTTGAAAAAATATATATAATGTATATAATTAGTGAAAATATCATTAATAAACTGTTAGAGAACCATGGAATCATTTTTTTGATATATTTTTATGAAAAATTTGGAATGGATGTATTTGATTCCATACATAGTTAAAAAATGGATTCTCCATTAAAACATAATTTCACTATCATAAGAAATTAAATGCAGTAAAATTAAATAAAAACATTAAATTTATAAACATAATAAGAGGAGATTAATTTTTATTAATTATATAGTTATCATATAATTTCATTCGTGATTACATAAATATACAAAATGAAAAATCATTATGAGATTGTGAAATAAACCCTTAACTCTTTGATAAATGTTATGTAATAACAAATAAAGGAAATAACATCAAATGAAACATTTAAATGACGAATAAAAATTTAATAATGATATTTCATTTGAAATTGGACGTATATATTCCTCTCAAAAGAATAAACGTGTGAATATGGAATATACCTCATGGAACCAAAAATATGATGGGAAACACATACAACGATAATCCCAATGAACAAAAAAGTTATCAATAAGGTGATAATGTGTAAACAATTTATATCCATAATTTTTTTTGAAAAATGTTTTTATACTATTAAACGAAAATTCACACATTTTCATGGAACAATGTTATCATTGATGTTGAGGTAGATCCCAGCAAATGAAAATTGAGTTAAAAAACCCCTGTCCATTGGTACGACATCCATATTTTGTTTTCAAAATTCATGTTTAAAAAATATTGGTTTACTATAAATCAATTACAAATTAATAATCTTATGTATCATACCAAATATTTTTAATTAAAAACATTTATAACTAGTTTATTTAAAATTTGTTACTAATATCAATTTTGTGTGTGATAAATTCATGGTTTTTTATGAATGATTTTTGTTGATAGTTTTGGTCCCTTTTTTATCATGGTTCCAAAATCAACATAATGTTATTAATTATATTAATATCATATATATTCATTATATATGTTCTTTGAACCATTCGTTTAATATGGAGATCAAAAAATGAATTACACCCTTCACGTAGATGGTTGTCCATACATACACATGAATAGTGATTCTATTTTACAAAGGTTGTTAAAAAGTAATTGAATATAATAATACACCATTATTATATCATATTATTATAATATATATCACATATATTCTTAAATTATATATATTAATAATTTATGTAAAGTGGAAATGAACAGTTGATCACATCAGTTTTTGGAGGTGGTAGTCCATACAAATAGACGATCGATGTTCTCGTTTTCCAAAGAATTGCATGGTAAGATAATAGATATGTTAATATAATTACAGAATATTAATTATATCATAAGTATAAAATATATTCATAGTTCCTTCATTATTACAATCTATATAATATGTTTGTGAGAGATTAATTACATATAGATGTATAGATAGTATCATATATATTCACATAAACCATGTTTCACATTTTGTTAGATGTAATGGAGAAAGAAAATAATATTCCCATGTTGATAATAAAATATAAATTTATTAAAGATAGTGAAATTTTTATTTCAACATGGGTTAATTGTTTTTGAGTTTATTAAATGACATAAATGTATACAAGACGATAAAGACTATTAACGATTCTTTAAGTTAACTCCTATATATCTACTCTTAACGGTAATAGGGTTATACTTTTGAGAAACTCAAAATCTCTAGATCATGGTTTTGAATATTGGATGGTGATTTTTCCCAATTTAGATAGAGTTTGATTACAGACATTGGTCTAAAGAATTGATATATGTGGGTTTCCTATAATAAGGTAGGTAATATAAACACATGGAATTTTCAAAGTGATAAAAATATAATTAATTAATTATCAATATAAATCCTAAAAGAGTGCATTTGGATTTTCCTAAACCACACTTATTGTTATAGAATGTGCCAGTATGCACTACTAATTCGATAGTCCCAAGGTATATGCCAAGGATAATTAATATTCACTTAAGTAACCATTACGATAGATTTGAAAATAAACATACCTCCGAAGAAAAAATATTTATGATTCTATGATTGATAATACCTAAATTGTAATTTCTATTATGTGTTACACCATATTTGGAATTATATGTTATGATATTAATTTCATAATTTTATGAGCTAATCCAGTATATGATATTGATTAGAAATAAAACATAGAAGGAAGAAGGGTATCAATACTCATGGCTAGAGTAATGATTTCCACACTGAGGAAGCCCATATATATGGTATTGGAACTAATAAAATTATGGATATATTAGTGAGTTTTAATAATGTTATTATAAATATTCTTTCTTATATGGGAAAAAAATTTAGAATGAATCTAGAATGTTGGATCGCTACATGTGAAAGAAGCCCCCATCTTTTCACGGGACTACAAATTCAATTGTGGATGATCATTAGAATAAAAATTTTAAGAAGATATATTTCTTATTTGGATGTTCTGCAATGTAAAATGATACAATACTAGAGTATTATTTCAAAGTTTATGATCATCAATGGAGTTTGTTTTTTCCAGAATACTAAAGAGGAAGAGAAAATAGAACTAATAGAATCGAAATAATTTATAAATATATTTTTCATAATATATTTCCCTACGAGAAAAAAATTTAAATTAAGAGAAGGTTCCTTATATTAATGAATGTAATGAATAATGTGTTCTAGATTATGATGCAAGCATTACAAGGTTAGTGATATTTTTTATATATTATAGTAGATGCACTAAGTTCATTATTGAAAATATTTTCAAGGGTTTAAGGAAATTTTTTGAAGGGATTTGGTCCCTCAAACATTGTTTTCAAATGATGAAATTGATTTAGTCACAATGATAATAGGGAAGAAAAAATATGAAAAATTAAAATTCAAGGGAAATCAAGATAAGTGGATGTTATCTAAAAACCATGAAAAAGGAAATGATTCAAATAATAAGAATTTAATACCACAATTTACACATTATGAAAACTGTAGACAGAATCACTATATGAAAAGCATTAAGGGATTGTGAGTTTATTGTATGTGTGAATATAAGGGTAACCAAGCTCATGAATGTATTATGGAGAAAAACATAAATAATGTATAGTAATATAGTTGTAAATAAATGGGGAAATATGACAATGAATTCCCCATGAATCAATATAACCCACCACAGAGGAGGCCAAAGAGGTAAGTTAAAGTATAACTGATCACTACATATGAGGTGGAAGTACATAATGATGTTGTGGAAGGTATATTAAACCCATTTTAAAATTTAACTAATTCATTATTTTAGTATTGATCCTCACAGTCTTTAATATATACCTAGTTTTTGAAATGAATTTTGACTTTAATTTCTGAAAGGGGGTCTGTGTCAAAAATACCCAGGAAATCTCATTGTAACATGTATGTGTTAGTCAGTTTGCATTATTACACATTAACATGCTTTATTTTTGGAAATTATTTTCATTATTATGTTATAATTCCTCATAATTATTTATATAGAACTTATATCAATATATTATTCAAAAATTTACTAAAAAATAATGGAATTATGATTTTTGTGGAAGATATTGAATTATTTCTCATTACATAAGAGTATTCATACTTTGAGTCAAATATAGTTCCACCACTAGTAGCTCCACTAAATTCGAATCGTATGGAATAATAGAAAACAAAATATAGTGATGTATAAGGTAATATTCAAATTGATAATTTTCATATTTTATTAAAATATGTTGATGTATTTCATGTGGAATTAGATGTGGGATCCCATGTTATATTTATTAATAAGAAAAATGGTTCTATGAGGCTATGCATTAATTATTGGGAAATCAAAGCTATTATGATAAATAACATATATCATCTGCCATTGATAGATGAATTATTTGATCAAATTGAGGGATAAAAATATTTTTGATATATTTTATTTCATTTTGGATATTAGTAATTTCTTGTAGTATAGGAAAAAATTCAAAATTTATGTTTTTTATTGAGTTGTGTACATTATGATTATACATTAATGCAATTTTTCTTAAGTAATGATCCCTCAATTTTGATGGATATAATGTACTTTGTATTGAATGTATATTATGAAAATTTTCTTTTGGTATTTATTTAGTATATATTGGTGTATTCTAAAATCTATGATGACTATGAGAATCACCTATGGATCCTTATTGAGTCTCTAGGATATAATGTGAAATATGGTATATTGAGTATGTGTGACTTATGAATTGAATATGTTGGTTTTTGTTGCCTTATTGTCACCAAGGAATGAATCAAATATGATCTTTTGAAGATGAATAGAACCATAAAATAGCCTATATCAATGATGATAACTGAGGAATTTAGTTTCATTATTTTGGAAGGTTACTATTGGTGATTCATTCAGAATACATCATAATTATCTATTCCCTTAAAAAATCATTTTGTAATGGGGTTAATATTGTTTGGATAACGTCATGTAATGAATGTTTTAATGATCAAAAGATTAGAGTGGGAAAATTTTTGATTTTGAATCCTCCATTAGGAAATGATGGGTTTTTGATATATATTGACACATCTAAAATGGGAATTGGTTATGTCTTAATGAGAAATAATAGAATATCTTTTTATGAATCAAGGAAATTCAAGACTCATGAATAATAATATCGAACACAGGAACCAATATTAAAAACTATTATATTAGCATTGAAAATGAGGACACATTTTCTCTATTGTAAAATATGTGAGATATACATAGAACATAACAGACTAAAACACATATTTTCAAATAATTATATCAATATTTTACAATGTAAGTGGATCGATCTACTTAAAGATTATGTTTTCTCAATACAATACCACCTAGTGAATGAAAATAAGGTAGAAGATGCATTGAGTAGGAATGATCCTGGAATTATAACTCAAATGGTGATTGAGAGAGATCATTTGTTCATAGATCTAGTAATCATGGATATAGTAATTTTTATGGATGGGGATATATTACACTTTTTTCAAATGATTGTGGAATAATATTTTTTAAAACCGATAAAAATGTCTCATTATAACAAAGATATATTTCATAATAAAATTAAAGGTGTGAATGATTATAAACAATCATATTTCTATAGATAATATAGTGTTAATAAATTTATAAATATATTATTTGTTCTTTATAAACATTAGCTAAAAATGTAATTTTTGGATGACAAACATAGCTGGCATTCCTCTATACAACCCTGTATAATAATGATGTATAAGGATTTGAGGGATCATTTTTTGTTGGATAATATGTCTGGGATGGTCTTGATTATATGTCTACAAGGTTAGGTTTTCAAAAAAAGTAAAAGATGTGAGAAATCCTCCAATATGAGTCGTGAATACTCTTATTTTTTTGATGTGGAAATGAGATTTTATTATAATGGATTCTATTACAGGACTACTAGAGACACCTAGAATGAATAATGAAATATGAGTTAACATCAATAACATAACTGGATCTGTACATTTTATCTCTATAATATATTATATAACTCTTGAAAACCTCATTGGGATCTATATTATTAATTTTTTATGATTTCATAGGTCACCTATTTTAATTATTCCTAATTATAATCCTTGTTTTTCTTCTAAATTAATGAATATTTCTAATAAGCCTCCTTATTCTATGATATATTTTATCATTTTCTATTATCCTCAATATAATTAACAGTTTGAAAGGACAATTTGAATAATGGAGGACATGTTGAGGTCATTATCTCTTTATTTATAATTAATATTAAATCTATCTTTAACTTTGGTAGAGTTTTTACAAGACAATAGTTTTCATTAAGAGACTAAAATTGTGTCATTTGTATAATTCAATTTAATGTGAATTCAAACTCCTAATTTTTTATATGGAGTTTGTTAAAGAAAATTTTTTTTCCTTTAAATTGTTGAATAGATACCAATATTGGTAAAGTCTATCCAGTCTCACAATAATACATCTCAAAGTAAGAAAATAAGTTATGATGATAATCAGTGAAAATGATTTAGAATTACATGTTTTATATCATTATTTATTAAAATAATCTCCATGGAAGTGTTTCATAAGGTTGAGTATGAAATTTAATGTAAAAACTTTTTATAACAGACATTTTGAAATTATTAAAAGAATTAGAGTTTTTTCTTGTCATTTAGAAATGCTACAAAACATCTCAATTACCAAATCTATTCATCATTTTACTATTAAGGAAGTACATGTGATCCCCAATAAATTTCATCACATATGATGAAATATAATTGGATCCTAACCTATCGTACAATGAAAAACTCATCTAGATTCTTGGAACTAATGTGACAGTCGTAAGGAATAAGACAAATCATCTGGTAAAGGTATATGGGAGAAATCCTTAAAGTGATGATGAAACATGGGAACTAGAGGATATTATGAAGAAGAATTACCAAGATATGTTTATAAGGTAGTATATTATGAAATATAATAGATTAAATTATTTTAGGATGGAATAATGTAATACCCCATAATATTAAAATGTATTTCTTTTATAATAAATTTAATGTCACCATTAGCATGTGATGCACGCAACACCAGGTTAAAATAAAACATGATAATATATTATATAAACATGGCCATTCTATCCTAGATGTTAAATTAGTTTATATAAATAGTAATAAATAATATATTTTTCAAAATTATGTATATATATTTAGTAGAAATAAAATTTCAATCATTTAAAGGAATTTTTTTTCTAAAAATATGATATTTTTCAAAATGACAATTTTTTTGCGCTTTACACAATTAATTAAATAAGAACCTTTTCTATATTTTTTAACCTTATTGGATAAAATTAACTTCATTTTTGAAATCATCATATGAAAATTATTTCAGGGTGAATGTTTTTTTATTTTTAAAATTTTATTTCATGTTTCAACGAATAATGAATGTTTTTTAAATTTTAATTGATTAGTTACTTTATATTTAAATTAATCATAAAGATAAATATATTTTAAATTTACTTTAAAGGAAAATTTATATAAATATATATATTTAATAATAAAATATATATAATATTTATAATTTCATCTTAAATTTTGATATAATATATTGTAATCATTTGAACTTTTTTCTATTTAAAACATGATTTCTCATCATGCATGAGGGATTAATTTTAAATTAAAATTTCCACATATAAGAATGCAATTTGGAAAATTTTATTAAATATTTATAACCATAATATTTTATATTATTTAATTATGTCAAATTATTTTTTGATTAAAATTAATTTTAATAACTATAAACTAAAATTTGTCACGGTTAAATTGAAAATGGTTTTATTGAGAGTTATATTAAAATGATAATGGGTTAAATTCCCAAAAATACTACATAACATATATTTAATAGAGATATTTCAACCTTATAATTTCTAAGACTATATAATACATCATTTTGGACACTTGTGTCTTATTTGAATCATTGGTACATAATTTTTCCTTTCAAAAAATTCAAACAAGCGACTCACCTATCTTATTAATGGACACCCACTCTACCATAATTTTCACACCCTCAGACCCTATTGGATCAATAAATAATGGAAAAAATAAATTCAAATCTTCTATAACAACATCTATATCCCTTTTGGTAATTAATTGATTTTAGTAATATATTTTGTTAAATAAAAAATTGGTGGTCTCAGAAAAGGTAAAATTACTATCTATGAATTATTGTGTTATTTGATAATAATAGTCATTATAATATTCATAATTTATTATTATATAGAGTATATATCATATATTAACATTTTATTTTTTTTGGGGAATGACCTAAAGCAGTCCTCACTTCCATAAAATGGGTTATGAAATTACCATCTGTGTGAACCACCGACTATCCAATCATAAACCAATGTAATTAGTATTTCCAACTTTGTATGATGATGTATGTAAAAAATATATATTTTATTTATAACATAATTATATATTGGAGTCATTATATCATATATATTTTTATTAAATTCTATTTTATATGGTATATGATATCATTGCTCATGTGTACGGTGGACTACCATCTCACGAAACGATGTGATTTTCCATTCATTTTCTCTGTACAAAGAAGTTGAAAAGGATACATTTAATGATTATATGTAATAAAAATTAGATAATTATGATATTAAATACATATTAATCATTCTTGAAATATAATATATAAATTTTATTATTTCCATTTCACTCAAAGAACTTTGATAATGTCATTCATGTACGTGTGGACTTCCTCCCTCAATAAGCGATGTAATTCTATTTTTTCACTAAAAAACATTGATGATATATACATAAGTGTATTTAATGGTATAATATTGTATTTATGATATTATTATAATTATACACATATAAAATATATCTTTTCTCGTCGCTATAATGACCCTTGAAAAATAGAAATGATACTCATACATACATACGACCAATAATCTCAATAAATATAAGGTACTACATTTTTCAAAGCCATAATTCAAGATTGGTATTAATAGTATGATTTATGTATGTATATTATCATTATTTCCTAAATATTATTCTATAGATATTGAAATAATGAAATCTTAGACCAATATTTAACATATCGATGTAATTTTTGACACATAAATCAAATATCATTGAATCACTTGACATAAACATAATTGATTATGTGAATTTATAAAACATTATAATAAGGTAAAAAGGTAATAAATACTTCCAAAAGTTTATTAATCATGTTAATAACTATCTTATGTATAATAATCATGGTGATAAATTATATATATGATGATCCATACTCATGCTAAGAGACTTCATCACAATTTCCCTCCATTGAGGAATATTGAAATGTTAGGAATGTTTCTTTTAGATATTGTAAATACAACCCAGTTGACATGTAATATCATGATTAACTAATAATTAATAGTATTTTACATTTCAATTTTAATTATTTCTTTCCAATTGATTTACATTAAAAATAGCACATTGGAAAATGTTATCGTACACTCTCAAATTCCTCAAGAATAATTAATATTTTATTGAAATAATCATTTTATTGTGATAGTATTCCAATAGAAATAAAATTTATATAAAATATTGACCATAAAATATTAGGGATATGTATATTTTTTTAATCGTAAACCATTTTTTCTTATAGTGATTACATTTATTGTTATATGATTAACTAGTGTAATATTGATAAATCTATAACCTTTGCCCAATAACGATATCTGATGATACAGAATAATGATTCATGAATTCAAAAGATAAGTAATTATATGAGGAATGATTTTTTAAATTTATATATGGTCAGGGGATGCTATAGAAACCCACTTGATGCATCAATAGGTATCATGAGACAAATCAGTTGGCCAAATAATAAGGATTATTACCAAGTAGATTTAATCTGTCTAGAGGAATGATCATGATTGTATAAGAATCTTGATTCATGATATCATGACATACCACAATGAAATCATTATTTCATTTATAATAATTTTATTTTCATTATCCATTAGAGTTTTTCTTTTGATTAATTTCATTGTTATATTTTTAATCAAATTGTATGTGTGTTCAGTTATTTATCATTCTATATTAATTATTCCCTATCATTTCTTGATAGTAAATTTATTTAAATTTATTCTTTGTTTAATTTTTATCCATGACATATTTATTAATATGTATTTATTCATGTAATCTTCCACTATTAATAACCCTTTCTATTAATTAGAGCTCACATTTTTTTATGTTTTTCCCTAGGATATGATGAAGACATCACTGAATGATTTGTCATGGATAAAATCCATTTTTTATGAATTATATTTTATTTTATATTCAAAAAGTAAAATGGTTATCATATAGGTATACGGTTCTCCAAAATTTCTAAATTGATTAGTTCTTGTAGATTTTACCTTTTGTATATATTCTAATGTAATAAAATAGGCACCGGCTCCAAGTTAATGGGTTCGGGGTCATTATAAAATGTATTTTTAGGAACATGTAATAGTCGATTTTGATGAAATAAAATTGATTTTTGTGGATTCAGATAGTAAAATTTATCAAATATTTAATTTTTCTTTTTTCTAAAGAAGATAAATTCACAGAAAATAGTAAAAAAACAATTTTTCTAAAATATGGTATATTTTATGATATCAGCACGAAATTAATATGGTATAAAAATTTATTATTTTTGTAAAAAATTATCTAATATAATATAATTCTAAATATCCTTTAAAAAATATTTAATACATATACATTACAATTATTTTTATGATAAAAAAATTACATTATCATTGACGAATTTCATGCACCATAATGGAAGCGTCAAACATGATGTCACAAATTTACTATTTGAGTTGTAATAATATGATTGCTGACATTTATAATATATATTATGTTCTATTGAGATTTTTATGTATTTATAGAAATTTTGGAGTTATAAAACTAGATTCTTATGAAAATTCTTTGGATTGTTTTGTTTAAGACAATAATATTCAAATTAACATATTAAATATGTTTTTATTTACATTGATGTGAGAAAATATAAATATTAAATAGACGTTAAAGTTCATATTGATAATAATTAAATCTATTATGTTAATTTATTAGATATTTTTATATATTAAATAATTAATAGAAATTATTATGCAATATTGACACCATTCATTTGCATGAATTAGTAATATCAAAGTAGATAAATTTTATAAAAAAAAACAATTGTTTTTGTGATGAAATACTGTTCCAAAAGACATTATCAGTTAATAATAATTTATTATTAATTTTTAAAATTATTATCATTGAATTACAAATTTTTGGGCATATATTTGACATCAAATTTAATGAATAAGGTGAAAATTTACATTATTAATAATTTATAAAAATTCATATTTTAGTTCCATTATATAAAAATCCTAAAAAAATAAATGAACCCAAATATGATCATAAAGGGCTAAAAATGTAATTAATTTTCCATTTAGGAGAAATTGTATAAACTATTGGTAATATTATATCCTATTAAGATTGAAAAAAATAGAACTCTGGCTAAGGGTATAATTGTTTAAAAGTGGCATTAAAAAAATATATGGTGAAAAATTTATATAAAATATTTAAAATATTTACTTGTTAACGGTATTTAAAAATTATCCAATTTTAGCTTCAAAATTATAGCAACATGGTTCCTCTTTCTCATGAAAATTAATGTATTATTATTCTACCTTTATATTAAATCAATGGGTTCCATTTTTTCACTTCTAAAATTAACTTCCTCTACTATTTTTTATAAACCACCTAGAGACACATACTTCAAATAAAATTTTAATGAAATATTTTGAACATTCTTTTCCATGTTATAGTTGTTCTGGTCTCCCCAAAAAACCCACCATACTTCCCTTCAAAGGAGATATAAAAGAGATTGTTTAAATAATAGTTAATCATATTCCCTATGAACTTTCATTTATTCATCTTATCCTACAAATTAAATTATTCCATAATAATTACATTATAAAAATAAGTTACATCCCATATTAAAAAATATTATTATATTTAAGGGGTAATATTTTTCCATATCATTCAGGAACAAATTGGAATGAATACCATCACTCGTCTATATATTATAAGACTTCAGAAATAATGCAATTTGTTTTCAATTACTGCCTAAAATTTATTTTCATAACAATATAAAAATTAATATATATGATAATTATGTAATAATTTTTATTTTTTATTAATGATATATCATAAATATTATTACCCTTCAACCTGTTAACAAATAATACTATCAATCTAATATATGTTTGACATACCTTCTCGACGAGGTGATGTGATTCATTTTTTAAATAAGTTTCTCATGTATTATTTCAAATATATATATATATAATATAGTACTTTTATATCATGAATAATAATATGGATAATATATAACCATTATTTTGACATCTACATCACATCTACTGAATCGAAACATATATGAAAAATGATGAAGTTAAAACCTAAATCAATGAAAAGAATTAGAGGTTATTATGAAATGAGTGACCTGATGTTATAAATGGATATTATAAGATATTATCGATATGTATATTTTTATATTCTGAAATTATATTAAATATATATTTTTTATATTGTATTTTCGTATAACCTATGTAGATTGTCGAACTTCCGGTAAAGGTTTTCAACTAAATTTCCGCTCTATTGAGATTTATTTTTTAATATGAACCTATTTATTTTTATGTGTTTTATATAATAAAAATTCGATTTATTTAATATGAATATCATTTTATATATTATGACTAATTTTTTCAATCATGTTACTCATTCAAAGGGGTTAGAGTTTTAATGTTACCAAAGAAGTATGAATATGTTTTAAAATATTATTTTTTTGTATTGCACTTATTTTTATTGAAAGAATATATTAATCTATACATCCTAAAATAAATATATACTATCATCTTCAGGATATTTATCTATATTTCATGTTTTATTCAAATATTTCATCCCTTTTGATATTGGATCATGAAGAGAAATTTTTAAACCAATATTTTATATTGTTTCTCCTTTGATAAGACATATTTTTCTCTTCCATATTCATATTATGAAAACCCTTTTTATGAATATCCGATTTATCAACGTGTGTTGTTTACTCGGGAAAATTTTAAATTATCCTTGAATTTTTAAATTTTGTTAATGAAATATTTAAACAAAAAATGGTCACATTCAACATTATTTACAAAAAGATAAAATGAATTTTTTAACATATATGGTGTTAAAATATTTTCCCACCGCCATTAATATTTTACAATATTTAATACATTACAAATTTTTTAATTAGTATTAAAAAGAAAGAACATTAATAAATTGTTTTTATGTATTTATATTAAATATGATTTATTCATTAATGTACATGATTTTCATATAAAACCAAGGATTCAAATTAATTGTGTATCAACTATTATCAAATAAATTTTTTTGTAGTTGTTAAACGTCTCTTGATATATTCCATTCCCTAGGATAATTTTTAAATGGATAATAAATGTATATTAAATATCTAAATTCTCTTTACCATGGATTTGTTTATTACATAAAATTAAAACCATATCTATATACACTACTTTACTATAAATGTTATTCGACTGATAGGGAAAATATTAAAATATCATAATATTTATTCAATGTGGATTTATTTGGATTAGAGATGTTTTTTTATAAAATATATTTATCATTAAATGTAGGATATGTGAATTGAACATGCAATGATTTTTGGGGCTTGGTTATGTAAACCCCATTGATGCATCGATAGTTCGCCTGAGACAAATATGTTAGAAATAATTCTTAAATGGGATTGTTTATACCCATTTATTAAAATGTCTTTAAGAATGTACATGATGATAATGATATCATGATGTAAGATATCATGACCTGAAATATTAATCATTTCAATCATATATAATTTAGTTGTTATTATCTATTATGTTAATTCATTGATTATATCCATTGACGAATTATGGGATCATGTTATTGATTAAATGGAATGTGTTTTAAATTATTTACTATTACATATTGACTATTCATTATTTAATAAGGATATTGTACACTATACATAACCGTTATAATGAATCGGTGTTCACCTTTTATTTTATTTTTTCCAAAGATAAGAATAATGATATTAAGAATAATAACAATGATTCTATAATATTAATTATTCTATGTTTTTATATTTCTAATGTACTATGTTAATTAGTTATGAATCTAGTTCCTTAAAAAAGCATAACTAACCAATCCTGGGGGATTTGATTTAAACACATGTTCGAATTTTCTGTAATAAACTTTCGATAATCCCTAGTGGAGAAACCTCAAAAAATAATATATGAATTATGATAGTACCTTTTTTATTTGAGAATTAATATAGAAATAGGTTTTATATTTCATTTTACAATATTATTAAGGATTATAAAGTAACTAAATATGTATTTTTCTTTATTGAGAATTCCTAACCAAATAAATGGATTCGAATCATGTTGTTAATGAATGGATTTACATTGTGGTCATTGAAATGAAACTAGTGTTGTAATTGTGTAGGTTATTTCTATATTATGAAAGATCATGGGTTTTTTATTATGGTAAAAATCCTTTTAAATTCAATTCAAATTTTATTTTATGGCTAAATGTAAATACACATTATGTTATGATGGTATCAATGGTGTCTATGGATTGTTTGGAGCCCAGAACCCAACTTTTGGGAAATCAATATTTGGGACGTATGGTTATAAGACACCGTGATCCCCAAAAATCATGGGTTAATGAAAATATGTAGAGATATATAGAGGAATCTAGTATCCTCAAGGGTTGATAAAGCCATATAGAGGTAGGTGCATGACCAGGAATAAACTATTAATATTTAGGATTACGATTTATCCCGATTTGAACATGGTTGGAAAAAACATGTGCACTAATTGTGCGGCACAATATTCTTATGTAAATTAAACATTTTACATGATTTTTTAAAATAATCACAGTTCTTTTTTCACACATGTTGGACAAAAGTCACTTCATGGGAGTTTAATTGAAGGCCAATACATAGTTTAATCAATGGATTCCCTATTCGATCATAGAATTAAACATTACTGGTCTCATTAGATCTATGCTAGGAAGTAATAAATTCATCTTGTACCATTATGAGGTTAATTTTGTAATCAAATGTCTTATTTATTTCAATGAAAATATTTTATATTTTAGGTTCTTAATTATTTATTCGTTTTCTTGTAATTTGGGTTGATTTAGGATTTGATACTAGATGAGTACACATCTATGTTCTTCAGGTAGGTGTCATATAATTTTCATAAGTGTTTCAATTATTTATATATCTAAATTATATACTGAGTCAAGGTGAAATTTCTGGTGTCTCCCATGAAAAAAATTTAATTATTGATTTAAATTTAATGAAACCTTTCGTGTATTCCTACTAGTTCCTTAATACATGTTGGAGGATGTTTCCTCAAACTAGGACATACATGGTGCGTGCCCTAGGATAACCTATTCCTTTTCATAAATTTAAAGCTCTAATGGGTTATGTTTTTGGGCTTACCTAGTTAGAGGATTCCCATTTATGAATGATTGAATTGATAATGAAATAATTTTATATGTTTATGACATGTTATTCCCTCTTTTACATCTAAAACTTGAAACAAATTATTTAATTGAATAAATAAAATTTATAAAAGTTTTTATATGATTTGGTAAAATCATTGATTTGGGATTTTTAAATGGTAAATGAATTGAAATATGAATGTGTTCATATGACTCCATTGGTTTGATAGATCATGGGTCATGATATCAATAGTGGATGAATTAGATGAGATTGGTCCTTAGGTCTTGATTCAGTGGGATTCTCTAGGCCTTGCTACACCTTGGATCTGACTAGAATGGGGTTTTTTGGACATTGTCCATTGACATGCTCATTTGACCCAAATTCATTCCTAGCCAAGTATCTATCAAGATACCTCAAATACTCTTAGAGGGTTCCTTAGTTCACTATACCATGGATCCAGCCTCGTGGGCCATGAAAGTTATGATTATAAGGTTGGGTCATGGTTACCATGATATGAGTTGTTATATGAAATAGTAATTGTTGATTTGACATGCCATATTATATGACATGTTTATGGTTTATATTAAATTCATGTTATACATCATGGTAATGGATTATATGAGATATTGTGAATAAATCATTTTCATGGTTTTTATTACATTTTATTTTACTATTTCCTTATTATGAGAGATAGAAACAAGTTTTTCATGGAGCCTTGTATTACTATAGAATATTAGCTGTTTGGATACATTTTCATTGGGAATATTACTATCTATATTTACATACCGGTTATATTTTAAAATCATTTTTGGCTTGTATTAAAAATCCATGATTATTATAAACACTATGTGTTGTGACCTATGGGGATTTTATATAAAAACCTATTCAGGCCACCATTGTGTACTTGGAATGACTATTTTTATATAGGTCTAGATCGAGGAACAATCCCATATTTCGATGGTTGACTAGTTGATTCATATGAGAAGGGGAGCATTGGATCGTGATGAGGATCTTAATGCTCTCTAGAGTGGGTAGATTTTTTTTTATTTTGTATATTTTTATATATGTATTGAGAACATGTCAGGTATACCTATTTTCAATGAATTTATAGACATGACATGATCCTCATATTTTATATGATTTAGTTTCATCATTAAGTTATATTCTCTTCCATCAACATATACATTATTTCAGTATCCGAATTTGTAAATATATAAGTATACACTGACCTTTTTCTTGTCATCTCACTACAAAGTAACCAAATAGGTATACATGGAATGTGTAAAAAAATATATGAAAACATAGGAGAAGGATATATAATAATATCTTTAAATAGCATCATTAACCTCATAGATGTCATGTTCTCCCCTTCACTTTAGTATAAACAAGTCAAGCATCGAACTATGGGTTCTTTCCTAGGTCCCTACATGCATCTTAATAGTCTTGTCAATATACCCAACGGTAGCCTAGAGAGGGTGTGAGATACAATCCCAGTTAGTCAGCACCCTTGATGTCTATAATAATCTTGTATGTGAAATATAAAATAAGGACGAGTAATAAATATAATAGTCATGTCAGTATGGAATGTTATTTTCTTAAAAAAATGTACCCAAACAAGTAATACTATACAAATGTACTAGGATCCCAATAAAACAAGTGTCAATCAGCCATAACTATGAATCTATAAAATAATAGAATGTAAACACCATGGACATGTCCTAAACACCATATATTATATTATCCATGTCATTTTCATATAATTTTTATTTCATATAAACCAATTCCACACCATATAATCAAACGTGTTAAAAAAACTACAACCATTCCATGTAACTAGGTATGTCAAATTGACCAAGGATGAGCCACATAATAAGATGTTTCTTGACCCGATTATTCTGAATCCATGGTTTTGTGATGAAAAGAATCCTTGTCAAGTCCCAAGATGATATTGATGGAATCATAGTTATGTACGAATTGGTATCCAAGGGTATTCCAATAGACCATGCCCACTATGATCCCATGAACGAATGATCTATTGGGTAGACATCCCTAAGTCATCCCCCATAATCATGACCCATGGATAAATCTCATACAAGGATTATAATACTATTAAGATGACCCATGGTTTAACAATCCCATGTAGTCATATGAAATCATTTATCATTCAATTCATTTGCTATTTAAAAAAACCTTTAATGGGTTTACCCACTCATATCACAATTCACATTCAATATCATTCAATGTTTACCCACTCATATAATAATTTTTATAAAATTCATTTATCCATTTAATCCTTTTACACATAGTCGCATATGTACAATGTGGCATACCATCTCCTAAAAATATCAATTCAATTCATTTTTATGTGAATAATTAAAAAATGGGATTCTTCTAACAAGGAATGCTTAAACACATACCCCTTAGGTGGTATAACATTACGAAATGGAAAGGTAAATCACATGGAACGCCCCATAGGTTTCCTAGATTGGGGAAACAACCACTAACACATCTCATGAAACTAGTGGGAATCCCTATAAATATCCATTATATTTAATTCAAGAAGTCAATTCATTTCAAGGAAAACACCAGAATGTATATAATTACTCACTTTGGAAAAAATCTATATAAATCAACAAACCACAGGAGAATTGTATAAAAAAATACCTCAAGCATTCAGATAAGTGCTCAACAAGTACCAACTTATGATTCGACCAAGCTCAGAAGAAAAGAAAAGAATGGATTATGAACCTAAAAATAGGGTATATTACCTCTCGCCTAAAGAGCACAACTGATACTAAGTAAAATTAATTACTGAGTAAGAGAATTTTGGTACATAATGACACTGATCAAATGTGACTTATTAGGATTAATTTTGAGATCAAACGGGGAATATGTTGAAGAAACTACCAATTTTCCATCTAATGTGACCCCTAGAAGTTATTCATGTCTGATGGCTGTGGAAATTAATTTGGTTTAAGTTTAAAAAGAATTTAACGGAAAAATGATCTCTTTTTTTTGAAAAATAATTAGTCACACAATAAGTGGGTGATATTTTTATAACCATTCATAGAACGTTAAAAATACCAATATTAAAACTCTACTATTTTTCCCATCCATGCATCTCTATCTCCTTGGATTCCTCAAACATTATTGCCCCAGGATTCTTATTTCGAGACATGAATGGTTTCATAAAATCATGCATCTTGGGAACACTATTTATCTTAATATTTCAACCAAGATGATTTTCTCCAAAATTCAGGTTTGGGGATCTAATCAATCCCTAAACAACATTGCATCCCAAATAAATTCAAGGGTATTTACATTATATCATAAAATATCAGTTTAATATATATATATAATGTGGTCCATACCTCATGAAAAACATGTGATATTACATATTAGGTCAACTTACTCATGTTATAATGAATAACCTTGCCCATATGGAGAAACCTATTATTCGACAACATGATTGACTTATGTTTGATTGCTTAATAAAATTGAATCCTCTATATTTTAATAGAGATATTTATGCATTGGAGGTTAAACAATGGATTTTGTTAATCAAAAATATATTCATAGATGTTTTATGTTGAATTTTATATTTTAAATTAACAAATGATTTTTTATTAGAAAAATGATGAAGCTAAAATCCCATTGATAATTAGTCCCATCATGCCAGTTTTAATATATATTCATGATGAGTATTTACCTTAAATGTTGACATAGAAAATAAATATTCAGTATATTTGTATTCTAATAGTATTTCTTGATGTCTTCATGGATTAATTTTCTATTATTTTGTCGTATCTTGATGTTTTATATTCTATATAACTCATAATTATTGAAAAACATATTGAAAAGCATCCTTATAGAATATAACTAATTTAATTGTAGGAATTGGGGAAGATATAGTAACCAAATTTATATATGAGACTCATTTAGCCTAGTGCTTGACCAAGGGTTCACATGTTCTTCTTTCATGAAGAATGATTTGGAAGATCATATTTTCATAGATAACTGAGAGCATAATAAAATTATTATTAATAACACATATCTTAAAGACCTTATAGATGTTCTATTTGATCAATTTAGTGAATGTAATTATTTTCCCATGATTGATATTTGATCTTGTTTCCATCATCATATGGTAAAGAAGGTGGATATACATAAGAACACATTTCATTCATGGTATAGATATTATAGATTTAGAGTAGTTCCATTTGAATTCACATTTTTCCCCAATATTTTTGTTGGAATACTAAATAGAGTACTAATGAATTTCTTTGATCATATTGAGGAAGTATTTATAGATGACATTATTATATAATCAAACTGTAATATATATCATAAAAACCAATTTATTAATGTGAGATGAATCTAAGGAATGGGATTCTATATTTGAAAATTATGAAATGGGAATTTTGGTTCTATATCTCTCATTATATGGTCATATAATTTATAGAGATGGTATATCAGGAGGCCTTAAAAGATGGATGTTATCAATTAATTTATTAGAATAACCTTATTAACCAATATCCATAGTTTTCATGGTGTTGATGGAAATTACTAACACTTTGTGACAAATTTCTCAAGACTATCTAATAAGCTCATCTTGTTGACTCTAAGGGGGGTTAAGTTGTGGTGTGGTGTTGAATTTGTAGATAATATCAATGAAAAGAAGAAATTTTTAGTAAGGAAATATGTTCTCACACTAAAATATATTATTGAAGGGTTTGTGATATATAGTGATGCATTAAAAAACTGTTTGGGATGGATCCTCATATATAGTGATATCATGATAAATAATGCCTCTCGCAAATTGAAAACTCATGAGGAAAATTTTCCAATAGATTATCTTAAAATATAAGTGGTAATTTTTACATTGTGTATTAATTGTAATTATCTAAATTATGAATGTTAAGACATAAATAATTATTTTAATAACTATTATGATATGTTCATATAGGAGGAGTTGAATAATTGATGAATACTTTTGTTGGATTTGATCAATGATCATGTCTTCTCAATACATTTCAAACAATAAATAGATTAATATTGTTTATAAATCTCTATGTTAGAAGATCTATTCTAGTATATCAATGATTATGATCAAAGGATATACTATATTTTTGTATTTAATGAAGACATATCTTAAAATATCAATTAATGGGGATTAATCTTGTATTCCTCAAATTAATTTTAAACTATCTATTAAAGAGAAGATTATGAATATTACTAAGGATGTTTTGGAATAATATAAGAAGATAAGAAATTATTCATAGATCACCATTCTAATATTATAATGATAAATTTTAAAAACTGATTATGAGTCTTCTTAGTTAAAGACATGAAGAAGGTGTTATTGGATGAAAAAAGAATTCATCATTCTTTATTCAGCCCAGATGTATAAATATGTAAAGAGATAAGAGAGTTTTTTTTCAATGTATAATAAATATTGGGATATTTCATACTATGTATCTTGATTCTTTATGTGTTAGAATGTTAAGGATGATTGAAAGAAGTCTATGGAAATTCTATAACTATTGCCCATAATAAAACAGAAATTGGAAAGCATTTACATGGATTTAATCTTCAGTCTGCTCAAAACAACTAAAGGGAATAATTCTAATTTCTTTTTTATTCTATATCCTTATGAAATCAAGTAATTTTATCACTATTAGGGAATTATTCTTTCATCAACATATTTAAAAATTGTACATTAAAGAATTCATGATATTTCATGGGGTAATACTCTTTGTTTTATCTGATTACGATTTAAGGATTACCTCGATATTCTTGTGAAACCTTATGTAGGAACTAAATTTGGATTTGAGTTTCAATACTATATATCATCTATAGAAAATTGATAATTCTGATAGGACCATTGAATCTCTAGAAGACATGTTAAGTTATATGTTTATATATTATAATGATTTTGGGTTTAAATACCTTCGTTTGGTATAATTTTATTTTATTAATGGCTTTCAATAGATTATTTAGATGAATCATTATAAACCACACTATAGAAGGATGTGAATAACTCTTATGCATTGGGATTAATTTGGAACATGAATGTTTTTTTCGACTTGATATAGTTAAGGATCCACATGAAAAGTATACATTAATTAAAAATACATAAGGTAATCTATGAATTTCTAAAAATATTCTGATATTTAATAGGATGATATCTATATAAATGATATTGAGATAGAATGACTATAAATATATCATTTGAATAATTTTATGAAATTTTTAAATAAGGTCAAGCTACGAACTAGAAATAGACATCCCTTTATAATTCTTGATCTTGTTGGGATAGTAGCATATCGCATATCGCTCCTAGTAAATCAATCTCTAACTCATAATGTGTTCCAAATCATCTCTCTTGAAAAAATTTCGTACTTTATCATTCACATTCAATGAAAATAGATTTTACAAAACAATTAATTTTTTTCATATATGGAATTACCAATGATGATTCTGAATTGTGGTAATAATCTACTATGAAACATGAAGACAAATTTAGTGAATGATTTTTGTATAAATAAAAAATATGTTGAAGCTATGTGGGAACCCAAGCATGAAATGAGGCATAAGTGTCATTAGTTTTTTTTCAATGTAATAATACTCTACAGTCAAAATTATTATAATGAGGTAGGATGTAACACCTCAAGATTCTATTATATTTTTAACTTTTAACATAAAAAACATCATTGGTAGATTTACTTATAGAAAAAACTATATTTTAACAAATTGATAGAAATATATTGAGTTTTATTCATGATTCCGAAATGTTATTTTTGAAAAAATCATTTCTAAATTATCTATTGGTGAAATTATGGTATTTTTCTGAATTTAATTATTTATCAATGAATAGAGAATAATAACAATTTTTATAGAACCTTTATTTCATTTCATTGAAATGTAAAATTATATTTCTAAATTTATCTCCAAATAAGAAAACAAATAAGTATAAATAATATAATAAATAAAAAATGAAATAACTTTATACTCGATTTTGTTATAGGATCATTTTTTGACAAAAAATATTATTCTGAAAACTGGTTTTTTATTCTATTTTAATAATTTTTATTAAATGTTACTTATAAAAATTATAGGAAATAAATTCGGAAAAATATAATATATTTTTTGTATTATCATATAATTTTTTTCAAGGATTATTTCTTAAATTGTTTTGATGAATATAATATTTTTATGGGTAGTAAAAAAATAGATTTTATTAAATATGGTATATTTTATAATATATCCAGAAAATAAAAATGGTATATTTTTTAAATCTTATAAAAAATAGTATATATGATAGTGTAGAAGAAATATTTTATATAAATTATTAATAACAAAAAATTTATAATATATTTGTTGATAAATATTGAAATCATTTTTAGTTTTATATAGTGCTTTCGCAGCACTAGAAAAATGAAATTTGGTGGGCTAAAAAAATATTATAGAAGGAAGATTCATTATATAATTTTTTTAATGTATATGAACTATTGTTTAGGATATTTATGTGTGTATATATATATATGATTATTTTAGTCATCCTACAAGTGACATATCCATATTATTTTTCAATTATTGTGCTGGGCTAAATATAAAAATAATATATTAAAAAATTTGTCTTGACAAGATAACAATAAATATACATCATTAATAAATATAAATGTTTATATTGAACATTATTTGATTATTTTTATTAAATAATTTATTTTTACTATTTACTGAACAAATAATTAACATAACTACTTACATATTTCTGAAACAAATCTTGAGAAAGTAGTCTAAAATAAAAGTAAATTGTTATTCAAAAATTAAAAAATTTATTATTCCGATACGTTAATGTTACTAAATTTTTTAATAGTTAATTATAATTTTTTATTGATTATAAACATTACTATATTCTATATGCATCTCTTGACTATTGTATTCAATGTAAAACTAAATTATTAATATAATAATGAAATTTACATTAATTTATGGAAAATAATATTTTAATAATTTATATTTATAAAAAAATATTAATACATGATAAGTAGTATCATAATTGGCCAAATATTTCATCCCTATCCATTAATGATAAAAAATTTAACTTCTAAGGAAAATTATAACACATTATAATTTAAAAATTCCATCATACGATTAAGGATAACATCTATTAATGAAGGGTTCAAACAAAATGATAAGGTTTAAAATACAACATTATAGTATCCAAAATTTATCACATTATGTAAATTCAATAATATATAATATTTGTTATGAAATTATAAACACATGTTTTCACTTTCTAAAGAAAATTTATTTATTATATTTAAATCTATGTATTAATTTCATGGTTGTCCTTAGGTTCACTATAAAAAGTGACTACCTATCCTCTCATCTATAAACCAAATTGATCCAAATTTCTCAACCATTAAATAATATAAATATATTATAAAAATTCAATATACATGTTCTGGAGCAGTTTTTCCATCTAAAAGATAAATGTGCATCCCTTAAGTGGATATTTATAGTATCTCTTTCAAAAGAGAGGGTATCATCTTCACTAAGAAAATTAAATTATCATGTTATGTTAGAAACATCAACTATTTTTTACCCATTCATACATAATAAAATAAATATATTCCATACACATATATTTTATTACGAATGTGGAATATTTTTTATTTATCTTATTTAATATAATATGAGAAACAAAACTATCACAACTATCTATAGAAGACAAACACCTCATGAATTGATATAATTTTTTGAATTAATGCCTCATATGGAATTTAATAATGATGATTGTAATGAAAAAATATGTTAATTGAGAAATAATTAATATTCTAATATTATAATATATCATATAATTACTTATTATTAAACCTATAACTAATTAATAACGTCCGATGTGAATATATTTGACCTACAATATCTATGATGTGATGTGTCTAAATGTTAGTACTTTTTTCATAAGGAAGATTTAATATATGTATATAATGGATATGTATAATGTTTTCATTATGATTAAAATTATGGTGATGATATGGCCATGAAAATTATAAAAGGATATCATCTATAATTTCTACTAGAAACTCTTCAATGTAATCTATACTAATTCTATTAATTAAATAAATTATTTCATTAGAAGAATTTGTAATTTAAAATGGGATTATATTAAATTCAAAGTGGGAATACCTCATATAAAATGTTTTCATAGTTATTTCCTCTTCATTGACCCTTATCTGATGATATCCAGCTCAAAGATAATTCTTAAAAAAAATTATCTCCACATAAATTTTCAAATAGATCATTGGTACTATGGATAAGATACATTTTGATGATAGTGATATTGTAAGGATCCCAATAATCAATGAAATTATTTATTTAACCAACATTATTCATAATAAAGAGAGTGTGCGGACCATATGGGGATGAAATAGGTTGAATAAATAACTTATCTAAATTTTCTTAAATATTCATCCCTCATTCATAAATCTCAATTGAGCACAATATATTTAGATTATTTAGGAAATATGTATCACATGATAAGAGTTTTATTGAAAAAAAAACATCATGATTTTATGGAATACTAGGTATTTCATTAGAAAATACATCAATATGTTCAATAACAACATGCATAAAATAAATGATTAGTTTCTCCCTAACCATTTGGGATAAAAATCCCACATATATATTTTGTAAAATACATTTGATAAAATGTATTTTACATTAGCGGGGCAGGTTCATCATCAAATAGGTGGATGGTCAAAGGTTTATTTATAATATCAAACTTATTTTCCCTTACCTATAAATTAATATAGGATATGAAACATCCTTAGATTTCACTATATTTTATCCATAAATTAATGGAATATTATATAAAATATTACACAACATATAATAAAAAAATAAAATATTTGAATTTATTTTAAATAATAATTACAACTTTTATAACATATCTGTAATGACTAATTCCATATTCCACTCAAACCTTCTTAGAGATCAGTTGATGACATGTAAATAAGTGTATATCCTAAAATGTAAGAGATTTTAGACTTGAAGTGAGGGACTAGTCTTGTCAATGGGGATATTATAACCTCATTAGTAGAGTGTAACATAATAGAAAATCAATAAAATTTCAATAGAAAAAATATTAAAGCATACAACAAAAATAAACATCAGAATATTGATGTTATAAACAAATCCATAAGTAATATCATGTACAATATGATGATACATGTCACTTGTTTCCAATAAAACAGAAAATATAGGTACACATCATATATATTCAATTCCTATACCCAATGTACAAAAAAGGCCAATGTAATCCTTGTAGCATAGTAGGCCTCAGTTTTGTCCCATGCCCTCCTGATCCCAAGAATCATCTTGTGTACTTGTGTCAGGGTTCTTCCCCGTATCGACAAATATAATCTTATAATATATATGGGTCCCAAAAATGTGACTTATATATGTTTTGACATATAATCCCACTAGGAAACAAACCATGGTCTGTGATAATTAGTCGGTGAATATATATAATAGGTGTGCATGTATTATAACAATAGACAATTTGCACCCAAAAGTAAACATTCATCTCATTTATTAAATTAAACTTCACAACTCAATCTCACTGAATTTATATAATCAAGATCCAGCTCAACGATAACATCCCCCGTATAGTAAACCACACAAATAGATGCATAAGAGGCCATATATAAATATAGGAGTCAAGCCGAAATCCTATATTTTTCATTAGATCAGAAGATAGTTCATATAGTTTTGAAAACAATATGGAACCTAATCCTATCTCTAACACTATTCTTGTTGAATTCACGTATCATTCTACGTATGATATCCACCAACACCCTACAAATCCATCCCAATAAACCTATTAGGAACATGGTATTTTTATAGATAAGGTATGATGTCCTTGCAGTCAAGTCTATCCTCGACGATCCTAGATGGACCCTGCGTATCATACATATCATAAATCTCTAATTCCCTTTTTTATTCTTCCCGTGGCATCCTTCATTTTGATCCATGATTCAATCAATATATATGTCAAGGTTCATTCCATTGTGTCTGTTTATGGAATTCCTCTACTAGATCCATGATTTACCTAAGGAATTTATAGGTTCATGCAATAGATTCCATCCATGGAATCCATAAATTTCATATGTGATTCTCCCATGGTCGAAATTTAATTATTCTATTGAGATTATCCATGGAATTCATCATTGGGATCCATGATTCATGCCTGGATATTAATCATTTCATGAATTAAATTATACACAAACATTTCATTTAACATTCCTTGATCTTAACATATGACATCCAAATATATCTCACCTCAAAAAGTGACACTAGCCAAGGCCAACATCATAAGTCTTGGCCTTTCAATTTATCACATGTGTATTTTCAATACAAGGGAAATTCAAATACAATCAAAACCATTTTTTGTATATCGAAAATAACAAGATTATATAAAGAACTGGATGGATTTGTAATAATTTATATCACGTAGGAAAAACAAAATTAATGGAAATTCAATCCTTTTAATCACATTCATGGAATATCTTTTAATTAACAATGATAAGAAAGACAAAAATAAAGCATGCAAGCATAGACAAGTAATGTCATACATGGGTCATAGGGAAAGTCATTCATCCCCTACCATTAATTAATTTCATTTCCAAATAAATTCATAAATAAATTACTCAATTTGATTTATATCCCATTTCAGAAAAGTCATCCCAGGAATGAGGGGTAAAACGACATCCAAGGTAAAAATCCATCCAATGGTAACTTTTAAGAACAATGTACCCAAATGGGTGGTTCCAATTTAATGAATTAAACCTATTAAAAAAAATTCAAGACATTTCAATTACCTAAAAAATAACTAGAAATAACATGGTACAATTTCATTTTAAATTGACACCAAAAAATGGTTGCACAACACAATGATAGATATAAATAGCTCAATATTAAGTGAAAGGCACAAGAAAACCTACCTCAGGTCAGTGAAAGATGGCTTATCCAGTATCAGGTCATAATTCATCATATATTAGGACAAATTTTAATAATGGATGAAAAATATTAAATTAGGGAAAATTTTCTAAAAAAAATAACACATCTAATAGCCAAATTAATTCAGAAGGGCTAAAAATTATGTAAGGCCTTAACATTACGGATCTGAGGAGACTAACCAGGCTTGTATCAGAGTTCGGGAAGTCATGATATCTCAAATCATACATTAGTCCCAGAGTTTATTTTCGATAAGGGGTTCCCCATTATGTACTTTTAAATAAACCTAAATTCGGAATTAAATTATATATTTATTTGAATGAAAAATTAAAAAAATCCAACACAGCCTGGGTCACATGGTTTTGGCGCACAGTTTAGTAATTTATGGACTAATCATGCACACCATCATTTACGCCAAGGGGTACCTAGACTGTTTACGTACACTTTTTCAAAAATCATTCCCATACCATGTGAGGAGACACTATAAAAATATATAAAAAAAAGAACACCCCGCATATAGTTATATGGACCTACTCACATGGTTTTCACTAACTATGTGGCCCTATATTGTACCAAAAACATGGTTTTTGGGTTTTAGTTGCATTCCAAAATCACCCAATCCCTATATGACTTCAACATTCATACAAATTAGTCCAAATTTAACAAATTAAATTGAATTTTTATGAAATAAATTGAATTCTTTCATCAAATTAGAATCATGTTCTAACATACATACTCCCTTTAGAACAATTATCCCTTGAATTACACCTCCAATCATTGTGAAGAATGATCCATGTATAACTCCATCCACTATGACCATAATAAACCTCTATCTCTTTGGTATCGTCTTGCACCCATCTGTGCTTCCATAGGACCCATACATATGGAATATATCTTCCTTATAGGACCTTCATGATATGATCCACAATTCGAAGAAGAGGCACCTAAAAGGTTTCATTTATGAATAAGTCAACCTGTTCATGAAGAATTGAATATGACATGTCTGAATAGTAATATCATAGCTGAGAAACATATAAGATGTTGTGAATGTCTAGGTACCTCTATGGTAATTGAATCTGATGTGCTACTAGCATGGCTCTCTCTAGAATATTAAATGATCCAACAAATATCGTTGAAATCATATCATGTATCATGATTATCTTGTGTCCCAGCCTTATCAAAATATTTAAGAAAACCCAAACCCTTACCTTTTTCTCTATTGGTCTTATAAGGAAAATGGAATATGATTTTAGATGGTAATATACAGTGTCCATATGAATTATAATGCACTACACCTGCTCTATGGTCTCCTAGACATGATGTGCTCCCAACATAGCATCCTCTACTGCCTCTAGCCAACACATGGGTGGTCGGCATGTACCATCCTAAAATTCATCATATGATTCCAAATGTAGAGCATCTTGAAATTTATTCATGTATAATAAATCAATTAGGGGTATATGCATCTCCCACGAACCATCAATGTCAATGATGTATGCTCACAGCATGTCCGAAAGCCCCTAAATCTTGAATTATGACTGGCCATCAGTCCGAGGTTGGTATTCTCTACATAAAACCAACAAAGTACCTAGCTCCATCAATTAACCTCTCCTAAAAAATACGTTATCTGATCATCTCTATTTGAAATTATATAATGAGTGACCACCTTAAGTCTTACTATCACATAGATATACAATATCCATATCTTATCAACTAAAAAGAAATCCTTGATAGGTAATAAGTGATATACCTTCATGATCATGTATAAAACAACCCATAAAACAACATTTCTTTGAGGTGTCCTCAGCAAACTGATCATTAAATCTATCACAATATCATTCTACTTACACTAGGGAATGGGTAATGGTTGTAAAATTCTGGTAGGTCACTTGGGTTCCTCCTTCACCTGTCAACAGGGAGAACACTTATTGATGAAACTAGTTACATCTCATTTCATTCTTGATCGTCAATACTAACAATGTAAATCTGAATATATCTTGTTCAAACCATTATTCAATTCCAAAACAGAAGAATGCAAATTCGGCATCAGATCCTTTCACATGTCTGATAAAACCCTTACGCGGCTATGTACTCATTTGATCTCATTATCACCAATGGCCCATCTAGGAGGAGTCTCCTCACCCACCAAACTCTTTCATAGGGATCATCCTTATGAGTCATATAGAATCCCCATATGCACAGTATCCATCAATTTATATGTAACAACTATGGATTAATGGAATGTTTTCCACTATCTATCATGAACCTCCATATTCTCTTAAATGAACAATGCCATAAGCTTTCACTCTAGTTTGGCCTACTATAATTCCTGTTTCTAGGTCTACATACTGAGGGAATCATCCACTCTATTCCAGTTACCAGGCATGTATGAAATATCGAAGTCAAAATCCTATAGGTATTCGACTTACCTTTGATGATTCTTATTCAGATCTCACTATTTAAATATAAACATGATGATTTTTTTTGTTTGTGTACACAAACTAAATATCTTTCAAAATTTAATGTCTCCAAAAAATCGCTAAGTGAAAAACTATTGCTTACTTAATATCATGTTTCATATAATTTCTATCGTGTGTCATCAACTATTGGGACTCATACACGATGAACCATTCCCCAGTATAAGAACAGATCCCATCCCAATACCAGATGCATTACAGTACAGAGTGTAACTCATCCCTGGATCTGAAAAAATAGTGTTGGAATGGATATTTATCTCCCATTCATCTCTTAAAAGTACATATGAAAGGAATTTGACCATACATACATTGCACCCTTATTATACCAGCCCATAAATGGCACTACAAAGCATGAGATGTCCCGTATGCAACTCATGTAGTATCTATTCTTCCGTAAGAAACTACAAAATCAATGACGTTATTGGGATTCACCTAGGAAACTATATCCCTCACGATATATGGGTCCTCTAATACTCCAATCATTAATTGAATGTGACCAAGGATATCAATCTCATCCATCCTGAATTGGAACTTTGTCAGCATATCATATAACTGATGCATTTTCTGTGCATTTAAAATGATATCATAATGGGTTACATGGTCGTGTAGATTATGAGAATGCACTAAGATTTCATCCACAAAAATAAAATCAAATGAATCATGGTATGGATGGAACACTCATCTCATCAGTTACATGAATAATGTGGGCATGACTGATAGACCGAGGGGTATAACCAAATACTAATATAGATTGTACATACTCAAAAAGTATATATGAGGTATTTCAAATGTTCTAACATATTCATGATGGTAAAAAGATCTCAAATCAATAATTTAGATGTCCAGATCTCATCTGAGCTAGTCAAAGGTATCATTTATCCCTGGTATAGGATACCAATTATTAACTGTCAACTAGTTTGACATCATGAAAACTAAATATATCTTAATAGTACAGTCCTCATTTTTTTTAAAAAGTCTGTAGAACACCATAGATAAATATTGGGTCAAATGAATCCATTTTCATTTAAATCCTCTAGCTTCCTCTGGATCTCATTCAACTCAGCCATAGACATCTTGTTTGGAGGATTGGATACCATTGAATTTATGAGAACTAGATTGATAGAGAACTATACCACTCTCACCGATGGTAATCCAGAGAAGTCATCCAAGAATACATCCCTGAATCAATCAACCAATGAAGGGAATTAAGTCTGATTGATAACATCCAACAATCTCTTGGAAGAATAACACAACATGTTTATAAGGTGATTTACGCTCCTCTTATTAGGCATCTTTAATTTCTCGAATATATAAATCATGGCCTCTAGACAACACTCTATAGCATTTAGTCCTCCGTCCTCAAAAAACATAGATAGATTCTACACTGAAATTCAAGTGTTATCTCTGCCATAGTTAGGGATTGTTGTAGTGGTCCCTAAATGGTCTGCATGAAACTGAAGAACCAATCACATAACTATGCCTTTTCCCCTATGTCAAATACAAATCCAGGTTCCATGATAGGCACAATATGAAAGAACCACTGGTATCCTTAGGCCTACTACCTCTAGGGTATGATAATGTCCAGCCTCCCAACATGCCACTGAGGATGCCATGGTGGAATAACTCTAAAATTACTAGAAAACACATTAGTTCAAGAAGATTATCAACATTAATAGTTCCAATGATAAAATATTTATGTAGGATAGGTAAAATCATTCCTTTTTAAGTCCACCTATACCTAACTAAAGGGTCAGGTCTATGTGTTAATAATTAAAGAAAATCCAACGATTTTACCTTCTAACCACTATGAATATCAAGTCAGTTCATGTTCTCTACAATAAGAAATTTCAATTTCAGATTTATTTTATATGCATATCACAATTAATTTAGAGGATAAAAAATTCCACGCTATATTCTGATACATGGGGCCCATACTCCAAAGGGACCAATTCCTAGAAACATCTAATGTCACAAAAAAATTACTTTCAATATGGTACCATTATCGAACAAATTATGATTCGAGAGGCCCTATAAGCATTATGTACCAAATATTGGTGCCTATATATTTTACACCATAATATATGTCAATATACCTAACACAACATCATGCTTATATATCACAACACATATCACAACATCTTCCAATCAGTAATACATCTTATAGAGAATGGAATAATGAATGGAATGTGAAATCTAGTAGGTTCCTATATGATTCATGAGATGGAATACCCTCATCTCATCATGATATAACCAAATAGAAACCAAATCCAAATAAAAACTAACATCATAAATATGTGAACCACTAATAGTGGAATAAATTCAACTGTAATATTCAAAATTTAAAAAACAAAAGATCAATTAATGTCAATTTGTATATTTCGTGTATTTGGGAAATCTATGCCCATGAAAAACTCATTACCAAATTCATATTCATTATTAAACATTCATTTTTTCAACAAATAGAATTGATAAATAGAAAATAATGCTCTCATACCAATTTTTTGTTTTCCAGTTTCTGATGCCACTCAATAATGCTCTATGCTCGGTCAGCCACATGGTATCAAGCACATCTCCCCAAAGGAAAGAGGTTACAGAATAAAAGTGGGGGAATATTTGTTTTAGTGATGATACATTTCCCTCCTTAACATATTGCAACATAATTTAAAATCAATAATAGTTCAATAGTGTAAATAGTAAACCACGCACAAAATTAAACATCAGAAGACTCATAGCATGATCAAAAAAAATAGTCATATCATATACAAGATGATGATACATTTTACATGATTTTATTAAAACATCCAAATCATGTATAAAACATTATCACAAAATATGTATCCCAAATTTATAAAAAATTTAAAAGGAATCCTAGTAGCATCCCAAGCCTCATCTTGGTCCCAATCCCTCCAACTCCCAAGAAGCATCTCAAGTACTTCTGGGAGGTAGCGTTACACTATCAACACCTGTAATCATATAATCAATTTGGATTCCAAAAAAAGTTTCCCAAATAAGGTTTTAACCAAAATTAAACATGAATCTCATTGAATAATTTTGATTTCAAAATTAAATTACATTGAATTTAATTATATCTAGACCTGAATCAAGCCTAACACCCCCCATATAGTCAACCACACTAACAGATGCCTAAAAGTCCATCTATAATGATATGAGTCATTCCCAAATCCAAGTATGTGCATTTGATTGGGTATCCATTAATATAGTGTTTTAAAAAAATCATGAAACTATGCACATCCTTGACATTCCTATTATGGAATTCAGGTAACTAACCAGATATGATATCCACCAACAACATAAAATCTCATCCCTGTGAACCTCTTAGGAACCTGATATCTAGTTTGGTGAGGTATTAAGTCCCACCAATAGAGTTCATCATATGTAGTCATGTAGGGATCCTGCGTATCACCCATGTAAAAAGTATCCAATTCCCATTTTGAGTCCATCCATGACATCATTCATTTTTATCCAAGAATCACATAGTATACAAATCATGGTTTATGCAATTGAGTTTGTCCATGTAATCCCTCAACTAGTTCCATGATTAACCCAATGTGTTAACAGGATCATACCATTGATTACATCCATTTAATCACTCAACTATATACATAAATACCCCAAGGAATACAATTCAATAGTCTAATGCGTCATTCCATTTCATCCTTCACTTGGATCCATGATTCAACCGTTCCTATTTAGAATTTCATCAAATAAATTACATTTAAACATTTTATTTAACATGCTAATGTCAAAACCAATAACAACCAAATACATCTCACCTCAAAAAGAGACTCAATCCTAGGAAGAACTCATAATGTGTGGCCATTCAATTTCTTACAGGGTCATTTTCCATATGAGGTCCATTAAAAGACTCAAAAAACCATTCATTATATAGCATGACTAATAATCCAATGAAGCTATCACATGTCTTAGTTATCATTTAACAGACATGAGAAAATAAACCCATAACACAATTCAATAAATTTGAAACAATTTATAGCATAACCCTTACGTTACTCATAGGGATAATACAGAAACAAAGATTGTATCCTTAGACAAGAAATCGTATACCTGGGTTATGTAACGCCCCGACCCCAGTTACCCAAGGTCGGTGCATTACTTTTTAACATTGGCATGATCACAAAAGATCAAGTCTCGAATGAACGATTAGTTTAGTAGACATGGAAACACTAGATACATTCATAAGTCTTACATTATATCATAAAGTAAAACAAATCTCAACATCTTCTCTTCATATCCCCTTATATTATCCCTGCAGGTCACTCATAATATACTTCTTCACATCCTGGAAAAATTAAAACATTGAAAGGGGTGAGATCAGATGCTCAGTAAGGATAACAATATAGAGGAAGCTTTCATCAAAAAACATTAACATTTAAGGCAATCTATAACTAAAACAAAAGCCTTTTAAAATTGAACTTTAGCATAATATGGAAAAATTAAAATGAAATAATTCCATTTACTTACTCAGATAGATATTTTACTAGTTGATTAATCACATGAAATATCAATAACCACTTTCATAATGATGGAATGCATAACGCCAGACTATCATAACCACGTAGCCAAGGCCTCGTGCCAAGACTACAAATAAGATTTTGTCAAGGCCTCGTGCCAAGACACTAGTTTGTCTCATGATACCTGCCGATGCATCAAGGAGCTATAGCGGGCTCCACCCGTCACTTATTAAGTCCAATGAATTCCTCAAATGAACAGGTTTAAACATATCATAAACCATAACATAATCATATCACATAAAACATTCTTAAAAGAAACATAAAATTTACATATTTCAGTCACAAGATATCAATACAACACATTGATATAATAAAAACACTTTCAAAACTATTTTCAATACCAAAATAAAAGAAAAGTAAAACTTGGTATTTATTTGTCTTTTAAAAAAAAGGTATGGCTTGTAGAAGAAGCCGAAACCCAAATAATGGTCACAGCGGCAGAGAAGTCATTGTCGCCGCATACGTACAAAAAACATTACTTTTTTCATTTAGTAAAAACACTTCATATAAAAAGATTCCTTGTGAATAAAATTAAAGGTCAAAGGGGTTTATACACTGTATAAAGGAAAGTTGTGTATAAAACCAAATATTCCTCAATAAAAGGATATTGAGACAAAGACCCTTACAAAGATCAATTTTTTAAATAAAGTAGATCTATTATGTGTATTCACTATATGTACACATAAATAAAGTACAAATACAAGATATAACATAATAATATCATGACATAATTTGAAAGTATGAGATTAACCCAAAGAATAGAAAATGGGTTAAGAAGTTCCCTTACCTTGCGTCATGCCTTGACTCGACCATTCTTTAATCTCCTGAATAATAAATTAGAGTTAATTTATAGTTTCTTAAGAGCCCTTTAAAGTTTCTTATTACTTTAATATCACTTTTTACCATGTTATGAACATTATATAATTATTTATGTTAGTAACGGTCGTTTTTTCGATCTTTGGTACTTGAGTAAAAAAATAAACTTCTTATAATTACAAGTTGTTCATGTGGTGATATATCCATTATATACAGAATTATATTCATGATGTAGATATCATATATATCATATATATCCATTATATACATTCATTTATAATATTACATAACATTTAGAGGTAAGAAATGAAATGCACCGTTCTTGGAGACAGTAAGCCGTACATACGCATGAATGCTACTTACATTTCTATTTCGTATTTAATGGAATGAAATCATAATAATATAAAGGTGTATTATAATTCCAGTATAATATCATATATAATATCATTTACTCCATACTTTATACATCCCACATATGGCATTAACGATTCAAATCACTTTGAGGGGGCGGTAGTCCGCACTTCCTAAAATGAAAATATCGCGTTTACCCATAATGGAAACAATAAAGGTATGCCATAAATGAGAAATACAGAAGAATAAGGAAAACATAAATATAATATATATATCATATATGAAAATATTGTCATAAAAATGGCCACCATTAGAGGTGTTAAATGAATATTGAGCAATCATCGTTTCATGAGGCAGTATTTCGCCACCCACAGAAACAGTATGTTCTTTAACCATTAGATGAAGGTGTGTGTAAGTGTAAACCAAATCCTTATCATAAAAACATACTAGTATATTTATGATACTGGTGTTGTTATAAATTAAATGAATAAAAGGAGTTTAGGGGGTTGGAGAAGAAAATAAAACAAAATAACATAAGAGAAGACATTACCTTAAAATTGGGTAACTCTTTTGATTTGAGCCAAAGGCTTCCTTGGGAAGAATTCTGCCCAAAGTGAGGCTTATATGAGTAAGGGAGGGCATTTGGAGAGGTATTTGGGCAGAGGGTGGCCGAGCCAAAAGGCTTTGAATGTGTGAATAAGGTGGTAGAGTTGGGGGGCCTTTTATAAGAGGAGAGGAGGGGCACTCTTGGAAAGTAATGAAATGTTACATTATTATACAATGATTTTCGGATTCTAAAGGTCCCACACTTCTATAATTAGAGGATACGGTGATAAGGGTTCTATGTATACCCATCCAATTGGCTTTGGACAAGTTTAAGCATTGTATTTTACATTATCTTTTAATTTTATTTAAATTGTTAATTAATGAGGTAATCGTTGCATCATCATGATGTCATAAATAATTTAATTTATATAATGTCTAATAATTAAAAAAAAATATCATGATGTAGGAAATATTTTTATCTTTCTAATGAATATTTATAGTCAAAAATATTACTTGTATAACCCCATTTAAAAATTGTTTTAGTAAAACAACTCTTGTTTGTGACCTTTTTATTTTAACATTAAATAAAAAGTTATTTTTGTCATCTTCCTACCAAAGTGGCTTCATGGTGTCCCCAAGTTGACCCATGGATTGTCTTTTTCTGCCATGACAAATCCAATAGGGGTTAGACAAGTGTAAAGGTCATTCCAGATTTTTATAATACTATTTTTACCTTAAATTTAACTAATTACCTTTAATCGCGATTAATTAAACTTAAAAGTTACTATTCACCAAAATATTATTTTAATTCCATTGAACTACATTTTACTTCATAATGACAACCATGTATGTTGGATTTTTGAAAATCAAATCAAAGAAGTGGTAATATTTCATTTAAATGAAAAATCAATTATTTAACTACCACTTAGTGGTTTCACAATTCATCAGAAATTGATGTTTTTTAGAGCAATGCCAAAATTTCACCCTAAGTTATAATTGATATTACGAATCCAAAAATGATGTATATTTTACAAAATTCCAAACATATAAGTTTCATTAATTAATTTTATAATTAATTCCCGCTGTCACAACAAATAGCCTGTTTTTAAGAAACAATATATATCAAAAGATTGACAATTGTTTATGTCCAATTTTAATGTGAAATTAATTCTAATGAACACCATTGGATAAAATGGTAGAAATATATTCTAATTATACTTTAAAACCACTCAATATTATTATTTATCACTATAAATTATTTTGATTAAAAATAATGTTTTAAGTATTTTTCACTATTCATAAAAATTTAGAAGTTCTTAGAAAAATACCAAAAATTCAACATAGGCTAATTTCGATATTACGAATCCAAAAATGAAGTCCATTTTGAAATGTAAAATATATATATATTTTCAAAAACTGGGTATTACTATTCATAACGGCTACTTTTATTGGTCGCGGTGTGTTAAAACTCGAGGTTGCGTACAACACACGCTGCTCTATTATTCAAAGTGGAGCATACCATGGAAGCTTGGGGTGTTACATTCTCCCCTCATTCAATAAATTGCGTCCTCGCAATTTGAAATTTTTCTTTGAAAATAAAAGGTTGAAAATAGAAAATACCTTTGTGGAAAACCCACATCAGAAATAAGGTTAATAAAATTTATCATTAATAATAAGGAAAGGGAAATGAAAAAGTCACCACCCAATTATGATCTTGATTAGGAGAACATTGGTGGAAATTAGATACATATAATTGGATGAAAAATGCATATATTTGTAGGGAGTGATTGAGGTCATCAATAAAAAACAAGTGTAAAATTGAGGGCCTCAAAGCCTTCAATCTATGTTGATTTAAAATATTATTAGTTCAACAAGACATAAGGTATTAGGATAACACTTTTTTTTTGCTTTAATATCCCTTTACTAAAGTTTAAGAATTAATTTATTCATAGAATACGATATAGGTATATATATATATTTATGCTTGACAAGTAGAGTTTCAACCTTCAACTAATTTCTACAACAAACTCATCTTTCACTCAAAAAGATAATAGAACTCAAAAATATTATATTTATCCTAATCGTACAAGGATGAAAATATTAACACATACCATTTAGATTACGAAAACTATTTTGTAATAACCAGGGACTTCCTGTAGGATAGTGGTAGGTAATAAAGGCATGTCGCACTATGGTTGTGGGTTCGATTCCTACAGCTTTGTCCGACGCGACGGGTTATCCCCCGACTTGCAGGTTGTCCTTTTCCTAAAAATATAGTATTATAATATTCCAAAAATAATCTTCATAATTGTTTTAACATTAAAAAATACTATCCAAAGTTCCACTTAATCCATTCCAATCTTTATATTTATCCAAAATACCTCTGTCGAGACTTTCTCTAAAAGGCCTCTAAATTCCAAAATCAATTGTAACATCAGATTCCCCAAACAAAGTAAAGTTTCTCTTATTGCCACATACTTAAAATATGATTACCTTCATCATATTAAAACCTTAATGAAAAAAACATGTACTGCAGTACAATCCTTATATATATCACATTATTCTTATAACCAGAATATAATCCTTTTTTCCAAAAGCACCAATACATTAATTATTCCACTTCAACTGTAGTAACAGCATAAGATTTTCCTTGATCCCTTGTCTTTTTCTGAGGTAAGTTTCCCTGATGCTTAGGACATTCATTTGCATAATGCCCCATTTCCCTAAAATTGTATCATTCAACATTGATAGCCTCTTTCTTTCCCTTGCAATCACGCGCCTGGTGACCTTTTTCTCCACATTTGTAACAAACTCCCATTCCTTTTAGGCAAGCACCGGGGTGATTCTTCCCAAAATTATCGCATAATGGAAAATCCTTCATTCCCTTTTTCCTATTATCCATTTCTTGTTCCACTGTTCTCTTCTTCACTTGCTTTACATTGTTGTCATAAGACTTAGAGAATTCCTTTTCTGTCTTGATAGCACATGAGCCAATATCTTCGTACGATGAGAAGTATTGTGATACTAAAGCTCGATGGAGAAATGGTTTTAACCCATCAAAGAAACGATCAATCTTACTTCTTGGGTTACGTATATAATCAGATGCATGCCTCGCTAACCTTGTAAAGTTACCCTCATACTTTGCGACATTCTCATCCTCCTTTTGACTCAGACTCAGAAATTGCCTTTCCATATCTTCTTGATGGTCATGTGGAAAGTATTTTTCTACGAAAAGATCTTTGAAATATCTCGATTCCATACTTGATACTTCTTCATCTTCCTTTGTATTTTGAATCAATGACCACAATTGATTGGAATCTCTAGTGAGGCGGTAGAATGCCATGACAACCTTCTCCCTTTCGCTACTCTCCAAGGCATGGAATATTTTCTCTAAGAAGTTTATCCATTGCTCAGCTACTAATGGATTTGTACCCCCATTAATTGTTGGAAGTTGTTGCCTCATGAAGTGGTCTAACATTGATCATCCACATTGCGGATCATGGTGCTCCATACGAGTAAGTTTATTATTCATAACCTGAGTGAGTTGTCCCAGTACGGTAATAAGTTGATCATCACAAGTTGTATCTCCAGATCCACAATAATTATCTTGAGCAGGAGGGAAATCCCTACACGGAGTGCATGCATTGATACAGTTTCCATTCCTTCCACTAGGCGCCATTTCTAAAAAATGGAATAAACTAGATTAGTTTATGAATCAAAATACATAATTCCATACTTGCAAAACACTTAACACTAGTTGAACTATTTATGGATATAATCCATAATCATAAAAAAATTTCTTTGACGAAGTATATACTCATAACCCGTCATTGTGGTTTGTAAAGAAAATGAGAATTATCCTAAGCATATCCCCCATGAGTGTCGTAACCAAGAGTGCAGCAAGGCCTGTTGTCGTGCACCAGTTCCCATTCGAGTATAGCTCAAAGCGGTGTTTTCAAGTTTTACCCCTAGGTACATCTGTGCCAGAGCCACCTCTACCTGCTTGTATCCAGACAGGGATGTATTGCTCAGAAAAACTCACAAAATCTCTACAACAACAAAATTATAGGAAGTTCTTCTATACTAATCCTCAAAGTCTATCTTTGGGCTATGTTCTCTATTCAGAGTTTATCTAAACCTAGCTTCCAAGGTTAGTACTAAACTGCCTCTGATACCAACTATAACGCCCCGACCCCAGTTACCCAAGGTCGGTGCATTACTTCGTAACATTGGCATGATCACAAAAGATCAAGTATTGAAAGAATGATTAGTTTAGTAGCCATGGAAACACTAGATACATTCATAAGTCTTACATTACATCATAAATTAAAACAAAACTACAACATATTCTCTTCATATACCCTTATATTATCCCTGCAGGTCATTCATAATATACTTCTTCACATCCTAGAAAAATAAAAACATTGAAAGGGGTGAGATCAGATGCTCAGTAAGAATAACAATATAGCATAAGCTTTCATCAATAAACATTAACATTTAAGGCAATGTATAACTAAAACAAAAGACTTTTAAACTTAAACTTTAGCATAATATGGAAAAAGTAAAATGAAATATTTCCATTTACTTACTCACATGGATATTTTACCAGTTGAAAAATCACATGAAATATCAATAACGACTTTCATAATGATGGAATGCATAATGCCGGACTATCATAACCACATAGCCAAGGCCTCGTGCCATGACTACAAATAAGATTTTGTCAAGGACTCGTACCAAGACACTAGTGTGTCTCATGAGACCTGCGGATTCATCGAGGAGCTATAGCGGGCTCCACACGTCACATATTATGTCCAATGCATTCCTCATATGAACAGGTTTAAACATATCATAAAGCATAACATAATCGTATCACATAAAACATGCATAAATGAAACATAACATTTACACATTTCAATCACAAGATATTAATACAACACTTTGATATAATAAAAACACTTTCAAAACTATTTTCAATACCAAAATAAAAGAAAAGTAAAACAAGGTATTTATTTTTCTTTTAAAAAAAGGTATGTCTTGTAGAGCAAGCTGAAACTCAAATAATGGTCATGGCGGCGGAGAAGTCGTTGTCGCCGCATACGTACAAAAACATTCCTTTTTTTTCGTTTAGTCAAAACACTTCGTATAAAAAGATTCCTTTTTAATAAAATTAAAAGTCAAAGGGGTTTATACACCGTATAAAGGAAATTTGTGCATAAAACCAAATATGCCTCAATGAAAGGATATTGAGACGAAGACCCTTACAAAGATAATTTTTTAAATAAATTAGATCTATTATGTGTATTCACTATAAGTACACATAAATAAAGTACAAATAAAAGATAGGACATAATAATATCATGACATAATTTTAATGTATGAGATTAATCCAAAGAATAGAAATTGTGGTAAGAAGTTCCCTTACCTTGTGTCCTGTCTTGACTCGACCGTTCTTTATCAACCTGAATAATAAACTAGAGTTAATTTATAGTTTCTTAAGAACATTTTAAAGTTTATTATTTATTTAATATCACTTATTACCATGTTATGAACATTATATAATTATTTAAGTTATTAACGGTCGTTTTGTCGATCTTTGGTACTTGAGTTAAAAAATATACTTCTTATAATTAAAAGTTGTTCATGTGGTGATATATTCATTATATACAAGATTATATTCATGATGTAGATATCATATATATCATATATATTCTGTATATACATTCATTTATAATATTACATAACATTTAGAGGTAAGAAATGAAATGCACCGTTCATGGAGACGGTAAGCCGTATGTACGCATGAACGCTACTTACATTTCTATTCCGTATTTAATGGAATGAAATCATAATAGTATAAAGGTGTATTATAATTCTAGTATAATATCATATATAATATATTTTACTCCATCTTTTATACGTCCCACATATGGCATTAACGTTTCAAATCACTTTGAGGGGGCGGTAGTCCGCACTTCCTAAAATGAAAATAACGTGTTTACCCATAATGGAAACAATAAAGGTATGCCATAAATGAGAAATACATAAGCATAAGAAAAACATAAACATAATATATATATCATATATGAAAATAGTTTCATCAAAATTGTCACCATTAAAGGTGTTAAATGAATATTGAACAATCATCGTTTCGTGAGGCAGTATTTCGCCACCCACAGAAACATTATGTTCTTTAACCATTAGACGAAGGTGTGTGTAAGTGTAAACCAAATACTTATCATAAAAAAATCCTAGTATATTGAGGATACTGTTGTTTTTATAAATGAAATGAATAAAAAGAGTTTATGGTGTTGGAGAAGAAAATAAAACAAAATAACATAAGAGAAGGCATTACTTTAAAATCGGGTAACTCTATTGATTTGAGCCAAAAGATTCCTTGGGAAGAATTTCGCCCAAAGTGAGGCTTCTAGGAGTAAGGTAGGGAAGTTGGGGGAGTATTTTGGCAGAAAAAGGCCAAGCCAAAACGCTTTGAAATTGTGAATAAGGTGGTAGAGGTGGGGGCCCTTTATAAGAGGAGAAGAGGGGCACTCTTGGAAAGTAATGAAATGTTACTTTATTATACAATGATTTTCGGATTTTAAAGGTCACACACATCTATAATTGGAGGCTAAGGTGATAAGGTTTCGAAATCTACCCATCCAATAGGCTTTGGACAAGTGTATGCTGTGGATTTTACATTATCTTTTCATTTTATTTAAATCGTTAATTAATGAGGTAATCGTTGTATCATCATGATGTCATAAATATTTTAATTTATTTAATGCCTAAAAATTATAAAACTACGATCACAATGTAGAATTATTTTTAGCTTTCTAATTAATATTTATAGTCAAAAATATGACTTGTATAACCCCATTTAAAAATTGTTTTAGTAAAACAACTCTTGTTTGTGACCTTTTTATTTTAACATTAAATAAAAAGTTATTTATGTCATTTTCCTACAAAAGTGGCTCCATGGGGTCCCCAAGTTGACCCATGGATTTTCTTGGTCGGCCATGACACATACAATAGGGGTTGGACAAGTGTAAAGGTCATTCTAAATTTTTATAATACTATTTTTACCTTAAATTTCACTATTTACCTTTAATTGCGATTAATTAAACTTAAAAGTTACTATTCACCAAAAAATTATTTTAATTCCATTGAACCACATTTTACTTCTTAATGACAACCATGTATGTCAGATTTTTGAAAATCAAATCACAGAAGTGGTATTATTTTATTTAAATGAAAAATCAGTTATTTAACTACCACTTAGTGGTTTCACTATTCATAAAAAATTGAAGTTTTCCAGAACAATGCCAAAATTTCACCCTAAGCTATAATTGATATTCCAAATCCAAAAATGATGTCTATTTTACAAAATTCCAAACATATAAGTTGCATTAATTAATTTTATAATTAATTCCCGCTATCACAACAAATAGCGTGTTTTTAAGAAACAATATATATCAAAAGATTGACAAATGTTTATGTCCAATTTCAAAGTGAAATTAATTCTAATGAACACCATTGGATAAAATGGTAAAAATATATTCTAATGATACATTAAAACCACTCAATAGTATAATTTATCACTATAAATTATTTTTATTAAAAAAGTTGTTTTAAGTATTTTTCACTATTCATAAAAATTTGGAAGTTCTTAGAAAAATACCAAAAATTCAACATAGTCTAATTTCGATATTACGAATTCAAAAATGAAGTCCATTTTGAAATGTAATATATATATATAATTTCAAAAAGTGGGTATTACTATTCATAATGGCTACTTTTATTGGTCACGGTGTGTTAGAACTCGAGGTTGCTTACAACACACGCTGCTCTATTATTCAAAGAGAAGTGTACCATGGAAGCTTGGGGTGTTACAGGTTAAGTGGAAAGTCACCCATCACATTCCCTTAAATAATTTTAATTATAATTAAATTTGTAATTAAATTATTCAACTTGAATTACATCTCAATTCATTAATGATATCCCATTACTAAATGGAGAAAATGAATCCAAGCTTAAAAGCCAACCAAGGGTCAATTTTAAAAAGAATGCACTGAAAGGGTTGGTTCTAATTCAACACACTCAACCAATAACAAGAATGTTCAATACTATTAAATTACCTAAAACATGACTGGAAATAATTGGGTTCAACTTCATTTCAAATCCACTCCAAAAAAATGGGTGTGTGGCATGACGACATATATAAATAACTTGACTTTAAGATAATATAACTAGACCACCTAATATAGGTCCGTACTAGATATTTCATCCAGTATCAGGTCCTAACTCAGCACAGATTAGGAGAATTATAAAAAATGGATGAACAAGAAAAAATTAATTCATATGAACCTAAAACATAATGACATAGTTGACAATTATTAAAATTGATAATGACTAAAAAAGAATTAAGTATTTAACATTATAGATCTAAGGGGATGAACCACAATTGAATAAGAGTCTGGAAAGAGAATAGATCACAAATCCTACATTGGGAACGAATGATAGAAATTACAAAGTGATCACATTATAGTTAATTAAAAGAAACCTAAATAAGTTTGTTAATATGAATTTTAATTTTATTGAAAATTAGAGAAATCCAACACAGCTTTGTTTGCATGGTTTAGGTGCACAATTTCTTAAACCATGTGTTCATCATGTATGGATTCCTATAGCCCAAGGGGTACCTGAATTGTTAAAAATATATGTACATCCCATGCGACAAATCTCTATCAAAATTTTCAAAAAACATTAGGCATGGACACATAACTGTCTGGCCTTAACTGAATGGTTTTCACTAATCATGTAACCCCAAATTTTTAACCAAAACATGGGTTCTGAGTTTTATACATAGACAGACACCTCAAAAACCAATATGACCTTAAATGGAATTCATATTAGGATATATTTATTCAATTAACCTATAATTCCCCAAAATGATAATGGGTTAAATGGATAAACGATATGAAAAATTTCAACAAGGTGCACATTCTTTTTAAGGAGCATGTCTGATTAGAAGTCCATAGTTAAGTGTGCATTGTCGGGAGTAGTGATCAGGATGGGTGACCTTCTGGAATGTTTCCCAGGATGTGTGTGAGTGAGGAAAAAGAACACTGGATATAAGGCCCCAGCCTTAAACCTTACTTAATCATGAGTTATTAAAAGATTACACATTGAGGATCTTTTCAGGTTTAGAGTTTTAGAGAATTAGATCATGAAACTTGCATTACATTCCACATTTAAACAAAGTGGTTACATAAAAGACAGTATTCATTCTTCCCATCAACGGGAACATATTTAAAATATAACACGGATTCTTTCTTGACACATCCTTGACACTATCATCACATCATGTACCTTTCCCTTGACATGTGAAAAACATTTCAAAAACTTGGGATGAGCATAAAAAACTCAGTAAGAGTTATAAAAATATGGAAAGGAAACATGAGTTCATATATACATAAGAATGAAATCATACTTTACCCATAAAACAAAGGCATATCAAATCATGAATAAATCATAGAAAACATAAGACATAAAGGTAACTTGAGGCATTCATAACATTCTTACGTAGGGAGTAACCCTCTTGGTTACCTTTGGAATACCCATCACAGTATATTCCCTAAATCTCTTCGGAGAAACCTTAACGTTTCACTCCTTCGCGTTACCCAATGCATTGGAGAGCTATATCGGGCTCACCCGCCCTTAGTTTATCATGGAACCACCTGTTCTTCATAACAATTACCAAGAACCATAACATAATCATATCACATAAACATGAATAAAGGAAACATAAAATTTCCACATTTCAATCACAATATAATATTTTAGGATATTGAAATAATGAATCCAATCAAAAAGAAACCATTTCCAAAACCATTTAAAGCATTTAATAAAGAAAATTTTGAATCAAAGTATCCCATACCACCTTTAAGATTTTAACATTTTAAACCATTAAAATACATATAAATAAATCCTTAAAACCATTTTGAAAACATGGATATTAATAAGAACAAATAATTAAAACATTTAAAACGATATTTTGGTTAAAGGGGTTTTACCAAAATTAGAGACACTTGAATACAATAATCGAGGAATAACATTTAGTCAGAACTTTATAATATCATGAGAATAAAAGGATTCATGATATAATACTCCAAAGGATAGTATATACACCATATAAGAGTGAATTGGTTCATAACAACAATGAACCCTCAATAGAAATGTCAAATGTGATGAAATACCTTATAAAGAAGGTATCCTTAAATTAAGGACAAATAAATCTAAAAAATATGTGTGGAAAATATATATACACACAATATAAGTGGATATTAAGTGTAAAACAATAAAAGGTCAATCACACATATTCAATGGATGACATACTCAATGACTACAAGTTGAACCCAAAGAAATCGAAATTGGGTTAAAGAGTTCCCTTGACAGCCTAACGACAATCACATCAAAATGAGTTGATGAGAGATAAAAAGTGTATATCATCACTTGGACATAAAATTTACATCAATAAGGATATATGAGAACATATCCCAACATAAAAATATGTAAATTAAAAGACCCAATAAAAGAAACCTTTTTAAAAAAGAGGAGGGTGAAAGGTTCCCTTACCGACTTGGGTATCTTTCAAAACATACACCCCATGAAAGAAAGACAATAGGTCATTGATGTAAATACTCATAAACGAAAGTATATTACACAAAGAGTAGAATAATGGGCAGTACATACACCACTCAATGGAATTTGTGGCGAATGTTGCATAAATCTCACGGGAATAAAAGTGAGATGAAAAATCCCTTACGAAAACTCGGCAGCCTAACGGCGCCACATAAAACTTCCGAATATGGATTGATGAGATCAAATAGATTATCTCATCATATTACAATTGAATTTACAGAAAGTTTAATATAAAAGGAAATCCCCCAACATTGCAAGGAGGATTTTAAAAGAAGTGACATAAAGGAGAGTACTTAAAAAGAAAGAGAGAGGTTAGATCTCTTACGAAAGTTCGGCAGCCTAACGGAACCACTCAAAACATCCAACATGGATTGATGAGAGAGAATAGGGTCTCTAATCACATGAAAATAAAAATTATAGTAAATGTAATATAAAAGAACATCCCAGACATAAGAAAGATGAGCTTAAAATAAATGACATAAAAGAGTGTACTTAAAAAGAAAGAGAGTTGTAGGATCCCTTACCTTGGGTCCGACTTGACTCGATCGTTCTTTAATCTCCTGAATAATAAACTTGAGTTAATTTCTAATTCCTTAAGAATACTTTTTCAAGTTCATTATTACTTTTATACCACTTATTGCCATGTCACAAACATTATGTAATCATTTAAGTTAATAATATTTGTTTTGCCGATATTTGGTTCTTAAGTCGAAAGTCGTCTTCTTACAATTACATGTTGTCCGTGTGGCCAAATGTTTATTATATCCATAATTGTATTCATTATGTAGATATCATATATGTCATATATATCCAGTACATGCATGCATTTATAACATTACATAATCATTTAGAGGTAAGAAATGAAATGCACCGTTCATGGAGACGGTAAGCCGTACGTACGCATGAACGCTACTTTCATTTATTTTTCGTATTTTATAGAATGGAATAATAATGATATAAAGGTATATTATAATTCCAATATAATATCATATATAATATCATATTTCCATCCTTTATACATCCCACATATGGTATTTAACGAATCAAGTGGGCGGTAGTCCGCACTTCCTTAAATGAAGATATCGCGTATACCCATAATGGAAGCCATAAAGGTAAGACAAAAATGAAAAATACAGAAGCCTAAATAAAACATAAACATATTATATATCATATATAAAAATAGTGACATCATAATGTCCACCTTTGAAGGTGTTAAATGAGTATTGAACAATCATCGTTTCGGGAGGCAGAATTTCACCATCCACGGAAACCGTATGTTCTTTAACCATTTGATGTAGTTGTGTGAGAGTGTAGCTCGAATAAATCTTATAACAACATACTAGTATATTGAATATACTTTTTTTGTTACAAAATAAGTAAATAAAAAGAGTTTAGGGGGTTGGAGAAGAAAAATAAAACAAATGAACATGAGAGAATTAATTACCTTTAAAAGTGTAACTCATTTTGATTTAAGCTTAAAGGATTCCTTTGAAAGGATTATTCCCAAAGGGAGTCCTCTGGGATGAGGAGAGGGATGTGGAGAGAGTAAATGGGAAGGGGTAGGCCGAGCCAAAGGCTTTAGGAGTGTGTTAAATGAGGTAGAGGTGGGGGCCTTTTATAAGAGGAGAGTAGGGGTACTTTTGGAAAGTAAAGAAATATTACTTTATTTGAAAATGTTTTTCGGTTTTACAAGGTCCCAAATTGATATAATTAGTGGATAAGGTGATAAGGCTTCGAAATCCACTCATCCAATAAGTTTTTTACATGTTTAGTTCATATATTTTACATTATCTTTCCAATTTATTTAAATCATCAAATAATGATATCATCGCTGCATCATTATTATGTCATAAATAATTTAATTTATTTAATGTCTAAAAATTATAAAAAAAATACTATTATGTAGGATATTTTTTTATCTTTCCAATGAATATTTATAATCAAAAATATGACTTGTATAACCCCACTTAAAAATTGTTTTAGTAAAACATATCATGTTTGTGTCAATTTTACTTTTACATTAAATAAAATGTTATTTATGTCATTTCCCAACCAAAGTGGATCCATGGGGTCCCCAAGTTGACCCATGGCTTTTCTTGGATGTCCATGACACAACCAATAAGGTTGGGACATGTGTCTAGGTCATTTCATATCATTAAAGCATTATTTATACCATAAACTACACTAATTACCACTAATCGCGATTAAAAACTTAATAAGTTACTATTCACCAAAAAATTATTTTAATCTCATTGAACCACATTTTACTTCTTAATGACAACCATGTATGTGGGATTTTTAAAATTCAATACACATTAGTGGTAAAATTTCATTTAACTGAAAAATCAGGTTGCTTGATTACCACTTAGTGGTTTCACTATTCATCAAAAATTGAAGTTTTTCAGAAAATTACCAAAAATTCACCCTAAGCTATATTTGATATTCTGAATTCAAAAATGAAGTCCGTTTTACAAAATTCAAAACATATGAGTCACATTAATTAATTTAATAATTAATTTCCGCTGTCAGAGCAAATAGCGTGTTTTTATAAAACAATAAGTATCAAAAGATTGACACTAGTTTAAGTCTGATTTCAAAGTGAAATTGATTCCAACGACCACTATTGGATTTAATGGTAAAAATATTTTCTAATTTCACTTTAAAACCAATTCAAAATATAATCTAATCATATAAATAAATTAGATTATAAAGTGTTTTTGAATTAAAATACAACATTTTACACTATTCATTAAAAAAATGAACTTTATCAGAAAGATACCAAAAATTTACAGAAAGTAAATTTTGATGTCCCAATTCTTAATAAGAGTTTTATTTGGTCCAAAATAATGTTTAAGAGTGAACAAAACTATATTTAATGACGATTCTCCATCAAAAGGTGATAAGTGAACCTTTAGTGAAAACTAGGGCATATACGCCAAAAATTGAGTTCTTTCCGTATTTTAAGCCTTTATCTTTTATTGTATAAATGTAAAAATATTTAAGAACATATATAATCATATTTTATTTATTTCTATCCATTCCCACCAATACAACGGCTACATAATATTATTTTATTATTAGAGTGCAACGTAAGATTCTCAAGAAACTCGTTGTTGCGTGTTGGGTACGCCATCGAGCATAGCTTCCCCTTTAAAGTCATTTCAATATTTTATTCACAAATATAGATAAATATGAAATGTCATATTATTTATTTATCTGGGGTGTTACATCTTTCCCCCCTTTTGGGAATTGCGTCCCCGCAATTTTAAAATTGCGCTTGGAAACTTCCTTGAAAGTCCCACATCGGAACAAAAGTCGGTAAAAAAAACACTTTAAAATAAAGAAAGATAAGTACAAAGGTCACCCGAGTTAACCCATACTAGGATTTCAAGTATTAAAATATGGACATGGAGGAAAAAACAAAGGGTCATGTTCTGATGAAGAGTGATAGAAAACAAGTTTAGGAGAAAGTTAACCACGAGAAAATCACAAACTTGTGATGGGTTAAACGGTCTTCGATTCCCCAGTAGAAAAAGTTAATAGACAACATTTTTGTTTTAAGTTACTTTTTATTGAGGAATTTATTCATAAGGAAACATAATCACTTATCATATTGACTTTCAACCTTTATTAGATTCCTTACACAAATTCATATTTTCTCCAAAAGATGAGTATTTAGGAAGACTTGTTCGCATTAAGAGTACTATAATCAACTTCTAGAGAGTCACCTAATCCAAAAAAAGAGAACTATATACTTCCCATGTCTTTAGACTTTAACCAAAACCAAAACCAAAAAGTTTATTACAAGATCAGATAATCCAGAAAAAGATAACCCTTTATAAAAAGAAAATCTATTCTTAATCTCAAAAATTTGTCCAACAAAACCCAAAGTTCAACGAGGACCATTCTATAATCAATTTGTCCATAAAATTATTCAAAGTAAACCAATATAAGATTGAAACCCAAATATTTGAAGGATTTAGTCGCATAGTCTTCCAAGATAAATCGTAACATTTATCTCCAAACAATATCAGTTGCTCCTAAAGTCTCGTTTTGAAAAGTAATTAACCTAATCACATATCCTCCATGATAGGTTAATAATTTTCAAAAATAACCCAAAACCAACTTACTCCTAATTCATAAAATCATATAACTAGAATGAATCAGTCAAACTAACCAGGGACTTCACGTAGTCCAGTGGTAGGCGATAAATACCAGTCGCACATTGGTTGTGGGTTCGATTCCTGCAGCTTTGTCCGACGCGACGGGATGTCACACGGTCTGTGTGTTGTCCTTTTTCCAAAACTATAAAATTCATAAAACATTCCCCAAAATGAGAAATAATCTTCAAGAATAATCATAACATATTTTAACCTCAAGTTTATCTCATTCCTTTCATTTTCCATCATATCATAGAGTAACCCATAATTACCTAAAAATTAAGTATCATATAAACCCTAATGGTTACCTTAATAATTATTACCTGAATTTCCACATCGAGTTGGCCATCTCGTACGTGATGCACTAGAGAAATCACCAAGGTTAAAGTGGTTGATCATGACTCCTTGATAGTTGGTTTAGAACAACCATGAGTTTCCTCATTTAATCCTCCATTTTATCTAGTATCTTAATCATTGATCCACCACAGTTTCCTTCAAACCAATTGTCACTTTGGTGCCTGCGAGATCCAGCCATACTAAAAACAGAAATGTCAGTGTGTGTATATCAACAAAACCATCATGTACTAATGAGGAAGGTAAACACTAAGATACACTTACTCATTCAATTTATATAAAACTAGGACTCTTTCTGAAATCCTAACTATTATGGTAGTGTCACTTATTCTTAGAAAATACCCTAACCTCTAAAGTTATCTAAACCGACCTTTGATACCAACTATAAGGCCCCAGCCTTAAACCTTACTTAATATTGAGTTATTAAAAGATTACACATTTAGGATCTTTTCAGGTTTAGAGTTTTAGAGAATTAGATCATGAAACATGCATTACATTCCACATTTAAACCAAGTGGGTACATAAAAGACAGTATTCATTCTTCCCATCAACGGGAACATATTTAAAATATAACACAGATTCTTTCTTGACACATCCTTGACATTATCATCATATCATGTACCTTTCCCTTGACCTGTGAAAAACATTTCAAAAACATGGGATGAGCATAAAAAGTTCAGTAAGAGTTATAAAAATATGGAAAGGAAACATGAGTTCATATATACATAAGAATGAAATCATACTTTACCCATAAAACAAAGGCATATCAAATCATGAATAAATCATAGAAAACATAAGACATAAAGGTAACTTGAGGCATTCATAACATTCTTACATAGGGAGTAACCCTCTTGGTTACGTTTGGAATACCCATCAGAGTATATTCCCTAAATCTCTTCGAAGAAACCTTAACGTTTAACTCCTTCGCGTTACCCAATGCATTGGAGAGCTATATCGGGCTCACCTGCCCTTAGTTTATCACGGAACCACCCATTCTTCATAACAATTCCCAAGAACCATAACATAATCATATCACATATACATGAATAAAGGAAACATAACATTTCCACATTTCAATCACAATATAATATTTTAGGATATTGAAATAATGAATCCATTCAAAAAGAAACCATTTCCAAAACCATTTAAAACATTTAATAAAGAGAATTTTGAATCAAAGTGTCCCATACCACCTTGAAGCTTTTAACATTTTAAACCATTAATATCCATATAAATAAATCCTTAAAACCATTTTAAAAACATGGATATTAATAAGAACAAATAATTAAAACATTTAAAACGATATTTTGGTTAAAGGGGTTTTACCAAAATTAGAGACACTTGAATACAATAATAGAGGAATAACATTTAGTAAGATAATTATAATATCATAATAATAAAAGGATTCATGATATAATACTCCAAAGGACAGTATATACACCATATAAGAGTGAATTGGTGCATAACAACAATGAACCCTCAATAGAAATGTCTAATGTGATGAAATCCATTATAAAGAAGGTATCCTTAAATTAAGGACAAATAAATCTCAAAAATATGTGTGACAAATATATATACACCCAATATAAGTTGATATTAAGTGTAAAAAAATAAAAGTTCAATCACACATATTCAATGGATGACATATTCAATGACTACAAGTTGAACCCAAATAAATCGAAATTTGGTTAAAAAGTTCCCTTGACAGCCTAACGGCAATCACATCAAAATGAGTTGATGAGAGATAAAAAGTGTATCTCATCACTTGGACATAAAATTTACATCAATAAGGATATATGAGAACATATCCCAACATAAAAATATGTAAATTAAAAGACCCAATAAAAGAAGTCTTTTTAAAAAAGAGGAGGGTGAAAGGTTCCCTTACCGACTTGGGTATCTTTCAAAACATACACCCCATGAAAGAAAGACAATAGGTCATTGATGTAAATACTCATAAACGAAATAATATTACACAAAGAGTAGAATAATGGGCATTACATACACCACTCAATGGAATTTGTGGCAAATGTAGCATAAATCTCACGGGAATAAAAGTGAGATGAAAAATCCCTTACGAAAACTCAGCAGCCTAACGGCGCCACATAAAACTTCTGAATATGGATTGATGAGATCAAATAGAGTATCCCGTCATATTAAAATAGAATTTAAAGCATGTGGAATATAAAAGGAAATCCCCCAACATTGCAAGGAGGAGTTTAAAAGAAGTGACATAAAGGAGAGTACTTAAAAAGAAAGAGAGAGGTTAGATCTCTTACGAAAGTTCGGCAGCCTAACGGCGCCACTCAAAACTTCCAAAATGGATTGATGAGAGAGAATAAGGTCTCTCATCACATGAAAATAAAAATTACAGTAAATTTAATATAAAAGAACATCCCAATCATAAGAAATATGATCTTAAAATAAATGACATAAAATAGTGTACTTAAAAAGAAAGAGAGTTGTAGGATCCCTTACCTCGGGTCCGACGTGACTCGATCGTTCTTTAATCTCCTAAATAATAAACTTGAGTTAATTTCTAATTCCTTAAGAACCCTTTTTCAAGTTTATTATTACTTTTATACCACTTATTACCATGTCACAAACATTATGTAATCATTTAAGTTAATAATATTTGTTTTGCCGATATTTGGTTCTTAAGTCGAAAGTGGACTTCTTACAATTACATGTTGTTCGTGTGGCCAAAAGTTTATTATATCCAGAATTGTATTCATGATTTATATATCATATATGTCATATATATCCAGTACATGCATGCATTTATAACATTACATAATCATTTGAGGTAAGAAATGAAATGCACAGTTCATGGAGACGGTAAGCCGTACGTACGCATGAACGCTACTTTCATTTCTATTTCGTATTTTATAGAATGGAATCATAATTATATAAAGGTATATTATAATTCCAGTATAATATCATATATAATATCATATTTCCATCCTTTATACATCCCACATATGTTATTTAACGAATCAAATCACTTTGAGGGGGCGGTAGTCTGCACTTCCTTAAATGAAGATATCGCGTATACCCATAATGGAAGCCATAAAGGTAAGAAAAAAAATGAAAAATAAAGAAGCATAAATAAAACATAAACATATTATATATCATATATAAAAATAGTGACATCATAATGGCCACCTTTGAAGGTGTTAAATGAGTATTGAACAATCATCGTTTCGGGAGGCAGAATTTCACCATCCACGGAAACTGTATGTTCTTTAACCATTTCATGTAGTTGTGTGAGAGTGTAGCTCGAATAAATCTTATAAAAAAATCCTCGTATATTAAAGATACTGTTGTTGTTACAAAAGAAGTAAATAAAAAGAGTTTAGGGGGTTGGAGAAGCAAAATAAAACAAATGAACATGAGAGAATGAATTACCTTTAAAAGTGTAACTCCTTTTGATTTAAGCCTAAAGGATTCCTTTGAAAGGATTATTCCCAAAGGAAGTACTCTAGGATGAGGATAGGGATGCGGAGAGAGTAAATGGGCAGGGGTTGGCCGAGCCAAAGGCTTTAGGAGTGTGTTAAATGAGGTAGAGGTGGGGGCCTTTTATAAGAGGAGAGGAGGGGTACTTTTGGAAAGTAAAGAAATATTACTTTATTTGAAAAAAAAATTCGGTTTTAAAAGGTCCCAAATTGTAGAATTCGTGGATAAGGTGATAAGGCTTCGAAATCCACTAATCCAATAAGTTTTGTACATGTGTAGTTCATAGATTTTACATTATCTTTCCATTTTATTTAAATCGTCAAATAATGATATCATCGCTGCATCATTATTATGTCATAAATAATTTAATTTATTTAATGTCTAAAAATTATAAAAAAATACTATTATGTAGGATATCTTTTTAACTTTCCAATGAATATTTATAATCAAAAAGATGACTGGTATAACCCCACTTAAAAATTGTTTTAGTAAAACATATCATGTTTGTGTCAATTTTACTTTTACATTAAATAAAATGTTATTTATGTAATTTCCCAACCAAAGTGGATCCATGGGGTCCCCAAGTTGGCCCATGGCTTGTCTTGGTCGGCCATGACACAACCAATAATGTTGGGACATGTGTCTAGGTCATTTCATATCATAAAAGCATTATTTATACCTTAAACTACACTAATTACCACTAATCGCGATTAAAAACTTAATAAGTTACTATTCACCAAAAAATTATTTTAATCTCATTGAACCACATTTTACTTCTTAATGAAAACCATGTATGTAGGATTTTCAAAATTCAATACACATTAGTGGTAAACTTTCATTTAACTGAAAAAATCAGTTTGCTTGATTACCACTTAGTGGTTTCACTATTCATCAAAAATTGAAGTTTTTCAGAAAATTAACAAAAATTCACCCTAAGCTATATTTGATATTCTGAATTCAAAAATGAAGTCCGTTTTAAAAAATTCAAAACATATTAGTCACATTAATTAATTTAATAATTAATTCCCGCTGTCAGAGCAAATAGCGTGTTTTTATAAAACAATAAGTATCAAAAGATTGACACTAGTTTAAGTCTGATTTCAAAGTGAAATTGATTCCAAAGACCACTATTGGATTTAATGGTAAAAATATTTTCTAATTTCAATTTAAAAACAATTCAAAATATTATCTAATCATATAAATAAATTAGATTAAAAAGTGGTTTTGAATTAAAATGCAACATTTTACACTATTCATTAAAAAAATGAACTTTATCAGAAAAATACCAAAAATTTACACAAAGTAAATTTTGATGTCGCGATTCTTAATAAGAGTTTTATTTGGTCCAAAAGAATGTTTAAGAGTGAAAAAAACTATATTTAATGACGGTTCTCCATCAAAAGGTGATTAGTGAACCTTTAGTGAAAACTAGGGCATATACGCCAAAAATTGAATTCTTTCCGTATTTTAAGCCTTTATCTTTTATTGTATAAATGTAAAAATATTTAAGAACATATATAATCATATTTTAGTTATTTCTATCCATTCCCACCAATACAACAGCTACATAATATTATTTTATTATTAGAGTGCAATGTAAGATTCCCAAGAAACTCGTTGTTGCTTGTTGGGTACGCCATCGAGCATAGCTTCCCCTTTAAAGTCATTTCAATATTTTATTCACAAATATAGATAAATATGAAATGACATATTCTTTATTTACCTGGGGTGTTACACTGGAAATGACATGTGTTGGCCTGTGGGGACTTTCATTATTTAGATGACCCGTTTAGGCATGTGGGTGGACCCTGGAGTGGGCCCCACATGTCTACGGGGTAACTAGTCGTACCTGGTTGGCCAGGACCTGACATCCATGTTAAGGCAGGGTTGTTGTGCTATCACCGAGACACGGTTGTTACATTGGGTATCCGAGGTTGAACCTAGACTTAAGTGCGGTGCACTGCCTGGGTTGAGATGTTGGGCCCACAACGAGGACGTTGTGCTCTACAGGGGGGTGATTTTAATGCTCCAAAATGACAAAGTGTTAAATAACTAAATGATATGTCTCATGTAAAAAAGGTGCACCTTTCTTTTTGGGATCCTTTCTGATTAGAACTCCACAGTTAAGGGTGCTTAGCTTGGAGTCGTGATCAGGATGGGTGACCTTCTAGAAAGTTTCTCAGGGTGTGTGTGAGTAAGGAAAAAGCACACTAGAAAGGACATGTGTTGGCTTGTGGGGACTATAATTAGTCATATGACCCGTTCTGGAATGTGGGTGGACCCTTGGGTGGTCCCCATGTGTCTGCGGGGCAACTGTTGGTACCTGGTTGGCCAGGACCTAAAGACGATATTAAGGTGGGGTGGTTGTGCTGTCACCGGGACCAAGTTAATACATAACCTATGAATTTAGGGAAAAAATTGAAATTATACCTCATTATAGAACTGGTTTCTTCCAATATCCATTCAATTAGCTTGAAAATTTTTAGGTAAACATATTGAAAAATAAACAAACAGAGTTTAATGAAATGAAATTCAAAATAATAAGATTTATATAAAAATATCACTTTAATGAACATAGAATGTATGTACAGTAACTATGGATTTTAGTAGTCCAAACCAAATAACAACTCAAGAAATTTAAATTTGATATAACCATATATGATAATAGTTCAATCATATATAGATTTTCATGTGATCTATGCTAGCTGAATGACCTCCCTCAACTACAACCCAATTTTAGTAAATCGATAGTTCTTTTGAAAAAAGAAAAATGTTTTATTTCAATTGAAATTTGGATTACATAAACATGAAATATATATTAATATGTACATATATATCAGGAATCTCTATAGTTTTTAAAAGTCCATTTTTACTCAACTCACACTATTCATAACATTTAATTAGAAAATTGAAATTATATTTCATGTGAAAATGTTTATGTTGATTGAATAATATAAAAAATATTCATTGTATGATGAAAAGTAATATCTTAATTAATTTATAATTTATAGGATCAAGAAGAGTAAATATTCCAAATTCTGTTTTCATATAAAAACAAATTATCTCTTTATTTTTTATTTAGTTAAATATTTAATTTCAATAATCTACGATGTGTATTTATAAAAATAAATTTTTGGATATCATTGAAATACTTACATAGTATTAATTTATAGAATTTTTTGAAGTAATTAATTTTTATATCAACAGTGAAACATAATGTTTTTAACATTTTTCAACATTTAATTAACTATATTTATATAAATATTAATTATTTTTTAATTATTTTTTTGAAAAAAGTATTTTTATTTCATTATCACATTATAAACATCTTAATATCGATTAATGTTAATAGAACTATGATTCATATTTTATAACTAATGAAATATTTAATCAATTTTTTATTATATAATACTTTTTTTATAATGGAATTCGATTTTAACCCTATGAGAAATAAAAAATGGAAAAAATATTAAAAATATTGAATTAATATTTAAAATTTATAAATTAAGTTATAATATATTTTTATTTAATATTATTAACATAATTTATGAAAAAATAGTTACAATAGTTAAAGTGATATTTTTCATAGATGAGTAATTTTCTAAATATTTTGTTTTTTTAAAGTATACATTTAATTTCAAAATAATACTCATATTAGATATATATATATATATACATATAGAAATATATTAATATTCATTCATTTTGAAATCAATTTCAAATAATATTATGAAAACCAAAAAATTATAATCGCCTCATTCTACAAAAAATGTTTTCCTATATATTATATGTTTGGATTTAGATGTAATAAAAAGTTATATTTACATTTAAATTTGGGATAAATAGATATTTAAATAATATTAATGAATTGTATATTATGTTATATGGTCCATATTATATTTTAATTATTAAAATAATGATTGGTATTTATTTTTAATTGAGATTTAGAAGGGTAAAATCAGTAAATAAAATACGTAAAATTTTTAATAAATAAAAGGTCATATAAATATTTCAGAAATAATTTATATATATTAAATTAATACACACATGTATCACATACATATTCTACAACCAATTCATTGTAATCATACAACCCACCTTAAACCCATGCGATTTTATTCATGATGCTTACATAACTCTAGTTTTCAATGATACCCCCACCTTTTCAACTATAATATGTACTCAATCTGAAAAATTATCCCATTGTTGTACATAAAAATGAATTTTAGCACTAATTTACATATTAAATCCATAACTAAATTAATCACAATGATTTTCTTTGCTTCTATTGTTTCCTCCGATGATTTACGAAGCTACATAGTAATGTAAAAATTCTTCTCATTTTGATTATAGTGTGTATTTTATTATATATAATGATGAATTATATATATATATATATATGTGCTTGATGTGGTGAAAATAAATATTATACCAACCATGTTATTCCCCAATGAGAAGAAAATTCGATTATTTTTCATGAAAACCATTTCACAATCCATATTGTATTTTCGTTACACTGATAAAATCACTCTATGATTCTATCACTCCATTTATAAATTAACTCACTTACATTGATATAAACCATTATATTTCTATTTAATTTTTCAACCAATTTCCATAATCATGACATTTTTATACAAATTATTTCCATCTAATGAGAGAATTCATCTCTCTCTCATCAATCCCATTCCACAATCCTTTTTATACCGATCTTGCTACAAAAATCATTCCTTGATTTTGCCATCATCATATTGATAATAATCATCAAAAATATAATTCATGTTTATACATATAAAAGAAGGTATCTGTTGTTTTATGATATAAATTCTTATCTAAAATACAAGAAGAAGATTTATATTTCTATTATATAGGTGATTCAATAGATTTATGGGATATTGGAAATTTTTCTATGGAGTTTTCATGGATAATTTATTTTTCTTCAGACATAATCACTCAAATTTGATATTAGTCAGTCATGAATTAATTTACCCCTAAATGAATTTTCTATTTTTTAATTATAATTTTTTTCCTTTTCAAATCATGTTGGACATAAAATAAAACTTCCATGATGAACACATTATTTAAAAAAAACTAATACTCATTAGAATAATTTATATCCCATTAATTAAATTATCTTTACTTTTTTATTTTAAAACCACCAATGATCTAATATATTATTAAATATAATATGTATTATTTTTTATTCATATCATTATAATAATCCTTATTGAAAGCATTATATTCTACTATAATATCATTGGGGGTTTTTAAAAAAATGTAGTTCAAAATAAAATGGTTCATATTAGACTAAATATTTTTGTTTACTAAATTTATTCCTTTCAAGTATATTTAATTTTTGACTCATTATAAAAATGAATGTTATAAACTTATACTTCCTGTTTCAAATGTTTTTGTTAGTAAATTACACATTATCTTTTTTAATAATGCATAATAGTTATGGTGAAATTGATTTTATTTTCAATTCTATTGTTTCCCCATGGTTTTTAACTAATATTGAATTGTATTTATCTACCAAAATTATGATATGATTCATTTTATCTATTTTTTGATATCACTAGATCATAAAGTTTATATTTTTTTATGTTATTTATAATTTCTATGAAATCCATTATTTTTCTAGGGTTCTCTGTAATATATTAATGAAAAATTTGAATTGGAACTCTTTGATATGGTTAGTAGATGTTTTTATCATATAAGACCCAAATATACTTGTTTCAGAATATATTTCTTGATATTTTCATTTGTGGACATTCTGTGATTATTCACAGTAGTTTAGGGAAAATGGTTTTGTTGAAAATGGTTTTCAAATACCGATGGTTGTGGTATATTATTAGGTAATTAATAATGTTTGGCCAAATTGTAATGATACATTTCATTTCCATGAAACACAATGTTTTCAATGTTATGATTTATTTTTAATGCATTCTAAAATTTTATGTCATGCTCACTTGTTATATGATTCATGAGATTTGTTTTTCACAATTGTAGACCATTTATAAACCCTCTAACATTTTCATTCCGATCATTTTTTTACTCTAGAATGTATTATGATAATCTTATAGAAAATTTTGAAAATTTAATAAAAAATTTATTTCATCATCATGATTACCTCCATGCCTGTGAGAAGACATAATATCATTTTTTTCTCCTTTAATGAGCATATGAGCTCACACCTTTCATATTTTTCTATCCTATAGGTTAAAATTAATATTATGTAATTTGAAATTTCTACAATTGTTAAAGAGGATCATGATTACAGGGAACTGTTTCTATTCAATTTAAAATAACTTTATTATATATTAAATCTCTACAATATTATCTCATTAGATCTTTGTTTTATTTAATTATTTATGCAATGTATTATCTAAATCATAAAATTATTTTACAATATATGTTATGGTTTGTTTTGTAATATTTAGTTGGTGATAAAGTGGGTTGTCGCTATTTTTAAATATTGATTTATATATATTAATTAATAGGGTAATAGAATGATCATGAAAACATTATAAATGGGTCTATATGTAGGGTTATATCCTTATATATTGGTAAAATATTGAGAAGTTGAATTTTCGAACAATACAACCATGTTTGGATTATGGGAGGTTGATATTGATGGGGAATAGATACACCTAGGGGTAATCACCCAAAACTATCTTGGTTGTAAATTTTCATGATCATCAATATGATGCAAAATGAGTGGGCCTATGATTCGACACCCAGCTAGTAATGTAACACCACAGGTAAATAAAGAATATGAAATTTTTATATTTATCCCTATTTGTTAATAAAATGTCAATATTAATTTAAATGTAACGCTATGCTCGATGGTTTACCCAATATGCAACAACGAATTCCTTTGAAATCATACGTTGCACTCTAATAATAAAATAATATTATTTTAAATGGTAGTTAACACATAGCCGTTGAATTGATAGGAATGAATAGAAGTAACTAAAATATGATTATATATGTTTGTGAAATGTTTTTTTACTTTTATTCACTAAATTTTAGAGGCTTAAAATGAAAATGAATCCAATCTTAAGCATTGAATGCAATATTATTTTTAAAAGATTGTTTTACTGCCTTTTGATGGAAAACCATTCTTAAATCAAACTTTTGACAACTTTATAAGCTTTACTTTTCAAATTAAACATATTATTTATGATTGGGACATTGAAATTTACCTTGGGTTAATTTTCGGTATTTTTCTGACAATATTCATTTTTCAATGAATAGTGAAAAAAGCTACATTTTACATCAAAACTACTTTTTCATATAATTTAATTATATGGTTATATTATATTTTTAATTAGTTTTAAAGTGTAATTAGAATATATTTTTACCATTTAATTCAATGATGGTCATTGTGATTAATTTCACTTTGGAATTTGGCATAAACAAGTGCCGAACTATTCATAAATATTGTTTCTAAAAAACCCGCTATTTGTTTTGACAACGGGAAGTTTTTTTAAAATTAATTATTGAAATTTATTTGTTTGGAATTTGGTAAAATGGATTACATATTTTGAATCAGAAGGTCCAAATTATGTAATTAATACTCTTTTGTTTTTGGACATTATAAATAGTAACGACAGTAATTATCTTTAATTATCTTGATTAATGAGTAATCGGTTAGTTAACGATAATAAGATAATATCATAATAATAAAAATGACCAAAAAATGTGTCCTAAGGCTACTGGTTGTCTCATGTCCGACCATGGGATTCCATGTGCTAAACATGGGGGCCCCATTGAATCACTTTTGTGAGAAAGTGGCTTTTTATCTTTTTATTTTTAAAGAATGTTAAATGTAACAAAGAATATATCACCTAAGTAAAATATATTTAATTTTTTCTAAATAAATGATATTTTGGACTATAAATATTCATTATAAAGATAAAAATATTTCCTACATCAGGATTTTTTTTATAATTTTAAGACATTAAATTTATTAAATTATTCATGACATCATGATGATGCAGCGATTACCTCATTAATAAAGCATTTAAATAATATGGAAAGATAATTTAAAATATAAGACCTATACATGTCCAAAAAATATTGGATGGGTGGATTTCGAACACCCATCACCTTATCCTCGAAAAACATCAATGTGGAACTATTAAAATCCGAAACTCATTTGAAAATAAAGTTTCATTTTATACCTTTCCAAGAGTCCCCCTCTTGTCTTATTATAAAAGGCCCCACCTCTACCTCCTTACCCACACTTCCAAAGCCTTTGGGTTGGCCAACCCCTGACTATTTTGTCTCTCCACATCTCTCTCTAACTCCTTGAAGCCACACATTGGGCAGAAGTCTTCTCAAGGAAGCCTTTGAGATCAAACCAAAGGGAGTTACCCAATTTTAAGGTAATGTCTTCACTTGAGTCCTTTTGTTTTATTTTTCTTCTCCAACCCCATAAACTCTTTTTATTCATTTCTTTTGTAACAACTACAGTATCTTCAATATACTAGGATGTTTTTATAAGAATTATTCGAGCTACACTTACACACACCTTCGTATAATGGTTAAAGAACATACTGTTTCGGTGGTTGGCGATTTTCTGCCTCACAAAACGATGATTGTTCAATATTCATTTAACACCTTTAAAGGTGGCCATTATGATTTCACTGTATTTTATATATGATATATATGGAATTTATGTTTACTATATGCTTCTGTATTTTATATTTAAAACATACCTATATTATTTTGGTGTTGTGTAATTGAGATAATTTCATATGAGGAAGTGTGGACTATCGCCCCCTCAAGTGATATGACTCGTACATGCAATACATGGAATGTATAAAGAATTAAATTAATGAACATATGTGACCTATATAACATATATATTATACAGGAATTATAATATATATATATATATATCATTTATTTTTAATTCCATTAATATGAAAAAGAAAAAATGAAAGTAGCGTTCATGCGTACGTACGGCCTACCGTCTCCATGAACGGTGCTTTTTGTTTTTATCTCCAAAAGATATTGAATAGTATATAATTGATATATACTAGATATATATTATATTTAAAACATAAATACTATTCTGTAGATGATGTACCTATAACTACATGGAAAATTCTTTTCCAACAAGTTCAATTTTTACTCATGTACCAAACATCGACAAAAACGTCTGATATAAACTCATATTATTAACCAATTATTATAACATTAAAATATGTGATATTAACTGAATAATAATCATTATAGGAGGTGCTTATGAAATTATAAATTGACCAAAGTTTATTATTCAGGAATATAAACAAAATGAACAAGACAAGTTGGACATGAGGTAAGGGATCATACTCCACTCTTTCTTTTTAAGTACACTCTTTTATGTCATTCCTTTTAATGATCATCTTTCTCTTTATTGGGATGTTATTTTATATTAATCTTAATGTAATTTTTATTTTCATTTTATGAGAGACCCTATTCTATCTTATCAATCCATTTTGGATGTTTTGAGTGGCGCCGTTAGGCTGCCAAATTTTCATAAGAGATCTAACCTCTCTCTTTCTTTTTAAGTACTCTCCTTTATGTCACTTCTTTTACGCTCCTCTTTTTTATGTTGGGGGATGTTATTTTATATTCCGCTTTATATAAACATTCTTTTAATATGATGAGATACCCTATTTGATCTCATCGATCCATTTTTGTATGTTTTATGTGGCGTCGTTAGGCTGCCGAATTTTCGTAAGGGATCTAACCTCTCTCTTTCTTTTTAAGTACTTTTATTTATTTCAATTCTTTTAAGATCGTCTTTGTTATGTTGGGGAATGTTATTTTATATTCCTCTTCTAAAAACTTTATTTTAATATGATGAGATACCCTATTTGATATCATCAATCTATTTTTGTATGTTTTATGTGGTGCCGTTAGGCTGCCAAGTTTTCGTAAGGGATTTTTCATCTCACTTTTATTCCCGTGAAGTTTATGCTACATTTGCCACAATTTCCTTTGAGTGGTGTATGTACTTCCCATTATTTTATCCACTGTGTAATATAATTTCATTTATGAGTATTTACATCAATGTTTTATTGTCCTTCTTTCACGGGGTGTATGTTTCGAAAGATACCCATGTCGGTAAGGGAACATTTCACCCTCCTCTTTTTAAAGGATTTCTTTTGTTATGTCTTTTAATTCAAATACTATTATGCTGGGATATTTTTATCTATATCCTTATTGATTTAAATTTTATGTACATGTGATGAGATACTCTTTTTATCTCACACTAGCTCTTTTTCTGAATTTTGAAGTGACGTTGTTACGCTGTCAAATTTTTGCAAGGGAACTTCTTAACCGAATTTTGATTCTTTGGGATAAACTTGTGCACCTTGAATATGTCATTCTATGATTATGTGTGAATGTCCTCTGATTGTTTTACACATAATACCACTTATATTTCGTGTATTCGTTTGTTACACATAATTATGTAACTGATTTTTCCTTAATCCAAGGATACCATCTTTGTATAGGACTTCTTCCCAATCTCCTTTCATTAAGGCATATTTTATTTTATACACAAACTTCTTTAATATTATTTATAAACCCCATTGTCTTTTATGTTTATCCAAAAGGAATCTTTTTATATGAAGCGTTTTACAAAACGAGAAAAGGGAATGTTTTTGTCATACGTATGCGACGACAATGACTTCTCTACCGTCGTGACTATTATTTGAGTATCGGCTTCATCTACAAGCCATACTTTATTTTTAGAAGAAAAATAAATACCATGTTTTACATTTCTTTTATTTTGGTATTGAAAATGGTTTTCATAATGTTTTTATCATAGCAATGTGTTTTATTGATATCTTGTGATTGAAATATAGAAATGTTATGTTTTTTTTATGCATGTTTTATGTGATACGATTATGTTATGGTTCTTGGGCATTATAATGAAGACGGGTGGTTTCGGGATAAACTAAGGGCGGGTGAGCCCGATATAGCTCTCCAATGCATTGGGAAACGCGAAGGAGTGAAACGTTCAGGTTTCTCCAAAGTGATTTAGGGAATATACTGTGGTGGGTATTCCAAACATAACCAAGAGGGTTACTCCCTATATAAGAATGTTATGAATGCCTCAAGTTACCTTTCATGTCTTATGATTTCTATGATTTATTCATGATTTGATGAGGTATGTTAAAGTGCCTATGTTTTATGGGTAAAGCATTATTTCATTCTTATGTATATATGAACTCATGTTTCCTTTCCATATTTTTATAACCCTTACTGAGCTTTTTATGCTAATCCTATGTTTTTGAAATGTTTTTCACAGGTCAAGGGAAAGGTACATGATGTGATGATAGTGTCAAGGATTATGATCTAATTCTCTAAAACTCTAAACCTAAAATGATCATCAATGTGTAATCTTGTATTAACTGAATATTAAGTAAGGTTTAAGGCTGGGGCCTTATATTTGGTATCATAGGTCAGTTTAGATAACTTTAGAGGTTAGGGTATTCTTTATGCATAACTGACATTACAATATTGGCTAGGATTTTAGAAAGTGTCATAGTTTTTCGATAAAGTGAATGAGTAAGAATATCTTAGTGTTTATCTTACTCATTAGTACATGCTGGTTATATTGATATACTCACAATGACCTTTTTGGTTTTAGTAAATGGCTGGATCTAGTAGGCACCAAAGTGACAATAGGTTTGAAGGAAACTGTGGTGGTTCTCTGATTATGAGACTGAATGAAATGGGGTATTCAATGAGGAAACTCATGGTTGTTCTTAACCAACTATCAAGGAGTCATGATAAACCACTTGAACCTTGGTATGTTCTATAATGCATCATGTATGAGATGACCAATCGATGTGGAAGTTCAGGTAATAATTATAAAGGTAACCATTAGGGTTTATATGATCCTTACATTTGAGGTAATTAAGGGTTATTATATGTTATGATGGAAAATGAAAGGCATGAGATAAACATGAGGTTAAAATATGTTCTGTTTATTTTTGAAGATTTTATCTCATTTTGGGAAATGTTTTGAAAATTATATAGTTTTGGAAAAAGGACAACACGCAGACCGAGTGATAACCCGTCGCGTCGGAAAAAGCTGCGGGAATCGAACCCACAACCAAAGTGTGACTGGTATTTATTGCCTACCACTGGACTACGTGAAGTCCTAGGTTAGTTTGACTGATTCTTTTTTAGTTAGACGAATTTATTAATTAATAGTAAGTTGATTTTGGGTTATCTATGGAAATTTATTAACCTGTCATGGAGGATATGTGATTAGGTTAATTACTTTTCAATATGAGACATTAAGAGCAACTGATGTTGTTTGGAGATAAATTTTAAGATTTAACTTGGAAAAATATGTGACTAAATCCTTCAAATATTTGGGTTTCAATCTTAGTTTGGTTTACATTGAATAATTTAATGGACAAATTGTTTATCGAATGGTCCTCATTGAACTTTGGGTTTTGTTGGACAAATTTTGGTGATTAAGAATAGATTTTATTTTTATAAAGGGTTATCCTTTTCTGGATTATCTGATCTTGTACTAACCTTTTTGGTTAAAGACTAAAGACATGGGAAGTATATGGTTCTCTTTGGTGGATTATGTGATTCTATAAAAGTTGATTATAGTACTCTTAATTTGAACAAGTCTTCCTAAATACTTGTCTTTTGGATAAAATATGAGTTTATGTAAGGAATCTAATAAAATTTGAAAGTCAACATGATAAGTGATTATGTTTCCTTATGAATAAATTCCTCAATAAAACGTAATTTAAAACAAAAATGTTTTCTATTAACTTTTCCTACTGGGGAATCTAATACCGTTTAACCCATCACAATTTTGTGATTTTTTTTGGTTAACTTTCTCCTAAACATGTTTTCTATCACTCTCCATCAGAACCTGACCCTATGTTTTCTCCTCCATGTCCATGTTTTTCTACAAGGAATCCTAGTATGAGTTAACTCGGGTGACCTCTGTACTTATCTTCCTTTATTTTAAAGCGATTGTTTTACCGACTCTTGTTCCGATTTGGGACTTTCAAGGATGTTTCCAAGCTCAATTTTAAAATTGTGAGGTCGCAATTTCCAAAAGGGGGAAGGATATAACACTCCAGGTAAATAAAGAATATGAAATTTTTATATTTATCCATAATTGTCAATAAAATGTCAATATTAATTTAAAAGGAACTCTATGCTCGATGGCTTACCCAATACGCAACAACGAGTTCCTTCGAAATCATACGTTCCACTCTAATAATAAAATAATATTATTTTAAATGGTAGTTAACACATAGTCGTTGTATTGACAAGAATGAATATAAATAACAATAATATGATTATATATGTTTGCTAAATGTTTTTTACTTTTATTCAATAAATTTTAGAGGCTTAATATGAAAATGAATCCAATCTTAAGCATTTAATACACTAATATTTTTAAAAGATTGTTTTACTGCCTTTTGATGGAAAACCATTTTTAAATAAAACTTTTGACAATTTTATAATCTATATTATTCAAAATAAACATATTCTTTATGATTGGGACATTAAAATTTACCATGGGTTAATTTTTGGTATTTTTCTGACAATGTTCATTTTGCAATGAATAGTGAAAAATACAGCATTTTACATCAAAACTGCTTTTTCATATAATTTAATTATATGGTTATATTATCTTTTTAATTTGTTTTAAAGTGTAATTAGAATATATTTTTACCGTTTAATTCAATGATGGTCATTGGGATTAATTTCACTTTGGAATTAGGCATAAACAAGTGCCAAACTTTTCATAAATATTGTTTCTAAAAACCCTGCTATTTATTTTGACAAAGGGAAGTTGTTTTTAAATTAATTATTGAAACTTATGTGTCTAGAATTTGGTAAAATGAATTAAATATTTTGAATCAGAAGGTCCAAATTATGTATTTAAGACTCTTTTGTTTTTGGACATTATGAATAGTAATGACAATAACTATCTTTAATTATCTTGATTAATGAGTAATCAGGTAGTTAAAGATAATAAGATAATATCATAATAATAAAAATGACCACAAAATGTGTCCTAAGGGTACTGGTTGTCTCATGGCTGACCATGGGATTCCTTGTGCCAAAATTGGGTGCCCCATGGAATCACGTTTGTGAGAAAGTGACTTTTTATCTTTTTATTTTTAAAGAATGTTAAATGTAACAATGAATGTATCACCTAATTAAAATATTTTAAATTTTGTCTACATAAATGATATTTTGGAATATAAATATTCATTAGAATGATAAAAAGATTCCCTACATCATGATATTTTTTTTATAATTTTAGACATTATATTTATTAAATTATTTATGACATCATGATGATGTAGTGATTACCTCATTAATAAAGGATTTAAATAAAATTGAATGATAATGTAAAATATAACACCTAAACATGTCCAAAACCTATTGGATGGGTGGATTTCGAACCCCTATCACCTTATCCTCGAAAAAAATCAATGTGGGACCATTATAATCAGAAACTCATTTGAAAATAAAGTTACATTTTATACCTTTCCAAGAGTGTCCCTCCTCTCCTCTTATAAAAGGCCCCCACGTCTACCTCCATACCCACACTTCCAAAGCCTTTGGCTCAGCCAACCCCTGCCCGTTTTGTCTCTCCACATCCCTCTATAACTCCTTGATGCCTCACTTTGGGCAGAAGTCTTCCCAAGGAAGCCTTTGAGCTAAAATCAAAAGGAGTTACCCGATTTTAAGGTAATGTCTTCACTTGAGTCCTTTTGTTTTATTTTGCTTCTCCAACCCCATAAAATCTTTTTATTCATTTCATTTGTAACAACTCCAGTATATAAAATATACTAGGATGTTTTTATAAGATGTATTCGAGCTACACTTACACACACCTTAGTCTAATGGTTAAAGAACATACTGTTTCAGTGGTTGGCGATTTTCTGCCTCATGAAATGAGTATTGTTCAATATTCTTTTAACACCGTTAATGGTGGCCATTATGATGTCACTGTATTTTTTATATTATATATATGTGAATTATGTTTACTTTATGATTCTGTATTTTATATTTGAAACATACCTTTATTCTTTTCGTGTTGTGTAAATGCGATAATTTCATATGAGGAAGTGTGGACTACCGCCCCTCAAGTGATGTGACTCGTACATGCAATACATGAAATGTATAAAGAATGAAATTAATAAATATATGTGACCTATATAACATATATATTATACTGGAATTATAATATATATATATATATATCATTTATTTTTAATTCCATTAATATGAAAAAGAAAAAATGAAAGTAGCGTTCATGCGTACGTACGGCCAACCGTCTCCATGAACGGTGCTTTTCATTTTTTATCTCCAAATGCTATGGAATAGTATAAAATGGATATAAATTGGATATATATGATATTTAAAACATAAATACTATTCTGGAGATGATGTCCCTATAACTACATGGAAAATTCTTTTCCAACAAGTACAATTTTTACTCATGTACCAAACATCGACAAAAACGTCTGATATGAACTCATATTATTAACCAATTATTATAACATTAAAATATGTGAAATGAACTTAATAATAATCATTATATGATGTCTTTATGAAATTATAAATTGACCAAAGTTTAGTATTCAGGAATATAAAGAAACAAACAAGGCAAGTCGGACCTGAGGTAAGGGATCCTACTCCACTCTTTCTTTTTAAGTACACTCTTTTATGTCATTCCTTTTAAACACATATTTCATATTATTGGGATGTTATTTTAAATTAATCATACTGTAATTATTATGTTCATGTGATGAGGGACCCTATTCTCTCTCATTAATCCATTTTGGAAGTTTTGAGTGGCGCCGTTAGGCTGCCGAATTTTCGTAAGAGATCTAACCTCTCTCTTTCTTTTTAAGTACTATCCTTTATGTCACTTCTATTAAGATCCTATTTGTTATGTTGGGGGATGTTCTTTTATATTTCTCTTTCTATAAACTTTATGTTAATATAATGATATACCCTATTTGATATCATCAATCCATTTTTGTATGTTTTATGGGGTGCCGTTGGGCTGCCAAATTTTCGTAAGAGATCTAACCTCTCTCTTTATTTTTAATTACTCTCCTTTGTGTCACTTCTTTTAAGCTCCTCTTTGTTATTTTGGTGGATTCTCTTTTATATTCCTATTTCTGTAAGCTTTATGTTAATATGATGGGATACCCTATTTGATCTCATCAATCCATTTTTTTAAGTTTTATGTGGCGCTGTTAGGCTGCTGATTTTTTGTAAGGGATTTTTCATCTCACTTTTATTCCCGTGAGATTTCTGCTACATTTTCCACAATTTCCTTTGAGTGTAGTATGTATTGCCCATTATTTTACCCATTGTGTAAAATACTTTCATTTATGAGTCTTTACATCAATGTTTTATTTTCCTTCTTTCACTGGGTGTATGTTTCAAAAGATACCCATGTCGGTAAGGAAACCTTTCACCCTCCTCTTTTTAAAAGACTTCTTTTGTTATGTCTTTTAATTCAAATAATATTATGTTGGGATATGTTCTTCTATATCCTTATTGATATAAATTTTATGCCCATGTGATGAGATATCCTTTTTATCTCACATCATCTCTTTTTCTGAATTTTGATGTAATGCCGTTAGGCTGTTGAATTTTTGCAAGGGAACTTCTTAACCCAATTTTGATTCTTTGGGATAAAAATGTGCACCTTGAATATGACATTCTATGATTATGTGTGAATGTCCTCTGATTTTTTACACATAATACCACTTATATTTCGTGTATTAGTTTGTCACACATAATTATGTAACTGATTTATCCTTAATCCAAGGATACCGTCTTTGTATGGGACTTCATCCCAATCTCCTTTCATTGAGGTATATTTTATTTTATACACAACCTTCTTTAATACGGTGTATAAACCCCTTTGGCTTTTACATTTATCCAAAAGGAATATTTTTATACAACGCGTTTTACAAAACGACAAAAGCGATTTTTTTTCATACGTATGCGGTGACAAAGACTACTCCGCCGCCGTGACTATTATTTGAGTTTCGGAATCCTCTACAAGCCATAAATTATTTTTAAAAGAAAAATAAATACCATGTTTTACATTTCATTTAATTTGGTATTGAAAATGCTTTTCATAATGTTTTTATCATATCAATGTGTTTTATTGATATCTTGTGATTGAAATATGGAAATGTTATGCTTCCTTTATGCATGTTTTATGTGATATGATTATGTTATGGTTATTGGGAATTATTATGAAGATGGGTGGTTCTGTGATAAACTAAGGGTGGGTGATCCCGATATAGCTCTCCAATGCATTGGGTAACGCGAAGGAGTGAAACATTATGGTTTCCATGAAGAGATTTAGGGAATATACTGTGGTGGGTATTCCAAACATAACCAAGAGGGTTACTCCCTACGTAAGAATGTTATGAATGCCTCAAGTTACCTTTTATGTCTTATGATTTCTATGATTTATTCATGATTTGATGAGGTATGTTAAAGTGCCTATGTTTTATGGGTAATGTTTGATTTCATTCTTATGTATATATGAACTCATGTTTCCTTTCCATATTTTTATATCCCTTACTGAGCTTTTAATGCTCATCCCATGTCTTTTGAAATGTTTTTCACAGGTCAAGGGAAAGGTACATGATATGATGATAGTGTCTAGGAAGTGTTAAGAAAGAATCCATGTTTTATTTAAAATATGTTTCTGTTGATGGGAAAAAAATGAATACTATCTTTATGTAATCACATTGTTTAAATTTGGAATCTAATGCAATTTTTATGATCAAATTCTCTAAAACTCTAAACCTGAAAAGATCCTCAATGTGTAATCTTGTATTAACTCAAGATTAAGTAAGGTTTAAGTCTGGGGCCTTATAAGTAACTCCTAGTGGATATACATTAATTGATCATATGATCTTTACAAAACACTAAGAGGGGTTAATTTTTATGATATATTGAGGGAATATGTTGAGAGTGTAATATAACCCAACATAAGGTACCATAGGTTTAAATAATACTGATATAGGTTTTACTAATTGAAATATATTATGATAGGAATATAAAAATGGACAAGATGTTTTAATGTTCAATTCCTTGTATGATATTTAAAATTCCCCCATAATATTAATGTTTCATCAATCACCTCAACTAATTTTTTTTGTAATTTATGTAACTAGAAAGAACAATTGGTATGGGGACAATAATCATATGAACTCATTGAAAAAAACTTCATAAATGGATCTATTGTGAAAAATGTATTTATTATCCAAAATAGATTACATGAAATTTGATTAAAAATCCGAACATATATAATGTCCCAAACACAAAAACCATGAGAATGAAAGAATATCAGGAATCATCATATGATTAAAGTAATGATTGAATGAATATTTATGTTCCTATATGTCACAAATGTGGAATGAGTCACTAATAGAATAAATTCAATTGGACTAGATGATGACTTAATTATATAAGAGGGTTCATCGAGCAACAAAATATATAAGAGAAATAAAAAATTTATTTTTTTAAGAATGTGGTTCATCATTTGAGGTCTGAATCCTTCCTATTCAATTTATACATAAACAAATGGGGGAATTGAGGTCAAGGGGAAAGATGTTGCCATGTTACACGACTTGAATGGGAACTACAAATTGTTAACTTCTAGATAGACTTCGTGTATGGATTCCAACATTCTATGTAATCCCATTACACGACCATTTAATGGTTGGGCTATGAAACTACACAGACACAACGTGTAATCCCATGTACATGCCGTGTACTTTTTTAATGATTAAATTGGGAAGTAGAGTCATTTATCATCATATGGAGAGAAGGATCATCCAGTGTTGCAAATAGCAGCACTGAGATCCCTTTCCTCCATGATAGGTCATTTGAACCCCAATTCCTTCATTGTCAGATTTGTTTTAACCCGATAAATGATTTCTCGATTCCTCTGGATAGTTTATTCTAGATTTATTCTCTTGATCTATTTTTTAAGGTCTATCATATATACATGTTTTATAGATCTACTCCATTCTAGGGTTAATCAAATCCAAACTGTAGATGATGAGAGTCGTATGAGTCTGAGGTAGGTGGTATTGTGACTTTCAAGAATTTTCATATTATTTATATTATCTAGAATGATACACACCCATGTTTAGGGTGTCTCCTTGAATGGAATTGACCCTTATTGTTTCCTAATGATGATTAGGTAATAAATTATATTTAATTAAGCATGTTTGATCTTGTTGGTTTTTTAGGGCCACTATGTGGGTGCATTCCCTTAGAAGAACCATTTATGACCATTCGGTTGTGGATACCTATAAGGAATACCATGTTTTTCCCTTATATGGTTATTAAGTAAGAAATAATTTTATAATAGAATTTAAATTGTGGTAAATAGTCATTGGATTGATTAAAGGGTTTGGGATTAGTGATTTCACCTTTTCCCTAGGATATTCCTCTTGTAGTTTTAGCCTAGTGATAGTTTAATTCACTTGATGCTTGATATGTATGATTCCCATGTGAGTTCTTATATATTAACCATGATATTGTTTAATTTACATGTATTTATGTTCTGCTAAAATGTTGACATACCATCGTGACCCTGATTGATTTGTTACGCTTGTGGGGGAGGATTTGTTATGTTAGTATGTAAGGATTTGTTATGCATGTGGGCAAGGAATTGTTATGCCTATTTGCCAAGATACATTAGGAATACAGAAAATAATTTTTATATGCCTCATGTAGAATTTTTCTATGCCTTCGGTCAAGATTCTGAATAGATTGTTGAAATACAATGACATATGACACATCTGTGAAGTCAAAGCACATGCTTGGATTCAGTCCTAACTTTTTTTATAGATATCCTTCTGATGTATTTGTTGTGTATTCATTATATGGTGGATTGAAGAGCATAAAATGGATCTCATGACTTAGTTAATTTAATACAATGGAATGGAAGAACTAAACATAATGAATGAAAATGGACAACTGGACTTATAATATTGTTTACTTTTGAGTTTTTTCAAGTTTACTGATTTTACTTTTTGTAAACTACTTGTTGCATATGTTCATTGATAGATAGGCACATATAATTAGTGGTTTTCTACTTGGATTTAATTATCACAAACTATTTGGGTCATTGTTTTGGACATAATAAGATTATATTTTTGGAGGTGTCGATTTGGTCAACCAACCTTATACTGGTACTTGAGAAACTGTTTATGAGAAAGAGAGAATGGGACCGAGATGAGGCTTATGATGCTTCATAGTTTATTTTTTTTCTCCTTTTAGAAAATATATTTGGGATTCTTTTAGTGTACCTATTTTTGATGTTTTTTTATAATATAACAGGTTGCAGAATATTTTCTATCAAATTATTCATAGTTATTTATCTTATTTTTCATCCGCTGTTTATTTCAGTTATATGTTGTTTACTTTTTATGGTATTGTATTTTATTATTTTGTTGGTTAAACTCTGCCAATGAAGGCATTGTTTCTCCACTATCACACAGTAGAACCACACTGCTAGTCATTGGCCCTTTTTTGTTTGGGGAAATGTGCTTCAGTCCATGTGGCCAACTGGGTAAGGGACACTAATTGAGTGGCATCCAAATCCGGGATGTTAAACAGTAGTATCAAATCATTTAGTTCTAGGTTTTTTATACTGTTTACTGATGATATAATGTAAAATGTATTTTCAATTATTTGTCATTCGGAAAAGCATCCATGTGTATAAGGAAAACCAAAATTTCCTCGAACTGACTTGTGGTTTTTGGATTTTCTATTGTTAGAGTTTATTCGATTTATCTGTTGGCTGAAACCCTTGTTTTGTGAAATTATTATGGATATTATTGCAATTATATTTTTTTCAAACTGATGAGATGAGGTTATTCCATCACATGAAACAAATAAGAAATTTTTCGAAATCACATCGCATAAATTCTTTCTATGACATTTAGAGAGAATTAATCATTTCATGTTGTTTTGATAGATGTCGTTATAGGGATGCATGTTGTTGTGTTAGATATTGGGAATGATATGAAAGCTATTTTGATATTGGTACCTCTATGTTTTACGATTGAATTGTATGGATGACAATATTTGACCCTGAAGGATCATGGGCCCTATTGGATTAGAATTTGGTAGATCAGGGTTTGTCCATGGAATATAAACTGTGTTTTTATGTGCTTTTGTGGATGCCAGGATTTGATTAATGGTTAGTATGGGACCCCACAAATTTTAATTTGGCACACCATTTCATTATTTTTAAAAAAAATCATTATGTGAGTATTTTTGAGGCATAATATTCAGAAAACCTTAGCAACACCACATGCGGTCTTATGAACATTGGCCATCTATTCTTCTTTTAGGGAACAAAAGAACTTTTCAAAGAACACAGTGTGTACTCGGAGTACACACTTTGTGCTAGATGACCCTGTCATTGGTCAAGTGATAGAAAACATGGGTTAATGAGTTTTGATCCGAACTTACCCTGATCCTTATGAACACCCCGTGTAGTTTTACAAAACACATTTGTCTCTAGCCATATCAATATACAAGGCCAGGAGGGTAGACATGAGAACACTCCATGTGTAGGCCTAACGTTCCATCTATATCGGTCCTTTACAAAACCAAAAAGGTTTAGTTACATTTACATTAGACTGTTTAACAGGAAACGATGTGTGTCGGGACGACACGCCGTGTACCGAGAGTGTTTACATGCCCATGCTGGCAGGAGTACACGACCATTTAAGGGATTAAGTGTACACACCATGTATGACTCCTACACACCATGTACTCATATTCTGTGAAATAACGATGGATTTCTTATACTATTTAGTTAGATTATTATTGACCTATGTACCTTGATGAATATTAATCTACTGAGGTGTATGTGTTGGACTTTACAGAGAAATGACACCATGTTGTCCTCTAGTTGTACACCAAGATAGTGGAAATGAGCATTCCCCAAAGATGGTAGGCCATGGGGTTCTAGTGAATTCTTTATATGTGATATTCATGATACAAACTTTTATATTGGAAAAAGTTATATATTATCAGTTCCATGAAGGCTTTATGAGATTTATGCACACCTTCCATAGAGTATCTCAGCATGCCACGTCTATGGTAGAACTAACACGAATATTCTAGCTGCAACATCTTCCTGTGTTTTTAGGGGGTGGTGGACCATATGCTATAAAGTCATTGTTGGAATCCATTTTTTATGATCTTAATGCATCAAGAGATGCCTCCTAAGAGGTGGGTCATTCCCATGACTTATATTCTGTGTGATTCGACGATGATGTTGTGGGAAATTATCACTCCGATAGGGCATTGTTAGGACATGGCATGAGGAGATTTTCATTTGGTTTATATAACTACTATTTCCCCAAGATACTAAGGGGTGATATGTCGTAGGAGATCAAATATCTGGGGCAGGGATCTATATATGTGATGAAATATTCTTCCTATTTCATTAAACATCAATTATTCACACCAATTCAAATTGGTAACACGATATCGGTAGTTATGTTATTCGAGGATGGTTTCAGTCACGACATCAGATCACATGTGAACACTTTCAGGCTGGCTTCTTTATATGTCATTATAAATCAGACTCTCATTACAGAGGGTAATATGTAATAAGATATAGGTGATAACCTGGGAGGATCGACAACATGATCTGGTGCTATCTCGATCGAGAGCAGGAAGCGTAGTATAAATCTTTCATAGAATGATACAAGAAATTAGAATGTTCCTTCCTCTATCTAGGCGCGGTGTTATCAGTGTGTATGGGTTGGGAATATGAGACCATAGTTCTTGATGGACCTAATAAAGTGTCGATCATATGGTAGGATGGGCCATCTACACCGTTACTATGGGGCATTTCCACCAACAACCAGTGATAGAGGTTCTTCATAGACTCCATATTCGAGAGCAGGGTCAGCGGATTCTCACCCTTTAGGAAACTGGAATTTGTCAGGATGCTCAGGCTAAGGTGGTTTTCATGTGTGATGTATAAAGACTCTAGTTCTTTAGAGAGATTAGCGTGAATCAGCTTATGGAAGCCAGGCTGTGTCACAGGGCTGCGGTACAAGATAAACTTTTATAGTGTAGCATTTACAATAAGAGAAGGATCCCAGACCTTCTCCAGTTAAAGGTAAAATTCTTGTCTCCTTTGATTTATCTTCTCCATTCATTGATATAGGGTCTCCACGTTGTTTTATATTTTTTCTCATTGTAGAGAGTCTTAGGCTCTATGTTTTTCTTCTAATAATGTTATGACGCTATACACTTTGTTTGCAATTAGGACAGGTTGTGTGCGTCAGTGTACGGTGTTCCCCCACGAGGTTGGTGGGTGTTACTTCTTATGGGAACTCAATGTATTAGACATGGAATTCTTTAATGTCATACTAATAATGGATTTTTTGTTGTCCGTTCAAACCTTTGTTGATTTCTATAATTGTAGGCTGAGTTTTACAACACTAGAGGGTGTATATTTACTATATAAGGGTGAATGAGATTTCGAGTTGATTTGGGCTATACCTGAGAATCATGTGTTGAGAGGGATGGTAGTACATATTTGTAGTTTATATATGGATGATCAAGGAGCATGTCAGATTGATATTCCTATAGTTGTTGATTATTTTAGGGATGTTTTCCCAGAAGTATTTTTAGGGTAACATTTAGAGAGATGTGTGGATTTCATTATCGTGCTAGTGCTAGGAGCTACACCAGAATCCATTCCTACTTACATGATGGATATGATGCAGCTACATGAGATCAAGAGTTTTCTAGAGGATTTAGAGTCCAAGGGGTTTATTCAACCCAGTACTTATTTTTGGGGTTCTCTGGTCCTTTTTGAGAAAAAACGATGATGGTTCCCTCAAGATATGTGGTGACTATCAGAAATTGAACCAGTTGACGGTTAAAAACTGGTATCCCTTTCCATGGATAGATGAAATACTTGATAAACTATAAGGATCTAGGGTGTTCTCAAAATTCAACATAAGTTCAGGGTATCACCTGGTATGTGTTCGATCTTCAGACATACATTCAACCTTATTTTGAAGTAGGTATGGTATGTATAAGTAGGTGGTTATGCCATTGAGTCACACAAAAGCACCAGCAATTTTCATGTAACTAATGAACCAAGTGTTCCGTACTTACAAATATTCCATTGTAGTGGTTTTGTTTGATGATTTTTTGGTGTATTCTCACAACCAAAATGACCATGCCACATATGTTGAGATCATTTTGAGTACACTGAGAGGGCATCAGTTATATGCTATTCTCTCAAAGTACAACTTTTGGATGGATCATATTCATTTTCTAGGTCACATCACTTTAGAGATAAGAGTATCATTGGACCCAGAGAAGGTGAGAGCAATAGTTACCTAGGAGAATCCCTAAAACATCTTTGAGGTGAGTAGTTTTCATGGGATGGTTGGTTATTAAAGGAGTTTCATGTAGCGTTACCCAAAATAATAGTGCTAATGATGGGCTTGGAAAAGAATGGTTTGAAGTACATATTGTTATATTCTTATGAGAAATCCTTTCATGAGATAAAATGGAGATTCACATCAACACCGATACGGATTTTTTCAGAGTTGGGCATGAATTATACAATGTATAGTGATGCATCTGTTTTCATGCTAGGATTTGTTCTCATTCGGGGGGATCGAGTCATAGATACATGTCTCACCAGTTGAGTCCACATGAGTGGAACTATCTAAAACATTACCTCATGATAGTTGTTGGTTTTCATGGTTTACACTGTTGGGTACAATAGCTATTGGGGGAGCACACTTTGGTGTACACGAACCAGAAAGATCTCAAGTACACCATTAATTAGTGTTATTAAAATATGAGGTAGTGAATTTTGGTAGATTACCTTAGGTATTTTCACTTCAAGCTTGCCTACATGCATGGAAAATGAAATGCAATGGCAGATGCACTGAGTAGGAGGACTCAGATGCACGCACTGAAAGAGGCCAGTACCGAGTGGAAGCTTACATCATTGTTCTCCAAGATGCACTTTGAGGTGCATAACAATCCGATATAGACATTTATATATTCATTTATTGGGACTTATAACCTCCTCTACAGAGTGAGGATTATACAACAATCATATTTTAAAGCCGCAGTCTTTTGGGAGAGTGTAGTAGGTAAGAATCCACCTCCTTGTTGGATCTTTGATGACGTTGAGATCTTGTGGCTCTATGGAAGTGTTTATGTTCTAGTGGAAATATGTGAGGAGATGATCCAGGAGTTTCATTCTTCAACTTGGGAAATGCATCATGAAGTTACCATGATGTACCGTGACTTGTATCGTTAGTACTGGTGGCTGGACAGGTTGAGATAGGTGGCCGGTTTAGTTATGATGTGTTCCAACTATCAGAAGGTGATGGAAAACATCAGTGGTCAGACGAGATTTTACAGTGGTTACATATTATAGAGTGTAAATAGGATAGTTTCACGATGAAATTCATGATGGGTTTAAAGTGGTGCCACAATGTAATGAGGCAGTGTGGGTGGTGGTTGACAGAATTACAATGGTTTCCCACATATTGATAATAAAGGATACCTTTGTTGTTGATGATCATGGGATGATTTATATTTGTCAGGTGGTACGATGTCAAGGGGTCCTTCATTCAATCGTTTCAGACAGGGATGCCCTATTTACATCATGTTTCCTGTAGAGTTTTTAGATGGAGCTGGGTACATATGTTCTTCTAACCAAAACATAAAACCCTCAGATTAATGGTCAGTCAGAGCATATGATATAGGTTCTGGAGGACATATAGTGATCATGCGTCATAGACTTTTGGGGACTTGGAAAAAGAAAATTACCCTAGTTGATTTTTCATAAAACAACAGTTTCTAGGTTACTACAATAATGTAACCTTACGAGGAATTGTACTGTCATCCATTCCTATCACCCCAATGTTGGATGGTGGTGGGTAAGGCATCATTACTAGGACCATGATTCATACAGAAGACTTATGAGTTGGTCTAGGTGGTTCTGAAGTGGATGGATATTGTGCAATATCATCATAAATCTTATACCGACCTCCATAGATGATCTCTAGAGTTCGAGGTCGAAGATTGAATTTTCTTGTGTGTTGAATGGATTTTGGGAGACAATAGAATCTGGAGACAACATAAGATTTCACGGAGATATGATGGTCCATTTATGATTATTGAGATGGTCGGGTCGATTTTTTATCGATTTCAATGACCTCATAGGTATGGGGATAAGCATGATTTCTTCGACATTTCTCAGTTTCAACATTACTTTTCGAACCCATCTCACATCATTCAGCTCGAGGAAGTCGAGTTGCAGGACGATGCATCCTTTGAGGAGAATCCCATTAGTATTGTAGATCATATCATGAAGGTTCTCAGTGGCTAATCTGTTCCATTGGAATATGTGCTATTAGACAATGACCGAGTGATGGAAGAGACATGGGAGAGGGAGACTAACATATAATCACTATGGCCATATTGATTCTCAGATATTTCTTCGTCACACTTGTATGTGAAATATAGGGATGAATTTCTTAAATGGGGGATTTTGGAAGAACCCTACACTTCCTTTGAATACTTTATTTCCAGTTTGTACTTAAGAAAATGGGGGGGGGAATGTCAACAGTCTAGTTGTAGGCCTATTATACAGTGATATTGGGAACTACACGTCGTGTACTTATAGTTACATGGTGTGCATGTAGGTCTACACACCATGTATTCCCAGTACATGACAATGTAATGGTGGAACTAGTAAACTATATGGACATGTTGTTTAATCTCAAGTACATGTCATTTACATTCTAAATATTTAATTGTGATGCCGCATTATTTTTTTCAGATAGACAGAAGGCATATCAATGGTTGAAAACAGTTCCACCGAGATCCCTTTTCCTAATTAAATGATCTTCTGATCCCTGATTCCTTCAACATCGATTGTTTTTTAACATGATCGGTGTGCTCTCGATTCCTCTTGAGCCTTTCTACCATATTTATTATCTAAATTTATTTATTTTAGGTTGATCATTTAGAACAATTTTATAGATCTAATATATTATAAGGAAACATAAATCTCAATGCTATATGAGAAGAGTCATACGAGTATGAGGTTGATAGTGTAGTTCCTTTTTTGAAATGTCTTGTTGTTTATATGTACTTGAATGTTGTATCCACTTTTTAGGGTGTCACCTTGAATGAAATTGACCGTTCTTTTTTTTCTAATAATGATCAGTTCATGAATTAAAATAAATTAATGATTTTAGAGCTTGTCAGTTTAATTTATAGCCACTATATGGGTGTGTTCCCTGGGAATGACTATTTATGGCTATTGGGCCATGGTTTCCTGTGAGGTATTAATTGTTTTTTTCTTATTGGGTTCATAAGTAATAATTATTTTTATAATGTAATTGAAATTGTGGGAAATTGTGATTTACCTTATTAAATGGTTTAGGATTAGTGATTTCCCATTTTATCCATGATATTCCAATTTTTATTTAGGCCTTGTGATAGTATAACTCACTTTTTGGAAGATAAGATTATTTCCCATGTTAGTTGTTATATGATAATAATGAAATAGTGTAATTTACATGTGTTGTTCATTATACTGAAATGCTGATATATCAATCTTTTCCATGATTGATTTGTATGCCTATGGGAGAGGATTTGTTACGCATGTGGGTGAGGATATGTTAGGCCTGAATGCAAGGAGTTGTTATGCCAATGGGTGCTGATTTGTAAGGCCCGAGGGAAAGGATTTGGATATTCCGGCGGGTAGGGTTTTTCTATTCATGCAGGAATGATTCTAAATATATTATTTAAATAAAATGGAATATGACACGTTTTCCAAGCCAAAGCAGAAGCATCAATCTGGTCTTCACAATATTTTTTTAGATAGCCTTTGAAGGTATCTATTTTTTATTATTTATATAGGTGATTGATGAGTGTAGGCTAGATGTCATGACTTATACAATTCAAGATAAGTGAATGGTTTAACTGTACACAATGAGTTAATATAAACAACAAGCCTCGTTGTATTGTTTTTATTTTATTACTTCCGAGTTTACTATTATTCCTTTCTTACACTACATTTTTCATATATTCATTAATAGATTGGCATCGACCTTTAGTTGTTGCCTAATAGGATTTATTTCTCACAACTTATTTGCATCATGCTTTTGGACCAAAAGTGATTATATTTTTTTTTCTCTAGTCAATATGGGAAGGCACCATTTTACAAGTTCATGAGTTGTTTTTTAGGAGAATGAGACCGAGCATAATCTTGTGATGCTTCTTAGTTTCATTTGTTTATTTTTCTTTTGGAACATATATTGTGTAATCTTGCAGTGTACCTAATTTGGGTGTTTTTTTAGAACATAACATGCTATATCATCTTTAGTATTGAATGATCCGTGGTTATTTATCTTGTTAGTCATCAACTATTTATTTCAGTTATATGATGTTTACTACTTCTACTATTGTATATTATTATTCCTACATGTTACATTGCTCTAATAATGTCATTGTTTCCCGACTATCACACTCTAAGCCCTCACTAACAGTCGGAAGCCATTGGCATTTAACGAAATGCTCTTGATTCCATGTCGCCAAACAAGTATGGGGTAACAGTTGAGAGGCATCCAGATCTAGGACATTACAATTTTTATTATTTAATGAAATAGAGTTCACCCTGAGATATAATTAATAATTCAATGTCATATGTGTGGTAAGGGATCCTTGAACCACATTATTTATTTTCTCATATAAAATTAAAAATATTTTTGTGTATATTTAAATAAGAGAAGAGCGTTTATTTAATAATCCTTAAATTTTTTTAATTTTATTATTATTTCATATTTTTATTATTTTAAATTTTTTAATTACATATTGTGGAAAATTAGTTTTATATGTATTTTATTTACATACATAAAAGATGTAACCACATATATATATATTTACATTGGAATGTTTTATTACCATTACACATCATTTATAAAATATTATTTTTCTATATGAAATTTTACACACATGATTATACACATCATGAATTCATAAATATACCATTATGATTATTATGTGAAACCTATTTGACCTTATAAAAGGAATTAAAATAGTTTTTTACCCTTATACACGTGAGTGTAATGATTTGTTACCCATATGTAGTGTGTTAATATACACTTATGCATAATTTATAAAATGGGTTTACCCTTATCAAAACTAGGAAATAATATTTTCACGTTTACGTATTGATTGTAATTTGTTTTTTACCATTAAAAATTCATAAATGAATTTATAAAATTATTCATGTGAATATATACTTCTTAGTTACTTTATTTTTGTGTTTTTCTAGATATTGTGAGTTTTTGTATTTTCATTACAGGTAATTAAATTATCTTAATGATGTTATAAATTATTAATAATCATATTTAATCTTTGTACGTTTCTATCATATTTTTTAATGGATTTAATTTATGAATAACATCTATCTTCATTTTACTAGAATATGACATTGATATTTAAAATATTTCAAAATTATATATTTTTATTGATTTTTTGAATTTATAATTTAGAAAATCATATTTGAGGTTCTGAAAATATGTCAATTTTTTTTTCACAATTCTAATTTATTATTATAAATTTTTTAATTTAACCACACTTATTCATGTTAATTTCAGGATAAAAATGAATGGTTTTGAATTGTTATATTTAAAATAGATCAATGTATTTTTAGAAAAGTCTTCTTGATCAAATTTTATGGTTACATTCTATGTTATTTTACATAAATTTCACATTGGTTTGAATTGATTTTATTCCTTTTGAATGTATTCGTTGATAGGTTGATGATTATTTTTTAATTATAATTTATCTATATATCTCTACAAAAATAATGCATCTTTTACTTTAAATTTTAAATTATCTCATCATTGGAGTTGTTCTATTGAGTTTCTATATTATTTATGGTTATAAGAGAACTACTTAGAAGGGTGATATAAATAAAACTAACCAAATATTCCTACATCATGAAGTTTCATATTTTCAAGTCTTCTATACTATTGTGATTCAATGTCAATAATTATTTATTCTATTGAATGATATCTACTTTTATTTATAGATATAATCGATTACTACTTCTTTGATGAGAAGAGGTAATCTAAATCTCCTGACCAAGTACCTATGATTATCTTGTTTATCTCATATCTATTTTTCAGGGTTTATTTTGTATATAATAATAATTCGTCTCTTTAACCATATAATGAATAATTATTATTATAATTTTATGAAAACAATGGTCCCATTATTTTTGTTGTTACTACATAAACTAATTTCATGACAGTTCCATTTGTCACTCTTACCATCTATAATCAATATTTTATTTAGGTTGTGCGTATCTATAAAGAAGTCATGTGAAATGATTACAATTACAATACAAAAAGTTGATTTTAATTAGGTTATAGTTTCCCTCATTAAATCTATATTTTTAAAAACATAAATCTCAGGAAATATAGTTATATAAATATTGAGTTGGCCAATTTTTTGACGTCAATAATATATAATTTCTTTGTGTTATTTATTTCCATTACAAATTATAAATAAATATGATAATTAACCATGATAATAATTATTTATTCTCCAACCTCTATGACCAATAGGACTATAGAATACATATGAATTCTCAACTCATAAATAAGATCATAATTTTTAATGTGCATTTACACTAATTTAGGAGGTTGAAGATGTTTTTATGGAATTGGATTATTTGATTTGAGCAAAATCTGTGATGTTTTGATTAATCAGAAAATCACCCTGTATGATTTTATTGTGGAAGAAATAATCATATAGAATGATTATTATATTATAGTGGTATCTTTATAGGAACATTCTTGTATAGTTATAATGATTCTTCCAATTGATAAATTTAATGTTATTTTTTGGATGGATTTTTACGTCCACTTAGAGGAAAAAATATATAGAGTATAGGGAACCATTTTCATATAAAACTATGATATTTTATTTTCTAAATGACTTTAAAAACACCATCATGGAATGAAATATATTATGTGCATCTTGATAAAATAATAATGCAAGTCCCATGGACCAAATAATTGGAGAATTACATAAAATTGGGTACAATATTTTTTGATGAAGAAGATATGTTCCCTCAGTGAGAAAGGTTGACACCCAACATCATATAATATCGTTATATTTCACTGTAATTTAGATTATTTTATCTATTTTTGTTGATATGTCTAACTAATATTTTTAGGGAAACCTTTTATCTAAAATGGTAGAATGTATGAACCTAGTACTTCACTATATTTTCTCATTGAATAAATATTATATTAAATTGAATTTTCATACACTATACAAAACTAAAATTGAAAATATTATTATATTATGAATATTAAATTTCACTGTTAAAATGTTGTGGAAAATTTAGTTGTAATAATTATATTGATCATATTTTAGAATCAATACGGAGTGTAGGAAAAATATAAACCTAAAGTTGAATTCTTCCTCATGAGTCCTGATTATATAAGAAAAAAAGTGAGGTATATTTAATAGGAATTTACCATGACAATTCCTAAGCTAATATGAGGAAAATATGGATAGATAATAACCATATATGTGAGAAGATCATGATTTTGGATATTTCGACATGATTCATGATTGTTGAACAAGTATCCTAATCTACAACTAGATCTTATAAAACTCTTATGAATATTAGAAAATCATATGGGGTTATGTATGCTTATTTTATAATTATATCCACATGTTATAAAATATTTATTATTAATGTTATATCATAAATTTTAAAAATAATAAAACATTTAGTTTTTACCAATTAATATTTTTCTTATAAAAAATTTACTTTCTAGTAATGGGACTGTAACATCCCCTTATCCAGAACACTTACATTGACAAAAATGGTTGGTTATGAAACCTCAATAGAGCCTCCTCCTATCCAGAGGTTGACATCTAGTAGCAAGGGTGTGAAATTCATAGTGGGGAGACTACACCCACTATTATTATGTTCCATAATAGTAGAAATAATCCACATAAACAAATGATAGAAAAATATAAATATCACAATAAAATAGTTAAAGACAAATGAATATTAAAATAAATAATAAAATAATAATGTCACGACGTGTTGAAATATAACAAAATTTCATGTTACAAACAAAAAAATTAAAATACCATATGACGCAAATAAAGACTCAAACTTCCCAGGTCTCAAACCCCATGCCGATTATGCCTCAAAATAATATCCCATCAGGAAAGAAATAATCAATACTTAGGTCCTTTCCCATTTCCCAAACAGCATCCAAGCACACTTTTTGGGTATGAAATGGATGCCTTGATTTTGAGTGACTATAACTTATTTGGTTGAAAAAATGTATAAACTAACAAGACTAATAAAGAGTGTATTAAATAATTTGAAAAACAAGTGTATTAATTATGTCAACAATTAATGAAACACAACAACAATCTACATTGTCTTTGTGAAAAAATATCTCTGAGAATTTCTCCTGACCATCCCAACAACATCAAAATAAAAATTCTATAAAAAAATAACTTCATCTTTTCTAAGAATATATATGGGTATGTATCATGACCATGATAACCACAAACATATAATAGTGGTATAATCACAATAATCTAAGTCAAATACCTTTAATATGTAGAGAATCATGGTCAGACCATATAATAATTTACAAAACTGTACTGGGCTGATCCTGCTCACTATAAGGATTACAGCATGGGACCAGGTTGATCCCAGTCTATATGACCATTAAATTGTACCATTTTACATGTTCCTAGGCCATTCTAGATATATAATCATTTCAGTTAGGTTTACAAGATCTTTTATAATAGCATGTAAATTACAATATCACTTAATAAGCCTCAATGGATAATTAATTGAATTACCATTAATCATTGAATTACCTTTTCATTTATATCACAATTGATCAACTATCAAATCATTATCAATTAAGGCATAAATTAGGTATTTAATAACATTTAGTCACCTAAGGATATATATCATTATAAAATATCATTAATGCATCATCCAATTAAATTTTATTCAAGGTTCGATCACTAAAAAATTATCTATAATCTAGTTAAAAACGAAATTAGTATCAACAATCACTAAAAGATAATCTCATTCAATATTTAATTAATTAAAGCACAAGTTATTTTAGAGAAATAATAATTTTTCATTTTTTAGACAATATCAAACAATATGGATAAGATTTAGACCTCAATCCATTAACTAAAAAAATAATTCTTCTAATGGAAAATGATTCTTAGGAAGGAGGTAAGGACGATCATAAGAAGGATCTGTAATAAAAAATGACCAAGATAAAAACCAAAAACCCCATGGTCAAGAGATTACCATGAAATGTTAGGGGAAATAATGGAGAGAAGGAAAAACCTATCTGAAGGGACCTACAAGGGATTGGTCACATAATAAGGACATTTTTATAGGAATTTGGCAATCCAAATTTTCTTATAGGGATGACCTATGTAGAGAAGAGAGGAGTTTCAGTAAGATGAAAATAAAATAAACAACATTTTGTAATTTAATATAGACGTTCAAAAAATTAGAGAGTTTAATTTAGTTACAAAATTTATAATTTTTTTAAATGAAATATTCCAAAAAACACATAACCTTAGTTTATTTTTTTAATTACATCTAGACATTACATGTAATGCCCCATGCTTGCATGATACATTTCACTTTGAATAATGAAATAGCTAGCGTTTTACACAACTTCGAGTTGCAACACACCAATACCAATAAAACCAGCTATTATAAATTTTAATACCCACTTTTCGGAATTTTCTAAATATTATTTTTCAGAATAGACATCATTTTTGGATTCATAATATTAGAATTATCTTAGGGTGAATTTTTTGTATTTTTCAGAACATATTAAATTTTCATTAAATTGTGAAAAACACCATAATATTGTTTCAGAACGAGTTTTTATTTAAATATTTACATACATTATCTAAATTCAGTTTAGTTCAAAAAAGATACATAATACCTTTATATGTTCAATGTAATGCATTTTAGTTAGTTTATAATAATATTATATATATAAAATTGTATTGAACTTTTTACCTCTTTACCCACCTTCTGTGCACATTTGAAAATTTATAGAAAACGTAATTTTACAGCTTCTGTTAATTGAATTTTAAAAATCCAAGAGACACATTTGATATTAGTATATAATATGTTGTTCAATAGGATTAAAATAATTTTTTGTGAATATTATCTTTTGAATTATTTTACCATAACTAAATTTATATAGTGTAATTATAGATAAAAATGATATTATAATCACCCTAACACAAGTATCAATTTTAAATTGAAACATTTGATTTATGAGAAACATTTTATAGGTAAATAAGACATTTTTGGGTTGATTAAATAAATAATCATCGAAGTGATAATATTTTTATGAATTTCACAAAAACAAAATAGTCAATAGTGTCAAAATAGACAAAAATGAGTTTTTAAAAAAAATACTATTTTATTATTTGATTTATTATTCTAAAAAATATATTGTTTGGAAAAAGGACATAAATAAGGTTATAAATATCAATTATTAACCACTTGGGGTTATCATGGCTGTTTATTGTATATTTATTAACAATTTATTATAATAATACAAGAACACATGGTAAAAGATAAAGTATTTATCTAAGAGTAAAACATTAAATATTAGGTTAATATTTTGACATAAACGGGTCTAAAAACCTATGGGTTGAGATTTTTTAGACCCATACCCACCTTTTCCTTGAAATAAATATTTTTGGGGATATTATAAACCTAATATTATTGTATGACAAAATAATATTTCATTTTTTCCAAAAATTAACCCTCACCTCTCTTATAAAAGGGTACTTCCCCATCTCTCTAAATCACTCCACCAAAGTCATATGGCATAGCCAAACTGTGCTCAAATATCCTCCCAACAGACTTGAAATTATCCTAGAGGAATTAATTTGATCATAATTTAAACTATGGAGCCCTTTTGATCAATGAAAAAGGAAGAACCTGAAGAAGAGATAATAATTGTATCCCCCTTTTCAATATACATTTCTTCTTCCACATCCTTGTTCTTTGTGGTATAAAAAAATTAATAATAACTCCATTACCATATACATACTATGATTTCATTATAAATATGGTACAACTAAATTAATTATTCCATCCATCATAGGAATGGGAAAGTCACCATTCGTGTGTAAGTACGACTTACCGTCTCCACATCATTGTGTGGTTTGTTATACAAAAATGCATTATTTTTTTGTGTATAATAATTAGTATAATTTATGTAAATAATAATTATAACATGCTAATGATTCTTTAAATATGATATGTCATCCAATTTCATATGATTTCACCATCAATAGAATGATATTTTCTCTCATGTGTACGTACAGATTACCGTCTCCGAAAAACACAATGAGAATCCTTCACCATCGTAATAATTGAAGAATAATTTTCCATTAATGTTTAAAAATAATGTTTAATAATGTAATATAATTATATATATGGAAAACATATATCCTATCCATAAAATACTTTAAATACATAACAAAACATATAAAGGATAATGAATCAATTAACATCGAAAACAATGATACTACTGAAATATTATTAAGAAAGAAATATGAGGAGATCATATATGATATCATATTTATGTATGTGATTATTTTATAATTTAATAATAATTATTTATCTTTTTATACTGGTGGTAACCATACCCTCGATCGAGGAAAACTACAAGGTAAGAGTTAATTCAACAATCTCATCATTATTTGATGTTGTTTATACATGAGTATCTAATATGACATTTTATCATAGAAATATGTGTTTCTTAAAAATGATATTCAAAACATTTTTAATATTTCCTAAACTATGGGTTAAACACATTTATACCCTTGTTTTACTTTTTATAAAATGTTTACAATGTAATATTTCCGTCGATTTCCAAATAAGGTCCTTTACGACCTTTTGGACAAAATTATGTACATAATGTTTTTTAACTTATACGATGCGTGAGGATATTTTTCCCCATTATAACACCTTCTAAGAATCACAAACTAGATTATAAGAATATTTTCAATATAATTTTATTCTATTATAATAATGTGACTTTTAAATGATTTCATAATAGAAATATATATTATTCTCAAATAATTCTGATTTATTCTAGTTCAAAATCTTTTAATGGATTTTACATTTGTTTGAAGAGGATTTTTTTTTGATAAAATATTCCAAATTTTATAGAAGGTTTTTTCAAATGTTTAAATATTGATGTATTATTTTTATACAATTCATGGTTTATGGTTAATGTATTAACATTTCATATTCTAGTTTTAATACAAATGTTTTTCTTATGTTTAATCCTTTTCATATGAGGAATGCATTGGAAAACTAATTGATGGGTGGAGCACCCTATAGCTCTTCAATGAATTGATAGATCTCATGAGGTAAATTTGTGTCTTGTAACAGAGCCATGAGAAAATATTATTTGTATTCTTGGAATGAGGCCTTGACATTATGGTAATGATGTCCAACATTATGCATTCCATCATTATGAAAATAGATATTCATATTACATGTGATTTTTCAAAAAGTAGAATATTCATGGGAATAAGTTAATGGAATTATTTTATTTATATTTTCAATATTATGCTAAAGTTTTGTTTAAAAGAAATGTGTCTTAGTCTTATATATTTTCTTAAATTTTTATACTTATTTATGATAATTTGTTCTATATTTTTATCCTTACTGGGAATCTATGATCACCCGTTTATTATGTTTTTTATCTAAGATGCGAAAAATTATATTATGATTAACCTCTTGGGATTGGTAAAATGATATGAGTGTGTTCAAAGTGACACAAAATGTTGTTTAATTTAATTAGGTATTGTAACACTTATTTATGTATCTAGTAATTCCAAGGCTACTAAATTGAATGGTATTTAGGGACATTATTACTCGTATCATGCCAATGTTATATAATAATGAACCGACTCTAGGTAACTAGGGTTAGGGCATTACAGTTGGTATCAATGGTAGTTTAGTACAAATCATGGAAACTAGATTTGTAAAAACTATAATTAGAGAACAATACCCTAATATACAATTTGAGGATTAGTATAGAAGATCAGAATAGAATGTTGGTAATGTAGATATTTTGTGGATTTTCAAAGCGATACATCCATGTATAGATACAAGAAGGTAGAGGTGATTCTGGAACAGATGTTCCTAGGGGTGAAAACTCTGAAAGGGCATTTTGGGCTTGACCTAGAGTATCCAGGTACATGATGATGGGCCTTTCTACACTCTTGGTTATGAAACTCCAGGGGGATATGAAATGGATAATTAAGATCTTTTTTACATAACATTTGAACTATTTATGAGTAAATACCACCTCACAAAACATTTTTTATGATTATGGATTATAAGAATAAAATGTTAATATTATTTTAGGTATTTTTCTAGTTTGGAATTACCTTTTTCAATTAAGAAAATAAGAATGTTTAATCCATTGTTTATAAATGGTGAATAATATAAGGAATGGAAACCTAATAAATGTACTTAATATACATAAGGATTTACCTCCTACTCAAGAGAGTTATAGTGGAGATGGTGATGCAACCCATGCATAACAACTTATAACCATACTAAGACAACTCACTCAGGTAATGAATAAAAACATTACTTGTATGAAGCTCCCAGATCCACAACATAGACAATCAATGTTAGACAGTTTCCTGAGGCTACTACCCCCAACATTCAATGGGACAACATATCCATTTGTATCTGAGCAATCAATAATTTCCTTAGATAAAATATGCCATGCTATGGGGAGTAGCAAAAGGGAAAAGGTTGTTATACTAGTTTATCACCTCAGGGGAGATGAAGATCAATGATGGTCATTAATTTAAAATAAAAAGGAGTATAGAGAAGTATCAAATATGGAATGGAGGGATTTTAAAGAAATTGTCTTAGAAAAATAATTTCATCACGACAATCCAACAGACATGGAATGACAATTTATGAGTCTAAGGAAAAAGAAGGATGAGAATGTATCATTGTTTGAAGCTAACATTACAAGGATATAAAGACATGCAACATATTATATATGTATCCCAAAGAGTATGATTGATCGATTAATTGATGGGTTAAAACCATTTCACTATTGATCATTAGTCTCAAAATCCTTCCTTCATACAATGATATTGTCTCAAGTTGTATCAAGACTAAAAAGGAATTCATTATGTTTTACAGAATTAAAGGAAAGCAAGAGACGAAGAGAACTGCTAAACAGTCAAGAAATAGAAATATGGGGAAGAAGGGAAAAGTTTAATTCCCATCCTTCTGTAAATGTGGGAATAAACACCCATGTACATGGCTTACATGAATTGAATTCTATTAAAAGTGTGGTGAAAAAGGAAACCAGGTTCGTGATTGCAGGGGAAAGAAAGACGATGTCAATGTTGAATGCTATAATTTTAGAGAAATGGGGCATTATTCAAGTGAATTTCATATGTGACAAGGACACATAACTCATAAAATCCCAAGGGAGAAAGGTCAAACTTATGCGATCACTACTACTGAGGTTGAAGCTCTGAATGATGTGGTGGCATGAAATTCCGATTTTTCCTCAAATTTTGCCAATGGTCTTTTGGATTTTTGATAATCACATTGATTAATATATTCCTAGTTTCCTAAGGAAATTATATATTTCCAATTTGATTTAACAAGGGAGTTTTCAGTCTAAACTCATATGGGAAGTATCATTACAACAATGTTTTGTGAATCTGCTTTTATTAGGGCATATAAATGAGCTTTATATGCTGATCTCATCATCATAAGAATGACTGAATTTGGTATAATCCTCTTTATGGATAGGATTTTAGACCATGAGGTGAAAATTTATTTTATGAATAAGGAGTTTAAATTTTTTGATGTTGATAAGTAGTACCCTATCATAAGAGAATAAATGTCACAATCTGATTCTTATCTAGATCCACCCCCAGTAGAACTACTAAATTCAATTACTAGGGTGGAAGAGAATGAAATAACTTTTGGTGAGGGATGTGATGGTCAAATAGAGGATGTGCCTATTGTGCAGGAATATGTTGATGTGTTTCCAAAGGATTTACCAGGACATTCTCCAAAATAAGAAATTTAGTTTTCCATTTATTTAATTCTTGGTTATAGGACCATATCAAAGGCCCCATATAGAATGGCCACTTTATAATTTGTGGAACTAAAGAAACAACTAGATAAATTGAGTAAAAATTGATTTATTCAACCTAGTGTTTCTCCATGGATATCCCATGTTATTTTTATTAAAAAGAAAAATGGATCTATGAGGATGTACATTGACTACAAGGAGATCATTGTTGTGACAATACAAAACATGTATCCCTTACCTCTAATTGTTTATTTATTTGATCAAATTCATGGAGCTCAATATTCATCAAAGATTGACCATTGACCTGGATATCATCAGTTTCTGTGAGATGAATGAAGACATTTCAAAGAAATCATTTCGTACCAGGTATTGGAATTACTAGTTTACAGTAATTTCTTTTGGAATTAATAATGAACCATCTATCTTCATGGATCTAATGAGTAGAGTTTTAATAGAAAATCATGTTGACTTTGTAGTGGTATTTATTGATTATATCATGGTTTACCCCAAAAGATATGATCATAATGAAAATCACTTCAGCACCATTCTAAAGACTCTTAGAAGAAATAAATTATATGTGATGTTTAACAAATGTGAATTCTGGATTCAGGAGATTTCTTTTTAGGGCCAAATTTTCTCTAATGATATTATATCTGTTTATCCTTCTTTGACAAGAGAAATAAAAGAATTTAAAGAACCGAGGATTATAATCAATGTATACAGTTTTATTGGTTTAGTAGGTTATTATCTGCATCTTGTCCATAATTTCTGCTGATTGGATAACCCATGAACCAATATCACACATAAAAGGGTTAAATTTTTTGGGAAAAAAAGTGTTTGAAGAATGATTTGAAGAAAAAAAATATTACTATTAAATGATATTATAATTAATATATGATCGAGGAATTATGATTTTTTTTATTGTGATGCTTCTAAGAAATTAATTTTTTATGTTCTTATATAGAATGATAGAGTTATTGCCTATGCATCACGATATCTATAAAATCATTAACAAAACTACCCCACTCAGGATATTTAGTCAGTAACTGTAATCTTTTCTTTGAAGATATGGAGACACTATCTCTATGGTGAAAAATGTGAGATATATACGGATCAGAAGAGTTTGAAGTATATTTTATCACAGAAAAAATCCAACATGAGGCAATGAAAATGGCATGAACTACTCAAGGATTATAACTTCACTGTACACTACCACCTAGGGAAGGCAAATAAGGTGTAAAATTCTTTGAGTAGAAATGATCAAAGGGTGTTGTAGAAGATGAGAGTCTAAATGGATCATATATTTATGGATCTAGAAAAGATAGATATGGAAATAATCATGGAAGGGGAATCATCAATAATTTTTCAAATGGTTTCCAAACATCTTTACGTGAAAAGATAAAAAGTTCTTAAACTGATGACGAGGAGTTTAAAAAGAAAATTAAACTTTGAATGAAGAAGATTGATCGACTTCGTATATAAAGATGTCATTTTGAAATTTCAGAAGATACGTTGTGTTCCTAAAATACCTGATCTAAAATGGGAATTGTTGGAAGATGGTAAAAGCTCCAATATATCTATACACCATGATATAACTAAGATATATAGAGATTTTGAGGAATATTTTTTGTGGGACAACATGAAGAGGGAGATTATTGATTATGTGTCAAGATATATGGATTTTCAACAGCTAAAGGCTGGAAGACAACATCCAGGAGAAGTATTGCAAACTCTTCCCATACATGATGGAAAATTAGATGATACTATGATGGAATTAGTCATGGGACTACCAATGATTCCTATAATGAATGACGCAATATGGGACATTGTTGATCTTCTTACCAAGTCATAAAATTTTCATGCTATAAGAAAAGATTTACCACTTTAACATTTAGAAGGACTATATATTAATGAAGTTGTAAGCCCTAATTGAGTACCCCTATTGATTATTTTTTATCATGATACTCATTTTACATCGTTATTCTTGATAATTATTCATAAGGTCGAAGATACTAAACTTCGTTTGAGCACTTCCAACCACCCTCATACTGATGAACAATCAAAATGGACTATTAATTCCATAGATGACATGTTGATATCTATCTCACTTGACTTTCTAGGTATGTGGGATCGATATTTACATATTTCCGAATTTTCTTATTACAATAGCATCCATTGAAGTATTCGAATGGAACCATATGAATCGTTATATAAAAAAAGATTTTACAGACCAACTTGATGAGATGATGATGGTGATATAAAACTCGTTGGCCCAGAACATTTTGAGGAATCAATGGAAAAGGTAAAGATTATCCAAATCCACATCAATGTAGCTCATGTAGGAAAAAGAGATATGTTTATAACCAAAGGAAGGATTTTGAATTTCAAGTATGAGATCATGTTTTCTTGAAGATATCTCCATGAATGGGTGTTGTATGATTCATTATGAAGGTTTAATTATGACCCGTGTACATCGAACCGTTTGAAATTCTAGAATGAAATAGAGTTGTAGCTTACCGTTTTTCAATTCCTCCAAGTCAATCCAATGTTAATGTTGTGTTCCACGTATCACTATTGATAAAATACATGCCTGACCCAACACATGTACTCACCGATGATTAAATAGAACATGAACCCGATCTGTCTTATTGTGAAGAGCCTGTCAAGTTTTCTGATACTAGAGAATAAGTGTCAAGAAACCAAAAGTATAAGGCCCCAGCCTTACACCTTACTTAATATTGAGTTATTACATGATTAAACATTGAGGATCTTTTCGGGTTTAGAGTTTTAGAGAATTAGATCATAAAACATTCATTACATTCCACATATAAACAAAGTGGTTACATAAATATAGTATTCTTCATTCCCATCAATGGAAACATATTTAAAATAAACATGGATTCTTTCTTGACACTTCCTTGACACTATCATCATATCATGTACCTTTCCCTTGACCTGTGAAAAATATTTCAAAAAAACTTGGGATGAGCATAAAAAGCTCAGTAAGGTATATAAAAATATGTAAAGAAAACATGGGTACATATATACATAAGGATGAGATCATACTTTACCCATACAACATAAGAACTTTAACATACCTCATCAAATCATGAATAAATCATAGAAATCATACGACATAAAGGTAACTTGAGGCATTAATAACATTCTTACGTAGGGAGTAACCCTCTTGGTTACGTTTGGAATACCCATCACAGTATATTCCCTAAATCTATTCGGTGAAACCATAACTTTTCACTCCTTCTCGTTACCAAATGCATTGGAGAGCTATATCGGGCTCACCCGCCCTTAGTTTATCACGGAACCACCCGTTTTCATAATAATGCCCAAGAACCTCAACATAATCATATCACATAAAACATGCATAAAGGAAACATAACATTACCACCTTTCAATCACAAGATATCAATACAACACATTGATATAAAAACATTATGAAAACCATTTTCGATACCAAAATAAAAGAAAAGTAAAACATGGTATTTATTTTTCTTTTAAAAAGAAGGTATGGCTTGTAGAGGAAGCCGAAACTCAAATAACAGTCACGACGACAGATAAGTCATTGTCGCCACATACGTACGACAAAAACATTCCCTTTTGTCGTTTAGTAAACGCTTTGTATAAAAAAGATTCCTTTTGAATAAACGTAAAAGTCAATGGGGTTTATACACCGTATAAAAGAAAGTTGTGTATAAAGTAAAATTTGCCTCAATGAAAGGAGATTGAGACGAAGTCCCATACCTCGTATCCGACATGACCCGACCGTTCTTTAATATCCTGAATAATAAACTTGAGTTAATCTCTACTTGATTATGAACCTTTTTCAAGTTCATTATTCCTTTTATACCATGTTATGAACATCATGTAATCATTTAAGTTAATAATGTTAATTTCGTCGGTATTTGGTTCTTAAGTCAAAAATAGACTTCTTACACTTACATGTTGTTAATTTGGTCAACGGTTCATTATATCCATAATGATATTAATAATTTGGATAACATATATATCATATATATTCATCATATACATGTATTTATAATATTACATCACATTTAGAGGTAAGAAATGAAATGCACCGTTCATGGAGACGGTAAGCCGTACGTACGCATGAATGCTACTTCCATTTCTATTTCGTATTTTCTGAAATGGAATCATAATGATATAAGAGTATATTATAATTCCAGTATAATAAAATATATAAATTCATTAACTTTATCCTTTACACATCCCACATATGGTATTAACGAATCAAATCACTTTCAGGGGGCAGTAGTCCGCACTTCCTAAAATGAAAATATTGTGTTTACCCATAATGGAAACAATAATGGTATGCCATAAAAGAAAAATACAGAAGTTTAAGGAAAGAATAAATATATTATATATCATATAAAAAATAGTGACATCCTAATGGCCACCTTTGAAGGTGTTAAATGAGTATTCAACAATCATCGTTTCGGGAGGCAGAATTTCGCCATCCACGGAAACCGTATGTTCTTTAACCATTTAATGTATTTTTGTGAGAGTGTAGATCAAATAAATCTTATAACAACATCCTAGTATATTTAAGATACTGGTTTTGTTACAAAAGAAGTAAATGAAAAGATTTTAGGGGGTTAGAAAGCAAAATAAAACAAATGAACATGACAGAATGAATTACCTTTAAAAGTGTAACTCCTTTTTATTTGAGCCTAAAAGATTCCTTTGAAAGGATTCTGTCCAAAGGGAATCCTCTAGGATGAGGAGAGGGATGTGGAGAGAGTAAATGGGCAGGGTTTGGCTGAGCCAATGGCTTGAGGAGTGTGTGAAATGAGGTAGAGGTGGGGGCCTTTTATAAGAGGAGAGGAGGGGCACTTTTGGAAAGTAAAGATAAATTAAATTATTTTAAAAAGAGTTTCGGATTCAAAAAGTCCCACATTGCTATAATTCGAGGATAAGGTGATAAGGTTTCGAAGTCCACTCATCCAATTGGTTTTGGCCATGTGTAGGTTTTAGATTTTTCATTATATTTCCATTTTATTTAAATCGTTAAATAATGAGGTCATCACTGCATCATCATGATGTCATAAATAATTTAATTTATTTAAAGTCTAAAAATTATAAAAAAAATACTATGATGTAGGAAACCTTTTTATCTTTCCAATTATTATTTATAATAAATAATATAATCTTTATAACCCCATTTAAAAATTGTTTTCGTAAAACATATTATGTTTGTGTCATTTTTACTTTTAATAAAAAGTTATTTATGTCATTTCCCAACCAAAGTGGATCCATGGGGTCCCCAAGTTGACCCATGGCTTGTCATGGTCGGCCATGACACAAACAATGAGGGTAGGACATGTGTCAGGATCATCTTATTTTATTAAAGCATTATTTTTACCTTAAACTACACTAATTACCACTAATCATGATTAAAACTTAATAAGTTACTATTCACCAAAAAATTATTTTAATCTCATTGAACCACATTTTACTTCTTAATGACAACCATGTATGTCAGATTTTTTAAATTCAAAACACAATAATGGCAAAATTTCATTTAAACAGAAATACCAGTTTTTATAAGTACCACTTAGTGGTTTCACTATTCATCAAAAATTGATGTTTTTCAGAAAATTACCAAAAATCCACCCTAAGCTATATTTGATATTAAAAATTCAAAAATGAAGTCTATTTTACAAAATTCAAAACATATAAGTCACATTAATTAATTTAATAATTAATTCCCGTTGTCAGAGAAAATAGCGTGTTTTTATGAAACAATATGTATCAAAAGATTGACACCAATTTAAGTCCAATTTCAAAGTGAAATTGATTCCAATGACCACCATTGGATTAAATGGTAAAAATATATTCTAATTTTACTTCAAAACCAATTCAAAAGATAATATAATCATATAAATAAATTATATTAAAAAGCAGTTTTGATGTAAAATGCAGTATTTTTCACTATTCATTAAAAAATGAACATTGTCAGAAAAATACCAAAAATTCACACAATGTAAATTTTTATGTCCCAATCATAAAGAATAAGTTTATTTTGACAGACATAGTTTATAAAATTGTCAAAAGATAGATTTAAAAAGGGTTTTCCATCATAAGGCAGTAAAACAATCTTTTAAGAATATTATTGTATTCCATGCTTAAGATTGGATTTATTTTCATTTTAAGCCTCTAAAACACTATCTTAATCATTAATAGACATAGATAAAAATAAATATTATTCATTACTTACATGGGATGTTACATCCTCCCCCCTTTAGAAAATTGCGTCCCCACAATTTATTTACTTATCGAATAAATGGGGGTACTTATCCCTCATTGCATTTTCAGATTCCCGTGTTGCCTCTTCAATCATGGGGATTTTCCACAAAACCTTTACCTAGTGAATTACCTTATTTAGTAACACTTGCTCCCTGTGGTCAAGAATCTGGACCGGTTGTTCCTCATATGATAGGTTCTCTTCCAGCTGAACTACCTCTGGACTCAAAACATGAGATGGATCTGGCATATACTTTCTCAACATCGAAATGTGAAAACAATTGTGTACCTGAGATAAACTCGGAGGTAAAGCCACTCGGTATGCAACTGATCCAACTCTCTCCAGAATTTCTTATGGTCCAATGAACCTTGGACTCAGCTTTCCTTTCTTACCAAATCGCATCACACTTTTCCATGGTGAAACTTTGAGAAAAACATGATCACCTACCTCGAAAGATAGATCCTTACTCTAGTTATCCGCATAACTCTTCTTCCTGCTCTGAGCTGTTCTCATGTGTTTTTGAATCAGCTGAACTTTTTCTGCCATCTCTTCTACCAATTATGGTCCCATCAACTTCCTTTCACCCACTTCATCCCAGAAAGCTAGAGTTCGACACCGCTTCCCATATAATGCCTGAAATGGTGCCATCTGTATACTGGAATGAAAACTGTTGTTATATGAAAATTCAACCAAAGAAAGATGTTGGTCCCAACTTCCCTGATAATCCATAGAAGAAGCTCGTAGCATATCCTCCAATGTCTGAATTGTTCGTTCTGACTGCCCATCTGATTGAGGATGAAAAGCTGTACTAAAATTTAATTCAGTACCCAACGACTTCTGAAGGCCTTTCCAAAAGTTAGAAGTAAACCTGGGATCACTATCCGATATAATGGAGAGAGGAACTCCATGTAACCTGATTATCTCTTTAAGATACAAACTGGAAAGTTGATCAAGAGATAAAGTATCTCGTATAGCAAGGAAATGAGAAGATTTGGTCAAGCGATCAACAATAATCCGGATTGCATTATTACCTCGAGATGTCTTCGGTAATCCAACAACAATGTCCATGGATATATTCTCCCATTTTCACTCTGGCACTGGTAAAGGCTGAAGCATCCCTTTCGGTAACTTCCGCTCTGCTTTAACCTATTGACATGTCAAACACTTCATAGTAAAATCAGCAATATCTCTTTTCATTCCATCCCACTAGTAATACTCCCACAGATCTCTGTACATCTTAGCACTGCTAGGATGAACTAAAAACAGAGAACTATGAGCTTCACATAAAAACTCTCTCTTCAACTGTGAATCACAAGGCACACACAATCTCTTCCCAAATCTCAAAACACAATCATTATCAATTTTGAATTCAGGCAACTTACCTTTCTGAACCAGCTCTACCTTTTTCTACAACTCACTATCTTGCTTCTGTGCTTGCTTGATTCTATCTAATAGAGAAGATCTCACTGATACCTGAAACAAAACAGAAGGACTTCCTGCACCAAAAACTTCTATGCCAAAGTTCATCAAATCCTTAACCAAATGATCACGTTCCAAACGCAACATTTCTAATAAAGCATTACTTTTTCGACTCAAAGCATCAGCCACTTTATTTGCTTTTCCTGGATGGTAATGAATTGTTCAATCATAATCCTTGATTAATTCTAGCCATCTCCTTTATCTCATGTTCAATTATTTCTGAGTGAATATATACTTTAAACATTTGTGATCGGTATATATTTCACACTTTACTCCATACAAATGATGCCTCAAAATTTTTAAAGCAAAAACAACAGCAACTAATTCCAAATCATGTGTAGGGTAATTTACCTCATGAGTTCTCAACTGTCGTGAAGCATAAGCAATTACCTGATCATTCTGCATTTGGACGCAACCAAGTCTTTTCAATGAAGCAACACTATATATAACAAACTCACCATTCCTGGAAGGTAGTTCCAAAACTGGAGCATTTGCCAATCTTCTTTTTAATTCCTGAAAACAATCATCACATTCTTCTGTCCAGATATACTTAACACCCTTCCGAGTTATCTTAGTCATTGGACTATATAACCGTGAAAAATTTCTAACAAACCTTCGCTAATAGCCTGCCAAACCAAAGAAGCTACGAATCTCAGTTACAATTGTGGGTCTTGGCCATTCTTCCACAACTTTTGTTTTTGCAGGATCAACAGTTATTCCATATTTAGAAACAATGTGACCAAGGAAAGAAATTTGTTGCAACCAAAACTAACACTTGTTAAATTTCCCATACAGTTTCTTTTCTTTTAAGGTTTGCAAGATAAACCTTAAATGTCTTTCATGCTGCTCTTTACTTTTAGAAAACACCAAAATATCATCAATGAAAACCACCACAAAATTGTCCAAGAACTCATGGAAAATTCTATTCATTAAGTCCATGAATACAGCAGGTTCATTGGTTAGCCTAAAAGGCATTACTACAAATTCATAATGGCCATATCTCGTACGGAACACAGTCTTCAGAATATCTTCCTCCTTTACCTTCAGCTGATGGTACCCCAATCTCAAGTCAATCTTTGAAAAAAACTGAGCTCCCTGGAGCTGATCAAACAAATCATCGATATGAGGCAAAGGATATTTGCTCTTAACAGTGATGTTATTCAAGGCTCTATAATCAATGCAAAGTCTCATAGAACCATCTTTCTTTTTAAAAAATAAAACAGGAGCACCCCATGGTGATGTGCATGGTCTAATGAAACCTTTCTCTAATAAATCTTTCAATTGCTCCTTCAACTCTAAAATTTCAATTTTTTCCATTCGATAAGGGGGTTTTGAAATTGGCTTAGCATCATGAACTAAGTCAATAGTAAGCTCAACTTCCTGATCTGGTATTATTCCTGGCAACTCGTCAGAAAAAACACCAGGATACTCATATACCACTGGCACATCATTAATCTGAACAGTTCCTTTATTTTCAACGATGTGTGCCAGGTAACATTCATTTCCATATTTTACAAGTTTCTCAGCCTCTTGATGTTTTATCAAAAGTAAGGGTTCATTCTTGTAAACAAACTGAAAGTATTTCTGAAAAGAAACTTCTTTAGCACTACAGTCAATCTTAACATGGTAAATAGAGAGCCAATCCACACCCAGGATAACATCAAACACTACTTGAGGTAGAACAATAAGGTTTTCATGTAGGTTCTTTCCACAGATAAGGATAGGAAGACTCTTATAAATTATTTTTGCCTCAACATTTCCCCCAGGGGTTTTTACCAAAAGTTCAGGAGTCATTTCTTGAGATGGTATTCCCATTTTACTAGAAAAGGTTTCAGAGATGAATGGATGTGTAGACCCCGAATCAAACAACACACTGTCATAATCTGAAAAAACAAACAAAGTACCTGATACAACTTCATTTGATGGCCCGACATCTACTGAAGTAGTTGCAAAGGATTTCACCACCCCTTTCTGCTTGTAGTCTAACTGCTTCCCATCACTAAAGATCTTTGTCGGACACTCATTTGCATAGTGACCCATCTCATTGCACTTATAACATTTCACTAACTGTAAATAAAATTTGTTCTTACCTTCACCTTGATCTTTTTCAGTGAAATCACGAGCCTTATGTCCCATCTTACCACATCGATAGCACTTTCCAGAATTCAGAAGACATTCCCCAGCATGCCTTTTGCCACATTTATCACAAACTGGAAACTTAGTTCTCTTACCATCAGACTTTTTTGAAGAATTATTACCTTTCTCCTGCCACCTTGGTCTCTTCTTCTGCTGGTTGTTATAGAACACTTGGTCATCGGAAAACTCCATTTCCACATTCTCAGCACATCGAACAAGATTTTAATAACTTTTAAACTCACGAGAAGCTAATGCCCTTCGATATTTTGGCATTAATCCTGAGTAAAAACGATTGATTTTACTATCAAGGTCTAGGATAAAATTTGGAGCATACCTTGCCAATCGAGTGAACCTTTCTTCATAGGTAGGCACTGAGTCTTCCTCTTGCCTCAATTCCAAGAATTTCTTTTCCATCCTAAGTCGAACATCCTTAGGAATATACTTCTCAAGAAACATACCTTTGAATTCATCCTAGTCGAGAGCATCAATCTCATCAGCGTCCCTGATATTTTTAACCATAGACTACCACTGATCTGCCTCACCCTCCAAACGGTAAATAGCAAGACTAACCTTTTGATTGTCTGAACACCCCATGACATCAAAAATCTTCTCCAGTGCTTTAATCCACCCTTCAGCTAGCATAGGGTCAGATGATCCTCTGAATGATGGTGGATGTTGCCTCATGAAATGTTCCACCACTGACATGTTCCTCTGCAGTTGATCTGGCAGATCTCGTGCATGGATACCACCACCATTTATCGCTTGAGTCAACTGCGCCATTACTGCAACAAACTATTCAGTTCCAATTCTGAACATCTCAGGATGCTGATTCGGAAGGTTATTTCCTTCTTCATGCCTTCCTATCACTGCTTCCCTATTTCCTCTGCGGAAAACCATTCTGAACAAACATGTCTTAGATGAAGCAACATGGTAATATTCAAATGCTATATCATTTCAATTTTACCATAAAAAAATATTTTTGGATAATCATTTATTAGAATTCTAACTCCTAAAGTTATCTAAACCGACCTTTGATACCAACTATAAGGCCCCAGCCTTAAAGCTTACCTAATCTTGAGTTATTACAAGATTACACATTGAGGATCTTTTCGGGTTTAGAGTTTTAGAGAATTAGATCATAAAACTTGCATTACATTCCACATATAAACAAATTGGTTACATAAAGATAGTATTCTTCATTCCCATCAATGGAAACATATTTTAAATAAACATGGATTCTTTCTTGACACTTCCTTGACACTATCATCATATCATGTACCTTTCCCTTGACCTGTGAAAAACATTTCAAAAAAACTTGGGATGAGCATAAAAAGCTCAGTAAGGGATATAAAAATATGTAAAGGAAACATGGGTACATATATACATAAGGATGAGATCATACTTTACCCATAAAACATAAGCACTTTAACATACCTCATCAAATCATGAGTAAATCATAGAAATCATAAGAAATAAAGGTAACTTGAGGCATTCATAACATTCTTACGTAGGGAGTAACCCTCTTGGTTACGTTTGGAATACCCATCACAGTATATTCCCTAAATATCTTCGGAGAAACCTTAATGTTTCACTCCTTCACGTTACCCAATGCATTGGAGATATATATCGGGCTCACCCGCCCTTAGTTTATCACGGAACCACCCGTTTTCATAATAATTCCCAAGAACCTCAACATAATCATATCACATAAAACATGCATAAAGGAAACATAAAATTCCCACCTTTCAATCACAAGATATCAATACAACACATTGGTATAAAAACATTATGAAAACCATTTTCGATACCAAAATAAAAGAAAAGTAAAACATGGTATTTATTTTTCTTTTAAAAAGAAGGTATGGCTTGTAGAGGAAGCTGAAACTCAAATAACGGTCACGACGGCGGAGAAGTCGTTGTCACCGCATACGTACGACAAAAACATTCCCTTTTGTCCTTTAGTAAAGACTTCGTATAAAAAATATTTCTTTTGAATAAACGTAAAAGTCAAAGGGGTTTATACAACGTATAAAAGAAAGTTGTGTATAAAATAAAATATTCCTCAATGAAAGGAGATTGAGACGAAGTCCCATACCTCGTATCCGACTTGACCCGACCGTTCTTTAATCTCCTGAATAATAAACTTGAGATAATATCTACTTTCTTATGAACCTTTTTCAAGTTCATTATTCCTTTTATACCATGTTATGAACATCATGTAATCATTTAAGTTAATAATTTTTATTTTGTCGGTATTTGGTTCTTAAGTCAAAAATAGACTTCTTACACTTACATGTTGTTAATTTGGTCAAAGGTTCGTTATATCCAGAATGATATTAATAATTTGGATAACATATATATCATATATATTCATAATATACTTGTATTTATAATATTACATCACATTTAGAGGTAAGAAATGAAATGCACTGTTCATGGAGACGGTAAGCCGTACGTACGCATGAACGCTACTTCCATTTCTATTTCGTATTATCTGGAATGGAATAATAATGATATAAGAGAATATTATAATTCCAGTATAATAACATATATAATATCATTAACTTTATCCTTTAAACATCCCACATATGGTATTAACGAATCAAATCACTTTCAGGGGGCGGTAGTCCGCACTTCCTAAAATGAAGATACCGTGTTTACCCATAATGGAAACAATAATGGAATGCCACAAATGAAAAATACAGAAGCTTAAGGAAAGAATAAACATATTATATATCATATATAAAAATAGTGACATCATAATGGCCACCTTTGAAGGTGTAAAATGAGTATTGAACAATCATGGTTTTGGGAGACAGAATTTCGCCATCCACGGAAACCGTATGTTCATTAACCATTTAATGTAGTTGTGTGAGAATGTAGCTCAAATAAATCTTATAACAACATCCTAGTATATTGACGATACTGGTGTTGTTACAAAAGAAGTAAATAAAAAGAGTTTAGGGGGTTGGAGAAGCAAAATAAAACAAATTAGCATGAGAGAATGAATTACCTTTAAAAGTGTAACTCCTTTTGATTTGAGCCTAAAGGTTTCCTTTGAAAGGATTATTCCCAAAGAGAATCCTCTAGGATGAGGAGAGGGATGTGGAGAGAGTAAATGGGCAGGGGTTGGCCGAGCCAAAGTCTTGAGGAGTGTGTGAAATGAGGTAGAGGTGGGGGCCTTTTATAAGAGGAGAGGAGGGGCACTTTTGGAAAGTAAAGATAAGTTACTTTATTTTAAAAAGAGATTCAGATTCAAAAGGTCCCACATTTCTATAATTTGAGGATAAGGTGATACTGCTTCTAAATCCACTCATCCAATTGGTTTTTTCCATGTGTAGGTTTTATATTTTTCATTATCTTTCCATTTTATTTAAATCGTTAGATAATGAGGTCATTGCTGCATCATCATGATGTCATAAATAATTTTATTTATTTAAAGTCTACAAATTAAAAAAAAATACTATTATGTTGGAAATCTTTTTAGATTTCCAATGACTATTTATAATAAAAAATATTATCTTTATAACCCCATGTAAAAATTGTTTTGGTAAAACATATTATGTTTGTGTCATTTTTACTTTTAATAAAAAGTTATTTATGTCATTTTCCAACCAAAGTGGATCCATGGGGTCCCCAAGATGACCCATGGCTTGTCTTGGTCGGCCATGACACAACCAATGAGGGTAGGACATGTGTCAAGCTCATCTTATTTTATTAAAGCATTAATTTTACCTTAAACTACACTAATTACCACTAATCACGATTAAAACTTAATAAGTTACTATTCACCAAAAAATTATTTTATTCTCAATGAACAACATTTTAATTATTAATGACAAACATTTATATCGGATCTTTTAAATTCAAAACACAATGATGGAAAAATTTCATTTAAACAGAAAAATCAGTTTTTATAAGTACCACTTAGTGGTTTCACTATTCATCAAAAATTGAAGTTTTTCAGAAAATTTCCAAAAATCCACCCTAAGCTATATTTGATATTCCAAATTCAAAAATGTAGTCTATTTTACAAAATTCCAAACATATAATTCACATTAATTTATTTAATAATTAATTCCCGCTGTCAGAGCAAATAGCATGTTTTTATGAAATAATAAGTATCAAAAGATTGACACCAATTTAAGTCCAATTTCAAAGTGAAATTGATTCCAATGACCACCATTTTATTAAATGGTAAAAATATATTCTAATTTTACTTGATAACCAATTCAATAGATAATATAATCATATAAATAAATTAGATTAAAAAGCAGTTTTGATGTAAAATGCAGTATTTTTCACTATTCATTAAAAAATGAACATTGTTAGAAAAACACCAAAAATTCACACAATGTAAATTTTGATGTCCCAATCATAAAGAATAAGTTTATTTTGACAAAAATAGTTTATAAAATTGTCAAAAGATATATTTAAAAAGGGTTTTCCATCATAAGGCAGTAAAACAATCTTTTAATAATATTAGTGTATTCCATGCTTAAGATTGGATTTATTTTCATTTTAATCCTCTACAACACTATCTTAATCATTAATAGACATAGATAAAAATATCTATTATTCATTACTTACTTGGGATGTTACAAAAAGACTCATCTGGTAAAAGTTCTATGGAGAAACCATAAGATGGAAGAGCCAATGTGGGAACCCGAGGAACTTATGATGAAGAACCACTTGAATATTTTTATGCAGAAGTATTCTAGAAATTTCTAGGCTGAAATTATTTGATGGAGGGAATAATGTGACACCCTACACATCAATGGTATGTTTCTCTTTGAATAATGAAATAGCTTGCGATGTATACAACATCGAGTTCCACCACACCACGACCAATCAAACTAGCCATTTTGAATTGTAAATTACATTTTTTAAAATATTATAAATTTTAGTTTTCTTAATGGACTTCATTTTAGGATTCGTAATATCAGTATAAACTTAGGGTGAATTTTTAGTATTTTTATAAAAACAGAAAAAATTTTATGAATAATGAAAACCATTACGTTATTGATTAAAATTGAATTTTTATTTAAATATTTAGTTATTTTAAATAAATTTATTTTATGTCAAAATAGATAAATTATACCAATATATGTACAATGTAATTAATTGGAGTCAATTTATAATATTATTAGATATATAAAATTTTATTGAACTTTTCAAGTCTTTTTCCATCATTCTAGACAAATTTGCAAATTTATATAAAACATAATTTTAACACTTTTTTTTAATTGAATTTCAAAAATCTAAAAGGCTTGGTTGGTATTAGTAATAAAAATATTCTTCAATAGGATGAAAATAATTTTTGTTGTAGATTAACTTTTAAATTATAATTTTCCACGATTAAAAGTAAATAGGGTAATTAAAGTTAAAAATGATATTATAATTACCCTAAAACATGTCCTAATTCTATTGAATATTTTCATTTCGACCAAAAATATCCTTAGGAATAAAATACGATCCTTTTTGTCCAATTTTATTAGATTATGACATATATTGTTATTTTATTTATAGAAGAGTTAATAGAATTAAATTAAATGATTATTTAGTAATCCTTTTTTAAGATAGGGTTAATCATAAAGAAATATTAGACTTTAAATATTAAATAATGGTCAAAAAAATACCTACATAATTTTATTTTATTTATAATTTTTAGACGTTATATAATTAATGTTTTTTATGAAACAATGATGATGTTGTAATTACCTTATTATAGAAACATTAAAATAATTGATATTATAAAAATTAAAATAAATATAAAATAAAACTTTTTATGTATTCCACGAATTTAATAGGTTAATATGACATGTTATATTGATTAAATAAATTTTTTTCACAGCGATAAAGTTGATATGACTTTCACAAAAACCAAATACAAAATAGTGTCAAAATTGACAATAATGTGTTTTTAAAACAAATACTATATTATTAATTGATTTAATTTTTCTAAAAATATAAGGATTGGCCAAAAGACATAGGTATGGTTAGATATATCAAAAATGAACAATTTTTGATTTACATGGCTTTTTATAGTATGTTTATTAAAAACTTATTATAATAATACAAGAATACATGGTAAAAGTTAAACTATTTAACTAATAGTTAAATCTAAAAGATAAGGAAAATATGGTGAACTAAACCTTTCCAAAACATATTAGTTGAGTGGTTTTCGACCTATAACCATCATATCCTTGAATTAAATATTTTTTACGAATTATAAACCGATAATTATTGTATTATAAACTAATATTTCAATCTTTTTTCTAAAGTGACCATAACATTTATTTTAAAATGGTAATTCCCCTACTCTCAAAATAACACCTCCAAAGACATTATTCTTGGCCAAACCCAACTCAAATATCTTCCCAAATACCATAAAATTATATTATAGGCCTTAGATTGATCATAATCTAACCTAAGGATCCCTCTTGTTATAATTAAATTGATGCACCCAAAGAAGAGGAAATAATTTAATCTTCCTTTTCCATGTTCTTTTCTTCTTCCATTTCCCCTTTCATTGTTTTTTCCATACCAAATTAATAACTCCATTACCTTATACATATGTGATGTTATTATAAATATGTTACAACCATATTCATTATTCTATCCATCATATGAATGAAAAAGTCAACATAGGTGCGAACATGCGACTTACCATCTCCACGTCGTGGTGTAGTTTTTTATTCAACACTTCTTTGTTTGGATTGGTATAATATTTAATATAATTGATATAAATAATAAATATAACATGTTAATGATTATATATAATATATAAAATCAAATTACATATGAAATCACCATCAATATAATGATATTGTCGCTAGTGCGTGCGTACAGATTACTGTCTCCACGAACATGATGAGATTCATTTCCAATCATCACCATTCAATAATAATTTTAATTTTCAGTTTAAAAATAATGTTTAAGAAATTAATATAATTTTGGATATGAATCAAATACATATTATCCATCAAAAACATAACATATGTAACAAAACATTTAATGGAAAATGAATCCGTTAACACCCTAAACAACGATACTAATGAAATATTAATATCAAAGCAATATTAGAAGATCATATATGATATAATATTTATGTATGTGGTTATTCTATAATTTAATAAAAATGTTTTTAAAATTATAAAAGTGTTTAATTTTCCATATATCAAGGAAAATTATAAGGTAAGGGTTAATTTTACAATCTCTTCATAATCCGAGGTTTTTTATACGTGAGTATCTATAGGGACCTCTTTATCATCCACATCAGTTGTTTTTAAAAATGTATTTAATATCATTTTTTCTATTTCCTAGACTATGAGTTAAATTCATATATACAATTTTTTGAATTTTTATTAAATTTTTATAATTTAATATTTCTGTCATTCTACAAAGCAGGTCCTTTACGACCTTTTTCACAAAATTAAGGAATGAATTTTTTTTAAACATATACGATAACTATGGCTATTTTCCACTATTATAACACCTTCGAAGAATACCTTAAAATATTATAATAATATTTTCAAACTAAATGTTTTATTTTATAATTATGATACTTTTAAGTGATTTCAAAATAGAAAGACGTATTTCTCTCAAATAGTTTTGATTTCATCTATGTCAATATCCCTGGATGAATTTTACACTTGTTTGATGTTGATTTATTAAGATACAATCTTCTATATTCTATGGTAGGCTTTGTGATATGTTGGACTGTGGATGTGTTGTTTTTATACAATTCATGTTTTATGGTTAACGTTTTAACATTTCGTATGCTATTTTTAATATGAATGCTTATGTCATGTTTCTACCTTTTCATATGAGGAATGAATTGGACTTAGTAAGTGATGGGGGGAGGCCACTATAGCTCCTTGATGCATCGGTAAGTCTCATGTGTAAAAACTAGTGTCTTGGGACAAGGCCTTGATAAAATTTTATTTTTAGTCTTACCATGAGGCCTTTACTATGTGGTTATGATGACCGACATTATGCAATCCATCATTATAAAATTGGATATTGATATTACATTTTTTTATTCGACTAGTAGAATATCCATGTGAATATGCAAATTGAATAATATGCTTTATCGTTTCTATATTATCCTGATATTTATGTTTTAAAGGACTGTGTTTTAGTATTATACATTGCCTTATATTTTTATGCATATTTATTATAGTTTTCGCTATATTGATTTCTTTAATGAGCATCTGAGATCACCCTTTCTAATGTTTTCTTTTTCCCGGGTTGTGAAGAAGTATATTATGATAAGATTGTAGGGAAAGGTCAAAGAATTTAGGTATGTTCAAATGGGGAAAAAAATTTGTATTATTTCATTATTTAATGTAATACTTATGAATGTATCTAGTACTTCCAAGGATACTAAACTAATCGGTCTATCGGGACATGATTCCATGTATCTCTAGGGTTGGGGAGTTACATTACATAATGTGTAATCAATTTAAATTTATGGTAAATGTTTCGAAGATGGTATTTCAGTCCATATTTATTATAAGCAATCCAAACCCACATTAATTCTCTTTAACATACAAGGAACCCTTGGAAACAATTAACCCTTTTATACATAGACACCATTAATTCAAACAAACATACATCTCTATAATTTAAGACAATTACCCTACCAAAGGCTCTCCACATAGACCCTATAAGGTTTTCTAATGATTCCATACATCTTATGATGATATTTAAGAAAATGAATGGGTTCCTTGAAGAAATACGACCACTAAAGATTAATTATGTGAAAAGATCACCCAAAATTAATAGAAATTAAAATCTCAAAGAGATACCTACATAGAAAAGGAAAAGATCATATAACCTCCTCATTATACAACATATAATCCATGAGAACTCCAATAATCATTTTAAGGTCTAGGAGAAAAATTATGGACACTATGTTTTCATATCAGACTCTATTTCCCAAGTATCCTCTTAAACTCTCCAATGCTACCACTACATTCAGACGAACTCTATTATCCTACCCTGAAGTTATTTCTCACTATGTTCTAAAACCTATATTAAACGATATGTAAAAGGAATCATTATTAAAAATATTTATGTATTCTAAAACTATCATAGGGGAAGCTCCTAATGATATCTATAAATTTTCAAAATGTGAATCACATAGTTCATGGAAATATATCACTTTGGAATGGCTAAATGGTAAGACATCAGGCCAAACCTTGCAACTACCATAAAAGACAAAAAAATCTTAGGTGCTAGATTTCCTTATTTCATGATATGATATTTTCCCATTCTAGGTGACACCCTAAGGAAAACACAATGATCATACATGAATTCCATATGTCACCTCAAATAGTAATGAGACTATTTATGCCTACTATATATGGTCACAAACAATTTTCTGATCAACTGAACCTACTCAGATGTCTTTTGGATGTGACTAGGCCCAATAATTGCTGAATTTCCTACCTCTATCCAATAAAGAGGTAAAAACATTGCCTCCCATACAATACATGTAATGTTTTTATTTAGATTTATGTGTAGAAGAAATAATTATATGAAAAATCTGTGAGTTTCTTATGTTGCTCCATAGAGCCACCCAAATTCAAAAACATAACTTCATAACATATCCTCAAAAACATTAATAGACTTATCATTTTGGAAACTGGTCTGTGGATGATAATTTCATCTCGAAATAACCTATAATCTCATATACATATAAATACCCTTCTAGAAACTTGATGTGAAATGAAGATTTATTTTTTCGATGAAACTTCTCAGAACACAATGAAAATGAACCACCTAACGCACATAATTTTTTCCTAGATAACTAACTGTGGTGGCCTCCATTATATTAACAAATTGTGATACCTTTTTTCATACATGCACAATCACCCAAAAATAATTATTCATATCGGTTATATTGGGTAATCCCATCAAGAAATCCATAGTGACATAATACCATATCTACCCAACAATTTGAAAAGGCTTCCATATCTGAGATAGCTTTTGATGATTGGCATTCACCATATCACAAGTAAATCATAGATCCATGAATCCTTAAAAATAATTCTTTATTACTAACCAATATAAGACTAAAAATACATATTTTTTCAAAAAAGGTTTCACTTCCTATTCGAGAGAATGAAATTCCCTCATCATCTCCTCACACAAGCCCATATGAATCTATAATTGGCCATATAAAAGAATAGAATTTATACATCATAGAAACCATCTTGATTTTTTCTCCCCAACATATAAGTGTTCTCTATGAAATGAACCCTCTAAATCATAAAACAACTCATTCTTAATTTTTTCCAAAAGAGTGGGGACGACAAATTTTGAGGCCATAGAAACCCATCCCTACAGCTCTTGAACATCTAGATAAATGTATACAAAGAGGGAAATCATCTGCCACTCATTGCAAGACTCCAATACCTTTCTCCATATGTGAATATAAGGTTAATGCATCTACAATGACAATACCCTTGGATGGTGTATAAGATAATTTGATTTCCAAATACTTTAGATACATAACCACATCCTCTATCAAAGGATTAGGTATCACTGTGAAAAAATATACATGAGTCACTTGTTTCATGTATACCAAAAAACTCATTAATTAGATAATGTATCTAACATGTCAGGACATATACCACTATAGATAACTACATATTATGTGTAGGGTAATTACTCTCATACTGTCTCAAGTGCATGGATCCATAATAAGCCACTTCGTCAAATAGTATTAAAACTTTTCATATTCGAATATTGAATGTTTCACATTATATAGTATATGATTTACCCAACACTTGAAAAATGAAGATGGATGTTGAGGTCATCCCTCTTTTCTGCTATTAGAAATCTCTCACTCTATATTCACACCACATACACTTCCCCCCTTTCTTAGTTTTCCTTGATATCCATGTTTCCAATCAAGATATATCCTAAATAAAACAAAGATAATAACATGATAAACCGAAAAATATCTAAATCTCAAAGACATGATTGGGATGTTAATAGGATACCATGGATGCTACCGTCCCCAGATCCACTAACACTCATACCTCTAAGAGAACATAGCCCATGAAGGTTACATTATTAATCTAGAAACTACATTTTATTACACCGGTATATAAATGATGCTCTCTCAATATTTCCATGATTATGTCAAGATGTTTTTGATGATCATCTTTTGACTAGAAGTATAAAAAGATGTTGTTAGAAAAAAACCACAAACTGATCTAGAAAAGGGTGAAAGATCACATGCATCAAGGACACTAATATCACCCTTCATATTTTTCAAACCCATGGAACATCACTAAAAATTCATTCACATTTAACTTTAATTTAATTTTTTTTTGATTTATGTATGTTGGACTCACCATTTACTTATGGTAACGTGGTCTCAAGTCAATTATAGAGAATAATTTATAAACTATAATCTAATTCAAGATATTATCATTGTGTGGAAGTGGGTATTAGTTCTGGATTTTCATATTTTTCAACATCTAGAAATACACACAGAAGTGTATAGTCTCATAAGTATTCTTGGTGAAGAGAACTAGAGAACCCAAAAGGATGTGTACTAGGATGTATTTATCCATTTGGTCATTACCTTCAAACTAATATTTTGTCTCTTGATGATTTTATGTTTCCATTGTCTAAGGTGGGATAGAAACTAGCTCTACTCCACAAATCAACTCTATTGAGAACAAGATCTCTCACTCGAGAGGTATGTCATGGGACTCATCAAGAAATATATAATAAAAAATTTCTAAAACTGGATAAATAAATCATACATCATTCCACCATCATCTAGAAAATGACGAGATACCTGATCCATCGGAAAATGAAATATATAGTGAATTGGTCTTGTGTGACCAACAAGAAGGCCCCACTCACCCTGATGAAAATAACCACCTCCCTATAGATATTTTAAGGTAATTTTACACCTATAATAGTCGTTATGTTCCTTGTATGGATCTAACTAATCAATTCCGACAAACAATTCAAATCCTTGTTTACAAATGAAATGGTAACTACCAATCAATAGATAACACCCAGAAAACATTTGATATCCTCATATCGCACGCGCAATGGTATGATGATGGTAATACCACTATCTATTTTTTCCTCAAACTAGAACTAACAATTTGTAGAATGAAATGAAAAAAAAGAATGCTATTTTCATGTATCAATCAAAACACAAGATAATGTTTATTAAATAAGAATAGTACCTCTGACGGTAGATGATCCAGTATCAATGATAGACAAAATATTATTTATAACATGATGATGACTTTTCCATATTCCATGGGATCTAGTATGATTACCCTAAGCTATTTCACTTTCCCAGTATTGTTACTCATGCATTGGAGTACCATGTCCTTTGCCTCAAAAAAATGGGTAGTGGAACTACAAATATATATGTGTTGAGGGGTAGTTACACCTTCACAAATCATGGGTATATAATGATCCCTTGAAAACTGGTTTGGTATAGAAATCTCACACAAAACCTCTGAAGATGTGGCATTCTACCACACGTATGTCACTCGACTGTGGGGTAAGGTCACTACTAGTGCATATGACCAAATTAGAAACACATGTATCACTACAATGGAACATGGACCTGATACGTTTGTCCACTACCAGGACTACTCTCCAAACTATTTCCTTGGTAGAAACATTTAGATCCATGATTCTTTCTATATGATGAATTCCCTCATTCTAAAAACTAAATTCACATGGCCGCTACTTAGATCCTCTCTTGGATTTCCATCGATGATGAGTTCCTAGTTCATCATGTCAAATTAAAGTAATCAAATAAAAATGTTCTCATGTGACCTGATATCATTACAAATACATTCCTAAAAACATCCCCCTTTGGGGATCTCGTTAGCTTTCAAATATAGAACATCGCACTGGAGGTCCATGAAACATATTAAATAGTTAAATATTGACAAGCCATACTACATCATATGAATGAAATCAGACGAATTTACATCCATAAACATCTTTGGATAGAAATGGATCTAAAAATTTATGTGGAAGACCATCCATGATATATCATATTGCTGCTTAACTCCCTCTAGAATATTCATCCAATGCATGGAATGTTTACAAAGTATTGATATATGAAGATTCACCCATCTATCTGTAAGTGTCTCATGAAGATTAAAGATCTTATGTATGGAAATTATATAGAACATGGATACTAAGGGTCATATTCCCCTAGTAAACATTCCTGGATGATAAATTTTAAAATCCCTTTTCAGCTAAAATGTAACGCCCCGACCCTAGAAAACTAGAGTCGGTGCATTATTACATAACATTTCCATGATCACAAGAAAGATCAAATCTTGAAAGACCGATTGGTTTAGTAGCCTTGGAAACAGTAGATATATTCATAAGTTTTACACTACATCATAAAGTGAAAAACTACTACGACAACATAATGTCTCCATAGTCCACACTATTATCCCCTCATAATATCCCTACAGGTCATTCATAACTTACTTCTTCACATCCTGGGAAAAATAAAATATAGAAAAAGGGGGGAGCTCAAATGCCCAGTAAGGATTACAATATAGAGGAACATTCAAAAATAAGCATAAACATTTAAGGCAATTCATTACTAAAACAAAAGCCTTTTAAACTTGACCTTCAACATAGTATAGAAAAAGTAAAATGAAATAATGCCATTTACTTATTCACATGGATATTCTACTAATCGAATAATCACATGAAATATCAATAACCACTTTCATAATGTCGGAATGCATAATTCTGAACTTTAATTTCTTTGTTAAGGCCTCGTCCCAAGACCTAGGGGCTAACTGTAACCGGAACCCAACCTGTAGTGCCTCTAATAAACGGAAACCAACCCGGAGTGCCTCTAATAACCGGACACCAACCCGGAGTTCCTCTAATAACCGGAGACCAAACCGGAGTTCCTCTAATAACCGGAGACCAAACCGGAGGGCTTACTTTAACCGGTCCCCAACCCGGAACATACTTGTCTAACACATTCATCTTAATGAAAGGTTGAAATATAACATAATCATTCGGATTACAAATAACATATGAAATAAAAATACTCTAAACAAAAACCATGACTGACATAAGAATAACTTATCCACAGTCAAAAATATCACAAAACCTTCAATAAAATAGGGATGTTTTGTATCATAATAAATCAACATCAAATAAGCTTAAAATCCATCAAAGGATGTTGACATAGATGAAATAAAGACTATTTTAGAAAAATATCTCTTTCTATTTTTAAATCATTTAAGAGTCCTATATTTATGAAATAAAACTTTTTTTTTGAAAATATTCTTATTACCTTGTAAGGGAAGCTTCGAAGATTTTATAACGGAGGAAAATAACCACACCCTCCGTATAAGTTAAAAAAAACATTCTTACCTTAATTTTGTCGAAAAGGTTAAAAAGCACCTTGTTTGGAAAACGACGAAAATATTCCTTAATAAACCTCTTATAAAAATTCAAACAAGGGTATAAATTACATTAAGCCATATTCTAGTAAATAGTAAAAATGTTTTGGAATTCATTTTTAAGAAACATGGATGTGGATGATAAAGAGATCCCAGTAGATTATTACGTATAAACAACCTCGGATAATGAAGAGATTGTGAAATAACCCTTAACAATTTGGTAACTTATGAAACATAAAACCCATGAAAGAGGTATCATAAAATGAATATGTAAATACACAGAAATTAGAGTGTATTACACAAAGAATATAATTATGGGCAGTACATACACCACACAAAAGGTGGTGGTGGCAATATGACATGAATCTCACGAGAATAAGGAGTGGGATGAAAACACCTTGCATTGTAATTTTCCTTGGTTGAGGTAGGTTAACCTTTTTTATAATGGTGAAATAATTGTTATTAAATAATACAAGAATATGATATCATATATGATCTTTTAATATTGATTTGATAATAATATCTTAGTATTATCGCTGTTTCAAGTGTTAACTTACTTGTTTTCTTTTATATGTTTTGTTATGTAAGCCATGTTTGTAATGGATAGGTTGTATATTATTCATATGCAGAATAATATCAAGTCCTTAAACATCATTTTTAAATCATAAAATGATAACTATACTTGAATGGATACGATGGAGAATAAATCTAATCGCGTTCGTGGAGAGGGTAGTCCGTACGTACGCACGAGCGACAATATCATTCTTTTGAAATAATATATAAATGGTTGTTATATCATATATAAAGAATCATTAACATGTTATATTTATTATTTACATGAGTTACATATCATTATTATACCCATCCAAATAATAATATATTGAATAACAATTACACCACGATGTGGAGACAGTAAGCCGTACGTACGCACGTATGGTGACATGTTATTCAAAGGGTGGATAGAATACTGAATATGGTTGTACCATATTTATAATAACATCACAATATATATATATGATACTGGAGTTATTATTTTAGAATGTTAATAACAAAGGAAGAAGAAGTGGAAGAAGAAAAGAACTTGGAAAAGGGTGGTGAAATCATTACCTCTTCTTCGGGTTCTTCCTTTTGATTTGATCAAAAGGGCTCCATAGGTTGGCTTTCCGATCACACTAAGGCCTCTAGGTTGTAGTGAGGGAAGTTGGGAGAGTATTTGGTCATATATTTTCTGAACCAAAAGGTTTTGAAGGTGTGAAAAAATGAGAAGGAGGAGTTCCCTTTTATAAGAGGGGTGAGGGGCACCTTTGGAAAAGCTAGAAATATTAGTTTATAATAAATTCATATTCGGTTACTAATGGCTCCAAAGTTGATTATTTAAATTTTAAGGTGGGGATGGGTCGAAAAAAACTCAACCAATATAATTTAGACAGGTTTGGGTACTTATATTAACCTTATCTTTAAGTATTAACTCTAAGTTAATTAGTTTCACTTTTACAATGTCTCTTTTTATTTTTATATAATATGGTTAATAAACTTACTATATACATCCAAGAGACCCCCAAGTGTCCCATTAATGATGAACCTATCATGATATAAGTCTCTTGGCCGATCCTTATATTTTTAGGAATTTAATATCAATTAATAATATAATATTTGTTTTAAGAACTCTTTTATGTCAATTTTGACACTATTCAATAGTTGATTTTTGTGAAACTCATAACAGATTGATTACTTAAAACAATGTCAATTAAATCAATCATAATATATCATATTATCCTAGAAAACTAGTTTAATTCATTAAAAGTTTCATATTATATTTATTTGGGTATTTATAATATCAATTATTTTAATTTTTCGCTATTATAATAATTAATTCATCATCATTGTGTCATAAATAAATTAAATTATTTAATATCTAAAAATTATAAATAAAATATCATTATGTAGGAAATAGTTTTATCTTTCTAATTAATATTTATAATCTAAAATCCAACATATATAACCCTATGTAAAAATTGTTTTTCTACAAGATATATGCTTGTGTCATTTTTGTATTCATTTTAACTTAATTAAAATAAAGTGTCCCTATCACCGACAAGTGGCACCATGGGGTCCCACAATAGACCCAAAGATGCCTATGGTCGAACATGTATCAACCAATAATGCTAGGACACGTTTTAGGGTAATTTATTATTATTATAATATTATTTTTTAACCCTTATTTACCGGATTTACCCTTAACCATGGTAAATAAAACATTTACCGCAGTAATTATTCAAAATGTCTAAAAATAAAAATTACCTATTTACACAATTTGAACATCCTGATTACAAATATGGAATCCATTTTTCTAAATTCAAAACACAGAAGTGGCAGAAATTAATTTAAAATTAATTCTGCTGTCAAAACAAAAAGCGTGTTTTTAAGAGATAATAACTATCAAAAGATTGACACTTGTTTATGTTCGGTTTAATTGTAAAATTATGTCCAATGACCAACATTATATTAAATGGTAAAAATATATTCTAAATATACTTTAAAACCCCTCAAATTCATAATTTATCACTATTAATTATTTTGATCAAAAAAGTTGTTTTTAATTAAAATTTAGCAATTTTCACTATTCATCAAAATATGAAAGTTATCCGAAAAGTACCAAAATTTCACCTTAGGCTAAATTCAATACTCCGAATCCAAAAATGAAGTCCATTTTGAGAGATAAAATTTCTAAAATTTTAAAAGGTAGGTATTACTATTCATAACGGCTAGTTTGATTGGTTGTGCTGTGTTAGAACTCGAAGTTGCGTACAACACACGCTACTGTATTATTCAAAGGAAAGCGTACCGTGGAAGCTTGAGATGTTTCATTTTAATTTTTTTTTGATGTCCCCATTTAGTCAAAAACTTTAAAATATTGTATTTAAAAAGGTTTCATTATTAAAAGTTGATAAAAGTGCAATACTGAAAATGAATCTATTCTTGCATTATGTCTAAGAAACTCATAATATGGATTCTAAAATTATAAGGATTATATAAAGTTTAAAATTTTGTTAATACTATTCATAACCTCTTTTGAATGGAATTTTTTTGTAAGTCATGGTGTGATTGAACTCGGTGTTGCGTGTAGTGTAAGTTATTGAATTATGTTGATGAAATAACACACTATGAAATCTTAGGGTGTTACATTCTCCCCTCCTTCAATAAATTGCGTCCTCGCAATTTGAAATTTTTTTCGAAAATAAAAGGTTGAAAATAGAAAATATATTTTTGGGAAAACCCAAATCAGAAATTGGGTTACTAAAATTTAGTCTTAATATGAGGAAAAGAGAAATGAATGGGTCACCATCAAATTATGAACTTGATTTGGAGAGCATTGGTGGCGATTTGAGACATATAATTGGAGGAAAAACGTAAATATTTATAGGAAGTGATTGAGGTCATCAATCACAAAAAAGTATAAAATTGAGGTCCTTAAACTCATAAATCTATGATGATTTGAAATACCATTGGTTCAACAAAACATAGGGTATTGGGATAACACATTTTTGTTGTTTCAAAATATCTTAGTTGAAATCCCACATCGAAAAATGAATTAATGAGGCCTCTATTTAAAATAAAGAGTGGAAAGTATGAAGATTACCGAAAATAACACATACTAGGGTTCCATGTAGGAAAATATGGATATGTTAGAGAAATCTAACCATCAATTATCTGATGGAGAGTGGTAGAGAACATGGCTATGAAAAGACTAACAATCCCAAAGCCATAAATTAGTGATGATTTAAGGTACCATCTAGGACAACATTTTTGTTCTATATTCCTTTTATTAATGTTGATGAATTTATTTATGACATTGGCTAAGATCATAAGGAGATATACTTACTTTATAATTAGAGTTTTTTCCATTAATAAATTTCAACCACAAACTCATCTTTCACTCTAAAAGATAATAGAACGTAATTTTTTTTTTCTATTTATACTATTCGTACAGGGTTCCAAAATAAATGAATTTATAATTAATCTACCAGGTTTTTTAAAAAAAACTACATTATTTAATCCAGGAAATCTCGTGGGCCATTTTTAGGTGATACACCCTTGTCGCCCTTCGGTTGCGGGTTCAAGTCTCGCAGCCTTGCCGGACGCGACGGGTTGCCGCCCGACCTCCGGGTTGTCCTTTTATGGAAATCCAAAATAATCCAAACTAGAACAATCCAATATACTTCTGTCCAAACTCACAGTCCAACATTTATAAGGAAGGTAAACATAATGTAGATCCTTTTTACCCCATAATAGCATATGAATACCTTCATCATGTATTCTTTTAATACACCGAAACATCCAGAATTACCATATTCCTTATTGATTACATTCATGCTCCCCTATTCCATATAGAATGATGGATATACTTCATCAATCCAAAAATGTTTTAAACCCCAACAATGATGGAATATACAAATCATTAATCAGTTCCACTGTATTCAAGAATATCGAATATAATTTATCCAAAACAATCATGTATTATTCCAAAATCACTACCTCGGTATCAGAACTATATTATGGTTTATCATTCTCTCAGCCATATATTTTCCAAAAATTTATCCTACTATTGAGTCACTTTTCTTTGTTCCACACAATTTCAAGTCCTTAATGAAATAGTACTATAGTACAATCCTTATATACTCCATAATTATTATAACAAGTACATTGTTGATACAACACTAAATTGACATAATCAACATAAGAACTCTAATCATTCCTCTTCATCTGTGGTAGTATCATAACTTGATTATTATCCAATAGCATCATTTGCGGCATAGTCTGATGACTGGGACATAGGTTCGCGTAGTGTCCAAACTCCTTGCAAATGAAGCATTGTACATTTGAAACCATTTTCTTACCCTTGTAGTCACGTACTTTGTGCCCTTTTCCTCCACACTTATAACAAACTCCCATTCCTTTCAGGAACGTTCCAGGGTGTTTCTTTCCACAGTTATCACATATGGGAAAATTCTTCTTTTCCCTCTTCCCTTTATCCATCTTTCTCTCTTCCATACTTTTATTCTCTTTCTTCCCTTCAAAGCCATAGGACTCAGTAAACTCTTTACTTATCTTATCAACACATGATATTATTTCTTCATATGATGATAATACATGCGAGACTATTCCTCTTGTAAATTCTGGCTTAAGTCCATAAAATATATGATCCTTCTTTCTCTTTGTATCATGTGCATTGCTAGAGTTCTCATTCCTTCTTACTGGGTGCCATTTCTAAACAATGGCATACATTAGATTAGTTTATGAATAACAATACCTAATCCCAAACTTGTAAAACACATAACATAAATTAAATAGTTTATGGATATAATCCATAATCATAAAAATGTCTCCTTTGAGGAAGTATATACTCATAAACCCTTAATAATGATTTGTAAGGAAAATGAGAGTTATCCCAAGCATATCCCCCGAGAGTGTAGTAACCAAGAGTGCAGCAAGGCCCGTTTTCGTGCACCAGTTCCCGTTCGAGTCAAGCTCAAAGCGGTGTTTTCGAGTTTTACCCCTAGGTATATCTGTGCCAGAGCCGCCTCTACCTGCTTGTATCCTGACAGGGATGTATTGCTCAGAAAACTCACAAAATCTCTACAATACCAAAATTCTAGGAAGTTCATCTATACTAATCCTCAAAATTCATCTTAAATCTATGTGCTCTAATCAGAGTTTATCTAAATCTAACTTCCATGCTTTGTACTAAACTTCCTCTGATACCAACTGTAACGCCCCGACCCTAGCTACATAGAGTCGGTGATTTATTACATAACATTGGCACGATCACAAGAAAGATCAAATCTCGAAATACCGATTGGTTTAGTAGCCTTGGAAACAGTAGATATATTCATATGTTTTACATTAAATCATAAAGTGAAAAACTACTACGACAACACAATGTCTCCATAGTCCACACTATTATCCCCTCACAATATCCCTGCAGGTCATTCATAACTTACTTCTTCATATCCTGGGAAAAATAAAACATAAAAAGGGGTGAGCTCAAATCCCCAGTAAGGATAACAATATAGCGAAACATTCAAAAATAAGCACAAACATTTAAGGCAATGCATTACTAAAACAAAAGCCTTTTAAACTTGAACTTCAACATAGTATGGAAAAATTAAAATGAAATAATGCCATTTAATTATTCACATTGATATTCTACTAATCGAATAATCACGTGCAATATCAATAACCACTTTCATAATGTCGGAATGCATAATGATGAACTTTAATTTCTTTGTCAAGGCCTCGTCCCAAGACCTAGGGGCTAACTATAACCGGAACCCAACCTGGAGTGCCTCTAATGACCAGACACCAACCCGGAGTGCCTCTAATAACTGGGCACCAACTCAGAGTTCCTCTAATAACCGGAGATCAAACTGGAGTTCCTCTAATAACCGGAGACCAAACCGGAGGGCTTACTTTTACCGGTCCCCAACCCGGAACATACTTGTCTAACACATTCATCTGAATTAAAGGTTGAAATATAACATAAACATTCGGATTACAAGTAACTTATGAAATGTCAATACTCTAAACAAAAACCATGAGTGACATAAGAATAACTTATCCACAGTCAAAAATATCACAAAACCTTTAATAAAATATGGATGTTTTGTATCATAATAAATCAACTTCAAATAACCTTAAAATCCATCAAAGGATGTTGACATAGATGAAATAAAGACTATTTTAGAAAAAAATATCTTTCTATATTGAAATCATTTAAGAGTCTTAAATTTATGAAATAAAACATTTTTTTAAAAATATTCTTTTTATCTTGTAAGGGAAGCTTCGACGATTTTATAACGGCGGAAAACAGCCACACCCGCCGTATAAGTTAAAAAAACATTCTTACCTTAATTTTGTCGAAAAGGTTAAAAAGAACCTTGTTTGGAAAACGACGGAATGATTCCTTTATAAACCTCTTATAAAAAGTCAAACAAGGGTATAAATGAATTTAACCCATATTCTAGTAAATATTAAAAAAGTTTTGGAATTCATTTTTAATAAACATGGATGTGGATGATAAAGAGATCCCAGTAGATTATTACGTATAAACAACCTCGGATAATGAAGAGATTGTGAAATAACCCTTACCAATTTGGTAACTTATGAAACATAAAACCCATAAAAGAGGTATCATACAATGAATATGTAAATACACATAAATTAGAGTGTATTACACAAAGAATATAATTATGGGTAGTACATACACCACACAAAAGGTGATGGTGGTAATATGGCATGAAAATATCACGAGAATAAGGAGTGAGATGAAATACCCTTACCTTGTACTTTTCCTTGGTTGAGGTAGGTTAACCTCCTGTATAACGGTGAAATAATTTTTATTAAATTATACAAGAATATGATATCATATATGATCTTTTAATATTGATTTGATAATAATATCTTAGTATTATCGTTGTTTCGGGTGTTAACTTACATGTTTTCTTTTATATGTTTTGTTACATAAGCCATGTTTGTAATGGATAGGTTGTATATTATTCATATCCATAATGATATCAAGTCCTTAAACATCATTTTTAAATCATCAAATTATAATTATAATTGAATGGATACGATGGAGAATGAATCTCATCGCGTTCATAGAGACGGTAGTCCGTACGTACGCACGAGCGACAATATCATTCTTTTGAAATAATATATAAATGGTTGTTATATCATATATACAGAATCATTAACATGTTATATTTATTATTTACATGAGTTACATATCATTATTATACCCATCCAAATAATAATATATTGAATAACAATTACACCACGACGTGGAGACGGTAAGCCGTACGTACGCACGTATGATGACATGATATTCAAAGGGTGGATAGAATACTGAATATGGTTGTACCATATTTATAATAACATCACAGTATATATATGATACTGGAGTTATTATTTTAGAATGGTAATAACAAAGGAAGAACAAGTGGAAGAAGAAAGGAACTTGGAAAAGGGTGGTGAAATCATTACCTCTTCTTCGGGTTCTTCCTTTTGATTTGATCAAAAGGGATCCATAGGTTGGCTTTATGATCACACTATGGACTCTAGGTTTTAGTGAGGGATGTTGGAAGAGTATTTTGGCAGATTTGTTCCGAACCAAAAGGTTTTGAAGGTGTGAAGAAATGAGAAGGAGGAGTGCCCTTTTATAAGAGGGATGAGGTGCACCTTTGGAAAAGCTAGAAATATTAGTTTATAATAAATTCATATTTGGTTTCTAATGGCTCCAAAGTTGATTATCTAAATTTTAAGGTGTGGATGGGTCGAAAATAACTCAACCAATAGAATTTAGAAAGGTTTGGGTACTTATATTAACCTTATCATTAATTATTAACTCTAAGTTAATTAGTTTCACTTTTACAATGTCTCTTTGTATTTTTATATAATATGGTTAATAAACATACTATATACATCCAAGAGACCCCAAAGTGGTCCATTAATGATGAAACTATCATGATATAAGTCTATTGGAAGAACCTTAGATTTTTAGGACTTTAATATAAATTAATAATATAATATTTGTTTTAAGAACTCTTTTATGTCAATTTTGACACTATTCAATAGTTGATTTTTGTGAAACTCATAACAGATTGATTACTTCTATCAAAGTCAATTAAATCAATACTAATATATCTTATTATCCTATAAAATTAGTTTATTTCATTAAAAGGTTCATATTATATTTATTTGGGTATTTATAATATCAATTATTTTAATTTTTCACTATTATAGTAATTAATTCATCATCATTGTGTCATAAATAAATTAAATTATTTAATATCTAAAAATTATAAATAAAATATCATTATGTAGGAAATCGTTTTATCTTTCTAATTAATATTTATAATCTAAAATCCAGCATATATAACCCTATGTAAAAATTTCTTTGTTAAAAGATATATGTTTGTGTCATTTTTGTATTCATTTTAACTTAATTAAAATAAAGTGTCCCTATCACCTACAAGTGGCACCATTGGGTCCCAAAATAGACCCAAAGATGCCTATGGTTGAACATGTATCATCCAATAAGGTTAGGATACGTTTTAGGGTAATTTAATATTATTATAATATTATTTTTTAACCCTTATTTACCAGATTTACCCTTAACCATGGTAAATAAAATATTTACCGCATCAATTATTCAAAATGTCTACAAATAAAAGTTACCTATTTACACAAATTGAACATCCTAATTCTAAATATGGAATCCATTTTTCTAAATTCAAAACACAGAAGTGGCAGAAATTAATTTAAAATTTATTCCTGCTGTCAAAACAAAAAGCGTGTTTTTAAGAGATAATAACTATCAAAAGATTGACACTTGTTTATGTTCGGTTTAATTGTAAAATTATGTCCAATGACCAAAATTATATTAAATGGTAAAAATATATTCTAAATATACTTTAAAACCTCTCCAATTCATAATTTATCACTATTAATTATTTAGATTTAAAAAGTTGCTTTTAATTAAAATTTAGTAATTTTCACTATTCATCAAAATATGAAAGTTATCCGAAAAGTACCAAAATTTCACCTTAGGCTAAATTCGATACACCGAATCCGAAAATGAAGTCCATTTTTAGAGATAAAATTTCTAAAATTTTAAAAGGTAAGTATTACTATTCATAACGGCTAGTTTGATTGGTTGTGGTGTGTTAGAACTCGAAGTTGCGTACAACACACACTACTGTATTATTCAAAGGAAAGCGTACTGTGGAAGCTTGGGATGTTTCATTTTAAATTTTTTTTGATGTCCCCATTTAGTCAAAAAGTTTAAAATATTGTATTTAAAAAGGTTTCACTATTAAAAGTTGATAAAAGTGCAATACTGAAAATGAATCTGTTCTTGCATTATGTCTAAGAAACTCATAATATGGATTATAAAATTATAAGGATTATATAAAGTTTAAAATTTAGTTAATAATATTCATAACCTCTTTTGAATGTATTTTTTTTGGAAATTCATGGTGTGATTGAACTCGGTGTTGTGTGTAGTGCAAGTGATTGAATTATTTCGAAAAAATAACACACTATGAAATCTTGGGGTGATACATAATACATAAAATTCACACTATAAAAAGTCTCTTTTTAAATTGACCACATGAGCCACACAAAGCTATCACGAAGCTAGTCATCCATATGACTCTCTAGAAAAACAACATTCTTTGATTTTCTTATGTTAGGTTAATGATTATTTACAGTATCCTAATTCTCATGTTTATTATTAAGAGGTTGAATATTCTATACAATACAAATTCACAACTTAGACCACTTCCCAATAACAATGTCAACACAAATAGGTGACTATTATAGAGAACCACTAACTCCTTAACACTCTCAACATGAATTAAAATTGTTTTATAATGGAATGTAATTTTTTTTATTTATTTCATTTATTATGTATAATATATCTCTAATTTCACAAATAAAAAAAGAACGTATATATTACTAGAAAACCAATAATCCATTATCATGAATAGTTCATGTTAATATATACATAGGTTCCTTTTATGATGCATTCATAAACATCTCACTCCATACTAGGCCACATGTCTAAATCTCAAGAACAAGTATTTTTATTGAATATTATCCTCAAATAACATCTGAATCCCCCTTAGTAAAATGATGTCAACTGTAATGGGACACAAACCAATCATCAATCCCATTCTTATGAACATGGATTTTCACCCATACATAGGTTACTTACCCAAATAAAAAAACTCATTACCAGGTCTGAACTTATCTCAGACACCATTCTACCTTTTCCAAATAGTAGTGTAGAATAAAATAAAAACTTCTCTTTTGATACCACTTTGTAATTTCCCCAATCTAGAACTCTCTAAAATGGAAAAAAATCATCAGTTATGAGACCCCGTGACCGCATAACCATATTCCATAGACTACCAACTAGTAGAGGGGATGTGGAATTTATATTTGGAGACTATACCACATAGTATTATTTGTCATAGTGGTAAAAATAGACATATAAATGAAATAAGTCAAAGTATAGGCATTGAAAATCAAATAATAAAAGACAACTGAATAATGAAATAAATAATAATGGAAAAATGTAATGATGTTCTAAAATTGTTTCTAAATTTCATGACAGAAACAAATAAAATTAAAAGACTAGAATAATCAAATAAAGAATCAAATTTTTGTAGCACTGAACCACATGTTGGCCGCTGCACCAAAATTCATCCCATCAATAAAGTGGCAATCAATAATAAGGTACATTCCCCTTTCCCAGAAATTCATCCATGTAATATTCACAGGTACTAATGGTAGCCTGAATAGGGTGTGAATATAAATTATTACATGAACATAACTATGTCTAAAAATACCTTTATAATAATAAAAAAATTAAATAAAATTATAAATAGGTGTATTAATTAATTCTACAATTAATAAAATTCAACAACAACTTGCTTTTTCTCCATAACAGAATTTCTCTGAGTAGGTCTGACAGCCATCCCAACCACATCCATATAACCATAGTACAAACAAACTACACTGACATCATTAAAGGATATGTTTGCGAATCTCTCATAACCATTCCAACCAAAACAATATAACCATTGTAGAATCAAGCCAATCCGAGCCAAATCCCGATAAGCATTTGAACATCCGATGGAAATCCCTATAATAATTACAACATGTGACAGGGTCGAGACCACACACTATAATAATTATTACATGGGACTTGGTCATGCCTAATCAATAAAATCATTAAAGAATATAAGTGTGCATATGATTAGGACATTCATAATATATAATAATTTAATTAATGATCAATATTCATGCCAAAATAGAATGTATATCACAATATAACATTATAATCCTCAACTATTAAATATAAAAATTACTGTTTTTATATCAATTTCCTTTTCATTTATATCAAAATTGATCAATAGAAAAATGAATAATTACTAGTCCATATCACAGGGAATCTATATCTACAAATAACCCATGTTTTCATGTCATGTTAAACACACATTAGACCATTATCTAATTAAACTATATTCATAGTTTGGTCACCCAATGGGAAGCCATAATCTAGGTCAAAAAAATTGGAATCAATGAACATAAAAGTATAATTCTCTGGACATGTTCTCTTGAGTATAGTTTTTAATACAATATAAATATAAATATGAAGTATATTAAATTTCACTAAAACATATACAGTCTAAGGATAATATTTTCCTTACTTTTAATGGATTAATAATTCAAAATACATTTCATATATAATATTTCTATTAACATATTTTATGAATACTTATTGAGCTTCACTCAATCTATAACCTTAATTGTGTTCACTCACCATTTATCTTCTACTCATCACTATAACTATGAGAATCATTTTTAAAAACATGGGGTGTGAAAAAAAGTCATAGTAAGGGGTTTTAAAATATGATGTGTAGTGATTTATCTTTTAAATTTCTTTTATTTTAATTTGAAAAAAAATTCTTTTTATATAAAATATTTTGGGATAAAATTAAGCATTTGATATAACACATAATTCCCCTGGAATAAAAATTAAGGGTTACCATAATTAAAAATTTATAATTTGATTTTATATTCCAAAAAATCAAATAATATAAGATTTATTTTCAAAACACTAATTATATTTATTCAAAATGTACTGTAATATTATATATGATTCAACTATTTAAATATTTTTAAATTTATCTACAGAATAATATCACATTACAGAATTTATAGATAGCCATAAAAATTTAAGATTAAATTTTTACAACTATGAATATTAGAGGTATTGATAAAATATTTGGGGAAAAGGCACCTTTGGTTTCTGGGTTCTCTCCACATTCCTCAACTCAATTAGAATCCTAAATTTCAAAATTTAATTAATATTTTTAAGGATTTTCATTCTAATTATAAATACATTATAATATCATTTCAAAAGATAGGTATTATGTAAATTACATTAAAATTGAAAATAATTACATATGTAATATTTTATTCAATATTTTCATTTATATAAAATACATTCTTTTTTAATCACTACAAAATATCTAAAATAATATTGACATCACTGTTAAATTATTCGTTGAAACTAGTATTATATATATGTTTTCAGTAATATATATTGAATTGAAATGATAAATATAATTTTTTTTATACAAAAATATTTATTATGAATAAATTATAGGGAATTAAATAAAATATTTATATATAAAATATTAATTTTATCACATTGAAAAAATCATTGAAGTTAGAAAACATAATTACCTTATAAGGACATAAAAAATTTAAATTATAATTTAAAGACGTAAATATAAAATAAAATAAATCTCTTAAATAAATAAATAAATTAAAATTCCTAATACACTGTCCCTTTTAAAGAGGGTTTTGTAAAAAATCAAAAGTTTGTAGATACAATTTCCCCTATCTTAGTTTGACAACCTAGATGATTTAATAATGACAGTCACTTTGATGGAACGTTAAGAATCATAAGTTGCTTCCCCTATTCAGTAATGATTATGTAAAACTCATTTTACCACCCACAAATGAAATTAATCATGGAAGTAAGGCCTTAAAATGTATACAACCCAATAATTTTCAAATCCAACCCTTACATAGAGTCTCAATTTAAAATCATGTCAAAAAAAATGTTTTTGGTATTTACATGTATATTTATATTATATATTTATATTTATTATGATATTAAATACCTTAAAAAATCATTCTTTAATTTCACCAATCAATACACTTCATTATTTTTATAATATATTTTATTGAAATATTAACAAATTCAATTTTATATAAACATAATTCTATCTAATAATGATAATAGGTGTTCTATAGATACACCATGAAAATATTATAAAAATATGTCATTCTTTATACAAACAATGTCACCCTAAATTCATAGACCCCATTACAGGTCCCTTGGAGAGAAATCATCCTTAATGGGAAGTACCATTAATATTTCCTAAAACAACTATATTCAATGTTTTCATATCCCTACCAAAACTCTCAACACTAAACTGGGTTCTATGTGACCTCAGGAGCACCTCCCCGTATGAAAGAGGATAATGAATAGTATGAAGGGTTTGATCCTATCAATGGGGAGACAATAACATCTAGATACTGTCATAGGATTGATAATTAATTAATTAAAATATAAATAAATAAATGATCAAATAAAACATGAACCATAATTGAATAGATGACATACATGTCAAATAAATTAAATTATCCCCAAATGTGTGAAGCACATCTCGATTAAATAATGAAGAAAAATAAATAAAAAATAAAAAACATGTCTATATGATGTCCATACTTATCCACCATGTGTCCCTTACCCTTCACGCAGTCCCTCATAAAATATTTAAGTTCACAAAAATTCATGAGTATGGAATAATTACAAAACTCAGTAGGACACCACCAATGTTTCCAAACACGATGTCCTTATGTACAACATTGTATGTCATAAAAAAATAGATGTGTCAAAATAATAAACACATAATGTTTAAATAGTGTTCATACACCAAAAAACCCACCAGAAATTCTTGGACAATCCTCTTTTAGTTTCATGACGAAATATGTACATTTTCCTAGTAATAGAACGATTTTAGCCACAAGCCTCTAGTAACATGGTTGTTATTGTGTCACTCAAAATACGGAAATAAATGACACAATAAACTACCAATATTAAAAAATACATCAGGTATAATAAAATTTAACAAGACATAGATTATCTATATCGCACATAGTGTCCATAATGAATCATCTTACATTTGGAATTTCAGAAGGCATCGACTGCCAGCTGCTACTCAGAATCCATGAGGAATCGAGTAGTGACAATGTTACAAGTATATCCTTCACAACTAACATAATTTCCAAAACACAGTTCACGTAGCCTATAAGGAATAATCGTACCTTAATGGTCAAATATTAGGAATAAACAAAACAATCCTCCAAATAAAATCTTTTCATGTCACTTCTGGATAAAAAATATTGCACACAACATGAGACTATATATATTATCATAATGTATGAACTTGTGAATTAAGAATCATCATTGAATTTACTTGTCCCATTATCATCATTGAATCATTTTATATAATATCATGGGATTGAAATATTGGCACATACGAGCACATGTCATGTTTGAATATTAATAAGACAACACAATTAGAAAACCATGAAAACAATTGTTAGAAGATCCTAGGAAGGTATAGTAAATCCAACCTCATGGTTTTAGATGACAACGTCATGTTTCTCTGAGGTGTTTTCACCATATCATGTTCTAACATAACTAGAACAATCTCTCACAACATGTAATCATAAAATAATCTCTAGATAATAACAAATTGATTGTCGACCTGAGAAATATATCAAGGGATAACAAATAACAAATCATGTGTATCATATAGAAGAAAAGCAAGAACTATTTCAATGTGCAAGGATGATGGTTTTGGTTTGGTGGTTCCCACAAGAATACCACCATAACACATGTAATATGGCTATTGGATGATGTTCATTGTCATCACGACACCACAACTATTGGAAGTGATGTTGCTGCATAGGGGAGATCGTGAAGTCGACCGCCACAGTGCTGAGGGAGGTGTTGCAACATGTGAGTAGGTCAGAACATGACAAACATTATCCTAAATTAGGAAAATTGTTTAGGGTTTATTTTCCATTAGTTTAATGTTCCTTAAATATATTCTATTATTAGTATTTTCAGGGTTTTCTAGGAGCAATCCATTTTCATTTAATGCAAAAAATGAGATAAACTGATTATCCTCTTTAATTCCAAACATGATTCCCCTCACTAATGAAGTAACAGATCATTCATGTACGGTAACCCCCAATGACCCTATGGATGGAAAACTGAATGTATGTAATGTAATGTTAGTATTACGTTTTGGTACTAGACACAATGGGGATGCCTCCTTGATATGGCCTTCAATGGTCATGGTTATGACAAAGACTAAAATAAAAATCCTCACTAATATTATTCCAAATTGGTTGTGCCATGGCCTCAAAACCCCACACTGTTGGGATGAGTCCCTAAAAACTATGGCACAAGAGGAACCCATATAGGAAGGTCTAGTGTGATGTGGTGTGCGACCTACGGATTTATCTCAATATTTTTTAAAACAAATATTTACGAATAAAAAATATTTTCAAATCTATAAGCCTTTATCCCAAAAAAGTTCTAATTTATGGAGGGGAATCCAATGGTTATATTAATGTGATGAAATTAAATTCATTATAATATTTTTCATCAAGGTAATACATCATTTCCATACACATATTTCAAAAAGTTAAATCTTGTGGATATTAAATATTAGTTACTCATTTTTTCATGATTTCATCAACGTATGACCAATATTCCAAATCAATTTTCAATGATGAATGTAAATTTTTATATATCATTATCGTAATAGAAAATAATAACACATATCTGATAAAATATTACATCAACCTCAATATTTTTTTAATATACCTAATTTTAAATTCTATTTCATTCTGAAAATATGTTAAATATTTAGGCATTTGTTTGATAATCAGCCTCAAGTGGACCCTCTGATGCATCCCTTGATGCAATGATATATAAATATATATCTATAAAGAGAATATAACATCACCGTAAGACTTTTGAAGATGTTGAAACAAAATATAATAGTGGTCATGGGATTTTCATATAACCCTATCAATGCATCATTTTACATGATATAGGAAGATGATTATTGAGAGATGGTTCGTCTATGGTTCACACATATAGACAAGAATGAGACAATATCATGAATGAAGGGAGGATGAAGCTGACATGCATCATTGATTTACATATGTTTCGCATGCTGCACAGTTTTTATAATTATTATATTTTGATTGAATAAAATTTTTATATCAAATATTATAAATAATATAAATTATAATATATATAGACATTAGAATTATGATATATATATAAATATTTTCCTCTAAAATATAGTCAATTTTTTAAAAAACATACTAAATTGGATTGTTTTTTTTTGTTCATATGCATATATATATATATATTTAAAAAAATTACATTCTTTATCACATTACCAATGTATTTATTTTCCATCATAATAATATTTTTGAGAAAATTATGAGACCCAAAACTTACTATTTTCAATTCATACAGTTGTTTTTTATATTATATGTATTCATATATTAAATAATTTTGAATAGTTATTTATCATTCCTAAAAATATTAATGAAAAAATTTTAATCATAACATTGGTATTTTGAAAATAATTTCATAATATTAATCTTATTTAATATTCCACTATAGAAAAAAAACAATTAATTGCGATGGGCTAGAGGCCCTTTGCAACTAGTCGTGTAGTAAAGATTATTGAAGATGGTATGTGTTTCCTTTCACAAAGAATCATTTTTTACAATTATTTTTAGGAGAAATTTTTCTCATCGCAAATACCTTTTGGGTGTAAGCAGACAATATAGTGGGAATTTTTATTTTTGATAAGAATATACTCCTTGTAACAAATTAATTTCGACAGAAGGGTTATTTGTGTTGAGAATATAGAACCCATCAAAAATAATATTTCGACATAATATTATTTTCAATGGGATTCATCATAGATAACATTTCGTCAACTACAACCATTTATAATAGAGGGTAATATTTTCATGGGGTTCTATAGTAAATAAAACTATTTGTGATGCGAATCCCATCATTACATATCTATCCACTATATGTGACCCCCAACTGATATTTCTCCCCAGATCTCCTCTCCTCTTCATTGATCTCTTCTTATGTCCACTCCTTTTGACACCTTGATCACTTCCTTTTAGAGCCTTAATTTTTACTACAAATTAATCCTTTAAAATTCAAATAATTATTTTAATTCTGATAAACCATCAATTATGTGTTATTTTGTTTAATTTTATAATATTTATAATATTTATTTTATTTGATATTAGCCATTATTATTTTTAGTGATCTATTATTAGATTTAATTATATGCAGTTAGTTGTAATTAGTAGCAATTAGTTATAATTTTCTCTAGTTAGTTGAAATTAGTGTCAATTACTTAAAATTTTTGGTAATTAATTATATTGATAAATAATTGATACTAATTAATAAATCATAGTAGGAATTAATTGATCACAGTAATAATTTATAATAATTAAAATAATTTTTTCATAATTTAAAATAATTATTAAAGGGTATAAATTAATAGTATAATTCAAAAAATAATGATAACTATTCTGATATAAAAATTTATTAGTTCTAATTAGCAGTAATTGGGGATAATAATAAATTGTGATAATTAGAAAACTTTTGTGTTAATTTTAAAAATATAGTGGTAATTATTAAGAATTGGAGATAATTATTAAAAAATTGTGATATTTATCAGTAATTAGTATAAAATTTGAATTCATTAGTAAAAATTAGAATTAATTAGTAAAATTTATAAAAAATTAGTTAAAATTATAGAAAATTAATAAAAATTAGATGCAATTAGTTATAAATAGTGGTAAATCAAAACATTTAGAGATGATTATTGGTAATTTGTAAAGGATTGTGGTAATATGATATAATTAGAATAAATTAGTTGTCATTAACATTAATTAATAAAAATTAAAATTACTTCGTAAAAATTAACAATAATTAGTGAAAATTTGTTTTAATTTGATGTAATTATTAAAAATAAGTGGTAATAATGATTAATTAGTTAAAATGATGCATTATTTTGGTAATTAGTAGAAATTAGTGGTAATTAACATTAATTATTAAAAACATGATATAATTAGTACCAATTCGTATAAACTAGAAATAATTAGTATCAATGAGTAAAAATTCAAGGTTATAAGTGATAATTAAAAAATATTAGCTGTAATTAGTGTTAATTATTAAAAAAATTGTGATTTGCAGTAATTAATAGTAAATTGTGGTAATTAGTTTTATTTATAAATAATTAGTAAGAAGTATAGATAATCCAAAAAATTTAGTAGTATCTAGTGGTAATCAATATAAATAAAAAAAATAGTGGAAATAATTAAAATTTGAAGAAATTTAGGGAAATCAAGAAAAAATGAAAAATTATCCAAAATTATCCAAAAATAAAAATAATTATAAATAAATATCTACAATTAACAGTGTTTAATAATAGAATATATGCTATGTGGATAAAGTGAAGCATGAATAGGATGGTATAAATGTGATGAGAGAGTGAAAAAATTCATTCCCCAGAGTTCAGACCATTTGCTATAGAGGAAGTTATATATAAACCAACACGTGACAGAAGAGGAAACGAATGTGAGAGATAACAATTACATGATTTGTGTGTTTTCCATTTTTGGTTAAATATCCCCTCATGAGAATTTTTTTAATAACAATCATAATATAAAATCATGATTATCAGTAAAAAATTACTTTCTCATGATGATAGAATTAACCCAAAAAGGGAAGTAATCAAATAAGTGTTTTATTGTTCAATGTCACATATAATTCCTATTACATCCCTCATAGGTTTATCATTTAATTTCACTTACACAATCAGTTTGAACCCTAGAGAATGGAGATTATTTCCATTTACGATCACCCACACCCAAACTGGTCCCATATTCCTTTGAAAGAAGAATAGTGTGGAGGTGATAAAGGTGTCGACTGAGTGTAATAATTCTAGGTGCATGGGTTCAGAAAATTTTTAGTTGAGGTAGTCATTGGTAAAGCTATGGTCATACCAATGATAGCACCTCCTCCAAACAGTATGAACCCAAGTGGCACAATAATGTTTTCACTCTTCCATCACTATTATCCCCTCGTCCACAGCGTCCCTTACATCCCTGAGTTGGCTATCTATTTCTCGTATGGTAATTAGCATTAACTTGGAAAAATTATCTATAATTAATGGAAATAGAAACAAAATGTGATAACTAGAAAACATTTATGGAAATTAGATATAACATATAATATATATAAATATATTTATAATTTTTTTTCAAAATTATGTTGAAAAAATATTAGTTATATGTGATTAATCATTTGGAAATATATTTATTTTCAATTTTTTTTTGAAAAATATGGATCAATAAAATTTATTTTCCATGTATGAAATGTTACCTAGGAATATTTGAAACATATGAAAAAATATGGTTTCATCTATTGTATTTTTGGTTTTAAAAATATTATATAATTTGGTACAAATATGGTGAATGTAGTTATAGAGAAGATAATAATAATTTCATTCCAAATCCATCACAAATTCAAACATTAATACATGAGGATGATGATATGTCTTTCCAAAATAATATAAATGAAATTTATTTAACCCTTATGTTAGAACCACCATGATATTATGAGTTGTTGAATATTGTTGATGATTCCACATATCAGGGACGAATGATAAGAAAATTTTAATGTCTTATGAAATTTATAATTATTAAACCATATAATATACTGTCAAATAGATATATTGATCTTATTTTTTCTTTGGTTAAATCATTTTTACATGAAGGAAATGTTTTGCCTATAAATATCAATTATAGAAATAATAATATTAATAATTTGGAACGTGGTTATTAGAAGGGTTAAGCATGGTCAAATTATTTCATCTATATTATGGAGAAAATGATCAATTAATTAGTTTTCCTACATGTGGAAAACTAATAATTAAAGAGGCTCACCATGGGAAGTATATATTAGTTCCTATTAAGTAGTTGAGGTACATCCCACTTACAATAAAATTACTACATTTATTTTTGTCTATGAAGATAGAATCATTGCTTTAATTGAACAAATCCATCATTTCAAAGAGTAATATATTAAATCATCATTATTATAGTAATTCATGGAAACAATTTGACAATTTAAATCCATATTTGGCATCAGAAGTTTGTAATGTTTTATTGGGTGTTTCAGATGACGGTTTATGTCTATTTGGTTCTTATAATAGTCAATATTTATATTCTCCCATATTTATAACATTGTACTGCATACCACATTAGATGATGATGAATGAACCATATATATTTTTAAAATTATCAATTCTTTTTCATCAAAAAATTAATGTTGATTTTTATTTGAATCCATTGATTGATGTGTTAAATTTATTATTGAGTAATGGTGTGAGTATATATGATGTCCTTGTGATACAAAATTACATAATGAATTATACATTATGGTGTGCAATAACTAACATCCGCTAATATGTAATATTCATTATATTGAGTACACATTTTAAAAAATCATGTTTATAATATATGTGTTACATCAATGAGTTTATTCTCATCAATGGAAGTAAACCTTTTTTGAATTTCATTGCAAATTTAATACTATTGGCCATCCTTTTAATGATATGGAAATCATTTTAGAAAAGGTAATGTTAAAAGAGATGGACCTCCAACAATGATCTCTTGTAATGATTAAAAATTTATTGTTACTTTATTACCTCCCATTAACATGGGACCGACTCTAAGCTAATAATAAATTGATATATTTTCAAAAGATTACAATTGGATAAAATGATGAATTTTTGGGTATTTTATATATTGATATGATTTTTTGGTCTATCGCATGTTGGGTGTCATGCATAGTGAGAAAAAAATAATTTCATAATATATATTTATCAATTTTATATATAGCTGTTAAGTCCAAAGTTATTTTAATGCATTGAGTAGATATTTAAAAATATTATTAGTGACTAGAACATTAATTACATTAGAATGAGGCATGACTGGTGTTGATAAATTCAAAATATTCTAATATTGTCTCCAAAAATTCATTTATTAGCTTGTTAGTGTAATGTGGATTTAAGGCTATTTGATGGATATATTTCATATTTGTTTATATCTGTCATAAAAATTACACTTCTAAACCAAAATTTAATTATTTTCATGTTATAATAGAAAGAATTCTAATAAAAATTTATATTGGATCATTACAGTAATTGATTTGGGATGTTTGAATATAAATAAACTATTTTTCTAAGATATTTGATCTGTGAAAATAGAAATAAATGTATATAGGAGGCATTAAGAGAATGTTTTTTAAATTATTTAAACATGAAATTTATTCAGTATTTTGTCATTGATTCAGTGGAATATTGAACATTACATTTTCTGCATGAATAAAAATGTGGTGGGATAATAAATTTGTCATGGCTGTACACATTTGAGAGATTCATGTTGAAATTGAAGTTAATGTTATATAAGAAAGCACAACTTATGGAAAAAATTAAGAAGATTATTTACTTGAGGAATTTTTTATCTCATTATTTTCAAAATGAAAAACCACCAAAACAAAACATAATGTGCCATATTGTGGTAAATTTGATTATTCAATGACCATATAATTCTCATTTTTTAATCATACTGAACATGGAATTGGTGGATTTCATGAATGATTGATTTCAAATTATGAATATCACATATATCATACATATGTTTTTCAAAACATTGATGAAATGAAAATATTTTTACAATGTCTTATAATATCACCTTTTATATATTTATTTTTTAATTAAAATTAAAATTATTTTATATATATATATTATGTTATGATCATATCATGAAAAAATTTCAAAAAATTACAATAGGTTATCTTAAATATTGTCAACGTCATTATTATTCATACTAATTTCAAATACTAGTGAGGAATATTGTTTGTTGTTTAACAGATGTAATAACTTTTTCATTTGCTATATTGTAAAAATTTTAATATTTAATGACTCATAAAATTTCAAAAAAATTGATAATTGATTGATTGTATTGAGTGAATCCCCATAAAAATAAATAAATAGTATAATTCATATGTGGTGAAAAGTTATTGATTTCATACACATTCATATGGTGAATAAAAAACAATTAATGGTGGTTTTTTCATGAAAATATTACAACATTGAGAATGTAAAGTTATATTTTAATGTATAATGGATAAAGTATCTAGAATCTGTTATCTCCGATTCAGTTATGTAAGAATTATTAAATTCAATTGGTTAGATACCCATTAAGTCATGTTTTTCAATCACAAACATGGTATCATTAAAAATAAATTTAAATTTCTTATAGTTATAATTTAACAATTTTATTTGTTCACCAAGCTCAATAAATTTATAGTGAATATTATTGTTCTCCTTTAATATGGTTAATTGATTAGTGAATCATTATAAAAATGATATATCTTGAAAATCAATTTATGTGAAATATATGTTGTTCTTTTAAAGATAATGGAATTTTTATTTTTTAAAATATATCCCCAAAAAAATAATTTTCATGAAGGGACTAAAATATCGATGGTGACATTGTAAAAGTACAAGTGGACAATTAAGATGATGTTGATAATGTATCAAATGAATTTTAAATTATATAAGAAGATTAACCACATTATCTGATGGAAATTGATGATATTGTGGAGGAAGATAATGATATTTACACCATTGAATATAATGATGATGATAATGATTAAGAGTGAGAAAATATCTTGTTGTGTATAGTAAATATTAATATATATATATATATATAATACTCATTTTCAATTATTTGTCAAAAATATATTGTTTCATATTTCATATGGATAACAATGGATTTAACGAGATGTTATAAGACTTGATGAGGCTATTCTACATTGTTATATGCCTGATTCTTCTTCACTTTACACTAAGGTTTTTGGTAGTTCATTATAGACTCAAATTGGTCATGGTATTGTGATATTTTTGATTGCCAACCATATTCTTGAGTATTGTACAAATCATTATTTGGATCCATGCATACATAGGTATGATAAGTTTTGTGTTTTTTTATTTTTCATTCATTATCATTAATTTTTATTAATTTTTTAATGTAATATTTATTTGGTTGTGTATTCTATTTTATTTATTTTGAAATATATTTCTGTTGTATAGGGGATTTCTATTCACAAAAATTATTTTTTTGGAGCATGTTTGAAGTGGGTCAATTTCCAATTGATTTTCAACACAACATATTTTATTTGTGGATGGTAAATAACAAAATAATTGAATAGTTTGGAAATTAATTTTATTTTTAATAGCATATTATTAATTATTTGTAGGGTTATTGGTATAGAATCAAAGATAGCATGAGGACCCTTATATGGTAAGAGTGAGAGGCATGTATGGATGAACATAGGAATCATAGTTTTATAATTTGTGGAAGAGATCCATGAAAAATAATGGAGACATAGTTATTTTCAATCGTAACATAGGAATAAAACCGATTACATCTCATCTTAGGATTGGGACTGATTATTCGTAGTCTATATAGAAGATAGTTTTCATAATAGACCATCATCATGCTTGAAGAACGGGGGGGGAGGAAGTTACACATGGTGCGGGTTGTCAAACAGTCATCACTCCTTGATGACCTATCATACATACACTTATTTCATAATTTATATAACAATAATTGAAATCTATTTATTTTATGTTCATAATAGATGTTCAGTATCCTGATATTATAGTGTTTTTTTATAAAAGGATGTAAAATGATCCTATCATGGTAGAGATAACTAGTTTTTGACATTGTCATATTGTGGTTTTTTATATTTTAAAATTGACTAAAAATAATATTCTGACTACATTAATTTATAATTTCAATTGAATCAGAAATATAATGTCTTAAATTATCATACACAAGATGAGAGTTAGCTATTTAATGAGGGTCATGCCACAAGTTCATTAGGATTTTATGATGCAACGTGGATACAAATGACTCAGTTTGATTTTAAGAAAGGTAAGTTGTTGTTAGAATTTCTAGATTGACTCATAGTAGTTATTATGATACTACAACATGGTAATTAACCAACTTGATGTATGATAGTGGAGAGTAGTCATCATCATCATTAGATTATAGGGAAAATAATAAAGCATAGAATGAGGTTATAGAGAAAATACATAAATAGTTTGAGGATATTTATTGATAGTAGTATCAGTAGTAGTAGAAGGAGATTCAATGATAGGAGCAGTAGTGATAGCTGATGGTGGTGTACTTTTTATGACTAATATATGTTATAGAGATGGAGTTCCCTCCACCACCACCTTCAGATAACCCTATCTATTCGCAATGATTGATATATTTTTATGATATATTTATTGTGATATTATTTGAATAAATAGATTTTGTGTAGTATTTATATTATTTCTTATGTGAATAGTTCTATATATTTCTTTTTTTAAATATATTTTTGGTTTTTAAATTTATTTGTTTCCCATCACAAATAATTATTTTCTATTTATATTATATTCCCCTAAAAATAATTTTTATGGGTAAAAAATGTTGTCAAAAATGTACATGAATAAATAAATAGAAAACCATTTCGTGACTGAGGAATTACCCATTGCAGAAAAAAATTCAACAATAGATAGTGACATAAATTAGTGTTTTGATGGGTTTTTAGTAACATGGTATTTTCAACGGGATCCCATCACAAATTAATATTTGTGATGGGTTCCATCACAAATAAATCATTATAAATAATTCCTTTTCTAGTATTATTTATCATATACATTTAAGATTATAACATAATATATAAAAAACAAACAATATTGATTTTAATAATTATAAAATAATATATTAAAATATTAAAATAAATAATAAAAAAAATTATAATACCTTATATAGATATCAAATATATAACCCCAAATAAATAAAATATTTATAATCAATTTCTTAAAAATAAATATTAAGATAATTTATTTTAAATAATGGAATTCAATGAATCTTCCTTCAAAATAGATCACTTTTGTGTGAAACCATATATATATATAATTTAAATTGAAGCTATTAAAAAATTGGGTTGTTATGATCTCCTATAATAAAATGTACCCCTCCATTGATGAAAATTAATAATGGAAGAAAAAATAACCTTGTTTACATACACTTGTATTTTTTTTGTTTGTGACATGAACCATGTATATAAAAGTATAACATATAGAATTCATTAATCTTAATATTATTATAGTATTTAATGATATTGAAAAAACCACCATCCAAATCACTGACATAGTAAGAAAATAATAGAAACCAAATCCACACCAAAATACAAGTATGAATATAATAACACAATAGTTTATAAATAAGTATTACAAAAGAATGTCCTAATTAATTGACACAATAACAACCTGGAAGTCTGACCTAGAAGTATCCATCACTATCCCTTGGTCCCTAATATACTGAGTCAAATATTTTTTATAAACCACGGGTGTTCACAACTTTTTCACTCAGTATGATCGTCCCCTAATTATCTCATTCACATGTGAAAATAGTATACTTATTAACCATTACGCGAACATCACAACCACCAACACCTAACAAGTCAACTAAAAAATATAATCATCAATATGTAACTCTAAAAAAATCACCATGGTATAATAAAATATTATGTATTATATCAAAGAGAGTGTACCTCAAACCACATTCATGATTATTTTCCACTAGAATCACCACAATGTAATATGTCCTTGTACAATAATCTCTTTAGTATATCCCCACCCATATAAACATGTTACATTACATCACATCTCTTATACTAATATCTTTTCCATCGAAAATACAATCAAAACTATAACCATGATATTATTGTATCATGAAGCTCAATGTCATCAACACGTGGGTCTTCTCCTACCATGAATTAACCACAATATGAACAACCCCACCAGTTCATCAAAAAAACTATTAGTTCAATATAACTAGTAGCTATCATATTATTTTCATAAGTACCTCTCCTAGAAGAGAATGTTGTGAAGAGAGGGAAGAAAAGCATCCATCCTAACAATATAGATTTTGGGGATGATCCCCCAAAATAGTTGGGTGATAAACATAGTTTTATATGTGGTTGAACTGTGCATAGATATCACAAAGAACAAATAATATATACAATCCATAGACACAAAATAAACCTATATGTTCATAATTACAATTCCACCCAACAAAATATATCACCACCAAACCTCACATCCTATTCCCTAGTCGTTGACCCATCTAAAATCATCACAACATAAATGAAAACACAATGTCAAACCAGATTCTATTTTCCCATTACAGTTAGACTATTACCATTTTTTTGAACAACCAACCATATTCCTATTTTAATCTCATTAATAAAATATTTAACATCAACAACTTAATAAACACTTGAAATTTAAATTTAATAATTCACTAATTTCAAACCAATTACCAATTACACACATTATTCATTCCTTTTCATCCTTAATATTTATTCTATTACCACTATGAAAATAGAAAAATACACAAAAAAATAAATAAATAAATCCCTTTCATTCCCACATGCCCCAAATTACGTCCAATCATTTCATCTATATCACATCTAACAACGACATCACACTACCACATGTAAAATATTTGTCATTAATTTTTAAATGAACACATGAAATTTCAAAAAACAAATTCACTAAAGCCCACATTCACAAATATAAAAACATATTAATCAAGAGGCTTTTATCATAGTTAATTCATTATGTTAATGAGAAATATCAAAAAGATGAGGTTCCTTGATAAACCATATTACTGGTTGAATATGAATACATATCCATATTACATATGTGGGGAGTTAAAGTTGAAATAAATAATTGGATTATATATTATTATTCTAAAAAATATTTGAATACCAAAAAAAACCAAAGATGGAAGAATAATAATATTTACTAGAATACTAGAAGAAAATAACATCGTCATTAGGTTATTTCATCAATCACATTTCAATTTAAATAATCACAATTTTTTATCAATATAATATATAAACAATCACCCCAACGTATTACAAAACCATGATCCCTCATATAAATTAAAATAAATTATAGGTGAAGTATAAATTTTATTATTTTCCTTTAAAAAATTATAGCTAAAGGATAATGGTTATAAAGGGGTCGGTCCTTAGTGGATGTTACTGGGAAATGTTCCTACAATTTATGTGGAAATTCAACTAGAATAAAGGATTTGGTGGAAATATGGATGAGAAAAAATTGATAGAAACTATGAAGGAGATAATTTTTATTAATTTAGAACAGAATCAACAGAAACATTTGAAATTATATTTGATGATATCCCCATTATATTTCCTCAATGTTTATTTATTTTCAATTTAATATGGGCAAAATATTCCTTTTAGAAAAGAGTTTTAAACTAGTAAACTTCTATAATATAGATAATATGTTGATATTAGTGTTTACAATCATAAATTATTCTCTATAGTGGTATCACGTTAAATAATAAGATAAAATTTTTGAAAATACTTTACAAATGGTATTGTTACACATGGTGTGATGTTCGAGTAAGGGTAACTTACTTTTCTTGAACACAATGCTTCTAAATTGATCACAAAAGTGTTCCTAAATCATAAATTTAAAATTATCTATAAACTATTAGCTACACTTATGTGATAATGTTGGTCTATGTAAGGGTAATATTTTATACCCATACCCAGTTTTATTTCATGGTTTTTAAAATGTTGACTAGATCATACACTTACACAACCATTATAAATTCCCCCTTCCTTAATCTGGAAATTATGATTTAAAAGTTTCCAATATGTAAGATATGTAGGGAGGTTACATAGTGCATGTGACCCATACCCTTACATAAGATATATAGGACAACTACACAGTTCAATTTGATGGATCACATAAGGTTCGCTTGATCTTACCCATATGAAGCCTTTAATGAAATATTATTACCATTATATATTTAGAAGGTCATGTGTAATGGTATTTGTTTTGTTGAAATTTCCAAATACTCTAAAAAACATTAAATTATAATGAAAATTATTTTCTTATAACCGAATAATTAAATTACAAAATCCAAAATATTTTATAATTATTTTGATATATTAAAAAAACCACAAACATGGAACACTTATTAAATCCAAAATCCAAAATTATATTACTCTAATATAATAATCAATACAACAATCACAAATTAGTTTAAAATAAACTATTATTAAAATAAATTAATATGATAAATTGAAAAATAGTTTTAAACATTCAATATATTTAAAAAAAATTTATTACCACTTGTAAATATAAAAACCATTCTGGAAGCACAAGACATCTAAAAATGATTGAAAAGTAATAGTATTATTCAAAACAAATTAGTTTTATACTTTTAAAAATATTATGCTCCTCAATAATAAAAATAATGATATATCCAAGAATGAATCTTTGTATCCAAAAAACCATCCCATGAGATACCTTGTCACTATTTCATTTTATTTGAAACATAACTAATATCTCACACAAAACCCATTCCACCTCCCTCACACGTCCATCTTCACAACCATTCCATCTTCAACAATTCCTATTCCAATTATTAATATTCCCAAATAAAAAAATATATGAGAATAAAATTGAGGAAATAGCCTTCCCAAATTAATATAATATAATTATTTGATTTCTTTGACTTTCTTGAATGGTTTTAAAAGAGGTAATAGTACACAAGATCTTGATTAGAAATGTGTCCTCCTTAATTCATATTAATAAACCGTTAATCACATATATTAGTCTATAAGATAAAATAATCTCATAAACCAGTAAGAGTCACACATAAGATCATTAATTAAAATTGTACATGGAAAACATAAATAAATTGGAAACTAGGAATAGATATATGTCTCATGCTCCAATTACTCTCCACTATTCAACAATGCTTTTGAAGCATTAAAAGTAATATAGTTTTATATCCACACACAACCTTCTCTTTATGATCGTAGATATATATTGTCCACACCATGAACATCACATTATCATTGGTATCCAAATTATCCCAACTAATTACAAGGGATTCATACATAAGATACCGATAGATATTAGACACACTCATGATGTCACAAATTATTTTTATCATCGGTGGATGCACCAACAAATAATCCACCTCAAAAATTAATTCCAACTCATTTAAGGGACCATATGATGGGATGTATTACTAACCCTTCCAAACATTCACTACCCTTTATGAGGTTAAACATTTGGAACTTGGGGTACCCCACAACAAACTCAATTGGGCTCCTACTATGTTCGAAATACAACGTTATCCAGTCACGAACTACCCGCATCCTCTCACAAACAACAAGAATCATATCTATTGTTCTGTAAAATTCCTCAAGACCGATTATTGATGAATCCCTATTCATGGCCCACAACAATAGAAAATGATTTGATTAATTATACAAACACTCATTTGGGTACTTGTAATAGAATTATTTTTTAGTTTATGTCGTCAACTTACAAAAGGGAGGTGATGTTCTATTTCAATGACAAACAAAAATATGAGATACATTTCAAGAATATGTAGTCTATCATTTGGATGATTAGCTGCATATGCCCTTCTATCAACGGGTGGAATATAGTGCTGATAACTAATTAATCACCAAATACATGTTGCAATCCTCTCAAGATTATATATAAAAAATAAAAATCAAGACCGAAGAGAATGGAACATAGAACACAGTGTTTCTTCAAAGCACCATCAACATACAAACTCTATAATATATCAAAATTTCCCAACTCGTTTGTTGTTCAGATGTTAGCTCACATCATCATCATATCATTAACTACATATAAGGAATAATAACCTTCCAAGTGATTGTGTTACCTTATAAATATGTCAATTAATTTCTTTTACAGCTTTCACATGAGAGTATAAAAGGGATTTAAAAATCCAATAGGATCGTGCTTCTATGTATTTAACTTATGGAAAACCATAAAATCCCAACACTGTGTTACAAATTATTTCATCTTATGCCACCAAAATTGTATTCTAAAACCATGGTGAATCAATGATAATGTTACATGTACCACTAAATGTGTCACATAAAACTAAATACGATATCCCCTATTTATATCTACTAAAATAAATATCATGCTTACAAATAATAATATGGTTTGAGTATCCTCTAATCATTACACAAAAGAATCACCATGTACAACATTATTACTCATAACCTCTTCCTATGAGTACACTCACGTAGACACTTTAACAAACAATATTAGAGAATACTTCAGTGTTATCTACAATATGAACCAATGATCATCATCCACCATTTCATTTATGTCTAGGTCTTCCAACTCAACTATTGCAATCAATGAAACTCCAGATACAAAAAAACATTCAATCATGACATCCTTGTTAACTTTTCATCCATGAAATTCCAAAATAATGGGGTGTAGGAGATATCAAATTCATAATCCTACATAAAAATAAATCCAAAAGTGTTTATTAATATTTAGGTCACATTGAGAAACTATATACATCATATTCTACTGATTGGTGAAGGCTATAAATGTTCTCCAATGAGGTAATCCCACCACATCTTCCACAGAATCATGACTAGTGGTAGCACTAGATGATGGGATGAATACTTAAACTCTTGGGTTGTAACATTCTAGAACCATAATATTTAAAAACCATCAACAATATCAAGGAAAATCTCAATAAAATATTGGAATTGTCATTGAACACATAAAACACCACATCCTGCACTAGTAAATGAATAATTAGAGAACTTATAAATATTCAATTTATATAGTCGAACACATCATGACACTAATTAGTCAACATAAATTCATATTCCTTACTGATAATTTGTTTCAGTGGGGATATAATCCATAAGAAATCATACATGGTCCTTCAGTAACAACTAGAAAGTACAGAGAAGGTATGGTGTTTTTCCATGTTCTTGGGTTTTATCCAAGAATCAAATACCTCATTTTTATGGTTCCATGGACAGACACTGATGAGGAAATACATGGTCATGGAAATTATCGTCTCATGTTCAAAACAAGCACTTTTACAGTTTCACATAATTAATATGGTGTTGAATGTTTTATTTGAGAGATTGGAAGGGATCATTATACTACTACCATCACTGAATGTCGATAAAAACACTATTGAAAAACATGACAATAATGTGGTTCACAAACTAACAGTACATGTATTTCAAGATCCCTATACATTAACCCAATTCATTTTTGACATAAAAAAATGTACAAAAACTCAATTTCCTCATAAATACACCATAAGTAGTCTTTGTGATATCTATCCCCATCACTCCCATATGACAATTCCCATACCATAGATAAATCTTATAAAACCATATTCCTCTTTTAACTAGAGAAAATGTTCATAAATCATTAAAATTTAGTATAATTTTTTAATTTATAAAAGGATTAACCTCATGTTGTAAACACATTGCCTCACACAATTATCCTAATTCTTAAAGTGATATACTTGGGAACCCTATTGTGACACCATAGGATGGATTAACCCCTTCCACGTCATATCAAATAACTAAATCCTCATCACCTACATATTATATTGTACCATCCAATAATCATTCCATAGAAATTAAGTTAGTTATTGGAAAAAATACACCCCAATCTCGATGTAATAATGGTGGTGTAGTGTAGTAATTTCTATCGGAAAAATTTAATGACCCAAAAAACTTGAAAAGAAATTTCCATTTTTTTAAACAAAGGTATTATAGTTTTTGAAAAAAAATCGCTTACATTGGTTATTTAGGATTAATTAATAATTATATCCTATCATATTTTAAGAACCATAGAGTATGTTAACCATTGATAATATAATCATTATTCTGGGACTGATAAGATTAGTATATATTAATGGTACTGATAAAGTCAAATTGACACATATTGAATAAGTGGTGGCCTCGACCAGTACGATCTACAATATGATTCCCATTTATCATATCTATTACAGGAAATGGTATTACTAGATTTTTTTATTACAATAACCATGATGAAATTTTAAAACCGAACTATGAATAAAACTTTTTATTAGAAAATTTCTATCTTTTTGAGATCTTGTCTCAAACCATATACTATCTACCACCCCATGAATGACCCATCATGACACACCATACCCATATAGATTATTCTAGTATAATAAGGGTTTTTTATATAGATCATGTTGTAAGAATTTTAGAATTTTATTTTTTAGTAAAATAATTATTATATTTATCATTTTTATTATTACAATTTCATATGAGTTGATGAAAACATGTCTTTTAGATGAGGAAATTTTTTTAGGAATAGATTTTCAATTGAAATAGTATTTTAGATAAATTAAAGTATTTGGAAATAAATTTCATTTTCATATACTATTCCTAAATAAATGCATTTATATAAAAATTATAATTTTGTTTTTTGAGTTCCAAAATAATCTTTATATGTGTTTGAAAATTTAATTTTCATAGAAATATATATTTTTCAATAAATGAGATTATTGATCTAAAAGAGAACATTATCATATTAAAAGAATTATATTTATGAAATATGTATTCTTTTAATAATTTCATATAAATTGTATAAAGCAGTGTTCTTCCAAATTTATTGAGACAATAATTTTTTGGGTAAAATTTAAATACAAAATAAATATATAATATGTATTATGGAATCATAACATAAAAAAATTATGCAATAAATTATATAATGGGATTAAATGACCAAAAATATTTTTCCCCTATTAAATAATGTGTTTTGATGTTATTTGATAAATTTCAAAAACCCAGAATGAGTCATCAATAACAGAGAAGATATTTTATATTATTAAAAAAAATTCATTATATACATGACTCACTTTAGAATTAAAAAGGTTATTATTTAAATTATTTTGGATAATTTAAATATAAAATATTTAAAACCAATCTTATTTGGTTGAAATAACTGGAAAAAATTAGGATGATGGTTTTGGTTTAGATTATATTATAATACGGAGTCCAAAAACATTCTTTAGAAGTTAATAATGAATTTCACCAAATATTTTAAGAAATAATCACCCATCATACCAGTCCACTACACCTAACACCTTTTGAGAATTTTTTTTATCTTACTATACATTACAAATCCCTCCTAAGATGATTCCATAATTTTAAGATAATCCTCCGAAGTGTTTATAAGTTCATTGTCATGGTGAGGTATTCTCTCCTCCTGGCATTTTTTGACGAATTATCTTTATATTAAAAAACATGATTTATAATTTTACAAATTGTGGCTTGTTTTACACATTCCATTACTATGATTTATATTTAAATTTAATTAAAACCCACATTTTGTGATCATTTACCCCTTCTATAGTCATTTAGGTTCCCCTGTTGTGCCCTCAAAATTATAATCGTACTTTCCTTGACAAATATTATTCTAGTGAATCACCATCCTCATTTACAAAAAAATGGATTTCATTGATTTATAGAAAAGTTTTACTGGTTTTTTCCCTATTTATGCATCACATTCTATTTAATTATGATGGTTTTCAATTTTTTATGACCTTTGTGGTAATAATATACAATCTATTAATATGAAATATATAGGTGGGACTAAAATTATATAGCCCCAATGTATTTGGTAATGTTGTAATCTCTTGTGATTCCATGTATGGTTCATGTGAGAATACCTTAAGAACACTACGTTATGAATCCTTCGTAGTTATCCTGGTCATATTCTCATGATGTCATTTTTAATGTTGTTTCCATATTCATATGTTTTCCTGATGTAATCATCTTATATAACAATTTGGTAACCAATTTTATAATTATCTCAAATATTATTTAACCATTATATGTATCATAATAAACATGTATTGAGTTCATCGTGATATTCATTTATTTTAACATTATTGATTATTATAACTCAACCATTTCTTATGTAGCTCACCATGATATCCCATCCTATATTATACGATCAATTTATTTTAGGGGAATGGTTATTGTATGTTAAATAATTAATTTTACACATGTTTCACATTAATGTTCCAGGTACATAATTTTACAATTACAGTAGGCCTCAAAATGATCTTGTATTGTGTAATTTCTGTCTTTATCTAATTAATTATGAATTAATATGTATTGAATATATGGATTTACATAATTAATATCAGATTAATGACTATTTTTTCAATTTTTATGATTATGAAACCTTATTGAACAATATGAATAAGGCTATATATACGAAAAAATTCGTAAATAATGTTATAGAGTATGGTGAATCTATGAAACAAAAATCATATATGCATAATACATGTGGATGTTTCATTGGAATTCATTACCTAGTGGTTATAACAGAGAAAATGGTTCATTTTTAATTGACACAATCATTACCAAATGCATAATAAGGAAGAATTTTTTACCAATTGGTGTGATACTCAAAGCTTATATGCTTTGGTAATTTCACAACATCTCTAAGAACATTATAATTTGAAGATACTCCAATATAATTCTACTTTAGTAAATATACTCTGGATATAATTACCCATTCATTTCACAAATAAATATTATATATAAATTTATGAATATTATTTACATAACCTAATGATCTATGAGAGATTCATGCTGATATAGTATCATTAGAATCATGGGAAAATATAAAACTAGTTCATCAAATATCTACACAATCTCACACTTATTTCTACATAACTAGAACCCTTTATAGTCATATAATTATCAATACCTTTCATCATAACCAAAGTAATGGATATATATATATATATATATAATGATGTAATAAAATTCTTAGTAAGTGTAAACATGTGATATATTAATCTAAGATCATATGAATGCATAAGATAATTAGAAGAAAATGAGATCATGAAAAACATATAATGTACATTATCGACCATTCATCGATCATAATCATTAGTGATGGAATAAAGCATTATCATATCCAAGAAAATGTTGTATAATAGTTGAAGTCGTCATAAATCATTCCAGAATCATAAATCATCACTGAATTATAACCTCATTTAATATATTTATGTAACCAATATAGTGTTAAATAATATTTCATATTGTCATGGTTAACTACATGACCATAACACCATTGTTGTTTCCTAGTCTGGATCCATGTATCACTTAGAGGGGTAGGGGATGAATCAATGATGTATTTTTCTTTTTTGTTTCTTTACTTATGAAACAACCTTAGTCTCTTGTTAAATATTTCAATCCCAACTAAAAAAATCAACCATAGAACCACAAGAACACAAGAGTTCAAATGATTCACTACTCAATAAGTGTAGGAACATCCTTAATATGGCTTGGAAACAATCCAATACCACACAATTTACTAGAAAAATATCATTTTATATGGAAATAAATTATTAGGAGGTTCCTATAAACTTCTGTAGCACTTTGAAAAAAAATTCAATATTGTGTGTGGTTATGATGAAAAAAATATTGATTCAAATAAATATGTTGGTTCTTGTTGAGCATATTTCACAAATTTGATCTTTCAAAACAATTCAACCATATCCTACCTAGAAGTTGGTAGGAAATTTCTTCAGTCCTTCTTGAATGGTCATACTAATTCTAGAACCCTCCTCAATCCTCTATGAACAGAGTTGCACCACATAATTTGAGTGCTTCTTGAACATCATATTCTTCCTTTGACTCTCTATGCTCTATATATAGCTGATGATATGCGTACCATATCTATGATCCACCTCTGTGACCAACTTCCACATACCACCTCTGCGTATCTCCTCAGCATAACACCTCTGATTCTATGGAATTCATTCTTCCATGGTTAAATTCTTCCCATTTTTTAAATTGTTTCTTCTTTAGTGGTTAACTTAATCCAACACAAAATTCCTCCTCTGCTAACTAGTTCCCTTCACAGAATTCTCCCTCACAAACTCTTCCTGCCGTATCCAAATATGTCCTCAGAGGAAAGATGTTCTTTTAGGAAAATTTCTATCATTCATAAGGAAGGTATTATCACTCATTATATAGGCAAGTATATTTAATAATTTATATAGTCCCAATATCCCAAATAATTGATGTGGTACACCCTTCACAACATTATAATCTTCTCCCACGAACTGCAATTGTTTTAAAACCATTTCTATAATTTTTTTATGTACCACCTTTCTTCCTTCATGAGGGCTTAAATCAGCCCCTCCATCCAGAAAATGAAAACATTCTCCATGAACTGTTTACATTCTGCAAACCATAGGCCTCCCACGAACCATGTTTTACTGGGGAACTGTTTCTCCTACGTGTTGTGTGTATCATCCATATAATACGGTTCGCGGTCCGCACATTGATACTATGGGGAATCCATATTTTTCTGATTTTATTCCACCACTTTGCATACCTAAAATAATTTATGTGAACTATCTTCCACATTCCATGTAATACACTCCCCAATCTCATTGAAAAAATTAATCTTTTTCCAAATTAACAATCTCCTGATTTTGAGGAACAAAAAATTTGTCAAACAATAGGAAAGTGCGCCACCTTAAAAATATGCCTCTGAATAAACAACTTAACTATATTCTGGACATATTATTTTTACAGGAAACATAACATTCATTATTTTTTACATTTAATCGATCATCATTTTCATTGTCATATTTTCATGGGAATATATTGTAACTGAACTATCTTCCCACAACCAACTTCATTCCAATCAAAAATGATAATGATTTCCCATATTTTTACTCTCCCATTACATCATAAGATCTGAATCCTAATTTATCTAATAAAATATTGTATTTTTGAAATAAAAGTCATTAAATCATCATCATATTTTAAATGACCTCTTATAATTAGAATTGATTTATCGTCTTTGACAGCAAAAGAAAACATTCCTCAAAAGAAAAATCTTCTTGCATCCTTATCCATCCATCATGCTCCCGAATACCATAGAATATCATGAATCACCATGGGAATATAATAATATATAGGAAACTTTGACATGAATCCCATAGTAGATCAATTAGATTAACTTACATCACATAGTTATCTTCTGAGATATAAACAATTTCCAATTTCATTATAGGGAGTCATAGTTCCCACATCACAGACTATAGAAATCAGATATATGTGTTCAAAATTATCATAAATCATAAACCATATAATACTCCCATAAAATTAATGTGTTTAATAACACATTTTTCATATCAAAACCCATGAAGAGAAATGGGTTTCATAATCTTATTTTCATCATAATCCATCTAGAGTGAAAAAAGATTCTATCATAAAATATTATTCCCTATAATTATTTTGTATAATTAATTATTAATCATGAATATTGGAAACACATTCTTGTAATATTATCAAAAAACATCCCGTCCTTGTTTTTATTAAAAAACTAGTGAATTAATTATTGGGAACACAACACAAAATTTCAGTAAACCCATTTCTTAAAATTTGAAAATTGATAAAAATTAAATTCCAAAATCATATGAGTAGTGGAAAACATCATGGAAAATATATTTTTTTACAAAATATAGATATATAATAAAAATATTACCCAACAGATACTTAAACATAATCAATCCTAAATATCGATGCGATTGTGAAATAGAGTCCTTAAAAATTTGGAAACATCAAGATCAAAATCCCTGTGAATGAATGAATGAAAGATAATATTATAAATACTTCATTTAATAATTATAACCATAAAATTAATTTATTTTCATTATATACAGTAGATAAAATATTCCAGTTTTGAATATGGAATGTGTCTTACAGTAATAAAAGTCAGATGGAAATCACATACCTTTAGATCACCATGCATCAAAATCACTATAACATCTGATATAATAAAATTAATATTATTTTAATTCTATAAAAGAGAAATTTTCATAATTAAAATATTATATATCATATCTTAATTACATTTAATCCAACAATTTGTTCAATAATTCATTATTAAATTTATATTTTCTCACTATTAACTATTTCATTTATAATGTTTATTTCATTTTAGTATTTATAGTTTTATTATTGTTTGATCATCTATAAAATATTAATCTTGATATAAATATTATAATTATTAATTAATATTAAATATGTATTCATATATAATGTTATAATTATATAAATGAATTACACCATTCATGGAGAGGTTAGGCTATATGGATGCAAGAATACTATTTTCATTTTTTTGGCTGGAACAAAAAAACATAATTATTAATTCAATATTCTTGGATAATTATTATACCATATATCCCATATATATTTAGTAAATTAATAATCATTAAAATCTAGGTATTATATTAATTAAAAAATAATCCCATCACTTTGTTGAAGGGGTAGTCCACACGTACACACGAGCGATATTATCATATACAAAAAATTTAGAAGGTATGTAGTTACACATGATATTATATTAAAAAATGTATAATTATGTAATTAATATCATAATTTTTTACATTAAACCCATCATAATATCCATACATATAAAATGATAATAAAAAATGAATTTTATCACTATTTGGCGATTTTAAGTCGTACGTATGCAGAAGAAATATGTTCACTTATCATTAGATATAAAGTAGGGTTATAATTATGTATTAATAATAATAATAACATTACAGAACCCTTATAATTTTAAATATACTATAAAATGAAAAAATAAATAGATTTATATGAATAAAATTGGAGTAGAATATAATGATATTAGTTAAGGTGATTACCTTTTCTTAAAAATGACTCCTTTATATATTCTCCAAAGGGATCTAGGATTAGTATTTTGGGATGTTTATATCCTCTATAATGTTTCTAGATAATTTTAATATATATATATATAGATATTTTATGATACATGTGGATCAATTTGGTGTATATAAGTGAGGGACAAGGTTCTCATTTAATATTTAAGTGAGGGGGCCTTTTAAGATTTATCAAAATATTTGATTATAATAAATTCATTCTAAATAGAAATGCCTCTTGATGAAGATATACTTGATTATATGGTTGGATAAAATTGTAAAAAATTTAAAAAATATAATTTAGAGAAGTTTTGTTTTCATTATAATCCATATAATATTAATTAACACATAGTTAACCAGATTAATTTTAGTTATGAAAACCCATTTTCAATATTAAAGGGATTCAATTTTTACTTATAAGTATGAAAATTGGGTAATAAATGGGCATGTTATGATATTTTAGAACAAATAATATGATCCATGTATTTTTTCAAGATTTTAGTTAATTCATATAATTAAATGAAATATTATGTTCATAAAATATCATTATTATCATTTTTGGAAATATTAATTTAATTAAAATTAAAATACATCATGGCAAAGGGGAAATTGGAATATAATGCTCTCATAATCTCCATAATATGAAATAAATTCCAATGAAATTAATGTTAAATGATATATACTTCATGTTTTATAAAATTTAATATTATTAATATCATTTATTATATTATTTTATTAAATGTAGAAATAATACAACGTTGTTGTTTATAAAATTCATGTACTTATTTAATTGATAAAAATTTGAAGTAAATTTATATAATTAATATAACTTGATTAAGCTGAAATGGAAACATATATTCTCCCATAAAAAAAATTTATTCTTATGAGGACACATTAAAATATTATAAACAAAGAGAATTTCATTTTGAAAAATTCTATGATTTGAATTATTTATATGTTATTTTAATGGTAAGTTGTCTATTTAAAATCTCAATTTCGATACTATGGTGTTAATGGTAGAATTTAATTAATTCAATAATAATTATTATGAATTATTATGATCTTACATCATAATTTTATCTCCATTAACTATATTTACCCTTTATCGTAGTGATAAATTTGACCACTTTACTATTCATATGGACCAAAAAAAGACCGAATTACTTGGAAAATAATAAGATCATGATTAAAAATATGTAATTAATTTTAGAAAATTCAATACATCATTATGGTTTTAATTAATTTCAAAATAATATTTTATAATCTGAAAAAAGAGGCTTTTTAGAAATATACCTTCTTAAGAAAACATTAATTAATTCATATTCTGTTCATAGAAAAATATTTTCTTAAAAAATTAATATTTTATTAATTAAATTATATATATATTTGATTAATATAGTTCAACAATATTTATTAATATAATTTTTTATTAAAATACATTACATATATAAAATCATTTACTTATAAAAAACATTATTTTGTTATCAATGGTTTTTTTAAATATAGCCATTCTATAATTAAATAATTAAATTAATAAATATATAAAATATATATTTTTGTAGTTTATTTATTCATATTCATACCATCTAATCTAATGTCTAAGATAAAATGGATACATATTATTTTAATAATGTTATGTGGTTTTTCTAAACTCATTGTTGCTTGTGACAGACATTATAGATGAAATTAAGTTATTTAAAGATAATTTTTTCTCTAAGAAATCCTGGTGTCACAATATAACAACATTAAATTGAATTTATCCCCTATAATTATCCACTATCATACAAATTTAAGGGGACTCATCTTCCTCATCACATCCTCATGTCACAGATAGCTTCATCAAATTGGCTGTTTAAAAAAAACTCTGAGATCAAGTGAGGGGTGTTCTTTCATATAACATTATATCTATGATTCAGAATGATTTCAGATTATCCATCATATTAATGATATTTATTTAGTGGTACATATTTTGATTTTACTACATGTGAATAATGAACTATATACATCCTCAATATAGATAAAGGAACACATCATGAACATGAGGATTATTTGGTGGTACTATAAATCTGTATTATACCATCTTGGTACAATCAAAATTAATAAAAGGACAGATATACCGTGGGGTTATATTTCCCTTCATTCCAAATCTCATCACCCACCTATTGGGAGATGTTAATTGGAATACCTTGTCACCAACTTCAAACTCTAGATCTTTATTATAATTGGATGAATAACGTTATGGTTTAATTAGAAATTATGTTATGTGTTGTTGAACAAATATTTCATTCTCTTCCATTTCCTCATCTAGACAAGGCCATAATTACTTTCATTCTATTACTTTTCTAATGTATGTAAGTGTTTTTTACATCCTACCATAGAGGGATTCATATAGATTAATATGAATACTGAATTAAAATCTGTTATTAAATTAAAATACCCAAAATAAAGGTTCTAATCCCAATCATCATTGAAATGAATAAATCCATATCTCTAAATGAATTAATTAACTTGAAATTCCCTCTAAGACTGGACATATTTATCATAATGATATGCAGTGTAGATACCATAAAAATTATCCAAATCATGATGTGGAATTCCCTAAAACATCATTTTAATCCGCATATCTCGATATATACCATTGATACTAGATCACAATGAAATCATAACACCTACATAATTATAAATGATTATGTTGATCAAAATATTAATATTAATTAATGGAAAAAACTATGATAACTTTATAAGACATTCAAATAAAACCCAAAAACATTTATTCTATTCAGATGTTTTTGGTAGTCTAGTATTAGAATACAAGGTGAAGTTCTCCTATTACAATTATAATATGGGTATTGGGTGTAAGATTCCCTTGTAATTATGTCTCTCTTACTTAACATTATGACATATCAAGCACCATGAAACATACTCCAAAACATATCTCCCCATTCCATCCATCCTAATATACTCTTTCAAATATCAATACATCTCCATACATCCATGATGAATTGATAATGAATAACATTGATCTTCATCCAATAGATCGTTTTTCAAATCATATAATTAATAGATATGTTGTTATTGATAATTATAATTTTATTATGATTAAGGATGAAATCATTATCAATTCTCACATTATTCTGAAGATCAACATATATCTATTGTTCCACATTAATCATCACCTGGTTATATGTTTTAACACTAATTTAAAAATGAGAAGATTTCTATCATTAAATCAGGATTTAAAGATCTATCCATTGAAAATCCATAAATACTTGAATTTATTATCCATATAATAGATGTTATAACACGTTCCTTTCAACTCAAAGAATCTAAAACCTTATTTTTTGCACGGTGGTAATATATTGGGTAGATTAAATCTTTAATAATATAAAACCGTCTTTTTTGGAATATGATCAGTTATTTTTTAGTATAACTATATGTTAAATATATGTGATCGGTATATTTTTTACACCATTCTAAAAAGATATTGTACCAAAATATAATTCATGAAGAATTATCACTAATTACTCTAAATCATTCTTTGGGAAATTTCTTCCATAGATCATAAATTTTCATAGGGCATAAGCTATACCAAGATTATTCTATAAGAGGAAACATTTTATTCCCTTCTTTGATTCTCCACTATAGATTACAAACACCTCTCCAATTATGGGAAGTGTATGAATACGTGTTCTGAATAACATTTTCTTAAGTTGCATAGAATATTCCACACATAAATCCATATAAAGTAACATAGATCTTTACCGAGTTAAAAAGGTCTATTGATTCCAAAACCATGAAAAATTCACCAAAAGTAACCAATAATATCTATACAACACAATAAAACTATAGATCTAAATATCAGTGGTTTGTAAAGACCAATTTTCAAAAACATATCTTTTTTATGGTTATAATTATATACCCTTAGTTGAGATTATATGAACAAATAATGAAACTTTATGAATCCATATTTCACATTTTTTAAACTTTTCAAAAATATTCTCTTTACGAAATTCCCTCATCAAAATTCTCAAAAGATCATCATTTTATTCTATTCACATTGAATAAATAAAAATATATAGAAAAACTACCACAATTGATAAATGAAACCTTTAAAGACTTTTTCATTAAATCTATGAATATATAGGGGGAATTATTATTACTAATTTAAATAATATAAATTCTTACATTCTATTCCTTGTAAAAATTTATTTATTGGTTATATATTTCATCCTGACCCTCAATTGATGATATCCAAAACAAATATCAATATTGGAAAAGTATTTTGATCCACATAGTTGATCAAAAAAGTCATAAATATATGGTAGAGGATATTATTCCTTGATAGTGATCTTGTTGTGTTCATGACAATCTTTTTATAGTCATGCTGATCGATCATTCTTCATATCCAATAGAATTGTTTCACCCAAATTTGACACTCTTTTCCAAATAAATCAATTTTCATGATTCTCCAAGATATCTATATTTAAATTTTACAACTCAATAATGGACATTATACATAGAGTCCTGGAAATAATTATATCATCATGTATGAGTTATATATAAAACTAAACATCAATATTTAGTGGAAGATCAGAAAAATAGCCTAAAAAAATTCACATCAATCATAAATAATGGGAGTACCCAAAATTTTGTGTTGTCATCAAACTTATGATATATATACAATTCATGAATTGAAATTAAAACCCATATTATAGAAGTAATTATCATTATAAACTTGTATTAACCCAGACATCAATAAATGATAGTAAGTTCTTTTATAATATAAAATTTGAATTACCTCCCTTAAGAATTTATATTTTCTCAAATTAATGAATAATAATCGATGACTAAAATCATTTAAAATTATACTAAAGTGAGAATCAAAATATTATAATGAATCTCATTCCCACAAAATTTAATCAAATATGAATTATAAACATGATATGTTACCATAATATTACTAAGATATTTCCTTTATAACTCAATATATAATCATTATGTTGACGAATCAACAATATTTAGAATATCCTTGAATATAAAGTAGTTGATAGTTCATGAAAAAAATAATTCATTTCTTATAGTAGAATGGATGGTTGGTGTACCTTTAACCATGTAATTATCATTACCCACAATGGATGTCATGATCACAAGAGTTTCTCTTTGTCTTTGGTCTTAAAGATGACAATGATGTTGATCATCAAAGTTTATTATATTCATGCACAAATTAAACTATTGTCCATACATTTATTAGATATTAGATGGTGCATTTACAGATCATTTATATTTTTTACATAGTATTTACCATCATATTTTTCCCTTTTTAATATAAACAAGATTCCAGACGTCCCTCTATACATATAGGGAACCACCAAGATACATTATCACAGTTACAATGATGTTTCATATCACAATTCAAGAATATTTATATATAGAATATCATTGCACCTTGTGATTTCTTTGATCCTTCAAACAATTTATTTTTATTTTTTATCAAAACCTTTATTATATTTGTATTCTTTAATTTAAATTTCTACAATGAGATCACATGGAACTCTTTTTCATATATGTTAATGTCACTTATATATTTTTCATTTTAGATATTTTGTTTTAGGAAACTAAAGAATTGACCAATATTTCTTATAGGGGTAGTTATTATTCCATAATCTTACCATGTGAATCATTAAAAAATTTCCAAATATGTGAAAATATTTTCATCATACTTTTTTAGGATTAAGGATATATTTCACCATCATTGTACATATAATTAATGGGAAGAAAATTTTGTGAAATATATTATTAAACACATCCACTTATATGGATTAAATGTCATCCTCTTTTCTCATATTCATAATACTGCTCCACCGTTTATCCACATAACGATCAAAATGATAATTTTATATGATTACTTTTCATGTTATAGGAACTATAGACTAAAAAAAATCCTCAATGGAGGTGATCCATCACTCAGCCACTTTTGGATCAGAAGATTCAATAAATGATGATGGATGTTTCATAAAAAAACACTATGGTGCATTTTTCTTTTGATATTTTTGGAATGTCAAAATGATTCATGGATTGAGAATTTTATGTGAGTATAATAATGATTCTATTCATTATAATCCCTTAAAAGTTGGTTTGTACAGAGTAAATTCATTTAATTATGCATCACATTATTCATTAACATGATTCTTTTAGGTTATAGTAATTGAACAAAGCCATAACAAATATCTTGAGAAACAATAACTATAACAGAAAACAAAAATATCCTTAAAAATGAATTATAGTATGTCTAAATCATGAAAACCTCTTTTAAATTTATATCACCTTTGGTTCAACCTAGGTAATACAGGACAATTACCAAAACATTTGGATGTTATCATATACTTATTTACATCCCCAGTAATCTCTCAAATGTTTTCTCATCATAGTTTTCATTAGTTTACTGATCCATTCTATACTACCAACAATATAAACCAATATTTTTAATATATATATATATAACATCAAAAGATATGGATATTATTTACCTAACAAAACATCCCATGCTAGAATCTTATAGCTCTAGTATCCCTAGAAAACTAAAAACCTCAACCACTATTTTAAAAAATATCTACATCATCTCCCACTTATTTATTTATAACTACAACCCTTCTTAAATATATATCACATAATGAAATTTTTCATAACCTAAGGAAAGGAAACATAAGAATATGATGATCATAGATACCCAGTATGGGTAAATATGGAAGATAACAATCTATTTCTATATGGAAGAATGATATAAATATAAGAATATGATATCTTGAGCATAACCTACAATGTTCTTAAATATTAGTTTATGTATCATAATCCTAATTCATTTTATAAAACATTATAAATTATAAGTAATGGATCATAATAAAGATAAATTAACATATAAAAATCATGAATTGAAATCTCATGTTATAAAAGTATGTCCCCACCTTATGTATATGAATTATTTAATTTTTTCAATGATAAGTACCTATAAAATCAAGACATATTGTGCCATACCTCACCACCTTCACCCCATAGAAGACCATTAATATCCACATGCATCCCATAGAAAAAAAAATAACTTTATCCTTTAGTTATAACAGTACATAAAAATGTTTACTAAATTAAATGGGCAGAGATAGAGTTTTCATTTTATAAATAAAGAAAAAATTATATATGTTTCCAATATATTCACAAAAAAAAATCTATTTGGACCCATGATAAGAAATGGTTTTCATAAAACATTCATCAGGTTAGAAACCATGAAATTAAATGTCTTTCATAAACATCTTATCATCCTAAACCATCCACATATATAATATATATTTTATTCTAATATAATAACTCTACTAATTATTATATATCATCAATTTATTTCATCTTATATGGATAATAATTTTGAAATGTCACTAGGAATAATTCATGAGGAAAATAACATTTCCATTTGTAAATAAATTTTTAAAAAACTCTAGAACATTAATGGAAAATATTTTCCTTGAAAGGGGACATGTAAAAATGTCAATAAAGTATCAAATAAAATTTATTTCATGATTATGGGAAAATTTATCCATTATGAATATGATAAAAATTCTATATATATATATATATATATTTAAAAATAGTCACAATGTGCATTCTTTGGGAAACAACATGAATATTACATTTATATCATTTTTTAAAAATTCAGAGATAGATAAAAATAAAATGTAAAAATCATAGGTATATAAGAATCCCATAATTTAGAACTTTTTTATAAAATATGGATACGTTATAAAATTATTCCCCAATAGATACTTAAACAAAAAAAATATTCAATATTGATACTATTGTGAATTAGAACCCTTATTATGTAACATTTGAATCAGAAGCTGTATAAAAGAAAGAAGCTATGAAGAATATACATGTATAAATAAATTTACTAATATTATAAATCATATACATTCATGTTAATTATAAAAATCATATAAAATAATCAATTGGTGAATATAGAATTTGTCTCGCAGAAATAAATATAAGTAGAAAATATGTTACCTTGAATTTGACTAGCTTCGAAATCACCCAATATTATTATATAAATGATTAAAATTTGGTAAAATTCTATACTATTTTAAATTTCATACACATTATATCATATATAGTCCCGTTATAATATTTTAACACCCACAATTAGCAATAACTTCTTATTAAATGTTTTATTTTTTTGGTGTTAATACTTTTTTTATCTTGAGTAGTGATGTTTATTTTCATCGTTCTATGTAAATTTATCTTTTATACACCACCTTTAGAATATTAATCATGATATAAATGTCATATAATTTTTTTATATAGAAAATCATATTCCGAAATAAATTTATAGATTGAAAATTAATTTACACCGTTAATATAGATGGAAGGTTGTATGTACGGATAAATGTTGTTTTCATTTTTTTATGAATAGAACAAAAAAAATGTAATTATTAATTAACAATTAATAGATTGTTATATAATATACATCTTATATATTGATCATATTCATCCTCAATACAATTTATGTAAATCAAAAATCAAAAATGAATCACATCACTTGGTTGAGGTGGTAGTTGACACATAAAGATGGGGGATATTATCATTTCCCATAAGATTTTATAGTTAACATGTATATATATTTAATAAATATCACTTATATAAAATTTAAACCCATTACAATAATCATCCATAAAATAAGATGATGAAAATTTTCTTTTATTGTTTTGTGGAGATGATAAGCTGTACATATGCACAATCAATTCATTCAATTCTATTTTTATGTGTTTGAGGGTGTATAATAGTGTTTTAATAATCATAAAGAAATATAAGAATATTTAAAATATATAAATTATTATTTTATGATAAATAAAAATGATTTATAAAAATTAATGGTGACTGTAAAATTATGACATTGTTTATGGAAATTACCTCATCATATAAATGACTCCTTTACATATTCTCTATAGTGATATAGGGATGGTATTTTGGGATTATAATAACCTCTATAATACTCCAATGTAATATGATATGATGAATTGGTAGTGTTTTTGTCGATTTATATGGATCGATTTTTTGTAGCGAAATGATGGAGGTGGTTCAATTTTATAATTCAAGTGAGGGGAAAATTGGAATTTCAAAAATATTATATTATAAACCATTCATTATGAATAATAATACATTAAAATGTCCATTGATTTGAAGATATGATAATATATATTTTATATTTCAAGATATATTATTTACTATAGTTAATATTTTTTTCTTCGAAGATTTAATCCAATATGAATTAGGGTGAATAATTATGGTCTTTTAAATTTAAAATAGTTAATATAATAATTTTGATTTTATGATTAGATAATATGTATTTTAATCAAATACGAAATATGATGAATAATTATGGTCTTTTTAATTATTTTTAATCACTATTATCTGTATTTACCTACTAGAGGTATAAGAAAATTTTCAAATGATACTATTCATATATACAAAAAATATAAGGGGCTTATTTCATAACTTTTAACATCATCAATCTATATATCTAATTAATTTTATATGATATAATATATAAAAATGGTGTAAATTAATATTATTTTATTTTTTTATAATATGAAATAATTATTTTTTGAAAATTACATTTTTAATCATAAAAGGGGATTTAATAAGATACTAGTCCTTGAAATATATTTATGAATTTTTAAAAAAATTGTTCAACTAAATGTTATATAAATTTCATTAAATCATTCACCAATAGATATAAATTTAATTTATTAATAAATATTCATATATATCATAAATCAATTTTTGTTTAAACATTACATTTATTTTAAAATAAGTTTTTTTAATTCCAATCATTGGATAAGTAATGCATTTATTTTATTAATTTAAAGACCAAATGTTATTCATTAATTAGTTATTTTTATTATTCCCATCCAATCCAATAGTTTGGATATAATGGACACATAATACATTGATAATGTTGTACAGTTTGTCTGAACTCATTATTTCATGTAACACAAGTGATTGAAGAAATATAATTATCCAAAAAAAACTTTTTAATAAAAATATTAGAGTATTACAATTAATACCTTCTATTAAAAATTTTATATAAACATTTTAATAAATTTATGAAAGTTTTTATTTATTTGATAAATGTTTGTAGTTTACCTTTTATGTGTTTAGACGTTTTAAAATTAAAATCCCTAATTTTCCCATATTTTTTTAAAAGAATTATAATAAATATTACGGAGTTAATGAAAAATTTGATGTGTGTTGTAGTCATATCCAAAATGATATATCTAACTCAAAGAGAGTATGATTCTTCAAAATCATAACAATACATTCTTAATTAACTCATGTTCTGAATAGAATAATAAATTAATGTGAAACCCATATACCTCAAAGAAAGAGTGATTTTCAAGTGATACATTTCTACAAAAAGGGACTATGACTATTTGTGGATATTCTAATAACTTAATCCTGGAACAATTGATCAAATCTAGTGAAATTATCTTCTCGGTGCTTTAATAATCATAGTAGTAGAATGTTTTTGCCTATTTTTATGAAATCAATTGAGAAGATATTATATGGTAGACATTGATAAAAAATATCGTGATCATAGAATAGATCAAAGTTATGGATTGAAATTTATTCCAAAAAATAAAAATCAATCAATATTTTTCTTACACACAATTACATAAAATGGAGAAGGATTTAAAATTTATCTACCAAAAGGACAATGAAACCATTTGTCTATATAAGGAAATCTTCGCAAGGCATTCACCATATACTTATAAACTTCTCATTTCTCCTTAAATTAACATTTAAAATATATTTAGAGGGATAATGTTGAGAGAATAAAAATATTTTATGATTCTTTACATTCATAACATCGAGGAAATTATTTTATATTCCTTCAAATTCAAAATATAGATTAGTTAATATCAATGGTATCATAGGTATTGAGATATAAAGATAAGAATATATATTAAATTTGGTAGTGCAACAGATAAATCTCATGGGTTATGTAATGTTCAGTGTCACACTTTTCATTTTTTTGGGATGAATTGTCCTGATGATTTCCTTAAGGGGGAAGAAAAATACATAAATGCAAGAAGGAAGGGAACCTAGAAATCAAATAATGATTACAGAGACCCTCTAATTCAATATAATAATGGAATTTTGTGGTTAACCATCAGCCTATTGTCTAATGTTTCAACTATAAATAACATTGACACTATATGAATCAATTATATAATAAAAAATTTATTGGTGATAATTGACAATCAAAAAACTCTAATAGATATAGAGGAAGGTTGAGAATATTTCATAAAAGTTACTTTGTTTGATCCCAAAAATAATATGGTGAATGAAATTATAGTTATTCATTCATTGATTGAGATCAGAATATTTGATTTTGGATCTACACATTCTTTAATATTATGTTTTTATTAGAACTATTCAATCACTACCTCAAAAAAAGGATGTTGATATATCTATTAAAATAGAAATATGGAAATTATTTCATCAAATTATATAAATTCTACCATGAATATATTTTAGGGATGATCTTCCTTATGATCCTTGTGATACTCCCTTTAGTTGGATTAAATGTAATTATATATATGAATTTTCTTTCCATAAATGGAGACAATGTCAATTTTAGATAAATTGAAATCAACATCCAAATTTAAAATCACCTTCATATTATAGACAAATATAAGGATGATGATTAATATATTTTGAAATAATCCTATAATGAATTTATATTATTTCTGTATGAGAAATATTGTCTATGTCAAATGATTGAGACTAAGGAAAACATAATCCTTGATGATGTGACCAGTTTAAGGGAATATAATTATTATTTTTCCAAATAATATTATTGTATTTCCCCAAGACATGAGGTTCAGTTCTAAATCAAGTATATAACTAAATATTTCTTAATATCCTATAATCAATATAGAGTGTCCATTATTTATCATTTATATTTGAGAAGAAACTATAGGTTAATTTGGAAGATGTGTTTATCAGGCCACGTACATAACAATGAGGTGCATTGGTCCTCTTAGTCATGAACAAGAATGAATTAATACACCTCGTCATTGATTATCATTATTTAAAATATCCTGATAGATAAAAAGTATCATAGATTATAGATTTATGACTTGTTTGATCAGATACATTAATATCATTATTCTATGTGGTTGTTCATCATTCATGATATTATCATGTAATGGTGAAGACAGGTGATATCCTAATGGCTACGTTTTGAATAATTTATGAGGAATATGAGTACATAGTCACTTAATTGTTGTCCCTTAATGTATAAAGATTATTCCTAGAATTAACGAATTGAGTATTTAAGACCTAACTTGAAATGTATGTTATATTATTTATAGATGACCTTCTTATCTACTATAAAATAAAGGTGTCTATGAGGAGCATTTGAATAATATTATGAACAACAAGGAAATGAAAAATATATATGATATGTATATTAAATGTCAATAATTTTATAGACTACGTAATTTACATGGGTCATGTTATGACTAGTATAAAAATTTCTAAGGAACCATAAAAAGAAGAGGCAATTGGGGGATAACCTAGACCAACATCTAGTAATGGGATCTATATATTACATGGAATATACGGGTACTATCATAAATTTTTTATAATCCTCCTACAATTTTGAATCTCATTAATCCAGATAACATGGAAAGGATTTATATTTTTCTCGACTGAATATTTCATTGAATTCTATAAAGAGTTAAATTAATGGATAATATGTTCACATATTCTCACATAACCTACCATTGTGGAAGAACTTTTGATCTACTGTGATGGATCAAATATTAGATTATAATTCATACTCATGCACGATTATTAAGTGATAGCATATTTCTACCTCCAATTAATGATCCATGAGTATAATTACAAAAATACCTGATCTTGAATTGGCTGTAGTGATCTTCACATAGACAATTTTGAAAAACTTCTATATATAGAGTTGTATGAAATATATATGGATTTTAAAAATTCATAAATAGGTATTCACATAAAAGGATTTCAACATGAACCAAAAAATGATGTTATTTATGGTATATGACTATGAATTATTAATCCATTAAATCCTGGGAAAGAGAACATAGTTGTAATGTTAATGTGTATAAAATATCTTGTAACCCTATCTATGATGAATATTTAGAGGGACTAAATCATCTTGGTCAAGAAATGATTTACATGGGAAAAAAGAAATATCAATATCCTACAATGTTCAAATAATATACCAACCATACAATAATTATATGATTATGGTGTCCCAAAAATGAATATTTAGAACTCTATACTATTCATGAAATTATTTTGGTGATCGACTTTAAAAATTATTGAGTCATATGGTTTAGAACCAAAATTTGTGTCCATAAAAACAATAAGTGAATATAGAAATATGGATGAGTAATGTATCTCATCAATCACTAATCATCTAGGAAGAACCATTACGATTAGAAACATAAAGAAGATAATCTTTTGGAATAATAATAATATAGAAATTGTAGAATAATTATTTGAGGCTTGGTATACCAAAACATCAATGGTAAAAAACATATAGTGAAGGGTATGATGAAACCATTTTTAATAACACAAAAAATGGGAAAACACAACCATGAATTTTATTTTAGGACTCCATATGAAATATCAATGAAATAACAAAATCTATATGATAGTTTGTTTACATATAAAGTAGTCACATTTCATTGATATTAGGGAAGATTTTTCTCCCAACAAACTCAAAATGATATACAAAAGGTATGTGATAAGGATTCCGGGAGTTTCACTCTCTATTTCTTATGATCGAGATCATTAGATTACATATATTTTTTAGAGAATCCTTCACAATGATATGAATATATAGTGGAGTTTCATCACTACTTATTACCATAAATAGATGGCCAGTCTAGGAGAAAAATTTAAACTTTGTAGGACATGATGTGATCATATTAAATGGATTTCCAAGGATGTTGGTACCAACATCATCCCCTAGGGGAGTTCTCATATTAATGAACATCCTCTCTATATTTTAAATGGAACATTTTAATGAAATTTATTGAAATGGATATCAGACTTGAACATGTTGTGATGGAGTTGGAGAGCATAAACTATGGAGACATGATGTTATGCAAGAGATAGTGAAGAATTTTCAAACAATTCCATTTCATAATAATTCAAAAAAATATCTATAAAAAATCCTATAATACAATCAGAAAAGAGACCATGGATTTGAGGTTATAGATAATGTATTTCTTTATATTGTACAATCAAGGCCTATCCCAATGGGGCTAATCCCTAGACTCTTCAATCCTCTCATCATTATCATAGGGGCATCCAAATAGCAATGAGTGGGCATATAACTAACATGGGAGGTCACCGAATATGTATTTTCACACACACACAAATCCCCAAGACCATAAAATGATTTTATATAAAAACAACTAAACAACAATGCATGGATACAAATAAATCCCATAACAAAAGTAAGCCATGAAGTAAACAATGTTAAATAGGTAAAAAAGTACAATCCCACCACATAGAGTCTAAAATCATTTCCATACTAAAATTAAATAAATGTAATGATTTCATGATACTATATAAACTCACCTTGGTATGTTTGGTCTCACTAATCACCAATTCGACCTGGTCCATCTAGGAATTATTTCAATGGTTGATCATCTACAAAATAAACGACGTGTGTAGGAATATCCTAGGCATGGGTGAGTATAAAAATACCCATTAGGAAACCAAGAATGACAAATCATTCAAGAAAATATTATAGTCCATCACAACAGAGGAATATTTCTATATCAATTATAACATGAATATCAAGATATACTCAAAAAAGACCGATAGTCTTATGATAAAATCACAAAAATAATTCTAGTATTGAATTATAGCTTAGAGATTCCATATTTCATTCATATAGGATAACACACTCCATAGTCTTATAGCATGGATGATGTCTATCCAAGAGATAGTGCTCGTTAGGATGCGTCATAGGACGTATATACTGATGTCTTGTAGATACAACACACATATGAGAATAACACCCTTGTCTATGGGGTATATCAATAAATAAATATAAAATAACCCAATAATTATAAGATCGTTTCCGGTATAATTTTAGTCATGAAAATACCTAGAACTCTACATATGGAAAGAATATGATAGAGGATGTCACTTCATGCATCATGGAAGAATTCCAGTAACTCTATCTAATAAATTCTACATAAGGGGTCATTATCTATTGTGAATATGGGAATTCTATACTAACTATTCGGGAATGAATATGTGGAACATACCCAAATGAAACATGTCCATTATATATAGAACAAGGTATATACGACAATATTTAAGGAGTACATTTTTCATAGTAGGGAAACAAAGCGTGTCCCTTCTCCTATTAGTCGTGCTTGTTTAAATGTCATGTGTTAGTGTCCATGTCCATGGAATGGTACATAATTTGTGTCTTACCACATACTCTTATTATGTACCGGTACAAAACTTAACTAATATACATTCTTTCCCAACCATGTCTATGTATGAGTAAATATCATGCTTCTAGTCATGTACTGTCAGGCCAAAACTGTTTACCCTCTAAGGTACAAGCCATGCCTTCTCAGAGGTGACCATGATCTATGGGATAGGGTCACATGTTGTGTGGTCCTTAGCTCCACCATGAAACCCTAGTTTCCTATAAGGGGATACCACACACCATGTAATACAATATTTCTGGATGTCTGTATTGGGTAATCCAATAAACCATGGTTCTTCATAATGTATGCACTTACTCCACCACTGCTTCAAAATATAGCCTCAAACTCCTCGAAAATAATATAGTCATTCCAAATGAGGATCTCCATGATCATTCCCTAGAATCTGGCATTCAAATATGTTGAAATTTTGTTTTTATTCATTCAATCAACGTTCTCATAACACACTCGAATTGGGGTTCTCCAATACCGTCTAGTCTATTGGTTTCTAGCATTATCACACCTCTACCACATTGTGACAACCCCAGATCTATAATATAAAATTATATCACTATGAATTTTTTTTAAATGATTAGTTTCCAAGTGGATTTACAACCATGGGACAACGAATAACACCAATTATGAATGATGAAAAATGGGAGAAAATAACAACAACATACATCAGGAATAATCATTTCCCAATTTTTGTGTTGGTCTTGATCCATCATCGTTAGAATGACATCAAAGAATCAAATATTCACAACTAAATTCTCTTAATAAATCCCAACCATAATCAAATCCCATGGAATGATTGATCCTTGAATAAATCAATTGGTCAATTGATTAGCATTTAATGTGGATATATATAATTAGTAAAGAATCTTATCCAAACCACATCTTAACTAGATTTATATCAATATCTAATAAATAATGTAGTTGGTACATGATCATTGGAAATATCATTTGATTCCTTCTCACATCAGTTATCGATCATTGATCTGGTCATCATCCACAAATAGAATCACTTCCAATAGCTCCAATGGATCTATTCATTTTCTAGGCTCATGTGGTGAACCCTGATTATTTTGTAGATGCGCATAACTAATGATGGAAATGAAGTCACTGTGTGTATTAAAAAATAAAATAAAATTGTTATTTATTTAATTTTATTTATGACTATGATGATTTTCACCAAAATCACTATACCAATTAATGTTATGTTTCAACAAGTGTAAAACCAGTATTATAAAATCAATAGTACCAAGTAATTTCTTATTTTTGAACCCTTTAAAAGTTATTCCTCATTTTCAAGAATGTTGTGTGTACATAATATTTAATAAATTTAATATATTTCAAAAAATTATTATGGACACACATGGCCTTATAATATCATGTCATCTCAGTTCATGGTTTCAATGATAATACATACAATATCAAAAAATAATACATGGAAAATCCGAGTCATTACATTCTACCCACATCAAGGATTTATGTCTCGAAAATACAAAAGAAATGGCTATAAAAAACGGTATGAGTAATGAGAATGAATATGATCCTCTAACTCACATGTACTCTACATGAAATTTATTGTCTATCAACAGAAAAACACTGATATAATCGCTCACCCATAAAGGATCATTTCCTACTAATACTCGATCACTACTGGGTTCTCAGAAATGGTTTCTTCGTCCAGTATGTCCTGATCCCCCTAGTCAATAAATAGAATAGTCCATGCATATACCTCCTTAGTTATGACTTATTGAAGTTTTTTTTACCTATTCAATCATCATGTGTTGATTTATATGGTAATCCACCACTCCAACACTATGTAGTATCTTTAACGGTCCTATGAATCTTGGTGATAACATATGACCAAGGCCAAATCATCATAATACACATTGAGTTGAAACCCATAAGAACACATTTTATCCCACCTCGTACTCTAAATAACTTTGTTTTCTATCCATATAAGAAATCGTATCGATCTGTGCAATACTCATCCTATCTTGGATGATCTGAAACTTCTTTGTAGTAGGATTTACAAACTTTAGGCCCCTAAGTGACCACTCTTCCAAGTAAGTCCAGAAAAGTTGTGACCTATATGTTCAGTAGTATGAAGCCTCAAATGGTTCAATACTAATTGTGTATCGGTATTTTTTCGACACTAAATCCACCATTATTAGGTGTACCACCCAACTATGACCAACATACATCTTGAAATGCCTAAACATTTCCTCTATGGACTGAATGGTCTACTCTATCATGTTCTTAGTGTGGTAGTGAAATCTTATACTCAAATGTAACTAATTCCCAAAAGCATCATATAATTCATTCCACAACTAATAAGTTAATAGAGATTCAGCTTTAAAAATCATCTTTGATGGAATACCAGGAAGTCAAACTATCTCTTGCTCGTAGAGGAATCCCAAGCTCTCTATTGAACTCTGATCTCAAATGGTGATGACATGTTCAGACATGGGGAGACCATATAAAATCACTCAGATTGAATATTTTTTCCTAGATGTATTTTGTAAACCTATCACGAATTCCATAGATATTCCATCCAACTTCAATTTTTTCATCTCAATGATTGAGATAAACCTATTGTAAATTTGGTGTTAATCAATCATTTGATGAAAAGTAAGGAATCAAGAGACAAACTCTAAAACTACCTTATTCAACTATATCCAAGAAAAATGAATTCATTGGTTATTGTACATCTTTTCCCCAACTATATATCGCTAATGGAGATGTATGAAAATCTCTCAAAACCACCCACTTCCACATCACTAGTACCATCGTGCATCATCTTGAAAGGAATGACATTCTCCAGTCCTTTATAAAACCCATATAGAGCATGTCCTGTGGATATATAAGCATGTAGGATCCAACAATCAATATCCCAATATTGTGCCTCCCTGACTCACTTCATAATATGAGGTGATAAAATCCATTTACATCATTTAAGATGAGTCATATACATCTGCGAAGGAGAACTGGAATGAGGTAAATTTCTCCAATGATTTATTTAGTAACTGTGGATAAGATCTCTTACGTATAGAATCTAATAGTAAATTCCCCTTCTTAGGATTAATGAAAATCACAAACTCATTTCCTGTGAAAAATTCTATCCATATTCTCTAACCAAATTTAATATACTTCTGTGAAAATATTTCCAAGATAATATTGTTATAAAAATAGATGATAAACTACTCACCCATATGGTAGTATCACCCCATCATTAGTTCGAAGGAAACCGCTACTAACTCAAGATCATTTGTCATTTAGATCTACTAAAGTGGTAATAAATAATTTGAGACAAATGAAATTCGTACATTCCACTTCATAATAATAGAATTGATCATATTTCTTGATGCATAACAGAACACTATGCACACAATACCCTCCTCTAAAAAACTCATGATGGGATCAATTTTCTAATTCTACAAAAAAATTTAAAAATCATGTTGCCACCACTCGGTACACATGAATAGATTCGAATATTTGTTCAAATATTTCATGGGTGCTGATATCATCGAGAGTAAAGGTATGTATGTACATTAATAGACAACCAAGACAAGGATGGTTTACACCTATATCATAGTCTTCGGTGGCTCAGATAAAATCACTTCATTAACCATGAACGTTTCAATTCCATGATATCTACTAATATAACAGGTCTCAAAATGTGGACCTCTCGAGTACATAACTTACACTTTGAGAGAAAATAGTAAAAATGGTGCTTTCATAGTATGCCAAAAACAATAATCATGTGTATCCTCTGCAATTAAATTGATGTCGAGTACACTAGGATATCATCGATGAATACTAAAAATGGTCTATGAACGGTTGAAATATATGCTTCATTTTTCCAATGATCACAGATGGGGCATTTTTAATGCCCATGTGCATCACCAGGTACTCATATGGAATGTTTTAACATCTAAATACCATAATTGGTATATATATACATCTTGTACTCGCAACTGTTCATAGCCTATATTTAGGGTATACTTAATGAACCATCATTCCCCTCTCAATTAATCGAAGATTTAATCTATCCTTAGAATAAAATAATTTTTATTCACAATCACCATGATTAATTACTAGTATTACATGCACAATCTCAAGCACCAGTCCATATTCCGGGGGAACAAAACTGGGGCTGTATAGGGTGGAACACATGGTCTTATAAATCCCTTCTTCAACAAGTCCTCCAAATACATCTCTATCTATAAAAACACTTTGGGATCCATTCGATATGAATTATATACATCTGTACTAACTTGGGGTGTAGATCAATACAGAATTCTATCTCTTTGTTGGGATGAATTCCTGGAATATCTTTTAGAAATATGTCCTCATACTATACCACCACTATTTGAATCAAGATACACATAATTTCAATTGAATCAAGGGTCACACTAGTAAACTAATGAGTACTTAGTGTAATATCTAATGCATGAGTCTATCGTTGACTTCATGGGTTTTTTGTTCACCCAAATTTAAGAATCTTGTCCCAATACCACGAACACCCTGTATCCTCATCCTGAGATGATCAATCCATGAATTAACTCTATATGATCAGTTCATACGTAAGATGATTTCATATGTACTCATCTCTACTACAAAGAGATCCCATTAGAAACAGTCACCTCCAAGAGTTAGATCACACTGTCAGAACATGTGTTTGACCACTAGCGCAAGGGTCTAGGAAAGGGATTCACCAGAATCACCAAATTCCCAAACCTGATATGTCTAAAAAATGGAATGAATAGAACCTTTTTCTATTATACATATAGATATGGTATAAGATACAAATATCATATGTTGTCTCATTATTGGAGCCCTGGGTTGTAAGCCTCGACTGCTTACTGCTTCCCTCAACCCTATCATCCATCTCCCAGGTCCTAGTGCAGACCACTTTGTGGTGGTGGTGGTGGTAATAAGTCAAAATGTTTACCACTTCTAGTTTCTCTCCCCGCTCCTCTACCAAATCTAGATGACTATGTAGATTCTTTATCCTACTGATTTTTTATCATCAAAGACCCATTCACAGTCTTCTAATCAGCCATACGATGGGTTGGACAATCATGGACTATATTTCCTCTACCATGACATGAGTAGTGCTGCCTTTACCTAGGTTGAATGAACCCACAATATGAGTCATGATCCATAGACCATTCTTCATGGTACATCCTCCTAAAATTTCTTCCACTTCCAGGACCCTTAGACTAACATTAGATCACCCTTTATGAGTTATATTTCTTTTTGTTCATACTAGTGGTAACCACAATCTATGGTTGGTAAGACAAGAAAAACATATACACCAATGATTATTTTATCACCCTAGAATAGGTAAGAGTGCATATAGGTATAATAGAATCTCATACGTATCTATTTAGTCCTCAGTCGATGGAATGATCCCAAAATAACTGATCCTGAACCATATCCATCAAGTACCTAAAGAGGTCGGTAATCCTCAAGGAATAATAAAATACTATTGGGATACACTGCTAGAGCTAAAGAAGCTCCTAGATATATACATCACTCAGTTTAGATTGAGAGAAATCATCTATAATAAATCAATAAAACTCCAACCATGATGTTGTTCCCTCATCATAATACTTGGCCACCAATCCCCAAATTCATTCTACTGATCCATAGAGAAGGATCTCTGCCAGGACCACCATCAGATCAACTTGTGTCTTAAATAGATGAAAACCTCAGTTCACCACCTTCAACAAACCCTCATATGCCTGTGGGACAAGCTCATCTTTGAACATGGGGGTCTCTATCACTATAACTCATTATGTGTGAAAATATATACACCTCATCTGTCAGTACATCGTGATCATTTGATTGTTCTATATGTAATGATATATCTAGTTCACTTAATGAAGGTAACTCATCTTGAAATGGTCATTGTATCAATGCATCATCACTAAAAGTATCATCATCGTGATCCTTATGTTGAGTCCATGATGCCATATGTCTTGGAGGCATCCTAAAATAGATAATTTTCACCATTATCAATGTGTATATCTATATAGCAGACTCCAGAAGGCCTTGGAAACCACAACACATTATTATACATTTCATGTACCATTTTTTCCCTGGAAATAATTTTTCTCATATATCATGTTGAAAATTATTTGATCTGAGTCCTGTCATATGGATACTTCTACTGCCATAAAAAATGGAATCCCTGGCCCAAAATATGAACTCGAAACACTTAACATCGTTTCTCCAAACTAATATCACAAAATAAATTCCTAAGGTTGAACCTACACATCTAAATCCACTCTTTCACGACTCGTTCTAAAGGGTCCCGTGTTATGAATCCACAAACCCACCTCCAAAATCCATGGATTGTCGACTAGCATTGAGTAGGAATATAACTAACATGGTAGGCCTTAGACAATTTACTGGTATATATAGACAAAACAATGACAAAAAATAATGAAATATAAATACAACTATTCAACCATGCATGAATACATCTAAATCCTACAACAACAGTATGATGATAAATAAAAGAAGGTAAAAATGAAAAAAAATACAACTCCACCAAGAAGAGTCTAATAACATGTACATCCTGAATATAAATATTTTAACTTCTATCAGGATACCTTTGGAACACACCAAGGTCTATCAGACATCACATTGCACTAATAGGTCCAAGTCTATCTGTGGATCAATCAAGAGTTAGATAGTCAGCACAAGACTTGGAAAATGTGGGAAAATCCCAAGTATGTGTTAATATAATAATAATAAGTAGGACACCATTGAACCAAAAACATTAAAAATGTGTAATTGTTAGACCTCAATAGTTTTATGAAAAAATTCATATAACTAGAATATACAAATATACGCAACAAAGGCACAAAATCTCAAGGAAAATTGATAACTGTAATCTTATCCCATGTTTCCAACTCGATGATTCCACATGGAACTCGTCTAGTAGAACAAACTATAGGAGTCTGAGAGAATGAATGATGTCTTTAGGATATTTAGTGCACATCTAGTCTCATCATAGTATGTATACTGTAATGTTTGAATTAGTATAATACACAGATGTGAGTATCCCCCACGGCTATGAGATATACCAATAATTCAATCTGTAATAACTCAATATTTAAGGGATCATCTACCACATTGTTTTGTTAATGATGATACAAAGAACTCATACTAAGGAAATAATATGATAGTGCATCTCACTCTATCCCTTGAAGAAGGATTCCAACAACATTATCCAAGAAGTCCCACTAAAGGTAATGTTGGGCTTTATGTAAAAGTATATTCCATACCTACCCTCAAAGAATGGATATGGGGGACATATCCTAAAACATGTGTCAATGATATAGAGGAAAAGGGATCCAATACGAAATTTATTTAGTAAACAAAGTACAGTAGGGTCACAAGCCATGACCGTTCTACCCCAGTTCCAACCGTTGTAAATTTAGTGGGTTGATGTCTTTGTATGTGCAATAATACATGATGTGTGGTTCCCCTTTTACTCTACATGTGTTCCAGTAGATAGCAAAGACTGTTTATATTCCATCCCGACTATTTCTTTGTAGGAGTACATGTTGTGCTGCTAGCCGTCTACTCTCAGGATGTGTATATATACACATTGAGTTACACACCAAGCTATCTCATAGTTGATCCCATGTTGTGTGAAAGGTTCACACACTGGGTGGTCCTTAACACTGACTTGAAACCCTCTACCACAAAAATCTATGTAACACCATATTGCATGTCGTGTGGATTATCTTTTTCAATAAACCATAGTTTTTCCATATTCATGTTCCTATGTCACTACTGCACCAAAATCTAGCCTGAGACTCAGTGGAAATCATAGATCCATTCTTTAGAAGCCTCATCATGGTCATTCATATGAATGTTTCCATCGAATCCATATAGAAATCGGTTTACATTCATTTCATCATTGATCACACACCCCGTTAAAATAGGTGGTCTTCAATCTTTTCATTACTATTGGATGCTACCACTATTTCACCACTATAACATTTTATTGAGTTCAGATGTTCAATATTTAATTGTTGTGCCAAGAAATAAGTGAGAAATGATGTATTTCCATTATGTATGTCAAACCATGGGCTAACGATAAATGCCCAAGAGGAACAAATAATAACGGAATAAATCCATATCCAAAAAAATCATATGTGAAGCATCGTTGATGATCATGTCGGCCTTGAATCATCACTATTATAATTATAGTGAATAAAAAATCACAAATAAATTCCCCCGACCGATCATTTAAATAATCCCACCCTACAAAATGACCGATCCACAAATCTATCTGTCGGTAAATTTATTTTATATTTTTCTAGAAATAAAAATTTGGGAATGAATAGAATAAAAATAAAATAATAATAAGATTTTGATTAATTACTAAATAATATCAGATTAGTGCAATGATCATTGACTATACCCATTGATTATTTCCCTCACGGGTCATCGATTATTGATCCATTCATCATCCACTAACAAAAACTATTCAAACGACTCAAATAGATCTTTCCAACTTGTACGGTTATTGGGAAAATCCTAAAATGTTTCTATATTTTTTTTAATTAAATAAGGTATGTACCTCAATGTATGGTCAAAATAAATAGATAAATTAGTTTATTAATTTTATTCCCAAGAATACATTTAAAAAAATGCTCTGTGCTGAAAATTATTTCATTATTCGTAAGATAAAACCCACATTTTAAACTCAATGGTGACTTATTTTTTATCTAGGACCTTGATTATTTGTTATTCCACTATGCATTAAAAATTCATCCTCCTGCTATTTAATGTATTTAATATAATTCAAACTATTATTCTATGAACACTCACACTCTAAATCGCATGTCGTCTCATCACCTTATCTTGAAAAGAATCCGTGAAATAACTAGAAATGATACCTAGAATATCAGAGTATACAAAATCACCATGAATAAATGTTTTGACAATAGGGATGAATGGAAATCATAGACCATGATACCTCATCCCCTTTGATATATTGTATCACATTAGAGCTATGATTTATCAATATAAACTCTCACATAAAATATTTCATGTACTAGAAGTGTTACATGTATCCTTCTTTAGAAAGTACATGATAGTACCCTCACATGTATAAAATATGATGGATTTACCCATATAGAATTATCATTCATATTATGTGTAGAAGGTAATGTTATTATATTTTATAGATATCCTTCATTGAAAAAAACTACTCACTTGGTAAAAGGGTTGTGGAGAAAACACAAGTTTCAAAGAGGAAAATGAGAACTAGAAGAGTTGTTGAAAGAGAAGAATCCATATCTATTCTACTCTAGAATATGAAATTTCATGATTGAAATTATCTAGTGGTGGTATAATGTAACAAACAGATATGTTACAAATGAAACTACATTTTTATTGAATAAAATCCTTGTAATTATAGAAAACACATGCATTAATTTATTTATTTCGTCCAAATATAAAATATATCATCTTGGATTTAAAATATAATTAATAATCATCACCATTTATAACATATATGATGTAAAGTGATCAATAATGTTATTATATTTTAAGGGTTATGGGATAGTCTGATAGAAAAAAATGGAAGTGATGATTTCCTTGTCCAATAATGTCATACCATAGGAATCCAATTTATTGTAGAAACATTGTGATAAGGGATCAATAGGTTTTTACATTGAGCATTCTTATGATGAAATTAAAATAAATATTATTTAAAAATCCATTTACGAGAGATTTAACAGATTATCAGGATCAATACCCAAGAAATGTTCATCAAACCACCCCTGAATTCCCCACTATTTCACGACCTACCCTCTAGGAATTCAATATGTTAATAAGAGGTGAAAATTTTATCTCCAACAAGTTTGAATTTTAATACTTTTATTTTATAAAAAATAATTTTTACAGTAACCATTTTCATTATTAAAATTCCATTATAGTTAATGATAATTTAATTTGTATACAAGATAACCAAAATTGATATTTTTTTGAAAATATATTGATTTAATAAAAACATAATTTTCATTAAATTAATGAATTTCAACTGAAATTATATTTTAATATATTATAATTATGAAATAATTTTTTATAAAAATTATATTTTAGTTTAGTGATGTCAATTAAAATTATTATATGGTTCAAAAAACTATTATCAGAAAAAAAATATTTTACATTTAGTATTAATGTTTGTTTTACTGTGTAATTTATAATATATAAATAATTATTTTGATTAAATATATTAAAAAAATTTAATAACCGTGGCTAAAATATTCAACATTGAATTTTCATAATTTAATGAGAGTGTCAAATTTTTTCATAAAAAATTAAATATGGTATAAATATATTGTTGGTATTAAGAAATCCTAATGTCCAAAAATTAATTTAATAAAAAGTTGTATAGTAATTTTATACCAAAATATGTGTACCCTTTGAAAAAATTTCCTTCCTAAATATATTTCATTTTGTTTATAAACAATTTTTAAAATTTACAAAACTCATACCAAAACTCATACCAAAACTCATCCTATATTTTAATGTTTTTTAATGAATTATATATAATCATGACCCACTTCCACTTCACCATGGTTTTTATTTTAATGAAATATTCCATTCTCCTTATAAAATATTTAATATAACTCCTCCATAGATGAATAAATTGTAAAATATCATGTGATGGTTTTTCATTTTATTATTTTAATATACATAGTGCTAAACATATGTAAATACATTAATAAAGAATCCATCCCATTTTTCTAAAAATACTGACCCATACACCCAGTAATCTCCAATTATAACCTATTATAAAATAATATACTCCCCTTATCCATTACAAAATCACTCTTGAAGTGTTCCCGTGATCTAATTAATATCAATCCATGCTTTTTGAAGATCCATCTTCGGGTGTGGGACTCTTTTCTCCCATATTTATTCAAGAACTATAATTGTATTATTATATTTGATATCGAATTTTTCATATTGTAATTAATTTCTATACATCCCTTCAATATATTTAGGATTTCTTTGTAATTAGATATAACATTTCACTGACATTCACACATTAAATTAATTTATGTAGACATGTTTTGTTTGCCAAAATTATCCTGTTATTTTATATGCCGATCATTTTTAGTGTGAATATCCATCCCCATTCCAATTCATGGTTTTTCACCTAGATTTACATATCATTAACTAATTTGGGAATTCCATGTTTTTATCCCACACTAATTTATTAAGGGGATAAATGTGTTGAAATTCATTCTTATACTGTATATTCTATGTGGCATGTAATTGCATGTACTAAATATGTAAGTGAGAGGTGGGTCATGAATTATATTTCCATCTAATGGATTGGTTAATATTTTTATCACCTGGGATTTCATATATGTGGAGTAAGAAGATATCCTAATACCCCTATGTTATGATTCCACGGTGGTTATCCTTGAATTATTTTAATGATATCATATGTTATGTTGTTTCCCCATTCTAATGTTTCTTTGATGTTATCATTTTATATAACAGTTCTATGCTCATTTTTAAGATTCTCACTGTTGTTTGTATTACCATGGTAATCATTTTAACTATAAAATATCCCCTTCATCATTTATTTCTCAAGTTATTTCCTTTCTAGATTTAATATATCACACCTTTCTTATGTGCATCCATTGTTTATCTCATTCTTTATTAGATGATTGATGTATTTTAATGTCCTGATTATGGGGGATTAAATATTTTATTTTTATCCCAATTACATGAAATGTGATATATAAATAATTTCACAAAGAGTATAGTCCTCCTGATCATATATGATGGTATTATATATTACATTATATAATGAATTATGAATTTAGATATATTAATGGTATGAGTTGATATAATAAACATCCAAAAATTCTTGAACTACCCCATGATCCTCCACCATCCTTGTATCCTCAAATTACACTAAAAACATTAAATATATAAATTAAGTGATCTACACCTCAATATATCTTCCAATAACCCCATTAACAAACAAAAACTACACAGTTACGCCCCCAATATCTAATAACGCGTCTCTCTTATAGGAGTAGTCAACAATCACTTGTATAGAGTACAATTATTCAATGTCGAGGATGAAATCGTATGGTTGTATCAGCAAAATGATGTGATCCCTGAAAACTAATCATTCCTCATATTTATTCTACACTACCATCACAAATAAAACAAGTTGGTCATGTATCTAAATAGAATAGTCTAAACTAGGGGAAAGTAAATTCTCTCTACATCTAATCACATAGAATAGAATATTTTTTGTGAAACTAATGATTTTGAATATCCTTAATCATTCTAGGAATAAAAAATGGTAAACTGTGAGCTATTCAACCATCAAATGAGATTCAGCCATACTGGTGTTCGAATATCTACAAATCCTATTTTTAGCATACATGTCCCCTTACTCATTACTGATAGCCACAACCATGAACCTGTTATAGTTAGGTTCCATAATGATGAGGATCCTCATGGGTTGACCACATCAAACCCCATATCCTATTGAATGAGTAATATCTTACTTACCCTTTTACTAAAATGGACTTACTAGTTTCTTCTCCTAGAAAACACTTAAACACATCATCCACACTTTGCTAAAATCCATGATGGATAGGGAACTTATTCTGATGATGAACAAAACCCTCACAAAAAATGTAAAATGTTCTCAATATCCCTATATATATAGGAATCGTCTTTACCTAGTTGCACATAAAGGAAGATGGAGTTGACATCTCCACAATGGTCATAACCATTATGTCCCTATCACAAATGATCTTCCAATGAAAACTCTTAACTTTAAGGATCCGTTCATATTCCCACATTATATTAATCCTCTTTGAGATTGTAACCACCTATTCACCGAATCCATGTATTAAATATTATGGTACATTGGTAATATAAAATGAGTAACTGTTTATGGGATAAATATGGGGAGTGACTCCACAAGATGTATCACATTAATATCCTCATCGGGAAAAATATTATTGGAAAGTGAAAAAAGCCATCCAACATGAATAAATATCGTAAAACAAAATGTTCCCCTTATAATGAGAGAGTATATCCATTCTTATTTATTGCCTTGATTATTGAAGATATGAAATCAACATAGAAAAACTCTGAGAAGACATCTCATGAAACCTAAATCTTTTTCCTCTCTCAATCATACAATTCCCACTGATCACATGTTTCACCACTCATCTTTCTGAATTCTAGTGGATCCTAGTAATCTAGCAGTGCCTGGGATAGACTATACTCATTCTCGAGCTCCTCCTACCAGTTATCTATCATGAGATAAAAAATTCATTCCTTATACATAGGCTAGGATTACAACTAAAAAGAACAAAATATTCTCTTCCATAGACTATCCTACTCATTTAGATCAACACTCTAGTGGTCAACTAGGAGAGCACACTAATCCTCAAATGAATTAACCCCAAGTGCATGGTATCAATGAACCATTATAGAAATGGGAATTAATTATTTCTTATAAAATATAGAATATATTTTTAAAAAACATTAACACATTTATCATATTTTATATTTCTAGGATCAAATAATTCATATTATAAAATAATAAATAATTGTGAATTTACCTCACTTGGGTCTTTAGCTCCCAAGAGGTGTCACCTCAGTTAAAAATTCAGTAGGCTCATATTTCTTTCATCATATCATAGGGGGCCCAAAATCATCTATCTAATACGGTCTTCCCAATCCACTATCATACACTAAGGTCAACTATCATCTTTTCCCTATAACCCCTTTATATCTCCAATATTCCTAAATAAAAAATAAATCTTATATAGAAACGAATGACTTTGAAACCACTCCATCATGACCCTCTCCCTACAAAGGTACCCCTCCTTGGACAACAATGAAGGAATGGGTATAATGAACACAGAGGTCTACCTTCTGAAAAACTCTATATGAAAACAAGTATCCGGGGGTATACAATGCACCAATATCAGATATAATATGCTCTAAAATGCTATAACATCAAGAAAAAACTTTAACAACCCTCATGAAAAACTATAAAATATATTAAAGTAAATAAATCCAAAAACTATCCCGTAATGAATTTATTATGAAAATAATTTAATAGTCTAATAATAAATAACCCCAAATAAAATCATATGCCAGTGACAAAAAAATATCCCCAAAATCTCATATATTAGTGTTCATAAAGGACAATGTGGTCCGAGTGGTAACTTGAGAATGTTGTTTTTATATAATTAGGGTGGTGATTATAGATAAACTATTTAGGATCACTCCCTATGTCTCTTAAGGACATGTGAAAAGATCATAATAATAATCCCATGAGAAATTTGAAGAACAAATTGAATAGAATATGGTCAACAAACCAATACCATACTAACCCTAGAACTCTCACCAAAAATTTAATCTTAGTATATACCATACTAATAATAATATCGATGAAATGGTACACTATTCCATATTCCCAATGATTTACCACACTTACACCCGATGTATTATATCATGGTACTCACATATCTTTCAAATAATCCTTTCCAAATTATCATATTCAATCACATAATATCTCACTCACAACCACCTTGTCCACCGAATCACACCCATAGCCATTCCCAGAATAATATTTTATTTTGAACATTTAGGATATAAAAATAATTCCCTTATCCTACCATTAAACAATCCTATATGAACAACATCATCACATCATCAAACACCACCATAGATTCAATATAACGTTAATACATCCCCCCCTGTGAATATGAACCTCACTAGGAAGAGAGAGTGGGGAATAACTGGTAGCCATCCATCTATCCTCATTACGAGTATGTTGCGAAAAAAACCTATAACGTTATCTTTTAACACATGGTTCTCTATTTAGGTGTTTTTTCATAGAAATAATTAGGAACATATAATATATATATGTCACACAATATATCCTAAACTATTGGTCTAAAATTATAATTCAACCCAAAATCACTATATAACATCCAATACTCATATGATATGACTCTTTTAGTGACACTATTAAATATATCCAATAAAAAAAATAAACTAAAAGCCCAAACCATATTTAATCCCCCTATTCAAAATAAAAAATTTTAAAATTCACAAATTACCATCCATTTTCCTTTGTTGAGTACATCAATAAAATATTTAGCAAATACTACTTAATTCACACTTACCATTTCCATTTATGTGTTCATTAATTTCTAACCCAGTATATATTTCCACCTATTAGACATTCCAATTAATCATTAATGCGCATTTTCTTTTTTAACAGGAAACTCGGACAAAAAAACCATTATAGCAACACATCCTTCTTATTCTAGAATCCCCATTCTACTACCATTCATATCACATCTTCCAAATATCAAAACCACTTGAGAAAAAAACAATATTACAACATTTCACATATTTCATGTAATGAAAAAGACCACATCTAAATATCATATTCACCACACACAAAAAACTCAAATTAATCATTCCATAATTATCCAAAGGGATTCAAATTATTTAATACATAATTTACAGGTTCATTCTTTCACAAGGTGTGAATCTATGATCAACACAAATATTAGTCAAATATAACATCATTGAAACATTTAATGTGTATTGATTTCATGTTTTCACCAAATATTGTTCTAATTCAACATTCTAATGAACGAAAAAACCCCAATAATAAGAAAATTGGAAAAATAATAAAATGCTCAGCATACTAGTAGAATACACTAAAAATTACCTCATGGTATTTTTCCTACGAGAAGTACATTACTAGTAACCAATTATTAATCTTAATTAACAAATATATAATATCATTCTATAGGAAAAAAATAATGATCCATCCCACACATAAGTCTAAAAGATACATGTAATACACTTACATGATATTCAAGCATTAAAAACATATAAAATATATATGACATAGAGGATTGTGTCTTTATGATCATTGAAAGGTAATGTTTCTAAAATTACTGATGAAAGATAATATAAGGAGAGGGTTTATTGTCATTTTTATTTGTGGAAAACTTTTAATGATCATGGAAAATAATTATGGTATTTTAAAGTAGTATCAATAGAAAAACTATTAAAATATGAACTCAAATCCAATATAATTTCCCCAATGGTTGGTAATTTATAATTTAATATGGATCAATCAATACATATAGAAAATATTTATTATTTATTAAAAAATTTTAATAGAATTAATTCTTGGACCTTTGTGTTTATGGACATTGAAAATTTTTGTCTTGGATAGTTATAGGTCTATGAATAAGATAAAACTATAGAAATTTGGGTAAAAATGAATCCTTTATGAGTGGTAGGGATTCAGTGTAAGGGCATGATTCTTTTCTCTTGCATAGTACTTAAGAAGGTATCTGTAAATGTAACTCTATCATACCCTTAAATTTTTTATTATTTTATGAAATTTATTATACCTATAACATTGAACATTTTTTTTATTTTAGAAATCACAAAAAATACTTCTCATACATTACAATAACATTAATACTCTTAAATTAGTTAAAAATAAACAACAATAAATTTATATTATTGAAATAATTTAAAAAAATCCTATATATTATTTATTAAGTCACTTAAAAACCAAATATATTTAAGAATCCTCTTCAATACAATGAGATAACCTAGTATAAAAGAGTATTTCAATGGTATATTTTGGACCCTTTCATAGGATGTTACTGACAACATAGTGATTGTATCAGACATATGATTCTTTTATAGTGGATGGAAAAAATTTCTCATAATGTTATATGGGTTTCCCATATTGACGTGTTTGTATTGGGGGTCAATTATATGATATATAGTGTCATATTTTGAGGTTATTATGCCTAGTTTTTTATTTTGAGATCCTCACATACTACCATTACTAAATTATGTGAACATTTAGACATACCATTTCTTTCATTACAAATAATAATCCAACAGACCATTATGGGAGACTCCCCTCACATACACCATGAATTCATGACCTTATCAATGATTTTAATATGGTTTCACAAATTATTGTTCTCTTTTTATATTTTTAATCCCCTCCATATATTTTGGTTTATTTTTCCTCTTGTACAAGAGAATTGGAGCCTAGAAAAACAACATGGTGTTGTTTATTTGACATAACCTTTTTGATATTGTTTTTTTATTCTTTGTATTTATCCATAGGTCCTATTTGTCCAATTTATGATAATTTTGTACTATATGAAAAATAACATGGTGTTGTTTCCACTCAACTCAATTAATTTGGAAATATTTTCATTCGTAAGGTTTCAAATACCCATTGATCATTAATTTTATATTTAATTGTGATTGTATTAATGGTGATATTTGTCATTTAAAATACATATTGATTTTAATTTATTAAATATATTGAATATCATTTTTCTATATGTCATATAATTTCATAACATTATTTTAATTCACTCTAGGTGTTTGTGTAAATTCAATAAATGTCATTATTTGAAAAACTAATGTTTTAAAAGGGGTGTTAAATTTACAAAATTACATTGAAATGTTTTCTATATTTAATAACTTATTAATTATATTTTTCCATTATAAATGGGATCTAATTGAAGTGGATTTCAATTTTTTCCATCTAAGGTGTTAATTTTCCAACATTTTATGGTTCTTACACATTCACTATATCTCTTAATAAGTAATGTTATCTTAAATAATGTTTTTATTCAATATTACATATGTTATATGTGTATAACATGGAACTGAATTTCATTTTTTTATTAAAGAATCTTATTTTATTAGTCAATTAATATCAAATTGTACTAAATAATTTCATTTTAATTAACAAGTGTATAAAACAATAGCTCCCATTTTGAAGAAAATGTTATAAGAATTTCGTGTATTTGTTATAATTGTTTTATCATATGGCTATTTATGACATTATAATAAGATTTATATATTTGAGAAAATTTCAGTGATACATTGTTTTGGAATTATAGTACTTTTATGTGGGTTTATTTTCATATGGTATTTCTAATATTTTTATCAAAACAACATATATTTATTAAATAGATCCAAAAGGTGATATTATAGATTTTTACTAGGTCATTAGGAGATAATCTAATAGATTTCATAATATATATTACTCAACTTATTATCATTGATCATTGAAACCATTGAAACATAGATTGGATCATCATTGGTTTACCTTCATGGTATATCATAAAATACCAGGTAATGATTCCACTCCACCAAACTTATATACATATATGATATCATTCTGATAAGGAAGGAAACATTCCAACTAGTTTGGGATGCCACTATGGATTGTGGAATGTATTTATTTTATTAAAATTAGATCATATAAAATTTAGTTTGATGATCAAAGTGGGAATTAACCTATGTTACTAGGCCTACTCCATTATTTTCAAGTTATGTTTATCTTACTTGAGTGGTTGTTATTAATATTTAAATTCAATTTCATGTGGATTTTCTTTTCATGTGATGTAGTTTTATATCATTCATACTAATTTGATTTCTCATATGTTTACTCCATATTTATTTAGTATTATTTTCATAAATAATCTTTTTATAATCTATAAATTATTTTATTACTAAATTTACCCACAATTAAAGGATGAAAACCCATTTATTAATCTCTACATGATCATTTTTTTCTATTATCATGAGAATTATTTTAATGAATTTATAATGACTTATGGAAATATTTATAAAAATAATTTTCTCCATATTTTCTTAATTGAGAGTTTATATTATCCTAATCTTGTTTACCATGAATTCTAGTAATATTTTTTTATTTTATAAAAAAATTTCTAATTTATATATAATGAGTATCCTTAAAAATAATTTTAATCAATATTTACTTAGTTGAAACTTATTATGATATATTTTATTAAACTAATCTTATACCACACAGGGATTATTGATTTTTAGAATCTATAGGATCATGTTTAGGATAATGTTATTATATTCCATTTTTATTCATTCTCCGTGGTCACTCATGGACCAGACTGATTAAGATACCGTAACATGACCATGGTTCATCAATATATCATTGGTTTTGTGTGTTGTGAACTTTTGATATATTATCACAATTTTGAACCAGCCATTTTAGCCTCTAATAAATTTTAGTATAATTGTAAATTTTTTTATAATATCTATAATATTATGGTTGACCATGGGTTTGATTGTTTTTTATTATTCAATTATGTATCACTTGGAATGTGGTATAGATTAAAAACACTTACCTCATACTACATAAAAATTAATTTTATTGGTGCAACAAAATATATTATCAATAAAGATCCACTAAATGTTTATTTATATAAAAAAGTTAAGTTATTTTCATAAATATTTTAAGTGATTCCATAGTACTAGTTTCATGGAAATTTTTTATGAATAAACATTGATCTATGTCCAAGTCGTGATTGGGAAATGGGTTTTTATATCATGAGTTGGATCAAGGAAAAAAATAATTATATATCCTTGCTCTATATATTTAGGGAGTAATGGAATAATTGAGATAAAAATATAGAATGTTGAGAGGTATGTGTTGGAAAACCGTTCCTTCTCATTCAAATTTGTTACCTCATGTTACAAGTAGTAGTTGTGTGGTGAGTTGATTTTGTAAAATTAATTAATTGTTATTCATTTATATATTATCATCTATATTTATAGTTCCTTGAATGGTACATAATTTATAATTATTATTTCTATGTTCTACATGTTTCAGGGATATAATAGTAGGTGTCCAAGTGGTAGACAGGTAGCTCACATGTTTTAAAAAACTATGATGAGCCAATGGTCATGGTATTATATAAACCCAATGTGATGATTCATAATTAGTGTGTGGTGAGTGAATCTATGTGTCTATACCATTTACAGTCTCTAACCCCTTAAATTTCTTATTTAACCATTCATGGGATTATATGTTTCTTTGGGTAATGATTTATTAATATTAATATTGAATTAAATTGAGGTTTTATTTCCTTAATGTTTCATTGATTGATTTGATTAATAAATTATGTTATAAAACATGATATATGTGGTATTTTTTATGCTACAAAATAAAAATGAAGTTTTTTGAGATAAATTTAATGTAAGATTTAGGATTGTATTTATAGTTTAATTTCATTGTATGACTTATGATGTTTAAAACAATATTTTTTACATAACTTCCTTATTATTAAATATAAATTATATTAGTTGAAAGATATTTATAAATGAATTTTTAATGAGATAAGGATTCATTTGTGGTGTCATGGGGAGCGATGTTTCTAGTGTTATGTATTTTTTATTCTTCTGATTATCTGTTCTATTAAATTTATTTTCGAATATGCCTCAAAAAATTGATAAGATGAAATGATCGAGGTCTATATCATTGGATGTATCCAAAATTATTATCTATCATATTTTTGGATTAATTAATTCTTATTAGTGAACCATTCATCCAATTTTAATATAATTTATGAATTTATGAAATGAAAATTGGACATACTTCATGTTATTCAATCATATCATAGTAAAAAATGCTTTCATATGGAATGAAATCATTTTGGGATATAGTTAGAAATTTTATGATAAAATAAATGTCATCAACGAGGCATACAATGATTAGTGGTTTATTTTCAAATTATTATTATTAATATTTCACCATATTACAATATGTGTAATTAATATTAGCTTATTTTTCATAGCTTAGATGAGTTGGTATGGCCTCTATATTATATACCCATTCTTCCTACAGAGATGTGACCTTTTGTATGATTTTAGAGTAATGATTTATGTAAATATAGTATCATTGTTTTAAATATTCAATCAAAATTTTATCGTTTTCGTTAATAGATTAAATATTATTCATTATATTAAATAATATAGTTCTATTGAACTGAATCCATGTAAAATTATGGTCGATTGATATAGTCTAATGGATCTGGTTGCATGTTTTTTTGATAATTTTCAGTCCATTTTTCATCAAATCCAGGTTCATTTAATTTGAGTTTTCCATTATTTAATCCAATATCATTGGGATATTAGTTTGAATTTTGTATTCTATGGAGCTTTACATTGTTGTTTTCATGTTATTTTGGATGATACCCTCAAGAGTTAATGTTATCATATCCAACTAGTTTTGAGGAGTAGGTAATTCCATTAGTTGTTTTTAAAAAGAATAAGAGGGTGTTTTACTACAATATTATAGTTAATCATAAATTATAGATAAAATTATCACAGGTGGGGAATTTCCATACAACTCATTTAGATACTCAGGTTCTTGTTCATTGGTTCTACAATGTTATGAAATTATTATTTCTATTATATTGAAATAAATTTTTTTATGTGATAATAATACTCACATTTGGAAAATGTATTGAAATCATTTTCTCAATTGTTTCATACATTCCATATCAGTCAGACCTTCTATTTTTTATTTAGTTAACAGTTTTAATCATTAAAATATTGATGAATTTCAAGTAGTATAAAATGATATTATTAGTATATTATCACATATTAATCCCACCTTTGATTATTATATTATATCCCAAATATTTTCAACATATAATGAATTGGGACATGTTGATGTGTTATTTGGGTTTTAAGATTTATTTTATTTGAGAATGTATTATGAAAATTAATCACCATAAGTAATCATGTAGTAATGGAATAATATTGAATTTTTGAGTTGTGAGTGTTAAAATATGATACCCTAGATAAGGGTAATAATGACAGGATTATATAATAGGAGAGTTATATTATATATAATTCCCATAAGTAATGGTCAATAAGAAACACGTATTTAGGGGAACCCTCATTCTTAAGGGTCCCAAACATAGTTTAAAATGGAGTTTAATGGGGGAAAATTCATTTTCAAGAATGATTCCATGACATTTTTATTGGTGAGGGTAGTATAATGTGGGTTTATTCAGGTGTATAATTACCCATATATGAATAAATGTTCTTAAAGTAGTGAGAAATCATCAAAAGGGATATCATTCTACTATAGCTAGATTTCATGCAAGGATGTAAACTCTGACCTATGAGAATCATATCCTTAACATGGGTATCACATTTCATCAGTTGATGTTACATATATAGCCTACGTATATGCCATTATAAGATTCTATGAAAACAAATGTAGGTCTTTTCATGACCCTTGAGTTATTCCATGATATGGGTGTTGTATGTGTGGAAATTTCATGAGGATGGGATGAATGGAGTAGTTTGGATTAAGGAAAGGATGTCAGGAATTGTTGGTAAGAGCCTCGAAAGCATTTTTTACATTATATGAGATTCTTTCCACATTGTAAGAGAATATGGCCATTCTATAATATATTTTGTGAGGGGGTTTCATTTCATGACGGATTAGGCCACACCATGAGGATCTAGTGACCATATTTGTAATTTTATAGTTTTTCTATTATACAATATTTAAATTAAAATTGCATTGGGACTTCATTTTTACCCCATTTAAAATATCATACTATTAGACTCTAAATTTATATAGTCATCACTTTTCCCTAAATTGAAGTCCTCTTTATTTATTCAATGTTATTTTGTTAATGGAAATATCATCATTTCAAATGATTTCAATTTACTCTATTTTCCTCTACTTTTTTCTTCTTACACTCACCTTGTGGACATAGTTGCTAGACGCTCTATAAGTTGATTTGATGGATCCAATGATTGATGTTGTTTAATAAGGGTGGATTTTTTTTATCCTCCTATTTTTATATTATAATGATTCATACAATCCCTGAATGTACTATATCGATATTATATGGACCTCATTTTTTTCAAAAACCATTATATGAATGAAATTTTTAATCTCTCCACCATTAATTAATAATAATTGATTTACATTAGTGTTGATAATGACATAATAGTTTTCAATGAATTTATGATTTTGATGTCATAAATAAATTTGGATTTATATGGTTTGTAAAAATTATAATGTTATAACTTTATTCGTATAAACTGTTAGGGTTTTTTTAATACCATGGATGACATCTTCATGAAAACCAATTCCATTAATGTGGTTTTAAAATTACATGTCGAACATGAAATATTATCAAAAATCAATAACAATTGAATTTAATTATTTGGTTTATATGTTGATAATTTTAAAAGGTGTTTCATATTAATTTAACTATTGTGTGAATTGATGATAGTTTTGTGATTTCTATGCATTTATTTAATTTTTAATTAAAAATGATATGATAAATTGTTTTGATAATTCATATTGTATATATCACATGTAATTTTACTTGGATATCGGATTCAATTTTATTATAAAAGAATGGTTTGTATTATTTTTGTAGGTTTCATTTTAAAATTGGTTTTTCATTCCTTGATATTTATGTATATGATTTTAGTATATTTTTGGAACAAAAAAAATGGTCGTGATTTTTTAAATTATTGACATAAATTCTCTTTTGGACCATTATTTAAAAGGGCATTTATATGATCCTATTTTAATTATACAGATATTTATCATTAATGGTTTCTTATGTCAATTGATATTATATTAGAATATGCTATATATGGATAAAAATTTATGGTTTACATAATGGTGTTTATAAAAGACATGAGGGGTGTTTTTATTTGATTTTATGATTTTATATAATTAATATAATTATAGATATTCCACACCATTAAACATTTTATAATTAAATACTTGGGTATGTAGGTTCAGACCTTGAAAAAGTACATGTTAGTTTTTTATTCAAAAATTTCGATCTCGAATGAGAATAATCTCACTATACCTGGCCTACATATCTCTAGTTTTAGGGCCCTTTGATTACAATTACACATTTCCATGTAGTCTAGGACTACAACATCACTTTAAATATATGAAAAATTTTAGAGATGTTTTTTAGATAAAAACAGTGTGGGGATCCTAGTTGAATTATTTGTAGTTTCATAAGGATTATTTAGTGATGTCAGGTTATCTCCCATATTAATGAGTTGATGCTTTTAGTAATTACATTCAATTTGAGGATCTTGTTTTTTTCATGGGAAGTGGTTTTATATATTACTTATCTCTATAATTCATAATATCACTCTATGAAAAAAGAGTGTCATGGTAGGATTTTTGGGGTGGATTGGAAAATCACCGCTAAATATTCAATAAAATGTTTTTTCACTTCGGTTTTTAACAGATGATTATAAAACTGAAGCTTAATGTATTTATAAATATTTAACGGTAGTTTTTAGAATCAATTTTAAAAAACCACCACTATTTTAGATTTTTCTAAAAAGAAAAATTAAATTTATTTTTGGCATTAGTTTATGAAAACCATCAATTCATATTGACTACTTCTATAAAAATGCTGCTTAGATAATGAGAAAAATATTAAATAATAGAAAATGATTTCTATGTTTTTATTAAGATGTATTATTTAATATTCATACTAATTTAGTTTTTTCCTTTATAATTTTCATTAATTATCTGTTTTTAATTATGATTTATATATAATTATTATTTAATTGTCATCCAAAAATTAAATTAAATCCTTCATAAGTTAGAAATCGTAATTCAATATATAATGACTATAAATTTTGATCTGGGTGTTTGTTTTAGCTCCAAAACATGACAAATCGATGCATATGAAATGAAATAAAAGAATATTAGATAATAATTTTTAATTTTTAATAGAATAAAATTTATTATAGTTTTATGTAAAGTGGAAAATCAAACATCAACTCCAAACGGTCATAAAATTTTATCAGGGTGTCTGTTTAGGATCTATGACATATCAAATTGAAGCCTTGGAAGAGATACAATCCTCAGGGAACAAAGGGGACCTAGTAAAATTGTTTAAGGCAAAAAAATCCAAGAAGGAATAAAAAAATGATGTTTTAGTTTGGATGTGATGATTTTTCTACATTAAATGAGATTTCATATTTTCTAAAGAGTGATTTCGTTTTCTATTTAGTGAATTTATGATTTTATTCCACTGATTTACATTATTATAGATTTGGTGGTCTTGCAGTTATTGTCATTTTCCCTTTTTTGAGATTTATTAACTAATATATATATATAATAATTTAATTCCATACATTTATGTATATTTATTAATAATTTTTATATATTTACTATTATACATTAAAAATTATAAATAATTGTATCCATGCATGGATATTTATATGTCTTTATGAATATTTATATATATTTGTATAAATTTGTAAATATTTATAAATATTTATGAATATATATATATTTTTATATGTCATATGTCTATATAAACAAATATAGATATTTATATTTACTTTTTCTTATATATATATATATTTATTCATATAAGAATATTTGTGTATGTTTGTTTGTGTGTATATATTAACGTAAATGAAATGCATGAAAATATATATTTATGCCAATTTTTTTATATCTATATTTACATGGAGATATTTCTTTCCACTAATAATTTATTATTTATTATTTATTATTTATTATTTATTATTTATTATTTATTATTTTTCCCTTTATTATTTATTATATATTTTTTATTTATTTATTTGTTATTCATTTATTAATTATTTAATATATATTGGTTTATTGGTTATTTATTTTCATTTATTATTACTAATTATTAATTTATTAGTAATTTATTTTTATTAATTAATGATTTTTGATTTCTATAATTTCTTTATATTTATTATTTAATTAATTTTTTTAATTACTATATAAATATTGTCATATTATTTTCTATTTGGAAATTAATTAATATTTCATTATTATTTTGTATTTTTTATTTATTATTTATTTATTATTTATTCTTCATTTTATATTTTTTATTATATATATTTATTATTCATGTATTATATATATTTTTTTTATTATATCTTTTTTATTATTGACTATCATTTATTATTTATTATCATTATTTATTATTAAAATTATTATTATTTATAATTTATAATTTATAGTTATTATTATTTATAGATTATTTATTTATTACATGTTTATTGTTTCCTTAATAATTATTTAAAATATTTCTCTTATTTTAACTATTATCTATTATTTATTATTCATTTATTTATTTATTATTTATTTATTTTATACTCATTATATATTCATTATTTATTATTATTTAATATCATTGTTTATTTTCTATCTGTATATATTCAAGAACATTAAAATTTATCTATTCCCTAGATGAAGAGCTGGTTGGAGTCGTAATGTCTTTGCACTATATCTAAGATGTGTGAGGTTCAAATATTTCTCATTGCATATATATGAAATATTTATGCATGGAAGGTGTGGAATATTCATGTTTGGTTGGATAAATAAACAAGTATATAGTAATAAATTAAAAATATCCAACCATATGCCAAGGGTCCAGAGCATTTATTAATGAAGAAAAAAAGGACATGAAATCATGAAAACAGATGGTCTCATACAAGGAGACATGATTTCATCTATAAAATAAAATAATGGATCAAAATAATAAGGACCATACAAATAATCATAATCAGAATCTTCATCCTCATCAGTAGTTTCCCTATTTGATTGTGAATCTCATTGCTCAAAAATGCCAAGTATCTTCTCCATTGACCACTACTACTATAGAGCGATCTTAATGTTCAATTCCTTATATGACGTCCTGGTAGATACATTCCTCGACAGAATAAAATAGTACTTCCGTGACCTTATTTTTAGATGAACCAAAGTAACACCATCACTAATGCCCATATTTCACATTCCATTTAAAACATATTCTTTGAATAAAACAGGTTCAACACATCTTGTAGATCGGAGTTGATTGGTTTCCATTAGAACCATCACATTTTCTCTCTCACTTCTATCATTTGAGACATTTACCCATTTTCTAGACATCCAAAAAGAACTGTAAACATCATGAATATCGTACGGATAATCAACATGCCAATGAACATCAATTTGTCAAATTTTGGAATCCTCTAAAACATGATTATAGAAATCTATACCAAGGGGTTGTACAATATAGCAATGCTCAACATTTGGTAAGGAAGAAAACCAAGAAACAATCCCAACGACTTCATTAGTAGGTCAACCCACCATACTAGTGTCAATTCCACAATGACAAGAGGAAAACATGGTTATCAAAGAGCTTCCAACCTGGTGTACAATATCAAATGGAATATAACTACTTTTTCTATTTAGATCCTCATCACTAGTAACATGGAAACATGAAACATTCACATCCTTTAGTTTAGGCATCAAAATGGAACAAGTAAAAGTCACAGAAGTTCCTGCATTCTCTCGATTAAACACATGTGAGTTACCATAGAATATTAGAGCATCATAATTATGAGGTTTCTAATCTAGAAAACCAACCTTTTACCTCCTTTTATTAATAGTTATTTACTTCCCAGGTGACCTAGATGAATACCACATATCAATACCATCACATTATTTTGATGGATACCCTCTCATATGGGATGAATGTCAAACTTTTCTCCGGACATTCCCATATAGATGTCCAATATATTTTCAATTTTGGAAGAAATCAGGAAAAATATCATAAACTAGAGAAATTTGAATATCATCAGTTGGATTTTTAAGAATTACATTTATTTTAATATTAGAACTAGAAAAATTGTCAACTATCATTCTTGAAATTTGGACATACCATATATGTGTTGTATCCTCATCAAGGTGAAATATAACACCAACGGTAGAAGAATTATAATGCAATATTTTGGGATTCCATAATTTTAAATTAATACCATGTAGTCTGATCCAAACTTGTGTGAAACCATTCTTGACCTTTGACACATTAAAATCCATAGTCCATTCATGAAGATAAAGTGTTATTAACTTCAAAAATAGTGAACCAGTAGACCACACATGGATCGGGGCTTCATCAGATTCAAACAAGTGAAAACGGAAGCCACTATCTAATCAAATATAAATCCAATATGAATATACCCAAAGAAAAGAGATCATACAAATAATTTCATCATGTCATCACAACTTCTGACCTTTGGGGAGAAAAACCATGTCAATTATCATGTTCTTACCCAACAAAATTCGCTCTGAAAAGGCTTCATGATCAAGTTCAACATGATCTGATGATCCTTTCACGAGGATACTAAAAAAATTGGAATATTTAATAGCCTATAGTGGATGAAGTTGAGAATTACATGGATAAGAGGCTTCATCCATAGTCCAACCAACAACTGAATCCCCAAAAAATAGCATAGTGAAGAAGGAACTACATAGGTCATGGATTGATTTTTGTGGCTACTGAAATATTGGAACCCAAAATCACAACACCATAATCAGTCTCCACCTCATTAAGAAAAAACAGTCAAAGAAATTACACACTTCATGGTCAACACTATAATAGGGAATCCAACCTCCATGATTCTATCATTCATTGTCTCCCCTACAATAGGAGATCTAACCCCTGTATGGCGACACATACCACCATACCTGATCACTACACCAGTATGAAACATAATCCAACCACAATCTAAAACCCTACCAAAACTGTAATGAGCATATAGAACTACATGGGACTTGGCTTGAATTTAAGTGGCCACCACATCATTGGAAGCCCCGAGCACACCACAATGATCAGTCATAACCACTTCAGAAGAAAAATTCTCCATAACTCCAGCATCACACATTTCATCCGCGATATAACGCACATCGTAGGCCAAACTAAATGACCAGAAAAAATGATGAATTTTTGAGAGAAAGTGGTTGGCGGTAATCTGAATTAACAACCCTAATAATTTCTATGAAATCACCATAGTCTTAAACTCTTAATTCCCATCTTAAATAAAAAAAATTAAGAAATAATATATATTAATTAATAAATAATATATTTAGATAAAAAAATAATGGATAATAATGAAAAGTAATACAAAAAAATAATTAGTAATAAATAATAATAATTAGTAGTAATAATAATATCTAATGACTAATTATCACAATTAATGATAATTAAAAATATAAATAATATTAAATATTAAATTAATTAATTACATTAAAAAATAATAATAAATCATTTAATTATATAAAAAATAATAAATTATTTATTTAAATTAAAAAACAGAACCATCATCGCAAAATAATCAGTGTCATTTTAATTTCCTCCAAATGGACGGCCTTGATATTAAAAACTACCTCACAAAAATCACTTCAAAATGATACTGACACACAAATACATGGTGATTTTAGAAAGAATTTCACATTATTTAATAGTTATTTAAACATTCAATAAATGCAAAAAAAAACAGTTGGAAATTCCATATTTGGTAGTGTATGTATACACATTATGAATGTTGTCTTATTTCATTTTTTATCACATTAGTAACATTTTGTATAATGTTATGTAAATGAATTATCAAATCTTGGATTCATGCACAATTATTGATATCTTATATTTTTGAATTATTAATGTATTCCATTGAAATGTTCACTAACAAATTTCTAAATAATTGGGGACTATATTAGAAATAATTTATAGTTCAATTTAATAAATCAGTTTATTTAAAACATTTATTTTTTATACTAATGATATAATAGGAAAAAAATTTCAAACATATTATTTCAAAATAGAATCAACATTAAGAACTATAAAATAAATTTAATAGAATCATTTTACTTAGGTGTGATATAGATAAATTGATTCATATATCCTACATGAGATAATTTATGTGAGTAGACATGGTTGATTTTAATGTTTTAGGTTATAAATTTTGAGTTGATTTTTCTTTATGATAACGTATTCCTAGTATATTAGGAAGTTATTTTCTAATGATCATGATGTGTTACCATGTGTCATGGAGAGTTAATTTTTTGGGATATATGGATTATAATTTTTTTCCATTATTCATTTTATTTCATCCATAGAATAATTTTATACCACTATACAATATGGATTCAATGGTTTTATATTATTTCTATTGTTTAGTTGAATAGTAATTCCTTTTTGAGTTATGAAATTGTTATTTTACATTGATTTTTGAAAAAAAATTATCCACTTTTTCTTGATTGTGAATTTTTGGGGCCAACAATGATATATATTTAATTAATTTATTATGCTTCAATATTCATATTTATTGGATGATATTATTGCTGATAATTATTTTGATTCCATAACACTAGATGTTTTCCCATGTGATCATGAATTCGAATTTGTCTTTGTCACAATATGGGTTGGATAACATGTCATGATACCCCTAGTGGGTTGATGAAAATTATTCTCTATAATTCCCATTATATTTCAACTTTTAGATTATTAATGGGCATTTTATTGATAGCTCATGGGTGATAATGTTTTATGAAACTCCATATACATAATCCATATATAATATGTACTTCTATTTAAAAAATAGTTCCCCTTGTCATTTATAATTATCAAATTTGTAAAATAAAAATATATATGTCTTAAAAAGTTATATGAAAGTATTAGAATCATCTCTTTTGGTAAATTTTCCCACATAGAATGATAATAAATCTACAACTACCTGAATATTTTAAAATATTAAAGATATATTAAATTCCTTCATAATTTATAATACTAAAATAAAATAATTTTCAAATAAATTTTGTTATTTTTAGGGAATTCAATGCCTCATAGAAATGATTCCACTAATTATATATTTTTTATTTTAAAAAATGTAATAATAAATCCTAACTATATTTGGAAAATATATTTCAAATTGATAATATTATTCATTCAATCATATTAGGCCTTATATTTGAATTAAATGAAAATGTTTGGAATAAATTTTAAAGTGGTTTTAGTTCTTAAAACCCCTTCTTTTTACATAATACATGGAAATTTTATACAGAAATTTTCTATCCAATAAGAAATATTTTTAGACTTATTTAGTTTCAATAATTAATCTTTAATAAATTATGTGGGAAGATATAAAGTTACATTGTAGTCTATAAAGTCTTTATTCCACAGTTTTTTCCAGATTCTAAATATTGTAATTCACTTATTAAGTAGCATTTGATGGTAACTCATCTGGAATATAAATATTATTATCTGTTATCTCTAGGTAACATTCTTGGAAAAATCACATCTGTTATAATTGATTATGAAAAATACATTCCAAATTCATATAATTAATTACCATAACATGATTTAAATTCATTATTACTTTACTTACATGAATATGTAAAACAAAACATTAAATAGAAACCCAAATATTCAAATTATATTTTCTCTATAATATTTCAATTGACCTCGATACTTTCCATGGCCCTTCAGACACATCCAATTACATTACAAGGTCCATTTATCTACAATAAAGAAAAAAACAAGGAAAATTATTTGATGCCTTTCAAGTAAATTTCTATAAATTATCATAACATATTTATAATTTTATATTATGGTTTATGAGATTTTTTATGGTAATGAAAACAAATCAATATTCATATGAAATAACTTTTTTATTTTTTGGATTGGAAATATTAATGGAACAGATCAATCATGAAAATAATTATCAAATCCCTAATTGAAATTATGTTTGCTAAATAATATATTATATATGATTAACACATGTTTGGAAATTAGAATATGAAATATTGATAATATAATATTTATTTACATCAAAATCTTTTATTAAGGTAAAAATATTCAACATAATTTCTTTCTCAACCTCAAAATGTAATATATTGAAAATATTAAAAGAAAATTTTCCAATAATACATTTTAATGCAGTAATCACTTAAATAATTACAATATCAAATGTATTTTAATAAATTTTAAATTCATAAAACATTTAAAAAATTATGTATGGTTCTATGAGTGAATATGTTGACTATTTATCATTGAAACAATCCAAGTGCATTATAAATTTTTAATGGTATTAATAATTATAAAATATATTAAAATATAAATTAAATATTATTTTGTCATACCCATAATATTAAATAAGAACATTGATATATCATAATAATATATATAGATTATTGTGAATATTATTTCAAACTAATAATTTATGAATTTCATCAATTTAAGGGTTATGAAAGTCATATTTCATTATTATATGATTATATTTTATAGTCAATTTTAAAAAAATATATTTTTTAAATCCTAATACAAAAAAATATTTTTATTTTGTTTTTATAAATATTATTCATGATTCATTATACAATATTTTAATGGAAATGGCCCACTATGAATTAAATAGAGGATATTTGATCCTTAATAATAATGTTTTTTCAACCCGTTTCTTAAAAAATCCTACATTAGATTTGTTTAATCTACCCCAATGTTGTCTCAAAATAATACAATAAATTATATATTAAATATACAGTATAAAGATGACTAGAATTATTTATTTCATTTCAGCTAATATAAAACAAATTTCCATCATATTTTTCACTAAAATAATTACTTTTTAATTTTTTATTAGATTAAACATTATTTGTAATAATTATAAAGGTTCATTCCTCACTTATCATATAAATAATAATAAATTTCACTAAAAATGGTTTATGCTTAATTCATAGATTATTTATGAGAGTGGACTATTACTTGGGCATTCATATATGAGAAACCAATATTTTCTTTTATAGATGACGTTTTATCACATTTATTGTCATAGAAAATGGAAATTAAAGTACCTAACAAATATATTAAACATTATCAATAATTTTTATTAATATATTTAAATTATTTCCACTTCACTAATTATTTTAGAAATAAATTCGTTATTTTTCATATTAATTTATGCCCAATTCCTTTTCCAGTGATAATTCATTTATTCATAAAATTTCTACCACATTGGAAATTGATATTCATAATGTGAAAAAATGTTATATGAATGATCTTCATTATCAAATCATAAAATATATTTCATATATTATTTTATTCACATATTAATTTATATTTTTTCAATGAGTTCCTGGTTTAAATTTCATGAATTTTGAACATTTATTAACTGTAGTGCTAGGAGAAGGGATATTTTTAACTGTAATATCTTCCAATGAAAACATGTAGCGTGAATCCGAAATGCATTCATCGTTGTAGCATTTTTTTCATAACCATGTAATTTTTTTATTTATCCTAGATATGCGCAAGAACATACACCTTATTTTCACACGGAATAATGAATTGAGTGAAAACTATGCAATCTACCCTGATTTTAAAATGGTTAAATGTCTGATCAGACATCATTCATTTTAACCCACCAATCCATTCATCCTATTTATATTTTTTCACGATTCAATACATAAATCGGTATGTGTCTCAATGATTTTCCTTTTTTCATAAAAATACATTTTATTGTTATATATTTATTCTATTCCAAAATATACAAATTCAGTGGATTTATTAAAATTATAAATGGGTTTTCTTAATGGAATTCATATATACAAAAAATATTTTAAACATATAAATTAATTAACATGGTGGGGTATATCAGTTTAGATGCTTTTTTATTAAAATTTCCTTTCCAAATGTCTTTAACATGGTTTTGATTGAGTTGGAACATATATGGATATTGGTATCACTTTTTAGTATCATTTTTATAAACATTTACTTATATTGTCAAATATTTTTAATGGTATAATGTATTTTATGATTTTATAGTTCAAATTTTCAATTTTTCAAGGATAAATAAAAATTATACAAGATTACAACAAGATTATAGAGCGGTATTTTCAAATGTTAAATGTAATTTATAATCCAATGATTATTTAGTAAACTAAAATAGAATTTATTAGTTAAATTAGATGTGTTATATATTTCTATAGAATAATTTTAAATAATAATATTATTTAAAACCATGTCCCCATTAGAACTATATTTCAAGAATAGTTTTAATAATTTTGGTAATTTGTTTACATATGAAACCATGAGGGATGTTTGAAGTGAGTTCGATGACTGACCACTATTTATGATTATTTTTATATTAGATCATGGGGAATTATTTTTTGATATTTTTTATTATTGTTGTTTAAGGTAGGATATTTTCATGTTTTGTTTTCATGAATAGGTTTAGATATATAAGTACCCTGATAGTTGAGTGAAAAATGAAATATTTAAAAAGGGATTCATTATCCCCATTGGATGGTGACTAGAACATTGAGTCATACTAGATAAAATAAATAACAAAAGATCCAAAAAAATAGTTGAAGATAAAGATACAAGTCAGTATACTAAACACTCCAAAAGGAGAAAGTACCATATGCCAAATAGGTATAAAACCCACGATGAATAATATAACATTAATGTAATTTCAAGAATTCATATTTCTCAAATGAAACATCAATCCAATCACAAATTATCAAGAACATCTATCATCTCCAAGTGGATCATTTCTATTTTTAAGACCTTAAAAAAGAAAATCTACAATAACTCGAAGCAAATAGTAGGGTGTGAGATAAATTCCCACTCGGTCCTCACCTAGTGATCAATAATATGATTCTATAAAAATAAACCAAAATGTGATTTTACATATAAATTTAAATATTATGGTTGTAAGATTACATATTTAAAACAAAAAAATCATTTCTAATGATGGAAACATTTCAATAATGTCTTATTTAAGCATATTATATAAAATAGATTATATAAATGATTAAGAATAAGTAAAATAGTATTATAATAAATGTAATATATAATAAAAATAGTGTTACTATGATTCATGGTAATATTACCTATGGTATAATAGTCTATGGTTATTAGAACCTCAAACTCTCATATTAGTGTTCATGGAATATGTCTACAGGCTTCCTTCAGGCTGAGGCCGAATATGACTCATCAACATTTCATTACAAATATAATATATATAATGTTATTTTTTATCGTTATAATCAAATATACATTACTATGGAATTACATTCCTAGAGTTCTTGTCCCAAATAACACCCAAATTACCAGGTTTAGATGTTCTCAATCAATCCATTAATGTAGGTTAAATAATTTTAAATCAGATTAAAATAAAATTACCCAATTTCCATTCTCAATATCTACTTTTATTACAAATATATGTCATAGGTTTTTCATTATAGTTTAATTCATTTTCAAAATGAATCCAGAAAATGACTTCTATCACATCAATTTAAGATATTTTTTCTCTAACCTAATTCACATATTTCTATCAATTTCAAATCACACATCAATTTTTAATTCAATTAGAGTTAAGGGTATCCCTATAATTCAATTAAAAATCAATATCAACTACCAATTTTTAACAAATTCCCTTTTCACAAATCAATTGATATAAATTCCATATATTAGTAAATTTAATGTTCAATTATTTGGCCAATATTATATGGAACCACATACCTTTATCAACGAGATCCTAAAACCATACCCCCACAACAAGAATTTCCAATTAAAAATGACGACCACAGATATCAAAAAGTACGAACTACATTCAAGATAAAAATTAATATTATTTAGATTCATAAAAAATATAATTGTATAAAAAACTATATGGAGTAAATTAAGAGAGAGTGGGAAAGAAGGAATAGGGGAAGACCCACTTATCAGAGTGGAATTAAACGAGATATTCCAACTTTGATCCAAATACAAATAGATTTTTAGAGCCTCCAAAACATTGGATTTGTAGATATATGGAGTTGAGTTCAAGTGATGGATATATAATGGGTTTATATTTATTAATTGAAATTGGAAAAAATACAGTTCACATGGTTATCTAGGCAGTGCTGCATGGTTAAACAAATAGTTTTGAAAAACAGTATAATACTCTACAGGGGTGAATGGATTCTATAAGGCGTGTTTATTGATTTTCAAACCTTCTTCCAACCATGAAAAAACCCACTAACTGGGGTATCAATATTTTCATAGGGTGGTAACACAGTTTGGTCAAACTATGATCTAACAATGCATAGCCCAATAATTTACCAAATTTTTTAAATTAAAAAGAACAATTAAAAATGATAACTAAATCATGATAAAAATTAAGGTTTACGGTGATTCTGATAAATAGCAACATTATACTACAACCTCACGCCATATTAACTATTTTCCCTAGAAATTTTGTTTATATGTTTCAGTATAGAAATGATGAGTCAACTACTATCTCATTTGTGAATCTCTCTCATGTGTGTCATTAATATCAGAATTGTTTTATCATTAAAATATACCAAAATGTATCATCCTGCCATGAAGTCCATTTTTATCATAATCATATAAAATAAATGGATTCTTATCCATGGATAAATAAGTATCAACCTCATGATCACTCTATCTCAGAACATAAAGTGGATTAGAAAGATATTTTATTAAATGAGAGAAATGGAATATGTTGTTTAACAATGTCAACTATAGAGGATTTGATAACTTCTAATCCAATATATCTATATTCTCAACAAAATTATTAGGTCCAGAAAATGAGGACAAATATTCCCCTTCCTCCCATCTAGCTAATGACCCAAATAGGGTAAAATATTCAAGACCACCTGGTCACCAACTGAAACGTCTTATGATGTATGATGATAATTAATAAAATATTTATCATGGATCTGTACTGTAAATATCATTTGATAAATTAAATGAATCAACATTTCCATATCAAAAACATTGTTCTATGCTCCTAAAGAAGATTCCTTGATATCCAATCAACAAAAAAGAGATCTGTAAGTTTTGACATAAATGGTCTTAAAAGGATTCATTCTAATCACAAACTACTAAAAATTATTATTAGTATGCATGGTTAGCATAAAATGATCACCCCAAGCCCGACCAAAATGAAGGATGCATACATGAAACATATCCTCATGAATATTTTTACCCATCTTATTCTAGACCTTTTCCATGGATGATATGTCATTAATTTATGAAATATGGGATCCGAGTTTCTCTAGAATTCCTCTCAAAAAATTACATGTAAAATCGGGATATCTATCAAACACTATAGCAGATAACACATTATGAGAATAAATAATCTCTACGACATATAGATTTCAATGCTCCTAAAATTTGGTTGTATCAAAAATGGTTATAATTCTAGGTGATTCGATCATCCTATCAATCATATTACATATCAAATTCTTCTCTCTATAGGCATTTAGATAACCTACCATAATGTCCATATAAATCTCATTGCACAACCTTGTCGACACTAGATGTGGTGATGCTAACCTAAAGGCTTCTATTGATCATCCTTGAACTAATGGAAAGTATTTCAGTGTGAAACAATATCAGTGATGTATCATCTCATTCCCATTAATTAGAATCATCTACACCTATAATAAAATTTATTTGGGGTTACTCATTTCACATCCCATTAAGAATTATGGAAAAACCCCATCAGAGATTTTTAATGGAAAATAAGACAATAAATCAATTCGAAATGAATAGAATAAAATATTTGACAATGAAAACTTAACAAAAATATCCCCACAATAAATAGTTGGTTTAATACCACATAATTCATTATCAATATTCTATTCATAAATAATCATCTTGAGAATAGCATAGTTCAACTGAACATTGTCCATATAAACATCAAACCTTCTTTCCCGATCTATAATATGAATCCATGAAACAATATCCATCATGTTCCATTATTCTGATGATTCCAACATGGAATGACACATTAGTTTCCTACTCATAACATCATAAATTAAATTATCTATCCCCATGGTAGATGAAATATTGAAATAAAACTATTGTAGGTACTCCACCCAACACCTTTAGAAGATATTAAAATATCTTTGAAAGAATATTTAACTAAAGATAATGTGGTCATAATATATAGTAAATAATTCTATAAAAATGAAATTTAATCAAATCATAAGTCCATTCTTCACAACAACATGTTCACGGTTAGGGTTTGGTTGATTCATCTCATGTGGACTATGTTTTTGAGAGCCATAGGCAATTGCATGGTCACCCTACATAAGAACACAACCCAACCCAAATAGTGATGTGTTACACTAACCCACTTAGCCATACGTAGCGACTAGAATAATCAATAACGGTGTACAAGTCAAATAAAATTTAATATCAACAAATGAACATTTCGCTTCATAAACCAATAAAAATTTACTCCCTTATATTTTAGAGTGATCATTGGAGAATCCAATTTTAATAAATACATTACAACCCCACAATAATATCTTTACAAACCTAATAATATCTGAATCTAATTAATGTTACTTGATTTCTCCCATATCAAAATAGTTGTGTCATTTTTAGGGTCAACTAAAACTGTATGTTAAGACACCACATGTCCTTGGGAAATCACATCCCAATTCCAAAAATCCAATTTCGATAGCATCTTGGAAATTTTGTAATATATAAAAAAAATCCAAATAATGCTCGTAGATGATGCACATGATCCTCCTCAGTCATAGAGTAAACTAGGATGTTATACAGAAATTCCACAAAAAACTATCGAAATAATAATGGATGATTATATTCATAAAAACCACAAAAACAGATGGAGCACTAGTTAGAAAAAATGGAATGAAAAGGTACTCATAATAGAAATGACTTCTCTGAAATGTATTTTTCTGAATGTTAATTTCTTTTTTTATAAATATTTGATGTCCAGATCAATGATTAATATTCAGAAACCACTTTTCCTTTTTCAACTGCTGAAAAGGATAATCAATCTGTTGTAACAGATATTTTTTATTTAATTTAACTTGTTTGAGTTTTTGATAATCAACACCTTAGTGAAGGGACCCACTAAATTCCATAACCAATACTTAAGGCACTATCCAAGGAAACACACTTAGCCACAGAAAAAAAATTCTATAATAGATCATCCAACTAAGTCTTAAACTATTTCATTTTATATAGTTCCATATGGTAATAGGGAATATATACTGTTTGATTAATAGGAAATAAATCCCTAGATAACTCTACCACTCATACCAGTGAAAAACTCTATATGTTAGAAGAGAAATGTTTGGAAACATGATGAAAAATAGAGGGAGATCATCACTCCCACATTCTTGTTCCATATCCAAATTCAATAATTATATTTCATTCCCTAACTCCAGATAAGAGGGATCAGATATACTCAACCTTATGTCCCATTCTCATTAAAAGATATTAAACACCAAATAGTAATAGTTAAGATGACCCATCAAATATATTATTGAATTTGGCAATCATTATCAATGACTCAATCCATCCTATATATATAATAAAGATGATTATTTTCTAGAACCATAAAATCCCATGTAATCATTATCTTCAGTAAATAAAAGACAAAACTAATAAAATGAATACCCTATTCTCTTTTCATTCAAATGGATGTAGTAATATCTATCACATAAGTCAAATCCTTTATAGAATTTTTTAGAAGGTCTACAATTTCTGTTGATATAATTGATTGAGATAAACTATTATTAAATAAAGGATTGGTTTAAGATGAATCTTTTGTGATAGAACCTTTCATGGTTGTTGGACCTATATCTGCTTCCACTAGAGACTCTTACACTACGTGAAGAAGCTTCATTCAAAATGATTATGATTTAAACCCCTTATATATTAATGAATTTGATTTATCTATAGTATTTTTTGCGTTGATTATACCATGATAGTAATTGAAAATGAAATGATAACATAAAACTTCTTCATGTGACCCGAGCATCCGTATGAACCACATATATTTGGTTTTTCTATGAAAACATGTTTCGAATGGCCACGAATTCCACCGTAGATGAAATTATATGGTACTATTTTAAGAACTGAAGAAGTTATTTAAGAAAACTTCTATCATGATCCGCCACAAGGTTCATCTCTCATTTTCATCCATTTGAAGGTACTCACAGAACCATAATAAAGATAAAAAACAACTCCTTTCAACTATAGAATGCAAACGAAATATTTTTAATCCATAATCACCCTATCAAGAACATCAACAGTAGAAGAGGTCTTCAGAAATAAAAACTGAGAATGTATGTCAATTTTAAGTTTCATTATAAACTAGTGAGACTTAATATTCTAATTCAATACCATATTAGGTGTAAATTAAACAGTCTTGGTAAAGAAATTTGCATACTTAGTCATAGTCTTGTCAGCCTGATCGAGTTCGTAAACTATATAGCCTTATCCATGACCATATAATCTTGTTCAAACTAGTTAAATAAAATAACATTTAAGTACATAAACTCTAAATCCTCATGCTTCTTCTCCATACCCATCAAGTATGATCAAATCCTTCTAGGTGCCGCTAGCATAAAGGTGAAATGTTTCTCTTTAATATGGTTAGGTGTTTCGAAGAACTCTGAACAAAGCTATATATTTCTCAACCTATCCGTAGCCACTTGAGGATTAGTGGACCATTGGAAATTTGGTGAAATATAGTGAATGAACTCAAAATCATGAATCAAAAATTAGTCTCTCTGACGTTCCACATCCATAGCCTGAATGGTAATGGGGGTTGGTGCTTTTCCTAGGGCCTGGGAAACACATAAAATTACGTCAATAAGATTCTATTCCATGGGGAGATTTCCTCAATGTGGTTCATCAGTATATTCCTCTAGGATCATATTCACACATCTTTTCTATGGCATGATTCTACACAACATCATAAAAAATATAATATCTCCAAAAAAGATACTCAGATAAACACTCAAAGAAGAGTGACAAGAAAAGTAATCTCATCTTATAGGTAAACATGATTTGGAATTAAACATATAATAATTTAATGCACAAAAATTCATAGAAATAATCCAAAATCTGAATTTCATAAACCATCCAGTGTGACTAAAGGATCATTATGATGAGATATGAAGAGGTACTCACTCTAAACTACTCCCAAATACCCGACAAGATCATAAGATTCATAATGACAACAATGAATGATTCTCAGCCTGAAAATTTGATACCCATTTTTAAAAAACCAGCCCAGATACCTTGGTGCCCTGATAGATGATCTTGAACAGAAATAGCTCGTAGGAAATTCCTGATATCAAATAGTTGGATACAAGAACATATCTTCAAAAAAGGAAAAACAGGGAACGAACATTACACAATAACATCGGAAGATATATATAGAAGTCATTATGCTCAACACTCTAAATGGGAGAATATACCAGAAACAAACATGTATTAGAAAAAAAAGTAAACATCATTAATGTAATCCGTAGTAAGAAATATTTTCAATATTAAATATCACTCCATGACCAAAGGTCCAAGGACATCAACCACAAATAAATGGTCAATTTCTTATCCTTCAACATGGAAGAAGAAAATCTATAAATTCAACAAGGAACAGAATGTGAATGATCTAAAATACCAGTAGGGTATCACCAAGTCTTCTATAACATGATTCCACAAAAATAATGGGAACCATTCATTAAATATTAAATAAAACATGAATGAATGTATGATTCCTTATTTAAAATAAACATTGATTTCATTTAAATTGATGGTATCATTTCAACAATGTCATAAGTAAATATCTAATATAAAACAATATATAAATAACTCGACATCAGAGAAATATCTTTACATTCAATGGAATATATATTCAAAAAAATCACAATAAGAACTATTGTCAACTTCTATATGGTACAATATTATCTAGTTATATGATCCTCACACATTCATATTACTAATCATTGAACATTTGTACACATATACTTCAGCCGTAGGCTGAATAGGACCCATCAATGTTCCATAAATAACATAACCTTTCCCACTGTATTTTTGATATTTTTTTTATCATCAATCCATTTTTAGGGAATTGAATTCCTATACTTCTTTGTCCCAAATAACCCACTAACTACACCGAGTTTTTTTCTCAATCAACAATCAATAGTGGAAAAAAATATCAAATCAGGTTAAAATAAAATAAACACATTTCTATCTTCAATAAACTAATTTAATTCAAAATCAAAAACATAGTGCTTTCATTTCCATTTCATGTACTAACAAAATAAAACAAATCCTTGGTTCTCATAAAATATATATAATCAATTTTATGAAAACTCAATGTATAAATTACATGAAAAAATTTCCATTAATTTCAAATCACACCCCAATTCCCATTCCAATTAGAAATGATGGGTTACTAAAAAAATCCACACAAAATCAATTTCAATTTCTATCACACATCAAATTGTTTTTTCAAAGATAAAATAAATTAAATTTCCATGATATAACAATTAAATGTTAAATATATTGGCAAGTATTTGGTGAAACCACATACCATTATCATGAAGAACATGAAACACAACACCCACAATCAGGTTTTCCAATGATGACCAAATACATTTGAGATAAATACATCCAATATAGATTCCACATCCACATCTATAGAGTTTAGATCCATCAAATATATGATGATAGAATAACCACTCTGGATAAAATAAAGAGACAGTCAGATAAAATTAATTAAATAATAACCACTTTCCAGATAGGGAAAAAACGAGATCCTCTACACTTTAATCTACATTGGAAGGGGTTTGGATGAGCTCAAATAGGATCTTGAGAGACTCTAATAGTTATAATTTTTTGATTTTAGGATTTGGGTATATGTGTGGTATAAAATAATAGTTATTGTATTTTAATAAAAAAATGAAATAGAAAATCTCATTTTCATGGTTATTTTGGTAGGTTCGTTAAATTTGAAAAACCATCATCCCTAGTACTAGGGCGCATGATTTAGAATTGGTGGGGTCATTGTTTTTTGAAGATTTTTTCTTACTGTGAATCCCCCACTTATCGGGGTTTCATGGATTTCACAGGGTGGGTGTATAGTTTATGAAAATAGTGATCAAACTAAGGACAACCCAAATTTTTCATTTTTTCACAAATATCCACCTCAAAAAAATCGAGACAAATCCCAAACAAAGCATGATAAAGAAGGATGATTGAGGAGTAAATATAAAAATAGTAAATGGATACTATAATTTTCATGTAAATTATTATTTATTTTTCTCTCATATGTTAAAAATCCTTCACCACCATCTTTTACAAGTATCATAGTGATCTTAATCACTAAATCTAGAGATATTGAGATTATTTATATATTTCTGCTAATTTGTTTAACTGTTATACTCTAACATTACACTAGTAAAAACTAGAGTAAATTAACTGGTGATGCTATTTGAGAGTAATATGATTGGCTATTGGCTATGAAATCATCGATATGTTAGTATATAGTTCCACCTGGTTAAAACAAATAACTTTTAAGTTATGATTTTGGAGTGTTCTATGAATAATAATACCATTATTTGGATACAATTATTTTATTAATGATTATACACCCCCATTATTATTTGTATATACGTATTATGTTATATTAATGTAAACACAATTTATTTTATGACACATTGACATGAATTATTTTTTAAAACTACAAAAATCTATATTTATTTATATTTCCTTTTAAACATACTTATTTTCAATTTTATTTTTATATTTCATGTTTAATATTGGTATGATTAGTTAATTATATATAATTTTCTAAAAGACATTTATAAACCGATTTTAGAAGTATATTTTGAAAACTGGTTTTAAAATGGAAGAATATATATCTCATTTTAAAAGATCAGTTGTTTTTTTAAATGAAATGATATTGTTGTTAGTTTTTTTCCTAAATTATTAAAAAATATTAATAAATATCATATTTCAATATAATAGGTTTTAGATTAATTTAATATGGAAATGAATGGACATTAAATTGAAATCATTATAATCATTTATCTTACATCCAACTTATACAGTTTGGTGTTAGTAGACATAAAGTTAAATATTATGTATATTTTTATGTTTTTTTGGAAGATCTAAATCAATATAAACCATCTTTCAAGATTCCCCTACTGTGATTTTTATAATTAATATATTTTAATCTTTCACAGTAAAAAAATTTATTTATTATATTTTTTATTTATTTAATTATGGAATGTTTATATATAAGGTAATTCAATAGTTATTTTATTTTTCATCCTCTACTAGTTTTATAATATTTATCTTGAGATTGGTGATAGTTCATAGTTGTTCCCCATTTGGATTAAAATAATTTTAAATAAAATAATATGTTGATCCATAGAATTATAATGTATGAAATCACCCATCATGGATGTTGATATAAATAATATACATGATTAATTCAATTTAACATGGAAAAATAATACACAATGTCTAAATTTATATCCCTATGAATAGTTTATAGGTTATGGGGGCTAGAATGTCATTGTGGCATTTCATCATGGTCACTTGAGTGTCAGGATGATGTGTTTACTTGTTTAATTCATAAAACAAATTGTATTAATTCATCCTTTATTGTTTAGGGATTATGGTAGATGAGATATATGATTGTCATAGAATATTATATAGTCCACGAGTATGTTATTGATCAGTACATCACTTTATGAATCTAATGTTTCCATTAGATGTCAGGTTTCGGTTCATGAATTATAAATGTTATTCATTAATATATTTTTAATTATTATTTATATAGATCAATATTTGACTTATATTAGAATTTGATAGTTATATATGTAATCTTTTATTTTGTTTTTGTTAAAATGGGAGAGGATAAAATGGTCAATTTTATTATAGTCTGAGAAACCATATGGTTCTCACTTTCATAATTCGTTGATGCATATTGTTACAATCACATGCTTGGTGTTAGGTTTTTCATATGGTGTGGAAAAACCATGAATAACCACTAAAAACATTAATATTTCATTATTTACACCCGTTTCTCTAAAAAATATTTTTTAATATTTTATTTATATTTGATATATATTTTAGGTATATTTATATTTTTTTCAATGTTATAGAGCTTTATTTTATTATAATTATATAGTGGAAAACACGGTATATTAATGTGAAGAATTTTTTTTTAAAAGTATGGAGGTTATTTCTGTGAAATTTTTCATAAGAAATTAAATGTATTAAATTATGAAAAAACATCCAACTGTGAACCTATAATGTAATTTATATTCTTAATTTAAAATTAATGATTTGTATAGTTTTTAAAGATAATAATTCAATTTTTAATTGTACTTATGCTTTTCCAAATGAGTGAATATAAAATTATTTTATAGTTTACTTTAATTAGAGTGAACTAGAATATATATTTTTGTGTTCATATATATAATTAGTATTAATATTTAGATAAAGACTTATAAAAAATTTATTAATTATCATACGAAGTTTATATAATGGATGATATATCATACTAGTTTTTCTAGGGTGTTGTATGTGTACTTTTGAGTTATCTAACATACCAAGATTATTGTTGACGCTCCTTTCATCATAGAATCTAAAGATCAGAAAAGGGGAATATATGAGCACAAAGTGATTCAACCATTGAAGAAAGCATCAAAAATCGACAAAGGGATGAACAAGGGAAACTTTTCCCATAGGCCGCGCAAGTTCCTTCATGGTCGCGCAAGTGGACTTGCGCGACGCAACTTGGGGCACAAGTGACTTGAGCGACCTAGTTGATAACCGCCCGGGGTCTTCTCCTGCCTATAAATAGACCCTGTGGGCCCCCCATTCGAGAGTATCTTTTCCAGAAACTCGAATTGAAGATCCCGACGCCCAAGTCTCTTCGCAAAGCTTCCGGAACACTTCTAAGGTAATTTCATACCTTGAACAAAAGATCTAAAGGGAGGGAGTAAAGCCTAAGTGTTGAAACTCATCAACACTTGCGCGCCTGAGTGGTCATCCCTTAAGGGAAGTGGTTACACTTGTGCGCCGCCTTATTCCTTCGATAGAACTTGCGCGTCCCTTTTCTGGAAGAACCTCAAGAGGATTATAAAGTCTTTAATAAAGGGTCACTCAAGTATTTCAATGCTGGTTGACTATAGCGCAAGTACCCAACGTGTCGCGCAGGTATACCTGCGCGACCAATACTTGCGCGTCACCGCAGTACCTACGCGCCTTCCAAGACTTGCGCGCCCCTTCCTTTTTGGGTGCCTTTCTTTCCTATTTCACCCCTCTTAAGCCATTAAACCTTTTCTTTTCAAGATTCAGTCTTTAAGACACTCTCCAAATCCCTTTATGGCATGATTTCTTGATTTGACTTCCTTATCTGAAAGGAATTCGGTGGAATATCTCTCAAAACCTAGTGATTTACAAATCTTTATGTCACTAATGATTGAGAGTTCATTAATTCAACCTCATCCTTTAAGATGAGAGAACCCTTAACCTGGGTCTCTTTTTCAGGAATAATCCCCAGTTCTAAGTCCTCCAAACTTGGGAATCCTCCTCAAGAGTAAGCCCCAAATTCATAAAATTCCCACTGTCGGCATCCTTTTCAAGAGTAAGCCCCAAACCTTAATCTCATAACCTGGGTCTCCTTTTCAGGAATAAGTCCCAGTCATAATCTTGGACTTCCTTTTCAAGAGTAAGCCCCAAGTCCCCTAACCTGGGTCTCCTTTTCAGGAATAAGTCCCAGTCATAATCTTGGGCTTCCTTTTCAGGAGTAAGCCCCAAGTCCCCTAACATGGGCCTCCTTTTCAAGAGTAAGTCCCAGTCATAATTATGAGCATCCTCTTTAGGAGTAAGCCCCAAGTCTCTTAATTTTTGGGCATCCTTCTTAGGAGTAAGCCCCAGATCCTCTAATTTGGGCATCCTCCTCGGGAGTAAGCCCCAAACCTTAATCCTTAACCTAGGATTCCTTTAAAGGAATAAGTCCCAGTCATAAGTCCCCTAACCCGGGTCTCCTTTTCCAGAGTAAGTCCCAGTCATAAATCTTGGTCTTCCTTTTCAGGAATAAGCCCCAAGTCTCTTAAATTCTATTTAACCAGTCCTAATTTTCGTTTGATCTAGGATTCGTTCTCAGGAGTAAAACCCAGTTATCAATCCTATCCTAATTTGGGTTTCCGTTTCAGGAATAAGTCCCAAGTTAGAGTGTTCAAATCACCATGAAGCACATATACATTTATGGACCCTGTTCCTGGATTTTCTCCCTAAAAGTAAATCATAATCCTTCATCTATCTGGGCAGTCATACATACATAAGCCGCAAACCATTTCTTATGATTTCATCTTTCATGGCACAATTGTCTAATTTTTACCAATACCTCTTGTTTCTCACACCGAGCATGACTCACGTGAGCATAGAGTGTAAAAGTAATTATGACATCCTTCTTTGAGCCATCAATCATAGACGTCATACTCCCTTTCTCTATCTATGTGGGTTCTGATTCCTTTTCCAAAACAAAGGATACGTAGGTAGCCCATTTATGGGTTCGATCCCAACTCTGAAATAATTCATGTCCTTCTGAATGACAATAAACTTCAAGTGCCCCACTGAGTGTCTTTAAAACCAGCCTAGTCATCATAATGACCAAGAGACTTTTATATAAATGTTTTGAAGGATACCATTGACCAAGAATCTCTAAATAAATATAGATGATTCTCTATTGATGAATAACCTCGAATACATATAAAAGATTTTCTAAATTTATTACATAATTAATAATTGATTGTTAAACTAAAGGAAAGCTCATTTTATACATGGTAATGTAAAAAGGATTCACGAACATAACTTAAATCTATAAAGAGAGTCCCGGAATAGACAATAATTCCCCTCAAAAAGGTGTGATGAGTCCGACCTCCCATCCTTTCGACCAATGAAAATTCCTAAGCCTCATCGGTCCACAAGCTAATGAGCACCTACCTTTGGAAAGAATGTCCAAACGGATGTGGAATCATTGGATGTTTCCGGTTCTACGAACAAACCCGCTAGAAACCGATCGGAATGTTTGAATCTCCCATTCAGAAGGTCATCCCCAAATTCCGAGGGAAACAAAAAATGGTGAACCCGACGTGAATCCTTAACCAAGTTAAAATGATGTTTTACCTATTTGTTAATCCCCTATTTAAAACTCAATAAGAGGGATAACAAAAACAATCATTGACATGTGTGCTCATACAAAGGATGAAGTGGCAGAATTTTATCTTGATTACGTCTGTTATATCAAACAAGCACTCTTTTCCAATATCTTCTGTATTTCCATAATGGATGCTCTCAAATTCACATATGTGAATACTGCTGCTGCAAATACCACTGCTACTATTCCTACTGGATCGTCATCCGCTCTAAGGATGACATCAGCTACACAGCGTCTTCAACGCTGGGTATCAAATGCGCTGGTTAAGGAGTATCGTCAACATGGTACAATCACTAATTTGGAGGCTGCCCGACGGGCCCTCCAAGTGAACAACTCACACAGGTCGTCCGAACAACGACGACCAGTGATCAAGAGGCAGGCGGTGCTGACTACCGTCTCCAACCGTTTCGGGTCGTTATCCACGGAACGCAATTTCTATTCACTCCCTTACTCTGAGGAAGTAAATGAGCAGGTCCCTTAGGGCCTTAATTCAAAAAGATAGGAGTCCTTCCCGAGGGATCCCATCAACAATCGCCGCCAGACTCGTGCCATAGTGGGCCCTCAACATGATGAGGGTACCGACTCCAGGCATTCAGCTCAGGTTCCTCAAACCCGAGCAGGCAAGACGAACCGCCAGTGACGGAATCCGGTTAACAATGGGCAGGTTTTCATCCCTGCCATCTCCGGAGAAGTCCACCGACCTAACTTGGTGGCGAACAACGAGAAGGCACACACACCTTTCCATTTTAATTCCATTGTCCAGCAGACTCTTCTGGCAGCATCACGCCAATCCCGCCAGGCAATTCCAGCGGAGTACTATAGGCAGGAACATACACCTGCTTATACATCATCAGTTAGTCAGTAGGCTCGCCTGACTACATATGATGGATCTCGTCAACCGCGTTTGGCGAAGTGTAATCAGCAGGCACATACACCTGCTAGTACTAATCAGGCCTACCAAAAGTCTCTCTTGGTAGCCCATAGAGAAGTCAGTCGGAAAGCTCCGACGACAAACAGGAGGCAGACTCAACTCTATGCCTCCACACTTGAGTACTGTCAAGATTCACTGACAGGAAAAGGAGGACAAGAGCAGGCACATACACCTACTCCAAGCCCGGAATGGACGTATATCCCCGTTCCGGCAGCTGAAGTCACCAAACATATTTTTTCAATGGTGAAAGAGCAGAAGCAAATTCCTGCTCATATTCTGGATGCTTTCCAGGATATCATAACAGCTTCAGCATCATCTCAGGGACATACACAAAAATCTATCCCTAGCAGTGGAGTGACACATCAACGATTCACTCCGTAACAGACACAGACATCTGTTCCAGTCCAAGAGGGTTATGGGGCATACTCCCCCATATCATACGGACAACCAAGTCAGGCACATACACCTGATTTGAGTGGAGATCATCAGCCTAACCTGACCATCTTTCCTGATTAGGCACATAAACCTTCTCAGAGTAACACCTTTCGTCAACAAGTGGTTTCCAAAGAGTGTAAGAAGGCATCTAAGAAAATGATCCGCCCAGCACAGTCAGGAGATCAAAGGCCAATCTTCAACAAGGATTTTCTCGATGCTGGAGTTCTTGAAGCCCTCAAACATTTATCTATTGGAATTCAAGATTATACTCCCTCAGTTCCCAATAACAGGAACATTAATTCCGAAAGTCTTCAACAAACACTTTCTCATGAAGGCTTGCTTCATGAAAATTCGGTTAATCATGAAGTTTCTTCTTCAAATTAGAGCCACATGAACCCTTTGTGTGGTCAGAAGTCCAAGGAGAAAGAGATCTCATCTTATATTGTAACCCATTATAGTGGTCCTCCCTATGATGATGAATTTCGATGCAAAAGTCCTTTCCGCAGTAGTGATTCACATTGCCTGGAAAATACTCCAGTGGACAATGTAGTGCTGAGAAAGCCCTCTTATCTTGAGGCACTTGCAAATGCGAAACCAGTCATGTCTGATGCTTTATCGCTAGCAAGTGAAATACTTTCTCAATCAGAAGATAGCCCAGGGTATAGGTCATTCTCCAAACCACCCCTAAGTCATGCATCCTATAGTTTGATCAATGATCTCTCTACCAATCTTGTTGAATCAGATGAAGCAACAAGGAAACACCAACTCTGGTCAAAATAGGTAGAATAATATTCATTTAATGACAAAGAGGAAATGCTGAACATGAAGAAAAAACTAGCAAAAAGTGAGGTACCAGTCATGTTTTGGCCTTTGGTTGACTCCCAGTATGACATTCCAAAGATGTTGACGGAAGATGGAGTCCATGATATTCGTCTCAACATATGGAAAACTCTTTGTCAATTGAAGAAGAAGGTGTTATCTTATGATGAATATGAAAATCATCTTAAGATAATAGATGGGCTACAACGTCAGATTGATTTGTCATCTCTATCAGTCTCTCGGTATCCGAAGGCTGAAAAGCAACAGAGAACCCTTCAACGTTCATGCCTTGGTGCACTATGAAAATTGCGTCAGTTAATTGCCAATGGTCCATCTGATGTTCATATTAAAGGATGGGGTTTTCACAGAGCACTACATTTCACAGTTCTCTCTAGTCAGCAAAGCCCTCTGAAAATGGTCTCATGCAATGTTATTTCCCATGGCCGGCCACTGTCAATGGGCTTTGTTCATAATCAAAAGCTTGCTCAAGAACAGGCTTCAACTAGTTCCTCTAAAAATCAAGCATATAGAGAACAAGTTGTTGAATTGTTCCTACATCAAGCAGGAGAGAATATTGCACAAGCCTCTCGTATGAAGCAAACACATCATCAAATGACAGAGGTTTTGGAAATCATCCAACGGTCTGTTGAACCAGGTGATAAAAGTTGAAACAGGCTAATGCATCCAGCTAATTTCTGAACTATGATTCGCAAGATCAAGAGATCTTTTAAGAAGGTCTCAGACATAGCATTTCAAGAGCCACCCTAGCTTGTCAGACTAGGGACTCCTTTAACCCAACCCTCAGAGTCAACAAATGGGATTCGAGGAGTTGAGCGGAAGCAGCAGGAACAACCCCAGTTCTTGAGACTGTGGACTCTTTCAAATCATCAATCCCCTTCTCAGAGAATATTGGTCTTTTCTCGATTGGGGAAGAAGCCCCAAAAGGAACAGAGAGAAAAATTATTAGTAGATTCCCTCTAAGTTATAGCTCGTCAAGCAGTTCATAAAATATTAAATAAACAAAAGGAAATGTCTCATCAAAGACATGAAAGAAGAAAATATCACAGAAATGTTGATAGAAGGGATGCGATGCATTATACATCAATCAATGTCATCAATTCCGTTGTTGCTAATCCACCAGAGGAGACTCACTCAGGGGACTCAGATGAAGAGCATTCTGCTCAAGAAAATGTACACGCCGATACAAATGAAGAAGGTGTGCGTACATGAAGTCAAAGGATTACTGAGAACCTAGGTAATCCACTTCCTTCTCTCCAAAAAGTATCCAACAAAGGGAGGGTAAAGAATCAGGTTACATATACTTCCTCTGGAGAAGGTCAATCGATCTCATTAGAGCAATGGTTTGCACAACAAGAGGAAGAAATGAAAGAATTAAGATGGTTGAATGCAGAACTACTTCAGAGTAGTCTTATTCTTAAGAATGCTGAAGTCCGACAGCTGAAGGAATTTGTTGTAACTACTGAGATGGATCAGAAATATCCTCCTTTATCAGTACACCCTCAGAGGTCTAATCCTATGGGTCAAACAAAACAACGGTTGGCAGTGCTACCATCAGTTGCAGCACCAATCACCACATCTGTCCAAGCTACATTCGTTGCACCTACCCAAGACCAAATTAAACCTGATACTTCTCAAAATTTAATAACTACTATTAAGTCATTAACAGCTCGGTTAGAAACTATGGAAGGGAAACGGGAGCAAGTTCAACCAGAAAATAAAGTTCACCCTGAATGGGTAGATTCAATTTCTCCTCCATCTAATTTTGGAAACCATGTTTTCCCTACTTTCAATGGATCAGGCGACCCTGAACAACATTTGACTCATTACGTGTCTAGTTGTGATCCTATGATGGGAAATCCAGAGCAGCAAGAAGTAGTGAAACTCAGATGCTTCGTGCGAACCTTGCAAGGACCAGCTTTTGGCTGGTATACAAACTTGCAATCCCAGTCAATCATCGGATGGGAGGATCTTCGTCAAAAATTCCTTCTTCAGTTCAGCTCAACTTTTCCAAAAACGACAGTTTTCGATCTTACAAACTGCAAGCAAAGGGAGAATGAAAGAGTCTCTGATTTCATTGCTCGCTGGAAGGGATTAACGTATTCCCTGAGTTTAGCACTCCCTCAGGAAGAGCTGTTGCCAATCTGTGTGGAAAATTTGTGTGACGAATTACGCACGCCATTGATCCCTGTGAAATACACAAGAGGGTTTCGAGACCTTACTTCAATCGCTCAGCAGATTGAAGATTCCCTTATACAGGATAAGGTTAAATCTCGTGTAATTCCATCAGCTCCAGGAAGGAGAATGGGTAAAGCAGAAACTGCTACAGTTATGCTTAAACAAGCACCTGTACCTATTTCTACTTCAAAACCTTCATCTTCTCGAAGGTCTCCACCTCCTGAATGCCAACAACAAAGGTCGTTTCGTCCAAATGATCATAGAGATCAACGACGAAAACAATTTGAGGATTTGAAGATTAAGACATACTCTTTTCGAAGTGAGCAAGTTCCTAGTTACATCATTTCAGCTCTAGAAAAAAATTTGGTTCAAATACTAGTTCCTAAGAGGCCAAACAAGGAAGGAGATGAAGACCATCCCAATTATTGTCCCTTTTATCAAATGTTGGGGCATCACATACAGAAGTGTTTTGTCTTTAAAGACCTCCTGCAAAAGATGTTTGACTTGGGACAAGTCAAGTTGAAAGGTTCTTCGACTCAGATAGCATGTGTTAATGCTATAGTTCCAGAGGAGGAAGGTGAATGGCAAGAAGTCAAAAGCAAAAATGCACAGAAGTATGATGATTGGATGGTCAGAAAGACAGTCAACCGGACACATGCCATTTTGCAAACACAATTAAAGAAACCAATTGTGTCTTCTGTCATGAATATTGCGGTAAAACCCTCTTCGTCAGAGGGAAAATCCTCAAAGAAACGGTTTGATTCAAAGAAGAAAAAAGAATCAGAAGAAGATGAGTATGTGTCAAAGCCTAAATTGTCTTTGACTCTGGCAGACTTTATGCAATCTAAATCAAAACCACAGGCACCGCCCCTTCAAACGGCACAGCCTAAACAGGCCAGTCAGGCAGAGTCTTTATTAGATGAAGAGTTAATCTTTGGTTCTGTTAATATGATTCAATTAACAAATCTGTATTCCAGTTGTAATTTCAATTTTGATGAGCCTGAATTACCTGTATCAAATAAGGGAATCCGAGGAAGTTCCCGAGGTTCAGGATACAAGGGAAGACGTGGATCTTTCCGAAGCCACTAATCCAATTCTACACCTGCTAGCACTGTGTATACAATAGAAACTCGTGGTAGAGCCCTTCAGCGAGCTCAAAAAGAACAAGAAGGTTCTTCTGCTAATAGCCAACTCAGTCTTGGCACAGTTATTTTAGAAGACCGATTGAAGGTTCTATCTTCTTTATCTCAGCAAGTAAATGGATCTAATCGGTCTAATCTTCCAAAACCAAGGATATTACCAACTTCTATCCCAATACAAGATGAATCAGCTTCCAAAGCATCTGCTTCCAAGGTACCTGCTAAACCGCATTTTCCTGTTGGGAAACGCAGACCATTAGATCAAAAGTATGATATATTGAAACACGTGGACCATGTACTAGCCAAGTTTTCAATTTTGGATGCTTTGAATCTATCAAAAGGTCTTCGGGAAGCACTCATCGAAGCTTTGTCAAGTCCTCAGGAGTTTGAAGCTGAAATTGCTGCAGCTGAAGTCTATCACAGAGAGAATAATCCTGCAGAATGCCATGCATGGATATTTTTTACTGATAAAGATGAAGATGATGTTGTGCATGGGCACATAAAACCTTTGTACTTATCTGGAAAAGTCAATGGTGTAGATATCCGAAAAGATTTCATTGACAATGGTTCAGGAGTCAACCTCATGCCCATTCGTACACTTTGTCGATTGGGCCTCACAGAATATGATTTATCTCCTTCTACCATGATGTCACAAGGATATGATATAAATGAACAAGCACCACTGGGCGAAGTTACACTCAGAGCTCAGTTTGGAGATCTTGTATCCAATTCGGATTTCATGATTGTTGATCAAGACTCAGCTTTCAACGTCTTGCTTGGAAGACCCTGACTACATCATCATGCAGCTATTCCTTCATCATACAATCAATGTCTCAAATACTATTTCAGTTTTCATGTTGGAACATTGTATGGTGATAAGACCCCATTCAAGACATGTGGGTCTCAATACATTGAGGCATAATATTAACACATGAAGGGAAGAGAAAAATCTACAATGAAGGAAATTACAAAAGTTAATGCTCCATATGGTTTGGAGAAAATTCCAATAAATCCATTTACACATGTGAGTACAGATTATGTGTTACCTATCAGTCAAAATGACAAAATAGGCCCAAATCAAAATACTCTTATGTAAAGATCCATAATGTCAATTATGGAAATTGAGCCAGACAACATGGGAGAAATTGGTAACCTACCAAACAGTGATGAAAGCACAAGTGGTGACGTCTTCATTTCATCTGCTGAAATCCAACAGGTATATACTTCGCCAATCAGGACAGAAGAAGTTATAGCAACATCGGAGGTGAATAATGATATCAATTCTCAATCCATCATCTCTTCTTTATTTCCCAAAGAAGGCCCTTTATCATCAATAGGGTTAGAAATGGAAGCTTCTTCTTCAAAATGTGCAAATTTTGACATCTCTTCTGATCATGAAAATTTCGTTTTGTCATCTACTATGCAAGTAGAAACGGAAGAAATAGAACATGATGAAGAGGAAGAGGAAGATCTTATATATTCTCCTCCAGCATTTGAAGATGGTATCTCTACCACTGTGGATGAACTCAGAGAAATAAATCTGGGTACAGAGAACGATCCACGCCCCACTTTAATTAGTGCGGCCATGACCTTTGAAGATCAAGAGATGTATATTTCTTTTCTAATGAAAAATAAAGATATTTTCTCTTGAACTATACAGAAATGCCTGGGCTTGATCTTGATATTGCTACTCATCATTTGGGTTTACCAAAAGAACATCGAGGATTTAAGCCAGCCGCGAGAAGAACACACCCAACTTATGCATCCAAAATTGAAGCAGAAGTGGATAAGTTGATCAAAGCTAACTTCTTCATAGAAGTTTAGTATCCCAAGTGGTTGGCTAATATTGTCCCTATAAATAAGAAGAATGGAAAAATTAGGGTTTGCATCGATTTTAGGGATCTTAATCAGTATTCTCCTAAAGATGATTTCCCAGTTCCAATTATATAACTCTTAATTGATGCAACCGCTGGCTATGAAGTACATTCCTTCATGGATGGATATTCCGGATATAATCAGATCTGAATGGCCCTAGAAAATGAGAAATCTACAGCTTTCATAGCCCCTCAAGGTGTTTTTTGTTACCGGGTGATTCCCTTTGGTTTAAAAAATGTAGGTGCAACATATCAACGCGCCATGCATCGTATCATCAAACCTTTCTTAGGGAAGTTTGTTGAATGCTATGTATACAATTTGGTGGTTAAATACAAACAACGTTCTAATCACATGGCTGATTTGGAAGTCATATTCCACAAGCTTCGACAACATAATTTGAAGATGAACCCCTTAAAATGTGCTTTTGGGGTAACCTCAGGAAAATTCCTCTGCTTTGTTGTACGCCATCGTGGTATTGGAGTCGATCCTGAGAAGACCAAATCAGTCCTTGGTATGTCACCTCCTCAAAATTTGAAATAATTAAGAGGAATTCAAGGACACTTAGCCTATATTCTGCGTTTCATCGCCAATTTGGCAGGAAAAAGTTTACCCTTTACCAAATTATTGAAGAAAGAAGTCACTTACCAGTGGACTGAAGAATTTCAAAAAGCGTTTGATGTTCTCAATAAATACCTATTGAGTCCACCAGTACTCATGACACCTGTTGAAGGTAGACCACTTATCCTCTATGTGACAGCTCTAGAGTGATCATTGGGTGCCTTTCTCGCTCAAAAGAATGATGCTGGGTATGAAAATAGCCTTTACTATCTCAGTAGAACTATGCTTGAAGCAGAAACCCGGTATTCAAGTAATGAGAAGTGCTGCCTGGAATTAATCTTTGCAGTTCAGAAACTGAGACACTACCTACAACATCACGAGGTCCAATTGGTATCTCGCAATAATCCGCTCAAATTCATCCTTAGTCGTCCAATGCTTACAGGACGTCTAGCAAGGTGGGCAGTTATTTTGCAGCAGTTCGACATTCAGTATGTATCTCAAAAGGCAATAAAGGGCCAAGCTCTAGCTGATTTCCTGGCTGAACGTGGAAGACACGTCCTCAGATATTGAACTCCCTGTTGAGGAAGTTTTTTCTATTCAAGAGTGTCCTCAAACATGGGAAATGTATTTTGATGGTGCTTCCAGAAGTCCAACAGGGAAGAAAATGGAAAATCCTAAATTCAACAAAGTTGGTTTATGAATTGTACTCATTTCTCCAGATAAGGCATTGTTACCTTATTTCTTTTTATTTTTAGAAGGTGGTACCGATAATGAAGCCGAATACCAAGCTGTTATCACATGCTTGGAGTTAGCACTTCATGCACAAGTGAATCACTTAAAGGTGAAAGGTGATTCAGACCTGGTAATAAAACAAGTCAATGGGGATTATGCCATCAGAAAAGAAGAGTTAATACCTTTGTATGATTATGTCAGAAAGTTAATGGCGGAATTCCCTTCAGAACCGACATTTTCTTATGTCCCAAGATCACAAAATGCTCAAGCTAATGCACTGGATAATATAGCCACATCTCTAGCAGATCCAAATCGGGACGAGACAACCATCTGTATTGCCCACCGCCATGCAATTTCACCTTATGTTCAAGCCAGAACAGAGGAAATTAATGAAATTAGTCCCATTCCTGAACTGTATGGTCATAATACAGGATGGATGTCACCTATCAGGGAATACCTTCAAAATGGAACACTTCCACCTGATAGAGCCGAGAAAGAACAAATCTGACAACGTGTGGTAAATTTTACTCTTTATGATGGCCCAAAACACCTAGACAATATTCTCTACAAACGTGGTTTTGATGGAGTTCTCTTCAAATGCATTGATGGTGAAGAGACAACAGTTGTCATGAAAGAAGTGCATGCAGGAGTCTGTGGTGTCCACCAGTCTGGACATAGATTGTCTGATCAAATTCGAAGGCTTGGATACTTTTGGCCTTCAATGATACAAGATTGTGTTGATTTCACAAAGAAGTGTCATTCATGTCAAGTACGTGCCATCTTCATTCATCAACCTCTAGAGTTGCTTCATATAGCTAAATACTCATGGCCATTTTCCACATGGGGAATGGATGTGGTGGGACCTTACCCTTCAGCTACGGCCAAGCAGTTTAAGTACATTCTTACTGCTACAGATTTCTTTTCCAAATGGGCAGAGGTAGTACCTCTCAATGAAGTTAGTTCTAAATGCATTGTTAGCTTCATCAAGTCTAACATCATTACTAGATTTGGTGTCCCTCATACCATATTGACGGACAACGGCACAAACTTTTGTTCTTCTGAGGTGAAGAAATTATATCAAGAATACAACATTAAATCCAACCATTCATCTCGGTATCATGGGCGGCCAATGGCCAAATAGAATCCTTTAACAAGTCTCTTTCAAATATACTGCAAAAGATGGTGGATAAAGATAAGAGGTCATGGCCTGATAAACTCTTTCATGCTTTATGGGCTTATCGGACTACCACCTGCAATGCAACGCGGTCAACTCCATATTCATTGGTATATGGAACAGAAGCAGTCTTGCCAATTGAATTTCAATTTCCCTCACTCAGAGTAGCCATTTTTGATCAGTTATCTACAGATGAGCAATCCCAAAAGCGATTGAATGAATTGGAACAGTTAGATGAGAAAAGATTGTGCACTTTTCACCACTTGGAAATCTATCAGAATCGAATACCACGAGCTTTTAACAAAAAAGTTCATCTTCGTTCATTCATTCAGGGAGAATTGGTATTATTTCTCAGAACTCCAATGATACCAGGAAAGAAACCTCCCGTGATTGAGCAAAAATTGTAAGGACCTTATTCAATACATAGGGTCTACTCCAATGGAGCTTATTCATTAATTTCAATGGATGGAGACCTCATTACTACTCCAACTAATGCCAGATTTTTGAAGAAATATTTTGTATAAAATACAATGTATTCAGAAGATGTCCCTACAACATGACACTAAACTGTGCAGCACCAATCCGTCCTTGCTATATGACGGTAAACTATACAACAATGGTCCAATATGACCTTAAACTGCAACTTTGTCCAACATGACGTTAAACTGTTGGAAAGTCCATTTTTTGTCCAACATGACGTTAAAATATAGAAATAAAGATGTCCCCGCAACATGACACTAAACTATGCCGCACCAGTTCGTCCTTGCTATATGACGTTAAACTATACAGAAACGGGCAAAGCATTTGACCCTAATCTATTTGCACATACATCCAACATGACATTAAACTGTGTTACCTTCAATGTCCCCGCAACATGACACTAAACTGTGTAGCACCAGTTCATCCTTGCTATATGATGTTAAACTATACAGAAATGGTCCAGTATGACATTAAATTGCAACTTTGTCCCACACGACATTAAACCGTGAAAAAGTTCCCAAAAAGTCCTATGTCTTCGCAACATGACACAGAACTGTGCAACACTAGTTCGTCCTTACTATATGATGTTAAAATATACAGAAATGGTCCAATATGACCTTAAACTGCTACTTTGTCCCACACGACATTAAACCGTGAAAAAGTTCCCTAAAAAGTCATGTATGACTTTAAACTACACCATGGTCCTGTATGACATTAAACAGCACTATCCATGGTCCATGCATATGACCCTAGACTATTTAAAAGTCCCTTACGTCCAGCAAGATGTTAAACTGTGACGTCCTAACTACATGACGCTAAACTATTTAAAAATCCCTTACGTCCGGAAAGACGTTAAACTACAAAAACTGTAAAAAAATCCCCAATGCGTCCAACATGATGTTAAAATGGTGCACTCTTTTGTCCTCACTGCATGACATTAAACTACACAGTTCCCCCCTTCCGTCCAACATGACGTTAAACACTATTGTTCCCATCGTCCTAACTACATGACGCTAAACTGTACAGAAAGTTCATAATATGTCCTACATGACATTAAACTATATTTTGTCCCTGCTACATGACACTAAACTGCGCAGCACCAATAGTCCTAACTGCAAGACTCTAAACTGCATAGTCCCTTTATATGTCCTACATGACTTTAAAGTATGCATCGTTAAGGTTTTTGTTACCTCTTGTTTCTCACACCGAGTATGACTCACGTGAGGTTAGAGAAAAACTCAACCTTAACACTCTCTTTGGTCCGCTAACCATGTATAAGTCCCAACAACATTTTTTTTATTATTAGATTGTTATCCCCAAGAACAACTTGATCATTACTTCATTATTTAATTGAACTACACAGACTTTGGTCCTTTCCCTCCAGGATGGGTATGTAGGCAACCTCCCAGGGTTCAAGCCCAAAAACAATCTCTTCACATCGGTTCACCACCATCTCATATGATGTTGATTCGTGAAACCGCCCCTAGAATCAATAACTTTACATTGATTCACTTTCGTCCTTGTTATATGACGTTAAACTATGCAACTCTTTTGTCCGGTACGACAATAAACTACAATACTCTTTGATTTCTTCATTTGAGAGAGAACTATTATTGACATTGATTTTTAAATCATGTTTCATTTCAAAAGACTACGTGAATGCATGGTAATACCTAAACTTTTTATCTCAGGATAAACCATCAATGCACTAAAGTCCCCTTTCACCCTTCACATGTACGAACCAAATTTGTACAAAGGGTAGTTCTAGAACTATGTGGGCTTGATTCCCATCCTTATGGGATACGTAGGAACGTTCGAGTATCCCTCGAATCCAGCCCCAAGTCTTTTGGGCCTAACCCCAAATTTCACTTTTAGTCCCTTAGCTGAAAAGTCCTCATGAAAACACACAAAGTGTATTCATTATTATGGTCCGAACTCTATGACCCTAAACTAAGATCTCTCATATTTTCGTCATGCACGACGTTAAACTGCATTTCAAGAACTACGTATGGCCTGATTCTCATTCTTATGAGATACGTAGTGAAGTCCAAAATTTCAATTCAGGACCCACCCACAACATGATTATGGTTATCATTGACCTATGTATCTCTATATACATTGGACAATACCCATATTTATGTCTTATAATCCCAACCTTAAATATTTTCAGATCTTCATAACCCTTTTCATGACTTTTAGTCACAAAAATGTCAAACATCTGAGAATTCTTTTGCCTGACTATGCATCACGTGCCCATAGGTGGCCTTGCATAAACAGTCTACACAACAGACTTGTTAGCCAAAACATACTATTTTATTTAACTATGCAGCCAATGCCCTTAGGTGGCCCTGCATAATTCAACCCCCTAACGGGTTTTTTTAAATGATGATAACTTCATTATTGGTAAGAATGCCTCTTTTGTCCTTATTTGTCTTAAACGACAGTATGTAGGGATCCACAAAAAATAGCCATCCTTAACATATTTGTCCCATATCATTTTTCATGATCTGAAAGTATTCAAGTCTATGGTTTATTCTTCTTCCCTATGTTTGGGTCAGACCTTCGTAGGAGTGATATTCATCCAGTTCTTCGATAATCTTGTCTGGAAATATCTTCTCCATATTCAAGTACCTCTTTCCATACAGCAAACTCTATACTTTAGAAAATTTGAATCTCCATAAACTTTCACTGGCTTTTAGCACAAGGAAAGTAAATTTCTGAGAGTTCTTTTTGCCTGACTATGCAGCACGTGCCCATAGGTGTCCTTGCATAAACAGTCTACATAACAGACTTGTTAGCCAAAAGATACTATTTTATTTAACTATGTAGCCAATGCCCTTAGGTGGCCCTGCATAATTCAACCCCCTAACGGGTTTGTTAAATAATGTTAACTTCATTCATGGAAACTACTTTTTCTAATGCCTTTTAGCTCTTTTTCATATCATTCCTCATATTCAAATATTCTTAAGTCATAGCTTACATATTTTCCATCATACTTGAGTATGGTAGTATGTTTTCAGATTAATTTTCAAAGAATTGTGTCAATTCTAATCCATTTCGGTCAAAGCTATTTTGACCTTAAACATTATCTCCTTTATGTCCGGCATGCATGACTTTAAACTGCCCACAAAAGACAATGAAACTCTGAATAAAAGTCAAGTTCCAGCACACTTGCGCGCTGCCTTCTGCGCACTGAAGACTTGCGCACCACCTCATCCTTTGGATGTCTTTGATTTCCTCAGAGTCAAATCCTCATTTCTTTCAGATCCAACTCTGAGGGGGGACTTTTGTTGACACTCCTTTCTTCATGGAATCTAAAGATCAGAAAAGGGGAATATATGAGCACAAAGTGATTCAACCTTTGAAGAAAACGTCAAAAATTGACAAAGGGATGAACAAGGAAAACTTTTCCCATAGGCCGCACAAGTTCCTTCATGGTCGCGCAAGTGGACTTGCACGACACAACTTGGTGCGCATGTGACTTCCACGACCTAGTTGATAACCGCCCGGTAACCGCCCGAGGTCTTCTCCTGCCTATAAATAGACCCTGTGGGCCCCCTATTCGAGAGGATATTTTCCCAGAAACTAAGATTGAAGCTATCGACGCCCAAGTCTTTCCGAAAAGCTTCCGGAACACTTCTAAGGTAATTTCTTACCTAGAACGGAAGATCTAAAGGGAGGGATTAAAGCCTAAGTGTTGAAACTCATCAGCACTTGCGCGCCTGAGTGGTCATCCCTTAAGGGATGTGGTCACACTTGCGCGCCGCCTTATTCCTTCGATAGAACATGCGCGTCCCTTTTATGGAAGAACATAAAGAGGATTATAAAGGCTTTAATAAAGGGTCACTCAAGTATTTCAATGCTGGCTGACCATCGTGCAAGTACCCCACGTGTCGCGTAGGTATACCTGCACGACCAATACTTGCCTGCCGCCGCAGTTCCTGCGCGCCTTCCAAGACTTGCGCGCCCCTTCCTTTTTGGGTGCCTTTTTTTCCCATTTCACCCCTATTAAGCCATTACACCTTTTCTTTTCAAGATTCAGTCTTTAAGACACTCTCCAAATCCATTTATGGCATGATTTCTTCATTTGACTTCCTTATCTGAAAGGAATTCGGTGGAATATCTCTCAAAACCTACTTCTTTACATATCTTTATGTCACTTAATATTGAGAGTTCATTCATTCAACCTCATCCTTTAAGATGAGAGAACCCTTAACCTGGGTCTCCTTTTCAGGAATAATCCCCAGTCCTAAGTCCTCCAAACTTGGGCATCCTCCTCAGGTGTAAGCCCCAGATTTTTAAAATTCCCGCTGTGGGCTTCCTTTTCAGGAGTAATCCCCAAACCTTAATCTCATAACCTGGGTCTCCTTTTCAAAAATAAGTCCCAGTCATAATCTTGGGCTTCATTTTCAGGAGTAAGCCCCATGTCCCCTATCCCGGGTCTCCTTTTCAGGAATAAGTCCCAGTCATAATCTTGGGCTTCCTTTTCAAGAGTAATCCCCAAGTCCCCTAACCTGGTCCTCCTTTTCAAGAGAAAGTCCCAGTCATAATTATGAGCATCCTCTTTTGGAGTAAGCCCCAAGTCTCTTAATTTTTGGGCATCCTTATTAGGAGTAAGCCCCAGATCCTTTAATTTGGTCATCCTCCTTAGGAGTAAGCCCCAAACCTTAATCCTTAACCTAGGATTCCTTTCTAGGAATAAGTCCCAGTCATAAGTACCCTAACATGGGCCTCCTTTTCAAGAGTAAGTCCCAGTCATAAATCTTGGGCTTCCTTTTTAGGAATAAGCCCCAAGTCCCTTAAATTCTCCTTAACCAGTCCTAATTTTCGTTTGATCTGGGATTCCTTCTCAAGAGTAAAACCCAGTTATCAATCCTCTCCTAATTTGGGTTTCCTTTTCAGGAATAAGTCCCATTTTAGAGTATTCAAATCTCCATGAAGCACATATACCTTTATGGACCCTATTCATGGATTTTCTTCCTAAAATTAAATCCTAATCCTTCATCTATCTGGGCAGTCATACATACATAAGCCCCAAACCATTTCTTATGATTTCATCTTTCATGGCACAATTGTATAATTTTTACCAATACCTCTTGTTTCTCACACAGAGCATGACTCACGTGAGCTTAGAGTGTAAAAGTAATTATGTCATTCTTCTTTCAGCCATCAATCATAAACATCATACTCCCTTACTCGAACTAGGTGGGTTCTGATTCCTTTTCCAAAACAAAGGATGCGTAGGTAGCCCATTTATGGGTTCGATCCTATCTCTGAAATAATTCATGTCCTTCTGAATGAAAATAAACTTCAAGTGCCCCAACTGAGTGGCTTTTAAACCAGACTAGTCATCATAATGACGAAGAGACTTTTATATAAATGTTTTGAAGGATACAATTGACCAAGAATCTCTAAATAAATATAGATGATTCTCTATTGATGAAGAACCTCGAATACATATAAAAGATTCTCTAAATTTCTTACATATTTAATAAATGATTGTTAAACTGAAGGAAAGCTCATTTTATATTTGGTAATGTAATAAGGATTCACAAACATAACTTAAATCTATAAAGAGAGTCCCGGAATAGAGAATAATTCCCCTCAAAAAGGTGTGATGAGTCCGACCTCTCATCCTCTCAGCCAATAAAAATTCCTAAGCCTCATCAGGTCACAAGCTAATGAGTGCCTACCTTTGGAAAGTAGGTCCAAACGGATGTGGAATCATTGGATGTTTCCGGTTCTACGAACAATCCCGGTAGAAACCAATCGGAATGTTTGAATCTCCCATTCAGGAGGTCATCCCCGAATTCCGAGGGAAACAATTATATATGAAGTCGTATGTCATACCCCCTTTGATGTTTTTACACCTATTCTATGGTTATCAAGGACATCATAATTGTTTTCCATGAATGTATAAAATTGATGTGGTATTTGATTCAATAAAAACATCAAAATACTTATAAGTGAAATAAATTAATTACATGTTTATTGTTTTGAGTATGGAATAGTTGAAGACCATCATTAAAAATTAGATATAATGTATTCTTCATTGGGATTTAACAAATATAATATTTATTCAGTGTAATTTTCATATGATGGTCAATGTAGAGGATGCTACATCTTATTAATGTCTGAGATGGTGATTAGATGATGTTGTTCGTCACCTGTATTATTTATTATGTTCCATTATATTCTAAGTCAGTATTTAAGACATGTGGTATGTTAATCATTTAGTTAGGCCGCTTCATCATTAACTCAATTTTACATTTCGCTCAGTTGATCATGTGTCCAAAAAAAATGATTGTTCCGTAGATAACTAGTGGATATACTACTATGGGAGGTAACCCTATTTAATTCAGTATCAGTTGAGGGTAAAAACCAAAATTTATGAAGAATCTATATGAACCTCAATTATGAAATTATAAATTCCCAACTGATTCTACTTATTCAATTGATATTCCTTTTATTAAGACATAATCATATATGTGAAATGATCATGGGGAACATGGGAACCCTAATCCCTCTAAAAAATGAAACATGATGAACAATTAATATTATCAATATTTTCATCATCTTCAAAGGTGATTTTTTCTAAGAGTCGATTAATGAAGGAATCTTCATCTTAACATGGATCCTATTTGTAGTGCACTAGAATATTTTTAAAGGATCCATTTTTATTCCCACATTTTCACTTACGGTTTTCAAATTTCATGATGTCATTTTTTTAGATTCATTTACCATATTTAATAATCTATATGGAGTTATTATTTTTATGTAATAATTACTAGATAATTAGTAATGTTGATTATATTGAGTTCCATTTTTTATTGTGATGGTCAGTGTGTTACAGTATTTATCCTATAACCATTAGTGTCGCCTGACCAACCATATTATGAATAAGCCATATATTGTTTGGACATTAACTGAATGACTTGGTTATTGAATTATTCCATTGGAATTATTCTATTGAATTTATTTATATTGTGTTACTATTGGATTACAAATTGAGTTCCTATTCGTTTTTTTAATAATCATACCAGCCCAATATTTTTTTCTAAATTTTACATTCGTTTTACATATATTATTTTTTAGAATTTCATTAAAAAAAGTTTATTATCTATTTTATTTTTTCATCCTTCATGTTATATGTTTTAATTTACACTCATTATCTATGCCATAGGTTACGTTTTGGGGTATAATGCTTTATAATTGTGATAACATTTACCCCAAAACCATTAATTCTCATAATATATATTTTTTTAATTATTATTCTTTTTATTTATTTTTGAGTAGAATTTCGATGAATGAAATGAATTTTTTTGGTTGAAGTGCTTGGTTTATAGCTAGAACATAGTCAGTGACAACAATTTGATCTTTTCATGAAAATCTTGTAACTTTTTATAATATTATAAAATTATTGGAATATGGATTTCCTAACCATATGGTCAAACCATGAATTGTTTTCACGTTTTTTTGAGTGATTGTCACATTGTTGGTTAAATGTTTTGGGAACCATGACAAAAATTTGTTCAATATTGATTTTTTAAAATTAAAAAATGACCATTATGTCACAGATGATTTTAACACCCCTAGTCACTCTTCTCCACCATTTCGTGCCAAAAACTGCTAAAAGGATCCCTAGAAGAAATACACTCTACTTACTCATTACACTTTAAGCATTTCTTATTTTATTTAGATAGATTCTTCAAGTTATAGTTTGGTTCACTCTCTTAAATAACTATTCCTTCTAGTTTCATTCTATTTATATTTCTCTTTCAATAAGGTGGTGTTAATGGGTACCTAGGTAAGTTTGGGTATTAATATTTTTTGGGTATGAATCCTAGGGTGGGATGAATCCTTATTGGGAACTCGCCTATTTATATTAATGTGTTTTGACTCATCAATTCTTGACCTTGGATGGATATTCCATACCATTATCTATTTTATAGAAATATATTTGTTTCTTATTTTTTCATAATTTTATTCCAAGTAAACGAAATATGTTGTGAATTTTTTGAAATTTATAGAAGGGTTCGGTCAATGTAATTTCAATTTCAATGGATTTTTTAATGCAACAATTGTTTTTAATTGGAATTTTTATTAGTTTAGAGGGGTTAAGGTTTATTATTTCAATTTAAATGGATGTTTATATTGGTTTGATTGTTTTTTTCTCTTATAATTTTGTTGACATCACATGTTCATTGTGTTTTTATGACTCTAATAATATTTTTCATTTTTTTTAGGGGTTGTTGAATTTTATTTCATTAATGATGGGTTTTCACTTATTTGAAATTAGTATCCAAATTATTGATTACATGAAAATGATTGATATTTTTTATTTTAAAAGAATATCTATAATTAATTATCAAATTAACCATTTGAAACAATTAAAATAATTCAATTAGTGAAAATAGGTTTTTAATTTTATTTTAGATTTATTCTAAAATAAAAATATTATATAACAAATACAATCCCTAGTTGAAATTTTATATAATATTTTTTACAAATATGATGCACAATACTAAATTTTTTCTTATGAAGCTAGGTTTAAATTATCTACGATGATTAAAATTAGAGGATGATAAGATTTATTTTAATTTATCTTTTGGTTTTGTTGAGAATTTTTTTTGACAGTAGGTTGGGGTATGTTATTAGCTTATTTTTCATGTGGTTTATTAGTTATGTTTGTATAATATTTGCCACATCCTTCCTCACATTATTATTATTAACATGGGGATCCGAAAAATATTTTCAGGATATTGATAGATAATTTCAATATCCTTCTTAATGGGAAGTAATTTTATAACACTATATTGGACATGAAAAAACTATAAATGTCACATTAGTGATTATAGTTGATAAAAAGTATGTAATATTTAGATAAGGAATACATCAATAGAAATTCATATTTTCATTCCTATGTATAACCAGGATAGTCTCATTTGAGTTTTAATATTTTACCAATATTATATTTAACTAATGTCAGCTTATTTGTTTCAATAAATGATAATTATTATTCAATGTAATTATTAATTACTGTTCAGTCTTGTTAAATTTGACATACACATGATTATTATATGAATAGATTAAATGTATCCTGTTTTATGACATCTTTAAACTGAATGTATTTTTTCATCCGATTTATAAGTAAGACAAGTTATTTTTTGTATTCATTAATTTAATATTTGGGAATGTTGACTTCCTCCTACAAAATTTAAAAAAAGTTGTTTTGGAAATTCATTTGAGAGCTATATTTTTAAAATGCATCATAGAAAATTTTATTTGTTTTTTGTATGATTAGGTTTATCTAAATGAAATATGTGAAATTTGGTGAGTTTTTTCCAAAATAATTATAAAAAAATATTTTAAAATATTATTTCTGACCATCATTTATAAAATATTTTGAATAAAGGAAATCATAGACTCTTTGGTAATGTATTACAAGGATATTATTTCATAGCCTAATAATAATTCATTGTGTCATTATAAATTTTTTTATTTTTAATGGTTTAGTTAAATATTTTTTTAGAAATCTTCATCTATATGGCCATCTTATATTGGGATGCTCATTCAGTGTTTCATGATGAGTATGTAGGGTGACCATGTGTCTAAAAGGGATATATAAATGTTAAATTTTTATATATTTTTGTTTCCTTTGGGGCATTTGAGATCATTTATGTATGGTCCAAGATTGTATTCATGTATTTTCTCCCCTTTCAAATATTTCAACAAAATATTCTTAAAATATATATTTAGCTTTGTGAATTCCCTATTTTTATTACATTAATTAAAAATTATTTTTTATTTTTATGTTTGATTTCTACTATATAGATGCTCAATCAAATACACAATTATATTTAATGGATAATGATATTTATATAGGGGAAATCAATAAAAGGGAGTTTTTTATGGCCTCAAACTAGAACCTATCCTTTGGGATTAGTAATCACCTCTTTGCATTTTGACATTCTAGCTATGGTTTTCAATTTAGTTATCTGCAATGTTTTTAATACCTAGAAATTCTAAGAGAATAAAATTTTATTAAATAGTGTATGTGACATGCACCACTATTCATAGAATAAAATATAATATCCCATGAATAAAAATATATAATCTATAATAATGTTAAATTATGTAAACTATTATGACCCAAGAAACAATGATTTTCATTGATAGCATGTGTTACACAGAAGACCGAGTTTAAAAGAACAATAATATGTTATTAATAATATTATATAAATTGATAATTATCACATAACCCTTGAATGGGGGTTAGGAATAATATTAAATAACTCATTTAAAAATATAGTTTACACTTTTTTATTAATATTATATTTAATTTAAGAAAAATAATAACTATTAAAATGAAAAGGAAATGTTTCCTGAAATTTTTTTTTCTTCTAAAAGATAGTTCATTCATGTTGGACATATAATATAAAATTCATTTATAAAATTGTATGAAAATTAATTTTAAAAAATTAAATTCATGTTTACATTATAAAATAAACATTATCTTAGGTTGAATTTATGTAATTTTATTAGAATATTCACCTTTTTTGGAACAATGAAAATCATTGAATTTTAATTGAAAACTGCAATTTTGTATATATAATTTCTAATTTAAAATTATTTTTTGAATTTGATTTTAATGAAATATTATTTCAAAGATACAATTATAGAGTTATTTCATGGTAAGTCATCTGGAATATTAATATTATTATCTTTTATTTCTAGGTCCAATTCTTGGTGAAATAACATATGTTATAATTGATTATGAAAAATATATTCCAAATTCATAAAATAAATTACCATAACTTGATTATAATTCATTATTTCATTACTTTCATGAATATATAATATAAAAAATTCAATATAAATCCCAATATTCTAATTAGTTTTTCCTTATAATATTTTAATTCACCTCGATCACTTCCATGGTCCTTGAGACATTATCAATTACATTACATGTTACATTCTTCTACAATAAAGAAAAAACTGCATGAAAAGTATTTGATGCCTTTAAAATATGGTTAGATAGATTATCACAACATATTTTTAATTTTATATTATGAATTATTGGATTCATTTATGGTAATGAAAATGCATTTTTCAGGAGTCATAATAAATAAATTTTAAATTTCTTGTATTGGAATTGTTAATGGAAGGAATCACTCATGAAAATCATTATCAAATCCCAAATAGAAATAATTTTTTCCTAATAAATTATTAAATATGATTAAAACATGTTGGGAAATTATTATACGAAATACTTATAATATTATATTTATCAACCTCAAAATATTTTCTTATGATATAAACTTTCCAAAAAATTTGTTCTTCAGCCACATAATGTAATTTATTAAAAATATTAAAACCAGATTTTTCCAATAAAACAGTTAAATGCAGTATTCATTTAAATAATTAATTTATAAAATTTATTTCAATAAAATGTAAATTCAACACAAAATGTCAAAATTGATATATGGTTCTATCAATGAATATGCTGACTATTTATCATTGAAACATTATAGGTGCATTATAAATTTTGAATGATATGAATAATTTTAAAATTTAATAAAATTTAAATTAATTTTTTTTTCATACTCATAATATTAAATAAAAACATTGAAATAGCATAAGACTATATATATATTATTTTACTAATTATTTCAAACCAATCATTTGTGAATTTGATCAATTTAAAGGAAATGGATGTCATATTTTGTTATTATATGATTATTTTTTACTATCAATTTATAACTACTATATTTTCTAAATCCTAATATGAAATAAATATTTTTATTTAATTTTTATAACTATTATATGTGATTCATTATGTAATATTTGAATGGAAATAGCCCAATATGAATTAAATAGAAGATAGTTGATCCCTATTAATAAATTTCATTCAACTTGTTTCTTAGAAAATCCACAAATAGTTTATTTTAATCTACCCCAATATTGTGGCACAATAATCTAATAAATTATATATTAAATATAGAGTTCAAATATGGATTTTGAAATGAATTTTCTCCCACCCGTTGTATCAGTGTCCCCGGGGGGCTTCTCTGCTCCTGTGCTTGGATCTCCGGTGACCAAAGATGGTTCAGATCCCGCTCCTAGGATCTCTTACAAGGACATCCTGTTACGGCAGCCTCAGGGAGGAAATCTAGTTTATAATGCTTCATTTGTCATCCATAAAGCTACTTTGTTATTTTAGGAGGAGGTTTTTCTTGTGCTCGAGGTTTCAGCGGCGGCTTTCACGGCAGCGTCCTTGTATCTTCAGTGGACTCTAGTGGCGAGGATCGGTGCAGATAAGCCTCCTCTCGCGGTTTTTCAAGAGAGCGTTAGACACTGGGGTTTAGATCTACCAGGTACTGTTTCCATTCGTGACAGAAGGTATTTCGGCATGTTTCTGGCTTCCAGGGCGGATTTTGTGACATCATGGTGCAAGAGGTCACGCGTAGTGGGGTGTTGGAGGTTCTCTCTTTCTCACTAGTCGATGGACGTCCATGACGGCCGAGAATGTTCCAGTGTGGCCGTGTGGATCTTGCTTCCATGGTTACCCCTTCCCCTCATGAATGAGTCTTTTCTTAAGGGTATTGGGGATTTTTTGGGGGTCTTTTATGTGCATGGATGATAGGACTATCAGGATGGAGGAGGCTTCGGTGGATCTTTCTCGGCCTCTTCAAGATCACCTTGTGATCAGTATCGAAGGGATGCCGGATCATCATCAAGCCCTGGTTCATCCTAACCATCCTAGATTCTGTTCTTTATGCCACATTTCTGGGAATTCTCTGCATGTGTGTCGCAAGACAATGGAGGATTCCACTTCCAAGAATTTCTCTAACAGTGAAGAGTGTCCTCTCGTCAGTGCTGCTCTGTTCCTGTCTTTTGAGCCACAGGCGGGGATCCAGTGGTTCAGTTCCTGGACGAGGGATCGCTTCTCATGGGGATGACTCTTAGAAATCCTTTGCTCACCTAGATTCATTCACAAATATTCATATCAGAAATCTTAGTGATAGAACTTGACACGAGTGAGAAGGATGTCTATCAGCCTTCCTCGTCTAGGGAACTCTCCCTTCGGCCTTCAATTGAGAAGCCAGTGGTGAATTCTCCCCCATCCTCACCAACACCTTACTCTTCTAATCCTTCTCTATGTTCTCATTCAGTTTCTATGTTGGATTAGATCAGGCGAGAAGGACATTGTTTTGTGTCTCTGAAATCCACTTGCAGGGTCATGTTCGTTGGTGGTGATTCTCTGGTGGCAATCTCATCGCAGGTGCATTGTGGTGTTAAAACTCGTTCTAAATCCAATATTGGGGATGGTGCCACTGTAATCTTATCTCAGCATTTCAAGGTCTAGGATTCTGTGTCCAAAGCCAGGCGTGCTCGAATCAATGTTTAAAGCCTTAATATGAAATGCTTGTGGTCTTGGCTTCAGGGGAAAGTCAGATTTCATCTGAAATGAATTAAGTAATAGGACCGTTTCATTGGTGGTTATTCTGGAACAAAAACAATCCTCTCACATAATTCATAAGTATGCTCAGAGGCTTAAGGTCTGGGTTTTTATGCATGGGGATCCCCCGAATTAAAAAATATGGATTTTTTGGAAGGATCACATCAAAGTTGAACTTTTGAGTGCCTCAGATCAGTTTCTGACTACTATGATTTTCATTGGGGCTGAAGTGCTTCTATTTTCCTTTATAAATTCAAAGTGAAATTCCCAGGACATAGAGGATTTGTTCTGTTGTTTAGAAGGTGTTAATCCCGGGGATGATCCCTGGGTTGTTGGAGGGGATATCAACATCATTGCAAGTTTAGAGGAGAAGAAAGGGGGTGGCGATTTCCCTAGGAATTCCAGTCATGAATTTGTGTCCTTCATGGCAAGGAATGGCCTTTTGGATGTGGGATATGAGAGGAGTATGTTCACTTGGCGTCACAACCAACGGGAAGGGAGGCGCACATATTGTCTGCTTGATCACTGCCTTAGGAATGAAGCTGCAATTTCTACGTTTCTGAATTCCAAAGTGGTTCATTTTTAGTGTTGTCCTTCTGACCATTCTACACTCAGCATGTCCTTAAGTGGAGTGTCTTAGTGGGAGGGCCATTTTTTTCTAGAACATGGATGGAAGAACCAGGTTTTTCCGAGGTGGTCAGGGAAGCTTGGGACTTGCGGTGTCAGGGGAACCCATGGACCAACCTTCACAATAAGCTTAGGCGACTCAAAATACTTCTTCGTGCCTCAATAAAGAAGATTCCTGCACGTGATCATGTCTTGTCCAAGATATGATTGGACTTGGAATGCATAGAGAATTTCTTGGAGCAGGAATGGGATGAGTCTGTGTTTATAGATAATTTAATTAAAAAGGATAATCTCACTAATTTTCTTCTGAAATAGGAACGACTGGTTAGGGAACGGTCACAGGATAAATAGCATTGTGAGGTGGAATAGATCTCTGGTTATATCCATGAATGTATTAGAGAACGTCGGCATGTGCAGAGGCCTAACATTCGCAGGGATGATGTAACTTATTCCAATGATCGTGAGGAGGTAGGGTCCATGATTAATAGAGCTGTTCATTTCTTACTGGAATCTCTAAATGATAGGATGGTTGGGGGGGGGGTACTTGAGAGGTTTGGCTGAGATTTTTGGGCGAATTCCTAGCAGTGTTTCAGAATACATGGATGAGGGCGTGAGAAGAACCCCTGATGAGGATGATGTGTGGGAGGCTTGTTGGAATTTGAATCCAGACAGCGCACCAGGGCCTGATCGATTTCTTGGATCCTTTTACCTGCATAATTGTGACATTGTTAAAGGGGATCTAGTGCGTGATGTTAATGATTTCTTTCAGGGTGGAGATCTGCCACGTATCACATGTGCTTCAAAGATGGTTCTTTTACCCAAGGTGTGTAATCCTCAGTCCATCAATCAGTATCATCCCATTAGAGTGTGTAACATATCGTATAAGATTTTGGCCAGTATACTCAACAAAATATTAGCTATTCACCTGGATGCATGGCTGAATCCGGAACAACAAGGTTTTATTAAATGGAGGTCAATGCAGGGTGTGATAGGAATGGTTCATGAAATGGTAAGTGACATTAACAACAAGTCCGTTGGAGGCAATTTGGTGGTTAAATTAGATATGAGCAAGGCTTACGACTGATTGGAATGGGGTTTTGTTCTCTGAGTCTTGGCTTGAATGGGGTTCTCTAATTGGACTAGGGATCTTCTTTTCTAATGATTCAGCTCGGCGTGGATTTCAACGATGTTTATGGGTAAGATGATTGGGTTATTCAAGGCCTGTCGAGGTCTTACATAATGGGATCCTTTGTCCCCCACTATCTTCATTACCTCCCAAAATACCCTCAACTGCTATACTAATCAGGGTCTCAACACTGGGAAAATTAGAACTTATCATAACAAGAGTGGCACAAGGAGTATTACTCACATTATGTTTGCAGATGACACAATTATATTTATCAATGGTAGTAGAAGGTCAGTGCATGGGCTGAATGAAATTCTAGAAGTGTACTGCAAGTTGAGTGGGAAAGTGGTGAACAAAGACAAAAGTCTTTTATTCACATCCAGGAGGATCTCGGTGGGGAGGGAGAGGGAATTGTGTGATAGATTGAGCATGGGCAGAGGGTCCTTTCTCGTTGAGTACCTCAGGGCCCCGGTTAGTCCATTCTCCCTCAGGGTGCATCATTTTGACAAGCTCATAAGAAGAATTACAGGGCACATCTATTACTGGAAAAACATATTTCCTTCCTATGGAGGTCAAATAACTCTTGTTAACAGTGTCTTAGTTTCCATTACCATGCACATTCTTTCCACCCTGAATGTCTTGATGAGTGTGATTTCTAACCTAGATATAATTATGGTTTTCTTTATTAGGTATGGAAAGATGGAAGGAAAACATCAATGGGATTTGGGGAAATGGCTGGAAAGGCCTTTATCCGAAGGGGGCATTAATTTAAAGAGTGTCTCTGCAACCATACAAGGGCTTCATGCTAAGCTGGCGTGGGAGGCTTTGGATGGTCGATCTCTTTGGGGCAGAATAATGCATGATATTTATGGAACGAATATGAATAATCAAAGAATTCATTCTACAAGGATATGGAAACAGATTTCTCCATACCTGGAGACCTTGTATAATAACTCTCATTCGATTATGGGAAGAGGGAATATTAACTTTTGGTAGAAGGATTGGGGGGTGGGAAAGATGTGGTTCCCGGGATGTCCCACTGCAGATTTGTCGTTTTGTGAGGCAAGATTCCATCCAAGGTTTTCACAGGCTATTCTTGATGAGAGTGAGCTGGGCATTTTCAGTAACATAATCATGAGTGAGGATCATGACAGACTTATTTTCACTACTTCTATGTCAGGTATTTTCACCACCAAGGAATTTAATTGTTCAATGAGGGACATGGCGAATGAAAGTCTTTGGGGGGAGATTCTATGGTGAAAGGAGGTTCCCTCCAAATATAATTTTCTACTGTGGCGTGTGGAGAATAAAGCCCTTCCTGCAGATGATAATCTACAATGTATGGGAGTAAAGATGGCTTCTAGGTGTTGGTATTGTAGGTCTTCCAAATCAGAATCTGTGGGACACCTCTTTTATGATAGTGAATGGGCAAGAGGGGTGTGGCAGGCATTTGGAACCTTCTTTGGTTGGGACGGGTATGATGGGGGGCATGATAACTTCCTAATTTCATGGTTTAGGGATGCTGGTACATAGGGGGGTGACGGGAAAGCAAGGGAGATCATCTTAATTGCGGGGTTATAGATAATATGGAAATCCCGGAATGAGTATCGCCACAAAAACATTGCAGGAACTCAGGTGAGTATGATCTTGAAATTGAAAAATACTCTTCTAGATTTGATCAGGCTGAGTCCGGAGTGCCAATCTGCTCCATCTGTGAGCACTACTATGCTGAACCGGGGCTCCGACAACCAGACCAGGAGTTTGGGTGAGGGTCAATGGGTTTGCTGGCGAGCTCCCAGCCAGGGGATAAAGCTTAATGCAGATGGTTTGCTACTTATTGGGGAGATGTACAGGGGAGGCGTTGTCAGAGATCAGTAGGAGTCGGTTCTTATGGCTTTCAAATCATCTTATGGTAGAGGAGATGTGTTGTAGGCAGTGTCTTTGGCCTTGGTTACTGGACTGGAGGTATGAAAACAAAGGAATATTATTTTGAAGATGGTGGAGACAGACTCTATGATCTTGTATAAAGCATTACTTGGTCAAGGTAGCATTCCTTGGAATATTGTTTATATTGTCAGGATGTACAAGTGTTAATGGGGAACCAGATGGATATTTCTCATACGTGGTGGGAAGGGAATATGGTGGCCGATTTTCTTGCATCGATGGAAATCGTGAATCGAAGTATGGTTTCTTTCGTTAACATGGGATCTTTTCCTAAGGAGGGGATGATATTTGTTACTAATGATGTTATGGGTCTGCATTACATTAGACCACCGTGAGCAATGTAGTCGGGGATTGTTTCAAATCAATAAAAAAATTATTTTCAGTCAAATATAGAGTTCAAATGTGACTAGAATTATTTATTTTGTTTCAGCTAATATAAAATAAATTTACACAATATTTTTCAGTAAAATAAGTTTTTTTAATTTTTGATAGGATTTAACATTATTTGTAATAATTATATTGATTCACTCATCACACAACATATAAATAATATTCAATTCCATATGTAATGGTCTATGATTAATTCAAGTAGTATTGATGAGAGTGGTCAATTACATAGACATTCATATACGAGAAACCTATATTTTCCTTTAATGATGAGGCTACGTCATATTCACTATCATAAAAAAATTTAAATCAAAATTATTAATAAATATATTCAAAATTATCATTAAATTTTTGTCATATATTTTAATTATTTTAAATTCATTTCTAATTTTAAAAATAAATTCCTTATATTTCAAATTAATTTATGACAAAGTTCTTTTCCAGTGATAAGGCTTTTATTGAGAAAATTATTACCACTTTGAAAATTGATATTCATAGAGTGAAAAATGTTCAATGAATTATCTTCATTATCACAACATCAAATATATTTCATATATTATTATATTCACATGTTGATTTATATTTTTTCAATGAGTTCCTTGTTTAATTATCCCGAATTCCAAAAAAAATAGTTATAGTGCTAGGAGAATGGATATTTTCTACTGTGATATATTCTAATGGGAAACATGTAGCTCGACTCAGAAATAATTTCAACATTGAAGCATTTTATTTCTAACCGTGGTAGTTTTTTATTTATCCTATGTATGTCCATTACAATAAAACTTATTGGAACACAATATGATGATTTGGGTGACAACTATGTGATTTACCCAGTTATTTAAAAAGGATAAATGTCCATTAAAACTTCTTTTATTTTTACCCACCCATCCCATCATCATATTTAAAAATTTTCAATAATGTTTACATAAATTGGTATGTGTCTAAATGATTTTCCTTTTTTTATTGAAAATCCATTTTATCATTCTATTTCGTTTATATTCTAGAAAATACAAATTCAATTGATTTATTAAAATTAAAAAAAGGGATTTCTCATTACAATATTTATATATGAAAAATATTTTATACATATAATTTAATTTACATGGTGGGGTATATCAATTTAGAATATTTTTTTAGAATTTTCTTTCCAATGGACTTTAACATGGTTTTGATTGAGTTTGAACTTATGTGTTTATTGATATCACATGCTAGTAGCATTCGTATAAACATTTACTTATATTGTGAAATATTTATTTGGAATATGTTATTTTATGGTTTTGTAGTTGTGAATTTCACTTTTATACAAGGATAAATTCAAATGATACATGATTAGAACAATTTTTTAAATGGGTATTTTCAAATGAAAAATGTCATTTATAATCCAAAGACGATTTAGCACCCTGAAATGGAGTTGATCAATTAAATTAGTTATTTTATTTCTTTCAATGGAATAATTTTAAATAGTAATATTAGTTATAAACCATGGACCCTATTTCAAGAATATTTTTAAATATTACGGTGATTTTTTTACATATTCAACCTAGAGTGATGTTTCAAATTTGTTTGATGACTGTCCATAATTTTTGAATATTTTTAAATGAAATCATTTAGGATAATTTATTGATATTTTTTAATAGGTTTGGATAAGGTTGGATATTGGAATTTTTTTTCATAAATAGGATTACATACCTACATACCCAATTTTCTGATCCTAAATTGACAAATTCTGAAAGTCATTCATTATCTTTATGGGATGATGACTAAAATGTGGATATATACAAGATAAAATAGGAAAAAAATGATCAAAAAATATTAGAAGATAAAGATACAAGTCATTATGCTCAAAAATCCTAATATACAATGTACCATATGCCAAATAGTTATATAAAACCCATAATTACACATTAATAATGTACTTGCATTATGGAAAATTTCCCCAAGGGAACATCACTCCTATCCCAAAAGTTCAAGAACATACACCCACACTAAGTAGCTCATTTCCATTGATAGGACCTGGAAGAATAAAATATACAATCACATGAATAAAATGGTGGGGTGTGAGATAATTTCCCACTAGGTTATCACCTAGTGTTCCATAATATGATTGTATAAAAATAAATCAAATCATGATTTATCTTATAAATTAAACCGGTAAGGAAGTACTATTTCATATTAAAAAAAAGCAATTTTCATTTCAAATAATGGATGCATTTCAATAATGTCTTAAGTAATCTTATTATATAAAATAGTTTTTATAAATGACTAGGAATGAGAAAAATAGTATTAGAATCATTGGAATATATAATCAAAATACAGACAGTAAGGGTCGTGTTCATATTCTCTACGGTATAATAGTTTATAGTTATCAGATCCTCACACTCTCGTATTAGTGATCATGGAATATGTATACATGGTTCCCTTAGTCTCAAGATGAATATGACTCATCAGAATTTCATTACAAATATAATATACCTAAATTCAGTTTCTAGATTTATAATCATCAATCCAATTCAATGGAATTAGAGTCTTATAGTTGTTTTCCTAAATAAAACCCAATTTACCAGGTTTAGATATTCTCAATCATTCAATCAATGGAGGGAAAATAATTTTAAATCAGAATAAAATAAAATTAACCAATTTCCATTTTAAATATCTAATTTTATTCCAAAACTAAATCATTGGTTTTTGTTTATATTGTCATTCCTTTTCAAAATCAATCCAATAAATAGTATATGTCACATAAATTTATACAATTTTTTCTCAATCCTAATTCAAAAATTTCAATAAATTTTAAATCACACTCCAATTTTTAGTTCCATTATAATAAGTGTTTTCCTTGAATTCATTAAAAATTAAACAACAATTTCCAATTTGTAAAAAAATTCCAAAAATCAATTGAATGAAATGTGAAACCTCAATAAATTTAAGGTTAAATTATTTGGCCAATATTATATGGAACCATGAACCTTTTTCACAAAGATCATGAAAGGGATAAACCACAACTAGAATTTTCAATGGAAAATGATGACCACAGATATCATGAAGTCCAACCAATATTCAAGATAAAAATAAATATAATTTAGATCATTAAAAACTATAATAATACAAAAAATAATATTGAGGAAATAATGAGAGAGTGAAATAGAATGAAAATGGGAAGTCCCACTTATCAAAGTGGAATTAAATGAGATATTTGATGCATTGATCCACATAGATATGGATTTTAAGATCCTCCAAAACCTATGATTTCTACATATGTGGAGTTGGGGTCGAACGAAGGGTAAACCGTGGGTTCATATTTTATAAAATAAAAATTGGAAAAAAAATTCATGTTCACAATATTATCTATGAAGTGTTTCATGGTTAGACAAATAGTTTTTGAAAATGGTACAATACTTTATAGTGGTGACTATATTATATAAGGTGTTTTCATGGGGGTTAAAACCATTTTCTAACCAGGAAGAACCCCACTACCTGGGATATCATGGTTTTTACTGGGTGGGCACACAGTTTGGGAAAACAATGAGCCAAGCATGCACAACCCAATAATATTACAAATTTTATTAATTTCGAGCCAAAATACTGAATAAATATTCTAACTAATTCATGATAAAAATTAAGGTTTACGGTGAGTCTGATAAACAGTAAGATGATTCTAAAACCTTCATCCGTATTCTCTTTCCCCCCCAAAAAATCATGTTTATAAGTTTCCATATAAAATGATGAGTCAAATACTCTCTCATTTTCTAATATTTCTCCTCTATGTCATTCATATCAGAATTGGGTTATCATTTAACTCTAGAAAAAGGTATCATACTCCCATGAAGTAACTTTTATAAAAATCAACTATCAGGAATAGATTCCTAGTAATGGATAAATTAGGCTCAACATCATGATCACTCCATCTCAAAAAATTAAATGGAATAAAAATATATTTTATTAGTCGAGTTATATGTGCTATGTAATGTATCAATGTAATCTATGGAAAATTTTATAACAAGTAATCAAATCGTTCAATCTATTCAACAACATTAATAGTTCCCACAAAATGTAGAAAACTTATCACCTAAATCCCTAGATGTTGATGACCCAAATAGGGGGAAATATTCAAGACAATCTGGTCACCAACTGAAATGTCCTATTATGTATGATGATAATAAGTACAATATTTATCCTAGATCTATAATGTCAACATAATTTGATGAAATAAATGAATCATTATGATCATATCATAAACTATGTTTTGTCCGCCCAAGGAACATTCACGGATCTCGGATCAACAAAATAGATATTTGTATGTCTCGACATACAATGACATAAAAGGATTCATTATGATCATAAATTGTTAACAATTATTATATGTATGCATGGTTAGTGTAATTTTATCATCTGAAGCCCAACCAAAATCATGGATGGATGCATGAAACAAATCCTCATGAATATATATACCCCTATTATTCCAAACCATTTTCAATGGATTTTATGTCATTACTTGATGAATTTGACATTCCAGTTCCCCCAAAAGGCCTCTCCAAAAGTAAAAAGTAAAATAGGGATCTCAATCAGAGACTATACCATATATCACATTGGGAGAATAATCAATCTGTATCACATATAAATTTCCAAGATCCTAAAATTTGGTTGTATAAATATTCGGAATAAGGTTAGGTGATTTGGTTATCCTATCAATCATACACCATATCAAATTCTTCTCTCTGTATGTATGAATTAGACCTACCAAAAAGTCCATATAAATCTCATCTCACAACCATGATGAAACTGGATGTGGCTGAAGCCAACCTAAAGGATTATAATTCAAATCCTTGACCTATTGTCAAGTATTGCAATGTGAAACAAAATTAGTGATGTATCATCTCATAACCATCTAAAAGAATCATCTATTCATGTCATAAAATATATTTGTCTTTACTCAGTTCACATACCATTGAGAATAGTGGAAATCCCCAATCATAGATTTTTCATGGAAAACATGAAAATAAATCAATTCTAAATACATAGAATACCATCTTTGCAGAATGAAAATTTATAAAAAATCTCTCAAATATAAATAGTGTATTTTATACAACATAATTTATTATCAAGATATTATTACTAAATAAACATCTTGAGAATAGAATAGTTCAACTGGACATTGGGCACATAAACATCAACACTTGTTTCCTTATCACTAATATGAAACCTTGAAAATGATCCATCATTCTTCAGTATGCTAATGATTCCATCATGGTATGGGATATTAGTTTCCTCCTGAAAGTATCATAACAATTCTCGTTACCCAAGGTATAGGAATTATTGAAATAAACATAATGTTGGTACTCCACCCAACACCTCTGGAAGATATTAAATTATATTTGAGAGAAGATATAACTAAAGATCTTGTGGTCGTAATATATAGTAAAGCATTATCTAAATAACTAATATAATCAAATAATATGTCCACGCTTCACAGCTTCCAGTTCAAGGTCAGGGTTTAGAAAAATCATTTCAAGTGGACTATGTTTTTGGGAGCCTTATGAAATTTCATGGTAACCCAGCATAAGAACACGTCCCAAACCCAACACCGATGCAATACAAAAACCCACAACGCCCTATCTAGCCACTAGAAGCATCAACACTGGTGTATAAGTCAAATAAAATTTCATATCAACAAATTATCCTTGACCATTACCATCCAATAAAAATTTACACCCTTACATTATATAGTGATCATTGGAGAATCCAATTATAATAAATACTCTACAACCCCAAGATAATATAAATAAAAACATAATAATATCTGAATCGTGAAAAAATTACATTGTTTCTCCCATATCATAATAGATATGTCATTTTCTTGGTCAACTGAAATTGTATGTTATGATTCCACATATCCATGGGAAATCACTTCTCGAATCCAAAAAACAAATGTTCATAGCTTCATGTAAATTGGGTAATATATCAAAAATTCATAAATTTCTCTTAGATGGAACAAAAGATCATCCTCGATCTTAGAGTAAACTAGGCTGTGATAAAAAATCCACAAAAAGTATTTGAAGTAATCATGGATCATTATATTCATCCAAACCATAAAAACAAATAGAGCATTAGTTAGACCAAATGGAATGACAAGGTAATCATAATAGACATGCCTGCTCTGGAATGTGTTTTTTTAATGTCAAGTTCTTTTATTATTAATTTTTTATATCCAGATCAATGATTAATATTAAAAAACCAATTTTCCCCTTTCAAATGGTGAAACTGATAATCAATAAGTTGTAATAGATACTTTTTCATTACTGTAACTTGGTTGAGTTTTCGATAATAGAAAAACTAGTGAAGTGACCCATTAGGTTTCATAACAAATAAAAATGTCACCATCCAAGGAGACACACTCAACCACATAAAAAACATTCACAATAGATTATCCATAGAGTCTTCAACTATTTCATTTTATATAGTTCTATATCGTATGAGGGAATATATACCAACAGATTACCAGGCAATAAATTCCTAAATAACTCTACCACTCATACCAGTGAAAAGCTAGAGAAGTTAGATGTAAAATGTTTGGATACTCGATGAAAAATGGAAGGATATCATCACTCCAAAGGTCATTTTCCATATCAAAAGTCAACAATAATATTTCATTCCCAAACACCATATAAGTAGGATCATATCTACTCAACCTCATGTCCCATTCTCCATGAAATATAATACATACCTCATTAGTAATAGTAATGAAGATCGATCAAATATAGTATTGAATTTGGGGTTTATTATAATTGATTCAATCCATCCCACATATACAATCAAGGGGATTATTTTCCAGAACCATAAAATCACATTTAATCTCTATCATCGATAAATGAAAGACACAAGAATGAAAATCAATGCCTTTCTCTCTCTTCATTCGAAGGGGTGTAGTAATCTCTATCACATAAGATAAATACTCCATAGAACCATTTATATGGTTCAAAATATGGGCTGATATAATTGAGTGCGATAAAATAGTTTAAAATAAAGGAGTCACGAATGATGAATCTTTTGTGATGGTATCTTTTAGGGTTATTGGACCTTTATCTGCTTCAACTAGAGACACTACTGGAAAAACGACCTATACCCACATTTCCAAAATGTGGGTATAGCCCTCAAAACCATGGGTATAGCCTATACCCATGGTTTTTGGAACCATGGGATGGAAAGGTGTCAGCATAGGGGTCTCAGCCAATACCCATAGTTTTGGAGAACCAAGGGTATAGGGGTGTCAAATGTGACACAACGTTGTTCCAGTGTGGCACACAACAGACCCCACAGTTTTCAATCCCGGTGGTATTTGATTCAAAAAACATGCACCCAGGGGGTATCGAAACCGTGACTCTAGCTGCGCCTCGCGGTCGCACACCGCCATCAGACCAAACAAGATACGTTTTTTAATTTTTATATATACATATATCTTTTTATATATTTTAATATAATCCATGCCGGGTTTTTAAATTCCAAAAAAGCAGTTACGGGGTTTCAAACCCGCACCTCTGGCTACGCCTCATAATCGTGCACCACGACGGACCAACTGAGCTGTTAACATTTTTTTTTATAGATACATATATCGGTGTATATATATATTAAAATAATGGGGGTATTTAAATTCAAAAATCATGTCAACAGGGATTCGAACTATCGTCTCACAATGTGCCTCAACGCCGCTTTTCCCTAATGTACCAACCGAGCTAACATTTTTTTTGATATATATATATTCATCTGTGTATATATATTAATATGATCTGTCAAAAAATCTCTTCTCGCCCAATGTTTTTTTATGTCCTGCCTAATGTTTCTTCCCTGCTATAACACGGGAAAGCAATCCCCATGGTTTTGGAGAACTGTGGGTATATGTCTTAAAAAAAACCGCAATACCTACGGTTTTGAATAACTATTGGTATAAGTGTTCGAAAAATACACTATACCAACGGTTTTCTCCAAAACGGTGGGTATAGGTCTTAAAATAATTCAATACCCATGGTTTTTGGCACAACCGTGGGTATTGTTTCACATATTATCCCTATACCCACAGTTTTGGAAAACTGTGGGTATTGGGGTACCCTATACCCACAGTTTGTTGAAAAATCGTGGGTATAGACCTATTTTCCAGTAGTGAGACTCTTACACTGCGTGGAGAAACTTCATTCTAAATGATTGTGGTTGAAACACCTTATATCTTAATGAATTTGATTCTTGTACAATAGTTTTGCATTGATTATCCCAAGATAGTAAATTGACATAAGATGATAACACAGAACTTCTTTAAGTGACCTGAACATTCGCATGAACCACATATATTTAGTTCATCTTTGTAAACCCATTTTTAATGCCTAGTATTTCCATCTTAGAAGAAATTAGAAGGTAATCTTGGATGAACTGAATAAGTTCTAGAAGAAACCTTCTATAATGATCCCCCACATGGATCATCTCTCCTTCTCGTCCCTTTGAAGGTACTCATAGAACCATAAGAGGGATACAAATTTACTCCTTTCAAACCTATAATACTAACAAAAAATTATCTAACCATAATCTCCCCATCATGAAAATTAGCACAAGAGGAGGGATTCAGTAATAAAAACTAATAATGTATGTCAAATTGAAGTCTCATTCTGAACTGTTGAGTCTTAATATTCTCGTTTGATACCATGTTAGATGTAAACTACCCAATCTCGGTAAACCAATTTCTTAACATAGTCATAGTCTTCTCAGCCTGATCATGTTTGAAAACTCTATAGACTTATCCAGGACCATAGAATCTTGATATAACTAATAAATAAATTAACATTTCAGTTTTTACACTCTAAACCCTCTTTATTTTTCTCCACATCCTTCGTGTACAATCATATACTTCTAGTTCATTCTCATATAAAGGTGGAACATTTCTCTTTAATATGGTTAAGTCTTTACATGATCAAAGAAATAATATATATATTTCTCAACCAATCCATAGACACTTGAGTATTAGTGGACCATTAAAAAATTTGTGGATTATAATGAATGAACTCCTAATCATGAATATTAAATTCATCCCTCTGAGGTTCCATTGCCAAACCTAAATGGTAATGGTTGTCGGTGCCTTTCCAATAGCTTGGGAAACACACGAAATAACCTCAAGCAGATTCTGTCCCATGGGAGGATTTTCTCGTTGTGGTTCATCAGCAGTTTCCCCTAGGATCCAATTCAAACATCTTCTCTACGTCATGACTCTACACAACATCATAAAAAAATATAATATATCATAAATGATATTCAGATCAACACTCAAAGATGATTGACTATAAAATTAATAACATCTTACACATCAACCAGATTTGATTTTCATTCTATAAAAATTTAAAGCACAGAAATGAATAGAAATAATTCTTAATAGAAATTTTCTAAATCACCCATTTTGACTTAAGGATCATTATGATGAGATATGGACATGCAATAACTCGAAAATACTTTTAAAGACCCAATAATATCACAAGAATTATACTAAAATCAAGAAATGATTCTTAACCTGATCGTTTGATAACAGTTTTGAAAAAACCAGCTGAGATACCTTGGTAACCTAATAGAAGATCCAGGATAGAAATTGCTCGAATGAAATTCCTGATATCAAAGAATTGGATACTACAACCTAGCTTCATAAAAGATAAAATAGAGAAAGAAATTTACACAGAAATAGTGGAAGAAAAATATACAAGTCACTATGCTCCACAATCCAAAGGGAGAATGTACCATAAACCTACATGTATAATAAACAACAAAACTAAACATCATTAATTTACTCCTTAGTTAGAAAAATTTTCCATTTTAAATATCATTTCATGACCAATGGACTAAGGACATCCATCATTTTTAAAAGGTCAATTTCATATCATTCGACATGGTAGAATAAAATATATAAATTCACAATGGAATAGAATAGGTATGACCTAATATACCAGTAGGGTATCACTAAGTGTTTCATAATTAGATTCCATAAAAATAAAGGAAATCATACTTTAAATTATAAATTAAACAGGAATGGAATTATGATTCGATATTTAAAACATATATTAATTAAATATAAAATGATGGAATCACTTGAACTATCTATTATGTAAATATCTTATATAAAACTATATATATATATATATATATATAATTCATCATGACAAAAATATCATTACAATAAATGGAATTTAAAATTTAAATAGTCAAAATAAGAACCATTTTCAATATCCCTGAAGTAAAATATTTACTAGTTATTAGATCCTCCAAAATTAATTTTAGAGATCATTGAATATTTGTACACATATACATCAGCCTTGTCTTAATAGGACACATAAATATTCCATGAATAATTTGATCTTTCCAACTAGATTTTTGTTAGATATTTTTTATCCTCAATCCATTTTTTTGGAATTGCATCCTTAGACTTCTTGTCCCAAATAACTCACTAACTACCCATTTTTTCATCAATCAACACATCATTAGTGTGAAATAAAATTTGAATCTATTTACAATTTATTTTACCCATTTCTAGCTTCATTATGAAAATTTAATTCTAAAACCAAAAACATATCACTTTAATTTGTATTTTTCATGATGTTACAAAATAAAACCTATCTTGGGTTCTTATAAAATAAATTTAAACACTTTTTATAAAAAATATATGTATAAAACATATAATTTTTTTTTTCTTAATTTCAAATTACACTAAAATTTGAAATTCTATTTGAATTAGTCGGTTTTCTAATAATTATATTCCAAAAAAATTTGTATTTATATTAAACATCCAATTGTTTTTTCTAAAAATAAATTAAAATAAATTTCTAAAATAATTCAATTCATGGTTAAATCTATTGACTAGTATTTGATGAAACCACTAACCTTTATCATGATGATCAAAAAACAGAGCACCGAAAATCAGGATTTCCATTTATGAACGATTTCATTTGAGATTAAGAAATTAAGAAATCGATTATAGATTCATGATCCAAATCTATAGAGTTTATATCCATCCAATAAATGATGATAGAATAAACACTATGGATGAAATAAAGATTGAGTGGGTTAGAATTAATGGTATAATGACCACGTAACACATAGGGAATGAATGATATCATCCACACTATAATCTACATAGTAAGGGGTTTGGATGAGGCAAAATAGTTTCATGAGAGCCTCCAATAGTTAGGATATCAGGATATTAGGATTTGATGATGAATTTGGTATAAAATAGGGGTTTTTTTATTTTATTTAAAAAAATTTAAAAAAATTATCATTTGAATGGTTATCTTGGTAGGGTCATACAGTTTTAATAATCATTATCCCCACTACTGGGGAGCATTATATCGAATTATTTGGAGTGAAGTCTTTATGAGCATTGTGATAACTGTGAAAACCCCCAATTGTTAGTGTTTCTTGGTTTTCACTGGGTGGGGGCATAGTTTGGGGAAAAAATATCAAACCATGTACAACCCAAAAATTTAAAATTATAAAAAATTTCGACCTGAAAAAAATCGAGAAAAACCTCAACAAAAAAAGAAAAAAAATTATGTTTTAGGAGTAAATAAAAAAATAGTAATAGGATGCTAAATTTTTCATGTAATTTATTATGTATGTTTCCATCATATGTTATACATCCTTCCCCACCATCTTTTACAAGTATCATAGTGATCTTAATCATCGCAGTATGAGATAGAGGGATTATTTATATACTAATCCTAATTTTATGGAAATTTATCCTCTAAAATTACACTATTACTAACTAGAGTGAAACCATTGGTGGGGCTAATTTAGAGTAATCTGCTTTGTTATTGACTAAGAAATCGTCGATAGGTGAGCCTATTATTCCACCTGATTCCATCATGTATCATATAAGTTTTAGTTTTAGAGTGTTCTATTAATAAGAATATTATCATATGGAGAAAATATTTTTAGTAATGATTATACACCCCCATTATTAATTATATATATGTAATAGGTTATATTAATGTGACCAAATTTTATTTTATGAAATATTGAAATGTATTATTTTTTAACTACTTAAATCAGTATTTATTTATATTTCCTTTTACATATACATATTTTTATTTTTATTTTTATTTTTCATGTTTAATTTTGGTATGTTTAGTTAATTATATTTAATTTTTGAAAAGAAATTTATAAACTGATTGTAGATGTACAATTTAAAAATTGGTTTTAAAATGGAAAAATATACATCACATTTTTTAGGATCATATGTTTTTTTTAAATGAAAAAGTTGATGGTTGTTAGATTTTTCTTATATAATTAAATAAATATTTATAAATATATTATTTTAATATAAAATCTTTTAAATTTTTTTAATATGGAAATGAATGGAAAATTTATTGAAATCATACCAATCATTTATCTTACATCCTAATTATACAACATTGGGTTAGTAAACATACCGTCAAATTTTAGGTTTAGGTTTTTTGGAAGATCCAAATATATATAAAGCTTCTTTGAAGATTCCCTGGGTGTGATTGTAATAATTAATGTATTTTTATCTTGCTTCGTAACTAAATTTATATGGTACCTTTTTATATTTTTTAAGTTATAGACTACTTATATATAAGTAAATTCTATAATTGTTTTATTTCTCTTCCTCTAGTTGTTTTATAATATTTAACTATAGAATGATGTTAGTTCTTAGTTGTTACTCATTTGGATTAAAATAATTTTTAATAACATAATATGTTGATCCATATAATTATATTGTCTGAACTCACCCTTATTACATATTATTATAATTCTTCTACATGAATAATTGTATTTAACAGGGAAAAGTAATATATGATGACTATATTTAGATCCATATAACTAGTTTCTAGGAATGGGGGGTCTAGAATGTCATTTTGTCCTTTCAACATGGGGACTTGAGTGCCAAGTTGAGGGGTTTAATAGTTTAGTTCATGAAAAAAATTGTATTAGTTCATCCATTTTTGTTATAGAGTTTGGTAGATGAAATATATGATTATCATAGAAAATGATATAGTCCATGAGAATTTTCATGATCACTACAAAACATTATAAATCTAATGATTCCATGGGATATTAGGTTTTATGTCGTGAATTATGAATCTTATTCATTAATATCTTGTTCATTATTATTTTTATAGATAAAGAACTGACTTATATTAACATTTGGGCATTATATATAGAATCTTTTTTACTTTTTTGTGAAAATTGGAGAGGTAAAAATGGTCAATTTTTTTCAAAGCCTGAGAAACCATATGGAGCTCACATTCATCCTTTTATGAATAATATTGTTATAATCACGTGGTGGGTGTTTGTATTTTCATATAGTGTGCTCAATCCCTGAATAATCACATAAACCATTAAAATTTTGTTTTTAACACTGTTTTATATTATGATTTTTATGTAATGTTTTATTTATATTTGATGTGGATTTTGGGTATAGTTATATTTTTTTCAATGTTATAGATCAATCTTTTATAGATATTATATAATGGAAAACATAGTATATTAATGGGATGAAAATTGTTTTGAAAAATTATTGGGGATATTTCTATGACATTTTAAAAAAATTTAAATTTATTAAATAGGAATAAAATATTCAATAATGACCCTATAATTTTGTTTATACTCATAATTATAAATTAATGATTTGAATTGTTTTTAAAGATACTAATTTAATTTTTAACTAGACTAATGATTTTTCAAAAGATTTATTATAAAATTATTTTAATATTTACTTTAATTAGACTGAGTTATAATATATATTTTTGGGTTCATATATATAATTAGTATTAATATTTAGATCAATACTTATAATGAATTTTGGAATGATCATATGAAGTCAATATAATGGATGATATATCATACTAGTTTTTTCATGGTGTTGTATATAGCCTTTTGAGTTATCTATCCTACCCAGATTATAACCGTAGTGGTATAAAATTCCCCCTTTGATGTTTTTACTCATCTTCTATTGTGATCAAGGACATCATAAATCTTGTCTATGACTGTGAAAATTGTTGGGAAATTCGATTCAATAAAATCATAAAAATCCTCATAAGTGAAATCAATTTATGACAAGTTTATTAGATCGAGTTTCGAATAGTTGAATACCATCATTAAAAATCAGATATAAAGTATTATTTCTTGGGATTTAATAAATAAAATATTTAATCACTCGAATTTTCCAATGATGGTCAATGTAGATGAGGATACATATCTTATTAATGTCCAACATGGTTGTTAGAGGATGTACGTGGTATCCTAATTTATTTATTTTGTTCCATTATATTCTATCTTAATATTTATGAAATGTGGTATGTTAATCATTTTGTTAGGCCTCTTCATCATCAACTCAATTTTAAAATTCCAACATTTGATCATGTGTCCAATAAGAAGATGATTGTTCAGTATATCACTACTGAATTTCCTATTAAGGGTAGTGATCCTATTATATTCAATATCAGTAATGGATAAAATCCTTAAGATGTGAAGATTCAATATGAACCTCAATTATGAAATTAGATATTTCTAATTGATAAACCTTATTTTATTAATAACCATTTTATTTAGACATAATCATCTATGTGACATCATCTTGGGGTCCTTAGGAAATATAAGCCCTCCTAAAATTACTGTTGGTGAAAAATAATTTTTTTCAATATTTCCATCATCTTTAGAGGTGTTGATTGTCTAAGAATCGATTAATGAAGTTATATTAATCTTAACATGGGTCCCGAATGTATTGTTGTAGATTATTTTTAAGGATCCATTTTTATTCACATGTTTTCTATTATAATTTTCTAATTTCATGATATTAATGTTTTTATTTAGATTTATTTAACATAATCAATATTTAATATGGAGTTACGATTTTTTTCTAATTATGAATGGTTAATTAGTAATGGTGATTTATATAGAGTTCTATTTTTTAAACTGATGGGTAGTGTGTTAAAATATTTATCCTATAACCATTAGTGTCACCTGAGAAATCATATTATGTAAAATCCATATATTGTTTGGAGATTCATTGAAATATGATGTTATTGAATTCATACATTGTAATTATTCTATTGGATTTATTTTTATAGTGTTATTATTGGGTTATATATAAAGTTGTTATTTGAGTTTTTAAGAATCATACAAGGCCAAGATTGTTTTTTTAATTTAACATTCCTATTATAGATATTCTATTTGAGATTTTCATTATCAAAAATTTATAATCTCTTACATTTTTTCATCCTTCGTGTTATATATATTAATTTCCTCTCATTGTCTATTCCTTAGGTTACTAATTAGGTTATAAAGTGTTATAATGGTGATAAAATTCACTACTAAACCATTAATCCTCATAATATATATTTTCCAATTCATATTCTTATATTTTAATTTTGAGTACAATTTCCATGGATGATTTGAATGTTTGGGTTGTAGTGATAGGATTACAGCTGGAATGTAGGCAGTGACAACAATTTGATCTAGACATGAAAAACCATTAAATTTTGATGATATTATAAAATTATTGGAATATGTAATTATTAACCATATGTTCAAACCATGAGACATTTCCATGGTTTGTTGAGTGATTGTCAAATAGTTGGGAAAATATTTTTGGAACCATGAGAAACATTTGTTCAGAAATTGTTTTTTAAAATTATAAAATAACCATTATGTCTCCATTGTTTTTAATACCCATACTCAATGTTCTCCACCATTTCATGGCATACATTGCTAAAAGGATCCCTATAAGTGATCCAATCTCCATAATCATTACATATTAAATATTTATTATTTGATTTAGAATGATTCTTCTAGTTATAGTATGGTTCAATCACTTAAATAACAATTCCTTCAAGATTCATTTGATTTATATTTCTCTTTCTATTGGGTGGTGTTAATATGTACCTATGTGAGTTTTGGTATTAATAATTTTTGTGTGTGATTCAAAGGGTGTGATGAATCCTAATTCAGAACTCCTCTATTTATATTTATGTGTTTTGATTCATTAACTCATTACGTGGGTAAGAGCAGCCATAACTTTTTGAATAATATAGGAATCAATGTTTTTATTGTGTTTTCGTAATGTTATTCAAAATAAAAGATATATATTTTATTATTATTTAAATTCTTATAATGGTTATTTCAATTTAATTAAAATTTCAATCATTTTTATAAAATAGTAATTGTTTTTCATATGTATTTTCATTAGTTTAGAGGGGATAATGTTTATTATTTCAATTTAAATGGATTTTATAATAGGTTTGATTATTTTTTCTCTCTTTTTTTGAAATCACATGATCATTATGATTGTATGTCCCTTTAATAATATTTTTCATTATTTTTGGTTTTATAGTATTTTATTTCGATAATGATGGGTTTTCACATAATTGAAATTGTTACACAAATTATACATTACATGAAATTTATTAATATTGGGATTTTAAAATAAGAACTATAAGTAATTAGGAAATGTACCATTTGGATCATTTAAAAGGATTTTATTGGTGAAAATTTGTTTTGTAATTTTCTTTATGAATTATTCTCAAATAAAAATATTATATTTCCAATAAAATCCCTAGTAAGAAGGGTATATAATATTCTTTACCAATATGAAGCATAATACTAAATTTACCCAATAAATCTATGTTTAAAGTAACTATGATTATTAAAATTGGAGGATGATATAGTTTATTTGAATTTATCCACTGGTTTTGTTGAGAATATTGTTTGAGGGTAAAGTGAGGTATACTATTTTTTTGTTTTTCTTGTGGTTTATAACTTATGTCTATATAATATGTGACACATCCTTCCCTACATAGTTATTATTACTATGGTGTTTTTAAGCATCTTATCAGGATATTGTGATATTATTTCTATATCATTCATGATGAGAAGTACTTTTGTCATCTTGTATTGAACATGCTGCAACTAGAAATGCTCCCTTAGTGATTATAGTTGATAATAAATATGTTTCTTGTAGATAAGGAATACATCATCAGAAATACATATTGTTGTTCAAGAGTATGACCCGAATTTTCTTGTTATATTTTTAAGAGTTTACCCAGATTATATTTAACTAATGTAGACTTATTTATTTCATTAAATTATAATTCTTATTCATTGTAATTATTACTTATTGTTCAAGCTTGTAATATTTGATTTACACATGATTCTTCTATAAATAGTTTAAATGTATTCTGGTTTATGATTGATTTAATCCTATTTTATTTTTCATCACATTTATAATTACGAAAAGTTATTTTTTGTATTCTTTAATTTTATATTTCAGAATGTTGAGTTCCTCTTACAAAACAATAAAAAATTGGTTTGTAATTTTATTTGAGGGGTATATTTTAAAAAGGTGTTATAGAAAATGTTATTTGATTTATATATGATTATGTTTATCAAAATAGAATATGTTAAATTTGGTGTGTTTTTTCATAATGAATTATAAAAATATATATTTTAAAATATTATGACATACCATAATTTATAGATATATTTGTCATAAAGAAATCATAGTCTATTTGGAAATTGATTACTGGGATATTATTTCACAGTCTAATAATACGTCATGGTGTCATTATAATTTTCATATTTTTAATGGTTCAGATTAATGATTTTTTGGGAAGCTTCATCTCTACGGACATCTTATAATGTGATGCCCATTAATTATATCATGATGAGTATGTAGGGTGAACCTGTGTCACAAAGGTAAATATTTATATAACATTTTTAATTATTTTGGTTTTATTAGGTGTATTTGAGATCATTTATATATGGGAGAAGATTGTATTCATGTATTTTCTACCCATTAAATTATTTCAAATATTTATCTACAAATATATATTTATGTTTAATAATTCTCCATTGTTATTACATTAATTAAAAACTATTTTTTATTTTTATGTTGGATGTCTACTATATGGAAGAACCACACTGAATACTATACATAATTATATTCAATTTATAATGAAATATATATATGAGACATCAATTAAAGAGAGTATTTTTATGGTCTCAAACTAGATCCTATCCATTGGGATTGGTAATGACCTCTCAGCCTTTCCACATGCTAACTATGGTTCCTAATTTAGATATTTCAAATGTTTTTAACACCTAGAAATTCCATGAGAATGGAATTTTATTTAATAGTGTATGTGACATGCACAACCATTAAAATAATATAATATAACACCACAAAAAAATATATTTCATCAAAAATAAATATAAATAATTCAAAATATTTTGAGACACAGAAAAATTATTTTTTTTATAGCAGGCATTACACAAAAGACCTCATTTAATCGATCAATAATATATTGTAAATAATTTTATTTAAATTGATAATTATCACGTCACAATTGGAATGGAGGTTAAAAATAGGATTACATATCTCGTTAAAAATATATTTTCTACTTTTTTATTAATTATCTATTTATTAATGGTAAAATAATAATAATTTAAATGAATTTGAATTTTTTTTTCCAAAAATAGTGTTTTTTAAATGATAGTTCAATCTTGTTGTTCATTTAATATAAAATTCAATTATAAAACTTTTTCATGTTTATTTTTATAAAATAAAATTCATTTCTATATTATAATATAAAAATTATTCAAAATATGTAAGTTTTTAACAAAAAACCATTTCAATTTTTTTGGTAATTAATTTAATTTACTGCATTTGGATCAATATTGAATTTCATTTTGATAAAAAAAATTTCAAACTCTTATATAATTTCACTTCAAAGACCTACGTTCTTGTCACATCTATGAGATTAATTTTAAATTTAGTTATTCAAAATATGTGAGTTTTATTTGGAAAAAAAATATTTTTTATATGGAATTAGAAAAACTTATATTATCTAATAAGGTTAACATAATTTTTAAACACAATTATTATGGAAAAGAGTTCAAATTAATTAAAGTTATTATGGTTAAAATACTGTTTTTCACATTAGATGTGTTTGTTTTAAAATTATTTTTAAACATATTTATTATTTTTATTTTTTGAATTTTGATTTCATATTTAGAATCAGTATGTCTATATTATAAAATAAAACTATTTTTTTATTCATAAAGTATATATTTCCTAGGTAAATAAACAGTTACACATTTCCATGGTAAAAACAATAAGAAAAAAATATACTAAAATTAAATACTAAAGAATGAAATTATAAAAATGTATTTATTTTTATTTTATTGAGGTGTTCCTTGACCACATCAAACATACACTACATTTTTTTTCAATTTCAAATCCAATGGAGGTATGAGAGACCACATAATACTGAATATCTATGTGTATTTTCATGAATTCACTCCTCCTCAACTATAAAAGTGCACTCACTCTCGCCCATTCATAAAACATTACAACCGCTTTGGTTGGGAAACAAACATCATAAATCAATTTTCAAATTCCCTATTTTAATCCTATAAGACATAGTTTTTTTAAAAAATAAATCTATTGGATGATTTAGTGAAAACATAAAGAGCATACCAGAAGAAGTGAAAATATTCATATACGAGGGGTTTTATTCCTTCTCCACCCACTTCAATTATTTTTATAACATGAATATATTAAGATAGATTGTCTTATGTATAATGAAATATTTTTAGGTAGACTATAAAACCTAAAACCACACACACTTCAATAAAATGTGTTACAAAAATCATCATTCATTTTTACGATCGACTACCGCCTCCCAAAATGATTTCGTTCATTTTTTAATTTATACCTATTATAGTGGGGTATGATGATGAATATATATTAATTATATGTCTTATATAACATAAGTATAAATATTAATTCATTGTATCATATATATATATATATATATACCTTTTTTACATTACATTTTGTAGAATATACAATAATGTCGCTCATGTGTATGAAGAACTACATCCTCGCAAAGTGATGTATAAAGATTTTCACTAATGATTCACTTGAAAGGTTATTACAACAATGTTAATGATTATATGTGATATGCATGAAATAATAATGATATTAATCACATAATTATAATTTTAGAAATATTATATTTACATATATCACATTATTTTTTTCCCCGTCACAGATGCAATGAGGATAACATCTTTATTATATGTTTGGACTACCACATTAAAAACGATATGTTACTCTCTTTTCGTAACCACACAAAATGGAAGATATATATGTACAATAAAAGAAGAAATATTATAATTTTTTCAAAATTATTATCCTGAATATGATATAACTAAATAATTTGACCATGATTTAGATCATACCCGCACAATTGTAAATATAGCCTACACTAACAGTTTAAAACCATGGGTGTATCCCCTAAAAATTTTGGAATATAATATATCTATATTTTTAGGAACCATGGATTTGGAATCCAATGGTATAGATATAAACCCATGGTTTCTATATATAATGTGTATATATCCTTACATGATTTCAGCATACGCACAATTTAACAAATCCATGGGTAAATATCTATACACACTGTTTGGATTAACTCTCTATATAGATTTCCCCAGTTGAAAATACATAACCACAGTTCTCCAAACCGTTGGTATAGGTAACTATACCCATTCAGAATGATTAGATGATATTCCATACCAAGAAACTATAAATAAAATATAAAACACAACACACATTCTAGGAAATATACATATTATATATTTTGCATTCAACCAAATACTTATACTAATTTTCTAACAATTTACATCTTATAAGATACATATACATCCATACAAATAGAAACTTCAATTCATTAAACAACCTAAATATGTCTCTTTATTTCTATGTCAAAAATGGAGTGGATCAATATCTCCCCAAGCACCAAAAACCTCATCACCATCAGCCACATCTTCATCCCCAAAAAAATCATATAGAGGAGTATAAGAAGAATCATCATCATTGCAACCATCATCTCCACCACTGTCAGCACATCCACTTGTAGGACTATCATTTGAATCACTTTTTCTATAATTTATAGATAACATTGATTCCATATATCAATCAGTAATAGTATAATCCTTTTATGGAAGCGATTTTCATATAAAAAATATATATTTCATGAAGTGATCAATGATCTGTTTACCTCTTAAATGCTCCAATAAAGATATATTTTTTCCCCAGATTATTCTATACAAGTGCTTTATAACTCAGAGGTGTAAGATTCAATAGAGAAACATGATTAGGACCAATACATAGTGGTGATGTTGTTTTGACCATGATGATATCTCACTAACTCTAGGTGATCATTATCTAATACCTCACTCTAATGCCGATTCATCTCAACGATTTCATATTATTTATCATTGTGGGTGGTAGGTCCACTAGGTTGGATACCCTTATAGGGGGGGAATCAGGGTATGATAGAATAAAATGATGCCCCTTCATGATCTTGTTTTGTTGTTAGAAAAAACACTCATCTATATCTTTCCCATTGCTGCATATGAACAAATCTTAAAGAATGAATAAGACAAAAGAATTTTACATGGTTCACCCTTAAAAGTCTACGTCTAAGAAGAATACACTAGAAAGTTACTGATTCAACAAACCCACTATAAGTGCAATGTTGTTTACAGTTTTGATGTGGACTCACAGTCACTCCTAGTTTACAACCAATCACAATTAGAAAAGTCACATCAATTTCAACTGAAGTGTGCTCATCGCTTCTTCAAAATATACCCTCATAGTTTATAGATTTGTATGTCCCTAAATTATCTCTAATGAATGAAACCTCTAATATACGTAAATTATCCATTAAAGTGCCACTTTTATCAACTAATTAACACAACATTACCACAATAATACCGGGAAACATCCAATCTTTCGCAAATACCTTACTGCATCTTATGTGAAACTATAGTGCCTTACACGCTAGATTACACTTTTGTCGTGAAACACCTCTTGCGAAAAACTTCAATAATATGCGCAAAACTAATTCTATGAGAAACATTCATAGCTTGTGTGAAACTCAAAATCATTCATGTGACTTCCTTTGTATAAAAATATTAATTGATCAGATCTCAGATTCTGTATAAGCGTTGAGAAATTTTTAAAATTGAGGGGGTACCTCTTACTTATAGGCATCGTTGACCACAATATAGATGATTCAATGTGTCTCACAAGATCCTATAGGACTGCACAAACCCCCATTTTACATTACATTGGGTGCACAAGTTTCTTTCGTGTATCCCCATCATTCAAGAACATTTTCAAATTATTCGTGCACTTCTTTCCTTTTCAATTTCTTGAAATTCTGATCCCGAAACATACCTTGTGTGCAAGAATCCAAACCACCTTTTATCTTGCATGTAACATCCTTTTAATGGTTTTTTTTTCAATATTGGTTGTCAAAAATATCATTGGAACACAACAAATGGTCATGGAAACCCTCTTTTTAAACTAACTAAATCATCAAAAAAATGGTGCAATGTTTCCTTGAGGAATTTTTTCCAAAAAATATCCCCCTTTGTATTTGTTGAATACTCTTCTCATAATGATTCTCCTCACTTTTATAAATTATTAAATATTCATCCAACATATTCTAACAATCACCTCGTGTGATTCATATTGGGTTCAAGGATTTACACAACACATACTCTAAACAACATGAGAAATGCTCGGCCTAAAGAAACACGAATTGTATTAATAGTTCATCAATGAATCACTTCACTCCTAACCCCAATTCATAAAACGAATAAATTGATTTCATCAAATACATTAGTTTTCATAATATATCTTCTTTGATTTATCACTACTACCATCATTAGAGTTAAAACACAAACCTCCCTATATTGCAGCTACCCCTTTCTCGATGATCCCCCTATCAGATTCTCCTTGTGTTTTTAAAAAATACATTTCATCCCTTCTTCGATGACTCCCAAATTAAAGAACAAAATATTCTCCAACTTTTTAAATGAATCCTAAGGTCACTCTATAGTGGACTTCAATTGTGGATTAGATACAGTTTAGAATATTAGTAAATAACACACTATATCTTGGGAAGTGGGTGACCCACATTCAATCTTTTTCAAGTGTGGGGAGTCAACTGAACTCCCAGATCTAGTGGATGCCTCCAAAAAGCTACATTGTGTAAGAAATTTTTCAAATTATCTTCAACCTATAGCTCTGTAGGCACATACTCCAACTTCACAATTCCATGGTCGACCTTCTAAGTGCTAAAATGATACTTTATCTCAATGTGTGTTTTCCCTTGACTGATGGACATGATTTTTTATTATATTTATTACAATCGAATTATCACACTGGATTCAGATCAAAGACATCACATCATCACCTATTATCAAGATGCTACTTCATCCATAATAACTATGTGAAGGCTTATGCAGTGAAAATACACCCAGCTTCTACGGTGCTCAATAAATTGAAATCTTTCATCTTGATTAGCCAAAAAAACTCAATCCACCAAGATAGAAAGCACCTCCCAACATAGATTTCATGTCATCTACTTATCCGGTCTAATCTGTATCTTTATATCCCAAAAGCTCTAGATGATATTTATCATTATAAACCAAACCAAAATATATAGTTCCCTTTAATATAAGGATGTATTATTTTTTACTACAAGCATGTTGAATTCCTTGTTATTGATTTGGTATCTCGCTGCTTGAATTATTACGAAAACAATATTAAGACATATCACTATTAGTTATACTAAACTCCCAGTAATCTACCTATATTCTGGGACATTAACTGCCTTTCCATTATCAATTTTTTATTATTTCATTTTGGTAGCAATTAGAGTCATCATCTCCTTTGATTTTTTCATTAAAAATATTCAAAAAAACTACATGGAATATTTGAATTCAGGCATGAATGTGTCATTACTTTGATTTTTCTACCTGTAAATAAAGGGAAAACATCATCTCACCAATCATATACATTTAAAACTCACTTTTCATGAATTTAGAAAATGGTATGCACTAAGATTCACCTGATCATCAAAATATTATTTTATTGACATATACTAGCAATGTCATTATTGGATTACTATCATTGTTGAAAAAAATATTGTAATAAACTCCACCTTGCTGAAATCCATGATTCATCAAATATAGATCAAGCCACGAATAACCTGATCTTGGTGCTTGTTTTCACCCATATAGTATTTTCTTCAAGTGAAAAACATTGTTCTAATCTTCATGAATGAGAAAACCATTTGAATGATCAATATAAATTTCATCTTCTAGAACCCCAATAAAAAAGGTCAACTTTATGTCCATTTAGAACACTTTGAACATTCATTTCACTTCAATTCCCATGAATAATCATATTTTCTCTAACCATGTAATGGGAGAAAATTTCTCATCAAAATCAATACCTACTATCTGGGAGTACAATTTTCACACCAATCGTGCTTTGTTTCGATTCACTGTTCCATATTTATTCAAATTGTTTTGGAAGAACCATTTAGACTCAATGAAATCATTATATGTTTTCCTTGAAAAAATCTATGACATCTGATTCATCTCAATCTTATCAATCTCTTCATGCATAGCCTAAACCCAGTTTTCATTTACAACAGCATCCCCAGCAAATTTCATCTCTACCATTGATATGAAAGAGGCCTGTTGTAGTGACATCATTATTATTGTCTGGAAATGTGTTGTATGATCATCAATGGCATTTATCATATCAATTTGAGATGAAATATTTGGATTTTGTGCATATATGGATTTTACTTCCTCTTGATCACCATCAGTATCTTCTTCTGAATCAGCATTAGTGACTTTTGTACCCTTTGTGTTGTTGGTCTCATCATCACTTTTTGTAGAATCTGTTCACTGTTTTTTTCAATATTATCTTCAATCTCCACTATAATGAAATTCTTTCCATAATATATGATTCCCAACCTCTTATTAAATCATTTATATTCATTGCTTTTTCCTGAGTAGATAAGGAATGTCCCTTCACCTCTCCATGAATCAAATAACCTTTATTATTCTCTATTTAGTATAAATCACATGCTTGAAAATATTAAAAATTTATCCAACATTGTCATATTTTTGTACCACATATCGTACAAAGATTATCCTTACATCAGACACAACATTTCTGGATTATATATATAGATCAATTTTAAAACATATTTCATCCAAAAAATTTCAGGTTGCTCTTTCTCGATAAGCATTGTTCGAGCCATGGTGTTGATGATCTTATTTCTTCTTTCAACCACTAAATTCTATTGGGGAGTTCTAACTAAATATTATTTATAACTTATCCGGAGATTCTCTAGATATATTTCCACATGACTATTTGTGAATTTCGTAACATTGTCTGTATGAAATCACAATTTTTTTCCTAAGAAGCCTTTTTGATTACCTTTAGTTCTGCATTATGAAATTTAACACACCATACATTTGGGGAAGGAAAAATACCCACATCATTATGCTATAATCATCAATGAACATAATGTAATATATCCTTCAGTCAATGGCTCTTCATGAGAAAGGTCCACATACACCAACATGCAGAAATTAAAGCATTGTTTTTTAATTCTATTCATTTTCCTTCTAAACATTTATGATTATATTACCTTATTGACATGAATCACATGTATGATTATGGTCACATGGTTGTTTATGGATATCTTCAGCTACATCAAAATATACCAAATCATCCAGGGATGGTTGGCATAGATGACCAAGTCATTTATGCCACAACTTTTTTCTTCATCTTTGGATAAAAATAACATATCATATTCCCCACTTACAATATAAATATTTCCATTTGTTCATTTTCCATGTAGAAAAACTACACCATATCTTCTTATTATGACACTCAATATGTTTAACAAAACTTAATTAATTCCCTGAGTCACATAGTTGACTTACACTAAGAGAATTGTGACTGAGGCCTTCCACTACCAAAAGTTCATCCCATCTCATTTCTTTACCCCAAAAACTCATCTCTCCCAATCCAATTATCTTTAGTTAGTCATCATTTCAAAACATGAAAACTTATTAATTTTTAAACATTATTCATGTCACAGGATCTTTATCCCCTATCATATTTGATGTGAAACTGCTATGAAGGACCCATACACCAGAATGATTTGATGCTTTAAGGGAAATTTCTGCAACCACTACCATTTCATATCTTCTCTTATTGATCCATTTTTTTACCACATACTCAGAATAGATTGAAAATCTTGAGATCATCATGTAGAGCTGAAAATATATTTGGCGTTTTTAGCTCAGTAGTTTATTATCTGATTTGTTTCATATGACTACTTGGGTTATTCATTTGAACATTCATATTCATAGATAAAGTAAAGTATCTATCAATTTCCCCATTTCATATGCACCAAAAACAATTTCCCTCAAAAGATGTTCTATATAATTGAGATCTTTTTGGGTTACACTATTGATCTTGTGCCCTTCAGTATCACTTTCCTATAAAACACAGATTTGGGGAATGCCCAATATTTCCATATAAATTACACTTTATATAGGGTGCTTTCCTTTATGTCACATATATATTTATTTTTTCCCCTGGGATCACTGATCATTTGGATTATTCTTTTTATAATTCTGCTTCATTCCCAAATCAACCATTATTCTCAGAGCGGATGTTCGTAGTCTTACATCAACCATGACTGAATTCAATTTAGGATCAAGCTCTATAATTTCCTCATCATTCATACCTGTTTGATGTTATTATTTTGTGGGGCCGTTATTCTCCAATTCCATATTTTCAACCATCTAAGTGATTAAATTTTCTAATGTCAAATTGCGAGTCAAGAGTTTTTATTGATCCTTAACGTTTTGTTCACAGATCGACAACTTTGAAACCAAGTTATTTCATCCATTTTACCTGATCCCTTCAAATGTTAATCAAACCGTTGATTTCAATTTCGTGTTCCTGCATTTTCTAATTGAACTCAACAACCTTTTCGGAGCTCTCTCACATTGATGAAATATGCTTTTCAATTTTTTAATCATCTTGAACTTCGCTTCTTCTTGAAGATTCATATATAATTTGGCATTATTAACCCATTGGTTGGGTTTTGTCATTTTGGATCTCCAAACATCTATTTCTCATGTGCTCCTTCCAATTATGCCTCGATATCTACTCTTCTGGAAACAAAGTCTTCATCATTTTCAATTTTATCCATTTTATTGATGCTGTCAATGACTACCACCATACAATTCTCTCCACAGTCTTTGAAATTCTCTATCCCTCAAATTCTTTATCCTCTAATTTATATAAACTGTCACATTCTTATGAAATAAGAATATTTTTCTTAATTATGTTTCTATTTTACTATTTATCATATTTCACACAGGCTAAAGGCTTCTTTTTGGGTATTTAAACATCATCCTATTAATATTCCTGGAACTTATTGGGGGCATCTAGTTGTAAGATGACCAACATTTCTGCATAAAAACATGCTAGTAAATGTTTCCCCTTGAACATTCCTTTTCCTCTTTGATGATTTGATGAAATGAATAGAATTACCTCGCCTATCTATTCTACTTCCATAAATTCATAAATGGTGAGATGCTTCATGGGATGAAACCCCACATCTTTAGATTTCCGCATTTAAAAATCATCGTTATCATAATTTCTCATTTCATTAACTACAAGGGTACTATGAATGTTATCCAGTGTCAACTCATTTGAATATTTATCTTCCAATAATGATAATTTTGGATTGAGTCGAGATGGATGTTTTTATCATGATACGTTTCACAATATTAGTCTCTTCAACAGATTCTTCAATACCTCTCATGTCTTCCAATACAACATTTACCATGTTAAAGGATGCATAAAAATATTCATTCAGGTTCATTTTCATATATTCATATTTGTTCCAAATGACTTGCAGCGTTACCACTCTGACCTTTAAAACTAATTCATATATATATATATATATTCAAAAGTGTTTTCCATATGGAAGTTATGTTTTTCAGGGAATCACATTCATATAAATAGAATTGGATAGGTCTCCCCCTATGACATTGATTACATTAGCATCTGCATCCATTTCCATTCTTTCAGCTTCCAATAGAGATCCATAATTGATGTCTGACGAGATACCATGCATTTCTGCTATGAACACATCTATTCCCAATGATTGGAAGTAGTGTTTAGTTTTATTCTTCCATAGATTGAATTTATTCAAGTTGAAGATCGGAATCCCTTTGTGATTGATGACCTCAATTGACAAAGAAACACCGATATTAACCTTTCCATAAGATACAAATTTATGGTCCACTATGCAAGATACTCTAAGAGGAGCGGGGGGGGGGAAGAGGGTATGACCAATTAAAACAAATTCTCCTTTATGAACATGATTTATTGGTAGAAAAAATTCTCTTCTACCACCATACCATTGCAGAGTGTGAAGAAATCTAAATGAATGCACATGAAACTACAATTATACATGGTTCACCTCACCGATCTACATCTAACGAGAATACACCAGCACTGTGCTGATGCACTATATCCACTATAATTGCACTGGTCATTACATGTTCTAAGAAGACTCACTTTCCTACCTAGTTTACAACCAATCACTATTTGAAAGATCAATTCTCTCTCAACTAATGTGTGATCACTGATTATTCAAAATATCTACTCATAGTTTATAGACCTTTAGGTCCCTTAATTATATCTAATGAATGCATCCTACACTATATATAGATGCTATATTGATTTCCCGCTTTCATTCACTAATGAATGCAACATTACCCCAATACTACAGGGCTACTCAAAATACCTCTCACAACCCATACAACATCTTCTATGAAACATTAGTGCATTGCATGCAAGATTCAATGTTTTCTCAAAACACCACTTCTATGAAACATCAATATTACTAGAAAATCCAGTCTTACTTGAAACCTTCTTAGCCTGGGAAGAAATCCAAATAATTCATGAAACCCCCTTAGCATAAAATTATTATGTAATTCGGAGCTCAGATTCTCTCCAAGTGTTGAAATTTATTTTTAAATGAGGAAGTCATCTCTTATTTATAGTATTTTTCATGGATGATTCAACATGTCGCACAAGATCCTCCTAGAGCTCTAAAAATATAAGTTGACACCACATTGGGAACGCATGTTTCTTTCAAGAAACATCATATATTTCACACATTTCCATGTCATTCATGTTGGAACCGGGCGTGCAGCGGAAGCCCCAAATAGGTGGGTTTTTAAAAATTTTCCACCGCCGTTCGCCGTAAACTTGCCGACGTCGGTGAAGGGCAGCCCGGTCAAAGCCGAGGACCACGCGTGGAGGATTTTAAGCACAAAATTAAACCATAAAATACCTGGTTTGAATCCAAAGCCACGCACGACGTCTGCTCGTCGTTGGCGATCGCTGCTCGAAGAATCCGAAGTCGAATTCCTCTAGATCGTCCACACGCGCTTCAAGGAATCTTCGGGAGCGCCGTTCGTCGTAATCCGGGTGCTAGCGCGGATCTACGACGATGCCTTCGATGCTCCAACGACCACCGCATCGCTTCGCTAGCGATGCCCGAGAGAGAGCTCCATCCGAGCTCCTTGGATCTAGAGCATCTCTCTCTAGAATGTGGGAGAGAGGAGAGGAGAGATAAACTCCATGAATAATATTTGGCAAATTCCCCTCCTCTTATATTTATAGTGCTCAATTAAAATACCCGGTATCGCCTCGCTAGCCCCGAATACTTAACGCACTATTAACGACATTTTATGACTACTAAACTGAACCATAAATATTATTATCATTCACTTGTAATATATTAAAATATATTACATGATAATAATTGAGTCATTAACCTGACTCGTCGCTCCCATAAATATTAATTGAACCTTGAATAATTTAATATTCGTCAATTAATATTTTTTTATGTATTTACTCAAAACTCGTAAATACATTTAATAAATAAATTCAATACTCATTATTCTAAACTCGAATAATATGAATACATTTATCGCATTGGTGATTGTTTAACTTTGGAAAATTCCCGGACCCCTAGGGCGGGGACCACTATGTCCAATACTCCTATTCAACTGAATATGGCATATTCTTGAATACGCTATTGTGTGTGACCCTCTAGGCCCTTATTTCGACAGCCGTGAACAATATTCACAGACCAAGAGCGGGATCTAGCAACCCATCATGGCCCCTGAAGAAATAAGGATTGTCACAGCAGCGACAACCAACCTACGAACACGCACTGTGTAATATAATCTCTTTGTCTATAATATCTCATAAAGCAGGACGCACTCTCATGTCATCGCCCTTTTCTTTCTTTATTGTTTGTTGATGTAACTGGAAGGATTTACCCTCGATTGCCATGGCCATGGTCTTATAAAGGTACTACCATCCATATCAACATGGCCAGAGATATATTACTTCCATAACCCGGAAGCGACAAATCCTTTCTTGACCATTCAACCAATGACATGCCACTAATGACGCACCCGACACAAACTACCTCACCACGACTTTATTGCCATGGTTTTCGTCTTGCATCAAAGTACGTGATCAAATGACATACATTGGTAATGATCTCAAGTCAGGAGACCATTACACATGATCGTAGATAGGAACATCCAATGACACCTGAAACATGTGGTGTTCCTATAGGCGGGTCAGTCCTCATGATCTCACTACTAGAGATCACCAAGTGCGAACTTCATGAGAAGAAGTCTCAATGCTTATGAGCCCCCAGCACCTGATGGTCAGACATCTACTATGTCCAATTAGTAAGATGTATCTAGACCATAGAACATATATTTAAGATTAATGTCATAATATCTAGAGGTTCTCATTATAGCCTGGGAACTGCTATAACCTTTCGATACGACAATTAATCTTTGGACATTACCATTTAAATAGTGGATGCAGAAAAGTCTACACTATAATGGTAAGATGACATCATGCATACCATACTGTATACACGATATGGTAATCAAAAGCACATAATAGTTGGGTCTAGGGCACCGACTATTTCAACACTCCCACTTGCACTAGATCCAACTTGCTAACCAAAATTGTTAGCTACTCACATGATAAGCATCATGTTTCTGCTGAGTAAAGGCCTTAGATACTGGGTCTTCCATGGTTCTGCTGCGTGGCTATTCTACTATAGCAACCTCATCTCTTTGATTAAAACTTCTCAAGAGATGGTATGCCGAGTATATACCCTTTTTGTCCACTGTCATAACTTGACATCTTGGCTAGAAAGAATATCATAATATACATTATGATAATACTTTTCTCACCAGGTGCGATTCCAAGAACTGGAACAAATCATTGCATTTAACTGCTTCTTAGATATCTTAGAAGCTGCAATGTACTCGGTCTTATAGATATGGCCACCACAGGCTGATATGAGCTTGACTCGCTCATCGCCTTTAGCCTAAATGCAATACTAGATCTCTTGATCTTTGGAAGACTAGTTTTTATCCCCAAAAACTAGTATCCTTTCTTCTCTACTTACCAGGTACATATCTTTTGTAGTTGCCGAAGTACAATTAGATTGTTCTGACTGCATCCCTTGCAGTGATCCTGGATATAACTGATATTTGCCTATTATAAAATATACCTTGGCAATATCGTTTCTTGTACATATCATGGAATACGTGATTGATCCATCGTTCCGACGTATGGATTTATACTCACCACATTTATCTCTTCTCATGTCACAGACAGGTCAACATGGAGAGATTATGCCCTGTGACATAGGCAACAATTCATCTCTTGAATTGTTCCAACATGTATTTTTCAATATAATGTCACAATATGTATGATTGACTAGAACCAAGCAACCTATATATCTACCTTAATAGATATTTTTCCCTAGAACATAGGTTGCTACTTTAATTCAATCATTGGAGAGTAAATTTCATTTTGGTCTTAACTAACTTTCAGACCAATGTGTGTTTTCCATATCTTACCAAACATATTTATTATTGGAAAACCTTAGCGCTCCCACTAACCTCTGGTAGACACATGGAAAACATTTGTTTTAAATTTATATACTATGATCATTTTGCTTACATTAATCCTAAACCGGATTTTAGTAACTTGAAACCTTTATTAGCATTCTGTGACGTGACCATCCCTTTCTGGTTGTGTCATATAGACACCATCCAAGATTGGTGGTCATGAAATCTAATGCCAAATAAATTGATCATAGATATTAGCTATGATAAGTAAAATTCTAACGGATTTAGGCGTAACAACTTGGTGAAACCAATTGAGCCTTATTGGTACTAAGCTCGTACCATCCATGTATCAACTCACTTGAATACCCACCGCAGTATTCAAAATAATAGCCCCTTTCATACTTTGATACATGGAATCCATTAATTGAATTTTAGTTGATCTTATCAATTTTAGCTAATTTCCATATACTGCTTATTTGTAGGAAATATTATTCACTTTGAGTAATAGATCACGGCCGTATAAAATCATCACCATGGTTTTATCCTTCCTACGCAGTATGTGTCTCTGGAAAATACTTTGTTCCACATGTACTTGTGGAACTAGTTCCTATGCCAGCTATTTTGTGCATCTTGAGCATTGACTATACACAAGTAAATATATCTCCCACTATCTCTAATAGAGATGTGCACCCTTATATAGAAGTGTAGTCTATTGCTTGACTACCTATTCTTCTATCTTGTAACATCCTAAACAGCTGTTAGGATTATTACACTAAATGCACAATGTGTTTGTCTTGACGCTAGTTTGTTTATGTCTTAACAAACTCTTTGCATCCAAACACATGTTCTTATGACATAATGGGTTTACATCATACTATGACTCGTATGATATCCATTTGTCATTATAGTTGGCATATGGTGGTGGGATATTGCTGTTATTTGCAAAGCATTTCATGAAATATAGTGGAATTTTCTGCTAGTTCCAACATTGATATAACTTACATCAATACTTTGATGTATAAAATGTGTGTTTAGGAATTACTCCACGCTACATTTTGTTGATCAATGTTGATATGTAAGACTTCATCATCAATCCTCCCCATTAACATTAATGTCGTGATGTTGATAAGGTAATGTGCGTTTAGGAATTGCTCCATGCTACATTATCATGATTGATGAATGCTTGGTCGAGATATTCTTCGGTATCCCAACCCGAAGTAACTCATATCTCCTGACCATGAAAATACTTCACTTTGATATTCCTTAATTACTTAAAAGAATCTTATGAAGTATATATACCTCTAGCTTATACTTGGAATAGTTCATACTATCATGTTGAACTATTTCCAAAATCTTTGTGACATACCTTTATTTCTAAAGGCTCCTTTGTCCAAACTAAAGACATTGATAATACCATAAGTATTTAGCTGTGCCGAGCCTAAATACAAAACTTGGTATATAAATTATGTCCATTTTTAGTATTACATGACAAATAATTATCCTGTCACAACTGGGTATAAGTCTTACATTTATATTCATCACTAATTGCCTATGATCCATGTATCACTGAACTAGTGATTGAGTTTACCAAAAAGAACATTCATTTCAGAAACTAAAAGAATGCCTCCTTGCGTCCAAGGACACATGAGATTAATGTTTGTGGTTATACTCAACAATAGTTCAACACGAATCTTTCACTTGGCAATTAAAGAAGTTGTGTACTTCTCACCACTGGCCTAGGTATCACCCTTTCACAGCCACTTGGAGAATACACCTGACTTCTAGTAAGTTTTCTATACTAACTTGTTTATCGTATTAAAATACACATATGTTGCCAACATATTGTATTTAATACCCAAGTAGTAAAAGAGAAACATTATAATGATGAATATACCTGATGTAGAAGCGGAATCATGCTTCTTTAAATCAGTTTATTGCTTTTAAACTTCCATAGTATTATTTTATAATATGCCATGAAAATAACCTCTGTCAATACCTCATTAATTGAAGGACATCGCGAATATGTCATTGGTATGAAATGCCTTTGACCTTTTCATATTGTCTTTCAATTTATCCTTCATAAGAATTAAAGCTTAATTGTCTTTCATTCTTATTCACTTGGAGTACCTTACCTAGATAGGTAATGAAGCGTTTACTCAATACTTGTTCGTTTTGTATCTTAAAACGAGACTTGAGTAATGTGGTGAAAATGATATTTAAAGATCATGATCAATCTTTAAATTTACACATGTCGGTGTAAACTTCACTTTATTCATATCATTTCTTCACTTTCTCCTTACAAACATCTCGGATATGAGACTTTATGTTATATCATCTATGTCCTGGTGTAGCGACCGCAACTGACACCGGACGTTGATGAAAGCATAATGATATAACTATCATATGCTTTGTATATTAGTCTCCTGTAAGTAATTTTCACCCTCGCTTCTTGAGGTAGTTTAACAGTGTTGGGACACTAACACCTTGAGTTTCCTATATCGTAGTACTATGCGCACGCGCGTGTACTATTCATGGATACTCGTGTCACTGTGGACATTTACTTTGTCCATTATAATATTGCAGTTTTAATCTTGTGGTATAACTTGCCATTTTTCAACAAAAATAAATTTTAGCAGATAAGTGCCTTTTATCTGGATTACCGGTTTAGACATTTTGATCATTTTATGTCTCCCACTATTTTATCGGATTTTAGGAACCCGTTGTGCTAGAATCGGAATACTCTGTCGCTTGAGTATTCTAGTGGCAAGGATCCCAGAACCACCCCTCATAGTCTACAAGCTAAGGCTACGCCACTACTTGGAGGGTCATAGGTAGGCTTTTGGCTGACCGACCGCTTTAACTTGCGGTTCCTTGATCTGTTGAGTGAAGTCCCAGCTTCTTAAAATCAAAATTTGATTTACTCAACGCTTGCCTCTAAAATGATAGCAAGTTAGCTAGGGCTAATCCTTACTAGCACTTTTGTTAAGTCGACCCATCATTCTTATAAGGACTCCCCAGTAGTAAGAGGAACCCTCAGCTAAGGCCTGAACCGGCACCTCAAATAGCTGGTTTTGTCCAAATTTGAAAGACGGAAGGCTGTTTAGACTTAATATATCATTGAGGGTTTTATTGTTTTTAGTGTGACGAAAGAAATCATTTTTCTAATTTCATAAGCACGAACTATGTGATCGCACTCACAACTGGCCATGCAAGAAATAGAAATCTCATCACGTCACATGTTCATTTTATCTTGCATGCTTGTTTATTATTATATAATGTGATCGTGCAATAAATTACACATGCACAAAATAATAAACCATGCAGAAATAAAACAAACACCTGATCATGAGCCGGTACTATTGGTTGATCCGTTGAGTGAATAACGGACCAACCGAAACCCTAGGGGTAAATACCTTTAGTCGCGTGGCTTGCAACTTGAATAACAATGTATGCTCATCCAATGCATCCAACTCATGTCTGGTGTGTCGCCGTCACTTGGCACTAAATGCGTCACCGGTCGTCTTGTCATTATACAATTGTACTCGCACGTAGGCGAGGGGGTCTCGGGATATAAATATACAACTCTGAGAATGGGCGCGCAGGCCCTTATACATATAATGACTCTGAGACGACACGCAGATCGCCTTTTTATTTAAAATAATAATTATTACAAAACCACATGTAATAAATAATTAAATAAATAAACATACACCAGACATGCATTGGTCGGTCTCAGCTCATGATCAGTTATATACGCATTAAACTTGCGTATATTAAATAAGTGCAGAATAAAAATTAAACTTGCATTAAAATTAAACTTGAGGGCGTTTTAATTGAATTAAAAATTTCACTCTAATTTTTAATCCAATATTTACGTCATTCGGTCCCATTTAATTAATTTAATTTTAAAACTAAAATTAAATTAATTAATTAATTTAATTAATTAGAAAATAAATTAATTACGCCGCATTAATTATAAACCAAAGTTAATAGTTAATTAATTTAATTCTGAACCGAAATTAAATTAATTAATTTAATTAACTTTTGATTCAAATAAAACTACCCGAGCCTCATAAACCCCGGGCAGGGCTTGTGCGGGTCGGGGCGAACTTGCACAGGCCCAGCCTGGGCACCGCCGACCCCGTGCGGGGTTGTTCTAAACCGAGTAGGTCCGCCCATACTCATTTCTTGTTGGGTAGAGTCACCGGGTGCTAGCTAGGGCCGCGGTTGTGCCTAGGTAGTGCGCTGCTTCTGCAGCGCGGTGAAGGGGAGTTGCGGGGTGCAGTGCCCGTGCGCTGCTACAGTGCGCCGGGGAGAGGGGCTGGCCATGGAGGCGGCGAGGATGGTGCGCCGGGTCGGCCCACTGAGTTCAGTGCCTGGAGCGTGATGGGAGAAGGCGACCTCCAGCAGGTAGTCCGAGTGCTACCATCCTGTGGGGCATTTGGTGTAGGGGGTTCCGGCATAGGAGCACTACACCGCGACGGGGAGAAGACCCGACGGCATGAGGGAGGATGCGGCCCTCACGGCCGCGCCATGCGCTCCATCGCCGGTCCGAGCGAGAGGCTGCTGGAGCGGAGAGGAGGAGTCGCCGGGATGAGGGAGCAGGCCTGGTGCGGTGCCTCACTGCGCACAAAGGGAGTCGGGGCGGCTCGGCGCGCTACAGTGCGCCTGGAAGGGAGGGATCCCAAAAAAAAAAAATAAATAAATTCCCACGGCCTGCACATGCAGGCCGTCGACCCACAGTGTTCCCCGTTTTTTTTAGTTTTTTTTTAGATTTTTAATGACCTGCAAAAGCAGGTCCTCCCCCCCCCCCCCCCCGTTTTTTTTGCTTAGACCCGCTTTGCAGTCTTTCCCAATTTATTTTTTATTTTTACAAGACCTAAAAGAAGGTCTTATTCCCCTTTTTTTAAAACTTAAAGACTTACATTTAAGTCTTCCTTCCTTTAAATATTTTTCCAAAGCCTATATTATGCTTTGGAAAAATAATAATAATATAATAATAATATTATTATTATAACAATATCAATATTATTATTATAATAATAATTTAATTTAATTTTAATAAATTAATATCAAAACCAAATTGATTTTCCGGTGAGTATTTCGTACCGAAAATCAATCTCGAATCCGAATTCGAAACTTCAGATGGCTGCAAACTGACCATCCGATATCCAATTCGGGTTCCGTCTGCGGCGTTGGGACCGTTTCAACACCCTTTTAACATTTTAATGCAAATTTAAATTTATCTTGGCTTAAAATCGACACGCTCTCGCTCTGATACCACTTGTTGGAACCGGGCGTGCAGCGGAAGCCCCAAATAGGTGGGTTTTTTAAAATTCTTCCACCGCCATTCGCCGTAAACTTGCCGACGTCGGTGAAGGGCAGCCCGGTCAAAGCCGAGGACCACGCGTGGAGGATTTTAAGGACAAAATTAAACCGTAAATTACCTGGTTTGAATCCAAAGCCGCGCACGACGTCTGCTCGTCGTTGGCGATCGCTGCTCGAAGAATCCGAAGCCGAATTCCTCTAGATCGTCCACACGCGCTTCAAGGAATCTGCGGGAGCGTCGTTCGTCGTAATCCGGGTGCTAGCGCGGATCTGCGACGATGCCTTCGATGCTCCACCGACCACCGGATCGCTTCGCTAGCGATGCCCGAGAGAGAGCTTCATCCGAGCTCCTTGGATCCAGAGCATCTCTCTCTAGAATGTGGGAGAGAGGAGAGGAGAGATAAACTCCATGAATAATATTTGGCAAAGTCCCCTCCTCTTATATTTATAGTGCTCAATTAAAATACCTGGTATCGCCTCGCTAGCCCCGAATACTTAACGCACTATTAACGACATTTTATGACTACTAAACTGAGCCATAAATATTATTATCATTCACTTGTAATATATTAAAATATATTACATGATAATAATTGAGTCATTAACCCGACTTGTCGCTCCCATAAATATTAATTGAACCTTGAATAATTTAATATTCGTCAATTAATATTTTTTTATGTATTTACTCAAAACTCGTAAATACATTTAATAAATAAATTCAATACTCATTATTCTAAACTCGTATAATATGAATACATTTATCGCATTGGTGATCGTTTAACTTTGGACAATTCCCGGACCCCTAGGGCGGGGCCCACTATGTCCAATACTTCTATTCAACTGAATATGGCAGATTCTTGAATACGCTATTGTGTGTGACCCTCTAGGCCCTTATTTCGACAGCCGTGAACAATATTCACAGACTTTGAGCGGGATCTAGCAACCCATCATGGCCCCTGAAGAAATAAGGATTGTCACAGCAGCGACAACCAACCTACGAACACGCACTGTGTAATATAATCTCTTTGTCTATAATATCTCATAAAGCGGGACGCACTCTCATGTCATCGCCCTTTTCTTGCTTTATTGTTTGTTGATGTAACTGGACGGATTTACCCTCGATTGCCATGGCCATGGTCTTATAAAGGTACTGCCATCCATATCAACATGGCCAGAGATATATTACTTCCATAACCCGGAAGCGACAAATCCTTTCATGACCATTCAACCAATGACATGCCACTAATGACGCACCCGACACAAACTACCTCACCACGACTTTATTGCCATGGTTTTCGTCTTGCATCAAAGTACGTGATCAAATGACATACATTGGTAATGATCTCAAGTCAGGAGACCATTACACATGATCGTAGATAGGAACATCCAATGACACCTGAAACATGTGGTGTTCCTATAGGCGGGTCAGTCCTCATTATCTCACTACTAGAGATCACCAAGTGCGAACTTCATGAGAAGAAGTCTCAATGCTTATGAGCCCCCAGCACCTGATGGTCAGACATCTACTATGTCCAATTAGTAAGATGTATCTAGACCATAGAACATATATTTAAGATTAATGTCATAATATCTAGAGGTTCTCATTATAGCCTGGGAACTGCTATAACCTTTCGATACGACAATTAATCTTTGGACATTACCATTTAAATAGTGGATGCAGAAAAGTCTACACTATAATGGTAAGATGACATCATGCATACCATACTGTATACACGATATGGTAATCAAAAGCACATAATAGTTGGGTCTAGGGCACCCACTATTTCAACAATTCATGCACATCATTCCTTTTCCATTAATCAACATTGTGGTCGTGAATCACGTTGTTGGTGTATGTTTTCAATCCTCCTTCAATCTGGCCAACAACTCCTTTTTCCAAAAACATATTTCCCCTTTTTATTATTTGAAGGCCCAAAAATTTTCCATACACAGGAAAAAGGATCCACCTTGTTTCATCCCTTTTTATACCTTCTTCTGATTTTCCACTCCTTTTTCGTGGTTCTTTTTCAAAATTGGTTGTCAACAATATATTCGGAACACTATTACTGGCCATAGAAACCCTCTGTGTCCACAAACAGTACCACATTGTCACTAAAGAAAATCATACCAAAAAGGCTTAAATGTTCCCTTGAAGGATTTTTTCATAATAGAATGTCTCCTGTTATAACTGTTGAAAATATAAACATGATTTCTAATTATGATTTTCATATAAATATTGAAATATAAATTAAAAAACATACAATCTTTTGATTTGTTTATGAAATTACTGCACTTTCATACATTTTCTTTTGACACGAGAGGAATAATTTCTCTCGAGAAACATATCCTTCAATCTATAATACATCTTCATGCATCAGAAATTTATTACTACAATGATATTCACAATATATAAAAATATATAACTGTTAATAATAAGAAAATTGAATAAATATTAGATGAATGAAAAGTTCAACAATTCCAACATGTTATAAACATTTATGAATAGTCATAAATATAATCTAATCAGAAACAATTTATAATTTTATATACTCATTATGAAAATTAAATAATACTCAATATGAATTATTTATATTTATTTCACTATATTAACTTAATATTTTTAGTTATATAGAATTTCTATAATATGTTTGATGTTTTTATTTAATATAATATTTTATTTTTCAGTTTATTATACCAAAAAATTAGATAATCAAAATTTAATATAGTTATTAATATTTAATCCTTGATCAAATCAATAATCTTGAAATCTTTTGATGTGGTTTCAATAATATCAAAAAAATTATTTGAATTTGGATACATAAAATTATATATTTCGGAAAAATTCATAATATATAAATATAAATGATTTATTTCTAATTAATAAGGAACACCAATTGTATAATATAATAATGTTCCTCAACCTAATAGACCAATTGGACATTAGGCCATTTGTAGAGTAGGAAATTTTTTCAATTGTTCATTAGATCATTAGGCCAATTAGGCCAATTGGTCGTTAGGCCATTGGGATAACTAATCAATTACCCATTAGGATAGTTGCCCCGTAGGCCAGTTGGACATTTAGATGTTAGTTCATTGTGCCAATTGTCCAATTATCCATTAATTCATTAGGATTTTTGGCTATTGGGCCACTATTCTAGTTGTCCAATTATCCAAATGTACAATAGGCCATTGGGTGAATTGATAAAATGGTCATTATGCCTTTTATGAATATCGGCAATTAGGACATTAGGAAAATTGTCAATTTGGACTATTGGGAATTGGGATATTATGAAAATTGATAAATTAGCCACTATAACATTATTCTATTTTTGAATTGACCATTAGGAAATAAATCCAATTGGCCATTAGTACACTCAGCCAATTTTCCAATTGGACATTAGGTCATGACGCTAATTATCCAAAAGGCCTTTAGTCTACAAGGCTAATAGAAAAATAATAAAATTAATACTTTAGGATAATTGGACATCCAGACATTAGGCCGATTGTCCAACTGGCTCTTAAGCCATTAGGAAATTAGGACAACTGTTTATTAGACCATTAAACCAATTAGATAATTACCCATTATATGTTTTTTCAATTTTCCATTAGGACTTTAGGCTAATCAGTCATTTTAAAATTAGGCCTCTAGAACAATTGGTTAATTGATCATTATGGCTTTAAACCAATTTTCCATTAGTCCTTTATAATATTGGCCAATTATACATTAGAGAATTAAGACATCAGGCCAATTAGCCATTAAATCATTAAGATAACTATCACTCGTGTTATTAGGCCTCTAGGACAATCAGTTATAAGTTATTTATGAAAATTTTTCATTAGTCATTAACCAACTTTTATCATATTCTTTTAGTACAATTGGATGTTAGGACTTTAGTCTAATTCTTTACTAGGCTAGTAGTCTATTAAGCCAACTGACCAATTGAACATTATGGATTTAGGAATATTATCGAATTTTCCATTAGGAGTTTAGGATAATTTTCTAGTTCGGCATTAAGGAATTATGACAATTGGAAAATTTACCATTATTCATATTGGTGAATTTTCTATTATTCATTTGTTTACAATTTTCCATTAGGACATTCATCAAATTGTCCATTAGGCCATTTTTCAATTACGTTGTTGGGCCGTTTGGCCAATTGGACATTATTCCATTAGTCCATTAGGAAATTATGCCATTAATAAATTTGGGAATTATGAAATTACATGAATTATACAATTAGAAATTTTCCCTGTAGTATAATTTTCCAAAAGGCCATTAGGACTTTTGGCCAAATAGAAATTAGGTAGTTAAGCCAATTTTCCAATTGGACGTTAGGAATTTAAGCCAATTGGTCATTAATAATTTTAAAAATTTGGAAATTAGGCCTTTAGTATAATTAGACATTATTCCAAAATGCATTAGGCCAATTTCCCATTAGGCCTTCATGAAATTTGGCCAATTTTCCATTAGGCCAACTGAACAATTATCTATTAGTCATTTAAGAAATTTGGAAAATTGTTCATTATTCCTTTATTCTTATTATAAATTTGTAAATTATAACTTTTGGACAGTTTCCCAATAGGCCATTTAGACTTTAGGTGAATTGGACATTAACAAATTACTCCAATACTCTATTATGCTTTTAGTCCAATTCTCCCTTAAACCATTAGGCCAATATCCATTAGTCCATTTGAAAGGGTAATTTTCAACCATATAATAAATGGAATGAGGATTATAAAACATAAATGTTATCAAATAATCTACAAATATAGATATTATATCTATACATATTAAATACATGGTGCTTCTCATCCTCAATCATTATATTGAGCCACAATGTGTGCAGGAACATCATAGAATCATTGTTTTTTCACTAACACATTAATAAATAAATAAAAACAAATAAAAAGAATTTAATTTTATATTCAAATAATTTAATACTGGGAAAACCATTAACTCATCGCCCTTCTAATATGTGATAATTTTTTTATATTTTTTTGTGGATAGTAGGAGAATATGGTTTCACCAACTAAATCAGAATAAATACTAATTCTCTAACCATCATATAACTCATTCTTATATAATCACCAAAACTCCCCAATATCTATCAACCATCTAACCATAGTTTCTTCACCATAACTAATGTTAAAAAGATGTTGCAATGAACATGTTAATTCATATGAAAATAAAAATAGTATAGATATAAATTTAGCACATTTTCATAAACATATATCCACCCATGCTTTGTTCATAATGTCATTACTAATATGTCTATATGGGGTTTGTTTCAATGAATTGATATCAGGATACATGGATAATTTGGACATGAATATTCTATAACTGTATTCATTTTTACCTATCATTTGAATTTTTCATTATAATCCACCATTTTTTCTAAAGGGTGATTCAAGGATCCCCACATATATGTTCCATAATGTATTCTACTAGAAAATACAAATATATAAGATAAATGGAGAAAAAAAAATTAAATAATAGTAAAATATTTGAAAAATAATGTGACATAATTTGACACACAAACAACATAAATAAATTCTGACGCAGGTTCCTCAATAGTCTCTGATGTATTTGTAGACTAATTTGGTTCCGTAGCCTCTGAAGGAAATGTCTATTCCAATGCATTCTCTGGGAAACCTGCATGATCTAGAGTGGAAATTGAATTAATGAAATCCTAATATCCAGATGGATATTAAGAAATGGAGGCAACACAAACAAGGTGGGATATGGGTAATAGCGTTAGGGATACATCAAAGGGTATGGATATGGTAATGTTGGTGTCATCAATTGAAGCAGCGGAGACATGATGTGGGTAGAAGTGGAAAAAATGAGATTATGATGGAGGAATGTGTTGGAAAATCCCTAGAGGCTCAAGTAGATTATGTAAATGTGTGGAATAGGGGGTTTCCACCTGTGGGTAATGTTGGGAAACTGTATGATGTGTGCTCTGTCATGGTCTAGGAGAATCCTTGTTTGGACCCATTCTATTAGGATTTGGAGGAGGAAACTCTTTAAAAACAACCTATCCTAAAAAATTGACAAACAATATGAAAATGGAATTATATTTAATGGATAATAATAATATAAAAACTAATTTTCACAATAATTAAAGAATAAGAAGAAACCCACACTTGGGCATCTATCGATCAACATCAAATAATTAATTCTTTAGAAATAATGAATTATTTTTTATAATCTATATATGAATGAAATTTGATTTTCAAGAAATATTTTTTAAAATTATGAATACAAAAAATAATTGAATGGAGTCATAAACAATTTCATAACATATTTTATTAAATGTAATTTAAAACCGTGTAATAATTTTTTTGAAAACCATTTTTATTCTATATTTTTTTGTTGAAATAAATCAAATTAAATAAAATGAAACTAAATAATACTAAAACATATAAATAATTCCAAACTGAAAATAAATTATCATAAATATACTAATACCAAAATGAGAGACCCATGTCATGGTAAACAAAATGAAATCTGTACATATATGGTATCCTCAATATGTTACCCACTACTATATTAGATTCTACATCAAATATCACAATGGGAAAATTTGAGTCTGGAAATGAAATATTTTGGTCAACAGCAATGGGGTGTTAATAGTATCAGTTTCATCCAAAGAACCAGGAAAATTATTTCTTGGGACTACATAACTAGTGACACGATAATCATGTATCAGATGATATTTCAAATAAAACACTTGTTTTTTCATGGATTATAAAATGTATGGTTCATCAGTATCCAAGAATAACCACATATCCCTATCACTAAGTCCATAATCATCTATAAATTTTTCCCTTTGACGTCATTGAATAAATCTGTAAAGACCCGTAAAATTCAAAGGAAATTTTTTCTTAATTTTCTTTATAATTCTATAAGAGCGCGGTTTCTGACGGCACCTGATTCCGAGGCCCGGTGTGCCCAAAATCAATTCCCAAAGTTTGGCTTGGGTACGTTCAGTGAACGAACGAGCGGGAATTTATATCTTTTGAACCGGTGCCCGGAATCGAATTCCGAGGGCACCGATGAACTCGTAGCGCTGATATTCGCTTAAGGAGACCTTTTCCGAGGTTGCGTTTTATGTGGGTTGAGAGTTAGTTTTGGGGGAATTAAAATGAAGTTAAATAAAATGTGGAAACACATTTTATTTTTAACCATGTTGGTTATATCCTTCCAAAGGGAGTTAGAGGTGGGACCCACATCCACTTAACCTCCCTTGAGAGGATTAAGTGTGGTGTGGCCCACACGAAGCCTAACTCCTCAACACCCCTTAAAACTCCAATATAACTCCTCTTTTATTAATTTGACAACTTGTTTAATTAATGAGGTGAGTTAAGTGTGGTTTAATTGAATTTCAATCTTTTGAAATTCTTGCCAACACTTTGCATTTAATTAATTAAACCAACTTAATTAATTATTTTGAGTGTTTTATTTCTTTTGAAATCATTTTTCCAACATTAAAATGAGAGATTCTATTCTTCTCTTTGGGTTGGCATAAACTTTGTGGGGAGAACTAAGGAGAGGAGAAGAACTTTTAGAAGACCTTCAACCTCTCGAAGAAGAACGATCCACGTCTCCAAAGAACGTGAAGCAACACCTTCTACCTTCTTCAACCGGAGCAAGGAAGGGAAGTACTGCTGCCCAAAAAGTATTCTAAGAGTGTCGACTCGACATGACTCGACTTCACCGAGCGCTTCTTCCACCAACGTTGACGGAACGACGCCGTTTCCGCGATGCCCGACGTGCGACATCTTTTATCAAGCAGGAGATTGTTGTTGTTTTATTTAATTATTTACATTCTTGATTATAGAATTTCGAACATCGAGGATAAAGAATAAATGTTATAGATTAACAAGAGGGGGGTCGGACCACACAAACACGGCCGAACCCCCCTCCTATGTTCATATTTTTTTCCTTCCGGATGGAACGGGATGGCGTGGTGTCGTCGCACCACGCGGGAATCACACTGTAATTATTGCGCGGCGTTGTCGCACTGCACCGTGGAATGAAATTCAAGTACACGATGCCGTTGCGCCACGTCAAAAGAAATCGAAGGCGCCACGGCCAGAGCAGGGCCGCGGCTGGTTCCGGGCCGCGGCGGAACAAGATGACTGGCGGCCAGCCGGGCCGCCGGTGTCGGAAGCCGGAAGGGGACCGGCCTTGCTGGTCCCGTTGTGGAAGAACCGGCCGGCCAGGTCGGGCCGGCCGGAAGGGAGAAGAACCGGGGGAATTTAATTCCCCCGGCCAGCAAAACGGCCCCCCATAATGAGGGGGGGGGGGGGGCTTCACAAGGGGGGGGGCAAGCGCCCCCCGTTTTTCCAACAGCTCGGCCTTCGGCCGAGCTGGCAGCGCGCCCAGCGTGCTGCACCGGACCGGCTCCTGGCCGGTCCGCTAGGCCGGGCCGAGTCGGGCTGCTTCGGGCCGGGCCGGTCCGGGCCGAACCTGTCCGGGGCAGGTCGACCCGGTTCAGGCCAACCGGGGGGTCTCGGGCCGGAACGACCCGGGCCCGAAACCCCCGTTACCGAGTGGTTGGGAATCAAATGCCCATAACATGGGCTACGGACCTCCAAACGACGCTCCTCCAGCGGCGATGTGATCCTTGGATCGAGGCGGTCGTTTCGGTATATCGCACTCAAGGTTTCAGATTACTTTTAGTTCGGCCGGGTTTGTTCGTACACGAAACTAACCGGGCCCTCGGAGCGGAAACGCTCATATCTTGAGCTACGGATATCCGATTGACGTGTCATTGACTTTGTTGAGTTCCTCTTAGTGAGACGGATCTTTTGGCATACTCCGCCCGAGGTTTGGATGCAGGTGGAGTACGGTCGGGTTGGTTTTGCCTTAAAAACCAACCGGGCCCCTAGAACAGAAAAGCCAATAACTCTCAGACCGGGCGTCCAATTGACACGCCGTCTGTTGCGTTGAGTTCCTGTTGAAGATACGGAACTTTTGGATACTTCAACTCTGGACTTTGTGACAGTTGATGTATCAGCCTCTCAGCTCGTGGAGCGGACCCTCCCGAACGAGCTTGCTGTGTGCGAGAACCCTAGATCTAGCTGCGACTGCTACTTTGACTACGACGATGACTGTGCAGTGATCCTTAGTGGATTCGACGACGACGACTACAACACTCAGCGATCCTGTGTGGATCCGTGCTACCGATCCTGTGTGGGTCTGATCCTGTGTGGGTCAGCGCTCAAAAGTCTTGTGTGAACCAGCGCCTATATATCCTGTGTGGGTCCGATCCTGTGTGGGTCTTTGCGGGGGTTTGTACCGATCGATCCATTGTGGGTCCGATGACTTAGATGGATCAGTGATCATCTCTATCGTCTACCGAAGAAGTATACCTGTGTGAGCTGAATCCTGTTGCTTTCATGTGTGGATTGTGTTGTACTATCCTGTGTGGATTTCATTTTGCTTTCCTGTGTGGAATACGTATACTTTCCAGTGTGGACTGAGTTTTACTTGGGCTCAGAGGTTGGAGCGTATTGGAATTGATGACATAGGTATATGTATGGGAATATTACTAAGCAGTGTCGGTTATTACTTCGTGTTTGTATCTTCCTTTTGTGGTTTATCCATTGTGGATTTTGGGAGACCTTAGGGGGTCTCGAGGTCCCTACTGAGTAGCTTATACTCACCCCTGCACGGGCTATGCCCGCACTACGTTTTGGTGGTTGTAGATGACAGACAACGTTGATCGTGGTTGAGGCTCGCAGAGCAGGACGATACCTGGAGGTGGACCACTAGGCGGGACGTGCTCGGAGTGGACGGCAGGACCCAAGGATAAGTGGAGCTATCTGTACCCACCCTTTAGGTGGGATTTCCATTGGACAGCTCGGTGTAGCGGCTTTTACATTACAGTTGTTGTTTTCCCTTTCGATTTGTACTTTACTTTCAGTTTGGGTTTGTATACTGGCCCATTTACTTTTACGCACTTTCAGTTGTACTCTGTTTTTACTTAGTGTTTACCTTTCCTCTTGCTTACTCTGTGGTGCTTGTTTACTTTACAAAGGTAATGCCTTCCCTTTTTACCGGGATTTACACCTAGGTGCTAGTCGCCAGCCCCTGGCCTATGGAAGGCGGGATGGGGGTAGTCACGACACGGGCCCTGAGGACGGGTCGTGACAAATTGTTATCAGAGGAGTTTGGTTCTACCGCGAACTCTGATCTTTTCTATGTGAAGCAATAGTGTTTAGCATATTGGGTGTGGTTATTAGTCCAGGGAGTCCAGTGTTGCTGCGGCAGCTGACGTATCGGTACACCAGGACCCTGACTTCTGATTTCCGACTTAATGCACGAAAACATTGATTGCGTGTGTGTTTCAAGTTTTCTTTGTGATTACTATATATCAGCTCACCAGGTATACTGTTCTGACCGTTGCGCACCTGTTTCCTTTTTAGGATGGCCCCACGATGGCAGCCAGCTAGGGTTCCAAGAGTCGAGCGTGATGACAGCCCACCGAGCGACGAGGCCTCGGTGTTGGGCCCTTTGTCAGCAGTGGCACCAGCGGTAGCACTACCCACCGAGCCCCCGATACTTCCAGCACCAGCCGCTGATGATGCATGTCCCCTCAGCGCACTGCATGAGTTTCAGCGCCAGCGACCGCCCAGGTTTCATGGGGAGACGGACCCCCAGGCAGCCGAGGACTGGCTCGAGGCAGTCGTACGAGTTTTCAGGCTAGTGAGGACACTAGCAGACCTCATGTTGATCCTCGCTGCGAGCCTACTGCACGCAGCAGTGGGCCGATGGTGGATCTTGATGCTCTAGGTGCACGATGAGGCATCTCTACTTTGGATGGACTTTGAGAGCCTCTTCCGCTCAGAGTTTGTCCCAGCCACCCTCCATGTGGTGCGCATACGTGAGCTTCTTCAGCTAGGGCAGGGCAGCATGACGGTCTCTCAGTACTCGGCGAGATTTACTGATCTCCCACGCTACTCAACCGACATGGTACGGGACCCATTCTTCCGGGCTCGGACCTTTGAGCAGGGTTTGAGACTCGAGATCAGGGCATCTCTGATCACCCTCAGCATTTCGACTTAGACAGGAGTACTGGAGCGGTCCCTTTTGATCGAGAGCTTTCTTGCTGAGTCAACACCAGCGCCGCAACCCACCGCAGGGCGGCACGTGGTACAGTCATCTGTAGTAGGCAGTCGACGGATGACTCTGGGGTCCAGGCAGACCAGACCCTCAGGAAGACGTCCTCAGGACACTGGCTCAGGAGTGCGGGGCACACAGCGCAAAGCCAGTCATTCGAGAGGCAGACGGTGCTACTCTTGCAGCGGGTAGGGCCACATGGCACGTGACTGCCCGACCCGCCGTGCCGAGGAGCATTAGATGGTTGAGGGACCACCAAGGAATAGGTAGAGGGTCGACCGTGGCGGTCCGCAAGGAGGAGGCGGACGAGGCAGAGGAGCTGGCCGAGCAGCAGGTGGTGGGAGATGCTTTGAGGCTCTACCACCACCACCACCACTAGGAGGTCCACCCCGACCACAGGGAGCTGGCGGGCAGAGACTGGCACAGCTCCAGGAAGCAGAGTCCTACGACCACGGCACGCCCGAGATGATTCGAGGTACTATCTGTGTCTATTCCACCCTTGCTGTAGTTCTTATAGACATAGGATCGAGTCACTCTTTCATAGTCGCTGCCCTTGTTCGGATCTCGGAGATTCCGACAGAGCCGTTGGCTCGTTCCTTAAGGCTAGAGACTCCTACGGGAGCAGACTCGACGATTACACACTGGTGCCGGCAGTGTGAGCATACTCTAGGAGTCGAGAGCTTCGGCTGGGATCTTCTTGTAGCAGCGTCGAGGCCTTACGATGTCATCTTGGACATGGATTGGTTATCTACGGTCCATGCACAGATTGATTGATTTAGGCGCAAGGTGTGATGTGTACGCAGCGACGGGAGCAGGTTCACCTTCACCGGCGAGAAGGGAGCCTTAGCAGAACAGGATGTACATCCGCGGAGGAGACGAAAACCCATCACCCATCAGTTGGCTAGCCTCATCCTAGGAGCAGTTGACGTGCGGAGTCCTGGTTTTCCTACAGTGGTGGATCAGTTTGCGGGCGTCTTTCCCGACGGCGTTCCAGGGCAACCTCTTCACAGAGAGGATGACTTTTATATTGAACTGTACCCCGGGACAGATCCGATATCGACTCCAGCATATCGGATGGCCCCCGCCGAGCTTCGAGAGCTACGGGTACAGTTAGAGGACTTGCAGGGCAAGGGGTTCATCCGACCCAATGTTTCACCCTGGGCTTCCCCAATTTTTTTCGCCAAAAAGGCGGATGGGAGCTTGCGACTTTGTGTTGACTACCATCGCCTGAACCAAGTGAGAGTGAGGAACAAGTATCCACTACCGAGGATTGATGACTTCTTTGATTAGCTCAAGGGATCACGGTGGTTCCCGAATATAGACCTCAGGTCAGGCTATCATCAGCTCAGAGTTAGAGACGAGGACGTGCCGAAGACGACTTTCAGATATCGGTATGGCCACTATGAGTTCTTGGATATGCCCTTCGGCATAACCAATGCTCCAGCAGTGTTCATGGCCCTTATGAACAGGATCATTCAGCCATGCTAGGATCAGCTTGTCGTGGTCTTCATCGATGACATTTTGATATACTCGACGACTGAGGAGGAGCATGCCTACGACTTGCGGGTTGTACTAGACACACTCCGAGAGCACCATCTTTATGGTAATCTCTCGAAGTGCCAGTTCTGGATACGTGAGGTACACTTCTTGGGTCACGTCATCTCTGAGGCGGGAGTTGCAGTGGATCCTGCGAAGATCGAGCCAGTGTTAGCTTGGGAGCCACCTAGGAGCGTGACAGAGGTGCAGAGTTTCTTGGGACTAGCTGGATACTACCAGAGACTCATGCCAGACTTCTCTAGAGTTGCGGCACCACTTTCATCTTTGAAGAAGAAGTGGAAACCCTTCGTGTGGTCAGACAGATGTCAGCAGAGCTTCCAGGAGTTGAGACAAAGATTGACCAGCGCACCTATCTTGAGGTTGCCTGAGGAGGGAGTTGGATACGTAGTTTACTGCGATGCATCAGGGACCGGACATGGGTGTGTCTTGATGAAGGAGCGGGACGTGATTGCCTATGGATCACGTCAGTTGAAGCCGCATGAGCAGAACTACGCTACCCATGACTTGGAGTTAGCAGCAGTGGTCTTCGCTCTGAAGACATGGAGACACTATCTGATGGGCGAGCTCTTTACAGTCTTTTCTGATCATCAGAGTCTCAGGTATATATTCTCGCAGAAGGACCTGAACTTGAGATAACGACGATGGCTCGAGTTCCTCCAGGACTATGACTTTGAGATAGTCTATACTCCTGGGAAGGGGAACGTGGTAGCCGATGCCCTCAGCAGGAGGACGGGCATTCAACTACTTGAGGAGGCGACAGAGCATCTAGACTCTTTGAAGATATCCTTCATGGATAGAGATGGAACATCCTTCCTTCAGTTTCTCACAGTCACTCCCCCACTTCTACAGCGGGTCAGAGAGGCACATCGTGAGGATGCTGACTGTGAGACACGGCATGCACAGATATTCTCGGGACAGGCACCTGATGGTTTCTCAGTTGGAGAAGAGCGCGACATCCTTTTCAGAGGGCATACCATGGTACCAGTCGCTTTGCGAGAGGAGGTTCTGAGAGAGTTTCACACTTCTCCTTTGGTGGTACATCTTGGAGTGGAGAAGATTTACCAGGATCTCAAACGACAACACTGGTGGCCGGGCATGAAGAAGGTTGTGACAGAGTTCGTTTCTCGATGCCTCACCTGCCAGCAGGTGAAGGCAGAGCATCAGGTACCAACAGGCTTGGTACAACCCTTGGAGGTCCCGGAGTGGAAGTGGGACGGGATATCTATGGACTTCGTGACTGGACTTCCACGCACTTCCAGAGGTCACGACTCCATCTGGGTGATTGTCGACCGACTCACCAAGTCGGATCACTTCTTACCCATCAGAGAGAAGAGCTCAGTGGAGAGCTTGGGGCGTCTCTACGTTCAAGAGATTGTACGGCTTCATGGTGTGCCATCATCTATCGTCTCCGATTGAGATTCTCGCTTTACTTCCCGGCTTTGGAAGGGATTGCAGGAGGCGTTCGGGATGCAGCTACATTTGAGCATAGCGTTTCACCCTCAGACGGATGGTCATATGGAGAGGACCATTCAGACTCTCGAGGTCATGCTCCGCGCATGTGTCCTCGACTTTGGTCATAGCTGGGAGAACCACCTACCCTTGGTGGAGTTTGCGTACAACAATAGCTACCACTCCACCATCGGGATGGCACCGTACGAGGCGTTGTACGACCGACCTTGTAGATCTCCTTTGTGCTGGACAGACCCTAGGGAGTCAGCACATGTGGGACCGGAGATGGTCCAGGCCACGACAGAGAAGGTCCAGGTCATCCAGGAGCAGATGAGGATAGCTCAGAGCTGGCAGAAGCCATACGCTGACAGGAGGTGGAGGCCACTAGAGTTCGAGGATGGTGACCACGTCTTCTTGCGGGTCTCACATCGGCGTGGTATGCGGAGATTTGGCCGAGGCGGCAAGTTATCTCAGCGCTTCATCGGACCCTTCCAGGTCTTCGGCAGTATTGGCGAGGTGGCTTATCACCTGGCTCTACTACCTCAGTTTCACCGGGTGCACGACGTCTTCCACGTGTCTCAGCTGAGGAGATACGTGCACGACCCGACGCACATCATTGACCATGGGGAGCTTGACGTTGACGATGGTGCGACTTTTGCGGAGGTCCCAGTGGGGATCGAGGATTGACAAGAGTGGGTCCTACGTGGATGGTCGTTTCCTCTAGTGCGCATAAGATGGTAGCACGGGAATCTCCAGGATAGCACTTAGGTGCGGGAGGCTCAGATGCATGCTCAGTACCCTCATTTGTTTCCCTAGTTTTGATATATCTTTACGGGGACGTAAAGCCCTGAGGTGGGAGGATTGTAAAGACCCATAAAATTGAAGGGAAATTTTTTCTTAATTTTCTTTAGAATTTTACAAGAGCGCGGTTTCTGACGGCACCTAATTCCAAGGCCCGGTGTGCCCGGAATCAATTCTCGAAGTTTGGATCGGGTACGTTAAGTGAACGAACGAGCGGGAATTTCTAACTTTTGAACCGGTGCCCGAAATCGAATTCCGAGGGCACTGATGAACTCGCAGTGCCGATATTCGCTTATGGAGACCTTTTCTGAGGTTGCGTTTTATGCGGGTTGAGAGTTAGTTTTGGAGGAATTAAAATGAAGTTAAATAAAATGTGGAAACACATTTTATTTTTAACCATGTTGGTTATATCCTCCCAAAGGGAGTTAGAGGTAGGACCCACATCCACTTAACCTCCCTTGAGAGGATTAAGTGTGGTGGGTCCCACATGAATCCTAACTCCTAAACACCCCTTAAAACTCTCATATAATGCATCTCTTATTAATTTGACAACTTGTTTAATTAATGAGGTGAGTTAAGTGTGGTTTAATTGAATTTCAATCTTTTGAAATTCTTGCCAACACTTTGCATTTAATTAATTAATCCAACTTAATTAATTATTTTTAGTGTTTGATTTCTTTTGAAATCATTTTGCCAACATTAAAATGATAGATTCTATTCTTCTCTTTGGGTTGGCATAAAATTTTTGGGGAGAACTAAGGAGAGGAGAAGAACTTTTAGAAGACCTTCAACCTCTCAAAGAAGAACGATCCACGTCTCCAAAGAACGTGAAGAAACACCTTATACCTTCTTCAACCGGAGCAAGGAAGGGAAGCACCGCTGCCCACAAAGTATTATAAGAGTGTCTACTCGACACGACTCGACTTCACCGAGTGCTTCTTCCACCAACGTTGAAGGAACGACTCCGTTTCCGCGACGCCAGACGTGCGACATCTTTTATCAAGTAGGGGATTGTTGTTGTTTTATTTAATTATTTCCATTCTTGATTCTAGAATGTCTAACTTCGAGGATAACGAATAAATGTTATCGATTAACAAGAGGGGGGCCGGACCGCACAAACACGGCCGAACCCCCCTCATATGTTCATATTTGTTTCCTTGCGGATGGAACGGGATGGCGTGGTGCCGTCGCACCACGCGGGAATCGCACGGAAATTATTGCGCGGCGCCGTCGCGCCGCTCCGTGGAATGAAATTCATGAACGGGATGCCGTTGCGCCGCGTCAAAAAAAATCGAAGGCGCCGCGGCCGGAGCGGGGCCGCGGCGGAGGGGCGTGGTGTCGTCGCACCGCGCCGAACGACGAAGGCCGCGACCGGTTCCAAGCCGCGGCGAAACAAGATGACCGGCGGCCAGCCGGGCCGCCGGTGTCGGAAGCCGGAAGGGGACCGACCTTGCCGGTACCGTTGAGAAAGAACCGGCCGGCCAGGTCGGGCGGGCCGGAAGGGAGAAGAACCGGGGGAATTTAATTCCCCCGGCCAGCAAAACAGCCCCCCATAATGAGGGGGGGGGGGCTTCACAAGGGGGGGTGGGGCAAGCGCCCCCCATTTTTCCAACAGCTCGGCCTTCGGCCGAGCTGGCAGCGCGCTGCACCGAATCGGCTCCTGGCCGGTCTGCCAGGCTAGGCCGGGCCTGGCCGGGCCGGGCCGGGTCGACCCTGTTCGGGGCTGGTCGACCTGGTTCGGGCCAACCAGGGGGTCTCGGGCTGGGACTGCCCGGGCCCGAAACCCCCGTTACCGAGTGGTGTGGATTCAAATGACCATAACATGGACTACGGACCTACAAACGACGCGCCGTCAGCGGAGATGCATTCCTTGGATCGAGACGGTCGTTTCGGTATATCGCACTCAAAGTTTCTGATTACTTTGAGTTCGGTCGGGTTAGTTCGTACACGAAACCAACTGGGCCCTCGGAGCGGAAACGCTCATATCTTGAGCTATGGACGTCCGATTGACGTGCCGTCGACTTTGTTGAGTTCCTCTTAGTGAGACGGATCTTTTGGCATACTCCGCCCGAGTTTTGGACGTAGGTGGAGTATGGTCGGGTTGGTTTTTCCTTAAAAACCAACCGGGCCCCTGGAACGAAAAGGCCAATAACTCTCAGACCGGGCGTCCGATTGACGCGCCGTCTGTTGGGTTGAGTACCTGTTGACGATACAGAACTTTTGGATACATCAACTCTGGAATTTGTTACAGTTGATGTATCAGCCTCTCGGCTCATGGAGTAGACCCTCCCGAACGAGCTTGTTGTGTGCGGGAACCCTAGAGCTGGCTGCGACTGCTACTGTGACTATGACGACGACTATGCAGAGATCCTTAGTGGATTTGACGACGACGACTACAGCACTCAGCGATCCTGTGTGGATCAGTGCTACCGATCCTGTGTGGGTCCGATCCTGTGTGGGTCAGCGCTCAGCGGTCCTGAGTGAACTAGCGCCTACATATCCTGTGTGGGTCCGATCCTGTGTGGGTCTTTGCGGGGGTTAGTACCTATCGATCCTTTGTGGGTCCGACGAATTAGATGGATCGGTGATCATCTATATCGTCTACCGAAGAAGTATACCTGTGTGAGCTGAATCCTGTTGCTTTCCTGTGTGGATTGTGTTGTACTATCCTATGTGGATTTCGTTTTGCTTTCCTGTGTGGAATACGTATACTTTCTTGTGTGGACTGAGTTGTACATGGGCTCGGAGGTTGGAGCGTATTGGAATTGATGAATTTGGTATATGTATGGGCATATACCTAAGCAATGTCGGTTATTACTTCGTGTTTGTATCTTCCTTTTGTGGTTTATCCATTGTAGATTTTGGGAGACCTTCGGGGGTCTCGGGGTCCCTACTGAGTAGCTTATACTCACCCCTACACGGGCTATACCCGTACTACGTTTTGTTGGTTGCTGATGATGGACAGCGTTGATCGTGGTTGAGGCTCGCAGAGCAGGACGGTAACTAGAGGTGGACCACTGTGTGGGACGTGCTCAGAGCGGAGGGCGGGACCCGAGGAGCAGTGCAGCTATCTGTACCCACACTTCAGGTGGGATTTCCAGTGGATAGCTCGGTGTAGCGGCTTTTACTTTACAGTTGCTATTTTCCCTTTCGAGTTGTAATTTACTTTCAGTTTGGGTCTGTATACTGGCCCCTTTACATTTCCGCACTTTCAGTTGTACTCTGTTTTTACTTAGTGTTTACCATTCCGCTTGCTTACTCTGTGGTGCTTGTTTACTTTACAAAGGCAATGCCTTCCCTTTTTACCAGGATTTACGCCTTGGTGCTAGTCGCCAGCCCCTGGCCTATGGAAGGCGGGCTTGGGGTAGTCACGACACGGGCCCCGAGGACGGGTCGTGAAAAATTGGTATCAGAAGAGTTTGGTTCTACCGTGAACTCTGATCTTTTCTATGTGACGAAATATTGTTTAGCGTATTGGGTGTGGTTATTAGTCTAGGGAGTCCAGTGTTGGTGCGGCGGCTGACGTATCCGTACACCAGGACCCTGACTTCTGATTTCCGACTTAATGCACGAAAACATTGATTGCGTGTGTGTTTTATGTTTTCTTTGTGATTACTTTATATCAGCTCACCAGGTATACTGTTCTGACCGTGGCGCACCTGTTTCCTTTTCAGGATGGCCCCACGATGGCAGCCAGCTAGGGTTCCAAGAGTCGAGCGTGATGACAGCCCACCGAGCGACGAGGCCTCGGTGCAGGGCCCTTTGTCAGCAGTGGCACCGGCGGTAGCACTACCCGCCGAGACCTCGATACTTCTAGCAATAGCCTCTGACGATGCACGTCGCCTCAGAGCACTGCATGAGTTTCAGCGCCAGCGACCGCCCAGGTTTCGTGGGGGAGATGGACCCCCAGGTAGCTGAGGACTGGTTAGAGGCAGTCGTATGAGTTTTCAGGCTAGTGAGGACACCAGCAGAACTCATGGTGATCCTCGCTGCGAGCCTACTGCACGCAGCAGCGGGCTGATGGTGGAGCTTGATGCTCCAGGTGAACGATGAGGCATCTCTACTTTGGATGGACATTGAGAGCCTCTTCCACTCAGAGTTTGTCCCAGCCACCATCTGTGCAGTGCGCATACAGGAGCTTCTTCATCTGTGGCAGGGCAGCATGACGGTCGCTCAGTACTAGGCTAGATTTACCGATCTCTCGTGCTACTCGACCGACATGGTACAGGACCCATTCTTCTGGGCCCGGACCTTTGATCAGGGTTTGAGACACGAGATCAGGGAATCACTGATCTCCCTCAGCATTCTGACTCGGACAAGAGTACTGGAGCGGGCCCTTTTGATCGAGATCTTTCTTGCTGAGTCTACACCAGCGCCCCGACCCACCGCAGGGCGGCACGTGGTAGAGTCATCTGCAACAGGAAGTCGACGGATGACTCTGGGGTCCAGGCAGACCAGAACCTCAGGAAGACGACCTCAGGACACTGGCTCAGCAGTGCGGGGCACACAGCGTGGAGCCAGTCTTTCGAGAGGCAGACAGTGCTACTTGTGCGGTGGGCAGGGCCACATGGCTCGTGACTGCCTGACCCGCCGTGCCAAGGAGCAGCAGACGGTTGAGGGACCACCAAGGCAGAGGCAGAGGGTCGACCGTGGCGGTCCGCAGGGAGGAGGCGGACGAGGCAGAGGAGCTGGTCAAGCAGCAGGTGGTGGGCGACACTTTGAGGCTCTACCACCACCACCACCAGGAGGGCCACCCCGACCATAGGGAGCTGGCGGGAAGAGACATGCACAACTCCAGGCAGCAGAGGCCTACGACCACAGAACCCCCGAGATGATTTGAGGTAGTATCTGTGTCTATTCCACCCTTGCTGTAGTTCTTATAGACACAGGAGTGAGCCATTCTTTCATAGCCGCTGCCCTTGTTCGGAGCTCGTAGATTCTGACAGAGCCGTTGGCTCGATCCTTACGGCTAGAGACTCCTACGGGAGAATACTCGACGATTACGCACTAGTGCCGGTAGTGTGAGCTTACTCTAGGAGGCGAGAGCTTCGGCTGGGATCTTCTTGTAGCAGCATCGAGGCCTTACGACGTCATCTTGGGCATGGATTGGTTATCTACGGTCCATGCACAGATTGACTATTTTAGGCGCAAGGAGCGATGTGTATGCACCGATGGGAGCAGGTTCACCATCACCGCCGAGAAGGGAGCCTTAGCAGCACAAGATGGACTTCCGCAGAGGAGAGGACAGCCCATCACTCATCAGTTGTCTAGCCTCATCCTAGGAGTAGTTGACGTGTAGAGTCCTGGTTTTCCTGCAATGGTGGATCAGTTTGCGGACGTCTTTTCCCACGACGTTCCAGGGCAACCTCCTCACAGAGAGGTAGACTTTTATATTGACATGTACCCCGGGACAGCTCTGATATCGACTCCATCATATCGGGTGGCCCCCGCCGAGCTTTCATAGCTACGGGTACAGTTGGAGGACTTGCAGGGCAAGGGGTTCATCCGACCTAGTGTTTCACCCTGGGCTTCCCCGATTTTGTTCGCCAAGAAGGTGGACGGGAGCTTGCGACTTTGTGTTGACTACCGTCGCCTGAACCAGGTGACAGTGAGGAACAAGTATCGACTACCGAGGAGTTATGACCTCTTTGATCAGCTCTAGGGAGCACGGTGGTTCTCGAAGATAGACCTCAGGTTAGGCTATCATCAGCTCAGAGTTAGAGACGAGGACGTGCAGAAGATTTCCTTCAGATGTCGGTATGGCCACTATGAGTTCTTTGATATGCCCTTCGGCAAAACCAATGCTCCAATAGTGTTCATGGACCTAATGAATAGGATATTTTATCCATGCCTTGATCGGTTTGTCGTGGTCTTCATCGACGACATTTTGATATACTCGACAACTGAGGAGGAGCACGCCTACCACTTGCGGGTTGTACTAGACACACTCCGAGAGCACCAGCATTATGGTAAGCTCTCTAAGTGCTAGTTCTGGAGACGTGAGGTCCACTTCTTGGGGCATGTCATCTTTGAGGCGGGAGTTGCAGTGGATCCTGCGAAGATCGAGGCAGTATTAGCTTGGGAGCCACCCAGGAGCGTGACGGAGGTGCGGAGTTTCTTGGGACTAGCTGGATACTACCGGAGATTCGTGCCAGACTTCTCTAGAGTTGAATCACCACTCTCAGCTTTGACAAAGAAGGGGAAACCCTTCGTGTGGTCAGACAGATGTTAGCAGAGCTTCCAGGAGCTGAGACAGAGATTGACCAACGCACCTATCTTGAGGTTTCTTGGGGAGGGAGTTGTATACGTAGTTTACTGCGATGCATCAGGGACCGGACTTGGGTGTGTCTTGATACATGAGCGGCCCGTGATTGCCTATGGATCACGTTAGTTGAGGGCACATGAGTAGAACTACACTACACATGACCTGGAGTTAGCAGCAGTGGTCTTTGATCTGAAGACATGGCGACACTATCTGATTGGCGAGCGCTTTACAGTCTTTTCTGATCATCAGAGTCTCAGGTATATCTTCTCGCAGAAGGACCTGAACCTGAGACAGCGATGATGGATCGAGTTCCTCCAGGACTATGACTTTGAGATAGTCTATACTCCTGGGAAGGGGAACATGGTTTCCAATGCCCTCAGCAGGAGGACGGGCATTCAGCTACTTGAGGAGTCAAAGAAGCAGCTAGCCTCTTTGCAGATATCCTTCGATGATAGATATGGAGAAGCCTTCCTTTAGTCTCTCACAGTCACTCCCCCACTTCTACAGCGGGTCAGAGAGGCACAGCGTGAGGACGCTGACTATGAGACACTGCGTGCACATATATCCTTGGGACAGGTACCTGATGGTTTCTCCCTTGGAGCAGAGCACGACATCCTTCTCAGAGGACGTACCGTGGTACCAGTCGCTTTGCGAGAGGAGGTGCTAAGAGAGTTTCACACTTCTCCTTTGGCGGTACATCCTGGAGTGGCGAAGATGTACCAGGATCTCAAACAACAACATTGGTGGCCGGGCATGAAAAAGGTTGTGGCAGAGTTCGTTTCTCGATGCCTCACCTGCCAGCAGGTGAAGGTAGAGCATCAGGTACCAGCAGGCTTGGTACAGCCCTTGGAGGTCCCGGAGTAGAAGTGGGACGGGATATCTATGGACTTCGTGACTGGACTTCCACGCACTTTGAGAGGTCACGACTCCATCTGGGTGATTGTCGACCGACTCACCAAGTCTGCTCACTTCTTACCCATCAGAGAGCAGGGCTCAGTGGAGAGCTTGGGGAGTCTCAACGTTCAGGAGATTGTATGGCTTCACGGTGTGCCATCATCTATCGTCTCCGATCGAGAAGCTCGCTTTACTTCCTGGCTTTGGAAGGGATTGCAGGAGGCGTTCGAGACGCAGCTACGTCTGAGCACAGCCATTCACCCTCAGACGGATGGTCAGATGGAGAGGACCATTCAGACTCTCGAGGACATGCTCCGCGCTTGTGTCCTCGACTTTGGTCGTAGCTGGGAGGAACACCTACCCTTGGTGGAGTTTGCGTACAACAACAGATACCACTCCCCCATCGGGATGGAACTGTACGAGGCGTTGTACGACCGACCTTGTAGATATCCTTTGTTCTGGACAGACCCTGGGGAGTCAGCACTTGTGGGACCGAAGATGGTCCAGGCCACGACAGAGAAGGTCCAGGTCATCCAGGAGTAGATGAGGACAGCTCAAAACCGGCAGAAGACATATGCTGGCAGGAGGCGGAGGCCACTAGAGTTCGAGGATGGAGACCACGTCTTCTTACGGGTCTCACCTCGACGTAGTATACAAAGATTTGGACGAGGCGTCAAGTTATCTCCATGCTTCATCGGACCCTTCCAGGTCTTCAGCAGGATTGGCGAGGTGGCTTATCGCCTGGCTCTACCACCTCAGTTGCACCGGGTGCACGACGTCTTCCACGTGTCTCAACTGAGGAGATACGTGCACGACCCGACGCCCATCATTGACCATGGAGAGCTTGAGGTTGACGATGAGGAGACTTTTGCGGAGGTCCCGGTGGAGATCGAGGATCGACATGAGCGGGTCCTACATGGACGGTCGATTCCTCTAGTGCGCATCAGATGGCAGCACAGGAATCTCCAGGAGAGCACTTGGGAACGGGAGGCTCAGATGCATGCTCAGTACCCTCATTTGTTTCCCTAGTTTTGATGTATATTTACGGGGACGTAAATCCCTGAGGTGGGAGTAATGTAAAGACACGTAAAATTAATGGGAAATTTTTTCTTAATTTTTGTTATAATTTTACAAGAGTGCGGTTTGTAACGGAACCTAATTCTGAGGCCCGGTGTGCCCGGAATCAATTCCCGAAGTTTGGATCGGGTACGTTCAGTGAACGAACGAGCGGGAATTTCTATCTTTTGAACCGGTGCCCGGAATCGAATTCCAAGGGCACCGATGAACTCGCTGCGCCGAAATTTGCTTAAGGAGACCTTTTCCGAGGTTGCGTTTTATGCGGGTTGAGAGTTAGTTTTGGGGGAATTAAAATGAAGTTAAATAAAATGTGGAAACACATTTTATTTTTAACCATGTTGGTTATATCCTCTCAAAGGGAGTTAGAGGTGGGACCCACATCCACTTAACCTCCCTTGAGAGGATTAAGTGTGGTGGGGCCCACACGAATCCTTACTCCTCAAAACCCCTTAAAACTCCCATATAACTCCTCTCTTATTAATTTGACAACTTTTTTAATTAATGAGGTGAGTTAAGTGTGGTTTAATTGAATTTCAATCTTTTGAAATTCTTCCCAACACTTTGCATTTAATTAATTAAACCAACTTAATTAATTATTTTGAGTGTTTGATTTTTTTTGAAATCATTTTGCCAACATTAAAATGAGAGATTCTACTCTTCTTGTTGGGTTGGCATAAACTTTGTGGGGAGAACTAAGGAGAGGAGAAGAACTTTTAGAAGACCTTCAACCTCTCGATGAAGAACGATCCACGTCTCCAAAGAACGTGAAGCAACACCTTCTACCTTCTTCAACCAGAGCAAGGAAGGGAAGCACCGCCACCCACAAAGTATTCTGAGAGTGTCGAATCGACACGACTTGACTTCACCGAGCGCTTCTTCCACCTACGTTGATGGAACGACTCCGTTTCCGCGACGCCGGACGTGCGACATCTTTTATCAAGTAGGGGATAGTTGTTGTTTTATTTAATTATTTCCATTATTGAACTTCTAGGATAACGAATAAATATTATCGATTAACAAGAGGGGGGTCGAACCGCAGAAACACGGCTGAACCCCCATCCTATGTTCATATTTTTTCCTTGCGGTTGGAACGAGATGGCGTGGTGTCGTCGCACCACACGGGAATCACACGACAATTATTGCGCGGCGTCGTCGCGCCGCGCCGTGGAATGAAATTCAAGAACGCGACGACGTCGCACCGCGTCAAAAGAAATCAAAGGCGCCGCAACCGGAGCGGGGCCGCTGTGGAGGGGTGTGGTGCCGTCGCACCACGCCGGACGACGAAGGCCGCAGCCGGTTCCGGGCCGCGGCGGAACAAGATGACCAGCGGCCAGCCGGGCCGCCGGTGTCAGAAGCCGGAAGGAGACCGGCCTTGCCGGTCCCGTTGAGGAAGAACCGGCCGGCCAGGTCGGTCCGGACGGAAGGGAGAAGAACTGGGGGAATTTAGTTCCCCCATCCAGCAAAACGGCCCCCCATAATGAGGGGGGGGGGCCCTCACAAGGGGGGGGGGGGAAGCGCCCCCCATTTTTCAAACAGCTCGGCCTTCGGCCAAGCTGGCAGTGCGCCCAGCACGGTGCACCGGACCACCTCCTAGCCGGTCCTCCAGGCCAGGCCGGGCCGGGCCAGGCCGGGTCGACCCTGTCTGGGGTGGGTCGACCCGGTTCAGGCCAACCGGGGTGTCTCTGGCCGGGACGGCCCGGGCCCGAAACCCTCGTTACCGAGTGGTTTGGATTCAAATGCCATCAACATGGGCTACTGACATCCAAACGACGCGCCGTCAGTGGCGATGCGATCCTTGGATCGAGACGGTCGTTTCGGTATATCGCATTAAAGGATTCAAATTACATTGAGTTAGGCTGGGTTAGTTTGTACACGAAACCAACTGGGCCCTCGGAGCGGAAACACTCATATCTTGAGCTACGGACGTCCGATTGGCGTGTCGTCAACTTTGTTGAGTTCCTCTTAGTGAGAAGGATCTTTTGGCATACTCCGCCCGAGGTTTGGATTCAGGTTGAGTATGGTCGGGTTGGTTTTGCCTTAAAACCCAACCGGGCCCCTGGAACGGAAAAGCCAATAACTCTCAGACCGGGCGTCCGATTGACGCGTCGTCTGTTGCATTGAGTTCCTGTTGACGATACGGATCTTTTGGATACATCAACTCTGGACTTTGTGACAGTTGATGTATCATCCTCTCGGCTCACGGAGCGGACCCTCCCGAACGAGCTTGTTGTGTACGGGAACCCTAGAGCTGGCTGCGACTGCTACTGTAACTGCGACGAAGACTATGCAGAGATCCTTAGTGGATTCGACGACGATGACTACCGCACTCAGCGATCGTGTGTGGATCAGTGCTACCGATCCTGTGTGGGTCCGTCCTATGTGGGTCAACGCTCAGCGGTCCTGTGTGAACCAACGCCTACAGATCCTGTGTGGGCCCGATCCTGTGTGGGTCTTTGCGAGGGTTAGTACCTATCGATCCTTTGTGGGTCCGATGACTTAGATGGATCAGTGATCATCTCTATCATCTACCGAATAAGTATATCTGGGTGAGCTGAATTATGTTGCTTTCCTGTGTTGATTGTGTTGTACTATCCTGTGTGGATTTCATTTTGCATTCCTGTGTGGAATACGTATACTTTCCTGTGTGGACTGAGTTGTACTTGGGCTCGGAGGTTGGAGCGTATTGGAATTGATGACTTAGGTATATGTATGGGCATATACCTAAGCAGTGTCAGTTATTACTTTGTGTTTGTATCTTCATTTTTTCGTTTATCCTTTGTGGATTTTGGGAGACCTTCGGGGGTATCGGGGTCCCTACTGAGTAGTTATACTCACCCCTGCACGGGCTATGCCCACACTACGTTGTGTTGGTTGCAGACGACGGACAACATTGATCGTGGTTGAGGCTCGCAGAGCAGGACGGTAATTGGAGGTGGACCACTGGGCGGGACGTGCTCGGAGCGGACGGCGGGACCCGAGGAGCAGTGGAGCTATCTGTACCCACCCTTCAGGTGGGATTTCCAGTGGACAACTCGGTGTAGCGTCTTTTACGTTACAGTTGATATTTTCTCTTTCGGGTTGTACTTTACTTTCAGTTTGGGTTTGTATACTGGCCCATTTAATTTTCTGCACTTTCAGTTGTACTCTGTTTTTACTTAGTGTTTACCTTTCCGCTTGCTTACTCTGTGGTTCTTGTTTACTTTACAAAGGCAATGCCTTCCCTTTTTACCGGGATTTACGCCTTGGTGCTAGTCGCCAGCCCCTGGCCTCTGGAAGGCGGGCTTGGGGTAGTCACGGCACGGGCCCCGAGGGCGGGTCGTGACAAAAACAATTTCCATTTCATAACAGTGACTCAACCATGAGAGTAGCAATGAAACAATAATATTTTGAGAAAAAATTACATAATAATACACATTTCAATATAAGGTTCAACTATCTTATGTGCGTGAGTAGTAGTCCATTTTTTCAGTTTACATAATACCATCATGAAATGTTATATTTTTCACCACTTGATTAGTTTTAACAAATTTTAACCCATTGATTATTAATGATTTTCATTCATGAACCACTTAGTTGGGACCAAAATCGAATTCTAATATTTATTGTGAAACAGATTCAATAGGTAAACTATATACCTGAAATATATATGAATAATATAATATATTTAGTATCATAATTTCATGTCAATTAATATAATGGTAATAACTTTGATTTAAAATAAGAATGAATCTCAGGGCTATGCAAAGCCACCCTCCTTTTAAAATGAAAAGATCACTGAAATCTACATATAATTTTTATGCTCCCTATATAAAATGATAAAAAATGATTATGGTATAAGTGAAAAGACATATTATGATGTAACATATAAATATTTAATTTAATTAATTATAATAGTAATAAAAAATAAAAGTTAATCCAAATTCTGTGATTTTTCATATTCGGCTCGTCATTACTCAATATCTACATTGTATATGGCAAAGGAATTCCTTCTATTTGGGGAAGAGATGGAAAGAGGGAAATAATTTCCCCATTATATACATATTTATTTATAATTGGCTAGTTATGTCTTGTTCTCACATCAGACAAATACATTGAAAAAAATACCTAAATTCTAGAACTAGATAACCCCTCACAATGTATCCTTCAGGAGGACTACTATTTTATATATAATAATAATTTTGTACATATTAATTTTAGTTGGATACATTCACATAAATGAAATGGGTCACCCACAAAAGTGTATCTATAGGAAGCGGGGCTGTTAAATTTAGTGTATAGGGGAAAATGAGGGAGGAATTATTTCTACAACTCACAGAAAATTAATAGCACATGTTGCTGCATTTTAAACTAGAAAGACTTCGATAAAAATTTATCACAATGTTATCCAAAAATGGAAAAATAGAATCACTGATACCATTATATTATTGGATTAAAAATGCTAGATTTATATTGGATTCAACTCCTGAAGAAGGATGTGATAACAATGAGTTTTTTATTTTTATTTCAAATCCCTTATATTAAATTGTGTAAATAGGTCTTTTATAATTTTAATGAATTACTGTTATATTCTCCAATAATTCCAGAAATTTATTTTTTTGTAGATGTATTATCATATAAGATTCATAAATAACATTCCATTTTTTTCACTAATACACACATGATACAGTTCTAGTCAAATACAACAATCCAAAAAGTGACATTGGGATTTAAAGTCATATTTATTATTCCCCATGATATTTAGAAAAATGAACAAAAAAATTCACATATATTATTCTCAATGTTCATTACATCTTCACAATGATGTAATAATTTGGAAGAACAATATCAAATATCAAAAAAGATATTTCTCTTTTTCCAATTTTATATAGATTCTGTTTGAACATTTCCACTATTTTTAGATTTAATTTGACCATTCTATAATGAGGAACTAAAATCATTAAATTAATTAAGCACATCCATTCTTACCAATCCTTGAGGTGGGTGTTATAGTAAATAGTATTATCAATACTCCAGCGATTCTTTGAGTATTGATGATCTAATGGCACCAATTGTTAATGCCCCATGAAACCAAAATATGATGATATTTAACTCTATATGAATGTATATAATTCCAAAAAATTGGGCATGATATTTTCCATTAACTATCAAATTATTAAATATTTCATAAGTAGAAAAATAATTTATAGTCCATTGAAGTGAACAACACATCTAAAATATATTTTTCAAGATGCATCGAATGTTCACAGACCAATATCCCAAAGTTTCATCAAATATGTAATTAAATGTTTCATATAGACATCAATATAATTTCTAGGATTAGAAGGTCCTAATATAAGAATTCTCAATAAAGTAAAAGGTTTATTCATACACATCTATGAAGGAATATTATAAACATGAATAAAATAGGCAATGTGTTGCGAGCAGTAAGCATCTGACAAAACATATTAAACCCCTCATCAGATAGACCCAACCTAACATTATGACCCTCAATTGGAAATAGAGATGTTTTTCATCATATGGACACCATGCTAATCCATCTGCACGATGAAATAACTCATCATTATCATTAACTATCTCTTCATCGTTGTATCACATATTTAATGAGATTTCTATAGACATGAATTGATTTTGAATATTGAGAATTAATGTAATGTCTCACATGATGTTTAGTGGAACACGATATGATATTTCAACTATACTTTTTATATATCCATATGTACCAAATTATTTATAGTCAATAAGATCAGTACATTCTTGATATATATGAGTTCTGGAATCATCCTTTAAATTATTCATTATCTCAACATCATCATCATTATTATTTTCATCACATGTATTGATATAATTGTACCATTCTACTCATGTACTATCTCTCTCATAGATATGTAAAAATTGAAAATGATCATATATCAAAATCTCCATATGAATTCTATCTTTCCATTGATTAATAATAGAATATTATAATGTCTATCCATTATAATACAAAATATAATAGTTTTTTTTCAATCCAACTTTTATTATACGGTATATAACTTTATAACCAGTTAAATATGGCCTTACATTATAGTTATAACATTCACACTATATACTACCTCCATTTGATGAAATGATAATGTAATAATATAAAAAGTATCTAGATTTTCTTGAAACTCGGTTGAAATCCCATCGGTATGATACATCCACTATATGTACGTTATATTAATGATAAAAAATTGATCTATTACAATAAAAAAATATAATCCATTATTACAATGATATCCATATTCATTTTAAAATATTAATTATATTGAAGTTTAAAAAAATTACACTAGTAGGAAACAAAATTTAATGAAATTAATGATGTAAGTGACCGTATAATAATATAAAATCCACCCAAAAAAATCCTAATGAATTATATATGAAAAATCTAATGATTAATCTTAGATTTTATTCCAATACGCTTTCACACGTTTAAGAATTATTGAAATGAAATCATTATAAATATATCAATCAAGACTATGATAATAGTTAAAACCACAAGAAAAATATGGAGTATATACATTCTTAGTAGATATAACCTCTATAGAAATACCAATGACACTAGACAGAGAAGGTAAGTTATCACCTAGAATTGTATTTGGTTCTAGGGAAGTATTATAAGTATATGTTATATAAAACACAATATAAAAGTAACCAATATTCACATTAGATCATTATGAGAGGAACATGTAATGTCATATTATGAAATAGACTAAATAAAATCACCCCCCCTAAGTAAAACCAATCTCCAAAATAATCAAAATAATTTTAAAAAATTCTACAATCTAAAACAGTGTACCCCTTATAAAACGAGTTGAAACTCATTTGTGACAAATACCAAAAACTAAACAACCTAAAGGGGAAAACATTTGAAAATAAATTAAAAAAATAACTACTTTGTTTAATTAAAAAACATTAGCATTTTTAATCAATTTGGAATAACATAATAATTGGATAAATCACCATCATTCTGAAATATATACTTTTGAAAATTTATATTATTTAGAATTATCAATACTATCATTTGTTTATTGATGAAAGCAGTGTATCGTAATTTTTAAAATATTTACCATTTACAAATATCATAAATTAATTTATATATATTTTAAAAAAATTCTGACTAGTTTAATACAAATAAACCTACACACTTCACATGTTATGAATAACCAGTCATGGAATTTAATTCAAGAGGGGATAATATTGTTTTCATTATAATTGAAAATAGTTTTAAAATATCATTGAATTTTACATTTAATCCATAAAGAAACATATAAATATGAAAAACTAGGTCATGAAATCCATTTTTGAAAAAAAATCAATTTTTTCAAAAAATTGCATACTAATAACATTACACAACCTAATATGTGTAATTATGAGAGAAAGAACATATGGTAACTGGATAAGGAATGAGAGGAAGTATAATGAGGGATAGAAATCTTACCTCTCAAAGATCGTATCAAAAAAAATTCCACAAATGATGGACGATCAGTCAGTCAATTTGTGAAATAGCACATGAAGAGGGGAGAGGGGGATTACAAAGACGATTGAGGATGGTTTGGTGTGATTCCAAGGATGCTTGAGGGTGTTGGGATAAGGGAGATATCCCTTTTAATGAGTTGGGGGAGGAGGATCTTGATTGTGGTTGTCAAATTAATGGTTTATACCAAATGTTTCTAAAAACCCATGGGTATAGAATTAGCTAAAAAATCTATACCCATGGTTCTTATAAACCATTGGTATATATCCATGGTAATAGATGTTTTCTACAATAGTAATGACAAATAATATTTAGAAAATGAGTCGACTAACACCCGTAATAATGTAAATAATGAATAATTATTAATAAATGACTATTAAAGTGATATTAGAGCGTCATATATAGGTAGTATAATTATTAAGAAGTATATGGTATTAGTTATTTATATTCATAAAAATATTATGTTAGAGTTTAATTAGTGTACAACCAAAAGGTAACGCCAGGTAAGGGATTTCCTCTAGATTTCATTTCAATGAAGTATATTGTAAAGATATGCACATTGTTTCTTTTAAATTGTGTATATATATTCCAATTGAAATGTAATATCATTAATAATTTAATATTCATGGAATATTAATATTTTAATTGATTTATTAAATTTACTGGGATTTTATGTAAAAGTTTCCATGTTGTAAGGGATTTCATAACTCAATTTTCTCTCAATGGGTGAAACTAAACATCAATTGTAATTTATTGATAAAATTATGTGTATCGTGAAATTTTATTCTATTTTGTTTTAAATAATTTTGTTTTATGTGAATTGGGAGTTTATACACATAATCAATCCATTTTTTAATTTTCACTTCAATGTTATGATTATTTTGAGGGATTATTTAAAAATATAATTCTAATTGATATTGTTATTCATGAATTTCAGTTGAAGAAAATTATTTTATTATTTCCTTATACACCCATTTATTTTTTGTCTCATATAGTGTTTATCGATATTTTACAAGTAAATGTATAATTTTCCACTAATTGGTAAATCAAATGTTTAATATTATTTATTAAAAAAATTCCCAACATGATTTCTCTCATGGGATAAAAATATGTTTTCTTCCAAAACCATGTTTTCCAATAAAATATTTATGTTTTTTATCCTTTTAAAAATAATTTATCATAGGATTTTTTCCCATTTTTACACTTTAATTTTTTTGAAGAAATATTATATCAGTTTGAAAACAATATCCATTAGGCTTTAATCAGAAATGTGAATGAAATATTCTTTGTATTATCCGAACAAGGAACATCTCTAATATTTATATATCATTAAAATAATGTACTTTTTTTAATTTTAAGACATTTATGGAATTACCCTCCATATTTGCAATCAAAATTTTGAAATTTCATTTTCATTTTTATGTGGATATTATTAAAGAATAATTTTATAAATAATTTTAGAAAAATTTATTAAAAAATGTTTTCCAATATAAAAATGATATATTCCTAAAGAATGATATTAAAAATATATTTATCGAATTTATTTTCATTAATAATAAACCATTATGTCATTCTTATTTTCTATTCGGATGGTTTGTTATTATTATCATCAAGGATATTATTTAATTCAATTCCTTGTTTCATTTTTTATTCATTAATTTCCCATGGAAATACCTACATTACTATTATCATTATAAATTAAAATTTACCTAAATATCCATAGGATTTATCATGAATATGGTTGTTTATTAAACTATATTTCATTTCTATATTTTTGTTTTCAATTGGATAGTTTTTTGATATACTGGGGAAATATTTATAATTCTGTCTCAATTACTCAATACATATATTTGATGTTAAAGAATATTTATTTTTAATTACATAAGGAATAATTTGTACTGGAAGTGATGGGTGAGGGTTTGTATTTTGTATCTATAGTTTTATTTATATATATAATGATATAACTCAGATAATCTAGAATTAATCATGTTTTTCCTATATTTTAAACTATCTTGTTATAGGACATGACGTTGGAGGTATCATTTTCTTGAAACATTAATTCTAATAATTAAGTCATTAAAACATTATGTTTCAGTTTTAATTATCAAGGATATTTTCCAATCAGTATTATTTCTATATTCCGTTCATTAATAACTTTTAATTAAATGACATGTCTTCTCATTTATTTACCTTTATGTATTGAATTTCTTTATCATATTATTTTAATATCATGTGTTCTAATAAATTACCATTTCATATTTATTATGATAATTAGTTCATGATATGTTCCACTATAAATAATTTTTACTAAGAATTTATTATCATCCATATTTTGTTTTCATTCCCTGGGATTATGTGATGTTTACTATGATTGATATGTATGGAGGTTTTGTATAGAATAATGTTTTTCATGAAATAATAAAAAATTATGTAGAAATTATTCTATTAAAAGTTTTTATAAGAAACTATGTATGTATCTAGTGTACTAAGACTATTACAATATTCAATCCCATTGGATGCAATTCCTTGTATCATATGCCAATGTAATTTAGTTAGAATTGGCTCTATGTTGGTGGGATTAGGGCCTCTATAATAGTAATAAAATGAATGTTATTAGAAAAAATGGAAACTAGATTTATAAAAAACTATATTAGGTAATATAAGTATGTGCTATAATTTGAAGATAAGTATATGATAACATCTTAATGTATTATAAGGATGTTATTATGTTGTTTATTCCATAATTTACATCCTTTTTTAGATAGTACAAGTGGACTTGGTTATTGAATATAAGTACCTAAGGGTAATAAAAATGGAAAAGGTGCACTGGGATTCAATCATTCATTATATGGTGCATGACAATGCATCTTACTACAAACCTAGTTTGATACTCTTAGGGGAAATGATAAGTACAATTCACATTTACATTACTAACCATAATGAATGATATAAATAAATAATCGAAATGAATGACATAGGTAAAATCATATACCAAGAAAATAACTATGTTGAAATAAAATGTTTTATATATTTATTAGTATTCCATAATTATATTATATAGGTATTTTACCAATGATATTTTCATTATAAAATTTATGAAATATCTGATGATTGTGTTATATTTAAAGTTAATATATGTCAAAATTAAATTATGTGTTATGAACATGGTCATGTGTTAATTATTTTAAAATAATTTATAATTTGACATCCCTAAACAAACTACATTTGGTTTTATGAGATGGGATCCTATAAAGGTTAGGGAAATTTTGTAGAAATTTATTGGAAATAAATGTTTTAGTGGAAAATTAATTTGAGTATTAATGAATTTAAATTTTATAGAAATAAATTTAAATTTTTTTTTATCCTTTAAGGTTGATATAGTGAATAATGAAATTTCAATAATAGTAAAATAATATTCGCTAACCATATAAAGTAATAATATGCACTGAGAACCATAAAATTAGTTATTTAAGGATTTATTTAATTTCCTGTGTGTCTATCAAATTTGTTTGGGGAACATTACAGTAATTATATTAATATGTTTTTAGAGAAAGGATAACCTACATGCTGGGTGACAACCCGTTGCATCCAAAAAGATAGTGGGGCTTGAACCAATGACAAGGGAATGATAAGGTTTCCACATATATCACTGGCATGTGTGAGGTCATGGTTAAAAAATTATTAGTTTTAGTTAAATAATTTGAAAAATTGATATTAATGACCAACTAGTAGTGTCCCGTTGGAGGTTTATGGATTAAATAATTTAATAATGTTTTGTAACCCTAATGGTTTTGGAAAATAGTTAGATGTAAATGTAAAGGAATTTCACTCTTATATAGATTTTATGACCCACTAAAATTGAATTTTAGTCCATGCAGCATAAAAAAGAATTTGTTGAATTTATTTTATTGAAGTAAATGATGAATTGGGAATTTAATGAAGCAAAACCAATGGAATAAGTTTTTTATGAAATAGAAATGTATCATATAATTATATTTTCTTATATTCATAGATAGTATTGAATTACTCAAATTTAGGAAAAAAACATGAAACAAAAATGTTATCAAATTAAAATCAGATATGATGAATCAAACAGTATTTTAAATCATCATATATATATGGATTTGAGGACCTTAGCATTCTAGTGAACACTAATTTTTTTATGAATACTGACCACTCTCATTCTCTATAATTATTTACTCTTTTTATATATTTCCATATATTCACTTCCACCAATTTTCTTCATCATAGAACTCTTTTTATTTGTTACTCTATATTACCTGTAACATCCCACACCATCTCATTGGCTTGAGAGGGCAGGGAATGCTACATGTCCTTATGCGACATTCCCATGGCGCCAAATGCTGTTATTAAATTCCTAAGACATTGATAATAAATTAGGGTTCAATTTTACCTTTAGATAAAACCATCCTACCATATTATTCACTATCAACAAACTACATGATTCATGTCAACAAACCAATCAACTCATACATTACCAAAAAAGAAACACACTATTAAAAAATACAACCCACAAAACAATATAACCAACTAAATATCAGATTTCTCTGAGGAAGAAGAAAAAAGAGACCAAAAATAAACTAATACACACTCAACGTCTCCACACCATGATACATGCCTCACGAACTAACATATTTCCCATGCGTCACCTTGAACCACATGCAATGAGATGCCTTTCACTTACCTGTGTCTCAGAATATGACATCTGTAAAAGAACCAATGCTCTAAAGCAGGGTTGAGTAGTAATACTATGTAGGTTTCCCCAAATGGAATCCGTACACATGCCACTAGGATGAAACAGTTAGAACATTTATATAAAGCATTATATATAAAATAATCACAACTGAAACCATTACCATAAGCCAAAAACACCCCTATGAAGCCACCACACCCAAAACAAGAAACCAAGGAAAATAAAAACAAACATTCCACAATACATTTTATAATTTACACATTAGAGCAACACTTTCCATATTTAAAAGAAATGCACAACGTGGAAACCAAAATGGTGGTTCTTCCATCCATCCAGTTCACCCATTCCTACTATTGGTACTTCTCACCCACTTATCCATTTATTGTGGTCATTCCATCAACTATCCATCCCCTTATTATAGTGGTTCTTTCCATCCACTTCCAGTCATCAATTCAAACAAGCCATAGCTATTAATATGACAAACCAATGCCACAACAACATGAAATCAACCATTTCCATTACATGACAAATCACTACAATATATCACCCATATATTGAACCCATCATTAAATCATTTTCCATGCCAAAACCCCAATTCAATAAAACTACCTATTTATTGAAAAAAAAATTCATAAACCATTTTATATGTCCTAATCCAAGAAATAAAAATTAATATATACATTATAAAATTATTCAATAAAAACATTTCACCACAACATACATTTTTTCCAATAATCCCCAAAACCTCAACAATAAATTTTTCAACCAATTTATCACGTCATGAAACAATTAATTTTAATACAAACTAATTAATTGTAACCAAAACCATTATTTATAACCAAGTGGTGTCTTGATAGAATCCACATACCTTAAGGGTTCCGATGAAATCAACTGAAAAACAATCGCACCAAAAATCTGGCTAACACACCACTGAAATAACTGTAGATTCTCTTCGCTAACATCCACAAGCCTTAAAACTAAATGAAAATAAAAACCTATATCTACACACAAAATTTATAGATCTATAAAAACATGAAATAGGGATATGAAGATCTAGAGGAAACCACGAAGAACCAAAGAGGAGAGACATAACCATGAGAAACTAACTTCAGTCCACCAAGAAACCCCTTCGATTTGATTCCAAAATGTGTGGGAGATCACCTTTAACATTTGAGAACACAAAATATAGAGTGAGGATTTAGTGGGAGAGTAAATGGAGAGAAATATTTCAATACCTATAGGGCATTGAATTAAAAACCCTATTTCTATGTGGAAGCACGATTATCCCATATGGTTTGACAAATTGCACGCTAACCAAGTGCAAGCCACTACCCTGAGAGAGGGGGGTCTACATGGTTCCCTCGCATAGTTTTGAAAACCGTCCATAGGAAATGAGAAGGCTACATATTTGAGATAGAGGGTCCAAATTGTTCCCTCGCACTGTTTGAAAAATTTTGGGCCGACCATGCGAAGGATATTTTCTCCCCCTATACGGTTTTCTGGAGAATCCACACGGTTTAAACTAACCATGCTCAAACCGTGATCCCATATAAAACCTTAAAATTTATTTAGACCCATTCCAAATCCACCAACCTATTCCCAAATCATTACATGCACTTAGAACACATATAAAGGCATAAAAAATGCTATATACCTAAAACTAGTGTGTTACATTCTCCCCACCATTATACTTTCCATCATCGGAAAAAATAAAACCTTTACTTTTCTAAAAGAGCTTAGGACATTTCTCGACCACGTCATTATTCCACTCCTATGTCACCCTTTTAATCTAACCATGATTCCAAAAAAAAATTAACTAAACCAATGATTTTACCCCACAAGTCATTCTCTTACCTATCCTCAATCTGTACAGGCATGTGCACCATGAAAGCGTCTTGTTCTAGCTCAACAGGATCCCAATGAATCACATGGTCATGATCCAGCTGATACTTTTTCATCTACAACACATGAAACACACTGTTCTCTGTATTAAATAATGGAGTCAAATCCAAATGATAAGACACCTCACTAATCACATCATGTATCTCAAAAGGCCAAATATGTAACATCCCAAGGTTTTCTAAAAAGAAATTGAAAATGCTTGAAATTTTGTTTAAGGTATATATTTATAAGTATCCTTTAAACATAATTTTATTTCTTCCATGATTTGAATTTCAAGAAACTGTCATCTACAATTGGGTTCAGTATGTTATTTAGAGTCTGATGAAAAAAACTTGTTTTTTGGTGAATAGTAACATGCCCTTATGAATAGTAATATTAATAGTAATATGAATAGTAATATGAACTCATGAATAGTAAATAATATTATTATTTTATTTTTCCATGGCAATAGGATAATGGGTTCATAATTAATTTTCCAATGTCACATGAAACTAGTTGCACTTAAATGTTGTTATTTTTCGAATTAACTGTAACCTTATTTAAAAATTAAATTAATAATATTTAGAAAATTATTTTTGAAAAATGGAGTTTATTTTTGAATACTACACATCGAAAAATGGTTGGGGTAAATTTTTGGTATTTTTCTGAAACTCATTAATTTTCGGTGAATAGTGAAATACAATAAAATACAGTATAATCAATTTATCTATAAATATGCACTATTTATGACATCATAAGTGATGAAAGGCCACTTGCCTTGAACTCACTTGATATTTTCACTAATTAAGTCCACTTGATTTGAGATTATTCATAGTCTTGATAAAAATATTATAATAATAATTAAAATAATCTAAAATACCTCCCCTCCTCCACTATAAATATCACCCTCACTACCCTCTTCTTACCACACCTCTCAATCCTTGAGCATTGTCTAATTTCTGCCAAATTGCCTCCTCAATCTTCTTCCCCACGTCCTAGAGCTGCTGGTCTCACCAAAGGACCAAAATCAAAGCCCTTAAGAAGGATCTCAAGGAGAAGAGATCAAGAGGTAAACAACCTCTTTTGTTTTCTTTCTTTTCTTCCATTTTATGTTATTCTCTTCCTTTACCTTTGTCTTTTGTTGTGATATTTCATTAAATATTTCCCCTTACTGTCAAAATTTTGTATGAATGATGAGATATTCCATTCCTCTCATCAATCTTGTTTTTATGAAATTTTAAGAGACGCCGTTAGGCTGCCGAATTTTCGTAAGAAATTTTTCATGTTTTCTTTATTTCATGATTCCTTTCTCTTATTTCTTAACCCTATCTTATACAAGAGGCTTGAAATCTCCAGAATCATGTATATTCTGGATTTTGTCATGTTTATGTAATATTACAAATCATTATTCCTCTCCTCTCTCACTTATTTAAAGAATAAAAAAAACATTGTCCATTTGTGTCGAATTACCGATATCGTGGACGATGTATTTTCAATCTCCATTAATTATTTCAAGTCTGCTCATGAAACCATTTATATGGTTGAACCAGGTTATAATATATGTTTTATGAATCATATAAGGTTCTGGAATTCTTTTGTACTCATGATTCAAATTTATAAGACTATATGAAGTTGTAATTATCAAAGAACCAATTAAATGATCGAAACGAACATAATTAATGTTTTAACTTATTAATCATCTACATATACAGCATCAAAGTGATAAATGGTATAAACTATGGTACTGGAAATATGTAGATACTACTCCATTCCAATTCTGGAGTTTCACTTCCAATCAACAAGAACGATTCATCATGAACCGATCGTGAAAATCACAAAAGAACTCACCCAAAATAATGCAAGGAACAAAATACTAACAAATAAGGGGTGAAATGAGGTTATGAAATGACCATATAAGATGTTATAAACATGAAAATGTTTCTGTAAAATAATAATAACACTCTTTTAACCATTATACAGGAGTTTTAAACAATTTTGAAATAAGACAAGCCCAAGGTAAGGGAATTTTTAACCCGATTTCCATTCTTTGGGTTAACCTTCTACTTTATAATTTATGTTCTATTTAAATTGTTTGTGTGATGGGTTCTGTTTATATCATGTTTAATTATGATTATTTACAGAGTATATACATATTCGATCCACTCAATTAAGTCTCACTTCAAGTATATGATGTTTATAAGGGACTTTTCTTCTAAAATCCTCTTTTAAAATTCTGTTTTATAAGATTCAAAGGCAATGTTTTTATGCTATTGTTTATGTTGTATGATTATGTTTTTTGTTATTGGGCATTGTTTATGATGAAGGGTGGGACCTATATTTCCCTCCAATGCATTGGGTATGAGTAAGTTGGAGGTCGGCCGTATGGTTACTCCAAGTGTAACTGTGATGGTTACACAAAGTAAGGTAGCCGTGAGGGTTACAAATTATAAGGTAGCCAAGATGGTTACAAGATTATGTAATTAATGCCCCAATATACCTCTATGATTATAATTATGTTTGTGTTGATCTTGTTTAAATCTCATGTTACACAAGGTAAGATTTTATGGGTGGAAATCATGTCTTTTGAAAATGTTTTCATACGTCATGCGTATTCATGGACTAATGTGATTTTTCCTTATTTTTCATACCTTACTGAGATTTTGTGCTCATCCCAAGTTTTTAAATGATTTTTCACAGGTTAATGGATGAGTAATACAAGGAAGGAAGACATGTTAAATGTTGAAGAATTGTCAAGGAGTCTTGTTTTATGTTTTAATGTTTTATATTCTGAGGAAAATGGAAACTGATTTTATGGTATCCACTATGTATCAATGCGTAATTTTATGAATGTTTTGTCTTAATTACCTAAAGCTCTAAAATTAAAAAGATCCTCAATATATAATGAAGTATTTTCTTGAATAAATTCAAGATTATGTATAAAATAAGTGCGAGTATTTATAGTTGGAATCAGAGGATGGTTTAGATAACTTTAGGGGTTAAGGTGATGCTAATAGAATACCATAAATAATTTTCACTCTATGTTTACTTTGTTATATCATTTAAATATTACCATGTTGCTTCATATATGAAGTGTTTGTTTAGAATGGTTGTCCGCAGAAGGAACATGGATGCTGAAGAGGATAGGCACCGACAGAATGACATCCTTCCTGATCAACAGCCCGGAATGGTAGGGATTGGAACTGAGCAGTTTGTGACAGTAATGGCTTAGCTAACGCAGGAAATAAATGGTGGTGGCATCCATGCAAGAGGACAAATAGAGGTACCCCAACAGAACATGATAGTGGTGGAACATTTTATGAGACAACATCCTCCTGCATTCAATGGATCTTCTGACCTAGTGGCAGTAGAAGGATGGATTAAAGCCCTTGAAAAGATATTTGATGTTATGGGATGTTCAGACAATCAAAAGGTAAGTCTTGCCATTTATCGTTTTGAAGGGGAAGCTGATCAGTGGTGGTCAATGGTAAGGAATAACAGGGGTAGAGAGGATTTTGATTCCTTAGTGTGGGATGAATTTAAAAGTCTTTTTCTTGAAAAATATATTCCTAAGGTGGTGCAACTTAGAATGGAGAAAAAATTCCTTGAATTGAAACAAAAAGAGGAAGATTCAGTGGCTATGTATGAGGCGATCTTCACCCGACTGGCAAGGTATGCTCCAAATCTTATTCTAGATCTCGATAGCAAAATCAACCGCTTTTACTCAGTATTGAAGCCAAGGTATCGAAGGGCGTTGGCCTCCCGTGAATTCAAAAGTTATGAGAAACTTGTTCGATGTGTTGAGAGGGTAGAGATAGAGTTTGTTGACGATCACATGCAATTTGGAAACAAAGATAAGAAGAGGTCCAATTGGAAAGAAATGGGTAAGAATCAACCAATGAAATATGATGGTAAGAAAATACAGTTTCCAGTTTGTGAAAAGTGTGGAAAGAAGCACCCTGGGGAACGTCTTATCAAAACTGGGAAGTGTTTTAAATTTGGTAAGTTTGGACATATGACCTGAGATTGCAATGAAAATGATCCAAAGACTAATCCTGATAAGAAAACTGTAAAGTGTTTTAATTGTGGTGAGATGGGTCACTATGCAAATGCATGTCCAAAGAGGGATCCAAATGATGCAAAGAATCCAGACTACAAGCAGAAAGGTGTAGTGAGATCCTTTGCGACTACGTCAGCAGATGTTGGGCCATCCAATGAAGTTGTATCAGGTATTTTGTTTGTTCACTCGGATTTTGCTAATGTTATGTTTGATACGGGGTCTACACATTCCTTCATCTCTGAGAAATTTTCTAGTCAATTGGAAATATCACCTCAACAAATGATACCCGAACTTTTTGTTAAAACACCAGGGGGAAATGTTATAGCAAAGAGGAATTATAAGAATATTTCTATTGTGGAATGTGGAAACACTTTACCTGCAAACCTTGTTGTTTTACCCTTAGTCGAGTTTGATGTTATTCTGGGGATGGACTGGCTTTCTGATTATCATGCTAAGATTGATTGTAGAGCTAAAGAAGTTGTTTTTCAGAAAGTGTTTCAGTTTGTATACAAGAATGAACCCATACAATTGATAACATATCAAGAAGCTGAGAAACTACTGAAAGATGGAAATGAAAGTTATCTGGCTCATATTGTTGAAAACAAGGGAACTATTCAAATTAATGATGTGCCAGTGGTAAATGAATACCTTGATGTTTTTCCTGAGGAGTTACCCAGTGTCATACCTAAACGAGAAGTCGAATTCACAATTGACTTAGTTCCTGATGCTAAGCCAATTTCAAAACCCCCATATCGTATGGCTTCAATAGGACTTCGTGAATTGAAAAATCAGTTGCAGGATTTGCTTGTCAAAGGCTTCATTCGTCCCAGTACTTCACCATGGGGAGCCCCTGTTTTGTTTGTTAAAAAGAAATATGGTTCCATGAGACTTTGAATTGATTATAGAGCTTTGAATAACATCACTATTAAAAACAAGTATCCTTTGCCTCATATTGATTACTTGTTTGATCAGCTCCAGGGAGCTCAGAACTTTTCCAAGATTGACTTGAGATCCGGATACCATCAGCTGAAGGTGATGGAAGATGACATCCCGAAAATAGCCTTTCGTACTAGATATGGGCATTATGAATTTTTTGTTATGCCGTTTGGGTTAACTAATGCACCTGTTGTATTCATGAATCTTATGAATATAGTATTTCATGAGTTCTTGGATATGTTTGTGGTTGTATTTATTGATGACATTCTGGTTTTTTCTAAAAATAAAGAGGAGCATGAAAAACATCTAAGGGTTGTTTTACAAACTTTAAAAGAAAAGAAACTATATGGAAAATTCAGCAAGTCTGATTTTTGGTTGCAACGGATTTATTTTCTTGGGTACATTGTAAATAAAGATGGAATAACAGTTGATCCTGCCAAAACAAAAGTAGTTGATGAATGGTCAAGACCCACAAATGTTACATAGATTCGTAGTTTTCTGGGCTTAGTATGTTATTACCGACGCTTTGTTAAGAACTTTGCACGGTTATCTAGCCCAATAACTAAGTTAACACAGAAAGGGGTTAAATTTGATTGGACATGGGAATGTGAGGTTTGTTTTCACGAACTAAAGAAGAGATTGGTGAATGCTCCAGTTTTGGCCTTACCTTCCCGAAATGGTGAGTTTGTCATCTATAGTGATGCTTCTTTGAAGGGACTTGGTTGTGTTTTGATGCAGAATGATCAGGTAATTGCCTATGCTTCGAGACAACTTAAACCTCATGAGCTGAATTATTCCACACATAATTTGGAATTGGCAGCTGTGGTTTTTGATTTGAAAATATGGAGGCATCATCTATACGGATCCAAATTCCAAATATATACTGACCATAAAAGTCTTAAGTATATATTCACTCAGAAGGAATTAAACATGAGGTAGAGAAGATGGCTAGAACTGATAAAGGATTATGACTACACGATTAATTACCATCTTGGAAAAGAAAACAAAGTAGCATATGCCTTAAGTCGGAAAAATCATGCAACATTAACCATGCTACATTTGGAATGTGATCCCTTGATTTTTGATTTGATGAATTTTGGCTTAGAAGTTGTTGGTGCAGGGAATATATCTATTTTGTTTCAGGTTTCAGTGCAGTCTTTGTTGTCAGACAGAATTATGAAAGCGCAGAGGGAAGACCGTGAGCTACAGAAAAAGGTAGAATTGGTTAAAATGGGTATGTTTCCAGAATTTAATCTTGATAAAGATTGTGTTTTAAGGTTTGGAAAAAGGTTGTGTGTGCCTTGTGATTCCCAGCTGATGAAGGAATTGTTTTGTGAAGCCCATAGTTCTCCATTTTCTGTTCATCCTTGAAGTACTAAGATGTACAGAGACCTTCGGGAGTATTACTGGTGGAATGGGATGAAAAGAGATATAACTGATTTTACAATGAAATGTTTGACTTGTCAGCAGGTTAAAGTAGAGCGGAAGTTACTGAAGGGGATGCTTCAGCCTTTACCAGTGGCATAATGGAAATGGGAAAATATATCCATGGATTTTGTGGTGGGACTACCAAAGACTTATCAAGGTAACAATGTGATATGGGTTATTGTTGATCGGCTAACAAAGTCTGCTCATTTTCTTTCTATTCGAGATACAATGACATTAGATCAGCTTTCTCGATTGTACCTCAAGGATATTGTCAGGTTACATAGAGTTCCTCTTTCCATTGTGTCTGACCGAGATCCCAGGTTCACTTCTAAATTTTGGAAGGGACATCAGAAGTCTTTGGGCACAGAGTTTAATTTCAGTACAGCTTTTCATCCTCAATCAGATGGGATGTCAGAACGAACAATTCAAACTTTGGAGGATATTCTTCGAGCTTGTTCAATGGACTATCAGGGAAGTTGGGATCAACATCTTTCATTAGTTGAGTTTTCTTATAATAACAGTTTCCATTCCAGTATCCGGATGGAACCTTTTGAGGCCTTGTATGGAAAGCGGTGTCGGACTCCTGCGTTTTGGGATGAGGTTCGTGAAAGAAAGTTCATGGGGCCAGAATTAGTAGAAGAAGTGGCAGAGAAAGTGAGGATGATCCAGCAACACATGAGAACAGCTCTGAGCAGGCAGAAAAGTTATGCAGATAACAGAAGGAAAGACTTATCTTTCGAGGTAGGTGACCATGTTTTCCTTAAAATCTCTCCTTGGAATAGTGTGATGCATTTCGGTAAAAAAGGGAAACTAAGTCCACGGTTCATCGGTCCTTTTTAAATCTTGGATAAAGTTGGAACAGTTGCATACCGCGTAGCTTTGCCTGCGAGCTTATTTCTGGTACAAAATGTTTTTCATGTTTCGATGTTGAGAAAGTATGTTCCAGATTCATCACATGTCTTGAGGCCGGAAGAGGGTTCAGCTACCAGAGAACCTTTCTTATGAAGAAAAACTAGTTCAGATTCTTGATCGAAGAGAACTGGTATTGCGGAATAAGGTAATCCACCAGGTAAAGGTTTTGTGGAGAAACCACATGGTTGAAGAAGCAACATGGGAGTCTGAAAATGCTATGAAGGAAAAATACTCTCAGTTGTTTAATAAGTAAATAAAATTGCGAGGACGCAATTTCAAGAGGTTGGGGATAATGTAACATCCCATGGTTTTCTAAAAATAAATTGAAAATGCTTGAATTTTTTTTAAGGTTTATATTTATAAGTTTCCTTTAAACATAATTTTATTTCTTCTATGATTTGAATTTCAAGAAACTGTCATCTATAATTGGGTTCAGTATGTTATTTAGAGTCTGATGAAACAAACTTATTTTTTGGCGAATAGTAACATGCCCTTATGAATAGTAATATGAATAGTAATTTGAATAGTAATATGACCTCATGAATAGTAAATAATAATATTATTTTATTTTTCCATGGCAATAGGATAATGGGATCATAATTAATTTTCCAATGTCACATGAAACTAGTTGCACTTAAATAATGTTATTTTTAGAATTAACTGTGACCTTATTTAAAAATAAAATTAATAATATTTAGAAAATTATTTTTGAAAAATGGAGTTCATTTTTGAATTCTACACATCGAAAAATGGTTGGGGTAAATTTTTGGTATTTTTCTGAAACTCTTGAATTTTCGGTGAATAGTGAAATACGATAAAATACCGTATAATCAATTTATCAGTAAATATGCACTATTTATGACATCATAAGTGATGAAAGGCCACTTGCCTCGAACTCACTTGATATTTTCACTAATTAAGGCCACTTTATTTGAGATTATTCATAGTCTTGATAAAAATATTATAATATTAATTAAAATAATCTAAAATACCTCCCCTCCTCCACTATAAATATCACCCTCACTCCCCTCTTCCTCCCACACCTCTCAAGCCTTGAGCATTGTCTAATTTCTGCCAAATTCCCTCCTCAATCTTCTTGCCCACGCCCTAGAGCTGCTGGTCTCACCAATGGACCAAAATCAAAGCCCTTAAGAAGGATCTCAAGGAGAAGAGATCAAGAGGTAAACAACCTCTTTTGTTTTCTTTCTTTTCTTCCATTTTATGTTATTCTCTTCGTTTCCCTTTGTCTTTTGTTGGGATATTTCATTAAATATTTCCCCTTACTGTCAAATTTTTGTATGAATGATGAGATATTCCATTCCTCTCATCAATCATGTTTTTATGAAATTTTAAGAGAAGCCGTTAGGCTGCCGAATTTTCGTTAGAAATTTTTCATGTTTTTTTATTTCATGATTCCTTTCTCTTATATCTTCACCCTATCTTATCCAAGAGGCATGAAATCTTCATAATCATGTATATTCTGGATGTTGTCATGTTTATGGAAAATTACAAATCATTATTCCTCTCCTCTCTCACTTATTTAAAGAATAAAAAAAACATTTTCCATTTGTGTCGAATTACCGATATCGTGGACGATGTATTTTCAATCTCCATTAATTCTTTCAAGTCTGGTCATGAAACCATTTATATGGCTGAGCCAGGTTATAATATATGTTTTAGGAATCATATATGTTTCTGGAATTCTTTTGTACTCATGATTCAAATTTATAAGACTAAATGAAGTTGTAATTATCAAAGAACCAATTAAATGATCTAAACGAACATAATTAATGTTTTAACTTATTAATCATCATCATATAAAGCATCAAAGTGATAAATGGTATAAACTATGGTACTGGAAATATGTAGATACTACTCCATTCCAATTCTGGAGTTTCACTTCCAATCAACAAGAACGATTCATCGTGAACCGATCGTGAAAATCACAAAAGAACTCACCCAAGATAATGCAAGGAACAAAATACTAACAAATAAGGGGTGAAATGAGGTTATGAAATGACCATATAAGATGTTATAAACATGAAAATATTTCTGTAAAATACTAATAACACTCTTTTAACCATTATACAGGAGGTTTAAACAATTTTGAAGTAAGACAAGCCAAAGGTAAGGGAATTCTTAACCCGATTTCCATTCTTTGGGTTAACCTTCTACTTTATAGTTTATGTGCTATTTAAATTGTTTGTGTGATGGGTTCTGTTTATATTATGTCTAATTATGTTTATTTACAGAGTATATACATATTCCATCCACTCAATTAAGTCTCACTTCATGTATATGATGTTTATAAGGGACTTTTCTTCTAAAATCCTCTTTTAAAATTCTGTTTTATAAGATTCAAAGGCAATGTTTTTATGCTATTGTTTATGTTGTATGATTATGTTTTTTGTTATTGGGAATTGTTTATGATGAAGGGTGGGACCTATATTTCTCTCCAATGCATTGGGTATGAGTTAGTTGGAGGTCGACCGTATGGTTACTCCATGTGTAACTGTGATGGTTACACAAAGTAAGGTAGCCGTGAGGGTTACAAATTTTAATGTAGCCAAGATGGTTACAAGATTATGTAAGTAATTCCCCAATATACCTCTATGATTATAATTATGTTTTTGTTTATCTTGTTAAAATCTCATGTTACACAAAGTAAGATTTTATGTGTGGAAAGCATGTCTTTTGAAAATGTTTTCATACGTCATGCGTATTCATGGACTAATGTGATTTTTCCTTCTTTTTCATACCTTACTGAGCTTTTGTGCTCATCCCAAGTTTTTAAATGAATTTTCATAGGTTAATGGATGAGTAATAGAAGGATGGAAGACATTTTAAATGTTGAATAATTGTCAAGGAGTCTTGTTTTATGTTTTAATGTTTTATATTCTGAGGAAAATGGAAACTTATTTTATGGTATCCACTATGTATCAATGTGTAATGTTATGAATGTTTTGTCTTAATTCTCTAAATCTCTAAACTTGAAAAGATCCTCAATATATAATGAAGTATTTTCTTGAATAAATTCAAAATTATGTATGAAATAAGTGCGGGTCTTTATAAAATATACCTCGGAGATAACTTACGCTTCTTATCAAACTAACGATGTACCTACCTAGGATAGATAATCAAAAACACATGATCACCTACATAGAATGAAAACGGTCATTGATTATGGTCTTCATATGATTATTTATGACTTTGAGCCATCTCTATCCTCTTCATAATCAACATGATCTTTTCTGTAGGTTCATGGAAATGGCTTAGTCTTATCGACGAAGTCTCTCCCGTTTCCACACTATATAGTAGAGAACGACAAGGAAACCCATTCAAATCCCCAATCAAAGCCATATTTTTCGATTCCTGATAACTGTTATTATAGGAGAATTGCAGTGAAAATAATTACTCCTCCCATAAACCAACAAAATCCATCACACAAGACCTTAATATATGCTCCATGGTTTGTATCGTTCTCTCAAATTGCCCATATGTATGAGGATGATATGTCATGATTATAGTCAACTATGTCTCAAGGGATTTCTACAATGATTTACCAAAATGAGATGTGAACATCAGATCAAAATCTAATACAATCGAAAGTGGAACACCGTTCTTCTTTACCACCTCCCGGATATAGATTTTGGACAGATCCTCCACCGTATGTGAGTCACATATCAGGATGAAATGGGATGACATTGTGAGCAGATCCACTATCACCCATATAAAATTGTGATTCTTGACCATTATTAGGAGACCCATCACAAAATCCATTGTTATCTGATCTCGTTTCCACAATGGGATAGGTAATGATTGCAACATGCTTATTTGACGCTGATGCTCTTCCTTGAAATCGTGACATGTCAAGCATCTCAAAATAAACTCGACTAGAGCTCTTTTAATACCTACCCACCAAAACTAATCCTTCAACTGCATATACATTTCATGAATCCAAGGATGGAAAACCCACATAGTATGATAATGAGCCTTGGGAAGTTCCTCCTGACAAGCCATTGGTACCACCATCCGTTTTCAAATAGAAAACATTAAATTCCCATTCAGTTCTTTTATCTCAATGTTCTACCCTCCATTGAGTTTCAACCACATCACCACACATTCAGAATCAGATACATGTGCCTCTTTAACCAAACCAACCAAGATAGACACCATCAAAACTAGAAAAAAGACTGCTATGTCAGCCCTGTCATCATATTCCAACCACATGTCAGTAATTACCGACATATACTTCCACTGATCTGATGCCTGCTTCTCCACTTAAGCATATGATTTTTTAGTTAGTTCTTCTTCCACCAAATTTTCCTTACCCGTTGAATATATTAAGTCGAAATAATACATCGGGAGATATTACATCCATCTTGATTGCCTCAGGTTCAAATAACTTTGTGAGAGGCTATGCATTAAGCTCTTCTAATCAGTAAAAAACTGTAAATTTTTCATCGAAGAGAATGAATCCACATTTTTAAACAATGAACCACTACCTCCAACTCCAAATCGGGTATTTTTAGTTCTTATCATGATACCTCAGCTGTCATGAGCCATAAGAAACCACATGATCCCCTTGCATCATAACAAACCCCATATATGATCCCGATGGGTCACAATACACCACTTAATATTTCCTGGGATCTGGAAAACCATGATTTGTGCCAATGTAAGGAGACCCTCTAGATCTTAAAAAATTTATGCAACTACCCATCCCATTGAAATGAGATTTTGTTCCTTGTGAAAGATTTTATCCACAATTCCAATCAAGAAATAAAATGTTGATAATACTGATCAGGACCAAGGAAGCTCTATATCTCAAAAATGTTGTTTGGTGGTTCCCATGAGATAACTGCCTATATATTTTTTTGATCAATAGAAACACCGCTCTCAGAAATAACATTTCCATGGAAATGAACATTTAGTATCCAGAAGTCACATTATTATAATTTTTCATACAACCGATGATCCCTCAAGATCCCCAATATGATTTCCAAGTGCTTCTCATGATCTACCCTTTCCATCGAATACAATAGTATATCATCAACAAATACCACCAAAAAACCATCCAGATATATCTGAAATATTCAATTCTTCAAGTCGATGAACACCGATGGAGCATTCGTTAGAACAAATTGAATAACCACATACTCGTAATGTCCATATCTACTTCTGAAAGTTATTTTTATAATATCATCCTTCTGCAGCTGCAACTAATGTTACACTGATCGTATTTCAATCATAGAGAACCATTAAGCTCCCCTAAATTGGTCAAAAAAATCATAAATGTGTGGATGCATATATCCATTCTTTTTCATAACCAGATTAAGTCTATGATAACGAAAACAAAGTCACACGTTTCCATCGTACATTTTAACAAAGAAAACTGGTGCTACCCATGGAGACAAGCTAGGACGGATGAACCCTCTATTTTCTAACTCATCCAACTACACATTCAATCACCACAATTCTACTAGTTCCATTTAGTAAGATTGAAGTGAGATAGGACTGGTCCCTATAATGATAACAATTGTGAAATTCACATCCTTCATGGGTGGAAACTATGGGAATTCTTGAGGGAATACATCAATAAACTGATCCATGACTACTTGAAGAGCAGTATGTTCAATACCTTCCACTACTACCACTGAAAAAGCCTCTTATTAGTATGATATTGTGCCATGTGTTGGTGCCAACAAGCCTGTTTCACATTGCATCTAATTTTTCTCCCTTCTAAAGAGATGTCGAACACCATCATCCATAACAAAACTAACCATTTATGAATAATAGCCATTGTGGGCCTTAAACATTTTCATCCAATCCATACCCAGGATTATGTCATACACATCCATCTCAATCACTGAGAAGCCCCACGTCAACTCTACCTCATCTAGAAGTACACGACATTCTCTATAAAGGAATACTCGACACTCATATTCACCTAGATGATTTTTATGTTCAAGAACCATATGAATCAGTTCAATCATTAAACCCAAAAAATAAATGATGTGAGAATCAATAAAAGAATAGGAATAACCAGTATCAAACAATAGCTGCCTCAATGTGGAATTTAAAAGAATCATAACTCACACTGTCGATAGTCCTGAACGATCATCCACCACAACCTACTCAGCTTCAAACAACTTCTTTCAATCCACGCTCTACACTTTATTTCCTTGTTGAGGTGTCATGGAGTTTTGAGAATCTCAATGACCCACATTACGCTACTATTGAGGGGTATGATTCTTCCTCTATCAGGTAGAGGTATAGTACCCCTTCGACCCCTGAAGAGTTTATTAGACACCCGACCAAGGATAATTATTATAATAACGTTGAATATGCCCCATCTTCTTACCATTATGAAATGCATGAGGTTGTGTCGTAAAATACTGCTTGATGTGGCTCAAAGAAAAACACTGAAAACCACCCGACTTACTCTGATGCATTGGAGGAGAATTCATTGATCCTATAACATGATTCTCGGTCATACTCCAAACTGATAAATAAGTCTCCATATTCCTCTTTGACCAAGCATTCAAGTTCCCACTATTCCACACGGGTACTAAGACACGTCCTCCGCTCACAGCCCCCATGAGATCCCTTTCGGCCACCAAGGCTCTATTCACTATTTTTGTATAATCATCTACACACAACACTGTTATCTTGGACCTAATTTCCAACCTCAAACCATCTTTGATTATACGAGATTTCAATGTCATATTACCTTCCACCTCGGGTAAAAAACTCACTATGTTCATATACTTAGTTGTATACTCTATTAACGAATGGTTCTCCGGTTTGAAACAAGAGAAATCAGGTGTGCTCTAACTTATGAATATATGAGGTTATAACTGTTTGATAAAAATTTCCTCAAATTCATCCAATATCATACCTTGTTCTATTCCATCTTTCACCTCTAACTCCCACCACTGAAGAGAAGGATCTTACAACATATATCTGGAAAACTTCACATTCAACTCTACTGGTGATCCCAAGTATTTGAAGATCTTGTTCATTCTATTCAACCATGATTCTACCCTCTCTAGCTCTGAATCACCCCTAATGATGGGTGTATTCTGCCTTTGAAACTGAACCGAATGATCCACATGCCTTGGTTCATCCAATTTATTTTCACTTCCTACTACTTATAAATCATTCACTATACTCTTCACTAGCTACTGGTTCACCTAGGGTTCTGGTGGAACTAGATTTTCAACTGCCTCCCCTAGTTGGTCTCTACGACACCTTATCAGTGCCATTTCAATCAATACAAAACTAACCATATGTCCATCAGTTTTAGAAACAAATGGTTTCCAAATTCTAATTCAAATACACTTCAACTATCACAACCATGCTTTCCACAACTTCAGCTTTTCCATATTTCATTATTTTGAAAAATCCACCATGTTTTGAAAATCAACCCATTTTCGAAATACCTCGAGTTTCCATGTTTCAAATCGTTTAGTTTTAAAATCCAACAGAGATATTCCAAATAAACACATTCATATCGCACCATAATTCATTACACTCTAATGAAATATGAATCTTAGTGGAAAGTCATCACTGCCATGCATTACATGCACATCTCATTGGATACACCCACAACAATGAGATATCCAATGCCTATAACTGTATCCACCCACTTATGAACCAAACTCACTTGTAACATTAAATTCATAATAAAATGGTTAGCTATGTATTTCTATGCTACAAATTAAATGTTCCATCTATCATATGCTTTCCTACCATCCTAACTCAAGGAATAGTCCAAGAACGTGTGTCAACACCAAGACCAATGATCGACACCATGGATAGTATAGCTACTCTCACATGAAATCCAAGGACCGAACAAACCGTTACCACGTGTAACATCCTGCACAATCACATTGTCTTGAAAGGGTGTGGGAATGATACATTGTCCTATGCGACGTTCCCTAGGTGCCAAAGGCTGGGAATAAATGCCAAGGGCTTTGAGAATAAATTGGGGAATGATATTTCGTTGAGGCAAAACCAACCGACCACATGAACCATTATCAACAAACTACATTTTTCTTGCCAACAAAACAACCAACTAATTCATTACCAAAATGGAACCACACTATTCCACAATATAACCTAAAAACCAATACATCCAACTCAATATCTATGTATTATAAAGAAGTGTAAAAAGGAGATCCAAAATCAACCAATACACATTCCATGGCACCACACCAAGATCCATTCCCCAAGCACCACCACATCTTCCATGCATCACCATGAACCACTTGCAATGAGATTCTTTACCCTTACCTATATCCCGAAATACGACATCCGTAAAAGCACCAATGTTCTAAATCAGGGGGTGAGTACTAATACTCAGTAGGCATTTCTAAAATGAATTCCCTACACACCCCAGTAGGATAAAACTTTTACCACATTTATATGATGAAATTTATATAAAATAATCAAAAATTTAACCATTACCATAAGGCAAACACACCCTTACCAAGTCACCCCATTCAAACCAAGCAACCAGGGGAAAACCAAAAAACATGCCATAATACACTTCATCATTTACACAATATCAAAAAAAATTCAATATTTCTATTCAAGGAACAACTAGAAAACCAAATCGTGGTGCTTCCATCTAACTTATTCACCCATTACTACTCTTGGTACTTCCCTCCCACTTATCCTTTGGAAGGTGATCATTCTATCTACTATCCATCCCCTTATTATAGTGGTGCTTCCCATCCACATACAAAAAATATTTAAAACAATCCATAGCCAATAATATGACCATCCATGTCTATAAAAACATGAAATCAACCATTTCCATTACATTGCTAATCACATCAACAAATCTACAACTTATTGAAACCATATTTAAACTATTTTCTCTGTCAAAACCTAGATTCAATAAAACAACATCTATATTTAATCCATTTTCATAAACAATTTCCTTGACCCAATCCAAGAATCAAATTTTAATTTATACATTTTATGATTAAACAATAAAAACTTTTTACATCAACAGGCCGTTTTCCCAAAAATCCCCAAAACATCACCAAAGAATTTTCCAACCAATTTTCCACTTCAAGAAACAATTAATTTCAAGCCAAAAAAACTAATAATAACCAAAACCATTAGTTAAAACCATGTGATGTTGTGATAGAATCCACCTACCATTAGGGTTTTGATGAAATCAAACAACAAGAAAGTGCACCCCAAATCCGTTGAACACACCACTGAAACTGTTCTAGATCCCCTTACCTAACACACACAAGCCTTAAATTCAAAACTCAAGGAAACAAAAACCGTATATCAAAACACAACTAGTTTAAATATTTAAAACTGAGAGAAGGGATACTAATATCTATGGGAAACAACAAAGAAACCAAGAGGAGAGCCTTACCCACGAGAAGCTGACTTTAATCCATGAAGAAACACCTTAAATTTTATTACAAAAATGAGTGGGATAGAAACTTCAACCATTGAAGACACAAAATCCCGAGTGTGGATCATGTGGGAGAGTAATTGGAGTGAAATAGGTCATTCCTGAGGGATCATGGATTTAAAACCCATATTTTTAAGTGGTCGCATGGTTACCCGCACGGTTTGGAAAACCATGCGCTAACAGTGCGCAAGCCACTGCCTCGAGAGAGGGGGTCCTCACGGTAGCCTCACAGGGTTTGGAAAATCATTCATAGGGCATGTAAAGGCTACTGTCTTCAGAGAGAGGGTCCAGATTATTTCCTCACACAGTATGAAAAACTATGTGCAGGCCGTGCGAAGACTACTTTCTCCCCCAACACGGTTCCCTGGAGTATCTACATGGTTTCCACTAACCATACACCCATAGAAGTTCTACCAAACATATTCCAAACCATTCTAAATCCCCCAAACTCTTCCCAACTCATTCCATGAACTTTTTATGCATAAAAAGGCATAATGGAAGGCTGCATATAGCAAACTGGGGGTGCTATATTACCATTTTATGTTCATATATACCTTATCAAGAGGATATTTTATAAACTCATCATCTATAATGGTTTATTAAAAAACAGAATTTTAAAATATAAAATACTAGTCATGATTAGTCATGTTTAAATTTTTATTGGACAATATATTTAGGGTGGGGAATGTAGATCCACAATGTTATAAAAGAAAAACATTTTATTCAATAGAGTATGTGACACCCAATACCTAGCATAAAAGAGAGTTCAACACCCCAATACATTAAAATATATTTATTGAAGAATAAATTAAAATTATTCAATAGTTTATGATATATGAAAAATTGAGTTTCTTTGATAGGTTGAGTTACATGAAATTTCTAGTATATCGAACAATAATATATTATTAAAATTTTTATTTAACAAGAAAATTTTCGCATAGATATTTTAATGGAAGGTAATAATATGATTAAATAAGTTATGAATATATATTTTTTTAAAAAGTATTAAGTTATCTATTTACTCTAAATAAAATAAGAATGATTTGAAAATAAGATTTGAAAAACATTCTTTTTTCTAAAATACGATTTAATGATTCTTTGTGAACTTAATTTAAAATTAATTTTTACCACTTTTGGAAAATTAATTTGATAAAATAAAACTAATTTTTTGTAATCATAATACTTATATTTTCATTTTGTGAATATTTTGGTTGTTTCTAAGAAATTTTATTTTTTGATGAATATTGAAAAATACATTATTTTAATTTAAAACTACTTATTTTTAAATAATTTATGATGATTAATTATATTCTAAATTGGATTTATACTACAATTATTAATATTTATCCTCTATTAATTCACTTTTATTTCATTTGGATAAATTTTATGATTAATATAAATTTTAAACGATATTAATCTTTTTGATAGTTTTCACTTTGAAAATATGCTTTCTCATCGCATCTATGGGATTAACATTAAATTAAATTTTAACTCTTATTTGAGTTAAATTTATAGATATGGATTCATTATTTTTAATAATCATAATTTATATTCTCCAATAAGGTTAAGTTAAATTTTTATTACAATTATTAGGAAATATTGTTAAAATTAATTTCTCTGATTATGGTTAAAATTGTTGTTTCTACATCACATGCGTTTGTAGTAATGTTTACTTTGCACCAACATAAGATTTTTATTTAAAATATTGGATATAATTTATATAATTAGTAGTTATTAATTATATAAAATCATATTTTAATTATAGTTATAAAGGATAAATTATCTAGGTTATTAATAAGATACATGTTAACATGATAAAACTAAATGGGTAAAATTAATTAAAAATAAAGACTAAGAAGTAAAATTATTAAAATTTATTTATTTTGATTTTTAGAGATATTTATCAACCACATAAATCTTACCCTAATTTATTATTCAATATTTTATCCACATAAATTAAGGGAGACCTCCCAATATTGAATGCTATTGAATATTTCTAAGAATACCACTCCTCCTCAACTATAAATGGGTACACACACTCTCACGTTATTTGGACATTAAAACCACATTAGTATGGAAAATAAAAGCCCAAATCACTTTAAAAATAACCTCTGTTTATCTGATAAACCTTATTTTTGGAATAAATGAATCATTTGAACGATTTATATAAAACCTTTAGTCGTTACCTGAAGAAGAGGTAATGTTCTTCAATGTCTGTTTTTATTCATTATCCACCTCCACATGAAATTATACTATGAATATATAATATATGATATAACATAAATAAAATTATCATGTTTTATGTTAATTTTATGATTCAAAACCACACACTCCTCTATTAAATGGGTTAGAATATTACCGTTTTATTTTTATGGGGGGATACTGCCATGTGAAATAATATCGTTCGTTTTTCCATTTCCACCTCTCATGGTCATATAAGATGATGGATGTAAATTATATATATATATATATATATATGATTTTAATAACATAATTACTCATATATATTGATTATATAATATATATAATTTTATCTTTCATTCTGTAGGATTTACGATAACATCGCTTGTGTGTAATAATGACCACCCTTCACAAAGTAATGTGATTCGCTTTTCAATAACTCTTCACATCGATGATCACGAATATAAAATTGATTGTTATTTTTTATATATATTAAATTTTTTTATATTAGTGTAATTATTATCATTATCTAATGATAATATATATTCCACTTTTCTTTATTCATTTTCACTCACGTAATGATGATAACATCATTCGTGTTTGTGTTGAGTACCTAGTTTACGAAGTAATGTGACTCAATTTTCTTAATCACAAAACATTAATGAAATATAATAATAATTAAATAATTTATATGATAATTACTAAATTATTATGTATCTTGATATCATATATCTATTCAATATGTTGGAGAGCTATATCTTTTATAAAAAACACATGCATGAAGAAACTAGTGGATTAACAACCGGAACATTGAAAATACTGAAATATTATTATAAAAAAGATATAAAAATGATATAATATGATAAAAATGATGTACTAATTATTAATATGGTTATATTATAATTTAGTAACATTCTAATAACCATTATATAGAAGGATAAATAGCACTGAACCAAAGGGGAGCGTCAAGTAATATATTTCATCTCAAATCAATTTCATCGAGGAAAATTGTAATTATATCCACATACTATCATTCATATGGTGTAAATAATTTTGTTACATTAATATCATGAATAATTAATTATTCATATATTTTAAAATTTCACTTTTATGAATATGATATTTTATTAATTTTTTAATAGTTAGTATGTGGTAAGGGATTTCAAAAATAAATTTACAATCATGGGATTAAATTTGTAAAATATTTATTATTTCATAGTATGATTATGTGTTTAATTTTTTTTAATATATTATGAAGTATTTTCAAATTTTTATTTGGTTATATTGTTGATACACATAATTTTTCCAATGAATAATTTTTAGATCTTCGTTATGATGATTTTAATAATTTATTTCACAATCTCAGTTTAATTGACAATTTTTTTTCTTGAATATCAATTGAATGAATTTACTTGAAATTTTTATGATAAACCAATTAAATTATAATCTCATATAATTATAAATTTGTTTTTTCAGGTAATTTTTCCATTTCCAATATTTTTTACTTAAAAGGTTTTAAATTATTTTTAAACAAATATGACGCCATTTCTATCTATTGTATGAAATATATTTTCCTCCAAAGACATGTTTATTTGTTTTTTATAAATATTTTTAAAAATTCATAATAATTTATGAAATATGTTTTCACCAATTTTTACTTTTACAATATATTTTTAAGAGAATAATATTTTTTTAAACAATATATGTTTGGATATTTAAAAAAATGTGAACAAAATATTTTTATCATTTTATAAATAAGGAACATATCTAATCTTTCATGAGTTCAAAATAAATGACCAATTTTTTTTATTGTACGACATGAATGTAATTCAAACCATCATGAAGATCATTTCATTGATACTTACCTTTCAAGTTAGTGAGGATATTTTAAATTAAAATGGTTTGAAAATTTATTTTCATATAAAATGATTTTCTAAATAAATTTTAAAATGAAAATAATATGCTCTTAAATAATATTTATAATGATATTTTCTAGGGATTTTCTATTAATTAATAAAAACAAACCATTATACCATCTTTATTAATACTATCGATGTATTATTAATTAGAGTTTCATTAATGTTCAACCACCATTTTGTATTATGAATGAAAATTTATTTTATTTTTGGAAATTTAGTTGGTAGTTGAGGTCTGACATGTGTTTACACATTCCTTCAAAGTATTAATCATTCATAACATGGAATAATCCAATTCATGGTATAAATTAATTTTAAAAATATTAATTATATCTTTATTTTCATAACTAGTTTCAAAATTGTTAGGATAATATAAAATAATTTTATTTTTTTGGGACCACATTTTAAAATAATTATTGAATTATTTACAATGATTATACAATTCAATATTGGAATTAATTTATCATGATATATTTATTATCCTAGATTTTTTTTTATCATTTTTCGTAGATTAAGACATTCCCTTCGACTAGTTTCTCAATGATTATAATCATAATAATATGTAAATTTACCACATTATTATATTCTATTTGTTGAATAAGTACATAACATTCACTAGGTTATTGGATATATTTTCCAAATCTCATGGAATTGAATCATGAATTTATTAAATATTTTGAATGATATTTGGGGTTATTTTATGAAAATATGCTTTATTAAATCACTAATCTATTAAATATTTTTCTCTATAAATTTATATTTATTTACATTATATCATAATTCATTACAATTTCAATCATATTTTACTAGTGGGTTATGTTATGGTTTAAATATATTCCTATTACAATCAATCGTTTTCCATTATTTGAGTATAATTAAATAAAGGTTTTATAATAATAATAGCTAGAATGGGGATCATCGTTGAATCATTTTATGAAAATATGAAAATTACAAATATATAATATACCAAAAAGAATAATTATTGATTTGTAGTTAATAATTTTTATTTATTAGGACTCTAATATGTAATTGTGTTTTATAAAATTTAGATAATTACTCTATATAATTTTAACTAGATATACATAAAATATAAATCATGGGAGGTGTGGATTAATCTGTATTTTTATATAAGGTTATCATAATATAAAAATATTTTATTTCAACACATATTATTTTATTTAATGATGAATTAAATATCCTTATATATAGTTTTACCTTAACATTGTTACTTTATGTTGAATAAAATAATATGTTTTGAGAAATATTCCTATCACATGATTTGACATCAAATGGTTGTTTTTCAACCAAGGATTAAAAAGTTTAACAATTCTGAATAATAAACATCTAATACATTAGAAAATTAATATATTATCAAAAACCTATATCTCATTATTTTGTTACGTGGATAGTTTAATAAAAAATTTGTTAATGTGTTCTTATAAATATTTAATGTTTTCTACTATGTTAATAAATTTTCTGATAGTATAGATTCATTACAATGGGAAAAAATTTATAGATAGTTATTCATTTTGTTATCAATATTGGTGAAATTTTTAGGTTATTATTAATATAATGACTCCCTAATATAATCTTGTTAAAAAAAACAGAAATCCATACACTTATTATCCACATCAAATACTCATGTCAAGTGTTTAGTGAAATAAATGGTGAATTTTTTTATGTGTTTATTGGAGTTGTTAACTAAAATTCCATTTTTTATGAAATATATATATGAGAAAATTTTAATGAACATAGTAATAAATTAATTCATTCAAATTATAATAATTATCAATATGGATGAGATTTTTTTCAAAAATATATCATGATTTTTGATGAATATATTAGGTTTTTCTATCGTTTTCTAACTATGTAATTCATAATGTTATAGGTTATATCTTTTATTAGAATGATATAGCGCAATTATCGGAAAATATAATTTTAAATTATTAACAGTCCTCTAGTATGTGGCTCCAGAATAAAATATACATCACAATATCGAGATAACACTTCAAAATTATATCATTTCATATTCTAGTCATGTAATAAAGTCATTAAAGTTATGATAAATAAAAAATTACTATAAAAAAGAAATTTAATATTCAAAAAAATTCCCCACATTAAATACCATAAAAATTTAATTTTGTTTTGATAATAAAAATATATATTTAAAACCATGTGATATATAGTCTATGGATAAGTGACGGGTTTCCCACATGAAGGAAACTAAAGTCAAATAAAAATTTCCTATATCTTTTTTTCTAATATTTTCTTTAATATGTGTTGAACTATGATATATACTTTGAAATATATTTTCAAAATTTTTAATGAAAACCAATAAGTTAGAAACAAATTTTGAAAAATTAATAAGAGAAGTTGTTCGGGAAAATTCCTCAATGTGTCATCTACATATGTTTTCGGTGTGATTCTGTGTTTTAACAGTGCATGATGAGTAAAAATGAGTATATTTTTTTTTACTGAAGTCAATTTTTATGGTGGTGTAGTTTCCCCGTGTTTTACAAATTATTGGGCCATAAAATCGGAAGTTTATTTTTTGAAATGGATGTATTTTCTCATAGGAGTGAGTAGTATGATGACCATGACAGACAGTTCGTGAGCCATTAATTGTGGTTCATGGAATGTTGATGGAAATAAAAAAAGGAAGGGAACCACATAGTGCAAGATGCAGAACATGTATGTGAATAGTTAGTAGGGAAAAATCAGTTCACTATGAAGGAATTTTTTATATTGAAGTCTTCTAGTATGTGAGATGGGTTTTTTCTCTTGAAAATAATAAAATGAATTTTTCTACCATGATTCAAGAGTGGGAGTACATGGACCACAATGGGAAGAATAGTTAGTGGGAGCACAGTACACCGTGTCGATTTTGGTAAATCATGAATTAATAGATTTTTAGTAACTAATTTTCTATATAAAGAGTGTTAAACCCATTTTTACGAAGAGAAATTTTCATAAGAAATCATCATTTCTCTGGGAATTCGGTGAAGTATGAGATTGGTTCATGATGTAGAATTCAAGGAAGAGTAAAGGATTTTTTGTAGAGGATTACCTAAAAAGAAAATTGGTTTGTAGAAAGAGTAGTCCACAAAAGAAGGAATAATGTATAAGGTGAAGTGGTTCATGGAGACGGTTCATGGAGGTGTTATGCAGAGGCAATACAAAAAGGTGGAAGCTGAGAAAATCTGTGGTGCAAGGGAAGTTCGTAGAAGAGGTTGTCCGCATAACATGTGTGCTGGTATGTGTAAATGAAATCCAGTTCATAGAGGTCATGTTAAAGTATGAAATTATAGTAAAACATTTCACAAATGTAATTTCCTTTAGCTAAAAGTATGTAGAAAAGTGCATTTCACCTACCGATGAAAAATGGACATCAATATTGCATCAACATAAAATTGAGGACGAATTAATTCAAGAAAATGATAAGACCCACATGTCCTTAAACTGTGAGTGGATTCCTTGCAAGATATGTGAGTGAAGCAAGATGATGACTATGATTTATTCCACAGACAGTTAGATAGAGAAAGAGACGTATGTTGTGACCCTAGGAACATACCCTTAATCGTGTAAAGGTAGTAATCCTAGAAATATATGTGATCTTTCCTGAACCATGTAATTGGAACTAGATGTTAGTGGATTTGGTACATCATCAAATCATTTTTGTATGCTCTATGGATGTTTCTTTATGAGGGTGAACCAAATAAAATTGTTTTTTCCTTTTCATATTTTATTTTTCTTCATATACTTTTATAATATAAAGACATATGTGTGTTTGGTTTAATGAGAATACAAGATCCACAGGGGATGTAGTTTTAATATATCATAACGTGATTCCTCCCCCATCTTAGGGTATTTTACCTAGTGGACCTAAAAACATTCAATAATTAATCTATATGGAGATCTATAATATTATTTCATCATAGTCTTATATATATTTCATTCATCACATTTATTTTTTATTTTATTATCCTACTATCAAATTTCATAAACCTTATGTTGAGTAATAATTTGGGTTGCAACACACTGTATTAATTGTGAATCAACCATCATATCCCATTTGATTTAGTTTGAGCCCAAATAACTATATATGAAAATAAATAATGTTTTGGGTTTCCCTCTCTTGTAGATACTGATTGGTTTAAGTAAACATTAAGGGGTAAGAAATAAAATTATTTTCACCCATATATTTTCAATAAATCTCTAAAAAACAACCACCCATCAGTGTAAATTCCTTATATAATAATAATTCATTTAAAATATACTTAAATAATATAAATTAATGAACTAAAATATTAAATTATTCTTTATGAAAAAAATAATTACCACTATTATATTTTCACCATAAAAAAATTATTAAAATTAATGGGGATTTGGATATTCATAGTGAAACTAATGAATATGATATATTTCCATCCCACTAGAACAACTATATATGAGTTATTATACAAAAAAATTGGAGTCTAATGAATTACATGGATAATAAAACTAATTAATTAAACTCAAGTATCTAAATATATTTCTCCCAAAAAAATATATTAGTTGTGGGATATACTTCTCATTTTTTGATTTCCAACAATCATTGTTTTACTATGAAAGAATTAAATGATCTATCTACACATAATAAGTTATTTTTATACTTCTAAAATTAAATTACTTCCTTCGATTATTCCCAACTCAGGTCTATTGTTAAAATAATGGATTTACATCACAAAATCACCGTTCTAATTAATTAATAATTAAACTAAAACATATAACTTTTTAATACCTAATATAGTTCGATTGAGTATAATATCTTTAATGAAAACTAGGATAATATAATATAATATATATAATAACTTAACATTTATGATTATAAATATGTATAAAATAATTTATTTTGACATAAATATTTCAATTATTTGTGTTTGTTAAATGAACTCAGTGATTTCATTGATTTACTCTTATTTCGTAGTCAAAGAGATCCAAATCATTTGAAGTGATAAAGAGTATTATTTTTATCAAAAAAATTTACAGTGTTTTTCAAAACGAATACATGGTTTGTGATAGAGTATATCATAAATAGAGATTGAATCATTTCCATTATATCAGTTGAGTCATTTTATGTTATATGATCTTTCATCAATGTTGATGCTTGAAATCCCACATAAATATTTCTATTCTAATTTCATATAGTTGAACTATCCACTATTTGGAATTTTGAAGAATCTATTATGATATTCAATTATTCCAATAATCCAATATCAATTACATATTCATCATTGGATATTAGAAAATAATCATTGATGTAGCCTGTTTATTCATTCTATATTCCCTCTTTAGTTACTAACATGTATCATTTCACATGGTTATTTAAAATAATACCTTTAATATTTATTATAATTATATATTTATGGAATTGTTTTATCTATACACCCATTTTTTGGATGTGATTATTTTCTTCATGGTCAACTCTAGACATGTAATGATTTAAATTATATATCATAGTCATTTTCTTCCTATTTATGGTCAACAACACTCATTCTCATGGATAAATATGTTGAAATAAATTTATTTCCACCATGTTAATTATTTTTATTCATCATCGATGACCATTTGGTGGATTTTTATTTGATTTTTATTTTTTTCTAAATTAATAAAATTCAAGGAATCAAATAATGTTTTATCCATTCAATATAGTTTGAAAATAATAATAATAATCCTTTTCAATTACATTTTTATCATAATATATAAATAAATTTTATTTAAAAAAATCCCAATATTGGGATCAACAGGAAGATAATTTTCAACTAAAAAGTAATATATTTCCTAAAATGAATGTATAAAAATTATTTTGAAATCTAATTTTGGAGTATAATAACATTATGAATTTGTTTAATAGTAATTTTGATGAATATATTGTTCATTATAGGCTTTTAGATTAATTAACTGTTAGAGGATTATAAAAATATAATTTAATAATTATTATAATCAAATCAGTATATCAAAATAAATGATCTTGGATAAATTGTGTTTAAGATCATTCATATGGATTTGGGCCACTCCGGTTACCTCTCACATCACTCAATCATCTCAACCATCATTAACCAGTATTCAAAATCATCTACATTATAAAAAATCAATATTTTACTCTTTGTAGAATAATAATATAATCAAAACTAATATATTTTTTAATTGTATAATGGAAAAAATATATCACTACTTATGAGTTTTTCTTTTTTTAACCTCCCTCAATTTTTTTTCATAATTTATAATTTAAAAACTACAGAGAAAATGGTATAATTTTTTCTAGAAAAACCTCCACATCATGATAAATATGTAATAAAATTTTTAAATACAGGTAATTATTATTTTTTAAAAATGGTTATATCTTTTAATATTAAAAATATTATTTAATTATTGATTATATGGGGCCATTTGATTACCCATCAGACCAAATGATGAGTCAAAATATACCAAGCACATATAAATGTTGATAATTTTTTTAAAACAAAATTCCATGTATAAAAGAATGAATTTGAAAAAAAATGTTATTGAGAAAAGAATGATTATGAAAATATAGTTAGAGAGAGGGAGTAATATAGGATAAAATGAGAGGAGATAAATGGTAGTCACTCTCACATCATTTTTACATAGTCCACCAAAACATATAAACCATTTTATTTTTTATAAATTAAATTTTAATTACAAAACATTCATTATCATTTTACATGATAGCCATCCAAATTCATAAAATAGTTAACAAATAACCTATATAAATATATTGTTTAAATTAAATATATATTTAAAATAGTTACATTATATTTATAATTATGAAATATCATAAGCATCACAAATTATATGACATCTACAAAAACTAATAACTACATCATAGGTAATCACGCACCATCTCCATCATGTCAAAGAATATTTTTCAATACCTATATTACTGATATTTTGATTTATTTAGAGAAATGATTATCTAACTTATTCATATGAAATATTATCCAATTTAAATAGTAAATGGGCTATTAAATTTTGATTTAGAGGTTATTTTCAATAAAAAGGATAATTTTTACATATATACCCATTTTTAAACCTCTATAACTAGGTAAAATTATATATGTATTCCATAGGGAACTTTGATCTAACAAATTTTTTAAAATCCTTATTTGTTAATTAAATATTGAAAAAAAGAATGGGAAGGATATTGTAAGTCCCTATCCTAAATCACTAGTAATAAGTAATAGTATCACATGTCCTTATCCATGTATCCCTATAAAAAATAGTTTCCCTATGAGAGGTGACATTCTGAATATAACAATAGGGAGAATTTTCACCTATTACAAAAATGTATTAAAAAGATGGAAAGATTAATTATATTAAATTAAATATAAAATATAAATAAAAAAACATTTAACCTTTCTATAATGATCAGTAATATAATAAAAATTAAAACTACTAATAGATAATTCCCAAGATGATGTAAAACTATATATAATAAATGAGTTAATAATCACTAAATATGAATATCTATAATTATTCACTGATACTTTTTTGGTATTTTTTTTACCAAACCACTCAACTAGTATAACTATCCTGTGTATGGAATCTTTGAAAAATTAAAAAAATAAAATGGAATATTTATTAGTGTCAATATTTTCTTGAGGGGTGCGATTATAAAACAATGATTTACACAAACCAATAATCATTAACATAATATAAATGGGTATAATTATGTGTATGTAATGATAGGAATGTAAACACAAAATTAAATAATCGCAATTCCAGAAGTCATGTGTTAATAAGACTACCATGTTACCTGACCTGAACAACATCATCTTTATAATATAGAATAATTTATATCTGGTTTTCATGAATCTCAATATGAAATACAAGGACATTGTATGTTTTAGAATAGAAAACATGGTTTTAATGGCTTAGTTTAGGCCATAATTATGTAATTCCCCACCCACTAGCATGTAATTCCACCAGGCTATCATGCATCCACAAACTATATCATTATAGTCTATATGGATTTCATTACACAATATCTATCACAGGTTCTTCCAGTAGAAATTATATATTAATAAATTCAATCCTTATGTTCATCAAATCAGAGCATCAAGGTTCACTAACCAAATCAATCTCACACATCATTGAACTAAATAAATATACCCAAATAGACACAAGATGTTCCAATATAATATATATAAGAAGATAAACATTCCAAGGTCGATGATTAAATTTGATATAATTAATGTGATATAATGAAACAAATGTAATTAGTTTAATACAACAGTGAAAAAGATAAAAATGTTTTTCACATTCATTTTCCTCAATAATATAGATGACATAAAATTCGATCAGGTAATAATTTCTAGAACTGATAAAGAAATCCGAGATATAACATCTTCAGTATGGAAAACATAAATGAACAAGAAAGAAGAGGAATAAGTTATTATAAATTATAAATTAACTTGAAACCCATAGGAAAATAACACTATATCATTCCAAATTTCATTTTAAAGGGAGGTAACTCCCCATGAAAAGCCATTAGAGTACTGTGGATCAAGATCTCTAAGTGTAAGTATAATAATGAGTGGTTTAATTTTTTTTCAAGGTTAATATAATAATATTCATAACAATTTATAATACATCCATGGTTTGGTCATACAACTTACCAAACCATTCTTCAATCATGTGTGATGTTATATGAATTACAGGAAACCACGCATTTTGGATACACTATTTGGAAAATAGTGTACCATCTATATATTAGTTTCTCATCTAAATTACATTGTTATTTTGGGGAATTAATCATGATTATTTCTAACCGTGTAACAAATGATAAACACCAACTTCTCCTCTCCAACATACCACATAGTTATTATGTTATGAACAATTGTTTCCCATAACCGTACTAACTCAAACCACCTTAATGAAGTTCAAAACAAATTAAATCCAATAATAAGATAAAATTAATTTTCCTTAAACAATGAATAACTAGAACCCCATAATGGAAATCTTGATGAAATTAAAAAGTCAAATTAAAATGATAGATTATATTTCAATATCCCCCATGTAAGGACATAACATCTTCAATAAGTGTCTACATAGATCCTATATTAATAAAATGGTCCAATGATCCTGCCCATATGATTCCCATTATGCAGTTCCCTACCATATAAATCCTTGAAACCATAGTATCTTGTGATATAAACTAACTGATCTCAATGGAATTTATTGAATTTGATAATAAAACAACATGGATGCATATGAGAGGAAAAACTACTTCAAACATGGCTATTCTATTAATAGAAAATAATCTTGGTACCTATCATTAATATAATTCACTATTAATATTTTTATATCATTCAAAAGTGTCGATGTCCAAAATGAAACTTTGTAATGAATATTTATCCATTACATCCCATGAATCATATAATGAACCATAATAGATCCCATCATAATCATCCCCTAATATACCAAACCTCACTCTAAAAATTAAGATCATCATTTATTCATGATATTGTATGATTTACGCCATGAAATGAGTATCATTCAGCTAGAAATTAAACTCATATGATTATGTGAGCATAGAACTACAACCACCTCTACCAAAAGGTTATATTCTTTTATAATCCACTACAATAATGAATTATGTAATTCCATCACTAATAATTTAAAATAACAGATATATTATGATATAAGTAAAATGCCAACACTCACTAGTATTACCAAAAACACTAGGGAATGATCACACCACATTACAAAATGGAACAACTCCATAACCCTATCTACTCACATAGACATGACTATTAGACACTGAACAGTCACATCCTCACATGGTTATGTCAGTGATCAACAAAATTTCCAGTTTCAATTCACCATAACTAGGCATTCCACATATTTCTAAACAATTCATTATTTTTTACAAACCATAATTTCTACCCAAACTCTCCATTCCCCACCACACTGGATGTCCCTGGAATGGTCAATACTCACTCTTAAAACATACTAAAAATCCATCACTTATCACAATCTAGGGACTCTAAATATAGTCTTACCCCAACATCCATGTATTTTTGGACAATGTACACAAATATAAACTATATGGGAATTTTAGTATGGTATATAACTAATAATTCTTTAAGCAGACATAATTATCACTAATCAACTCTATTACATTCACTAAACCATAAACTAAGATATCTAATTTTGAAATAATAATTGACCTTAAAGTAATTTATTCCAATTACAAACACCATTCTTGTAGCTAAATAATTTATCGAACAAATTTTTTTTACCTTCTATAATTTTACACAATTGTCAATATTATTTAGCCTTTCTCCCCTTTTGGGATTATGTACACCACCTATTTAATAATACCATTTTAATTTTTATTAGCATTCCATGGTCATTCAACTGATAATGGATTTTTCAATAAACCCATCAACCTCATTCTAGAAAATTAAATTCTGTACATAATGTTATGAATGTCTCAATGACACTTACATAAAGAAGGAATAACCCCATCTATGGATGAATGTATAATTAGAGTAGTAGTCCTCAACTTATAACTATGACATCCAAAGGATTTACAATGCTAAAAAAATTCACTCAAAGTATAAAAAATTAACATTTTCATCATCCATGTATACTTCATTGGAGGCAGTCTGCATTCCCTAATATTAACAAAGAACACTCAACAACATAATGATGAAAATTTAAACATCCAATTATCTTCAAAAATCTTTTCAATTTTAATAAGAATAAGAATAAAAATATGTTTATTGAAAAACATTACTATTTCTATATGTTAAATTAAGATCCTTACATAAGATAAATTGAATCAATGTGAAACATAATTTTATTACTCTACACAAACACATAACCAATTTATCAATGTAATTAAAACTTGTTAACTCTCTTGGAATTTTGTGAAGAATATACCAATCATAGACAGTGTCAAACACATTTAACATTATCTACGATGCCAACCCTAAATTATTCTCAACAATATCATCCATCACACCCAATTGAAATTCTCGAAACACTCATATGAAATCCCTATTCTCCTCAAACCATGTAACTAATTACCCTGAAGCGATATCAATATTCAATTGCACCATGTAAAATCATATCAAAATCCTAGATCATTATGTCCAACATAATTTTTTGGAACTTCATGGATCAAATAATAATTTTGTCTCACTATAATTATAATACCATATTTCCATGATAAATCCAAAATTTTATACTTCTACTTTACCTAATAAAAATACCCTTATAAATTAAATCAGGAACCCCCATCACTTCATATACACATGGTTCACACCATGAAAAATTTTACCAATGGTAGGCATAGCTAATTTCATGCGTGGTTATATCAAAAAAATATCTAAACTGCTTCCCATGCCATAATATTCTCAATACGGTGACACATTATAACCAAGACATTACTTGAAAAGGAATGTAACTCGGTCTCCTACAATTTGATAATTATCATTTAATGTATATAATTTCTAGGACATAGACCACTACACATTTATCCTAAAAAATAAATCACTATTACCACTCATTTAATGCAGAACATCCCACCAACATGCCTCACAATCCTTGCAAAAACTAATCACTAATATCCACATCTAATTTTTTCAATGATACATAACAAATCCCGAAATCAGAACCCTAATTTTCTACCCAAAACATATCTTCCCAAAAAAAACCACTGATGGGATCCATAAATCATTAATGGTTTAACCAACCCCATAACACTTTTGACAAATCTATTCCCAATTTAGAGGGAACCACATTGTCATAACATGTCAACATCAAAATCCAACCCATCCATTCTTGGGACCATCACCAATCTAGAATCCACATAAACCTGGACATCCTCATATGATCCAATACCTTAATGAATGATTTCTACCCAACTATACATTTCTAATGTCATTAAATATGAAAAATAAAACAACATAATGAATTACATTCATCTGTAATTTATATAAAAATTTCATTTAATAGGAATTCTAGAGGTCATCATATTATCATCATAAAAATCTAGTAAAATGGTGACAATGGGACTTATAAAATATTTGGTTGGTACACTAATAAATTTACACATTTTTTCATCCTAGTTGAATCCACATTAAAAGGCAAAATGGTTTAGGTGATATCATTCAATCCCATTTAAAATAATTCAAATAACAAACATTCATTTCTAAATACAACATATAAAACAAAATTTTTTTATTTGAAATATTTTAAAAAATAAAAAAAACCATGGATTTCATGGCCAAACTCAACCGAGATATATTTTTAAATTGTTCCCTAGCTCAATTAACCCATTGGAGAAAAATTTAATTGTATTTAGAATCCAATAATCCAATTTCATAAACACATCTATTTCATAATCCATTAAGAATCCAAAATCAATTTAAAATAATTTAGAAAATTTATATTCCAAATGAATTTCTTTTTTTTCAAAAAAAATAAATACCAAATACAAACAACCATCCTAATAAATAACACATAAAATATTCTCACCATAAATACAAAGATCATATTCATATCATCAACTCCAATATGTTAGATGTAGTAAAAAATGTCATATTTATAACATAATTATTATTTATCAATTTTGGTATCCATTATTTGATTTATGAAACTATATTCTTATATGTAATGAATAAAAAACGAAACTATGTAAAATCAGGATAAAAGATAATCCAAAAAACCATAAAAATTAAATCATAGTCATCATTATTAGTGAATTTGAGAAACAACAAAAGCGCAATTGAAAATAATAATCCCACCACCTACATGCTTATCTTTCACATGTACATTGGATTATTGCACCTCAGAATTATTTTTTTAATAAGCCACGAAAACAACACATATCCTTTCTGCATTCTATAAATAGTTATACAAATGAAAAATAAATTACACTTTCACTATATTCTTACACATCGTCTGGAATCACCCTCTCTGGGCCAGAGTTTCAGATGACCTCATAGACTCCATCCAATACACAAGAGTATCTCTAACATTATATGATTATCTATTCCTCCCAATAAAGATATTATTAGTTTGGAAAAAATGTATAAAATAGTTGAAAAATTATTTATGCTAATAAGTAGAATAAAATATGTAAGAAACATTAATAATGACATCGAAAAAATATGTAATTTTGTGGCATATAATTCCAAGTATAAATAGAAATTAAGTAATCTATAAATTGTTTAAAGTCATATAGAAATATGAAGGAAAAGTAAATAAATATGATTCATAAAAATGTCCCTTGGAGTGTGTATTAACAACACTTTGACCAACCTACTCAGGTTATACGACATCCCTTAGGAGCATCATCAAATTAATTTTTATTCTAGGAGAAAATAAAATTCTTGAAAATTAATATTCTCATACTAGGTGTGATTATATAACCTAACCGGACATCACTAATGAATTCTTATCAAAAGTGGATATGTTAAATAAAAATATATGAAATGATATAAAATTAAATGTAAAACTATAAAATAAAATTTGAGGTCATCAAGTGCTATCAAGGTGTCCGTAGAATCTATACATAAAAATATTGGATGAATGATTAAGGAGTAGTAATTTTTGGTTTCATAAATCCCAAAACAATGAACATGGAAAACATAAGTTTCAAAATATGCCATAATAATATCGTTCATATCATTAGACCACAAGTATTTCAATCCCCACACACTATCATAGGACAATCCAAATGGAAATCATGCCCGATAAAGTATTTTATATCTACACACAGTTCCATAACTCCCCGCTGACTATATTAGGTTTGGCCTCAGGACTATCACATGGGGTATACATTCTATGATGAGCACGTTGAATCCCAACATTAATGTTTTCTAGTTGAATCAGTCTCACACATCAATGATCACTAGATAAAGACCCAAATAACTACATTAGGATTCATAACATTTGATCCAAAAAAATAGCATATAATTGGAAGTGAATAATTTTGATGCACCTTACATGGTTCAATGTTATAAATAGTTCTTGAAAAATCATTGAATGATTGTAGAAATTGACATCTATCCCCATGGGTCTTCTATAATACCTTTTTTAACATCCCATGAAAATAAAGAATATTACTTATTCATATTTATGAATATTTTTGAATAAAATATTAATTATACTTTAAAAGGGATGGTATGTTCGATGGCATACCCGATACGAAACAATGGGTTTTTATGAAAACTTATGTTGCACACTAATAATATAATATTATTATTTTAAATGGTTGTTAACGCCTAGCTGTTTTATTGGAAAGATTGAATATAACTAACTACTATATGATGATACATGTTTGTTGAACATTTTTACATTTATCCAATAAAAGTTTGAGGCTTAAAATAAGTAAAGAATTCTATTTTAAGCATAAATACTCTAATAATCACTAAAAGGTCGATTTAACACCTTTTAATGGCGAACCCTCTTTAAATATATTTTTTTTTTCATTTTTATATGTTATATTTGTCAAAATAAAATTTTTCTTTAGAATCGGGACATCAAAATTTACTTTGGAAAACATTTTGGTATTGTTCTGATAAAATTAATTTTTTAATGAATAGTTGTTAATACTATATTTTAATTCAAAATTGCCTATTAATCTAATTTATTCACACGGTTATATTATCTTTTCAATTGTTTTTAAAGTTTAAATAAAATATATTTTTACATTTTAATCTAATTATGGTAATTTTATGTAATTTCATTTTAAATTGGACCAAAACAAGTGTCAATATTTTGATAGATATTATTTCATAAAAACACGCTATTTGATTTAACAGCAGGGAATTAATTTTAGATTAATTTTTTCCATTTCGATGTTTTGAATTTAGAAAAATAGATTCTATATTTGGAATCAGTTGGCACAAATTATTTAAAAAGGTAACTTCTATTTTTAGACATTTTAAATATTTACTTCAGGAAATATTTTATTTACCAGGATTAAAACGTAAAAATAATAAATAAGGTTACAATATAAATTTATAATAATATTAAATTACCCTAAAATGTGTTAAAATCCTATTGGGTGATACATATCCTTCCATGGGCATCCTTGGGTAAGATTTGGGACCCCATGGAGCCACATGGTATTAATAATGGCATTTTATATTAATTATTTTACTGTAATGAAAAAAATGACATAAACAAATATCTTTTAGTAAATAAATTTTAACATAGGGTTATATAATCTATCGTTTCGACTATAAATATTTTATGGAAAGATAAAAATATATCCTACATCATGATATTTTTTTATAACTCTCAGACATCAAATTAAATAAATTATTCATGACAAAATAATGATACAATATTTACCTCATTAATAAATGATTTAAATAAAAAAGATTATATATATTAAAACAATATCCAAAACCAGTCCAATTATTATTAGGCAATTTTATTTTGTCATCTTAAAATTGATATTAATTAATAGTTGACATTTTGAAACTGAAGACGGGGTTATAATAAAATAATTGCTTCAAACGTTCCTAAAAATCCCCTCCTCTACCTTATAAAAATCCCTAACTTCTAACCCATTTTTCACACTTCTCAAGCCTTTGGATCATGAATCCTCTGCTAAAATAAGCTCTCAGGATCCCTTTATTCATCCTAGAAGACTTACCTTAGGTAGTAAACACTTCAAAAAACCCATTTAGTTCAAACCAAGTGGAGTTACCCGATTTAAAGGTAACGTCTTTTCTTAAGTTCTTTTGTTTTATTTTACTTCTCCAACAACGTAAACAATGTTTTTATTTTATTTTATAACAACACCAGTATACTTCATATACTTGGATTTTGTTATGAGAAGGATTATAAGTACACTTACAGACAACTCCATCTAATTGGTAAAGAACATATTGTTTTTGTGGATGGAAAACTATCGCCTCACGAAGCGATGATTGTACAATAATATCTTCCCGCCTCTCATGGTGTCAACTATGATGAAACTGTATATATATATGATATATATAATGTTTTTGTTTTTTATATTCTCTGTTAATTCTTATTTACAATCATACATTTATGGTTTGGAATATGGTAAACACGATAATTTCATTTGAGGAAGTGCATACTACCGCCCCCTCAATGCGATATGACTAGTTAATGCCTTATGGGGAACTTATAAATATGGATTAAATTAAATTATATAACCTATGAATCATATGATATTATAAGTGAGTTATAATATTCTTATGTATCCTTAAGGTTTCATTCCAATAAATATTAAATAGAAATTACATTAGTGTTCATGCGTACATACAACTTACCGTCTCCATGAATGGTGCATTTCATTTCTTATCTCAAAATGTTATATACTATAATAAATAAATAAATATATATAATGGATATATATGATATATATGATATCTAAATCATTAATATCATTCTGTAGATAATGGAGTTTTTACCACAATGAAAAATTGTAATTATGACAAGTTCATTTTTAACTCAAATTCCGAACAACGAAAAAATGTCCGATATGAACTCAAATAATTAACTAACTATTATTTCAAGGTAAGAAGTGATATAAAAGTAATAATAAACATTAAAATGTTAGTTAATCAAGTATAAATTAACTTAAGTTTATTATTCAAGAATAACAAGGAACATACTAGTTAAGTTGTACATTAGGTAAGGGATTTCTTATCTCACTTTTCATTCTGTGAGATTTCCATTATTCACCACTTATTTAATGAATTTGGTGTATTGTGTAATGAAATTTGATATATATTATCATTATTCTATTTATATTCATGGTATTTTGTGATTAATTTGGTGGTTATTAACTTTTTCCTAATACGAATCGATTGATTACAACATAGTAATGGTTTTTCAGATCACTTTTGATTCCTGTGAGATTCATGCAATATTAGACACTATATACTTTTTTGTGGTGGATATACTGCACATTATTGTATTTTTGGGTAATATACTTTAATTTATGGGTATTTTCATATTCATTGAGATATTTCTTTTAGGGGGTGTATGTTTCTTAAGTTACCAAATCAGTAAGGGATCCTTTCACCCTACTCTTTTTAAAAGTATTCTTTTTTGTTATGTCATTTAATTTACATATTATTATGTTTGTATATGTTATTATATATCCATATTGATGTAAATTTTATTTCCTAGTTATGATATAACCTTTTCCCTCTCATCAACTTTTTTTTTCTGAATTTTAAAGGGACTTTGTCAGGCTGTCGAATTTCTGTAAGAAAAATTATTAACTAAATTTCAATTATTGGGTTAAACATCTACTTATTGATTATGTGATTCAGTATATTTGTTTGAATAAAATCTTATTGTTTTATAATTAATATCCTCTTATAATGGGTGTATTTATATCTGTCACACATAATTATGTAATTTATTTATCCTTAATCTAAGGATACCATCTTTATAAGGGATTTCATCTCAATTTACATTTCCATTGAGACTTCATTGTTGATATGCACCAATCCACTATTATATGGTGTATATACTGTCCTATGGAATATTATATCATGAATAAATTTATTTTTGATGACACTATTTAGTTCTTATTAAATGTTATTCACCAATTATTTGTATTCTAGGATCTCTAATTTTGTAAAACACTCTTTAACTAAAATATCATTTTAAATGTTTTAAAGGTTTCTTCCTATAAATATTTAACATTAATTTCCATCTTTTAAAAATGGTTTTAAGGATTTATTCATATGGACATGAATGTTTTTAAATTGAAAATTCATTCAAAATATTCATTGTGGTATGGGACAATTTCATTCAAAAATCTATTTATTTAATATTTTAAATGGTTTTGAAAATGGTTTGATCAAAGCTTTGATTTAATCAATATTTTGAAATGTAATATTATGATTTGAAATGTGGAAATGTTATATTTCATTTATTATTTAATGGGTTATGAATATGTTATGGCTATTGAGCATTTTTTACATATACAGGTGGTTCCATGATAATCCTAGGGTGTGTGAGCCCAAGATAGCTCTCCAATGAATTGGGTAATGTGAGTGAGGTAAACGGTAATGTTTCTGCTAAGAGATTTCAGGATTATAATATGATGGGTATTTCAAATGGACTCCCTCTGTAGATGTGGTTGCTACAATGTATGTATGTTATTTATGACTTAAGTTACTTTATGATTTATAATATCTATGGGTGGTTCAGAAATCATAGAATTTCATGAGGTATGTTATGATTGAAAAGTATGGTCTTATTGTTTTGTTTTTATTGATTGGATAATGTATTTAATCCTTATTTTATATCATTTATTGATATTTTTATGCTCATCCCATGTTTTTTAAATGTTTTCCAAAGGACTTAATGATGAATAAGTGTCAAGGATAGGATAAAAGAAAAGTCATGCTGATTGAAACATGGAACTAGACATGACCCTATTTTTCAAGAGTTTTTATTTTATGAAAAGTGGATATTGACTAGAATTGTCTACATATAATATTCATGTTGTTATGTAAATGTTATAACCATGTTCTCTAAAACTCTAAACCTAAAAAGATACATAACATTAATTATCCATTAAATTCAATATATTGTATTGTATATGGTTGGGACCTTATAGTTTGTACCAATGGTTGATTTAGACAACATTATGGATTATGAGTTTTCGTTAAACACATGGTTAGTCCCTATGTCTATTATTTTCATTAAATCCTTGTTTTATAACATTTAGAATATCAAGTAAAGTTAGTAATAGATGGAAAGGGGAGGATCTCAATCGAAATTCTTATCTCTTCTGGATGACTTAATAGAAAAAATTGTTGTAAATTCATGTTCAAATGTTTGTGAAACATTTTCTGACATTTAACCCACTTGCAAGTAATTGTTTGAGATATAAAACACCTCCACTATACCCCGATATCATCGTGGATCATGAGTTGTATTTAATCAAATCATATTTTACCAATATTCTTATATTTTCAAGAAAGGTAAATATTTACAAGCAATGTCAATATATTTTACCTTATCACAAGATTTTGAAGCTAATTATGATTTTGAAAGAGGTTCTAAAGAAGGAGACACATGTGCAACTGGGTTATATTTGATTTTAAAATATACTCTCTCAGCACATAGTTATGGTATTTTAAAAGGACCACTGAATGAATGTTTCAACTCAAACACAGTCCCACTGTTCTTTATAAATCAAGTTTTATAATATGTTTCAAAATTATATGACATGAATGATTATTTTCCAAAACAATTTTTCTGTGAACACCCATTTGACCCATGTTGTACATGCTGTATTTTTATGAAGGAAGAAAATGATTTTGAAGGATCTCTAAATCATTTTTGCAATGCATGGACCTTCTACCTACGTGAACATGATAATGATGAAACCAATTGGACACCAAAATCAATGTATGATGTTCTTTATTCCGCAGATTGTTTCATTTTATTATATGGTGGTGAAATTAAGAAAAAGACAACATATATAAGATGTCAAGAATTAAGATTAAGATATCATAATGATTTGGGATAAAAATGAGTTGTATAAGGAAACCATTGAGGTTAAAACATGTTAGGGCTATTTTTCAGTTTTATAAAAAGGACAACACACAGACAGTGTGACAACCCGTTATGTCGGACAAAGCTTCGAGAATCGAACCCACAACCAAAGTGCGATTGATATTTATCACCTACCACTAGACAATGTGAGGTCCCTGGTTGGTATGTTTTATTTTTTAATGTTAAATGGTTTTATGGATCAAGCATAAGTTGATTTTGGGATTTTATGTTTTATCAAATGGATATGATTAAAATACGAAAATGATTTGTGGATTATGTGATAAAGGATATTTTTGGTAGATGTTCTCTCTCTTGAGGAAACACTATATTCATACGGAAAATAAAATACTATAGGACTTCCATTGTCGAGGAATGATTGATATTTTTTATATGTATTTATGTATTTATTGTGGACATATTTTGATTTGGGTTATTTTATGAAATTGATTAACATACCATAGATAATATGTGATTAGATTAATTACACATTTGCATGATACTTTAAATGTAGTCGATGATATTTGGAGATAAATGTTGAGATTTATTGTGGAAGACTATGTGATTAAATCTGTCTGAGTATTTGGGTTTCAATCATAGTTTTGAGTATTTTGAATAATTTTAAGGAAAATTGTGTACTAAATGTTCTTTCTGGTCCTTTGGGAACATTTTGTTCAATTTTTGAGGTTAATAGTAGTATTTCTTTTTATAAAGGATTATCCTTTTTGGGGATTATATGATCTCGTACTAACGATTTTGGTTTTAGTTGATTTTTAAGACAAGGGAAATTTATAGTTATTATTTTTTAGATTATGTGATTCTTTAGAAGATGATTCTTGTGCATGGATGTGACAAAGTCTTTTTCAATGCTCATTGATTTTACAAAGGATAGGTTTTTGGTCGAAACATATTAAATGGAGAAAATCTACAAGAAGGTAAGTATATTTCCTTATGTATTTATTCTATTTATTAAATTAATTTCTCAAAATTATGAAATGGAATTTAAAACAAAAATATTGTTGGTTTACATTTACAACTTGGAAATAAAATACCATTTAACACATCATAAGTTTGTGATTTTTTTGTGGTTAACTTTCTCCTAATCATGTTTTCCATCACTCTCCCTCAGAACATGACTATTTGTTTTCTCTTCCATATCCATGTTTTTCTACATGGAATCCTAGTATTAGTTAACTCGGGAGACCTTTTTTACTTCTCTTTCTTTCATATAAATTAATAGTTTTTCGGACACATTTTCTGATGCGGGACATTCAATGATGTTTCCAAAAGAAAATTTAAAATTGAGAGGACACAATTTTCAAAAGCGGGGAAGAATGTAACATCCCATGAAAATAAAGAAAATTACATTTTCATATTTATTAGTATTTTTGAATTAAATATTAATTATACCTTAAATGGGGGAATATTTTTGACGGCATACCAAATACACAACAATGGGTTTTTTTGAAATCTTACATTGCACACTAATAATGTAATATTATTATTCTAAATGGTTGTTAACGCCTAGCCATTATACTGGTAAAAATGAATAAAACTAACTACATTATGATGATACATGTTTCTCGAACATTTTTAAATTTATCCAATAATAGTTAGAGGATTAAAATAAGTAAAGAATTCGATTTTAAGCCTAAATACTCAAATATTCACTAAAAGGTCGATTTACAGCATTTTAATGGAGAACCCTCTTTAAATATAGTTTTTTCTTTATAATATGTCATATGTGAAAAATTAAAATTCTTCTTTAGAATTGGGACATCAATATCTAAATTGGATAAAATTTAGGTATTTTTCCGGAAAAAATCATTTTTTAATGAATAGTATAAAATACAGTATTTTAATTCAAAATTGGATATTAATATAATATAATTATATGGCTATATTATATTTTTAATTTTTTTATAAGTTTAATTAGAATATATTTTTACCATTTAATCTAATTTTGGTCATTGGATGTAATTTCATATTGATATTGGACATAAACAAGTGTCAATCTTTTGATAGTTATTATTTCTTAAAAACAAGCTATTTGTTTTAATAGTGGGATTTCATTTTAAATTAATTTTTTACACATCCTTGTTTTGAATTTGGAAAAATGGACTCTATATTCTGAATCAGTAGGTCCAAATTTTTTAAATAGGTAACTTTTATTTTTAGACATTTTAAATATTTACTTAAGTAAATATTTTATTTACAATGATTAAAAGGTAAAAATAATATATAAGGGTAAAATATAATATTATAATAATATTAAATTACCCTAACATATGTACAAATCCTATTTGATGATACATGTACGACCATGGTCATCCTTGGTTTGAATTTAGGACCCCATGGAGACACATGTGAGTAATAATGACATTTTATATTAATTAATTTAATGTAAAGTCAAAAATAACATAAACAAATATCTTTTAGTAAATAAATTATTACATAGGGTTATATAAATTATCTTGTAAACTATAAGTATTCATTGGAAAGATCAATTTATTTACTAAATCATTTTTTTTTAATTTTTGGACCTCAAACAAATTAAATTATTTATGACACAATAATGATACAATATTTACTCATCAATATATGATTTTTATAAAAAATATTATAAATATAAAAACAATATCCAAAACCTATAAAATTCTTATTGGACTATTTTATTTCAACAATGAGTCATCTTTAATTTTATATTAATGTATATTTTACCTTTTGAAACTGAATATGTGGTTATAATAAACTAATTATTTCAAACATTCCTAAAAAGCCCCTCCTCTCTCTTATAAAAAGTCCTCACTTCTAATTGATTCCTCACACTTCTAAATAATTTGGATCATGTAACCTCTGCTAAAATAATCTACCAATATCCCTCTATTCATCCTTGAAGCCTTTCCTTAGGAATAAAACACTTCAAAAAACCCATTTAGTTCAATCCAAGGGGAGTTGCCCGATTTAATGGAAACGTCTTCTGTAACATTCTTTTGATTTGTTTTACTTATCCAACCCCTAACCTCTTTTTATTAGTTTATTTTATAACAAAAAATGTATCCTCAATATACTAGGATGTTTTTATGAAAATTAATTGAACTACACTAACACGCACCTCCATCTAATCGGTGAAGAACATACAGTTTCTGTGGATGGAAAACTAATGTATCACGAAATGATGATTGTTTAATCATCTCTTACTACCTCTAATGGTGTCCATTATGATGAAAATGTATTTATATATGATATATATTATGTTTTTTATTTCTATATGATTCTATAATTTTTATTTAAAAACATTCTTTTATGTTTTCTAATATGTGTAAACACGATAATTTTATTTGAGGATGTGAGGACTACCACCCCCTCAAATTGATATGAATCGTTAATGCCATATGTGGAATGTATAAAGATGGAGTTAATGAAATTATGTAACATATAAATAATATGATATTATAATATAATTATAATATACCTATTTATAATTATGTTTTCATTCAATTAAATATTAAATTAAAATGAAAGTAGCATCCATGCGTACGTACAGCTTACCGTCTCCATGATTGGTGGATTTCATTTCTTGTCTTCAAATGTTATATAATATTATAAATATATATATATATAATGGATATATATTATATATATGATATCTAAATCATTAATATAATTTTGGGGATAATGTATTTTTCTCCACAAGGAAAAATTGTAATTATAACAGGTTCATTTTTAACTCAATTTCTGAACATCAAAAAAATGTACGATATGATCTCAAATAATTAAATAACAGTTATTTGTTGGGTAATAAGTGATATAAAAGTAATAATAAACAATAGAAATGATATTAATTAAATATAAATTAACTTCTCTTAATTATTCATGAAGAACAATGAACATACATGTTATGTTGGACACAATGTAAGGGATTTCTTATCTAACTTATAATACCATGTGATTTCCATTATTCAACAATTATTTATTTCTTGTGGTGTATTGTGTATTGATATTTAATATATATTATCATGATTATATTTATATTCATGGAATTTTGTGATTCATTTGGTCGATATTAACTTTTTCTCCTACGACTCGATTGATTACAACGGGGTAAGGGTTTTTCATATCACTTTTTATTCCCATGAGATTCATACTATATTTTTGAGCTATTTATTTTTTTGTGGTGAATTTAATGCCCATGATTGTATTATTTGGGTAATTTAATTTAATTTTTGGGTATTTACATATTCATTGTGTCATCTTTCTTTCATGGGGTGTATGTTTCGTAAGTTACCAAATCGGTAAGGGAACCTTTCACCCTCCACTTTTAAAAAGACTTATTTTTGTTATGTCAGTTAATTTAAATCTTGTTATGTTGGGATATGTTAGTATATATCATTATTGATGTAAATTTGATGTCTAAGTGATGATAGATTCTATTCTCTCTCATCAACATATTTTCTGAATTTTAATGTGACGAAGTTAGGCTGTCGAATTTCTGTAAGAAATCTTCTTAACCCAATTTCAATTTTTGGGTTAAACATCTACTTCATGATTATGTCGCGCTATATATATGTGTGAATAAACTATGATTGGTTTACACATAATATCCACTTATATTGGGTGTATTTATATTTGCCACACATTATTATGTAATGTATTTATCCTTATTCTAAGGATACTATCTTTATAAGGGATTTCATCTCAATTTACATTTCTATTGAGACATCATCATTGATATGAACCAATACACTCTTATATGGTGTATATACTATCCTTTGGCATATTATATCATGAATATATTTATTCTTGTGATATTATTATTTTCTTATTAAATGTTATCCATCAGTTATTTGTATTCTAAGATCTCTCATTTTGTTAAAAGCTCTTTAACTAAAAAACTATTTTAAAAGTTTTAAAGGTTTATTCCTCTAAATATTTCACATTAATGTACATGTTTTAAAAATTCTTTTAAGGATTTTTTCATACGGACATGAATTTTTTGAAATTTAAATTTCATTCAGAAGAATCCGTGTGGTATGGGACACATTGATTCAAAAATTTATTTATTTAATATTTTCAATGGTTTTGAAAATGGTTTGATCAAAGTTTGTTTTTTCCAATATTTTGAAATGTTATATTGTTATTGCAATGTATAAATGTTATATTTCTAATTTGTTTTTATGGGTTATGAATATGTTATGTATATTGAGAATTTTTTACATATACAGGAGGTTCTATCATAAACCTAAGGCCGGTGAACCCGAGATAGCTCTCCAATGCCTTGGGTGACGTGACAAAGGTAAATATTAATGTTTCTCCTAAGAGATTTAGGGAATATACGGTGGTGGGTAATCCAAATGTGACTCCCTCTATAGCTGTGATAGCTACAATTTTTGTATATTATTTATGCAATATTTTACCTTTATGATTTATAATTTCTATGTGTTGTTCATAAATATTATGATTTCATGTGGTATATTATGATTGAAAAATATGGTTTCATTGTTTTGTATTTATTGATGGGAAAATGTATTAATTCCTTATTTTATATCCCTTACATATCTTTTTATGCTCATCCCATGTTCATGAAAAGTTTTCCATAGGAATTATAAATGATTAAGGGGCAAGGATGAGATCAAGGGAAAGTCATGCTATCTAACACATGGAACGAGACATGACTCTATTTTTCAAGTGTTTTTATTTTATAAAAAATGGATACTATGTAGAATAGTATACATGTAATATTCATGTTGTTATGTAAATATTTTGACCTTATTCTCTAAAACTCTAAACATAAAAATATCCTCAATATGAATAATCCATTTAATTCAATATAATGTAATGTTTGTGGTCGGGTCATTATAAATTGGTTAACATAACATCAAACCATTAGATATTATCCCATGGGGACACTTATTAAACTAATGGAAATCCAAAAATACGAAAACATGTGCTTTTATCTACTTTTCCATCACTCACATAGACCATCAGATATATCCTTAGAGGGAACCCGTTAAAAAAGTACTCAGTTCCAACCTTGTTAACTATTGAGTTTTAATCAATCCGGATTTAGAAAAGAACGGTACATCTTATTGTCTTGGGTGGTGACATATAATATTTTATACCTCTCTATTAAATGGGAGTTACACTCTACAACCCTTTTAATCCCAAATATATTTACTGTGAACCCCACACTACAAAACTATAAAGTGTTAATGCATTACTGGGACAATGTGTCACATGACCATATTCTATCCTCCCCATATTCAAGAGGCCCCCAACTAGAGGTTTTGGGAATAGTCAACATAATGGTATGCCTTTCACCCACTATAAATGAATTCATAAAATATGTTAATATAGTAATCAGATAAAATGGTATAATAAAAAATTGAAAAATGAATAACATCAACCCTTGAAATAATGATGTTGTTTATTATAAAAATTATAAATACTAATGAATGAATCTCCACATGTGGATAATCCAAATATAATATAGAAAATCATAAATATATAAAGTGTAATATATTTGATGAATTAAATATTCTATAAAAATATTTTCTCCACAAAAATCTGACTCATGAAAAACATCCCAATTTAGGGACACTACACTAATCTAGAATCAAGTTCAACTGAATCAATATGCGCAATGAGATAAAAATAAATTTTATAAGTATAAAACCTTGTTGGAATCCACCAATGGATCCAAAATTATGGTTGATAAATTATATATAATTTTGTATGATTAAAAGAAGGTAAATTAACTTGTAAATAATCACATATAGGGACATAATGCATAGACCAACATTCAAAGACCCTTTAACCTACTTGAATCATCTCTGTAATAGACAAGATGTTATGAATGGTTTCCATAAATCTCATGACTACCCAGTAATCCATTGTATGTTTTGGAACAATACAAAAGGATATCACTCTTATGGCTTGGACAAATGGGCTTCATCTTGTAAGAACCACATTAGGTTTGGACCAAACTCCATAATTCTGAATGAAATATCCCATCATAAGATATAAGGAATAATTCCCAACCAACTACCACAAATCACGTCATACGGCCATAAGATAGTAACAATTTCCAACATTATGTTTTTTGAAGGTAATAATAATGTTTTACCACTTGAATTATGCACACAAAATAATGATCCTTATAACCAACCACAAATTTCGTTGTGATGATTCATGAGAAAATATCCATGAATATAAACTTGTAATGGGATATGATTAGATCAAACATACCTAGTAGTATAATATATAACTAATGAACCTAGATAAAATTGAGAATGATAATGACAAAAACATCACCCACCTTCATTTTCCTTGATAATCTATAATGAATCTAATTAATTAATTATGGTATTCATAGGTCCAAAAATGAGAGAATAAGTATAGAGTCTTTTCAATGGAAAAGAGATAATATCTAATAATATCAAGAATAATAGGGGACAAAATACCACTAACCATTGAATACCATGAACCATTATCTCTATATCAACCTAATTTCCTCTATAATAAAACGAAATTTACCATGAATGAACATTAGAGTACCTAGGATGGAGATACCTAGGTTATTATTGTTGAATGTTGGGTTTTGGTGAGTTTACAATTAAAAATATGATTGAATAGATTAATTAATATGTGAACATTGTTTAGTTAGATGATTTACCTAACATAGAAAAAACTACATGAGGATCTCTTACTCATTATGTAACCCATGATGTTAAGTTACATTGTTGGGTAATCTATGCGACAATAATTAATTATCATACAACATTATTTACACCATTATATGGGGAACATGGAATCGTTATCTCTAACCTTTTCCCAATATTGTACCACCTACTACTCCACTCTAACATAATGTACAATTACCTAGGGGAAACATCATAGTTTCCATTAACTATGCCCATATAATTCCCCCATTAAATTCCTAAAAATTTATAATATCAAAATATTTTATAAAATTAATGAAAATGTTTGATATATTAAAAAATACACAACACAAAGCATAAAATAATAGGGGGATATTATTATTCAATTATAATAATTTTAGTCAAACCTTTAAATAAGTATTTATGAATATGAATAAATAAATTTAGAAATATTTAAATGTATAGTGGTTATAATCAATTCAAGTTTATTGATTAATTATTATGAACGAATAACTCAATTTTTAGTAAATCGATTATATTCATCCAGGATATGTTTTTGTCAAAATTGTTCTTTATCAATTTTTTTTAAAATAAAATATTTTATTTCTAGAAATTATTAGAAATTGTATTTGATAAAATAAATATAATTCATGTTGTTAAATTATAAAAAATTATCCTATTTTTAAATATGTTTTTTTTTCAAAATATCATTTTTCATTTGATTAGTGAAAAATATAGATTATTGTTGAAGAGAATATTTTATTTTAATGTTTTTATAATATCTAACAATTTTTTATATTAGTATAAAAAAATTGAGAAAATATCCATCCAATTATTATTTTTAAAACTATTTTTATAATTTACTTTTGTATAAAATCATGTTATATTTATGAAGGTAATTTTTATAAAAAAAACATTATCTAATGCATTTTATTAGATTTATTTTTAAATAAAATCACCCACTTTTTTATTTATAATTCTTTAAAATGGATTCAATATTTTAAATCATAATTCCAATATTTGGAACATATTTTTTTTATATTTAGGGTTAACATAATCTTATAACTTAATAACTTTTTCTTAACATCGTAAAGTGTAAATAATGTAATTAAAGGTAAAAATAAAATGATAAGGATTTGAAAATTACCATAAAACATGAATTAATACAATTTTCTGTGAACATTAAATAAGTGATCATAAATTAATATTTTATATTTTTTCTATTTTGATATGATTTTCACAAATATACTATTTTTCTAATGAAATGTAAAATATTACACAACTTTTTAATAAATATTATATTTTAGCCATGGAAAATGGAGGGTATATATTGTTATAAATATTTATTTGGAATATAAAAATGTTATATAAATCATGGAAGTTTAATGATAATTTTTATTGGATAAATAATTAATTATATTTATTACATATAGATGAAACATTAAATAATAATAAATGGGAAATTAAAATAATTGATATTATAAAAATTAAAAGTATTATAATTTGAATGAATTTATGTGATACTAGAATTTACTAGATGAATATATCATGATATTTATGTATTGAATTTTTTTTAATGTATAAATTTTTCCATAATATTATAAATGTAAATACAATGGATAGTTATGAAATTTAGAGTAATTATATTTTTTAATAATTAAATATTTATTAAATGATAAGAAATTCATAAAAATAATATTATTTTCCATGTTATATGATATTGATGAAAATAATCACAATGCTACATTAATATAATTTTTTAGTTCATTTTCATTGTATGGACCCTCTTGTATTAAAAAACCATGTTATCAAGGTATGTGTGAAAATGGTTAAAGTGGTCTAAAACAAATTGATTAAGGTAAATATGTGATCGAAACATGTCTAGATTTTATACAATGAGACAATGTAGACTCAAAATCGTCAATCATTGTAATAAAATCATTTTTTATCAATTTTTACATCTAACATAACAAATATTAAATTAATTTTATTATAAACTTCAAGAGTTCCCATCCAAACTTTTATCTAGGGGAACACTTTCTTATCCATTACTCACACATAATAATCAATTTTTATAGAAATATATCTACCAAAATACCTAAATAATATATATCCCCATGTAATAGTATAGATCAAATGCACAAAATAAAAATTATAGAGGTCTTATGGTGTAATGAAAATGAGATTTTCTAATGAATTGATAATGTTTATAATAGATCATTTGAGTTTTGTTTCTTCTTCAACCTCTAAAAAATATTATCAAATAGTTATATTATTATAAAAATTATTAAAAATATAAAAATATTTTATTATATTAAGTTAATAAACTATATACCCATCAAACCTTTATAAAATTTGTTAGGAATTCATAGTTTGTGTGTACGACAGACTACCACCTCACAAACCAATGCAATTCATTTTCTATCATTGTATCAATTTAATGGATATAATGATATATCTAATAAATCTATATTAAATTAATTAAATATTTATAATTATATAATGATAATATAAAAAATATTTTCTTAACTTTATATACACGGGAAAAGGGAAACCATGTTCTTATATACTTGTGGACTACCACCTCCTTGAAGTGATTTGATTGTTTTATTTGAACCAAAATGATGGAATAAAATATATAAGTGTATTTAAATTAATAATATTGAATTTATGATATTAATTTTTTTATTTAATTATATAATAATACATACATTCTTTACATAATGATCATTTAAAAAAGGAATTTTTACACATGTTTACTTTTGACCTACCATCTCCACTATTTTAACACAATTAATTTTTCTTAACCAACTACTAATATCTATTAAAATTTTATAATTTTATGAGTATAAATTATAACAAGTTATCTATTATTATTCTCTACATAATTTAATAATGAACATTTGACCATGGTCAACACATTTATTTTTTCTCTACATTATGGATCAACATACCTCAAAACACCCAACATGAATATGATAAATTAAATAATTAAAAATGATTAATTAAAATTAATCATGTAAATGGTTTAATGATAAGATACCAAAAAATTAATATGTTATTATTAAATAAAATAATTGAAAATAATATATTTTATAGTTATTAAAGGTAATATATAGCAAGCCTGGACTTATGGTAAGAGATTTTATTTCAATTTTCCTTCATTAAATACTTTTTTATTTTTATGAAACCAATTTCTCTTATTAGATATATATTTTTTGGAATGTTATATCAGAAAAAAATTAGTTCAAGAAATTTTATGTTTTATTTTAAGTTATTTTCTCAGGAACTATCTTGGATACCCTGGTAACCTGATAATCGAGAAGACACTATCATGGCTCGAAGGGAATTATTGGTCCCCACGGTTTGGAAATTATCACATAGGATCATGAAAAATGAATGTGGGAAATAATTTTTATATAGACATTATAGAATTATTAAAACAACATAGTATGCATAAAATATAAACTACTTTGAGATTAGTGTACTAGAAATAAAATAGTTATATATAACCAAATGTACTATATCAATGCCCCTTAAAAAAGGCTATATGACCAAAGTCCCATTATATGTAACGCCCCATGTCCAAAGATCAATATCTAGAACCACCACTATGTGGTTATTTACCCCTGCTTAAACCTAGAAGGAGATAATCTAAAAACACCCAAAGACACTGGTAGGGTGTGAGATAAAAGCACATTAGGCTCTCACCATGGATTCCATAATACATTCCAACAATTATTTATCTATATAATGATCATTAAATTTTAAATAAATATGTTTGTCATTTGAAAACAATATTTTAGAAGTCATTCTTTACACTTCACATTATTGATGAAGTTTTAAACAAAAGCTTCCCATTTCAATCGATGAAATATTTATAAAAAAATGTATTAATAATACATTTCATGTTAAATAGTTTATAATATATATACATGGTATGTAAAACAATTTAAAAAATGAAATATATTTGTTTAAAATATATACAAGCAAGAAACATTGTCATATGCCTAAAAATGTGTGATATATTTAGTCTGTAAGTCTCCACACACTGAAGAAGACATACAATATGTGTATACAAATTCCCCAGTTGGCACTGGTCCAGATGAATTCATCCACATCTCATCAGGGATGTGATGTTTTGTATTTATGTTTTGGAATGTTTTAAATCATACAGTGTTGTACAATAACTTACTAGCTATCTAAGACTTTCATGTACTCTAATAACAAACAATAATACGAAAATTATTTTTAGAAATATAAAAATAAAATTCATCCCATTCTACAATAAAAGTATTCAAAATTTAGATAAAAATGGGGTTTTAATCAAAATCATGTATCTTACATGATAAAAACAGACATTTGAATACAAACTTTTTAAATCCATTTTTTATAAATAATAATTTTAAATCAATTCACTCTTAAAATTCACAACACTATTTCAAAATTTAAATTAATCTATTTTAATTTAGCACAATTTCCATCATTTTCAAAATTTTATATTGAAATATTTAAATTACACCAAATTACATCAATTTCATAAGTACTCCCCAAGTAAATGGAGTTGTTGATTTTTCCAATTTCATGAAAAAAATTCAATTTCCAAAACCAAATTCCCAATTAAATGAAACTGGGTTTTTAAAAATCCAAACTCCTAAGAATAAAATATCACACATTAAATTTATTTAAACTAAATAAAATAAGTCAATTTAGATTTTATTTAATTGGAAAATAAGTATATAACCACGAATATAGAAATTACTAGATCTTGAACCCAAAATCAATAAATAGGATTCTCCCATGAAGAATGATGAAAACAAGGTTCCAATTATCAAAACAAGATGTAAGATCCAATAAAAGAGGGTATTAGATCCTATAATAATTAAATATATATAAAAAACCCTATCGAGGAAAGGGGAGAGGGTTGGAGATAGTTAATGAGATGAGGAAACATAAAAGGATAAGATTGACCACATTTCTCCTTAGTATGATTCGCTTCCGGAGGGGTATAAAGCACCCAACAACTACTACTGGGAGATCTCTAGGAAGGATAAATTATTTTTGGGGTGTAGATGTCCATTAGATACCTAAAATACGAGTTTCCAAAAATTAAGACATATGTTTTGGTGAGAAAACATGAATTTGTGGTTTCTAACATATGTTTTCACTCAGAGACCAAACCTTGCACCCTGGACACACACTAAATTTAAATGTGATGAACTATTTGTACTATGTGGGTTCAAAGTTTTTCATGTTTTTTACCAAACATTAAAAAAATCCACTTCCTTGGTTTAGAAAGTTTAACTTAGGGGATGTAGTGTTTGGGAATAATATGTGCCAACTCTGCACTACACTATAATATTTTAAAACATTTAAAATTTATCATAATATATCCTTAAATGAAACCCAACAAATGGATTCTAAATACAATGGTTTAGAAATTCATGAAAATAGTAATATGTTATTACAATCTAACCACTATATAAACATCATGTCCCTAGAAGGCATACTAAAAAGCTTCCAATCCAAGATGATGAGGCCATGAGTCACTCATCAGAAGATCCCTCTCCCACGTCACATGAGAATCATAGCCTTGAATACATAGTGAAATAACCAAAGGTATCTTCATCCCATGTTGAATATTTTTTTAGAAACATATATTCATAATGGCTATTCAGTCATAGATAAATCAATATCTACATCAAGAGAACTCTGGCTCAAAACATGAGTTGGATCATATAGATACATTCATAGTTGTGATACATAGAACACATTATGTATCGATGTCAGTGACAATGGATGTCTAACCGATAAGTCACTTTTCCCACCCACTCAACAACCTCAAATGGTCCTGTGAAAATAGAATAAATCATCCCTTTTCTCCCAATCCGCCGATGACCCAACCGAGGTGAAACTTTTAAGAACAGTTTGTAAAAAACCAGAAATTAAAATGGTCTGTGATGATGATCTTTATAATAAATATACCAAAAAAAATTCATTATAACAATATAATGAACCAACTGAATATGTTTTTAAATCTCTTGAACCAATATTGGACACACCAAGAATATTTCACCAATCACCAAACAATACAAAAAATATCTACACGGGCATCTATAAAAGGCCTAAAAATGAACCATTCTAATCACATAATGGTATCTATTTTTATAAGAAAACTCAAATATCTCTAAATAGTCATCTCATGCCCCCACCATTGTCGAGAACATAAGAGTGGAGCATAACCTAAAGAATCTGTTTAGCTAATTCTATCTGGACATCCAATTGGAGATGGTATGTCATACTCAAATACACCTAAGTATCCAATACCTATTAAATGCCTCTTTAAAAAGGAGATGTGGACCAAGGATCCATACAAGTGACTATAAAAGATTGACCTATGTGAATATGACCAATCTCTTTCACATAGAGATTTACCAACTTCACCAATTTGGTTCTGTTAAAAATGTATATAATGTGACCTGATTTGATCATCTTATCGATCACAATCCATATCGCATTATTATTTCTATGAGTATTCAACAACCTAATGACATCGTATATATAGATATCATATCACTTACAAGATTTAACTGGATGTGGTACCTGAAAACCTGAAGGATTTTGTTGCTCAACCATGACAAATTTCCATGTATAATGATTAGAGACAAATTCCTAAAAATCCATCTCATACCTGACCACAAGAATCATTTCCACAAGTTACATAATATATTCGTTGTTCTTGGTGCACTACCCATTAGGAGTTATGGAAATAACCCATTACACATTCCCTTATAACTAAAATAAAAACAAATCTATTATGATAGAATAATATGACCTATTTAAAGAATTTCCACTCACCAATGGTCACCCCAACAAAAGGAGAGTATATAATGATACATAAGTCATCATCAATATTTTCATCAAGATTAATCAACTCAATAAGAGTGGATTTAATGTAAATTCTTTTCAAAGAAACCTCTATCTCTATTAATTGTAATTCAATAGGAAACAATCCAAATAGTTTTATCAAATTACACACTTATGATGATTTGTTCATTGCCTGAGTTAAATTTTGACTACTCAAATAATAAGACATGACATTCCCTTTAACAAGGTTATAATCGGTGTCAAAATTGAAGGATTTCAGGTATTCCAACTAAATAATGTAGTGATTATTCAAATAATTTTTAGAGAATATAAATCTCATCCCCTTGTGGGCTAAATACATATTTTACCTTTTGATGTAAATTTAATATCACAATCTCATCAGTGCGTGAATCAAATATTTGAGTTCAAGTTCATGGGATAGATAATTAATATCATATGGACATAGCTGATCATATCCATAATCAATGACATGATCACCATTCATAGAAACACATCCCAATCCAGAAATGGATGCATCATAATAAACCGCATAGCCTTTCTCGAACAAAGGAAGAGTCAAAAATAGAGAAGTAGTCAATAGACATTCCAGGTCAACAAAATAAATATGACATTCCTCATCCTAAGAAATTAAATATACCTTTCAAGATAGACCATCCATCAGAGAATCAAACATTTATAATCCCTTAATGAATCGGGGATAATACCCAACTAAACCTAAGAAGGTCCAAATATAAAAAACATTTCATTGTTTCTCCCATGTCATAATATCCTTTGCCTTCTGTGGATCAACTGATGTTCTCTGTTCCTGTACAGCATGTCCCATGAACAACACTTCCAAAATCCAAAAATCATATTTCAAATTCATACAATAAATTTGGTGGTTTCTCAATAAATCCAAAACAACTCTTTGATGAGGCACATGATCTTATACATTCTATAGAATGATGATTTTTGAATTACATGTTATTTTACACTCCACTAATAGATTACTAACCTAAAATCATTCCTTTAGAACCACTTTTCTACTTTCAAATGATCAAACATATAATCAATACATGGAAATGTATAATTTTAATTTATCATAACTTAATTTATTTTTGGATAATCAACACAAATTCATAGTGCACCATCTGCATTCATAGAAAAGAGATCCTACACCACCCATGTTGACACACTCACTTGTATAGATACATTCTCTTGAAGATCATCCAATTTAGTTTCCAACTCATTAATTTTACCTATTTCCATGTGGTAAGTGGGAATATACACTAGTTGTGTACTAGATGCTCAGTTGATAAAATACTCTACATAAATTAGCGATGGAATTCTATAGAATTTAGAATATAAAATATTCCCAAAATCATCAACAACATGAGGGATATCATGGCTTATGGAATCCCACTCTAGATCAAAATAAAACACACATTTCACATTCATTATCTTCATATAACAAGTATAGGTTCTACTAGACCCCGGTTCTTATTCAACATGGACGACATGACACATACCATCAAGGGTAGTGAGGGAGACCTGTCAAAGATAATATCCTGTCTGATATTTATTGGAAAAGATCCAATCAATCCCAAATATAAAATCAAGCAGTTTCATGTCATGAAAATGAAAAATCCAAGAAATGTTTACATCTGATAGAGATAAAACACAAAATAGACTATAGATACCCTGCTCTCTATTCCTATAAAGGGGTGTTGAAATATCCATTAAAAAGAAAAAACATCATAGAATGATTTAAAATATTTATAATACTGGTTGAAATAAATGAATGAGATGAACCATTATTAAATAATGTTGTTACTAGTGAAGAAGATATAGTGATGACACCTCTCACAACCACATGACACATACCTTCTACCTGAAGATAATTTTATAGTATATGAAGAAGCTTAGTTCTGGATGCATCTGGCTGGAAACTATTACACCAGAAGCATCTGATTTCCCCGCAGTTTTAGAAGAGATGTTGACCCTGTTCCACTACAAGGAGTAGAATAAATATGAATAAAATTAGTTAGGTGACCCGAGAATCTGTAAGAGCCACAAATCATTTGATCCATAGTGAAAGAGTTTTTAGAATTCCCCAACCATCCACACAGGTATAAAATTAATGGATATATTCCAAACATTGGTGGAGGTCTATAAAATAAATGTTTTGTTAACCCCCATGAAAATCATCCCACTTTTTATTTTCTTTTTAATGAACTTTCACCGCTATTATGAGATATGTAAACTCCCATCAATCCAGACTTCCCAGCAAGGTCCATTTTAGAAATCAATGCTCTATCCCAAACATCAACATAAGAATGATTATTCTATAAAAACCCCTGAGACTGAATATCTTATTGAAGTCCTTACTCAAACCTTTTAGACTTAATTTTTTCATTAAATTCAATCTCAGGTGAAAACTGATCAATCCTAACCAAATCGTTTGGATATTCTCTCACAGTCTTTTTATCCTACTCACGTTTGAAAAACACCATAGAATATTCCAAAAACATCGAACTTGGGTAGAACATGTTTGTGAGAAAAACATTTATGTCATTCCACTCTAATATTTCATGTTTCTTCACAGTCCCCATTATATCAAACCAACTCTTTCTTGGTTCTTCCAACATTATTGTGTCACACGTCACCTATATTTCAAATGGTTTATCCACAATCTAAAAAAATACTCTATCCTTTTCAACCATTATTCATCACCATGAGGGTAATTGGATCCATTTAATACATGTGTATTATAGAATAGTATGTCATGATATTTATTTCTGATATCATACCTCTGAGGTTCCATAGCAGAATCCTGGATGGAAATTTTTGTACCCCTATCTCTTGGATTTTAATGATCACAATCACTCTCATCGTGTTCTAACTTGTTTTCATGTTTTTTTTGATGATAGGAAAAAGGTTGCCAAAGAGTTGGCCCAAGAAGACTGGAAAAGGACTCTCTGAGTCCACCGGCCAACCAGTGGATTACCACTGGCCAGCCAGTGGTCTCTGGCAGAAGCAATGCTCTCTGCCAGGTTCCACCGGTCAGCTGGTGCCTGACCACTGGCCAGCCGGTGTAACCAGACAGTAGGCCTTTCCCACTGCCAGGTGCCACCGGCCAGCCGGTGTCCCAGCACCGGCCGGCCGGTGGAACCCCGATAGAAAGCTATTCCTTCTGTCTGGAGTACCGGCCAGCCGGTGGCCAAGCACCGGTCAGCCGGTAAGCCCAGTCAAACTAGCCGTTGGGCTTTGACCAGACTTGTACTTTTGACACCCAACGGCTCCGAAAGACCTCCAACGGCCATATTGAAGTATTTGGGGATATTTCTCCTATAAATAGACAAGGATGGATTCTGGGAACATTCCCCCGATACATTGGAATGATATTTTGATCCCTTCAAGCTCTAACGACAAATCTCTAAGGCTACTTGTGATCCATTTCCATCCTTGAAGCTTGGGCTGCCTCTACATTAACTACTATCACACTCTTGGCGTTCAAGGCTTCCTCTAGTTTGCTATAATTTATTTATTTCAATTTTTTAGTTCTTAATTGGGTTTTTATTAAAACAAACCATCCTTTTCTTCCTCACTTTCATTTTGGGTTTCTTGCTACAACCATAATAAAAAAGCAAGCTCTACAAAGGTGATCTAGACTACCTTAAAACGACTAGTGGGTTTCTTGCTACAACCATTAAAAAGCAAGCTGAAGTATAAATCTCAAATGGTTGAGTTGGGAGCGGAGATGTAGGCTTTGGTTTAAGCCGAACTCCGTTATCAAATTGTGTCTTGCCCCTTTTTATTTCCGCTGCATTTATAAATTGTTTTTAACTTGCTAATTATTTTACAAAGGCAATTCACCCCCCCTCTTTCCATCACTCTCCGACCTAACATTTGGTATCAGAGGGAAGTTTTTGTAATACCTTAACCGGTTACAAACCTAAAATCCATTGTGATGGATTCTTCCTCACAAGCACCCGAAGGGTATTCCATGACTCGGGCTCCATTCTTTGATGGAACCGACTACACTTATTGGAAAACTCGCATGATTACATTTCTTAGAAGTATTGGATATCCTATATATAGAAGTGTTATGCAAGGCTACACTCTATCTAGCAAAGATGAGTCTAAATGGACCCCCGAAGACATTGCTAATTTTGAGCTTGATGGCAAAGCCATGAATGCTCTTCATTGTGGGTTAGACCGTAATGAATTTAATAATATTTCTACTTGCACCACTTCTCATGAAATTTGGAAGCTTTTGGATGTGACCCATGAGGGCACTAACAAATTCAAAGACACTAGATTAGATATGTATCGTCAAGACATTGAAAGTTTCACCATGCACCCACACGAATCTATTACGGAAATGTTTACTCGCATTACTGATGTGTGTAATGGGAGAAAGTCTCATGGAGATGATTTTTCTGCAGAGACGATGGTCAAGAAGATTCTTTGGGTCCTACCAAGCTCATGGGCTCCAAAGTTGACTGCAATCCAAGAAGTGATAGATGTCAAGAAAATGCCGGTTGAAGAACTAATTGGATCACTTATGACCTATGAGATTACCATGAAGAGGAAAGCCGATAAAGAAGGTAAAATCTTCAAGGAGAAAAAGAACATAGCATTCGAAGCAAAGCAAGAAAGCTCCTCCGATGATAGCAAATCCGAGATTGCTCAACTTGCAAGAAAAATGTGCAAGTTCATGAAGAAAAAGAAGAATTTTCAAAGGGCACGAAAGGAAGAGCCAAAAGCAGAAAAAGAAGCTACATGCTTTGAATGTGGAAAGAAAGGCCACATCAAACCGGAGTGCTCCCTTTTCAAGAAAAGGTTAAAGGAAAAGAAAAAGAAGAAGGATTTAAAAGCGTCAACATGGATTTCAAGTGATGACTCCATGTCTTCAAGCGACTCAAGCGATGAAGGTGGAAAATGCCTAATGGCATTTGATGAGGTATCTTCTTCCGACTCCTCTTCCTCATCTTCTTCTTTTAATAATGACATGTCTTATGAAGATCACCAAAATGCGAGAGATCAATTAGAGGAAGGTTTTCACGAACTTACCTCTAAATTTTTTTCCTTAAAAAAGAAACACAAAATTCTTATTTCTGAAAAAGATCAAATTCTCAAAAAGAATGAGGAACTTTCCCTTAAGGTCACAGATATTCCAAATGTTGATTCTTTGAATTCAACTATTAAAGATTTAAGGGAATCTCTTTCCATGTTCACCCAAGTTGAACAAAATTTGACCAAATTGCTAGGTTCTCAACGTTCGGCTAGAACCACACATGGACTTGGCTTTAACAAGCAAGCCACTTCTTCTAGAGCCCCCACTACTTTTGTAAGGGGGAGCTCTCAAAATAAATTTTGTAATTATTATAGAAAAACCAGACATATGATTTATGAATGCAATTGTAAAAATGCTAGATATGGCCGCCCCAAAATCATTACCTACTCGGATGAATATCTTAGGATGTATCCCTCTAGACAAGTGTGGGTTCAAAAGACTCTTTTAGCTAATCTTTCCGGACCCAAACTTATATGGGTACCAAAATCTATTCTCTCTTGATTTTGTAGGATAAACACCAAAGAAGTAGGACTTCTAAAGGCTCGGGGTATCTCGACAGCGGATGCTCAAGGCACATGTGTGGCGATCCCTCCGAGTTCAACTCCCGTGAAGAATTCGATGGAGGATACGTCACCTTCGGTGACAATTCAAAAAGAAAGATCATCGGAATAGGTACCATTGGTTTTGGTAGCACCTCCTTAATTAAAGATGTTTTATTTGTTAAAGGTTTAAAACATAATTTAATTAGCATGAGTCAACTTTGTGATAGTGTTTTTTCAGTGAATTTTCAAAATGATTTATGCAATGTGTTTGATTTTCAAAACAAATTGACATTTTTTTGCTTCCCATTTTCAAAATGTTTACATTATTGATTTAAAGTCTTTAGATAGCCAAAATGTTAAATGTTTAAGTGCTCTTGACAATGAGTCTTGGCTTTGGCATAGAAGGTTGGGGCATTGTAGCTCTCATTCACTTCTTAAGCTTAATTTGAACAAGCTCATCCGTGACCTTCTTAAACTTAAGTTTAAGAAAGATTTGATTTGTGAGCCATGACAACTTGGAAAGCAACACAAATCCTCTTTCAAATCTAAGAAGGAAGTGTCCACTTCAAAATCTCTTGAGCTCCTTCATCTTGATCTTTTTGGTCATACACCTGTAGCAAGTCTAGGTGGAAAATCCTTTACCTTTGTCCTAGTTGATGACTTTTCTCGTTTCACTTGGGTTTTCTTTTTATCTCATAAAAATGATGCTTGTAGAACCTTTTTGAAATTCTCTAGGAAAGTAGAAAACGAAAAAGGATATAAAATTATATCGCTCTGTAGTGACCATGGAGGTGAATTCGAGAACAAAGAATTCGATGAATTGTGTTCCTCTAAAGGATACAATCACACCTTCTCTGCCCCTAGGACTCCACAACAAAATGGAGTGGTTGAAAGGAGAAACCGAACTCTCCAAGAAATAGCTCGAACCCTCCTTAGTGAATTCAACCTCCTTCAATATTTCTGGGCCGAGGCGGTAAACACTGCTTGTTATACTATCAATAGTATCCTTGTAAGACCCCTTCTTAAGAAAACCCCCTATGAACTTTGGAAAGGCAAATTGCCCAAAGTTGGTTATTTTAAAGTGTTTGGTTGTAAATGCTTTATCCTTAACACAAAAGATAACCTAGGGAAATTTGATGCTAAATCCGATGAAGGTATTTTTCTTGGGTACTCCAACTCAAGCAAAGCCTATCGTGTCTTCAATAAACGTTCAAAAACCATCGAAGAATCATCTCATGTCAAATTTGATGAAACTCTTCCAAAACCTCACCCGGTCATTGAAGATGTTGAAGATAAGCTTGATAAGCTTCATTTGAATGATTCTTCTTCTCCTCCCAAGGAGGATGACCATCAAGAACCCTCTTCACCCTCTTCATCATCCACCTTGCCTAAGGTTTGGAAACCTTCTAGAGACCATCCTTTAGAAAATGTTATAGGTGATCTTCAAGCCAGTACTAAAACTAGAAGATCAATCCTCAACGAGGTTGAACATCAAGCCTTTCTTTCTCAACTAGAGCCTCAAACCATTAATGATGCCATTAATGATGAGAATTGGGTTCTTGAAATGCAAGAGGAACTAAATCAATTCTCTAGAAATGATGTTTGGACTCTTGTTGAAAGACCCAATGATCATCAAATTATTGGCACTAAATGGGTTTTTAGGAACAAACTTGATGATCAAGGGAATATAACCCGGGAAAAGGCTCGCCTAGTAGCTAAGGGCTATAATCAAGAAGAAGGAATTGACTATGGTGAAACCTTTGCTCCCATTGCTAGATTGGAATCCATTAGGATCTTGTTGGCTTTCACCGCCCACTTAAATTTCAAACTTTTTCAAATGGTTGTTAAAAGTGACTTTTTAAATGGTTTTATTTCAGAAAAAATCATTGTTGAACAACCTCCCGGTTTTGAAGATCCAAAATTTCCAAATCATGTTTTTAAATTAACCAAGGCTCTATATGGCTTAAAACAAGCCCCTCGGGCTTGGTATGAGCAGTTAACAAAATTCCTTTTAGAAAATGATTTTAAAATGGGTCAAGCTGATTGTACCCTCTTCTTAAAACACACTTACAAGGATCTTTTAATCGTCCAAATCTACGTCGATGACGTTATCTTTGGTTCTACCAAAGAATCACTTCGTACTGATTTTTCAGATTTAATGAGAAAAGAATTTGAAATGAGCTTTATGGGGGAATTAAATTTTTTTCTTGGTTTTCAAATCTTTCAAAATTCAAATGGTATTTTTCTAAGCCAAGGAAAATACACAAACGAACTTTTAAGTCGTTTTGGTATGGATCAAGTAAAGGAAATTAGTACCCCCAGGAGTACTTCTTGTAAACTTACGTTAGATGAAGCCGAGAAACCGGTGGATAACAAGATTTATAGGAGTATGATCGGGAGTCTACTTTACCTAACTGAGACCCATCCTGACATCATGTTCAGTGTTTTCCTTTGTGCTCGTTTTCAAGCCAATCCCAAAGAATCTCATTTTAAATCGGTCAAAATAATTTTTATGTTTTAAAAAGGATCCAAAAACATTGGTTTGTTTTATCCCTCTAATACATCTTTCGAACATTCTTCATATTCGGATGCTGATTTTGGCGGATGTCAATTAGATCGTAAGAGTACTAGTGGAACCTGTCATCTGCTAGGCAAGTCCCTTGTTTCATGGAGTAGAAAAAAGAAAAACTGTGTTGCTCTTTCTACTGTCGAGGCCGAGTACGTAGCAGCTGGTAATTGTTGTGCCCAAATTATTTGGATTTAGCACACTCTCTTGGATTATGGCCTTTCCTACGATCATGTCCCTATTCGGTGTGACGACACTGGTGCCATTAATATCTCTAAGAATCCAATACAACATTCTAGGACAAAGCATATAGATTTAAGGCATCATTTCTTTCGTGACCATTTTCAAAAAGGGGATATCACTTTGGACTTCATTTCTACTGATTTCCAATTAGCTGATATTTTTACCAAACCGCTCCCGGTTGAACGTTTTGATTTTATTAAGGGGGAGTTAGGAATGATTCGTCAATGAGCACTATTAAATATTTGACTCTTTTTGTCATTTCTTACTTCCTTATTATTGTTTTTCTAATTTTCTTTCATACTTTTCCTCCTATTTTGATAATCCCAAAGGGGGAGAAAAACTCTCTATTACATAGTTACTTATTTCATTTAATTAAGTGCTCTTTTTAAAAGTTCAATTTTAAGTTATTACTTTCATCAAAATATGTTTTTAAATGGTTAAGTTATTGATTTCAGTTGTTTCTTTTAAATGACCTATGGTTACAATTTCAAAATGAACCATTCTCTTTATTTAAATCCTTTCAAGATTAATATCATTTTCAATACATGATACATCTATGAAATTCTGGTATTAAAATGATCTATAAAATTTTCCATGTCCAAGTTTCTTATTTCTTTTTTACTTGGCATATCCTTTTTAAAAGCTTTCTCATTTGTGATTGTGATCATCAAAATAGGGGGAGATTGTTGTACCCCTCTATCTTGGATTTTAATGATCACAATCACTCTCATCGTGTTCTAACTTGTTTTAATGTTTTTTTTGATGATAGGAAAAAGGTTGCCAAAGAGTTGGCCCAAGAAGACTGGAAAATGACTCTCTGAGTCCACCGGACAACCGGCGGATTACCACCGGCCAGCCGGTGGTCTCTGGCAGAAGCAATGCTCTCTGCCAGGTTCCACCGGTTAGCTGGTGCCTGACCACCGGCCCGCCGGTGTAACCAGACAGTAGGCCTTGCCCACTGCCAGGTGCCACCGGCCAGCCGGTGTCCCAGCACCGGCTGGTCGGTGGAACCCAGACAGAATGCTCTGCCTTCTGTCTGGAGCACCGGCCAGCCGGTGGCCAAGCACCGGTCAGCCGGTAAGCCCAGTCAAACTAGCCGTTGGGCTTTGACAAGACTTGTACTTTTGACCCCCAACGGCTCCGAAAGCCCTCCAACGGCCATATTGAAGTATTTGGGGATATTTCCCCTATACATAGACGAGGATGGATGCCGAGAACATTCCCCCGATACATCGGAATGATATTTTGATCCCTTAAAGCTCTAACGACAAATCTCTAAGGCTACTTGTGATCCATTTCCATCCTTGAAGCTTGGGCTGACTCTACATCAACTATTATCACACTCTTGGAGCTCAAGGCTTCCTCTAGTATGTTATAATTTATTTATTTCAATTGTTTAGTTCTTCATTGGGTTTGTATTAAAACAAACCATCCTTTTCTTCCTCACTTTCATTTTGGGTTTCTTGCTACAACCATAATAAAAAAGCAATCTGTATGAAGGTGATCTAGCGTACCTTAAAACGGCTAGTGGGTTTCTTGCTACAACCATTAAAAAGCAAGGTGAAGTATAAATCTCTCAACGGTTTAGTTGGGAGCGGAGACGTAGGGTTTGGTTTAAGCCGAACTCCGTTATCAAATTGTGTCTTGCCCCTTTTTATTTCCGCTGCATTTATAAATTGTTTTTAAGTTGCTAATTATTTTACAAAGGCAATTCACCCCCCTCTTTCCATCACTCTCTGAACTAACAGAAATCAGAGATGGTGCATGTCCTAGAGTTTGGAAAATACAGATGCATTATCAAAGGCTTGTTTCTACTCAAAATTAATAGACAGTATAAAAGACATTAGATAAAAAATCAAATATAGAAACATAGAGAAATAAATCCCAACATATAGACATAAGATTTGGATTTATATTTATACAAATCAAAATCTGGGAAAATATTAAAACCAATACTAAAGACCTTTTTCAGAAAATAACTCTTAGTGACATAGGGTTCATTACGGGGAGATATGTACTTTAACTCAATGGAAACTACATCCTAGGTCCCGACATGATTTCACAATCCATACTGACTACAATACAATATGTTCAACCAAGAGATATAATACCACATTACCATGTACCATCCCATTTACCCAGGAAACCTAATAATCGAGGTAAAATTTTCATATCCCAAAGGTCACTCCAAATAACCAATGGTTAGAAAATCGATCCTAGAATCATACAAAATGAATGTGGGTATGATTTTTTTAAAATAATATGTAGAATATGGTAAATAATAAATTATGCATACATGATAAAATTCACAAAGAGATGATTACCACATTTCAATCATGTATAAACAAAAAAATGTACCAGATAAATAGGGAGATAACCGTACTCTTAATGGATTGAATAGTCCAAGTCCACATATCATCATATAGAGCCACCTTCAGGTGGTTTTTTTCACCTCCTAAAACATGGATGGAAATAATCTACAAACACCTAAATACAGAGGTGGCGTGTGTAGTTAAATCTTAGTAGGGCCTCATGAAGGATTGTATAATAGATTCCAAAATTTTATTTACCAGATAATGATATATATACTTTAAAAAAATGTTTTCTAATTTTAAAAGAATATTTAAAAAATAATGATTTACATTTAAACTGATTGAAGTTATTTAAAAAAAATGTGTCACATTTTAATTGGTGGAATATTTCTAAACAAATAGCCTAAAATTTATATAAATAGATTATATAAATATAGATGGAATGTAAAACCATTTACTAAAATAGAATATTTTCATTTATAATATGTATAAGTGAGAAATATGGTCATAGGACTAATAATTTAGGATGGTTCTAGGCTATAGGACACCACAAATTGAAGGGGACATGAAAATATGTGTGTACACAAGCATCCATCGACATTGTTCATGAAAAATTTACCACTACCCTATTAGGGATTTGAAAATCTCAATTTCTTTTTTTTGAATGTTTGAAACCATAGTGTTCAATATAATTTATCACTAAATACTTATGTCTTGATTTTGATCTAATAAAAAATGATATGAAATTTATTTTATGAATTATAATAATAAAATTAATCTTTTTCTCCATTAAAAATAATATATTTTACTATTTAAAAATAAATATAGGGTTTTAATAACAAAAAATCCTTTTTTGATTAAACCAATAGGTTTCTATCCAGACCATTTTAAGCCATTGTTCACAAATATTAATTTTAAACCAAATCACATTTAAATTTCACAATTCACATTCATATTTTAAATTCATAAATTTAAAATTAAATAAATTAAATTAATTTTCATAAAATTACATTACACAATTAAAATTCAATAAAATTTCATCAATTTCATAATTACATCCCAATTCAGTGTATTTGGGGGTTTCCCAAATTTCAGGCCAATAATAAAATTTCCAAAATTGAATCCCAAAATTCAATGGAATTGTATTTTTAACAATTCAATATCAAAGGAATTAAATCCTAAAAAATATAATTAAAGGAATTTGGTCAATTTATAAAATTTATGGTTTATTAAATTGGCCATTCAAAACCAAACTACCTATATTGGGTTTGTTAGATCTCGAATCATATAGCCCTAAATGAGATTCACTAAAAAATAATGATTGAAAAAAGGATTCATGAATCAAACCTAGGATTTATATAAAAAATGGTATTATATCTTCAAATCCACAAGTAGATCTATGAAAACCTACTAAGAAAATATATGAGAGTGAGAGATAGAGAACCAGGGAAGGAAACATAACAAAAAAATATCATAATCCATTCTCTAATATTAGATTTTTTCTAAATGGGTGATATATGCTAAAAATATAACTCTTGGGAGGTCTCTTGGATGTGAAAAATGTTTTGGGGTCTTACAGGTCCATTAGAGACCATGAAGAGGGGTTTTAGGAATTTAAAACATAATTTCAATTTAAAAAACTTTATCCATGGGTTCTTGGTCAGGGCCACATAATAACAACAAACTGTGCACCCTAATCATGTGCCCATATTAAATGGGAAAAAATTCCTAAGTCGGTGCATACTTTTTCAAACCATACACAAACTGTGAAAAAAATTCCCTGTATTACACAGATTTCATTGGGAGGGTACATAGTTTGGAAATAATGTCTTCCAACCGTGCACTACCATAGAAAATTTTAAAATTTTAAACCTTCATCTAATTCAGCCTAAAACAAAAATTATCCAAATCATGATAATAAAGTGGTTAAGGAATATGTTGAAATAGTAACCAAATGTTTCATATTCTTTAAGGGGGGAATATGATTGAAATCAAACCAAAATTTCAGAAGCATTATATTACAATTTTGATTCATTTCATGAATTTTTTAAGATCAATGATACTTTGAATAAATACATATGAAAATATTTCTTTACAAAAGAATATCATATATCAACTTATGTTTAGGGATATGTTTGTTAGGTCCATTATAAATTTTTTCAATTATTTATAGTTGATTCTTCAAAAAAAATTTACATAGGTGATACCAATCAGGTATCTACTTTTTAGATTGTGAATCTTTTTCTTCCATATACATATTTTCTAAAAAAATGAAAAAAATTATTTTTCTTTAAAAATAAATTATTTCTGAAATCTATTTCAAATTATCTTTGATTTTTCTCAAAAGGTTTTTAAGTAAATTTCTTATTTATTCTCAAATGGGATAGATTTTACTCTTAAAAATTGTTAAGAAAATTGTTTATTTTTACCATTAAAAATAGAAATTGATTTAACCACCCTAATTACCATTATTCCCAATAATGTATACTATATATTTTTCAATTTTTTGTTTCAATGAAATTATTTATAAAATTTTCATTCATTTAAATTTATTTTTTATTTTCAATGTGAAATGATTATTTTCTTCAATAGTATTTTATTTCTAATATTTTAATATTATTTCAATTCATCCCCATTAACTAAACATGATTTTATATACACCCTTGTTGGGGTATGTTTTATTGAATCCATCCTTATTATTCCTTAGATGTATTTTTTACGTATATTTTTTAATGCATTTCTTTTATAGAAAATAAAAATTATGAAAGGAATAATGGCTCCTCTATGTGTTTTTTGATGAAATGAAATCATTATATACATTGATCAATTTATTTATCATCTAAGTGTTTTTGGAATATGGGTGGTTCCATTATAAATTGATAACTAATTATCCCATGATATATATAAAATTTATTAGGTAAAGGAACAATGTTACCTGATTCGGTTTCTCCTATGTGATTGTAGGATTATTATATAATCTTTTTTCAAATACAATATCATGTTAACCTATTAAATTTCTTGTAATAAAACATGAGAAGATAATATGACAGATATTTAAAATATGTCACAGATAATACCTATTTTTTTCTCCTAAGATATTATTGGAATATACTATGATTGTTATTGAAAATGTGGGACTGAGCTAACTGAATATATTTCTCTTAAGACACTACAAGAATTAATTTGGATGGATATTACAATTATAACTTTAATTGAAATTTAATTTATGATCATTATGTTTTTTCAATGTGTAATAAAAAATTTTATAACATTATTAAGAGTGATATGAAATATCTAAATGATACCAAAACCTTTTCATTAATTTTTTTTTATGTTTTTAATTATCGCTCGATCAATATTGACATCACATGGATTGTGATAATTGATTAAAATGGGCCTTAAATTTTTAAAAAATTATTCCATGTTTCATGATTAATGATACAAGTATTTATGGAAATGAATTATTTTATTTTTTTCACTTTCATATTTATTATGTTATTATACAATTATTATCATTTTACTCTCATAGATGAAAATTCATTTTTTATCTTTATTTTAACCCTCAATAGCCATTTTTTCTCAAAAATATTATTCTTCCATTAGTTAGGTTATTCAGAATGATTTCAAATTATATTATTCCAGAATGGGTTAATATATGATAAATTATTTGTTAAACGTTGATGACATAATATGAAATATAAAAATATGAGTGTCTTGGGAGAAATAATATCATGAAATTGTGATTGTTTTTATGTAAGAGTTTGTCCAAATTATATAAAAATATAATCCCAAAATTCCCTTTTATATGTATGTGATGCAATTTTTTCTTTTTAAAATATAATATAAGGTTTGAAAAATTAGGCCACATTTATTTGTATGAAAGATATAAATGTTAATTAGGCGGTCGGGTGCTTAAAACTATTATCAAATCATGTTTTTAAAATCATTTTAAATAATATTATTTCTATGGTAGGATACAATATGAACTATTGATACCATGACTAAGGTTGATCATAGTTTAAAATACTTAGATACCTACTTTTTGAGGTTTTATTGGATTGAATGTTATGGTGAATAATGATATTTTTAGGGATTTTTTACTTATTTGATGTATATAATACCCTTTTTTTAACACAGAAGTTTTTTCAGGATTTATTATAAATATTTAAGGAAAAATATCTATAATAGAATAATTTTTCCTTATATAGGACTTAATTATCACTAATATAGAATAATATAGTTCGAATTAATTTTCCACCTTCTTACCAATTGAAATTACTTTATAGAAACTATTTGATTTATTTGATAACATTTCATTTATATAAAACATTTCTTGGTCATGGTGCCTTTTTTAGTTGATTAAAAAATATCAAATCTACCAAATCCCTTTAAAATGGAAATTACACAATATACATGACTTTTTAATTTCAATAAGTTTGGCATAATTCTGGATGATAATGGGGATATCATGGAAATTCAGATGTCTTGATTTAAGGTATGAATTATTTTATTATTCTCAATGTGAGAAACATTTTTTTGGATTTTATTGATAAATAATAATGATATATATCATCAATATGATGTATATGAATGATTTATTATAGAAGAAGACCACTGATCCGGGTCAATTTTTTACAACAAATTAGTAAAGGATGTTTTTATCACAAGAATTATGAAAAATTCTAATTATTATTAGAATCATGAAAAATCTATAGACTAATGTATATTAGTTTTTTTAAATTTATAAACATATGTTTGAAGGAATAAAGAAAACTAAAAACTTATGTAAAATAATGTTGATAATATTTCAATAAATTTATTTGGTTTTAATAAAATTTTGATCTATATGTAACACTTTTTCTTAACATGTGGAAAAATTATAATTTAGTAAAAATTAATGTTTTTTGGTATTTATAAGTTTAAATGTATTGGTATCCATTATTGTTTTTATGATCTAATGTTTTATGGAAATTATCATTTATTAGATTTTTTTAACATATGTATAATTTATAGAAAACAATGAGATCGAAAATTGATTTAGTGATTAAATAATTAATGTTATTTGATAATAATATCCCATTAATTTTGGGGAATATTTTGGGATTAAGATATATAGAATATTAATTGATTTTATTTTTAGAATAATAGTTGAATTATATTATTGAGTCATGTATAATTTTATTTTGGGTCTAAGGTGTTTTAGGTTATTTAATGAAATGATTAGAAAATTTATGAGATTATTTGATTATTGCATATACATTTCTGTACGTGAATTTATTTGTAATTGATCTAATATATTGAATAATAATTAATTTATCATGGAATAATGTTTAATATATTTTTGTCCTGGATTTTATTCTTAATGATTTTGATGAATTTTAATTATAGTTATTAATTAAATTAACTATGTAAAACTATGGGTATTGGTGTTGAATTTTTCAGATTAAAGTAAATCTTCGTCATTAGATGATATATTTAATTTTTTAATTAGATTAAATATTACTAACCATTTAGAATGTATATAATTTTAAATGAAACGATTAATATAGTTTTATCCTATAAATTATTATGTGATTCATTAAACTTTTATTTTAGTTGTTTGGTCATGAAAATTACCTCTTGAAAACTCATTGTTCAGAAAAAAAGATGAGTTTGTGGTGGAAATTCATTTAAGGATGATATTATTATTGATATGAAAAAATATTTATATACAATATTAGTTTATTTTGGAATATAATTATTTAATATATGAAAAGGATATTAACAAAAATATCTTATTTACTTTATTTATAATGTCTCTATGGTATCTTTAATTATCACATATTTTTTATTTTTTGGTTATTGACTTTATCCTCATCATGTTCTAAATCAAAATCTTTCAATCCTTGGGAGATTGGTTTTTTTAAATCCATGTCTTTACTTCCCAAAAATGATTCACTACATTTATTCCTAATTATGTGTTACTCTAGATGATGTTTATACATCAATTTTCTATCACTCCATGTGGATGATTTGATTATCGTTTTGGAAATATGTGTTTAATAAAAATCTATTTTATCAATTAAATCCTTAGAAAATGAGGGAAATAAAAAAATTGATGAAGAAATTCCATAACATGGGAGTGAAATTATGATCCCATTATTATTTAAATAGAACGATTGCATTTTATTGTGTTCAAAATATGCAACAATGAGCATTAAAAACCATGAAATATTGTGAATTAAATTCAATTATTTTAACCTGTCTGTTAAATTGGGAGGTATGAATACAATTAAATATATTTTGATATATATAAGAATATACCAATATATAGTAGTTCAAATAATTTTTTTATTAATTTTTGGGAATATAGAACTCAATTATTTTTGAAAAATTATATTCTTCAAATATACAGTTTCTTTCCAATTGTGTTTTATAGATTTATGTGAATAAATGACATAAAAATATTGTTAAAATTTTTAGAATTATATTTGATAAAATAATTATAAATTTTTTTATAAAAATATAAAAAAATTATCCTAGGGTTAAATTTTGATGTTTTTCTAAAAGGATAGATTTTTATGTTAACATTGGAAAATAATTTTTTTTTAAAACAATAATTTGTTTAAATTTTTTTTAAATTTATAACAATATATATATATATATATTTTTAAGAATTAATGATTTAAATAAAAACATTCTTAATCCTATAAAGGAATTTTAAATTATTGGTATTGTGGTATTTACTATAAAATCATATTATTTGTATAAGTCCATTTTTCAGAAAAATGTTTTTCCCTGTGTTTTAATTTTATGAATTTAAATTAAATTCTGGGACCCTTTGTGGTTATAATATGAAAATGGTATCCATATAGAGAATAATATCTTAATATTTTGTTAAATAGTTCCCTTTTATTTTTCATCATTATGAATAAAACCATTGATAATTTTTTAACCACTATAAAGGGTAAATCTTGTAACTATAGGTTATAAATAACCTGAATATGATTATAAAATTATAATAAAACGTGATATAATTTTATTTTAGGGGAAAATTTAATCCTCAATCATCCAATATTTTTATTTAAGACTTTTCTCTGTTTGTATATACTTGTGACCTTCATAATATTTTATGTAAATAATTGTCAGTAATGTCACACTCTTGTTTTTAATAACTATAATTTTTTAACATTAGACGAAAGAAAAGATATATTTCGTTATATATAGTATTGTGATTAAATTTATTTTTATTTTTATTAAATAATTTTAATTTTAATTTTTTTGGGAATAAATATTAACTTTAAATTATTACACATTGATGACTCATTAATTACTAAATTATATAAAAAATCTAATAAATAATTTTATAATTTTTATAAATAATATAATTTAAAAAAATTAATGAGATCCAATAATATTTTGGGATAATATGATATAATAACTTTGTATTATAATATTTTCTTTGTTTCTCATTTTTTTCTGATTTTATTGACATTAATATATTGAATAATTATGAAATTGACATTGATGATATTTTAAAATAAATAATATTTTATTAAATGACATAAAATTACAAAAAATATTTTATTCATCCAAGTTATTAAAATTTCATTTAAAATACCAACAAATATTAATTTACAGTCCATTTTTTCATTTATAGTAACTATCTTCTCGCTAAAGATGTAAAAATCATTGACATCACATTAGGTTTTACAAAGATTAATAGAGGTTATTGGAAAACTATACGGGTAGCTGTTTGACCTAGACATGTCAAAATTTAATTATATGAGATAATTCAGAATCATATTCATATTACAATTCAATAATTTCATTTTGGATCTATTTAGACATCAATATTAATTAATATTAAATTGATATTTGAATAGTTTCCTAGAGTGTATGTCCCCTCTCTTAAAAAATGGCACCACATCTTCCCATTTCTTCACAAATATACCATTTGGTTATTCAATTATAAAAAAACTTTTAATATCATACCTCCAAACTTCCTATTTTCCATATATTAGGAAAAATACCATATATAGAGGCCTTAAGATGTTATATGAAAAATATTTTCGAAATAATATGTAGACTTAGTAATTGAGTGTTTCAAATTTATTTTATATTCCACCACCTTAAAGTCATCGTAATCCATGGTAAATATTTTAAAAATGTGTTCTAAATATAGATATATTTTAGTATTTTTATCTAATACTGTATATTATTCTCCAACCTCCAATAAATGGGATTGGTATTCATCATTAATGTGTACAACGAACCTCCACCTCATGAACCGATGTATTTTGATTCCCAACATTTTATCTCAGGGAAAGTTATATTGATGTATTTATGACACATATATATATATATATATATATATATAATTTTTTACAAATTTTTAATTACGTAATTATATTATTACACATATTTTCTTACCTTCCCATTAACTGGAAATTGATAACATCGTTCATTCATACGAATAGACTACCACATCCATGAAGTGAGGTGATTCATTTTTAGTCAACAAATCACATGTAATATATATATATATAAAAGTATTTACTAGAATAATATGTAATATATTATATATAATCATTGGTGAATGAAAATATAATACTTAAACAATTTCCAAAATTATTTTTGAAAAATAAAAACGTTACTGATGTGTATTTATGACATACTATCTCCATGATTGTAACGTAATTCATTTTACGTATCCAAATTTAATAATTTATTATAAATTATAAATTTATAAATTTAAATTTTTATTATTTCATGATTATTATGTTTGACATGATGGAACAATGACCCTTTTTCCACAATAAACATACCAATGATGTTTTGAAATTATAGACAAGACAACCTTAAAACACTAGTTATGGAAATAAATAATTAACTAATAAAATAAATCATTAAAATAAAAGAAATAAATCGATTAAGGATATGATATTAATAATGTTACATTTTCATAAGAAATAAAGAAACTGATATGTTTTTGTGAGATAGGTGTTAAAATATATGTATAGCAAGTCTAGACTCAAGGTTTGTGATTTTGTCTCAATTTTCCTTTTCTAAGGTACATCATATTTATATGCACATAATTTGTTTTATAATATTTATATACATAACTTTTCACATCATCTATAATTATTCAAGTTATGTTCATGATATTTAATACTTCATTTAATGTTACTCTTTCATCGGGGATATGATTCAAAATTTAACAATGCGGAAAACAAATTATATAAAAACCTCTTATCTTGTTAAGATAACATATGATAAAGGTTGAAATAAAAGAAATAATATGAAAAAAATTTAAAAAAACTTATTTCATATCATATGGTATGGAATTTTGTGTACAAGTATATTTTTTTCCTCCATTATTGATTTTAGATCTATCATGAGAAGAGTATGTTAGTGATATTGATATGGTATTATCTTTCTAGATTGAGAATATTTATCCTCCATAAGAATGTTTTCTATGATGTATTTAAAATATGTCTTTTAAAAAAATTAATTTTAAATTTCTAATTTTACATGATCCTGAATTTTTTTAAAAAATATTTTCTATGAAAATTCAATAGAATTTCCGAAATGGGAAACTTTTTAATTTCTTTACATCATTTTTTAAATTAATTTTTTTACATTTCCACCATGAATGGATTTTCCCACCATCATGGACATTTTTATCATTGAAGAATAATTCATATGTTTCCATGGTTAATTTAATGTAATTTTATTAAATAAATATTTTGTGAATTTTAAGTCTTTGAATGTTATTTTTTATGTGAAAACATTATTTCCATCAAGAATGTATTTTTAGAATTCTAATTTTGTTTCTATTCATCAAGGTCAACAACACATGATGTAATATACACTCCAATGAGGATATTTATAAATTATCACATTATTATTCTTAATTTTGATAGATCAATTTATTTTAAAAAGATTTGTAGGAAACCCATATCCATTTCATGAGTTTTTGAAGTTATTAGAGGAATAATGGTTTTTTTGAGTTTTATGATGGAATAAAAGATCAAAATGCATTACTCATGTTATGTTGTTTTTACAATTTTTTAGAAGATGGATGGTTCTATTTTAAACCATGAATTTGTTAGCCAGTTATATCTCTCTAATTCATTGGGAAAAGGGAAGTTGTTGACCAATTATGTTTCTTGTAAAAGATAATGTGAGTATATTTTGTAATTTATGTGAAATATGGTATGGTGCTAATAGAAAAGTTTTATCATAATAAATTATTAGACTATACATGGTGGGTTTTCATATTTTCATACAAATGCTATCTAATTATAATTCTTCTATGAGATTATGGTAATATACTATGAAAGTTAATTGAAATATGTGATACAATTAATCTAGAAGTTTTTTCCTAAAAGATTATGAGAATACAAAAAGATAGGGTTTCCCATTATAACCATTATGGGTTTTTATGTGTAAAATTGATTGTTATTCTATGTGTAATTGTAAAGTTTATTCTATTAGTGTGAGTTATAAGAAATTATTCAGAGATTAAAGAAAATATATAAATGATTTCTTTGTGTTTTTAATGATATTTTGATCGTAATTGACCTCACATGGGTCATTATTATTGATTTTAATAGCGATTAATTTTTTAAATGATTTATACCCTGTTTTATGATATATTATCAAGGTATTGATTGTCACAACCTATTTAATGTAATATTCATAAACATTGATTATGTTATCATTATATAATGATCATATTACACTCATTTATGAAATCTAATTGTTCATGGTTATGTTTAACCTTTCTAAGATCTTGAAAATAACCATCATATGATTATATTCCACAATGATATGCAGAATGACGATAATAGTTTTGAGTCAATAATGTATTTATTAATGATGAAATTTGTTTTTAGATGATAAATATATAATAAGGAATATGAAATGATTGAAATAGTGATAAAAATACTCTAATGATGTCATGAGTGGTATTTATATAAATTATTATCCTAATTATACATAACAAAAAATGTAAATGGATTTTTGGTATGTAAGTGATATAATATTTTTTTTATGTTATAAGTTTTGCATGAAAAATATTGGGTCAAATTTATTGGTATCAAAGTGTGAAATGTAATTTATAAGACCATGTTACGAAAAACAATACAAAACAACCACGAAATTACCAGATACCTCACCCAAAAAAAATAATTGAATTCACACAAATTAAATGGTAAATTAAGGCATACAACACAATGAATGTCTAAGGATTGTATAGGGTTTCTCACATGATAATCTCAATTAATGTAATATAATTTATTGAAGATGCATCTATAGTGGAAGTGACATGACTCATTGAAGGGTAAAATAAATTCTTCATTCCATAAACAATGAAGGTACATGTTCAACGGTATAAATGATAAATTGTGGAGTGCGACTGGCCTTCATTTATTTTGATAAATAGAGTTCTCATAATAATAATAATAATAATTTTATCATTATTTTTTTCTATTTTATTACTATACATTGAATTGAATCACTGATTATAGAATTGAACTGATATAATTAACATATTTTGTTAACAAATTCCTGTTGTAGATTGGCATAAAACTCCAATATAAAAGAATTGAAATCATCTAAATCACTCCATTGATTGGTATGATTTTATTATGATTAATATGTAATGATCATATATTTGAAAAAAATCATTCTTGGTTTTTTCCAAATTCAATCACGAATGTTGTATTATATGTAATGAAAATTTCCTCGATCAATTATAAAATGAATTATCTATTTCAATATAAAATCTTGTTCCAAATGTATTATCATTTTCTCTACTATTTTAAAATTATGCTATTCCACATATATAAATTTATTAGTATACTTTATTAAAACATTTAAAAGAAAACTCACTCAAATTATATTAAAAAATCACCAATTGAAAATATTATATCATAAACTCAAAAGTAGTTTCAAAATCTGAATATAAATTTATTTAAAGAGATGAAATTATAATTTTCCCAATAGTTTTGAATTGAATAATATACTCATCGAAACAAGAAAATTTCCTAGAATTTATTTTCATAATGTAATAATATATACACAATTATAAATTTTCACCTAAAAATACAAACATACCACCATTAAAATAAATTAATATCATTAACCATAATATAAAAAATTCGATCCATAAGATTTAATATGTCAGAGGTATTCAATAATCACCATCTAGAATTTAAATATGCCAAGAAATAACCACTATATCAATTATATATTAATAAAACACACATAATACATAAATTAACTAAGGTAATTCACACTCATATAAGATAATTAATGTAATCAACTACCCAACATAATGAAATATAATTTTAGGACCACCTTTCTAATATATCTCGCATCATCTCATTTTCTTGAGAAGGTGATGGATCATTACTTTTCCTTAAGAGTCATCTGCAAGATGCCAAAGGAAAAAAATAAATTAATAAGAGCATCAATTCATTTGGCTGATGATATTCCCTCTAAGAAAAATACAACTCACTATAAAACCCATAACCAAACAAACCACAATATAATGCATGATTACAATGAAATAAAAATAAACATTTCATTTATCAAAATCATATAAAAATCTATGTCTGTAGTGGATGAATGAATTAAAATTGTAAATTGAGGAAGATTATAAAACCAATAAGTAACCAAGAAACTATTACTCCAGAACTACAAAATCTACATGATCTAACTCCACTATACATCCCATTTATTTGAAAGTAGTGCTAAAGATGTGTGATACACTACCTTTTCCCATGTCTCATTCTATGACATCTGCAGAATCACCAATGATCTGACGTATGGGTGAGTAATAATTCACATAAGTTTATCTCAAATGAATCCCTTTATCACACCTATTGAATATAATTGATAGCAAAATTTATTTAAAATAGTTTATATAAATCTTTTTCCACAACAGGTTATCACTATATATATAAAATTTCCATATCAACCAGTTTTCCTACAAGAACTATTTTTTAAAGAATGCAAACAAAAATACTTTAAAACCTATTTCACAAGATCTATTTTTCATAACCATTCCATTACACATATCCACACCACCAACCATACATGATTTTTTATGATAGTTCGATACTCAATAAAGGATTCTAATCGATAAAAAATTTCATCACTTGGTAATTGTATCCCATGTGCCATTACACCTTTGGTACTGATAATAAGGTCATATTTCACCAAAAAATCATAAATGAAAATACGAACACACCCATGAAGTATTCCAAAAAACATGCCAATACCAACATTCTAAACCTTTTAATTTCATCAACATTTTAATAAAACTACATTTTTGGAATTGTTTAAATAATTCAATACAAGATAACTTTTTAAAATACCCTTTTAAAATTCCTTTATCAACTTAAATTCTATACCAATTCCACAATTTCACACAAAATCCCAATCCATTACTATATAAGGATTAAAAAATAATTTTTACACCAATTTCACATTCGATTTCATTTCATTAAATCAATTTCAAACTACATCAATCATTTATAGATAGAGGAATTGAGAGGAAATACCCATACATTGAGTGTTTTGGTGAAAATGATAAAGGACATGAAATAAAAATCACAAAACAAGGTTGAATCTCCACAAACCTAAGATAAATATCTTCCGATATCATAACAAATAACATATAAACATATTTATATCCATAACCTTATTCATAATCATATTAGGCATATATCTAGGTACCGAAGAGAGTGGGAAAATTATATCTATGAAAAACATCAAGAATGACCAAGAACGATCACAAACTGCAAAGAATCTGCTTGAAATCCCCAAGGGAAAAATTCAGATCACTTCTAAATCACTTAGAGAAAATTATTTGACCTTTCAGAGAGAATAATCCTAAATTAGGGATTTTTTGGTTAAAAATTGGGTATTATAACATTAAACTAACCCAAATTAACTTTATTAGATCTAGTTTCCTTGTAATGCAGTGTTTTGTCCCAATGTTAAGTATATCGTGTACTAACCATGAACCAGAAACTAATATAAGGAAAATCACTACATTGTCAACTCACATGGTCTCTAAACCATGTGACATCCATGCCAAATCTAATGCCTAAAAAATGGCTACCAAATTTCTATTCACATAGTTTCTCTTAAATGGATTCATAGATTTGGAAAATTGTGCATCTCATGTTCACCCTCCATTTTCCCCTATCTCACTGTGGACTGTTTACTACAAGTGTTGAATGATTATCCGAAACCATGCAACAATCATTCACCTATATAAAATTCCCCAAAAAATTCCAAATATTCTCTAAAATATCTCAAAATTCACCCATATGATATATATTCATAAAAAAAATATTAAATGGTTACTTACTAGAAACTGGTGGTCCAACATTCTACCCATCATTGATCATTTCATCCTCAAAAAGCAAAAATCCATTGTTTCCCTAAAAGAGTTCTGTCTATTTCACATTCATTTCCTTTTCAAGTTCCAAAGTATCTTCCTGAATCTGACCAAGTCTCTAAAAACCCCGTACTAGACCAATTCTTTTTCAATGAAAGACTTCCTCTTAGCAGTACAAAATCTACACTAGTATATGTACCAACGAAGCATCTGATTCTCGATCAACATGATCATATCTAATCACATGGTCGGGGTTAGGATGATTCCCCTTCAAATAAGATACATTGAACACATTATTCCCCACACTGAACCATTTTGGGAATTTTAAATGATATCCCACCTCACCAACCATTTCAAGTATCTCAAAAGGGAATATGCTTTGAGAAGATAAAATTACCTTCAACCAAAAATTCAATTTCAAAACCTTGTAGAAATCCTCAAGAACGTATGATCACATATTACAAATGAAAAAGGATACCCATTGTGATCCACATAATATTTCTGATGACTCTGGTCCATCTACATCAATTTAATAATAAACAATATCTTCTCCATTTTTCATTGATAAGTCTTATCCCAACTAGACATGTCTCACCATTTTCCACTCAACAATTTGGAGAACAAAAAGTACTCCCATAAAATGCTTCAAATATAGCCATATATATTGAGGAATGATAGTTGTTGTTATATGGGATCTCTACTAAGGACATTCTCTCTTCCCATCACCCATAAAAATCCATTACATAATCCCAAAACATGCCCTCCAATGTTTTTATTTTCCATTTAGTTGGACCATATATTTGAGGACCATACGTTGTACTCATAGTCATTGGATTCCCAAGGGATTTCTGTAAGGATTTTCCGAAACGAGACATGTGTTGAGTCAATAGGGTTTTCCTTATGAATTTTCCATTCCTTCTTGTTTTGAAAATCACAAAAACCTTATACCTAATCAAACTTATATTTCACTTATATAAGGAAAAATTCCTTCCTTAAAAGAAATTTAACCAAACAAATATTTTTCTTAGAAATAGAAATATTTTTATTAAGTATAAAAATTGTATTCATACCCAAAACATCAGAATTATATAATGCTAAGGTATGAATAATTCTGTTTTACGATTCGAATTCTGGATGTGTACTCTAATAAAGCTCTACTCCAAATTCTGGATGAGAACTCTAATAAAGATCCACTCCGAATTCTGGATATGAAATATAATAATGATTCACTCAAAATTATGGATATGAACTTTTACTAAGTTCGACTCCGGACTTTTACTATGGTTGACTCCGAACTTTAACTAGTTCGACTCAAAATATTTAGTAGTTTGACTCCAAACATTCATTAGTTTGATTATGCACTTTTAATTAGTTAAACTCTGAACATTTACTAGTTCAAATCTGATATTTTACTAAGTTTGACTCCAAACTTTTACAAGTTCAACTCTGAAATTTTACTAGTTTGACTCCGAACATTACCTAGTTCAACTACAAACTTTAATTAGTTCGAATATGAACATTTAATTAGTTCTAATCCGAACTTTTACTAGTTTTACTCCGATCATTTACTATGTTCGACTCCGAAATTTTACCGGTTTGACTCTGAACTCTTACTAGTTCGACTCCAAAATTTGTATGTTCAGATTCTGAACACTGAAGAAACCTGACTCCGAATTTCCATAGAAATTCAGACTCCAGACTTCAATAGAATGCAGATTCCAAATTCCTATAAAACAGAATCTGAATATCCTTTCTATTATAGACTCCAAATTATTTTTTGGTTAGACTCCGAATTTTTATTTGCTTACAATCTAAATTATAGCATTTCTTTTACTTACACATGTTTCATTATAAAACAATGTCGAGTTTTCAGTTACACATGTTTAGTTATAAAACAATGTCGTCCATTCTGTTTCTAACAAACCATTGGTTTAGTGACACATGTACAGGTCCCTCTAAATTTTAAGGAAAATATGACCGTTGGAGGAGGAAGCTGACCATTCCAACTGAGCCTATAAATAAGAGCTCATTTGAAAGAGCTCAACAACAATTTGATCACTCTAGAGACCACATGCTGTTAAGGTGTTTTCTAGAGAGAGAAGATTTTCATGTTTTTTGCGTACTGAACCACTCATTCATATTGCTTCGTGCAACTCCAAATGATAGTGATTATATTTGAGGGCTTCTGATGATAGGAAGAAAGAGGTGTCGACTACCTTGATGTTCGAGGGCTTCCTTGCTGAGGGAGACAGAGGTTCCAACTACCTTGATGTTGAGGGCTTGCAGGGATAGTAATACAGAGACACCGATCTTCATATCGAGGGTTTACACAGGTGTGGGTAAGACAGACTTTCTTGAATGTATAAATCAAGGTACCTTTATCAAAGTTTGTTGGATGCCCTTCTCTTTGGGTTAAAAGATCTATCTCTTGTTACATGTTGATGTTACAAGTTTTTTATGCTGAATTTTGTATTATAAGGAAATTATAACCTTCTTATATTTCCTTACACTTGTACTCTGATTCATTTATATTCTATACGCTTTAAGGTATAATCTCATTTTGTAAACTTTGGTTAAGTTTAAATTTTTGGATCCATATTTTTGGAATCTGTTTTTCGGAATCACTTTCTTGATTCAAGAAAATGCATAGAACTAGAAGTTTGTAACATCATACTTTGTCCCAATCTGTCATTGGTGATTAGAGGAGTTGTGAATCTGCTTAGTTTAACTTTTTTTAAACATAGATCATTCCTTTTTTAAGAAAATTTCTAATGTATTCAATTCACCCCTCCCCCCTCTTGTATATTGACAATCTACATCATTATTTTGATGCTAAAATTGGTATCAGAGGAGGTTAACTATAATTTCAAGGATTTGGTTCAATATGAAGAAATCTCACGATTAGATTCAGAAAGTAATTTCCAGATTCATTTTTTCAGATTCATTTTTTTCAGACTCATAAACTTCAGATTCATCTTTTTCTTGCATCTACAAATGTTTTTTTTACACATAATATTCGGAGTTAATTTTCCGAAGTCATATTATTTTCTCGAATTCATATATTTTCCTTCATTATGAACTCTTGTTGCTAACATGTTTGTGTGCCAAAGGATATTTTAAGAATGGTAGGTTTAAAGGTTGGATCTATAGTCAATCTAAATACTACCAGACCTCCTATTTTTTATAGTAATGATTATGAATATTGGAGGGATCGAATGAAGACTTTTGTAATCAATACTAGAGTAGAAAATTTTGTTATGCTTACTGGAGGTTATAAAAATTCTGATAAGGAAGTAAGTGCTTTCACAAATCAGGAGAAGCATGATTATCAATTAAACTATAAGGTACGCCATACTCTACTATGTTCAATGACTAGGAAAATATATTGACAAATTTCATCATGTGAAACAGCTAACTGTATATGGAAGAAACTTGATGTTACTCACTTTGGTACATCAAAATTGATTGAGTCATGAAGAGTTATGCTAAGAGTAAAATATCATGGTTTCAATTTTCCTTATGGTGAACCCATTTGTAATGATCAACAAAGGTTTATGACAATTGTGAATAGTCTACCATCTATGGGAGAGAATGGTCTGGATGATGAAGCTCTTATGGATAAGATAATTGATAGTATGCCCAATGAGTGGGAATAAAAGAGAATAGCTATTGATGAGAACAGGAAGGTTACTCAAATTTCCTTAGATGAACTATTTGGAACTCTTCTTCAACATGAAACAAGAATGAAAAGAGATACTTTCAACATCAAGAAGAAGAATGGGAATGGTACTGTTGCTTTTACTACACAATCCAATCATATGAAAGCTATGACTGCTGAGAGAGTAACTAGATCCAAGTATAAGAAGGTGTTTATTCAGTTAGAATCTAGTGATAGTGAAGTCTTAGAGAATGATTTAGCAGATATTGCTCGAAGTATGAACAAGATATATGGTCAGTGAAATTTCCAATCCATTTATAAGAAAAAGGAAAGGAAAGATATGAAAGATGGAGAAGTTACTTGATATGAATTCAAGAGAGCTGTACATATCATACCAGATTGTCCTTTGCTCAATAAGAAAGAAAGAAAAGAGAGCCATTTTGAAAGGAATAGGAAGAAGTATTATAAAGCCAAAGCTAAGAAATTTCTGAAAGCAAATGACACCTGGAGTGCCAGTGGTGGTGACACTTCAGACGAGTCTTCTGATTATGAATCTCCAGGATAGAATAATCTTGGTCTTATAGCTAGACTACCTAATAACAATCATTTCTTAATGGATAAGGTACACAATGCTGAATCATTGACCAATGTTTCTTTAAATTCAAATTATAGTATGTATTATAACTCTTTGGATGAATAATCCTATTCTGATGAAGAAAATAATTTACCTACCTATAATGAAGTTTCTTGGTTTGATGAACTTCTTGAGATTGAGTATTCGAAACTCAATAAAAAGATTGATAAGGAAAACTCTAGGAATACTATTCTTACAAAAGAAATATCAGATCTTTCTAAATATCTTGATAGGAAAAATTCTGAATTTAGAAGTATTTCAATAAAAGTTGAGGAAGTAAATTCTGAGAAGAATAAACATTCTAATGACCTTGAAAAATAAATTTCATTGAAAAGTGTTTTCGAGCCTAGATCTAGTTCCAAATCTAATGATTTTGAAGATAAAAACTTGTTCATAAAACTGAAGTCCGAAATTTTTTCCTTAAATAATTGTTTGTCAAACATTACTCATGGTAAAGAATATTTTGATAAGATGTATTCACACATACTACCTTTAAGAAACAAGTCCGGATTTGGTTATACCCATGAAAAACAAGTTTTTAGTAACAATTATTTTGTTCCACAAAGTGCCCCATTCTATAATAAGTGTCAATGTGGTGGTCACTGGGCAATGAATTGTTCTTTATACAAAACCCAATCTCTAGGTTTTGATAAGGCTTACTTTTCTAAGAAGATGTGGGTACTGAAAATATTTCATTCTGGAAATCTCGGATCCCAACAAGTTTGGATTCCGAAAGTTTATCTATTTTCTTATTTTTAGGAAGAAAAAGGATGTACCAACAACTATACCTGGTACATGGGTAGTGGATATTCCCAGTACATGATTGGTCACATAATTTATTTTGAAAATATTATCAACACAAAATCACGAAAAGTAAATTTTGGAGATAATGCTCAGGGAGAAATTATTGTTATAGGTAATATTGTTCTTCTTGGTAAAACATTGATTTCAAATGTTTTGTTTGTAAAGGGACTTAAGCACAACCTCCTTAGCATAATTCAATTATGTGATGAAGGATACCTTGTGAATTTTATGAATGATAAGGGCTTAGTTCACAATTCCAAGGAAGAGTTTATTCTCTCAGCCAATAGGCAAGATAAAGTTTACACAATAATCATAGAAGACCTGAGGAGCCAAAACCTACCTTGTCTTAGTGAAATGTAATATCTTTCAGGTTAAGGCATAGAATACTAGGTCACTGGAACCTTAGGAACTTATTTAAACTATCTAATAAGAAATTAATTAAGTATCTACCATAGCTTAGATTTGATTCTTCTAATGTTTTTGATCCTTGTCAATATGGAACGCAACAAAAATCTAGTTTTAAATCAATCAGTGAAGTCTCAAAAACTGATGAATTATAGTTAGTACACATGGATCTTTTTTTCCAACACAAACTAGAAGTATTGGAGTCAAATACTATGTGATTTTTCTAGTTGATGATTACACTAGATTTACCTGGGTCTATTTTCTAGCAAATAAGTCTAATGCTTTTTATTATTTCAAAAGTTTTAAGACCCATGTTAAAAATGAGAAAAACCTTCCATTTAAAACTATTTATAGTGATCATGGAGTAGAATTTCAAAATTTTGATTTTGAATCTTTTTGTAGTAGAAAATGTATTACTCACAACTTTTCAGCACCGAGAACTCAACAACAAAATGGTGTAGTTGAAAGAAGAAATAGAATTCTTCAACAGATAACTAGAACCATGTTGAGTGTATATTCTATAGCTAGAAATTTATGGACTGAAAATGTAAGTACTTCTTGTTATAATATAAATCGAGTTTTGATTAGACCTTTTCTGAATAAATCTCATTATGAGTTATGGAATTGTAGAAAAACAAGACTTTCCTACATCAAGGTTTTTGGTTGCAAGGTATTCATCCGGAATACTAATGAAAATATACAAAAATTTGAACCAAAATCTGATGAAGGAATTCTCTTAGTATAGTCCACAAATTCTAAGGATAATAGAGTGTTCAATATAAACATGTGTGCTGTTGAGGAAATAGTGAAAGTAAAATTTGATGAATATGAACCTTTTGTTTTTAAACCATCTCACCCTACATCCTCAGTTTTATTTTCAAAAATTGAATATCAAATATTGTTAGAATATCTTTCTGATAAAGAAAATGTTCAAGAAGATACTTCTGAAACATTTAGGCCAGAAGCCCTTCTACCCTATGTTAATGAATGGGTTTTACAAAACCCAAACCAGGTGTTTCTTAAGAATCATCACAGTGGTAGTATCATTGGTGATGTAAATCAACCTGTAATGAATAAAAGTTCCTAGAGAAATGAAGTATAACATCTAGCATTCCATTCACAATTAGAACCAAAAATCATTGATGAAGCTTTAGGTGATGATTATTGGATTAAATCCATGAAATATTAAATAAATGATTTCAAAAGGAATAATGTCTGGACCTTGGTTGAAAGACCTAAAGAATCATCTATTACTGGAGTAAAGTGGGTCTTCAGAAACAGGTGTGATGAAAATGGAGTCATTGTAAGAAATAAAGCTAGACTAGTTGCTGAAGGCTATAATCAGCAAGAGAGAATAGACTACGAAGAAAACCCATGCTCCAGTAGCTATACTTGAATATATTTGTATTTTACTTTACTTTGCACCATTATTAAATTTTAAACTTTTTCAAATGGATGTAAAATGTTCTTTCCTTAATGGTTACGTTCAAAAGGAAGTTTCTGTTGAAAAACCTCCCAGTTTTGAAGATACAAAATACCCTGATCATGTTTTTAGACTTACCAAAGCATTGTATGGCCTTAAACAAGCCCCACTAGCCTGGTATGATAGACCTACAAGATTTTTTCTTCAAAATAACTATGTTAGGGAAACGTCGATCCAAAAAATTTTATAATGAATGAAAAGAAAAATGTTTTGATTGTTCAAATTTATGTTGATGACATTATATTTGGTTCAACTCTGTAATATTTAACTGACTCCTTTGCAAGTCTAATGAAATCTGAGTTTGAAATGAGTATGATGGGTGAGTTAACATTTTTCTTTGGTTTTAAAATTTCTAAAAAACCAGAAGAACTTATATATCCCAACATAAGTGTATTAAAGATCTTCTTAAAAAGTATGGATATGACAACACTAAGAGTATAAGTACTCCCATCGGTACCTCAAACTCTTTAGATCTTGATAAGCTGGGAAACCAGTAGATCAAACATCTTTTAGAGGTGTGATACGAAGTTTACTTTACATGATAGCAAGTCATCCAGACTTAATGTTTTCAGTATGCTTATGTAAAAAATATCAGTAAAATCCTATGGAGTCTCACTTAAAGGTAGTGAAATGTATTTTTTGCTACATAAAGGGAACCATGGATCTATGATTATTTTATACATCTGGAAGATATTTTGTTTTCAAAATATTTCCAGATGATGACATTGGTGGATATTGAATGTATAGAAAGAGTAAATCCGGAACATGTCATTTCTTATGAGATTCAATAGTTTCTTGGTCATTCAAGAAGAAACACTCAGTAGCACTCTCCACTTCTGAAGCTGAATATGTAGCAGTTGGAAGCTATTGTGGTCAAGTGTTGTGGATACAACACACACTCAAAGACTATGGATTGAGTTTTACTAAGACACAAATTTTGTATCATAATGCATGTGACATTTCCCATAGTAAAAACCCTGCACATCACTCTCATACAAAGCACATTGATATTAGGCATCACTTTCATAGGGATCACATACATAAAGGAAATATAATTCTACAGTTTATCGGAAAACAAGATCAACATGCTGATATTTTAACAAAATAATTACCCTCCGATAGATTTGAATACATTAAATAGAAGTTAGGAATGATAACCATATGTTGATCCTCCTTCATTAACCTCTTGTGGAACAATTATCCTTACAGTAATAAACTCCTTTCCATGGGGGGGGGGGTACATTTTCTTTTGTAATCAAAATTTTCGTTATTAGTTTTATTTTTAAACATTCGTAACCAATATTTTTGGCAACATGTTTTTGAAAAAATTTCTAATTGAAATTATCGGAAGAGAAATTATCGGAATGGAAATTCTTGGAATGGAAATTCTTGGAATTGAAATTTTTGGAATGGAAATTTTTGGATAGGAAATTTTCAGAATGGAAATTCTCATAATGAAATTTTCTGAAACTGAAATTTTCGTAATGAAAATTTCCGAAACAGAAATTTTCGGAATGGATTTTCCGTAATGAGAATTTTCGTAATGAACTTTCATAATGATGTTTTTCGTAGTGATTTTTTCTTAGTGTTTTTTTAGAAGATTATTACCAATTACGAACAATCATTCTAGCCAATCCGAATGGTATGATTTCCTTAATTTTTCATAGTCATATTTTTCATACTGGTATTCTCCATTGAGTTTTAAAATTATTTAGATTCTAGTTTTCCTTAAATATGAATGTTTTTCTCAAAACCTCAAATGATCAGAGTCAAGTTTTCCTTGTGGGAATGTTCTTAACTGTCAAATCAGATCAAAAGGATTTTCAACTGTTATATTGTGTGTGGAAGACCAAAGGTCATCTCCATCGCGTATATAAAGGGGACCCTAAGAGTCTTCCCACATCGATATGTCAACGATTTCGCATCTCAAATCCCTGACTCTATTCTTAACGACTGTTCAGATCTTTGCTAAAGTCATTTTGTATCTTCTATAACTCTCCACTTCGAATGTATGTTGAAGCTACATCTCATGATATGTCAACTACAAAGCCAATATCAAATAGTTAGCCTTTAGAGAAAGGTTAGTGCATCCACATTTCTACAAGTTTGATTCACTTATAACCAAGAATATCAGTTTGAATGGCTGGGAATTTTTTTTCTTGTCCAAATCAGAGAAACAGGATCTAGTTTATATAGATTTACTTGTTGATTTCTACGAGTCTTTTTCCTTCCAGCAAGAAGATGGCAGAGAGTTTTTTTCCTTTAAGTATTACGGTAAGACATAGAAATTATCTTACACCAATGTTGCAATCTTGGTGGGTTTATCCTACAAAGGGGAAGCCTAGTTTTTCTCACATAGGCTACTATATGAGAAAGGAAGTTTCAACAAGTTGAAGGCTTTGAAATGTATTGGACTCAAATATGCCAAGACTGCTAAGATTGCTCATCTCACTCCGAATAATCAGATTCTATTGTTGTGGGTACAAGGTTTTCTCGTAACAAGAAGAGCTGACAAGGATAATCTGAAGAAGAATGACTTCTATGATCTAGATTTTCTCGTAAATATAAGGAAGATAAATTTGATGAGGTGTGTTTTGATTATAGTGAAGAATATAAAACAAGGGAACTTGAGAGCCCAAGTCATTATGTACCCTGCCTTACAATCAATGCTTATATTTTGGTGCTTATATTCATTAAATGTTGCTTGTAAATCTAAAGTCTAGAGTTATATGCATATTCTGGTTAGTGATGATACTTTGAAAAGGATGAAAATGGGTTTTTCTGCTGAATCCGGATAATTATACCCTTTATCAGAGGAAAGGGATGAGGCCATTCTGAAAATGTAGAGAAGGATGAACCAGTGAAGAAAGTCCCTAAGAAGAGTAAGCTTAAGGAAGTGGTTGGTGATGAAAAAACTCCCAAATCTAAGGAAAACCAATCTGGACCTCCCAAGACAATGAAACAAAAAGCCTTCCCAGATGAAGTTGTTGTGAAGTGGAGGGAGGACAAAGAGAAGAGAAAATAAAGGGATCCATAGTTTGGATTGGACCTTGCTGAGGCTAGGGCCTTAAGGGAAAAAGATGCAGATGTGTTAGAAAAAATAAGCTAAAGAAAAGAAGTTAAAGAAAAAGATATATGAAGATTAGATTGTTCAATAACTTTTGAAAGCAATAGAAATAGCTTCTGGGCAGATTCTGGTTCCAGAAACATTCTTTACTGAACCATATTTACTAGATACTCCAGCAAAGAAATATGTCACTCTGGAAAAATCCAAGGGAAAATAGGTAGTTAAAGAGGTAGAAGAAGAAGCTGCTTAAAAATAATAGGAAGTGATTGTTCTAGAAGAAGAAGAAGAATAATAATAATAAAGTGATGATCTTGATGATCTGATCAAACAAGTAGAAGAGTATCAAGAAAAGGCTGGATCCACAAAATTACCCACTCCATAAAAAGTAGTTGAGAAAGAAAGTGGGAAGGATAATGATGATCATGAGGAAGAGAAGGATAATGTTCTATATGATGAGGAAGATTCTTATGAAAATAATTTCCTTGAAGGAGGGGAAGAAAAGAAGAAACCAGATGAAGACCTGATTGTTCAGTTATCATAAAGTGAGGAAGAATCTCTAGATGATCAACCCATTCCGAAAGCTGACAAGGGGAAGCATATTGTGATGGACACAACAATAAAAGATATTATCAGGAAGAATGAAGTTGGTGGTTCTTCTAGAAGGAAGATGGGGCATGTAGAGAAATAGCAATCTCCAAGAAAGCTCTCTGATTCGGAGTCATCATCAAATGGTCACAATTTTGTGGTTGAATCACTAAAAAGGTGGGTGGACACCATTCTAATTTTCCCCACCATAGACTCCAGATTCCAGATGATGTATCATTCTTTGAATCAGAAATTAGAAGCCTTATCCATGGTCATGGATAAGTGTATAAATATTGAGGCCGACCATATATGTTTTCTTATCAATTATGATGTACACAAGAACTCTTGCAGAAAAATAACATTGTGGGCTAATAATGTTGAATAAGACATGGCTGAATATGATAAATTTTCGAATGAGGTGAAAGATGACTTTGACATTGAGGATAAAAAGATTAAGAATCTTTAGTATGAGCTGATTGTTGAACAGATTTTTCGGGGTCAACAAGTGAATGAACTGAATGATAAGTCTAACTCTCTTGCTCAAAATTTTATGAGCGATAGAAATCTCCGGATAGAGATTGAGAAAATACTCGCAAAACCATATGAGTAAGTGGAAATGCAAGAAGAATCCATGAATTCTAAGGTAGAAGCATTGAAAACCAAAGAAGAAAGAATAAAAGCCTTGGAGAGGCAAGCTGAAGAAGACCAAAGAGATTTTAAGAAGCTCAAAACTTTGTTGAAGAAGTTGATCCCAAAGGAAAAGGAAGACAAATAAACTCACTCTGATATTTTGTTGTATTTGTCTTTCCTTGTAAAAAATTTTCTTAACTCTAATGAAAATTTGGTTGGTTGTATCTTGTCATATACTAATGTTACAGGTCCCATATTTTCTTTTCCATTCCATTAACCTCTTTTTGAAAATCATAAAGGGGGTGGGTTTGGAAAAAGAATCACTAAAAAGAGGAGAAAGAAAAGTTTAAAAACTCTAAATGGATATATCTTTAAAGTAAGGTGGAGTTTCTTACTACGAAGTTTTTCATTCTCATGATAATGAATACTCCACTCCAGAAATTAAGAATATAATCCTTAGAGTTTCAATTCTTAAGGGGGAGTTAGTTGTATTCACTATCATCCATGAACAATGGGAGATGAATTTTAATTTCAATGTCTAATGAAATTTTTTCATAGTCCTTATATTATTTTTAGTATGGATGTTTGTGCATTCCAAAAAGGGGGTGATTGTTGAGTCAATATGGTTCTCCTTATAGCTTTTCCATTCCTTCTTGTTTTGAAAATCACAATCACCTTATACCTAAGATAACCTATATTTCACTTCTCTAAGGAAAAATTCCTTCCTTTAAAGAAATTTACCCTGACCTAGATTTTTCTTACACATAGCAATATTTTTCTTAAGTATATAAATCGGATTCATACCCAAAGCTTCAGAATCAAAAAATTATAAGGTATGAAGCATTCTATTTTAGGATCTGAATTATGGATGTGAACTCTAATAAATCACTCCACCGAATTCTGGATGAGAACTCTAATAAAGTTCCACTCCAAATTCTGGATGTGAACTCTAATAAAATTCTACTTCGAATTTTGGATAAGAACTTTTACTAAGTTCGACTCCAAAATTTTACAAAGTTCGACTCCGAAATTTTACAAGTATGACTCCGAACTTTTACTAGTTCGACTCCGAACATTCATTAGTTCGACTCCGAATATTTAATTAGTTCAACTCTAAACTTTTACTAAGTTTGACTCCGATCATTTTCTAGTTCGACTCCGAACTTTTACTAGTTTGACTTCGAAATTTCATTAGTTCGGCTCTGAACTTTTAATTTGTTCAACTCCAAACTTTTACTAGTTCGACCCCAAACTTTTACAAAGTTCGACTCTGAACTTTTACTGGTTCGACTCCGAATGCTTAATAGTTCGACTATGAACTTTGTATGGTCATATTCTGAACTCTGATGAAACCAGACTCCGAATTTCCTTAGAAAATCATACACTGAACTTCTACAGAATTCAGATTCTGAATTCCTATAAAACAGAATTTGAATATCCTTTCTATTATAGACTCTGAATTACTTTTTGGTTAGACTCCAAATTTTTATTTGCTTATAATCTGAATTCTAGCTTTCCTTTAACTTACACTTGTTTCATTATAAAACGATGTCATTTTTTTAGTTACACATGTTTTGTTATAAAACGATGTCTTCCATTTTGTTTCTAAAAACCCGTTGGTTTAGTGACACGTGTACATGTCCCTCCTAATTTTAAGGAAAATATGACCGTTGGAGGAGGAAGCCGACAATTCCAACCGAGCCTATAAATAAGATCTCATTTGAAAGAGCTCAACAACAAGTTGATCACTCTAGAGACCACATGTTGTTAAGGGGTTTTCTAGAAAGAGAAGCTTTTCATGCTTTGTGAGTACTGAACTGCTCATTCAGATTGCTTCGTGCGACTCCAAATGTTGGTGATTACATTCGAGGGCTTTTGGGGATAGGAAAAAAGAGGTGCCGACTACCTGGAAGTTCCTGGGCTTCCTTGCTAAGGGAGAGTGAGGTTCCAACTACCTTGGAGTTGAGGGGTCACTGGGATAGCAAGACAGAGAGACTGATCTTTGTATCGAGGGCTTACCCGGGTGTGGGTAATACAAACTTTCTTGAAAGTATAAATCAAGGGACCTTTATCCAAGGTTTTTGGATACCCTTCTCTTTGGGTTAAATGATCTATATCTTGATACTTGTTTTTGTAACAAGTTTTTTCTACTGCATTTTGTATTTTAAGGATAGTATAACTTTCTAATATTTCCTTACAGTTGTACTCTGATTCATTAAGATTCTAAACGCTTTAAGGTAGAATCTCATTTTGTAAAAATTAGTTAAGATTCAATTTTTGGATCCATATTTCTGGAATCTATTTTTCGGAATCACTTTCCTGATTCAAGAAAGTGAATAGAACAAGAATTTTGTAACATCATACTTTTTCCCAATCTTTCATTATAGATTAAGGGTGTTGTGAATATGCTTAGTTTAACTTTTTTAAACATAGATCTTTCCTTGTTTAAGTAAATTTTTAAAGTTTTCAATTCCCCCCTCCCCCCACTTGTATATTGAGCATCTACATCGTTATTTCGATCCTACAACATGAACCTCGAGTCTCTATATAATACCATATAAATGTGTATTCCATGACATTTAACAACTTAACAGATATAGATTTAGGACATATCATCCACCATATGATTATTTGAAATATTAATGAAATGGGATGAATTTGTAATCTTTTACACTATCACAGAGATGAAATCATGTTTCAGAACCATTATTGGGAGACCTATAAAAAATCCAGAGCTATCTGATCCAACTTACATATTTTAATATCTATAGACTACAACATAGATATTGGTCACTGGTGTTCTTCGTTAACTTGATGACAAGTTAAGAATCTTGAAATAAACCCATCCACCTTAATTCTCATGTCGTCTCACCAAAACATTGCTATTAAAATATTATACATCATCTATATTCCTTGAAAAAAATACCATATTAAATGGTGGTAAGCATAAAGATGCTCTTCCTAATACACCATAGGTAAAACCAACCAATTTATGAACAACAACACAGAATTACCATCCACCCTCTATCCATCAATGATCTAGCCACATTTGAGTTTATATATAATTTTGAAACATTATATTTCAGTTTTTTGTGCTTTATTAACCATATTCCTACTAAACAATGTACAAAAAAACTGGAAATAAAATTGAAAAATTACCTCGGTCATAAAATTCCACAACCATGTAATCTCAGACCGACCTCATCTACGACCCAACAAGTGATTATTATTCCATACAAGACTATGAATTTCTGGATTATGCATCTGTAACTATAATTCCTTTTCCCAATTTATACATAATGGAATGTCTATTATTTTTAAATTCTCTGTTTATATTATTTTCCTCAAATTTAAATCTCATTGTAAGAAAATATTTTTATGGATCTTATGATCTGTGAACCAAATATATTTATCTCAAAATAGATAATGACAAAAAGTCATCCTCGGATAGACTGTAACAGCTAACACTAAATCATGTTTTGGGAAGTTCTTCTCATGAACTCATAACTGTCTTGATCCATAAGAAATAATATGGCAAATGCTTGAGAACACACACCAAGCCCAATCACGGTGCATCATAATACACCATGTATTCTTTCCCCAATTCTATAAAAATCATGATCATTGTTTAATTAAGGGGAACCTTTTTCTCTAGGAAAGTGTTCAAATATTCCCCACTCCATAAGATTGAAACATTATTCTTTATCAATGATTTTATAAGTGAAGCTAGTTTTGAGAAGTCCATAAAACACATTAGTAATAACCAACTAGACTAAAAAACATCGCATATCAATGATGTTATTTAGAATCTTCCACAAGATAATAAAATTTATCTTGTCCAGATCAACCAAAACACCATATTAATAAATTAAATGGATGAGAAAGCATACCCATTGCATCCAAAAAATACACTTTGATATCATTCCATTCAAATGATGCCCTCTCATGATTTCCAACACTATTTCGATGTGTTTCTCATTCTCTTCACATGTCCTTAAATAACCAAATTTGTTATCCACAAATACAATTGTTAATCAATCCAAATATCACTGAAATATAAAATTCATTAATTCCACCAAAACTACATGTGAATTCATAAGACCAAAAGAAATTAACAGAGACTAAATAAAACATTCAAATCACACGATTTATCCAAAACAGATGCAAAGTTTTGGAAAAACATGCACTGATTCTGCACCTTTCATTTTCCCATGTATCAGTGTGCACAATTTACGAGCAAGTGATTATTTGTTTTCCAAAAAACAGTGCACCAACCATGGACCACTAAGAAAACCCCCAAAACCCTCCAATATTTCCCCAAACTATCTAAAACATCACCACCATACATTATATACATTAAATGAATAATTAAAGGGATGCTTACTAGAAACTAGGTGTGCTACAACTAATCCTTCTTTGAAACTATTTTCCAATGTGTTTTAATCTATACATGTTACATAAAAAAATGACATTACCATATTGATATAAATTTCACATAAAAAATGGGACAAATTGGGAATATTCCTACACAACTAACTTGTGAATTATGACACACAGTTTCTCAGGTAGAGATAAAAAACATTATATAAATCCAAATCTCAAACCCGATACAAACTTTTAATGTTTACTATGAAAATTAATAGAAATTTATATTTAGGAACTAATAATAACATCCATGTGAGAGTTAGGTGGACCCCAAAATTCAATATTTCTATCGATAATGATTTTCATAGGATTTCTACATAACCCTAAAAAACATTAAAAAATGAATCATAACCACAAATTATTATTTGAGAAGTAATGTTTAATTAATGATTAATAAACCAATAAAGATTGTAAAACACATTATTGAATCTAAATATATTAGAAAAAAATTAAAATTGATAAATATTGTATGTGTGGGACATTATCAAATTCATTTAACTTATTTTAATCTCATGAAAATTTGTTAAAATAGTTGATAAGATATTAAGGGAATACCCTTTGTCAAGAAATTAAGTATTATCTATTCCATTATTAAATAACATAATAGTAGATCAACACATAGAAGTGGGAAGAGCACATTGTCTTCTTAACATTTATGAATTTCAATGCTATATATTAACTCAATCTCAAAAAGCTAATCATAAATTGATAAAAATGATTAACCAATTTAATTATTTAAATGATACCTATATATTTATCATTATAAATTAATCATTGTTAAAATTATAAATCTTTGAAGAAAAATTATACAATAAATTTTTAGGAGTGATATTTATTTCAATTATTCCATAATATGATTATATAGAATATTATCATAATAGATGGGTATACCACAAATTAGGTTTTAGTGGGAGATATAATTGATAAAAAAGTCAATTAATATATATATATATTTCATTCTCTTCTAAAAGAATATATTTTTCCTTATAAATAATACTCAAATAACAATATTGATTGTATCATAAAAACATAAAATTTAATTGTTTTCCTCATTATCTCCAACCCGTTTCAATTTTTTATATGATACTAATGATAAATTTAATTCACCTTAAAAAACTGAGGGAAATTAAGATTAGTGTATTTAATCTGTTATGATATGTAATCATTAGCTAGATTCAACTGCTCATAATATCCACCAACTCAAAAATACATTTATAATAAATATTCTATATGGAAGTCACTTAATGTTAATTAAATTTTAATTTCTCTACACTATTTTTTATAATTAATCCTTAAATTACAATAAATATTATTATTCCAGATGAGTAACACTTTGTACAACATTTTCACAAAGGTAATTTGATTTCATAATGGTTTATATTTGAAATGAATTTTGTGAGTGTTATTTTGTTAATTTTAACATAGATATAATGATAATATGTGAATTTTGACAATCATGAGAGGTTATGTTTTATATATAGCTATATTTAATGGTGATAACTAAAGACTAAATATGATAAAAATATATGACTTGAATAAATTGACATTGAAAACATTTAAACAGGTTGAAAAGAAGAATCCAAAATGGAATTATAATGGACATGTTAATCTATATTCATGAAGATATATACATGAATAAATGATGATTTTTTATAGAAGAAGATTATAGATCCCATTCATTGAAAGTATTCATGGTGATGAAACAATTAAATTATATGATATTGTATTTAAATTTGATGTGGATTTGGTATTTCTTCAAATATTAAGAAAACACAAGTTATGAGTAATATTATTGTCTAATATTCAGTAATGATGATTTTGCATTAAATTATATAATATAGACTACTAAAATGGAAATTTCATCAATATTATTGATTTTATTTGGAGAACACATCAATTGTTTTATGAAGATAAAGTATACTACTCAATAGGGGTGGATAGACAATATAATTATGAATGAAAATAAAAGAGTTAATTATGGTGTTTTCCATTCTTTTTGTTATTGTATAAATTTAAAATTATATATTTCAATATTGGACAAAAATTTTGATTTATGATTTAAAATTGAATGTGTTTAGAAGGAAAGAGTTAATGAAATATTTGTTGATTTGGTGGTGTGATCATATTTGAATCAAGTGAGCTAATACAAGACGATTATTTTTTCCATACTAAAATACATGTTATGGTCAAGTTTAAATCTAGTTAAATCATAAACATGATTTTATTATTGTTTTTGATAATAGAAAACCCTCTAATAAATGAGGTAAAATAGTTTTGGTTGATTACATTTAGGAATATAAAAAAGTATTTATCAAATATTTAAAGGAATACATCCCTCCCCTAATGTAAACATAATACAACAAAATATGAAAACAGAGTCACTTGAATATTTTTTCATAGTTCACCAAAACTGAAATAATATATGTAGTGTAGAATGAAGATGTAATTACCCATGTATTTATAGAATAATAATTTATCATATCTATAAATATTTATGAATAAGATATTGAATTTATGTTAATGATTAATCTTTTTCGAGAGTTTACTAGATATGCAACAACTTATTTCTATGAAATCTAATGTAGCACACAACATTGAGTTATAGTGAAAAATAATACAATAATAATAATATTATTTTTAATGGTTGTTAGCGCCAAACAGTTTTATTAGTGGTAAGTAATAGTATCAACTAAATTTTGAAATATGGTTTACACATGTTTTAATAATGATTAATCTGGTTACCAATTTTTTTATAAATGGAAATAAAAACTAATTGAAAATAAAGGATGTGTTTTATGAATACCTATTTATAAAGAAAATAATTGTGGTCATAAAATCATATCAATATTTATGGATTTTAATTTATTTAAAAAATATATGTTATATATTCAATGCGATGTTTTAAATTCATCTTATATGTTTTCTAGATATGATATAAGAATTAATTTAATTTTTTGGTTAAAAAAATTATTTTTCTGTTAGTGTAGATTTACTGCCTTTTGATAGAGAGAAATTTTAATATTTATATTTTTTCAATTATATATATTATATTTGATAAAATACAAAACTACTATAGAATTAGGACACTAAAACATACTTTGGTTAAGATTTTGGTAATTTTCTGATAAAAATCATTTATTAATGAATAGCCAAATATAATCCATTTAAATTCAAAACTGCCTTTTTATCTAATTTATTAATATAGTTATACTATCATTTAAATTTGTTTTGAAATATAAATGTACTTTATTAATTATTTAATCCAATTATTGTAATTTTATGTAATTTCACTTTTAAATTTTATATAAACACATGTTAATCTTTTTATAGATTTTACTTCGTAAAAACCCGCTTTTTGGTTTTGACAATAGGATTTAATTTCAAATTAATTTCTCTAAATTATGTGTTTTGAATTTGGAAAATTGGATAACATATTTGGATTCTGATATTCTAAATTGTTTGAATAGGTCACTTTTATTTTTGGAAATTATAATTAGTAACGTTAGTAAATATTTTTCTTACCATGGTTAAAGGGTAAATCTGGTAAATAAGGTTATTAAAATAATAATTTAATAATATAAAACTATTTTAAACATGTATTAATTTTATTGGATGAGATATTTCCAACCATGACCATCCTTGGGACGAATGTGGGAACCCATGGAGCCACTTGGATGTGAAAATGACATTTTATAAGACTTAATTTATAGTAAATAATAATATAACATAAAAATGTATCTTTTACTAAAAAAATTATATGGGGTTATATAATTGATATATTCAACTATGAATAATCATTATATAGATAAAAATATTTTCTAAATTATGATTTTATTTATTTATAATTTTTATACATTAAATAAATACATTAAATTATGACACAATGATGATTTAGTGATTTATTTATTAATAAGGGATTCAAATAAATTATATAATAAAATTTAAATAAAATATATATGGTTTATTTATGCCATTAAAAAATTTATCAATGATATTGACATTTTATATTTTAATAAACGCCTTTTTTCTACGTAATAATGTTTTTATGACAATACGAAAAATCAATTTCTTTACAGTGTCAAAATTGACATAAATGTGTTTTTAAAAGAAATATAAATTTATTAAATAATATAATTTTAATATAAATATAGTATTATGAAAAATGACTCATATGATGTTATATATTTTATTAATGATCCCATTATTGTTTTTTTGGTATTTTATAGTAAATACATTTACCATATATTATAAAAATGCAAGAAGACATGACAAGAGTTAATTTTTTTAACTAAGGGTCATAGATAACAGATAAATATTAATTTTTGACATAAATTGGTCTAAATATTGTTGGTAGAGTGGTTTCATTAACAAGATAATCTTATATTTTAAATAAATGGGTTTGGGACAATATGAAACTGAAAAACATTTTATAGTAAAATAATATTTCGAAACATTCTTAAAATGCCTCTCCTACCTCTTATAAAGGACCCCCAACTATACCCATTTAATGGAATGTCTAAAAACTCTTATGTCATTTAAATTATGCTCAAATAATCTCCAAATATCTCCCCTTCACATATAATCCTTACCTTGGGCATAAGGAAATTCCAGAAAGTCTTTTGGCTCAAATAAAAAGAAGTTACCTGATTAGCAGGTAACGTCTTCTCGCATGATCCATTCCTTTATTCTCCTCATCCACTCCATATTATATTTAATTTTTTTATTATATAACAAAACCAGTATACAGAAAATAACAGGATGTTATTATGAGATCTATTCAAACTACACTTACACAGACATCAATTTAATGGATATGAACATACTGTTTCTGTGTACGGCGAACTACTGCCTCACGAAAAGGTGATTTCCCAATTTTCTCCTACCACCATCATGGGGGCCATTATTATGGTAATATATTTATATATTATATATATTATATTTATATTTTCTCTATTCTTATATATTTTGTATTTATAAAATACTTTTAAGATTTCTATATTGTGTAAATAGGATAATTTCATTTGAGGATGTGTGATCTATCACCCCCTCAAACTAAAATGATGCATTCATTACATACATGAAACGTTTATTGACTATAGTTAATGATGTTATGTAATGTATATATAATATGATATTATACTGGAAGTATGATATACCTATGTATCATTTTGTTTTCAATTCTTTATATATGAAAAAGAAAAAAAGTAGCGTTCATGCGTTTGTACAGCTTACTATCTCCATGAACGATGCATTTCATTTCCCATTTCCAAATGTTATGAAATATTATAAATAAATATATATCTGATAAATATGATACTGAAACCATGAAAAATATTCTGGTGATTAAGGACATTTGACAATCTGGACAATTTTCATCAAAATAAGTTCATTTTATACTCAAGTACCGAATATCTAAAAAACGACCGATATTAACATAAATAATTATGTAATTTTTATAATGTGGTAATATTAGATATAAAAAAGAAATAATGTAACTGAAAAAGGTTCTAATGGAAGTATAATTAACTTAATATTATTATTGAGTAACAAAAAGGAACATACCTGACGAATGAGACTCAAGGTAAGGGACATCGTCTCAATATCCATTCATTGAGGCATATATTGATAAAATACACCTTCGTATTTTATAAAGTTTATAAAAACCCCCATTTAATTTTAATTTCACGGAAAGGGAATCTTTTTTTCATGAATAGTTTTATTAAATTAAAAAAAATGAATTTTTTTAATGTATGCGGCGGCAACGACCTCTCAGCTACCGTAATCATTATTTGATTATTGGATTCCTAAATAAGACATAATGTTTTGAAAAGGAAAAGAAATCCCTTATTCCATTTTTGGGTGTTGTGGAATTGAAAATGGTTTTTGAAATAGATTGAGTATTTCAATATCTTGAAATGAGTTCTTGTGTTAGGAAATGGATTGTTATTAGTGAAATGTTTATATTTGAAATATTTAATTTGTTATGTTTGTATAATGGTACATGGACATTTGATGGGTGGTTATGTGATAAACCAATGATGATTGGTTACATGATAATACAAATTATTGGTGGTTCCGTGATTAACCAAGGACATGTGGTTACATAATATCCTCTAATTCATTGGGTATGGAAGTAATCCGTATGACTATTCCATTTAGTGATAAGTTTGGAAGTCAACCATACGGATATTCCATTTATGTATTTTTATGACTAAGTGACATTTATATGTTATATGTTTCGTTCTATGGGATTTATGGTATTTCTTTTCATACCAAAAGTGTAATCAATGAGATTATATTTATGGAAGTGTTTTTGCTACATCTTAAAGGTGAAAATAATTACATTATGATAATGTATTCATGGTTTACATGTTTTTGAAATACTATAAATTTTCATTCATTATGTATCCTTTACTGATATTTTATGTTCATACCAAGATTCGAATTTTTTTTCATAGGACATAACAAAGAATAGAGTCAAGGATGGGATCAAGGAACATTTATTCTATTAAAACATGAAATGATGTCATGTTTCTTTTTTAAGAGTTTTAGTTTTATAACAAATGAATAGTGATTATACGTGTCTACTTATAATATTCAATTTTATCGGTATCAGTTACGACCAAATTTTATAATTTCGTAAACCTGAAAAGGTCCTTGATGTGAATTAAAGTCAAATTATTGACATAACTGATGATTAAGTAATGTTTATGTATATAGACTTATAGAGGATGAGTTTATGTATGAGAATCCATGAATATATTTCAAAATTCTTATAATTTAATATGTTTTCACTATCCCAATATGTTTTAAAATATCAAAACATACCTGCACCACTACTTCAAATAACTCTGAAATCATAGAACTCCTCATTGTGAAAAAGTTTTGGTCATCACAAAAAATAATGAGATTACATTGTTATATGTATATCAATCAACTATGTTGTAATAAATGTGAAAAACTATATAATCCTCATGTGAGATATCATCCATGATCACAAATTTTCATAATTGGAACATTCTAGTATAAAACTAGACTTGTTATTATTTTAGTCTATCAGTATTTCCATATTTTTTAAAAAAATTCATTTTAATCTTGAGATAATATCCATGATTCAAATTTATTAAAAACTATTTATCCATATTGTAAATAATAATATTTTTCCAATTATTAATCCAAATATGACTAAATCTATGATATGAATACACTATAGTAGATATTGAGAATGTAATAAAATTTAATTTCAGTAACACTAAAAGAATAGAATTTAATATCTGATATCCATAAATATAACAGTGGAAGTCCCTCTAACTCATTTATTTATATAACAAACTAATTCATTCATGGTACTGTCAAATAATTAAGGATCCATTTTGAGTAACACATCATTTTATTATCCTTATTCAGTATAATTTCCTTCCTTTTTTGTAACAACACTATATAACTAGTACTCCTATTTATGATAGATCATCACCGATTACAATGTTATATACCCTTATTGAATAATGTTAACACTTACATTAGTTTTTTTAATATAATACATGACCACACCTACTATGAAAAAAATCCACCATGAAATAAATTAAAAAATAACTCCATACAACACTCAACAATAACAAACACTATATGATTTTAGAATTTATTTTCATAAAATAATATTTTTATAGCTTTTTGGAATACAAAACACTAATAATAATAAAAAGTGATATACAATACTAGTATTGTTTTATAAATTTTTCAGTAATGAAATATTTATTATTTTAGTGGGAATATATATGAATAATGTTTTATGAATGATATATAATATCATATTTCAAAATATAATTAAAATAAAATCATACATTGTTAATAGTTGGTTTGAAACTAAGATAAAACCATTTAATTCTAAAATATTTATTTATAAAAAAATAATTTCTGAAATGTATTTTGATTTAAATATGTAAAATTATTAATAATGATAGATTATTATAATAAAATAATTTTATTATATTTATAATATAATGATTTTTTTCATTCATTTAAATGTTTTTATTTGAAATGTAATGATAATATTGTCATTTAATTCTTCAAAAATAATTAAAAAAAGTATTTTATTTCAGGAATTGATATTATAATTAATTAAAACCATGATATTGCATTTTACATGAAAATATGGATATATTTTATTAAATTATCATGTCATTATTGTTATAGGATATCTTTTTATTATTATGAAATTGCTGATTTTTTTGGTGAAGAGTGCAAATAACTATTTTTCTAATGGTATCACTTTTTTGACACTATTAATATGTATTCTAGAATTAATAAATTTTAATACCAATTCATAACAAAATTATTACTTATGGAGTTATCATTTGTATTTGAATACATTATTGGAAATTTGGTTACTCATTCGTGACTTTTATGAAATAAAGATGTATTTTAATAAAATTTAAAACAATTTTTGGAACTTTTAAATTAATGGATTGGTTTGGAATGATTCATTGGGTTATGGATTGTTCTAAATTTCAAAAAAGGATGATTTTTTATTAAATAATTAAATTATATTAATCATATTTATCATTTAATTGATGGCTTATTAATTTTTACAATTTGTTAATTAAAAAAAATAATCTTGTGGGTTTTGAGTTATTTAATTGGTTTTGATTGCATCTACTTATAAAATATGATTTTTATAAATTGTATTTCTTATTTTTCATTACAGTGTAAAAATATTTATTTGCAATTTCCCTTTTTAATTTTGGCTCTTTAATTAAATTATCATGGTAAAATGTTTACTTATCCAATTTGATCATAAAATCAAAAAATGGTAATTTAAATAACATATATTGATTAAAATATATCTAAACAATAAATTAAGGTTATTTAATTACACTATTTTGAACATTTATTACATTATCAACATTAAGGGGTTTCCTTACTACACTTTACAATGACAATGACATAATATAAATATAAAACAATGCAAAATTCAAAGACTGGGACTCCCCAAAAATATAAATGGGAACCTTCTCTCCACTAATCCTCAAACATTTCTAAGAACTATAATGTATAAAATGAACACATAAAACAATAAAAAGAATCCCTAACCATGTCACATTATTCTCTATATTCTTCCAATATAGTACTTATTAGGCTTAATGTGCAAGCCATAAGATAATATTTATGGATAAGTTATCACTTCTAAATGAATTATTTCAAGTGTTTCTCTTATTCAACGTCCTAAATTATATAATAATTATATTAATATTTAAATATAAATATCTTCGGTTTAATAATATTTTAAATTTTTTTATTTTAAAATCATTAATCTTAGGCTTTTTTTCTTGTGATTAATGAAATTATCTCATTTGTGTACATGTCTACTGCATCCACCATGAAGTTATGTGTTTCATTTTTCATCACCAACACCCAATGTAGTGTATTAATGTGAATTTATTTGGTATATATATATTATAATGCATATTTTTTTATTATATAATTATATGATATTACATACCCTACAACACTATCACATGTTAAAAAATATTATATTTCCTGTATATATTTGTTGACTAGAACCTCTATGAAGAGATGTGATTCGATTTTAAGTCTTTCCATTCATCGAGGAAACAAAAATTAAACTAAATAAATAAATATATTAATCATGAAATCATTAATATTTTTAGATGACGGAACAATGAAACCATTGACCTTGGTAAAATACCAATTTTGTTTTTAGGATTATGAACGAATGTCGTTAAAGACACCTTATAAAATTAGTTGATTGAAAAAATATATATGACATGATAATGAATGAAATAAAATATATATTGTTAATGGATTTGATATGAGAAATATATTCATAATATATTATATTTGTATTATAATTAAATTATCTAGGAGTTAATAAATGTATAATGTTTGATGGTATTTAATGTAAGGAATTTCCTTGATCAATTTTATTTTATTGAGAATGATTTTATTTCCACCGCAGGTTTCATTTTTTGTGGCTTATTATGATAATTATACATCTATTATATCATTAATGGACTAAAATTAATAAGGTTTTCAAATCCATTTCATGTTTTCCTATTTCAACATCCTTTTATTTTGATTTTTATTAAAACTATATGCAATTTTTATAACATCATGTTTTAACGTATTTCTTCCATTCATTTTCGCCAATATCCATGTTCATTTAATTGATTAAAAAATTACCATATTTCTGATTCATTTTCTAAAGGATCTGTTTTCTTATATTTTACATTCATTTGTAAGGTTTTAAAAGTTAATCTTCTTAATACATACCACATAACATAACATTAATTTTTTGAAAAATTGAAAAAAAATGTTATTTATGAAAAATAAAATCTGGCTACCTTTTCCTACCATCAATGAAATAATTCATTATCAGGATTATTTTATAAAAATCCATGGGTTTTCTTCGATTTAATTTTCCAATCAATATGTTATATAATTATTAATTAATAATTAATATAAGGAAACACAAACTTGTTATCATATTAATGAAATTACTAAAACTGTTTTTTTATTTGTTTAAATTATTTTTTTAATGATTTTGTGTCGAAAAAATTATACCATTCAATGTTTTTTCATTATATAGTTTTTTAAATTATAAATGTATTTAAATGTGGCCATGTGACATACTGATCTGGATTCCACTAAATAGTGCCCCAATCTGGTGGGACGCAAAGCCGCATTCAAGATTTACTGTACACCAAAGGTCTCCATCTAGTAATTATTGTTTGAGGTTATACAATTGGGACACTATAACCTCATGATTAGTGTATAATAGTGGTGGAATATAAATATGAATATTGAAAGGTAATAAATAATAGAAAACCATAAAAAGATGGTATTGAATCTAATAATGAAAAATAACTATCTTCCAGTGCCATATACAAAATGATGATCTGATGTATGTCGCTTAAAAATTAACATGAAGGATATTATACATAACATCTATCAAAAGGAAAAAATTACCAAAAATAATATCTCCAATTGAATCAAGATCCGAAGAGCGATCATGTTCTTTACAACTTCCATGCAACAATAAACACATGAATCAACTACTAGGTGCTACCTCTATTCATACCTGCATCCACAAAATCTGCCAATGTACTATCGGCGACCCCTATAGGGTGTGAGGAAAAATCAACAGCCCCCCCCCCCCCAATGGTGTATATAAATATCCATGTCAGTTTATATAATATGGATGATTGCATATAATATGATAAGTAGTAAATAAAACTTTTAATGGGCTGGATTTGGGTTTATAAAAACACCAGGATGACATAACCTACTTCAGCCTAAGACGAATATTCACGGAATAGGTAACCTACTATATAGAAATACAAATATTGTATATATAGTTATGTCTACATCTATACGTATATATGTTTCTACTATCCTGGACCTAAGGCATAACTCATGCATCTATAAGTTGTAACATGGGTATAAAAAGTATTAAGGGACTAAATTCTCATTATCAGAATAATATATGATTCCCTTCCAATTATCCCTTTAGTAGGGTCCCCATGCACAGATCATATCATCTGGGTCTCCATTCCCATGTATAATAACACATTTCCTCATTCCTGGTACCATATCACTTGGACTTCATGCTCAGATCGTATCACTATGTTCACATTGACCATTATCTCACATATCACATGGCACACCATTCCCATGGATTATTATTCATAATGGTCACCATGAAAAATAAACATTATAATGGGACTCCTATTCTATATCATAGTGTAGGGATTTCATTTTAGTATTATAAAATTTATTGAAGGGATATCATTACCTAATCATATCACTAGGGTCACCATGCATAATATCATATCTCAATTGGTAAACCATGCCCGTTTAGTATTATTCATAATGTTATTCCTGAAATTTTATCATAATTAACATGGTATTCTATTCACATTCATCATAATATTTAATAAGAAATAATTTATTTGTATCCACCACCACATAATTCATGAAAATTTAACATTAAAAAAATATATACAGAGTAACCATAATTCAATTTTTTTCAGGTGACTTGGTCATACAACTCACCTCCATTCATCACATCATAAGATGATATGTGTGTTATCCATGATACACAAATACATTCATCCATTATCAATCATGATGTCACCATTCATTAGTAATTCCAAACACACTAATAAGTTTTTTTATAAGATCATAAAAAAATAAGAATGAAAAGGGGAACACAATTAGGGATGTCATACATTGAGATTGATGACCTCACACGTGTCTTGGAATCTAATGTTGTCATTATATTTCTGAACATGGAAACCTATTGAGGACAGATTCAATTTAGTTGAAAATCACGGTAGAACTAACATGAGGCCCATAATGAATATTATAATACATCATGACCATGAGAAATAAAAACTAGAACACCAGCCTTATTAATATATTGAAGAACCATCCATCATATGACATTATTTTGGTAAAAATTTAGGAGAAAATGGAAAATAAGATGCACCCCATGAAATTAGGGTAGAATAGCGCACAACAAAATAACTAATTTGAGATTAATACAAATGAATAAAGTATATTTATCACTAATGATCTTACAAGAATGTGTCTAACAATATGAACAAAAATTGAAGGGGAATCTGGATGGAGATGTTATCTATGTTCCTATATTGGAAGAGGCTTATGCTATAAATGGAGGAGGAAGAAGTGGATGTCTACTAGTTGTTGAGTCAATAAGGGCTTCCTTATGACTTTTCTATTCCTTCATATTTGGGGGAGATTGTTAAGTCAATAATGTTTCCTTATGACTTCATGATTCCTCTTAATTTGAAAATCACAAACACATTATTTCAAGGAAAAACTCAATTTGTCTCTTGTTTTACTTCTTATGGAAAATTTCCTTAACCAAGGAAATTTACCCTTAACTAGATTTTATTGTTCATATCAATAATTTTAAATGTGTAAAAATCAGATTTAATCTAGAACCTCAAAATCCTATAATTACCTAGATATTAAGCATTCTGTTTTAGAATCCAAATTCTCAGAATTCTGTTTACGAACTCTTCTGAGTTATGACATCGAATTCTCAGAGTCTTGTTTACGAACTATTCTTATTTCTTACTCTGAATTCTCAAAATTCTGGTTACGAACTCTTCTGAGTTCTGACTCAGAATTCTGATTACAAATTCTGCATATGAATTCGTCAAATTTAAAACTCCGAATTCTAACTAATAATTCTGAATACAAACTTATTGGAGTTATGATTCAAAATTCTGATTAAGAATTCTGGATACGAACTTCTCTGAGTTCCAACTTCGAGTTCTCTGAAATTAGACTCCGAACCCCTATATGTTCTGACTCCAAATTCTCAGGAACTCTGACCCCGAACATTGTATGTTCTTGTTCTGAATTATGATGTATCCACATTTCAAATTTCAATGAAATTCAGTCTCCGAAATTCTATATAATTCAGGTTCCGAACTCCTAGAAAACAGAGTCTGAATATCCTTGTATTATAGACACCAATCATTCATATTTTCTGAAGTTACGAATATCAGATTTTGGTTAGACATTAAATTTTTCTATTATAAAATAATGGAATGCCTTCAATTATCAACTAATCATTGTTTGAGTGACTTGTGAAAAGGTTCCTCCGAAATTCAAGGAAAAATATGACCTTTGGAGAAGGGAGCTGACCGTTGGAGTTGTGGCTATAAATATGAGCTCATTTGAAAAGAGATTAACACACTTGACAACATATTTGAAAACAGTTATTATATGCTATTGAAGTGATTTCAAGAGAGAGAGAGGCAGTTATAAACTATTAAGATTTATGAATAATGTTTGAACGGCTTGTTCAGACCTTGATTCGTGAAAACATTTTTCGTGCGACTCTGATTGTTTCTGTGTAAAATCGAGGTCTTCCGGGGACATGAAGACAGAGGTGTCGACTACCTGATAGTTGATGGCTTGCAGGGATAGAAAGGGAGACTCTGATCTTCGTCTCGAGGTCTTTTCCTGGTGTTTGTAAGACAGACTTTCTTGAAAGTATAAATCAAGGGACCTTTATCCAATGTTGTTTGACACCCTTCTCTTTGGGTTAAAAAATTTACTACTTGTTACTAGTTTTGTTTCAAGTTTTCCGCTTCATTTTGTATTGTTGAGGAAAGTATAAATTTCTTATACACTCTCATTATTGTACTCTGATTTAGTTAGATTCTATACGCTTTAAGGTAGAATCTTATTTTTTGTATACATATGTTAAGATTCAATTCTGGAATCACTTTTTTGGAATCAAGAAAGTTGTTTGATCTTAGAGGTCTTGTGAATTATCTTTTTTAACCTTGTTGAACATAACCATCATTAAAAGTTCCCACAGAATTTTTAAAAGTACAAGTCACCCCCTCTTGTATTTGAACTTCTTATGTTTACATATTCGATATTACATTTCGTATTATAGATTATATCATACTAACATTCCATCTAACAATTGGTATCAAAGCATTGGTTACCTCTGAATTAATATCACAATTAGATTCAAAAGAAAATTCTTCTTCATATTACTTTTCAGAATTGATCTTATGGAATCATATATTCCAGATTCATACTTTTTTGGAATATGTTTTTCAGAATCACATAGTTTGGATTCATTTTTTCTTTGATATACTTTTCTATATTTTCTTTTCTTAGGATATTTTCTCTTGTTTACAAACTCATACTACTAACATGTTTGTGTTGAAAATATTTTCTTAAGGATGACAGGTTTAAATGTTTGTTCTATTGATAATATAAATCCTACCAGACCTCTTATTTTCGATGGAAACTATTTTGATTAATAGAGAGATGGATGAAGACTTTCGTTGTCAATAATAGAGTTGATAACTATCTACTATTGACTGGAGATTATAAGATTCCGGATAATGAATTGAGAACCTTTACGAATCAGGAGAAATCAGAATATCAATTAAACATCTGAGATAGAAATACATTGTTATGTTCCATGACTAGAAATATCTATTGTCAAATATCATAGTGTAAATTTTCAAATAGTATCTGGAAGAAACTTGAAGTTATAAATTTTGGTACATCTATGGTTATAGAGACAATAAGAGCTATGTCCAGAGTTGATTACCATATATTTAACTTTTATAATGGAGAGCCTATAAGAAAAGTACATCAAGGATTTATGACTATCGTGAATAGCTTAAAAACTATGGGAGAAAAAGGTTTGGATGATGAGGCCCTTATAGACAAGATCATATATATCATTCCAAATGAATGGGATTCCAAGAGGACAACTATTGATGAGAATAGGAATGTCACTCAGATTTCCATAGATGAGTTGTTTAGAACTCTTCTTCACCCTGAAACCAGAATGAAGAGAGATTCTGAAAATTTTAAAAAGATTAATGGGAATGGAGGTGTTGCTTTTACAACCACTTCTAAACATATGAAAACCAAGACCACATAAATAGTAACTTGATCAAAGAAAAATAAAGTTATTATTCAGTCATAATCTAGTGACACAGATAATTCTGAGGTTGAACTAGCAAATCTTTCTCAGAGAATGAAAAATATTGTAGCTCAAAGGAACCATCAGAGTAAGTACAATAAGAAAGACTACAGAGATAATAAAGATGGAGAAGTTACATATTATGAATGTAAAATAAAAGGTCATATCAGACCTGATTTTCCTTTGTTTAAAAAGAAGGACACGAAGGAAAGGAATTCAGAAAGGAACAAGACGAAATTCTATCGATCAAAGCACAAGAAAAGCCGTAATGCTAATGATACTTGGAGTGATAACTGTGGAGACTCTTTAGAAAGTGAATCTTCTAAATGTGATTCATCAGCATAGAAGAACCTTGGATTCATTGCTACTAATTCTTTTCCCAATACATTTCATATGGAAAAGGTACGCTCTATCGAGGCTTTAACAAACTTATCTCTTGATAGGAATTACTATTCAGAAAATAATACTTCTATTGAAGATACTTCATCCTCACAAAATGAATAAATACATTCATATAAACATTTTTCTATATTTTCCAAGTAACATGAAGCATTAAATTATACAATTTCTATAAAATTAGACAAGAAAAATACTAGGGAATTAATTATTACAAAAGAGATTTCAGATCTTTCTACAGATCATAGAGAAAATTAAGAGATTTTATATAAACTTTTGAAATACCTTGAGAATGAAAATTCTGTTAAAGAAGAACTTTTTAAAAATCTTAAGAATTCTATTTTAGAGAGAAATGTTTTCGAGGAAAAATCTAACTATAAGGAAATGATTCTTGGGGATATAAATTTAGTGGTCAGACTGAAATCTGAAATATTTTCTCTTAAGAGATTCTTTCAAAATTTACCTCTGGGAAGGAAAATATAACGACCCAAAGTTTTTAAATGAAAATTTCCTTCTTAAAATTATATAATAAAATCACATGAATTCACAATAAAATGAACTACTATGTTATAAGTGACCTTTAAACATAATTTTTTCACTTATGTGTTTGGAATTTTGAAAATCTGACATACACGGTTATGTTCAAGATGATTTTTGAAGTCTGATGGAACAAACTTGTTTTTTTGTTGAATAGTAACATACCCTTATGAATAGTAATATGAATAGTAATATGACCTTTATGAATAGTATATAATAATATTATTTTATTTTCATAAAGCAATACGATAATGTGATCTTAATTAATTTTTCGATGAGAAAAAAACTAAGTGCACATTTAAGATTGTTATTTTTCGAATTAACTATAACTTTATATAAAATTTAAATTAATAATATTTAAAAAATTAATTTAGAAAAATGAACTTCATTTTTGAATTCTTCACATCAAGAAATGGTTAGGGTATATTTTTTGTATTTTTCTGAAAAACTGGAATTTTTGATGAATAGTGAAATATGGTAACATGCCGTATATACAATATACCAGTTAAAAACACAATTCATGACCTCAAAAGTGATGCAAGGACCCTTGGTTAGAACTCACATGAACTTATTACTATTATGGGTCGCATGAAACAATACTATTGGTTTTCTTGAGGGAAATAATAAAATAATGAATTAAATATTCAATATTTACCCCTCCCCTCCAATAAAAAACCACCATTCACACCCTCATTCCCTCACACCTCTCAAGCTCCGAGACTTCTCCAATCTCTGCCCAAAAAACCTCCCTATCCCTTCTCCCACTTCCAAGAGATTATAGTCTCATCAAAAGACCAAGCCTATCTTCTATAAGGAGGTTCTCAAGAGAATGATTCAAGAGGTAATTTATATCCCTATTCTCCTTTAATTTCCATTCATGCTCAAGTTCATTTCATGATCTCTCCCAACCTATCTTTACCCAAATGGTGTTTTAACTATAGTATTATATATATAATATGATGTTATGATGCTAATGGGATATTATATCATCCAACACCCCTTCCATCTTCCTTTTATTTTATTAAAGAGAACGTTGTTCGTGTGGTGTTAATTTATCACCTTCAAGAACGCCAGGCTTTCTTCTTCCATTTTTACCTTCAAATCTGGTAATAAAACCAATTTTATGGTTGAAACAGAATATTTTCTATGTATTATTTCCTATTGAAAATTCTTGAACTGAATTTTTAAGAAATTACTAAGTGATAAATTAAAACATGTTTGTTATGATCAAAAAACAGCCCAAATTAACCCAAACAATCATCATTTAATTCTTATCTAATGATTCATACACATGGATATAATATGATTCATTATAAGATCGTTAAAACTCATTTAATGTCGTTGATAACTTGTAATATCAGTTCTGAATGTTTACCAATGTTCTACCCGAACATGAATTTAAGAATAAAAGTAAACCACTCAAGAAAACCATAAAAACAAACATTCCCGAGAAATGTTTTTAAACTCTATTACTCATTAAAAGGGACATAAAATCACATAATGATACCAGAATGAACCCTGTTAAAGTTTAAAAGGTTCTGGAATTTCTAATTAATGAATATAATTTCTTTATATAGGACATTAGATGGAAGGAAGCATTCAGATACAAGGTAAGGGGAAATCTCAAACCCAATTCTCTTCCTTAAGGTTCTCCCTCCTTCAATACATTTTTATATGGTTACTCCATAAATATAATTTCATCATAATTATCTTTCCTTTTCTGAGATATAAATTTTTTCTAATGATGTTGATGTGATATCAAATGATTTCTAAAATAACTCTTCTTTTTATAACTCAACTTTTACCTCTCATTCATGGTTGATGGTTTGTGTATCAAGTATGTTGTTCCCTCTTTCCTTTGGGAAGCCAAAGCATGTGAATGTATTATTATGATATGAAACCAATTCCTGTACATGGGTTAGTTATGTTCACTTTTGATATGAGTTCTATGTGGAAATCATGATAATGATAATGTTTTGATGTGACGGGTGCGCCCAGAATTATATTGCGCAATATGAATGTTTCAAAGTGACGGGTGCACCAGAAATTATATAGTGCTCCAATGCATTGGGTAATGTGATTAATCTCATGATTATATGTGAAATTATGTGTGAACAATGTTCTAGCTTGGTTCACAAGTATGTGTGGTAGTTAACCACTAAAACACGATGTTTCATTTTTATGCATTGCCACAACTAAAGTCTTTTATTTATATTCCTATCATGTTCATGATTTTTTTACCTATGTCAGGATTATGCTCACCCCATGATATATTCTTCATATCTATCCTCATACTGGGGTTTTAGCTCCCCCCTTAGAAATGTATATCCTTAAGTGGAAATATGTACTAATGAGGGGACAAGTTCAAATATGAAGCAATATAAGAGAAAATTAAATAAATGTTTGTGCTTGATGTTGTATTTGTTATGTGTGGTCCTAGTTTGACCAAGAAACTAAACATTTGGATCCTCTAAGTGTAATAATATTATTTTGTTTATCTTTGAAATGATTTAATGGAAATGTATGAAATGGCTGGGTCACTATAGTTGGTATCAGACGAATGGTTTAGTTAATTTAGGAATTAGGATTAGTGAACCCTAGAGAAAACCTCTAGCATAAGACTAAGTACAAGTAGGTACACAAGAAAATCTACATAGGGATCACATATGTTATATTTTTTTGTATAAATATTTTAAATGAATAAGTTATTCATAACGTGTATAGTTTTTTTCCTTTATAATCTTTTATATTTTAGAAAATGGTGGGAACTAGGAGAAATCAGGCCAACAACTCGTGCGAGGGTCAATGCAACAATTTCCCGAACGATATCCCCAAGGATTTTGGAGGTGGATTGAAAAACATCATGGTGATTATTATCCACTTATCTCAGGTTATGATCAATTACCATAATAATGGGTAACATCCTCCTTTACTAAAAGGGAGCAACTAGCTATCGAATGATTTATGCGGCAATGACCACTGACGTTTAGTGGATCTTAGTTGCGTAATAGTGGGTTAACTCCATGGAGAAGATCATTTCTGCTCATCCCTATTCTGAGATGGAAAAGGTGACCCTAGCTGTTTATCATCTAGATGAAGAAGCTGATCAATGGGGGGATTTGATTAAGAACACCAAGCCAAAGGAGGAAATTGAAGATATGGAATTGGAAGACATTAAGATAATGTTTCCTCATAATTATTTCCCACGAACTCTTCATACGATGATGGAAAGAGAATTTATATATGTCAAGAAAAAAAGAAGGAGAATATTCCAAAAACTATGAAGCTAATTCTCAAGGATTGCAAGGTACGCTTCATGTTTTATTATCAACAATTATAGCAAAATTGATAATTTCTTTAGTGGATTTAAACCACACCTTTGAAATGCTCTTGCAATTCGAGACTTTGGGAGTTATAAAGAAGTTTTTCGATGTTCTCTCAAGGTTGAGATGGAGTTTAGAGAAAGGTCCCATGTCTATGGTGATACAAAATTAAAGATGAAGTTTCAAGCTGGTTGATTTAATGATGAAGGTGGGAAGAAAAATCAAAGACCCACAAGCCAAAAATGTGGGAAGTTTCACCTTGGTAACTACCTCAAAGGGATGGGGAAATGCTTCAAGTGTGGGAAATGACACCATTCCCAAGAGTGGCAAAAAGACACAAAAAGGAAGGCGAATGTGGACAATAAAAGGAGAGAACCACACATGGTTCATTTCTACAACTCTAGGGTACTAGGGAACTATGCAAACCAGTGCACTAAACCTCGAGTTCTTGGGGGTAATCAGCGTCAGCAGCCACCAAATCCAAAGGAACAAGGGAAGGATTATTCCATCACTACTGTGGAGGTGGAGCATGATAATTAAGTTGTACTGGGTACCCTTCCTATTCACTCAAGAATGTAAAAATTATTATTTTATTCTGGTTCTACGCATTCCATTATATCTTGAAAGTTTGATAGAACAATAGAATCGAAGCCTCAAAACCATGAAGTAGAAAAATCTGTAAAAACACCAAGTGGTAAAATCATTGCAACCCAAGTGTTTGACTCTTCTCATATTGGATTATGTGGGAAGATTCTTCCGTAAAATCTCCTAATACATCCCTTGGTGGAATTTGACACTATAATGGGAATAGATTGGATCTCGTTATATAGAGCACATATCAACTGTCAGAAAAAGTAAATATCATTTCATATTCGGGACCACCCCAGGATCTTCTAAAAATTCATGGAAGATCATGAATATCATTTGAAAAATAATTCAATGGTGTGGGTGTTGATTCCCTATGAGGAAGCATACCTCGCCCAAATGGATTAGCTGAAAGAAAGTGCCAACCTTGTGGAAATTCCCATCATGGGGGAATACAGTGATGTATTTCCTAAAGAGTTACCCGAAATTCCTCCAGATCATGAGCTAGTGTTCTCAATTGAACTCGTACCCAGAGCTACTCCTATCTTGATGTGTCCCTATAGGATGGCTTCTATCGAACTGGAGGAGTTTAAGAAGCAGTTGCAAGAGAATCTGGACAAAGGGTTCACACTCCCTAGTGAATCACCTTGGGGTGCACCAGTTTATTTTGTGAAGAAGAAAGATGGACCAATGCAGTTGTGTATCGATTATCGAGAACTCAACAAGATCACCATAAAGAAAAATTATCCTCATCCATGTATTAATGAATTTTTCGATCAGTTAAGAGGTGATAAATACTTCTCAAAGGTGGATCTTTGTTCTGGATATCATCAGGTAAAGGTGAAGAAGGAAAATATTCAGAAGATTGCCTTCCGTACAAGGAATGGGTACTATGTGTTTTTGGTGATGCCCTTTGGACTTACTAATTCCCCTCCAATCTTCATGGATTTGATGAATAGAGTCTTTAGACATTACCTCAACAAATTTGTATTAGTGTTTATCAATGATATTCTAATCTACTCCATGATCAAGGAGGAACATGAAGAACATATAATACTTGGGATGGCGATATTGAGAAAGGAGAAGTTGTACACCATGTTCAGAAAGTGTGACTTTTGGATGATGCAAGTCACGTTCATGGGACATGTGATCACAAGTGAGGGAATTTATGGGTATCCTTCAAAGGAAAAGGTGACTGAGTAATGACCTAGGCCCTCTAGTGTCATAGGAATCCGTAGTTTTCTTGGATTACCTGGGTACTACCGACATTTTGTGAGAAATTTCTCTTGATTGTCAAGCTTGATTACTATGTTAACATGAAAAGGGGTAAAGTATGTCAAGACAGAATAATGTTAGGGAAGGTTCAAGGAGATAAAGAGATGGCTGAACACAACACATGTACTCACTTTTCCGAAAAGTGGTGAATGTTTTGTGGTATACAGTGATGATTAAAAGAAAGGTTTGGGTTGTGTACTCATGAAAAATGATAATGTGATAGCCTATGCCTCACGACAGTTGACGATTCATGATCATAACTACCTGACGCATGATCTAGAGCTAGTGGACATGATTTTTTCCTTGAAAATTTGGTGGCACTACCTTTATAGTGAGAAGTGTGACATATACACCGACCACAAGAGACTAAAGTATATATTCACACAAATGGATCTCAACCTGCATCAAAGGAGATGGTTAGAGATAATCAAGGATTATGGTTGCTCTATTCACTGTCATCCAGGAAAGGCAAACTAGGAAGATGATGCTCTGTGCAAAAAAAACCCTGCTACATTATCCATGCCAATGATTGAGAAAGACCCTATATTCATGGATGTGAAAATAATGGATTTGGAAATCATAAGGGTAGGGGATACATCGTAACTTGCCCAAAATATTGCACAACCATCCATCCAAGAGATGATTAAGGAAGCACAAAGGGATGATGTGGAGATAAAAAAGAGGGAAAATGCAGTAAAGGAATGGAATCTACAAGAGTTCCATATCGATAATGATGGTTTGATTCGGTTCATAATGAGACTTCTTGTGACTTCATCACCTGGGATAACGAAGGAGCTATTGGACAATGCACAAAGCTAAACATTCTCTATCCATCCTAGGTGTACCAAGATGTACCGTGATCTCCAGGAACACTTCTTGTGGGATAACATAAAGAATGAGATTGTAGAATATATATCACGGTGCTTGGTATGACAAAAAATTAAAGCAGAGCGACAAAAGTCCAAAGGTATGATACAGACATTGCCTCTACCCATGTGGAAATGGGAAAATGTTACAATTGACTTTGTCACGGGTCTCCTGAAGACGTCAAAGGGAAATAATGTGATATGGGTTGTGGTTGAACAAATCACCAAGACTGCACATTTTATCACTATTGGGGAAGATATTTCACTTGAACAACATGCAATGATATATGTGAATGTAGTGGTGAGATTGCACAGTGTTCCACTCTCAATTGACTCTGACCGTGATCTGATTTTTACATCTATATTCTGGAGAAGCCTTCAACATGCTTTGAGTACTGAATTAAATTTCTGCATAGCCAATCACCCCCATAATGATGTCCAATCTGAAAGGACTATTCAAATGCTTCAAGATATGCTTAGAGCCTGCTCTCTAGAATTCAAAGGTGGATGGGATCAGAATATCCCATTGGTTGAGTTCTCATACAACAATATCTTCCACTTGAGTATTCTGATGGCTCCATATGAAGCTCTGTATGGAAAGTGATGTAGAACTCCAATATTTTGGGATGAATTAGGAGAATGAAAGCTACTTGGACATGATCTTGTTCAAGAGATAACAGAGAGAGTTCAAGTCATCCAAAAACACATCAAAGCTGCTCAAATTCGGCAAAAGAGCTATGTTGACAACCATCGAAGGGGCATGGAGTTCGACGTTGGAGATAAAGTCTTCCTTCAAATATCTCCTTAGAAGTGAGTCATGCGATTCGGGAAGAATGGGAAGCTAAGACCAAGGTATATTGGCCCCTTTGAAATCCAGGACCGCATAGGAGCCGTGGCATATCAGCTTGCACTTACATCGAATATCGCTTGAGTTCATTATGTTTTTCATGTATCACTCACAAGGAAGTGAATACCAGATCCCTCACATGTACTAAACTCAGATGTGGTGCAGCTGGAAGATGATCTCTCCTATGAGGAGTAGCCAGTAAATATTTTAGACCGAAGTGATAAGGTTCTATGCAACAAGACATCCCACCTTGTCAATGTGTTTTGGAGGAACCATAAGTTTGAAGAAGCAACTTCGGAACCTGAAGAGGCAATGAAGGGGAAGTACCCTCAACTGTTTATGAAAAACAAAATTTGAGGGTGAAATTTCTTAAGGGCGGAAGAATGTAACGACCCTATGTTGTTCAATGAAAATTCCATTCTAAAAATTATGTCATTAAATCACATGAATGCACAACATAATGAACTAATAGTGATAAGTGACCTTTAAAAATATGTTTGGATCTTCTGTGTTTGGAATTTAAAAAATCTGACATACACGGTTGAGTTCAAGATGATTTTTGGGGTCTGATAGATCAAACTTGTTTTTTAGGTGAATAGTAACATACACTAATGAATAGTAATATGACCCTTATGAATAGTAAATAATATTATTATTTTATTTTATTATGGAAATAAGATAGTGAGATCTTAATTAATTTTTCAACGAGAAATATAACTAAGTGCGCATTTAGGATTGTTATTTTTTGAATTAACTATGGATTTATTTAAATATTAAATTTATAATATTTAGAAAATTAATTTTGAAAAATAGACTTCATTTTTTAATTGTACACATCGAATAATGTTTCGGGTAAATTTTTTGTATTTTTCTGAAAAACTCGAATTTTTTATGAATAGTGAAATACGGTAAAATACCATATATACAATTTAACAGATAAATACACTATTCATGACATCACAAGTGATTCAAGGACACATGTTTCGAACTCAGATGAACATATTACTATTAGAGGTCACATGAAACAGTACAATTGGTTATCTTGAGAAAAATAATAAAATAATGAATTAAATATTCAAAATTTACCACTCCCTTCCACTATAAAAACCACCTTTCAAACCCTCATTCCCTCACACCTCTCAAGCTCAAAGCCTTCCCTAAACACTTCCCAAAAATCATCCTTATCCCCTCTCCAACGTCCAAGATCATCTGGTCTCATCAAAAGAACATTCATAGCTTCTTTAAGGAGGTTCTCAACAGAATGATTCAAGAGGCAATTTCTCTCCCTCTTCTCCTTTAATTTCCTTTCATGATCTAGTTCATTTCTTGATCTCTCCCCACCTATCTTCTCCCAAATGGTATTCTAACTCCAATATTATACATATACTGGAATGTATGATGCTAAAGAGATATAGTATCATGAAACCCCATTTCCCTCTTCCTATTATTTTATTGAAGACAATGTTGTTCGTGAGGTGTTAAATTATCACCTTCAAGAATGACATGATTTCTTATTCCATTTTTACCTTCATATCTGGTCATGAAACCATTTTTTCAATTGAACCAGAATATTTTATATATATTATGTCCTATTTAAAATTCTATAACAGACTTATGAACATATTACTAAATGATAAATTAAAACAAGTTCGTTGTGATCGAAAAACTGCCCAAATTAACCCAAACAATCATCATTTAATTATTATCTAATGATTAATCCAAATTGATATAATATGATTCATTATAAGATCATTAAATCTCCTCTAATATCAATAATAACATGTAATATCAGTTCTGGATGATTACCTAGGTTCTACCCAAACATCTATTTAAGAATACAAGTGAACCACAGAGAAAACCCTAAAAACAAACTTTCTTGAGTAATGTTTTTAAACTCAATAACTCAATCAAAGGAACATAAATTCACATAATGAAACCATAATGATCCTAATTAATGTTTAAATTGTTTTTTAATTTCTAATTTATTAATATAATTTCATTATACAGGGCATTAAAGGAAAGGAAGAATTTAGATACATGGTAAGGGGAAATCTCGAACCCAATTTTCTTCCATCAGGATCTCCCTCCGTCAGTCAATTTTGAAATGGTTACTCCTTAAAGATAATTTCTTCATAATAATCTTCAATTTTCTGGGATATACATGTTTTCTAAGGAATTTTATGTCAAACCAAATTTTTTCAAAAAGAACTCTTCTTTTAAAAACCCAACTTTTACCTATCATTCATGGTTGATGGTTAGTGTATCAAGTATGTTATTCCCTATTTCCTTTGGGAACCCAAATCATAGGAATATATTCTTATGAGATGAAACTCATTCCTTTACATGGGTTAGTTATGTTCACTTTTGATATGTTTTCTATGTGGAAATCATGAAAATAATAATGTAATGATGTGACGGGTGCAACAGGAATTATATAGCGCAATATGAATGTTGTAAATTGACGGGTGCACCTAGAATTTTTCAAGTCTCTAATGCATTGGGTAATGTGATTAATCTCATGAGGATATGTGATATTATGTGTGAACAAGATCCTATATTGGTTCACAAGTATGTGTTGTAGTTAACCAATAAAACATGATGTTTCATTTTTATGCATTTCCACATTTCAAGTCTTTTATTTATGATCCCCTCATGTTCATGATTTCTTTACCTATGTCATGATTATGCTCAGTCCATTATATATAATTCTTATCTATCCTCTTACTGTTCTTTTATCTCACCCCTTTTTAATGTATATCCTCATGTGGCTACATGTTCTAAGGAGAGGAAAAGTTCCAATAAGAAGCTATTGAAGAAGAAATTAAATAAATGACTATGCTTGATGTTGTATTTGTTATGTGTGGTCTTTGTTTTCCCAAGACACTAAACCGGTGGATCCTTTATGTGTAATACTATTATGATTTTTATCTTTTAAATGATGAAATAATAATGTAAGAAAAGGCTGGGTCATTGTAGAAATTTTTTAGAAGATGTATTCTCAAATTATACCTCAAGGAAACACTGTTGTAGTAGGTTATACTCACCAAAAACTGGTTTTCAAAAAAAAATATTTTATTCCTTGTAGAGACACATTTTTCACTAAGTGTAAAAGTTTTGGGCATTGGAAGAAACATTTATCCTTGAATAATGTTCAATATCTTGGGTTTCATACAGCTTATTTTTCTAAACAAACGTGGATACTCAAAATTTTGTTGTCTAACAATTCTTGATCCTAGAAAGTTTAGATTCTGAATGTTTAACTCGTTTGTTTTAAGAAAAATAAATAAGGTACCAATAGAAACATGTGTTATATGGATAGTGGTTGTTCTTGTAATAGGACTGGTAATAAACACTATTTTCAAAATATTATCAAAACAAAAGGAGGAAAAGTAATTTTCAAAGATAATGCTGAGGGAGAAATTATTGGTGTAGGTAACATCCTTTTTCATGGAAGAAAATTGATTTCAAATGTTTTATTTTTTAATGGTCTTAAGAACAACCTCATCAGCATAAGACAATTATGTGATGATGGATAGATTGTGAATTTTAAGAATTAAAAGTGCTTAGTACACAATTCCAAGGAAGAATTCATTCTTTCTGCCCATAGGCAAGAGAATGTTTACACACTAAACATAGAAGAACGTAGGAGACAAGGCTTACCTTAACATATTTTAATGGAAGATTACTCTTGGTTATGGCATAGAAGGTTAGGAAAATGTATTCAAAGGAACCTTTGAAAACATTCTATGATAGGACAAGTAAAGGGTCTACCCGAGCTTAGACTTTTTCTTCAAATGTTTGTGACCCTTGTCAATATGGAAAGCTATATAAATCAAGTTTTAAATCAGCCTATGATGTCTCAACTACTGATGCATTATATCTAGTGCATATAGATCTTTTAGGTCTAACACAAACTGGAAGCATTGGAGGCAAATACAATATTTTTTTTGGTTGATGATTACAGTAGATACACATGGGTCTATTTTCTAGCAAAGAAATATGAAGCATTTTATTTGTCAAAAAGTTTTATAGCCCATGTAAAAAATGAAAAAATCCTTCCATTTTAAACTATTCATATTGATCATGGTGGAGAATTTTAAATTTGGATTTTAAAACTTTTTGTAGTAGAAAAGGCATTACTCACAACTTCTCAGCACCCAGAACACCTCAACTGAATGGTGTTGTTGAACGAAAAAATAGAATTTTTCAAGAGATAACTAGTACCATTTAGAGTGATTATTCTGCAGCGAAATTTTTTTGGGCTGAAGCTGTATGTACTGCTTGTTATTCTATAAATCGAGTTTTGATTAGACCTTTTGTTAATAAAACACCTTATGAGTTATGGAATGGTAGAAAACCTACACTTTCCTACGTTAAGGTTTTTTGTTGAAAGGTATTAATTCTGAATACTAACGATAATCTACATAAATTATCACCAAAATAAAATGAAGTAATTTTCATAGGCTACTCTACAACTTCTAAGGAATATAGTGTTTTCAATAAAAATACATATATTGTTGAAGAGACAGTACATGTTAAATTTTATGAAACTGATCCTTTTGTATTAAACAACCCCAACCTACATCATCAGATGTGTCTTCAAAAACTGATTATCAACCATTGATAGAAAATCCTTCTGATAAGGAAAATGTTCAAGAAGATACTACTTAAACATTTACCCCCGAAGATTTCCTACCCAATGTTGATGAATAGGTTTTACAAAACAGAAATCAGTTGTTTCTAAAGAATTATCTTAGTGATAGTATCATGGGTGGTTTTAATCAACCTGTATGTACTAAAAGTTCCTTGAGAAATGAAGTAGAACATCTAGTATACTTTTCCCAATTAGAACTAAAAAGCACTGATGAAGCTTTATACGCTGATGATTGTATTGAATCCATGCATGATGAAGTAAATGAATTCGAAAGGAATAAAGTACATACCTTTGTTGAAATACTTAAGTAATCTTATGTTATTGGTGTAAAATGAGTCTTTAGAAATAAATGTGGTGAAAATTGAATCATTGTGAGAAATAAATCTATATTAGTTGCTTAAGGTTTTAATCAATAAGAAGGAATAGACTATGAAGAAACCTATGCTCTGGTAGCTAGACTTGAATATATTAATATTTTAGATTCCATTGCACCATTCTTCAATTTCAAACATTTTCAAATGGATTTGAAATGTGCTATTCGAAATGGTTATGTTCAAGAGGAAGTTTTTGTTGAACAACATCTTGTCTTTGAAGAAACAAAAAATCCTGATCATGTTTATAGACTTACCAAATCTCTGTATTGACTTAATCAATCCCTCGATCCTGGTATGATGGGACTAGAAGATTTTTGCTTCAAAATATCTATGTTAGGGGAAGTGTAGATCCAACAGTTTTTATAAATAAAGATAATAAAAATGTTTTGATTTATCAATTTTTTTTTCATGACATTATATTTAGTTGAACTCAGCAATCATTAACTGATTCCTTTGCGGATCTAATCATATCTGAGTATGAAATGAGTATGATGGGTGAGTTAACATTTTTCCTTGGTTTTAAAAATTCTCATAAACCAGAAGCAATATATATATACCAAAATAATTATATTAAATATGTTCTTAAAAAGTATTTATATGAAAACACTAAAAGCATAATCACTCCCATTGGTAACTCAACCTCACATGATCTTAATGAAGTCGTTAAACTAGTAGATCAAACATCCTTTAGAGGTATGAGAGAAATTCTACTTTACTTGACATCTACTCATCCAGACTTAATTCTTTTAGTATTATTATATGAAGTATATTAATAAAATCCTATGGAATCTCACTTAAAGGCAGTGAAATGAATTTTTCACTACTTAAAGGGAACCATGGATTTTGGACACTTTAATAGTTATTGAAATGATTTTGTTTTAAAATGTTTTTTGGATAATGACTTTGGTGGATGTATAATGGATAGAAAGAGTACATCCAGAACTTTTTTTTCCTAGGAGATTCTTTAGTTTCATGGTCTTGCAAGAAGAAACACTATGTATCACTTTCCACTGTCGAAGCTGAATATGTACCAGTTGGATGTTGTTGTGATCAAGTGTTATTGATGCAACACCCACTCACAGACTATGTCTTGAGTTTTAATAAGACTCAAATTTTGTGTGATAATACATGTTCCATTACACTTATTAAAAACACTTCACACCACTCTCATGTAAAGCACATCGATGTTAGGAATCACATTCTTAGGGATCACACACTTAAAAGATATATCATTCTTCAATTCATCAGAACGCAAGATCAACATGCTGATATTTTAAAAAAATAGTTACCCTCTGATAGATTTGAATACATTAAACAGAAGTTAGGAATGATAATTGTAATGTAATCCATCTCAATTAACATCCTGTTTAACCAATCTCCTTACAGTAATAAACTCCTTTTCATAGGGGGAGTACATCTGTTATTGACGTTTTCCAAAAAAATCGTAATGAAAATTTTCGTAGATAATTGTTGAAAATTTTTCATAATATAAATTTCCGTAGTTAGTTTTTAAAAAAATTTCATAGTGAAAACTTTCGTAGTAAGTATTTCATAATTTTTCAAAATGAAAATTTTCTTAGTTAGTTTTTCAAAATATTTCATAACTAAATTTTCGTAGTTTTTTTTTGAATATTTCTTGAAATGAAAATTTTCATAATTGGTTTTTTAAAATTTTCATAATGAAAGTCTTCAGACTTGAGGTTTTCGTAATAAAAATATTCGGACTTGAAATTTTCGTAATCAAAATTTTTGGACATGAAATTTCTGTAATGAAAATTTTTGGATTTAACATTTCCATAGTGATGTTTTTTTAATATTCATGTTTTTTTAATCCATATTTCTTCAATAAAAATATTCCACAATATGAATAATCTTCCAAGTAATCCAAATGGTATGATTATTTATTTAGTTTTTTGTAATTACTTTTTTTTTGCTGTTAGTTTGTTTTATTTTTTAAAATTTCTCAGATTGTAGTTTAGTTAAATCCGAATGATTTCCTTTTGAAACCTCAAAAGTTCGTATTCAAACCAAATTTTCCTTGCGGCTATCATATCAATCGTTAGATCAGATTAGATGGATTCCCAACTGTTAGATTTCTTTTAGAAGTAGAATGGTGGCTTCAATGCCTATATAAAGGGGACCCCAGATGGTTGTCCCACATCGGTTATCAAGCTTGTGCGTGCTAAAGCACTACCTCTCTATAAAATTTTATTCTGAATTCTTTAGAAGTTCTCAAGTCTGAATGTCTGCAGAAGCTCCTTCTCAAGAGATGTCTACTATCAAGAAGATCGCGGAGTGACAGATATACAGGTAGAGGATGGTGCATCCGAAATTCGTCATGAAATATGATTCTATTGTTTCCAAATATATAAAGCTAAATGGTTGGGAGAGTGTAGCCATTTTGAAGCCAGGGGATGATGATCTTGTATATCCTGATCTCCTCGTAGAGTTTTATGAGTCATCTTGCTTCTTTGAGAAAGAAGGTAGGGAATTATTCTATTTTAAGAGTTATGGAAATACATATATACTCTCTTAATCCAAGGATGTGAGCTTGGTGGGGCTCTCATATGAATGTGTAGCCGAATTTTCCTCCCACAAGTTGCTGAATGTGGAATGAAGTTTCATCAAGGTGAAGTCTATAGAATGCCTTATACATACTAATGTTAAGACAATAAAGATTTCACATTTAACTAACAATAATCTGATTCTACAATTATGCATTCAAGGTTTTATTTTAATGAGGAAGGTTGATAAGGACACCATTAAGAAACGTGACAAGTACATCTGAGATTTTTTGGTAAATCTAAGGAAAATAAATTTGATGAGGCACATTCTCATTACGATTCATAACATCAAGAATGGGAACCTGAGAGCTCAGATTATTATGTATCTTGTCCTACTTTCCAAGCTGATTGTTCGGTGTCTTGAATCATTCAAGATCCCATGCAGTTCCAAGCCATGAAATTTTAAGGTGATTCTTATTAGTGATGATACTCTAAAAAGAATGATGTTTGGTTTCTCCAAGGAGATAGGAGAATTTTATGATCTGCCTGAGGATGAGGTAGAAGCCATTCCAGAATATGTTCAAAAAGTTGAACCTTCATTGATGGCATGGATGAAAGGAAAGCTCAAGGAAGTAGTAACTGAAGCTGAAACTCTTAAAGCCAAAGAACCTCAATCTGCACCTCCTAAACCACAGAAGCAGAAGGCCTACCCAGATGAAGTCGTAGAAAAATGGAGGGAGGATAAGAAAAATATAAAAGCTGGGGAGCTATAGTTCGGTTTGGACCCGGCTGAGGATAAGGCTTTGAAAGAAAAAGATACTGAGGAGCATGAGAAACATGAATAAGAGAAAAATAAAATGAAAAGATGTCAGAGGCTGAAATTTTTCATTCCCTTCAATGGGATACTGAGGTTGCATCCGAGAATATCCTTGTTCCAATGTTCGTCCTGGTGGAATCATTGACTGAGACTTCGAGAAAGTATTTCTTGTTTCCAGAAAAAACCAAAGAGAAGAATGTTGAGAAGGAAGTTGTGGAAGTTCAGAAAGCTCAAAGATCTAAAAGGACAGATGATTTGTTTAAGCAAGTCGAAGAGTATCAGGAAAAGGAAAGTGCTCCGAGAAGTTTTCACTCTGAACTTCTCAAGATGGATCTTTTAAACTTGTAACTCATAGAGATGATGAGAAGGGTGAGGAAGAGGAATATAATAAGTTGTTAGAGGAAGATATTCATAATATTTACTTCATTCCTCCTAAATATTTTGAGTTTGGTGCTGATAAAGAAAATGTTTAAGAAGATAAGATTGTAATGTTATTTCGAAGTGGGCATGACTCTCCCGATGAAGAGGATATTCCAAAAATCAAAAAAGGAAAACATGTGGTTGTCGATACTCCAACCAAAGAAATTATATTGAAGAAATAAGCTGGAGTATCCTCATAGAGGAAGATGATATAGTTATAGGAAGAACTATCTCCAAGAAAAATGTCTGATTCAGAGTCATCTGCTTTTTGACATGATTTTTTTGTTCTGTCCCTAAAGAAGCTGATGGATACCATTTCGATATTTCCAGCAATCAATTCTACATACCAGATGCTTCAGCACACCATGAATCAGAAGTCAGACTCTGTATCTATGTGGATGGACAGATTTGTGAAGATTGAGGCAGAATACAAGAGTTTTATTATCAATTATGAGGCCCTCAGAAAATCATGCAGGAAAATGACTCTAGTAGAAGAAAATAAATTAATATTTGAGTGAGCATGATCAATTCCATGAAGATTTCAAAGAATAATTTGATACTAAACACTCCAAAATCATGAATCATACAGATAGTTTTGAGAAAACGTTAACCCTTGAGCAGAATATTCAGATTCAGGATGTCAAAGACCTGAATGGAAAATTGAGTTATTTTGTCCAGAGTTGGAAAATAGAGAAGATCTCCAGACCAAGATTGAAGAATGGCTTGTGAAGCAAGAGGAATTGTTAAAGACTCGGGCAGAGGCCCTGAAGGCTCAAGAAGATATAATTGAAGCCTTGGAAAATCAAGCTGAGGAGGATCATAAAGGGCTGATGAAGTTGAAGAGAATAGTGAAGAAGCTAACACCAAAGGAAAAAAAGAAACAAAATAAACCCAATAAAATATTTTGTTTTATTTTTTTCCTTGTACTAATTCTTCCAATCGTAATAAAATTTTGGTTTCATGTCTGGTTTTGATATCTATACTAATATTTCAGGTATTATATTTTTGCATTCCCTAAAACAATTTTTTAAAATCACAAAGGGGGAGAAGAAAAAAAATTGAAGGAGAGAAGGAAAAATATTTCTATGTATTTGAAGATATATCCCTAAGTAATGGGGAGTTTATCTAAGGTGGAGTTTCCCCATACGAAGATTTTCATTTCAACGAGAATGAAAATCCCATTACAGAAATCTAGAATATGATCCCTAGAGTTCTAAAGCCTAAGGGGGAGTTAGTCGTATTCATTGTTGCCAATGTCAAAAGGGAGACAAGTGTTATTTTGTATGTCAAGAAAAGGTTTTCTAAGTCTTTATATTCTTTTTCGTATGTATTTTTGTGCTTTCCAAAAAGGGGGAGGTTGTGAATTATCTTGTTTAACATTGTTAAACATAACCATCTTTAAAAGCTCCAATGGAATTTTTAAAGGTACAATTCACCCCCTCTTGTATTTGATAATCTCATGTTTACAAATTCGATCCTAGATTTCGTATTAAAGAGTATATCATACTCACATACCATCTCACGCTAGTGTATCTTCCCAGGTAAATAAAAATTGTAACAATTTCATATTTATTAATATTTTCGAATTAAATAATAATTTTACTTTAATGGGGATTTTAAGTTAGATGGTGTACCTAATACGCAACAATGGGTTTCATTGAAATCCTACATTGCACAAAATGTTGAATCATACTTAAAAATAATAATATAATAAAATATTAAACGGTAGTTAACACCTAGCCATTGTATTTGTGGGAATGTATAGAACTAACTACAATATGAATATACATGTTTGTTAAATGTTTTTACATTTATCCAATTAATTTTAGTGACATAAAATAAAAAAAATATGATTTTAAGCATAAATACTCTATTATTCATTTAATGATTGATTTACCACCTTTTGATAGAGATCCCTCATTAAAACTAGTTTTGGTAACTTTTATATTTTCAATTTTACAAAATAAAATTATTCTTTAGAATCAGTAAATCAAAATTTACTTCAGGTAAATTTTTTGTATTTTTCTGCTAAATTACATTTTTAATGAATAGTGAATAGTATTGTATTTTAATTCAAAACTACCTTTCAATCTAATTTATTTATAAGGATATATTATATTTTTAATTGGATTTAAAATTTAATTAAATTATGTTTTTACCATCTAATCCATTTTTGGTCATTGTAAATAATTTCACGTTGAAATTGGACATAAAAAAGTGTCATTCTTTTGATAGTTATTATTTTTTAAAAACACTATTTCTGTTTTGATAGCGGGAATTAATTTTAAATTAATCTATCTCACATACGTATCTTAAATTTAGAAAATTGGATTCCAAATTTGGAATCTGGTGGTCCAAATTTGTAAATAAGTAATATTTATTTTTAGTCATTATGATTATTTACTTCAGTAAAAATTTTATTTACCATTCAAAAAGGGTAAATTTGGTAAATAAGATAAAACAACTATTATTATAATAATATAAAATTTCCCTTGCATGTGTGTCTTAATACTATTGGTCGATAAATTTTCGAACTTCGTCATCCTTAAGTCGATTTTTGGACCCCTTGGAGTCACATGTGAGTGATAACGACACTTTATATTAATTAATTTAAAGTAAAGACAAAACTGACATAAACATATATCTTTTAGTAAATGAGTGATTACATGAGGATATATAAGTTATCTCTTTATCTATAAATATTCATTTTAAATATAAAAATATTACCTACATCATGATATTTTTTCATAATTTTTAGACATCATATAAATAAATGTATTTACGACATGATAATGATTAGGTATTTACCTCATCAATGAATGATTTAAATAAATTAGATTATAATGATTAAAACAATATTCAAAACCTGTCCAATTATTGTTAGATGATTTTATTTCAATCATAAGTCTCCCTATATATGACTTTAATGTGTTTAGGACCTTTAGAAACCAAAAATCATTATATAATAAAATAATAATTTCAAACATTCCTAAAAAGCCCTAACTTATATCCCATTCCACACACTTATGAAGACCATTGTATCATCCATAACCTCTAAAATTAATCTCCATGCATCCCTCTATTCCTCCTAGAATCATATCCTTAGGTAGAATGCACTTCAAGAAAACTATTTGGTTCAAACTAAAGGGAGATACTCGATTTAAAGGCAATATCTTCTATTATGTTCTTTTGTTTTATTTTACTTTTCCAACCCCATAATTATTTTTTATGCTTTTAATTTATAATAAAAAAAGTATCCTCAATATATTACTTTATTTGTATGAGAATTATTCAAACTACGCTTACAGACACCTCCATCTAATGGGTAAATGACATACTGTATCTATGGATGGTAAAATAACGCCTCACGAAATGATGATGGGTTAATACTCTCCTACCATCTCTTACGGGGGCCATTAATATGCAAATTTATTTATAAATGATATATATTATATTTATATTTTTTCAATGATTCTTTATTTTTAATATATAGAATACATTTATTGTATTCTTTTGTGGGTAAATGTGATAATTTATTTTGATGAAGTGTGGACTACTGCCCCATCAAAGTGATATGACTCGTTCCTTCCATATGTGGAACATATAAATGATGGAGTTTAAGAAATTATGTATAATATTATACTGGAATTATAATATACCTATTTTTCATTATGTTCTCATTCCATTAAATAAGAAATAGAAATGAAAATAGTGTGCAAGCGTATTTACGGCTTACCGTCTACATGAACAGTGCATTTCATTTGTTACCTCCTAATGTTAATTACTATTATAAATTCATATATATATAGTAGATATATGTTATATATATTATATATAAATCAGGAATATAATTATAGAGATAATTGAATTTGTACGACATGAAAAATTTATATTTATAACAAGTTCATTTTTAACTCAACTTCCGAACATCGACCAAATGTCCGATATGAACTCAAATAATTAACTAATTGTTATAAAAGGGTAATAATTTATATAAAAAGAATAATAAACATTAACAAATTAATTAATAAAGTATAAATTAACTATTATTTATTATTCATGAGTTTAAATAATGATCTAGTCAAGTCAGACACGAGGTAAGCAGCATCATCTCAATCTCTTTTCATTGAAGAATATTTTGTTTTATACATGAATTTATTTTAAAAGGTGTATAAAAACATTTCACATCTCATTTCATTGAAAATGAATCTATTTCAATGATTTTTTTTATCTAAAATACAAAATTAATGTTTCTTTTTACCGTACGTGGTGACAACGACATTTTCTATAGTCGCGAGTATTATTTGATCTATGGATTCCTCAACATGTCATAATGTTTTTAAAAGGAAAATAAATACCATGTACTCTTTTACAGATTTGGGCATGAAAAATGGTTTTGATAATGGATTTTTTAGGTCAATATATTCAAATGATATATTTTGATTGAAATGTGGAAATGATATCTTATGTTTGTGTTTGTTTTATGTGTTATGAATATGTTATGGTTGTTTTTCATTGTTTACATATACAGGTGGTTCTATGATAAACCTAGGGTGGATGATCCCGAGATAGCTCTCCAGTGAATTTGGTAATGTTACGGAGGTAAACCTGCATGTTTATCCTATGACATTTAGGGAATATACTATAAGGACTAATGTTATCTTTCATTATCTTATTACCCTTACTGAGCTTTTTTATTCACATCTCAGGTTTTGAAATATTTTTCCCAGGACATATAGATGAAAAGGGTCAATGATGGTATCATGGAAAAGGAATTCTATCTAAAACATGAGACTAGACATGACTCCTTTTTTTCAAGAGTTTTTATTTTATGGAAAATTGGAAACTGAGTATAATTGTCAACATTGTAATTTTTTTGATTTAATGTATTACTTATTGACTAATTCTGTAAAACTATAATCCTTAAAATATCCTCAATTTGAATTATAAATTTAATTCATGATTATGTGATGTTTTAAGGTAGTGTCCTTATATCTATATTAAGGAAAGTGAGAATAAGTTTAAACATATATGCATTTATGGAAAAAATGGAAAAATTTCTCAAATTTATGAGGTCTCACAGTCTGTATGCCTATTTTTACAAACCATGAACTAACCATGTGATGGCCACTATCCAAAAACGTCACCCCCATGGGTCATGTAACAATTTTTTCAAATTGTATACAAACCGATCAATAGGTATCTAATAAAATTTAAATTCCTTACTTATAGGTGTACATCCTTGGGGTACAGTTAGAGAAAACTATGTTACTTATTTAATTGATTTGTAAAGCCTTGTATGGATAAAAGAAAAATATTGGGCTTAGAGATACAGTTTGAACTAACCATGTGGCCCATTTTTCCACCCTTTGGGTTTCTGGGCTCGAAACCAGCACAATACACCTCATGTTTTCTCCATATCTTCATTAACCATTCATATTAGGTGAAAAAAATATTTATTCCAAAAATTTAAAGGATCCTTATTTCATAAAAAACCAGGATCATATAGTCTTCCCACAGAAAGGAACATTTACTTGAGATTCCCTTCCCTTGGTGGTAGAACGCTATCAGAGAATACCTCTAACCATTGAGCACATACATCATCCTCCAACTACAAAGTATCATTTTCTACACATATATTATAAAATTTCACACACACTAAAGGATCATACAAGCCTCAATGAGACATTACACTTTGGTCAATGATGTGTATTATATACATCTCTGAAGAACCATCATCTTATAATTATACAAAAAAAAGATGAAAGTATGAGATGGGCCAGCCTGATAATACTGATAATGTGAAAAATTTAAGAAATTAAGATTGGAATGTTACCAATGACTAAAAATAAATAGGTAGTCTACCGGCCCAACTCTCTCTAATATGTCATATGGATAGACATAATGAGGTGAATCATCCCTTGTATTCGTATATGACTATTCCATGGTCTTGGTGATTCTCGTATGAAGAAATGATCTCTTATCTTGACCACCAAAAGTCATCGATGATGATTATAATAATACGTATATCAAAAATTAGTTGTAAAATACACATCCTGATAATCTAAACCCACTCAATGTCTTCTAAACTATGTGTGGACCTAGTAGCACTGCATATCCATCTACTATCCATCATAGGGTTGAATGAAACAACCTACCGTATTAGGCCTCATAATGATCCATCTAAATCATCATGTGAATTATTTTATTATAGTTTAACTCAACAAGACATAGATTCATATCCTATGAACTCTACAAATCATGGATGCATTCTTGGAGAAATTCCTCCAAACCCATTATTGTATATTCCAAAAACTAATCAGTATGTGGATGAAATGTTGTTCTCATAAGAACCTGTGTACCCATAGATGTCTATAAACCCTACCAAAACCTCAATGGTGAAAAAGTATCCCTATATTAAATGAGAGTATGTGGAAATCCATTATTCTATGTAATATCACACACATAAAATCTTAAGGTCTCATCAATGGAGAAATTCTATGGGATATAATGGAAATGTTCTTTCATTTTTCGTGTATCCAATACAACCCAAACTGCATCGCTAAAAGAAAGTGACCTCCACATTCTAATGGAAGTCTTTATTATGATGTTTTCCAATATAAATTATGGTTTTTGTTACTACTATAAAAATATAGCATGCCACTGGTGTTCCTAGTTCACATTTAGATTGGTGGAACATCCTGAAATAAAACCTCTTATCCGAAGTTTGATCCTTGGACACAAATATTATCTTTGCATATCAAGTCACTACATGGAGATACCTAGGTGTACTTCCCACCTAGAAGCATGAAAATCTCAATTCATCACCATTCTTTTGCCAGTAGGGATCCATATATCCACATGTATATGCAGTATTACATCATCATCGATTGACCAATATGGAGGTGGTCCTCTATGGGAAATACTCTCTCATAGGACCAAGCTGTTAGGATTAGAAAATTTCCTCATCTTCACACTCTCAAAAGTGAAGAGTTCACAAATACGATGCTAGTATATACTATCCATGAAATTCCTATAGCTATATGTTCATGACATGAAACATGGACATAAGAAACCACTTGCTAAATCCATCTTGAACTACTTTATTCTGAGTCCTCAAACTTAGAGAATCTAAAATATAATTTCACTACATAGGCTTATAATCATGCTTGAGGTTGAAGGAAAATATTAATTATACTCAACATTGGCACATGAGATTGAAGTTGTGTGGTCTGAAAATATACATGAGGATTTTTTCTTATGTAATCCCCCCCAAAATTCTCTCCAAGTATGTAATGTTTCTATAAATGCAAGGTGTGAGTAATACCATCCAACATGAGTTCATGTATCTATTAATTTCAATTATTTTTCCTCAACTTTAATAACACATATGCGATGACTCTGTCTTACTATAATAGAACTGTTCCTACACCATTACCCAATGCACCACAATACATTGTACATCTTCTACCCAACTCTGAAAAAATCTTGATCAACATTGTTCTCAATATCCATTTTATCTTTTGATAATTTTTCTTGTAGGCTTCTAGCCATATAAACATCACATAATTCTTTTTCATCCACATAACTGGTTCGACCAAGCGAGTGATGTAATGTATGAAATGAATGAAGTAAATATCTAACCCCATGAGACTCATAATTCCAAATATGTCCTTGGGATGCTTCAAGTTAACCACATCCCTCACATTCTCTAGTTAAACGATGATTCTTTCCTCTAATATGATATTACCTAGGATGTGAACCTTATCAATCAAAAAATAAAAATTGAATTTTCTATCATACACCTAGTTCTCTCTTAATGTATTCAAAAATATCATTATATGAAGGTAATTTCCTCTTCAATTATGATCATACACTAAGATTCTATATATGAAGGCCCCCGTATAGGAATCAAGATTGTTATGGGAAAACTATTTCTTCAAATACCTAAAAATGGATGTCAGGTTTGTTAGACCGAATAGAATAATGACATACACATAGAAAATCTACCAAATAATAAATAAATACATGGAATCTCTAATGGTAGGGCTAGTATTTAATGATAACACGATCATAGTTTGATTTTTTTGAAAGCACATTATCCTATGATATTTATGTAAAGATCGTATATATGTGGCGAGGGAAACTCATTCATCACAGTAAGTTGATTAAACTTATAGTATTCCACACAAAGCATATGGGTTTAGTACACCCACTTAGCATAATGAATAAGTTAACCCTATATGGATATACTGGTCCATTTAAAACAATTATATTTTAAATCCACTAGCACCTATTTGATCTTCGGAAACCTAGTAGTAGTCATTCAGTAAGAAGGTATGGATACTGGTGTACATCTAGAAGCTAACTTGATAGTATGTTATACCACCCTAAATCCAAATAATTATTTCTGGAAAAGACCATAAATTATTTACTATATGATGTAGTTTATACCGATGTGATTATTGAACATCCATGAAAGCAAGAAATATAGGTGCCCCCCCAATCCAAAAGTCCCTATTCCAGCTCTTCGTTATGGGACATCCCATTCACCCTTGTAAGTATATGTACATCCATTGGGTGATGTGAACTACACCCTTTGGTTATTGAAACCCCCAAGGCAAGATTGGGTATAAACAATACTATCTTTAGAAGGACATAAAATCCTTTTATCTTGAGGATGAAGAGGTCACAAAAGAATTAATTGTTGGTGACCTCAAGGGGGGATTCCTAACACTATGATATACTCTCTAAATGTATAACTAAATGGGTGTCAAGTATCATCACTCCATACATGTATAAAATATCAATCCCAATTATTTCAACAATATCTGTGTTGATAAAGAAGTGTGATTCACTTTCATCGAATAAAGAAATAGAAACAATTGAGGCTACTAGAACAATACCTTTAACAATACACGATCTGAAACCATTCTTCTCTTGTATAAGTTGCACATAATAAATATGGAATGATCCAAAATCTAGTGTTATAACATGACTAAGCAGAGAAGACCCTTCCTACTAAAACTACATATATGTTTCCTTGAAACATCGTCATTGACATCATCCGCTACGTTTACTATTAGTAGTAATCTAGCTATCGACCAAGTGAGGATCTCCAAATCATGCTTCTAATGGAGGACCAGAGATGGATCCTCACTGACATAGAACATAAAGGATGGTACTAGAAAATGATTATGATTCCCCAATCATTCATAGCCTCCGAACTAAACCACATCACTAAGAAAATGGGGCCTATTATGCCCAAGATTCCCACACTAGAAACAAATTGTTTAATTAATAGTGGGATTCACCTGTCTATCGCTTCTCACACATGAAGTCTCAATGTGTATCATTTAACCAAAAATCAAATCACAAATCTATATTCGTTTTAAATATAAGTACCACCCACAATCTTACTCTCTCTATTATTATTTGATGGTAAGATCCTGGTTCACTATTTCAACTGTGGTGGTCAACCAAAAATCATTTACCTAAGAATATTTAGTATTCTTAAGACCATCCTTGAATCATTTTTAATTCATTGCCTCATCAGTAATGTAGATAGTCACAAATAGATAAAACTCATTTAAATGATCTTAGTAGTCCATAGCATTTATGGAACCCTAATTCAGGTTCGAGAGCCCCCAACACTGATCGGCTCTCTCGGCATTAGAGAAGAATTAGTAATATATTCATTCTTGAAAACCTATAAAATAAATTTATTGATATTTTCCATCACGGTAAAAAACCATATACTATTTGGAATACCAATGATGTATATATGTTTAAACCATCACTCCCTTATCAGAAAGTGATTCACGTTGATTGAAAATTTATTGGACTATCACTATCTATAACATTGCATCAAGGGGGCCACAATCCCCTAAAAAAGAACGAACATGCTGCTGCTGGAAATCCTATTTAAGCTCTCCCATAGATGGGGTAGGTCATGAATCTACCTATATAGTCAGCATGGAACATTGAAACACCCTTCAATAGTAGACCACATCACTTGAATCTATCATAATAGGAGGCCCCATATGTGTCCTTATCAGTCGCATCATTGGTGGCATAGGGCCTACCCAATTGGGATAATGGTCATCAATACCCTTATAAAAAATGACTACAGGATGTCAAGGTTCCATATATCTACAAATTATGAACATACACCTCATATAAGATTGATCAGGGTAATGATTATAGATATATAAACATGACATGTTAATTACTTTCTATTTAACAGTGTCATTACACTTCCTGCTCATAAAGATAAATCAGGGTAATAAGAACATTTATATAGAACACAAGATATACTACCAACATCCCACTACTATGGTTTTTTATATGTAAATATCTAGGATTATCTATATGGGAACCAGTGAATAAATTTTATTTAAATTTATTTAGTATAAAACAATTTAACGTGAAATTGGTCTCCCTACATGATGGCGACTATTTCATTTAATAATAAATTTCATTTAATTTCCATGAAATTTGAATAGTGTTTCTCATTGAATGGATGAACTATATGGATCACCACATGGAATTTGTAAGGACCTAAACACCTTACAACTGAAATGTCAAATCCATTAAATATGAACCATTTAATATATAGTCACTACATAAAATATAAGTGTAATACATGTTCATGGAAATAGGAACAAAAACATGTTGCATGAAATGAACACAATAAGTAAATATTACATGACTCATGTATAGTCATATAAATAATTTATCGTTCATAAAATGATGGATGATTTAAGGTTTCTTTATCGTATGACACCATGGACAAAATATAATCCTCCATAAAAATTGTATCATCACATATCATGTGAATCACCCAAAAATGGAATCAAATCAACTATAATAAGTAAAATAGACAGTAAAATGTACCACCCCAAGTTACATTCCCTTTCACTATATATGGGTTAGGAACTCCATTGAAAAAATCCTTACTAAATCATAATGAATTCCACATATCATGTCACATATTACAATGAATGGAAAAAAGAAACGAAATTATTCTATGATAATCCATTGTGACGTTCTGACCAAGATTCCACTTAATGGTTCCCCAATCCAGAAGGCCAGATGGCCTCACATACTTCTCCAATTATAGAAGAGGATGCTGACTAATAGTGAGGGTATTAGGTGGTATATTATGGAGCATTTACTCCCATTATGATATTACCACATTAGTAAACTATATAAATGAATATAGGAATCATCACAAACAACTTACTACTTGAAGTGGAAGGTGAAGAATTTGAAAATAATAAATAACTAACATCAAGTATCATAAAAAATTTCTGAAATGTCATATGTCGAAAAAATGGAATAGAATATCCTAAAATATAATACATGTATTAATAGGGAAAAATATGAATAATACTATCACTAATAGAATCAAAATCTATATCATGGTCACGTGCTTCCCCACACCAATGCTATATGAAACTCAAGAATCTACCACTGGGTAATTTAACCTATCCCTATCTGCATCCACATAATCCTTTTCGGTACCATCGGTGGCTTGGATTATCTGTGATCTAAAATAGTTACATCACCACCAACGGTGTCTATAAATATCCAATAACATTTTATAATATGAAAATGTTCATATATAATAGTAAGCAGAAAATAAAAATACAATGGGTTGTCTCTGCGTCCAGAATGACACCAAGTTAACTATACCTGCTTCAAACTATGATTGATAGTCTCTAAAAATAAGTAAACTGGTGTATACACACATATATATATTATATATTTAGTAATATATCTAGATATGTATATATAAATTTTAACAATACATAACCGAAGGCGTACCTCAAACATCTATAAGATGAATCCCGAGTATTACAAGTATAAATGGACTCAATGGCTGATATCATGAGAATATGAGATCCTATTAACTATAACACATTAATAAGATCATCAAGGCTGAATCATGTCAATAGGGTATCCAAGCCCATGTATACCGACATGGATAATCATGCCCAATATCACATTAATTGGTCATTAGGACAATATTAAATCACTAGTGTATCCATGACCAATACATCATATCTCATACCGGTTTCCATGAAAATTCATTATTATTCAAAAGTATTACCATGAATAAGCGTTATTATATAGGGATTCCATTCCTATGTCATACTAAAAGGGCATCATGCCCATATTATAAAAGTTATAGAATGGACTCCTTGACCGAATCATTTAACTATGGTAGCCAAGAGCAATATTAAATCTCAATATGTCCTCATTTCCCATTCAGTACTATTCATAAGGGTCTTCATGAATTTTTATCATTATTTACAATGGTATTCATGCCCATTCATTATAAGATATAATAATTTCTCATGTATTTAAGAACTACTTCCAGTTAATTCTTAATTCATTCGCATTAAATAATATCATGTATGTATCTACTATTCATTTTAATTAGCTAATGTAGTCATACCAGTCACATCCATTCATCACATATATAGTTGATAAGTGTGTTATCCATTGTACACCAGTACATTAATACATTTTTTATCCTGATATTAACATATAGAAGTAATACCAAACACACAGATACGCTTTTAGTTATATTATCATAAAATAAAATTAGGCATGTAATGGGGAACAACCATAGGGGTGACAAACATTTTATTTAATGATCTCACATTATTCTTGGGATATAATAAGGTTAATAATTTTTTGAACAGGGTAACCAATTTATGATAGATACATATTAAGAGAAACACATGTTGAAAAGGACATATTTCAAATAACACATATTATAAAACATCATGAATTTGGGGGATAAAAACAAGACCAGCATCTTAATTCTTCTATAGGGGCACCTGTCTTGTATCCACATTTGGTTTGGCCAATTTTTAAAAAAAATGAAAAAACAGATGAACTCCTTGAAAAAAGAGCAAAATAGAAAGCACATAAATTACTAAGTTAACAGAAATACTATTGATGAATGGTATCAAATGAATCAAGGTCATATTTGAGAACATCCAACAAGGAAAATAGAGATCAAATCTGATTCTAAGATGATAAGTTATCACAAAACCTAGTATGGTGGAGGCTTGAACTGAAATCAGAGGAGGAAGAAGTGGATATCCACTAGTGGATAGAATGAGATAATAGGCATAAAAATTTACCAATTATGGAAAAAAATTAATTCTACCAAAATTTACTAGGTATCATGTTTTGTTTTCGTGGCTGGTCATACTGTGTACCAACAATGTAATGGAAAAAATCCCAAAATGGTTCACGCATGGATCGCATGCATAGTTTGAATAAAATTGTGAAAACCATGTCATATGAATTTTATAAAAATTGTTTAAATTATTCATAGGAATGTTGAACTAGATATACTATTAGAGAAAATAATACCGGCTTATTTATCTTCAGAAAGACCCCATAGGGTTAGTGGAAACCATGCAGGTTGTGTTGCATGGTTTCATCTAACGGTGTTGCATATTGTTTTATTCTACTAGTTGGGGTTCTGATCTCCATAAAATATCCATAATCACTTGTTTCCTCCATAGATAAAATATTAATTCAAATTATGTCAAAAAATGGGATTCAAACTATTAATTAAAGGGTCCATTCTTCATATAAAAAGTTGTTTCATATAACTAATATAGATCATGATGAAAATTAATCCCAATATGCTCTCCAATGCATTAGTTAATGATTTAGACATTGAATGTGAAAATGATGGAAATTAGTAAGTAGTTTATTTAGATGGAAATACATATTATATTGTTATTATTATCATTGTTTAGAAAAGTAAAAATTGATAATGAACACGGTTATATAAAACAAATATTTTATTGTGCCTATATTTCTTTTATTGAAATCCCTTGATTTTATAAGGTAAGTAATTTTTTCAAACATTCAAATGTTTAATGTTTTATGGAAAAAAATGTTTTCATGTTTATTTTGTGGAAGTCATATACAGTTCAGTTTCATTCAATGTATTTATTTGAGATAATATTGATTTTATCATGTGGAAATATTTTAATCATGTTGCAAATGTAATATCATTAAAATGGTAATGGAATTCATGGAATTTCATATTTTCACTTAACTAATTGTGTTACATTAATTTTATATCCCATACATAGAATTTTGTTGTCAACCCATGGTTTTGAATTATTTTCATTAGACTACAGTGTATGAAGGAACTATTTTCATTGGTGGCTCTATTTAATGGATTCATTCTGTGAATAAAAACTGTATCATGAATGAAACATGGTTGGACGGTTAAGAATCTAATATTTGTGGAAAAAATTGAATTTTTTCTTCCAATATTCATCAAGAAAATTAATTTGTATCCATAAATATAAAAAAGAATAATAATATTAAATAACTCTACTATAAGGAGGTGAAAGGGTTGTCAAAAATCCAACAATTATGCGCCATTTATTGAATACGTAATTATAATTTGTACCAAAGAAGGGGTTTGTATATTATTAGGGTACAAATATATTGATTGACTAAAAAAGGATTAACAAAATTGTTATGTTTGTCATAGTGTTTATATTCATTAATATTATTATTATTATTATTCAATCAGAATAATATTTTTTTTCAGTTTCTAGATCATGATGAACAGTTTTAACTACTAGTTATAAGGATAATGTATTGTTAAAACTTTGGAACAAAAAAGAATTATTATGTAGTAAAAAATATCGTGGATATAATTAATTTTTTTATAGGTATATTAGTGGAAAAATTAAACCATTTTAGTTTCTTAACACAATAAATGATAGAAAATTAAAACTTCATGGATTATTTGGTGATAAAGGAAATTTTTTAATATAGATTCAATTGCATACATGTCAAAATTGTGGGAAGAAAAACCATGGTTATTTCATCAAAGGGACAAGAATTTGTTTTATGTTTTTGGAGCCTGGTCATTATGAATATTAATATAAAAGGTGGAATGATAAATTTGGGTATTAGAAAGACCATAAAAATAATTTTTTCCCCGTATAGAGACATTATTGATAAAAATACGATGAATATGAAGGGACTGTAAAATATGAAAATATTATTTTGGATATATTTAAATATTTAAGAATATCATAACATGATTCTTATAATTTTCTACATGATTTATTTATTAAGTAATATGAAATAATATCCTTGATAATGGTTCTAAAGTATATGGAATGATTGATGTATGTGTATATAGGGTTTCAAAAGTTATGATTTACTAGTGTTTTATTTAACAATTGATAAATTCTATTTCATTAATATGTTTAAATGAATTTATATTGTTTGGATTTTTTTTCATGGGAATACATTGGGATAAATTTATTGAGATTAGAAAAAAAAAATTCATGTTTATTTAACCCTAATTTTTATCATGTGTTTTAGTGAAAATGATTTTTTATGATGATTTTGATTCTATTTTTTGAAAAATAGATTAAATTTATTGATAACATCAATGTTCATAAAATCCTTAATGTTAATATAATTATGATTGATTTAGTAAAATAGGACAATATAGGTAAAGAAAATTTAATTTATAATATATTCAGTCATGTTAATGAAATCTAATATGGTGTCTATGTGAACAAAATTATTTGTAAGGTATTCTTAATATTAAGAACATTATATTATTTTGGTCAATAAAAATATTTTTTCTTTGATAAGCTGGGAATTTTATAGAGGAATAGTGTCATGTTATGTGTTGGAAACATATATGATTTTTATTTAACATTTATTACGATTTTGGTTGTTTCTGGAAAATAATAGCATTTGTTAGAGATTATAGGATTTGTGCATCTTTTTTTTGTAGATTACATTATGTTTGAATATTTTCTTTGTATATTATCATTATATTGTAATAAGAGGTATAAGAGGTCATCTATTTACTCGTATATGGATTCATATTTGGTATATTCTATATTGATGATTTTTTAATTAATTATTTTTTCGAATCATTGTAACGCCCCGACCCTAGATACCCAGAGTCGGTGCATTATTACATAACATTGGCATGATCACAAAGGATCAAGTCTCGAAATACCGATTAGTTTGGTAGTCTTGGAAAACTAGATATATTCATAAGTCTTACATTACATCATAAGGTAAAAAACAACAACAACAACTGGTCTTCATATCCCCTCATACTATCCCTACAGGTCATTCATAAATCACTTCTTCAAATCCTGGGAAAAGATAAAACATTGAATGGGGTGAGATCAGATGCTCAGGGAGGATAACAATATAGCAGAACCTTTTGTAGATAAGAATAAACACATAAAGAAATTTATTACTAAAACAAAAGCCTTTTAAACTTCAACTTCAGCATAATATGGCAATGATAAAATGAAATAATTCCATTTACTTATTCACACGGATATTCTACTAGTCGTATAATCACATGCAATATCAATAACCACTTTCATAATGATGTAATGCATAATTCCAGACTATCATAACCACATAGACAAGGCCTTGTTCCAAGACTACAAATAAGATTTTTCCAAGGCCTTGTGCCAAGACACTAGTTTGTCTCATGAGACCTACCGATGCATTGAGGAGCTATAGTGGGCTCCACCCATCACATACTAAGTACAATTCATTCCTCATATGAAAAGTTGTAAACATAACATAAACACTAGCATACGAAATGTCAATACCTCATCCACAAACCATGAATGGTATAAAAATAGCGCATCCATAGTAAAACATAACTCATTCGATACAATATGGAGGATTGTATTGTATCAAATTAACCTCAATCGAGAACGATGAAGGATATTGACATAGATGAAAATAATCATCAAAACAATTAGAGTGAAATATCTCCCTTTTTCTTGAAATCATTTATAAGTCACACTATTTTTCAAGAATCCATTTATAATAGATTTTAGAATCAAAGTGTCCCATACCACTTTGAATCTTTTAAAAGGAATTTTTATTTTAAAACGTTAATGTCCATAAAAATAAATCATTAAAACCATTTTTAAAACATGGACATTAATGAGAAAGATTATGATTAATCAATCTTTAAAACACATAAAAATGTATTTTAGTTAGAGTTTATAAAAAAAAATGAAACTTGAATACAAATAATTGAGGTAATAAAAACATTCAAATATTTTGAGAATAATGGGATTCATGATATACTATGTGAATGTACATTATATACACCATATAAAAGTGATTTGGTGTATAACAACAAAGAAGTCTCAATGGAATGTAAATTGAGATTAATTCTCTTATAAAGACCATATATTTAGGTTAAGGATAAATGAATGATATAATTATGTGTGAAAAATATAAATACACTCAATATGATTGCATATTTAGTGTAAATCAATCAGCTGACATTCACACATATTATTGTAAAAACAACACCAATGAATTGGATATTTAACTCAACAAATGGAGATTGAGTTGAAATTACTCTTATCAAGTTCATACCGATGACATGAGAATTTATCAATGGAGTTATTATGTGTATAAAAGTAATATCCACAGAAAGAGGAGTGGAAATTATGGCATAATAAATTTAATAGTGATTCCACACATAATCTTGGTGTAAAATAATCAATGAATTATGTGTAAAGCCGAATGAGATGAAATTGAAATATCAAATTCCCTTATAGATTTGGTAACGTACAAAACATACACCCATGAAAGAAGGATCATACAATGATGAGGTAGATATCCACAAATTAATGTATATTACACAATGAATACAGTCATGGGCAGTACACACACCACATGCAATAAATAAGTGGTGGCCAATGGAAATCTCACGGAATTAAAAGTGAGATAAGAAACCCCTTACATTGTACTTTTTCATTGGTTGAGGGTAGGTTAACATCCTTTATAATGGTGAAATAATTTTTATTGAATGATACAGCAATAATATGCATTAATATGATATCATATATGATCTTTTGACATTGATTTGTTAATAATATCTTAGAATTATCGTCGTTTCGGTTGTTAATGGGTTTATTTTCCTTTATATTATTTGTTATTTGAGCCATATTTGTTACTAATGGGATGTATATTATTCATATCCAGAATTCTGTCAAATCTTTAAACATTATTTTTAATCATTAAATCAGAAATAGTCTTGAATGGATACGATGGAGATTGAATCTCATCGTGTTCATGGAGACGGTAGTCCGTATGTACGCACGAGCGACAATATCATTATTTTGATATTAAAATAATATTTAATTGGATTGTATATCATATATAAAGAATAATTATCATGTTCATTTTATTATTTAAATGAATTACACATCATTATTATACCCATCCAAATAATAATGTTTTGAATAACAATTACACCATGACGTGGAGATGGTAAGCCGTACGTACGCACATATGGTGACATGTCATTAAAAGGATGGATAGAATACTAAAATACGGTTGTACCATGTTTATAATAACATAATAGTATATATAATATACTGGAGTTATTATTTTATAATGGTAATAACGAAGAAAGAAGAAGATGAAGAAGAAAGGAACTAGAAAAAGGGTGGTGAAATCATTACCTCTTCTTCGGGTTCTTCCTTTTGATTTGATCAAAAGGGATCTTTAGGATGGGTTTATGACTAAAGGAAGGCCTCTAGGATGTATTTATAAATGTTTATAGAGTATTTGGGTAGGGTTTTCCCGAACCAAAAGTCATTGAAGATGTGAATTAATGAGAAGGGGGAGTGCCCTTTTATAAGAGGGGTGAGGGCATCTTTGGAAAAGCTAAAAATATTATTTTATAATAAATTCATATTCGGTTTCTAATGGCTCCAATGTGGATTATTTAAAGTTCACGGTAGGTATAGGTCTAAAACCACTCAACCAATATAATTTAGAGAGGTTTGGTTCATTGTATTAACCTTATCTTTAAGTATTAACTCTTAGTTAATTAGTTTCACTTTTACAATGTCTCTTTGTATTTTTATATTATATGGTTAATAAAATTACTATATACATACAAGATTCCCCCAAGTGGTCCATTAAAAATACACCTATCATGATATAAGTCTCTTGGCCGAACAATTGAATTTTAGGAATTTAATATCAATTAATTATATAATATTTGTTTTAAAAACTCTTTTATGTCAATTTTGACACTATTCAATAATTAATTTTTTTTAAAACTCATAACAGAATGATTACATCGAAAAATGTTAATTAAATAATTCCTAACATGTCATATTAACATATAAAATTAGTTTAATTCATAAAAAGTCTCAAAATATAATTATTTGGGTATCTACAATATCAATCCTCTAAATTTTTCTCTACTATGGTAATTAGTACATCGCCATTGTGTCATAAATAAATTAAATTATTTAATGTCTAAAATTTATAAATAAAATAGCATTATGTAGGAAATATTTTTAGCTTTCTAATTAATATTTATAGTCGAAAATCCAACATATAAAACCTTATGTGAAAATTGTTTTTCTTAAAGATATATGCTTGTGTCATTTTTGTATTCATTTTAACTTAATTAAAATAAAGTGTCCCTATCACTTACAAGTGGCACCATGGGGTTCCAAAATCGACCCAAATATGACCATGGTCGGAAATGTATCAACCAATAATGTTTGGACACGTTTTGGATAATTTTTCATTATTATAATATTATTTTTTAACCCTTATTTTATGGATTTACCCTTTAACTATGGTAATAAAATAATTACCGAAATAATTATTCAAAATGTCTAAAAATAAAAGTTACCTATTTACACAATTTGAAAATCTTGATTCTAAATATAGAATCCATTTTTACAAATTCCCAACACATAAGTGGCAGAAATTAATTTATAATTAATTTCCACTATCAAAACAAAAAGTGTGTGTTTAAGTGATAATAACTATCAAAAAATTGGCACTTGTTTATGTCTGGTTTAATTGTGAAATTATGTCCAATGACAAAAATTGATTTAAATGGTAAAAATATATTCTAAATATACTTTAAAACCAATCAAATTCATAATTTATGAATATTAATTATTTCGATTAAAAAAGTTGTTTTTAATTAAAATTTACTTATTTTCACTATTTATCAAAATATGAAAGTTATCCGAAAAGTACCAAAATTTCACTTTAGGATAATTTCGATATTCCGAATTCAAAAATGAAGTCCATTTTGAGAGATAGAATTTATAAAATTTTAAAAAGTAGGTATTACTATTCATAACGACTAATTTGATTGGTTGTGGTGTGTTAGAATCTCAAAGTTGTGTACAATGCACGCATTGCATTATTCAAAGAGAAACGTACCATGGAATCTTGGGGTGTTACATTCTCCTCTCCTTAAATAAATTTAGTCCTCAATTTTTTTTTAAATTGTGCTTGAGAATATAATGGAAAGTCCCACATTTGAAAGAGAGTCAATAAAACTATCACTTTAAAAAAAGGAAGAGAGGTATAAAGGTCACCCAAGATAACCCATACTAGGATTCCAGGTATGAAAACATGGATATGGATGATAAAATAAGTGTTATGTTCTGATGGAGAGGGATAGAAAACCTGATCAGGAGAAAGTTAACATTAAGAAAATCACAAACTTGTGTTGTGACAAACAGTCATTAGTCTCCCAGAAGGAAATGTAAATGGAAAACATTTTTTTGTTATAAGTTACATTACATAGGACAAGGAATTAATTTATGATATTAACTAAGAACATAATGAGATATAGTTACTTTTTAAGTAGATTTTCATTCTTTAATAACTTTTTACCACTAACTCGTTTTTTTGAAAAATGAGTATTCAAGAAGACTTGGTCATAATGGAAGAGCTAGAATAAACATCTATAGAAATACATGATCCACGTAGGATAAACTATATATTTACCTTGTATTTAGAGATTAATCAAAACCAAAATGGTTAGTATAATACCTGATGATCCCCCAAATGGATATTCCATTAGATAAAAAAACACTAATCTCAATTTCTAAAATTAAACCATCAATACCCCAAAGTGAAATAAATACCATTCAATAATCAATTATCCTTAAAATCCTTCAATATAATCCAAACTAATATTGAAACCCAAAACTTATACGAATGTAGTCTTCCACGTTAAATTGTATCTCCAAAAGACATTAATTACTCTTAAAGTCGCATAATTAAAAGTAATTAACCTAATAATTTCCATAAATGACCCATATCACTATAAATACACAATGAAAACATAGATAAAAATCCACCATTACTCCTCAAATTAAATCCCATAATATTCTATTTTCCTTGGGCATATAATTTTCACAACAAAGTGAACAACTTCCAAAATAACATTTATCACTTAATCACCAAATCATTTTCCTATACAAAGGGTATTCATTTGATAAGACACAAGATCCCAAATCAAATTATTATTTATCAATAAAATCATTTAACTAAAAATAATAGTCACACTAAACAGGGACTTCACGTAGTCCAGTGGTAGGAGATAAATCCCAATCGCACTTTGGTTGTAGGTTCGATTCCCACAGCTTTGTCTGACGCGGCGGGTTGTCACATGGTCTGCGTGTTGTCCTTTTTCAAAAACAATGTTTTATAACATTACCAAAATGATATAAATTCCTCAAAATAACCATAACATAATTTAACCACAAATCTTATCTCATACCTTGCATTTTAATCCCAAATTATAATAACTTGTAATTGCCTCAAACCCAATGATCATATAAGACCAAATGGTTATTTATAACTATATCCACAACAGAAAAGATAATTATTCCTCAAATATCATTTTTTCATGATAAATTGTAGGTTTACATATACAAGAGAAAATTATTCCAAAGTAAACCCATCAATAAAGAGTACTAACACTTTTATACATTTTACCATCCATTTATTTCCACATAGGTTCTTCATCATATGTTCCTCGGGTTACCACATTACCTCTTCCATCTTATGATTTCTCAATAGATCTTTTACCAGAAGAGTAATCCGGTTTATCAACACTTGATCTTTGGTATGAAGAATTATGATAGTCTCTCCATAATAAGATAGATCGGGTTCCAGTTCTAATTCTTCATAGGTGAGTACATGCGTTGGTTCAGGCATGTATTTTGTCACTAGAGTTATGTGGAACACAACATGAACTCTGGAGAGACTAGGCAGAATTGCCTTTTGGTAGAATGCGTTCATATGTCACAATGGAACCTCATGAATTTTTCAAAATCATCTATTTCCTTTACCCCAAAACTCTTCATCCATCTTGGATTATATCGATGGAAGCATCGATGCATCATAAAAAATATATGTATTTCTTATATATAATTTTGAGACATCGTCTTTAACATGTTTATTTAGAAAAATTTTACTGATTCATCTACAAATATTTCAAAATAAGGCTTTGGTAAATCAGTTTTTGTATGTCCCAAAAGACAAAAATATATAATATGATACATGTAGGCTGCTGGAAGGTCTCCATCTTCTCCAGCATCTAGAAAATCATTTAGTGCATCGCAATTTTGAGATAAAGTGAAGAATTTGAAAGGACCCTGATGGTACTTCCCATGCATAGCGTGGTAATAATGTTGAGAGAATAATATTATCCCATAGTCGGTACTTGATCCTTGAAGTAATTGTCCAATATTAGAGGTATTGGATGTCTCATAGAGTTGTTTGCATGTAACGTGGACATTTGAAAAAGTTTCAACATCATCTGCGCATGACTTCTGGATAATAATTGTAAGTAGTTCTTCAGGAAGAGAGAGAAGAGTTGTTCGTGATCTTGATCCCTCCATGTTTTAACTAACAAAAAGAAAATACAATTAGGGTTTTTGAATATTTATCTAATAAGAATGTAAAAAAATAGACATAATAAGATAATCTTGTAATTGAACAATATATCCTAGCTTGGGGTACCCTATGTTAAAATATAGGTTATCCACAATCTATTTGCCGACATATATTCATAGGGGGATTTTTTGTATTCCCTTAATAGTGGTTCATACTAATCTTGTGAATTTACCAAATCTTATCCCCGGGAGTGTCGTAACCAAGAGTGCAGCAAGGCCCGTTGTCGTGCACCAGTTCATGTTCGATTCAAGCTCAAAGCGGTGTTTTCGGGTTTTACCCCTAGGTACATATGTTCCAGAGCCGCCTCTACCTGCTCGTATCCAGACAGGTATGTATTTCTCGAAAAAATCACAAAATCTCTACAATACCAAAATTCTAGGAAGTTCTTCTATACTAATCCTCAAAGTTCATCTTAGTTCTATGTTATCTAATTAGAGTTTATCTAAATCTAGCTTCCAATGTTTGTACTAAACATCCTCTGATACCAACTGTAATCCCTCGACCCTAGATACCCAGATTCGGTGAATTATTACATAACATTGGCATGATCCCAAAGGATCATGTCTCGAAAGACCAATTAGTTTAACAGTCTTGGAAAACTAGATATATTCATAAGTCTTATATTACATTATAAGGTAAAAAACTACAACAACATCTTGTCTTAATATCCCCTCATACTATCCCTATAGGTCATTCATAAATTACTTCTTCACATCCTGAGAAAAGATAAAACATTGAAAGGGGTGAGCTCATATGCTCAGTAAGGATAACAATATAGAATAAACCCTTAAAGCAATTTATAACTAAAACAAAATCCCTTTAAACATGAACTTCAGCATAATATGGCAAAGATAAAATGATATAATTCCATTTACTTATTCACATTGATATTCTACTAGTAGTGTAATCACATGAAATATCACTAACAACTTTCATAATGATGGAATGCATAATGCCAGACTATCATAACAACATAGCCAAGGCCTCGTGCCAAGAATACAAATAAGATTTTGCCAATGCCTTATGCCAAGGCACTAGTTTGTCTCATTAGACCTACTGATGCATCGAGGAGCTATAGCGGGTTCCACCCATCACTTACTAAGTCCAATTCATTCCCCATATGAAAGGTTTTAAACATAAAATAAACAATAGCATATGAAATGTCAATACTTTATCCACAATCCATGAATGGTATAAAAATTGCACATCCACAGTCATGCATAACTCATTCGATACAATATGGAAGATTGTATTGTATCATATTAACCTCAATCGAGAATGATGAAGTATATTCACATAGATGAAAATAATCATCAAAATAATTAGAGTGAAATATCCCCCTTTTTCTTGAAATCATTGAAAATTCACACTATTTGTAAAAAATCCATTTAAAATAGATTTTAGAATCAAAGTGTCCCATACCACATTGAAACATTTAAAAGGAATTTTTATTTTACAAATTTAATGTCCATATAAATAAATCCTTTAAACCATTTCTAAAACATTGACATTAATGAGAACGATTTAGAATAATCAATCTTTAAAACACTTAAAAATGTATATTAGATTGAGTTTCTAACCAAAAGAGAGACACTTGAATACAAATAATTGAGGTAATAAGAACATTAAAATATCATGAGAATAAAGGGATTCATGATATACTATGTCAAAGTACATTATATAAACCATATAAAAGTGATTTGGTGTATAACAACAAACAAGTCTCAATGGAATGTAAATTGAGATGAATTCTCTTATAAAGAATATATCCTTAGGTTAAGGATAAATCAATGATATAATTATGTGTGAAAAATAAAAATACACTAAATATGATTTCATATTTAGTGTAAATCAATCAGATGAAATTCACACATATTCTTGTAAAAACAACACCAATGAATTGGATATTTAACTCAACAAATGGAGATTGAGTTAAAATTACTCTTATCAAGTCCATACCGATGACTTGAGAATTTATCAATGGAGTGATTATGTGTATAAAAGTTATATCCATAGAAAGTGGAGTGGAAGTTATAACATAATCAAATGAATAGTTATTCTACACATAATCCTGGGGTAAAATAATCAATGAAGTATGCGTAAAGCCGAATGAGTGGAAATTGAAATATCAAATTCCCTTATCGATTTGGTAACATATGAAACATACACCCATGAAAGAAGGATCATATAATGATGATGTAGATATCCTCAAATTAAGGTATATTAAACAATGAATACTGTCATGGGCAGTACACACACCACAAGCAATAAATAAGTGGTGAACAATGGAAATCTCACGGAATTAAAAGTTAGATAACAAACCTCTTACTTTGTACTTTTTCCTTGGTCAATGGTAGGTTAACCTCATTTATAATGGGTAAATAATTTTTATTTAACTATAAAAGAATCATATGCATTAATATGATATCATATATGATCTTTTATCATTGATTTGTTAATAATATCTTAGAATTATCGTCGTTTCGGGTGTTAATGGGTTCATTTTCCTTTATATTTTTGTTATTTGAGCCATATTTGTTACTAATGGGATGTATATTATTCATTTCCAGAATTATGTCAAATATTTAAACATTATTTTTAATCATTAAATGATAATAAGTCTTGAATGGATACGATGGAGAATGGATCTCATCGCGTTCGTGGAGACTGTAGTCTGTACGTACGCACGAGTGACAATATCATTATTTTGATATTAAAATAATATTTAATTGGATGGTATATCATATATACAGATTCATTATCATGTTATATTTATTATTTACATGAATTACACATCATTATTATACCCATCCAAATAATAATGTTTTGAATTACAATTACACCATGACGTGGAGACGGTAATCCGTACATACACACGTATGGTGACATGTCATTAGAAGGATGGATAGAATACTGAAATATGGTTGTACCATGTTTATAATAATATCATAGTATATATAATATACTTTATTTATTATTTTATAATGGTAATAACAAAGAAAGAAGAAGTGTAAGAAGAATGGAACTTGAAAAAGGGTGCTGAAATCATTACCTCATCTTTGGTTTCTTCCTTTCGATTTTATCAAAAGGGCTCCATAGGTTGGCTTTCTGACTAAAGAAAAGCCTATAGGATGAATTTAGGGAAGTTGAGAGAGTATTTGGGCAGGGGTTTTCCGAACAAAAAGGCTTTGAAGATGTGAATTAATGAGAAGGGGGAGTGCCCTTTTATAAGAGGGGTGAGGGAACCTTTGGAAAAGATAAAAATATTATTTTATAATAAATTCATATTTGGTTTCTAATGGGTCCAAAGTATATTATTTAAAGTTAAAGGTAGGGATAGGTTGAAAACCACTCAACCAATAGAATTTAGACAGGTTTGGGTCATTATATTAACCTTATCATTAAGTTTTAACTCTTAGTTATTTAGTTTCACTTTTACAATGTCTCTTTGTATTTTTATATTATATGGTTAATAAACTTACTATATATATCCAAGAGACCCCCAAGTGGTCAATTAGTTATAAAACTATCATGATATAAGTCTCTTGGCCGATCCTTAGATTTTTAGGAATTTAATATCATTTAATAATATAATATTTTTTTTAAAAACTATTTTATGTCAATTTTGACACTATCCAATAATTGATTTTTGTAAAACTCATAAAAGAATGATTACTTCGAAAAAAGATAATTTAATCATTTCTAACATGTCATATTAACCTATAAAACTAGTTTAATTCATAAAAACTCTGAAATTATATTTATTTGGGTATCTACAATATCAATCATTTTAATTTTTCACTATTATGGTAATTACTGCATCACCATTGTGTCATATATAAATTAAATTATTTAATGTCTAAAATTTATAAATAAACTAAAATTATGTAGGAAATATTTTTATCTTTATAATTAATATTTATAGTCAAAAATCAAACAAATATGACCCTATGTAAAAAAAAAATTTCTAAAGGATATATGCTTGTGTCATTTTTGTATTCATTTTAACTTAATTAAAATAAAGTGTTCCTATCACTTACAAGTTGTACCATGGGGTCCCAAAATCGACCCAAAGATGCCCATGGTCGAAAATTTATCATTCAATAAGGTTAGGACACGTATTTGGGTAATTGTTTATTATTATAATATTATTTTTTAACCCTTATTTACCCGATTTACCCTTTAACCATGGTACATAAAATATTTACCGATGTAATTATTCAAAATGTCTAAAAATAAAAGTTACATATTTACACAATTTGAACATCCTGATTCCAAATATGGAATCCATTTTTCCAAATTCCAAACATATAAGTGCAAGAAATTAATTTAAAATTAATTCCCGCTGCTAAAACAAAAAGATTGTTTTTAAGAGATAATAACTATCAAAAGAATTGCACTTGTTTATGTCTGGTTTAATTGTGAAATTATGTCCAATGACAAAAATTGAATTAAATGGTAATAATATATTCTAAATATACTTTAAAACTACTCAAATTCAGAATATATCAATATTAATTATTTTGATTAAAAAAGTTGTTTTTAATAAAAATTTAGTAAGTTTCACTATTCATCAAAATATGAATGTTATCTGAAATGTACCAAAATTTCACCCTAGGATATTTTCGACATTCCGAATACAAAAATGAAGTCCATTTTGAGAGATAGAATTTATAAAATTTCAAAAAGTAGGTATTACTATTCATAACTGCTAGTTTGATTGGTTGTGGTGCGTTAGAATTTCAAAGTTGCGTACAATGCACGCCATTGCATTACTCAAACGGAAACGTACCGTGGAATCTTGGAGTGTTACAATCATCTTGGATAAAAAATGTGTTTTATTATTGATATTTTTTATATTAATGAATAAATGTTTATTTATATGGAATATTAATGTATATTCATATGTCCATTTAGGTTTTGGTTAATGACAAGTGTGGAAAAATTAAGAATTTTAATTTTTTTGGACATTCTGATTTGTTATATATTGATTTTATTGATTCATGTTTAAATAAATAATCTAGTATATTCGTTTCACTATGTAAGAGATGAAAATATTCAGAAATTGATCAAACCATAGAAAAGGGATGAAATGATTCTAATTAAATTGAACGGAATGATGAAAGTATGTTTTCACATGTTACCAATATTGATATTTAAGTAATATCTCCACTATAATAAAAGAATAATGAAATAAAAATGTAATCCTTTTAACTTTATTTCTGATTACATTATCTCCTTACTTATATGTTATTTATCTCCTCCATTTCTATATTTTCACTTCTTATAAATGATCACCAAATTTTGGAAACAGAGTATTTTTTATTCTAGGTAACATGCATATTTTTATTCTATAAATTTAACAAATTTTATTTATTATCCCATTTCACATTGTAATTTTTTAATAATGAAAATTTAAAATATTAATTTTATAATTTCAAGATTATATGTTTTATAAATAACTTATTGGAATTGTTTATTTGGAAAAAACATTTATTGGACATGATATTTAATTTTTATTAAGAAATTTATTTATTTAAGAATATTATAACACCTGTAGTGTTTATAATTTTTTTCTATAAATATTATATTTGATGTTGTGTGGTATATGCAATAGTCAACATAAGAAAATTGTGATATCATATGGAAATATTATTATTTAAATGTTATTGTTATATAATAAATATTTCGTTGGTGGGTGTGATTATGAATAATTGTTTAATTAAATATATGCATATAAATTCTATCTTAATAAAATGGACAATGAATCATATATTTATTTTTAATTGGATGGAAATGAGGTAAAATAAGATATTTTTCATAAAATGTTTATTTGTGTGAAATATATTTGGATCATAATAAATTAAATCCTTTACTATTCATAAAAGATAAAAATGAACTAAGTTTAATATATATCCAATTTTATTAATTAAAATTATTAAAATTATTGTTATTATTCATGTATTGATAAAAATGTAAGTTTATGTTAAAAATATTAATTTTCTTCAGAAAATTATTTTTATGGAATTATGTGAGTTATTACAATAATTAATTACTATTTCTATTCTAAATGATATCGAAATCACGAAATTATTTTTGAATTCAGAATTTTATAATAGTATTTGAATTATTTTTTGGGATTTTATTGAAATAGTCATTTTTTGGGTTAATATTGAAAACAACGATTTTTTCAGATACAATATCATTTATGAATTTATCATTATATAATATTGAATTTATAAATTTTAAAACCATTATTAGACTTATTAAATGTTCAAATAGTATATATTGTATTTTTAAGATTTTTTTGGGATTTGGGAAACTCAAAAATGACTTTTATGAACGTTAGATATTTTATTCATTCTAAAAACTATTTCTTAATCACCAAATTTATTTGAATGGTTTAAATTTTCCATTAATTTATAAATATGTTTAAATTTTTATAAAATGTTCATTGTTTTGTTACTTGAATGAAAAAATTTAGGAAATAATCTTTACACTCAATTTTCAATTTAAAATGGATTTTACACCCCAATTAGATGTTCTATAAAAACAATTTTTTTCATTTTTTATATATATTAAAAATAATTTTTGGACTTATATAATTTTAAATTGATAAAATGGATTACATATTTCAAATATTAGTGATCATATTTTTTATAAGTACACATTTAATATGATGAATTATTTTTACATTATCCCCTCTTATCATTGAAAATTTATTTCCGTTGTTCCTTATAAATTTATATATGACTTAATAAAAATTTAGAACATTGCATAATTATGTGAGATCCCATTACCCTCACAAATAAAAGGAAACCTCCTCTCCTCCCATCCACAAATGATATCAGAACACCAGTATTGAAAGTACATACCTAAATATATCTCCACATCATATATATATATATATTTAAAAACCCCAAATTTAGATAGATCAATGCGTAATCCAATGGGATATATCTTAGGGGAATTTAAAAATGAGGACTAATGTATTCCATGTTTATTTCATATATTTCCTCATTTAAATCAATCCTAATAATAGAGATATAATAACATTATTATACTCTATATAATGATATTTGATTATTATTATGAAATAAAATTATAACATATGCTTTTGTTCCTATTCTAAATGAATATATCATTCATTCTTACATGTTGGATACCAACTCCACATAGTCATGTGTTTCCTTTATCATGAAATCCCCAAAAGGACGTTTTTACAGGATTTAAAGAATATAAATGATATTAATTACCTTATTAATACTAAAATTTAATTATTTCATACCTTCTTACGCTTTCACAAAAAAATTACGATAACATCTTCAATGTGTGTGTGTGTTTGTTTGCATGTATGTCTTTATGCATGTTGAATACCACCTCCATGAGGCAATGTAAATTATTTTTCAAGTCCTCCATTCGTGAATGTTCATAAAATTATTAATATTATTAAAATATAATAATTAATTATTGATTAAAATTCCAAAAATTATTATATAGCAACCCCATCGACCTTGGTAATCATACCGATGTCTTTTTGTGCATTATGAATTGATCTTCATGAAAAAATTCATCATAAAATTAATTAATGAAGTTACTATATAAGGAATTGTAATAAATGAAATAAAATTTTGAATTATAGTAAAATTAAAATTATAAAATATTCTCAGTCATGTAGATAACTATTATATTTTTCTTATTAAGGAGTTATATTACTTACGATGATAGACGATATTATTGTTAAGATATATTTAGTTTCAATTTATATTTAATGAATCATATACCATTTAAAAAAATATTTTTCATTTTTGATTTTGTTAAATTTATCATGGTTATATTTTTTTCATTAATTTCCTTAAATAAATTTTTATTTCAAAACCATTTAATGTTACCTTCTTTAAAGTCTTTTTGTTTCAAAAGTTTTGAAAAAGAATGTTAATTTTCATTAATTTGTTATTTTAATGTATTCAATTTAATTATATTTCACTTGTATCAATATAATTTTTTTTTTCAAGAATGTACTTATTTATTTTCAATGGTTTGAAAAGGAAATTTTTCTTATATTTTACTTTCTTTATAGTTTTTAAAATGTATTATTTGTATACTATTCTATATAGGATTATTTATTATATTTTCTATATAAGTGTAATTTTTTATTACTATATATATTTTTACCACAATATCCCACCATCATGGAATTATTAATTTGAATAATAATTTAAAATTTTCAAATGTTATTTTTAATCAAACTATGTTTTCTGATAATGGGTTAAAATGAGTTTTTCAAGTGATTAATGATGAAAAATTGAAATAAAAAATATGTTTTATTCGTGATATTGTAATTAATAACTATATATGACAACACATGGGCCTGCTAGAGGTCTATAATAAAAGTGAGGCTGAAATATATCTCAAATGTATTATATAGTGATTTATTTGATAGAGATGAAAAATGGGTGAGATAACTATATAAGATACTCTTATAGAAATAACCCGAAATCAGTTATTTACCACATTGGTAAAAAAATTAACAAGAGTTTTGATTAGGATTCACCAAGATATCGATCCTTTTATTTATAAAGGTTATTATTTAAATATATTAATTTTTTGATGTATGGAATGTTTGTGAACAATTAATGGAGTAATTTATGTATTTTATTAAAATATTTTCATGGTAATTTCATGGTTTGAAAATTATTTTGTACTATTTAGTGGATTTCATTGAGAATATATACATTTAATCATGGGGATATTAATTTATTATGTTCGCATTGTTTATAACTTAAAATAATACATTTTTCCTAGGTTTTCATATTTTTCAACAAATAAATATGATTTCATTTTTCCTTTGTGAGAATATTATGAATTTCCTATTTTTTAAATTATTTTCATGAGGTATAAATATTATTATGACATATATAAAAATATATATCTGAATAAAGGAAAATTTCCTTAAATTAAACAAGTGCTTCTATAATGAAACATGAATGTAAACAATAAGTTCTGAATTTTTAATAAAAATTATAGTTTTTAACTAGGTATCCCCTTTTAAATATAATTTTTATGGCCACTGTTCTAAAACAATAAATATATATAATTATGGTAATGTAATGTACTTAATCGTTACTAAATTTTTTTTTATTATTAGTTGATTATGATATAGTTCATTATAGTTTGTATTATAGTATTATTTTGTGAAAAAAATAGACGAAAAATATTTTTTGACTATTAAATAAGGTCTTAATGAAATTGATAATGATATTATATTGATTCTCCTCATAATAATAATAATAATAATTAATATTTAATCAGAATAGATTTTTTCCTATTTTATTAAAGAGTTGGAACCCATAAGAACTAAGATAAAAATGATTCTGAAATAGAATACTATGATTCCTTGACTATGATACTAAATGAGATAAGTGTAAGAGTCAATTTTTATATTATTCATAACCAAAACTCTTACTATATCAATAACTACAAAAACCAGTGTCAGTTTCCAAACACAAAAAATTAATGAAATTTTTATTTCGATTTATTCTCTAGTTATATATACCATGGATTAAAAATGATTCTATTTCTAACTTGTCAAGGATATGAGGAGATATATCATTAGAAATGAATCAATGTAAAAAATAATTTTTTAAATATAGGGATTATTGGAATTATAAAAATCTATGTACTATAGAAGATTCCAGGTTAGGGGAATAAAAATACCTTATAGATAGTTCTTTTGAATTTACTAATACCATTACAGTTTAATAGAAGGAAACTAATATTGGTATATAAAAAATATAATTTTTTTATAATTTTTTGATATTATTGAAATATACGACAAAACTCATTTAATTTATTTTTAGGATGTAATATTTACCCTATATGATGTTAAATAATGTTTAATGGATTATAAATAACATTAAATAATTGATGTGCATAAAAATAGCTTTAATGTTTTATGATGTAGTGGGATTTTATTTATTTCATGATATTTTTTTGATCAATAGTTAAAATAATTATTACTTAATCATGTTTTATGTTATTGGACTACTTTTAGATCCCATATAAAGTGGCTTGGACCTTATATAGATTTAATCATTTGGTGTAGACACATGGTGTCCTAGAGTAATCATGAATGTGACAGGAAGTAAAACACAATAATGTCTTGCTAGTTTTGGATTATGAGTGGTGGTGAGATATTTATAAAAAATTGGGTTATATTGTTTTAGATTTATATAATTATTTATGGTCCTAAAAATTCTATTCATTTTAATGAAAAGTACATAGTTATTGAATTTTTGATATAAAGGCTTCATAACGTAATTATTTAGTAGGTTGAGTAGGATTACACTTTTGTTCACAAATCCCTCAACGTTCAGTTAAATTCCTATTGGTATATTATTTATCATATTATATTAGTCAAGGATATATTGGATATTCATGTTGAAATTATTCATAAACAGAGAGAGGGAAATATTTTTTTTGATGTTCTTCAATCTTGGGGGTTCTCAATAGGACACTCCCATTATTTACATTTGAATGGGGTCCCATCATAATGATTATATGTGAATTGAATGAGAATATTCCTTGGGTATCCATCATATTAGGACACCTAGATTTCCAATATTTTCTCTTTATTTTAATACATATTCCTGATTTTTAGACATAAGCTTAATTTATTTGATACCCATTAGGGTTAACAAGACCATTTGTAATAATTTAATTATTGTTAAATGGGATGATTGGGATAATAATTTTTTAGAAAAAATTGTTTCTACATAGAGAAATAATATATTTATAATTTATTTTCCAAAAACACAATTAATTTTATCTTTGAATATGTTTAATATATTGGGATAATTATATAGTTACGTTAAATGAATATTATTCCATATCAGTAGATTTTATTTCAGGAATAAGGGTTTCGTTATCTTTTGGAAGAATATATTATTTTTGTTGTGGGTTTATTATGATTTTTATTATTTGTGGAATGGATTATCATATTATATATATAATATGATTTTGGAATATACATATTTTTTTATGAATTTTATAGTGTTTAATTATGATGTGTTATTAATATTATGATGGTCTCAAAATAATATGAGATGAAATATTTGAATTTTTTCTTATTCTATTTTGATCTATAATATATGGATGGAATTCAAGGTTATACATTTATCGTATAATTTATTTCAAACATTTATGATTTTGTATACATTGTATAATTTTGTATGAAGTATTATTCATGTTAAATATTCCAATATGTTTTTCACATTTTTGGATAATGTCTAAATATTAAATTAATAACTTTTTGTCGATTTTTTGATCTTATGTTCTATTTGAATATGATTTCATTGATTAATTTTTGGAAAATTAATCTTGAATTTAAATCTTGTAAAGTAAAACTCTAAAATGGAAAGGGAAATTTTTTGAATCATAACCAAAGGATTGATAATGTTTTTTTATATATGAATAAATAAACTGAGCTAATTATCTCATCTTCCACATATTGAAAGTTAAATAATTCCTTAAATCTATGTAATGGATCCTAAAATAAAAATAAAATCATTTCAAATTTATTTTTGATGAATTAAAGTCCATTATTTCATAATTATTTATCAGGTTTTTTGTCATTATCTTTACCATGATCATGCTCTCCATCACTCTGTATTATTTTTTGGATACTATTTTTCTTATCCTTGTCCTTATCTTCACTCCTTATCAATTTTATAATTATATGGTATCTTCTTATGTGTATTTACATATGACCAATAAATTTTCCTTCTCCTCGTTTATAATAGTTAGATTACTATAGCATATTCTGAACTTGTGTATTTATCATGGGTATTTATTAGTGATAATTTTTTTTTCCAATTATGATCATATGAATTTGCTTCAACTACATGGAATTATATTTTTAAAAAGTTTTAAATAATATTTATTGATCATGAGATAAATTGAAAATGATTATTTATATTAAATCATTATGAAATGTAACACTCAATGATTTTAGAATTTATATTCCTTAAATAACATATTATATAGTGTATGGTATAAGCAACCACAAGCTTACAAAAACCATGATATAAAATATAAACTTTATTAATTATATATGAACATTGTAACATTGTAATTAGGTTTTCATAATTGAATATGAATAAATATATAATGAAATATATTTATAATTTAGTTAATTTAAATATTAAAAAAATCAATCAATAAGGATTAATTTCTTAGAAATTAATATATAACCATTGAAAGGAAAAAGTGATATTTTTCATGAAAATTTTTTATATGTTAAATGTGTTTTGATGAGAATATAATTAATTAATTACTACTAATAAATGAACATAATTAATTATATTTGTTACATACCATATTTATTTATTTAACATTCATTTAAACAGGGCTACTGGACATGTAATGAGATTAATGTCATTTTAGGCTATAAGAATACACATTATTGATATTATTATGATGTAAGAAAAAATTAATAAAATTTAAAATATTTTACTATACCAGAAAAAACTTTTATGGTGAAAAAAAATTACTTTGAAATTTATATTTTGAATTTCGAATGGAAAGATTTATATTTCAGTATATTTATTATAATTTAATAAAATTAAAATATATTTATTGATCATTGCATATAATGTTTTGGTAAGATGATTATATTTAATTATGGATTCATATAAATGTGAATAAACCCTTAAATTTTTTATAATATTTTAAAATAGAATTATTGGTATTAAAATTATTCATGATATCAACGGAAAGTTTTTTTTCATTTAAACATGGAATTTTTCTAAAAAAAATCATGCATTTTTCATAATTTTTTAAATTCATTTCGTATATTTATTGATTATTAATATAAAAATGGAATCCCTATATGGAATTAATATTTCTAATTACGTTAATGAGTTCTGTGTTTTTTTATATAACTATGTACGTTATCATGGTAAGAAGTTATGTTATCATGGTTAATGTAGAAATTTATTAATGGAGATCCAACTGAGATATATTTCATAATATATGTATAAAACATATATAAATTGGTTATGATTAAAGGATTTAAACCCTATACCAAATTAAAATAGAGAATGGGTTTCCTTTATTATATATGACTATGAATATAACTTCATATTAATTTAAAATATTGAATAACAGAGTGAGTGAATCTCCCCTCACATATGAATGGAATGTTCCTCTCCTCAAATTTCATACGTTTTGAGATCTCTAATTTATAAATTCAATGTTAAAACCCCTCCACAACTTCAATCCCTACTTTCTTGGGCCCCTATTATTCTCAAAGGACAATACCAAGATTATTTAAGTTTAATGTTAAATAGATATATATAGGAAAAATTTAAATTTCATAATTCATTGATTTCATGTTTATTTCATCTTATATTCCTTTTAATTAATTCATAAACATAATTATATAATAACATCAATATCTTCCCTATATATAAATGTTATTATGATTATGTAACAACCCATTATCATCTATTTTTTATCCTATTTGAAAATAAAAATGTCCTTGTTTTTATATGCGGAATAACACCACCTTGATTTAATATTTTTCATTTTTAATAACCACCTCAAAATGATTATTATTATTATATATATATATATATATATAAATATATGATGATGGTAATGAAATATTTATGATTCTAGAATAATAAATGTAACATCCCATGTAGTAATAGAATAATACCTTTTCATATCTATTAAAATTTAAGAATTACATATTAATTTTACTTCAAATGGGATGGTATGACCAGTAGCGTATTCCAAATTCAACAATGGGTTTCTTCGAAATCATATGATGTATACAAAACTGATTTTTACTAATAATTAATACATTATTAATTTTATTATATTAAATGGTATTTAATTCCTTGGAATTCTATTTTAAAGAATTAATAAAACCTAATATATTATTTTTACCGAAGTTAATAATGTTTTTACTATATTTAAATTAATTTTATGGTCAGAAAATAAGAATAAATCCAATTTTAGACATAAAAGATCCAATATTTTTTAAAGGTAGTTTTACCACCTTTTGATGGAAATCACAATTTAAATATAGTTTTTACATATGTATGTGTTTCATTTGAAAGAAAAACATTTCATTTTTATGAGGGTCATCAAAATTTATTTGGATAAATTTTTGGTGTTTTTATAATAATGTACATATTCTTGAGAATAGTCAAAAATACAACATTTTCATTCAAAACTGTTGTTTTCTAAAATATTTGTATTGTAATATTATACATTTAATTGATTATAATATATATATAGACTATGGTTTTATTATTTAATCTAATTTTTCTCATTTTAATCAATTTCAAATTGAAATCAGATATAAAAACATTTCAATCTTTTGAATGCTTCACTTTGAAAACCCTAATTATTATTTTGATTTCAGAATTATTTTTTTAAAAAAATTCCCAATTATATGAATTTATTTAGGTAAAATGGATTCCATATATATAATAAGAAGCTAAAATAAGTTTTTATGTAAAATTTCATTTTTAGGTATTAAAATTTTACCATGGTAAAAACATTATTTACCATCATAAAAGTGAAATTTTGGGAAGGGTAAAAGTAAAGAGTAAAATTATTAATATACCTAAAAACTACACAATTTAATTGTTATTTGATGTTTTTATAGACAATAAAAGCCTATAAAACTTAAATTAAAATCCAAATTCAATAAATTTAATTCCACCTCTATATGGTTGGATTTTAACATAAATTAATCAATAAATTAATCAGTAAAACCCACCACTCCTCAAGTATAATTACCACTTCTATACCACCCTTTTTTGACCCAAAAAATTCATTTGCCACATCAAATATATTAAAAAAAATCTTCTACTCACTCTCCCTATCTCCATGTTCTTCTTGTCTCACCAAATTTCTAAATCCAAGGTTCTCAAGGGTCTTTCAAGGAGGGGATATTCAAGAGGTAATTTTCCTAATGTACATATATTAATTTATTTATTTTTCTACTTTTCCCTTATTTCCTTCATCCCTAAATGCATGATTTCTCCAAAATCATGTATATTATGGATTTTTATATTTCTAATGGAATATATCATATTAATTTCACTAATCACCAACTATTATTCAAATAAATTAAATTTTTTTCCAAATTATTCTAGTTGATCACCAATGTGAATAATGTTTTTGTTTTTTTTGTTACCCCTTCATGGATGGTCATAATACCATTATTTGGGTAAAATAATATTTTATTATGTTTGTTATATACTATTTAATATTCTGGTTATTTTTATTTAAACATTCCTTCATGATTTCTATATTTTTGTTATACAATAACTTCATTTTGGGACTTGTGGACTACTACCTCCTGAATATGATGTGATTCGTTCACACATCACTTGACACAAATTATGGATTTTCAGTAAAATTATATTATAATAAATTCCATATTAATTAAAATATGTTGATATTATATATGTATACATTTTTACATACATTTCATTTAATTTCTCTCTTTCAATACGATAGAAAAAATGAAAATAGCATTCATGCGTTCTTTCTACCTACTGTCTCAATGAATAGTGTTTTTAGTTTTCCATCAGAGGTTATTATAAATAAATATATATTTAATGTAAGATATTTATATCATGACTCATATTCTCAAAATAATAGACTTATGACAGCATGGATGATTAACATTGTACCTTGTTCATTTTCAGCTCAAGTACAGAATATCTTCAAAACACCTGACAAGAACTCAAATAATTATGTATCTATTATAAAATTGTCAGAAGGTAAATAAAAATTATTATTATTATTATTATTATTTTAATTTAGTTAAATTTATTCAATGTTCCTTAATCAAGATGATAAAGAATATATGGGACAATTCAGACTCGAGGTAAGGGAGATTCTTAACCCAAATATTGGGTAAAGATTCTACTTCTTGATTATATAATTCAACTCAGATATGTGAAATTAGTTCTTAAATATATTATATTATATTATATTTATATATTTATCTTCATTCAATGTTTTTTAAAAATTTAAATTTTTATATGGAGTGTATGACTATCCATATGAAACGTCAAAAGGAATGTTTTTTAACATATACGATGACAATGACTTCTTTGCCTCTATAATCCTAACTTTATATTTGGATTCTTCTATAAGGAATAATTTTTTTTAAAATTAATATAAATATCAATTACCATTTTCATGTATTTATTTTATTGAAAATGGTATTGAGAGGGAGTGTATTATGTATATATTTTGAAATTATATCTTTTGATTGCAGTGTGGAAAAGTTATAATTTTTTTAATCATGATTTATGTGTTATTATGTTGTATTTTTTCTTGTTACCTACTTATGTATAAGGGTGGTTACATGATGAAAATAGGTTGTGTTATCCCATGATAGCTCTACAACGAACTGGGTAATGAGCCAAAGCTAAACAATATTGTTTCTCATAATATATTTATGGAATATACTATTATGGGTATTCCAAACGTTACCATGAAGGTTAAAACTTACATAGTTGTGACATATAAAATGTAAGTATGATATGGATTCCACAAGTTTCCTTTGTGTTTTTTTATTTCGATGATATTTTTAGAAATATTATTTCTTCATGAGGTATGCTAATGATATTATGTTTTATTGGTGAAAAGTATGGTGTAATGGATATATAGTACTGAAGGAAAACATATTTCTATAATTATTGTTAATCCCTTACATTACATTTTATGCTCATCCAAAGTTTTAAAAATTTATTCACGGGATATAAGTTTGAGTAATAGAAATGAATAATTCATTAATATTTTATGATGAAAACAAATCATGTTTAATTATTAAAGTTCTTCCTTTTTTTAAAAGAATGGATACTGTTATGGTAGTATCCTCCTGTATAATTATGTGATGATATGTATTAATGACGGCCTAATTCACTAAAATCAAAACCTAAAAAGATCATGAATGATAATTCTTTCCTAAACACATTATTATGGAATGTTTAATGACGGGGCCTTATATATGGTATCAAAAGTCATTTTAGATAACTTTAGAGGTTAGGATATTGCCAATAGAATGTCCATAAATAATTTTTCCATTATTATAAAATTAAAACAATATAGAATTTGAATATCACAATGTTGACTCATGTTGAATATGTTTTTTCCGAATGGTTTCTCACATAGGATGCATGATAGCATTGTTGGGATTCCATCTAGAGGAAAAAAACCATATAAAATCACAACCAGGTATGGTTGGAATAAAAACTCAAAAGTTTGGTGTATTGATGACATAGTTTAATTAGGATATAAATGGTGGTGGTATTCATGCATGAGATCATCTAAATCATCTATAGTATAACATTACATTAGTGGATCATATCATGAGTTAGAATATTCCTTCATTCAGAAGATCATATAACCCCATGCTAGATAAAGGTTGGATTAGTAACTAGAAAGGATTTTCAATGTCATGGGGTTTTTAGATAATTAAAAATTTAGCCTTTTTATAGTTTTAAAGGTGATAACGATCATTGGTGTTCGATAGTCAAGAATATCAAGAAAATTGAGCAGAATTATTCTCTTCTTTCGAAATGATTCTAAATTTTTTTTGAGAGAAATAATTTCTCAAGGAGGTTTGACATAGCATTAAAAAAATATTGGAATTGAGGTAGGAGGATGATTCAGTGGCTGCTTCTAATGATAAATTAACTACATTGAAATCGTATACTCCCAATTTTTTTTGTATCATGATAGTGAAATCTATCTTTTTTACTCAGGATTAAAACCAATGTATCAAAGGGATTTGTATCCACAAGAGTTCAAAAGATTCAAAAACATTTCTGATGTTCATAGATGGAGGAAATTAAGTTTTCTAATGATCATGTGTTCTTTGTAAAAAGTAGAATAATAAGTTGAGGTGGCAGGGGAAAGGATATACTTCTTCAAAAAATTGATTGTATGAAAATTATGTTTTCAGTTTGTGAAAATTTTGGTAAAAAACAAAATGTGTAATGTCTTAAATTCTAGTACATGGTTCCAATGTAGTAAAATGGGACATAAGGCTTCTAATTGCAGTAAAAATGTTAATGAAAGTGGTAATAAAAAATCTGATTTATAGTTAGAAAAGTGTTTTATGTGCAATGAGATGATTCATTATAAAAATGAGTGTCTAATGAAGAACTCGAATGAAGGGAAGAAAAAAAACTATAAGCATAAATGAGTGGGAAAATCCTTTGAATCTAATTTTGTATATGTCGGTCCATAATATGATGTTGTATACAATATATGGTTTTTTTGCATATTATTCCAATGTGTTGTTTGATTCAAAGTCTAAAAATTTTCTCTTTTTTGAGAAATTTTATGGAAAATTAGAAATTCAACCTGATGAATAGAATCAAGAACATGTGGTAAAAAACCCTTGATAAATGTTGAGGTAAAAATAAAATATAATAATCTTCATGTCATTGTTTTTTGAATGAATTTAGAAACAATCCTTTTAATTTTTCCTCTAGTAGAGTTCGATATTATTTTGGTTAAGGATTAGCTTTCTATGTACCATGTTATGATTGATTATATAGCTAATGATGTTTCTTTAGAAAGACTTTATATTTGGGTACAAGTATGGATGCTTATCACGAATAATACAATAGAATGTTTATAAAATATTAAATTTTTGAAATGAATTTTATCTTGCACGTATTGTTGAAAACAAGGGATGTTTTCATATTAATTGTGTTTGAGTGGTAAATAAGTATCTTTATATTTTTACAGGTGAGTTTCCATGTATTATTCCTAATTGATATGTTTAATTTACTATTGAATTCGTTCCTAATGCTATTACACATTCAAAACACCCTTACCAAATGGATCTAATTAATCAATTAGGGTTAATAAAAAATTACAATAGTTATTAGATAAAGGATACATTCGAACTAGTATATCATTATGCGGTTCCCCATATCATTTTTATTAAAAATAAATATGGTTCAATGAGGTATTGAATTGATTATAGAGCCTTTAATAACATCACTATGAAAAATAGGTATCAATTTCCTCATATCTATGATTTTTTTTATCATCTCCTAGAAACATATTATTTTTTATAGGTCAACCTTTTATTGGGGTACCATTAGTTGAAAGTAAAGAAGACAACATTCAGAAGACCACATTTCATTACTACATATAGCCATTATGAATATTTTATTATTGTTTTTGGGTTAAATAATGCACCTTATTTATTCGTGGATCTTAAGAATTGAATATTTTGTGAGTTAATGGATAATATTGTGGTTGTGTTTAATGATTTCATTTTGATATATTCAAAAAATAAATAAGAACATGAATGTCATTTATGGGTTGTTTTTCAAACCACAAATGAAAAAAACAATATTTTAAATAATGAAAATGTGGGTTTAGGTAACAAAAAATTTCTTTCCCATGTGTCAATTTTTATAATGTTGGAATAGATATAGATCCGACTTAAAATAAAGTTGTTTTAGAGGGGCCAATATTTAGAAAAATAATCGAGATTTGTAATTTTCTTGGATTAGGAGGCTATTACTTGATATTTTTTAATTTTATTTACAGTTATCTAGCCCACTTACTATGTTAACTCAAAAGTGTGTTTTGTTCTTCTGGACAAAAGAATATAATGATTGATTTCTTGAATTGAAAAGAAGATTAGTTAAGGGTTTAGTTTTGGCACTTCATTACATAAATGGTGAATTTGTTATCTATAGTGATTCCTCATTTAATGGACTTGGTTGTTACCTAATGAATAAAGATCAGCTAATTGATTTGTCTTTATGTCATTGGACATATCCAATGTTAAATTACCCTACTCATGATTTGGAATTAGCTGCTATTGGTTTTTATTTTGAAATTTTGGTGGCATAATTTTTATGGAATAAACTATGAAATATATACTCATAATAAAAGTTTGAAGTATATATTCACTAAGAATGAATTGAACATGAGATAGAGGATATGTATGGAATTAATCAAGAATTGTGATTTCCCGATTCATTTCCATAATAGAAAAGAAAAATGGTGTATGATTCTTGGATTTATAAAATTAATGCTATATTAACCATGTTACTTTTGTAATGTGATAATTTAATAAATTATTTGATTAAACTTTTCTTGGAATTGGTTTGTACATGAAATTCCTCTCTTTTGATTTAGGTGTAAGTAAAAACATCTCAATCATACAGAAATATGAACGTGTATAAGGAATACAATGAGTTGTTAGAAATGGTATAATTTGGCTAGATGGGTATGATACATGAATTTAAAATTAATAATGATTGTGTTTTGAGTTTTTTGAAGAGGTCATATATTCATTTAAATTCATTATTGATGAAATAATTTTTATATAAAGCACATAGTTCATCGTTTTTTAGATCATCCTAGCAGTACTAATTTGTACAGAGACCATAGGGAGTATTACTGGTGGGATGGAATGAAAAGAAATATTTCTGACTTTAATGTGAAGTTTTTGACATTTCAATAGGTTATATAATAATGATATCTCCAAAAAGAAATTCTTCAGCCTTTTCCAGTACTAGAGTGGAAATGGAAAAATATATCCACGAATTTTGTAGGGAGATTAACCAAATCTTATCAAGGTAATAATGTGATCTGGGTTATTGTTGATAGATTAACTAAATAATCTCATCTTATTCCTATTATAGATACTTTATATCTAGATCCACTTTCTCGATTGTATCTTATAGATATAGCCCCGTAACATAGAGTTCATCACTGCATTATATCATATCATGATTCCATGTTCACTTTTAAATTATGGAATGGTCATTATAAGATGTTGGGTATTGAAATAAACATTACTACATATTTTCATCCTCAATCATATGGGATGCCAGAATGAAAAACTACAACATTGGAAGATATGATACGATCATGTTCAATGGACTACCCAGGAAGCTAGGATCATAATCTTTCTATAGTTGAGTTTTCGTATTGTATGAGTTTTCATTCTATTATATAGATTGAAACATTTGAGGGATTATATAGATGGTGGATTCGAACTCCAGCATTTGAGATGAAGTAGGTGAAAGTATGTTGATGAGACTACAATTGGTAGAAGAGATGGCAGAAGAATATCAGTTGATTTGGAATCATATAAGGACATCTCAGAGTATGAAAAATGGTTATCCAGATAATTATAGGAAATAACTATCTTATAAGGTAAGTGATCATGTATTTCTCAAAGTTACCCAAGTAAAAGTGTGATGCATTTTGTTATTAATTGGAAGGTAAGTCCACGGGTAATTAGGCCCTATGAAATTTTGGATAATGTTCTATAAGATTCATACAGAGTCTCATTACGTCATATTTTTTCATAGGTAAATTTTTTTCATGTTTTAATGATATGAATTTATATGTCAGATTAATCTCATTTTTTGAGTGAAGAGGTAGTTTAGTTGGAAGAGAATCTTTCTTATGAGGAACAACTAGTTCAGACACATGACTGCAGAGAGAAAGTGTTGCGAAATAAGGTGATTCTTCCTGTTACAATTTTGTGAAAAAACAATATTGATGAAGTGGAAACATTGGAATTTCAAATTTTTACGATGGAGTAACACCCCCACTTATTTTAATAAGTGAATAAAAATTTTGAGGAAATAATTTCTAAAAGGGGGAAGGATGTAACATCACATATAATAATAGAATAAGACATTTAACTATATATTAAAATTTATTAATTATATATTAATTATAATTTATAAGGGATTATATGATGTATAGTGTACTCGATAGGAAATAATTGGTTTCTCCTAAATCTTATGTCACACAGAAGGTGAGATATACTGAAAAATAATTCATTATAAATATTGTTATTTTAAATGGTTGTTAACACCTAGCCATCGTTTTGGAGGTAATGAATAGAACTAACTATTTTATTTTTACACATGTTATTAATTTTATTTACTCAATTAAAATTAATTTTATAGATATAAAATAATAATAAATATAAATTTATGCCTAAAAGTTCTAATATTTAGAAATTGTAGTTTTAAAACCTTTTGATGGAGAATCAAAATTAAATATAGTTTTAAAAACATTATATTTTATATATAAGAAAATATAATTATTATTTGGAATTGGGGAATCAATTGTTTTTTATAAATTTTTTGTATTGTTCTGTAAACTTTTATATATTAGTTAATATTTATAAATACATCATTTTAATTCAAAACAATTTTTCTGTCTACATTACTTATAAAGATATATGATACATTTAATTGATTATAAAGTATATTTATACTATTATTTAATCATTTAATCCTATTTTGGTTATTTTATTATTTTTAATTTTGAAATTATATGTAAAAACACTTCATTATTATGAATTAGATAAAATGAATTAAACTTTTTTTAATCATAAGGTCCAATTTTTCAAACTTTTGGTTTTTTAGGAATTAATTATAAATAACATTTTCCCAATTCTATGAAATGATTTAGATAAAACAGATTATATATTTATAATCATAAGGTCCAAATTATTTTTTATGTTCTCTTTCAATTTTAGGTATCAAAAAGTAACCAGGGTTAAATAATAATTTACCGAAATAAAAGTGAGATTTTGACAGTGGTTAATATGAGTTGTCAAAATCATAACCTAGCTAACAACTAAATACATTTATAGTCAGATGAGGTGTTTTTAGATCCTAACCTACATATACAACATTAATTACAAGGATATTTTAGTAAATTTAATTCCTCCACTATATGGTAGGCTTTTAATATAAAAAATCAATAAATTAATCATTGGAACCCACCTCTCCTCTAATATAAATACCACATCTCATCCATAATATTTCATCCCAAAAATATTTTTTTCTCCACAAATATCATCCAAATCCTTTTATAATCACTCTGCCATTTCATATGTTCTATTGGCCTCCCCAAAATATCAAATCTAAGTTCCTCAGGTGTTGTTCAAGGATGGGATATTAAAGAGGTAATTTTCTCAATGAATAACTCTTAATTTCATTCTTTTTCCACTTTCTCCTCACCTCCTTCAACCATAAATTCATGATTACATATGAATAATATAAATTCAAGAGTTTTATTTTTCTAATTAAATAACTCATATACAATTCATTTGTCACCTCAAACTATAAAATAAATGAAAGTGTGGTCCATGTTATTCATGTTAGTTACTATAGTGAATAATGTTTTTATTCTTCCTTTCCATTATAGACATCATGGATATTCATAAAATCATTATTCTGATAAAAAATATTTTATTATTTATATTCTAACCTATTTAATATTATGGATATGTTATTTGAAACATACCTTTATGATTTCCATATTTTTGTTATACGATAACTTCATTTGGGGTTGTGTGGACTACAACCTCCTCAATATGATGTGATTCATTCACAAATCAAATGGAATGTATTATGGATTGATTTAGTAAAAATATATGATGTAAATGTAATATTAATTCGACTGTAAGTATTTTATATATGTATATATTTTTATATACATTTCATTTAATTTCATTCTTTCAATAAGACATGAAAAATGAAAATTGCATTCATGTGTACGTACGACAAACAATCTCAATTAACTGTGGTTTTAGTTATCTTAAATGATTATTATAAATACTTAAATAATAAATATATAATATATTTATAAAAAAAATTTATATTCTATAGATAATATACATATGACCACATAAACAATCGACATCAAAATGTGTTCTTTTTCGACTCAAGTACCAAATATCGACAATACGTCCAACATGAACTCAAATAATTATCAAATTGATATAACGTGGTAAGAAGTGATATAAAATGAATAATAAACATAAAAAATGTTCACAATAATGTATAAATGAAACAATATCTTTATTTAGGATGGTATTGAATTTATTATAAATGTCTGACTCAAGGTAAGGGAATTTCTTAACCCAATATTTGGGTTAAATTTCTACTTCTTGATTATATCATTCAACTCTTACGTGTGAAATGAATTTTTTAATATCTCATAATATCATTTATTTATTTCAGATATTTTATTAAATGTTGTTTTTAAAATGAATTTGTTTATATGGTGTGTTCGAATTTCCACAAAAAATGATGAAATGAATTTTGTTTTATGAAATATGGCGACAAAGACTTCTTTTCCGCCATAACCCTTATTGGAAATTTGAATTCCTATATAGACCTTAATTTTTTAAAAAGAAAAATAAATACCATATTTCCTTTTCATGCATTTTGGTATTGAAAACGTATTTAGAAGGGATTCATTTTTTCAATATATTGAAATGATATCATTTGATTGTACTTTGGAAATGATATTTTTCCTTTAAGAATAATTTATGTGTTTTGATTTTGTTTTCATTCATGGGTATTAATTATGTATACTATTGGTTCCATGATTAATGTTGTGAGGGTGATACAATGTTACTTATCCAATGCATTGGTTACTGATATAGAGTTAAACAATATGTTATTTCCTATGAGATTTAGGTAATATAATCTGATGGGATTCCAAACATAACAGTGATGGTTACTCACTATGAAGCTATGAAAATGAAAATGTAAGCATTATATGGACTCCACATGTTACTATTTTGATTTATGATTATTGTGTGTTTTTTACGAATCTTTTTATTTAATACGGTATATTAAATTTTTTATGTTTTACAGGATAAAATTATGATTTCAAGGATCTATAGAATTCACAGACTAATGTTTTTCTTCATTTTTTTTGTATCCCTTACTGATCCCTTTTTGATCATCCCAATATTTATAAAACATTTCACATTGTATAATGATGAGTAAGAGAAAGGGAGTTGTTAAGAAAATTTTAATCATGAAAATAAATCATGTATAATTTTTAAAAGGGTTTTCTTTTTTGACAAAATAGATACTGTTTTGGTAGTATGGTCTTCTATGATTATGGGATGATATGTATTAATGATGGAAAATTTCCTTAAAATGCTATACCTGAATAGACTATTAATGATAATTCATGAATAAAATCAAGATTATGTATAGTTTAAGGATGGGGCCTTATAATAAAATATTAAATATATTATGACACATTCAACTATTAATATATTATGACATCACTTGTAACACCCCAAGATCCTACGGTACGCTTCTCTTTGAATAATGCAATAGCATGTGTTGTACGCAACATCGAGTTCTAACACACACCACAACCAATCAAACTAGTCGTTATAAATAGTAATACCTACTTTTTTAAATTTTATAAAATTCTATCTCTCCAAATGGACATCATTTTTGGATTTGGAGTATCTAATTTAGCCTAAGTTAAAATTTTGGTACTTTTTGGATAACTTTAATATTTTTATGAATAGTGAAAATTACTAAATTTTAATTAAAAACAACTTTTTTAATCAAAATAATTAATAATGATAAATTATGAATTTGAGTGGTTTTAAAGTATATTTTGAATATATTTTTACCATTTAATACAATTTTGGTCATTGGACATAATTTTACAATTAAACCAGACATAAACAAGTATCTATCTTTTGATAGTTATTATATCTTAAAAACACTTTTTTTTGTTTTGACAGAGGGAATTATTTTTAAATTAATTTCTGCCACTTCAGTGTTTTGAATTTTGAAAAATGGAATCCATATTTAGAATCAGGATTTCCAAATTTTGTAAATAGGTAACTTTTATTTTTAGAAATTTTGAATAATTATTTCGGTAAATATTTTATTTACCATGGTTAAATGGTAAATCAGGTAAATAAGGGTTAACAAATTATATTATAATAATACTAAATTACCCTAAAACGTGTCCTAAACATATTTTTAGAGACATTTCTGACCATGGGCATCTTTTGGACAATTTTGGGACCCCATGGAGCCACTTGTAGGTGATAGGGACACATTATTTTAATTAAGTTAAAATAAATACAAAAATGAAAAAGCATATATCTTTTAGAAAAACAATTTTTACAAAGGGTTATATATGTTGTATTTTAAACTATAAATACTAATTATAAAGATAAAAATATTTCCTACATAATTATGTTTTATTTATAATTTTTAGACATTATATAATTTAATTTATTTATGACAATATAATGATGCAATAATCACCATAATAGTGAAAAATTAACATAATTGATATTATAGATACCCGAATAAATATAATTTGAGACTTTTAATGAATTAAACTAGTTTTATATGATACTAAGACATATTAGGATTTATTTAATTTACTTTTTTCGAATTAATCATTCTGTTATGATTTTTACAAAAATCAACTATTGAATAGTGTCAAAATTGACATAAAAGAGTTTTTAAAACAAATATTATATTATTAATTGATATTAATTTAATAAAAATATAAGGTTCGACCAAGAAACTTATATCATGATATTTTTATCATTAATGGACCACTTTAGGGTCTCTTGGAGGTATATAGTATTTTTATTAACTATATAATATAAAAATAAAAAGTGACATGGTAAGTGTCAAACTAATTAACTAACAATTAAAACTAAAAGACAATGTTAATATAATGACACAAACCTATCTAAATTCTGTTGGATTAATGGTTTTCGACCTATCACCACCATAATCTTTAAATAATCAACTTTGGAGCAATTAGAAAATGAATATGAATTTATTATAAATTAATATTTCTGGCTTTTCCAAAGGCACCTCTCACCCCTCTTATAAAAGGGAACTCCTCCTTCTCATTACATCACACCTTCAACACCTTTTGGTTCGGACAACCTCTGCCAAAATACTCTCCCAAATTCCCTCAATACAACCTAGGGGCCATAGTTTGATCAAAAAGCCATCCTATGGAGCCCATTTGATCAAATCAAAAGGAAGAACCCAAAGAAGAGGTAATGTTTTCCCCACCCTTTTTCAAATTCCTTTCTTCTTCAACGTCTTATTTCATTGTTATTATCTTTATAAAATAATGAATCCAGTATATCTTATATACTGTAATATTAATATAAATATGTTACAACCATATTCAGTATTCTATACATCCTATGAATTACATGTCACTATACGTGCGTACGTACGGCTTACCGTATCCACGTCGTGGTGTAATTGTTATTCAATATATTATTATTATTTGGATGAGTATAATAATTATGTTTAATTCATGTAAATAATAAATATAACATTATAATGATTATCTATATGATATATACCATCCAATTAAGTATTACATTAATATCAAAAGAATGATATTGTTGCTCATGTGTACGTACGGACTACCGTCTTCAAGAATGCGATGAGATTCATTGTCCATCGTATCCATTAAAGTATAATTATCATTTTATGATTTGAAAATAATGTCTAAAGACTCTATATCATTCTGGATATGAATATGATACATCCTATCCATGAAAAACATGTCTTACACGACAAAACATATCAAATAAAATGAGTAAGTTAACACCTGAAACGACGATAATAATAAGATATTATTAACAAAGCAATGATAAAAGATCATATATGATATCATATTAATATATATGATTTTTTTATAATTTAATAACAATTATTTCACCATTATACATGAGGTTAACCTACCCTCAACCATGGAAAATTACAAGGTAAGGGTTTATTTCACAATCTCTTCATTATCCGAGGTTGTTTATACGTAATAATCAACTGGGATCTCTTTATCATCCACATCCATGTTTCTTAGAAATGTATATCAAAAAATTCTTACTATATTAAAGAACATGGGTTAAATTCTTTAATACAATTGTTTTAATTTTTATAAGATGTTTATAAACGAATCATTCCGTCGTTTTCCAAACAAGGTCCTTTTTAACCTTTTCGACAGAATTAAGGTAAGAATGTTTTTTCATAACTTATACGGTGGGTGATTCTATTTTCCATCGAAGCTTCCATTACAAGATTATAAGAATATTTTCAATGAAAATGTTTTATTTTATAAATATATGACTCTTAAATTATTTCAATATAGAATGAGATATTTCTCTAAAAAGGGTTTTGATTTCATCTATGTCAACATCCTCTAATGGATTTTACGCTTATTTGAAGTTTATTTATTATGATACAAAACATTTATATTGTATTGAAGGTTTTGTGATATGTTTGACTGTGGATGTGTTTTTTTATATGATTCATGGTTTATGGATAAAGTATTTACATTTCGCATGCCAGTTTTAATACGAATGTTTATGTTATGTTTAAACCTTTTGATAAGGGAATGTATTGGACTTAATATGTGATGGGTGGAGCCCGCTATAGCTCCTCGATGTATCGGTAGGTCTAATGAGAAAATCTAGTATCTTGGCACAAGGATTTGGAAAAATATTGTTTGTAGTCTTGGCATGAGGCCTTGGATATGTGGTTATGATAGTCTGGAATTATGCATTACATCATTATGAAAGTGGATATTCATATTTCATGTGATTATTCGATTAGTAGAATATCCATGTGAATAAGTAAATGGAATTATTTCATTTTATTTTTTACATACTATGTTGAATTTCAAGTTTAAAAGGCTCTTGTTTTAGTTAGACATTGCCTTAAATGTTTATTCTTATTTATGAATGTTTCCATTATATTGTTATCCTTACTGGGCATTTGAGCTCACCCTTTTTCTAAGTTTTATTTTTCCCAGGATGTGAAGAAGTAATTTATGAATGACCTGCAGAGATAATATGAGGGGATAAGAATGTGGAATATGGAGACTATATTGTTTTAGTTTTCATTTTATGATGTAATTTAAAATTTATTAATATATCTAGTGTTACCAAGGCTACTAAACAAATCGGTCTCTCGAGATTTGATCTTTATTATGATCATACAAATGTTATGTAATAATGCACCAGCTCTGGGTAACTGTGGTCGGGGCGATATAGTTGGTATCAGAGAAATTTTAGTACAAACATAGGAATCTAGATTTAGAGAATCTCTTATTAGAGCACATAGACCTAAGATGGACTATGAGGATTAATATAGAAGAACTTCCTAGAATTTTGGTATTGTAGAGATTTTGTGAGTTTTCTGAGAAATACATACCTTTCTGGATATGAGCAGGTAGAGGCGGCTCTGGCACAGATGTACCTTGGGGTAATACCCGAAAACACTGCTTTGAGCTAGAATCAAATGGGTACCGGTGCACGACAACGGGCCTTGCTGCACTCTTGGTTACGACAGTCCTAGGGGATATGCATATGATAACTCTCATTTTCATTAAAAATCATTATGAAGAGTTTATGAGTATATACTTCCTCAATGAAAACATTTTTATGATTATGGATTATATCCATAAATAGTTTAATTTATGTTAAGTGTTTTATAAGTATGAAATTATGTATTTTGATTAAAAAACTGATCTAGTTTATTTCATTGTTTAGAAATGTCGCCTAGTGGAAGAAATGGAAACTGTATTAATGCACACACACCATGTAGAGATTTCCCTCCTGCTCAAGATAATTATAGTGGAGCTGGTGATGCAACTGGTGCCGATTAGCTAATTACCATACTGGGACAATTCACTCATGTTATTAATAATAACCTTACCCGTATGAGGCACCCTGATCCGAATCAAGGAGGATAAATGTTAGACCGCTTTGTGAGACAAAAACCACCAACATTCAATGGGAGTACAAATACCTTAGGAGCTGAGCAATGGATACGTTCTATAGAGAAAATATTTCAGGCTTTGGGATGTAGTGAAAGGCAAAAAGTTATAATGGAAGTTTACCGGCTCACGGGAGATGCTGATCAATGGTGGTCATTGATTCAAAACGTGAATGAAGATGATGAAGTATCAAATCTGAAATGGAGGGAGTTCAAAGATTTGTTTTTAGAAAAATACTTTCCTAGTGACCATCGAGCAGACATAGAAAGACAATTTCTGAGTCTGAGACAAAAGGAGGATGAGAATGTTGAAAAGTATAAGGCTAACATTGCATGGTTAGCAAGGTATGCTAAAGATTATATACGTAACCCATGAAGTAAGATTGATCATTTATTTGATGGGTTAAAACCATTTCTCCGTCGAGCATTAATCTCAAATCCTTCTTGTCGTATGAAGACATTGTCTCAAGTGCTATAAAGATAGAGAAATAATTATCAAGTCTTATGACTTTAATGTAAAGAAAGAGAAGATAAGATCTGCTGATCAATATGGGAGTGGAAATAAGGGGAAGAAGGGAATGGTTGAATATCCATCATGTGGTAAACGTGGGAAAAACACCCTGGTACTTTCTTGAAGGGAATGGGTGTCTATTACAAGTGTGGTGAAATAGTCCACCAAGATCGTGATTGGAAAGGGAAGAAAGAAGCTATCTATATTCAGTGATACAATTGCAGGGAGATAGGAGATTATGAAAATGAATGTCCTTAGTGTTAGGGTAACTTACCTCAGAAACGTCCAAGGGATCAAGGCCAAGCATATGCTATCACTACTACTAAGGTAGAAGCTTTGAAAGTCATTGTGGCAGGTAATTTAATGGTTTCTTCAAGGTTAGCAAATGCATTATTTGATTCTGGACCATCACATTGTTTTATATCTTCCCAGTTTTCAATGAAAATTATATATTACGAATTTGATTTAACAAGGGAGTTGTCAGTTAAAACTCCTAAGGGAAGTATCATTGCAACAGTGTTTTGTGAATCAGTCCCCATTAGAGCACATAAATGTTCTTTATCTGCCAATCTCATCGTCATACCTATGATTGAGTTTGATATAATCCTCGGTATGGATTGGATTTCGGACTATGATGCAATGATTTATTGTAAGAAGAAGTAGGATATAATTTATGATGATAATGACAAGGAACACCTTATCTTTAGAGAAGAATCTTCAACACCTAATTCTTATCTAGATCCACCCCCAGTAGCTCAACTAAATTCAATTACTGGGGAGGAAGAGAATTAAATGACTATGGGTGATGAAAGGAATGTTTAAATAGAGTATTTACCTGTAGTAAAAGAATATGTCGATGTATTTAAATAAGATTTATCTTGACATCCTCCAGAACAAGATGTTGAGTTTTCCATTGATTTAATTAATGGATCAAGGCCTATATCGAAGACCCCTTATAGAATGGCCACTGTAGAATTATTCGAACTAAATAAACAATTAGAGGAATTGAGTAATAAAGGGTTTATTCTCCATATTGTTTCTTCATGGGGAGCCCCTGTTTTTTTGTTAAAAAGAAATATGGATCTATGAGGTTATGTATCGACTATAGGGATATCAATGCTATATAAAAAAAGAAGAAGTATCCCCTACCTCGCATTGATGATTTATTTGACCAACTGCATGGAGATCAATACTTTTCAAAGATTGACCTTCTATCTGGATACCATCAGTTGTGTGTGAAGAAGGAATACATTTCGAAGACAGCATTTCGAACCCGGTATGGGCATTACGAGTTTACGGTAATGCCTTTTGGATTGACTAATGCATCCTCTGTATTCATGGATCTATTGAATAGAGTTTTCAAGAAATATCTCGATGAATTTGTGGTGGTATTTATTGATGATATCATGGTGTACTCCAAAAGCTACGAAGATCATGAAAATCACTTGTGAATTATCCTAGAGACTCTGAGAAGACATGAATTATATGGGAAGTTTATCAAGTGTGAATTCTGGCTTCATGAGATTTCTTTTCTTGGCCATATTGTCTCTAAATATGGAATATATGTTGATACTTCTATAAGAAAGGCAATTCAAGAATGGCCAGCACCTACGAGTATAACTGAGGTGTGCAGTTTTATTGGTTTGGCAGGTTATTTTCGATGTTTCGTCCAGATTTTTTCCCGATTGTCTAACCCATTAACGAAGATCACAGGTAAAGGGGTTAAATTTGATTGGACAAAAGAGTGTGAAGAATGTTTCAAAGAACTGAAGGGAGTATTAGTCAATGCTCCTATAATGACTATACCATCAGGGAATGATGGGTTCGTTATTTATAGTGATGCATCATAGAAAGGACTTGGTTGTGTCCTTATGCAGAATGATAGGGTTATTTTTTATGCATCACGACAGTTGAAAATTAATGAACAAAACTATCCTACTCATGATCTCAAGTTAGAAGCTGTGATGTTTTGTTTGATGATATGGAGGCACTACCTCTTTGGTGAAAAATGTGAGATTTATACTGATCACAAGAGTTTAAGTATATTTTCTCACCAAAAGAACTCAATATGAGGCAATGGAGATGGCTTGAATTACTCAAGGATTATGATTGTACGATACACTACCACCTGGGGAAAGCAAACAAGGTGGCAGATGATTTGAGCAGAAAATACCATGGGGTTTTGAACATGATGAGAATTGAAAGGGATCCAATTTTCATGGATCTAGTGAGGATGGACATGGTAAAAACCAGGGAAGGTGAAACATCAATGCTTTTTTCTAATGGTTGCCAAACCATATTTACTAGAAATGATTAAGAGTTCTCAAACCAATGATGAAGAATTTAAAAAGATGATTAAAGATGTGAATGATGGGAGATTGAGAGACTGTGTGTATGAAGAAGGAATTTTGAAATTAGGGGAGAGGCTTTGTGTTCCCGGTATACCTGATCTAAAAAGGGAATTGCTGGATGATGCTCATAGTTCTAATTTCTCTATACACCCTAGGAGGATCAAAATGTATAGAGATTTGAAGGAACATTTTTGGTGGGAAAACATGAAGAGGGAGATTTCCGATTTTGTGTCAAGATGTATTTTTTGTCAACAAGTGAATGCTGGAAGGCAACAGCCTGGTAGTGTATTGCAACCTCTTCCCATACCTAAGTGGAAATTGGACAATATTATGATGGACTTTGTAATGGGACTACCAAAGACTCCTAGAAGGAATGATGCAATATGGGTTATTGTTGATCGTCTTACCATGTCAGCACATTTTCTTTCTATAAGAGAAGATCTATCACTGGAACGTTTAGAAAGACTATATATTAATGAAGTTGTGAGACTTCATGGAGTAACCCTATCGATTGTTTCTGATCGTGATCCCCATTTTACATCAAGATTCTAGAAAAGTCTTCAAAAATACCTTGATACTGAACTTCATTTGAGCACTGCCTACCACCCTCAGACAGAAGGACAATCAGAACGGACTATTCAAACCTTAGAAGACATGTTGAGATCTTTCTCACTTGACTTTCAGGGAATGTGGGATCAATATTTACCTCTGGTAGAATTTTCCTATAACAATAGCTTTCATTCAAGTATTCAGATGACACCATATGAAGCGTTATACGTAAAGAGATGCCGCACACCAACCTGTTGGGATGATGTTGTTGAAAGAAAACTTGTAGGTCCAGAACTAGTGGAGGAAATGATGGAAAAGGTGAAGGTAATCCAAAATCACATCAATGAAGCTCAAAGTAGGCAGAAGAGCTATGCCGATAATCGAAGGAAGGATTTGGAATGTCAAGTCGGTGATAATGTTTTCCTAAAGGTATCTCCATGGAAGGGAGTCATACGTTTTGGTAAGAATGGTAAATTGAGTCTCATGTACATTGGACCTTTCGAAATTCTAGAATGAATTGGGGTTGTAGCTTACTGATTGGCAATGCCGCCAAGTCTCTCCAAAGTTCACTATGTGTTCTACGTATCATTATTGATGAAATACATTCCTGACCCAATGCATGTAATCACCTATGAGAAATTAGAAATGGAACCCGATCTGTTGTATTGCGAAGAGCCCGTCAAGATTCTTGATACGAGAGAACAAGTACTGAGAAACCGGATGACGCGTCTGGTAAAAGTCTTGTGAAAAAACCATAAGATGGAAGAGGCAGCGTGGGAACCCAAGGAACTTATGATGAAAAAACACCGAAGCCTTTTCATGAGGTAGTATATTAGAAATTTAGAGGACAAAATTATTTGAAGGATGGGAGATTGTAACACCCCATGCTTCTACGGTACGCTTCACTTTGAATAATGCAGTAGCGTGTGTTGTACGCAACCTCGAGTTCTAACACACCACAATCAATCAAACTAGCCGTTATAAATAGCAATACCAACTTTTTGAAATATTATAAATTTTCTCCCTCAAAATGGACTTAATTTTTGGATTCAGAGTATCGAATATAGCCTAAGGTAAAATTTTGGTACTTTTCGGATAACTTTAATATTTTTATGAATAGTGAAAATTACTACATTTTAATTAACAACATCTTTTTTAATAAAAATCATTAATAGTGATAAATTATGAATTTTATTGGTTTAAAATTATATTTAGAATATATTTTTACTATTTAATACAATTTTGGTCATTGGACATAATTTCACAATCAAACCAGACATAAACAAGTATCAATCTTTTGATAGTTATTATATCTTAAAAACAAGCTTTTTGTTTTGATAGCGGAAATTAATTTTAAATTAATTTCTGCCACTTCTGTATTTTGAATTCGGAAAAATGGATTCCATATTTGGAATAAAAATTTCCATATTTTGTAAATAGGTAAGTTTTATTTTTAGATATTTTGAATAATTACTTCGGTAAATATTTTATTTACCATGGTTAAAGGGAAAAATCCGGTAAATAAGGGTTAAAAAATAATATTATAATAATACTAAATTACCATAAAACATGCCCTAATATTATTGGTTAATACATGTCTGACCATGGGCCTCTTTTGGTAGATTTTGGGACCCCATGGAGACACTTGTAGGTGATAGGGACACATTATTTTAATTAAGTTGAAATAAATAAAAAAATGACAAAAGCATATATCTATTAGAAATGTTTTTTAAAAAAGGGTTATATATGTTGGATATTCAACTATAAATATTCATTGGAAAGATAAAAATATTTACTAAATAATGATATTTTATTTATAATTTTTAGACATTAAATAATTTAATTTAATTATGACACAATGATGATGCACTAATTACCATAATAGTGAAAAATTAAAATAATTCATATTTTAAATACCCAAATAAATATAATTTTAGAGTTTCAATGAATTAAACTAATTTTCTAGGATAATATGACATATTAGGATTGATTTAATTGACTTTTTTGGATGTAATCATTCTGTTATGATTTTAAAAAAAATCGACTATTGAATAGTGTCAAAATTTACATAAAAGAGTTTTTAAAACAAATATTATATTATTAATTGATATTAAATTACTGAAAATCTATGGTTCGGCCAAGATACTTATATAATGATATTTGTATCATTAATGGACCACTTGGGGGTCTCTTGGAGGTATATAGTAAGTTTATTAAATATATAATATAAAAATACAATGTGAGATGGTAAGTGTCAAACTAATTAACTAAGAGTTAAAACTAAACGACAAGGTTAATATAATGACCCAAAACTGTCTAAATACTATTGGTTGAATGGTTTTAGACCTATCCCCACCTTAAAATCTATATAATCCACTTTGGAGCCATTATAAACTGAATATTAATTTATTATAATATAATATTTCTATCTTTTCCAAAGATGCCCCTCACCCCTCTTATAAAAGGGCACTCCTCCTTCTCATTACTTCACACCTTCAAAGCATTTTGTTTCGGCCAAACTATTCCCAAATACTCTCCCAAATTCCCTCAATACATCATAGAGACCTTATTTTGATCATAAAGACAACCTAAGTAGCGTTTTTGATCAAATCAAATGGAAGAACACAAAGAAGAGGTAATGTTTTCACCACCCTTTTTCAAATTCATTACTTCTCCAACTTCTTCTTTTTTTGTTATTATCATTATAAAATAATGAATCCAGTATCTCCTCTATACTGTAATATTATTATAAATATGGTACAACCATATTCAGTATTCTATCCATCCTTTGAATGACATGTCACCATACGTGTGTACGTACGGCATACCGTATCCACGTCTTGGTGTAATTGTTATTCAATATATTATTATTATCATAATGGGTATACTAATGATGATTAATCCATGTAAATAATAAATATAACATTATAATGATTCTGTATATAGGATATAACATCCAATTAAATATTATTTTAATATCAAAAAATGATATTGACGCTCGTGCGTACGTATGGACTACCGTCTCCACGAACGCGATGAGATTCATTCTCCATCGTATCCATTCAAGTATAATTATCATTTTATGATTTAAAAATAATGTTTAAGGACTTTATATCATTCTGGATATGAATAAGATACATCCTATCCATGAAAAACAATTCTTATGTAACAAAACATATCAAGGAAAACGAGTAAGTTAACACCCAAAACGACGATAATACTAAGATATTATTAACAAAGCAATGTTAAAAGATCATAAATGATATCATATTAATATATATGATTATTTTATAATTTAATACCAATTATTTCACCATTATACAAGAGGTTAACCTACCCTCAACCAAGGAAAAGTACAAGTTAAGGGTTTATTTCGTAATCTCTTCATTATCTTAGGTTGTTTATACGTAATAATCTATAGGGATCTCTTTATCATCCACATACATGTTTCTTAAAAATGTATTTCAAAACATTCTTACTATTTTAATGATTATGGGTTAATGTCATTTATACCCTTGTTTGACTTTTTTATAAGATGTTTATAAAGGAATCTTTCTGTCATTTTCCAAACAAGGTCCTTTTTAACCTTTTCGACAGAATTAAGGTAAGAATTTTTTTTAACTTATACTGTGGGTGCGGCTATTTTCCGTCGATCCTTACCTTACAAGCTTATAAGAATATTTTCAATGAAAATGTTTTATTTTATAAATATATGACTCTTAAATGATTTAAAAATAGAATGAGATATTTCTCTAAAAAGAGTTTTTGTTTCATCTATGTCAACATCCTTTGATGGATTTTACGCTTATTTGAAGTTGATTTATTATGATAAAAAAATTTATATTGTATTGAAGGTTTTGTGATATGTTTGACTGTGGATGTGTTTTTTTATACCATTCATGGTTAATGGATGATGTATATTTACATTTCAAATGATATTTTTAATACTAATGTTTATAATATGTTTAAACCTTTTCATATGGGAGTGCATTGGACTTAATATGTGACGGGTGGAGCCCTCTATAGTTCATCGATGCATCGGTAGGTCTCATGAGACAAACTAGTGTCTTGGAACAAGGCCTTGGCAAAATATTATTTGTAGTCTTGGCATGAGCCCTTGGCTATGTGGTTATGATAGTCTGGATTTATGCATTCCATCATTATGAAAGTGGTTATTGATATTTCATTTGATTATTTGATTAGTAGAATATCCATGTGAATATGTAAATGGCATTATTTCATTTTATTTTTTCCATAATATTTTGAAGTTCAAGTTTAAGAGGCTTTTTTTAGTTATACATTTCCTTAAATGATTATTCTTATTTATGAAATTTTCCGCTATATTGTTATCCTTACTGGGCATTTGATATCACCCCTTTCCTATGTTTTATTTTTCCCTGTATGTGAAGAAGTAATTTATGAATGACCTGTAGGGATAATATGTGGGGATAAGAATGTGGAATATGGAGACTATATTGTTTTAGTTTTCATTTTAAGATGTAATGTAATCATTATTAATATATCTAGTGTTACCAAGGCTACTAATCCAATCGGTCTTTCGAGATTTGATCTTTCTTGTGATCATGCCAATGTTATGTAATAATGAAACGGCTCTAGGTAACTAGGGTCGGGGTGTTACATCACTTGTGCGTATATGTGGAATACCACCTACACAAATAATTATCATTCATTTTTCAGGACTAAAAATTATTAGTTATTTAAAAATGTATTAAATATATAAATTTTTAAACTATTAAATTAATAATATTAATAATATTATGTAATAATGTCCCCTTTTATCCTGGTGAACCAATATATGTGGTTGTATGGATTATGAACTAAACATCCTCAAAATGACTGATATGAGTTTAATATATTTTACTACTATATAAGGAATTGTAGTAAATAGAAAATAAATAATTTTAATAGAAATAAAATTAAATAAATATTAAAAATAAATTAAATATATAATATTATTATATAATTCATCATCTAAATAATTTTTAACACTAGATTGTATTTCTTGTATTTGATTTATCATCACAATTTTCCATTCGTAAGAATGAGGAATGTTTAAAAACATTTTTTCTTTTCTATAGTGATTTAACTTACATAAAAATGTTTATAATATTCATTTAATAAAATTAATTTTTATTAAATATATATTTCATTTCCTCTTATTCATAATAATTTTGATTGATATTTTTTAAATGATGCTAGTGATTTCTAATAAAAAACTTTTTTCTAATGTATTTGTTTCTAATATTTTTCCTCCATTTAGATTATCATTTAATTATTATATGAAGAGTATGATTTTGTTTTATTTGATTCAAATTTAAATATTATACTCTATTCACATTTCACTATAAGTTCATAAAAATGATTATTTTTAATGATTTCTATAGGGCTAATTTAATCATTTTTATGATATAATGAAAACAAATATTATCCAATGAATACGATTTGGGATCCATCAACCTCCATAATATCTATTTTCATTATCACAATTGAATTAAATATTGGAAATTTATATGTTGAAAACAATATTTTTCCCAATTTTCACGGAATTTTTTTTTAGAAAATTTAATAGAAAATGGGAGTATTTTCACTTATTAATATGATGAATAAATGTGATTATCTAAAAAGACTAATTGAGTTTTCAAGGATTGTTTTATGAAAAAAATATATCATAAAGTATTCATTTTTTAAGATATTATTTATCCTATTATATATCAGTATGGTTGGTGAGCTCGATATATCTCTCGAATGCATTGGGTAGTGTCTTAGACTACAAGTGAAATAAAAATATTTAGACAACTATATAGGTTACTAATATGGAATAAACAAGGATTTATTTATCTATTACATGGGTTAAAACTGATTGAATATATTTTATTAATATAAAAATATAGGATACAGATATTATACAAGGTAATAGTTCACATTGTAATCTTTTAATTTTATAATGAAATGGATGATATTGTGAATTAAAAGGTGGGTGGTTTTTTAAATGAAACTGTATCATGATGATTTCATGTGTTTAATATGGTTTCTAATGGATCACAATGATTTACCTAATGAAAAATATTTTTTATCACATGGATATGATTAATTTTTTCCTCAATGTTTTATCATTAAATAAGTAATGATTTGCAAGGGTATTAATATTTTTCAATAGACTAAGGGGATTCATTTATTTTTATATCCACTTCTATGATTTTTGTGCACATAAAATTTTTTCAAATATTTCTCAGTATGACTAATATTATAATAATATATTTTGAATCCCACCACTAAATAATATAATTTTGTCTCTAATAAATCATAAGGGTCATGAATTATACATGAGTATAATGATAAGATATATATATCATAGAAAAGGTTTTAAAATTTTGTTAGACTTCCCTGTGTAATTTCATTGGTCTTCCTAAATATCTAAAAAACAAAAAATAAATTATCATGTATATATATGAATGGAAAACCTAATAAAAAATAGTGTTATAATGGAGTTATCATTATACGGGTCGATACACCTATCATTCATTGGATTACCATAATAAAATGAACCACTCATCATCATACTGACCATTATAATAATTTATTCCCACATTTTATTCTCAGTGTATGTTCTTTCCCATTTTAATATAATATAAAATATGTCATTATACTTTATGTGTTAGTCAATATATTGTATCCTAGACCACACCTCATGTAATATATTATTTGATATTTAATATTCCAATGATTGTATAATTTCTTCCCTCAAAACACAATTGATCATTCATCCATATATTATCAACCAATGTCATTAAGTATTAATGTGGACCTATATAGTCAAAGATTAATTTAAATCATACATAATAAACTATTATAATTTCTGCAGCTTCATAAAAAACCACTACAATCAATATAATTAAACTCATTAAGAATAATAGGATTTTCCCTCTCTCTTTTTTCAAATTAATGAACCTAAAAATACTCAAAGGGAATTTTGGAAATATTTATCACCAATTTATTTTTTTAAAAACCATTTAAAACACCAAATATAACATTAACATAAACCTTCATGAGAAACCAAAACTACATTTAAAATCCATTCAAATTTATATTAAGTGTCAATGATTCAAATATAATGTAATTTATGACCAAATTTGTAAATATAAAAACGAGAATAATGATTTTAATTAAAAGATTCCCCTAAATCAAAAAACTACTTCCAAACTCCAATTAAAACCCCACAACTAGACCTCAACCCAATAATTGAAAGATAAGTACATTAGAAACATCAATGAGTAGATCCATTCAACTACAAATAAATTAAATGAAAACATTATCAAATATTTTATTGAACCCAATGGAAAATTATTTAAATATTTATACGGAATGGTTTGAAATTCATGTATTTAAAAAATGTAAATTCAACCACCATGAATAAAATAGATTTTTACAATGTAGAGTGGTGAGAAATTATCTAAATCTTCATTTTGATAGAGACCAATTAACATAAACTGATAATCAATTCATATAAAAAATATCATTGGGTAGTTTCTCTATTTTGATATCAAGAATATTTTTTTTATTGACATATAATCTATCATGAAAATCCCTTCTTCATTTGTATCCATGAAGAAATGATACATTCTCATTATTATATTTTTCAAATGATTATTGATATTATTTTTTTATATTCCAAGACTACATAATTATTCATAATTGATTTAAGTAGGAAAAATAATATTTACTCCCATATAGTCATTTCATTGACTTGCCAACTAAATATCTACTGAATTTATGAGTAACCATAATAAATTAATCTAATATAATGATTAATGAAATAAAATCAAGAATACATGATATATATAAAAAATAATTAATATGATAAAAACATACAGTCATAGGTATTATAATAATCATCCATTGAACCATCATAGTTTGAATTTATAAATCGAAATAACCTATAATTTGTTATTAAATGATAAAATAGACCAAAATTAATAATGATTTTTATATAACAATTTATTCTTTTTTAAAATAGAATGTGTATTTCCTAGGTAATTTTTTAAAGATGAACCATGACTTGTGGAATAAAAATAGTCAGGTATTGTATATATTACATAAAAATACAATCAATTATATTTTTACATTCATTCACATGAAAATCATTTTTATTATCATCAATTTGATTGATCAATTGGGTTAAATTTAGTGTTTCAATTCCTTGTGATTTTGGTATTCAAAATTTCTTCAGTTCCACCATAATTTTTTTGGATTGATAAATAAACATTAAATTCATAAATTATGATATATTTAAACCATATAATAATATAGAAAATTGAAATAAAAGACTTATATGCTTAATTGAATGAATAATAATCTAGAGAAACCAAAAAAAGACTCCCAATATGTAATGACCCAGAACCTCATGACCCCTTCTATTGCCAATTATCAGCGTGACTGATCGGCGTCACCCAGCCTTGGCAGGTTTTTCTTCTGCAGCCTCCCCTATAACCCCACTTTTAGGCCTTTTTTATCTTTTTTGAAGCATTTCAAGGCCGTTGTAAGCCCATAATTAGTATCTAAAAATAAATTAAACATCCATACTAAATAACAATTAATCCAGTCTTGTGGGGTGTCCCAGCCACGTGGTCAACCCACGAGCCCGCTCCTTACGCGGTTTCTCTATGTATCTCTACCGTCTGGGAGTGCTGTATCGCAGCCCTTATCGGCCATTATAACCTAAATTCTTATCCCTACGTTTCCTTTTCTCGATCATTCTAATCAAATTACCCTTCCTCCCTACGAACCGTACCCCTGTTACAATGTTTTACCTTCACGTTCTGTGGATCTCCTGCCACCACTGTTTTCCAGTTTCCACGTGAGGACTTAACATCAATCCTTGATCGTCAGCTAGGGTTTCACCTTCGTCTCTCCTTTCTATGTATCTTTTTGGGTGAGTATTCTATTTCTTTTTTACAATTGGATGAACCAAACTTTAATAAATATAATAAATGGATTGTAAAGAATTAAGGGGAGGGGTGTGACTGATGATGATGCTTTGTTTTTCTCATTTTTCATAATTAATGGTTTCTAGATTGTGCAGGTGTACGCCTACTAAAAATCATGGTCGTTGGTGGTCTCTCTCTATTTATTAATAAACCATTACTTCTCGTGTTGGCCGTGTAAATTAAATTGGTTAACTACGTATATTCGGATAAATAAATTGAAATCACCAGGATAAACCCTTTTCTGTGATAAACCCGGTTAAAGTAAAGTGGAATTGGAATCTTGGAGTGTGTTAAATGTTTTAAATCTGAAAATACCATCATGAGCCTACATTGTGATGATGGCAGGGGTTTGGTTGTTTTCATTCACGAGCTTATTGCTGGGTGATGTGGGTGGGGATGGGATCCTCTTTTGTTATGGATTCACTGGTTATGAATTTGAGGTCGTGTGGTTACTTGTTTATATCGCGAATTGTGGTGGGATCCTCTGTTGTTGAGAAACTATTGGCTCCTAGATCCTGGGGACATGGGAATGTATCTTGGGGTTTTCTATGGTTCCCGTACTTCGAGGAATCTCACATGTCCCTCTATTATTGTAACTTTACAAGATAACCGGGTGTGAATGAATAAATTTATGTTGGGTGTATTCTTACCTTGGCTAGTGCTTATGCTTATTAGTTTCTAAAATAGGTGCAGATACTTATTTAAACATTATTACTAAACATGAAAACAAGGATAGGACAAATGGGTTTTTTTGTGCGATTTGTGACTTGGACATAGGTGTTGAGTGTGTTCATTAAGCTGGATGAAGAAAAACCTATATTTGGCGGAGTGCTTGTTACCTATACATACTTTTAGTTTTTGTGTCTCTTATTCGCCCCCCATCCAAGTAGATCACTTAGTGACGAACACCACCATTTCATGGGGGAAGGTGTTTTCCAAACACTTCTATTAGTGGCTGGTTATTAGCTCCTTTCTACGCCCTTTCTTGTATATCCCAAATATCTTCAGGCCAGTTGTGATGGCCTGAAGTCCATTATTAGCCCAAGAATATTCGGTAGGGTAGTGTGGGGGTTGGCCTAGGTGTGTGTGGGCATGTGGTTTCCCAAGTATCTTCGGGATGAGGCCCAGGTGTCTTCGGGGGTGGCAGTAGTTCTTCTAGCCCAGGTGTCATCGGGCATGTCAGTGGTCATTCTAGCCTAGCTTTTTGCATGCATGGTTAGGTGTGATAGTTTTGGCCCATGTGTCTGCGGGCGGGATTGTGGTTGTGGACTAGGTGTTTGCCGGCGGGATAAGTGGTTGAGACCCAGTTGTGTGCGGGAAGGGTATGGTAGTGGAACTGCGGTGAGAATGGTGGGATTGGTCCGATGCATAGGATGTCTTCAATAACCAGTGGGAAAGTGGCACGGGGTACCCAAACATTGATGTGTTGTTACTATACATTACTTGACTTGAATTATTTAGGGAGTGTGCCTTGGTGAGGCTTGGGTGGTTAGTTTACTTGTTAGGTGCTTTGTTATCTCTTTTCTCACAGGGCATTAGTATGCCTCCTCACATATGCATGAGATTCTTTGGTTTTCCCCTACTGAGTATACTTGTATGCTCACCCTACATATATAAAATTGATTTCAGGTTTCTAGGAGGACTTTGGGGATTGTACTGGACCGTACTAGCTCAGACCTTGTGATAGATCATCATAGTTGATGTTGTTCTTTCTTTTGGTATTTTTCTTTGTAGTCTCCTTATACATTGTGGATTTTACATTTGTTGCATGAATTGGAAATGGTTCATTGTTTTTCTTTTACGTTCCGTTTGGTGGTGTGGGATTCACTATGTTATCTCCCGATCCTATTAAAAGAAAAAGGGTAATGCCTTCCATTTAGTGTGTGACTTTATAGCTTTTGTTCTGGTCGCCACTTCAGGACCTATTGAAGGCGGGCTTTGGGGGTCATTATCTCTCCTTCAACTTAAATATGGATGGGTCTGGCAATCTGCTGACCCTTCCCTCCTTTTGGTGAAGGCGGGTCGTGACAGAATGGCATCAAAGGTGGAGGTTGAGAGATATGATGGATTCTAGAGTTAGGCACAGTGAGGATTGCATGGGATGGTAGGGAAACTGTGTTGGGTGACCTTGTTGCGTGAATTAGGCCAGGGAAGACTAGCTAGTACATGGGATTTTAGGGCCCCCCTGATCCAATGCAAGGACTCTGGACCTACCAAACGACCAAGTGATGTCACACTAATTGCAGGGCAGAGACCCTAGTAAAGGTACATGCATCTATATGACCTGTGTTCTCATGTTTCTGGGTGTTTTTGGGATTCAAGAAAAAAAGTAAAAAAATACATAAATAAATAAAGAAGTTAAATAAAATGTAAGAACAATATTCTAAACTTCTTGAGCTTAGGAATTCCTTATTTTCCTTGCAGCTATGGACCCAGGGAGACGACCATGAGTTTTACAGGAGATCAAGTTACGGGGGGATGACTTGGCCGATCTTCAGAGGGCTGATCGGGAGGAGGAGGATGAACAGTGGAAGAAGAAGCTTCGATCCTTCCAGCAAAAAACCCTTGATAAGTACGAGGATAGCACCTCTGACATGAAGACGGAGGGTTGGCTAGAGAAGCTGGTGATAGCCATCGTCTTGATCCGGGCTACAACCGAGTAATGTGTTCCTCTGGACGATAGCCAAATGCGAGGAGCAGCGCGTCAGTGGTGGACGCTCTACCTGAGGGAGAGGAGAGAGGCTGAGGTGGCATGGGCTGATTTCGAGAAGGAGTTTCGGGCGGAATTCCAATCTTCTACAATGAAGGTAGAGATGTGGCAGGGGCTACTCTCTCTCCAGCATGGGAGTATGTCGGTAAGGTAGCTGGGGATCAATTTCAAGGATCTCCTCCACTATTCTACGGACCTTTTTTCAGATGGGGAGTCTTGGGAGAGACCTTTAGAGGTGGAGCTCTGACCCTCCCTCCAATACGTTGTTACCCCCTTCACCTTGCCGACATACTTGGAGGTCCAGATGAAGGCATAGGTGGTTGAGAGGATGCACACATTGGGCAGTGTGTCATGAGAGGGGATTCAGCTAGGCCCATCAATGGGAAAGGCCGTAAACACCAAACATCTATCATCGAGACCCTCTAGGTTCCAACCAGCAGGGAGCAGGCCACAGTAGTTCCAGTTCCTGTCCCCTATTCCTCGACCTTTCCCTTCGGGCGCAGGACTGAGGTCTTTTTTTTGTGGGAGCCATGGAATTCTCTAGAGTCACAACCCAGACCGAGTTCAGTACCGTAGTGGCAGACAGGCCCAACACCTACCTTAGTAGTAGCTTCTAGCGAGGCCTTTCCAGCAATAGCATAAGGGGAAGCGAGCTCCCACTACTCCATGGGCTGACATTGCAGGGGGAGGCCAACCTCAGGGAGTTCGTCAGGGACCTCGATCAGGGCATGGTCGGGGAGGCGGCCGACAGTCGATGGGCAGAGTAGCTAGGTGTGGACAGTTTTACGCCTCAGAGGCATCAGTTCTAGAGGGACTATAGGTTGTTCGAGGTACTATTAGTTTGTTCGGTGCCCTTAATTATGCCTTGTTCAATACCGGAGCTTCGCACTCCTTTGTTGCACTCGGTCTGGCCCCTGCTCTAGGTCAAGATGCTGAAATACTTCCACTTCCCCTGGTGCTAAGAACACCAGTCGGTGGTCAGACAAACATGTTAAATGTTTTCATAGGATGAACACTGATCATATGGCCACACCAGTTGGTCATCGATCTACTACTGCTACAGATATAGCCATAAAATGTCATCGAAGGCATCGACTGGTTTTTCTCTGTGTGTGCCATCATCGATTGCTTCTGAGGAAGGGTTGTGTTCTCGGACTTGGGTAGCCAATGTGTTACATTCACCGGTGAGCGGAATGGTCAGAAGGGCAGTAGGCAAGAAGAACCCCTCCTCTCCTTGTTAGCTGAGCTACTAGTAGAGTCAGTAGATGCTGAGATGGTGGAAGTACCAGTGATCATCAATGAGTTTATGGATGTCTTTCCTGAGGAGGTAATGGATGTACCCCCTCAATGTGATATCGAGATTGGGATATACTTACATCATGTTGCTCGTATGATTTCGATGGCTCCCTACCAGATGGCACCTTCGGATCTACGGGAGTTGTGGATTCAGATTGATGATCTGATGAAGAGTGGATATGTTCGACCATGTGTGTCATCGTGGGGTGGACAAGTATTGTTCTCAAAGAAGCCAGATGGTGGTCTCATGTTGTGAATAGACTACAGGAGGCTGAATCAGGTGACGATCAATAATCTTTACCCTTTTCTGAGGATAGATGATATTTTTGACCAGCTGATAGGGGAATGATGGTTCTTGACGATCGACCTATGGTCTGGATATCACCAGTTGAGGGTGAAGGAGGGAGACATCATGAAGACGGCCTTCAGGTGGAGGATTGTACCCAACTTCTCTCTAGTTGTAGCACCTTTGACAGCCTTGACCAAGAAGGACCAGGTTTTCGTATGGGGTGAGCAGTGCGAGGCAGCCTTCAGCTATCTAAAAGAGAAATTGGATAGTGCCCTAGTGCTGAGACAACAAGAAGAAGGGGTGGTGTATGAGGCGTTCTGTGATGCTTCAGCGTAGGGCCTCGATGTGTTTTGATGCAACGATAAGGGTCGATCTCATCTAGGTCTAGGAAACTACACCTTCATGAGCGAAATAATGCCACCCATGATCTAGATCTTGTAGCGGTCATTTTCACTCCAAATTTATGGAGTCATTACCTCATCAAGGAATGCTTTGGGGTCTTCACGGATCACAAAAGCTCTAGGTATATCTTCTCCCAGCGGGACCTAAACTTACGGTAGTGAAGGTGGATGGAGTTACTTCATGATTACGATTTCGAGATTTCTTACACCTCATAGAGAGGAAATGTGGTGGCTGATACCTTGAGCAGGAATTCATAGAGGGATGCGGTCCGAGAGTCAGCAGACACTTGGAGGGCGATGGAGGAGTTGGATTATCTTCACCTGGATGCGAGGATGTATAGTTGAAGATGTTTCCTATATCAGATGATAGTACAATCTTCAATGTTACGCCATGTGGAGAAGTCTAATTTGGGAGACTCAGAGTGCGAAGTGATGCGTGACCGAGTTGACCAGGGAAATACTCGAGAAGGGTGGATAGAGGATTGTCAGAACATGATGTTTTTTCGAGAAAAGTTGTTTGTTCTGGAAGAGATGCACAGACAAGTCCTTAGTGACTTATATAACTCACCCCTAGCAGTGCACCCGAGAGTTTCCAAGATGTACCAGGGTCTGAAGAGACAGTTTTGGTGGCCCAGAGTAAATCCAGCAGTGGCAGAGTTTGTGGCCAAGTGCCTAGTGTGTCAGCAGGTGAAGGGTGAACACCGTGTTCTAGGTGGGTTGTTGCAACTTTAGATGTCCCCGAGTGGAAGTGAGACGACATCTCGATGGATTTCGTCATGGGGCTACCCAAAGTGCCAGGATGTTTCGATGACATCTAGGTAGTAGTGGACTAGTTGATATAGCTGGATCACTTCTTGATGATTAAGGAGTCGAGTGGAGTGGACTCTCAAGAACAAAAGTATGTGGAAGAGGTTGTTCGGTTGCATGGAGTTTTGAGTTCTATAGTCTTAGACCGGGATGCACGTTTTACCTCATGAGTCTGGAGGGTATTGCAACATTCTTTTGGCACCCAGATACGTCTTAGCACTGCTCTCCACCCCCAGACAGATGGGCAGACAGAGCGAACCATCTAGACCGTAGAGGACATGCTGTAGGCATGTATTCTGGACTTTGGGGGATCATGGGTTCTACAATTGCCTTTGGTAGAGTTTTCCTACAATAATAGCCATCACTCTACTATTGGCATGACTCTATTTGAAGCTCTTTATGGAAGGCCGTTTCACTCACCTGTGTGCAGGACTGAGGTTGGGGAAGTAGGTTCTCTTGGCCCGGAGGTGTTATAGATCCCGACAGAGAATTTCAGCTTATACGAGAGAGGATGAAGGCGGTTTAGGACCTACAGAAGTCATATGCTGACGATAGGAGGAGACCCTTGGAGTTTGAGGACGGAGACCACATATTCTTTAAGGTATCCCTTCGGCATGGAAAACAGAGGTTTGTTAGAGGAAGTAAGCTTTTTTCCAGGTTCATCAGGCCCTTCGATGTGTTGCGACGGGTCAGTGAAGTGGCCTATCAGCTAGCGCTACCACCACCACTGCTGAGGATACACGATGTATTCCATGTGTCCCATCTCTGACAATATCTACATGATGATTCACACATCCTAGACTAGGGAGTTATAGATATCAAAGACGCTGAAACCTTCATAGGACGACCGATCAAGATCGAGGATCGTAAGGAGAAAGTACTTCGTGGGCGAACCATTCCATTCTTTCATGTTTTATGGAGACACGGTGGGCTTCAGTAACGTACATGGGATAGGGAAGCGCAAATGTGTTCCCAATACCCCGAGTTGTTTTGACTATTATTTTCTTTTGACAACACTCATTTGATGTGTAATGCTTACCTTGGTGGCTATGAATGTGTAGTTTCCTTTTCTATGGATGTGTGTGTGAAGTGTCTTAATGAATGGGGAGGGGAGGACCTGATCCCTAGTTAAGATGCATTAAAGAAGATGCGCCTAAACCCGTGTAGGTGAGTCAGTGCCGCCCAACGTGGATAGAATCTTAACACGGAGGAAGGGAAAACCCTCTCCCACTAGACCAGATGGTTTTTGCCCTTTTTTGTGTGCAATGGAGATGGAGAGGTAGGGCGTTTGTGTTTGTTCAAAAGAAAAGATATTCCTATGTCGGAGAGGTTCACTCCTGAGAGATATCATCCAGGTCTGGTTTTGATTCTTGAGGGCGAGAATGGTTTGAGAGGTATTTGATGTAATGACCCAGACCCTCATGACCCCTTCCTTTTCCAATTATCGGCATGACCAATCGGCGTGACCGATCGGCGTCACCCAGCCTTGGCGGGTTTTTCTTCTGCAGCCTCCCTCGTAACCCACCTTTTAGGACTTATCAACTTATTTGAAGCATTTCAAGGCCTTTTTTAAGACCATAAATAATATCTAAAAATCAAATAAACCTCCCTATTAAATATAAATTAATCCAGTCGTTTGGGGTGTCCTAGCCTCATGGTCAACCCACGATCCCGCTCCTTACACGGTTTCTCTCTGTATCTTAACCATCTGAGAGTGTTGTATCTGAACCCTTATCGGCCTTTATAACCTGAAGTCTTATCCCTATGTTTCCTTTTCTCGATCATCCTACTCATTGTACCCTTCCTCCCAACGAACCGTACCCATGTTACGAGGTTTTAACTTCGTGTTCCATGGAGCTCCCATCACTCCAGTTTTCTAGTTACCACGTGAGGACTTAACGTCGATCCTTGATCGTCAGGTAGGGTTTCACCTTCTTCACTCCTTTCTGTGTATCATTTTGTGTGGGTACTCTATTTATTATGTAGAATTGTATGAACCAAAATTTTATGAAGATAATAAACGGATTCTAATGAATGAAGGAAAGGGGTGTGATCGATGATGATTCTCTGTTTTTCTCCTCATTCATGATTAATGGTTTCTGGATTGTGTTGGTGTACTCCTACTAAAAACCATGGTTGTTTGTGGTCTTTCTCTGTGCATTAATAAACACTTACTTCTCGTGTTGTTCGTGTAAAGTAAATTAGTTAACTACGTATATTCAGCTAAATAAATTGAAAGCACCTAGTTCAACCCTTTTCTTTGATAACCCCTGTTAATGAACAACGGAATTGGAATCATGGAGTGTGTTAAATCATTTAAATATATATATACTGGCATGGGTCTGCTTTTTGTTGGTGGTAGTGGTTTGGTTGTTTTCATTCACGGGATGATTGTTGGGTGATGTGGGTGGGGATGGGATCCTCTGATGTTATAGATTCGCTGGTTATGAATTTGAGGCAGTGTGGTTACTTGATTATATCATGAATTTGGGTGGGATACTGTGTTGTTGAGAAACCATTGTCTCCTGCATCTTGAAGACATGGGGATATATCATGGGGTTTCCTTTGGTTCCAGTACTTCGAGGGATCTCACTTGTCCCTCTGTTGTTGTAACGTTACAAGAGAACCGGGTGTGAATGCTTGAATTTATTTAGGGTGTATTCTTTCCTTGGCTTGTTCTTATTCTTATTAGTTGCCCAAATAGGTGAAAAAACTTATTTAAACATTATTACTGAACATGAAAACAAGGATGGGACAAATGGGTTTTGGTTTGGTGTGAGTTGTGACTTGGATATAGGTGCTGAGTGTGTTCTTTAGGCTGGCTGAAGAAAAACCTAGATTTGTGTGAGTACATGTTACCTATACATACTTGTAGTTTTTGTGTTTCTTATTCTATCCCCACCCAATTTGAGAACATAGAGCCAAACACCCCCATTTCAAGGGGGAGTGTGTTTTTTCCAACACTTCTAATAGTGGCGGGTTATTAGTTCTTTTATACTCCCTTTCTCGGATAGCCCAAGTATCTTTGGGCAGGCTGTGATGGCCTGAAGTCCAATATTAGCCCATGAATATTCGGGTAGGGTAGTGTGGTGGTTTTCCCAGGTGTGTGCGGCCAGGTGGTTTTCCATGTATCATCGGGATGAGGCCCAGGTGTCTTCGGGTGTGGTAGTAGTTTTTCTATCCTAGGTGTCTTCGGGTGTAGCAGTGGTTGTTCTGGCCTAGGTGTTTGTAGGCATGGTTATGTGTGACAGTTGTGGCCCAAGTGTCTGTGGGCGGGTTAGTGGTTTTGGACCATGTGTTTGCGGGCGGTACGTGTTGTTGAGGCCCAGGTGTGTGCGGGAAGGGTATGGAAGTGGGACTGCGGTGAGAATGGCGAGATTGGTATGATGCGTATGATGTCTTCAATAACTAGTGGGAAAGTGGCGCAGGGAACCCAAACATCAATGTGCTATTACTATACATTACTTGATTTGCATTATTTGGGTAGTGTTCCTTGGTGAGGCCTGGGTGGTTAGTTTCCTTGTTAGGTGCTTGGTTATCGCTTTTATCACATGGCATTAGTATGACTCCCCAATTGTGCACAAGAGTCTTCGGGGTTTCTCTATTGAGTATACTTGTATGATCACCCTACATATATAAAACTGATTTCAAGTTTCCAGGGGGACATTGAGGATTATGCTGGACCGTACTAGCTCAGACCTTGTGACAGATCATCACAGTAGCTTTTGTTCGTTCTTTTGGTATTTTTCTTGGTAGTCTCCTTATATATTGTGGATTTTACTTTTGTAGAATGCATTTAGAATGGTTCTTGGAATCTCTATTACTTTCACTTTGGTTTTGTGGGATTCACTATCTTATCTCCCGATCCTATTAACAGAAAAAGGTAAATTCCTTCTATTTAGTGTGTGAATTTATACCCTTGGTGTTGGTTGCCTCTCCGTGACCTATTGAAGGCGGGTTTCGGGAGTCACTATCTATCCTTCAACTTAATGAAGGAAGGGCTTGGAAATATGCTGACCCATCCCACTTTTTGGTGAAGGAGGGTTGTGAAACAATATGAAAAACAAGAACACTGGATGATCTTGATAGAATCTAGGAAAATATGATGATTCCACCATGATAAAGAATAGATACACCCCAATTATTCAACAAGAAATATAATTGTCTTCATAGTTCGGGGAATGATAAAAATAGATAATCTATTTAAAACATTCAATGTAAATTATTGAAATTAGAAACAATGGAACAGAAAGGATTAATGTTGTAGGAATAGTATCTTAACCCATAAGAACCAAAAAATCACTATGAATTAATCCAGAAGAACTATAACAAAATATTTTCTATAAAGAATAAGATTAAAAAAAATTATTCCTAAAAATCAATCTACACACAAAATAAATTTAAAGAAAATACATTATTATCTATATAAATAAAATATTGCCTCTACAATCCAGTAGTCCCTATTAATGAACTAAAAACATTATGTATCACATGACATATCTATCTGATACATCGTATCATTAAATATCATTGTAACACCCAATAATAAACCATTATGTCTATGTTTGATATCTTCATGTCCTCATGTGTTCCTCTATATATGAATGATACTACCAACTTCAAATGATGGGTCTCAGTCCAATAATAGGGAGACTATACCCAATGTACCACTTCATGGAATATAAAAGTAAAAAATAAATAGTAATAATAAAATAAAATTTGGGAAATAGAATTATATACACGGAAAATTAATAAATTAGGTTGAAAATGTAGTAGCCCAATCCATAATGTTTAATGTAGATAGAAAACTAATTTTAAATTTTCATTCCAGACAGTTCCCATCCTATTCCACCCCTAGCACCTCACATGACTGCTCATCCATCCACCAGAGGTCCATTTCCCTTCGCTGTATAACTCATGAAATCTACAAACACAATTAAATGATGATTATGGTGAGAGTATATGACTCTGTAGGATAACACCAATATGTCCGTACCTAATGTTATCAATTATTACTATTTATTCAAATAATTCTAACAAATATTTTACAATAAAAAATGAAATAAAAAACCGAACTGTCATGTTCAAACTAACCTGCCAAAAAACCTATGATGTACATACTCTGGCTTTATGAAATAATGACAATGAATTATTCCTATAATAATAAATCCATATCCTATATGGTGTCCTCACAATGCGACTGATATGATAACCAACATTATCTATCCCTCAAGTGGAACATGTAACAAGAGTTCTCAGAATGAGAATATCTGGAACTCAAATTTATAGGGCTATATTATAGTGAATAGAATTTTTGGAAAAAATACAACCTTGAGAACACCCTCTACAATAAATCATGTGATCATAATACATTGGATGGTTTGGTTTCTACCAACTTCAATAGTTATCATGCTAGCATAATTATAAATTTGATATTGTTGGGGGACTGTGGAAGATTGGTGAGTGTATGACTTCTTTGTTTTGCATTTTGTGTCTATGTATATTATTAATTAGTTAAAACTATAGAATGAAATGTATTATATGTGAGTACATCATGTAAGAACAAATTTTTGATGTCCAACAGTGTTTTGTTCTCATATATTTCATGAGAATATTGGGGCCCTTGTAAATTTGTGGAGAGATTATTCAATTTGAAATTTCCCTATGGTGGATGGCTAAGAAGAGGAGTGAGGAGTTGGTGTTAGAATAATATAGATACTTTAATGAAATTCAATATCAATTATATAGTATATTAATAACAATATCATGTTTGGGTCTCCAAATTTGGTAGATACTTTATTTATTTTACATGTATTAAATTTTAATTTTTTTCATTTAAGGATGTTATTAATTTTAATTTTTTATTTATCTATGCACACACATGATATGAAGGGTTTCATCTCCCTACTAATATTATAATACCCTCACTATTATTTGGAATAAACTTACATACAGGGAGGTCTACATGACCCCACATAAAATTTTGGTATGGACATAGTGGTTTGAGTTGGGGTGTTAAAAATCCACATATAAGCATCACGGTTTTACTAAATTTTCTTATATTGTTCAATGGTTGGGTGAGTAAGATAGATATGATTTATGATTATTTGGATTAGGTATGGGACTATATTATTTCCAAACCATCACAGCATAGTGAACCACTGAGATGACATGAAATGGGGGAACATTAGTATTGTTGTTATATTTATAAAATTCAACTAAGGTGTTACACAATATGTTGACATATGATTTGTTAGATTCTATGTATGATCATTTATAATTACTTGGAAGAAAGATTCACTTACCATATATATAATTTGTGTTTTGTAAAATGTAATTGTTTAAATAAAATTAATTGATAAATTCTATTTATTGGAGATACATTATTGACATTATGATAAATATATATATATATATGTTGATATTCTATTGTCAAATATCATTAATGAAATTAATTTGTTTAATTGATTATGTAATTTATATTTTATATATACGTTTTTATGACTAACATCTAGGGATAGAGCCCATGGTTAGTGCTTGGAGGGTTTTGCCTTTGGTTGAGTGTAGACTCCTCAGAGAACCTTGCATGATCTCACATACTTGTTAGGAAATATTTAATATTCTTCAAATTCCTACTATTGTATAGGATTCCACCTCACATACATATTGATGGACCACCAGAAGAGAAGGATACTCTTGAGTAGGTTCCTGCACAAAATCTTATAGGTCATGTAGTGGTTCCCTACTAACAACCCAAAAAATACATGGTGAATTATCTTTGATATTTATAACTCTAACATCCTTAAACCGTATAGGAAACATGCAGACTACAAGATAATTACGATTTGATTGACATAATAGAGATAATATTTGATCATATTGAGACACGGTAAAATATGATTTTTAATCATGAATATTTCATGTTATAGTGACATGTTATAAATTAATGCGGAGTTATGGGTTAGGTTGGATGATGTCAGGCTCTCACATGGGGGGATTCCAATGAATTTTAATTTTGTGATATTTTCACCGAAAAACTGTATATTGACTGACCATGAGAGTTCATGGAACTAAATCAATATTCCTAATAGATCAAGTACAATAAGATAACTTTATAAATATTATCCACTATTCACCAATTTTGGTATGTCATATAGTTCACAAGGCCATGATGATCAAGATTTCTCTTCAACCTGATCACAAAAAATGGTATAGATGAACAATATATACTAATACATGAAGGTGATATGGAATGATATGACCATTGAGTGGATGTTGGGGGAATGTTGTACATATTTCCTTATCCTTTATTTCATTACTTTGACTGGGTGACGACTAAAGGACTTTGTGAGTGCCTCTACCAATGATAGGAAGGAGAAGACTAGGTACATGTTGTAGACCAATGGCATGCAAGTGCCAAATATTTCCACTTCATTCGTTCCATCTTGGGATAAACCATTGGGTTTTAAATCATGGATGTTTGGGCAATACTATTGTGTATTCCCAAATCCTCTGATTGATTTCTAGTAGTGTATCAACAAATGAAAACCCTTATAGTTTTTTCACAACCCGTCCCTCGAGGCTTGTGTTAGGACTACCCCAACCCTGCCTCTCGAATGCCACGTGTTGGAAAATAGGACGAAGGCATCAAACAACATGTGTGTGGAATTTACTTGAGTACATGTACACACAAAAACACCCAACATAGTTATACACACAAAAAAGGAAACAATTATAACGAAAAAAGGCTGATTATATGTAAAACTAATAAAATTAGGACATTATACAACCCAACACAGGAACTAAAATAAATAAAGTAAAAAAAGGAATCTATGATAGACATATGCAAAAAATACCCACCTGATCGAGTACACTATGCCTTCCAAGTCAACAACATATTCTTTCCACTGACTTTGGACTACTTAGGTACATTACCACATCAGGTATCATGGTCTTACAATGTGACAAAGAAGTGCATCCCACAAATCATGGCCAACTGAGGTACTCCACCTCGTCACGTACATTGGTCCTGTAAAGTCTGACATAAGTGATTCCCACTGTGGGGCTACAATGTCATTCAGAACTGATTCCCACTAGGTCGTAGTCGAGTGTCACAAAGATGTAAGTAAGCAACTTTCAGGTCTTAGCCAACCACATGGTTCCGTACGTAGTGTGCATGGGAGAACATATCTTCAAGACATTAATATCATATCAACTACCTTGGAAGGATTATCATGGAATTCCAAAATATCTGACTCATCGAGGGGGTCCCAATGTTGTAAAGAGCTCATTAATTAGATGCCCAGTTTGCATGTTATTAGAGTTTTATTAAACATGGGTCGGTTGTGTCTGGGCCTGGTCCAACCCGGTTAGAACAACCCGGCCAACCAGACATGGGGTCCCACATACAATGGATTAATTAAACAGACTCTACATGACCCAGTTCCTGACTAGCATGGAAAGCGGTCTAGGCCCAACAGGGCTTTTTGGACCCGACCTGATTTGGATGAGGATCCCGCCCGACGGGTCACACTGCGACCCTATCAAGACTAGCCCGGACTGAAGGCATGGGTCCTGCCTCTGGGTTCACGTCCAATCCATTTGTTAGGGGCGTGGAATGCCAGCCTAACACGTGGCCCACATGTTGTGGGTCGGTGGTGTACCTCCTAGCCAAGACACAACATCAGGTCACGTCTAGATCCCTATTACCCCACATGACATTGCGGGGTCACCCTCCTACCACAGTCGATAGACCACAAATTTAGTTTTTTTGGGAGGCTAGGAATCGTACCACTACTCCATGTCACAGCCTCTTAGCGCCGAGGCCTCGCGTCGCTTCGACGCACCATTGGGAACACTGCCATTCACAAGCATGGTTGGTGATGGCCTACAACCTCCTATACCACGACACTGGTGGGCACCACCACCCTCCACATGGTTGTCATGGTTCGACCACCACCACTGCTCACCTACGTTGTCAGGCTGGTAGTGCTTCCTTGGAGGCCCCATCTGTGGGCCACCAGAGATTCTCTGGTGGTCCTTTTTCCAATTCGTCTTTGCCTATAGGCCTCCTGGGTCAACTCTAGCTCCATTATGGTCTCATATATTCCATTCCGACTTTTTAGAAAATCTTTTCACAAGGAGCGCACATTCAGAGGGTTATGTACCTTTTTTAGTTTCGACCTACACCCTCTAAGTAAGAAGTTTTAAAACCTGGGTGGCATGAGGTTGATGTTCAATCATAGAAAAAGATAAAATAATTCTACATAGAAATCCCCCCCAATAATGTTACCTTCCTACAAAAAGTCATGATTCCTAGATCAAACTATTTGTCTATTGATTCGCATTCATCGTTTCTCTAAAATATTAGGGAAGAAACTAAAAATAAAAAACACCCACTTCATTGACATTCAATGTTTCAACATTACATCCTCGAGGTTTTAGGATTTCGATGTCGTTTGTCGCCTCTGAATCCATTAATTGAGGTGCATCGAAGATATTTGATGTCCTTTGGTGTTTTTTGTTCTTCAATGCAGTGGGAATTAATTGGATGTACATCAGAGAATTTTCACTATTTAATTATCCACTCTCCAATGCATTCTTTTAATAAAAAAGAAACATGTCACGTCATTTCTGTTACACTGGGACATTGCATCATTAAGCTATTTTATTAATGAATCATCATTTCATTCACTCTTTCACAATGATCAATTTAGTGGATTCCTTAATTGCACCTTGTTATCGCCTCATTGACAAACTACACCATCATCGTCCACCACTCAACCGGTGCAAAAGAAAAATAAAATAAAATATTAATGTTATATTATTATTTTCCAAAAATTCCAAAAATTAACATTTCTATTCCACCCTTACCAACTGATGTTAAGTCATTCCTTGTAAAATTCCTCTATTCTGAGTTCAACGATTCCCTATAATATTCTATATGAGGATTGGTTCAAAATATTGAAAAAAATTCTTCACTGTTTTCTGAATGAACCATAAAAAATGTACAAATTTCCACTACAAATTCACTAGGCCTTGGAATCACATGTTGTCAAAGCACATGGTCTCAGAAAAATTGAATATAATTTAAAAATAAAATGGAATTTTTGAGACATTAAATTCTCCCACCATATGGATTTACATCCTAGAAAAACAAAACAATTACTAATCAATGAGATTAGGGTAAGGAGTATTAATCTGAGCCTCCCTCTCCCATGTACTACCCTAGATATTCTTATGCTGCCACCAAACTCAAACTAAGGGAATCAAATTACAACATAGGACCTGTTCATATCGATCCTCTCTCTCCATCGAGAACTCTACAAGCATCACCCCAACATCAGTGTCCATATCTCCCTAGTCGATGATGTGTGATAGAGCATGCACGTACCACCTCAACTGTGACTCGTGGAAAATATCATGCACATGGTGCATCTGTGGGGGAACAAATAGGAAGTATGACCCCTCGCCATCTCAGTTAAAAATATAAAACAATCCGGTGAACCCTAGAGATATATTTCAACATTGGCTACATCTCTATAATCCTGATTGGGTTGATCCTTGAAGGAATACGTGATCAACCTTCTCAAACTCCAAGGGTCTATGTCTCCTGTTAGCATAAGACTTCTTCCAGCTCTATGCAATCTTCATCCACTCCTGGATGTTCTTCATTTTTTCAATGGTAGCCGATACCAACTCTTGACCCCTGATTGCCAACTCCCTTGGGTCTGTCCAGCATAGGGGTGATATGAAAGGCCTCTTGTACGAGGCCTCAAATAGTGCCATGCCAATGGTGGAATGATACCATTGGTTGTATGAAAACCCTACCATTGTCATTTGGTCCTCCCAACTGTGACCATAATCTTGGATGCAAGCACATAAAAAATACTCCATTGTATGTATGGTCTACTCCATCTTACCATCATTCTAGGAGTGAAAAGATATGCTCAAGCACAGCTGCCTCTCGAACGCCTCATGTAATCCCCTTCACAACCAGGATGTTAAGCGAGCATCAATATCTAAGACAATTTTTTAAGGAATCCCGTGAAGCCATACTATCTTCTGGATGTTGAGGCATCCCAAGACCTCTACCGGTCCTTGATCTCGGATGTGTTGGAAGTGAACCGATATAATGAGTTGGTCAACAATCACTGAGAGAGAGTTGTGTCCCCTAAATGTATGTGGTTACCCCATAACAATGTCCATCAAGATACTATCCCATTTGAACTCTAGTACCTCGAGCGACAAGTCCAAGCCTACTGGAACCTGATGGTCGGGCTTTTGTAGCGAACAAGTGAGGCATCGTGAAACGAAGTCGACCAATGCTTTTGTCATCCTCGATAACCTGTATTGACATCGGAGGTCCTCGCACATCTTTACAACTAAATGCTCTACCACCATGGGGGTGTATGGAACTCCCTCAACACCTCCTCTCACAACATCACTAGCACTATGGTTCACCCTCTTAAAATTATGAAATGCTGCCCACCTATCGAAAACCCATCTGGAGCTGATCCTGATATAACTAATAATATTCGGCCTCACATTCAAAATCCACCAGTTGTGCCTCCCTGACTCGCTATATGAGTTGTGGATTAACAATCATCAACTGATGATAAGGATATCCATCATCATCCACAATGGTTATCGGCATCATGGCCTACTGCTCTTCCACCGCACTCAGCAGCTACTAATTGGTCCTCTTGCTAAGTGTGTCTAGCACCATGTTCATATTTCTAGAGGTATATACTATCTCAAAATCATAGTCTTGGAGGAACTATAGCCATCACCAATATATCAGGTTCATGTCGTTCAGGGAGAAGATATAACTTAGAATAATGTTGTTAGAGTAAATAAGAAATAATTCACCCATCAAGTAGTTCCACCACATCTTCAAGGAAAATGCCATTTCTTCTAGCTCTAGGTCATGGGTCATGTAGTTATGCTCAGGCAGCCACAACTGGGATGAGTCTTAGGCGATCACTGTATTCTCTTACATTAAGAGACAACTAAGTCATCTCTTTAATGTGTCATTGTAAACTACACACCCAATGCCCTCCCCTGGTAGTCTCAAGATGGGGGTAATAGTCAGTCTCCACCATATCTCCTTGAAAATCTATGGACATATATTCATCCACATGAAGTATATTACCTTACATTTCAAATATGATAATGGAACCTCTACTCTAGAAAATTCCACAAAAAACATCAGAATGTTACCAGTAAACCCTCAGAAGCTCTGCACCTCAGTCACACTCTTGGCTGGCTTAAAAGTAATTACCACATCTATCATCACGAGATCCACTACATCTCCTACCTCTAAGATGATGTTTCTTTGAAAATGGACCTCCCATATCCCATACTGACACTTCAAAATATTCCAATAAATATGGGGATCTCAAAGTGTATCAATGACCATCTCAAGGTGTGACATTTGATCCTCTTTGGATGCCGATAACACAAATATTTCATCAATGATGTACACAAAAAACTAGTTAAGATAAGGCTGGGAGACCCTATTCATGTGTCCGGATAATAATACTAGGGAATTGGTTAGCCAAAAGAGCATCACTGTGAACTCATAGTGGCCATACCATCACTTGAAGGATGTCTTCAATATATCCTCATCCCATACCTGATGATGTTGATAGCATACTCGGATGACTATCTTTGTGAAACATTCCCCCCCCCCCACAAGCTTCTCCAAGTGATCAATGATTCTCACCAGTGGATACGATTTCATCATGGTCACCTGGTTCAGGTTTTGGAAGTCCACACACAACCTCTAAATCCCATATACCTTCTTAGAAAAAAATTCAATGGGGCTACCAATGGTTAAATTCTATCCCTTATGAACCCCTTATCCTACAAGTCCCCCAGCTATAGCCTCAGCTCACGAAGCTCTGCAGAATCCATATGATATTCCAGTGTGAATATTGGTGTCATCTCAGTAGTGCAGGTCAATGCAGTTGTCTAAATCCCTATGACGACGTTGTCCTAGAACATCATTAGAAAAAACTTCCCCGTACTAGTACACAACTATAGAAAAACATGGACTCCTCTCATCTAATACACCTAGGGTGAGGCTAGAAAACTTATGATTGATTGGTGCACCCTCCTACCAGAATGTATGCCCTATGCTTATAGGGTTTCATTATCTCATTTGATGAAAAACCCAGTCCCATTTAGGTGGACACACCATACTGGAAGTCTTAAATAGTCGATCCGAGCATGCACTATGGATACGTATTCCATACCTATGATGACATCGTAAGACCTCGATGCCTCTATTAGGATATCCCAGTCAAAGTTGTCGCCTTCTACAGTACGCTCACACAACTAGTACTAGTGTGTAATCCTTGAATCCAATTCTATAGGAGTATCTAAACCAATGTATTGATCCAACGGCTCCACTAGAATCATTGATCTCTAAAAGGGAGCCATACAAAGGAATGAGGGACTATAATCTGTGTCTTTAATAACTACAGATACGATGGAGATGACATAGATCATAACTCAAATCATTTCTAGAGTTTCGTTGTAAAAAAACCCCAAATCCTAAATCTATGCTCACCCCTGTTCTCCTAATAACTGAGGGTGGGGTGGAGCACCTAGGGGTGGTGTTGGTAACACCTCAAACTATTTCCCATTGCCTGCTTCTTGGCCTGCTCTGTTGCCACGTCTGCCGCCCGGGGGACCCCTTTTCTCAAATCGTTTCCTCTACCTCAAAAGACCCTAAACTGTCATCCAATCATCATTATGGAGGTTTATTTAGTAACTTTACTTGAGTTAAATTCCTTTATATTAGATGAATATCCTTGTTCCCGGCTAACTCCCTTTGGACATGGAGCCCCGCGCAACCGACCATGTGTCCTGGGGTCATACTAAGAAATACCCGGCCGATATGGGCCCTTTCATTAGCTCAATACTGCATGACAAAAATTATTCCACCATGGGTCTACTTGTAGCTCCAGTTGTGGGAGCCTACTCCACAAAGAATCACTTTACTATAAGGGCTCTCTCAAGCACCCTGTCCTGAGTAGGGATGATGAGAGACAACACTAACGCCTTGATCTATTATTTATGTCCTTGTTCAATGGCTCAGTCCTTATAGAAATTGTCTCACTCTATATATTTTGATTAGTGGGATAGCTCGGTGAACCTCGTTGAGTACTCAGCCACCATCATGATTCCCTTATATAGGTGATGTATCTCTTGAATGTGCATATAGTGCAATTTCGAGGGAAGAACTCCTATCAAAAAAGTAGCTCGAAGAATTACTAGGTGAGGGACTCCACATCGTGCATTTGGGTGGTCAAGATCCACCATCACCATGATGATACCAATAGAAGGATCTCTTCTAAGATCGACATCTAATCAGGTGATTTACTCACTAAAAAGAAGACCCATGTCACTGCCTCCAGAAAGTCCTCAGCAACCTGAGGATTTGTATTGCCCCTGAACCTAGGAGGTCTCTATCTCTGAAAATAATGTGTGGAATTTATTCTATGCACATACTCTTCCAAAACTACCATCATTTGATGATGAACATCAATTGGTGGTAGCACCGGTGCACCACCAGGTGGGGTCATCTCTAAAATTGGTCCTTGAACGGATGCCTCGCTACTGGGCGGGATGTCCTCACAACCTCGTATCACTATCCTGACAAGTTGTCTATGTGGAGGCATCCTGAGATAGATCATGATGTTCCACAGTTAGAAGGTTATAATTGGTGTTATGGATTTTATTTAAAAGAACATTGAAATATACTTACGAAACCAATGTTTTCATTATTATAGTTGAAAAGAATAATTCAGGGTCCTTGTGTATGGATACGTTGGTCGATGCACTAACACCGGGCTCCACAAATCTAGATTTCAAAATCTATACAATGAAGAATATTTCCCCAAAAAAAACACATACTCTCATTTTTTTGGTAGGAATGACCGCCCTCTGATACAACTTTTTAAGGACTCATCCCCAAGGGCCTATGTCGCGACTAACCAAAACCTGCATCTTGAAGGCTAGGGGATGGCAAATAGCGCTGAAGGAGTCAACCTACAAGTGGGAGGCATTTTCCAGAGTACATGTACACAAAAACACACCCAACTAAGTCCCACACACTAAAAAGGAAACAAGTATAACTAAAACAAGGTTGAGTAGATGTAAAACTAAAAACTATGGGAAAGAATGCAAACCCAAAAAAGTACTAAAAGTAGAAAAGTAAAAATGGAATCTCTGATGACATATATTGAAATCCCCACCTGATCATGAGAGTAGTGTGGATACTGGATCCGGATGTATAACATATTTTCCACCTGATCTAACTAGGCCCCACCTGGTCCTAGGCCACCAAGTCCAGCATCATAGCATCCATTGGACCCATCTCACTAAGAAACATCGGGTCGTGGTCCTCCAAAATCTCTATGGAAATGATGATCATCTACACCAAACAAAACACATGTGGGTGAAGCCTGTGGAAGGGTAAGTAACGAAGTACATACTAGGGACCCAAAAAGAAAAGGGAAATATCACATGAAAATTCCTCAAAGTAATGCACCAAACACAAGACAACTCACACCGAGTATACATTTAGGGTAGTGATGGGAGATTAATCAGTCACATCATCGAACAACTCGGATTCAAAATAACTCATCCTCTATCGAGTACAATTGGCCTACAAATTCACACTGAAGTGCTTCCCACTAACATTAGACTGCTTTTGTAAACCTACCCAATAGGTACCATGGGCATACAAAGTCACATAGAAGTTATTCCCACTAATTATGGGAATCTTAATGACTCATCATCCTCATGTATTGTGGGAATTCAAATTCCCACAGATGTGCTTCCCACCATGTGCCTAAAAATTCACACATATGTTTTTTCCACTAGGCCATAGTCGAGTGTCACAGAGATTTAAGTCAGTAGTTGTAAACACAGAAAATTCCAAATTAATTTTTTTAATTAAATGGGAATTTTACGAGTCCCCGAATATTGACAGCGCATGATTCCAAGGCCTAGATTACCCGGAATGAATTTGGTAACTTTTTTCAGGTACGTTTAGTAAACATGCGAGTGGGTTTTTCAAACATTTGAACTGATGATCGGAATCGAAATCCGAGGACACCATTGAACATGCAGTGCCGGTATTTTCATAAGGAGATCATCACCATGACTGCAGTAGGTCGAGGGTGGATGTTAGTTTTTCACTAATTCCTAAAATAACAAAAAAAATGGTGTAACATTTTATTTTTATTTTCTTTTGAAACTCCCATATTGATGTTTCCCAAGTGGGGAACACTGAACTAAAACCTCCCATGAGTGTTTATGGAGGTGGGGACTATCGAGCCTAACCTCCGATTAGAATTTATAGTGGTGGGGACCACCCAATGCTTAAACCCCATAGAACTACCCACTTAATGGGGAGAAACCTCTTAAACTCCCCATAATAATTTTTGACACCCCTTTAATTAATTATACCAACTCAATTTAATTTATTAATCCAATTTGAAATTTGTTCCATCAATTAAATTGGGGAAACATAACTTAATTGGATATTTATTTGGTGGAATTGGGAGAAATGACCCTTGGGAGAAATATCTCCAAGGAAGAACGCCAATGAAGAACATCGTCTTCAACTTTGACTTCTTCTATGGTACATTCATTGACATGTAATGTCTTCAACATCAATGAATAGACGATCGAGGAAACGTTAACATCATTAACGTCCGTCTATTCCCAACAACATCGTCTCCTTCCCCACAGACAATCTTCAACGAATCAAATGAATGACTTAGGTGTTTAAATTGATTATGATTATATTCACATGTTCTTTTATTTTTTGTTCTTGACAAATTTTCAAATTTCATGAGAGATTATAGCCACTTGCAACAGCTCCAATGCAGAGAGTGCGGAACAACCAAACATGGCCCCTCCTCTCCGCAATTCTTGTGATGATTTGTCTTGTTATTTGTGATGGAGGAGGTTGGAATTCAACTGTAATGAAGGAAATGAAGGCGAAGAAGGAAGCGGCACAGCCCCAGGACTGTGGCCTCCCACGTCCTGTCGCACCGCCCCGTGGCGCTTTGCCATCCCATCCCTACCGCCCCGGCCAAGCCGCCCTGTAGCCACACACCCTCAAGGAAACCCCACGCGTCTGAGATGTCCTGTGGCCTCTTGTCATCAGCTGCTAAACCCTGGAATCCCTCCATGGCCCCTAGTAGCCTACTAGAATTCCCAACGGGCCAGGACAAACGCAATGGGTTAGGATGACCTATGTCGGGCCAGTCCGATCACGTCAGACCAGACCCTGACCCACTTTGACCCATTTAATATTTTTTGGCCATAACATTGGCACCATATGTTAGTTTGACGAACCATCAGTGACACAGTAAATGATGGAGCGAGATGGTCTCTTTGGTATAACCCACTGGAGATTTGGATAAGGATGGGGTACGGTTAGGTTGGATCGAGCACGAATCCAATCGGGCCCTCAGGACTAAGAGTCTAATAACCTGTAGACCGGACATCCGATTGATACACCGTCTATTTCATTGAGACCCCTAGGACATGGTGGACTTTTGAGATAAATTATTGTTGGACTTCGTGGCAATTTAAGTATCGAACAGTGGCATGGGGAGCAGACCCTCCTCGTGACGAGCAAGCCTAGTGCGGGAAACCAATAGCTGTATGTGACAATAAGATTAACTAGTGATCCTGTGTGGGTTAGCTCCAAGGTATCCTTTGTGGGTCAACTAATAGAGAACGTGTGTGGGTAATCTCCTAGAGATCCTGTGTGGGTCAGCTCCTAGAGATCATTTGTGGTTCATCTCCTAGAGATCTCGTGTGGGTCAACATCCAGTGATCCCATGTAGGTCTGCTCCTAGTGATCACGTGTGGGACAGTTCCTAGCGATCCTCTGTTAGTCAGCCCCTAGAAATCTTATGTGGGTCATCTCCTAGCGACCATGTGAGGGTCATCTCTTAGTGATCCTGTTTGGGTCAGCTCCCAGCGATCCAATGTGGGTCAGCTACTAGAGATCTTGTGTGGGTCATCTCCTAGCGATCCTATGTGGGTCATCTCCTAGAGATTTTTTGTAGGTCAGCAACAGAGCCTCTTAATAGAGTATGATTATTTATTAGCTATAAATAATCATCTCTACTACTGTAGAAAAGTTATACATGGTGTGATTTGAGTTTGTACTTGGGTGGTACTATTCTTCCTGGTAATACCGCGGTGGTATTCCTCTATGTGGTGTACCTGTCTAGTACATGCCATTGTGGTATTCCTTCCTTTTTGAAATAGTTGAGCTTTGGGATTTTGGGTTGCACCCTGTGTTTCCACATTATTGCGATGGGTATAGTTTTTGAATTAGGTATGTGTATGGGAATATACCTAAGTATGTCTGACTGATGACTTCATGCATTGAGGATTATCTTTTGTAAATTTTGTGAGACCTTTAGGGTCTCGGGGCCCCTACTGAGTATCGTTATACACACCCCTAAACGATTTATTCATGTACCTCGTTGTGTTGGAAGCAGATGACAAACAACGCGGATCGAGGTTGAGAGAACCATGAATGGATGGTGCTCGGAGGTGGACCATAAGACATGTCGGTAAGCAGAGGAGATGGGTGGACATGGAGTGCTATTGAGGTGATATGTACCTACCCTTTAGGTATGAACATGAAGGTTGGCCTAGTAGCTACCTTTCATTTTATTCAGTTGTATTGTATGTTAGTTGTACTTGTACTTTCTTGTTGGGCTTGCTTTCTGGACCCTTTTACTTTCAGCCCTCTTAATGCTATACAGTAGACTTGAGTTCTTATCATTCTGTGTGATTGGTTGAATGTGTTTACCTGGTATAATGGAAAATCCATCCTAGATTTAGGGAATATGCCTTTGGAACTAGCTGCCTGCCCCTGGCCTATAGAAAGCTGGCTTGCGGTTAGTCACAGAATGTGCCCTAGGGTAAGGGTCAGGAAAAATTGGTATCAGAAGAGTCGGTTCTATCGAAAAACATAGGAATCTGATATTTATTTTAATAGAAATATTGTTAAGTGTAGAGAGTGTGGTTATTAGTTTAGGGAATTTAGTGTTCGTGCAGTGGCTAACGTATCCATACACCAGGACCTTGACTTCTAATATCCAACTCAGTGCACGAAAACCCTGATTGCGTGTGTGTTTTTAAGAGACTTCTTTATGAACTCTTTGAGTCAGAACCAGGTATAACTTATAGACAGTGGAACACCTTTTTATTTATACAATGCCTCTATGAATACAACCATCAAGGGTTCTTAGAGTAGTATGCACTGACAGCCCACCGAGCGACGAGACCTTGATATATGGGCCCTTTCTAGTAGTGGAATCAGAGGAGGAACCAATGGTACCATTACCCATTGGTCCACCGATGCCACCAGCCCTAATAGCAGAGTGTGCATGCCATTTGAGCATGTTGAATGAGTTCCAATGCTATAGGCCACCAAGGTTCATGAGAGATATGGACCCGTAGACAGCTAAGGACTGGATGGAGGCTATAGTGAGAGTCTTACGACTAGTAGGGAAAATAACTGATCACATGGATATAATTACCGCAAACCTTTTACGGGAAACAGAAGAAAGATGGTGGAGCATGTTGCTCCAAGTTCACAATGAGGCAACACTTCTCTGGGCATAAATCAAGACCCTATGTTAGGAAGAGTTTGTCGCAACGACTCTTCTCACAGTTCACATTTAGGATCTACTTCATCTATAGAAATGCAGCAGGACTGTGGCTTAGTACTCACTGAGAATCACTGACCTCTCACACTACTCCATAGATATCGTGTAGGAACCATTCTGTAGGGCCTGGTCCATCGATTAGGGGCTCAGACGAAAGATAAGGGCTTCAATGATCTCACTCATCACCCCAACATAGGAAGGGTGATAGAATGAGCCCTTTTAGTGGGGAGTTCTCTTACTGAGGAGTCACCAGCATCGAGACCCAACACCATTCATCACATAGAAGAGTCTTATACAACATGAACTTGAAGGATGTCGTAGAGGTCTAAAATGACCATACCTATTGGTGGACGACTGCAGGATTCAGGGTCGGTTGTACGAGGCACCTGAGATAGAGATGATCATGCCAGGAGTGGGCAGTGTTACACATGCGATGGGAAGGGTCACATGACTCGTGACTATTACGCCACCATACGGATGATCAGTAGGAAATCGAAGGACCGCCCATGCAGCGAAAAAGGTTCAACTGAGGAGGTCCACTAGGTGTAGACGGACGTGGTAGAGGAGCTGGCCGTGCAGCTGGCGGTGGGTGATGATTCGAGATGCTACTACCTCCACGCCTAGGAGGACCACCCCAACCACATAATTTAGGTGGACAAGAGAGATCCCAACTCCAGGTAGCTAAGGACTATGATCATGGTGCTCCAGAGATGATACGAGTGCGATCTGCATCTATTCCACCTTAGCTGCAATACTTATAGACACAGGTGCCAGTCAATCTTTTGTTTCCAATGCCCTCGTTCGGAGCTCGGTGATTCCGACAGAGTCGTTGGCTCGATCCTTACGGCTAGAGACTCCTATGGGAGTGGATTCGATGATTATACATGGGTTCTAGTATTGTGAGAATACTCTAGGAGGCGAGAGCTTCGGCTGGGATTTCCACGTAACAGCGTCGAGGCCTTACGGTTTCATATTTGGGATGGACTGGTTATCTATAGTCCATGCCTAGATTAACTATTATAGGTTCAATGTGAAGTGTGTCTGAAAGTATGGGACTAGGTTTAGCTTCATCGGCAAGAGTGGAGCCTTTGCATCATATAATGGACATACCCGAAGGAGAGTACAACCGATCACTCGTCAGTTGTCTACACTTACCCTCAGATCCATTGATGTGGAGAGTCCGAGTTATCCTATAGGGTTGGACCAGTACACAGATGTCTTCCCTGATGATATTTTGGGTCTACCTCATCATCGAGAGGAGGTCTTTTACATTGACTTGTACCCCAGGAAGACACTGATATCTAAAGAAGCATATCAGATGGCTCCCACGGAGTTTCATGAGCTGCAGGTACATCATGATTACTTGTAGGGGAAGGGATTCTTTCGGCCCAATGTTTCACCCTGGGAAACATTAATTTTTTTTCACACTGAAGGCGGATGAGAGGGTGAGGATTTTTGTCAACTATAGGATCCTAAACCAGGTGACCATGAAAAACAAGTACCTACATCTGAGGTTTGATGACCTCTCTGATCAATTGAAAGGGGCACGATGGTTATCTATGATAGACCTCAGATTAGGCTATCACCTGCTCAGATTATGAGACATGGATGCGCAGAAGACGGCTTTCAGATGTCGGTACGACCATTATGAGTTTTTCATTATGTCATTCAGTGTAACCAATGATCTAGTAGTGTTCATGGGACTCAGGAACATGATCTTTCATCCATAACTTCATCACTTTGTAGTAGTCTTTATTGACTTCGCTCTAATATACTCGACTATTGAGGAGGAGAATGCCTATCATTTGCATATAGTTTTGAACACACTCCAAGAGAAACAACTTTATGGTACTCTCTCAATGTTCCAGTTCTGGATTAGAGTGGTTCAATTTATGGGACATTCCATATCAAATTCTAAAGATGCAGTGGATCCAGAGATGATTGAAGTGGTGCAACATTGGGAGCCACCCATGAGTGTGATGGAGGTGTGAAGTTTCTTGGGTTTGGCTGGATACTACCAGAGCATTTTTCCATATTTCACAAGAGTTTAAGTACCTATATCATCATTGAAAATGAAGGGAAAACCCTTCTTGTGGTTGGAGAGTTGCCAGTGGAGTTTTCAGGAGCTGAGGTAGAGGCTGACTAGTGCCCCCATCTTGTGGCTACTAGAGGATGGTGTAGGGTACGCAGTCTACTGCGACACATCAGGGATGAGACTCAGATGTGTCCAGATGCACGAGAAAGAAGTTATCACATATTTTTCTCGACAAATGAGACACCATGAGTATAACTATGCTACCTATGACCTTGAGTTAGATTAAGTGGTCTTCTTCTTGAAGATGTGGGGACTTTACATGATGGGAGAGTGTTTCACAGTCTATCCGGATCACAAGAGTCTCATGTATATCTTCTCTCAGAAGTAACTAATCCTAAGAAAGAGATGTTGACATTAGTTCATACATGACTATGACTTTGAGATAGTCTATACTATGTGGAAGGGGAATGTTGTAGCAAATGCACTCATCATGAGATTTGGTGTACAACTGCTAGGTGAGGCAACATAGAAGTTGACCGCTTTATAGATATCCTTTGTGGATTGGGATGGAGCATCTTTTATTCAGCCTCTTAGAGTCACTCCCCAGCATGTTTGGCAAGTTAGGGAGGCACAGTTTGGTGATGCTGATTGTGAGGCTCCACGTGCTCAGATATCCATAGGAAAGGCACCAGATAGATTTTCTAACGGTAAGGAGCACATAATACTCTTTAGAGGATGTACCACGGTACATGTGTCTCTTCGGGAGGTTGTATTGAAGGAGTTCCTCAAATAACCTCTAGAATTATATCCAGAAGTGGTGACGATGTAACATGATCTCCAAAAATTGCACTGGTGGTAGGGAATTACGAAAGCAGTTACAGAGTTAGTCTCTCGGTGCCTCACTTGTCAACTAGTGATGGAGGAGCATCAGGTACCAGCATGCTTGGTTCATCCTTTAGAGGTCCCAGTGTGGAAGTGGGATGGGATATCCATGGACTTCATGACATGAATTCAACGTACATCCAGGGGTTATGACTCGATTTGGGTGATCGTCAACCGACTCACCATGTAGGCCCACGTCCTACTGTCAAAGAGTGGGGTTATGTAAAGGGCTTGGGACAGCTCTATGTGTAGAAGATTGTGTGGATACATGTAGTACCCCCGACAATTATCTCAGATCGTGATTCACATATTACATCCCGGATATGGAAAGGGTTGCAGGAGACTTTCTGGACACAACTTCATTTGAGAACCGCCTTCCATCCTCAGACAGATGGCTAGACTGAGTGGAAAATTCAGACCCTCGAGGACATGATACCTGCTTGCATCCTCGACTTCAGTCGCAGTTGGGAGGATCACATTCAATTGGTGAAGTTTTTATTCAACAACAGCTATCACTCCACCATTAGGATGGCACCTTTTGAGGTGTTTTACAGGCGACCTTGCAGATCACCATTGTGCTGGACTAACCCCGTGGAGTCAGCACTCCTGGGACCAGAGACGGTATAGGATACCAAAGAGAAGGTGAAAATCATCCAGGTTCAGATGAAGACAATTAAAAGTAGGAAGAATTCGTATGCCGATAGTAGACGGAGATCTCTGGAGTTCGAGAATGGTGACCAGATCTTTCTACAGGTCTCACCTTGATGAGGTTTGTGGAGATTTGGAAGAGGTGGAATGTTATCCTCATGGTTTATCAGACCTTTTCTGGTCCTTAGAAGAGTTGGTGTGGTTTTTTAACACTTAGCTCTTCCACCTCATTTTCAACAGATGTCTGACGTCTACAAGATATCCCAGCTGTGGAGATCCGTGCATGACCCTTCTCACATCATCGACGATAGAGAGATGAGCGTCGATGATGGGGAGACATTTATGGAGGTTCTGGTTGAGATTGAGGATTGACGGGAGTGGGTCCTTCATGGTCGGTCGATAACTCTGGTGAACATTCGATGGCAGCATGGGAACCTAGAGGAGAGAATGTGGGAGCAGGAGGCTCAGATGCATGCTCAGTACCCCCACATGTTCCCTTAGGATGAGTTGTGGCTTACTGGGATGTAAATCCCTGAGGTGTGGAAAATATGAAGACCTTGAATTTCAATGTTCTTTTAAATGGTAATTTTACAAGTTCGTGAAAATTGAAGGAGCATGATTCCGAGGCATGGATTTCCTGAATGAATTTCTGAAATTTTTTTCATGTACGTTTATTAAACGTTCGAGTGGGTTTTTCTATCTTTTGGACCGGTGCTTGGAATTGAAACCTGAGGGAACCATGGAACTCGCAGAGCTTGTATTCGCTTAAAGAGACTTTCACCTCGACCGTAGTAGGTCAAGGGTGGAAGTTAGTTTTTCACTTATTCATGGAATATAAAAATAAAATAAAATGATGTAACATTTTATTTTTATTTTCTTTTGAAACTCATATGTGGATGTTTCATAGGTGGGGACCATTAAACTAAGGCCTCTCATTAGATGTTATAGAGGTGGAGGCAACTGAGCCTAATATACCGTGAGAGGTTATGGTTGTGGGGACCACCCGAGGCTTAAACCCCATTGAACACCTGTCTTAATGGGGAGAAACCTCTTGAACTCTTCAAATTAATTTGTTCCACCCCCATCAATTAATTATACCAACTCAATGTAATTAATTTGGCCACTTTGAAATTTCTGCCTATAATTAAATTTGTGAAACACAATTTAATTGGCTACTTTAATTTTTGGTGGAATTGGGAGAAAGGAGCCTTGGGAGATAGCTCTCCAAATAAGAACGCCAATGAATAATTTCATCTTCGACTCCAACTTCCTCCTCAGGAAATTCATTGACGAGGAACGTCTACAACATCAACGAACTAACTACCGATGAAACACCGACGTCACTGAATTCCGTCGGTTCCTAACGACATCATCTCCGTCCCCACAAACAATATTCAAATAATTAAATGAACGAGGTTGGGGTTTATATTCAGTATGATTATAATCCCATGTTCTTCCCTTTTTCGTTCTTGAAAACTCTTCTTAATTGAAGAGAGATTATTTTTTCTTGCTACTTCTCTAATGCGGAGACTGCGGGCGAAACAAACATGGCCCATCCTCTCCACATTTCTTGTGATGATTTGTGGTCTTTATCATGATGGTGGAATTCGGCTCTCATCCACGATGAAAGAGAATAAGGCGACGAAGTCAACGTCATCGCCCCTCAGTCGCCGCCGACCACGGCCCCCGCCATCCGTGGCCTGACGCGCCACCCCGCGAATGTGTCGAACTTCCCTCGCCGCGCCGCCTCATGGCCTCTTTGCCATGCGACACTCCACCCAACCGGCTGAGCCACCCTGGCTGAGCCGCCACGCAGCCTCGTGCCCTCTCGGTTGCCCACCACGGCCTGTCCGCCCCAGGACACCGAGCCGCCCATGGCCGAGGCCCCCTGCGGCCCCGCGCCATCTGTGATGGAGACTCCATGTGGCCGCATGTCGTCTGCATCTGAGCTGTTACGCAGCCTCGCGTCGTCCACAGATGAGCCTTCTGGCGGCCTCATGCTGTCTGCGGCCGAGCTGCCCCATGGGCTCATGTTGTCAGCGGCCGAGCCGCCCCGCGGCCTCATGCCATCCGCGGATGAGCCTCCGCGTGGCCTCGTGTCATCTGATTCCGAGCCTCCCCGCATCCTCGTTCCATTTGTGTCGGAGCGCCCCCCCCCCCTACGGCCTGACATTGTCTTCGGTCGATCCGCCCTCTAGCCTTGCGCTATCCCTGACCAAACCCCTGAGGCCCTCCATGGCGCCTCGCAGAGGACCACCCAATTACTCGGGCTGAATCCCAAGGGGCGGGTCGGGCCGGGTTAATCCGACTGGATCCGACCGGACCCAGACCCACTTTGACCCATTTACACACTTTTGGACATAACTTTGGCACCGAACATATGTTTGAAGAACTGTCATTGGAACTGGAAACATTGAAGCGAGATAGACTATTTGGGACACCCCACCAAGTATTTGGATAACGATGGGGTATGGTTGGATTGGATTGAGAAGGAATCCAACCAGTCCCTCAGTACTAAAAGGCTAATAACTCATAGATTGGGCGTCCGTTTGACACATTGTCTATTGCGTTGAGAAGGCTAGGAAATAGAGGATCATTGAGATACTTCTTCATGGGACATCATGGCAATTGGATTATCGAACAGTGTCTTGAGGATCGGACCCTCCCAATGTGGTGGAATCCTAGTGCTGGAACCGAGTAGCTGGCTGTGACGAAAATACTGACTAGCGATCATGTGTGGGTCAACACATAGAAATATTGTGTTGGTCAGCTCCTTATGATACTGTGTGGGTCAGCTCCTAGGGATCTTGTGTGGGTCAGCTCCTAGCGATCCAGTCTGGGTCAGCTCCTAGAGATACTATGTGGGTCAGCTCCTAGTGATCTTGTGTCGGTCAGCTCCTAGAAATCCTCTATGGGTCAGCTCCTAGAAATCCTGTGTGGGTCATCTCCTAGAGATTCTGTGTAGGTAATCAGCATAACCTCTTAATAGAATAGGATTATTTTGTAGCTATAACTAATCATCTCTACTAAAGTACATATGTTATACCTATTTTGAGCTTAGTTCGTACCTGTGTGGTACTTTTCTTAATGGTAATACTTTGGTGGTATTCTTCTGTGTGGCGTACCTAAGTGGTACTTACCTTTATTGTTTTACTTCCTTTGTGTTAATGTTGAGCTTTAGGATTTTGGGTTGGACCATGTGTTTCCTTTTGGAGGAGATGGGTATACCCGTTAACTTGGTTATATGTTAGGGCATAAACCTAAATTGGGTTGACAGTTGACTTCTTGCTTTGAGGTTTATGCTTTATAGATTTTGTGAGATCATGAGGGTCTCATGGCCCCTAATGAGTATCATTATACTTCCCATGGATAGGATATTACTTCACCTCATTGTGTTGGATGCAGATGATGGACATCGCTGATCGAGGTTGAGAGTACTAGTACTTTCTAGTTGGGCTTGTATTCTCGCCCCTTTTACATTCATCCCTCTTTTGCAATATAGTTGACTTGCGTTCGTATCTTGATGTGTTCTTGGTTGCATGTGTTTATTGGTTATAAGGGAAAATCCTTCCCAGATTTAGAGAATATGCCTTTGGTTGTAGTCTATAACCCCTGACCTGTGGAAGGCATGCTTGGGGTTAGTCACGACACGTGCCTCGAGGGACAGGTCGTGACAGTAGTCTTTAGGTCTCAGCCAACCACACGGTTTTGCAAGTATCAATCCTGGGAGAACGGCTCCTAAATTTAATTTTAGGATCATTACTTTGATTAAAGCCTACTCAGGGAATGCAAAAATATCTTACCTGTCGAGAGGGTCCCAGTGCCACAAATGGATCATCACTCGGACACTGGGTTTGCAACTTATTAGCATTTTAGTAAATAGAGACTGGTTGCGTCTTAGCCTGATCCAACCTGGTCTGACTAACCCAACCAACCCGGACCTAGGGTCCCACATACCTAGGTTTAATTCAACTAACTCACCCTGACCCGGTTTGGGTCTGTGTCTGTCTGGACTGGCATGGATGGTGTGCCAGTCCTACTGGGCCTTACTGGATACAGTCCGGTTTGGCTGAGTGTCCAGCCCACCAGGTCACCCAGTGACCCAGTCTAGTCTTGCTCTATGGTGTGGGTTCAGCCTTCTAGGACCCAGGACTGGACCACTAGAATGGGGGCCTATGATATAAGTGTGGGTCCTGCCCACTGGCTGGGGGTGCGGCCCGCCAGCCCGAAGCCCAACACGCATTCGGCGGCTCGATGGTGCGCCCCCTAGCCGGGACGCAGAATCTAGCCGTATCCGGATACCTGAAAACCAGATGGATGCCACGATACCTCCCTACTGCCCCACAAGATGCCTCAACGTATCCCTCTTACTACGGTTGGGAGACCACAGTGGCAGCTCCTCTGGGTGGCCCGGACATGGGCCACCCCTCCACACGGCGCCCGCCTGGTACCACGTCACCATGTGGCTATCACGACGCGCTTCCACCCTCTTTCACATTCATGGAGGGCTGACCACCTTTTCAACCGCAGTGCCAGCTAGTGCCACCCCCTCCACACACCCTGTGTGGGCCGGAAGCCACCATCGGGCCAGTGGTGTCATGCCGCAACACCTTCTATGGGCCACCAGATTTGTTTTGGTTTTCCTTTTTCTGATCTGTCTATGACTACAATCCACCAAGGTCGCCTCCAACACTCTGATGGTTTTCGGAGCACAATTTTTCATAATGGAAAATCCATTCACATGTAGATCACATGTGTAGGGGTATGTGCCTTTATTTTAGTCGACCCGCGCCCTATGCATTAGATGTTTTAAAACTAATGAGGCTCAGGGGTGATGTTCAATCATAGAAAAATATAAACTCATCCCAGATAGATAATACACAAAATTAAGTTACTCTCCAACAGAAAAGAACGATTTGTGGATCAACCGGTTTGTGGGTTGATACATGTTTTTTGTTTCTAGAAAAAAATGGGAAGAACATAAAATTAAAATAGCCCCTACTTCTTTGAAATTAGTTTCCACTACGTTACATCCTTGGGGTTTCAAGTCATCGACATTGTTCATCTCTTCCAACTCTGTTCTCCAAAGTGTGTGAAAAATGTTTGAAATTCATTGTTATTTTTTTTATTTATTGGAGAAGGAGTTTGTCAAATATTCATCAAAGAATCCTCACATTTTAATTATACACTCTCCAACGCGTTCATTTAATAAAAAATTAAATGACCTTTTAATGTTATTTTTTTTTGAAAAATATGAAAATTATCATTTCTGTTCAACCCTTTTTAGATGTCCTTATGTCATTCCTAGGAGAATCCTAGCATTCTTATTTCAATGGTGCCCTCGTATTTTTGATCCGAGCACCTGTCCAAATGTTAGAAAAACACGCTCACATGTTTACTGAATGTTCCTAAAAAAAGTTCAAAATTCCATTCTAGGCTCACCGTTCCTTAGAACCATGTGCTTTCAACGCGCCTAGTCTAAAAATAATTCGATATAATTAATAAAATTTACAACAAATTTCTATGGAATTACAATTTCTATTCTTGGACATCTGCTAAGAGGTATAGGCAGCAGTAAAAATTGGAATAGTTGTGAGGCTACGGTTCATAGAAGTTGAATTATAATGTAAAAGAACCATTGGTATATGGATTTATGATTCAGGATGGCTTTGTTTATGATGAGGATCAGACTCCAACATATATAAGACACGTTCTGTCTAAATATCATGGTATAGTCTTAATCATATACACTCTATCTACTTTTTTTAGAGTGGTTACATACATTCCATTATAATTCTGAAATTATTTTATGGACATTATCTAATGATCAAGATATCTTTTTAGTTATTCTCCCTTGATACAATATAGGGCATTAATGTGTACCACCATCATTGTTTCTCGGGGATCTATATATATTTCACTAGATAAGGAAATATATAGAAGTTAATGATGGTTGTGATGATGATATTTGACATGAAACATGGAATGTATTTGTTTGGTAGATTTTGAGATCCCATTGACTGCAATATGAGATGTGTTTCATTAACATCTCCAAATAGGGAGATGTTATTAATGAACAAATAATGATAACTGAGAGCAAGAAGAGTTTCAAATGAGATGAGTATTCACTGGATGATTACAATACATATGAATGTATTAGCTCTATCAATAGGATCAATAATACAACCATAATCTTTTACACCTCTCATCGATTTCTGTAATGACATCATTATTGATGAATTATCATGACCCCATCCTAATAGAACATTTTACTCTGATTTAGAGATTATGTTGGGTGAATGAACCATTTTTATACCTCCATATCTTATGATATTGACCAAACTAATGTATTTCATTGAAAATTTGGAAAACTTTGAGTGTAAGGGCTTTATTAGGTTTAGTGATTCAATTATGGGTTCTATTTTGTTATTTCCCAAGAAGGTGTATGGTAGTATTTCACTATAAATATATTACCAAAAGTTAAAACAAGTGATGGTGAACACCCATTATCCTTTTTCATTAGATCGATGATCATTTAAATATGTTATCGTGATCTTGGTGGTTCTCCAAGATTAAAAATTGATAACGATATCTTTTGTTGTGAGGTATATAGAATGATATTTTAAGAGGAAATTCCAGATCAAGTATGAAATACATGATTATGTGGTGATTTCGTTCAGGTTGAAAAATTCTCCCATAGGATTGTTGGATCACAAGATCAATATATTTCATCCGAATATTATCTCTTTCATCACAGTGTTCTTCGATGATATCATCATCTACTCACCGACGTCATAGAAGGATGGTATGAATTCCAAGATAGTTATGATTGTACATAGAGTGCACTGGACATTTGCCATGTTTTAAATGTGTGACATCAATATTATTTAGGATAGGTTCTTAGAACATGTGGTATCACTGATTAAAATATTAGTTGACCCATAGAAGGTTGACATAGTCATTTCATGGAGAGGCTCCCACAATGTTTTTGAGATGTGATGATTTATTGGATTAGTAGGATACTATTAAAGTATCATCTACAAATTATTCTAACTATCAAAATCCATTACTATACTAGATAATAATGCAATGATGATATAGTGGTTAGATATATGTGAAGAGGAAATTATTGATCTAAGGAGATGTCTAATGATTGTTTCAGTAAAAATACACCCTTAATAAAGGATATGATATATCATATTATGTTATGCATCATATGGTGCACTAGTAGTGGTGTGGATGTAGAGAAATAGTTGGTAATTTCTTTTTTGTGTCATTAGCTATAACCCCACGTTGGAAGTTACTATACAAATTACATAGAACTAGAAGCTGTTGTCGATGATCTTAAGTGTTGGAGACACAAAAAAATTCCATGAGAGATTTTTTGGGATTAATTAATTATCAAAATCCATATATCTTATCATTGTGGTATATGTACATGATAAATATTCATGATACTAATTTCCCACATAAATTCATCATTATGATGGATTATACACTAGGAACCAGTACCATCATTAGGGATTCTCTTAGTGATAATAGGGAGGCTAAGAAGGTGGTTGGAGAGCATCTATCTAAAGATTAGTGGCACTTTATGATCCTATTTGATGAATAGATGTCCAAATGTTTATAACATGTACTCTAAATGTATTCACTTATTTTATACCGATCTTAGAAACACACATAGTGGATGTTATCATAATGATCTATGCATATTAAATCAAATCATTCTATGAAGATATATTATGAATTTAATCAAAAAATAGATACAGGTTTTATTAAATTACTTTTCTGTGGTTTTTAGAATCACGTAAGGACTTAGTTGAGGTTGAGCACATTGTTCAATCACTAGAATGTAGGACAGTCTGAGTGGACAATACTCATTTTAGAGGATATGATTTTAGATTACATTGTGGGATTCAGTAGAGGATAGAAAGATAACATAAAAATTGTGGAATATTGAATCATTAATTTTTACCAATATTGGATTAAAATGTAAAATTATGATGCATTTTAGTGGTGGTACGTTTAGTCCCCACATTTTTGGCTTGATGTAGGTAATGTAGTAGTTCTTGTCCACATAATGAATCATGATATCTGTGAGAGTGTGAAACTTATTCACAAGATGTTGATCAACACTAAGATTAGGCATATATCATATGTCGATCGTATGAGAATAATTTTGGAGTTCAATTTTGTCATTAGTTATTTAGAGTGAATTCTATTTTAGGTAAAATATATTTAAGTGTATATATAAAGATAGATCAATGTATTTTGGGTCACATCTACCACAACCAATGATTACGGGAAATGATATAACTTTTTGACCACCCTTCTATATAGATAGATATTCACTATGTATTGTATGTGAAATAATTTGTAGGTACATACCCGACCCTAAATATGTTATCATTTTTAAGGACGTAGACATCCAGAATATCATATATAAATATGGGTTTCATATGCATATTTTATAAAAGATTAAAAAAAATTCTCAAGGGATGATCGTAACTCTAGTATGGATTTAGTGGTGGAATGGGAAAATCATGGAGGAGACATGTGAGTGATAGGTTGACATTAAATCATACTGGCCATAATTTTTTGAGTAGTAACCCAAAATAATCTATAAGGGGATGAGAATTTTTTAAGAGATATAATTATATGGCCCTAAAAATTGTTGTTCTTACTTAAATCCATTTGTAACTCCTTCATCACGTTGTTTAATTTTTGATTGATAACAAAATATTTTTAAATGATGTTAGGGGGTTAAATATTATGTTAGAATGTTCCTAGTGAAAAATAATGAGGGTACACCATCATCATATTCGAGAATTCTACAATAGGTATTATGAATCACATCACTAAAGGACTAACCACAGACATTCCTTTCAAGGGATGATATGTCACAACCAGGGATGTGAAAATCCATACAAGGTTGATGTGAAGTAGTGTGTAAATAGTATGCCACATAATCTTCTAGAATTTATTTTAAACTCATGTCATTAATCTTCCATCCAAAATACATTCAAAATTATTTAGTTGGTGAGTTGAATAGGTGGTTTTATGATTTGTAATAATGTGGGATTTCACATGGGTAGAACAAATCCTGGTTCCCTGTAAATAACTATCCTTCCTTCCTCCTTCAACATTCCATTGATGAGAACCCAAAAATTCAAAAGGAAATAGACACACCTCTATTAAATAGATAGCCTCTTACACCATTAACGAAAACGGTTCGACATAACAATATTTTGTAAGTCCCCTTCCCTATTGTGGGGTTGAGACCCAAAAGCCCTTGCATCATACCCCCTATGATTGTATTTTGGTGGATATCTTATTTCACATCCCTTTATTATGGATCCTCATTTGAAACATTGAGTTCTATTTCAGGACAACAATTTACAATAGTGTTTTGTCCTAAAAAATTGGGTTTTTATAAAACATGCTACATGCCATAAGATCCATTAATCTATCTTGGTTCCCCTTTGACATCATATCTATAGTGAGTCAATGGCTGTCATCATTTTTAATTTTTACATTATCTAGAACCGATGACATCTTTGATTGGAGTAGTTCTTAGAGATCATCATGGGTGATCATGTTCCTGTTACAATATGAGTGTGATTCAATCATCAACCACTTCGAGGGACCTTAAAATGTACATAAATGATTTGTGGTTGGAGTTTCATTAGGTTTTTGAGATTTTATTTACACTTTCCCATTATATGATTATATTTTGTGGAACTTGAAATTGTTCATCATTATGATAGCCTGTGGGGTTATGTGTGTAGCTCATGAGACCCATTATGATAAATATTTCATTAGTGAATTTTCAGTATATTGACTCCTTGTTTGATAGTGATAATATGTTTTTATTGACGATACTCTGTGCTCATGACGATACTCTGTACTCCTGATGATATGATATTCCAGCCTGTGTTGTCAATATGTATGTGTCTTACCATTACATTGGAGGTTTTTATTTGTATATTATACAGGTAGACCATCATGAATGATTATGCATTGGAGGGGAGGTGCACATGATTGTGATGATGGTGATGAAGGAGATGAACATAGTGTGGAGGTATGAGGTAGCCATGGATTTATGTCTAGGGTGTTCATGAGGTATCCTTTATTTTAATTCATCCAATTGAAAATTAAATAGACTAGTCAATTATTTTAGTAGATATTGTTTTCCAGAGGACCTGGGTGACATGGTCAATTTTAGAGACAAATGAAAAATGGTAGTAACACCATGAAAATAGGTGGATCCCATATAGGTGATAGTTTGTTTATTATTGGAAAATCCTATTATATTTTTAACATGGATCTGAAGAAGGCGTATTTTAAGGATTGTGGGGGAATTCTCATCTGTTGACCACATTGTTTTTATCTATGTGTTTAGTTCTATTATGTAGTTTTTTATTATTAGAAAACAATTGTTACTCTTCAGTAGATCGGGTGAGAAGAAATTGTTGGTGTCCTTAAGTGTATTGTAATCAAACTCTATTATAGAATTTTAGTTTGATTCCATATTTTTAGAGATATCTAAAAAAGGTAAAGGGACCTGTAGTGGATGGTTGACCAGTGGTGAAAGAAGCTAGTGGTAGACTATGATGGACATTTGTGGGACATGCAGTCTACCTTTTTTTAGTTATCTTTGATACACTATCTACACATGACTACTATATTTGTGAGGTTACTTATTTATTTTGTATGTATCCCTTATTTATTTTTCATAAAATCTCTTATTATTTATCAATATTGATTATTTATCTATGCCATGGATTGATATGGAGAATACAGTCATGCCATTAATGGGCGGAAAACCACACTACTAGTTAGTAACCTTATCAGTATTGTGAGGCATTAAATATTCATTTAGAATTCGGGATAGTACAATATAGTTTTGGTCAAGGTGTTAAAATTTGGTAAAGGAAAATTCTATCATAATCTAGATTACATAGTGAAAATTATAAATGTATTAGTGTCCATTGAATAGATTTTTAGTACCTCAATATTTTCATCCACCCATTCCCACTTTTTATGTACTTCCTCAAACAGTTGTATCCAATAAATCTTCAAATGTTTAAAAACAGTCATATATCTCTACAATGATATGGAAATCATGTTTTTTTGGAGATATGTAACCCAACCAAATTTTTTTAGAGTTATGAGAATAATATAATATCCACTTCTAATTACATAATCATAGATCCAAAAAACGTCTTCTCTAAACATTCCTTACAATCTCCTTCAAGTGAATAAAATATCAATATTCAACACCAAGTACAAGGGTTTCATGTAGTATCTCTTGTAACTCTCTAATTCAACTCAATTATTTTACTCATTCAATGTCTCTATGAACCTAAGAACAGAAAATTTTCCATGATTTAACAAATCATTATGTAACATGAGATAATCATAGGAAATAACAATATTCTTTATGTCTAATAAATTTTAATTCCCTTATTTTTTCATACCTCTCTTAACCCATCATCTATTGTACTCAATATTAAGTGGTATTTTAGTTTTATGTTAATTTTATGGGATTGAAAATTTATATTCACAACTAAGTCAATCCCACTTCAACTATTAAAATAAATCACACTGATCAAATTTATCCTTCTAGTTTTTTCCATTATACCCTTAAACCACACCGTGTTTATCCCATTATCCATTATATAATCATAATAAACTTCAATTATAGTTAGTGTAACAACATGTTGATATTTTGATATTAGTCACACAATAATTCTTCTAAAAGTTAACAAGAATCCAACAGTGTTCTTCCATGTTTTCATATATCCCACAATTATATCATGTAAAACGTTTTTAATGGGTCTCAAATTTAATAACTAAGTCCATGATATATTTAAAAATTGAGATATTAATATATCAACTCAACATATATTCCATAAATACACTCTTGGATTCTAAATCCTCTAATGACCCGAAGGCCTTCATTTTTTATTTATTTATGATAATACATATTTCAAGGGGTGTGGTGGAACCCTTATAAGGCACATAGGTGTAAGTATTACATGGCCCATAGGACTTAGAGGCATTCATTTGCCTGTAGGCTTCAAACATTACATACAACCTAGACTAACTACTTGGAATTTCCCCTCCCCAGCATCTTCCTTGTGAAATCGTCTCTCCACCTTCACATGACTATTTGGCTAGGCATTCCCTTGCATGCACATGCTTGTCCCGATAGAAGGTTCTATACCCTCTCATTATTACAATCTATTTAGCTTCTTATGTGTTGAAATCTCATTGATCATCCTCATGTAGAGCTTGTTCCTCATAGGTCGACTAGTTTGCATCTGCACTTAAGGTGGCCCGAAGGCCTTGAGGTGGCCCGAAGGCCTTACTGACCCGAAGGCATGGGTGGCCCGAAGTCCTTAATGGACTCTGGGACCAAATCGGTGGCCTAAAGGACCAAATAGGGGCATATTACTAGATTCTCAATGAATATGAAAAGAAAACACAACACTTTTGTGATATTAATCCTTGTAGAAACCATGACTTACATACAGATTCCATCATATAATAAATTTAAAACTATTTCAATGTATTATGCTCTTATTCAAATCTATTTCTCTTGGGGGTACTCATAATAATTGTTTAACCCAAACATAATCAATCCAGTACCATGCAAACATTCATTGGTTGGGAGAAGTATAAACTTTTGTAACAAATGCATCATATGATACTCATACCTAAAATTCACATTGTAGATTCACATTTATTTATCTCAAATCATCTAAACATGTCACACAATAATTATTAAAACCATTACCATATTGGTCTAACATTATAACATAGATTTTTTTATCATAATATATTTATTTAACATCCATTTCAATTATAGAATAAGTCTTTTTCAAGCATATTAATATTAATGAATTAGATATTAATTTTGATTTAATGTGACCCTTTGTCCGATTGCATACCCATCATAGAGCAATGGGTTTCTTAGAAATCAAATGTTTCAAACAAGATTTATTTATACCAAAACATTATGCAGTATTAATATTATTTGTTTGTATGGTTGTTATAACATAGCTATTGTTATTATTCGGAATGAGTATAAGTAACTATTTTATGTTCACAGAATATTATTAAATGTTTTTACTCAATTACAATAAATGTTTTGGCATAAAATAATAATAAATATAATTTTTTGCACAAAATCTAAAAATATTTTTTAAATGTAGATTTACTGTCTTCTGATGGTGAACCCATTTCAAAGCCAGTTTTTAACACAACCAGTACTCGCCCATGCGTACGCTCGATGATATGTAATTATTATTATATTTATTTTTAGGAGGGTACTATTTGTATTAGTTTTGATGAAACAGTAATGTTTAATGAATTTTAGTCACAAATAAGTGGTGAATATTTTGAATTATATGTGTCTCTATTAAGAAGAAAACATTATAATAGTTTATATAAGATAGATTAATTATAATGTGAAACACATTGGAATAATCAAGGATGGAAACCTCACATCAATATGAACTGAATTCAGGAAAACAATATTGCATACTATGAAATGAAAAGTCGAAGAGAATTTACTAAAAGAAGGGTTGTTCTAATAAAAAATATGAGATATAAAGAGGAATAATTATAAAAGATAATGAAAAAGCTGTTGTCTACAAACATAGATGTTGGGATGTTTAGACACGGTGAAATTTTCCAACCAGTAGAAGATGTTCCCAATTTTAATATGATACTATTCTGTAAACATAATATTATGCTTCTCCTAATCATTTTTATAGATTCTAATCAATACACAAATAAAATATTGATAGGGTGACCTCTATAGTTTCCTCTCAATCGATCCGTAAGACCCATATAGACGCTTATCATAACAATTGTAAGGGTTATCTTGGCAATACCTGGTTATTTGAAAACATACATTGATCCCATGGAATGAAAAATGATATAAAATAAAGTCAATGAAAATTAATGATGAGATATTAAGATATTAGATAGTATAAAAAAATTTATCACATACCTAGCATGATATAGGTGGTTGTAGGAATGATGGAGTAGTGAATTCTTTATGGTGAGATGTATTCTTTCCATTCCGGATAGTGTTCTCTGGAAACATTAAATTAGATACATACCATGGTACTCAACAACTCAGAAATAGTAGGTACCTTTAGTAGGGGAAGATCATGCATTCTGGTGGAGATGCATTCTAGTTCAATATCAAGTACATGTATTTTTAGGGAGAAGCACATGCATTTTGGTGAAAAACATTGCATTAGGAAGAGACCTACTATTTGAAAAATAATTAATCCATGCACTTCAACACCACTGGAATCACATAAGTGAATTGATGTTTACAACACAATGACCATCATTGAACAAACATATATTAAATCTACAGTTAACAGTAGTGCATGTTTTGGGAAATACATATTTGTATACATGAAGACATGGAATGATATGATGGAGAGGGCTCATGGCAAGAAATAATCTCTTATTCAATCATTACCCCGTTCTAAATAATGTAGCTCAAAGTGAAAATAGTCAATCTATTAATGTAACTTCTCTATCCAATAATTTGGAAGTATTTCTCTCAATCAAAACCTGTTATGACACCCTTTCGACAAAAATAATTTCATCCCTGCCTTAATGCATGAGTAGGGTTAAAGATAAATGAAATGATCTTCCAATTCTAAAACAATCGACATTGGAATATAATTGGACATGCTATATGAATTTTGAAAATATTGAAAAAAATTGTGATTCTTAATATTGGAATATAATTGGACATGCTCTATAGAATTGAAAATATATATAGAAAATAAAGGAAAAAATAACATTGGTGAATATTGAAAACATATTAGAGAATATATGAGAATATATAAGGAAAAGAAAACATAAGTATACCAAAACTGTACAAAAATAAGACAGAAAAATGCATGATGGAGAATATAAGGAAAAAATCTAGGAGAATATATATATTCAAAAATGAACATGAATGAGACAATAGAATAATTAATGTCACCAAGAAATTATGAAAATAACATGAAAGAATTATTATACAACATAAGTATACAACATAAGAATACCTGAATATACAACACATCTCCATCCTGTGTGCTTAGGCTATCACGAGTGTGTTCTAGCATTGGCTTTATAGTAAGAAATTGGTTGAACTAATCCTTTCTTAATACATCCAAAACCTGTGAAATTGACCCATCACTAACTCATTTCATCTTTCCCTCACCAATATGAGATTAGTTGGAATCATCCTCATCTAACACATCATAATAATAGCTTAATATGAAGCATAAGAATATATAAAGAATATGTATACAATATAATAATACCTGAATATTTCAAATAAGTATTAATGTCATTATTAAATGGACATGAATGAAATATCCAACTGGAAAGAACAATCAAATGGATAGGAAGAAAACAAAATAAGTACATACAACCTTGTATTTTATTGGACATGAATGAAAAGAACATTTAGAGAGTCACATAGGATGGGAATGATAACATAAAGCATTTCCATTAATGCATCAATGCCAGACAATCCCAAGACCTGCACATCGAGGTAATCCATAATCATGAGCTAATCTAGGAGAATATATATATTAAAAACCAACATGAATGAAACAACATATGTATTAATGTCATCGAGAAATTATGAAAATAACATGAATGAATTATTATAATGCATATGTTTATACAGGATAAGTATACAACATATGAATACCTGAAAATGTAACACAACCTTGTCCTGTGTTCTTGTACTACACTAGTGTACTCCAACTATGCCTTTATAGTTAGTAATTGGTTGAACTCATCCTTTCTTATTGCAGCCAAAACCTATGAAATTGAGCCATCACCAATGTATTTAATCTTTTCCTCACCAATATGTGATTGGTTGGAATCATATTTGTCTTACAAATCATAAGAATACATGGATATGAATCATAATAATACATCATAAGAATATATAAAGCATAAGTATACAATATAAGAATACCTGAATATGCATAATAAGTATTAATGTCACCGAGAAATGGACTTGAATGAAATATCTAAATAAAAAGAACATTCAAATGGACATGAAGAAAAAAACATAAGTATATACAATATACTATTTTAATAGACATGAATGAAAAGAACATTCAGAGTGAAACATAGGATGGGAATGATCAAAAAAATCAGATCCATTGATGCATCAAGGCCACTTACAATCCCAAGACATACACACTGAGGTAATTCAGAATCATGAGCTAATTTTTATGCCAACAATAGTTGTATCCATTATGTATAAAATTTCATAACTATGGACCTATAAGTGAATATTTCTAATTATAATACAATATATGGACATCTTATAAGAGGGCATGATTCCAATTCATGAGCTAGTTCCAATACAGTGGGGACATTCACAATACATATGATGCGCTACGTAAAATAATCATTATGTCACATTTCCAGTAAGAACATTGCATCACTTCATGCTATAATGGATCTGTAAAATGAGTCTCTGCCAATAGAATCCTTATCGATCAATGCCTTTTCCCCATCACTATCATCATTGATCTATAATTTCCCAGGTATTAGATATTTTTATATACCTGTTATGTTGACCTTCAAAATATGGGATAGAAAAAATAGGCGCACATAATAAAAACATACAAACCTTCATCATTGTTTAGATAATTTGAATTTCTATTTTTAAAGAATGATACAAAACAAACTCACACTTAGTGACACCATACTACGTGAAATGAAGTGAGAAATTAGTATGATTAAAAAATATAGTAAAAATATATTAGAAATAAAGGTAGAGATGACATGGATGAAATGATAATCATAGGGAGAAATGATGTGGAATAATTGAAATAAAAAAATGGGAAATGCATTTAAAAAATGATATATAGGGGGAAATGAAATAAAAACAAAATAATTAAAACTTTTATGGTAGATTAAAAAGAAATAAGTGAAAAAACCTGTATCTATATTGGCCAATATCCATGCTGGAGGGAGAGAAGAAAAATTTACCATTGATGGAAAATATTTTAAATAGGCAATTGTGAAAATTTAAATTGATATGTTTATGTTGAAACAACCATGTGATTGTAGTTCAAAAATAGTTGTATTCTTCCACATGGGATGCATGATCCCTTATTTCCCTCTAACATTTTTTTAATATCACCCCTGATCAATTATTTAAATTCTTATTTTCTTTATCCTTGAATTTAATTCGAATTATAAATTTAATATAAGAAAATTTCATAAATAAAAAAATGTATCGGGATTTAACCCACCTGAAAAATAATTTTGATTTTATCACTTTTAAAAATCCATGTTATGATCTTTAACTGTTTTGATACTAAAAATCATTTCAATCCCTAATGGCGTGTTTATAAATTTGATGGTGTGTTCTCATTTTGATTCCTCCTATTAATTTTTTTCATGGAAAACTAACATATAATGTATTATTTTTCATGGTGTGGGCACCATTAGAATTTTACTATCACTAAATATGTCAAAAAAAAACTCTATAGGATGGCTGAAATTCCAATAATGTAATATTCATTGAAAAAAATTGTTCTTTCTACTAGTAATAAAAAAATAAATGACAGAAATATTGTAAATGATGATCCAATAGTGAGAAAAATAAATTAAACACTGTTGATAAAAAATATTAAGAAATCACAGTTACAAGAAATGAACAATTGTAGAACTGAAATTGGTGACCTCTGAAAAAATGGGTAAGGAATGTACAAGGAAGAATAAAATGAATATTTGGTATATATGGATTTCAAATTACCCTATAACGTTGAATGAGAAATAGGTTTCTACTGAAAAAGATGAAGCAATACAAGTGAAATCAAAACCCAATGAAATAATCAAATTATAATAGTTGAAAAATTTAAACTAAAATATATATAAAATGTTTTGACATTTAAAAAAAATTATTACCTATATTGAATCCATGAAATTCCATTTAAAAGAAGATTAGAAAATAATAAATAAATGTATAAAACACATTATTTAGGAGGAATGGAATCAATTTAGAACTTAAAAGAAATTAAAAAAGATGATGCATGTCATTTCAGGAGAAAACATATGAAAAAAATAAAACAATTATAAAAATGTAAAAATAAAAAAATACTTAATTTATAATATGATTAATTACCTAAATCCTCTTCCTCCTAATGAAAAATTGATGAGGCAAAAAATCAGTTTTTCTACGCATGAATAATATAAGAAAATAAATTTATAAATAAATTTGAAATATCATAATATTAGTGGAAAAATAAAAATTAAATTTAAAAACTCAAAAATTTAATTGAATCATTATTAGAGAAATAAAATGAATAATAAAATACTAACTTTAATGTGTTATTACACATCATCCATTTTCACCACATCTCTTTATAAGGGATCTCCCATATAAACATGTAATAATTATTAATATATATCAAATAAAATTTTAAATAAAATTCCAACCACAGTAATAAAAAATAGGTTATGGGAAGATAATATTACTAAAATATGATCATTTTATGTGTACTTTGAATAGTAGATTCATGAATAATATGTGACAATATATTTATAACAAAATTTGTAAAAAAAATGGTAAATGGAATTATGAAACAAACTTTATGATAATTACTACTACTATATAGGCCAGAGTACTCTTTCCTCATGAATAATAGAGAAACTTACGACCACCACTGTCATATAAAAAATAATAATAAATCATGGGAAACAACAATAAAACATAGAATCAGTATAGATCCAAATTTATTGAAGTGGAACAACCACAATACTTAGAAAAGGTATATATGAACAGAGGAGGAAATGATTAGAAGGAAGAATTAAAAAAATGGTATATGGGGAATTGTAAAAACCTTTCTTGAAGTAGACTTATTATAGATCACTGGACATTTATGCTCCTTAAATATAGAATGTTCTAGATTAAAGTCGACCAAATTAAAGAAGTAGATCCTTAATTCCTGAAACATGAACGAAGATGGATGGAAACATATTATGGGGAATTATTATGAATATAGTGAAATTAGAATGTGAGTTTGGTAGAAAATTTTGAGAGTAGAAATTGGGAGATAGAGTTAATGTATGAGTGTAGTGTCAGGTAACTGGGATAAAGAATTGAAATAGAGAATTCATAACAAGTCATCAATATATGCGAATGAACACAGATATGTACATTCAATATAGGGATCGTTTGTGGGTTTTGACTCTTATATCGGTTTGGGTATGCAATGAAGATTAAATGAAGAGTTTCTTTAAGAGAAAGAGATAAAAATTTCTCAAGGCAAAAAATTTCACACGACTTATTGTTGGAGAAGGATTCAATGCTTATGAGTGTCATAAGTATGGGGAAGGATATTTGAACAACACAAACTCATTATATTTTTTCTCAAAAAGCATCAATTTGATAGATTTTTGATTTTAGAAAAATGCTTAGTAGTACTACAACATTGAGCTCATTTAAATGACATGGAACATATAGGCCAACATCCCAACTATCATATTGGATTACAAAAGTCAGAATATCTCTATAAAATTTAGAGGGACTTCAACATGTGGAATTATACATTCATATTGTAACTGAAATAATTATGTAATTCTATAATACATATTGAAAGAGAATATACGAAATTGTTTTCATTAAAAGGTTTTCCCAGTGATATGATACTATATTATGGATATGATAAAATGGGTACAAAAGGAATTTAACTCTTCTGATAAAATATAATGTTAATAGTAAATGATTATGTTGATTTTATATAAGATAATGAATATGATTTATCATTTCATTTAAATACTAAATAATGTGTACAATGAAAATCATAATCCAAATGTTCAATAAAAATCATATTTAGTGAGTATGATCTAAATCGTATATGGTATTATAAGGGTAATCATGAATTACAGTAAAAAAAATATTCGAATAATTGTTATTGTATTCAAATTAGAAAATTTAATATAGAACAGAAAAACAAAAAACATTAATGTAAACAATATTTTAATTCATTTAAAAAGAGAGTTCTTGATTTTCAAATAAAAAGGACTGAAAAGTCAAAATAAGACTTTTGACTCAAAAAATATCCTCCACTTTTGGAAGAAAAAAACTCATGTAAAAACAAATAAAGGTTTAACAAGTTAATTTTTTTTATATTTAGAAATGAACATTTATACATATCTACATTTGAATTATAAAACTCTTCTGAATATGATTAGAATACGACTAACCTCTTCCATAGCATAACAAAATCCCTATAGATCATATTTTGTAATGAAATTCCCCCCTTAAAGAAAAACATTCTTCTTTTCTAATTATCATTCTATCATTCTCCAATTTAGGATAATTTTTACCCATGTCAAATACATTCTCCCCTTATATAAAACATTATCTTCATATTTATAACATTCTATCCATTTTTCATTTTCAAAAAGGAATAAAGATGATATTATAATACCTCAAAAGGTGTTATAGAAATAAACATATTAAGAAATATTGAATTTAATAATCTATAAATAGTGAAATAAAGTTATCGAAAAATGAAAAACATTCAATAAAAAAAATGTTGATGTCAAAGACATTTATTCAGAGTTACCAAAAAATAAAAATACAACAAGAGTTCAAAAAGAGTAATTTATTTTCCCTTTCCTTATTTATTTCCTTCCTCGTGATATCAAATATAGTGGTCTTCATATTTTTTAATTCTTTATTGTCCTCCATAATCTTAGGAATAGATTCATGATGATACTAGAATTTCTATTCTTGATCATCAAATAATTGATCATGGGTACAAATCACTTATTCCTAGGATATTATATTCTCTTCCATGGCACAAATTGTTTCTTCCGCGGACTTGTTTACTTGATCCTGAACATAAATTATATCATCAACCATTATTTTTAATTTTCAGCTAAATAATATCATCCATATAAAAAAACGGGTTTGAAACGACGGATTGAATAAAATATATATTGATTTCCAATGAATTTAAATATTTTGATCTACTTATATCTGGGCCTCTAACATCTTTCAATTTCAATTCGTATCACTTTTAAAATTTTTGAATGCAATTGAGAGTTCATTCATGTGATTTCTAATATATTTTATTGAGTAATTAGGAAATTTAATTATTTATGTAATGTTGTGAGACCACTTCAAAACATTATTAGAAGACTTTATATTTTTATTGGTTATTTCTTCCAATTATATAAAATTGTCCTTGGAATTCAACCTTCTTTTTATATGAAGCATGATATATTTTGATACTTTGTTTTGATTTTTTGCAACAAAATAAATTTTCATTCCGATTCTTAGTAAATATGGTATTAAATTTTAATATATTCTATGTAATTGATCAAGATATTGGTATATTTTTATTTAGATATTCTATTATGAATTAGTGACTTTATTATGATCAGGAAGCTCTCTAATATTACTTCCTTCATTTTCATCATCTGAATTCTGGTTCTGATTGACATCATATTTGGTTTGTTCTTCATTGTCTAGGATATAGATGAATTTTGTAACATGGGAGTTCTGGTCATATTTTTTTAATTATTGTACCTCAGTGGATGGAAATTTTATTTATGAGGATTGGGATGACCTTACTGGGATTGTATCAAAAAAATTCTTTTGTTATAATGAAATTCCCTTTTCACCATTCTCCTTTTCACATTCTTCCATTTCTTATTTTTCTTATTTATTTTCTTCTTACTCTTGAATTTTATCAATAATTTTTTATTCCCCTTCATCAATATAATAATTTAGATGTTTCAATTTAGTGTCTTCTTGATCTCTTGAAACTTGTTCTTTTGATACTACTGGTGGTGCCACTTTTTCTCAAGTTTTTCATTCTCTTTTCCCTTGTTCTAAATTGTTATAATAACTAATTATTTATGAAATGATTACCTGACACTTATTATTACTAAATAATTTTCATATTAATTCAAAATCATATCAATTTTACCAATATCAAACATTATCTTAATTAGTTTCATTTTCTTATGAATTTAATTTAGAATATCATCAGTTCAGATCTTTTTAGCAAGATCGTTTTACGAATAAGACCAAATTGTAGATTTCTTCCATTCATTTCAAATTTATACTTTATCAAATTGGCCACTGTTTTTAATCTATAAACAATTTTATTCTTGGGTTTTATAATATATTAAAACATGGATTTTTTTAATGAAAAAATTAGTACATATTGATTTATAATTCATTATCTTCATACAAATATCTCTATTAGAATTTCATTTTCATCATCCATAAAAAACAATTTGTATCTAAATAAAAATGAAATTTAATTCTCCTTTCAATATCATCCATAATCCAAATAATTCAAAAAAAAAATCAATACTGAATTGTGATTAATATTGAAAAAGTTCTTTTTTCTGGAATGAGCATACTTAGGATTGTTAGAAACATAATAAATTGGGAATTGATTTCACTATTGTTGATATTATTGATGGTCAATAATATGTATCCCTTTCTGTTGATCTTATTCATATTCACAAAATATTTATGTGTAAATACTTATGAATCATTGAGTGTTTTTCAATCGCTAGTCCTAGTGAATAAAAAATCATACATCCAAAATGCGGTTAGTCTATTATTGGTTGATAGATGAGTGTTTTTTATATAATCTGCATTAATAAAAAAAACTTATTTATCATACCATTCCATTATAAATGTTCCATTATCTTTTTTTATCTTATGCGATGGGAAAAAACATCACATTAAGATAGATCATTAAGAAAGCGTACTTCTGGTTTGGGTGAAAAACTAATTTCATTATCAAAAATATGAAAATATATCTCCAAGTTGTCATCAAACATCACAATTTTATAAAATTGTATAAATTAATCCATGATAGTCAGATATTTATTTGTAGGGTTGTCTACATAGTGGCTCCCATCTTTGAAAATGAATGATTCCTTACAGAGATGAATCATACATGTCATAAAACTCTCTAGAGATAAATCTTTCCTAGAAGAAAATAATTTTTATGTAATAATTCAGTTCCATAACAATTAAATAAATTTTGAAAATTAGAACATGAGTACGATTGAATACTCCGAGTACATATAAAACCAGTATTGAATATTTTAGGATTAGTTGATATTTTTCACAAATAATAGGATAATCGATTTGGTACTGGGTGGGGGTGGGGGTCCTATTATATAAGTGATGAAAATATGTCTATAGAGATTTTACGGTTTAGATTACATCAAAGATATCAAGTGGTTCAAATGAACTCTTGAGGACATTGAATTATTTATTTACTAACAAACTATTTTTATTTTGAATATGGAATTGTTTTAAAATAAATACCATAAACATGAATGTTTTGCAATAAAATATTCCCTCAACATGGCTCTTATTATCTCTTAAAGAATGCAATTTCTTCTTTAAACAACACCATTTTATTGAGGAGTTAATAGAGATAAAAAGTTATGTGATAGACCTTTATTACTACAAAATGTTTCAAAATCATAATTAAAAAATTCTCCACCATGATCACTATCAATGGTTATCAATGGTTTATTTTTTTCATTTTTATATAAGGCTACAAAATATTTTAAATTAAAATAGGCTTCCAATTTCATTGCTAGAAAATATACCCTTGTATATCTTGGGAAGTCATCAACCAAAATTATACATAATACTTGACTCCAACACGTCCCTTTTTTTCAGAACCAAATAATTCCATGTTAACCAACTATAAAGTATTAGAAGATCAAAATTATACAAATTGATTTAATTAATCACTTACGTTTTTCACATATTGACAATGATCATATTATTTTTATGAATAAAATAAATGTTCTGGTAGATCCTTAACATGTCTTTCTGTTATCAATTTTTATTAGATATATGGTTATAGTGCCTTAAACTTTAATTCCATAACCAATATTGATCTTCCATTTCACTAAGGAAATGTATGTCTTAGCTCATAAGGCCTTCTATGATTTGTGTGTAAATATTTTAATGTTAATCGGTAAAATTAATGAATTAATCAAGGTATTTGTGTACATCACATTTATCATTCCTAAAAATCACAAGGTAACAATCATCTGATAATTGAATTATCCTTATAAGGTTGTTCTTAAAACCATTGACAAATAAAATATTTTAAATCAAATAATTTTCAAGAAGAAAAATATTAACTATTCCAAAAATAATTTCTTCAGCATTTTCATTGAATGTAATTCTTCCACATTTCATTTTAAAAATATTTTCAATGCAGAAATTGTTACCCATCATATGCTGGGATCATCCACTATCCATGGATCCATGTTTTTAAAATTTCTACTTCCTCTGTTTTCCTAAAAACTAAACATTTAGGTTTTTTAGAACCTAATCATTATCGGATGAATAAATGTAAGATATAAAAAATTTTGGATACCACATTTGATTTGAAAAAATGGGATTTATAGAACCCAAAATATTTAATTTTATTTAAGGAATATTAATTATTCAAATGAACTCTACATTGACATTCTGTGAAAAATGTTGAATTCAATGGGAAAAATAATTGTTACTAAAAAATCGTTTTGAATGAGTATATCTCATTGTTGAACTATTACCTTCTAGATAAAGTGGTTTATAAATTTTTTAAAAACAATTTTTACTACTGGTAAATCTTTGAAAAATATTCTTTAAAAAAATATTTCATATTTTTGTCTTTAAAAAAAATACTATAGACAATAGAATTAGATTTAGATGTGAGTTATGTGGCTAAAACTTTTTTCATGGTAATGAATTTTTCAAAATCATTTAAATGACTATTCTTCATTGAATTAGCTAACTCAATATTTTTAGAAATAGAATTAATGAAAAAATTATTTTATTAATATATTTTTAATGATATGTTATTTCTTTTTTTAAAATACTTATTCTTTCATTTTCTATTTCATTTTTCTTAATAACGTTTCAGTTTTCAATTTCATGTAATTTTAAAAATATATAAACAATGTCATATCAAGGTAATGTTTTATTATCACTGGCTGAAGATGATTCATTATCTCAATATGTGAAATTAATCTCCGTAGGATAATTTAAACCTAATGATATATTGGATAAGGATTTACTAATTTATAACTTTTATAGGAAACATATATTTTCGAAAGGTGTTCAAAAAAGAAGAACAATATTCTTTTTTCCAGAATAACCATTGTCTGAATATTAATTTGAAGAGTCTCATCGACTATAACTCTAAGTGTCATTTGACTTTATGATTTTATATCATTTTATTTTGTAATAATTTTCATGATTCCTCTTAGAATGCATTTATTTCATGTCCTCTCTCTTCAAACATAGAAAATCAGGTCTTATATGTGAATCCTTTTCTCATTCATAATAAGAAACTTTAGTATCTTTATTATAATAGCTATTTTTCTTATATTGATAGTGAAAATATTTCATCCCAAATATCTTTTTCATCCTGAAAGAAATATTAGCTAACTCATTTTTTGAATGTTCATATTCACTTCATTATGATTGAACTACAAATATGTTCTTTGTTAATTGGACTATCATTTCACGATTCTTGGAATTCACCTAATTTTCTGTTAATATAAAGTCTACTCCATGACTCGTATTTATTTCTAAATATCTTTTCAATTTATTATCATTTTGTAAGAGAGTCTCAAATAATTAATCCATAGATACATTTTTTACATTACCCAACTCATCCATGATTATTCCTTTTCAATCCCATTCATTTAGAATTATATCTGTTCTCTGTTAAACATTGATCTCATAATATAATGATTTTCCCCATTTCATATTAAGATATTTATTATAGTCCTGAATCTATATTGTACCATAGAAACTCATTTTTCAAAGGTAAATCTAGAATCCTAATAATTTACTCTCGGCATTAATCTACTTGTTTCAAAAACATTGGAAGTACAATAGTGAGTAATATCCAATTTCATTAATATTCTATTTCTAGCATCACACGATGAAATCTGGAAATATAGGTTTATGGTCATTGGGAAAATAATGTTTTAATAACTGTGTAATTTTTTTGATACTATAATTTATCTTGATGTGTAAAATTCATTATCACATTGTCAGGATTCTTGTAGTTAGAAGTCATCAGGACAATGTTGTCAACACCAATTTTGATAAAAATTGTATTTTCATATATCTCCAGTATTCATTGTTATTCCCAGAAAAATAGGTGCTCTTGTAAGATTTAAAATTTTCAATTTATACAACATTAATTCCTTGCATTTTTTAAAAAATACAAAATTTCTTTTTCCACAAAACATTGTAGTGTATCATATATTTACAATAAAAAATATTATAAAATAAATATAACTAACTTGAAAATGTAATGTATGATAATATATAAATATTGAAACCTAATTTGATACCAATTGTTGGATAATTATGTATATGTATATGGCACAACACTAGAGGGATGTATTGTTTGTCTACAAACATTTTTTATCCCTAAATGAATTTAGTTTAAAATTATTTAATCTAATTCAATTTAGAATACATATTAATATATTAAAACATTAATAAGAAATATCCCTTTTTAATATTATAAAATTATCACAATCAAGTTATTTTCTATAATTTAATTGATACTTAATAAAAAAAGTCATAATATTCATGGTTGAAACAAATTAAATTGAATATGTGTGTAACATTTCATAATCACAATGGTTACGATGATCAGATTAAAAAAATACAACGATTCAATCATAAACTGTAGAAAATTACATTGATTAATTAAACAAATTAATTATAGAAATTGTAAACACAATGTAATTAATGAGAAATTATAATATAATACAATTAAAATATTATTATAAGAAAATAGAAATTTATATTAATAAAATAATACAATTATTTTAAGAGAAAGAGAAGGGTATCCAGTAACATTTCATAGAGTCACCTTGATTAATATATTCAAGAAAATATTTCTTACCAACACCAAGGTATGACCATGATATAAACATCATATTTTCAGTCACTATACCCGGAAGCCCTATATCATAAAGGTGATCGACGCCTCATACATATTAGTGTTGGAAGACCTTGATCGAAAAAATATCGGCACAACTATATTACCATCTATGGATGACCTCGATAGTTATCACCAATGACTGGTTTCAGGCTATGAAAATCCAATATCTTGAATGTCTCAAGTATGTGGAATGAGAAGTCCAAGACATAAACTATTATGAGTCATTCATATAAAGCAACAATTTTTTAGAGCTCCCTCATTCATCAAAACAATTTACCAACACATCAGCATTGAGCGTGTTGGAAATTCTTAGAATTAATTATCTGATGTCCCAATGGACATCTCAGATTAAATTAAAATGATTTTCTCAAAAAAAAATTATAAGGTACATGGACACCTGGAAATCTAATTGTCATATTATAACTAAAAAATTAAATTTTATAAAACATATTCAAACAGAATATATGACAAAATTTTTATTTTGTAATTTTACTTTATATACGATACTATTTTTTGGATATCATAAAATGTGCCGGAAAATAACAGAACTCTTTTGATAAAACATAATTTGAATAGTAAATTAGTAGGATGATTTTGTTGGATCTGAATCTACGGATTATACACAAGAGGGGGGTGAATTGTGTCTTTTTCAAATTATTACAATCTCTTCAATTTAGACAAATTCTGTTCACTATGCTTTTGCACGATTAAATATGCAGCGGAAAAAGTAAAAGCATGAACACACGGATGTATAGTGGTTCGGGGAACAGAAGGCCCCTAGTCCACTCCACCAACGCTCAAATCCACGAGCTTGGCGATTTTCACTATCTGGTCCTCGTTTCCACAGACCCGTCCACAACTGAGTACAGGCAGTTGACACCTTTACAAGATTCAGGAAAACACAGCCTTCCAGGTTCAAACACGAACCCACACAGCTTAGAACGAGAAGCTGATCACTCAAAAATAAAAGGGTTTCGATAAAGAAACACTTCTCCAGTTGTTCTTCACAATTGCAACAGAATGCAATTGACAGTAGATAGATCGTCGTCTTCAGAAAATAAAGATCCGTAATCAAAACAGTTCTGAGTCGATCCAGTTGCAATAGATATTACCAGAAACTTCACAACTTCAGCAGCAGTAGATTCACAACAGGTAGTCGATGTAGAACACGTGAATCTGCTATCAAGATCTTCCTTCAGTAATAAAGGTCTTACGCTTCTTCTCGATCACCAGAAAAGAACGCTTTTACACAGTCTCTGTTTTCTTGCTCGTCAAAAAGATCAAATCATTCTGTATTTCACACACTTTCCCGTGCATATATATATCCGAAGTTTCCAAGATAGAACATATATATTCAAATATGAGAAAATCTTCCGCATAAATAGATCCATGAAAATCTCCTTTAGATTCGCGATATTAAATGAAATAACAGAGCCGTTGTAACTCCCCTGAAGAATCGGCATAAAAAGCTCCGTTTAAATCAAACATTAATCCGTTGTAAACCGTCTTTGATTCAGTCAAAGTCGTATTTAAGAATCAGCTCGAAATCCGCCTAATAATCCGCTTGATTGACTAATTCAAAAGGAAATATCGTCTGTCAAAAATATCTCGACGCCAAACGTAGGGTTGATGACGTGGCTCCAAACGTAGGGTTCACAAACGTAAGGTTCAGAATGTAAGGTTGAACATACATACTTTCTCTTCAGTATTCAAACGTAGGATTGATCATCCATACTTTGTCTTGCTTCAACTCTCCAAAGAACGTACGGTTGATTATAAAAGTAAGGTTGATGATCCATACTTTTGAGAAACAAACTCAACACTGAAAACTAACGTACGGTTTCTCTTCCATACTTTTCAACAATGAAAACGTAAGGTTCCTTCCAAACGTAATGTTCTTCTTCCATACTTTTCAACAACGTAAGGTTCATTAACCATACGTTTCAAAATAACATAAAAAGTAAACTTTTCATCCATACGTTACGTTCATCAACGTAGGGTATGAACAGTGATTCCAGTACACGCTAAAATTGATCTCACGCTACAGTGATTCCAGAACACGCTAAAATTGATCTCGCGCTACAGTGATTCCAGAATACGCTAAAATTGATCTCGCGCTACAGTGATTCCAGAATACGCTAAAATTGATCTCGGAATAAATGAAGTATAAAATCTCGTTATATAAAATAAATTCCTGCAAAATACTCAACGAAATAATTAGTAAATAATTAAGGGTATTTGTGAGCATCAAAATCATCATAAAGAGACAGAGTATTATTTAAAATAATCTCCCCCTTTAAAAAACATTATTTTGATTTGTTTAAAAACAATACATTGCTCAACAATCTCCCCCTTTTTGATGATCACAAAACCCATAAAATAATAGAACTAATTTAATTGCAACCTTGATTGAAAAAAAAGTTTTATAAAATTTTAGAATTTTGAAAGGATTAAAACAATATTTAATTATAAAATTTCTCCCCCATAACTCTCACATAAAAATAAATTTTCAAATAGATAAAAGATAAATGTCGTATATATCCAAATGCTCCTATATATCCAAATTTCTTCATAGGAAACGAATGAATTTAAATGTTGTGTTTATCCAAATTCTCCCCCTTTTTGTGATATCAAAAAGAATGAAATATTACGGATTTGAACACATTCAATATTGCACTGAACTATAAGTAAATGCTATAATTAACTGGGTATGAATAAGTGAATTTTGTATACTGGCTAACTTAATCATAAATCAATAAATAACGAAACAAAAAAAAGATAAGAAAAGAATTTTCATTCACAAGCTATTATATAAAAACGACAGTGATATACAGAGGAATCAAGGTGTAGGGATAAGACAGGGAAAAAAGGTGTCTATCTCCTTTGAATTGCGGTCTTGATCTCTGTAAACTGTTCTCGAAGCCTCTTCATCATCCCATCTCCTAACTTGATGATAAGATCCCTATTCTCCTGAGTCATATGAATATCTTCAATCAAATTAACTCTGAAAAACTCATGCATTCTTTCTTCTTTTTCAACAAAAAGAGCCAGCTTTTCTGATAACTGATTCAAAAGAATCCTAATCGGTTGCTCTCCAGATGTCAACTGATCTACCAAAAATTTCTGATTATCCAGCAAAACTGACAAAGGGGCACTATTACACTGAAGATCGTGTAATCTGTCACTCATATTGCTCAGTGCTCCAGTAATTGCTTGAAATCTTCGAATCAAATCAGTTGAAGAACCTGATCCACTCACAGCATTGTTTGCAACAGATTCAAATTTATTCTCCATGTAAATCTTCATCTCAGACAAATCATCTTTCGTTACCATCTCTGATTTCAACTGATCAACAGCATGCAACATATCAGTTTTAAACAAATCTACTTCCTGTCTTGAAACAGTAGATTCTTTCAGCTTCTGAAACTTTAACTGCTCCAAGTTCAGAGAACTTCTGAGACTAACATTCTCAGATTCTAACTGAGAAATACGCTTGTATAACTCAACAACTTCTTCTTTTCTCGAATCAGGGGCACCCTGTGCTTGATTCTCATGTCCAGAATCAGATTGACGAAGTAGGACAAGGGGTAAAGAATCTGCATCTGATTGTTCTTTGTCCTGAAAAGGTTGATCCACTGAACTATTCTTTGAAGCTTGAAACTCTTCCACTGAAAAATCTTCCTGAAGTACTTCTGTATTAACTTCAGAAGTGTGTTCATCACGAACAGTAGTCTCTATGACTTCTACTGAATGATCAAGAACAATATTTTCATGAACTTCTTGAGGTCGGGCCACTTCTTCACCAGGCACTGCCTCCATAAGTTGTTCTTGTGGAATTGCTTCTTCAACAGCCACAGCAGCAGTTTGAGGTTCTAGCTGAATTTCCGGTTGAGCTACTGGTTCCTCTATCGGTGCAGTCCTCTCCACAACAGCTTCTCTCACAAATGAATAAGAAATTACAGGTTCAGAAGATTTCAAGATAGGAGAGATAATTTCTTCATCAATTGACCTCTTCCTTCTAGATTGAAGTCCTTCCTGACTTCTCTCTTCCTCAACTTCCTCCATCTCAAAGCGAATTCTCCTTGCCACTGTACTAACCCTTGATTCTGCTTGTCCCTCCTTGGACTTAGCAGGTTGAGCCTGAGCACTCTCTGAGTCTTCCTCAGCTCCAACAGGTAAGAGTTTTCCTTTAATAGTGCTCCAGAAATATCCAACTTTCCTCAAAGTCCCAGCATTAAAAACATTACTGTGGTGACATTTCACCCCAGCACTTACCAATCTGATCATTCCTCTTTTAAACAATAACAAAGAAATGAACCTTCCATATGGGAAAAAGGTCATTCTTGCTTCACTCTGACAGCAGTATCTCAGATATCTTATCATAAATCGAGGAAAATTAAACTTAATATCACTCATCAAAAGATACATTATATACATGTCAGGGTACAGAATTTTCTCCATCTCAGCCATCCTTGGTGCTAAACCAGTCTGAACAAACTTTACCAAGATTTTCTGATCAGGCTCCAAATCTTTAATAAACATCTTCTTTATCACTTTGGTTCCAAACAGAAAAGTCATAATGTCTTCAGACTTATGTACAGAATCTCCAATATTCCGTAAATCAAAATGAAAAACTCCTTCATGAGGGCAGTTAAGAATTTGACTTATCTCTACAGATGATATGGAAAAGTCCTTATCCTCTATTTGAGCCAATAAACTATCCTCCGTATCTCCAAGGCTAAACTGAACAGTTCTAAAGAAAAGTCTCATTTCTGCCTCATAAAGAAACTCAGAGTTTTCACTATTAAAAGCTTGCTCAAGGCCTTGAAACGATAGCGCTTGCTTCAACAGCAAATTAGTTTCAAACAGCCATTCTAAATCGATGACTTTACCTTGCAGTATCTTCCGACCAACTACTTTAGATTTCTTTGCAGCACTGCTCTCGGCTTCATCTGGACGCTTAGTCTTTGCCATTTCAACAACGATTTCTGAAGGTTCGTAAGTTTAGGGTTTGAAGATTCAAAAAAGGGTTTTGGAGCAGATGTGCGGTTTTAGGTTTTCGAAAGGGTTTCCGAAAAAGGTGAAAACAGGTTAGAAGGTGAAACGGTTCTGACAGCCTTGATTCCCGTGTAATCACTAATCATTACTTTTATTTAAAACAAAATAAAATTACTTATAGCGGGAAACAAAAAAAAAATTAAGTAGAATTCGAAAACAGAATAAGATTAAAAAGAAACTATTTAAAATTAAATAAACCTAACTCCCCCTTAATAAATTCAAACCTTGCCGTGGGAAGTGGTTTAGTAAAAATATCTGCTAATTGATTTTCTGTATTTACAAATTCTAAAAATATATCCTTTTTTAACACATGATCTCTTAAAAAGTGATGTCTTATATCAATGTGCTTAGTTCTAGAATGACTAATAGGATTTTTTGAAATATTAATTGCACTAGTATTATCACATAAAATAGGCGTATTATTGAAATTTAATCCAAAGTCCATAAGAGTGTTTTTCATCCACAACACCTGTGCACAGCAACTACCTGCAGACACATATTCTGCCTCGGCTGTTGACAGGGCAACTGAGTGTTTTTTCTTACTAGACCATGATACTAAAGACTTTCCTAAAAAGTGACATGTTCCTGAAGTACTCTTCCTATCTAATCTACAGCTTCCAAAGTCTGCATCTGAATATGAAATTAAATTAAAATCAGAGGTTTTTGGATAAAGCAGAGATTGATAAATAGTACCTTTTAAATATCTAAAAATTCGTTTAACAGCAGTTAAATGAGATTCTTTGGGATTTGATTGAAATCGAGCACAAAGACATACTGAATACATTATATCTGGTCTACTAGCAGTAAGATATAACAAACTACCAATCATACCTCTATATAACTTGTTGTCCACTGATTTTCCAGTTTCATCCAAATCAAGTTTTATATTAGTACACATAGGAGTTGTAAATGTCTTGCTGTTTTCAAGTCCAAATTTCTTAAGTAAATCAGTAATGTATTTGCATTGATTTAAAACATTTCCAAAATCTTTTTGAAATATTTGAAGACCCAAAAAGAAATTTAATTCTCCCATCATACTCATTTCAAATTCTTTTTGCATTAATTCTGAAAATTCATGACAAAGAATTTTATTGGTCGATCCAAAAATTACATCATCAACATAAATTTGAACCAGCAAAACATTATTTTTCTCAGTTTTCTTAAAGAGTGTTGGATCTGCTAGTCCAACAGTAAAATCATTTTTCAAAAGAAAAGAACTTAGTCTTTCATACCAAGCTCTTGGTGCTTGTTTAAGGCCATAAAGAGCTTTAGTAAGTTTGAAAACAGAATCTGGTTTTTGAGAATTTTCAAAACCAGGAGGTTGCTCAACATAAACTTCCTCTATTAAATAACCATTTAAAAAGGCAGATTTAACATCCATATGAAATAATTTAAAATTCATATAAGATGCATAGGCTAAAAGGATTCTAATGGCTTCTAACCTGGCTACAGGTGCAAAGGTCTCATCATAATCTATTCCTTCTTCTTGATTATATCCTTTAGCTACTAATCTTGCTTTATTTCTAGTTATTATCCCTTGATCATCCTGTTTATTCCTAAAGACCCATTTAGTTCCTATTACTGGATAATCATGTGGTCTTTCAACTAATTCCCAAACCTTATTTCTCTTAAACTGGTTCAATTCATCTTGCATTGCTATTACCCAGCTCTCATCATCTAAGGCTTCTTCTATGGTCTTAGGTTCTTGTTGGGATAGGAAAGCAGAGAATTCAACTATGTTTCCAACGTTTCTTCTAGTTTGAATACCAGTCTCTAAGTCACCTATCACAGATTCTAAAGGGTGATTCTTTGAGGTTCTAGACTGTCTAGGCATTACATTCAAAGGCTCTTCAGTATCATGTTCTTCTGAACTGGACTGAATTTCTTTTATATCATTTTCAAAATCATTCTTTAAATTCTCAGGTCTCATGTTTTCATTAGAATCAGGTTCATCTATTTGTTCTATCCTTTTCTCAAAAGGATCAGATTCATCAAATTTCACATGAACTGATTCTTCAACAATCCTTGACTTTTTATTATAGACTCTATAAGCTTTGGAGGTTGCAGAATATCCTAAGAAAATACCTTTATCAGATTTTGGATCAAATTTACCAAGATTATCTTTGGTATTCAGGATGTAAACCTTGCATCCAAAAACTTTAAAGTAATTTACTTTAGGTTTTCTGTTATTCCATAGTTCATAGGGTGTCTTTTTCAAAATAGGTCTTATTAAAATTCTATTCATTATATAACAAGCTGTATTAACAGCTTCTGCCCAGAAATATATAGGTAGGCTATATTCATTTAACATAGTTCTAGCCATTTCTTGAATAGTTCTATTTCTTCTTTCTACAATCCCATTTTGTTGAGGTGTTCTTGGAGCAGAGAAGGTGTGTTTAATACCCATGTTTGAGCAAAAGGAATTAAATTCCTGGTTCTCAAATTCTCCACCATGATCACTTCTCAATGAGATTATATTAAAACCTTTTTCATTTTGAATAGATTTACAAAAACCTTCAAATAAACTAAAAGCTTCACTTTTAAATTTCAAAAAGAAAATCCAAGTAAATCTAGAATAATCATCAACTAATACATAAACATATAATTTACCAGCTAAACTTGCTACTCTTGAAGGTCCAAACAAATCAATATGGATAAGTTCTAGAGGTTTAGTTGTAGCAACTTTATTAACAGATTTGAATGATGATTTGTGTTGCTTGCCAAGCTGACATGCATCACAGAATCTGTCATTTTCAAATTTGAGACTAGGCAAATCAGAAACTAAATGTTTCTTAGATAATTTATGTAAAGCATATATATTGCAATGACCAAGTCTTCTATGCCAGATCCAGGATTCACTTATATTAGCAGTTAAGCAATTTACTTGTTGTTTACACAAGGAATACAAATCCAAAGTATAAACATTATCGGTTCTGGGTGCTCTAAACTTAAACAGTTTATCTTTAGAAACAGTAAAACTATTGTTAGTAAAATCAACAGTGTATCCATCATCACAGAGTTGAGAGATACTTATCAGATTGTGTTTTAACCCTTGTACATAAAGTACTTTGTTGATTGAGACTGTCTCTGGATCTCCAACTGTTCCAATACCAATAATCTTTCCTTTGGCATTGTCACCAAAGGTGACAAGTCCTCCTTCCTTTCGAGTAAGAGAAGAGAAATTAGCTGAAGTTCCACTCATGTGTCTTGAGCAGCCACTGTCCATATACCATATTTCTTTCTTTCTTTGGTGACCTGCTACCTGCAAAGACATTTAATCAAATTGCTTTGGTACCCATATTTTGTTGGGTCCAGGAGTGTTAGCAAGCAGTGATCTGGGTATCCAGATTTGCTTTGTTTTCTTAAAATTGATTGAATCATATAGATCGTTGGAAATATAAGCTTTCTTAATTCCACATATCTGAGGTTGTCTTAGAAAACAGTTTTTAGCTATATGACCTCTTGTTCCACAGTAGTTACAAATAACCTGTTTAGTGCTAGGAACAAAATAATTTTTGTATAACTTAGGTTTTTCTCCTTTACTTCCAATTCCAAACCTTTCCTTTTTAATTACAGTTTTTCCAAGTATCTCATTTAAGGTGTTTTCTCCTTTTGTAAAAATTAATGCAGCTGTTTTATAAGATTCTACTTCATCCTGTAGAGTTTTTATTTTTGATTCAAAATTAACTTTATTTGATTCAGCAGAATTGTATTTGTCAATTAATTCCTTATGTTGTTTTAGCAAAGTATTTCTCTCATCTGAAATAGCTTTGTACAAGTTCTTTATAGATTTATATTTATTAAATAATGAGTCATACCTTTCTTCAAGCATATTGCAGTAAGCTGCAAGTTTTTTATTTGAGAGGCTTGTTTCAGAGTTTGATTCATTATTTGAGTCAGAGGAATAGTATGAGTGTACCTCATCAGTTTCAGCCATGAAACACATATTTGCTTTTAAATTGGCTTCCTCCTTCTCTGAGCATGATTCAGAAGAATTACTTGAGTCTTCAGAAACACTCCAAGTAGCTTTCATAGCTTTCTTGTCTTTCTGCTCATAATCATCTCTTTTGAAGAATTTCTTCTTCTTTGCATCTTTCAATTTTGGGCAATCTGGTCTGATATGTCCCATCTTTTTGCATTCATAACATCTCACTTCCTTGCTATCCTTTTTAAAGGATTTCTTGAAGTCTTTCTTCTTACTATAGAACTTTCTGAATTTTCTGGCTAGCTGTGCCAGTTCTTCATCCGAATTTGAAGAATCAGAGCTTTCTGATTTAGCACTCACTTCTTTGTTCTTCATCTTTCTATCCTTTTGTTGAGAAGTCACTTTCAAAGCAGTATTTTCCCTTTTTATGTAGAATTTATGCTCATTTACCTCATCTTGCATTTCAGCTTCGTACATCATCAGTGTACCAATCAGTTCTCTCATAGTTAGATCTTTAACAGAAGTTGATTGTCTGATTGCTGCAGAGATTCCATTCCATCGAGTAGGAAGTACTCTTAGTACCTTCAATGCTTGATCAGCCTGCTTGATTGGTTCTCCTAGAGCTGTTATATTATTGACAATTTCTGTCAATCTTTCATTCATCTGAGTGATGCTCTCTCCTTCAATCATTCTGAAAGTATCGAATTTTAACTTAGCAGTTGCATATCTCATCTGTCTTACATTATCTGTTCCTTCATAAGCAACAGCTATTGTTTGCCACATTTCATATGCAGTCGGGCATTGAGATACTCTGTTAAATTCGTCTGGTCCTAGACCACAGATGATTGCATTCATAGCTTTTGAATTTATGTCATACTCAGCCTCTGTAGCAGCACTCCATGTATCGGGATTTTCAGGAATTTCATAGGGAGTCAGAATCTTTGAATAGACTCTGTAACCAAGATTTTTCAGATAAATAATCATACGTGATTTCCAGCAGCCATAATTATCTCCATTAAAGTAAGGTGCTCTGACCATTGACATTCCCTCTCTCATATCAGCCATGATACACTATGTATAATCTTTAAATACTTCTAGCTTGATAGGACTTTAGAAATAAGAAGCTCCTCCTCTGATACCAATTGTTGGATCTGAATCTACGGATTATACACAAGAGGGGGGTGAATTGTGTCTTTTTCAAATTATTACAATCTCTTCAATTTAGACAAATTCTGTTCACTATGCTTTTGCACGATTAAATATGCAGTGGAAAAAGTAAAAGCATGAACACACGGATGTATAGTGGTTCGGGGAACAGAAGGCCCCTAGTCCACTCCACCAACGCTCAAATCCACGAGCTTGGCGATTTTCACTATCTGGTCCTCGTTTCCACAGACCCATCCACAACTGAGTACAGGCAGTTGACACCTTTACAAGATTCAGGCAAACACAGCCTTCCAGGTTCAAACACAAACCCACACAGCTTAGAACGAGAAGCTGATCACTCAAAAATAAAAGGGTTTCGATAAAGAAACACTTCTCCAGTTGTTCTTCACAATTGCAACAGAATGCAATTGACAGTAGATAGATCGTCGTCTTCAGAAAATAAAGATCCGTAATCAAAACAGTTCTGAGTCGATCCAGTTGCAATAGATATTACCAGAAACTTCACAACTTCAGCAGCAGTAGATTCACAACAGGTAGTCGATGTAGAACACGTGAATCTGCTATCAAGATCTTCCTTCAGTAATAAAGGTCTTACGCTTCTTCTCGATCACCAGAAAAGAACGCTTTTACACAGTCTCTGTTTTCTTGCTCGTCAAAAAGATCAAATCATTCTGTATTTCACACACTTTCCCGTGCATATATATATATCCGAAGTTTCCAAGATAGAACATATATATTCAAATATGAGAAAATCTTCCGCATAAATAGATCCATGAAAATCTCCTTTAGATTCGCGATATTAAATGAAATAACAGAGCCGTTGTAACTCCCCTGAAGAATCGGCATAAAAAGCTCCGTTTAAATCAAACATTAATCCGTTGTAAACCGTCTTTGATTCAGTCAAAGTCGTATTTAAGAATCAGCTCGAAATCCGCCTAATAATCCGCTTGATTGACTAATTCAAAAGGAAATATCGTCTGTCAAAAATATCCCGACGCCAAACGTAGGGTTGATGACGTGGCTCCAAACGTAGGGTTCACAAACGTAAGGTTCAGAACGTAAGGTTGAACATACATACTTTCTCTTCGGTATTCAAACGTAGGATTGATCATCCATACTTTGTCTTGCTTCAACTCTCCAAAGAACGTACGGTTGATTATAAAAGTAAGGTTGATGATCCATACTTTTGAGAAACAAACTCAACACTGAAAACTAACGTACGGTTTCTCTTCCATACTTTTCAACAATGAAAACGTAAGGTTCCTTCCAAACGTAATGTTCTTCTTCCATACTTTTCAACAACGTAAGGTTCATTAACCATACGTTTCAAAATAACATAAAAAGTAAACTTTTCATCCATACGTTACGTTCATCAACGTAGGGTATGAACAGTGATTCCAGTACACGCTAAAATTGATCTCGCGCTACAGTGATTCCAGAACACGCTAAAATTGATCTCGCGCTACAGTGATTCCAGAATACGCTAAAATTGATCTCGCGCTACAGTGATTCCAGAATACGCTAAAATTGATCTCGGAATAAATGAAGTATAAAATCTCGTTATATAAAATAAATTCCTGCAAAATACTCAACGAAATAATTAGTAAATAATTAAGGGTATTTGTGAGCATCAAAATCATCATAAAGAGACAGAGTATTATTTAAAATAATCTCCCCCTTTAAAAAACATTATTTTGATTTGTTTAAAAACAATACATTGCTCAACAGATTTTAGTTATGATACTGAATATGATTTATCATGTCAGTCCAATACTGAATGATGTGTACGATGGGAATTATAATTGGCTTGTTTGGTAAAAACCATATTCAGTGAACATGATGTAAAACATATTTGGGGTGTCAAATAAAATTAATTAATATATTAAAACTTATGGGTACAATTTTTATTGTACTAATACAAAAAATTGTACTAAATAAATGTAATACTAAAAACATCAAAAAAAAACAACAGATTAATTCATTTAAACAATGATTTTGTGATTAAAAAAAATGGAATATAAAATTACAAAGTAGTCTTTTCACTAAACATATAGTGATTTGGTCAACGCGTCTAGCTATTTCTGAGATTTATCGGCCCATTCTATTTATTTCATAGATTTGGTGAGGTGATGTACCACTTGTCTCTACCTCAATAGTTAGATCGGGTACACGACATCTTCCATGTGTCACAGCTATAGAGGAATGTGCATGAACCATCGCATGTCATTGGATTGGGAATGATGGTAATCAAGGTTGATGTAAATTTTTATGAGTACCTAGTGGATATTGTGAATTAGTGGGAGTGTATCGTAATGGGAAATCAATTCCTTTGTTCTATGTCTAGTGGTATAATGAGATTCTCCAGGAGAGAAAATGGTTGTGGGAGACTAAGATTCATTCTCAATACCCCCCATCTATTTGAGTAGCCCTTGATTTGACATTTTGGGGAAATAACAACCCAATTTGGGGTTAATGTAATACCTTTTATTTTCAATGTATTAATTTAATATATTATAAGGATTATTTTTGATACTAGGAACTGAGATGGAATATCATCTAGTGGCTCTTTGTGACCAAAACAAATGTTTTAAAATGATTAAAATATTTAAAATCATGAATACAAATATTTCTGAGAAATGTTGAAAAAATATTAAATGGGTGAAATGATCAGAAATCCGAGTACACCATTGAGCTCATATTACCAGCTTTACCCTAGGAAATACATTACATTAGTCTGTGTGGGTTTTTCGTGAAAATGTTGTCCTGGGAAAGAAATGAATATGAATTATTCAATAAAATTATTCTAATTCTATTGTTGTTGTGGAGGGATGGGTTATACTATAAAAAAAATTCAGAGATCCAATTTTATTCTCATTACCCTAGAATTCACTAAAAACATTTGAGAGAGAACCTCTTGAGGAACCTTCGGAAAAATGTCAACAAAGCCTCATATCGAAATTCGGTACACACCAAAATTGATCGATATGAATAATTATGATGACCTGACGACCGTTCTTCACCAATGATTGATTGAAAAATAGTGTATATTTTATATGGTTTCATCCCCATTCTTAATTCCTATAAAGATCATAAATAAATATACAAATAGTTGTGTTTATATATCGATACCTTTGTGGGAATTGATTATTTTTTGTGTTTATCTAAATTTTATTAATTTCATTTTCGATCCAAAAATCTTTTATTCCTCATTGTTGGCTAAGATCAATTGGCCAATAATGATAATCATATGATCATGTTCATATCTCCCTTCATAATTCTCATTCTTCACCATTAGATCACCATGCTTTCCTCTCGACATTGTCCGGTGGTTTCAAAAAAGACTAGACCCCATAATTTGTTGAAAATTCACAATAAAGGATGAATTATTGTAGATCAGTGTTCTAGGATCGTTGATCAAACATAATTTCAATAGTATTATTCTTTTGGAGGTTTGTAGGCTCATCTTAGTTGAGGGATTGTTGCAATGTAGAGCACATAGTGAAACTCAATGGTGTAGGGCGGCGCATGGAAGTGGTGTCTCTTGATGCGCAGAGGAAAACATAGAGGTACTGGCCAGGTGGGCCTGGCCGGCCTGCACTCAGGCCAGACCTTTGTTAGATAATGGGAAAATGGGGAAGATCCATGTTTTATTTAAAAAATGCCCATTGACCATAGTAGTTGACTGTGGGGCCATGGTAGCTCTAGCTACCATGACCATATTGACCGCCCGACATGATCGATCACAGAAGTCGATAGTTCTGCCAGGGTAGCTCGGGCATCCACATGGAACAACGACTACACCACAATTCTACTATAATTCAACATGGGTTGTCAGGTGGTGAGGTAGGGGGTCGAACATGGTGGTTGGTTCTAGATCATAGTGTCTTATCCACTTTAATATGGCCATAAATCCTAAATGGAGGATCCATTTGACGAAAATTATATATAATTGAGACCCTAACATTGAGACATCCTTTTTCAGAATAATGGTCCTGATTGTTTTTGGAAATGTGTCGGTTGATTGAGTTCTATTAGTACTTTTCTCAAGGGTGTTGTGTGACATTACCTACACATCACTAGATTGTAGTTATCTCAAGACTATGAGTCAATGATAAAGTAATGGAACCTCTCCATGGGAATAGAGTGTGATCCACATTCATCCCTAGTAAAGCTTTGAAATTTCGAATAACCTACCATATAAGGTAATTTTCCCTCTATCTAGAAAACTGGAATGGTAGGGTTTTTAGAAACGCAAATGTGTGATCTCTTACATAACAAGTTGATCTAGATATAGTTTATGGTTTCCCCCATCTGTTATGGGCTTGACCCCTATCTATGTATCATATGTGATCCATATTATGTTCATGGTGTCCCCCATTATTCATTGGCGTGACCCCCGATTTTTGTATCATTTTCTACTAAGACAAGTGAATTCTCATTCGGTGGCATCCAAATGATCTAGAACTCTTCATCGAGTGTCTCTGATGATATCATCTCTTATTGAGTAAGATCTCCTAGAATAATAATTTTGTCAAATAAATTCATGTGGTTGGAAGTTGGTTATGAAAGTCTACTAGAATGGTGTCTATCTATAGAATATTTTGGTTTTTGTTCTAGTTGTATTTGTGATACATTGTTAAATCATGTATTTAGTTTACTATAAATGGTGATTCATGTATTGTAAAATCATGTTGTATTATTGAGTATTGATACACTCACCCCTACATGGGATTTTCCAGCTATTTTCATGTATTATCGAGATGGAGGGACTTTTGACGGAGTCCTAAGATGACTAGGAGAGGGTCGAGCATAGATGGAGCTGGAAAGAAATAGGATTTCTGGTAGCTTCTTTTGACATAGTCCTTGCCTGTGGATCAGGATGGAAAATTTAATTTTTTAGTTAGACTTGTGTACAAAATCATTGTGGTGGGATTGTATTTGGACCTCGTTCTTTTTTCCATACTTCATGTCTTACTCTGGTAGAGTGATCATTGTTGTATGCATGAATCATTTCAGTTGTTTTTCTTTTTCAATGTTTTTGTTGCTTAGTGATGTGGGTGTCTATTCATGTACATTAGGTTAGTTCCTCCAATTTGTGGGATATTCCTACTCGGTGCTAGTCACCAACCCCTGCCCTATTGAAGGTGGGCATGGGGTAGTCATAACATGGGACACCCTAGGATGGGTCATGATGCTTAGTCAATTTTTCCTTCTTTTAATCACCTAAAACTATTTTACATCATTTTTCAATCGATTCACTTGTATTAAACATCATGACATATTTATTGGATCCAGATATTATTTTGTAGCTTATTTAGTATCACATTTAATCCATCATCTAAATTTTGTGGTATGATTTATAAGTCAATATTTTCATTCAATATTGTATCCCATATCTTCAGAATTTCCAACAATTTAATTGATAATTTTGTCATTATGTGTCCTATAATAGGTCAAATTATTGATAAAATAATCATTATAAACTTTTTTGAGGTTGATATCATACACTAATTCTACATTTTCATGATTTTATTGTTTATTCACTCTTATTAATAATTTATATTTAGCTTCCCCACATCATACTACTATATATATATTGTTTATAATTATAAAAAACATTATTGTTCTTCTTTTTTCTAAAATGAAAAACTACAATTTCAATTATAGCATTGTATAATTAAAGAATGTTGTCAAATATTACCAATTATTAATTATTTTTACCATCAATTCCCCTAATTTTGTCTTTCTTATATAAGACACATGAACATCTTTATTGAGGTATTTGAAATCGTTAATTTCGTTTACACTAGTTTAATATAATCTATCATCTTCTCCTAAAATCAACTTCTTATTATTGAATATTTTTTTGTAGGGAATTACTCCATCAATTTACTTGTTTTAATTATTTTATAGTGGTTACCGCATCTCCATAATGTTCATGAAATTTCATTTAAACCTGTTTTGGTAGATTACCATCATTTAAATAAAGAAATCATATACGTTAATGAATTCCATTTAATTTTCCTTTTCAAATTGCCATATCTTATGAAAGTAATGAAAACTCCTCATCAACATACCCATAATAATTATGATCAAAAAATATAATTTTTTTAATTTCATGAATTCTAGTTCTTGATAAAATTTTATGGAATCATTACCATTGTCCCACATCTCATATGAATTAAAATTGTTTATGATAAGTGTCATGAGTTAAATTATGAGTAACAACCATTTTATAGAATGAAAATCATAGTAAAATGTGATGGTAATATTCTAAATTTAATATTCATGGTCTTATTATCATCAATTGATTCACTAATTTTTTCATATCCTGGATAATAATGTTGACCCTATTGAAGAATACATGTATATATCAATTGGGTTACACCATCAAGTCATAATAATAGTTCCGATGAACTAAAAATTTAGATACCAATACCATATCATTTTTTATATAGATGATTATATTTTTACACATGTTGAATGAAAATTTAGAATAAATAAACTCCATTAATATTGTTTCAAATAAAAATATATTTTAATGGAATGAAACATTTTTGGACAACATCTAATTCTAAAAAGTATATCTTATATAATAATATGTTATTCATAAAAAATCCATGAATGAATTATATTTATATATTTATTTACAATGATATAATATATTGAATCATATGTTTTGGGAATTTTATTCAATTATTTTAATCAATGTCTTTTATTACAGTATAGTTGGTAATCACATCAATCACATTGTTGAGAGAATACCACCCCCCCATGATCAATCTTCATTAGTACAACATATTGATTCAAAACCAGGAAAAACCATGAAATATGGGGAAGATGAAATTGTATTCATTTCATTAAAAAAATATCACAAAAAATAATGATTCATAATTACTATAAATAGTAAAAAAAATAATATTAATAGAAAAATATTTTATACGGTGAAATAATAAATTTTTTACAAATTTCATTCATTCATTTATAATCTAGGGAAATTAATATGTAAATATATCAATATATCTGAATCACAAAAAACCATGTTCATTTCAAATAATTTATTGTTGGTTCACTAACCATCTAGGATTACAACCCAGAATGACACGTTAACTATATTTTCTCAACCACTCGATAAAATCATTTCTATCAAATGATTAACTATCTTAATGTCCACAGAACAATAATATGGTTACAAAATCTATATGGTATTAAAAATCTCCTCCATCATTAATATGGTGAAATATATGGTCTTCCAATTATATACCATACATGTTTAATTCATTTATTCTCTATCACCTTTTAAAAAATTATTCATTTTATCTTATTTTATCATGAAAATCCATCCACTTTGGTTATATTAATTTATTTCAATAATGTCGAGATATAATTAATTTTTTAAAATTTCCATCATTACCTCAATGATAAAGTGTAAAAATAAAAAACAATTATTCCTCAAATTCATATTCATTCCTTCTTCAGGATACATCATACACAACATAAAAAATATATTAACTTTGAATTTTGTAAATTATGTTTGATTTGATTTGATTATAGAATGTCCATCAAAATCATGGTGAAACTACCTTAACCCCTAACATTAATTCATCAGTTTCCATATATTGTGTTGTGAAAAAATATAATTGTAAATATTTCTCTAGCTCACGATGGTGTGAAACCACCACAATATATAATAATTAATTCATCAAAACCCCTAAATCACCACTCCTCTTCTTCACGACACAACTTCTCCCACTGTCAAATGATTTATAATTAATGATTCATAATAAATTCTAATAAAAATATGAATTAATATCACCAAATCCCTATTATGGTTTAAAAAAAAGATTAAATGGAATTAATTTAACTTTCCCATCCTAGAATCCACTAAACTGATGCTCCATGTTAGGTCACCACTTGTACTAAAGGGAATCTCCTCATACTCCATAGGTTTACAACTAGAAATGAGGGTCTATATAACATTATTGGATACTATACACTCATTATAAGTATATGTAACATTATAGAATAAAATAAAATGTTAGAAACAATAAAAAATGACCATGAACCATGCATGACCAACAACCACCCAATAATTGGTAAAACCACAACAAAACAATAAATTTTCCATGTTTTGTTAATAGTACCCAACTGAATACAGTCCAAAATAAATAAAACACATTAACCCCAATAATGGGTCCTCAATCTATATATGTATCCTCATCCATTAATATGAGAATTTCTACTCAACTTTCTAGAACCATGCCTTTTCCCTTATCTAATCCAACAATAATGTAGTCTTCTCAGGTACCTAACGAAGGCTCGAGAAGGGTGTGTGTAAAAATCAGTAGGCCACAAACAACGGTGTGTATAATATATCACTTCTAAATAGATAGTCCATCAAAATAAAAAATAATTTCTATCTAAACCAAAGAAATATTGGGATCCATTAGATAACAACCTTTAATTTATCCTTTTCGGTCATTTTTAACATATCCATCATTTATTCCATCTACAATACATAATCTACTTCCATAATGTGTTCCATGCGTTATGCTTTTATAGAATTTACACAATCGAAGAAGTTGATCATTTATCATGAAAAACGGTATACTTCTGGTTAACATTATCACTAGGGATAAAAATTCCAAAACAATACATCACACATACCATAGACCCTTAGTCCATGTAGTTTCATTAAATACAACCAATATGAGCATAGATCATCATTCCAACAACCAAACAAATGAATTCATGGATTGGGTTAGAGAAACCAAATCCTAGAGAGCTTACTCAATCCATTATCACACCACCAATCCGAGTAAAATTTATTTTTATTAATTTCCCACTTAAACCACATCAAAATCCATGAAAATATATTTGATTGAAATATGAATGTAGTTTCTCAATTACAAGAGGTAGGGTGTGAATTATATGATTTAAAAAAATTCATTTTTAACCTTAAAGAAAACAATGTTTAATAAGGTTAAACAATGTAAATTCACAAGACCACTTTTACATCTACAAACTTGCTAGGTTTCAGAAATTGGTCCCAGAAATGAATACTAAGGAATATTTACAAGGAAAAGATTCTACCTTAAGGTGTATAAAATAATACGTATTAGAGTATAAAAACAAGAAAAATATGAGTAGGTTATACATTCATTCTTTATCAGAATATTCCAAAAATAATCTTGAAAAAAAGTAACAAGTTTGAAATATTTTAACCCAAAGAGTAATGTATCCACCAACCATGGATAATGGTCCCTCGATTTATACATTCAATAAAGTACGTATTAACCATGCAAGGGTAAGCCCTGGATAAGAATATCATAATTTATCTAGTATTCCTGCATTCCCTCAAACATTAAGGTAGTCAGCACCTATGTCATCCAATCCATGAATGTCCTTGAACATTAAGGATGTCAAAACCTCTATCTTCCTGTCACCAGAAGTCGTGGACTATAAACAACAACAATCAGTTTCACATGAAGCAAGATGAAAATGTTTTTCAGTACAGAAAAACCATGAGAGTCTCTCTCTAGAATTCACATCAACATCATGAAATATCTAGAGTGATGGAACTGTTATTGAGATCATTCAAATGAGCTCAAATTTATAGGCACATCTGCCATTGTCAAATCCCTCCTCCAATAGTCATATTTTTCCTTGAACTTCAGAGGGACCTGTACAATTTTCACTCAATCAACGGTTGGTTAAAAATAGAATATACGACATCGTTTCATAACTATAACAAAATGAATGAAAAATAATGCTTCTTATCCAAAACTATCATTCGATTTCTATGAAAAAATAATATTTGGAATCTAACCATGTAAAAATTCAGAGTCTATAAATTATGGATTTTAGGATTCTATTTTCCAAAGAATTCAGAACATGAATTCTGAGGAATTTGGAGTCCGAATTCTTAGGAATTCAGAGTCCGAATTCTATGTAATTCAGAGTTTGAATTTTAAGGATTTTAGAGTATGAATTATGAACCAGAAAACAGAATACTTGATATCTAGGAATTTATAGAATTTCAAGGATTTTAGATGTGAAACCATTTTTTTGTTATGATAGAGTGTTTGTGATTTTCCAAACATATAGGAATGGAAAATTCATAAGGAAATCTTATTGACTCCACAATCTCCCTCATTTTGCGAAGCACAAAAATCCTTACGAAAATGAATATAGGGATTTAGAATTTTTCATTATGGACTTGAAAATAAAAATTTATCTCCCTTTTTATTTGAAACATTGTCAATACAACTAACTCCTTCTGAGGATTTAATATCCATAAGTATTGTATTCTTGATTTCCTAAATCTAATTTTCCTTTTACTTTCATATGAAAAACATCTTTGATGGAACTCCCCTTTAGATTGACTACCCCTCACTTAGGGAATTTACTTCGTTATATAGTATTCTTATTTAACATTCCTTTCTCCCCCTCTGTGATTTTTAAAAAGGAATAAAGAGAATGGGAAAAAATATGGTACCTGGAATATTAACCCTATACAAGAAAACACATGATGAATAATAAAAATTTCATTATTAAGTGAAAATTTCTATAATAAAAGAAATACAACAAAATATCATATTATGGAAAATTATCCTCCTTTCTCCTTCAACATTAACTTCCTTTCTATGGTTTTCAGCTTCATTATCTCCTTGGGATATTCATCCTCAGGCTTGAGCAGCTGATCCTGATAATTATTTTTTCTTCTCTAAGGTTAGGATATTTTCATCTCGAGCCATAAGAATATATTCTTGATCCTTCATAAATTCTTCTTACATAGAAATATTTTCATTAAACCATATTGTGAGATCCCTTTCCCTCATCCAATTCATAGCCACTGAATTAAGTTTCCTATTCAGATCTTTGACTTCCTTCTGCTATGTTTTCTATACTAGATTTACCATTTCCTCAAAGATCATTGTAAGATCATTAAACATACCATCTTCAGTTTCAAAATTATCCTGTACACATTCTTGGAAATCATCAAGGATTCTGAACACTCCAATTTTATTCCTTTAACGCTTATATATTTCCTTTAAAGATATTTTGTGAGCGTCATATCCAGTGAAAATTGTTTTGAAATAGGCCTCAAGCCTTACAAACTTATCTATAAGCATGGTAAGTGAATCTGATTTTTGATTAAATGAATGTTGAAGCATCTTGCACCTCGAGTCTTCACTTGGAAATAAGGGAATGGTATCATCCAACTTTTTCAAGGACTATACAACTAAATCATGCCGAGAGAGGATGATTATGAATTATACTTTTTGGTTGGTGAGGATTTTGTTACTATCTCTTTGGCATTTCTCTTAGATGATCTACCAACACCTTTCTTTGTTACAAATTCTTAACTAGGAGTATGAACCAACATCTGCTTTCCATTATTATATATAGGAATAATCTTTTATGGATTGGGCGATTCATGATTAGTATCAGATAATTGAAAAATCTTGTGTTCATCAATATTTATATTCTCAACACCTGCTATAATATCTTTTGGCTGAATAAAGTCATGGTTTCTACTCCCTTCTTTAGATGGCTTATTCACTTCTTCCCGACCCTTTTCTTATTTTCCTAGCATATCATGTTTTTATGATACTGCTTCAGAAGATTGAATTGATAGTTTCTCAAAAGGACTCTCTTTCTCATGATATTCCTCTACATTCCTTATCACTTCATCTGTATCACCACTTCCTTCTTATTCGTCTTCCACTTCTCTCTATTGAACTATTTCATCTTACCATTCTAGTTTTTGAATCACCATCTTTTTTCCTGGAGTCAGTGGGAGTGATTCATTAAAAAACGATTCTAGTCCGTGAATTTGTTCAGTGGATTTCACACTAGACTAGAGTGGGGATTAATCTATCTCGGTTTCAGACATCTTTTACTTCTTCTTCTTTTAATTTTATAGTTTTCGTGATCTTCAACAACCTTCAACTTCATGGATTTTTCCTCAGAAGGGTCCAAACCAAAGCTAGGCTCCCCTTCCTTATTATTCATTTTGTATTCTCTCCACTTAGCAACCACTTTATCTAGATGAGTCATTTACTACATTGGATTTGGAGGTGCAGATTGAGTTTCTCGAAGAGTAGGATATTTTTGTTTCCATTTCAGTTCTTTCATCTTCATATTCATTCAAGACTTCATGGGAGTTTCATCCACTTCTTGTTTCCTTGATAGAGCATCGATTTAAACTTTGTACAAATCAAATAATTCTATTGATTCACTAGAAAAACCAACCTTCAATATCCTTAGAGCATCATTAATCTTCTACATTACAATAAAATTCCTTGGATTAGAAGTACAAGTGATTTAGAATGACTCCAGATAATGTACAATAATCTTCAAGAGAATAGCTAGATGCATGATGATATGAGATTTCAGAGATACATTCATGATATTCTCAATTGTAACTAGAATATTCTAGGCCATATTTACATTCCATTGGTTTACTATGAATTCAAAAATATAGATTTCACTTTTCATCAGGGAATACTTATCCCCTTTTCTATGAATAATAAATCCTTGAACACATAATTTAAGAATCTAATGGTTTGTAGAAAGATGAATAATCTTCAGAGCCTTCACCGCTGAAAGGACATGACATTCTATATCATTCTCCATATCACATTTTCCTACTACATATGGTAGTTTGTGGGTATAGAACTATGGAAATCCCTCATAAGGAATTCCAATCATATTGGGAGACATCAAGTAGGAAAGGGAGTTGGTATTTCCATAACTCATGAAGGAGAACTTGTCTCTCCCTGCATCATTGAAGTAACATTCTGATTCATAGAATTCAATTAACAATTGTGGATAAATTTGTTCTTTTTCCTCTGTTTTGGATACACATAGCCAGTCTCATCCATTGAGCTTGATGTTCTCTGAAATAATAGAATTATATATAGCAAAGAATTTCGGATCGACTAACCACTCTCTTTATATCATCCATCCAGATATTTGCATTACTAACGACATTTCTTTTTGAGAATAATTTCTCAAATACATTTGGAAATAAGAAAACCATGTAAATTGGAATGGAACTTATGTATAGATGTTGTAACTTCCCAGTTCCAGAAGCCACCCAAAGGCACCCCATACTCAGTTGGTTGTATGGCCTCAAGCGCATTTCCCGAAATGCCAGAGGCTACCGACTAGAAGCGGGGGCCTTGGGTTTGATAGTGGGGAAACTATTACCTTATTGGTAGAGTTTACTGTGGAATTAAATAACTCATACAATAACAGAAGAAGTAAATAGACAACAACAGTAAACAATAGAAGATTACAGCAATAAACAACTAGAGCACAAATACATATATGAAATGATGCATGATACATATGACTAGGTAATCATCCAAACAAGTCACAATGATGGAAATACAATAGTTCCAACAAAAGTTAAAATGAAAGTTAAATAGATAAAATCCTCACCATTGTAGGCCTAGTCTTGGTAACATTCTCTCCTGCTCCAATACCATCATGTACCTGAAGTTGAAAGGTGCCTGCCCTTGTCTATACCTGCAGTATTGTAATCTTTTTGGGCCCAAAATCATGACCCAAATAGGGTGTGAGACTAATTCTTAGTATCCAACCTCCTGAAGAACTATGCCTAATATTCAGTGAGCAAATGGAATGTAATAGTACAGTAAGAAGTAAATAGTAAATAGTAAACACGATGATACAAAACAATAACCAATCCACAGACCAACAAAAAGCAGTGAAGCAAATAGCTAACCGTAGGCAGGAATCCCTATGGTAAGTACTCACAGCTGTCCCCTCTGGTCCTATCAATGATGTACCAACAACCATCTGGGAAGTACACTCAGCCTAACCCCTCTGGTTTAGTCATAATAATTATAAGACTCTCTGAAGAAGCACACTAAGTCAATTCCCCTTATAGTTTAAGGAAGTCAGGGAATCTCTAGGGGAGATCATGTGGTCTATTCCACAAATAGCCCAATGTTCTAGAGACTCTATGAAGAAGCTCTCTCAGTCAATTCCTCCTATGGACTTAGGTATATCACAGACTCTCTGAGGAAGCTCACTCAGTCAATTCCCCCTATAGTATGGAATGGTTTAAGGAAATTCAAACAAAACAAGACTCTATGATGAAGCTCACTCGTTCTACCCTCATATAGTCTAGAAATCACAACACTCTCTAAGGAAGCTCACTCGGTCAACCCTCCTTTAGTCTATAATGTCCAAGACTCTCGGGGAAGCTCACTCGGTCTATCCACTATAGTCTATAATGTGAAAGACTCCATGAGTAATCTCACTCGGTCTATCACCTTATAGTCTATAGCACTAGTTTCTCACAGTCCTATGCCAGTCAGTGAATATTAATTCTATAAGGACAATTTAAACCTTCAGAGCTACTTGGATAACCAGTCTATATCAAAACAAGCATGTCCAGAAACCACACTCTATCCTACGGTCACAAGGAATGGAAAACAAGTATAATAGCCAAAGGTTTAACAAGACCAAGAGGTCGTAAACAGAACAAGTCATGGGAAAAACATCCAAGAATAACAATTATTTTCATTAATAACTAAATTAAATCTACAAAAGAATACAACCAAGGAAGGAGAAAAACATGGGCAAAACAGTAAACACGCAATAAAATGTTCAATGGTATTGGTGGAAATTTTACATAAAACAAAAATACTTCGAACAGAAAGGCACAAACCACCATCCATGATGCAAGGAGATCAATATACTTGAACCAAAAGGCTTGAATATTCTTATAAACTTGTAGATGTTTGATAACACACAGAACACTCAACCCACGATAACTTGAGAATGAAGAGTAATTGGGAAACTATGATCTAGGAGAAGGAAGATCTTACCACTGCAGTTCCAATGAAATCGACGTCAGTCAATTCGGAGAAGGGACGGAGGCTTGGGGGCTCAAAGAAGTTCCACAGACGTATGGTTTCTCCCAATCCAAGAACACCTAGAAGAAGGCAGTTATGGGGTTAAGACGCGACCCCGGTCCATTTAATGACAACAAAATACACGGCATGTACTTTTGGAGTACATAGTGTGAACTAGGATTTTCCGTACTACACATTAAGAAGCATCCACATCACCCATACATGGATGTGTGTGTGGCCCAGAAACGGCCATTACACGACCTCACACGGCAAAGGAGTACACACCGTGTACTTCAAAAATTTCCAGAAACTCATATTTTCTTAAAAACTCCAAAACAAGGAACAACATAACTGAAACGAAGGTTTGTGTTCTTAAAAACATACCCCTTTAATGAAATTCATCCATGAATTTACCTAGTGAGGTATAGAAGAAGAAACCCTGAACAGCTCCGACCCATGCAATCGTACATCGGCCTCCCTCTCCCAAGTCTCATCTTGTACTCGCCCGTGATACCATAACACCTATACCAGAGGAACTGACTGGCCAAGGAGAACGTTTGTACTGCGATCGACAATCCGGATAGGATACACCTCAAATGATGCATCCACTTCAAGCTCAACCTCCTCAGGATGAAAGTCATGATATAGGTCTGAAAAGTAACATCGGAGATGAGAAACGTGGAAGATGTCATGCATATCTCGGTATCTCCGTGGTAACTTCAACCGATAGGCAACCAGACCAACTCTCTCCAACACCGAAAATGGCCAAACATACGGTGGTGAGAGCTTAAACTGTCTTCAAATCCTCTTGTGTCCCATCCTTAGTGCGACACGCAGGAAAACATAATCTCCGACCACAAACTCCAGAGGTTGTCTCTGTTGATCTGCATAAGACTTCTGTTGAGACTCTGTCGTAGAAATCATCTTCTGAATCAACTCTATCTGCTCTGAGGTATCCTGAACAATACGAGGTCACAACAAAGGTAACTCTCCTACCTCCAACCAACAAAAAGGGTGATCAACATGGCCTATCGTAGAAAGCCTCGTGAGGTTCCATCTGAATAATCGCCTGAAAACTGTTGTTGTAGGTGAACTCCAAAAAAGTTATATTCTTATCTCAAGAACCTCCGAAGAATAGAATCCAATCGAATAGCATATCTTCAAGAACCTTAATCATATTTGTGGATTGGCCATCTGTCTGGGGATGGTATGTTGTACACAAAAGTACTTGTGTACCCAAATATTTATGAATCCCCTTCAAAAACCGAGAAGTAAAACGTGCATCTCTTTCTAAAACAATGGAGAGTGGAACTCCATGTAGAAGTAAAATATCTCAAATGTACAACCGTCCAAGCTCATAAACAGTAATGGTCTCCTTGGTCGGCAAGAAGTGAAAAACCTTTGTAAGCCTGTAGATGTCAACCCAAACAACATCATTCCTTCGAGGTGACCTCAGCAAACCAATCACGAAGTCCATCACGACATCTTTCCATTTCCACTCTAGAATGGGTAACTGTGGGAAAATAACTAGTGGTTGCTGATGCTCTTCTTTCACCTACTAACAAGTGGAACACCTCATGAAAAAACTAGCAACATCTCTTTTAATACCTGGCCACCAATACTGGCGGGGTAGATCATGATACATCTTGGGGATTCCAGGATGAATTTCACAAATTGAGAATGAAAATCATTCATTATCTCCCCGCGTATGTCTCTCGTCACCCATACGCGTCCCTGGAAATACAAGATCTCATCCTCACCCACTGTCCATCTAAGAATAGGGTCCTCTCCTGACACTATCTCCTACAATACTAGTCCTTCTGAGTCTAATAGCTGCCTCATCCATACCCGATCAAAAAGTGTAGAGGTAAAAGCAACATATGATTGAATGTTCTACCCCTATCATTCGTGCACCTACAAATGCATCTTAGAGAACAGAGCCATAAGCTTCCACTCACTACTGGCCTCCTAAAATACCTATATCTGAGTTCTCCTACTCAACGCGCCAACCACTACATTTCCCTTTACCGGTGTATAGGCAAGCTCAAAGTCAAAGGATTTTAGGTACTCAACCCACCTGTACTGTCTCAAATTCAGATCACGCTGAGTGAAGATGTACATTAGACTCTAGTGGTTGGTAAACACCACAACGTGCTCTCCTAAAGGTAATGTCTCCTACAGAGTAAGTCATGAACAACAACTTCCAACTCCTGGTCATGAATTGGGTAATTCCTCTCTTGTGGCCCCAACTGTCGAGACTCGTTCGCAATGAATCCATCTCCCTGCATAATCACATATCCACGCATGATACCTGAAGCATCATAGTAGACTATATAGCTCTTGCTCTATCTTGAAAGACTTGTATCGGTGCTGAATTCAACCTCCCTTTCAACTCTTGAATGGATGACTCATAGGAATCTGACCATAACAACTTTTCCCCTTTCATGGACAGACCTATCAGTGGTGCTTCTAGGCATGAAAAGTTCTATATAAAACGCATGTAGTATCCAGCTAGTCGTACAAAACTTTTCACCTCAAAGAAATTATTCGGCTGCTCCCAAGAAACTACAACTATCACTTTCTATAGGACTACTGATACTCCTGTCTCTGAGATAACATGACCCACGAAGTGAATTTGGTCGATCCAAAAGTGGCATTTCGAGAGCATAGCTTATAACAGATGCTCTCTCAGTGTACGCAGAATGATCTCATGATGGGTAGCATGGTCATGTCACGTGTGAGAGTACACCAATTTTGTGTCCATGAAAAACACTATGACGGAATCCATGTATGGATAGAACACTCAGTTTATTAGTGCCATGAAAACTGTTGGCTCATTCGTGAAACCGAACGACATAACCATATAATCGTATAGACTATACCTACTCCGGAAAGTTGTAAGAGCTATATCAGATTGTCTAACACACAACTGATGATAACCAGATCATAAGTCAATCTTTTAGAACACTCGTTCTCCTCAAAGATGATCAAATGGATCATCGATCCTTGGAAGGGGATATCAGTTCTTGACTGTTAGCTGGTTTAGCTTCCGATAATCCACACAAATCATGAGGTTTTCGTCTTCCTTCTTCACAAAAAAGACAGGAGAAACCCAAGGGGAAGCACTAGGCCAGATAAAACTCTTTTCCTGCAACACCTCCAACTAGTCCTTGAGCTCCTGCAACTTAGGTGTATCCATCTGATAAGGAGGAATTGACACCTGTTCCACTCCTGGCTTGAGCTCAATCGAGAAGTATACCTCACGCTCTGGAGGTAAACATAAAAATTCCTCTGTAAAGACATCTATAAAATGATCAACCACTGGAGGAAAGTCTAACTGTGAAGTCCCCTAGTCATCCAAATAAATACTGGCAATATAGGCTATAACTCCTCCTAGACCATGATGCTCAGGTCTTGCTCGACTAGCCTGGACATCCCACTCTCCTCTATGAATAAAGGATCCACCCTATAGTGATATGAGACTGACCCTTCGACAATAGCAATTGAAGACTTCCTGGAAGGGAACTAACTTGTATTTTCAGAGAATGAAGTCATAGCTCGTCATCTCTAGGACATAGAGGTCCCATATGATGTGACACCCTGCAACCTCAAGAGGGAACTCTCTGAACTAATGTACACTAACCATTCTAGTCCCCAACAGTGTGTCTAGAATCAATGAATTAGCAAAGGAAACGATACATAGCCCAAGGTTCTCCACAATAGCAACAGAGATAAAGCTATGCATAACACCAGTATCAAAAAGAGATGAAGATAAAACCAAGGCTACTAATATCGTACCTCGAACTATAGAAGGTCTGAGATCCTGATCATGATGGGTCTTCTATTCATAGAAATTCTGGCCTGTACTGCATACCTGCGCCCCCCGGTTGACCACTCTGATCTGATCCACTCTTCTGTCACTGGTAACCTAGTGACTGAACACCACAGCTGTGTCCTCCCCCTTGGCCTGCACGGCGGGAAGAACTCCAATTCGTAGACTAATGAGAAACTGGTGATGTATCTCATTAACGTGGGGTCATAGAAGATCCCCTACCACCAGTTCTAGGTGAGATGATCTATAAAAAATGTTCAAGATGGCCCATATTGCTGCAATATCGGCAGTCCATCGGGTCTCTCTAGCACTGAGGCCTAGTATTCCCGATCCTACCGCATTGGTAGAATTCTAACTGGCTACAAGAGGATACATTCCACATCTTCTGATCTCCTCGAGCAGACTCCCTACGGTGATTCCTACAATCAGAAGGAGGAACACATACATTGGATGTCAAACCACCCTGGATCACTGCTCCAGAATCCCACAGATTGTGCTCTTTGATCAGTGCCTAGTTGACGATAGAGGATATCGAAGTCATCCTGAAGAAGATCACCTGCGTGCAGATGTTGGGCCTCAGAACATCTTCGAACTTCTGCTCAAGGAACAACTCATCACCACCAGGAATCGGCGTGAAATGCTCAACATGGTAATGTGAGACGAGTACTCCATAACAGAAAGAGTACCCTGCTTTAGACTCATACACTCATAGGCTCGATCGTCCCTCAAAGTCTCCGGGTAGAAGTAATCATAGAAGATGCGCCGAAACACAACCCATGTCATGCTCTGCTAGATCCCTAACTGAGAGACCACCTCCCACCACCTCTTGGTGGAGTATCAAATCATATAGGTAGTGATATTCTCCCTCTTCTATGGAGGTATCTCCAGATTATTGAATAATGTCATTGTGGCCTCTAGCCATGACTATGAAGCCTGAGATCCTCCATCCTTTAAGAAAGTAGGAGGATGGTACTGCTGAATAAACCGCGTCAATTCTTCCATCGATAGGGCAGTGGGCGGCTCTCCCTGGTTGGTCTGTATCTTCTTCATAAAGTCTTCCATAAACTGCACATCAGTGCTTGCAACTAGTATAACTGCTGGTGCCAAGGCTGGCACAACATAAGGATCTATAAGAGGTCCTTGATCAGCCATATCTGGTGTATGATCACCGTCTGGAAGCTGATGTACAACCGGAGGACATCTTGGTGGCATTAATATGAAAGGTCAAAAGCACACCTTAGATCAAGATTATCAATGACTGGGAACACAAGAGTACAATAGGGGGACATGATAAATAACATTAAAGTTTTACAAAACATGATGACATGATGTGTTCTTTTATCCATTCACATCGGCGTGTACTTATGCCACAACTGGTCATGTAACGCTCCAACCACATGGTGTGTTGTCCCCACACACGCCGTGTACTTGAACTCTATTCCCCCTACCGAGTCTCATGACATGAATAACCCACACATTTTTGTTAATCCTAGACTACACTGCATTTTCATGAAGGGCACGACATGTACTAGACAAGGTTTCAAAGACTTATGATGTTAGATACACAGCCAGCTACACAGTTCAATCAACACGGCGTTCTCCCTATGAACACGACGTATACTTGAAGGGTTTTTCTGACCCATGTTGTTTGTGACACGGTCGGGTACATAGGTTATATGGAATGGTGTTTGATAATACGACACGATGTGTAAAGTCAATGTTTCATCCATCCGTGTCGTTATCCACACGGGTAGACACACGGTTACTACAACACGGTATGTACGTATCGTACACGACGTGTTCCTAATGATTTTTCACAACCCTGTGTTTCTGCCCACACAGTCAGTGACACAGTTTAAAAATTACATGGTGTGTATTAATAAAGTACATGTTTTGTATTCTGGGTTTTTCTGGGCAATAACTCGGAAATTTCTCCAAATCCCTTAAAACACAGAAAACAAGAGTTAAGGTGCCAAATTCCGATCCATGAGGGCCCATACTCCCCGCAAATCAATGATTGGAATCTTATAAATGATATAACATGGAAATCAGGCAATGATCCACCAAATTCCGGTCCATGAGGCATATAACACCTCAAGAACCAATGTTTGGCGTCCATTTAAGCAAGGTACTATACAAAAAAATTCTCTTTCAAATAGCAGAGATTCTATCAGGTATCTATCACAATAGCATGCATAATCTACATAATGTATATCACAATAACATGAAATCGCTAATTCATCCTATATGTCATCGAAAGAATGCATGGCATGTGATTTATAACAAGTACATATATGATGCAGGAGATGGCCCACCCTCATCTCAACGGGTTGCGACCGAAATATAATCGTAATAACAACAATGTTAACAACACAAAGCATGTGAATCACCCATCGGTAAAATCAAATCAACTGTAAAATTTCAAACCAGTAAAACTAAAATAAACGAGGCAGTATGGATTTCCCTTGTACACAGGTAGTTACTCCCGAGAACAGCTTATTACCAAGTACCAATTCCATCCTATCACTAACCATAGGCTCTAAATAGTATTTGAAGAGAAAATAATTCCTCTGAAACAACATTGTAATGTCCTGGTTCCGGAAGCCACCCAAAGGTGCCCCATACCCGGTTGGTCACATGGCCTCAAGTGCATTTCACCAAATGCCAGAAGCTACCGACTAGCAGCGAGGGCCTTGGGTGTGATTGTGGGGAAACTATGCCTTCATTGGCAGAGTACACAAAAGAAGTAAACAACTCATATAATAAAAGAAGTATTAAATATCCAAGAACAGTAAACAGTGGAAGACTAATACAATAAACAACAGGAGCACTCATACATATATGAAATGATGCATGATACATATGTCTAGGAAAGCAGCCAAACAAGTCACAATACTGGAAATACAATTTTCCAAACCAATGTACAAAAGAAAGGTAAACATATAAAGTCCTCAGAAATGTAGGCCTCGACTTGGTCCCATGCTCTCCTACTCTAATGCAATCAATTACCTGAAGTCGAAGACTGCTTTCCCTTGCCTATTCCTACAGGAGTATAATCTATTTGGGCCCAAAAAAATGACCCAAACAGGGTTGAGAACAAATCAAAATAGGCATCCACATGATGATTTGTTCCTAACAGTCAGTGAGCATATGGTAGGTAATAGTAGTGTAAGTAGTAAACAGTAAACAGTAAAAAGAATGTTACACAACAGTAACCAATCCACAGATCAACAAGCAGTAGTGAAGCATGTAGCTAACCACCAACAGGATTCTCTCTGGAAATTTCTCACAGCCATCCTCCCTGGTTTTATACAAGAATATCCAACAACCCTCGGGGAAGTACACTCAGCCTAACCCCTGTGGTTTGGTCTTACAAATTATAAGACTTTCTGAGGAATCACAAAATGTCAATTCCCCTTATAGTCTAACGTTGTTATGGACTCTCTGGAGGAGATCACGTAGTATAATCCCGTTATAGCCCCAATTTCTAGTGAATCTCTAACAAAGCTCACTCGGTAAATTTCTCCTCTAGCCTCATGTCTATCATAGACACTCTGAGGAATCCCACTCAGTAAATTTCTCCTATAGGCTGGAATGGTTTAAGAAATTTCAAACAAAACAAGACTCTATAAGAAGCTCACTTGGTCTACCCTCCTGTAATCTATAATTCTCATGACTCTCTTTGGAATCTCAATCGGTCTACCCTCATGTTGTCTATAATGTCCAAAACTCTCTGGGAAGCTCACTCAGTCTATCTATTTTAGTCTATAATACTGAAGACTCTATGAGGAAGCTCACTCGGTCTATCCCCTTAATGTCTATAACACTAGTTTCTCACAGTCTCATGACAATCATTGTGTAATAATGCTATAATGCCAATGTAACCCTACAGAGCTACTTGGATAAACAATCTACAATATAACAAGCATGTCCGGAAACAACACTCTATCCTATGGTCACAAGGAATTGAAAACAGGTATAACGTCTAAAGGATGAACAAGGTAAAATGTTTGTAAAAATAACAAGGAATGGGAAAAACATCCAAGAATATAAATTATCCTCATACATACCCAAATTACCTATACACATGCAGAAAAGAAAGGCAGGAAAACAAAAAGGGGAAAATAATAAACACACAATACCCCGTTCAAGGGTATCGGTGGAAATTGCACATAAAACTCATAGAAATCGAACAGAAATGCACAAAACACCTACCCTGATGCTAGGAGATAGATATACTTGAACCAAGAGGCCTGAATCTCTATATAGTGCCATAGATCTACAAAAACGAACAAAATTCATAGCCCATGATAACATTGGAATGAAGAGGAATTGGATAACTAATCTCTTGGAGAAGGAAGAGAATACTGATGCGGTTCCAATGCAATTGACGGTTGTCGATTCAGAGAACTGATAGAGGCTTGGGGGTTTAAAGAAGTTCTGCAGCTGTACGGTCTCTCCTTGTCGAAGAACACCTAGAAGAATGCAGTTCTGGGGTTAATACGTGACCCCTTCCACACCCCTTTTTTAGTCATTTTAATTATTTTATTTCACTTGGCGTCAGGTGTTTTTTCCTAAGTGTGGGTGAGTCCCGGATTAAATTTTTAATGTTGGCTTGAGTTTAAGGTTTGGGATAGAGTGCGAACACAGTGCGTTTAAGACGCACAGTCGGCTTGGGCATGTGCTTTCCGCTTGGGTACGTGTAGCCCCCTTGCAGTTCGCTTGGGTACCGTATGGTGCGGAAATACCGCACAGTTATCCCATTTTAATGTTATGTGTGTAGATATATGTATATGTATGTTTATATTTTCATTATATATGTGTATATATATGTGTATCTACGTTGAATGTGTTTGTGGAAATGTAAAAAATTGATTTGGTGTGTTTGTTTAACAAAAAGACGAACCAGTATGTCATTTTAGAAAATATTTGTAAATGTTGGTTGGTTCGAAAGATGTATTTTTATTTATAAAGTGTTGTGAAAGAATTTTAGTTTGGTTTCAAAGATAAATTTATTTATGAAAGTTGGGTTTTAAGGCAATTCTTCTAAATACTAAATGTGCCATTGGATGTTGGCACATCCATGGGTGCACTAGGTGCTCACATGGATGTGCATACAAATGAAAATGACACGTTCAAACTATATTTTTTTAAAACAAGGTCTTTGATGAATGGTTTGGTGTTTAAAAAAAAGAAATGGAATTTTGGTTGGCCCGGATGGCTTTTGGTGTGAGTTGAATGGTTTTTTGGTGTAAAGGCCCGTTTGAAATTTTAAAATGTAAAGGGGTGATTGTGTTGGATTTTGAGAAAAGTGGATTGTGCCCAATTGGCAACCCCACCCATTTTTAAAATATTTGAAGTTCATAATGTTGTGAAGGCCCTGTTGGTAGCTTACTGAATGTGAAAAAACTTTTGATGTGTCCATGATTGCGGGGAACCTCTACATGGGGACTTCCCTTGATGGTTGTCGTGTAGCGGTGTCTGTGTAAGGGGTTGGCAAGTGCGGTGAGATGAGTCACGCGTGCGAGGGCCTCCCACTTACACAATATTACTAAAACCACCATGGGTTCCTGGGCATCTTATATATTATCTGGTGATGGTTTCTTGCTTGCACCGATTAGACGGGATAGTACCCCCTGGAGTCGTGGACAGGCCAGGAGGGATGTGCCACTGGATGGCTATTAGGTGGCCAGTTGGTTATTGTCTATGGAGTACCACGCCGGCAGGTAGTCTGAACCCGAGTATGTCCAGGGTTTTCTAGGGATGTTTAGGATCACCCATTGTTATCTCTTAATTATTCTTGTTTACTTTTACTTGAACTGTGTTTTCCAGCATTTACTTATTACCTATTTGTCTTTTTCATAATGATATAAACATAGATTTGAAATACAGTTATTTTAGAAATTCATTGTTTTGGGAAAAACTGGTTGTGGCATGTGTTGGTTTTGAAATGTTAAATTCGGATCATTTTACCTTTAAAATGTGAAATCCCAATTTTCTATCATGGTATATGCAAACTAGTGTTTTTTTGGGTTTGTTTCTGGAAAGTGGTATTGGTTGGATCAGGTGTTTTACTTTGGCATCCCTACTAAGCATTTTTTATGCTCACGCCTATATTATCATTAAAGTTGTAGGTTCAGCCTCTCATATATGTTTCTGGTTTAGCTGCTCGATGTTGGAGTAGCGTGGTTTTGAGTTGGGTGGTGACCTAGGAGGTCACAAGGAGGTATGTTTGACTTATTTGTCTTTCTATTGCCAGTTCATATTTTTATCGTCAGTTTTTATTTATCTGCTTATCTATTTAGCATGGGCCAAATCGTTCCAAGTGATTAATGTTTTGATGCCCAACAATTGTTTCCATCCTGGGGGGATCAGGAACGCCCCTCGTGACTTGTCGCGACCCGGCTCTGGTGACGGGCTCAGGGTCGACCCAGGATGGTTCGTGACAAAATGGTATCACATGAGGCCCTTGTTTTTGGGATGTATAGTAGAAGGAGATTAGGACTGTCAGGGCTCAGGTGGTAGGTTACGGTTCAGTGCCAGATCACCACCGCTCGTGACGAGACTTGAGTTACAGGGTTAGTCCAGGATTTGATTCTTTTGTCTGTGGTTATTTTGGATTGAGGGATGAAAATGAGAGTGAATCAGTTCACATTACGACCTCACATGGGGTGGGGAACCATGTGGAGTCCAAGTGCCCGGTTTAAGGTACTCTTAGTGTTATGTCTTACATGGGGCATGGCCCACCACCATGTCGCCGAGTTAAGTACAGAAAAGTCTCTCAATCCGATGGTTTATAGTTGGTTGTGTTTCGTTTTAAACTCGGTCAATGTGTGTGTGTGTTGAAAATGAATGTTATTTTGAAATGAAAAAGATGGTTTTCTTCCAAATTGTTTTTCAAATTAGTAAAGTGGGGTTTTAAAGAGAAAGTTTATTGGTTTGGAACAATATGGTATGTGTTTGGATTTGGTAAGGAAAGAAGTGTATGAACCATGTCACTCCTTATGTAGGGTCACATGTGCATGGGTATGTACGGAGAGTGGGTAGGGGAACATGTTTTCAGATGATGTGAATGAGATTGAATGAACGCACGTGTGGAGGATCATAAGGTACCATAAGAGGGTTTTAAAATTTTAAAGAAAAGATGGTTTTAGAAAGTGATTTTTTCTTGTGATTGTATATGCTTGGCTTATGTGCCTTCTTGCCTTGGATTGAGTTGTTTCTTTGATTGAGGTTTGGCTTGATGCTGATTCACGTTGTGTTTTTCGTGTTGTTCTGAGTATGTCGTCCAGAAAGGTCACTAAGGTTACTAATGAGTCATGCCCAATTTTATGTTTTTTTTTGCATATTGGCTATCTATCAATGTAATCGCAGTCCGTTAAGGACAGTTGTGTGGTTGTGGAATTAGTGTGAGCCTTCGGGTTGGGAACTCTCAGGTTTGTTAGGGTTCGTACCGTCTCAGGTTTATTTGAGGGTCCAGTTTTTGACTCGTAAAGGTGAAATGTCTCACTATCATTGATGTTTGGGGTGTGTTTGATGGTAATTGTCTCTAGTGAAGGTTCCTCATCTGGAAAAGAGTGCATGCCTGAGAAACCGTTCGCCAAGACACCATCTCCGTTGGTGCCGACTTTCAGGTTGTCTAACTTTTCTCTTGCGTGTCACTAGTGTGGCCTCTTTGGGCATTCTAAGCCATCATCTTGAATCCCTTTGAAAACGTTCCACCATGGTGGTCGTTTGAATCATCGAGAAGAAGGAGAATTTGGGGAATGGAGAATAAAATTGCTTGACTGTGAGCCAAGAGATTCTTCAGCCATCAGATCCCCAACCACAGGTCTCGGGGTGAAGCTCGTGCACAGTTAGGAATTGCGGAGAGTGTGTGGAACCTTGGTCCGATCCATGTTTTCATCCTTATAAGGGGAAATATCCAAAAAAATTCTTCTTCTATTATTTTAATCGTTGTATGATCACATTTTTTGAGGTCACGCGATGTGCTTGTTCTACTGTAATCCAAGCTACCTCATCTGCTCTTAGTGTAGTTTCTAAATCGTTCAGTTTCCTTGAAGGGCGTTGGGTCTGTGACTAAACGAACCCGTTTTGGTCTTGAGAATGGTCTCGGCTGCGTACGTTAGGGGAATGCTGGTAGTGTTTAATTTATTGGTGCTGTGTACGATTTCTTTATTAGTTCGGATGACTTTCCATGAGTTTTCATTTAGTGTGTTTGACTTTTGTAGGGGATTCCTCTTTCCTAGTGTCATGGTGTGCCAGTTTCATCCTAGAATGGTTTTAATCCAAGTGGTGGAGTTGTTCCGTTAACTTTTATAAGGAGGGATGAGTTTAGTTTGGGTAGTTCCCGTGCTGCCCCCCCCCCGCAGGGGTGGTGTGTTCTAGTTTCAAGGTCTCCATGTTAGTAAATTTCTATGGTGGGGAGAACCCTCCCGTGTTCTCCCCTCATCCTCGGACAATGTTTGTACTCGCGTTGGTCGGGTGTGACTTTTGTTGGTAATGGTCACCCCAAGCCTCTCAGTTTCTTCTGGTTTTTCCTGTGCATGAACTTGAATTATACTAACTTTTAGCTTGGTGACATTCTGGGGGCAGAAAGTGTTTGTGGTGGGGAGAACTGTCACACCCGTTTTTTAGTCATTTTAATTATTTTATTTCACTTGGCGTCGGGTGGTTTTGCCTAAGTGCGGGTGAGTCCCGGTTTTAATATTTAATGTTAGGTTGAGTTTATGGTTTGAGATAGAGCATGAACATTGTGTGTTTAAGACGCGCATTCCGCTTGGGCACGTGCTTTCCGCTTGGGTACATGTAGCCCGCTTGCAGTCCGCTTGGGTACCATACGGTGCGAAAATACCACACGGTCATCCCGTTTTAATGTTATGTGTGTAGATATATGTATAGGTATGTTTATATTTTTTTTATATATGTGTATATATATGTGTATCTACGTTGTATGTGTTTGTGTTCTAACGTTGTGTGTAAATATATATAATTTATGTGTATTTATGTTTATAGGTGTATATATATATACACGTATGTTCACAAATAAATATGTTTTAACATTATCTGCTAATGCGTATACAAGTTTATATGTAGGTTCATATAAGTTTATATGTTTATATATGTTATATATATGTTTATATATATATGTATATATGTATTTATGTTTATATAAGTTTCTATATATTTTTATATGTATATATTGTTGTACATCTCGTTCCCCTCGTTGTTTGATTTTCATGATCACAATCACCTTCTTGTTTATCTAATTGTGTTTTAAGTGTTTGTGCTGTTAGGCAAAAGGTTGCCAAGGACTTAGGCCAAGAAGAAGCCAAAAGTGGACTGAAATTCAGTCCACCGGCCAACCGATGGAAGACCACCGGCCAGCCGATGGAGGACTGGACAAGAGGGATTCCTCTGTCCAGACCACCGGCCAACCGGTGTCACACCAGCGGCCAGCCAGTGGCACCCAGAACAGAGGGCTGAGCCACTGCCTCAGCACCGGCCAACCGGTGGCCTCAGCACCGGCCAGCCGGTGGCACCCAGCAAGCACAGTGGGAGCTACTGTCTCCCCACCGGCCAGCCGGTGGCTCCTCCACCGGTCAGCCGGTGGAGCCTAGACCAGAATTCTCCTCCTCTGCCAAGGCACCGGCCAGCCGGTGGCCCTGCACCGGCCAGCCGGTAGCCCAGTCAAACTAGCCGTTGGGGCTTTGACCAGGCTGCTCCACTTGCCTCCCAACGGCTCCGAAAGCCTTTCCAACGGCTCCAAAGGCCTCCAACGGCCATATGAGGGTTCCCCCTCTATAAATAAAGGACCTTGAAGCCCCGGAACTATTAGCCGGACCATAATTAAGCATTGTGAAGCCAACGAACACAATTCTCCTCATTTGGCAAACCTCCGGCGGATTGCTCCAAGGGAACCACAACTGCTCCAATCCAATTCCACATCCAAGGAGCACCACCATAGAAGCTTGGGAGTGCACTTCTTCAACTCCATTCAACCCTTGGAGCCCAAGGCTTCTCAACAATACGGTTTTTATTGTTTTATTTATTTTGAGCTTTAATTTTGGGTTTGTGCCTACAAACCCCAACACCTTTTCTCTTCCCCCTTTCTTTTGGGTTCTCACACCACCATTAAGGTGTGAAGAGGTTTCTTCAAGCCTTTCCTTTTAAAGGGCTTGAGTTTTCGGTGAGCTAGCCTTCACCCGTTAAAAAGGCTAGTGGGTTCTTACATAACCATTAAAAGTAAGTGGGTTCTTGCTTAACCAATAAAAGCAAGCTGTAATAGGTCCTAGTGCTACCTCAAATCCTAGTGGGTTTCTTGCTAAAACCATTGAAAAGCAAGCGGTAGGAATCTCTCAACGGTTGAGTTGGGAGCGGAGACGTAGGCCGGGTTTTGGCCGAACTCCGTTATCAATTTCGTGTGTCTTGCCTCTTTACTTTCCGCTGCACTTTCAACTTTGATTTTAATTTGTTAATCAGTTTTTAAAAGGCAATTCACCCCCCCTCTTTCCATCTTTTCCTCGTTTATTCCGACCCAAAAATTGGTATCAGAGGGAAATTTGAATAATTCCCTAACCCGGTTTCAAATTTAAGATCCATTTAGATGGCATCAACCTCTTTCGCCCCCGAAGGATTTTCATTGGGTCGTGCTCCATTTTTTGATGGAACCGACTATAATTATTGGAAAACCCGCATGACTACCTTTCTTAGAAGCATAGGATATCCTATTTACAAAATTGTCATGCAAGGTTATTCTTTGTCTTCCCCCGATGAATCCAAATGGACCCCCGCCGATATTAGAAATTTTGAGCTTGATGGCAAAGCCATGAACGCTCTCCATTGCGGCTTAGATAGAAATGAATTTAATCGTGTATCCACTTGCACCACTTCACATGAAATTTGGAAGCTTTTAGAAGTGACCCATGAAGGCACTAATAAAGTCAAAGATACTAGATTAGACATGTATAGACAAGATCTTGAGTCTTTTTCCATGCACCCAAATGAATCAATTTCTGAAATGTTTACTCGATTTACTGACGTGTGCAATGGTAGAAAGTCTCTTGGAGATAATATTTCTGCAGAAACTATGGTGAAGAAGATCCTATGGATCCTTCCGAGATCATGGGAACCTAAGGTGACGGCTATCCAAGAAGCTAAGGATGTAAAGAATATGCCGGTCGAAGAGCTCATCGGATCCCTCATGACGTATGAGATCACGATGAGGAGGCAAGCTCAAAAGGAGGGCACACCAATCAAGACACCAAAGAACATTGCCCTCAAGGTACAAAAAGAAGTAAGCTCCTCCTCATCATCCTCTTCATCTTCTTCATCTTCAAGCGGCGACTCGGAAATGGAGAATCTCGCCCGCCAAATGCACAAATTTATGAAGAAGCACAAGAAGAAGAAGAAATCTCGCAAGGCGCGAAAGCAAGAACCCACCGCAAGATCCGAGCCCAATGTGAAATGCTACGGGTGCGGCGAAAAGGGCCATTACAAGCCCGATTTCCCACTCAACAAAAAACGGGCTAAGGAAAAAGGAAAGAAAAAGGTCCTCAAGGCCACATGGAGTGACACCTCCTCATCCTCCTCCTCCTCCTCCTCGAGCGGCCAAGGTACAAAATGCCTAATGGCATTTCATGAGGTAACATCTTCCGACTCGTCCTCCTCTTGTTCTTAAAATTCAAATTCTTTAAATCATCTTTCTTATGAAGAACTCTCACTCGCTAGAGACCAACTAGAAAAAGGTTTTCATGCTTTATCGTCAAAATTTGTTGCTTTAAAAAAGTCTTTCAAAAAACTCTCCTCCGAAAACGAACAACTTCTCAAAGAGAAGGAGGAGATGTCCCTCAAAATCCAAAATTTCCCAAATGTTGATTCCATGGAATCAACCATCAAAGACCTAAGGGAGACCCTTGCTAAGTTCATCCAAGGGGAACAAAATTTGAACAATCTCCTAGGTTCCCAACGAATTTCTAGGACCACTCAAGGACTTGGCTATACCAACCAAGCCTCCTCCTCCCATGCTCCAACTGTTTTTGTAAGGGGGAGCTCTTGTTTTAAATTTTGTAACTATTGCAAAAAACCCGGGAACATGATATATGAATGTAATTGTAAAAACGCCCGATACGGTCAACCCAAATCTTTTTACTTTTCGGACAAATTTTATAGGAGAAGACCCGCTATGAGACAAGTTTGGATTAAAAAATCCCTTCTTGCGAGTCTCTCCGGGCCAAAATTTATTTCCTCTCCCCGGTGATCTTTTGTTTTTTTTAGGGGGAGTCAGGATCATTTTAGTCTTTTTGTCTTTCAATTTCAACACTTGGTTTCAAAATTTTCAAGTCAAAATTCTCTATTCAATTTTGATTCAAAACTTTCAATTCAAACTGTTATTCAATTTTTGATTCAAAACTTTCAATTCAAATTTCAAATTTCATTTGGTTTAAAAATATCTATCTTGTTTTTCAAAGATATCCCTCAATCAAGTTTTATGCCCCGTGCTATTTTGATAATCACAAAAGGGTAGAAATTTCTTGATTGATTGGGGGAGAATCCTTTTCATCATGCTTAGCATTTCCTTTCAATTTCAGTTTTTTACTTTAATTGTTTTGGTGATTGTGATCATCAAAATAGGGGGAGATTGTTGTACATCTCGTTCCCCTCGTTGTTTGATTTTCATGATCACAATCACCTTCTTGTTTATCTAATTGTGTTTTAAGTGTTTGTGCTGTTAGGAAAAAGGTTGCCAAGGACTTAGGCCAAGAAGAAGCCAAAAGTGGACTGAAATTCAGTCCACCGGTCAACCGATGGAAGACCACCGGCCAGCCGATGGAGGACTGGACAAGAGGGATTCCTCTGTCCAGACCACCGGCCAACCGGTGTCACACCAGCGGCCAGCCGGTGGCACCCAGAACAGAGGGCTGAGCCACTGCCTCAGCACCGGCCAACCGGTGGCCTCAGCACCGGCCAGCCGGTGGCACCCAGCAAGCACAGTGGGAGCTACTGTCTCCCCACCGGCCAGCCGGTGGCTCCTCCACCGGTCAGCCGGTGGAGCCTGGACCAGAATTCTCCTCCTCTGCCAAGGCACCGGTCAGCCGGTGCCCCTGCACCGGCCAGCCGGTAGCCCAGTCAAACTAGCCGTTGGGGCTTTGACCAGGCTGCTCCACTTGCCTCCCAACGGCTCCGAAAGCCTTTCCAACGGCTCCAAAGGCCTCCAAAGGCCATATGAGGGTTCCCCCTCTATAAATAAAGGACCTTGAAGCCCCGGAACTATTAGCCGGACCATAATTAAGCATTGTGAAGCCAACGAACACAATTCTCCTCATTTGGCAAACCTCCGGCGGATTGCTCCAAGGGAACCACAACTGCTCCAATCCAATTCCACATCCAAGGAGCACCACCATAGAAGCTTGGGAGTGCACGTCTTCAACTCCATTCAACCCTTGGCGCCCAAGGCTTCTCAACAATACGGTTTTTATTGTTTTATTTATTTTGAGCTTTAATTTTGGGTTTGTGCCTACAAACCCCAACACCTTTTCTCTTCCCCCTTTCTTTTGGGTTCTCACACCACCATTAAGGTGTGAAGAGGTTTCTTCAAGCCTTTCCTTTTAAAGGGCTTGAGTTTTCGGTGAGCTAGCCTTCACCCGTTAAAAAGGCTAGTGGGTTTTTACTTAACCATTAAAAGTAAGTGGGTTCTTGCTTAACCAATAAAAGCAAGCTGTAATAGGTCCTAGTGCTACCTCAAAGCCTAGTGGGTTTCTTGCTAAAACCATTGAAAAGCAAGCGGTAGGAATCTCTCAACGGTTGAGTTGGGAGCGGAGACGTAGGCCGGGTTTTGGCCGAACTCCGTTATCAATTTTGTGTGTCTTGCCTCTTTACTTTCCGCTGCACTTTCAACTTTGATTTTAATTTGTTAATCATTTTTTTAAAGGCAATTCACCCCCCCTCTTGCCATCTTTTCCTCGTTTATTCCGACCCAAAATATATGTTTATAATAATTATGATTTATTATTATTATTGTTTTTATTTGATTAGAATTATTATTATTACTATTAATTATATTATTATTTCTATAAGAAAAAAACAAAACCCTAATACCCGGCTCCCCTTTCCCCCTCTTTCTCGTGCACCCCCTACCTTCTCTCCCTGATTTCCCCCCCCCCCCTCCCATCCTGGTTCGCCAGCCTGTGCCGCCCCCACCCCTCCGCACGACCCTACCTCCAGCCGCCTCGCCCTCTGCCTCCAACCGCCTCTCCGTCTCCTCCTCGTAGTCGCGCCCTCCCGATGGCGAACCCCAATCCCCCCGGATCCCCCTCTGCTATCGTCGGCCTACCCCCCCCCCCCCTCGGTGCTCCCCTGGACACCACATCCGGCTCCCCAGCTCCGGCTCCCCGTCCGACTCCCCTTTCCGCTGCCCGAAAACCACCAGATCTCCCTTCCCCCATACCTCTGGAAGCCTCTCCAACTCCGGCTAGCCGTGACCGTCTATGGCGAACCCGACACCGGCGACCCGCTACCTCGAACCCTCTTGTGCACCCTATTTCCACCGACCCAAACCCTTGTGCGCGCCTCCGCCTTGTTCCGGCGCAACCCGAACCCTTGTGCAGCACCTCCGTCTTGTTCCAGCGCAACCCGACCCCTTGTGCAGCGCCTTTGCCTTGTTCCAGCGTGACCCGACCCTCTTCGCAACTCCTCCACTTTTCTTGGGCGTGGTCTTGTTTCCCCTGGCTGATATTTGGGTAAGGATATATTTACACTTTGTTATATATTTTTATGCGAATTTAAATAAAAACTAAGTTGCGGACCCTTGAGGTCTTTATCTGGTCCAGAGCTGGTTCCCGGTTTATGTCAGCATGCATTTACGGTGTTATGATTGTTTATGTGCAAAATATTTCTTTTTTAATTTTTAAAATGTAATTCAATTCCTAATGGTATCCTTGTATTGTTTTTTTGTGATGTTTTGGCTTTGGTGTAATTGGTTAAACATAGTCTTTAGTGTGATTGTTTAATTATGTTTATGTTAATGAAAATTGATATGATTTTAGGGCGTTTCCCTTATTATTGTTTAATAACAATGGTGCAGATGTGGTTTGAGTGTTACTTGTGATCTTTGTGATTTCTATAGAGTTGGTTTTTGAATCGTATCTTGATTCCTTTATTTGGATTAATTTTTTTTAGGGATTTGTGGTGTTCTGAGTCACGGGGATCCGTCGTAGGGTGTTGCGGTTGGTTTCGAAGGTGCGCACACATATTCCCAGGTATGAATATGTATAGATAAATATATCTTCTATGTGCGTGTTCCCTCATGGCGCGGGGAACACGTGCATCATTTTAAGGATATATATATATGGAAGTGTGTGCATGTGACCAAGCTTCTGCTTGAGTTAGAAAGATTGACATGACCTTTGTTCGAGGTAGGTGTTTCCAACCATTCCCCTTTTAGATTCAAACCTTGAGCACTAGAATGTTTTCAATTAATCCTTTTATGTCATTTTCATCTCTATCGTATTTATGAAAAGCATCTGGCTTAGTTATATTGCTATTTTAAATTTCTGAAAGTGGCTTTTGATGTTGGTTTATATGAAATTCATAGGTTCTTGGTAAAGTTTAATTAATTGCCTTGTGATGTGTTTGGGTTCAATTGACAGTGATTGTGTTGTCGAAATGTAAAAAATTTCTTTGGTGTGTTTGTTTAACAAAAAGACGAACCAGTAAGTAATTTTAAAAAAGATTTTTAAATGGTGGTTTGTTTGAAAGATGTATATGTTTTTATAAAGTGTTGTGAAAGAAATTGAGTTGGGTTTCAATGCTAATGTGTTTTATGAAAGATGGGTTTTAAGGTGATTCTTCTAAAAACTAAATGTTCCATTGGATGTTGGCACATCCATGGGAGCACTAGGTGCTCGCATGGATGTGCCTCCAAATGAAAATGACACATTCAAACTATATTTTCTTAAAACAAGGTTTTTGTTGAATGGTTTGGTGTATAAAAAAGAAACGGAAGCATGGTTGGCCTGGTTGGCTTTTGGAGTGAGTTGAATGGTTGTTTTATGTAAAGGTTTGTCTGAAATTTTAAAATGTAAAGGGGTGATTGTGTTGGATTTTGAGAAAAGTGGATTGTGCCCGATTGGCAACCCAACCCATTTGTGAAATTATTGAAGGTCCTAATGTTGTGAAGGCCCGGTTGGAACCTTACTGAATGTGAAAGTACTTTTGATGTGTGCATGCTTGCGGGGCACCTCTAAAGGGGGACTTCCCTTGAGGGTTGTCGTGTAGCGGTGTCTGTGTAAGGGGTTGGAAAGTGCGGTGAGATGAGTCACGCGTGACAGGGCCTCCCACTTACATAGAATTACTAAAACCACCCTGGGTTCCTGGGTGTCATATAGATTATCGAGTGATGGTTTCATGCTAGCCCTGATTAGACGAGTTTGTACCCCTCTAGAGTCATGGACAGGCCAGGAGAGATGTGCCACTGGTTGGCTATTAGGGCGGCCAGTTGGTTATTGACTATGGAGTACCACGCCGGTAGGTAGTCTGAACCCGAGTACGTCCAGGGGGTTTCTTGGGATGTTTAGGATCACCCATGGTTATCAGTTACTTCTGCTTGTTTACTTTTACTTTCACTTGGTTTCTAGCATTTACTTATTACCTATTTTTCTTTTTCATAATGTGATAAACATAGATTTGAAATCAAGTTATTTTAGAAATTCATTGTTTTGGGAAAAACTGGTTGTGGCGTGTGTTGGTTTTGAAATGGTAAATTCCGATCATTTTTCCTTTAAAATGTGAAAACCTATTTTTTATCATGGAATGTGCAAAATATTGTTTTTTTGGGTTTGTTTCTAGAAAGTGGTATTGGTTGGATCCTATGGTTTACTTTGGCATCCCTACCAAGAATTTTTAATGATCACGCCTATATTATCATTTCAGTTGAAGTTTCAGCTTCTCGTACAGGTTTTTGGTTCAGCTTCTCAATGTTGGAGCAGTGTGGTTTTGAGTTGGGTGGTGACCTAGGAGGTCACAAGGAGGTATGTTTGACTTATTTGTCTTTCTGCTGCCAGTTCTTATTTTTATCGTCAGTTCTTATTTGTCTTCTTATCTCTTTCGCATGGGCCAAATAATTCCCAATGATTAATGTATTGATGCCCGACACTTGTTGCCATCCTGGGGGAATCGGGAACGCCCCTCGGGACTTGTCGCGGACTGCCTCGGGTTGCCAACTCAGGGTCGACTCGGGCTGGTTCATGACAACCCCGGTCTGTTTAATGAAAGAAATGAAAATACACGGTGTGTACTTTTGGAGTACACGACATGTACTAGGATTTTCCAACATCCTCTTTAAGAGGCCTCCACATGACCCATACATGGCCTTTTGTGTGGCCCGGACACGGCCATCACACAACCTCACATGGCAAGGGTGTACACAGCGTGTACTTATAATGCACACGGTGTGTACTTAAAAAATTTCCAGAAACACCTGTTTTCTCAAAAAAATCTACAAAAATGAAAAAAATACTTGAAACGAAGGTCCGGGTTCTTACAGAAGTAAGGTTTCAACCCGACATAACTTTGAAGATTGATGTTGGAAAACCATCAGGAGGTTCTTATAATTCATTTGACGAGACGATTAATCTCCCCTGATTGATCTAATGGTTGAAACACTTTTGATCTTATCTAATGGTTGAGATGATAGCCGAAGAAGAAATTTGGTATGATCATATTTTTTTGAGGTTTTTAGGATTAAAAATTCTGATTTAAGGAAAAGTAAATCTGTTTTTTTTAAAACCAAATGAAATTACCAATGAGGAAAAGGATGATTAAGAAAATTTAATAAAGGAAACATTCCTTCTGAATTGCAAGGAAAAATTACTTATAATGAGTAAAATTCTTCTTCAAGGACATTTGATAATGGGAAAAAAGTTTGATAATGAAAATATTGATACGCAATTTTTTATTAGAAAAAATCTAATTAGGAATGTTTTGATTATGAAAATTTTGATTAAATTTTTTTTGATTAGGTAAATTTTTATCATGAAAATTTTAATAAGAAAATTTGGATTTTGAAATTTTTTTATCACAAATATGTTGATTACAAAAAAAATATATTTGGAAAATTTTGATGAAGAAAATTTTGATTATGAAAACTATGATTGCAAAAAATTTTGAGAAAGGAAAATTTTGATAAGTAAAAAAAATTGTCTAACTGGAAAAAGTATTCCCCCTATGAAAAATAGATTTTACTATAAGGAGATAGGTTTCAACAAGAATTTAATATGGAAGGTTAACTTACGGTTATCATTCCTAACATCTATTTAATGTATTCAAATCTATCGGAGGGTAAATTGTTTTGTGAAAATATCTGTAATTTGATATTGCGTTCTGATAAAATGATTAATGGTATCTATTTTTTGTGTGTGATCCCAATGAATGTGATTCCTAATATCTATGTGTTCTGCCCAAGGGTGATGTGGAGTGTTTTTACATAAGTAAATGGCACTAGTATTATCACAAAATATCTATGTTTAGGTAAAACACATACCATTGTCTATGAGTGTGTGTTTCATCCACAACACTTGAGCACAAAAACTTCCAGCGGCTAAATAATTAGCTTCAGCATTGGAAAGTGCTACTGAGTGTTGATTTTCTCATTACCAAGAATCTAATGATTCTTCAATGAAATGACAAGTTCCTGATTAACTTTTTCTATCCATTATACATCCAAAAAAATCATCATCTGAAATACTTTTTAATACAAAATCTTATCCATAAGTATAATGGAGTCCTAAATCAATATTTCCCATTAAATAGAAAAAAAATTCTTTTCACTAGATTTAAATGGGATTATTTAGGATTTTATTGTTATATTTAACATAATAATACTGATATCATTTTGTCTTGGTGACTAGAGATCATGTATAGTAAACTTCCTTTCATGCCTCTAAATATTGTTTGATCTACTGGTTTCCCAAATTCCGCAAGATCAAGTGAAATTGAGGTTCCAATGGGTATACTTATACACTTAGTGTTTTCATATCCATTCCTTTTAAGAAGTTAATTAATATAAATATGTTGATATATATAAATTTCTACTGGTTTTTGAGAAATTTGAAAACCTAGAAAAAATGTTAACTATCCCATCATACTCATTTCAAACTAAAAAGTGATCGATCAACATTTCACTTAGCACAATTATTTTGTTAAAAAAATATTGTATGTCTATCAGGCCAAGATCTAGGAGCATATCTAAGTGCATATAATTATTTGGTATGTTTTAAAACATGTTGAGGATCTTTTCTATCTAAAAAACATGAAGTTGTTCAAAAGAACTTCAATTTGAACATATGCATTAAGGAAATAAAATTTAAAATCCCTTTGAAAACGTTTATAGTTGATGAATGATGCAATGGTATGTAAAATATGAATAGATTCAAGTCTTGCAATAGGAGCATAGGTTTCTATATAGTCTATTACTTCTTATTTATTATAGAATCTAGCAACTAATCGAGCTTTATTTATTAATATGATACCATATTCATCACACTTATTTTTGATGACCCATTTTAATCAAAAAATAGAATTTTACTTAGTTCTTTCAACCAAGACCCATGCATTATTCTTTTTGAATTAATTTAGCCCATCCTGCATGGCTTTTATCCAAACATCAACACCTAAAGATTCATCTATACTTTTTAATTATAATAGAGAATGGAATACTAGATTCTCTACTTTATTTCATAAGGAGAATCTAGTAACTATAGGTTTCTTTACATAACCAATGATACTATCACTGAGATGATTCTTAAGAAAGAACTCATTTGGGTTTTTGAAAACTTGTTCCTCAACATATGGTAGAAAATATTATTGGTGTAAATGATTCATAAATATTTTCTTGAAAATTATTATTATCAAAAGGATATTTTTTCTAAGACTAATAATAAATTTTTTTAAACACATCTGAAGATGTAGGTTGAGGTTTTTAAAAACAAAAGGACCAGTTTCACAATATTGAACATGTATTATTTCTTCAACAAAATAAGTGTTTTTATTAAAAACTCTATAATCCTTTGAATATGGGGTGTAGCCTAAGTAAACTCTATCATCATATTTGGGTGAGAATTTAATTTATATTATATATCATATTCAAAATGAATACTTTTCAACCAAATACGTTGATGTAGGAATGACTTGGTTTACAACCATTGCACAATTCCTAAGGTGGTTTGTTATGAAAAGTTCTTATAAAAACCCATTTATAGAATAACAAGTAGTACATACAACTTCATCCCAAAATTTTATAGCTATCAAATATTCACTCGACATGGTTCTTGTTATCCATTCAATAATTATATTTCTTTTTTCAACAGCACCATTTTGACGAGGATTTATTGGTGTTGAGAAGTTTTGAGTAATTACTTTTTTTAATACTAAAAGTATCTAAATCCTAATTTTTATATTCTCATCCATGATCACTATGAATAGTTATCAATGGAAGTTTTTATCATTTTTTATATGGTCCTTAAAAATTTTAAAATAAGAAAAGGCTTCCGATATTTTTGAAAGAAAATACCCCACTTAAATATATTGTAATCATCAACTATGATAAATACATAATATTTTCCACAAATTCTTCGATTTTCTGTTGGACCGAAATGATCCATATGAACCAACTGTATTGCGTCAATAGTTGCTACATCACCATTTGATTTAAAACCAAATTTATGTTACATTCCATATTGAAAATGATCAAAATATTTTGATGAATCATATCTACTCTCCGGAACAACCATAACAAGTCATTTCATAGTGTGTTAACATATGATCATATGGTTACAATGTCCTAATCTTCTATGACATAACCATGATTGATCTTCCATTGCACCAATGCATGGTTGAACTTGTATCTTAAGGTCTTATAAGTTTAGTGAGGATATATTCTATTAGCTATGGGCATAAAAAATAAACTCTTCCTTGGAATTGTGTACTACACACTTATCATTCCTAAAATTCAAACGGTAACCTTCATCACATAATTGAATTTTTTTGACGAGGTTGAGCAACAGACCACTAACCAATAAAACATTTGAAATCAAAAGATTTTCCAAGATGAAAAATGATACATATACCAATAATTTATCCTTGAGCATTATCTATAAAATTTACTTTTCATCCTTTTGTCTTGATAATATTTTGAAATGAGTTTTTGTTAATAGTCATATGCCGAGAAAATCCATTTTCCATGTACCATCTACTATTTTTGGAACTATCTTTATTTTAATGTAAATGATCATGTTATACGCATGGAATCGATACATTTTTGGGTTAGAAAATTTTAGTAAGAAAGATTTTCATAATCCATATTTTCCAATAAAAATAAGCCTTATGAAAACCCAAAGTCTGAGTTTTAATTAAAGAAATTTTTTTTCCCAATGGCCACCGTTGTTACATTTAGTGCAGAATAGAGCTCATTAAGGAACAAAATAGTTATTACTAAATGTTGGTTTAATATGACTATAACCCAATCCATGATATTTTTTTATAGGAGGAATTTAGGAATAAATCTTATCAAAATTTTCCTTTCCGGAAGTAAAGTATGAAAAACACATCATCAAGGAACATATTTCTAAGTTTAGTTTTATAACCATGTTTTTATCCTCATAAACAATAGTTTTAGAACTAGAGTTCGTCTCTGAATTATTTTTCTTAGAAATTACATTTTTAATATCCTTAGAAAGGTTATTATTTTAAGAACTAACATCCTAAATGATTTTGGAAATACTCATAAAATAATAAATTCCCATATCATGATCTATAAAAAGATCTAATACTTCATTAGTTAAAATAAAAATTCTAGAATTTAACTTATCATGATTTTCATGAGTTTTGAATTTTCATTCACAAGAAGTTTAGGAAACATAGACACATCATCATATGAAGTTAATATATTATCATCATTAGAAGAAGATTCATCATATAATGATTTATAGTAGTTATCATCTGTATAATTTTCTTTCAAGGAATCATCTGTTATAGATTCTACATTGTGTACCTTAGCCATTAGACAATAATTTTCAATGGGTAGCACGACTAGTATACAATGATTCCGCTGATCAAATGATTCATACTCTGAGGATTTATCAGAAGATTCACCACCACTGGCACTCCATGTATCATTGGATTTCAAAACATTCTTATCTTTATCCTTGTATTACTTATTTCTATTTCTATCAAATATTTTTTCCATTCTATCCTTTTTCAAAATCATTGGACAATCTAGCCTGATATACCCTACTCTTTTGCATTTATAACAAGTGACTTCCAAGTATTTCTTGTCTTTTCTTTCTTTCTTCATATATCTATACTGAAAGTCATTCTTTCCAACTATCATTTTCATCCTTCGAGCAAGATTTGTTATTTTATTCATAGTAAGTACACTTTCAATAGATTCATATAAAACAATGACTCCCATAGACTTAGATATTGTAACCCTTTTAGGAGTCATGGATTTAGTTATAGTAAACTCTACACATCCATTTCCATTTTCAACTTATTTATATCATCATATATTTTCTTTCTTGTCTCATATTGAATAATAGTTCCAAATATCTCATCAAGAGTAATTTGAGATAATTTTCTATTCTCATCAATATTTTTTCTCTTAGATTCTCACTCATTAGGCATGATATCTATAATCTTGTCTACAAGAACTTCATAATCTAAACAATTTGCACCCATAGATTTAGATTGTTAACAATTATCACAAAACCATTTTTGTACCTTGAATACTGTCTCTCTATAAGAAAATAGAAATTCATGATATTCTACACTAAGAATATCACTTCTATTTTCTATAAAGATAGATGTATCAAAATGATGAACATCTAATTTATTTCAGATACTGACAGAAACTTCACAAGAATAAATCTAACTGTATATATTACTGGTCATGGAACACATGAAAGTATTGATTACCTTGTAGTTTAGTTGATATTCAGACTTTTTATGGTTGGTGAAAGTTCCGACTTCTTTATCTGGAATCTTATAATCTCCAGTAAGAGTTACAAAATTGTCCACTCCAGTATTAATATAAAATTTATAAATACCATCTCTCTAATATTCAAAATCATTCCCATAAAATATAGCTTGTCTAGTAGGATTTAGATTGTTCATCGAACCAACACTCATTCCTGCAATCTAAAAGAAAATATATTTCCACATAAACTTGTTAAAATAAATTTTTTTTATAAAAGGATAAAAATCATTAAGCATTGAATGTATTTATAGAAATGAAAAATTGAGGAAGAGTACTTATATGCATATATAATTATTTCATATACCTCCTCTGATTCCAAATGTAGGATCGAAATAATAATGTATATGCTCAATTATAAGAGGGGGGACTGTAAGTTCAGAAACATTCATTTTTAACCATAAGGAAAATAATTTTTAACATTGTTAAACAAGGTATATTCACAAGACCTATTTTATTTCTACAAACATGATAGGTTCCAGAAATGCGGTTCCTGAAACGAAACATAAGGAATGTTATAGGGAAAAGATTATACCTTATGGTATATAGAATCTTACTTATCAGAGTATTATATAGAACAGGAAAATATAATACGGTTATGATTTCTTCCTTTATCAAAATATAGCAGAAATAAACTTGATACAAACAAAATAATAGGTTTATAATATTTTAACCCAAAGAATAGGATATCTAACAATCTTGGATAAAGTTACCTTGATTTAGAATTTCAAGAAAGTCTATCTTACCCACACTAGGGTAAGCCCTCGATAGGAGTATCGAAATCTGTCTTGTTATCCCTGCTATCTAGGGAAAAATAAGGTAGTCGGCACCTCTTTCTCTCTATCAACAAAATTCATAGAACTTTACGGTAGTAAGCACCTCTGACTTCCAATACTTTGATGTACTTGATTGTACAAAACAACAATCAATGTGCACGATGTAAGATGAAAAAGATGTTCCGTACACCCAATTCATGGGAGTCCTCTCTCTACAAATCACATAAACAACATGAAATCTCTAGAGTGATGGAACTATTATTGAGCTCATTCAAATGAGCTTTTATTTATAGGAACTTCTCCAATGGTCGAATCCCTCCCCCAACGGTCATATTAGTCATTGAATTTCAGAGGGACCTATACATTTGTCACTCAAACAATGGTTGGTTTGAAATAGAATACAAAACATCATTTCACAACTAGAACAAAAGTAATAAAAATAATATTTCTTAACCAAAAGTAGATTTCAGAGTCTATGGAAAAATAAAATTCATAATCTAACCAATAAAAATTGAGAGTCTATAAATTATTGATATTAAAATTCTTTTTTCTAAAGAATTCATAACCCGAATTCTGAGGAATTCGTAGTCCGAATTCGGAGGAAATTAGAGTCTGAATTCTCAGGAATTCTGATTCCAAATTATATGGAATTTTGCGTCGACATATTGAGGAATTCAGAGACAGAATTCTAAAGAATTTGGAACTCGGATTCTAATGAATTCAGAGTCTGAATTCTGAACATGAAATTAGAATATTTGTAATCTATGAATTTATAGAATTAGGGGTGTTTTATATGAGAAACCAATGTTTAGAATTTAGAATAAAATGAGTTAGATTTAGCAAAACTATGAAAATGACATTGAAAACATATGTAAGGATAAATTTCCTTGGGGAAGGAAAATTTTCATTATCAAGATAATTCATAGGGAAAATATAATTTTCCTTATGATAGAGTGTTTGTGATTTTCAAAACATAGTGGAATGGAAAAGTCAAAAAGAAACCTTATTAACTTAATAAATTCACTAAAAATAACATTCGCATTTTAGATTACACTTCAAAAAATAAATCACCATATGCAATAACCAATTTATGCTTTTTCAATCAGTTGGAATATTTCATCTAACACATAATGTGTAATAAAAAAACATCATACATTATACCATTTATCATATTCAACAATTCCAAGGCCTTATTCCGTTAAAAAATTCCATTACATATTCGTAGGGTATTTTTCACATTAATAATAATCTATTTAATCATTTTAACATTTTTCCAAAAAACTCCCTTAAGTCATTATCAATGTATAGACATTATAAAAATTCTCCTTTTTATCTCAAAATAACATATTTACATGTTCATTTTTTAATCTACATAATTTCGAGTCACAAAAATTATTAACCTAACATGTTCTATGTTCGGGGATTTCAGTGAACCCCATGGGTGGACCTGAATTAGTATCTTTATCCTCAAACCATCCCACAGAGATCGTGAGGGGTTAAAATCTTCATTTAGCCATATATTTTACCATGTATTTGTAATGGAATTGAAATTACAATAAGATGAAGGAAAATTAACCCACATGGACCCAAAAATCAATATCCACAGTATGGTATATGACATGAAGACCACCAACAATACATCTTAAGACAACCACAAAGTTACTCTTATCTATAGATCCAGATTCAAGAACCCCTTGATGACTCAACCAAGAATCAATCAGAAAAAATAAATTTTTTATAGATTCATAAAGAGATATCGAAATCTACATTCCCTAATCTGAATAAGATAAGTAGAAGGAAGATTAGATTTACTTACACTGTTGATCTCAACCAACAATGCTCCAAAAGGACTAGAAATGATGGAGAATGATCTTTGGAGAATTTCTATCTATGATTTCATCAGTAGGGTACGATGTAGGAGAAATGGGGGGAAAATCAAGTGGAACATAAAAAGCATGAGATGGGAAAATTATATCTTTTCAAATTATTAATTGGTTCATGATTTACCTAGATGGTTTTCCAAACTGTGGACTAACCATGAACACAAAACAATCGAAGGATTGTGAGGTCCCATGTTAACTTGTGGAGCTCGACATGATTTGTCAACCATGTAGAATTCTACTAACTAGGGCCACATGGTTTGGCTCTCCCCCTTGCACGGTTTACCTAAACATGTGAATCCTCATCCGGGATAGAATAGTTTGAAACATAGTTTATACTAAACGTGCACCAACCATTCAACATGAACCAAATGGCCATTTTTCTTGTTCAGTTGTGATATGTACCATCAGATTATCCCTGATCTTCCTCAATCACTGGATGATCATTCAAATAAAAAATTATAAGGGATATAACTATAATTTAAAATAGTACCAACCTCTGTGAAATAAGGGATTTCACAACTTATCCCTATTACAAAGGATCATCCTCGAGATGCTTCCCTCGACCATCACTAAGCTTCCAAGGTAGAAATTAAGGGACACTATGCCTTCACATTTTACTCCCCTTCACAATTTTATTCTTGATCATTCCATTATTCCATAAAACATAATCCAAAGGAAAAACATCCATCGACAATACTTTCTATCTATGATCACCAATACTAACTAGATGTTCCTCAAAGGATGTATGTACCTCAATTTCCACATCCACAAAATCAATAGCGTAAGATGGGTCAGAGTGGTACTTCTGTAGTTATGACAGATGTGAAAATTTCATGCATACCACTACACCTCTTTGATATATCCTATCAGAATTCCACTGCTATAAATATATCAAAATTTTTAAATGGTCCAAAATTTTTCGGCTCTAACATACTCTATTTTGTGAATCCAACTATCACACAATCATGGAGACACCCGATGAAACACATGATCCCTAAATAAATTCAACAATTCATATATGCATATACTCATGAACCATATGCCTAATACGAGATGTTTTCATGCTTTTTTAGATCAACTGAATATGTCCCAACTTATCTTGCATGAGACTAGAACATATGAATGCAGATTCCTCAGCCTCCAATAAACCCAATAGAGATATGCATGTTCTACCTTAGAGAACATCAAACCATTTCATTAGAAATATATCCTAGTATCTATTGTTATAGTATAACTCAACAAGAGATATGTATTTGTTCAATGTTCAAACATAATAAAGGGCACAATCACACTATTGATTCCCATGTACATGAATTGTACACTCATATTTCTCATTTTCTTGTGAATGGAAGGTCGTAATCAAAAACACCTGAGTATAAAGGGCCTCCACCAATCCATTCTATAAGTGTGAAGTAATATGTGGATCATGATCTGACACTATAGTACGTGGTAACCCATGTAACCCTATGATTTCCCAAACATATAACTCATCCAACTGATCCACTTACACGGTCTCTCGAATTGAAAAGATATAATCATCCTTAGACAACCGATCCACAAATAACAAACAAATCACATCATTCTACCGACGATTCCTCATATATAAGACCATTAAATCCATCATCACGTTGTCCCAAATCCATTTTGGAAGTTGAAATTGATGCAACATACCATTGAAATAGAGATTATCATCATTCACCTACTGATAGGTAGGGAATCTTGCGATAAAACCCGCTACCTCTTTCTTCATTTCTAGAAACCAATTCAACCTATAAAGATCACTAAACATTTTGTTCAAACCCTGATGCACAAACCATCATCATGAAATAAAATAGATAATCAAATCTTCTTTCATATATATTGTGATCACAACATGTCCCTGAATATACACGATCCCATCATCCCAAATAGTCCAACCGATATGTGATTTCCCACCTACAATCCTTTTTATAATAGAAATAACACTCCATATATTCTGGGTAACTCTCATTGACCAGGCCCAAAAGAATGGAATAAACAAATACAGATGAAAGGGTCATCATACCTTAGACATATTTTTACTCTAGATGTATCTAAGCTTACAACTCCCTCATCTTCTATACAAAACTAGATTCCAGTTTTACCTGATATTGTTTTTTACTGATGGAATCTAAAAAACTATTTCCCTTTACTATTTTATAATCCATGTTAAAATAAAATGATTCAATTTACTAATCCATTATTTTTTTCCAAATATTCATATAAAACTGAGATAAATTTTATTTAATACTTTAATGATTTATATACACCATAAACTACTTTATCATCAGGTAATGCCACCAGTATTTTATGTTAAGAACCACTATAGCCAATTCAAGTTCATGTGTAGTATAATTTCATTCATGAGTTCCCAACTACAATGAAATATATGAAACAACCCCATCATACTACACTGCACCTAGTCTGACACTATATGCTTCAAAAAATAAGGTATACTTTTTACCCATCGTAGGTAAGATTTGGATCAGTGTGGTAGTCAACCTCTTGTTTAACTATTACGATGAATTCTCATAGGCAACTAACCATTCATACCCGATGAATTTCATGGTCAAGACTAAAAGTGGTGATTATAAACTAGAAAACTAATAATTAATCTTTCGAGAGTGTCCCACTAAACTCATAGAACATCTGACATTGGAAAAATTATTAGGATTCTCCCAAGAAATACCTTCGTTCACTTTCTACAGGTCCATTGATATGCCTTTTTTAGAGATTATGGGACCCATGAAATTCACCATATCAATCCATATGTGAAACTAGGATATCATGGAATATATATTATGCTCTCTTAGTTTGCTCAAGATGATGTCAATGAGTTTGTCATGTTCTTCATGTGTATAGGTGTACACCGGAATTTCAACCATGAAGTAAACTGTGTAATGAACATGGTATGGGTGAATGATTCAGATCATTAGGTAAATTAAAAATTCCTACATACTGGTCATATTATATAAAAAAATAAACATAGTAATCATACCTACCATTGGAAGCAGTTCATGATACATCTAAAGCTATCAACCTCTACTGGTGATTTCCTAATATAAAATTTACTTTATAAAACACTAAAGAACCTCTTAGATGGTAAATTTGATAATCTATTTGATGAAGAGGATAACTATTCATAACTATCATCTGATTAAATATCCTATAATTGACACATTTTCATAAGGACCTATTATCTTTCTTGAAAAAAGGCACTGGAGAACCCCAAGGTGACGTACTAGGATGAATAAACAGTCTATCCTCTAATTCCCCCACATATGTTTTATGTTCATGGAGCTCTATAGGTTTCATTAAATTTGGAAGAACAGAAACTAGTTTTTCTCCTAAAAGAAACTCTATTGTGGACTACACATCTCCCTCAAGTAGAACCCAGGAGAACTCCTTAGGAAATAAATCCTGAAATTTATCCCCAATGGAATGAAAAAGGGTAGTTTTATTCCTTTACCATGAAGAACAATAAAATACACTTAGGATATGAGTTCTATTAATTTATTGGAAAATGGTCATTTACTCCCCGAACATCCCACTCACCAAGATAGTCATAAGTGCCTCCCACAAGATACTTGAACAATAGCTGATGATCATATTAGTCGATATGGTCTTGCAACAACCCCATCCAATCCATTCCCAAAATCACGTCGAACCTGACATGCTAAGGTTGAACAAGTATGGGAGTATATGGTTCCCACCAACCTATAGAACAAAACCCTTACATCATATGAAAACCATAGCTTTCACCCCCAATATAGTATTAATAATCATAAACTCATATAAAATTTCAATATATAGGCCCAAAAAACTAAAAACTAGGATGGGGTAAAATATTTTGTGGAACCTGTGTCAAATAAAGAACTAACATGCATGAATTATAAAATGATCATAACTCTAACTGTCAATAGTCCATCCAAGCCTCCCCATGATTAGACTGAACATTGTGCACCGAACCTGCCCCTCTTATTTGGTCTCGAATCTGAGTGCCCATTTCCTCACAACTCTTATGATATGGATTCTCTCACCTCGGAGTACCAACACCACCACCCCAACACTAACGTCTAGTCAATTTCCAATTACCTACCTGATATAGTTTAACTGACCCCCTTACAATACTATATACTTCACTAAGTCCTCCAAAATTTGTTGACTGTAATGGGTTCCTACAGATCCTCAAAAAACGCCACAATCATCCTCATGACTGACCCTCATCTAGGATCATGAAAACTGAAAATGTATGTGTCCCTACCTACCACATTTATAGAAGAATACTAAATTTCAAGCCTAATAGAATGGTTTCTTATTCTAGTTGGACTATCCACCAATACCTTGGTGAAAAATCTTGGTGTGGCGCAACCTACAATCAGATTCTCCACCACTGGTTCACCACTCTGAAATATAATGTGTACTTACAGAAGCCTCCTTGATGTTTACTTCTGAACAAAGTGCTTGATCCACCACTTCAGCAACCCACCTCAAGAAATATTTATTCACCTCTAACATGATCTTATACCTGATTCCATCATGGAGATGTATCTCTATAGTTGTATAGTCCCCACCAATGTCAAAATAAAATGCTGCAAGTTGGTGAAATATATAGGATATTTCATTATCGTAATAGACCACTTGGTCAATATCATAAACTATATATCCTTTTATTCATCAATGTTTTATGATATAAATTTTCAAGAAACATATCCTAAGAAAACATCCAATCCATTCTATCAGCTTTCTTGTTCTGAACTAGAACATCCCACTAGAGCTTCGAATGGCCTCGCAGCATATAAGTATCCAACACATCCCTCTTATATGTAAGAGTCTTCAAGTGTTATCAAATTTTTTTAATAGAGTATACCCATAATTTTATATCCTCTATTCCACTTTCTATATAAATATATATACGGTGTTGCAACTGAAACTCCATGTCCATCTCAAACATACTCAACACCACTCGCCCTGGGACCCTTTCCTTCATCCACATGAATCAAATGATGTTCTCATGGAATTTTAATTATCCCATGTTACCATAAACCACTAGTTTTTCTTTATCCACATTTGTAGGGCCATTAATAATGATATACTCTTTTTGATCAGTGGGAAAATGTCATCGAAGGCTCGTTTTCCTATAATGACACGAACACATCTTAGAACACATAACCGAAGGATTTCATTGTTTACACGAAGTCAAAATTACCCTAGCATTAAGAAACCTATATTTTTTTACACAACTCAATAGATTCCATCACACATGGAACACTACCCTCATCCTTACCTACTATGGATCATAGTCATAATAGTTAAACCATATCAGTTAGTCTCATGTTTTTATTTAGAAACCCCTTTAAACAATTTCAACTTATACAGACTTCCCATTTCAAAACATATTAAGGCCATAATTCTAACTTATTTTTACCTTTCATTAAACACAATTGTTTAAAAATTCCATTATATTCTTTTTATTTAACAATTTTCATCATCTTTATTAAAACCATTTTCTCCATATTATAGATGATGTGAAAATCATTCAATTAGTTATTCCCCCACATACCCATATCATGTGTGTTCCTATCATGATGTCTACAACCGATATCCGTAGTTTCATGAAATGATTCATAAATGAAGAACCTCATTCCATTATATCCATGCTAAAAACATTTTTAAATAGTTAAATAACAAAAAAAGTGAATCAATCAAAGATGAAAATTCATTCATCTATAAGAACACTCATCTTGAAAAAAAATTCCCACCATGGGGATATTGTTTTTCCCTCATAAATGGGTTTGCTAAACCCATTCATGAGCTCATTTCTATGAACTAAAACATCCTAATATCCTATCTACCATACCAAATTGTAATTACACAAAAAAGGCCTTCTATGTGACGACTTTTTAACATCACTATCCCAGATTCCCATAAACCGAGGCTCCGAGTTGGGTCATCACATGACCTTAAGTGCACCTACTTTTACGCTAGAGGTTTCCGACTAGTAGTGAAGATCTAAATAAAAACATGGGGATATTATAATTTCAATATAATTATACAAAATAAAATATAATATCATGAAAAAAATGAAACCATATACAATGACCATGAAAACTAAATGACCAACCACATCCCAAAACTGGGTACAAACCACAACCAAAAAATAAATATTCAATTTCATTTAAATAGTTAGGAAATGAATAAAAAAACTAAGACAATATTTGATTCCCATAAAGGGTCACATCTCTAATTATGGATCCATAACCATGAATATCCCATGCCCAAATAAAATTCGTAGAACTAGGCCATTGACCTATTCATAAACTTAAACAATTGTTTCTTCTTGGGTACCCTTTGGTGGCCCAAATAGGGTGAGTAAAATACTGTAGGCCACCACAAACATTGTCTAGAAAATATACAGTCCAAATAGATAGTACATGAAAATAAAATATAAAATAGAATTAAACAAAAGCCATATTAGGAACCTTCAGTAATTTTTTTATATTATCCTTTTATATCATTTTAACATATCAATCATTTATTCCATATTTATTCCTTAATCCAATTCAATCTCATATTATGAGAGTTAATCATTTATATCATTCACCCAATGGCCTATGCTAGTTTATTAACATTAATAATGGTATATGTGAAGTTACCAATTTAATTAAGGATAAACATTTCCATGAAATAAATCACACCTAACTTAGATCCTCATTCTAGGTAGTTTCATCCAATAAATCCATTATGGGAATAGAGTATCAGTCTAACTCCCTCTATCATTACTTTATTGGGTTGTTTAGAGAATTAACCTATCATAACCCATGGGAGTAGCCTTAGTTCTATATCCTACAACCAATCCATGGGTACATGTTTTTTTTCTATTTATCACATATAACATATCACAATCCAAGAACAATTAATAATTATAAAATTCATATTTCACAGTTCACGTCAACACATAAATCACCCATGATTTGAAACATTTACACTTCACAAATCACATATCCATCATAAATTGACCCCTTAAGGGTAATAAAAAATCTCCAAAAATTATACCTTTCATAAAATTCAACTATTCATAAGCCTTCTTCCATTTACACACTTCTACTACTTGTTCATATGTTATTTTACACATTCATAATAATCCATTTAATACTTTTTCACATTATGCCAAAAAAATACTTATGTTATTATAAAATTATATATATACTATAAAAACCAACTTTTTATCTGAAATCAAAATATTAACATGTTCATTATTGGTTGTACTTAATTTTATGTAAGCACTATGCATAATATTACGAGTTTCATGTTCTGGGCTGTCGGTGAACCCCTTGGGTGGCCTTAAATGTGTTGTTTCATCCTCAACATGTCCCATGAGGATCTTGATGGGATCAAATCATCATTCAGACAAAAAACATAAAATGTATTAGTAAGGGATCAATAGTGATAAATCTAAAGGAAAACACACCAACATGAAACCAAAAATCAAAATCAAGATAATGTGATATATATTTCAGAACACTATTTAAAGTCTACAGTAAAAAATAAAAAAAGTTTTCCCCTAAATCCAGATTAAAACACCCCTTGATGCTATAATAAATAATCCACAGGAAAATTAGGGGTTTGAGCTTTGAAAGGTGAATCCCCAAGCTATAATCCAAAATTTAGAAAAGAGAACTAAGAGGAAGGTTATTCTTAATTAGAGAATCAATCCACATCCAAATGTACTCAAAAAAACAAATAAATGTTAGGGAAAACCATAGGAATGATTATGGGATTTGAGATCTTCACTATAGAAAGAGGTAGGAGAAAGGGGAGGAAGCCCCTTTCGAGCATAAAAATCACAAGATGGAACACCACTATCCAAGGCTTCGTGAATTGGCTCTACCAGTTCATGGTTTACAAAACTATGAACCTCCTCCTCATGTCTATCATGGTTTGGGTGCACAATTTTTTACTAATAGTGTGCCAACCATGAAAGATGAAACACATTTCCATTTTTCATTTCATTCCATGTTTTGAACCCCATGAACTCCATTGATCTTACTCATACACCTGGTGAAGGATCAAATAACCAATTTAAGGGATACAACCATAATTTAACAATATACATACATCCAAAAACAATGAGATCTTACAATTAATCATCTTATTTAAAAAGGAACGAACCTAACATTTATTGATCACCATTATAGATGAAAAAACTCTACCTGATACCATTATAAAAAATAAGTAGTCTATTGTATCATAATCATGGTTTAATGTTACCCACTGAAACATGATCATATATTAGTTATTATTTCATATGATGGAGATAATGCATTATATCCTAAACATGGCCTCTCATAGATTTTAATAGATTCTTGTATTGGTTTATTTCAATAATTAATCTTCCCACATGGTATAATTTCCCATTTAACCATAGAATTATAGTTTTAGAAAATATATTAATGTGGATTAATACTTGTGATTCCATCATGATTTATTTTTTTTATAGATAGACAAACAATATATTTCCTTATCCTATTTAAAAAAATATTATATTATTTTGACAAATTAATAAACCAATTTTGAATTCATTAACACCATATTTGTCTACAATTATAACCCATAGATAATCTTATTGTATTTGTGATAATTTTTCATGGTGATTTCTCATAGATGAGGATCATGGTCTTTAATGTTTTAATTATATATTGGGGCCTATTGTTTTACAATTCATAGTACATGTCCCACTTTTATAAAAAATATATGATGAATGTATGATGTAGGATAATTGGTATAATGAAATTAAAGGTGATTTGAATATAGATTAAAAATTGGGTTATGGTGGTGGATCATTCCATAATGGATATTTTAATGGTTTTTTTATAAAATAAACATGAAATTATAAACTAATCATAAAAAATAATTGATATCATTGTTTTATGAAATAATGACTAGTTTTTTATAAATGGTGTGACACAATAGATATCATTGATATAAGTATTAATATAATTCATGTAATTGTTATAGTCTATGAAATAGAGATATAAAAATTTCATTGTACATTGAGTTGAAAGTATAAAATGATTTCATAATGTCTTGTTAAATTATGATTGATAACTTATGTAAAAAGGATATTTATTAGTTAAAAATTCATATTGAAATAAAAATTACATAGATTTGAAATTAGTCATATTATTTTTAATCATTTATTTTTGAATAACATAACCAAATTAATCTTCTGTGGTAATCTTGTATTTATACTAGAATAATAGGAGAAAATGAATCAATCTAAACCACTAATCAATGTATTTGTAGATATAATTTTATTTTAAAACAAATAATAACATAATTACAAAAGTATTGACAAGGTATGAATAAAAATAGAAAAAAAAATTTATAGATTGATCCATGTGGAGAGGAGTTATGCTAATACATGTCATATATGTGATATATTCTTTGTGATTTATAGTGTTTTATTGACTAAATTATTATCCTTGAAGAACTAATCATGTTTTAATGAACATAATTACATTATGAAATAATTATTATATAAAAGAATAGTCCTTATGGAAGTGAGGATAACTATAGAGAAATTGTTATTCTCTATTTTTAAAAATATTATAATATCAAGTATTCGAGATGATGAAATACAATTAATGGTAGGGATCACATCATATAAGGATTTCATATTTCATATATTTTTTAAAAATTGATCGTTAAGAAACCTATTTGATTATAAACTAATACATCTCCTTGATTAATTACATGGATGAAGAATTAGAAGGAGTGAACCCTAATTATTCAATGAGTGATTTATAAAAAATTAATTTAATGGAAGCAATTCTTGGCGTTGAATGGAAAAATCATAAACTTTTTCTCAAACAAAATATTCTTTATTACAAAATTTTGGTGCACATGCACATTATTGTGTGTATTGTCATTTTAGATAGAATTGTTCATATAACCCAAATTATATCATTGTTCCTTTCTATTCAATAAATTCTATTTTTTGTTCTATTTTTTTATTTTCTTAGGAAGTATTGGATTTATTTTTTTATCCATTTAATGATGATATATGATCGGATAATGGGTGACAGTTTTGTTTAAATTGAAATAAAAATAAATAATTATATATTTTTATTGACAATAACTCCTTTTCAGGATGAAATACGTCACACTGTGTTTCTCGGTTGTCCTAACATGTTTTATCATATCCCACTGATTCTAAAAAAGGTTAATCATTGAGATCATTTTTTATTCTATCACAAATTGTTATTATATATGAGGTATTTTATTAGTAATGGTGCTAAATTTTTTATCTATATTTCAATTTTTCAATTTAATTCTTCATTATAATGTGGATTATATATATCATGATAATTATTCAAGGAATCATGGTAATAATGTTCATAATAGAAATCAATAAATTTTATTTGTTAGTTATATAAGGAGTAAATAATTCAAGAATACTATTTGTTATACATATTAATTCATGATTTAGGAATCCTAAAATGATATTTATCAAGAACCCTTAAAATAATACTATGTGTTGAATCCTACTATATAGATTCTATTACACTGTATTAATGATATGATTTTGATCAATAGTGTTATAGAACACAACATCATAAAGTGTTTTAATGACTCTTTTAACGTGATTTATGGCCATTTTAAAGCCCATAAATGATACATTACCTCTATAAGAGTAGGTAAACCCTTGATTTACCAAAACATGTGGCATATTTATCATTATCACAACCTATTCGGTGTGTTCTAGTTGTTCCTAGTTTTTTCAGTTTCTTCCCTCCTACAAGTTTTTATCTGTATAAAGTAAATCTATCAACTCACATCCATCCACTGGTATATATCTATTATTTTCTAGGATAAATATTAAATCACAATTAATTCCAATGTGTGAAACTGTCAAGTCATGTGGTAAAGCCACAAACTAAATTTTAATTAATTCAAAATGGTCTCCCTGATTTTAGGATATGGAATCTTCTTAAGCTGAGATCCTCTCTTCCTTCGTCATTTACATTTCCCTAAGTTCACCTCATGAATTCCTCTGGAGAAGAATTGTGAGACTACACTGGAGCCCTTTTCTCCCACACTTGGAGTTGTTCCTGCATGTTGTGTCATCCACTGTTCTTTTCCCACCAAGAAAACATCAATCCTTGATCATTCAGGTAGGGGTTCTTCTTTTCTCTCTCTTTACTGTAACTAATGTGCGGTGGGTATGATGTTTTTCCCTTAGTACATAGATGAAACCAAATTTATTGAAGATAATAAATATGATTTTAATAAATGAAATGTTTGGGAAGATGAATATGTGGTTGAGTTCTAACATCTTTTTTATATTGTGAATTATTGGGTTCATGTCCACTAAAAATCGGGGTTGTTGGTGTTTCTTTGTGCGCACTAATAAAGCTCTACTTTGTAGATGATCTTGCAATTGAAAAAATGTAACATGGAAACTGTTTAATAACATAAATATGGTTTATTAAATGGATGATCGATGAATAAGAACCATTGTGTGATCACTCCATTTAACCAAATGGAGAAAAGGAACATAATGAATGGTGTTGGATAAATCTATAACTTCCTTGCTATATTCTTGTAATATTTATGGTTGTTCTGTTTGATTTTTGAGGTGTGACGTATAGTGGAATGGAATATCTGGTTGCGAGGATGCTGGATTGTGAGACTATGCATGTGTAGAGACTATGGTAAATGTTCTAGACCTAGTATGTCGGTGCATTTTTTGGTTCGAGTACTCGAAGGGGTCTCCTGAGATCCGATATTTATGTTTTAATCTAAAAGAGAACTAGATGTGAATGCCTAAACACCTTCTTGGATTTTTTCTTATAGATGATGTTTTGGGTTGTGTTTGTTCTTTTTAGTAGCTTATTAGTGGAGGAATATTATATGGAATCTTCTGAACAAAATAACGATAATAGGTTCAATGAGGAACTGTTTTCAAAAAATTGGTCATGCTCTTGTTGTGGTCGTTGTGTACTAGTGCATGTAGGGGTAGCATTAAGAGTGGTTGTGTGTTTTCTGGTTGTTGGTTTTAGGACCCTTTTATTTGGATGATTTCTTTATCACCTATATGTATAAAATTTAGTTCATGTGTTTCTTGTACGCACCACACCCAAGCTGAGAACTTCATGCGGACAGCCCCAGTTCATAGGGGAGGTTGTTTTCTCAACATTCCTATGAGTGGCTAGTTATTAGCCCATTTCTTCTCCCACCCCTAGGTAGACAAAGACTCTTTGGCCATGTTGTGTCATCCTGAGGTTTATTATAGTAAATGAATCTTAGGGAAGGGTGTGTTATGGTGGGTTGGCCAATGTGTGTGTGGGAAGGTTATTTCCGATGTGTCTTCGGGATAAGGCCGAGGTGTTTGTGATAAGGATGTTTGGTAGTAATGGCGCATGTTTTTATGGGTAAGATGTGTGGTTGTGGTGGCCCAGGTGTTTTCAGGTGGGATAAACGTGCAATTGGGATATACCATATAGTTGTTCATGGGGGCGGTTGTTGGACTGTAGTGGTATTTGTGTGGGTGGTCTGATTTGTAAGATGTTCTAAATAACCTATGGGGTGTGGTGTGTGGTAGCCAAATATTGATGTGCTATTACTATTATTTTATCTGAATTGCGTTTTTTGGGAAGTGTTCCTTGGTGAGACTGGGTGGATAGATTTTGTTTCCAGAGGTTTTGGTTACATCTATTTCTCATGGGAATTAGAATATCTCCCCACTTATGTATTGTAGATTTTTTACCCTACTGAGTATACCTATATACTCTCCCAATGTATATAAATCCGATTTCAGGTTTCTAGGAGGACCTTGAGGACTGTGTCAGACCATACTATCTTAGGTGTCGGGATAGTTTCCATTGCTACTTTTCATTATTTTGGTACCTTCCTACAATGTTTTCTTGTATATTTTATCACATTATATTGAAAAAGCATATGGGAATGGGTTCTTTACATTACTTTTACATTCTGTATTTGGATTTTTCAGGGATTCACCATGTTGTCTCCTAATTTTGGTCTATGAAAATGGGATTGACTTCCATATTATATGAGATACTATACCCTTGGTGCTAGTGGCCACTCTATAGACTATTGAAGGTCAGACATAGGGGTCATTATCCATTCTTAAACATGAAGAAGGAAGGGTCTCACAGGATGTTGTCCTTTCCATCATCATAGAGATGGCAGGTCATGACAGAATGGAATCAAAGGTGATTGTTGAGATATATGATAGATTTCAAGGTTAGGAACAGTGAGGATTGAAAGGGATGGTAGGGAAACCGTGTTTGGGAATTGTGTTGTGTGATATAAGCGTGGGAATACTGGCTAGGACATGGGATTTGTGGGCCCCATGTGATCTGATGTAGAGAATCTGGTCTACTAAAAAACCATGTGAGGCTACACTAATTGTAGGTTAGTGACCCGACGAATGGTGAATTCATCATAATGACATGTTTTTTTGTTTGTCTTGGGTATTTTGGTAATTTAATATAAATAAAAAGTTTTAAAAAAATTAAAAGGAATCTTCTACACTACTCAGGATTAGAAATTTTTTGTTTTAATTTTCTACTATGGCAACAGAACATCATCCAAAAGTAGAGCAGGTAGTCGATTCCAATTAGGTTGATCTAGTTTATTAGTAGATGGTTGATCAAGGGTATGAAGATGAGTAGTGGTGAAAACACTTCATGATTTTCCATGATAAACTCTCAGAAAGTATGAGGGAAGTGTCTTGGACATGGAGATGGATAGCTGGCTCAATGATCTTGTGATTTCTTTGAGCTTGATCAAGGCTCTAGCGGAGTAATCAGATCCTATGGCAGTGAGCTAGATGATGGGGAAGTCTATTATTTGTGGATGCATTATCTCAGGGAGAAGAGTAAGGCTGAGGTTTTGTTGACTGACTTTTAGGTGGTGTACCAAGATGAAATCCTTTCATCCATGATGAAGGATGAAAATATGTAAGAGAATCTATCCCCCTAGAAAGAATATATAATTGTGAGGTTACTGGTGGTCAAGTCCAAATATCTCCTTCATTTTTCTCCTAACCTATTTTAGAAGAGGAGTCATAGAAAACATTTTTAAAGGAGGAACAACAACCTTCTCTTCACAATTTTGTTACTCCCTTCACTCTAACGATGTACTTGTAGGATCGGAAGAAGGTAGATGGTGGTCTTCGGATGTGCATTGACTATCAAAGACTGAATTAGTTGATATTCAAGAACCGTTACCCCCTATCGAGGATTAAGAAAAATTTTGACTAGTATAAGGGAGCATGTTGGTAATCTAATATCAACATGCTATTCGGATATCACCAGTTGAGGGTGATGGAGGGTGAAATCATGAAGACTGCATTAAGGTGAAGATATTAGAAAATCATGTTCGTGTTCATGTTCATTCCATTCAATACAAAGGCATCTACTACGTTATTTGGTCTTATGAACACTTTTTTCCATGATTATCTGGATCAGTTCGTGGTTGTGTTCATTGATGAAATTATGATCTACTCCAGATCAGAGGAGGATCACACCTATCATATAATTATAGCTTTTACGGTCCTCCCACACCACCTTCACTACAAAAGTTTTTCCATTGACAAGTTATAGACACCGGATGTGCACATTATTGGACATGTGGTGTCCCTTATTAAAATAGTTATGGACCCTTAAAAGTTAAAAGTGGTTGTTTCTTGGGATGAACCCAAGAACATGGTAGAGGATCGTAGTTTCTAGGGTCCATCAGATTACTACTGGAGGTTCTTTCCTGACTTCTCTCATGTTTCATTACCTTTGACAGCTTTTACCAGAACGGATCAGGGGTTTTTTTAGAGTGATAGATTCCATGAAGCTTTTAGTTATATAAATGGGAAGCTAGACAATGCCTTCATGATGAGGTTTGAAGAGGTAGGGGTAACACTTGAAGTGTTTTGTGATCTTTCCGATCTAGCCATGTGGTGTATTGATTTAGTAGTGAGGATTGATCCCTTATGTTTCAAAGTAGTTATGCCAGCATGACTGTATCTATTCCACCCATGACCTGGAAAAGTAATCAGTAGTGTTTTATATAAATCCATAGTGGCATTACCACATTGGGGAATGCTTTGTGGTCTTCACAGATCCCAAAATCTTGAGGTACGTCTTCTCAAAGATAGACATGAACTTGTGGAATAGAAGGTCGATGATTTTTATTTTGGGCTAGGACTTCTATATCTCATTAATCATAGTAAAGGGTAATGTGGTGGTGATTTCTTGAGTATGATGTCACAGAAAGATGTGGTTTAGGAGTTAGAGGATTCTTGGAATGAAATGGAGGAGTAGGATACTTTATCTATGTACATGGGAGTGGAGGACAGCTGAGGCTATCTATTTTAGATGGAAGTGATATAAACCTTTGTATGGAAGGTGGAGGAGCCTCAGTTGGGAAACTTAGAGGATGAATTGATGTGTGATCATGTTATCAAGGGTGATTCCCCAAAAGTGTGGTCGTAGGATTTCCATTATCAGATGATATTTTTCATGAAGTTGTTTTTCCCATAGATGATGCATGATGGAGTTCTCGGTGAGATTCATAACTCACCCATTCTAGTACATCAAGGAGTCACCAAGATGTACTAGGAATGAGGGGATAGTTTTGGTGGCCTGGAGTGAAGTGGTTCATGGAAGAGTTCGTGAAATAGTGCCCCACGGGTCTACAGCTGAAAGCTGAATATCGTCTTTCCACTTGTCTATTGTATCCCTTATACGTTCCCAAGTAAAAGTAGGACGATGACTCAATGGATTTTGTCAGAGGACTACCCAGTGATGAGGGAGTTGTGATTCCATAAGGGTAGTGATGGACTGATTAAATAAATCAACTAACTTCATTTAGGTTAAGGAGTCAAGTGATGTGAATGCCTTAACACAAAAATATGTGGGAGAAGTTGTGCGGTTGCACGGAGTTCCCAGAATAATCATTTTGGATCGAAATACATGCATTAAATCATGAGTCTTGAAGGGATTAAAAAATGATTTGGGCACCCATCTATTCCATAGCACTTCTTTCCAACCTCAAACAGAAGGACAAATAGAGAGGAACATCTAAATGCTGGAGGATATGCTACAATAATGTGTTCTATATGCAAAAGGATCATGGGTATGACACTTTTCCCATGTCTATTTTGTCTACAATAACAACTCTCACTCAAACATTGGCATGGATCCATTCAAAGCCTGGTGTGGAAGAATGTGTCATTTACCCATGTGTTGGACAGAGTTTAGGGAGGCATGTGTTCTTGGCCTAGAGTTAGTACAGAGCACAATGGAGAAGGTCCAGCCTGTGCGTGAAAGGATGATGTCAGCTCAGGAACGATAGATGTTTTTATGCCGATCATATGGGGAGACCATTTTTGTTCAAGGTTAGGGACCATGTGTTCCTAAAATTCCTCCCCTCAGCATGGATAGCAGAGGTTTAGTAGGGGGAGTAAGATTTCTCCTAGGTTCATCGTACCCATTGAGGTGTTGGGACGAGTTGGAGAGGTGGCGTATCAGCTGTTGTTACCATCACAATTAGAAAGGATCCACATTTTCATTCATGTCACTCATCCCTGTTGGTATCTACACAATGAAACACTTTTCCTCAACTGGGGAGAGTTGTATATTAAGGACGATGCGACATTCGTGGATCAGCCAGTGAGAATCAAGGATCTGAATTAGAAGGTGCTTTGTAGATCGACCATTCCATTGGTTCTTGTGTTATGGATGAATGATGGCCTCACAGAGAGTACCTAGATATTGGATTCATTGATGCTTTATCATAACCCAAATATATTTTTAATTTTGATATGGTGTTTTCCTTGTACCTTTTATGTAAGGAAACATTTGATCATTCCTACTATATGATAAGTTGTTTTTCTATTCTCTATTTTGTGTGAATATTTCTTACTATGGGGAGGGTATAACCTGATCCATAATCAAAAAACATTAATTTGGATGTGATTAGACATGTAAATACATGTTAGGGTTGTCCAAAAAGGACAGATTCTTGACAAGAGGATGGATCTCCCTAATTCATTTGTATGGATGGTATTTTTTGTGTTTTACTGGTTAAATGAGGGAGATGAGTGGTAGTGTTTCTGCAGTTGTTTAAGAGATAGATGTGGGTGAGTAATTCCTGGATTTAATTATTTTATTTCATCCTTCTAAAAACACTATGGTTGTTTATCCCGGAGAGGTATTTTACGATGTGGTTGTTCGAAATCCTCTATTTTCATCATGTTTAATCAAGAATTCTTGACTATGAGAATTGTTTGAGAGTTATATAATATAATGACCTAAATCATTTTGGTCTATTACATTTCTCAATCCTTATGATTGAGGTATCCTAGAGACCCTGGTGACTCCTTGATGAGTTTTCCAAATTTCATGTGGAATGAAGGGTGGCACCGAACGAACATCGGTGACACTGATTGACCAATGGTGTCAGTAATGGGAATTAGTGGCACCGACTAGAAAATGGTCGATATGATGGGAATCAGTGGCACTGGTGGAACTGATCGGCCACAGGTGTCATAGATCACCAGCGGTGCCACATCCAACTGTACCAGGCATCGGTGCCAGGGTATTAGTGACTCACCCATCAATGATTCTTCTCGAGTTTCTCCAGGACATTCCAATTTCACTACTTTGACATCAATTTTAATATAAAATTATTTTAATGCATCTTTTGAAGTGATCTAAGGCTGTTTTATGGACAATAAATGATAAATAAAATCATTTATGTGTCAGAAGACCCTTGATGTACCAAATGATGTGGCCTTTTAATCAGTGTCACACCATTTTTTGCGTGTTCGATTTTTTCCTAGTTTTTCTAGTTTCACCCCTATTACGTGTGTCTATCTTTTTTTAATTTTATCGATCAAATCATATCTATCCATTGGTCTATCTCTACCTTTTCCATGGAAAATTATTAAATCTCAATTAAATTCAATGTGTGAAACTATTGAGCTTTGTGGTCAGGCCATGATCCAACTTTTCTGAACTTCAAAATGGTCTACCTAATTTTAGGATTATCCATATTATTATGTAGATATGCTCACTTCCATCATCATTTTTGTTCCCCTAAGGGCGTCTTGAGACTACCTCTTGAGACGAATCATGCACCAATTCTAGAGCCCTTTCCACTTAGACTTGGTGTTCTTTTTGCAAGTCATGACCTCCCTGGTTCGTGGCACAATGATAAAACATTGATCCTTGATCATCTAGGTAGGGTCTCTTCATTCATATCTCTTTATTATGCATCATGTGGGGTGGATATGATGATTTTTCCTTGCGACATAGAAGAATACAAAATTAACTAAGATTATTAAATAGATTTTAATGAATGAAGAGATGGAGATAATGTTGATGATGTGTCATTTTAAATTCATTTTGATGTTGTAAACTGTATGGGAACATGTCCATTGAAAATAATTGTCATTGGTGGTCTTTCTTACGCACTAATGATTCTCTTTTTTCATGTTGATCTTATTATTGAATAAATGTAACATGCAAACTTATGAATCATGTAAAAATAGTTGATTAAATGGATTTACAATTAATAATAACAAGTTTTAATCACCTTGATTAACCAAATGGAATGAATTAACATGATGAATGGTTTTGGATAAATATGAAAACATCATTTCTCTATTATGGTGATATGCATGGTTGATATGATTGATGTTTGTGGGGTGACATAGATAGGAATGGAATCCTAGGTTGAGATGTTATTGGATTTTGAATCTAAGGCTATGTGGAGGTTGAGGTAAATGTGCTGGACCCTATATGATGGGGATTGTTTTGGGTCATGTACATCATGAGATCTCACATGATCAAATTTTGATGTTGTTATATACATGTGAATCGGGATAAAATTCCAAAACACATTATTGGCTGTTATATTCTAGTTTTTTTAGTATTATGGTTATGCCTGATAGTTACCCCGTACTAAAGGAATATTAAAATTGAATCATTTGTCCATGATTACGAGAACATGTGAAGTGGGGTACTATTTTCTAGGAATTTTTTTTCTCTGGTTTTGGCTATTGTGTACTTTTTCATGTTGGGGTAGCAACAACAGTGGTTGTTTTTTGGGTTGGTTTTTGTTTTAGGGACCCATAGTTTGGGATGGGTGCTTGATTATCTATATTATAAAAGTTAGTTATTTTTATTGTACGCACACCACCCATGATGAGAACATTATTCCGAACACCACCATTTCATGTGGGAAGGTGTTTTCCCCAAAATTCTTATGATTTAACGGTTATTAGCTCCTTTATTCTCCATATACTAGGTAGACAAAGACTCTTATGGAAGGCTACCATGGTCTGAGGTTTATTATAGCTCTAGGATATTTGGGTAAGGTGTGTTTCGTGGGTTGTCATAGGTGTGTGTAGGCAGGTTGTTTCCCAAGTGTCTTCGAGAATGTCCATGTGTCTATGGGCATGTAGTGTGGTTTTGATAGGCTAGGTTTCTGCTGGAGGGATGTGTGGTTTTGGTGGCCTAGGTGTTTGCAGGAAAGATAAACATGCTGTTTGGATGGACCATATGGTTGTTTTTGGGGGAGGCAGTGGGACTATAGTGGGATTTGTGGGGGAGGTATGATGCATAGGAATTTCTAAATAACTAGTTAGAAATTGGTGCAAGGTACCCAAATATCTATGTTCTATTACTATTATTTTTCATGACTGGAATTATTTGGGAATTCTTCCTTGGTGAGGGTGGGTGGATAGTTTTCTTTTCTAGGTGTTTTAGTTTCCTCTGTTTCTCATGGGGCATTTGAATGTCTCCTCATTTGTGCATGAGATATTTAGGTTTCCCTACTAAGTATACCTATATATTCAACCTACCCATATAAAATGGAATTCATGACTCTAAGAGGACATTGAGAACTACACCGGACCTTACTTACTCGGGCATCGGGACAGTTGTCGTTTCTTATTTTACATCTTTTGGTAAATTTCAACATAATTTTTTTTATTATTTGTATCAATTAATTTGGAACATTCATATGGGAATGGATTCTTGGATTTATTTTTACTTTCAGTATGTGGTGTTGTTTTTGATTCAATGTCTTATCTCCCAATATTTTTCTATAAAAAGGATAATTTTTTCTATATTATTTGAGATACTATACCCTTGGTGCTATTCGCCACTCAATGGCCTATTGAAGGCAGGACTTAGGTGTCATTATCAATCGTTCAAATTAAAAATGGAAAGATCTGGTAGTTTTTTGGCCCTTTCCTCATCTTGGAGAAGGTGGGTCATGATCATCACTCATATTTACTAGGATAAATGACCAACCCCCACTTTTATGGAAATATAAATGGGTAAATAGTATCTATAATTAGATAATAGAGATATTTTTGGACAATTTTAGGTTTTTGAAATGGGTCGGTACTCATACTACATAACTTTTATTGATAATTTTACGAGATATGGATATTTCTACTTGACGAAGTATAATTCATATTCATTTGATGAATTCATGGAAGTCAAGAATTGAGTTGAGAATAATATTGTTATGAAAATAAAGAAACTCCACTCATGAACTGGGGAAGAATATTTTCATCATGAACTCATTCATTTCTTATTAGAATTTTGGATCTTATCCCAAATCAATCATCCTAAAACACCTCAATGGAATGTGAGTATAAAAAGGACGAACTACACCTTCATGGACATGGTGAGATCAGTAATGAGTCATTAGATTATTACATTATACATTTGGAGATACCGGTTGAAAATATTACAATATACACTAAACCATGTAAAATCTGAATCAATAAATATTATTCCAAATGAATTTTGGATCATATGAAAAACCATGTTTTCATAATTACTTGTGTGGGGAAGATACATTAAATTCTTTTTTAGGTAACGATGTTTCAACACATGGCATAAAATGTACCATTATATGATACACCAAGGATAAAAGAGGATAAATTCTATAAAAACACCTAGAAAAACATTATAGTGATTGTACATGACATATTCCTTTATATGAAGTGGAACTCTATAATAGATAGTTGGAGTTAGATATAATTTGATGAATTTTAGGCTCACGGAAGACATGATTTTGTACTCGAATAGATTCCAGAAAGCCTATTTGAATATGAAACTGTTCCAGATACACATGTATAGTGTATGAGTACATGAGATGTTAGTGAACCAGAATGTTATGGTTATATAGTCACCAAGGATGTTGGATCATCATTAGTTGATAACGATGATCCTCTACCCTAAAAAAAGTAGAAAGAGAAATAGATATCTTCGAGTTGAATGAATACATGAATATTAAAATATATTCCATATACCAAAACCAGGAAATGATTTTTTATTGATTCTCAGGTATATGAAATGATAGTTGGTTGGAAATGGTTATTAAAGAATACACTAGAAAGGGACTCACATGTTAGTATCTATAGAAAGGACTACTTGCAAAAGGTATTAAATAGCTTCATGGAATTGAATACTAACAATACATTTTAACTAGTTATTTTTCTGAAATTCATCAGAATTGTCCCTTACATTGAACATTACCAGGACCATGATATTTTTTTCAAATGGATTTTAGATTACAATTCCATAACTAGGACCTTTAAAAAGATGTAGATATAACACAACCTAATGCTTTTTTGAATTCAATTGATGATAAAAAAAGATATGAATATTTTAAAAAAACATTTATGGATTAGAGGAAGCATCTCAGCCATAGAGTATTCACATTCATGAATCCATAACAAAATTGGGATTCAACAAGAATGAGTTTGATCCATTTATATACAAGTGGTCTAGTTGGAGTTCATTGTTTTTAATAGTATATGTTGATTAAATATTACTTATAGTCAATGAAATACAAGACTTATACTCAGTTATGATTTTGTGGAACAAATTATTATATATAAAAGACATGAATATTGTAAAATATATTCTCGGGATCATTATCCATCATGATTGATACAAGAGACTACTCAACCTAATTTAATGTTCATACATTGACAATACATGAAGATATTTAGTGTTTATGAGTATATGAGGGGATTTTTTTGCAATGTCATATGTAATTTATCTTTCCTAGAATAGGTGTCCATAGATACATGAAGAAGGAATTAGAATGGAAGATATTCAATATGAATCAGTTATTAGGTAAATATTGTATGGTATTTTTTGTCCTAAAATATTTTTTTCTTATGCACTATTTGTGGTAGGCAGATACCTAGATGATCCAGGTGACTGCCCTTGGATAGCAGTGGAGACTATCCTTAAGTATCAAGCCATACAACAGATATGTTCATGTTCAATGGAGGATATAATGAACTAGTCTTTAATGTATATGTAGATTTTATTTTCAAAACATATCAACATGAATTAATGTCACCAATGGGATACATATTAAATTTTAATCAGGGTTTTGTGAGCTAGAAGAGAAGAAATTGGTTTGTGGTCATAGATTCAATAGCAGAGTCTGTGTATTTTGTGGCTTCTTAGGTTGGTAAAGAAGTAATATAGATGAAAAAAAATCATACAATAACATTATGTTGTACCTATATGTAATGATCATATCACACTATATTGTGATAATACTATAGCGGTGGATCTCAAAAAATAGATAAGATCTCATCAACAAATGAATCTCCTATATCGGAAGTATCATCTCTGGAGGATTTTTATCATATAGGTGAGGATTTATTGAGTTTTGTTTTCTATTGAAGACATTATATAGGTCCCATTGACTAAATCCATGACTCCACAAGCACATTATTATCATGTGACGTTTAGAGGACTGAATGTCGTAGTCATTTAGATCTAGACCAAGTGGGACATTGGTAGATTTAGTGTCCTAAGACCAACAAATTTTACTTTTATGACATGAATATTCGATGTGTTAAATATTAATTTGTTGTCTTATTAAATAATTTTTATTATTTTATGTATTCGCTAAAATAATTTCAATGGATATTTGTTGAATTGTTATGGTATTAACGGATAGTTAATATGTTGGGTACCATGAAGTGTAGTGAAAATATTCTTAATATTCTTCTGTGGCTGGATAACGTACAATGATGGGACACATAGTACTAAGACTGTCATGTTAGAGTGCTTATAAGAATACGAGGCTTCTTATCCCGAAATTCACACATAGTAATCTTCATGTATGGGGATTATTAAAATAGAATAGTTAGTAGGAATTTATCATGTTTTGTTTCCATCATATGTTTATATTTGTGAGCATGTGTAATTTCATTAGACATCAACATTATCATTAATGTTTGCCAAAATTCACTAACATAGATTTATTGACTAAAAATATCATGACCTATATTGGATGGTATTAGGGTATGTTGAATACATCATGATTTAACATGTCATTAATGGATAATTCAAGGGATAATTTGTCCCTTACATATTTATAGAAGCTGATATCTTTGAAATTTTATTTAAATAGAACCATTGTAATTAATTCTCTGGCCATGGGGTAATGAAATGTTTATTTCTAATAGTTAATTAAATAAGTATTGAGTAAATAGGTTGATGACACCATCCTGTAACCCTATTGATGAGATAATGTTACAAAGGTATAATATTACATTGTGATAGTACATATGTTGTGCTTAATGTTTTGATATTAATATCTTTCACTTTTGTGCCTTCACCTGAATCTAAAGTGTAATCTTAGAGTTTAGGAATTCTCGCCTAATGCAAATAGGAAAAAATACACGATTGTCACATGCTATGTGTTTTTGTTGATATGGATTAAATTCAACTTTGAGCTCAGTTAAAAGTATAAATATTATTATGATATTTGATGTATAATTTTAAAAATGGTATATTGATCAAATAAATTAAAAAATAATTATTCTTAAGTATTTGAGTAATGATATATTTATTTATTTTGTTGAATATTTATAAAATATTTATTCTCCAGTATGTGAATGATTTTTTTTATGAGTAATAGTATTATTCTGGTATCCAAAAATGCAGGAGACTTTGAAATAGAAAAGGCCTTGTAAAGTGAAAAATATTAATTAACAACATGGTTAAATAATATTTTTTTGTAAGATGAAACACACCATTAAATGAAATGATTATAATTATTATTATTATAATAATAATTATTATCATCAATATTATGTTCTATGGGTTTTATTAATGGTAATAAATGATATTAAATGATGACATATAATTAAATAATATTTTATTTTAAATCACACACATATATATATATAAATTAATATATAGATATGTATGATGTATTGATCATTAATAATTTAGAATAATTAATTTTTATGCATAAAAAAACTCAGTCCACTCTCTCTTATATCTCCATCTCTAGAATGAGACTCATAAGAGATATTTCTTCAGGACAGAAGAATGAGTGAAAAATAATGAACAATGAAATAAATTTGACTAACTTAGATAGAACTCAGTGATATAGTAGTGTTTCTCAATGATCATATAAGAATGTGGGGATCACTACTAGTGGGATTATATCTGCAGATCCTCACAACACAATAAAAGAAATCTGAAAGGTTCTTTTCAGATGATTAAAACTCATCAATAGAAAATTTTTCTAATCCCAGTTATTTATTTCATGAAATGATAAATAATTTAATTATAAATTTGGCATGAAAGATATTTGATCCTATTTTTGAAAAATTATTATTAATAAAAAAAATGAATATATCTCACACCACTGCATTCTTCCACTTAAACCAAAACCATCATCACCCACATTTCCTTCCATGGGTAATTCTATCTTATTTCTTCCTTAGAAATACATGATTTACGTGAGCCTATTATAAGGTCTTCATATAGACATGATTCTCCTCCAACTGTATTACCTAGGAATAATTTACAAAGATTCAATTATATATTAATTTCATGAATTTTTATTTCTAATTTATTGGACATTAGTATATATAACTTACATGTGTTGTCATGGTAAAAATTGAATCATGTCTCTTTGTGTAGTTGGTAGTCCACAGATATGCCCAGCTGGATTTATCATTTTCCATTATAGAGAATGGTACAAAGTAAAATGTTATATTATCTTTTCATGATGATAAATATTGTATTATATCATATATAAATCTTTATTCTGTTATTTTAATTTGTGTTGAGATTTGGTAATGCAAAACCAAATTACATGGGTTTGATAGGTGGCAGTTCACTGTACAACCAATTGACTGTTTGATTTCCTATTTGATTGAATTAGAGAGGGATATAGGTTATGTAAAATAATAATAAAATAACAATGTATAGAGGATAATTTATTTGTTATTTTTTCAGGGTTGAATATGTTTTCCGGTATTCCATAAATGAAGTAAAATTAAAAAAAGAAGACAAAAACTAAACCTCTTCTTTGAAAACCCTCCTTTGATTAACCCCTTAAATCCTCTAAGAAAATATTATGCATAATCCAAAACCACTTTAATTAGATATGGTATTCTAGGAAGGGATTACAGTAGGGATTGGATGAACCTAATGGGTTTTTATATGAGATGAAATTAGATGAAGAAGTTTGATTTTATATGTGAGGGGAGGGGAACTCTTGAAATTTCTCAAAATAATAATTTAATATTTAATATTAGATTGATCTAAACCTACAAATATAAAATATTAGAATATAATTGGTAAAAATATTTTCCAAAATTAAATATTTGACATTTTTAACTATGCTTATAATCATGTATTTGGTTTTTAAATTTTATGTTGGCCATTAAACTCTTATAATGAGAAAATGGTTTTTACAAATTGAGGGTAAATACAATAACAATAATATAAAAAAGACACATAAAAATAACACGATTTATATTTATGAATTTATAATAATAACATGAAATAAATTATGTTCTTTTAATTTATTTTCTTTAGCAAAATATGGTTTACTATAAAATATATATAATGTATATTTTTAAAATAATTTATTACATTGGCTATAATAATATCATGATAAAATATAAAATTAAAAACAAACTGATTTATCATTTCAATAAAATTTTATTTTATTAATCAAATTTAGTTTACAAAATTATTAATCCAAAATCATATTGATTATAATATTCTTTTAATCAATTTTAATGTTTTTTCATTAATTAAATAATTAAAACATCACCATTTTGATAGAATTTAAGATAATTATTTCTAAAATCATCCTTAAAAATATATTTCCATGATGATGTCAAATAGATTATATTTTAATATAGTATTTATCGTCAATCATTTCTTTTTTATAACACCATATTGACAATAATAACCATATTAAAAATGAGAGTTATACATTTTTGAATTTTGATAAAATAAAAAACTATAATGGTCAAAAACTCACTCAAGTAGCCCAAAAAGGCCATAAATGTTTAAATTGGATAATTAAATTATAGATATTGTCATACAAGAAGATTTAGACAAGGGTTTGTGCAATATAATTGTTCATAGAATTTTATTTTTAAAATAAATTTCTATATTTATTATTTAACATTATAATTGAAATTGAAATGGTTACTATTCAATTATTTGAAAATTACAAAATAAATTTTTAATAATTTTGTAACAGAATATTATATCAATGAAATAAAATTTTAAAACATAAAAACACAGATAATTTTAAATTGAATTTAATATTAAACTAGAAAAATTCAATATGTTTTTTTTCAAAAAAATAACATTTAAATATATAAAATTATTTTCATTCAAATTAATACATATAATCAACTTAAAAATTTATTTTAATATTTATTTAATAAAAACTAACTACCTTAATTATAAACAAATTCCAAAAAAAGTTTACCTCAAAATTACATTTTAAAAATAAAATATTTAATAAAAATAATTAATTTTTTCTATTCTGTGAAAAATGAAAATTTTCCAGAATTTTATAAAAAAATATTCTGGATATAAAATTTAAATGAAGAATTTAAAAAGGAAATTCATTTTCTCATTTTAAAATTATATTATTTCAATAACAAACATTTAATTAATATTTAATGTAAAATAAGTTTAATAAAAAAATTTCCATTCTTATTTTAAGAATTACATAATATATTTATAACGACTATATATGCATAATTCATGAATACTAATAAATATTAAATAAAATATTTATTACCTGGGTATTTATAGATTTTTTAATCGCAAAATCTAAAGAGGTTCTTGAAAATGATTTTTTATAAGTTACAATTCATATTAACTTAAAAAAAGATAATGTTTTATTCTATTTTGGTTCAATACGTTCCTTTTTATCCTGTAATATTTCAACAATTATTGAATTTCTACCTCAACACTATGAAAATTAATTACCTGTAAATAACATTGTGATGTGATCAATTTTTCCCATGTTTTGGAATCATATCATATTAGCATATGTGGGAAGAATATTCCATCAAAAATCGTAATCTTTTACAACATAGAACACGACACTATGATGCTCTTGTATTGGATCTCAATAAGTACACTTAAATAAAAAATAAATAATAGGAAATATAAATATATATTCCAAAATACACCACACTACTCTTAAATTCCATGTCTAATCAAGAATATGATTTTGAAAATCCCTCAATAGTGTGGAAGTTGATACCATGTGATGAAACATACCATTCTTAAAAGGCTGAGTTAATGGAAGGTATCATCCTTGAGGAAATTCAAATTACTATGAAATATTATAATAATATTCATGAAGAGTTAAAATCCTACCCATGTAACATGATATAGAGATAATAATAAACATTATAAATAGAGCCACTAATATCTCAAAAATTATCAAAATAATTGACCTGATCAAATAAGAGGAGTTAACAAATCACTAAAAAGTGAATTTCGGCAAAGGGCTCATATGCCTTAGTAAATTTACATTGGTGTTTTCAATGCATGTTAGAAGGAAAATAGACTGATCAATGCATCTATTTATCCATTTTGGGATTTCAATATGACTACTATAGAAAAATGTGTCCCCTACCAAGGATTGATAACATGATCGATTAAAAAAGAGTATCTCATTACATCTCAATGGTGGATCTTCACTCTAGATATCCTCAGTTTGATGTGAAGTGTGAAGATAATCAGAATACATCTTTCCACTTGAGATATGGAACTTTTGAGTTCATAATGATTCCCTTTATACTTTCCAATTCCCTTTCAATATTCCTATATTTGGAGGAATATAGTATTTGTAAACTATCTAGACTATTTTTTATTCTTTTTATTGATTATTTTATTATTTACTACAATATATATGTAAAAAATGATATCCTAAGGAATGAGAATTCAACATTATTAATTGAGAATATGTATGCTATGATTAGATAATGTTACATTTGTATGCATAAATCCACCTTCTTAGTGAACATGATCACAAGTGTGGTAATATCTATTGACTTTTCAATGATAAGGAAAATTTAATAATGGAACAAACAATCAAGTGTCCTGGAAATAATAAGTTTTATTGTAATTGATGGGTAGTAAAAACTTTTTTAGTTAAATTTGACATATTTGAATTTCCCAAAAACATTGTTAACGTAGAAATTGTAAACTGTTTATGGATGGATGATTGGAAGGAATACATTACTGATGACATAAAGAGAATAATCTGAATTCCTATACTCGCACAACCACCATGAAGATATGGATTCATGATATATAGTTTTGATTCATAAAAGATCATGGGTTTCTAATCATTTATAATGCTAAATTGAAAAATTATGCCTCGTGAAAATTAATTATCTATGAGTTTCAAATACAAGATACATGATCTCTAGTTAACAATTATGTTCTTCGGCATGAATATTTTAAAGAACAATCTTTATAGTGATTAGTGTTAAAAATATTACGATCATAAAATTCTAATGTATATATTCAAATAGAATGTGCTCTACATGCACAAATGAATATAGGTAGAGATGATCAAGGAATAGAATTTATATAATCAATTATATCCTAGAATGGAGAACAATCTCAGTCATGAACCTAGTAGAAAATAATTAGCTACAATATCTACTATTCGAATTCAGGAAGACCCTTTGTTTATTGATATGAACATAATGGTTATATAAATCATAATTAAAGGGAATACATCCTACCCTTCTAAAATTATTTCTCAACCATATATCTAGGATATGATAGAGGGGGTGCAAATAGATGACATAGAGAATCAAAAGAAGGTGCATTTTTTTAAGGATGGGATAATTCACAAATTCTAAAACATTTAAGTCACTGAACTTTAGTTTTGAACTGTAATTTTTCTCCCATCATCACTTGAGATAAAGAATGATATATTTAACAGTAAACATAGTTGATCAATCCCTATCCATCCCAAATGTACCATGGTTCACTAATGTCATTAAGAGATTCAATAGTGTGAAAACATAAATAAGGACATCATTGAGTAAACAATAATGTTCATGGTATGTTAGAAAGATAATATAGTGTGAAAAAAGGCCTTCTATCTGATGAATATATATTCCATACCCTCATAGAAATGGGATAACATCATAATAGACATTGTATGTTCTCTGTCAAATAAATCCAAATGAAAAAATGATTTTTTACCTATAGTTGATTTAATCATAAATAATTACCACATAACTTATATCCAAGAAGAAGATATCATATGAGGATTTTGAGTATGGACATTCACATGATCAGAAACTAAGCTGATATCTGAGAATGGGAGGGTATTACCTTTCCATCTGGACTAGCATGTTCATGCATGTCAAGTCTAGCTGAACAAGCCATGCCAAGGTTGAGAGTTTATATCACGATAATGAATCTACGGAGGAGAAGTTCTAAGTATAGTCTGTATATTCTTACAACCTATGGGTCATGTAATCTCTAAGACTATGGGCCTTGTTAGGGGCACCATCCCTTTAAACTAGGGATATCAATATTCTATAAAAAATATTTCATTCGGGGAATTCAGGAAAATGTATGAATATGATGTACTATATTTGAGGTGATGTACAACCCATACGTATTATAATGATGTTGGTAAATGATTTTTATGTGGAACCGATCATGTTTAGTAGATGATGGATTTAGTTAAATCCATAAAATATAAAATAAGAGATTCTCATATTTTTTCGAAAGATCTATGTTGACATGTTTGACTGGGAAATGGATTTTGATGATGTAGAAAAATAAATAATTTTAATATTAAAATTGAATATGTTCACATCGTTTGGAAAAAGGGATGATTATTCGTAGGTGTGTTGGCCCCTTATAGATCATTGAAAGCATATGATCACTAGCCTATCATCAAGAACATCCCTTCAAGACAATTCACATTCATGATTATATCTTTCTATTTATCTTGAAAAAGTAAAAACTAATCCCCTAAAATGTATTAATGTTCTAGGTACTATTATTAGAGAATATCAAAACTTATATGTAATGATCAATGTAGATGATGGACCATAGATACGATTTTATTTACAAAAAGATGAAAAACCATTGTGAATGTACTATGGTGGAACCGTACATATAAATCACTGACATGGGATCTATAAGAAATAATAAAATAGAAGTATCCCCATTTATTATGAAAACTTAGGTGAGTTGAAATTTCTTTGATGAAGTTTATAAAGGGGAAAAATATAACCACCTAGATATTATTTGTAAATTATATTTCTCGAATAAGTCGTGTTATATTATATTGTATTATACACATTTAACACATAGAGCTAAAACAATTCTATAATATAGATTGGTAAATTATTTAGAAACTAAAAAAATTTAAATTCCAAAAATTATAATGTGACAAACAATAGAAATTTTGGAATGTTGAATTAGAAAATTTTCATCCATCCATTCTTATATATTCATCTCCCTTTGGAAAAAAACAATTGAAAATAATAATAATAATAATAATAAACCATTGAAATTATTTTAAAGGGGAAATATATAACCATTAAAGAGAATCAACATAATTTTTAATAAAATAATTATGTGGTATTTATTGGTGGTAATGTTGATAATCTAATAGTAATGTGACTATTGAAATAGTAACCAGATTTTTGGTAATAGTATCCTTACCTTTTGAAAATTAATTTCACCTAATAATAATATAATTTAATGTTAATAATCATAATTATACATAGTTTAAGAAAATATAGGTACAATAAGATGATAAAATAAATATCAACATTAATAACTCATTCAAAAAAAACATATTGTATATAATATTTATTTTTTTAATTAAAAATTATAATTGTTAAATTTAAATTATATGTGAATTATTTTGGAAATACATTTTTCTAAAATTAGATCCATTTTATATTCATCACATTGAAATTTTCCACTGATTATTGTTGGATAATTTTATGAAATGCATCATTTTTAATGTGAATAATTAAATTATTTTTCATTCAAATACCTCATGTATTTTGACATAATGATAAATAAATAAATAATAAATAAATTATAATTTATTTATTTCATCCAAAAAATATTTAGTAAAACATATGGTTCATTAAATTACAATAATCATAATTTCCAAAATAAAAAAAGAGTTTCTGAATTGATTAAAATTTAAAACATTACCTTTAAATCTAAATTTTCTCATTTTTATCCATTCCATTTTAATTTAAATAATAATATATAACTATAAAGTAATAAAAATTCCTAAAATAATGTTATTTTATTCATATATATTTCATAATGTGAAATATATTTTCTATTACAAGGTTTACCATGTGTATTTCATTATATTCAATATTTTAACATTTTGATACCCCACTCCTCAAGTATAAATCCCCCATCTCTATCACATTGAAAACCACTCCTCACATTAAAATGGAAAAATACTAACCAATATACCTCTATTAATCCCCATTAAAACATTATGAACATTTTGGTGTCATAAAACTCCCCAAAATGAATTGTTATTAAGTCATATAGAAGAATGAACACATATAAGAGGTTATGTTTGACCAATACTTATTCAAATATTCCACTTCTGAACCTTTTATCCTCTATTCCATTCAAAACCTAGTCATCAGAAAATATCTTAATAGGTTCATTTAATTATATTAATAAATTTAAATTATTTTAATGAAACTACATGTGACATATTATTCGGCCATTATTCTCTTTTCTCCAATTTTGACAATGCCCCTTAAATGGTTTTTTAACCACCTATGATAAAAATTACAAATATATGATCAATCCCACATTCATGAAAGGATAGTATGTAATATAAATTTTTATATAATATAATATAAATACTTAATATCATGTATTCTATGGTTTTTTATTTTTTATATATAATATTGAACCAAAATAGGTAAAAAAGATGGGAGAATCACAAGGAAAACATGATATAAAAATATTTTATGTTTAACTTATAATGATATATAAAGTATTTAAAAATTAAAATTTTTCAATATTTTCATTAATTAACATAATACGTATCTTGTTAAATGTATTAAAAAATAAAATTATTATTCAATATGTAGAGAAGAAATAATGTAATGTGAGACTTATGATAAGGGGATTTTGGAACCAAGTTCCATTTTTGTGTTTTATTATCTCTTTAAAATTATTTTTAATATCCACCAAAAATTCCATTAAATTTCTATTGAATTATATTACCTAGAATATACGTGTTTGATCCTAGGAAAAATAATTTATAATCCAAATTATAATACTTATCTATAGAAAATTATTTTTCAAAAACACATCTTCGAGTCCCCTTATGTGGTTCCTTCAATTTAGAACAGCAGTATTTAATAAAAAAGGTTGATATGACTGATTATTTTGGTATCCACAAGGAAAATTATAAAACTATGATATATAAAATACTTTATGAAACTCATTCATTTTATGGGATTATTTCATGATTATAATTGTTCTATTTATATATGGAATGAATGATTATGATAATTTAATGATGATCCGGGGAGACTATGAATTTTATATCACACTAATGTATTGGGTAATGAAAATATCTCATAAATATATGATTATATTGAATTATCATGACACAATATTTGTTTAAGATTACAATTTTATGATTTATGAACTTATCTTATACATGAACATGGTGCAATCATTGTTCACAGCGATACATGGTACATGACTTTTACGCGATGATGTTTTGTTATTAAAAAAAATCCACATTCCATTCCATTAAAAATGCTTCACTCATGATTATTTATGGTAATCCAATTCCTATCGTATGATGTTGTTTATTATATTTATCCATGTAATATTGACTCAAATACCATATTTATACAGATACTTATATTTTATCTCACCCCATTCTTCAATGTATATCATTATGTTATCACATTTAAGAAAGGGAACATGCGGGAATTTAGGTATATATAGTAGTTGAATTTAAATAATTTTTATGTTAAATTTTGTTAAAATGTATTTATAAGAATAAAATTCAAATTATATTAAACATATAGATAATTAAATGATATAAAAATATATTTTTTATTATTCATAATGATATAAGTGTAACAAAAGATACTTTGGGAAGCTATAGAAGGGGAATTTATGTGGGAGGATCAATGTTATAAAGTTTTTATGTATCAAAAATAAATTTGTATTAGTGATATTATACTTTAATATCATTAATAAGTAGTCATGTTTTTAATTTATTATGATACATATTATTGTAGTTTAAATAATTTATAAATTCTACAGAGGGATGAACTATGTTATGAGTTTGGGAAATTACATCATTGGGATAATAATTTTATAAAACATGATCTTAAAATTCAATATGCTCTTTTTTATATGATTTTTTATAGAATTATAAAAATAATGAGAATGTTTTTATATTCAGTCATCATGAAATTTATTTTTATATTTTTTCATAATGGGTTTTTGAATCTATGAAATCATTGAATATTTATATAGAAATAGGAATATTTATTCACTATAACATTCATTTTGAAGAAAATATAATTGAGTGTGATGTACTATGTACAAATATATATTGATATGATTCCCAAGAGGTTACATATGAGGGGAAGATAATACAATATCATGAAACCATATAACTAAATATGGATGAAAATATTATATTATCATGAAAATATTAGATGATATTATTCAGTCATTTTATAAAGTACAAAGAGAAATATTATCTATGAGATCCCTAGAAGGGGTTGTGTTGATACCAATTGTCTTAATGAGATCCATTTTTTTGATTAATAGAAGATAATGAGAATTGAGTTCTATTTCATGAGACATTATTTATTTTTCATGTGATATGATATTTTGTTCTATAAGATTCAAATAACTAATCAAAGGATATTTATTAAGGTGTTCCTAATATGCATCGAGAATTTAATTATTAGTTTTAGATTTTTAGTACAAAAATGAAAAAAATAGAACCACATATTGATGCCATATATACATGTCCTTTAAATACAGTAATTGATTCCTTACTTGTATATAATGTTTTCTAGATGCACCTAAATGTAAAACCGAATATATATCTATATATTTAATGAAATTCTTACCTCATCCCTTGAAGTTATATGGTTTAGGAAATGTTGTTGTCAATTATTTTGGAATGCGGTTGATTAAAAACACTATATGTGGGGGTAAATTGTGGTGCTGATCATTTCTAATCATTCCATTAAAAACCAATCAACCAAAAAATATTTTTACATATTATAAATAAATTATATCCAATATATATAAACATTTCTTATCTTAAACCATATATGAATCATAAATATTGGAGTGAATATCCCATATGTCTCAGTTACTTTACTTGGTTCACCTACAGTTGTTGATGTCTAAGGAACACACATCAATGATATTCCAATGGTATAAAATTCTTGATTAATTTTCTTTTCATTATCATCTATCCATAGAGCACATCCTTATAAATGTTTAGAACAATTCACTACCACCCAATAGTAACCTTATCATATTCTCCTCAACACAATGATTCCAGAATTATTTTCTAGTGTATTGATATGAGGGTCTCTCTATGATCATCATATAATTTTTGTTTGTATTTAATCATCAATTTGATATTAAATTTTATAAAAATGACCATATTATTTTTATTCTTCAATAATCCCTAACTAAAATATTTTTAAAAATGTGGGTTGATATAATTCTATTGATATTATTATCATGAAACATAATACGACTCTTATTGATGGAAATAATTAAACTGTAGATATTTTTATTTTTCCACACTATCTTCTTCCCCATAACCATTCAGATATAATAATGGAACTATGTATTCTTGGAGAATTTTTCATTAAAATAAATAGATAAATTAAAAAATGTATACTAGTTATCATCATTCTAAAATCATATACAAGCAATGTACCATAAAATTTTTATCATCAAGTGTACAAAAAATGGACTTAAAAATATTTCACAGTTTTCTATAACAATTTTGCGAGTTTTTCAAAATTACTTTTATGTTATAACACATTAATCAATGGATTGATTAAAATAGGGTTGTTTTGATACTATTTATTGTTTAGATGTATTTTATGTGGTTATATATGGTCAAACAACTATAATTAGGTTTATAAACTATACCAGATCATTTTATTAATTTTATTGTATTTTTATTATTATAAAATAATTATAATTTCTAGAAACTATTTGACCCTAATATAAGGAATGAAATAATAACATAATATGCCTCAACATCACATATTTTATAGTATTCGATTATATATTATGAATTAATCCTTGACCCTTTAATAGTTAAAAAAATCCATGTGAAACTTTTCTATATATTAATTTATATTTATGACATGATCATCGAAATATACATAAAGATCCAATTTATTATCGCAGTAAACACTATACTCCTACTATGTGGTTCCCACTAACCATTGATACTAAATGTGCACTATCACCGAGGACAGAATCATAGTATTAAAACTATTATAATGCCACGTGAAACCTTTGGATACAACAAACCCACCCATATGGTCTTCATGGTGAATCACACATTTTATTAAATTATATCCAATATTTGATCAAAAACACTAGATATATCAGTTATTTTGTCCTCAATTAATTCATTGTTTGGTGTAATTGTGTGACAAAAATATTCACCAATTTACTTTTCTATAAAATTCCATGGTTTCAGCCCCCGACTAAAAAAAATTATCATTAATAACACAAAGGATAAACCAATATAAAAATAAACAATAACGATGATCAAGAGGGTGTCAAAATAACCCCCATCAAAAAATATTTATTCCCCATGAATGTTTTTATGATTCTTGACTCACAAAAAACTAAATGTAAAATGATGCATATTAAAATATTCTATCTATTAGGCCTCATGGGTGTACCATATACAATTTCACAGTACATAGTCCAACAGAATTGTTTTACTGTGTAGCACATTATACTTGGATCAATATATTGATTTTGTTTTTCATCTATTGATATGTAGGGATCAATATTAATATATTTACATTCAACCTAATAGTACAGGTCTATTTGATACAACCATATCTATGAAACATTTAAACACATCATCAAAAGTAGTGAAAAGGGATAGAACACCCATCTGATAATCCAAATTTCTAGGGTTTTCAATGATATCAAATGACCTATAAAAAATGTTTTGATCATTTATATCATACCAAATTAATAATTTCCCAATATAAGTGACACACTTATAAAGTCCTGGTTACACAACCCAATCTATGACAGGGGATGATGATTCTATGTATTAGAATTATGAAAACTCTAATTAGTTTCTATCCTCACATAAATCAACTATATCATTTTAATCATCTTTAAAACGAGGTTCTACAAAACTAAATACCATTATCTATACACATCCGAACACAAATGATATTTACATGGATTCTCGTATAGTAGCTCAAAAAGATTTATTTTAGTCAATTCATTATAACTATTATTATTAGAAAATAAAAATAATTATCTATTTGTTACCCATAAACTTGGAAATTCATGTATGGTTTCAAAAGTAATATCCTCATGAATTTTAATTGATTAAAATGTCTTCTTAAGAATTTATGGATGATAATACTTTATTAACATCAGTTCGGTTCTCCTAAAATATTTCAATAATTTCAAAAGTCTGGATGTAAAACATTGATATATGTTAGAAAAAATCATAAAATGAAAACCATTGAAACTCAATATATTTTGATTATACAAATACCAAATATCATGTAAAATATTTATATCGTCAATAATTATCTACTGAAATGAATTATTAGTGAATTTTTAAACACCGAAATTTCATCCTCATCAAAGGTATTTTTTTAAAAATGTTAAAGACAACAATGTTTATCACATGCAACATCAAACCAACAACATGTAAGGTTTAAAATAATAAATAAGGAATATTGTTCTATATCATAATATTTATTAACGAAAAGCAACAATGGAAAACATTTACAGCTAAAATACTCATCCATGTCCACCAATATCTACTTTTCAGATGAAGGTACACTATTGTAGAACTAGAATGTATGAGCCAACAAGACCAAAATATACTATTCTTCAACTCTTGCCTCTACGATAACAAAATTAACAAGATACCATAGAAGCACACAACACCAATAGAATACTCTGACCATGAACTCGATGTATCTTTGTCGTTACGATGTTTACTAAAATTGAAAAAATCAATGTTTATTATATGATCATGATAAATATTATCATCAAATGACGATTCAACCTTTAAATTATATCAAAAAACCTATCCACCAATTTTTTTCTCATATTACCATTATTGAGAACAAACTCACAAGAGACCACACATCCAGTGATTCGTGCAATGGTTGAGTCGGTAATTTACTTTTATATGCATTAGAAACCACATTCCATTTTACAATGATATGAGTACTATAAAAATAAAAAGTATAGAGATACATAATCAAGAATCTTGGTCACAGCTTCAGATACCATTGAGTAATAATATATATTTGTCCATTTTGATCTAAATATACAACAAATCATTCCCCAAATAGATTGTGGAATTAATTTTTAGGGCATGGATCATAGTTTCCAACATAGGGTTATGTGTAGGATAGTTCTTATCATGAGGGAAAATCTTGTGAGGGGTACTGGCCAAAAACATATTTCCCGGTATCATAACACATTCAATTCCCATACTCGAGGCATCAAAAAATTTATAAAATCCCAATATCGATTTCAAATGAATCCAAAGTAGGGATGAGGTCATCCTCACATAAATTTCATCAACATATCATTGAATCATTCCATTCAAATGCACCATAACACCATTATAGGTCAAATTTTTCATTGAATAAGCTCACTTGAGATGTATAGAAAAAACCACATGTAATAACTAGATAATCCCAAAAATCTATGAATTCCCATCCCATATATGGTTTTTTCTAGATACTTTACAACATAAACATGATGATGATAAACTAAAATATACCTATTTGATATTATATTTCCTAGAAACATCACACCTCAACCTCAAAATTATCATTTAGGAATGTAATAGTAGAGATATTATTCATTCAAAATTATTTGAGTGATATCCAAATAATTTATGTGATCCTATATTGGATTAGAGTGTAAAAAAATATCTATCAAAATATGATGATGATTGTTTTATGAATTGTTTGGAGCCTTTATTTTATTAATTCCATAAATACCATAGTTTTGTTGCGAGACCTGATGGAATAAATATGGATTGAAATTTCCTATACTGGCTTTAAAAAAAATTCATATTTATATTTTATTATCAGATGCTTAACTAATGGTACCTCGAATATAGATCAATTTTAAAAAATAATATATGTCATATTTTAATTTAATTTGAATTTAAATATTATGATATTTGTATTTTTCAAAATGGTTCCCTAAATAGCCTTTAGTAATCAACAAAAACATTGAGGATTCCATATCCTTTCTTGGAAATGATAAAAGGTAATTAAAAGGGTGAAATGATAGGAAGAATAAATCACAAGGAATCATGTCCCAAAATATTAACTCCAAACTCCATTAATTTATCATGTTCTATATTATAGGATGGCATCAAAATGGAAATAATCTCATAGAAAATGTCAATAGTGATTTTCACCTCCCCCAGAGTTGGTAGCCCAAAATAATATTTAAGAACTACCATTAGGTAGACACTCAGCAAAATATAATGTGCAATTATCAAACAAGTATCAATGGAATAATGATTCATATCAATCAATTGGAATAGAATAATTCAATGATTAGTAAAATCATTCCACACTATCCATAATATCAAATATCTATCATCCAAAAATACATTATAGATCACATCAATAGAATGAAATAGAACTAGAGATTAACAATAGTCAATATGGGCCTTTTTACTTGTCATCAAATCCATCCCAATAATATGATCAATAATATCAAGATCATGAATTAGAATGTCCCACACCACTTAAATGTAAACCATGATCACCCAATAGTCATGAATTTTAAAATATTATTCTATCCAAATTATCAATATTATGGAAATATCAGACAATAAAATTATATTAGTTAATAATAATATGATCACATTAGTCATATTATACTATATAAAATTTAGAGTTTCACTTTTATAAATCAATTCTAGAACATTTGAGGTTGAGTTGGAAATCATGCATATCATAATTATTTTCCCATTCTTCAAATACCACTAGTTAATATTAATTTGAAAACATATTTCTAGTCTATGATCCTAAATATTCATTCATCATTTTATGTGAATCCCCATTGGAACTATAATTTTACCCAAAAATACTCTCCATTATAGAATGTTCCTACGATCTCTTTGTGAGAGTTGATCAAGATCTACCAACATGGTATATTATTCCCTAAAAAAACTTAAAATGGATATATTTTATAATGTGGCAAAATTTTATGGGAGCATTTATAATGATATTATTAGTATGATCACACCTCATTCAATGATAAGAAACGACTTGCTACTATCCTTAACAGATCCGTAAAACTGGTCCTTAAGAAATATATTCACCATAAAAATTCCTTTTATATCTATAATACACCCCTAAATTTCTATTTCAATAACAAATGGTACTTTTATTTTCACCTTCTGATGTATATTTTATTCTCTCATTGCATATTTATCAGCCATCACAAAATGATCTGTATGATTTTGCAAATCATCCATAACAAAATATTATCCCATAAACACATCTCAATCCACTAAAAATTAATATATTAATTTGAAACATGTTTTTTTGTTATGAGAACCAACCTGAATAAATGAAAATAATACTCCATAATTGATCATTACCCATGAATTAAGAAAAAAATAAAAATTATTTTTTTGGCGAACAATGTTTTAGGATAATGTTTTATTGATCATATTGAATTTTTTCCATTTTCGATGCTCTGGTAAATTTTCCTTCATAATAGAGGAACACTATATCCATCATTGTCCATCATGGTTGTATGAACAAAAAATTTGAACCTAGAGTCCTACAGTGTTTTCAAATTATGGAATTTCATTTTAATATTCCCATGTCATTTTTTTGGATTCCTAAGGTTCCTTTCCACTAAGGAAGATATGTGGAATCTTTTTGGTGAATTATTAGCCATGAACCTTCATTTTTATTTGGTCTTATATAATATACTAATGTAGTGTTAACATTTTGGAGATAAAATCTTCTATCATAGAAGGTTGTACATGATGATTCATCTATGGAACATATCTCATATCTTCCACACATAGATTGGATAAATTATTATAGGATTCAATGTATAATAAATAGAAAATATCATATCCTTTTAACATTAGTTTTTTTCCCTTATCAAATAAGGAACATCAAGAACCCAATTAAAATATGTTAAATGATAAATATTTAAAGATAACAAGGACTCAAAAAATGAGATAAGAAACCTTTAAAAATTTATAGTATCATCATAATAGTAATTAAATATAGTTAATTTATATAACCATAAACACTAATATTATGAATTATAAAAATTGGTGAACCACCCAATATGAATTGTGTTTAGTTATTGAATTGAGCTATCTAGCCACGACCCCCCACATAAAACACTAATTTTAACTGTACAAACTACCATCTATAGAAGAACTTAAAAAACATGCTATTTCTTCACACTTACAGATTTGAATGAATGTGATATTTCCATAAACCAATCATCCATGGTACTCAATGTGATATATTTTTCATATATAAAAATAATCCAAAATATTTATTTAAAAAATTTTGAGATGTAATCATAACTCATATGATTGAAAATAAAATTTCAAATAAAGATCATCCATTAGGAATTTTATCAAACACATATTGTGCATATACAATTTTAAATGAAACCCCCCCATAAATCCCCATTTTAAATACATCCAAGATTTTTAATTTTATATAAAAAATTTACAAAAACCAATCCAAATGAATATACTTTCACATGATTAACTCAAGGTTTGACACTATTTGATAGTGTAATATTACTTTCACTTAGCAGATAAATAGCTACATTTAAATTAATTGACTAAAATCAAGAAGATATGTTACTCACTATCCAAAATAATAAGAACACCAAAAATTACACCATCAAACCATATGGATCGAAACATAACAATAAAATAAATAAAAAACAAAAATTGGATAAAGGAAATATGATGAGGTATCATTATTGAAATAGGGAGATCATATCCTAGGTGATATATACATTGATGGGATCAAAGAATAATGAAGAGATATCTTTAAGGATCCAAGGAGGGATCTGTCAATATTTCTAGTGATAGGTTAGTTTGATCATAACCAGGATTATGAAGAGATGTGATTTAATAAAAAAAGGTTCATTAAGAAAAATTCTATATTCCTATTGGTTCTGATCATGTAGAATGGTTAGACATCATGTTTTTACAAACCATGTTCAAACTCTGTGGTACCCACATCCCATCCCAAATAAAGTCACATAGTTACATGGGGAGAGATGAAATTTTTAAATAACCATGCTAATGTACTGAGACACCTATATGAATACTCAAATACAACCCCATAGGTTTCCTAGCGAGTATTATATTTTGACAAAACATTGAAAATCCTTGAAAAAATCAGGTGGTTCAATTTGTTCCATGCCAAATTCTTACTACACATTTTCTAAAAACAATGATTATATGAAATTTAAATAGCATCAGTTTTATAAATTGAATATTTTCAACCCATGATTTTCTAAAACTTCGAGATTCATAAAATTTATAAACCATTTTCAAAATAAATAATACATATGATCCATAGGGAATAACATTTATTCAAAAACTCTAAATCTACAAATTACATGTAATGAATATATAGATCTATCAAGGTGTTGTTATAATCGCAAATATAAAATATATCCATTTCATTAGCTCTAATATACTAAATATTTATCTTCACTATTAATTCATACTCTCTAATTTATTTATTTATAAATGGAAGACACATTTTAGTAAATGTGTTCCCATTTGTTGAAAATATATCCATATTTACCCATTCATCATGAAATAATCATTTCACTCAATTTATAATCATCCTAAATCAATTATCAATAATTAAAACACATTGATATTTCATTAAGTAAAATAAATAAAATATCCAACATCCATTTTGATACAATATCACCATTTAATTTTTTTCCATGTTATTATAAATACTTATTAAATTTTCAAAAACATTTAAGATCAATGTAATGTTTTGTGATGAATCATTCTAACATCAAAATATTCAATAAACTATATTTCTTTATATATATGATGAATAGTTATCTTCACTACATTTTAATTTATCATAAATAACCATTCATAGAGAAATTCATATGCTTATAGTCATTATTGTTCCATTTTTTTTAAAAACCATTAATTTATCTCCAATTTCAAGAAATATCACATAAAACAATACTTCTATAAAAATCCCTATAGAATTAGACTTAACATTTGGAAAGATGAAAAAATATATAATGATTGATTAAAATAATTTTATGAAATATTATCTAAACCTCAATTAATTTCATGCCCAATCACCAGTTCACTAAAATTGATATTTATATATATAGAACTCCCATATTAACATAAAAAAGATTCAATACCATTTTAGATACATCATGGATACATAAAAGTCATTATGATTTATAAATTTATATAATATTATATTCAATGTATTCAAGATCCATCATCATATAATATATCATCTTCCATACAGAAAGGATAAGTTCAACAATGTAGATTCTCTTCAATTATGATTTTCTCCATTATAAGAACTATTTTAACCATGTACCACTCATGGTAAATAATGCATTCATTTTAATTTCATAATTAATGAATCCATATTATATATTATAAATATAGTCCAAATACCTATAAATTTTAAACTAAAAGGACCTGCTAAAACTATTTCAAGATCATCCATCCTGATTTGTATTATATTCACATGAAATCTCACACTAAAAAATTCATGAAATAAAATCTACAGCATTGATGTTGGTTATCAACCAATTCACTTCCACTATATAGATAGAAAAAATTAAATGAAACATGATTCATTATGAATAACATTAGTTTTTTCCATTTAATCATCCAATATAAATAATCACATGACCCATGTATAATTAGATTCCATTGAAATGAATCTTCTTATCATGTCGACCAAGCTTCATCATGATCATTATGGATAGAAAAATAGTGTACAGTGTGTGTATGTACAACCATGAGATGAACCAAATGATATAACCAGTTTTGAAAACAAATAATTCATCTTTTAGTTCATCTATTTTATTTCATCATAGGGAATATCTATTTCAGAAAATGATGACACTAAAATTGTGTCTCAAACATCAAACTCATTAATAATTTTAATGATCTTGAAATATATAAATGAATTTATATTATTCATTAGAGTCTCTTGAATTTGTATGTTTCTATGTTTTGAAACATAATTAGATTATACCATTATGTAAGCTTATTAAATAAAATCTATACACTTGGAATATGTTTTTAATATATATATTTTTTAATTTGGGTTAAATTCAACTAGTAACTTCTCTATATTAATTATTAATCATCATATTTGGAAATGTCCCAAATGAGATTCTAAATAGACCTTATACATGGATTGATGATCAAAATTTGATTTAAATCACCGAAAGAGTCTTTTATATCCAATTGGAATTCCATATTCTATAAAAAATCTATTTCCATAAAAAAATTATTTTATACATTTCATTAAAAACATTGTTTCTTTATACAATATCACCATGAGCATGTATGATTCTTCTTTTCTAACACAGACCACATATATATCATATCTTTACATTAAACCTGAATCATTTTAATTAAAAAATAATAATATTAGGTTCTTAGGAAGATTGGAACATCCAAAATATATTCACATTGAGGAATGTTTTTTAATGATATTCCTCCCTATATTTCTCTATGTGATTCCCATAAATTGTTATGGTAACCCATGAAATACCAAAGGAATAAATTTGATTTTATATTTTTTTTGAATCCATCAATATCATGGCCACATATATTAACTTCATTATAAAACATATCCCACTTGTACCTATATCATACAATTAAATATCAATATTCTATCCTTCCCAATAATTCCAATGTAAAATTTTGTCTCTTTATCTAGTCTTATATTCATTATTTTGGTTATAATTTCTAAAAATTATTATGCATTTTTAATTTTTTACATTAAATGGCTATTAGTTTCACCATATTCTTGTTTATCCCATATTGATATTTTTATGCCTTAAGACAAAATTCCTTTAAATGTGATATTTAACTTTTATATTCTACGTTTTATTTTATTTCTTATATGATTTTTATTAATATCCAACATTTGATATTGACAAAATCTTTTTTGATCATTAGTATCAATTTCCTCTAATTTAATGAATCTATTTTTTAATAGATTATATTATTTTTATCAAAATAGTATCTAATATAGTTACTATTATAACCTGGGTGTTATTTATACTTCAAAAACCATTAAAATATAAAAAAACACAATAACTCTTCCAATAAAATTATGGAACTCAAAAATTTTATAATGTTCATATTATTAAAATCATATTGAAAAGTGATAGGATTATATATGAGTGATTTTTAATCAATTACACAAATACAAGGACAAAAATAGACAATAAATATCTGTAAAAACCCTCCATTCATTATATGGACAATGGAAAAGAGTCTTGTAAAAAAATAAAAACAAAATACTAAAATGTATAAATGTTTTCCAGCCAATATTTAAATTAAATTACAATTTTAACCTTATGTTTTATGGTATTCAATAACATTAAGTAAGAGTATATGTAGTTTTACACTTGATGCAATGTTAGTATTTATTTATATGGAAATACATCGATACGATTATCAAAATAAGGTCTGTTTTGGATCCTTAGAATCCCTTGATATAATGATATTTTTCTTTCCTCCAGGCCATATTGGCTCTTGATTTGATGGATAAGTTTCACCATATTCCTATCACTAGAATCCATTGATAATATAATGAATGAGACCTAGAATATTAAAGAAAATTTTCATAATGAAAAATCTATTAAATGGATTCCATATAAAAACAACACTCTTATGTATTACACAGACTAAGAACAATCAGTTATTTTAGAGGAAAATATGGAAGGATTGAGTTTTGAAAATTTATCAACTCCAAAATCTTAAAATTATCATCTATTAATTGACATCACTCTAATGGTCATATATATGAGTTTTTTACAATATCATTAGATCATTGGTGCTTGAAATCTCATATGTTACTAAATTTTCAACACCATTTTTGTTTAGCACCGTTATAATGAGAAATGTAATCCTTATTATAAAAAAAATTCATAGATATAATTATTATATTTTTTCAGTCCGATGGAATTCATTATTTATTAGAAATCTGATGAACTGAATGAGGATTAGTCCAATATGTTACAACCAATGTTAGTCTACTTATAATTAGGTTCTTCTAGGAAGAAGATAAAAAAAGTCTAAAAATATAGTATTCACAATGGTCATTCTGTTGTATGATACATATATTCTGTCTGATGGAAAAAATTGTGCAATACAATGTTCATATTTGTAATATATTAGAAATATTTCATTCTATGGTAGAAATTAATGTTTTCTTCAAAACATATTAAAAAACAAGATAAATAAAAAGTGAGTAATTATATTTTTGAAAAATGTGTTTTTGATTTTAATAACTAATGGAATGGAAAATAAAATAGTAATACTTATGGATAAAAATCTCCCACTTTTAGGAAAGCACAAAACACAACACATAAAAGAAAACTATAACATGAATAACATAAAACTTATTTTCATTTTATGAACAATTATGAAATTAATTATAACTCTCCATGGTTTTATAAATCATTTTTAATATAAAGGAATGTATTATAACATCCCCCCATAGTATAAATACTCCCCATGTATAAATTCTTATTCCTTTTTATAAATTCATCTTCACTTTGTGAATTTTATACATAATGGGAATGAATTCATAGTATCATTTAATGATAAACAATAATTAACATTTGAAAAAATATAGTAAACTGACTCAACTTCTTTGAATTATATCAATATACATATATCCTATCGTAATTATAAATCATTCAGAAGAATGAATTTTGATGAAAAGATTTTCAAAATTTTCACCCATTCAAATTTTTTACAAAAAAATAATATATAAAATTAAAAGATAAATATTCATTCATGATATTATTCAAGAAGTCTATCATCATTTTTTACCCATGGGAATCCAACTCCAGCTTCCCAATATTTTCATCCAAAATAAACTTCTTCTAAACTTTTTTCATCAAGGTTTCAATTGCCTCATAATTATTTAAATTCTCTTTCTTAAAATGGAATGTTCAAAATATCAAAGTTTGATACTGGTAACATCCAACATCAATTTATGAGAATTTTTCAAGAATTTTAGTGTCTTTATCTGGTCATAATTTATATATCTGGTTTCCTCTATGAGCATTACTTAGTGAGATACATTAGAAGACAATTAGTTGAAATAAATTTTTTATTTTGGAAATTGATTCATTATATAGAAAATTTGATCGGTATCACCACAGATATCAATATCAACTTGGTTTAACCACATCACCATCAGATTCTTTGATGAATTTCCTGTTTTAAAATTTTCATGAAATAATTTCAAATATGAATCGGTTGAAGTCTATGATTAAGTCAAAAAAATTATTGATTTTGATTTCTCATTAAATTATTCATTGTTAAACATACATATTTTCTCTATGTAATGAATATAATAATTCCAATCACTCAACCTTTCCAAGGATAGATTTTTATAATTTAATCTCTTTTTATAATCCATAGCATCTATGTCTGATTGATCAAGATATTCTAGAGGATGTTTTGGTATTCTAGATCTATCATCAACTGTTTTACATTTATTTTCATCATGCATAGAAACAATATATGGATCTTTATATGGGTCTTTTATTTCCTCTTAAACAATAACAATATCATGATTTTTATGTAATTATACATTAACACCATCTTTATTGTAGCAACCCATACATTTTATGGTATTATTATCATAAATAAATTGTATTCATTAGATAGCCTACATTTCATAAATCAAAGAGCCTCAATGGAACAAAACATGGTTATTTATAGGATATTGTCATTACCTAGGCATTAAACATAAATTTTCCAGTTCTGTGATATTAATTATGAAAATCTAACACACACAGTTGTGTTCAGAATGATATTTATAGTCTGATAGAAATAACTTAATTTTTAGTGAATAGTAACATACCCTTATGAATAGTAACCAACCCTTACAAATAGTAACATGACCTTATGAATAGTAATATGACTCTTATGAATGGTATCCATACCATTGAATGTAAAAATAAATTTAGCCACCTTAAAATGAAGATGAATATTTTATGTTTTTATATTTTTCAATAAAATGGTTATTTTTATTATAAATAAATTACATCATATTTAGAAAATTATTTTTAGAAAAATGGAGTTTATTTATCTATTCTAAATGTCAAAAAATTGTCACGGATAATTTTTGGGATTATTCAGAAATACTATTATTTTTTTTAATAGTAAAATAGAATAAATTACGATAAATGCTAAATATTTGATTTACTGCCTCATAGGTAATGCAAGGCTGATGTAAGCCCACTTTGGTCAATAATTCATGTCATTATTACAATTTTGGATTACATGAATCAGGACTATTTATAATTCTTTGAAAAAATAATAAAATAATAATTAAAATAATGTTAAATCCCTCTTCCCGTCAAATATATAAACCACCCTCACCCCGTCTTCCTCCCACACCACTCAAGTTTTAAGGATTGACTAAATTAGTATAAATACTATTCTCAAGACCTCTCCTCACATACAAGGCCTTTTGGCCTTGCCCAACTCCCAAAAACAATGTTCTTAAGATGTTTTTCAAGGAGCAATACTCAAGAGGTGAACCACTCTTCCATTTTCTTTCAAATTCTTTAACATGTTTTATTATTTTGTTTCTCTCTTTACACCTCACCTCATCCAAATTTCATGATAATTCAAGTACAATACATGTACTATATTTTAATTATTATAATGGAATATTTATTCATCATCCCTCTTTTCCACCTACTTTTATATTATAAATTCCAACATCGTCTGAAATGTGTTTATTTATCACACTCAAGCAGGATGATAGGTTTTAAATTTGCATTGCTATCATCAAGACTGATCATGAAACCATTTTAATAGTTTAAAATGATCTTAATATACGTATTTTACCTTTTGAAATGTTCTGGAATATGTATAAATGTAAAATAAAAAATAATAATACATGAAAAATTTAATATGGACACAATGGGAAAAGTTAATCCAAGCATTTATCAATAAATTTCAACTAATTAATCCTCGTCAGGTATATAAACCATATCATTATAAAATTAATAATAATGTCACTAATAATATATATTTACCATTATGGACGTTGAACCACATTTCAATTGAACTTCCATTCATTAACAAAAGTATACCAGTCATGAAAAAAAGACGAAAAAATGCTCCCCAAACAATAAAAGTGAATCTCGTAAAACCCACAAAAAAGGTTATGAATGAACCTAATAAAGTTATACTATATTAATTAAATGTTTATGAGGTTTCTGAATTATTAATTCAGAAATCTATATTTTATTATTCTGGGCGTTAAGATCAATCAAGAACACCTTAGAGCTTATGGAAAGGGATATCTTAACTCAATTTTCATTCGTTGAGTTAAACAATAATGTCATTGGTTTTGTATTTTCAATGAATATGAGTGAATTACCTATGATTGTTTTATACTATATATCCACTTTTAGAGTTTGGGTTTTATGTTTTTCACATATAATTTTGACATAGATTTTTTCCCAATCTAATGATACATTCTTGGTAAGGGATCCCCTCCCTCACTTTTATTCAAGAATTCTCCCTATGTTGTGTCCTTTTATTCATAATTCCTAATAATGGGGTATGTTTTTGAACCTCCCATATACTGCAAAAATGATATATAAATAATGAGATACCCCATTACCTCTCATTAATCCCTCACAAGAACACATATTTCCTTGCTGAAAAGTTTGTAAGGGGGTTCTAATCTTACATTCATTACCGTGATATTTCAATTAATTCGCCACTTATTTCTTGTATGTGGTTGCTGTGTACTGCCTTTTGATATATATCATCCAGATTCACATTATATTCATTGTAATTTTTTACCATTTCCAATGTCATTTGTGTTACATGTATGTGTTTAGTTTTTTCAAGACAACTAAACTAATAGTTCCATATAAATTTTCATTCCTTCCAACCATGAAAATGTACCATGTATTGCACCAACCCCAAAATAGAGGGGTTGGGGTGTTATAGTTTGTATCATTAGATGTTTAGTAGTATATTTGAAAACTAGATTGGAAAATGTAGAATAGGGAACAAATCCCTATATTAGTATTTGTGGAAAACATACAAGAATGTCCTTGAATTTGGGTGTAAGGAATATATTATGTAAATCATTCTAGAAAATACATCACTATTTGGATATAAACAGCTAGAGGTGCCACTAGTAATGATATAACTTGGAGTGCAAACTCTAACATGGAGTTTTAGGCTCGACTCAGGGTATCCTGGTACATGGAAACGGGCCTTGCTTCACTCTTGGTATTGACAGTCCCAAAGGATATGCTTAGGATAATTGAAATTTTCTTAAAAATCCATTATGAAGGATCTTATTGTAAAATTTTCTTCAGAGAACGCATGTTTATTAGATTAGAAATTCATAGGATTTCAATTATTGTTAATTAGTTTGATATCTGTGATTATTAATTATTATTCATAACCTAATATGGCATGTGCAATTATTTAGAAATGGAGACTAATGGAAGAAGGGGAGTCAATACTAGTGGAAAAAGTAGGCATTTACCCATAGAGAAAGTAAACACAGTAAATGTTGGAGGAAATCAGAAGATGACCATATTAGGGAAAACATACACAGGTTGTGGAAAATAACCATGATAAACCTATGATGGATTGTTTCATGCTGTAGAAGCCCCATATTTTTTTGGGACTACTAATTAAGTGGAAGGTGAGTAGTGGATCAAGTCCCTTGAAAAGATATTCATGGAATTAAGATGCAATGATTATGCAAAGGTAGTGTTGGAAGTGTATTGGTTCAAGGGTAAATATGAACAACGGTGGTCCTTGATCCATAATACCACTGAGAAAGAGGAAATAGACAATATGAAATAGAGGAACTTTAATGAAATATTCATCGAAAAATATTTCCCTCATGAGCAATGAACCGAAATGGAGAGGAAATTATTTGTCTTAATTAAAAGGGAAGAAGAAAATGTTTCAATGTATGAGGAAACCTTCACATGGCTAGCTAGGTATTCAGTAGATTATGTATGTCAATTGGACAAAAATATTGATCATTTCGTTGAAGGTCTTAAGACAAGTCATCGAATGGAATATGCTTCTCAAAAATTTTCATTAAATGATTAATTTGTATTAAGTGACATCAAAAGTGAGAGAGAGTTATCAAGATCAAACATGTTCAAGGGAATCCATGATAAGAATTAGTTTTCTGATAACCATGGAAAAGGTGAAGTTCCAAAGAAGAATAAGTGTATGGGGAAATTTTTTTATGTGCAAACTGTTGAATGAATCATCATGGGAAATTCATTAATGGAATGGGAGTCTTTTATAAGTGAAGAGAAAAGGGTCATTGATGTGATGAATCAAAAGGGAAGAAACAATTCAATGATATTCAATTCTATAATTGTAGTGATATGGGAAACTATGAAAATGAGTTTTCTAAGAACCATATAAAACATGCCTTAGAAATGGCCACAAGAGAAAGGGAAAACATATGTGATTACAACCGCAGGGGTTGATGTTTCTGATGATGTGGTGGCATGTACTTTAATTTTTTCCTCCAACATAGTCAACACATTATTTGATTCTATATCATCGAACCCACTTCTGTCATCCTAGTTTTCTATAAAAATTAGTCATGTCCAATTTAATTTAATAAAGGAGTTTCCAGTCAAATGTCCTAGGTGATGTATCATTGCAACAAAGGCATGTTGACTAGTCCCCCTTGTGACACATAAACATGATTAGTTTTAACCTTATAATCATACCAATGACTGAATTTGATATAATTATTTGTACGAATTTGTGGTCAAATTATGATGCGATGATTTATTGAAATATAAAGATGTTACAATCATTAAATATAGTGTATATATAATTTTTTTGGGAGAAAAAACCTTGAAATCTTATTCTTATAGAAATCCACCACCAGTTGATCTATTGAATGTAATTTATGGAAAGGAATACATCCCAATGTCAATGGGTGAGGAAATAAATATTTAAATTCAGGATAAACAAATAGTGCATGAATACAATGATGTATTCCCATAGGATTTACCTGGACATCCTCTAGTGGGAGAAGATGATTTCTATTTTGATTTAATTCATAGAGTAAGACCTATATCTAAGACTCCAAATAGAATGGCCACTGTGGAATTACATGAGATTAATAACCAACTACAGAAATTGAGTAAAACAAGATTTATTCGACCTAGTGTTTTTCTATGGAAAGCCCCTATCCAATTTGTCAAGAAGAAAGATGGATCCATGAGGATATTTATTGATTATAGGGAAATCAATGAAATTACAATAAATAATATGTATCCTCTTTAAAAAATTGATGATTTATTTGATCTAAATCATGGATCACCATACTTTTCAAAGATTGACCTCTGATCTAGATATCATTAGATAGATGTGAGACAAGAAGATATTCCTAAGAAAACATTTTGAACTAGGTATGGGCATTATGAGTTTGCAGTGATTCCTTTTAGACTAACTAATGCACCATATGTTTTCATGGATTTAATGAATATAGTTTTCAGGGAATATCATGAAAACATTGTTGTGGTATTCATCAATCATTTCCTCGTATAATCCAAAATCTATGAAGATCATGAGAATCACTTGAAGATTAATTTGAAAACAAATAGAAAAAAATGAATTATATGGGAAGTTTAGCAAGTTCGAATTCTGGATTCAATCAGTTTATTTTATAGTCCATATATTCTCTAAGGATGAAATCTCAGTTGATCCTTTGAAGAAAAAGGAAATCCATGAATGGACCAATACTACGAATGTAACCATGTTAAGATGTCTAATTTACATAGTAGGTTACTATTAGTGTTTCATTCAGAATTTTTTCCCTAATGGATAACCGAGCAACCAAGTTCACACGTAAAGGATTTATGTTTGTGTGGATGAAATAATTTATAGAATTATTTGATGAATTGAAATAAATATTGATCAATGATCAATTTTTTATTCTTACATCCTGAATTGATGAATTTTTAATATTCATTGTTGCATAAAAAATATGTTGGGTGGAATCTATATGAAAAATGATAATTTTATTTCTTATGTAGCAAGGAAATTGAAAACTCAAGAAATAAATTATCAAACTCATGATCTTGTGTTAATAGCTATATTCATTGCATTGAAAATGTGGATACATTATCTTTACAGTGAAAAATGTTAGATATACACAGATCAGAAGAGTTTGAAATTCCTTTCCACACAAAAAGAACTCAATAAGAGGCAAATGAGATGCCTTGAGTCACTCAATGTCCAATAGACCACCGCCCATGAAAGTTAAATAAGGTGGCAGATGCATTATGTAGGAATGATAATGGACTTCTAGAATAAATGTGGATTGACAGAGATCCTATATCCATGGATCTACTAAATATAGATATAGTAATTTTCAAGGAAGAGGAAACATATTTCCACATTCAAATGATTACCAAACCATATTTACTAGAGAAGATAAAATGATATCAATATGATGATGAAAATCTACACAAGAAAATTAAAGTTGTTAAGGATGATAGATTGGAATACTTCATGTATGATGAATGAGTTCTAAAATTTTGTAAAAGTTTATGTGTTCCATAAGTACATAAGCTAAAAAGTAAACTATTAGACGACGCTCAAAGCTCAAATTTCCCTATTCACCGTGGTAGCATAATGAAGTATAGAGAACTAATGTAACATTTTTTGTGGGATAATATGAAGTGGGAAATTATTGACTATGTGTCAAGGTGCCCAGTATTCAACAAGTGAAGGAAGAGAGACATCATCCTAGAGGGGTGATACAAACCTATACCTATTATTATATTTATGTAGGATGACATTACAATTGATTTTGTCACTGAAATACTGAGGATCCCAAGAAGTAATGATGAAGTATGGGTAATTATTGATAGTCTCACAAAATCAGCCCATTTACATATTATAAGAGAGGATTTACCCCTTGAGCACTAAAAAATACATTATATTAATGAAGTTGTAAGACTTAATGGTGCACCTATATAAATAGTTTCTGATTGAGATCCAATGTTTACATCATAATTCTAGAAACATATCTAGAAGGATTCGAATACTAATATTCATATGAGTACTTCTTATCACCCCCAAACTAACATGATGTCTGAAAGAACTATTCATACAATGTAAGACATGTTGAGATCATTCTATTTTGACTTTCAAGGTATGTGTGAACAAATATATCATTTGGTATAATTTTCCTACAATAATAGTTTCCATTATAGTATTGAAATGGCTCCAAATGAAGGATTATATGGAACATGATTTCAAACTCCAACTTTTGGGATGAAGTTTGTAATAGAACACTTATAGGCCAAAAATTTATTGCAGAGACCATGAAAATGGTAATGACAATTCTTCCCCATATTAAAGCATCGCAATGTAGGAAGAAGAGTTATACTGAATACTAGTGAAAGGATATGGATTTCCATGTGGGAGATCAGGTATTTATGAAAGTATCTCAAAGGAAGGGTATCATTAGGTTTGTTTAAAATGGAAACTGGGTCCTAGGTTCATGAGACCATTTGAAATTATGGAAAAAATAAGATCTGTAGCTTACTGTTTAGTAATGCTACCAAGTATCTATAAAGTAAATGATGTGTTCAATGTGTCATTATTGATTATATAAATTCTAGAACTAACACATGTAATCACATATGAAGAAATAGAACAGGAACATGATTTTTCATACTTTAAGGAGCCTAACGGGATTCTTGACACAATGTATCAGTTATTGGGAAATTTGTCCCCTCCTCTAGTCATTGTTCTTTGGAGTAACCATAACATGGGAGAAGGGACATGGGAACCCGAAGATGCTATGAATAAGAACCACCCAAATCATTTTGAAGGGAATTAAAAATGTAACATTTCGAAGAAAAAATTTATAAAGGAGAGAATAATGTAGCACCCCAAACTTTTATGGTATGTTTCTCTTAAATACACATTATTCATTAGATATCCTATATTTCATGAATCACTATGCCATTATATAAAAAACATGTTTTTTATTGGATATAGTCATAAAAAATCCATTAAACCTAAATTTTCCAGTTCTGTGATTTGAATTTTGTAAATTTGACAATCACAGCTATGTTCAGAATGATATTTAGAGTCTGATAGATTTAACATAATTTTCAGTGAATAGTAAACTACCCTTACCCCTAGAAACATTCCCTTATGAATAGTAATATGAATCTCATGAATGGTTTCCATAACCTTGAATGCATAAATAAATTTAGGCACCTGAAAAATGATGATGAATATTTTAATTGTTTATATTTATTGATTAAATAATTATTTAAATTAAAAATTAAATGTATCGTATTTTGAAATTTATTTTTGAAAAATGGATTTTATTGGTGTATTTTAAACTTCAATATATTTTTAGGGTAAAATTTTGAGATTTTTATGAAATAAATGAATGTTTTTATGAATAGTAAAATATAATTAATTTCAACAAATGATAAATATTTGATATAATGCATCATTGGTGATACAAGTTTAATTTAATCCCATTAGGTTCAAACCCACATGACAATATTACTATTTAGGATTACATGAATAAAGACTATTCCTAGTATTGAGCAAAAAATTAAAAATAATAATTAAAATAATGTAAAATCTCCCATACCCTCTACTATATAAAAAACCCCTCACCCCCTCTCCCTCCCACATCACTCAAGCTTCAAACCTTGAATAAATTCTGAAAAAAAATCTTCCCAAGCCCTATCTCTATAGTTAAGGCCTTCACGACTCATCAAATGCAAAAAAAATGTCCTAAAGAGTTTCTCAAGGATGAGTACTCAAGAAGTGAACCTTCTTCTCTATTCATTCAAATTCTTTTTCAAGTTTTATTCTATTTTTAATCTGTTCTAACATCACCTCATCCAAATTCCATGAAAATTATAGTACCTTACATAACAGGATGTTCATTATTCTAATGGAATATTTAATCATCATCTCTCTTTTCCACATCCTTTTATAAAATAATTACAAACGCCATATGAGATGAGTTAATTTATGACACTCAAGGAAGATGGGTTTGTAATTTTTATTACAATCTTAAAGACTGGTCATAATACCTTTTTAATGGTTTAACCTGATATTAATATATGTATTCTACCTTTTTCAATATTTTCGAATCTATACACACACATAATGAAAAATAATAATACCAAACATGTTCACTATGAACAAAATGGGAAAAGTTACTCCAAACATTTATCAATAACTTTTAACTAATGTATAATACTAAAAAATATTACCAGAAATAATTATATGGTCATTTATAATTTTACTAATAATATATATTTACAATTATGGATGTTTTACCAAATATCAAATTAACATCTAGTCATTAAAACAAATAAACCAGTCATGGAAAACCGAGGAAGAAAATGATTCCAAAACAATAAAAATTGAATCTCATAAAACATATAAAAAAGGAAATTAATAAACCTAATAATTTTATACCATATCAATGAAATGTTTATTATTTTTTTGAAATATTAAATAATGATGCTAAATTTAATTATTCAGGTCGTTAAAAATAATTAGAAACACCTTAGAGCTTATTGTAAGAGATATCTTAACTCAAATTCCATTTGTTGAGTTTTACATCAATGCCTGTGGTATTATATTTTCCTAGTATATATGTGAATGAACTATGATTGTTTTATTCAGTATATCAACTTTTATTGGGTGATATTATTTTTTTCACACATAATTATATCATTAATTTTCCCTCATTTTAATGATATATTCTTGGTATGGGATCCCCTCACACACTTTTATTCAAGAATTCCCCCAATGTTATGTCCTTTTATTATTAATTCCTAATTATGGGGTATGTTTTACCACCTACCCATACTACCCGTATGATATATAAATAATGGGATACCCATTTACATCTCATTAATCCCTCTCAATGACAGCTCTTACTATGTCGAAATGTTTTTATGGGGTTTCTCATCTAAGTTTCATTTCCATGATATTTCCACTATTCGCCACTTATTCCTTGTATGTGGTGTATGTGTACTACCTTTGGATATATATTATCATGATTAAATTTATATTCATGTTAATTTGTTACCATTACTAATGTAATTTGAGTGACATGTATTTTCTCGTTTATTTAGGACTACTAAACCAATAATTCCTTCGGTATTTTAATTCCTTTTAACCATTCAAATGTATCATGTAATGTCTCAGACCTACTCTAGAGGGGTCAGGGTGTTGCATTTATTATTTTACTATTGGTTTGTCTCTTCTTCCTCATAGGATGACACTTCCTCCTTTTTTGATTAAAATGTATCTTCCTATGTACCTTCCATGTTTTAGTCAATATATGATTGTGAAGCTAAAGGTGTTGAGGTTGATAAATATTCCAATTATTTCTTTTTCATTGAATTTTTTTCAATTTTATAGCTTTCATTATAAAAAAATCTTTTGTTAATATTCTTCATACACATCAACATATTCATCGACTTTTTCTTCATCAACATATTCATTGACTCATTATTCAACATCATTATCATGATATTATTCTAATTGTTTGGCTATTCATAAAAAATTGTTACAAACTAATTTTGATACCAAATAATACTCATGTTTGTTAGGATCTAATTATTTGAAAATCTATTTTTAATTTCCCTCATATACCAATCAAGGGAATACAAAATGTATTAGATATGTTTAATAAAAAAGTCTAGATTCCATAATAACATTGTAAATATATGAAATAGGAAGGAACAAAACCTAAAATCCTTTTAAATATCTCTTTAAAAAATATTAAAATCTCTTTATTTATCTAAAATTTAATTTTTCTATTTATTTTATCTTACCATCATAATTGTTCAGTTGTCTAAATTTTCAATGAGTTATCCAAAAATTAGATCAAGACCAAACTTAGGATCCAGTGGTTTCTTTTTTGACTCTTGTAATATCCATTCCTCTAAATAATCATATATCATCTTCTATTGTTTATATTATTTCATCATTGGATAAGAACCATAATTTACCTTATTATTTTCATCAATATATTTTAGTGATGTTTTATAATCAGAGAAAACTCCTTCAACCTCATCAACAATGTTTTTGTTTTTAAATAAGAAACCAATATCATTTTTTGGAATTATGTATTTCCCCATGAATGAAATATTTTATCTAAATAGGTATGACTTATTAAAAAATTTGAAAACATCCATACATTTTAAAATTAAATTAAAAATTATTTCTAGGAACCTGATAATATTTGACATTATCGATGAAATTTTAATATTATCCATTGAAATGACTAAATATAACACCATTTAAATTTGGCTCATATTTACCAAATAATATAGGGCAATAACCTCAAAAAAAATTAACATATCCATATCAACCATCATAGGGAAAATAAAACCATTAATCTACAATTCTATTACTCTACTTTTTGGTGATATATGATAACATTTACTTACTTTATGATAGTACGAAGCAAATGAATAATTAGCCAAATATTTCTAGAATGATCTTTGTTTCTCTAATTACATTTTTTGAAGGTAAATATTCCTCACATTCAGAATGAAATAACACTATATCTACAAATTTTTTGAAAAAAAACATAAATCTCATAGAAAACATAGAAATTGATAATTTATCCTAACCTTATTCTTTTAAAAATTGAATAGTGTCATCAAATTCTATTACCATTTCAAGATAATACACACAGAAATATTTATATGTTTACTCAAAACAAACCCATTAACATACATGAAATGAAAGGATCCTTCGTAGAGTATTATAGTATTTATAAAACCAAGTATATTCAATGAGTGTTTCTATGATGAATACTAATCTATGTAATCTTATTTGGATACCATAATAATTACAACTATGTCAAAATCATATTAATGGAAAATTAATTATAATGTTGAATTTTATGGGTGGAATTAGGAGGTGATAGAAACTCTAGAAACTGATTTGGGGAGGTGGAGTCCCATCCTTTTATATACCTTAGAAAATTTTACTTCATGTAATAGATGTATTTTAAATACTCTAACATAACCATATCTTATATTATAAATGATATATAATTGGAGATTTTTTTATATAATATTTTGTCTCTCAAATTTATAAATATTTTATCATATTGAGGATCATTTCGATTAGAAAAAATATAATATATCTAAAATCATATCAAAGTAAAAAATACAATAGAATAATTAATCAAAAAAATATAAATAAAGTAATTTAATAGTGGATAAACATAAGAAATAGAAGAGTAGATTTTTGAGTAGATTGATTGATCGGTATGAGTAACCTGTTCTTATTAGATTATTAAATGATATTAATTATAATAGATTAATTATAAAAAATTAGTAAGATAGTTTCAAAATGTAAACTGAATATAATTATTTTTAAAATTAAATCATACTACAAATATCTTTAAAAATTGAATCTAGTTATTGTATTTTTTTAGAAAATATTTTTATGAATTTTTTAAAATAAAATTTTATTAGTATTTTTTAATAAAATTTATTATCTATTTATGTTTTTAAAAATTAATGATTCTAAAATTTTAATAACTATTTATAAGTCAAGAAGATTTTTTGTTAAATTTTAAAATGATAATTGTAATAATATTTTGAGTTCGTAAGAGTCCATACAATAGTATTTATTTAAAAAAACTATCAATTTAGAAAAACAATAGATATACAAAAAACTAAATGTTTATAAATATATGTAATCCACATTTGAGAAGGATTATATTAATGTAATGATATTTCTAAATAATAAGTAGATATGAATGATCATGTTACACTGATCAAACCTTGATTTTATTTAATGCATTCCAATTTATCTAATGTAAGAGGATTAATAAAAACAATATCATGTAGTTCTTACATTCCGATGAATTGAAAAATCATTTCTTCTTTATGTGTGTGATCCTAACTCAAATGGTATCTTTTATATATTTTTATATCATGTGATTGTTTTTATACCTTGTTACTTATTTTTTCACAACCCAACATTCTAAAGTACATCATTTTATTCAATAGTGTTTATGACACGTGACACCATGTGTAAAAATGGGATATATTTAAAAGAAACAATAAAATGATAAAGAAATAAAATATACTCCATAAAACATTGATCTTAGTTACCCATATTTGGTTCATTATTACATAACATTGGCATGATCACAAGAGATCATGTCTTGGATGACCGAATAGTTTAATATCCTTGGAAGTACTAGATACATACATATGTTTAACATTAAATAATGATATAAAAAACCACAATATTGTGTTCCCCTTGAACACACTCATATATCTTAGCTTATCCTTGTAGGTAAATTATAATATACTACTTAACATCCTTGTAAAAAGAATACATATGAATCGGGTGAGCATAGATGCTCAGTAAGGATAATAGTATAGTGAAAACATTTCTCAATAAGCATAAAAATTTATCAAAATGTATAATACTAACCCACAATCCTTTTAATCATAAAATTAAATATAATATGGAAAATAAAATTCATATAATTCCATTTATATATTCACATGGATATTAAAATAGTCTAATAATCACATGTAATATAAATAGGTAATTTCATAAAAATATAACACATAATACTAGACATCATAACCACATATTCTAGGCCTCATTCCAACACTAAAAAAAAAAATTTTCAATGCCTTGTGCCAATAAAATAGTTTGCCTCATGTGACCTTTCGATGCATCGAGGTGCTATAGTGTGCTCCACCAATCACTTACTCAATCCAATACATTCCTCATATGAAAAGGTTGAAACAAAATATAAACATTCATATTAAAACTAGAATATAAAATGTCGATACTATAACTATAAAACCTGAATGGTATAAAAATTTCACATCCATAGTCATGTATATTACAAAAACATCAATACAATATTGAAGATTGTATCATAATCAATCATCTTTAAACTAACGTAAAATCCGACGATGGATGGTGACATAGATGCAATCAATCCTAAAACTATTCGAGTGAAATATGTTTTCTCTACATTGAAATCATTCAAAGGAAATGAAAAGATTTATTTTGAAAATATTATTTTAAAATTGTAAGGGAATCATCTAAGTTATTATAATGATGGAAAATAGTTGCACCCTCCATATATGTAAAATAACATTCTAACCATAATTTATCGAAGAGGCCATAAAGTAACTTGTTTGGAAAAAGATGAAAATATTCCTTCAAATAATTTTATAAAAAATAAAAAAATGTATAAATATCTTTAACCCATATTATAGGAAATAGTAAAAATGTTTCGAAATACAGTGTTATGAAACACGGAAGAGGATGATAAATATTTCCTAGTAGATGCTTATGTTAAAACAATCTCAGATAATAAATAGATTATAAAATTGACACTTTCCTTTTACATTTCCTTGGTAGTGGGTATGTTAACCACTTATAAAATAGTTAAATTAATGTTATTAAATAATATAGTTACTGCAATCATAAATATGTTATCATCAATGATCAAATAATATTTATTTTTTAATAATATTTCAGCAACATCATTATTTCAGGTGTTAACTGATTCATTTTACTTTATATGTTTTATTGTGTAAGTCAGGTTTGTTATCGATAGGATGTATTTGATTTATTTTTTGAATAATATTACATTTTTAAGCATTCTTTTTATCATCAACTGAAAATTATTTTTTAATGGTTACGATAAGGAATGAATCTCATCGCATTCAAGGTGACAGAAATCTGTACGTACGCACGAGAGACAATATCATTCTATTAATGCTAAAACATTATGTAATTGGATGGTATATCATATATAAAGAAACATTAATATTAATATTTATTATTTACATCAATTATTCTCATTGTTATACCCATCCAAATAATGAAGTGTTGAATAGAAAACTACACCACGACATGGGGACGGTAAGCCGTATGTACAGTAGTTTATCGACATTGTCATTATTGGAAGGATAAATAATTAATATGGTAGTACTATATTTATTATAACATCACAACATGTAGAAGATATTGGAGTTATTATTTTTTATGGAAACAAAAAAGAATGAGGAAGTGGAAGTAGAAAAGAACTTTGAAATAGGTGATGAAATTATTACCTCTTCTTCAGGTCCTTTCTTTTGATTTGATCAAAATATCTCCTTAGGTTGGATTCTGATCTATTTAAGGAATCTAGGTTGAATTGAGGTTAGTTTGTTGGATATTTTAGTAGGTTTTTGGTCGTTCCAAATGGATTTGGAAGTGTGAAATTAAGAGAAGGAGAGGTACCTTTATATAAGAGAGGTGAGGGTCACATTAGTAAAAGATTGAAATATTTTTTTATTATAAAGTGATATTCAATTTACAATGCTTAAAATGAATTTATTTTGAGGATAAGGTGGAGATGGGTCGAAATCCGCTAAAATAATAGGGTTAAGACATGATTAGTTCACCATATAAACCTTATCATTAAGATTTAACTCTTAGTAAGATAGTTTAACTTTTATAATGGCTTCTTGTATTTTTATACTACGTTATTAATAAACATTCTATAAAATGAAAATCAAACCCTAAGTGGTTCATTAATGACATATATATAATTATATATGTCATTTGGTTGAACCATATATTTTTAGGAATATAATATAATTTAATAATATTGTATATGTTTTAAATACTCATTTATGTCAATTTAGACATTATTTAGTATTTATTTTTTGTGAAAATCAAAAAATATATTATTACATAAAAAACATTAAATCAACAATAAGGTGTCAATTAACCTATAAAATTCGTTTAATGCATCTGAAGGTTAAATGTACATTTATATTGACATTTATAATATCAATTATTGTAATCATTCATTAATATGGTAATTATACCATCATCATTGTGTCTTAAATAAATGTAATCATTTAATGACTAACAATTATAAAAAAACCATTATTTAGGAAATATTCTTATATTTTTAATGAATATTTATATTGGAATTTATCTTATGTATAACACTATGTTAAATATATTTTAGTTAAATTTTTTTTAATTTAACACATTTAACACTTCTTCAAATAAAATATAATAAATGTCTAAATCTAATCCAAGTGGATAAAATGGGATCATACTTTATTACTATGGTTAATAATGGTCGAAAAACACTTTTCTAGTAGAATTATGAAGCTTTTTATGTTAATTAAAATATCATTTTTACTGTTAATTGCCCTATTTACTTTTAATCATTATAGATAATGTTCAAAAGTGCACATTCACGAAATATTATTTTCATCCTATTAAACCTAACTTTACTAACTAATTTAATCCGTGTCTCACAGTTTATTGAAATTAAATTCATATAAGTGGTAAATTTATATTTAATCAAATTTTCAAATGTGTCTAGTAGGTGGGTAAAAGGCGTTAAATAGTTCAATAAAAAATTTTCTCTATTCTTATTCTATAATGACTCTAATGAATTAAATTTAACTACTATTGGTATTATGTATCAATTTTTACTTAACAATAAATATAAATAATAAAATAAAAATATTAATTATTTAAATAAATATCAGGTTTGAATAATAATGTAGTGTTTTTCCCTATTCATAAAAAATTTAAACTCTTCATAATATTACAAAAAATTATTCCTAAGATAATTTTCTAATTAGGAATCCCAAAATGAAGTCCATTTTTAAAAATAAATTTAATAATATTTAAAAAACGTGGGTATTACTATGCATAATTATTTATTAAATGGTTAGTTTGATTAGTAGTAGTATTCTAGAACTCAATGTTACGTACAACAAAAGCTATTGTATAATTCAAATAGAAGTGTATCATGGAAGCTTAGGGTGTCACATTCTCCTCTCCATTAAATAAATTCTTCATCAACATTTATAGAATTTTACTACCTAAAATTCTTCGAGTTGTTCTTCATCATATGTTCCTTAGGTTCCCATGTTACCACTTCCATTTTTTGGATTCTACAATGATGTTTTACCAGAAAAGTCATCCGATTTCTCAAAACTTGTTCTCTGGTATCAAAAATTTTGATAGGCTCCTCACAATAAGATAGATCAGGTACAAGTTTTATTTTATCATAGGTGAGTACGTGCGTTGGGTCACACATGCATTTTCTCAATAGTATTATGTGAAACGAATCATGAACTTTGTAGAGAAATGGAGGCATTTTAAAATGGCATGCTACATATCTAATTCGATCTAGAATTTGAAATTTTCTAATGTACCTAGGACATAATATCCCATTCTTACCAAATCATATCACATCCTTCCATTGAGATACCTTTAAGAAAACAGGATCTCTTACATGAAATTATAAATCCATCCGTAGGTTATCGGCATAGATCTTTTTCCTACATTGAGTTACTGTGATGTGGTTTGGATGATCATCACCTTTTCCATTATTTCCTCTTCATCTCTTAGGCCTACAAATTTTCATTTACCAACATTATCCACCCAAGTTGGTGCGTGAAATCTCATTCTAATTACCACTGATATGGTACCATCTGAATATATGAATTGAAGCTATTGTTATAGGAAAATTCTACCAGAGGTAAATACTAATCCCCCATACCTTGAAATTCAATTGAGACAGATCCCGTCATGTATTCAATGGTTTGAATAGTCCTTTTTGATATTCCATTAGTTTGAGAGAGGAAGGCAGGTCTCAAACGAAGTTCAGTATTGAGGGAATTCTAAATCCATTTCCATAATCTTGATGTAAAATTGGGATCACGTTCAGATACAATCGATAAGGGTGCTCCATGAAGTCTTACAACATCACTAATATATAGTCCTGGTAAACGTTAATGTGGAAAATATTCTCAAACAGTCAGAAAGTGTGCTGACATGGTAAGAAGATCAACAATGACCCTTACTACATCATTCCTTCTAGGTGTCTTTTGTAGCCCTAATGCAATGTCTATCATAATATCATCCATTTGCACTCAGGAATGGGAAGATGTTCCATAACTCTTCCTGGATCTTTTCATCCAGCCATAAAATATTGACAAAACATACATCATGAAAAATAATCATAAATTTCCCTTTTCAAGTTGTCCCACCAAAAACCTTCCTTCAAATCTCTATACATATTAGTGATACCTGGGTGTTTAAAGAAATAAGAGCTATGAGGATCATCCTATATTTCCCTTTTTAAATCATGTATATTAGGAACACAATGTCTCTTCCCAAATTTCAAAATTCCATCTCCATATACGTAGTATTTCAATCTCACATATTTCGCAACATTAAGTTTCTTTTGAAACTACTCATCATCATTCTGAGAACATTTTATCCATTATAATAAAGATAGATTGGAAACCAATTGAAAAAGTATCAATGTTTCACCTTTCATGATTATTCCTATTTCTATTTTAAATAGATCCATTTACATTTGATCCCTTTCAACTCACATATTGTTCATAACTCCATGATCATTTCTACTCAAATCATCTTCCACCTTCTTTGCCTTCATCGGGTGGTAGTGTATAGTGAAATCAGAATATTTGAGTATTTTAATCCATCGATGATAGTAACCTGCTAATCCAATAAAACAGTGTACCTCACTTATACATGTCGGTGCTGTCCATTCATGGATTCAAATGTTCCTTGAAGGATCAAAAAAAGATTCTACCATAGAGAAAATGTTACCATTAAAAGAACTCTCCTAAATCCAGAATTCACAAATTCTCAAATTATCATATAATTCATTTATTATAAAATTATTTAGGATAGTGATAAAGTTATTTTTATGACCTTATTTGATTTTGGAGTATTCAAAGATATCATCAATAAATACCACTAAAAAAGTCATATAGATATTCCTTGAAAACTATATTCAAAAGATTCATGAAGACAGAGGGTACATTAGTTTATCCAATAGGCATTACTGTATACTCATAATGCACATACCTGGTTTGAAATGATATCTTTTGGAATGTCTCCTTTTTTCACACATAACTGGTGATATCCAGATTGATGGTCGATTATTGAAAAATATTGTGCACCATGAAGTTGATCGATTAAATGATAAATATGTGGTAGGTTATTATTGTTCTTTATTATTATAGTATTGATCTCTCGGTTGTCAATGAATAACCTCATAGATATAAATTTTTTATTAACAAAAAGAACAGGGGATCCCCGTGTAAAAACACTAGGGAGAATAAATACTTAATTTTCCAATTACTATAGTTTTTTCTTTAGTTCCATGAATTTGACAGTGGAAATTCTGTAAAAGGACTTCGATATAGGCCTTGAACTAGGAATTAAATCAATAGAAAACCCAATATCTCACTCTGGAGGATGTACATTTAAATTATCTTGTAACACATCAACATATTATTGCACAATAGGTGAATCCTCTATTGGAACATTCCTTTCCACACCTATAGCTATTTAACTCTCTTTCATCCTAATAATTGAATTTAGTAGAGAAAATGAGGGTGGATGTAGATTAGAATCAGAAGGATACATTTCTATTCAGATGATATGTAACTCCTTACCATGATAAAATATTGTAACCTCTTTCGTATAATAAATTTTTCCAACATGGTATGAAAACCAATACATACTGAGGATTATATCAAATTAAATCATGTGTATGATTATGAGATCAACAGATAAAGAACATTCATATTTCCGAATGGGAACTGATTCACAAAACATTGTTGTAATGAGACTTCCAATATGAGTTTTTAATAACAACTTCCTTATTAAATAAAATTGTAAATATCTAATTTTCATAGAAATATAGGATGATATGAAATAATTTGATGATCTAGAATCAAATAATGCCTTCGATATATTTGATGAAACCATTAAATTACCTTCCACGATATCTATAAGAGTTTCAACTTTAGCAGTAGTGATCGAATAATCTTTGATTTTCTCCACTGGCCTTTTCTGAGGTATGTTTCCATAGCACATAGGAAATTTATTTTCATAATGACCCATTCTTATACAATAGTACAATTCATCATTGATAGCCTCATTCATTTGCATTCAATCATGAGCTTGGTGGTATTTTTCAACACACATGTTAAACAGTCCCAATCCCTTAAGGTAGGTATTGGATAGTTTTTACCTTATTTACTATAGGATGTAAATTCAAATTTTCCCTTCTTCCCATTATATCAAGTTCCATAGTGCTCAGTAGATCTCTTATTCTCTTGATTTGTTTAAGGTCTTATGAATTAGAAAATTTATTTTCGGTCTTGATAGCACATGTGACTGCATCTTGGTATGATGAGAAGGATTTTTTTGAATAATACTCGACGGAGAAATGGTTTTAACTCATAGATGAATTGATCAATCATACTCTACGGGTTACATATATATTCTACTATTTGACTTCATATCCTAGTACTGTTAGCTTCATAATTTGTGACATTCTCATCATCCTTTTTCCTTAGACTCAAAAATTGTCATTCCATATCTGCTCGATGGTCACGAGGAAAATATTTTTCTAGGAAAATATCTTTAGACACCCTCCATTCCATATTTTACACTTCTTCATCATCCTTTGTGTTTTTAATAAATAACCACAACTGATATGCATCTCACGTGAGGCGATAAACTGCCTTGTAAAAATGTTTCCATTCACTATTCCCCAATGCATGAAATTTTTTCTCTAAGGAACTTATCCATTTATCAGATACTAATGGATTTGAAGTCCCATTGAATGTCTATTATTGTTTCCACATGAAGGGGTCTATCATTGATCCTTCCCATTGTTGATCAGGGAGCTCCATATGGGTTTGGTTATTATTCATAACCTGAGTGAGTTTTCCATGTATTGTTATAAGATGTTCAACACAGGTTTCATCACCAACTACACAATAATTATCTTGAGTAGGAGGGATATCCATACATTTATTACATTCATTGATATGGTTTCCATTCCTTCAACTAGACCACATTTCAAAATAATAGAATATATTAGATTTGTTAATGAATCACAATACAAAAGTTTAAACTAATAAAATACCTAACATATATTTAACCATTTATGCATATAATCTATAATCATAAAAAATAATTTCTTTATAAGAAGTGTTTACACATAAATCTTTCATAATGGGTTGTAATGAAAATGGGAATTATCCTATGAATATCCCCTCGGAGGGTCGTAAAAAACAGAGCAGCAAGGCCAGTTGTCATGTACCAGGGTACCCCGTGTCAAGCTCGAAACTCCTCATTAATGTTTTCACACCTAGGTACATTTATGCTAGATCTTCCACTACATCATTTATCCAGATATGGATGTATTTATTAGAAAATTCACAAAATATCTAGATTAACAAAATTCTACGATGTTCTTCATTACTAATCCCCAATGCCTATCTTAGGGTGATGTTCTCTAATAATATTTTCATAAATCTAGTATTCATACTTTGTACTAAACTTAATATGATACCAAGTGTAATGCCCTGAACCTAGTTACCTAGATTTGGTGCATTATTACATAATATTTTCATGATCACAAGAGATCAATTCTGGAATGACCTATTATCTTAGTTTCATTATATATACTAGATACATACATAAGTTTTTCATTACATCATTAAATAAAAAAATAATAATATTATGTCACTGTTGGACAGAATCATATCTTATAGCCTATACCTACAGGTCAATTACAATATAATTATTCACATCCTGTCAAAAAAAACATAAGAATGTGGTGAGATAATATGCTCCATAAGGATAACAATACAGTGAAAACATACAAAAATAAGAATAAAAATTTAAGGCAATGTATAATATTAAAACAAAAGACATTTAAAAATAAAATATATTATAATATTTAATATATAAATCAAATAATTCCATTTACATATTTTTTGAATATTTTACTTGTCAAATAATCACATGTAATATCAATAAATAATTTCATAATGGAGGAATGACTAATGTTGGGCAACATAACCAAGTCAAGGCCTCGTTCCAAAGATACAAGTAAGATTATGTCAAGGCCCTGTTTCAGAAAACAAGTTTTTCAAATGGGATCTATCGATTCATCTAAGAGCTATAGTGGGATCCACCTGTCATATACCCTTTCCAATGCATTCTTAATATGATTTGGTTGAAACATAATATAATCATTCGTATTAAAAGTAGCATTAAAATTTCAATACAATAACCATAAAGCCTAAATGGTATAAAAATTTCAGATTTACAGTCAATCATATCACAAAAACTTCAATACAATATGGAAGATTGTACTGTAACAAATCCACATCAAACAAACGAAAAATCCAATGTAAGATGTTGACATGGATTAAGTCATATCATAATCTATTTTAGGGAAATATTTATTTCTACATTGAAATCATTCAAAGTTAATGGAATATTTTATTTTTAAAATACAGTTATATGTTTTTAAGGGTAGATTAGAAGGTATTATAATGGAAAAAACAGTTTCCCCATCCTTATAAGTTAAAAAAACATTCTTACCTTAATTTGTCGAAAAGGTCATAAAGTACCTTGTTTGGAAAAAGATAGAAAGACTTTGTTCAATTTTTTTTTATAAAAATTAAAAAATATTTATAAATTAATTGAAACCATATCCTAGAAAATAGTAAAAATGTTCTGAAATAAAATTGTAAGAAACATGGATGATGATGATAATGAATTCCCAGTAGATGCTTACGTAAAAACAACCTATGATAATATATAGATTGTAAAATTACCCCTTAAGTTGTACTTTTCCTTGGTCAAGGGTATGTTAACCACAGGTATAATAGATAAATCAGTGTTATTAAAAAATAAAATAACCCCATAAATAAGTATGATATCATATATGATCTTCTAATATTGCTTTGTTAATAATATTTCAATTGTATCATTGTTTTGGGTGTTAACAGTTTCATTTTACATTATATTTTTTGTTATATAAGTCATGTTTTTTATGGATAAGATGTATTTGATGCATTTTCAGAATCATATTATGTTATTATACATTCTTTTGATCATCAAATGAAATTTTTTTAATAGTTACTATGTGGAATGAATCTCATCACGTTCATGGAGACGGAAATCCGTACATAAGCACGAGTGACAATATTATTTTAAAGATTGTTAAATAATATGTAATTAGATGGTATATCATTTATACAGAATAATTAAAATTTTATATTTACTATTTACATCAATTATACCCATTATTATACCCATCTAAATAATGAAGTGTTGAATAACAAACTACACCAGGATGTAGAGATGGAATGTCGTACATACACACGTATGTTGACGTTGTCATTCATAGGATGGATAGATTAATGAATATAGTTAAAATATATGTATAATAACATCACAGTATTTAGAAGATAATGGATTTATTATTTTGGTATGTAAACAACATATAAAGATGATGTTGAATAAGAAAAGAACTTTGAATGAGGTGACTAAATTATTGCCTCTTTTTCTAGTCTGTCCATTTGATTTGATCAAAAGGGAGCATTAATATTGATTATGATAAAATTAAGGCTTCAAGGATTCATTAAGTGTAGTTGGGAGTATATTTGAGTAGTGGTGGGCTAAGACAAATGGATTTAGAGGTGTGAAATTAAGATAAGGGTAAGTACCCTTTTATAATAGAGGTCTTTGTCACTTTAGGAAAAGTTTGAAATATTTCTTTATAATAAAATAATATTCAGTTTATAATTAATAAAAATGGTTTTATATCAAGGATAAGGTAGGTATGTATGGAAATATTTTAAACCAATTGGTTATAGATATGTTTATTTCACCATATTATCCTTATAGTTTATATTTATATCTTTGTTAAATAATGTAACTTTTACAATGTTTTCTTGTATTTTTATTTTACATGGTTAATAAACATACTATAAAATGTCAAGAGAAACTCAAGTGGTTCATTAATGAAAAAAATATTCTTATATACGTATTATTTCTGAACCATATATTTTTTGGAAAATTATATCATCTAATAATATTTTTTATAAATACTCATTTACGTCAATTTTGTCAATATTTAGCATTTTGTTTTTGTGAATGTCAACTAAACTTGATTAATTCAAATCAATTGATTTAAATCAACCCTAACATGTCATATTAATATAGTAAATTATTTTAATGCATCAAAATTCTCAATATATATTTATTTTAATATTTATAATATCAATTATTTTAATCATTCATTAATAAGGTAACTAGTGTATCGTAATTGTGTAATAAATAAACTAATATATTTAAAGACTAAAATTTATAAATAAAAAAAATTTATGTATTAAATATTTAGAGATTTCTAATGAATATATATAGTCTAATTTATCTTATATATAACCCAATATTAAATATGTTTTAGTTATTAAAATTTGAATATAACACTTTTAACTGTTCTTTAAATAAAATATAATCAATGATCTAATCTAATACATGTGGGAAAAATAGGATCATATTTTATTCCTAAGGATTATTTTTTTGAACAACCATTATACTATATAATTAGGACATGTTTTAATATAATTATAAAATCAATTTTACGTTTAATTACTTTAATTACTTTTAACCATGGTAAATAAAATTCAAAAGATACTATTCACCAAAAATTATTTTCATCATATTGAACAAAATATTATTTAGTGATGTTAATCGTGTCTCTAATATTTTTTAAATTTATTTCACATAAGTTGTATTATGACTTTTTATTGAAATTTGCAAATGTGCCTAGAAGGTGGGTAATAGGCGTTAAATAGTTAAATAATATTTTACATATCTAATCTTATTATAAAATGACTCTAATGAATTAAGATGAACTAATATATGTATTATGTATCTATTTTTTACTTTAAAATAAATTTAAATATATATATATATAATAATACATATTTAAATAAATGTCGGTTTTAAACTATAACGTAGTGTTTATCACTATTCATTAACAAATGAATGCTTTTTGAAAAATACCAAAAAATCACCCTAAGCTAATTTCGATATTTTGAATCCAAAGATAAATTCCATTTGGAAAAATAAAATTAATATAATTTCTTAAAGTGGTTTTTACTTTTCCTAGCTATTTTTTAAACGGCTAGTTTAGTTGGTCGTGTTGTGCTAGAACTCGATGTTTCGTACAACACAAGATATTGTATTATTCGAAGAGAAGTGTATTATGGTATCTTGGGGGTTTCATATTCAATATATTTAAATGAAAATAAATATATGTTATATTTATTCTACTTTATGAGTGACCTTCCTTGGTAGTTTTCATTACACTAAAGAGAGACCTTCTTTGACATCTTATGTCACATACAAGACCAAGATTCACCAAATAAGAAATTATAATTAAAATATTATTATTTAATATAATATTTCATAACATAGCCATCATGTTGGTGGTTATGAATAGTATTAATTAACTTATTTAAATTTATGGTATATATAAATAAAAAATGAAATCATTTTTTACCAATTAATGAGAAACAAAAATATGAACTAATTGGATATAAAAAAGATATAATAATATTTTTATAATTCTAAAGTGTTTTCTCATAAAATATATAATTAACTAAAATTAGGGAATAATATTAATCGAATATATATATTAAATAAGATAATAAATATATTCATCCATTATGTTTGATAGGTATAGCAAAAGAACAAACCCAATTTCCCAAATAAAAACATATATTTTTATAAATGCATTTTTAGCTCATTTTAATTGAAACCCCATTTTAATTTTAAATATTGTCACATAATGTTTTTTAATATGTCAAAATAAAAATTATATTTTAATTAAAAACATAAAAACTATGAAAAAGGATAAATTTTTATATTCATAATAAACATATCATTTTTAATGAATAGTTAAAAATAATGAATTTCATTTGAAAAAATATTTTCATGTAATATATTGATAAATTTAAATTTTATATTTAATTTTTTAAATTTTAATTAGATCAAATTTTTATCAATTAATAAGATTTATTTGATTATAATCATTTTTATTTTTAATTTTATTACAAAACATCACATTCATTCTGATGTTTTTACTTTTATAACATACATGCTCGTTCCATATGCAGGATTAAATTTAAATCAATTTATTCCACTTATATGTATAGAGTATTGAAAAATTAAATCCATATTTGAAAAAAAATTAATTATATTTTATAATAATACCAAATTTTCATGACCTAAAACTATTATGGAATGTGACTAAAATTAATTACAACGTCTAAGGTTAGATTTTTATTAATAATGGAAAAACGGCAACCTCAATGCCTATAATGACCTATAAAATTTTCTAAGAGATATCAAATGAAAATATATCGAACACATAATCCCTCTAATATAATTGAGTCTTTTATTTGATCCACATGCATTTTGAAAAATGTGGTAGGAATTCTATTGTCAAAATATTACAAGTGTGATACTCCTCCTCCACTATAAAGGCCCACCACAGAGGTTTTTCCATTATCTACACAATTAAATTCCAAATATCCCTATTTTATTCCATGAATCCTCCATTTGGAATAAAAACCATACAAGTAATTCCCTTGGTTTAATCCAAATAGAGTTACCAGATTTTTATGGAATCTTTTTCCAATGATATTTGTTCATTAATTGACTACCCCAACCCTTAAATTATTTATAAAACAATAATATTTGATAACAAAATTATACTAAAAATACTTTTATTTCTTTTTATTATGGGTTCTACATACAGAAAAACATTAGTATAATTGGTAATTAACACACACTATATGTGTACAACATACTACTTCTTCACAAAATAATGCTTGTTCATTATTCATATTAAAACCTCTCAATGTGGAATTTAGGATGGAATCAATATTTATATTTTATATATATTATATTTATTATTTATTTATATTTCTTTAATCATTTTCAAAGAAATGATTTTAATACATTCATTTTTTCATTAAAATAATAACATTGTTTGACGATGTGTTCACTACCACCCCTCTGAGTTATGTGATTCGTTCACATGATGCATAGAATGTATAAGAAATTATTATAATTAAAAATATAATACATAAAAAAATATTATATTCATAAAAAATTAAATTTTTTAATTATGATATATATATATATATCAATTTTTTTGTAACCCTTTCACAAAACGAAAAAGTTGTAATGTCATTTGTGGACGTGTGGACTACGAACTCATTAATATGATGCGATTCCTTTTCTACATCAAATTAATTATATATATAATAATATATTATTAAATAACATGGTATTTATGATATAATGATAATTATTGAATAAAAACTTTTTTTTGACTTTCTTTCCATAATTCTTATTGAAAAATTGAAAAGTTCCATAGGCATACTTACAGCCTACCGTCTCTATGATTGTAAAAATGATTCATTTCACATGAAAATATTAAGTAATAAATTTTAAATGTATAATTAATATCTAAGTATGGTAATTCTGGGATTGTTATTGTTCTGGTGATTTTATATAATGATCCTTTTTACCATGGATGTCCTACTAAAGATGTTTTGGACACACAAACCAAATATAGTCAAAACAACCGATGTAAATATAACTGTTTTAGTAGTTATACACAACATGGTAATAAGTTAAATAAAAATTAATATTAATCATAAAAAGGTTTATAGAGAAATAAATAATTAACATAAGTTTATTATATCATATTTTAAATGAATTTCACAAAGAAAATAAGTGAAATAAATTTTTACTCAATTTGAATTAAAAAGAGACTTATATGTTGTAATGCTACTACTTTATTTAATATGGTGTATATACTCCTAATTTAAATTATATACCACGAATCCACTTATCCTCATTATATTATATCTTTCAGTTAATATTATTCCTTCATGAGTCATTTGATTTAAAATGATTAAAGGTGGTATGTGACCATTTGGAATGTTTTAAAATTATTTTCATGTATAATAATTTTAATGATATGTCAATGGTATTTCTATTCAAGGATATTATATTAACATTGTAGAATAATAAATTTAATTTTACTCTATTATGGGTATTCATGATATTTTTCAATTATTATTAACATTTTTTCACTGTTTAGTACTCATGGTGTATTATTAAATCATTTGAAGAAACCATGACTTCATTTATCCCTTTATTCAGAGAACCTATTTTCTTTTAAAAACCTTGTTTTGATAAATTTTTTTAGAAAAAATAATTTCAGAATGATTTTTGTATTGACATGTTTATCCTTTCTTATTTTGACAAGTGTTTTTATTAGAATATTATTATCACTTTCTGAAAAAGGTATTTTTCTATACCTTTACCTTGAAAATGAAATGTTATTTTTACTATGTTTAGCATGTATAACTTTACATTCCATAATTTTTATTGATTCTAACTTTTCCTGTTCACATTATTAATATTTAGAGAAAATGATTGTAAAATTTATTTTAAATAAAATGGGTTTTGAATTTTTTTCAAATGAAAATGATATTTTCTTCAATAATGATTTTAAAATTAGTTTTTTATATACATAAATGAAATTATTGATTAATTTTAATCTAATTTGATATTTTTATTAATACCATCATTATTAATCTTCTATATGCTTTATGATTTATTTTTCTAATGATAGTATTCATATTCACTTAATTGATTATTTTTTAGTCCCCTTAAAATAATCAATACCCTATGATAATTCAACATTGAAGTTCCTCTAAATTATATATGTCATTTATCATGGATATTAGTGTTTCCTAAACCAAATCCCACATTACATTCGATGTATACTATGACATATGATTTATTATTTGGTAAAATATTGGTAATTCGACATTTATTATACAATATGGATATTTGATAAGGCATATTGTTTATTAATTAGGTAGATTACTTGATATGAAGAATGATTTGGACATGAAATGCCTAGTAGAGCCCAAAAATTATATAGCACCTTGATGAATCTATAGGTTCTTATGCTACAAATAAGTTGCACAAATTAAACAAATTTCTATCTATATTTTTAATCTATCCGTAGGACGGATATTTAAAGTAGATTTTTTTGTGTACCTGACAAATGAATTACAATAATTAAGAATTTCCATCATTTTGATAAATTATTTTTTAAACAAGTGATTTTACTAGGAAAAAATATATGGTTACATTTAATTCTTAGTAAAATAATTAAATAAAATTTATTTCTCTTTCTAACCATTCCATGTTGTTTTTTCTTTTGTTTCAGATTTTAATTTACTGTGTTTCCTTTTATTACATTCACATATTTTTTTTCATGTCATTCTCAATTTGTTGATTATATGGTATAATTTCTCAATTATTTACAACTCCAAAATAATTATTCATTATAATTTTTCTATATATTGTAACCATACTGAGATTTTGCTATCTAAATTGTAAGGTTTCATTCCCATGGATTCTTAGATGTGTACTGTGAATGATTTGTAACTAATTAATTGATGGAATAAAGTTATTATCCTCAAAATAGATAAATGTTTTGTTTTATTTAATGTTTTAGTTTTTTTATGAAAATACACATGTATGTATCAAGACTACCAAGAATAATCAACTATTGGAACCTTAGATCTTGATTCATTGTAATAATGCCAATGTAATTTATAGGTGACCCCATCTTCAGGCATTTTGCGGGTCCCTATAGTTGGAATAAAAGAACATTTAGTAGAAACCATTGGAACTAGATTATGGAAAACATATGTTATAGATCATAATCCCAAGGTATAATTTATCAATAATTATATAAGAGGGTCTTAGATTTGTTAAGGTATAGATTACGTGGGACTTCTTATCATTATATCCCTATCTGGAAACTACATGTTGACATGCTACTAGAACAGATATACCTAGGATTAAAAGGACTAACAATGTGTTCCATTCCTGAATTGGGGAATCATGGTGCAATAAAATAGTCCATTCTACACACCAGGTAAGAAAATCATGTGGGATATGCTAGTAAAAATTCACAATTTCTTTTCAAATCACTATGAAGGATTTTGATAATGAATAACCAAGATTAAACATAAGGTGAATTAGATTGGTGATAAGGTGTAATGTTTTAGATATTGTATAAATAATATATTGTATTAAACCTATACCAAGGAATAATCTATGTGAAAATATGTTAATAAAGTATTTATGTATTACAATTGTATTGAGAACCTTTGTTAAAGTGTTATATATTGATTGACAGTATTTCAAGCATGTTTTTCATATTTTTTTGGGTATTATATTAATATAGTTTAGAAAATAGGATCATGTATGATGAGTGACAACCAATAATGTTTTTAAGTGTCATTGGCCTTCATCCTGGTCATGAAGTGTGATATGGGTTTATATCCAACCACTCACCTATTAAATTTCATTATTAAATATCCATTTTTTTGTTAAACAATTTGATTAATAAATGTCAATGATGAATAAGTAATATCACATTTTAAGATTAGAGATTAATATATTAACCATATTTATTTTGGATGATAGTTAGATTAAAATAAATATAACATTCACTCATTTACAGACCTTATAATCTATTAAATGTTTTATAGTTATTCAGGAAAAAAATTCATTATTAGAAATTAATTTCTGTGAGTAAATGCATGATTTATATTTTGATTGATGTACTACTAGATTTTATGAATTTATACATGAATTTGAAACATATTTGTTTTGAATTTTTCCTTATATTCATGTCTATTAAAATATTTAACCAACATTAAGAAAATAAATTTAAAATTAAACGTTGTCCTAATACCTGAATTTTTGTTTAACAGATGTTATACTAAATCAGTAATGATTTATGGCTTTGAGGTCCTCAAAATTCAATTGACAATTAACTTGTTTGTGACTAATTACTTATTTCACTCCCTATAATTAATTTTGTTTTTCCTACAAGTACATATTTTGACATTCTAATAAAGTTGTCCTAATTAGAGAACAAGTTACATGGTAGTCCATGTTACCTTTGTACATCCCATTCTCTCTATTAGTGAGGATGTTTTACAACCCCGTATCAAGATGTGGGATTTCAATTTTGAAATACGAAACAAATATTTAGTTTAAATTGTGCGTATAAAATATAATTAAGGTGTTGAGAATATAACAAAACCAAATTCAAAAATACAACTTCGTATTCCATAGGGTTTATGACCTACAACACCAAGCGTAAAAAGTGAATATATAATATATTATTGTAAAATCATAAATAAATATTATATTTAATATATATTTCAATGAATTTAACACAATTTTATCTTGATTCACAGTAAATGGAGTCCTTCCTTTATAGTTTTCATTAATTGTAGGAGCTGCCTTCCTCGATAGCTTGTGTTACATGTAAGATCAACATTCACCAAAAAAATGTATTATTAAAATATAATTATTTAATATAATACGATATAACCGAGAAATTAGTATTGTGGTTATGAATATTATTAATTAACTTAAGAAAAGTTATGGTTTGTATAAATATAATATGAATCCCTTGGTTACCAATTTATGAGAAACAAAAATAAAAACCAGTTGGACATAAAAATGAAATATTATTATTTTATGATTCCAAAAGAGTATTGTATTAATAAAAAATATTAATTACAATTATTAAAAAAATTTAATAAAAAATATATATTCAATTAACTTTTTTTATATTCATATATTAGCATTTAATGGTATAATATAATAACAAAACCTTATTTAACACATAAAAACATGTATTTTTATAAAGGAAATATTACTTCCTTTTATTAGAGAATCAATTTTAAATTTTAATTTTGACACATTATTAGATTGAATATGTCAAAATAAACATAAAATGTAAAATAAAAACATAAAAATTATGTTTGGGTGAATTTTTTATATTCTTCCAAAACATATCATTTTTAATGAATAGTTAAAATAGTGAATCTAGTTCAAAACGGTTTTTTTATATAATTTATTCATAAGTATAAATTATAATTTTATCTATATTTTTTAAATAATTATATATAATTAATCTCAATAGATTAAATTTCACACTGAATTTGGTCCTAAAAATATAACCGAATTTCAGATTTTTTTACTTTAATAACTCGTAGTGTTTTCCCACCTACATCAATAAATTTAATTAAATTTATTCCAAATAATTGATTAGAAATATTAGAAATAGATTACATATTTGGAATAATATTAATTTTTAATATCAAACAAGGACATATTTCTTTTACAAAAAATAATAGTGAATGTGGTTAATATTAATTATAATGATTAAGGATATATTATGATTATTAAGGTGATGAATCTTATACTTATCTTTTAGAAAATATACATGTTTAAAATAGATATTTTTTGGAAATATATATACCCAATAATAACATTTCTCAATTGGTTCCATTATTTGATCCACTTTGAATATAAAAAACGTGGTATGAATTCATTTGTCAAAATATTACAGGAGCACCACTTATCGTCCACTATAAAAGGCCGCCACTTTCCCCAATACTCACCTACCTCAGAGAAGATATGATCGGCCATTATATGATCAATTAACTTCCCAACATCCCTAAAATAGTCTTTGATGACAATATTTTAGAATAAATCCTTCCATGGAAGCCCTTTGGTATAACTCAAATGGAGTTGCCCGAATTTTAAGGTATCATTTTCTAAAGATCTATTTTCATTCATTTACTCATACACCAACTCAATTATTTAAAAATCCTGATTATATGATGAAACTAGTTTCCAAAATACTCTTTTATATATTTAATAATGTTTATAACAACACTACCACACACTTCTAAATAATGGGTAACAAACATATTTTCTACGTGTACGACAAAGTATTGCCTCTTGAAATGATGATAGTTTATTTTTTCTGTTACCACCTATAATGGTGGAAATTATTATGGAAAATATACTTATAAAAGAAATATATTATATATATTATATCTTTATACATCATTATTCTATTTATAACTCATACCTTGTGTACTTTTAATTTTGTGTTAATATGATAAAATATTTTCTGGAAATGTGGACTACTACCCCCTCAAATCGAGGAGATTCATTCACATGATACATGGAATATATAAAATATGATTATAATTACACATATGATACATAAAAAAATTTAAATATGATACCCATTACATAATTACCTTTACATAAATAATATATGTAACGACCAAAACTTTCATTAATGGAAATCCCTCTTGATCTAATTAAATGTATCTTTAAGTAAAATGTTTATATAAAATTTCAAATTCATTGGTTTTATGTTTTTGGATTTTAAAATTCTGTTAATAATTGTGATCATTGCGAATATAGTCATTGAATAGTGATCACATGATTTATATAAATATATGGGTTAAACAAATCCACTTTACTTATATAGAGGAAGTTATGGACTCATCCTGTAAATATTCCCCACACAAAGTTCATTTGATAGAGATCAGAAAGTCGGTTACATCTTTGGGATTCTCACTTGACCAATCCCAAGCTGAAATAAAATATATTAAGCTCGAGCTGGGCTGCCTTCGAGAAAAGTAGATGTTGATATAGATTACCAACCAAGTAATGTTATTCGAGCCACCCCAAGAGTATGTCACCATCACACACCTTAGTCTGCAGTCTAATGAAGGTGTTAAAAGGGGTTATCTAACAATACCTTAGCATGATGGTTATATACATTATTTTTTTATGTAATAATGAATATACTTTTATTTTATTATTATTATCTTGTAAGCAGTTTTTAATGCACAAATAGAATCTTTAGTTGATGTTCAGCTAAGATATCTATTTTGATGAATTAATGGATTTTTTAATTAAATAAAATGTTAATAAAATATTATTATTTTTACAAAATTAATTTTTATTAAATATAAATGATTGTATAATTTTATAAAAGCAATTGTAATTTTTTTTAAGATTTGAAAGCCATTTTTTTCAAAACACATTATTTTTCCATAAATGCATGTTTTCAATTTAAAAGTTAAAATTAACATATTTAGAAAATTATCTAGATAAAATTAATATTATTTCAGGAATCAGGACATCTAAATTATCCAACAGATATTTTTTCTTAATTTTCTAAGACCGTCTAATTTTTAGGTAAAAATTAAATACTGTTCAAATATATAATGTATTTTATGACATCATAATGACCTAATAGTGATGTAATCATATACTATAAACATTATGTTCGGCCAATATATGTTTAATCATTAGAATAATGTGATTTTGGGTTTGTTTGATTTATTTTACACAGTATTAGTGGACCCTTCAAGACTTATTAATCATTTTTTATTTTTAAATTGTTTTCCATGGGAGTGTGACACACCTCCACATAGACAATCCCATTATTTTAATAATTTAGGACTATGGCCATATAAAATATTTTTTTCAAGTCGCCTTTGGAAAAAACCCTGGAAAAAAACCATGGGTGGGATTGTGGTTGTGATTAGTTTAATGTGAGGAGTGAAAAACCTAAATAATAAACAATTCCCTCTCCTATACTATATAATACCGGCCAAGATCCCACATCCTCTTCACACAAAGCCTTTGGTGTTTGTCCATCCTCATCCCTCCACTCTTTAGAATACTCCTAAGGTTCCCCATTCTCCCAATAAGCCTCTCTCAAACCTCTCTCAGGCCTTTGGAATCACACTTCAAGTAAGGGTATTCTTTCCTTCTCATTTGTGTCCAATTATCATAAAGTTTTTATGCCCTTTAAATTTTAATTATAAATGATGGGGTATGGTTTCAAACCTCCCCCATACAGACCTCTTTATATTTGGAGGATTCGAGACCCCTTTCCCTCTCATTAATCCCCCCCATGTACACCTGTTATTATGCCGATATTCTGAAAGGAATTTATCTCTCTTCATTTACATTCAAGAAATTCATTTGTATCATGAATCTAAATTAAATTAATTTTTTTGGGAAATGTGTCTATATGACACCCTTACTATCAATGTCTTGTAAATGTTATGATACACCCCTTTCTCTCTCATCAACCATTTTAATGAGCTATTATGTCATGCTGTTATGCTACCGAAATTGCACCATGATTTTCCTTGCTAAAGACATTGTGTAGTGAATAAAATGACCATTTCAATATTAAGGTTATTTCCCTTTATGTAAATTTACTTATTGTTTAAATATTTTCATGTATGTATTCCACATTCCTTTATCGATTACCATATTATTATGTTGAATGATTGAATATATTATGATCTATGTGAACACTTATGCATAAAAAGAAATGTTTAAGAAGGGTTCCCCTTGATAGTGCTCTAATGAATTGGGTAAGGTATAGTATCATGATACATCCTATGAAATGGGTGTTTACACATGCTAATTCAAGTGCAACTTGTTCTCCATGAACAATTTGGGTTTAATCATTAATCATGTGCAATGAGCCTTTGCTCATGCTAATTCCATGTTAAGTGTTGTTGTCAAATTTCCATGTTATGATTATCATGGTTTATCATTAATTTATGTTTATACTTATATTATGCACCATTGATAAGCCTATTGTCTAAAATGTATTGTATTTCTCATTTATTCAATGATTATTCCCTTACTGGGCTTTATAGCTCATCCTTTTCTTATGCATGTCCTCAGCTTGTCCAATGAAATGCTATGTATGAGGGAATGTAGTGGTCCTGTAAATAATTTGTTCAATAACGATATTTTATTTCAAGTTTTAAGTTGTTATTAAATGATCATAATCCCCAATGAAAATATACATATCAATCATCTATGTTGTATCAAGTGAATTTTATGTAATAAATTATGTTAAATTCTGTAATAAAAGATCTATGTTGTCATAGTTGGTATCAGAGAATTGGTTTAGTTATTTTTGGGATTAAGATTAGAAAAACCTATTAATGATTTAAGGCAAGAATAAGTATTATAAAATCATCCCTATGTTTTTTGTGAGTATTGAGTAATTTCTTTATCAAGAAAATACATCCCGGTCCTGATACGAGCAGGTAGAGGCGGCTCTAGTACAGATGTATCCTAGGGGAATACCCGAAAACCCCGCTTTGAGCTATACTCAAATGAAAACTAGGGCACGAAAACAGGCCTTGCTAAAATCTTGGTTACATCACTCCCAAGGGATATGCTTTGGTAAACTCACATGTTTAGTATGAACCGTTATTATGGGACAAAAGAGATGCGAAAAGAATATATGTTAGAAAGTAGATCGTGGATAATATAAATTGAAGCCAATATATTTATCTGTTAAGGAAATAAAATTTATTTACATTTCATCAATTTTGTTCGTGGATTACCCATTATTTTTTACCCCTAACTTTAATATTATTTCAGCCAATGGGCGGTAATAGGAGGACTCATGCGAACAACCGATGTGAAGATCAATGTGATGACTGTACTAATGAGATGCCCAATCCAATGGGAGTGGGAATCTCAAACATTGTCACACTTCCATATCAGCTAACTCGAACATTGAATAGAAACATGGATCTAAAGGAACATTCAAACCCCCCCCCTATGAAATAACAAGTCACTATCGATTGATTCATGAGACAAAGTCCTCCTACTTTTAATGGATCATATGATCCCTCAATCGATGAACAATGGATCAACTCCATTGAAAAGTTATTCTCCATACTTAAATGATATGAACAAGAGAAGGATCTCCTGGATACTTATCATATGGATGGTGAAGCTAATCAATGTTGGACGTTGATAAAAAATATGAAGCCTGAGAGGAGATTGAGGTGTTGGAATGGAATGATTTCCATAAGATTTTTTTCAATAAATTTTTTCCGCCCACCCTCCGTCTTAAGATGGAAAGGGACTTCCTTGCCCTCATGAAAAAAATACAACAAATCTGTTGCATTGTATGATAAAAACATCACAAATCTTGCACAATACTCTTCGATATTTGTCATTACCCTCGAAGGCATGGTTGACTGCTTCTTTGGTGGGCTGAAACCTATCTTGCTGAAAGTGCTTGCGATCCGTGACTTTGACTGGTATGAAGAAATTCTCTGATGTACCCTCAAGGACAAAATGGTGATTGGAGAATCTCTAGGGTATCATGGGGTTAATATGCATAGGGTATACTTCAGCGCTGGTAGTCCGATGGATAAATCCAACTCTGCTATGAAGATCGATCACTTCCCTTGCCAAAGGTGTAGAAAGAAGCACCCCAGAAATGGCCTGAAGGTTATGAGGAAAGGCATTGGGTGTGGAAGAGAAGGGAACCTAGCAGTGAACTCTCGGAAATAAAGGTAAGTGGCAGCAATAGATGAGAGTAATGATCCGTTCGAACCTCAATGCATGGTTCATTGATACAACTGCAAAAAACCGGGGCATCTTAAAAATTAGTGCCCTAATCCAAGAGGTTTTTGGAGGAAACAAACAACCTCCAAGATAGCAATGGCGATCTTTTTCCATCACTAATACTAATGTGAACCTCGAAACCGAAGTGGTGATAGGTAAAAAATTTATTAATTCAAGAATAATAGACACACCTTTTGATTTAGGTTATACACATTCTTTTATATCTTTAATGATTAGTAGAACAATCCCAACACCACTACAAATCATGGAAGTGAAGATTTCGGTGAGTACGAAAAATGGGGCAATCATTGCATCCAATGAATATAACTCCTCCCCTTTCATAATCTGTGGATTAAACTTCCCAGAGATCCTCATCATACTTCATCTGGTGGAATTTGATGCAATTATTAGAATGGATTGACCTTCTTTATATATAGCCAAGATAAATTTCCGTGAGAGTGAAAAAAGTTTTCATGTAGAGAATCTACCCCCGATTCGTTACAAGTGCAAGGAGGAAGATAATCATCTATATATATATCATCTGAAGCATTTATATTACTGCCCTATGAGCATGCATATCTGGATTAGATGATTGAGTCTATGGAGGCACCATCCGAGAAGACATGCCAATTGTGAGAGAATTCGTTGAAGTGTTTCCCGAGGAATTGCATGGTCTTCCTCCTAGAATAGATGTTGAATTCTCAATTGATCTTATACATGGTGCATTTCCAATATCCAAGAATAAAAATAGAATGGATTTTGAGGAGCTTGAGGAGTTGAATAAACAACTACAGAAGAATTTTGATAAAGGGGTTATACGCCCCGGTGCATCACCATGGGGTGTATCGGTCCTTTTCATCAAGAAAAGGGATAGGTTAATGCTCCTTTGCATTGATTATCGTGAGCTCAAAAAAATCATGATTAAGAACAATTATCTTCTCCCAAAGATTGATGACATGTTCGATCAGATATGTGGAGTACAATACTTCTCCAATGTGGATTTTCAGTCGGGATATTATCAAGTAAGAGTGAAGAATGATGATATCCCCAAGAATAATTTTCATACATGTTATTGGCACTATGAATTCATAGTAATTCTTTTTAGACTCACTAATTCTCGAAAAATCTTCATTGACATGATACACAGTGTCATTAATGATTACCTCGATAAATCTATGGTATTATTTAAAGATACTATTCTGATATACCTCAAAACCAAATAGGAACATAAGGACCATCTAAGAACTTTACTAGAGACCATGCGGAAGGGGAATCTATATGAAATGTAAAACAAGTTTGAGTTCTTGTTGATGGGGGTCTCAATATTGGGCCATATCATCACATGTATTGAGATATATATGGATCCATCCGAAACCAATGCAATTGAGGTATGACCCAGGACATCATCGGTAACAGATATTCGTAGCTTCTTGGGGTTAGCTGGATATTATCAATGATTTGTGAGTAATTAATCATGATTTTACAACCCTCTTAAAAATCTATCTCGGAAGGGAGTAATGTTTTCATTGAGTGATGAATGTGAAGAATGGTTCAAGGAGTTGAAAAGGAGGCTTATCACTGTGCTCGTGGTCACTTTACCCAAAATTGGAGAACATTTTGTGGTATTCAGTGATCCTTCAAAGAGGTACTGGGATGTGTGTTGATGAAAAATGACAAAGTCATTACCTTTGAATTATGGAAATTGAAAGTTCATTAACAGAACTATCCAACACATGACCTCGAGTTGGCTGTAGTGATCATCACATTGAAAATTTTGCAGCATTATCTCTTTGGGTAGAAGTGTGAAGTATATACGGACCACAAAATCCTCAAGTATATATTCACAATGAAAGAGTTGAACATGCACCAACAAATATGGTTAGAATTGATCAAATATTATGACTACTCAATACAATACCACCCTGGAAATGCGAAGAAGGTAGTAGATGCCATAAGTTGAAAGGACCCAGCGATTCTATCATTGATGATAATGGAAAAGGATATAATATTCTATGATTTGATGAAGATGGACATTGGAATCGTAATGAAGAGAACATCATCAATCCTTTCACAAATGACTGCTCAACCATCACTTCTGGAAGGGTTAAAGGATGTTCAAAAGGATGATGTGGGAATTCAAGAAAAAGTGGATGCTATCAGAAATATGAAATCCTTAGTGTGTAATGTTAGTGAAGAAGGAATTGTGATATTTGGGAAAATACTATGTGTTTTACCATTTCTGGAGTTGAACAATGAACTTTTGGATGATGCTCATAGTTCAAATTTCCCTATTCACCCAGGAAACACAAAGATGTATCAAGATCTCCAAGAGCATTATTGGTTGGATAATATGAAGATGGAAATCGCTAAATATACAACAAAGTAACTTGTGTGCCAGCATGTGAAGGGAGATAGGTAGAATTGTAAGGGGATAATGAAATCATTGCCCATACCAAAAGAGAAATGGGATAACATCATCATGTACTTTGTCACCAGACATCCGAAGTCATCCAAAGGAAGCAATTCAATCTTGGATATTGTGGATTATCATATAGAGGCCGCACACTTCATTTCTATTCGGGAGGATTTCTTATTGGATCAAGTAGCATGGATATATATCAGGGAAGTGGTAAGGCTGTATGGAGTACCACTATTTACTGTGTCTGATCGAGATCCAAGATTCTCCTCTATGTTTTGGAAGAGTCTTCAACATGCTATGAACTCTGAACTTTACTTTAGTACGGCCTATCATCCTAAAACAGGTGGCCAATCCAAGCAGCCTATTCAAACACTTGAGGACATTTTGAGAATGTGATCAATTGACTTTAATGGAGGATTGTATCAATATCTTCATATTGTTTAGTCCTATAATAATAAGAGATTCCACTAGATCATCTAAATAGATCCATTTGAATCCCTTCATGTGAAATGGTGCAGAACACTGGCGTGTTGAGATGAGGTCAGTGAGTGTAAGCTGCATGGACCCGAAATGGTCGAAGAAATGGTGGTGAAGGTGAAAAACATTCAGCAATATATTAAGGCATCCAAGAGTCTACATAAGAGTTATGAAGATAACCATCGATGAAACCATGAGTTTAATGTTAGAGAAATGTTATTTCTATGCATATCTTCGTGGAAGAAGGTCATGAGGTTTTGAATGAAAGGGATGTTAATTCCAAGGTACATCAGCCCCTTCGAGATTTTAGATTGTTTTGGGGATAGGGCTTATCAACTAGATCTTCCACCTACCATGGCCAAAGTACATGATTTCATTCAAGTATCCCTATTAATGAAGTACATACCGAACACTTCACATGTAGACTCTTTATAGGTGGTACAGTTAGAGGACGATCTTCATTATAAGGATAAACCAGGGAATATCTTAGATCATAGAGAAAAATTTCTACGAAATAAGACAATTATCCTCATCAAGGTGTTGTGGAGAAACCGCAAGTTTGAAGAATTGGCATGGGAATTGGAGGAAATGAGGAAGAATAGTTTCCCAAATCTGTTTTAGTGTGGTAAAAGGAAATTTATAAGACGAAATTTCTTAAGGGGGGAATATTTTAATGACCCATAATTTCATTAATGGAAACCCCTCATGATCTAATTAAATTCCACTTTATGTAAAATGTTTATATAAAATTTCAAAATCTTTGGATTTATCTTTCTATATATTAAAATACTATTATGAATTGTGGCCATTTCTAATATATTCATTGAATAGTGATCACATGATTAGTATAACTATAGGGATTTTACTAATCCAATTTACTCAGAGAGAGGAAGCGATGGCTTCATCCCATAGACGTGCCCCATTTGAAGCCCATTTGTCAGAGCTTGGAAAAGAGGATACATATTTGGGATTCTCTATTGAACTAGCCCAATATGAGCATCAATATTTTATGCTCAAATGGGATAGACGATGAGAGAAGTGGAAGTTGATAGAGATTACCACCCGATCAATGTTATCCGAGCCACCCCAAAAGTCTATCACCATCGCACAAATTACTCTTTGGTATTATAAAAGTGTTACAAGGGTTTATGTAAAAATCCCTTAGCAAGATGGTTTTGTACATTTTTTATATAATAATGAATATACATTAATTATATTATTGTTACCTTGTAAATAGTTTTAAAGCCCAAATATTTTTTTTACTATTCAGCTAAGAAAATTATTTTGATGAATTAATGGATCATTGAATTAAATAATATTTTAATAAAAAATTATTATTCTTTTTATTTTAATTTTTATTAAATATAAATGATTTTACAATTTAATAAATGAAATTGTATTTTTTTATTTTTTGAAAACCACTTTTTGCAAAACCCAAGAATTTTCGATAAATGTCAGTTTTTATTTAAAAAGTTAAAATTATCATCTATAGAAAATTATGTAGATAAAATTAATATTATTTCTGGAATCAAGATGTTGAAATTATCCAACGGTGAATTTTTCATAATTTTCTGAGATAGTCAAATTATTGGGTAAAAATTAAATATCGTTTAAATATATAACGAGTTTTATGACATCATAATGAACCAATAGTGATGTAAAAAAATACTATAAACATTATGTTCAGCCAATATATGTTTTAAAATTAAAATAATTCTATTTTGGGTTTGTTTTATTTATTTTAAAAATCTTTAGTGGACCCTTCAAGACTTATTGAACATTTTTTCTTTTTAAATTGTTTTCCTTGGAAGTGTGACTCACCTCCACATATGAATCCACATTTTTATAAAATTTTCGTAATTTTTCCATATAAAATAATCTTTTCCACTACCATTTGAAAAAAACATTGGAAAAAAACATGGGGTGGTTTTGGGCTTTGATTAGTTTAATGTGAGGTGTCCCAAACCTAAATAATCAACAATTACCTCTCTTTTCCTATATAAACCCACCGAAGCACCCACTTCCTCCACACTAAAATACTTTGGAGTTCATCAAACCTATTCCATCATCTCTATAAATTTTTCCAAATACACCCTAAGCCCCCATTAATCTTCTCTCAAGCCTCTCTCAATCCTTTGGAAGCACACTTCCAATTAAGAGTTTTCTTCCTTTCTCATTTTTTTTTTCTAATTTTAATTAAGTTATTATTCCCTTTAAATTTAAATTATAAATGTTGGGGTATGGTTTCCCACCTCCTTCATAATACACTATTTTTTTATTATGGGAGACCCCATTCTCTCTCATTTATTCCTCCCATGTACACTCGTTACTGTACTGAAATTCCAAAAAAATTTCTCTCTCTTCATTTACATTCATGCAATTATTTTGTATCATGAATAAAAATTTAGTTAATTTTGTTTAGAAAGGAATATATATAGACCCCTTAAATTCCATGTTATGTAAATGTGAAGAGATACCAATTCCTCTCTCATTAACCATTTTTTGTGTTATTATGTCACATTGTTATGCTGCCGAAATTGCACAGCGATTTTCCAAGCCAATGTCAATGTATAGTGAATACCCTGCCCATTTCCCTATAAAGTGTATTCACCTTTATGCACATTTACTTATTGTTTAAAGAGTTTCAGGTATGTATTATGTATCCCTGTATCTTGGAATAAATTATTAGATATAATGAATAAATTTTTTATGATCCATGTGGCACACTTATGAATGAAATGAATTGTTTAAGATGGGTGTGCCCTGATAGCACTCCAATGAATTGGGTAAAGTATAGTATCATGGTAAATCATTGGAAATGGGTGTTTACTCATGCTAATTCACATGAAATGAGGTTTTACTTGTGCTCCATCTTCCATGAGGGTTTACTCATACTCCATGTGTAATGATTTTTGGCCCATGTTAATTCTATTTATGATTATTATGATTTATCATGCATTTTTGTTTATACTTCTCTTGTGCTCTATTGATATGCCTATTGTATAACATGTATTGTATTCCTCTTGTTATTCCATGATTATTACCTTACTAGGCTATAATTCTCACCGTTTTCTTATTCATGTTCTCAGGTTATACCATGCAATGCTATGTACGGGGGAATGTAGTGGTCATGTTAAGGGGGTTTTCAATAAAGATGATGTATTTAATTTTTTAATTTGTTTTGTAATGATCCTAAGCACCAACGACACTAGACCTCTCAATCATATATGTTGTATCAAGTGAATTATATGTAACAAATGATGTTTAATTGGTAAAAAAATATCAAGGATGACATAATATATATATATATATATATATATATCATTTTAATTGTTACCCATTCACTCACCTAAAAATTCTTAACATTGTTTGTGAACATGAAGACTATCAAATCCTCGACATAGATTGATTCCTTTTTTAAATCATTAGAGTTCTATATGTATTGATATATGATTAAATAAAATTTTATATATTATATAATGAAAATTATATAATGATAAGGTTTTACTTACATTGATTACATAATGGTTATTGAAAAATAAGAATGTCACTCAAGAGTATGTACGACTTACCGTCTTCATGATTTTAAAACTGATTAATTTTTCATAATCATATTTAATGATTGGTTTTTAATGTATAATTTTTTTAAAAAAATATTATTATGTGATTATTATTATTTTTTGATGTTATATATTGACCCCTTTGTCAATAGATTACATAATAAACCTGTTTTTGACACATAAACTGAATTTGGTCAACAGAACTGACATAAAAATAATTTTTTAACTAGGTGTAAATAACAGGGTAATATGTGACATAAATTTGAAAAAAATAAAAAATGTTCCTAGGAAATAAAATAATTATCTTTTCTTTATTATATTGGATGTTAAAGGACATTCACCAGAAAAGGGTATACATGGTATAGGATTTGGTATGTATTTACATTCCATATATAATTATTAGTTTTTATGAACCTTTTTTAATTTATATGGTTTATATAATTATCTTATACATGATATGTCATGAATATATTTAATCACATGATATTATAACATTCATTTAATTTTATTCACTCATGAGCCTTATGATTTGAAATGTTTCGAAGTGGTATGGGATATAGTTGGATGTTATTGATTATTTTACCCTAGAATAATTTTAATGATATTTCAATGGTATTTAATTTTGAGAAAAATATATCTTAATTGTAGAATAAACATTTTATTTTACCTAAAAATGGTGATTTAATAGATTTTTCATGTAATAATACCATTATACCACTATAAGGTACTCACCGGGATTTAAAAAATCTTTAAAATAAAATTGGACATCATTTCTCTCTTTAATCATAGAACATGTTTTGTTCTAAAAAAATGTTTTATTAAAAAAAATAAAATATTTCTTTCAAACAATTCGGTAATGACATTTTTTCGATTTTTTCTTTTACAAATGTTTTAAACAGAATCTTCTTGTCACTTTTGGAATTAAGAATATTTTTAACCTTTCACCATTGGAAATGAATGTCTTTTTCCTTATATAGAATGTACTGATCATCCGATGGATGGATCTATTTAATTTCTAAATTTTTAATTTTTAAATAAAATTATTTTAAAATCTATTTTCAATGAAATGGGTTTTCAAATTGTTTTTCCAAATAAAATGATATTTTCCATAAAAAAGTTCTTTTAAATTCTTTTTATTTTTATTAATCAATCAGAAAAACAATTTATTTTACTCCACATTGTATATATTTTATTTATAGCATATTTATTTTAACTATTGATGGTTTATGAATGATTTGGGAAAGGATAGTTTTCACATTAATTATATTCATTATTTTTTTTTCCATTTGAAATTCTTAATCTCATATGATAATTGAACATTAATTTTACCCAAAATTATCCATTTCATTTATCATGGATATTAATATTTCCTAGACCATATAACGCTTTACAAACTATATAAACATTTACAGTAGTTTTATTATTTGTGGAAATATTGATTAATCAATATACATTATTCAATAACAATATCTGATAAGGAATATTGTTTAATAATTAAATAAAATAATCAATATAAAAATGATTAGGACACGTAATTATGTGTGGAGACTTGAGTTTATATAGATCCTCAATGCATTGATTGGTCCTCATGAAAAAAATAAGTTCCATAGATTAAATTGGTTTCAATATATAGTTTAAAACAATTCAGATTATGGATTATGATAGTAGATGCCTTCATGTTACTGAGAAATGACATCCAATAATTAATCATTTACATCATTTTTATTAATTATTTATTTTCCACAAGTTTTTCACAGGATAAAATCTATGTATTCATTTAATTATATCTTTACTAATTAAATGGAATGTGTTTTATGTTTCTATATTTTCCATATTTATTTTCAATAATATATTTATTTGAATGGTATGGATTTCTATTTATTACCATTCCTTATTTATTATCCACTTCCTTCCCAATTTTTTTATTATTTGTCTTGGGTGATCAATTATTTAAAATTACTTAATAATTATGCTCATTGATTTATTATTTCATCTGCCATAATTTAATGTTATGGATTAGTGGATCTCACTATTATTATTTTTCATTCCCCATGATTCCTAGAAGATCTCTAAGAATGTTGTGTTGGGAAATAATAGGTCTAATGATGTAATTATCCTATTAAAAGATAGAAATTTTGTTTTAATTAGTGTATTATTTTGTAATAAAATACTTATGTATGTATATGGTTTACCAATACAACTAAAATCTCAGTCCTTGGGGGATTGATTCTTGTAATCTTGTGAATTTAATTGATAGTAGACACCGGCTCTAGGATTTATTGGGTTAGATAGCTGTATATAAAAATTATCATTTTCTAACAGAATATTTCAGTATTAGTAAAACTCATTCCATAGTTTGTGAGTAATTTTTTTTAATCCACCACACTTGTCCAAAACAACATCCGACTACTCCCTATTTTTCACTAGCAGCGGAAAGTGTCACTAAGTGTAGTTTATTACATGATCAAGAAACTAAAGAGTCACATATGAAAGGATAAGTTTTATATGTAATATTTAAATCCATTTTACATGAACCAATATTATCATCCAAAAACATTTATGTCCAAAATTATTTCCATTGGAATAAAATAACTCAAAATTTATAGTACCCTATTATAATGAAAGACTCATTTAACAGATTTTTGATGGAATTATTTTTGATTGATTTTATATCTAAAACATAAGAATAATAAAAAAATCCGTATTTCAATACTGTTAAGAATATTACGCTCCCAGTCATACCACTATAATAAATCTGATCAATTTCCTTCACAGTTTCATGATGATCTAATTTATTAGGAGTATCAATGGGAGTACAAATATTTTAGCTGTTTTATACTTGAATTTATTAGGTGTGACCATCATCTAATTAATTTGTGATATATAAGTACCGTATGTTTTTTAAAAAATTGAATACAATGATATTATGTTAACTCACCCTCCATACACATTTAAAACACATACTACTTAATATTCAAAATTTAATATGTTTATCATTTTTGAGTTAAATGAAATATATTTTCATCAACATAAAATTTTACAATTAATTTTTTTTAGATACTTATATTAGTAAAATAGTTGGTTCCACATATCCGTTAATAAATTTATCCTATAACAAAAATACAATTAATCTATTATACCCATCTCTAGGGGATAGTTTGTGTCTATAAAGTTACTTCTTATGTTTAAAAACATTGTTTAAAAGTTTAGTATTTTAAAATCAATGAGGTTTTCAATAGAAACACCCTTCTGAACATACACATTATGGAATTATTACATCACACCCATTTTAAATAGTGTCAAGTTAATGAATGATACAAAGGATATAATTATTTAAATTTCTTCAAGTCTATTTAAAAGGGAATAGATTTTTTTTAGTCTATTAATTTTTATTATTATATCCTATTTCAAAAAGGCTATCTTGATTTATATCAATTATTCAATTTTTATCACATTTAATCAAAACATAATTTCAATCAATTATAGAAGTTTATTTAGGTTGTTAAACTAATGACAAGACACTTTCCTTTAAATAACATTAGGTTAATCTTCCATTTCTTTTATATAATCCTAATAACCTATAGAATCATCAATATTTTCAGGATAAAATTGAGCTAAGAAATCTCGATGCTCAAATTCATATCTCAAAAAACATATAGTCCATATCGGTTGATCAAAACCACAAATGATATAGTCAATATGATTATTACATTGAAACAACAAACATTTTGTCCTTTTAAAGGTTTTTATTGAATAAATAGTAGAAACTTTTTTTGAGGAATAATTTTAAAAACATATATAAGAATGTAATATGGAATTTTTGAATAAAAAATGATCAATTTCATTAAAAGTGACATTTACTATTTCTTCAATATCATAAAGATTTTAATTAAATAGTCTGTAAGACAAATATGTAGTGGAATAGCCTAAAAATATTCCATCATTAAAATTGGGTGAATATTTATGTTTTTAATCTTTAGAATTCAGGATGAATACTTTTCATCTAACTATATTGAAATAATTTTTTTTGTTTCGACATTAAAAAATTATTTAAGAGTTTAATTAATAAAAAGGTACAATTAAAATAGAATTTATACTCTTCCAATCAGTACTAACTCCATCATCCCACATATTTTTAAAAAGAGAGTAACAACTCATCAGGTTTCTAGAAATCCCTAAGAGAACTCTACATCATTCGACTACACATTTTTTTGTGTTGTTATAGGTCCTAAGAGTTTATGTTCAATATATTCTTACTAAATTTTTTTTATCAATAATAATTTTCAAATTCACCACCATGATCACAATGAATTGTTTTCAGGGGAAGGTTTTCCTGATTTTTAATTATAACTACCAATGTTTTAAAATTATTAAAGGCTTCATATTTAATTTTAATATAATAATCCCATGTGTATCATGGTAATAATCACCAAAGTCATATAATTATTATTTTAAACAAATTCATCTAGTTTGTTTATGTCCTAATAGTTTCATTTGAAATAACCATAAATCATTAAAATTTGAGAAATCAAAAAAAGATTTAAAACATGACATATATTTCTTAACATATTTTAAAGGATCACAAATGTTAGATGTATAATGCCTTACTCTTTTAGATCATTAGAAATTCTTTTCTTAGAAGAAATAACTATAGTTATAAGGATACAATATCCTAACACACTATTCCCTTACATTCATAGGTGTTCGATTAAAAAAACATAGCATGATTCTGAACTCATAAGGACTGCAATTTTTAGTGTGTATAAATATATATATTTATCAGAAGAACGTATAAATTAATACTTATAATATTATAATATAATGTTATTAATCCTAATTTTTACACGGTAACATTCATCACATAATTTAATTATGATGATATGGTTGTAAATAAGTCTGAAAACAAATTAAAACAAATTAAATTAAGGATTTTCCTAGAAGGACAATGATACATTTACCAATGATTTATCTATTAGAATAGTCACTGAAAGATACTTTTCTATCTATATTTTTGATAATATTATTAACGAAATCAAATTTTATTCATATTTAATGAGAAACTGCTATACATATACTAAATAAATTTTTTTGTAGTACCTTCATTTACCAAAAAACAAAAGATTTATTTTTTCATCATACAAACCAGATTTGGTATGTATTATAAAAAAAATATATTTTTTGTATCCACATTTGACCACATTATTTCAATGAGTAATTGTTATTTCCTTTGAAAAATAATCTATATGAAATCTAAGGAACTAAAATATATTGAAAGAAATAATCTCCTTCCAACTTCTAACAATTTTACATTTAGGAAAAAATGGAACATGTTTAAGAGTAATGTAATTATTAAGAAATGATGGTTTCTTATTTTGTAATGCCATGTTTGGAATTATTACCATGATATAAAATTATTTTATACATTTTTCAATGTCCTATTTACAAGAATTAAAATCAAAATAATTGTTTTTTAAAACTAGATATTCATGATTTTAGTTTTCCCACATAGTTTTTCTCCTCATTGATAGTAGTTGGGAATAACTTATTAAAAACATTTCTTAAAATATTTTTCTCATAAATAGTTTTTTCAGGTCATTTTGAAATATTATCTTTTTAAAAGTAGTTATATAATGATATTTTTTAAGATATAACAAATAATTATTGAAAATGGTTAACCTTACATCTTCCAATAGCAGTTTTTCATTTGCATCATAAATATTTTTTAAAACAATACAATTTTCATTCTCAAAAATATTAGTGATCCTAGACACCTCATCATAACTATGTAATGTATAATATTCATATATGGAAGGCTATTCATTATTATATGTTAAATTTTATTCATTATCAGACTATTTTTCATTTAATGAAATATTAAAAAGGGATTCATAAGTGTTTATCTTTTCTATAAGACATTGATTTACCATAAATTCATTTACAAAATGGATACTATTCATTTGTCTGAAACATTCATTATAATAAATTTCATTGAGAATCTCCACCACTAGTGACCCATTTTTTCAAAAACATTAATACTTTTCTTACTAATATAATTATAACATTTATTTCGATTTTTTATGAATTTTATTCCTTTCTATCCTTCTTTCTAAGCATGGGAATATCTGGTCAAATGTGTCATTCCTTAATGAAGTCATAACTTGTATCTCCAGAATAATTTCAATCATTTTTGTCCTTATGATCCTTTTTTTATATGTGTTATAAATAATAAATTCCAACTAAATTTTAAATCCTTTTGGATATATTAACAAATTCATTCTCTAAATGTTTTCATCAACAAGAATCATATTACAAAAAAAACTCTTATTTCTTGAATACATTACTAAATTATCTACTAACTAAGATTTGGAAAAATATTTGAATTTTTAGATAGAGAAACATCACCAATTATCTTTTTAAAATTTTCATAATCCCTTTTTAATATTATTTTATATAGAATATTGTTTCCAATGAGTTCATTAATAGAGAGATTAGTAATCTTCCCTATATCATCCCCATTAGTTCTTTTTTATTCCCAATCATTGGGTATTATATCAATAATATTTCCCAACAAATTATCATCATCGAGTACTTTTAATCAATGATAGTTTAAAATATTTATGATTTTAATAAATCTTTGTTTAATCTAGGTAACTGATTCACCAGATAAAAAATCAAAATCTTGATAATCAACACTAATAATGTATCTTCAAATTTCAAGGACTTTTGATGTACTAAAAAAGGTTACTTCCTTCTTAATCCAAATTCAATTAGAAAATTCACATGATGATATCTAAATATGTATATTCCTCATCATAAACACAATAGAGTATTTCTAACTTTTTACATCAACTGATATTCTAGCTTCTCAGCATTAGTAAAGGTAAAAACGTCCAAATTATAAATCTTATACATTCTAGTAAGCTTTAAATAAATTTCATCTTTAGTTTTGAACATTTGATTTTTCACATTATATCACCAATAAATATTGTCATTCCCATCAAATATAGAGGTCGAATTATATTAAGATTATCATGGGATTAAACAGTCATATATGATATCCTACTAAGAAACTAGAACTATTTTTCTACTAAAACACAATACTATAATATTTTTTTAAAAAATATACCTAAAACAAAACATAATACACACGATGTAGATAAATAATGTAAAAATTAAACATGTATAGGAAATAGAACGTGATTTCATAAAAAAATGGAAATAAACGAGTAAAAATGATTTTTACTATTACAAGTGGGTAATATAGATTTTTAATTTAAAAATGTTATAATGTAACAAAACACATTGCCTATTATAATAAAAAAGACAGGACTCAAAATGCATTTGATGATTAGATTATTATAATTGTAATAAAAAATTATTTGATTATATTATAGTATGTTTTAATCATTATCACATATAAAATGATAATACAAAAGATATAAATGATTTAAAAAATACATTCTATCATAATATGCATAACAGAAAAGATACTATTAAAAAAAATATATATAATTCTGTAATTTAAGAATATCAAATATGATATATTTAAAATAATCAAATCTATTTACCATAAGAGTAATGGTAACCAATATGAATGAATAAATGTATCTATAATTTCTTACATACTATAATTTCTATAATTCCGTACTAGGAAATCCCTCAACACAATGATTAGAATAACCCCTATATTACAAACCTCAGAACCCCTTGATTCAATGATCAACATCTATTTTCCTAGACCCATAACCCCTTTATCTAGTGTATTGGATTCTCCTCCTTTTTATCTCTGGAAGACCAGTATTGTAACAATGATCATATTCAAAGAATAAAGGATACTATTTTTATAAAAAGATCCATAAAAATATTACATTTATTGAAAAAAATCTAGGTTATTATAATAACTCAGAAAAAGTAGTTCAGGCAGAAAAATATTTAGAATAACTGAGTTGGGAAAATGTATCATCTCCAAATAATTAAAATGTTCTTCTATATATTAGAAATGCTTTAGAAATCATATTTTTGAGTTTCATGAAATATTCTTAGACTAATAGTGATTCACAGCTAATTTGTATGTGAATTTTTGACATCATATGTTTTATAACAATTATAATTCCAAAATTATTCGTTATGATATTACCAAATCTATGGTACTATGAATATAATATTTTTACATCCCGATAGACTTCTTTATTGATTATCAATCCATTGAGATGAATGATTAATAAATTAATTTATATTTAACAATTTTAGTATAATGATCCAAATATTTTTAGTTGGGTAGAGAAGAAATGATTCTAACAACTAGTTTAAACAATGTTTGTTTCGATGAATTAGATGCAAATTTAGTATGATGAATTGGATTAAGAAATGTAAAGATCATATTGATAATATATTAGATATATTTCTATGTATGATAGAAAATCTGTTTTTCTCCAAATCCTAATAAAAGACATCGGACATAAATTAATAGTAAACATATTTTTTAATAAATTTGTGATTTACAAAGAAAAGGGAATAGAGATGTATGGAGTCAGACCTATGACTCAACAAATTGATAATCCATTCTTGCTTACTCCAACTTGACATCAGAATAAATGTTCTCATTTTGGAATCACTATCTATTTCCATGATACATTAATCATACACAACAACATGATAATAATTTATATTAAATATCTCTAGGAAATCATACCAAAATGTGTTCATGTCCCAGTGGAGGTGTTTCAAAAAGGATTCATCTACTATTGAACCATTGGCATTCTATATTATCATACATGATGTTTTTAAAAAAAAATCACTATGGTTGATTCTTATAGGTACTATAATTCAGGATAATATATTAGTATATTACACATCAACCTTCCATACTCTCACATATTTCACATTTACACAAATGTTGATTCCCCTCAATGATTATTCTTTTGTAGTGATCTTTTTCATCTAACTTGAGATTTTTCACCTAATTTTATTATCCATAATTTTCTTATCATTCACTTTTAACATTTCATCTATCTATTTTATCATATCTAAAATATGCCTTCCAATTTTTATACTCCAAACATTTTTTATACGGATATTTATTTCCATAAAATCCTTATTGGAAATATTTTTTATATGTTCTATTATATTAGTTCTCTATATAGATCTATTTAACCCATTATCATTATACCAATTCTCATAGTGAATTCAATCTATATACATGGTTCTTATTTCAATTTTATATTCTCCAAAAAATATTATTTAGAAATTTTTTAATCCCATTCAAATAGTTTTTACAACTTTTATACCCTTTCATTTAAAAATATGATCTAATAATGGTTGTTTCAAGAAAAAAATATGAATTGATAACATAAAATCCCCATTACTAAATTTATATAATAACAATTTAGTAAAATATCTATAGGGGAATAAAATATTAAGGTACTAATTTATCATTCAATATTAACTTAGATATATAATCCTCATTTAAAAAATCACACCTACCTTAATGGGTTTTTTATATGGGGATGGATAAATCTGAATCGGCCCATTGCATTGTTTTGAAGACCAAGGTGCTCATAGGAGGCTCGATAGTTGTCGGGAGGGACCTGGATTATAGAATATTGAATCTATGAGCTTTCACACCATGAAATACCCTTACATGACATGAAATAGAGTATTTTAATATCTCAGGGTTTGAAAAATAAATAAAATTATGAGGCAACATGTTTTTCTGTGGAAACCTTCCATGAGGCATTACACCATGTGAAACAGGATTACACAATAAGTATTAAATCATATATGTATTTGATAAAACATTTTCCATCCCTTTAGGTTATAAAACCATATAACTTCATATTCTCTCTCCCTGATCGTAGGTTACATGACTGTCCCATCCTTATTGTTTTGGAGGGGCCTTCAACAATGATCGATTCTTAGCTCCCTCATTCTATATGTTTCAAACAGTCTTCGATCTGTGGTATGATACACCAATATTTATGCTGTATCATTGATCCATCTCCACCCTTTTCTCTTTTCCATGTGATGTCACTTTATCACCATGGTTCTAATGGGTTTTCTCTTGGTTGTTGTTGCTTTGATGGTGTCACGGTATCCTCGGATGAATAAAAAACATATGGGAGTGGTTATCTGGATTTGTTGTGTTGATCTATTCTCATGTGAAGATTATAAGTGACCTTTTGAGGTATGGTATTCATTTCTTCACTATTTTATTTATGTTAAATCATTGAGATGGATTGATTTATCCCCTTAGATCAAAATGAAATTGAACTAATAAAATACTCGAACCAGATTAAAGAATTTGTATCGATCACATATCGATGTTGTTTCTTTATAATTTGATAACGGGTTACCTAAATATTGGCATGATAGAGTGATTTTTAATCCTTCCTTATTTAACCATGTTTTTCATGATGAAATTTGGTAAATAACATAATAATTGATTTAATTTACATTTAATTTTAAAAATGGAAAATGGAAAATATTTAATGAATCTGATTGTTGTTTTAATTTAATTATAATAAAATTAATTCAAGTATGTATGTTTAATTGAATTGGTTAATGAATCCAAATAATTTTATGATGGATGATAAAATATCATAAGGGATTTTAAATATGTTTTTAATTAATTTTTTTTTGCTGTGAAAACCTGTTTCTCTAGATTCTCATACTTAGATCCTTAGAATAATTAATCGGTTAATTCGTTATTAAATAAAGAATCGGTTGTTTGAAAAAATATAATGTCTTTGTATGGCCTGAGTTTTCCATATTCTTATATAGGCCGAGTCCATTTTGATTGGGATCCATGAGAGCTCATTGAGAGTGAATGATAGATGCCTTGTTTTAGGGGATGTGTTTGGTTTCTTATTTGTTTTCTACTACTTTTGATGTGATGCCAGCTTCAGATGGTTGATTCTAGAGGCATATTCTCATTGTGTGTGAAGGGATGACCAGATTTGATATGAGAATGGGATGGCTAATCATGGAGGCTATTTTAGTGTGTGGGGAAGGTTGTCTAGGTTGTTATGGAAGATGTTTACACCTATAGTGGTAAGAAACATTAGTTAATTCATGTGTGTGTGAGGAAATAAACATGGGTCAACGAAACATGTTTAATATAGGATTACCTATTGATATGAATTTTTTATGTGTGTTGAATATATTGTTTTATTATCTAATTTAAATTCCCCACTACTTTAAGAAGATGGTGTAGGTTACTCTCCATCCATGGTCGATGAAGATGTATGAAGTATTCCATGTTTTATCCATGCTTAGTTTCTCATGGTTGGATGGGCCGATTCTCTTGATAATTGAGGTAAAGACTTGATGGGTATTTCATCGACTCACCATGTCAATTCCCTTATGTTTTTTATCTTAATAATTTATTATACAATACCTGAAAATATAGAATGTGGATATTTTTTTAAAATAAATGAATGACTGTTTATCAAATGGGTTTAAAGATTGCTGAGATGCAATTACGAGGTTATAATTTTGAGAGATTGTGGACTCGGGTTGCTTGTTTCTAGAGGGAAATGGACCTCGTTGTGATGCTGATGTAATTAAATGCTAAAAATGATTATGGTAAATTAATGGTTAAATATTTAATTAAAGTAAATTGAATCTATTAATAAGGGGATAAACTAACATAATGTAGCTCTTTAAATTGTGGTGTGCTTATGGGATATCTGGTCTTAGTAGTAGAAACCTGAAGTTTGAGAGATGTTAGATCCATTAATTATAATAATAGGTTATTCTCATAGTGTGTTTTTCATCAATATTATATCATGTAGGTTTTGTGTTTCTATATGCTACTCTACCCTATTGGTTAGAGAAACTCACAACCTAGGGATTATGAGCCACGGGGGTGTTTTGCACAACTTCTCGGTGGGAGGATGGAGTGATGAATATCCCTATTGTCCCCACTCCCTTCTCATGGTAGTTACTTCTGCGGCTATGCATAACAATTATTTTTTCCCATATATGTGTGTAGAGGGCTATAATGAATTGTGGTAATTTCACACACATATATTCTGGATATAGTTTCATATGGTCTAGTATAGGTATAACATGTATAGGGTGTGATGGCTTGATGGTCCTTACTCAGTATATGGGATGTCATGGGTTGATGTATAATACTGATTGTATGATCCATTTTATGCAGGATGTGGTGGCTCCCAAAAACATCCTTTTTTCATTGATTATGTGGGTGTGGTGGTGTGATTCACATGGTTCACATTGACATCTGATTTGAATGTTGTGGTGAATTGTCTTGGTGTATTCTTGAAAGAATTTCTGGAGAGAGATGTTCATGAAATGAGAGTTTGGGGAAAAGTGGAAGACCATTGGGGAAGTGGATGAGAGTTACCCTATATATTCATTATTATATTATATTCACATGTTTGTGGTATATTCTTAGGGTTGATGTAGTGAGGCTGCGGACATAGTATACCAATTTAGGTGACGAGTTAACATCACTTGTTATTCACAATAAATTAGCTTGATTTCATTATTTCTTCATTAGATGATCTAGGGAGGATCCAACGGAGTGTACTATAATACACAAAAAACATAAAGATATTTATACTCTTTTTCACATGTCATTTGGAGATGTTTTTAGATCAGACTGGATACTACTATCATGGGGTGTTTTTTAGGATATATTTGGGATTTTTGGCCATTTCCGGCTTCACATTTGATTTGATACATGCACTTTTTTCCTTCTATTTTAGTTTTTCATGCATGTAATTACATTTTTATATTTCATTTTTCATTTATATCGTGCTCTAAGTAGGATTTTTTGGGCTATCATATATCATTCTTCTACATGTGTTCTCTTCGAGGTGAATGCCTCTAAGTTGTGTGTTCATTATATCCTCGATTCTAGTCTCCATCCTAGGGCCTATAGAAGGTGGGACCCGATGTTCACTATCTATATTCTCCGATTTCCAACCTAGGATGGTTTTTTTTGGTGGAGAGGGGTCATGAAATTGTTGAATTAGAGACGTGTTAATGGATAAGATGGAGTTCAGTGTTAGGAATTACTGAGATTTCATAGGATGGTATTGAAATTGTGTTTGTTACATTTAGAAAGCTCTGCAAACACAATAGGCTAGCTGCGACATTGGTATTTATGTATCCATGTGATCTGATGCATGGACCATTAATATTATAGTTGATACTGAACAACGTGATATAGGTTTCATTATAGAGACCAATAAAAGGATAATCCATCATTCTTATTTTAGCCTATGTTTGAATGGGTAGACCTTGTCATATTTTTATAGAAAATGAGTAAAATATAAAAATTAAATAATGTTATGGTCATCCATATTCTAGGTTTTAGAGCTCTAATTGTTTTCTATTTTGCAGGTATGGCCAATGGTCAATATCCTTATTAGGTTTGTACTAAATATGTTCAACAGGTTGTGCTAGCATATCACCGTAGAGTAGAGTTCAACGAATATGACACATGGAGGAGGATAGAATGATAGTTTCATTGAAAGAGTATTTAGAGATATGAGGGATCCTTTACAGTTTAATTCACAAAATATTAGTTGGAGGAGGTTGAGATAGCCTTCATTTAGATCCCTACTCAGACGGATCAATGTGTATTATTTGCTGTGACAATGTTATATGGGATGTAAAGAAGTGGTGGTTCATGATCCTCGAATCTTATGAGGAGTCAGTAGTCTTGGTGGAGGAGTTCTACGACTAGTTCAGAGATCAGTTTCATTCTTCTACCCCAATGGTTTCCACTCTCAAGAAGCTTCAGCTATGGAGATCCATTGTGGGAGAGTTCAAAATCAATTTCATGAACCTGATGTGATATACTTCAAACCTAATTCTAGATTATTAGGGAAGAGCAAGGCATTTCATAGATGATTCACATCCAGATATCTAGCATCATCTCTCCAAATTTATGATGAGGACGTATATAGAGGTACTAGTGAAATTGGAGGTCATAGGGAGGAAGTTATCCAGAACTATTCTAACATGAGATGGGATTCATTATGATTCCTCATGAGGCCATGTTATTGTCCAAAGAACCCATTTTGCATTACCGAAGAGCATTTGTTCAGTTAGGGGTAGTTCCTAGCTCTCAATGACTCATTTCATTGTTGCAGCGACTCTCATTACTATGCCAATGGATCATAACAATGTTTTATATTTGGATGGTGAGGTTATTATTGGAGGAATTTCTTGATCTCTTTGTGCAGTCGGTATGCCGCAAGTCTTCCACTTCAGTTTCCTCCATTGAGGCTATTCTGGATGAGGCAACAATAGTAGGTTATACTTATTTTGAATTAATATAGATTAGATGTGGCATTTATGGAACAACCATGTGATGCTCCCCTTCAAACGAGGGAAGAGAGTGACCGTGAAAGTGGACATCAACTTAGTCAGAGAGTCTATGGAGTAGGTCGTGGCCAACTTCGTTATTTAGTGATTACTTCAGCACGCGATCCATACCTTGTTTAATGTACCCTTTTCTTGTTTTCTACAGGGTAACATTCCTTTTTTTAACAAAGATACTGTAAAATAGTTATAATCTTCATAAATATTTTGTTAATCTTGTTAAATTATTCCTTATTTTGAAGATACAAATAATTATAATCAACACTAATAATTTATCTTCTTATTTTAATGAATTTTGATTTACTAAAATGTGTTACGTCAAAAGTAATCCAAATACTATTGGAAGATTAACATAGTGATAACAAATTGTTTATACTCATAATCATAAACACAATAGAGTATTGAAGACTCTTTAATTAAATTTATAGTCTAGATTCTCAGCATTAGTAACCCTATAAACTTCCAAATCAATAATCTTATACATTCGAGTAAGCGTTATAAATCTATCTACATCTTTTTTTGAAAATTTTAATTCTCAAATTATCTCTACAATAAACATTTCCATTCCCATATATTATAGGATGTTGACTAGGATTTAGGTTACCATGAGATAGAATAGTCATATATGTTATCCTACCATGAAATAAGAACTCCTTTTCTACTAAAACACATTACTATTACATGTTTTATGAACAATATATTTACAATAAAACATTATACCCATGATGTTGATAAAGAATGAAAAAATAAACATGTTTATGAAATATATAGTCATTTCATTCAAATTTTTGTAATAAATGAGTAATAATGATTTTTACTATTTCATGTGTGTGTGGGTAACTTTTAATTTAAAAAACATTAAACTATAAAAAAACAAATTAACTATTAAAATAAAATGTCCGAAAACAAAATTCATTCGATGATTAGAGTATTATAATTGTAATCACAAGTAATTTGATTATATTAAATTAGGTCTTAATCATTTTCACCTATATAATCATAATATAAAATATATGAAGGATTTTTAAAACAAACAATCTATCCTAATAGGCATAGAATAAAATATACTATTAAAAATAAGAAATAAAAATCCTAAAATATAAAAACTAAATACATGATATATTTAAAATAAATACTTCAATAAACTTTAAGAGTAACGGTAAACAATATCGTTGGATAAATGTATCTATAGCTTTATACATACTATAATACATGTCTTTCTATACTAGGAAATCACTCAATACAATGATTATAAAAAAGAATAGCTTACAATCCTCAAATCCCCCAGATACAATGAACAAAATCTATTTTCCTAGACCCATAACCACAAGATCCAATGGATTGGATTCACCGACATTCTATCAATCCAAGACCAAGATTGTAACAATGATCAGATGTAAAATATAAAAGAAACTATTATAAAGAAAACAACCATGACAAGGATTCCTTTGAATGAAAAATCCCAAAATTATTATTATAACTAAGAACAAGTTGTTCAGGTTGAAAAATATTATGAAGAATTGAGCATTGAAAATGTATTAGTTACAAATACTTCAAATGAACATCTATTTATTATAAATGATCGAAAAATCATATTTTTGAGTTTCCTGAAATAATCTTAGACTAATAGTGCTTCATTGCTCATCTTTATGTGAATTTTTCACATCATTTTTTTTATAACCACTATAATGCTAAAGTTATTCACTATGATATAATCAAATCGTAGATAATATGAATATGGTATTTTTTTCATCCAGATAGACTTCCATATTGATTATAAATCCACTGATATGAATGGTGAATATATTTTTGTATGTATATAAATTTAATTATAATGATCCTAACATTTTTAGTTAGGTAGAGAAGACATGATTTTGACAACTAGTTTAAACAATGCTTATTTTGATTAATCTGATGAATCTTCAGTCTAATGGATTTGATTAAGTAATTTAATGTTCATAATAGTAGTAAATTAGATATATTACTATGTATGGTAGAAAATATATTTTCCACCAAATCATAATAAAATACTTGGGACATAACATGTTAGTGAACATATTTTTAATAAGTTGTTTTTTGATTTCCAAAACAAATGGAATAGAAATGTGTGATGTAAGGCATTTTACTCAACATATTTTTCATCCACTCATGATTTAATCCACTTGAAATGGGAATAGATATTCTCATTTTGGACTCACCTTCTATATCCATGATATATTAATATTACCCAAGAACATGATAATAATTTATATTAAATCTCATGATGCGGTCATACCACATGTGTTAATTTCCCAGTTGAGGTGTTTCAAAAATGATTCTTATACTATTGAACAATTAGTATTCTATGAAATCATCCATGATTTTTCTAAAAATTCACAGGGGATGGTTCTTATAGGTGCCATTATTCCTGATAATATGTGGGTATATTACACATTTACCATCCAAATGCTTACATATTTCACATTTCCACCATTGTGGTGTACCCTTAATAATTATTATATTAGAGGGATCTTTGTCATATAATGTAATTCCCCGAACCTAGATACCCAGAGTCGGTGCATTATTACATAACATTGGCATGATCACAAAGGATCAAGTCTCGAAAGACCAATTTGTTTAGAAGTCTTGGAAACACTAGATATATTCATAAGTCTTACATTACATCATAAGGTAAAAAAACAACTACAACAACATCTTGTCTTCATATCCCCTCATACTATCCCTGCAGGTCATTCATAAATTTCTTCTTCATAATCCTGGGAAAAATAAAACATTGAATGGGGTGATCTCAGATGCTCAGTAAGGATAACATTATAGCAGATGCTTTCATAGATAAGCATAAACACTTAAGGCAATGCATTACTATAACAAAAGGCTTTTAAACATGAACTTCATCCTAAAATGGAAAATATAAAATAAATTAATTCCATTTACTTACTCACATGGATATTCTATTAGTCAAATTATCACATGCAATATCAATAACCACTTTCATAATGATGGAATGCATAATGCCAGACTATCATAACCACATAGCCAAGGCCTCGTGCCAAGACTACAAATAAGATTTTGCCAAGGCCTTGTGCCAAGACACTAGTTTGTCTCATGAGACCGACCGATGCATCTAGGAGCTATAGCGGGCTCCACCCGTCACTTATTATGTCCAATGCATTCCTTATATGAACAAGTTTAAACATAACATAAACATTCGTATTAAAACTAGCATACGAAATGTCAATACATTAACCAAAAACCATGAATGGTATAAAAATATCACATCCACAGTCAAACATAACTCATTCGATACAATATAGAATATTTTATTGTATCACATTAACCTCAATCAATAATAATGAAATATGTTGACATAGATGAAAATAATCATCAAAACTATTTGAGAGAAATATCCCCCTTTTTCTTGAAATCATTTAAAAATCACACTATTTGTTAAGAAGCTTTTTAAAAATTGATTTTTAAATCAAAGTGTCCCATTCCACATTGAAACTTTTAAAAGGAATTTTGATTTGAAAACTATAATGTCCATATAAATAAATCCTTAAAAACATTTTTAAAACATGGACATTAATGAGAACGATTTAGATGACTATGTCTTTAAAACATTTACAAAAAGTATTTTAGTTAGAGATTATAACCAAAAGAGATACACTTGAATACAAATAATTGAGGTAATAAAAACATTGTAATATCATTAGAATAAAGGGATTCATGATATACTATGTCAAAGTACATTATATACACCACATAAAAGTGATTTGGTGTATAACAATGAAGAAGTCTCAATGGAATTTAAATTGAGAGGAAATCTCTCACAAAGGTCGTATCTTTAGGTTAAGGATAAATCAACGACCTAGTTATGTGTGACAAATATAAATACACTAAATATGATTGGATATTCAGTGTAAAACAATCAATGGACATTCACACATATTCTTGTAAAAACAACACCAACGAATTGGATGTTTAACTCAACAAATGGAGAATGAGTTAAAATTACTCTTATCAAATTCATATCAACGACTTGAGAAATTATCAATGGAGTGATTATGTGTAACAAAAGTATATCCACAGAAAAGGGTAGTGGAAATTATGACATAAGAAAATGAATAGTGATTCCACACATAATATCGGATTAAAATAATCAATGAAGTTTGCGTAAAGCTGAATAAATGGAAATTGAAATTTCAACCTCCCTTATCAATTTGGTAACTTATGAAACATACACCCATGAAAGAAGTATAATACAATGATGATGTAAATACCCATAAATTAAAGTATATTACTCAATGAATACAATCATGGGCAGTACACATACACCACATGCAATAATTAAGTGGTGAACAATGGAATTCTCACGGAATTAAAAGTGAGATAAGAAACCCCTTACCACGTTAATCAACTGAGTCGTATGGACAAAAGTTAATAACCACCAAATGATTTACATAATGACATGAATATAAAGAGAATCATGATAATATATATCAAATGGAAGTACACAATACACCACATTCAATAATTTAGTGGCGAACAATGGAAATCTCACGGAATTGAAAGTGGGATAAGAAAATCCCTTACTTTGTACTTTTTCCTTGGTCGACGATAGGTTAACCTCCCGTATAATGGTGAAATAATTGTTATTGAATTATAAAAGAATCATTTAGTTTAATATGATATCATATATGATCTTTTAACATTGATTTGTTAATAATATCTTAGAATTATCGTCATTTTGGGTGTTAACGGGTTCATTTTACATTATATTCTTTGTTATGTGAGCCATATTCATTATTAATGGGATGTATATTATTCATATACAGAATTATATCAATTCCTTAGATACTATTTTTAAATCATCAAATTATAATTATACTTTAATGGATATGATGGAGAATGAATCTCATCGCGTTCGTGGAGACGGTAGTCCGTACGTACGCACGAGCGACAATATCATTATTTTGATATTAAAATATAATATAATTGTATGATATATCATATATACAGAATCATTATCATGTTATATTGATTATTTAGATGAGTTACACATCATTATTATACCCAACCAAAAAATAATAAATTGAATAACAATTACACCACGACGTGGAGACGGTAAGCCGTACGTACACACGTATGGTGACATGTTATTCAATGGATGGATAAAATACTGAATATGGTTGTACCATATTTATAATAACATCACAGTATATATATGATACTGGAGTTATTATTTTATAATGGTAATAACAAAGAAAGAAGAAGTGGAAGAAGAAAGGAACATGAAAAGGGGTGGTGAAAACATTACCTCTTCTTCGGGTTCTTCCTTTTGATTTGATCAAAAATGATCCTTAGGCTGGCTTTCTGATCAAACTAAGGCCTCTAGGTTGTATTAGGGGAAGTTGAGAGAGTATTTGGGCAGGGTTTCGCCGAACCAAAAGGCTTTGAAGGTGTGAAGAAATGAGAAGGATTTCCCTTTTATAAGAGGGGTGAGGGGCACCTTTGGAAAAGCTAGAAATATTAATTTATAATAAATTCATATTCGGTTTCTAATGGCTCCAAAGTTGATTATTCAAATGTTAAGGTGTGGATAGGTCGAATACCATTCATCCAATAGAATTTAGATAGGTTTGGGTCACTATATTAACCTTATCTTTTAGTTTTAACTCTTAGTTAATTAGTTTGACATTTACCATGTCACTTTGTATTTTTATATTATATAGTTAATAAACTTACTATAAACATCCAAGAAACCCCCAAGTGGTCCATTAATGATATAAATATCATGATATAAGTCTCTTGGCCGAACCTTATATTTTTAGGAATTTAATATCAATTAATAATATAATATTTATTTTAAAAACTCTTTATGTCAATTTTGACACTATTCAATAGTTGATTTTTGTGAAACACATAAAAGAATGATTACGTCGAAAAAAGTTAATTAAATCAATCCTAATATGTCTTAGTATCCTAGAAAGTTATTTTAATTCATCAAAAGTCTCAAATTATATTTTTTTGGGTACTTATAATATCAATTATTCTAATTTTTCACTATTATAGTAATTACTTCATCACCATTGTGTCCAAAATAAATTAACTTAGTTAATGTCAAAAAATTATAAATAAAATATCATTATGTACGAAATTTTTTTATATTTCTAATGAATATTTATATTCTTAAATCCAACAAATATAACCTAATGTAACAATTGTTTTTCTAAAAGATATATGCTTGTGTCATTTTTGTATTTATTTTAACTTAATTAAAATAAAGTGTCATTATCACTTACATATGGATCCATGGGGTCCCACAATCGACCCAAAGATACCCATGGTCGACCATGTATTAACCAATAGGGTTAAGAAACGTTTTAGGTTAATTTAGTATTATTATAATATTAATGTTTAACCCTTGTTTACTGGATTTACCATTTAACCATGGTAAATAAAATATTTACCGAAATAATTATCCAAAATGTCTAAAAATAAAAATTACCTATTTACACAATTTGAACATCCTGATTCCAAATATGGAATCCATTTTTCTAAATTCAAAACACAGAACTGGTAGAAATTAAATAAAAATTATTTCCCGTTGTTAAAACAAAAAGAGTGTTTTTAAGAGATAATAACTATCAAAAGATTGGCACTTGTTTATGTCTGGTTTAAATGTGAAATTATGTTCAATGACCCAAATTGTATTAAATGGTAAAAATATATTCTAAATATACTTTAAAACCACTCAAATTAATTATTTATCACTATTAATTTTTTTGATTAAAAAATTTGTTTTTAATTAAAATTTAGTAATTTTAACTATTCATCAAAATATGAAAGTTATCTGAAAAGTACCAAAATTTCACTCTAGGCTAATTTCGATATTCCTAATCCAAATATGAATTCCATTTTGAGATATAGAATTTATAAAATTTCAAAAAGTAGGTATTACTATTTATAACGGCTAGTTTGATTGGTTGTGGTGTGTTAAAATCTCGAAGTTGCGTAAAATGCAAGCCATTGCATTATTCAAAGAGAAATGTACCATGGATGCTTGGGGTGTTACATTCTCCCCTCCTTAAATAAATTGAATCTTCGCAATTTTTAAAATTGTGCTTGGGAATATAATGGAAAGTCCCACATCGGAAAAAGAGTCAATAAAACTATCACTTTAAAAGAAAGAAAGAGAGGTATAAAGGTTATCCAAGATAACCCATACTCGGATTCCATGTAGGAAAAAATGGATATGGATGATAAAATAAGTGTCAAGTTTTGATGGAGAGGGATCGAAATCATGATCAGGAGAAAATTAACAATAAGAAAACCACAAACTTGTGTTGGGACAAGCGGCCATTAGTCTCCTAGTAGGAAAGTAAACAGACAACATTTTTTTTTGTTTTAAGTTACATTACATAAGGAAGAGGAATTCATTTATGATATTGACTAAGAACATAAAGAGATATACTTACTTTTTTAGTAGAGTTTCATTATTTAATAACTTTTTACCACTAATTTATTTTTTTGAACAACGAGTATTCAAGAAGACTTGGTCACAATAAAAAAGCTAGAATAAACTTCTATAGAAATACATGATCCATGTAGGATAGACTATATATTTAACTTGTATTTAGAGATTAATAAAAACCAAAATGGTTAGTATAAGATCTGATGATCCCCAAAATGTATATTCCATTAGAAAAAAAATACTAATCTTAATTTCCAAAATTAAACCAACAATACCCCAATGTTAAATAAATACCATTCAATAATAAATATTCCTTAAAATCCTTCAATATAATCCAAACTAATATTGAAAAAAAAATGTATAAGAATTTAGTCTTCCACGTAAAATTGTATCTACAAATTACATCATATACTCTTAAAGTCACATACTTAAAAGTAATTAATCTAATAACATATTCTTTATTATAGGTTAATCATTTCCATAAATAACCCAAATCACTATAAATTCACAATAAAAACATAGATAAAAATCCACCATTACTCCTCTAATGAAATCCCATAGTATTCTATTTTCCTTGGACATATAGTGTTTCCAACAAAGTGAACATATTCCAAAATAACATTTATCACTTAATAACCAAATAATTTTCCTATACTGAGGGTATTCATTTGATAAGACATAAGAACCCAAATCAACTTATTATTTATCAATAAAATCATTTAACTAAAAATAATAGTCACACTAACCAGGGACTTCACGTAGTCCAGTGGTAGGCGATAAATCCCAATCGCACTTTGGTTGTGGGTTCGATTCCCACAGCTTTGTCCGACGCGACGGGTTGTCACACGGTCTACGTGTTGTCCTTTTTCAAAAACTATATTTTATAATATTAACAAAATGAGATAAATTATTCCAAATAACATAATTTAATCACAAATGTTATATCATACCTTGCATTTTCATCCAAAATTATAATAACTTATAATTCTCTCAATCCCCAATGATCATATAAAACCAAATGGTTATTTATACCTATATCCACAAGAGAAGATACAATTCTTCCTCAAATATCATTCTCACATTGAAAACTGCAGGGTTACAAATACAAGAGAAAATTATTCCAAAGTAAACCCATCAACAAGGAGCACTAATACTTTTTAAACATTTCTCCAACCATTTATTTCCACATAGCTTCTTCTTTGACCAAGAAAATATCCTATATAATAAGACATTCACTCGGGTAATGGCCAGGTCCCCTACATTTACGACAAATGACTGTAAATGTACTCATGGGGCCATTTTTATCTTCTTCCATAGTACTCTTCATTTTTCTTCGGCAATTCATCACTTTATGTCCTTCCTTCCCGCACGTAAAGCATTTCGTTGTCCCATTGAGACACTTTCCTGGGTGTCTCCTTCCACATTTCCGGCATGATGAAAATTGAGGGTTCTTTTCTCTATGGTCTCCATTGATGGAGCTCTTATCATTCATCACCTTTCTCTTCCTTGTTGAGTCTGGGAGTGGGTTAATATATATGTTGTTGACCATATTTTTGGAAACTTATTTGTCATAAAGACGATATCTTTTACGCCTATCAACATCCCATTTTGTTGCTCATTTCCACCACCATTCCCACCCTGTACATCATTCTCAATGTCACTATTACTTCCTTGGAATCCAGCCATTGACTAAAACCAGAATGCATTGTATGAGTAACAGTAGTCGTAAAATCATTTAGAGATTAACATGTCACCATATTCTCAATTTGAAACATATTAGGATTAACCAAGGTCATTTAATCTCATCTTATATATATATTACATAAATTAGTTTGTAAATAAAATGTAAATTATCATAAGCATATCCCCCGGGAGTGTCTTAACCAAGAGTGGAGCAAGGCCCGTTGTCATGCACCAGTTCTCGTTCGTGTCTAGCTCAAAGAGGTGTTTTCAGGTTTTACCCCGAGGTACATCGGTGCCCGAGCCGCCTCTACCTGCTCGTATCTAGACAGAGATGTATTTCTCGGAAAACTCACAAAATCTCTACAATACCAAAATTCTAGGAAGTTCTTCTATACTAATCCTCAATGTTCATCTTAGGTCTATGTGCTCTAATCAGATTTTATCTAAATCTAGCTTCCAAGGTTTTTACTAAACTTCCTCTGATACCAACTATAACGCCCCGACCCTAGATACCCAAAGTCGGTGCATTATTACATAACATTGGCATGATCACAAAGGATCAAGTCTCGAAAGACCGATTTGTTTAGTAGTCTTCGAAACACTAGATATATTCATAAGTCTTACATTACATCATAAGGTAAAAAAACAACTACAACAACATATTGTCTTCATATCCCCTCATACTATCCCTGCAGGTCATTCATAAATTACTTCTTCATAATCCTGTGAAAAATAAAACATTGAAATGGGTGAGCTCATATGCTCAGTAAGTATAACATTATAGCAGAAGCTTTCACAGATAAGCATAAACACTTAAGGCAATGCATTATTAAAACAAAACCCTTTTAAACTTGAACTTCATCATAAAATGGCAAAGATAAAATAAATTAATGCCATTTACTTACTCACATGGATATTATACTAGTCAAATGATCACATGCACTATCCATAACCACATTCATAATGATGGAATGCATAATTCCAGACTATCATAACCACATAGCCAAGGCCTCGTGCCAAGACTACAAATAAGATTTTTCGAAGGCCTTGTGCCAAGACACTAGTTTGTCTCATGAGACCTACCGATGCATCGAGGAGCTATAGCGGGCTCCTCCCGTCACTTATTAAGTCCAATGCATTCCTCATATGAACAGGTTTAAACATAACATAAACATTCGTATTAAAACTAGCTTACGAAATGTCAATACACTAACCACAAACCATGAATGGTATAAAAATAGCACATTCACAGTCAAACATAACTCTTTCGATACAATATGGAATATTGTATTGTATCACATTAACCTCAATCAAGAATAATAAAGGATGTTGACATAGATGAAAATAATCATCAAAACTATTTGAGAGAAATATCCCCTTTTTTCTTGAAATCATTTAAAAATCACACTATTTGTCAAGAAGCCGTTTAAAATTTGATTTTTGAATCAACATGTCCCATACCACTTTGAAACTTTTAAAGGTAATTTTGATTTGAAAACTTTAATGTCCATATAAATAAATCCTTAAAAACATTTTTAAAACATGGACATTAATGAGAACGATTTAGATGACTAAGTCTTTAAAACATTTAAAAAAAGTATATTAGTGAGAGATTATAACCAAAAGAGAGACACTTGAATACAAATAATTGAGGTAATAAAAACATTTTAATATCATGAGAATAAAGGGATTCATGATATGCTATGTCAAAGTACATTATATACAAAACATAAAAGTGATTTGGTGTATAACAACGAAGAAGTCTCAATGGAATTTAAATTGAGATAAAATCTCTCACAAAGGTCGTATCCTTAGGTTAAGGATAAATCAACGACATAGTTATGTGTGACAAATAAAAATACACTAAATATTATTGGATATTCAGTGTAAAACAATCAAAGGACATTCACACATATTCTTGTAAAAACAACACTAATGAATTGGATGTTTAACTCAACAAATGGAGAATGAGTTAAAATTAATCTTATCAAATTCATATCAATGACTTGAGAAATTATCAATGGAGTGATTATGTGTATCAAAAGTACATCAACAGAAAAGGGTAGTGGAAATTATGACATAAGAAAATGAATAGTGATTCCACACATAATCTCGGATTAGAATAATCAATGAAGTTTGAGTAAAGCTGAATAAATGGAAATTGAAATTTCAATCTCCCTTATCGATTTGCTAACTTATGAAACATACACCCATTAAAGAATTATAATACAATGATGATGTAAATACCCATAAATTAAATTATATTACACAATGAATACAATCATGGGCAGTACACATACACCACATGCAATAATTAAGTGGTGAACAATGGAATTCTCACGAAATTAAAAGTGAGATAAGAAACCCCTTACCACGTTAATCAACTGAGTCGTATGGCCAAAATTTAATAACCACCAAATGATTTATATAATGACAAGAATATAAAGATAATAATTATAATATATATCAAATTTCAGTAAACAATACCCCACTTTCACTAATTTAGTGGCGAACAATGGAAATCTCACGGAATTGAAAGTGAGATAAGAAAATTCCATACTTTGTACTTTTTCCTTGGTTGACGATAGGTTAACCTCCTGTATAATGGTTAAATAATTGTTATTTAATTATAAAATAATCATTTACTTTAATATGATATCATATATGATCATTTAACATTGATTTGTTAATAATATCTTAGAATTATCGTCATTTCACGTGTTAACGGGTTCATTTTACATTATATTCTTTTTTATGTGAGCCATATTCATTATTAATGGGATTTATATTATTCATATCCAGAATTATATCAAGTCCTTAGATACTATTTTTAAATCATCAAATTATAATTATACTTGAATGGATATGATGGAGAATGAATCTCATCGCGTTCGTGGAGACGGTAGTCCGTACGTACGCATGAGCGACAATATCATTCTTTTGATATTAAAATAATATATAATTAGATGATATATCATATATGCAGAATCATTATCATGTTATATTTATTACTTACATGAGTTACACATCATTATTATACCCATCCAAATAATAATAAATTGAATAACAATTACACCACGACGTGGAGACGGTAAGCCGTACGTGCGCACGTATGGTGACATGATATTCAATGGATGGATAAAATAATGAATATGGTTGTACCATATTTATAATAACATCACAGTATATATATGATACTGGAGTTATTATTTTATAATGGTAATAACAAAGAAAGAAGAAGTGGAAGAAGAAAGGAACTTGAAAAGGGGTGGTGAAAACATTACCTCTTCTTCGGGTTCTTCCTTTTAATTTTATCAAAAAGGATCCTTAGGTTGGATTTCTGAGCAAACTAAGTCCTCTAGGTTGTATTGGGAGAATTTGAGAGAGTATTTGGGCAGGGTTTTTCCGAACCAAATGGCTTTAAAGGTGTGAAGAAATGAGGAGTGCCCTATTATAAGAGGGGTGAGGGGCACCTTTGGAAAAGCTAGAAATATTAATTTATAATAAATTCATATTTGGTTTGTAATGGCTCCAAAGTTGATTATTCAAAGGTTAAGGTGGGGATAGGTCGAAAACCATTCACCCAATAGAATTTAGACAAGTTTGGGTCACTATATTAACCTTATCTTTTAGTTTTAACTCTTAGTTAATTAGTTTGACATTTACCATGTCACTTTGTATTTTTATATTATATAGTTAATAAACTTAATAAAAACATCCAAGAGACCCCAAAGTCGTCCATTAATGATATAAATATCTTGATATAAGTTTCTTGGACGATCCTTATATTTTTTAGGAATTTAATATCAATTAATAATATAATATTTGTTTTAAAAACTCTTTTATGTCAATTTTGAAACTATTCAATAGTTGATTTTTATGAAACACATAAAAGAATGATTACTTCAAACAATGTTAATTAAATCAATCCTAATATGTCATAGTAACCTAGAAAATTATATTAATTCAACAAAAGTCTCAAATTATATTTATTTTGGTATTTATAATATCAATTATTCTAAATTTTCACTATTATAGTAATTACTTCATCACCATTGTGTCATAGATAACATAACATAGATAATGTCTAAAAATTTTAAATAAAATATCATTATGTAGGAAATCTTTTTATATTTCTAATAAATATTTATAGTCTAAAATACAACATATATAACCCTATGTAACAATTGGTTTTCTAAAAGATATATGCTTGTGTCATTTTTGTATTTATTTTAACTTAATTAAAATAAAGTGTCATTATCACTTACAAGTGGATCCATGGGGTCCCAAAATCGACCCAAAGATACCCATGGTCGACCATGTATTAAACAATATGGTTAAGACACGTTTTAGGGTAATTTAGTATTATTATAATATTATTGTTTAACCCTTCTTTACCAGATTTACCTTTTAACTATGTTAAATAAAATATTTACCGAAGTAATTATCCAAAATGTCTAAAAATAAAAGTTAACTATTTACACAATTTGAACATCCTGATTCCAAATATGGAATCCATTTTTCTAAATTCAAAACACAGAAGTGGCAGAAATTAATTTAAAATTAATTCCCGTTGTTAAAACAAAAAGCGTGTTTTTAAGAGATAATAACTATCAAAAGATTGACACTTTTTTATGTCTGGTTTAAATGTGAAATTATGTTCAATGACCCACATTGTATTACATGGTAAAAATATATTCTAAATATACTTTAAAACCACTCAAATTCATAATTTATCACTATTAATTATTTTTATTAAAAAAGTTGTTTTTAATTAAAATTTAGTAATTTTCACTATTCATCAAAATATGAAAGTTATCCAAAAAGTACCAAAATTTCACCCTAGGCTAATTTCGATATTCCGAATCCAAAAATAAAGTCCATTTTAAGATATAGAATTTATAAAATTTCAAAAATTTTGTATTACTATTCATAACGTCTAGTTTGATTGGTTGTGGTGTGTTAAAATATCGAAGTTGCGTACACTGCAAGCCATTGCATTATTCGAAGGGAAACTTACCATGGAAGCTTGGGGTGTTACATATAACATGAGATTTTCAACCTAATTTCATTATTAATATTCATCTTATCATTCTTTTCTAACTTTTAATCTATCTAATTCATCATAATGAAATGAAGCCATCCAAATTTCATACTCCAAACTTTTTTTTAGATGCATAATTTTTTCATTAATGTCCTTATTGGACACGATTTTTTATCTGTTCTATTGTCTTAATTATCTATACAGATCTACATGACCAATCATCATTAAACCAATTCTCATTGTGGATTCAAATCATGAACTATGGTTCTTGTATCAATTTTATTTTATCCAAAAAAAATATTTTGAAAAATTACAATCCAATTCAATTTTTTTAAAAAATTTGGCCACACATTCGTGTAAATGATAGTTCTAATCAATTTTTATTGAAGAACAATTTATTAATTGATAAAATAAAATCATCATTACAGTCATTATATAATAATGGTTTTGTAAACATCTATTGGGTAATATAAATGATAAATTATTAATGAATCATTCAATATAACATTAGAAATATAATCTGCATAAAAAATCACACTTACCAAAGTGAGTTATTCAATGGGGAAGAATCCTTATGTATCGAAAATTTGCATGTATTTGATGGATGAGGAGCTCAGAAGTGAGTTGAAGGATGTTTAAAGGGACTTGGCTACTAGAATAAAGAATTTTGGAGATTTAATGTCATGAAATACCCTTATATGACATGAAATATGGTCATGTAATATTTCTCAGATTGATAAATAAATAAAATGATGAGGTGGCACATTTTTCTATGGAATCCGAACATGAGGCATTACACTATGTTATTGAGGATTTCACACCATGTAATGACTAATATATGTATGTTTAAAAACATTTTCCATCCCCTAGGTTATAAAACCCAATGAATGCAACTTCTCAATCCCTCTTCCCAGGTGACATGATAGTACCATCCGTAGTGTTTTGGAGGTTCCTTCGATGTGGATCAATTAAAAACTCCCTCCATCGATCTGTATCAACCAGTCTTTGATCTAATGTATGTTATACCTCTATTTTTGTGGTATCATCGATCCATATCCTATGGTTTATCTTTTCTCCGTGATATCACTTTATCTCCATGGGTCTAATAGGTTTTATCTTGGATGATGTTTCTACGGTGGTGTCACAGTATCTGCGAATGGATAAAGAACATATGGGAGTGGTTATCATGATTTGTTTTGTTGATATATTCTCATGTGAAGATTTTATGTGAGCTTTTGAGGTAGGGTATTTTTTCATCACAATTTTATTTATGTGAAATCATCGAGCAAGCATGATTTAGCCCATTGAATCATAATTAAATTTAATTATTTGAATACTCTAAGCAGATTAAATAAATGATATCAATATTATAATGATTTTTCCTCTTTATAATTTGATAATAGTTTCCCTATAGATTTTATATATAGTGTGATATCTATTTCTTCCTTATTTTACCATGTTTTTTATGAAGGAATTTGATAAAGAATGTAAACCATGAATTAATTTACAATAAATTTGATAAAGGGATTATGAAGCATTTTTTATGAATTTGTTTGTTGTTTTAATTTAATTATAATAAAATTAGTTCAAGTATGGATGTTTAATTGAATTTGATAATTAACCTGAACCATTTTATGATGGATGATAAATGATCAAAAGTATTTTTAATTAAGTATTTAATTAATTTGTTATAGCTGTGATAGCTGGTGGCTTGGGTTTCTCATACATTGAACCTTGGAATAATTAATAGGTTAATTCAAAGTGGAGTAAATAATCCGTTCTGTGACTACATTTAATGTCTTTGTAGGGCCATAGTTTCACATATTCTTATAAAGGAATAATGCATTTTGATTTGGATCCCTTGGAGATCATTGAGAGTGGATACTAAATGCCATGTTTTAGAGGAAGTGTCAAGTTTCTAATTTTAAACTATATCATGTGATGGGATGTGAGCCTCATAGGGATGATCATGGAGGGATATTATGGTTATGTGGGTAGGTAGGCACAAATGTTATGTGATACTGGGATGGATTGGCCGGGATGCTATTTTAGTGTGTGGGGATGGGTGTCCCAGTTTCTGTGGTAGATATTAACTCATAGAGTGGTAAGATACATCAGTTAATGCTCATGGGTGTGAGGAAAGACTCCCGAGATGACAAAACAAGTTGAATTTTGGATTACCTATTGATATGAATGTTGTATACATGTCGAAGTTTTTGATTTATTATCTAATTGACATTCCCTATTGCTAGAAGAATATGTTTTTGGTTACTATCCTTACTCGATAGATGATGATGTGTGGGGTATTCCAGGTTATATCCACGTTTAGCATCTAATGGTTGGATGGGTCTATTATCCTGCTATATGTGGTGAAGACTTGATGGGAATTTCATCCACTCACCATGTTAATCACATTTTGTTTGATATCTTATTATTTTTATCTACAATATCTGGAAATGGACATTCTTGTGATGTTATTGTAAAGAAATGATAAAAATGATTATGTGTAATTAATGGTTAAAAAATAAATTAATGTAAAGCGAAACTAATAATAATGGGATAATGTAACATAATGTATCTCTTTAAATGGTTGTATGCTTATATGTTATCTAGTGTCAGTAGTCACAGCTCGAAGTCCGAGAGATGTTATTTTCAGTTTCTATAATACTAGGTTATTCCAATAGTGTGTTTTTGGATATATTATATCATTTTAGTTTTATGTATCTATATGATAATTAACCCCATAAGGTAGGGAAACTTATGCCTTAGGTATTATGATCCATAGTAGTGTTTTCCCCAACATCTAGGTGGGTGGATGGATGGATAAATATCCCCTTTTGTCCAAACTCTCTTCTGTTTGTAGTTACTTCTTCTGGCTTGCATGAAGGTTAGTTTTCCACAAATATTTGTGTATAGGGATGTAATGGATTATGGTTATTCCACACACATATATTCGTGATATAGTTTTTTAAATTCTAGAATATTTATAACTTGTATAGGGTGTGACGACTTGATGATCCTTAATCAGTGTATGGGATGTAATGGATAAAGGTATAATTCCAAATGTAAGATCCAATTTATGTAGGATTTGGTGGCTCTTAAAGAATTACTAGTTTCATTGTTTACATGGAAATGGTGGTGTGATGAATGCGGTGCAGATTAATTCATGAGGTGAATGTAGTGGTGCTTCGTCCAAGTGTATTTTGGCTATCCTTTTTGGGGAGAGATTCTCAGGAAAAACGAGGTTGGGGAAATGTGGAAAACCTGTGGGGAAGTGGTTTAAGGTTACCCTTTATATCCATTATTATATTATATTCACTTGTATGTAGTAAATGACAAGGGTATATATGGTGAGACTGGGAAATTAGTATACCTATATAGGTGACGAGTAAGCTTCACATGTTATTCACTATGAATTAGCAAGATTTTATTAATCTTTCATGATATGATCTTGGGGGGATCCAACTGAGTATACTATAATACTCAACATACATATATATACAAACTATTTCATGGTTCAGCAGGATCAGGTTGGAGATCAGGTTGGATAATATTATCTTGGTGTTTTTAGGAGCTATTTGTGATTTGTGGCAGCTGTCGGCTTTACTTTTCATTTGGTACATTCCATTTTTCATTAAATATTACGGGGTTATTTCCTGTCACAACATTTTTCTATTTCTGTTTTCATGTATGTTTTATTCTGAGTAGGAGTTGGTTGTTGTCTATCTTATATCATTCTTCTTCATGTCTTCCTATAGAGGTGAATGCCTCCTAGATGTGTTTTTATTTGTCCCTCGATGCTAGTCCCCAACCAGGAGCCTACTATAGGTGGGATTCGAGGGACACTATATCTCTTCATCGATTTCTAACCATGGATGGTTGCACATGGTGGGGAGGGGGTCATGAAATAGTGGTATCTGAGGTTGGTTAAGGGATAATATATAGTTCGGTGTTAGGAATTATTGAGGTTGTAGGGTTTGGTAGTAAAATTGTGTCAGCTATGTTTAGAAATTATATGTAAACACAAGAGGCTAGCTGAGACACCAGTATTTATGCCCCACTATGATCTGATGCATGGACCAATAATCTTATAGTGGATACTAAACAAGGTGATACATGTTTCATTGAAGAGACCAAGGAATGGATCATATATCATAATTATTAGTGCCTATGGATGATTGGGAAGACATTGGGATATTTATACAAAAAATGAATAAAACAATAATTAAATAATGTTATGGTCACTCATATTCTTTGTTTTAGAGGTCTAATTGTTTAATTTTTTTATGTATGTGCCACAATCGGTGTCCTCATCTGTTCTGTACTGAAGATGTTCAGCAGGTTGTGCCAGTGGATCACTATATAGTTGAGGTCAATGATGTAGAAACATGGAGGATGAAAATATGAAAATTTCATTGGCAGGGTCTATAGAGTCATGAAGAATCTGTAACAGATGCAGTTAGAAAAGGCTTGTTGGAGGAGGATGAGATAGTCATCAGTTCAATCCCATCTCAGAAGGATCACATGTTATTATTGGTTGAGATGATGTAATATGGGGAACTGAGAAAGTGGTGATCCTTGATCCTCATATCTTATGAGGAGTTAGTGGTATCCTGGGAGGAGTTGTGAGACTAGTTCAGAGATGAGTTTCATTCTTCTACCGTAAAGGTGGCCACACTCCAGAAGCTACTTACCCATAGGATTAAAAGATCCATTGTGAGAGATTTTAGGATCTATTTCACGAACCTAATGTGATATAATTCAATACAATTTCTAGATTTGGAGGATAGTGAGGGGTATTTCAAGGACTCTCTGCATCCAGATATCCAGCATCACTTCTCTCCATTTTTGCTGAAGGCATATATCGATGTACTAGTTAGAGCATAGGTCACAGGGATGATGTTTTCCAAAACATTACCATCATGAGATTGGAGTCATTATGATTCCCCATAAAGCAAATATATGGTACATAGATCACACTGTTCATTATATAAGAGCTTCTGATCAGCTAGAGGTAGGTCTTAGACCTCAATGGCTCATTAATTTGGTTATTGCGGCTCTTAGGACTATGCCAATTGAACAAAAACATGTTTTTTATGTGGATGGTGATGTTATCATTGGAGATATTTTCTACTCTATCTGGGCAGTTAACTTTCAGTAGGTGTTCCACTTTGGGTTCTTCCATTGAGGCGGTTTCGAATGAGGATGCAAGAGTAGGATATACAAATTTGGTATTAATACTTATTAGATGTGAAAGGAATTGGAAAACCAAGTGATTCTCCTCATAATTTTAGTTAAGAGAGAGACTATGTATGTAATCATCATCAAGGTTAGAGAGGCCATGGAATTGGTCATGGTCAACATCATTCTTTAGTTTGGATATAACTAGGAAATATTGACATCATTTGAGGTACTCTTTGATTTTTTTCTACATTGGTACATGACTTGTTTGATTAAATAGTGATACACTCTTTCATATCAGGATACCTTTTCAAGGATTTGGGTCTTCAGTTATTGATACATCCAGTACCCTTGGAATTGAAAGTTCCAGTTGGAGGTCGAGCTTAGTTAGTTGAAGTATATAGAGACTATGGGATACTATTGGGGAAGCACTTCTCTTGGGGAGATTTCTTATGTTTATGATTACAACTATATGATGTCACCCTCAACATGGATTGGATGTATTCAGTGCACACTATCATGGACTTCTTTGTCAGTCATGTTGTGTTCATCAATGATGATAGAGCATCAATAGTGTGTATTAGATATTGAAAGACCCTCAGTTATGTAACCGACATGTTCTGTTATTTTCATCCTTGACGGATGAGATTATTTTAACTCTGTCTAAGGTTCAGCAATCAACATTTCAAATAGTCATTGAATAGTAATGTGATGTATTTCTAATGGAGGTTGTACCATTACCCCCATGATAAAAGATTGAGTTTGGTATTGAACTACAACCATGCGTGTCTATTATCTTTATTTCTCTATATAATATGTAACTTTCTATGTAGAGGGAGCTATGTATACACCTTGATGGTCTATTGTAGTGCAGTTTTTTCCCATGTGTGTCACTGTGGGGTGCACCAGTTTTGATTGTGAATAATGTTGGCGTCAGTTTCCAGTTTCGTATTTATTATCATCACATGAACAAAGTGAATGGAATAAAAACTATCGTCTTCAATATATTGGATATTTTTTTTGATCAAATTAAATCTAAAATTGGTTTCTAGAATATCAATTTGCGGTGACGATATCACTACATGCATGTTAAGGATGATTATATCCCATAAACTACATTCCATTATCGGCATGGGATTTACGAGTTGGTTGTTAATCTATTTGATGTATGAATGATCCAACGGTGTTCATGGGGATAATAAATGTTGTGTTTCATGAGTTATTAGACATGTTCATTGTGTTTTTAATCAATGAAATCATAGTTTACTTCACGTTCTAGGAGGAGAATATATAGCGTTCACATTCCCTTTTGGGATTTCTTCTCCATGATAAGTTGTTTGGGTTGTTTCCAAATTGTGATATTTTGGCTCGAGGAGTCTATTTAAGGGGGTATGTGGTATCCATGTAGGTATTGGTTACGAATGTTTCAAATTTAGCATTTGTTGTGTCTGGGAAATCCCCAAAGGAAATGGAAGAAGTGTGGAGATTCCTTTGTCATTCAGGCTATTATAGAAGGTTTGTAGACGATTACTTTCATTTTTCAACTCCTCTAACTACATTTACCCAAAAGGATCATACGTTACTGTGGACATATTAGTGTGAGATAACATTCTAGTATCTGAATGAAATTTTGGTCAGTGATATAGTTTATTTTATTCCAATGGAAGGAGATCATATTTAGGTTTTCTCTGATGCTTCACATCTTGGGTTGGGATGTGTTTTTATGACATAGAGAAGAGTAATTTCTTATGGGTCTCAATATATTATTCCCCATGAGTGTAAGTATGAAAACCATGATATTTATTTGTTGATGGTTGTTTTTTCAAAAAAGTTATGGACTGATTACATCATCAATATGTGCTTTGTGGTCTTCATTATCATAAAATATTAATGTATGTATTCTCAAAAAAGTGACTTGAACCATCAAAAGAATTTGTGAATAGAGTTATTAAAGGATTATAACTTGAATATTTCATATAAACCTATGATGGAAAAGGTTTTGGTGACTCATTAAGAAAGATCTTTTATAATGATGGATTTCATGAATCTGGTGATTCTTATAAAGTAATGGAAGAATATTCAATTTTAAATCAGGATATTGGAGATGTTTGGGGTAGGGGTTGTCTTTTTCCAAAGATTGTGAAGACATATCTGGTGCATCTGGTGGAGGAATCCTTTTTGGGGGATCATCATATGGAGGTGTACCAATATCGACATGTTCTTGGAGAGGTCGTTGATGGTTGGTGTGATGATGATAAACCTAAAGTGTTGTTTCACGGTAGGATTTTGATTCCTATGGAGTAGGCTGAGATGGTTCTCAGAGAGTTTCAAAGTTCAAATTTAGTGGTACATCCCAGCATGAGAAATATGTAACGATCTTTGAGATATCAGTTTTAATTTCATAGTTTGAACTATTTAGTTGTAGAGTTTGTGTCTCAATGTGTGGTTTTACATAAGGTGAGGGCCTAGAACCATGTTCTTGGTGGGTTTATCCAGCCATTAGATGTTCTGCATTAGAAGTGAGAGGACATCTCGATGGAAAAGATTTCTAGAAAACATAGATCTCAGAGAGGTTATGACACTATATGGTTGGTAGTGGAATGTTTTACAAAATAACACCACTTTAATTTAATCTTGGAGTCAAGATAAGTGGAGGTTTTATCGAGGTAGTATCTGGAGGAGGTGGTGAGACTCCACAGGGTCTTGGGGATGATCATTTATGATCAAGATCCTCATTTTACCTCCATATTATGGTGTGGGCTCTAGGATTTTTTTTTTCTATGTTATGCTATATCACTTAATTTCATCCACATATGAATGGTTATATAGAGTGAACCATCAAGGCACATGAAAACATGTTTCTCTCTAATGTCATGGATTTTGGAGGTTCATGGATGATGCACATTCCCTTTGTAGAGTTCTCTTATAATAATACCTTTTGATTCATAGTTGATATGATGTCATTAAGAGCCTTGTATGGATGTACTTACTATTCTTGATTATGCTAGAATGGGGTAAGAGAGTTAGTAATTATTTGGGCGAAACTAGTACAAAACATGATAGAGATGGTTTAGTTTATTCGTAAGAGGATGAAGGCTACATAGGATCATCAATAATCCAATGTTGATCATTGGTGGATACCATAAGAGTTCAATATGGTGGATCATTTTTTTCCTAATGTGACTCCCTACTCTGGGAAGTAAAGGAATGCTTTTGGGAGAAAGCATTCTCCCTAGTTTGTTGGGCCTTTCGATTTTTTGGATCGTGTGGAGACATAGCATATTTGATAGAGCTTCCCCCATAGATGAGATGGATAAAATATGTTTTTCATGTATCACATCTTTGTAATTATATGCATTATAACTATCACATCATCAATTGTGGGAAAGATAGATGTTGATGATGATGCACAGTTTAAGGAGGAGACTGTAGAGATTCATGACTACCAGAAAAAAATGTTGTGCGAGCACGCTACCCACCTAGTTTGAGCCTTTTGGCAGAATAGTGGCATGGAGGAGAGTACATAGGGATGTGAATCGTAGATATGTGCTCAATACCATAATTTGATTGGTGTTTAGATCTGCTCTTTTAATGTTTTTAGGTTGGTGGTTTTAGAACGTTTCTATTTTTGAGATGGCTTGCTCCTTATTGAGAGGTATCTTCACTGGGAGATTGTTTAAGAGCTGGTTGCAGTTGTTGGATGGTTCTGTGTTGTTCCTCTGATGATGTGGTGGATCTCATGTGGTTGTGAATGCTTTTTGTGGTATATCATGAGATGGTTGTTTGGCTAACCCCTTTTAGGTTTCCTCAATAATTTGGTTTTTTAATCATGGGGATGAGAATGTTTTGAGAGGTATCTGACATGACGGACTGGATCCATATGGATACATCGTTTGTGTGTTTTTGAATAACAAGGTTTTTTGGGGAGGCTTGGAGGATTTTTGTGTGGACATGGCTTCTAAAAGCTGGATGTAGGGAGCTTTCACACCATGAATTACCATTACGTTATGTGAAAGATCATTTGACAACACATAATACTTTGTGGTCTGAAAAATAATTTAAATGATGAGGATCTGTTTTATTCATCATAAACCATCCTCGAGGAAGTACACAACATGAAAACAGATTACACCTCGGATAAACCCCCACAGCTCTATGATTTAAATTTTTTTTCCTGTTTCTGGGTTTGAAAAACCCTTTGACTGCAGCTTCCCTCTCTCTCTTACTATGTGACCCTATATTCCATTCCATGAATTTTTGGAGATCTATTCGATGCGGATTGTTTTCTAGCTTCCTCATTTCATCTGTAGCTATCCATCATCACCCCGACATATTATCTACGTCTATTATTTTGGTATATCCAATCTGTATCCCCTCATTTCACTTTTCCATGAGATGGAATGTGATCTCCAGGGATATAATGGGGTTTATCTTTGTATCTGTTGGTGTTTTCTGGTGGTAACATCTTTGTATGGATGACGATACTGCATGAGAAATGATCACGATTCATTACATTGATCTATTCTATTGGAAGTATCATCAGTAACCTATTGAGGTAGTGAATTATTTGCTTCTCTAATATTTTTATTATATAATGGAGCTAGAATTATTTATTCCCTTATATCACAATGAAATTGAACTAATAAAATACAAAAACTGTGTTAACGAATTTGTATCATTTCCATTGTGATGTTTTCTATATACACAATGCTAATGGATTGCCTCTTGATTTTATATATTGTGTGATATATAATCCTTTATTTGTTTTACATGTTTAATCGACTGTCCATTTTAGATGAATTGTTTTTTGAACCTAAAGCATGTTGATGATGGTTGATAAAATAATTAAAATAATGTTAATAAATTGTCTAAATAATGTATGATTGTTGTGATAGATTATTGCATAGGGTTCCCGTACATGGAACCATTGAATAATGAATCAGTTAGTTCAGGATGGAATAATGAACTGGTTGTCTAATACAATATATTTCCTTTGTAGGCTTCAATTTTCCAGTATCCTTGTAAAGGCTGAGTGTCTTGTTCATTGGAAATATGAGGGATAATTTTGTGTAAAGTATGATTTCATTATTTTAGGATTAGGAGCCTGATTTCTTGTTTGATTCCTATTTCATGTTATGTAATCTGATCCTAAGATGGATGAACCAATAGGGATGTTGTGGATGGGGGGATTGGGAGTCTAGGATGTGATATGATCATTGGATGGATGATCCGGGGGGATGTTGTTGTATATTGTATAGGGATTCCTAGTTTCTATGGTAGCAGTTGACGCTTGTAGTGTCGAGAGGGATCAATTATATTATGTGGGTGTTGGACTGGACACCAGAGATGACATAACTAGTTGATTCTGGGGTTACCCATTGATATGAATGTTGGATTAATTTTGAAACTATTTTTATCCACTTTACTTGCTCATTGTCTTAAGGATGATGGTTTTGGTTACCCTCCATCCATGATAGGTGAATATGTGATGTGTATGCCACATGATAATCCATGTTTAGCATCTCATGGATGAAACGACCTACTCTCCTTGTATCGGTGTTAAAGACTCGATAGGTTATATGTATACAAACCTTGTTGTTCCCCCTGTTTTTGGTAGTTTATGATGTATTTATAGAATACGTGGAAATATGGAAATTGGTAATGTTATTAAATAAATGATCAAATGTTTAGCACATGGGGTTGGAACTTAATGGGAGGCAATGATGTGGTTATAATTTTGAGAATCTGTGTATTTGGTTTGGTTATGCCTGGATGACATGTTACATTATTATAATGCTAATGTAATTAAAAGTGTAAAATAATACTAGTTATTTAATTATTATGGAAATAATAAACTCAAATTGAAACTAATAAAATTGGGATAAATTAAATTAATTTAGCTCTTTAAATGTTAGTGTGTTTACATGATATCTGATTATAGTACTGGAAGATCAAAGTCTAATAGACCTTATCCATAGTTGAGTCTATGACTAGGTTATGCATATATTGTTGATGTGAGCTATTTTTTATCATGTCATTTTCTCCATTCTATATCCTACTTTACCCATTTTGTTATGGAAGCTGACACGCTATGTATTCTGAGCCCTGGGGATGTATTCCCCATCATCATTGTGAGATGATGGATATCTGATTACCCCCATTGGTCATAGTCTCTTCTCTTAGTAGTTACTTTTAATGGTATGAACGGTGGTCAGTTTTCCCCATTTATGTGTGTATAAGACTATAATGTATAGTAGTTATTTCACATATATATATAGTCTAGATATAGTTTCTTAATGGATAATAATAGTATAACATTTATAGTCTATGATGGACTGATGATCCTTACTCGGTGGTAAGGGCTGCAAATTATTGAGGTATAATACATGGTGTATGATACACATTATGTGGGTTTTGGTGACTCAAAAAAACTACATGGTTACATTGATTATGTGGATGTGGTGATGTGATGCACTAGGTTCATGTTGAAACATGAGGTGCATGTTGTGGTGCATCGCCCAGGTGTCTTCGAGATAAGATTTTTGGAGATAGAGGTGCTTAGTATGTTCTATATTGCGGAAAAGCATCAAACTAGTGGAGAAGTGGAAACTGGGAAACCATTATATTTTTTATTATATTATATGAACATTTATATGATACATGGTCTGGGTAGCCATAGTGAGACCGAAAACGTAGTATAACTATTTTGGTGATGAGTTAGTTTCGATTTTTATTCACAATCCCATTGAATTATTTATGTAAATTTTCCCAAGATGTTATAGGGAGGATCCTACTCATTATACTATTATTATCACCCTAAATATCTAGAAATTGTTTTTTAGGTCAGTTGGAGATGTTGAGAGATCAGACCTAATAATACTATCGTAGGGTTTTATAATAGTTGTTTGGGCTTCATGGTCATGTTTTTCGTTACCATTCCTTTTGATACCTACCAATTATGCATCCATTTGTAGTAGTTCATTCAAGAAATTACATTCTTTTATTGGGTATTCATTTATATTGATGTTTGAGAAGGTGTTTGTTAGTGTTTATCTTATATCTTTCTTCTGTAAGTGTTCTCTTAAAGGGTAATTCTACCCATGTGGGGTTAATTATACCCTCAGTACTAATTTCCATCCTAGGGACTATCGTAGGTGGGTCTCTAGGGTCATTATCTCTCTTATCCCATTTCAAACCCGGGAGGGGTACACCTGGGGGAGATGGTTATGACAGTTTTACCTATTTATTGGGTTTCAATTTCTTATTGTTTCAATAATTTTTTCGTTTTAAATTTTTTTAATTTTCAATAGTTAAGTTTAAATATATATTATCATTATTATATTTAAATAATAATATTGATTTATGATAAATTTAATTTTTTATATAAATTCACATACTATAGATTTTCAATTAGATTCCCAATGTGGATACACTAGAAAAATTAATATCCATAGATACACAATTAGTGATACCTATATCAAATAAATTGTATGTCTACACATCTGGAACACTTCTACAGTACATTCCCAAATGAGTATATTTTTGTATAGAATCCATTATAGTTCCCCCAAAATTGTGTAAAAAATTATATCCACATAGAAACAATTATTGAAAATTCCATTAAACAGATACAGTTTTATCAAAAAATCGATTTGTAAAAAAATTAAAAAATATATTTTATGATTTATATATAAGTCCAAAATTTTACGAAAAAAACAACACATATTAGAAGTTGATTTAATGAACAAACATTTAGAGGTGTTTTATTAGTTTATTTATCCATTTCTAAAATTCATTTTGAAATCCATCAGCCATAAGATCATATTTTCTTGATGGACAGAACACAATTCTATTTATATTCAATTTCTTTATCATGCACTAAATATGACAGAAAATGGGAAATTTAAATTCATTAAAAAAACTAACTGTTCCACATGGTTTAGAATGAAATTTATATGTCCCAATAGAAAACAGTATTTATGTTTTTTATGTTCCACAATCCACTATACTCACATTTTATTGTGTAAATTTGATTACATGATTACTAAATACTATAAGAAGTATCCTTTTTAAAAACATTACAACAATACACTACACGCAACATCACTTACTCTTCTATTCTTCATTCAATTCCATAAATAATGCTTCATTATTCAATAAACTATTTAGTTTCATGGTGATAAACATATAATGAATGATTTTTCACTTCTACAATTCTATATTTGATTCTCAAATGAAATAAATTTCTCAAAATATACAATATAAACTCATATATTCAACTTGTGAATGTTATATTTTATAAAGATCAATACAAATGATATTTACAATAATATAAATAATACTTCAATATGAGAATAATTTTTTAAATGAATTATTCATATTGTTATATATATTCTCCAACATAATCGATATATAAAAATGAAACAACATCTTCAATGATCCATCATCATTTTAGAAAATGAATCCTTCAAATTAAATTCATCATATGACAATTATTTATGAATATAAATTGTGAAATGAATCACATGATCTCTCCTCTATTATCCTATGTTTTCAAATTCATGAAATTATACTATAACATGAAAAACATATATGACCTTTAACTATATTTTATTCTATACATTTAACTTATGATAAATGGTCGGAATAAATTTTAGTTTCATTCATTTTTTATGGTCATGAAAATGATCCTCTAATTTTCATTTTTTCAATGATGTCGAATGGGTGATCGGAAACACTAATTTAATGAGACAATGAACATAATTTTTAATTCATACATTTAATTTATTTTTATAATAATTAATATCAATATAACATTCGTCTCTTTATAATGCAATGTTATAATACTTATGTAACATCCTGGGTAAATAATGAATATGGACTGCTCATATATATTAATATTTGTTAATAAAATGTTAATATTACTTTAAAGGGCATTCTATGTTCAATGGAATACCCAATACACAACAACAAGTTTCGTTGAAATCTTACGTTGAACACTAATAATATTATAATATTATTTTAAATGGTAGTTAATGCCTAGCCGTCGTAATGGTGGGAATGAATATAACTAACTACAAAATGATTATATATTTTTGTAAAATATTTTAACAATTACCCAATAAATTATGAGGCTTAAAATTTGAATGAATCCAATTTTAATCATAAATATTCTAATATTCTTTAAAAGGTCGATTAACCACCTTTTGATGGCAAACCCTTTTTTTAAAACTACTTTTTGTCAATTTTATATATTAAATTTGACAAAATAAAATCCTTATTTAGAATCGATAAATCATAATGTACATTGTGTAATTTTTTTTATTTTTTTGATAAAGTTTATTTTTAACGAATAGTGAAAGATAATCCAATGGTGGTCATTAGAATTAATTTCACTTTTAAATTGGACATAAACTAATGTCAATATTTTGATAGTGAATGTTTCTTAATAAAACTCTATTTGTTTTGACAGTAAGAATTAATTATAAAATTAATTAATGAAACTTATATGTTTTGAATTTGGTAAAATGGACATCATTTTTGAATTTGTAATATCAAATTTATTTTTGATATATTTTTTGTATTTTTCAGACAAATGTTCATTTCTAATGAATGGTGAAAAATACTGCATTTTACTCCAAATTCATTTTTTGTCTAATTTATTTATATAGATATATTGTCCTTTTAATTGGTTTTAATGTGTAATTGAGTTATTTTTTTATCACTTATTACAATGTTGTTCATTGGAAGTAATTTATCTTTTCAATTGGATGTAAAAACATGTCAATCTCTTGATAAATTTTATTTCTTGAAAACCGGTCTTTGGTTGTGACAACGAAAATTATTTTTAAATTAATTATTGAAATTTATGTGTTTGTAATTTTATAAAATGGATTCCATATATGGAATAACAAGGTCCAATTTATGTAATTAGGACCCTTTTGATTTTGGACATTATGAATAGTAACGATGGAAATTATATTTAATTATCATGATTAATTTGTAATTAGGTAGTTAAGGGTAATAAAATAATATCATAATAATATTAAATGACCCCAACATGTGTCAAAATCCTATTCTTTGATTAATGGACGACCATGTATTTCTTTTTACCAATCTTTTGGGCCCATGGAGTCACATGTGTGTGATAGTGACATTTATGACATTATTTTTAAAAGAGAATAGAAATATAACAAAAGTTTGTATATCCTATGTAAAACAATTTTAATTTTGATAACATAAATTATATCTTAAAATATAAATAATCATTTTAAAGGTAAAAATATTTCCTACATCATGGTATTTTTTTATACTTTTTAGATTTTGAATAAATAAATTTATTTATGACACCATGATGATACATTGATTACCTTATTAATGGACGATTTAAAAAAAATAAAAGATAAGGTAAAATCTAAGACTTACACTTTTTAAAAACTTATTAGATTGTTGGATTTAAATCCCTTATCACCTTATCCTCAAAATATATCATTTTGGGACCTTTAAAGACCTAAAACCATTTTATAATAAAGTAACATTTCAAGACTTTCCAAAACTGACCCTCCCCACAATTATAAAAGTCCGCCCACCCCTACCCCTTTACCCACACCTCATAAGCCCATTGCACATCCAAACTATGATCATATTATATCTCCACATTCCTCTATTACTCTTAGATATCTCCCTTTGGGAATGAGTCTTTCCAAGGAAGCATTCGGCTCAAATAAAAAAAAGTTACATGATTTAGATGTAATGTCTTTTCTCGAGTTTCTTTCTTTTATTTTCCATCTTCACTCACCAATAAATTCTTATTATTTTATACCATAACAAAATACATTCCCTCAATATACTAGTATTTTGTTATGAAAAGGATTCTACCAACACTCACACACACCTCCGTCTAATGGTTAAAGAACACAATTTTTCTCTCGGTGGGGAATTACTGCTTAACGAATAGATGCTTGTTCAATGTTGTTTTATGAAATTTCATGGTGGCCATTACGATGGAACTATATTTATATATGACATATATTATATTTTTTCATACATATGCTTCTGTATTTTATATTTGAAACATACCTTTATGCTTTGCATGTTGTGAAAATGCAATAATTTCATATGAGGAAGTGTGGACAACCGCCCCCTCATGTGATGTGACTCTTTCATGCCAAACATAGAATTTATAAAGTATGTAATTAATGAACTTTTTTTACCAATATTACATATATATTATATTTTAATTATAATATATATGTCTCATTTAGTTTTAAAGCCTATTAATTTGAAAAAAAATGAAAGTAGCGTTCATGCATACGTACAACCTACCGTCTCCATGAACGATAAATTTCATTTCTTATCTATTTTTGGGAAAGTTATAAATTTATGTAGTTCTTGAAAAGGGACAAAACGTAAAAAATGTGACAACCCATCGCGTCGGATGAAGCTGCATGAATCGAATCCACAACCAAAGTGTGACTAGTATTTATCATGTACCACTGGACTACGTGAAGTCCCTATTAGTATGACTAATTATTTTTATTTACATGATATTATGATTCCGGAATAAGTTGATTTTGGGATATCAAGGTAAATTATTAACCTATCATGGGGGATATTAGAATACGTTAATTACTTTTCAGTATGAGACTTTAAGATTAAATGATGTTATTTGGAGATAAATGTTAAGATTTACCATAGTAGACTATGTGACTAAATCCTTCAGAGATTTGTGTTTCAATTTTAGTTTGGATTACATTGAATAATTTTATGGATAGATATTTATTGAATGGAATTTGAGGAACATTGGGTTTTTTTGGAATGTTTTTTGGAGATTAAGAGTAGTTTTTCTTTTTGTGAAATATTATCCTTTTTGGGGATTATCTGATCTTGTACTAACCATTTTGGTTTTGATTAAGGTCTAAAGACATGAGAAATATATAGTTCATCTGGTGTGGATTATGTGATTCTTTTGATGTTGATTTTATATCTCTTAATGTGAACAAGTCATCCTGAATACTCATCATTTGGAGAAAATATGAGTTTGTGTTAGAAATATAGTAAAAGTTGAAAGTCTACTTGACATGTAAGTGTGTTTCCTTTTATTCTTGTTAAGATCATAAATAAATTACTCAATGAAATGTAACATAAATCAAAAATCTTTTCTATTAACTTTTCATAATATGGAATCAAATACCGTTTAACCCATCACAAGATTGTGATTTTCTAGTGGTTTACTGTCTCCCAGACATAATTTCTATAACTCTCCATCCAAACTTGATGGTTTTTTTCTCCTCCATTTCCATATTCTCATGTAATCATAGTATCTATTGTCTTGGTTGACCTTTTTTACTTTTCTTTCTTTCTTTTAAAGTGATTGTTTAATTTACTCTTTTTTCGATGTGGGGCTTTCAATGATGTTTCTGAGCCCAATTTTAAAATTGCGAGGATGAAATTTCCAAAAGGGGGGATGGATGTAACATCCCAGCTAAATAATGATTATGAAATGTTCATATATATTAATATTTGTAAACCAAATGTTAATATTACATTAAATGTAATGATATGTTTGATGGCGTACCCAATAACAACAATGGGTTTCTTTGAAATCTTATGTTGCACACTAATAATATAATAATATTATTATAAATGGTAGTTAACGCCTAAACATTGTAATGGCGGGAATGAACAGAAATAACTAAAAAATTATTATATATTTTTGTTATATATTTTACCAATTACATAATAAATTACAGAGGCTTAAAATGTGAATGAATCCAATTTTTAGCATAAATATTCTAATGTTCTTTAAAAGGTCGATTAACCACCTTTTGATGGAATCCCTTAATTTAAATTAATTTTTGTAAATTTTATATATTATATTTGACAAAATAAAATCCTTCTTTATAATCGGGACATCAAAACTTACTTTGTGTAATTTGTTTTATTTTTCCAATAATGTTCATTTTTTAATGAATTGTGAAAAATGTTGTATTTTACTTCAAAACCTATTTGTAATATAATTTATTTGTACAGTTATATTATCTTTTTAATTGGTTTTAAAGTTTAGTTGAAATATATTTTTACCATTTAATCCAATGTTGTCATTTAAATTAATTATACTTTGAAATTGGACATAAACAAGTGTCAATCTTTTGATATATATTGTTTTTTAAAAACACGTGATTTGTTTTGACAACGGGAATTAATTATAAAATTAATTAATGAAACTTATATGTTTTAAATTTGGTAAAATGTAAATCATTTTTGAATTTGGAATATCAAATTGAATTTGGATTCATTTTTGGTATTTTTCTGACAAATGTTCATTTTTAATGAATAGTGAAAAATAATGCATTTTACTTCAAAACTGATTTTTCAACTAATTTAATTATATAGATAGATTTTCCTATTAATTGTTTTAATGTGTAATTGAATTCTGTTTTTATCACTTAATAAAATGTTGTTCATTGGAAGCAATTTCACTTTTCATTTGGATGTAAAAACTTGTCAATCTTTTGATAAATTTTACATCTTAAAAACCCGTCTTTTGTTGTGACAACGAAAATTATTTTAAAATTTATTACTTATATTGATGTTATTGGAATATGGTAAAATGGATTCCATATTGGGAATCAGAAGTTCCAGATTATCTAATTAAGACTCTCTTGTTTTAGGACATTATGAATAGAAACCACGATAATTATCATTAATTATCATGATTAATTAGTAACCGGGGAGTTAAGGGTAATAAATTAATATCATAATAATATAAAATGACCCAAAAATGTGTCCAAATCCTATTATTTGATTCAATTCTGACCATGGTATGCTTTTTACCAAAATTTAGGGCCCATGGAGTTATATGGCTGATAGAGTGACATTTATGACATTATTTCTTAAAAAGAAGATAAATATAACAAAGGTTTGTATATTCTAAGTAAAACAAATTTAATTTTGTTTACATAAATGATATCTTATCCTATATGTTTTATTTTGAACGATAAAATGATTTACTACATAAAGGTATCGTTTCTATATTTTTAGACATTAAATAAATAAATTTATTTATAACACCATGATAATGGAGTGATTACCTTATTAATCATTTATTTAAATAAAATGAAAATATAAGGTAAAATATAAAACATAAACTTGTAGAAAACCTATTTTATGGGTCTATTTCAAACCCATATCACATTATCCTCATTATATATCGTTCTAGGACTTTTAAAATCCGAAAACAATTTTATAATAAAGTAACATTTTAGGGCTTTCCAAAAGTGTCCCTCCTCCCTCTTATAAAAGGCCCCAACCTATACCCCCTTACCCACACCTCTCATACCCTTGGATCTTCCACCCTATTCTCATATAATCTCTCCACATCCCTCTATTACTCCTAGAAGCCTCACATTGGGCATGAATATTTCCACGGAAGCCTTTGGCTCAAATCAAAAAAACGTTACCCGATTTAGAGGTAATGTCTTCTAACGAGTTTATTTATATTATTTTCCTTATTCACTCACCACTATATTATTATTTTTTTCTCATATAATAAAAAATTATCTTCAATATAATAGGATGTTGTTATGATATGTATTCAACCTACACTCACACACCCCTCAGTCTAATGGTTAAAGAACATACTGTTTCTGTGGGTGTCGAATTACTGCCTCACGAAACGATGATTATTCAATATTCTTTTAACACCATCCAGGGTGGCCGTAATGTTGGAACTATATTTATATATGATATATATTATATTTATGTCATCTATGTGATTCTGTATTTTATATTTAAAACATGCCTTTATGCATTGCATGTTGGGAAAATGCGATAATTTTATATGAGGAAATCTGGAATACCACCCCCTCAAGTGATGTGACTCGTTCATGCCAAACATGGAATTTATAAATAATGTAATTAATAAAATTATTTTACCTATATAAATTATATATTATACTGTAATTATAATATATATATATGTCTAATTTAGTTTTAAAGTCCATTAATATGACAAAACAATTGAAAGTAACGTTCATGCGTACGTATGGCCTACTGTCTCCATGAACAGTACATTTCATTTAATGTCACCAAACAATATGAAATATTATTAAATTAATATATACTGAATATATATGATATTAAAATGATGAAAACCATTCCCCAGATGATGTACTTTTAACTACATGAACAACTCTCTTCAAACAAGTTTATTTTTTGACTCATGTACCGAACATCAAAAAAATGTATCATATGAACTCACATAATTAACAAATTATTATAACATGATAATATGTGATATGAATTGAAGAATAAACAATAAAGTATGTCCTTATGAAATTATAAATTTACTAAAGATTTTTATTCAGTAATATAACGAAATGAACAAGACAAGTTGGACTTGAGGTAAGGGGATTTCTTATCTCACTTTTAATTCCATGAGATTTCCATTGTTCACCAATTATTTACTACATATTTTGTTCTTCCATGTGATATATATTATAATTATTCTACTTATATTCATGGAACTATGTGAATCATTTGGTTCTTATTAACTTTTCGTCATATGACACGATTTATTACAATGAGGCAAGGGGTTTTTATCTGACTATTTATTCTCACTAGATTCATGCTATATTTGTCACTATATCCATTGAGTGGTGTTTTTATTTCCCAATATTCGACTATTTTTGTAGTATAAATTCATTTTTGGGTATTTACATCAAAATTGTATATTCCTTATTTCATGGGGTTTATGATTCGAATGTTACCCAAATCGGTAAGGGAACCTTTCACCCTCATCTTTTTAAAAGACTTCATTTTGTTAGGTCTTCTAATTCACATATTTTTAATCTTGGTAAATGTTATTATATATCTATATTGCTGTAAATTTTATGTCAATGTAATGAGATACCCTTTCTATCTCTCATCAACTCATTTTCTGAATTTTAATGTGACGCCGTTAGGATGTCGAATTTATGTAAGGGAACATTTGAACCCAATTTCTATTCATGGGTTAAACCTCTACTTCATGATTATGTCGTACTATGAATATGTGTGGATGACCTCTAATTGTTTTACACTTAATATCCACTTATATTGGGTTTATTTATATTTGTCACACATAGTTATTTAATTGATTTATCTTTAATCTAAGGATACCGTCTTTGTACGGGACTTCGTCTCAATCTCCATTCGTTGAGGCGTACATCAATTTTATACGACCTTATTTTATTAGTTGTATAATAAACTATTTTGACTTATAATTTCATTCAAAAGGAATATTTTACACAAAGCTTTTTACTGAACGATAAAGGAATGTTTTTGTCTTAAGTATGTGGTGACAATGACTTCTCTACCACCGTGACAATTATGTGGGTTTCACCTTCTTCTACAAGACATAACTACTTTATAAATGAAAAATAAATACCATGTTTTACTTTTCATTTATTTTTGTATTGAAAATGGTTTATATAATGTTTTAATTATATCAATGTTTTGTGATTGAAATGTGGAAATGTTATGTTTCCTTTATGCATGTTTTATGTCATACAATTATGTTATGGTACTTGGGAATTGTTTATGAATTCAGGTGGTCCACTGAAAAACTAAGGGAGGGTGAGCCTGAGATATCTCTCCAATGTGTTGGGTAACTCGATGGATTAAAACCCTAAGGGCTCCCTAAATATATTTAGGGAATATACTATGATGGGTATTCCAAATGTTACCATGTGGGTTACTCCCTACGTAATAATGTTATGAATGCATCACGTTACCTTTTTTTCTTATGATTTCTATGAGTTATTCATAAATCTTATGATTACATGAGGTATGTTAAAGTGTTTATGTTTTATGAGTAATTTATGATTTCATTGATTCTTATGTATACATGAACTAATATTTTCTTTCCATATTTTTATATCCCTTACTGGGATTTTTATGCTCATCCCATGTTTTTGAAATGTATTCCAGAGGACTTAATGTGGAATAGGGTCAAGGATGGGATAGAGGAAATGTCATTCTATCTAAAACAAGGAAATAGACATGACTCTTTTGTTCAAGAGTTGTTCTTTTGTTATAAATTGAAATTGAGTAGATGTGTCTACTTTGTAATCATTGATATGTAATAGTTATCTCCTAATTCTCTAGAACTCTATAACTAAAACGAAACTCAATGTTAATTTTTCATTTAACAGAAGATTATGTAATGTTTTAAGGCTGAGTCCTTATAAATTCACTCTTACTGCATTATTAAATTCGTACTTTCTTTGTGCTCTTTGATTTTGACATAGTTCAAAATTATATTAGTAGAATTATTTTATAATAAATAAAACATCAATCGTTTTCATATAAACTAAATAAATCACCCCTTATTATGATTTGATACAAATTATGATGAAATATAGTTTTATCCTCATGAATCCTAGGAAATGTTTATATTTTACTCGAAATTAGCATCTCATATTTCACCTAATCGTGTTGTTGTATGACTATATTTTCTTCTCTATACTTATCACAAAGTTACAACAAGGAATTCATATTGTTGTGTGATCTTGTTATCCATCAATATATGGAACCTTAGTAATATTTTTCATTATTTTATAGTGGTCTGTCTCATTCCCACAATCTATACATTACTGTAGTTTTATTCATACACATCTTGTATTATAGTATTCCAGTTCAAAATATGACTCTTCAGTCAATTATGTTTTCTTCCTGATCCTTAAATTTTACTTCTGTACATGATATTTTACAATGTGTCTTCATATTATATAGATAAAACCTCATTAATATCTTTATATTCATTCACCCAAATTTCACTTGATATTTTTCAGGATTCATGTATTTATTTTACAATAAAACTTGCAACATTGAACAATGTGAATTTTACAATTTCTCATTTTAATCATTCTTTAGAGAAAAAGGTACAATATTATATAATGATGTGTAATTTGATCACGAAAATAATTCATTCATTCTCAAAAAATTTCTTCATATTATCTATTTTAAAAAAATATAAAAATATAGTTGAATTGGTATTAATTGTATAATTTATCACCAATAAAAGAGAGGATCATGCTGACAGTAAATTTATTTACATACTTTTCCATGAAAAATAATCCAATCAACATATCTCTTAATTCATTGATATCCCAAATAATCATTTTTTGGGATCTAATAATTTAAAAATTAACTATGCATTATCATCATCAAACATCCATTTCCAAATATTTCAATTGTATGTATCACACAAAAAATATGAATCCCACGTATGGTAACCATCTTTATATTGATACATGAATCCTAAAATACATACGTAATGGTATTTTTAATAAATCTATATATTTATATAGACTCTAATAAAAATATAGACCTTTATTATAAATTTTTAAAACAAATGAAATTCTAGTTGGTACAATGATATATTTTTGACATCAAATCATGTCATTGAAATTATTGTGTCAAGTATGATTGAGGTATTGGTATGATTATATGAGGGAGATTTAGTGATATTTAAAAATATTAGTTATGAAATAAACTTTGAATCATATACCAATTTTAATTAATTATTTTAGAATTTAATATAACATAACATTGGATCTCAAATGTAACATAAAATTATATTTTATCCTAAGATAGGCATGTGAGTGTTGAAAATGATCAAGACACAAGAGGTCTTGTAAAGTGTGTTTGTTTCACAAATTCAAAATGATCCTATGGGAAAACTGTCAATATAATATTATTTTTTATAATAACACCTATTCATCATCTGTCATCATGTCAAATATTAATGTGTTATATAGTGATCCATAAATATCACTATTGTGTAAGAGAGAGACATGAGAGTCAATGATCGTTAGACCATACATTTTATAAGTCATAATGGAGAAGGTAAATGTAATTACTGAGTATATCATGTTATTTTATGACCATTAGATTGTATATACCTATGGTATTATGATAACCTTTGAGATTCATGTTAGATATATATTTTACTTTTATTGTTCATCTAATAATTGTATAAAATAATTTGGAAATAGATACCTAACATTCTTCATTGGTTTCCATAATATTTAAAGTGTGAATTAGATTTGAGAGGTGAAGAATAGGTTGGAACTCTAACTATAGATTGAATGAGTTAAAAAATTTATTCATGATTCATTATATCAAAAATATATTCATTATGATTCACATATCATTAAATGGGGTGAATTATTCATTGGAGTAGAATTGATCATAATAGAAAAATCTATTCTTTTTCAAGGCCATCAATAAGAGGTATTTAAGATATATTCATAACATTGGTGGAATATTATACATGAAAAACTATGTGTATTAATGAATGTGGGAGTGTGGGATATATTTTTAGGATCATAATTTTTTTTAAACATTGATGGTTTTAGTTAATTGAAGGCTCTACCTATGTTGAATTAAAATATTATATCATAAATTCATTATATTATGATAGATAATTTTCCATTATGTGATACCATTTTGATGTATATACAATATTATGTATTAACATTAACCTTTTTATTACCTTTAATATCCTTTTTTATTTTTTTATTCTCAATTATGTGAACCAATAAGGATTTATCTAAATTTTAAAATCATACTTTTTGTGTTTTTTTAATTTTCATTAGGTAATTTATAATTAGATAAATTTTTTATATATTTTTTTTGGTAAATTTATATATGGAAAATAATAGTTATATTATACTTTAAATTTGGCCATGATTTTTCAATGGGAGGTTATATTTTTTCATTAATGGGAGCTGGAAGAAAGTGTTATAACATTCATTTTGAATTTCTCATTAAAAATATCGTGTCCATCATTATGGTATGTATGTCTATGTTATTATATAGTAAGGGATGGAGGCATGATTTTGGCTTCATGGCCAGTCACTATAAAATTATTAATATGGAATAAATTTATATCTAATGGTTAATTATATTTTTAATGACCCAAGTCATTCCACATTAATTCAGTTGGATAAATCATTGAATTTGGAGAATATAGAGTATGGTGTATGTGTAATTGAGAATTAGAATAGATTTTTATGAATTATACTATATTTAGAAAATATTTTTAGATATCATAAATGTTTTATTATATGGTATATCATAGTCCATTAAATTATTTTCAACATCTCAACATTGTTCATGAATAAATCATACCTTGGGTTGTAGTTTTCTAGTTTTCTGATTTTAGGTGAACCAAAAAATTTTAATAAATTGTAATTTTAAAGGAACATCACCAAATCAATATATAGGTGATCTAGTTAATATTTGACAATATATTGAAATATATATATATATATATATAATTATATGTTCATGAATGGGGAGTTTATTATTAGGATATCTTTATAGGAATCTGATGAGTTCCAAATTGTGAATTGAGTTAAGATATATCATTTGAGAAGTTGCATGTGCATTCAGTACATGGTTTTGTGATAATAAAATTTGAAAATGGATGACTTCCAAAGCGTCATAACCACACATTTCTTATAATTAACCCCAAAGGATTATTATAATATGAAATAATTTTTTGAGGTATTTGGATGATTCATATCGAGTTTCTTAAAGGAAATTTGCATTGTCATGAAATTTGGTATATATTATAGGTAATTTAAAACCATGCTAATTGAATACATATTGATATGGTATAGTCTACGAATTATTAAAATTCATTAGTGGGAATGTATTTACATTTATTAGATTCCTATGGTATTAATCCTCACTCTTCAAAGAGTAATATGGTTATTCTAGTACAATGGCTTTATTTGAATATCATGAATATATTAGCTAGAAATTATAAGTTTGTTAAACAAGAATTATTTCATGAAATGGTTATGTTTTATTTATATATTAAACCATAATAGGGTTATTTTCTTGGTATTGAGTTTTAAAAGTTCATACACTATTATTTCTATGAGATTAAGAAGTTGTATAAATGATTATTTCTATATAAATTTATATTTCACAAAAAAATTAGAAAGGGTTTTAAATCCCATTATAGAATTAATGTGCGATTTTTTAGAAACAATGGAATGATAATATGTTGAAAAATGTTATTTGAGATCCATGTCGATAAAATTACTCATGTTATGGTAATATGAGATTTATATAGATACATGTGATTGGTGAGTCTTTATTTAAATATAGATCATTGCCTAAATGAATTTGAATCATCCAACATTATAGTTTTAGAATAGATTTTTGCCTATTTTATTGATTATGATGAGACTAGAATACATGGGTAATACATGGGTCACTTATTGAGTTGTAATAATATAAATAATAATGTTTGAATTTGTTTATATTAAAGGTATTTTATATGAGATATGATCACCATGATATGTGTATCATATCCAGACCATGATGGTTTTTTAAAAGTGGTGTTGGAATATAGGATCCCCAAGGCATTGATGTGTTTGGATAAACTTAGCAACATTAATTTATCCAAAATTATTGGGAGATTATAGTGGGTTTATATGATCCCATGATTTATGGTTATGTGACTCGATTTTTGTTACACATCTCTCTAATCTCTTACCTATTAATGTGGTTAGACATCTTATGAATTCCTAAATTGTATTTCCAGTCTATGGGTTTGATTATTTCATTAATTTCATAGATATGTTTTATTTAGGTGGTGGTAAATCATTAAGATAACCATATATGTTTATATTTATTATATTTGATGGTTAAATATATATATTAAAAATTATTAAGTCCTTAAAATATTTATACCGAGGCTAAATGACAAACATGACTAATGGATTTTATAAAATCTATTGATTCCTATTGTTGTGGAGATATGGTTATTACATAACTAACCTACAAAACTATTTATATGTTGTTTATTACTAATTTATTTTTCCACTTATATAAACTAAATATTATGTCACATATAAGTCCCATTACTATTTTTCCATTACATTATTTTATCCTTATACTCTCCACATTATCCTCGGTGGATGTATAGAAAGCTATATTTGATTTTTCGGGTAAAAGGATGTATTGGAGCTAATGATAGAGTATGTTAGCTAGTTCTTGTTAAATTGTTTGGAGTAGATACATTTTTTTAAATTCAATATCAATTTTTATTTTTTAATATTATTTTGTATATAAGAATCCTAGTGGGTGACCAATTTTATACATGAATGTGTAAATAATTTGAGTTAATTTTGTAAGAAAAGATTATGTTTATATACCTTTAATGGATAACCATTAGATACAGTTCATTGATAATTATTTTATATTTCTTATTAGATTCATTATTTTGTCAAATATTGTAATTTTTTTATTTAATATGTATTGTACATCAAACATTGATTCTGGGCTCTTGCAGCTCGTTGAAAACCTTGGGAAAATAGGATGGCGAACCTAAAGTATTCCAATGCCACATTCACAGTTATTTTTATGGTTTAATCCACTCAAGGAATTAATAAAATGGTATTAGATAATTTATTTTTGTTTTTTCATATTTCTTATGTGGTATATCGAGTTATGAAGGGTCATGGTGTAGAGCATAAGACATCATTTTTCATCCCGGACACCATTACGATAAATTCCCCTGTTTTTAGGGTTATAATCGTGATTATATTAGTTTTATTATATATGGTTGTGACTATTATTATTATTATATATTTTTTGGATTAATATTATTTAAATTTTTCTACTCCTAATATTTTTTATAATGAGGTTATGTGTTAATGAATTGCAATGAGAGTATGGGTTTATTTTATATTTTAATGATAATTTGTGTGTATGAAATATTTTTAAAAAAAGAAAACCCTTTTCTATAATTATATTACATAAATAATTCTTTTAATAATGATTTTTTAAATATGATTAATTTAATTATTATTTGAATATTAATTAATTTTGGGTAATTTTAAAAAAACAATTCATGGTAATTATTTAAAACAAAATTAGTTGTGGATTCCAATTATTAAATGAAAATTTCATATTCAGATAATAACCATTTTGTAGATGATAAACCTCTATTGGGTACTTTTTGGGTTTTAAATGTCTTATAGTATATAAAGGTAAATTTTTTGGGGATAGTGATTGGTTTGTAGAAGATATTTTTAGCAGGATATATGCCATGGTGTGGTTTGAGATTTATTATTACATTCCAATGTGTATTGAGTGATGAATCACAATAATTTTATTTATGTTTTTTCATGGTAATATAATTAGTTTTTTCTTATTATGATTATAGATGTGTGGATGTTCATGTAAATAGGATGTATAGTTCATAGTTTATTTAAATGTATATGAATGTGTTTTGACTATTACACATGGAGTGTAGTTATAGTGTCTTTCGAAATGAAATGACCTTTCAAATTACGAATAAATGTAATGTGATTTATTATATGGTGATAATTAATAAATGGTATTTTAAACCTATTATAATGTTTTAATGGAATTATTTATATTTAATTTTATTGAATTACATGTATTCTTTTCATAGTATGATGTTTCATTGACACTATTCATTTGAGCATCATCTAGATATAGAGGATCATACACTGAGGGATAATGTACAGGTGGAGGAACCAATTTTATTGAATATACTATATGTATTTGGATACCATTATATTTTCATTTAAAAGTGATAATTAATAAACATCCATGAAATCAATGTTTTTCATGAACAATAATATATAGTTTTTTTGCATGGACTATGATTTCCAGATATTGGAAAATAGTTTTCATAATATCAGTTTTGGATTTAATTGAATGCTAAATAAATATATGTGATTGTATATGTAATAGTAATATATTTTAAAAGAAATACATTATCTTTGATAAGGTATAATACATGAAAAATTAACATTAAATGAAAATTGACATATTAAATATGACCATTGTAACAAAATCGTTGAATTAGAAGTCATGAATAGGAATACTCACATTATTAAATAAATATATATTTATATAAATATATATACATATATGTATTTACCCACACACAATGGTCATACATAATAATATCATATTAAGAATGTAATATGTTTCATTTTTTATAAAATTGTCTCAAAAAACATTATTTATATAATACTTATGTTATTCAATAATGATCGTTTTTTGTTCATTTAGTGTTTGAATTTGGTATACAAACCAATGTATATGTAGAAATGTAATTGTTATGAAAAATAGTGTTTATGCCCTAAAACGATCATTACATTCAAAAAATAAATCAATCAAATTTTTTATTTACATTAATGATATTATATAGTATAAATTAATTCAATTTTTTTATAATTACTTAAGATTATTTCTATTTATGATACAATAATGAATTTGGTATTACTCTTAAAATTATTTCTCTCTAAAATAAATTTTTTCTCACATTTCCATTTTTATTATATAATTAATTCATTCATCATATAAATTTTATATTCTTAAAATTGACTAAGTATTGTGGATTAAGGTTTTTATTTTTGGTAAATAGGTTCTTTTAATTTTTATTCAATATAAATAGTAATGATAGTAAAATGTATAACTTTTGTGAAGGCTAAATCTAGTTAATAAAAGTTTATAACTAAGTTTCAATGTGACCAATTTTCATAAATATTCTGATTGGAAGATGGTAATATTAGTCATATCACAATAAAATATATATTTAATTTTTTAAAGGCATATTTTCTTGAAAGAGATATATATTATATTTAAATTAGTGAAAAACAAAAACTATCACTCTCATACTTTTCGAATTTTATTGTGTGGGAACATTGGAAAAATAATGTTATAAATGAATATAAATTTATATTTTTAGAATAATGATGCTATTTTTTTATTTTAATTTTGTTATTATTTTTAATAATTATATAATTACATTAAATTAATTGTAATCACATATGTGGTATTTCTACAGTGAAAAAAAAATGTCTTTAAAAATATTAATATTACTAAAATTTTTATTATTTGTATTTCTCCATGAAATTTTTAGATTAATATGGAATTTTTTAATGGATTATATTCATGATCTATCTTTTTATTTCATATTTTAATTTCAAATTAAATGAATTGTTTCAAAATTAACAATAATTATATTTATAAAAAATATATTATAATAAATTATTTAAAAATCATGAAATTATTGAAATTATATATGGTGGATGAAATATGGTAGAAAAAATTATCCCTTGGATAGTTAAGAACCATTTTTTCTTTGTATATAATATTATACATTTTTCTGAGTGGACCATACTTTTCCATGTTTAGGATAAAAATTGATAACCTAACATTTATTAAAAAGATGAGGGTTAAAATTAAACCAAAATAAGTAAAAATATTAATTTTAGTTTTAATTTAAACATAATCCAATGATATATTATAATATATTTCCATTGTAAATAATTTAAAATCTAATTACTTTGTAATATTTTAATCTTATAAGAAATTCTATGTGTGTCCTCTTACTCTATATTAAAATGAAAATTCACCTTATTATTCCTACAAAAAATTAAATCAAGTAGATCAACAATACCATGAAACAATTCCTTATAAACATCATTAGACACATTATATAGGTTGCGGTGTTCCCAATTGATGAACACATGATCATTAAATGGATATAAAAAGGAGTTATTTCCAAAAACATTTAATCAACTTAATGTATAACATTGTTTTTAATAGTTATTTTACTCCCCTAAATATAATTGATATTTAATAAAATAATTATGATACTATATAAAGTGTAAATAATTGTTATTTGGATTATGAAATCACTATTACCCAGAGGGATTGAAATTATACTACTTATATATGCAAATATTTGAATCCCCACCTAGAGATAAAATTCATATTTCCTCATTATCATTATTTGTTGAGAATTATTGTGGTTTTAATTATTAAAATTGATAATTATGATATTTTTGGAATTAATTATTCATATCTATTTTAATACATCTGAATTCATTGGGAAATAATAATATCAGTCATGCGTATGTGTGGACTACCACGTCTATGATTAGATGTGATCCATTTTTAAATTCTTTTTAACTTGGATGGAAATATTTATAAAATTTTTGATAACATAATATATATATATAATATAATAAGGTTTTACGAAATTTATATTATTAATTAACATAATTTTCATACTTTTGTTGAAAAATTAAAACACCATTATTGCATACGTACAACCAAACATATTCATGTATGATGCAACTCATTTTTCTACCCCTAACATTTATGTTGTACTATAAATATATATAATATATATATATTATATTTTATTATGATTATAATTCATGATGACATTGAACCATGATCAATGTACTAGGAAAAAAAATAACCAAACCAAAAAGTAAAAAATCTAATGAAATTATCATATGAAATAGTGATTTTTCAAGAAAATATCAATAAATGGGTGATAAAAGAGTATATGTATTTAAGATATAGTTTGGTATATAGGAGTATGGTTTTTTAATACATGCATAATTTTATTATATTTATTATGTAAGATTATTGAACCCATATGATAGATGTCATTCTTAATATAAGGGTTTTATGATACAATCTCAAATTTTTGGATTATCTAGGATTATATTATTGACGACTAAATACAACAATATATCTATCATGAAACCCATTAATGTTAATATAACAAGGTTAATTCATATTATAAATTATTTCCATTCAATTTCATATCTAAATGTACTCATGTGATAGAATGAATGTTCTTAAGAAAAACTAAATTTATTTCCCTATTTAGTCAATTATATTTTTTCATCCATGTACATGGATTCGTAAAAAATATTTAAAAATTAACAATAATATTAAAAAAAGATATTTTCTTTTCATTTTCAAAAATTATATTAATTTTTAATTTTTCAAAAAAGAAATATTCAATTTTCATCCCCAACAAGGAAATGATTGAATTTTTTTTAAAAAGTGAAAATGAATGTTTAATTTTAATTACACTACTAGAACCTAATTTTCCACTATAATGGTAGATCAATGGATTGAATATTTCATAAAATATATCCATTCCAATATTAAAGAATAAATTCCTTAATGTTTTGGGTATTATTATTTTTTAATGATGATAATTAAAAATATGAATCAAATGTTCCCCAATAATGTCATAAAGTAACATTTATGAATGAAAACAACCAATGATGTAATATATTAGTTAATAGGGATATGTTTTAATGATAAAATATTTATTCTAAATATGTTGGTTTTCTGAATATAACGATATTATGATTACGAATCCTATTTTATTTTGATGGGATATACAATGATAAAATTATTACAAACCCCATTTCTTTTCATGGGATATGATATCTTAAAAATATCATGATCAGGAAGAAAAATTATGAATCATTTTCATTATGTGTTGATTGGGACAAGAATTATATATCCGACCAATTCATGGGTGGTGATTCATATTAAATTAGATATACAAGACTATAATAGGTAGTCAACTATATTAGATAAGGGAATATAATGACTATGATAGTCTTGGTAGAGAACAATACTACAATGATAGTTTATGGAGTAAAATTATTGCACGATGAATGCCAATTTTAATGAGCCATTAGTTCCGAGGAAATGATTTTATAAGGTTTTTTATGGAAATAACATATGGATTAATATAATGTTATTCCCTCATAGATCATTTTCATTGAATCCTTTATGATTTATGTCTAATAAAATTCCAATAAATATGTCATGACTCATGATTATTATCATGATATGGTGGGTATGATGTTCCAATGATTATCCTGTGTTATCATAACACTATGCCCATGTATTTTTTATATTAATATATCTATTTTTTCCATTACAAAGAATATAATAAGTACCCTTTTTTATGTTCCACATGTGATATAGAAATTTTCGACATCTGATGCCACTAAGAGTGGGATTTAGTTATGAAGATAAATATGAGAGACAATGTATATCTTTTATAATCAATTTATTTTTTTATCCAGTTTTCCAGGGACACTAAATGGTTATTTCCCACATGATTTTTTTGGTAATTTATATGGAATATTCATCAATAAATATGAAATATCTATTTATAAAATGTTTTAGTTTATATATTTGGTGTTATGGAATATGATTATTTAAATTTTGGATATTTGGAATATAGAATTTTATTTCAAAACTGCGGACAACAAGTCAATGTATACGATACAAAACATTGTTTTTTGTAAGGATGAGATTGTGTACTTTTCCAATTAAAAAATACATATCTTGATACTATAAGTTCACATTTTTTTATATTATATAAATCTTGTGGTTATAACCAAAAAGAGTTATTCGAATATATCATTTCCATTTTTTTTGTGTGCATAATGACTGTTTCCTAATTGGAGATCCTTCTTAGACGTTGTTCGGTGATTTTATTGTGTTATTGTGGAGCATAGATAGATCATTTAGGGATATTGATAGGTTGGGGTAATTCAGTGGGACAAAAATTCATACAGAGTGAACTATCGTTTAGTTAACCCCTCTACTCTTTATGCTTTTCACAATTTTATTGCAATGGATCCATTTTCCAATCTTAACGAAAATATACACATGAAAATAAAATTTTAAAATACATATGATAACCCAATTATTTCAATATGATTCACCACTATGAACTTATACTTGAAAATAATAACCTTTTTTCTATTTCACGAAATCTCTTATCACTCTAATTTGAAGAGATTACAAATTCCAAGAATATGGATACAATGTTAAGGAATTAAGTAATAAATATTTACGAGTCAGTTGAATTCATTATACTTGTTCCACCAGAATCTAATGGAGTTGTTCATACTGGAACAACCAGTTCTTTAAAAATGTTTAATAAACACACTGATCAAGATATCTCTATTTTTCAAGATGAATTTCATTTACTGAAAAATACTATTCAGATATGGATGGAATTGTACACCCCTTGAATAGAAGATATTTTATTCTTGTCAGTCATATTATATTTAATAAGTGGAATATTCTACTTCCACATTGACTCAAATGTTTTTCAGAATGGTCAACATATGTTTTAATAAATTATATTGAAAGTTGACGCCTTCTTCACATTCATCAAGGCATAGGTAGATGCTTCATCTATGATAATGGTCGTATCCTCAACTACATCTTCATCTAGTTCACACACAGTTATTTGATATTCTATATATGAACAATAGATTCCCACCCTCACATCAATTCCACTTCATTCATGTTTTAATTGGATCAAAAATACCTAGAATATATATATTATTATTTACTTGTTTTATGTTATTTTATTTTTCATGTATCTTAATTTTTAATAAATCATTGTTTCTTTACAAACACAATATATTCAGGCACATTATCCATTATTTAGATTCAGGTTCAATGCATGTGTTCACTGCAGGTGGATATTCACTCTCAACATTGAAACATAATATAAAAAATCCACCTTCAAAGGAAAAAACATAGAGCACAATTTATTATCATATAGAGTCTCGAATGAGTGTGGGATACTTATTACACATGTTCATTAAACATTATTTGTGTAATATTTCATTATATGGGATATAGATTTTTTTTAAATTTTTTTTATACATTATCTCATGGTATCTCAAACTAATTCATAGAACACAGACCCACTCTGTTGCTGAAGCCTTGAGACAAACACTGGTACCTACTGTTCTTTCAACATTTTGTGAGGATAACGCCTATTAGTGTCATTCTCTAAAAATGTTCTCTTTAAAACATGTTATTATCAAATAACGATGAGTTTCCAATGAACATTTCGATCACATGTTGGATCTTCCTTTCAATGCATTAGTAAAATTCATGTCAATATTTCTTCCATGTTAAAATATATTTTGTAATTCTACGATTCTAGGAAAAATTATAGCTTCACCAAGAGTCAAGAAAAAAACAAAAACATTCTATTGATTTGAGGGTCATGGATATTTATTGGAAATTATTCATTTCCTTACACTACCATCTATTTGATATTTAAGTGGCAATGAATCTCAGAAAAATTAGGAGTATCAATATATATCATCAAATTTATATTTTCTTTGGAATATTTTAGTTTTACATATAATTTTCTGGCATATCATCTTTAGGATTTAACATCTATCTTTTTTGATGTATTTCTCACATTAAATTGGTAAAAATCACATGTTATCAATTTTGGATTTCCATCAATATCAATTATTATCAGAAAACCAATTTACTCATTTAAATATATTTTTATTTTTCCAAAGTGAATCATTAATATAATATCAAGCATTCAACATGAAGATAGCTCACATGGATTCAATTTAATTTGAAAAATCTCTTATGTATGTCGTAAACATTTGAGACAGTCATCATCTATTATGGGAAAAAATAGTTCTCTCTTCTAGAAGAAATAAATATTTAATGTTTAAGATGGTTGTCTTTTTAATATTTGTGTCCAATATTTCGAATAATAATGAAATATTCCATTGATAGGTGCATATGAGATTAATAGGTAGGTCGATAGATCTGATGATTGATGTTACATATGATTTTTTTAAATGTGGGGGAAGTATTATTTTTTATTTCTATCTACCTCATCGATTTATCAAACAAACATGGATTCAGGGTTGGAATCAAGGGTTTTGGTTAGTTTTCCCGGAATATCCCCACTATCAGTACCATCTCATTCTACTTCATCATGCCGCCATTTCAACCCGTATTATGGTGTCTATTCATTTTCACAATTTATGTTTGTGCATGAGTTATCATTCACAAATATTTTCCCCAATTGTTTGGCCTAGTATGTGTTCCCTCAGCGTGGTTGAACTTTTTTCCCACATGTGACGGGGTCAGTCTTGGTTGAGCCCTACGTGTGGGATGGCCTATATTCTTATGTAAGTCCCAACTGAGAAAAAATATCACGAAGTATATAAATGTAATTCAAACCATTTCTAAAATCCTAATCTCCAAAAATTAATCTTAAAATATTATTGATGTAATATATATATATTTTTTAACAAATATCATAAATATGATTCTTTTATTCTTCTAATTCGTGATTTTTATGGTCATAAAATGTATTCTTTAACAAATATTTTTCCATGACTCTGTTGGTCACTATAAATTTTTTTAAAAATTATTTAATGATCATCAACAATTATGTGTGGAATATTCAATTCAATATTTCCTCATAATTATTTTTGAATGGTCTTGATCCAGTGAGATACCCCTCATGAAATAATGTACATATTACATGTCCTTCCATTCTTTGTTTAGTTTATTGAAATGAATATGAAATATTTAATCATAATTGGTGCACATATCTTAATATAAGGACAATTTTGCTATCATTTAATTTAAAAGGAGAATTGTCTAACCAAGACATTTATTTTCTTAAGAGTAATCAATAAAAATTCACCAAGAATCATCAACAATAATGGAGTATTGTATCATCAAATTACTACCAATTATTTCATAATAATTATCCATGCATCATCACCAACATCCTTCTTGAATATTTCTCAAAATAATTCCATATTTCCAATTCTATTATTAATTCAACGTCCTAGAGTAATTCTTCATACATTTATTTTTAAGTATATATTTTATATTGATGACAACTACAACTATACTCATCAATTATACACAATGGATTTTCATTCTCCCCATTTGGATTTTTTTTCAATACCATTTTCATAAATTCAACACCCCTTCTCCTAATTTTTGAAAATAATTATAGAAGATATATATATGGGTTTTAATATTCCATTAATGAAATTCAAACAACATATTTTTAATTTTATAGATAAATGATAGAGCCACATTTTCATTTTTCCATAAAACATTTAGCTGGTCTACTATAAGTTAACTACCGAAACCCTATGATTAAAAAAGAGAGAGATAAATACATGGTTGTCTATTAAATCCATTAACAATCATGCATTTGAAATCATGAAAATATTTATTTCTCAAAGAAGACATTTATATGAAACATATTAATCAAATAACATATTCTCATTCACAATTTGGAAATTAAATCATAAATATCAAGTGAGATTATATTTTACTCAGCCTTTAAATGATATTACTCATCTACTAAGCCTCCACATTATTGCACTTATTTGATATTATCAGGGAAACGTAAGGAAGTGAATTATGGGTACATCCAATATTAACTAATGATGAAATGACATAACTTTCCATAAATTCAAGAAATAAGCCAACATACCATCTGAATAATTTTTTCTCCCCATTAAACGATTTACTCACATATATTTGAACATGTGAAAATTTTGATCAGTTAATATTTATGATATTCATGTTGACCGTCCACTATGGTTGATCAATTGGATTTTAAATCAGATATTCCGTAAAATCTACAAATTATAATCTTCTACTTTGTACAAAAATTACTTTTACTTGGTGTGATGTTCCACAAAAATTCCTTAAAATGTAGGAAGTGATGATACACAATAATAAGGTAACAATATTGAACATTTGTGAGCTTAATATTAGTTGAAACATGATTGAGAATTTCTTCTCTACATGATGACTGATTTTATTTTATTTTTTATGTATATAGATCTCTTCTTGCCTATGTTTCAATTAAATTTTACATTTTCATAAATTATATGATATAATTGACCCTATACGTCCATTAAAATTCATATTGTGTTGTTTTTCGTCACTTCATACAATAACATATTAGATTTTCCAATAAGGTGTGCTTCCATCTTCTGCATCCCCCTTTGAGATGGTAAAACAATTATATGTTTTTCATTTTTTGAAGCCAAATTTCACCTTTGACACAATACAAGTGGGAAACATGAGTTATCATGTGTTTTAATATTCCTATATGATTCACGATCATTATGTGGAAAAATGAGTTTTGTTTCTTACTTTGGTATTGCTAGTGCTTTATCCTCATCTTTCTACATTTTTCAGGAAATATAAAATTTATCAGAGAATATTATCAAGAAATTATAAATAACATATTCTATCTAGGAGTTTCTTAATGGAATTTTTATTTATTTCCAGTTACCTTTATTAGAAAATATATCAAACACTTCATTAAAGATGTCTTCAATCAGTTTTATCTTCTAGTTTCTGTCTTACATATATTTTTTTCTTAATTTTATCTTCCATCCATTCATTTCAAGGTCATATCTGTATTGTTACATTTATGAAATCACATTCTATAGTAGAATAATATTTTAATAATTGAAATTATATTCTTTTAATCTAACTTATTATCTTTCTTGTGAGTATCTTTTATGAAAAATATATTTTCATTTTTCTTCTTCTTATTCCCTAAGGTTGACTATTTAGATTTTTTTCAATAATTCAACATTTATTGTGTAATTTCTTTTCAATAAAATATTAACAATTCAATATTGTAATAAACCATCACTCATTATAACTATGTAAGAATATTCTTCAATAGTCATATAAGTTATCAACATGACCATATCCATTGTTTATAGGTAAATTGAACTCTATCTGTTTAATTTTTTCTTCAGTTTCTCATGGTTCTTAATTTCTTCAAATAAACTCAATTTCAATACCGACCATTTTTAATTTTAAAATAATGGAAAATTATGACAATAATTAATGAATTTATTACCAAATTTCAAAACGAATAAATAATAACAAACACACATCCTTATTATAATTTTATTAGCCATCTGACTACTTTTACTGCATTGTTGTTTTTGGGTTTTTCAATCCTTCTATGGACATTAATTTTTGGTGAAATGTTTTTAGTCATAACAGTATCCACCCTTGATATTTTTTTTACATATCAACAGTTTTATCCTCCCATATTTTCACATATTTTTTCTTAAAACCTATATTAGTAGATAATACTGCCTTATTATAATGAAATTAAATGTGTTATGTGTTACCATCATTCATTCACTTATTGAAGGTTGAAAATTGATGATCTTGAATTCTTATTGCCACCAACATGAGTCTCTTCAGAGACATGAGTCCAATCAAGATTTTTTTGTAGCATTATCCCATCTTGGATCTTGAATCTATTTATATATTTGGGTGGTAGAACTCATCTTCTTAGGAACATGTTATATTCAATCATATGTATAACACCCCAAATATTTTATTTTATGTTTCTCTTAAGTATATTATATTTCATGAAGGATTGATCCTATATGAAAAAACACTTTTTTATTTATAATATAATTTCATCACCTAGCTATTAAACATATATTTTCTACTTCTGTGTCTTAAATTCTGAAAAATGGATATACACAGTTGTGATCAGGGTGATATTTGGAGTCTGATAAAATGAAGATAATTATTGGTGAATTTTAATTTAACCTTTTGATTAGTATCATTCCATTATTAATAGTAAACTTTAGTTATGAATAGTTATACGAACCTTATGAATTGTAACCTTACCCATGAAAGTGTCAATAACATTTAGGCACCATAAAAATAAATATTAATATTTTATGTATTGGTTTTTTTATTTAAATGATTATTTTAATTTAAAATTAAATTTATCAAATTAAGAAAATAATTTTAGAAAAATTGAGTTCATTTTTGGGTTCTACAAATCAAAAAAAGTTTAGAGTGAATTTTTGGGATTTTTTGTAATACATTAATTTTAGGTTAATTTTAAAGTAATATAAATTATGATAAATTCTAAATACATGATTTATCGAGTCATGGAACATGTCCTGATGAGGTAAGAACACATTATTTGAACTCACATGAGCTTATTAATATTAATTTCTTGGAATTATCACTATTTATTGTCTTGGGAAAAAGTAATATACTAATTATTAAAATATTATGAAAATTCTCCTCCCTTACACTATATTAACCACCCTCACCCCCTCTTCCTCCCATATCCTATCAAGAATTCAACCATACCTATTTTGATTCAAATAAACATACCAATCCCTTCCACCATCTTCAAGACCATATGGTCTCACCAAAAGGCCAAAAACAATGATCTGGAGGAGATCCTCAAGGAGGAGTAATCTAGTGGTGAACCTCTCTTCCTTTATCTTTCATCTTCTTTTATAGGTTGAATTATTTTGTTAATATATCCTCATATACTCATGCCCACATGATATTATAAATTTATTACCTTACAAGAACTATATTTTTTTTATGCTAGTAGAATATTCCATCATCATCCCACTTTTCATTCTCTTTTTATACTAAAAATAAAACCATTGTATGAGATGTGTTAATTTATCACATTAAAGGTTGATTGGTTTTCAAAATCTATTAATACCTTTAATATTGCTCATGAAACCTATTTAATTGTTGAAATAGATCTTATGAAATGAATTTTATTTTATGAAATGTTTTTGAATCCTGACACACTCCTAATATAAACTAATAATACAAAACCTCTTCACTGTGCACAAAATCTCCAAGTTAATCTAACTATTTATGAATAAATTTTTTCTAATGGTTAATCCCTATTTTATATAAACAAAAACATTATAAGATCATTTATATATATTTAATTGAAATAATAATATATATTAATATTTATGTTTGTTTAACCGCTTTTAAAATTAACATCCATTCATGAATAAAATTAAACTGATAATGAAAACCATGGAAGAATATGGTTCAAAAAAAATGAACTTATTAAACCCATAAAAAGAAATTAATGAACCTAATCAGGTTATATTAAATAAATTAAATCTGTAGGATGTTCAATAAGTATTTATTAATCAAGCTAAATATGTTTATTCAGGACATTTTGTTCAGTTGAGACCACCTTCGGGCATAAGGTATGAGGTTTGTCATCTCACTTTTATTCCTGTGAGATTTATATTGTTCACCAAATATTTCATAAATATGGTGTATTTGTATGGATATTTGATATATTATATCATGATTCTATTTATTTTATTTGTATTCGATGATTCACTTGATGATTATGAACTCGGTTGATTACAATGTTGTAAAGGACTTTGTTTCATTTCCCATTTTATTATGATTTACTTGGTATTTAACACCTAATCATTATTATGTGGTGCTTCAACTTCCCTATTGAGATTAATTTTCAATTGAAATTTTAATGATATTATATATCAATATTCTTGTTTCATGGATAAGATTATTGTATTATTCAATATTCCCTTTTAGATACGATGGTTATTTTTAATGTTATTTTAACTATGGAAGTATTGATGAATTTTTTTCATCCACTATATACGAATATTGAGAAGGTATATTTTACTTTTATTAAATATATGTGTAGGTAGTTATTTGTGCATTCACTATTCGGTGGGGCCCTTTATATCACCTTGCTATATCGACAGGTCTCATGAGAGACGTAAGTTGCCGACAAACCCTTCGAGTTTGTTTCCAAAACTAAATAATATGAGTATCTACCTACAGAATTAAACTAGTTTAATGGTATAGTGGTATCATGTTCTAGATACATGACACCCATTAAATAAGAATTTTCTTTATTCATTTTTAGTTATTACTATCCATGAGATTTTCACTATGAAAAAATCTATGGATGTAGTTTCATTCTCACTATATTAATGGCATGTGTTTTTCATTTATTCACCATGCCATATTTACTTTACAAATTTTATTAGGATTAAATTTCGGTTGATTAATGATCCCTCTATTTGTAACCCTTAAATATAATTTTATCTCACACATTTCATTGGTTATCCTTCTATATGTTATCAAGATGAGAACATTTATTGAGTTATCATGGATGTAGTTTATTAATATTTTTATGTATAGTATTTTGTTACCGTTACAAAAGTTATATGAGTTACTTGTATGTATCAAGATTCTTCAAGACTACTAAACTTATTGTAACATGAAGATTACATTCTACGTAATCATTTCAATGTATAAAGTAATGCATCGGCTTAGTGCTTCCTGGATGGGGGTGTTACAGTTGGTATCTAAGGATGTTTAGTAGAAACTGTGGAAACAATATTTAGTAAGAAATAACCCTATGTTAGACATTGAAAATAATCATTTAAGAACCTCATGAAATATTTCTAATGTATGGATTATGTGGGTCTTCATATAAAATACATCTATGTTTAGATACTAAAAGTGGACATGGTTCTTGCACAGATGTACCAAGGAGTAACACTATGATATGGAGTTTCAAACTTGACCTGGGGTATCCCGGTTCACGAAAACAGACCATAATGCGCATCTAGATCGACAATCCTGAAGGATATGATAAGGATAATTTAAATTTTCATTATAAATAGTTATGAATGATTTAAAATTAAATATAACCAAATTTTTTGATAATGAGATTAATTGTTCATAAATTTTTATATTATCGTAAGTGTTTTCTAGTTCGAAAATATGAACTATGACCTATTTTAGTGTAATCCATTGTTTATTGATGGAACCTAATGGGGGAAGGGGAATCAATACCTATAGACAATGTAGGGAATTTCCAACAGAGGAAGTCCATAATGTCAGTGCTAGAGAGGATCATATCAGGACCATATTGGGAAAACAAACTCTAGTTGTGTCAAAAACCCATAATATAACATTATTGGATTGTTTCATGTGGTAGAAGCCCCAATATTATAGTGGTATTACTAATCTAATGGTAGTTTATCATTGCATCAAGTTTCTTGAAAATATATCTTTGGGATTAAAATGCAATGAAAATGAAAATATAATACTAGAAGTATATTGTCTCAAGGGTGATTCTGATCAATGGTGGTCCATGATCCAGAATACATAAGAAGAAGAGAAAATTGAAGATATAGAATGTATAAATATTAACTAAATATTCATCAATAAATTTTTTCCTTGTAAACAATGAACTGAAATAATGAATAAATACATAAGACTAAAGAAATAGTAATAAGAGACTGTTTTGAATTACGAGGCCACCTTCGCAAATTATCCAATAATTCTCTAGATTATGTATCTGACTCAGAAGGAAATTCTTCTCATTTCATTGATGGTGATAAGACACCTCTTCTAATGTATGTAGCTTCTCAATGATTTTCATCATACGATGAAATTGTATTAATCACCATCAAAATAGTGAAGAAATTTTCTAGATCAAATTTGTTCAAGGGAAATCAAGATAAGTAGAGGAAATCTAACAACCTTGGAAATGTTGAAGTGAAAAATAAAAATAAGGAAATGAATCAATTTCTATTATCCGAGAACTATGGAAGGAATCATCCTGGGAAATTATTTAAAGGCTTGGGATTTTTAAATAAGTATGGAAAAAAGGTTATTAATCTACTGAATGAAAGGGGAATAGACAAGTTTATCTTGTTCAATGATAGAATTTTAGAGAGATGGTACACTTTTCAAATGATTGTCCCATGCACAAGGAATCATGCCTCAGAAAAGGCCACATGAATGAGGGAAAGCTAATGTAATTACAACTGCAGTAGTCGATATTCCTAATGATGTGGTGGCATAGACTTCAATTGTTTCTTCAAATTAACCAATTATTTATTTGATTTCGGATCATCGCATTAATTTATATATTCATAGTTTTACATGAAAATAAGACATTACCAATTTTATTTTATAATGGATTTGTCAATAAAATTTTTTAGGTGATGTATTATTTTAACAAAGATGTTTCGATCCACCCCACTCATTACAGATAAATGCGCCTTAGTTTCTAAACTTATAATCATACCAATGGTTGACTATGATATAATACTTGGTATGAATAGGATATAAAAATTTAATGTGAATATCTATCTAAAGAATAAGGATGTGACAATTTTTTAGAATAGTGTCGATTCCTTTATATTTAGAGTAAAAGCCTCAATATAAGATTCATATCTGCATCCACCCTCAGTAGATCTACGGAATGAAATTATAAGAGAGGAAGAGAGAACATTATCTATGGGTGAGGAATTAAATCACCACATTGATGAAGTTTCTATTGTTCACGAATACATTGATGTAATTCTATAGGACTTACCTCGACAACCTAAAGAGCAAGAAGTTGAGATCCCTATAAATTGAATTCATGGTGCAAGACCCATACTAATGACTCCCTATCGAATATACATTCTTGAATTTGTTGATCTAAAGAAACAACTAGTGTAACTGAGTGAAAAAGGATTTATTCAACCTAATGCTTCTCTATGGGGATCACATGTCCTATTTGTCATGATTAATGATGGTTCCATGAGGTTATGCATTGATTATAGGGAAATAAATGCTATTAAAATAAAGAAACAGTATCTTATACCACTAGTTGATGATTTAGTTGATCAACATCATGGAGCACAATATTTTTCATAGATTGATCTTCGATCTTGATATCATCATCTATGTATGAGGAAATAAGATATTCCAAATACAACATTAAGAACCAGTTTTGGGAAATATGAGTTTACAATAACACCTTATAGACTGACTAATGCATATTCGTATTTTCAGAGATATAATGAATATACATTTCATCGACTATCTTGATGACAATGCAGTGGTATTTATTTATTATATAATAATATACTCTAAAATCTACAATGATAAAAAGAATAACTTTTAGATTATTCTGAGAAATCTGAGAAGAAAGAAATTATATGGGATGTTTATCATGTCTGATTTTTGGATTCAATCAGTTTATTTTATTGGTTGTATTGCCTCTGAGGATGGAATCATAGTTGATCCTATGAAGAGAAAGGTAATCCAATAATGGACCACGCCAGTGAACATTAATGATTCCTATGTATTTATTGGCATAGCAGGTTACTATAAACATTTTATTCATAATTTCACCTGATTGGAAAACCATCTAACCAAGATCACATGAAAAGCGGTTAAGATTATATGTATGAAAAGTGTAAATAATTATTTGAGGAATAGAAAATAATATTAGTCAATGATCCAATTTTGACTCTTCCATCTTAAAATGATGTATTTCTGATATATAGTGATGTATCAATGAATGGGTTTGGTTGAGTCCTTATAGAAAATGATAAAGATATTTATTATATATCAAGGTTGTTGAATTCTCGTATGAAATATTAACCTACCCAAGATCTTGAGTTAGAAGATGTAATATTTACTCTGAAAACCTGGATAAATTATCTCTACGATGAAATATGTTAGATATATAGAGATCAGAAGAGTTAGAAATGTATTTATGCACAGAAAGTACTCAAAATGAGGAAAATTAGATTGCTTTTGTTAATCAAAGATTATGATTTTTCAATTCACTACCACCCGAGAAATGAATATAAGGTGGAAGACGCATTAAGAAGGAATGACCATGGAATTCTAACCAAAACAAGGATTGGGTGAGATCCCATATTCATGGATCTACTAAATATGGATATGGAAATTTATAAGGAAGGGGAAACATCTTTCCACTTTCAAATAATTGATAAACCATCACTACTAATGTAGTTAAAAATCATTCAATAGGATGTTGGAGATTAAAAAAGAAAATGAATGATGTTATGGTTGGAAGATTGGTGGGCATCGTGTATTAGGATGGAGTTCTAAAATTTGTGTAGGGGTTATGTGTTCCATCCAAAGATTAACTAAAAAGAATTCTATTAGATGATGCTCATAGATCAAATTTCATTATACACCATGGTATAACTAACCTGTATACATATGTGAAGGAACATTTTTTGTGGGAAAACAAGAAGCGAGAAATTTCGGACCATGTGTCCAGATGTCTTTTTAGTTAACAAGTGAAGGCCTGTGAGACAACATCCTAGAGGGGTCATGCTACCTATCCATATTCCCATGTGGAAGTTGGATGATATTATGATGGATCTTTTCATAGGACTATTAATGATACCTAGAAGGAATGTTGCAATAGGTTAATTGTTGATCGCCTCATAAAATCTGAACATTCATTTACATTAAGATAGGATTTTCTAGTTGAGTGCTGGAAGGCCTTTATATTAATGAAGTTATAACACTTCATGGTGGACCTCTATATATTGTTTCCGATTAAGATCTTCTATTTACATTTGAATTATGTTATAGTCTCTAGAAGGATTTGGACACTAAGATTCAAATTATTATTTATTATCATGCCCAAACCGACGGATGGTATAAAATGACTATTCAAACATTAGAAGAAATATTGAGATCATTCTCTCTTGACTTTATAGGTGTGTGGGATTAATAATTTCCTTTAGTGAAATTTTCCTACAATAATAGTTTCTATCCTAGAATTCAAATGTCGTTGTATTAATCATTATATAATAATAGGTGTCAAACACCAACATGTTACGATGAATTTGGAGAGAGGAAACTTAAAGGGCTAGATTGAATTAATGAAACAATGGTAAAGGAATTGAAAATTCAGGCCAATATTAATGAATCCAAATATAGTAAAAAGAGTTATCCTACAAATCATAGAAAGGATTTCGAATTTAAGGTAAGTTATAATGTCTTTATAAAAGAATCTCCATGGAAGGGTGTCATATGGTTTGGTAAGAAAGGGAGACTAAGCCCTAGGTACACCGGACAGTTCAAATTTCTAGGATAAATTGGAGCTATAGCATACCATTTAGCAATGCCACCAAATATCTCCAAATATAATAATGTTTTCCATCTGTCATTGTTTAATAATTACATGAAAAACCCAACACATGTAGTCCCATATGATCAAATAGAGATGGTACTTCATTTTTTATACTATGAAGAGCCTATCGATATTCTTGACACAAGGGATCATGCATTGAAAAATAGGACAACTCGACCATTAAAGGATATTTTGAGAAAACATTAAATGGAGGAAGAATCTTTGGAACCTATATATGATATGAAGAAGAAACACCCATATATTTTTAGGGAATAATATGCATGAAAAAATTCAATGATGTAATTTTTGAAAGATGGAACAATATATCACCGAAAACTTTTTATGGTGTGTTTCTCTTAAATACATTTTATTAATTACATTGCTTATATGGAATGAATCAATGTGTATTTGTGAAAAGAAATATTTGTTATTTATAGGAGAAATTCATAACCAATCCATTAAACATAGATTTTCTACTTTTGTGTATTTTTTTGAAAAAACAGACATACATGGTTGTGATTAGGGTGATATTGAGAGTCTGATAGAATCAAGTTAATTTTCATTAAATAGTAACATACCATTATGAATATTAACATACCCATTTGAATAGTAACACAATATTATAAATAAAAACATGAACCTTATTAATGGATACCTTACCCATGAAAGTGTATTTAAAATTTAGGCACCTTATAAATGAAGATGAAAATTTAGTGTAGGTATTTTTTGATTAAATGATGAATTTAATTGACAATTATATTTTTCATATTTAGAAAATCATTTTGGAAAAATGGAGTTCATTTATGGAATATAAATGTATAAAAATTGTCAGGCTGAATTTTTGATATTTTTTGAAATACATGAATTTTTTGTGAGTAGTAAAATATGCTAAATTATGAAAAATGCTAAATACATAATTTATTAAGTCATGGATGATGTCCAAATGATGTATGAACAAATTTTTGAAACTCACATTCACTTATAACTTTTTTAAGTCATGGAATAATCCCTATTTATTGTTCTTATGGAAATATAATAATCGAATTATTAAAATATTATCAAAAACCTCCTCCCCTCCACTATATAAACCACCCTCAACCCTAATCCTCCCACTCCACTCATGCTTTTGAACCTTACCTATGTTCTTCAAAATACTCTTACCAAGACATACCTCACACCTAAGACCTAATTTTCTCACCAAAAGGCAAAAAACAAGGGCCTTAAGTATATTATCAAGGAGGAGTAATCAAGAGGTGAACCTATCTTCCTTTTTCATACATCATATTTTACTTGTTCTATTATTTTTTAATCTCTCTTCAAAAAACCTCATAGAAATTATATGATAATTATAGTACCTCAAATGATTTGGAATTTCATTCTTCTAATAGATTATTTCATCATCATATCTCTTTCACCTCCAACATATACTAAAAATGAAAACACTTTCTGAGATGTGCTGATTTATGACATTCAAGGACGATGGGTTATCAATTTCTATTACTATATTCAAGACTTGTCATGAATTATTTTTAATGGTTAAACCAGATCTTAATATATGTAGTTTATCTTTTGAAAAGTTTTGAATGCCTTACACACTCTTAATATAAGATAGAAATACAAAACAAGTTCATTGTGCACAAAACCACTAGGTTAATCCATGTGTTTATCATTGACTTTTATCTAATTAGTAATCCACATGGAATATAACCAAAATAATTATAAAATAATTTTTCTATCTATAATAAAAAAATACATTACAAATTCTATATTTTTAACCACATTTCAAAAGAATTTCATTCATTAATATATGTAAATTGATCATGAAAACTAAGAAAGAAACTGAAACCAAAACAATAAAATTAAACATCTTGAACCCTTATAAAAGGAAATGAATGAAACTAAAAATGATATAAAAAATAAATTACACATATAGGATGTTATGAGATTTTATATTAATAAATACAATTTTTATTATTCATGTAATTATGATTAATCGAGAACACCTTCGGGCATATGTAAAGGGGTTTCTCATCTTATTTCTGATTCAATGCGATTTTGATTTTTCACCACTTATTTTTTTAAAGAGGTGTATGTTTAATGCCAATTGATATACAATATCACGATTCTATTTATATTAATTGTTTTCAATGATTAACTTATTGATTATTCACTTGATTAATTATAATGTTATAATGGAATTTGGTTCGGTTCTGATTTTTTTTAGATTTACATGGAATTGTGCACCGAATATTTATTTGGTGGAGTACCTACCACACCTTCATGATCATTTTTTTAAAATTTTAAATAAATTTTATATACATTTTATGGTTTCATTAATATGATTATTTTTTTAATCTATAGACCTTTTTACATACAATTTTTTATTTGGAATGTTGTTTTAACTTCGGAAAAATTGAAAAATCTATATCATCTAATCTATATGTATACTGAGAAGGAATATTGTAATTATATTATATATATGTATAATATTTTTCAAATATATTGAAACAATTAGGGCCCTCAATAGTCTCTTGATGCACCAAAAAATCTCATAAGAGAATTTAGTTGCCGACAAACACTTTGAGTTTGTTTCAACAACAGAATTAGAATGGTACCTACCAACAGACCTAAACCATTTCGATTGTATAATGGTATCACGTTCCAGATATATGAAGTCTAATTAATAAGCATTATCTTTTTTATTTTTTAGTTATTACTATAAATTAGTTTCTCACTATGAAAAAATCTATAGATGCAGCTTCAGTTTCATTTTATTAATTGTGTGTGTTTTTTGTTTATTGACCATGCCATATTGACTATGCCAATTTGAGTATTATTGAATTATTTTTGATTCATGATTCCTCTTTTTTAAACCCTTAAATAGAATTTGATCTAACCCATTTCATTTTTTTACCTTAAATAGGTTATTAAGTGGAGTGAATTTATTGAGTTCTCATGGGTGGAGTTTATTAGTGTTGGTTATGTATTGTATTTTGTTACCTTGAAAATGTAGTATGAGTTACATGTATGTATCCAATTCCATCAACACCACTAGACAGATCATTCCATCGGTATTTATTTACTTGTAATCATTTCATTTTATTAACTAATTCACTGGATCTATGCTTTTGGGTCAGGCCATTGTAATATATCTCATTTTGAATTTTCAATTCATGCTTGTGTTCTAGTGACTTCTTGCTGAAAGAAAAATTACCATTTTTAACAAATTCTACCTTGACTACTATTTATCATTTCATTATTTTAATATTATCTTCGTGATATTTCAATTTTTACTTCATAGAATTATCACACTATTTGATTCTTCTGGTATTAACTTCTAATTAAATTCATCAACATTGGTAGAAAAATTATGAAAATGTTCAAAAGAATGAATCATCTTCATATATTAATAATGTAAATAGTACATATCTGCCTCTAACATGTCATTCTATTAGATCATACATGTTTTTTATTAATATTGAGTATCTCTTACGAGCATTTATTCATTGAGAAATATTTTAAGTGAAAGGATTACTTATCCAAAAATAAGTTTACACACAGTTCTGTCATAATTTTTACAGATAAATTATTTTTGAATGATTGAAAACGTTTTTTACAAGAGTCATTGATTCTTAATTTTATTCATCTAGTCATGTGATAAAATTTCATCTTTTTATTTTCATTTTATGTGAATCCTCATATTTATTTTTTCTTCTTCATCCAATGATCTTCCATAAAAATATCATTGAATGAACAATGTATATATTGAATCAATTCCTTAGGAATATTTTTCACAGGTCTTTCAATTTTAGAGTATAATCATTCAACTATATTTATAGATTCTATTACCCCATTCTCTCCAAAACATGAACTAGTTTCATCATAAGTTACATTTTCAACTAATTTGACAAGAGACCAATGATCCTTATCTTCCTTCTTTGAGATTTCCTAAATTTATTTTCTTCACTCCTTGTCCTCTTTTTTAGTGTCTCAAAAGATATAATCATATTATCATCAACATGAGAGGAGATTAAATTTTCAACCGATTGTTATTAAGTGTCTAATTTCTTTCTATACTTTAAATAAACCTTATAATTTTTTTAATAAAACTATGATGAAATCAGAGGATAACCTACACTCTGATATAACTTTTAGAGGCCAGATGGATTGTAAAGGGACACTTTGTGGGGGTTTGAATCTTTTAACAAAACATTTTACTAGAATTTTCATTACTTCACATCACCCCTCTGCTCCGTAACCTCAATTTCAATTTATAATAATTGATTTTATTATTATCTCTTAATTATTCCATGCACATGAAATAAAAATAATAAGAGAGACAAAACAACCTATTTTTTACAAGACTGTGTAGTATGTCTTACTTCATGTCTTTTTCCACCTTTGGATCTTTAACAGATTATCTTAGCACTATAATTTGATGTGAATTCAAATTCTTGTAATTTTAATCCACTTTCCAGGAAGGAAGAAAACAATATTCCTTGGTTTTTGATAATATTTATACTATTTACAGAAGTATTAAATTGAATTTTTCATATTGGCCCCACCTATTCTCGAAATATGTTCAATAAACACACTGAATAAGATATCACTACTACACTGGATGAATTTTCATCAACTGTATAATCTTGTTCCTCTACTAAAAGGAATATATTGTTATAGAATCAAAAATATTTTATTCACATTAGCCTCATTCTCTTAAGTTACTATGTGATTCTACTTCCAATTTAATTCACTAATTTTTTGGAGTGAAAAATATATGCATTATTCAATTATACTCTATGTTGACTTCATTACAAATTTTTAAATTCTCTAGTATATTCTTCTTTTGTGATGAAGTTCTCATCTTAATTTTTGGGGCTTGTTTTTCATATATTATTATATAATTTTATTTTCAATAATAATTCATTCATTTATTCGTTTATTCACTTTAATTCCACATCATGATTGTTTTCATTGAATCCAAAAAATAAATCACATTTGTATTATTAAATATTTACATTATGTGATTCATTTTTTGGTGATCATAATATTTATTTATCCTATTTTTCTTCAAACACACAGGCGATTCACACACACATTCCATTGTTTATATTTAGGTATAACTATCATGTTCTACGAATTTTTAATTTAAATGTGCACATTCTAAACATCTTCTAGAAAATCCACCTTAAAATTCACTACCTTTTGGAACCATTGAATCTCATACAGAGACCTGAAAGAGTGTGTGTGTAACACCCCGAAATTTTATGAAAAATATTATTTTTAATTTCACTAATGTCTTGTGTTGTACGCTACACCAAAAGGATCTTGCACAACACGCATCCTTGACTTGCCTTGTATTACACGCAATCACGACCTTCCTCGATAGCGTGTGTAGTACGCAATACCGAGTTTCACTAAACAACGATATGCTATTAAAATATTATTAAAACTAGCCGTTATGAATAGTAATAATCACCTTTTAAAATTTTAGAAATTTTATCTCTCAAAATGGACTTCATTTTTGGATTCGGAGTATCGAATTTAGCCTGAGGTGAAATTTTGGTACTTTTCGGATAACTTTCATATTCTGATGAATAGTGAAAATTACTAAATTTTAATTAAAAACAAGTTTTTTAATCGAAATAATTAATAGTGGAAAATTATTAATTTTAGTGGTTTTAAAGTATATTTAGAATATATTTTTACAATTCAATACAATGTTGGTCATTGGATGTAATTTCACATTTACACCAGACATAAACAAGTGTTAATCTTTTGATAGTTATAATCTCTTAAAAACACGCTATTTGTTGTGACAGCAGAAATTAATTATAAAATTAATTAATGCAACTTATATGTTGGGAATTTTGTAAAATAGAAATCATTTTTGAATTCGGAATATCAATTATAGCTTAGGGTGAAATTTTGGCATTTTTCTGAAAAACTTCAATTTTTGATTAATAGTGAAACCACTAAGTGGTAGGTTAAAAACTGAATTTTGCATAAAACTTAATTTTACCGCTTCTGTGAATGGAATTTCGAAAATCCGAGAGACACGGTTAATATCAAGGACTAAAATGTGGTTCAATGAGATGAAAATAATTTTTAGTGAATAGTAACTTTTTACTTTTATTTACCACGGTTAAAAGTAAATAGGGTAATTAAGGGTAAAAATGATATTATTATTACCATAACACATGTCCAGATTCTATTGGATAAGTGTAATTCGACCAAAAAAAAGCTTAGGAATAAAATATGACCATTTAGGCCCACTTGGATTAGATTAGGACATTTATTATTAGAAGAGTTAAAAGAGTTAAAATCAAAGTTTATTTAGTAAAACATTTTTAATATAGGGTTATACATAAGATAAATTCGATTGTAAATATTAATTAGAAAGATAAAAATATTACCTACATAATGGTATTTTATTTGTAATTTTTAGAAATCAAATAATATAATTTATTTATGACACAAACATGATGCATTAATTATCTTATTAATGAAATATTGACATAATTGATGTTATAAATACCAAAATAAGTGTAATTTAAGTCTTTTTATGAATTCCACTAATTTCTAGGTTACTATGATATATTATTGTTGATTTAATCAACTTGGTTCGAACATATAATTCTGTTATGACATTCACAAAAATCATATATCAAATAGTGTCAAAATTGACACAAAATAGTTTTTAAATCAAATATTATACTATTAATTGTTATTTTATTCCTAAAAATATAAGGTTTGGCCAAGTGACATAGAAAAGGATATATATATTAATAATAAACAACATGGGGTTCGTTTTACATGTTATAGTAAGTAAATTATCCATATAATGTAAGAAAACAAAAAGTCACGGTAAAAGTTAAATTATTTAACTTAGAGTTAAATCTAATTGATATGGTTAAAATAATAACCTAAACTTGTCTAACTCCTATTGGTTGATAGGATTTCGACTCATCCCCACTTTACCTTCGAAATAAGACCCTTTGGAACCATTATAAATCGATTTTGACTTTAATATAAAATAATATTTTGAGATATTCCTAAGGTGCCCCTCTCCTCCCTTATAAAAGGACACCTCCTCCCCATCCTCCTCACACAAATTTGAGCACTCATGCTCGTCCGACCCCTGAAAAAATCCCTTCTCCAATTCCCTAAAATAATCCTAGAGGTCCTGGTCTTCTTCAAACACCAATCTTAGTTCCCTAAGTGGAGGATTCAAAGAGGCGTTTCAAAGAAGAGGTAATAACCATTGTCGATCATTTCAATTTCTTTCTTCTTCAACTTCTTCTTCTTTAGTTGTTTCATGATAAAGTAATAACATCAGTATTACTTAAATACTGATATGTTATTATAAATATGAATCAACCCTAATTCACCTTCTATCCATCCTACGGAAAAAATAAATCACCGCGCATGCGTACGTACGGAATACCGTCTCCACGCCGTGGTGTAATCTATTTTCCGCCACCACCTAAATTGGATGGGTATAATGGTGTAATAAGTAACTATATATGATTATTATAAAGTGATATTGATACTAAAATAGTATACATACACTTCAACACAATAATTGATAAATATTACTTCATGGAATATATACATAATTATAAACATGTTATATGTACACTGTAAAGTTATTTTCATATTTAAAAACATTTTCCACTTCCGTTTACATTATATTGAAGAATTATATTTAAATTATATTTCATTTATCTTGAGGAGTGTCTTTTTTGAATAATATTGACTTATATTTCATTAGATCCATATTCTATGCATCCTACAAATCTTTTGTTTTCTATATTAGTAACCCACATTAATTAACATATTACGTTAGAAAAAAATTGAATGATTAATTTTTTCTTTTACTACATCATTAAGAGATATATATATTATACATGTTATAGATTCATTAATCATATAACAATGTAATTTCATTCCCATTAAACTATAGGGGGTTCTATCACATGATGATTTCAAATGCTATTGTACCATGTTGGGAATTAGTTGGTTTCTCCATGTAGTCATTATTATGGGTAATAAATTAAATTTACTGTCTCAATATAGTTATAATATACTCATATGTAACATCATGTTCAATTATTTCATTACCATAAACATGAGGGAGCTCCATATATTTGTTAGAAAAGTATATATGGTTTTTGATTCATCCATAATGTTCCATTTATAAACAATTTCATACACTCTATGGGAAAATAAAAGTATGAATATTAATTAATATATTAAATTTCGTAATTTATAACAATATTAAGTATTTTTGAATAGGTAATCTCATAATCATATAATTTTTTTTCATTTTGAATTCATTAAAATCATAAAAATATTATAAAATATGTAATTATTATTTTTAAAGAGTTGGTGATTGAACAAAAAAAATTCTATGATGGGTGTTCTAAAAGTTTTGGTTATTATCATTACTTATTTTCCACTGAGTAAATTTTATTGCAATACCGATAATTCACTTTATAGTGTTTTTACTAATAGGTACATCTATTCCAGATCCTTTATCCACATGAATGTATTATTAGGGAAATTTAATATATTGGTGACCCTATATTCTATAATATTTAAAAATTATTATATTTTTTAATAATTTAAAAAAAATTATAGTCCATCCTATGTTTATGATCACTAATACATGTTTTAAAATATTTATTTCCCTAGGGTCCTAAAAAAATTTCCCTTCAACTAATTTTTCCAATAATGACTGTAGTTTATTTGATCTAGTGGTAATTGTACTATATTGGCATAAGATACAATATATCACATCCATAAAGTTGAAATAGTTCTGTAGTCTTAAGAGACTAGATTCATTCCCAATTCATAGAGTAAATTCTAAAATATGATGTTATTCATAAAATTTTCCTGTGAATATTAATAATTCTTCTATTATTTCCCTAAAATCATTCAAATTTTCACTTATTTCTAAAATTTTTAATGAAAAAGTAATAATATAGGGCGATCTAAAATACTCTGTAAGAGAAATTGCGAAGTACAATCAATAATTGAATGAATAATGAGTGACTAAAATGGTTGGGATATATGGTAATTCAATATTGAATATCACAAATATAATAACTGGATAATATATTAATGGATAATATAATAACATAATTAATTAATTGGATGGAAATAAATGGACACATAATGATAGAAGACATTATACCACATGTGATACTCTTTCCATCATGGATAACTAGAGACAAACCATATATAAATATGAACGATATATGATCGATACTGAAGATAGATTGTTTAATTAAAACTACTCATTAATGAAATATATAACTAATCATGAGCTCCAAATAATCACATACTATGTCCAATGCATTAATCAAATGACTAAGATGATTAATTTTAAGATATATAATCATAAAATTATAATGAAGAACTAGTATATGAAATGATAATACTTTCCGAAGTAAATAAATTATTCAACATATACATGATTCATCCATAAAAATAATGTGGATTATTAAACTAGATTATATCTCAGTAGAACCAAATGAAACATTAGAGGGTGTTTTTATAGATGAAAAAGACCATTATAAATAAATTAGAATGTCACATTGAATGTAATATGATATGTCCTTTCCATTTAAACTCATTTTAAAAGTAAATGTTTCATGAATAATGGTATTATTAATTTCATTGAAGAGATATATAACCATATACAAGAATATCTATAACAAATATTTACTATGATTTCTGAAAAATGATATCTCATGGTAATCATTAAAAAATTATCCTTTCTCTTATTTTTCAAAATCCACAAATGCACTGTATAAAAAAATAGCTTTAAATAATTAAAAGAAATAAAATTTTTAAATAAATTTTACTTATGATATAATTTATGTATATATAATGAAATAATTTAAGTATATATAATAATATAATTATAATAAAATAATGAATTTTATATTATAGAGATATATTATCATCTGAAATGGTAATGTATTATATGTGTTTTCATACAAAACTTATTTTTATGGTTTCGACTATGAAGAAGAGTTAATATTGAATAAAATAGAAAAACATAAAAAATTCTATATTAGAGGAAAAAAATAAATAATGAATGACATAAAATATAATATACATAATGAAAAAAGTATATAAACTAGGACAAATAAAAATGAAATTGTAAAATAAACATGTATCATAGAAATATATTTTGATAGACATGTTATAATTATCTATATAATAAATAAATAAATATATACATATATATCATATTGTAATTTTTATTTATTATAATATATTTAGCTAATTTAAAATTAATTTATATCAATATTTTAATAAATCATTTTTAATAGAATATTTAAGTTTTATGTACTTTGATTTCCATAAATGTATTGGTATGATTTTTTTAATCCCTGTTACATTGTCATTGATCCATCATATCACAAATTATAATCATGTTATAATTATCATGTTTAAAAGTTAAAAAAAAATTAGAATAGTCCATTAAAATTGGCCATATAAATGAAATAAATCATTTAATGGGGACAATAGTTCATACATATTCTTCAGTAAAATTCACATTTTTCTAATCAATTAGATTAAAATAAAAAAAAACTTGTTTTACATGTAATGGAAAAAAATAATAAAATAATTATTATATATTTATTTTTTAAATACATTACTTTTGATCATACAAGTATTATTAAAATAAAAAAAATCTATCTCTTCTTGGAGGTTGTAGTCTACATATTGGAACAACTAGCATTTTAATGTTCCAATGGGTGTAACATTAACAAGGTAGAGAATATCTAGTCTTACTAGAATCATAATTATGAAACATGTTTCATATTTGTGTATTAATTAAATAATTATAATGATAATAATGTTGTTTTTTGGAATAATTATTTACATATGTATATTAGGAAAGTATTCTATAAGTATATAGAATGTTTGATTTCATTTATATAAGATTAAAAGGAGATAGAAAAAGGTCGTATAATTATTATAAAATTTTGTTTATAAAAAATAGTGTAATGAATAAATGATAACATTGGTATATAATATTTTTAGAAGTATTAGAAAATATGCAACATAAAAAATCTCTATTAGAACATATCAGTCTTCCTGGGGACACCTCATTCTTCTAACACATTAATTCCTGTTTATTTTTACTTTTGATGAGTCAAAAATAAGTAGTATGAGAAAAATATATTTGGGGAGGGATTTTTGTAAATTTTGGTTGATATTTTTTGGTCATTAGTTTTTAATAAGATAATAGGGTAGTCTCCCACACATAATCGAGGAGTGTGAAAAACAATAAAATATTTGAAACGTTATTTTATAATTTATGACTTCATTACTTCAAGTCTTTAAAATTTAAATAGATTAAAAAATAATAAGGTATTGGTAGAAATAATATTACCCATCTTAATCTTATCACTATATATGTGACAATGAAATCCCAATCCCTTAGGCTAACCACTTGTTATCCCATTTTGACCATTATAAGAGTGATAATCTCTACCAATGTTACTATTCATTATGATTGAAAAATGAAACTAAAATTTTTACTAGTTTTTATAATGAAATTTAAAAAAAAATTATTCTATTTTATAAGATTAAATATTTTTATGTAATAAATAATTTTAATATAAGTTTGCACAACACATTGAAAACCCATTTTTTGAAAAATTATTGATTTAGATCATAAAATTTATTTATCACCCAAATAAAATTTATTTTTCATTCCCTAGATAATAAATGACTTTTATATAATAATATGTGGTTAATTTTTGATTAAAAATAAAAAAAATATTGAATGTAACTTTGAAATTGCGAAATTGAATGAAATAACTAAAAATTATTATTATTTGAATAAAAACATTACATTGATTTTTAAGATGTCAATAATTTATTTTCTAAGATAATAATTATATTATAATTTAAATAAAACTATTAAATAAATACATATTTGGAAAATAAATGATTTCATAATAATTAATTTAGTTCATATATAATTATAATTTCAGAAATATGAAATTATTTTCAAAATTCATGTTTTCCAATAATAAAAAAATAATATACTATTTATGAGAAATCCAATAAATTCAGCCTAATTTAAATTTGAACTTATTAAATCATACATAATATCAATTTAAAAAGATTGTAATAAAAAATCATAAATTTTAATTTTAAATATTGCAACAAACTATTTCTATTATAATAATAAAATATTTGGATGTGCATTGCGAAATTGTATTAAGATTTATTGATTACCTACTATAGGAGTATCCATTGTATTACGACATATATAATAAATACAAACATAACACATTATGAGAAAAACTCCAATATCGTTAACACATGGTCCACAACTATAAACTATCCATATATGTAAAAAATGTATATCATAGTAGGTTTTGGGAAGCATCCCATCTACTAGATACAATTGATCAAAAAAATACTGATGCATACATATAAAAGATCATAAATATGCTCTTACTTGGAGATATTCACATAATAATATTTATATTCATATAAACCCATCCATAAAAATATGAAAATACACATAAAACAAGATGGACGTTAGTGCTAAATAATTAAGAGAGACAATAACACGAAACAACTATACATGAAATTTAATGTTTTCAAATGATATAAGAATTCCAATAGAAACCAATAATTCAAAAAGAAATATATATGGAATATTAAAATATCGAATCCAAAATTTCACCCCAAATTAATATATAACAATCATCGGAACAAATAATTCACCATAAGAAAATTTATTCTCATATATTAGTAGACATTAAACACAAGAAAAATTACTACACCAAAAGAAAATAGACTACTTGACACAGATAGATTGGTCAAATATGAAATTAAAAATAACCACATTGTAAATCCATATATATATTTACAGCATTAGAATAAGTATTGAGGGGTTAATAAGGGGATCATCAGATGTTGATGATATATAAACTCCCTTAATATGATTGTCTCATAGAAATAACCTTTTATGACTTCTGAAAATTCCATAGTTGGGAATGGTTTTAGGTGATTCTTGACAACCATGTTTCTTAGGACCATACTTCCTATATGGGTAGCACACCTTATAATTTGTCCCTGATGTGACTCGGATTAATAAACATGATCGCTATTTGATTCCATTGTATTATTTCCAATAGATTTCCCTATTCCTATAACTTTTATTAAATCATCCCTTGAAACTACTAGAGATGGATGAAAGATCAATTTCTTCTTAAATCCATACCAAGTTGGAATCTATACACATAGACTAATTCAATCCACCTCCATAGGCTATAATTTCTGTGGAATATATAACAACCCATTATATCATTATGTATATTCCATTAATTTCATATAATAATAGATGAATCATTAAATGGTCAACATTGATCTAAAAAATTGTGATATTATATAATAAAAAATTTAATATTTTCATTAATTACATTATTATTATGTTGGAGGGTATACAATTGAGTAATATTATTAAAAAATATATTTTTAAAAATTAAATATGGAATTCAGTAGAATGAACCTCTCTTAAAAATACCAATTTTTTATCCTCATAAAGATGTGGCATTATTATGGGTTTCCCTATAAAAATCATATCCTGAACATTGATAGGGTTAAATTAAAAAAACTATTCAATGAAAAAATTAATCATATGGAATAACTATAAAACTCATTAATTCTAAATAACCACCCACCACAACTAATACACATTATCCAACCATTATATATTATAAGAAGGATATTTTTAGTTTTTTAGAATAATTTAAAATGATATGAATATTTTGTAATTATATATTTAATCAAATGGAATTAACAACATAGAAGACATTTTATCACCAATAATTATTTACATTTTAAATTATTTATTCAATATTAAACTGAACTTATAAATTATATAGATATAAATTTCTACAAATAATAATAGTTTCACATTCATCCAATATATATTTTGTGATAATAGATTAGAAAACATTAAAATTACAAACAAAAATACGATTTCATAAATATTTAGTCATTGTATTGTAAAATATTTTTATGAAATATAGAATTTGAAAGAAATTAAATGAACACCATTTTTTAATTCATCAAATAAAAAAACATAATATTAAATTATCATTATTCTAAAAATTGGATGGGTTTTGTAAAAAGTATTATATCTTCTAAACATTTAATTTTTATGACTAACTCGTTAGTACATATAATATTGAATACCACTTAATTTCTAATATAGGAAATAATTTAATAAAATTATCCTTTTTAAAATAGTAATTAAATTCATAAAAATTTGGACCATTATTTTTTTGTCTAAAATAAAATTGTACATTAATGAGATTAGTTTTAGGTATTACCCTTGAATAAAAAAATAATGGGGAGATTACTTTTTGGATTTCCTTTAAACCCTACAAAATTTTAGTTAAATTGAAGTAAATAATATTGTTTGAGAAAAATATGATTCTTCGAAAAAAATTTCTTATATAAAATTTTAAAACTGAAATACAATACTTTTTTTAAAATATTATTTTTATTAAGTGTATATTTTTTAAAATTAACCTCTCGTACATTTAAAAATTTTATTTCACATTTTTTAAAATTTTAATCCAATTATTCGACATAGTTAATATTTAAAAATACCATTTTTCAATAAAAGTATTGACTAATGATATAAATTATTTACCACAATATGATTAAATTAGGGTAACATATTAAGTGTTAAAATAAAAATCCTGAAACACTATTGGTTAGGTAAAAGATGATTATAAGAGGTGAATATATATCCACACACGCTTCACTTCCACATTTTTCTACATTGAATCCATTTATTATTGAATAGAGACATGACATTACTATTAATTAAATGGGTACATCCAAATTATTACTTCCCCTACCTTAGTAAAGGGTAACGCCCCTTCCACTTCAAGGATCACCTCTTCATTGAATTTAATATTGAAACTCATCCAAATTATACCTCCATGAACATAATCTCACTTATAAAATCTTTCGATCACCTTCTATTTCCATAATCATTTCATTTATATCATGCTTTCCAATAGAAAACCAATTTTTCAATATTGAGTATTACAATCCATTACAATTTTCATTTACTCTACTACTTCTAGAATCATCTCCAACATAAAAAAATATTGTAAAAATTCTATCATTAGTATAGTTAAATGTCTAGACAAACAACAATGCGAAGATGGCGAGCTGATTTCACGATGAAGATGTTGAGCAGGAGCAGTTCCAAGTAGTTTGTCTAGGTTGTATGTAATTTTTGAAGCCTATGGGAAATTAAATACTCTATGGCCTAAGGGACATGTAATACATATGCCTACGGGCCTTGTAAGGGTTCCACCTCACCCCTTGAAAGGTGGATTATCAAAATAAATAAAAAAATGAAGGACTTAGGGGCATTAAAGTTATAGTTAAATGTCATTATTTTATTTTAACAAAAATTGAATTAAAATTTTTATCCACTAAGAGTGACCATAATATCAATCATTCACTAGTCTAGGTGTCCACTATGATGAAGAGATATTATTTATTTCTTATCACTATCTCTAAAGGGTGGTATGATGGAATGTGATCATCAATAATGTATACGAAGTAAATCACCTCCATGAAATATGAAGTTCATTTTTCAACACCACACGACATTGACTGATCCTTGAAGGTATTTAATAAGTATATATGATTTTTATTTCACGTTTATGCATCATTATATGTTAGAATATAATTTTGTAAATACATCCACTTACTAATTAAATTATTATAACATGTTATCATTTTGTTCTATTAAACAGCATATGTAAACTATGATATAATGATAATTCCTTAACATAATATGGTGTTTCATATAACGGTAATATCATTTAATATTCATGTATTAAATTTTTTTTATGATTTTTTTAAAAAAAATTAAATTTTAAAAAACAATTATTAACATATCACATTTTACACATTAATCTCATAAAAAACATGTTCAACAACACTTCTATTTCAACATATATTATTCATCTCTTACACTGAATGAAAATGGGACTTATGCAATTAATTAAATATTAGTATAATTGAATCATAAATTAATTTGGAATGATAAATTCATAACCACTATGTTTGAATTGATCTATTATTGGTGATATTTTTTTTACATAAAAACATATTATTTTAACACCCAATGATGAAAATAGTATATATTCCGTTAACATATTTATAATATATTTTTAAAAAATCAAATAAATGTTATTATATTTTTTCAGTGTCATAGGATAAGTGATTATGATAGATATTATAATTATACATGAAGATAGAGTATGATTGAGTTAGAAAAAATACAGGGTTAGGGTTTCTAGTATAAAATATTATGTTATTTAGATATATTTCATATTATACACCATGTATTGTTTGGAATCGGACATCCACTATCCCATTTGTATTTTATACCATTATTCTCTCGTTATTTGTCTTTGGTAGTGTTCCATTTTAAATTATATTATTTTCTCTATGATCTGACTGTTTATAAAGTCCTTTGGGTTGTCTTGGTTTCATTTTTAATTTTATGATACATGTTTCATGTAATGTACCTTGTTTAGGTTTTATTGGATTAAATTGATGTATTATATCTTGAATGTTATATACATTTATTCCTTGTAAATTTAGGACATACAAAATGAAATCATGTTACATAGATTAAATGTTTTTTGACTATAGTGTTACCAAAATCGTACGATTTTTTCCATATCCAATTTTTATTCATTGAGTTGTGATTATACTTTTAAACCAATTTCATATATATTGGTTATATTTTTACATTATATAGTATTCAGTCATATCCATTCTTTTTTTTATTTTACAAAATATATCCCTCCTTAAATATTGAATAATTCATTAAGTATGTTTCCCAAAAACGATTTTAATTTCTAATGTCTAATTTCATTAAGTTATACTATTTTTCCATTAAACATACCCATAAAATAAATTTTTTAAAACATTTTTCTATAACATTGAGTAATTTGACTTTCCACATATTTCATATGTTGATTTATTTGAGAAATAATTACCCAAAACATAGTCTCTATATATATATGGTGTAAATAAAATATTATCTATTATCTCGATTGAATGGTATTTTCCTAGAATGTTTTTAAATAAATTGGAAAACTTTTTCATTTTCCATCGGTTATAATTTTTTTATTGGTGTAATTATATATTCTAAACTTATAAGAATCCATTTGAATGCAATAAAAAACTCATTTTAATTTTGTGGGTTCTTTATGATATGATTATGAAAAAAAAATTTATAGCACACATATGTATAGATAATGATAGGTTGGTTACTATATAACCCTCTCATGATTTATTTATGGTTTAAATCTCATGTGATTGGTAGTAATGAATATATTTTAGTTTCTCAAATGAATGTGAACTGATTTTGTGTCACATAATACTAATAATCAGTATAATATAGTCTATAACATATTTTTACGGAATCCTAATGATGTACCCTTATGGATAAGGTTTATTAAATGATGATTCCATAATAATTTTATTCATTCTTTTTTCTCTATTTCATGATTTAGGAATTATTCTTTGTATGATACTAATTTATAATATATCTTGATTATGCCAATATACTCATCATATTTCACTTATGGTAGTATATTTCTAGAACATATTATTACCATTAATAATCATTAGATCTCAACCCATCCTTATATTTCACTTTCTAATTGTAATATAGGATTCATCTAGAATTGTTATTTTGTGATGAATTTTGGTGAGATACTTCAGAATCGGATGTTTCTAATATAGATGATAAATTTTCAATAGCTGTAAAATAAAAAACAATTATTTACTAAGATTTATCCTAATTATCTAAAAATATTATTCAAAAAAGATTTTATAATATGATACCATGAAATTTTGTCATAATGTCTTTTAATTTGGTTAATATCATTAATGGGATGATATAGTCATTATTAAATCCAGTTTTTAGATTACATTGGAGATTATGATGATGTGAGTTGATGGTAAATTAGGAGATAGAAATGAAATCAATGATTGATAAGTAATGGTTGATTATAATTTTAATATTATATTTAACACATAATTTTATTTGAGGTAATATTCTTGTAATTAGGAAAAGATTACATTCATTAAAACCCTTGGGATATGTCTCATTTATATCACTATATATTGAAGAACATTATGATATTTGGATAAAGTAGATATTTTATGGTTTTCCTAAAAACCATATCCATGTATGGATACGAGGTAGTGGATATGTTAATTGGTACTGATGTACCTTGGGATAAAACCAAGAAAGTGGTAGTTTTTGATATTAACAAAGTCGTGTCGTGAAGCACAACAAAAAGGCTTAACTTCATAATTGGTAAAATAATTTTTCTAAAACCATCATGAATGATTTATTACATAATTAGTAAAAGTTATTAAGGTTTGAATTAAAAGTGATTAAAAAATACAAGTATAACAAACTGATTTTTGGATTGGTTAAAATGAATTTTTAATTAGAGGAGACATATTAGTAATGTTTTTTCATATTCAGATGTTTATATACGTAGGTCTTATTGATAACCATTATGAATTTACTATTTTTTTCAAACAGTATCCTGAAATTGAGACATACAATGAAATATATATATATAAATATAACACCCCAAGTTTCCATGGTATGTTTCCCTTTGAATAATGCAATAGCTTGCCTTGTACCCAACTTCGAGATTCTAACACATCACGACCAATCAAACCAGCCATTATGAATATTAATACACACGTACTAAAATTAAATAAATTTTGTATTTCAAAATGGACTTCATTTTTCTGTTCGGAATATATAAATTATCTTAGAGTGAATTTTTGGCATTTTAATGAAAATATTCAGTTTCTGATGAATAGTGAATAATACTAAATTTTTATTAAATACATATTTTTTAATCAAAAAAACATAGAGTGCTAAATTATACTATTTAATTTTTTTTAAGTATAATTAGATTATATTTTTACCATTTAATCCAATGTTGGTTATTGAATATAATTTCACATTTAAATTGGACATAAGAAAGTGTCAATCTTTTGATAGTTATTATTTCATAAAAACACGCTTTTTGTTTTGACAACGGGAATAAATTTTAAATTAATTTCTGCCACTTCGGTGTTTGAAATTATAAAAATGGATTCCATATTTAGAATCCTGAGTTCCAAATTGTGTAAATTTGTAACTTTTATTTTCAGATATTTTGAATAATTACTTCGATAAATATTTTATTTACCATCGTTAAAGGTTAAATCTGGTAAATTAGGGGGAAAATAATATTATAATAATATTAAATTACCTTAGCATGTCTTATAACCCTATTTTCTTATACATGTCTGTCCATGGGCATATTTGAGTGGTTTTTGGGACCCCATTCAACCACTAGTAAATGATAATGGCACTTTATATTAATTTAGTTAAAGTAAATACAAAAATTACATAAGCATATATCTTATAGTAAAACAATTATTACATAGGTTTATATATGTTATCTCATCGACTATAAATATTAATTATAAATATAAAAATATTTCCTGCAAAATGTTATATTATTTATTATATTTAGACATTGAATAATTAAATTTATTTATGACACAATGATGATGCAGTATTTTATTTATTACTTAAAGAATCTAATAATTGTTATTATTGAAGTCAAAATAAATATAATTTTAATTTTTTGATGCCATCCAAGAATTTTATAGGATAATGTGACATGTTTTTATTGATTAAATGAATTTTTTTCGAAGTAATATTGCTGTTAAAAATTTAACAAAAAGAAAATAAAAAATAGCCAAAAATTTGATACAAAAGAGTTTTCAAAAAAATATTATATTCTTAGTTGATATTATATTCTTAAAAATAGAAGTTTTAGAAACATGTCTTAAATAATATTATATATGTCATTAATGAACCACATTAGGTTCTCCTGGAAGTTTATATTATGTTTATTAACCATATAATATAAAAAGACAAGGAGACATGGTAAAGGTCAAACTCATTAACTAAGAGTTAAATCTAAAAGAAAAGGTTAATATAGTGTACCAAATCTATATAAAACCTATTGGTTATCTTATTTTCGACCCATACCAACATTATCCTTGAAAGAAATTATTTTTATCCATTATGAAACGAAAATGATTTTATTATAAAATAATATTTCAATATTTTCCTAAGGTTCCCCTCTCCCCTCTTATAAATGTGGACTTCCCCTTCTCTCAAATTCACATCATAAAAGCAATTTGCTCAGAGAAACCCCACCCAAATTTCCTTTTATCTATCCTCCCTTAATTATAGAGGCATTAATTTAGTCAAAAGTCCCACATAAGGAGCCTTTGGATCAAATCAAAAGGAAGAACCCGAAGAAAATGTGAATATTCTATCACCTGTTTCAAGATTATTTCTTCTTCAACTTCCTATTTCATTGTTTTTTCTATTCTAAAATAGTAAATAAATTATCTCCTATATATTGTGATTTTATTATAAAAATCCTACAACCATATTAATTATTTTTTCATCCTATGAATGACATGTCACCATACCTGTGTAAGTACGACTTACCATCTCCATGTTGTGGTGTAGTTTGTTATTCAAACACTTCATCATTTTGATGGGTATAATAATGAGTAGAAATGATGCAATTAATAAATATAACATGATAATGATTTTGTTTATATGATATGACATCAAATTATATATTATTTTAATATCAAATGATTGATATTCTCGCTCATGCGTACGTATAACTTACTGTCTCCACGAACGCGATGAGATTCATTTATCATCGTATCCATTCAAGAGTAATTTTCATTTTATGAATAAAAATAATTTTTAAATACTGGATATCATTATGGATATGAATAATATAAATCCCATACATAACAAATATGACTCACATAAAAAATAATATTAAGGAAAACGAATTAGTTAACACCCAAAACAACGATAATACTGAAATATTATTAACAATGCATTATTAGACGAGCATATATGATATCATATTTATGTATATGTTTATTTTAATATTTAATAAAAATGATTTAAATATTATACGGGATGTTAACATACACTTGACCAAGGAAATGTATTGTTTAAGGGTTAACATCACAATCATTTTATTATCTTAGGTTGTTTTATATGTGACTGTCTACTAAGACCTCTTTCTCATCCACATGTGTGTTTATTAAAAGTGTATTTCAATACATTATTTATATTTTATAGACTATGTTTTTTTGACAATTATACCCTTTTTTGAATTTTTATAAGATGTTTATAAAGGAATCGTTCCATCTTTTTCCAAACAAGGTCTTTTATGACCATTTCGTCAAAATTAAGTTAAAATGTCTTTTTTTAACTTATACGGCAGGTGGGGATATTTTTCTCCATTATAACATCATCAAAGCATCCCATAAAAGGTTATCAGAATATTTTCAAAATAAAATTTTCTTTTCTAATTATGTGGCATTTAAATTATTTTAAAAAAACAAATTGATATTTCTCTCAGATAGTTTAGATTTCATCGATTTCAATATCCATTGATGGATTTATATCATGTTTGAAGTTGATTTATTATGATAAAAATATTCTATATTTTATTAAATATTTTGTGATATGTTTGACATTAGATGTGTTATTTTATACCATTCTTGGTTTATGGATAAAGAATTGATATTTTGTATGCTATTTTAATACAAATGTTTATGTTATGTTTATACCTTTTGAAAAGTGGAATGCATTGGACTAAGATTGTGAGGGGTGGAGCCCGCTATAAATCCTTAAATAATTGTTAGGTCTAATGAGAAAAACTATTGTCTTGGCATAAGGCCTTGAGAAATCAAATTTTTAGGTTTGGCACAAGACCTTGACTATGTGGTTATGATGTCTGTAATTATACATTCCATAATTATAAAAGTGGTTAATGGTATTTCATGTGAATATTCGACTAATAAAATATCCATTTGAAAAAGTAAATAGAATTATTTGATTTTATCTTTGTCATATTATGCTGAAGTTTATGATTAGAATTCTTATGTTTTAGTCCTATAAATTTTCTTAAATGTTTTTTCTTATTTATGAATGTTTCTGCTATATTATTATCCTTACTAAGTATCTGATCTCACTCATTTTATGATTTATTTTTCCCAGGATGAGAATAAGTATTTGATGACTGACTTGCAGGGATATTCTGAGTACATTTGATTGTGGTATATGGAAACAATGTTGTTTAATTTTTTTATAATGTAATGTAATACATATGAATGAATCTAATATTTTCTTGTCTACTAAACTGATCTGTCGTTCATGACATGATTTCATTGTATCATTCCAATGTTATGTAATAATGCACTAACTCTGGGTAACTGGGGTCGTGGGGTTAGAGTTGGTATCAAATGATGTTTAGTACAATCCTTGAAATCTAGATTTAGATAAACTCAGATTAGAGCACACTACCATAAGATATTCTTTGAGGATTAGTATAAAAGAAAATCCTAGAATTTGGTATTGTAGAGATTTTGTGAGTTTTCCAAGTAGTACATACCTGTCTGGATACGAGTAGGTAGAGGTGGTTCTGGCACAGATGTGCCTAGTGGTAAATCCCAAAAACACCGATTTGACCTAGACTTGAATGAGAACTAGTGCACGACAATGGGCCTTGCAGCACTCATGGTTACAACACTCACGAGGGATATCCTTAGGAAAATTATCATTTACATTACATATAATTATGATTGAATTATGTGTATATACATCCTCAAGGTAAACATTATTATGATTATGGATTATATCCATAAACTGTTCAGTTTATGTTAAGTGTCTTACATGTTTTTAATTATGTATTTCGATTCATAAACTAATCTAGTTTATGAAATTGTTTAGAAATGGAGCCTATTGGAAAGAATGGAAACTATAACAACCCATTTAATCCAAGTATGGATTTCCCTCTTACTCAAGATAATTATAGTGGAGCTGGTGAAGCAACTGGTGCTAATCAACTTATAACCATATTAGGACAACTCACATAGGTTATGAATAATAACCTTACCCGTATAGAGCACCCAAATCCAAAACATGGATGATCAATGTTTAAACACTTCATGAGGAAACAAACCCCAAAATTCAATGGGAATAAAAATCCATTAGTAGGTGTGCAATGGATAAATTCCATAGAGAACGTATTCCATGCCTTGGGGAGTAGTGAAAGGGGAAAAGTTGTCATGGCAGTTTACTACCTCACTCGAGATGCTGATCAATGGTGGCCATTGATTAAAACCACAAAGGAAGATGATTAAGTATCAAATATGGAATGGAGGGAGTTTAAAGGGCTTTTCATAGGAAAATATGTTTCTCGTGAACATCGAGCAGATATGGAAAATAAATTTTTGAGTATGGGGAAAATGGAGGATGACAATGTCACAATGTATGAAGCTAACATCAAAAGGATAGCGAGGAATGCAACCGATTATATACGTTATCCATGAAGTAACATTGATCATTTCTTTTATGGTTAAAACTGTTTCTCCATCGTGAATTAGTCTCATAATCTTTCTCATCATATGAATACATTGTCTCAAGTGATATCAAGAAAGAAAAATAATTCTCTATGTATAACGAATTAAAAAAAAATGAAAGTAAAGAAGAGATCTGATAAACACTATAGAAATGAAAATAAGGGGAAGAATAGAAAAGTTTAATATCCATCCTGTAGTAAATCTGGGAAGAAACACCCCAGTAATTTTTTGAACAGAATGGGAGTTTTTCACAAGTGTGGTGAAAAAGGCCAGCAATCTCATGATTGCAAGGGTAAGAAAGTGGTTTTCAATGTTTAATTCTACAATTTTATATAATGGGGGTATTATGTAAATTAATGTACTAAGATCAAATGAAAATTACCTCAGAATAAGTCAAAGGATCAAGCCAAGCTTATGCTATCCCTACTGCTAAGGTTGAAGCTCTGAAGGATGTGGTGGCAGGTAATTTAATGATTTCCTCAAGTTTAGATAATGATTTATTTGATTCTAGATCATTGCATTCTTTAATATCTTCCCAGTTTTCTATGAAAATTCAATATTTCCAATTTTATTTAACAAGGGAGTTGTCAGTAAAAACTCCAAAGAGAAGTATCATTGCAACAATGTTTTGTGAATCTATCCACATTAGGGAATATAAATTTTCTTCATCTGCTAATCTCATCATAATAGCCATTATTGAATTTTATATAATCCTCTATATGGATTGGCATTCATACCATGATGCAAACTTTTATTAAAAAAAGATGGAGGTAATGATTTTTGATGATGACGATAAAAAAAACCCCGTCTTTACAGCAGAAATGTCACAACCTAATTCTTATATTGATCCACCCCTAGTAGCTCAACTAAATTCAATTATTGGGGTGGAAGTTAATGAAATAACTGTGGGTGAGGAAAATAATGTTCAGATAGAGGATATACCTATTGTGTAAGAGTATGTTTATATATTTCAAGAGGATTTACCAGTACATCCTCTAGAAGGAGAAATTGAATTTTCCATTGATTTAATTCCTGGTTCAAAGACCATATCAAAGACCCTTATATTATCGCCAATGTGGAATTAGTGGAACTAAAGAAACAACTAAAGGAATTGAGTAATAAATGATTTATTCTCCCTAGTTTTTCTCCTTGGGGAGCCCCTATCCTTTTTGTAAAAAAGAAATATGGGTCTATGAGGTTGTGCATTGACAACAAGAGGATCTATGTTATAATTATAAAGAAAAAGTATACCTTACCTCACATTGATGAATTATTTGACCAACTTTAAGGAGTGAAATATTTTTAAAAGACTGACCGTTGATCTGGATACCATCAGTTGTGTGTGAAGAAGGAAGACTTTCTAAAGACATCATTTCAAACCAGTTATGGGCATTACGAGTTTAAAATATTGCCTTTTGGATTGACTAATGGACTAGCTGTCTTCATGGATCTATTGAATAGGATTTTCAAAGAATATCTTGATGACTTTGTAGTGTTATTTATAAAAGATATCTTGGTATACTATAAAAGAAATGAAGATAATGAAAATCACTTGCACATTATCCTGAAGACTCTTAGTGGAAATGAATTATATTGGAAGTTTATCAAGTGTGAATTCTGGCCTCAAGAGTTAAATTTTCATGGCCATTTTGTCTCTTTGTATGGAAAATCTATTGGTCCTTCAATGACAAAGTCAATACAAGAATGGACAGAACCGACAAGTATAACTGAAGTACACAGTTTTATTGGTTTAGTATGTTATTATCGACATTTTGACCAGAATTTTTCACGATTAGAAAACCCATTAACCAAGCTCACATGTAAAAGGGTTAAATTTGTTTCGACAAAAGAGTCTGAAAAATATTGTGAAGAATTAAATATAATATTATTCAATGATCTTATATTGAATCTACCATCATGGAATGACATGTTTGTTATTTTTCCTAATGCTTCAAAGAAAGGACTTGGTTGTGTCCTTATGCATAATCATAGGGTTATTGCCTATGAATCATGACAACTAAATATTCATCAACAAAACTTTCCTACTCATGATCATGACATAGAAGCTATAATATTTTATTTAATGATATGGAGACACTATCTATATGGTGAAAATGTGTGATTTATACTGATCACAAGAGTTTGAAATATATTTTCTCACAAAAAGAACACATCATGTGTCAAAAGCAATGGCTTGAACTACTTAAGGATTACGATTTCACTATACACAACCACCTGGGGAAGGAAAATAAGGTGGTAGATTCTTTGAGTAGAAATTATCATGGAGTTTTTAACAAGATGAGAGTTGAAAAGGATCCTATATACATGGATCTAGTAAAGATAGATATGGGAATAACCATGGAAGGTTAACATCGATGCTTCTTCAAATGGTTACCAAACCATCATTACTAGAAAGGATAAAAAGTTCTCAAGCTGATGATGAGGACTTTCAAAAGAAGATTAAAGCTGCGAATAATGGGACACTGAGTGACTTCGTATATGAAGATGGAATTTTCAAATTTGGGAAGACACATTGTGTTCCTGATATACCTAATCTAAAAAGAGAATTATTGGATAATGATCATAGCTCTAATTTCTCTATACTCCCTAGGATCACACAAATATATATCGAGTTGATGGAACATTTTTGGTGGGACACCATGAAGACGAAGATTGCTGATTTTTTGTCAAGATGTATGGTTTTTCATCAAGTGAATGCAGAAAGGCACCAACCTAAAGGAGTCATGCAACCTATTCCCATACCTGAGTGTGAATGAGATAATATTATGATGGACATTTTCATGGTATAACCAAGAAATCCTAGATGTAAAGATGCAATATAGTTCATTATTGATCTTCTATCCATGTCAGTACATTTTTTTCTATAAGAGAAGATTTACCACTTGAATGTTTAGAAATACTGTATATTAATGAAGTTTTAAGAGTTAATGGAGTACCGCTATTGATTGTTTCTAATCGTGATCCTTGTTTTACATCAAGATTCTGGAAAAGTCATCAGAAATCCCTGGATATTGAACGTCATTTGAGAACTACCAACCACCTTCAAACTAAAGTACAATCAGAACAGACTATTCAAACCTTAGAAGACATCTTGAGATCTTTCCCACATGACATTCAAGGTATGTGGGATCAATATTTACATGTACTAGAATTTTCCTATAACAATAGATTCCATTCATGTATTCAGATGGCACCATATGAAGCGATATGCGGAAAGAGACGTCGTAAACCAACTTGATGAGATGATACTGATGAAAGAAAACTGATAGGCCCAGAACATGTTTAGGAGATAATGGAAAAGGTGAAGGAAATCCAAACCCGCATCAATGTAGATCAATGTAGGACGAAGATCTATGCTAATAACCGAAGGAAGGATTTTGAATTTCAGGTAGGAGATCATGTTTTATTAAAGATATCACCATTGAAGGGTGTTATATGTTTTGGTAAAAAGTGTAAATTGAGTCCCAGGTACATCGGACCATTTGAAATCCTAGAATGAGTTGGGGTTGTAGCTTACCGTTTGGCAATGCCGCCATGTCTCTCCAAAGCTCATGATGTGTTCCACGTATCACTGTTGAGAAAATAAATTCTTGAACCAACGCATGTACTTATCTATGATGAATTAAAACTGCAACATGATCTGTCTTATTACGAAGAGCCTGTCAAGGTTCTTGATACAAGAGAACCAGTGTTGAGAAACCTTATGTCTCGTCTGGTAAAAGTTCTATGGAGAAATCATAAGATGGAATAGGAAACGTGGGAACCCGAAGAACTTAGAATGAATAATCACCCAAATCTTTTTATACTGTAATATTATAGAAATTTTTAGGATGAAATTATTTGAAAGACGGGAGAATGTAACACCCCATGATTTCATGGTACATTTCCTTTTGAATAACGCAATAGCATGCGTTTTATGCAACTTCGAGTATCTTAGACATCACGACCAATCATTCTAGCCATTATGAATTGTAGTAATCACATTTTGAAATTTTATCAATTTTATCTTTCAAAATAGACTTCGTTTTTGGGTTCATAATATAAAAATTATCTTAGGCTGAATTTTTGGAATTTTTTTGAAAACATTCAGTTTTTGATGAATGGTGAAAAATACTTAATTTTAATTATGAACATCTTTTTTAATAAAATTTATTTATAGTGATAAATTATACTATTGAGTGGTTTTTATTTGTAATTAGATTATATTTTTACCATTTAATCCTATATTGGTAATTGGACGTAATTTCAAATTTAAACTGAACACAAGAAAGTTTCAATCTTTTGATAGTTCTTATTTCTTAAAAACAATCTTTTTTTGACAGAAAATATTAATTTTAATTTAATTTCTGCCACATATGTGTTTTGAATTCAGAAAATCTGATTCCATATTTTGAATTATGAGTTCCAAATTTTTTTAATAGGAAAATTTTATTTTTTGACATTTTGAATAATTACATCGGTAATATTTTATTTACCGTGGTTAAATGGTAAATCTTTTAAATAAGGGTAAACAAATAATATTTTAATAAAATTAAATTACCCTAAAACGTGTTCTAACCCAATTTTAGGATACATTTACGACCATTGTCATCTTTTTAAAGATTTCGGGACCCCATGTAGCCACATGTAAGTGATAAAGACAATTTATATTAATTATGTTAAAGTAAATACAAAAATGGAAAAAGAATATATCTTTTAGTAAAAAAATTTAAATGTGGTTATATATTTTATCTCATCAACTATAAATATCCATTATAAATATAAAAATATTTCCTACATAATTTTATTTCATTTATAATTTTTATACGTTTAAAATTTAAATTTATTTATTACACAATGATGTTGCAGTATATTCCTTATTAAAGAATGAATATAATAAACAGTATTATTGATGTTAAAATAAATATAATATGAATGTTTTTATCCCATACATGAATTTTATAGGTTAATGTGACATGTAAGTATTTATTAAATGAATTTTATTCTATGTAATAATTCTATTATAAATTTAACAAAAACAAAATAGCAAATATTGTAAAAACAGACATAAAAGAGTTTTTAAAACAAATATAATATTATTAATTGGTATTATATTCCTTAAAATCTAAGGATCATCCAAAGGTCTTAAATAATATTATATATATCATTAATGAACCAATTTATTTTGTTTTGAATGTTTATTGTATGTTTATTAACAGTAAAATATAAAAATACAAAGAGAGTTGGTAAATGTCAAACTAATTAACTAAAAGTAAAATCTAGAAGATATGGTTAATATAGTGTACAAAACCTATCTAAAACCTATTGTTTGAGAGGTTTTCGTCCCATCCTCACCTCATCCTAGAAATAAATCATTTTGGAGCCATTATAATCTGAAATTGATTTTATTATAAAATAACATTTAAATATTTTCCTAAGCTTCCCCTCACCCCTCTTATAAAATGGAAATTCCCCTTCCCTAAAATTCACACCTTCAAAGCCATTTCTCATGGCCAACACCTACCAAAATATTCTATAAACTATATTACCTTCATATCAGATGCCTTAATTTAGTCATAAAGGCCACATTTGGATCCATTTTGATCAAATCAAAAGGAAGAACCCGAATAAGAGGTAAATATTTCATTACCTCTTTCAAGTTTTTTTCTTCGTCAACATCCTCATTCATTATTTTTTACATTCTAAAATAATAACCTCAGCATCTTCAATATTTTGTGATATTATTAAAATGGTACAACCATATTTATTATTTTATCCATCTTTTGAATGACATGTCACCAAACGTGCTTACGTACGGCTTACCGTCTCCATGTCGTGGTGTAGTTTGTTATTCAAACACTTCATCATTTGGATGGGTATAATAACGAGTATAAATGGTGTAAATATTAAATATAACATGATAATTATTCTGTATAAATGATATTTCATCCAATTATATACGATTTTAATATCAAAAGAATGATGTTGTTGCTCGTGCGTATGTATGACTTACCGTCTCCACGAACGCGATGAGATTCATTCCCTGTCGTATCCATTCAAGACTAATTTTTATTTTATAAATAAAAATAATCCTTAAATACTTCATATAATTCCGGTTATTAATAATATAAATCCCATCCAAAAAACATATGACTCACATCACAATTAATATAGAGGAAATCGAATCAGTAAACACCCAAAACAATGACAATAGTAAAATATTATTAACAAATAAATATTAGAAGATCATATATGATATCATATTTATGCATATAGTTCTAGTATAATCATATAACAATGATTTAACGATTATAAAGGATGTTGAAGTACCCTCGTCCAAGGAAAAGTACATGTTAAGGGTTAATTTCACAATCTCTTAATCATCAGAGGTTGTTTTATACATGAGTATCTACTGGGACCTATTTATCATCCACATCTGTGTTTCGTAAAAGTGTATTTCAAAAAATTATTACTATTTTATAGACTATGGGTAAATTTTATTTATTACATTTTCTTACTTTTTATAATATGTTTATAAGGGATTATTTCCATCCTTTTCCTAATAAGGTCCTCCATAACCTTTTTGACAATATTAAGTTATGAATGTATTTTTTTAACTTATACAGCGAGTGCGGATTTTTTCCTCCGTTATTACATCATCGAAGCTTCCTATAAAAAAAATATAAGAATATATTCAAAATAAATATTTTCTATTATAATTATGTGACTTTTAAATGATTTAAAAAAGGAAGATATATTTCTGTCAAATAGTTTCGGTTTTAACTATGTAAATATCCATTGATGGATTTTAAGATTGTTTGAAGTATATTTATTGTGATACAAAACATCGATATTGTATTGATGGTTTTTTAATATGTTTGAATGAGGATGTGTTTTTTTATTCCATTAATATTTTATGGATAAAGTTTTATTATTATTTATTCTATTTTTAATACGAATGTTTATGTTATGATTACACATTTTCATATGAGGAATGCATTGGACTTAGTTTGTGACAGGAGGAGACCGATATAGCTCCCCGATGCTTCAGTTGGTCTAATGAGACAAACTAATGTCTTAGAACAAGGAATTTACAAAATATTATATGTAGTCTTGGCACAAGTTCTTGACTATGTGGTTATAATGTCTGGTATTATGCATTCCATCATTATGAAAGTGGTTATTGATATTGGATGTGATCATTCGACTAGTAGAATATCCACGTGAAAAAGTAAATGGAATTATTTGATTTAGTCTTTTCCATAATATTATTATGTTCATGTTTAAAAGTTTTTTGTTTTAGTCTTAAAAATTTCCAAAAAAAATTATGCTTATTTATGAATGATTCCGCTATATTTTCATCCTTACCGATCTTCTGAGCTCACCCCTTTCTATGATTTGTGTTTCCCAGGATGTGATGATGTATTTTATAACTGACCTGTAGGGATAATATGAGTGGAAATGAGTGTGGTCTATGGAAAAAATGTTGTTGTAGTTTTACATTTTATAATGTAATGTAAAACTTATGAATGTATCTAGTATTTTCAAGGCTACTAAACTGATCGGCCTTTCATGACATGATTTCCTTGTATGATGCCAATGTTATTTAATAATGCATCGACTATAGGTAACTGGGTTCAGGGCATTAAAATAACACTATGTTTAATAACTAAATATGGTATCATATTTAAATGCTTGTTAATTTCATTATATTACTATTATGAATGAATCATTTTACTATCCTAGAATAACCTATTACAGTGAGGTTGATATTTAAATAGAATTTTATTATTTATACTCTAAAAAATTTTCATTAGTGACTGATATTAATCAATGATATTATATATTATTCAAAACAATTATGGGAATTTGGTGAAACAATAAGAATTAATATCTAATAATTATTCATTAATTTGATTGAAACATTTGTTAATCTGTTATTACCATATTGAAATGTTATTTTCATAGATGTTTTTATTTTGAAGAGAATAATTAGAGAACATATGAATTAGGTTTGAAAAACCTATATGACTAATATATGATTCATTTTGAAGTATTATAATTTTGATGTATTTTTCCTGAACTATGATTGTATTAGTAACCCTAGGAGTGATTGATGATTCAAGATATTTTTTAGGATACTCACATTTATGGATTTTAGTTTATATAGGCTATTATATGATATTACGATCAGATGGTTATTGTTATTATTCAATGAAAATAATGTCCAAGGACCACTTGGAATTTAGTAGTATGTGTGAGGCACTTTAAACCCACATACAAAAGATTATATTTTGTAGACGAGTTCAAAGTAGTAAATTATGACATGGGAGGTCTAATCCTAAGTACTTGTACTCATGAACAAAACAAAATCCAACAAAATAGTGCATAATTATATCAAAATATTTATAATCTGGAGAATAGTATATGGGTGAAACTTCCTCAAAGAAATCATTTGAGTAAAATACATAGTATTATAGCGTGAGGTAAAATTATAAGCCTTACTAGAGAATCAACCACAACATGAAAACAACCAAAACAATGGAATGAGTAAAGTTATTCTTCCTCGCAATATCAAAGGAATTCCATTGAAAATGATTATTATAAAATCCATTTTTCTCCAATGAAACAATGTTAGAAAATATCAATACTATTATTCTCTTTTTTTAAAAAAGAAATAAAATATATAAAAAATGAAATGATAGAACAATCATATATACTTACTCAGTAGGAAAAATCAAATCAAAACATGGATAAATAGAAATATAAATAGTTTTACGACCCCATAAAAATGATGGTAAAGAAAACCAGAAATGATATTATTAAAATGAATCCCAAGTTAGAGAGAAGGGAATATCTATCATTATAGAATTTTAAGAATTAGTAGTCTTCATGCATCTCTATAGTGATCATCACAGATTATAAACATCCAGAAAAACCAAATATGATATAAGGTGTAGGTTCTACACGTCACCACTATAATAGATAGGTGAGGGGAATAATATCTATTCCATTTATCAGGAGTAACCTCTTTGGAATCTATGTGGATGGTCCACAAGTTTCTAATACACTCTATAGTTGAGGGGAAACTATCTCAAATATATGAAACAGACCCCGAAGAATATTGAAGAAGTGGTATACATTCTATTTATAGAAGATCCACAAAATTTTTATTAAATTTGGTGAGAATTATAACTATTTATTGAGAATGTGGATCACACACCCTAGTGAGAATGTGAGTTTCCAACCTCAGAAACACTATGATGATCAAACCTAATCAATATACCAAGATACGTTAAACTAAAATGATAATCCCTTTCACAAAAACTCAAATAGAACCTCAGCTACTATAATGAAAGTCATGATCATTTTATACCATGAAAACAAATTATGATTATATAATCATAGGACCAAACATATGACCCAATAATGAAAATTTTAAAAGCAGAAACCTTAATGAAAATTATGTGACATGTTCATAGGGTCATATGAAATGTGACATTTTATAGGAATTTCGGTTTGTCACCATCGGACACCACTTAGCTGTACATGATGAATTACATGGAGTATGAATTTATTACATTGTCGGTCATTGAATCTCAAATTATATATGTTTCCATTTGACTGATAAATGTGTTCCCAACCATACTCATTCCTGTAAATACCCAGGGTCTGGACTTGTACCACATTATAGCCATGACCCCTTATTTAGGGTGTCTTCACATGTACTCATACACATAGACATATATCTCTACATTGCATGTACTCGGAGGAAAGTATTAGTAGTCTAAAAAACACATTATTCACATAATGAGAAGAACATAATCCATGTGTTTCATAATCCACATGCAATATCATTGGAATTTTTTAAATGTAAAAGACAGAAACCCCACCCACCAACTAAAATCCAAATATTTTCATTGACTAAACATTGATAAAATTCCATTGGATCCTTAATCATTATTAAATGAAATAAATTTTTTAAAAAAACAAAATATTATGTATTGTGACATGAAATTAAAAAAAGTTCTACATTATGAAGAAAAATATTGAAACTTCATCCAAATTTGTTCTCAGAAATTGGTGCACCATCATTGAATATTGATCAGTAATGACTATTCTATTTAATTGATCCACCTATCACCATCTACTTGTTGTATCCATCACTTAAAGAAGAACCCCCCCCTCATCATATGATGCATTGAAAAACAAATGGGAGTGGTGTGGTTAATTTATTTTATTCCTTCTAAATAATCAAATAAAATAATTGATTTAAGTAATTATCATTTCTTCCAATGGTCGACATAAATCTAACTCATTTCACCAAACAACTTTACCTCAGCAATAGGGTAAAACTCAAGACCCAAAAAGTGTAGTTATCTAATATTACTTATATGAGATACCAAACAATATGAATCCCATTTTTTAGAAGTTGTGTGTCTGTGTGTGCATTAATATATATCGATTTTTAATATATTATTCATAGGGTATTATAAAACCCAAGAACATTATTGATTCTTTGAAAAATTAGGTTCTATGTGATGATATATTCCGTGAAATAATCTAGAAAAACATATGTAATTACAATCTATTATCCATCAAGGATTATATTTATAAAATTAAAAAGGCTCAAAAAATGTTTAGGGTACAAAACTCTCATCTTGATCTCAAGCTACATGAATCTTTCTTGAAATCTCATGTTATATAAATAACTCAAACCAAATAGATATTCCATTAACATATGTTCATGACCTTCTGATCCTCATTCACCACATGGTACTTTATTAATGTGTCCACTTCCTCAATTACCAGAAGTCTCCAACCCACAAATTGCGTCTAGTTATGCATATATTTCAATAACATGATAACAAGTAATACATCAATACCTTAATCCTACCATCAGGGTAATACTGCATATCAATTAACCTCGTAATCCATCAAAAGGATCCATAATGGCCCGATGATCATTGTGGATAACTCTTTTCCCCAATAGAATAATTATAATCCCAATTGTAAGGAGACTATCAAGAAATCATTGTCACCCTACTGGAAAAAATGTTCTATGATGAAAATAAATATATGATTTATGTTGAATCATGGACATCCTCATACTCTTTAGGATCACCTAAACAATATAAATCATTACTTTTAACATACCTATACCAAAATTTTATGACTCTCTAAAAATTTCTATAGTGATGTGTCACCAAAAAATTCACCTGTAATAGGAATATAAAGGTTATAAAATTAATTTGGAGTTAAATATAATATTATTATAAAATTCCACCAAGACAAAGTGATCCTCTATTCTATTCAGGATTTGTAACACACATGCTCTTTTCATAACCTCAAAAAATTGGATAGTCTACAATTTCTACCCTTCTTTCTGGGGGAAAAACATTTCTCATTTATAACTAGATCATAAAATCCTCCTTTATACCCCTCAATAATTGTTATGAGAATTAGGAATCATGGTTATAGATAAGGACTATAGGTACCCCTTTAATATATATGAAATCCTGCTAATAAATCTTTCCCAAATTATCAACAGAACTGTACACCATGATGGAATGTTAGTGAAAAATATTTTTGATTCAGTCAATAACAACCTATATGGGATCATGGACTCTATATATCTGTGAAATCCCCACAAAAATATACATGAATATTCCTTCCCTCATCAATTTCATTATCACTATAGGTTGGGTAAATCCAGATGGAACATGATATTTAGTGTTTATGTACTAACATGTGAGATACAAAGCGACAATCTCAACAATGCTCCCCTAATTTTGTCCCACAAATACTACGCACATAGGTCATTTTTATCATTATCTAAACTAGAATTATTTACAAGGGGGAAGTGTAAAACTACCTAATAATCCCAATTAAAAGTGAAAAAATCACCATAAATCCATAGTAATGGGTAATGTTCTCCCCTAATTTATAAAATATACTTGGTTAAATTCCTGGGGATATCTTGTAATAGGGATCATAACTAACAATGTATACCTATTATGAGTATCTAACATGATGAAGAATAGGTTGTGTCACATCCATTTTATATTGATATATTGCACCACTCCCCACCACTATAGCCATCTAAAACTATGAAAACTATGTAGATGACTCCTCTACTATGTGATTACATGACATATTACTAATTAAAATTTTCAATACATTTTCATATACATGAGTATTGAATATCTTGACGAAATATTCCTATTATAATTCAAACAAATACATCTTTTTCATGTTGTGTTCTCTTTGTGTAAATTTGAACATTAGACTATGATAGTGTAATTAGATAATAAAAATCCCACCCAGAAGATAGTGCAAATAAATCAATAGAGTGTAGATTTATAGATACAAGTCAATTGACATTAGTTACATAGATTAACACATGGAACTGAAATTGCATTCACCAATAAGAGATCAAATCATGTATCTAGATCAACATGAAATTGATACCATCTGTAGAGGAATAAAAAAACTCCAAAAACTCATCATTTACATTTCGTAGCATCAAAATAGTAATGAAATTTATCATCTTTCTCAAATAATTAATATTTATCATAAAATTATAATTTATGATTAATATAATCCATTTTATGGTTTTTTATTCAAAGGAGATGTTATCCTTTAAACATCTATTAGGACTCTTATAGTACCATGAAAAATAATGAAAAACTTCCACCATAAATGTACTCTTAGGTGATTACAATAGTAGAAATTGAATCAATTACTATCAATAAAAAGATAAACCATTCTTAAAGATAAAATTCTACAATAAATAATGCACGATGATCCAAAACTAACACTTCACTAGATTACTATAATTATGTTTCTCCTGGTTTATATTTTGGAATACAATCAAATTATCTTATTTCCCCTCATCCATTGTATAATATATGATAGTTTATTCTATGATGAAATACACAAATCAATGATTATATTGGATTAATATCTATTTCATAAAAAAATATCAAATAATGAGAGAATTAGTAGAACAAAATGGAATCACTATGAACTCATAGTGATCGTAGTGAATTTATAATGTCATTTTTGAAATAAACTCATCTAAAACCCAAATCAAGGGTAGCTAGACCAATGATCGATCTTAGAGAACCATATCACAATCTCAAATAGTCAAAAAACACATCAATTTATTGGAACATGTACTTATATTTCATCGTTAACAAATTATGGAATTGAAAATCATCCCAAACTCCTCAAAAATTCATGTATAGATTTCATTAAGAAAATATTTATCCTTGGGACATATTGTGTACGATAAAACCCTTTTATCAATGTTATTCTAACATCAGTCATATATCTAATTGCAGGAATGGGTAAAACTTTATTCCACTAATGATATTAGTATGAGATTGGGTTGATAGTCCCTGAATAATTCAATATACTACCATTGAGGTAGTCCCTAAACATTTTATAGAAATATGACCATATGATCCTACACAACCACTAGAATATAAGTGTTATATTATCTCAATTCACGAGGGGACAAGATCCCCAAAATAGATTGATATGTCACAATTTCATGCTTTAATTTCCCACCTTCTATTCTATACGTTATCTCTCACCAATGAAGGAGAATCCAAACCTATCACTCCAGAGGAATCTAAGATATCTTTTTGGATATTCTATATAGGAAACCAATATGGATAACCAATCCATATCCTAGATGGTATCACAATTTTTCATTGCAATAACCAAGATGTCCCTTGAGAAACTATCTTATATGAACTCTAACATACACTCTAGAAGATGTTCTATATAAAATAAACCCTCGTACTTGGAACATCAAGTTATAGAATCTAGGATAATGTCTCAATGAGAATAACTATCTATAGAAAAAGTTATATGGTTATAATGGAATTTATGATGCATATGTATAAACATTCTAAATTAGGAATGAAAAAGACACATATAATAACTTGAATTATCTCATGAGAAGGATAAATAACACTTTGTATCTTACATCTTCTCACACCCTATAAAACCAACCATATGAGATTGTTTTTGAGTACCTATTGTTGGGGGTTGGAGGATCTTATAGAATCATCCTCCAATATGAGATCCTCTCATAATATTTCAACCTTCTCCACTATTATCATCGACTCATATGGGATGTACTGACAAAACTTTAAAAATCCTTGATCATAACACTACCTATGTCATGGTGCTAAATCATCTTGTTTAAAAACATCCTAAAGACCTTGGGTCCAAATATTCTTAGGCATGTGACCTCACCTATCACATCCAAATCATATAACCTCACATGGCCTACTATATTATCTACAAAATCCCTATGCTACCGACAAATAATTTTAATCTCTAAAAAATGGAGGAATCCTTCATGAAGACCCAGATGACTAGTTACTATATGATTTTATATATGAAATATACCTGTGATGACCATTTCTATCATTATTCCCATGATTTATCTCTATTCAAAACCACTATATATAGAACTCCATGATTCATCATTCCTGTTAATATGGAAATGGAAAAGAAGAATATAGTAGCTACGATAAATATGAGAGGGACATACTCAATCTATTTGAACTATAATAATCATTGTCACACCATATAAAGAGTCTAACACATGAGGATAGTAAAACTTATTGAATACTCAACAAAAGGTTTCTTACCCTGATACATCTTAAGAAACGATAGTATCTGCATAGAGTGAAATTATGAGGCGCAATAAAAATTGTGGAATTGCTGCTGGAATTTTAACCATGAGAATGATGTATCGTCCTGGTTGTATTTAATCAGAATCTAATATCACCCCACTACTCTAGGGAGAATTATGGTCCAAAGTGGATCCATATGATTATTTGGGTTCTGATAAATCTGGAAAACATTGACAAATGACTTGAGAAAATATTTTGATTTCTAATGGGCTAGATCACTATAAAACCTTACGGGTCTCTAACAATGGATCATGTGTAATATGGTAAAACTATATGCACTACCGTATAATATATGTGTAGTTGACTAAAAAAGGACAAAGAATAAAATGGATACAATCATATATGATGTATAAAAATTTTGTTCCCTATTATTAATATAATGGTATTGTAATATTATAAGTATGATGTGAAAGACCTAGTGTATTTACATGTCATCCCCCACACCAACAATGAGTTCCCTATCCTGTAAACCTCAATCGAGGAACTTTGACACTATTTACCTCTGTTATCAAATCAATAATCCCAAAAATTTCCAACTCCAAATAATGAACTATGTGAAAAAACCTCTAATAAAAATATGTCATAACCTCACCTACATGGGTGACCTAGAAGTTAGTTACCCATGTGACACACCCCAATCATGCCACTAATAGGATAGGTGTATGTGGAATACATTGAGTTAGAAATGATGAAATAGGAGTCCTTGGACTAAGTATTTATATTCTTTCAAAATTCTAGGTCCATGCAATAGTGGTGATATAAAATAAAAGACTTAACATATAGTGTGTATACCATGCATGAAACAACGTGTGGGTATTCATAAATGAACATAATATTAATAAAAAAAATATTATCGATAAATTCAAATGCAACTATAAAATGGGTCTCATCCGAACAATAACTAAAAAGTGGAAATGAAAAAAGTTATCCTCAGAAAAAAAATCTAATTCTGATAAAAGAACACATTCAGTACCATGACAGGAATCCCTCCCCAAAAACATGGTAAACTAATATCACTATAAATATACTTATGTTCAACATAAGTGTATAAATGAACAAATGAAAACTCTTACACGGATGATTATATACGTACCCGTTAGGCAACCCAATAATAATAAAGGGAGGAACAAAAATATCGATAGTCATCTCAACCCATATGTTAGAGGGTAATGGGAAATCTAAAAATTATTATCAAATATACATAATATAGTGAGAAAGGGGAACTCCATGTCTATGACCTATGAGTAATGAAGTGTCTTCCCACAACTCCAAAATACCCATAATTGATGTCGAACAACCCATGTTACCACATAAGACATGATTTGGATGGCACATGTGTCTTCCCTATGGTATCAATCGATGGGAAATATTCTTTAATCCACATATCGTTGGTAACATGTCATTTTTTATTATGTATGGAACATAACATTAAACTTTGTAACACTACCGGTAGGGAACAATAACATGTGGATGAATGACACACCGTTGGAGATAGAAAAACACTGTGGTTCCATTTCATAGAAAAAGTTCAAACTCAATATTTAGTTTAGGGGTTGTGACTCGATAGGTTTAATGAGTATAGTGTTCCCATACCCTGGTTTGATAGAGGGGTTTTACCCTAGTAATTATCACATGATCAAGACCATTCACCATCAATAGATAAGCTTTACTAAAATGATATTCTCAGAAGAATCATCCCGACATAATACCTCTTATATCAAAAAGGTCATATATCATGATTTATATGGAAATAAAATCTGTATAATTTTGAATGCCAAAGGCTTCATTGTTGTGTGAAAACATAATAGTTTCCCAATGATATTTCATTTAATAATGCTTCTCTCATTTCAATGATATAACCAAAAAAATTTATTCAATTATTTATTTATTCTTCATCTTGATGGTCTATGAAAACTGTGACAAATGTTTGATGGAGAAACTATGTTTTGACGCAAATGTCTTCTTTCTAGGATACTTAACATTGTTCATGGGTGGTGACTTCAACACCATTATGGATCCTTCATTGAAGAAGGGCAGGGGTCTCTAACCATGGAAGGAAAAAAAAAAGATTTTCTATCATTCACTACTATGATGGGCCTGATGGATATAGGTTTCTCCAGATAAAACATCAATTGTGGTAATAATAAAAAAGGGTCACAATGTACATAGTGTTGCAAAAACCATTGGTTAGTCAACCTATCGTCTTTAATTACTTTCCCAAATGCAACAATCTCCCATCTTTTTGGTTCTTTATTATCCCATTATGCCATCATTTTTAAGATAATACCTCGATGGGGGGAATGGATGGATTCTTATTCTTTTATAAATGTGATTATAATCCATAAAATAATGATTTGGGGAATGTTCATTGGAAGAAACCAAGATAAAATCATTTTCTTGTATGGTTTCAAAACAATCTAAGACAGATAAAGGGTATATTCATTCATGTATTATGTTTTAACCTCAACATTTATCAATCTTATCATCAAGAAATATTATTTCCCCACTTTATGTATTTATTAAGAACTAATTTCTTGACAAAAATTGAATAATAAAAGGGCTAATGGTAGTGGATTATAAAAATATATTTTCCCACAAGTGTATAAATGAAAAAAAACAATGGATCTCCCTAAATATCGTCCAGGATGATAGTTTCTATACAGGTGGAAAACATGTGGTTTTTTGTATGGTTGGGGAGAAAATTTATTTTCTCTTAGCTAGTACTAAACCGCTAAGGAAAGAGGGATATCCTAGGGGATAACCTTTTATTTGTGATTAAATTTCATGGATTTCATTAGATGAAACTAAGCTCTACTTGAAAGTGGTCCTGATGAGAGGATGGCAAGTGAGGTGATGGATTACTTCAACCACTAGATCTTTCTCTACCATGATGGATTCCCATGATCAATTTATAAAGCATCTTGAAATCTTGTGATAGAATACATGGTGGAATCTATCCATGATTTATCTATACGAGAAAATATACCTCTTGTATCCAATTACACATCATTGACATATATTCTAAATACAAGGAATCCTTTCTCGATTAACAACTACATGATGATTATTATGAGTATATTTTTATATAATATTATATCCAATATAATCAATAATAGGTTCTCTAATCATCATAAAAAAGGGATATGCGATGAGTATCAAGGATTTGATAGGGGTGGTATACATATGTGGATATAGATTGGATCAATAGAAGATCAAATATTTAAATTGTAAAACTCTATAATCAAACATGTTGTGGAATATTGAAATAGACAAGGCTTATGATATACTTACAGGGAGATGCATTCTCAATTTGATGTGTTTCATGGGTTATTAATATTGGGGTATCAATTTTGTTGATAGATTTTTTAGTTCCCAATGGTCTGTTTTAAATTTTATGGGAATGATTTTTTATTTTGTAATTTTTATATATTTATGATACATGTAGACCGAATACCACCCATATTATTCATCATTGCCTAGGACTCCTTCTACAGAATCTGGAATAGAGAAATCAGATATGGTACCATCATACATTATTGTTTAATTAATTATTATAATTGTATATCCCATCTTATTTTTGATGATTAAATGATTTTATTCCTTAAGAGAAACAAGAGATATTCTGTATGATTCATAATGTTTATAGAGGTATATTGTTCATGTAACGACAAACTGATTACCCATGATAATATTTGAATGTACAACAATAGGGAATGTATTGGTTGAAAATCCAAAATAATTGATGATATCATAATATTTAATATAAATAACTCACTCTGAGATTTTTAAAATGTCTGAATTTATCTAGATAATCTATGGATTCATAAATATAAGGGTATACTTAAAAAAATTTTTGGACATATTGATAACTGGGATATCCTCCTATTCTGTTCTAGTGGTCAAATCAATTGGGTGTCTTGGAGAAGAATAGCCAGACATAAGTATTTATGTTGTATTAACCTATGTATTATTTTGAATAATATATACAGATGTCAAATAATACTATATTGGAATGTACTTGAAGGGTTACCACTTTGGGAGAATTTAATTCCAGAAATTATGGGGCTGACATGAGACTTCCAAATTGGGAGTTATCCTAGCTCTAAATGATATTGTGGGGGCACATATATGAGCTCTAGTGCCAGTCCCAATGGATTATTTGAAATTGTAATATCATATTATGGGATGATAACTTGTTGGGTAATCATCATGGCTTCTAAAGATCTTATAACCCTAAAATATCCTTCTATAAAGCATTGAGGCACACAATGTTCATCCGTACCATCATAGACCAGCAATGATGTGAATTTTACAATAGTATTTAACTGACATTTGAACCAGATTTGCATGTCTCCATTTTGGGATCATTGAATTTCTTATTTTTTAGTATGTATCAAATTCCATTTATTATAGTTTTGTTCAATGTGAGTTGACAGATCTCCTCTAGTATAAATATATTTTTACTATGTTCATAATCTAGATATGGTACATTTTAAATCATTCCATGAAAACTAAAAAGTCTATCTCATGTAGTGGACTTCACATTACTTAAAACATAAAATGTGGCGAAAATCCAATTTATGAAAACATTGAGAAATGTTTTTTCTATGTGGAGTGGGATAAAACAAGGTATAGTGGTTAGGTCCCACAAATTACATGGAAATATTGATAATACTAAAACAAACATTCAATAGGATTTGTATCATGGGGTGGGGAGAAATGATCCAGAGATAAAAATAGATGACCCTTTTGGCCTCATATTGCAAGAGTATTTGGATTTATTGGAATATAAGTCATTTGGATGGTATTTCTTACTAATTTTTTCCAATTAGCTTCACAAAAATTCCTTATGGGAGACATGGGGTCCTCCCGAAACACTATGATTTATCCCCCCTCTTCGACTAAGATTATTTCCATCATTAGGATTTTATAACATATTTAGGGAAATCATTAGCTAGATAGATTGGTTCATTAGAAGTATTCTGGTTTCTTGTTCAATATAAATAATAATTTCTCTTCTAGTTTTGGAAACATGTGATTGGGTTGTGTTGTTCACCTCTCCAGGGTATCGGTAATCATATCTTTTAGTATCTTCTATTAAAGGGGGAAACTCTTCAATCTAAGGAAAATGTTTTACATAATGGGATATAGGATATTTCATCCAATAATATCTTTCTATATGATGATGTAATAATATCATTGTTAATTCTCAAGTCACTCCCTGTTAAAATTACTAATCTGTTGTCTATCATATATCTCATTCGAATATGTAAGACTTCTATTGGGAATGCATTTTTGAATTAGTCCTGTATTTAAGGTAATAGAGTAGATGATTGACAAGAGTATTAGGGAAACAAGAGTAATATAAGTTTATTTTTTCTACCCCTAGTTCCATCCCACCAAATTGATTACTCTTGTTGTCACCAACTATCTTGGGCATCAACAATTTAGTCCTCCTTGAGAATGTGGATCCCTCATTTTTCATTTATATTTATTCTCTCTTTTTTTCTCTTGTTTCTACATGAGATATTTATTAACTTAATAATAAAATTATTACTTTGGATAGATTTAAGGTTGAAATATCTTATATGATTACACAAAAAGTACATAGGGTCACATGATGTGTGATAATTCTTGGAGATATAGTCATGTCCTTACCTTCACATGGATTTCTTGGCCATAACGATCCACAAGGTTTGTAACTTTAGTGTAAACAATGTCATAATACCCTATGGTATGCTTCGGTACCCAATCCTATGATAATTTAGTTGTATGTGTTCATGCCTGTGTACCTATGGGGGTCTATAAATGAACTAAGACATAACCATGTCCCCTAATATTAGGTGTCTTAAAATATTCTCGGACACATGTTTATGTACCACAACATGTTTTTTACATTGAGAACAAGGAATATAGTCATCAAAATCACATCTTCCCCTAACAGGATTGTCACGACCCAACCCTATCGGTCTCGAGCCTCAACTACCCCAGGCCCACCTCCATAGGCAAGGGGCTGGAAACAAGCGTCAAAGGTGTAACAATCTCAAAGGAGGCCTTTGCCTAAGTACTTATACAAACCCACACAACCCACTCAATATATAAGTGCAAATTAAAATAATATCAAAGGAAAAAAATATAACCCAACCACAGTCATGCATGAACCTATAATTAGGAAAAAGTAATGTTCTGAAAAGTACTGACAGATACTGAACAGAAAATGGGGAAAAACACGTGTCCAACCTGAATGGTGCCACAATTGGAAAATAGGTAAACGAAAGGAAACAACTATTGAGTCTAACACTTGAATGTCCTACTACATACACTAAATGCAGCACCTGTTCCTGTGTCCTCTACAGTCCTCTGTAGTCTCGATCGACCTATCTGTCGTATGAAAGGGCACACCAAGTGCGGGAAAAGGCCAAGTAGGGGTGAGTATAAGGATACTCAGTAGGATTCCCTGAAATATGGAGGGAACAACAAAGGATGTACCAAAATGGTGAGAAGTAAACAGAACAAGGAATAGTGAAAGAATTTAGTAAATATAATGGAACTTGAACCAATAGAAGAAACAGAGTACACTCATCAAACCAAGAGGAACTAGACACGGAATGCATGTGGAATACCCCGTGTGTCTTCTCCCCTCCTAGAAAGAGAGTAAATGAACCACTAGAGTGGGAACAAAAGTATGGTGTGTATATATATATATTTATATGCTCTAAAAGAAACATGAACAAGTGTGTAATGGGATCTTCATCTATAAGCTCAGCCCTTGATAAGTCGCTAATAGTTATAAGGGTTGTCATCCCTGATGGAAAATAGTCTTTCACGTCAAAGCTACCTCATTACTAATCTGTACCACAGAATGTCCTTCACTAGTAATCATGGAGAAAATCCACTGACTAGCGTCATAGAAGGGGGTTAAGTCTGAAAGAGGTAATCTGGTAACCCACTGTCTATCCCAACTGTAGGGTAAACCCAAAATGTTCACTGAGTGACCCACTGCCCAACCTGCTAAAGGGTAAACCTTAAAGGGTCGTCAGGTGACCCACTACCTAGCCCTTCTAGAGGTTAAACCCTACAATGAATGGTTAACCCACTGTCCAGTCCCACTAGAGGGTAAAACTTAAGGTCAATGGGTAACCCACTGCCTAGCCCCACTAGTGGGTAAACCTGGAACTAGTCTGATAACTTTGTGATGCCCGCACTATCACTAGGTGTCGCTAACATCCTGACCATGCATTGGGTTAGAGTGTTTCAATGAAACCTCAGACCAACGTCCTTTCAAGATTCCACATTTAGTGATATCTCGAATGAGGCTCTGCATGCCCAAATAGATTACACTATTGTAATCCTCGCTAAAAAACATGCGAGATAGAATACTTACTTGATAGAAACAGACTCCCGCTGAAAAAGATATTCAAAACCACTTTATGCCCTTTATGAAATCTCGTTGGGCCCACACCTCAGTCTAAAAAGAGTTCAGGTGATCTGCGCTATAGCGATGATCTCGTAAAAACATGCCAAAACAACTACTCATTTGCCCCGAATGGACATCTGATGAAAAATCCGTAAAAAACAGCTCACAGTTTAGAAAAGTACATGTGGGGCCCATGTCTGTACACTGGATTCAACCCATGAAACGACTATGGAGCACTTAATCTTGATTTTAGGGTCACAACACCAGGGATGACGCCTTAAACGGACTTCGGATGTGTTTGCGCCATCTGAAGGAAGATTCCCAACATATTACTTAATGAGTGTTCCGCGCCATTGAACCCCCGGATCGGGAATCTAAAATTCAAGATACTCTCTAAAAAACATCTTCTCGAGCCGAGGTTTGCACTACCGTAGACAGAATAAAAAAACAGACACTCTTAGTGGATGTTACAGGTGTCCAAAGCCAAGGGGACGAACCCCTTTGAGCTGGACTGGCCCGGTCCGACCGGGCCGCATGGCATGCGATGGCCCACAGCCGTGCTGTGCGGCCCGGTCACGGACCCACGGTCCACCATGCTGACCAGAATTCATGGTAGGCTGCTGGTCCGTGTGGAGACCCACCTTTGGTGGGACTATATCTCCCACATGGGATCGTGTGCCGTGGCCCCCCTCATGCGCCGCACCAGTGACCCCCATCACACACCACACCAGCGACCTGGGTGCCTGCTGCTGCCAAGGAAGCCTGCAGCCGACACTGAGAAGCCTGCCATCGACGCTGAGGAGCCCGCTTCCACACTGCCATCCCAGACCACTTGAAGCCCACCTCTCCTACCACCAAAAACACCTAGAACTGCTGAAAAAAAAATATTCCTGGAAAAATTCCTGGGGTCACCCCGGACAACCCGGGACTCAAAAATTTGATCCAAAATTATAGTTGGTATGCTAAAATCGATTACTAAGAAAAAATATACCTCTCTAATGAATTGTACCGCAATTTAACATATTAAATTTAGTTAAAAGGTAAATTATGAATTAAAAAAATGAAAATGCAACTCCTACCTCGCTGGGCGTAGCCCGTAGCTTCGGTGACTGTCCGCCAGAGCCGCTGCACCATGGAGAGGTGGGGAGAGGATATTGATTCTTCTTCAGATGTATCCTCATGGGAGATTCAATGGGGGAAGGTTGAGGAAAAGATCAGAAGTGTTTAAATACAAAAACACATAAACGTCCACCAGATGGTTCTGTACCTGAACTTTCGAAGGTGTCAGGGATAAGCCGCCTCTAGGGTAAAAACCTCGTTCTGAGCGCAACAGTGGTCTTTGATTTTTAATCCGAGCCTCCGTTTTAATGTTGTAATGTTTGTTCCCCAGTACACTAAATTACAAAAACACCCATATTGGCGTTTTCCACAGAAGTGTCGCACCCACGAAAGATACACCCCTCCTAGGGTAAAAGACACGTTCTGAAATCAATGATGCCCCCGATTTTCCCATCTGAGCAACCATTTATGAGATATTATATTTATTTGGTGTGTCTAGTGTGAACGATCTTAGAATTTAATTCTGGCCACACCGGGACTCGGAATAACATGCTGTCTGGATGCCCTGCTCTAGAATAACATCAAGAAAATCTCAAAGTATTACAGACTCAAAACTAAGGTTCATATATCATTCCATCCTTCACGTTTTTCATCCCTAAAAAAAAGATACAAAAAAAACTCGGTATACTGAGCCTACATTGGGCTATCACGTTCACAGGTGCTCTCTCGCACCCTCTTGTGCTTCCACATCACATGAACCAAAGGAATGGTCCATCCATGTAGTGCCCGCTCTTGCGGGTCCTCAATCACCACCAGGTGCACTGAAAAGGTAGAACCTTCCTCAATTACCACCTCTTCCTAGTCGATAAAATGGATGGTATCATGCACATATTTTCTCAGTTGCGATGCATAGAAGACGTCATGCACCCTCTCTAGATATGGGGGTAGAGTAAGATGGTAGGCAACCTCAACGACCCTACCCACGATCCCAAAGGGTCCAATGATCCTTTGGGATAGCTTGACACCCCAGCCAAACCTCCATGTTCCATGATGCGGAGAGACACTCAAAAAGACGTGGTCCCCCTGCCCGAACTCCAAAGGCCTATGACGATGATTTTCATAGGACTTATGTCTGCTCTGAGCTGTCCTCATCCACTCATGAATGACCTGAACCTTCTCTATCGTCTCATGACCCAACTCTAGCCCCATGAGGAAGGTCTCCCCAACCCTCTTCCAGCACAATAGTGACCTGTAGTGTCTCTCTTAGAGGGTCTAAAAATATTCCATGTCGATATTAGAGTGGTAACTATTGTTTTACGCGAACTCCACCAAGGGTAGGTGATCCTCCTAGCTCAGGACAAAGTCTACCACACTAACACTAAGCATATCCTCCAACACCAGTATTTTGCGCTCTGTCTACCCATTGGTCTGGGGTGAAAAGATATACTCATCCGCAGCCGAGTCCCGAATGTCTCCTACAGGCCTCACCATAAAGGTGATGTAAACCGTGTGTCGTAATCGGAGATGATTTTCGAGGGTACTCCATCAAGGCGGACGATCTACTGAACATATAGCTGCCCTGGACTCTCTAATAAGCTCTTCTCCCTAGTGCCAAGGAACTGTGCCGACTTCGTTAGTCGGTGCAGTATCACCCAAATAAAGTCATGGCCTCTCGCAGTGCGCGGAAGCCCTATGATGAAGTCAATAAATAATCCATCCCACTTCCACTCAGGGATATCAAGGGGCGGCAACCACCTTCCCAGAACCGGATTCTCTTCCTTCACCTGATAATAGGTACGACACCGAGAAAAGAACTCAGCTATGATCCACCTCATGCCAGACCACCAAAACTGCAACTGAAGGTCACTGTACATCTTCCCTACACTGGGATCTACAACCAAGGGATGTGTGTGGAACTCCCTCAACACCTCCTCCTACATATCCACTGGTACTATGACTCACGCTTGTAAGATGATCTCATGATTCCTTCCTTCATAATACCGATTGGGTGCGTCGCCTTTGGTTATCTGATCACGCACTACCTCGCTGTCGACATCCCCCAACTGCGACTCTCTCACATGCTCAAGGAGTGGAGGAGTCAACACCATCGATTGCAAGAAAGCCATACCCTCATGCTCCACCAAGGACATCCGTAGGGATGCCAACTGCTCTGAAGCTTCCCATACTAAATGAGCCTGGGACATCCTGCTAAGGGAATCCGCTACTACGTTTCCCTACCCTGGTGTGTAGTCTATCTCGAAATCATAGTCCTGCAGAAAATACAGCCAACACCTCTGCCTCATATTCAGATCCCTCTGAGTAGAGATGTACTTGAGGCTCTAGTGGTATGAGTAGACCACAAGACGGTCACCCAGAAAGTAGCGTCTCCATAGCCTAGTGGCGAGTACAACCGCTACCAGCTCCAAATCAAGAGTCGCATAATTCTGCTCATAGATCCTCAACACCCTCGACCCATTTTCAATCAATGTCTGCTGCTACATCAGCACATACCCAAGCGCAAATCCTGAAGCGTCACAGTACACTATGAACTAAATGCCCTCTTAAGGTAGCCTCAACACTGGAGAACTAGTCAGCCTATGTCTCAACTCCTCGAAGGCCTTCTAGTACTAATCAGTCAAGGTGAACGGTTGTCTTTTCCGTGTCAGTGCGGTCAAAGGGGGAGCAATCCTGGAGAAATCATCCACAAACCTCTTGTAGTACCATGACAAACAAAGGAATCTCCACCCCTCTGAATCATTTTTTGGTGGCTCCCAAGTAATCACTGCCTCTATCTTTTCCGGATCTATGACCAATACATGATCTGTAATGACATTCCCTAGAAATTGAACCTCATGAATCTAGAACTAACACTTTTAGAGCTTCCCATACAACAGGTTCTCTCAGAGTAAGTCTATTACCATCCTCAAATGCTCTGTGTGATCCTATTCCATAGCAGAGTAGATGAGTATGTCATCAATAAAGACAAGCACAAATGGTTCCATGTACATCTGAAAGATATTGTTCATCAAAGTCATGAAATAGGCGGTGGAATTCGTCACGCCGAAGGGCATCACCAGAACCTCGTAATTCCCATATCGACAACAGATACCAACTTCAGGATATCGTCTTCACAAACCCACAACTGGTGGTAGCTGGATTGATGATCAATCTTGGGGAACCACTTCATACATCTCAATTGGTCGAAGATGTTGTCGATCCTCAAGAAATGGTACTTGTTCTTTATCGTGGCCTGATTCAGGAAACGATAATCCACACAATGCCACATACTACGATCAACTTTTTCAAAAACAAAACTGGTGCTTCCCTGGTGGACACACTGGGCCTGATGTATCCCTTCTCAAAAAAGGTTGTCCAGCTGAAGTTGTAGCTCCCGAAGCTCTGTGGGTGCCATTCGATAAGCCATACATGATATCGGGGCAGTCCCCGGCTACAAGTCAATGCAGATCTCCATCCCTCGCATCGGATGACGTCTAGGGGCATTCTCAGGAAATACATCCATGTATTCCTCTACAACGGTAGGGATCTAGGTGTCGGTAGCATCTACTACTTCCAGATCCATGCTCACCAACTTGGGAGAAAAATGTCATGGTATTCTTATCAGAGTACACGTCTAGTCTACCATGAGGTCTCATTACCCAAGGATGTTGAACCTCGTACCATTAGAAAACAAGCCTCTGACTCGTCTATGACGATAGTAGATCTGGCCGTGAACCATATAAAGTCAATCCATGCCCAGGATGACATCGTAAGTTTCCATCGTGATGACGAGTAGGTCTCACGTGAAACTCCCTCCTCCAAAGGACATTTCAAACTGTCTATAGATAAAGGACACCAATGAGGCCCTTCCTATATGAACCTCGAGGCTATGTGTAGGTGTCATCACCTCTACTGGAAGCTCAAACTCCCATACCAAAAGCATAGATGTAAAGGAATGGATGGCGCCTATGTATACTAGTACCAATGAAAACGTAGAGTAAAAAAATGCATTCCTCGGACCATCTTGGGTGTTAGGTGGTCAAGAAGACCCATAGCCTGATGTTGCATGCGGCCCCTATCGCCAGCTCCCTGAGCCTCGGGTGGGCCACCCGGTGTTGGTAGTGGAAGCTCCTCCAAACGCCATCCCAGACCTCTAGGTCTTGCTGCTCCACCTACGTTGCCTCCTTGAGGACCACCTTGTCCTCGCCTGGGGGGGTCTTTAGTCATGGTGCTGCCTCTGCCGCTGCGGTGTTCCCACTACCTGGAACATGTGCTCGGAACACCTAGTCAGGTTGTCCCGTTCTAGGTGACCCTGTCCAACACAGGGATAGAACCAGCTATCTCCTGACTGCCTCGGTGGTCCACAGCTTCATTGTGGTGTATGACCATGCCCCTAAGTCTAGTCACATAAGGGCCTCCTTTACCGAGGCTCTACTCTTTATCGCCTTCATATCTCTGAAGGATCTCCTCTAAAGCGACCACTACCAGGCTCTGTCAGCTGGCGTCCCTCATCCAAGAAACTCTCTGTCACGAGTTCCTGCTCTAGCACCCCAACATAAGTAGGGATGCACATGGGTACTTCATTTTCAGGGATCACCCTGTGAAGACCCTGCTCAAAAATCCGTGCCTAGAAGTAACTGTAGCAGATCATATCCTACGAGTAGCGTGTCAGATCAGTAAACCAGGCCATGTACTGCCTCCATGGTCTTCCCCCCCCCTTCTTCAGCTCTAGAAGCTCTTGAATATCAATGGAGTGTAATCAAGAGGGGGGTACTCCTCTCGAAAGAGTTGTTGGAAGCAATTCCATGTGAGAGATGACTCGTCATTAGTCAGCATAACCAACCCCCAACAACGTCCGGCTGTCTTGAGGAAAAGGATCACAACAAGAGCTACAATCTGGTCTGCTGGTGTTCGTACCAGCCTGAAAATTTGGTCCACGAACTCAAGCCAGCCATCCACTACTGGGGGATCCGGGTCCCTATGGAACATTTGCGGTCACTAACGCTGAATGTCTCAGAGCGCACTCAACCTTCGCTCAACCTTGGAAAGCGTTTTCAGTACTAAAAAACACTATCTAGGTGGAGGGGCTAATGATGATGCACTGGGTGGAAGAGGATCACTTGAGGGTCCCTGAACAGATGCCTTATCTCTCTCCAGGTCGTCGTCAGGAACTGGTGAGGGAAACCGAGATGGCTTCTGTTGTGGGTGCATCCTGAAAATTATCAAGGATCACCATGATCAGATAAGCATATAAATATATATCAGTAATAAAAAATGGGAGATGTCTCAAAAAGGATAGTCAAAGACTCAATCCTACTGGATTCATGTTCCAAAGATACCTACAATATGTGTCTCAGCATGCCGAGTTCACAAGCGGGTCATCAGGGTCTTGGTGAATGGATACGTCGGCTCCCCGTACCATTACTAGACTCCCTGGCATGAGAGCCTCTCTCAAGACACGTTGAAACTATTTCCATAAATCACAACCAATTTTTTTAGGGATGTCCAAACAAAACCCTAAGGAACGAACTTTCCATTGATAGCACTTTGTCATGACCCGACCCTATCAGTCTCGAGCCACAACTACCCTCGGCCTGTGTCCATAGGCCAGTGTCTGGCGACAAGCGCCAAAGGCATAACAATCTCCAGGGAGGCCTTTTCCTAAGTACATGTACACACCAACATATCCCACTCAATGTAGAAGTGTAGAGTTAAAGAAAACAAAAGGAAAAACAACTATAACCCAACCATAGTCTTGCATCAATCTCTATAAAGGCAAATGTAAAGTGCTGAATGGTACTTACAGATACTGAACAGAAAAAGGAACAAAACATGCTCCCAAACCGAATGGTTCCACAACCTCGAAAATAGGTAAATAAAAGTAAACAGCTAGTGAGTATCACACCTAAAATTCCTACTACCTCCCTTGAATGCAACCCATGCTCCAGCGTCCTCTACTCTCCTCCGTAGTCTTGATCTACATGTCCGTTGTCTTCTAGGGAACACCAAGTGAGGGCAAAGCCCATGTAGGGGTGAGTATAAGGATTCTAATTAGGATGCCTCGAAACCTTGAGGGAGAGAAAAAGAGTTACCAAAATGGTGACCAGTAGACAGAACAAGGAATAGAGAATGAGTACAGCAAATAGAATGCAGCTCAACTCAACAGAAGAAAGGGATTAGACTCATCCAACCAAGAGGAACTAGACACAAAAACCATGTGACATACTCTGCGTGTCATCACCCCTCCTAGAAGGAGTTTAACTGAACCCCGATAGTGGGAAAAAAGTAAGGTCTATATATATATATTCTCAACAAGAAACCCGAATGAGTGTGTAAGGGGATCTCCATCTCTATGCTTAGCCTCAGAAAAGTCACCAACAGTTCCAAAGGTCACTGTCATTGATGCCCAACTGTCCCACATGTAAAATATGCCTCATAAAAGGAGATATGTCTAAAAGAAGTCGTCAGGTAACCCACTATCCAGCCAAACTAGAGGGTAAACCCCAAAAGGTCGTTGGGTGACCCACTGCCCAGCCCTACGGGAGGGTAAACCATAACGGGTCATTAAGTGACCCACTACCTAGACCTGATGGAGGGTAAACCCTAAAATCAATGGGTAACCCACTCCCTAGCCCCACTAGTGGGTAAACCCTAAGGTCAATAGACAACCCACTGCCCATCCCGGCTAGTGGGTAAAACTGAAACTTGTTTGATAACTCCATGTTTCCCGTGCCCTCACATGGTGTCGCTAACATTGTGATCATGTTTTGGGATGTAGTGCATCAAAGAAACCTCTGACCAACATCCTTTCATGTTTCCAAATTTAATGATATCTCAAATGAGGCTCTTAACTCTTAAACAAATTACACCATTGTAATCCTCACAGAAAAACACATGAGATAGACTACTTTCTCACAGGAAACAGACTGCCGAAGAAAAAGTTATTCAACACCTCTTTAAGCCCATACAACATTTCGAGGGCCCACTCCTCAGTCTTGAAAGAGGTCGAGTGAACTGCGCCATCACAAAGTTCTTGAAAAAACATGCCAAATGACTACTCATTCGCCACGAATGGACTTCTGATGAAAAGGTCGTAAAATACTTCTCACAGCTTAGAAGATGGCCCATGGGGCCCATGTATCAACTCCGGATTCAATTCCTAAAACCACCTTGGACCACTTAGACTTGACGACAAGGTCACAACGCATTTGACAGTGACCTAAACAGAATCCAGATGTGTTTTCTCCATCTGAATGAAGAATCCGAACGTAGTACTTAACGAGCGTGCCGCACCACCGAACCCCCGTCTCGGGAATCGAAAATTGCCAAGACCGTCTCAAAAACATAGAATCGAGACTAGGATTTCATTTCTCCAAATAGCACACAAAACAGACACCCATAGTGGATGTTATGGGTGTCCAAATTTAAGGGGACGAACCGCTTTGGGTTGGACCAGCCCGGTCCGGCCGGTCCGCCGGCCTAGGCCGGCCCGCGCTGGTCGGCCCCGAATGCAGCGGAAGCCTGCGACCGAGCTGTGTGGCCCCACCGTGGACCCGTGTTCCACCATGCTGACCATCCCTCATGGGCGGTCTCTAATCAGAGCGAAGACCAGCCTTTGCCGGGTATCTATATCCCGCGCGAGGTCACGCGCCGCCACCCCCCGTCGCGGGCTGTCACCTGCATCGCGCGCCGTACCTGTGACCTGGGAGCCCACCACCACTAGGGGTAGCCCACCATCTTTGCTGAGGATCCCAATTCCACCGCTGAGGAGACCGCCTATGTGCTAAGGAGCCCACATCCATCCCGGACCACCTGAAGCCTGCCGTTCCACCCGCCGTAAACCCCTGGAACACCCGGAAAAAGAAAATAGAATTTGGCCTGAACACTTCCCGGGGCCACCCCAGACACCCCGGAATCAAAAATTCAATTCGAAAGGATCATTGGGAATCCCAAATAGACCCCTATGCAAAGATGGATCTCTCTCTAGAAATGGGTAGCAATTAGATGCAGGAAATTGAGTTCAAAGTAAATGCAGAATTAAAGAAACGATAATGCAACTCCTACCTCGCTTGGCGTAGCCCGTAGCTTCGCTGACGATCTTCCGAAGTCTATGTGCCTTGAAGAGGTGGGGAGAGGCACTTGATTCTTATTGAGAGGGACCCTCTAGGGAGAAAAATGTTGGGAAGGAGGAGGAGGAGGGAAGAAGTTTTTAAATATTAAAGCACTTAAACGTCCACTAGTAGGCTGTGTACCAGAACTTTCGGCGGGGTCGGGGTTAACATGACTCTAGTGTAAAAACATCATTCTGAGTGCAACTGTGGCCTCTAAATATTAATCTGAGACACCGTTCAGATGTTGTAAATTTCAAGCTCGAGGCCACTAAATTACAAAAAAGCCCCTGGTGGTGTTTTCCTCAGAAGGGCCACACCCGTGAATGTTACAACTCTCCTAAGGTAAACGACATGTTCCTGACTCAACAGTACCCTCAGTTTTCCTTTCCGAGAAGCTGTTTAGGGGTCATACTATTTATTTGGAATGTCTAAGGTCAATGCACTTAAAATTTAATTTCGGCCACACTGGGGCTCGGAATCACACGTTGTCTAAACGCCCTGCTCTAGAATAATATCAAGAAAATTTAAAAGTCTTATATGCTCAAAACACGGGTACTTACAAGGATGAACAAATGAAAAGTTATAAAAAAGAACATGTTGTGTGTTTAGTATATTCATAGGAGGATTCCATATGTCCCCTGAAAACCCATGTATTCCCTGATTAATCTTACTAATAACCATAAAAGATCTATAGAATTTAAAAGTGGTATTTAAAACTATTAAAAACACATATATTTGATCATGACATCATATAATAAATTCCACCAACCTTGTGATGAAAATATCAATGATGCTTGTCCATATTTGTTTCCGAAATCTGTTATACAATGATATAATCTTGATTTCTATCATGGATGATTTTTAGATGAACCTCCCCTAACATTCTTCTGGGTTTGGCCATCATATAAGGGATCAAATCAATCCCATCCACATACCACTATTGGAATAAAAAATGGATGGATTATTTTAATCCCCTGTTTAAGATAATCTAATTATTATATTAATTATTCCATCTTATAATGGTCAAATTCCACAAAATTCATGGTGATGAATATCATTATGTAAACCCTAGTGTAAACATCATGTACTCAATATTAATATATTCTTTTATTTCTCATCTTAGGTCCTAAATAATGGAAAACCCAATTAATAAAAACATATTTATGCAAGTGATTTATTTTATTAGATATTTTAATATTTTTATTCTATGTTCCTAGTTCACCCAATCATCGTATTAGTATTGAATGAAAATAAGGATATATATATATACATATATATATATATATATTCAAGGAACTAAATCGATGAAAGTAGATTCATATACATTTTATGATTAAGGAATGCATTTTATTTTTTAATAAAAAAATTTTTCTATAGTTTTATTCCTTATATTTCTGGGTAATTTATATAAAGGAATTTTAAATAAAATATATGATTAAGATATGAACATTCTTGGAAATATTATTTCATTATTTTTTGTAAGGAAAATATATCTATCACTATATATCTAATGGATGTAATAATGATATCTTATTAGATTTTATAGCTTTATTGATAATGTCCCCAACAATCTTATTTATAAATCAACCATTAGATTTTTAATGGAAAAATGTATTTAATGTGGTAGAATGTAACAACTCATGACATTGGTATATCCAGTCTACTAATTTAATAAATTGATTTATTTATCACGATATGAAAAAACATCATATTAATAAAAAACATGATTCCTTTATATATATATGATCGTTTTTGATAATAACATTAAATTTTTGTGTATAAAAAGAAGTAACCATATAATAAAATAAATTTAAAAAATTTGAAATATAGAATCATGTACCCTATGCATTGCTTAATTATACCATTTTTATGAGAAATAAAAAATTTTGGAATCACTTTTGTTTCTCGAAGTCCAATTTTAATAAGAACAATGATAGGTATGGCATGAGAAGAATTTTTTTTATAAAACAATAAATTTTAAGAAATAATAGTGAATTCCATATTTGTTGTCTAACCACTTATGCCTTAAACCATTGATTATATTACACTTTTAACAAACACACACACACACACACACACACACACACATATATATATATATGTTATATGATTTGATTTAAGGACAAATTTGTATTATAGTATCATGTAATTATCATCTATATAATTTAACAAAAGTATCCATACAAAAACCATTTTAATATTAATAGTCATCTACTCTATTATTAATTCCACTATTATAGTGACAATATTTCACTTTAGTAAACCAATTTAATATTAGTAAAAAATCTCTCACCCGTATAATATATATTTATTGATAGTAAATAATAATTCATTAAACGTATATAAGAAACTCATTTTCTACTAAAATTCATTCAATTAGTTTACCATTTATACTAGAAAAGTATACTAAAATTTTTAACATTTTATATTAAAAAATTGAACTTCATTTTTTAATTAGTCAAATAAAAATTAATTTTTATAAAATTGTTTTCATTTACTAAAAATGTGGGTTTTTATTAATAATTTTTTTTATAAAGAATACAATTATTTGAATATATAATAGTGATCCAAATGACTAATAAAACATTTAAGATTTAAAATATAAAAATAAGCAATAAATTTATTCATTTTAAAAAATTATTCGATGATATAAGATCTATGTCTATTTATTTTTCTAAATAAAATTGTTATATTAATAAGAACTATTTTAATCCATTAATTTAAATCAGAATTTTGTAGGTGAGTATTGTTTTTTCTTACAACATATTCCTAAAGAAAATATATTATTTATAATAAATAAATTTCTATCTTTAGATACATTAATAATTATAATTTTATCTTATATATAAATTTATTGAGGAATTTGTTTTTGAAAAATAGTTTTTATTTGATTAAGAATTCTTATTATAAATTTTCCATTTATAATTTTTTTAAACTTTTATATTTTAAAAATATTTTCATAATTAAAAAAATATTGGATGTGGATAACATAGTCCCACACACACATACCACCATTTGTGTCTATTTTGGATCCATTGACTTTTTAACAATAATATTAAATTATTGAAAATGAAATGGTTACTTTCATAATTATCATTCCATTTAAATAAAAATAGGTAACACTCTTGATCCTTTACGACAAAACTCTCATTATTATTTACCCATCAAATTCAGCAACATTACTCCAATTTTAACCCTTTAATGAATATATAATCCTCTATTCAGATTTAATTTTCATAAGCGCTCATTTACAAGGAGTATTTCTATACAAAATTAAATGATCCAAAATTGATATTTCATTAACATACTCTTTTCATTTACTATACTCCTTCATAAATTTTTCCAATACAGATTGAAATAATGAAATTAGAACCATTTCTTTACTAATATTTAATTATATTAATTGAATAATAATTATTAAATACATTCAATCCAAAAAGAGAGTCTATAACCTCAATCGAGTGTATGTGTTGGCACTCTTCATGTGTGAAGAAAAGTTGTTTTATTCCATCACCTCCTATCTAGGTTCTTATACAAGAAATATTTTATGAATAAATTATTTTTATAAGTAAAAAATATAAATATTAAATTACCATTTATAATTACCATAATCTAATACATTGATGGGGAAATGGGATCATTAATACTTTTAATGACTGACTACCGCCTCATGGAATAATGAATTTCTTGTGACATCAGCATCCATAATTGATTATTCCTTGAATGAATTTAATGAGTATACATTATTTTAATGACATGTATAGTTTTCTATATATATATCATTGTCACTAACTAACTACATCCCCTTATACATTAAATCAATATAATAAAATTCCATGTTGGTCTATTTGACCCACAATATAAATGATGATATAATGATTATTTTATGAATGATTATAGTTTTAAAATAATATCATAATATAATATTTAAAATGATTTAATTATTATATATATAAATATTTAAAAAAATTATTGATACCACCTTTCGAATAATATACACATTCAATTTTATTTTATAATGATTTCAATTCTAACAATCTATATTCATGTATTTCAAAACATGAATGTTAAAAAAAATTAATTATTGAAAAAATTATTTTTCTTAATTAAATTATATAGTAATGGTAAACTTGAAAAAACATTACGATAAATGATCTCATCTTCATGATTATTTTTTATATAGAAACAAACTGAAAGTCTTGACACCTGATGATGGATATAAAAAATAATTTGTTAAATTTTTTATAAAATATATTTATTAAAAAATTAATAAAAGTGTCGTATTTTTAAATTAACAATTTATTATGTGTTATTAAAATATTTATATTAATTATATATTATTTTTTATGATGATCAATTAAAAAGAAATAAATTCTATGGGTTTCTTTTCACAAATTCTTACTCAATGAGACATATTTTATATTAGACACCATTTTTAATTGGAATATTTTAATAATCCACCGTTAGTATTTTATATCAATATTATAGAATTATCTATTATATTTAATATTCCGCAGAAAAATTTATCCTTTAAGGAGTTTATATTAAAATGGATTGTAATATGAAATCTTTTTTGTGGTCCGAATTTTTATTCATTGAGATGAGTTACAGGTGATGCCCCATGTTTTAGTTGTTTGGTATTGCATTTATTTACAATCCCATAAACATTCACTAGATTATTTCCATTTAAATATTATAATATAAGTATAAAATTAATGCTCAATATGTTGAATTTTTATTTCTCAATCTTTTACCCATTAATTTTTTTTCTATAATAATTTTCATTCATTGATTTTTTGATCATCACCTTGAAAATATTTCTTATAGATTTGGGTCATTTTTTACATTAATTATATTATCTGGTATTCCCTCATTTTATATATATTTACCAAATAAACCCCATTTCCTCTACTTCATGAAATGTGCAGTATGATTCCCTTATGGGATGTTGATCTCTATCTTATATATTCATTGAGATCTAATGACTTACCTTGAACATTATTCATCTAATGACGTTGTTTTATGAGGTACCTATTTTCCCTTCCGTTGATTGAGGGGTGTTCACCTAAATTCAATTCCTTAGTTTAGTCAAAAAATTATGAAATTAATTACATAATATTTTTACATTATTTCAATACCATATTCTCTATTATCATGATTGAATAATATTTTCATATAATTTTACTAACAATCTTTGGATAGCCCTTTTTCCATTGTAATATCATGATAAAATTATAAAATGAATTTTGAATGTTTCTTATGGAATCCCATTTTAAATTTATTTGCAAACCATTTTTTCTAATGGTTCATTATGATATAATGATGGATTATTATGTTGATACATATATAAATATATATGTTTGATGAAGTTTTGTCTCCTGTATCACCCTATAATGGATTATTATATAGTTTTTGTGTGATTAGATAGATAATAGAGGATAAAATTTATTTGATCGTATCAATTGGAATTACTGTTTTTGATCATTAACATAATGTATCCTATAACAATGTTTAATATATATTTATAAGGTAACCTCATGTTATTCTCTAATACATCATGTTTATAAGATATGCTTTCCACGCTATTTTGATTCATCAAACTTGATTTATTTCAAGATTTATTATCAATACATTATTGGCTATAACATTCTTATGTATCATGGTTATCCCAATATGATCATCTTAGGCTCGCTTATGTTATTTTGTTTTTATCATATATATTTTCCCTTACTGAAAATATATCCTAACATCATTATTATATTTCATTCTCCCTATGTGAGGTAAGATTTATTTATAGGTGTATCTGATGTTTTTAATTTTTGGAGATATTAAAGTCCGAGTGGTTGATTATACAGTGGAAAAATTATAAATAGCTATAAACTCCATAGTCTCTTATTTATGATTATTCTAGATTATCTAAACCCTAAAAATTAATGAACATGTAATTTTATTTCAATGAATTATTATTTTTAGTTTATGTAATTTTTTGTTTCACATCTTTAAGAAATTGGAGATTAAAATTCAAAAATAATATTTGTTTAAATTCTATATTTGGTTTACCTATCCTTAAAGGATTCATTAATTATAATTTCATGAAGTTGACACACTAGTCATGTGAAATGAATGATATTGAAAAAAACCATCTTATAATCATATTTGATAATATTAAGTAATGTATGACTAATAATTATCATACAATCATGGAGAACTATTGGGTTTTTAGTTCCATCATGAAATCACTAGAAAGGTCCATATTTGTTCTTATATGGACAACAGACTTCAAGAACATACATATCATTCCCTCAAAACATGATTTTAGTAAAGTTGATTATAATAAACATAGGGATCCATTGTTGGAAAATGATAAACCTAGTACACTGATAACATTTATATAATTTTTTAGAACATGACTTCCTAGGGAAAATAGAAGGATTCAAATTTTGGAGAATCTGAAGGTAATCACGATGTTGAGTAATAATAAGGAGATAACTAGGTATTATGACTAGAGTAAATATTGTAACTGAAAATAGTTCTTGTGGATAAATTAATTGGATTGATTATGATGAACCACTCATAACATTCACTTCATTATATTCTGAAATTGGTGGGGTAATAAAAAAGTATCAACATAGAAACTCATTCAAATAATAAAATGAATCAATATCAATAATCCCAAATTAAAACTAATGAATATATATAATGTTACAATTTAAAAAACCCTAAAATCACATCATTCCTTAAAACAAAAGTACTTACAGTCGAAATCCTGAAATATTATAAGAAATATTAGGCTAATACTAATCCAAAAAATGATTATAATACTATTATATTTCAATTAATTCACAGTTAATCATATTAATCATTCTTATAAGAATTTATTTTTTAAATTAGTAACACTAAATATCCCACAAAATTTGTAATTGAAAATCACACAGACAACATTGAAAACATTTTTCTAACTCATATATTTTCCAATAACATGGAAACTAGTTTCTCATAAATTAAAAAAAAATCCCATAAAATAATATAACCTATTTAGTCCCATTTATAGATATTAATTTAAATTACTTATATTCCCTTTTTTCATATTAAATTTCAAATATAAAAAGTATGTTTTTAAATTATGTCATAAATATCATAATATTTTCAAAATAAAAAATTTTATGAAGTAGAAATAAAATTCAAATGAGTCTTAATATTCTTAGAAACCCATATATTTTTGAAAATGAAAACATGTTTAATAAAAATATAAAATATTTTAAAAATCCAAACACCTCCTAAAATGAATCAAAGACAATATTTACAAATGTAATGATTATTTAAAAACTATATTAAAAATAAATAATAAATATCAAAAATAATCATAATGAAACCGTAAGAATAAATGAAAAAATAGAAAAAATGAATAAAAACAATGAAATCAAAATGAAGTATCAACTATATATGTTTTAAAAACATAGTTTGGGTATCCTCTACCAACCATGCTAAGCTCACTATAATCCATTTAGTGTAATATATGTGATGTTTTTTTGGTTTTGACAATCCATTATAAATCCATAAAACTGTAAAATTCCATTAAAATATCACTCCAATGATTATATATTCAAAACATAATCCAATTATAATCATTGAAAAATAGAGACAATCATATAAAAAAGAAAAAAAATAAATAATTAAAGAAAAATTCTAAAATTTTATATACATGTATCTTAGAGAATAATGATTACTTAAACATCCTATTGGTAATGTGTTGATCAAGAATATACTCTTGACCAACAAGTTGAATCATAGTTATTCTACCTCCATGTAACTAGAAATCACATATAACGAGGGAGACTATGGAATCCTAGGGCATCATAAGAACCTAGGCTAGAATACCATTTTTGCAGGATCCATTCTTGCTCTTCCCCAATACATGAAATTATACTACCATATGAAATGGAAAAAGTGATTATACTAGTTGACATGTCATATGAAAATGTTACAAGAGAATAAAATAGGTAAAAAATATTATTGATTCAAATGATTATAAAATAATTAGTGATCTAAGTCCAATAGAAATTCCAATATCTAAATTACACAAATAAATATATTATGCTAATAAAATAAGAAAGATAATATTAAAAATAAAACGTACATGGAATTTGAAAAACTATTGTTCACAGGGATATACATATATCATAAACATTGAAATAAATCAGGACAATATTACATGTACTCAACATATAATTAAAAAAATAAATCATGGTATAATGTCTTATATAGAAAGAGGAAAAGAATGATACATTTGTGATAAATAAATAAGTAAATAAATAATATGATTTATATCCATGATGATGTATAACCTCTATACCTTTTTCCTCCATCATCCAAAACTAATAATAGGATACTAACAATGATTCATATAACAAAAAATTTTGACCATGTAAGACCATGTAATCTATAATCCTAATAATATTTATGAATATATCTTATTAGGAATCATCTCAATGGTCTTTTCAACCACATTAAAATTTAATCTATCAAAACATATTTGAAAAATATAAATATAAATTATCTATTAGTTTTTCTATTACATATGTTCATCCATTCTAATTATTAGAAAACATGTTTTTCATTCCCAATCACCCTTGTCTATTTCATGTGACTATTTGATAAAACATTATAAACATGGGTGGATTGAAATAAATTATAATATATTGAAAATGGGTGTATAAAATAATTCGAATAAATATTTTAAAATAATATGGATGGGTGTAAGTAAATACCTCAAAAAAATGATTTTTTATGTGAATGTATGACAATTTGGTAAAATCATAGAAAAAGAAACTGAGTTAGTATATAAAATTATTTCTACAATTAAATATTCTTAAATAGAACATGACATTTACCTCAATGGAAAATATTTTGTAAAATTACTAATTATATGAATATAATCATTCACATTTCCACTAGTTAGAGACTGATTTTTATCTAGTAATGTATGTGAAACTAGACATCCCAATGTCACACCCATGGTTTAAATTAATTTAAAAATATATGGGAGTAAAAAATATATTTGAAATATATATATATATGTTCATTTAAAAAACATCACACACTTTCCACCACATCCATCACCAGAAACAACCATAATTTTGTTATGAATGTCTATAAAATACATAATCCCAATCATGATTCTCCATCAAAAATATATCACCAATTATTCATTGATTAGAAAACTAAAAGGTGAATATTTTAGTGTATTTTCATTTTATAGTGAATCCTTTTGTAATGCTCCATTTGAGGGTCATGTTTATGCCTTAAAATTTAAATTATCAATAAATTAATATAAAACCAATCATTAAAGTGCTATAGAAAACTCCCCATTCATGGGGTACATACCCTAATTTATAAATCTAAAAAAACATAACATTTGAGATTACAACATTGATTTAATTTATAATTATAAAAATTGTTTCCAATATATGAGAAGATGTCAATAATTAAAAATTGAATTTACATGACCACTTGGTATCCCATAATTTAAAAAATTGTTTGTATATTAGTGAGAAAAATTTTAAATTCCATTTCAATTTGATGAAATAAACTTTGAAATGACGTTATTTTACTATTTCCTTCTATATATAAAAAATAAGAACATCAAACCCCCAAAAATTTCATTTTTATAAAGAAATCAAATTTCTAATTATAAATTACTATGAAGGGGACCTCCTAACTTCAATTTTACATATTTTACAAACAGTGATGATAACTCTTCCTAATGAGACCCAAAAATATATACAGGACCATGAAAATGACATTATAAAATCTAAAAATAAAAAAAATACAAATAAAAATTGGGGTAAAAGGATATCTAAATTACTAAGACCTTTTAGGAGAATGAGTGACAGAGGAAAAGGACGATATAGGAAAAAATAATGATGTATAGTGTGTTTAACATGATGATTCACCATTAAAAAATGTTGAATATAAATTATTTATACATGGGAAAGAATAGAGATTCAAGGTATTGGAGACACAATAAATGGCATGTGGAATATGTGTAATGGAATCCCCTGGGGGATTTTACTAAGGAATCATCTGAATTTAGTTTTATGTATTTATTTTTTCTGTGTCATGTGCATGTATTGACTACATCATTATCCAAAATGTGAACAAACACTATACATTATACAGGTTTCCTAGAGTTCTACACATGTGTTTCCTAGGAAGATAGTTAAACTATTCATGAATATTGTGTCTTTTATTATCTAATAATATAGGTTTATCACTCGATTCCCACATGAAAAGTAATATATGTGTACCTAAAAGTGGGGAATTCACATTAGGATTTTTTTTCCAAATATCAAGGAAATTAAACCCAAGAAGATAGTTGAAAAAGGGTGACCAATATTTAAGAATGTATTTTCTTATCAAATATTCTAGGGTATTATATTATATTCCATTCTGGATTTCTTATAACATGAGATATTATTCTAGATCATTATTTGTATCTTATGGTATGAACCATAAAACTATTTTCGTCATTCTTGACACTTTTATATTTTGATCACTGTTTTGGAACATTATGTTTATTTAAAAAAAATCAGCCTATATATGGTTTATTGAATAAAATCATCATTCCATCCCTATGTATTTGATTTTTTGGGTAAAAACAATAAATGTGAGTTGATAATCGATTATGTAGTAAATTTTGTAGCATGGTCTAACCATGAATGCACATTGAGACTTCTCATGTGTAAGATTAGGTTCCTAAATTATGTGTTCCATGAGTTAAATCATGACACAAAACTCATTTTATATTATTTTTAAAATATATCTAATATGGCTTTCAATTTGATCCCTTCAAATTAAATTATATAATAATTTTAAAATATGTATGTAACCTCTTTATATTATGACCCATTCATTTATTTATAAAAAATTTGAAAATTTACATTATAATTTCAACATAAATATTTTTTAACCAATTAAAAATACATCGAATATATATTTATAAATTGTATAAAATATTAATATTTAATATTATAGATATTTATAAAATAAATTGTTCATAATAATTTAATTAAATAAAATCATAAATTATTAAATAATATATATCCAAAATCTATAATAAATTAAATAAATATATAAAGATTACATTTATCAAAATATATATGTAATTTACTTATAAATTAAATAAATTTATAATTGACTTATAACTAAATAAAACTATTTTGTTATATCATATTTTAATATGAGTGCTAAATTCAATTCCACACATGATATGTTGTGGTGATGACAAATACTTCATGATGATATGAATCATAATTTTTAGTTTATCTTTCATCAAGTATAACATGAACATGTGGATATTTATTATTTACCAAAACTATTAATTATTATTTTTTAGTACCCAAAAATTATATCAAATCTGGACACATCATCCAATTAATGATTATCCCTATAGAGGAACCATATCTCACATTATGATTGGAAAATGTAACATAGTCATTTTGACATCCTAAAATCATATTATTTAACATCCACTAATTTCAACAAGATAATATGTTTGTATTTTTTAATATTTCATGTAAATTTCACATCAGAACCATAATATCAGATGAGTTCCTATCTTATACTATTCAGCATATTAAAACCAATGGATTTATATGGGATCTTATAATATGATAACATATAAAATAATATGTAGTTTACTAATAAAAACAATATAATTTTTCATTTATCCATTTATATATAAAAATATCAATCTTCTCTTTTGATAAGTATTACAATGTACATAATGAAATATATTTTATTCATTATCATTATTATTATGTGAATGAAACCAAATTTAAATACTAAAATATTATTGAATGATTTCTATGTATCGAAAAACTAGGATTCCATAAAGTGAATGGAAATAAAAACCACAAATCTGAAGATAAACCCTTAAGTAATCTAAATTAGGGTATAACTAAATGAATAATATGAAAGTTTACATTACACTGATAAATACCTCTAAATTTATAATCAATAATAAATTTGAAGAAAATCACTCAGTTGAATCGAATAGATTTACTCCACCAAAGTGTTTCCATGTGTATATTTGAATAACATGATATGTGTGAATGATTTTCCAATTAAAACATGATATTCTAGTTCCTATCAGTGGTATAGGGTGGAGGGGAATCCAAAATTTTGGGATACAGATAATCTATAAGATGAATGGTAGGATTAATGTTCACATAGATGAAGACCATATCATTGTGAGTCACTATTCATATATACCATGGGGTTCTCCCATATTGATTATGAATATACTCATACATTTATATTGTATTATTAAATATTATAAAAATTACGACCCACTAAAACTCATTCATTACTTTTTGTTATCCCAAATATTTTATCTTCTGAAAAAATATATATAATATGTTATATAGATTATAAATTTGAACCTTACAAATTATATTGTAGATATCTAGTCACCTGTATAATGTCATCGGTTCATATGAAAACAATTGTGATATACCTTTATCCTAAAATGTGAAATAACTAACTTTTTTCATGACAATATCATATCCATATTTTATTACATTAAAATTTTAATATATATTTTTTTATATAATTTAAATTTTTTTGTTAATAAATTTTTTGTACATATCATATAAAATAATTTAGGGGTTTTAGGGCTTATCTATATTATAAAACAGTAATATTTTTTACATTTCAAAAAAATTCCTACATTGAAAGAAATAAAAATTTATAAGGATTGTGGTTTTTTAGAAATATGATACCCTTATCAAAAGGGTAATACTATTTTATTGATAAATAGAAAAATAAATGCATGATTCAAAATAGAAAATTTTAAACTAGTCCATCTATTGATGTGTAATGAGATAGTCATGAACCTGATAAAACAAGATAAATTATTTTCCACAATAACCTTTTTTTGAATCATCATCCACAATAATGTTTCCCCCTTTTTTACATCCATGAAAATGTATTCAATAGATGAAAGAAAATAAAATAAAATTATATGTTTATATGTTAACATCCCTAAAAATGAGTAGTGCCTTCCCTTGTGGATTTAATAATGATGGTGGAGTCACATTACAATAAATGATTATTCCATACCCATTTTTTTTAATCAGATGAAATAATGGATCCATACATTTTATCATCAAGATATGAAGTAATGCCGCATGAGCCAGATATGCATCCTATGACACCCTGTTGATGATACCTAGTGATAGCATTATAACCTGATGCATCTAGATGATTATTTTATGACTCACTAGTATTATCATTAATCCATTCTGTAAAAGGAACCGACCAGAAGATATCATTTTTTCCAAATTCAAGAAACAAATTTCTGATGACAGAAATATTATTATGGATTGAGAGATCAAGTAATATATTATGATAGAAATAAATTGAAATGTAATGTCTTCCTAAATATAGAAAATTAATTATTCCAATGTATAATTAAGAATGAAAGAAACATGGTGATAGATCTATTTGATATGAGAATTCAATATGATTAAATCTTGCTCTGCTGTAGACACCTAAATTAGGCTAAACAATTGAGATGATAGAGATATTTTTTATTCTTTGAGGAAGTCCCTAACATAGGTTGTCTGAGGAAAATGAATGTATTTCAAGGACAAGGAAAAACCTAGAAACAACTGGTCAGCATCATAATTGTTCTGATGACAAAAAACACTTGATGAGAAAATATAAATACAATATTTCTAGAAGTATGAATTGATTATAAATTTCATGGGAAATAACCTTCACACAAGAACATAATTTGAACATATTATGAGATACATGTTTGGAATTATAAACCATTAATGATCAAAATTAGGACAAATAGATAGCTGATAAAAAAGTATAGATGCGAATACAATATTCTTTTTTTTCTAACTCCCAAAAATGGCCATTCCATGATAAAATGTTGCGACAACCATAATTTTTTATGTGACCGGAATGAGACTCCTTATTATTCAATTTATGTTTTATTGATGTCCCCAAATCTAGATAAGTGACATAAGATGTGAGAGAATAATGATAGGGATCAAAAGTCTAATTGATATTCATGAAATTGAGATATGCGTCTTTCGATATAAGTCATATTGATTAAGAAGTAATTGTAGAGAAAATAGATTTAAGGACACGCTAGAAAGAAGAAACAGTAAAGTTTTTATTCAGAGTTATGAGTTACATAAAAAATATAGCATGAATAAATTATTTTTCTTCTCAATTTCTATTTATGAACCTATATATAAAAATAGATTGCAATTAATGAATGAATCAATAGTTACATTTTATCCCCAATCCCTTATTTCATATAGCACACAACAAGTTATCGTAGAGATAATTGAAATAATTATTTCTATGATTCCACCTCTCTAAATAAATATCATGATTGAAATAATAGTACATTTGATGATAGTATCAGGCCATTCATATATCAAGAACATGTAGAGTGATTTTGAAATGATGAAATTTTTCACTAAGAAAATATGATCATCCGTGGATAAAGATTTACCTTTCTGGGAGGAATATTTTCTTCTTATATGAATAATAATACCTATAAAAGTGCATGAGTTTCTCCAAAACTAGAACATAATCTATCCAAGGAAGATAAATGATTGAAATTCCTCTCCAAAAAACGAATTATCTTATGCAATCAACTTTTCTAGTAGGGAGAATTCCCTTACTAATTGAGATGAAATCGTGTTCTGACTAACCTCCTAAACAGAGACCTTATTATAATCTATGAGTAATTTCTTGATGTTTTTGAGAATTTCATTGGTCCGTTGGGTGAAGGGGGTGATATCATCATCATAGAGAAGTTTATTTGGGAAATCTAATGCATACTAATACTAATATATTTATATTTACCATTTATAGCCATAATGGAGTGAATAATTCTATAATAATCCTCTCTAATGGAAAAAATATCTACCAAAAGGGGGTTACACTATCTGACAACCTTAGAGCCAGAAAATTATCATTCAGGACAGCCACATATAAGAATAGATGCATTTCCCAATGCAATAATGAGATTTATTGAATTAATTAAAACATCATCAAATCAAAACATAGCCAGAACCTTGAAAATGAACTTCAAAATCCACATTGTGTGAAATGAAGTTTTTATAACATGTTTTAGATAAATGTTACCTCATATGATGTGATTTTATATAATATTGACACATTATAACGTAGTAATGAGGAAACCTTGAATTTTACTTCCCTAAACGAATCCAAATTGATTGGTTGATATAATCACACATGAAATAGAGAACAACCTGTTGGAATGGATTTTGGTGATATATTTATAAATCATATTTCTAAATAAAAAATTCCTAAATAGACTAATCTCATTGTAATTATCCACATTTAGAATGAGAAAAAATGAATTTTTCATTCATTCCATGAGCATGTGAACCATATTTTAAGAAATTACGATAAAATATGTAGATTGTGTCATTTAGACTTGGTGAACATTTAGATATGAGACCCAAAATAGCCTCCATAATCTATGATTCCAATGTCATAGACATGATCCATGGGTTATACATAGGATTCGAAACCATTAGAATACATCCATCTAGTGGATAATATATGGTTTAGGAACCTTAACATTAATCCTTATAGTATGTGAAAATATTATTCGAGGGGGCCTTCCAATTCTCCATAAACTAATACCCATTTTTGAGCATCGAAATATGTCTTAAGGCCATCATAGCACCTTTATGGGAATTAAGAAACATAGAATTTGTGGTATATCTATTTGAGCTAGTTTTATATTATGTCATATATTTTAATGGAATCTTTATTAATAATAAGGTTTTTAGTCATTCGTTCCATCACAACATCTATCAAAATTCTTTTATAAAAATAATTGAAGGTAAAATTCTCATGATATTACAAAAGATAGTCCATGAGAGATGAAATATAAAAATCAAGAGATCATAAATTATACATTCTTGTTTTATTCTCCTTCCCTGTGAGTAGTTCACGTTTAAGAATGTAATATAAATAATCATTCATGTAATAAAAATTTCTTCATTCATCCTAAACAATTTTACTTTACCCATGATGAGTCACACAATTATAGATTATCCAAAAGTAAGGGGATGCATATATTCCATTATCACAACATTGAAAAGGATCAGATGATGATAAGAATTAATTGTGAATAATGTTGTCAATGAAAGAGTTCCATGTGCCATGAACTGCCTCATTTACAAAACACCTATCATGTTTCATTTCCCCCATGCAATTGAGATTCTTCATATACCATGTGTACTTTAAACACACAAGATTTACTTCCATGAATCCATTTTGATCAATACAATTTATTAATTCCATCGAAGGGATATTGTTTGTCATACAACCCATTTTCTTCAAATGGATTCATAATTTCCTTGATTTCACTAGGCCTAACCCATAGAACATTGATATTTTATTTGAGAGACTTGGTTTCTATCCTTCATCTCTCAAGATCCTCATACATGTTGTGAATAAAATTCATGGAATTGATGTGCTAAATTATAAAAAAATTAAGGTCACATGAAAAATGGTACTCATCAGCTACAAACCAACATAAGATCAATAAAGGAGCAATGTGCCAAAACCCATGGACTTTTAACCTCTGTCAGAGAACTAATTGTTACGGTCAAATTAACACCAAGATTGTCAAGACAATACTCTATGGAGGGAATATCCTTTTCTGTTCAAATAATCCTATAGGAATTGGATTATACCTCTTGACATGAAGCCTAAAGGAAATGGAAGATAGATTAATAACCAAGCCTTGGGAATTCCCATGAATAATCATAATCTGGATCTAGATCTGGGGTTGGATCCCCATTTATAATCTCAGTACCTGCTTCATATCTGTCTTTGGAGGTCTTCAAAATTTCATTTTCGTGGTAGTATCACCTTATAAGAGACTTCTAATATCAATTTACATAATCACTTCTTCTTAATATTCATCACTATTAGTATTCTTGTAATAATATTTACAAGGGAATGAATGTTTTTTATACTACTTTGATTTTCCTCTTTGATGGGAGAAACCACAACATCATGTGAAATAACAGTTTGATCCAAAACATGTAGTTACACTATAATGGGATACAAAATTCATTATGGTTCATTGAGATTATATGAGTAATCCATAAAATCTCATTGAAATCATGTGGAATATCTTCAATTTTAGTGTCATCTAAAATGGATACTTCAATAGCAGATTCATGATAAAACCTGATAATCGGATCCAATACATCCATTAAAATATCATGGAAACAATAATTATTTGCAACGTCCTTATATATCATTTAATCAAAATAATAAATGAACATTATGTTAAATATTATCTGAGAGTGATCATCCAAGCATTTCATAACATATTAATTAATGAAATGAAGAATCATGAGGAGTTTATGACTGAGATTTTCATTTATAATAGGAAACACAAAAGAAGATACTTATTTATATCATGGAAAATTTTTTATTAATAGATTTTTCAATTTTATTTAATGTTGTCTATTTATTAGAAATCTAATTTAAAATATTATATAATGAATAAAATGAATATAGATTGAGTGTTTTAAGAATGAAATAAGGTTCAGTTGTCATGTTATAGATAATGAATCAGGTTTCATGGAGAGCCTTCAAATAATTTCTTGGAGGATGTTAGTGTCCATGAAACATAATAATTCTTCGGTTTTATTTTGCAGTAGGGTGTTATAATGTTTCATTATATGTATTATTTGAAATTTCTTTCATATATTAAAGATCAATGTTGCGGTGTTCAGTAACAATACTATTGAATATGAAAAAAAGGGTAGTATAACTATAATAAAAATATAAACATGGATGATGTATGGGAATATACTCTCATAGATGAAATGAAAATTTTATGGTATTTAATAATTATTTTTAGTTGGAAAAAAGAGATATGATACAAATTTTATAAAAACCCATTTTATTGAATGTTGGTTGAGAAATGAAATTATTTTCTGAATCAAGAGTGGTTTTTTTGAAATTAAAAATAAAATTTTATTTTGATGAAAATTGATAAGTATAAGAGATGTTTTTAGGTATTTTAAGATATTTTTGGGATATTTTTCAAGTTTAATTAATGTTTATGTTTACTTTTATAGTATTTATTTCCATAATTTATAACTATCTACCTAGTAGGAGTCCATCAAAATATTGAAGTTGATGGGAAATAGGGATGTAGTCCTTGGTGATTGTAACACCCCGGAATTTTATGAAAAATATTCTTTTTAATTTCACTAATGTCTTGTGTTGTATTCTACACCAAAAGGAGCTTGCACAACACGCATCCTTGACTTTCCTTATATTATACGCAATCACGACCTTCCTCGATAGCGTGCGTAGTACGCAATACCGAGTTTCACTAAACAACGATATGCTATTAAAATATTATTAAAACTAGCCGTTATGAATAGTAATAACCACATTTTAAAATTTTAGAAATTTTATCTCTCAAAATGGACTTCATTTTTGGATTCGGAGTATCGAATTTAGCCTAAGGTGAAATTTTGGTACTTTTTGGATAACTTTAATATTCTGATGAATAGTGAAAATTACTAAATTTTAATTAAAAACAACTTTTTTAATCGAAATAATTTATATCGATAAATTATTAATTTTATTGGGTTTAAAGTATATTTAGAATATATTTTTACAATTCAATACAATGTTGGTCATTGGATGTAATTTCACATTTACACCAGACATAAACAAGTGTTAATCGTTTGATAGTTATTATCTCTTAAAAACACGCTTTTTGTTGTGACAGGGGAAATTAATTATAAAATTAATTAATGCAACTTATATGTTGGTAATTTTGTCAAATAGAAATCATTTTTGAATTCGGAATATCAATTATAGCTTAGGGTGAAAGTTTGGCATTTTTCTGAAAAACATCAATTTTTGAGGAATAGTGAAACCACTAAGTGGTAGGTTAAAAACTGAATTTTGGATAAAACTTAATTTTACCGCTTCTGTGAATAGAATTTCAAAAATCCTAGAGACACGGTTAATATCAAGGACTAAAATGTGGTTCAAGGAGATGAAAATAATTTTTGGTGAATAGTAATTGTTTACTTTTATTTACCATGGTTAAATGTAAATAGGGTAATTAAGGGTAAAAATGATATTATTATTACCATAACACATGTCCACATTCTATTGGATAAGTTTAATTCGACAAAAACCAGGTTAGGAATAAAATATGAAAATTTAGGCTCACATGGATTAGATTAGGACAGTTATTATTATTTAATTCAAAGAAGAGTTAAAAGAGTTAAAATCAAAGTTTATTTACTAAAACATTTTTAATATAGGGTTATAAATAAGATAAATTCGATTGTAAATATTCATTAAAAATTTCAAAAGATTACCTACATAATGCTATTTTATTTGTAATTTTTAGAAATCAAATAATTTAATTTATTTATTACACAAAGATGATGCAATAATTATCTTATTAATGAAATATTGACATAATTGATGTTATAAATACCAAAATAAGTGTAATTTAAGACTTTTTATGAATTACACTAATTTTCTAGGTTACTATGATATATCAGTGTTGATTTAATCAACTGTTTTAGAACATATAATTCTTTTATGACTTTCACAAAAATCATATATCAAATAGTGTCAAAATTGACACAAAATATTTTTTAAATCAAATATTATATTATTAATTGTTATTTTATTCCTAAAAATCTATGGATCGGCCAAGTGACTTAGATAAGTATGTATATATTAATAATAAACAATTTGGGGTTCGTTTGGCATGTTATAGTAAGTGTATTAACAATATAATGTATGAAAACAAAAAATCACGGTAAAAGTTAAATTATTTAACATAGAGTTAAATCTAATTGATAATGTTAAAATAATAACCTAAACTTGTCTAAATCCTATTGGTTGATAGGATTTCTACCCCTCCCCAGTTTACCTTCGAAATAAGACCCTTTGGAACCATTATAAACAGATTTTGACTTTAATATAAAATAATATTTTGAGATATTCCTAAGGTGCCCCTCTCCTCCCTTATAAAAGGACACCTCCTCCCCCTCCTCCTCACACCAATTTGAGCACTCAAGCTCGGCCAACCCCTGCCAAAATACCTTCTCCACTTTCCTAGAATAATCCTAGAGGACCTGGTCTTCTTCAAAGACCAATCTTAGTTCCCTAAGTGGAGGATTCAATGAGGCGTTTCAAAGAAGAGGTAATATCCATTACCGATCTTTTCAATTTCTTTCTTATTCAACTTATTCTTCATTAGTTGTTTCATGATAAAGTAATAACATAAGTATTACTTACATACTGATATGTTATTATAAATATGAAACAACCCAAATTCACCTTCTATCCATCCTATGGAAAAAGGAAATCACCGCGCATGCGTACGTACGAAATACCGTGTCCACGCCGTGGTGTAATCTATTTTCCGCCACCACCTAAATTGGATGGGTATAATGGTGTAATTAGTAACTATATATGATTATTATAAATTGATATTGATACTGAAATAGTATACATTCACTTCAACACAATTCCACGACCATGGGAATGATATCATCGCTCGTGCGTACGTACGGACTACCGTCTCCACGACGCGATGAGATTCATTCTCCATGATTAACCATTCATGATTGATTATAAAGTATATATAATAAGTACTAATGAAATATTTGACATAATAATTATACTTTATTTATGAATATTTATATGTATGTCATCTACTTAATTCCATTCAATTCAATAAGGAAACGAAAACAACGTTCATGCGTACGTACGGACTACCGTCTCCATGAACGGTGTATTTCATTCCATTTATCGATATATTACATATATATATATATATTATGTATATATATTATATATAAATAATGTTTTACATTCTGGATATAAGTAATCATGATCCAAGTAATCATATTAATATTTACAAGTTAAAAACACGAACGACAAATGAGACGATTTTACCCAAAACGCTACTTCAACATGAATTTACAAAAGAACGGGTATTATAAAGTCATAAGTGGACCATATATGATATAATAACAATGAATATGATTCTGGAATAAGTCAATAACATGATTTAAATCATTATACAGGAGGTTCAGAAACTTACGAAGCAAATCGGACATAAGGTAAGGGAAATATCACAATCTCATTTTTATCCGAGATTGTTTATACTTTGGCATTTACTGGGGTGTATTTTATCATCCACATCGATGTTTACTCAATATGTAATATTATTTCCATCCACCTACAATTTTTTAAATCCAATTTTACCCTTCGGTGAGTTTTTAGTAAAAGATATGAAAAGAATCTTTTGACGTTTTTCGTACGAGTTACTTTTTTGACTTTTCCGACAAAAGTATGAAGAATGTTTTTTTTACTTATACGGAATGAATGGATTTTTAAAACATTATTTCCAAGAATCTTCCTTTACAAGTTTTCATGTTTATTTTTAATCAAATTCTTTTAGTTTAAAGATGTATGACATGTTAAGAAAGGAAAAATGTTTTTGAAGAAGAAAGGATATTTTCCTCAAGAATGGAGTTCAAGTGTTTTATCAAAATTATTTTCCATCTAAGATAATAAAGGGTTCTGTTTTATCCCTATTATTACATTGATTTGATAATGTTGTGATGGAATTATTTTTATGAATTCCTTTATCTTATATGAATTGTTTTATGATGTCACGATGTTTAAGATTCCCATTTTTATTACATGGGTTATGTTATGATGTATGGTTTTCTGATTTTGTGGAACACGTAATAATGGTATCATTATGAAATGGGTGGGACCTATATCTCACTCCAATGCATTGGGTAAAGATTTTATATCTCATGAGATAGGCAATGCTGGAACGGTAGGTTATACCGGTTCAGTGAAATAGGACTGAAACGAGGGTGACTCGGTTCAGAAAGGGACTTTGTCCACTAAGATAGTCTTGGCAATGAGTCTTGACTAACAAGAAATGATTCTCTATGATTATGTGTCTATTCCACAAAGTTTCACGTTTTAAGTTATGATTATTGGGATTTCATTTCACTACTATGAATTATCCCATGTTGTGAAATTATGTTCTCTTTTGCTGGTTAAGATTTCCAAAAGTTATGTTCTTATGAATATGATGTGATTGATTTTTCGTTTGTTTACCCTTACTGATCATTTGAGCTCACCATTTTATGTTTTCCTTTCCCTAGGATATAAAGAAAGGTTTTAGGTAAAAAAGGGAAGATCTTTACGGGAGATATTGAAGATCTTTCACCAGGATTAGAAGATTATATTCCGAGTTTCCAAAGACACTAAACTATTACGGTCCTTGTGTGTCTATTTTTTTTATGTACTAAGTATTCCGCAAATGTAATGTAATTTCAATGTACGGCAGGCTTCGAGTCTCTACAGTTGGTATCAGAGGAAAGGTTTAGTCAACCTTTGGAAACTAGTATGCGAAAGCGTTAGTGAGATCCCTAGAGATATTTCTAAGGTATGTTTATGGATTTCCCTAAGGATAAGTATACGTATAAGATACAGTCCTAGAACTACGGTAACGATCTTAGAATTTAACCTAAGATGTTAGATATTAAGGGTACTTCCCCTTTACTATGTTTTTTTCCCTATCCTGATTTTTTCCTCTCATAAGATTCTTTTTGTGTTTCAGTTAATGGAGGGAACCAGAAGGAATTCGGTTAACATTGAATTCAATGGACAAATTGGTGACTATGAGCAAAAAAATTGTGTAATTCCTAGAGAGAAAGATGTTGTGATTATGCCAAATCAGTCATCGCGATATATGATTAACAAGGTGAAATTTAGTGGTATGCCTAATTCATAAAAGAAGAGGAAGATAAACTATTATGCATGTTCTCATGATGAGGAGCATAATGAAATGATGATTGAGATTTCTAGAGAATGGAAGAAGAACCTTGAGGAATACCTCAAATGGAGGGACCGATGTTTTCTGTGTGGAGAAAAGGGTCATAGAGTGACAGACTGTTATGGAGTTCAATGTCTTATTTGCGGAGAACATTGGCATTACCCAACTCAATGCCCTGACCTAAAAAGTTACTTCTAAATCAAGGAAGGACTTCTTCCAGGACAATCATCGAAGTGGATGTACTGAAGTGTTTATGTATTGGTATTCAGGAATAATGTTGTTGAGGTAGTTTTATGGTATATTGAAATATTTATGTATTGGTCTATTGTGGTCTTCAATAATTTTAAGGTACCGGTAACCATGAAAAGTGATTCAAATATTTTGGAAGGTAGATAATATGCCCAAAATGAAGGGATAAGGAGAAGATGAAATGTTTGACAGTATTCATGAGCTCATGATTGATATAAGGACTAAGTGATATCATGGTTTGAGTATATAGAATTTTGAGTATTTTGGTATGTGGAAGGTGTTAACTTTTAACTGCATTCATTTTTTCACTAAGGTATTCAAGAGAATACATGATTAAGGACTTTGAATGTTTGGAATGTGACCAACAAGATATATCTTATGATATATGGGGATAAACGATGGTATTAAATATCTGAGAGTGGACAGCAGTATTATGGATAATCCTAAAGATTGGAATGGATTATGTTGGACATAAGTTAGTATTGTTTAAGGATGGATGTTTTTTCGATATTATTGATGGGATGTTATAGAAATATAGTTTTAGAAAAAGGACAACATGCAGGACGGGCAACAGCCCATCGCGTCGGACAAGGCTGTGGAAATCGAACCCACAATCGAAGTGCGACTGGCCTTTATCGCCTACCACTGGCCTACAGGAAGTCCCTGTTTAGTAGAAACTAGTTTTATTATATTAAGAAGTATGATATATGAAGTATATGTCAATTTTAGGAACCATATATGTTAATCTCACTATAGATCGACTTATGTATATAATTTTTGCTAACCTTTTGTTTGAGACAGATGGAATGACCCGTCATTCTATCACATGATCTGCTAACACATCACGAATAACAAATTAAACTTCATTTATTTAAGAGATGAAGTGGAAATTGTTCAAGGCACGAACAACAGTGAGATTGTACCAAAATAAAGTAAGTATTTATTCTAATTCAAATTTTCAACTTTAGGGAAATGATCTTGAAAACCAAAAACGTTATCCTAGTGATCGTATACCTGATGAATCAGATGGTACCTTATATCATCACAAATCTATGGATTTGTGATTACTGGCTTTTCCATAGCCATGTTATCTACCACTCTCCATCAGAACATGATGGTTAGATTTCTCTTCCATGTCTATATTTTCACCTATGTGGAAACCCAGTGATTAGTTTATTTGGGTAACCGTTACGTTTCATACCTTTGTTTTTAAAGATTGGTTTTGGTATTCCTTTTTACGATGTGGGTTTCTATTAAAGAAACTTTCGAATATTAAACCATTTATAACCCCGAAGAATTTCGAGGGAGAAATTCATTTTAAGGGGGGTAGAATGTAACACACCGAAATTTTATGAAAAATATTCTTTTAATTTCACTAATGTCTTGTGTTGTAAACTACACCAAAAGGATCTTGCACAACACACATCCTTGACTTGCCTTGTATTACACGCAATCACGACCTTCCTCGATAGCGTGTGTTGTACGCAATACCGAGTTTCACTAAACAACGATATGCTATTAAAATATTATTAAAACTAGCTATTATGAATAGTAATAACCACCTTTTAAAATTTTAGAAATTTTAGCTCTCAAAATGGACTTAATTTTTGGTTTCGGAGTTTTGAATTTAGCCTAAGGTGAAATTTTGGTACTTTTCGGATAACTTTCATATTCTGATGAATAGTGAAAATTACTAAATTTTAATTAAAACCAACTTTTTTAATCGAAATAATTAATAGTGATATATTATTAATTTGAGTGGTTTTAAAGTATATTTAGAATATATTTTTACAATTCAATACAATGTTGGTCATTGGATGTAATTTCACATTTACACCAGACATAAAGAAGTGTTAATCTTTTGATAGTTATTATCTCTTAAAAACATGCTTTTTTTTGTGAAAGCGAAAATTAATTATAAAATTAAATAATGCAACTTATATGTTGGGAATTTTTTAAAATAGAAATCATTTTTGAATCTGGAATATCAATTATAGTTAGGGTGAAATTTTTCCATTTTTCTGAAAAACATAAATTTTTGATGAATAGTGAAACCACTAAGTGGTAGGTTAAAAACTAAATTTTGCATAAAACTTAATTTTACCACTTCTGTGAATGGAATTTCGAAAATCCGAGAGACACGGTTAATATCAAGGACTAAAATGTGGTTCAATTAGATGAAAATAATTTTTGGTGAATAGTAACTTTTTACTTTTATTTACCACGGTTAAAAGTAAATAGGGTAATTAAGGGTAAAAATGATATTATTATTACCATAACACATGTCCAAATTCTATTGGATAAGTGTAATTCGACAAAAAACAAGCTTAGGAATAAAATATGACCATTTAGGCCCACTTGGATTAGATTAGGACATTTATTATTATTTAATTCAAAGAAAAGTTAAAAGAGTTAAAATCAAAGTTTATTTACTAAAACATTTTTAATATAGGTTATACATAAGATAAATTCGATTGTAAATATTAATTAGAAATATAAAAACATTACCTACATAATGGTATTTTATTTTTAATTTTTATAAATCAAATAATTTAATTTATTTATTACACAATGATGATGCAGTAATTATCTTATTAATGAAATATTGACATAATTGATGTTATAAATACCAAAATAAGTGTAATTTAAGACTTTTTATGAATTACACTAATTTTCTAGGTTACTATGATATATTAGTGTTGATTTAATCAACTTGTTTCGAACATATAATTCTGTTATGACTTTCACAAAAATCATATATCAAATAGTGTCAAAATTGACACAAAATAGTTTTTAAATCAAATATTATATTATTAATTGTTATTTTATTCCTAAAAATCTACGGTTCGGCCAAGTGACTTAGATAAGGATATATATATTAATAATAAACAACTTGGGGTTCGTTTGTCATGTTATTGTAAGTGTATTAACCATATAATGTAAGAAAACAAAAAGTCACGGTAAAAGTTAAATTATTTAACTTAGAGTTAAATCTAATTGATAAGATTAAAATAATAACCTAAACTTGCCTAAATCCTATTGGTTGATAGGATTTCTACCCATCGCCAGTTTTCCTTCGAAATAAGACCCTTTGGAACCATAATAAACCGATTTTGACTTTAATATAAAATAATATTTTGAGATATTCCTAAGGTGTCCCTCTCCTCCCTTATAAAAGGACACCTCCTCCCCTCCTCCTCGCACCAATTTGAGCACTCAAGCTCGGACAAACCCTTCCAAAATCCCTTCTCCACTTCCCTAGAATAATCCTAGAGGACCTGGTCTTCTTCAAAGACCAATCTTAGTAACCTAAGTGGAGGATTCAAATAGGCGTTTCAAAGAAGAGGTAATATCCACTACCGATCTTTTCAATTTTCTTCTTCTTCAACTTCTTCTTCTTTAGTTGTTTAATGATAAAGTAATAACATCAGTATTACATACATACTTATATGATATTATAAATATGAAACAACCCTAATTCACCTTCTATCCATCCTACGGAAAAAGGAAATCACCGCGCGTGCGTACGTACGGAATACCGTCTCCACGCTGTGGTGTAATCTATTTTCCGCCACCACCTAAATTGGATGGGTATAATGGTGTAATGAGTAACTATATACGATTATTATAAAGTGATATTGATACTAATATAGTATACATACACTTAAACACAATTCCACGACCATGGGAACGATATCATCGCTCGTGCGTACGTACGGACTACCGTCTCCACGACGCGATGAGATTCATTCTCAATGATTAACCATTCATGAATGATTATAAAGTATATATAATAAGTACTAATGAAATATATGACATAATAATGATACTGGATTTAGGAATATTTATATGTATGGCATCTACTTAATTCCATTCAATTCACTAAGGAAACAAAAACAACATTCATGCGTACGTACGGACTACCGTCTCCATGAACGGTGTATTTCATTCCATTTATCGATATATTACACATATATATATATTCTGAATATATATTATATATAAATCATGTTTTACATTCTGGATATAAGTAATCATGATCCAAGTAATCATATTAATAATTACAAGTTATAAACACGAATGACAAATGAGACGATTTTACCCAAAATGCTACTTTAACATGAATTTACAAAAGAACGGCTAATATAAAGTCATAAGTGGACCATATATGATATAATAACAATGAATATGATTCTGGAATAAGTCAATAACATGATTTAAATCATTATACAAGAGGTTTGGACAGTTACGAAGCAAATCAGACCTAAGGTAAGGGAAATATCAGAATCTCATTTTTATCTGAGATTGTTTATACTTTGGAATTTACTGGGGTGTATTTTATCATCCACATCCATGTTTACTTAATATGTAATATTATTTCCATCCAACTACAATTGTTTAAATCCAATTTTACACTTCGGTGAGTTTTTAGTAAAAGATATGAAAAAAATCTTTTGACGTTTTTCGTACGAGGTACTTTTTTGACTTTTCTGAAAAAAGTACGAAGAATGTTTTTTTTACTTATACAGCATGAATGGATTTTTAAAACATTATTTCCAAGAAGCTTCCTTTACAAGTTTTCAAGTTTATTTTTAATCAACTTCTTTTAGTTTAAAGTTGTATGACATGTTAAGAAAGGAAAAATGTTTTTGAAGAAGAAAGGATATTTTCCTCAAGAATGGAGTTCAAGTGTTTTATCAAAATTATTTTCCATCTAAGATAATAAAGGGTTCTGTTTTATCCCTATTATTACATTGATTTGATTATGCTGTGATGGAATTATTTTTATGAATTCCTTTATCTTATATGAATTGTTTTATGATGTCACAATTTTTAAGATTCCCATTTTTATTACATGGGTTATGTTATGATGTATGGTTTTCTGATTTTGTGGCACACATAAGAATGGTATCATTATGAGATGGGTGGGACCTATATCTCACTCCAATTCATTGGGTAAAGATTTTATATCTCATGAGATAGGCATGGCTGGAACGGTAGGTTATACCGGTTCAGTGAAACAGGACTGAAACGAGGGTGACTCGGTTTAGAAAGGGACTTTGTCCACTAAGATAGTCTTGGAAATGAGTCTTGACTAACAAGAAATGATTCTCTATTATTATGTGTGGATGCCACAAAGTTTCATGTTTTATGTTATGATTATTGGGATTTCATTTCACTAGTATGAATTATCCCATGTTATGAAATTATGCTCTCTTTTGCAGGTTAAGATTTCCAGAAGTTATGTTCTTATAAATATGATGTGATTGATTTTTCTTTTGTTTACCCTTACTGAGCATTTGAGCTCACCCTTTTCTGTTTTCTTTTCCCCAGGATATAAAGAAAGGTTTTAGGTAAAAACAAAGGGAAGATCTTTATGGGAGATATTGAAGATCTTTCACCGGGATTAGTAGATTATATTCCGAGTTTCCAAAGACACTAAACTATTACAGTCCTTGTGTGTCTATTTTTGTTATGTAATAAGCATTCCGCAAATTTAATGTAATATCAATGTACGTCAGGCTTCGGGTCTCTACAGTGATCCACAACTCACATGGTTAAATTGGACTTAGTGTGTGATTTGTTGAAAATACTCATTGGACCAAAACGAGTTATCCAATATCCAAATTTATTTTTTAAACATTTTAAAATCATTACATATTTTAAAAAAAACAAAAAATATATTAGATCCAATTTATCTACTCAACCTTTAAGACATATCCATCACCTTATACATATTTTTACTATCTCCCTCACCACATATAATCATCAAAAATATTCAACTCTCAGCTGTTCAAAACATCTGATGTCGGAGGAACCTATTTGTATTTATATGGTAAACCCTATATTAATTCATTCTATTTTCATCATCCTTTGACTGTTCAATAATGAAAAAATTTATTCATCAAATTATACTTATATTTTAATTTTACGTAATGATATCTGGATATTGGTTTGATATATGACGTGTTGACTGTGGAAATAATTAGGTAGCTAGTTTATTTAATATTTACCAACATTTTATTTTCATTATTGGAATTTTTCGTGCATCCAAGAACAATTTTTTTTCAGAATATCATTTCATGGATGAACTTATTTCAAAATAATTTGAATGTTATGGTATGGAATATAATGAAATTGGATGTATTCCTCAAAATTTTTCAAATTAAACAAATAGTGATAAATAGTTTTCTAAATGTTAGTGATCACTGGATTCATATACTAGAAATATTAGGAATGTTATAAGATGAAATGTATTTTATATGGGACAATATGGGACTTCATTATTTTTATATATACATTCTATTGGAATTTTTTTATGGGAAAAAATATGTGGTGAACCCTGAGGAACGTATGGGTATGACTATAGGTATAATCTATCAACATTTAATCCTACACGAAGGGAAAATGTTATGGTTATGGGATTTAATTTATTTTTATACTCAGTCATGTGGGTTGAATTTTATTCAATGTTATCGAAATAAATGGCATTTCATATGTAGAATGGATAAATATTGGATGTATGTTAAACAATATTAAATCAATGTAATATTTGGTTGATGGTTTTTCAACTCACATTGAATAGGGTAAATGTCAAGGCATGGTGGCTTATATTCCATTACACATTGATGCCTATAGGTGTATCAATGTGTGAAATATCTTATCAAAAAACTCTTATCGAATATATGTTATTGTTTGGTATTTAATATTACTTTCCATTAATGTAAGATGATATATAATACTATACAAATTTAATTAAAACATATTTCCTTTAAATTCACCATATAAATAATACACAACTGAAATTTAATTCTAACAAGAATGGTTATGAATATCAATTTAGAAATTTATATTCAATCTATACAGAAGTTCTCGAGAAAATTCTTGTTAATGGAAAAATTAATACAATGAATGAATTGATATTTATTTTTAATTTTTAGTGTATCATAGTATCTAATAAATAAAAAATATATTTAAAACAAATTAAAATTATAAAAAAATGTAAATACGATTTGAATTTTGTATACATAATCTCAATAGAAGAATAATTTAACGAAATGTATATAAAATAAGAAGAATTTTGAGGATGTATATTTATTACATGACCATTTAAATAAACCGGGTCATTAGAATAGTTATAAACTATTTTGAAAAGTGAAATAAAAAATAAAAAATTATTTTCTATACATAAAGGAAATAAAATTATTATTTTAATAAGATAAAATGATTTCTAAAATTCTATATTTTAAATAACATATTTGTGACATCATCAAATACTGTATTTTTAATACATATATGGAAAAAGTATTTTTATATTGAAAGTAAATATACGAATTTTCAAATTAAAAATTCCTTATTAATAAAATGGAATTTTATTTTTGATTATCACATAAAAAATATATTATTTTAAATTATATATATATTTCATATGTTTTTAAATATTATCGGAATTGTAATGGAAGAAGTTTTACATATATTTTATGATTTATTTAATCAAAATTCCCACAAAATAGTGCAATATAATATTGTAAAAATATTAAAAAAATTACATTTTTATATTAATACATTTTTAAATAATAAACTTTATCTTCAAACATATCAAATTTATTTCCTAACTGAAAATTATAATTTTTTCTAGGAAAAAAATTTGAATTGATAATTTGAATAAAATATAAAAATTATAATAATTTATGTTTTTACTGTTTAATATATATATATATATATATATATCATAATGGAATAGTTTTATTAGTTATAAGAAGAAATATATTCATTATCTTGGTCATGAATAATAAATTAATCATTTTTTAAAAAAAAGTCAGGTCTCCATTGCATATTAATATACCCCTCTTCATCACATTATTCTTCCCGTATACAATATCTCTACCAAGATATCTATCGAAAATTTGATAACAAACATAGGAATACATATTTTTACAAAAATTCCATTCCATGAATCCTTATGGTTTTAAAACCAAAGATTTTTTAAAATAAATTTAATTTTAAATGCATGAAACACTGAGTTTTCTCCAAAATATAACATTGTTATAACCTAGATTGTATACATAATGTTTTCACTTTTATGATTTGAATTTCATGAAACTGACATACATGGATGTGTTCAATAAGATGTTGAGAGTCTGATAAGATGAACATAATTTTCGTTGAATAGTAACATACCCTAATAAATATTAATATGAATAGTAATATAACCCTTATGAATATTAAATCATTTTTTTTATTTTCTTATGTTAATAAGACAATAAGACATTGATAAATTTTTCAAGGAGATATAAAATGGATTATTGTTTTAAAATTTTTAGATTTCGAATAAATATTTATTTAATTTAATTAAAAAATTATAATATTTTGAAAATTATTTTCAAAAAGTTAAATTCATTTTTGAATTATTTACATCGAAAAATGGTTAGGGTGAATTTTTGGTATATTTCTGAAAAAATCAAATTTTTGATGATTAATAAGATACTATATTTTATGGTATTTATACATTATTAGTTAAATTCACTATTCCTAGAATCATGGTAGATTTAATAACACTTAGTTCAAACTCACTTTCATATATTACTATTAATGGTCCCAATAATCAATATTATTGGTTGTCCTTTTCAAAATAATAAAATAATGGGTAAAATAATGGAAAACCCCTCTTCTCCTCCAATATAAAACCCACCTCAATCTCCCTTATCAGCATTCCTCTATGCCTTCGTGATCCTAAATGTTCTTCCCAAATAACCATCCCTAGTCACTCCCCACTTATAGGATCTCTTGGTATTCCCAAAATACCAAAACCCTTTCCCTTAAAGTGGTTCTTATAAAGATTATTTCAAGAGGTAAATCATCTTTCTTTTCTAATTAATATCATTTCAATTTATCTTATTTTCATATTTTATCCAAATATACTTTTCCAATTAATCCTTATAACTCCAATATAATCTATATTAAAGAATTATAACATGTTAATTTTATAACAACTATCAATATTCTAACTCACTCTCTCTATAGTTTATAAATGAAATCATTATCTGTGAGGATCCAATTTACAACATTCGTGAACGAAGTTTTGTTCCTAAATATCTCATTCATTACTACTCATGAACCATTTTCTTGGATGCACCAGAAAATAATATATGTATTCTAACCAACTTAATATTTAGGATCCAAACCAAACTATTTATTAATATTCTAAATACCGCCAAATAATCATAGTGAATGTCACTAACATTTCATCCAATGATTCATCCTCATACCATATAAAAAATAATAATTATACAACCACTATCACTTGTGGATGATTTAAAATAATATATAATATGAATTATATTGATTTACATCCTTTCCACATGAACATCTATACACAATGAAATATACAGATAATAAAATCAAAGGAAACAAACACAACGGAATAGAAAAAATCAATATTATATCTTATCAATAAAAAAATAATAGACTTTATAAAAATTATGTTAAACTAAATAAATGTATAACGAATTTTTAATTACGTTTTTAATAAGTCTAATTTCATGTTCGATGACCTTATGTTCAAGAGTGGAACACATTCAGTCTTAAGGTAAAGGTTTTCTTCCCGAACCTCTGTTTTTATTCAGGTTACTCTTATTCTCTAAATACATCAATTAAAAACTTATTTATTAATATCTACTCCTTATATATTCTATGAGAATATTATATATATGTGTACCCACCAAAATCTTACTTATATTTATGGGTATTTATATGGTTTAAAAGGAACATTCAAAAATTCATCCAATAATACAAGACCGATTAGAAGAAATTTATCAAATACATATTTATTTTAAATGGAAATCAATAATCTATCTTTGGAAACCATTAAATTTTTAAAATCAGTTAATTTATTATAAAAATACTATCTTACTTCACTTCTATTTTTATCCAAAGATTTTTTCAAAAGAACTCTTTTTTTTTCAATGTAAAATATATGTATATCAAGAATTTATCAATTATTTTGAAAAATTATCTTCATTTATTTTAGCACTCCTATTGATTATTATGTGTTATTATGATTACTAATTATGATATGATATACCATATTTAAATGAATGGATTCTGATCAGTATAACTATGGATGTGATATCCTAATTCCATTCTTCTTTTTTACTCTGAATGGTTAATGTGTATGCTTAATGATTATGGAATTTTATTTTTGTTTCATATGTTTGTTTCAATATGAATGTATATATTATTTATGTTTATCCCCATTCATATGATAAATTAATTGAACATATTATGTGACAGGTGGGTCCTGCTATAGCCCCTTGATTCCTTAGTAGATCTCAGGTGTCAAACAGATATGAACTTAATAGAGGCCTTACCCATTTTTATATTCTACTTTGGCCATGTACATGATAATTTTTAGATGAATTGGAAGAGGTCTTGATGGTATGTTTCAGAATGTCTGACAAATGCATTTCCCTCATTATGATGATATAAATTCATTGTTCCTATGGTGATTCGACTAGAAGAATACTAATGATAATGGTTTATTAGGGAATTATTTATTCAAATCTTATTATAGCCATAATATGTTCATCTTTATTTTTAACGGCATGAGTTTTTAGTTATTCACCACACATAATGTTTATGTTTATGTTATATTTTTCTTTATTGCATACCCTTATTGAGAATTTTCTATCACTACATTCTTATGTTTCATTTTCTTAGGACATGAAGAAGTTTCTTATGATTGTCCTGTAAGGATAATGATATAGTTGTGGATGTTACAAATAAAACATATATGTTTCTTTTCATTTCATGTTGTAATTGTGAACTTATTTATATACATTGTTTTCAAACAAACTAAACTACTCGGTTCTCTAGTATGCAAATTCCTTGTCTATATGCCAATGTAATAATATAAGGCACCAACTTCAATAAACATGGGTCAGGTCATTATAGTTGGTATAACAGGAAGTTTAGTAGAAAACTAGGAATATAGTTTTTGAAAAAAAAATAGATTATGGAAAAAACCATAAGATAGTCATTGAGGATAAACATATAAAAATATCATGGAATCATTTTACGGAATATATTATAGGAATATTTCTAGAAAATAAATCCATTTCTAGATAATACGAGTGGACATGGTTCTAGAATTGATGTACCTAGGAGTGAAAAAACCAATAATGAGTTTCGTGCATGACACAGGGTATCCAGGTACTCAACAACAACCCTTACTATGCACCTGGTTTGACAATCCTAGATGATATGTTTGGGATAATTCATACATTCATTACAATCCATCATAATGGATTTAAATGTAAATGTTTTCTCAATGAAACCATGATTTTGATTATGGGATTAACCATGCACTGGATTTGAAATTATTCTATGTGTTTCTCAATATCGAGAGTATATATTATGATTCATTACATGATATTGTGTATTCCATTATTTACAAATTTCTCTTAGTGTAATTAATGTAAACCACATGAAAATGCATATCCCATGTAGGGATTTCCCTCGAAATGATGTTGGTTCTATAGTTGTGACTATTCCAGAGAAACATATAACTATACAAAGAGAACATACATAGGTTATTAATAATAACCATACTCTTATGAAGCATCCAGATCCACAGCATGAAGGAGTGATGACTGATCACTTTATGTGACAACAACCACCATCATTTAATGGGTCAATAAACCCATTCGTAGTGGAAAATTAGATATATTCCTTAGAAAATTTATTTCTCACCTTGAGATGTCATAAAAAGAAGAAGCATTTCAGGGTAGTGTATCATCTTTCGGGAGATACTGATCAATGGTTTTGACTTATTAAAAACACAAATGATCTAAAAGAAATAATAAACATGGAATAGATTTTATTTTATAAAATTTTCTTACAGAAATGCTTTCCTCGTGAATAGTGAGCAATCACAGAAAATAATTTTCTAAAGTTGAGGAAAAAGGAAGATGAGAATGTTGAAAAGTATGAAATTAAATTCACATGGTTGTCAAAGAATGTTGTGGACAACATAGTTTATTTAATGAGAAATATTTATCGGTTATTTTAGGGCATTAAGACATTCCTCTGACGGGAACTAGTTTCCCCAGGTTTCTCATGATATGATGATATAGATTCTTGTGATATCAAGATATAAAATGATTTCTAGAAGTCTTATGACATTAATGGAAAGTAAGAGAATATTTGGGATTTAGAAAACTATGGATAATTAAATAAGGAAATTGGGAAGAAAGGAAGAGTTGACTTTACATTCTATGACAATTTTGGAAGGAATCACCCTGGTGACTTCTAAAAAGGAAAATGGGTGCTCTAAAAGTGTTGACTAAAAGGACATCATGATAATGTTTGAAATTTTAAGAAAGAAGATATTATATTTTAATGCTATAATTGTAGGGATATGGGACATTATACTAATGATTTACCACAGCGTAAATTAAACATGCTAAAAACAGCCAAGGGATCTGGGACAATCTTATGCGATCAGAACTGATATATTGAAGTTCTTATTAATTTCATAGTAGGTAGATTAATCATTTCATTAATCTGATCAAATTCATTTTTTGATACTAAATCATTACATTCATTCATATCATCAAATTTTCAAACAAAATAATATATTTCTAATTTGACTCAGTAAGGTAGTTATAATTTAAAACGCCTATGGGAAGTATCATTCCAAAAAAGTTGTGTCATGGAGTCCATATTATGGGTTATAAACATGATTTATATGATTATATTATTATTTTATCCATGATATAATTTTATATAATTCATATTATTTATTGGATTTCAATCTATGAAGTAAAAATTTAGTACAAGAAGAAAGATGTTACAATTTTTTAGTATGATATGTAATATCTTATCTTTACAACAAAAACATCACCATCTGAATCCCATCTTGATCCACTACTAGTTGCTCTATTGAATTCAATTATTTAGAAGTAATGGAACACAATATATATGGGTGAGGAAATTAATGTTCAAATAGTGGATGTATCTATTGTGGAAAAATATGTTGATGTGTTTCTAGAGTATTTATATAGACATCCCCCAGAACGGGAAGTTCAGTTCTCTATTAATTTTGATTCTCGTTCAAGACATATATCAAATAATCAGAATAAAATGTCCACTATGAAATTATTATAACTTAATAAACATCTAGATTAATTTATGCATAATGTATTTATTCACCCTATTGTTTCCACATGTGAAGACACTATTCATTTCATCAAGAAGAAAGATGGATCTATGAGGTTGTGCATTTACTATAGGGAGATGAATGCTATAACAATAAATAAAAAGTATCCACTACCTCACATTGATGAATTATTTGATCAAACATACAGCGAGAAATATATTTCCAAGATTGATCTTCAATCTGGATATCATCAGTTGCATGTGAGAAAGGAATATATTCCAAATACTGCGTTTCTCACTAGGTATGGGCATTACGAGTTTACAGTAATGCATTTTAGAATGTATAATCCTTCCTCTGTTTTCATGGATCTACTGAATATAGTTTTGAGGAAATATATTGATGAATTTGTGGTGGTATATATTTATGATATTTTGTTATACTATAAAATATATGAGGATCCTGAAAATCCCTTGGGCACTATAATGAAGACTCTTAGATGAAATGAATTATTTTCGATGTTTATCAAGTCTGAATTTTTGCTTCCATAAGTTTCCTTTCATGTCCTTGTTGTCTCTAATGATAGAGTATCTATTGATCCTTCTAAGATAATGGCTGTGAAAGAATGGCATACTCAAATGAACATAATTGAGGTATATATTTTTATTAGTTCATAGGGTTATTATTGGCGTTTCATTCATAACATCAACCCTTTAGCCAACCCAACAACCATGATTACATGTAAACGGTTTAAAATCATGTGGAAAAAAGAATTTGAGGAATACTTGAAAGAATTGAATACGATATTAGTGTATGATCAAATCTTAACTCAAGCATTTGGGAAAGGGTGGTTTGTGATCTATAGTGATTAATAAAATAAAGAACGAGGTTGTGTCCTTAGGTAGAATGATAGAGTTATTTCCTATACATTAAGGTAGTTAAATATTCTTCAAAAAACTATCCTACTTATGATCTTGAGTTAGCAGTGATCATTTTTTCTATGAAGATAAGGATATATTATCTCTATTGAGAAAAATGAGGGAAATGTATAGATAATTAGTGCCTGAAATATATATTCTCATAGAAATAACACAACATGAGACAAAGTAGATGGCTTGAACTACATAAGGATTATGATTGTTCTATAAACTACCCTTCAAGAAAGGAAAACATGGTTTCTAATGCATTGAGTATTAAGGATCATGGTGTTCTTCACAAAATGATTATTTACAGGGATCATTAGGGCAAGGATCTAGTGAGCATTGATATGGGAAATATCAAAGAGGTTGAAACATCACTAAAGATTCAAATAGTTTCCCAACCATTTTCATTGAAAAAAATTAAAACATCAAAGTCTGATGATGAGAGTCATCAAATAAAAATTAATGCTATGAAAGATGGAACGTTGGCTAGCAACATCTGTTAAGATTTAATTCTGAAATTTGGGAACTGGGCATGTGTTCCCTCTCTACACGATCTAAAATGGGATTTATTGGTTGATTCACATAGCTCATGTCATGACTCGTCCATGTGGGGCCCACGCTGTGACTCCCCAAGCCCGCCTCCAATAGGTCAAGGGCTGGTGACTAGCACCGAGTAGGCATATTACTAACATTGGAGGCATTTCCCATGTACCTATACACACGCACACAACTCTAAGCCCACAAAAAGATGAAATGTAAAAACCACTAAGGAAAATGAATGCATGAATACAACTAAACCCAACCAAAAGAGTACGACGAATCGTAGAGTATTGTGAAAGCCAACAGGTCCAGAATACAAGCCCACCAAAAACAAGAGTCTAAAAACTACAAAGTCCAACCTGTATGCACAAAATCTATTTGGACTGCCGCTCATAGCTGTAGGAATGCCTTGGCCTGTAGGGAACTCAGAAAGATCTGTCTTGTCCTGGTCCGCCCTGGACTCTGTCAAAAGGCTGATCCTCTACACAAGACACCAGACATGCAGGGAAAACCCGTGTAGGGGTGAGTATAACAATACTCAGTAGAGGACTCTGAAAACCACAAGGTAGTACACAAAGTAAAGGTACATTCAGCTACGCACAATATATGCCTATAGAACAAATTGAACAACCCAAATATACTCAAAACCCAAACTCGTGGTCTAGAGACAAGTCACACAACTGCATTCCCCCGTTAGGGATTATTTTCGAAGACTCCATTATGCACTCCTTCCGGGAGAACACACTCCACTAGACTTATAGCTCTGATGACGTCCGTCCATGAAGTGATGTTTGTCGAGAGCTGTCACGAGAGATAGCTACACTTATTATGGGAGACACACTCTTGAGTGGAAAGGATACGGTAGATAGAAGAACTCATTACGGGAGAAAAACTCATGAATGGGAAGGATCACGATACATAGATGAGGATCACTTCTAGGGCCATGGCAGATACCGCAACTCATCTAGATCCACATGTTAGGTGATAATCTATCTAAGTACATGATCGATGCACGGTATGGTTGGTCAAGTCGATGCCTGACTCTACCTAAGTTCAGGAATTGATAGAGGATCTCGATCTAGGCCTCTTGGATGGATGCCTGACACTATCACAGAATGTCCTCCTGAAGGGATCATAATCCTGCATGAGGGAATGATTCTTGATCTTCAAGGGAACAACAAGAAGGGGAATTAAACCAAATGATAGCCATCCAAATAATGGTGAACAAAAGGACCATTCCATTTTTATAAAATTACATGGCGTATAGAAAGGTTACAAGCCATGTTGTCTGACCCCAGGTACTTCCCGTGTACAATGGCCCATGTCGTGAGGAAGGTCATGTTGGAAAAAATAAGTACACGATATGTAGTATGGTGTACACGCTGTGTTTGGGTAACTGGGGTTGGCTCCGTGTACTCTGGCCATGTTCCTGTACACGGTCATCAACCCATGTACACCAACCCGTGTAACAGCCACAAGGGGTGACCCACGTTATTGGCCTCTCCTAGATGTGTGATGGAGTACATGGTCATGTACTCCATCCCAGGTCCCTGTATCCCTAGGATACACACCAAGTCCTGCGTAGCTGCTTCTGTCACGCTATACAGGTCGTGTCTCCTAAAGTCTTGTAGATCATCCAATGTCCTTGTACTACCCAAAGTACACGCTGATTTGGGGGGGGGGGGGTGGGGAGTCCAACAAGCAATAGGACCAGAGTCACACGCCGTGTTATTCCTCTATGACCCCGAAACCCTAGCCGCCGCCAGTACTACAGGGCGCGTTCTTCGGAAGTACATGCCGTGTATTCTGGAAATTTCAAGAAATACGGACCTCCTTCGTCACGCCTCTGGTGATGATCTGTTCGTCAATCCGGCTACCCTATCCCCACAAAACCTTTAGGTTTTGGTCACCCCATCACAACAATGCTACTTTCGGTGTTTTCGGACCACCGATCGGCTCCGAAAATTTGTTTTGATCATCCCGCATGAAGAACGCTCGAAGAACGCCCTTTCCCGATCTGGTCTGATTCGTCATTCTCCATCATCAATGCACCTCCACAAGGTCATTGTGGTGTCTAAACTTCGATTTGGGATCATTGCGTCATGGAATGAATGCACAACGATCCGTTGTTCATCACCCCGCGAAGAACGTGAAGAATGAATTAGAAAATTAATGGGGGAAGAAATCCAATAAACAAATTGATGAACAAACCTCCACCGTCATTTGTCACGGCATTGATCTGCTCCCGTTAACAGGATTAAATGGAGCAGAGAACAACATAAACTAAAGCATGGATTATTTCCCCAAAATCAACCCAAAGAAAACCCTCCTTCCAGAACGTACATATTCACAGATCAACTTGTTCGTGGTTGATCCGCGTTCGTCATTTAAACTAAAAAATGGGGAAAAGAAATTGAAATAAAAAACCCCTACCTCAAACTAGTTCAATATAGATCATTGCGATGCGTTCGCCGATGGGATTGGTCAAAATCCGAGGTCTGTTGATTACCCAGGTCGTCACCGTCCGCGAACGCGTTCTCCTCTGCCCAAGCTCCAAGTGAAATCTCTCTCTCTCTCAATTCGAAGGGTTATGAGGCTAACCCTATTAATATTCCATAAGCATGTACTTATAGGGGAGGATTAGGTCGCTGCACAATAAAAAGGAAAGATTTTAAAATAATAAAATAAATTATTAATTTATTTTATTCTTTATAAAGTGCTTCCACTTTTCTATAAACGCCCAAAACTAACATTTCCAGCCGGCCTGCAACAGTCGAGGTTAGAACCATTCTTATCTAATGTCTTCACAATGGATGTAATGATTCCCTCATGTTTTTTATCCAGGCACCCATTTGGGAACTTCCACAACCACGCGCGAGTGCCGACTCACATTACTAAAAAAAGACCAAACCACCATTCTAGGCTCACTAGACCTCGTAATGATGTGTCGTCCTCGCGCACGATCTTGAAATAATTCCATATAAGATTTAAAAAATAATCAATGGAAATGATCTAAGACATTACATTCTCCCCACCTTGGGGCTTTACGTCCCCGAAAAACCAAAACATGGGCTACTCAAAATGATGCGGGTACTGGGAACGAATCTGGGCCTCCCGCTCCCACGGGCTAACCTGAATATTCCTCTTCTACCACCGGACGTGCACTAAGGGAATCAATAGACCACGAAGGATCCTCTACTTCCGATCCTCGATCTACACTGGGTGCTCGGCAAAGGTCACTTCATCCTCGATGTCTAGCTTTCCCCATTCGATGACGTTTGATGGGTCATGCATGTACCTCCTCATCTACAACACGTGGAAGACATCATGTACCCGATGAAACTATGGATATAGGGCTAGGCGGTACGCCACCTCTCCAACTCTACATAGAATCTGGAAAGGTCTGATGAACCTCGAAGATAGCTTGCCACCCCGGCCAAATCTCTGCAACCCTCGTCAAGGTGAGACCCGAAGAGAAACATGGTCTCCCACTTCGACCACCATAGGTCTCCGTCGTCTTTCAGTATAAGACTTCTGCTGACTCTGTGCAGTCTTCATCCACTCTCGGATGATCTGCATCTTCTCTAGGGTGGCTAGCACTAACTCTGGACCCATGAGTGCCGACTCTCTGGGGTCCGTCCAGCAAAGTGGTGACTTGAAGGGTCTCCCATACAAGGCATTGAACGGTACCATACCGATGGTGGAGTGGTAGCTATTGTTGTAAGAGAACTCCACCAGGGGTAGGTGGTCCTCCTAACTGAGACCAAAGATCATGACGCATGCTCGAAACATATCCTCCAGAACATGAATGGTCCTCTCTGTCTGACCATCCATCTGGGGATGAAACACTGTGCTGAAGAGTAGTTGTGTCCCAAAAGCCTCCTGCAATCCCTTCCACAACTGGGATGTGAAGCAGACATCTCGGTCTGAGTCTATAGTCAAGGGTATGCCATGAAGGCGAACTATCTCCTACACGTAGAGGCATCCCATGCTCTCTACAGAACTCTGCTCCCTAATAGCTAGGAAGAGGGCCGACATGGTGAGTCGGTCAACGATCACCCAGATTGAATCATGCCCCTTGGACTTTCGTGGTAAGCCTATCACGAAGTCCATTGATATTCCATCCCACTTCCACTCTGGAACATCCAGGGGTGAGCTAATCCCGCTGAAACCTGGTGCTCATCCTTCACCTGCTGGCATGTGAGGAATCGAGAAACGAACTCTGCTACTGCCTTCTTTATGCCTGACAACCAGAACTGTCGTTGGAGATCCTGGTACATCTTTTCCACTCTAGTATGTACCACAAAAGGGGATGTATGAAACTACCTCAGTAAATACTCCAGGAATTCCACTAGTACAATAGTGCATCCTTTGAAAAGAAGTACGTGCTCCCCACCTTGTGAATATCCATCAAGAGAATGTCATGTGGATAACTGAGCACGTAAATCCACACTGTCAACATTCCCAAGACGTGCCTCCCTAACTCGATGTAAGAGTGGAGGGGTGACATCCATCAACTGTAGGTAAGTTTTATCCTCTCCATCCACGGAGGATAACTGTAATGCGGCTAACTGATGTGTCGCCTTACTCAACAGGTGTGAGTTCGACCTACTATTAAGGGCATCTTCCACTTTGTTCCCCTTTCCAGGAGTATAGATGATCTTAAAATCATAGTCCTGGAGGAACTCTAGCCAACGCCTCTACCTCAGATTCAGATCCTTCTAGGAGAATATTTACTTTAGGCTCTTATGGTCAGAGTAGACAATAAACCACTGGCCCATAAGTTAGTGTCACCACATATTCAATGAGATGACTACTGCTTACAACTCGAGATCATGGGTCACATATTTCTGTTAATGTGGCCCATGCTGGCGCAAAACATAAGAAATCATTGCATACCACTGCATCAGGACAAAACCGAGCCCGATCCCTAATGCGTCATAGAAAACTAAATACTCGACTCCCTCCTCTGGAAATCTCAAGACTAGGGCGCTCGTCAAACTCTGTCTTAACTTTTTGAAAGCATGATGACACTTTTCTGTCCACACTAATGGTTTCCCCATCCTGGCCAAGGATATCATCGGTGCTGATATCTAGGAGAAGTCAGGAATGAATCTCCGATAATATCGTGAAAATCCAAGGAAGCTTCGCACCTCCGTGACGCTCCGAGGTGGCTCCCATGCTAACACATCATCCACCTTGACTGGGTCCATAATGACTCCATCTGCTGAGATGACATGTCCTAGAAAGTGGACCTCTTGAATCCAGAACTGACACTTCTAGAACTTCCCATAAATATGGTGCTCCCAGAGTACATCTAGAACCATCCTCATGTGTCTCGCGTGATCCTCCTCTGAGGCCGAGTACACAAGGATGTCATCGATGAAGACCACTACGAACCGTTCCATGTACGGCTGGAAGATCTGGTTCATCAGTCCCATGAACACAGCAGGGGCGTTCGTCATGCCAAAAGGCATTACCAAGTACTCATAGTGACCTTAGCGGAATCTGAAAGTGGTCTTAGGTATATCCTTGTCCCGTACTCCTAACTGGTGATAGCCTGATCGAAGGTCAACCTTCGAGAACCATTGTGCCCCTCTTAGCTGATTGAAGAGGTCATCAATTCACGGTAGTGGGTACATGTTCTTCACGGTCACCTGGTTCAGGGGCCGGTAATCCACGCACATACTCAGACACCCGTCTGCTTTCTTGGAAAAAAAGACTGGGGCTGCCCAGGGTGAGATGATGGGTCTTACAAAACCCTTGCTCTGCAAATCCTCCAACAACACCCTCATCTCGTGATGCTCTGTAAGGGCCATCCGATATTCCAACGATGAAATCAGTGTCTTCCCGTGGTGTAAGTCAATGTAGATGTCAATTTCCTTGTGGGGAGGTAATCATGGAACATCTTCTGGAAAGACGTCCTCATACTCCGCCACCAGTGCTGGGAACTAACAGCTCAAAACATCTACTGCTCTGAGGGTAAGGCTAGCCAACTAATGAGTGATCGGCTACACCATCCTATGAATGAGCCCATTTTGTGCTGCATGGGTTTCATTTTCTCTGACATAGAAAAAACTTTTTCCATCATGGCTGACACACCACACCGTTCGCCTAAAACAATCAATCTGGTCATGGATCGAAGACAACCAATCCATACCTAGAATGACCTCGTAAGGCCTCGACGCTACCACCATGTGGTTTCAACCAAAACTCTCACCTCCAAGGGTAATATCACACTGTCTGCAATGGTGCGTGATCGTCGAGTCTCCCCCCGTAGGTGTCTCCAAGCATAAGGATCGAGTCAATGGTTATACCAGAATCTCGAGGTTTTGTAAAAGATATGTGGCTATAAGGGAATGACTGGAACCTGTGTCTATGAATATGGAATCTAAGGTCAAAAAGACAGAGATTGTACATCAAATCTTCCCTAGAGCCCCTGGGTCGTATGATTTGACCACATTCATCTTTCCTCGTTTCTGTCCCCTAGCACCATGAGCCTAGTGCGGACCTCCTCGTGGTGGTGGTGGTGGAAGTAAGTGGAAGAGTCTACCACCACCTATAGCCCTACCTGATCCTCTACCACGTTTGCTACATGGTAGGTATGCCTATTCTGTTCTCTGCCTCTGGATTGGTGGTCCATCCACCACATCCCTATCAGTATCTCGACATGTCAAGAAATCTCTAGAGAGTTCTCCCCTACCGTCACATGTGTAGAATCGCTTATCCCTAGGCTGACTGGATTCAGTCTGAGAGATCTGGACAGTCAATCCACTATCCTGGGTACCCCTCTGACATCTCTCATGTCCTAATCCCTGCGTCTGATGCCATCTCCCTGTCGCTGAGGTCTCCGCACCTGTCTTCCAGTTGGTGACTGCCGGTGGTTGTCTCTACTCCTCCAAGAAGCTCTTGATCACCAAGGCATGCTCGATCACTCCAGCATAAGTTGATATTCATATAGGTATAAAACTATCTTAGATATCTCATCGTAGAACTCACTCAGTGGTCCATGCTCAAAAGTACTGATCCCTGACCATATCCATCAAGTACTGGGCGAGGTTATTAAACCCCGATGAATAGTAATCTACTGTCATACTGCACTACTGGAGCTGAAGAAGCTCCTAGATGCGCACAACTCTCAGTGTAACTGGATAGAACTCCTCCCTAAAGATTCTCTCAAACTCCTTCCATGAAAGACTCTCCTCGTCATGAGTCTACATGGTCAGACTCCACCATCGTCTTGTCGAACCATGAAGAAGGATCTCTCCTAGGACCACCATATGATCTGCTGGTGTCCTCACAAGACAGAAAACTCTAGTCACCTCTTCAAGCCAGTTATCAGCTGCCTGAGGGTTGGGCTCACCTTGGAACCTAAGGGGTTTCTGTCTCTAAAAATCATGGAGCACGCTGAGCATGCGCTCCTCGTTGGTCAGTTCCGCGGGTACCACTGGCTGCTCCACTGGTGATGGTATAGCAGGTGCACCACCCGGTGGCAACACCTGGGGAGCTTGTCCCTGTATCGAAGCCTCATCACTGAGGGGGTCATCATTGTGATCAAGCTGTTGAATACTAAAGGGTATGATTCATGGATGCATCCTGTAAAGAAACAAGATGTACCATGGTCAATGAGTATATCTGGATAGCTGACACCAAGGACATGAACAACACAACTCATTCTTTATGATGAATTTACCATTTTTTATCTCCCCGAAACCATTGTTTTTGTGTACCCTGTTGAAAAGAAGGTTATCAGAGTCCTGGTGTATGCATACCTCGGCCGCCACACCAACATTGTAGTCTCTATCTTGAAAGCCAAACCCGAAACGCATAACCCTATTGCCCTAAACCAAACTCACAGACTCTCGGTCCTAAGGTAGAACTGACCACCTCTTATACCACCTGGTCTCGACCCGTCCCAATGGGGACCATGCCATGACTCCCCAATCTTGCCTTCAATAGGCTAGGGGCTTGTGACTAGCACCGAGTAGGAATATTACTAACATGGGAGGAATTGCCTATGTTCTTCCACACATGCACACATCTCTAATCCCAAAAAAGGATGAAATGTAAAAACCACTAAAGAAAAAAGAATGCATCCATACAACTAAACTCAACCAACAGAGTACGACGAAAGGTAGAGTACTGTAAAAGTAAATTGGGACAGAATGCAAGCCCACCAAAAATAGGAGTCATAAATCTGCAAAGTCCAACCTGTAAGCACAAAAGTTACTGGGACTGCCACTCATAGCCATAAGAACGCCTTGGCCTATTGGGAACTTAGAAATCTCGGTCCTATCATGGTCTACCCTGGACTCTATTAAAAGGCTTCTCGTTTTCACAAGACACCAGACGTGCGGGAACAACCCGTGCATGGGTGATTATAACAATACTCAGTAGAGGACCCCGAAAACCACAAAGTAGAACACAAACTAAAGGTACAGTCAGGTTTTCACATTATATGTCTACAGAACATATAGAACAACCCAGATATACTCAAAACCAAGACTCATGGTCTAGAGACAAGTCACACAACCTCATACCCCCATTTGGGATTCTGTTCATAGATTCCGTGATGCACTCATTCTGGGAGAACACACTCCACGAGTCTTATAGCTCTGATGACGTCCGTCTGAGAAGTGTTGTTCATCGGGAACCATCACGAGAGATAGCTACACTCATTACGGGAGGAACACTCCTAGTGGAAATGTTATGGTAGATAGAAGCACTAATTACGGAATACAAACTTCTAAGTGGGAAAGATCATGATTCCCAGATGAGGATCACAGGCAGGGCCATGGAGGATATCGCAACTCATCCGGATTCACCAGTTAGTTGATACACCAGCTAAGTTGTGGATCAACCCCTGGTAAGGTAGGTCACATAGGTTCCTGACTCAACCTTGGGTCAGGAATGGATATAGGATCTTGATACGGGCCTCTCAAATGGATGCCTGACTCTATCACAAAAAGTCTTACTGAAGGGATCATAATCCTGCGTGAGCGAATGATGCTTGAACTTCAGGGGAACAAGAAGAAGGGGCACTAATCCAAACTAATGATTTCCAAAATGCAGTGAACAAAAGGACCATGCCGTTTTCATAAAAGTACACAACATGTAGAATGGATACACACTGTGTTATCTGACCCCGGGTACTACCCGTGTATAATGGCCCATTTCGTGAGGCTGGTCTTGTAGGAAAAACTAAGTACACGACATGTAGTTTGTTGTACACATCGTGTCTGGGTAACTAAGTTGGCTTCGTGTACTCTGGCCATGTGCCGGTTCATGGTCATCAACATGTGTACACCAACCTGTTAACTTCCACACGGGGTGACCCGTGTTACTAGCCTCGCCTGACCGTGTGACGGATTACACGGTCGTGTACTCCATCATGTGTTCTTGTATCCCCGGGATACACGCCAAGTTCCACGTAACCGCTTATGTCACATTGTAAATGTCGTGCCACATGGAGCCGTGTAGATCATCCGGTGTCTGATTACTACCCAAAGTACAAGCTGAGTTTTGGGGTGATGTCCAAAACGCCGTGTGATCGGGGACACACGTCGTGTTATTCTTCTATAACCCTGAATCCCTAGCTGCCACCGCCAGTACTACACGGCGTGTTCTTTGGAAGTACACGCCGTGTATTCTAAAAATTTCCAGAAACACGGACCTCTGCCGTCGCACCTCCGGTGATGATCCGTTCGTCGATCCGGCTGCCCGATCGCCCCGAAACCTTCAGGTTTCGGTCGCCCCATCACCACAAATCCTCTTCTAGTGTTTTTGGACATCTAATCAACTCAAGAAACGTTTTTTGATCTTCCCACACGAAGCAATCTCGATGAACGCCCTTTCCTGATCCGGTTCGATTCGTCGTCCACCATCGTCGATGCACCTCCACAAGGTTGTTGCGGTGTCGAATCTTCGATTTGAGATCGTTGCATCATGGAACAGATGTGCAACGATCCATTGTTCATCTCCCCATGAAGAACATGAAGAACGCGTGAGAAGATAATGGGGGTCGAAATCCAATAACCAAATCGAGGAATGATCCTCCTCCATCATTTGTCACGTCGTTGATCCGCTCCCGTTAATTGTTTTAAACGGAGAAGATATCAGCATAAATAATAGAATTGATTATTTCCCCAAAATCAACCCAAAGAAAACCCTCACAAAAAACGTATGAATCCGCAGAAAAACATGTTCATGGTTGATCCGAGTTCGTCATTTAAACTAAAAAATGGGGAAAAGAAATTGAAATAAAAACTCCTACCTCAAACTGGTTCATGATTGATCATCGCGCTGCATCCACCGAAGGGATTCGTCAAACTCCATGGGCGTCGATTGCTCACATCGTTGTCATTCGCCAATGCGTCCTCCTATGCCCAAGCTCCAAGAGAAATGTCTCAATCTCTCTCTCAACTCATATAGTTATGAAGCTCACCTTGCGAATTTTATGTACGCATGTACTTATAGGGGAGGATTAGGTCGCTGCTCAAAAAGAAAATGTTTTAACATAATAAAATAAATAATTATTTTATTTTATTCCTTCTAAAGTGCTACCACTCTTTTTTTAAAACGCCCATAAATAACTGTTGCAACCGACCTGCGCCGGTTGAGGTTAGAACCATTATTAATTAAAGTCGTCATCACAGATCTAATGGTGCCCTCAGATTTCTAATCCGGGCACCCGTTTGGGAATCTCCACAACCGCGCGCGAGTGTCGACTCACTTAACTACATAAAAGTTTAAACCACCATTCAGGGCTCCCTGGACCTCAAAAGGATGTGTCATCTTCACGCCCGGTCTCTAAATAAATGCATATAATATTTAAGAATAATAAACATAAAAAATCCGAGACATTACAACACAAATATTTATTTACACCATAGTAACACTAAAATGATTGGAGATTTATAAGAACATTTCTAGTGTGACAACCTAAAGAGATAAATTATTGACTATTTATCAAGAAGTTTTTTCTATCAAAAACTGAATGTTGAACAACAACATCCTAGAGGATTCATGAAACCCCAACATATTTCCATATAAAAAAACGGAAGAAATCACAATGAATTTTTTCACTCGATTACTAAAAACATAAAAAAAATGATGCAATATGGGTAATTTTGGAATGACTTATGAAATATTCATATTTTCTCACTATAAGGGTGGTTTCTGTACTAGAGGGCCTAGACAGACACTATACCAATGTAGTTGGGAGACATCATAAATAACCTCTGTCAGTTGTTTTTTATTTTGATCAAATATTTACATAAAAATTTTGTAAAACCCTTTAGAAATATTGGGGTAATGATCATCCATTGAGTAATACTTATCACCCAAAATCATATGGGTAATTAGAAAGGACGGTCAAAATCATAGAGGACATGTTCATATCATGTTCACATGACTTTAAAGGCATGTGAGATCAATATTTATCTTTAGAGGAGTTTTACAACAATAATAGTTTTCATTAAGGTATTCAAATGGCACAATATAAAGCATTATATAGAAATAGATGTTGTAAACTAACATTTTGTGATGATGTTGGAGAAAGGAAGCCTGAGGGCCTAGAGATTGTGGAGGGAATAATAGTGAAGGTAAATAATATTCAAGGCCATATCAAAGTAACTCAAAGAAATAAAAATTATATTCTACTAATTGATGGAAGGTTTTGGAATTTCAAGTGGGATGCCATATTTCATAAAAGTATCCCCAATGAAGGGTGTTATATGATTTTGGAAGAAAGGGAAACAAATCCCAAGTTACATTGTCTCTTTTGATATTTAGAAAGAACTCAAGTTTTTTCATATCAATGAGTTATGCCCCATATACACACTAAAGTACAAAATTTGTTCCACGTCTCATTACTGAGAACGTGCATGCCAGACTCATCACATGTATTAACATTTGAAGGTATAGAATTATAACCTTAGCTATCATATTTTAAAGATACAATCCAGATTCTAGACACTTATGAACAAGTGTTTAGGAATAAAATGACTCTTCTAGTACATATTCATTTCAAAAATCATAAAATTGAAGAAGTAACATGGGATCCTGACTAGCTCATGATGAATAACTAACCAAAATTTTTGGAGGTAACATTCTTGCAATTTCTAGGATGAAATTATTATAAGGAGGGGATAATGTTCCACCCAAATATTTCTAGAAATATATTTAACATTAAATTCATGAAAGACTTTGTGTCTTCAAATAACCACTTTTTTATAACCTATACAGCAAGGATAATGTTTCCACCTATGTTATTTGAATGTCCAAAAAACATTATACATGTTTGCATTCATAAAGATGAATAGAGTCTGATAAGGAATACATAATTTTTATTAAATAGTTACATATCCTTATTAGTAGTAAAATAAATAGTAAAATGACACTTAATAATAGAAAATATTATTGTTAATTTATTTCATTGAGGTTATAATGTAATGAGATATTTATTAAAAATTTAAGGGGATATAAAACAAAATATAGTTTTAAAATTTTTATTTTCAAATAAAGTGTGAATTTATTTAAAAATTAAAATATTTACATATAGAAATTTATTTTCAAAATGTGGTGTTCAATTTTGAATTTAGACATTGAAAATTTTTTGGGTGAATTTTTGTTAATTTTCTAAATTACTCATTTTTAATTAATAGTCAATTACAATAATTTACCATATATATAGATTATCAGTTAAATTCACTATTCCTACAATCATGAATTATTTATGTACAATTTTTTGGAACTCACATTAACAAATTAATACTCTTGGTTAGAAAAATCAATACAATTGGTTGTCTTTTGAAAAATAACAACATAATGTGTAAAATAATGGGAAACCCTTGCTATACTCCACTATAACCCCCCTCCCCCTAACTCCCAATTTTCTTTGTTCCTATAATCCTTGTAGAAACTCAATTTTATACCAACATACTATTCCCAAGTCACTCCCCATGTCCATCAGCTCTAGGTTTTCTTAAATACCCAAACACCTTCCCTTAAGGAGGTTCTCAAGGAGGTTATTTCAAGAGGTAAATCATCTTTCTTTTACATTTTGTTTCCGTTAAATTTATCTTCTTTTCTTATTCTCTAATAACCTCCGCTATACAATTGATATATATAACTCCTGTATTATCTATATACTAGAATTATTCCATGTTAATGTAATATCCGTTAATAATATTCTTTCTATCTCTGTCTCTCTTATAAATGAAATCATCATCTCTGATGTTCTAATTTACACCCTTCGTGGATAATGAATTTTGGTTCTTCAATTTCTCATTCATTATCATTCATGAATCCATTTTTATGATTGAAAAACACTATAATATATGCATTATAACCTAATTAACATTCAATAACCATTATATGTACAATGTATTAATTAAAATGACACAACTGGTTCATAATAATCTTTATTCCACCAAATAATCTATGTTATAGTCATTAGTATTTCATCTATTGATTCTTCATCCTAACATGTAAAAAATTAATATATGTAAAAAGTAACACTTTTTTATGTTCTTAAATAATATATAATTTCATTTTTGATGAATTGCATCCTTTCCAAGTGAACATCCATACTCATATACAAATATACCTCTCATGAAAAACAAGGAATCTAACACTGCAGAATGATGTAATTAAATCTTATAACATATCAATAATGAGTAATGGACTTAATACAAATATGATAATTAACTACATGTCCAATTAGTTCCAAATTAATGTATTAATAAATTTGATTTCATATTTCAGATCCATAAGATAAAGAGCGGAACACATTCAGACCGAAGGTAAGAGTTTTCTATTCTATCCTCCATTTTCATTTGAGTTACTCATATTATCTACTTTGTTCAATTTAATTATAACTTATTTACATGAACACCTCATATATTCTGTTAAAATGTTCTATATATATTTACCAACCATAATCCTTCATTAATTTATTAGAATTTATTTGTTTTAAAATGGTCTTTAAAAAAATATTCCCATTATATTAGCTTGATTCACCGGATTTTCTGAAATTCTTACTTATTTTTAATGGAAATATTAATATATTTATAAAAAAAATTATCATTATGAAGTAACACATTTTATTATGAAAATACTATCTTACATCACATCTAATTTTACACAAATATTTTTTCAAATGAACTCTTTTTGTTAATTTAAAAGAGATTTATCTCAAGAATTACTTGATTTTTTTGTAATAGTATCCTTATATATTTCAACACAGATGGTTGTAATTATGTATTAGTGGGATTACTATTTATTATATCATCTACCATATTTAATTGAATACTTTGAGATTATTTGGACTCTCGATGTTCTATCTTAAAACCATTCACCTTTTTACACTGAATGGTTAGTGTTTATGCTTAATTTTTGGGGAAAGTTATTTAAATTTCATATGTAAGTTTAAATATGAATGAATATATTGTTTATATTTATCTCTATTCAAATTAGGCATGTATTGGACTTATTTTGTGATGGTTGGTTCCTATTATATACCCCAATGTATCGGTAGGTGTCATGAGTAAAATAGAAATGGACATGGAAGAGGCCTCGTCCATTTTTGGATATGGTTTTATCCAATGTCAATATCATTTTTAGATGTCTTAGCATGGGCCTTGATAGAATGTTTTTAAATTTCTGGAATATGCATTTCCAATATAATGAAGAATTGAATTCATAGTTCATGTGGTTATTCGATTAGTAGAATACCCCTTATTATTTTTTTTGTTACAGAATTATTTATTCAACTCTTATTCCTATCATAATGTGTTCAGGTTTATTGTTAAAGGCACATGGTTTTAGTTATTCATCATGCCTTATTTTTATGTTTATTATGTAATCCATTGTATTTCATACCCTTACAGAGCATTTCAGCTCACCCCTTTTTAATGTTTTATTTTCTTTAGACATAATGTTTATTATTATAGACTTGCAAGGATACACTTATAGTTGTGTAGGAACCAAATAATCTTATATGATTCTTTTCATTTCAAGTTGTAATTTTGAACATATGTATGTAATTGGTTTTAAGATATAATATACTACTTGTTCCATTGGGAGGCATGTTCCTTGATTATATGAAAATTTGATAAATTAAGGAACAAAGTATGGGTAACTAGGGTCGGGTATTTACATATGGGGAGTTATGAAGGGGGAATCTAAGTACAAATGAAACAAAAACTGATTCATAAAATTTTATTTTCATCTTCACACAACCTGAAACATATCAATGTTATAAATCATATATCATTACATCAGTATCCTATTTTAAATATAGTATTATAAGGACCCAGCCTTAAAACATTACATTATCTTGAATGAAATGAATAGTTCACATTGAGGATCTTTTCAGGTTTAGATTTTTAGAGAATTAGGACATAACTATTACTTGTCAATGATTACAAAGTAGACACATCTAATTTGTTTCCATTTTTTCACAAAATAAAAAATCTTGAAAAGAAGATTCATGTCTAGTTCCTTGTTTTAGACAGCAAGACATTTCCATGATCCCATAATTGACACTATTCCACTTTATGTCCTGTGAAAAACATTTCAAAAACTTGGGATGAGCATAAAATGATTAGTAAGGGATACACAAAGCAATAAAAAATGAGATCATAAATATATATATATATATAATATAATAATTTTAACATACCACATGAAATCATAATATTTTTTAAATACACAAAGAAATCGTAAAACACAAATGTAACTTCAGGCAGTCATAACATTCTTATGAAAGGGGTAACCCACATGGTTACATTCCGAATACCCATCACAGTATATTCCATAAATTTTTTCAGATAAACCATAGTGTTTATCTCTTTCACATTACCCAATCCATTGGAGAGATATCTTGGGCTCACTCATCCTTAGTATATCACGAAACCACCCAATTTCATAAACAATGCCCACGAACCCCAACGTAATCATATTACATAATAAACGTATAAAGGAAACCTAATATTTCCACATTTAAATCACAGGATATAAATACAATAAATTAATATAATAAAAACATTATGAAAACAATTTTCAATACCAAAATAAAAGAAAAGTAAAACATGGTATTTATTTTTCTTTTAAAAAAAGTTATGGCTTGTAGAGGAATATGAAACTCAAATAATGATCATGGCGGTGAAGAAGTCATTGTCGCCGCATTCGTAAGAAAAAAACATTCCTTTTGTCATTTAGTAAAACTCTTCATGTAAAAAAATTCCTTATGATGTGAAATAAAAGTCAAATGAGATTTATAAATATTATAAAATAAAGCCATGTTGAAATGAAAATATGCCTCAATTAAAGGAGATTGAGACGATGTCCCGTACAAAGACGGTATCCTTAGATTAATGATAAATCAATTATATAATAATGTGTGACAAATATAAATAAACCCAATATAAGTGGATATTATGTGTAAAAAAACCAGAGGCCATCAACACATATTCATAATTCAACATAATCAAGAAGTAGAGGTTTAATCTAATGATTTGAAATTGGGTTAAGATGTTCCCTTACAGAAATTCAATAGCCCAACGATGTCACTTTAAAATTCATAAAATGAGTTGATGAGAGATAAAAAGGGTATCTCATGACATGGACATACAATTTATAGCAATAAGGATATATAAGAATATATCCTAACATTTAGAAGATGTAAATTATAAGACCTAACAAAAAGATGTATTTTAAAAAAGTAGATGGTGAAAGGATCCCTTACCGATTTGGGTAACATTCAAAACGTACACCCCATGAAACCAAAACGATACAATGTCGATGTAAATACCAATAAACGAACGTATATTACAAAAATAGTATAATAATGGGATGTACATACACCACACAATGGGGATGGTGACAAATATAACATGAATTTCACGGGAATAAATAGTGAGATAAATACCCCTTACCTCGTTGTAATAAATCTAGTCATATGACCAAAATATAACAAGAACCTAATTAAACACAGAATACCATGAATATAAATATAACCATGATAATATATATCGAATTTAAGTACACAATATACCACATTCAATAAATAATTGGCGAACAATGGAAATCTCCCAGAATTAAACGTGAGATAAGAAATCACCTAACCTCTAGTCTGACTTGTCTTGTTCATTTCATTATATTCTTGAATAATAAATATTGGTCAATTTTTAATTGAATAAGTACATCCATTAAGGATTATTATTCAATTAATATCACATATTATCATGTTATAATAATTATTTAATTATGTGAGTTAATATCATATGTTTTGTCGATGTTCAGTACATGAGTCATTAATGAACTTGTTTGAAGTGAATTGTCCATGTAGTTATAAGTACATCATTTCCACAATTGTTTTCATGATTTAAATATCTAATATATCCAGTATATATTTATTGAATAATATTCCATAATTTTTGGAGATAATAAATGAAATTTACTGTTCATGGAGACGGTAATCCGTACGTACGAGTGAATGCTACGTTCATTTTTTTCATATTAAAGGGATTTAAAACTAAATTACACATAGATATATTATAATTAAAGTATAATATATTTGTTATATAGGTAAAATAAGTAAATTAATTAAATTCTTTATAAATTCCATGTTTTTCATAAACGATTCATATCCCTCGAGGCAGTGGTAGTCCACACTTCCCCATATGAAATTATTGCATTTTCACAACATGCAAAGCATAAAGGGATGTTTTAAATATAAAATAAAAAAGCATTGAGTGGACATAAATATAATATGTAACAAATATAAAAATATATCTATCATAATGGCCACCATGAACGGTGTTAAAATAATATTGAACAATCATCATTTCTTGAGGTAGTAATTCGCCACCCACAGACACAGTATGTTCTATAACCATTAGACAAAGGTGTGTGTGAGTGTAGGTAGAATAGTTTTCATAACAAAATCTTAGTATATTTAGGATACTGGTGTTATTATGGGATAAAATAATAAAATTATAGTGGTGAGTGAAGAAGGAAAACAAAAGAAAGAAACTTGAGAAAAGTCATTACCACTAAATCAAGTAACTTTTTTGGATTTGAGCCAAAGGCTTCCTTGGAAGGACTTCTATCCAAAGTTAGGATTCTAGGATTAAGAGTGGGATGTGGATAGATAATATGATCCGAGGTTGGATGATAAAAGGGCTTGATAGTTTTGGGTAAGGGGGTAGAGGTGGGGGCCTTTTATAAGAGGGTAGATGGTCACTCTTGGAAAGTCTTGAAATGTTACTTTATTATAAAATGATTTTCGGATTTTAAAGGACCCAAAATGATGTATTTATATGATAAGATGATAAGTGTTCTAAATCCACCAATCCAATAGGTTTTTGACATGTTTAAGTCTTAGATATTACATTATATTTTCATTTTATTTAAATCGTTCATTATTGAGGTAATCAGTACATCATCATGGTGTCATAAATAAATTAATTTATTTAATGTCTAAAAATTATTAAAAAAATAACAGGATGTAGGAAATAGTTTTATAATTCTAATGACTATTTATATTCTAAAATAACATTTATGTAAACAAAATTAAAATTGTTTTACTTAGTATATACAAACCATTGTTATATTTCATTTCTTTTAAAAAAATGCCATAACTGTCAGTATTACACCCATGTGACTCCATGGGCCCTCATGTTCATTAAAAATCATCCCATGGTTAAACATAACACATAAAAGGGGATTTGGACACTTTTTGGATTCATTTTACATTATTATGATATTATTTTATTACCCTTAACTACCTGATTGCAAATTAATCATGATAATTAAAGATAATTATCGTCATTACTATTCATATTGTCCAAAAACAAAAAGGTATTAATTACATAATTTTGACCTTATGATTAAAAATATGGAATCCATTTTAACAAATTCCAAACATAGAAATTTTAGTAATTAATTTAAAAATAATTCCCATTGTCAGAACCAATGTCGTGTTTTTTTAGAAGTAAAATTTACCAAAAGATTGACTTGTTTTTACATCCAATTGAAAATTAAAATTAATTCCAATGAACAAAATTGTATGAAGTGATAAAACTATAATTCATTTACACTTTAAAAAAAATTAAAAGGACTATCTATCTATGTAATTACATTAGATGAAAATGCAGTTTTGAAGTAAAATACAGTATTATTCACTATTCATTAAAAATGGACATTTGTCTGAAAAAACACCAAAGAATTATCCATAGTAAATTTTATATTACAAATTAAAATATGATATCCATTTTACCAAATTAAAAACATATAATTTTCATTAATTAATTTTATAATTAATTCCTACAGTCAAAACAAATAGCGTGTTTTTAAGAAAACTATATCTATCAATAGATTGACACCTGTTGATTTCCAATTTCAAAGTGAAATTAATTCCAATTACCACCATTGGATTAACTGGTAAAAATATATTTTAACTACTCTTTAAAAACAATTAAAAATATAATCTAACCATGTAATTAAATTATATTAAAAGGATTTTTTGAATTAAAATACTACATTTTCACTATTCGTTAAAAATGAACTTTATCAAAAATATTTCAAAAATTTACACAAAGTAAATTTTGATGTCATGATTCAAAATAAGGATTTAATGTTTCGAAATATAACATATAAAATTGAAAAAAAGTAGTTTTAAAAAGGGTTTTCCATCAAAAGGCGGTTAATCGACCATTTAAAGAATATTAGAATATTTATGATTAAAATCAAATTGTTTTCTTATTTTAAGCCTATAACTTTTATAGGATAAATGTAAAAATATTTAACAAAAATAAATAATCATTTTGTAGTTAGAAATTGTAATTCCCGCCATTACAATGACTAGATGTTAACTACAATGTAAAATAATATTATTATATTATTAGTGTGCAACGTAAGATATCTATGAAACTCATTGTTGCGTATTGGGTACTCCATCAAACATAGAACTCCCATTAAAGTAATACTATCATTTTATTCACAAATATTAATACATATGAAAATTTCATATTCTTTATTTACCTGGGATGTTACATCCTTCCCCCCCTTTTGGAAATTTCATCCTCGAAATTTTAAAATTGGGCTAGGAAACTTCATTGAATGACCCACATCGGAAAATGTGTAAATTAAACAATCACTTTAAAATAAATAAAGAAAAGTAAAAAGGTCGCATGAGAAAATAAATACTATTATTCCATGTGAATATGGATATGGAAGAGAAAACAAAGGGTTATTTTCTGATGCATAGTGATAGAAAACATGTTTAGGGGAAAGTTAACCACCAGAAAATCACAAACTTGTGTTGAGTAAAACTATATTTGATTCCATAGTGGTGAAAGTTTACAGATAATATTTTTTTATGAAGTTACTTTTAATTGATGAATTTATTTATGAGCTTAACTAAATCATAATGAAACATACTTACTTGTCATGTATACTTTCATGTTTAACTAGATTTCTAACACAAACTCATATTTTCTCCAAACGATGAGTATTTACGATGAATTGTTCAAATTAAGAGCACTATAATGAACTTCGAGAGAATCAACTAATCCAAAAAAGATAAACTATATATTTCCCATGTCTTTAGACCTTAACCAAAAACAAAATTGTTAGTACAAGATCCGATAATCCCCAAAAGATAATCCTTTATAAAAATGAATACTACTCTTAATCTCCAAAATTCAACAAAAGGAACCCAAGGTTCAGGGAAGACCATTAAATAAATAGTTATCCATAAAATTCATCAAATTAATCCAAACTATGATTGAAACCCAATTCTCTAAAGGATTTAATCACATAGTCTTCTAAGTTAAATCGTAAAATTTGTCTCTAAATAACATTAGTTATTGTTAATGTTTCATACTAAAATGTAAATAACCTAATAACAAATCCTCCATGATATGTTAATCATTTCACAAAATCAACTTATTCCTAGTTAATAAGATCATATAACTAAAAAGAATTAGTCAAACTAAATAGGGACTTCATGTAGTCCAGTTGTAGGTGATAAAAACGTGTCACACTTTGATTGTGGGTTCGATTCCCGCAGCTTCGTCCGACGTGACGGGTTGCTACACAGTTTGCGTGTTTTCACTTTTAAAAGTTATATAATTTTATAACATTCCCAAAAGATGTAAATTCCTAAAAAAATAACCATAAAATATTGTAATTAAAAATTTCATCTAATAACATTCATTTTGAATCCCAAAATGTATTAACTGGTAATTGCCTCAAATTCAAGGATCATATAAACCCAAATAGTTCTCTACAACTATATCCACAAAAGAAAAGAAAAATTATTCCTTGAATAAAAATCTCATATATCAAACATTAGGTTTACACATACTATAAAAAGTATTCAAATGTAATCCCTTCATCAATATAGACTTAATAAATTTAGGAATTTCACCATCCTAAAATCTACCATAACTCTTGAATCCCTTATATGTTGACTTCTTACACATTCAACATTCTTAATGATCCATTAACCATACCTTTCCAACTTATTCTGAAATTATTATTTCCTACAGACAATATCATGAATCATATCATAATACTTTAATAATAGGAAAACATATGTTATGAAATAATACATACCTTTCACTAGACATTGTGAGTTCCTTCATCCTCAATCGAAATGGCATTAGGTATTGGTTAAAAAATATTTGTATGATCCTAGTGATCCCATTCCTGAAACATCTTCATAGGACATGTGTTTTCATAATGACCATTCACACCAAATTTAAAACATGGAATTGATCCTTTAAAAGTAAATTCTTTCTCTTTCCTATAGTTAACTAGATGATTTCTTTTCCCATGGAAGGTTTATGCATTATGACCTTCATTTCAACATCTATAGAACCTTTCTGTCCCTTTGAAACATTTTCCTACGTGTTTCTTTTCAAGTATTTGACACATAGGTTTTTAAACATTCTTACCTTTATGATTATTACCTGAACAACCGTAGGGATGTTTTTCTCACATATATGATTCCTTATAAAAATCACCAAGGTTCAGGTGGTCAATAATGACTCTAGATAGTAAGTTGAGAATAACCACAACTTTTCTCATTGTAGCTCCAATATCATTCAGTTTCTCATTCAGAAAACCTTCACAGTTTGCTTCACATCCACTGTAACTTTGGTTCCTGCTAGATCCAGCCATTTACTAAAACCAAAATGTTAAGTATGAGTATATTAGTAAAATCATCATATAATATCTAATTAGGAGGGTAAATACTAAGATATAATTATTCATGTTATCTTAATCACGTTCCCTTTATAAAAATAATTACGACTCTTTCTAAAATCATAACCACTATGGTAATGTCACTTGTTCTTAAATAATACCCTAACCTCTAAAGTTATCTAATCCTCCCTCTGATAACAACTATAAGGACCCGGCCTTAAAACTTTACTTAATCTTGAATTAAATGAATAATTCACATTGAACATCTTTTCAGGTTTACTATTTTATAGAATTAGGACATAGCTATTACATCTCAATGCTTACAAAGTAGACACATCTACTTAGTTTCCAATTTTTTTCAAAAAATAAAAACTATTGAACAAAAGATTCTTGTCTAGTTCCATGTTTTATACAACATGAAATTTCCTTGATCTCATCCTTGACGATATTCCACTTTGAGTCCTGTGAAAAACATCTCATAAAATTGTGATGAGAATAAAAAGCTCAGTAAGGGATACATAAAGAAAGAAAACATTAGATCATCAATATATATAACATAATCTTTTTAACGTACCTCATGAAATCATATTATTTTTGAAATACATATAGAAATCATAAAACATAAATGCAACTTGAGGCATTCATAACATTCTTACGTAGGGAGTAACCCTTAGGATTACGTTTGGAATACCCATCACAGTTTATTCCCTAAATCTCTTCGGAGAAATATTAGAGTTTAACTCCTTCACGTTACCCAATGCATTGGAGGGCTATCTCGGGAACAACCTCCCTTAGTTTATCACAGAACCAACTGACTTCATAAATAACTCCCAAGATCCATAACATAATCGTATCACATAAAACATTAATAAATTAAACATAACATTTCCACATTTCAATCAATAGATATCAATACAAAACATTGATATAATCAAAACATTATCAAAACCATTTTCAATAAAAAAATAAAAGAAAAGTAAAACATGATATTTATTTATCTATTAATAAATGTTATGACTTATAGGGGAAGCCGAAACTCAAATAATGGTCACAACGGCAGAGATGTCGTTTTCGCCGCATACGTAATACAAAAAAACATTCCTTTTTCTATTTAGTTAAATTATTTGTGTAAAAAATATTCCTTTTGAATGAAATTAAAAGTAAAAATTATGTTATACACCATATAAAATAACGTCGTGTAGAAATCAAAAGATGCCTCAATGAAAGGATATTGAGACGAAGTCCCGTACAAAGATAGTATCCTTAGATTATGTATAAATCAATTACATAATTATGTGTTAAAAATATAAATACACCAAATAAAAGTGGATATTAAGTGTAAAAAAATCAGAGGTCACCCACACATATTCGTAGTACGACATAATCAAGAAGTAGAGGATTAATCCAAACAATTGAAATTGGGTTAAGAAGTTCCTTTATAGAAATTTGATAGCTTAACGTCGTAACATTAAAATTCAGAAAATGAGTTGATGAGAGATAAAATTGGTATCTCATCACATGGGCATAAAATTTAAAGCAATAAGGATATATAAGATCATACCACACCATTAAGAAGATGTAAATCAAAATACCTAAAATAAAAAGTCTTATAAAAAATAGGAGAGTGAAAGGTTCCCTTATCGATTTGGGTAACATTCGAAACGTAATACCCATGAAAGAAAGATTATAAAATGTTGATGTAAATACCCATAGATGAATGTATAATACACAAAGAGTAGAATAATGGGAATTACATACACCACTAAATAGAGATAGTGACAAATATAGAACGAATCTCACGGGAATAAATAGTGGGATAAAAACCCCTTACCACATTGTAATAAATCGATTCGTAATACCAAAAGATAATAAGAAACAAATAACTAATAGAATACCATGAATATCAATAGAAACATGATAATATATATGAAATGGAAGTACACAATACACCACATGAAATAAATAATTGGTGAACAATTAAAATCTCACGAAATTAAAAGTGAGATAAGAAATCCCCTTAGCTCAAGTCCGAATTATCTTGTTTGTTTCATTATAATCCGGAATAATAAACATTGGTCAATTTATAATTTCTTAAAAACTTCCTTTATAGTTTATTATTCCATTAATATCACATATTATCATGATATAATAATTTGTTAATTATGTGAGTTCGTATAATACGTTTTGTCGATGTTCGGTACATGAGTCAACAATGAAATTGTTTGAAAAGAATTATCCATGTAGATATAATTACATCATCTCTGTAATGGTGTTAATGAGATAAATATCATATATATCCAGTATATATGTATTTAATAATATTCCAAATTTTTTGGAGATAAGAAGTAAAATGTACCATTCATGGAGACGGTAAGCCGTACGTACCCATGAACGCTACTTTCATTTTTTGTCATATTAATGAAATTTAATACTAAATTAGACATAGGTATATTATAAATAAAGTAAAATATATATGTTATATAGGTAAAATAATTAAATTAATTACATTCTTTATGAATTCCATGTTTTTCATGAACATTTCACATCACTTGTGGGGTGGTAGTCTACACTTCCTCATATGAAATTATAACATTTGCACAACATGAAAAGCATAAAGGTATGTTTTAATTATAAAATACAAAAGCATTGAGAGGACATAAATATAATATATATCATATATTTATATAGTACCATCATTATGTCTACCATGAATGGTGTTAATAGAATATTGATCAATCATCATTTCGTGAGGCAGTAATTCACCACCCACAGAAACAGTATGTTCTTTAACCATTAGACGGAGGTGAGTGTAAGTGTAGGTAGAATGATTATCATAAAAAAAATTCCTAATATATTGAGGATAATGGTTTTATTATGGGGTCAAATAATAAAAAGATATTGTTCAGTGTAGAAAGAAAATAAAAAAAAGAAACTCGAGATAAGACATTACCTCTAAATCGTGTATCTCTTTTCGATTTGATCCAAAGGCTACCTTCGAAAGACTTCTGCCCAATGTGAGGCTTCTATGAGTAATAAAGGGATGTAGAGAGATTATATGTGTAGATATTGGATGATCCAAGGGATTTAGAGGTTTGGGTAAGGGGGTATAGGTGCGGGCCTTTAATAAGAGGGAAAAGGGTCACTTTTGGAAAGTCTTGAAATGTTACTTTATTATAAAATGATATTCTGATTTTAAAGGTCCCAAAAATGATATATTTCGAGTATAAGGTGATAAGGGTTTAAAATCAACCCATCCAATAGGTTTTTTACAAGTGTACATTTTATATTTTACATTATATTTTCATTTTATTTAAATTGTTCATTAATGAGGTAATCATTGCATCATCATGGTGTCATAAATAAGTTTATTTATTTAATCTCTAGAAATTATAAAAAAATACCATGATGTGGGAATTTATTTATCATTCCAATGAATATTTATAGTCTAATAGATCATTTATTGAAAAAAAATTAAAATTGTTTTTTTAGGATATAAATCCATTGTTATATTTCTCTTCTTTTAAAAAAATGTCATAAATGTCATTATTACACCCATGTGACTCCATGGGCCCTCATGTTCGGTAAAAATAATCCCATGGTCTGAAATGAATCAAAAAAAGGGGACATTGACACATTTTGATGTAATTTTGTATTATTATGCTATTATTTTATTACCCTTAACTACCCGATTACTAATTAATCACGATAATTAATGATAATTATCGTCGTTACTATTCATAATTCCAAAATAAAAATTTTAATTTCATAATTTGGACCTTATGATTCCAAATATGTAATCCATTTTTCCAAATTCTAAACAAAGAATGTTCTGTAATTAATTTAAAATTAATTCTCATTGTCACAACCAAAGACAAGTTTTTTTAGATGTAAATATTATCAATAGATTTACTTGATTTCACATCCAATTGAAAACTGAAATTACTTCCAATGAAAAACATTGTATTAAGTGATAGAACCATAATTCAATTAAACTTTAAAACAAATTAAAAGGACCATCTAACTATATAATTAAATCAGATGAAAAAGCAGTTTTGAAGTAAAAGGTAGTATTTTTCACTATTCATTAAAAGTGTACATTTGTCAGAAAAAATACAAAAAATTTATCCAAAGTAAATGTGATATTCCAAATTCAAAAATGATTCCCATTTTACCAAATTTAAAACAAAGAAGTTGCATTAATTAATTTTATAATTAATTCCCACTTTCAAAACAAATAGCGTGTTTTTAATAAACAATATCTATCAAAAGATTGACACTTGTTTATGTCCAATTTCAAATTAAAATTAATTTCAATGACAACCATTGGATTAAATAGTAAAAATATATTTTAACTACACTTTAAACGAAATTAAAATGAAATATAACCATATAAATAAATTAGATTAAAAGGAGGATTTGAATTAAAATACAACATTTTCATTATTAATTAAAAAATAAACGTTATCAGAAAAATAAAAAAAATGTAAAAAAGTAAATTGTGATGTACTGATTCTAAAAAAGGATTTTATTTTTTCATATATAACATATAAAATTGGAAGAATGATGTTTTAAAAAGGGTTCACCACCAAAAGGCGGTTAATCGACCTTTTAACGAACATTAGAATATTGATTATAAAAATCAAAATTTTTTCTTATTTTAAACATCTATCATTTATCGGATACATATAGGAATATTTAAAAAACATATATAATAATTTTTTAGTTAGTTATGTTAATTCCTGCCATTACAACAGCTATGCATTAACTACCATTTAAAATAATAGTATTATATTAATAGCGTGCAACGTATGTTTTCAAAGAAACTTGTTTCTGCGTATTAGGTATGTCATAAAACATATAATTACATTTAATGTAATATTAAAATTTTATTCACAAATATTAATAAATATGAAAATTTCATATTCTTTATTTATCTAGGATGTTACAAATATTAATATGGAATCCAAATATTTTCTATTTTACATTTATTTTAATAATTTCTAATAAAATCAATTTAGAATTTATGGGTTCATTCCATGTATGATGAAAATAGTTTTTTATATTTAAATCATTATTAAATTGTATTAGAGTATAATTATTGAATAGTCAAAAAATTTTAAACAAAGAAGACTATTTTTTATCTTTTTGTTCACATAATATATCCCAGTATTGAAAATTAAAAATTTAAATTTGTATGATCATTTAAACATATCAAAAATTTAATCTGATACATTTTACATATTTTGGAAAAACTATCAAATATTAATTGGACATGTAACTCATATAAAAATAGAATGAAATGAAAATGAATATTAGGACCTAGTGTGAGACTCATGATCCATTTTTCTAATTTCACTAACAGTTACGATTATAAGTGACATTGGAACAATGTAAAAAAATCCAAAAAAATGGTAAACTAATATAATATATGAATTAAATGTGAAAATAAAATGGAAATAATTTATGATTTTTTTAATTACAAAAATAAAAAATCAATTCAATGAGTTTGAAGGTTAGTAGATCATTCATGTGAGTTATAACTCATAGTAAGGGCGTCTCTCCAAAATCCTTATTCTATCCCAGTATTATTTATTTATTAATTATCTTATTTATATGTTGTATCATTAATTTATCAACCTTATACATTTCTAATTTTCCATTTTTTTGAGTTATTAATTATCTCTTTATGATCATTATTGGATTATATTTAACACATAATGTTGATTTTAAGGGTATATAATCACTCTTATTCATCCTTGTAGTGATGTATATTACCACTGTTTAGATCTCTATTGAATTTTTATTTTCTCATTCTTGTGTATATTAATTATTTTATATATGTTTTTTATATGTTCTTATTCATTTCTATTGTCTTAAACATAGTCTGTTAACTCTATATGGAATTAAATCACATTATTTTATAATTTAATTAGAAGGTTGTTTAGCATGAATATTTAACAACTCATTTATCTTGGGAAATATTGAAATTAAATTTTACAATTATTTCAATATATATTATACTTTATTATGTTTAAATATTTTATATAATTATTTCTATAGATAACATATTGTGTTTTATTCTTTTATTAATTTTTTATTTCATTACAAGGAATGAATTGGACTTATTTATAGAAGGCTGAGGACCAAATATATATATATAAAAACATGATGTAATTATAGGACTCAAGAAAAATTTAATTTTTGGTATTAGGTATATGATTTCATATTTTTGTAATATGAATTAGTTAAACTGGTCAACATTATGGCTATGATATCAATAAATATAAATTATATCCTTAATTGTTATATTATTATTATCTATTTGATCATTAATTACATTGTTATTTTAAATATGGTTTGTTTTTGTATTTAATTAACTTGAATTTATTAATTTATTATTACATTCATATTTGTTATGTCATATAAATTTCATAGTCAGCATTAATTCTATGATTTCAATACTATGAATGTGATCTCATGACATTTTATATCTTTCATACTTTATAATGAAACCCATAATAAACTCATGTTTCACATATGGATAATATGTTAATGCATAATTTTCTACATTTTTATGGTGTTTATTTTGTTCCAATGAAATTTAATGGTAAAAATTACTTTAATTTTACTATGACTACTAAATTTTCATATACTATAAATAAATATCTTAATATTTATTTCAAATATATTAAATGTTTTTAATCTCAGAGTAGCTACATATAATGTCGATACATTTTGTATCAATGGATATTTATTAGAACCCTTGTGAGGTATATTTTGAAGAACATTTTAGTTGATGAATACATTTTGAATAAACCTTTTGAAATTATTTGAAAGATTCTAGAATATTTGATTATTTGATATAATTTTTTAATAAATTCATATTGATTATATATTTTGATATTTAATTTTTAATGTCAGTCATAAACTAATTAGTATATTCGAATTATTATAGAAATCATTCTTAATAGAATATCTTAAATATATGTCAATATACATAATTATTACATGATTTCTCAAGGATACAATATATTGAATATAGTTTTTGGGATAATAAAACATTAATAATACATTTTCCAATGAACATAAACATAAGGATCAACATTTTCCCCTTCAACCATGTGTAACAAAATTTAATTTTTTTTAATAGTAAATAAACAATATTATTTAATTATAAATATTGTCCTTTAATATTTGAGCAATTGTTTAAATATGTAGGTACATTATTATATTCTCTAAGGTACAGTGATACAGATATGTTTAGTATGGATTTAAATAATTTAAATGTTTCTAGTGATCTATTAAAGATATATATTAAAAATACTAAGGAGGATTTGGTTTAAGTTAGAAAATAGAAATCTTTTATGTAATTATCCTATGAGAAAATGTTTCATCAAGGGAAAAAGATAATATTGAATTTTTATTTCTAAATAAAACCTGATAAAAATATTATAATATTATATAAATTTTCCTATCACTTCAATACTCACATACCAAGATACATAATATTCATGCAATCTAGAAATAAATTTCTTTTATTCTTTAATGGAGAAAATCCTAGCCTACAAAATGGGTTTCAGGACTAAATAAATATCATTACCTAAGAATATAGTGACATGTGATATCAAAATTATGATATGCTTTTATATTTATTATGTTTTATCATGACTCAATATGAATAACTATATGGATGTCTTCCATATTTGTATAAAATTATAATGGATAAATTAAATATTGTATTTTCCACCTTTTAAAAATCACGATAAAAACCTCATGTGGTTCCCACCATTGAAATATATTTTTTTCCAAGTGTGGGAAAAACATACATCAATATCATGACTTAAAATTTGTAGAAATATAAAAAAATAAAATGATTCACTCTTTTTAATGTAACACCCTTCTCATAAATTCCCTTAGTATCAAAGAAATCAACATCAGAAGATGTTGAGGTATCATTCTAAATTGTATAATATTACAGTGACATATGGATAGGTAAAAAATGTTTTTATAGCTATTACTATTCTAAAAAACTAATATCTAGTTGATTAATAATTTTATTCTACATCTAAAAACTTTTTTACACCAAATAATATTTCTGAAAACATTGAACTGGTACATTGATAAATGAGTAGTTACTTAAAAAACTGAAGGGAAATATTTTTTAAGTAAATTTATCAAGTGGTATTATAATTATAATTAATTAAAATGAACAAGTTATAATCATAATATTATAATTTTTTACATTTAAAAAATCCTTAGGTTATATTGTCCCTCAAAACTAGCATGGGCTTGTAGCCATACCTGCAGAGCTTCATAAAACTGTGTTTCCGTAGACACTGTCAAATACTACAACACAATTTCATCAAAAATCGCATGGCCAAGGTGGAGCAATTTCAACTAACTATTCTTCATATCTGCCTTTCCAATAATGTCATTATTCGTGCTCAAAACTATCCACAAACACCCATGTTTCATCCACACCCTCATTAGGAATCCGCAAGAGGTCAGAAATGATGATTTTAAATGCAAATAAAAATTTTATATAGATTATATTAATGTCCGTATCATACAAATTGAATTGTAACTTACCAATAGAATATTAAATTACCATTTAGAAAACAAAAATATATAATCCACAATATTTTCCATCAACAAAATATGTTTATAGAATAAATAGAATATAAAAAGGCATTTTAAAATAAAATTACTCGATTTATGTAAAATATTATGTTTTCATTAGAGTAAATTTTTATTGATATAATAATAAAAATAATTATGTTAAATTTTAAAAATGTTACATAAATTATTTATAATTTTGTTTTATAAAAAGGACCTCAATTTATCAATGGGAATCTACAAATTAACTGGTATGGAATTTTTAGAATTTTTCTAAAAAATTAATTTTAATATAATATTTAAAAATATATTATATAAATTAAACTTTGGTTTTATGAAATTATAATTATTCATAATTGACTCTATAATTTATAATATGTATAGAACCACCCCATAATTAAACTTGATCAATGATATCTCAAAACTAATCACATGTGTGTACCCATTGATCTCCCGAGGTTATCAGAAAATGGTGTGAGATTTCCATACACATTGGTGAATGAATTCATGTATCAAAAATGTTTCTATTTGTTTCAATTAAATATCCTTAAAATAACAGAGTCAATATAGGAAAGAATGATGAAGTTCAATTTTATTTAATTAAATATAATCATTTATTTAAAGGTTTGGGTCAAAGCCTTAATTTATTAACAATGAAAAGACATCATTAGACTGGGTAGAGGGAGTCCCATTACATTGCTTGATCGTCCAAGGCCATGTGGCCTCAAGACAAGGCATTAAATCCAATTAAATGACTTAAAGGAACCCTCTGTGTACAATACTACTATGATACCCGCACTGTTACAGTACCTGCTACAATACTTCTGTCGCTATAGTTCCTGCGACAGTCCCTCCACCACTACAATGTAGCTACTGCTACAGTTCTTCCGCTGCTATAGTAATGATACAGTGTCATGCAAAAGTGCTGCTACAGGGCCGGAAAATCTCCCCTATTCATATTGGATCTTAGATTTGTTGATGCCAACCAGGAGGTTGTATATGCTATTTGGTTCATGTTTTTAAATAATACCAATTAAATTGAATCATTCAAATTCATTACCGTAAAACACAGACTATAATTTGTGTCTGTATATTTACTATAGCGAATATTTAGGGATCGAGTATATACATACCCTGTAATAATTTCAATTAAGGTATATATCTCAATCTAATATAACAATAAAACAATTACCCTAGTTCAAAAAATATATAAACAACTAAAATGATTTTGGGAATCAATAAATAGTCAAAATTAATGAGAATATAGTTTTAATTAAGAAACCAATATGGGTACTATTTAATATATATATACATATATATGAAAATATATAAATGAAAATAATTCTATAATGATGATCACAACCAATCATTATGTGAATATAGAAATAAAACTATTACATAGAGACCTAAAATCCTATTTCTAAAAAAATTCAATATAAACTACATGAAGATAACATATTATCTTTCTATACTTCTGGTATGAGGCTTGTTGGATTTCCAAACCAAATTTCCGAACCTTTATTTTCAAGAAAATATTACTGTCAAAAAAAGATATATGATGCAAGAGTATAATCCCAGACTATTGTGGGTCAATATTAGAAGGAAAAACAATGTCATCTAGTAGAAATATTTTATTATGCATTATCATCATTATCTTTTTTTGATACCCTCATATGTTCAAAAATAAATATCATTATGAAAATGTCTTCAATAAATGTCCTGTGTAATTTTAATTTTAATTTAAAAAATAATCCCTTACTCAAAATACATATATCATTTATAACAACTTCAGGGATGAAAATTTTATATTTTGAAAAAGGAGATACAGTACCAAAATTGGTAAGTCAAGATGTAATTTATATAAATTTTTCCAACCATTCAATTTTCCATAGGAAATTATTAAAAACATTATAAATATTCATTATCTACCAAAACATGTAATTTTAATAAAAAATTACCTCTTTTCTTTATTATAAATACATTATATAATAAAAAACACAAAAAATGGGAAGTTTTATAAAACCATGGTTATACTTATCATATAATGAATTCATCATGGAATGTGTAATTGAAAAAACAATTATAAATATTAACCCACATCATCATATATATCCATTATAAATTATATTTAAATAAAAAAATTAATCATTAAATAATAAAATAATTATAAATTTATATAAGGGACATAGATCCTCCTACCTATAAGAATGAGTTTGAAAAACAATCCATATAAATTTGATTATATTAGATTTTTACAAAACATATATTGGGAGATTATTAATCATCATTAATTTACTCCATAGATGAAGGATATTTCCCATGACCATTGTATAAGGACAGATATGAAGTTGTAAGATAAAAATTAATTAAAATGAAATTGACTTTGGATGCACAAATGGTCATCCATTTACTATTACATAACAAATCCATAATTAAATATGGTGACAAAATTTTTTTGATGATACTTAAATATATAAAATTAAACAAATTCATATCAGTCAAAAGTTGTGAATTTTAAACTACTCTATATCGTGTGAAAACACATCATAGATTTCTTTAATATCATAATATTGGTAATATATAATTTAAAACAATGTTTTATTTATCTTATAGGGAAAATACCCAGTTAATTCCCTTGACTACAAAAGAACACGCATTTGTGATGAAAATTAAGATGGGAGAGGGAGGGAGATCAGATCAACCAACATACCTCCAGGGATGAATAACTACGATTAACAATTAATAAAATTGTTTAAAAATTTGACATTTAAGGGGTCGTGGAGTCATACATGGGATCTAAAAAGGGATTGGGAAAATGAGGTTTCTACGAAATATAACTGAATTGAACAAATAATTAAAATAATTATAATAAGGTTATTTATATAACAAAAATCTGTATCTTTAGTCTCCAAAAAAAGACATGACACCAAAAAAATAATATGAAGATTATTTAAATGATCAAATATACGTTTCTAATGGTTTATTATTATTTTCAAGATGTATATAGTGAAATTCCATAACAAAAGTAAAAAAATTTCAATATATGAAAAACATAGATCTCACATGCTTTCATTTCAACCATGGAATAAAACTCACATTGAAACTATTCAAACAACAGTCAAGAATAAAATCCCAGATAAATATTATAAATTTAGTTGTTATATTAAAAAACACATTCTTTTTTAAAATACTAAAAACACCAAAAATTCACCCATTTACAATAATTTAAAATCATTATAAAATATATTACCCTTCATTATTAAAAATAACATTAAATTATTTAATTTAAATAATTTCCCGTATAGGAGAATTCCATAAAAAATTAAATAATTAAAATGGACCTAATTAGAAAATTAATTCCCATAAAAATAATACAAATAATTTGAAAATCAATTATTGAAATTCAATTGTTGACATTATCTTATAAAAATGAAAATTATTTTCATCCATCTTGTTGAAAAAACAACCCACTATGTTATTTTAGTCTATAAAATTAATAAATATATATATTTTATAATAAAGTATTATTATTGTCCACATGAATTACAATTATTCAAATTCATGAAAAAAAAATTAATAAATTATTCAATATTTTAATCTGAAATATCCCTCTCAATAACCTATAAATAAAAAACTAATTAACCAATTAAATACATCTAAAAAATTATCACATATCCTATTATCTACCAAAATTTCACTCCAAATATTCCATTCCATATAAATGATGGCTTCGTAGACCTAACTGTTATACCAGTATTTTTTAATAGTCATTGTAATGGAGGCATCCTAATGATTATGTTACAGGATTTCATCAATATAGTTTCATTTTTCATCATTCCCATACCTACATGTATTTAAAATTAGTAAACATGACTAAATTAAATTATGATTTTTTTTATTTATTTATTCACATGGATTAAAAATATATACTAATTTTCATCATTTTTAATGATTTACAATAACAATCAGCAATAATGAAATTGTGGGTTCACACTAATAATTAAAATGGAAATATATTCTATTAAAATAAACATTAAATGTATCACAATATCAATATAAATATAATTTAGGAAATTAAATACTTAAAAAATTACATTATATTGTTATTTATTTATAATATTGAATTATAATAAATATATTATAAATTTATAATTTAGAGATATTAAAAAAAATTAGTATACTGAGATATGTTTCATATTTTCCAAACATTTTCTATTATATAAATATAATAGAACTCATATAATATAAAAATTTAATTAATGTAAATATTGTGACACTAATATTGATAATGGATCAATTTTACACTGAATAGTAAATTTTATTATTATACTTACGGGATAAAAGAACTATAAAACAAATAGATGTGATTAAATGATATAGGAAATGATATATTAGATAAATGTGATATGTTAATAAATATATTATATTATCTGGAATAATAATTTATTTGGTTTTATGTTGAGAAATTATAAAATAAAATGAAAACATTCTAATGGATAGTGGATCATTAATATGATTTGACACTCGAGGTAAGGATTTTTCATCTAAATTATAATTATATAAATGTATCAGTTATCTTTTTTATCATCTATATTATATATTATCAACTAATTATCATGTGATTATAAAATTTGTTTTTTAATAATAAATACCCATTACATGTATCATTACATTGATTTTCTATATTTCATATTTATCCTTATTCCTATGGTCAATCTCCCTATAATTTTCTTCCATGTGGTGATGTTCAATATCAAACTCTATCATTACATAGAATTTATATTACTATTCTAATCTATATTATTTATCTCATTATTGACTTTTATATGATCTTATCCATTTAAATTGAAATGAATGTATTTCCATTGTAATATAAAATGGGAACACCCACAATTTTGTAATTCAATTTAAACTCTTTGTTTATAAAATGTTATTTCATTGATTTAACAGCGAAAATATTGACAATCAATATTCCCAATACATCAATATAAATATTTATTGATTATATATCAATGTTTATGTAAGAGAAACAATTTCTAACATTATTAATGATATATTATTATCAATTTATTATTATAATTTTATGAATGAATTGGACATAATTATTGTTGATTATAACACATAATTATATTGCACATCAATGTATCATAAAGTATCATGAGATAAACTAGTTGTGGTATTTGGTGTGTGTTTGTGTGTATGTCATATAATGGGACATTTCATACCACGAAATGATGGGGTGATTCTAGTTTCATCATCGTATATACATAATTACCATATTCTCATCCCTTGATACTTTTCCTATAATAGTGATAGGTGCATGGAATATGTGTAAAAAATAATTTTTTAAATTAAGTGCTCTTCTTAATGAGTAAATTTACAATTGTTTAATATATCCTGAGAAATAACATACATCATATATCTTTTTTTATTTTATTAGAGTATAAAATGAATAATTTTTTTTAATTTGTCCTAAAATACCATTAAACATCAAAACCACTATTAATAATGATTCTCAAGAATTAATGATATTTTTAGTATATATTAATAGTTATGGAAAATAATTCATAGAATGAAAATTTGATGGTATTCCTCAGTTGGATCATACTATATGAAACCCATTTATTAGTGCATATGATAGAGTTGGAATCACAATACTTTCATTTCCATCAAGACTTTTGTTAGAGTCAGCAACTAAAACTCAAGAGAAACACGTTTTGGGAGATTAAAAGGAAAATCAAGATCATGTCACTAACCATGTTCTCCAAACAACCCTTGGAATATAACACCAACCCACACATTACCATTAGTGAGTAAAATGGTGAAACATGAGGTTACATATAAAGACAATACTAGTATGAATTGTTATAATTATCATTTAACTAAAATAAGGATTATATTTTTCCATATTCAATGCTACTTAATATATATATATATATATTGTTTTATGAAGTTTTTTATAAAAAATAAATAATGTTATCTTGAAATTAAAATTGTATTTTTGGATGTGTATATTTTCAATTAAAAAAAATTTTGATAAATTAATTAATTGCAAAAAATATTTTTTTTCCTGAAACGTTATTATTAAAATATATGTATTTATATGTAAATTTTAATATTATTTCATTATGTACATTGTAATTTTTAAATGGGTGAAAATGAGGATTGTATTGTAAAAAAATATATATTCTAGTAAATAAATATTTTTATATAAAAGATTAAATAATTATACATATAATGATATTTTTTAAATTATATATTATTTTATAAAAAGGGATTAGAAAATTATCTAGTTTGAAATTTATCATAATTTTATGAGACTGTTGAATATTTTTAAAAAAATTAATTTCGCGTTAAATATAATGAATGTGTTATGATATCATTATAGCATCAAAGTAATGTAATAAATTCTATAAATATAATCCATGGAAAAATAGTTTTCTTATTTATAATAATATTAATTTTAATGTATTTTAATAACTTTTCACATCTAAAATGAATCTTCCAAAATAGATATTATGTAGAAAAGTTAAGAATAAATATCTATTGACATGAATCACAACAACATAAAAAAAATTTATAATATTTTTCTAGTTTTATCATTAACATGATAAAATATTTAAATCCACTCTTCTTTGGATAAATTTGTGGAAAAAACTTATATTTTGATTAACATATCAATTAGAGTCCAAAATCGATGATAATAAATTTTAATAAATTCACTCTATTTCCGATGAATTCCCTACCAACCTCTCATTCAACTTCACTCAAAAACCATTTATCTAGAAGTTACTTTCCGTTTCTATCTCGAAATACATCCCAAGGATTCCACATTCTATTATGAAGCACCTATCTTGCCTTCTAAGGTACCCTATCAATGTACATGATTTTATCTCTGTCTATTCCAATCATGATCTATATTAGTACAAATAATTTTGATATAAAATATTTCATGTTTTAATTCCATTTTCAATAACCCTTAAAAATATATTTTATTCCAATGTAATTAGGGAAAAAAATTCATATCACTAATCCCTTCCATAATCATTTAGGTTACACATTATCCTGCAAGAATTGGCATGCGATTTTGTATCCCATACTTTTTGTTGTGAATATCCATCCCCATTTCTACTCAATATTATTCCCCTAGATGAATCCATCCGTAATTTATTTGTAAATAAATATGTGTAAACTACATCACATATTCTTTGTTTTAAAATTAATAAATATTTTTGTTTATTTTTTGGTCGACGTGGAACACAAATACATCAACATGATAATAATGTAATTTGTGGTCCTAGAATTATATAACTATCAAATTCATTTTTTAATATTTATATCTCATTCCATGTACTATGAATAAGGTGTTAGAATAATCAGACTATGTTTTGATGTTGGATGTTATCAGCAAAAAATTAATGGATTTTTGTTCATTTTTGTTGACACATTTATATTTCAGGATGATGTAGTTATCATAAAATATTATTTTCTAATGCCAATGTTCATGATTTTTCTTTCATTTGGTTTCAACATGATATTAATGCATTCCCAAATGTATTACATTTTTCATGATTTTATTTTATTAATAAAATACTTGGATTTATAGCTCATCCATTTTATATGATCATCCGTATGATATCTCGTATAATTTTAGAAATTGAATGGATATTTAACAACATGTTATAGAGACATTAAATAATTAATTTATATCCAGGTTTAATGATATTATTATATGAATTTAATTAACCAAAAACTCTAGAAATATTGATCTTATTGGATTTTATTATGAGTATCTTTATATAAAAATGCATGAAATAATGTGTAGGAAATTATGGGCTATCATAGTTGTTATTAGAGAGAGGAATAATTAATTTTGGGTTTAAATTTATAAAACAATGAATAATGAATTTTCAATAAGACTAAAAATTGTAAATCCTATCTAAATTTCAGTATTGTATCAAGTGATTTCTTCAATGAAACAAAATTATAATATGAATACTAAAATGATTTAAATATAGTAAAAATTTACCTATGTGTAATAACCCTAAAAATGGTGAAATGGGTATTGAATCAATTTTTCACTTGATGCATTGTAAACATGAATTTATATAAAAAAAGTTTGACAGTACTTGGAGATATTATTTGGTAAATTGAAATGTTATTTATAAACCATTTGCAAGAAAATAAAATTACTATTATTGTTAATGTTATGAAATAGAATATTATTATTATAGATTTAATAGTATAAATTCACAGGTTATGGAATATATGTAATTTATGAGATAATAATGAAATTATCAGGGTTTCCCATTTAAAATTTTATTAGTTTGAAAATTTTCATCCAGATTATTCCATTTATTACAAGGAATTTTTGAAAATAGGTAGACGAAATTCAAAGACAAATTTGATTTCAAGTGCGATGAAATCTGAAATTGAGTACTCCATCTTGATGAATAAGGTTTCAAAAAATCATGATAATACATATTAAATTAACTCATGAATTTAAAGGAATCACAAATCAATGGGAAACCCCACATCCACATAATAATGTTAATGTTTCAATATAGACATTTTTGTGATAATGGCCTCTTTCTTTTAGTATATCTTATGAACCCATAATCATGGAACAATATACAAAATATATTACAAAACAAATTATACAAATATTAATTTTTAGAAAAATTTAAGGCTAGGAAATATATTTTTCGAATAGATATAGAAGATGGTAAATGGTGCATGTTGATCATAAATATGGTTCATGAATTTGAGATGGAAGAAATTTAGTGGAAGAAAACAATAATATGTTTTATTATAAATAATTTCCCCACCATTAATGACTAAATATAGTGATGTATTTCATTATCCCCAATAAAAAAGTATTGAAAATCTCATAGTGCATACAAGTTGAACAATAAAAGAATTCATTGATATACCTCTATCATTTTAATTCCTATAAATGTAATGTTGTCATTTTCTCCAGTGTTATAATGTTGAATCAATTAAAATAATTCATGATTTGAGAAAATTATAACTATAATGAAATTATAGGATTTTACCAAAAAGTCATGATGAAGGTTAGAGAATCTCATGGGTCAAATGGGATTAGAGATATATAGAAAAGGGATTACTTGAATTCAACTATAGGGATAGAGGAATCTCTTGGTGTAAAAATAGTGTATTATTGCTATTTTCAAAAGTGTGTTAAAGGGAATCTGAGAACTTTCATAGAATAGACATGGAAATGATATAGGTTTGTGAAGGATGAAAACATAGATTGAGAATTCCAATTAGAGAAACCCATTATTCAGTTAGAATAAAAAATTACATAATAAACCCATAAACTATTCTATAATTCACAACTATAAGGATAATGAATATATGTTAACAAATAAAATAAACCATAGTTTTTCGAATTGAAATAGGTACCACAACCTCCTAGGCATAAAGATAATAAGGGAGAATATTATGTTACCTATTATTTGTGGATCTCAAAAATAAATTGTCATAATATAATAGTTTTAAATTAAATGATGGAAACTATACTATATTATTCACTTTCTATGAATTCATTAATATCACACATGTTTAGTGATAAAATTAATACACTGCCACAAAAAAAGTAAATGGAGCTATTAGTGAGATAGAAAAATTGGTAAATTATTGTATCCCACGTGTATAAAATTATACCAATCAATATTTATTGGATTATTGTAATATAAAACTATTTTTCAATTACATTAGTAGAATTATGTTATTTTTTGGTATGTATTAGATTTAATTGAAAAGAGACGACATAAATTTCTAAGAGAAGTAAATCCCCCTATATATCAGGAAGTATCCTCTTATTCTGTATAAGTGTAAGAAGGTAGATTAATCTTCTTTAAATTCATTATCTCATGAAGTGATATTATTTCCTCTTGGAAGAATGTATATTTCACAAAATATGTATAATAATTAAATTACCATATTTAATGACATTCCCATTTTGATGGGATATGCAGATGTGTTCCGAATTGTAATTACATTGCCTTCCCCAAACAAAATGGTTGAGTTATCAGTCAAACATATACATTGACCTTTTATAAAAACCCCAAAACCATATTTAATGTCCATTATTTAAATTTAGATCTTGATATTTAACTATAGAATAATTTAGATAAATTGATATATTCCCATGTGATTCAATATTGAGTGAACTAGCCCATTCATAAATAATATTTTCTTGTTTATATGATTTGTATTTATTATCATTAGAAAAAGATAATGATAAATTAAAAGTATACACTACCAAAAAGTATTGACTTGTTTTATATAAAATGTATATCTAACTAAATCTTTATTGTCGTTATTTTTAAATATTTTAGGAAGAAATTTTGAGAATATGGATATTCACATGACTTAATTTCATTCAAGGTAAGTTATTTGTGTGATTATAGTGATAACATTAGGAATCGTTAATTCTGTAGCTATATTTATTGAAATAAATAATATTGTTATTAAAGATTACATAGATATGTTTTTGATAGTATTTATTGATGACCATACAATATAATCTAAATAAATTGAAGAAAAAAAATGAGAATTTTACAATTTTTGAAAAGTCATTTATGAATGAAAATTTATATGTCAAGTACTAATTTATTTTGGTTTTATTTGAGAATATAACATAATTGTGCCATTTTTAACAAGGGATGAGATATTTTTGAAACTACTGTATAAATTGGTCCATAAATGGTGGTCCAATTAAATAAATATTCTATATATCCTATGATACATTATATTTACATTGTATTATCATTAATTATTCACAATATCTAATAGTTTTCAGGAATAAAAAGAAAGATTACTCAAGAGGGAATGAATTTTGATGCGAATGATGAATATGAGGATAACAATTACGAGTAAAATAAGAGGATAAAAATTATTCCCTTAAAAATATTTACAATTACATGGGAAATATTTTTATATATAATTATGCATCCAAAAATGTCTTTGGTTCTGTACTAATTAAATCTAAAAAGGTGATAACCTATGCGTCCTGCCAATAAACAATTCACAAGAAGAACTACATAGTTTATTATCATTAATTGGTTGTACTGGTCTTTTCATTGATGTTTTGGGAACATTGTATTTGTATATAGAAGTGTAAAATATATAAAAACAACAAAATCCTCAATAATATACTTTCACAAAATGATATCAATATGTTATTAAGGTGGTAGTTGATTATGAATGAGGTTCCTGAAAATTAGATCAGTTACAATTATGGGATTGAATGTAATGGTTGAATTTTTTTGAGTAGAATGTATAATGAATCCATTTCAATAGTGAGGATTTAAAGGAATCTTATCCTCTTGAACATGCATTGGTTTTACATGGAAATTATAATCGAATGTATAATAACTTGATCAGGTATATTCTGAATCGTCTATTCATGAAATATCTAAGAGGTCCAAATAAATGATGAAGGGATATAGAGAAAGGCGACGACTATACCAATGATATGAATTGTTAAATACATACAACCATGGTTTGGAACCATAATATATTTCTTAAAAAATTAGAAATGAAGTGGGGTCATCCAAAATATTTACAGTCCTCATTTTTCTTCATTAATCTATAAAGCGCTAATATGTAATGAGATATGAAGAAAAACATACAATGAGTTAATATGATGAGGGATATTTAATAATTTGTATCTCAATGCATGGTATTCTACAAATTTAATATATCATCCTGGTTCCAAGAGCAACCCAGAGGTGCCCCGTACTCGGTTTCTCACATGGCCTCAAGCGCATTTCCTCAAACGCTAGAGGATGTCGACTAGCAGCGAGGTCCTTGGGTGTGATAGTGGGGAAACTATTCCCTCATTGGCAGAGTAACACAGTGGCAGAGTAAATAAATAACAATATCGGAAGCCATAATAATCCATAAACAAGTGAACAATTAATGAGTAATGGAGATCAACAACAAGAGAAAATAGATATATGATGAATGATGCATATGTCTAGGAAAGCAGCCAAACAAGCCATAATGTTGGAAATACAACAGTACTGAAACAAGTAAAAAAGTAAAGATAAACAGCTCCTCAACTTTGCAAGCCTATGCTTAGTCCCATGCTCTCCATCTCCACAACAAGTCATGTTTCTAAAGTTGAAGAGTGTTGTCTTTATCTATACTTGAACTAATATAATCAGTTTGGGCCGAAAAGCATGACCCAAATCAGGTGTGACAGTACATCCCAGTAGGCAACTACCCAAATATCTGTCCCTACAAGTCATTGAATAACTGGCAGGTAAAATGTACAAAAAGCAGTAACAGGAACATACTAAATAGTTAAAAATCCACAATTACATTATCAATAAACACCCATCAAGAAGCTAGGAACAAATTGGTAACCCTCTAGGAGGAACTCATATCTATCCCCTATGGTCCTACATAACAAGTAACAACAACCCTCAAGGACGTAAACTCAACCTGACCCCTCTATTTTGGTAATACGGAAATTATAATACTCTTTGAGGAAGCTCAGTTAGTCAATTTGCCTTATAGTCTATGTTTTTCAGGGACTCTCTGAAGAAGATCACACAATCAATTCCCCTTATAGCCCTAAGGTCGGTGACTCTTTGTGGAAGCACACTCGGTCAATTCCCCTTATAGCCCAGGTCGTACAAATACTCTCTGAGGATGCTCACACAATAAATCCTACATATAGTGTAGGATATCAAGGTTATTTAAAGTGAAAATAATGACTCTTTGAGGAAGCTCACACGGTCTATCCCCGTATAATCTAAAGCAGTCATGGACTCTCTGAGCAAGCTCACACAGTCATTACCTATATAAAAAAAGTAAATCATAGGCTCTTTGAGGTATCTCACAGTGTCAATCCCCTTATAGACCAATGTAATCCCAGGCTCTCTGACGAAGCTCACATAGTCTACCCCATAGTAGCCTAATGTTCAAAGACTCTCTAAGAAAGCTGAGCTTCTATCTATCCACTTATAGTTTACAACACCAGGTTCTCATGGCCCTGTGTCAGATTACGACATACTAATTCAATATGGACAAAGTAGACCTACAGAACTACTTGTCTAACCAATCTAAATCATGACAAGCATGTCAGGATTTAAACCCTCCATCCGAGAGCAACTGGTATTGAAAACATGAAAAGTAGGCAAACTAGCTAACATGATCAAACGGTCGTAATAGAACATCCATGGAAAAAACATCTAAAGCGCAACAATTCAACCATGTTTATATTCAAACATCCTCTAAACAAGCATACAAGTGAGGAAGATATATCAAAAAGGTGAAACAGTAAACACACAATACCTATTTCAAGGGTAATGGTGGAATTTACACATAACATTCAAGGACTTTCAACGGAAAGGAACAACACACCTACCTTGGTGCTAAGAGATTGATATACTTGAACAAGGAGGCTTGAATCTCTTTAAAACATCTACGATCTACAAAAAGGTCTAAAATGTTCAACCCATGATAACATGAGATAGTTTAGGAATCATGGAATGAAACTCAAGAAGAAGGAAGAGAAACTGTCGTGGTTCTAATGAAATTGACGGTAGTGGATTCGGAGAACAGAAGGAGGCTTGGAGGCTCGAAGAAGTTTTGGTGCCGTAAAGTTTCTCTTGGCCGAACATGACCTAGAAGAAGATGCCTTTGGGGGTCAGACACGACCTTGGTCAAATAAATGAAAAAAAATAAAGTACACTATGTTTACTTTTGAAGTACACATTGTGTAATTTCCTTTTCCGTAATCCTCTTTTTGGTGGCCTCCTTGTCACCCCAACATGTTCGTGTGTGTGGCCATGACATAGCCATCACAAGGCGTGTACTCATAAAGTACACAACATGTACTTCTAAAATGTCATGTTTTTCCTCTATATCTCAAAATTTACTAGAAAAGGAAAAACATACCTAAAATGAAGATTTGGGTTCTTACAAACATTCCCCCTTAAAAAAATGCATCCCTGAATTTCCCTAGAGCGGTGTAGAAGATTAAACCTCGAAAAACACTGGCCACTGAGCTCGTACATCAGCCTCCCTCTTCCAAGTCTTGTCTTGTACCCATCTGTGCTGCCATAACACTCGTACCAGAGGAACATACCAGCCACATAGAACCATTTTAATGTGATCAACAACCCGAATGGGATGCTTCCAAAATGACACATCCTCCTCAAGCTCAATCTCCTTAGGTTGAATGAAATGATACGAGTCTGAAATGTAACGTCTGATCTAAGATACGTAAAAAACATCATGCATGGATCGGTACCTCTGAAGTAATTGCATCTGATAGTCAACCGACCCAACTCTCTCCAACACCTCAAACGGCCCTACGTACCTCCATGAAATCATACCCTGTCTCCTAATCCTCATGTTCCCCAATATCAGTGGGACACGTATGAAAACCTGATCCCTGACCTAGAAATCCCTAGGTCATCTCTGCTGATCAGCATAAGACTTCTATTGAGAATGTGCAATAACCATCCTTCTCTGAATCAACTCTATCAGCTCTGTGGTCTCTTGGACTAGACGAGGTCCCAGCAAAGCTTCCTCTCTGACCTCTAGCCAATACAAGGGTGATCTGTATGGCCTACTATAAAGTGCCTCATAAGGTTCCATATTAATAGTTTCCTGAAAACTATTGTTGTAAGAAAACTCCACAAGAGGTATATTCTTCTCCCAACTACCACCAAAATCTTGAATGCACGCTCGGAGAATGTCCTCAACCACCTGAATCGTATGCTTGGACTGGCCATCTGTCTGGGGATGGTAAGATGTACATAAAAGTACCTATGTTCCAAACGCCTTCTGAAGACCATGCCAGACCCGAGAAGTAAAATGAGATTCCATGTCTGAAATAATGGATTGCAGAACCCCATGTAAATGTACAATCTCTCAGATGTAAAACTGTCTCAGTGGGTCAATACTAAATGTCTCCCTGATCGTCAAGAATGGAGATACCTTCATGAGTCTTTCAATGACAACCCATACCTCATCTTTCCCTCATGGTGTCCTTGGAAACCCGGTCACAATGTCCATCCATACGTCATTCCCCTTCCACATAGGAATGGGTTGCTGTTGTAGAAGCCCTGCTGGTCGCTGATGCTCCACCTTCACCTGCTAACAAGTGGAACACCTCATGAAGAACCTAGAAACAGATCTCTTTATACCTAGAAACCAATACTAATGGTGTAGATCACGATACATCTTGGTGACGCCAGGATGAACTTCCCTAATAGAGGAATGAAAATCCCGCATCATCTCCTCACGTATATCTTCTGGAACCTATAGGCTCCCCTGGAAATGCAAGATCTCATCCTCTCCTGCTATTCATTCAGGAAGAGGTTCCTCTCCTGAGACACTCTTTCACAGGACAAATCCTTCTCAGTCTGATAGCTTCCTCATTCGCACCCGGTCAAGAAGGGTAGAGGTAACAACTACAGAAGATATAAAATTCTGCCACTATCTATCGTGCACCTCCAAATGCATCTCATAGAACGGAGTAATAAGCTTCCACTCACTGCTGGAATCACGATTTTTCTATATCTGAGGCCTCCTACTCAGTGAATTATCCACAACATTGACATTCCCAGGAATGTCGGCAAGCGTGATGTTGAAGGACTATAGGTACTCAACCCACCTTCATTGTCTCAAATTCAGGTCAACCTGAGTGAAAAATTTACTTGAGGCTTTGGTTGTTGGGTAAAACCACAAAATGATCTCCCGACAGATAATTTCTCTAATAGTGTAAGGCATGAACAACAGCTGCCATCTTTAGATCATGCATCGAGTAATTTCTCTCATGTGTCCTCAACTGCCAAGACCCATTCGCAACGACTCCATATCCCTAAATATGCACAACTCCCAGCCTGATACCTGAAGCATTACAGTAAATAGCATAGCTCTTGACTGGCTCTGGCAAGACTAGTATCAGTGCTGAAGTCAACCTCCCTTTCAGCTCCTGAAAGGCTGAAACACAAGAATCTGACCATATGTACTTCTCACCCATCTTGGTCAGACCCGTCACCATTGTTGCTAAGCATGAAAAGTCTAGAATAAAGCATTTGTAGTATCCAGCCAACCCTAGAAAAATACGCACCTCAAATATGTTCTTCAACTGCTCCCAGGAAACTTCTAGCCTTACTTTCTCTAGGTCTAATGATACTCTTGTCTTTGAGATAACATGACCCAAGAAGTGAATCTGGTCCATCCAAAAGTGGCACATCGAGAGCATAGCATATAACTGATTCTCTCTCAGTGTACTCATAACATTTTCAAGATGGGGAGCATGGTCTTGTCCAGTGTGAGAGTACTCCAAGATATCATCCACAAAAACAACCATGATGGAATCCAAGTAAAGATGGAACACTCGGTTCATTAGTTCCATGAAAACTATTGGCACGTTTGTGAGACCGAACGACATGACCGTATACTCGTATAGACCATACCAACTCTTGAATGCTGTCAGAGGTACATATGATGGTTTAAAACGGAACTGATGATAACCAAACCTCATTTCAATCTTAAAGAACACATGGTCTCCTCGAATATGATCAATTAGATCTCCAATCCTAGGAAATGGATATCGGATCTTGACTGTCAACTTGTTCAACTTCAGATAATATACATAGATCATAAGGGTATCATCCGCCTTTTTCACAAACAGACAGGCGAACACCATGGAGAAGTAATGGGCTGAATGAAATCCTTCACCTGCAACCCATCCAACTACTTCTTGAGCACCTCTAACTCAGTTGTAGCAATCCTATAAGGAGGAATTTACACTAGTTCTACTCCTGAAACAAGATCAATAGAAAATTCCACCTCGCACTCTGAAGGCAAACATAAAAAGTCCTCTGAAAAGATGTCCCAGAAATGATCAACCACAGAAGGAAAGTACAACTGTGAAGTCCCCTGGTCATCCAGATATATGCTGGAAATGTGGGTTGTAACTATGCCTTACCCAAGATGATCTAGACCCGGTATAATCACATGGACATCCAACTAACCCTTGTGACAAAAAAATCCATCCTCTAGTGATATGAAACTCACCCTACGACGATAAAAATCGACGACTACCTGGAAGGGAACTAACAAGTCCATCCCAAGAATTAAATCATATCTTTTCATCTCTATAACATAGAGGTCCCATAAAAAGTGACACCCACCGACCTAAATAGTGAAATCCTTGCACTGACGTACGCTAGATGTCCTTGTTCCCAACGATGTTTCTAGTGTCAACAAGTTGGCAGAAGAAAAGATAAAGTGCCCAAGACTCTCCACTATAGTAATAGAGATAAAGCTATGGGAAGACCCTGTTTTGAAAGGAGACGAAGATATAACTGAGGCTAATATGATCATACCTCAAAAATTGGAGGGTGCAGGATCCTGCTCCTGATGGGTATGCTCCACTACAAAATTTTGGCCTGCACCATGGACCTGTAACCCTTCCGGACCACTCTGAGCTAATCTACTCTGCTGTCACTGATAGCCTGGTGACTGACCTCCATGGCCATAACCTCCACCTAGGCATAAACGACCGAATGAACTCCAGTTCCCAGACTGGTGAGAAACTGACAGTGATGATCCTGAACATGGGGTCATAGAAGAGCCTGTGTCACCAGCTGTTAATGAAAAAAATATACATAAACGCTGCAGATGGCCCATCTTGCCGCAAGATCGGCACTCCATCAGGTCTCTCGGGAAACGTGGCCTTGTATGCCTGCTCCTCCCACATTGGTAGCACCCTACCTGAATACCAGAAGGTTCATCATGTCTACTCTGATCTCTTCATGTAGCCTCCCTTCATTGGTTCCTTCTGTCAGAATAAGTAACACTAACTCTGGATGTCAAACCGCCCAGGCTCACTACTCCAGAATCCCTAATATTGCACTCAGTGATCAGATCTTGGTTGATGATAGGGGATATCGAAGTAAGCCTGATGATATTCACCTGGGAATGGATCTCTTACCTGAGATTTTCCTCAAACTTCCATGCAAGGAACAACTCGTCTCCTCCAGGAATAGGCGTGAAACACTGCAGATCCATGAAACGAGAGGAATACTCCATAACAGAAAGATTACCCTCTTCCAACCTCATTAACTCTTTGTCTCCATCGTCCCTCAAGGTCTCCGGGATGATGTATTCATAAATGATATGTTGGAACTCCTCCCAAGCCATATTATGATGGTGTACCTCTGGAGATATGACATACAACCACCACACTGCGGAGTCTCAGAGCATAATGGTCGCAATGTTAACCCTCCTCTATGGTGGTATGTCAAGGTGTTCAATGATAGTCAGTGTGGCTTCTATCCATGACTCTGTAGCTTGTGGTACTCCTTCCCTGAGAATGTGGAAGGATGCTACTACTAGAAAACCGGCGTCAATTCAGCCATCGATGGGGCATGAGATGGTGCACCCTGGAAGGTTTGCATCATCCTAAGAAAACATTCCTTGAAATCTAGATCAGTGCCAACAACTAGTATAAATGGTGGTTCCATGGCTGGCATAGTAAGATGATGTGCAGGAAGTCCCTGATCTGCCATATCTGGCCTCTGGTAACTCCCCTGCGACTGGCGGTCAACCGGTGGATGAATAGGTCGCATGATTCTAAAAATTCAAATGCACACCTTAGAATCAGTATTAAAAAGCACTGAAAAATTGAAGGCACGAGAATGAGAAGGGATAATAAAGAATTCAAGTTATGCAAAACAAGACTACATGGCATGATCAATACCTACACGGAATTTCCCTTATTTCATTCACATGGGCATGTACTCCTGCCTCTACTGGTCATGTAACACCCAAAATAAATGGTGTGTTGTCCTAACACAGGATGTGTACTTGAATATTCTTTACCTGGATGGTTCCTCCTACACGGTTAATCCACACAGCTCTTCAATGGAAAAACTACACGACGTGTTCAAGGCAAACGCGAAGTGTACATGGCATGCCTTACCTAGCCCATGTTGTTAGCGACATGCACTGACACATGGCTCACACTACACAGCATGTTCCAGGCGGACACGGTTTGTACGAAAAAGAGTAACACTGACCCATGTTGTTAGTTACACAGGAGACTACATGGTTCATTATACACAGCGTGTTCCATGGGGACACGATGTGCACTTGAAGGATTTCCTTGACCCGTGTCGTTCATGACACGACCGGATACTTAGCATACACTGAACGACATGTGGTAGAAAAAGGACATGGCATGTAAAGCCTATGTCTCACCCATATGTGTCGTTAGTCACACGGTTAGACACACGGTCAATGAAACATGGCGTGTTTGAACTGGACAAGGCATGTTCTTGCAAAATTTTTCACAACCTCGTGTCCCTTCCCACATAGTCAGTGACACAGCTATACACTACAAGGCATGTATTCATAAGTTTCACGCAGTGTATTCTGGGTTTTTCTAGATAGTAACCTCAGAACTGCACTAGAGCCCAGAAAACACATAAAAACAAGCGTTAACGTGCCAAATTCCAAGCCGTGATGGCCCATACTCCATGTGAATCAAATCATGGAATCTTATACATGTCAAATACAAGGAAACAAGTCAATGATCCACCATGTTCTGATTCATGAGGGCCCATAACAGCTCATGAACCAAAATTTTGCCTTCATTCAAACAAGAACATACACAAGAAATAATTATTGAAAGTAGGTATTCTATCAAAGCATCTATCACAAAAGCCTGTATATTTCACAAAACACCTATCACAATAACATGAAATTGTTAATGCACCCTAAATGGTGAGGCAAGAATTCATGTCATGTGATTTCTAGAAAATGACTATATGATGCATGAGATGGAATACCCCCATCTCATCAGGTTGCAACAGAAATTAAACCTCAATAACGTCAATAATAACAGCAGGAATCATGTGAGTCACTCAAGGTGAAATCATTTTAATTGTAAAATTGAAAAACTATAAAACTGAATAAACGAGGTAGATTTTCTTTTCCTTGTACACATGTTAGCTACTCCTGAGCACAACATATTACCAAGTATTGATTCCATTCCATCCCTCAATAAGACCCCATATTGTATGTCAGGATAAAAGAAATATTCTTTGGTACCACTTTGTAACGTCCCGGTTCCGAGAGCCACCCAAAGGTTCCCCTTACCCAGTTGGCCACATGGTCTCAAGCGCATTTCCCCAAACACCAGAGGCTGCCGACTAGCAGTGAGGGACTTGGGTGTGATAGTGGGGAAACTATGCCCACATTGTAGACTGACACATCAGAAGAGTAAATAAATAAATATAGTGGAAGTAGTAATAATTCATACACAATTGTACAGTGAGAGACTAATGGAGATAAAAAAAGGAGCACATAGATATATGATTCATGATACATATGTATGGGAAAGTATCCAAACAAGTCACAATGTTGGAAATACAACAAAACTAAAACAATTACAAAAGAAAAGATAAACTGCTCCTCAGAATCACTAGACTAATCATGGTCATATGCTCTCCACCTCCATACCATGTCACGTATCTAAATTTGAAGGGTGCATACCCTTATCTATACCTGCAACAATATAATCAGTTTGGGCTTAAAAGAATGACCCAAATAGGGTGTGAGACTAAATCCCAGTAGGCATCCACCCAAATATCTATGCTAAAGAGTCAGTGAATATATGGAGGGTAAAAAGTATAGAAAGAAGTAACATGAACATACTAAACAGTAAACAATCCATAGTTCCAATATTAAGAAACAACTATCAAGTAGAAAATCACAAATAGGTAACCCTCTGGGACGTACTCACAACCATCCCCAATGGTCCTACCTAATACATACCAACAACGCTCGGGGCAGTACACTCAACCTGACCCCATTGGTATAGACATAAGGAAATTATAAGACTCTTTTAGGATGCTAACTCGGTAAATTCCCCTTATAGTCTAAGATAGTCAGGGAATCTCTGAGGAAGATCACACCGTCAATTCCCTTTATAGACCCAAGGTAAAAGGCTCTCTGAGGAAGCACACTCGGCCAATTCCCCTTATAACCCTGGTCATATAATGTCTCTTTGAGAATGTTCACACAGTCAATACCTCGTATAGTCAAGGATATCAAGGTGATTCAAAGTAAAACAAAGACTCTCTGAGGAAGCTCACACAGTCTTTCCCCGTATAGTCTAAAGCAGTCAGGGACTCTCTGAGGAAGCTCACACAGTCATTCCCCATATAGCCCAATGTAATCCTAGGCTCTCTATGGTAGCTCACATAGTGTACCCCGTTATAGACCAAAGTAATCCTTGGCTCTCTGAGGGAGCTCACACGGTCTACCACCTTATATCCTACTGCTCAAAGACCACATGAAAAATCTCACTCAGTCTATCCCCTTATAGTCTAATACACCAGGTTCTCATGGCTATGTGTAGGACAATGTCATACTAATGCAATATAGACAATGAAGACCGACTGAACTACTTGTATAAACAATCTAAAGCATAACAAGAATGTCAGGATTTAAACCCTCCATCCTACAACAACTAGTATGGAAAATAGGCAAAGTAGACGTGCTATCTAACCTGACCAAATGGTCGTAACAAGAACATGGACGGGACAAACATCCATAGCACATAAATTCCACCATGTTCATATTCAAACATCCTCTACACAATAATACAAGCAAGGAAGGTATATCATAGGGGTAAAGCGGTAAACATACAATACCCCGTTGAATGGTATTGGTGGGAATTGCATATAATATTCAATGAAATTCAACGGAAAGGCACAAACTACCTACATTGGTGCTGGGAGATTGGTATACTTGAACCCTAAGGCTCGAATCGTCTTAGAACGTAGAATATCAACAAAAACATATAAAACGTTCAACTGAAGATAAATTAATAAATATAAGGAATCATGGATTGAAACTAAAGAAAAAGGAAGATCTTAACGCATCAGTTCCAATTCAAACAATGACAGTCATGTTGGAAATCAGACAGAAGCTGGGGGGGGCTCGGTGAATTTTCAACGACGTACGATTTCTCTCGACCGAACGGGACCCAGAAGTAGATTTCTCTGGGGGTTAGACGTGACCCCGATCTATTTAATGAAAAAAAATAAAGTACACCGCTTGTATACTTTATGTACATGGTGTGTAATTTCCTTTTCCTTACTCCACTTTAGGCCAAGTCCATGTCACCCCTACATGGTCGTCTGTGTGGCCATGACATGGCCAACACACAACTTCTAGTAGTATCGCAGTACACAGTGTGTACTCTTAAATTACACGGTGTGTACTAAAAAAATCTCTTGATTTTCCTCTTTTTCTCATAAACGACAAAAAAAAAAGAAAAAACAAAACTAAAAAGAAGATCAGAGTTCTTACATCCAATGCCAAATTACATAATTCTAATTGTATTATGTAACTATTTCCAATAATAATATTAATATGCTAAAACATAATAATAAATTTCACTTTTGGAGAGGAAATATATTATAAATTACTCCATATGGGTGGTAGTCAACCTCTTTATAAAGTCATCACATTTCATTTCTATCATGAAAAATTTCTATCATGAATGACAGACAATAATATATTTAATTGAAGTGGTATGACATAATGTTGTGAAGCTCTTCATTGTATCCTATCAAGAACTAAGGAATAAAAATATATATTTGAGAAACCATCATCATGCATTGGATATAATGTTAAGTCTTAATACTACTTATCACAATCATATAGATGGTCTATCAATGATAATCGTACAAATAATAGTGGATATTCTTTGACCACATTGTAAATATTTGAAGTATTTTTAGATAGGCACCTTCCCCTAGTGGAGTTTTCATATAAAAACACTTTCTTTTCTATCATTGAAATGGATCATAATAAGGATATATATTGTAAGAGGTGTCATAATTCAATATGAAAGGATGTAGTTAGGTATAAGAAGCTGATGGGACCAAATATTAAAAAAGTGATGAAAAATAAGGGTCAACCAATCCTGTATCATATGGAATATGTGTAGTGGTAAAAGAAAATCCATTCTAAAAATTATTGATAATTCCCAGAGTTAGAGGTTTGATAAAATGTTATCCCTAATATATTACCATGTGATAAATTCATGAGAATGAGGAAGAATGGAAATCATTATCATAGATATATCCAACAATTTGATATCATTGATCTCATTAAAGTTATGACCTACCGACTAGCACTCCCACTATCATATCTCAATATATAATGTTTTTCCTATATCAATATTATGTTAGTGCATAAAATACCCCTCACATGTAATAAAACAAGTGGAGGTGTCTTTGGGGAAGAATAATTAGTAAATGGAGTTGATATGAATAGTCTTAGTTCCTAGAGACAATGTTATACAAAAAAAAGGAAAATTCACCATGTTAAAGAGCAATGGTGGACCAACATGTTTTCAGAGGTGTCATGTGATCTATATGTATAAATGAAATAAAATTAACCTCAACTATTTTAGTGTACCAATTGATTTCATTTGTTAATGATTTTTGAATGGGGAATAATATAATGACCCAAACATTTATAAAAAAGAATTCCTTTCTTAGTGAATCAAATCCTAATTATGTTTAGTACTAATAAAAAACATATGAATTTTTTTAATTTCAATATTTTTAATAGTTATAAAATATATTTATTATATTTTTATCAAGTTTAAAATATTTATAAGCTTAATAACTATTAATAATATAGTTAATCTAGAGTGAATATTATGATGATTATATATTATCATTTGTTATAAAGTTAAATTGACATAGATAAAAGAAATGATAGCATGTACCAGAAATATTATATCATATTAACCCTATTTATTCGAGATTCTAAGTGAGATAGAATCTCTTGGATTTTCCAACAACCAATTCCACGATGAAATACGTCAACTGAAAATCAATTGAAACAGTTATTGTGTTATTTTTTTTCTTTTTAACATCATAACTCAAACCATGTTCTCTAAACCACCATAAGAATTCACCCCCACCACACACCGTAACCTCACATCATATACCAATGAAATAAGTTATTTTGTATCTATACTAATGTAGTGTGAATTTGTATATATTAATTATTAATAGTATTATATTTATATTTATCCATTTTTATTATTTACTTATATATATAAATATATTATTGTTTGATGGGTTTTTAAAAAAATTAAATTTGATAGGAAGAAATGATATTTACATTATTTTGATATGTGTAATTCCAATAAAAAAAATATTTTTTTGATGAATACATTTATTATAAAAATTAATTTTACCTTCCTAAAATTTTCCTATTAAATAATTATTATTTAAATTTAAGTCATCTTAAAAATTAATTAAGCCCTACATAATTTTTATAATAATATAAAAGGGGATTATTTTATACAATATGTAGTCTTCAGTCCTCAATTATTTCTGTATTAATGTGTAAATTCTATTGTTCAAAATTTTATTTTGGAAATTAAATTATAATATTTAAATCAACACAATGAAATAACTAAGTGGTTATTATTTCTTATTTTAAATGAAATTTTATTTTATTTTTCAAAAATAAATATTTCTTAAATATAATGTATTTTTTATTATATAATAATATTTGGAATGTGATGAAATAAATTATATAAAGTGAATACATGACAAAAAATTATTTTCAATTTATAATATGTCATTTTGTGTGTGGTTTAATGATTTTTGAAACCTATAATGTTTCCTCTAAAACCTAATATATATCATAAGGTTTTAAAAACATTTTTTTGTGAACATGACTGACATCCACATCATGAATGAATTTTTATCAAAATTTATGTTATTAACCTACTAAAATATTCAACAGTAATCCACTTTAGAAGAATCCATGAGAAAAAAAGAAATTCGGTTTTTTGATCTGATTATTTTGTCACATTCAGTCCAAAATATGTTTATTGATATTAATAATACTTCAACCCAATTTTTCTATAAATACCCACCCAATGTCCCCCCCCCCCTTAGTAATAATCAATTTTTAATGAATTTGTTTCCATCACCCAATCTATATACCACCAATGTTCTTCATAATTTTATAAGAATCCCCTCCCATCACTTTAGAATCTCTGTATCATGTGAAAGGATTCTATCATAATACTTTTTATTCTTTTAATTTTCATAAATAAATAATTAGATTATAAATATTTTATATTTAGAATTATATTTAAACAGACATTTACTATCCTTATAAAAAGTATATAATGATAGATTTAATTTCAATTTCATTGAACCCATCCTGGATCCTTTATGTACAAAATTTATGATGTTGAAATTATTTGATGATTCATAAAGGAAAATATTCATTTTCTTATTACCAATATTAATTTTCAATCAATATAATTCTTCAATATATACATATACTTAATTAATTTTTTACATCCATTTATGTAACCATCATTCCGTATTTTTGGGATTAAATGAGATGGATTTATTTCTAATATTCTATAATCGATTTGAAAAAAATGAATATACGTGATATGAATTTTATTAGTGGACCCATATTTATATATCCATTAAATGACTTTGGGAATGGTTTTATCACATAAGATAAATTATACAGTGCATGTAGGGTTTTCCTATGTACAATATGATTCGATCTATCGATTATTAGCCTAGAATAATTCATAAGATTTCGTATTTTAGGTTTTTTTTAATGTAATAAGTTTCCATAATTTTATCAACTTATATCTATAATTGGTGTTCTTGTTTAAGATTACCTTCCTTTTTAATGATTATATTCCTCTTGAATCACATAAAATACATTAATCGTCTTATTCATCGATTATTTCCTCAGATTACATTATAAATTTTCACATTCAATGATATACCCCTAGGTTATAACATTCAATTTTATAATATCAATGGATATTTAGGGGAATGATTTGGATTTTATAAATAATGTTATTGTGTTTATGTTTCAATTTGTTTTTGATATGTACCAAACATATGAATGATTAAAGGATGCTCAATTTTTTGGATTGAATTATTTGTATAATTTTATAATAAATCATGAAATAATGTGACTAAAACATATGAGTTTTCATGGATCACATGAATATCCAAAAAATAATGATTTTGGTGAAAATAAGATGTGTAATTTAGGAAATATATAAACTAATGTTGCTATAAATTTCATATGTATGATTTCACCATGTTTTTACAGCATTAGAGAGTAACTAGTTATTTTCCTAGGTATGATTTCATCTTGTTTTTCAGATGTGAGGGGCAGTTTCCCAACATACATATTGTCATTTTTATAAAACTGTATTAAAAAAATCATTATAATATATATATATATATATATAATTTTATAAACACAGTAAAAAATAACCTTAATGCATTTCTCATTAAATAACTATATTAACATCAATAGTTATTTCATACAATTCATTTTACAACTTGAGAATGTAATAACCCATAATTAACCCAAAATATATGATTATATAATCCTAAATTGTTATCCATCCTCTCAAAATTATATTATATAAATTTAATGGTATTCATCCAAAAATAATACATCAAATTGAACCCGAGTGTTATATAAAACAATACAAAATAACATTTCCAAACAATTTATTAGTCAGTCAAAAATTCAATAAATAAATCCTCAAAATGGGTTTCAATGTTGTTGAATATATGGTAAACATTAAACCATGATTCTATACACAAATATTAATTAAGCCTCACATTAAAAAACCATAATAACCTCTGTTATATAAACATAATCTATTTTCAACTATGACAAACCCGACATATAAGTTTCATATTTTGATGCCTTTGAACTGGAATTCACTTTCTCAAAGTCTAATTGATATTTTACGATTATAGTTTCAATGAATTAAGAAAATATCATAAATAATAAACTCAAAAAATATTATTCTACACTTATACTTAGTATCAAATTTTTCCACCCAATAAAAATTCTTAAAATAAAACATGACATCATTTTAGGACATATATTATCAAATTCGATAATTGATATCATCCTTGTAATTACAGAAAATTAGAAAATTTTGACAAAAAAATTAAATATTTGGATGAAAATAGATATATTAGAAAGAAAAATATATAATTAAAATTTCTAGTGCCATTAAAAATAATAAAACATATGAAATATTGTTTCTTAAAAAATAAATTTCAATCTAAAAGAGAATAACTATTTTAAAAGATGAATATATTAACATTTTGAATAAAATTATTTACATGAATACTCATGATAAGGAGATAAAAATTTTAATAGGATCCTTGGGACATCATTTCCACATCTTTTTTTATAATCACACTTATAAATGGAATCACCGTAAGGTAGAAATCCATACCTTGAGATCCCAATGAACTAGATCAATATCTAGACATTCCCATCAAATATTCTATATGTGGATCAACTATGTTAAATAATGGGGATAAAACCTTAAAAATAATGTTCATGGACCCAATCAAGAATAAAACCATTTTATTATATTCTAAACCCATATTCAAAACACCTTTGCATATCAAAATAACATTTCTCTATATAAATAACATTTAAAATAGAAAAAAATCAAATAATAAAATAATTATTTTATATGATATTAATTAAGAATAAATATGAAGGAAAAATTAAATCATTGATGTTTTATAAAGTGGTCAAAGAACACTCATTCCATATAAAGAATAAAATAAATTCCATTTTTATATTTTTTTTATAACGGTTGAAAAAGAACATTAAACAATGATTTTAAAAACAAATTCCGTTACAATAATACCTACTCATCATTTATATAATTTATTATTCAAAAAAAGGATTAGTTAATTTATAATTTATTAAAAACATTATTTAGTTTTATTATTCATCGTATATCACATATTATTATGTTACATACAATTATTTTAAAATTTAAAGACACATCATAAATTTTGACAATATTTAATTCATAATTCCATAATAAATTTGGTAGGTTTGATATAGAATAATGGATGATAATTAAATATTCTCCATAATATTATTCATGAAATAATAATAATTTTTACATTTGAGATATAATTTGAAATCCAACCATGAATGATGGTAATGAAAAATGAACTACATTACAATCTTGGAGACTATAGGTCAAATGTACTCATTAGTAATGTATCTATTTTTTGATGAATATTATGGAATGAAATAATATATTATTTTATGCTTCTAGAATGATTATAATATTTTATATATATTATTACATATATATATATATCATCTATGAGATTGGAAGGAAATTGAATGAAATTTTGTTGTAGAGTTTATAATCCACACATACATACGAATGACAATATCATTTTTCTATATATTAAAAGGTATGAGTGTAAATGATATGTAATAATTTCAGAATGATAAAAATGTCATGGATATCGTATATAAATATTATTTCTGACATTATAAATAATCATGAATGATAGTTATGTAAAATTAATATCATCGGTTTAGGAGGTGGTAGTTTATCGTACACACAAAATTTGATTTCTTTTCTAATTATAGGGAAGAGGAGATGAATATAGTACATGAATATAGCATAATGGCAACATATTATATAGAGAATATGAGGATTGATTTTGATATTGTAATAATAAGGTATGAGGAAGGTTTAAGCCCTTAATGTATGATGTTATGAATACAAAAATACATCTTGTTATAGTGGAGGGATTTTAGGGACTCATTTGGGAAGAGACATTCTAGACCCAAACAGATTTATGTGTAATGAAATTATAATAGTAGATTACCTCTTATAAGTTAGGGGAGTGGAACTCTTCCAATTTCTAAAAATATTTAAATTTATACCTATTAAATTTAAATTCAAATGGATCACAATGTATTAATTTCAAATATAATATGAATATGGGTTTAAATTTTTTCATCGACCAAAAATTAGACAAGTTTTTACAATATTTCAACCCATTCAATTTTTTATTAACCCCTTTAACTCTTAATGTGACAAAATTTACTTTAAAATTATGAACATCAAAATATTTACTATTAAATGTAAAAAATTTCAATAAATGGAACATAGATTATTTTTTAAACAAAAACCCTTTCAAATTTTGTAGATTATTATTTTCAGAAATATTATTTGATTCCAGAATATATTATTTACTATTAAATATCCATAATGAAAATGTTTATAACTATTAATTACTATGAAATTAATTTTATCTAAAAAATCAAAAATTAGGTGAATAATATTTTATTATTTCCCAAAAATTTCAAGGTAAAATATAAATTTCTTTTAAATCTTTATTTATCTAGATTATATTTATTTACATTTTTTTAATTTCATTTGTCTTATTTTTCCAATTATTAAATTATTTTTTGGATCACTGTTTTATAAAAATGTAATGTATTTATTTCATTCCCCAATATTATAAAAAAACTACCATGATTTAAATAAATTATTTAACATTAATATTAATATTTGTTTGGTCAAATATCCTCTAGATAACACAAATTTAATAATATTACACTTACTTAAAAAAAGTGTGTGATTTTTTTTTATTTTCATTAAATAAATCACTAAAAGGATCATAATATTATCATAGTGTACAGAAAAAGTAATAATTTTGACCCTTGGGTAATTATTTTCATTATATAATCATGAAATACAATTTAGTCAAGTTTCATGATTATTTTATATACCTTATCAAATTTTTTTAATCATAAATTATCCAATATTCCCATTACCTTCGTAAAACAATTACTATGTTTACTATTTATATAGACCATATAAAAAATGTAATATTTATAAAATATGGACCAAATGGGTATGAATATGTAATACATTTTTCAAAATTTAAAACATTGAATTTAATGAATTTAATTCAACATTAAACCAAAATAATGAAATGAAAATAGTTGTTCAGATAAATGATCTAATCTTTTATTCCAAATTCATGTATAATATAAATTTAAAAATTATAATTATATTAATTTACACCAAAATATCTAATTAATTTTTTTTAATAAATTGAATTAAAATAAAAGTAAATTAATATTTTTTTTTAAAATCATTATTTTTAAATATTTTTTGAAAAAATATATACATTCATAAACTCATAGATAATATTTCTGTGATAATTTTATGATGAAAATGATACAAACGAAATTCTTTTTTTATATTAAAAAACGTTAAAATAAGAAATATACTTTTCAATATAATCTTACATGAAATGATTTAAAGAAACCCATTTCATTTTTTATGAATTCCTTTCTATATTAAAAATTAACTAAAATAAATAACTCTGTTACAATAATATATATTAAAGTAGTTTATTCTCTCATTTCCAAGGTTGTTATAGTGACCCATATTTTAAATTTTTTTTAATGGAAAACCACATATTTCGTAAGGGATATGGGAAATGTATATGAGCTACATATGGGTAATATTCCAATATTATGTTATGTTATAGGGTTGATCTACTATGTAATGGTCCTTAACAAGGCTACCAAACCATGTAATAGTTTTTTATAAGGGTAAAATATCACTCTGTTAGTGTATCCACAAATTTGTAAAGGATGCATAAGGTTAATCCAGCAACTGCGTACTGGTAGTCCAAATATATAATTTGTGTAAGGGTAAATTTCATTAAATTTTTATGAAAAAAATGTGCTATGTAAGGATATACTATGTTACCAATATGTTTTACCCATTTAATTACAAATATTTATTTAAAACCCATTTTATATTATTCTTCTTCTAGAACAAAAGTAATAACTTTTTTGTTAATTCAATACAAGGATAACATGGGAGTTAAATTATTCTGACCCATTAAAAAATTTAATTCATAATTTGAATTATTTTATTCAATTTTTCTAAATGATTCTTTTCTATATGAAAAAATGAGATAATTTATGAATTTAGGGTTTTCACTCTATAAACCAGAGTGCTAGCGCTGTTTTAAAAAACACCTAAATGAATGTTACTTCATTTTTGTTCCTAGATTGAGATGATTTTATGATTCAAGATATTGATGATTGAAATAAGGCCATTTTATTTTCATCATTTTGTCATGTGGTGAGTAATTACTCCATTTTATTTTTATAATTCACTCAGTAGGATGCTATGATATTTTTTATGGTATATGGTTTTGAATGAAATCTATATTAACATAATACGTAGTGTAATTGTTTAACTATAATCACATTCCAATTTATATTTTAAAATAGATATTTAATTTGAGATTTAACATAAAAATGGCAAGGTTAGTGTCATGAAAATTAATGATAGTGTTTTATGGAAAAAATATTTTTTTTTTAATTATTATAAAAATTTATATAACTTTGTATTTCATGGTATTTAATGTTTGTTTTTAAGCTACATAATTTCAAGATATGTTTTAAACATGTTTTCCACCTAATTTATTTAATCCATTGTTATTATTAATATTATTATTTAAAATAACAAAAATTGATGTTGATTTTTTACCTCACTCGTGTTAAAAAGTTCAACTAAATCACTTTTGACATCAGTTTTGTTTTTATAACAGAATTCAGTGATTCTTTATGATCACTATTGATGTCACCTTTTTTATATAATTGAAGTTAAAACACATTTATTTAAATAAAATACTCAATTTTCACTACACATAATTATGGATATTCATAATTGATGAAGACGAAAAATGCCAAAAAAATAATAAAAATCAGGTATATTAATATTATTATTCATCCTAATGATTCAAAAAGCATCAAATAACATGGATGATTATATAATATTGGAAAATAATATATTTTTTTACTAATCATAATCATAAAAAATAATATTAATTCTTCAATTTATTTGTGAGGCTTGACACATTTTCTAAAAACATAATTTTCCTTATAGTGAAGAACACATGAAGCACCCAATGTAGTGATTTGGAATGATTTTTAGACTCAGATATATATGGCAAAATGGAAATCATTATATTGTCAACTTGATTTGATAATGTATCATTCATAATAAAAATGGAATCCTAAAAAATTATTTCAATTATAAGAACCAATTTTTTTCACTCATCATTTTATCCATTAAATTTCATTCTAATTCATTATTTATAACTAATATGGATGCTTAATGAGTTTGAAAAGGTTTCAATACAATATAGGGCTTGTTAGGAGCCCACAACCCATCTTATATGGGAAATTGGGGATGTTGCACGATTAGACGAAACTGTGTGGGTATGCCACAAGGTTAGATCTAACTATTTCGATGGTTTTCATCCTTAGGTAGAGCCATATTTTCAAATTGGCACATGGATGCCCTAAAGATGTTTTATAACCATGCAGTATACCCTTATCTCCCAGAAACCATTTTTGTTTTTTACAAGGATGGGAAATCTGAGCCGCCTTTCAGTTCATATGAAATATTTGGTGTAATATTAATTTACATCCCTAAATTATATATTTTATCCCCTACTAATTTACTAAGTAGATACCAAGTTTGATTACCCTCCATTCCTATAATTATTGATCATTTTGAAGGAATATCCTAGGGATCCTGAAATATCTTTCATCAAGGATTGGTTCATCACGTTGGATGTGTAATGGTAAGTACTCAAGACCATTTGAGCCAATACTCATCTCTATTGCTATTGACCTTCATATTCATGTATGGGAATAGTCATATTTTTCGATGAATTAGTATGTACCAAGACGAATTAGAGGATAATTCTGAATGAGGAGAGATGTACATGCCTAGTGTCTATGTCCTATAACTCATCACTCATATTCGTAGATTTTAGAGATTAACTGTTCGGGCCTCCTATTTCATTGATTTCAATTTATTGAATTTATATGACGTGATTATAATAATTATAACCATATGGTTATTACCTTTATAAATTTGTTATTAAATTTTACAAGTAATTCCCACAACTCGATTCATACCACGTAGGATGTTTATCCATAATTTTTCTTTTAGTGTTTGACATATTGTATCCTGTTTTTCTGTGTTCCTTGTATTGATGTTTCTAAAGATACTTTTTTCAATATTAATTGGGATGATTTAAATTTTGTATTTCATAATGAAAATAAGGATGTGTGATCACCTGTTGAAATGCCTATGCAATGTGATTCAATTTTATTGTTAAATTTGAAATGGAAGTTGTCATGTATACAAAGTATATGACAAAAATTAACGGTTTAATGCCTCTTGGACATGTCAATGTAATGAGAGGAATGGCTTTAACCAAGTGGATTTATTGATTATTTATGACATGATTAAATTGTTGCATGCTCAATTATCTTTTTTACACAAATAAACGGAAATGTATTGAGCCTTATAAATTATATATGACTTCATTATCAATATAAGAGTGTACTAACTTGAGCTCCCTTTTGATACCTAAGGGAGTGTCGTGAGCACTCGAGGACTCTATTCTGAATTTCAGAATAAAAATTTCAATGGATGACACCAACCAATAACATGATGCTAGTCTATCATTGGATATAATGTATGACACTATAGGTTCCCTTGTAACACCCTAAAATTTAGTGAATTATTCTTTTTCCAATTATTTTATCCATTTTTCTATGTTTTAATTTCATGAAACACTACACATAGTTTACTTTATATTAAATCACTATGATTCAATTTTTTTATATGAAACAATGACTTAACTCGATGACTTCCATTTCATACAAGACAATCATTTAATAAATAAAAAAATATTATTAAAATATTATAATTTAATTTAATAATGTAAAACACTAGAGTTAAGTTAAATATTATGAATTGTATAAACTAATATAAGAAAATATATAAACTACACAATATAATATTAATTCACTTTTTAATGAAAATAATAACTGAATGAATATAAAAGGAAATGTTTTTATGGCCACCAAGTTGTTTTACCCAAGAAAATTATATTTTCGTGTATGTCTTGCAACACACTATGTGAAAAATTCCTTTCACATCTCACTTTGTTAGGGTACATTACGTGCAACAATGACATGGCATACGTTACACGCAAGACTGAATTGGCCTACATTACACGTAACACTGACATAGTGTAAGACACATCCGACATTGAGTTTCTATGAAGCAACGGTTTTTATATTATTATTTATGAAGATAATTATAAATTATTCATTATACATAGTTATCAGAAGATAAATAACAACATAATACATAATTTTTATTATTTTCCATATAAATATAAAATATTTTTAATGAAATATATGATTTTTGGTGAAGTCCTTTTATGTTTATAAATTAGATTTTGTCGAATTAACTGCTTTTAATGTCCTTCTTTGAAAAATAATAATATTAAGTATAGATACATTTATAAATTTAATTTGATATAATAATCTTAATTTATTAAATTATAACTTCAAAATTATCCTTTGTAAATTTTTGTGAATTTTTTGAGAAACTTCTTTTTTTAATAAATAGTGAAAATTACTACATTTTCGTTAAAAAATATTTTTAATTAATTATTAATGTTATGTTATGGTTTAATTTTTAATGGTCACATTATGTCAATTATACATGTATTAGTAATATTTAGGTCATTATAATCAATTTCATTATGATAATGAATATAAAAATGTAACAAAACATTGAACATTTTTCATCTTAAAAAACATGTGACTTTGCCCCATCTGCATGATTAGAATTAATCTCAATTTTACCGCTTCAGTGAAATGAATTTTGGAAAAAAAATATACGAAATTTTAATTAGTATAATAATTAGGAACAGGAAAGATCATCTATGATTAGTAAAAGTGATTAAAATTAATCACATTGATTATGATCAAATGAATATTTATTAGGTACTAAACATTAATCATAGGGTGGAAAATTACCTAGATACTTTTGAAAACCCCATTTTCATGAAAGTATTATGGAACAAAACCTTAATTAATTATTAATATTGGGTTTCTATGATGTATATTATCGTTATGAACATGTTTACAAGTAACTTTGCTTTCAAAATTTTCAAGTGAGTCCTTTTCCTTCCCTATAAAGGCCACCACCTCTCCCACTTCCTCTCACCTATCAAAACCACTTATTTTCTGGAAATACCTAAACAATAAACCTCCATAAAACCCTAAATTACTCCTAGAATAATTCTCTTTGGAATATGAAAATCCATGGAAGCCATTTTGAACAAACCAAAAGGAGTTACCCGATTTAGGGTTAACGTCTTCTCTCAAGTGCCTTGTATTATTTTTTTCGCAACATCTACACTTTATTTCATCCATTATTGTATGAAAAAACTAGTAACATCAATATAATATGATGTTTTTATTCTATTAGTTACACCTATAATTACACAAAACCCCTTGTAAAGGCTATCAATCCTGTTGTTTTTTTGTACGGTGATCTACTAACTCACGAAAAGATGATTGTCCTATTTTCTTTTACCACTAATCATGGTGGCCATTATGTTGTGAACTCTATTTATATATGCTATATAATATATTAATTATATATATAAGATTATTTATTCGTTTTTAAAACACATACAATTTTTATTTCCATTTGGGATTAATATGATAATCCTATTTGAGAATGTGTGGACTACCGCCACTTTAAAGCTATGTGATTTGTTCACACACAACATGGAATATAATAAGGATGGTATCAGTCATCATATATGATATATATGATATAATAATTATACCGAAATAACGATTTATATATATAAATACACACATATATATATATATATATATTTCATTTATATTCATTTTATATGACAAGAAAAACAGAAACCACATTCATACATAGATACGGCCTACCATCTCCATGAATGGTGAATTACATATCATAATTCTATATAATATAAATTATTATAATATAAATATTATTTATATAAATTATACTTATATCATATATTATAGTTTTTAATCATGATATAAATATAACGACCAACAATATAAAAAATAAAGACACATGTGTATAACAAAACTAATATTAGATTAAGTGGAACGTTGAACAAGGATCATTAAAACGGGGGTAATATAAGGTCATAATAAAACCACATATATTTTTATATAGATGAAAATTATTCTTTATTACATTTTTAATTGACTCATATTTATTATACATGATTTTTTTATGAGTATAAAGAGAGTAAATACATAGGGTCTGGATATTTCTTCTCCCTTTTTATGTCTATGAGATACTTTCTTTATTCACCAACCATTCCTTTTGTGTGGTGTGTATACTTCCCATGGATGTATACCATGATTATAAGACATAAATGTATTGTTAATTTCACATCCAGTCTATGAACATATTTCATGGGTTTTATGATTCAAAAGATACCAAATCAGTAAATCGATATTGCTTCAATTATCCTTCATTGAACCTCATACGTTTTAATGCAAATAAATTAATTTTTTGAGTTACAAATAATTCAATTTTAAATTTTAAATCCTGAATCTAATTATTTACATGAATATTTTTGAATAATTTTTTTTATCTTAAATTTAGAGTATGATCACAATTTAACATGTGATACGATTTAATTGAAATAATCTCAGAGTTTTCAATATTGTTTATAATTATGCTACATCAATGAATTATTATAACACATATCTCAATACATCCATGAAATTTATTCTCATATAGATATTAATTTCATATTAATGTATTGGTATGGTTTTGTACTTTTTAGTATACAAGATTGTTAAGATAGTGCTTTTATGAAATCCAGACCAGACCCTATCTTCAGTAGGGAATCTATATCCCATCAACCCCATGATTTTTGAGATGGTAATACAATAATATTTTATTAATCTATTATGATCATTAATATTCATTCTTACATTTTTTTTTCTTTTACCAATATATTCAAAACAATCTTCTTGTCTCTATCTGAATGAGAAAATTATCTATCCTTCTAACCATTAAGAAGTAATATTCTTTTTACCTCATACGACATGTATTGATTAATCTGCAATGAATCATTTTAATATTTATTTTCAATTTTAATAGATAATTTTTATGAAATTGTTTTTAATAGATATTTTAAAATAAAATAGTTTACAAATTGTTTTCAATAAGAGTTCACAATTTTTTTTCCAATAGTTATCAAGCCATATTTATAAGGATTTAATGAATTTCCAAGAAAATATGTTTACAAAGGTTTTCATGATTGTATTATATGTTTTCAAGAAAAATGGTTTTAAGTATAATTTGAATATTTATGTATATGTTTCCATTATTTTTTCAATGAAATGGGTTTCAATATGTTTTCCATAATTTTTTATAAATTTTTTTAATGTTTTTTTAAAAAATTGTTAAAATGTTTTGAATACTATTTTATGTTGTCAAGGGAACAAATTTTAAAATAATTTGAATTATTATTTATATATTTTAATTGGGTTTTGTAGAAAACCTGAAATATAAAATGAATTTATGTTTTAAAAGATAATTTTCAAAGAATAAAAGAAATTTTCCTCAAAAAAATGTTTTTGAATGATATTTCAAAATTAATTTCCATTTAGGATGACATCCATTGATGTTAATAATTAACTTTAAATAATTGATCTAATGCTTCCATTCATATTCCTTCTATGAATGGATCACACCTAATATAATGGTCTTCATGAATCCTTTTTCTCTTTAATAGGTCATATTCATTTAAAACTAGTTTCATTTCAGGGGTTATGTTTATAATGAACAGATTATGAAACCTATGTTTTTTCATTTGTTGTTATATAATTACATGTTTATAATACCAATTTAAATTCTTGGGTTTTGATGATATTTTCTATGATCGTGTTTCATATGTTTGTATGATTTCATTATGAGGTGTTTTGGACCTGTATCTCCCTCTAATGCATTGGGTAATGATTTATATCTCGTGAGATAGGCGAATATGGTATATGGAATGAATGGTGACTAATAAGATGGCCATGGGAGTGTACCATGACTACGAAGAAGGTATTAGGAGTGAACTAATCTTACTAATATGAAAATTATATTTAACCATGACTACTAATATGTTATGAGGGTTGAGATCATTATAATATAATGGCCACATGAGTGAACCTTGACCACCACAAAGGTGTGAGGGGTGAACTCATTCTACTAATATGGAAATGGGAGTGAACCATGACTGCCAAGATGGTATGGGGAGTGAAAACATACTACCAATATAGTTTTATCATAGATTCCTGGGATACTATGGAAATAATATTATATGATTGTGTGTCTTATACAATTGAATGTTTTATTCTTTTGTTAAGAATTCATATCTTATGTTCTTTATTTATTTGTGATTCATGTATCAGGAACTACAATGAAATATTCCATGATTAAGGTATATGGTTTTTTATTTTCAGTGCATGAACATCTATTTTCATGACCTTATTCTCATACCCTTATTCTAATTAATTTTAATACAAAACAACCATGTTTTCCTCACTAAACTTTCAAACTCACCCCATTATTGTGATTCATTTCCCATGGTTATGAACAAATGATTAATGTAGAAGTAATAAAAGTGGAGATATTTAGGGGAGATATTTAAGATCTATCACCAGGATAGAATATTTTGTTTCCATGTTTCCAAATACACTAATACATTATAGACCTTAGGCATGATTTTTTTAATGTAATGAATATACAACTATGAAGATGTAATATCTATGTAGGTCAAGCCTGGTTATTATAGTTTGTATCAAAACAATGTTTAATTCAAAATTTTGAAACTATTATGAAAAAAAATTATCGGGATACCTAGGTAAATTTCAATGTATATATATATTGATTTTTCTGAGGATAATTATAACAATGATTCAATATTTAGGAAAATATCATGGAATTTTGGTAAAGGATTGACTGAGTGGTTTCATAGTAATAAATCCATTTCTGGATAGTACAAGAGGATGTGATTCTTGAATAGATTTACCTATGATTTATAACTACCGAATGAGGTTTATAGCCTTACTCGGGGTAATCTGGTACATGAAAACGGACCTTGGTACACCCCAACTTTCACACCACCAAGAGATATGGTTTAGAAATTCATAAACCCTTAAAAAACCATCATTAAATATTTTTATAAAATATTTATATTACTAATCAAGGATAAACCTACAGTGTCTTATATTAAGGACGGTCTCATGATTTAAAAATACCAAAAGTAAATCATTTTACAACTATGTGTTTTCCGAATATGATAAGTAATTCTCACACTATACTTCCAGTTTTAATCAATACCTAGAATCGGAATTAATTTTATAAATATTGAATGTGAGGGATGATTATCTGATGATCTGTCATGTGTGGTAATCACTAGAGTAAAACATTTTTGGATCATGACTAATCAGTTTTCATGGAACATGGTTAAAAACATTTACCTTAACCAATATTTAGAATCACCATGGAATAGAAAGAAAGAGTTTGTAGATACAAAGGATGATGGGGACCATGGGGTATGAATATTTGGTTTACTTTGGGTCAAGAGTGTGGAAATCATCACATAAGAGAATTTATTCAGGGAACAAGAAGATGTTTGGATTGTTGAAAATAAAGAAACAAATCATGTGATTGCAAGGGAATATTTATGTGTTTTTTCATGAGATTAATGAAAATATTGGCCTTCTTATGTTGTCTTCAAATGTTCTATGTTTTATGTGTTGATGAAATGGTCATTGGAAACTCAATTTACTGAGATGAAAGATCAATATGTTAAGCAGACTGGTGGTGACAATAATGATTAGATTAATGATGATGAAGATACTACAGATGAAATTTTAAAGGAAAGAGGTATTATGAAATAGGATGAAGAAGTATTTTAAATTTATTATGGTTGAATTAATATAATTTTAATATATTTGCTATTACAAAAATTATGAATGATGAAATATACTAGGATGTTTCTACTTTTGTTTTTTCTCATTATTTACATGTTTATGTTTAATGTTCCTAATAAACTAGGTATGTGATTTAATTACAATGTTATATTTTAATTATTGTATGGTAACCCATAATATGATCTATATGTTAATATAATATTTTCTTGATAATGATACTTCAGTTATGAATAAGAAAATTGGATACTACAGATTACCATTTAATTAATTATTCAAAAATCGTTCTATTTAATCAATAATGAAGTTTACTACATTTTTTAATTTTAGTAATAGATCCAATATATATTATAATAAGGAAGAATTATTTATTTCAAAATATATTTAGGTAATATTGTTTTTCCCTTATTTTACATGTATTTTGGATGTGGGTATTCATATGCTTGGAATGTGACTACCAAGTGGTACATTTAGATATATGGGGAATAAATGTTAACCAAATTTAATGATGGTATTTCTAAATCATTGATTTATTATCTATAGGAAGGGTTATAAGGTTAAAATATTAAATAATTTTTCTGTTAAACATTATATGATGTTCGAAATATTATTCTGTTGTCTATCCATATGATTATATATGCATAATGGAAATCCTTTTCAAAATTTTCTTGTTTATGATAACTGATAAAAAATGGGATAAAATATCATGGATCTCATGATATGTTATTACTTCAGAAATAAAAATCTAACCTTACCTCTTTATAGAATGATTTGAAGTGGATGAATATATAAAAAGGGTGGTGTTTTCCTAAATATTTCAAGAATATATTTTTATTAAAATTATAAATTTTTTGAAAAAATGATAATGAAACCAGAACAATTTTCCTATACCGAGGTTTCAAATGAATCATTGGGTCCCATAGGATATCACATATCTATGGTTTTGGGGATGTTAATTATTTCATGACCATATTCTCAATCACTATCCTTCATAAATTTATTTTAATATTTCTCATCCATGTCTATGTTTTCGATTCCCACCAATGTTATCCTACATGGGAATATCATTATGAGAAACATTATGTAACCGTCTTGTTTTTTACATTTTATTTTTAAAGGGTGTTGTAGTATTAATTTTTATTATGTGGGTTTCTATGAATAAAACATTAAATTATTAAACCATTGATAAACCATAATAATTTTGAGGTTCTTATTTATTTTAAGAGGGGTATAATGTAACACCTCGAGGATTTGTTAATTTTAATGGAATTAATTTATCCATTTTGAAATTTTAAATTTCATACAACTCAAATGATAATAAATTTTATATTAAATCATTATTATTTTATTGTGTTATACATAAAAATTACTTACCTTGATTACATGTGTATCAATAAAGACCGAGGTTTATAGAATAATAATATATTATTAAAATATTATTATTTATTATAAAAACATAAATCCATAATGCTAAATTAGAGGTTATGAATAATATAAACTATTTTATGAAAATTTATGGATTACATAATATAATATTTATTAATAGGTTACCAATTAGTTAAAAATTAATATGAAAACTGATTTAATATAAAAGGAAATATTATTATTGACACAAAGATGTTTTACACTAATAAATTAAATATTAATGTATGTCTTGTAATACCCTATGTCAAAAATTCCTCTAACAAGGAAATAATCGGTGTAATTTACACGCTACACCAACTAGATGTATGTTACACATAACACTGACTTGATGTACACTACCAACAATAACGACTAGGGTTACGATGCACGCAACACTGAGTTTATAACAATTTTTTATACAATTATTTAAATGAGATAAATATAAAAGGATAATTAGTAAAATTTTATGAATAATAATAACTACTTAAAATATTTTTTTATAATTTTTTATATAAATAAAACATATTTATAATGGAATATTTGATTTATGTTAAAGTCCTTTTATTTATAAAAATATCAGTTTCACAAATGAACCACATTTAATGTCATTCTGTGGAATGGAATAAAATAAATTTTAGACAATTTTTTAAATATAATATAATCATATAAACATTTTTTTAATTAAAAACATAAAAATTTCCCTGTGGTAAATTTTTGGTATTCTTTTGATAGACAACATTTGTTGATGAATTGTAAAATTTCTATTATTTATTTAAAATTATCAATTATTTAATTAATTAGTATTGTTAAAATATACATCATATTTTATTTTAAGTTCACATTATATCATTTATAAATATATTAATATAATTTACGACAATATATAAAATTTTACATTGAAATTGAATATTCAAATTTAAGAAAAAATTGAATATTTGTTTTCTTTAAAACCCCATAATTTCATCAAGTTTGTGTGGTTAACAATAATCTTAATTTTCTGGATAATATCAACTAAACTTAAAAAGTTGACGTAATCCATTTTAATCATTATTATACTTATATTCTAAGAATTTCATTACTAGTTTTTACCAAAAATGTTAGTAAAAGTGAATTAAATTAATCCCAAACAATAAGATCAAATTAATCATAATTATAGACTAAAACTTAATACCAGTGGCCTAAATGATCTAGAAACATTTCCAAAACAAATTCAATGGCCATTATTTATACATAATGCTTCTATTATTAGTTTATTTTTAGTTATTTTGAATTTTTTGCTAAGAACATTTGTACACCTATCTTGTTTTCAAAAAATCCAAGTGATTCATTTTCCGTCCCAAAAAATGTACACCACCTCTCCAAATTCATCAATACTCTAAAACCTAATAAGATTTTAAAATCTCATCTCGATATAATTCCTATAAATACTAACTTTCTCCATGAATCCTTTCCTTAGAATGATGTAAATCCATGGAAGTATTCTTCCATAAAACAAAAGTTGTTGTCTAATTTATAGGCATCATCTTCCGTGATGTCCTTTCTTTAATTTTGTTTCACCACCCACTGCAAGTTATTTTATACATTCTAGTATATAAACACCAGTATCATCAATATTATCGAATTTTTTTATAATATGGGTTATTCCCACTCTTACTCAAACATCTATATATTGGTTAATGAATATATTTCTTTTCTGTACGGTGAACTACTACCTCACGAAATGATGATTGTTCGATTTTCCATTACCACCTATCATGGTGGCCATTATGATGTAACATCACTTTATATATGTCATATATTATATTGATTATGTATTTAAGATTATATATTCATATTTATAACACAACCCATTTTATTTTTATTTTGGTGTTATTATGATAATCTCATTTGAGGAATTGTGAACTACCACACCATTATTGTGATGTGATTCGTTCAAACATCCCATGGAATGTATTAATTATGGGTTTTGTGAAATTATAAGATACCTATTATATAATAACTACAGTGTAATAATTATATATATATACATATTTTGTTGATATACTTCCTTTCAATACGTTAATAAAAATAAAAACAACATTCATGCGTATATACGACTTTCTATCTCCAATAATGGTTTAATATTTTTCATACTTTTATATTTTTTAGATTATTATAATATAAATATAATAGATATTAAAGATATTTATATAATTATTTACATTCTATAATCATTCTTTATGTTTAAGTACTAACGATACAACAAATTAAGACAAATGTGATGAACCAAGCGAATATTACCTAGAGTGGAGCCTTAACCTAGGATCATTAACAAGTGGATTACATAAAGTCATAATGAAACCATATATGGGTTTATATATATGAACATTATTATTTAAAATATGTATAATAGACTCATATTTATTATATCTGAAGGTTTTATGAGTCCAAAGAGAGTTAGGACACAAGGATAGGGGATTTCATCCCACTATTTTACCAAGAGGTACAAGATTTAATCACCACACATTCCTTTTGGGTGGTGTGTATACTAAAAATGGATTTAATAAATTAATATAATAATTAAATTTATTATATTTTAAATATTAAATATATTTTATTTATTTATGTGGTTTTATGTTACAAATGATTTCAATTCAATAAAACAATATTCTATCAATTTTCCTTCTTTGAGACTCCTATATTGTTTATTCACCTAACTTATTTTTCAAGGTTTAAGTACATCCATTTAACATATTATATAAGGAATATTATTATTTACATGATATTTTCAGATTAATTTCATTTCATTATCATATTTTGGGTGTATGATCCCATGTTACCAAGAAATATGAGTTTATTGAATCAATCTCATCATTTTTATATTGTTAATGATTATTCTTATTCAATGAAATATAATAACCCATATATCAATAATTCATAAAATTTATTATATTTTGATTATTGATGTTACATTCAAGTATTGGTACTATTTTTATTCAATGGATCATAAGAAAGTTAAGAAAGTGTTTTTATGAATGCCAGACCTTACCGTATATTCGGTCATTAATATGTGTTCCTTCAAAACAATGTTTTCTAAAAATGGTTTCTAAGAATATTATTTTAATATCCTGTGATCATTAAAATACAGTTTATTCTTTTTTGTAATTTAGAAACATTTTAAACTCAATATTCATGTCTTTTTTTTAATGAGGCAATGTTTTATCCTTCTTGTCATTAGAAAAGAAATGTTCATTTACCCCATAAGACATGTATGGAAAATACCTGATCATTATTTTAAGATTTATTTTCATTCTTAATGTATAATGTTTTATGAAATTATTCGAAAAGATATTTTTTATAAAGATGTTTTATAAAATTTATTAAATATTATTTAAAGAAAAATGATTTTTTTTTCAAAAAATCAAGATTTATTTATACGTTTTGAAATTATATTCTAGAAAATTAATTTTCAAAACCTTTTCAATATTATATTAAAAATTTTCAATAAAAATGTCTTAAAAATGTATTAATTATTTATTCATATGTTATTAAATTATATTTAATGAAATTGGTTTCAAAAAAATATCATGTTTTTTTAAAATATTTCAATGTGTTTAATGAAATAGGGGTTTAAAATGTTTTGAAGATTGTTATATGATTTCAAGAAAAATGGTATTAAAATGATTTCAAGAATTATATATAATTATTAAATCTATATTTGATGAAAATTATTTTTAAATGGTTTTATTTATTAAAAATTATTTTTCCTAACAGAAATGGTATTTTCCTCAAGAATCATTTTTGAATGATATTTCAAAACCACTTCCAATCTATGATGAAAACCATTAATATTAATCATTCCATTTTATGAAATTATTTCATGATTCTATTCATATTATTTCAATGAATGGGTTAATCTGAATATCTCTATTTTTATGAAATCCATTTCACATTCATAGTTTATATTATTTTAAAATACACTTCTTTCCATGGTTTATGTTTATGATGAAATGATTATGAATCAAATATTTTTTCTTTATGTTAGGTCACGATTAAAAGATTATTATAGCCATTTCAATTCTTGTGTTATGATATTGTTATTTATGATCTTGAAACACATCTATGTATGATTTTATTATGAGTGTGGTGGGACCTTTATCTACCTCCAATGCATTGGGTAAATAATCATATATCATGAGATAGACTAATATGATCTTGGAAATGATCATTTCTACTAATATGGACATGTGAGTGGACCATGACAACCAATATGTTATGAGTTGTGAACATAAGCCACCTAGATGGCCATGGAAGTGAACCAGGACTTCCAAGATGATTTGAGGAGTGAACTCATGATACAGTGATATAAATTTTAGTGAACCGTTACTATGAAGATCGTATGGGGAGTTAACCCTTTCTAATTAGTTGGCCATGGTAGTGAACCCTGACTACCATGTTTTTATGGAGAGTGACCTGTATTTATAATATAGACTTGGATGCAACCTCTTAGCTTCTTTGAATATCATTTTATATTGGTATGTGTCTTAAAAAATTTAATCTTTTATTCCTATGTTGTAAACTCATGGTTTATGTTATTTATTTCCTTATAATTTGTATCATATGAACTACCCTGATTTATTCGTTGATATATCTATATGATCTTCGATGTGAAGGGTATGATATTATATTTTCTTGATTATGTTCACATACTATTACGATCATTATTATGTTCAATATATTCCTTATTAACTCTGACAGTGATTTTGAGATCATCCCTTTATTATGTTTCCTTTACCAAGGTTATAAAATTGGTTTTAGGTATAAGTACTAAATGTTGAGATCTTTATAAGAGATGTTGATGATATTTCACTAGGATAGTAGACTTTGTTTCCATGATTCCAAATACAATAAACTATTATAGTACATAGTAAAATATTTTTTTAATGTATTGAATATATATAAAAATGATGTAATATAAATATATGTCATGTTTGGGTTGCTATATCCCTTGAGTAGTACTATAAAATTCCATGGATAGACACCTTGGATCAAAAATTGAAAATTAGGTTCCATGGTTAATGCTCATCAGGCCCAATCATTTCATAGCCCCATTCACCCTTGGAAGAACAACATAGACTCATTAGGCATATTATTGGGTAATTTCTTGAACTATACTCATTGTACTATAGTCTTACCCATAACTAGGCTATATTCATTTCTAAAATTGTGATCCATGAGTTATGCATAGCCATAGTTATTAACATGGAACTTAATTATTAAATAACTGTACGTGATTCCCTGTTATATATTGTAACCTGCTCTATTGAAAATATATGACAAATTTTAAAACTGGTAAAAATAAAATAAAGACCAGGTTATGTGTTTAGACACTAACTGAGGAATTATGTAGATAATTATTGATGTAGTTACATTGTAATTCTTTTATTTTTATATGTTGTAACATCCCGACCCCTCTTGGATGGAGCCGGTGCATTACATGTGATATTAGAATAGTTAGGAGGAATAATAATTTCTATGGAACATTCAGTTTAGAGGTCTGGAAGAAACTAGATACATAAATGTAACTTAGATTACATTGAATATAGTTAATAAATAAAATACATAAAAAAACTAATAACTATAACCATAGGAACTCAATAAAATATCACATCTTCAGCACCTATTGATGGAATAAAATGAAAGATTGTAGCTCAAATGCTCAGTAAGGGTTACAAATAGAGGAATCATAATTTAAACAATAAGTTAATGATTATCAATCTGACATAATCATTATGGCATGGTGAATAAATGAAAAGATAATACCATTAATAAACTGAGAATAAAACTGCATCCGTAGATTTTGTCATAGTGACAACCTTAGGGATAATAATAAAAATTGATTATGAATAATGATAATTCTTATTAATTGGACGTCATGTATCTGGCACATGAAACCATAATACTGTTAAAATGGTTTAATTTTGTGGGTAGTAACCCATATTGTTTTTGGAAGCAAACTTGTAGGGTTTGTCGTCAACTGATTTGACTCATGAGACCTACCGATGCATCGAGGGGTTCTAGCAGTCCCCACACGCCAATTAATGTCCAAATAATTCTTTATAAATTGATTTAATATAATAGAATAATGTCTTTTCAATATCTTTATAGAGTAGAGTATACATATTCATCAATATTTCCATAATTATAATAACTATCCAAATAAACATCGTATATAAAATGGTATAAAGTTTCAACAAAAAACATATCCATGATTTGAGATTATGTATATTTAATATAAATATAATTTCCAAATGAAAAGTGATCCCAAATTCAATGTAGGTACACCACATAAGGATTATTAGGTTCACCATACAAAGTTAGTAACAACAAAATAGTAGTTGAGACAAAGTCTCCTACCACAATGTAATCGGTCGAATGATATGAACAGAACATAATAAACCTCAAAAAAATCACATAATAACATTAATATAAAATTAATATTGTTATTATCTATCAAATAAAAGTACATATATACCACATACATGATATAAGTGGTGAAAATTGAGAATCACACAGAAATGATAGGGAGAAGAGAAACTCCTTACAAATAATTTGGCATGGTAACGAGGGTTATTGCAAGTGGTTAATGATAGGTAATGGGGTATTACATTATTTATATGTCACAAGGGAAGTATGGGGGAGGTTCTAAAACATAACCCGTCATTTGTAATAAAAAATAAAATGGTAAAACATGGAGGAGATTCTTGAACAAAAGTGAGATAGAGGATCCCTTAACTTATGCATGAAGGTGTTATTGAATTGTAATTAAAGACCAGAATAAATATATTTGGATTATTAATTCATAATTAAATAACCTATAATATATTTAAATGTTTTCTTATAACCATTTTATGTTCATTCGATTCCTCTTTTATTAGTTATAATTTTATATTTTATTGTTCGGGGTCGTTTGATTACTTGTTTTTAAAAGATCAGTTCACTTATATTCATGTTCGGATAATTAAAAAAGACAGAATTTGATGTCCATAAATGATGTTATATGACAATAGGGAACTTCCATGAGATTACAAGGATTTAAATTAAATTTGGTTACTTATATTTTGGTCTCATTATTACATATATATATCCTTAGTGATAATCGTTTTGGTTAAACGGTTGGTTTGATTACAATGAACATGTTTTGATTTATAACATAATAACACTTGTCAAAAAGTATTATATAACAAAAAATAGGATATATTAAAAATATAATAATCTGGTTCAACCATAATACTAATGGTTTCATGAACAGAATTAATGATTATAATAGAAATTGTTAAATCATTTTTATTGAATGTGCTAAATTAGAACATCTCAAACAGTGCTTTCATTTCATCCAAATAAAGGGTGGGGAAAGGAGAGAAGATAATGATATATAGCATTAGAATAAAAAAATTACATTAAATGTATGTTACTATAGTTATCATACTATTTGGGTGAAGGGAGGTGAGGAAATAAGCTAAAATAAAAGAACATAAAAGAAATGAAGGATTTGGGAAGAGGAGTTTACCTCTTCAGACTTCCTCCTTTGAGAACCTTTTAAGGGGAGAGGTTTTGTTATTTTGAAAAGGCTAGGATATTTTTGGTGTGGGGGAGGATCTTTCATAGAGATTTTGTAAAAATTATGGCAATGAACAATGTGTGAGAGGAGTGAAGAGAAGAGAAAGTGAAGGGGATTTTTTATAGTGGAGGAGACTTGAGTTTTCTTAATATAAAATTCATTAATTTATTATTTTTCAATAAGATAAGGAATATTTAGTCTTCCATGACCAATAATAGTAATTATATCTTGTGAATATGAATCAATTTGGCTTACATCGTCAGATCATCACAAATGACTCAATAAATCCATTATTAAGCATTTATTGTGAATTATCTGACATTACTCTTCAACAAAAATTAAAGTATTTCAGTAAAATACCAAAAAATCACCGTATCCATTTTTCGACATGTTGAATCAAAAAAATGATTTCCTTTTTTCAAAAATAATTTTCTAAATATGATTAATTAAATATTTAATTAAATTCATTATTTAATTGAAAAATATAAACACTTAAAATATTCATCTTCATTTTTATGGTGCCTAAATTCAATTATACACTTAAGGGTATGGATACCATTCATAAAAATCATATTCCAATTCATAATGGTAAGTTACTATTCACAAGGGTGGGTTACTATTCATAGTGGTTGGTTACTATTCATTAAAAATAATGTTAATTCTATCAGACTCCAAATATCATCTTGAACAGAAACATTTATTTCAGATTTTTAAAATTTAAGTCACAGAGTTGGAAAATCTATGTTTAATGTCTAGGTTATGGATATATTTTATAAGAAACAATGTCTTGATCTGTATAGGCTTAGTGATTCATGAAATAAAGGCTATAACTAGAATGTAATTAAGAGAAACATACCATGATGTTTTTGGGGTGCTATATTATTCCCTCATTCAGAAATTTCATCCTTGAAATTTTATATATGAAACTCCCAAAAAATATGTGGGTGATTCAATTTCATAACATCTTCAGGTTCCAATGATTCTTCCCCCATATTCTGGTTTCCACAAATAACCTTTACTAGACGAGTTGTCGGATTTCTCAATACATGCTCCCTTGTGTCCAAAATCCTGATAGGATTTTCACATTATGAAAAATCAGGTACCAATTCCATTTCATCATATGTGAGTACATGCGTTGGGTCTGGTATGAATTTCTTTAATAATGACATGTGGAACAAATCATGAACCCTGGTGAGATTTGGCATCATCTCTAAATGGTAAGCTACAACTCTGATTCCTTCCATTATATCAAATGGTCTGACATACATGGGGATCAGTTTCCCTTTCTTACAGAACCATAAGACACCCTTCCATGTAGATACATTCAAAAATACATGATTCCCCACTTGAAATTCCAAATCCTTCTTCCGGTTTTCAGCATAACTCTTCTTCCTACTATGTACTACATTAATATGGGCTTTTATTTTCTTCACCTCTGACAGGGTCTCTCATATATGTTCCGGGCCTATAAGTTTCCTATCACAAACACCATCCCAACAAGTTGGTGTTTGACATCTCTTCCTATATAATGCTTCATATAGATCCATTTGAATACTATAATGGAATCTATTATTGTAGGAAAATTCCACCAAATGATGGTATTGATCCCACATACCTTGGAAATCATGAGAGACTAACCTCAACATGTCTTATAATTTTCGAATAGTCCATTCAGAATAACCATGATTTTGGGGGTGATAAGGAGTACTCATACGAAGCTATTTATTTAATACTTTCTAGAGACATTTCGGGAATTTTGATGTAAACTGGTGATCTCGATCAGATACAATCGATAGAGGTGAAACTTGACGTCTTAAAACATCATTAATATGAATTCTTCTCAAGCTCTAAATTGGAAAATCATCTCTTATAAGAAGGAAATGACCTGATTTTTTGAGATGATAAAAAATTACTCATATTGCATCATTCCATCAAGGTGTCCTCAGTATTCCATTGAAAAAAAAAACCATTATAATGTTATCCCACATCCATATAAAAATTGGTTGAGGCAACATCAATCAATTGGGATGTTGTCTCCCTACCATCACTTGTTGAGAAACTAGACATCTTGACAAGTAGTCAGTAATTTCCTGCTTCCTTTTATCCCAACAAAAATATTCCTTTAGATCTATATATATCATGGTGCTACCTGGGTGTATAGATAAAATTGAGGTATGAGAATCATCTTATAGTTCCCTTTTTAGCTCTGGTACTGATGGAACATATATCCTCTTCCAGATTTACAGAACTCCTTCTTCATACACGAATTCATCTAGTCTCACATCCTTAACAACATTAATTTTCTTGTGAATATTCTCATCCTCAGATTTAGAGCTTCTTATCTACTCTAATAAAGACGATTTAGAAATCATTTGAAACATGAAAGATGTTCCATTTCCATTAAAATTCCCATATTCTTATTTAAAAGATCCAAAAAATATAGGATCTCTCTCAATCCACATTTTATTCAAAATCCATGATCTTTCCTACTTAATGCATCTAACACCTTATTCACATTTCCTGGGTGGTCGTGTATTGAACAATCGTAATCTTTGAGTAACTCGAGTAATCTTTGTTGTAATAATACATCCTATGGGAGTTTTTATTTACAACTCCTTTATTAAATCAAACTGGACATATCTAATTTTCATGGAAAAATGGGAATATTAAAGTGAATGTGATGATCCTGAATCAAATAAAGTGTTGGCTATGTTTGCGGAAACAATTGAAGTACTTTCCACCACGTCATTAGAAATTTTAACATATGTGGTTGTAATCACATAGGCTCTCTATGGTTCTCTTGGATTTTTCCGAGTCATGTTTCCTTGGCACATAGGACACTATTTTTCATAGTTTCCCATCTCTCTACAGTTGTAGCATTGAATATCATCAATTTTTATCTTCCCCTTGCAATCATCAGATCGATGACAATTTTCTCCATAGTTATAGTAGACTCCCATGCCTTTCAAGCATTTTCCGAGATGATTAATTCCATAGTTCTCAAATAATAGGAACATCTTTTTTCCCTTTCTCTTCTTTGGTGCTTCTCCTTTTACTTTTTATCAGAGTACCCCTTCTTATCTTGGGTTCCTTTGAAAAGATTTGATATAGAAAATTACTTCTATATTTTGAAGTCACTTGATACAATTTGATCATATGTTGAAAATGGATAAGAAGTCAGTGCCCTTAGAAGGCATGGCCTAAGACATTCAAAGAAATGATCAATCTTTTTTTTCAAGTCACATACGTAATCTACGGCACACCTGGCCTGCCTTGTGAAGTTAGCCTCATACTATGCAACATTTTCTTCTTCCATTTGTTTTATGCCAAGGAATTTCTTCTTGATTTCAATTCGTTTCTCATGACAGAAATATTTCTCGAAGAATATTTCCTTAAAATTCATCCATTCAATATTTTCTATTTAATCTTCCTCTATGTTATTCTTGATCATTGACCACCATTGATCTGCATCACCATTGAGACAATATACTGCAAGAACTACCTTCTCATTTGCATCACATCTCAATGCCATGAATATCTTTTCAAGTGACTTGATCAACTGCTCACCTATTTTTGGATTAGTAATCCCACCAACAGATCTGGGATTCTACCGCATTAAACCATCCAAAAAAGTTTTTTCATGGTTATTCGTCACTACCTGGGTATGTTGTCCCAATATTGTCATAATTTTATCTACTCTGACATTGGCCATGTTGACTTGCTCAGTGGGTCAATCCCAACATTTTCAATGAGTATTTATTCTCCTTCTTCTATTAGGCAACATTTCTAAATAATTGTATACACTACATCAGTTTATGAATCTAAAATAGAAAAGCACTGAATATAGATTCAAATTATAGGCATAGATAATATCATAATCATAGTTTCTCGGAGAAAAAATTAACATTTCAATCCTTCATAATGGCTTCTAAAAAAATATGAATTAACCTACGCATATCCCCCCCTGAAGCTTCGTAACAAAGAAGGCAACAAGGCCCGTTTTCATGCACCAATTCTAAGTCGAGTATATCTCAAAGCGGTGTTTTCGGGTTTTACACATAGATATATCTATGTCAGAGCTGTTGTAACACCCCAAGCTTCTACGGTATGTTTCCCTTTGAAAAATGTAATAGCGTGTGTTGTAAGCAACATCGAGTTCTACCACACACCACAACTAATCAAACTAGCCGTTATGAATAGTAATACCTACTTTTTGAAATTATATATATTTTATTTTTTAAAATGGACTTCATTATTGGATTCGGAATATCGAAATTGTCCTAATTTGAATTTTTGGTATTTTTCTGAGAACGTTCAATTTTTATGAATAGTGAAAAATAATTAAAAATAAATTTTTTAATCAAAATAATTTATAGTCATAAATTATAATATGTAATGGTTTTAAATTATAATAAGAATATATTTTTACCATTTTATCTGATGGTGTTCATTATAATTAATTTCACCTTGAAATTGGACATAAACAATTGTCAATCTTTTGATATATATTGTTTCTTAAAAACACGCTATTTCAGGTGATAGCGGGAATTAATTATAAAATTAATTAATGAAACTTTTATGTTTGTAATTTTTTAAAATTAAAATCATTTTTGAATTAGGAATATCAATTATATCTTAGGGTGAAATTTTGGCATTGTTCTGAAAAACATCAATTTTTTATGAATAGTGAAACTACTAAGTGGTAGTTAAAAAAATGAATTTTTCATAAAACATAATTTTACTGCTTCTGTGATTGGAATTTCAAAAATCTGAGCGACATGGTTAATATCAAGGAGTAAAATGTTGTTCAATGAGATGAAAATAATTTTTGGTGAATAGTAACTTTTTACTTTTATTTACCAGAGTTAAAAGTAAATAGGGTAATTAAGGGTAAAAATGATATTAATATTACCCTAACACATGTCCTAATTCTATTGGACAATTTTATCTCGACCAAAAACAACCATTGGAATAACATATAATCATTTATGTTCACTTGGATTAGATTAGGACATTTATTATTATTTAATTCAAAGAAGAGTTAAAAGAGTTAAAATCAATGTTTATTTACTAAAACATTTTTAATATAGGGTTATACATAAGATAGATTATATTGTAAATATTCATTAGAAAGCTAAAACTATTTCCTAATTAATGATATTTTATTTATAATTTTTAGATCTTATATATGGTAATTTATTTATGACACAATGATGATGCATAAATTACCATAATAGTGAAAAATTAAAATGATTGATATTATAAATACCCAAATAAGTATAATTTGAGACTTTTAATGAATTTAAATAATTTTATAGGTTAATATGATATGTTAGGAGTGACTTAAGTAACTTTTTTCTATGTAATAATTCTGTTATGATGTTCACAAAAATCAATTATTGAATAGTTTCAAAATTGGCATAAAAGAATTTTTTAAACAAATATTATATTATTAATTGATATTAAATTCGTAAAAATCTATGGTTCAGCCAAGAGACTTATATAATTATAGTTTTATCATTAATGGACCACTTGGGTGTCTGTTGGATATATATAGTATGTTTATTAACCATATAATATAAAAATACAAAGAGGCATTGTAAAACTGAAACTAATTAACTAAGAGTTATTACTTAATGATAAGGTTAATATAGTAACCCAAACCTGTCTAAATTCTATTGGATGAGTGGTTTTTGACCTATCCCCACCTTAACCTTTATATAATCCACTTTGGATCCATTATAAACTGAATATGAATTTATTATAAAATAATATTTCTAGATTTTCCAAAGGTGCCCCTCACCCTTCTTATAAAAGGGTACTCTCCCTTCTCATTAACGCCCACCTTCAAAGCCTTTTGGATTGGCCAAACTCTGCCCAAATACACTCTAAACGTCCCTCACTTCATCCTAGAGGAGTTTCATTAGTCAGAAAGCCGACCTAAGAGCCCTTTTGATCAAATCAAAAGGAAGAACCCGAAGAAGAGGTACTGATTTCACCACCCTTTTCCAAGTTCCTTTATTCTTCCACTTCTTCCTTCTTTGTTATTACCATTCTAAAATAATAACTCCAGTATCTTATATATACTGTGATATTATTATAAATATGGTACAACTATATTTAGTATTCTATCCATTCTTCAAATAACATGTCATCATACGTGCGTACGTACGGCTTACCGTCTCCACGTCATGGTGTAATAGTTATTCAATAAATTATTTTTTGGATGGGTATAATAATGATGTGTGACTCATGTAAATAATAAATATAACATGATAATGATTATGTATATATGTTATACCATCCTATACATTCAAATATAATTCTAATTTAATGATTAATAAGTGTATCTATGGTCCTGATATCATTCTGGATATGATTAAGATACAACATATCCATGACAAACATGGCTTACATAACAAAACATATAAAAGAAAACGAGTAAGTTAACACCAGAAACAATGATAATACTAATATATTATTAATAAAAAATGGTAAAAGATCATATATGATATCATATTAATATATATGATTCCTGTATAATTTAATAACAATTATTTCACCATTATACAGGAGGTTAACCTACCCCAACAAAGGAAAAGAACATGGTAAGGGTTTTTTTTCGCAATATCTTCATTATCCGAGGTTGTTTAAATGTAATAATCTACTGGGATCTCATTATCATCCACATCTATGATTCTTAGAAATTTATTTCAAAACATTTTTACTATTTACATGAACATGGGTTAATGTCATTTATACCCTTTTTTGACGTTTTATAAGTGGTTTATAAAGGAATCTTTCCATCACTTTCCAAACAAGGTGTTTTTTTAACCAATTCGACGGAATTAAGGTAAGAATGTTTTTTTAACTTATACGGAAGGTGTGGCTATTTTCCGCCGTTATAAAATCTTCGAAGCTTCCTGTACAACCTTATAAGAATATTTTCAAATAAAATGTTTATTTTATAAATATATGACTCTTAAATGATTTCAAAATAAAAGAGATATTTCACTAAAAAGAGTTTTGATTTCAACTATTTCAACATCCTTTGATGTATTTTACACTTATTTGAAGATGATTTATTATGAAAAAAAACTTCTATATTATATTGAAGGTTTTGTGATATGATTGAATGTGGATGTGTTATACCATTCATGGTTTATGGATGAAGTATTTACATTTTGTATGCTAGTTTTAATACGAATGTTTATGATATGTTTAAACCTTTTCATATGGGAATTCATTGGACTTAATATGTTATGGGTGGAGCCTACTATAGCTCCTCGATGCATCGGTAGGTCTCATTAGACAAACTAGTGTCTTGGAACAAGGCCTTGACAAAATATTATTTGTAGTCATGACACGAGGCCTTGGCTATGTGGTTATGATAGTCTGGCATTATGCATTCCATCATTATGAAAGTGGTTATTGATATTGAATATGATTATTCGATTAGTAGAATATCCACGTTATTAAGTAAATGGAATTATTTCATTTTATTTTTTCCATACTATGTTAAAGCTCATGTTTAAAAAGCTTTTGTTTTAGTTATACATTGCCTTAAATGTTTATTCTTATTTATGAAAGTTTTTGCTATATTGTTATCCTTACTGGGCATTTGTGTTCACCCATTCTCAATGTTTTATTTTTCCCAGGATGTGAAGAAGTAAATTATGAATGACCTGCAGGGATATTATGATGGGATAATAGTGTGGAATATGGAGACAATAAGTTTTTGTAGTAGTTTTTCACTTTATGAAGTAATGTAAAACTTTATGAATATATCTAGTGTTTCCAAGGCTACTAAACAAATCAGTATTTCGATATTTGATCTTTCTTGTGATCATGCCAATGTTATGTAATAATGCACCAACTCTGGGTAACAGGGGTCGGGGCGTTACAATTGGTATCAGAGGAAGTTTAGTAAAAACCTTGGAAGCTATATTTAGACAAACTCTGATTATAGCACATAGATTTAAGATGGACATTGAGAATTAGTATATAATAACTTCCTAGAATTTTGGTATTGTAGAGATTTTGTGAGTTTTCCGAGCAATACATCCCTGTCTGGATACGAGCAGGTAGAGGCGGCTCTGGCACAGATGTACCTAGAGGTAAAACTCGAAAACACCGATTTGAGCTAGACTCCAATGGGAACTGGTGCACGACAACGGGCCTTGCTTCACACTTGGTTACGACACTCCCGAGGGATATGCTTAGGATAACTCTAATTTTCTTTATAAATCATTATGAAGGGTTTATGAGTATATAATTCCTCAAAGAAAATATTTTTTATGATTATGGATTATATCCATAAATAGTTCAATTTATGTTAAGTATTTTATAAGTATGGGATTATGTATTTTGATTCATAAACTGATCTAGTTTATGCCATTGTTTAGAAATGGAGCCTAGTGAAAGAAATGGAAACTGTATCAATGCACGCACTCCATGTAGGTATTTCCCTCCTGGTCAAGATAATTATAGTGGAACTGAGGATGCAACTGGTGTCGATCAGCTAATCACCATACTGGGACAACTCACTCAGGTTATAAATAATAACCTTACCCATATGTTGCACCCTGATCCATAGCGTGGAGGTTCAATATTAGATCGATTCATGAGGAAAAAACCACCAATGTTAAATGAGATTACAAATCCCTTAGTAGCTGAGTAATGGATAAATTCCATAGATGAAATATTTCAGGCTTTGGGGAGTAGTGTAGGGGAAAAAGTTATTATGGCAGTTTAGCGCCTCACTGGAGATGTTGATCAATGGTGGTCATTGATTCAAAACATGAAGGAAGATGATGAAGTATCAAATATGGAATGGACGGATTTCAAAGATCTGTTTTTAGAAAAATAATTCCCTCACGACCACCGAGCTGATATGGAAAGGCAATTTCTGAGTCTGATACAAAAGGAGGATGAGAATGTCACAAAGTATGAGGATACATTTAAAAGGTTATCAAGGTATGCTGGAGATTATATACGTAACCCAAGAAGTAAGATTGATCGTTTATTTTATGGGTTAAATCCATTTCTCCGTCAAGCATTAGTCTCAAAATCCTTCTCGTCGTAAGAAAACATTGTCTCATGTGCTATCAAAACAGAAAAGGAATTCTCTAAGTCTTATGAATTTAAAGAAAAGAAAGAGAATAAGAGATCTGCTGATCAATCTGGGAATGGAAATAAGGGGAATAAGGGAATGGTTGAATAGTCATCCTATGGTAAATGTGGGAAGAAACACCCCGGTACTTGCTTGAAGGGAATGTGTGTCTCTTACAAGTGTGGTGAAAAGGACACCAAGCTCGTGAATGAAAATAGAAGAAGGAAGCTACCAATGTTCAATGTTAAAATTATAGGGAGATGGGATATTATGCAAATGAATGTCCTAAGCTTCAGGGGAATTTACCTCAGAAAAGGCCATGGTATCAAGGTCAAGCTTATGCTATCACTACTGCTGAGGTACAAGCTCCGAAAGGCATGGTGGGAGGTAATTTAATGGATTCCTCAAGTTTAGCTAATGCATTATTTGATTCTGGATCATCACATTGTTTCATATATTCCCAGTTTTCTATAAAAATTAGATATTTCCAATTTGATTTAACAAGGGAGTTGTCAATTAAAAATCCTAACAGAAGTATCATTTCAAAAAAGTTTTGTGAATCATTCCCCATTAGATAAAATAAATTTTCTATATCCTCTGATCTCATCATCATACCTATGATTGAGTTTGATATAATCCTCGGTATGGATTGGATTTTGGACTATGATGCGAAGATTTATTGTAAGAAGAAGGAGGCTACAATTTTTGATGATGATGATAAAGAACACCTTATCTTTAGAGCAGAATCATCACCACCTAATTCTTATATATATCCACCCGTAGTATCTCAACTAAATTCAGTTATTGGGGACGAAGATAAAGAAATGACAGTGGCTGAGGAAAGTAATGTTCAAATAGAGGATGTACATGTTGTGAATGATTATGTAGATGTGTTTCCAGAAGATTTACCAGGATATCCTCCAGAATGAGATGTTTAGTTTTCCATTGATTTAATTCCAGGATCAAGGCCTATATCAAAGACCCCTAATAGAAGTGCCCATATAGAATTAGTTGAACTAAATAAACAACTATAGGAATTGAGTAATATGGGATTTATTCGGCCTACTGTTTCTCCATGGGGAGCCACTGTTCTTTTTGATAAAAAGAAAGATGGATCTATGAGGTTATATATCGACTATAGGGAGATCATTGTTATAAAAATAAACAAAAAGTACCCCCTAACACGCTTTGATTATTTATTTGACCAACTGCATGGAGCTCAATACTTTTCAAAGATTGACCTTCGATCTGGATACCATCAGTTGTGTGTAAAGAAGGAAGACATTCCGACGATAGCATTTCGAACCAGGTATGGGCATTACGAGTTTACTGTAATGCCTTTTGGATTGACTAACACACCCTCTATATTCATGGATCTGATGAATAGAGTTTTCAAGGAATATCTCGATGAATTTGTGGTGGTATTTATTAATTATATCTTGGTATATTCCAAAAGCTACTAAGATCATGAAAATCACTTGCACATTATCCTGAAGACTCTGAGAAGACCTGAATTATATGGGAAGTTTGGAAAGTGTGAATTCTGGCTTCAGGATATTTCTTTACTTGGCCATATTTTCTCTAATGATGGAATCTCTATTGATCCTTCTAAGACCAAGGCAATCCAAGAATGGCCAGCACCTACGAGTATAACTGAGGTACGCAGTTTTATTGGTTTGGCAGGTTATTATCGATGTTTCGTCCAGAATTTTGCCCAATTCGAAAACCCATTAACGAAGCTCACACGTAAAGGGGTTAAATTTTTTTGGGAAAAAGAGTTTGAAGAATGTTTCGAAGAAATGAAGAGAATACTAGTCAATGCTCCTATATTGACTCTAGCATCGGGGAATGATGGGTTCGTTATTTATATTGATGCATCGAAGAAAGGACTTGGTTATGTCCTTATGCAGAATGATAGGGTTATTGCCTATGCATCACGGCAGTTGAAAATTCATGAGCAATACTATCCTACACATTAACTTGAGTTAGCAGCTATGATATTTTCTTTGATGATATGGAGACACTACCTATATGGTGAAAAATGTGAGATTTATACTGATCACAAGAGTTTGATGTATATTTTCTCACAAAAAAAACTCAACATGAGGCAAAGGAGATGGCTTGAATTACTCAAGGATTATGATTGTACGATACAATACCACCCGGGGAAATCAAACAAGGTGTAAGATCCTTTGAGCAGATAATATCATGGAGTTTTGAACAATATTAGAATTGAAAGGGATCAAATTTTTATGGATCCAGTGAAGATGGACATGGGAATAACCAGGGAAGGTGAAACATCAATTATATTTTAAATGGTTTCCAAACCATCTTTAATAGAAAGGATTAAGAGTTCCCAGATCGATGATGAATAATTTCAAAAGAAGATTAAAGATGTGAATGATGGGAGATTGAGAGACTTTTTGTTTGAAGAAGGAATTTTGAAATTCAGGAAGAGGCTTTGTGTTCCCGATATACCTGATCTAAAAAGGGAATTTTTGGATAATGCTCATAGTTCCAATTTCTCTATACACACTGGGAGCACCAAAATGTATAGAGAATTGAAGGAACATTTTTGGTGGAAAAACATGAAGAAAGAGATTTCTGATTTTGTGTCAAGATGTATGGTTTTTCAACATGTGAAAGCTTGAAGGCAACAACCTGGAGGGGTCATGCAACCTCTTCCCATACCGGAGTGGAAATGGGACAATATTACGATGTACTTTTTCATGGGGCTGCCAAAGACTCCTAGAAGGAACGATGCAATATGGGTTATTGTTGATCGTCTTACCATGTCAGCACATTTTCTAGCTATAAGAGAAGATCTACCAATAGAATGTCTAGAAAAACTATACATTGATGAAGTTGTGAGACTTCATGGAGTAACCCTATCGATTGTTTCTGATAGTGATACCCATTTTACTTCAAGATTGTAGAAAAGTATTCCAAAATCCTTTGATACTGAACTTCATTTGAGAAATGCCTACCACCCACAAATAGATGGACAATTAGAACGAACTATTCATACCTTAGAAGACATGTTGAGATCCTGCTCACTTGACTTTCAGGGTATGTGGGATTAATATTTACCTATGGTAGAATTTTCTTATAACAATAGCTTACTTTCGAGAATTCAGATGGCACCATATGAATCATTATACAGAAAGAGATGTGGTACACCAACCTGTTGGGATGACGTTGGTGAAATAAAACATGTTGGCCCAGAACTGGTGGAGGAAACTATTGAAAAGGTGAAGGTAATCAAAAATCACTTCAAAGAAGCTCAAAGTAGGTAGAAGAGTTATGCCGATAATCGAAAAAATGATTTGGAATTTCAAGTCGGTGATCAAGTTTTCCTGAAGGTATCTCCATGGAAGGGAGTCATACGTTTTGGTAATAAAGGTAAATTGAGTCCCAGGTAAATCGGACCTTTCGAAATTTTAGAACGAATTGGCATTTTAGCTTACCAATTTTCAATACCGCCAAGTCTCTCCAAAGTTCACGATGTGATCCACGTATCTATATTGAGGAAATACATGCCTAACCCAACGCATGTACTCACCTATGAGGAATTAGAACTGGAACCTGATCTGTCTTATTGCGAAGAGCCCGTCAAGATTCTTGTTACGAGAGAACAAGTACTGAGAAACCGGATGATGCGTCTAGTAAAAATCTTGTGGAGAAAACATAAGATGGAAAAGGCAACGTGGGAACTCAAGAAACTTATGATGAAGAACCACCTGAGTCTTTTCATGTGGTAGTATTCTAGAAATATCAAGGATGAAATTATTTGATGGAGGGGATAATGTAACACCCCAAGCTTCTACGGTACGTTTCCCATTGAATAATGTAATAGCGTGTGTTGTACGTAACATCGAGTTCTAACACACACCACAACCGATCAAACTAGTCATTATGAATAGTAATACCTACCTTTTGAAATTATATATATTTTATATTTAAAAATGGACATCATTTTTGGATTCATAATTTCGAAATTATCCTAAGTTGAATTTTTGGTCTTTTTCTAAGAACGTCCAATTTTTATGAATAGTGAAAAATACTTAAAAAACAACTTTTTTAATCAAAATAATTTATAGTGATAAATTATATTATTTAGTGGTTTTATAGTATAATTATAATATACTTCTACCATTTTATCCAATGGTGTTCATTATAATTATTTTCACTTTGAAATTGGACATAAACAATTGTCAATCATTGATATATATTGTTTCTTAAAAACACGCTATTTATTGTGACAGCGGGAATTAATTATAAAATTAATTAATGCAACTATTATGTTTGTAATTTTTTAAAATAGACATCATTTATTAATTCGGAATATCAATTATAGCTTAGGGTGAAATTTTGGCATTGTTCTGAAAAACTTCAATTTTGATGAATAGTGAAAGAACTAAGTGTTAGTTAAAAAACTGAATTTTTCATAAAATATAATTTTACCGCTTCTGTGAATGTAATTTCGGAAATTCTAGAGACACAGTTAATATAATAGTGTAAAATGTGGTTCAATAAGATGTAAATAATTTTTGGTGAATAGTAACTTTTACATTTATTTACCACGGTTAAAAGTAAATAGGGTAATTGAGGGTAAAAATGATATTAATATTACCCTAAAACATGTCCTAATTCTATTGGACAAATGTATCTCGACCGAAAACAACCTTAGGAACAAAATATTATCATTTAGGTCCACTTGGATTAGATTATGTCATTTATTATTATTTAATTCAAAGAAGAGTTAAAAGAGTTAAAATCAATGTTTATTTACTAAAAAAATTTTAATATAGGGTTATACATAAATAAATTCTATTGTAAATATTAATTATAAAGTTAAAATAATTTCATACATAATTATATTTATTTTTAATTTTTAGATATTAAATGAGTTTATTTATTTATGACACAATGATGATGTAGGAATTACCATAATAGTGAAAAATTAAAATAATTGATATTATAAATACCCAAATAAATATAATTTGAGACTTTTAATGAATTAAACTAATTTTCTAGGTTAATATGATATTTTAGGAGTGACTTAAGTAACTTTTCTCAAAGTAATCATTCTTTTATAAGGTTCAAACAAATCAATTATTGAATAGTGTAAAAATTGACATAAAAGAGTTTTTAAAACAAATATTATATTATTAATTGATATTAAATTCCTAAAAATCTAAGGTTCTGCCAAGAGACTGATATAATGACAGTTTTATCATTAATGGACCACTTGGGGGTCTCCTGAATGTATATAGTATGTTTATTAACCATATAATATAAAAATAAAAAGATACATTGTAAAAGTGAAACTAATTAACTAAGAGTAAATACTTAGTGATAAGGTTAATATAGTAACCCAAACCTGTCTAAATTCTATTGGTTTAGTGGTTTTCGACCTATCCCCACATTAACCTTTAAATAATCTACTTTAGAGCCATTATAAACCGAATATGAATTTATTATAAAATAATATTTCTAGCTTTTCCAAAGGTGCCCCTCACCCCACTTATAAAAGTGCACTCTCCCTTCTCAATAACTCACAACTTAAAAGCATTTTGGCTCAGCCAAACTCTACCCAAATACTCTCTAAACTTCCCTCACTTAATCCTATAGGAATTACATTAGTCATAAAGCCATCCTACGAGCCCTTTTGATCAAATCAAAAGGATGAACCCGAAGAAGAGGTAATGATTTCACCACCCTTTTCCAATTTCCTTTCTCTTCCACTTCTTTCTTCTTTGTTATTACCATTCTAATATAATAACTCAAGTATATTATATATAATGTGATTTTATTATAAAAATGTCACAACCATATTCATTATTCTATCCATCCTTTTAATAACATGTCACCATACGTGCGTACGTACGACTTACCGTCTCCACGTCGTGGTGTAATTGTTATTCAATAAATTATTATATGGATGGGTATAATAATGATGTGTACCTCATGTAAATAATAAATATAACATGATAATTATTCTTTATATATGATATACCATCTAATTATATATTATTTTAATGTCAAAATAATGATATTGTCGCTCGTGCGTATGTACGGACTACCGTCTCCTTGAACGCGCTGAGATTCATTCTCCATCGTATCCATTCAAGTATAATTATCATTTGATGATTAATAATAGTATCTTAGGACTTGATATCATTCTTTATATGATTAAGATACAACCTATCCCTGACAAACCTGGATTACATAACAAAACATATAAAAGAAAACGAGTAAGTTAGCACCTGAAACAACAATAATACTAAGATATTATTAACAAATCAATGGTAAAAGAGCATATATGATATCATATTAATATATATGATTCTTGTATAATTTATTAACAATTATTTCAACATTATACAAGATTTTAACCTACCCCAACTGAGTAAAAGTACAAGGAAAGGGTTTATTTCGCAATCTCTTCATTATCCGAGGTTGTTTATACGTAATAATCTACTGGGATCTCTTTATCATCCACATCCATGTTTCTTAAAAATGTATTTCAAATATTTTTTACTATTTAGAAGAATATGGGTTAAAGTCATTTATACCCTTGTTTGACATTTTATAAGTGGTTTATAAAGGAATATTTCCGTCGTTTTCCAAACAAGGTGTTTTTATAACCTTTTCGAAAGAATTAAGGTAAGAATGTTTTTTTAACTTATACGGCGGGTGTGGCTATTTTCCGCCATTATAAAATCTTTGAAGCTTCCCGTACAACCTTATAAGAATATTTTCAAAGAAATTTTTTTATTTTAGAAATATATGACTCTTAAATGGTTTCAAAATAAAAGAGATATTTCTCTAAAAAGAGTTTTGATTTCATCTATGTCAATATCATTTGATGGATTTTACGCTTATTTGACATTGATTTATTATGAAACAAAACATCTATATTGTTTTGAGGGTATTTTGATATGTTTGACTGTGGATGTGTTATACAATTCATGGTTTATGGATGAAGTATTTAAATTTCTTATGCTAGTTTTAATATGAATGTTTATGTTATGTTTAAAAATTTCCATATGGGAATGAATTGGACTTAATATGTGACGGGTGGAGCCCACTATAGCTCCTTGATGCATCGGTAGGTCTGATGAGACAAACTACTGTCTTGGCACAAGGACTTGACAAAATATTATTTGTAGTCTTGGAATGAGGCCTTGGCTATGTGGTTATGATAGTCTGGCATTATGCATTCTATCGTTATGAAAGTGGTTATTGATATTTCATGTGATTATTCGATTAGTATAATATCTATGCGAATAAGTAAATGGCATTATTTCATTTTATTTTTTCCATACTATGTTAAAGATCAAGTTTAAAAGGATTTTTTTTAGTTATACATTGCCTTAAATGTTTATTCTTATTTATGAAATATTCTGCTATATTGTTATCCTTACTAAGCATTTGATCTCACCCCTTTTCTATGTTTTATTTTTCCCAGGATGTGAAGAAGTAAATTATGAATGACCTACAGGGATATTATGATGCGATAACAGTGTGGACTATGGAGACAATATGTTGTTGTAGTTGTATTTCATATTATGATGTAATGTAACACATTATGAATATATCTAGTGTTTCCAAATCGACTAAACCAATCGGTCTTTCAAGATTTGATATTTCTTGTGATCATGCCAATGTTATGTAACAATTCACCGACTCTGGGTAACCGGGGTCGGGGCGTTACAGTTGCCTCTACCTGCTCATATCCAGTCATGGACGTATTACATAAAAGATACAGATAATCTATTCTTTACCAAAATACCAGTATGTTCTTGTATGTTAATCCTCAAATTCTACCTTAGGACATTGTTCCTAACTATGCATTTCCTACTATAGCTTCCAAGTTTTCTACAAATCCTCCCTCTGATACCAACTATAACACCCCGACCTCTCTAGGCTAGAGCCAGTTCCATACTTGTGATATTGGAATTTTTTGAGGGAATTAAAATCTATATGGAATGATAAGTTAAGTAGTCTTGATGAAACTACATATATATATGTTACTCAAATTACATTTTAAAAGTTTGCAAAATACAATACATAAAAAAATTAAAAACAACAGCCATAAGCACTCAATAAACATTCACCTCTTCATCACCTGTTAATGGAAAACAATGAAATCGGTGATCTCAAATGCTCAGTAAAGGAAACAAATAGTGCGATCATGAGTAAAAAATTAATTGAATTATAATCAATCTGACATAATCAATATGGCTTGGTGAATAAATGAAAAACTACATCTATTAATAAAATAATCATTAAACTAAATCCATATATTTTTTCATAGTGAAAACCTCATGGATAATAAAAATAACTAATAATGAATAAAGATAATGAGTATTAATTGGATGTCAGGTATCTGGAACATTAAACAATAATACTGTTAAAACAGTTTAATTTTGTGGGTAGAAACCGGTATGATATTTTGAAACAAACATGAAGGGTTTGTCACCAAATGATTTGTCTCATGAGACCTACCGATGCATCGAGGAGCTATAGCAGGCCCCAACCGCCACTACATGTCCAAAACATTCATTATACATTAATTCAATACAAGAGAAATATTCGTGTTCTATTTCCTTATTGATTATAGTATAATGATTCAACAATATTTCCATAATTAAAATAACATTCCAAATAAACACTGTATGTAAAATGGTATATAGTTAAGAAAAAAACATATCTATGACATGATATTATGGAAATTTGATTGAAAATATAACTTTCCAACAAAATTTGATCTCAAAGGGGCATTAGGTACACTACATAAGGATTATTAAATGCACAATACAGTGTTAGTCCCAACAAAATCATAGTTGAGACAATGTCTCTTAACACAATGTAATCGCTTGAATCATATGACCAGAACGTAATAAACCTCAAATGAATCATCTAATAACATTAATATCAAGAGAATAATTTTATAATATATCAAATGTCAGTACACCTATAACACATACAAGAAATAGGTGGCGAACAATGAAAATATCACCGAAGTGAAGGTGAGATGTGAAACCCCTTACAAACATTTCAGTATAGAAATGAGTGTTATTGCGAGGGATTAATGAGAGTTTAAGGGGCATTAAACTATTTATATTTCAGTAGGGAAGTATGGGGGAGGTGCGAAAACATATTCCATTATTATGAATTAAATATAATAGGTCTCAACATAAGGGATATTCTTGAACAAAAGTGAGAGAGAGGATCCCTTATCTTATGCTTGAAGGTATTCTTGACTTGTTATTAAAGACCTGAATAAACAAATTAGGCTTATTAATTCATAATTCCAGAACCTATAATTTATTTAAATGATTTATTATAACCATTTGTAGTTAATTCAAATCCATTGTGATTTGTTATAATTCTATATTTCATTGTTTGGGCTCGTTTGATTACTTGTTTTTAAAAGATCTGTTCACTTATATTCATGTTCGGAGAAATATGAATGATGGAACTGGTTGTCCAGAAATAAAGTTATATTACATTAGTGAACATCAAATAGGTTACATGGTTTCAAATTTAATTTGGTTATTTAGATTGAGGTCAAATTATTACATATATATAACCTCAGTGACAAAAGGTTTGGTTAAACAGTTGGTCTGATTACAATGAACATGTTTTGCATTATAACTTAATAACATTTGTAAAAAAGTATTACAGAACTAAATATATTATTTATTACATATATAATAATTTGGAACAACCATATCAAAAATGTTTTCATGTCCAGAAATAATTATTATAATAGAAATTGATAAATCTGTTGTACATCTCGTTCCCCTCGTTGTTTGATTTTCATGATCACAATCACCTTATTGTTTATCTAACATTGTTTTAAGTGTTTTTGGATGATAGGCATTCATTTAAGGTGCCAAGGATTTGGGCCAAGAAGGCCAAGAAGGCAAAAAGGCCAAACTGGACTGAAATGCAGTCCACCGGCCAACCGGTGGCTTCACCACCGGCCAGCCGGTGGCACCTGGGAAGAAGGCTGAGCTTCTGCCTCAGCACCGGCCAACCGGTGGCCTTGCACCGGCCAGCCGGTGGCACCCTCTCCAAATAGTGAAGGCTACTGCCTCACCACCGGCCAGCCGGTGGCTCTGGCACCGGTCGACCGGTGGCCCCTGGATAGGAATCCAATGCCATTTTGCAAACACCGGCCAACCGGTGGCCCTGCACCGGCCAGCCGGTGGGCACAGTCAAACTAGTCGTTGGGCTGTTGACCAGCCTGTCCACTTGGCCTCCAACGGCTCCGAAAGCCTCTCCAACGGCTCCGAAGCCTCCCCAAGGGTTCCTAGCCTATAAATAAAGGCCAAGGAAGCCCCGGACACCCACCGGAACACTTGTGAAGCCAACGTACACAATTCTCATCAATTGGCCAACCTCCGGCGGACTTCCTCAAAGGAACCCACCTAGCTCCAACAACTTCCACATCCAAGGAGCTCCTTCAAAGAAGCTTGGAAGCGGCCTTCAACATCTCCATCCAATCAAAGGCGCCCAAGTCTTCCCAAATACGGGTTTTATTGTTTTACTTTTTATTGAGCTTTAAATTTGGGTTTGTGCCTACAAACCCCAACCCTTTTCTCATCCCCTCTTTCTTTGGGTTCTCACACCACCACTAAGGTGTGAAGAGGTTTCCAAGCCTTACCTTATAAAAGGCTTGAGATCGGTGAGCTAGCCTTCACCCGTTAAAAAGGCTAGTGGGTTATTGCTTAACCATTAAAAGCATTGGGTTCTTGCTCAACCATCAAAAGCAAGCTGTAATAGGTCCTAGTGCTACCTCAAAGCCTAGTGGGTTTCTTGCTACAACCATTGAAAAGCAAGCGGTAGAATCTCTCAACGGTTGAGTTGGGAGCGGAGACGTAGGCCGGGTTTTGGCCGAACTCCGTTATCAAGTTTTGTGTTTTGCCTTCTTTATTTCCGCTGCATTTTTTACTTTGATTTTAATTTGTTAATCATTTTTTTTAAAAGGCAATTCACCCCCCCTCTTGCCATCTTTCCCTCCTTGGGGTGTTCTTCCGACCCAACAATTGGTATCAGAGGGACCTTTGAGTAATTCCTTAACCCGGTTTCAAAGTTAAGATCTTTTTTTTGATGGCATCAACTTCTTTCGCCCCCGAGGGCTACTCATTGGGTCGGGCTCCATTTTTTGATGGGACCGACTATAATTATTGGAAAACCCGCATGACCACCTTTTTGAGAAGTATAGGATATCCCATTTTTAAAATAGTCATGCAAGGTTACACTCTCTCTTCCCCCGACGAATCCAAATGGACCCCCGCCGATATTAAAAATTTTGAGCTTGATGGCAAAGCCATGAATGCTCTTCATTGCGGGTTAGATAGAAATGAATTTAATCGTGTATCCACTTGAACCTCCGCACATGAAATTTGGAAGCTTTTAGAAGTGACCCATGAAGGCACTAATAAAGTCAAGGATACTAGATTAGATATGTATAGACAGGATTTTGAATCTTTTTCAATGCATCCAAATGAGTCTATTTCTGAAATGTTTACACGATTTACTGACGTGTGCAATGGGAGAAAGTCCCTTGGTGATGATGTTTCAGCTGAAACTATGGTGAAGAAGATCCTACGGATCCTACCAAGCAAATGGGCACCGAAGGTCACGGCGATTCAAGAAGCAAAAGACATCAAAAATATGCCGGTAGAGGAGCTCATCGGATCTCTCATGACTTATGAGATCACGATGAGGAGGCAAGCACAAAAGGAGGGCACACCAATCAAGACACCTAAGAACATTGCCCTCAAGGTACAAAAGGAAGTAAGCTCCTCCTCATCTTCTTCCTCATCTCCTTCCTCATCTTCCTCATCATCGTGCGGCGACTCGGAAATGGAGAATCTCGCCCGCCAAATGCACAAGTTTATGAAGAAGCACAAGAAGAAGAAGAAATCCCGCAAGCACCGAAAGCAAGAACCCACCGCAAGATCCGAGCCCAAGGTGAAATGCTACGGGTGCGGCGAAAAGGGCCATTACAAGCCCGATTGCCCACTCAACAAGAAACGGGCCACGCCAAAGGAAAAAGGAAAGAAAAAGGTCCTCAAGGCCACATGGAGTGACTCCTCATCATCCTCCTCCTCCTCCTCGAGCGACAACGGTAACAAATGCCTAATGGCATTCCATGAGGTAACTTCTTCCGATTCCTCCTCCTCTTGTTCTTCAAATTCAAATTCTTTAAATCATTTATCTTATGAAGAACTCTCACACGCTAGAGACCAACTAGAAAAAGGTTTTCATACTCTTTCTTCAAAATTTGTTTCTTTGAAAAAGTCTTTCAAAAAACTCTCTTCCGAAAAAGAACAACTTCTCAAAGAGAAGGAGGAACTCTCCCTCAAAATCCAAAATCTTCCAAATGTTGATTCCATGGAATCAACCATCAAAGACCTAAGGGAGACCCTAGCCAAATTCACCAATGGGGAACAAAACTTGAACAATCTCCTAGGTTCCCAACGAATATCAAGGACCACTCAAGGGCTAGGATACACCAACCAAGCTTCCTCCTCCCATGCTCCAACTGTTTTTGTAAGGGGGAGCTCCGAATTTAAATTTTGTAACTATTGCAAAAAACCCGGGCACCTTATTTATGAATGTAATTGTAAAAACGCCCGGTACGGTCAACCCAAATCGATTTTTTATTCGGACGAATTTTATAGGAGAAGACCCGCCATGAGACAAGTATGGATTGAAAAATCCCTCTTAGCGAGTCTCTCCGGGCCTAAAATCATCTCTTTCCAAAATCCCTCTCCCCGGTGACTTTTTGTTTTTATTTAGGGGGAGTTAGGATCTTTTAAGCTTTTTTGTAATTTCAAAATTTTCGATTCAAACTTTCAATTTCAACTCTTGGTTTCAAAATTTTCAATTCAAAATTTTCAATTCAATTTTTTGATTCAAAACTTTCAATTGGTTTAAAATCTTGTTTTTCAAATATTTCCCTCAATCAAGTTATATGCCCCACTCTATTTTGATAATCACAAAGGGGGAGAATTTCTTGATTGATTGGGGGAGAAACCTTTTCTCCCATGCATTGCTTGTTTTCATTTGATCATTTAAAAGCATGCCTTTCATTTATGTTTTTACTTTAATTGTTTTGGTGATTGTGATCATCAAAATAGGGGGAGATTGTTGTACATCTCGTTCCCCTCGTTGTTTGATTTTCATGATCACAATCACCTTATTGTTTATCTAACATTGTTTTAAGTGTTTTTGGATGATAGGCATTCATTTAAGGTGCCAAGGATTTGGGCCAAGAAGGCCAAGAAGGCAAAAAGGCCAAACTGGACTGAAATGCAGTCCACCGGCCAACCGGTGGCTTCACCACCGGCCAGCCGGTGGCACCTGGGAAGAAGGCTGAGCTTCTGCCTCAGCACCGGCCAACCGGTGGCCTTGCACCGGCCAGCCGGTGGCACCCTCTCCAAATAGTGAAGGCTACTGCCTCACCACCGGCCAGCCGGTGGCTCTGGCACCGGCCAGCCGGTGGGCACAGTCAAACTAGCCGTTGGGCTGTTGACCAGCCTGTCCACTTGGCCTCCAACGGCTCCGAAAGCCTCTCCAACGGCTCCGAAGCCTCCCCAAGGGTTCCTAGCCTATAAATAAAGGCCAAGGAAGCCCCGGACACCCACCGGAACACTTGTGAAGCCAACGTACACAATTCTCATCAATTGGCCAACCTCCGGCGGACTTCCTCAAAGGAACCCACCTAGCTCCAACAACTTCCACATCCAAGGAGCTCCTTCAAAGAAGCTTGGAAGCGGCCTTCAACATCTCCATCCAATCAAAGGCGCCCAAGTCTTCCCAAATACGGGTTTTATTGTTTTACTTTTTATTGAGCTTTAAATTTGGGTTTGTGCCTACAAACCCCAACCCTTTTCTCATCCCCTCTTTCTTTGGGTTCTCACACCACCACTATGGTGTGAAGAGGTTTCCAAGCCTTACCTTATAAAAGGCTTGAGATCGGTGAGCTAGCCTTCACCCGTTAAAAAGGCTAGTGGGTTATTGCTTAACCATTAAAAGCATTGGGTTCTTGCTCAACCATCAAAAGCAAGCTGTAATAGGTCCTAGTGCTACCTCAAAGCCTAGTGGGTTTCTTGCTACAACCATTGAAAAGCAAGCGGTAGAATCTCTCAACGGTTGAGTTGGGAGCGGAGACGTAGGCCGGGTTTTGGCCGAACTCCGTTATCAAGTTTTGTGTTTTGCCTTCTTTATTTCCGCTGCATTTTTTACTTTGATTTTAATTTGTTAATCAATTTTTTTAAAAGGCAATTCACCCCCCCTCTTGCCATCTTTCCCTCCTTGGGGTGTTCTTCCGACCCAACAAAATCATTTTCTTTGATTGTTCATAATTAGCACATCTCGAACGGTGGATTCATTTCATCCAAATAAAGGGTTGTGAAAGGAGATAAAATAATGATATATATGGTTAGCATATAAAAAATTACATTATATGTCTGTTACTAGAGTTATCAAACTATTTGGGTAATGGGAGGTGAAGAAATAAACAAAATGAAAAGAACTTAAAAGAAATGATGTAATTGGAAAGTGGAGTTTACCTCTTTACACTTCCTTCTCTGAGAACCTCTTAAGGGGAGAGGTTTTGTTATTTTTAAGAAGATAAGAGCTTTCAGACATGGGGAAGGATATTGGGGTGATATTTGGGAGGAATATTGGCAATGCACAAGGCTTGAGTGGAGTGAAGAGAAGAGGGAGTGAAGGGGGATTTTATATTGTAGGAGAGAAGAGTTTTCTTAAAATAAAATTCATTAAATTATTATTTCTCCATAAGAAAAGTAATAATGATTCTTCCATGACCTTGAATAGTATTCCAATCAAGTAAATACTAATTAATTGGAATTACATCAGTAGATAATCATCAATAACTCAATTGATCCATTATTTAGCATTTATTATTAATTATCAGATTTTACAGTTCATAAAAAATTCAACTATTTCATAAAAATACAAATAAAATCACCCTAACCATTTTTCACTTTGTAGAATCCAATAATTTAGTCCATTTTTCAAAAAAAAATTCTAAATATGATTAATTAAATATTAAAATAAAATCATTCCTTAATAGAAAAATATATACACTTAAAGTATTCTTCTTCATTTTAAGGATACTAAATTCAATTATACACTCAAGGGAATGGATACCATTCATAAAATTCATATTACTATTTTTAAGGGTATGGTACTATTCATAAGGGAAGGTTACTATTCATATGAGTAGGTTACTATTCACTGAAAATTGTGTTAATTATATTAGACTCAAAATATCCTCTTGAACACAAACATGTATGTTAGATTTTTAGAATTTAAATTGCAGAGTTTGAAAATATAAGTTTAACGAATAGGTTATGGATATCTCAAATAAGTAAAAAAAATTTCTTCCATATAGGCTCTGTGATTCATGAAATATAGTTTATAACTGAAACATATTTATGAGAAACATAACTTGAAGTGTTTGGGTGAAACATATGAATTCTTGCACACCATTACATTCCAATTACATAGTTCTGTTGTTAAAGATACCATTGGTGGTGGGCTGCTGAGATTTATCTCACACCCTCTTTGGGTTTAATTTGGTTCTTGGGGAATATTACATGTATAAAGGTGTTGATATAGGGAAGTGTAATGTTTTTGACACATGATTGAATGTTGTTCTAGGATGGATCTTATAGAAGATGAATTAGATTAGCTCGGGATTCTTGGTATAGTTTATGTATTTTGATTTTCTATATTGGGTTTTTCATGTGTATTGAGTACATTATATCCATCTTTTCCATCATAATGGATTCATAAAAAAACAGCAAAGTTTTTTGTTTGTTATTGTAGTTAATTTAGTTATTCTTGTCCTTGTCTCTTTAACATGTGAATTACATTTAATTATTTTTCATTCATTATTTACCATTGTTTATATTTATCTGATGTGTCTAACTCTAATAATGATTTAATAGCCTCCCCACAGACATAACATGTGACCTCATTATATGTCGGCTTCCTCTGTGTTTTTGAGAGATGTGATTGAGTCCATGTGGCCCAATAGGATAATGTAACCTATTATGTGGCATCAGAGTATGGGAGGCCACAATGTGTTATCAGAATAGTTTTCTATTATTTCTCTGATATTCAAGGAAAATAAATTTGATATTAGGAAATCTATGGTACTTGGTCATAAGTTGTACATTGGTGTCACGAATTCATGTTTGTATTAAAATCCACGTTTCCCAAAATATTATTGTTTATTGTGATTTTCATATTACATTTGAAATAATTTCACCTTTGAGTGACTCACATTGAACGTTGTATTGTTTATTTTACTTTTTATTTACATTCTATTTTAATATTTGAATAATGATATTAGGGAAAGAAGAGTTATTACATGTATCATATTGGAACCTTGCATTTTCATGTCACACATTTTTCCATGCCATATAGGTGTATTTAACTACATGAATTACTTAAAATGCATGTGACTGTTGATTGATCCTTCCTAGTATATAATATTATGATAATTTTTTTCTATGATTCAGTGATTTCATGTTCCCATTAATTAGTTTCCATGGTATTTCATGGGTTGGGATGAGTAATTCACTAAGTAGATCCATTATGGTATAATAAAATGTGTGTCATTTTCAATGATAAGGTGTATGGTAACTGATTCATAATGAATGTCTATCCATCATAAAGTAAAACATAGCATCCAAAATGAAGTGTTTTCACATCCTTATCATACCTCATATTGTTTATGGAAGGTAAACGAGTGGACATAGTAATTAAATGAAAAATTAAATGGATCTTATTCAAGAGAATATACTAGTACATGGTCATATAAATGTGTAGTTGTGGTAGTATAGATTTTTTATTGTGCCTTTCTTGGTTTTTCTAGGTAAGTGTTTCTATCCATAAAATTTATTCTTGTTCTAAGAAGTGTGCTAGAAATTTGTAGAGCAATGTCTCTATGGAATCCTAGAATCGTATTCCAAGAGGTTGGTGATCACCATAATCTAAACATGGTTGGTCTTAATCCTTTATTCGTAGATCCATGGGTGATACTTGAGGCACCACATACTATTCATTATTTCGGAACTAACAACCATGCTCGTTATATTTTCCTATATCGAATGCATTCCATACATATTGCTATATGTCTTTCACTAGTGATAGCTGATCTGACTTGTGAGTTCTAGATACATAATCCTCCCTCATTTTTTGGGGGATTGTATTCCAATGGCTATTGTGACTTTTTTGGAAGCCACCCAACCTATAATTGAGCATCTAGAATTTTCTCCAGAGTGGATGATCAATCATGAAAAATTAAACCCTTCAGAGTCAGTCAAGTGTTGGTGGGATGATTTTACGAGGATGGTCTCCATTAGGGTATGGTATGGGCTGAATTTCATTATTCCTTCTTTTATCATTTCATTCCTCATACACTGCAAGAAGACATATCAAGAGAGTTCATGCATCTCGAGATGGGATCAATTTCATTTATGGAGTTTTTATTGGGTTATACTAAGTAGTGGTCCATTGAACCGCTAGTAGATTGTGATGTAGTTTTGCGTATTGAACGCTTCAAGGATGGGATTTTGTATGCCATCCATACACAGGTGAATGTATTTCATCTACCGACTATTTTTAAAATTTTCAATCAGGCTTCTATCACTTAGTGATTCATAATGGATGGAAATATCACCTGTTATAGAGGATCAATTCCACATATAGCGAGTATCTTTGCCTGTGATGGGAAACATTCACTTGTGGTTTATATTTAGTAAATTGATAATGAGAGTTTCTAGTTTTGATAGCTAAATGGTGTGTCATTGGCATTGACAATGGGGGAACCTAAAGGATCATTGTGATAAGGACCTAGTAGATTGACTGGCTTGCAATCGTATAGCACATCCTTAGTGATTCTGAATGACCTTTCCACCAGCATCGAGTAGAAAAGGATTTGAGTTATCCCCACCTTATGGAGTGGGTTATTTTGTGTTGATTATGTGAGGGAGTTAGAATAGCATGAGTATGACTGGTTTAGGATGAGGTTATTCTCATGGTTTCTAGACCCCTCATCATGAGCCATTCCAACCATGATGTTATGATCATGGTAGTCTAGTTGTTCCACATAGATATGGATCAGCCCATATGTATGCACTACAACTGATACATGAGGATCAGGTTATGGGAACCTCCGATGTATGAATTACTATTATATTGGAATATACTATTGTGTCTTTATTATTTTATATTGGTGTTTCAAAAAATTTTATATCTAAATCTATTGTTGATATTATATGACTAATATATATTATTACTATTGTGTTATGACCCTCGATATACCATTTGGAGTGCAGTAATAGGGTATATCCTAATGTTTGGATTATCCCCTTGAGGTAATAATTTTCTCTTTATTATGGAATATATTCATTCTTTATATATCAATCTTCGATTTCATACATGGGATGGATATTTTTTATCGGTAACACTCTTTTTAGATATCTATCATTGTATTTTATTTATTTCATCACTCTTTTGGGATTTTTAGGCTGGAAGAGCAGGACCAGATCGTCCTGGGATGGGTGTATTAAATACCCATATTGAAATGATCATCATGGATTATTAGGAATTAGTAAATAGTTTTTCCCAACAGTATTATATTTGTTTTGAACGCCATTCTCGATGACTTTTTAGGATTAACTCCTGATAGGGAGGTAGAGTTTATAATAATGCTTTTTCATGGAGAATGTCCACTCTCTATTCCTTTATTTGTAATGGAACTTATATAGCTTCATGAGATAATGTTGTTGTAAGGGTATTTACAACCCAAGGGTTTCATACGGAATAGAACTACCACTTGAGTTTCACCATAGCTTTTCACCATGAAGGTGGATTGGAAAACTTTTCAATGATTGGATTAAAAATGGTTGAACCAGATTACAGTCATGAACTGGTGTCCAGTTCCACATATAGATGATATATTTTACTATCTCCGAGGATATGGGTTCTTCTCTTGGATCGACATGAGATTGGGATATCATCACGTTTTAGACAGAGAATCGGACATACCTTGTAAAACATTCTATAGAAGGTCTAGTTTGTACAAGCACCTATTTAATCAATTAGGACTTACTAACATGCCCATTGTTTTCCTGGAAATATTGAATATTATTTTCCATCCCTATCTGGATTATTTTTCATAGTCACTATGAATGAAATCGTGGTGTATTTTATTTCTTTTAGAGACCATGCCGTGAACCATAATATATTTTCGAGAACGATGAGAGATAATCACCATTATTAAAAACCTGATAAGTTAAAATTAAGGATTGAAAAATACCACTTATATTGTCATATTATCTTAGAATCATGAGTACCTTTTGACCTATATAATGTTAGTTGTCGTATTTCCTAGGAGAATCTCAAGAATGTGATTGACATTATGAGTTTCTTGGGGATGGATGTATATTATAAAAAATTAATATAGGAAATATCATTCCCTATTTCACCTCTCACTATAATTACAAAGAAGTGTGAAAATTTCCAATGGTTTGAAACTCACATGAAAGACTTTAAGGAGTTGAAAGGGAAGATTTTTTCTTCGCATTTTTGGATTCTTCATGATCTTGTAAAATGATATAAATTCTTTTGAAACTCCTTAAGAATTATCCTAGGAGTAGTGCTAATGTGGGAAGATATTCGTTGCATATGGATCTTAGCAGTTTAGTCATCATGAGATAAAATACCTAACACATGAACTTAAGATATAAATAATTGTGCATGAATTATGTTGATGGAGACAATATCTTCTCGGTGAGAGATTTTTGGTGTACATAGACCGGAATTGCCTCAAATATAACTTTTCCTAGTGTGACATGAACCTTAAACTATGAAGAAGGTTCAAACATCTAGATTCATTTTATTTTTCACTTCCCTAAATTACAGGTAATGGAAATTTTTTTATTGATGAGTTGAGTAGAAAAAGACAATAAAATGCTATCTCGGAATCCAATGATGATTCGAAACTAGTGGACCTATTCTCTGAGAAGAACTATGTGTTCTATTTTCTTCACATGAATTATTATCCCTCATCATTGACAGTTTCCTCTTCCCACATTGATTTGGTGATGGGTATAAAATGTTAGATCCAAAGGGATCGGTTATCCATGAGAGTGTTACAAAATATAACCCACTTATGGATTATAATTTTGACAGAGATGATGTATTGTGTATTCATGGGAATGACTAGGATCCTATAGAAATGAGATAAGGGTTGATGAGGGAGTCCCATACTTCTCAGTGGGAAGTCCATACAAGAATCTCCAAGATGTATATAGATATGTGACCCTAGTACTGATGGCATTGGAAGAAATTTCAAATTACATGATTTATCACTATGTATTCGACACATTAGTCGGTGAAGGAGGAGGACCAGAGTCATATAGTTTTGTTACGATTACTTCTAATACTGGAATTGAAATGGGGAGATGTTTCCATGAACATTATAATTGTGTAACATAGGTCTCCAAGAAATAGCAATTTTTTATGGGTTGTCAATGATAGATGGAAAAATTCGTTCACTTAATTACTGTTTATGACACTTTATTTGTTGATGAGCTGGGAAGACTGTATGTTTTTGATATCATACAACTACATGTGGCCCCTCATACTGCCATTACAAATAGAGACTCTTTGTTTCAAATCATGGTTCTAGTAGGGATTTCAGAATGCTATGGACACATAGGTTCTTCTAAGAAAAACATTTCACCCTCTGTATGATGGGGTAGTTAAAATGGAAAATACAGATTCTAGAGGACATGCTCTGAGCCTGTGTCCTTTATTTCAATTTTTCATTGGAGAATCATATCTATCTAATGATGTTATATAAAATTAATATATTTCATGAGCAATTCAAAGAGATCCTTTTGAGGTCTTATATGGTTGTTCATGTTGTTCACCCCAATTCTGGATAGAGGTGGGTGTGGTAGTCCATCTAGGTCCTCATCTCATGTAGGAGACATTGGAGTAGGATCAAAAAATCCAAAATTGTATGACTATTATTGAGTATATATAGAAATATTTGGCTAATCGTCATCGATGACCTATAGATTATGTTGTCTAGGATCTTGTTTTTCTCTTTGTGTCTCATAGGACAGGGATTTGATGGATATAATGGAAAGGGAAGCTATCACATCATTACATAGGTATTTTTGAGATTCCAGAGAGAGTCGGGCCAGAATCATGTTGGTTTATGCTACCTCAACAGTGTTTCACCATGCATGACATCTTCCATGTTTCATAACGTCGAAAATATCATGCCAACCTGTCACATAATCATGTTCTCAAGGAAATTAATTTATATGTCGATGCCATATTTGAGGACTACCCAATATGCATCATTGACCAGTGCATGAAGGCACTATGAGGCCGGTATGTCTCTCTGATACATCTGTTATTGAAGTACTTCAACATACAAGAACAAACTTGGGAGCAGGAGGCTCACATATGGTCCACGTTTCTAGAGTTTTTCTTTGATAGTTTCACCACCATTGGAAGTTGATCTTAGGAATGTGTTATTTTAAAGGGAACGAGTATAAGAACCTAGATTTTAATAAGGTATGGATCCTTTAAATTTTGGTCAAATTCTTAATTTTGGATCATATATGGATTCTTACTGTGTTATAAAAGGTATATAGCGTGTCTAGGGATAGTTTCAAGCCTTGAACCCATTTGTTGGGGAAATGTGGGCATGTCGTATGGTTTGATAAAACTGTGAGGGTTGGTGGAACTCTTAGATCTAATTGTGTGGATAGTTTCAGACATAATGTAGATCCATCTTGCATAATGGGAACCTAGATTACCAAACCATGATTCCTAACTGGGTGGTATTCCCCTTTCTTTATGCACCCGATCATGATTTGCACACGATTTGAAAAAATGTGCTGCCAAACCATGAACATGCTAAATTTTCAGCAATTTTAATTTTTTTTCCAATAATGATTTAATTAAGACATTAACTCATCAATAATATAACCCCTAGTGGGATTAACATCTATTTATATCATTTTGGAGATTTTTGATGGATTAAACTTGGGATCAAATGATATTTGTCATATTGGATCTGTTTGACCTTCTGTATTTCATGCTGGATGTGAAATAAAAATTACTCAAGTACGTCTATGCCATTCTTCTCCTCTATTTCGCTTGACCTATTATTCATGGTGTGGTCGTCTTTAATATTTTCTTATATCAACTTCCTTCCAATACGAATTTGAGACTAATAAAATATGTGGAGATTCGTACAGGCCTACGGTGGGTAGTTTATAACTTATCCATCATGTTCATTGATTTTAGAGATTATGTGTGGGGCCTTCGAATTTCATCAAGTTATGTTTATTGAATTTTATGAAAATGATTATAATTATTATAAAATTATGTTTATGATCTTTGAAAATATGCCATTACTTCTATGTGTTTACTCCCACAACTCCTTCCATCCCACGTAGGATATTTTTCCATAATTGTTGTTTTAGTGGTGTGACACATTTTAGTTGTGATTGAGGTTTTCCATGGCATGAAATTTCTAAGGGTATTCATTTCTATATTTTATTCCAAGATTTAAATTATGTATTTAATAATAGAAAATACAATGTATTCTAACAACATGACACACCTATGATAATAACATCAATTTGAAAATTAAATGTGGAATGGAAATTGGAAAGTATACTATCTATATTACTTGGAATACTAAAATATAAATGAATAATATTTTTCAGATCTATAGAACCCATTAACTTGTTATTGGATGTTAGTATAGGGAATAATAATTTAGGAAAATTCCTTAAATGAATTAAATGATTGGTGCATACTACTTTTCATTTTCACAGCAACGAAAGGAAAGGATAGAACCAAATAGACCTATTGATTATTCATGACATGATTAAAAATAATTCCTGATCAATTTGTCTTGTGAAAATCAGGAAATTTAACATATTGAACCTTATGTATTATATATTACATCATTATCCATATTGTCGTGGACTTGTTGGAAGTCACCATGGATTCATGGGGGACTGCCTTGAGCTCTCGAAGACCCCATTCAGAATTCATGGACGTGGCATGGTTCAGTTGAGAAACACATAAAACATGATACATCTCATACTATAGATGAAATGTATGCAACCATATGATATGTCTTATAGTACTATATGATGCATCAGATACCCTCCTTGTAGCTAGCAATTAACAGTTGATTCCATGGTTATAACCCATATTTCCTAGTTATTGTTTGTCTTATTTTACATTTGATGAACTCCTAGGACTCATTATGCATCTTATTAAGGAATGTCTTGAACTATTCTCCATGTATTACACTCTTACCTATATCCAGGCTATAGTAACTACTAACTTAGTGAACCATGAGGTATATATTTCCTTAGTTATTACCTTAGAACATCATTATTAAATATCATTATAGGTTTCCTTGTTTCATATTGTATCCATAATTATTTAAAATATGTGACCTATTTATTATCAAGTGACAATAAAATAATGATCATTCTACATGTTTAGACACCAATTGAGGGATGAATTTGGTTCCTAGGGATTTAGTTACATTGTAGGGATTTACATTATATATGCATGCTTTCACACTGTTACATTTCCATTAAACGGTCTAAATGTTATAGACCCCATTGGTGGTGGCCCACACACACACACACATATATATATATATATCACATCCTCTCTAGGTGTTTTTTGGAACTTGGGGTGGATTACATGTACGTGTGCTTTGATAAAGGGATGTTTAATGCTTAAGAAACTTGATTTCATTCAATTCTTTGATGGAGTTGGAAGCATCTGAATGAGCTATAGTGCAGGATACATGGGAGAGATTATGCATATTTTTTTATACTTTGGGTTTTTTATGAATTCTTACTACTTTGTATCCATGTTTTCAAGAAAATTAGATACATGACATATCAACATTAATTGTTATGTGTTATTCTAGTTATAGAAGTCGTCATACTTTTTTCCTTGCACTGTAAATTTTATTTAATTATATTACTTCAACTATTTAACTCCACTTATATTTATCTAATGTTCCATGCTCTGAATGGTGTCCCCAAGGACACACTGTAGGCCCTTGATACTAGTCATCAACCTCTAGAATTTAGGGAGACAGGCTTGAGGTAAAGTAGCCATTTACGATAGGGGAACCTATTATGTGGATTCTGGGTCAAAGTCCTCACATCAATAAATGAAGAGAAAAAATATAAATAATTAAATTGGATAATTTTTTAATACAATTATAAAAACTATAACTAAAGAATTAATGGAATTACAATAAGGATTAATATAATATATAAATAAGCAGCATGTCTGGATAAAAAATTTATAAAATATACTTTTGAAAATGTGTATCATGGTATAATAAATACTATGTTGAAAATGTATAATAAGAAATAGAACTATGAATAATGTAAATAACACATTAACAGGATGTGGAATTTTAATTTTTTACATTACATATGTTTGAAAATAATGCTCCAAATTCCCAAAATATGGCATTATCATTTGATTTTTATAAAAAATGATATCAATGATAATATATATATAAAGGTCAATGTTAAAAAAATGAAAATCATATGTATAAAAATAATAATTTCACTTCATTTCTTTAAAACATGGAAAAAAGAATAAAAAAATTGTATTTTACATCTATTTAATAGAAACCCAAGATAAAATAAAAAAACATTTCGATCAGTTTTACTATACACCATCATTAAAAGTATAAAAATAAATTTATGTTTCTGGAAAACTCATTTTAAATTTACCAAATGGGGTCATATTTTTTAGTATTGTCAAATAAATGAACTTTATTGAGATAATATCAAAAGGTAAGATTTTGATGTAATGAAAAGGAATGAGATATTATATGATTTAAATAGTTATTATCCACGGAATTTTGGAAAAAAATCATTTATAATGTTATTTATAATAAAATCAAGGGGTTTTAATTACAAATAATTATTTTTGGATCTAAAATAAATTACGACTGATATTTTTAAAATCCAATTGATATCTATTTTTGAATGAAAAATCATTTTTTAAATAAGAAAAATAGGAAAACTAAATGATGACTAAGGTGATTTGAGAATCCCAAAATGAATGATATCCCATTTAATTGTTTTATTTTATTTGAATAACATGAGGTACTATGTAGTTTGGCAGGTATAACACACAATAATAATGTTTTAGCTCAACATAGAAATGGATTGACAATTAATACATAATCTAAACAATTGAAGATAAAGAAAATGATATATATGGAATATCTTCCATTCATAAAAATGGATGATACTTATGCACACTAGATGTTGAACATAAAAAATTATTGATATTCTCTATTTAACATGAACTTATTTCTCTTAAGCATTCTCCCCATATAAGGATTTAACATACATGTCCATGTAATTAAATCAGTTAGTCAAGTTAGGTTTTGTATAAAAAAATTCATGTATCATTTAATAGTAATTTTTATCTTAATGAATACATTGATGGAAATACTATTCTTATTTGTTTTTTAGTATACATTAAAAATATATATCATTGGAATGTTTTATTTAAAATTAATCTTAAATTTTTTTATAATGATTTCTTATGAAATGAGTGGTGAAATACTACTTTGTATTTTTCTTGAACCATATCATTATCGTTGAAAATTTATAGATTTTATTATGCTAGTTGTAGGGAATAGAAAGGAACCTCACGATGTTGGAGGGTGTACCTAAAATCTATGTCCTTTGGGTGTTAGCTATACAAGAGAAATTTTTTAATCCACCTATTGTGTGATGTTTTTATTTCATTGGTTTTTGTGTATTTCATCTAACTATTGTGATGCCATTGCTTATATAGAGCGGTTTAAATTCCAAATACATCCTGTATCCCTATCATATACATTTATTTTCATTATAACTCTTATGAAAAATCATCCCGTTTTTATCATATTGGTTCCATGATACTTGTCAGCCACCCATGGGGATCATGAATGCCCTTTAGGTCTTGTCATTTTGGCTCAACCATCGTTTAGGAGGGTTATCCGGGGTTTTCAAGAATAATAATTAAATTAATTTTTATTAATGATTAATAAATTTATAAATAATAATAATATATAAATAAAAATATTAATATTTTTGATATTATTGAACAATGATCAATGTGTAATAACTAGAACAATCAAACTGAATCATATATGAAAAACAAATCATTTATCACCAAGAACAGTGAATTAAATTAATAATAGTTAATAAATTAATTTTATGATATTATAATTGTATATTATAATATATTATAAATACATATATGTTTTTCAGGATAGAATTATGAAAAACATTAAATTTATTATAGAGGAGATTAAAAAGAATACAAGAATATTCATATTTAAGGTAATGGGTTTCCTATATAGATGTTTATTAACTAAGGTATATCACATATTTTTGTATAATGTTATGGAATAATTTTGTATCAAATTCCATCTTATTATTTATTTTTTATTTTATCATTTCATCTATTGATTTAATAATGTTCTCATTATCGAAACATTAATTGATTTTATCTTCCTTTTTTTATCATTGTGAGAGATTGTTAACTTATTTCCATTTCATTGAGTTATATAAATTATACATGGAATATGTCATATAAATATTATGTGTATTTGATACTATGATTTTATAATGTTGTTTTTCAACTTTTTACTGATGTATTTAGTTTTACCCAGAATTACATTATTAATTGATTCCTTCCCAAATGTTATATTCTTTCTAAGGGTTCATCGTATGAATTTTTTATATGAGTCAAATGAAATTATCACTATATTATTCATTAATATGGAATCTATACTACACCATTTATATTTATTATCATTTATCCCTAAATAATTTTTTATTCAATGTTTCAATTTATTTTATTCCATTTATTGGGATTATGATTCAAATGTTGCCAAAGAAATTGGGGTTTTTTGTTACAATATCGTTTTATACAATGATTATTTATGATTATTTTTCTAATGAATAAATAACATTATTTTCAATCACAAAAATTAATTCTTTTTACCCCAGTAATTTCTATTTCTAAAAATTAAAATATTTTAACCTTTTTCCTCTAAATTTGTATTCAAATGAATGAAATATAGATTATAAGAAAAACAAACATTGTTATTCTATTAATTGGGGAATCCTTTTAAAACATTCAAATATTTTTATTATGATATTGTCAATAATGATATTACTAAAATCTAATAATTGAATAAATAAAATATTTCACATGTTTCCATTTCTGAAAAAAATGAAAAAAATATAATACATTTTTATATACTGAAGAAGGTTATTTTTACCACATGTTCGAATTCAATCATCATTTTAGTGATTACCACATGAAATATGATTCGTAATATTAGGATTATTCTTATAATTGTGGATTACATGACATGTTTCCATGTTCCATTTCAATGATTTTATTTAAATATTGTGGATAATTTTAGATTATCTAATGGTTATATCAAAATGGAAATGCTATTTAAAACAGCTATATATTCTCGCAAATTGTTTAGCTTTTTCAATTTATTTCAAAAAACATAAATGGATATTTTTCATTACAATGAATATTGTCTATTTATATTATACACCATGATTTTTTTGAATGAAGATCATCATATTGATCTTTTTATTTAGATGGGAGAAGGGAAAATTTTTATATTCTAGTTTTTTAAACAAAATTTGTGTGTTGATTATATACTGATTTATCATAAATTTAATTATTATGATGGATTTTTTATACATAGTATGATATGCGTGGGGCACATTATAGACCTTTAATGCATCTATAGGTCCGATGATTCAAATGATCATAGATATTCGGTGTACGTATACCCATTAATTTCAGATGACATGGAAGAAGACATTTACTATATCATTATAATTTCATTGAGAATGGACTTGATAATATAATTATGATGATAAAAAATTTATTTCAATTTTATTAAATAATTTTATGTCATCTAGTTAAATTTTATATTTTTAAAATTATATCTAGATATGTTTGAATTTTTTAAATTATTTATGTAGAATATTTGATTATTTTTTCCCACTTCTCAATTATAAACTTATTATTTATTCAGTTATATATTCTATAATACACATTCCCTCAATAAGTATCTAGGCCCCTCAATTTATATATTTTACATTCCTTGGATACATAGAAGGGGTAGATGATTTATCTTAGTGATATACTGCATGAAATAAAAATAACATCTATAGACTTATATGTTTTATTTCATGATTCAAATGTAATGGGAGAATCATGTATATGTCTAGTATTTCTAAAATACTAAACTACATAATTATTTTGGATGTGATCTCATTTAACTTATGCTATTGTAGTATGAAATCCACTGGAAATAAGGTACTGGAGTCATGGTGTTACATTTTCTTTAAAGGGTGTTTAGTATAACCATTGAAAAATATAATTAAGAAATAATATATTATTGAACATAAACATATGATTTATTTATGGGATAATTCTATGTAAAGGATAATATAATGATAAATTGGTAAAGTAGTTATTTTTTAGTCCTCTATGAAAATAAATCTATATCTAGATACAAGGAATTGGATGCAGTTCTACAACAGATTTACCTAGGGGTATCAAATATATTGTTGGTGAATTGGCTATAAACTATATTATCACTAGTCCAGGATGAGTTGACCGAGGACTACACATCTTGATAAAAACTCAAAATTCATTTTCCTATTTTAATTCACATTTTCATTTTGCCCAATTATGATGATTTAGAGGATATTACATATAGTAACACATGATCTTCCATAATGACATGGAATAAACATGAACATTCATTTCTTCATAATAAATATTATTATCATAAAACAAATGGCTTAAAGACCATTTATTTGGGTTTTCTGTGATATGAATTAAGGATGAGTAACAATATTTTAGTATATATCTTTGGGAATACATCCAATAGGTTTACTTTGCGTTTATGTAAGAAAATTATTTTTGGATTGATAATTTTTTATTTAAAAGATATGTGTTGAATGGTATTGACAAATTTAATGTTTAATATTATCATTGATGTTAATATGGTAAATTTTGGAAAATGGATTAATTTTTTTATTGAAATTTTTTTTACATAGATTACATGTGGAATTAAAAATGATTCATTGACTGATTGGTTACTGTTAATTTTTATGAGGTTCACTAAATTAATAACAATATATTATTCTATGAAACAATATTTAAGGAATAATTTTTGAGTTATTTTATGGATGAATAAAGATATTTTGGTTGATTTAATTGTGGTTTATTTTATTTATGAATGGGATTATGATATATTTGATATTAAATGGTTAAGGAATATATATTTTTGTTATGTAACATTAGTAGTGATAAATTTTTAATAGTGACAAATGTAATTTTGATAATGATAGAATAACGAGCAGGTAATTCTAATTATTTGTTCTAGAAATTGATTTATAATATTGTTGAAGTGTTTTATTATAAGTTATATTTGGAGTGAATTATTATTAAAAATTCCTATTATTATTTGGTTTTAGATGATTTTTTTTATTTTTTATTCATATGATTTTGTTTGACATTATATAAATTTTTTCCCCATTTTTACTAATTGTATAGAGACTTGAGAAATAACTTTTAATAATATTGGTATATCATATTTTCTAATGAAAGTTAATTTTATCTTTTAGACTTCAAACATTAATAAATTATCTTTTATAGTATGAGATAAAGTATAAGTGGATAAAATATCGAACAATTACTAAGGGGAGGAATTTTTATTAATGAATGGAAATAAATCAATTATGTTTGTTTTCTTATGTTATCTATCAAATGTGGAAAAGAATCTATATAATGTAGGGGAATCAAATAAAACAAATATTGTAGTCTATTACCATTATTTCCAATGAATTTGTTGTATTCTTTAATCCTTTACTATTTTTTTTGTTTTGTGGTGTTTAACATTCAAATGTTCACTTTATTTGTAAATATATATTATTTTTGGAATTTTATTTACCACATCCATGTATATATTTTCAGTTAAAATTTTTTTCTCCATATATGTTAACAAATTATATGCTATTTGAGTTAAACTTTTTGTTTCCCACCACAAATTTTAAACGGAATTTTTATTATTCAATTTTATGTTGTCTGTTTTTAGGAAAATAATTTTAAAATAGAAAACCCTAGAATATAGAGAGTAAAAAAATTATTGTATGTATTTAATTTATTTGGTATAATTAACACCAATAATTTTTTTATATAATTGAATAATAATCTTGATTCATGGTTTAACATCCATCATCAATGTTTAAGAAAACTTTGATCAATAATGAAAATATTTTAATTTCAATGTTTCCCATATTAACTTTTATTTAAATTGATGTTTTGAATTAGAATATACAAATTATAAAAAACATGTACATTGGTTATATATAATGAAAATGTATCAGTTAATTGTAATAAATAAGTACTCAATTATCAGAAAATACATTTTATTTATGAGATAATATTTTCTTATGTAATGATTTTTTTAATATTTTTTATGAAAATATTAAAAATTATTTCTAAAACATTTATGAATTTTATTTGAAAAAATCAATTAATTTTAATAATAATTTTATTAATATATTTATAATAATTTTTTTCATTTTTTAAATTAGTTATTTATTTTTTAAAATATTGAAAAATACCGGTTTTTAAAATTTCTCATTTGTTTTCATTAAATTAAATATTTTATCTACCCCATTCAATTTTGGATTATGTTTAAGATAAAAATTATATTAATTTAATTACAAATAATTATAATAGTTCAATACTAATAAAAATATATTTCATTTTTTATAACATTCTATTTATATATAATAAAATAATTTTCCCAAAAAATGATTACTCTTTTGTTTCAAAAAATTATATTAGAATATTTTTCATCAACTTTTAGAATTTTTATTCTATAATGTATATAACATATTTTGAATCATAAGGTTCCAAATTTTTATATATCTCTCTTATATTATTTATTGTTTTAAATATTAATCATGGTAAATAATTGTCTACTCGATAAGGGTAAGATTGTAAGTACATTAAAATCTATATGATAAGGCCTTACACTACCCCCTAGAACGTGAAATTATTGTATTAGATTAATTGTTTTGGAAAAATATTATATAAATAATAAAATATGGAAACTTATTCACATATTCCATTTATTATTTGATTGATATTATTTTTAGAAATAATTTTACAAAAAAATTTATCTTATAGATTTAAATTTCACTTGTATGATTACATAAGGATTAAAACATGTTATGAATGATTCTAAAAGTTAATTATAGGCAATAATAGATTATATTCACAAAAATAACTATTTTTTAGTGATGATCAAATTAACTTAAATACGTACTCATCACTAAAAAATTGCATGTGTAAGTAGTAGAAAAATAATGGGTTGTGATTTTTTTTAAATCTCTTAATTAATTTGGGCAGTACAAGAGATTCATAGGTAATATTAAATAACATGTTGTTGTAAATGTATTTTGATTCTAAATTTATTTATTTTTATAAATTTTTATTAAAATTAAATTAATATTAATAAAAAAAGACATTATTTATATTTTGTTTTAAATTTTTTTAAATAAATATAAAGTCAAAAAAATATTTAAGGAATGTGGGAATGGAACACAAAAAAATAATTATTTATGGAGAATATTTTAGCCACATGTCGCCTATGAAGTAAATTCACGACCCCTATTGGCCAAAAAGCGTTACCATGGTTATGGTTAAAAAGGGATATAGTGGGGTTTAAACCAAAAGATAAATTTTTTTTGGGTTAAGAATATATAAGGGTTATTTTTGGATGAGACATCATCAATTTGATGTTCTAAATTTGAAATTATCACTAGTATGATCTAGTTTATCGTATTATGATATAAATTATATTTAAATTATTATTTTATTTTCTTGTGTGAAATTTCACACATTTCTAAAAGGGAACCTCTTATTAAATATTATAAAAATAATAATAAGGAATATAGATCTAACAAGACCTAACCAAATACATTCATTTAATTATTACATTCGATCTTGAGCTACTAATCATATCCTATGGACAACCTGTTATGTTTTTCTTTATATGCATGAAAGGTCCCCCAATGAAGTTGTAATTTTATTTTATGACGGTTACATTTCTTTATAATAACATCTATATAATCTAAATATTCATTATATATTCTATGATAATTAATCCAATATCATTAATATATTATGCATTTTCAATTATAATGGTACTATAATTACCAACAAATTTTGCATCCAATGGGAAATCAAAGTATTTCCCATGTGTACATTTGGCCTACCACATCCACCTAGCATGATATTCATTTTTCATCACCTACTCACATGTATGGTTTTTGTCATAGAAATAATTAGTATATATTTTATTGATGTTAGAATAATTATTTTATAATGAAAAATAGAATTTTCCATCATTCTGTTTTCTTTTTGGAAATTTAATTTATTTTTCATGTTTGTGTACAAAAAACCATATTAGTGAAATATATATTTTCTATTTTTTATTTAATAATTTAATATAATTTTCTACGATTTTAAATAACTAAAAAATATAATATTTATTTAATTAACATAGTTATCTAATTTTTTTATTTTGATTATATCATAGATTGTTCTTAACCAATATTTCATTGTAACACACTATTGTTATGGTTGAATTTACCACCTATATGTGTGATGTTATAATGTTTATGAAATTATTTTATTGAGGAATAATTAATAATAGTGGTATTATATAAAAACAATATGTACATGAAATTAATGACATTTTATAGATAATTAATATCATATCATTGGCCAATGAACAATAATACCAGACCAAAAAAAGAATGACTAATTAAATAATTATCATTCAGGACATGGATTTAAATAAATAAAAAATGAATTATATAATTGTATAAATTCATCTTCTATGATATTATATGTCTGAATACTGATTTTTTATAATGAATAAAAAAGTCAAATTTATTGTTATTGTGGTAAAAAATACATACAATCCATGTCAGACATGAGGTAAGGATCATCCATTGGTTTATATAACCCATTTATAGATTATGATATTATAATATTATGAGTGTATTGTCCAATGTTTTATTAGGTTTTGTTTAATACATTTTTATTTTTACCTATTATATTCACATTGTCACTCTTGAATTTATTCTCACATAAAATTTTATTATTTTAAACAAATATTTAGAGGAATTATTTTATATTGTGTTTTACTAAATCGATAAGGATTGTGTTATACTAAAATTATATGTGTTTTGAAATCTTATTTTATGGTATTTTATTTCTACTTTTCACAATTTGATTTTTATTTGTCAAACATAAAAACATCATTGATTGATTCTTATCTCAAATGATATGATCATTGTAATGTTTTCTCATTTGAATTTTATTTTTATGGGACATATTCCATATTCACATCATGTTCCATGATTGTGATGTATATAATTTCCAATTTAAATGTTATATCTTGAGTAGAATTATATTCATGTGACGTCTCATATTTGGATTCCACTTAATGGGTGTCTAGAGCCCGGTTGGACACATGGCCTCATGCAAATCATCTATAACCCCATAGGTTTCTAACTAGCTGTGAGGACCTTAGGTCTGTTAATGGGAAGACTATTACCTCATTTGAATAGTGTAGCATAATGTAAAGAAAAAAAAGAATATAAACCATCAGAATAATTATAATAATATAATTAAATAAATAGATTATGAAAATTGATGTAATAGAAAAATGAAAATAATAATAATTGTATCAACTAGAACAATGATGATGAAATGTGATGTCACTAGAAAACTGGAAAAAATTAATGCAAGACTACATGAATAACATTTTAAACAATGTAAAAGAAAACAAAGACTCCTCGAAGCATCACAAGATCCAACTCAACCATCTACTGTCAGACTGCATCCTTAGAGATTTCATTTGTGTATTGGAAGTAGTATTCTTTCCTTTGTCAATACCTGCAACCATGTAATCTACTCCAGGAACCAAAAGATACCCAGAGAGGGTGTGAGATAAATATCAATGGGCCACCAACAACAGTGTCTATGACATCCAGATCATGTAATGGAATATAGCAGTGTGTAGGGATGAAAATATAATATAAATCAAGAAGTACAATATAACTAAATACTCATGTACCCGCTTCATCCCATGGATGTTTTCTACACCTATAACCAATTCATTAATTATGTAATTAACATTTAATGTTAATAGGTCACGTGAGGCATATTGAGCACTGACATCACCTCGTGACAGTATATGTAGTGAAGGTCCCAGGATGTAATAAGGAAACTTTACAATGATATCTATTGAGGGATTTCCAGGGAAAAACAAAGGTAATTAAAATATCACAGAATAATAACATAGGTGTATCTGATTCTAGCTATGGGGTAAGAGTGTATTACAAGGCATTCCACAATAGATCACCTACCGAGTCCGAGGTGATCAATTTAGGTAAAACGTGGATATGCATAGACAGGGACCGATGGGATTTGAACATGGAACATACTAGTCATTGATGGATCCAAGGATTGCATCCAATGTATCCTATAATTATTAAATGGACCCATGTGGTCGTATACCAGGCATCCGTGGATTAGAAAAGAACCAGAGTCTATATTCATTTTAACCATAGTAAACATCATCTTGTAATATTAATAGGGTTGTCGAGACCCATGGTATTCTCCTCTCTAAATCCAAGGTGATTTCAAGTCAGTCCATTCATATTTGATGTCGTAGACATGTAATAATACATTTGGTTAATGTCATTCCTTCCATTAGTGTTGATAGATCATGTAGAGATGCAACCATTTATTTATTGGTCTAATCCATGTCTTTAATTAATGTGTATATTCCATGTAGAATTCCAACCATTTAATAAAGTATTAATTAAACATTAAGGAATATTCAATTAGATAGGTTCACTCTAATACCTTCCATTGACATGGAATGGGGTGCTATAGAACTGTACCCATTATTCAATCTCATTTGTTAAGTCCCTATTATTTACATAGTATAAATTCCATTTCACATTTCACATTTAATAATCATTTGGACGCACTAAACACAGGCAGGTCAAGATGTGAGCATATATGGTACAAGAAATTATGAAATTACCATTAATAGTAATCTATTTATTATAAAAAGGCCCACCTTTAGGGTCATCAAGAGAAGGAACACAATAATGGTGGCTCAAATGTGTCAAAACACAAAAAACAAAATTATGGTATAACATTAAACCAAAGGATGATTGAGTTATGGGAGAAACCAATAATAACTAATCAGATATTTGGAATGATAATGACCATACAATTCTATCATGTATAACTACGGTGTGTAGATTTAAGAAACGGTATCCGATGAAACCAGTGGGGGCTACACGAACATTCCATAATCAAAAAACATTATGGATACATTATAGACCACCCAGTTTAGGGTTGTAAGATCCTTATCCTATGTTATCGACCATTTATTTTCACCAGATTTGATTAAATATATAAAAATGTGAAAACTTCTCACATGAAGCCATCAAGGTCTAGAGTACGAGAGAAAAAATAACAACTAAAGAGGACTCATTTACTTACAATTGCGCATACAACGTGATGAAGAGAAGCCCGGTCGGATGATGGATGAATTAGAACTCATTATCCCCAAATTTTGCATTAAAAAATCACCAAATGGGTGAAAATGGAATAAAATGACATTGTTTTACGAGTTGGGAAGAAGGAGGAGGATTAATAGGTCGTTATGTGAAAAATTGGCATTTTACCTAGAAACAATGCATGGACACATTTTTTCCACAAGGTTTGTCAAACTATGCACAAACCGTGTTGGACAGCTCTTCATGAAAGGTTTTCCCTAGAGGGGTTTTCAAACCAAGTGAAACCCCTTCAATGTTAACTAGAAAAAATGGGTGCTCGCATTGTTAGGTCACATCATCATCCGCCAACCATACGATGTGGATCTGTCCAAATAAACACCATCTGCACGGTTTAGCAACCCATGCAAAGAGTCTGTTATCTCCAAAAAGATGGGTTCTGGGTTCTGAACAAGACCCATACACCCTCAAAACCATCAATAACTCATTAGGTATCTATATAATGCCTTGAGTAATGTTTTTTAATTAATATTTAATGTTCCATACATGAATGAAAAACCAGGTTCTTATAGTCTTCCCCCGTTAAAAGAACTCACCCTACCCCCTGAGTACACATTCTATGTTTAAAGAAACATTGTCTACGAAAAACTATTTCCACTAGAAAAATACATTAGCTTCCCACTCGCAAGTCTCATCTTGTACTCAACTGTGATGTCATATCACCCATACGAGAGGGCAGACCTGCCTCAGAGAACCATCATGCTTCGGTCAACGATTCATGTATGTAATCTTCAAAGGTAGCATCAGAATCTAACTCAAAATCCATGGGGTAAAAGTTATCATATGGTTCATAATGATATTGGTGAAGCTTTGATACACAAAAATTATCATGCCTGGCACGATACCTCTAAGGTAGTATCAATCGATAGGCTACCGGCCTGACTGTCTCTAGAATTTCAAATGGTCTGAGATAATGAGGCGACATCTTTACCTACATCTGCAATTGTCTATGCCCAATCCTGGGTGATACCCAATAGAAAAAATGATCCCCAACCATGAACACAATAGGTCGTCGATAGAGATATGTATAAGATTTATGCCGAGACTGAGTTGTAGTCCTACAAATTCTGATCAGTGAAACCTATTTTGAATTCTCTTGTACGAGAAGAGGACATATTTGGGATTCCTTTCCTACCTCTATTTATCACAATGGTTAACAGAATTACCTACCATATACAAACACATTAGTATCCATCATGTTAGTTTCCTAGAAACTATTATTAGAAGAGAACTCCACAATAAGGATATGTTTCTCCCAAAAACTAGTGAAATCACAGACACATGCTCTGAGCATATCCTCTAAAACAAGTATTGTCTGTTTTAATTTATCATTTGTCTAAGTGTGAAAGGATGTTCCTAGATGCACTTGGGTTCTCATAGCTTTCTACATATCCTTCTATAATAGTGAAGTGAAATGAACGTCCTGATCTGAATAGATAGTATGAGGAACTACACATAGTTGTATGATCAAAAGGACATACAATCTCCCCAATTAATCAACTAAGAAATTATCCTATTTTGAAATGAAGTTGTATTATTTCATCACTTGGTTAATTACAACCCAGATAGCATTTCTACCGCTAGAATACATAGGTTAACTGACAACAAAATCCATACGAACGTCTTCCCATTTCCATTCCCGGAATGGAAGCGGCTGTAATAAATATTCAGGTCACTGGTACTCCACCTTCAACTACAGACAGGTGGAACACCTAGTTATAAATATTTCAATCTTACTTTTCATTCTAGGACACCAATATTGGCACAAAAAATCTTGATACATCATTGAGATGCATTGATGAACTACTCACTGAGAATCATGTGACTTTTTCATCAACACCTCCCTCACATGTGAAGGAATTAATATACATCCACGTTGATGTAAGACGTTGTCTCTATTTACAGACCAATATAAAAGAGGGTTATCTATTTATATACAGCCAAATAGAACAAAACCATCAGGATATGAAAACATCCAACTCTTCACCTTCTTATGGTTGGAAGAGGTAACTGTTGAGCAAGAGATGTAAGAATTCACACGACTCTTATGAAAATCTAGGTTATGTATAGAAAATTTGTCTATTAACTTCCATTCATCAATGGATTCCCGTAAAGAATGTGTTTTATTTTTCCAAATCAATGCCTTGGTGACCACATTTCCTTTTCCTATCATATAGGAATGCTCAATATCAAAGGAATTTGGATATTGGACCCATCTCCACTGTCCGAGATTGAAGTCACATTGAGAGAAAATATACTGGAGGATTTTACTATCTGTATACCACACAAAGAACACACCCAACTAATAATGTCTCCATTATTGTTAGCCATGTACAACTACTGCTATATTGAGGTCATGCATCAGATAATTTCTCTCGTGCGTCCTTAACTACTGAGATCAAAATGCAATGAATTTGACTTCTGCTATCAAAACAGATCTGATGAAATTGAATGATGCATCATAGAAGATGATATAAAATTTTCTAGGCTTAGTATGAATAAGAATTGGTGTTGATACATGCCTCCATTTTAGTTCATATAAGTATTTATCGCATGCTTCTGACCACGGGAACATAAATCCCTTATTTGTAAGTCTAGTAAGAGGTGAAGAAAGAAATGAGTAGTCCTATATAAAATTCCAGTAATATCTTCAGAGCCCTATAAAACACATAATATCAAACATTTTATTAGTCTTCTCTCATGAAACTACAAAAATGAACATTTCAGGGACAATTTATACTATGGATTCTGATATAATATCACCCATGAAGTTTAACTTTTTCATCCAAAAGTAGAATTTAGAAAGCTTGGAATAAATCTGATACTCTCTTTGTACTCAGAATGATCTCAATATTTTAGACATCATAATTATGAGATTGATAATACAAAAAGATTTCATACACAATAACCACACAAAAAAGAGTTCAAATATGTGTGGAAAAACCAATTCATCAAATCCAAGAAAATGATATGAGCGTTCGTAAGACTGTACGTCGCAACTTGATACTCATATAGACTATACATTCTACAGAACATTGTATGAGGTATTTTTTAATCTTTGACTCACACCTGAAGATAACCTGATCTCAGTTCAATCTTAGAGAGTGCATTTTCTACGTCGAGCTGGTCAAAGGGATCAACTACTCATGGAAGTGGATAGTGGTTCTTGACTGTAAGATGGTTATACCTTCTTTAATCTATGCGTAGATGCATGGATCCATTCTCCATCTTGATGAAAACCATGGGTTAACTCAAAGTTGATATACTAGTCCATATATTTCATATGGCCTCTAGGTCCTCTATCCACTGCACGAGCTCCTGATGCTTAGTAATTTTCATCCTATAAGTAGAAACAGACACTGGGGATGCTCTTGGATCATACTCAATTGTAAACTCTACCTCATTCATTGAAGGTAACCGAGAAAGGTCATAGCAATGACTTCCCTAAAAGAGTCAACTACTAGATTTAAATCAGTTTGAAGAAATGATTGATCCTCCATGAAAATATTTTCATTCTGGTGATTCACTTTACCAATCTCAAGATTCTTTGTCCAGCTCTCCCAACCTGGATATCCTACCCGCCAATGAAAAGATAACTACTACCTTCAAATGATGTAAAATAAACTCTTCATTCATAGTAGCCTACACCGGTGTAAAAGTGGACTAACATTCCCATCACAAGATTGATATCAAATCCCATAATCTCAAGAACAAAAAGATTCCACATGAATGGATAACTGAATACATCAAGGGGACAGTCCCTACATTTGTGTGTGCCCTCTATATGTATTCCTAATACTGTATGGAGGGTCATTACACCATAGTTATACTGTATCGTTAGTACGAGACTTTCCATGATAGATACATAAATACAAGAGTTAGATACACCTATATGAAACAAAGAATATACAATAGTAGAGGCTACTATAATAGTAATTCGTAGTGTAGTTGGTATTGTAGTCTGATCACCAGGTATTGGATGTAAAGCATGAAACTGAACTGATCCACAACCCTATTCAACAGATGGACTATCATGATCATGAATTCTCTTTTGAAAATCTGGTCAACCTGGTTCAGACTACCATGGTCATGACCTCCCCCACATCTAGATCTGTTAGTGTTACTCCAACTCCCCACTTAACATTGTATAAAAGAACTTTATCATGTAGGTTGGGAGGACGCTGTACCTTTTTCACTACAAGCAGGAGGAAAGGTCCTGCAGAAATGTTGAAGATGACCAATACAGCTGCATGATCAACTCTAAATTGGGTCTCTATCATAATGTGGATTCTTATACCCTTATTTTCCACACCAATGAGAAACCACAAATATATCAAACGGGATACTCTAGCTTCCAATTCACTAATGAGAAACCTCAAAGGAATGTTTCCTCCGTCTTGAAGAAGTACTTTCCTGACACGACACAGATCCTTTAATTCTTATACTTTCACTATCCTTTTGGTTATGATCATTGATAACGGCATGATCAACTATTACATATAATTTACGAAGTATAAAGAAAGTCATCTATCTTAGGATGTCTTAATGAATCACATCCTCAATAGTTCCATCACACAAAATATAATCACTAGTTAGAAGAGGTGAAAAGAACTGTAAATCAGTGACTTGTTTTGAATATAAAATAACTGAGATAGAACCATGCTTGAGATTCATGAAGTCTCTAGCTCTATCATCACTCTATGTATGAGGTAAGAATAGATAATAGAAGGTAGTCTAGAATTCAACCCATAACATACACTAATGACGAATGACCTAAGTACCCACATCCCACCAACGCTTTTCCAAGTCCCAAAGAATGTATGTACCAATCCTGACTCTCTGATCTGGAGGCATTTTCCGATGCTCAATGATAGACAACATGACCTCTAGCGAAGACTCAAAAGTCATATAACCACCATCCCCTGAAAAAGTAGGACGATGCTGATTCATGAACTCGTGGGTTTGATCATCCATCATTGATGCAACCCATAGAGAACTTTGCATGGATTGCATCTGACGTAAGAAACTATCTAGTACTTGGGAATTAGTTCATGGATCAAGTACAACATGTAAAGCCTGAAGTCTAACTCTTATATTTTAGACTGGAAGTTCAAGGCCCACCATATTTAGAGCAAGGTCTTCACCACCTTCCAGGAGATCAACACGAGGACTTCATGACGACATGGGTCTACAGATGCCAATAACATCTTTTAAATTTTTTAAGATATTATCATTGCATCACTAGCTAAATTTGAACCAAGGAAAAATAACTAACCTAGGCATACTGTGCAATATACTCTCTTAGAAGGCCATGTATCGGTATGTGATCAACTATATGTTTTATGTCATTTTGTAATTACATTCACAGTTCACTCTATCCGTCATAAAGAAGACATGGTGGTAGAAGGATGTGAAAAAAATTAATTATAATTTTTAGGATTCACATTATAATGGAAATCCATTACTGATGAATCACTTCCCATACCCATATCACCAGAAATAGAACCCTGCTTTTTATAGAATAATGGCTCATCTCGGTAAATTACTCATCTTAACCCATGAGGGACCATACAGCTCATGAATCGAGTCTGTAAATCTCTCAATCGCCACCAATGTAGTTCATGTACATGAAACTATCAAAACATAAATCTGGAATTTTATGCATATCAAGTAATAAGAATATGTGAAATACACCTATGTAGCATGGAAATATGCATGACATGTGAAATAATGGTACCTATATGGTTGCAGGTAATAATTATCCTTTCCCTAAAATCATTGGTCTATGGATGAAATAAATTATCCATTGCTTATTAATCAAAAAGACCACACGACATGTACATTACCCAATGGTCAAATAATATCCATTATAATTGGAAAAAGGAGAATACAAATTATTATTTAGGAAACCTAGTTTTGACCCCAAACATGGGTTCTCAACACCCAAGAACAACTGACAATCAAGTCCCAAGAATTTCAATTCTCCAATAGATTGTATGCAAATAGTAAATAATGAAAATAAACCACATCTGATACCACATTGTGATATCCTAGACATGGATGCCACAAAATGGGTACCTTGAGCCTAGTGGGCCACATGTCCTCATGTGCATCTTTCAGAACACCAGAGGATTCCATCTAATAGCGAGGGCCAAGAGAGTGTCTATAGGAAGACTATAACCTCATTAGCAGAGTGTTTCACTATAGTGGGGATATAAATGAATATTAAATAGTTGAATCATTGTAATAATATAATTTAACAAACAGAATAGAAAAGACGATGTATTGGATAAATGAAAATAATAATAACTGTATCAACTAGAACAATGATGATATAATGTCATGTCACTAGAAAACGTGAAAACATGGATACAAGACATAAGGAATAACTAGTTCCACATGTTAAAATAAAAAAGACTACTCCAAGCATCCCATGATCCCACTCAGTCTTCTTCTGTCATGCTCTATTCAAACAACACAGAATCATGAATTGGATGTTGTATGATTCCGTTTTCCAATACCTACAACCATATAATCAACTCTAGGTACCAGATGATGCTTGGAGAGGGTGTGAGAAATATCTTAGAGGGCCATCACCAATGGTAACTATGACATCCGTCCCATGTAATGGAATATATCATTGTGCAGGAATTCATAAATAAAGTAAGACAATAACAACAATATAACTAAATACCCATGTACCTGATTCATCCCTTGGCTGGTGTCTGAACAGTTCACCAGTTAATTTATTAAGTAATTACCATTAAATGTTAATAGGTCATGTGAGGCATAGCTTGTACTGACATCACCTCATGATAGTATATGCAGTGAAGGTCTGAAGACGTAACAAGGCAACCTGACAATGATATCAAGTGAGGGAGGTCCATGGTAATATCGAGATAATTTAAATCTATAGGAATGATAACTCAAGAATATATAAGTATAGGTAAGGTTTAAATGTTTAATCCAATGAACGTAATCCAAGGAATTCCACAACGAAGCACCTACTGTGTCAAAGGTGATTGAACAATGAAAATCATGTGTAATAAAGGACAAGGACCTATGGGTTTGACCATGAAACCTACTATTCCATGCGGGATCCAATGAGTGTATCTGAGATATCGAGTAATAATGAAAAGGATCCTATGGTAGTATACCAAGCATATAAGTTATATAGATGAACTTGATACTGGGTGGGAATCAACCAATATAAACAACATCCTTGAATCACAATGGGGTTCCCGAGACCAATTGTATTATACTCTCAGAATCCAGGGTGACCTTGGGTCCGTCCATTTCTATAAGATGTAGTAATCATGTAATAATTCATTTGTTTCATATCTTACTATCCATTAGTGTGGATAGTTCAAGTAGAGTTTCAACCATTTCTTTACTGTTCAAATCTCTGCATACCATTAGTGTGGATAGACCTAGTAGTGTTTCAATCATTTAATAATGTATTATATATGAATTATGGATTATTCAATTGGTGAGGTTCATTGATCCACCTTCCATTAACATTGATAGTGGTGCTATGTACATGTAATCATTATTAAATCTCATATTTAATGACAAGTTATATACTTAGTATACTTTCCATTTCACATTTAACATTTAAAAATAATTTCTAATCTCTTAGATTAGCTTGGATAATTGGTGTGCATACAAGGTACATTAAATTATGAAATTCTCATTAATAACAATACATTGATTATACTAAGGGTCACCATTAAGTAGATCATTCAACGGAACACCTGAATGGTGGCTCAAATGTGTTAAAATACTAAATATCCAATTATAGAATAACCTTCAACATGAGGGAGATTAACTAGTGGTTGTAACCAGAAACAAAAAATAACATTTTTGGAAAGAAAATAACCATATGATTCAATCATATATAATAATGGAATATAAATTTAAGAAACAGTTTCCTACAAAATTGGTGGGCCCCAAATAGATATTCCAAAATCAATGAGCTATAGGGATATGTTATAGACTACCTATCATAGGGTTGTAATATTTTTTCATTCAGTATCGGCCCTTGATTTGCCTTGGATCAGAGTAGATCTAAGAAAATGTGAAAACACTAAAACCAGGATATCTAGGTTGAGATAAAGATAGAAAAGGAATGTCTAATGAGGACTCAAGTACATACGATTGACCATCCAATATGATGAACGAAATATCGATCATATTCCTGTAGAATGGGATATCTTGATCCCATGATTAGGCATTAAAAAACCTCCAAATGAGTGAAAATGGATGAAAATATCACTGGTTTATGAATTGGGAAGAAGGAGGATTAATATATCATTATTGAAAAAAATGAAAATTTACCCCATAAAATAGCATGTGCACGGATTATCTGCACGGTTTGTCAAACTGTGTGCAAACCAAGAAGGAAGACTATGCCTATACGGTTTCATCCGCATGGTATGTTAAACCATGTGCAACCCATGCACAGATACCTATGAAAAAACGTGTGCTCGCATGATTAGGTTTCACAATCAAGAACCATCTGTGCAAGGTGGCTCTGTCATAAAAAACACCATCCACACGGTTTGGCAATCTATGTGGAAATAAAGAATGTTTTACTCTAAACCATGCAAAGAGTCTGTTTTCCCCAAAAAGATGGGTTCTAGCCATAGAATAATCCTTAAAAACCCTCATAACCATTACTAACTCATTAGGTAGCCATATTTGGTCCAAAATAATAAATTACACCAAATATTAAACGATCCATACCTGATTAAATAATTGGCTTCTTACAATTCATGTTTTTAATGTTTTATATGGGGTTCATGATTTAAATGATACTAAAGAGGCCAGCGTTTTATGTTACAAGCTCACTTTTTTATATTATATATTATTATTAAATTTATATGTACGGAATTATTCATTCAATCATGATGAAATTCTATTCATTTCCTTATCCATTGGTTATTTATTGAAACAAAATTATTTTCACTCATATTACACACTCATGGTAATGTAATGTTTTTAAAATATTCTATTTGGAAAAAATATTTCTTTTTTGATTTTTTTTCAAGAATTATCTCCATTTGTTTCCATATTTTCATTATAAATTTTTAGGAATGTTTTTAATATTCTATAAATAATTATTAATTTTATTTTATATGTTTCTCAATTTTTATATAATATTAGAAAATGATTTATATTTTCATTTTATGAATGATTTATATTTCCCAAATGGGTGAATGTAACCATTAATTTAACATCCAAAAAATGACAATTACTATAATAAAGATTATTATTTTCATTGATGATTAAATTACAAGGATACATGGTAAAAATTATTAAAATCATCATTTTTAATATTTTTTAAATTATTATGTTTTAAATTAATGATTTCAAAATTTAAATGGGGTTTTCACTACGAAATATTCCAATATTATATTTATAAATTTTAACATTCATTGATTGCCATTATATATTCTAGGGGATATACAATAGTGAAATCTTTAATTTTTTAAATTTATGTCTTATGATGACTCTTTAATTTATTTACATTGAAAAATATTAACATTTTCTATGTTATTTTTCAATAATATTTTTATTTATATTAATTATTGATTTTTTCATTTCATTCACATGTGGAATACATTGGACAATCTGATTGATGAGAGGGACCATTATATACCATAAATGCATTATTTATTCTTACGATACAACTAGTATTGGAAATTGGTGTATAGAGTCCCAATTATTTATGATTAGAAGGTATGTGAATTGAAATATATTTTATGTAAATTTTTCCAATGGAATGAATATATGATTATGATTTAAACCATTATATATTTGATAATTATGAACATAATTATTATTATCTTTGTAATTATTTATATTTTTATGACCTTCAAGTATAAATTTCACTTTACGGATATTAGTTATATATCATATTTTAATATGGGTTTTTATTTCAAATTATTCATGTTTATTTATTCTTTAGTAGCTTATATAATATGAATTACCATACTGAGAATCCATGTATAACAATTATTATTTTTCCCTTTCCTTAGGATAATTATATCTGATATATGAATGATTATTTGGTTTTACTAAATGATATAAAAACATCAAATTAATATTTTTAATAAATATTTCATGTTTTAATTTTTAATGTTACAATGATGTATGTATCTCGTTTTATAGACTATATATATACTTGAACCTTTATGATGCAATCTATTTTAACCTATGAAAATGTTGTAAGATAAAAACCTGATCCATGTTATCAAGTGATGATGTGTTACATTATCATGTGTAGAGATGATTTTTATTAATACTCCACAAACTCTATATCATATATATCATCAATATTAAACTCTATATAGAGGTTCATCTCACCAACCCATCATCTTTAATATTTTGTATGGTTAATATCTAAAACATCTATAATAAGTAATCATGAAACACATAGAGACATTCTATATTATTAATATTTTTATAAAATTTTACCTACCCTTTAAATTCTATACGGGTTTCCAAATATTCCAAAAAATTATCAAAGAAAAGTCAATTATTGTGATCATCATTGTATTATTTGAAAATCAACTCCATGTACACAGTAATTAATTTCCTCAATTATTCAATCATGTCAACTAGTTATATCCAAACTATTCATTTATCATCATGGATAATATAATATCTCATCACATATCCATACCATTATTAAAGTGAGAGTATTTAAAACACTTTTTTACAAAGGGGACACCATAATTTATATATATTGAAATATTGTTGTCATTGTATTTTTCAATGGTCATAATCCGTCTCTAATCAAATAGAACTGGTAGAAAAATATTTCATATATAATACCATATTTAATAAAATATTCTATTTCTAGTATATTATTAATCATAATAGAATAATCCTTTCATAATCTATGGAAAATGGTGCCATTAACTATTAAAAAAATATTAAACTATACAAAATCATGAGAAACACATGGACTTTGTCATCATGGCATGCATATTAAAATATATCTCCCATTTGTATTTGATGAAAATAAAACAATTAATTTAATTAAATGAATATAAAATAACATTCATTGGTGAAACATCATTAAATTAATTTTCCAAATTTTATTACCACAACAAAACCAATACCTATTGACTAATTAATATCTATTTTAAATTATTTATTTCTTTGATAACATTTAAAATATAATCTAAATAATTTTATAGTTAGTTTGATTAATTTCACAACATTCTCACCCCTTAATTGGGTTGATATTATTCTCTCAAATTAATGAAGGGTTATTACTCATTATCTTAATGATATTATAATTTTTATTCCATAAATATTTTTTCATGTTTTATAGAGAATCATATTCAATGTCATTCCATTTTGATAAAATGTTTTTCATTTTAAAAATAAATTATTGAAAAGGTGTGAAAATCCAAAAAAACTAGGATGAATAATCATTCTTATGGAAATACTTCACCAATAGAAACTCATCATAGTATTCAAATAGATTAATGAATGCAAAAAAGTAATTCCATTACAATAGGAAAATTATTTAATTAATTTATTCCCACTAGATATAAGTCATTATAAGAAATAAGGCCAAACAATATAAATTAATATATAGTCTATATTCCATCATATATTAGATATTTCATATCAAATTCTATAGTTTATTTTCAAAATGAATCAGTAAGTTTAATTCTAAAATATCATCTTTTTATTCAAAAAAATATAATGGAATATAGATCATTAAAAATTACATTACTCTATGAGAAAAAGACATTCCTTAAACTAAAAAAACTATGTATTTAAAATATATCCATAAGAAATTAAATATTTATGTATTTTTTCCCTCAATTGTGATAAATCCCATTATTATAGTCATTATTGAAAATACGATAAGATTTCTATACTCCGATTATCATTATAGATAACACAATAATCACCAATTTCTATAGGAAAATTTGAAATTCTATAGTGGTAATCACTGTTTTATAGTAGAACATACACATTTATTATATTTAACATATTATAACATAATAGAAACATTTATTATTTGATACCTCAATATGAATTGATCATGTTGTAGAAATAATGAAACATTGAATATCATTTGATTGGCCATTTTATTTATTCCATTATGACTTGTCATTTGGTTTATGAGGTCTTATCGCTTTTTTGAAGTAACATTTTAAATATCGTCATTTTGATTCCCACACTATGTGACAATTTAAATCGTTTTTATGTATAAATTTCTATAATTGGAATGAAAAAAAAAATTGTAGTGTTTCCCAATTTTTAATAACAACCACAAGTCTCCTAGGTGAACCATGATTATTATGAATAATATCTCTGTATTTACTAATCTAGTTTATTTTTATCATCAATGATGAAAAAATTATTCACAAATAGTTTTTCAATTTATATTAAAAAAATTGATATTTGAATCATTATATAATCATTTAATTTTCAATTGAACGTGTTCAGATATTATATTTCCTAAATCATTTCCCTTTATCCAATTTCTGCTAAACCCGAGTGTCATTATAAATTAAGTAGTATCGGTTAACCTATTCACAAAATGGGGTTGTCTCTCCCTTGAGAATATGAAATTATCTATTAGTAGAATTTGTTTCCCACTAGTAATCTCATTCTTATTCTATTCACAATAATTGATTATTCTCAATAATATTTTCACCTTATTCTCAACTCAATTTCCCTTAGGTTATCTTTTAAATTGGTTCCAAATTTCAATCAATCCAAAATGACTCATAACTTTCTCAATTTTTTTTATTAATTAGTTATTCATGTTAGATACTATACGAGAAGTAAATTACATAAATATTATATATATTCAATTAGGTTCCAAAATGATTGGATATTTTTTTATTGTTATTCCATATAAAATATTTTGGAATAATAAAAATAAAATGTTCACAATTTGTTGAATACTTAATATTAAATTTTATATTAATTTTTTTTCATGATATTAGTCTTCCCCAACTATGTATAATCTGAAAGTGAATTTTTAAACACATGTTCTTGAAATTAATCTAGATATATTTAATTATCGCTTAAGGGGTCAAAAATTGATTTTTATAGGAATATATTATAATATCGTATATCGAGACACCAGTTGTTAGCTAGGTGCTACACGGTTTCATGCGTTCTTCCCCAAATGAAAGAGTTTTTTGTCATGAAGGGATAGTCTTAGTCAAACAGTGTATAGACAATACCATCAATATTATGTATTAGAACATTTAATAAAATTAATATAAATAGATAAATAACCTGAATAAACATATTAGAACATTAAAAATGAAATAAATGTCATATAAACAAGAAATTACAAATGGGGAATGAATTTCGAAATTAATAAAATAAAATAGATAAATAAATGAATGAAAAGGTTCTTCATATTTTATTTTGGTAAGCTACTAGATCCATCATTCTCTACTATACTCTCAAACATATACCCCTTATCCTTCCCTTGATCCCTCTTAAAATCTAAAAGAACATCAATATTATTGGGATAGGTGTGATAAAATGACTCAATATGACACCCCCAATGCATCATTAACAAATTATTCTCATGTATAAAATGTGGAAGATATAATAATATTATTTTCACAAAGTCCTAAACGTACAATCTAAAATTGAGTGTTCATGAGCTAACTGATCCTCTAAAACCCCAAATTGTAACTACCATAGATCTATTCTATTGGATAACAAAATAAATCAGAAGTAATTAACCCATCCAATATATGGTGTCCTCATGGTATCATGTATACTTTAATCATAAAATATTGAATCCATCAATTGGACCGTGTCACCTGACATAATCCGGTTGAGAATATCAGGTAATCACAAGGACCAGTCTATCTCATAATAAGTGAAAATAGGAAAATCAAGGCTACAATGATTTCATCTAAAACACATCACTGTGGCTTCAACATACCTACGAATTGTACTTTTTTCCCTCATCACAATCATCAAAAAACTGTGAAATCACCTATAAGGGATGAATATGACATGATTTTCCAATTGTCACATGTACCACTAACAAACAACAAGACCTGGTAACACACACAATGGTTGAGAAAATAAGAAATCACATCATATCACAATGAGACTATAACATCATGTGTTAATTCAAGATAAATAAATCAAATATGGAAATTTATACACAAGTATCACTAATGGAATCAACTGCCATAGGGGGTATCATCACTACACACACCCACATGTAATCACACTCTACAAAAGTATTAAAATTCAAATAAATTTAATCATTATAAAGAAATGTGTAATTGTTATATGTTGGCTGTAATAAAATTCCCATAATAATTCATTGAAATCAAAATCAAGGTCCATTAGTGGTGTCAATATATATGTTATTATCTCAAACTATCCATCTAAACCCTTTCTATAGATTCTTTGATCTGTTACAATCAAACATTTAATGGGTTCCATAGTAATGTCAGGAAAATAAAATCGAGGGGTAAGGCCAATCAAAATTGATGTTTGGAACTTTAAAAACTGCAATATTGTCTAGAAGATCTTCTATATATAAGGATCCAAGGTGTAAGTATGGCGATTTTCGCATGTATGTGTAATTTCAATAATCACAATGATAATGTGAAATATGAAACATCATAGATAGGTCCTATACGGTTCAAGGGGGATTATTTTGTTATAGAAACTCTATGTAGAGTACCACCATGTGGAAGTGGTACCAACTGAAGTGTGAAATGACCTTAAACCTCATGCCACTATGGTGATATCATGTCTTTTTAATGGAAATTACCTGTTTATGTTTTGAGTTAAATTTCAGTGATTTGAATTGTATTTAATTTAGGATTTTTTATCAATCCTTGTTTTGGGATGGGTTAATTTTTTCATGGTTGCATTTTGAATGAGATGTGTGTTTTGTCCAAAGAATTAATTCACAGCATGGAACTAATTCATAATTTGAATAATTCTTGGTTGAGCCTAGGAATTATATTCACAATTTGAATTGATCTATGAATAAAACAAAAATTATATCTATAAAATTAATTTCATTGGGTAGTCACTATAAATTTAATTCAACCAATGAATTATTTCATGTCCCGATGAAACCAAATGAATTTAATTCACCACCTAAATTAATTTCAACACATAAATTAATTTTTCCCATCTCAATTCACCCAATAAAATTGAACTCACATCATGATTATATTTCACAATGATAAATGTTAATATAATGTTTTTGAAATTCATGGATGATGAAATTTTGGGGAAAATAAGTGAATCGATGATTTCATGATGTGAACGGAATACATGTCCTAAAATAGTCATTCCCAATAGTTTTTAAAACATTCTATCTTAATGTGTTTTGTAAATGTTTTCCAAAATCCCATTTGCATACATTTCAATGATGATTTATCATAATAATATTCTATATAGAAGAATCCCACATTGGTTCTACGTGTTCTGGACCATGATATTTTATGGAAATCCTACCGTACGTCTTTCTCTACACAGTCCATTTTGGATTAAATTTATTGTTTTTGGATATAAAGTAAGAAGATAATTTTTAAAATAGATTTATGTTTTAGTAATCTATATGTATTGCTTGATGCTAGTTAGTATAAATCATACCCCTTTTGTCTGATTTAGTTAACCATCATATTTGTGATATATATGATTGTACTGATGTGATGCATGAATTACCTTATTAATTTCATAATCCATTTAAAATAACAATTATTTTTTATAATTTCTATTATTTTTTTAAGAAGGAGGTGGCATGAATTGGATTCCCAATTCATGCTTCTATAATTTCTATCACATACCATTGTTTCTGTAGGATTATATACTGATATTTGTGGAAGTCATTAGGTGTTCTAGAATTTAATTTTGTTGATAATTTTATATTTGACATTAGATCTATAAGATATCATCGAAAATTTGAATGTTTCTGGCATTAATCCTTTGAATTTGAATAACAGTCAATTTATGATCCTTTTTAAGATAGAATCACCTTGGAAAAATTTGGATAATTGATATATTAGTAACATTTGTATTAAATTATCAATAAAACATGTCTAATATATTTATGTGGATAATTGGAAACCGGTATTTTTTAAAAAACTAGCTATATAAATGATAATATGTTTAATTGATCATTGTTCCTTGTGGTGATATAACTTTTATGATTTATTTAAGAAAGGAAAATTTCATTTTTATAATTTATTTTATATGAAATCAATATTTTTTATTCCTGATGGTGGGATTTTAATTTTCACAAACAGTTTTCTGTATATGATCATTGTCTTATGTTGATACATGATGTTTTGGTTCTTTACAAAACACTACCTTAGGGAAAGGTGCACTGGTACTCAACGTTGGAGGCCAGAGTGTATGATTAAATTTGGTACCTAAGTGCTTACTGCACATGCCCAATAATAACATACAGTGATCTTATGATTAGCCAGATAGTAGAGGCCATGTGTTCATGATATATAATGATAGATTCATCCTCATCATTATATAATGACACTAACTTTGCTGATACATAAGGATATTGAAGGATCCACACATTGATACAGATACATATCATGGAAACCAAGTAGGTTTTCTTAAACCTATTTTGTAAAAGGCTATGGGACAATATTGTTAATTTTTATCTTTATAGTTGGGTTGGATAATTGAAACTTTATCCTCTTAGGTATTAGTATATGAGTCCATGAAAACATTATTTGAGTGCTATTAGTCATTAATATTTATGAAATTCCATTTTTCCTTTTTTTCCATTCATCTTGTAATTACATTATTCCATTATTGTTATTTATTTTTTAAATTTTCCCTTTATCATCATGGGATTCTTGATATTCATAAATATTATTATTCAATTTCCACCAAACTTTTATTATTTTCCACTACCATTTGAAATATATACCATAGGATATAGACTCCCCACTATGATTCTTGCATCCTCAGTAATAGTCGGTAACTTATAGAACATGGGGATGTCGTCATGAAAACATGTTTTTATATGGCTCATTCAAATAAGGGATCAAAAGAATGGGAATATTAAAATGTGGAATTATAGGATTTGGTCTCTTTTATATTCCATCAATATTTGGGAATGGTATAATAGATACTAGGATGAGTTGTGACTTAGTAATGCTATTGTGCATCAGAGTAGATAACCCATAAAAGAGGGGAAATCACAGCATCTATGGATGAGATGGTTTCTCACAGTTTGGTCTTCTTATGGTTTGATTTTATTTTACCTTGTGTGATTAAAAAATTATTTGATGTTATAATTTTTTATATTTTTACTCTGGTACTGATATTGAATGTGATATGAATGCATGCACCATGATACGAAAATAAAGGTATATGTTGAAATGAACTATTCATATGGGAGAGATGATTAAGCAATGTGACATATTTCACCCGTTAAAAAAAGAAATAGTAACCTCTTTATACATGAAACATGATATGAATATGATTTATTGTTATGATAATTCAGTTTTTATTCTAGTGAAGAGGAACCTTGTTCCAGTAGTTTTCTTATGTCATAAACTATTGAGGTGATATATTTTTTGTACCAGGTGTCCTAAGTTTTGTTTTGAAACTTTGTATATAAAAATACATCCTTCTCATCATTGATATGATAATGAAGAGAGTGCAAATAAAAATGATCAAAACAGAACATTAATAGAACATCATGTGGATCTATAGAATTATATGGATGGTTAGAGATTCAGTAGCTTCATGATTGTTTTGTAATCCTTTAAGAGAGAGACTATTTACACTAGGACATAGATGTATATGCTGAAGGTAGAGTAAAAAATATAGCATATTCCTTTTTTAACTAAGGATTTCAGACCCTAGTTATATTAGTTCTGGATTGATTTATTCTAGACTATCTGCAATAATCTTGAGGTAACCAAAAATCTATGGGTGAATCTTTATACTTTTATGCCTCGTGTACTTTCCAAGCATTTGTTGGATATTCTAGATTCTGTTGGTAAACAGGGGGATTTAGCCAAAATGAACGTAGAGTAAATTTTTCTAACCCACTTATATTAAGATGTGTTGAATGATGGAAGGATTATGAGTGAATACATATTACATAGGAGGGGATGTCAATGCTAGACTACACTGGACCCTTCATCAACCTACACTATTTTCCCCACACATGTATGTTGTTGAGATATCTAGGTTGAGTCATGTTCAGGATTGGCTACACAATGAGATCAGTCACTGGTGAATATTGTTCACATGAGAAACCTTGTAGATGTGATTAACAAGGAACTCCTACAGAAGGGATTATGAGGAGGTATTGAGTGGTGTCTAGGTAGTTTCATCATGGTGACCATGGAACTCTTCTTCTAGTAGAAATATGTTCTACTATATCAATTTTTACCAGTGCTGTAGTGGGTAGTGTAGTCAAGGAAGTGGAATTTCGCATCAGGCATATAGTTTAGTATATTGATATCATTGTGACATGTTAGTCAAAAATATCTTACTGTCCTCACCCCATAGTGGAGTGTCATGTTTATGGGTTGTGGGTTCATAATTAGATGTGTTGTTTGATCGTTGCAAAATATTGCAGTGGAATAGGATCCATGAAAGAACATAAGTTTGGGAGTAGCTCAACTACCCCTCAGCATACTGATATCTAGAGTTCATCTATCTGCTCATTCCGTTACAGGGGATGATTTTAGAGACCTGAAGATTAACATACAAGGAAATTACATTACTTTTGCGGAATACTTATTACATTACAAAAACACACAAACAAGGACTGTAATAGTTTAGTGTCTTTGGAAACTCAGAATGTAATCTTCTAATCATGGTGAAAGATCTTCAACATCTCCCATAAAGATCGTACCTTTTTTTCATACCTAAAACCTTTATTTATATCATGGGGAAACGAAAACATAAAAATGGTGAGCTCAAATGCTCAGTAATGGTAAACAAAAGAAAAATCAATCACATCATATTCATAAGAACATAACATTTAAGAAATCATAACCTGCAAAAGAGATCATAATATCATAACATGGGATAAATCATAGTAAAGAAATGAAATCCCAATAATCATAACATAAAACATGAAACATTTTGGCCGACCCACATAATCATAGAGAATCATATCTTATTAGTCAAGACTCATTTCCAAGACTATCTTAGTGGACAAAGCCCATTTCTGAACCGAGTAACCCTCATTTCAGTCCTGTTTTACTGAACCGGTATAACCTACCGTTCCAGCCATGTCTATCTCATGAGATATAAAATCATTACCCAATGCATTGGAGGGAGATATAGGTCCCACCCATCTCATAATGATACATTTCTTATGTGCGCCACAAAATCAGAAACCATACATCATTTCATACCCATGTAATAAAAATGGGAATCTTAAACATCGTGACATCATAAAACAATTAATATAAGAAAAAGTAATTCATAAATATAATTCCATAACAACATAATCAAATATATGTAATAATAGGGATAGAAATAGAACCCTTTATTATCTTATATGGAAAATAATTTTGATAAAACTCTTGAACCCCATTCTTGAGGAAAATATCATTTCTGCTTCAAAAACACTTTTCCTTTCTTAACATGTCGTAAAATTATAAACTAAAAGAAGTTTATTAAAAATAAACATTAAAAATTGTAAAGGAAGCATCTTGGAAAATATGTTTTTAAAATCCATTCATGTCGTATAAGTTAAAAAACATTCTTCGTACTTTTGTCGGAAATGTCAAAAAGTACCTCATATGAAAAACGATAAAAGATTCCTTTCATATCTTTTACTAAAAACTCACCAAAGGGTAAAATTAGATTTAAAAAATTGTAGGTGGATGGAAATAATATTACATATTGTGGAAACATGGATGTGGATGATAAAATACACCCCAGTAAATACCATAGTATAAACAATCTCGGATAAAAATGAGATTGTGATATTTCCTTTACCTTATGTCCGATATGCTTTGTACGTATCCGAAACTCCTATATACTGATTTAAATAATATCATTAACTTATTACAGAATCATATTCATTGTTATGATATCATATATGGTTCACTTATGACTTTATATTACCCATTCTTTTGTAAATTCCATATTAAGAAGTGTTTTGGGTAAAATCGTTTTATTTATCGTAGGTGTTTGAACTTGTTGTTCTTGACATTGTTATTACTTATATCATGATTTACTTATTCCAGAATATAAACCATGATTTATATATCATATATATTCAGTATATATATATATATATAATAGATAGATAAATGAAATGTAACACACCGTTCATGGAGACGGTAGTCCGTACGTACGCATGAACACTGTTTTCCTTTCCTTATTGTATTGAATGGAAGTAAGTAGATGACATACATATATATATATACATAAATATAGTAGATTTAAAATTTCATATATTTCATTATTATTCATTATATATACTTTATAATCATTCATGAATGGTTAATGTGGAGAATGAATCCCATCACGTTGTGGAGACGGTAGTCCGTACGAACGCACGAGCGATGATATCATTTCTATGGTCGTGGAATTGTGTTGAGGTGTATGTATACTATTTCAGTATCAATATCACTTTATAATAATCATATATAGTTACTCATTACACCATTATAACCATCCAATTATGGTGGTGGCGGAAAATAGATTACACCACGGCGTGGAGACGGTATTCCGTATGTACGCACGCGCGGTGATTTCCTTTTTCCGTAGGATGGATAGAAGGTTAATTAGAGTTGTTTCATATTTATAATAACATATCAGTATATAAGAAATACTGATGTTATTACTTTATCATGAAACAACTAAATAAGAATAAGTTGAAGAAGAAAGAAATTTAAAAAGATTGGTAATGGATATTACCTCTTTTTGATGCGCCTTCACTTAACCTCCACTTAAAGAACTATGGATGGTCTTTGAAGATGACAAGGACCTCTAGGATGATACTAGGGAAGTATAGAAGAGATTTTGGCAGGGTTTGGACGAGCATGAATGCTCAAATTGGGGTGAGGAGGAGAGGGAGGAGGTTCCCTTCTATAAGGGAGGAGAGGGGCACCTTAGGAAAATCTCAAAATATTATTTTATATTAAGGTCAAATTAGGTTTATAATGGTTCAAAAGGGTCTTATTTAGAAGCTGAAGTGGGTATGGTTCAAAATACTCTCATACAATAGGATTTAGAAAAGTTTAGGTTATTATTTTAACCTTATCAATTATATTTAACTCTATGTTAAATAATTTAACTTTTACCGTGTCTTTTTGTTTTCTTACACTATATGGTTAATAAACATACTATATCCAGCCAAACGAACCCAAGTTGTTTATTATTAATATATATAACATTATCTAAGTCATTTTTCCGATCCTTAGATTTTTAGGGAAAAAATAATAATTAATAATAAAATATTTGTTTTAAAAACTAATTTTTGTCAATTTTGACAGTATTTGGTACATGATTTTTACGAAATTCATAACAGAATGATAAGTTCGATCTAAGTTACTTAAATCAACAATGAAATGTCATATTGACCTATAAAATTATTGTAAGTCATAAAAAGTATCAAATTACATTTATTTGGGCATTTATAACATCAATTATGTCAATATTTCATTAATAAGACAATTACTGCATCATCATTGTGTCATAATAAATGATAATTATTTAATCCCTAAAAATTCTAAATAAATTCTTATGATATATATAATTGTATTAGATTTCTGGAAACTATTCATGTTAGAAGTTTCATGAATTTTATCACTAATTTAAAATTATTATACTTATAAGATTTAAGAAAGTGACATGTTGTCACATTCTTTGTTTTTAATAATAATTAAATTATTTTCATGGAAAAAAGTCCATAAAATGGATCTAATCACACCCTTAGGTTATATGGGTCTACCATTAGACATCCATTAAGATGTTTCCAAGTGTTAGTGTAATTTTATAATCTTATATTTACCTTAATTACCCGATTTACCTTTAACTATAGTAAATAAAATTTACCGTAGTTACTATTCACAATGCCCAAAAATAAAAATTAGCTTATTAACATAATTTGGACCCACTGATTCCAAATATGGAATCCATTTTTCCAAGTTCAATGCAAAAAAGATGCAGAAATTAAATTAAAATTAATCTCGTTGTTGAAAGAAAATGGGTTTTTCTTTAAAACATTGCAAAAGATTGAATTTATTTAACCTACGAATTCTAGGTAAAATCAATGATAATGACATAAATTATATTAAATGGTAAAAATATATTCTATTTATACTATAAAACCATTAAATATTATAATTTAACCACATAAGATATTATGATGAAAAAACTTGTTTTTAATTAAAATATAACGTGTTTTTACTATTCAGTAAAATATGAAAGTTATCGGAAAAATATCAAAACATTATCTATTGTAAATTTTTATATCCTGATTCAAAAGAAGAATTTTATTTTGTCAAATTGAACATATAAACATTTAAAAAACTATATTTAAAGTTGGTGTGCCATCAAAAGGTGGAAAAACTGCATTTTTTGAAAAATATTTATTTTACCCGAAAATTTTATTTTGTTCTTATACCATGTTCTAGAAATGTGTAAGATGAATAATAATTTTATAAAATTCAAAATTTAGTTAACACTATTCATAACGGCTAGTTTATAAAAATATTATAATAATATATCCTTGTTTAGTAAAACCTGGTATTGCGTACAACACACGCAATCGAGGAAGGTCATGATTGCGTGTAATGCAAGCCCAGTCAGGGTTGCGTGTAGTGCACAACTCCTTTGTTGTTGAGTATAACAGAATCAAACGATATTTTATTTATACATGGAATATACATATATATATATACACTCAATGTTGGATAGAATAACTTCTATCAAACAAACTTGAAATTGTGTGTAACAAGAGCCAAGAAAAGTGTTGTGTATACTACAAGCTAATACAGTGTTGCGTATATCGCAAGATAATCTTGGTGTGTCAAAAAATAGAAGATATGAATGAAATTAAAAAGAATGTATCTTATAAAATCTCGGGTTGTTACATTCTACCCCCCTTAAAATGGATTTCGCCCTCGAAATTTGTCAGGATTATTAATCGTTTATTACCCATAAAAACCCACATCGTAAAAAGAAATACCAAAACTGATCTTTGAAAACTAAAGTATGAAATATAACGGTTACCGAAATGAACTCATCAATGGGTTTCCATATAGAAGAAAATATGGACATGGAAGAGAAATCTAACCGTCATGTTCTAATGGAGAGTGGTAGAGAACATGGCTATGAAAAAGGAAACAATCACAAAGCTATTGAGGTGATCTAATGTACCATCTGATTCTTCATATATAAGGACAGTAGGACAACAATTTTGTTTTTTTCAAGATAATTTCCCTAAAGTTGACGAAATTGGAATTAGAAGAAATACTTTCGTGATTTTGGTATAGTCTCACCGATTGTCATTCTTTGGACAATTTCCACTACATCTCTTAAAGAAATGAAGTTGAATTTGTCATTAGTGATGTGTTAGCAGATCATGTGATAGAATGATGGGTCATTCCATCTGTCTCAAACAAAAGGTTAGAAAAGTTATCAAAAAAAATACATAAGTCCATCTATAGTGAGATTAATCTTAAATAGTTCCTAAAATGGACTTATACTGCTAAATATAATAAAACTAGTTTCTACTAAACATGGACTTCCTGTAGGCCAGTGGTAGGAGAAAAAGGCCAGTCACACATCGGTTGTGGGTATGTTTCCCACAGCCTTGTCCGACGCGATGGGATGTCGCCCGTCCTGCAGGTTGTCCTTTTTCTAAAACTAAATTACTATAAAATCTCATCTGTAATATCGAAAAAAGTTCTATCCTTAAACAATACTTAGCATATGTCCAACATAATCCATTCCAATATTTAGGCTTATCTAAATTACTTCGGTCCAAGCTCATAGTATAATGAAAACGATTACTTGAAATGTCATCAACCAAGCATGTGAATACCATCATTTATCCCCCATATATATATATATTGTTGGTCACATTCCAATCATGGAAAACCTTAATCATGTATTCTATTGAAAAAATGAATACCCATTGAACCATAGTGAAAACTTGAATGTAGTTAAAAGTTAACACTTTCCACATACCAAAATCCTCAAAATTATATATACTCAAACCATGATATCACTTAGTCCTTATATCAATCATGAGCTCATGAATACTATTAAACATTTCATTTTCTCGTTTTCCCTTAATTATGCGCATATCATCTTATTTCCAAAAATATCTCAATCACTTTGAATACCACATTAGACCAATACATAAATATTCCAATACTCCATGATACACCATTATTTTGGAATCCCATTACATAAACACTTAATCATTCCACCACATCGTTGTCCTATTCAACATCGCCAATAGTGATCGCATGTGACATCACTTTGTCCTTTGCCTTAAGCGGTTTCTCATGTCGATCATCACTAACCCTTGGATTAGGGAATTTATTAGCATAATGCCCCATTTCCTTGCACTTGAAGCACTAAAGTGTTGGTGGTGCGTTCTCTGCAGTGTTAGATTTTTTCACATCATTAGAAACCCTTTTTCCATTACTTCAACACTCAGCTGCTCGATGACCTTCTTTTCCACACTTAAAACATTTTCTAGTCTCTTTAAGACAATCTCCACCATGCTTCTTTCCACACTTTGTGCATAAGGAAACATTAATCTTCTTTTCACCATTATTATGAGATTTCTCCTTGAACTCCATCTTTCGTTTCTTGTCAAAACCATGAGATGGATATATAACACCAACTTCCATTTCTACCTTGACAGCACAACGCACAATTTCTTCATAGCTACTGAAGTCTCTTATAGCTAATTCCCTTCGAAGACTTGGTTTTAAGCCACTGAAAAATCGATCAACTTTACTTTCAGGTTGGATGATAATGCCAGATGCATACATTACAAGTCTTGTAAAATTCGCTTCGTATATACCAACAGATTCATCATCCTTCTGCTTCATCTCAAGAAACTCCTTTTCCATCTATGTTTGAATAATACGAGGGAAGTACTTACTGAAAAACAAGTTCTTGAACTCGTCCCATTCCATAGACTCAATTTCATCTCTTGGCCTCATATTCATGATAAGATTCCACCATTGATTAGCTTCACCTTCCAAACGATATACTGCTAAGATGACTTTATCATGTTCAAAACATTGAAGAACTAAAAATATCTTTTCAGTGGTACTGATCCATTGTTCAGCAACAAGTGGATCGGAAGACCCACTGAAAGAAGGGGGACATTGCCTCATGAAGGAATCAATAGAATATTGTTCCCTTATCTACTCATTTGGAAGTCTAGAATGATTCATAGCTTTTGTAAGTATAGCAATAATATTTTGCACTCCATCTCCCATAACAGTTGTTTGTTCAAGAGGACAATCATTGCATTGTCCATTGCAGTGATCAACACGGTTCCTTCGGGTTCCAGCCATCGTCTAAAACCCAAAAAGAATAGTGTGAGAGGAAAAAATAATGCTATGGAAAAAAACATAGTAAAGGGGGAGTACCCTTAATATCTAACATCTTAGGTTAAATTCTAAGATCGTTACCGTAGTTCTAGGACTATATCCTATACGTATACGTATCCTTAGGGACATCCCTAGACATACCGTAGTAATATCTATAGGGATCTCACTAATGTTTTCACATCCTAGTTTCCAAAGGTTGACTAAACCTTTCCTCTGATACCAACTGTAGAGACCCGAAGCTTAACGTACAAGGACATTACATTACTTTTGCGGAATACTTATTACATAACAAAAACACACACACAAGGACCATAATAGTTTAGTGTCTTTGGAAACTCGGAACGTAATCTTCTAATCATGATGAAAGATCTTCAACATCTCCCATAAAGATCTTCCCTTTTTTTCTTACCTAAAACTATTCTTTATATCCTGGGGAAAAGAAAACATAAAAAGGGTGAGCTCAAATGCTCAGTAAGGGTAAACAAAAGAAAAATCAATCACATCATATTCATAATAACAAAACATTTTGGAAATCTTAACCTGCAAAAGAGATCATAATATCATAACATGGGATAAATCATAGTAGTGAAATGAAATCCAATAATCATAACGTAAAACATGAATCATTGTGGTATACACACATAATCATAGAGAATCATATCTTATTAGTCAAGACTCATTGCCAAGACTATCTTAGTGGGCAAAGTCCATTTCTGAACCGAGTCACCCTCGTTTCAGTCCTGTTTCACTGAACCGGTATAACCTACCGTTCCAGCCATGTCTATCTCATGAGATATAAAATCATTACCCAATGCATTATAGGGAGATATAGGTCCCACCCATCTCATAATGATACCATTCTTATGTGTGCCACAAAATCAGAAACCATACATCATTGCATACCCATGTAATAAAAATGGGAATCTTAAACATCGTGACATCATAAAACAATTCATATAAGATAAAAGAATTAATAAATATAATTCCATCACAACATAATCAAATCAATGTAATAATAGGGATACAAAAATAACCCTTTATTATCTTAGATGGAAAATAATTTTGAGAAAACACTTGAACTCCATTCTTGAGGAAAATATCCTTTCTTCATCAAAAACACTTTTCCATTTTTAACGTGTCATACAATTCTAAAATAAAATAGGTTGATTAAAAATAAACTTGAAAACTTGTAAAGGAATCTTCTTGGAAATAATGTTTTAAAAATCCATTCATTCCGTATAAGTTATAAAAACATTCTTCGTACTTTTGTCGGAAATTTCAAGAAGTAACTCACATGAAAAACGACAAAAGAATCCTTTCATATCTTTTACTAAAAACTCACCGAAGGGTAAAATAAGATTTAAAAAATTTTAGGTGGATGAAAATAATATTACATATTGAGGAATCATGGATGTGGATGATAAAATACACCCCAGTAAATACCAAAGTATAAACAATCACGTATAAAAATGAGATTGTGATATTTCCCTTACCTTATGTCTGATATGCTTTGTACATATCTGAACCTCTTGTATAATGATTTAAATAATATCATTAAATTATTACAGAATCATATTAATTTCTATGATATCATATTTGGTTCATTTATGACTCTATATTACCCGTTCTTTTGTAAATTTCATGTTAAGAAGTGTTTTGGGTAAAATTGTTTTATTTATCATAGGTGTATGGACTTGTTGTTCTCGACATTATTATTAATTATATCATTATTTACATACTTCCAGAATATAAAAAATGATTTTTATATAATATATATTCAGTATATATATATATAATAGATAGATAAATGAAATGAAACACACCATTCATGGAGACGGTAGTCCGTACGTACGCATGAACGATGTTTTCCTTTCCTTATTGTCTTGAATGGAAGTAAGTAGGTGACATACATATATATATATATACATAATTCAAGTAGATTTAACATGTCATATATTTCATTATTATTCACTATATATACATTATAATCATTCATGAATGGTTAATGTGGAGAATGAATCTCATCGCGTCGTGGAGACGTTAGTCCGTACGTACGCACGAGCGATGATATCGTTCCCATGGTCGTGGAATTGTGTTGAAGTGTATGTATACTATTTAAGTATCAATATCACTTTATAATAATCTTATATAGTTACTCATTACACCATTATACCCATAAAATTAAGGTGGTGGCGGAAAATAGATTACACCATGGCGTTGAGACAGTATTCCGTACGTACGCACACGCTGTGATTTCCTTTTTCCATATGATGGATATAAGGTTAATTAGAGTTGTTTCATATTTATAATAACATATCAGTATTTAAGAAATATTTATTTTATTACTTTATCATGAAACAACTAAATAAGAATAAGTTGATGAAGAAAGAAATTGAAAAAGATCGGTAATGGATATTACCTCTTTTTGAGGCGCCTTCACTTAACCTCCACTTAAAGAACTAAGGATGGTATTTGAAGAAGACCAGGACCTCTAGGATGATACTAGGGAAGTGGAGATGAGATTTTTTTAGGGGTTGTCCGAGCTTGAAAGCTCAAATTGGTGTGAGGAGGAGAGGGAGGAGGTGCCCTTTTATAAGGGAGGAGAGGGGCACCTTAGGAAAATCTCAAAATATTATTTTATATTAAGGTCAAATTAGGTTTATAATGGTTCCAAAGGGTCTTATTTCGAAGCTAAAGTGGTTATGGGTCGAAATCCTCTCATACAATAGGATTTATACAAGTTTAGGTTATTATTTTAACCTTATCAATTAGATTTAACTCTAAGTTAAATAATTTAACTTTTACCGTGTCTTTTTGTTTTCTTACACTATATGGTTAATAAACTTACTATATCAAGCCAAACATACCCAAAGTTGTTTATTATTAATATATATTACCTTATCTATGTCATTTGGCCAAACCGTATATTTTTAGAAATAGAATAACAATTAATAATAAAATAATTTTTTTAAAAACTAATTTATGTCAATTTTGACACAATTTGGTACATTATTTTTATGAAATTCATAACAGAATAATAAGTTCAAACCACGTTACATAAATCAACACTAACATGCCATATTAACCTAGAAAATTAGTTTGAGTCTTAAAAAGTCTCAAATTACATTTATTTGGGCATTTATAACATCAATTATGTCAATATTTCATTAATAAGACAATTACTGCATCATCTTTGTGTCATAATAAATGATATTTATATAATCCCTAAAAATTGAAATAAATTCCTATGATGTAGATAATTGTATTATCTTTCTGGATACTATTCATGTTCGATGTTTTATGAAGGTTATCACTAAATTAAAATTATTATACTTATACGATTTAAGAATGTGACATGTTGTCACATTCTTTGGTTTTAATAATAATTAAATTATTTTCATGGACAATAGTCCATAAAATGAATCTAATCTGACCCTTAGGTTATATGGGTCTACCTTTAGCCATCAAATAGTATTTTTCAAAGTTTTAGGGCAATTTTATAATGTTATATTTACCCTTAATTACCAGATTTACCTTTAACTATAGTAAATAAAATTTACCGTAGTTACTATTCACAATGCCCAAAAATAAAAAGTAGATTATTAACATAATTTGGACCCACTGATTCCAAATATGAAATCCATTTTTCCAAATTCAATACACAAAAGATGCAGAAATTAATTTAGAATTAATCCCGTTGTCGATAGAAAACGGGTTTTTCTTTAAAACATTGCAAAAGATTGAATTGATTTAACCTACGAATTCAAGGTAAAATCAATGCTAATGACATACATTATATTAAATGGTAAAAATATATTCTATTTATACATTAAAACCATTCAATATTATAATTTAACCACAAAAGATATTACGATGAAAAAAGTTGTTTTTAATTAAAATATAGCGTGTTTTTACTATTCATTAAAATATGAAAGTTATCGGAAAAATATCAAAACTTTATCTAATGTAAATTTTTATATCCTGATTCAAAATAAGAATTTTATTTTGTCAAATTAAACATATAAACATGTCAAAAACTAGATTTAATGTTGGTGCGCCATCAAAAGGTGGCAAAACTGCATTTTTTGAAAAATACTTATTTTAACCGAAAAATTTATTTTGTTCTTATACCATGTTCCAGAAATGTGTAAGACGAATAATAATGTTATAAAATTTAAAAATTTAGTTAACACTATTCATAACGGCTAGTTCATAACAATATTATAATAATATATTTTTGTTTAGTAAAACCCGGTATTGCGTACAACACACGCTATCGAGGAAGGTCGCGATTGCGTGTAATGCAAGCCAAGTCAGGGTTGCGTGTAGTGCACAACTCCTTTGTTGATGCATATAACAGAATCCAACTATATTTTATTTATACATTAAATATACATATATATATATATACACTCAATGTTTTATAGAATAACTTCTATCAAACGAACTTGAAATTGTGTGTAACAAGAGCCAAGAAAAGTGTTGCGTATACTGAAAGATAATAAAGTGTTGCGTATAGCGCAAGATAATCATGGTGTGTCATACAATAGAAGATATGAATGAAATTAAAAAGAATGTATCTTATAAAATCTCGGGTTGTTACAATGATGTAGCAAAATAAAAGATTAATTTTACGAACTAGGGAAAATAGAAGTGGGGAGTCAAACTAGATTTCATGGAAGAGGGATGATACAACTACATGTTATATCGTCTAATAGTGTTGTTTGGTTGAATGACCTTTTACCATTATTTGTGTGAATCTTATATCATCTAGATTAGTATAATTTTTGAACACTTATAACTCATTCCATTATATCAACTCCTTTTAGAAATGGTTTGGTTTGTAAATGGTGATCATATATTGGCTCATGACCATTCACAACCTATTAAGAGACTTTTCCGGGGTTATTAATTATTGGAAAAATTTCTCATGGAATTAGATGATATCATTTACTTTGGGATAATTTTATTAGTAAATTAAAATGATTATATTTGATTCATGGTATGGAATGGATTGTTCTATTCCAAGATCATATCCAATATCGTCAGGAGGGTTACATTTTTAACTCCTTATAAGAACATCCATACTATCCAGGTTGAGTGGGGTGTATATGATTTTTTTGAGGAAAAAATTTACTTATGATTTAATTATCTCATAGCTCAAACAGAAATCATTATTATTTATGACATAGTAATGATGTAGGATACTTTTCCTCCAATTGTGGAATTTCCTCAAGATGACTTTCATGATTATTAATTTGGATTACCACCTGAAAGGTAAATTTTATTCCCAATCTAGTTAGTTTAAGAAGATTATCATGTTATAATCCTACATAATTCGATGGAACTAGTAGAGCTTCATGGGTTGAAATTTTAGTAGGATTATATGTAAGAAAACTATTTCATATGGCCTGTTACATCTCTGTGCAGATCCAAATTTATTTTTCACCATGAAGAAAATTTGTACATTGAAAATGTGTATAGATTAAAGAATACTAAACAAGATGACTATCAATAAATGGTATACCCTCAAATGTATTGGATGTCACATCAACTAGATGAGAGGTGAAAAAGATCATCTCTTGGACAGATTTTAGATCATTAAAACTTTAGTTGAGGGTGATAACATTAGACAAAAACAAGACTTCATTAAAAAGTAAGTATAGATTATTTGTGTTTTTAGTAATGATTTTCAATATGAAGAATGAACCAGATGTAACCATTGACTTGACATAATCGATCATTAATACTTTACTGGATTGCATTTTTGAATTTTTCATCAATGACATCATAAAGAACTCTCAGTCCACAAATCATCATGATCAACATTTTGACATCATATAGATCACATTGTGATAGAATTTTAAATATTAAACGAAATAAAAATGAAATTTCTATAATGATATTCTTTATTTCATGGGTAATGTTATCTTTATGGACACGGTGTTAGTAGACCCCTATAGGGTTGTATCTTTGTTTTCATTATAGAGGTCGATGGATTTATTTTATATTTAGATTTATATAGTGATAGCATGTTATTACCATTGCCACATCTTGGAATTATCTTATCTGGATGAAAAAATTGTATGGGATGACTAAAAAATGGTTGAATATTGATTGGTTAGATTCTAGTGATAATGATTCCTTGGGGTTGATGGGAATAATTACCTTAGAAAAAATACTCACCTTACCTATTTTAGCAAAGGATTATAAAATGTATTGTTATTAAACTAGGAGCAGAATTAAATTAGGGCAATGTGAAGAGAAATATGTGGTCGCGGATGGATTTTGATAGTTGAGATAATAAAATAGGAATTATATTTATCATGTAGTTCGGTTATATGTGATTGTACATTCCCTAATATGTTGGGGACACTATCATTTTGGAAATACATTTTTGGTGTATGCAGACCACATGATCCTCACAAACATCAATTCGTAGTGAGACCTAAACCTATGGAAGAGTATGGGTTCCTATGAGATTAAATGATGAGATAATAAGAGAGTTTTACTCTACAAGATTTTTTGTATATCTTGGTATGATAATGATGTATCTCAATATTCATAGAAAATATTTTTTTCAACAGATAAAGAAGGTGATAACATTATCTGTTAAGAGATTTTCACTATTCAATAGGTGAATTCAAAGAATCAAAGGTGCACTTGTTTTTTTTGCATCTTCTTCTCATGCCAATGTGGAAATGGGATGCAGCCCCTAGGTATATTTTGGAAGGATTACCTAGGAAACCTCACAAAAAAATTTATTATTTTTTATTTTGGAATGAATGATGATGGTATGACACTTCCTTCCATCACTGGTTACTAACACATTTTATTACATGGGTAGTCTATATGTGCTTGAGATAGTTTCTATGTTTTGTATTACATAGAGATATTTTTTTATTACGATCCAAATTTAACATATCATTTTTTCAAGAATCTTATTATGTTTTTCAGATCATAGGTTTTCATGAGTACATCACATCGTCCCTAGAATATGGACCATTTTTAATAGATTATTCAGATTCGAGAAGGAATATTATGAGATTTTGTTTCTTTTCAGTGGTACATTAGAGAATCATTTGTAAATAATAGTTTTTTTCCAATAATAAAATCACCCCATGATCTATCTAAATGGATCATTTCAAGACCTTATATAAAAAATGTGTGTCTTTACACTTTATATTGGTTATAGGTATGTAAGTCAACATTTTTTGGGACTTGTATAATATAGAAGATGATTGAACATTATTAGATTATCAGACATATATTTATGAATGAAAATACCTGACAAAAATATTGTGGTGATAATCAATGATGTCCAATAGAGTATAATTTTAGTAATTATTTATTTACTTGGGTGTCAATTATGATGGGGAAATTTTGTATCTGAAAGATAGATACGATAAATCCTTTGGATTTCCATCCATTTAAGAGAGTGGAGAGGGTCAATAATTTGGAAAACTGTTTTTCACTTCCACAACTCCTCAATTCCATTCAAGATTTGATCAATGTGTCGTATCTTTGGATATATACTCTTAACCATTACCATGTGTTATATGATGATCATATCATGTGTGACATTGATATTTACATTGAGTAGAATAATATTCAAGTTGTGGACCATGTTTATAAAAATCATCAAGGGAAGATCATATAAGTTGTATAAATATAATGGTTGAACTATCATGTTAATGAAGTGTCCAAGGAGATGAAATATGATATTTTGAAATAGTGTCCTGACATGTCCACTGATACCACACAGTGATTCTTGGAGTGACCTGGTGATGAGTAATTAAATATCTGTGAGGCTGTGAGATCACATCAATTTTTAGGCAAATATCTATTTATGTTTTCTGTAAAATGATTTTTAGTTTTGATGTCACTAGTTTAGACCATGTTTGTAAATACTAGGATGGGGTAGTGTTATGTGTTTTAGAGGTGAATAAATAATAGGATACATGTTCTAGAAGAAGGATAAATTCATATCATAAAACTATTTCATAAATTGAATTGTTTTTAGGTTGACCCTAATAATTATATTCTTGTTGGGAATTGTGAATGGTAGATTCAATGAATGAAATTAATTAAATGAATTTTCTATTCAGTAATCATGAATTTAATTTACTGATTATGTTATTTCACATCCTGAAGAAACTTCCAAAATTAATTTAATCCCATAATTAATTATACTCCATGAATTTCCTTCAGACCCTAAATGCACCCCAAGAAGAGGAACTCACATCATTAATATATTACAGATTGTGAAATGATTTTTAATTGGTTTTTATAATGAATAGATGATGGAGTTTTGGGAAAATAGGGGAAATTATTATTTCAAATATGAAATATTCATTCATATCCCCTTTTAAAAAACTTAAATGTAATTTGTTTTGAAAAAACATACCCCCTCTTTCTGATAAGAACCATCCACAAATAATTTTTTAGAATTCAATTCGATCGAGAAGAAAGAACACATTGGATCATATTATTAATTCCATGTACTTTTTAAGGAATACATTCCAATTATTCATCCTCTTCCTAATCCATATATGAGATAATTTCATACTATTATTTAATGTAATAATTAAGATAATATCTACCAAGAACATAACATTTTTGGACATCCATAAATTATTTCAAGGTGGTTTGTATTAATATTATCCCTTTTTCATATTTAATTATCCATTGTTTATGTATTATGTGTGATCAAAACGGCATGACACAAAAACATACTTATTAATTTAATAATACTAATTAATGAATAAATATTTTTAGACCTTCTGTTGGATCATATTGGGTCAATAGAAATAGGGAATAAGGTATTCTTTCACTAGAAATGTTTTTCACCATTGAAAATTGATGAAACTTATTAAATTTAAAATTAGAGCCCTAAAATATATTAAAAAATTAAGTAATAGTTGATTTTAACTTTTGAAATAGAATAAATTATAAATTTTGTGATTGTGTAAGATATAATCATCATATCCAATGTTGGTTAACTAATCTATTTATAACCTTAGATTTATGTGAAACTGAAATATTCCAGATATATTTATTAAAAATTTGGAAAAATGGATTCCTGAAATGTAAACGGATAGGTAAATGATAAATTTATTAATTAATCAATGTACCTTATAGTGATATATCCGATATGATTCATTTTTGACTTAGAAATTTAAAACCTAGATATTTTATATCTATTAAATTAGAATTATTAATTATTGAGGGTAGGATACTTATTGGAATGTTCATTTTTATGGATATGAATCTTGATTCATATTGAAACATGAAGGTTTGGTGAATGGTTTTATACTACATGAGTTCTAGGGTCATTAGTACATGATTCACTAGGGTAGAGTGTATGATTACATTAGACACCTAATCACTAGATGTATAGTCACAGGAATTCATGAGGGTGATATTTTGGTCAGCCTTAGAGAGGATTAAATTAGTTCATGGTTATTTATGAGTGATTTATCCTCGATAGAAGAATATTAAACTGAATTAGGTATACAATCATGATTCATGAGAATCCACCCTTAGATAGAGATACTCGTAATGGAAATGAAGTACATTTGGGTGACTTCATATGTTAACAAAAAAGACTAAGGGAACAGTCAGAATTATTTATGAATAGTATTAAATTAATAAATTAAAAGTATTTTTCCACTATATTGTAGGTGATATATTTTTAACACAATACTAGTTTAGAAATAATGGCATTGACCTTCTGAGTTTCACTGACACCTCAGATGAGACGTTATTTAGTACATGTATAGATTTTATGGTTGTATTTTTCGATATAGGAAAGAGACCCATGTTGTTGATTTTTGTCATATAGAATGGGATGGAGAATGAAAATGGGACCTAAATAAGTTACAAGACTATGTTATTTGGAGTCTTTATGTTCATATTCATTTTCATTTATCTGTATAACATTTATATTTTCATTTAGTATCATTCATATTTATATTTTATAGTTATATTATTGTTTTTTATTTCTTCACTTTTTCCAATCTCATCATTGAATTCATTTTATTTATTAATATTTTTATTCTAATTTTGAAAAATTACTATTATAATCTGTATTCATTGAATAATTATACCAGAGGGTATAGTTTGACCACTATAATACTTATACCCTCGCTGCTAGTGGGAATCCTCTAACACATGGGGTGGTGGTCCCAAGTTCATATAACCAACACTATCTATCACAATAGGAAGAACCATGTGAGGGATTTCACAACTCTAGTGTAGGGAGGTGGATTATAGCATGTGTGAAAATCTACACCCCATTAGATCTATAGATATTTCATAAGGAAGGGGTAGTCATTGTTCATTTATTCATTCAACAATGATCCATCTTCATTGAATACCTTCATAAATAATCAAATAATTCTAAAATTTAAAGTTTGAAATTCCATCACTAAATCAATTATATAATAAACCCTTTAACATGTTACAACAAAAAACTGAAGACCGGGACAATCATATATAATTGATGGAGATCTGACTTGTTTTAAGGACTAAACATATATATTGCAGTTATCTCATCCAACCTGTCATAGTGAAGGCCATTGGATAAAGACATCCACTATCAACTCTGTAGTATAAACCTTTTTATGCGGTATAGATAGAACCTAATTGGTATATACAATTGAGATATGGTGTTTCACAATATATATTAGATATAGAAATTTATATAAAAAACCTAAAACTATAAAACAAGTAAAATTCCCTCAATAAATACCACATCAATGGATAAAACCCAAGATAATGAGAAAATCAAGGATTGATAATTGTACAAGAATTTTAGGTCATTATAATTACCCACTCTAATGAGTTGTAATTTAGGAAAAGCATCTCGCAAGTTTTTTCCTAAACATATTAGGCCACTGATCTCACACGTTAGCCTCTAGGTTCCATTTATCCTCCTTGTTCATCCCATATTTCATTCAAATCCTAACAAGTTGTACCTTATTCAAATTCAATAAATTCTCACTCCACTATATAATCATCACATGTCCGTCATTGTATTATTAATTTGGATAAAAACCAATTTCATCACAATTTAAAACATTTTCATGATAATCTATGTATCATATAAACCATGACACGTGAAACTTGAAATAAATTCCTCTATATCGAGAAGAAAGAATGAAATATTATTCCATAGCCACTATAAAATTTGATATCTCAAAGAGTCCCATGAAATGTGGTGCTATATTTCTATACATCCTAAGAGGTTTTCACCCAAACAAAGGACTCTCTCCAAAAAAAACATGATCACCCACATCAAACTCCAAGGGTATCCTCTTGCAGTCATCATACGATATCTCATATTTCAGGGTTGTGATCAAAATAATCTGAATCAGCTTCTCCCTCTCACTATCTAAATAGAACCTTAAACAATAATGTGCATAATAATCTCCCACTCACCTACCACATACCAATAGAGAATAATGTTACATGGCCTCATATAAATATATCTTTAATGTTTCATCTGAATCCAAGACTATATTTAGTTTTATAATAAAACTACAACAATGATAGGTGATCATATGAAACTCAACCAAATCCTAGGAAAATATCTCATATAATTTACTCCAATATTCCTATAGCCATCTTTTATTTTCCATTAATTTAGAGAGGGAACCTTATGCTAAATAGCAGATGTTACCCTAGGGATTTATGATAGACCTACTGAAAAAATAACTATAATATGTCCATCTATATATGATACAATTATTATGGGAAATCCATAACTATGTATTATCTCTCAGATATAGATGTTTATCTGTTCCTCCTCTGAGTAAATCTATCTTATCTATAAGACGTTTATAGTCTTTTTTATCAAATCAAAACCACATAGACTATGTCAAGAATCCCGGGAGTCATAGGTAGCCCCACCTCAATTTCTGTTGTGAAATATTTTCATTACCATATGGGTACAATATGTTTCTAAAGAATAATACCAAATCCATAGCCATCGACTATTTCCTTATGACTGGTAAGGTATCAAGAGATAAAAATAGATATCATACCATTCATATTGGGACAACATCTCTATTGACTAATGTCATGATATATATTGGTTTTTAAGTAATATAATCCCAATGTAAATCTATTTTAATCATTCATCAGCTCTTCTATGATAAAATAATGAAATACTACTCTCCCATCTAGAAATACTTCATTATAATTAACCATTAACCATCTGGTCATTACATCACCACCTTCTAGCTATTAAATAATTAAAAAACACTATATTTTTGACTCTTTTATAGCTTTTACCTGGTACACAACTGAGTATTTGATCAGTAAATGGGTACAAGTTATAGGTCCCTCATATTTGGAAGGATCTATCCCCCAAAAAAGATAACTAGATCATCATGTTACATTAGCTATATGGTGTAAATATATCATATCCTGTTCATCATGAATATTTTATTTCAATGAATCTAAAAAAACAATGAATTTAAATTTCTTATATGCTCTCTCAAAATCCATGATCTATTGATTCTAAACATACTACCTCTGTCTGAAATTTATATCCATCATCATTAAAATATAATAAGGTAATTTATTTTCCATATAGACAATACATACCTCTCTAAGAATATACTATCTCCAACAATTTAGATCATGAACCATATCTACCATCTCCAACTCAAGTGTTGGGTAGTTCCTCTAATGGTGTTGTAGATGATGAGACCCATATGATAATATAATCATTTTCTACATTTTCTCCATTTCCCGTACAAAATATTGGGCAACACAATATATATTCATAACCGATCATAGGCTCAGGGTGTAACGATACTAGAGATATCATCAGCCTTCTCAGGAGACAATATAAATCCTCTTCACACTATTATAATAAATATAAAATCACTCCCTTATGGACCAGTTCTATCCATCATGCTAATTGTAAGGATAATTTTTAGATAAACCTTTGATAATATCATTGTTAGTCCAGAAATATCATGATATTTAAATATTATGGGATTTTTCAATTCAATGACTTCTTTCACTTTTTTTGGTTCCACATTTATAGCCATATCAAACAAAAAATTGCATATGATATTCATCTCACAAGTGTAAAAGACAAAATTAGAACAGATGGTGTTGATTCAGAGTGATCGTATCATGCCCATGTCCATTTATAGATTCCAAGAATTTAAGTGTTGGTTACTATATTATGATTTATTGTCAAAAATTATGAAAAACAATTCCATGTATGGGTGTAGGATCTTGTTTATGATATCTACAAACTCTTGTGGAATAATTTTCATCCCAAAGGGTATCAAAAAGTTCCCATATAATCCATTCATGACATGAAATGTTTTCTTCATAATTTAATTTTCTCTGAGTCATAAATAAATATACCCCAAGAGATTATAACTTTTGGAGAACCACCAAGCATTCCATATATGTATGAAAATATCATCGATCATAGGAAATAAAAATTAGTTCATCATTGTCAAAAGTTTTCAGATTTTGTTAGTTGATTCAAAATCGATACTACCATCTATTATCTTTGTGGACAACACAAGTGTACCCAAAGGTAATGTATTTGACATGATAAAGACATTATAATCACTATAACATAGATATACTGTGGGAACCATCATCTCAGTATGTTTCATCCAATAAAGGTGTATCAAATTTGGTTTCTAACTGTGAATATTCAATAATAAAATGTTAATACCTCTATTTTGAGGGAGTCCTAAGATGACATAGAGAAATAAATCCGAATAATGATCCCTGACTATCGGGATATATGATGGGTAGCCACTAATATATCAAAAATATTTAATCCTTTAATCATATTTCTGATCATCCTAGGATTAATAATGTCTATCTCAAATGAATGTAACCCATGTTTTAAATCTATAATCATCAAGAAGTTCTCACCCTTTTGATAACAGAATTAATGATTCTACTAGCTGAAATATATTTGATATTAAAAGATTGCAATGTAGTACATGTAGTGAATCATATCAATGGTCTGCATATCCATCCAAATAAACACCCAAAGACTCCCATAAAATGTAAAAATATTTGGCCACTAAGGAAATCATTGGAGATGGTCCTCTTTGATTCCCAATTTTCTATTATGATAGGTAATGTAGAAGAAATCAAGATAAAAATTTCTTGTCCAGAAACTACTGGTGAGTCTCTAAAATAATTAGTTTAAATGATTTAAAAAAAATAATAGACATTATGGATGTTATCAAGACCGTAACTCAAAGTATAGATGTCTGATATCCTTTATCTATTGGAGTCTTATCCATAATGTAATCATGAACATCATCAGACATATGATCTTATCCCAAAGGTGAATGACTACTCCAGGTCCACTTCTATGATACATTGGCTGACATATGGTTTCATAGAAAAGGATGCCTCCAACTCATTGACGAACCTTTAGAAAAAAACTATTATAGATGAATTTTATTTTCCACATCTAGAATATACTTTAGTGTATTATCTATATAATATTTTTTTTCCATACATATGACAACTGATGTACAATAATTCACCTACACATTGGAATAAAAAATTTGAACTCTACAGAACATTCACTACACTTGTCAAATACTTGTCTCTAGACATCCTCTTCTTTTAATAAGATGATTTAGTCATATTAGTATTTATCAGTCTAGACTTCTTTGTAGTGAAGTGTAGTAAATTAACAGATGTTCGTATATCCTATAAAATCATCTCAATTGTTAGGGTCTTCCATAGAACATTTTAAAATGAGTGTTGTTTGAAGATTATATATACGGTTTCCTTCTAATACATAGTTTCATGTGGTTAACTGAAAATGATAATTTCTTGGGGACGAAAGAGTTGGAAAGAATTGTGTGGTTCACCATGGACTTTAGAGGTGTCAAGAATTAAACCACATCCTGTAACACTGTGGTAGGTTCTAGAATGTTCTCCAAAACAACATTATTAGCTAGTAGTCCTTCTAAATATCTATAATTGGAATCTTCTATAATATAAGGATCATCTGGATGATAATATTTTTGTAATCATTATATGAGATCACTCTGGGTTTTCCAAAGATTCTACCATGAACCAAATATATAACAATCATTTCACTAAACCTTCTTGTGGTCCCTCCACCATAGTCACCATCAACATACATATACATCCAAAAATCAATCTCGGTTTATGTAATTAATAAATATAGGGAAATAAAAATTCTAAAACATAAGAATATCACAGAAAAAAGAAACTATGTCTATCATATATCCAAAATTCAAGTCATTAAATTAATGAATTACTATAGATCACAACAACCATTATATATATTTCATGTGAATATATGTTCATAGTCATGATTAATGAATATATCCAAGAATTCCTTAATAACATATGAACATGTTTCTATCACCCTTAGATATTTTAGTAAACGATAACAAAAATATCATAATATCCCACTTTTTATTGAATCTTAGAGGTATACCATGATATTTTTTCCATAAATTTTCATTTCTCTCATTCCTTAGTCATAACCATCGTATTGTTTTCTATCCAGTCACAAATTATTCAATTTGTAAATAACATTTAGTTATAAAAAATCATTATGATACCATTTTGTAACATCCTATCCTAAACCACTGTGTGTGATTCATGTTCTACGTAATATGATACATGCACACTGATACATATGAGGAATATGATTAGCAGTGACGTTCACAATATGTCAATAGAGAAGTTATACTCCCGGAACCATGTCATATTATAAATTATAAAAAAATAACAAATAAAATTAATCATATTAATCAAATTGAAACTAAATAAATGTTATACATTTCATATAAATAAATATATTGCATTGTATAAAAACTATACAGATTAAGTAACGAATATAAATAAATAATGATCTATCAGGCCCTCCAAAGACTATTTGTGTCTACCAGTAGCCCTATCATCCTATTATTAGTTATCTATCATAGGGTCCTTTCCCTTCTTTATTTCTCTCAAAAAAGATACTAGTTCATTGAATTTCTTGAGTGGGTGTGATTATAAGACTAATTAAAACACTACTAATGTTTAATTGATTTATTAAAATCATTTGAAAATATTTTACTCTATAATATTAATATATATGTAATGTAATAAACATACATTCAAAAATATTTGGGTTTGGGTCTAACCAATCCACTTCAATATCCTTATTGTACTTGCATTAGATCCTTTCTGGATGATTACATAATAAGTTAGTATTTAGCTAACTAGACCCTATACGATGTTCTAATTTAGTGGTTTTAACATGAACCCTAATGTTATCTATTGATGAAAAGGAAAATGTCACCGAACATCCTCAAGTCAAGAACATTAGGTACACACAATGACCATTATACCTAGTTTTTAGGAGGACTTCGAAAATAATGGATACGTCCAGTGAATCACAAACCCAGCACAATGTCTACCTCATACCTCCACCATGTACACATCTCTCTTGTCATCATCATCGCAAAAAATGTCACTACCCCTATATTGAAAAAAAAATTCATTATAGTCTACATGTATTAACTAACAATAACAACAAATAAGATATCGTAACATGTATACAACTTAATCAGTAGGCATAAATTCTCATCATGTCTATATAGCATCATACATGACTTCATGTGATTAAAATCAAACCTGAAAACTTTTATAGCAGTATCATTCATGGAATAAAATATCACAATGGGTCTCACAAGATACACACTAACATGTGATAAAAATAATGCATGATCATAAAATACTAGGAAATATAATAATCATGTTATCAAGAGTAAAGTATATCCATAAAAGGTAAGAACAGCCTAACCATAATGTCAATTATTTCCGGTTAAGGTCTAACGGAGGTATTAATATTCGAGTTATGTTCTCACACAAACCATTAAAAATGCATACTGAGTATTACATGAATTAGTCTAATCTAACATATCTTGGGATCCACAATATTGTGAGGATAAAAAATAACAAGTGGGTAATGGGGTTTTTTACCTAAATTCATCTACTAGAAATAGACCTTTCATTTATCGAAGGAATTCTATCGTGATCATTTTTTCCTACAATGGTGTAGACAACAAGGTTGAGTTATAGTCTGACCAACCAATACAACATATAGATGGTTAATTGGGTAAAAATGAGTTCTTATGGAATAATAGGAATGACAATGGTGTCGAACCCATTTTCCAAGCACTAAAAAAGTGACGAGATTCCAAATATGGTGTAAAATGACACTAAACCACATACCACTATGGTGTAGGGTTGTAGAATATGACATGAATATAACTCTTATTCCATTTCATAGATCTGGAACCATAATAATGAAGGGTGTATTTAGATTTTTTAGGATCAGTCAAGGATCCATCAACATGGAATATGAATAAAATATATCATTAAATCATAATTTTTGAAGACTTAAACTACATCCAAAAATAAATTCCATAACATACACATAAATTCTATATCTCCACAAGACTGAAGTCCAGTATTTCCATATGTAATTGATGAAAAAAAATTCAGGTGTCGTGGCATATAATATGATGGAATAGTGACCATAACCAAAAATACATAGTGAAGGCCACAAATACGTATCATACAGAATCAACACCATCGTGCATTATCTTCTCGACAACATGGATGGCCCCTTTGATGGAATATTCATTTTGGATCATATATGTTGTATTTTTACAAAGTATACTTTTACAAAACACACTCAATTATCCAAAATAATTACCAATAACTCATATTTATGAAAATCGTATATCCAACTCGGGGAAGCTATAAAAATAAGTATTTAATAGATGAATTAAAATTTCAAGGGACTATAAATCATCAACATCAATTTTTTGGAATATTTATTATTGAAATTTATATCAGCTTGATGATATTCAGTGCTTCCTTTGATAATTTATAACAATATTTTAATCTTCCTATGATTATACTCAAGATATATATTATATTATTATTTGGTAACATGATAATCTTTAGGGATAAAAATAAATTTCATTTCCCTTTTCAAATTCATTATCATTAAATATACCAATTCCATTTTAGATGAATACTAAAAATATCTATTAGAACATCCTATATAATATATGTGGAATGATAAAAAAATAATGTTACAATGATATTCGTAATAAAAAAAATAAATTAAAAAAATAAGAAATTTTCAGTAAAATATACATCAAGGAAAAATATCATAGAGAAAATTTTGGCTGTAAATACAACGTATAAATGTAAATTTTTCTAATTAATGAATATACCCAATAATATATGATATGGATATACCTAAACGGGAAAATATGTGAGTAATATTTCATTAAAAACTCCTTATACTTTTGGGAATATTGGAAATATTATAATTGAATTAATATAATTATTGGTAATTTATTTAGACGTTCTAACTCAGACACCGATAGATAAATAGATTAGAGTCTTGAATTATGATCAGGGTGGGATGAACCCTGTTAATAGTACATATATTTTCCCAGAAGGGATATTCCATACCAGTATGTGGGGTAAATCGTTATTCATCATTTAATATTACCTTTTCCTCTTTATATCAATTCCAAAATAATTTTCCTATATTTCATATTGAGTCTGGGTCAGATGATGATACAAAAAATAAAATGGATGATGAAGATGAGAGGGGATAGGTACAATAAACCTAAATAAAAGTGATTATAAATTTCATAGTCCTCATTTGAAGTATTGGTTATATAATTCATGAGTCATTGATTATCATCCTAATAATCATATTATCTCCAAAATATCTATTATTAATGACTAAATGGATGGAGAAAACCAATAGTGTTAGACTTTATAATGTATTTTGTAGATAATTTCATTGAAAATTTATAAAAAACTAAAATGATATATGAATTTTGTAAGCCTTAACCACATTTCTCAACTGTTTTTTAAACATTTGACTATTTATTCATCCATGTTCTTTCCCAAATCTATATTAAGATGCAGTCTCTCTCAATATATTTATAAGTCATTTTCCATGTCAATTTTATATTATACATTACCAAAATGGTCCATTTCCTTTATATAAATTTATTTTACTTTTTTATATATATAATAGATTTCTTAATTAATATATGATCCCAAAATATTAGTATCATTCAACATTTTATATCTTCATAATATCATGAGTCAAATAATCTTATTTGGATACTTATATGTCAAATCATTTTGTAACTTATTAAAACCTTAATAAAACAATATATGACTATATATTTTAATAAAAATAATCAAATAATGATGCATCATTAAAAATCATGGTTCAATTCACAGTACTGAGTAATAAAATTTTTATTTATATAACACACACAAATGAAACTCTAAATTGAAAAGTAATTGAATGAAATATCACATAAAATATATCAACTAATAATTAAAATCATCAATGTCCTTATAGAGTGATTATGGGGCCTTTAGTATGGTATCAATATCATCTCATTCTGTCACCAAAATAAATTTTGATACATGTTTTCAATGTTATATTGACTTCATAAATTTTACATTTGTCACCAAATTATAGTCTAATAGGGTATTGGGTTATAATATTGGTTAATATTGTGTAATTTGTTCCATAACATCTAGATATTGTTGTGTGAGACATTTCATTAAAATTTAATGACACGTGACTTACATCCCATCACAGTATCTTCTTCATTGGACTAGTCTTTATATAATATTTGATTTCTTAGGAGCACTATATAAAAAATATTATACTAAAACTAGTATATCCACATAATAAATTATATAATATCAGAAAAATTTATTTCTAGACTATTATTATCCCTATTTAAAATATATATTAATAATGTACATTCATTCCCTTATCAACAATATTGTGGAATCATAAAATCATCTTCCACATAATTTATCTGACATTCAATAAATTCCCATCCGTGAATGGTAATAATAAATCCCTATAGTCTATAATATTTTATCATTCTTTTATCATGTGACATTAACCAAATATGAATAACGAATTATCTTCATCATTTTCACGATGTTTTTTATCTATATTATATTTAATTCAATTCCATTTATATCAGCTAATGAGATCACCGTTATCATCCATGTCCTATTATATTATATAAAATTTGGAATGTTAAAATACTTTCTCACCAATTCCATTATAGTCATATAACACATCAATAATATTATTCAATCTCTATCATGATACTAATAATCATTTTTATTTCTTCTAATAAACAAGTTCCTTAAATAAAATATTCTTTATTCATAATCAATGAGATAATACATGTGACATATATATACCTAATTCAAAAACAAGGATGCCTTATTAGAATAAAATTTACAACAAAACTATTAATTATACATATAGATTATATAATATTTTATTTAGTAATCTAAATATAGAATTTTGAAACCATTATTAACTCTATATATACGTTAATTCCACCACATAATTTAGATATATAATTTTATTGAGGGATATAGATCCCTTGGTGGACATGAAACTGTGAAGCCAATAAAATAATATCATATTAGTATAGTTATTTAAAAGATATATCTTATCCATCATATTTCATGTAATTTTGCACTATTAAAACATTGTTTCATGAGATTCCGAATGTATGTGAATGATAATTTCATGATATTAAAAATGGGTCCATGTACCAATTCGAGAATCTCCTCAGTTTAATTAACTATAGAAATGGGTTGAATGAAAAAAAAATTGATCCTTACCAATAATGTAGATTATCACCGCATTATCCTCTCATAATAATGTTTATATTCTATAATAATATTGCTCTATAGAGGACTCCTAACATATTTTTTTTAACTCATATTGGGATGTACATATTTTATACTAATCATAAGTTAAAACCCAACAAAATAAGAAAACACTAATTTCCATTAGAATATTACGTTATGAAATTTATTTACAATTATTATTATTCTAATTAATTATTTATTAATAATTTCATAAACAATTTCTAATGGTATTATCAACGATTTAAAATAATTCTAACAAGATATTATAATTCAAGTTATGAATGAACATTATTTAATTATTTGTAAGTGACATCAGTATGTATATCCATTTTTATATGTTTTCATGGATAAAATAGTCAATGTTTATATTTTTATGTCTATAATTATGTATTCTATAATTATGATATTTATTATCAACAACAATGTGATCATCTATTTACATTTTTTATAATATTGTATGATTTTATATTTAGTAATGTGGAATCTGTTTTTTAATCCTATAATATTATGCATGTTATAAAATTTCCATTTTAATTTGAATTACATGATACATCATAAATGTATATCTAAGATCACTTCTTTATATTATCATCCCATTTCCATAGAAAACCATGAAAAATATACATGTCATCTATAGATAATATGTGAATGAACAACATTTTTTATCAGATTGTTGAGGCTCATTATGATTTTATGTAATGTAATAAGAAATTATGTGTCAAGACACCTAAGACTAATAATATTATTAATTGTTTAAATTATATCTATGTATTTTATTTCCAATTAAATAAGTAACAATCAATTTTTGGTATCTAGATTTAGGGTTTGTACATTTATAGGATCATTGTGTGGTGTATGGGTAATATTGATAATGTGGTTGTTGATGTAACTTATTAGAGACCATATGTGAATGATTAACTCATGTTATGATTTTTATTGATTAATATTTCCAACTATAACATGTAATATAGTGATTCATAACTAATTATAGGATTCCAACTGGTCCCTTCACCAATCAATCCAATTTGTTCCTAGAAAATCTTCTTTTATGAACATCTACATCTGCATGATCCTCAAATGTGATATATAAAATATGAGGTTTTAAGAAATACCATTGTGAAATTTTTTCCCATATTTATTGAATGAATTGATTCTATTTATTAAATAAAATTATGGAATCAAGTATCCATTTATTGGACATTTGGGACTCAAATAATGTTTAAAAAAAGAATACATTTTTAAACATGATTATATGAATCATTGTTAAAAAATGAAAAAATAAATTAATTATTTAAAAAAATTAAAATATGTATGTAAAATAATGAAATCCAATAGGATGACAACCTGACACACCAACACAATCGACAAAAAATGATGTCCTTATGTATCCTAAAAATATCACATGATATCTCATTAGTCAGAACCCCTCCTCTATTATAAATATAGTGTCGTGAATATGGACTGCTACAAATGAATTCATACTTCATCAACATTACCATATCAAACTATATTTTGTCTACCAACACATTTGAGTGATTTTATAGGTTTAGAATACATTCCTCAATTGTTTTCCACATTAACTCTTTTTTAATCCCTATTTTTGAAAACCAACACTATCCATCGATGATTATAAATTATCCCCCCCAGGAATTATTATAAAACATCCATATAGCATAGATATATCAAATGTTAGGTAAACATTAAGGGAACCCAACAATCATAAAGAGTAATAAAAATGTTCAAAATCTAACTGAAACATCCATTAACAAAAAAACTCCAAATGAATCCCTTAATCCATGAATAACCTGAAATAAGTATCAATTACCTATTATTGAGAGGATAAAATACTTAATAGTCTACCATTTATTTACTAATAATTTCCCCCTAACCATGTGGGGTTATTTTCCACATCACCATGTCATTTTCAAAAATGTCTCCACAAAAAATTTGTAGATTTTTTAGAAATTTGTTCAAACTCTTGCCAAAGATAATATACACAAATAATATAGTTTTAAAAAAAATTAATCATTATGTTTTTACTTGAAGCTCATTGACATTATCAAACACAAAAACATTAAATAAAATTTTGGCAGATTTATTTAAAATACCCACAGACCTAGAACAAAAACATTTTTTAATTTCCCACACTCATTTACAAAATACCCCAGCTTCCATTGAAAAAATAGTATTATCATTAATATTTTATAATCACACTAAAAATAGAAGGAATAAATAATAAAATTCCATAATAATATAACAACATATTGTACAATAGAATCCATCATCATAAAACAATTGATACCATGAAATCCAATCACATAACTAAATATTGTAATAATTATTTTTTATAATTTATATTTTCTCTTTATATTACTAATAAAATATATTTGTATTATTATTTATATTCTATTAATTATTAAATAAATGATGATTATTTGTGAAGAACATTATCTATATTTCAATAAGTATGATAACTTAAATAATATATCACACATATAGTATTAATAAAATATTTAGTCAAAGGAAAAAAAATTAAATAATAGAAATAAATTATGCCATGAAATTATATAATATTAATGAATTTATACTTGTAAACAAATATATTGAGGAATATGGATTTTATATTTGATACATTACTTATTTGAATATATTCAATTGAAATAATCACTAAATTATAAATATGAAAAACAAATATATATATATATATATATATATTCTTGTGATTGCAAATGATATATTAGTTGAATATAAATATATGAAATTATTTATGAGTTTTGAAAATATCATTCATTCTAAAATCATGATTTTAAAATTCATGATTAATCATTTTTTTATTTATTTACAAAAACATTTAAATATATATTAATAGGTATCCATAGTTAATATTATATTTATTATTGGAAAATTAATTTAATTAATTGATGTGTCATAATAGAAAAATCATAAATATTTTTCCTAAAATGATATTATAATAGATATTTTTAAAAATTCAATATATGTCAAAAATTATATTTTTTTATATTTATATTATTTATTGTAAATATTCTTTTCATTCGTGATTTATTCATTGGAATCTACTTTTTTATTATCATTTTACATTTTCTAAAAGTAAGTTCAATTACCTCATGTTGAAAATGTATCATATTTTCTTTATAAAAAATATTACTTTTATGTAACATTTCATATAAATAATACGAAATAAAATTATTAAATATTATTTGTACCCTGATATTATATTTCTTGTGCCATAATAAATTTTAATATTAGTTAATATATATTTTTAAAATATTTTCTTATGAAATTTATTATATAATATATTATTTTAGGGGTATTTTTCGATACCCCAAAACCATTATTTATGATTTCATCTTAAATAATTGTTAATAAAATGATATTTTATATAAAAAATAATCAATATCATTTTGAACAAAATTTTTCATAATTTTATAATTATTATCATAATATTGTATCTTATTTTGATAATATACTCATTAAATAAATTATCTAGTCAACTGAATAATAATGTCGTTGTTTTTAAAAACTTATATAACTTCTAATCTTTTTCTATAAGTAATTATTCAAATTATAAATTTTATATAATTAGTTGACTAATTTTATAAAATAAATAACATATTTATAATTAGAATAATTAAATTATCAAGACTGAAAAATACAGATTATTTTATATAAATAGTGAAATATTATAAAATGGTGATGTGTAGTTACATATGATAAATATGATATACTAAAAAATTGATGTTAGGGAAAATTTATCTAATTTAGTGTTGATGCATTGATTTTTTACTAAAAATTATAGAGTACTTATAAGGGAGGTAACATGTCATTGTGGGTGTAGTGAAAAACACAATATAATGGAAGAATAAAATTCTAAATAGTTTATTCGATGGGATTTCACTCACCTAATCTATACATACCCACAAAATATTGTAATTCTGCCATATAAATGTAATATTTTTCAATCTATTATTATATGTTAGAGGTTCTCATATATACATCTCAAAATTCAGGATGTGATTTTGTTGTTTTTAGGTCATGTTCTTGGACAAGCACAATAAGTATAGTAACAGTTCCAATTTTACTCCTTCCAAGTCCAGTTATGTTCATTTTTTGTATCATTTATTGAATTTATGTTTCATATTATAATAAAATTATATTTAGAATTTATGAAAATTATATTCTTTTATTATTTATGTGAATTCTTAAGTTCACTCTTATTATTCCCATTTTTATAACTCTCTAAAATACAAATTATTACCTATTTATCATCATTTTTCATCACATAGATATTATATTGATAAAATATAATTTATATTACCATGAAATGTGATTATTACCTTTTTATATACTATATCAATTTTTATTCGATATATTTTTCCTTGGATATTATTTATTAAATAACATTATAATATTTGAATAAGTTATTTCCATCAAAACTATAGATATATAGTCTACTCCCTAACAATTATACAACCAATACTTTTTAAGTAAAATATTTATAAATTCTATTTTATATAGATATTCAAAAATTTATAGAATATTATAACCACTTTAATTATTATTTTTATAGAATTTTTTTAATTATTATGATTAGAAAATTTTAATAAGTCACTATCAATCGGAGTAGTTGTTTCAAACCATCATTCTATCTTTTTAAAATTATTCATTTATTCTTAAATCATTGTAAAATAATGCTTTGTATGTTACCATGATTATTAATATATTCTTATATAGTTAATTTTTTTACATTATCCATTAATGACAATTTATCACCACAAATTAATTACTTTTAAAAATGTATACCATATAAATAAAAATAATTCATTTTCATTTTTTCTTCAACCAAAAGTTTTTTTCAATTACTGTAAAAATTTTAAAAATCTAATATATTATTAAAAATTAGATCTATATGTTTTATATTAGTTCAATGCTTCCTTATATCTATCAAATATATAAGATCCCAATGAATGATAAAGTATGTTCTAATTTTAATTTTGGATTATATCCCATTTCAATAGAATATGGAATTAATCCATGGAGTAATAGAGGAATCAAATGTGTATTGGTGATTTGGATATTACAATAGGGGGAAAATTTCCATCAAGTACATGTTGTATTGTTAGAGAATTGTTAAAACTAATTATGTTAAAAAACTAGGCACCCGAGAAGGAATGTTCGCATATTTTTGGAAAACCATGAATGTACCCAAAAAAACCATGTGACATAGCCCCCATCATAAATAGAGGGTACCACACGGTTTCCACACACCATGGCCAACAATGGGGAAAAAACCTACGCCTCTTAAAAACTGGGAAATTCATTATTTTACCCTCGACAAATACACAGTATTTTAATAGAATTTCAACTTTATTTAAATCATTTTCAATAATGAATATGAACCAAAATCACCCTCCTATACGAAGGATCATTTTCGATTGATTAATTGGAACTTGGTGTGGTTTATTGTTGGAATTAAAGCTCCCTGTAATTATTTAACTATGTTTCCATGTATTTCATGAATTAGTTTTATAGGTTATTTCCTCTTCATTAAATGCAAATGAAAATTATTTTACTTGATTCATTATATTGGTGATTTGGAAAATTATATCATTAATTAATTTTTCATTGTTGTGTGAGTTCTTAACAACAACACAATTTCAGGTGGCCATAAGATATTTACATAGTCTTGATGTCATCCTTGGTTATGTAAAAGTATTTTCACATCAATTATAAAAAACCATGTTATTATTAAATATATATATAGAACCTTAAATTTCATGTGTGAGACCCTTCATGGACTCAATCAAGACTATTGAGGATTATTATTTGGACCAAATGGTCACCCATGTGGTGTTCCATTCCATTGGATCCTTGAAAGAAATTACTAAAATTTGAATAAAATTATTTATGATATTAAATAGATTTTAAAATTATATTTCATGTTTAAATAGTACAATGGTCTATTTGGTATAACAAGGAATGTTTAATTTTGGTATGGGATAATTAAGGGAAAATTTTATAATGGTTTAAAGGTAAAATGTTTATGATGTTAGATAGATAAATGTTTGTTTATTGGTTTTGTTTATGAATAAATAGTAAAATGGGGTAGTTATGAATTGGTGTATAATTTATTTAATTATATGATACATGATGATATGATAAATTAATGGTTCACCCATAGTGTTTTTGTTTGAAAATTATCACTTATTAAGAACCATGGAAAATTTCAGAAATGACACTATGGATTTTGGACTGAGACTTATTATCTTTATGATGGGATAAACGGATGTTCATGGAATGACCAATGCATTGTAAGATCTAGGACATACTGATTCATTAGACCCATTATAATTCGTTTCCTGGTTTAAGATACTATACTAATGAATCAAGCTCTGATTATCTACATGGTATTTATACAAGGACCAATGCTCCAAGGTGTGATGACATATATAATAAGGGCACCTGAATGATTCCCTAAGGCACAATGGATTATTTGAAATTAATTAATTAATTACCATTTGAAATGAGTTTATACCCCCAAATTTATTATGGATTTTAATTTCAATGAGGGGTGATGAAGGCTTGGTTAGTCGAGTAATATCTTGTAAACTGGGAGTCTACTAGGATAATTGATAATAATTTAATTAAAAAATTGACATTCATTTTCGTGTTTATTCGATATATTTACTTATCAATACACAATCATTAGAATTTATATTATTATAGACACAATTTATGATGGAATACTAATTTTTACTCTCACCCTACTAGTTCTTTTGTCGGTACACGAGAAGACATGATGATTAAATACGGTATAAGTGAAAGGGTCTTAGAAAAAATGGTAGACTTTTTATACAGTTAATTGGTTTTAGGATCCATAACGTTGGGTGGGTTTTTATTACACCTTATATAATGGATCTAGTATATCATCAATAACTCAAGACTCTATTGGATGTGTTATAGGATAACTGGTCTATCTATCTTACTACGTTGCCATGTGGATCAATAGTTTTCTTAGAAGGGTGATATTAAATTGACCTTTTGTGAAAATTATCGAAAATTGATTAAGAAAAAAATTAATAATAAATATCATATTCCATTCATCAATGATCGTTTTTGGCCTACTAATTGCTGCATGTATATTTTATAATATTGATATTAGATCATTATATCATCAGCATAGGTTAATTACTTATAATATACAATAGATTTCATTAAGAAGTATTTATGGTTTTTATATTGTCTTTGTGATGTTGTTTACGTTAGTTATTGGTTTTTATATTTTTATTGATTTGTTGAAAATAATCAATAACTATTATTTGGATCAATGTGTTGTAGACATTTTTGATTTATCTATAGTGTACTCATAAAATTATTATTATGATTCCAAAAGATTTGACATCTTCATGAGTACAGTGAGATAGAATTGGTTAAATTCCCCAATATATAAGTTTGATTTATATATTGAAATGAATGATTTAATGGGTCTGATCCTCTAAACGGTATGTGTGTATGTACCCCATGATAAAGCTGAAGTGGTGTTTTCGTAGGATCATCCCATGGATATTTATTTTATTTGAATATTTTTGTGTTTCTCATGTCATTACTAGTGACCCATCAATGGATTCCCACATATAAAATTTATAATAATGAGTTTTACTATGAAGGGTGTATATATTGAATTATGTGGAGAATGTGTCAATTCATTTAATAAAATGCAAATGTGTTTTCCAAAAACACTTGTCTTATATAAAAAAACGAGGAGAAGGGAAAACCTAGTTTTCTAATCTATATGGGATTTGACATGGTGATGCATTGACATGGGAGGGGTCACATCATGGAGTATAAATCATGATGTTTGATGTTCTATATATCTAATTACACTACAATTAATCTAATGTTAGCCACATTGTTTTATGCAGTAATGTTTTTGTGTCATTATCATATAGAAGAATGGTTTACCATCATTACAAATATTAATATGGGTTCAGTATATGTATTCCATTGAATTTGAGCTACCTAACATGATGATAATGGTAATCCATGTTACTAATTAATGAAGTCAGAATGCATAGAATCTAGAAATTCATGAGACTACTTCTATGTGTTATATGAAGCCTATGTGCACTAAGGTTCATAAAAGCGTTTAGAATAAAAGAGAATAGATAAACCTTATCTCCTTATTCATAGATGAGTATCTTCTAATCACTATTAGGATGAAATAGTTTTATGATCCTGAGTGTCTTTTATTGAGTGAAAATTTTTATGGTTCAAAGATAACTCAATGTTGGTCTACCAATGATTATGAGATCATACATGTTCAAGTCCATGCTATTGTCCCAACATGTATATTGAAGGAGATGGTGAAGGATTTTCATTCCTTGAAGTGTTTAGTAAATACAATATTGACCAAACTATAATGGTACCTTCATAAATAGTATTGAAGGTTGAGAATAATGAAGCAGATCACTAGATTTGTGACACTACACGACGAATTTCATCAAGAGTTGTCTAAGAATCATCATTTTGATTTTAGATTTTATATATATATTATTATAGAAATAAACTGGGATGATGTAACTTTAAATATTGTTGTGGTAATTCTATATAATACTATGAAGAGTAAAATGATATTTATGAGTTTGGATTGGTAAAAAGGTATCTTATGTATTAACAATATGTGGAACATTGACATTAAAATATTTTGGAGACTAGTATATTTGGGAGGTTCTATCTTTTCATAGGATTACTGAGATAGTTATTTTAAATGGGGACCATCATTTTATATAATGACATATGAAATGGTTTTAGATTGTTCTTCCTACTCAGGTGTTTTAGACTAAAAAAGTTTAGAAAATGTAGGGTTGGAAGTCAGAATTTAGTATCTCAATGATTAAAGAAATGTTGAGTGCATGTTTCCAAGATTTATTTTAGATTTTTGGAGAAGCACTTTTTAAAAGATAGGTTCGGCTATAACAATAGTTATTTGGTGAGTATCGAGATGGAACCATACATGTTACTCTATTAATAGCAGTTCAGTTTTTAGTTATTTTGGATGAAACAATAGAACATGGGTTTTTCGGTATAAATATAATGATTGATATGTCATATCATTTTCATTTTCTGTGGAAGAATATGAATTTGACTAAGATTATGATGAAGTAATATGTTGATTATTATTAGTAATACACTAATAAAATAGTGTGTTACTTTGTATTTTTTTTGTATCGTAAGAATTAATTCACCATCAAATTCAGAAATATGATAAATTGGTGCCCAAGTATATGGGAAATTTTCAAATTGCTGATGGGATTGGAAAGATAGTATATCAACTCTAACATCATTAGTGTTACAGTTTTATTCATGTTATTTATCAAGTGTATTATTGTCAACATTATCACCGTGAATATTCTCTTGTGATTTATGTTGATTATATTTTGATCGTGGTTGATTATTTATTTTGTGAGAATATGATTTATGTTGTGGATTAAAATGATAAAGGTAAATATGGAAACACTATGACATTAGTATAAGTGTTGTGGTTTCATGGTCATAATCTAGAATATACATGGGAATTATAATTTTAAAAGTGGGATTAGTGTTCTATCCTTTTTATAGTAGAAGAATAGTGATTATTATTAGATATCCTCAAGTAGAGGTTGTACTAACTTGTGTAGTCTGTAAGAATATGGTGTCTGATGATGTACATATTAATTTTTATTTTTTTACACCCTTCAATTGGTTAATAGAATGTCTTTTTAGAGTAGGAATGGACTCATGTGTGTATCATGGGTAAAGACATGAAAAATGAGGATAACTATCCACCACGATCATGGTAAAGGGTGGGATCCTAGTTACTACTAAACAAGTTTTATAATTGGGTGCCCTAGAAATAAGTTATATGGTTTTTAATAAAAACAATGTGATCTTTACAAAAAAATGACATGTTTCCCCATTCTCGTATAGAATATACATAAAATTTGGCACATGATTTTTCCGACAATGAGGATAATCATATTAAATAATTAAAATATTGATATTTACACTTTTACATCTAAAAATTATATTATTTTAACTTGTTTTATCTATAATTCTCATCTCCAGTAGAAATCCTAAAAATTCCAAACCATTTAAATCTTACAATGATCTATTTTAGATGAATCCTAGGTGTTTAAAGTGATGTTTATTTGAATTAAATATATTGATAAGTCTATGAATCTATATTATCTTATTTTCTGGAAGAATCATTGGGATTGATTTACTCTTTATATTGAGATTATAAACCCTCTCTTTTTGTTATTCTTAATGTTGTTTATTTCATCCACTATATCATGAATGAAGGGTCATGGATTGGTGTGTGTTCACTAATTACCCTATGTTAGGTGTTTTATATGTCATTTATCTATGTATTAAAATTATCATTGAATATTTACTTTCTCTATTGAACAATCAATTTCACAACTATGATTTTATTAATAAAAGTAAAAAAGGAACATACAATTGATTTCTTATGACCTCCACATACCAGTATGGTTAAATTGACAATTATAATATGGGGATTATGGTCACTCATTGGGTGTACCACTCTATAGAAATAGTGAATCTGGTTTCCAACCAAAAAATTAAATATTTTATGACATTATTACTATTGTAAATGTCATTATCATGTTAATAAGTTATAAATAAATATTTTGATTGAATTATAATGTTATATGGGTTATAGAATGATTAATGGAAAATGTGATAAATGGTTAAATGATTCATGAATATGTAGTTAAATGGATGAATGTTCATTTGATGGTTGTGGGTTTGATGAAATGGTAGAATCAGATTATAATGAAATATAGTTATATGTATTAAAAGAAATTTTACATGAAAATGGGAAAATGAATGGTTAACAATTTTGTTTTGTTTTGATAAACGTTCTCTAATGTTGAATGTAAGTAAATGTGAATAATAAAATAGTGGATTCCTTATTGGGGATTCTCATCCATGGGGTCATACTGATAGATTCTCAAGGAACCACTAATTCATTGCATGGTCCAGGAAAAAATGATGATCCCAGCCCCACTGATGCATTTAATGGGTTTTTATATTGTTATGGCACTATAGGATCTGATTTTATATATGTTATGTGTATATACACCGATGATCTGAGGTACAATGTGGTATATATTAAATGTATAATGTTTGATTCTCCATGATAAAAAGTTTTATATATAATTAATTAATTAATCACATTGTGGAATATAATTTTTCCCCACAGGTTTTATTAGTTCATACCTCTAATATGTGATGAATAAGGAATGGTGTGTTGTTTTATATTGTAAAAACCAATTTAAAATGGTAAAAAATGATATTTTTAATTAAAATCTGATTTACATTCACCATTGTATATATATGTTTATTTAATTTACTTTTATATGATATTAGGTTGGATATTATTTTAAACACTATGGGTTGTGGCCTATATATTTTTACTCAAACCCTTATCGGTACTCCTATTCTACCAAATATATCATTGTATTTTCATGAGTGAATATTCGCATGGCCCATCAGATATATTTTTTACATGGGACTGAATATTAACGAGGAGACCATAAATGCATTTGGTACCCATTATGGGTACTGAATTTGATGGGTTATTTTTGTTTCTCTTTTGTCACTTTAGTCTATAGTGCCATGACATGTTCACTACTATGGGTGTGAGTATATCCTCGTTTTTGGAATATGGTATGTGATGTTATGGTATATATTATTATTTCAGATCGATGCTCACATTAATGTAAATATTGATATAATCTAGTATAGTTGTTATAGTATCCACCCATGTATCCTTACACCCTCAATTCATGTCAAAAGCCTCTGCTGTTTTGAGAGGAACACATGAGGATACATTCCCTAGCATATTGGACCACCTATATTGATATCCTAGAATGAGACATATTATCATATATAAAATGTCTTCTGATAATTCCTTTATCATAATTCAATACAATGACATAATGGGCCTATGTAATATGATTAATTACCCATATTCTTACAAAATTTTCATGCTCTATAAATGAAATAACATTAAATATATTAATCAACCAATAGAATTTTCAGTCTATCTTATCACCAATACAAGATTATGACTCAATTACCAATGTCACACCATTAACATTAATCCAAATAACATTTTTATCAAAATATTATTATGTCCAAATAATATAATTCTATGGATATGCGTCATAAAAGGTAATTTTGAGTACATGATAGGGTTAAATGGACTATATATGATTAAAATGTTACCATTAAAATGTAATTTAAAATATTAATAAGTTATACATTCATATACTAGTAGAAGTTTACTCACATACGTATTGAATCCATTATGTTATCTATAGTATTTCTAGATTAAAACAATAATTCACTTCTATGGGGTTTTTGTTGAATGATGATATACATTATGGACATTTTATGAATATCTATTAATGACTGTTTTTATTTTAGATAAATAAAAATATAAACCATATATTTTATGATAGTAATTATATGTTATTCTGGCCACTATTGTAGTAGATAATGTTTCATCCTATGATACATATTGTTCACAAAACGAATGTGATAAAATGTAAATGATATTATCCACTTCAATTGATCCATTTAAATAACATGGTAATGGTAGTTACAATTACAATAGATATATACATATATCATGATAATAGATATATCTATACTATTATATCCATTAAAATACATTTTAATGGATATATTCATTCCATTGAAGATATTGAAATCCCATGACACATATAATAATCATCAGAGGCCTCTAAGAACATTTTTTTTCATTATTATTTCATGGAATTGGTGGTATACATGTCAATAAAACCATAATATTGTCTTAATTATCAAGCCATACTTAGTCTATCATATGTTCTATGATGAAAATGTAAAACCTTTAGTAGATTTTTTACAAAATATATGTCCTATAATTAATGTTGATTATGAAAAAATATCATTTATAGAATTATTAATATTTATTAGTTATTTAAAATATTTCATTTATTAATATTTTATTATGATCTATTATTATGGTATATTATTCTATGATAAACTATTAGGAATTTGAAATCTTATTGATAATAAGATCTCACCCTTTCCATGTTTTTTCTCATTACTTTCTAAATTCATTATTACAATAGATGACAGAAAAACATTGAATTCAAGGAAATATCAATATGTCTTTTAAAATAAGTTTGTTTTTTATTTCCATGTATTATTTATTTGTTCCCAAAGAAAATAAATTTATTTATTCTATTAAACATTAATATAAAATCAAATTCACTATATTTATGGAATATATTTGTTTTTTATCACCACATATGAGAGTGTGAGCTTCTATTTAATACAATAATATCATTGAAATGTTTTCATGTTGTTTTAAATATTATTTTAAGTTAATGACTATTGAATGAACATTCCAGGAATGGAAACCTCTTGTTTTAGAGAACCATTTAAGGTTATCTCTTTATATATATACAAGTTTAAAATTTTATAAATTAAAATTTTAATAATGAATTTTATTATGAAGGATTATAGTTTTTATCTTATAAATGTTTTTGGAATATAATTATAAATTGATTTAGGAAGTTTTTTAGTTAGAATAACCTATTTGGAGACAATAGTCACCAAAAATACTTCATTAATAATTAATCAATCGTTAGGACTTCTAGATCAAAAAAATGCCATGGATATATTTTCTCAATTAGATTAACTCATAGTGGGTTATTTTGATATGAATGTTATGTTGATAAAATCAAATGTCACATGGGATAGACTACATGTTTCATTGTGTAATATAACACATGGTGTAATTTTTTATATTAATAAGATTCAATACTCTAATTTATCTTAATATATGATACATTAGTTTATGTTCATTAGATAAAACCTATATTAAATTAATGTAAAATGAATATAAAATGTAGTGAACATATTTTACAATGCAGTAAATACACAAGACAGTTAAATGCATTGATAGGTATTATGGTTCACATTATCCATTTATCAGAGGTTATAATTATTATACATAATTATTTAACAATCCTAAATTTAAAAATGACTATAAAAATATAGTTTCACAGAATATTTCATTTTAATTAATATTTAGGAAATTGAGTTAAATTTATAACAATACAATAATTTTAGAGAATAACCAAGGTAATTGTTTTAAAATTACTAGAAGTTGACTTTTGTGTTTTAAATGAGGGAATTTAGTATAAAACAAACAACCAAAAAAGGTTTATTTATCATGAAATAGGGAAATTATATACTAGATAATGAAAAAATTCATTTTCAATGATTCAGCTCTAATGAATTTTTTCACAATGAAAAAATAAGAAAATATTTTATTAATGACGATAATTTATGATGGTGACCTCCAAATCTAGAAGAATATGGTATGGATTATTTAGTAAGTACTATAAAAGTGGATCATGAAATATAATTTGTTTAGTGTAATCTTGTCATGCCGTAGTGTTCCATGAATACCTTAGTTGATTTAAGTTCTATTTATTCCATAATACAATATAGGTTTTCTAAGACTATTGTCTGACTACATAAATATAAAAACATCAGATTTCAATGAAAACTCCATGATATGTGACAATTTCATCAAAATTATATAACCCAACAACCAATGATAGTTTTAGGGAGAAACATATTGTAAATATAGTTATTCATATTTTCAGATTAATTTAATGAAATATTCATCCATTAATAAGTCTCTTCACAATAATTGAATAGAAATAGACTAGAAAACAAAATTTCAGTTCAAATATATGACCATTTCATTATCATATATCAAATTTATAGGGTTATGAAAATCATATAATAATTACATTCATAGTGTTGGACATCACAAAAAAATTAAAATATATTATTTATAGATGATTATAAATTATAATATTTCGATAATATGTCTAAAATAGTTTGATTCTAAAACATACCACTATTATAGAAGTTACTTTATCAATATGATTGAAAATTCGTTTTAGGTTATTTTAAACATTCCATAATATTCATTTTATAGTTGGTATAAAATTATGCGGGTGAAATTTATTTTTCATTGAAGAATACTATAGGAAACTAGATTTTAGAAAAATAATTTCTACTATAATTATTACATAAATTTATATATAGGAAACATGAATATGTTTCTTTTAAATATATTTTTATGAAAAGTTAATTTAAATGATTTATATATATATGAACATTAATATAATATTATAAATAATATATCATAAGGTAGAGTATTTAGTAAAAATGATAACTATACCATCAATTTTATCCAAGAATTTTAGATTAAGGAAACAAACATATATATAATTCATGTGTTAATATATATTTTTAAAAATGTTGGTTTTTTCACAAACCCATATTTGAACTTTTATATCAAATTTTATATATTTTTTTAAAAAAGTCATTATACATTTTATATTTAAAATTGATTTCCTACACTTTTAAAAATAGAATAAAATTAAATATATTCCCAATATGTAATATGTAGGTAAAAATTATGTAATAAGGCCCATTTTAATTTCATATGTAGTGTCTAATTTACCATAGGTAAAAAAATGTTTCCTATGAAAAAATTCAGAGGGGGTGAAATGGTTTTATCCTAGAGGGAATAACCATATTCATTTTTAATACTTGTGTGTAAAATTTATTTGGTGGCCCCTATAGTCCTTTTCCATTATCCCATTCCTTATTTATACAATTAGGATCATCCTCTCCTAAAAGTTACTACTGATTATTAAAATTCATTTGGTATAGAAAAAAATCTCATCCATCTAAACTTTTCAAATAGGCTCATGTACCCTCGCATCACCTAATACCAAAACCCCATTATTTTATCACATAGATCGTTGATAAACTATCATTAATACTATTATATTATTAAAATTGGTTATTATATTCACAGTAATCAATCAAATAATGAATGACCCCTAAAAAAATGAAATAATACAAGTAGTGATGTATAAATATCTAACATTTACTTCATTATTTATAATTTTTATCTCCACTTCTTCTATCTAAGAATCCACTAAAAAATAAATGTTATAAATGTATCATTATTGAAATGTTTTTATTAGAATTATTTTATATTCATTAACAAAATTTCTCCCTTTTTAATTGGTAGTGATGAAATCGTAATCTGTTCATTTTGCGGACTACCACCCCCAGGACACAACATGTTTCTTTTTCTATAACTAAATATTATTGATTTTCCAAATATCTAATTAATTATATATTTATGAAATTTTTTAATCATTTAATATATTTAAATTATAAAATATAATACTCAATTTATCTATTATATGGTAATTGAAATAATTTTAGAGTAATACGTGAATCCTACATCCTCTATGAAATAATTAATTATGTATTTCATTATAACCATTCATATATGATTCTTAAAATGGTGTTATGGGATGAATATGTTTTATAAAAAAATAATGTTCATTTGATTACTATTTATAACCGTTTTATCATTATTAATGATAAAGATTCCTTGTGAATTCAACCATCAAAAATAGCATACTAAGAATAAAAAATAAAATAATTGTATTGGGTGAAAATATATATTTTGTAATATTCATGTTATAATACTTTATATTTATGATATATAATAATAATTAAAACTCAATAAGATCATTACCCTTCTATTAGAATGATATTATAGTTATATCTCATCAGAATCCGATATTGATTATGGACATTTCTTGTTTGTCTTGGTTCAAACCCCTACTTCGATAGCGATATAAATGTTTATAATGAATGAAAAATGGAATTAAATTTAGGTTATTGTATGATGTATAAAACTAATAATGTTTTATTTTAGTTCTTAATTTTAATATGAAAATTAAAATCTTTTTTTAATAAATGGTTTTTTCTCTAAGAATCATCAAAACATTATAATCTCAAAATTCATCATTATGAATCGTAACCCAAATAAATAAAACAAAACTATTATCTTTTATATAATTATAAAACTTGAATTAAAATACCATGAATGATCATATAAATTTCATTTCTTTGAAAATATTAATGAACCCAAATACTATTATCAAACTACTTCAAAATAATAATGATTAGTCACAACTAATATTGAATATAAAAAATTACTAATTATTAAATATATAATGAATTATTATGAACTATTTTTATAAAAGTTAATATCTATATAAAATTTTCTCAAATGGGTGAATACGATATTAAAAAGTGTTATATTAGAGGGGAAAGTTTATTTTCACTAAGGAGAAATTGATGTCTGTGGTAATTTGTCTAAAATTAATGTACATAATACATATTTCATAATGTTCACTATGATACATTCAATATATTGATATTAATACCTAATAATTTTATTTAAAAAAAATTAATTTTATCGAATAACCATAAAATTTAATTTCTTTAAAAGGTCTAAAATTCCAATAACACCAAAGAATAATTTTGTTTTAATAAATTTTACTCAAAATTTAATGGTATTGATTTCTAGTCATATTTTATAATTATATTGTTTCATAATGAAAATTTCCCTATGTAATTATTTTTCTATTGAATGGTTTTTATATTAAGGTTATATTCATAGTGTTATATATTTCCATGAAAAATTTCATTTCCCATTAACACATATTTTTTTGGAACTGATTATTGAAAGAGAAATTGAATACATATATTCATGTCTATCGAGAACCTCCATTTATTAAGTGTCATTATCAATTATTAAATAAATCAGTTTCGATATTTTATACTATATGTGATTATCTTTATGGCTTTAATTATATTTTATTTTTTTCATGTGATTTATTTTCAAAAAAATTAAAAAATATGATTGTTTTAATGTATACATGTAAAAATATCATTACACTTCCAATCTCATTTTATATGATGTTTTGTATATAAATATTCTTGTTTTTAGATATATTATTTATATATATTTTTTACATAATATATATTTTATAATTATTACGAAATGTCATCATTATTTCTTGTTTCTAAAAATTATTTCTATAAAAATATAAAGAAATTTATTCATCAAGTTAATTTGTCATTGATAACACTTCTGTTTGGTCAAGTATATTCTTCAAACAATACCATCCACCTCATTTTTAAGATCTCTTTTGTAATTTTTTTCTGATGGAACTTATATATCATTGGAATTTTCTTATCGAGCCACTGATGACTATAAACCAAATTTTTATTTCAATTACTTACCACTTTTAGAACTATAATTTTTATTCGATTAATAAAAGGATGCTAACATATTTTCCATAAATCAACTAATTATAGTAAATAATTTAATAACCAAATACCATGTAATTATATATTGTATACTACATATTCATTAATATCATCATTAGACTGTATAAAACTAGAAATTTATTTTATTTCATAGGATGCTGAATTATTCTATGTGGTTTTATAATATAATAGTTATAAAGTATGTTATTAAATATTTTCTGATCCTATTCCAATTGAAAATTATATAAAACCACCATATATCCATTGGGTCATTTTTTCACCAAAAATGGTTCATTTTCATTAGAATGCATTATGAAGAACATATTATTAATATGGTCACCATGTGGTGTAATAAGTCAATTATTTTCATGTGACATAGTTATGGTTGAATTAAGCAATGATGGGGTGTTATGTCACCATAAAAAAAATTCTTAAAATTTTATATCATTTGAGATAGGTATTTGAGATATATTTATATTTTCTTATAAGAATATGAACTTTTGATGTGGCTTTTTAATGTAATGATTCATAAAACTAATGTCTCTTCCATAGTTGAAATGTATGAAAATTTTATTCTTATCTTCTCATGGGATTTTTTATTGAGTAAGCCATTCAAATATTGACTTATTTTATTTCAATATTTATGATTTAATTTATACTTTATGATTATTTTAAAATTAATTTTATTTTTTGTAGTGATTATACCCATATGATCATATTTTCACACATATTATATTTTAATTTTATCACTTATGTTTACCCTTTGTATGAATATGATGTCAAAAAATTCTAAATTTTCCATTTAATAGTTTATGGATACATGAAGTGTTTGACATGTAGTATATTTTTTCATTTTTATAATTTTTATGGAGTTATTTATGACTCTTGTAAATTAATATTTTTCTAATATATTGGGAAAATTCATAATGAATATGAATTACATTAGTTATTTTTGTAAATGTAGATTCCTAAATCTAAAATGAACTGAACCAAAAATGGCATGGGAATATATTTTTAATAGAATGATTATTTCTGTGATGTAAATTAGATAGTAACCACTACATATATTAATAGCTTTTCTAGAGTAGTGTTAAAATACAATTATTTATTTGAATGCATTGGTTAAACATAAATTGGGAGTAAAAGAATTCACTAATGATAGATATAATAATTTTTATTATATATTCAAAATTATAGATAACTGTTTATGTCAGTTGGGGTAATATTCTAGAGATTATAATTGAAGAAATATATTGAATTATCGAAGACATAATATAAGGTAAATAAATTTGTGTAGGTTAATATCCAACATTTTTTCAACGATTATATATTTCAGTTTTCATGGATCTAACATCCAAATACAAAAACTATAAGTTGATGTGGGCTCATAAATATATTTACCTATGTGTAATAACTCATAAATGGTCATATTTGGTAATAAATCATTCAAAAACTAGTCCCTAACAAATATTCATAATTGCATGGCTAGATTAAAACTCATACCTGATAATACTTGTTACATGAAATTCATTCTATGAACCAATATTAAGGATTTATTTCCTAATTAAAATATTGTATTTTGTTAATATGTATAAGGGTACCAAAATAAATGCAATTTAGATTGAACATATATAATAAAATTATTAAATGAAGTTGTCATTGGTGGAGACTAATTTTTATATTGAAATGGAAATTTTTATTTAATATTTTGTTCAAACATGACCATGAAATGAGGGAAGTCTGGAATGTATCTAAATACAAATATGTATAATAACATAATTAAAAATAATTCTTAAATTCATAATAATCATATAATAATCATATTATTCTAGAAATTGTGAATCCTCTAGTCATTCATATATTACCAAGGACAATATCTTAATACACATTTATTCTTAATACTCGTAGATATTTTTAGTAGTGAGAAGTTTTTCATGATTATATTATAGTATATTATAAAATTATAGAGAATTATGATAAATAATTTATGGTTGTTCTCCAATATTTATTAATGGATTGGAAAAATATATTAAATTTTATTAGAAACCATGGATGGTGATTTAAAGGTAATGTTATTTTTTAGGGATAACTATTTGTGTACTAATGGTTTATGGATTGAAAACTCTTAGGTATAATATATGATATATATTGAAATAAAAAAATGGGTTTATTAATTTTGAAAAACCATGTTATATAGTATTTGTAATGATGGGATTGATAGTCGATTCATGATTTTTTTGGTGAGGACTATCTCTTTTGGGGATTGTTTTACATATTGACAAGTATGTAATTTTATTACCTTTTTGGTGAAATATAATGTTAATTTATAGATTGAAATATGGTTTAATAATTGTTTAATGTATTTGAGATACAAATGGTTTCATGAAAATTATGTTATAGAGAATACATTATTAGCGAATATTCATTCATGAGTATATGATATTATGAATAGATAATATATCATAAATTAAAATAATAAACATTACACAACCTAAAATAGTATTTTAGAGGAAATGTTAGAGGTTATACCTAGAATGGGTATTTTTTTGAATACCATCACCTAATTTTTTCAATGAGTCATAATTAAAATTTCTCTAAATAGAATTTATTTAAGGTGAGTGGATGTAACAACCCGAGATATCACAATTGATATTAATTAAAAGAAAATTTGTTCTATATCATTATCTACACATAATAAATAAATAAATTGGAATCAAGATATTTTTTTACCATTAATGTAATGGCCCAAACTTCTCTGGTCCATTCCATTGCAAAAATCTTGCGTCTGAGGTGTTCCTGGAGGCCAAGGAGACTTATCCCAAACACATGGCCAAATTTTGAGTTCATGAATAGCGTTTTTAGAATGGTGAGGTCCAACAGTAGCCTATTTTTCCTTTTCCAAATTTTGAATTCATGAATAGTGTTTCCAAAATTGTGAGGTACAATGGTAGCCTATATTTGTTTGGCCAAATTTCATGTTCAAGAAAAATGTTTCCAACTTCCAACAGTTTCTCCCTTTTACATTTCTTTTGAAGTATAATTCATTTAAAGAGTATTTTTAAGGACTCTTAGGCCAATTCAAAGTCCATAAATCATATATTAATTTTTTCTTAAGGCTCAGGTTGAATTTTGTTGGTTAAACCATGTGATTTAATGAGATCTTCTTTTAATGGATTTTCCAGCGTATCTTAGAATGCTACTATGTTAAATATTTTAAAGGGATGAGATATCATCCTCCCTAGTTCTACCTGCTTGTTCTTAGGTGTGAGACACTCAAACATCACATTCTTTCTCGTAGGAGTAGCATGATCAGAATGTTCCCCTTGTATTGGTTACCCACTATTTCGATGCAATAAAGGAGTGTTGATCAATCATCAATATAAGATATGATCTATAGTCACTCTTTTGGGTTTATCTCCTTATGTTTCTCATTCTTATTTATTGAATGGTATCTTCATGTTACTAATGGACATTTCTTGGGTGTTGACTGGTATGGTGGTGTCTCTAAATCCTCATGTGGATACAGTTTTCATGGGGGGAGGATATCTTTACTTATCGGGTGGATTGTTCACGTATAATGAATTGAAAGAAACAATTGAGGTAGGGGATTCATTGCTTCTCTTTAATTTTATGTGAAACTATAGAGTTATCATTTTTTATCCCACTTAATCATAATGGAAATTACATATTAAATATTTGAATTGGATTAATAAATTTATATCGATGAAATGTTATTGCCTCTTTTTTTTCTAGATAGAGTGATATATATGCTTGATTTGATAGCAGTTAATTCTTGATGGAAATTGGTAATGAACGTAAGGAATGAATTAATTGATAATTATTTGGATAAAGATAAATAGGAACATAAATGAACTTGTTTGTTTTTTGTTGTTGTTGTAATTTGAAGTTAATCAAATTTATTTATCAAGTATTTTTAATCAATTTGTGATATCTTACTATTTTGGCTTCCAGAAATTGGAACCTACAAATAATTAATCAATTAATTCAAGATTGATTTAAGAACTTATTTTTGATAAAAGTTAATTTCATTTAGGGTTCTGAGTTACCCCCTTGCTTATTTAATGGCCAAAATCCCAATTTATATGATGTATGACTTTATTTCTGTGGGTGTTGTGATGTGAGTCTGGATGGATATTGTGATATGTGTGAGAATGAAGGCCTATTGTTTGTGGCCACAATTGATTCCTTGAGTGGCGAGATGCATCAGTTTATTCATGTGGGTGTCATGGAGGACACTAGGGATGACGAAAGAGGTTTATTGTGAATGCTTGGATGCTAGGAGATTCTTGTTTGTTTTTTACCCTCTTTACTTTCCCCACTGTTCAAGGAATTATGTTTTCTTACCCTCCTTCCAAAAGGGCTGAAGACAAATGGGGTATGCCACATGCTTTCCATGTTTAGCTTCTCGGGGGAGGATGGATCTATGATCTTTCTATATGTGGAAAATACTTGAAGGGTAGTTCATCTACTCACATAGTTGACACACCTTGTGTTTACAATCTTAAAATGTTTTTCTAGAATTCCTAGGAATATGGGAAAGTAATAATTTGTTAAATAAAAGATGGAATAAATCATGTTAACCTAAGGGGTTGGAGCTTTCTGAGAAGCAATGCTGAGGTCACAATTTAAAGGGACAATGTACATCGGGTGTGATGCTACTGAAATATAATGAGAAAATGTTAATAGTTAATTAATGTTGAAATAATTCATTATCTTAAAGTGCAACTGATAAAAATCCAATGATTTAATGTAATAAAGCACATTAAATGGTTCTATGATTATAGGATATATAGCCTTTGAAGTGTAAGTCGGGAGTCTGAGTGATGTTTGCTGTAGTTGAGTCTAATACATGGTTATGCCCATTGTGTGGTTTCGAGCTATAGTATATTCTGTACATTTTGTGTTTCTATATTCTACTCCACCCTGTCAGTTAGGTTAACTAACACCCTAAGGCATCCGAGCCCTGGGGGTGGTGTTTTCCCCAACATTCTTGTGGGAGGATGGATGTATGACTACCCACATTGGCCATGCTCTCTTCTCTTGGTAGTTATGTGTGCTAGTAGTCATAGTAGTTAGATTTTCCCCATATATGTGTGTAAAGGGCTATAATTTCTTGTGGTTATTCACACACATATATTCTAGATATAGTCTCCTTTGGAATATTATATGTGTAATGTGTATAAGTTATGATGGATTTTGGATCCTTACTCTTTTTATGAGTTATAATGGATTGAGGTCTAATAGAAGACATATGATACATGTTATGCGAGCTTTGGTGTCTCCCGAAAACTACTTGGTCACATTTCTTATGTAGACATTATGGCTTTGTGTCATGAGGTTCTTTTTGTGGTGCTTCGGCCAGGTGTTTGCAGGGAATCCATTTTGGAGAGAGATGCTTAGGATGTGTGATGTTGGGGAAAAGCAGAAAACCAGTTGGGAAGTAATAGCAGGGTACAATTGATATTATTTATTATATTATATAATTTTTTATACGATACTTGGTTAGAGTATCCATGGTGAGTTTGGGAACTTAGTATACCGGAATAGGTGATGAGTTAGTTTCACTTGTTATTAGTTGTGCTTAAGCATTCATTCGTTACATTTTCACGAGAGGATCGAGGGAAGATCTTAATGATTATACTGTTATACTCACCATGTGTATATATGAAATGTTTTTTGAGGTCATATGGACCGTGTTGGAGATCCAAATAGTTTCTACTATCTTGGGGTTGTAGGAGCTATTTGGGATACTTTTTGTTGTGGTTTTTTTTACATTCCCTTGGTACTTTCAGTTTTCACTTTCAGTTTTAGTAGTTTTAAATGAAATTACCTATGTGTAAAAGGGATTTATTTTATATTGATATCTAAGATGGAGTTAGACGTGTCTGTATTATCTCTCTCTTCCTCATGTGTTCACTTAAAGTGTAATTCCTCCCATTTGTGTGTTTATTATACCCTCAGTGCTAGTCACCAACCTGAGGCCTACTGGATGCAGGAATCAGTGGTAATTATCTCCCTTGTCATATTGCCGGCCCAGGAAGGGTACAGATATTGGGGATGGGGTACTGAAATAGTGGTATCAGAGGTATGTGGATAGATAGGATGGAGTTTCGAATTAGGTACAAATAAGGATTCATGGGTTGGTAGGAAAACAGTTTCAGTCATGTTTATCAAGTGTTGAAAACACTGGAGACCGACTGAGACATAGGCATTTAGGGACCCCAATGATTTGATGTACAGAACTTTAAGATTAAAATGTCTACTAAATGAGGTGATACTAGTTGCACTGTAGAGACCTAGTAAGGGATCATGCCTCATTCTTCCCTGTGCTAGTTTCTGAATTGGTAGACCATGGGATAGGATAAACTAAAATGAATAAAATAAAACAATTAATTAAGTATTTTTTAGTCTTGCATATTCCAGGTCTATGATCTCTAAATATTAATATTTTATAGGTATGGCTCTAGGTCAACGTATTCATCTGGATCGCATAGAATATATCAAGCAGGTTGTGCCAGAAGATCACCGCAAGGTAGAGGTTGATGACAACAACACTTGGAGGAGGACACTCTGATAGTTTCAGCACCTGAGTCTGCAGAAGTACAAGGGCTATTTTTCAGATTGAATTACAAAAGACTAGATGGAGGAGGTCGAGATAGGCTTTAGTTAAATACGTGTTCAAAAGGAGCATTGTGTGTCCATGGTTTTGTCGATGATGCAAAGAGTAGCAGGGCAATGGTGGTTCTTGTTCCTCGTGGATCGTGATGAGTTAGCGAACTCATGGTAGGTGTTCTGAGAGATGGTTAGAGTCGAGTTTGTTTCATTGGCCATGAAGGCTTCTAGTATCCAATAGATTCTTACACTTCGACAGAGGTTCTATAGTGTGCGATAGTTTGGAATCTATTCCAGGATCCATTTAAGACAAGCTTTAGACCAATTTCCAGATAAGGAGGACATAATGATGATATTCGAGGAGGATTTGCATCTAGAGATTTAGTGCCAGTTCACCCCATTTATTCTAAAGAAATATGTTGAGGTGATAGCACTGGAAGAGGACATTTATAGGAAATTGGCTAGAACTGGATTGTCATTATAGGGGAGTCATCATGATACCTCATGAAGCAGAGATGTGGTTCATATTTCCTAGATATCAGGTTAGAAGATTTTTTTTCGGATAGGGGTAGTTCTCAACTGCCAGTATCTCGTTTATCTGGGGGGAAGTAGCTCTAAATCCTATAATATGTGATTAGATGTTTTTTCCTTGTGGTGTTCGTGGTCCTCACCAAAGAGTGTGCCTGACCTTTCATAACAATCATTGTGCACCAGGTGTTCTGCTCCAAGTTCCTCCATTGAGAATGATCCAGCTGAGGTAATAGCAGCAGGTTGCACCAACTTTGGATTAGTAGAGGGTAAATGGGGAAGACATATGACATCTCTGTGATTATCTCATTCCTCAAAGATCATATCATGGTCATGGTGGTGGTCATCATTTGGGACAGAGAAACCATGGAGTAGGTCGTGGTCTACTTCGTACTTCAGCGTTCATAGTGCCATGCGAGCTAGATGTTGTTCAAGGTACCATTTTTTTATTTTCAATCATCGGGTATGCCTTGTATGATTCAATAGTGACACACACATTTATATCACATAAAATTTTTGATGCTTTGGGAAATGAGGTAGAGAGGCTTCTAGTGTCGTTGGGGTTGACTATGCCAATTCGAGGTCGAGCTGACTTGTTTGATATATTTAGAGACTGTGAGCTAGTTTTGGGGTAGCACCGTTCTATGGTAGATTTCTTATGTTCACAATGAAAACTATATGATGTCATGATTGGAATGGATTGGTTATATTTGGTGAAGGATACCGTAGATTGCTTCATGAGGTAGGTTGTCTTCATTGATGCAGATAGGGATCCAGTGGTGTTAATTGCTGAGAGAGACACCTTGTTGGGTCAGACGCATGTTCATTACATGTCATACATGATGGCTAAGCTGATGATAATTTCATCAGAGGTTCAACAGGTGTCATTTCCTATGGTCATAGAAGAGTACCTTGGTGTCTTTCTAGAAGTGGTTTTAGCATTACACCCTCGACAAGGGATCATTTTTGGGATCAAGATATATCCAAGAGAGTCTTCAGTCTCTATGTCTTTATGTAGGATAGACCCATATTTTTTATGAGATCTAAGGATACAAATTGATGGTAAGTTACATTGAGGTTTTCTTCAGGTGAGTGTGTCACCATGGGGTGCACTAGTTTTGTTCGTGAAGAAGGCTGATAGTAGTTTGCAATTCTATATCGATTATCGTCTCATTTATAAGGTGACATTAAAGGATCGAAATCATCTTCCATGTATTGATTATTTATTTGGTCAACATAAGTGTGCATGTTGGCTCTCAAAGATCTTCTTGCAGTGAGGATATCATCAGATGCATGTGAAGGATGAGGATATCCTGAAGGCTGCATTCCGTAGTCATCATGGGCAATATGTGTTTGTTTTAATATTGTTTGGTGTGATGAATGCTCTAGTTGTATTCATGGGATAGATGAAAGTTGTGTTCTGGGAGTTCCTAGAAACGTTCTTGGTGGTTTTCATCAACCACATCCTTGCGTATTTCACTTCTAAGGAGGATCATGCTGAGAATTTACACGCCATTTTTGGTCTTCTTCATCCACATCAGTTGTTTAAGAAGTAGTTGAAGTGTTATTTTTGGGTTCAAGAATTCCTTTTGTATGGAAATGTTGTGCCTCAGTAGGTATTAGATGTGGATCCATCAATGATAGAAGTAGTTGTGTCTTGGGAATCTCGAAAAGATAGTGTCTGAGGTGCGAAGAATCCTTTGAACCACAAGAAACTATATGAGATTCGTATCCATGTTCTCTTGATTTTTGACTCCTATGACTACTTTGACCAAGATAGATCAGGTGTTCATATAGACTAATCATTTCCAGTCATCTTTTGAGTATCTAAATGATTTGTTAGCAAGTTCTCCAGTTCATTATCTTCTAGATGAAAGAGTTCAGTTTGATGTTTTCTACGATGATTCACATCTGTGGTTATGTTGTGTTCTAATGCAGCAAAGATCAGTTGTTTCTTCTGGGTCTTGCTAGTTTCATCCCCTTTAACATAACTATTAAACACTTGATCCTGAGTTAGAAACTGTGGGTTTTTCTAGAATAATGTAGAGACAATACCTCATCGGTGAGTACTTTCTAGTTTTCACAGATCACAAGATCTTATGATATGTTTTCAACTAGCGTGAATTAACTTTTTATAGCATCGGTTTATGGAGTTATTTTAGTAATATGTCATTGAAATATCATATAAACCTAGAAAGGAGAATGTTGTAGCTGATGTGCTGAGTTGAAAGTCATGTAGTGATGAAGTGCGTGAATCTGGTGATTTTTGGAGAGTAATGGAAGAACTATAAGAAATACATATTGATATCAAGGATTTTGGTGGTAGAGATTATCTCTTCCAGTTGATGGTGCAGTCATCTCTTGTGGAAAAGGTGGAAGATTCTTAATTGGGGATCTAGATGTGGAGGTCTGGATACACCAAGTTGTTTATGGAGAGGCCCATGATAGATAGTCTGAGGATGAACAACACCGAGTGGTGTATCATGGAAGGAATTTTGTTCATTTGGCAGTGCATCCTAGCTCGAAAAAGATGTACCAAGCTGTGAGATATCAGTTTTGGTTGCTTGGGATGAAGTGTGCAGTTGTAAAGTTTGTGTCTTGATGTTTGGTATAATAGATGGTGAAGGATGAACACTATGTTCCTGGGGGTCTGCTCAAGCCGTTAGAAGCTTCTTAATGGAATTGGGAGGACATCTTAATGGGATTTGTTACTGGTTTACCTTGAGAAGAGGGGGGAAATGATGCTATTTGGGTGGGAATAGATCGTTTAACAAAATCATCCTACTTCATATCAATCAAGGATTCAAGATCAATGTATGTTTTGTTGACGCACTATCTGGAAGAGTTGGTGAGACTTTATGGACACCCAAGGATGATCATTTCTGATTGAGATCCTTGTTTCAACTCAACGGTGTAGAGAGGACTCCAGCAACCATTCAGTTCACAGTTATTCCATAACATTGCATCTCATTCGCAAATGAATGGTCAGATAGATCAAACCATCTAGACTCTTGATGATATGTTGTGATCATGAGACTTTGATTTTGGAGGTTCATGGATGAGGCACTTACCCAAGGTGGAGTTTTCATACTAAAATAGACCTCACACCATTATTTTTATGGTTCCATTTGAAGACTTGTATGGGCGACCATTCCGTTATATGTTGTTATGGACTGGGGTCAGAGAGTTAGCAATTATCGGACAGGAAGTAGTGAAAAATACAACAGAGATGGTTCAGGTGATTCGTGACTTGATGAAGAAAACACAAGATCATCATAAATCATATGTTGATCAAAGTAGGATATCCTTAGAGTTTGACGTTGGTGATAACATGTTTCTGAAGGTGACTCCCTATCATTGGTAGTGAAGTATTGGAAATCTGAGTACGCTTTATCTCTAGTTTGTTGGGACTTTCATGGTGTTGGCCTGTGTTGTAGCTGTGGCGTATCGACTAACACTTCCCCCACAGATGATCCAGATACATGATGTTTTCTATGTATCACAGGTTGACGTAATCTTCATGATTACTCAACCATCATCGATTGGGAAGAGATCTAGGTGGATGATGATTCAACCTTCGTGGAGCGGCCTATGGAGATCCAGTACCGTAGAGATAAGGTGTTTCATGGGTATTATATCCCCTTGGTTTCTGTCTTATGGTGACACAGTGGCATGAAGGAGATCCATGGGAATGTGAGTCATAGATACATGCTCAGTACCCAGATGTGTTTTATGTTAAACTCTTTTCATGTAATGATGCCCTCATTGTGGTTATAGAACTTTTGTGTTTCAAAGATGGATTCATTTTGGTTACTTCTTTGGGATTCCTCTCTTCTGAGAGATATCTCGATGGGCAGTTGTTCAAACCCTGTATCAGTTTTCCTTTATGTGTATTTTGAATTGTCGAGGATGAGAATGTTTTTAGTGGTATCTGATGTAATGGTGCAGAGCTCTCTGTTCCATTAATTTGAAAACATTTGGTGTCTAAGGTGTTCCAGGAGGTCCTGGTGTCTTATCCCAAACATGTTTCCATATCTCGTGTTAATGAACAGTGTTTCCAGAATGGCATGGTTTGATTGTAGCCTATATTTCCATAGCCAAATTTTGAGTTCATGAACAATGTTTTCGGAATGGTGAGGTCCAACGGTAGCCACTAGTTCCTTGGCGAAATTTCAGGTTCATGAACAGTGTTTCCTACTTCCTAAAGTTTCTCCCCTTTGACGTTTTCCATGAACGTAAAATGCATTTAAAGCACCTTTTTAAAAACTCTAAAATTGATAAAAAGTCCATAAATCCTATATTAATTTTTTCTTAAGGCTCTAAATGCTTTTACTTGGTCATACCATGTTGTTTAATGAGAACTTATTTTAAAAGAAAATCCAAAGTATCTTAAACTGCTACTCTATTAAATATTCTAAAGGGATAAAATATCATCCTCCATAGTTCTACCTCATTCTTCTCGGGTGTGAGACCCTTGAACCTCCTATTCCTTCTCGTATGAGTTTCAAGATCAAAATTTCATCCTTTTATTGGTTTTCCTCTCTTTTAATGCAACAATGATCTATCGATCAATATTCGATATAAGGTATTACATATAGTCATTATTTAGTGTTCATATCCTACTGTTTCTACATTAACTATTATGGAATGGTATCTACATGTTTCTAATGGACATTTCATGGGTGTTGACCACTGTTGTGGTTTCTCGGAATCCTCGGGTGGATAGAATTTTCATGGGGGTTGGAGATTGTAACTCGTTGTGTGGCTCATTATCATATAAAGATCATCAAGAACAATTTGAGGTAGGGGATTCAATACTTATATTTTCATTTACCTACAACTGTAGAGTTAGAATGTTTTGGCCCACTGGATCAAAATAGAATTTACATATTAAATATTTGAACCAAAAAAATAAAATGATATCGATCATTTGTTATTGCCTCTTGTTTTTCTCGATAGTGTGATATATATTATTTCTCTGTTATCTTTTCATTATTGATGGAAATTGTTAGTGAACATAAATATGGAATTAATTGATAATGTTTTGGCTAAATATATAGAGGAACGTAAATGAATCTGGATGCTGTTGTTGTAATTTGATTTCAATAAAATTGATGCAGTAAGCATGTTTAACCAATTTTTTATAGGTTACTATTTTGGTTTCCTGATGTTGGAACCTACAAATAATAAATTTGTTAATTCGGCATGGATTAAATAACTGCTTTATTGATAAAAGATAATTCCTTGTAGGGTTATGAGTTACCATTTTTCTTATTTGAGATTCCATATCCCAATTGATATGATGGGTTTTCTGGATGCTCATACTGAAGATGTGGCGTATCGAGGTGCACTTCCCCCATAGATGAGCCAGATACATGATTTTCCATGTATCATTGCTCTGTCGTTATCATCTTGATGACTCACATATCATCGATTGGGGAGAGAATGATGTTGATAATGATGCGACTGTCGAGGAGCAGTCTGTGGAGATCCATGACCCCAAATAGAAGGTGTTGTGCGAGCGTTCTATCCCCTCGGTTCGTGTTTTATTGAGACAAGGTGGCATGGAAGAGAGTACCGGGGAATGTTATTCATAGATATGTTCTCAGTACCTAGATTAGATTGATGTTGAACTCTTTTCATGTAACGACTCCCCCTTCGTGGTTATAGACCATTCATTTTTATAATAGGGATTTCTTTTTTTTACTTCTCTAGGCATGCTCTATTTTTGAGAGGTATCTCTAAGGGTGGTTTTTCAGACTCCGTTTCGGTTTCCATTTAGGTAGGATTTCAATTCTTGAGGCTGAGAATGTTGTGAGAGGTATCTGATGTAATGTATCAAGATTCTTTGGTCAATTCGTTTGTGATAATCTGTTGTCTGAGGTGTTCCTAGTGGTTTAGTCGAATTATCCACAACACTTTTCCAAATTTTGAGTTCATAAAAAATGTTTCCAAAACTGTGTGGTCCAACGGTAGCCAACATTTCCTTTGACAAATTTTTTGTTCATGAACAGTGATTCCCGAATAGTGAGTTCCAATGGTAGCCTCAATTTTCTTTTCCAAATTTCATGTTCAAGAACATTGTTCCCATCTTTTTACAGTTCTCCCCTGTGACGTTTCCATTGACGTAAAATGCATTTTATGTCTTGTTTTAAGGACTCTAAAGCCATTTCAAAGGCCATAACTCCTATATTAATTTTTTTAAAAAGGCTACGGTTGAATTTATATAGTAAAACCATGTGGTTTAATGTGATACCCTTTTAATGGAAAATCCATAGTATCTTAAACCTATACACTTTTAAATATTCTAAAGGGAAGAGATATCTATATCCTTGATTCTACCTCATTGTTCTTGGGTGTGAGATGCATGAACCTTCCATTCCTTCCCATATGAGTGTAACGATCAAAATTTCATCCATCAATTGGTTCCCCTCAGTTTTGAGCCAATAAAGCAGTATCAGTCATTCATTGATATAAGGTATGATCTATGATAATTCATTTGGTTTCATCTCATTCTGTTTCTACATATCCATTTATTGAATGGTATATTCATGTTCCTAATAGACTTTTCATAGGTGTTGACTGATGTGGTGGTGTTTCTGCATCCTCGGGTGGATAAAGTTGTCACAGAGGGGGGGGGGAGAGATCGTAACCTGTTGTGTGGCTCATTCTCATATTATGATTGTCATGAACCATATTAGGTAAGGGATTTGTTTCTTCTCTTTTCTATTATGTGCAACCGTAGAGATAACATGTTTTAGCCCACTGGATCAAAATGGTATTGAAATATTAAATATTTGAACTGGATAAATAATTTGATATCGATCGTATGATATTTCCAATTATTTTTTTAGATATTGTGATAAATATTATTTCTTTATTGTCATTTCATTATTGAAGGAAATTTGTAATTAACGTGATGATGAATTAATTGATAATTCATTGGCTCAATATAAGGATGACTCTAAACGAATCGGGCTATTGTTGTTGTAATTTTATGTTAATCAAACTGATGTAGCAATCATATTAAATCAATTTCTTATATCTTAATATTTTGGTTTCTGGAAGTTGGAACCTATGAATAATAAATCAGTTATTTCTTGTTTGATTAAAGAATAGGTTGTTTGATGAAAGATAATTCCTTGTTGGGTTTTGAGTTACCCTCTTGCTTGATTAAGGGACAAGAGCCCAATTGATGTGATGTTTTTTCCTTGATGATTGAATTGTGATGTGAGCCTAGATGGCTATTTTGATATGCAGGGGCACATAGGCCTATTGGTTGTGGCAGTAGTTGATTCTTATAGTGGTGAGATGCATCGGTTTATGCATGTGGGTGTCGAGGAGGACACCATGGTTGATGAAACGAGATAGATGTGATTGATTAGATGCTTGCTAATTCTTGTTGGTTATTTATCCTACATACATTCACCACCTCTCAAGGCAGTTGGTTTGCATACCCTTCTTCCAGAAGGGGTGAAGAAACGGGAGGTATGCCATTTTATTTTTTTTTTCTGCTTCCCAAGGGAGGATGAGTCTATGCTCTTTCTATAGGTGTCAAAGCCTTGATGGGTAGTTCATCTACACACCAATTTGAGAAACCATATGATTAGTAGCTTAGAATGTTTATCTAGAATTCTTGTGAATATGGGAATTTAATAATATTGGAATTAATTATTGAATAAATCATCTTAACTCGAGGGGTTGGAGATTGCTTGGACACAATGTTTAGGTTACAATTTAATGGGATATTGGACTTTGTGTCTGCTGCTAATGAAATATAATGAGGAATTTTTAATGGTAAATAAATTTTTAAATATTTAATTAATGTATTGTGAACCGAATAAAAAACAAACAAGGTAATGTAAGAAAGCACATTAAATGGTTGTGTTCTTATAGGATAATTAGTCTAAAATGTGGAGGTCGGGAGTCCGAGAGACAATAGCTGCAATTGAGTCTAAGGAAAGATTATGCCCATAGAATTGTTGTGATCTATAGTATATTCTGTAATATTTGTTTTTCAATATGATACTCTACAATGTAAGTTAAGGAAACTGACACCCCTGGGATTCTATGCCCTGGGGGTGTTTTCCCCAACATTTTGGTGGGGGGATGGTTGTATGACTACCCGCTTTTCCCCCACTCTCTTCATTAGATAAACACTTGTTCTGGTAGGAAAAACAGTTAGTTTCCCTCATATATGTGGGTAGAGGGATGTAATTTAATGTGGTTATTCACAAAGTTATATTCTAGATATAGTCTCATATGTACTAGTATAGGTGTAACGTGTATTGGCTTTGTTATATGGGGGATCCTTTCTCATTACATGGGTTATAATGGCTTGAGGTTTAATTCCTGAAATATGATACATGTTATGAGAGCTATCGTGGCTCCCAGAAACTACCTTGTTACATTGATTATGTGGACATGGTGGTTTGGTAGCATGAGGTGCATATTGTGGTGCTTCGCCCAGGTGTTCGTCAGAAAGCCTTTTTGGAGAGAGATGCTTATGATGTGCAGCGTTGCGGAAAGGTTTCAAACCCGTGCAGAAGTAGTTGGATGGTACCATTGAAAATATTTATTGTAATATATACCCATGTAGGTGATACATGGTGAGATTAGCCATGGTGAGTCTGGGAACATAGTATAACTGTTTAGGTGACAAGTTAGTTTTACTTGTTGTTCACCCTGTTATAGCATGATTTCGTTACTTTTGATTGAGAGGCTTCAGAGAAGATCATTCTAAGTATACTAGTATACTCACCCTATGTATATATGAACTATTATTCATGTAACTTGGAGGAGGATGGATAACCAATTGGTTTCTACTAGATTCGGGTTATAGGAGGTGTTCAGGCTTGTGGTTGCTGTTGTTTTTACTTTATTTTGGTACTATCATTTTTCACCTTGAGTTGTAGTAGTTTTTCAGGACATAAAATATGTGCACTTGGGATTTGTTTTATATTTCAGTATGAGCTGGAGTATGATGGTGCCTATCTTATGTTATCTTTCTCATGTGTTCTCCTAGACGGTAATGACTCCAATTTGTGTGATTAATGTACCCTCGGTGCTAGTCACCTACCTGGGGACTAATGGAGGCAGGACTCAGGTTTCATTATCTCCCACTTCATATTGTGGTCCCAAAAGGGGTACTCCTTGTTGGGAGGTGGTCATGATAGTTGAAACCTAGTTGTTGAATAATTTTTATCAATTGATGTATCTATATTATAAAATATATAACTATAATTACATATATAATTTTTTCATTAAAAAATTACTTAATAATTTATTATGAAAATGAATGGTAATGATTATAAAATAAAGCAATGTATATTATTTTTAAATTTTGGGATTGATAAAATGTATAATTTATTAATTAATTATAATTTAAATATTTTTATTTTGTAATTAAATAAATAAATAACTAGTATTTCAAGATGTAATTTCCAAAAAAATATTATGATATTATTTGACAATATTAAATAAAAGATAAAATATAAAAAAATTACATTTTCAAAATAATATTCATTTTAGGGATTTTTAAAGGTGTATTAGATTATGATTACTTATTTTTCTTTCCAATTTTTTTTTTATTTTAAGGGGAATAGTGAAAAAATTATTTTTTTAAAGAACAATTAATTTAAGAAAATGTTAATATATAAATAATGATAAGATATCCCTAAAACCTTTTTCGAATAAAAAAATTATTTTTTAGGGGGAATTATAATCTTAATAAATATAACATTAATTTATAAAAAATTATTTGGTGTTTTATAACATATGTTTTTCTTTTCAGAAAACATTATTTATTACAATATATGATTACTATTTTAAAATTAACATTTATCACATACAGATATTTAATAAAATCAATTGTGTAAGAAATTGGGGGAAATTGGGTATTAATTTTATAGTAATTAAAATTTTATTTATTCTCATAAAGGATATGTAACCGTATTTTAAAAAAAGTTAGATTTGAAAAAAACTAAATGGGGTAAAATGAGTTTAACCTTGATGGAAAGATAAAAAAATATATTTATAACATATGTGGAAATGGTCTTTTGAGGCCTTCATTTACCTTATACCTTACCCTATCCATTATTTCTGAGTTCTATGGCCACTTTTCTTAAGACTGACCTCCCATTATTAAAATATTATGGGTATTTACAAAAATAAAATCAATTTTCTCATATAAATGTGACCCTACTCTACTCACATAAACCAAATAAACCAAAACAATATCAATAAAAACTCTATAAAATCTATCATAAAAAATAAATCCTCTTTAAATTGGTTATTATCTTCTAAGAAGACCATCCCTTAAAGGCTTAACACCCTCAAAAAAGGAGGTAATCCAAGTTGTGTGGTATAGTCTTCTTACAAATAATTTCTCGTTTATATTACATTATACACATTCTACAATAAAAAAATCCACAAAAACAATTAAAATTATAAAATAAGTACCATTACTATAATTTTATATTATTATAAAGATTGTATGGGAACCACCCACTATTATGCATTTCTTATTAAGAAAAAATGGTTTATTATGAGTTTGGAATACTACAACCTCTACATTGTAATAAGTTTATTTAACATCACCTTTTTCCAAAAAGATAAAAATTTGTTATTACATATATAATTTTAAAATTTCTAAAATATTTTATGCATCTAAATTTTAAAATATATTAATCCTTACCAATTTATATGTAAAATAAATTCACATCCATACGTATTTGTGGACTAATTCTTTCAAGGAATGGTGAATTATATGATTCATTACCCCCATTCATTAATGGATCTCATATTTTACTAAAAAAAATGATGATTTTTATTAAATAATTGTTGTTATGTAATTTAATATTTTAAAAACATTTAAATATTTAAAGAAACAAAATCTTTTTTAAAATTCTACCATCTATAATATTGTACGATGTGAAAAATTTGTATAATTTCTCTCAATAATATCATAATATAAGTAATATTCTTCACATTATTATTTAAAATTATATTATATTTATCGCGTAAATACCAAATAATATCATTATGTTTCCATTAAATGATATTACAACTACATCACTTTGTAATCATATATTCATTATTGAATATTCCCTTTTTGGTATGGTTATACCACCTATATAAAAAATGAAATAAACTTATGTAATCAATAACTATTTGAATTGAATTTCTAGTTAAATATGATATAAATATTTAAATAATTATTTTTTTATATTGGTAACATAATAATTTGACTCACTATTTTAAAAAATGCACTTCATTCTTGAAGAATCATCAAAAGTAGTTAATAGCTATATTAATCTTAATGATCATAACCAGGAAAAAATTTGAATGAAACAATAACATTATGAATAATAATAAACATAAATTTTAGTTACATATATTATCTAATAATGATAAACAATGGGTGATGAATTTATAACGAAACCACTATTTAAAATCTAGTTCAAACCCCTAAAGATTATTCATACCAAATGACATGAAAATTTCATTATATAACAAATATATGTATATATATGGAATAATTATAAATATAATTTTCTAAAATTTTATATTTTAAATAATGTTTTAGAAATGTGTGATTTATAAAATTAATGTTCTTATACATGATGATAATGTGCATTTTGATTAAACTTGACGTGAGGAAAGGGTTTTATTTTATCACATTTAATTTATTGAGTGAAATATGTTAATCTGAACCCTGAAACCAATCATATTGAAATATTATTTCATAATGAATGTATTTTACCAAATTAATGAGGTTTTATTAGGAAAATATTGTATATTCATGAAATTTTCATTAATTCAACAGATAACAATGTTGAAAGGTATTTGGATTATAAATTTAATGAATCTAAAAGGGTTTCAATTGAAAATATAATTTAAAAATCCTAATTAATTCATAATTATAATAAATATGAGACATTTAATATATTTATAAAATCCTCATAATATTTTTAATATTCAAAGTAATTTATATTCACATTCACTATTTTCATTCCACTTTAATAAGATTTTACTTGATTTGTTCCATGTAACTAATACTGACCCCTTCTCTTCTTCTTGGTCTGGAGACTCATTTTTTTCATATGTATAGTTATTAGATTCTTTAAATATATCGCTATATATTCTTCAATAAAAGGTAAGGCCATTTTATTTTATTTGATATAAATTATAATACATTAAATAAATTTTATGTTTTCCCTATGAGTTTTTTTCCATAAAATATTAAAATCATCACATTTTTATGTTTTCTTGTGAGGATTTAATTGTTCAACATTTTTCATTTTATATGATTTATTCCGTAAAAAATTAATTTTTTACAATGAAGTTATTTTTATCATAATTTTACAAAATCCATTATTTAAATTTAATTCAAAAGTTAATTATTTTTTCTTATCTTTTACAAGATTTAATGTTTTTAATATATAAAAAGATTTTTAATCATATTCAATATCAAATGGATATATATAATAATTTATAAAGATAATTTTTAAAATTATATAATCCAACTTTATTCATTTTATGGATTATTTAATGTTAATTTTCTATCATGTGAATAATATATCCTTTTCTTCAAGAATATCATTTGATGGGTATTAAACATAGTATTTCATGTGATTACTTCCTAATATAAATACCTTATTTTTTCCTTTCATTGATTGAATTATGTTCATTTGGGTTTATAAATTGATAGATTGTGGAGATAATTTTCATATAAATCCTTAATTAATCTCTATGATTCATATATCATAATCATTATTATTGTGATTGATTGGTATTTTTCATGTAATTTAATGGGGGTCATTGGATACCAATTAATTTTACATTGTTTAATCATGTTATAATAGTTTATGGAATTATTATTAATTTATTTATATAAATGATTTTGAAAAATATATGAATGTGATTTTTATTCCACAAGTTATTTATTATGAGTTAAATAAATCAAATATTCCTTCCATAGGTTGTTTAAAAAAAATTGATGGATTTTAAAACAAATGTTTATTTTAGAATATATTATTTCCATAGATTCTTTTTTATATGATATTTTAATAAATGTCAAGTTGTGCACATTCATATGGAAGAATGAAGAGTTGTTTCCTATATCTCCCTATATTTATTATGATAAAATATTATATATATTTGGATATGTATTCATAATTAAATATCGAGTTTTCATTAGATTTTTTAATTGGGTTGTATCTCATGAATTAAATGATTCTATATACTAATTTTTTACTCTTGGGAATATATGATACGATTGTATCCATAAGCTACTAGGGATCAATATTTTTTAGTAATAGTTTTTAATCATGTCTTCTTTCATATTTAGAAATATTCAATGATTTATAAACCATGGGTTGGGGGTATGAATATTATTATTTGACATGATTGTACTCGTTTTATCACCTTATGTCTACATATGGTAGTATATTTTATTTTTTTAACATTATTTATCATCAAAGGTCCCATCACTACAATGTTTATATTTCTATATGTTATGAAGAGAGAAAATGTTTGAAATGAATAAATGAGTATCTTATCATGATAATTTTTAGGACATGCTTGGGACATGTTATATATAATAAAATTTCATGTAGATTGGAAATTTTTTTTGAAATACTAATAAAACAATGAGATTTTTAGATATTTCTTTATAATAATTCAAAAATTATCCAATTTTAAATGGTCATTAGAATGTATGGTAATGAAATACTTATTTTATGTCAAGTAATATGGAATGTCATATATATAAAAATATTTATATATTATTCTATAAATTGAGTATTATAATTAAAAAATAAAATATCAATGATATATGATTAATTTAATCTCAATAATCATATGTCTTTAATCATTACAATATAGAAGTAACTCTACCTAATAAACAATTCCTTATTTACAAATGAAATATTCTATCAAAAACTATAATAATATAATACTATTATATACAGTAATAAATATAATTCATTGATAATATATATTTAATTATATCTCTAATCCATGATGTATAATTTTATCCATCTCCTTATATTATATATATATTTTATACCATGTAAAAGAGGATGGATCACTATTATATTCTCTTTCACTAAATATAATTGTTATTTTAATGTAAATTATTGTAAAAAATAATTTTTAAATGATAGAATACATTTTTATCATTTATTATTATCTATTGGATATATTATCAATGTTATATTACCATGTAATACCCATTATTCCATTATCTGTATCAGATAAAACAATATTCCTAGGATCCATTATTTAATATTTAATTTCATATAAATTTGTGATTTGGTTGAAATAAGTTCCATTTAATTGATTTATTATTCATATCCATTATATTTACATTTTATAAATAATTTATTATTATATGGTTTTCCAAAATTAATTATAAAATGAGAATAAAATTGAACTTCAAATTAAAATTAAAATATTTTGAAAATAGAAATTAATATCCTATTAATTTTAGTTCATTATAGTTAAATTAAATTTTAAATATAAATGGATTCATATTAAGTATATAAAAAATTCATGATGTGTACCCAATTAAACAAATTATTATTATTTTTCATTTAAAAAAAACTAAAAACCCAAAAATTATATATATATCAACAATAAATTATCAATATAACATTATATTATTGGAAAAACACATTTCTATGTTATGTGAAAAACAATGTAATGTATAAGATGCATAAAAACACATTGTCGATTTAAATACATAAATTATTTATACATTTTAACATAGCCATATCCACATGATATTAAGAAGATTTATAGAATTTTAATTAAAAATTATAAACATATACATAACATGGATTTATGATATTGATACAAAACTATAACTCGGTTACAAATAGACAACTTCAAATAGGATATCACGGAATCAGCAAGCCAAATCCGTAGTTACCAATTGAAAATTTCTAAATTTAAAAGAAAATTATTTTTTGATTACTCTAATTTATATAGAATATCATTCTTTATAAATATAAATATATATATATAATGAAATAAGGAATAAAATTTTAATAGAAATACAATAGTGGGAGATAATGATAAATTTATAATGAGAAATGTGATGCATCTCTTCTCTGATCATGTTTAGGTGATCAATAAGATTATTTTGTCACTTTATGGTCATGTAACTAGATTGAGATGAGATATATTGGTTAGTTAATCTTCCTCTAAATATCACCAATTTCATGGAGAAATCAATGCATCATCGATCATGTAAGTGTAAGTATATTATCATATAGTGATGTATCATCTTCACAAGTGAGGATTCATAATATTGTCAGTGTAATTGCTACAAAAAAGATATTAAAATATAAGACTTAAAAATTTATATTATCTCAATAAATTCATCAACATACAAAACATCATTAATTCAAAAAAAATCATTGGGTAATTATAATGATATGTCTACACTCACTATTGTTCCATGTAATTGTCATTGAGTTTTGTATTCATCACTATCCCATTTTATGATATTGTAATTGTAATTAGTAACAGATTACCATAATATTTTATATTTAATTTATAATGATGTTGAATAGAGAAATGTGGGGTCAATCTATGATATCCTATATTTTCATGTATTGTTAGAAGATATACGTTTCAATTAGAAATTCTTTGAGTGGTATATAGATTTCTTCATATTGATGTTTCATCACCTAAATACTTCTCAACTACAAGGATGGTTGATTACACATATATCGTAATGGATCATCTATCTACATTCAATAAATACTCTTCCTCATGAATAATCATCAGTAACATGACATCAATGAAACTGATAAATGATTTTCATCACTAGTAGTTGAAATTATATTTATGTATAGTGAACATGGTCAGTTGTTCAATGTGGGTAATTATTTTTTCCATTAAATTCATGCATTATATATTTTCACAAACTAGTGAAACACATAGATGATAAAATTATAATCATTATTTTATTAAAAATGGGGATCTATCCGAAAACATATAAATAATAAAAATTTTCATATTGATGATTAAGGATCATTAAAATAATTTTATGTATTGACTATGTCCACAATTGACCGCATTTTAATAACCTAAAGTAATGGTAGGAATGTTTTCATATTAAAAATGCTTTACTCATGTGTAAATAAAATTCTTATTATGTTAAACATAACGGTAAACATCCCATTTTTTCTTATTTATTTATTCGCCCTCTTTTAATATTATAATAAAAATTAAAAAATACATAGATAAGAAAAATAACACACACACATATATTGAAATGGTGTCTCAAAATATGTGACAAATTTTGAATCATTAAATAAATAAAAATAATATAACAAATAATTGAATATAAACATTAAGAATATATATATATATAAATCATTATTAATCAATATATAATTTTCCCTTTCAGGAACCTGAATGTGACTAGAATTAAAATCACTAATGACTTTGAGATTGAAATGATAAATTTAATTATCTTCAAAATGATATGACATGGGATTAGGAATATGAGTAGAAAGTTATCCATTGAAAAATAGAGCAACTAGCATTTGGTTCTTCATATAATGAGTTAGAGAAAATCCAAAGGGCTGTGATTTAGATATAATGTGGGTAACTATAGAAAACATAATATGACTAGGATGGATGATGGTAATTGATTATGGAATCACAAGAGTTGTGATCAAAACATATAAATAGGGTTCTATCAGATAAATAATGTCACCAAAAGCATGAGATATATGATCCATCATATGTAAATACATTATATTTTCCTTGGAAATTATCTCCAAATTATGTGAAACTAAATTTATTTGTAAAACACGAGTCATAGAGGAATAAGTTAAAAATGTATATTATAAGAAAACTAGACAGCTTATGAAATTAGTATTTCATGTCAAACATTTTTGATAATAATGGATATTCTTAATTAATAGCCTCTGTAATCAATTATTGGTGTGAGAAATACATTACTTATTCATCCCTATTAGATTTATCTTCACCAACATCTCGCACTAATGAATTTATTGGATCAATGAAAGTGTGTTTACACACTTAAACAATAAAATCAAACTCTTGTTATCTTGGTAGATGACACTCTAAAGATCCAATTGTTTTATAATAATAATTTTGGGTTGTAGGTATTCGTGAAAAATAAGTACCCTATAGTAAACCAGTAATATTTCTTTTGAAATTTTACTTCATCTAGTGAAACAATACATCGAGATGTAGGAAAATGCATTGGTTTCAGAGTACTGCTCTTTTCTAATGGTTCACTTAATACTTCAAAAAAATCAATTACTATTTATTTAAAAAAGTATTATAATATTTTATCTCATGATGAACTAGTATCATCCATAGAATACTAATCTATAAGTCATATATTTCACTCTCATTCTCTTCTAGACAATATATATCTATAACAACCCTCTACATGATTTCTTCTTTTCCTCCCCCTAAGAAATAATTCCACTTCCCACAATGAAGTATGAAACTACTCTCATGTATTGAAGGATGTTAAACCATGAATATGAGTAGAACAGTTCATTCATGTGATAAATAATGAATCATGTTATTCTATTATTTATACAGCTCATTATAAAATATTAGAGGAAAATATATAAGAAATAAAAAAATATAATGTCACTTTTCCTTGGGTGGATATGATATTTAATAAACAGTATCTATGGTGTGTATTATCAATCTATAATAATTACATTTAGACTAATAGGGTTATTATCCTTAGTTATTTCACCTAGAGGATTCTGAAACCCAAATATCTCATGAACATTGGGAAAATATCATTGAAGTACCTTTTATAAACTAATATTATGATATTTTATGCATTTTGAACAATAATTCCAATTAATAAAAAATGCATCCATTTCTACTAATGTCTTAATATTTTCAATCATCTCTCTAATTTAAATGGAAACAATCAATAAAATATACTTAAGAAATCATGAAATGATTTTTTGACCATTTTTACCAAAATCATTTTTGCCAACCTTTTTTATATATAGTTTTCTTTACTATAGATTTTCGTGTCTTCAACCAATCAAAATCCACTTCATTATATAAATTTGTAACTTTATTTGAATGATAATGACTATAAAAAATAATATATGTTATTTAAAAATATTTTACAGTCATCCTATGAGGTTTCAAATCTTAATAAATGACATATATGGTTTTAATGGAACACACCATTTATGTAGATGGTTGAGGAGGTGTGGGGTTCAATGAGAAATGTTTTGGTAAAGGATTGCAATAAGGGAGAACTATTATAATTTATATTAACTAATTTGATTTTTAGTTCTAAAATTTAATCCATTTATTTCATGATTATAAAAAATGAAATAAAAATATAGAAATTAAAATAAATTTTTTAATCTGATAAATTCATCCCAATTTATCGATATAACATATCCAAATTTAATATATATCATAATTTCACATAAGGGAATAATTATAGGGTGAACTACCATATTATGCATCAAATTACTAGTCCTAATTGAAGTGTATACATTATGATAATTTTTTTGCAAATTGATAAATATTTAGTAATTTAAATTATGAAAATCAAATATAAAGCATGAATAATTAATCATATATATTTCAAGTCTAGCATAACTGATTTTATCTATATTGAATTTCATTAGATAAATATTATCATTTCTTCCATGTTCTTTGGAATTTAATAGCGATTAAAGCTTTTTGAAAATGATCCCTCAAATAGTAATTTTATATTTCAATTTGACATTTACTATAGTGAAACTCGTTTTTAATAAAATTTTAATTACCAAATTTTATGTTAATGATTATGGGTACATGTCAATGATTTGTTTCATTGAATAAATATCTAAATAAAAACTACCTACAACAATGAACTAATCATCAATTTCATATATTTCAACTAAATTCTTATTTATACTACACAATTATTCAATTGAGTTTCCCAAAACCTGAAATTTTATATCAGTTATTTTTCTATATTAATAAAATCTACTGAATTCAACAGCACAATGAGATCCTAATTAAAATTAAAGGACTATAGAATAAAGAAATAAAAAATTGGTTGTATTGTAGATCTATTTAATGTTTGTTTTAAAAAAATTTGAATATTATTCCACTAGTTTTTATGGAATATGAAAATATAGACACAAATAATACATATTGTATTTCAAATATGAAAATATGTATATTAAACCCCCAGTATTACGTCGATATACATTTTGGTCATCTGTTTTTTTAGTTTATTCATTATCTAATTATTATGAAGTACTCATGGGAGTATCAAATCCTTTAGTTCCATGAATGAAAAAATATTTATAAATGTATCTTCTTTATTTTTATTGGTTGTAAAGACCCGCAAATTTCAAGGAAATTTTTTTTTCTTAATTTTCTTTGGAATTTTACAAGAGCGCAGCTTCAGACGGCACCTGATTCCGAGGCCCGGTGTGCCCGGAATCAATTTCCGAAGTTTGGCTCGGGTACGTTCAGTGAACGGACGAGCGGGTTTTTCTATCTTTTGAACCGGTGCCCGGAATCAAATTCTGAGGGCACCGATGAAATCGCAGCGCCGGTATTTGCTTAGAAACGCCTCTTCTGGAGTTGCGTTTGCTCAGACGTGGTTTTTAAATTTTGCGGCTTTAAGTCAGAAATAAAATAAAGTTTGTGCGACAACTTTATTTTATTTCACTTAAGCTGCTTGGAAGCCACTTGAAGCCACTTAAGGGCGGCTTGAACTGAGTGCAACTGGATAGGAGGCTATCCAGAAATATCCTACCCCCTTGGTAGGATATTTGTGCGGTGGGGCCCGCACGAGCCCCGCCGTTTCTTTCGCTAAGTAACGCACCCGCGAAAACCCGTCAAAGTAACTGAAAAGTCAACCGACGCGTTTTCTTAAATTCTTAACAGACCATTTAATTGGGCGGTTTATTTCGTGAATTAAATGGGCTGTTTTATTCGTTGAATTAATTCAACGAATTAAATGGGTCGTTACTTACGCGTTTTGCGTTTGTTGGCAAAATAATAAAATAGACAACTTGTCTATTTTGGAGGATTGCTATCGTTGTGCAATTCCTCTGAACCTCCACTCTCCCCGCGAAGAACGCGAAGAACGCGAAGAACGCGAAGAACGCGAAGAACGCCGGCGACCGGAATTCGACGACGCACACCGAGATCTGCGACGTCGACGAGCCCTACCCGCGACGTTCTTCGGCGACGCCTCTTCTTCTGCGGCCGATCCTCGTTCGGCAACTAAGGTGAGAAACGAATCATTTGAATTCTCCCGTTTTAATTTCGATATCAACAGATTTATACTAATTAAATCCGTTTGATCTTGATCCGGAGATTGGCGACGCGACGCCGGATACCGCGACGACGCGACGATCCCCCCCTTCTTCCGCGACGAGCAATTCCGCGACGACCTCTCGTCCGACGACGACGACAAGTAAGGGATGTTGGATTATTTTATCTTTTTCCCCGTGTTTATTCTTTTAAAGTGAAGAACATGATCTCCGATAATTTGATTTATTTAAAATTGTTGCTGATTATTCCTCCCGTGGATTTTGACTAAACGCGGAGGGTGCGGGTCTAACGAACAAGACCGGGCAACCCTCCGCCGATCTCTTTTGTTGTGCGGATTTGGCGGACGACGACGAACCGTGCGGCAAGGGCATTTTGTTGATTCCGCAGTAAAGATCGTCCCCCGGGAGGAGCAACGGCGCAGACGGGAAAGAAATCGGGCCACCGGAGCATCTCCGGCGGCCCGCGGAAGGAGACGGCGGCGCGGGTCGCCGGCGCGGCGGCGCCGGCGACCGGTGGCGGCGGCGCCCGGCGCGCCGCCGGAGGAGTCCGCCGCGGCCGAGCCGCGGCGGCGGCGAACCGCCGGACCGCGTCCGCGGTCCGGCCACCAGCACGCGGCCCGCGCGGGCCGCGTTTCTCCCAAAGCCGCGGGTTTGACCCGCGGCGGCTCTTCGGCCGCTCGGCCGAAGACCGAGCCGGCCGGTCCGGTCGGCCGGGCCGCCCGGTTCGGGCCGACCCGGTGCGGCCGACCCCAGGGGGGGTTCGGGCCGGGTCGCCCCGGACCCAGAACCCCCGTTTCGGGCCCTCTTCGGTCTTTCGCCCATATCTTGGGCCTGGGACCTCCGATTGACGAACCGTCAGCGGCTACGCGATCCTTGGATCGAGACGGTCGTTTCGGTATACTATACTCAAGGTGCACCTTCCTTTTCGGGAGTCTACGTAGTTAAAACTCCGTAGTTAAGCGTGCTTGGCCTAGAGCAGTGATTAGGATGGGTGACCTCCTGGGAAGTTTCCCAGGGTGGGTGTGAGACGGAAAGGCCAATAACTAACAGACCGGGCGTCCGATTGACGCGCCGTCTGTTTCGTTGAATTCCTCTAAGTGAGACGGAACTTTTGGCACACTCCGCCCGAGGATCGGATACAGGCGGAGTACGGTCGGGTTGGTTTTGCCCTAAAAACCAACCAGGCCCCTGGGACGAAAATGCCAATAACTCTCAGACCGGGCGTCCGATTGACGCGCCGTCTGTTGCGTTGAGATCCTGTTGTCGATACGGAAATTTTGGATACATCAACTTCGGACTACGTGTCAGTTGATGTATCAGCCTCTCGGCTCGTGGAGCGGACCCTCCTAAACGAGCTCGCTAAGTGCGGGAACCCTAGTGTTGGCTGTGGCTTCGACGACAGAGCAGAGATCCTCCGTGGACTGCGACGACGACAGAGCAGAGATCCTCCGTGGACTGCGACGACGGCAGAGCAGAGATCCTTCGTGGACTGCGGCGACGACTGTGCAAGAGATCCGTAGTGGACTGCGTCGACTACTGCACTCAGCGATCCTATGTGGAACAGTGCTACCGAACCTGTGTGAGCTGAATCATCTTTTTTACCTTGAGCGGTGGAGCGCTTGGGTGTAGCGGCGGACCCGTGGTACTTGACAGTGGTGGTGCGCTTGGATGCAGCAGCAGACCCTTGGCGGTGGAGCGCTTGGTTGTAGCGGCGGACACGCGATACTCTACGGAGTGTGTGCGCTTGGTTGTAGCGGCGGACCCGCGATACTCTACGGAGTGTGTGCACTTGGTTGTAGCGACAGACCCGCGACGGTGGAGACGTGCGTGCGGAGTACGGAGACCGTGTAAATGACTGAGACCTGATGACTGCTTGACCGACTCGACTTGGAGTGAGTCGACTAGCCCAGTGGACGGAGCGCCCAGTAGTTGGCAGCAGACCCACGGCGGACGGAGCGCCTGGTAGTTGGCGGCAAACCCGCGGTACTCGACAGGAGGAGTACCTCAGTAGGCTATCTGGGTGAGCGCCCGGTATTTGGCAGCAGACCTTCAGCGGACGGAGCGCCCGGTAGTTGGCAGCAGACCCGCGGTACTCGACAGGAGGAGTACTTCAGCAGTCTTAGGTTAGTGAGCAGTACCCCGGAGTCGTGACAGGACCACTGTACACTTCAGAGATGGGGCTCTTCAACATTTACGGTTTCGATAATGAAAATCCTGGTTGAGCTGAATCTTATGTTACTCTCCTTTGTAGATTGTGTTGAACTATCCTATGTGGATTTACTGTTTACTCTCCTTGTGGATTTGAGTCTTGCTTTCCTTTGTGGATTGAGTTGTTCTTGAGCTCGTGAGCAGAGCTAGAATTGGGGACTTAGGTATATGTATGGGCATGTACCTAAGTCGAGTCAGATGTTACTTCGTGATTGCATCTTTCTTTTGTGCTATATCCTTTGTGGATTTCGGGAGACCTTCGGGGGTCTCGGGGTCCTTACTGAGTAGTTGTACTCACCCCTGCACGGGCTATGCCCGCACCTTATTGTGTTGGTTGCAGACGACGGACAGCGCTGATCACGGTTGGGGCGTGGAGCAGGACGGTACCTGGAGGTGGACCACTGGGCGGGACGTGCTCGGAGCGGACGTGGGACCCGAGGAGCCTGGAGGCTATCTGTACCCACCCTTCAGGTGGGATTACCAGTGGACGACACGAGGCCGCCGTCTTTTCTTCAGTTGCTGTACTTTACTTTTCAGTTGTACTTTACAGTTGGGCTTGTATTTCCGGCCCCCTTTACTTTTCCGCACTTTGTAGTTACTTCTGCTTGCTGACTCTGTGGTGGATGTTACTTATAAAGGCAATGCCTTCCCTGTTCACCGGGAATTTACTCCTTGGTGCTAGTCGCCAGCCCCTGGCCTATGGAAGGCGGGCTTGGGGTAGTCACGGCACGGGCCCCGAGGACGGGTCGTGACATTGGTTTTTACCATGCATATATTTTTTCTGAGAAATATAAATAACAATAATTTATTTTAACTCCCTAATTAAGAACATTTATAAATCATTTGAATTGAATTATAGAATTCAATAAAAAAATATAATTTAGATGAAGTAAAAATAATATCCTTAAACAAATTGAAAAAACAAAAGAGTTTTTAAATGTACACTTATAAATAGATTAGGATTACCTAAAGATTTTGAAATATGACTTGATTTTATGAAATATATAACCTTATTATAAAATTTATATTGATATTATTTTAATCCATAATAATATTATGATTGTTATGAAACTTTAAATGGTAAATCAATATTTGAAAGTACTTTGATTTAAAAAAATCCTTAAATTATATTATATAATTAATTAAGTCATCAAATACATTTGAAAAAATTTGAAATTAATATAAGATATATATGGTTGAAGTATTCTTAAGGTTTCATTTCTAGCTATTTTATATATGTTTTCATCATATAAAATTCCTTTTTATGAATACATAATTATAAAATAAAAATATAATTATCTTTATCTATAGTTTATGATTTAAATAATGTTTTTCCAAAATATAATTTGGTACTAATAGAGATGTATTTATTTGTATTATTTTCTAATTCCATGACATTGTCGCTATCAAATAAATTTAATTGTTATAATATAGTTATTAGAAAAAGTTAATTACTAATGTCATTAATAATATCTAAACTTATTAGAAATAACTAAGACATATCAGATTGATATCCAACCCTATTTCTAAAATAGACTCAATGTTTAATAAATTTATCAATATAATGTGAAATACCATATATGGTATTGTTCCTCTATGGTCTAATAGTATTATGAATTGATGTTCATGATACTTTCAAGTCATATATGTGGTCATGATGACCTAATGGGTATCAAATATGAGATTTGACATTAAAATTTGTATCATTACTATATATTTCATAGGAGTATTGATATTTGGAAGAAACTTATCATCATCAATGAATTTTAAAAAAAAAAATTCTTTAAAAATATAATTCACATCAAATATTGATTAAATAGATTCTTTCATAGGATTTATGTTTTTATTAAGGTCTCCATAATATCATTCCTAGACGTTCAATAACATATAAAATTTCCCCTATATATATGTGGTGAATCCATTTAAACATTCTCTTTTTATTGGGAATAATATATTTATAGTAGAAAAATTAAATGTAATTTACCTTTGTTTGTACTCTATTTCCAAATTATTGAGTGTTCTTTAATATATATCTTTTTAGAACAAAACTATTTAATTACTAAAATTTGATTATTGTTTCTAAAAAAATATAAACATCAAATATAATTCAGCAATACTATTCCATGTTATGTCATCATGAGTTTTTCTTCATCTTTTATTAAATATTTCATTTTCAGATGTAGGGGTGAAGAAAATTGTTCATACAAACATGTTGTTAATGAATAGTTTAAATTTCACGATTCTTAATTTCATCACTATGATCACTTATTAATATTTTAATAGTATATCTAATAATATTATATAATGAATTTCAAAAAATTAAAATTAGAATATTAATAATTTTTTTAAATATGAAATTTAACCAATTGACTCCTAAAATTAAATAAAAAATGACATAAAAATATTATGTCAGATTTAATAAAAAAAATCATGAATCCCTATAAAATTCCATTTAATCTGATTATTGGTGTTCATTACTAGGAACCACTTTATTTGGTAATTATTTGTGTCATATATTGTTTTGAAATTAATATTACACTTTATGTCTAGAAGTTTTAATTTAAAATAGAACCCAGAAAAAAAATTATTATCATATTATTAAGGGATACAATTTTTCATTAGAATATTCTTCTTTGACACAACCATGATTCATTATCAAAGGAATATTAATTAGAATTTTTTTATAGAAAATAAAGAATCACAATTTAAAACCTATACATTATCATTTCTCAATGATGAAAAGATATACTATATTTATAATCACAATTCATAAAATTAATATTTTTAAATTTAACTTCATAACCACCATCAAACAACTAAAAAACATTAATTAGTTAATTTTTTATACAAACAATATTCTATATTTTCAAACTGATATAATCATTAAATTTTTGTATTTGGCTATGGAAAATAATTTTTTCCTTGATCCTTGTTACCAAATGAGATTTTCCTACCACCATCATTTTCTAGTTTTTTGATGTTTGAGTATTCTCTAGTCATATGGCTAGAATATAAATAGTGCAATTTATGAATTCTATGTTAATATAATTAACCAAATAATATTTTTTACCCAAACATTCTTCATTATATAAATTTTAAAAAATAATTTTTTTGTATCCTAATTTTTACATATAGTTTATTGAAATAATATAAATTTAAATTGAGAAAAAATAAATATTAAAAATAATATTATTTTAAAATTTTCAATTTATATAAATTAATTTAGTCTTACCAATTAATGTATAATTTCTTCAACTAGGAACAAAATTGGAATCCTATGTTTTATCTTGTACTTCATGTGCAGTGGCCATAAAATATATAATTGATTTCAATTTTTATTATCACATTACTAGAGTGTTCTTTTAAATCACCATAGGATTACCTCAACACATTTATTTTTATATATACATCGTGTTCATATTTTATTTCAAAAAATTTCTTTGAGATTTTATCCTTGATTTATATATTTATTTTAACTTAATTGTAGTGAAATAACAACAGTATTTTTTATTTACTTCAGTTCCCTATAATTTCAAAATAAATTTTGGATTGATAATTTTTAAATAATTTATTCTTGAACAATTTCACAGTTATCTAGTTTTGATAATCCTATTTTTCATTAGTCTAATAGTTTAAATCACTGATTATAATATTTTATTCTTTGTGTATATCATTTTATTTTGAATAAAAATCCACGATTACTACATATGAAATTTATAGTTCAGTGACCCCATTGTTTTAAATTTGTAATTATTTAAAATTAAGTAGTTTTATAATTAGTTCCTTAACATGAATCATACTTATTTCACAATAATATCTAATTTTTCATAATATGATTCTCCATCTATGAGGTGGATATCCAGGAATCCTTATAACCAACTTAATTTCATCTACTTTTTTCTATGTGAAATCATGAAAAAACGATCTCATTAAAAATAAAATAAATTATATAAATAGTTTAATTAGTTATCAATACAAAAGTATCATATATTATATTATAATTATTTATGAAAAATTTGTTAACATTTTATTTCCCTAAATGAGAAGTAGTATTAGTATCATAGATTTTAAAATTAGTGACATGTAAGGAAATATGAATAAATTTATCATCTCTTAATTCATTAAACATGGAATTCAATGATTTGTAACTAATTTGATGCCTTAATTACGTTTCATCAATACATTAATAATATGTTGTAATTAGTTTTTTATAATTATATTGAATAGTACCAAAAATTTCAAATCCTACGATTTCATAAGAAATAATCATTTTGATTTTCCCTTAACAATTGTTTTGACCATTAAATAATGTAGGTAAATTGGTAGCATGAAATTTAAATATAGTGGAATTTATGATTATAATGTATTAAGAAAATATAAATAAATTTGTTTTCCACTTTATATTTTATTTGTATACATAAAATGAAAATAAAAAACAATTTAAAACATCAATACAAAAATAATATTCTGTGTTATAAAATAATTGGTCTTATGAAAAGATCATATGGGGGTGTTTTGAGCATAAAATTAAAATTTTCCAATAATTAAAACACTACAAAGAGTCCACTCAATTTAAATATCACCTAGAAAATATATTATGTAGGTAGGTATTAGTTCATACTATAAAATAATTTCTCAATAAAACAATTGATTCCATTAAAATAATTTTTTTAAAATTAGAAATTATTATAGTCACTGAAAACATTATATATATCACATAAAAATTTTAACTAGAAGAATTTAACATTGATAATAGACCTCCATAATACTAAGCCAAATACAGATTACATAATTGAAAAAATATATAAATAGTCGAATTAAAATAAGATGTTATTTCCAAGAGTATACTATGTCCTCTCCTTATAATTTTTTCCCACTTGAATTTTTTGATTAAAACTAATAATATTTTCAAAAAACAATATAATGTCTTTTTGTTAACAACCAAGATCATGTAAAAATAGATAACTATAGAGATGTAGTCTAGTATAAATGAATCATATTCCAATGATATTCATGGGAGGAAAATGTATAGAAATAAAAGAAAGTGTATCATGGTACCCTTTTTTAAAGATATGATTAAATTCTAAATATATATATATATATATAATGATAGTACAATGAAAATTTATGGTTAAGGATATAATTATATATGATAAATTATAAATTCGATGTACTTCTTCTGTAATCATGCTATGTAGATTAGTAAAAATCATTTCTCCTTGTATAATCATCTATTAAGTTCAAGCGTAGATGAATTTGTCAGTCAAGATTCATTTAATCATTAATAATTTTTTTTAAAAATATTGTATCATGGTTCAAGTAAATAAATTATCATATTATATTAGACTTATATATTTTATAGGTTATTGGGTACATTGTATTTTTAGAAAATAAATCTGAAAATATCCAATGTAATATAATCAAAGAGGATAAAATCATACTAACTAAATTTGGCTCAGTAGGAACCTTCATTATACTCTAATATATTGTCATTGGAAAAATATGTTAATTTAATTTTTTACTCTTTCATCGTCCATGGTCGGTAATATTTTTCTAATGGTCGATATGCGAATTTTTTCATGTGGTTATTTGAAGTCATCATGTATTATATTCGAACAATTTATAGTCAATCTATGATTTCTTACTTTTCAGCTATAGTCGATAAAACACATATTTTAATGCGAACATCTTCAAATGATTGAACTTTTCACTAAATTTTTTTATAAACACTTATAAAACATTCCTATTTTATTAGAACGGAATCATTTATAACTAGAATGGTGATCATCCATCTATTTGAGATTGATAGCTATCCTCATTGTTGATATTCAATAATGTGAGGTAGATTTGATGCATAAAATGTGTTCTTCATGGTATGTCAAAATTCATTATTTTTTAATCGATATTGTCTCTTTTCACCAATTTTTGATGGTCTACCAAAATGAATTATTAAATCAATCGAAATTGGATCTATTGAAACACAAGATAAATAAGACACTTATAATTTTTTATCATATATTGGGTAGTATCATTAAAAATATTACATATTATAGTATAAAAATATGGAATTGTGATCATTAAAATAATGTAATATTTAGAAGAATCTTACATTATAGAAAAATCATATGATTTATTCCCTTATAAATATATTATAACTAATTGAAAACCAAGAAACTATTATTTTATCCCAATTAATTAATGTTAATTACATGTTGTTTAAAATATTTATTCTTAACAAGTTATTGGGTGGCGTAGCCTCATTATAATGAAGAGGTTTCCAGTCTAAAATATGTAATCTATAAATAATCTATATGTTTTAATCTTATTTATCGGTAATCCCCTTCATGTATTTTATATTAAAATTGAATTATATTTTCTATACAGAATCCCAGATTTCATACTAATATGTGATAATTTTGAATATGAATATATATTAAATTTAATTTAAGATCATGTTCTCATAATTTTTTCATTGGTTAGAAAATTTATGGTAGACATGTTATCATATTGTTTTTTATTGATAGATAGCACTCCAATTAATTAAGAATGTTATATCAATAGGGATAATTATTTTATTTCATTATTACCTTATCATGGTAATTATACTAGATATTACATTACAGTTACATAGATGACATATAAATTTTAGTATTTATTCCTTAAGAATTATTCAAATACCATGGTAATGGTAGTAGTATCTCAATCAGACCATCTTAGGATGCATGGTAGGGAATGTTTCAATTAAATTATATCTATTTTTACAAAATGAAATGTATTGTTCTCATTGGAATTCTATACATTAATTTTTATAAATTTCGTAACATAGTAATGTTGGATCCTTATAATTGGGTCCATTTAAGAATAACGATAATATAAGAAGAAATTCGACAATCCACCTATAGATATTGTGACATATATAGTCTTCATTGGAGGTATTTTTCCACACATTAATTATTATTATACTTCTTTATTAGTGGTATCCATTTTATCAGAACCATTAAAATAAAAACACAATTGTTGCTTCCATAACATCAAATCCTTTCAAATATAATCATACTAGTAGTATACATTCGTTTGGTTACTTTTTTATACCATGGAAATGTTCAAATTCTACCAATCATATAATTATATATTACCTATAATTGTTAGAATACATTCAAGTGATGTCATAATGATACCATGAGACATATGTTTTCTTCAAATTTATATGGAAACATGTTTATAATAAATATACCATTTTATTTGTTTTATTAATTCTGTAAAACCATAATATTATTATATTTATCATGAATGGATTATTACTAAATTTATTTTTATGATGTGAAATTATAATCCCATATAAATTTTTTATTTTATTAATATTCTATAATTTTCATTGATTATATTCTAGGATGACATCTAATTCCATTCATGTATAATTATCATTAATAATTTTTTAAATTTTCATGATTCTTGTCAGACTATTATTTGATAATATTTTGTCATGATACACATTCTCCACTCTTACCCATATCAATTACATTAGCTCACACTTTTCTTTTTTATTTTCAACAATAATGGTAGTGAATAACTATTAAAATATAAAAAAACTATAGATTTTTTGATGTGTCAAATAGTTATTCGAAATTATTGTTGTTTTAATTTATCAATGTAGTGTGTATTAGTTTTAAAATAAAATAAATATTATGACTTAATCAAGTATATTTTATTTCAAATATTTCATGATATCTACAAATTTTCATGATTTTAGATATTATATCAAAAACAAATTCCCAAGTAGCCTAATATTGTCCTTAAAACTAAAATTACTAATGTAAAATACTAAAATCGTTAAATTTTTCTAAAATACCCCAAATCAAATTGTGTTGAATCAAATGAAAAATACTTAACATTCACATAAACGTAGGTATAGAGGTGATATACAATAATACAATTCTATAACAACCTATGGATAAAAAAACAAAATGTTGTGTGGATCACCAATAATTAATAAAAAATTCCTACAGTTGGGTGGTATGAGTGTAATGGGAGAAGAAAAGACAAAACCATCAAAATCGTGTTAAAAATATCTTTTTTAGGGGAACTTTATATAGAAACATGGAATGAAAACATAGTCTTCGGTGATTTTGATGTGTCATTATAACATATAATTCCTCCCTCATCAAGGGTCTACATTACCAAACTACGCTGTTTATGGATTCCATGTGTATATCTGCCTTCTCCCTTTTTCTCCTCCAAATTGTTTTTCATGGTCCTCTACGAATTCCTTCACAGTATCAACAATAATGTGCAGTCCAAATACTGCTAAAAACATAAAATTTGACATCCAAACATCCCAATATTCAATATACATTAAATATATTATCCATATTAATCAAATGGGACGTATAAATAATTTTTAGCTCATACATTTTCATACATTAGAAGATGGTGTTTTTAATAGGTGATGAAAAGTGTGATTCGTTACTAATGTGTCAAGGTTTCAACTCACATGTATCCAAATATATAGTGTCCTATATTATTAAATATATATCAATGAAATTAAAAAACCAAAAAAATGATTTTATTAGTGAACCATTATAATAATAGTACATTGAAATAAATTAAAATGTATAAAACATAATCAAAATAAACGATTTAATAGTGTCCAACTAATATTTCAATAACATAGAGATTTGGAAAGTAGAATTCATATAACTATATCATAGAAGAAATTTTAATCAATAATAAATATTTATGATATGATCTACAGTTTAAATGGGCTCGTTGATCTAGATAACATGAAACAATACATTCCCATTTGACATTTCCTTATTATTTTAAATATATATAAGAATAATATATTCGTCATTAAAAACTCAAACTACGATTTATAATAATAGGGAAATAATTTTTTTCTAATATGACATATATCTATTCACTTTAATATCAAATTAATTTTCGATGTCATATCATAATCAATAATAAACCATGTTATTGCTACAACACTAGATTTGGCCAGAAACTGGGGTGCATAAAACATCCTACCCTAGAGGAACTAAAAGAGATCCATCCCAATCATGGTCTGATGGATATTGTTTTATGATATCTCCACCTAAGTATTAAATTCATCAAAAGAAAAAAATAAAATCCATAATCAATTCTCTAATCATATCATTTACATGTTCAATAGTGTTTATTCCAATGTTATGTATTTAATGATGACATACATTACTAAAGTTAAATTAATAATCCCTCAACCAACAAAAATATTAATAAAACCATGATGTGAACTATGGGTCCTAATTCAATTCGAAAAATATTAAAATTTCAGGAACCTAAACCACATTTCTCAAAAATATCGTATCATGTTCTATTACCATATTCATTAATTCAATTTGAATGGATGTAGATGATTTGGTTAATTTATACTCCATTATGAAAATTTCATCATGATTTCCATAGATATTAATTTAAAATAAACCATGCAATCCATGGAAATTAGTTCTAGATTTTAATTTTTGTAGGGATATGGTTACAAAATTATATATTTAATCTAATTCTCATTAAAATAATTTTGGAAGTTAATAAATTTATCAATGTTTTACACAATTTCATTTTCAATATTATAAAAAACAAATAGTAATATATGTACTTAATAATTTTTTTATTATATATTGAATAACACATTTCATGTGTCGGGATTTCATATTAATATAATGTCACATTAAAGATGTTTTGACAATTTTTTTTCAAAAAAAATTATCTTGGGTGATTATAACTTATCATTATATTATACCATACTATTTAGGTTAATTAACATCAATACACATTGATGATATAAAAATTATCATCCCACACCTTAGCTATCTTGGTTGGTGTAACCATATTACTTTTAAGACTATCCAATTAGTATACTAAATAATAATTAATATGTCCTCTAAAAATAATATAATTTCATTCCACTTCACCTTAATTTATAAGACTAAATCCACCAAGGATCCAACAAATCAATTCATAATAAACGTTATATAAATTCTCAATCATATATGAATCCAGAAAATATTTATCTATTAATACTATCAGATATTTACATTGAATTATGAGAATATATATTTTATTATCTCCTGATACATATAAATTATAAATGACTCACCTAATTTTTAGTAATTCCTTGTAATCAATGAATGAATATCTATAATAATTACTACATCATGTGTTTCATGGTTCTTTTCATACACTTTTAATTTTTTCATTCCATATGAATCAACATGTCTACCTCTGTTTAATAAAATCCAATTCAAATACTTGTGGACTAAAAATAAATTAGATACGTTTCAATAATTTATTGGAATACCACGATTGGTAAAATTGATTACCCATTTATAATATCTTATTAATAAATGAATTATATTTTTGTCCATTCAGTAAGAACAACTTTTATAGTTAATGTCTTCATCAGCAGTGCAATTCATGAAAAATTTTGAACATAAATATTTATTAATTTTATTATAATAGAAAATTACTTTCTAAAATGTCATCTTGAGGCATTGAATGATATAAATTATTAAATTGTCTTTGGATCAACTGATATTACTTTTGGAGATATCATTACAATATAATTTCCCATAATGAATCTAAAATGTTCATAGGGGAATAAAATTCTTGATATAATGATCCCATAATTTAATCAAAACGATCTCCAGGTTTCATTTTTTATCGAATATTGCTCCTAAATTCCCAAGTTTGTCTTGATAAATACTATAATCATTGTGGGTTGATAATTAAATATATCATTCATCAATTCCACTAATGTATTTTATCATTATTATGAATAATAGGAGGGCAAATCTGCAATAATATTCATATATACAACGAAAATATGACATTGGTATATCCTCATTTTTTACCTTTAACTAATAGTGTCCAAATATAATTTAAATCAATGAAAAAAATAAATCCATTAATTTTTTTGAATAAATAATTCATTCTAAAAAGATAATATTTATTCAATATACTGAATTTATTTAAACTTATATAATCTACACAAAAACATAATAGTTCCTATAAACTCTTTATAAAGTGTGCTACTATAACCCAACATGATGTGCTTGGTCTAAGAAAATCATTATTCTTCATATCCACAAAAAATATTATGCTTCAGTATTTATTATGGTTTCTTACAATATAAATGATTATACATGTGTAATTTATTTATGAATAACTCAATTAAATGTTTTCCTCGAGCTATTTGATGTAATCTATACATGTTTATGAATAATTTCTTTTATAAAGATTAATTATATTTGGTAATATACCTTTATTATAATCCTCATTATCATGTCATATCATTTTCATTAACTGGCATGAGATATTACCAAAATCCAAAATTATGTGTTTAGATCTCCTAATATTCATATCAAATTTACAATTAACTTAATAATTATTACAGATTGAAGTAGACAAGTTTAAAATTACATAATATCATATATTTAATCATTACACTCACTAATAAATCCATAAAAATACTGACATTAAACATCTTCATGTTATGGATTTTTATGCTGAAAAAACATTTATTATTACCTATAATAAAAGTATATGAAGTAAATTTTAATCCTGAAGTATCTTTTTCAAGATATAGTGTTTGGAAACACAAGAAATGAATTCTTAACATTACACACACAGAACAACTCCTTTTGTTGTCTTATAATAAATGAAATAAAACCCCAAGAATAAAGTGTTTTTGGAAATAAATGTATAATCCTAATATAGGGTACCTAAATCGATAAAGGGTACTAAAAATGCCTTTCGGAATCATTTTTTCCAAAAAAATTAGTTCTCTAGTGAAAACTCCAACTACTATCATCTACCTATTGTGATAGCTTTGATCCTTTATTCATCGTAGAATCTATCATAATAAAGAGTGTCTTATAGAATTTACCACACTATTTAGGAATTCATAAGTAGACATGGGAAACTTAATTTATATTGATCCCTCTACTGTATAGAAGAAGTTGTATTCCATCCTTATTTCATCAGGATATCAAGCATCCCATAATAAAAACATCTCAACAGTAGTTTAGTACAATTTATTTTTATATATATAATGAAAACAAAAATTATGTATGGTGATGGAAAAAACCACTTTACTATAATTTATTAAATTTATGTATCATATATAAAGGAAATCAATTTTAAAAATAAACTCACGTTCATTTTAACCCACCACATAAACCATTACTACCCCTATACAGAGTAAGGATACCATCAATTGGGCGATTCTAATAATTATTATTATTTTAAAATTATGTCTTTTTCACCATGTAATAACATTATTATAAGGTAATAACGACAAAATTTGAATATATTTTGAGTCATAATTTCCACTCAAACATTCAATAAACTATAGACTCAGTTACAAATATTTTATTCATAAAACATGCTAAATTAGTGACCGAGGATTCATATATGGAATCATCATATTACAATATTTTGATAACAAAAATCAATAATCCTTAATAAAAAATACATATTTTGAATATATTTTGGTTTAAAAAATTATTAAAATCTTCCCATGTAAACCATTCATGTTATTAATCATTCTTAATAAATACACACATGCTATTATGATCACCACTAAAATTCTCTATTTCAATTTCACATTGACAACTACTATTTCCTCTAAAAAAGAAATTAAATTATTCAATATTATTAAAAATATTCAAATTCTTATTATATAGTGTCCAATAGAAATACTAGGGATTTATTATTTTAGTAATATATCGGTTATTCCACACTAGAACTTTTATATGTCATGTACCAATAAAAATAATCTTTAACTCAACCTCAATCCTATATGAACTTTGTAAAAACCATTATATCATTAAGTATTATATATTTTAAATCATCCTCATAATGATTAATATGATGATTATGAGATGGAATGTTTCTACAATTCCCAAGGAAATCTAGTTAATTTTTACAAAAGAAACACTCATTATTAGTAGATAACAACACCATTATTTCAACACCACTTCTCTAAAATGAATATTCAATGTATACAAGCAAAAATTAATCACCCCACCCTTCCCAAAATAGGTATTTATCACTCAATATATTTATATATTGTCTCAAAACATAATATATAATCTAATTATATCATTATTAAAATCACTTTGTAATCAATTTTGATATAATACATTTCAAATGTATCCTTTTAAAATTAATATAGTAATGAAATTATAATGTTTTTTAAAAACCATGAAATGATGATTAATGTATAATCTATTAATTCCTTCATGATACAAGAATATTGTTTTTTTGAATCAGAAGGGATGAGAAAATAGAAAGACTCCGTCCAATCATTAGTTGATTCAATAACAATTTTGACAAAAAAAATATCTTTGGTAACTTATGGTTCACTATAATGAGTTGAGTCTTTCCTATTAATAACTAAATCAATTACACCAAATTTACCTATCACTACACCTACATATTCAATGTCAAAATATGAAAAAACATTTAATTCCCAACAAGACCTTTTATCCCATGAATAGACAAGAGCGATATTTGATTGTTACAAGACTATAGTGTCATCTATATAATTAACAAATGATGGAAATAAATTTCAAGGTTGAATACAATATTTTTCGAGGATAGTATAAATTCATGAAATGAAACCTTCATTCCATGTAGCGTCTAAAATATATATTTCTAATATCAAAATATCTGATATTTTTAACCTATATATATAAAATTATAAATATACAATAAATAACACATGTATTGTGACAAATATTAATACACATTAGAAAAAAATAATTTATATACATTGATAATTATAGAATTCATAAATGTATAAAAATCATAATATTATGTCATATATGGCCAAAAAATACCACCCATCTAAAAAGTAAATAAATGATGCATCCATTCAACTTTAAATATCGTTTAGATAACCAATCAGATAAATAATTACCTCTAATATAGAAAATATTTCATCGATATAGTTTGTCATTATACATATAGAATTATGTCCCCATACCATTATAAAACATTATCAACTTTTCCAGTCAACCATATTTTATCTCGTAGGTTTTTTACCAAACCACGTTTGATTACTGAAATTATTTTTTTCTAATAGACATTAGGGAAACAAAATTAATAGTATATTAGTTTTATAACACATTACATCCCAATAAACATAAAAAATAATACATAATAAAATAAATCAATTAAAAATAATATTATATTTATATAACTACAAACCATATCAAGGACTAACCAAAATCCTATAAAACATATCTATACTAATAAAACATTAATCTCGCAAGGGAATACCTCAGACCATGAGTGACCACATGAAATTGGTTCTCAATCAATTATGAGGAAAATTACTACACCTAAACATAACATTTCCATTACCTACTATGATTCCATCACCATTCTAGAGCTTCCATCACACCCCTAAATCAAAACCAAAATGGTCCCTTGGATTATAAGGGAATTCAATGTTAGTAATGTATAATCACCAACTGAAAAAATTCTACCAAAGAAAACATTTCTATTAAATTTATACTATACCTATCATTTAATACATATAATTCCACCCTTCCACCTGAAAAAAAAATTAATAAATTTAAACTATTTTTCAGAAATATCAACCCATTAAAATACCATTTAAATTATCCATAAATCACCAACAGAAACCCCTTTTGTTATTCAAATCCCAAATCATAGACATCATGTATTCATTTTATTTTACAAAAAAAATTAAATAAATTTAACATTAATGGCATATGAAAAAAAACCTACCATACAAGTTAAATCTCACCCCACAACCATGTAATACTATAAAATCAATTAGGAATACTAATGATCATATTTCCCAAACCCTCCTTGAATCATTATAAATAATTACCCCATTTTGTCCATGAAACCCATCTAATTTCACTCACACACTACTCACTTATGGTTCAGACATGATAAAATAAATAAAAATATTAATAGAAATTTTTAAAGGAGTGTTTCCATAAATATGGGCTTTGAATACTAATGGATATAAGAGAAACGTGTGTTAGAGGGAGAGGGTAACCAAAAATAATTTATTGTCACCAAAAAATGATATGATCAATTCATAAAAGATAAATGTGATAAAAAATTTAAAAACTCCTCTAAAAAATATGCATTCATATGGAAATTAAGTGGCTACATGAAATGGATACACAATCCATGGTGACTATGTTTTGACATTTTATAATCCATTACCCCCTTCACTTGTGTTCTAAATTTCCCGACAACATAGTCCTACATGGATGAATATTAAGATTACATACTCACTATTCACAAATATATGCATTTGTATGGTCCCCCATGGAAACCATGTTACCTATATGAATATTATTTGAGCATTAATGGTCCAAAACCTTCTAGAAATAAAAAATTTCAATCCCAATCCACACAAAAACTTATATCCATTTTAAATAAACATCATTTAAAACAAATTACACACTATAATGATCTTGAAATAAGGGATTTAATTTATTATGTGTTTAAGGTTTTATTTTTTATTTATTTCACAATGATAGTTTATTTTAATATTGGTTATTATGGTGTGTTTATAGGGGACTAATAATGTTTTATCTTTTTCTAAAACTGTATACTGATTGGTTAAATGTGGTGTCATAGATATAGGATTTATCATCCATTTTTTTATTTTAAAGTGACATTATGGATTTTTTATTGATGAGACTGTGTCTTAGAGCCTAGGGTATTAGTGTATTGAGTTAAAATAGATTGGGGAATATTACACTATCATTTTAAGGAGATCATAAAAGAGTGGTATAATTCATTGATGATCAATTATTTTCATCCAATCATGATAGACATTAAATTTTGAAGTTTTATATAAAAAGTATTTTCTACTAAATCCCCTATGGATTTGTTTTCCTTATAATTGGGTCTCAATATCAACTGTGAACCACACATAAGGGATCTACAAAGTTTTCTTGATCATTAATGATAACTGTGATGCACAAATTATTATTCCATTATAACCCCAAAATCTGAAGGATTTTCTTATAATCCTTGGTAAACATAATCGGTACAAAATAAACTAAAAAATTAAAAAATACATAACAAATAAAAATAATAACTCCAAACAATGATTTATGTCCCAACTATCTATTGTATCTCACATCTATTTATGATATAGTACCTATGAGACAATCCACAAAACAACCAATTTACTGTAGCATAATATTTCTCCATTATAAATGAATCGCCATATATCACTAATGAGTTTTAATAACCTATGAACTATTATGTAATAATACTCTAATTCAATATATAATGAACCAACCTTAGCTGAACTGACACATCACTAGACATGATCTTCAATTAGGAATGAAGGGTATTCTAGTTCCCCATGATCTGGACCCTAGTTAATTGGTATCATGGAAAAAAATGATAATGACTTTAAAATTATAAATTAATTCAGAGAAACATTATAAGATATCATTAATATGGAATAACCAATCCATTTATCAAATTACCATGAATTAAATAATGAGTTCCAATAATAAATTAATTATGATATTTGAATGATATAAAATCATATTAAAAAAAAGAATTTTCTATAAATGAAATTATTAATATTTTGAAAAATACAAAAAAATTTAGGGGATTTATAGTAAAAAATATATTTATGGAAAAATGAAAAATAGATGAAATATAATGAAATAATTCACAACCCAAACCACCATCATCTTCCTCTATGTTACACTAGTCCCCTCCATATCACACCATCCTCAATCAAAAACAATAAACTCTTAAACCCAAATTAAGAGACAAATTTTTTGGATGATCCAAAGTTTAAAAGCTAAAAGAAATATAAAATATGCTTACATCATATAGTGTATGCATGTTTTGTGATAAACACGCCTAGTATAATTTCATAAAAGATATTTTTACTTCCTTTGAAATGAAATATCATTATTTCAAAATCAAATTATAAATTGAATATATTGGTTTCTAAATTATTTTATATAAAAATTGAATATTATATAGATAAACATTTATAAAACCTCTTATTTAATAGAACTAGAATGGTTGAATCGCAAAACATTTTATTACAACAATTTTCAACAACATAAAGGAGATTATTTTTATAAAATCAGGAATTAAAGATCATATCCATTTCCACATTATAAAAAACATAACCTAATGTTATTTTTTAAATGATCATAAAATTACTTCTAAGAATACATTTTTTGAAATTTTATAAAATAGTTCGAAAGTAACCAAGACAACGGCTATAAAAAAATGAAATATAAATAGAAAGGATAAATAAGTTATTTGCAGATGATAACAAAGTAAATAAATAAATTTGGTTATAATATTTTCTCTTCTCTAATGAGAAATACATTAAATATATGATGTGATCCCCTAATAAAAATCTCTATATAATAATTATATCATTGATGTGTATTTCTATATATTATTATGATCAACTTTAAAATTGTAGAAACATGTAAATCTCAAATAATTATGGATGAAACCCCCTCTTGAGCATTGATATCCAATAAGGATCGAATATGACATGACCTCCTAGCCACCAAAACCCTGAGTGGACCCATATCATTCATATATATTAAATTCATAAGATTAAGGATAAAAACAAATTATCGATCATTAAACATTCAATGTATTCCTACATTATTCTTATGTATGACTTTATATGAGGATATATCTATAATGCATTCATCAGTTCCTGCTCATTATATGAGGAGACATCTCAAATAGATGTATTGAGAAGACATTATAACATTGTGTACTCCCTTACATCTAGATTCCAATTTTATATTGTTATTTATATAATCATTTAATATAATTAAAATGGATTTAATTAAAAAAAGAAGGAGAAATAGTGAAAAAAATGATTGATATATAGATTAATAACGTAGAAGAAAAGGGGAACAAGAGTAATAGCTTTACCTATGATGTCCTCGTGAAACACATAGGTAATTCCCTAGACCAAAAAACATATGAATTTTATTTAATCAGGATTTGTCTACTTGAAATACTAGGGAGTTGAATCTAAATTTTTTGAACTCACTTAGCAAATAGCATTGAATGAAAATAATCATATTAGAATCCCCAGAGGACTCACTTACAGCACATGATGCAGCGGTAGACCCTACTCTTTCATGATCTTCTGATATGGACTCTATCCTCCCCACAGTTCCTAATTGGAGGAACCCCCCTTGATCCTACAATTCTCATGAGCTCTCTATGCACACTAGACACACTATAGAGTCACTCTCTCACTACTACAACATGTAATAGTATAATTTTAATTTTTTATTTCCCTCATCCTACTGATGTATATGCATCAATTATTTTCTTAGTTCATAGACCACTTACTCCAAGATATCATCAAAATGAAAAATCATGTATACCTCTAAATCCAAATAAAATGTATGATTTTGGAATGCATAATATAAATAACCTCACCAAATAAGAATTCCCTTGATTAAGTAGACAAGTTATTTACATTCCTAGATAGTTACAAAACATTATGGTTCAAAATTGTGGATTTCTGTTATAATGAGGGTCCTAATCGATAAGATAATATTGAGGTCATTTTTAGGTCATCATTCTCAATATGAACTATAATTTTCTTTTCATTGAATGAAACCTGATTGATCCAATTGAAGACATTATCATGTGATGATATTAATGAGTCGTTATTGGATGTAAAATATTTCTAATTATTCCAATATAACACAAGTTATGTTCATTATATTCCTGAAAAACACTCTGGGGATCCCCTAGGTGTGAACCCTAGCTCTCTATGTATCTTCATATCTGTCAACAATAATTTCATATAAACTGGAGATCCCAGTTACTAAGACCCAATTTGTCCTCTATTGTAAACTCATTTATGTCATCGAATTCCTAGTCACGTAATGTAAAAATTCATAAAAACTCTATTACCATTATATTTTAAAAAATACATTATTATTCCATCATATGACCTTTAATATTTTCACTAAAACAATTATTGATTTTATTCTTATCAACCATGATACATAGGATATCTCTATAATATAGAAACCAATCATCCATATATAATTTATTAATACATCTCTTCTTTATACCATACAATGGATGAAATCACTTCCATAAAATTGAATGAAATATTCCCTCTATGTATTAGCATATATTTTTCAATAGGTCCATATTTCCAGGTGATACATCCCATCCAAGACGTATCCATGGTATAACGATATCATGAATTGTGGGATATATTCTAATATACCAAATAAACCATCCCATTAGTCCATATTAATTATAAAACCATTCCCCCATATGAATTTCCATATTCTATTTGGTTAATAACAATTTCAATGTGTATGTATCTCTACCCATTTTTCAAACAACCTGAAAACCCAAATCATCCATAAACCCAGCCCCAACTATTTCGGGTAAATATTTTCTAATTCAACCTTCTATATGATTTATAACTATATGTAACTAGACCTTATCAAAACTCGTGAAGTGGGATGTATTTTAATAAAATGTGGGAAAATATTATATTGGATGTGTTTCTATTTTTGTGTATTTCTTGTTAACCCATATTATGTGATGGATCTTGATACCTCTAACACAAACTACATTCCAATGTAATGATAAACACTTGAGTTCCCATCTACATGACTTCAAATTGAAGTAAAATCCCAAATTTTTTATCAAGCCATAGAGACCGTCTAATATTAACTAATGAACCCCTAAATGGATAAACAACAAAAAAAATATTGATTTTACGGTTGATGATATACCTTTTATATGTAATAGATCTTCACGAAACAAAATATAAAAAAACTCCATTGGAATAAGGGTAAAACATATCAAAAAATGATTTATAAATTACTCATGATTATTTATTAAATCTGTAATACAGTTCTGAAGAAGGAAACTACACTCCTCCAAAATATTTAGATGTGATTAACCACCAATCATCTCGACTGTTTAATAGTATGATGTGTTGTTGAAATGGTTTGATAAGATGACTAACATAAAAATGTTGGTCCACAGTAATTGAAATTATCATATAGGATTTTCATTGTATGTCTAAATAATTCTAAAATATAATTATGAAATTTTATCCATTCCAAATAATATATGAAAATTAATATTTTTTATCTAATGTGTATCCTTTAATAAAATATTTAAATCAATTTCTCATTGGTAAAGACCATTATATTTTTCACAATTCATGCAAACAAAATGGTCGACGTGATTTTAATCCATTTTTAACATAATATACAATACATTACAAGATAATTGTAATAGTGATTTATGATTATTTTAATGAAACAAAAATGTTGATAATGATACGAATATTTTAACTATTGAAATAACTATTTGAAGATGTTCATTCCTATGATACTCTACTAATTTGTGTTACTGTTTATTTCTTATTTTTTATATAACCTTTTAAAGAGTAATAATTGTCCAAAAGTTCTAGATTCTTCCTAGAGATAATAATCTCATACACCTTCAAAATTAATTGAGAAATCCCCCAAAACATGTGGACGATGAATCACAATTTTCAGCCTATGTTTTTTGTATATATTGAATTAGGGATAGCATTCTGTTAGAAAAAACCATTACAACCACAAGGATTGTTCATGATCGCCTCCATACACTTATTACATGTACTCCAACACTCTATAAAAAAATTGGTGTATTTTAGTTGCATCAATGACCACCTCCATGATATTTGGAATCCTCTATCACGTATATTGAAATGTGTAACTACCCTATCATTAGGTGGTGGATGAAGATGATGATATTGAACTAAATTTTACAAGGGGGTCACCAAGGTGTTCACCAATCACTCACTATTACCACTAATAATTAATTGATTCCTTGATTACAGAGGGTTTCACTAAGATTTCTACCCATGCAATTTTTGTGCTGGTCACAAAGGATAGGGAACCCATGAGGATATCTCATTGAGAATAGGAAACTATATGACCCAAGGAATATTTCCACATTCATTTTACAAATTATTTGATATATCATCTCAAAATTGGGGAATTTAATTCTTATATCCCATCCCAATTCAACTAGACCAGATAGTTTATTATTTGTGTATAAATATCATTCCAATATATTCAAATATTGTCTAGTTGTAGGTAGATATTTTGTCCCTTATATATGAAGATCATGATGGTGGCTAATGGAAAAGAGTTGGAACATATCCCCTCTCCCATAGAAATATGTTATGATATTATTTTGTATATTTCAAGTTTGAATAATCATATATATATGGAAATAGATGAACATTCCATTATATCTACACTTATTTTAAATAATTTTCATTAGACAATAAATCCAATATTTGAAGGGCATAGATGAAATATGTTGATGAAAATCTGTGGTAATTTCCGTATCCCTACTCCCACCAATGTTAATGATATTTAGTCATGAACCTACTCGAGTACCCTAGTAACTTTAAAGTCGATCGGGCCCAGATATGGAAAAAGGCATTCCAGATCCCCAAGGGTCGGCGATGAGCACCATGAATCATACAACACGAAATTGGGAAAATAATTCTTCAAGACAGAGAAGAAGTAATACAAATAATTCAAAATAAATATAATATAAACCCCAATGTGACTAAATAACTATAATATATCAAGGAATAAAAACAAACAATCTACTATAACCCTAGTACCATATTAAAGAAAACAACCCGAAGGTCCTTAAGGAACCAACTCATAATGTCCCATCCTCAATAGCTAGATCCACGTCCATGAGATCCCTTCCCATTTCATGGACCTAGTAGGAGAACGTATACAAAAATTTGATGGAAAAAAGTATAATTTGATACAAAACCCCATAAGATACAACCAATGACTATATAATATAGGAAAAGTATATTTTATCTAATGAAAATATTCAAATAAAAAAAAATTGAAATTTAAAAGTATATTTAAATAGAATAAGCCATATAGTTTCCAAATTATGGAAAATACTTTTAACCCATAGGATTTACATTACAAGAGATGGAATATTTGTAAAAAATGGATTAAATAAAATAGTTACAAAAATATTTTTTGTAAATCTAGAAACGGCTTTTAATGAAGTTGTAAAACATTGGCATATATTTATATCTTATATATAAATAAAATGCGAGCAACATTGGCATCTTCAAAGTAGGTTGATAGTATTACCCACCAATAGGATTCCACACTACTTATGTTATCTAATAAAAACTAGTACAATACCATCCTTCTATCATTTTCTAGAGGGGACTCATCACCCTCCCATCGGTGAAGTGAACTGACACATTATGTTTTAAAAAAAGTAATAGTGTATATTGTATCTAAATGACTCCCCAAAAACCCAAGGATTGTGTGTTCTCTTATATGAAGGAGAATTAATTTTAATACTTCATAAAGTAAAATTAAATCCCATTAATCCATTTCAGAATGACAATTTTTCCATTTAAAACCAAAATAGGTTTTAATAAAAAAAACATAAACTTTATAGAAAATAAAACTAATAGGTTTCTATATTTTCAGTTTAAAACATCTTCATAGGATTGAAATCAATTCAAATTGAGTTCAATATTATCACAATTCATTTTCAACAATTGAATTCAATAATTTAATTGAAACCATATTCAGAAAATCCACAAATTACATTCTATAATTTAAATCTTCCAACATTCATAAACACACCCCAATTCAATGATATTGGGGGTCTTCCAAATTTCTATTTGAAAATATTTCAATCCACTAGATTGAATATAATTGGGATTTTAGCAATTTAATTAAAACGATGTTAGATAAATTGATTTTAAATATAAAATTGAAAAATATCATGTAATTTATAAGTAATCCAAATTGAATTTTGGGGTAGTACCTCCTACCTATTCCCAAAATAAAAAAGTCACAATGACAACTGTCAATGATTACAAATATGAATAATATCTAGAAACTCAACCTAAAAGTAAGATCCCACCAAATAGGGAATATATTTATCAATTCCAAGATGATCTATTGATAACCCACTATATTACAACGAGAGAAAAACAAAGAATATGGGAGAACATTTATTTGGAAAACACAATGATAGTGTAATACTGATCCAATGACAGTAGAAGGAATTTAGAAGGGCTAGAAAAGTTTTATATTTCTTGGGGAATGAATTAGGTCACGTAAGATGATTCTAGAGTCAAGGGAAGAGAAATAACCTTCCACACTACCTATTTATAAAAACACTATTGGGTTATTACATAACATGTAATCCCAATACACATCATGAACACTTTAAACATCATAACCATAGAAAAATGCATTGTCGTGATAAAAATTACAATGATAAAAATTAAAAATGATAATTAATTCCATCATAATGTGTAGTGACAACTCACGATGTGTACCCATCACAGCATGATGCTGATCACAACATGTCTGCAGAACCATTACATGATGTGTATGTCCTCTTTCAGAGCGTATAACCCTCTGAAAGTATATATAAAAATTATATTTGAATTTGAGAGTCCAACAAAACTCATAATTCACCATTATAGGTAACCTTAGAATCCAAACATCACCCTACGCATTTAAAGAATAGGAAATACTCAGACATGGATTAAGACATACCTGTCAAATTGGTAATGGGATGCTACACCTCCCACCCCCAATGTAAGAACATTCGATCCCTAAAAATCCTATGAAGCATATTTCATGCCAAAATGATGAGGATAATAATCTCTTATTTAGTCATTGGATTCAAATGGATTGTGGTAATCAGAACCATGCTACCATAGAACAATATCAAAGGGTATCATACTCTCCTAAATTACTTTGGTCTAAGAAAAAAATACCATGACTGCCATCTTTGTCATATATAAATCTGGTTCAATCTCAAGATTACTCCGTATCAAAATATGAGATGGAACTTAGAGATACTTTCTAATCTAAAATACATGTAATACATTATGTATTTACATCATCTATGTTGGATGATTTAAATGGTATGAAACATTCCTTACCAGCTCAATGAGCACAAATGGTTCCATAAAACGAGCAGCAAGCATCCCTTAGATCCCAAGTAGTCAATGATCGAACCGGGATGAAATGTCCATGAAAACCCAATCACCCACTAAAAACTCCAAATATTTATGGTGTTGATCAGAATAAGAGATATATCATCATTTTTCTGTCAAAATTCTTCGCGAATCAGTGGAATCATTGTTGTCGTCTCATGCACCGTGCATAGTCCAACAAAGGAACATTCACCAACCATTGGCCAATACAATAGAGATTTACAATTCCATCCGGAAATGGATAAAAAAGGAACCATTATAATAATAGACAAGTAACTGTTGTTATAAGGGAACTCACCTAGTCCCATGTAATCATCCCATGCCCCACTGATTTCAAGAACATAGGCATGAAGCCTATCCTCATTAATTTGTATAGCTATCTCTCTATGGCCATCTGACTATATATGAATGAACTTTCTAAAATGCACCTAATCTTCCAATTCCATTCGAAATAATCTCCAAAAACCATAAGTAAAATGAAGATCTAAACCATCGAATATAGCTAATGGAACTGTGTGAAAATGAACAATATCTCTCACAATGATTTTTCCTTACTCTTCAACTTTTGTTTTATCATGAATGGATATAATGTGGGTTGGAATGGTTTGTCTATCGATTGCAATAAATATCACATTCCACATTGTCTAGGTATGAGGTAACCCAACCTAAAAGTCCATAGATATCTCATACCACTTCTTAGTAGGGATTGAAATTAGCTGAAGAAATCCCAAAAGTTTGTTGGGGTCAACATTAGCCTTCTGGTATGTATAAAAATGAAACAAATCAGTACTGCCTCACATAATCGCCGTACAGTGGGGCATATATTAGATAAAAAAGAACAACTATGTGTTTCCTAGGTGCACATCTCACTAGTAATTATGAAAATTCCCCATCACATCCTTCCTAGTCGCTAAAGGCCCAATGAAGCGATTCTAATAGCATATAACACCGCTTTTGGAGATAGACCACTGAGAATCAATCTGCCCCCCATAAAGAGAGTACATAATGCTATAGAAATAATTATCAAGATTTGATCAGGAATAATCATCCCGAGAAGAATTGATGACATCTGATTGTTGGTTATAGAAACTTCAACCCATTCTCATGAACTCTTATATACTACTATGCAAAGAGAGCCACAAAATTCCAATATTTTGAAGAATCTATCAATTATAGCGTTAGAAGATTCCTACTAAATGCATATAAAACAACATTCCCTTTCACTAAGGTATAGGCCATTTCAATTTCGAAATCTATAGATACTCTCCCAAACACCTCTGGAAAATATTCAAATCTTTTTGAGATAAGATATAACAAAATATTCATTGGTCTAAAAGCACGGTAACCCTTTCTCTATAATGTTATTGCCTCCAACTATTATGTGTGTCCATCACATCTTCATGTTCAAGGTCATGGAAAGATTATTTCATCTTTTGTGACTTAATATGATAAGATCCATGAAAAACTATGTGGCTACCTTGTATAATAACATAACCAAATCCTAATCTCGATGCATCAAAAACAACAACAGATCCATGCCCGACCTCTAGAAGAGTCAACACGAGTGTAGTAGGAAAAATATGTTTCATATCAACAAAATAATTATGACATATTTAACCCCAAGAAAACCTCACCCCCTTCTGATGCGGATAATTCATTGATTAATCCAACAACGAGATGTCTTCTACAACACTACTTTTGTTTCTGGATAAGCCCAAGAAGCTCAAAATTCAGAATGTATTTCATGGTTTCTCAAAATTTATAATATCCCTCACATTTTCAGGATAATCTTCTATACCATATCCAGACACCACATGTCCCAATAATTTCACTTCCCAAATAATTTAATCACACTTTGAAAACATGGAATAGCGTCAGTGTCTCCTCAAAAAACTCAAAAATATTCTTAGATGATTCACATGTTCCTACTCAGATTTATAGTAACTAATGCTTTCTTACCAAAATGAAAACTACAAAAGTAACTATATACTCATGGAAGATCTTGTTCATTAATTCCATGAAAACTAAAGGCGTACTATTCAAGGAAAAAACCAAGGTTCTCATAATGGCCACACCTTATATGAAAGGTAGCTTTCTGAATTTCATATTCTTTTATCCTCAACCGATGGTATCCAGAACAAAGAATGATCTTTGACAACCACTTTTCACCCTTCTTATGATCAAATAGATCATCAATCTATATAAACATAAACTTTTTCATTATTGGGACTCGATTGAGTTTCAAATAATCAACACATAGTTGAAGATATTGATTATCATTCATAGAGAGGAGAACTAGTGTTGCCCATGGTGACACAGTCATGAATATGAAGACTTAATCGAGAAGTTCTCCGAACTGGGAATTCATCTCGTTCAATTACACTGGTTCCATGCAATAGGATATAATTTCAAATGACTTTGTACTAAACATTAAGCCAATGGAGAACATAACGTCCCTTACAAGTGGAAGATCAACGAAATCTGAAGAAAACACATGAGGAATTTCAACTATGACTAGACGGAGGTCATTGCTCAAATATTCCTATTGCTAACCAAAGGAAAACACTAATATCACTATCCCCAAGTACAGATAACAATTATCATTCCTACTCGACCATGGTTCATAATCTCCTTGAAGTACAAGATAGGATTCACTGGGTATTGTAATGTGGACCCATCAATGATAAAAATCAATTGAGGATTTATTTGAAATGAACCAATATATCCTGAATACTACTTTAAGTGCTTTTTTGTTGAGAAAAAAAATCCAATAATGCTCAACATATAAAATATATAAAAATAAGAGTAACAATGAATACCCTATTCTCTCTTCGTACTGAGGGGTGTAGTAATATCCATTGTACAATATAGTTTATCCATGAGATGATTAATAAAATTAATAAAATATTATTAGATAAGTGAATCAAATTCACCCATATTAAATAGTGGAGTCCCAAATGACGATTTTATATTAATGGTACCTCTCACAATAACTAGACTACTGTTAGTTTCCTCTAGATAAATTTTCACTTCAGGTAGATTATTCATTGTAGAATCTTTGTGACTAGAACCCAATTTTATGTGAAGAATATAGATTCCCCAAAGCTTAAGGAGGAGATGATTTCCCTATTCAACTCTGAGGAGTAGATAAATTATTGAAAAATCAATATAAGTTCCTGGAATATCTGTAGGAGATAAAAATATTTGGTTCTATAGTCTAATCCCTTTTACAATTTCCTAACTTTTTGCATTGATAAAAACTCAATGAACATCCTTTGTGTACTGTAGGAGGTCTGGAAAGACTATTCCATTGAAAACGGCTGCAAGATTCTCAATGCATCTATTTTCCATTAAAGAATCCCACACTTCTGATTGTAGGAAATGAATCTCATGATAATTATGACTTTCCAAATATGTCCATCACAACCATTATCTCCCTATCTAAAACATAAATATAAGTTGAAATATTTAGTAATAAACCTTGAGAACAAATATAAGATGAAGCTACCTATTCATATAATTGGGACTTCATCATCTCATCAGATTCAATTTCAGTACAAAACTACAACAGCTCAATAATGTGATTTGAATACTCAGTCAAGATTCTATCAGCCCTCAAAAAATTGAAAAACTCCATAGCCTTGGCCGAAAACATTGAACCATGATAGAAATGGTTAGTGAAAAGAAAACTTGAATTCCATCCACTCAAATCCCCCATGCTTTCCTACTGTCACCATTGTGTCCAACTATCTTCTGTTTGTTCCTTGCAGCATAAAGGTGGAACACATTACCTCAATCACATCTGCTGTTTCCAAGAACACAAATAGACATTTTATCTTTCTCAAACATTACATAGAATGTTGAAGATCAGCGGAGACATTGAATACTAGTGGCTTCTAGTGAAGGAACTCTCGAGAATGGTTCTGAAGATCATACCACAGATGCTCTAGAACTAGAGGCTTTGTAGAAATGAGAGGTGGTGAGTATCCCATAGTATGTGCAGTGTGCAATACATCTTCAATTAGGTTTATATATAAAAGAATATTATTTTTATGAGGTTCACCTGCATTCTCCTCATGTATCTGATTCAAATGTCTTCATAGAGGCATGATGCAACAAAATCTCATTATTAAAAACAAAGATATTAGAAAATCAAGTAAAAATTATTTCAACATATGGAAGAACCATAATTGGATTCCACTCTATCAAAATTAAAATAGAGAATGGACTTGAACTATTCTATAAGATATACATCCCTACCCACACCTAGAGTAATACGATTCATTGCAATGAAAGGTGTCGAGCTACTCAATAACATCTACATCCTATGTTCAGAAATGATTTTAAAAAACATATAATGACTATAAGACAAAATCTCAGTGGACTCCTTTGAAACCACTTTTTCATGAACATGCACGGGTGTCTTGGTAACCCTTTAACCAAGACAGCCTAAACATATATTGAATGATATTCCCAATCATCACGGGTCGCTGACTTGCACATGGCTTCATAAAACATGCAAGTGGGTACAATTATTCACAAGACATAGTGGAATTAAGACAAGAAATTCAATATGAATATTAAAAACACCACTAGAAGTAAAGTATTAGAATATTAAAAGGAATAAAAAAACACAATGTACTACTACCAATGTACTAAAAATAGGTAAAAATCCCCATGGTCCCTAAGGATGGGAATCAACAAGTCCCAAGATGTACAACTAGATCTGCCATTAATAGATACCTTTCCTTTGCCTGAACCTCGAAGAAGAAAATCTTGGAAAACTTGTTGGTAAAGGTAGGGTTTGAGCCTAATCCGTATAGGATACCAACAAATATTCCATGTAACACGCCAAATATAGATTACCCAAAGAAAAAATTTCAATGTTCAAAATAAATAGGGTTTGTGATTTAAAATCAAATTAAAATAAATGCTCTATAGTTTCAAAATGATGGAAAATAATTTTAAAACACATGCTTTACTTTATAAGAGATGAAATAATTATAAAACAATGGATTAAATAAAATAGTTACATAATAAATTTCATGTAAATCATGCTAAACATTCTAAATATATTTTAGAACATTAATACAAATTTATATGTCATATAAAATTAAACATGAGAGAGACATTGTAATCTGCCTGGTAGGTACGATAGTATTAACCAGCTATAAGATTCTACACATTATATGTGATCATTGAAAAATTAGTATAATCACATCCCCATGAAACTGGAAAGAGGCAACTCATCACCCTCCAATTGGAGATGTGTCCCACCATGGTTATATTTTAGAACATTGGAATAGCATATAATGTATCCAAATAACTCAACGACTACCTATGGCTTGCATGTGGTCCTACATGATGGGTACTTTTTTTATTTCTTCTTAAAATATAATTAAATCCCATTCTCCCATTTCAAAATACCAGTTTTATCATTTAAAACAAAAATGGGATAATCAAATACAATGTTTTAGAAGGTAAAACCACTATGTTTAAATAAAATAATTTTAATCCATTTTCACAAGTTTGAAATCTATTCTAATCCAATTACATCATTTTCTCAATTAATTTTCCATAATTGATTTCAGTAATTTAATTGAAATCATTTCCATGAAATCCAAAATTTATATTCACTAATTTAAATCAGCCAACAGCTATATACACAACCCAATTTAGTGAAATTGGGGGTTTTTAAAATTTCTGTTCCAAAACCCTATCAAATCTCTTGATTTTCATGAATTGGGTATTAATCAATTTAATTGAATGAAATTTTGATAACTTTTATTTAAATGTGTAGTAAAAATAAATCAGGTAATATAGGAATAATAAGTTTATAAATATGGGATGGAAATACATACATCTTCTACAAACATTAAACTCACAATGCCACCTGTCTAATAGAAGAAAGGTGAGAAGGTCTCGAATATCGACCTAGAAGAAAGACCCACAAACCCACGTAATAGATCTATCTATTATAAGATGATACATTAGAAACCTATGATATGATAAGGATATAATCAAAAATAATTAATAGGACTCTTACCCAGAAAACCCACAGCAAGAGTAAAAATTATCAAAATCTGAATTAATGGATTTGAAACGGTAGAAATGGTTAAATATCACCTAGGGAAGGAATTAGGATGCATAATTTGAGTTTGGAGTTGAGGGTAAGAAAATAAGTATCCAAATATCCAGTTAAATGAATATGTCGAGGTATTACAGAAAACGAAATTGTAATACATGACATGAACTATTTAATCATCAAATCATCTGAAAAATGGATTGCGTCAACTTAAATTCTGACAATCCGAATTTAAAACTAATCAATAATTCCACTATAATGTCTAATTAAAACTCACAACATGTACCCATCACAATTTTAAGCTGATCACATAATATCTTTAGGATAACTAAAATTTGTGTATGTTTGTTATACGACCAGTATGTATGTTACAGAACATCTAACCCTATGAATGTCTATATAAAAATTCAATTTGATGGTGAAAATCCATCAAATATTTGACTTCATTATTATATTTATTCTATGAATACAAACCCCACCATACACCATATAATAAAAGGAAAATTTAAGACAAGGTTTATGGCTTACCTTTCAAAACAAAGACACGATTCTATATATTCATTAGGGTATCTATCTAGCTTCTCTAAATAAGTATCATATATTATCTTGTATTCAATTGGAATATAGAAATATTCCAATTTAAAAACATGTGTGCCTCATATCCCCACATTCATTTTAAAGGTATGTGGGTTTATTCTGGAAAATATTTGATTCTTGATAAAAACCTACTCCCCTTCAATCTGGGAATTTCTAATGACATACTTCAATGTAAACTGAATATTTTGAATATATTCTATCATTATATAATGAAACCCATGAAAAAATATAGTAATAAATAATAGACAGTGTCATATTCCATGTTTTTATCATCGATATCATCATTGTCCTGCATGAATGACATTGTAGTCACCCAAGAATGCTCACTTGAAATAATTTTTTCAATATGAAAAATAAAACATTTTAATGATAATCTCGTCAAATGATGAGACAGACCCAAGAAAATTCCCATATATAGATACTAATTAGAGATACTATTCTTGATTCCCTGAAACACCTATATTTGGGGAACTATGATTATTTCCACCAATAATAAGAATTTGAGAAAAATTTTACCCATGGACATACTAATTATTATATTTTCATCAATAGTGAGGGAAAACCTCCACATAATACATTCAATGATGTTCTTTTATAAGGTGAAAAATATCAATTATATGATTGTTTTCATGATATTTTTTGTGAAGTTCCACTTTAAATTAATATTTTATACTTTAAATATGTGAGACCCCTTTGTAGAATATTTATAACTAACCATGTTGAACATCTACATGGATTATTATCTACACATCCTAAAGAAAAATTACTAGATAATCATTTAGTCCCCATCAAAAATTCATATCTATCTATGGGGAGACTATGTACGATTTAGTATTAACCAATTTATGGGTCCTTAGAGTCTCCTATAGTGGTAATGCTAAAATATTATATCTAAAATATAGTTTTTGGATCCAAATAGTATATACACCATTTGGTCAATTAAATAAATCACTACCACCTCAGAGACATAAATTTATACTCACTGAATGGTTTTTGTTATAAATATAATTATGTAATAATCCACTAAAAAGGTTCTAAAATAATCCAAACTCAGAAAGAAAATGTCTGCATTCATGGGACAACTGCATGTTGCGAGTTACTCTTATTTTGAACATGAATTAAAACTAAACAACAACCATGAAGAAGAACCCCAAATTAGGAAGGCTAAATTCTGATCAGATATTGAATACATATACAATAAGTTAGAAACTAGCAAGAGTGAAGAATTATTACAAAAACAACTACCCCTTGTGCCATTAAAATTGAAGAAACAGATATCAATGGATGTGTATGAATCATTTTATCCTCATCCAATAGGCTCATGGTAATTAATTGCACCACCATAAAAGAATTTTTTGTTTTCCGTGATGGGAGGTAACCTCTAGTGTCAAAAACACCCATCATTATAATTAATTTGTGACACAATCCTTTCATTCTAGAAATTCTTATTAGGAGAATAATTATTTTCCTTAAAGATCACCATACTGATATCGCTTCTACATGACATAATAGTTCAAAACATTAATCTCAATATAGGATTCAAGATAATGTTTTCAACAATGATTGGTGGATCCCACCATTCTGTTTAAAGATGTTGTTGTGAAAGATTATTTATCTATAATATAGTTGATGTTGAATTGGTACTCATTTCCTTATATACAACATGTAATTCTTTCTATGATTATTGAGATAGATATTTAGACTAAAGAATGAATTTTGAGGCATAAAACTATATTCCCTTGATTTTTTAACACATAAGGGTATGAGGATGGCATGAAAATATTATATTACAAGAAAGTAAAATTATATAGGTCGGAGTGTTGAGTTTTTAACCCATTGAGTTGTTTCATCTGTTGAGAATCATATGACCATATATATATCCCACTCACCAACTAAAGGGGTCAATGTACTATATATCAAATTGAAGAAAGCATATAATGAGTCTCTTATAGTATAAAAACAAAATGGGATATTAAATAGGAGAAATAATCTATCTTTTTAAACCCATAAAAAATGTGAAATTTCTTCAACCCACTTACTAGTATGGGTTAACTGATTCAAAATATTGAAGGTTAGTCTCTTGGTTTCTAGTGAACCATGAAAAATGTTAAGCATCCCTAAAGGTTTAAGAGGAGGATTCATTTCCTCCATTAAAAAAACATCCCCCACTTATGGAGTTTCTCCCTAGTCAAACTCAAACAAATCATCAAAAACATGTTGGCTTTCCATGTCAAGTTTCACTTCCTACCCTTGTTTTTGGATAAAATTATATAATTTTTCTTCTCAATATACAAGGATTCGTAAAATATCTTATCACGTTACTAAAATCCATATGTAGTTGTGAAATAATTGTGAAACATGAATAAAATATGTATCTTAAATTTAATAACACCAATCCTCTTCTAACCAACAATGGGAATGAAAAAATAGGAAAATTAAATTAAATGGTGGGTCTGTGAAATATTTTATCTTGGACTATCCATATGATGGGAACAATAAATATGTAAGAGGTGAAAAAACACACTACAACATTAAAACACTTTAGGGACTATTCTTTTCCTTGTGTATCATTTTTCTATCAACATTCATTAGTAGATAAAAATTCCATAAATTTTAGTTCTTCTTTTTATTCAAATATACTATGATGATGATGAAAATCATTGATCTGTAAAATTAGAAATATTTTCATAATATGAGAGACTAATATTATATCAATATAATTAATGTTATAAAATAATTTATAATAAAATTAATCCATAAGTAGGTATTATTATATATATATATATTTAAAACATATGTGGAGTCTCAACCACCATTTATCCAATTGAAGAGTTTAAGATGATTTTGGAATTTTAGAGCTATGGTACTCAGTCTTGGGGACACCATTGGATGAACAAAGTCCAAATATCGTACTAAACCCAACAACTTAGGAAATTTCTTTTGAAGCATCAACAATCCTGACCAAATGTGATTCATTTAATATTATGGTGCATATGAATGATCTATATCAGATCCCAAATCCCATAATGAAATAATTGTAGGAAACCCACCCTTTTCCTCGAACTAAGGAACAAGGATACCCATGATATAGGGACCAAAAACCCCAATTAATTTATAAAAATAATGTTCAATGATATATTATCACTATGGAGGAAAAAACTCAACATGAAATTTAAGGCTTAGAAACCTGATGAATTCATCAACATTGATTATCCAGATTATTTCTCATTCTTATGGTTGTTAATCCATGACAATTGTTTTTTTCATATTTTTTAAAAGAGTTCATTGAAATTAATAATTTCGATAGGTGTAACTATAAATTATACAGAAAATATATCTTATTGTTCCACTACCTATCCATTGGATGATAATAAGTGGATGTATGTCTTAGCATGGTATGAAAAATTGTTTTATAACTAGATGACATGAATCACAATTAATTGATAACATTTTAACCATTGTAAAAAAATCAATAAACAATAAATATCTATATCTATATATATACTCTTGATATTACATAAAAATGGATTAAATCATATTCATATTATATTAAAAAGATTAATTTTAAAAAAGACAATAGTGTGTGAGGAGGAGGCTAGAATGGCACACAAAACAGACTAGGCACTCATTAATTTTCAACTACGATCATATAGTGTATAAAAACCACCCTATTAAACAGAACCCTCATCTAAAGATGAATCATGATTCTCATATTTAAATTTCATTCATGCATGTGATCCCTTCTCTAGTGAGGATTTTTCCTATGAACCATAGTTCATGACCTATAACCAGGGACTGGAAACAATATGATCTGAAGGAAGATAGAATAGGGGAAAATCTATCCATTTTTGAATGCATAATCGTATCCATGTCTCTATTATAGAAATATATCATCCTAAAATTCAAGGGTATGTACTTCAATCAACCAATCGTGAACAATAATACGCTCTCGAATCCACTAGTTTTTATACATATCAAATTCCCTTATAATATAAATTGGCTTGTGTGTTACTACTCAAACATCTTGGAAAATGTGTTGGGTATATTTACATTACAGATAATGAATCGACATGGTTTCCCCACTAACTATAACCTAAATAAACTCTCCACTGAATCAATGGTAATTCTTGATCCCCACTATTTAGCAACTTTCACCTATGCATAATGAAAAAACAAGAGTGAATGATTTCATAGAACCAGAATCATGGTACAAGGAATATACATAACAAAAGAAATTAAAATAAAATACCCTCTCTAATAAATGAATAATTATTTTATAACTAAAATCCAGAGGTTTCATGATCAATTCCAAATGTACACATCCAACAACATCCCAAATGGACAACTAGAATAAGAAAAAACTATTCCATTTAGTATATGGAAATTCTCACTTCATATCAAAAGTATCTATATGTACCCATATTATATAACCTTCCCATCATACTATGGTGTTTTGGGGATATAAAATTTTTAAAATGAAATATATTTTTTAATTAAGTTAATCATTTATTAATTAGTTAGTTTTTATAAATAAATTAAAACATTAAATTTTTGGTCAAATATAATTTATATATTGTTATATTTAGAATATTGCTATGTATCTTAATCAATCATGATATAGTCATTTTTTAGTGAAATTATAATCTATATATATTATGGTCATTGAGAAATCTAATTAATACATATAAAAGAAGTGATTTCATAAACAATTAGAATCATACCATATGAGTCCAATATATCATGGACTATCATGGAGAAGGAATCATTGGGGTTCCGTCACCCCCTTACCATTTGTAATCCATGACTGAACAACTAAATCATAAGAAATAATAATTACTAGAAAATTTTAATATTATCAATATTACGTCCCAAAATATGATCATCTAACCATCCAAAGAACATGTCAACCTTCCACACTATTCATGAAGGTTGTAAAATGATGTAATAAGCGGTTATTTATCATGATCATATCCATTTTAATTTATATATATTCCTTTAAAAATATATATTTATCAATTTCAATATTAAAATTTTAATGATTATATTAGGATTGTGATAAATATTACAGTCTGATATGAAGAATTAGAAATCGTGTTTTGGGGAATATATTGTTTCATTTATGGTGCCTTTTTTTGGGACAAATTATTTTTTCTTATTATATGGTATTTAATAATGATAATCATACTGAAAGTAAAATATTTAAACATAAATGATAATATAATTAAAAAAATTTTGAAGTATCTTTTATATGTGTCACAATGTTGTTAGTGTCATATCATCAAATATTTTTTTATAGAATATGGAATAATATTCAAAAGGGGGATTTCTAAAAAACATAAAATTATTTTCATAAAATATATATTATTTTTTAAATCATAATTTTGAAATTAATTTAGTATAATCTAACTATAAAACCCATCGATAATCTCAATACCGTACAATCAAGAAAATTTTAACAAACTTTTTCTTTAATTATTTCTCTCTATATCCCACCCATTATCTACCATAGCACCTAAGAAACTCTTCCAAGGCATTTATAATCACCCTCTCCGGGTAAGGGATCCAAGACTCATAGTCTTTATTTATGAAAATTATTTTTATTGTTTATTTATTTTTATTTTTTCTATATAAAATATGTTTTATGAGTTCTTCATAATATCCTTACTATGTCTATTTAATTTGAGACTATCTTTCACATTCATTAGACACTCACATGAATCACTATATACAACCATTATTCTTATAAAATTATCATTCAATTTTCAAAGCCAAACATTTTTCTAGTCAATACATGTCCTCATATCCACTCACAATTATTGAACTAGGTGATCCTAAACATCATTTAATATGGATATCTATATATTTAAGGCACACATGTAATTTTGTGATTGAAATTGAGGAAATACATACTTATATTTTTTATCTATGTATCATACATAGTCATTAACATGATATGAATGTGATGGATGGGCATAGAACTATATATCCCTAAACAATGTTAGGTAATATTTTTATCTCTTGGGATACCATGTATTGTTCATGTATGGTTACTATAACGAGACTATGTTACGATTTCTTATGGGTTATCCTTGACATAATCTTATAGTATAATGATTTATGTTGTTTCCACATTCTTAATATTCTTTTTAGTTATCATAATGTATTATGAATTGATGGCCATGTTTAAATTTATCATCCATATTATTTCTTCATTATTTTCCTCATTACATTGATGTATTACATTCACCTTTTCATGATTCAAAAATTAATATACTATGATATATGGATCACAATTTTTTGTTCGTCCCTAGGATCTATTAGGAATTACTATTGGATCGATGAAATATAAGGGCATGTATTAGTTTTTTAAAAATATTTTTGTTTTACCCACATGTCATGTTAATGTTATATGTATATAATTTCCTAAATACCATAGGAATCACAATATTTTGAGATTTGATTATGAGTATCTATATGTTATAAATCATTATTGTGTAGTTGTAATGATATGGGTTTTCATAGTTAGTATCAGAGGATATTATAGTTATTTTGTGGATTATGATTGTAAAACTTAATTAGAACCATATGGATACAAATAAACGTTTTAAATAACATAGCAACATTTTGATAATTAATTGTTTATGTTTTTTACTTGCAACAGAATCCCAATTTATACATTAAAAGTGGACATGGATCTAGAAATAATGATCCTAAGCATAAAAATAAATAAATGAGATCCAAAGCACCCAATAAAATCAGGATATAGAAAATAGAGAAATTGTATTCCATTTTAGTGATTCATAGGTTATGGAATTTGTTTCATTTCTGTGTTATCCTTTCAATTTCCGTAGTTTCTTTTTATTTTTTAGTTGTTTTAGAAATCTAATCAATGTTTCACCATTAATTCTAGTAAATGGTTAGAAATAAGATGAATATATTTTTCACACCTCTCCTTTTTATATTATTTATTTTATTATTTTTATTGGGAATCAGATAGATCAGTTCGAGGAATGACTTAAAATTTTGGAGCTCTTACATAGAAACAAATGTTTTTCACTTGGTTGCATCTAGTGCACTACGGTCAAAGCTGCATGGCCTCAGCTGGGTTGTCACGCGTCCTCTCCCAGCTCACCACACAACCTACCCCATGTTTAAGGGAGATGAATAATATATATGATGAATAATAAAACAAGAACACAATGAAAATAGAGACTGAACGGCCTTGGGCGAGGCACGTTTTTGAAACTGCGCTGCCTCGCCTGGTCCATCGGGTGACCTTCCAAAGTCCAATTAATTAAATAAAATTACTTGATGATAAATAAATGAAATTTAATGTGATAAAATTTAATGAATTGTTTTACTGATAATAATAATATTATTAATTGAGTATAAAGTTAATTATTATTGAGTATTAATATAATTGATATTAGTGTTGATACATAAGTTATTTTCTTTATTATTTCTACTACTATTATTATTATTATTAGAAATATTATTGTATATATTATTATTACTAAATAGTTATATTATTATGTTTATGTTGTATAGTTTTATTTGGGTTATTATTATTATTATTATTCCTTTCTTTTTCTCTCTTCTTTATTTTTCTTTTCTTTTTTTATTTTTTTTATTTTTCTTTCCACTTCCTCACCATCTCTCCAACCCACCGCACCCCACTTTCCATTCTCCCATCATCCCATCACGCCGAAATCCAACCCCTAAATCCCTTCCTCACACCGCCCTCATGGTTTTCCCTCCTCTAGATCACATGCAATCCGACGTTGCCTTCTTCTCATGGCTTTACCCAGTGCATCACGACCCTGCCTTCTACCTAGCGTACTCCACCCAGCCACTTGAACACCATCGCGCCAAGATACCTGGGATGAATCGTCGCCTCAACTCCAAAATCCACTATTAAGTCTCTGACCCCCCCATGGCCTGCCAACGAACCCTCCCAGCCTACCTCTCCATTCCACATATCGTTGCCCTAATCCCTCACCAATGGGTCGTGACATACTCTGGTGTGTTGCCTCTCATTCCTCCCGGCCAAATCCCAACCTCCAGCCGCATGCACCGATTCCTCTCTCCCAGCCATCTCTATTACAGCGGCATCCTGACATGCACTGCAACACTTTTCCGACGATAATCATCTCCAGCAACCTTCCCCCCATGTCGGTAAGCCTCAAGCAATTTCTGTTGTTTTGAACACAATCTATTTTGGTTCGGTGTTTTGTTTTCTTGCGGTGTTATTGTTATACAATGGGGGGTCTATATCAAATTTTTGGGTTAATTCTTCATGTTTTGGTTTAATGTTTTCATTAAGGGTCAATTTGGATTTTTTTGAGTTGTGGTTGGTGTGTGATGATCCTTGGACACCATATTTTTTAATTCTGCAACACCGATGTAGGTGGTTCCTAATTTCAAACATTATTTAATTAATTCATTTGTTTTCTTTGATAGTTTACAATTTTCTTTTATTAATTATTTTGGGTGAGGACTATGTTTTCTTGAAGTCTTCAATGTGATGTATTTATTTTGAATTATGTCGTATGGATGGGTGCATTCATTGGTTGAAAACTTATCTTTAGTAAATTTATTGTGTTTGATAATTTTTTCAGTTATCATTTTTAATGTTGAAAGTATTTGTAATTATGTTCGATATGGCGCAGTGTGTTCATGGTCATAATTGAAGGTGTTGAAATGGTCGTATAGGTTGTTTATATGAAAACCTATGTGAGCTGTGATATAATGTTTTATAAATTTTGTATTTGTTTTTTGAAAATGTTCAAGGTGCGCAGTTTATGCTCTAGTGTAGCATTTATATGCATTCTTCCCAAAAAGGTATTTTTAGAGTGTCTTTGGTGTTTAAAGTCATATCATATCTTCTGGATTTTCTTAATAAAATTTTTAGTGTTTTGTATAATCGTTAAAATATTCTTTTAACAGTGTGGATGGGTTATTAATTGATGTTGGTGGTGTAGGTTGTATTGTTGATTTGGCTTCGGGTATGTTTAGTTAGGGAGGAGGGTTGAGTTGGATTTGCATTTTAAATCTATGTTATGTTTCTTTTTAAAGAACTTGTTTACAAAGAATTTAATATGATTTAATAAAAATGATTTATTATAAAAAAATTAATATTTTTTTAATAAATTATTTTTATCAATGAGGAAATGTTTTTAATTGAGTTGGGTAAAGTATTTTGGAATTCATACTTTGTCAAATGGTTTTCAATGTGTGTTAAATTGTGGTGTTAGGTTTATGTATCACCCTGTTTGTTTTATTTTTCTGAGTTTGACATGAAATGGGAAATTGGAAAATCTTGAGCACCAAAGGGGAAGCCTGGGTACTAGGTGGGGGGACTAGATCTAGCGTGCTAGTGATTCAGAAGCAGCTCTGGCTAGGTTTCACTTAGCTGGTTTGACGATTACAACACTAACTAAACAATGGATGATGATTAGAGACCACTAGGTTTTGGATGTGTTTCCCTATTAGTGGCTCGTGCCTGAGAACATATTTTGTTGTGTTTTCCGTACTATTGTTTACTGAGACACGATGTTCTAGGGTATCATTCTATTTACTAGTACCTATAGGGGCTCTCCTACTTTTAGTGCTCCTGGATTACAATACACTCACCGTCAGCATGCGGTGTAGCATTTGGGTTCTCTTGAAAGTTTGAGTTTTCTTAACTGCAAGGATGTTTTATTTTTCTTTATGTTGTTTTATTTAATAGTGTTTTCTTTATAGAAACTGTTTCTTTAAATATGTTTAAGCTTTCGTGTCCTTTCATTTATTTATCATGTAATAGTATTTGTCATTTAATTATTATAAATGGAACCTTTTTATTGGGCGAAGTCCTACTGGGATTTTGGATCACACCCTACATACACCTTTGGGTGTTTGTATGTAACACCCCAAGCTTCCACGGTACGTTTCCCTTCGAATAATGCAATAGCGTGTGTTGTACGCAACCTCGAGCTCTAACACACACCACAACTAATTAAACTAGCCGTTGTGAATAGTAATACCTAAATTTTGAAATTTTATAAATTTTATTTATCAAAATAGACTTCATCTTTGGATTCGGAATATCGAAATTAGCCTATGTTGAATTTTTGGTATTTTTCTGAGAACTTCGAATTTTTTATGAATAGTGAAAAATACTTAAAAACAACTTTTTAAATCAAAATAATTTATAGTGAAACTTTATACTATTTAGTGGTTTTAAAGTATAATTAGAATATATTTTTACTATTTTATCCAATGGTGGTCATTAGAATTAATTTAACATTGAAATCGGACATAAACAAATGCCAATCTTTTGATATAAATTGTTTCTTAGAAACACGCCATTTTTTTGTAACAGCAGAAATTAATTATAAAATTATTTAATGCAACATATATGTTTGTAATTTTGTAAAATAGACATCATTTTTGAATTTGGAATATCAATTATAGCTTAGGGTGAAATTTTGGCTTTGTTCTGAAAAACTTCAATTTTTGATGAATAGTGAAACCACTAAGTGGTAGTTAAATAACTGATTTTTCATTTAAATGAAATATTACCACTTCTTTGATTTGATTTTCAAAAATCCGACATACATGGTTTTCATTAAGAAGTAAAATGTGGTTCAATGAGATTAAAATAAATTTTTGGTGAATAGTAACTTTTAAGTTCTTAATCGCGATTAGAGGTAATTAGTGTAGTTTAATGTACAAATAATGTTTTAATAATATGAGATGAGCATGAAACTTGTCCTAATCCTATTGGATGAGTCATGGCCGACCAAGACAACCCATGGTTCAACTTGGGGACCCCATGGATTCACTTTAGTTGGAAAATGACATTAATATATATTTATTTAATGTTAAAAGTAAATTGACACAAACATGAGTTGTCTTACTAAAACAGTTTTTTAGTGGGGTTACACAAGTCCAAATTTTTATTATAAATATTAATTAGAAATATAAAAAGATTTCCTACATCATAGTATTTTTTTTATAATTTTTAGACATTAAATAAATTATATTATTTATGACATCATTATGATTCGGCGATGACCACATTATTTAACGATTTAAATAAAATGAGAAGATAATGCAAAATACAAGGCTTACACTTGTCCAAAGCCTATTGGATAAATAGATTTCGAAACCTTATAACCTTATCCACGAATTATATAAGTTTGGGACCTTTAGAATCCGAAAAGCATGGTATAATAATGTAACATTTCAATCTTTCCAAAAGAGCCCCTCCTCTCCTCTTATAAAAGGCCCCCACATCTATCACCTTATTCACACTTTCAAGCCTTTTGGATCGGCCCACCTCTGCCCAAATACTCTCCCAACATTTCTACCTTCATCCTAGAAGCTTTACTTTAGTCAGAAAGCCATCTTATGGAGTCCTTTTGATCAAATCAAAAGGAAGAACCCGAAGAAGAGGTAACATTTTCATCACCCTCTTTCATGTTTCTTTCTTCTTCCACTCCCTCTTTGTCTATTATTTCAATTCTAAAATTATAAATCCAGTATCTTCTATATATTTTGATGTTATTATAAATATGGAACAACCATATTCAGTATTCTACCCATCATTTTAATGACATGTCACCATACGTGCGTACGTACGGCTTACCGTCTCCACGTCGTGGTGTAATTGTTATTCAATATATTATTATTTAGATGGGTATAATAATGATATGTAATTCATGTAAATAATAAATATAACATAATAATGATTCTGTATATATGATATACTATCCAATTATATATTATTTTAATATCAAAATAATGATATTGTCGCTCGTGCGTATGTACGGACTACCGTCTCCACGAACGCGATGAGATTAATTCTCCGTCGTATCCATTCAAGTATAATTATCATTTGATAATTTAAAAATAATTTTTAAGGACATGATATCATTCTGGATATGAATAAGATACAACCTATCCATGAAATACATGACTTGCGTAACAAAACATATAAGAAAACGAGTAAGTTAACACCCGAAACAACGATAAATCTAAGATATTGTTAACAATGCAATGTTAAAAGATCATATATGATATCATATGAATGTATATGATTCTCGTATAATTTAATAACAATTATTTCACCATTATACAGGAGGTTAACTTACCCCAACCAAGGAAAATTACAAGGTAAGGGTTTACTTCACAACCTCTTCATTATCCAAGGTTGTTTATACATAATTATCTACTGGGACCTCGTTATCATCCACATCCATGTTTCTTCAAAATGTATTTCAAAACATTTTTATTATTTACAAGAATATGGGTTAAATTCATTTATACCCTTTTTGACATTTTATAAGAGGTATCTTTCCGTCGTTTTCGGAACAAGGTCCTTTTTAAAATTTTCGACAGAATTGAGGTAAGAATGTTTTTCAACTTATACAGTGGGTGCGGTTATTTTCCGCCGTTATACAAACTTCAAAGCATTCCTTACAAGATTATATGAATATTTTCAAGAAAATGTTTTGTTTTATATGGATCTTAAATTATTTCAAAAATAGAAAGAGATATTTCTCTAAAAAGTGTTTTGATTTTATCTATGTCTACATCCTTTGATGGATTTTACGCTTATTTGAAGTTGATTTATTAAAATACAAAACTTCTATATTGTGTTGAAGGTTTTTGTGATATGTTTGACTGTGGATGTGCTATTTTATACCATTCATAGTTTATGGTGAAATTATTGACATTTCGTATGCTAGTTTTAATATGAATTTTTATGTTATGTTTAAACCTTTTCATATGGGAATGCATTGGACTTAATATGTGACGGGTGGAGCCCGCTATAGCTCCTCGATGCATCGGTAGGTCTCATGAGAAAAACTAGTGTCTTGTCACAAGGCCTTGACGAAAATATTATTTGTAGTCTTGGCACGAGGCCTTGGCTATGTGGTTATGATAGTCTGGCATTATGCATTCCAACATTATGAAAGTGGTTAGTGATTTTGCATGTGATTATTCGATTAGTAGAATATCCATGTGAATGAGTAAATGGCGTTATTTCATTTTACTTTTTCCATATTATGTTGATATTCAAGTTTGAAAGGCTTTTTTTTAGTTATACATTGCCTTAAATGTTTATTCTTATTTATGAAAGTTTCCGCTATATTGTTATCCTTACTAGGCATTTGAGCTCACCCCTTTTCTATGTTTTATTTTTCCCAGGAAGTGAAGAAGTAAATTATGAATGACCTGTAGGGATATTATGAGGGGATAATAGTGTGGACTGTGGAGACATTATGTTGTTGTAGTAGTTTTTCATTTTATGATGTAATGTAAAACTTATGAATGTATCTAGCATTTCCAAGGCTACTAAACTAATCGGTCTTTCGAGACTTGATCTTTTGTGATCATGCCAATGTTAGGAAGTAATGCACCGGCTCTGGATAGCTGGGGTCGGGGCGTTACAGTTGGTATCAGAGGAAGTTTAGTACAAACCTTGGAAGCAAGATTTAGATAAACTCTGATTAGAGCACATAGACCTAAGATAATCTTTGAGGATTAGTATAGAAGAACTTCCTAGAATTTTGGTATTGTAGAGATTTTGTGAGTTTTCCGAGCAATACATCCATGTCTGGAAACGAGCAGGTAAAGGCGGCTCTGGCAAAGATGTTCCTAGGGGTAAAACCCGAAAACACCGCTTTGAGCTAGACTTGAACGGGAACAGGTGCATGACAACGGGCCTTGCTGCACTCTTGGTTATGACACTCCCGGGGGATATTCTTAGGATAACTCTCATTTTCTCAACAAATCATTATGAAGGGTTTATGAGTATATACTTCCTCAAAGAAAACATTTTTATGATTATGGATTATATCCATAAATAGTTCAATTTATGTTAAGTGGTTTATAAGTATAGGATTATGTATTTTGATTCATAAACTGATCTAGTTTATGCCATTGTTTAGAAATGGCGCCTAGTGGAAGAAATGGAAACCGTATCAATGCACGCACTCCATGTAGGGATTGCCCTCCTGCTCAAGATAATTATAGTGGGGCTGGTGATGCAACTGGTGCCGATCAACTTATTACCATACTGGGAAACTCACTCAGGTTATGAATAATAACCTTACTCGTATGGAGCACCCTGATCCGCAACGTGGAGGATCAATGCAAGAACGTTTCATGAGGCAATAACCACCAACCTTCAATGGGAGTACAAATCCTATAGTAGCTGAGCAATGTATAAATTCCTTAGAGAAAATATTTCATGCCTTGGGGAGTAGTGAAAGGGAGAAGGTTGTCATGGCAGTTTACCGCCTCACTGGAGATGCCGATCAATGGTGGTCACTAATTCAAAACACAAAGGAAGATGATGAATTAACAAACATCGAATGGCAGGAGTTCAATGAGCTGTTCTTAGAAAAATACTTTCCTCGAGACCATCGAGCGGATATGGAAAGGCAATTTCTGAGTCTGAGGCAGAAGGAGGATGAGAATGTCGCAAAGTATGAGGCTAACTTTACAAGGTAGCAAGGTATGCTGCAAATTACATACGTAACCCAAGAAGTAAGACTGATCGTTTCTTTGATGGGTTGAAACCATTTCTACGTCGAGCTTTAGTATCACAAACCTTCTCTTCATACGAAGGTATTGTCTCGTGCGCTATCAAGACGGAAAAGGAATTCTCTAAGTCTTATGACTTTAAAGCGAAGCAAGAGAAGAAGAGACCTGCTGAACAATCTGGGAATGGAAATAAAGGGAAGAAGGGAATGGTTGAATATCCATCTTGTGGTAAATGCGGGAAGAAACATCCTGGTACTTGTTTGAATGGAATGGGAGTCTGTTACAAGTGTGGTGAAAAAGGCCACCAAGCTCATGATTGCAAGGGGAAGAAGGAAGCTACCAACGTTCGGTACTACAATTGCAGGGAGATGGGGCATTATGCAAATGAATGTCCTAAGCATCAGGAGAACTTACCTTAGAAAAGGGCATGGGATCAAGGCCAGGCTTATGCTATCATTACTGCTGAGGTAGAAGCTCCGAAAGACGTGGTGGCAGGTAATTTAATGGTTTCCTCAAGATTAGAAAATGCATTATTTGATTCTGGATCATCGCATTGTTTCATATCTTCCCAGTTTGCTAAGAAAATTAGATATTTCCAATTTGATTTAACAAGGGAGTTGTCGGTCAAAACCCATAAGGGAATTATTATTGCAACAACGTTTTGTCGATTAGTTCCCATTAGAGCACCTAAATGTTCTTTACCTGCTGATCTCATCGCCATACCCATGATTGAATTTGATATAATCCTCGGTATGGATTGGCTTTCGTACCATGATGCAAAAATTTATTTTAAGAGGAAAGAGGTTACGATTCTTGATAATGATGATAAGGAACACCTTATCTTTAGAGACGAAACGTCACCACATAATTCTTATCTAGATCCACCCCCAGTAGCTCAACTAAATTCAATTATTGGGGAGGAAGAGAAGGAAATTACTGAGGGTGAGGAAAGGAAGATTCAAATAGAGGATGTACCTATTGTGAGAGAATATGTTAATGTGTTTCCAGAAGATTTACCTGGACATCCTCCAGAACGAGAAGTTGAGTTTTCCATTGATTTAATTCCTGGATCAAGGCCCATATCGAAGACCCCTTATAGAATGGCCACTGTGGAATTAGTTGAACTAAAGAAACAAATAGAGGAATTGAGTAATAAGGGATTTATTCGCCCTAGTGTTTCTCCTTGGGGAGCCCTTGTTCTTTTTGTTAAGATGAAAGATAGATCTATGAGGTTGTGCATTGACTATAGAGAGATCAATGCTATAACAATAAAGAACAAGTATCCCCTACCTTGCATTGATGATTTGTTTGACCAACTGCAAGGAGCTCAATACTTTTCAAAGATTGACCTTCGGTCTGGATACCATCAGTTGTGTGTGAAGAAGGAAGACGTTCCAAAGACAGCATTTCGAACAAGGTACGGGCATTACGAGTTTACAGTAATGCCTTTTGGATTGACTAATGCACCCTCTATTTTCATGGATCTGATGAATAGAGTTTTCAAGGAATATCTTGATGACTTTGTAGTGGTATTTATCGATGATATCTTGGTATACTCCAAAAGCCACGAAGATCATGAAAATCACTTACGCATTATCCTGAAGACTCTTAGAAGACATGAATTATATGGGAAATTTAGCAAGTGTGAATTCTGGCTTCATGAGATTTCTTTTCTTGGCCATATTGTCTCTACGGATGGAATTTCCGTTGATCCTTCTAAAACCAAGGCAATCCAAGAATGGCCAGCACCGACAAGTATAGTTGAGGTACGCAGTTTTATTGGTTTAGCAGGTTATTATCGACGTTTCTTCCAGAATTTTGCCAAATTGGCTAACCCATTGACAAAGCTCACACGTAAAGGGATTAAATTTTTCTGGAAAAATGAGTGTGAAGAATGTTTTGAAGAACTAAAGAGAAGATTAGTCAATGCCCCTGTATTGACTCTACCATTGGGGAATGATGGGTTTGATATTTATAGTGATGCATCGAAGAAAGGACTTGGTTGTGTCCTTATGCAGAATGATAAGGTCATTGCCTATGCATCACGACAGCTAAAAATTCATGAGCAAAACTATCCCACTCATGATCTTGAGTTAGCAGCTGTGATATTTGCTTTAAAGATATGGAGACATTACCTCTATGGTGAAAATGTGAGATTTATACTGATCACAAGAGTTTGAAGTATATTTTCACCCAAAAAGAACTCAACATGAGGCAAAGGCAATGGCTTGAACTACTCAAGGATTATGATTGCACAATACATTACCACCCGGGGAAGGAAAACAAGGTGGCAGATGCTTTGAGTAGAAAAGACCATGGTGTTTTGAATGTGATGAGAATTGAAAGGGATCCAATTTTCTTGGATCTAGTGAAGATGGACATGGGAATAACTAGGGAAGGTGAAACATCAATGCTTTTTCAAATGGTTGCCAAACCATCATTACTAGAAAGGATTAAGAGTTCTCAGACCAATGATGAAGTATTTCAGAAGAAGATTAAAGATGTGAATGATGGAAGATTGAGGGACTTTGTGTATAAGGATGGAATTTTGGAATTCAGGAAGAGACTTTGTGTTCCCGATATAACTGATCTAAAAAGGGAATTGCTGGATGATGCTCATAGTTCCAATTTCTCTATACACCCTAGGAGCACCAAAATGTATAGAGATTTGAAGGAAATTTTTGGTGGGACAATATGAAGAGGGAGATTGCTGATTTTGTGTCGAGGTGTATGGTTTGTCAACAAGTGAAAGCTTGAAGGCAACATCCTGGTGGAGTATTGCAGCCTCTTCCCATACCTGAGTGGAAATGGGATAATATTACGATGGACTTTGTCATGGGACTACCAAAGACTCCTAGAAGGAATGATGCAATATGGGTCATTGTTGATTGTCTTACTAAGTCAGCACATTTTCTGGCTATACGGGAGGATCTACCACTTGAACGTCTAGAAAGATTATATATTAATGAAGTTGTAAGACTTCATGGAGTACCCCTATCGATTGTTTCTGATCGTGATCCTCGTTTTACTTCAAGATTATGGAAAAGTCTTCAAAAGGCCTTGGATACTGAACTTTGTTTGAGCACTGCCTATCACCCTCAAACAGATGGTCAATCAGAACGGACTATTCAAACCATAGAAGACATGTTGAGATCATGCTCTCTTGACTTTCAGGGTATGTGGGATCAATACTTACCACTGGTATAATTTTCCTATAACAATAGCTTCCATTCAAGCATTTAGATGGCACCTTATGAAGCGTTATACGGAAAGAGATGTCGTACACCAACCTGTTGGGATGACGTTGGTGAAAGAAAACTTGTGGGACCAGAACTGGTGGAAGAAACAATGGAAAAGGTGAAGGTAATCCAAAATCACATCAAATCAGCTCAAAGTAGGCAGAAGAGCTATGCCGATAACAGAAGAAAGGTTTTGGAATTTCAGGTGGGAGATCATGTTTTCCTAAAGGTATCTCCATGGAAGGGAGTTATACGTTTTGGTAAGAAGGGTAAGTTGAGTCCCAGGTATATCGGACCTTTCGAAATTCTAGATCGTATTGGGGTTGTAGCTTATCGTTTGGCGATGCCGCAAAATCTCTCCAAGGTTCACGATGTTTTCCACGTATCTCTGTTGAGGAAATACATGCCTCTCCCAACGCATGTACTCACCTATGGGGAATTAGAACTGGAACCCGATCTTTCCTATTGTGAAGAGCCCGTCAGGATTCTTGATGTGAGGGAGCATGTGCTGAGAAACCGGACGACTCGTCTGGTAAAGGTTTTGTGGAGAAATCATAAAATGGAAGAGGCAACGTGGGAACCTGGGGAACTTATGATGAAGAACCACCCGAGTCTTTTAATACCCTAGAAATTGTGAGGACGCAATTATTTGAAGGAGGGGAGAATGTGACACCCCAAGCTTCCACGATACGTTTCCCTTCGAATAATGCAATAGCGTGTGTTGTACGCAACCTCGATCACTAACACACACCACAACTAATTAAACTAGCCGTTTTGAATAGTAATACCTACTTTTTGAAATTTTATAAATTTTATTTATCAAAATAGACTTCATCTTTGGATTCGGAATATCGAAATTAGCCAATGTTGAATTTTTGGTATTTTTCTGAGAACTTCGAATTTTTTATGAATAGTGAAAAATACTTAAAAACAACTTTTTAAATCAAAATAATTTATAGTGAAAAATTATACTATTTAGTGGTTTTAAAGTATAATTATAATCTATTTTTACCATTTTATCCAATGGTGGTCATTATAATTAATTTAACACTGAAATCGGACATAAACAAATGTCAATCTTTTGATATAAATTGTTTCTTAGAAACACGCCATTTTTTTGTAACAGCGGGAATTAATTATAAAATCATTTAATGCAACTTATATGTTTGGAATTTTGTAAAATAGACATCATTTTTGAATTCGGAATATCAATTATAGCTTAGGGTGAAATTTTGGCTTTGTTCTGAAAAACTTCAATTTTTGATGAATAGTGAAACCACTAAGTGGTAGTTAAATAACTGATTTTTCATTTAAATGAAATATTACCACTTCTGTGATTTGATTTTCAAAAATCCGACATACATGGTTGTCATTAAGAAGTAAAATGTGGTTCAATGAGATTAAAATAAATTTTTGATCAATAGTAACTTTTAAGTTCTTAATCGCGATTAGAGGTAATTAGTGTAGTTTAAGGTACAAATAATGTTTTAATAATATGAGATGAGAATGACACTTGTCCTACTCCTATTTGATGAGTCATGGCCGACCAAAACAACCCATGGGTCAACTTGGGGACCCCATGAAGCCACTTTAGTTGGAAAGTTACATTAATATATATTTATTTAATGTTAAAAGTAAATTGACACAAACATGAGTTGTCTTACTAAAACAGTTTTTTAATGGGGTTACACAAGTCCAAATTTTGATTATAAATATTCATTAGAAAGCTAAAAAGTTTTCGTACATCATAGTATTTTTTTTATAATTTTTAGACATTAAATAAATTAAATTATTTATGACATCATTATGATGCGGTGATGACCTCATTATTTAACGATTTAAATAAAATGAGAAGATAATGCAACATCCAAGGATTACACTTGTCCAAAGCCTATTGGATGAAGAGATTTAGAACCCTTATCACCTTAGCCACTAATTATATAAGTGTGGGACCTTTAGAATCCGAAAAGCATGGTATAATAATGTAACATTTCAATCTTTCCAAAAGAGCCCCTCCTCTCCTCTTGTAAAAGGCCCCCACCTCTATCACCTTATTCACACTATCAAGACTTTTGGTTCGGCCAACCTCTGCCCAAATACTCTCCCAACATTTCTCCCTTCATCCTAGAAGCTTTAATTTAGTCATAAAGCCATCTTAAGGAGTCCTTTTGATCAAATCAAAAGGAAGAACCCGAAGAAGAGGTAACATTTTCATCACCCTCTTACATGTTTCTTTCTTCTTCCACTCCCTCTTTGTCTATTATTTCAATTCTAAAATTATAACTCCAGTATCTTATATATACTGTGATGTTATTATAAATATGGAACAACCATATTCAGTATTCTACCCATCATTTGAATGACATGTCACCATACGTGCGTACGTACGGCTTACCGTCTCCACGTCGTGGTGTAATTGTTATTCAATATATTATTATTTATATGGGTATAATAATGATATGTAATTCATGTAAATAATAAATATAACATGATAATTATTCTGTATATATGATATACTATCCAATTATATATTATTTTAATATCAAAATAATGATATTGTCGCTCGTACGTACGTACAGACTACCGTCTCCACAAACGCGATGAGATTCATTCTCCGTCGTATCCATTCAAGTATAATTATCATTTTATAATTTAAAAATAATGTTTAAGGACATGATATCATTCTGGATATGAATAATATACAACCTATCCATGAAAAACATGACTTACGTAACAAAACATATAAGAAAACGAGTAAGTTAACACCCGAAACAACGATAAATCTAAGATATTGTTAACAAAACAATGTTAAAAGATCATATATGATATCATATGAATGTATATGATTCTTGTATAATTTAATAACAATTATTTCACCATTATACAGGAGGTTAACCTACCCCAACCAAGGAAAAGTACAAGGTAAGGGTTTACTTCACAACCTCTTCATTATCCAAGGTTGTTTATACATAATTATCTACTGGGACCTCGTTATCATCCACATCCATGTTTCTTCAAAATGTATTTCAAAACATTTTTATTATTTACAAGAATATGGGTTAAAGTCATTTATACCCTTTTTTAATTTTTATAAGAGGAATCTTTCCGTCGTTTTCGGAACAAGGTCCTTTTTAACCTTTTCGACAGAATTGAGGTAAGAATGTTTTTTTAACTTATACGGCGGGTGCGGTTATTTTCCGCCGTTATAAAATCTTCAAAGCTTTCCTTACAAGATTATAAGAATATTTTCAAGAAAACGTTTTGTTTTTTATGGATCTTAAATGATTTCAAAAATAGAAAGAGATATTTCTCTAAAAAGTTTTTTGATTTCATCTATGTCTACATCCTTTGATGGATTTTACGCTTATTTGAAGTTGATTTATTATAATACAAAACTTCTATATTGTATTGAAGGTTTTTGTGATATGTTTGACTATGGATGTGCTATTTTATACCATTCATAGTTTATGGTGAAATTATTGACATTTCGTATGCTAGTTTTAATACGAATGTTTATGTTATGTTTAAACCTTTTCATATGGGAATGCATTGGACTTAATATGTGACGGGTGGAGCCCGCTATAGCTCCTCGATGAATCGGTAGGTCTCATGAGAAAAACTAGTGTCTTGTCACAAGGCCTTGACAATAATCTTATTTGTATTCTTGGCACGAGGCCTTGGCTATGTGGTTATGATAGTCTGGCATTATGCATTCCAACATTATGAAAGTGGTTAGTGATTTTGCATGTGATTATTCGATTAGTAGAATATCCATGTGAATGAGTAAATGGCGTTATTTCATTTTACTTTTTCCATATTATGTTTATATTCAAGTTTAAAAGGCTTTTGTTTTAGTTATACATTTCCTTAAATGTTTATTCTTATTTATGAAAGTTTCTGCTATATTGTTATCCTTACTGGGCATTTGAGCTCACCCCTTTTCAATGTTTTATTTTTCCCAGGAAGTGAAGAAGTAAATTATGAATGACCTGCAGGGATATTATGAGGGGATAATAGTGTGGACTGTGGAGACATTATGTTGTTTTAGTAGTTTTTCATTTTATGATGTAATATAAAACTTATGAATGTATCTAGCATTTCCAAGGCTACTAAACTAATCGGCCTTTCGAGACTTGATCTTTTGTGATCATGCCAATGTTACGAAGTAATGCACCGGCTCTGGGTAGCTGGGGTCGGGGCATTACATTGTAGACTTGGTTTCTTGTGTTTTCCAGGTATTGACATTGTGCTCAGCGATGGTGGTTCTATTCATTGATGGTCTTCTCGTGCAGGTTGGTGTTGTGGTGGGTAGATGTTGTGCCTCTCTTGTTGCATGGAGGTTTGAGTTTGAGTGTTAGTTTTTTGTTGTCGTTTATTTTGGATGTTGGTTCTAGTTGTAATCCTCTGAAATTGTTTTTAGTTTAAGGCCATGTTTGGTTGTCTATTATCATTTTCAGTTTCATTATCTTATCAGTTATTATGTGTTAACTATTTCGGGTAAATCGTTCCCATGTGTTAGTTTTGATACTCGGGCACTTGTGCCAGCCCGTGGGGATCGGGAACGACCTTTGGGCCATGTCACGGACCGGGGTGGGCATCGGGTGGGATGGGGACCCGGCCTAGTCCATGAAAAAATGGTATCAGTGTAGTTTTTCTCCCTTAGGTCGTGTTATTTTGAGATAGAGTCATGGTAGACTAGATTTGAGGGTTTTGGAACTCAACGTTCTATCTTCGAACATGGTGTCTGGCCAGCACACCTCGTTGCGGGACTAGAGATACCAAGGTATGTTGAGGTTTGTCTGAGTCCTTGGTACTTTTGTTTAATCTTATCTAGGGGAAATGAAAAGTTAGTAGGTCGGTGGTCCTAGTGAGCTCGCAGGGCCTAGAAAGCCATGTGGAGCCGGGGACGCTGTCCTAGAATACCATTTGTGGCGGGGGCGTGATTGGCATACGGCCTCCAACCAGGTGTCCCAGTCACCCACTATCACTAGTTCCCTCTTTCATTATTCCTCATATCATGGTTTTGGATTCATGGAAATCTGGGTTTTATTTAAAATAGATTTGTTCTTAAAAAAAGTAAAAAAATAGAAAAAAATTGTTGTTAAATGAAGAGGATTAAAAATTAAATGATGTGAAAGGATTTTAAATTATGGGTTGAATGTTTTGGTTTCAAAAAAAGGAATGGTTTGATTTTGATCCCTGGTGTAATTTTGGGAAACCACATGCATGATTGTATATGGAAAGGGAAAGGGTTAATGGCATGAGCGGATGAGTGCCTATATGGATGTGAGGTGGGTGCTAGTGTGGCATAAGAACATGCATGTGCGAGGCTCATGGGACACCATTGGTGTTTTCACAACCAACAAGCTTTATTTTTTATAAACGGTGTTGTTAAATGATAATTTGGTGTGTTAATAATCGGTGTTAGTGTGGTGTGTCCTGGTGTTTTGTAAATGTCGGATGTGGGGCATTTTGAGCCAAGGATTCCATTTGACTGATTTGTGTCCTATGTTTGAATTATTATTTGTATGTTTTTATGAAACCGTGTAGTTTGTTAATTATTTTGAAAAGTACATAGGGGAGCCCTTGCAGTGGTCCCGCCTCCACTTTTGGTGTTCGCTTCGGGTATGTCTTGACCGTTGGACCAGTTTGGTTGGGTCCACGGTTTACTTTCTTGACTAGTGTATTCCCCCCATAATGCTTTGACATGTTATTGAAGTGTGGCCATGGAAAATACACTGTTTAATATCCCTCCAGTTGATCAGAGGTGTCTCCTATTAAATTATAGATTTAAAACCACCTCTCGTTTTTTATAACTAAACTGATCCTCTCGCAGTGGGATGACAGATGTGTGGGGATTTTAAGGGTGTTTTGGTCTTTTGGGATTGTGTGAGTATTCAGTTATGAAGTTAACATCATTGTGTCTAAAGGTTCCCCTTGAAGCGATGAATGAAATTATAGCGGGGAAGGGTGAAGGTGGTTCAGAATTATCAGTGTTGACCAGTGTCTTGAAGGGCTTTGTAGTATTTTCATCGGCTGCAAGGGCCATGTTTGGTGATGTCTTGTAGTGTGCATCCTCTTTGATAGTCAAGGGTGAGGTTTGAAATCATTAATTTGGATGTTCTATTTTGAAACGGTGAATGAGATTCCAATGCGGAAAGGTGGAAGCAGTCTGGAGTGGTCGGTGTTGACAACTATTCTAAACGACCTTTGGTACTTTGTTGGTTTCGATTATGAAAGGGTATACGTTAGGCCACTAGTGTGACAGACCTATTCACATGAGGATGCTATGATCGATTGTAAGAATCATGTGTGGTTTAACACTCAGTTTGATGTCCCTCTCCATATAATGTTTCTCTCTACAGCAGTGGTCTTGTTTAGGTGACGACTTGTAGTGTCATGATCTTATTCAGTGTGATGATGGGTGATGCGCATGTATGATTTTCACTCTTGTGTTAGTGAATATTCTATGTATGATCAGTTGGATGACATAATGTGTTGTGGTTGCCAGTGTTTCCTCAGTTGTAGTGTGGTTGCATGTGACACTAAAAGGATAAGCTCTATTCAAGAGTCTTCAATACCAAACTGTGATGTAGGAGATGCTTCAAACATCAGGGCTCCAGCCGTAGGCCTCGGTGTGAAGCTAGCGTGTGGTCAAAACCACTGGGAGTGTATAGGACCGAAACATTATTTCTATCGTCGGTGTTGAATGTAGAGGTAGTTTAAATTGTATCTATGTTTTTTCCACTCCGAATGATCCATCTGGTTTAATAAGGTTTTGGTGACCATGTGGAGGCATGTTTGTCTCATTGCCTTAATATCTTGGGGGTTGTTCCCCACTGGATGCAATCGTATTAGTTGTTCTTATTGGAGTCTGTTGGGGAAATCGGTCTCAAATTTGAATAATGCTCATCCGGGAATGTGGAAATTATGGTTTGCCTTGGACCATGCTTTTGACACCCCGGTAGTTGGGCCCCTCACTCCCCTCCCCTTTTGGTGGGGTGTTAGTTGACCATCATGAATTTTTACAATGTTTTGTATCCTCTGTTAGTTCCAATGGAAGCGAGACCTGCGATGGGTCTCGCACAATGGTCTCTGGAATAAATCGGTGTTGGCCTTTCCTTAATGGTGGGGAGCCCACCCAGACTTCCCCATGTTGGATTTCATGTCTTGTCTGGCCTGTTGGTAGGTTCATAATGGTGGGGAGACCCACATTGGTTCTCGCACGAAAGTCTCTAGAACAAATCGGTTATGTACTATTCTTTAATGGTGGGGAGCCCGCTCGAACCTCCGTGTGTCGGTTTTCCAGTCTCGTTTCGAGCGTTAGTGAGTTCTTAATGGTGGGGAGCCCCTAAGGCCTCCTCATGTTGATAATTTTTTTATATATGGCATGGTGATAAATGATAAGAGTTTTCCTTAGACGTGGTTTGAACTTGTTAGATCATTCTTACCAAATGGTGTGGTTTTCGTTTAATAGTTCTTGAGGAATTTCGGCTTGTAAAGTTGATTTCTGTGGGTGAGAGTGATCCTTTTTTAAAACAATAAACTAGAGGTTTTTCAGCTCTTTGGGGCGGGATACACATATCAGAAATCCATTTTACACATTTCATGATTTTTTCATTGAGTCACTTTCTCGGAGCACGAAGCTTTTTCCCTTATTTTAATGATGTTTGGGGGGATCCCCTTTGAACCTTAAGGGAGTGTGGTTTACTACTTTGGGGTTTGGTTCTATTTAATGATTTCTCGGGATGGAAAGATTTAAGGTAGGGTTAATTGTCACACCAATCCTTTTTATATAATTTATTTTATTATTTTTTTTGGGAATAAGATAGTTCGAGTCGAGGCCCGACATAAAATTTATGTGATCTTATTTAGAAAAAAATGTTTCGCTCTTGTTTGCATCCAGCGCACCACGGGCAGAGCCACGTGGCCTCGCCTGGGTCACCATGCGACCTCGCCCAGCTTGCCGTATGGCCTTCTTGATGATTAAGGGACATGAAAAATATATGCGATGAATAAAAAATGAGAACACAATGAAAATTGAGACTGCACGGCCTTGGGTGAGGCACGACTCGAGCGAGGCACATTTTTGAAACCGAGCTGCCTCGCCTGGTCAACTGGGTGACATAGAAATATCCAATTAATTAAATAAAATGAATTCATGATAAATAAATGAAATTTAATGTGATAAAATTTAATGAATTGTTTTACTGATAATAATATTATTATTAATTGAGTATATTTTTTATTATTATTGAGTATTAATATTATTAATATTTTTGTCGATACTGAAGTTATTATTATTATATATATTATTATATATATTATTGTTTATATTATTATTACTAACCAGTGTTATTATTTTGATTAAGTTGTTTAGTTTTTTTAGGTTTTTATTATTGTTATTTTTCTTCCTTTTTTATTATATATTCTTTCTTTTTCTTTTCTCTTATTTCTTTTTGTATTTTATTTTTCTTAAATCTTCATCACTATCTCTCCAACCAACTGCACCTCACTTTCCCTTCTCCCCCTATCCAATTGCGCCGAAATCCATCCCCTGAAACCCTACCTCGCGCCGCCCTCATGGTCTGCCCTCCCCTAGATCACCTGAAGTCTGCCGTTTCCTTCTCCTCTCAGCTCTACCCAGTCAACCGTGACCCTGCCTTCTACCCAACGCACTCCACCCAGCCACTGGAACACCATCGCACCAAGCTACCCGGGTTGTGTCATCGCCTCGACTCCTGACTCCACCGTTCAGTATCCGACCCCCATGTCCATCCAACGAACCCCCTCCTTCTCCCTCTCCAGTCCACCTGTCGTCGCCCCGAACCCTCCCATGCGTGCCATGACTTACTCCGAAACACCACCTCTCATTCCTCCTAATCGAAGCCCTACCTCCAGCCGCTTGCACCGCTGCCTCTCTCCCAACCATCCCCATTGTAGCGGCCTCCCGACGTGCACCAAAAAAAATTTATGATGAGAATAATCTCGAGCAACCCTTCCCCCTTGTCAGTAAACTTCAATAAATTTCTCCTGTTTTGCACACAATATATTTTGGGTTTGTGTTTGGCATGAAATGGAGGTTTTGTATCAAATTTCTGAGTTAATTATTAATTGTTTGGTTCAATTGTTTGATTTAGTGTCAATTTGGATTTGTTGGAGCTGTGATTGGTGTGTGATGATCCTTGCACACCATATTTGTGATGTTTTCTACACCGAGGTAGATAGTTATGCGTTTTAAACATTATTAAATGAATTCATTTTCTTGCTTTAATTGTTTATAATTTTCTTTTAGTTAATTCTTTTGGGTGTGGAAATTGTTTTATTGAAGTCCTCATTGTGTTGTATTTATTTGGTATTATATCATATGGGTTGCTGCATTCACTGGTTGACAAATAATCTTTAGTAAATTGTTAGTGTTTGATAATGTTTGTAGTTATCCTTTTTATTAGTGAAAGTAGTGCTAATTGAGTTCAATATGGTGCAATGTGTTCTTGGTTGTATTTGAAGGTGTTGAAATGGTCCAGTAGGTTGTTTCTATGAAATCCTATATGACCTGTATTTGAGTTTTTTATAAATTTTGTGTTTGTTTTGTGAAAATGTGCAAGGTTCGTAGTTTATGTTCTAGTGTACAATTCATATGGGTTTTTTCATAAATGGGATTTTGAGTGCGTCTTTTATGATTAAATTCATATCATATCTTCTGGATTTTCTTAATAAAATTTGTAGTGTTTTGTTTAATCTATAAAATGTTCTTTTAATGATGTGGTCGGGTTACTAATTGATGCAGGTGGTGTAGGTTTTGTTCTTGATGTGGCTTCAGGTATGTTTAGTTAGGGAGGTGGGTTGAGTTCGTTTTGTGTGTTAAAGCCAGGTTATGTTTCTTTTTAAAGAATTTGTTAACCAAGAATTTAATATGATTTAATAAGAATGTTTAATGGTAACAAATTAATATTTTTTTAATAAATTATTATTAGCAATGCAGAAATTGTTTTAATTGAGTTGGGTAATGTCTTTTGGCATGCATACTTTGTCAAATGGTTTTCTATGTGTGTGAAAGTGTGGTGTTGGGTTTATGTAAAACCTTGTTTGTTTTATTTGTCTGAGTTTGACCTGAAATGTGAAATTGTAACATCTTGAGCACAAAATAGGAAGCCTGGGTTCTAGGTGGGCATACTAGATCAAACATGCAAGTGATTCAGATGTGGCTCTGGCCCGGTTTCACTTAGCTGGTTTGACAATTGCAACACTAACTAAACATTGGGTGATGATTGGATACCACTAGGTTATGGATGTGTTACCATACTAGTGGATCAGGCATGAGAACATATTTTTTTTTTCCTATACTACTGTTCATGTAGATGCGATGTTCTAGGGTCCCTTTCTTTTTACTAGTACCAATAGGGCTTATCCCACTTTTAGTGCTCCAGGATTAATATACACATGTTTTTTAAGCATTGGATTCCTTTAATTTATTTATCCTGCAAATGTATTTTTTATTTATCTTATATACATGGAATCTATTTATTGGGTGACTTCTTACTGGACTTTTGTATCACACCCTACATACACCTTTGGGTGTTTTTAGACTTTGTTACTTGTGTATTATAGGTTGTTACATCATGCACAACGATGGTGGTTCTGGTCGTTGAAGGACTTCTCATGCAGGTAGGTTTTTTTGCATGTGGATGTTTCACCTCTCTTGTTTCTTAGAGGTATGAGTTTGAGTTTGAGTTTCTTTTATTGTCTTTTATTTTGGATGTTGGTTCATGTTGTAAGCCTCTGATTTTTTTTTAGTTTAAGGCCCTGTTTGGTTGTCTATTTTCAGTTTTAGTATCATTATCTTATTGGTTTTTTTGTGTTTACTATTTCGGGTAAATCGTTCCCATGTATTAGTTTTGATACTAGGTCACCTATGCCATCCCATGGGGATCGGGAATGCCCTTCAGGCCATGTCATGGACCGGGTCGTGTGCCGGGTCGGATGGTGATATGGCCTAGTTTGTGACAATATTCATTACAAATTTTTTGGGGGTGACATGATGACTTAAAAAATTATATTCCCAACCCGATGAAAAAAAAGGATTTCATGAAAACAAAATCATAAATAAATATTTTTATAAATATAAACAAGAATCAATGTTAAAACTAAAATCCTATAAAATATATAATGATATTATTCATACATTTATGAAACAAAGGCCTCTAATTTTTTATTGATCCTTGAATCCCTTTATCGTAGAGAAATTGATCATCTCCTATGAGAATATAATCTCCAACATTTAATGATATGTGTAATAGTGGTTTGTTCTATATAATTATCATATTATAGGAAAATAGGATCAAAGTTTTATTTTCATCAAAAACAATATGACCTTGGAAGATATTCTAGTGATAGATTGGAAATAATGTTGAACAAAATTTGATAAATATTTACCACAAACTTTTTTAATTTTAAATTTAGAGATATTTCCATTTCCTCATGAAAAAGGATAAAAATCAATTGGTTGTATTCAGATAATGCCACAAAAATTTCATGACATGATGTCAACTATGTCATCTCACATGAATTTAATTTACACTAATTATTTTGGTTGAGAAGAATGAGTCTATGAAAATCATTGGTGATTCAACACATTATATCTATTGGAGAATTCTATTGTATTCCCTAAATATAAATACAATGAAAAAAAATTTAAGTGTATCACAAGTCTAATGATTGGATGTTGGTAATGTATTTTAATTGTTCTTCATGTTATGGACGAATGTACAACACCACTGTTTGGAAATGTTTAGTAATATAAATCCCAAATATTCCTTAAAGGGGAATAATAAATTCATTATGTATTGGAATTATGGAAACCTAAAAAGTGATTGTAAATGTGTGATACAAAAAAATTAGAAATAAGAAATCAATTCCCCAATCAAACCATTTCCTTTAATCCACTATTTATCTTTATAGAATATGGAAATTTTGAAAATCATTTCACTAAGCCAAGGGTTGTTGATGATATCTTAGTCAAACAACCTCCATGGTTTAATATGTATTAGAAATATTATGTCATCATAATTTCTATGCTGGATCATAGTAATGATGTAGTGACAAGTATGATAGTTATTCATTCAATGTTAGCTATATTACTATTTTTTTATGGATATACACATTCTTCCATTTGGTGCATATTTTGTAGAACATATCATACCCCACCACAAAACATGGAAGAGTAGATATATGTGAAAATCTAAAATTTGAAAATTATTATGTCCCATGTATATAATATATCCCCAATACATTTCTCAAGAATTAATATCTTATTTAACGAAGTGATATCAATTATTTTAATATTATTTAATTCTATGAATGGATGGGATTTCCTTATGTAGTGGAAAAATAAATTTCATACTAAAGATTATTAAAATCCATTTTGATATCTTCATTTTGTTCTATAATAGTTATATATTTAATATAAATCTCTTTTGTTATCATTATATCTAGCATGTATATCATTCCCCTATGAGAATGAGTACATATCTGAAATGAATGAGATAATGAAAAATATCATCCTTGATGACATGGCCATTGTATAGAATTATGCTTATGTGTTACAAGAATAAATTCACGATAATCCTCATTATTGTGATTTTTAGTTATCAATAGATCTTATAGGAATATAGTTTAAAATATCCAAAACACCATATTGAATGGACATTTATAATCATGAATAGATTAACAAAAAATAACATGAGAATATGGATTAAGAGTTTATACACACAGTTTCTTCTCCATTAGGAATTATTTTCACATTCTTTCATAAATAATATTGGGAATTTATCATCTACATAAACTATCACGATCACTACAATTTCATGATAAAATCAAGTATATTAATTCACAGATTTATGTAGAATTTGGTAATCTATTTTAGAACTAGTACATCTTAATGGTTGATCCTCAGCCTGAATATTATTATCTATTGGTAAATATGGATGATATCTCCATGACTACTATGTGTACAATATGTTAGAACATTGAAATCATATTAATTCTATTTCTAGTCATTATTTCCCATGAAATAAACCTAGATTTTAAAAATAATGTGGTTATAGATTACCTCGACAATTTTTTTCATGCATATTTCAATGATATTATTATCCACTCCAAATTCTAGGAGAAACATTAGTGTAATTTTAATGTAGTACTAAACATATTGAAAAAAGGAAAAAATTACATGATTTAAAAAATTGATTTTTTTATGGTTTAAGTAACATTTTTGAGGACGTAATATCAAAAAAATTGATATATATGAAAACATTAAAAATTGTGGCAGTTTAAGGACGGACCAAAACATTATCTGTGAAAAAAATAGATATTTATTTATTTAACTAGGTGGGTACCATAATCTATTTTTATAAAAAGAATCATGTTTGATGGGCCCACTAAAAATGATAACTCTAAATATTAGGCTAATCATTGCACATATTTGATCATTATCCACCCATGGGGAAGTATTTTTTTTATCTAAAATGATGAATAAAATGGACTGGGTTGTGTAATCTTGTAATATGGAATATTTATATCCTTTTCCTCCATCCAATAAAATATACATGAGATTAAATACATAAAATATGACTTTTATTTGGGTTTAGTGATCATAGAGTTGATGATTTGGAGATGTAATCTTTATGGGGAGAATTGTGACATCTATATGGCTCCCAAAAATCCTCAAGTAATTATTAAAAAAATGATCTCATTGTGAAAAATTGTGTTTGGTTGGATCTTTTAAAGGATTACGATTGATCATTCTATTTTCATATTAGGTTGATAAGAGAAGTGGTAGATTCACTGAGTATAATATATAATGCATCAATTACCATGGTGAGGATTACAAGGAATCCAATATTTTTTGAAATATTATGGCAGTTCCATGGAATAAATTAAATATCTTCTTCATATAAGTCTCAATTAAATATTACAAAATTATTTCCTAATAAAATCAATGTGGAAAAAATATGATAGAGTTCCATCGAAAAGCGAAAAATATTTTGGAGTTCATAATTGAAAATATATAGTTAAAAGGATGGAACCTACATATGTGTGCCACCAAAACCATGTTTGATTTGGGAAATTATGAATCATATGGAATGGCCATCCTTAATTATTCTTCTATGAAGATCTATGTTTTATATATTTATGAAGAAGAACTTCATGTTGGTTAACATGAAGAGGGAGATTGGATAATTTGTATCCAGATTCATGGTATACCAACAAGTCAATATTAAATGATTAATGTCTATGTGTATGATGAATCCATGAATCTATACTTATAAATATAGGGAATAATAATCATGTATTTCATTTTCAAACTCCCCATGACATCTAAATTCAATTAATCCATCTAGGTGGTAGTTGATCACACCACAATTTCATCACAAGACATTGACATCATGGAAGATATATGTATTGATCTAATCACCATGATATACATAAGGGTATTGGTATTATAGCATGTAGTTATACTATACATTGAATCTAATTTAGAGTTAATGTTTACCTCATTTTCTTGTAGTAACCCTCATTATGTGTTTGATATATATATACGATTTTTTAATACCTATCACCCTTGGATTGATGATAATTTTGAATGAGAAATTTATATAATATATTATATATTGTGATCTTAATCAGTATTTTTTCATCGATGTTGGGATAGAAAATAAAACTCGTATAGATATCCATTAAAAATAGTATCCATTATAACATTTTGATTGGCCTTTGTAGGCCTTTTACATGAAGTGGTGTCGAACTAAAACATGATGAGATGAAGTTGGAGAGAGAAATTTAATGGGTACAAATATTATAAACAAGTTGATATACAGTGTTCAAATTAATCATTATCATATCAAATCCTATAAATATTAACATAAAATCTATGAATGAAATCAACGTTGTTACCGAGAGTATAGGGTCATAGAATATACATTCTTTCATATATTTCCATGAAATAATGTCATTAGTTTTTTTAATATTGGATGTCTTCGTCAATGATACATTTTCCACTTTGTGTTTCTATATCATATTGTATATTTTTCATATCAATAATAACACTAACTGATCTTATTTCAAATAAATTATATGTTCCATGTATCCTTATTGAGGATGTACCAACCAAACCACACTCATATAATAAATCACGATTTGGTATGCTCGCAGCATAATCATTCATATGTGGAGAAGTAGATGATGATATTAGTTTATAAGGAAAATTTTATATGTAATTAAGAAACTCACAGGGGTATAGTGTAGTTGAGGAACCTTGATATTGAGGTGGAACATAGGAAGTAGACGATTATATGAAATCAAAGCACTCTCATCTACTCTAGGGTAAAAAGGATATGTCAATTGTGAAATAATTGAAGGAAGAATAATTATACAATATGATCATTTAAAAATAAAATTCCATATTAAAATTTTTATATTAAAAATTATGTAGTGATGTTTTTTTAAATAACATCCCAGGATTTCGTTATTTGTTATCATTATAATATATAACCTATCGAATTAAAAATGTCTTTATGAATAATTGCCTTGGAGAACATATCTATTATATCGTGGCTGTTATAAATTGTATTATTTAAGTGAAATGATAACTCAAATAACAATATATGAAAGAATAATTACCATCTAGCAGTAGGATTGTACCCTAGGAATCCCATTTGTCAGAGCTTCCTTAGGATATTGCATTATTGGGGTTTTTTCATTGACCAGTGGAATATAGAAATTTAAAAACTAAATAAATAAAAAAACTATTTTCGTGTTTGTTCATGATTATCCAGATCATGATCCAACTCTTGTTCTCCAAAACCCCATATAATCTGTAACCCTCACACACTTTTCCCATAGGCAACATGCTAGTGTGATTGAAGGTTCTGTATACCGGATGTAATAATATTAGTTTACATAATTTCCTTTCAATGTTTGTTTTATGATTATCAGTTCTTATTGTTAATTTAAAAATAATTATATAATTTATTTTAAAAATATTATGTTATGATATAACGAAAAAACAAATTTTCTGTGGGAAATGAACAGATTCCTTTAAGAAAATACTATTTATAAATTCAAGAATTTTTTAAATATCTATTTTTTTAACAAGATATTGTTAATTAATAATATTTATTAATTTATAAATGATTATATAATTTAGTGAAGTATAATGTAAATTTTATATGGGAATAAAAAAATTTAATATCATGAAGTTGTATTTTCTATTAAAATTGTTATGTAAAATTTAAAAAAAATCTGATTTTGGGAAATATTTTTTAAAAAAATAAATATTATTTCTAAAATCAATATGTCAAAATTATATGATGGAAATATTTTCAAAATTTCTCTGTACAATATAATTTTTTGGTAAAAATGTAATATGATATTACAATAAAAAATGAGTAATGACAGTATAATACCCTAAAGACATTTAATAAATAATACAAATAGAATATAGGAATAAAAACTAAATTCTCCCATTAAAATAATGTTTTTTTGAAGTTATTTGAATAAATTAATAAACTATTAGTATATCAACAAATTCCAAAATTATAAATTATTGGTTTTATATAAATTATTTATTATCATGACTCACTTACACTTTACTAGTAGAATTAATTTATGTTGTTTTGTTCATATGCATATGGTAGAATTAAAAATACTGTTATTTGGATGAACCAATATTCAAAAACCTTTAGATGGTTTCTACTTCGGAATAAATTTTTTTATATTCATGAAAACCTATGTTTAAAAAATAATAAACAGTTCTTCTCCATTTTTCATTAAAATATGCCCCAACCTCGCATACCACTTAACTCAAAACCATTAGGGTGTGAAAATATTATTTTAATCCATCCCTATATACCTCCCTTGTTTTTCCCAGTCTCTTATGAAGATCCTCAAAATATTTAAGATGTTCCCTCGCAAGGTATGGGATTTTCTCCTCATATTTATTCAAAAACATTAATTTTATTATGATGTAGGTTCAATTTTTTCTGGATTGAATATGTTGTTACACATCCCCCTTATTATCCATGGTATATTAATATAATTATAGTCCCCATTTCACTCTCATTAAACCCTCCAATGATTCATTATGGGAAATTTTTATGCTAATGAAATTATCCTAAAATTTTAGATTATAAATATTTCTGTAGTGAATACTAATCAACATTTTTAACAAAATGGTTATAAACTAGTATTATATATCAATCCGATATTTAGGAATTACATGTAAGAAACAAACACTATTAAATAATTATGTTACATGTGATGAAATACATCTTTATATTGTGTGATATATATGGTACGCATATCCATGTATATTATATGAATGTGACTGGTGGGACCCAAACTATATCCCCCTAACAAATTTTGAAATGTATTTATCTCATGAAATACCTGGTATAGTTTACATGAAGTTATACTAAAAATATATTTTTATTTTTTGGTAGTTATCTAGGACATATGTATATGATGTAATTTTTTATGTTGTTCTCAAATACGTAAGTTACAATTATGTTATCATATTATATCACACTTTAATGAATTTTGTTTTTGGTTTTAGACTCAAATTATACAAATTTTATAAGCTTCTAGGAAAAAATAAATTACATTAACCATGTTATGAATTGGTTATTCACTTACTGGGATTTATAGATTTCCCTTATCGAATTTATATCCCCATTTTTTCTAGTAAATTATTATAATTATGATGGGAAATAAGGGCATGTTATTCAGTTTCTAAATAATATGGGTGTACCCATGTTAAAATAAAACTTGTAATGTAAATAATTTCAAAAATAACAAAGGCAAAATAATCTAATCGGATTTTATAATGAGTATATTTATCTAAAAAGTGTAATAATTAATGTGTATAATATAAATAGGTATTCATTCGATCCATGATTTCTAATTCATCAAAATACAATAATATTTCTAAAATTTACCAATGGAATGTGTAGGTTGAGCGCTAAACAGGTATAGTAGGGACCCTGATAGGAGATCAATATCATTTCTCTTGATAAGAATCATAACATTCATAATTTTAATATATAGTAGGAATGATATAATGACAATACATTTATTTAAGAGATAGATATATAGTTCACATTATTCTATGGAATAATGACATACCTAGAGAAATTATATTAAATAACAATTCCAAAAAAAGTGTACATTTTTAAAAGCATGTAGTTTAAATACAAACATTACAATGCCAGAAAAAATGGTAATCAGTTCTAGGATCACAATTATTGGGATAACTAGATCACACATACCATGATAATCATGAACGACTAGTGGTCACTCTTGTCACTTGAACAATATGAATATGAAATATATGACAACCCCATGAGTGATCCTACTATAATGAAATGATCAATTCACAACGACACACTATCTAGGGAATAAAGGAGCAGACTATGTGTAAACCCCATATTGAAATAAATTGAATGTACCAATACCTAAAAACTCTACCTAGGTACCCAATGCTCTATTATGATGTATTCATCCAGTCATTTTAAAAAGGGTCATTTAATTTAAATTATTTTTTCAGTAAATCATATATTTATAAAAATATTCTTCAGAAACCATTCCATAAGTTCATTTTTCATTGACATAAACATCGTCTTTATATAACCAAAATGAGGGGAAACCATCATTTATCAATTATAGTTTACACACAAAAATAATAAAAACAATGTCATATATAATTAATTTATAAAAGAATTTATAAAATAGTGTCTAATTATAGTTCAATTTTCATTGTCTAGAGAAAAATCAACTCAAATAAATCTCAGTTCACATAATAAACAAGACTAGAATCCTTGGGTAGAGGGAGAGGAAAGGTGATACTCAACAATCAATCTAGTGCACCAAAACCCCAATGGACACACATGGGACTTATTTATTTTGAGGGACAATCTAGATGAAACATTAGGTTTGATGGTTTTTATGAATTTATAATTAGTCAAGAAACCATATGACCATACTGTATACCACAACACAATGACACATAGTTACATAAAAGGTCGATACCACATCATTTTGTATAAGGAAATGAAATTTTAGTGATTTTAAAATCCATATATGAGATATATAGAATGTTCCATGCCAGTTGATTGGAAAATTAAATTGGGGACCACATTATAGGAAAACACATCATACAGAAGTACCCATCTAAAAAGAAAGAGAACAAGTAGTAACGTAGCTACAAAGTGATGATATAATGAAAATTATAGAACAACCAAAAAGAACCGTCGATACTCTATTCTATAGTAATCTTCCATATGATGTTGTAATCACTGAAATTGAACAACCCCATAAATTAAATATGGAGGTTGCAAAAAAAATATGACCCCTCCACATAGAAAACCCTCTCATCTAGGGTGTAGCTACTCTCCCCAATAGTGTAGTTCCTTAAAAAACAACAATAATTTCACTACGACTCCCACAAATGGATTTACTAACTAATTAAAATTAAATATATAGAGGAACATATACATGATTTTTAAATTATCCCTATATAAAAAGTTCCATCCCTGGTAATTCATGTTGATGAATTATTCCCTCAAAAGGTTTCGGAGCACAAATACCAGAATAATGGTTTTCACTAAAATATATCATGAGAATCTAATATATTTCACAACAATAAATTGACCACTGGAATAAAATAACTAAACAATTAAATCATTAGATTTTCAATTATCCCCAATAGTTACTGTAGAATAAAAATATCTAGCAGAAACACAATCTCTTCCATACTCAAAACATGAGAGGGATTAGGATGATACATCATGAGATAATATATGATGAGAATATCATGTATATATTTAAACTGATCCAAAAATTACAACTGATAAGAAGCCCACCCAATATTATAAGTGATCTCCCATAGACAACATATCATAAATCCATCATTACATATTTTTGATGAAAATGGAGACTCATCTGAAGAGAAATATTCACAAATACCTTGCTACTGCAATAAAATCCTAATGAAAACATCATGAATCCTTATGTGACTTCATTCAACTCTGATGTATATCCAATAATCAATACATTTCTCATATCCTCACCATCATCTTTTGAATGAGAGTCAGTCCATGTTTATATGCTTCTTCGACATCTAAAAAAAATAGGCAACCTATACGGTTGACCATACAACGACATTATGTGAGTCATTATATTTAATGAAACATATTTCTTTTTCAACACAAACTCATCCAATCCTAGATTTGTGTCACATGATTAATTAAAATAAAATATGATGGACCATATAATATCACTTTGGATTTGAATTGAATGATATATTTTACCCTCTATAGATGAAAGATAAGTTGTACTCAACCTAACCTAATTCCACATAACCTCCCAAAGACACTTCTTGAAACATGAAGTGAACTTTGGATCATTGTCTCATAAAATGGTAAATGGATACCAATGTAACCTGGTGTTCATTTTCATAAAATTATTTCCAATATCTTCAACAATAGTTTTTTATTAGAATGACATGATAAAATTTCAACTATCGATCGATCACTATCTATATAATGTTCATCCCTTGTGAATTATATGGTAATCAAAAAATGATTACAATAGGCACCTCATCACATTTAATGATTAAAATTAGAATATTTCAGAGAATACTAGAATTTATTATTGTTCTGCTATATTATTTTATGTGAAATAGTGGGACACAAAATCATTAATGTCGTGCTTTATACTTGGAAAACATAAATGCTGCCTCATCCATAATACATCATTGTACAATTAGGATGAATAACCTAGTTATTAATTTTAAAACATATTAACACGGATTTCCTTATAGAATATGGGATGTCAAATAATTAACTGAAGAATATCATTCCATTTGAACAGATATACCTACCATGTATGGTCTCCCCTCCAAAAAATGATTCCTTACTTCCTATGAACTCATATTTTAACTATTAATCTTATAAAATAGGCTCATGAATATATGATTATAAATTAATTTTGGAATGACCCATTTCTGAATCATCTTCTATTGCTTCTAAATTAAATTGAGAAAGAACCCTGATAATCTTCTATTCCTCATTCTATTCCAAAATAGCTTGTGTTAGACCATTCTGAATGAGAGTGTTAGTGACAACAACCCCCTTCTCTATGGTATTAGAAATATCAATCTCTAAAGACTATAGATATTTTGACCATTACATCTATCATATATCTAGGTTTGTATAAGAGAATATATTGCTCAAAATTATATAATCAAAAAATCACATCAACCATTCTATAAAAATTAACTTCACCCATACTTAGGTGAATGATTTTCTTTAGAAATCCTCAATCAATAGTTGACTAAATTTTATCATGTAGATTAATATGATGATATTTATTGGGGAAAACATGGTCTTTCTAAATAAGAAAAAACCTAATCACACACATGAAGAATCAATGTTAACCATATACTCTTAACTAGTGAAAATAATGATAAAAGTATGAACTGATATTACATGTCATTCCAAATCATATGTATAAGTCATAAATATAGATCCCATATGAATTCTATCTAATTATTGGTATCCTCAATCAACGGAGAAAAAAATTTAAAAAATATTTAGAGAATAAATAGTATTCTCATATATGACCTAGAAATATATGACTATAAAAGACAATATATGGGTCCTCCCTTGATAATAAATCCTTCATGTTTTTAAGAATGAAAGAATGTTTGTGATTGGAGGTCACATTCGACAAGAACATATCATCTTCGATGAAGATATTTAATTTTAAATGTTGGTGATAATGAAGGTTAATCCCCATAATCTCAAAAACCAATATCAAATGGTTCTAATCTTTATTATTAGATATGAACTAAACTAAGTTATCATCCAAACCATAACAAAAATGGTGTTTGGACTTGATATAATATCCAGTTCATTGGATCCATAATGCCAAAGGATTTTTTGTTAAATAAATTGAAATTATGAGATATTAAAAATCTACTTACAAACCCTATAAATTGGTCTTTAATATATCATGCTCTCTGGCCTTAATGTGTTGACAACATGGCATAAGATAAATTTTGGAAAACCACATTGTATCTTTAACTAATCAATTAAATGATACACAAGTGGTAAAGTGTCGTTATCTATAACCATCACGTGATTCAATTTTCGATAGTTCATGAAAAAAAAAAGAAACATCAACATTGTCTTGATAAGAACATGATCTTACCACTATGAGACTCTAGGGTGAATAAAATAATTTTTCATCTCATCATCTTATAGGATAATGACCCATTTTATCTCAACATGTTCCATTCATTAAAAAGATATATATGTATGATGTGTACCTAGAACTTTATCAATTGAAAACTCCATATCCATATATGATGATTGAATATAGATTTGTTTCTAGAATGAAAGTAGTAATTTATTGAATAGTAATGGATTTTTCAGAAATATAACAAATATTATCATTATCAGATATAACGTTCAACAATGAACTCATGGGAAATGGTTTGGAAGGCCATGAACCACCATACCTCAAATCTCACTCCCCCTAAAAAACAATGGGATCCCATTATGAAATAATGAAAGAAACACAGTGATGATAACCATCGATTTCCACATGATGAAAAACAATGCAATCCACCTAATGATTATAGGGATCATGTAGTTTCATAGGTAACTATACCATCATTTTAAATATATTCAACATAATAGTTCTACAAAATTAGGATAAAATGGTTTAGTGTCTTTTGAAGATTAGGAGCATACATATAATTTACATAATAAATCATAAAAATTTGTTTAATTCATATTTCTCTAGATTATTATTGTCTACCATGTTCTCCTTACTACATGGATTCACCTGAGGGTAGGCATCAAAAGAACAGTTCAGTTAAAAGTCAAATAAGTGGATAGAGAAAAACATGAATCAATATAAAATGTGGTGAGCATTACCCTCATCACCATTACAATAACATTGTATCATCATTATAATAATTTTATCAACTATTTTATAAATTCATGGAATGTTCCAATGTATAAAAATGATATGTAATGGATTAGTGATAAAAAAACAACACATAGTTGTGAACAACGCTAGAATCATCTTCACTCATATTTCACATTATCTCCTGAGATATATCACTTTCTATAATTCACTATAGTTAGGTATAATTATGGTCACCCATCACATCAAAAAATTTACATGAAATTTATAACTCTGGGTTCACACATCATATAATATAATTTATATTTTAATGAAATACATGTATATAAATCATGGACATAAAATAACCAATTGAATGGAATGAGTTTCATTTAATAAATAATATTTTCAGGAATGAAAATTTTGGTTCCAAAAATAAATAGGGAATAACATACTTATTATAAGAATCATAAATCTTGAGTGAGAATGAAAGAGCCTCATGGTAAGTAACAAACATGTTTTTAGAAAGAAGTGTTTTTTAAGAAAAATATTTTCATTTTTAATAAAATCATATTGGAAGAATTTATATCTTGTAATGAAATGGAATGGATAAAAAATGTTATTTTCGGTAAATTAATGGAATATCCATACTTGAAATGAATTGAATATGGGAAAACCCATGAAAGGAAGTTATGTTCCAAAATCCCCTTACCACATATTTGAATTCATTATCCACATTCATATTTGGGATAATAAAATTATATATAATTAATTAACAAAATAATAACTCTTAATATATTAATTTTATTTATTATTACATTGTTATGTTCATTTATGGTATTTTTTATGATGTATAGAGTTTAATTTTGTCGTTTATGAGGGTCTGTATTCTTGGTTTTCCTGAATGGTTCCCTTGTATATGAGTATAAAAGTTCATGTATAATTGGAATATTTTTATAGAATAAATATTATATGTTATTAATGAAATTTTAGATAATTAAATTATCATATATATAATTTATTTATATATAATCAAGAAGACTCATTAGAAAAATAGTTAATGAAAATGATTTAATTTATACGGATAATTTTATGACCATCATAAAGTCATATAATTTTATTTAAGTTCATTTTTATATATAGATTATTGAAAAATATAGAACTTATTATACATAGAGTAAAATCCTAGTTAACTATAATTATGGTTTTCTGACCAGCCTTGAATGTGGTAGTGAAAAATAAAAATGCATCATCAATGGTTGTGGTAAATCGACACTCCATGGATGATATTTTCATGTATGGAAAAAATGAAAAGGGTAGAGACTTAAGGATGAATTATTCAATTGACATAATAACAATACAATATTTAAAAATACTAGAGTTTTTATGCTAATTGTATAAGTATAACTGAGAAGAGGATAAAAATGAAATGAAATTAAGAGGAAAATAATGTTGATTTTACATCTTGAATTTATCCTCCTAGAGAACCTCTTTGGGAGAAATGGCCTAACCTTTTGATGAGACCAAGGTATCTTGGACATGTGGGTGGGAATTAATATGATTTTTAAGAAAAATTTAGACAATTCTCAAAACTTAGAAGGATTGATGAGAATAGATTGTGAGGAGTCGTATTTATTGGGGACGAGAGGGCTGTTTTCTGTTTAGTTTTTTCATTAGATAATTATTTTTGGATCAATAATATGGATGGTATGATAATTATCACCAAAATATATTATAATAAAGAAAAATTATATTAGTGTTTTGTCTTACAATAGCCATACATCAACTATGACTCAATAAATCACTTATTTACCTTTTATTGTAAATTTTCGAAATGTTCTAATAAATATTAATCATGTATTTCATAAAAATCCGTAGAATTCAACATAATCATTTATCGAAATGAAGAATTATAAAATAAACACTATTTTAATTAAGTATTTTTTAAAATATTAGAAATATAATTTTTATTTAAAATAATCCTTTACATGGAAAATGCTAATTTATGAATTATAACTAATTTCATTACACATAGAAAATTTAATTTTTGTATAAAACAATTATCATAAAATAAAATAAAAATAAATATTTAAGTTATGGATAAATTTTAGTTAAATAATTTTTTATATAATAAAATATATCATAAAATTATAATTAAATATTTCTGACTTAGAAAATTACAAATACCTAATTTTTCAATTTTTAAAACATTTATAAACATATGACATTAAATAAATACATTATATTTTTCTTTATAAGAGACATAAATTTTATTTATACTATCATTGGTGATTTTTCTGTTCTATTGTTCAAATTACTAATCTTATTTATCTTATTACTATTACAATGTCCATGATATTATTTTACTAGTATGTGTTTTTTAACATCTAGAAATACCTATCAATTATTTTGTTCTTAATTTATAGAGTTTTTAGTGTGTTAAATTTTTTATTTTACTTTAGTTATACTATAAAACATAACTATAAGAAGGGAATTTCCATTGATAAAATCCATTGTCGTTACATTCTTCACCTTTATGAAATTTCTCCCTCAAAATTTCATTTTAAATACTATGTTAAAATTATAGAGGGTACTTATATTTCATCCATTCCTCTGACTACCATATTTCCTATTAATACTTATGCTTCCACCCTTGAACTTTGACCATGTCAATATTCTCTTTTTGTAACATTACCTCTATGGTCCAACATCTTTATGGGATGATTCTCTTTAAAGAGATAATTTTCCTACTGTATCACTTATTTATTATGAAAATTTTTTAGATCTAGAATATATGTTGTAACACCCAAGACTTTTATAAGAATTATTTTGTTTTTATTTTATATAAATCATCAAAGGAATATTTCACTACACACAACACTAGCTTGGATTTCATTACACACAATCTCGACCTTCCTTGATAGTTTGTGTCATACGCAATACAGAGTTTCACTAAACAACGATATGCTATTAAAATATTATTAAAACTAGCCGTTCAGAATAGTAATAACGACTTTTTGAAATGTTGAAAATTTTATTTTTCAAAATGGACTTCATTTTTGGATTCAGAATATCAAAATTAGCCTCGAGAGACATTTTGGTATTTTTTTGGAAACATTCAATTTTTTATGAATAATGAAAACACTAGGTTACTATTTAAAAACCGACTTTTTATGAATTCCACTATTTTTATAGGATAATATGACTTGTTAGTATTGATTTAATTATCTTTTTTTGAATTAATCATTCTGGTATGATTTTCACAAAAATCAATTACTAAATAGTGTCAAAATTGACATAAAATAGTTTCTAAAAAAATATTATATTATTAATTGTTATTTTATTCCTAAAAATATAAGGTTCTACCAAATGACTTAGATAAAGTTATATATATTAAAAATAAACAACTTGGGGTTCGTTTGGCTGGTTATAGTAAGTTTATTAACCTTATAGTGTAAGAACACAAAAAGACACGGTAAAAGTAAAATTATCTAACTTAAAGTTAAATCTAAATGATAAGGTTACAATAGTAAACTAAACTTGTCAAAATTATATTGGATGAGAGTATTTTTACCCATCCCCATATTACCTTCTAAATAAATCAATTTTGAGCTATTTTAAACCGAATATGGCTTTATAATAAAATAATATTTTTAGTTTTTCCAAAGGAGCCACTCTCCTCCCTTATAAAAGGGCACCTCCTCCCTCTCTTCCTCACACCACTTTGAGCATTAAAGCTCGGCCAACCCCTGAAAATTTCTCATCTCCACTTCCGTAGAAACATCCTAGAGGTCTTGGTTTTCTTCAAACACCAATTTTAGTGCCCTAAAAGGCGGTCTCAAAGAAGAGGTAATGTCCGTTACTGATTCTTTCAACATTATTTCTTCTTCCAATTCTTCTTCTTTAGTTGTTTCATTATGAATTAATAACATCAGTATCACTCATATACTGAGATGTTATTATAAGTATGAAACAAACCTATTTCACCATCTATCAATCCTACGGAAAACGAAGTCACTGCGCATGCGTACTTACGGAATATCGTCTCCACGCCATGGTGTAATCAATTTTCCACCACCACCGTACTTGGATCTGTATAATGGATTAAAGAATTAATATATATTATTATTGTAAAGTGATATTGATTCTTAAATAGTATACATACACTCCAATACAATTCCACGATCATGGGAAGATATCATCGCTCATGCGTACGTACGGAATACCGTCTCCACGATGTGATGCGACTCATTCTACATGATTTTCATTGCATAATGATTACATAAATGAATTGAGTGAATAAATATGATATATATAACAATAATACCATTCTGGAAATGAGGTATCTATAACCCATAATGAAGAATAAGAATTTGTTCGACAAAACACGCATAAGAACAAAAAGCAATAAACACCCGTATAACAAGTAACAATGAAATATTACTAATAAAAAGATAAGAATATGACCATATATGATATCATAACAATGATTTTGATTCTGGAATAAGTGAATGACATTATTTAAATCATTATACAGGAGTTTCGGACACTTACGAAGCAAATCAGACCTAAGGTAAGGGAAATATCACAATCTCGTTTTTATCTGAGATTGTTTATACTTTGGAATTTAATGGGGTATATATTATCATCCACATCCATGTTCCCTCAATATGTGTAAAGACTTGGAAATTTCAATGAAATTTTTTTCCTAATTTTCTTTTGAATTTTTCAAGAACACAGTTTCTGACGGCGCCTGATTCTGATGCCCGGTGTGCCCAGAATCAATTTCCGAAGTTTAGCTCGCGTACGTTCAGTGAACGAACAAGCGAGTTTTTCTAACTTTTTAACCGGTGCTCGAAATCGAATTCCGAGGGCACCGATGGATTCCCAGTGCTGGTAATTGCTTAAGAAGATCTTTTTCGGAGTTGCATTTTCATGGGGGGAGTTGTTAAAAATTTTTGGAAGATAAAATAAAAATTGAGTTACAATTTTTATTTCCTTAAAGTAGTTATATCCTTTGAGTGGAAGTTAGGGAACTACCCATGAAAGGTTAAGAGGGTGGTGGGGGACACACAAGACCCTAACCCCCTTGATCTTCCCATAACCCCCTTGACCTCCCATAACTCACCTCCCACTTTAATATTGTAACTCCACTTTAACTTAAGTGACTCCTCTCCTCCTCACCTAAAACAATAATTCATGCCACCAAAACATTAATTAATTTGACAACTCAAGATCAATTAGTTAAGTGGGTTGGTTTTGAATTTTGTAATTTTCAATTCATGGCATGGGTAAATTAAATAAGGTGGAGCCTTATTTTATTTTGATTAGAAATTTTGTGTTAAGAGAAAGGGAAGAGAGCATTTGAGTTTTGAAGAACTTCCTCCTCTGAAGAAGAACGCTTCATATCTTTTGTTGAAAAACGTGAAGAACACCGAAGCTTCGACGAAGAAAGTCATCTCATCTTGCACCTTCTATCCACGTCGAAGGAAGCGAGACGCCACATTCTTCATCGGGCGATCACCGATGATGTGCCTTCTCCTCTTCTTCCTCCGCGTCAAGAGATGAGACATCACCGCGGGGAATGTCGCCATTGACGATGACTCACCCTCCGACATCAACGGAATCAGCACCGATCTTCTGCAACGTCCGATCACCGCGACGCATGCATCTTCCGTGGCTCGACAATGTGTGGCGTCTTTTCAAGGTAGGGGTTTGGTTTTCATGTCGTGAATAATTTTAGACGTTCTTTGATATCAACGGCCAACTGTTATCAAAATAACGGAGGAGGTCAGAGAGCACAAACACGACCGAAACTCCTCCCCTTTATTTTGTTGGTTATCTACATGGCTTGAAATGGAAGCGATGCATTGCTGTCACACCGTGCCCGAATTTAGAGAATCACGACGAAGAAGTGTGGCGCCGTCACACCGCGCCTTTGAGTTCGAACGAATCCGCGGTCGAAGTCGGGCTGCGGCGAAGGGGAGCAGCGCCGTCACGACGCACCGGAAAACCACAAAGACGGAAAATTTTGAACCTTGAGTGCAGATCTACGGGCGATGACGTATCGGGCCGAAATGGCGTTTGAATTCCTTCGCAATAAAGTTCGGGTCCCAGGAGGACTGTTGGTGAAGGCGGCAGGCGAAACGAACCACCAAAGCGCGTCCGGTGGTCCGCAGATGGCGGCGGAGGCACGCCACCGGAGCAAACCGCCGTGGCTGAGCCGCGGCGGTGGGACGTGAATAGGAACGGCCGAGCCGTTCTGGGTTTGAGGCGGTGCGGCTTTAAACCGCGCCAGGTTGACAACCGGGGGGGTTTGTAACACACGGCACTCGTCGCTCCGCGCCAGCCCGAGGCCAGCCGGCTACCCAGGCCGGGCCGAGCCGCGCAGCCGGGCCGGGCCGTGCCTAACTAGGCCTAACCCGGACCTGGTCCCGGTCGACCCGATTCGGCTGACCCAGGGGGGTTGGGCCGGGCCGGGCCCAGACCCCCGTTTTCTGACCTCTTCGGTCTTTCTCCCATAACATGGGATACGTACCTCCGATTGACGCATCGCCAGTTGCGATGTGGTCCTTGGATCGAGACAGTCGTCTCGGTATGTTACACTCAAGGTTTCGGAGAAAGTTGGGTTCGGCCGGGTTGGTTCGGTTACGAAACAAACCGAGCCCTCTGAGTGGAAACGCTTATATCTTGGGTTCCGGATGTCTGATTGACGTTCCGTTGACTTTGTTTGTTTCCTCATGACGATACAGAACTTTTGACTTACTCCTCTTGAGGTTTGGACACCGTCGGAGTGCGGTCGGGTTGGTTCGCTCACGAAACCAACCGGGCCCCTAGAACGAAAAAGCCAAAAACACACAGACCAGTCGTCCGATTGACGCGCCGTCTGTCTTGTTGAATTCCTCTTGATGAGATGGAACTTTTGGCATAATTCGCCTGAGTTTTGGATGCAGTTTGAGTATGACTGGGTTGGATTGTACCCGAAATCCAACCGGGCCCTTAGAACGGAAAAGCTGATATCTTTCAGACCAAACGTCTATTTGACGAACCGTCAGTGGTGTTGGTGATCACATTGAGAAACGGTCCCGATGGGTATACCCTATCAGAGTTTGGGGTACAGTTGAGATATGGCCGGGTTGGTTCGCACACGAAACCAATCGGGCTCCTGGGACCAAAAGGCTAATAACTCACAGACTGGGCGTCTGATTGATGCGCCGTCTATTGCGTTGAAACCCTTATGATGAGGCGGTACTTTGAGATACTTTTTCATGGGACTTGTGATACTTGGAGTATCGACCTGTAGCTCGTGGAGCGGACCCTCCTGGAGACAAGCATACAGAGTACGGAGACTGTGTAGCTGGCTGTGACCGATGACTGCTTGTTCAATTCGATTTGGAGTGACTAGTATAGCCCAGTGGGGAGAACTACATTGTGAGGTAGCAGACCCATGGCGGAGGACCACTACTATGTGAGGCGGAAGACCCGCGGTACTCTACAGGAGGAGTACCTCTGTAGGCATTGAGGGGGAGCACAACTGTGTGAGGTGGAAAACCCATGTCGGAGGTGCATTACTGTGTGACGTGCAGACCCGCGATACTCGACAGGAGGAGTACCTCAGCAGTCTTAGGTTAGTGAGCAGTACCTCAGAGTCATGACATGACCACTGTACACTCCAAAGACAGGGCTCTTCATTAGTTACAGTTTCGATAATGAAAATATTGGATTGAGTTGAATCTTTGACCTTTGTGTTTACCTCATGATTGAGAAGGGTCACTTGATAACTTAGGTATATGTATGGGCATATACCTGGGTAGTGGTTATCCTATGATTTCATAATCTTGTGTTTCCTCATGATTGAGATGAGTTACTTGATAACTTAGATATATGTATGGGCATATATCTATGTAGATGTTATTTGTTGAGATCATCTTTGTGGTTATCCTTGTTGGTTTTAGTGAGACCATGAGGGTCTCGGGGTCCCTACTGAGTATCGTTATACTCACCCCTGCATGGGCTATGCCTACACCTCATTGTGTTGGTTGTAGATGACGGGCAATGATGACGGAGGCTGAGTGTTCGAGGACTGGACGGTACCCGGAGGTGGACCACCCGACGAGTCAGTATCCAGAGGTGGACATCAAGGCGAGACGACACTCGAAGGGGGTTGATGAGAGAGAGAATTGAGGAGATGCGCTATTTGTACCTACCCTTCGGGTAGGATCTGTGGTGGATGATCCAGGAGCTTCACCATCTTTACCTACCCTTCAGGTAGGATCTGAGGAGGATGTCCCAAGAGCCGCTTCCGTTCTTCCAACTGTTGTCATTTTTTGTTGTACTTTTCTTCAGTTGTAGTTGTACTTTCAGTTGGGTTTGTATTCTGTCCCATTTAATTTTCAGCACTTCTCTTTGTACTAATTTTTTTATATCCTCTTGTACTATGTGGTGTTTTGTTTACTTTTATAAAGTAAATGACTTCCCAGTTATCGAGATTTACGCCTTTGGTGCTAGTCGCCAGCGCCTAGCCTATGGAAGGCGGGCTTGGGGTAGTCACGACATGGTCCCCGAGGACGGGTCGTGAAAAATTGGTATCATAGGAGTTGGTTCTACCGCAAAACTTATAACTCTGAAATTTTCTTTCTATGAAGCAATAGTGTTAAGGGTACCGAGTGTGGTCTTTAGTTCAAAGAGTCCAGTGTTGGTGCGGGCAGCCGACGTATCCATACACCAGGACCCTGACAACTGATTTCCGACTTTGTGCATGAAAACACTTATTGTGTGTGTGTTTCCAGAAGTTTTTAAAAGTCAGCTCAAACCAGGTCAGCTCACAGGGTATAATCATTTGACCATGTCACGTTGTTTCTTTCAGGATTCCTTTCCTCTAATGACTATCTAGAGCCCATAGGGATATGCATACTGACAACCTGCCGAGCGGAGAGGCTTCGGTAGAGGGCCCTCTTGCAGTTGAGGAACCAGCGGAGGCACCAACGGTACTACCATACGTTGGGCCACCGATGCCACCAGCCCCAGCAGTAGGCGATGCACCCACTTGAGCGTGCTGCACGAGTTCCAGTGCCAGAGGCCACCCAGGTTCCGGGGAGAGACGAACTCGCATGCGTCTAGGTATTGGATGGAGGTAGTGGTGAGAGTCTCCAGGCTAGTGGGGACACCTGTAGACTTCATTGTGATCTTTGCTTCCAGCCTTCTTCAGGCAGGAACAGGTAGGTGATGGAGCCACTTGTTCCAATTTTGTGACAGGATGACCTTCACATGTGAAGACTTCGAGACCTTCTTCAGGGTGGAGTTTGTGCCAATAGCTCTGCACCCCGAGCGTGTACAGGAGCTTCTTTCCTTGCTGTGTGGTTTTCGATCAGTAACCGAGTCATCTGTGGGAAGTAGACAGATGATGCAGAGGTCCAAGAGGACCAGACCAGCAGATGGGTGACCTCGGGTTATAGGATCAGTAGTGTGGGGCACCTGGGGTAGAGTCAGGGCCAGGCATGCCAGAAACAGACAGTGTTTCTCCTACGGCAGGAAGGTTCACATGGCACGTGACTGTCCGACTCCTCGCACAGTTGATCTGTAGGCATTGGAGGAGCCACCGAGGTAGAAGCAGCGGCGAGTGCTTGAGCAACAGCCGAACAGTGGACAAGGCAGTTGAGCTCCAGGATCAGGTGGATAAGAGCGGAACTAGTGGATACATCCTTTTTACTACTAGTTCCATGTTGCTGTTGTATTCGTGTCTTTGTACTATGAGCTGCAATAATGAAAAGACACATATCATTGTGATATTTGCTTTCATGTCCTTTTGTTTGGTTTATATTGAGTGGTCCCAGTTAAGACTGTTGACTTTGCCCTCACTTTCGAAATTTCTACTAGAGGAGACACAGTGACCTCACACTGATGCTGACAGTGTGACTCGACCCTTGGAGGCGAGAGTGACAGTTGGATCTCTTGGTAGTTACGTTGAGACCTTACGACGTCATCCATGGAATGAATGCATCATTCATGTGAGGATTGAATGTATTTGGCAATGGGCGTGGTTTGCCCAGGGGATGAGACCGAGTTTCACTTTTCGGAAAAGGAGAAATTTTAGCAGCTCTTTCTGATCGTAGGCAAAGAAGGTGCAGATTATCCAGGTGCGGATGAAGACTGCATAGTGCAGTAATAAACAGGAAACCGACGTCAGTCTTAGAGACTTGGGCATCTTAAATATTTCAAGAAGAGGAATCTTTAAGGAGAGATGAGTCTATGAAGCAGCCGACGTAGAGGCAGAGCTAGGAGAGAATGTTGAGGTGGTGTACATTTTAACATGCTACAACCACCCACATTAGCTGGCCCCGCCACGATCAGGGAGCTGGAGGGCGGGGGAAGAGTGAGGCTACATGCGGTCAAGGAGTGTGACCCAATGGATCTAAAAAATGATTCAAGGGACACTCTGTATCCACTTATAGCTGCTGTAGTAACAGACATTGATATGAATCATTCCTTCCTTCCACAAATGTTTTCCAGGACCTAGAGTTTCCGGTAAGACATAGACTTGACCCTCACGTCTGGAGATACCTTGGGAGAAGACTCGATAATCACACTTACGCCGATGGTGTGGTCAGACCCTCGAGGTGAGAGTTTTGGTTGGAGTCTCTTGGTGGCAGCATCGAGGCTTTACAACGTTGGTTTGAGTATGGACTGGGCAATCACAATTAATACACAAATTGGTAGTATGAGGAAAAAAGGATGTGGTTTAACTACTACATCGGAATGGGTTTTCCTTGGTCAGAGAAAAGGAAACCCCAAGAAGCACAGGATAAACTCATGCACAGGAGGGTGCGACCGATCACTCTTGAGTAGGTCAAACTTACCCTCGTGGTAGCAGAAATTTTGAGTTCCAGTTCTAAACATGAATTAGAGACCTCTAAATTTTGAGGATGATGATCACATACTTATACGAGTCTCACCCCGACGAGGATTACGGAGATGTGTCCAAGGAAGAAAGTTATCTCTGAGGTTCAGTGGACCATTCCTAGGTCCTCATCTGGGTAGGCGGGATGGTTTACTGCTTGAACCATCCACCTCACTTGCACCAGGAGCACGACAACTTCCAGGTATCTCAACTGAGGAGATACATGTGTGATCCTTCACATATCATCGACCATGGGGAGCTGGACAATGGAGATGGGGTTTATTTCACGAAGGTTCCAGTGGGGATCAAGGATTGACAGGAGCGGGTCCTACGAGTACGGTCTATTCCTCAGGAGCACTTTCACTAACAGTACAAGAACCTCTAGGTAAGCACATGGGAGTGGAAGGCTCAGATGCGTGCTCATTACCACTTTTGTATCCCTTGTTTATGTTAAATCTTTACGACGATGTAAATCCCTGAGGTGGGAGTAATGTAATGACCTGGAAATTTCAAAGAAATATTTTTTCGTAATTTTCTTTGGAATATTACAAGAACGCAGTTTTTGACGGCGCCTGATTCCGAGGCCCGGTGTGCCTAGAATCTATTTCCGAAGTTTAGCTCGGGTACGTTCAGTGAACGAATGAGCGGGTTTTTCTGACTTTTGAACCGATGCTCAAAATCAAATTCTGAGGGCACCGATGGATTCACAGTGCCGGTAATTGCTTAAGATGATCTTTTTCAGAGTTGCATTTTCACGGGAGGAGTTGTAAAAAATTTGTGGAAGATAAAATAAAAATTGAGTTTCAATTTTTATTTCGTTAAAGTAGTTATATCCTTTGAGTAGATGTTAGGGAACTACCCATGAGAGGTTAAGAGGGTGGTGGGGCCCACACGAGACCCTAACCCCCTTGATCTTCCCATAACCCCCTTGACCCCCATAACTCACCTCCCTCTTTAATATTGTAACTCCACTTTAACTTAAGTGACTCCTCACCTCCTCACCTCCGACATTAATCCATGCCACCTAAACATTAATTAATTTGACAACTCAATATCAATTAGTTAATTGTGTTGTTTTTGAATTTTGTAACTTTGAATTCATGTCATGGGTAAATATAATAAGGTGGAGCCTTATTTTATTTTGGTTAGAAATGTTGTGTTAAGAGAAACGGAAGAGAGCATTTGATTTTTGAAGAACTTCCTCCTCCGAAGAAGAACACTTCATCTCCTTTGTTGAAGAACGTGAAGAACACCAAAGCTTCGATGAATAACGTTGTCTCATCTTGAACCTTCTCTCCACGTCGAAGGTAGAGAGACGCCACATTCTTCATCGAGTGATCACTGACGACGTGCCTTCTCCTCTTCTTCCTCCGCATCAAGGGAGGAGACACCACCGCGGGGAACGTCGCCATTGACGATGACTCACCCTCCGACATCAACGGAATTAGCATCGATCTTCTGCGACGTCCGATCATCACGACGCTTGCCTCTTCCGAGGCTCGATGACGTGTGAAGTCTTTTCAAGGTAGTGGTATGTTTTTCATGTCGTGAATAATTTTAGACGTTCTTCGATATCAACGACCAAAATAACAGAGGAGGTCAGACCGCACAAACACGGCCGAACCTCCCCCCCCCCTTTATTTTGTTGGTTATCTACGTGGCATGAAATGGAAGGGACACAGTGCTGTCGCACCATACGGGAATTTATAGAATCACGACGAAAAACTGTGGCGCCATCGCGCCACGCCTTTGAGGTCGAACGAATCCGCGGTCGAAGTCGGGCCGCGGCGAAGGGGCGGGGCGCCGTCGCGCCACGCCGGAAAACCATGAAGACGGCTCTTTTTGGACGTTGAGTGAAGATCGATGAGCGACGACGAATTGGACCGAAATGGCATTTTAATTCCTTCGCAGTAATGATTGGGTCCCGGGAGGACTGTTGGCGAAGGTGGAAGGCGAAACGGACAACCGGAGCGCGTCCGGTGGTCCGCAGAAGGCGGCGGCGGCGCATCGCCAGAGCCAGCCGCCGCAGCTGAGTTGCGGTGTTGGGACATGAATGGGAACGGTGGGGCCATTCCGTGTTTGAGGCGGTATGGCTTTAAGCCACGCCAGGTTGACAACCGGGGGGGTTTGTAACCCCCCAAACCCATCCTGCCGCGCCAGGACGAGGCCAGCCGGCTGCCCAGGCCGGGCCGGGCCGTGCAGGCGGGGCGGGGCCACGCAGCCAAACCAGGTCGCGCCCCGCTAGGCCGGACCCGGACCCGGTTTGGGTCGACCCGGTTCAGCCGACCCATTGTGGCCGGGCCGGGCCGGGCCCAAACCCCCATTTTTGGACCTCTTCGGTCTTTCTCCCATAACATGGGCTACGGACCTCCAATCGATGCACTGTCAGTTGTGACGTGATCCTTGGATTGAGTTGGTCGTTTCGGTATGTTACAATCAAGGTTTCAGAGAACTTTGAATTAAGCCGGGTTGGTTCGGATATGAAACCAACCGGCCCCTCGGAGCGGAAACACTTATATCTTGAGTTCCAGACGTCTGATTGACGTGCCGTCGACATTGTTGGTTTCCTCTTGATGAGAAGGAACATTTGTCTTACTTCTCTAGAGGTTTGGATGCCGTCGGAGTGCGGTCGGGTTGGTTCGCTCACGAAACCAACTGGGCCCCTAGAACGAAAAGGCCAATAACTCACAGATCGGGCGTCCGATTGACGCCCCATCTATCTCGTTGAATTCCTCTTGATGAGACGGAACTTTTGGCATTGATTGCCTGAGTTTTGGATGTAGTTGGATTATGGCCGGGTTGGATTGTAGCCGAAATCCAACTGGGCCCCTGGAATGGAAAAGCTGATATCTTTCAGACCGGACGTCCGTTTGACGAACCCTTAGAGGCTTCGGTGATCACATTGAGAAATGGTCCCTATGGGTATACCCTATGAGAGTTCAGGGTACAGTTGAGATACGGCCGGGTTGGTTCATACACGAAACCAACCGGGACCCTAAGACGAAAAGGCTAATAACTCACAGATCGGGCGTCCGATTGACGAGCCTTCTGTTGCGTTGAGACCCTTATGACGAGGCGGGTCTTTGAGATACTTCTTCGTGGGACTTGTGATACTTGGATTATCGACCTGTAGCTCGTGGAGAGGACCCTCCCGGTGACAGGCTTACAGAGTACGGTGACCATGTAGCTGGCTGTAACCGATGACTGCTTCTCCGATTCGATTCGGAGTGACTAGAATAGATCAGTGGGGAGCACTAATTTGTGAGGTGGTAGACCCATGGTGGAGGAGAACTACTGTGTGAGGTGGTAGACCAGCGGTACTCGATAGGAGGAGTACCTCTGTAGGCTATGAGGGGGAGCACTACTGTGTGAGGTGGCAGACCCATAGCGGAGGAACACTACTATGTGAGTTGGAAGACCCGGGGTACTCGACGGGAGGAGTAACTCAGCAATTATAGGTCAGTGAGCAGTACCTCGGAGTCATGACAGGACCATTGTACACTCCAGAGACGGGGCTAATCAGCAATTACGGTTTCGATAATGAAAATCCTGGTTTGAGATGAATCTTTGACCTTTGTGTTTACCTCATGATTGAGAAGGCTCAGTTGATGACATAGGTATATGTATGGGCATATACATGGGTAGTGGTTATCCGATGATTTCATAATCTTATGTTTCCACATGATTGAGATGAGTTACTTGATAACGTAGTTATATGTATGGGCATATACATAAGTAGAGTTTATCTGTTGAGATCTTCATTGTGGTTATCCTTGTTTGTTTTAGTGAGACCTTGAGGGTCTCGGGGTCCCTACTGAGTGTTGTTATACTCACCCCTTCAAGGCGATGCCCCCACCTCGTTGTGTTGGTTGCAGATGACGAGTAGTGCTGACGGAGGCCGAGTGTTCGAGGACTGGACGGTACCCAGAGGTGGACCACCCGATGAGTCAATATCCTTTGGTGGACTTCACGGTGAGACGACACTCAGAGGGGGTTGACGAGCGAGAGAATTGAGGAGCTGCGCTATCTGTACCTACCCTTCAAGTAGGATCCTTAGTGGACGATCCAGGAGCTGTACCATCTATAACTACACTTCAAGTAGGATCCGAGGAGGACGTCCCAAGAGCCGCTTCTGTTCTTCAGCTGTTGTCTTTTTCTGTTGTACTTTTGTTCATTTGTAGTTGTACTTTCAGTTGGATTTGTATTCTGGCCCATTTACTTTTCAGAACTTCTCTTTGTAATTAGTGTTTTACTTCCGCTTGTACTCTGTGGTGTTTTGTTTATTTTTATGAAGTCAATGTCTTCCCAGTTATCGGGATTTATGCCTTTGGTGCTAGTCGCCAGACCCCGGCCTATGGAAGGCAGGCTTGGGGTAGTCATGGAACAGTCCCCGAGGACAGGTCGTGAAAAATTGGTATCAGAGGAGTCGGTTCTACCACATAACTTATAACTCTGATATTTTCATTCTATGAAGCAATAGTGTTACGGGTACCGAGTGTGGTCTTCAGTTCAGGGAGTACAGTGTTGGTGCGGGCGGCCGACGTATCCATACACCAGGGCCCTGACAACTGATTTTCGTCTTTGTGCACGAAAACACTGATTGTGTTTGTGTTTTCAAAAGTTTTTAAAAGTCATCTCAAACCAGGTCATCTCACCAGGTATAATCGTTTTACCGTGTCACGTTATTGTTTTCAAGATGCTTTCTTTGAATGACCAGCTAGAGCTCAAAGGGATATTCATACTGACAACCTGCCGAGCGGCGAGGTTTCGTTACAAGTCCCTCTTGCAGTTGAGGCACCAGCCGAGGCACCAGCAGTACTACCATATGATAGGACACCGATGCCACAAGCCCCAGAAGTAGGCGATGCATGCCACTTGAGCACGTTGCACGAGTTCCAGCACCAGTGGCCACCAAGGTTCTAGGGAGATATGGACTCGCATGCGGCATAGGATTTGCTAGAGGCAGCGGTGAGAGTCTTCATGCTAGTTGGGATGCCTGTAGACTTCATGGTGATCTTTGCTGCCAGCCTTCTTCAGGCAGCTGCATGTAGGTGGTGGAGCCACTTGTTCCAGTTTTGCGACGGGATGACCTTCACATGGGAAGACTTCGAGACCTTCTTCAGCGTGGAGTTTGTGACAGTACCTCTACACCCCTAGTGTGTACAGGAGATTCTTCCTTTTCCACAGGGTTTTCGATTAGTAGCCGAGTCATTTGTGGGAAGTAGATAGATGATGCAATGGTCCAAGAGGACCAGACCAGCAGGTGGGAGACCTCGGGTTATAGGATCAGTAGTGTGGGGCACCCGTGGTGGAGTCAGTGCCAGGCGTTCCAGAAATGGAAAATGTTTCTCCTGTGGCAGGAAGGGTCACATGGCACATGACTGTCGGACTCCTCACACAGTCGATCTATAGGCGTTGGAGGAGCCACCGAGGCAGAAGCAGCGGTGAGTGCTTGAGAAATAGCTGAGAAGTGGACAAGGCAGTAGTGCTTTGGGAGCAGGTGGATAGTAGCGGAACTAGTGGATATGTCCCTTGTACTTCTAGTTCCATGTTGCTATTGTATTCGTGTCTTTGTACTATGAGCTGCAATAATGAAAAGACACTTATCTTTGTGATGTTTTCATTCTTGTCCTTTTGTTTGGTTTATACTGAGTGGTCCCGGTTAAGACTGTTGACTAGACCATCACATTCGAGATTTCAACTGGAGGAGACCCAATGACCTCACACTGATGCCAATAGTGTGACTCAACCCTTGGAGGCGAGAGTGATAGTTGGATCTCTTGGTAGTTTCATAGAGGAATCACGACGTCATCCATGGCATGAATACATCATTCATGTCAGGATTGACTGTATTAGGCAATGGGTGTGGTTCGTCTAGGGGAAGAGACCAAGTATCTCTTTTTGGAAAAGGAGAAATTTTAGCAGCTCTTTCTGATCGTAGGCAAAGAAGGTGCAAATTATCCAGGAGCGGATGAAGACTGCACAGTGCAGTAAGAAACAAGAAACCTCCGCCAGTCATAGAGACTCGGGTGTGTTAAATGTTTCATGAAGAGTATGCTTTAAGGAGAGATGAGTCTGTGAAGCAGCCAACGTGGAGGTAGAGCTAGGAGAGCAGCATGAGGTGGTGTACATTTTAACATGCTACAACCACCCACCTTAGTTTTCCCCGCCAAAATCAGGGTGATGGAGGGCGGAGGAAGAGTGCGGCTGCATGCGGTCAAAGAGTGTGACCCAATGGCTCTAAAAAATGATTTAAGGGACAGTCTGTATCCACTTCTAGCTGCTGTAGTAACAGACGTTGATATGAATCATTCCATCCTTCCACAAATCATTTCTTGGACCTAGATATTCCTGTAATCCATAGACTTGACCCTCACGTCTAGAGATACCTTGGGAGAAGACTCGATAATCACACTTACGCCGACAGTGTGGTTAGCCCCTGGAGTTGAGAGTTTCGGTTGGAATCTCTTGGTGGCAGTGTCGAGGCCTTATGACGTTGGTTTGTGTATGGATTGGGCAATCACAATTAATACCGAAATTGACGGTATTAGGAAAAAAGGTTTTGGTTTAACTACGACGTCGGAATGGGTTTTCCTTTGTCGGAGAAAAGGAAACCCCAGGCAGCACAGGATAAACTCATGCACAGGAGGGTGCGACCGATCACTCTTGAGTCGGTCAAAATTACCCTCGTGGAAGCATTCGTTTTGAGTTCCAGTTCTAAATAGGTATTGGAGACCTCTAGAGTTCGAGGACGATGATCACATACTTATACGGGTCTCACCTCGACGAGGATTACAGAGATGTGGTCAAGGTGGCAAGTTATCTCCTAGGTTCAGTAGACCATTCCTAGGTCCTTAGCTGGGTAGGAGGGATGGTTTACCACTTGACCCATCCACCTCAGTTGCACCAGGTGCACAAAGACTTCCACGTATCTCAACCGCGGAGATACGTGCGCGATCCTTCACATATCATCGACCATGGGGAGCTGGACGATGGCGATGGGGTGTATTTCACGGAGGTTCCAGTGGGGATCAAGGATTGACAGGAGGGGGTCCTATGAGGATGGTCGATTCCTCGAGAGCACATTCACTAATAGTACGGGAACCTCCAGGTAAGCACATGGGAGAGAAAGGCTCAAATGCGTGCTCATTACCGCTTTTTTATCCCTTTTTTGTGTTAAAGCTCTACAAGGATGTAAATTCCTGAGGTGGGAGTAATGTAAAGACCCGAAAAATTCAAGGAAAATTGTTTATTAATTTTCTTTGGAATTTTACATGAACACAGTTATTGGCGGCGCCTGATTCTGAGGCCCGGTGTGCCTAGAATCAATTTCCGAAGTTTATCTCGGGTACGTTCAGTGAACGAACGAGCGGGTTTTTATAACTTTTGAACCAGTGCTCGAAATCGAATTCCGAGGGCACTGATGGATTTGCAGCGCCGGTAATTTCTTAAGAAGATATTTTTCGGAGTTGCATTTTCATGGGAGGAGTTTTTAAAAATTTGTGGAATATAAAATAAGAATTTAGTTTCAATTATTATTTCTTTAAACTAGTTATATCCTATGAGTGGAAGTTAGGGAACTACCTATGAATGGTTAAGAGGGGTGTGGGGCCCACACAAGACCCTAACCCCCCATGATCTTACCATAACCCCCTTGACCTCCCATAACTCACCTCCAACTTTAATAATGTAAATCCACTTTTACTTAAGTGACTCCTCTCCTCCTCACAACCCACATTAATTCATGACACCTAAACATTAATTAATTTGACAACTCAAGATAAATTAGTTAATTGTGTTGGTTTTAAATTTTTTAATTTTGAATTCATGGCATGGGTAAATAAAATAAGGTGGAGCCTTATTTTATTTTGGTTAGAAATGTGGTTTTTAGAGAAAGGGAAGAAAGGATTTGAGTTTTGAAGAACTTCCTCCTCTGAAGAAGAACGCTTCATCTCCTTTGTTGAAGAACGTGAAGAACACCGAAGCTTCGACGAAGAATGTCGTCTCATCTTGCACCTTCTCTCCACGTCGAAGGAAGCGAGACGCCACATTCTTCATCGGGTGATAACCGACGACGTGTATTCTCCTCCTATTCCTCCGCGTCAAGGGAGGAGACACCACTGCGGGGAACATCGCCATTGATGAAGACTCACCATCTGACGTCAATGCAATCAGTACCAATCTTCCGCGACGTCCGATCACCGTGACGCTTGCCTCTTCCGCGGCTCGATGACGTGTGACGTCTTTGCAGGGAAGGGGTTTGTTTTTCATGTCGTGAATAATTTTAGACATTCTTCGATATCAACGACAAACTGTTATCAAAATAATGGAGGAGGTCGGACCGCACAAACATGACCAAACGTCCCCCCTTTTATTTTGTTGGTTATATACGTGGCTTGAAATGGAAGCGACGCAATGTCATCGCACCATGTGGGAATTTAGAGAATCACAAAGAAGAACCGCGACACCGTTGCACCGTGCCTTTGAGGTCGAACAAATCCGCGGTCGAAGTCGGGCCGCGACGAAGGGGCGCAGCACCGTCGCGTGGCGTCGAAAAACCACGAAGAGAGCGCATTTTGAACATTGAGTACGGATCAACGGGAGACGACGAATCGGGCCAAAATGGAATTTGAATTCCTTCGAAGTAAAGATCGGGTCCCGGGAGGATTGTTGGCGAAGGCGGCAGGCGAAACGGACCAACGGAACGCGTCTGGTGGTCTGCAGAATGCGGCGGCGGCACGCCGGAGGATGTTACCGCCGTGGATGAGCCGCGGCGGTGGGACGTGAAGTGGAACGGCCGGGCTGTTCCGGGTTTGAGGCAGCGCGGCTTTAAGCCATGCCGGGTTGACAACCAGGGGGTTTGTAACCCCCCGAACCCGTCATGCCGCGCCAGCCCGAGGCCAGTCGGCTGCCCAGGCCGGGCCGGGCTGCGCCCAGCTGGGCCGGACCCGGACTCGGTTCGGCCGACCCAGGGGGGGTTGGGCCGGGCCGAGCTGAGACCAGACCCCCGTTTTCGGACCTCTTCTGTCTTTCGCCCATAACATTGGATAAAAACCTCCCATCGACGCACCAGCAGTTGAGATGTGATCCTTGGATCGATACAGTCATTTTGATATGTTACACTCAAGGTTTTGGAGAACTTTGGGTTCGGCCGGGTTGGATCGGATACGAAACCAACCGGGCCCTAGGAGTGGAAACGCTTGTATCTTGAGTTCCAGACATCCGATTGACGTGACGTCGACATTTTTTGTTTTCTCTTGATGAGACAGAACTTTTGGCTTACTCAGCTCGAGGTCTGGACGCCGTTGGAGTGCGGTTGGGTTGGTTCGCTCACGAAACCAACCGGGCCCCTGGAACTAAAAAGCCAATAACTCACAGTCCATGCCTCTGATTGACGCCCTGTCTGTCTCGTTGAATTGCTCTTAATGAGATGGAACTTTTGGCATACTTAGTCTGAGTTTTGGATGCAGTTGGAGTATGGCCGGGTTGGATTGTACCCGAAATCCAACCGGGCCTCTAGAATGGAAAAGCTGATATCCTTCAGACCGGACGTCCATTTGACGAACCGTCAGCGGCGTTGGTGGTCACATTGAGAAACGTTCCCTATGGGTATACCCTATGAGAGTTCGGGGTACAGTTGAGATACGGCCGGGTTGGTTCGCACACAAAACCAACCAGGCCCCTGGGATTAAAAGGCTAATAACTCACAGACCGGGCGTCCGATTGACGCAACGTCTGTTGCATTGAGACCCCTATGACGAGGCGGTCCTTTGAGATACTTCTTCGTGGGAGTTGTGATACATGGAGTATTGAAATTTATCTCGTGGAGCGGACCCTCCTGGAGATTATCATACATAGTATGGTGACCGTGTAGCTGGCTGTGACCGATGACTGCTTGTCCGATTCGATTCGGAGTGACTAGCATTACCCAGTGGGGATCACTACTTTGTGAGGTGGCAGACCCATGGCAGAGGAGCACTACTGTGTGAGGTGGCAGACCCGCGGTACTCGATAGGAGGAGTACCTCTGTAGGCTCTAAGGGGGAGCACTACTATGTGAGGTGGCATACCCATGGCGGAGAAGCACTACTTTGTGAGGTGGGAGACCCACAGTACTCGATAGGAGGAGTACCTCAACAGTCTTAGGTTAGTGAGAAGTACCTCAGAGTCGTGATAGGACCACTGTACACTCCAGAGATGGGGCTCTTCAGCAGTTACAGTTTCGATAATGAAAATCCTGGTTTGAGATGAATCTTTGACCTTTGTGTTTACCTCATGATTGAGAAGGGTCACTTGATAACTTAGGTATATGTATGGGCATATACCTGGGTAGTGGTTATCCGATGATTTCATAATCTTGTGTTTCCTCATGATTGAGATGAGTTACATGATAACTTAGGTATATGTATGTGCATATACCTAAGTAGATGTTATCTGTTGAGATCATCTTTGTGGTTATCCTTGATGGTTTTAGTGAGACCTTGAGGGTCTCAGGGTCCCTACTGAGTATCGTTATACTCACCCCTGCACGGGCTATGCCCACACCTCGTTGTGTTGGTTGCAGATGGCAGGCAGTGCTGACGGAGGCCGAGTGTTTGAGGACTGGACGGTACCCGGATGTGGACCACCCGACGAGTTAGTATCCGGAGGTGGACTTCATGGAGAGACGACACTCGGAGGGGGTTGACGAGCGAGAGTATTCAGGAGCTGCGCTATCTGTACCTACCCTTCAGGTAGGATCCGTGGTGGACGATCTAGGAACTGTGCCATCTGTACCTACCCTTCAGGTAGGATCCGAGGAGGACGTCCCAGGAGCCGCATTCGTTTCTCCAGCTATTGTATTTCTGTGTTGTACTTTTGTTCAGTTGTAGTTGTACATTTAGTTGGGTTTGTATTCTGTCCCATTTACTTTTCCACACTTCTCTTTGTACTTAGTGTTTTATTTCCGCTTGTACTCTGTGGTGTTTTTTTTACTTTTATCAAGGAAATGCCTTCCCAGTTATCGGAATATACGCCTTTGGTGCCAGTCACCACCCCCTGTCCTATGGAAGGCGGGCTTGGGGTAGTCACAGCATGGGCCCCAAGGACGGTTCGTGACAATATGTAATATTATTTCCATCCACCTACAATTTTGTAAATCCAATTACCCTTCGGTGAGTTTTTAGTAATAGATATGAAAGGAATCTTTTGTCATTTTTCGTACGAGGTACTTTTTGATTTTTTCAACAAAACTACGAGAAGAATGTTTTTTTAACTTATACGGCATGAATGGATTTTTAAAACATTATTTCCAAGAAGCTTCCATTACACGTTTTAAAGTATATTTTTAATCATCTTCTTTTAGTTTAGAATTGTATGATATTTTAAGAAAGGAAAAGTGTTTTTGAAGTAGAAAGTATTTTTTCCTCAAGAATTTAGTTCATGTGTTTTTTCAAAATTATTTTCCATCTAATATAATAAAGGGTTCTGTTTATATCCCTATTATTACATTGATTTGATTATGTTGTGATGGAATTATTTTTATGAATTCCTTTATCTTTTATGAATTGTTTTAGGATGTCACGATGTTTAAGAATCACATTTTATTACATGTGTTCTGCTATGATGCATGGTTTATGATTTTGTGGCACACATAAGAATGGTATCATTATGATATGTGTGGGTCCTATATCTCCTTCCAATGAATTGGGTAAAGATTTTATATCTCATGAGATAGACATGGATGGAATGGAAGGTTAAACCGGTTTAGTATAATAGGACTGAAATGAGGAGTGAACTCGGTTCAGAAATGGACTTTATCCACTAAGATAGTCTTGGCAATGAGTCTTGACTAATAAGAAATGATTATCTATGATTATGTTTGTATGACACAAAGCTTCATGTTTTATGTTATGATTATTGTGATTACATTTCACTACCATGATTTATCCCATGTTATGAAATTATGATCTCTTTTGCAGGGTAAGATTTCCAAGATGTTATGTTCTTATGAATATGATGTGATTGATATTTCTTTTTCTTACCCTTACCGAGCATTTTAGCTCACCCTTTTGTATGTTTTCGTTCCCCAGGTCAGGAAGAAGGTTATTATGTAATATATGCTAGAAGGGACTATATATATGATGAAATAAATGGGAGACAGTGCAGACGCTTTATGAACTAGTTGTTTATGTTTCCCCGTTTTTAAGGACACTATACCTATATGGTCCTTTCATGGTTTTGTTATATGTTGTAATAAGTATGCTTCTATTTTAAAGTAATAACCATGTATGTAAAGTATGAGTCATTATATATATCCTCAATATGGACACATGGAACACATCATGTACATCTAACCTGGTAGGTGGACGTTCCAATCAATAGGGCAAAACACCAAATTGATCAAGAATCTCAAAGGGTTCTATATTCCTAGGATTAATCATTCTTTTTCTCCCAAACAGCATGACCCTATTATATAATGATATGTATAGGAATACCATATCTCCAAACATAAAATTGAGGTCTCATTGATGATTATCTACACATATCTTCAATCAAATGTTTCCTTCGTTCATGTTTTTATGATTTATTTTCAATTTTTAGACCATTTCATCGACCATTTCATGTCCTAGTAGCTTCTGCTCACTGAAATCTTCCATGAATTCTTTTTTTAAATATTTTCCCACAAAGGGAATAACATGGATTAATTCGGATACTCGCATGGACACAATTATTGTATGTAAACATGGACAAATACAGATGTTAATCCTATCCTCATTTCATGCCCTTAAAACATTCCCTCAACATGTCATCCAGTGTATGAATAGTCCATTTGAATTTTTCATCATTTTTACGAGGATAAGATTTAATATATTTTATTTAAAATTATAGTGAATTTGGAGATCTTACCGAAACAATGAGGTGAATATAAGATCTTAATCAGATTCAGTCGATATTTATAAACCATGAATCCTTAATAATTATTTTATTTATGTACAAAAAAAATTGATCCATTGAGAGGTCCTAGAATAGTGATAAAGTGATATTTCATTGTAAGATGATAGAAAACAACCAATATTACATTGTTCCATTTGGATATCATTGGATTTCTATTAAGAATGTCAATGGTGATTTTTTACCATTTCCATGTTTGAATGGGTATTGTATACATCATCCCCAAATAGTTTTGTCTTTCATCCAAATCTTGATGAAATTATAGTCACATTGATGTATATTATGTAATCTCTTCCTTCATATGTCCCAACAATAGTTCTCTCGATGATCTCAATACAACGTTGTGCTCATTAGGTGAATAGTTAATGTAGTGCTATGTGCATCATTTAGAAACAATATATTTTTATATGGATTATAAGGTACACATTGTATCAAACCAAATATCATGACTCATTCCACATCCAATTTGAACAATCAATATTTACTCATCCTCTTATATTTGACCTTCTTATAAATTTCCAAATCATTTCTTTAAGGATCCGTTATTTTCTCCTAAAGAGATATTAGAGAAATTATTTTAGAATGGATTGATGATTTTCCATCCTTAATAGTTCCCATGACTATGCTATGAAATGATATGATGAATGGATACTTCTAAATTATTTTCATTCATAATTATAAAAATAATTGTTACAAAGAGTATCCACCACATATCAATTTTCTAGGATGGTAGTGCATTGAGTAGTCATAATTTTTAATGATCTCTAACCATCGTCAATTTCACTTATTAATCTCATTATGTTATAATTTATATTTTCGGCTCGTATTATTAGTATATATTTCAATATTCTCATCATATAAATAAGATAGCCATATTTCTTTCATAATGATCTTAGCTTACTACTCCAAACCATTTTTGATATATTTTCAATCTTTATTTTTTGACATCCTTTTGGATTAGGCTATCACATTATCATTTGTTATAGTAAATAACCTAATATATTCATCAAATAATCCATTTAGAGTATAGTGATATACCCACTTTTTTGGAAATGTGACAACTTGAGAAGTGATATGCCAATTTTAAACTCATTAAATTAGTCTTCACATCCACTAGTCTAGAAGATAATTTATCTCTTCCAAGTCAACATGGTTTTTGGTTTTGAAAATTGTTATAAGATATCATCAAATCACTGGTAATACCCATATAGACCAAGGAAACTATTGATTTCCACTACAGATGTTAGTATGGTCCACTCTTCAATTTTATAGGTTTATGAATGTCCACATATATTAATTTACACATGATAACATTCCACATGAATGTTACTTACTCTAATCAAAACTCACATTTACAGTACTTTTCATAATGATTCCCACTTTTCAATGCCTTTAGTTTGATATTTAAATACTCCTCATGTTCCTCATTTATTTTTGTGTATAATATAATATCATCAATAAATACTACTCGAAATTTTTCTAGGTAATCTTTTAATAATCTATTCGTTATGTCCATGAATATTTATATAGTATTACTGATTCTTAAGGGAATTACTATAGAACTCATATTGTCCAAAACCTATTTGAAATGAAGTCTAGGGATATCTTCCTCCCTCACATTTAACTATTGATATCCCGACCGAAGATCCTCCTTACAGAAATAAAAGGCCCAACAAATATCATTAAAAATGAAATTTATCCATGTAATGGGATACATTTTAATTATAGTTATTTTTTTAAGATCTAAATAATCAATTCATAGTTTCCTTGATGTTTAATTATTCATGTAAAGGAGGATTGGTGCACCCCATATTAAAACACTGAAGACTATTAATCCCTTATCTAGATTTTATTTTAACTACTTAACTATTACTTCAAGTTCAAGGGTTTCCTTGCTTTGAGGTGTATTTTGTATAGGAAAATATAATGGAATATATTTAATTGATAACTCAACCTCTCATTAATAAGGATGATCATACAATTCATTAGGGAACACCTTAGTGTAATCACTCACAATTGGAATGCTATTAATCATAATTCTCTACATTATCTCAATAATTTGATCTAGATAAGAATTATCATGGGGAAATAGTATCCCCACATGATATGACGAATTTGAAAAATATTATTCCTCATAGTTAATCTTTTATGTAATTTGAGGATGATTATGGATGTGACTAGTGATATATCTTTCACAATAGTGTATGTGGTCTTTGTATAAAGATATCCAATCCTTTCCAAAAATAGAATCTAGCTCACACAAAGAAAGTATGAAAATATTTTATGGGTGGTTCGGTCTAGAAAAATTAAAAGGGGAGGAGTTATATTCATTTGATGAAAACATTCCCCAATTAGATGTTTAAAAAAAAACTAAACCCCTATATTTTTATCTTGAGTTTTAATAGTTAAACTAAACATTCATGATATAAAGGAATTCATTGAAATATAATTAAACAGTATGTTCTATATTCTTGATTGAATAACTTGTGTACATTCCACTACATAGGTGTTGGGATCCACCCCATTTGTAGTTATCTAATAATCATTTCCTTACTCCTTTGGACATGGTGGTTTTTGTCAACGGTTGCACTTGAGAAATTGAGACTTAATGAATTATGTTTTATAGTGCATGTGAAACCTAGAGTTGAAGAATTAAACAATAGATGGTGATACCCTATCCTTGACCAAATTTTCCTACTTCCCCATGTATTTTAGAAAATTATGATCTTGGTGGATTTAACTCCCACACATCATGAATTTCACTATCCCTTTGAGGTAGTTCCCACTTTGCTTATTCAAATAGTTTTTACATGTAGGTGGTTGAATTTTCATTCCACCTCTGTCATTAGATCCCCATCACGAAACATAAAATATTATTTTCGGGTCACCATACCCATGAATCCATACCCAAAACACCATCTCCCTTGAGAGAGCATACCAAAAAACATCATAAAAAATCTTAATGTCTTGAATTTATAGAGCCATTATATGTTGTGCTTTTAAACCACTATAGAATTCATATATTTTTATATCACTATTGATATCAATAACTTATCCATACCATGAAATCATTGCGAAATTTTCTTCGTACATCATGATAGATTCACCTTCTTTTTTACATTACCATGATGATTTCTATCTCTATTATTTAATGAATTTTTTGATAGATGTACTTGTTAAGAAACATTAACATTTAGTCTTAAAACTCCATATTTTCATTTTCATCTTTTTTGTGGGTGTTCTAAATCAATTCCCACCATTGGTTGGCCTCTCCATATAAATGATAATCATCCAGAGTATCATTCACTAACTATGAATTGTAAAATAAAATAAAAGTATCTTCTCCATTATGTTGACCAACAATTTTTCTACTAGTGGATCTGAAGATCCACTAAATTATTATTTTCTTTCTCTCATAAAATTCTCGATATCCAGTTTCTCTGTCTTTGGTGAAGAAGGATGTTCCAAATTTTACAGGTTATAGTTAAAATCTTGAGATTGTTGTGTAATAATATCCATGATATTTTGATCTCCACCTCCTACGGTATTGATGACATCATTCTGAAAATTTTCACCTTATCACTCGCATGTGTTTTGGTCATAGTTGTATCCATTTCCCACCAATTTCAAAAAAAGATAATCATAGTAAAAAACATAATTAAACTGTTCAAGAATAAATAATTTGTTCCATTGTAAATTATACTCTAAAGGAATATCTTATGGGATACCTATGATAAATAATTTTCAAATACAATGGTTCTTGGGTCGTTGCTTTTAATTAGAATCATATTGAGGGTATTCTCTAAGGATCTCCATATATAGTTAACAATTTAACTAAACCATGCTCTAATAAAAATATATGTGACCCTTATTTTTCTTAGAAAAATATTATTTCATTTGAAATAAAAATAAAATAATAGTGCTACAAATCCAAGATCCAAATGTTTATTATCTTGGGAAAATTTGGACCATGTATAACATTTACATAATAAAACATAAAAAAATTGAACTCATTCTTCTTTATCTATTTATTTTCCCTCATTTTCCCCTTAGTAAAATTTGTTACCTAAGGATATTCCTCAAAAGAAGGGGTGAGTTAAAATACAATTAAGGGCATAGATAAGATCAGGAATAAATATTACATGGGGTGGGAATAATCATCATTATAATAACATAAAATAGTATAATAATAAAAATAAAGACAATAATGATTTGTTAAATGCATGGAATGTTGAAATGCATAAAAATTAAACATCGTTCCTTAGTGGTCAGACACCACAGATAGGAATGAACAATGCTAGATTCATGGTCACAAATATTTCAATTTATCTCATGAAATATATCTAATTACCTAATCAATGTGAGGAAAATATAATTTTGGTTACACCCATCACATAATAATATTTACATGAACTATATAATTTTTGGTACACCCGTAATATCATAACATTTACAATATCATGCATGTCTTCAATATAAATATTTAATACAAATATACACATTGAATATAATGGGTTTCATTTCATAAATAATAAATTCATTAATAAACATCTATGTTAAAAAATGATGATTTAATCATATACTTGGTATATGAATCATATTCATGAGTGATGAATAAAAATTCTCACAAGAAGATAAAGGTTTGTTCTTATAAAACACATTTATTTTGTAAAAATAAATTAATATGTCATTAAATAATAATATAAACATCTAATCCATAAATTAGAAAATGATGATAAATAAATGATATTTATGGCACATTATGGGGCATACATACTAAAAATGGATCAAATGAGTGGAAACCATAATAAAGAGAGTTTGGTTAGGAAATCCTCAACCATATGTCAAAATGATTTCTTTAATTTTCTATCTTAAATAATCAAATTAAATTAATTAATTAATAAATAAACAACCCTTTATAAAATAATTTTATTCATTATAGATTTATAATAATAATTTATGGGATTTTTGATTTAATATATTGTTTAATTTAATAATTTCTGAGGGTTCATTTTTTTGGTATTCAAGATCAGTTCACTTGTATATCTGTATGGATGTTCACGATGAAATGGAATAGTCTTCCAAATTTTAAATTTTATGTTATTAATGAAATTTTAGAAGAATAAATGATCTTAAATATCATTTTTTATATGGTCTGAGAATGTATCATTAGATAAATAGCTATTGATAATGATTCAATATATTTTTTGAATTTTACCACCATCAGAAATTATTATTATTTTATTTAATATCATGATTATATATTGATTCCAAAAGGTTATATAACATATAATATGCATAACAAAATCCTATATACCCATAATTTTGGTTTTATGACTAGAATTGATGTTGATTCTCAAAAATGAAAACACATCATACAAGGTAGTGGTAAATCGACACACAATAGATGATCTTTTAATTTTTAGAAAAAACAAAAAGGGAAGAAACATGAAGATGAATTATTATATTAACATAATAAAATTGCATAATATAAGAGATACTATAGTTCACATTACGCTTTGATATATGGCATTGTAGTGTGGATAAGAAATAATTAAAATTTTAAAAATATAAAGGAAATATAAAAGGGATTATACCTTCTGAATTTCTTCTCCTGGAAAACATCCTTTTGGAAAAGGATTTGGAGTTTGATGATCTAAAGGGCTCTTAGACTTGGGGGAGTGGCTTGGGAATTTTATTGGGATGAATTTGGAAAAGTAACAATTATTTTAAAGTGTGAGGATAAGTGGTTGTGAGGGGTGGTATTAATATAGGAAGAGAGGTGTGTTTTCTTATTAGTTTATTCATTTGTTTGTTATTTTTGATTAGTACATTGAATAGTTTGAGAATTATCGGAAACATATATTAAAATAATAATGTAGAGATTGATAATTGAGGCCTAAATCACCCATACATCATCTATGACTCAATAACTAATTTATTTAGCATTAAATGTAGATTATCATATATTATTATTCCCAAAATATTCAGGAATTTTATAAAAATATCAAAAAACCACCCTAAAAATTTCTCAATGTGTCGAATTATAAAAAATAAATATGAAAATAATTTTTCCAATATGAGAATAGTAATTGTTTTTAAAACTATCATTTACCTAGATAATATCGATTTGAAAATTATAACTGATTTTAGAACACTAGGGAATATTAATTAAGGTAACAATAAATTATCATAAAATGAGTAGATAAAAAAATATTAATTTATGAATAAATTTTCTGAAAATATAAATCATTTTAAATTTTTTATTTAATCATAAAATAGTAATTAAACATTTTCGATATACAATAATAGAAACACTTAATTTTTCATTTTTCAAAACAATTATTTACTTATTCAATGAAATAAATTACATCCTATTTTCATTCATAACATAAAAATTTATATTAGGACAATTAAAGGTAACTTTACTATTATATTGGTCAAATTTATATTCTTAATGATCATATTAATATTCAAAAATTCATGCTATTATTTAACTAGTATACATTCCTTAACTTCTATAAATGACTCTCATTTCATTAGTTAGTAATTCATAATGTTTTATTTTTGTTTTATTTGTGATTTTATATTACTTATACCATATGAAATAATTATAATAATGTAATTTCCATTGATAATATTTTGGGTCATTATAATGGTGAGTTTGAATAGATCATGATATATATCTAAAAAATCAAATAATAAATATGAATCCACTATCAATTTAGAAAATGAAAATCAATAAAATGCCTGATCCTTCCTCTTTCCATTGGGAATAACCATCTCCATAAAAAATATACATGAGCTCTATTAGATGTTTTTTCATATATAAAAAATTTGTAGATACAAATGATTTTGAAGAACGTATATCTATCAGTGTTGTAACTATTGAAGACAAAACAAAAACTCTACCAAAAAATATCATTAGGATGATGTAAACCTCTACCAAAAACTATTACATCACATTATAGTGCATTACTCCTGAGGCAAATCGCCATATCATATTTTACATTGAATCTTTTTATTGCACCATAGGGGTGAATGGATATGAATATCGATAACCATATAAGTTTATATACATGTCATGGATGATCTTCAAAACAATACCTTTGTGAAAACCAATATGTCATATCTTTAGGGGTGAGGGAAATTTATATCCATTGAATGCATGGACACAATAGTTTAATATTAGGGACACACATTGTTCAATTGATGATGTTGGAGAGGATGTCCACTACTCAATCAAACCCCCACCACCCTTGGTTTTATCATTTCACTTTCACGTTTTCACTCTATGCCACATGAAGTACCTCTAGAAGGATGAAAAGTGATATAGTATCCAATAATTCATTCAATATCTATCTATTACATTGTATAAATGTCTAATGTTTCTTCATAGGTGGTAAAAACTAGTATATATATATAAGATAAAATTCAAGTCCAAAAATCACAGAGGTAATTTTGATTTGTCAATTAACAATTTATAACATCATTTAGATAAAACTGAACATGTCACAACCTAAGAATTTAAATGTATACTATTTTTGATAGCATATATAGCATGAAACACTGATATTAAATGAATCATGTTATACTACTAATATACTATTATTTTAAAAAGACTATTATATACTTATCGTTATAGGTAGATGTATGAAGATGAAGATATACAATACGAAATATATATTATTTACATCTTAAATATAAATTTAATGATCAATTAATAATATATAAACACTCAATTTGTAATAATGATATATTATTCTACAAAACACATGTTTCCCTAAAAAATATTTTTATTGATTTCTATCAAAAAATATTATTTTTTTCACTCTAATATTTTAAAATATTAATTTGTAAAATTTAAATCATTTTTGATATCATCATATCAATATTTAAATATGGTGAAATATTGTGATTTTTCTGAAATTGGTGAATTTTTAGTTACTTATTAAAATTAACGATTTTCCAAATTACTATCATTTTATTCATTGAACAAAATATTTTGAAAGATATAAATATATTGGTTTTTTTATTATATTTAAATAAAAACCATTATATTTTGAATAATTCAATTAAATTCATTTTAATCCATAATTTCATTATTTTGGTATATGTTTATTTTTATTATTATAAATTCGATTTCATGCAATGGGGTTTTAAGTACAAAGTGTTTATCCATTTTAATTTAATAAATTAATACATACTAAGAAAACTCAATTTTCACCACAATTTTTGTGTTTAATATTAAATTGATTTCAATTAGTTTTTGTGAATTTAGTTTCTTAATATGGATTCTATATTTGTATTCAAAATTATTAACAATATATAATACGTTCCACACAATATATTTCCATTAGGAATAGAAAATGGATTTAAATTTTTTAATCATGTTTGCCGTTAAAAGTAAATTTTGGGGGTTTAAACTAAAGAGGTAATCAGAATAATACATTTAATAGACGTTTATTTTCTTATTATGGGGGTGTTTGGTATCAATTACCAACTCAATATTCAAATGTTAATCAATTTTGGAAGTCATGTGGTTTGAGCGTGATTTCCCATTACTGAATAGTTTTTGGTATTTTAATAAAATTCCACTCCCCCCCACTTTGAAAAAGGAACATTCTGTAACAACCCTGGTAATTATATAATAAGACCTTTAAATATTTATTAATATTTATGAATTAGATAGTAAATTTACCTTAATGGGATTATATGTTTGATATGGTTTCTGACAAATAACAATGGGTTTATCCAAAATGTTACATTACGTAAAATATTGAGTTATACAAGAAATATTGAAATATTATTATTTTATATGGTAGTTACCAATTAACTGTTAGAAATCTGTGAATGAACAATGTTAACAAAATAATCAAAATATTGATTAAAAACATTCCTAAAATGATTCATTGTTTAATGAATATACTAGAAATGATACTAAAATCCAATTTAATATAAAGGATGTATTTCTATGATGAAATATTATATATTTTGAATAATTGTGATCTTTTGATTATTTTTACATTTAAAAACACTTTCTCATTTCATCAATAGAATCAGATTTAAATAATTGAAGCCACATTTGTGTTTTGAATATTAAAAAATGTATATACATGGTTATAATCCGTATGAAAAATGATATCTAATATGGTCAACTTAATTTTTTTGAATAGTAACATTTAGTAATTATTTTTATAACTATTGTTAAATATAAATCACGTACATTGAATTTTATATAATATTATAGATATTATAAAACTACCTTAAAACATGTCCTAAAATTATATTTTAAGTTATTTTCATCCAAGACAATTCTTGGTCCAAGGAGTTTTCCTTTGATGCAACACGGCTGTGATTATGACACATGTAGAATTTTATTTAAAGAATAAAGAAAGATGGCATAATCATATCTCTCATAACCTTATAAATTTAAAATGGTGATTTGTACGTGTTATCATAGATTATAAATATTAAATATAATTATATATAGTATACATAAATTATGGTAATTTATTTTTAATTTTTAGGAAATTAATTAATTAATTAAATGGAGATTTAATGATGATACAATAATTTAATAATTAATGAATGAAACCAATATATTATATTATAAATATTAAAAAATTATAATTTGACATAATTTTTTCCATCCACGAATTTTATGGATGCATTTGAGTTGTTGATGATGATTTCATTGAGTTTTTTCAAACTTATCTTGATGTTATGATATTTTTTAAAACTAATATAAGGCATAGAGTCACATTTCCCACTATAAGTATTTTAAAACAAAAAATATTTTATTTAATGTTATAAATTTCCTAACAATTTAGGATTCGGCCAAATATATAGGATTATTCAAAAAATGTCATTAATTTCCCATTAATTGTTCTTTTGTAATGTTATTGTAATTAATGTAACCCTCAAATTGTAAATTACATGATAAAACATTACAAGATAAAAGTGTTTAAAAGAAAAACACAAGGTTAACATAAAATAAATAAAAGAATAAAAATTATTGGATATGAGGATTTAGAATAATCTCCACCTTATATTCTAACAAACATAATTTTGAGTCATTTGGAGTTGAAAATTAATTTATATTAATTTAAGATTTTAAGGGTTTCCAAGGGTGACCATCCCATCTCCTATAAGAATTCAAGAATTCTTCTCTATTAATCACACATAAAAATAAATTTTTATTATCCAATTTCATCATCAAATATTCATGGAATACCTCTACACCTTCTTGAGGCCATATTGTTGGAAGAAAACATTTTTTATTGGTGTAAAGGTGTTTACAAATGGAGATCGTCTGACAGAAGGGTAAATTTTTTATTTAAGTGTTTCTATATTATATCTTCATCCACTTTCTTCAAATAATATCTGATCCTAATTATATTATTACATCAGTATCATAAATATAATTATATTTTATTATGTTAATTCATCACCTAAATCAATCTCAAATTTAATCAAATGGGAAATGAACCCTTCGTTCATTTGTATGATGGACTACAACCTCATGAACCAATATAGTGTTTTCTACTACATTCCCCAAAGGTTAGTCATATTGATAGGTGTAGTTTTTATATATGATATTAATTAAATATTTATAATTATAATGGAATAATATATCAAATAAATCCTTACATTTCATTCACATAATAACTTTCGTGTATACGCGTGACCTATCACCCCCACGAAGCGATTTGAATCATTTTTATTCAACACATCTCATGAATGATACATTTACATATATTTAAATGAATAATATCATCATATTAATATTTTTATCATTCATTAAAAATAAAATATTAATAATTTTCATTCTATAATTATCAATGATAAATGGAAAAATGTTATTCATGCGCACGTACGTCTTCCTGTCTCTATGATTGTTACATTGTTCATTTTTCATATCCATAATTAATGAATAGATTTAATGGTGTAATTAATTTATAAAATTTATAATTATATCATTAGTATTATTTTAGATATGGTATACTTCTGACCACATAGTCTATTGAAATCATACCAAGATTATTTATGATATTGATTTTAATACTCTTTTTATAAGTTCATGTCTTCCTAATCAAAAATATATACCTTCTTCATTACATCAAATTTTAATATAGCTAATAAATTGAATGGCTTGAGTACTATTTTGAAATTATTCCCCCTTTTAATTATATAAATTATTCAATGATAAAGCTTTATAATATAATAGTTAGGTAAAATATATATTAGGATGGTATATATTAATTCTCACACCCAAACTACTTAGTATGATCTAGAGATTCACATGAACTATTATGAGATTCCAATTAATCAATAAACTAGACACTAAAACTGAAGGACTGAACACTGTTAATGTTTAGACAATACAATATGTGTCAAATAAATCCATAAATAAAATTAATATAGAATAAAATATATGAATCATAATATAATGTAAAAGAATAAATTTCAAATGTACTAACGGATTGTACAAATTCCCTATAATAAATAAAAGGATTCCTAATGTTTAATGACTAAACAAAGTATATGTTCATTAAATAATTGGATTAAATTATGGTATTCTCTAGGTTCTATTTCTTTCCCACCAAATGCATCATATTACATAACTCAACCATCAATAATGATTCCCTGGCCAAGGAATGTATCCATTTACATAAAGTCTTTATATGAATCCAAATGTCCATGTGGGGTGTGATTAATAAAAATCATTACGACACCACCAATGTCTCAATAGAAAACATTAAATTTATGGACATGTGCATTCCATGATTAATAAAATTCAACAATAAATTACAAACTATCATTTTCTAAGAACACATGTGTTAACAAAGACATCATGATCCTTGAACACATGTATATTGGATCCATTCTATAAGGATGATGAAACATGTAAGAATAGAATTTTCATAGGATAAAAGTATTGTTTAATATCACAATATCTCTACATGTAATATCAATGAACATCAGAATTAGTATCCATAGAGAATGTTTTTCTAACATGTTACATGATATGCTCAGGGAATCGAGTTTCTGGCTAGGACACATGGTTATCATGCTCTAACAGTATAAATGGGTTCTTCATAGTCATCACCACACATCGTGTTCACTCCACATATATGGGTAAACCATATCACAGTAGTCCTCCTATAATTAGTACAAAGATATAAATTTCCAAAAACATTTTTGAACACATATTAGGGTTAATCATATGAATATAATAAGATAACAATAACATGATCATTTATTAGCAACATATATCGACATGTGATCATAATAATCATTGTAAAAAATCACTATAGAAATAATCATCATAATATGGACCATATATGGGTATCACATGCTATACATATAAAAACATAAAGACTTATAAAACATGACTGAAAATCTATATTAAATACCCTTAAATCAATGATATAATAGTATACTAAAGACACTAATTATAATGAACATCCGACCTCTCGGTATTTGATGATGTACCCAATTATTCTTTAATGTATTTAAGATTAAAAAGTGTCTCACACCTATAATGATTGAGAAAAAACATAAATGATTCTAAATATAGTTTTATTTCTATATGAAAGTGGTTTATAATAGATATGCATGAGAAAATCAGGTCAAGAAAGGTGGTTCTTGATTCACATACACTATCGCCTCCCCCAGCATAACCATTTCTAAGCATTGATAAGGGAGATGTCTCTAATTAATCAGTTCCATTTTCAATTGAATAACTTATAATTAATTATTCATAAATTATATAATAAAACCACAAGAAAAACATTATGTTATTTTATTTCAATTAAAAAATTGAGATTTAATAAAAATAGAGCCACTAGATGATCATTAAATGATTAATTGTACAAAAATAGCCACCTTTATTTATAGTTTTATATATAATAAAGAGGTATTAGATTGAAAATAAATATGTCCGCCAATATATTAAATAATTATTAATATATTTGATCTAATTATTGAATCAATCATAATTAATAGATCTATAAAGATAATCCATAAACACATAAATATAGAACATCCATATTGATTGTTAGACATTAATTTTATAAAATAATGACTTAAATATTATATAAAATGCAGGGATATAAAGGTAATATAAATAAATTAAATTGCCTCATCATGGAAAACACAAATCCATCATTGATCTATATAAAAATATTTTTAAAAAGTGAATAATTAAAAATGATATATCAAAAAACAAACAATTTTAACATCACCAAATCACTCCATGATTTATGAATCTTGGGGAGATGATTGGTAGAGCTACAATATCCAGAGAGGATGTCTAACATTTAGAATAAGTGAATTGGGTTCATAATTTATTGTCATATAGGGTCAGAAGATTGTGATTATGAAACCCCAAGGGGTGTATTTAATTAACCCCTTAATTGGGTGCAATAATTAGCCAATGGAATTTGAAGGACCATATATGTTTTACCATTCCAACTGGTTGGCTAGTTGGGTAAGAAAAATCATGTAGTCATTATTAAACTCAACCAAGGGGAATGTGGAAAGAACTATCAAAATGGTAGAATTTTATATCCATATTACAGATTCACCTATTTTAAGCATATCAACTTTTTTATTACTAAGCCCTTAAAACATAAATAACACCATCCAAAATTCCAATAAATGTTAAAATAAAAAAGTATAATGAGTTTTTTATTTACTCAAACATGTTGTTCATATAAAACATGCAGGGATGATACAATTCTCTATCTCTAATTACATCCCATAAATATAATGTACCATCAAGGGTTCTTACCATACATCTTGTTACACTATGAACAAACATTGCTGTTTATCTCCCATGTATCTTTCTATATACATCTACTAATCTATCGTATCTAGATTAGTAGTAAATTCTCTAATATATGGAATTTCAAACACTATTATGTGATTCTCATTAGGCACTCAATGTATTACATTTTTGGATCTTACTCAACATCCAAAACAAAAATTATCTTCAAAGGATTGACCATTTACCTATGGATCTAAAACACATGACACAGGTTGGGAGTAGCTCAAATTAAATAAGGAAGATTCAATCCATATTCCACATTAACAACCCACTTGTTGGGCTCAAATGGCCAAACATAAAATGATTCTATCTTCTCTTTCTTCTTCAAAAGTCATAGAACGTACATAAGAGACACTCTTAGAAAAACTAATTTCCTATAAAATGTTCAAACATCTCCCACTACAGATGGAATATGATTCCTTCCTACTTTGTGAATTGATTAACTTCTTCTAATTAATATTCACTCTCTCATGAAACTGTTATACCATTCTAGGATCCACAACTTCTTCACACCTTTATTTTCTCAGAAAAATCAATGAAAAAAATAATCTACCATAAAGATCCATATATGGATCCATATCAATTGATACCTAATAATTTATGTTGTATATGAGATTAACCAATTATAGGGGACAAACTGAAGCTCCACTAATTTCTAGAACTAGATATTGTATAAAACCTATAATATCAAAAAAAATTATGACCTTTATCTTATCTAGGGATGGTATGCTTTTCTCAAACTCAAGGGATTTTGGAACGATATATGCATGCCCAACCAAAACTATATTTCAAAACTTGAGTCCTTATATGTTACCATAACCAATGTAACTCTCTGAATAAATAATCTATGAAACATAAATCTTTCAAACCTCGTATTCTATGTTGACTACATAGATCTATAAGAAATGATAATTCTTTTAGTTGGTCAACAATCACTTAAATTTCCTAATGATACCATAGGTTCCAAGAATACCTCATCAAAATGTCTATCATGTTTTCATCCCACTTTCAGATTGGATAATGTTGTGGGTAATGAAAACTACCATAATACTAGTTCTGAAACAACATAATATAGTATGTAAGGCATGAAGAAGTAAATGTTAATATGAATCACTTCATTGATGTCCACCATAACTGCACCATAAAATCATGGTAAATCCTTGAAACACTAAGATACAAAACCCACATATATTTATTTATGACTATAATTATCTACTATATTGAGGGATAAAATACAAAAAATATTCAATGTGAAAGGATCACATCATTGATATCCAATGACCACATAGGATTCGAGTTACCACAAGCTAGTCATTCATACATCAATGCTAATTATGGGTGAGACTCGTTTACAACTGTTACACAATTTTATAAATAATATCATATTTAAAATGGGAATCATTTCTTCAATGCATGGTACTCGTAAGAATACATAATATAATCATAAAATAAGCTCATATGGCATCATTGGTCTTCTGAATTCCTTTCAACAATTTTTTTATCTATATGTATCTGTTGGATAAGAGAATCTCCATTGATATTTCATTTATGCTGTTCATAAGACATCATAATATCAAGTATATTATGAAAATATTTCAATTAACTCTATCTGAATTTGATGTCCCATTGTTTGAAGACA